>BTCW01000016.1:18167500-23167500 GCA_033239725.1 Echinochloa phyllopogon
TGATCTGATTATATGTGTATTTGTTATGCAGTGAGTGATGGCTTGGTATGTCGTTTTTGTTGGAAGGAAGCCTGGTGTGTACCAGGATTGGCCATCTTGCCAGGCTCAAGTTACTAATTTTAGCAACTGTGGTCATAAAAGATACTCCTGCAAAGAGGAAGTTCTAAAGGCTTACAACTCTTTCTTATTTAACCAAACAATTTTGGCAACCAATGACAAAAAAGGTCCAAGCAGTTCAAGAAAACAACAATTGGAAAGATTGGATGATTTTGCTTTAGTTCTTTGCTCTTGTGCTAGAACTATATGCAATCTGGGCCATGTGGCACAAAATGTAACTTAACTATATACTAATATTTGCTACTGATGATGTATTAGACTAATGAAACCAGATTTGGTAGTCCTTGTAATATAAGACTTTAGCCTTACATTGGACATGTTTTCCATAACACAAGTTCATAATAATATTCGACATAACACACATACATGGGCGACACAGTACCAAACATAGCATATTGGACAACCAAATCATTCCAAATCATTCCATTGAGACCAAAACAAGGCTAACTTCACCAAATCATGCATCACTTCACTAAGACAACACAACAACCATGAAGGCAACAAACAAACCAACTATGCACAACAAAACACCACGGCACAGATTTTGAACAAGCTTCAACTTTCTTTCTTGATCTTCGATCTTCTTCTGCAACTCCTCTTTCTCCCTTAGCAGTGATTCCTTTTGCCTCTCCATCTCTTCTTCTCTTCGAGGAGTGCTTCTTTTTCTTCATAGAATTCATTCTTCATGGTTGTTGTTGCCATCAAGTCCACCTGATTATTGTCTTCCTTATCAATGAATTGGCCAACCTTGACCCAAAGGTTTCATATCACCCTTTGGACCCTTGGTGGCCATTCTTCTTCCATCCACTTGATAAATTTGCATTTTTCTCCCGTTTCCTACAGCCAACAATTCACTATTGGGTTCAAGAATAAAGAATAGTACAAGTGCAATCAACGAACACTATTGGGTACTAATTACCTTCAGGTTGCAGCCAAGGAAGCGACGATCGGTGTGCTTACCTTCCTAACAATACTAATGTTTGGGGTGTTCTCCATGGAGGCACCTAAGGTCAGTACCATGGTCTACACCACCCCATGACGAATCTTCCATGCCCACATGGACGAAACTTGCAGTCATAGGCTTCATTTGTGAGATAACAATGTTAGGGAATCAGATTGAAACTTGTAGCCATAGGAATGAGATAACAATTATCGTTCATCCAAGGCTACCAATCATCAAGTTTCATTCGATTTAGACAACTTCAAGCTCTAACCTGACTATATCTCGATGACTCATCGGAGGCGCCTTCCGACTGGTTAGAGCCGGCGATGCCTACGCTTCCTTTAGAGCGATGCTCAGAGCCGGCGACGCCTACGACCTCCAACGACATAGATAGCGAGGATATTAATCCGTGGACTCCTCTACCCATGCCCCATCGCCTCGTTGCAGGGCTCCCCTCCCTCTCCATCTCTTCCTTCAATCGATAGTACTCCAAGCAGCCCGAGCACAAATTCTCCGTCTCACATCGGAACGAAGACGAGACGTTCATAGGGAATGGGTGAGAACTAACCTCGACAGATCCGGATGGGCTTGGACTCCGACGATGAGAAGCGCCTCTCACCGCCTTCTCCCCTCCCCTTCCCGCCCACTTGCCATGGCCACCATCAGCATGCGTGAGAGGCCGGTGAATGAGAGAGCGAATGACCGCTAGGGTTTCCGTCTCCTTTATCGTATACCTCGATTTCATACCGGTAACTTCACCACTCCAATGCAACTGGTGACAACACCCATCCTATGCAGCCCACCAAACATGATAAATAATTCTCCACCTATGCAGGCCAACACCCTATGCAGCACACAAGACACCATCATACTTGGGCCAGGCCAGATCAATGCAGCCAACCAAACATGGCCCAATTGGACCAGTTTAGCCTGCTTGGCTGGGCTGGCTTTGGATGCTAGCCAGGCTTAGGTTGGCCCAGCAACTAGACGGACCGTAAGGATTGTCGTAACATTTAACTTCTTCAATGGACTAGCTCTTACGTCCACAACTTCTCCGAATGAGTTTCATGAGACGAAACTCCTCTCACATGCCATGAAATGTTGTCTTCTTTCTCTCCAACCACATCAATAAAGTTAATGACACAAAACTCTCCATAAAATCCACATTGAGACTAGCCTTACACACTAACTAAAGTTAAAGTGGATCCTAAAATCAAGAAAGGTGATTGGATAAGATATAGTGTTGGTCCATCATTACATCAAAAGATGTCCTTCAGACCATCTCTTGATCAAGACCTAACTCTTCTCTTTTTACACACACTCTCTCCTCCACTTCAAAAAATATGATAAAAAGGATTCTATGAGCTAGCACATATGACATCATTGGAGGATCGGAGGCCATAGGTGATTTGAACGTGCGTGGCAAGATCAAATCACAGAGCTTGCACCATGGAGCAGCAAGGTATGTCATGCATTTTGGAGTGTCATTTGGACCCCCCTAATTGCATATAAGTCCCTTGTGAACAGGGTTCTTGTCACAACCAACAAGCCGGGGGACGCATACTACTAGTCGAGAAGGACGCTGCGTTGGAGGCCTGCACAGCGTGTGTCCGGGTGTACGGCAATGGCTCGTACCCTAGGAATGTGCTCGTCGACAAGGCCACGGGAGGCAACTACAGTGCCATTGGTGCCCACTAGTAGAAAACGGACTTTCCATCCGGGACATTAGTCTAGGATTCAATTAGACCCGAGACTAATATGAACATTAGTCCCGGTTCTAAGGTTTAGGGAGGTGGATGGACCTTTAGTCCCTATTGAAGCCATCAACCAGGACTAAAAGTCACCCTTTAGTCCCGGTTGGTGGCTCCAACCAAGACTAAAGGGCCTCATGCATTAGTCTAGGTTGGATCCACCAACCGAGACTAATGTGGACCCTTCTAGTCCTGGTTGGTGGCTCTAACCTAGACTTAAGGGTTTTTTAGTATCGGTTGGTGGCTCCAACCAATATTAAAGGGTCACTGACTGGAACTAAAAGTCATACGCATATTAGTACAAAAGGAGAGGATCCCACCCAAGGTCACACATGAGTTGTGTGGGTGGAGTGGTGAGGGGTTATACACGAGGCAATAGAGAGGTTGTGGGTACTAGGGCACAAGTACCTACTAGTCCCTGATGTTTACACACATGATGAAGCCTGGTTGTTATACTTTTGGTCTAAAACGACGAGGGGTTGACTACACATCGACGCCGAATAGTCCACTTTATACAAGCTGCACGATGGGATGATTGGAGACAAGGAACATCGATTGTAAGAAGTGGTCACCGCATCATCAACACATCAATGAAACTCTATCCCATTACTATTAGGAGTGGCCATGGAAGGGGTCAACTTCAGCAGAGGAGTCCATCTTGGCCAATACGATGATGTCACCACCAGAGCCGCCATCTTTGACAAGCCTAGACTTGAAGTGCCCAAACTTCTTCCCCATGTAGATCAATGTGTTGATGAAGAGCTCGTACCATTCACCGCACATGCATACGCTCGAAAAACAGGCTGAGAACAAGTGCCCAAGAAACAACGGCTGGCATTGGGACTGGCATAATCTTCTTCTTGTTTTTCCTTCTTGCGTCTTTCTTCTTATTCTCTCTATCGCTAAAGAAAAAGAGAGATTGGTCCCATTTTACCCAACCCAATTCCCATCAAGATTAGCGTGAGGGGCAGAATTATTCTATAATCCTTTTGGCGTGGATCAATCTAACTACGACAAAACAAAAGAGGACCCAAGGAAACTTATTCCACGACGTCAATACTGTCTTCATCTCATCATCGCCGTTAAGACACCCAAGTCTCCATGTGACCTTTTGAAGGGAGGTGCTGATGTTCTCTCCACTACCATCAATTCCATTGAAGCCAACAAAGAGAATACAAATCCATCCAACATCCTCAACGTCACCGTAGAGAACGAGGAACCAAATCTTCGAAACTAAAAAAAAGCATGAAGAAGACCAAACCCTAATGAACTAAGACTAGACCTTACAAGGGAAATCGATCCCAACTACCTCTAGTGCCACCAATGAGATCTCTAGAGATGAAAATGGAGGAGGACAGGAGAGGTGGAACCGGAGAGGACCAAGCATCGGGCGATCAATGACTGCATAGAAGCTCATGCGCCGCCGTTGGGGTGGGGGGCATTTATATTTGTAGGGGATGCTCTACTATGACATGGGAGGGGAGAGCGAGAAGTTTCCAATTGAATCAGACATGTGCAGATGCAATTGCAGGTGCCCAATGGCTCATTTTAATAAAGACTTGCGCATAACCGATTAAACACCCCGGAACTAAAAGACACTTTATGAATGCTTCCACCGGTTAGCTTTGGACCTCCTACAATTGTGAAATTAGTTAACACTTATCTCGCTTCCATTTAGGAGTGTTGTTCCTAATATAAATATAACCTAAGTCATGCTACTGAACCATTAGTTGATTATTGATTAATAGATAACCTATTTGGTTTTGTTGTCGAGCTGCTGAGTGCATTGCACACCCCTTGTTTTCCACGGTGCTTTGTGGACTTGTGAAGATATCCCTCTTGGTCCCCCTAGTTCTTGCTCCAAGCTTTTGGCCCTTTTGTGTGGATTAGCCTCCGGATTGTAGTTTTCCGGTCATTTGGTGATCAATTTCAAGTAGTCAATGTTTCGGTGCTTCTCACCGCATATTTTGTCACATCCATCCTTGGCAGATATAAAGCTTCTCTGGATTGTGGTTCTATGGTCATTCAAAGATCAAGTCAAAATTGTCAAGACTTCTATGCCACTCTCCCCATCGCTTGGTTCCATCCAACCTTAGTCGGGTAGAAAGCTACATACCGTTGGTTATTTGTAGCTAGTTATTGTTTGTTCATAGACCTACTATTGTGAAGATTGAGCCACCCCAAAAGAGATGCCTATCATCTATTTTCATTTTTTTCTAAACTAATTAGCTGAATTTGCTGCAGCAACAAAAGAAAAGAGATGTAACCCTAGTACAAGTGGAGAATGATGGCAGCCACAATGCAGCAAATGTGGAGCTTTTTAGTTTTTATTGTACAGTATGATTTCCAATTTGAGATCTTTTACGGTGCTCCATACTCCCTCCATTCCAAAAAAACTAGCGTTTAGGACAAAGTTTGGGTCAAACATTGGGAATATAAATCATCAATAACTTTTAAGTTGTTGAGTTTGCAAATGTGAAAACTATATGAATAGATTTGTCTTCAAAAATACTTTCATAAAAGTATACATATATCACTCTTTGATAAATATTTTTATAATAACAAGATGTTAAAGTTGTGTTTTGGAGACCGTGTCGCTGTCCTAAACGTCAGTTTTTTTCAGAATGGAGGGAGTACTAGCTAAAAAAGGACTAGTATATAAACATTCGATGGTTGAGATTAATTATATACTATTATAGGTTTAGTCAGTGATATAGGTAGCATAAGATGGGTAGTATAGATAGTATAAGGGTATTACTGGAACAACGTATATATGGCATCAATATGATGATATATTGATGTCTTTTTATTTGTAAGTCCATTTCCTTTTCTTCATTTCATCCCCCCCTCTCGTCTCTCATTCTCCTTGCAAGGCGAAGCGCCGGCAGTGACTAGGGTTCCCGTGCCCCGCGCATGACTCACGGTTGAGGCTGCTCGGCCCACGGTTGAGGCAAGCCACCGCAGAAGCAGAGCGGCTGCAGCTGGTAAGTTTTGGATCTCGTGCAATATCTGTTTGATTTCCGCAATTCCGCAGAATGTCATTTGCCATGCCTCAAATCTTATTCATTCTGTTACCGGCCTATAGAATAAGAAAATTGATTCCGTTAGATTCGGTTACATTTCCGCAAAGGAGATGTCACACGATCAAATCTTAATTCCATGAACTGACACAACGAAGTCTGAGGCAACATGATCGACGTGCAGAGTCTACAGATGGGCCCGGTGGGTTTGTTTGGCACTTTGGCTAGTGTTAAAATTTATAATATACAAATACGTCGTGATCAGAAATTTTATAATCCTTCATTCTTGTAAAATTTGTTTACCTGTTTTTTTTTTGATGAAACGGGAGGGGTTCCCCCTACTGGTTATATGTTAAGAGAAGCAAAATGTAAAATAGTTACAGAAGAGGTTAGGGAGTTGTAGTTGTTACATCAAGTAAGTCTAGCCATTCTTCTATCAAAGGGAAGTAAGACTGCTTTGCCCGATGAACCATCAGAGCAAATAACTTTCTAAAAACTTCTTTGATTCTATGAATGTTAGGAACAATACCTCTGAATATCTGATCATTTCTTGATAACAAAGTGTCCAAGCCATGATGATGATGATTTCCATGTATAATGGCACTGCTAGTTGTACTTTAAAGCATGTCAAAACCTGCACAAGATCAGTGGACGGTGGCACATCAAGATGAAGCAAGGTCCAACAATCCCTTGCAAACCCGCGGTCTAAGAACAGGTGTTGTAGAGTCTCTTCAACTGCATCCAAGCAATGCACAAAATTGTATGACGGTAGCTCCATATGTTTTCATTTCAAAATATTCCTGGTGCTTAGTTTGTCATTTAATAGCAACCAAAAGAATACTTTGTGTTTATGTTGGCAAGATGATTTCCATAACCATTTGAAAATAGGGTGAACCTCTGTATGTCCCATGATCTGCTTGTAGGCCCTTGTTGAGGTAAAAATAGGAGAGCCCCATATGTATCCCCATATATCACTTTCTGAAGATTCTTCCATTATATGGACAGAGCCTTCTAACTCTAGGAACTGCTGAAAGGCTTCCTCTAATAATGGCAGATGGAAGAGATTATGAAACTGAGCAGCAACTCTCTTTCTGCACTGAGATGTGTTTGTTTTTGGAAAAAGAGTAGAGCTTCGGATATTCAAGTTTAGGGACACAACCACCCCACAAGTCATCCCATAACACGCAAGTGCTTCCATCCTGCATTAATACTGAAGCCATGCCTTTAAAGAAGTCTAGCATTTTCAGAGTATCACGCCACCAAAAGGAGCCTTTCTTAGTATGCCCAGGAAGCTTGCCATTTGCATAAATTTTTCCCATACTAGTTTGACCCATGGAATGTCTGCCTTGTTGAAAAATTTATGGAGGTTTTTCATCAACAATGCTTCATTCTGAGCTTTCAGATTTAAGACACCAAGACCACCTTCAGATTTAGGCTTTGTGACTAAGGGCCAAGCTGCTTTAGGCGGTTTCTTTGCATTAATGTCAGGTCCCTCCAAAGACAGTGCTTCCTAAATTTATCAAGTTGCTTTATCACCTGTCCTGGTAAGAGAAAGGTGCACATGAAAAATGTTGGATATGCTGTGAAAACTGAGTTTACAATTTCCGGTCTGCTTGCTCCAGAGAGAAACTGAGAAGTGCTTAGTAATCTCTTTTCACATGACTCGAGGGGATGCGCCCGCCGCCGCCGGAGGGTCTCTCCGATCTGCGCCGGCCGCCGCCGTCGGCTCGTGGCGGCGGCGGCCCCCTCCTTCCCCTCTCCCTTCCATCCCTTCCGTCACTCCTCCATCTACAGCACCACCACCAACCCTAGATCTGATTTTTCTCTAGTCGTTTATCACCGGCGCCGGCGCCGGCGTCGTGCGGGCGTTCCTCACCGGTCGCCTTGGTCCTCTTCGCCCGTCGCCTTCCACCGCCATCGTCGACTTTCCCGCGCTGTTGGGGCCGCTGGCCATCTGCTGGTTGTCCCCGGATCCGCGGCGTCGCCGTGCAGTCACCCTCGGGGGCTTCTTGGCTGGCGGCAGTGAGTGGGGGATCCCCTCCGTTCATCGGATTCCGTGCAATGAAAGTGTTGCGCTCGTCGCGCAGGGGGTGTTTCTTCAACTCGCACGGATTGACGGGCGATGATAGCAATGGCGACTTCTCTGCATACTTTCCTGGGTGTAAAGCCTTGGTCTTTGGGTCAGGCGACGGCGGCGCAATCGGCGTTGGTTCCCTCCATGGAGGCGTCGTTGTGGAATTTGATGCTCTGTTAAGCTACGGCGACTGCAAGCACTGTGGTGAGGAAAGGGATGGCAAGTCCACTGGGTCCATTCTTGGTCAAGGTTACACAACGATCAGCAAGACATCAGGCTTGATCTTATTCATCTATGATCCAGTTCTACACTGGTTGATTGTGCCAACGATATTTAAAGCTGGTTAATTGGAGCCGGATGAAGACGACGGCCTTGTTAGTGGCAGCTCTGAGTGGATTCAGGGTTAGGTGCATGAAACACCACCGTTGGCTATGTGCTTATGGTCGTAGAAGATGTGTCAGGATGCATGATTTGGACAGGTCTTTTTGGTGTTGGTAGTTTGGAGTTAATGATGGTGGTAGCTCTTTTTTTCTGCTCCTTTTTCCTATGCCTGTGTGCTATTAAGAATGGAGCGTTTTCTTTTGTGTAATATTGATAGCTGTATGTATCTTTTTGATGCAGAGGCTGGAATACTAATATATTCCCTTTTCTAAAAAAATCTCTTTTCACATACGGAGACTAGTGGCCAAAAATCCTCCACTCTTGGTTTAGAAATCCCCAATGGCAAACTAAGATAAGTGAATGGCAAAGTTCCTTCCATGCAACCAAAAGTGGTTGCAAGTAGATGCAACCTTTCTTCAGTCATATTAATAGGAACCATCATTGATTTTGCATAATTAACTCTAAGACTAGTTGAGGCTGCAAACATCTGTAAGAGTTCCTTATGAGCCAGAAGCTGCTGGCTGCAACCTTCCATTATCACAAGAGTATCACCTGCATATTGTAGAATTGGAAAATCTTCTGTAGAATTTAGTGGAATTGGCAAGTTCAGTAGTCCCTGCTGTCTGGCTTTATTAACCATGGATTGCAACAGATCAGTTGCCAGGACAAAAAGTAAAGAAGACAAAGGATCACCTTGTCTCACCCCCCCCCCCCCCCCCCCCTTCTACAGTCAAATGTTTTCCCTGGTACACTGTTAAGCAAGACAGATGAAGTGCCAGAGTTAAATATGGCCGAGATCCAAATTATCCAAGTATCCCCAAAACCTTTTTGTCTCATTATTTGTAACATAGCCAGGTGTTCAATTTTATCAAAAGCCTTCTCAAAATCGAGTTTCAAAATGACAATCTCTTTCTTTGATTGATGGCATAAATGTAAATACTCAAAGCACCATGTTAAACAATCTTGTATCGTCCTGGTTTTGATAAATCCATATTGATTTTCATGGATAAGATTCCTGATCACCCTTTTCATGGATAAATCCATATTGATGTGTTTACTTGTCGGTGTATAATTTGTTAACTGGCAAAAATCCCCGCCCTTCCTTATGATATGTCGCCTCCTTCATGCGTGATGAGGAGAAGACGACCGGATAGGTACGCGGCAAGGAGTTGCGGTGGCCGCCGGGATGCCGTGGCCGGGTATCGGGCAGCATGGGAAGGAGGTGAAGCGAGCAAAAAAAATCAATCACGATTACTCTAGATTTAATGGCTTGCCTAATGCCAATGTATTGACGTGGTTTAGAATTAGAACACATTATTCTGGTGAGTTGTGAAAATATAGAATGTTTGATACCTCCTGTGGACCTTACATCAATTGTTTTTAGATCTAAGTTGACAATTAGTAAAAGTTAATTTTAATTTCGTTCTTGCTTTCTAATACAATTTTTGCTGCTATCTGAATGCCATCTTTGGCAGAAATGCTAGGGTGCAACACTAGGATGCCTTGGATGGTGTTTGGACATCGGATGCAAGGAGGTAAGGATATCAGTAGCGCACGCGAGCTGCAGCCCAGGCGTCCAGCTTGGCTAGCAGCCTGCCGGACCGGTGTGGAAAATCTGTTGGCTGGATCCGCTGCCCAAGCATCAACATGCAGCTGCATGCAGCAGGCAGCATATTAGAAGTATGAGGCCGCGCCGTCTAGGCGGCCTCGGAGCGTGTCCACGTTAGCCTAAATTTGCTGGTCCATTCGATGTAGCTTTTGTGGATGAGATGGTGCCGATGTGCTTCACTGAAGCTTGAGAGTTGATAGTTGCCTGAACTTGTGCGGTCATGTCTTTTACTGGAGATGGAGAGTTGACAGTGACGTGATCTGAGCCTGTGCAATGGCGGAGCTGCATGCCAGTCACGTTGATGAGCTTGCCATCATTTAATGAACACTAGTTGATGCCTGTGCAATGATGGAGCTGGCAGTCAGTCACGTTGGTGAGCTTGCCATCATTTAATGAACACAACTTGACAGTGATGTGATTTGAGCCAGTGCAATGGTGGAGCTGCTAGCCTTGGTGAGCTTGCTGCTAGATGCATGTGAGGAAGTTGTTGACGCAAATCTCGGTCAACACACGAGAGAGCGCTTGACGCGCGGGTCGCAAACAAACCGAATAGCAGCAAAACCGCATAAAGCGGTCAGACCGGTTCGGAGAAGCGGTCAGACCGGTTTCAGGGCACAAAGCGGTCAGACTGGTTCAGCAAAGTGGTCAGACCGGTTTCCTAGGGTTTTGCTAGCATCAACTGTTCGTGGGGATAACTACCAAGCTTACGTGCTGGAGAACGACTAGGTTTACGAGCAAACCAGTAAAGAGATAAACAACGCACTTACGTGGCGAAGAACGACTAGTTTACGAGCAAACTAGCAAAGGCCGTCGAAGCTCTCGCCCGGGAGGGACCCCGTCAGGGCGTGGACGTCGCCGGCGTGCCCTAGGTCGACCAGCAAGCCTTAGGATGTCATCTATGACCGTGGAGATCAGAGGATGAAAAGCATGAAGGTTGGAAGAGATTAGGGTTTGAAGGAAAAAGTAAAGGTAATGTTTGATTCGATTGGCTGTTGGATGTCCTCTCAATCGGCCTTGGCCCTTTATATTTATAGGGTGGGATGGTCTTACCCCGTTGAGTCGGTTTACAATATGGGACAAAATAGAGTCCTAATCCTACTCAAATTACAGGTCCAAACCGGTCAGACCGGTTTTGGAAACCGGTCTGACCGGTTTTCCCAGGTGAAGAATCTTCCCGAAGTCATAACTCTCTCATCCGGAGTCCAAAATAGGCGTTCCACATATGCATCTTGATCGTCTCGACGAGAGCTACGCAATGGTGAAGTCCAATTTGCATTTTGA
The DNA here is from genome assembly GCA_033239725.1 of Echinochloa phyllopogon. Taxonomy (NCBI): domain Eukaryota; kingdom Viridiplantae; phylum Streptophyta; class Magnoliopsida; order Poales; family Poaceae; genus Echinochloa; species Echinochloa phyllopogon. Next base: position 18,178,677 of record BTCW01000016.1, read on the forward strand.
CACTTTTACCAAAACCGGTCTGACCGGTTTGTGCACACCGGTCTGACCGGTTTGCACTGTTGTGCCACTTTTGGGTGTCAACACATGCCCCCCTGTTTCTTGGTAAAGCTTGCGTAGCAAGAAACATTTCTTCAAGCCAAAAAACTGCACTGAAACAATGATACGGACCCGTACATCAATCACATCTTGTCTCTAATAATGAAGAAACCCAATTGTCCACATATCTTGGTCTTCAAGACGACGGATTCACTGTGACGCTCATATTCCTGCATCTCCATGAGATATGAACCTGAATATATACCACTTCGGCTATGATTGTCCGGAATTTAGTTCAAAAGACAATATCACACTTTAATTAACCATGGATGCACAACTGACCCAATTACAATGAATAACAATTGGTCTTTTATCTTTTATAATCACAACTGAGAGTGTGTAACAAACATCCACCAGTCTCATATCTTTGGATCATAAACCCCTAGCCGAAGTAGAAAAACCATATACAGCTTGTTTATTAGTGCAAAATATTCTAACCGGCCTCATAAATGAATATGCCACAATCACAATGCGAATGGCCAAGATTAGATTGTTGTCAAGAGTTAACTTGCACTACCATAATGCAAAGCATCTATGCACCAAATTCAGATCAAGTATTTGCTGCACCTATCAATATTGAATCACCAAATGCTCTTGCCTATTTCACTCCTATGAATCACAAAATTCTAGCTCGAATAAAAAATTTCATATTTGGCCTAAATATTGATGTAAAAATAATTGAACCGGCTATATCTCAAAATAGCATTACCTGATGTAACAAAAATCAGCACCAGTACCTTCAGCACTCTCTTAAGTCGATCCAAATAAAGTACCAAGTCCATAAGGAAAAATGTTCATTGTACTAATAATCCTGGTACAAACCGGTCTGACCGGTTTCGCCTGATCAGCTGATCGACTCTCCCTTGATGAATTATTTTTGCCCCCCGGGCATTAAAATAATTAGGTGATATTTTATCAGGAATTTTAACACTTTAGGACGATGATCAAAGACATTCATCGGCCATACATGTTGCCAAGGATGACACAAATTATCATCTATATTAAATTCATCCATAAGAATATGCATAGCCGAAATAGTGCAAAGAGATATATAAATTCAGAATAGAAACCATCTCTAAAAAACTAAATATTTCGGCTTTTGTTATTGATTAATATGCATATCAATATGGTGAGGACCCTTTATGATATAAAGATAATCTATGTGGAAATCAAGGACCAAAATAAGAGTATGAGGGATAGCATAACTAAAGATGAATTCCAAAACATAGGCATATGTGGCATCTGTGAATCAAATGATTTAGGTAACGACCAATAATTTCGATGATTTGGTGCAAACCTTTGACTCTCACATCATCTATCCTCCTTCAACTGTGTTGCACCTTTTGTTTGATTGTCACCCGTGTCTTGAATACTTCTTTTAGGAACCCATGCCATGCCTTTTTCTATTAGCTCTTGGGCACTAAGTCTCTGGAGCTTCTTCTTTTGCCAATCTGACGAACCGAATAAATGCTTCGGCTGTGCTTGAGCTTTGGACAGCGACAACTCTTTCTTGATTTTTGGCTCCTTTAACCTCTTTTGCCCAGATTTAGTATTTGGAACATCAATAGCTGAATTTTTCTCTTCATTGCCATTAATAGCCGAAGTCTTCAACACATTAATTGGCTTTTCAGCAATTGTATTCAGATCTGAACTTGTAGGTTTGCGACCATCTTTTTTCACTACATAAATCTGCTTGACAACCTTTTTCTTATTTTGAACTCTAGACCGATCTTTATACTCAAAACGGTCATTTTTAACATAAGATTGTCTTGCATATGATGATTCTTGTGGAGCTGCATACTCTATACAATATGGCCTAAAACATGAAGGAGTATGTGCCCATGAATTATTCCACCCCCGTGATGAGTAAGAATAAAAATTAGTGGGACGTGGAGCACATGGAACTGGCATTGATGGATCAAAAGGCGAATACGGTACTTCTGAATTAAAATCCTTTCTTTGCCAAATCCAATTCCCAAAATTATGTTTAGGAGGTGATCTTGATGATTTAGCTCCATTTGACCGATTAGCACGCTTGGCCTCATTTTCTTTTTGATATTTAGCCAGAAGTTCATCAAAAGTGAGCTTCGGCCTTCTACCATTGTGCTTAACACGGTCTTTACCTCCATCCATCTTAGGACGCTCTGATTTTAATATGTTTGGGCGTCCTTGGTCAGAACCGGTCTGACCGGTTCGCACAACCGGTCTGACCGCTTTGGAACCGGTCTGACCGGTTAAGCAAACCGGTGTGACCGGTTTGGCCAGCACAGCAGGAGCAACCAGTTCTTGTTCCGATTGTGGAGAATTTGTTTGCCCCCCAGTGTTTTCCAGATTAAGCTCATCGTCTTCTAACACGTCTTCAACTTGGACGATATCTTCCATACCACTTGAGGGCTTACAATCTTCCTCTTTAGCGATTAAATTTGAATCTTTAGACAAATCGGTCAATGCTAACCGATTTAATGATCCTCTGACATCAAAACCAATTGTAGACAATTGGTCATCCTCTTGTGTTTGAGAAAATCTCAATCGTCCGATATTAATGGCCGATTGGATAAATCGGCGAAACATATTGCAATCACTTGTACTATGATCAAAAGAATTATGCCACTTGCAATACTTCCGCTGTTCTAATTTAAGAGGTGATGGAATAACTTTGTGATCAGATAGCTTAATAAGATTGTTCTCTAGCAAAATATCAAATAAATCATCACACAAAGTTAAATCAAAGGTATATTTTATTCTCTCTAACCGATGTTTTTGTGGAGAAGGTTTTAAGGCCGAGCAAACGAATGGTTCAAAATTTTCATTAACCCATTCGGCTATGCTTCTTTGTGTCCTTCTCACATCCGATGCTTTAGAGTTCATCACTACATCATTATCGGATTTCACAATGCTTTTCGGTTTTGGTTTCTTATTTTTAATCCCGGAATGGCCATAAGAAAACCATTTAGAGAAAAATTTTGACAATGATGATGGAGAGATTTTAAATGTCAAAATCTTGCTATTATCGGCCTTTCTAACTTTTACATTACAATGGCCGACATAATCTGAAGGTATGACACTGCTAGCAAGTAAATTACCATCCTCAATCGATCTTTTAGAAATATTCATAATAGCATCACTAGTACATGAATTAATTAATGATGCATGATCTGATTGGGAGTTACTTGCAAAGCATACCTTGCTGAAATTTTTGGAGAGGCGTGGAACCTTGATGTAGATGGTGTCGTATTTCTCCTGATGACAGCCAACAGCAGCCACTGTCCAAAGAAACCGGTCTGACCGGTTTAAGCAACCGGTCTGACCGCTTTGGACAAACCGGTCTGACCGGATTGAACCGGTCTGACCGCTTTGTAACCGGTCTGACCGGATTGTAAAATCGGTCAGACCGGTTTTCCCAGGTTCGCTGGAAATTACCAAGTCGCGACATGTGAATGTCTCCTCTTTGCCTCCAACGCCATGGTCTTCATCATTTTGGTTGGATGAATTTTTTCCAGTCGAGAGTTGGCATTTATTGATAACAAAATAATCGCTAGACAAATGCACAACTCCATGTGAGAATTCAAGTTCAGCTGTTTTCTTGCTACTGACAAGGTTTTGTACAGCCAAGCTTGTTTCTTTTGTTTGAACAGATCCAGACCGTTCGGTTGTTGTAATTACCGAACTATTAATCAAATCTAAATCGTTCTTCTTCTTAGCATCAACCGATGATGTAACCGGCTTTGTAATTGCAAATCTCATTTCCTTGAATATATCATCAATGGATGGTAGTTCCATTACTTGAACCAATCCTTGCTCTGTTTCTTGGAAACAAGATTTATACAACCTCATTTGTGTTTCTACAAATTTGCTAAGCTCACCTTCAAGCTGCTTACCATTGTTGAACTTTTTAATCATGTCATTCTTAAGCTCAACACATTTTGCATCCCACAAAGTATTTGGCTTTAGCAATTTAGTAGAAACACTGTTTGGTGTAGCCTTTTGTGCAAAATCACTAGCATGAACTTTCGGTAACGAAGAATGAGTAGTACCGAAAATATGTGATGATGCATGAGATGAAACACATGAATGATTAATTTGTGGAGATGAATATGATCTTGCTGAATTCTCATTAATTCAGCTATAAGTATTGGACACATTTGGAACCGAAATATGAGTATTAGCATTCGTATATGATACTGAATTTATACATTCATCTTCCACTCTAGCATATAATGGTTGAGAATAATTGGCTGGATATCTGAAATCAGTATGGCCAATTTTCTCATTCATCGGCATGCTTTGAGTGAAATATTCTGAATTTGCTGCCGATGAATAAGTATATGAAACACCTTGCTGAACAATATTAAAATTATTAGCACATGGTGTCTCATAAAGATTGGCCCAACTCATGTTAGTTTGGCCTTGATAATTGTTCATCGGCATGTGAACTTTTTCTGCAGCCGATGTGTTAGGATAATGTTGTATGTTGCTAGTAGCATTAAAATTTAAAGCATGCATACTATTTGGTAATGGCTCTAGTTTATAAAATTCAGGTTTATTATAATTTACATAAGAAACTCCATCTGAACAATTACTAGCCGATGCAATATGCCTACTAGTATCACATCTAGCAACATCAACATGAGAATTTGTGGTACTAGCAAAATAATCATTAGAAACATATGATGTACTTACATGCTGTACCTCAGGCGTGGCGTAGTAATATTGTTGTGGTGTATATGAATATCCCGCCATAATAGGTCTTGATGCTTCCAGTCTTGTGATAAATCCAGATATCCAAGATAATCCAAGCAATCAATGACCAAGACTTTGCTTCTACTTTAATCTTCAATATGAAGTAGCAAGCAAAACACAATGCAATCGGTTTGAGCAACCTGATGCAAAGTCACAGGTATAGGTGCAATCGGTCCAAAAAGACCAGATGCAACTATAGCGGCGAATCAAAATAATAGATCAATTAAGTATAAGGCTAGGGTAGAAAAATTCGGTTGTAACAACCAGAATTATCGTTCCCCAGCGGAGTCGCCAAAATGTGTTGAAGCAAATCTCGGTCAACACACGAGAGAGCGCTTGACGCGTGGGTCGCAAACAGACCGAATAGCAGCAAAACCGCATAAAGCGGTCAGACCGGTTCAGAGAAGCGGTCAGACCGGTTTCAGGGCACGAAGCGGTCAGACCGGTTCAGCAAAGCGGTCAGACCGGTTTCCTAGGGTTTTGCTAGAATCAACTGTTCGTGGGGATAACTACCAAGCTTACGTGCTGGAGAACGACTAGGTTTACGAGCAAACCAATAAAGAGATAAACAACGCATTTACGTGGCGAAGAACGACTAGTTTACGAGCAAACTAGCAAAGGCCGTCGAAGCTCTCGCCCGGGAGGGACCCCGTCAGGGCGTGGACGTCGCCGGCGTGCCCTAGGTCGACCAGCAAGCCTTAGGACGTCATCTATGACCGTGGAGATCAGAGGATGAAAAGCATGAAGGTTGGAAGAGATTAGGGTTTGAAGGAAAAAGTAAAGGTAATGTTTGATTCGATTGGCTGTTGGATGTCCTCTCAATCGGCCTTGGCCCTTTATATTTATAGGGTGGGATGGTCTTACCCCGTTGAGTCGGTTTACAATATGGGACAAAATAGAGTCCTAATCCTACTCAAATTACAGGTCCAAACCGGTCAGACCGGTTTGGGAAACCGGTCTGACCGGTTTTCCCAGGTGAAGAATCTTCCCGAAGTCATAACTCTCTCATCCGGAGTCCAAAATAGGCATTCCACATATGCATCTTGATCGTCTCGACGAGAGCTACGCAATGGTGAAGTCCAATTTGCATTTTGACACTTTTACCAAAACCGGTCTGACCGGTTTGTGCACACCGGTCAGACCGGTTTGCACTGTTGTGCCACTTTTGGGTGTCAACAGAAGTACACATCATTTAATTAACACGCTATTGCATCCACAGCATGGACTCACATATGTGTTGCCTGTATAAGTTTTGTAGTTTTGTTGTTGGGGTCTAGTGCTTCTCCTGTCTATATAAATGCATGGTGCTGCATCATTTGTATTGCACCTCTCATCCAGTGATATAGAGCATCCTTGAGCCACAAGAGTCAGTAATTCTTAGGTTCTCTCGATCGAGCTAAAGGGTGCGCTTCTCATCCTAGCATGACACGTCATGGATTAGATCATCAGTGCTCCCACTAAGCAACAAAAAAATATGAACCAATAGTTATTACAAGTTGAGAACCTATGATACATGGCTGTAATGCTATGGGACTATGAGTCAACATGTAATTACTGAACATAAATCAGTTGTAATATCAGGATAATTACCATGGAATTATGGGTTACCGCATGATAACCGGGCGAATGAACGTGCTATGTAGTGGCCTCCAAGAGGAAACAAACGTGGACCACGTCTAATTATTATATTCATTTAATGGCTTTAATTTTTTTGATTATGTGATCTTTTCTATTGCCTTGTTTCGTAGATTTTTTTATTTTCCTTTATCTTTCATTGTTCCTCTCCTTGCAGTTCTTTTTAGAAAATTATTGCAGCCTACAATCGCAGGTACAGAGATGCCGCATGGAGGGTACTCCTTCATCTAGCCGGACAAGGAAGAGGAGGCGTGGAAAAGAAGCAGCTATCAAGTCAGGTGTTCTTTATACCTTCATGATCTTTCATTTGTGTGTTTTCATATGTTGGATTATTTTCTGTACAACATATATGTATGTAATCATGTTCATTCTACATGTGGATTTAACATTTTTTCGGTTTTGCTTCTATTATTTTGACTCCCCATGCATGTTAAATGAATCGTAAGAAAGGGGTGTGGTAACATGGCTGGCCAGCGTGACAGGTAAAAGCTATAAATCTATTTACAGCCTCCTTTTCCTTCCATAGGCACTGGTGAGGGAACAATTCGTGAGAGGCAGGGACGTCGGAGATCCATACAACTTGCGAAGAAAGAAGGTGGGTCATGTACTTCTCCGTGCTCCTCCATGCTTAGTTTTTGGATCCTTCTACCTATACTAACTAATTAGCATGCGACTGACCTCATGTAGGAAATTGTGTGGGCCAGTCACAAAATCAAGGTAAGAACATTCACGATTGATGTATATGGGTTAAGGTTTATATAGAGACGTATTCAGTGTTTCGGATACATAAGTTTTAATTTATAGTGCTCTGATCCCTTTTACAGCATACCTCTCGCCCGGGATTTCATACTACGGCCCTCCGGCGCACGAGTGCCAGTACTGTGGTGCACAGTTTTGGTACCAGGAGCATGTGAAAAGATCAATTCCAGGTGAAGGAGGCTCTATTTGTTTTCATCTTTGTTGTAGGGGAGGTAAGGTTCATCTGCCGTTTCAAAAAAATCCCCCTCAGTTTCTGGATGGATTGTTGGATCCAAGTGGTGATGTCTTATCAAAATACTTCATCAAATCTATACGGTCGTATAATTTGATGTTTGCTTTTACATCACTTGGTGCTAAAATTGATACTGATATAAACAAGGGGCCTGGCACATATGTGTTCAAAATTAATGGCCAGGTTCATCATCGAATTGGTTCCTTGCTACCAGACGAGGGTAAGCGCCCAGTGTACGCACAACTCTATATTTTTTACACTGAAAACGAGGTTTACAATTGAACATCAATTTTTGATAGGGACAGGGAGTGTGATAGCGATAATAGAGTTGACAAAAGAATTATCGAGGGCTTGATAAAGATGTTTGATGAATCAAATGAGTTGGTAAAATCATTTAGGGCGGCTAGGGACCTATTGGGACAGAGCCAATGCCAGCCTTTGCGTCTTAGGCTGTTGCATGATAGGTCCAAGCACGCACCTCAATATAGTGAACCAACATCATCCGAGATAGCTGCTTTAATAGTAGGAGATTTTTCAGAGGAGAAGAAGAGCCCTGACATTATCATTCAAGATAGAGGTGGTGGGCTTAGAAGAATTAGCAACCTTCATGCAAACTATATGTCTTTGCAATACCCAATTTTGTTCCCTTATGGGGAGCAAGGATTCAAATTAGGAATTAAATATAGCCGGTCGGGAACTTTGTGTGTTGGAGTTAGAGATGAGGTTACTATGCTTGAATACTATGCCTTCCGATTACAACAGCGTAGGTGTGAGCCGACAACACTAATACATGGTGATCGACTATTCCAGCAGTATATTGTTGACGCTTACGCTTCTGTAGAAGAGAACAAGCTTAGATATATTGTAAAAAAATAATAAAAACATAAGGTCCGAGGTGTACAAGGGTATTGAAGATGCACTGCTAAAGGGTGACCTAGATGGAAACAATATTGGGAGAAAGGTTATTTTGCCTGCTAGCTTCACTGGAAGTAAAAGGTACATGGTGCAAAACTACCAAGATGCAATGGCGATTTGTCGAGTTTATGGACCCCAGACCTATTTATTACTTTTACCTGCAATCCAAAGTGGCAGGAGATAGCTGATGCTCTTGCTTTTATTCCAGTGCAGAGGCCCGACGCTAGACTTGACATAGTTAGCCGAGTGTTCAAATTAAAGGTTGAAGAACTTGTTTCTGATCTGAAGAAAGGTACCTACTTTGGAAAGGCACAAGCAGGTATGAGTACAATGTTTTTTCCATGTGGCTCTTGTTTCGAAAAAATATAATCATTATGAAATATTTGGTTGTTGTTCTCCCTGCATGGAGTGTTGATCATAGGGTATTGGGTCTATGTGCCCTATGCCAATTTATCTGCACTTACCCATCTAGCTTGCAGTATGCATGCTAAAATTATGACTAAGTACTTTAAGTATGACACACGTGTTCCTCCATCATACCATAATATTATTGTTTTTTGTTCCAGTACTCTATACTATTGAATTTCAGAAGCGCGGTCTGCATCACGTCCATATTTTGGTTTGGCTTGAAGGTAATACCAAAGACCCACGCCCCTCCTTTATTGACTCAATAATATCTGCAGAGATACCAGATAAATTATCTGATCCTTGGGGTTATAACCTTGTTGATGAATTTATGGTGCATGGTCCTTGTGGCGAGCTAAATAAAAAATGTCCATGCATGAACAATGATAAGTGCTCAAAATTCTTCCCTAAGGGTTATGAACAAAACACAGTTGTCGGTGAGGACGGCTTTGTGCAGTATAGGTGTCGTCCTGAAACTGGTAATTTTGTTGAGCGATATGGGGTTAGGCTTGATAGTGCATGGGTTGTTCCCCATAACTTGGCCTTGTTAAAAAGATTTAGGGCCCACATAAATGTAGAATGGTGCAACAAGACACATCTCATCAAGTACCTATTTAAGTATATTACGAAAGGCCCAGATCACGCTAGAGCTGTCATTGAAACCTTTGGGGCTGATGTTCCTCGTATTGATTCACATGACGAGGCCCCCAGTAGCAGCCTTGGTGCCCAGCCATTAGATGCACAAAGACATGTGGATGATGTTGATGAGGTTCGTCAGTACATTGATTGCCGTTAATTATTTGTCTTCACACGAGGCCATCTGGTGTATGTTTGAATTTGATATTCACTATAGGACACCAGCAGTGGAGAGGTTAGCTGTCCATCTCCCCATGATGAATTGCATTGTATACCCAGCTGACCAGCCCTTGGCCAATATTGTAGATGACCCCCGTTATTTGCAGACAACATTGCCTGGATGGTTTACTGCTAATAGTCTGTTCCCCGCTGCTCGAGAATTGACATACATAGAATTCCCAACGAAGTGGGTTTGGAGTAAAAAAATAAGGCATGGCATGCACGGTCCTAAAAAAATTGGTAGGGCTATATATATCAATCCTGGTTGTGGCGAGCTCTACTACCTTCGTATGCTTCTAGCCATTGCCAAGGGAGCTACCTCGTATGAGGACCTTCGAACAGTTAGTGGTGTTCTGTACCCAACATTTAAGGATGCGTGTCAAGCTACTGGCCTACTTGGTGACGATAATGAGTGGCGTGAGGCTCTTAAGGAAGCATCTTTGTGGGGTACAGCTCCTCAGATGTGGCAGTTGTTTGTTACTATAATTCTCTTTTGTTCTGTTTGTGATGCGGCTTCTTTGTTTGCTGAGTTCTACACTTATTTAACCGATGATATACAGCTCAAAATTAAAAAAAAAGCTACAATTGCCTCGTTATAATGTGCCAGAAGAACATTTGAAAAATCATGTATTGGTTGAACTCGATAGTTTGTTTGTCAAGAATGGTGCTTCAATGACTGAATATGGTCTACCAAAGCCCGATGTAAACCATTGTAACAAGGTGAAAAATAGATTGTTAGCTGAGGAACTCGCTTACAACCGTGAAAAGCTCCTACATGTGCATGAAATCCTCCTTAACCAATTAAATTCTGAACAGAGACATATTTACGATGTTGTTATACAATCAGTTTACAAGAAAATGGGCCAATGTTTTTTTGTATATGGATATGGTGGCACTGGGAAGACCTTACTTTGGAATGCGATCATTTCGCGCCTGCGATCAGAAAAACTTATTGTCCTTGCTGTAGCTTTGTCAGGGGTTGCTTCCCTCTTGCTCCCTGGAGGGCGTACCGCACATTCACGTTTTAAAATTCCTATAGTTATTGATGAGTCATCTATGTGCGATATCAAGAGGGGTACTTTCCTTGCTGATTTAATAGTACAGAGCTCTTTGATTATATGGGATGAGGCCCCTATGACTCACCGGCATTGTTTTGAATCATTGGACCGTAGTATGATGTTCTTGGTCAAACGGACTCTTCAAATTTCCACCGTGTGTTTGGCAGGAAGACAATGTTATTTGGTGGAGATTTTTTCCAGGTGTTACCAATAGTGGAGGGTGGTAGTAGGTTAGATACAATTGATGCATCCATAACTAACTCTTATCTATGGAGCCATGTTAAGCTTCTAAAGCTTACGATCAACATGCGCCTCCTCGGGATGGGGGGTAGTGTAGCAACTCAAGAGGTGAAAGACTTTAGTAACTGGGTGTTGAGCATTGGTGATGGCACTGCAGAAGGTACTACTCGTATTGATGATGGGGACACTGAGTTGATTGAGATACCAAGTGACATCTTAGTTCCAAAATTAGACACTGCTATTGATGATATTATAAGATCTACTTATCCAAGCTTAGAGACATTATATTCTGATCCAACCTACTTGAGGGAAAGGGCTATCATTGCTCGAAAAAATGACACCATTGATGAGATTAATAGTCGTGTTCTTTCTATAGTCCCAGGCCATGAAAAGGTATACCTTGGTTCGGATACATTGGTTGAGTCCTCAAAGGAACATGGCAATTTGGACTTACTTTACCCGGTTGAGTTCCTAAACTCTCTCCAGTTTAAAGGTATTCCTCCTCATAAGCTTGCCTTGAAGGTTGGTTCACCTGTCATGCTATTATGCAACTTAAATCAGAGTGCTGGACTTTGCAATGACACACGTCTTATAATAACACAATTAGGTGACCGGGTATTGGAGGCTCAAATTATAACCGGCTCACACATTGGTGACAAGGTACTTCTTCCTCGGATTGTCTTGCATGTGTCAAGCACTAAATGGTCATTTATTCTTAGTAGGAGACAATTTCCAGTTCGATTGTGTTATGCAATGACCATAAATAAGAGCCAAGGGCAAACTTTGCAGAATGTTGGCCTATACTTGCCATGCCCGGTTTTCTCCCATGGACAACTCTATGTCGCTATATCACGTGTAACATCTAGAAATGGGGTTAGGGTTCTAATTGACGATGCTATAGACCCAAATACCAATGTTACTGAAAACATTGTCTACAAAGAAATCATTCGGTCTCTTTGGTAATTATTCTATGCATTGCCAATAATACTGCATGTTGCATGTTCATTACCATTCATGTATTTCTAGCGCACCTGGCATACATTTGTATATTACAGTTTGTTGCCTACTCATTATAATCCCACCCCGTCCTGACATTTTTATTTTATTTCCTCCATGGTTGAACCATAAATAGATGGAGTACAACTTACTATGGCAAATAAATCCATCAAGGCACAATTGGTGCATCAAGGTTAGAGTTACAAGGACGTGGAAGCTATCTGGGACTTCTAAGGGGAAAGGTTTTACAGCAATGGAACTTCTTTTGGTTGATGAAGAGGTACAACCCTTTGACATACATGTCTGTTTTATTTTCTCTAGCAGCTCCTCTGTGATTTTGAATTTTTTGTGTATCAGGGCACAGTTATTACAGCTTCCAATGGGCAGAAGGACCTGAATAAATTTGCCGATTTTTTGGTGGAGGAACGCAGTTATATGATAAAAAAATTCCAAGTTAGTCGGCAAACAAGGAAGTTCGAGGCCGTGCCCAATAGGCAAACGATCTTTTTTACATCATGGACTATTGTGGAGGAGCTACCTACTGAGTTGTGTGCCAATCTTCCACTCTATATTTTCAGTTTTGTTGACTTTGAGGAATTAGATCACAAGAAAAGGAAGGGCAATGATTTAGTAGGTATGTAGCCTCCATGATTATTTATGTAGTTGACTTTCTATTAAGCGAAGCCGTATTGCATGTAATATGAAGACATGATAATGGACTTTCCTACAGATGTTATTGGACAGCTTACAGTCATCCATCCAGTGGTGCGTACTAGAGGTCTAAATGGCCCTTCTGTTAGGAGATCAATATAGCTACGTGATCTAAGGTTTGTTTTCATACTGATTTATAATGTTCCCGAAATTTCTGCATGCTTAGTACCCGTAACACTACAGTGATCGAGTCTTGCCCATAACTTTGTGGGGGTGAGCATGCAACATCTTTTGAGGATGAGTTCCTTATTGAAACTGTTGACGCAAATCTCGGTCAACACACGAGAGAGCGCTTGACGCGCGCACTACAAGAATAACTCACATCCGCACCTCTCATATGCCTCGGTGCACTAAAGATCCGGTGCTAATGTGACGTTAGCACCGGGTGCGAAATTAGGGTGCCCCCGGAAACACTTTAGCACCGGTTGCTAACATCAACCGGTGCTAAAGGGTGACATTTAGCACCGGTTGGTGTTAGCAACCGGTGCTAAAGGCCCTCACACTTTAGCACCGGGTCGTAACACCACCCGGTGCTAAAGGGCTACCCTTTAGCACCGGGTCGTGTTACGACCCGGTGCTAAAGACCCTTTCGCACCGGGTCGTGTTACGACCCGGTGCTAAAGGGGGTGTCATATGCTACTACAAAAGGAAAGCATCTTTTATCTCATCACATGTGTAGCGTAGGTGAGATGGTTAGGTGGGTGTACGCGTGTGAGCCAAGAGGTCTTGAGTTCGAATCCCGCAACACGCAAATATGCAAATGTTTTTTGCTAGTGCCCCCACCTTTAGCACCGGTTATTTTACCCGGTGCTAAAGGTGGCACCCTTTAGCACCGGAAGATTGGCACCGGGTGGGAAACCCGGTGCTAAAGGGGGTTTCCCACCCGGTGCCAATGCGCATGATTCTGGTAGTGGCGGGTCGCAAACAGACCGAATAGCAGCAAAACCGCATAAAGCGGTCAGACCGGTTCAGAGAAGCGGTGAGACCGGTTTCAGGGCACAAAGCGGTCAGACCGGTTCAGCAAAGCGGTCAGACCGGTTTCCTAGGGTTTTGCTAGAATCGACTGTTCGTGGGGATAACTACCAAGCTTACGTGCTGGAGAATGACTAGGTTTACGAGCAAACCAGTAAAGAGATAAACAACGCACTTACGTGGCGAAGAACGACTAGTTTACGAGCAAACTAGCAAAGGTCGTCGAAGCTCTCGCCCGGGAGGGACCCCGTCAGGGTGTGGACGTCGCCGGCGTGCCCTAGGTCGACCAGCAAGCCTTAGGACGTCATCTATGACCGTGGAGATCAGAGGATGAAAAGCATGAAGGTTGGAAGAGATTAGGGTTTGAAGGAAAAAGTAAAGGTATTGTTTGATTCGATTGGATATATCTCTCAATCGGCCATGACCCTTTATATTTATAGGGTGGGGAAGTCGTACCCCTTTAGGTCGGTTTACAATATGGGACAAAACTCAGAATCCTAAACCTACTCGAATTACAGATCCAAACCGGTCTGACCGGTTGGGCAAACCGGTCAGACCGGTTTCCCTCGGTCCGTGCCACTTTTGGGTGTCAACACATGCCCCCCTGTTTCTTGGTAAAGCTTGCGTAGCAAGAAACATTTCTCCAAGCCAAAAACTGCACTGAAACAATGATAAGCACCTGTACATTAGTCACATCTTGTCTCTAATGATGAAGAAACCCAATTGTCCACATATCTTGGTCTTCAAGACGATGGATTCACTGTGTTGCTCATATTCCTGCATCTCCATGAGATATGAACCTTTGACACTTGTTGTACCACCAGGAGCGTATCACCAAAAACTTCAACATGCTTTATTCCCATATCTTGCAATAATTCTAAACCGAATTGAAGAGCTTCATATTCAACTTGATTATTGATACACTTTTCTTCCAATCGGTTTGAAAACTCAAAGATGGCACCACTTGGAGAGATCAAAACAGCACCAATTCCTTGAAAACTCTTTTCAAGTCGATCCAATAAGAACACCAAATCCATTAAGGAAAAAAATGCTCGTTCTATTAATCCTGGGACAAACCGGTCTGACCGGCTTGGGAAACCGGTCTGACCGGTTTCGCCTGATCAGCTGATCGACTCTCCCTTGATGAATTATTTTGCCCCCCGGGCATTAAAATAATTAGGTGATATCTTATCAGGAATTTTAACACTTTAGGATGATGATCAAATACATTCATCGGCCATATATGTTGCCAAGGATGACACAAATTATCATCCACAGTAAATTCATCCATAAGAACATGGGCGTATATGATATTTGTGAACCAAATAGACGATGCATTGACCAATAATTTTGATGATTTGGTGCAAACCTTATATTTGAAGATCGTTCCTTGGCTCTTCTATTCTTCTTTACTTGCATTGCAACTTCTGTGGAAACATCATCTTCATCTTGAGTTTGAATGCTTCCTTTAGGAACCCACGCCATGCCTTTTTCTTTTAGCTCTTGGGCACTAAGTCTCTGGAGCTTCTTCTTTTGCAAACTCGATGAACCAAGTAAATGCTTCGGCTGTGCTTGAGCTTTGGACAACGACAACTCTTTCTTGATTTCTGTCTCCTTTAACCTCTGTTGCCCAGATTTAATATTTGGAATATCAATAGCTGAATTTTTCTCTTCATTGCCATTAATAGCCGAAGTCTTTAGCACATTAATCGGCTTTTCAGTAATTGTATTCAGATCCGAACTTGTAGCTTTGCGACCATCTTTTTTCACCACATAAATCTGCTTGACAACATTTTTCTTATTTTGAACTCTAGACCGATCTTTATACTCAAAACAGTCATTTTTAACATAAGGTTGTCTTGCATATGATGATTCTTGTGGAGCTGCATACTCTACATAATATGGCCTGAAATATGAAGGAGTATGTTCCCACGAATCATTCCACCCCCGTGATGAGTAGGAATGAAAATTGGTGGGATGTGAAGCACATGGAACTGGCATCGATGGACCAAAAGAAGAATAAGGTGCTACTGAATTAAAACTCTTCCATTGCCAATCCCAATTCTTAGAATTATTTTTAGGAGGTGATCTTGATGATTTAGCTCCATTTGACCGATTAGCACACTTGGCCTCATTTTCTTTTTGATATTTAGCCAGAAGTTCATCAAAAGAGAGCTTCAGCCTTCTACCATTGTGCTTAACACTGTCTTCACCTCTATCCATCTTAGGACGATCTGATTTTAATATTTTGGGCGTCCTTGGTCAGAACCGGTCTGAACGGTTTGCACAACCGGTCTGACCGCTTTGGAACCGGTCTGACCGGTTAAGCAAACCGGTGTGACCGGTTTGGCCAGCACAGCAGGATCAACCGGGTCTTGTTCCGATTGTGGAGAATTTGTTTGCCCCCCAGTGTTTTCCAGATTAAGCTCATCGTCCTCTAACATATCTTCAACTTGGACGATATCTTCCATATCACTTGAGGGCTTACAATCTTCCTCTTTAGCGATTAAATTTGAATCTTTAGACAAATCGGTCAATGCTAACCGATTTAATGATCCTTTGACATCAAAACCAATTGTAGCCAATTGGTCATCCTCTTGTGTTTGAGTAAATCTCAATCGTCCGATATTAATGGCCGATTGGATAAATCGGCGAAATATATTGCAATCACTCGTATTATGATCAAAAGAATTATGCCACTTGCAATACTTTCGCTGTTCTAATTCAAGAGGTGATGGAATAACTTTGTGATCAGATAGTTTAATAAGATTGTTCTCTAGCAAGATATCGAATAAATCATCACACAAAGTTAAATCAAAGGTATATTTTATTTTCTCTAACCGATGCTTTTGTGGAGAAGGTTTTAAGGCCGAGCAAACGAATGGTTCAAATTTTTTATTAACCCATTCGGCTATGCTACTTTGTGTCCTTCTCACATCCGATGCTTTAGAGTCCATCACTATATCATCATCGGATTTCACAATGCTTTTCGGTTTTGGTTTCTTATTTTTAATCCCAGAATGACCATAAGTAAACCATTTAGAGAAAAATTTTGACAATGATGATGGAGAGATTTTAAATGTCAAAATCTTGCTATTATCGGCCTTTCTAACTTTTACATTACAATGGCCGACATAATCTGAAGGTATGACACTGCTAGCAAGTAAATTACCATCCTCAATCGATCTTTTAGAAATATTCATAATATCACCACTAGTAGATGAGTTAAAAAATGCTTGATCTGATTGGGAGTTACTTGCAAAGCATACCTTGCTGAAATTTTTGGAGAGGCGTGGAACCTTGATGTAGATGGCGTCGTATTTCTCCTGATGACAGCCAACAGTAGCCACTGTCCGAAGAAACCGGTCTGACCGGTTTAAGCAACCGGTCTGACCGCTTTGGAACCGGTCTGACCGGATTGTAAAATCGGTCAGACCGGTTTGTCCAGGTTCGCTGGAAATTACCAAGTCGCGACATGTCAATGTCTCCTCTTTGCCTCCAACGTCATGGTCTTCGTCATTTTGGTTGGATGAATTTTTCCCAGCCATGAATTGGCATTTATTGATAACAGAATAATCACTAGACAAATACACAACTTCATCTGGGATTTCAAGCATAGCTGTTTTCTTGCTACTGATAAGGTTTTGTACAGCCAAGCTTGTTTCTTTTGTTTGAACAGATCCAGACCGTTCGGTTGTTGTAATTACCGAACTATTAATCAAATCTGAATCGTTCTTCTTCTTAGTATCAACCGATGGTGTAACCGGCTTTGTAGCTGCAAATCTCATTTCCTTGAATATATCATCAATGGATGGTAGTTCCATTACTTGAACCAATCCTTGCTCTGTTTCTTGGAAACAAGATTTATACAACCTCATTTGTGTTTCTACAAATTTGCTAAGCTCACCTTCAAGCTGCTTACCATTGTTGAACTTTTTAATCATGTCATTCTTAAGCTCAACACATTTTGCATCCCACAAAGTATTTGGCTTTAGCAATTTAGTAGAAACACTGTTTGGTGTAGCCTTTTGTGCAAAATCACTAGCATGAACTTTCGGTAACGAAGAATGAGTAGTACCGAAAATATGTGATGATGCATGAGATGAAACACATGAATGATTAATTTGTGGAGATGAATATGATCTTGCTGAATTCTCATTAATTCGGCTATAAGTATTGGAAACATTTGGAACCAAAATATGAGTATTAGCATTCGTATATGATACTGAATTTATACATTCATCTTCCACTCTAGCATATAATGGTTGAGAATAATTGGCTGGATATCTGAAATCAGTATGGCCAATTTTCTCATTCATCGGCGTGCTTTGAATCAAATATTCTGAATTTATTGCCGATGAATAAGTATATGAAACACCTTGTTGAACAGTATTAAAATCATTAGCACATGGTGTCTCATAAAGATTGGCCCAACTCATGTTAGTTTGGCCTTGATAATTGTTCATCGGCATGTGAACTTGTTCTGCAGCCGATGTGTTAGGATAATGTTGTATGTTGCTAGTAGCATTAAAATTTAAAGCATGCATACTATTTGGTAATGGCTCTAGTTTATAAAATTCAGGTTTATTATAATTTACATAAGAAACTCCATCTGAACAATTACTAGCCGATGCAATATGCCTACTAGTATCACATCTAGCAACATCAACATGAGAATTTGTGGTACTAGCAAAATAATCATTAGAAACATATGATGTACTTACATGCTGTACCTCAGGCGTGGCGTAGTAATATTGTTGTGGTGTATATGAATATCCCGCCATAATAGGTCTTGATGCTTCCAGTCTTGTGATAAATCCAGATATCCAAGATAATCCAAGCAATCAATGACCAAGACTTTGCTTCTACTTTAATCTTCAATATGAAGTAGCAAGCAAAACACAATGCAATCGGTTTGA
This sequence comes from Echinochloa phyllopogon, assembly GCA_033239725.1. NCBI lineage: Eukaryota > Viridiplantae > Streptophyta > Magnoliopsida > Poales > Poaceae > Echinochloa > Echinochloa phyllopogon. The sequence goes on from BTCW01000016.1 coordinate 18,197,210, forward strand.
GCAACCTGTTGCAAAGTCACAGGTATAGGTGCAATCGGTCCAAAAAGACCAGATGCAACTATAGCGGCGAATCAAAATAATAGATCAATTAAGTATAAGGCTAGGGTAGAAAAATTCGGTTGTAACAACCAGAATTATCGTTCCCCAGCGGAGTCGCCAAAATGTGTTGACGCAAATCTCGGTCAACACACGAGAGAGCGCTTGACGCGCGGGTCGCAAACAGACCGAATAGCAGCAAAACCGCATAAAGCGGTCAGACTGGTTCAGAGAAGCGGTCAGACCGGTTTCAGGGCACAAAGCGGTCAGACCGGTTCAGCAAAGCGGTCAGACCGGTTTCCTAGGGTTTTGCTAGAATCGTCTGTTCGTGGGGATAACTACCAAGCTTACGTGCTGGAGAACGACTAGGTTTACGAGCAAACCAGTAAAGAGATAAACAACGCACTTACGTGGCGAAGAACGACTAGTTTACGAGCAAACTAGCAAAGGTCGTCGAAGCTCTCGCCCGGGAGGGACCCCGTCAGGGTGTGGACGTCGCCGGCATGCCCTAGGTCGACCAGCAAGCCTTAGGACGTCATCTATGACCGTGGAGATCAGAGGATGAAAAGCATGAAGGTTGGAAGAGATTAGGGTTTGAAGGAAAAAGTAAAGGTAATGTTTGATTCGATTGGATATATCTCTCAATCGGCCATGACCCTTTATATTTATAGGGTGGGGAAGTCGTACCCCTTTAGGTCGGTTTACAATATGGGACAAAACTCAGAATCCTAAACCTACTCGAATTACAGATCCAAACCGGTCTGACCGGTTGGGCAAACCGGTCAGACCGGTTTCCCTCGGTCCGTGCCACTTTTGGGTGTCAACAGAAACCATCGGTAAAGATGAACCAGTTGTTATCATTTTTGCCGGGATGCAAGTGAGGCCGTACTTAGGTGAGTGCTAGTGCATTTCTTGCTAGCTATACCAATAGTGTTGCGTTCTTTTATCCAGTTTATTAGACCTTGTAATAACAAAATAGGTGGTTTCTTCAAAAAAACAAAATAGGTGTCACAACCTGTGCGAGTGGTGCTGCAACGAAGTGGTATATGAACATTGATATCCCCGAAGTCAATGCCTTCCGTGCTAGGTAACCTGCTGTACCCATAATTTATTTATAGTTTCAATCTGCATGCAATTGTATTTTGACGGTGTACTTTGGTCTTCAGTTTACAGGGAAGGGGTTCCGAAGTCTTGCTACTGCCAGGTGATGGTGATGAAGCCGCAGGTGATATTGATGAGACAGTTTCTAATAGGAAGACTGTGTCAGAGCTCCTGTCCTTGGATCCCCATGAGAGCAATGTAATTTCCATTCCTCGGATAAGTTCCATGTATAACCGTTATGTCGGAGTGATGAAATTTCGTTCTTCATTGTGCACTAGGGCATACGTTTTACCTGTGACGCCAAGATAAAGGAAATCGATGTTACCAATGGTTGGTGGTACAAAGGGTGCAGTAAGTGCAAGAGAGGACTCAAGTCCATGTTGGAAGGCTTCGAATGTGCTAACTGTGGTGACATGAAGCCAATAGTTGTTCCCAGGTGGCTCTTATTTGTAGTTGCATTCCCTTTGAACCTCCTAGCTTTAGATTATTCTTGATTCGTCTTTTGTTTGTAACATAGCTACAAGCTAAACGTGGTGATTGAGGACAGCACTGGCCGTGCAAAAATATTTCTGTTTGGCGGTGTAGCTGAGCAGGTTGTGCGACGGACTGCCGCTGAACTCGTGGAGGAGAGCTCATCTAACCAAATTTTGCTACCTGCGTCCCTTTGCAACCTTGTTGGGCGGAGGTATGTGTTCCAAGTTGTTATCAGTGAGCAAACCTTTAGAACTGGACAACTCTGTTTTCAAGCTAGGAGGGTGTTTGCGGCACCGACGGTTGCTGGGGAGTTTGCCCTGTCTCTTCCATTCTCTCTTTTCCTCTCTCCCTTCTCCTTTCTTCCTCCTCCTCCCCTTCTCACGTCGGCCATCTCCTTCCCTTGCTGAGTGCCACCACCACTTCCTCCTTCCACTGCCACCGGCCCCTCACCTCTGCTTTCTCCTGCACGCGCGCCGCGCTGCCCGATCACATCCCTTACTACCGCCACACCCCACCGGACCCCTCCTCTGCTCCATCCCATCACCTGCCCGCGCCGTCACCTCTCCTACATGCCTCGGCTGCTGTGCCACAAGACGACGACGTCAAGTGAACACGCCTCATCGCATCACCGGTCCCCACTGCCATTAATCCCCTCCGCTCGAGCTCACTAGCTGGCCAACCTCCTCCCACCTCCCTTGGCCTACATAAAGGCCTAAGCAACCGCTTGCCGCCACCACCAAGCCACCTCAGCCGCCTCCTCTCCTCGTCGGGCCTCGCTGCGCCGCCGCCGTGGCCGCACCTCCATACGCCGCCTCCGCTCGAGGTGAGAAGGGGATTGTGGATCCCCTCGGCCCCCTCTCCGTTTTCCCCCGACCTTGCATGTGTTAAAATCTAGCTGTCTTGCAAATAAACCTTAGCCTTATTCCTTGATATATCATGTGCATATTCTGTGATTGCCCCTCCGTGGGTGTGGTTGGACTTGTTGAGGGCTTCTGTACTCACCCTTGTTGTCGTTGCTGCTTCAGACGAAGATCTAGACATTGTTGCCGAGCACGTCGAGTAGGTGGTCCCATCCGCACCCGACACTGCCTCTGGTAGTCTGGTGATAGCCCTTGCAAGATGCTTCCGCTGGTGCGTAGTCTTTTATCGGACCCAGACATAATGTTGTCTGTGCTCTGGTGTGTAGTCGTTTCTTGGTTACTTTTCTTTTTGGCATGGCTTAAACGCCCGCTCTCACGGGAGTTGTGGTTCCTTCTCAGCTTGGCATGTGTCAAGTTTGTATGGTGAAATGAACCAACTGTTGAATGAATGCGTTATCAGCCGCCCGAGACTAATATTTGTAGGATTGGAAAAAGCAAGGAGTTCCCTGACATAGAGCCGTGGAAGGTAGTCACGACAGGGCTCAGCGGTATGGAAGACACCTATCAGTCTGCTGCCCGCAAAGCATTAAAGTACCTCTGCCAAATTTATAAAGGACCTATCACTCATACACCCATGAGGTACTTTCCACCCTTTACGAGGAACCGCCCGACTTATCAAGCTTGGACGCAGACTTTGGAAGGACGCGGATTGACCGAAGATGACCCCATGGCACGATACCTGCTCACCTTAGATGAGCATTGTGACAGACAGACCGACAAGCTAAGGGAGTGGATCCGTAAGGCCCAAGGAGGCAAGCTCGACAGCGAGCAACTCCACGAGTCCACGCACGACTCGCTGAGGGTCAAGCCCAAGCTGCCACAACAAAAGACCATGAAGCTCTTTAGAATTATCACCCCCTCTTTTGAGACCCTTGTACCCGGTCGTGTAGTGCGTGTTTTGACCTTTATCCAAGTGTTGTACCCCTCCCCCATGTCAAAAATAAAATGTTTGTGCTTGTTGTTTATTAGTCTGTGTGCTTGTCGGCGGGAGGTGCATTCTGCCGTTTTGAAAATGCAAAATAAATTATTTAAACATCACTTAAACCCAATCCAAGTCTCATAAAGGTCCACTCAATCTGCATATGGCTCCCAAACGTGCCACAACGACCTCCCCAAATTAGGCCCATGTCACCCCTGCACAGGGGCGGAGCTGGGCCTAAGGCCACCCGGGCCATGGCCTTAGGCGTGGCCCAAAAACCAACTAATACCATGTATATTTTTTGGTCCAGATTATATTTTGCGGCCCAATAACCGGACTCCTTCCCTTCCTTCGTCTAAGCCCAAGCCGCCCCGGCCATGCAGACGCAGTGCCGCACACTGCTGCTCTCCATCCAAAAACGAAAAACCGAAACCTAGCGGCGGCGGGCAGCCGGCAGCGCACCGGCGCGGGCGCGTGGCAGCGCAGCAGGGCGGCGGCGCGCAGCACAGCAGCGGCACTGCAGCAGGGCGCGGCAGCAGGGCGCAGCACGCAGCACGGCAGCAGCACTGCAGCAGGGCGCAACAGCAGGGCTGGACGCTCGCTGTCTCCGGGCTCCCTAAATAAATCGGCCAGTTAGTTTTGTTTGGAATTTGGATTTCTATTCCCCAATCCACATGGGGCAGGATAGAATGATAGATTGAATCCGGCACCGGGAACTGATATTATTATTACGTATCTACTGATTTGTAGATTGTAGATTTGCATTCCACAATACTCAACTGATGTCAATGAATAAGAGGAGTAGGAGGACACAACATACGCTGGTGATTGTCAGAGCAACACTAGTTAGGTATTTATTTTATCAAGTTTGTTATGCTAATGTGTCTTAAATTGTGATGTATTGGTCTAAATCATGCATTTTAAGCACTTCTATCGATATATGAACTATCACTATTGCGATTATCGCTATTATGTGTACTACAATGAGATTGAGTGGTATAGACGTTTACTAAGTGGCCTTAGGCGTCAAAATCCGCCGGCTTCGCCACTGCCCCTGCACCTTCTATCCTTCTTTCTTGCTCCCCGGAACCTTGGGCGCCGTCGTCCACCTGCACGAGGGGCCGGCCATCCTCGATGCTGTTTGCTGCAACTACAAGCCACTGGTCAGCTCTCAGAGAATCCGCCATGGGAAGTTGCATCAAGGTCGGAGGAGCTCGGAGACGAGCTGCAGCGGAGCTCCGCTTTTCTGTCTCCTTCATCATCGCCATCGCCAACACCGTGGTAGCGAGGTCCGCTACCTCCCTCGTTCTCAAGGGCTGCAGCCGCCGTCTCCTCATCATCTCGAAGCTCCCACCTGTGCCACCGCCGAACAGGTTTGCTTTCTCCTTCTTCCTCACTTCCCTCATCCGCGCAGTGATGCCTGTTAGCACCCCGAGTGCCCCGGTCAGAGTCGCCTCCCCCGTCCCCTCGCACACGTTCTACTTTCACATGCCGTAGCCAATTTTCCAATTTTTTCTTGCGGACGGGGCTTGAGCTTTAAACCACACCTCAAACCTTTTCACTTATGACCCCTGTTTTACCTCAATTTGGACCCTGTTTTTTTCTGTCTATTAAATATATAACATAGATTACTGGTACTAAATTATATAATTTACATTATTGGTTTTTCCATATACAACCTCTACAAAGGTTGTTTGTTTGTCTAAATTATTAAGGGGGTAAACAGTTAGTGTAGTAGTGTCTAAGATAATCTAAATTACTATTAAATTTAGTACAAAGCTTTAGGGACATGCGCCTTAGCTTGCTTATTGCAATCAAACGCAGACCAGCATTAGATAATTTAGGCTTCTAATGACATGGTGATTATCCGTTTTTGTAGAGGAAGCAAATTAACAGTCTTGCCTGCATGCCCACTCAGATCTTTATGCACTTTTTGGATCTCCTTTTTTATTCTTTTGCTACACATTCCCCTGTTACTTAGCCAAGCAATAGAAATGCCATGAGGAGTAAAATTGACCTCCTTCACGAGTCTGTTGCAGGAGGGGAGCTTCATAGGAGAGAAGTTGAGCGTACAGGTTACTTAGGGTAACATTGTTGCGAACACCTGTGCAATCCATTGCACGTAGGTTGGATTTTCCACCTCTTCTTCAGTCTTGTCAGGTTTGGTAACACGGATTGTCTTCGGCGCCTGGAGGTAGATCCATCAAGAAAGCCAAGAAGTCGTGTGCCTCTGATAGCAGGTATGACCTAGGCTCGCCACACCAGGAAATTCTCCTGGGTGAGTTCCTCGGACACCGGGATGTTGAAGGAGATTGAAGCCAAACTCCTCGAAGCCATCTAGAGTCGACGAGAAGAAAAAAGAAAGACAATTTTGTGGCTAGATGTAGGAGAAGGTGGCTCTAATACCATGTAAAGATTGATGGAATGGCTTAGGCCCTTAGGCTGCTTGTGCATAACACTATATAGAAAAAAATCGGTACAAGACCGAGTAGTACACGAGGACTCCAACTCCAAGTCCTGGTAGATTTGACTTGGATAGATTAAATAGCAACCAGGATACATCGCTGCATGTTTTATCTAGCGCAAGAGCTACCATGGTTCATGCTCTACCAAACAGGCCACACAGATAGCCAATACAAGTTAGACACACATACTCGCATAGTACTTTACTCGCTGAGTTTTTTGTGCGATTCTCTGCTCACCGCCTGCGCAGATCCAACGCACTTCATTGGAACGGTGCGCGTACTGGCCAGCCCTTGCGCCGGCTTTGGCTCCTGGGTGGCACGACTGCCTGCTCCTTGTGTGGGCAACTACATTGCGCAGTCTCTTGCAAGTTAGGCAAGTTAGGTGAGTTCCTGTGTGGCACTGGCTCCTTTTTTACTCTCCAAGAGTAGACGAACACACCGTCCAAGGGATGGGTTCGAGTACTCACTTCAGCGTTCTCCGCGGTGCTGCTAGACTCGTCTTGAACCTGAATGCAGCAAGTCGAAAAAAGTCGTTATGTATGCATATGTGGTGTACCAAACTGTCGTGGCAACTTCGTTATTGCCTGTTGAGAATAAAACAAACAGTTCTCAGTACCTTGCATTCCACCGAACAAAACCTGACAGCATCCATTAGTACGCGGCTGCACACTATGGATGTGGTCCTCATCAGGCGAGCACGTTTGATACCGATCTGTGGGTCCCTTCTCTTGAGATGGACTATTCCGTTGACCTTAGGCCTATTTGGTAGAGCTCCACTTGATTCTGATTCTCTATGAGAGCTGATTCTCTGAGAGAAGTGATTCTGTGGTTGAAAGTGATTCTCTTTGATTCTCTATCATAAACTCTCAAAATCAGGATAGAGAATCACTTCACAGAATCAGGATAAGCTACTTTTTTCAGCTCCCAACCCCATAGTTCATTTCAGAGAATCAATTCACAGAATCAGCAGAGAATCACTTCTCTCTGAAAAACTGTTTGGCAGAGCTCCTCCGCTCCTCCTGGATTCACCAGAGAATCAGCTCTGGGAGCTCTGCCAAACAGGGCCTTATATACCTGTATTCATGTGATATCAATCAAATCTTTTAGGTCTTCTACTCGCACCACTTCGCTTAATTATGCCTTCCGAACCTGTTACATGGTTATTTATTTGAACATTAGCGGTGTGAAAGGAGTTGGTAAAAAAACTAAAAAAATGTAATCTTCTTCCTCCAGAGGCCAGGAATAAGAAACCTGCAGCATGCGATGAGATTCGTGATCTAGACGCGGCAATGAGAACATAATGCCTCTTGCTGGAGGCATTTGCAATCCAGACAAAAGTAGATGCACATGCTGCGTCGTCGACACAGAACATAAGTGGCAAAATTTGTTGCCAAGTAGTGCGGCCATCCGATCAGCCCCTATCCGAGAAGCAGTCATCGCTCACACGCTACAGTAGTTGGAGCACTTAGAATTTGTTTGGGTTAGATGAAACAGGTACAATTACATATTAGTGTATCTAACACTAATGTTATTATATATATGTATGCAGCTTTCCATCTAGATGTACGTGCATCTGGTGAAGCAATGCAGCTGTCTGCTTTGGCAATAGTAAGTCTTTTGGATATATATGGGGATACAGAAACAAGTCAATGATAACAGGATACAGTTTTGCAAGGAAATAATAAATGTGGAGAATAAAGTTCTCAACATAATAGATTTTAAAGGTAGGCTTATGCAAGTGCCTGTGTATGTGTAGTGTAAATAGAAATTTCATGTAACAGTTTTAATCCCCATACATCAATTAGTGAATAGTCCACATGATCTAAAAGGACAATAACCAAAACTACAAGGCTCAAAAATCAATCGTTACTGGTATTGGCTACCCCCACACCTTGCGGAGACTCCCACTAGTCTTCTTTTGTAGCACAAGTAGAGATTCAGGGCATCCTTATATATGTAGAAATATTTGTGCTAGGTTCTCTCAGGTTTATGGGGCTAGAGAGGAAGGAAGGAATGCCCTTGTAGTAGCATGTGGGGTATTTAAAGGGATGGATCATAGTGTCTTTAGGTGGGAACGCAATTAAGAGACCAAGTGTTAGGAACCTGCTTGGTGCACAAAGGTGAGGCTCATAGGTAGACTAGGCATTCACTGTTCCACAAGTGTCCAAGCCAGATACGTTCACTCAGCTCATTTCGCATGTGTCACATAGCATCACAGCATTGCATGCCTGGTTATTGTCCAGTGGTTCGAATCAATTATATTTTACCCACGATGATGGGAGATGCAATGAGCAAGTAGTGTACTTTTGTTTTTAGTATGTTGCTACGCGCGCGTTGAGAGGATGGAACCCGATCGAATGTGGGCCTGTATGCACACATATATATCTTATCATAATTATAACGCAGATACGAATAAGAATAAAATCTAACATGACTCCAACTTCATATCATGAAAATCACGGTGAAAAATGAATTCAGCTATATCTATCTTTTTTGTTAGATATGCTTATGTTTGGATACGAATTAAGACATTTGCAACCAACTTTTGATATCTATACAGAGTTTAAAAGTAGCGCGTTGGTATTCATTAGATGCCCAGCCATTGGTACTGCCTTCCAACGCTCCTGGAAATGAGACATGCCAGATCGCATCCCTTGTCCTATGCACACAATGACAGGGGAAGACAACACACTATGTCGTTCAGAGTCAGTCCTCCCTCTTTTTTTATGAGGTGGGTGTTGACGCTTTTTTCTGGTCAACACACGAGCGCAGAATCGCGCAACGAACGAAACGATGAACTCGCCGTAGCCCCGCCCAAACCGGTCAGACCGGTTTCTGTCAGGAGCTTCGGGGAGACCTAGAATCACCACCTCAGGAGGGACCCTGTCGGAGATGGCGCGCCTAGGGTTGCTCTGAGATCGGTCAGGCCACTCAGAACCTCCTTGAACACTGTAGAGACAAACAAGGAAATCAAAAGGGGTTAGAAAAGCTAGGGTTTGAAGATAAAAAGTAAAAAGATAATGTTTGATCGATTGGATGATATCTCAACCGGCCACGGCCCTTTATATTTATAGGGTGGGGAGGTCTTGCCCCGCAAGGAATCTTTTTACAATTTGGAAACGACTAGGACTCCTAATTCTACTCCAACTCAGAGTAAACCGGTCAGACCGCTTTGGCAAACCGGTCAGACCGCTCTCGCTATTGCCAGATCAGCTAAAGGGAAACCAGTCTGACCGCTTCCTAGAACCGGTCTGACCGGTTGCACTCGGCCTGTCAATTTTGGGTGCGAACATATGCCCTCCTGTTTTCTAGTAAATTTTATGCACTAGAAAATATGCTAAGGTCGATGTTACAGAATTCACCGGCCATTTTATCCTAAGGGCGATTTTTAACCATAAATCGGCCATGTCCTATCAAGCACTTTGCCAAACACTTGGATAAAACTTTTTCAAGTATCTCCCGTTGAGAGCTCTAGGCAGCTGCTGTCCTTGTAAGGTCTCTACCATATAGGAATTTCCTGAACAAACCTTCACAATCTTGAAAGGACCCTCCCAACTTGGAGACCACTTGCCAAACTTGTTGCTTTTCAATCCAATGGGCAAAATTGTTTTCCAAACCAAATCACCTACTTGAAAAGATTTGATTTTCACTTTCTTGTTGTATGCTCTCGCCACTCGTCTTTTATCCTTTTCAATCTCTTCCAAAGCTTCCAAACGCTTGTCGGTCACTTCATCAATATTATCCATCATCAAAGCATAATATGTATCAACATCAAGATTATTTTGCTTTGCAAGTCTATATGCGCCAAGATTCACCTCTACGGGCAAAACGGCCTCTTGACCATACACAAGCTCAAACGGAGTAACTTTAGTAGCACCATGTTTAGAAATACGATGAGCCCATAAAGCTTCAGATAATACCTCATGCCATCTTTTAGGGTGACTTCTACCTTCTTCTTGATTAGCTTTATCAAGGTCTTGTTGCTAGATTCAGCTTGACCATTGGCTTGAGCATAATATGGAGATGAATTGAGAAGCTTAATACCATAGGAATTAACAAATTCACGCACATCTTTGGATATGAATGAAATCCCTTGATCCGTAGTCAAAGTTTGTGGAATACCAAACCTATGTATAATATTTTCTCTAATAAACTCAATCACCTCTCTATATGTCATATTCTTCAAAGGAACCGCTTCCGTCCATTTGGTAAAGTAATCAGTTGCCACAATCACAAAACAATGACCCTTCGTCGAAGGAGGATGAATCTTGCCAATAAAATCTAAACCCCATCCTCGGAAAGGCCAAGGCTTAATAATTGGACGCATCAACGCCGCAGGTACCAACTGAATATCTCCATGCTTCTGACACTCTTCACATCCTTTGTAGTATCTAAAACAATCGGCTATCATATTGGGCCAATAGAAACAAGCTCGCCTAAGGAGCCACTTCATCTTGGGAGCCGATTGATGAGTACCACAAATTCCTTCATGAACTTCTGCCATAGCCAACCTAGCTTGGTCACGACCCAAACATTTTAGAAACAAACCATCAATAGTCCGACGATATAACTCATCATCATCCAAAACGAACTTGAGAGCCCATCGTCAGATTTTTCTGTCAACTGTACTGCTAGGATTTTGCAAATTATTAATCAAAGGCTTTCTCCAATCATCCACTTCGTCTTGATTGCAAACAACAGCTGAAGCAACATCTTCACCAGGAAACCGGTCAGACCGTTTCTCTGAAGCGGTCAGACCGGTTGAACCGGTCAGACCGGTTTGAGGAAGCGGTGCGACCGGTTCCTCCAGAACAGAACACTCGGCTTCTAAAAACATCGGTCTTTGTTCTTGAAAATTTCTTTTCTGAACGTTATAACCAGATGCTTGCTGAGCCAGAGCATTTGCCTTTGGATTTCTTTCTCGTGGTACATGATGAATTACAAACTCATTTAAGCAAGATATGATATCGAAGCATTTATCAAGATAGGCATTCAAAAATCCATCTAAACATTGACATACCTTAGAAACTTGCTGTACCACCAGTAAAGAATCACCATAAGCTTCTACATGCTTTACTCCCATGTTATGCAAAATTTCCAATCCGAATAGAAGAGCTTCATATTCGATTTGGTTATTAGTACATTTATGATCTAATCGGTTAAGCGCTTCAAAAACAGCCCCATGTGGAGAAGTAATAACAATTCCAATACCACAACCACTTTTGCAAACCGATCCATCAAAATGTAATTTCCATGGAGTAAAAGTAACATAACCGACATTTAAATCAAGTTGTTTATCTACTCTATGTCCAACAATAAAGTCGGCCACTATTTGACCTTTCATTGAAGTTAATGACTCACAATGCAAATCATATTCAACCAAAGCATAAGCACATTTGCCGACTCTACCACTCAAAATTGGTTTATGCAACATGTATTTAATTATGTCGGTTTGACATGCTACTATACAAGTACTTGGTAAAAGATAATGCCTCAACTTGGTACAAGTATGATATAGTGATAAACATAACTTTTCAATAAAGGTGTACCTTGTTTCAGCATCCAATAATCTTCTACTCTCATATGCAACCACATGTTCCTTTCCTTCGGTTTCTTGAGTCAAAACACCTCCAATGACATTTTCTTCCGCTGCCACATACAACTTTAATGGAACTCCACTCTTAGGTGCTTGAAGGACGGGTCGCGAAGATAAATATTGCTTGATCTCATCAAATGCCTCTTGTTGTTTTGCCCCCAAGTGAAATTAATGTCATTCTTCAACCGAAGTAAAGGAGTAAAGGCATTCACCTTCCCGGACAAATTACAAATAAATCTCCTCAAGTAATTTACTTTGCCCAAAAACCTTTGCAAGTCTTTCTTGCAAGTAGGAGCATTTACATTGTTAATAGCTTCAATCTTTTTAGAATCTATTTCTATGCCCTTTTCATGCACAACAAATCCCAAGAACTTTCCAGCCGATACACGAAAAGCACATTTGAGTGGATTCATCTTCAATTTATATCGACGCATTCTCTCAAATGCAAGCCTTAAATCAGCCAAATGAGAATCTACTACAGCCGATTTGACAACAATATCATCGAAATAACTTTTACTATAATGCCAAGCAAGTCATGAAAAATCAAATTCATAGCCCTTTGATATGTGGCACCAGCATTTTTCAAACCAAAAGTCATCACTACCCACTCAAATAGACCAACAAAACCCGGACATATAAAGGCCGTTTTGGCTATATCCTCTTCGGCCATAAATATTTGATTATAACCAGCATTACCATCAAGAAAACTAAGAATTCTATGTCCAGATGCAGCATTAACAAGAAAATCGGCTATAGGCATAGGATATTCATCTTTAGGAGTAGCTCTATTGAGATCTCTAAAATCAATGCAAACACGAAGCTTTTTTGTTCCTTTCTTTTCAACAGGCACAATATTAGAGATCCAATTAGCATATATACAAGGCCTAATAAATTTAGCATCTAGCAACCGATTGATTTCTTCTTTCACTCGGTCATAAATATCAGTATTAAAGTTTCTGTGAGATTGTTTAAAAGGCCTAAAACCAGGTTTAATGGGTAAACGATGTTCAACTAAATCACGACTTAAACCAGGCATTTCATTGTAACTCCATGCAAAACAATCAACATACTCCTTTAGTAACTTTATTAACTCAGATTTAAACAAAGGATCAAGATTTTTGTTTACAAATGTCGGCCTAGGAATAGTACCATCACCAATATCTACCTCCTCTAGAGGATCAGCCGACGTAAACCCTTGTCCTAACTTGCTTAAATCATCAAAATCTTCAATGGCCTCACACATATCGTTCTTATGCGCCCGATAGTGCTCACGCCTCTGCTGTAACCATTCTAGATTCGGATCCATCAAATCATAAGAGATGATATGGCCAGATCTCCGATCGGCCTCATAACAGCAGTAGCAAAACCATTCTTGGTGCAACCAATGATCTCACAATCAGATAAATCTAAACCAGATAAGCATTTAAGATTCTCATGATCATTCATAATAGAACTATCGGCCACTGCAACACAAGCCAACGTATCTCCATGAACGACCTCTACTTCATCATCTATCCATTGAATTAAAAATTGATGCAAAGTAGAAGACACACATTGGTTTGCATGAATCCAATCACGACCAAGGATTAAACTGCAGTTACCTTGTGTCTCAGCGACGAAGAACGCAGTAGCCAAAGTCTTGCTTCCAATAGTGAGCTCCATAGAAGCAACTCCCTTGGCGCCCATAGGTTCACCTCCTCCAACGCCGCTGAAGGTCATATTGGTCTTGATCAACTCCTCATCTGAACCTCCCAGCTTCTTGAACAGAGAATACGGCATCAAGTTAACTATCGCCCCTCCATCCACTAGCATGCGAGAGATAGGCTTCCCATTGATATGACCCTTCATGTCAAGGCCTTCAGATGACTTTCAGTAGCTTTAGGCTTCTGGAATATAGCTTCCTTTGGCCCGAAATCAAGATGAGCGATGCTTTCCTCTGACAACACATAACCATCCATAGACATATGAATTACGTTAAGCTCAAAATTTGTATGTTCAGGAGAAGAACCATAATCAACAATCGGGCGGCGCGTCGGGCACAAATCATAGGAGGTACCGATGATGGCTTGCCATCACAAATCATAGGAGAAGAAGAAGAAAAACAGGGCGGCGCGTCGGGCAAAGCGGTCTGACCGCTTTCGTCAACCGGTCTGACCGGTTCAACCGGTCTGACCGACTCCTGGACCGGTCTGACCGGTTCTGTCTGGGAGCTAGTATTGGCTTTCCACTCTTTCCCTTGTGGAATCATGGGCCTGTACTTGTTGAATGCTTCATCTCTCTGCTTCTCTAGTTCTTTCTCTTTCATCTCCTGAAATCTCAAGCGCTGAAGCTTCCTCCTTTGAGTACGAGATAAACCGGGAGGACACCATCTTGGCAAAAAGTATTTGGAGTTAGAACCACTTCCACTGGCCTCATGATCATTACCAGAAATAGATCCCTTCTGAATAGATGTCTCAACCTTATTGTCTATGACAATCGGTCCTTTGCCACCGTCTCCAAGGGGAACGTTCATCAACCCAATCTGAATAACATCTTGATTTGTAGTCCTCTCTGGGTCAATATTCATCTTATGCACCTCCTCACGCTGTTATGGCTTGTAAACTTGCTTCATAGGAGGTGTTGCCGATTTCCCAGGGAAACCGGTCTGACCGGTTTGTGAAACCGGACTGACCGGTTGGGTCTGGCGACCCTGACCGGATTGGCAAAGTGCCAAACGGTCCTATCCAGGTCTTGAGATTCTGTTCAATGCTGGCCTTCGCGGTCCTCCCCATCCATGTTGGAAAGGTTGTTGATATGGCACCCACATCACTCCATTATTATCATAAATTGGACGGGGTGGATATGAACTTGATGCCTCCCACTGTGGAACAAAATTTCTCTTTGGCTGAGAACATTCTTCTTGATATGGAGGCACTCTCATTCTCTTTTTTACTGGCCGATCACTTGTAACAGCCTTTTGCTTGGAGTACTTGTCAAATAGCATATCAAAGGTGACCTTTGGCCTAATAGTACTCCCCTGATTCTTTGCAACATTGAGCTTCCAGTTTCCAATCTCCGGACGACTCAGTTTAATCATCTTTGGATGACCCTGGGGAAAACCGGTATGACCGCTTTCCCTAACCGGTCTGACCGGTTTGTCCTATACAGGCTCAAACGGTCTCTGCTCGGCGGGAACGGTCGACCCTTGCCCCCCATGTTCAGAGGCTCTTACAGTAACCTTGAACGTCTCCCTGCCATCTGGAGTTGAATCACATGCAACTTCTCGAATCAACTCTTTTCCCCTCAAATCAGTTTTTGCTTCACCAATTACAACATTCTTTCCTTTGGTTGCTTCGGCTTGATGCGGCCGAACCAATACCTTAGGCTGCTGTAAATCCATAGTATTTACAGGGAAAGGAGTTTTGTCCACTTGCATCTCATGAAATGTCAAACGACCTTCATTTATGGCCGATTGAACCTGTCGACGAAACACATTGCAATCATTAGTGGTATGAGAATAAGTATTATGAAACTTGCAATATGCACGCCTCTTCAATTCCTCAAGTGGAGGTAATTTATGAGATAATTTAATATTTCCAGATTTAAGCAACTCATCAAAAATACGATCACACTTGGAAACATCAAATGTAAACTTAACTTCTTCTTGCCGACCTTTGTTAACCGGCTTAAGTGATGTACAAGAGTAAGTTTTTTCTTTAGAGGGCCATACAAATTCAGCAACAAGTACTTCTTTATCACTATCACTTGAGTCATCAGACTCATAATCAATCATATGAACATTGGAACGACGTGATCTAGAAGTATCTGTTTCTTTTTCCTTATTCATTCGGTTTTCAACAACTAAAGCTCTAATGTGAACTTGTGCAACCGAAAGAAAATCAGAACCCTCTATTCTATCTCTTATGGACGACCTTAAACCCTTTAGGCAAATATCAGCAAGGTCCATATCAGTGATTGACAAGTTGAAACAACGGTTTTTAGTTTCTTTAAATCTTTTAATGTAAGGAGAAACAGTTTCATCCCTACTTTGCCTAACCGATGTCAAATCTGTCAATTTCAATTGCAAGCTCCCGCTATAAAAGTGATTATGAAATTTACGTTCTAACATAT
The DNA here is from genome assembly GCA_033239725.1 of Echinochloa phyllopogon. NCBI lineage: Eukaryota > Viridiplantae > Streptophyta > Magnoliopsida > Poales > Poaceae > Echinochloa > Echinochloa phyllopogon. The sequence continues at coordinate 18,212,831 of BTCW01000016.1, forward strand.
CCCAAGATATAATAGAACCAGGAGCAAGTGAAGAAAACCAAGAAAAAGCGGTGCCAGTCAATGATAAAGAAAATAAACGTACTTTAAGAGTATTATAAGCACCCGCTTCTCCCAGTTGAGCTATGTATTGACTAATATGTTCCCACGTGGTCCGGTCATCATCTCCACTAAATTTAATTAAATCAGGCATACGCCAACCATGTGGAAGAGGAAAATTATCAAACTCAGCATCATATGGTTTTTGATACAAATTTATGTTACCAATATCAACACCATGTTTAGTTTTTACCACATTAGCTAAATCTTCTCTAAATTTATTAAATTCAGCCTAGTTAGGATTATTTGGCTGTGGTGGTTGCACACTCTCCTAATTCATCTTATTTAAGTAGGGAGCAATCTTAGCTTGAGCTAGCCTATAACTTTCAAACACATCATCAGGTATAACATTTCTTTTAGCAGATGTGTTAATTGTTGTACTAAATTGAGGCCTAGCAGTACCCAAAGTATTAGTGTGAGCATAAACCATTGAATCAGGCACAACAGAAAGCGGCATAGGTTGCTCATGCACTAATTCAAGCGCATTGGTCAGACCAGTCTGACCGGTTCCCTGATCCGGTCTAACCGGTTTGGCCATGTTTGGCCCAATCGGTTGAAACGACAGGGATTGACCAATGGCAAATTCAGGTGGCATACCATATATGTATTTTTCAGTATTAACATTAGGTATGGGTGACAAGCTAGGAAAAACTCCCCCACTAGTATTAATTTTAGGAACGCTACTACTAGTTTCATTATTGTTAAAGCAAGTAGTAGTCCTATCTTTCTCAATATCCTCTAAGCATTCTAAACGAGCAATATATGAGGCAAGCAATTCATCACTTTCTACACTATTTTTAGGAACAATAGTAGAAGGAGTGCTTTGTGATTTACTTACAGTGGGTATTACCTCAACTTGATCGTTGCTTAACTTGATCGCCGGTAGCTCAAATTCTTTCAATCTTGCCACCTTGCCATGACGATCTTTCTTGACGCCAGCCAAAAATTGTGTCTTCATGAATTCTTGTAGCGCCTCAAATTTCTTCTGCTCCTCCGGAGTAAGATCTTCCGATGAAGCCGTGATGATGTTATCCACATCAAGATCACATCGAGATCCCATCTTGCCTAGAGCTTAGATCGAACGGTCTTTGAAAACCAGATCTTCTATATTCCTCAGCGGAGTCGCCAAAAGTGTGTTGACGCTTTTTTCTGGTCAACACACACGAGCGCCGAATCGTGCAACGAACGAAATGATGAACTCGCCGCAGCCCCGCCCAAACCGGTCAGACCGGTTTAGGGATCCGGTCAGACCGGTTTCTGTCGGGAGCTTCGGGAAGACCTAGAATCACCACCTCGGGAGGGACCCCGTCGGAGATGGCGCGCCTAGGGTTGCTCTGAGATCGGTCAGGCCACTCAAAACCTCCTTGAACGCCGTAGAGACAAACAAGGAAAGCAAAAGGGGTTGGAAAAGCTAGGGTTTGAAGATAAAAAGTAAAAAGATAATGTTTGATCGATTGGATGATATCTCAACCGGCCACGACCCTTTATATTTATAGGGTGGGGAGGTCTTGCCCCGCAAGGAATCCTTTTACAATTTGGAAACGACTAGGACTCCTAATTCTACTCCAACTCGGAGTAAACCGGTCAGACCGCTTTGGCAAACCGGTCAGACCGGTTTGGCTATTGCCAGATCAGCTAGAGGGAAACCGGTCTGACCGCTTCCTAGAACCGGTCTGACCGGTTGCACTCGGCCTGTCAATTTTGGGTGCGAACAGTGGGACTTACTTATAATAGACATTTAACCCATAGCTATCCTTGACATCAACGGGTACAGCTGCAGATTATCTCTAGAACATTGTATTATTATATATCACAGATTGTCTACTACTTGTCATTGAAAAAATACATGGCTTCCTAATTAGCTTTCTGGAACTTCATTGGAAGTGTTCTCTTCATCCAAATAGATTTTCTTAATGATGGGCTCCTAGTATGCTTTCTCATATTTAGTGCAACCAGATATCTTTTCCTCCAGCCTCGATATTTCTGCATCAACCTAGCATTCTCTGCAAGTAACTTAACATGCTTTTCTCCTAGATACGTGCAGTTGTCCTCAAGGAGGTCCCTTTCTTCGACAATTTCTTTGCATACCTTAGTAATATCCTTGACTCTTTTCTTCCACAGCTTCAGCTCCTTACTGCTGTAATCACTAATCTTAATGAGACCACATTTATCTAGATTCACTACCAGAATCCTTCACATCCGCCCGCCTCCTCCGCCTCGGCCATTTTTGGACCCGGTGCTGATGGGGCTTCAGCACCGGGTCCAACGGCTAGGAGCGGGGGCGGCGCGAAGGTGTGTCAAGGCAAACACATTAGCACCGGGTCGTGGCAAGACCCGGTGCTAATGTTCACCCTTTAGCACCGGGTGCAGCCACGACCCGGTGCTAATGTGCCCGAGGCCTTTAGCACCGGGTCGTGGCTGCACCCGGTGCTAAAGGGTGAACATTAGCACCGGGTCTTGCCACGACCCGGTGCTAATGTGTTTGAATATAGGTTCTTCCTCTTCCCCCGCCCGAGCCAGCTGAACACTTAGGCGCTGTGTTCATGCTGCTCGGCCGTGGGAGGGGACGTGCTGCCCAAATTTTTTTCAAAATTTTTGAAGATTCTACTCATCTAAGGAGCACTACAAGGTACACTCTTTCATTCTCTAATATTTTATTTAGCTTGTAATCCTTCTATGATTTAGAAATAGAGGGATTTGTGAATCAAAGTAAAGCTAGCTAGAGAGAGCTTGTGTTCTTGGTGGAGAGAGAGGAGAGAGCTTGAGTTCATGGTGGAGAGAGTGTTCATGTTGTGTTTTAAATGGAGAGAGAAGGCAAGCTAGTTAGTATTATGTTTTGTATGACTTGTGAATAGTTATATGGCTTATAGTAATGTAGTTTTAGAAATTACTAAAAAATCAATATAAAATGCTAGAAAATCTTATAAATTACTAGAAAATCAATATAAAATGCTATAAAATCTTATAAATTAATAGAAAATCTTATAAATTACTAGAAAATCAATAAAAAATGCTAGAAAATCTTATAAATTAATAGAAAATCTTATAAATTACTAGAAAATCTTATAAATTACTATCAAGGAACATTTGTAAAGAGGAAGTTTATTAGTGTCCGAGTAAACGATGATGCCATGTAATTTAATTGCACTATGTTCCACCCAATTTGTAATAACTATATTTGCATTTATGTTCCACCTATGTTCTAAGATTTTCTATTGATTTATAAGATTGTTTTTTTTAATTCTAGCATTTTATATTGATTTTCTAGTAATTTATAAGATTTTCTAGTAATTTATAATATTTTCTAGTAATTTATAAGATTTTCTACCATTTTATATTGATTTTCTAGTAATTTATAAGATTTTCTATTAATTTATAAGATTTTCTAGTAATTTATAAGATTTTCTAGTAATTTATAAGATTTTCAAGTAATTTCTAATATTTTCTAGCACAGGGACTTTAGCACCGGGTCGTGGCTGCACCCGGTGCTAAAGGGCCTTTAGCACCGGGTCGTGGCTGCACCCGGTGCTAAAGGCCACGACCGGGCCGCGGACCGGCCTGGCCACGTCACTGGGCGCACACGAGCCACGTCACTGGATGAACAAGAACAATTTTTCTTTTTAATCTCTGTATAAAAGGTGTAACTAGTCATTCTCCCTCGTACAAACTTCAAAAAAGATCATTTTTCTTCCTGAAAATTCCTAAAATCATACTCTATCAAGTTATGAAACTTATTAATGTTATTATTTTGAAAAATCTTCTCGTGTTTGAACAATCCAAATTTTGAATTAAAAATGACAACTACAACCAAGGTTTTTTTCACACTAGGTGATGTCAAATGAAAAAGTGATGAATACCAAAGTTTCATATTTCATCATGATCTACAATCTTTATTTAGGTCATTTTGTCATTTTCAAAATGGGTAATAACATGTAGTACAAATTTGACAAGTCTCTAACAAAGTTTTAGAAACTATGCGAGTGAATCTAGGATTAATGAACAATGTATACTACCACTTTCTCAAATGCAAAAATGACTTAAATAAAGATTGTAGATCTTGATGAGATATGAAATTTTGGTATTCATGACTTTTTCATCTGAGACCATTTAATGTTCCAAAATCTTTCATTTAGTTATTAATTTTTGTAATTTATAAGATTTTCTAGTAATTTATAAGATTTTCTAGTAATTTATAAGATTTTCTAGTAAGTTATAAGATTTTCAGGTAATTTATATGATTTTCTATTAATTTATAAGATTTTCTAGTAATTTATAAGATTTTCTAGTAATTTATAAGATTTTCTATTAATTTATAAGATTTTCTATTAATTTATAAGATTTTCTAGACTTTTATATTGATTTTCTAGTAATTTATAAGATTTTCTTATGTAATATATATTTTTAATAGGTATTAATAACTGAATTAAAACAAGTATTAATAACTATATATTAAAAACTATATTTATAAGATTCCCAAATAGTAGCCCCCGGTGCTAAAGGCCGGTTTGGAAACAAGGCGCCAAACGAAAATTTGGGGCCTTTAGCACCGGGTTGATCTAAAATCCGGTGCTAAAGGCCCCCAATTTTCGTTTGGCGCCAGTTACGGCTTTTAGCACCGGGTGCAGAAGACCCGGTGCTAAAAGGCCTTTCGCACCGGGTGGTGGGAAGACCCGGTGCCAAAGGGGGGGCCTTTAGCACCGGGTGTTGTACAGACCCGGTGCGAAAGGCCCTTTAGCACCGGGTCGTGGCTGCACCCGGTGCTAAATGCCCCGGACCTATATAGGCCGGGGACTTCTCTCCTCTCCCTCACTTCGTCCTCATTCCTCCCAGATCGAAACCGCCGCCGGTGCCCCCTCGTCTCCTCAGCCGCCGCCGCCCGTCGCCACCGCCTGTTGTCCCCACGCCGACGCCGCGCCGCCGCCCCCGCGCCGGCGCCCCTCGTCCCCGCGCCGCCCGTCGTCCCCCGCGCCGGTACTGTGGTGAGAATGCTTCCTATCCTTTTTGCTGCTGCTGCTACCACCATGACGAGAATGCTTCTTGTCCCTTTTACTGCCACCGGTGCTGCGGCTGCTGCTGCTACATGTTAATAAACCAAATTTGATCGGTGCTGCGGCTGCTGCTGCTGATACAATATGAAACTTATGGTATATTGGAAATGTATATTGGAAATGTTATATGTTTGAAATGTATATTGGAAAATGCTTCATTTAAATGTATTGGAGATATTTACATTGAAATGTATATTGGAAAATGCTCCATTTAAATGTATTGGAGATATTTACATTGAAATGTATATTAGAAATGTTATATGTTTGAAATGTATATTGGAAAATGCTTCATTTAAATGTATATTGGAAATTCTATGTATATTAGAAATATATGTGCTTCATTTAAATGTATATATTTCTTATCAATTATTTTTAATTCTATGTATATTAGAAATATATGTGCTTCATTTAAATGTATATTGGAAATGTTATATATTTGAAATGTATATTGGAAAATGCTCCATTTAGATGTATTGGAGATATATACATTGAAATGTATATTGGAAATGTTATATGTTTGAAATGTATATTGGAAAATGCTTCATTTAAATGTATTGGAGATATTTACATTGAAATGTATATTGGAAATGTTATATGTTTGAAATGTATATTGGAAAATGCTTCATTTAAATGTATTGGAGATATTTACATTGAAATGTATATTGGAAATGTTATATGTTTGAAATGTATATTGTAAAATGCTCCATTTAAATGTATTGGAGATATTTACATTGAAATGTATATTGGAAATGTTATATGTTTGAAATGTATATTGGAAAATGCTCCATTTAAATGTATTGGAGATATTTACATTGAAATGTATATTGGAAATGTTATATGTTTGAAATGTATATTGGAAAATGCTTCATTTAAATGTATTGGAGATATTTACATTGAAATGTATATTGGAAATGTTATATGTTTGAAATGTATATTGGAAAATGCTTCTATTTTGATGAAATGTCAGCTAGTATGAATATAGAGTCGGCCGAATACGCATTAGAATACACGTATTAGAATATATACGTATATAGACGTGCACGCATGGCTACTGAAAAAAGCAAAAAAAAAGAAATCCGGGGCCTTTAGCACCGGTTGCAGACAGCAACCGGTGCTAAAGGCAGGCCCTTTAGCACCGGGTCGTGCATGCACCCGGTGCTAAAGGGCCCCTTTAGCACCGGTTATTCAACCCGGTGCTAAAGGGGTACCCCTTTAGCCTCGGATTAGTTGCACCGGGTGGGAAACCCGGTGCTAAAGGGCTTTCCCACCCGGTGCAGATGTCGATCATTCTGGTAGTGATTGTTGACAGCTTTATGAGCAGCGTTCCAAATAGTTTTCCTCGCATGAACTGATGACTTGGCTTTGAATTCTCGTGGACCTCTATATCCCATAGATACCCAGTTGAGAAGGTCCACTTCTATGGTAGCATGGAACGTCCCGCCCTTTCTCTTCTCAAAATGTTATTTTTGGTTTTTCCAATCCAAGCTGATCTACAACCTGTGCTAAAGTCTTTACGTAGTTCATGGTCCACTTTGCCATCTAGATACACCCTGGAATAGTAATTATAAAGAATTAATACCTTCATGCTGCTTATGTAAGAAATGATGAGATACATACTAAGGTACGCTGATGAGATGTATATGGACACATTACTTCTCAACAAATGAATAGATGGCAAACTAAATTAGTATGATAGTGCTACGTTTAGGATGCCTAAGTATTAACTCCCTCCACTCATTTCCATGCTAGGCACCATTTTTTATCTGTTAACTTCTCCTGCATACCACCACCATGACCTACTGGCTGATGGAGCTCCCTCTACTCATGGCTAGCAGCACTTTGCCTTGCCACCCACATCTAGGTAGCTAGGATGGCAACATTGAAAGCCTCCATGGCATGTTAGAGCTCTCCCTAATATGTTAAACACATAGCCATCTAAAAAAATACCGCCTGTACATATAAAGTCCAACAGTAGAATATGCAATTAATAATTCGTATTAGACCAAACATGAATGGGTAACAATTTATTAATACACTTGCTGTGGCTAAGCATACTATTGACACCCAAAAGTGACAGTTGCTTATCAGGCCGAGGGAAACCGGTCGGACTGGTTCTAGGAAGCGGTCAGACCGGTTTTACTCTAGCCGATCTGGCAACAGCCAAACCGGTCTGCACACCGGTCAGACCGGTTGTGGTAAAAGTGTCAAAAAGCCAATTGAACTTCACCATTGCATAGCTCTCGTCGAGACGATCAAGATGCATATGTAGAACGCCTAATTCGGAATCCGGATGAGAGAGATATGACTTCGCCAAGATCTGCACCCGGACAAACCGGTCTGACCGGTTTGCCAGACCAGTTTGGTTCTGTAATTCGAGTAGGATTAGGATTCCGAGTTTAATCCCATATTGTAACATATTCGAAAGGGGTAAGACTTCCCCGGCCTATAAATATAAAGGCTAGAAGGCCGATTGAGATAGATCCAATCGAATCAAACATTACTTTATCCTTTACCTCAAACCCTAATCTCTTCCAACCTCCATGCTTCTCATCCGCTGATCTCCACGACCAGAGATGACGTCCTAAGGCTCACTGGTCGACCTAGGGCACGCTGGCGACGTTCACACCCTGACGGGGTCCCTCCCGGGTGAGAGCTTCGACGGTCTTTGCTAGTTTGCTCGTAAACTAGTCGTTCTTCGCCACGTAAGTGCGTTGTTTATCTCTTTACTGGTTTGCTCGTAAACATAGTCGTTGACCAGCACGTAAGCTTGGTAGTTATCCTCACGAACGATTGATCCGGCAAAACCCTAGGAAACCGGTCTGACCGGATTTCCAAACCGGTCTGACCGGTTTGGGCGACGCCCTGCTGTTTGGTCTATTCGCGACCCGCGCGTCCAGCGCTCTCGTGTGTTGACCGAAATTTACGTCAACACATTTTGGCGACTCCACTGGGGAACGATAATTCTGGTTATTACAACCGAATTTTTCTACCCTAGCCTTATACTTAATTGATCTATTATTTTGATTCGTCACTATAGTTGCATCTGGTCTTTTGGGACCGATTGCATCTATACTTGTGATTTTGCATCAGGTTGCTCAAACCGATTGCATTGTGTTTTGCTTGCTACTTCATATTGAAAATTAAAGTAGAAGCAAAGTCTTGGTCATTGATTGCTTGGATTATCTTGAATATCTGGATTTATCACAAGACTGGAAGCATCAAGACCTATTATGGCGGGTTATTCATATGCACCACAACAATATTACTACGTCACGCCTGAGGTACAGCATGCAAGTACATCATATGTTTCTAATGATTATTTTGCTAGTACCACAAATTCTCATGTTGATGTTGCTAGATATGATACTAGTAGGCATATTGCATCGGCTAGTAATTATTCAGATGGAATTTCTTATGTAAATAATAAATCTGAATTTTATAAGCTAGAACCATTACCATATAATATGCATGCTTTAAATTTTAATGCTACTAGCAACATACAACTTTATCCTAACACATCAGCTGCAGAACAAGTTCACATGCCGATGAACAATTATCAAGGCCAAACTAACATGAGTTGGGCCAATCTTTATGAGACACCATGTGCTAATAATTTTAATACTGTTCAGCAAGGTGTTTCATATACTTATTCATCGGCAACAAATTCAGAATATTTGATTCAAAACACGCCGATGAATGAGAAAATTGGCCATTCTGATTTCAGATATCCGGCCAGTTATTCTCAACCGTCATATGATGTACAACATGTCCCTCAAGTGAATGGTGCATCTACTTTTTCAGCACAACATGTAAGTGCTAATAATCATGATTTGGCTCAAAATACTACTGATAACTTTAGCCAAATTAAATTTTCAGCAAAGACACATGAACTTATTGAGAAGTATATCAACTTATCTCATGACAATAAGAAAAAGAACGATTCAGATTTGACTAAAAGTTCGATAATTACAACAACCGAACGATCTGGATCTGTTCAAACAAAAGAAACAAGTTTGGATGTACAAAACCTTATCACTAGTAAGAAAACAGCTGTGCTTGAAATTCCACATGGAGTTGTGCATTTGTCTAGCGATTATTTTGTTATCAATAAATGCCAACTCTCGGCTGGAAAAAGTTCATCCGACTAAAATATTGAAGATCATGGCGTTGGAGGCAAAGAGGAGACATTAACATATCGCGACTTGGTAATTTCCAGCGAACCTAGACAAACCGGTCTGACCGATTTTACAATCCGGTCAGACCGGTTCCAAAGCGGTCAGACCGGTTGCTTAAACCGGTCGGACCGGTTTCTTCGGATAGTAGCTGCTGTTGGCTGCCATCGGGAGAAATCCGACACCATCTATATCAAGGTTCCACGCGTCTCCAAAAATTTCAGCAAGGTATGCTTTGCAAGAAATTCCCAATCAGATCATGCATTATTAATTAATTCATCTACTAGTGATGCTATTATGAATATTTCTAAAAGATCGATTGAGAATGGTAATTTACTTGCTAGCAGTGTCATACCTTCAGATTACGTCGGCCATTGTAATATAAAAATTAGGAAGGCCGGGCCTGGGACCATTTTCCTTACAACATGGTGTCAACACAATCTCCAACGAACAATAAGAGAGGGAGAGAAGAAAAAAATTATTACAGTGTCAGGTTAAATCATGTGTTGTAGTTTCTAGAGATGATTTGTGATGATTTGACAAATTAGACATTATTTATGGATATTTTGGGTTGGGATTGATCTCACAATTGACAAATTTGGAACCAGGTGTTGTGTTCTGCTACGGACGAAATCAATGCCCACAAATGACACCTTTGGCTGCAGGCTTTGGCCATCGACAGTTTTGCCATCCATGTCGCAGTACTGGAGCATACGCGCAACATGGTGGAAACCGCCATTGTTGACTGGACCGAACCAAAGAGAGGTGGGGCCGTGGGGGTCTCCTGCGAGGCTGCGACGACCCACATGCGCTGCCCCAGCCCCCAAGTCACGTTGCCGGCGCCATGAGCTCGGTAATATTCATGCGAGCTGCAGAGGCTTGAGGGAGTGAAGGCTGAAGCAGTGAGCCTGGCTTAATACTCTCTCTCTCTCGTCAAAGTTACATGCTGTTTTACCATTTGTACAAAGTTTTACTGTACATATAATTATATTTGAGAATAAATTTGAATTCTTGGAAACCTTATATTTCAGAACCGATAGAGTATGGAGTAGGATGCTACTCGCTAGTCCCGTTCGTTGGAACTTTTGAAAAAATTCATTTGGAGCCTCTCATTTTGAACTAGCTCCCAAATTACTATTTGTTTTGGATTGGTATTTAGAAAAAACAAAATGAATAATAATTTGAAACAGGTGACAAATAATATTGCATATCTCAAACTTCTAAAAGTACAGTATTTTAATCATAGTTGCGCTATTTGAAAATTATTTGGTGTGTTGTATGGACTGGCATTCCTCATCGACATGTTTTCAAAAATATTTTCAAATTTTCGAAATGTTTGCCAGAGCTTTGCCGAGTGTCAGGAAGCTAACACTCGTCAAAGAGGATGCAGCCCAAACGGCCACCGACGACCGTTGCCGGCCGTCTCGCGCGCTGAGCACGTGCCACAGCTTTGCCGAGTGTCAGGAGGCTGACACTCGGCAAAGAGGATGCAGCCCAAACGGCCGGCAACGGCCGTTGATGGCCGTGTCACGCGCCGAGCACGTGCGGCGTCTTTGCCGAGTGTCCCTTTCCTGACACTCGTCAAAGCTAATCTTTGCCGAGTTTCGGCGTCCCGACACTCGGCAAAGAGTTTGGTTGCCGAGTGTTTACTCTTTGCCGAGGTCCTCCTGGTGGACACTCGGCAAATAGCGTCTTTGCCGAGTGCCCGATATAATACACTCGGCAAAGACAACGACACTCGGCATACACCCGGTTTCCCGTAGTGAACTATGTAACAGAAGCGCTTACATAATTAATATAATAATGAAACAAAGATGACGTTTACACGATTAATACGACATAGCAAAGTAGTCATCATAGCACATCACCTATAGCAAAAGATATTTTTCATAATACATCTGACTAAAACCTAATAAGATATGTTCATGGCAGGCCTCAAACTAATTTTACAGGTGAGCAAAGCTATACTGGAACGCAGAATCTTATTCTTAGGAATCACTACTGACTCCAAGCTTCTGCGTTCCAGAAAGAGCCCTACACAGCAAAGTAGGGCTATAAGGTGCATCTCGCACACCCTAATTAGAGATGCTACTGCTATATTCCACCACAAACTCAATGAGATTGATCATTGCCACTTTCAATGAGCTTCTCCGCGGCCGCACCACTGATACTAACGACCATGCTGCTGCTGGTGTACTTCTCCAGGAGCTCATTTTTCAGAACACGGGTCAACAGCAATATCATTATCGAAGCTGGTGACAATGAGACAACCATTGCAACTCCTATCTAGCCCTCGATGTGAACCATGAGTTTAATTGCAAGGAAGGCAAGTAAAACAACTTCAAGGAGAATCACAGTATTCTGCAAAAAAATGAAGAAACATATTAATTAGCAATTTAGCATGTAGCAAGACCAAATTGTTGCATACTCGACCACTGTATCTCAACAATTGCAGTCAAACAACACAAACTAAATAAAAACATTGCAATTCCTTAACACTAGATAATATAAAACACTAGCAATCAAAAATAGAAATGTAAAAAATATATAAATGATATATGGTACAATTGCATCGCTAACTTGCAACCATGTGAGTATCTCCACAAAAATAGAAGCAAGAAAAGGAAGTGAACCATTATGAACTCCAAAAGACACTGCATAGTACATGTTTTACTTTAGAACACAGTAACTACAAAGGCAGGATCTTATGGGTTCAGTTTCTATGAAGGAAAAAAAATCATTTACACAAGACAAGTGTGTTTGTTTGAAAACTGTCAAAAGGAATGGGTTATCATGGTAACTTAATCTGGTATTCAATTTTCACCTACTCGCCTACTCGCTCTTGGTATCACGAGTCCGGCGATCCTCGCCTACTCGCTCCCGCTCACCATCACCACCATCCACCGCCGCCAATCACCACCTCCTGTTACACGTGCCACAACGATCGTCCGTCGCGGTTTCAGAAGCTGGATTTTCCGCGCTACATGGGAAATCTGACCCTCACATCTTCATCAACTATTGTGAGTCGTACTTCCGTCGGGAGCGCATCATGGCGGAAGAAAAGGTGTGGATGGCTTCCTGTCATCTAGAAGATGGCGCTCGTACGTGGTTCCTCCAAGTCCAGGAGGAGGGCACCCCGTCGTGGCACCGCTTCACTAAGCTCCTACACCTGCACTTCGAATCGCCCCCACAACCCACTCCCACGACATCTGATGGGCATCATCGCACCTCTGAGTTGCTGGATTCCATGCTGGCGCAGCTCCGCCAACTCGCTGATCAGATCGAGAGACTGGATCGCAGACGACGGGCGGCTACACGCATACAGGCAGCAGTGCGGGGACTCCTGTCACGCCGCCGGGTGCAGTCCCTTGGCGGGGTGAAGCACCTTCCTGTGATCTCCAGGGCCGTCCCGTAGCAGTCGTCGCAAGAGCAGGCCGCCGTGCGCCTGCAAGCCGCAGGGCGCGGTTTCCTTGTTCGGCGGAAGATGCGCAAGCTGTGCAATTCCTCGCTGCAGTGCGCGATCAGCCACTCACGGCCGCCTATATTTCCTGCTATGTTCGAGGTATGGTGCCTACCAGCACCAACCATCGTCGTGCAGGGGCAGGTGCCACAGGCAGTTCAGTCTGTACACCGAACTGCGGTGGCTGTCTCATCTGTTCCGGCGCCCATCAGACTAGCTGGCTGCTACATCCTTCCTTCATCCGACATCAAGCCAGAGCTCTTCCCATGGGATCCAAGAGGACATAGTTGTCTACATTTATTTCATATTTTAATTCCGCATTTATTTCACAATTTAATCTTAAATAACAGGGGTAAGCCGAGATGCAAAAGGCTTAACCTTAAGTCGTGGCAGGTCGGTCTATGGCAGCTCGAGGACGAGCTGATCCTCAAGGGTCCGGTCACCATGCAGTCCGCTCCACCAGGAAAGGAAAGCAGCAATCGGTGCCAAAGGCTAGGAGGAAAGATAGGATTAGTTGCTATTCAAGGCTAGGAGGAAAGATAGGATTAGTTGTTATTGTCAGTCCTTAATTCTAGGAGCCGATTGGCTCTAGTTCAGTCCGGCCTCAGGCTATATATCCTGTACCGTGAGAATGGAAGAATCAAGCAATGAATAATCAAACCAATCTCTCTCTCTCCCAATGACTCTCAAGCGCCTAGGGCTGCTACCCTAGAGTCAAGCCTACGGCTGAGGGGTATAACCTCACCGGAGAAGACACTATCGCCATGGACCCAAGGTCCATGACAAAATGATATTAACCATTTAACATTTTAATAGCTAATTCATCATCGAGAACAAATTGCTCAAATTTCTTCTACTGATGGATGTGTTCATTTTGCAGTTTATAACCTTATTCAATAACACTTCATCGCGGTACCATAATAAATACATAATATAGTATACAATTGCTTGGTCATGTATTTTTTATATCACCATTTTTTGATAAACTTATAAAGGGAATGACCCAAGATCAGCATAAATTGCCAGATGCAACATCTAAGGTTTCAAGTCGATGATATATAGAGATAGCTCCCAAAGAAATAAAAAATGTACTATGCAGTGTTCTATTATGTAGAGTTACTGTGCTCTCAAAGAGTTCAATCCAGAAACAACAGGTCTATTAATTAAGTTTGGTGTAACACAAAACCGCATTACTACTTAATGTAAAATCGCAAGAGAAACAACCAAGGCCACGCATTAAATAAAAGAATATTAGCACCTTTTATATTACTCCTGTATACAGACAAAAAAAAGTTCTCATTAATGCTGAAACATTTCATAAACTTTTATCAAATTATATGTTTTGACAGCAAATTTCGGATACCACATAATCTGCCGTCAACTCTGACAAAGTTATAGATGTGCCAGCACTTTCAATAGTAATATGTAATTTTAAGAAAAACAGTAGTTGTATTTGTCAATTTCTTCAACACATTAAGAAAGTTTGGTGATTGCGCAATGGTTTGTCTTCAAACAAAATTTGCTCTTCATGCAGAAATACACATTTCATTCAAATCACTAGCATATGGTTATTACAAGAACTTATAATTGACTCTTATATTGCAGGTACTAGACCAGCTCAAATAATAGGAGACAAATTTCAGATAAGTTAAAGAGTATTATGTAAATGAGGTTAACCCCAAATTGTGGTTTCATATTTTCTAGATTCTTATGCTGGTCGTGCAGAACACAGCTGGGTGCCAAGTCCTGAACTTCCTCAATATATTCTCTTTTTATTACTTCCATTCCATATGAAATTTTTTTATCTTTTCCAGGAAGGTAGGAAGCAAAGAAAACTATAAAACAAAGGCCTAAAGGCAAAGGCCCAAAGAGGTTGTGCGCAGGAGCTTATCATTGATTTAAGATCATCCTCACTAAATCATTGAAAATAAAGGCCTCTGCACATTTGTGCGGGTAAGGTTTGGGCGCTATTACAACCCTTCCCCAGACCCCGCACGGTGCGGGAAGCCTACGGCACTGGGTACGCCCATTACTATGTTGGATATGCAAGAAATGCTGTTAACCCCAAATTGTGGGAGTGCATGTCCTATTGGTCATGTAGAACAAGGCCGGGTGCCATATTAGGTCCTGAACTTCTGTCTTCTGCTCCTTCCATACAAGCATTTCTTATCCTTTGAGGGAAGGGAACAAGATGTAGAAAACTGTAAACAAAGGCCAAAGAGTCTTGACACAGGAGCTGATACACACGTTAGGATCATCCATAACTCTTAATTGATTGAAGAGTGCACTTTGTCATATTACAAAAGTGCATATGCCAGAAATTTATGTAGGCATTGTATTCATGCACCAGGACTGAAATGTTTCTTTTTTCATGGAAGGGACATTCCCGAAATTCATTACTTTTGAGCAACAAGTTACAAAGATCAAGAATAGGGCCATGTACAGGTGAAACGCCTACACAATCGACAGCACGGCATAACCAGCAAAACTATCCCACCCCGTGCAGCAGAGCGCACAGGGCTCCAAAGGATTGAAATGATTTACTCATAGATTAGAAACATCTTGTTGACACGAAAACGCGTCAACACACTCGAATATCGATCAAACGTGCAGCACGGCCGTCACAACGGCCAACTCCTGATCTCCCCGGGGCAAACCGGTCTGACCGGTTTACAGAACCGGTCTGACCGCTTTCTGTCAGGAGGTCGTGAAGACCTAGAAACCCAAGCTCGGGAGGGACCCCGTCGGAGCTCGAACAATCTAGGGTTGCTCTAGGGTCGGCAGGCCACCTAGAACGCCTTTGAACGCCGTAGAGACGAGCAAAGAACAGAATATGGGGTTGGAAAAAGGATTAGGGTTTGAGAGACAAAAAATAGAAGATAAAGTGTTTGATTCGATTGGAATACCTCTCAATCGGCCTTAGCCTTTATATTTATAGGCCGGGGAAGTCTTACCCCTTTCGAATAGGTTACAATATGGGACTAAAACTCGGAATCCTAATCCTACTCGAATTACAGAAACAAACCGGTCTGACCGGTTTGGCAAACCGGTCAGACCGGTTTGGCCCAAGGCCCAATTTGACTGTCAACACATGCCCCCCTGCGTTTTTAGTGAACTTGAGAACTAAAAAGCAAGTAAATACAACTCAGGAGCTAAAAATTTATACTAAGAGCGATATTAACAATATATCGGCCATTGATCTTCATGTATCTTGCCAAACACTTGGATAGAATTTCTTCAGATATCTCCCATTGATAGCTTTAGGCAAATGATCTCCCTTCAGTGTCTCCAACATGTAAGAATTCCCAAAGATGACTTTGATAACTCTATAAGGCCCTTCCCAACTCGGTGACCATTTACCAAACTTGTTGCTTTTTACTCCAATAGGCAAGATCGTCTTCCAAACAAGCTCACCAACTTGAAAATATTTTCCTCGTACTTTCTTGTTGTAAGCTTTAGCAACCCGAAGCTTATCCTTCTCAATCTCCTTCAAAGCTTTCAATCTTTTGTCGGTTACCTCATCAATATTATCCAACATCAAATTGTGGTAATCAACAGCATCAAGGTCATTTTGCTTAGCCAATCTATAAGCGTCCAGATTTACCTCAACAGGTAAAACGGCTTCTTGACCATATACAAGCTCAAAAGGAGTAACTTTAGTAGCACCATGTCTAGATATACGATGAGCCCATAATGATTCGGATAAAACTTCATGCCATCTCTTAGGATTTTCTGCTATCTTTTTTTCTTGATTAATTTGATCAAAGTTTTATTACTTGACTCGGCCTGTCCATTAGCCTGAGCATAATATGGAGATGAATTGAGCAACTTAATTCTATAGGATTCGGCGAATTCACGTACCTCCTTAGACATAAATGAAGTACCTTGATCCGTTGTCAATGTTTGAGGAATACCGAATCTATGAATAATATTTTGAGTAACAAACTCAATCACCTCTCGATGCGTCATATTCTTCAAAGGAATCGCTTCAGTCCACTTAGTAAAATAATCCGTAGCAACCAATATGAAACGATGTCCTTTTGATGATGGAGGATTAATTTGTCCAATAAAATCCAACCCCCAACCTCGGAACGGCCATGGCTTAATAATAGGATGCATCAATGCAGCAGGAACAAGTTGCAAATTCCCAAACTTCTGACATTCTTCACATCCTTTGTAATACTTAAAACAATCCGCCATCATAGTAGGCCAATAGAAATCGGCTCGTCTAAGTAACCACTTCATCTTTGGAGCCGATTGATGTGTACCACAAATACCTTCATGGACCTCAGCCATGGCAACCTTGGCCTGATCCGAGTCAAGACACTTTAATAGCAAATCTTCGGCGTTCCGACGATAGAGTTCGCCGTCAAGCAAAACGTACTTAAACGATATTCGCCGAATATTTTTTCTGCACCACGACCAGGATCTCTTAAATAAGTAATAATAGGCACCCTCCAATCCTGATCTTCAACTTTGGATTGATTAGCATCATCCAAAGGATTTTTGCTTCTGTCAGGGGACGAAGCGGTCTGACCGCTTTCAGAACCGGTCAGACCGGTTCTGGCAGTAAAACCGGTCTGACCGATTTCTGAAACCGGTGTGACCGGTTCGTCCAGAACCAGAACCTCGGCCTTTGTTCGCATCGGTTTTTGGAGATAGAAATATTTCTTTGCAACCATATAACCAGATGCTTTCTGAGCCAGAGTATTTGCCTTATCATTATCTTCTCTCGGAATATGTTTGATAGTAAATTCATCAAAAGAAGCAATGATATCAAGACATCTATCAAGATATGCATTTAATGAACCGTTATAACATTGGCATACCTTTGATACTTGATGTACCACCAGAAGCGAATCACCGAAAGCCTCAACATGCTTTACTCCCATGTCTTGCAAAAATTCCAAGCCAAATAGAAGAGCTTCATATTCAACTTGATTATTGGTTCGCTTTTCTTCCAATCGGTTTGAAAACTCAAAGACGGCACCACTTGGAGAAATCAAAACAGCACCAATTCCTTGTCCATCATTGCAAACCGATCCATCAAAGTATAATCTCCATGGTGTACAAGCAACATAGCCGACGACGAATTCACAAGTATCATTTATCCGATGTTCAACAATAAAATCAGCTACAATTTGGCTTTCCATTGATTTTAAAGGTTCACAAGCCAAATCATACTCAACTAAAGCATAAGCCCACTTACCGACTCTCCCGCTAGAAATCGGTCTTTGCAACATATGTTTAATTACATCGGTTTGACACAACACGATGCAAGTACTAGATAGTAAATAATGCCTCAATTGAGTACAAGCATGATACAAGGATAAACACAACTTCTCAATGAAAGTATACCTTGTTTCTGCATCGATGAGACATCGGCTTACATAAGCAATCACATACTCCTTGTTGTCGATTTCTTGAGTCAAAACAGCTCCAATAGTTCTATCTTCAGCCGCCACATAAAGTCTGAACGGAACTCCCCGCTTAGGCGCCCTAAGCACCGGTGGTGAAGACAAGTACTCTTTGATCTTCTCAAAAGCTTCTTGCTTGCCTAGAAACTTTTGTAAATCCTTCTTGCAAGTAGGAGCTTCGACTTTCTTCATAGCTTCAATTCTCTTGGGATCAACTTCTATGCCGTTCTCATGAATAACAAACCCAAGAAACTTCCCAGCCGAAACACCAAAAGCACATTTGAGTGGATTCATCTTTAAACCATACCATCACAACCTCTCAAGAGAAAGTTTTAAATCGGCTAAATGAGAATCCAAACCATCCGATTTAACTACAATATCATCAGTATACACTTCCACAATAACACCAAATAAATCATGAAAGATTAAATTCATAGCTCTTTGATAAGTTGCACCGGCATTCTTTAATCCAAAGGTCATAACTACCCACTCAAATAAACCAATAAATCCCGGACATTGAAAGGCCGTTTTGTGCATATCCTCTTCGGCCATGAAGATTTGATTATATCCGGCATTACCATCAAGAAAACTAACAACACGATGTCCAGAAGCTTCATTGATTAAGACATCGGCTATAGGCTTGGGATATGAATCTTTTGGAGTGGCTTTATTAAGATCTCTAAAATCAATGCAAACTCTAAGTTTTCCCGAATCTTTATTTTCAACGGGAACAATATTAGAAATCCACTCCGCATAACGACAAGTCCGAATAAAACCAGCATCTAATAAACGATTAATCTCTTCTTTTATTCGGTCATAAATAGCGGGATTAAAACGTCTAGCCGATTGTTTAAAAGGCCTAAAACCGGCTTTTATTGGTAAACGATGCTCAACTAAGTCACGACTTGAACCAGGCATCTCACGGTACTCCCAAGCAAAACAATCGACATACTCTTTCAACAAATTTATTAATTCGGCTTTAAACTCAGCCGATAAATTTTTGTTTACAAAAGTAGGCCTAGGAATAGTACCATCACCAATATCTATTTTTTCTAAAGGATCAGCTGATGTAAAACCTTGACCCAGCTTATCCATATCACCAAGATCTTCATTGGCTTCGAACGTACCGGCCGAATGTTCTCGATAATGATCAATTCGGTCTTGAAGCCACTGTCCAGACGCAAACCGGTCTGACCGGTTTCCAGAAGCGGTCTGACCGGTTTGGCTCGGTTGGCGCTGTTAGGTCTAAACCGGTCTGACCGGTTTCCAGAAGCGGTCTGACCGGTTTGTCTCTGTTGATTTGTTTGCTCCATTAATTACAGCAAGTAATTCAACCGATTTTCCATCGGCTTTAATGTAGCAGGAACAAAACCATCCTTGGTGCAACTGATCAACTCATAGTCGGTCAAATCCATGCCCGACAAACATTGGACCTTCTCATTTGCACTAAGAGAGTCGGAATCGGCCGTTGCAACAAAGGAAGAATTGTCACCATGGACAATCTCAACTTCGTCGCCGATCCACTGAATGAGATATTGATGCAAGGTAGATGGAATACATTTATTTGCATGAATCCAATCTCGACCAAGGATTAAACTGAAGTTACCTTGCACCTCGGAGACGAAGAAAGCCGTAGCAATAGTCTTGCTCCCGACGGTCAACTCCATAGAAGCCACCCCCTTGGCACCAATGGGATCACCTCCACCAACTCCACTGACCGTCATGTTCGTCTTGATCAGTTCTTCGTCTTTCCCGCCAATCTTCTTGTAGAGAGAGTATGGCATGAGATTCACAATGGCTCCACCATCAACCAACATACGAGAAATTGGCTTCCCGTTGATGTGCCCTCTCATATACAAAGCCTTGAGATGATTTTCTGATTCACTAGGCTTCTGAAACACAGCATCTCGCGGCCCAAATTGAAGATGAGAAATTTCCTCCTCCGGCACCACACAATAATCAGAAGATAAATAGACAACATTAATTTCCATGTTGTCACGCTCTGGAGAAGGCTCAAAATCAACTAACTCTTCATCTTCAACCACTGGAGGAATCGGTGGAGTAGTTTCGATGGTTGAAGAGGCACCAGCCCCCGCTTCTGTCATCAAACCGGTCTGACCGGTTTCAAAAACCGGTCTGACCGCTTCTGCAGCGGTCGGCTGACCCAAACCGGTCTGACCGGATTCAGAAACCGGTCTGACCGGTTGTGCTGCTGATTGCACAACGGGTTTAGCTTGCCAAATCTTGGTCTGAGGGATCATAGGCCTGTAGTTGTTGAAGTAGTCATCCCTCATCTTCTCAGCTTCCTGTTCCCTTTTTTCTTTGTTTCTCAAGCGCTGTAGTTTCCGCTTCTGTGTATGAGTCAACCCAGAAGGACACCACCTTGGTTGAAAAACTTTCTTCACGCCCCTGCTACTGCTAGCCTCATGATCATTAACCTTGATCGGCTTCTTGACTGGAACAGGAGCCGAATCTCCAATGACTATCGGCTTTCTACCCAAGTCTTGCATAGCCACTGGAATATCACCAATTTTTATAAAATTATTGGCTTTGGCTTGCACATCCTCCTTCTTATCCTTGATACAGTATTCTTGCTTAGGAGGAACATGAATTCTTTGCTCAGACCGAAACCGGTCTGACCGGTTCATAAAACCGGTCTGACCGCTTTGATGAGCAGTCGAAAAACCTGATTGGTATGAGCTCAATCGGTCATGTACAGAACCACCACGGCGCTTGTAACTTGTAGGATCAATCCAATGTTGTGGTGACCTCTGTCTCTTTTTTGTTGGCCGATCAACTTGAACGGCCTTTGTGTACTTGTTCATGAGTTGAGAGAATGTAGGTCCTTGCTTCAGAACCCTCCCCTGAATCTTTGGCTCATTGAATTTCCAAGTACCCACTTCCGGGCGCTTAGGCTTGAAAGTTCTTGGACGGTCTGGAGACAAACCGGTCTGACCGTTTTGGGAAACCGGTCTGACCGGTTTCGCCTGGCTAGCGGACCGAGTTTCTTCCAAAGAACTTCCTTGCCCCCCGGGCCTTGATGTGTTAATAGTAATCTTCAGAGACTCTTTTCCATCCAGAGTTCTCCCAATCATCACTGTTCTGACCGGAACTTTGTCATCAACTTTTTCCGGTCTTGGATCTCCAATCACCACATTCTTACCCTTAGCTCCATCGGCTTGTTCCGGCCGAATCAGCATCTTGGTGTTCACATCCAAGGTATGAACAGGGAAAGGAGTCTTGTCAACTTGCATTTCGGCGAGCACCAATCGACCTTCATTAAGGGCCGATTGTACCTGTCGTCGAAAAACATTGCAATCGTTGGTTGCATGAGAAAAAGAGTTATGCCACTTGCAATATGCACGATTTTTCAACTGATCGGCTGGTGGAATTGCATGAGAAAGTTTAATAAAGCCATTCTTAAGCAATTCATCAAAAACACGATCACATTTGGCTACATCAAAAGTAAATTTTTCTTCTTGCCGATTTTTCTGAATCGGCTTTAATGAAGGACAAGAACTAGGTTTACTTTTTGATGACCAAACAAATTCAGCAGCATAAATTTCTTTATCATCGTCCGTACTATCAGAATCATTATCAACAATATGCACGTTCGAACGATGGGGTTTAGCAGATTCTTTCGAATTTTTAAATTTAAGCTCTAGACTCATAGCCTTCATTTGCAAGTGATTAATAGTAAGGAAATCAGAACCTTCTAATTTTTCCATGTAATTTGACCGTAAGCCCGCAAAAGCTAAATCTGCTAAATCCTTTTCAGAAACAGTGATATTAAAGCATCGGTTCTTAACATCCTTAAATCTTTTAAAGTATTCAAGAACCGATTCCTCACGGCTTTGTTTAACCGATGTTAAATCAGATAATTTTGCCTCATTTTCTCCGCTAAAGAAGTGATCATGAAATTTTCGCTCCAATTGAGTCCAATTATGAATAGAATTTGGAGCAAGCGAAGAAAACCATGAAAAGGCAGTTCCAGTTAAAGATAATGAGAACAACCGTATACGCAATGCCTCATAAAATGATGCCTCTCCTAATTGCAAAATATATTGACTAATGTGTTCCCAAGGAGTTCTATTATCTTCACCACTGAATTTAATAAAATCAGGAACACGCCAACCATTAGGATAAGGAACCAAATCAAACTCAGGCGGATACGGTTTCTGATATAAGCGTGCACTACCTAATTCAAGCCCGAGTTTTGCTCTAAGTGTATTAGCTATATCTTCTTTAAACTTAGCTAACTCGGCTTGATATTTCTCATCACCTCTGTTATGTGGAATGCGGGGAACACCATACATCGTATTCTGAGAAGTACTCGGAATCGGCACGTGGAATGTGCCAGATCCGTGGGGTATACTTCCCGTGGTGCGTGGAATAGTGTAAACAGGACCAGAAGTAGATGTATTAGACAAAACCATCGCTCCAGATGCTCCTGCACCCAAAGAACCGGTCTGACCACCAGAGGGGGCCAAACCGGTCTGACCGGTTGTACAAACCGGTCTGACCGGTTCGTAGACCGAACCAGGGTGAGGTGTTTGTCCCGCATAAAAATTCACCGGCATGCCCAAATTAGAATCTAAAACATGTTCTGGCACGCCTGATGAGCTAGGTAATTCATTAGATTCTAAATTAGTTTTATTTTTATCAGAATTACCCGTCATACTAGCAATTAATTCACTAGTAGCAGTTTGTGCAGCAAGTAATCTATCATCCATCATGCGAGTAATTTGCTGCATTAAATCAGAGGATTCGCCCGTTACCTTTGGAATCTCTTCGACGTGATTATCTGCCAACTTGAAAGCCGGCATGATGAATTCCTCTACTCTCTTGACAAGACCACCGCGATCTTTCTTGAAGCCCTTCAAGAATTGCGCCTTGAAGTGCTCCTCAGCAATCAAATATCGCTTTCGCTCCTCGTCCGTGAGCTCTTCCATTGTCGCGGTGATGATGTTGTCTTTGTCAAGGTCGCACTTTGATCCAGACATATCCGGAATAGATTGAATCGGTTTTGGCACCAGATTAATCTTCCCCAGCGGAGTCGCCAAAAAGTATGTTGACACGAAAACGCGCCAACACACTCGAAGATCGATCAAACGTGCAGCACGGCCGTCACAACGGCCAACTCCTGATCTCCCCGGGGCAAACCGGTCTGACCGGTTTACAGAACCGGTCTGACCGCTTTCTGTCAGGAGGTCGTGAAGACCTAGAAACCCAAGCTCGGGAGGGACCCCGTCGGAGCTCGAACAATCTAGGGTTGCTCTAGGGTCGGCAGGCCACCTAGAACGCCTTTGAACGCCGTAGAGACGAGCAAAGAACAGAATATGGGGTTGGAAAAAGGATTAGGGTTTGAGAGACAAAAAATAGAAGATAAAGTGTTTGATTCAATTGGAATACCTCTCAATCGGCCTTAGCCTTTATATTTATAGGCCGGGGAAGTCTTACCCCTTTCGAATAGGTTACAATATGGGACTAAAACTCGGAATCCTAATCCTACTCGAATTACAGAAACAAACCGGTCTGACCGGTTTGGCAAACCGGTCAGACCGGTTTGGCCCAAGGCCCAATTTGACTGTCAACACATCTATTCCAACTTCAAATGTAATTGTGTACATGCCAAATAAATTCAGTCCCATAGGTGTTGGGGACTGCATTGTTGCTAGAAATAGAATGAAGGGGTATAAGAGAATGTCTATAAACTTTATAGTTTTAGCTCTTAAATGGGTACCATGGGAGTGAGAGTGCACAGCAACAAACACTAAAGAATAACTCACATCCGCACCCCTCATATGCCTCGGTGCACTCAAGATCCGGTGCTAATGTAACGTTAGCACCGGGTGCGAAATTGGGGCGCCCTCGGGAACCCTTTAGCACCGGGTGGTATTACGACCCGGTGCTAAAAGTCCCCTTTAGAACCGGGTC
This sequence comes from Echinochloa phyllopogon, assembly GCA_033239725.1. Classification (NCBI taxonomy): domain Eukaryota; kingdom Viridiplantae; phylum Streptophyta; class Magnoliopsida; order Poales; family Poaceae; genus Echinochloa; species Echinochloa phyllopogon. The sequence continues at coordinate 18,236,961 of BTCW01000016.1, forward strand.
GTGTTACAACCTGGTGCTAAAGGGTCCCGCTCCTTTAGCACCGGTTCGTAAATACGATCCGGTGCTAATGTAGGTGTCACATGCTACTTCAAAAGGAGCGCATCTTTAATCCTATCACATGTGCTGCGTAGGTGAGATGGTTAGGTGGGTGTGTGCGAGCCAAGAGGTCTCGAGTTCGAATCCTGCAACACGCAAATATGCAAATATTTTTTGCTAGTGCCCCCACCTTTAGCACCGGTTATTTGACCCGGTGCTAAAGGTGGCACCCTTTGTGCTAAAGGGGTTTCCCACCCGGTGCCAATGTGCATGATTCTGGTAGTGAAAGGAGACAAAATAGTCTTTACTGCTAATTTCTAAGGCAGTGATTTGTAGGAACTTTTTACATGTGCTTGCTAACTGAAACTGGATACAAGTAATTCTAAAAACATACACTGAATATGCAAGCCGGAAGGGCTGAAAGTACTAGAGATAACATTCTTGCCTCTCTGCCCTTCCCCTCGATGGTTGCCTACCATGGATGCCTACAATAATAGAAGCATGGTTTTTAAGTTGACGCCTTGACGTCCGAGCGGAACCTCAATCGTGGCATCACGGTCACCACGACCTCTCCACGTAGTCCAAAGTCGTCACCTAGGCGTGGTATGGCTTCTTTTTTCCGCCCATCGGATACCAATCGATGAGATTTGAGTCCTCCCTGTGGGGAAGACGGGCATGTGAAACAGACTTGCACATGCGTAAAAGGGGCAGGCCGTGAAATTTGTGCATGGAAGAAACAGCGGTAGCTGCACAGGTGGGGGGGGGGAATCAGCGCGCCTACACCTTCCTCTCCACCCAGTCTGCTCGAAGCACATGTATCTCTTCCTATCCCCTCCTCTGCTCTGCCCCTTTTCTTATGCTTGGATATACTCTGCTCTGCTGTGCCGCCCGTGGTCGAAGTAGGATGCGAAAAGCATTGGGTGCTCTGCTTCCCTGTATTACATAACAAACTAGCTTTGTGTGAATGTCTGCCTGATAGCTGATTCATGTGCTTGTGCCCTACTGCATTTTGCTTACTTTTGCTAGCCGGTACTCTCGGCTTCAGAACTGGCAGCAACTAGATAAGTTTATGCTGCCCTATCATAGGTTAGGATATGCGTATGGTGTCGCCTCGCCCTTCGTCTGGAAGGAGGTAGGACGCCGCACCTCGCCTTATCGTCTTAATAACCATGTATAGAAGTTTTACAGCGGAACAAAATTCAATTTCGCTGGATATGTTTGGCAGCGGGAAACCTACGTTCCAATCAGGGAAAAAGCTAGGGGAGGCCTAGTCAACAAGAAGTGACCAGTAGCACCACATCGGGGACCAACCTGATGATCAATCGCAAAACTGGCACATGAATCCTCATCTAACTCGACGCTGTTTCAGGAACGCCTGTTATGGCATGGGGAGAAGTTGTGGGGAACCCTCAAGCACTGTCAGGAACTTCCGCAGGATCACCATCCGTTGAAGAAGGACCGTCTGAGCCGCCTCGAGAGAACGGGACCTTGACCGAGGCTGAGCAGGCACGACTTGCACCGCCAGAAGAGCGCGCCAACCCAGAGGAGAACTCGCCCCACGAGTAGGTCCAGAGTCAAGCGCTCACAGGAGAATGAAGCCAGCTTGGTCCGAAGAACCCTTGTATCCCTAGCAGTAGTTTCCTTACCATGCCCTGTACCCCCGCCTTGTGGTGCGTGTCTTGTGGACCCCCCCCAAGTGTTGTAACCCTCAACTGTTGGAATGGAACCTTGTGCGTTTGTCTGTTAGCTTGTGTGCTGTTTGTGCCTCGGCAGAAGTGTTTTTGCCTTTTCAAAATGCGAACTAACCAACTTAAACATCAGTTAACTCAATCTTACAAAGGCCTTGCTCGACCTGCAGATGGTGAACACGCGTGCCAGCGCCTCCCAGAGACGCCCCCCCCCCCCCAGCTGGAGGAGAGCCACCAGAAGGAAGGAGAGAGAACCCTGAGAACCAGGAAGTGGATCAGCAGGATCCTATGGGAGAAAACCAACCCGAAGGGCAAGCGCCAGTAAGAGGTGGACCAGAAGCAAGTCATCCAAGAAGTCGGAATGAGGGATCGTTTGTTGTACCCCCGCTTCCACCAGATTTCAACCTAGCACAAGCTTTGTACCACCACACTCTGTTCATGCAAAATGTGTTGAATGCCAGCCGCCGTCAGGACATAGCCCGTAGGCCCAATGCGGGTGACAAGTTAACCAACTTCCTGAGGATCAGACCACCCACTTTTTTAGGGTCCAGCAACCCCTTAGAGGCAGATGACTGCCTGAGAACCATTAAGAGGAAGCTGGAACCGTTTGGATGTGGAGACCGTGACAAAGTTCTCCTGACCTCCCACCAACTTAATGGAACTGCCTTGGCATGGTGGGACGCTTACTGTGCAGCTTCCCCAGACGAGTCTACAATCACCTGGGAGGAATTTGAAGAAGAGTTCCGTCGCTACCACATCCCCGATGCCACCATGAGACGCAAGGCAGATGAGTTCCGAGCACTAAAGCAAGGAAACAAGACTGTGGAGGAGTACACCCACGAGTTCACTGAACTAGCCCGTTATGCACCAGATGAGGTGAAGACAGATGCAAAGAGACAGGACGCTTTCATCAAAGGGTTGCACCCAGACCTTCGAGCCCTGCTAGTCTCCCACAATTTTCCAGATTTCAATATGCTGATGAACAAGGCCATTGTCACAAAAAAGGCCAGAATGGATGCAAGGCAAGAGAGCAAGCGCAAGTTCCTGGAAAGCAAGAGCCGCCAGATGGACCGCTCACAGAAGCCCAGGAGCTTTGGCTACGTTGCACCCAGGCCTCCAGCCCCCGTGCAGTATAGGGCCCAATCCCAGGCTACAAGCTCACAGGCTCCTAACAATCAGTACAAGAGCCAGAACACCTCAAAGCCCCCACAGAGTAAGGTCAGTCAAGCCACAGCCAGCAATAGCAATGCGAGAGCCTGCTTCAACTGCCGTGAGACCGGGCACTACATCGCTGATTGCCCGTATCCTAGGAGCAAGCCTGTGATATCAGTCTACTCCAACTCGGTGAATGGACCCAAGCCACCAGTGTCTGGAGCCAACCGTGTACCCGTCCGCAGCACCAACACCAACAACAACAACACCCAGCAGTCGTATGGACGAGCCCGCGTCAACCACATCGATGAGCAGGAAGCTCAAGGAGCACAAGGAGTAGTACTCGGTGAGTACCTAGTCAGCTCAGTTTTGGCAATAGTATTATTTGATTCTGGGGCATCGCATTCTTTCATATCATCAAGTTTCGTGGAAAAGCACAAAATACCTACAGTACTACTAAGGACACCCCTACTAACCCGAACACCTGGAGGTGATATTAAGTGCCAACTAGGTTTTTCACGGGTACAGATTCTTTTAAGTGGGGTAGAGTTTCTAGCAGACCTAGTGGTACTAGAGTCCAAGGGGATAGATGTGATCCTTGGAATGGATTGGTTAGGCAAACACAATGGTCTCATAGGTTGTGCTGACAAGATAGTGCACTTAACCAACCCAGATCGAATGCAAGTAACCTGCCACACCAAAGGAAGTGGACCAGACCCTATGATCTTTAGTATGGAGACACAAACCATAGAAGAAGTCTTGGTGATCAGAGAATATCCTGATGTTTTCCCAGAAGTCCTACCAGGAATGCCGCCAGATAGAGACATAGAGTTTGCTATCGAACTCTTCCCTGGAACCTCTCCTATAGCCAAGAGGCCCTACAGAATGGCCGCATCAGAATTGGTAGAATTAAAGAAGCAACTGGAAGAGTTGCAACAGATGGGATTTATCAGACCCATTACATCCCCTTGGGGAGCCCCGGTACTCTTTGTGAGGAAGAAGGATGGGAGCATGAGGTTGTGCATCGACAATCGTGCACTAAATGATGTCACTATCAAGAATAAATACCCACTCCCTAGAATAGATGATCTCTTTGATCAGTTGAAAGGAGCCAAGTACTTTTCCAAGATTGACTTAAGGACCGGGTATCACCAACTGAAGATTAAGGGGAGTGACACCTCAAAGACCGCATTTGTCACCCGTTACGGGCAGTATGAGTTCACGGTGATGCCATTTGGGCTCACCAATGCACCAGCTTACTTCATGAATCTCATGAACAAAGTGTTTATGGATGAGTTAGACAAGTTTGTCGTAGTCTTCATTGACGACATACTCATCTACTCCAAGAGTGCCGAAGAGCATGAACAACACTTACGAGTAGTGTTGGAAAAGTTGAGAGCGCACCAGCTCTATGCCAAATTCAGCAAGTGTGAATTTTGGCTGGAAAAAGTGGCCTTCCTTGGTCACATTTTGACCGCAGAAGGGGTAGCAGTAGACCCTGAGAAGGTAGAAGCAGTCTTAAACTGGCAACAACCAACCAACGTGGGTGAGATCAGAAGTTTCCCTGGTTTAGCCGGATACTAGAGAAGGTTTATTGAAGGTTTTTCCAAAATAGCTAGACCAATGACAGAACTGCTCAAGAAAGAGAAGAAGTTTGTTTGGACTAAGTCATGCGAAAAGAGCTTTCAGGAGTTGAAGAAAAGATTGACCGCTGCCCCAGTTTTAACCCTACCAGATATTCACAGGGACTTTGTCGTTTACTGCGACGCATCCCGCCAAGGATTAGGGTGTGTTCTCATGCAAAATGGGAAGGTTGTGGCATATGCCTCCCGACAACTTAGACCTCATGAGCTGAATTACCCAACACATGACTTGGAATTTGCAGCCGTAGTGCACACACTCAAAATCTGGAGACACTACCTAATTGGGAACAAGTGTGAAATATACACGGATCATAAGAGTTTAAAGTATATTTTCACCCAACCAGATCTGAATCTCAGGCAGAGAAGATGGTTAGAATTGGTTAAAGATTATAATGTGGAAATTCATTACCACCCTGGCAAGGCTAATGTAGTGGCAGATGCCCTGAGACGGAAATCCTACAGACCCAAGAGTGCCCACCTGCAAGAAGAAATGACACGACTAAATGTGCATATCGTCCCTCGGAATAATAGCCACCAACTGACGATCCAGTCCACTGGAGGATCGGATCAGAGAAGCCCAGGGAACGGACAAAGATTTGGTGCAGATCTGCAAGCATACCGGAGAAAATAAGGCACCAGACTTCAGAGTCGACAGTAAAGGAACGCTGTGGTATAAAGATAGGATTTGTGTGCCTAAGGAAGGAGACTTTAGATAGATAATCATGGACGAGGCTCACAACTCACCATATTCCATTCACCCAGGATCCACCAAAATGTATTTAGACTTGAAGCAGAACTATTGGTGGAAAGGAATGAAAGCGGACATAGCTCAATTTGTCGCTCATTGTGACACCTGCCAAAGGGTTAAGGCAGAACACCAGAAGCCAGCAGGTTTACTACAACCTCTGCCTATTCCAGTTTGGAAATGGGATGAGATAGGAATGGACTTCGTAGTAGGTTTACCCAGAACACAGAAGGGACATGATTCCATATGGGTAATAGTGGACCGACTCACTAAAGTCGCTCACTTTTTACCTGTGCGGACGAATTATGGCGGAGAGAAACTAGCCAAACTTTATGTGGAGAATATAGTGAAGTTGCATGGAGTGCCCAGTAGAATTGTTTCGGACCGAGGAACTCAGTTCACCTCGAGATTTTGGAAAAGTTTGCATAAAGCTATGGGCACCAAGTTGGACTTTAGCTCCGCATACCACCCACAGACCGATGGCTAGACAGAAAGAGTTAATCAGATTATGGAGGATATGCTGAGAGCATGTGTCCTCACCTATGGTAAGGACTGGGAACAGAGTTTACCCTATGCAGAGTTCTCCTACAACAATGGATACCAGGCAAGTTTAGGCATGTCGCCATTTGAAGCCCTCTACGGGAGAAAATGCAGAACCCCTCTAATGTGGTCAGAAGTGGGAGAAAGTACACTAGTGGGGCCCGCGCTCATAAAAGAGGCCGAAGAGAAAGTAGCAGAAATTAGAGAGAAGTTGAAAGCAGCTCAATCCAGACAGAAGAGTTATGCAGATAAAAAGAGACGCGAATTGGAGTTTAATCCAGGGGATTTTGTCTATCTTAAGGTTTCACCCATCCGGGGAACCCCTAGATTTCAAGTCCATGGAAAGTTGGCCCCTCGGTACATCGGACCATACCCGGTGCAAAAGAAAGTCAGAAAAGTAGCCTACTGATTGAAGTTACCCGAAGCAATGTCAGATATACACCCGGTATTCCATGTCTCACAGTTAAGAAAATGCCTGAGAGTACCCGAGGAAGAAAACATACCGGAAGAAGAAATCGACATGCAGACAGATCTACGGTATCAGGAGGTACCGGTCAAAATTCTGGACACAGTCACCAAGAGGACCAGAAACTCCGAAGTACGGATATGCAGAGTACAGTGGAGCAGACACAGTGCAAAGGAGGCCACATGGGAACGAGAAGATGCTTTAAAGAAGGAGTTTCCCCACCTTTTTAGGAGCCAGCCGAATCTCGAGGACGAGATTCCTTTTAAGTGGGGTAGGTTTGTAACGCCCGTGTTTTAATCTCTGGGAAAATCACCTAAATAAATCACCCGGTGAAAAATCCTTTCAAAATGTTTTACCGCCCGAGCTCCCGTTCCCGCCAAAACCTGTCCGCCTTGTTTTCCCCCCTCTTTTTCCCTGTTCGCCTCTCGATCACCATCCCCTTTCCGTCCCGTCTCACCCACCCTCGTGTCGACCGCCGGGACACCTCTCGCTGGCCAACCACCTCTGATGCCGTCGTCTTTCCGCCGCGAATCCCGCCGATCTCCTCTCTCCTTTTTCTCTTTTCCCTTTTCCTTTTCTCCCTTTCTTTCTTTTCTTCCCTTCTTTCTTCTTTTCCTTTCTTTTCTTCTCTTCCTTTCCCCCTTCCTCTGTTTCCTCTGCTCCCGGGCGCCCTGCTCTGCCCTGCCCCACTCGTCGCCGACCACCCGTCCCCGGCCGGCCTCACCCCCCCTCTGCCCACTCCCTACCTTCCTGCACGCCACCACCGACCGGCGTCGTGCCACCCCTCCTCCGCGACCCCACCTTCGTGCACGCCGACACACCGCCGTGCCGCCTCCCACCGCAGCCGCCCTCACTCACGCCGGCGTCGCCGTGTCCGCCACCACACCGGCCCCACCGCTCCTCTGCTTGTCTCGCCGCCGATCTCCCCGCTGCCGCCTCAGCTCCACCCGTACGCCACTAGACGGCTCGGTCGCGCGCGCTCTGCTCCGCTTCGCACCACGCCACCGTTGCGCCGACCATCGCACCGCCGCTGCGTGCCGCGCACCGCCGACCACCGCGCTGCGACCGCACGCCACCGCCCGTCCTCGCTGCGGCCCCATCCACTCGAGCGCGCACGCCACGTCGCGACGAACGCACGCGACAAGAACAGCGCCGCCGTACCGCCAAACCGCCGACCGCCTTAAATCCCGCCCGCCGGCCACCACCATCGCTGCCCGACCGGCCTCTCGTCGGCCCACCTCCTCGCCGCCTCTCCCCACCTATAAATGAGCCCCTGAGCTCCTCCACCACCACCCCGTACTCGCCCACCACCGCAATCTCCCTCCCCACAGCCACAGCACCGCCGCCGCATCCATCAGCGCCGCCACCGCCTCTGGCCCCGTGGGCAGCTCACCACCGGCCGCGCCTGCTCAAGGTAGGACCACGGGTGGACTCGCCGTACCTCGCACACTCTTTCCCCCCTGTTCCCATCCATCGCCGCCGCCCCAATCGCCGGCGATTTGGCCGGTCAGTGCCGCCGCCGTCACTCCCCCCCCCCCGGCACTGTGTCGCGAGAAAGAAGGGCAGTTTTGCCCATAACCCCCTGACGTTCTCCCTATTCGAACCCGCAGTCCAAACTTAAACCCCCCTCTCTCTCTGGAACATTCCCACATAACCCCCTGCATTTTAACCAAATCAACCCACAATCCACAGGCACTATTCTCTCTCTCTCTCTGATAATTTCGCCTGAGGCCCCTGGACTTTTCGGTATTTACTGATAGGTCCTTTTCTTTTAAAACAGCCCCTAAACCTCCTCTAAACTCGTCATTTCATGCGCCAAATTAATCCAGTTTGACCCCAAACTCCACCACAATATTCACCAATATATTTCCGCCAAATCCATCCAGTCCATATTAAAAAATGAGCATGTCATCATCCGCTCTCTTTTTCCGTTCTTTCTTTCGGAGCTCAATAAAAGCGTTTTCTTTTATTTATTGTAGGCTTGTTGTGTGTGCCGTAGACTCTGCCGGGAACGAGGAAGGACCCGAGGAGGAGCAGTGCTACGAGCAGGAGTTTGGAGACCAAGACCCCGGGCAGGAATCCCCCGAGGGTTGGGAGAACGGCAAGTGCAATTCCACCCATTGATGCATACTTTTGTCCTAGTTTTTATAAACACAACTCATAGCCTGCTTTATAAAACTTGCATGATTTTACTGCCAAAACCCTGTTGGATAGCCATTCCTTGATTGTTATGACTGCTTCCTTGACAACCTAGATTAATGTTTGAATATGACGATGCTCTATTTGAACGTTAGTCATTGCTAGAAATGCTTAGGAATGTTTTACTACTATGCACCCCACTACAATCACTTGGTGTTTACAAAAGCAACCGTGTGCGTGCTTTAAAATAAAAGAGATGGATTTGTGAATAAAATGTGTATCCGTGTGGGATGAGACAGACGGTGTTCCTTGCGTGGGACGCCGAGGTGAGCTCGAACCTGTGTGGTTGGGCATGGTGGGAGTTGTCTATCCTATCACAGTTTTTGGGATGATGTTGATGTGTCATCTAGCCTAACCCATCTTATTGTACCACCACTCGACCGTTGTATGTGGCAACGGCCTAGCATAAACCCCACTAGTTAAGCTGTTGGTTATGTGGTGTGCTGGTGAGCAACAGAGGGCCATGGAGACGGGGATACGACCTATGTGAGGTATGCCCCTGGGTAGAACCTCGTTGGTAGGTTGCTAACCCCCTGGTCGCGTCTGTGATAACTTATCAGTTTAGCTAGGGTGGGTAATGGCTTTGATAGGAGCTACACTGGCACTAAGGTGTTCATGTTGTGGTAACCTTCTTGTGGTTGTGTACACCTCTGCAGAGTTAAAACCTATCCGGATAGCCGTGTCCACGGCATTGGGCGAGTTACAGCTTGGTCACTTCACTAGTCCCCTGTTTCGGTGTAAGAATGTGTTGGGGGAATTTTGAGTTGAGAAAAGTATTGGGAAATGGCTACGACAGATGGGAAGTCTGGTAGCATCAAAATCTTGTGAGTAATATATTTATGATCACTGATGCAACTAAAAGAAATGTGTGTGAAAACCTTTTTGGAAAATAAACCCTTGCATGTGTAAAATTAGCTTTGCTGCAAAATAAACCACGAACCTACCCTTGATTATAATCCCTAGCATGCTTCTTTTACATCCTTTCCGTGGATGTGGTTGTGATTGCTGAGTACGTATGTACTCACCCTTGCCTATTTTTGTTACAGAGGCAGACCCGGACTTTGTGCCTGAGGACGTCGCTTAGAGGTGGTTCGTTCTGCACCCAACCTTTGCTTGTGTGTTAGGGTCACCCGCTGGAAGCCGCATGCGTTGCCACTCTGATGAAGACCTCTATGTTATCAACCTTTTTATCTGGAGCTTAGTGTTAGTTCTGTTTGTCGTGGCCCTGCAATGCCACCGTCTCCTGTAATGTTGTTTTTGTACTGAACTATCTGTTGTAATAATGTGAACTAGCATCCTGGGACTGGTATTTGTATCACATTAAGTTCTCTCTTTCGAGGGGACGCTTCATCAAGACTACCGCTTTCAAAAAGAAGAGAAGCAAGGCTGAGATGAAATGTTTCACTAGCGGTGAGCGCTTGAGCACTTCTCTAAGGACTGTTAGACCATCTAGACTCCAAGGGAAAGAAAGTTCATGGATCCAAGAATGTCAACATGGTGACATAGGTCATGCTGGAGATGGGTATGGTAATTTACCTACAGTTCTTTCAATTTTTCAATCCACAAGTTGGTGGCTTGATACGGACGCTAATGTCCATGTGTGTGCTGACATCTCCTTGTTTTCCTCTTACCAAGGGGTCCGGGATTCTTCCGTGCTGATGGGGAATGGGTCACATGCTTCTATTCATGGTGTCGGTATTGGTGATCTGAAGCTTACTTTAGGAATGATCGTGCAGCTGAGGAACGTGCAGCATGTCCCTACTATCAACAAGAATATTGTGAGCGGGTCCTTCCTATGCAAGGATGGTTTTAAGGTAGTGCTAGGGTCCAATAAATTAGTCTTATCGAAACATGGACAATTTGTCGGTAAAGGCTATGATTGCGGAGGCTTGCTGTGCTTTTCTCTTGCTGATTTTTGTAATAAGTCCGTGAACCATATTTGTGGCAATGTTAGTGATGATCCGAGTGTTTGGCATTCACGTTTATGTCATATTAATTTTGGTTTGATATCTCGACTTTCCAGCATGTGTTTAATTCTGAATTTCACCATTGCCAAATGTTCAAAGTGCCATAGTTGTGTGCAATCAAAGCAACCTAGGAAACCTCACAAGGCGGTTGAGGAGAGACACTTAGCACCTCTAGAACTCATACATTCTAATCTGTGCGAGATGAATTGTGTGTTGACAAAAGGTGAAAAGAAATACTTTGTGACATTGATTGATGATGCGACTAAATTTTGCTATGTTTATTTGTTGCGAACTAAGGATGAAGCGTTAGACTACATTAAAATCTATATGGCTGAAGTTGAGAATCAACTTGAGAGAAAGGTCAAGCGTCTAAGGTTTGATCGTGGTGGCGAGTATTTGCCTAAAATTTTTGGTGAATTTTGTGAGGAACATGGTATTATTCATGAGATGATGCCACCATATTCGCCCGAGTCAAATGGGATTAATAAGAGGAAAAACTGCACACTAACTAACTTGGTTAATTCCATATTAGATACTGCTGGTTTATCCAAGGCATGGTGGGGGGGAGGCTCTATTGACGTCATGTCATGTCCGTAATAGAGTTCCGAACAAGAATAAAAATCAAACTTCATATGAGATGTGGATCGGGAGAAAACAATCACTTTCTTACTTGCGTACTTGGGGGTGCTTAGCGAAAGTTAATGTACCCATTTTGAAGAAGTGCAAGTTGGGACCTAAGACTATGGATTGTGTCTTTCTAGGATATACTCAGAGGAGCATTGCTTACAGATTTTTAGTGGTTAAATCAGAAGTCCCTAATATGCATGTTGATACTATTATGGGATCTCATGATGCAACATTTTTTTGAGAACATATTTCCTTTGAAAGAAATGCATAGCAATTCTAGATTCTCAACTGAAATAATTTATGAACCTATTGCACTTGTTGAGTCTTCTTAACATCATGATGAGCATGAGCATGAGCATGAACTTGAGCATGAGGATGTCCTAGAGAAGGATGACAGTGAACCTCCTACAAGGAGCAAGAGACAGAGTGTTGTAAATTCCTTTGGTGATGATTTCATTGTGTACCTTATGGACGACATTCCCACGTCCATCACAGAGGCATATGCATCTCCAGATGCAGATGATTGGAAAGAAGCTATCCAATGTGAGATTGACTCGATTCTATCCAACGGGACATGGGAGCTCATTAAACAACCTTATGGTTGCAAACCAGTGGGTTGTAAATGTGTGTTCAAGAAGAAGCCTAAGCCTGATGGTACTATTGACAAGTACAAGGCTATACTTGTGGACAAAGGTTACAAATAAAAGGAAGGTGATGATTACTTTGATACCTATTCCCTTTGTGGCTAGATTGACCTCTATTCGAGCATTACTTTCTTTGGCTGCCTCTTATGGTCTTATCGTCCACCAGATGGATGTAAAGACAACTTTTCTAGATGGAGAGTTGGAGGAGGAGATCGAGATGGATCAGCCTGATGGATTTGTAATGAAAGGTCAAGAAGTCATCGTGTGTAAGTTGTTGAAGTCCTTGTATGGTTTGAAATATGCACCTAAGCAGTGGCATGAGAAGTTTGATAGAATATTTACTTCTGTAGGCTTTGTCATAAATGAAGTTGATAGATGTGTGTACTATCGCCATGGTGGGGGTGAAGAAGTTATATTGTGCTTGTATGTGGATGACATACTGATCTTTGGCATGAACATTGATGTGATCAATGAAGTCAAGTCTTTCCTATCAAAGAGTTTTGATATGAAAGATTCGGGAGAAGCTGATGTTATTATGAACATCAAGCTTACTAAGGATGAAAATGAGATTACTCTTTCGCAGTCCCATTATGTGGAGAAGGTCTTGAACTGTTTTGGTTATGTGGATAGCAAGCCTTCTCCAACACCTTATGACCCAGTGTGATACTTAGAAAGAACAAGGAAATTGCCAAAGATCAACTGAGATACTCTTAGATTATCGGTTCACTGATGTACTTAGCTAGTGCAACGAGACCCGACATAGCTTATGCTGTGAACAAGTTGAGCAGGATCATGTCAAACCCGGGTTCTGATCATTGGCATGCACTTGAAAGGGTTATGCGCTCTATTTGATGGATATTATGAATTATGGGATTCACTGTTCTGGGCATCCTGCAGTGCTTGAGGGATATAGTGATTCGAACTGGATATCAGATGATGATAACCTATATGCCACGAGTGGGTATGTGTTTACTCTTGGAGGTGGTGCGATATCATAGAGGTCTTGCAAACAGACCGTTTTAACGAGGTCAACCATGGAAGCAGAACTTACTGCTTTGGACATAACCACTGTTGAGGCAGAGTGGTTGCGTGAGCTCTTGATGGACTTGCCAATGGTTGAGAACCCAGTGCCAGGAATCCTGATGAATTTTAACAATCAAACTGTGATAGTCAAAGTCAACAGTGCTAAGGATAATACAATGTCATCAAGGCATGTCAAGAGATGACTGAAGTCTATCAGGAAGTTGAGAAACTCTAGAGTGATAAGTTTGATTTATATTTAAATAGATAAAAACCTGGCAGATCCCTTTACAAAAGGGCTATCACGGAATGTGATAGAAGGTGCATCGAGGGAGAAGGGTATGAGACCTGTTTGAGTTGCCATAGTGGTAACTCAACCTATGTGATTGGAGATCCCGTGAAGTAGGATTTGGGAATAACAAACCATCGGTTGACTGAGTAGAGTACTTTTAATTAAACTATGTGAAGATGCAATACTCAAACTATGTGAAAATGGAAGATTACCAGTATGCTTTAATGTGTTTCTGTTGGTTTCTTTAAGCAAAGATGCTATCCTACAGAGCAATCTTACAAGAACATATCTATATGAGCCTTGACTGTAGAACATTGTAGTCTATGAGATGTGGGTAACCTCTAGTAAGCTTATGAAGAGACCAGAGAGTACAACGTATATGCTCCACCCGCAGGGTAGGCTACTGGCAGCCAAGAACTGGTTATGACTTTGAGTGAAACTTGTCCACATAAAACTAGCAATTTAAGGCATAGTCCATTGCCAAGTTGTGGATAAATGTAGCTTGGAGCTCCAGGCGAGAGTTCAACTTAATAGTCCTTGCTGAAACACTAGTATATAAACAACAGCGAGAAATAGACAAATTCTCTTATGGTATTTGAGATCTGGTGGGGGATTGTTTGATATATGGGCTTGGCCCATATAAATAATTCTGAATAAATCTCAAAGGTCCGTTAGCGTTAGGAGGGTGCACTATCTATTAGTCTCGTATTGCTAATGGACGAGGGTGTGGGGAGTTTTCTCCCAATAAATATGGACCACCTCCCTCATGGAAAAGACACAGCACAGTAGACTACTATACGGGAAGGCCTCTTGTAAGGGTATTCCTGAGGTGATCTATTCAAGCTAGGTTTTTACCTCTTCTCACTACTACGCCGCCACCATAGGCTACTCCATTCCGCACACCGGCATGCACTAGTGAACGGGAGAGAAGGTCTCCAGAACTGCTCACTCTTGTGATCCTGCACCGGGAGAGGGTGAATAAGGTTTTTGAGAAGCCCTCCGTGCGACTGCTCAAGGTCTTTACCATGGCTTGTCATAAATCTAATCTTTGCATCGTGGTTGCGAACCGTCTTTAGCGCCGGCTGGAACGCTCCGTCCGTAACAACATCGTCGTCCCTTCAGAACCTCTCGCGATTCAAGCAGCTCCTGTTGAGCACGTATATCATAATCCGATTTGTTATTTCAGCATATTTAATGAAATCATGTTGCTATGCTTGATGCTGCCTAGTATGATAGAGAATTGCATGCTAGGATGTGTTCTTGTTATGATAAATCTGCTATTTGTAGTTTGGAATTTAATCATACGATTGCCTAATTTTCCAACATTTTTGAGTACTAAGGTCCGAAGGTACCGCCACAGACTTGGTACATCAAAATTTGACGGCTCTTTGCCACAAAGTTTTTTATAGGAAGTACTGGAGGCATAAAAATGACTGCACCCTAAGGAGGCGTAAACCCTTTGCGCAATCGCGCTCTCTTCACCAACAGGCAAAACAGTCTCAATGACTACTTTTTTTGTGCATGCCTCTCCATGGGAACTACCCACAAGAGCTGCACTTACTAAGAAATCACGCTCTCTTTGCTGACTCAGGTCGCACCTAAGCCCTCTCCGATGGCAAAAGTCGACTCCGATCGCACTTAAGCTCGCTCCAGCGGCAAAAATTTGACTCTGGTCGCACATAAAGCCGACTCGGTCGCACTTAAGCCCGCTCCGGCAGCAAAAGCCGACTCCGGTCGCACCTAAGCCCACTTCGGTAGCAAAAGCCGACTTTGATCACACCGAAGCCTGCTCCGGTGGCAAAAGCCGACTCCAGTCGCACCTAAGACTGCTTCGGCGGCAAAAGCCGACTCCGGTCGTACTTCAGCCCACTCCGACGGCAAAAGCTGACTCAGGTCGCACCTAAAGCCAACTCCAGCACACTTCAACTAGCTCCAGTAGCAAAAGCCGTCTCAGGTCGGACCTTAGCCCGCTCCGGCGGCAAAAGTCGACTTCGATTCAACCTAAGGCTGAGGGGCTACTTCATATGGAGTACGACTTGCACCGCCCTCCATATATGACGATTACAAATAAAAGATGATCAAGGACTTGAGCACATCATAGCCTCATGGCATCTTTGAAGCAGTTTGAAGATTGAGCCAGTACTCGAAGAGCACTAAGACTACTCAGTGAGGATCAAAAAAGTACTCGAAGACTGCTGCACTCGCATATAAAGTGCTCGGGGGCTTGTCGAGGATAGATCCCCTATATCCGTAAGGAAGGTAGAAGGCGGACTCCTATTAGAATTCTCGTGTAATTCTATTAGGTCTAATATCGTGTAATCCTATTAGTACTCCTACCTTATAACTGACTAGTAATCCCGCCCCCTATTCTATATAAAGGAGGGCATGGCTACCTAGCTCGGCAGGCTGACTCCTCTGGGAGACCTCAGGCCAACACAAAGACCTCCATGAGGCTCTCAACTTACACCTCAACACCCTTGCATAGGGCGTAATATACAACACCCCAAACAGAACGTAGGGTCTTACGCTACTCTGGCGGCTCGAACCAAGACGTAGGGTCTTACGCTATTCTGATGGCTCGAACCTGTATAAATATGTGTTTTGTATCCCCACTTTTACCTTTGAGTTCCAGATCTGGCGAGACCCCACCACTCTATCTGCTACCTCGGGTACCCCCTTTAGAGGTGGCCGATATAAATCATCGACATATAGAGGAGCGGACCCTAATTTTTTCTTCATTTTAGTTGAATCCGACCCCTTTCTCCTCTCCCGCAAATGCGGCCTATCTTATCCTCTCCCCAGCCTCGCACACGTCCAACCTCCCACCAACATCCCTATCTTCTCACGTCTTCTCCCTCGCTCTCCACCCTTCTCACCGGCGACCGGTGCTCCCCTTGCTTCACTCTCATATCTCGCCCCTATACTTCTCCTCCCCTTTCCCCTCCGTTGCCAGTGATCGCCCGCAGCGAGGTGCTGTGGTGGGGCGAGGTGGGTTGGCAACTAATTTGAGGGTGAGGCGGCGAAATCCAGGCGGCAGTGGAGCATAAGGATTCGGTGAAGCGAAGGTGGAGGGAGGACAATGGCGACGCAGTGGAGGTGTTGGCTGGTAGCGCATCTGGATCTGGGTGCGGAGGTGGAGGGGCTACCGGCCTGGAATGAAGAAGGTGTGGCCGGTGGGATCCCGAGAAGGTGCGGCCGGTACAGATGAGGCACGGCGGCGGGACGTGAGGCTGGGGGCGGGATTTTTTTAAAAAAAAATAGGCATCACCGCTGGTTTGGAAACGGTGGTGATGGGTACCCTCGTCACCACTGCTAGGTAGGTAACAGTTTTGAAAACTATCGGTGACGGGAGTTTGAGACCGGCTGTGATAGTTTGTTGTGGGGTAGTGCCCCAGCTAGAGTTGACGTGTACATCGCAGCTCGACTGGGAGCACTACAAGAAACCCTGTGATCTATGACAGTTTGTTCATGACGTTTTCGGAGAACATCACATACATCACTCTATTTGTGACGAGCAGTCAATTTTCATCATAAATTCACATTTGTGGATATTGAGCCCAGAACACTATGATGTTTAATTAAATTCGTCACAATCCAGCCAAGAACAGTATGACATTTCTTCAAATTTGTCACGAACTATAAATTAAAAATCATCATATTCCATATGAAAAAATAGCAAAATATGAGAATAGAACTCGGAACCTCCAAATAAGGGGGAACACACTAACCATTGAGCTACTTCATGCTTCGTTTATCATCTCAATATTTAGAATTTTTTATACAGATTTCTCTCATTTTTGCTTGTTGCTTACATGGACACAGGAGGGTACCCGGCCTAGCCACGTCAGGCTGCCACATCACCCCACCCAGGCGGATTGCGCAAGTGCGCAACCGAGGGATCGAACCCACAACCTGCTAGGAGGGAGGGCTCAAGATATCCCACTGCGCTAGTTATTCTGCTGTGTTTGAATGAAGAACGTTATTTTATTAATACTTTATACGAACGTTGGTTGGTTTTAAAGTCAACCACGGACTCGACTGCGCCACTGTGGGAGGTAAATCTACGGCGGCGCCCACCGTCGCCCCCTACGCCGCCCACTGTTTCCTCCTACGCCGGCCAACTGCGCCGCCCACCATTCACACGCCATCCACCCCACTGCTGCCCGCTATTAGTACCTCAATCTTGTGAGAGGAACGATCCAATTTCCTGACATCTTGGAGCGCCTCCGCTCGCCATTGGCACCTCGTCCTGGACCCACCGTCGGCCGCCATTGCTGCACCAATGTCAAGGGCCGTGGGGGCGCGGCATCGCAAGCTACCCCCCTGTCTTGATCCGGTTGGTGAGGCCTTCTGCCCACACTCTTGTGAGGCTGACCTTCAATTCTTCCCCACTTACCTCAACACTGGAAGCTATTGGTCAAGGTATGTCTCTGCAATCTTTTACTTTACATTTATTAAATTAAGCTTCCTGAATTGGGACGTGTTAATTTTGGTTCTTCTGCAAGGATTGATCAGATGGATCGAAGTTGGGTGAGTGGCGGATTGTTTTCCCCTCAACACATGGATGGTGTTGATGAATTCATGAGTTTTATTCAAGGAAAGTTCAGTGAGAATGAGGAAATTTTGTGTCCATGCAGTAGATGCCTTAATCAAAAGTATCTTTGTCAGCCTCTTGTGAAGAAGCACATTTTGATGTATGGCATGGAAAGTAGTTATACTCGGTGGATTCATCATGGTGAAGGCTTGGATGTAGATGTTATTCAGCTGCCTGTTGATGGAGAAAATCTGTATGCAGACAATCAAGAAGATGATGCGGATCCTCATGTCAGTCAGGAAGATGATGCAGATCCTCCTGACAATGGTGATGTAAATGTGGAAGGTGTGATGGAGGATGGTGATTATCGTATGGAAGAGATGTTAAGAGAACTACAAAGTGCAGCAGGACAAGCCAGACAAGATAAAGAAAATCTGGATGAAGACAATCAGGATGGTGATACAGATCCTCTTAACAAAGAATCATTTCTCAAAGTAATAATGAACGAAGCAAAGCGTCAACTTTATCCTGGTTGTACCAAATTTTCAAGGTTCTCTTTTGTGGTGAAGCTCCTTCATATGAAGTTATTATATAGGATAAGCAATTCTACTTTTTCAGCAATATTGAAGATATTGGCTGAAGCATTCCCGGAATACAATACACTCCCCAAATCATATCATGAAGCAAAGAATCTTTTAAAGGAACTAGGTCTTGGATATGATTCAATACATGTGTGCTTCAATAATTGTGTGTTGTTTAGGCTGGATTATGCCAAGTATGACAATTGCCCAGTTTGTGGTCTATCAAGATGGAAAGATCCGGAAATGAAGAAGATTCCACAGAAAGTGTTGCGGCATTTTCCATTGGCACCTAGGTTAAAGAGGATGTTTGCCACTAAAGAAGCTTCAGAAGAAGCACAATGGCACAAGATAAAGCGGCAACCCAGTGAGAAGGAAATGAGCCACCCAGCTGACGGTGAGGCTTGGCAAGATTTTGACAGAGAATATCCGGAGTTTGCAAAAGTGCAAGAAACATTAGGCTTGGTCTTGCTACCGATGGATTCAATCCATTTTCAGAGAAGAACACAAAATACAGCATGTGGCCTGTGTTTGTGGTGCCATACAACCTTCCACCTTGGGCATGCATGCAGGAGTCAAACTTCATGATGGCTTTGCTTATTCCAATTCCTAAATGCCCTGGGAAGGATTTTGCTGTATTTTTAGAACCCCTTATAGAAGATTTAGATAAGCTTTGGAAAGGTGTGCGTACTTATGATGCTATATGTCTCGCAAAATTTTTAAGCTTCATGCTGCTGTTTTGTGGTGCATCCATGATTACCCAGCTTTGAGCACTCTTTCGGGGCGTACCACAAAAGGATATTTTGCATGTACTCATTGTGACAAGCACCCTCTTTCATATGGTCTAAGGAGCAAAATTGGGTGTTTTGGACACTTTCGTTTCCTTCCTAAAGGACATCGCTTGCGGAGAAACAATGAATTTGCTGGCATTCATGAAAGCAATGATCCACCAGGTGAATTCTCTATAGAAGAGTTGCTGGCTGAGTTGGAGAAAGTCAAAGATGTTAGACCTGGGAAGGCACAAGCATGTGGGAAAAGGAAGCGTTCTGATTTGCAAGGTGATCATGTGAAAATTTGGAGTCGGGTGGTTAGTTTATGGAAGTTGCCATACTGGCATAAATTGAAGCTAAGACACAATCTGGATGTCATGCACATTGAGAAAAACATATGTGAGAGCCTAATTGCAACAATTCTCAATATAATAGGGAAGACGAAGGACACAGCTAAAGCTAGGCTCGATCTAAAAGATTTGGGAATTAAAAAGTAGCTGCAGTTTGTACAGGATGGAGATTCATGTGTGATGCCTTCTGCTCAATATACCTTGTCCAAAAAATAAAAGAAGGATTTCTGTGAATTTTTACGGGAGTTAAAGTTTCGTGATGGATTTGCCTCCAATATCTCAAGGTGCTTAAATGCTGAGGGAGACCGCATACAAGGTCTGAAAACAAATGATTGTCACATCCTTTTGCAAAGAATCTTTCCAGCAGCAATGAGAGGATTTTTGGACAAGGATATTTATGAAGCAATAGCAGAGTTGGGAAAATTTTTTAGGGAATTGTGCAGCCGAACACTTAACAAGGATGTGTTGGCTGAAATGAAAAAAGAAATCCCTATAATATTGGTGAAGCTTGAGAAAATTGCCCCTCCCCCCCCCCCCCCCCCCCCCCGCTTTCTTTGATGTAATGATGCACCTTCCTGTACATTTACTGGATGAGGCATTGATGCGAGGTCTTGTACAATATGGGTGGATGTACCCAATTGAAAGGCGGTTGTATACTTTGAAGCGCTATATGAGGAATAGGGCACGACCAGAGGGTTCAATAGCTGAGGCATATATTGCTGATGAATGTCTGACATTCATCTCCAAATACTTGGATGATGTTGACACCAAATTTAATCAGGAACCTAGGAACAAAGGCTTTTCTAATGAAGAAGACTATGGTGTTGACGTTTTTGGCCATGGAGTTAATTTTACTTCAGCGCCTGAACTTGTATATGATGAAAATGGCATTGATCAGATGGTGTGGTTTGTGCTCAACAACTGTGCTCAAGTTGAGACTTATGTAGAGTATGTTCTAATTCCTATGTTCTGTAGTGATGCATACTACTTTTGTATTGCACATGCTAACTTCTATTTTTTTTGCAGAATGTTTAGAGATGAATTGGAGAGACAAGGGGTGCCTAACATTGAGAGAACCCTTCAGCGTGGATTTCAGAACTGGTTCAGGAACCATGTATGTGTTCATAGCACCTGATTTTTAGTCTTTTTTGTGTGTCACTTGTTTTCTCTTGATTCTGATATATATATATATATATATATACCGCTAATTCGTACCCTGGGTACAGAATAGCTATTCTGTGACCGAGCCCATCCTCCGACCCAGGCTCCCACGCCCCGTGCCAAACCCACGCGCGACCGAGAGAGCCAGGCGCCTCCGCTCCGTCAGTTTTTTTACTTTGATTGGTTTTCTTTTTTTTCACGAATTTGTTTTTTCGGCAGTTTTTTTCTTTGAACGGTTTCTGGATTTTTTTTCTCGGATTTATTTTTTCGGCGGATTTATTTTTTCGGCAAATCGGCAGCTCGGTTGTTCCCCTTTTTGTTTTGCATCCAAGCTGCCGTTTTCTCGGTTCGTTCTTTTTTTTGTTTAGCATCCAAGCTGCCGTTTTCAGAATAGCTTGCTTTGTTTTAGTATGTCTTGTTAACACCGTAATTAACATGTTTCGATCAGTTTTGGGGCAGCGCGCGTTGTGCGCGAATTAGCAAGCGCACGGACATGTAATCGCTCGATAAAAAGGAACATTGTATTTACAAGGGAACGTCATACACAGGGTCACAAGTCTGGCTTAATATACCACTATAGTTGTGGTCAGTATTTAAATGATAAAAGGGGACCCTTCAAGATGGAGCTGAAGAAGTTCGCCAGGCAACTTGTCAAGTAAGCCAACATAGCATCTCATCCTTCATCTCTACAGATCGACCCTGCAAGAAATTTTATTTATAAAAATGAAAAATAAAAATGGGAGGAACATATGAAGCATCATCTTGGCCTGGTACCGAATTTTAGCTTGGCTAATGTAGTCTGTAAATTTTGGATGTACTCATGAAGTCATGCATCTTTGTTACCCGAGAAAAGAAACAAAATTGGCATCACACATGGCAGAATAGTACCCAACTCTGCATGAAGCCATATTACAAATAATTGAAAATGGTTGCAATATAAACAAAACAAGCCAGATCACAGTTGCCATTTAGTAGCTAGCACAATGTAACGTGGCAACCCAAAAATAAATTCCCACAATCAGGGTAATTTGATTGATCACTGGAGACACGGGTAAAAAAATTGTCCAAAAGAACATGGTAAATGAATTGAACAAAATTGCATTATAAACAGGACTATCGAATGAGCTATTGGTCTGCATTTCCTTTTAGAAGAAAATAAATTTGAGCAAGCAGAAAACAAGTTTAAGCAGTGTAATCCAGACATTTACCTTGTTTGGGTGGGTCCTGAGTCCTTGATCACAATAATATGCGCCACAGAGCTGTCTTTAGATAGGGATGGATGACAAAGTTGAAGCAGAGGATTCCCCTGCTGGTCGTGCTGGACATGATGACAATCCCAAAGCTGCTGTTAGGCTGCATGCTTCCTACAGTACTGCTGCTAGGATGAGTAAAAGTTAGAAAATAGGATAAAATAGATGTAAGCCCAATCCAAGCCATAAATCCCTCAATCAAACATCACAGACTGAATAAATCCACGTGGATTCTACAATAACAAAACTACAATGATATTGGAAATAAAACATTTGGTGAGAAAGGATTTGTAAATGTAGAACCACTGAAAGTGTAAATTGACCAAACAAGTAAAACTTACATTTGTTAAAGGAATAATGAGCAACTTAAATATGATCTATGAAAGAATGCGTGCTTAGGGAAACAAAAATAGTTCCTTAGCCTGACAAGGATGATAGCCGCTTATCTACTTCCAACATCCTATCATATGAACCCTTCTAAATCTCCTAGCTAGTAGCATGGAATTGTGGTTAAAGAAAATTAGGCTCATATGGGACTTGATGAAAATAGCATTAGCAGCTATACCTGTTTCAGTAATCACAGACCACACTGAGGGAAACTTATGATGGTGAGACAGATGAAGTAGCTTTTATTTTATTGGTCATGGGCTGCATCTCCTTTTGCCCTGATTATTCATACATATGGGAAAATAAGAATCTTATGGCATATCTGAATGGCGAGGAAAAGGCGATTAGTATGTATGAAAGATCCTTAAAAACAACAAAAATGCAATAGGTCGGAGCTCATCTCTGGGTGAGTTTACCGAGGAGTGTCAGGGGAACATGGACCGACGACGGCATAACAGCTTACTGGAAAGAAGTATATACAACTACGTAAGGTACTCCATTTGTCAAATTTAAAGAGTATGTTTGGTTTATGAATATGTCCGTATGATATAGCATAGCAATTAGCTAGCTACATGGAAATGGAAATAAAAATAAAGCAGTCATCAATTTCCACAAACGGAAGTCATACAAGTGGCAGACATCCTCTTGCCAGAGAACCACACAAGCAGTAGCAGGCTAGTAATAATTTGCCAATTGTCTACTGATAGTCAATAAATTTGGTAAAATCTGCAGATAATTTGATAGCTTTTTTTAGAAATGGAATTGTCTCCGATAATTTGCTAGCTAATCGAGTAATAATAATTCTGGCACATGATGGTGATGGTGATCTACAACAACCCACATAAATTGAAATCTGGGATTAATCAGCCAAATAAACAGAATCCTCTACTGAACACATGAACCAATTGAGTTTCACACACAACAATACGGTGCTAGTTGACGATGGAAAAAAGAACAAAGGGACGACGCACCAGAAATTAAGGGCCCCAATATTCCTCTCCCCTAGGGGCTTGATCCTGCATCGCTGCCCGCGCATCTGCCCGTCGCGACTAGCTCGCCGGACGGGATGGGCTGTCTCACGGCAGGATCCATCACACACCATCCCTGCAGAGACACAAACTCACCACATCAAGGACTGAAACAACATCCAAACAGTGAGTGATTTGAAGGCTCAGACATTAAAAATGCAGCAGATAAAAGAAATCAGAGATTTGAAGGCGCGATTCATCCCATGGACATCTGCAACCAGACCTCGAAGGAGAACAGATCGACACAGGTAGCATTAAGACGCTGGTTGCGTTTGAATCTGATGGTCAGGAATCTAGCTGCACGGAAGAAACAAACCAAAAATTTGAATCCATATACACTCGAATGGATGAGAGAAGGCAGATGGGACTAACCTGCAGGCTGTAGCTACCTTCATGGAAGCAGATGAGCCACTCCTGGAATGGAGGGGCTCGACGCCTGGAAGCTTCTACTGCACGTCGCATGTAGGGAGGGAGCCGCCGTCGTGCCTGGTCTGCAGGGGAGGTGTTTGAACAAGCCGCCGCCGCAATCCAGGCGACGATGGGGTTGAGCCCCCCTCCCCCATCTGGCGGCACTGCGTCCTACTTGGATGAACGCACCTTGTTCTGGGAGAGGAGGAAGGCGGTGCCGCAGAGGGCTCGCAGCCGGAGCCCAGCGAATGCTTCACGAGTTCGTCGGCGCTGCGTCCCGCGTCCGTCCTCAATCACGTGGGCGCGATGGCGTCGGGCCTATACGAAGGGTTAAGGCGGGAGCACCGAAGACGGCTTTCACCAGTGAACCAAAAGCATCGGACATGCAAGGATTGGAGCCGCCGCCGCGGCGGCGACGACGGCGTGGAGCAGAGCGGAGAGGGGATTGAAAAAGGCGAAACTGGCGTGATGGTCGTCGGGTAGTGGCCGAAATTACGGCGAGGTGGGTCAGGGTCTGCCGACATCCGAGCCGAGAGGGGAAAATAATAAAAAAACCAGAGGGCGAACGGTGGGTCGTCTGCAGGCTTGCTTGGTCGGACGGGCTCGAGTAGCAGATAGTTATTCCGTACCCAGGGTATGATATAGTATTACTATATAGTATTACTATATATATATATGTTTCATGTGGCAGATCATGAGGTTGCGGAACATGAATCAAGAAGAGGTAGATGATGATCTCTTTTCCTTGGCATGTGGTCCTGATTTTAGAGTTAGGAAATACTCCTCATGCATAGTGAATGGTGTGAGGTTTAACACAGTAGACCGTGACAAGAATAAGAAGACACAAAATAGTGGAGTAATGTCACAAGGTATACATAATGGACAAGTGACTGAATTTTTTGGAATCTTGAAAGAGATAATTCAGTTAGAATATAACCAGGAAGAGAGGTCTGTAGTTTTATTTAAATGTGACTGGTTTAAACTGGATGGGAAGAGGACTGCACTTAAACAGGATGGGAAGATGATGGCTTCTTTAAAAGCGTAAATGTTGGAAATATGTGGTACAAGGGTGATTCTTATATTTTGGCCACTCATGCTAGGAAGGTCTTCTATTTGCCGGACACAAGACTAGGTAAAAATTGGCAAGTTGTATAGACATTTGACCACATGCATCTCTACAATGTAAGACAAGATGAGACTGTACAATATTTTGATACTGCGTATCAAGAGGTTGAGTGCTGCGAAGAAGATGGCATGCGAACATCAGTTTCTGATATTACCAATGACAAGCCTTTAAATAGAGATGATGAACAAGGCCCTATTTTTGAAGCTGCTGAAATTGCTAGATTGATGAAACAAACTGACAAAGGAGGGAGGCACAGTGATGATGAAGATGAAGAAGATGATACCCTTTTGGAGTACTGCAGTGATGAAGATGAAGAAGGTGCCATAATTGAGGTGGACAGTGATGATGAATAGCTATATGTCACTTGTAGTTGATAACACTTGTGTTTCAGACCATGTATTTTTGTTTTTCAGACTATTGTTCAGATCATGTTATGTCATCCAATTTATTTGTTTTTGAGACTGTTTCAGATCATGTTATGTCATCCAATTTCTTTGTTTTTGAGACTATGTTTCAGATCATGTTATGTCATCCAATTTATTTGTTTTTGAGACTTTCAGATCATAGGTCTTGTCATGTTTTTGCTTTGCCTGAATGCAATAACAGACTGCAGAATGTTTCAGAACATTGTACGTTGCATATTGTACAGTGAGTGATCCTGCCAGTTTTTTTATCTTTCCTGGCAAAAATGAAAGGAAAAAGATCTTCTGTATCTTTCTGTATGTTTTTTTAACTGCCTAGCCTTGCTCTGCATCAAAGTTCGACCCAAGTGTTGGTTTTTTAGGAAAAATGGATAAAATCCTTTGCTCTTTCAGATCATGGGTCCTGTCATGTTTCAGAGGGAAACTAAAACCCTTTGCTCTTTTTAGTGAGAAGATTTTACTCATTCCGTTCTGAAAGTGCCAAAGTGATTTCAGAATGCATATGGATTGGAGCAGAACTCAGAATGTTTCAGAATTCAAGATGCTTTCAGAATAACAGGTAGCAGAGGCAACAGAAAACATCTTGTCTTACATTGCAAACTGCAGGTTCATTACATTGCAAAATGATGCACAACCTACTGACTCTGAACTAGCAACCATCCATGCCAAGCTAGACTTATTTATTTACAACCCTCCCCGGTTGAAGATGCACGACGGGCATTGGGGGGGAGCGGAGCGCATCCTGCCGGCGTCCTTCCCTCCCAGGTAGACGATGCGGCAGGTAGGTTTGATTCAAATAGATGGAAAGTTGAAGAGTGGACGAAATCACCTGAGTAGCGCAATGGTTAGTTGAGCTGGAAAGCAGAGGTTTGCGGTTCAGTTCCGGGCTCTGCACCTTTTTTTCCATTTCTTTTACATCCTTAATTCCATATATATTCTTTTGGTATTTGCCTTATTTTTTATATGCATATTTCCTCCATCTCCAATGATTATATGCATATTTCCTCTATCTCCAATGATAAAAAATTAATATCGCTAAATACCAATATATATGCACTCCCTTTGGTTTGGTAAAGGAAGTCGTTTTGGATAAGGTTTGAGTCAAACATTGGGAATATAAATCATGAATAATTTTTAAGTTGTTGAGTTTAGAAATATGAAAATTATATAAATATATTTATCTTGAAAATTACTTTCATACAAATATACATATATAACTTTTCAATAAATATTTTTTATAGAAAAAAGAAGTCAAAATTGTGCTTTGGTGACCGTGTCGCTGTCCTAAACGACTATAGTCTATTTCCTTTACCGTGCATGAATTAAGGGTGAATGATTTCAAACAATTAAGCATGCATGATTTTCAAACAATTAGGCGTGCATGATTTCAAACAATTGATGTTTGTAGTAACTTTCACGTGACATTCGGATGCATTTATTGTTACAACTTTCTTATTGTGGCAATGACCAATGACCAACTTTCATATCAACATTATGGGTTCGATTTATGGGCTAATAGATAAGAAGCTCATCTACTTAGAAACATTTATATTTTGTAGTATGACTGAGTTTATATAGTACAGATACCATTTTCATACATGCATGAGAAGTTTAGTCTAATTATTTATGATTTTTAATAGTAGAAACTCTCAAATATAGTGTTCTTCTATAATGCAAATTCTAGAAGCTTCCAAATATAGTCACTGGTTAAAATCGTCCCGCGCATGGGTGCAGAATAGCTTCGGACCGCATCAACCAATTTTTATCATAATAATAGACAGTAACACCCTTTGGTTTTGGCAACATTTACATACACCTGCATATCCATCAGCAAATAATTGAAGTGTACCTTGGTAATTTGGGTACCACCAAAGACACAGTACATATGAAGATGCGCCACCCCTTTTCCTCTAAACCCTAGTCGCCCACCCACCCCCTCCCGCCGCCACCCATCAGGCTGCACCCCCACCTCCTGCGGCCACCATCGTCGACGAGGCCTGGAGACGGCGCCCGCAAGGGCGTAGGTCTCTCCAGCCCGTCCGCCGGCAAAACCCTACCTCAACGGCGGGCGGCGACATCTCCGCCACCACGTCGTCGTAGTTGCAAGGCCATCTCCCCGACGACCGTGCCCGCTTCAAGATCCAGCGCCACCACAGCTCCACCATCGCTGCCCTCATCTCCCTGACGACCGTCCCCGCTTCAAGATCCAGCGCCACCACACCTCCTTCGTTGCCGTCCCAAAGAACTTGTCATGATGCCGATAAAGGGTGGCTCGAAGAAACCACAAGCAGGTTCGGCCCTTCTTACATCCATTCAATTTATTGATGATTGCCATCTCCTGATGATTGTGATCCTTTGTGGTTCCTAACTTGTCACTATTTTTGCGAATCTGAGTTACTGAGTATTTTTCCTATGTATGGAATGTTTTCATGATGGACCTACGGATTTGTTTGATGGCAAGTCATGTATGCAAACTTGTTCATTTCCTATGGCACAAAAGTACCAACAGATTGCAAGCTTGTAGCTTCTGTGCAATATAATTGGAATTGTATGATGCATGTGTTAGTGTTGATTGAAAATATTGCCATGCAACCTGTTAATGCAAATTTTGTAGCTTCTGTTACTGCTGGAATTTATTGAACATATCTTAATGGAGCATTGCATATAGTGAAATATTCTCCTCTGTTAGTTCAATTGTGCTTTTTCTAGTAACTAGGTTATTTGTTAGGTAACAACCAAACTGGAATGTGTTTTCTACGTTTGTCTAGATCTGTTCATTCCATGTTGATCTATTGCTTTTGTCCATCCTAGCTTCGATCTATGATAATTTGTGTAATCTATACTGTGTCCATGTTCTATCTGTTCCTGCAAGACAAATTGTTGATCAATGCATTTATGTACTAATATGTTCATGTCTTCTCATCTTAGAATCGACACTGCTTCCATATGAAGAGGTGCGCTACAGACGTTGTATGAGTAATGGTGCAAGGCTCCAACAACTTGGGACTTCCTGATGATTTTTTCAACAAAGTTCTTCGCCGAGCAACTACCAATCCTCAAGAGAAGGAAAAGACACATGCAAGAGATAGAGAAGATTCTAACTCTGATTATGATCGTTTACAGGATGATAATGGTGAACAAGATTTGATTGCTGATGACACTGATAAGTTGATAATTTGTACATCTTGTCAGGATTTAACTTAGTGTCTGCTTGCTACTGTTTAATTATTCTGCACACTATGTTCACTAATCCATGATTCCTTTCCTAGCAGGGATCTAAGAACAAGACTTGCAAGAAGGCAAACAAACAAACTTCAAATTCTGTTCCTGGTGGAGTCAAGTTTCAGTCTCGTAAGAGGGTTTATGCAGGACAAGCACCTACTAGGGAGATAAGGTCAAGGAAAAACATTGCCCATCCTGATGCAAGTCCTACACCAATTGTGCCACCTCCACCACATCCTAATGCGAGCCAAGGTGTTGAACTTGATGGCAACTTTGGAGACGGCACACCACCTACAGGTGAAGGCAAGTGCTGCTCACTGTCATTCTAATATCTATGATTACATCATGAATGAATGGTGATGGAGGTGATGCCATTATACTTCCTGTCATTTTCATAACACTCCCTACTTGCTGCTCATTTTTAGATGATGGAGGTGATGCCGTTCGCCTATCGGATGGGCACAGCCATATGGCCAACCAAGGTGATACTTTCTTACCATTACAGAGTCTATTAGGTTTGTTTGGTTGATGAACACATTCTTACTGCCTGCCATTTTTAGAAGGTTTTGCCGAGCATGATGACAACACCAACGTGGCTGATAGAGCTGATGGCATTGCCCTTGCTGACCAAAACGAGATGAACATAGAAGGTGATAGGTTATTCATTTATTTGACATATTGCGTATTATTTCACTAGTATGGTTGCTGAACTACAATTTCAATGTGCATTTACAACTAGGTGGAAGGCAACGACGGGGCCGAGGACTCAATATGGGAAAAGATCTCCAGAGGCTGACTCGAGCTCGACGTGCCAAACTGCCAGTGGTCATAACTGAAGGAAATATAAGGCCAATGGTACCTGTTATTGCTGCCAAGTATGCAAGTGAGTACCACATTACAGTCAGGAACCATGTTCCTGTGCTCACACACTGGAAGGAATACAAGAAAGAACCTGCACATTTTGATCTGTTCATGTGAAGACTTTCTGTAAGTACAAATATTTGGTTTGCTCCTTCCACATTTTCATGGGAATTCATTCATTGTAGAAAAAGAAGTATTGATTTTCCTTTACAATTATAATTGCATATGTCACACATGAAGTTTACTGGTCTTTGCCTTGATCAGCCATGTAGAATTCTATCACCTAATGCAAAAGAAAGTCGAACATATATACTTTGTTGTATTTGAAATGCAATCTTGGATGCTCTGCTCCTTTACTCTTCTTGCCTTTCTTTGTGTTGTGGTAGATTCCCATCTTTCGATGTTTTGTTCTTCTACTATTTGCTTCAGGTCTGAATTTATTTTTGTAATGGGGGCAGAGTGCCCGCTATATGCGTTGATGTTTGAAACATAAGAACCTGAACTCAGTAGTCAATCAGCCCAATTGTTCATAGTCTCATTGGTTTGCTTTATTTATCTAGATTTTCACCTAGTAATTTAATGCACAATACTGAACTGGTATTTTTTTCTTGCAACTTAAATAATTCCTGGATGCTGGATTGGCAACTTACACATGTTCTTCTATCTGAATAGGTAAAGTTTGACATCAACACAACAGATGAGATTGTTAAAAAGGGTTGTCTTGAGATGATGAAGTCTGCAGTTCGCCAGCATCGACACCATGTGAAGAAAGTTTATTTTGATCCTCTTCCACTACATTTGGTTAGGAAAACTTCTCCTATCATATCGACCAGTAATGAACAGTGGATTGAACTTGTGGAATTATGGAAGACTCCCAAAAAAATGGTAGGTTTCTTTCATAAAAAAACAAACTCCTGCCTTGTACATTCAACTATTTCTAGTGTCTTAAATGCAATCTTTCTTTGAATAGGAGGCATGTCAAAAGAACAAAGACAACCGAGACAATGTTAAGTTCCATCAAACAACTGGCTCCTGTAGCTACCCTGTTCTTGTAGAAAATTTGGTAAGTTAGCCATATCCATGTTAGCTCTTGTTCAGTTTGTTTATGAGCCTATTGTTTTCTATGTCCTACAGCTCTTCCAAAATTTACATACTATGCCAGTTCTCACTTGCTGGAACTAAATGCCAATATCTATTAATGATATTCACTGCATACCCATTTTGTTCAAGTGAACATGTTTCATCATGTTTAGAATGATGCCTCTAGTTTCATCTAATGTTTATGTTGCTAAGATGAGTTCATAATTGTGTGCAACAGTAGTTCTTGCTTGTTGTGCAAATATATATGAAAAATGTATATTCTATTTTCATTATTGAAACTATGAAGTGTTGTCAACAAGTATATTTTCTTTCTCCCTACAAATGTTGTTTTTAGGGAGACAAGTACAAGGATCATGAACCTGATGCATTTGATTTGTTCAAGGAGTGCCACTATAGCAAGAAAAAGAAAGGCTACAATCCTGCCGTACAACTGGCTATTGTAAGATAAATTTCAACTAGTGCTATTTGACATGCTCATTGTCAGCTATTTGACATGCTTATTTTCAGCTGTTTCATGAACCTTGTTTGTTGCTTGTTTTGTAGAAAGAAATGGAAAACAAGCTATCTGCACCAACAGAAGGTGAACAACCCCACTCTGCTACTTTGGTTGTAGGTGATGTGCTTGGTAAGAACACGAAGAAGAATCAGTTCCTTCAGAATGTGGGGATCCAGGTTGCGCGGCCTAGAGGAAGTGTGAAGAACGTTGAGGCAGAGTTAGAAGTGGAAAAGAGAGCAAATGCTGAGCTTCGATCCGTTGTTGATTCCCAACGTGCAGAAATGGATGATATGAAAAAGAGGCAAGCAGATATGGAAGCGAAGCTTGAGGCTTTGCTGAGTCGTCAACCAAACTAAGCTAGATAGCGGTATGTTAGCTGGAATCTAACCTCTGGTGGAACCTAACCTTTGCTGGGACCTTATTTTTTGCTGCTCCTGGTGCTGGGCTCTTTTGCTGTTGGTACCTCTGGTGGAACCTAACCTCTGTTGGTACAGTGTTGGTGATGTATTCTTTTGCTGCTGGTGCTTGGTACTTCTGCTACTGTTGCTGGATTGTTTTTTGCGGCTACAGTTTTTTGCGGTGGAGTTTCTAGTGGTACAGTTTGTGGTACAATTTTGCGGCTGGAGTGGCTTGTGCGCCATGGTTGATTGTTATGTTGTGATGTGATGATGAATGTGATGTTCAATGAAAACATGACTGGATGCAACTGATGATGTTTTATTTTCTGTGCATTGATGTCTATATGGGCTTTATGATTCCTTTCTGGGTTGAAATTTGTGATTCTGAAATTACTATATAAAATCGCGGGGCAAATTTGACCCAATAAAATAGCCCAAAAATATTCGGCCTATCTAAGTGGCCCATTTTTCATTTTTGGTTGAGATGTGACACCAGCTGCCACATCATCATCCATGTCAGCTGCCACGTTAGCATCCACGTCAGCTGCCACATTAGTGTCCATGTCAGCAGCTACAACATCATCCATGTCAGCATCACATGACGATATCTATAACGTTTATTTTCGTCACTAATAATGGACTTGGGCTGGGCTACATGGGCTTTAGGCTATTCTGTGATGGTGGAGGAATGTTATAGATTGAGTCTATCTATGACGATTTTTAAGAGATGTCACAAGGTTAATCCGTGACGCTCAATACATGACGTTATCTGAGAATGTCATAAACATCATTTTATGACGGTTTTTTTATGATTTGTGATAAAAATGGACCGTCATAGATCACGAGGTTTCTTGTAGTGGAGGTCGAGAACCTCACGATCGACGGTGGTTCCTTTGTCCTCACACCGCTTGAATGTTGATCAGCAATGGCATCATCATTTGAGTTATCGACGCAACGATGCGTTGCCGAAACCCTATCCTGCATTCCTGCTCAGCCTCTAGAATGCACAAAGGAGACGTCAAAATCGATGATACGGAAACAAAATACGTCTGAAGACCAGTGACAGGTAAATTGGCAACGCGTCACTGTAACAAAACTTTCTGTGCTGACCTTCGACGAGCTCCAGCATGGATATTAAACCACCGACACTTTGGGGTGGTATAGTAGGCTATGACCTTTTTACCTCTTCACTATCCAACTAAGGCTCTTATTTTTTTATTCAAATTTGTATAGAATTTTAGCCCGATCGTTTTAAGATCCGACTCTTAAAATTGATAGGTTAAATTATAAGGCCCATTAGTACCCGTAGGCATAAACTGTGATATGAGAGGGTTGGTGTTTGGTGTGAGTCACTTTTTGCTGTGTTTATTTTGATGTCAAAGCAAAAACTGAAAATGCAAGCTTTATTACCAACGACAACAACATGCGCCCACATGCCCACAACCAACTCTTACATGGTAACAACCGAACCCAACATTCAAAGACCCGCGAAAACTAAACATGCTTGATCTCGATGACTCCTACCAAATGCAAGCAGTACCGAAGGGAAAAAGATCAATTAAGTAAAAGCACGTCAATTACTACTAGAGGTCGAGCTGGGCATAAGCCCATCGATTAGGGCATTATAGTTCAGGCCCCTCTAAAATTACTTTCCACGCTAGCTTGCAGGCTGCTTCGCACTTGTCCTTGCACCCCTGCAACACTGCTGAGAGGCAAGGTCGGTACGAAGGTTGCTCCATGTCGGAGCAGTACTTGCCGCATGTAGTTGTGCAGGAGGCGCCGCATGCCTCCGCCCCTCCAGGAGGGCACGTAGAGCTGCCGCTGTTGCACGCGGACTCGCATGAGCTTTTGCAACCCATCAAGCAGTTTAAAGGGCACTGAGGAGAGCCGCCACGCTTCAATCCCCCGCATGTGCTATCAGCTTTCGCTTGGCACTTGGAAGGGCACGTTGAGACGCAACGACGGAGCAGCTGCTGGGTGCAAGATGTCCCTGGTGATGCTGCCGGCTTCCCCATCAAGGACATGAGGACCATGACCATGAGTAGGGCTCCCCTAAGAGCAGTGGCACTGCTGAAAGCCATCTAGAAGAGAGAGGGAACGAGATCTGGAGGATATATTGAGATCGGAAAGCGTTTCAACTGGATGTGCAAGCTAGTGCTCTATGTTTGGCTGACACATTCGCTGCAACTAGAGGTGCTATTTATATTCTCTTGTAATGGAACGGGTCAAATTTCTATTTTTTTGTATATAGAAAGTTCGTCTACCCTCATTAATTAAATGGACCTCGTTTTAGCTGCAGGTACATTGGATCAAGCAAAGGAATAGAGTAAGCATTTTCAAATCGTTGCAGACTTTTCGAGAAGTCAAATTTTCATGTCGGCTGTTTGCCTTGCGCCACTACTAAATTAGCTCCGTGTTTCATGTTTTGCCCCCTTCCCACAGTATACCACACTGACGCATCCAGTACCCAAGCACCGACAAGTACGTTGATCCCGCCGTCACCGCTGTTCCTGCTCTTGTCTTCGATTCTGCCTCCGTCGACACCAACGATGCCGTCATCACCATCGATGCCGGAGACCGGAGTTGGAGGGCTCACAGGAAGAAGGTTCCATGCTGCCAGCGCTCCGGTGTCCAATGCTCTCCGAGCATAAGCAACACAATCATGCAGAGTTCTTTATTTACACCAGATTGCAAAGAATATTTGAAGCCTGCGGTTGGAATGATCTTTGATACACTCACAAATGTATAGAAATTTTACAAATCTTGTACACATGAATCTGGTTTTTCTGTTCGTGTTGGTCAGCACAAGAAGCAAAATGGGAAAATATTAATCAAGCGGTATTATTATTCAAGGGAAGGGTACGTAGAGGAGAACATACAAAATATTATTGATGATATGATGGAAACTAGATGTGGTTGTGAGGCACATATTGCTGTCAAGCTTGGCAGTGACAAGAAGTATTAGATAACTCTTCAATGGTTGTGGAGCACACCCATGGCCTTGTGTCGCCCAATAATAGGCATTTGCTAAGATCCAACCTTAATATTAGTGAGAAATCAAAGTGTAATTTGTTCAATTGTCATAAAGCTAGCATTGGCACCTCACAAGCATATAGTCTTCTCCATGTCAGTGAGGATGGGTTTTAGAATGTTGAGTGCATTCTTAGGGATTTCCGAAACTATTATCGTGACCTCAGGACCAAAATCAAAGATGCAGATGCACAAATGTTTATGGCATAACTTGAGCAAAAGAAGGAAATAAATCCTGCCTTCTTTTATGACTTTACGGTGGATGAACAAGGACGACTTGTTCGTGTGTTTTGGGCAGACGCCTTATGCAGGAAAAAATATAGTGTTTTTGGTGATGTGGTTTCGGTAGATTCAACATATAACACTAACTAGTATTAGTATAACATGTTTTTTGTGCTATTTACTGGAGTCAATCATCACTTGCGGGACCTTCCTTATGGCTATGGGTGGAGTAGCACCTCATCTAATCATAATAGATGAAGATGCAAGCATGAAGGCTGCTATTGCTCAGATTCTACCGGATATAGCTCATAGACTTTGCATGCGACAAATCATGGAAAAGGTATTTGAGAAGGAAATCATGGAAAAGGTATTTGAGAAGGTTGGACCCTCTATAAGATAGGATGAAGAGCTCTGGAATAGACACTACTACAGAGTTAGTTATCCCTAACGCCCTATCACCACCGGTTTTGAGGAAACCGGTGATAATAGCGTATCACCGCCGGTTCTAATACTACAGTACGTGTCAGAGTTTAAAACCGTTGGTGATACCCCTTATCACCAACGGTTCGTGTAATAAACCGTTGGTGATGCTATCATAAACGGTTTATTACATGAACCGTTGGTGATGGGAACTCATCACCAACGGTTTAAAACATGCACCGGCGGTGAACGGGATCATGGACCCGAAATGTTTAGTTCGCTAGATTTAAACGTCGCTCGCGTCCATTCCCCCACCCCGCCAAGTGCCTTATCTTCCCGGCCCCCTCCTCCTCCCATGCGCTGCACCACCTCTCTCCTCCCTTTCTCTCCCCACGGCTCCCCCTCTTTGCCCGGCGATGAGCTCCCCCTCTTCACCCGGCGATGAGCTCCCCCTCCTCTCGGCGGCGAGCTCATCCCTCCTCCCGGCAGCTAGCCCGCTGCCCCTCTCCTCTTCCCTCCACTCGCCCCTCACTAGTTGTAGTGGGGAGTGCCGGCGGGGTGAGGTGTGACGGTGGCGGATGGCTAGGGCAATGTAACACCCTAAAATTCAGTTTTTGAAGATTCAAATAATTTTCATTAGTTTTGGATT
Organism: Echinochloa phyllopogon; assembly: GCA_033239725.1. Classification (NCBI taxonomy): domain Eukaryota; kingdom Viridiplantae; phylum Streptophyta; class Magnoliopsida; order Poales; family Poaceae; genus Echinochloa; species Echinochloa phyllopogon. Next base: position 18,272,393 of record BTCW01000016.1, read on the forward strand.
TATTTTTCTTGAGTTTAGGGTTTAAGGTCATTAAGTTTATAGACATGAAATTATTTTGGAAATAAAAAAAAACCAAAGAATCATAGGTCCACTTGTGCATGTCATGCTGGTGCATCCTTTTATTGTGTGAGAATTCAAATTTGTGTTTGATTTCTTTTGAAAATTGCTTTGATTTCCTTTTCAAATAAAGCAAAGTTCTTTTTCCCTCCCCCTTCTCTCCCCCTCTCCTTTTCAGCCCAGCCCGCAGCCTCCTCTTCTTTCTGGGCCGCCTGCCCGGGCCCCTTCCCGCGCCGGCCCAGCAGGAGCAGCCCACCTCCCCCGCGCCGCGCCAGCAGTCCGCTCAGCCCGAGCCGCTGCCAGGCGGGTCCCGCGCCGTCTTCTTCCTCCTTCCGCCATGTCCGAGCCGGACTCCGCCGGAGTCCCGGCCGCGGCCGCCTCCTTGTTCTTGGCCCGCACGCCAAGGCCGTCCGCTCGATCCTATAAAACCGAGCCGCCGCCGCCCCCAGGACCTCCTCACCCCAAAACCCTAGCCGCCCCGAGCCCCTAGCGCCGACGCCGTTTGCCGCCGCCGTAGCTCGGAGCCGCCGCCATCGATCTCGCTAATAGCCGCGTTTCCTCCGCCACGCGCTCGCCCGAAGTTTCGCCCGAAGGTGAGGAAGCTCCCTAGGCCGCTTGTCTTCGTCCCCGTGACCGCCAGCGCCTGGTAGAGCTCGTCGGAGAAGCACCGCCGTGGCCGTGCCACCCCGCCTCGCGCCGAGCCGTCTCCGGTGCCCTAGCTGCCCCTCAGTTGCCCCAGAAAGGTTCCCCGTGTCCTCCTCTCGCTGTTGAGCCGCTCGCCGCTGTCTCCCTTGCGCCGCAGCGCGTTTTCGCGTGTCGTCGGCGATGTTCCGCCGCGTAGCGCCGCCGCGCCGCCGTGTCCGCCGCCGCCCGCGCGTCGCAGCCGCCGCTAGCCGTCGGATCCGGAGCCAACGGTCCAGATCTAATCCGACCAGGAGTCATACCGGTTAAACCCGCCGCCCGCCGCCACTTTTGCTTAAGAGCCCCCCTGTTTTATCTTATTCGTATTCCGGTTCTTCCACCTCTCAAAAATATTTACATCTAAGTCCTTTTATTTCTGTTTTAGCCCCTGCCTTTTTGAATAATTCCGCCCGCCGTCCCGAGCTTACTCTTTTGCACTGTAGCCCTCGTGTTTTTATATGAAATTATGTTTAAGCCCTCGGTTTTCTTCAGTTAGGTCCCTGGTAGTTTATTATCTTCACAGTTTAGCCCTTCTATCTTGTTCTAGCCATATCTTTTCCGTTTTGAACCTGTTTTTAGCGTTCTTTATATCCTTGTGATCGTCTCGACGTGTAGATTAATTTTGTAATTTTATTTTGTGCTGTTACCCATGTTTGGTGTACTGTTTTATTTATTTTAGTTCATTGCTTGCTTGCATGTGATTGTGTGCTGCGTAGAAGAAGCGCTGTTCGAGGGATTCAAAGACCAAGCCTTTGAAGACTTTGAGCAGCAGCAGGGTGTTGAGGAAGGCAAGTGTCCTTGATCATACCCGTTTATAGCCTATGACATGCAATTTAAATCTCACATTTATTTATTTTCTTGCATTAATTTGATGGGTTCCTATTAAGGTGCTACCTAGATTGTTTCACCCATACCTTGTAAACCGGGTGTTGACACCCAAATGTGGCACAGCGGTGCAAACCGGTCTGACCGGTGTGCACAAACCGGTCAGACCGGTTTTGGTAAAAGTGTCAAAATGCCAATTGGACTGCACCATTGCGTAGCTCTCGTCAAGACGATTAAGATGCATATGTAGAACACCTAATTTGGACTCCGTATGAGAGAGTTATGACTTCGGCAAGATCTGCACTCGGGAAAAGAGGTCAGACCGGTTTGGAATCCGGTCAGACCGGTTTTCAAGCTATAATTCGAGTAGGTTTAGGTTTTCTGATGTAATCCCATATTGTAACCCACTCATGAGGGGTAAGACTTCCCCGGCCTATAAATATAAAGGCTAGAAGGCCGATTGAGATAGATCCAATCGAATCAAACATTATCTTTATTTTTTCCTTCAAACCCTAATCTCTTCCAACCTTCATGCTTTTCATCCTCTGATCTCCACGGTCATAGATGACGTCCTAAGGACACGCCGGCGACGTCCACGTCCTGACGGGATCCCTCCCGGGCGAGAGCTTCGACGGCCTTTGCTAGTTTGCTCGTAAACTAGTCGTTCTTCGCCACGTAAGTGCGTTGATTATCTCTTTACTGGTTTGCTCGTAAACATAGTCGTTCCCCAGCACATAAGTTTGGTAGTTACCCTCACGAACAGTCAATTCTAGCGAAACCCTAGGAAACCGGTCTGACCGCTTTGCTGAACCGGTCTGACCGCTTTGTGCCTTGAAACCGGTCTGACCGCTTCTCTGAACCGGTCTGACCGCTTTGAGCGGTTTTGCTGCTATTCAGCCTGTTCGCGACCCGCGCGTCCAGCGTTCTTGTGTGTTGACCGAGATTTGCGTCAACACATTTTGGCGACTCCGCTGGGGAACGATAATTCTGGTTGTTACAACCGAATTTTTCTACCCTAGCCTTATACTTAATTGATCTATTATTTTGATTCGCCGCTATAGTTGCATCTGGTCTTTTTTGACCGATTACACCTATACCTGTGACTTTGCATCAGGTTGCTCAAACCGATTGCATTGTGTTTTGCTTGCTACTTCATATTGAAGATTAAAGTAGAAGCAAAGTATTGGTCATTGATTGCTTGGATTATCTTGAATATCTGGATTTATCACAAGACTGGAAGCATCAAGACCTATTATGGCGGGTTATTCATATGCACCACAACAATATTACTACACCACGCCTGAGGTACAACATGCAAGTACATCATATGTTTCTAATGATTATTTTGCTAGTACCACAAATTCTCATGTTGATGTTGCTAGATATGATACTAGTAGGCATATTGCATCGGCTAGTAATTATTCAGATGGAGTTTCTTATGTAAATCATAAACCTGAATTTTATAAGCTAGAGCCATTACCAAATAATATGCATACTTTGAATCTTAATGCTACTAGCAACATACAACATTATCCTAACACATCGGCTGCAGAACAAGTTCACATGCCGATGAACAATTATCAAGGCCAAACTAACATGAGTTGGGCCAATCTTTATGAGACACCATGTGCTAATAATTTTAATACTGTTCAACAAGGTGTTTCATATACTTATTCATCGGCAGCAAATTCAGAATATTTTACTCAAAGCATGCCGATGAATGAGAAAATTGGCCATACTGATTTCAGATATCCGGCCAATTATTCTCAACCATTATATGCTAGAGTGGAAGATGAATGTATAAATTCAGTATCATATGCGAATGCTAATACTCATATTTCGGTTCCAGATGTTTCCAAAACTTATAGCCGAATTAATGAGAATTCAGCAAGGTCATATTCATCTCCACAAATTAGTTCATGTGTTTCATCTCGTGCATCATCACATATTTTCGGTACTACTCATTCTTCGTTACCGAAAGTTCATGCTGGTGATTTTGTACAAAAGGCTACACCAAACAGTGTTTCTACTAAATTGCAAAAGCCAAATACTTTGTGGGATGCAAAATGTGTTGAGCTTAAGGATGACATGATTAAAAGGTTCAACAATGGTAAGCAGTTTGAGGGTAAGCTTAGCAAATTTGTAGAAACACAAATAAGATTGTATAAATCTTGTTTCCAAGAAACAGAGCAAGGATTGGTTCAAGTAATGGAACTACCATCCATTGATGATATATTAAAGGAAATGAGATTTGCAGCTACAAAACCGGTTATATCATCGGTTGATAATGGAAGAAAGGACGATCAAGATTTGATTAAAAGTTCGGTAATCACAATAACTGAACGATCTCGATCTGTTTGTAGTAAGAAAATAGCTGAGCTTGAATTTCCACGTGGAGTTGTGCATTTGTCTAGCGATTATTTTGTTATCAATAGATGTCAACTCTCGACTGGAAAAAATTCATCCAGTCAAAATGATGAAGACCATGGCGTTGGAGGTAAAGAGGAGACATTCACATGTTGTGACATGGTAATTTCCAGCGAACCTGGGAAAACCGGTTTGACCGATTTTACAATCCGGTCAGACCGGTTACAAAACGGTCAGACCGGTTCAATCCGGTCAGACCGGTTCAATCCGGTCAGACCGGTTTGTCCAAAGCGGTCAGACCGGTTGCTTAAACCAGTCAGACCGGTTTCTTCGGACAGTAGCTGCTGTTGGCTGCCATAGAGAGGAATACGACACCATCTACATTAAGGTTCCACGCCTCTCCAAAAATTTCAGCAAGTTATGCTTTGCAAGTAATTCCCAATCAGATCATGCATTATTAATTAATTCACCTACTAGTGATCCTATTATGAATATTTCTAAAAGATCGATTGAGGATGGTAATTTACTTGCTAGCAGTGTCATACCTTCAGATTATGTCGGCCATTGTAATGTAAAAGTTAGAAAGGCCGATAATAGCAAGATTTTGACATTTAAAATCTATCCATCATCATTGTCAAAATTTTTCTCTAAATGGTTTACTTATGGTCATTCTTGGATTAAAAATAAGAAATCAAAACCGAAAAGCATTGTGAAATCCGATGATGATGCAGTGATGAACTCTAAAGCATCGGACGTGAGAAGGGCACAAAAAAGTATAGTCGAATGGATTAATGAAAAATTTGAACCATTCGTTGTTCAGCCTTAAAACCTTCTCCACAAAAGCATCGGTTAGAGAAATTAAAATATACCTTTGATTTAGCTTTGTGTGATGATTTATTTGATATTTTGCTAGAAAACAATCTTATTAAGCTATCTGATCACAAAGTTATTCTACCACCTCTTGAATTAGAATAGCGGAAATATTGCAAGTGGCATAATTCTTTTGATCATAATACAAGTGATTGGAATATGTTTCGTCAATTTATCCAATCGGCCATTAATATCGGACGACTGAGATTTTCTCAAACACAAGAGGATAACCAATTGCCTACAATTGGTCTTCATGCCAAAGGATCATTAAATTGGTTATCATTGACCGATTTGTCTAAAGATCCAAATTTAATTGCCAGAGAGGAAGGTTGTGAGTCCTCAAGTGATATAGAAGATATCGTCCAAGTTGAAGGCGTGTTAGAGGATGATGAGCTTAATCTGGAAAACACTGGGGGGCAAACAAATTCTTCACAAACGGAACAAGAACCGGTTACTCCTACTGTGCTGGCAAAACCGGTCACACCGGTTTGCTTAACCGGTCAGACCGGTTCCAAAGCGGTCAGACCGGTTGTGCAAACCGGTCAGACCGGTTTTGACCAAGGACGCTCAAAAATATTAAAATCAGAGCGTCTTAAGGTGAGTGGAGGTAAAGACCGTGTTAAGCACAATAGTAAAAGGCCGAAGCTCACTTTTGATGAACTTCTGGCTAAATATCAAAAAGAAAATGAGGCCAAGCATGCTAATCGGTCAAATGGAGCTAAATCATCAAGATTACCTCCTAAACATAATTCTGGGAATTGGAATTGGCAATGGAAGAATTTTAATTCAGTAGCACCGTATTGTTCTTTTGGTCCATCAATGCCAGTTCCATATGCTCCACATCCCACTAATTTTTATTCTTACTCATCACGGAGGTGGAATGATTCATGGGCACATACTCCTTCATGTTTTAGGCCATATTATATAGAGTATGCAACTCCACGAGAATCATCATATGCAAGACAACCTTATGTTAAAAATGACCGTTTTGAGCATAAAAATCGGTCTAGAGTTCAAAATAAGAAAAAGGTTGTTAAGCAGATCTATGTAGTGAAAAAAGATGGTCGCAAAGCTACAAGTTCAGATCTGAATACAATTGCTGAAAAGCCGATTAATGTGTTAAAGACTTCGGCTATTAATGGCAATAAAAAGAAAAAATCAGCTATTGATATTTCAAATACTAAGTCTGGGCAAGAGAGGTTAAAGGAGACAAAAGTCAAGAAAGAATTGTCGCTGTCCAAAGCTCAAACACAACCAAAGCATTTACTCGGTTCATCAGGTTGGCAAAAGAAAAAGCTCCAGAGACTTACTGCCCAAGAGCTAAAAGAAAAAGACATGGCGTGGGTTCCTAAAGGAAGCATTCAAACTCAAGACGCAGACGATGTTTCCACAGAAGTTGCAATGCAAGTAAAGAAGAATAGAAGATCCAAGAAACAATCTTCAAATATAAGGTTTGGACCAAATCATCAAAATTATTGGTCAATGCATCGTCTATTTGGTTCACAAATATCATATACGCCTATGTTTTTAAATTCATGGATGAATTTACTGTGGATGAATTTACTGTGGATGACAATTTGTGTCATCCTTGGCAACATATATGGCCGATGAATGTCTTTGATCATCGTCCTAAAGTGTTAAAGTTCCTGATAAAGATATCACCTAATTATTTTAATGCCCGGGGGGCAAGAAAATTCATCAAGAGAAAGTCGATCAGCTGATCAGGCGAAACCGGTCTGACCGGTTTCCCAAACCGGTCAGACCGGTTTGTACCAGGATTATTAGTACAATGGGCATTTTTCCTTATGGACTTGGTACTTTATTTGGATCAAGGAGGATTATAAAAGATAAAAGACCAATTGCTGTTCATTGGAATTGGGTCAATTGTGCATCCATGGTGTTGACAGCCAAAATTGGTTCTGTCTTGGCCAAACCGGTCTGACCGGTTTGCCAAACCGGTCAGACCGGTTTGGTTCTGTAATTCGAGTAGGATTAGAATTCCGAGTTTAAGTCCATATTGTAACCTATTCGAAAGGGGTAAGACTTCCCCGGCCTATAAATATAAAGGCTAGACGGCCGATTGAGGTATTCCCAATCGAATCAAACACATTTATCCTTTACTTTTTATCTCTCAAATCCTAGTCTTTTCCAACCCCCATATTCTGTTCTTTGCTCGTCTCTACGGCGTTCAAGGGCGTTCTAGGTGGCCTGCCAACCCTAGAGCAACCCTAGATTGCTCGAGCTCCGACGGGGTCCCTCCCGAGCTTGGGTTTCTAGGTCTTCACGACTTCCCGATAGAAAGCGGTCAGACCGGTTATACAAACCGGTCAGACCGGTTTGCCCCGGGGAGATCAGGAGTTGGCCGTTGTGACGGCCGTGCTGCGCGTTCGATCGATCTTCGAGTGTGTTGGCGCATTTTCGTGTCAACATACTTTTTGGCGACTCCGCTGGGGAAGGTTAATCTGGTTTCAAGACCGATTCAATCTACTCCAAATATGTCTGGATCAACGTGCGACCTTGACAAAGACAACATCATCACCGCGACGATGGAAGAGCTCACGGACGAGGAGCGGAAGCGGTACTTGATCGCCGAGGAGCACTTCAGGACGCAATTCTTGAAGGGCTTCAAGAAAGATCGCGGTGGTCTTGTCAAGAGAGTGGAGGAATTCGTCATGCTGGCTTTCAAGCTGGCAAACGACCAAGTTGAAGAACTTCCTAAGGTAACTGGCGAATCCTCTGATTTGATGCAGCAAATTACTCGCATGATGGATGATAAATTGCTTGCTGCACAAACTGCTACTAGTGAGTTGATTGCTAGTATGTCGGGTAATTCTAATAAAGGTAAAAATAACGTAGAATCTAATGAATTGCCTAACTCAACTCCTAGCTCATCAGGCGTGCCAAAACATATTTTAGATCCTAATTTAGGCATGCCGATGAATTTCTATGCGGGACAATCACTTCACCCTGGTTCGGTCCACGAACCGGTCAGACCGGTTTTTACAACCGGTCAGACCGGTTTGGCCCCCTCTGGTGGTCAGACCGGTTCTTTGGGTGCAGGAGCATCTGGTGCGATGGTTTTGTCTAATACATCTACTTCTGGTCCTGTTTACACTATTCCACGCACCACGGGAAGTATACCCCATGGATCTGGCACGTTTCACGCGCCGATTCCGAGTACTTCTCAGAATACGATGTATGGTGTTCCCCGCATTCCACATAACAAAGGTGATGAGAAATATCAAGCCGAGTTAGCTAAGTTTAAAGAAGACATAGCTAATACACTTAGAGCAAAACTCGGGCTTGAATTGGGTAGTGCACGCTTATATCAGAAACCGTATCCGCCTGAATTTGATTTGGTTCCTTATCCTAATGGTTGGCGTGTTCCTGATTTTATTAAATTCAGTGGTGAAGATAATAGAACTCCTTGGGAACACATTAGTCAATATATTTTGCAATTAGGAGAGGCATCATTTTATGAGGCATTGCGTATACGGTTATTCTCATTATCTTTAACTGGAACTGCTTTTTCATGGTTTTCTTCGCTTGCTCCTAATTCTATTCAAAATTGGACTCAATTGGAGCGTAAATTTCATGATCATTTCTTTAGTGGAGAAAACGAAGCTAAATTGTCTGATTTAACATCGGTTAGGCAAAGCCGTGAGGAATCGGTTCTTGAATACTTTAAAAGATTTAAGGATGTTAAGAACCGATGCTTTAATATCACTGTTTCTGAAAAGGATTTAGCAGATTTAGCTTTTGCGGGCTTACGGTCTAATTACAAGGAAAAATTAGAAGGTTCTGATTTCCTTACTATTAATCACTTGCAAATGAAGGCTATGAGTCTAGAGCTTAAATTTAAAAATTCGAAAGAATCTGCTAAACCCCATCGTTCGAACGTGCATATTGTTGATAATAATTCTGATAGTTCGGACGATGATAAAGAAATTTATGCCGCTGAATTTGTTTGGTCATCAAAAAGTAAACCTAGTTCTTGTCCTTCATTAAAGCCGATTCAGAAAAATCGGCAAGAAGAAAAATTTACTTTTGATGTAGCCAAATGTGATCGTGTTTTTGATGAATTGCTTAAGAATGGCTTTATTAAACTTTCTCATGCAATTCCACCAGCCGATCAGTTGAAAAATCGTGCATATTGCAAGTGGCATAATTCTTTTTCTCATGCAACCAACGATTGCAATGTTTTCCGACGACAGGTACAATCGGCCCTTAATGAAGGTCGATTGGTGCTCGCCGAAATGCAAGTTGACAAGACTCCTTTCCCTGTTCATACCTTGGATGTGAACACCAAGATGCTGATTCGGCCGGAACAAGCCGATGGAGCTAAGGGTAAGAATGTGGTGATTGGAGACCCAAGACCGGAAAAAGTTGATGACAAAGTTCCGGTCAGAACAGTGATGATTGGGAGAACTCTGGATGGAAAAGAGTCTCTGAAGATTACTATTAACACATCAAGGCCCGGGGGGCAAGGAAGTTCTTTGGAAGAAAATCGGTCCGCTAGCCAGGCGAAACCGGTCAGACCGGTTTCCCAAACCGGTCAGACCGGTTTGTCTCCAGACCGTCCAAGAACTTTCAAGCCTAAGCGCCCGGAAGTGGGTACTTGGAAATTCAATGAGCCAAAGATTCAAGGGAGGGTTCTGGAGAAGGGACCAACTTTCTCTCAGCTCATGAACAAGTACACAAAGGCCGTTCAAGTTGATCGGCCAACAAAAAAGAGACAGAGGTCACCACAACATTGGATTGATCCTACAAGTTACAAGCGCCGTGGTGGTTCTGTACATGACCGATTGAGCTCATACCAATCAGGTTTTTCGACTGCTCATCAAAGCGGTCAGACCGGTTTTATGAACCGGTCAGACCGGTTTCGGTCTGAGCAAAGAATTCATGTTCCTCCTAAGCAAGAATACTGTATCAAGGATAAGAAGGAGGATGTGCAAGCCAAAGCCAATAATTTTATAAAAATTGGTGATATTCCAGTAGCTATGCAAGACTTGGGTAGAAAGCCGATAGTCAGTGGAGATTCGGCTCCTGTTCCAGTCAAGAAGCCGATCAAGGTTAATGATCATGAGGCTAGCAGTAGCAGGGGCGTCAAGAAAGTTTTTCAACCAAGGTAGTGTCCTTCTGGGTTGACTCATACACAGAAGCGGAAACTACAGCGTTTGAGAAACAAAGAAAAAAGGGAACAGGAAGCTGAGAAGATGAGGGATGACTACTTCAACAACTACAGGCCTATGATCCCTCAGACCAAGATTTGGCAAGCTAAACCCGTTGTGCAATCAGCAGCACAACCGGTCAGACCGGTTTCTGAATTTGGTCAGACCGGTTTGTGTCAACCGACCGCTGCAGAAGCGGTCAGACCGGTTTCTGAAACCGGTCAGACCGGTTTGATGACAAAAGCGGGGGCTGGTGCTTCTTCAACCATCGAAACTATTCCACCGATTCCTCCAGTGGTTGAAGATGAAGAATTAGTTGATTTTGAGCCTTCTACAGAGCATGACAACATGGAAATTAATGTTGTCTATTTATCTTCTGATTATTATGTGGTGTCGGAGGAGGAAATTTCTCATCTTCAACTTGGGCTGCGAGATGCTGTGTTTCAGAAGCCTAGTGAATCAGAAAATCATCTCAAGGCTTTGTATATGAGAGGGCACATCAACGGGAAGCCAATTTCTCGTATGTTGGTTGATGGTGGAGCCATTGTGAATCTCATGCCATACTCTCTCTACAAGAAAATTGGCGGGAAAGACGAAGAACTGATCAAGACAAACATGACGGTCAGTGGAGTTGGTGGAGGTGATCCCATTGGTGCCAAGGGGGTAGCTTCTATGGAGTTGACCGTCGGGAGCAAGACTATTGCTACGGCTTTCTTCGTCTCCAAGGTGCAAGGTAACTTCAGTTTAATCCTTGGTCGAGATTGGATTCATGCAAATAAATGTATTCCATCTACCTTGCATCAATATCCCATTCAGTGGATCGGCGACGAAGTTGAGATTGTCCTTGGTGACAATTCTTCTTTTGTTGCAACGGCCGATTCCGACTCTATTAGTGCAAATGAGAAGGTTCAATGTATGTCGGGCATGAATTTGACCGACTATGAGCTGATAAGTTGCACTAAGGATGGTTTTGTTCCTGCTACATTAAAGCCGATGGAAAATCGGTTGAATTACTTGCTGTAATTAATGACGCAACAAAATCAACAGAGACAAACCGGTCAGACCGCTTCTGGAAACCGGTCAGACCGGTTTGGATCTGAACAGCGCCGATCGAGCCAAACCGGTCAGACCGCTTCTGGGAACCGGTCAGACCGGTTTGCGTCTGGACAGTGGCTTCAAGACCGAATTGATCATTATCGAGAAAATTCGGCCGGTACATTCGGAGCCATTGAAGATCTTGGTGATATGGATAAGCTGGGTCAAGGTTTTACATCAGCTGATCCTTTAGAAAAAATAGATATTGGTGATGGTACTATTCCTAGGCCTACTTTTGTAAACAAAAATTTATCGGCTGAGTTTAAAGCCGAATTAATAAATTTGTTGAAAGAGTATGTCGATTGTTTTGCTTGGGAGTACCGTGAGATGCCTGGTTCAAGTCGTGACTTAGTTGAGCATCGTTTACCAATAAAAGCCGGTTTTAGGCCTTTTAAACAATCGGCTAGACGTTTTAATCCCGCTATTTATGACCGAATAAAAGAAGAGATTAATCGTTTATTAGATGCTGGTTTTATTCGGACTTGTCATTATGCGGAGTGGATTTCTAATATTGTTCCCGTTGAAAATAAAGATTCGGGAAAACTTAGAGTTTGCATTGATTTTAGAGATCTTAATAAAGCCACTCCAAAAGATTCATATCCCATGCCTATAGCCGATGTCTTAATCAATGAAGCTTCTGGACATCGTGTTGTTAGTTTTCTTGATGGTAATGCCGGATATAATCAAATCTTCATGGCCGAAGAGGATATGCACAAAACGGCCTTTCAATGTCCGGGATTTATTGGTTTATTTGAGTGGGTAGTTATGACCTTTGGATTAAAGAATGCCGGTGCAACTTATCAAAGAGCTATGAATTTAATCTTTCATGATTTATTTGGTGTTATTGTGGAAGTGTATACTGATGATATTGTAGTTAAATCGGATGGTTTGGATTCTCATTTAGCCGATTTAAAACTTGCTCTTGAGAGGATGCGACGGTATGGCTTGAAGATGAATCCACTCAAATGTGCTTTTGGTGTTTCGGCTGGAAAGTTTCTTGGGTTTGTTATTCATGAGAACGGCATACAAGTTGATCCCAAGAGAATTGAAGCTATGAAGAAAGTCGAAGCTCCTACTTGCAAGAAGGATTTACAAAAGTTTCTAGGCAAGGTAAATTTCTTGAGAAGATTTATAATTAACTTGTCTGGAAAGGTTGATGCTTTTACTCCTTTACTTCGGCTAAAGAATGAAGCCGATTTTACTTGGGGGGCAAAACAGCAAGAAGCTTTTGAGAAGATCAAAGAGTACTTGTCTTCACCACCGGTGCTTAGGGCGCCTAAGCGGGGAGTTCCACTCAGACTTTATGTGGCGGCTGAAGATAGAACTATTGGAGCTGTTTTGACTCAAGAAATCGACAACAAGGAGTATGTGATCGCTTATGTAAGCCGACGACTCATTGATACAGAAACAAGGTATACTTTCATTGAGAAGTTGTGTTTATCCTTGTACCATGCTTGTACTCAATTGAGGCATTATTTACTATCTAGCACTTGCATCGTGTTGTGTCAAACCGATATAATTAAACATATGTTGCAAAAGCCGATTTCTAGCGGAAGAATCGGTAAGTGGGCTTATGCTTTAGTTGAGTATGATTTGGTTTGTGAACCTTTAAAATCAATGAAAGGCCAAATTGTAGCTGATTTTATTGTTGAACATCGGATAAATGATACTTGTGAGTTCGACGTCGGCTATGTTGCTTGTACACCATGGAGATTATACTTTGATGGATCGGTTTGCAATGATGGGCAAGGAATTGGTGCTGTTTTGATATCTCCAAGTAGTGCCATCTTTGAGTTTTCAAACCGATTGGAAGAAAAGCGAACCAATAATCAAGTTGAATATGAAGCTCTTCTATTTGGCTTGGAATTTTTGCAAGACATGGGAGTAAAACATGTTGAGGCCTTTGGTGATTCGCTCCTAGTGGTACAACAAGTATCAAAGGTATGCCAATGCTATAATGGTTCATTAAATGCATATCTTGATAGATGTCTCGATATCATTGCTTCTTTTGATGAATTTACTATAAGACATATTCCGAGAGAAGATAATGATAAAGCAAATACTCTGGCTCAGAAAGCATCTGGTTATATGGTTGCAAAGAAATATTTCTATCTCCAAAAACCGATGCGAACAAAAGCCGAGGTTCTGGTTCTGGACGAACCGGTCACACCGGTTTCAGAAACCGGTCAAACCGGTTTTACTGCCAGAACCGGTCTGACCGGTTCTGAAAGCGGTCAGACCGCTTCGTCCCCTGACAGAAGCAAAAATCCTTTGGATGATGCTAATCAATCCAAGATTAAAGATCAGGATTGGAGAGTGCCTATTATTACTTATTTGAAAGATCCTGGTCGTGGTGCGGAAAGAAATATTCGACAAATATCGTTTAAGTACGTTTTGCTTGACGATAAACTCTATCGTCGAAACGCCGAAGATTTGCTGTTGAAATGTCTTGATTCAGATCAGGCCAAAGTTGCCATGGGTGAGGTCCATGAAGGTATTTGTGGTACACATCAATCGGCTCTAAAGATGAAGTGGTTACTTAGGCGAGCCGGTTTCTATTGGCCTACTATGATGGCAGATTGTTTTAAGTATTACAAGGGATGTGAAGAATGTCAGAAGTTTGGAAATTTACAACTTGTTCCTGCTGCATTGATGCATCCTATTATTAAGCCATGGCCGTTCCGAGGTTGGGGATTGGATTTTATTGGACAAATTAATCCTCCATCATCAAAAGGACATCGTTTCGTGTTGGTTGCCACTGATTATTTCACTAAGTGGACCGAAGCAATTCCTTTGAAGAATATGACGCACCGAGAGGTAATTGAGTTCGTTACACAAAATATTATTCATAGATTCGGTATTCCTCAAACTTTGACAACGGATCAAGGTACTTCCTTTATGTCTAAAGAAGTACGTGTATTTGCCGAATCCTATAGAATTAAATTGCTCAATTCATCTCCATATTACGCTCAGGCTAATGGACAAGCCGAGTCAAGTAACAAAACTTTGATCAAGTTAATCAAGAAAAAGATAAAAGATAGTCCTAAGCGGTGGCACGAAGTTTTATCTGAGGCATTATGGGCTCATCGTATATCTAGACATGGTGCTACTAAGGTTACTCCTTTTGAGCTTGTTTATGGTCAAGAGGCCGTTTTACCTGTTGAGGTGAATCTGGACGCTTATAGATTGGCTAAGCAAAACGACCTTGGTGCTGTTGATTACCACAATTTGATGTTGGACAATATTGATGAGGTAACCGACAAACGATTGAAGGCTTTGAAGGAAATTGAGAAAGATAAGCTTCGGGTTGCTAAAGCCTACAACAAGAAAGTACGAGGAAAATATTTTCAGATTGGTGAACTTGTTTGGAAGACGATCTTGCCTATTGGAACGAAAAGCAACAAGTTTGGTAAATGGTCACCGAGTTGGGAAGGACCTTATAGAGTTGTCAGAGTCATCTTTGGGAATTCTTACATGCTAGAGACGCTGAAGGGAGATCATTTGTCCAAAGCTATCAACGGAAGATACTTGAAGAAATTCTACCCAAGTGTTTGGCAAGATGCATGAAGACCAATGACCGATATATTGTTTATATCGCCCTTAGTATAATTTTTAGCTCCTGAGTTATGAAATACTTGCTTTTTAGTTCTCAAGTTCACTAAAAACGCAGGGGGGCATGTGTTGACAGCCAAAATTGGTTCTGTCTTGGCCAAACCGGTCAGACCGGTTTGGTTCTGTAATTCGAGTAGGATTAGAATTCCGAGTTTAAGTCCATATTGTAACCTATTCGAAAGGGGTAAGACTTCCCCGGCCTATAAATATAAAGGCTAGACGGCCGATTGAGGTATTCCCAATCGAATCAAACACATTTATCCTTTACTTTTTATCTCTCAAATCCTAGTCTTTTCCAACCCCCATATTCTGTTCTTTGCTCGTCTCTACGGCGTTCAAGGGCGTTCTAGGTGGCCTGCCAACCCTAGAGCAACCCTAGATTGCTCGAGCTCCGACGGGGTCCCTCCCGAGCTTGGGTTTCTAGGTCTTCACGACTTCCCGACAGAAAGCGGTCAGACCGGTTATACAAACCGGTCAGACCGGTTTGCCCCGGGGAGATCAGGAGTTGGCCGTTGTGACGGCCGTGCTGCGCGTTCGATCGATCTTCGAGTGTGTTGGCGCGTTTTCGTGTCAACACATGGTTAAGTAAAAGTGTGATATTGGCTTTGAACTAAATTCCAGACAATCATAGCCGAAGTGGTATATATTCAGGTTCATATCTCATGGAGATGCAGGAATATGAGCAACACATTGAATCTATCATCTTGAAGACCAAGATATGTGGACGGTTGGGTTTCTTCATCATTAGAGACAAGATGTGACTGATGTACGGATGCTTATCATTGTTTAAGTGCAGTTTTTGGCTTGGAGAAATGTTTCTTGCTACGCAAGCTTTACCAAGAAACAGGGGGGCATGTGTTGACACCCAAAAGTGGCACAGCGGTGCAAACCGGTCTGACCGGTGTGCACAAACCGGTCAGACCGGTTTTGGTAAAAGTGTCAAAATGCCAATTGGACTGCACCTTTGTGTAGCTCTCGTCGAGATGATCAATATGCATATGTAGAACACCTAATTTGGACTCCGTATGAGAGAGTTATGACTTCGGCAAGATTTGCACTCGGGAAAAGAGGTCGGACCGGTTTGGAATCCGGTCAGACCGGTTTTCAAGCTGTAATTCGAGTAGGTTTTGGTTTTCTGATGTAATCCCATATTGTAACCGACTCATGAGGGGTAAGACTTCCACGGCCTATAAATATAAAGGCTAGAAGGCCGATTGAGATAGATCCAATCGAATCAAACATTATCTTTACTTTTTCCTTCAAACCCTAATCTCTTCCAACCTTCATGCTTTTCATCCTCTGATCTCCACGGTCATAGATGACGTCCTAAGGACACACCGGCGACGTCCACGTCCAAACGGGATCCCTCCCGGGCGAGAGCTTCGACGGCCTTTGTTAGTTTGCTCGTAAACTAGTCGTTCTTCGCCACGTAAGTGCGTTGATTATCTCTTTACTGGTTTGCTCGTAAACCTAGTCGTTCCCCAGCACGTAAGTTTGGTAGTTACCCTCACGAATAGTCAATTCTAGCGAAACCCTAGGAAACCGATCTGACCGCTTTGCTGAACCGGTCTGACCGCTTTGTGCCTTGAAACCGGTCTCACCGCTTCTCTGAACCGGTCTGACCGCTTTGAGCGGTTTTGCTGCTATTCAGCCTGTTCGCGACCCGTGCGTCCAGCGTTCTTGTGTGTTGACCGAGATTTGCGTCAACACCGGGTTACTTAATTAATTTGTGGGTAGATTGCTGCTTAGTTGCTCAACTGGGTTGGTATTAAAGAACATGGTTACTTGTTACTTTATTCATGTTCCTTCATTATGTATAATTTACAAGATCGAGGACGAGATTCTTCTTAAGGGGGTAGGATTTGTAACACCTTAGCTACTGCCCGTGCATCGTTCGGCAAGACCTGCTTCCTCCCCTCCCAACGCTGCTCCGCTCCCCGTGTGCCTAGCACAGCTCCCCATCCTCATCTACGTAGCGTATCTGGTGGAAACCAGATTAGCTGTGCAACCATGGAAACTCTGCATAAAGGTCGCCAGATGCTCATCCGATGGACAGGGTTAGAGATGTGGTTAATTAGCACTTAAGCGCCCGTCAGCCAGCAACGGAACCTCAACATTTTGCAAATCACACCTTGCCCCCCCTCTCCAAATCCCCCTGCCGACGCATCTGACGTTTCGTCTCTCTCAGCTCGTGGATAGAATGCGCGCCGTGATGGAGTTCGACGTGCGCAGAATTTCGGAGTCTGACGCCACGGAGCCTGCACGGGCAGTAGATGGATGTCCTCTCTCAAGTTGATCCCGCCGTCACCGCTGTTCCTGCTGTTGTCTTCGATTCTGCCTCCGTCGACACCAACGATGCCGTCATCACCATCGATGCCGGAGACCGGAGTTGGAGGGCTCACAGGAAGAAGGTTCCATGCTGCCAGCGCTCCGGTGTCCAATGCTCTCCGAGCATAAGCAACACAATCATGCAGAGTTCTTTATTTACACCCGATTGCAAAGAATATTTGAAGCCTGCGGTTGGAATGATCTTTGATACACTCACAAATGTATAGAAATTTTACAAATCTTGTACACATGAATCTGGTTTTTCTGTTCGTGTTGGTTAGCACAAGAAGCAAAATGGGAAAATATTAATCAAGCGGTAT
Organism: Echinochloa phyllopogon; assembly: GCA_033239725.1. Lineage (NCBI taxonomy): Eukaryota > Viridiplantae > Streptophyta > Magnoliopsida > Poales > Poaceae > Echinochloa > Echinochloa phyllopogon. Next base: position 18,289,719 of record BTCW01000016.1, read on the forward strand.
TATTATTCAAGGGAAGGGTACGTAGAGGAGAACATACAAAATATTATTCATGATATGATGGAAACTAGATGTGGCTGTGAGGCACGTATTGCTGTCAAGCTTGGCAGTGACAAGAAGTATTAGATAACTCTTCAATGGTTGCGGAGCACAGCCATGGCCTTGTGTCGCCCAATAATAGGCATTTGCTAAGATCCAACCTTAATATTAGTGAGAAATCAAAGTGTAATTTGTTCAATTGTCATAAAGCTAGCATTGACACCTCACAAGCATATAGTCTTCTCCATGTCAGTGAGGATGGGTTTTAGAATGTTGAGTGCATTCTTAGGGATTTCCGAAACTATTATCGTGACCTCAGGACCAAAATCAAAGATGCAGATGCACAAATGTTTATGGCATAACTTGAGCAAAAGAAGGAAATAAATCCTGCCTTCTTTTATGACTTTAGGGTGGATGAACAAGGACGACTTGTTGGTGTGTTTTGGGCAGATGCCTTATGCAGGAAAAAATATAGTGTTTTTGGTGATGTGGTTTCGGTAGATTCAACATATAACACTAACTAGTATTAGTATAACATGTTTTTTGTGCTATTTACTGGAGTCAATCATCACTTGCGGGACCTTCCTTATGGCTATGGGTGGAGTAGCACCTTATCTAATTATAATAGATGAAGATGCAAGCATGAAGGCTGCTATTGCTCAGATTCTACCGGATACAGCTCATAGACTTTGCATGCGACAACTCATGGAAAAGGTATTTGAGAAGGAAATCATGGAAAAGGTATTTGAGAAGGTTGGACCCTCTATAAGATAGGATGAAGAGCTCTGGAATAGACACTACTACAGAGTTAGTTATCCCTAACGCCCTATCACCACCGGTTTTGAGGAAACCGGTGATAATAGCGTATCACCGCCGGTTCTAATACTACAGTACGTGTCAGACTTTAAAACCGTTGGTGATACCCCTTATCACCAACGGTTCGTGTAATAAAGCGTTTGTGATGCTATCATAAACGGTTTATTACATGAACCGTTGGTGATGGGAACTCATCACCAACAGTTTAAAACATGCACCGGCGGTGAACGGGATCACGGACCCGAAATGTTTAGTTCGCTAGATTTAAACGTCGCTCGTGTCCATTCCCCCACCCCGCCGAGTGCCTTATCTTCCCGGCCCCCTCCTCCTCCCATGCGCGGCACCACCTCTCTCCTCCCTTTCTCTCCCCACGGCTCCCCCTCTTCGCCCGGCGATGAGCTCCCCCTCTTCGCCCGGCGATGAGCTCCCCCTCCTCTCGGCGGCGAGCTCATCCCTCCTCCCGGCAGCCTCTAGCCCGCTGCCCCTCTCCTCTTCCCTCCACTCGCCCCTCACTAGTTGTAATGGGGAGTACCGGCGGGGTGAGGTGTGGCGGTGGCGGATGGCTAGGACAATGTAACACCCTAAAATTCAGTTTTTGAAGATTCAAATAATTTTCAATAGTTTTGGATTTATTTTGCTTGAGTTTAGGGTTTAAGGTCATTAAGTTTATAGACATGAAATTATTTTGGAAATAAAAAAACCAAAGAAACATAGGTCCAATTGTGCATGTCATGCTGGTGCATCCTTTTATTGTGTGCGAATTCAAATTTGTGTTTGAATTCTTTTGAAAATTGCTTTGATTTCCTTTTCAAATAAAGCAATGTTCTTTTTCCCTCCCCCTTCTCTCTCCCTCTCCTTTTCAGCCCAGCCCGCAACCTCCTCTTCTTTCTGGGCCGCCTGCCCGGGCCCCTTCCCGCGCCGGCCCGGCAGCCGCAGCCCACCTCCCCCGCGCCGCGCCAGCAGTCCGCTCCGGTCGAGCCGCTGCCAGGCGGGTCCCGCGCCGTCTTCTTCCTCCTTCCGCCGTGTCCGAGCCGGACTCCGCCGGAGTCCCGGCCGCGGCCGCCTACTTGTTCTTGGCCCGCACGCCAAGGCCGTCCACTCGATCCTATAAAACCGAGCCGCCGCCGCCCCCTGGACCTCCTCACCCCAAAACCCTAGCCGCCGCCGTTTGCCGCCGCCGTAGCTCGGAGCCGCCGCCATCGAACTCGCTAATAGTCGCGTTTCCTCCGCCACACGCTCGCCCGAAGTTTCACCCGAAAGTGAGGAAGCTCCCTAGGCCGCTTGTCTTCGTCCCCGTGACCGCCAGCGCCTGGTAGAGCTCGTCGGAGAAGCACCGCCGTGGCCGTGCCACCCCGCCTCGCGCCGAGCCGTCTCCGGTGCCCTAGCTGCCGCTCAGTTGCCCCAGAAAAGTTCCCCGTGTCCTCCTCTCGCTGTTGAGCCGCTCGCTGCTGTCTCCCTTGCGCCGCAGCGCGTTTTCGCGTGTCGTCGGCGATGTTCCGCCGCGTAGCGCCGCTGCGCCGCCGTGTCCGCCGCCGCCCGCGCGTCGCAGCCGCCGCTAGCCGTCGGATCCGGAGCCAACGGTCCAGATCTAATCTGACCAGGAGTCATACCGGTCAAACCCGCCGCCCGCCGCCACTTTTTCTTAAGAGCCCCTCTGTTTTATCTTATTCGTATTCCGGTTCTTCCACCTCTCAAAAATATTTACATCTAAGTCCATTTATTTCTGTTTCAGCCCCTGCCTTTTTGAATAATTCCGCCCGCCGTCCCGAGCTTACTCTTTTGCACTGTAGCCCTCGTGTTTTTATAGGAAATTATGTTTAAGCCCTCAGTTTTCTTCAGTTAGGTCCCTGGTAGTTTATTTTCTTCGCAGATTAGCCCTTCTATCTTGTTCTAGCCATATCTTTTCCGTTTTAAACCTGTTTTTAGCGTTCTTTATATCCTTGTGATCGTCTGGACGTGTAGATTAATTTTGTAGTTTTATTTTGTGCTGTTACCCATGTTTGGTGTACTGTTTTATTTATTTTAGTTCATTGCTTGCTTGCATGTGATTGTGTGCTGCGTAGAAGAAGCGCCGTTCGAGGGATTCAAAGACCAAGCCTTTGAAGACTTTGAGCAGCAGCAGGGTGTTGAGGAAGGCAAGTGTCCTTGATCATACCCGTTTATAGCCTATGACATGCAATTTAAATCTCACATTTATTTATTTTCTTGCATTAATTTGATGGGTTCCTATTAAGGTGCTACCTAGATTGTTTCACCCATACCTTGTAAACCGGGTTACTTAATTAATTTGTGGGTAGATTGCTGCTTAGTTGCTCAACTGGGTTGGTATTAAACAACATGGTTACTTGTTACTTTATTCATGTTCCTTCATTATGTATAATATACAAGATCGAGGACGAGATTCTTCTTAAGGGGGGTAGGATTTGTAACACCTTAAAATTCAGTTTTTGAAGATTCAAATAATTTTGATTAGTTTTGGATTTATTTTTCTTGAGTTTAGGGTTTAAGGTCATTAAGTTTATAGACATGAAATTATTTTAGCAATAAAAAAAAACCAAAGAATCAAATTCTGGTGTATCCTTTTATTGTGTGAGAATTCAAATTTGTGATAATTGAACTTGAAGATGGACTTAAATTGGTTTAATTATGTTCTATTTATTTGGGAATTGTTCTTCATTAATTGTGGGTTGGTATACACTTATACTTGCTAGTAACTAGTTGCTTAATAAAAGTCGACCAACTAAAAGTGCTCATATGCTTAACCCATCAGCCTTCCACCCAAAAAGCCTTGCATGTCATATTGTTTCCCATTTGCTGAGTACGGCATATGCTCACGCTTGTTTATTTATATTGCATCTACAACGTCCGGATTGCTGCTCAGACTTGGAGAACTTAGAATAGTTTACTGGTGATTTCAAAGATTTCTAGGTGTGCGTCATCTTCAGTCGACTGCCTGTGGAGATCCGCTGCTAGCTACTCGTTATTTAGTTCGTTTATTCAGACTTTCGGTCATGTAATAATGGTTTAATACTCTCTTTACGCTTTGGCACATGTTTTGGTATTACACTGAAGTCATCGCATGTGTGGAACTTGATCCTGGCGCACATGTGATCCTATGCACTTGGTTTTGACTTTTAAAACCGGGTGTGACAGAAGTGGTATCAGAGCTGTGTTGACTGTAGGACGTTAGCCTAGTTTAGAAAATGGTGGAATTTAAGGATTATAATAACTTAGAAGTCATTCTTACTCAATGCTTGCTTTAGATCTACTTTACTATACTTAACCTTGCTTTAGAAGGCATTCACGCTTGAGGCACAGAAGCACCTACTTGAAGCTACACTACATGGAGAGGACCTCCCAGAGATTGACGAGGATGATGACAAAAAATTCCTCCATCAATCCTCGTCACCTAGGAGACCCCAATACGATTCTCCTAATGCTCGTACTAGGGATCTTTAGGGAATCAGGAGTTTATCTTTCAAGTCTTTGTAATGTTATGTACGATCATCGTTTAAGTGTGTGCTAGGTATAGTTTAAGTGTGCTTGGATGCTTGTGTTTATGTTTCATGGTTGAGTTGGATTTTTGCAATGAGTGCGATGTATTGTGGAGTGATGACCACAATGACATTGAGTTTTTGAGTAATAAAGTTTCTTAGCTGGGTTTAGTTCTATCTCAAGTACTTCTTAATCCATATAATTAATCTCTTTATCTACCCATTTCATACCTCACTGCAAGTTGATGTTATCCAGAAATCTGTTTTCGCAACCTCCTGACACCGCAGTATTTTTTTGATCATATCTGGAGTTTCCGACATCTAATTGACGTTATTCCAAGTGGGTTGTTTTCACAATTTTATAAGGGAGTTTCTGACAAAAATTCGCTGTATTTGGACTTAATGAGAAGGAGATATCTAGGAATTAGTACAAGCTCCAGAATCTGTCAACTCAGCCCGAGACCCCTGCCTTGTTTATTTTATATCTCGAGCTCCCTTAACCCAAATGCAATGATTCCAGTTGGGTTGGATGCACAATTTCGTCTCTAATATTCTGAGAATTTTCCAATATTTATGGAATTTCTATCTATTTATGGCACGCAGTTTACTATGGTCGACAGAATCTGTCTTTATCTGTCTCATCGTGTCATCTTATCATTACCTTTCAGTATCTAAATCTTATATTTCTAACGCTCAGATGGTGAACACCAGGTCCGGCTCAGGTGTTGATAAACCAGCACAAGCTCATCAACCTAGGAGCAACACCAACCCCGTTCCCCAGCAAAATCAGCCGCAACCCGCATGGATGGATCCGCAGTTGCAGCAGTTTCTAGCAGCACAGACGCGACGCAGCTTCTTCAGGGCCTGACCAACACTGTGCAGAACCTTCAGGCTCAAGTCAACAACAACAACAACCAGCCGCCACCTGGCAGGAACAAACACCAGGAGTTTATGACCCACAAGCCGCCAACATTCTATCATGCTGCTGATCCGCTTCAAGCTAATGACTGTTTGAAGACAGTGGGGAAGGTGCTCAACATCTGCCAGTGCACGGACAGGGAGAAGGTCCTGTATGCTTCAGGACGACTTGAGGGAATAGCTGCAGATTGGTGGGATGCTTATGTTGCTGCCCACGCCGCTCCTGATACTATTACTTGGGAGTAGTTCAGGACAAATTTCAGGAACCACCATATCCCAGCTGGTGTGATGAAGCTAAAGAAGAAGGAATTCCTCTCTCTCAAGCAGGGAGGAATGTCAGTCAGTGAGTACAGGGACAAGTTTATTCAGTTGTCCCGTTACGCCCCAGAGGAAGTTCGGGGGGATGACCAGAAGCAAGAACACTTCCTGGAGGGATTAGCTGGACCGCTACAGTACAAGCTGATGTTTCACACTTTTCCGTCCTTCCAGAAGCTGCTTGACAAGGCAATTGCCTTGGAACACAAGCGTCGGGAGCTGGGAGAGCTGAAGAGGAAGTCTATCTCCTCCGGGCAGTCTGGGAACAACACTCGCCCTCGTCTCACTACACCACAGGGGACGCCTTCCCGCTCCGGAGGGCCGAGTGGTAGCTTTGGACAGGGTCAGTTCCAGCGCTCCGCTCAGCAGTTTCGGCATCCCCCACAGCCATTCTAGCATCCTGCTCCACGTACTCCCCGACCGGCGTTCCAGCAAAGGCTCCAGACTACGCCCACAGGTACGGCAGGGAAGCCTAACACCCCAATCAATCCTGCCGGAAATGCTTGCTTCAAGTGTGGAGAGACTGGCCACTACGCCTACGCCTGCCCCAAGAGGAACGTCCAGAACACTCCAGGGCTGAACCCGCAGACACAGCAGGCGTGGAGCGGAAGTCAGACACCACAAAGCAACAAGGGACAACAGAATTACGCACGTGGTAGGGTGAACCACGTGAGTACCGAAGCCGCGCATGAGAATTCCGAAGTAGTGCTCGATATGTTCCTTGTAAACTTCGCCCCTGCATCAGTTTTATTTGATTCTGGAGCATCGCATTCCTTCGTTACTGTCGGTTATGTAGCAAAACATAGTTTACATATGCAAATCATGAGACGTCGCATGCTAGTCAGTTCACCTGGGGGAGTAATGCAAGCTAAATATATATGCCCACAAGTAAATCTCAAGATAGTGGGAGTGGATTTTCCAGCTGATCCCATAGTTTTGGAATCTGGGGAAATTGATGTTATTCTGGGGATGAGATGGTTGGCTACGTATGATGCTACAATTCAGTGTAGAAAGAGGTCAGTACTTCTCACAAGTCCAGATGGGGAGAAGGTTGAATTTGTGGCTACTCCTCTATCGGCAACAGATTGTGCAGTAAATCGGTTGCAAGGAAAGGTTTTGGAGGATATCAAAGTGGTGTGTGATTTTCCGGATGTTTTTCCAAACGAATTGCCAAGTATGCCACCTGATCCTGATGTTGAGTTTGTTATTGATCTTTTACCTGGTACTGCACCTATTTCTCACCGTCCATATAGAATGTCTAGCAAACAATTACAAGAACTTAAGTCATAAATCAAGGAATTGTTGGATAAGAAGTTTATTCGCCCTAGTTCATCACCTTGGGGAGCCCCTGTTATCTTTGTGAAGAAGAAGGATGGTACTCAGAGGATGTGTGTGGATTACAGATCGCTTAATGATGTGACTCTTAAGAATAAATACCCGTTACCTCGCATTGAAGATTTATTTGATCAGATGAAAGGAGATAAGGTGTTCTCAAAGATTGATTTGTGTTCAGGTTATCATCAGATGAAGATTCGTCCTTCTGATATTCCCAAGATAGCTTTCACTACACGGTACGGTCTCTATGAGTATACCGTCATGTCGTTCGGGTTAACTAATGCACCTGCCTACTTCATGTATCTGATGAATAAAGTCTTTATGGAATACCTCGGTAAGTTTGTGGTGGTCTTTATCGATGATATCCTAGTATATTCCAATAATGAGGAAGAACATGAAGAACATTTGAGACTGGTACTTCAGAAACTCAGGGAACATCAGCTTTATGCCAAGTTTAGTAAATGCGAGTTCTGGTTGAGTGAAGTTTCTTTTCTTGGACATGTCATTACTAATGGAGGTATAGCCGTTGATCCGAGCAAGGTCAAGGATGTTCTGGATTGGGAACAGCCGGAGTTAGTTAAAGACATCAGAAGTTTCCTTGGACTTGCAGGGTATTATCGCCGATTCATTGAAGGGTTTTCTAAGATTGTAAAGCCTCTCACATCGTTACTAGAAAAGGGTAAGAAATTTCAGTGGACTGCAGCCTATCAAGCTAGTTTTGAGGAATTAAAGAAGAGGTTGACGACCGCACCTGTACTTGTGATGCCTGATTTACAGAAAGGTTTCGACATTTATTGTGATGCATCTCGTCAAGGTTTGGGTTGTGTCCTCATACAGGATGGTCATGTCATTGCTTATGCATCGAGACAACTGAGAAAACATGAGCAGAATTATCCTACCCATGACCTCGAGTTGGCAGCAGTGGTTCACGCATTGAAAATTTGGAGGCATTACATTATGGGAACCAAATGTCAGATTTACACGGATCACAAGAGTCTGAAATACATTTTTACTCAGAAGGATCTTAATCTAAGACAATGTCGCTGGTTAGAGTTGATCAATGATTACGATTTGGAGGTTCACTATCATCCGGGCAAGGCAAATCTGGTTGCAGATGCGTTGAGCAGAAAGGGTCAAGCTAATCTGGTTCTCGTGTTTCAGTTACCTGATGAGCTGATGAAGGATTTTGAGAAACTTAATCTGGGCATAGTCACTCAGACTGGAGGTGTAACGATGGAAGTGGAACCGACATTGGAACAGGAAATTCGAAAAGGTTAGCTCGTTGATCCGAAGATTAAAGACATCAGAAGGCAAATCGAAGAAGGGAAAGCACCGGGTTTTACCAAGGATGATCAGGAGACTATATGGTTCAAGCAGAGGATATGTGTGCCAAAGATAGAGGATCTCAGGAATACCATCCTGTGGGAAGCTCATGATTCTGCTTACTCTATTCATCCAGAAAGCACTAAAATGTATCAAGATCTAAAAACAAAGTACTGGTGGTATGGTATGAAAAGGGATGTAGCTGCACACGTTGCTTTGTGTGACATCTATCAGAGAGTGAAAGCGGAACACCAGAGACCTGCAGGATTGCTACAACCATTAAAGGTACCCGAATGGAAGTGAGAAGAAATTAGTATGGATTTTATTGTGGGTGATTGTAGATCGGCTAACCAAGAAGTTTCATGAATCGATGGACACAAAGTTGAATTTTAGCTTAGCTTATCATCCTCAGACCGATGGACAGACCGAGAGGACTAATTAGGTACTGGAGGACATGTTGAGAGCATGCGCGCTTAAGCATGGTGGGAGTTGGGATAAGAGCTTGTCGTTTGCTGAATTTTCCTATAATAACAGTTATCAAGTAGTCTCAAAATGTCTCCGTTCGAAGCTTTGTATGGAAGGAAGTGTTGAACACCTTTGTATTGGAGTGAAACTGGTGAAAGTCAATTGTTTGGACCAGATATAATTAAAGAGGCTGAAAGACAGGTACAGATCATTAAAGAAAATTTGAGGATAGGTCAGTCCAGGCAGAAAAGTTACGCCGATGTCAGGAGATGAGAGTTGGTTTTCGAGGTAGGTGATTATGTCTACTTGAAGGTGTCATCGATTTCAGGCTTGCGCAGGTTCAAAGTGAAAGGAAAATTATCGCCTTGTTTCATTGGATCTTCTAAGATTTTGGAAAGAGTGGGAGCAGTTGCTTATCGTTTAGAGTTACCAAATAGACTCTCGGATGTGCACGACGTGTTCCATATCTCTCAGCTGAAAAAGTGTCTCAAAGTGCCAGAGGTAGAGCAGTTGCCTATGGATGAGTTGGACGTGTGGGATGATCTCACATATACCGAAGTTCCCATCAAGATCTTGGATACTTTGACACGGGTTACCAGGAACAAAATTATTAAGATGTGCAAGGTACAATGGAGTCACCATCCGGAGAAAGAGGCTATATGGGAAAGAGAGGATGAATTGCAGGCAGAATTTCCCCAGCTCTTCGATAATCTATCCAAATCTCGAGGACGAGATTCTTCTTAAGGGGGGTAGGATTTGTAACACCTTAAAATTCAGTTTTTGAAGATTCAAATAATTTTGATTAGTTTTGGATTTATTTTTCTTGAGTTTAGGGTTTAAGGTCATTAAGTTTATAGACATGAAATTATTTTAGAAATAAAAAAACCAAAGAATCATAGGTCCACTTGTGCATGTCATGCTGGTGCATCCTTTTATTGTGTGACAATTCAAATTTGTGTTTGAATTCTTTTGAAAATTGCTTTGATTTCGTTTTCAAATAAAGCAAAGTTCTTTTTCCCTCCCCCTTCTCTCTCCCTCTCCTTCTCAGCCCAGCCCGTAACCTCCTCTTCTTTCTGGGCCGCCTGCCCGGCCCCCTTCCCGCGCCAGCCCAACAGCCGCAGCCCACCTCCCCCACGCCGCGCCAGTAGTCCGCTCCGCCCGAGCCGCTGCCAGGCAGGTCCCGCGCCATCTTCTTCCTCCTTCCGCCATGTCCGAGCCGGACTCCGCCAGAGTCCCGGCCGCGGTCGTCTCCTTGTTCTTAGCCCGCACACCAAGGCCGTCCACTTGATCCTATAAAACTGAGCCGCCGCCGCCCCCTGGACCTCCTCACCCCAAAACCCTAGCCGCCCCGAGCCCCTAGCGCCGCCACCGTTTGCCGCCGCTGTAGCTTGGAGCCGCCGCCGTCGATCTCGCTGATAGCCACGTTTCCTCCGCCACGCGCTCACCCGAAGTTTCGCCCGAAGGTAAGGAAGCTCCCTAGGCCGCTTGTCTTCATCCCCGTGACCACCAGCGCCCGGTAGAGCTCGTCGGAGAAGTGCCGCTGTGGCCGTGCTGCCCCGCCTCGCGCCGAGCCGTCTCCGGTGCCCTAGCTGCCGCTCAGTTGCCCAGAAAAGTTCCCCGTGTCCTCGTCTCGCTGTTGAGCCGCTCGCCGCTGTCTCCCTTGTGCCGCAGCGCATTTTCACGTGTCGCCGGCGATGTTCCGCAACGTAGCGCCGCCGTGCCGCCGTTTCCGCCATCGCCCGCGCATCGCAGCCGTAGCTAGCCGTCGGATCTGGAGCCAACGGTCCAGATCTAATCTGACCAGGAGTCATACTGGTCAAACCCGCCGCCCACCGCCACTTTTGCTTAAGAGCCCCTCTGTTTTATCTTATTCGCATTCCGGTCCTTCCACCTCTCAAAAATATTTACATCTAAGTTCTTTTATTTTTGTTTTAGCCCCTGCCTTTTTGAATAATTCCGCCCGCCGTCCCGAGCTTACTCTTTTGCACCGTAGCCCTCGTGTTTTTATATGAAAATATGTTTAATCTCTCGGTTTTCTTCAGTTAGGTCCCTGGTAGTTTATTTTCTTCGCAGATTAGCCCTTCTATCTTGTTCTAGCCATATCCTTGTGATCATCTCGACGTGTAGATTAATTTTGTAATGTTACTTTGTGCTGTTACCCATGTTTGGTGTACTGTTTTATTTATTTTAGTTCATTGCTTGCTTGCATGTGATTGTGTGCTGCATAGAAGAAGCGTCGTTCGAGGGATTCGAAGACCAAGCCTTTGAAGACTTTGAGCAGCAGCAGGGTGTTGAGGAAGGCAAGTGTCCTTGATCATACCCATTTTTAGCCTATGACATGCAATTTAAATCTCACATTTATTTATTTTCTTGCATTAATTTGATGGGTTCCTATTAAGGTGCTACCTAGATTGTTTCACCCATACCTTGTAAACCGGGTTACTTAATTAATTTGTGGGTAGATTGCTGCATAGTTGCTCAACTGGGTTGGTATTAAACAACATGGTTACTTGTTACTTTATTCATGTTCCTTTATTATGTATAATATACAAGATCATATTGTTTAATTGGAACATGGAGCGACCACCCAGGAAAACAGTGCAACCACAAGGACTAATGGGCTCTGGTCTTGACTGAATAATTAGAGACTTTAGTGTTGGGGCGATCTTACCGAAAGGGCAAGAGGGGGGACTGAGTCGTTGTATAACGCGATCCTCTAGGGAAGTGGGCTTTGCTAAGACACTATGCCCTTTAGGGAGGTTTATGCGCGCCAGACACCGAAACCTTAGCGGGTTACCACTCACTGGAGGAGCTTTGTAAAGGTCTCGTAGCGTCCCTATGCAGTCAAACCTCGGTAGTGTGATGAGTGCCTGATCAGCACAACACGGTTGGGTTCAAAGTTCCTGGGAGCTTTTACGCGATTTGTGGGTAAAGATGTACAACCTCTGCAGAGTGTAAAACTAATCGATTAGCCGTGCTCACGGTCAAGAGCGGCCTGGACCCTCACATGATAATTGAACTTGTAATGGACTTAAATTGGTTTAATTATGTTCTATTTATTTGGGAATTGTTCTTCATTAATTGTGGGTTGGTATATACTTATACTTGCTAGTAACTAGTTGCTTAATAAAAGTCGACCAACTAAAAGTGCTCATATGCTTAACCCATCAGCCTTCCACCCAAAAAGCCTTGCATGTCATATTGTTTCCCATTTGCTGAGTACGGCATATGCCCACGCTTGTTTATTTATATTGCATCTACAACGTCCAGATTGCTACTCAGACTTGGAGAACTTAGAAGAGTTTACTGGTGATTTCAAAGATTTCTAGGTGTGCGTCATCTTCAGTCGACTGCCTGTGGAGATCCGCTGCTAGCTACTCGTTATTTAGTTCGTTTATTCAGACTTTCGGTCATGTAATAATGGTTTAATACTCTCTTTACGCTTTGGCACATGTTTTGGTATTACACTGTAGTGATCGCATGTGTGAAACTTGATCCTGGCGCACATGTGATCCTATGCACTTGGTTTTGCCTTTTAAAACCAGGTATGAAAGGCAAGCGGTGGGGCGAGGAGCCCGACGGCCCCGAGCAGATCTAGCATCGGCGGCGGACCCAGTAACAGCGGGGAGCAGATCGGTCAACGGCGGCGGGCCAAGTAGCGGTGCAAAGCAGATCTGGCAGCCGGTACGGTAAGGTGACGCCAGCTACGGCAGTGCGGTACTAGGTGCGGTCGGACGATTGGATAGCCGGGGCCGCCGTGGCTGGCGGTGCTACTGGCATGGCCGGGACTGGGGCTGTAGTGGGCACGGGCGGCGGCGACACTATCGGCAGCCAGCGGGGTGTGCCGCGGGAGCGGCCAGTGGGGCATGGGCCCCACCATGTTTTTTCTTTTTTTTGTTTTCCAAAAAGGGCATCACCGACGTCTTCCAAACCGGTGGTGATGGCGTTTTCCATCACCGCCGCTAGTGCGGAAATGGTTCTCAGAACCGTTGGTGATGGCGTTTTAGAACCGGCGGTGATAGCTGATTGTGTAGTAGTGAGACTAAATACATGTGTTTGGGGCTCCAAAACTTCAGATGATTTTGAGTCACAATGGAATTCTATGATAATAGATTTCGGATTCATGGGAAATGATTGGTTTTCCACAAAGTTTGACATTCATCGATCATGGATTCCAGCATTATGGACATACCTCTAACAGGAATCATGGGAAATGATTGGTTTTCCACAAAGTTTGACATTCATCGATCATGTATTCCAGCATTATGGACATACCTCTAACAGGAATCCTTAGGACTACATCACGTATGGAGATTGCAAATTCTTTCTTTAACCCTTTCATTCATCGAAAATTGACCTTTCTTGAGTATTGGCTAAGGTTTGACACATCTTTGGAGTTCCAACGTGAAGAGGAGTTGAAAGCCGACAATGCAAGTCTTCACACCACTGCTAAATTGAAAACACCATGGGCCATGGAGAAGCAATGTAGTGTGATATATGCACATGAAGTTTTCAGTAAATTTTAGGGACAACTTTTAGTTTCAAGAGACCATTGCATTCTTGAATGCATTACATAGTGTGAAGATATAAAAACTGTCACAATCAGCAGTGTATCCGAAAAAGTCAAACATGATTGGTAGGTGCTCCTGTAAATTATATGAGTCCTATGGTATCCCGTGCCATCATATCATACAAGTGCTTAGATCTGAGAAGCAAAATGAGGTTCTATCAATTTATATTATGAAGAGAGGGGAGAAAAGATGTAAAAGGTGTGTATTGTATGATTGTTTTGTGGCTATGTTGTACAATAGTGTTGATGAGACCTTCAATTTTACAGGGAACTGATAGAGCTGGAGTGCCCGATCTTCCGGTGAGTGGAGGTAGATTCGACTTGGTGGAAGATGACCCTCACGATCCGACTACGATGAGTGAACCCGAAGCGCCAATGCAATCGCTGAACCAACTCCCTGTGGTTACCAGCCTTGTTGATGCAAGATCAGCCTAATCACGAAGATCAATTCTTGTACGCAATCGAAGAACGAACAAGAATATGAAGCGAGCAATCTTAATATCGCTCAAGGTGGAGTTCTGAATCATAGAGGACAGCACGTATTCGTGCATATTCTGGGATAGCTAAAGCTAAATGTAAAACAAAACTCAAGTCTGAAATAAAAGAGAGACTCTATCTAAATAGAGGTGGAGGGGCGCAGCCCCTAAGGGAGGCGCGACCAGGAGATGGGGGGTGTCGCCCCTAGCATCGAGGGGACGCAGCCCTAGGGCACCTCCTATCGGGCCCTCCCTAGGTGCCAAACACAAGGACTCCTAATGGGCCAGCCTTTATTTTCTGGACCTTCATTCTTCTGGACTTTCATTCTTCAGTAGCATGATGTAGTTCAGTTCTCTTGCACAAGCCCGAGTAATTGGCCCAGAAAGTGGTGCCTGGGGTGGTGGAGCATGGCCTGATGTAGGTGGCACCTCTAGTCCAAAAGATGGCGGAGGTGGAGGTGCTGCTGTCATTGGTGCTGCCTGAGGTGGTGGCGCCTGCTGGTGTGCTGCTGGTGTCGACATACTCAGGTTGATGTCCTCATCAGGAACTATTCTTTGATGAAGAAGGTAACTTACTAGATGAGAAGCTCAAAGATCCTATGGAGGTGGCAATGCGGAAAAAAATTTAGATTCACGCAACAAGTTTGAAGGTCTTATCCAAATGGCCAAGAACTATGAATAATAGAGAAGCAATGTAGTGTGATATATACACATGCAGTGTATATTGCGCCATATGCTGGGGTGTTGAGGTATGAGTTGAGCCCTCATGGCCTCTCTATGTTGGTCTCTGTTGGTTCTCTACCGATCTAGATACCCATACCCTCCTTTATATAGTCTAGGGGGCGGTGTATATTACGCCATGTGCTGGGGTGTTGAGGTATGAGTTGAGCCCTCATGGCCTCTCTATGTTGGTCTCTATTGGTTCTCTATCGATCTAGATACCCTTACCCTCCTTTATATAGTCTACGGGGTGGGTTACTAGCCGGTTATATGGTAGAAGTCCTAGTAAAATTAGACGGTATGAGTCCTATTAGGATAACAGAGGAATTTTAATAAGAATCCGCCTTCTTCCTTCTTTGTGGATACTTGGGATCTATCCCCATCAAGATGTGACTTGTTTAGTCTTGTTAGCTTCTCGAAGTCATTACTTCGTCATCCATCTGAAATTTAACCAAGCGGTCACTCACATGCCTTCCAGCGTAATCTCTATAAGTGTTGGCGCTCACTATAACACCTTTTTAGGCTTATTATACCTCAATAAAGACATGAACTTAATACCCAAATTATTCATTATACTCAATAAACTGGTGATTTTCTACATATGCATTGTAATTTGGAGTATATTATGTTTTTGTAGGAAACAAAGCTTAAAACTTAAAAGTAACAAAGTAACTTTTGGAGCAAGATTGAGATGAGCATCAAGCCACGCAAAAATGTAGAGCAACAGGAACAAAAAGGGCCCAGGCCGATCGGCCTAGGATCCCCTTCCGCCCCCTGACGCCCATTTTCGGCAGGCTAATCTCCAACAATGCTTGGAGGCTAAGAATTGGCAAGTTGAATCTCAGAGTTAAGAAGGAAACAATTGAAGATCATGACAAGATATGGAAAGACAAGGAAGATCAACTTGCACTCGAAGCAAACAGGATCCCACACACCCTTGAAGTGGAAAAATAAGGAAATAGAAGACTCTAGAAGACTTGGACATGAAGCAGAGCATGAATGGGCAAAGGAAAGGCCCAGGCCGATCGGCCTAGGGTGTTTCCTCGCCTCCTGACCTTCCAATTTTTACCACGGGTTCCTCGGCTATAAATACATCGGAAAAATTACTTGAGGGAAGAATAAGAAGATGACGTACTCGGCGTGAAGCAGCAGAGAAGCAGGAGGAGCTTGTGGGACAACTCCCCGGAGAGCCGAGAGCCATGCAATTGTCAGAGGCATTCATAGACGAACCTCTGCCGGCATGATCACCCAGCGAGGAAGATCATGCTGCAGTTCCGGAGCTAGAAGTCATCAAGATCAAGGTAGGATCTCGGTGATCTTGCAATGTACAATTCAACTCATAGTGAAGTAATAGATTTGTTCGACTTCTTTACGATCTAGGTATCTCCTTCTATTGTTTCATGTTCTTTAGGTTGTTCTTGTTGTTCAATCTATGATTTGATGATAGATTTCTTAGGGTGTTCTTATAGTCGTGCTGACTAGAATTGCATACCCGATCTACCGGAGTGTATGACATGTTCTTTTTGATCGTGGCCTTTACTTGCTTGCGCTGATAGAGTAGAATCATGACGGTTCTACCTTGTGTAAGGCTCGTGAGTTTTGGGAGCCGGACCAGAGGTGTAGATTTAAAGATGCATCTTACATTGATCTTATTTGTGTTACTTTGCTATCTCTTACTAGGAATTACATATTTCATAGTCTAGGTTGCTCTAGATTGGTTATCCCGATTTCCTCTATTATCTATCTGCATATGCTTAGTAGGTTGGATCTGAATCTCTCATAAACGTCTTAAGATCATATTGTTCATACTAGTTAAAATAGATCTTGTGCTATTCGTTCCACGGATTGATAAACCTTGAGGGGATACTTTGAGGGAAAGAGCTACAATGATCTGTGCGACTTCCGGTTCGATCTTGACGCGTTATGACGTGACAACAACTAGTGCACAATTTATACGAACAATTAAACAACCGCATTGGCTAATAGTTTATCGGAAAGCTCTCTCAAATCCCATAGCAACACACGAGAAATCTAGTTCTTTATTTTATCTTTCCACGCCTGAAAAAAAGTTGAGTGTTGGATTTTCCTAACTATGTTTCAATAGGTACCATGTACCTACACTCTTCACTATTGCTTTGCGAACTCATATTGTTGTACAAAATTGAAGGGGAAAATGTGAGACAAAATATTTGAAGAAAAATGTATGAAAGAAGTTCTGATAAACAAAAAATTGAAACGAAAGTGTTGAAAACGACTTGTGAGCAAACTTTAACGGAAAAGATTTGTGAATAAAAGCCTCAAAAATATTATAATTGTTTTTTGGAAAATGGGAAAAAAATGACCCGTCGACGCTGCCACCGACACGCAAGCTCACCTCCGTCCGGTGCCAGCGCTCCTACGTGGAGCAGCTCGTCTCGACCTGGTGACGCCGTTCCCTTCGGGGAGACCTCCGGGCTACGCGCCGCTGCTACCAGTTGGGTAGCTCAGCTGACAGTCATGTTTGGTTTCACAAATATATTTTTGGTCCCTATCATATCGAATCTTTGAATATTAATTAGAAGTATTGAATATAAATTATTTACAAAATCAGTTTAGAGGTGAATATTAATAGATTTATCTCGCGAAAAAGTAAAGACTTATATAATTAAGTTTATAATTAAATGATGTTTAATCCTTTTTAATGGCACCAAACTATTTGATATGACGTGACTTATTTTAAGTCCACACAATCCAAACACTCTCTAGCCTAAGTTGGTTCGAGTTCTCCACTCGACGTTGTATTCATACTTTTTTATTTATTTCAAAATTTAACCAGTACTATTCTTTAGTGGTAGGTTACATGCTCATTATGTAATTTGAAAAAAAGGGTCTGGAACTGCAGAAATGAAGGGGAAAGATAATGAGATGCTTTGTGGGCTCATCATGTGCAGAAACTCTAAGAGGCCTATCGAGGTTATGATCCGGCAGTTCACTATGGGGTAGACCATGGTGGTAGTTTTGTACGAAGGGGATCGCGAGCCTAGAGCTAGATGGTAAACATAAATGATACAAGGAATTTTACCAGGTACGGGCAACCAAATTGGTCTAATACCCTACGTCCTGTGCTCGGGGTTGTATTCTCAGTGTGATGCGTATTGAATATAGCGTGATTATTTTAAAAGGGTTCCTACCCACCTTATATAGCCCGAGGGTAGGGTTACAGATTATGTGTGATCGAATCCTAGTCGGTTACAAGGAAATATCAATGACTCTAAGTACAAGTTATCTCAAACTTTCTATATCTCTAAGAGTTTCTATATGCGTCGATTTTCTATCTTGATCCGCACGTCCTTCCAGATACCCATCGTATGGACCGTGGTACCCCCTGAACGTGGGTGCCAAGGCCCATCCGAGAGGTACCTGGGGGTCATATCCCCCACAGCAGCCCCTGAGCACTTCTTAGCCAACTAGCAATCCTCGACTGACTTGCTTCCCGAGTGGTTCTTGACTCGTTCGAGTTGTTTCCATACCTAGCCGAGTGGTTTTTACCCTCAACCGAGTATTCCTGCATCCAGCCGAATGGTCATACCTGACTCATGGTTGCTGAAAGGGCCAGGAGAGCTCCTCACTTGAAATTTCAATATACGCCCGCTGAAGGGAAAGTATATATACTTAGCTCCCAAGTTTTGGTAGGCTTAGAATAAGTGTACCAAAGGTCTTGTATTGAAAATCTCACACACGTCGTAGGTGAAGTGTACACAATTAGTAAGGACCAATGGTGGTTACCCTTGAGTGATGAGTGATTGACAACGTGGCGTGGATTGATTTTGCTCTTGTCTTTGATGTGCAGGTGATGAATGCGACGTGGTGGTCGATGGTGCGTGGTGAAGGTTAAGCAAGGTGTGTCATGCCGATTGACTATGAGACGATGAAGGATGGGCAGAGGGTTTGGACCGAGGGATCCGAAGAAGCTGGGCGGAGTCACGGGTGGCTCATGCCGTGCATGGACAAGCAAAAGGACGTGGACAGGGTGAAGGTGGCGTCGGTCGAGTCAAGTGGGATGGAGGCAAGTCGAGTAGGCAACCCGGGAGCGAAAGACTTGGAGGCATCAAGGCTTGGTGGGAGGCTGGACACGTGTCAACACCGAGGAGGTCGCGTGGCGGCCAAGCGGAGATGGATGGTTTGGATGGTTGGGGACTCAAAAACCATCGACGAGGCATGTTTCTTGGTTTGGGCCTCAAAACCGGGGGCGCGTCAGGTGTGGCCAGAAGGTTTGAGAAGGAGTGTATGTGGCATCATCGCGAGAGTTTGCGTGGAGACGAAGCAAAGTCGAAAGGTGGCGCGCTCGTCCAACGCTAGTACAAAAAATTGGACAAAAATGCCCCTACATCTCCGTGAGTAGTTATCTTAATTGCAATAGGAAGGGGTAGTTTAGTAATACTGCCTGGACTATATATAGGTAGATGGTTGAAGTTTTCAGCACCTCTTTGAACCCTAATTTATTTGTTTAGAGGCTAGCCAAGTGCTTATGTGAGAGAGGAGAGGGGAGAGGGAGATTAGCACCTCTACTTCCTAATGTTTCAATTCTAGTGGGTGGATGAAGGGAGGAGGCTAGTCCTCAGCTTGTAAAGATGTTATCCTCATGAATTAATAAAGTTTTGTCCGTCTAATTTCTGCTGAAATTCCTTCCCTCCCTGTTTTTCTTTTCAGGATTTTCGGAGCTATTTTTGGAGGATTTTTGTTTCTATGGTTTGGCTGCATTTTGGATTGAATTTCTTGGAGGGATTTGGTGCTGGGATATGTGCAAACATCTTTAGGGTGACTTCCTGTACAAATCTTACACAAGAACCACGAATCTTGGATTTTCCCGAAACTCTCTCTCCTAGTGTTTTGGTGAAATTCGTGGTGAAGACTTGATCTTTCTGTGGAGATCTTTTTGGAATTGCTTCACTATATTCTAGGAAAGATTCTGTCCAAGTTTGGTGATTTTTGTAGGAGTTTTGGTTGAATTTCTCAATTTGGCATTGATTTTTCCTACACACATGAAAAATCCAGTGGTACCGGTTTTCCATCCAGTGACACCGGTTTCTGGCACCAGTTTGGCATATGCAGGAGTTGTTGTTGTTCTTCCTGGTGCGTTGCTCGAGTTCAGTTTGTTTTCTTTCCGTTGTGTTTCTGAGTATCTGCTCTCGGAGTTGCGAGTGGGATACATGCCTCACTCTTTGAAAGAGAAATTTATAAAGGCTTCCATTCACTCTGCCCTCTCTGATCGCCAACTCGATCCTCCACTTAGCCCCGGAGCCTTAGTGAGTTTAGCATAGGATCGCCAAGGATCTTTATGTATAGAACCTACTACTTTCTTCTTAGGAAACAGATCATCCTCTCCATTTGAAGTGAATGAAATTTTATCAATGTGTGAATCCCTCCACTACCAGAATCCTTCACATCCGCCCGCCTCCTCTGACTCGGCTATTTTTGGACCCGATGCTGATGGGGCTTCAGCACCGGGTCCAACGGCTAGGAGCGGGGGCGGCGCGGAGGTGTGTCAGGGCGGACACATTAGCACCGGGTCGTGGCAAGACCCGGTGCTAATGTTCACCCTTTAGCACCGGGTGCAGCCACGACCCGGTGCTAATGTGCCCGAGGCCTTTAGCACCGGGTCGTGGCTGCACCCGGTGCTAAAGGGTGAACATTAGCACCGGGTCTTGCCACGACCCGGTGCTAATGTGTTTGAATATAGGGTCTTCCTCTTCCCCCGCCCGAGCCAGCTGAACACTTAGGCGCTGTGTTCATGCTGCTCGGCCGTGGGAGGGGAGGTGCTGCCCAATTTTTTTTCAAAATTTGTGAAGATTCTACTCATCTAAGGAGCAATACAAGGTACACTCTTTCATTCTCTAATGTTTTATTTAGCTTGTAATCCTTCTATGATTTAGAAATAGAGGGATTTGTGAATCAAAGTAAAGCTAGCTAGAGAGAGCTTGTGTTCTTGGAGGAGAGAGAGGAGAGAGCTTGAGTTCATGGTGGAGAGAGTGTTCATGTTGTGTTTTAAATGGAGAGAGAAGGCAAGCTAGTTAGTATTTTGTTTTGTATGACTTGTGAATAGTTATAAGGCTTATAGTAATGTAGTTTTAGAAATTACTAGAAAATCAATATAAAATGCTAGAAAATCTTATAAATTAATAGAAAATCTTATAAATTACTAGAAAATCTTATAAATTACTAGAAAATCAATATAAAATGCTAGAAAATCTTATAAATTAATAGAAAATCTTATAAATTACTAGAAAATCAATATAAAATGCCAGAAAATCTAATAAATTAATAGAAAATCTTATAAATCTTATAAGGCTTATAGTAATGTTATATTTAATGAATATAGTAATGTAGTTTTAGAAATTTATTTATATAATGGAATATATATTATAATATGTATTTATTTATATATTAAATTTTTTTATCTTTCAAATTGTATTGTATATTTGTTATTGGTTAATAATGCAGATGAATAGACAATGGATGTACAGGGACCCCCACGCTCAGGAGTTCCGTGATGGCCTTAGGACGTTTCTCGATGCCATGTAATTTAATTGCACTATGTTCCACCCAATATGTAATAACTATATTTGCATTTATGTTCCACCTATGTTCTAAGATTTTCTATTGATTTATAAGATTTTTTTATTAATTCTAGCATTTTATATTGATTTTCTAGTAATTTATAAGATTTTCTAGTAATTTATAAGATTTTCTAGTAATTTATAATATTTTCTAGTAATTTATAAGATTTTCTAGTAATTTATAAGATTTTCTAGCATTTTATATTGATTTTCTAGCATTTTATATTGATTTTCTAGTAATTTATAAGATTTTCTATTAATTTATAAGATTTTCTAGTAATTTATAAGATTTTCTAGCACGGGGACTTTAGCACCGGGTCGTGGCTGCACCCGGTGCTAAAGGGCCTTTAGCACCGGGTCGTGGCTGCACCCGGTGCTAAAGGCCACGACCTGGCCGCGGACAGGCCTCGTCACGTCACCGGGCGCACACGAGCCACGTCACTGGATGAACAAAAACAAATTTTCTTTTTAATCTCTGTATAAAAGTTGTAACTAGTCGTTCTGCGTCGTACAAACTTCAAAAAAGATCATTTTCTTCCTGAAAATTCCTAAAATCATATTCTATCAAGTTATGAAACTTATTAATGTTATTATTTTGAAAAATCTTCTCGTGTTTGAACAATCCAAATTTTGAATTAAAAATGACAACTACAACCAAGGTTTTTTTTCACACTAGGTGATGTCAAATGAAAAAGTGATGAATACCAAAGTTTCATATTTCATCATGATCTACAATCTTTATTTAGGTCATTTTGTCATTTTCAAAATGGGTAATAACATGTAGTACAAATTTGACAAGTCTCTAACAAAGTTTTAAAAACTATGCGAGTGAATCTAGGATTAATGAACAATGTATACTACCACTTTCTCAAATGCAAAAATGACTTAAATAAAGATTGTACATCTTGATGAGATATGAAATTTTGGTATTCATGACTTTTTCATCTGAGACAATTTAATGTTCCAAAATCTTTCATTTAGTTATCAATTTTTGTAATTTATAAGATTTTCTAGTAATTTATAAGATTTTCTATTAATTTATAAGATTTTCTATTAATTTATAAGATTTTCTAGACTTTTATATTGATTTTCTAGTAATTTATAAGATTTTCTTATGTAATATATATTTTTAATAGGTATTAATAACTGAATTAAAACAAGTATTAATAACTATATATTAAAACAAGTAGCCCGCCGGTTTGGAAACTGGGCGCCAAACGAAAATTTGGGGCCTTTAGCACCGGGTTGATCTAAAATCCGGTGCTAAAGGCCCCTAATTTTCGTTTGGCGCCATTTACGGCTTTTAGCACCGGGTGTAGAAGACCCGGTGCTAAAAGGCCTTTCGCACCGGGTGGTGGGAAGACCCGGTGCCAAAGGGGGGGCCTTTAGCACCGGGTGTTGTACAGACCCGGTGCTAAAGGGCCTTTAGCACCGGGTCGTGGCTGCACCCGGTGCTAAATGCCCCGGACCTATATAGGCCGGGGACTTCTCTCCCCTCCCTCACTTCGCCCTCATTCCTCCCAGATCGAAACCGCCGCCGGTGCCCCCTCGTCTCCTCAGCCGCCGCCGCCCGTCGCCGTCGCCCGTCGCCGCCGCCGCCCGTGGTCCCCGCGCCCACGCCGCCGCCGCCTGTCGTCCCCACGCCGACGCCGCGCCGCCGCCCCCGCGCCCGTCGGTCTTCCCCGCCGCCGTCGTCCCCGCGCCGGCGCCCCTCGTCCCCGCGCCGCCCGTCGTCCCCCGCGCCAGTACTGTGGTGAGAATGCTTCCTATCCTTTTTGCTACTGCATGTATAGTGGAAATGTTATATGTTTGAAATGTATATTGGAAAATGCTTCATTTAAATGTATATTGGAAATTCTATGTATATTAGAAATATATGTGCTTCATTTAAATGTATATATTTCTTATCAATTATTTTTAATTCTATGTATATTAGAAATATATGTGCTTCATTTAAATGTATATTGGAAATGTTATATGTTTGAAATGTATATTGGAAAATGCTCCATTTAAATGTATTGGAGATATATACATTGAAATGTATATTGGAAATGTTATATGTTTGAAATGTATATTGGAAAATGCTCCATTTAAATGTATTGGAGATATATACATTGAAATGTATATTGGAAATGTTATATGTTTGAAATGTATATTGGAAAATGCTTCATTTAAATGTATTGGAGATATTTACATTGAAATGTATATTGGAAATGTTATATGTTTGAAATGTATATTGGAAAATGCTCCATTTAAAGGTATTGGAGATATTTACATTGAAATGTATATTGGAAATGTTATATGTTTGAAATGTATATTGGAAAATGCTCCATTTAAATGTATTGGAGATATTTACATTGAAATGTATATTGGAAATGTTATATGTTTGAAATGTATATTGGAAAATGCTTCATTTAAATGTATTGGAGATATTTACATTGAAATGTATATTGGAAATGTTATATGTTTGAAATGTATATTGGAAAATGCTTCATTTAAATGTATATTGGAAATTCTATGTACCCGAACCCACCGCGCACCCAAACCCTTTAACGAATCCGTTTTTTCACGCACCGACCCCCCTTAGTGAACCCTTAGCGAATCAAATTGGGAATATGTATGCTTTGTATATATTATTGTCTCCAACTCGGCGGATTAAATATCTTCAATTATTTGTAAATTACAAATGTTCAACCTGAAGGAAGAGTCCCTAAAGCTAGAAAGAATTGACGCAATTGCAGAACAGCTCGTCGGATGGATCTGGGACGAGGTTGTCAAGCCCCGAGGAGAATACTACTCGCCAGTACTGGAGGACGTGCCGGACAGTCCAACAAGCTAGTCGTCAATCTTAATTAAGTAGAAAATACAATTTAAATATATATAACTCGAGTTGACATGCATGAATATCTACTTTTGTAATATATATGTCTTCTATTTTGATGAAATGTCAGCTAGTATGAATATAGAGTCGGCCGAATACGCATTAGAATACACGTATTAGAATATATACGTATATAGACGTGCACGCATGGCTACTGAAAAAAACAAAAAAAAGAAATCCAGGGCCTTTAGCACCGGTTGCAGACAGCAACCGGTGCTAAAGGCAGGCCCTTTAGCACCGGGTGCAGCCACGACCCGGTGCTAAAGGCCCTGCTAACGGCGCTGCGGGGCAGGCCCTTTAGCCTTGGATTAGTTGCACCGGGTGGGAAACCCGGTGCTAAAGGGCTTTCCCACCCGGTGCAGATGTCGATCATTCTGGTAGTGCTCGATGCACCCATTAGATATACCCCCGAGCCTCGGTCGGGTTGCTTGAATCCGGCCAAGGCTCTTAAAAGAACTGCATGGATGCTTCAATGACTCCTTAGGGAGGAAGTTGAACTCGGGCGACTAGCCCGTGATGATGCCCATGTTCTGCTCCAGTGAATACATAGATTTAGCCTTCAGGCGTACCATCTTCCCACGGAGTAGCTGCCGCAAAGCACTCACTTACGCCTCCAGGCGATTTACAGCGAATTGGCCGCTTTGGCATGCTTTATCGAGCTACCCTCATGGGCTAGAAGGGATTCCTCTGTTATAGAACCAAACACATGTAAGTGACGATGGGTTATCTAATAATCTGACCCTCTAAAGGTATTTTACAGACGCATTGCATCCAGGTGGTGAAATATGCTCGTAAATGTTCTTGCAAACCCACTGCCGTTTAAGCCAGTTTAGCCTAATGTAAGGCCCAACTTGGACCACTACATCCCATATCTTTGGTTGAACCGTGCAAATCCTAGCCCGAAACATGGGCAAGAGTATCTCTCGAGATATCACGTAGATAGCACGCGCTCTACCCGTGCCGCCTCAGCTTGCCCATCAGCAGCTCCGGCAGGACAGGTGGGCCACATTTTCCCTCTTTTTTCGCTCCAAAACACCAACTGAGAGTAATATTTAAAATTAATATATTTAGTCATACTAAAATTAATTAAACTTTATAGTATATATCACTTATAATATTAGGTTAAATAATTAGTTCTTTGTCATATAAATAATTTTTAATAATTTAAATGGTGTAAATAATTATTTATTAATATTATTAAAATTTGCATAATCTGTAATTAGTATTTAGCAATATAAATATGTTTGAAATAGTATCATCAGGTACTTTAGATATTTCATAGTTTTATGGGATATGAAAATTAAATACGGATACATCAATTTAAAATTCACGTTAAAAAGAATACAAATACGGATATCCACATTGATATCTTTAACGAATATAGTTTCAGATAATTCAAGTTTATAGACATCTAAATCCATTCCTACTCCCCAACGGCGGCCCTTCATGCATTCTAAAGAACACGAGGAAACTTGTAGGCTCTGTTCATGAATAATTGACGCTCCCGACCATAGTTTAAACAAGCAGTTTTTGTACGAACATCACTTGGATGCAACTAACACTACCAGAATAACCAACATCCACCCCACTCAAATGCCTCGGTAATATTTAGACCCGGTGCTAAAGGGTGCATTAGCACCGGGTCCAATGGCTAGAAGCAAAGCGACATACAAATATGGCCGAGTGGAGGTTATTAGCACCGGATTGTGGCAAAATCCGGTGCTAAAGGTCCCCCGTTAGCACCGGTGGCAGCTACCAACCGGTGCAAATATGTCAAATCTCATTTAGTACCGGTTGGTAGATACAACGGGTGCTAACGAGAGCATCGGAGGGGCAGCCCTCTTCTACTCCTTTATTTATCCGCCTTCTCTCTTCTTAAATCTTATCTTCTTTTCTCTCTTCCTCCTCTCACTTTCTCTCTTCCTCCTCCTCTCGCAGGCAGGCGCACGCGGCGGACTGCGCCCGGGCGGTGCGGGCGCGGCGCGTGGGACGAGGTTGCCGCAGGCGGCGCGCAGGCCGGCGCTGGCGGGTGGCGTGCTGGCGCGCGGGCGGCGCGCTTGCTGCTGCTGCTGCGCCGGCGCGGCGGTGCGCTGGCTGCTGCTGCTGCGCCTGCGCGGGCGGCGCTTTTGCTGCTGCTGTTGCGCCTGCGCGGCGGTGCGCTGGCTGCTGCGGCGGCGCACTAGCTTGTTGCTGCCGCTTGCTGCTACATTCTGCCACTGCTGCCGTGCTGTTTAATTAAATTTGTGTGCTGCTGCCGCTTGCTGTTGTAATTTTCTCTTTGAATATTGCGTGCTGCTGCCGCTTGCTGTTGTAACATTCTTGTATTGTAATTTACTCTTTAAATCTTGTATTATAATTAAATTTTAGAAGTTAGATTTTGGATGTTTAAGTTTCCTCTTTAAATCTTGCTTTTTCTGTTCTTGAAGAATGTTTCTTTTACTCATCTATTACCCTCCCCTCTTTCTTACCGCCGAGACATCTTCTCTGCCTGTTCTTATTCAAGAACATGGGAAGATGTCTCGGCTGTAAGAAAGAGGGGAGGGAAATAGAGGGTAAAAGAAGCATTTAATTTTTTTTACGCTTTAAAATTTTTAGCACCGGGTGAAAACATCAACCGGTGCTAAATATTGTCTTTAGCACCGGGTATTTGACCCGGTGCTAAAGATAAGTGCCTTTAGCCTCGGCAGTTTAGCACCGGTTGGGATACCCGGTGCTAAAGCCGGTTCCCAACCGGTGCCAATGCAACGTATTCTGGTAGTGTAAGTGGAGAGCTCTCTCCACCGAGCGGCGAGCACTAACGCGATAACCACGGCTCCCTCCTCTGTTACGGTGAGGGCCCCATATCTGGATAAGATAAGGAGGGTGGCAGCTTATCTTTGCATCCATTCACCAAGCGACTGACCGGTTGCTCCCACCGCCTGTGCTAGGCCTGGATAAATAAAACCGAGAATGGAGAACCGAATCGAAAGAATCAGAAATGAAACTGAAAGAATCCGAACCGAAAAAAATCGGTCCTATATTCAGTTTCTACGTCTGCAGAACCGAATACAGTGAGTTAATTTGGTTTTTTAACCCCGATTAATCGAGAAAACCAAACAATATTCTAGCCCACGAAACATTAAGCCCATGAGGCCCAAGTCCTACTGGCAAACCCTAGCCGGCCGCTATCCTCCCGCCCCCTCCCCCCAAGTCCCCGACCCCGCCCCCTCTCGGCTAACCTTGAGACCCTGACCACCCCCCCCCCCAAGAAGCCGCCAAGGGCCAGCAGCCACCCCTATCCGTCCACATCCAGCTCGCCGGCCGCCACCCACCAATGCCAACCACCCCACCCGGCCGTCCAATGGCCAGCACCTGACGCGCGCAACCGATCCCTCCTCTCACCTCACTCCTCCATCCCTAGCGTGCACCACGGTTCCCTCCTCTCATTTCCCTCTTCCGTCCTCCACCTCCTCTGTCTTCTCCCCGGATCCAAGACAAAGGTGGCGTGTGGCAGATCTGACGCACGTGGAGGCGACATCTCGACAGACAGTGATGCCCTACTGGCAATGGCAGAGCTCAAGCGTGCCCCTCGCTGGCGAGATCCCAGCGGCAATAGGCGGGATCCCATGGTGGGAGCAGGCGGCCAACAAGGTAAGTCATGCTCCTCCTCCTCCCTTCTTTATCTCTCTGTGGGCTCCGGCTGCAGCTGTGGCGGTGTGCGGTGGTAGCGGCAGTGAACGTGGTGGCGGCGGTGGGCTGGTGGCGAGCCGCGGTAGGAGCCGGAGCGGGGGGACTAACGTGGTGGTGGTCACGGCGGACGTGGTGGCCCACGGTGGCAGACGTGGCGGCGGCAACCACATCCACTGCTTCTCCCATCGTGGACGTGGCGGCGGCAGCAGAGGCACCTCACTACCAGAATGATCGACATCTGCACCGGGTGGGAAAGCCCTTTAGCACGGGTTTCCCACCCGGTGCAACTAATCTGAGGCTAAAGGGGTACCCCTTTAGCCCCGGGTTGAATAACCGGTGCTAAAGGGCCTCCAACCGGTGCTAAAGGCCCCGGATTTCTTTTTTTTTTGCTTTTTTCAGTAGCCATGCGTGCACGTCTATATACGTATATATTCTAATACGTGTATTCTAATGCGTATTCGGCCGACTCTATATTCATATTAGCTGACATTTCATCAAAATAGAAGACATATATATTACAAAAGTAGATATTCATGCATGTCAACTCGAGTTATATATATTTAAACTGTATTTTCTACTTAATTAAGATTAACGACTAGCTTGTTGGACTGTCTGGCATGTCCTCCAGTACTAGCGAGTAGTATTCTCCTCGGGGATTGACGACCTCGTCCCAGATCCATCCGACGAGCTGTTCTGCAATTGCGTCAATTCTTTCTAGCTCTAGGGACTCTTCCTTCAGGTTGAACATCTGTAATTTACAAATAATTGAAAGATATTTAATCCGCCGAGTTGGAGACAATAATTGTGCACTTAATAATAATGGAAATGTGTTTATTATTACGTACCATAATATCCTCTTGTGTAAGCTTTTTATGTCCCCAATTCCACATGAAATCGCAAACATAGTATGCACATAAATTATTTCCCGGCCCCTGTTTGGCACACTGTCGACCAAAAGAATTTAAGTAAAATTCATATAATATATTAGCCGAGGCCTACATGTACAAATTACTTGCTTACCGGAAAGCCAATGTTCCATTTTAGTGTTTCATGTTGAATTTCCGGGTGTTCTTGACGAAATTGAATCCAGGCCTTGCGAACAAAAAAATTGAGTTAAGTCATTGCGAGTGTAAGGGGTGAATTAAGTAGGGGAAAATATACATCACCTTGTCATCATGTCCATGATGTTCTGTAGTTTTTCTTTTGGAGTGTGCATCGAATCAAAGACGTTCACGACACCCCGGTCAGGACACAATATTATTACGAACCAGTGGAATTTGTGCACATGTATACATTATAATCAGAAATGAATTAGTACACAGACAGTATAAGAAGAAGCCTGTGTATGTACTCACTCGATGTTGTACGGGATTAGTATGGAGTCGCAGTAATTTTGTTCCTTAATATACTTGTATAGGTTTCCATATGTTTCCTCAGGATTCATCAATATCATTTCTTCACTTATCCTTCGAGGATCCATGAAACCAACGTCATATATCCCGGATCTCCGACATTTTTGAATCTCCATTCTGCATATGTTAAGCAATAAATAAAGCCCGCGTCAGCATAGATTGGAATTATTGTTTTCAAACTGTGAATTATAAGCAACAACAAAGTACTTACAATGTCCAACAGGTGATCAAATCCACGTCCATGGCGTCGCGGTGGTACAGCTCATATATATCCTTAAACATCAGCCACACCCAATCCTCGTCACCATTGTAGAAATCATGGTCCTTCACGCCTACTTTGATCATGCGCCGTTTATTCCTTCTTGATTCTTCCAAGTACCACTCATGGAATCGGCGCATCTTCGTCTGTAGCTTGCTCTCCATTTCAGGAGGGACCATAGGCTCGCCAAGCTTAAACGGCCACCTCAGCATTGTGTTTACAGGCACCTCTTCTTCCCCCAGGACTTGCGCTCTGGTTAGTCCAGTCTCGGCCATTACTCGTTGCACGTTAAGCTCGTCCAGAGATGGCAATGGACCCAAGGGCCGCTGAGGTTGCTGGCCGAGCTGAGGAACCTTTTTGGATGGACCCGCCTCCTTATCTGCAGCCTTCAGGCCTGGTGGTGGTGATTTTTTTATATTTGCTGAGAAATGTTCATCGAGGGCCACCACTGCGTGTGCCCGTGTTACGGTCCACAGCAAAGTTATAGTTTGCCTGTGCCCGTGTTACGGTCCACGGCAAAGTTATAGTTTGCCGGCTTCTATTTGTTGTGTGCTCTTTGCCATATATTTTTCGAGGTACACTGCAAATGACTGGAATCCCATAGTAACCTTGTACACAGCGTTTGCGATTTCCATTATTAGAAATATGAGCATTCATCTTTTTGACCTTTGTAGCGGTTGCTTTTTGGCCCGATACTCACGATAGTATTAGCACCCGTTCAAAAATGGAGATCCGCATAGGTCATTTATTATCGGGTCGTAACACTACCCATTCTTAGAAAAATACCTTTTTTTTGATACCAAGTGATATTATAAACAAGTATTAATAAGCCTTAAACTTTCCGTGCCCAGTCCTAACAATTGTTGTGACATACACTACGTAAGGATCAATCAAATGTGACGCTCATTTAGTGACACTGTTTATTTCGCGTCACTATTTTTTTAATTAGTGACACGAGTTGATGAAACACGTTACTATTGTCTTCAACTGTTAAATAACTGTGACGGATGTAGTTGATCCGCGTCACCAATATTAGATGGTACATTAGTGACGGTTTTTGTGGAGACGCGTCACTAACATGATTGCTCTTCAGTGACACCACTACTTTATCCCCGTCACTAGTATATCCATGCTACCAGTGAGTGAGAAACAACTGATCTCATTGGTGACGTCATTGTAGACCCGCGTCACTACCAGCAAGGATGCCCGTGTATCGGATGCCGGACCCGAAAAAAAGATCGATAGCGGTTAACCACGATGTCCTCACGTCCGCGCTCCCTCCTCAGTCCTCACGCCTCCTATTCTCCCTCTCATGTCGACGGCGGCGACGGGATCCTCCACCGCCCTAGCCTCACCCACGTTTCTTCTTCCCACCACTCGAGCCTCGGCCGCCTTCCTCCTCCCTAGATCCTAAGCCTCTTCATCATCCAAGCTCAGAAGCAACTCCGTGAAGGATCCAAATCGTAGGGTTTCGAAGAAGGAGAGCTATTTGGCGGCGAGGAACCAAATCGAGTGAGTGCATCCACTGGTGATAGTGATTGGTGATCTTGTCCCTGAGCGTGTTGAAATAAACCACGACATTGGTGTTCTTGGCCATGGCGTGGGCGTGTGTGTGTCGGCGTCGCGTTCATCGCGTGTGTGCGGATGTTCGTGGCGACCAAGTGCTTTAGCTCGTTAGGATTGGTAAAGTCGTAGTCTAGGTAGTGTCTTGAGTCCATTGGTGCGCGAGTTTGGAGCTCCGAAGAGGCCATGGATGAGATCAAGGTCGGAACGCCGGTGTGGCCACGTTCCAGGAGGGACAGCGTGTGCGCGCTCGTTCCGGGCAGAAGAAGCAGGGGAAGGCGGAGCTTGTGGTGCAGGGCGACTACGTGCACGAGTGTGTGCTCGTGTTGAGGTGTGTCGCGTACGGAGACGGGCGGCGCAGGTGTGGCCGCGTTTGAGCCCGTGTCCGCTGTGGCGAGCTCGCGCCCGGTGCGTTCAGCGTGCAACAGAGGAAGACCGAGTCCGGGGGGGGCGACAACAGCGGGGAAGGCACCACCTGGCGAGCAGACGGTGATCTGGAGCTGGCTACGCGCGGAGTTCGTTGCTCAGGGCGTAGTGGAGGTCGGAACGTCAGGAAGTGTGCGTGTGTGCGTGCGTGCGCGCCGTGCTCGCGGTAATGGCGGCGAGCGTGCTGTTGGGGCCTATAAGAGGCCATGCCATTCCTCTGTACTGCTTGAGTTGAGTTGCTTGAGTCAATAAACAGCCAACATACAAGACGTTTGAGCGGTTGGGGCGTTTGGCGCCGAAATCGCGTGTGTTACTGTTCATCTTCTATCTCCCGACGGCGTCCATGCGCGCGAGAGAGAGAGGTGTGAGGTTGATTCAGTGCTCAATTCCAACAATTGGTATCAGAGCCAGGCTAGGGCAAGGCAAGGGCGGTTCGCTAGTGCATGTTCTACAGCGGATCGGTGAGCCCACCTCGACAGCCGGCGAACAAGAAGCGCGTCGTTCCGCGGCAGAGTGCGACGGCGACAACCATGGCGGGCGATGGTGAGAAGACTCCTCCAAGCTCTCCGAAGAAGCCGTCCGGCGGCAAGGGCGGTGAAGACGCCGGGAGCAGCGGGAAGGGGGAGATCGTGCGCGTCGTTCGAGAGATCACCGGCGGGGTGAATTGGCCGAAGCTCACCAAGACCAACTACACCCAGTGGTCGTTGGTGATGAAGATCAAGATGCAAGCGCGCAACCTCTGGGAGGCAATCGAGCCCGGCGACGTGACGATGCAGGAAGATCGCATGGCGCTCGACGCCATCACCAGTGTCGTGCCGGACGAGATGGTGGCGGCACTCGCGGTGAAGGAGACGGCGCTCGAGGCGTGGAACGCGGTGAAGGACATGCGAATCGGCAGCGAGTCGGTGAGGAAGGCGAAGGCGCAGCGACTTCGGCGTGAATTCGAGTCGATCCGGTTCAAGGACGGCGAGGGCGTGGACGACTTCGTGCTGCGACTTCAAGGTCTTGTCGCGGAGCTCGGGACTGTGGGGGAGACGATCAAGCCGAGCAAGGTGGCGGAGAAGCTGCTCCGAGTCACCCCGAAGCGGCTCTCGACGGTGGCGGTTGCGATTGAGGTCACGGCGGACCTCAGCAAGCTGACCGTGGAGGACGTCGGTGGGCGGCTTCGCGCGGCGGAGGATCGAGCAGCCGAAGACAACGAGGTGGCCCTGGCAAACACCGACGGCAAGCTTCTGCTCACTATGGAGCAGTGGGACGCGCGTCGGCGGGGGCATCGCGAGAAGGACCGCGAGGTGGAGCTAATAGATAAGAAGCTCATCTACTTAGAAACATTTATATTTTGTAGTATGACAGAGTTTATATAGTACAAATACCATTTTCATACATGCATGAGAAGTTTAGTCTAATTATTTATGATTTTTAATAGTAGAAACTCTTAAATATAGTGTTCTTCTATAATGCAAATTCTAGAAGCTTCCAAATATAGTCACTGGTTAAAATCGTCCCGCGCATGGGTGCAGAATAGCTTCGGACCGCATCAACCAATTTTTATCATAATAATAGACAGTAACACCCTTTGGTTTTGGCAACATTTACATACACCTGCATATCCATCAGCAAATAATTGAAGTGTACCTTGGTAATTTGGGTACCACCAAAGACACAGTACATATGAAGATGCGCCACCCCTTTTCCTCTAAACCCTAGTCGCCCACCCACCCCCTCCCGCCGCCACCCATCAGGCTGCACCCCCACCTCCTGCGGCCACCATCGTCGACGAGGCCTGGAGACGGCGCCCGCAAGGGCGTAGGTCTCTCCAGCCCGTCCGCCGGCAAAACCCTACCTCAACGGCGGGCGGCGACATCTCCTCCACCACGTCGTCATAGTTGCAAGGCCATCTCCCCGACGACCGTGCCCGCTTCAAGTGTTGGGAAACGAGGGAGGCTACGCTAGCACACACAAAAAATCGTTCACCCAAAATTAGGAACAACAGCAGTTATAGATCACAGATTGTTACCACTTGACGCGCAGTTGCAGCGGAAGCCGTCTCGATGTAGACGAACGCGTCGAAGTGGCAGTGCAGTGCAGTTGCTTACGTCCGTCTGGTCCTGCACGTGCGGTTCGTCCTTGTGCTCCAAGCGCAGCACCTCCGAGGTATCCACACGTACGAGGATTGAAACATCGCGCACTGGACTGCTAGGTCCGCGAGCACGATGGGGAGAAAAGCAACTATTGCTTGGAAGTCATATCTTTCTCAGGAGGGGTTTGGTCTCTATTTATTTGGATGAAATTCTCCACACCATATTCCATTAGCAATATGGGACTAATAAATAAAGCACCCCTTCCCCTGGTAATGGGCTTCAGAACATTTGTGGCCCATTAAGACTAGTGGATCGAATCCAATTGTCTCTTGGGCATATTCCCAACAATCTCCCACTTGCACTAGAGACAATCTCACAAGCAAGTTTTCAGTGTTCCAAACCTCGTAAGTGTGTGACCCTATGGGTTCACGTACACATAGACATGGTTCGAGTACTCCTACTCGTTCCAATAGTTGATAGCGGCCTCTAGCAAGACGTGTCAACTCCCATGAATACGTAAAGATCATATCAGACGAACCACCACAACATCACGTACAAGCTATTCCCTTTGCCTCACGATATTTGGTCCAACTCCAAGTAAGACCTCCCTTTCTCGAATCTGTGAGTCGGATCCTTCAAGAGGTTAACACTTAACCTAGCACGGCCATGCATTTCTTGATCCTGTCACTCGAGGGGCCTAGAGATATCTCTCTCATATAGAGAGGGGCAAATCCCATCTTGATTGACCATGCCTCACAGCATGCTTCCTGACAAACCTGAAAACCACCTTTATAACTACCCAGTTACGGTGCAGCGTTTGGTAGTCCCTAAGTAGGTCAATTCGCATCTTGAGTACATATGACAATCTCAGGTCTAAGGACAAAGCATACACGTTGTGAAGAAGAGATAAACAAGTCTCAAACTGGGTCAGTCCAGCCCCATGTCATACATGTGCCCACATTATTAGTTTGACATCTCCATGTCCATGACTTGCGAAACATAGTCATCAACTAATACATGTGCTAATCAAATTAGGGACAATCCTTTTGAATAATCATACAAGTATAGAATTTCACAAACAATTCACATAATTGCTAATCATATACAAGTTGCCTTTCATGGATATTCAATAAATAAACAATATGTCATAGATACAAAACATTGTCCACTCACACTGGAGCTAATCTAAATGATATCTAATACTCATAGCTCTCGTGTGTGATTCATGTTTAGGCCGTGGAAGAGCCTTTGTCAAAGGATCAACAATATTCAAATCCGTATGTATTTTGCATATCTTTATCTCACCACGTCTAACGAACTCTCGAATGAGGTGAAACTTCCGCAGTACATGTTTGTTTTTCTGGTGATTCCTCGGCTCCTTAGCCTGTGCAATTGCCCCATTGTTGTCACAGTAGAGTTCCAATGGGCTAGATGCATTGGGAAACACACCAAGCTCAATGAGAAACTTCCTCATCCAAACACCTTCCTTTGCCGCTTCCGAAGCTGCGATGTACTCTGCTTCCGTTGTAGAATCAGCCACAGTATCTTGCTTAGAACTTTTCCAGCTTACAACACCACCGTTTATTGTGAACACAAATCCTGATTGCGACTTTGAATCGTCTGGATCAGTTTGGAAACTAGCATCAGTGTAACCCTTTACAATGAGCTCTTCCTCACCTCCATAGACTAGGAACACATCTTTAGTCCTTCTAAAGTACTTAAGAATGTTTTTCACCGCTGTCCAGTGACTTTCACCTGGATTAGACTGGTGTCTGCTCGTAACACTTAGAGCATATGAGACATCTGGACGAGTACTTATCATGGCGTACATGATGGATCCAATTGCTGAAGCATAAGGGACCTTACTCATGCGCTCCCGCTCATCAGTCGTCGTAGGACACTGAGTCTTGCTGAGGTGTACGCCATGTGACATAGGCAAGAACCCTTTCTTGGACTGTTCCATGCTGAACCGATTCAGCACCTTGTCAATATAAGTATCTTGACTTAATCCTATAAGCCTCCTTGATCTATCCCTATAGATCCTTATGCCCAGAATGTATGCAGCTTCCCCTAAGTCCTTCATAGAAAAACTATTTTTCAGCGAAGTCTTAACGGATTCTAGCATAGGAATATCATTCCCAATCAACAATATGTCATCCACATACAAGATTAGAAATACAACAGAGCTCCCACTTTCCTTCTTGTAAACACAAGCCTCTTCTTCATTCTGTCGGAAGTCAAACCCTTTGACTACCTCATCAAAACGAAGGTTCCAACTCCGAGATGCTTGCTTTAATCCATAGATTGATTTCTGAAGCTTGCATATTTTTCCAGCATTAGTTGGATCGACAAAACCTTCTGGTTGTATCATGTATACATCCTCCTCTAGGTTCCCATTGAGGAAAGCTGTTTTGACATCCATCTGCCATATTTCATAATCGAAATACGCAGCTATTGCTAGAACGATCCGGATAGATTTAAGCATCGCTACTGGAGAGAATGTCTCGTCGTAGTCAACTCCTTGAACTTGTCGAAAACCTTTTGCAACAAGTCGTGCTTTGTAGACGTTAACATTTCCGTCTACATCTCTATTTCTCTTAAAGATCCATTTGCACTCGATGGGTCTCACACCATCAGGCGGGTCAACTATGTTCCAAACTTGATTTTGCCCCATGGTATCTATCTCGGATTTCATGGCACTTTGCCATTTCTCGGAATCTGCGTCCATCATAGCTTCCGCATAGGTCCTAGGCTCATAGTTGTCCATCAACAATATGTCGCGCTCTCCCGTAACTAGGAGATTCATTTTCTGTGTAGCGTGACGTGGCCTTTCCGACCTTCGTGGTTGTGGTGGTTCTTCTCTTACCACAGGTGCCTCAACTTGTTCTGCTACATTAGCATCACTCGTAAAGTCTTGCCTCATAGGCTCATCTCGAATTTTTTCAAGATACACCTTCTGTCTACTTTTCTCGCTTTTGAGAAACTCTTTCTCCAAGAAAACACCGTTCCTAGCGACAAACACTTTGCCCTCTGATCGGTTGTAGAAATAATATCCAATTGTTTCCTTTGGATATCCCACGAATATGCACTTGTCCAATTTTGGTGTAAGCTTGTCCGACTGAAGTCGCTTGACATATGCCTCACAACCCCAAATTTTCAGAAAAGACAAACTGGGAGTCTTGCCAGTCCATATCTCATATGGTGTCTTCTCCACGGACTTAGATGGTACCCTATTTAGTGTGAAAGCTGCTGTTTCTAGAACGTAACCCCAAAATGATAACGATAGGTCTGACTGGCTCATCATTGATCGCACCATGTCTAACAAGGTTCGATTACGTCGCTCGGACACACCGTTCCTCTGAGGTGTTCCAGGTGGCGTTAGCTGTGGAACAATTCCGCAACTCTTTAGATGAGTGCTAAACTCGTGGCTCAAATACTCGCCTCCACGATCTGATCGCAAGACTTTAATTTTCTTACCACGCTGATTTTCAACTTCAGTTTGAAACTCTTTGAACTTTTCAAAAGTCTCTGACTTGTGCTTCATTAAGTAGACATAGCCATATCTACTAAAATCATCAGTGAAAGTTATGAAGTACTGAAATCCACCTCGAGCTGTCGTGCTCATTGGTCCACATACATCAGTATGTATGAGTTCCGACAAGTCTTGCGCCCTCTCAGGAAAACCTGTGAAAGGTGCCTTGGTCATCTTGCCTAGCAAACAAGCTTTGCACGTCTCGTATGATTCAAAATCAAACGAAGTTAAAAGTCCATCAGAATGGAGCTTCTTCATGCGCTTCTCACTTATATGACCCAAACGACAATGCCACATATAGGTAGGATTTAAATCATCTAGCCGAGGCCTTTTAGCAATTATATTACATA
The DNA here is from genome assembly GCA_033239725.1 of Echinochloa phyllopogon. Taxonomy (NCBI): domain Eukaryota; kingdom Viridiplantae; phylum Streptophyta; class Magnoliopsida; order Poales; family Poaceae; genus Echinochloa; species Echinochloa phyllopogon. Next base: position 18,326,956 of record BTCW01000016.1, read on the forward strand.
TAGGTGAATCATCAAGATTTAAAATGAACAATCCATTCACAATGGATGCAAGAGCCACAAACATGCCGTTCTTTGAGATCACACAACCATTGTCTTTACTCGTGAATGTATAACCATCCTTCATCAAACATGAGGGAGATACAATGTTTCGACTCAAACTAGGAACAAAATAACAATTATTCAATTCCATGATAAATCCTGACGGAAGGTGGAGTTGCATCGTTCCGATGGTCAAAGCAGCAACTCTTGCATTATTGCCCACTCGGAAATCAACTTCGCCTCTTCCCACGCTTCTACTTCTTATTAGTCCCTGCATCGAATTGCAAATATGAGCAACCGATCCGGTATCAAATATCCAGGAATTAATAGAAGATTCAGCGAGAAAAATGTTTGTAATATTAATGTCAAGTGTACCTGATGCGGAAGTACTCTTACTACCGCCTTTCTTCAGAGAAGCCAGGTACTTCTTGCAATTCCTTTTCCAGTGACCAAGTTCCTTACAATAAAAGCACTCCTCTTTTTCTGCAGCTGGTCCAGACTCAGTCTGGGGCGTTGAGCTTGGCTGAGAGATCATATCTTTAGCCTTGCCCTTCTTCTTCCAAGATTTGCCCTTCTTCTTGAAGTTAGGCCTGTTTTGAATGGCCATCACATGGCTGCTGCTAGCGCTTTTCTTGATGTCAGCCTCTGCTGTCTTGAGCATGCCACATAACTCATTCAATCCCTTCTCCGCCCCATGCATATGGTAGTTCGAGATGAAGTTCCCAAAGCTAGGCGGAAGTGATGCTAGAATAAAATCAGTGGCCAACTCTGGGCCAAGTGGGAAGCCTAGCTTCTCCAACCTCTGGGAGTAACCAACCATCTTGATCACATGCGGCCCTACAGCTGCGCCTTCTGCTAGCTTGGTTTCCACAAAGGCCTTTGAGACATTGAACCTTTCAGTCCTGGCCTGAGTTTGGAACATGTCCTTAAGCGCCTCGATCATATCGTGAGCCTCATGGTTTGTCTCAAACTGCATCTGCAGCTTGGGTTCCATGCAATCAAGCATAAGGCAGCTCACTTCAAGATTGACATCACATGCCTTTTTGTAAGCATTTTTCTCAGCAAGGGTTGCGTTATCATCAGGCTCAACTGGTAATGGGGTGTCTAGAACATCTTCCTTTTTCTCAGCCCTGAGAACAATTCTACGGTTTCGGATCCAATCCGCGTAATTTGTTCCATTCAACTTATCCTTCTCAAGGATTGAACGCCAAGAAAATGGTGTGCTAGGTGCCATTGATCTACAACAGAAAATAATGCAAAATACTAAGACAACATATCTATGACAGAGTAAAATACATTAAACAATTTAACGGAATTTACTCCCACTAAAATAAATATCCCTCCATTGATACTTAGTGATTCAGGATCCACAACTAACAAGTCGACTAGTGAGCTTTAGCATCACCGCTAGAAGACATGGTAGATCGGTAAGCAACTCTTGCTAATCATATCATATATGACTCCTGTTGTTGGTTGACATCTCTATGTCTCGGCGTCCAACCTTTATGTCCCAAGGTCCTTAACCGTTAAGATGACCTTGTTTAAGTTAACCAACCCTTTATGCGAGTGAGTATCCGATACAAATCCATCTAGTCAAGGAAAACTAGTGGCACCCTAATTTCATAGACCCACCACTAATTGTACAAGACATGTGATGGTGCAAGATTTAGTTGGGAGGACATTCAAAACTTAAACATTTCTGAGGGATCGTTTTCAATATTTTTAATTTCGCCGGACTGTCCGACGTTCCCTGCGGACCGTCCGCCGTTTCCTTGCGGACCGTCCGACCTGCTCTGGCGGACCGTCCGACCCTCTGGAACGCTGGAAAATGCTTCTGTCAAAATTCTGACCGAATTTACGGACCGTCCGCCGCTCTTTCGCGGACTGTCCGCCGTTCTTGCGCGGACCGTCCGCCGTTTTCCCCGGACTGTCCGATTCGCTCCGCGGACTGTCCGACCAGCTCTTGCGGACCGTCCGACCCTCTGGAACGCTAGATAACGTCTCTGTACGATTCTTGACCGAATTTACGGACCGTCCGCCGTTCTCTCGCGGACCGTCCGCCGCTATCTCGCGGACCGTCCGCCGTTCTTGCACGGACCGTCCGCCGTTATCGCTACCGTCAATATACCTAAATTCGATCCGACCAATCACATTGATCTATATTTCACCATGCCTAGGTTTACGTGCATCACTTAACTCCGGTGGCGGAATTCTGACCGGTAGGAGTAATTCGTTACACTACCATCATAGTGGATCCAGTCAACACTGTCGTATATCGACATGCGACGCGGTCATTGATCTAAGTTCGATTTGACCAATCCAATTGATCTATATCTCACCATGCCTGGGTTTACGTGTATCACTTAACTCCGATGGCGGAATTCCGACCGGTAGGAGTAATTCGTTACACTACCATCATAGTGGAGATTACGAACCGATCAGAGACTAATCTACATCCAAGCATATCTCTATATGCATATATCCGAATCTATAACGAAACAGCTACGGCTCTGATACCACTGTTGGGAAACGAGGGAGGCTACGCTAGCACACACAAAAACTCGTTCACCCAAAATTAGGAACAACAGCAGTTATAGATCACAGATTGTTACCACTTGACGCGCAGTTGCAGCGAAAGCCGTCTCGATGTAGACGAACGCGTCGAAGTGGCAGTGCAGTGCAGTTGCTTACGTCCGTCTGGTCCTGCACGTGCGGTTCGTCCTTGTGCTCCAAGCGCAGCACCTCCGAGGTATCCACATGTACGAGGATTGAAACGTCGCGCACCGGACTGCTAGGTCCGCGAGCACGATGGGGAGAAAAGCAACTATTGCTTGGAAGTCATATCTTTCTCAGGAGGGGTTTGGTCTCTATTTATTTGGATGAAATTCTCCACACCATATTCCATTAGCAATATGGGACTAATAAATAAAGCACCCCTTCCCCTGGTAATGGGCTTCACAACATTTGTGGCCCATCAAGACTAGTGGATCGAATCCGGTTGTCTCTTGGGCATATTCCCAACATCAAGATCCAGCGCCACCACAGCTCCACCATCGCTGCCCTCATCTCCTTGACGACCGTCCCCGCTTCAAGATCCAGCGCCACCACACCTCCTTCGTTGCCGTCCCAAAGAACTTGTCGTGATGCCGATAAAGGGTGGATCGAAGAAACCACAAGCAGGTTCGGCCCTTCTTACATCCATTCAATTTATTAATGATTGCCATCTCCTGATGATTGTGATCCTTTGTGGTTCCTAACTTGTCACTATTTTTGCGAATCTGAGTTACTGAGTATTTTTCCTATGTATGGAATGTTTTCATGATGGACCTACGGATTTGTTTGATGGCAAGTCATGTATGCAAACTTGTTCATTTCCTATGGCACAAAAGTACCAACAGATTGCGAGCTTGTAGCTTCTGTGCAATATAATTGGAATTGTATGATGCATGTGTTAGTGTTGATTGAAAATATTGCCATGCAACCTGTTAATGCAAATTTTGTAGCTTCTGTTACTGCTGGAATTTATTGAACATATCTTAATGGAGCATTGCATATAGTGAAATATTCTCCTCTGTTAGTTCAATTGTGCTTTTTCTAGTAACTAGGTTATTTGTTAGGTAACAACCAAACTGGAATGTGTTTTCTACGTTTGTCTAGATCTGTTCATTCCATGTTGATCTATTGCTTTTGTCCATCCTAGCTTCGATCTATGATAATTTGTGTAATCTATACTGTGTCCATGTTCTATCTGTTCCTGCAAGACAAATTGTTGATCAATGCATTTATGTACTAATATGTTCATGTCTTCTCATCTTAGAATCGACACTGCTTCCATATGAAGAGGTGCGCTACAGACGTTGTATGAGTAACGGTGCAAGGCTCCAACAACTTGGGACTTCCTGATGATTTTTTCAACAAAGTTCTTCGCCGAGCAACTACCAATCCTCAAGAGAAGGAAAAGACACATGCAAGAGATAGAGAAGATTCTAACTCTGATTATGATCGTTTACAGGATGATAATGGTGAACAAGATTTGATTGCTGATGACACTGATAAGTTGATAATTTGTACATCTTGTCAGGATTTAACTTAGTGTCTGCTTGCTACTGTTTAATTATTCTGCACACTATGTTCACTAATCCATGATTCCTTTCCTAGCAGGGATCTAAGAACAAGACTTGCAAGAAGGCAAACAAACAAACTTCAAATTCTGTTCCTGGTGGAGTCAAGTTTCAGTCTCGTAAGAGGGTTTATGCAGGACAAGCACCTACTAGGGAGATAAGGTCAAGGAAAAACATTGCCCATCCTGATGCAAGTCCTACACCAATTGTGCCACCTCCACCACATCCTAATGCGAGCCAAGGTGTTGAACTTGATGGCAACTTTGGAGACGGCACACCACCTACAGGTGAAGGCAAGTGCTGCTCACTGTCATTCTAATATCTATGATTACATCATGAATGAATGGTGATGGAGGTGATGCCATTATACTTCCTGTCATTTTCATAACACTCCCTACTTGCTGCTCATTTTTAGATGATGGAGGTGATGCCGTTCGCCTATCGGATGGGCACAGCCATATGGCCAACCAAGGTGATACTTTCTTACCATTACAGAGTCTATTAGGTTTGTTTGGTTGATGAACACATTCTTACTGCCTGCCATTTTTAGAAGGTTTTGCCGAGCATGATGACAACACCAACGTGGCTGATAGAGCTGATGGCATTGCCCTTGCTGACCAAAACGAGATGAACATAGAAGGTGATAGGTCATTCATTTATTTGCCATATTGCGTATTATTTCACTAGTATGGTTGCTGAACTACAATTTCAATGTGCATTTACAACTAGGTGGAAGGCAACGACGGGACCGAGGACTCAATATGGGAAAAGATCTCCAGAGGCTGACTCGAGCTCGACGTGCCAAACTGCCAGTGGTCATAGCTGAAGGAAATATAAGGCCAATGGTACCTATTATTGCTGCCAAGTATGCAAGTGAGTGCCACATTACAGTCCGGAACCATGTTCCTGTGCTCACACACTGGAAGGAATACAAGAAAGAACCTGCACATTTTGATCTGTTCATGTGAAGACTTTCTGTAAGTACAAATATCTGGTTTGCTCCTTCCACATTTTCATGGGAATTCATTCATTGTAGAAAAAGAAGTATTGATTTTCCTTTACAATTATAATTGCATATGTCACACATGAAGTTAACTGGTCTTTGCCTTGACCAGCCATGTAGAATTCTATCACCTAATGCAAAAGAAAGTCGAACATATATACTTTGTTGTATTTGAAATGCAATCTTGGATGCTCTGCTCCTTTACTCTTCTTGCCTTTCTTTGTGTTGTGGTAGATTCCCATCTTTCGATGTTTTGTTCTTCTACTATTTGCTTCAGGTCTGAATTTATTTTTGTAATGGGGGCAGAGTGCCCGCTATATGCGTTGATGTTTGAAATAGAAGAACCTGAACTCAGTAGTCAATCAGCCCAATTGTTCATAGTCTCATTGGTTTGCTTTATTTATCTAGATTTTCACCTAGTAATTTAATGCACAATATTGAACTGGTATTTTTTTCTTGCAACTTAAATAATTCCTGGATGCTGGATTGGCAACTTACACATGTTCTTCTATCTGAATAGGTAAAGTTTGCCATCAACACAACAGATGAGATTGTTAAAAAGGGTTGTCTTGAGATGATGAAGTCTGCAGTTCGCCAGCATCGACACCATCTGAAGAAAGTTTATTTTGATCCTCTTCCACTACATTTGGTTAGGAAAACTTCTCCTATCATATCGACCAGTAATGAACAGTGGATTGAACTTGTGGAATTATGGAAGACTCCCAAAAAAATGGTAGGTTTCTTTCATAAAAAACAAACTCCTGCCTTGTACATTCAACTATTTCTAGTGTCTTAAATGCAATCTTTCTTTGAATAGGAGGCATGTCAAAAGAACAAAGACAACCGAGACAATGTTAAGTTCCATCAAACAACTGGCTCCTGTAGCTACCCTGTTCTTGTAGAAAATTTGGTAAGTTAGCCATATCCATGTTAGCTCTTGTTCAGTTTGTTTATGAGCCTATTGTTTTCTATGTCCTAGAGCTCTTCCAAAATTTACATACTGTGCCAGTTCTCACTTGCTGGAACTAAATGCCAATATCTATTAATGATATTCACTGCATACCCATTTTGTTCAAGTGAACATGTTTCATCATGTTTAGAATGATGCCTCTAGTTTCATCTAATGTTTATGTTGCTAAGATGAGTTCATAATTGTGTGCAACAGTAGTTCTTGCTTGTTGTGCAAATATATATGAAAAATGTATATTCTATTTTCATTATTGAAACTATGAAGTGTTGTCAACAAGTATATTTTCTTTCTCCTTACAAATGTTGTTTTCAGGGAGACAAGTACAAGGATCATGAACCTGATGCATTTGATTTGTTCAAGGAGTGCCACTATAGCAAGAAAAAGAAAGGCTACACTCCTGCCGTACAACTGGCTATTGTAAGATAAATTTCAACTAGTGCTATTTGACATGCTCATTGTCAGCTATTTGACATGCTTATTTTCAGCTGTTTCATGAACCTTGTTTGTTGCTTGTTTTGTAGAAAGAAATGGAAAACAAGCTATCTGCACCAACAGAAGGTGAACAACCCCACTCTGCTACTTTGGTTGTAGGTGATGTGCTTGGTGAGAACACGAAGAAAAATCAGTTCCTTCAGAATGTGGGGATCCAGGTTGCGCGGCCTAGAGGAAGTGTGAAGAACGTTGAGGCAGAGTTAGAAGTGGAAAAGAGAGCAAATGCTGAGCTTCGATCCGTTGTTGATTCCCAACGTGCAGAAATGGATGATCTGAAAAAGAGGCAAGCAGATATGGAAGCGAAGCTTGAGGCTTTGCTGAGTCGTCAACCAAACTAAGCTAGATGGCGGTATGTTAGCTGGAATCTAACCTCCGGTGGAACCTAACCTTTGCTGGGACCTTATTTTTTGCTGCTCCTGGTGCTGGGCTCTTTTGCTGTTGGTACCTCTGGTGGAACCTAACCTCTGTTGGTACAGTGTTGGTGATGTATTCTTTTGCTGCTGGTGCTTGGTACTTCTGCTACTGTTGCTGGATTGTTTTTTGCGGCTACAGTTTTTTGCGGTGGAGTTTCTAGTGGTACAGTTTGTGGTACAATTTTGCGGCTGGAGTGGCTTGTGCGCCATGGTTGATTGTTATGTTGTGATGTGATGATGAATGTGATGTTCAATGAAAACATGACTGGATGCAACTGATGATGTTTTATTTTCTGTGCATTGATGTCTATATGGGCTTTATGATTCCTTTCTGGGTTGAAATTTGTGATTCTGAAATTACTATATAAAATCGCGGGGCAAATTTGACCCAATAAAATAGCCCAAAAATATTCGGCCTATCTAAGTGGCCCATTTTTCATTTTTGGTTGAGATGTGACACCAGCTGCCACATCATCATCCATGTCAGCTGCCACGTTAGTATCCACGTCAGCTGCCACATTAGTGTCCATGTCAGCAGCTACAACATCATCCATGTCAGCATCACATGACGATATCTATAACGTTTATTTTCGTCACTAATAATGGACTTGGGCTGGGCTACATGGGCTTTAGGCTATTCTGTGATGGTGGAGGAATGTTATAGATTGAGTCTATCTATGACGATTTTTAAGAGATGTCACAAGGTTAATCCGTGACGCTCAATACATGACGTTATCTGAGAATGTCATAAACATCATTTTATGACGGTTTTTTTATGATTTGTGATAAAAATGGACCGTCATAGATCACGAGGTTTCTTGTAGTGGAGGTCGAGAACCTCACGATCGACGGTGGTTCCTTTGTCCTCACACCGCTTGAATGTTGATCAGCAATGGCATCATCATTTGAGTTATCGACGCAACGATGCGTTGCCGAAACCCTATCCTGCATTCCTGCTCAGCCTCTAGAATGCACAAAGGAGACGTCAAAATCGATGATACGGAAACAAAATACGTCTGAAGACCAGTGACAGGTAAATTGGCAACGCGTCACTGTAACAAAACTTTCTGTGCTGACCTTCGACGAGCTCCAGCATGGATATTAAACCACCGACACTTTGGGGTGGTATAGTAGGCTATGACCTTTTTACCTCTTCACTATCCAACTAAGGCTCTTATTTTTTTATTCAAATTTGTATAGAATTTTAGCCCGATCGTTTTAAGATCCGACTCTTAAAATTGATAGGTTAAATTATAAGGCCCATTAGTACCCGTAGGCATAAACTGTGATATGAGAGGGTTGGTGTTTGGTGTGAGTCACTTTTTGCTGTGTTTATTTTGATGTCAAAGCAAAAACTGAAAATGCAAGCTTTATTACCAACGACAACAACATGCGCCCACATGCCCACAACCAACTCTTACATGGTAACAACCGAACCCAACATTCAAAGACCCGCGAAAACTAAACATGCTTGATCTCGATGACTCCTACCAAATGCAAGCAGTACCGAAGGGAAAAAGATCAATTAAGTAAAAGCACGTCAATTACTACTAGAGGTCGAGCTGGGCATAAGCCCATCGATTAGGGCATTATAGTTCAGGCCCCTCTAAAATTACTTTCCACGCTAGCTTGCAGGCTGCTTCGCACTTGTCCTTGCACCCCTGCAACACTGCTGAGAGGCAAGGTCGGTACGAAGGTTGCTCCATGTCGGAGCAGTACTTGCCGCATGTAGTTGTGCAGGAGGCGCCGCATGCCTCCGCCCCTCCAGGAGGGCACGTAGAGCTGCCGCTGTTGCACGCGGACTCGCATGAGCTTTTGCAACCCATCAAGCAGTTTAAAGGGCACTGAGGAGAGCCGCCACGCTTCAATCCCCCGCATGTGCTATCAGCTTTCGCTTGGCACTTGGAAGGGCACGTTGAGACGCAACGACGGAGCAGCTGCTGGGTGCAAGATGTCCCTGGTGATGCTGCCGGCTTCCCCATCAAGGACATGAGGACCATGACCATGAGTAGGGCTCCCCTAAGAGCAGTGGCACTGCTGAAAGCCATCTAGAAGAGAGAGGGAACGAGATCTGGAGGATATATTGAGATCGGAAAGCGTTTCAACTGGATGTGCAAGCTAGTGCTCTATGTTTGGCTGACACATTCGCTGCAACTAGAGGTGCTATTTATATTCTCTTGTAATGGAACGGGTCAAATTTCTATTTTTTTGTATATAGAAAGTTCGTCTACCCTCATTAATTAAATGGACCTCGTTTTAGCTGCAGGTACATTGGATCAAGCAAAGGAATAGAGTAAGCATTTTCAAATCGTTGCAGACTTTTCGAGAAGTCAAATTTTCATGTCGGCTGTTTGCCTTGCGCCACTACTAAATTAGCTCCGTGTTTCATGTTTTGCCCCCTTCCCACAGTATACCACACTGACGCATCCAGTACCCAAGCACCGACAAGTACGTTGATCCCGCCGTCACCGCTGTTCCTGCTCTTGTCTTCGATTCTGCCTCCGTCGACACCAACGATGCCGTCATCACCATCGATGCCGGAGACCGGAGTTGGAGGGCTCACAGGAAGAAGGTTCCATGCTGCCAGCGCTCCGGTGTCCAATGCTCTCCGAGCATAAGCAACACAATCATGCAGAGTTCTTTATTTACACCAGATTGCAAAGAATATTTGAAGCCTGCGGTTGGAATGATCTTTGATACACTCACAAATGTATAGAAATTTTACAAATCTTGTACACATGAATCTGGTTTTTCTGTTCGTGTTGGTCAGCACAAGAAGCAAAATGGGAAAATATTAATCAAGCGGTATTATTATTCAAGGGAAGGGTACGTAGAGGAGAACATACAAAATATTATTGATGATATGATGGAAACTAGATGTGGTTGTGAGGCACATATTGCTGTCAAGCTTGGCAGTGACAAGAAGTATTAGATAACTCTTCAATGGTTGTGGAGCACACCCATGGCCTTGTGTCGCCCAATAATAGGCATTTGCTAAGATCCAACCTTAATATTAGTGAGAAATCAAAGTGTAATTTGTTCAATTGTCATAAAGCTAGCATTGGCACCTCACAAGCATATAGTCTTCTCCATGTCAGTGAGGATGGGTTTTAGAATGTTGAGTGCATTCTTAGGGATTTCCGAAACTATTATCGTGACCTCAGGACCAAAATCAAAGATGCAGATGCACAAATGTTTATGGCATAACTTGAGCAAAAGAAGGAAATAAATCCTGCCTTCTTTTATGACTTTATGGTGGATGAACAAGGACGACTTGTTCGTGTGTTTTGGGCAGACGCCTTATGCAGGAAAAAATATAGTGTTTTTGGTGATGTGGTTTCGGTAGATTCAACATATAACACTAACTAGTATTAGTATAACATGTTTTTTGTGCTATTTACTGGAGTCAATCATCACTTGCGGGACCTTCCTTATGGCTATGGGTGGAGTAGCACCTCATCTAATCATAATAGATGAAGATGCAAGCATGAAGGCTGCTATTGCTTAGATTCTACCGGATACAGCTCATAGACTTTGCATGCGACAAATCATGGAAAAGGTATAACTCTGCTAACTTAGCGCTGGTATAAGTAGTGTGAACGGGTATAAAGTGAGCTACCTTAGTTAATCTGTCCACAATAACCCATATGGAGTCATGTCCTGCTCGAGTGCGAGGTAAACCAACAATGAAATCCATACTGATTTCTTCCCACTTCCATTCAGGTACCTTGAGTGGCTGAAGCAAACCGGCTGGTCTCTGGTGTTCAGCCTTAACTCTCTGACAAACATCGCACAATGCCACATGGGCAGCCACATCCCTTTTTAGTCCATACCACCAATACCTTTGCTTCAAATCCTGGTACATCTTGGTGCTTCCAGGATGAATAGAATATGCGGAATCATGAGCTTCCCTCAATATCTGCTCTCTGAGAGACTCAATATCCGATACACATATCCTCTTTCTAAACCAAATTGTACCTTAATCATCTTCGGTGAAGTCGGGTGCTTTCCCTGCTAACATGGTTTCCTTGATTTCCTTTATCTTCTCATCAGTAAGCTGACCCTTCCGAATTTCCTGCTCCAGTGTAGACTCAACTTCCATTGTCACACATTCTGTCTGATTCAGGAATCCCAAGTTCAACTTTTCCATCTTTGCAAGCAACTCAGCCGGTAACTGGCGACCAAACATTGCATTTACTTGTGACTTCCTACTCAACGCATCAGCAACCAAATTAGCCTTGCCAGGATGATAGTTGATCCCCAGATCGTAATCCTTGATCAACTCCAACCATCTTCTCTGCCTCAAATTCAGATCCTTCTGAGTAAATATGTACTTCAAGCTTTTGTGATCAGTATACAGCTCACATCTGTTACCTAGAATATAGTGCCTCCAGATCTACAAGGCATGGACAACAGCTGCAAGCTCCAGATCATGAGTAGGATAGTTCAGCTCGTGCTTCCTCAACTACCTGGATGCATAAGCTATAACCCTGCCTTCCTGCATGAGTACACACCCAATACCTCTACGAGAAGCATCACAATATATATCAAAGTTCTTGTGAATATCTGGCATAGCAAGCACTGGGGCTGTAGTCAACTTCCTTCTCAATTCTTCAAAGATGGCCGGACACGCTTCTGACCAAACAAACTCCTTGCCCTTCTCTAATAGCGAAGTAAGAGGTTTCGCTATTTTAGAAAAGCGTTCAATGAATCTCCTGTAATATCCAGCCAATCCCAAAAAGCTTCTGATCTCAGAGACTGTGGTAGGAGGTTCCGAGTCCAACACATCCTTGACTTTACTTGGATCCACTGCAATACCTCCATCAGTAACAACATGTCCAAGAAAAGACACTTGATTCAACCAAAACTCACATTTACTAAACTTGGCATACAACTGGTTCTCTCTAAGAGTCTGCAACACCAACCTCAAATGCTCCTCACATTATTCCTCATTCTTAGAGTAAACCAGAATATCATCAATAAATACCACCACAAATTTATCCAAGTACTCCATGAACACCTTATTCATCAGGTACATAAAGTAGGCGGGTGCATTTGTCAATCCAAACGACATCACAGTATACTCATACAACCCATATCTGGTGGTGAATGATGTTTTAGGAATGTCGGAACGTCTGATCCTCAACTGATGATAGCCATATCTTAAGTCAATCTTGGAGAAAACCTTAGCTCCTCTCAACTGATCAAATAAGTCTTCAATTCTAGTCAATGGATACTTATTCTTGATGGTTACCTCATTCAATGAACGATAATCCACACACATCCTCAGAGTACCATCCTTTTTACCCACAAAAATTACAGGTGCTCCCCAAGGTGAAGAACTAGGACGAATGTAACCTTTATCCAACAATTCCTTAAGTTGTTTCTTAAGTTCTTCTAGTTCATTAACAACCATTCTATAGGGTCTTTTAGAAATAGGAGCAGTACCAGGTAAAAGTTCAATAATAAACTCAATGTCTCGGTCGGGTGGCATACCTGGTAAATCATCCGGGAAGACATCCAGAAACTCACAAACAACTCTGATATCCTCCAAAGGAACACCACTAGCCTGATTCACTGAGTAAGTTGAAGCTGAGGGTTGAGTGGCTCCGAATTCAATCTTCTCTCCCTGAGGGCTAGTCAACAACACAGACCTCTTGGCACACTGAATCACCGCATTAAATGCAGCTAACCATCCCATTCCAAGTATGACATCAATTCCCTCAGAGTTTAGGACTATCAGATCAGCAGGAAAGTCTACCCCAACTATTTTCAGGTTAACTCGGGGACAGATAAAATTGGCTTTCATGTTTCCACCAGGAGAGCTAACTAGCATGCTATTTTTCATAGGGACCATAGATATATTATACTTAGCTACGAACTGAGCAGTAATAAAAGAATGAGATGCTCCAGAGTCGAATAAAACTGATGCAGGGGCTGAGTTGACAAGGAACATACCAAGTGCCACATCCTTGGACTCCTGTGCGGTCTCTGCAGCAACATGGTTCACCTTGCCCCGCATCTGATTCTGCTGGCCCTTGTTGCTCTGGGGCGTCGAGTTCACATTCATGTTCTGCTGCTGAGGGGTATTCTGCATAGGTGCACTGCCACTCTGGCGCTGTGGGGTCTGAGCACTCCTCTTAGGACAGTTGTGGGCAAAGTAGTTGGGATCTCCACAAATGTAGCAGGTACGAGGAGTAGGAGCACTGCCTGGTGCAGGGGTCTTCACTGGAGTCTGAGCTGGGGTGGTCTGGCGGTTGTGTTGAAATGCTGGACGCTGAGGTGGAGGTGCTGACCGCGGACCCTGACTCTGCACAAAGTTACTCCCTTGCCCACCAAAACGAACAGGCATGTTCTGCTGAGGTTGCTGGAAACGAGGGTGGGTGTTACTGCTTGACTGTCCTGAAGTCATGAACTTCCTCTTCTACTCTCCCAACTCCCGACGCTTGCTCTTCAAGCCAATAGCCTTATCCAGCAACTTCTAAAATGTCGGGAAGGTATGAGACATGAGTTGATATTGGAGCGGCGGAATCAATCCTTCCAGAAATCGCTCCTGCTTCTGCTCATCATCTTTCACCTCATCAGGGGCGTAACGGGACAACTGGATAAATTTATCCCAGTACTCGCTGACGGTCATCCCACCTTGCTTGAGTGAGAGGAACTCCTTCTTCTTCAGCTTCATGACACCAGCAGGAATATGGTGGCTCCTGAAGTTGGTCCTAAACTCCTGCTAGGTGATAGCATTAGGGGTGGCATGAGGCATCCCACCAATCTGAAGCTGATCCTTCCAAGCGACCTGAGGCATACAGGACCTTCTCCCTGTCATTGCACTGAGCCATATCCAGCTTCTTCTCAACAGTCTTCAGTCAATCATCAGCATCAAGCGGATCTGCAGAGTGGGAGTAGGTAGGAGGTTTGTAACTCATGAACTCCCGGTGCTTGTCTCTCGGCTGGTTGTTGTTGTTGTTGTTGTTCTGTGCTTGCATGGCTGCCAAGGTATTAGCCATGCCCTGGAGAATCTAAGTCTGGTTGGCGAGGATCTGATCCATTGCTACGGATGCTTGATTCGGCGGAGGATTTGGATTGGGGTTGGCACGTCCCTGACGATTCACAGGTGGTTGATCCACTCCACTTCTAGACCTGGTGTTTACCATCTGGTGGTTAGAACATGAGGTTCAGAGGGTGATAAAAATATATAACTCAAATCATGAACAAATAAGAGTTAATGTAGAACGAGTTGCCAATGACGGGCAATTCAAATTCTGAAACAGATTCTGTTCGTCCTAATTAAACAGTTGTAACTCTCATTCTGTGTATCCAAAAATCATTATCTTTTTTCTGAACGTAGACTATAAAATTCTGAAACTAACCCAACTTGAATCATCTCCATCGGAGTTTTGTAGCTCGAGGTATAAAATAAACAAGACATCTGTGTCAGGACCACGGGACCGACTCGGGTTACTCCAACAAAACCATTATATCTCTCTGCCAAAACCTCCAAAACTCACGAACAATTTTCAGAACCTAGGTTATCAAGTCCTTAATCCAACCCAACTGGATTTACGTCAAACGGAGTTCCGAAGCTCCAGAAACAATTCGGACAATACCAGGGTACGATTATATGGATAAGGTGATAGTTAAGGGCTAAGATCAGAGACCAAGATAACCCAAAACTAACTAAATTTATTTATTTAATAATTACTCAATTTTGGTCATCACTCCACAATTAAGTTCAATCATTACAAAGATCCAAATCACACACTTAGCACGAAAGCAAACATCTCTACCACACTTTTAAACCAAACTAAATCACATGTTACGCACGAGTCTCAACGATTCTAAACGTACTGAACTAACAAAAGAGAGGGTATCCTATCTTAATAGGTATGGGTGAAGCAACTAGACGATCCACCGAGCACTGTCTAGCGGGGCGGTGAATGACCCATCATCCCTTCTACATCTTCATCCAAGGGCGGAAGTGCTTCTCCCTTGAGTTCAGCTATCAGCCTCTTGTTCTTCCTTCGTTCAGCAGCAAGTTCTTCACGCACTTCTTGTAGCTCCCTTGTGGTGTCATCGGCGTGCACGTTGAGCATCTGGGTGAACGCCACCTGGACGTTGAGTGTAGAGTTTACACCTGGCGGTTGTGGCACAACCCCAGTTGGAGTGCCTTGCTGCCTTCGAGGAAGATATGCCCAAGTAGTGTGACGTACTTCAGCAGCCTCCTCATGACAAAGCACAGAAAGTGCCCTCCTGGCTGCATCCTGGATTCCAGCTTCGAAAGTTGATCTCATGGCGATGGCGTGATGCACTGCAGCCTCTTTGGTTCCTCCATACTCATAATCAGGCTCCGTGATATATACAGCGACTTCTCAGTCCTCTGGATGATCTGGATGTGTCCTCCTCCTTCCACAATATTCTATCTCCACTGGGTAGTTCAGACGCTCGAAGAGCATTCGAAGCATCATCGGGAACCCACTGTCGCCTCCGTCGTAGTGGTGAATAGTCACTACCCACATATCCGGCGGTGGAGAGGGTCCTTCACTTCCTTCAGATCCAGCTGGAGCATTCCCTACTGAGTTGACTTCTTCGTCCATCACTTCCATCTCTTCAGGTTCTGGTTCCTCTTCTTGTACCGAATGCGACGAAAAAGAGGAAAGAGTGCTTGCCAATCTACGAGCACCTTGCCTTGTCAACACCATCTATGGTTTAAGCAAGAAAGGGGTGAGAACAGTTCTAAAGATATCAGAACCAGATAAGATAGAACAGAAAACAAAGATCAAGGAGGAGACAATTATCAATGACCTAGAATAATAGCAAATTAAACCAAGAATAGATAGACCAAGACTAGTTAAGCAAAATAATCCTTAGAGAATGACCATTGCTATCTAGGCTTGCGTCCTACAGTCAACATAGCTCTGGTACCACCTCTGTCACACCTGGTTTTCAAGGCAAAACCACGTGCATCTCATATGTGCGCCAGGATCAGTTTACACACATATGGTAGACGTCACAAGTGAATATCCATAACCATGCATAACGAAAGAGTATTATGGTGCAATTATTACAATATCAGAGTTGACTCAAATGTCATAGCGGAAGACTTAAATAAATGTTCATCTAACTTAGCAAAAGTGACTCCAACTCCACAGGCAATTGACTGGGGGAGACTCGCCTAGAACTCCTCAAAATCAGCAGTGAAATCCTCAAAATTCTCCCAATCTGAGCAGCATTCCGGGTGTAGTAGATGCAATAAAAGAAAGAAAGGCAACAAGTATGAGCACATGACGTACTCAGCAAATGTAATATGACATACAAGGCTGAGGCAAAAGGTTGGCTGACCATACTGCAGTAAACACTTTTAGTTGGTCAAGTTTTATTAAGCAACTATTTACTAGCAAATGAAAGTATATACCACCCACAAATTAATGAATGTCATATTCCCAACATATTCATATATCCACGATTTAGATCATGTTCAAGTATGATTATCATGTAAGGGTCCATGCCACTCGTAACCATGAGCACGGCTGTTATAACAGTTTTACACTCTGCAGAGGTTGTACACTTTCACCATAAGCCGTAATTCCCATTGCCGAAGCATTGTACCCTTCCCACAGCATGTGGACCAAATACTGGGTTTCACTATGAGACCTTTACAAAAGCACTCTAATAAATGATAACCCGCTAAGGTTTCCGGTTCACAAGCAAAGCATAACCCTCCCTAATGAGGTCTGTCTCTTACCAAAGCCCACAGCTCAAAAGGACCGAGCTATACCCCATCAACCGCCGCCCCCCCATGCCTCTTTCGAGTAAAGCTACCTTAAACTAGAGCACCTAATTAGTCAGTCAAAGCCAGAGCCACATGGCACTCATGGTTGTACTATTTTCCTGGGTGGTTCTCCATGTTCCAATTAAAAAGATATGATCTTGCCAATTAATTAATTAAAAGAGTATTTGGAACATAGAGTAGGGGTTCATTTAACCAATCCCAGTTGAGCAAGCTAAGCATCATCTACCATCAAAGTTAATTAAATAACCCAGTTTCAGGGACAGGAAAAATATAGTGTCTAGGCAAATCCTTAAATAGGAACCCATCAAATTAAGACACTTGCACGAGTGGTGAAATTAATAATTATTAGGAAATTTGCATGACATAATACACTTGCCTTCTTCCCAACTCGGTTGCTGCTCAAATCCTTCTCCAACAGTTGGTTCTTCAGAGAACTCCTCAAACTGGTCGTTTCCTAATCGCATCACACATTTACATGCAAGGAAACAGTACAACAAATAAGAAACAGTACACCAAACAATTCCAACACATGAAAACAGCGGCACAAAACTAATCTACGCGTTACAACGAAAGCGTGAGCGCGAGAATCACTAAAATCAGAGTTAAAACGAGAAAGATATGGCTTTTCTAAGGTTCAGGGACTTGCTGGCAAAGTTTTAAAAGTTCTAGGGGCTTAACTGCGAAAAACCAGGGGCGAAAACATAATTTTGTAAAAAAAACTGGAGGGCTAAACCATAAAATAACAAAACTTAGACCTCGGACATAATTTTAAATCTTGCAGGGGCTAAAACAGAAGAAAACATGACCTAACCGTAATTATTTTTGAACTAACTAGGACCGCAGGTTGATTTTGAAAAACTTGGAGGGCTCTTTAGCAAAACAGCAGCGCTGACCGCTATCTGGTTTATTTGACTCGGATTAGATCTAATTCGGGCCATTGGATCAAGATCGGACGGTCACGGGCGAATCGGGCGGAGGGAAGACGCCGGCGACGACCGGGACGGCGGCGCCGCCCATTCCCGCGGCGGAGCATCGCCGGAGTAAGGTCGATCTAGGGCTACGGTGCATGGTATGCAACGAGACTTGGACGGGAAGCAAGAGGAGAACATGGCGAACTCACCACGCTAGCTCACGACGAGCCTGGGGCAATGACGGCGATCGGCGACGAGCAACGGCGGTCGGCGGCGCTGCGAGTTCGGTCGGCGAGCAATTAGCGCGAAGCTCGGCCAAATTCGGGTCAAGAACACGATGGGAAGCTTCGGGGCATCAAGACGAACCTCCTGGAGTGCTTCACGGTGAAGGAGCAGCAGCGACGGCGCGAATCGACGACCGCGGCGCTCGGCTCGGCAAAGGCGGCGCGGGCAGCTAGGGTTTCGGCTCGCGGTCTGTCTTCGATGGGGGAAACAGCAAGGCGGGCGCGCGCTTAAGTAGGACGGCACCGGGGCTTGGACAGGCGTGCGGGACTCGGAGTCGGAGCGGAGGCGGCGGCGCGGCGTCGGGACGGACTCGACCGGGGAGTCCAGCTCGGGGACGACGATGCTGACAGGTGGAGCCTACGTGTCGGCGAGAGGAAGAGAGAGAGCGACGGGGGATGAAGAACGGGCCGGTGCTGGGCCTAAAGCGGGGGAAGACCGGCGGGGGAGAAAAGAATCGGCCCGGGGAGAAAGAAAAGTGTACGGGGAGGAAAAGCGAACGGGAGAAAAAGTAGAGGGGGCACAACCGAACTAGCCAAGAGTTCAGGGGCCAAAACTGAACTCAGCCTATTTTAACTTTTCTAAAACTCAAACAAAAGCAAATCAAATTTGAATTTAAACAGAATTTAAATTCCAACTTGATTTACTAGCAACCAAAAATATATGCAACAGCATGAATGCAACAAAAACTTATTTTGACTAAAATAATTATTTAATGTGATATTTAAATTGATAAAAGACTAGAAATTCCAATTAAATCCTAGAAAATTTATTTAAGCCTTAATAAATCCTAGAAAAATTCAAAGGGTTGCTACAGTTTAATTGTGATGAATTTTAGGGTGTTACAAGCACTAGTAGAACACAGAGAAGTGGGAGGAATAAGAGTCTTTATTTCTCTTTTGTATGCAGAGTACAGAGTACATCAGTGGATGTACGTCTATCTCAAGCTCTAACATTGGCCCCCATTAATAGAAGGAGAGGACTGGTTCTCCATCAGTGTAGAATACAGTAGAGTTTCCATACAAAGGTCCCATTACAGGTATATGACTTTATTCCCAATGGTTCATTATTCCAAGCTCTCCATTCTTGAGCTCTTTTACGGTGCTCCATACTAGACTATACTACTATCGAAAAAAACTAGTATAAAAACATCCCATGGCTAAGATTAATTGTATATTACTGGGGACTTCACCTATAGTATGGATAGTATATGTGAGTAGTATAGGTAGTATAAGGATATTATAGAAAAAACACAAATGGTATCATTATAATGTAGTTTTTTTGACACTACCGTAAAGTTACAGTACTATTGATACGGGAAGATCAAAAATAATTACTAATTATCCTTCATAATGGACCGCTAGATCTTCTCTATACTAGTATACCACTAAGTAATAGTACGGAGACTGTAAAAAAGCTCCAATTCTGATTCCGAAAGTGATTTCTCTTTATCATGGGATGACTGCCTAAGAATTGCCACAGAAGCTGCAGGGGCTCTTTATTATCTCCACTCTGCAGCTTCGGTATCAGTCTTCCATAGTGATGTCAAGTCATCAAATATACTACTTGATGCAAGCTACACTGCTAAAGTTTCAGACTTCGGAGCTTCAAAAAGGTTCCTATTGATCAAACTCATATTTCTAAACATGTACAAGGCACATTTGGTTACTTTAGATCCAGAGTATTACCAAACTGGACAGCTAAATGAAAAGAGTTTTTTTTTTAAGATCCGGTTTCCCCGCTTATATTAATAAGAAGAGAATAGAGTTTGCAGCGCAAGACGCGCTAGTTACAGCAGATTTGAAGGCAGACTGCCAACAAATGTACTATAAAAACTGAAAGACGGATTACTCGCGGTATGTATTGTCCACAGATGATCCTAAAGCCTTTGCTCCCGCTCGCACCCAAAGCCTTGACTCCTCCTGAATCTCTGTGAAAATACGCTGCGCTAATTTTGTTTCTTTCCATAGACTCCAAAGAATAAGCGTAGCCAAAGAGCGTGCGCCCTTTGTCCTACTGTCAGTGCCCTCTGTCAAGTTCAGGAGCCAATCTTCAAAGCTTGATCCCACTGTCCAGTTATCCTGGTGTAAATGCTGTAATTGCACCCATGAACTGACCATATTCCAAACCATCCTTGAGAACGGGCATTCGCTGAACAGATGTTCCACGGTTTCCAAATTCCTCGCACAGAGCATACAGAAATACTACCTCCGTATCGAAATATTTGTCGCCGTTGACTTTTTCTTACAACTTTGACCATTCGTCTTATTCAAAAAATTATCATAAATATGTAAAAGGGTAAGTCAAGCTTAAAATAGCTACAATAGTAAAGCATGTGGCAAACAAAATGGATGGTACTTGCATAATATTTTGAATAAGACGAATGGTCAAAGTTGTAGAAAAAAGTCAATGGCGACAAATATTTCGATACGGAGGGAGTAGTTATTTGGCCACCCACGACGATTTGCAGCTACTTGGCGCCCATTGCTTCCAAACTGCACCATTGTACCTCTGACATGTCGATCCCAAGAACTGCATCTCATAGGCAGATTGTGCCGTGTATTCATCATGGGCTGTCCACATCCACACAATTTGGTCCGGCTCCTTAGTAGCTAGATTGACCTGCTCACTATCAATCACTTCATAAAGTCTGATGATGTCCACGATGAGGTCTATGGTGAGATTGTGAGCCAGGTCCTTAATTCATCTATTTCCTTCTAGTGCCAATGCCACTGTCCTGTTTTTGCGAATGCTATGGGTATAAAATTGTGGAAAAAGAGATGTTACTGCCAGGCCATTTAACCATGATGATCTCCAGAAGCTGGTTGTCTTCCCTTTTTTTACCATTACCCAAGTGGCAGCCATGAAGAGTGCCACATCTATGTCATCAATGGGGAGCTTCATGCTTAACAAAGGTTTGGTTGGATCAGACCATGTCATCCAAAGCCATCTGAGCCTCAATGCCCTACCTGTGACTTTGCATTTTCCTCCAGTGAGCTCCTGGTTGCCTGCCCATAGGAAACGTTTCCTCGCCTTGTCAATCTCTTTGATGAATTGCTTAGGGACCTTGAGTGTTGTCATCAAGTAGGTGGGTAGTGAGCTTAGCACCGACCGGATCAATTCTCTGCGACCTCTAGGTGACAATAAACTCCCCTGGCAGCCTGTTAGCTTTGTTTTCACTCGATCAAGAATGTTCTGCAAGTGCACCATCTTCAACCTCCTGATGAGTTCGGCCCAGGTTGGATAGGATGAAAAGCCCGACACACCGACCCGGCTACAACGCCACTAGGGCCTCCTGTTGCGCCTCGGCAGTCTTAGCACCAGCAGCCAAAAATACGACGCACTGATCCGGCTACAACGCCACTAGGGCCTCTTGTTGCGCCTCGACAATCTTAACACCGCACTCCAGCGCACCTCTCGAGGAAAGGCCCAATCGCCCCAAAAGACTAGTCTGATAGGGGAAGGGTGGCTCTCCCTTTTAAGGTGACTTCCTCCTCCCTAGATAACCAAGGTGGGATTATTCAGAGGCTCACACGGTCGCCCAACTACAACTTTGTTGCATCTTTGCCGGCGGGTAACAGTGGACGATGTTCTCATCATTCTCCCCTTCTTATCAAAGGCCCAGCTCTGATACCAAATGATGAGTCCGGCCCAGGTTGGATAGGATGAAAAGCCCGACACACCGACCTGGCTACAATGCCACTAGGGCCTCGTGTTGCACCTGGGCAGTCTTAGCACGGCAGCCAAAAATACGACGCACCGATCCGGCTACAACGCCACTAGGGCCTCTTGTTGCGCCTCAGTAATCTTAGCAACGCACTCCGGCGCACCCGTCGAGGAAAGGCCCAATCGCCCCAAAAGACTAGTCTGATAGGGGAAGCGTGGCTCTCCCTTTTAAGGTGACTTCCTCCTCCCTAGATAAGCAAGGTGGGATTATTCAGAGGCTCACACGGTCGCCGCCTGACTACAACTTTGTTACGTCTTTGCCAGCGAGTAATAGTGGAGGATGTCCTCATCACCTCCCAAGAGTCAGTGGCAAACTCAGGTAAAAAATTGGGAAAGTGCAGCATTGTCCTTGGAACGATGCAAGTATCGAATCCAAGTCCAGCTCCTCACATTTGATGGCCATCACAGAGCATTTTGTGGCGTTTATCTGATGTCCTGTTGCATTCCCAAATTATCCATCAGTTCCATAATCAGATCAACTTCTTCTTTCACCGGATTGCTGAAAATCACAGCATCATAATAATACAGTGAGACTCTCAACTTGGCCTGACGTCCCATTAATGGTGAGAGGCTACCATCTACCGTAGCTAAATTCATAAGTTGCTGAAGGGAGTCCATTTCTATGATGAAAAGTAGTGGTGATAATGGATCGCCTTGGTGTAGGCCTCTCTTGTGCTCAAATCTTGGACCAGCAATACCATTTAGTAGGACAAAAGATGATGAGGAAGCAAAAATAAGTGCCAGCCAATTCCTCCACCGGCTAGTAAAGCCACGATGTTCCCACAATTCAAATAGTTACTCCCAAGACATGGTATCAAAAGCTTTTGATATGTCCATTTTAAAGAGCAGAGCCGGTGTGCCAGTCCTATGATAGGCCTTGCTAAATTGTGGACATATAGGTAGTTATCATGTATACAACGTTTCCTGATGAATGCACTTTGACTGATGGAGACCAATTCATAATTTTGTTTGCAAGCCTGAGTGCCAGCACCTTTGAAACTAATTTTGCAAAGGAGTGGATCAAACTAATGGGCCGGAAGTCCGAGCTGTCCAGGAAGACCTCCCTCTTTGGTATGAGAAAAATGTCAGCCACGTTTAATTTCTCCAAAGGTCTTGTATTCAAGTTGTATAAGTATTGAAAAGCATTGTATATATCATCCAGAATAATTGGCCAACAGGCTCGGTAGAATGCTCCTGTAAAGCCATCTGGACCGGGTGCCTTCTCAGTGGGCATCTGCAAAATTGCATGATGTATTTCTTCTTTTTGTAAAAACTCCATCCAACTCTCTCCCATCAATTTTGCTAAGGTTCAACTCAGTCCAATTAAAGTTGCTGGTGTGTTGTTTCCTTTTGCCCAAAATGCCTTTGAAGTGGTCAAACAATATTTCGTCTTTTTCATTGTGATCAAACTGAATCATGCCTTCATTAGCTCTCAGGCTATGTATGAAGATCCTTTTTTTCCTAGCATTGGCCCTGAGATGGAAAAAAAACTTTGTGCATGCATCCCCCTCTTTGAGCCAAGTGAATCTTGAGCATTGACGTCGCCTGGCTCTTTCCACCGTAGCCAGTCCAAGTATCCTGATCTTCAGGTCCCTACGCAGTGCTAATTCTTCTTCAGTGAGGCTCCTGCCTTCCTCAGCGATATCAAATTGTAAAACAATATCCTGTGCCATATGTAGTTGCATTTTCACATCACCTAGAATGGACCTGCTCCAATTTGTCAGAGCCACTGCTGTGTTTCTGAACTTGTTGTGCAAGATCATCATAGCTGAACGCCCCCTAACCGGCAATTCCCATGTTGTCTTGACAGTATCCATAAAACCCGGTAATCTAGTCCAGAACTGTTCAAATTTGAATCTGGCCTTTCTGACCACATTTTGTTCCTGATCAAGATAGAGTGGACAGTGATCCGACATCGAGCTGGAGAGTGCTTGGAGATATAAGTTTGGGAAAATCAGGTCCCATTCCTTATTACGTAACATTCTGTCTATGTGCACCAATGTTGGGGAATCTCTTTCATTGCTCCGAGTATACTTTCGGTTCTAGAGCATTATTTCCATCATTTCACAGTCATCAAGTGTCTGATGAAATCTTCCCATGAGTCTGCAGTTGATGTTGTGGTTATTTTTGTCCCTGGCTTCGTAAATCAGGTTGAAATCTCCAATACAAAGTCATGGCATGCCATTTGATGGCTTGAGTGATTGCAGCTCGCTTAGGAAGGCACCCTTGTGTTCTGTCTCAGTAGGCCCATACACCACACTGAGCAGAAAAGTGTTTCTCAGGGCATCATGTATGGTTACTGTGAGTGAAAAATCCTTGCATATTGTGTTTAATGCTGTCAAAAAAGTAGACTCCCAGGCAATGACAATCCCACCTCTTGTTCCATTAGCTGGCAGGAAAGTGAAGTTTTGGAGTTCCTGGCCCAAGAATTCTTTGGCCATTGCCACTGAAATATCCTCTAATTTAGATTCTTGAATGCAAACCAAAGTTGGTCTGACACTCTGAACCAATTGGAGAACAGTTTCTCTTCTGGCTGGTAAATTGAGCCCACGTATATTCTAATTAAGCAGCTTGATAGTATTATCAATTAACACCATGAGCCAACTGAATTCCAGCACAATGTGAAATTTCTACTATAACCAGAACAACATCCTTACATCTTTCACTGGAAGGGAGAGAACCACCAATAGACCCAAAACAACTCAACCCCTCTTGCCTGCCACTACTCCCTGCACTACCACTACTAGACTGGCATAACATTCCTAACTTGACCAGCTGAAGGCCGGCTTGTGCTGGAACTAAATTGCTACTAATCATTGAAAACGAAAAACACTCCCATTGATACAACAAAGCTTCTTGACTAATATCATCGCATCTCTACATCTACACCTGCTCCTCCCAACGCCACCATGGCCGCCAATGCCATGTGTTGACACGAAACCGCGCCAACGAAGTCGCCGATGCCTTGGAGCGAAACCGGTCAGACCGCTTTACGAAACCGGGCAGACCGCTTTCCTGAAGCTAAACCGGTCAGACCGCTTTTGATGGGGCGACGGTGAAAACCTAGAACCTCGAGCTCGGGAGGGACCCCGTCGGAGCTTGAGAGTCTTAGGGTTGTTCTAGGGTCGGCAGGCCACCTAGAATGTCCTCAAACGTCGTCGAGACGAGAGAAGAACAGAAGATACGGGGGTTGGAAGAGCTAGGGTTTGAAGATAAAAGTAATGCAGAACGTAAAAAGATAAAAGTAAAGACAAGAACGATAAAAGATAAATTGGATAAATTCGATTGGATTGGATGATGGATGATGGCTTCCAATCGGCCTTGGCCCTTTATATTTATAGGGTGGGATGGTCTTACCCGTCGAGTTGGTTTACAATATGGGATAAAACTCTAAAGTCCTAAACCTACTCCAACCCGGGAGAAACCGGTCAGACCGGTTCTGTAAAGCGGTCAGACCGGTTTGGCGTTGCCAGATCTGCTACAGTAAAACCGGTCTGACCGCTTCCTAGAACCGGTCTGACCGGTTGCCTTCGTTTTGATAGGCAACTGCCAATTTTGGTCGTCAACATATGCCCCCCTGTTTTTTAGCAAAGCTTGCGTGCTAAAAAATATCTTTCTGGACCAAAATTATCTAAGGACGATGATGAACAATACATCGGCCATATATAAGCTCTAAGGGCGATAAACATATTATCGGCCATACCTTGCTTTAACTCAAGTTGATGATGAAACAACTTGTTTTGGCTTCCATACTTGCTTGATTTTTGCTGGTACCACCTTTGCAAGTTGCTCCACTAATTTTTGTTTGCTCAGTGACTGCTTCTGACATAGCTTGACACCTTTGACTTTGTTCTGAAGCTTCTTTTGTTTCTGAGCAGCCCCTTTCTCTTTATATTTGGCCAAGAGCTCTTCAAAGCTCGGCCTTGCTTTGTCTCTGCCTTTTCCATGTGAACCGGTCAGACCGGTTCTGGAACCGGTTAGACCGGTTTGTGTAGAACCGGCGTCTTTGCTCTTGTCTTGCCCCCCGAGTGTTTGAGTTTTCAACTTGAACCGAGGGGTCTTTTCTGATGATATCTTTGAACTTGTAGGCCTTTCTTCACCAATGATCACGTTTTTCCCTTTAGCTTTTTCGGCTTGATGCGGCCGAATCAACACTTTTGGATTCACCAATTCAAGTGTATGTATAGGAAAAGGGTTTTCATCAATCTGCATCACATTAATCATCAATCGTCCTTGATTTATGGCCGATTGTATTTGTCTTCGGAAAACATTGCAATCATTGGTAGCATGAGAATAAGTATTATGAAACTTGCAATAAGCTCGCCGTTTCAACTCATCATTCGGCGGGATAGTATGAGTAAATTTCAGTTTACCAGCCTTTGCAAGCTCATCAAAGATCCTATCACACTTGGTTACATCAAAAGTAAATTTTACTTTTTCGTGCCGATTTTTCTGAATCGGCTTGAGAGAAGAACAAGTGATAGGATTATCTTTAGATGACCATACAAATTCAGCAGCATAAACCTCTTTACCCTCATCGTCTGAAGAATCATAATTGATGGTATGCACACCAAAACGATCGGGTTTAGGTTTAGAATCCTTACTTCGGCTTTCTTGAGCCAAAGCTCTTTGCAACACTTGATTAATGGTTAGAAACTCATAGCCTTCTAATTTCTCTTTAATATGAGATCTTAAACTATTAAGACATAATTCAGCAAGATCCTTTTCAGAAATAACCAAACTATAACATCGGTTTTTTGTATCTCTAAATCTTCTAATATATTCAGAAACAGGCTCATCACCCTTTTGCCTAACCGATGTTAAGTGGGAAAGTCTCAATTCATTGTCACTATTGTAAAAGTGTTCATGAAATTTTTTCTCTAATTGAGACCATGTATGAATGGAATTAGGGGATAATGCTGAAAACCATGAGAAAGCAGTACAAGATAATGACAAAGGGAACATTCGGATCTTTAAATGATCAAGATTACCATGAATACCCATTTGCGCATTAAATTGGCTAACATGCTCCCATGTAGTTCTACTATCCTTCCCAGTGAATTTAACAAATTCGGGTACCTTGAAATTGTGAGGATATGATATAGCATCAAAACTCTCAGGATATGGTTTTTGACACACTAGAGTCTTATCTTTAAGCTCTACACCGAAAGTTTCTTTAAACATAATGGCCAAATCCTTTTTATATTTTTCAAGCAATTGATCATGATAAGAATCATTTGGCCTTTGCATAGTAGAAGTAATATTATTCAGTGTATAATGTGGTACCTGGTTCGGCTGTACATACGATGCTTGTTGCGAATAAACATTGTTTGGCACTGCACCGTATGAATAATCTGAACTCTGGGGAGGTATAGGATAATATGTAGTTGCATATGGAGGAACAAAATTACCAGCAAACCCATTTGTTCGGCTAGAATCAACCTGAACATGAGGTATACTAGCAATTGGTTCAGGAGATAATTGATAAGCAACTACAGCACCAGAACCGGTCTGACCGGTTTGAACCGGTCTACCAGAACCGGTCTGACCGGTTTGTAAAACCGGTCTGACCGCATTGTTCAGACTGCGCTGTTCTGGAGTTGTTTGACCTTCAAAATAGTTCATCGGCATGCCAAATTGAGGCGTGGGTGTTGCCGATGATATAGGAGGCATGACATTATTTTGTGAAGTACTAGCAACATCAAACTTAGGAGCATTACTATCACTGACCAAAGATTGCTTGCCTAACGAACTATCAATCATGTTTTGGACAGTAGCAAACATTTGTTTTTGACCATTGACTAATAATTGATTAATTTGCTCCAAAGTAACAGGTGGTGCTGTAGTACTCACAGTGTCGTTTTCTTCATCATGTTCGTCTTCACTTGAAACGAAGACGATCTCCTTGTCCTTGGAGATGCCGCCCTTCCGATTCTTGGAGAAGTGAGATAAAAACCACTGAGTGGCCTTTTCATCTTCTGCTGCTTTGCGTCGGGCTTCCTTCTCCTCACGGTCCTTCATGAAGGCCTCATAAGCTTGACGATCCTCAGCCGATAACTCATCAACAATCGGCTTAATAATATTAGCAGGGTCAACATCACTAGGTTTTGATAGATTAACCATAGTAACAGATCCCTTTGCTTTCGTCCCCAGCGGAGTCGCCAAAAATATGTTGACACGAAACCGCGCCAACGAAGTCGCCGATGCCTTGGAGCGAAACCGGTCAGACCGCTTTACGAAACTGGTCAGACCGCTTTCCTGAAGCTAAACCAGTCAGACCGCTTTTGAGACTGGTCAGACCGCTTTTGATGGGGCGACGGTGAAAACCTAGAACCTCGAGCTCGGGAGGGACCCCGTCGGAGCTTGAGAGTCTTAGGGTTGTTCTAGGGTCGGCAGGCCACCTAGAACGTCCTCAAACGTCGTCGAGACGAGAGAAGAACAGAAGATACGGGGGTTGGAAGAGCTAGGGTTTGAAGATAAAAGTAATGCAGAACGTAAAAAGATAAAAGTAAAGACAAGAACGATAAAAGATAAATTGGATAAATTCGATTGGATTGGATGATGGATGATGGCTTCCAATCGGCCTTGGCCCTTTATATTTATAGGGTGGGATGGTCTTACCCGTCGAGTTGGTTTACAATATGGGATAAAACTCTAAAGTCCTAAACCTACTCCAACCCGGGAGAAACCGGTCAGACCGGTTCTGTAAAGCGGTCAGACCGGTTTGGCGTTGCCCGATCTGCTACAGTAAAACCGGTCTGACTGCTTCCTAGAACCGGTCTGACCGGTTGCCTTCGTTTTGATAGGCAACTGCCAATTTTGGTCGTCAACACCATGGATATCTTCTTGTTGCTGAGACGCGTACACGAGCGCAGCGCCTCCATCGTCTTGACCAGCAGAGGCTTCTTATAGGTCTTGATGTATGCCTCGGCCACCTGCTCATTGATGGCTTTGTCAGGTGCAACAAAACTGAGCTCCTGGATCATGCGGTGATGCGCCCGCTTGGCGACCGGAATCGAAGATCGATTGGCCGTAAGGTGGCTGCTGGCGTGCTGCACCTTGAGCTGCTTGCCCCCAAAGAGTGGTCTTGGCGTGAGGTGGGGGGACGGCAACCACGTGGGCGTAAGGGGTGTGGCCAGCGCCGGCGGGGGCGGCAAGTCTGTGAAGACCTTGTCGGTGAAGCGCTCTGACCCCACGATCGAGTCCCCGTCCGCCGCCGCATCATCAATCTCCATTCCATGCACCTGGGAAGCGATGGTGTCCACTCCTGCCCGCTCCTAGGCCGGATTTAGGGGCAGCTGTACCCCCAGCCCAAACACCACTGTGGCCTTAGTTGGGCCCTCCGTAGGCCCAACTGCGGAGACACCGGCCCACAGTGGTGAGACGTTGACATACTCGGGGGACTGAGCCCCCACTCTGTCATCCTCTTGTGAGACGGAGAGCGGGGCCGTCACCCTAGTCGATGCCATCGTTTACTCATGAAGCATGGGGTCAGCCCCACCCCAAGAGTGGTAAGCCTCCTGCACAACAGAATCATGGTAGAGTACCTTGTACAGGTCCATGAGTGGATTTAGATGCTACCTTGGCGGAGACGACGCCTCCTGAGCCATTGCACCAAGAGGCATAGGCCCCCATGAGCCAATGACCCCATAGCATGTCGAGGACATGAAGCAGCCAAGGACCTCATAGTGTGGGACAATCATCTTGGGGTTGATGTCGGTGCGCCTTGGCGACTGCGAACGGCGCCGGTACCACCCCTCGTCGTCACGACGCGGTGCCTTCCGATGTCGCAACGAGTGCCTGGGGGATCGCGATGCAGAGCACCCACGACTCACCGTTGCCTCAGTCACCGTTGGCTGGTAGCGGCATCTGTGAGGTGGAGGCGAGCGGGAGCAGTGGCGCTGGCCGGAGCCATTAATTCCCACGCGACGACAGCTGCTGATGATGGCGATGGAGATCAAAGCGCCCATCGGGGCCCTAGAAGTCACGGTACTCATCGTCTGGATCACGGTCCCATCACGCCCACGCGGATAGGGGTGCCCTGCATGCTTCTGCCTGCAGCAATAGCGAGTACCTGCTTGGCATCCTGCCGTCCAAAACACTTGGAAATCAAGTGAAAATTTCACTGGCCTCCTTGGCGATGGTACGAGTGGCCGGACGCCCATACACGCACACATGCCCCAGCACCTGCTTGATACCAGCTTCATTCTAGAGATCCATGGGGAGGCACTCGATGCTCAGCTTGGTGTGGAACCACCACGTGCAGGTGGTGGTGTGCTCATCATCCCGCCATGGCCTCATGTCGAGGAGCACACCACCCACGGAGATGGCCCCACGGATCAGAGCACAGTTGCACTGCAACCCAAAGTTGAAGTCGGTGAGGAAGTCCTCCGGCTTGTGATGCGACACCTTCATGTCGGACTTTGGCAGATGCAGCTGGGTGCACAGTGCATGCGCCACTGCGCTCGCGCACGATCGGACCCCACCAGGCTGGACAGTGAGGACCACCGCGTGCGTCAGCAGACGGTTGAGCTCGGCCGTAATATCTAGGGCCGCCACCACGATGACAGCGCTACGCTCCAGGCGTTGGTGTGCCCTCCCAGGGACATAGGCACTATCCATAGCAGCACCTGGGCGGCAGGACTCGCTCATAATTCCAGACGGAGGTGTGCCGCATGGCAAGGTGCTGAGATGTGGGAAGGAGATGCGGATATGGATGTTGGGAGGTGGAAAGATGAGGTGGTTGCGGAGCTGGGCGGATATTGGCTTTCCTCTTCCTGACCGCCGAGTAGGACAGGAGTGAGCGAAGTGCCCGTCCCCTAACAAACAATGCAGGGCAGTGGATCCCGGCACTGAGCTACCTGGTGGTCGGAGGCAATACACGGGAAGCACTTCCCCTCGAACCTTCTTTTAAAGGCGTTGCGCATTGACGATAAGGCCGGGGCCGGTGCCCGCCGGTCAGGGCTTATTACTGAGAGAGGTCCGTCGTGGTGTTTCCGGTAGTGCCTCGGTTTCACCTTCTCCCAGTTTGGTGAAACCGGTACCTTCCCGGCTGCCGCTGGGCGGTCTTCTCATGGAGATTGAAGGCAGCTAGCACCGTCATAATGGATTGGAGTCTGGCCGGTGCCATGGAGCAGCCCGTCCTACAGGAGGCCATACCGGATTGGGGGAATGGCTGCATAGAACGCTCATGCGAGCCTTGAGGAGGCTGCACACGCTCCGCTGGGTTGCGAGCGTCCCGCCCCCAAGCTCACCCTCTGGGCAGGGTCCTCTTCAATGCCCGTAGGTGGGATTTCCCCTTCTGCTTCCAGAGATCCGGTGGGGGTTAGTGCCTCTTCCTCGTCGTCGTCTTCAATGTCGCCCCAACATAGCTTCCCAGCGGAGAAGTCCAGAGCAGGGATAGTTGTATGGCGGGCGGGAGGAGATGCAGATCTAGCCTCCTGCTCGACTGTCGGGTGGCAGGGTAGGGGGCTGGCCCAGATCCGTATCGAGTTGGAGCAGTCCGCGGCGGGGGTGCCTGCCGGGGCCGCTGTGGCTGCCAGCGCGCTAGGGGTATGACTGGGGACGGTGACCGCCGGCACTGCAGTAGCGCACGGCGTGGTTGGGGAGGGGGGCTCTGGCCCCGCTATGGTCTCCGGAGCACACAGAGTCGGGCTGGGGGGCGGTGGCCGCCGGCACCGTTGTGGCGCATGTTGGCGGTCGTTACAACCCAAATTCGACCACCGATACTCGGGAATAAATGAGAGTCTATGCAACATTCCATGTACTTAGGTTTTATTTCTAACGGAGTTCCACGAGTTTTGGTGAGTGTCGCTTGTGCAGGTACAACAACGAGAAATGTGTGCTATAGGGGTTGGAAATGACCGATTCGGCCGAACGACACGATTCGGCTAGTTACCCCCCCCCCCCTTAGCCGTGCAAGCCACCGGGAGTCGTCTACGTCAGCGCCAACTCATCCCGGGCTTCCGCCACATCACCCTGGGCCCAAACTCAACCTGACAAAGACCCCGAAGACAATTAGAAGGCCTCCGGCCCAGCCCAGGGCGTGAACCGACCTGCCAACCGACCCCAGGAGCTGGCCCAGCATGTGTGCAAGCTCAAGGCGGTGCAGCACTGGGCCGAGCCCAGTTCGGGCGAACACGTGGGTTCGGCCGAACCAGGGAACCGCCTCCAGGGTGCAATCCTGGCCTTTGGCTGCTGAGGCGGTACATCGCTCTGTTCGGCCGAACCGGGGAGTTCGGCCGAACCGGGATTTTCGCCCGAATGGCTCGGCACCGACCTCCAGTTGCCATGCCGCTGCTCCACTTCTCCACCGACCCTGGCCATTATAAATAGAGGCCGGTTTCACCTGCACAAGAGACACAACACAAGACTAGAGTGTAGGCGAAGCACTGTTAGTTCTCCACTTGTATCAGTAGAGATAGGGAGAGAGGAGAGGTGAGCGTCCCGGAGAGGAGCCGAAGTGCCGACCCCTCTTCGCGCTGTACCTCTATGGATGCGACTTCACTTCGAGTAACATCCAGGTCTTGTCTGGTAACTCTTGTATCTCTCTCTGATTAATTGAGCATTCAGTTCTTACTTTTATATGCTTGCTGGTTCTTCGTTCAATGCTTAGTTGTGTAGTATAATTGTATACTAGCTGCTTAGCTTGAGTGCTTATCTGTCTGCAGTAGATAAGTATTAGTCAACTAGTGTAGGCGTGGTGCCTATACTGGAGGCTAACTTAGTTTCTGCGCTTCGCAACGGAGGTGGTAGTCGTAAGGTGGTGACAGCCCTTTCGGTCTTCGTAGCCCATCACGTTAGTTTCGGTGTCTTAGGACCCAAGGTTCAGGGTAACTGGCACCCCTTTTCATCCCTTTCTGTGTGTCGAAGGCTCTGTAGTCTCGAAGCAAGTATCTATCTGTATCCTCTGATCTGCTCAATCAATCGGTAGAATACCTTTATCAGACCTGTACCCTCTCTACCCTCTTACCTCTTCTCTTCTCTCCTTGTTGTCGTCATCCATCTCAATCCATTTCATCCAAACCATCTACCTAGGACAACTTAGTTTAGGATTAGTACACTTCTCGTTCTTCGTGAAAATCAATACCTTGGAATACTCCCGGGTGAAAGCTACATCGGTATCCGTCCACTTGCGGATTTATCCGTAGGCCGTAAGCAGTGCCAACAAGCTTTCTGGCGCCGTTGCTGGGGAACGGTAGCTATTCTGATTCCAAACCCAAGTTGTCTGTGTATCCCACCACCATCCACCATCCATATGGATCCCACTCTTACCTTACGCCAACACTCGGCTCCAACGGGCGATTGTTTGGAGCCACCACCATCATCACATCCCATATCCACACCCGGCTATGAGCTACGTCCCGGCTTCATAGCCATGGTTCGTGAGCAATCGTTCTCAGGAACGAAGGTCGAGAGTCCATATGCGCATTTGCGCGAGTTTGAGCAACTCTGCTCATGCCTGACCATTGCGGGCATGACACAAGAGACACTCAAATGGAAGCTATTGCCATTTTCACTAGCGGGAGGAGCAAAGAAATGGTGCTCTCTGGCTGTCAGTACTATGGACGGGAGCTGGGAAGTTCTCAAGGAAAAATTCTGCCTAAACTTCTTCCCAGTCTCCAAGGTAGCCAGTCTCCGAGCGGAAATCATTAACTTTAAGCAATTAAAGGGAGAATCGTTAGGAGCTGTCTCGGCTCGTTTCAAGCAAATACTGGCCTCAGGACCGGACCTAAGCCTACCAGAACCTGTTGTTTTACAACACTTCAGCCTTGGCCTCTGTCCCGTAGCCACCACTTTCTTGGACTCTGCTTCTGGAGGGTCCTTCTTTCATTTGGTCCCTAGTGAAGCGAGGGTAGTCCTGGACCGTATCCTAGACAACACCCCCTACACTGGAATCTATGATGAACTCCCCGATGAAGAAGAGAAGCAGCCTAAACCTGAACCTAAAAAGCCAATACAAATCCAATCCAAATCCATTAGCTCGTCCAGTCCATGAGAACCTAAAGCTCATTTCGAACCACAACCATATCCTAGCCCAGACTACTATGATTCACTCTACACCACTCCCTATGATTTTAACGATGATCTATTCGATGACATCGGGAGTGTAACAAGTTTCCCTCGAGAACACCGTGTAGAGCCCATAGATCAAGCCCCCGACAAGGAAGAACTCGAATACCAAAGAGAATACCTTGGACGTCTCTCTGCTATCATGACTCGGGAGTGGCTAGAAGAGGCCGAAGCCTCAACCAAGGTCGTCAAGATGCCCAGAAAGATTCAAAGGATATACTGTGAGGTCCTGGGCAAAGACAAAGAAATTTGGTATGACTCGAGCCTCGGGATCAACATAATCTCTAGCTCATTGGTGCACGACCAACTCCCTGGTGTACCTTGGTCATTTTCTCAAAAACGACTAAAATTCACTTCAGGAAGAATCCTGGATTGTTTGGGATCTTGCGGGTCACACCCGTTAAGATTAACGACCCTGAACTCTTCATGGATTTCCATATCTTTGACCTACCCAGCGACACCACACATCCCATCTTCATAGGTAGACCAATCCAGAAGATATTGGAAAAGGCACCAACAAATCAGCTAGTAGAGCTTAGGATCGGCAAAGAACTCATCCCTGTCTCCTATTCTCAATCCTTGAACACCCCATTAGAGGCAGACCCCGATCCTGACCCATTAGAGGAAGTTAGGTCAGCTCACCTATTAGACCTAGAGCAGCCTATTCCAGAAGAAGATCTCCCGTTTTTCTTGGAAGAAGAGGAAACACGTCCTCCGATTGAGGTTGACACAAACGAAACTCCAAAACCATCCCCAATCGAGCTCAAACCACTTCCACCTAGACTTAGGTATGCTTTCCTCTTTGGAGATAAGCAAACTCCAGTGATCATCAGTGATAAGCTCTCCGAACTAGAAACCCAACAACTCATCACTGTCCTGGAGAAGAATCGATCGGGCTTATGATATTCTCTCCAAGACCTGAAAGGGATTAGCCCAAATCTCTGTACTCATCGCATCCCGA
Source organism: Echinochloa phyllopogon (assembly GCA_033239725.1). Lineage (NCBI taxonomy): Eukaryota > Viridiplantae > Streptophyta > Magnoliopsida > Poales > Poaceae > Echinochloa > Echinochloa phyllopogon. The sequence continues at coordinate 18,361,736 of BTCW01000016.1, forward strand.
TCGATTCTCAAGCAATGCCGTCTCGGGAACCTCAAAGACGGCTGAACAATGCCATGAGAGAGGTCGTGAAAAAGGAAGTTCTCAAGCTCCTTCATGCTGGGATCATCTACCCAGTGCCCAATAGCGAGTGGGTTAGTCCCGTCCAAGTCGTTCCAAAGAAGGGAGGAATGACGGTAGTGCGCAATGACAAGAATGAGCTCATTCCTCAGCGCACTGTTACCGGGTGGCGTATGTGCATAGATTATCGTAAACTCAACAAAGCCACCAAGAAAGACCATTTCCCTCTTCTGTTCATAGATGAGATGCTTGAACGGCTAGCCAAACACTCCTTCTTCTGTTTCCTTGATGGTTACTCTGGATATCACCAAATCCCAATCCATCCTGAAGACCAGAGTAAAACCACGTTCACATGCCCTTATGGGACGTATGCCTATCGGTGTATGTCCTTATGGTTGTGTAACGCACCTGCCTCTTTCCAACATTGCATGATGTCCATCTTCTCTGACATGATTGAAGAGATTATGGAAGTGTTCATGGACGATTTCTCAGTTTATGGACGGACCTTCACCGAGTGTCTGAAAAATCTAGACAAGTTCCTCCAGATGTGTAGAGAGAAGCACCTCATTTTGAACTGGGAAAAGTGCCATTTTATGGTGTGAGAGGGTATTGTCTTAGGACATCGGGTGTCGGAACGTGGAATCGAAGTAGACAGGGCAAAAATAGAAGTGATTGAGCAACTTCCACCTCCCACAAACGTTAAGGGAATCCGAAGCTTCCTTGGTCATGCCGGATTCTATAGGCGCTTCATCAAAAACTTTTCCCAGATATCTCGGCCCTTGACCAATCTTTTAGCCAAAGATGCCCCCTTCATTTTCAATGAGGAGTGTTACGCTGCTTTTCACACCCTCAAGAAGGCACTCATTTCCGCTCCCATTATCCAGCCTCCCGATTGGAGCATCCCATTTGAAATCATGTGTGATACGAGCGACTATGCCGTAGGAGCTGTGCTAGGCCAAACTAAGGACAGGAAGCACTATGCTATCTCATACACTAGCAAAACGCTCACCGGCCCTCAGCTCAACTATGCGACCACGGAAAAGGAACTCTTAGCGGTCGTATTTGCTATAGACAAATTCCGGTCCTACCTAGTCGGGGCCAAGGTCATAGTCTATTCAGATCACGCTGCTCTGAAGTACCTTCTGACCAAGAAGGATGCAAAGCTGAGACTTCCGATCCGTATTCTGATCTTCCGATCGACGATTACTTGTGGGATGAAACGCTCCTTAAGGTCACCACTGGCGATCCGTGGTACGCTAACATAGTAAACTTCATGGTCACGGGGTATGTCCCTCCTGGAGAAAATAAGAAGAGATTAGCTTATGAGAGCCGACTCCATCTCTGGGACGACCCGTACCTCTTCCGAATATGTAGTGACGGACTCCTCAGAAGGTGCATCCCTGCACATGAGGCATATAAAATCCTAGAGAGGTGCCACGCAGCTCCGTACGGAGGACACTACGGTGCATTCCGGACCAATGTTAAAGTCTGGCATAGCGGATTTTATTGGCCCAGCATGTACGAAGATGCAAGAGCATTCGTCATGCGATGCCCCCGCTGCCAGAAACACGGAAACATTAACACTAGAGACGTGATGCCACTCACTAGCAATCTCCAAGTAGAAATTTTCGATGTTTGGGGAGTGGAATTCATGGGTCCCTTCCCAATTTCCGAGGGTTGCCAGTTCATCCTAGTGGCAGTAGACTATGTCTCTAAGTGGGTGGAAGCTCTACCTTGTGTAGCCGCCGATTCTAGGAACGCGAGACGAATGTTTCATGAGTACATCTTTCTGCGTTTCGGCGTTCCTAGGATAGTCATTAGTGATGGCGGATCCCATTTCACCGATTCAGCCTTCCGTAAGTATCTTTCAAGTCTGGGGGTGTAGCATAATGTTGCTACACCCTATCACCCTCAGACTAGCGGTCAAGCGGAAACATCAAACAAACAAATCAAAAATATTCTGCAGAAGACCGTAAATGAGATGGGTAGGCAATGGAAGGATAAACTCCCGAATGCACTCTGGGCATATCGTACGGCCTATAAGACGCCCATAGGCATGACCCCATATTAGCTAGTATATGGCAAGACCTGCCACTTACCAGTAGAGATGGAGTTCAAAGCTCACTGGGCCATTAGGAAGTGGGGTATGAACCTTCCAGCTGCCGGCCTCAAGCGGAAGATCCAGTTGGCCGAATTAGATGAAATGAGGGAACGAGCTTACCACAGCTCCCGGCTATATAAGGAACGGACCAAGAGATGGCATGATAAGAGAATCAAGGTCAAGACGTTCAAGCCGGGAGATAAGGTCCTCATTTTCAACTCTCGTGTCAAACTTTTCGGTCACGGGAAGTTGAGGAGCAAGTGGGACGGCCCATTCACAGTAATCAATGCTGCATCTCATGGGGCTGTCACTTTGCAAAGCGAGGACAGAAACACCTTTAAGGTCAACGGACAGTGGTTGAAGGTTTTCCTAGAACCAGAACCTCCGCCACTCGACGAATTAGATATCGTCGAGTTCATAGAACTCTGAACCCCGTCCATCTTTAGATAGAGCACCGTTTAGATCAGTTTAGTTTGGTGTGTTAGTTAATATTGTGATTCATTTATTTTCCTTAGATTCATGATTAGGGTGCTCTGAATTTTCCCTTCCAATCATTTGTTCCAAATTTTAGTTCGAAGAATAAATAAAATTAGAGTTGAATGCAAAAAGAATAAAATTGTCGCTCCGGTTGGTGCATTTGAACCAACCGGAGATTGCCCTGTTTCACGAAAAGATACATGAGTACAAGCATGACACAGTGGAGGAACAGGACGAGAACGAGCAGGCCGACCAGCTGACTCAGTACCTTTCAAGGTTGAATCCCTACCAGTGAAGAGTCCAAGCTTGGGGGAGCACCCCCATCATGTACGTTCCGAATTACTCAGCACTTTGGTCAATCAATTGAAAATACTTCCCTTGAATAAAATTAACTCTCAACCATACATGGAATGAATCATATACCTCTCACTTTGGAAATGATGAATGGTTGCTCTGTCATTAATTTTGCTAGTACTTTGTTGCAACTAGTTGCTTGACTATGTTTGAGTTATTTGGCATGAGTAGAAATGAACCTCAAAACCTTGTAGGAGCATATGCCTTATTCCAAGTCTAGGTTGTTGTGGGGATTGATATAGTGATACTTTGGTTGAATTCTATTTATGCTCTTAGTATGGTGAAAATCTCGGATGTTTATGTTTTCAAAACAAAGTTCCTCATTGGTCAAACATTCCTACCAGAGCCATATGATAGGATTAGTTTCAAACTCTCTACTCATATGCTGCTTGTTATCTTAGTGAGCTTTGTCAAATTGTTGTGACCTTTGAGTGAAGCTTTCATATTCTTAGAGATCGAGATCCACGTACACACACCACCTCTCACTTGCAATTCCTACACTGGGAGTTAGCAAACATTTTCCATCACCCATCCACGAAAATAAAATGCTTCATGTTCTATGATTTCCCTCTCCAAATATTCTTGATAGAGACATGGGCTATGCAAAAAGAAAAGCATGCCAAAGAAGCATGGCAAAAATAAGAAAAAAAAAGAAGAAAGAAAAAAAAAGAGAAAAACATGTCAAGTGGCATGGCAAAAATATGAGAATAAAAGATAGCCCATGCTCTCAAAAATAAATCAAGGAGAGGGAGATTCATCCCAAGGAGCTCCACCATATTCCATTCCACCATATTCCATCCCACCATATTCCACTCCATATATCCCACACACTTGCATTTCTCGATCTTAAGGTATGATTTGTTTCCTCAGAGATCCGGTCTTTGACTTGGCAAAATATAAGATGCTTGTATGCCTTCATTCTTTGTCCCTAAACCACACAAAAAGCCAAATTAGATGTTAGGATGAAAAGAAGGCAAAGCCTTTGGTGAGGATTCAAATACACTTGAGCGTTTGAGTGAGCTAATGAGGAACAATGTATCTTTTCACAAAAGGGTGAAAACTCCGAGATAAGATCCTGAAAAGAGTAGGGTGGAATAAAACTAAGTTAAACTGTTCATTCTTTCATCCGCCAAAGATAAGGAGATTGCTATAAGCCCCATAGGTAAAATGGTGAATTATACCTTGCTAGTAATTCAAGTAAAAATTTGAGTACTAGTTGTTTATAAAGTTACCTGCAAGAGAAATGACATTGTAGCAACTCCTGATCCGCCGAGCCTAAGTTTTTATCTTTGCTCGAGGACGAGCAAAGAGCTAAGCTTTGGGGAGCTTGTTGGCGGTCGTTACAGACCGATTTCCGACCTCCAACCAAGTATAAAATGAACAGAATGGAATCACACACCATAGTCATAGGGCTTATTTCTAACCATTTCCACAAGCTTTGGTGTTTATTTGATTCCAGGAGGTGAATTACCAAAGTTGGGGGAAAACCACCCAAAATGGCGAGTTCGGCCGAATCCCATGGTACGACCGAACCCCACCATCGTATCCGGTGCGTGCCACACCTTGGCATGACCTTCCTCAACATAAAGGCGGTGGATCCAAGGGCAAATGAGCACCCAGACCAGTTCGGGCGAACTCCCATGTTCGGCCGAACCAAACCGACTCGCAAACTGACTCAGGGAGGAAATCTGGACCGAAGGATGGCAAGGCGGTGGATCGGATGATTCGGCCGGACAGTTCGGCCGAACAAACCCATGTGCACGAACTGCCTCAGCAACCGCCTCAGCACCAAGGCGGTGCCACGTGCCCATTCGGCCGAACTCCCCGGTTCAGCCGAACCGACTTCTTCGGCCGAATGGCCCGGCACCGCCCCTGAGCAGCCTTGGCAGCTACTCCACTCCACCATCCTTGCTCCCATATAAATTGAGGGTTCCAGCACCTGCACAAACACACAACACAAGAGTAGAGTGAGCGTTGCTAAGTTCCGCCACTTGTATCAATAGAATAGGGAGAGAGGAGAGGTGAGCGTCCCGGAGAGGAGCCGGAGTGTCGGCCCTTCTTCCCGCTGTACCTCTACGGATGCGGCTCTGCTTCGAGTGACATCCGGGTCATGTCTGGTAACTCTTGTATCTCTCTATGATTAATTGAGCATTCAGTTCTTACTTTTATATGCTTGCTGGTTCTTCGTTCAATGCTTAGTTGTGTAGTATAATTGTATACTAGCTGCTTAGCTTGAGTGCTTATCTATCTGCAGTAGATAAGTATTAGTCAACTAGTGTAGGCGTGGTGCCTATACTGGAGGCTAACTTAGTTTCTGCGCGTCGCAACGGAGGTGGTAGTCGTAAGGTGGTGACAGCCCTTTCGGTCTTCGTAGCCCATCACGTTAGTTCCGGTGTCTTAGGACCCAAGGTTCAGGGTAACCGGCACCCCTTCTCACCCCTTTCTGTCTGTCGGAGGCTCTGTAGTCCCAAAGCAAGTATCTATCTGTATCCTCTGATCTGCTCAATCAATCGGTAGAATACCTTTATCAGACCCGTACCCTCTCTACCCTCTTACCTCTTCTCTTCTCTCCTTGTTGTCGTCATCCATCTCAATCCATCTCATCCATTCCATTTCATCCACACCATCTACCTAGGACAACTTAGTTTAGGATTAGTACACTTCTCGTTCTCCGTGAAAATCGATACCTTGGAATACTCCCGGGTGAAAGCTACATCGGTATCCGTCCGCTTGCGGATTTATCTGTAGGCCGTAAGGAGTACCAACAGCGCACGGTGTGGTTGGGGAGGGGGCTCTCGGTCACTCATCCCTTCCTCTTTAGAGCATCTCGAACAGTACCCCAAAAGTACTCCCAATAATTAGTGTTGGGAATAAAAATGAAATAAGTGCTCCAACTAGTGTCTAATATGGGTCCCAATTATTTTGTGTGTCTAAAACTTGCTCCATCTTGAGCCAAATTTACCTCTCCTTTTAGCACTCACAATCCCACGGAACAAATCGCCGGGAAAAGGAAAATCCCGAGTTACTGTTCATGGAGGGGAAAATCAACCGTTGGACCCACGTATGGATGATGTGTCAACAATTAAATCGTTGGAAGGATGGATATTTTGGTGTCCAATAATTTACCTTTTTAGGAACTATTGGAAGGATGGATATTTTTGGTGTCCAATAATTTTTGGCAAGGTCCCAAAACTAGTATATTGAGACTTTATTTTTTTAGTCACTCTTGGAGATGCTCTTAGTTCCAGGGTCACTGCTAAAAATGAAAAGAGTGATGTATGGCCCTGTTTCGTTGGGAAGCGGAAATATTTTTCCAAAGAGAATCTTGCATGTATGGAGTATTAAATGAAGTCTATTTGTAAACCCTTTTTAGGGATGGTGTAACTTTGCGTGATAAATCTAATGTGCCTAATTAATCCATAATTTACTACAGTAATGCTATAATAAACATCCTCTAATCGCGTGGCCAAAGGCCTTATTAGATTTGTCTCGTGAATTAATCCGGGGTTGTGAAGTTAGTTTTGTAAACTGACTTTATTTAATACCCTTAATTATTGGTTAAATGGGGGTGGAAAAATTTGTCCACCCCAAAGAAACACAGCCATAGTTTTGGCGGTTCGCTACTGGAGCTGGTTCTTAATTAAAAGGGAGCCTATTTTTACAAATGAGTCAGGCTCCAAGCAAAACCTATCCAATTACTTTCTTTCCGAGTCCAAGACAAGCCAATAATATAGTTAGTTGCGGCACAAGTACGTGAAGAAGCAACAGAGGAAAGAAATTAAAAGTGTTGCCTCCCTTGCAGAGATTTGTTTGAGGCTAGCTTAGGGCAAGATCAACGCAGGGAGTACTAGTTGGTAGCCTCAGGGTAAAAGGTATGCTCCATGTAGGTTTTGATGGTGTGAAGGAGCAACACTCGCAACGCAAGCTGCACAGCTCTTTTTATCATCAGACCCCACCATATTCATTTAGAGTCCCTTCTATCACTTTCATCTCTCTGCTTTTTACTCTCATACATGTTCGCTCTCGCATCGATAGCCTGCACAAAAAGTACTGACACCCTGCAAGCCACTACTTTATCTCCGGCGGATGGCATCCGAACCTACTTGTCCAGATGAGGCTCCCAGCTGACTCATCGCATTGGGCCTGCCCTTAAAGGTGAGGAGAGGCCTGCTATGAAGGAAGTGGAGATGGCACTGCAGATCATGCAAACAAAAAGGTCGAAGCTAGCCGTATGAATCTGCGCCCCAAACTGCTGATGATGTCCATCAGCTAATATATTCAAAAGCTAAAAATAGTACTTGTGGGTTGTTTCCTCTAGTGGTGGCCTTCGGCGTGGGCCAATCAAGTAAAAGATGCTACAGCTTGGACTTGGAGGAAGAGTTAATATCATCTTCTGAGATACCCCAATAAAAGTACTGTAGGTGCAAGTGAAGTCCTCGACGCTATTCATGATCCACAACATCTCGGTGATGTGATTTTCCCTTTCTTTCATTCTATAGTTCCGTGTCATATATATTTGGATAAGTTTCATATTATTGAAGTTCCTTCATCCTGTAAGCATCATATAAACAATAAACCCAAGCCATGCATGCTCAAGTGTTTTTAGTCCAATGCAATTATTGACATGTTTTGGCTCTAATTTGTTGCGGAAAGTAGCATGCCACGTGCATATGCTGTGACAAAGCACTTGTTCACGTGCGTATATAAGGTAATTGACCAACACACATGCAGTTCTCATCTCATACAAACTGCTTCACGTCGTGGCCCTCGTTCCGACTCTCGCCTTGCCTTGCTCTTTTAGTGTAAAATATCTTTCTTTTATATAAGCGTTGTCTGTCATGGCTCTCGTTTGAACCCTATGCCTACGCGGTGGCTGCTGCCTTGGTGATCTTGTTACGAACTCGTCCCGTAGCTGCCTCCGCAGGATCTTCCCTGACACCGACTTGGGTATGGCGTCCACGAACTGCATCAGCCTCAGCTTCTTGTACGACGCCACGCGCGCCGCCACGTACGCCATCATGTCCGCCTCGCTCTCCGCCGCCCCGCGCCGCCGCACCACGCACGACGCCGGCACCTCGCCGGCCTCCTTGTCCGGCACCCTGCCACCCAAGCACAAGAAGCCCAACAACATCATCAGTCGTACTGCAGGTTCGCCGGCCGGCGGCCATTGCTACTGGCTGCTTAATTACGTACCCGAAGACCGCCGCGTCCTCCACCGACGGATGCGACAGCAGGATAGCCTCCAGCTCGGCCGGCGCCACCTGGAACCCCTTGTACTTGATGAGCTCCTTGATCCTGTCGACGATGAACACGTCGCCGTCGTCATCGATGTAGCCGACATCGCCGGTGTGGAGCCACCCCTTGGCGTCAATGGTACGCTCCGTCTCCTCCTTCTTCCCGTAGTATATACCCCTGCATCACCGCCTGGCTCCTGACGAAGACCTCCCCCGGCGTGTTCTTGGGCAGCGACCGCCCCGTCTCCGGGTCAACGAACTTCACCTCCAGGTTGGGCAGGATGAACCCCACCGAGTTCTTCTTCGCCACCTGCACGGGGCCCCGCTCCGGGTCGCCGCCGGCGTGCGTCAGCGTGATGCAGCTGTGCTCCGTCAGCCCGTACGCCTCCTCCACCTGCACCCCGGGGAACTTGTCCCGGAATGCCGCCAGGAGCTCCGGCGCCAGCGGCGCGGCGGCGGTCATGACGGACCTGAGCGCGAGCGCCGACACGTCGAGCTCGTCGGCGGCGGGGCTCTTCACCATGGCCAGCATCACCGGCGGCACGATCGGCGCGAACACCACGCGGTGCGCCACCAGGGCACGCAGGAACGCGCGCAGCTCGAACCGGTCCATCACCACCACGGTGCCCTTGTGCCGGAGCGTCGCGAGGCAGATGCCGGTGATCCCGTAGATGTGGAAGAAGGGCATCAGCCCCAGGGTGACAACCTCCCCGGCGAGCTTCTCGCCGACGGCGAACATGGAGGAACACAGGGTGGACACCAGGTTCCGGTGGCTCAGCATCACGCCCTTGGAGACCCCCGTCGTGCCGGACGAGTAGGGCAGCGCGCACAAGTCCGACTGCTGCACGAGGTCCAGCGCCACCACCGGCGCGCCAGCGCGGTCGGCCGCGGCGAGGAGCTCGTCCCAGGCAATGGCGCCGGGCATGCGCGCCGCTGCGTCCTCGCCGATTCCGATCACCGGAACGCCGGCGCCCTCAACCTTGTCGTAGGCGACCTCGTCGGCGACCACGAGCTTGGCGCCCGAGTCCTGCACCTGCTTGTCACACCCCAAATTTTCTAAATTTGGGATGTGAATAAATAATATAAATAAATACAATGATTTTTCTCTAATTTATAAATTTTTCCAAGGTTCAAATAATTAACAGGGAATGTAATATATATATATATAAAATATATATAAATAATATATATATAATATGTATTCTAATCTCAAAACAACATATGTTTATAACTCTCTAAAATTTTGTTACAAAGAGTATCTAATAGCTCCCTAATTTTCTCTAGAATTTAATTGAAATTCTATCCTTTTTAATCAAATTAAAACATCTTAATTAAATAATTTATCCAAAATAAGTTTTTGTTGCATTCATGCTGTTGCATATATTTTGGTTGCTAGTAAATCAAGTTAGAATTTAAATTCTGTTTAAATTCGAATTTGATTTGCTTTTGTTTGAGTTTTAGAAAAGTTTTAATTAGCCGAGTTCATTTTCGCCCCTCGAACTCTTGGTCCAGTCCAAGTTTGCCCCCTGGACTATTTTTCCCGCTCGCTTTTCCTCCCCGGCCTGTTTTCCTTTCTTCCCGGGCCGAATCCTTTCTCTCCGCTCGGCCCGTTCCACATTCGGCCCAGCACCGGCCCGATATTCTTCTCTCTCCCTCTCTCTCTCCCTCTCGCCGACAGGTGGGGTCCACCTGTCATCTCCTTCTTATCCCTCCCGTCTCCAACTCGAACTCCTTCCCGAGTTCGATTCCGTCACGCCGCCGAGTCCGTTCCGCCGCCGCGCCGAGTCCTTCTCCCTCGCGCGCGCCGAGGCCGGTTCCTGCATCCATAAAAGCGCCACCGCCCTTGCTGTTTTCCCCAATCGCAAACCCAACCGAGCCCGCAACCCGAGCCGCCTTTGCCGCCGCCCGCCATTGTCGGCGATTCGCCGCCGTCGTTGCTCGGGGTGGGAATCCAAGACCGCCAGAAGCTTCCCCTCGTTGTCGCGCGACGATTCCGCCGCTTCACGACGTAGTTCGGCCGCCGGATTCGTGTGAAGCCGAGCTCCGCCGCCGCGTCGGTTCGCCGTCGTTCGTCGCCGTCGCCGGTCGGTCTTCGTCGATTCACCCCGGGTGAGTTCGCCATCATCTCCTCGTCCTTCCTGTGTAGTCCTTGTAGTTCGTAGAAGGCCGTAGCGTCGAGTTCGTCGCCACCCGAAGCTCTACCAATCCGGCCATGGCGCCGCCGCCGTCGGTCGTCGTCTCCGTCGCGCGTCTGTTGTCAAGATCACCCTGGATAGACTCGTCATTGCCTCGCGAGTCCGTAGGACCAAGTCCCGTCGCTAGTGGAGCCCCGTAGCGCGTTTTCGACTTACTCCGGCGGAGCGCCGCCGCGGAGGAGCGCAGCGCCGCCGTCCTCGCCGGCGACCGAGGTTCCGAACCCCCTGACCCTCCGATCTTAATCCAACGGTCCACAACAGATCCAACCCGAGTCAAATAGACCAGATACCGGTCAGCGGTGGTCAATTTGCTAAAGAACCCTCCAAGTTTTTGGAAATCAACCCGCGGTCCACCTTAGTTCAAAAATAATTCCAAATAGGTCATGTTTCTTTCACTTTAGCCCCTGCAAGTTTTAGAATTTCACCCGAGGTCTAGGATTTGTCTTTTTACATGAAAACCCTCGAGTTTTTATACAAAATTATGTTTTAGCCCCTGGTTTTTCGCAGTTTAGCCCCTAGAACTTTTAAAACTTTGCCAGCAAGTCCCTAGACCTTAGAAAAATCATATCTTTTACGTTTTAACTCCGTTTTAATCCGTTCTTGTTGTGTTAGCTTCGTATCAACTTAAACTACGCGTTAGTACTGTTATTTACACCATACTTTATTTCTGAAATTTATTTATTATTAATTTGATTAAAGGCTAATTACATGTGCTTTCTTAAATAAAATCTGATTAAGTTTGACACATCGGTTTTTCTTGTTAAATATTAAATTGATTAATATTTATTCCATATGTTTTGTAAATAAAAGTTGACTAAGGTTATATCTTGATTTTCATAAATAATATTAACATGATTAATATTTATTTTGTAATTTTTCTAACTAAAATTTAATTAAGCTCTATCTTGTTTCTTCATAAAATTATGTTAACTTGATTAATGTTTATGACCACTAGTTCTCTAATTAAAAGCTAATTAGAGTTAAACTTCGAGTTTCCATAAATAATTATCAATCTTGATTAATGTTAACACAAATCTGTTTTAATGACAGTATGACTAGTTTAACTAGAGATATAAAGTTATTTGATTAAGATAAACATGTTCCTTTAATTAAAAGCCAATTAAGAATTATATTTTGGTTTTCTTATTAATGTTAATATGGTTAATATATTATAAGTTTTAAAAGTGATAGTTGAACAAGTTATAAGATTGGAAACCTAGGTATAACTTTGATGTAACTTGGATTAAGGTTATATTTAGATTTCATATGTTTTCATAGATCACTGTTACTCGGTTTAAATGGTTATTAACTAGTGTTTCTAATTAAAGCCAACTTAGAAGTTTTACTTCCAAGTAATTTGATTAATAAACCTTCAATGTGACTTTGTTCTAGTGTTCTCGTTTTGTTTATTAATTATCTATCTATTAAGTTTTCTCTATAAAATATGATTAAGTTATATTTCGGATTTTAATAAGCTTATGTAAAATTGATTAATGAGTATTAAACTAGATTTCAAACTAAAAGGTGATTAGCGTCAAACTAAATGCTTTCTTAAAAGAGTATTAATTTGTGTGAATGTCAACATAAATATGTTTCAATAATATTGATTAGTTCAACATGGTCAATAAAAGTTAATCAATTAGATGCTCGCATCTGTTTTTATTACTAAAGTTATGTGTTTAATTACATAATGTCTACAAAAAAATAGTTATAAATAAAATACATTCTTGGTTTTACATATTTAAATATAGTTAAATCAATTTCCAGGAAATAGTCTCTTATATATGATTTTATCAAATTAAAATTTATAAAGCGTATAGTGTTTCCTTTTATAATCTAAAGTCTTCCGCTAGTTTTAAGTTTTCAATCGTAGTTCTGTTCTCAGCCTTTCCTATGCCTCTAAACCCAATCCTGCTAGTGCACCCTACGTTTCTCACTTAGTCCCTATTCTGTTTTGCCAATCAACTGTCTCCAACATCTATCGCATCCTATAAATTCATCGGCCAGTGTTCCAATGTCCGCAGCACTCTTTTCTGCAATCCTGATGCTAGTCCATCTTTTCTGAGCCATATCACTAAGTTTGAGTATAGATCTTTTCTTATGTTGTGGTTTCTCTGCAAATCAATATTATTTTAATTTTTTAACTTTATATTGCTTCAATGATATGGTGTGAGTTACTATGTCATTGTATTGTAATATAAAAATTAAATTATTAAAGTTATATATTATTGTCTGAGATCCTCGTATTCATAAAGCCCACCCGAGCTCGTTTTGCACATCGAACCCTAGCTTTAACGTGATTTGCATGTACTGTTTCCTGTGCGTTGCCAATCTCCTCTGCTACCCTCAGCGACTATGGAGAATTACGTATAGGTCCCTGCTGCCTTGTTTATCCCATAGATTTCGCGTTTTAGGTCCGAATCAATCCGTTTTTATTGTATTAGATTCATATCTACTCAAGCTACGAACTAGTGCTGTTATTTATTATGTGACATGTTTCTGAATTTTATTTAATATTAAGTTGATTAAATGTTATTTAAATGTGTTTTCTTAACTAAAATTTAATTAAGGATACGCAGTTTTCTTATTAATATTAACTTGATTAATACTTATTTCTTGAGCGTTCTAAATAAAATTGAAGTAGATAATATCTTGGTTTCTTTAAATAATATTAACATGACAAATGCTTTTCATAACTAGTTTTTCTAATTTAAAACCAAATTAGAGCTATACTTCGAGTTTGCATAAATAAATGTTAACTTTGATTAATATTGACTTAAATGTGTTACAGTTATAATACTGACTAGTTCAACACCGTTCATAAAATTATTCGATTAGATGTTCTCATATAATCTATTTTAAGTTAATACTTTAATTAAAATAATTTGTACTTGAATATCTACAATTAAAAATATGACTAAGTTTACCTCGTCTTTTCTAAAGGTTAAAATATAACTTGTATTAATTATTTATACATGATTTTACTTAAACTAAAATTAATGAAGTTTATAGTCTTTCATTTAATACAAAACTTTCGATAGTTGTATCTTTTTAACCATAGCTTCGTTTTTAGTGTTTCTTGCGCTCACGTAACCGTAGTAACGAGCCCTATCCGTTAGTACGCTCTTTTAAAGTTTCTCTTTTGATTGGTGTATTGTTCTTAGTTGTACTTGTTTGTTTGCTTGTATAGTTTTATGCTTGCATGCTTGTGTTCGATGATTGCTACGAGTAGACGGAACGTTGTTCAAATGAAGAAGACTTTTGAAGATATTTTGAGCAGCTATACTTTGGAGAAAGGCAAGTGTCCCTAACCATCCTTCTACCTATGCTTTATTTATAATATCAAGATGTTTTAATCGGAACATGGAGAACCACCCGGGAAAACAGTACAACCATGAGTACCATATGGCTCTGGTCTTGGCTAATTAATTAGGGACTTTAGTGGATGGTAACCTTACCCGAAAGGGGCAAGAGGTGCGGCGGTTGACGGGGTATAGCTCGGTCCTCTTGAGCTGTGGGCTTTGGTAAGAGACAGACCTCATTAGGGAGGGTTATGCTTTGCTTCTGAACCGGAAACCTTAGCGGGTTACTATTTACTAAGGAATCTTTGTAAAGGCCTCGTAGCGTCCCTATGCGGTCACACCTCGGCAGTGTGATTCAAGAGGTTTGGCCACCTCGGCATGGTTGGGTTTAAAGTTCTTTTGGACTTTTACGCGGCTTATGGTGAAAGTGTACAACCTCTGCAGAGTGTAAAACTGTTATAACAGTCGTGCTCACGGTCAAGAGTGGCCTGGATCCTCACATGAGTAATATACTTAAACATGATATTAATTCGATCTCTGGTTATTTCTTGTGGCCTTGCTAAGTACCAACCATAAGTGTACTCACCCTTGCTAACCGCCGCTCAGAAGAAGAACTTGTATGAAGCTGTTTGAAGATGGTGCTCAGTTCTAGGCGTACGCAACCCCCAGTCGACTGCCTGTGAAGTTTGGAGCCTTTGTTTCCAGGATACACTGTATACTCTGATAGACTCGTAAGTCATTTATATAGTTTATTATACGTGATACTGCATCTTTTATTCACTACTGGTTTACTGTATGTATGAAACTTGATCCTGGCATACATACAGTGTACACTTGGTTCATTTTCTAAAACCGGGTGTGACACTGCTTCTCGATCTCGGCGGCGGCCGCGCGCGGGTTCACGCCGGAGAACACCGCGCCGGCGGACATGATCCCGAGCGAGACCACGGGGTAGACGGTGAGGTTCGGGAGCGCCACCACCACGACGTGGCCCCTGCGGACGCCGACGGACCGGAGCGCCCGGGCGAACCGGGCCACGTCGCGGACCACCTCGCCGTAGGTGTAGGACCGGCCGCCCGGCTCCGCCTCCACCAGCGCCACCTTGTCGGCGTAGGCCTCGGCGCCGGCCAGCACGAACTCCGGCACCGTCACGTCGTCCGGCACGGGCACCGGCGGGAACCGGCTCCGGAAGATGTGCTCCTGCTCCTCCTCCTCATGCACGGCGGCGATGGCAGCGTCGCCCATTCTGACGAGCTGGTGGTGGTGGTTGTCGTTGCTGCTGGGTTCTTGGGTGTTGGTAGCGAGTGCGGGGGTGGTTGTGGTGAGGAGAAAGGGCGCGGCCTTGGCATTTGTAGAGACGAGCGGAGGAAGGTGATGACGGGAGAAAGGGGAAGGCATGCTGGCGGCGGCGATGACACAATTCTTGTGTGGTGTCAGGACAAGTGGTGTGCAGGTGAGGTTTGGTTGGGTCATGGCCTTTGAGCTTATCCGAAGACTATGGCTTGCATGCGCTGTTATAACACCACTCTCGTAGTAATTTTGTAATTTGTACAGAACACTACTCTGTAACTACAATTGGCCGGTTGTCGTTCTCGGGAAACAATAAGTTGTTGGAACAGCATGCATTTTGTGCACCACACGCCTGCCTGGAAATGATCATCTAGATGACCCTCGGGGAACTAGAATTCTAGCTACATCGTGCTTTTTATTACTAACAAATAAACTAACTGTAGTTAAAACATAACTACTACTGTACGTAACTTAACAGCCATGCTCCCCCGGAATGTAGGGAACGGAGAGCGGGAACATAGACATGGAGCGTCGTTTCAAGAAACTATAGAGCAAAGGGGTATGCTTCTTCCGTTTATTCCTAAAAAGATGAAACATGTACTAAGGCCTTGTTTAGATGCAAAATAGGGGGTCAAAGTTGGGGGTTTTGGGTCACTTCGTCATGGTTGTGTCACTATAGTATTTCGTTTGTATGTGTGAAAAATTGTCCAAAAATTAATTAACTAGGTTTAAAATGTTCGTCTCATAGAGTCACTACGGGAAACCCGACGTATGCCGAGTGCTTCCCTCTTTGCCGAGTGCTTTCTGTCGGGCACTCGGCAAAGACTGGCTGTGCCGAGTGCCTAGACAACGGCACTCGGCAAAGAGGCCACACTCGGCAAACAGGATCTTTGCCGAGTGTCAGAAAAGAGACACTCGGCAAACAAGATCTTTGCCGAGTGTCACGACAGAGACACTCGGCACAGCTGACGCACGTGCCCTGCGCGTGCCACGCCACGGACGGTCGTTTGGGCTCCAGTAGCTTTGCCGAGTGTCACACGGCAGACACTCGGCAAAGCCGTGGCACGTGTCGAGCACGTGCCACGCGCGCCAACGGCCGTGGACGGCCGTTTGGCCTGTCAGTTCTTTGCCGAGTGTCACAGTCCAGACACTCGGTAAACATGTGGCACGTGCTTGACACGTGTCAGGCCCGTTGACGTGTTGGCCCTTTGCCGAGTGTCTGGGTCAGATACTCGGCGAAGAGTTTGACAATTTGAAAAATATTTTTAAAAAACTTGAAATTCAAACTCAAAAAATTTGAACATTTTAAATATAAGAGTTTTTGGCCGGCGGGATTGGTGGTTTTGCCGAGTGCTTCGGCAGGGCACTCGGCAAACCACCTCTTTGCCGAGTGTTTCCTAGGATACACTCGGCAAAGCTGATGTTTGCCGAGTGTTTTCTAAAAAACACTCGGCAAAGTTTGACCATGTTTATTTAAACTTATGTTTTTGGGATCCAAAGTTTATTTTTTTCCAACAATACTTGTCAAAGGCTCTTTATATCTTATGTGGATCCTGTGGCAAAAAGTTGGGATGATTTCGAAAAGTTTATATATACGGCCCTTTCCAATCGGAGCATATCCCCATAGAAGATTCAGAGAGTAGGGAAGGAGACAGCTGGATTTCGAAATGAAGTGAAGTTGAATTAGAGTTTGAGTTCATAACTTTTTGTATAGGCAATAGACGACGTAGATTTCTTCATTTGAAGTTATCATATTTTTCTGGACCCATTTGATATTTTTTAAATTATTTTTACAACAATATCCACATGAAATAATGAAATATATGAAGGAATTATGAGATATATATGCTTCAAATAATGAAAACATTTCATCTAAGCATAAAATGTGCATTGTTGAATGTATTTGACAAAATATTTTGATGTGTATTTGATCGAATTTGAAAAATTTGGTATGCAAGAATTGTTCTGGGAAATGTTTGCCGAGTGCTGCACTCGGCAAACAAAACCATTGCCGAGTGTCAGGTCAGAGACACTCGGCAAACAGGCCATGTGGGCTGGCCGGCCTGCGACCGCGCGTGCCACGTCATTGGCCGACGTGGCCCCGGCAAAGGGAAGGTTTGCCGAGTGCCCTGCCCAGACACTCGGCAAACAGGCCACGTGGTCGTCCTCCTCGGCCGCGCGCGGCCACGTATTAGATCTGTTTGCCGGGTGCCTGATCTAGGACACTCGGCAAACAGGGGGTTGGTCCGGGGGACTTAACCGCCCACGCGGCCCCACACACGCACACACCCACCCCGCCCGCCGCCGCCGCTCCCCACGCCGCCCGTCGTCGCCTTGCCTACCGCCGCCGCTCCCCACCCCGCCCGCCGCCGCCGCGCGCCTCCTCCCCCCGCCAGTCGTCCGGCCCACGGCCGCCCGCCGCCCGGGCCGACCGGCCGCCGCTGCCGCACGTCCCTGCCCTGCCCGCTGACGTCGCCTCGCCGCCCTTGCCTCTCCGCCCTGGTCGCCTCGTCATCGCCTCGCCCACCACGCTTGTCCGCCGTCCCTCCGCCCCGACAAACCCAACGCCGACGCCGCGCCGGCGCCGCCCCGACGCCTGTGACCGCGCGCCGGGCTGCCGCCCCGGCCGACCACCTCGCCCGGTCGCCGCCGCCCTGACGCGGCCGAGCTCATCGCGGCCAAGAAGGCCGTCACCCTAGCCACCTGCCTCTGCCAGGTGACCTTCTTCCCCTCCCCATCCTCTGTTCTTTTATTCTGAAGCTAGTTGCAGCGTATTCATGATTCAAATGCATGTCAATTTTGAATGCTCGTGCAGCGGTGGTTTGGATTTGTAGGAATGCTCGTGTCATGCATGCCAAATTTAGAGGAATGCTTGAAGATAGATGATTTGAATGCTAGGTGAATGTTTTCTTTTTCTTGTGAAAATATGGACAATGTATGTGGTTGTGTATGTGGTTGTCGCCCTTCGTGCCGTAGATATCCTTGTGTATGTGGTTGTCGGCCTTCGTGCCGTGGATATCCTTGTTTATGTGGTTGTCAGCCTTCGTGCCATGTTTTTTTGCAGGATGGGGTTTCAGAAACCTCCCCGTGCAGGGGAGGTGCTGCCGAAATTTATATTTGACAAAATTTTGTTATTTTTTCAGGTAGAGGCCGTTGCACCATCGTCGGCTTGTAGCTCCGCCGCACGCTGTTCCCCGCCGTCTGCACCGACACGAGCGTCACCGACTCGCCCGCCGTCGAGCCCGTAGGTGAGCACATGCAAAACCACACGCCCTTCGTATTTAATTCGTAGATCCATATTTAAGTTGTGTCACGTAACCTAGTCATGCGTCTCCCGTTCGAAAGAGATACGGTTGTGAATATGTGAATCTTTGCATATGTCTAACCGTATCTGTTTCGAATTGTCCACGTTTTTGGACAGCTCGAGGATGTGTAGATGGGTAGTTTCCATGCTCTACTCGTACTCGTACTGCTCAGCACGACCTTTGCTGGGAGCGGCGTTTGCTGATGCCCGGTGTCTCACACCATCAGGGCAGCCTTAGCCTCGAGGAGTACAGGGCCAAATGGGTACGCCGAGTCATTTCTATATTCACTCACTCTATTCTGTGTAATTACTAATTCATATTGTTTGTTTTTTCAGTCGGCGTCACATGGTGGTGCGCCTTGCTCACAGCTCGAGGCTTTTGCCATGGCCCACAAGGGCAAGGTGACCTCCGACGTCCGGTACAACCCGGAGGACGGGCCCGCGGCATACAGCAACGCCAGCGTCCACAGTCGCCTCACAGCATATCAAGAGGTCGCGAAGGAGGTCCACGGGCCAGACTGGGATCCGACCGCCCACGACATTGATGGAGAAGTGGTCATGAGGGCGGGAGGAGGCAAGAAGCACGGGCGGTACTTGATCGCCAACAACACCATTGACACGACCGCTACCCCCACGCTCTCCCAGATTCGAGCCAGGAGCACGAGCTCTTCCGCGCATATCCGCCAGCCTCTTCCCGGTTCATACTTCGGGATGCAGGCACTCCAGGTTATTTCTGTTTCTATCTTTGTACGTGAAGTTCGCTTACGTTTGTAATGTATTATAACAATGTGATTGAATATTGCAGGCCCAGTTGGATGAAGAGACGGAGAGGCGGATGCAGCTGGAGGCGGAAGTGCAGCGGATGAAGGACGCGGAGGCCGAGAAAGAGAGACAGAAGGAGGAGGCCGAGCGGACGAACCGAGCGTGGCAGGAGCAGGTATTTGCCTACCTGCAGAACATTGGCCAGCGCGTGGGTGAAGGTCCGCTGCCGCCGATGCCACCACCGCCTCCACCACCACGTGTGCCTATTTCTCCCGTGAGTCACTTGAGAACCCTATGATTTCATTTCACAACTCATTTCTGTCGAAAATCTTGTAACACACACCACTAATCTCTTTTGGGCAGGCTCCTGGCTCGGCCGCGTCGAATGACGGCCCTCAAGACGAAGACCTTGCGGCGCGGGCGGTTAGATCGTTGTTCGGACCCCCTCTTCCGTGAGTGATTGATGTTGGACTTTATAAACATATGAATCATGGATGTTGGATGTTTGGATATTCAATTTGTGACATTTCTGTGATGTTGGATGGTTTAGTGACTTATATGTGTTTGTTTATGGTTGTTTGATGGTTTAGTGGCTATATATATATATATATGAATTGTCTGTGATGCCTATTATAAACTGCCTGTAATGCCTATTAGAAACTGCCTGTGATGTTTTTATTGAGGGGTCCTTTTAACGCAAAAAATTAATGAAAACAGGAAAAAAATTGATGCTTTGCCGTGTGTTACACTCGGCAAAGAGGTGCTTTGCCGAGTGTATTGGCTTTAACACTCGGCAAAGAGGCTGTTTCTGTCATTTCAGGACAACCTTTGCCGAGTGTTCAAGCTTTGCCGAGTGTGTTGGCCTTAACACTCGGCAAAGATGCAACCTTTGCCGAGTGTTAAAGCCCTTACACTCGGCAAAGGGTTGTGTAAGGCCTGCCCCTAACCAGCCTTTGCCGAGTGCGACACCCGGCAAAGGATCGAGTCTTTGCCGAGTGCGACACTCGGCAAAAGCCCCGTTAGCACTGACGGCCGGCCGCGGCCGGCGGTGTTAAAGCCCTTACACTCGGCAAAGGGTTGTGTAAGGCCTGCCCCTAACCAGCCTTTGCCGAGTGCGACACCCGGCAAAGGATCGAGTCTTTGCCGAGTGCGACACTCGGCAAAAGCCCCGTTAGCACTGACGGCCGGCCGCGGACGGCGCGGCGCCGGCCGCGGCCGGCAGTTAGTGCTTTATTTTGCCGAGTGCTGGCTTTTGCACTCGGCAAAGCCTTTGCCGAGTGCCCGACAGAAGACACTCGGCAAAGGGCTTGTTTGCCGACATGAGCTATGCCGTAACCCCTTTGCCGAGTGTATTTCGGGGTTTGCCGAGTGCCCCAGGCACTCGGCAAACTCCGGGTTTCCAGTAGTGAGTACAACTGTAGACACTAAAACGCGCCAACACACTCGAGGATCGATCGAACGTGCAGCATGGCCGTCACAACGGCCAATTCCTGATCTCCCGGGGCAAACCGGTCTGACCGGTCTGAAGAACCGGTCTGACCGCTTTCTGGCGGGGGATCGTGAAGACCTAGAAACTCGAGCTCGGGAGGGACCCCGTCGGAGCTCAAGCAAGCTAGGGTTGCTCTAGGGTCGGCAGGCCACCTGGAACGCCTTTGAACGCCGTAGAGACGAGCAAAGAACAGAATATAGGGGTTGGAAAAGGTTAGGGTTTGAGAGATATAAAAGTAAAGGATAAACGTGTTTGATTCGATTGGAATCCATCTCAATCGGCCTTAGCCTTTATATTTATAGGCCGGGGAAGTCTTACCCCTTCCGAATAGGTTACAATATGGGATTAAACTCGGAATCCTAATCCTACTCGAATTACAGAACCAAACCGGTCTGACCGGTTTGGCCGAGCCAGCCAATTTTGACTGTCAACACATGCCCCCCTTCGTTTTTAGTGAACTTGAGAACTAAAAAGCAAGTAAATACAACTCAGGAGCTAAAATTTATGCTATGGGCGATATCAACAATATATCGGCCATTGGTCTTCATGCATCTTGCCAAACACTTGGATAGAATTTCTTCAAATACCTTCTGTTGATAGCTTTAGGCAAATGATCTCCCTTCAGCGTCTCTAGCATGTAAGAATTCCCAAAAATGACTTTGACAACTCTATAAGGTCCTTCCCAACTTGGTGACCATTTACCAAACTTGTTGCTTTTTGTCCCAATAGGCAAGATCGTCTTCCAAACAAGCTCATCAATCTAAAAATATCTTCCTCGTACTTTCTTGTTGTAAGCTTTATCAACTCGAAGTTTATCCTTCTCAATCTCCTTCAAAGCTTTCAATCGTTTGTCGGTTACCTCACAAATATTGTCCAACATCAAATTGTGGTAATCAACAGCATCAAGGTCATTTTGTTTAGCCAGCCTATAAGCGTCCAGATTTACCTCAACGGGCAAAACGGCTTCTTGACCATACACAAGCTCAAAAGGAGTAACTTTAGTAGCACCATGTCTAGATATACGATGAGCCCATAATGCTTCAGATAAAACTTCATGCCATCTCTTAGGACTTTCTGCTATCTTTTTCTTGATTAATTTGATCAAAATTTTATTACTTGACTCGGCTTGTCTATTAGCCTGAGCGTAATATGGAGTTGAATTAAGCAACTTAATTCTATAGGATTCGGCGAATTCACGTACCTCTTTAGACATAAACGAAGTACCTTGATCAGTTGTCAAAGTTTGAGGAATACCGAATCTATGAATAATATTTTGCGTAACAAATTCAATCACCTCTCGATGCGTCATATTCTTCAAGGGAATCGCTTCAGTCCACTTAGTAAAATAATCCGTAGCAACCAACATGAAACGATGTCCTTTTGATGATGGAGGATTAATTTGTCCAATAAAATCCAATCCCCAACCTCGGAACGGCCATGGCTTAATAATAGGATGCATCAATGCAGCAGGAACAAGTTGCAAATTTCCAAACTTCTGACATTCCTCACATCCTTTGTAATATTTGAAACATTCTGCCATCATAGTAGGCCAATAAAAACCGGCTCGTCTAAGTTACCACTTCATCTTTGGAGCCGGTTGATGTGTACCACAAATACCTTTATGGACCTCACCCATGGCAACTTTGGCCTGATCCGAATTAAGACATTTCAATAGTAAATCTTCGGCATTTCGACGATAGAGTTCATCGTCAAGCAAAACGTACTTAAACGATATTCGCCGAATATTTCTCTCTGCATCACGACCAGGATCTCTCAAATAAGTAACAATAGGCACTCTCCAATCCTGATCTTCGACTTTGGATTGATTAGCATCATCCAAAGGATTTTTGCTTCTGTCAGGGGACGAAGCGGTCAGACCGGTTTCAGAACCGGTCAAACCGGTTCTGGCAGTCAGGCCGGTCTGACCGGTTTCTGAAACTGGTGTGACCGGTTCGTCCAGAACCAGAACCTCGGCTTTCGTTTGCATCGGTTTTTGGAGATAGAAATATTTCTTTGCAACCATATAACCAGATGCTTTCTGAGCCAGAGTATTTGCCTTGTTATTCTCTTCTCTCGGAATATGTTTGAGAATAAATTCATCAAAAGAAGCAATGATATCAAGACATCTATCAAGATATACATTTAATGAACCGTTATAACATTGGCATACCTTTGACACTTGGTGTACCACCAGGAGCGAATCACCAAAAGCTTCAACATGCTTTACTCCCATGTCTTGCAAAAAGTCCAAACCAAATAGAAGAGCTTCATATTCAACTTGATTATTGGTTCGCTTTTCTTCCAATCGGTTTGAAAACTCAAAGACGGCACCACTTGGAGAGATCAAAACAGCACCAATTCCTTGCCCATCATTGCAAACCGATCCATCAAAGTATAGCTTCCATGGTGCACAAGCAACATAGCCAACGTCGAATTCACAAGTATCATCAATCCGATGCTCAACAATAAAATCAGCTACAATTTGGTCATACTCAACTAAAGCATAAGCCCACTTGCCGACTCTTCCACTAGAGATCGACTTTTGCAACATATGTTTAATTACATCGGTTTGACATAACACGATGCAAGTGCTAGATAATAAATAATGCCTCAATTGAGTACAAGCATGGTACAAGGATAAACATAACTTCTCAATGAAAGTATACCTTGTTTTCACATCAATGAGCCGTCGGCTTACATAAGCAATCACATACTCCTTGTTGCCGATTTCTTGAGTCAAAACAGCCCCAATAGTTCTATCTTCAGCCGCCACATAAAGTCTAAACGGAACCCCTCTCTTAGGCGCCCTAAGCACCGGTGGTGAAGACAAGTACTCTTTGATCTTCTCAAAAGCTTCTTGCTGTTTTGCCCCCAGGTAAAATCGGCTTCATTCTTTAACCGAAGTAAAGGAGTAAAATCATCAACCTTTCCAG
Organism: Echinochloa phyllopogon; assembly: GCA_033239725.1. Taxonomy (NCBI): domain Eukaryota; kingdom Viridiplantae; phylum Streptophyta; class Magnoliopsida; order Poales; family Poaceae; genus Echinochloa; species Echinochloa phyllopogon. Next base: position 18,385,234 of record BTCW01000016.1, read on the forward strand.
ACAAGTTAATTATAAATCTTCTCAAGAAATTTACCTTGCCTAGAAACTTTTGCAAATCTTTCTTGCAAGTAGGAGCTTCGACTTTCTTCATAGCTTCAATTCTCTTGGGATCAACTTCTATGCCGTTCTCATGAATAACAAACCCAAGAAACTTCCCAGTTGAAACATCAAAAGCACATTTGAGTGGATTCATCTTCAAACCATACCGTCGCATCCTCTCCAGAGCAAGTTTTAAATCGGCTAAATGAGAATCCAAAACATCTGATTTAACTACAATATCATCAATATACACTTCCACAATGACACCAAGTAGATCATGAAAGATTAAATTCATAGCTCTTTGATAAGTTGCAGCGACATTCTTCAATCCAAAAGTCATAACTACCCACTCAAATAAACCAATAAATCCCGGACATTGACGGGTTGTTTTGTGCATATCCTCTTTGGCCATGAAGATTTGATTATATCCAGCATTACCATCAAGAAAACTAACAACATGATGCCCAGAAGCTTCATTGATTAAGACATCGGCTATAGGCATAGGATATGAATCTTTTGGAGTGGCTTTATTAAGATCTCTAAAATCAATGCAAACTCTAAGTTTTCCCGAATCTTTCTTTTCAACGGGAACAATATTAGAAATCCACTCCGCATAACGACAAGTCCGAATAAAACCAACATCTAGCAAACGATTAACTTCTTCTTTTATTCGGTCATAAATAGCGGGATTAAAACGTCTAGCCGATTGTTTAAAAGGTCTAAAACCGGCTTTTATTGGTAAACGATGTTCAACTAAATCACGACTCAACCCCGGCATCTCACGGTACTCCCAAGCAAAACAATCGACATACTCTTTCAACAAATTTATTAACTCGGCTTTAAACTCAGCCGATAAATTTTTGTTTACAAAAGTCGGCCTAGGAATAGTACCATCACCAATATCTATTTTTTTAAAGGGTCGGCTGACGTGAAACCTTGACCCAACTTATCAATATCACCAAGATCTTCAATAGCTTCGAACATACCGGTCGAATGTGCTCGATGATGATCAATTCGGTCTTGAAGCCACTGTCGAGACGAAAACCGGTTTGACCGGTTCCCAGAAGCGGTCTGACCGGTTTGGCTTGATCGTCGCTGTTCAGGTCTAAACCGGTCTGACCGGTTTCCAGAAGCGGTCTGACCGGTTTGTCTCTGTTGATTTGTTTGCTCCATTAATTACAGCAAGTAATTCAACTGATTTTCCATCGGCTTTAATGTAGCAGGAACAAAACCATCCTTGGTGCAACTGATCAACTCATAGTCGGTCAAATGCATGCCCGAGAAACATTGGACCTTCTCCTTTGCACTAAGGGAATCGGAATCGGCCATTGCAACAAAGGAAGAAGTGTCACCATGGACAACTTCAACTTCATTGCCGATCCACTGAATAAGATATTGATGCAAGGTAGATGGAATACATTTATTTGCATGAATCCAATCTCGACCAAGAACTAAACTGAAGTTACCTTGCACCTCGGAGACGAAGAAAGCCGTAGCAATAGTCTTGCTCCCGATGGTCAACTCCATAAAAGCCACCCCCTTGGCACCAATGGGATCACCTCCACCAACTCCACTGACCGTCATATTTGTCTCGATCAATTCTTCGTCTTTTCCGCCAATCTTCTTGTAGAGAGAGTATGACATAAGATTCACAATAGCTCCACCATCAACTAACATACGAGAAATTGGCTTCCCGTTGACGTGCCCCCTCATATATAAAGCCTTGAGATAATTTTCTGATTCACTAGGCTTCTGAAATATGGCATCTCGAGGCCCAAGTTGAAGATGAGAGATTTCCTCCTCCGGTACCATATAATAATCAGAAGATAGATAAACAACATTAATTTCCATGTTGTCACGCTCTGGAGAAGGCTCAAAATCAACTAATTCTTCATCTTTAACCACTGGAGGAATTGACGGAGTAGTATCGATGGTCGAAGTAGCTTCAGCCCCTGCCGTTGTCGACAAACCGGTCTGACCGGTTCCAGAAACCGGTCTGACCGCTTCTGCAGCGGGCCGACCAAAACCGGTCTGACCGGATTCTGAAACCGGTCTGACCGGTTGTGCTGCTGATTGCACAACTCGCCAGGTTTTGGTCTGAGGAATCATGGGCCTGTAATTGTTGAAGAATTCATCCCTCAGCTTCTCAGCTTCCTGTTCCTTTTTTTCTTTGTTCTGCAGGCGTTGTAATTTTCTCTTTTGGGTATGAGTCAAACTAGAAGGACACCACCTTGGTTGAAAGACCTTCTTCACGCCCTTGCTACTGCTAGCCTCATGATCATTAACCATGACCGGCTTTTTGACTGGAACAGGAGCCGAATCTCCAATGACTATCGGCTTTCGACCCAAATCTTGCATAGCCACTGGAATATCGCCAATTTTTATAAATCCACTGGCTTAGGCTTGCACATCCTCCTTTTTCTCCTTGACTCGGTATTCTTGCCTAGGAGGAACTTGAAATCTCTGCTCAGACCGAAACCGGTCTGACCGTTTTTGGGAGCAGCCGAAGGACCTGATTGGTATGAGCCCAATCGGTCATGTACCGAAGTCCCAGTAACATCACCACAGCGCTTATGAGCTGTAGAACTGATCCAACGCTGCGGTGACCTCTGTCTCTTTTTTGTTGGCCGATCAACTTGAACGGCCTTTGTGTACTTGTTCATGAGCTGAGAAAAAGTAGGTCCTTGCTTTAGAACCCTTCCTTGAACCTTTGGCTCACTAAATTTCCAAGTACCCACTTCCGGGCGATTGGGCTTGAAAGTCCTTGGACGGTCTGGAGACAAACCGGTCTGACCGGTTTGGGAAACCGGTCTGACCGGTTTCGCCTGACTAGCGAACCGATTCTCTTCCAAGAAACTTCCTTGCCCCCCGGGTCTTGATGTGTTAATTGTAATCTTCAGAGACTCCTTTCCATCCAGAGTCTTCCCAATCATCACTATTCTGGCCGGATTTTCATCATCAACTTTTTCCGGCCTTGGGTCTCCAATCACCACATTCTTTCCCTTGGCTCCATCGGCTTGTGACAGCCGAATCAACACCTTAGTATTCAAATCCAAGGTATGAACAGGGAAAGGAGCTTTGTCAACTTGCATTTCAGCTAGCACTAATCGACCTTCATTAAGGGCCGATTGTACCTGTCGTCGAAAAACATTGCAATCGTTGGTCGCATGAGAAAAAGAATTATGCCATTTACAATATGCACGATTTTTCAATTAATCGGCTGGTGGAATTGCATGAGAAAGTTTAACAAAGCCATTCTTAAGCAATTCATCAAAAACACGATCACATTTAGCTACATCAAAAGTAAACTTAATTTCTTCTTGCCGATTTTTCTGAATCGGCTTCAATGAGGGACAAGAACCAGGTTTACTCTTTGATGACCAAACAAATTCAGCAGCATAAATTTCTTTGTTATCGTCCGAACTATGAACTATCAGAATCATTATCAACAATATGCACATTCGAACGATGTGGTTTAGCAGATTCTTTTGAATTTTTAAATTTAAGCTCTAGACTCATAGCCTTCATTTGCAAGTGATTAATAGTAAGAAAATCAGAACCTTCTAGCTTTTCCTTGAAATGAGACCGTAAGCCCGCAAAAGCTAAATCCGCTAAATCCTTTTCAGAAACAGTTATGTTAAAACATCGGTTCTTAACATCTTTAAATCTTTTGAAGTAATCAAGAACCGATTCCTCTCGGCTTTGCTTAACCGATGTTAAATCAGACAATTTAGCTTAGTTTTCTCCGCTAAAGAAATGATCATGAAATTTACGCTCCAATTGAGTCCAATTTTGAATAGAATTAGGAGCAAGCGAAGAAAACCATGAAAAATAGTTCCAGTTAAAGATAATGAGAACAACCGTACACGCAATTGTTCATAAAATGATGTTTCTCCTAATTGCTAGATATATTGACTAATATGTTCCCAAGGAGTTCTATTATCTTCGCCACTAAATTTAATAAAATCAGGAACACGCCAAATATTAGGATAAACAACTAAATCAAATTCAGGCAGATACGGTTTTTGATATAAGCGTGAAGTACCCAATTCAAGCCCGAGTCTTGTCCTAAGTGTATTAGCTATATCTTCTTTAAACTTAGCTAACTCGGCTTGATAATTCCCATCACCCCTATTTTGTGAAAAACGAGGAACATTATACATTGCACTTTGAGAAGTACTCGGAATCGGCCCGTGAGACGCGCCAGATCCGTGGGGTATACTTCCCACAACTGTAGGGCGTGGAATAGTGTAAACAGGACCAGGAGTAACCATATTAGATAAAACCATCGCACCCGACGCCCCTGCACCCATGGAACCGGTCTGACCGCCAGAGGAGGCCAAACCGGTCTGACCGGTTGTGAAAACCGGTCTGACCAGTTCGTGGACCGAACTAGGGTGAGATGATTGTCCCGCATAGAAATTCATCGGCATGCCTAAATTAGGATCTAAAACATGTTCTGGCACGCCTGATGAGCTGGGAGTTGAGTTAGGTAATTCATTAAATTCTACATTATTTTTACCCTTATCAGAATTACCTGACATACTAGCAATCAACTCACTAGTAGCAGTTTGTGCAGCAAGCAATTTATCATCCATCATGCGAGTAATTTGCTGCATCAAATCAGAGGATTCGTCAGTTACCTTGGGAAGTTCTTCAACTTTGTCGTTTGCCAACTTGAAAGCCGGCATGACGAACTCCTCCACTCTCTTGACAAGACCACCGCGATATTTCTTGAAGCCCTTCAAGAATTGCGCCCTGAAGTGCTCCTCGGCAATCAGGTACCGCTTCCGCTCCTCGTCCGTGAGCTCTTCCATCGTCGCGGTGATGATGTTGTCTTTGTCAAGGTCGCACGTAGATCCAGACATAATTGGAGTAGATTAAATCGGTCTTGAAACCAGATTAATCTGTCCCCAGCGGAGTCGCCAAAAAGTATGTTGACACTAAAACGCGCCAACACACTCGATCGAACACGCAGCACGGCCGTCACAACGGCCAATTCCTTATCTCCCAGGGCAAACCGGTCTGACCGGTTTGAAGAACCTGTCTGACCGCTTTCTAGCGGGGGATCGTGAAGACCTAGAAACTCGAGCTCGGGAGGGACCCCGTCGGAGCTCAAGCAAGCTAGGGTTGCTCTAGGGTCGGCAGGCCGCCTAGAACGCCTTTGAACATCGTAGAGACGAGTAAAGAACAGAATATAAGGGTTGGAAAAGGTTAGGGTTTGAGAGATACAAAAGTAAATGATAAACATGTTTGATTCGATTGGAATCCATCTCAATCGGCCTTAGCCTTTATATTTATAGGCCGGGGAAGTCTTACCCCTTCCGAATATGTTACAATATGGGATTAAACTTGGAATCCTAATCCTACTCGAATTACAGAACCAAAACCGGTCAGACCGGTTTGGCCGAGCCAGCCAATTTTGACTGTCAACAACAACAAAACTGTGTAATTAGTTTTTGATTTCATCAATATTTAGTACTCCATGCATGTGCCGATATTTTTATGTGATGTGAATCTTGTTTTTGTATAGTAAACTTTAGGGTGAAATTTAGGATCTAAACAAGAGCTAAGTGTGATTGGAACATGTTTCAGAACGAGTTCCAAATTATCTAAGACAATGGTATTACTGAAATGAGAAGACTTAACACAAGTTCATAACCTCAAGTTCTTCCTAATAAACTTGCGGAGAGTGATATGCTCACATGAGTTTGAAAATGGTAAACTAAAAGCTCACAAATAGAAAACTAAAAGCTTCATACCCGGGTTCTCTTCCACTAGATGTATATAAAATCTGAATTGAATTTTATTTCAAGTTCAAACGTAGCAAGGAACACGAACCATATGTCCATGTTTCAGATGTCATAGATCAATGTTCGATGAGTTTCGGGGAGCGATTTATGTCCATGTTTCTGAAGCCTCGTATCGATGTTCCACAAGTTTTTGGGACGATGTTTCCGTTCATTTTTGTTCCTCATTCCCGCACGAAGTTTCCAAAATGTGGAACATCGCCATGTTCCACGTTCCAGCTAGGATGCTAAGTTCTGCATTACACATACACATTGCATTGCGTATGTCTACCTTATCAGGTTTCTGGAGCTGTGGCCCTGCATAACCGGTGGTGCTTAATTATTTTTTAACAAACTGGCACGAGAGCTGCCTGCTGTATATTAGAAAGGAGAAAGACCAAATGGTCAACAACAACAGATGGTCAAGCCGAGGCGCCACCGCAAACCAGGGGCGGAACCAGGAATTGAGTATAGAGGTGCGGTGAACAAAGCAATGTAAAAGTTAAAGGAGTGAAAGAACAAAAATCAAACAAAATATGAGCAGCAAGTAAGTAGGTCATTGAGCGGAAAGCTTCAACATTCATGGTGTTTTATTGGGAGCCACTGAAAAAGCCTAAATAGACCGATCCTAACTGAGTAACTAGGCCTCAAATCTCAAATACAAGATGTTTGTGCTGAATTAGGACAAAGAAAATAAAATTGAGCACATATATTAACTATAAAATATAGGATATATAAGGGGATTAGTAGAGGATTCGGGAGTGCCAGGCCCCCCTCAGCCCCTCCCTCCCTCCGCCCCTGAAACGACAGACCTGTGTGGAGCTCAAATTCTAAAAGCAAGCAGAAAAACAACAAATGGAAAAGAGAAATACACTACTCTAGAGTGCTGCAGCATGTTACTATGTGGACTTTCCTTTCCCTGTAGAAGGCCAACTAGCTGTTTTGCTCCTACCACTATCCACATTGAGACCTCAACCTTAATTCTTGCAGATAGGCTAGAGTTGTAGACTTCTTGTGTTCAAAAATCCGTGTACTGTATTCCATTTCCCAGTACACGTCATAATATGAAAAACTTTTTTTCATCCACATTGAGACTGGTGACGTAGCTTTTTTTCAAGCCTACGCGAGTTGCACCCTTATCTAGTTTATCGTAGCATGTTTTTCTATGAAATTAATGTACAAAGCGTCGTGCAAAGCTTTTGCATGTTCGCGAAAAAACTGTGGGTATTTGTTGCCTACATACCCGGTCGTAAAAAAACTCGCAACTGCCTGACATGCGCCTCCATCTTTTATATCTTCTGTATTTACTGCTGGTTGATAGGGCAACTGGAGAAGAGAGAACAGACCTCGGTAAACCATCACTGGCTTTAGCCTGCGCTAGCTACCACCAGAAACTTCGTTTAATTAGAATCACTCACACACCAAAAAACTTCGTTTGGAGAATCTAGCTAGTTAACGCTATTATTACCCTGTGTCCTAGCTTGATCACAATTGCCTCGCTTATTATAGTCGCTTTTAGACTTTACCCTCAACTTTGCCTTCATGCTTGGATGGAGAGCTCCAATGTGGGTGTATTTGGAGATCTTGGCTGTTTGGAGGAAGTTCCATCATGGAATCATTTCCTAATAACAAGAGTTTCGCAAAAAAAAAGATTCTGTTTCTAACAAGTTTGACAAAAAATAGAAGTCCCTGCCTAGCAAGTTTCAAAAAATAGATCCAGTTCCAAGTGCTGATAAATTCTGCAAGTATTACGGCAGATATATGTGCCTGTATCGATTCCAAGAGATTTCTGCCGTAGTACTAGCAGAATTTCTCTTTTGCCGGAATCGACATTTTTTTCTTTTTTTAATTCTCAAACTAATATCTGCAGTTATTGATCATGTTAGGCTCAGAGAAGGGATTTGTTTTTGTGAAACATGTTACACCCCACTCTGAAAAAATGGAGGGTTCTTTCAGAATAGATCGATTTTCAGCCACTGTGAAAAAACTGGAGGGTTCTTTCACTATAAATTAATTGTATTTATGAAAAAAAGCGTCACAACACAATGTTTTGCTGTAGGCTTCTCCAAAGACAATCCAGAAAGCTAGCTGTCATATTTTCACTGTAGTTTTTTTAAAAAGAAAACAACCCTATTTTCCAGTGATGCATTTGTAGTGCGATGGTTGCTCAAACAAAATTAGCATGTAAGCTCGATTCAATGATGGGAATGTAATATAAGAATTATGTTTTGTACTAGAATGTATAGCAGGTTTTACCATGTCACATTGGCATGGTAGGACTCAACGGGTTACATCAGAACGCAACAGATATAAAACAATGCAGTGCAGGCCTTCTCTCTCTTTTTTTTCATATGGGAACATGGGAGCGTTCAAAATTTTCTAACAATCCTATCAGCCCAAACTTTTTCTTCTCATGTTTCAGAATCCTACAGTATTCTAGTTTACCCTCCATTCTATTGCTGTGTTTTTTTTCTCAATCCTCTCCAAAACGTCTTTGTTGAATCTGGTTGCACACTTGCACTGCACCCCATGTGCTCATTAGTGGTACTGTAGCATACTTTTTCAGTCGCATGCGTATTGTGCATTGATTTTGTACCTGTCTTGGAATTTTGCAATAATAAATCTCTTATATTTTTCTGTATTAGTAATACAATTAAACAATTTTTTAATAATGCCAAATTGGTGCGCACAAAAATATGCTGATAAAGAAAGAATTTTAAAAAGCTCACTAAAATAATGATCAATTGCTGTTGTAGTGGAAACGTGGGCATATATACATAAAAGTTCATTTATGCATCTACAATAAAAAAACCATTGTACCCCACATTCGCTTGTACAGTATAATATTTGACAAAGAAAAACAACATCGTGTACTTCAAGCATCAAATAGTATAATATTTGATATATTACTATCGTAAAATATGTCAGCATTACATGTGCACTACACTAAAATGGAAACTTTGCCTCAACCGGTACCAATGCACGGACGGAAAAAATAACTTTTGACCTATCATTAACCTTTATTTCATACAATGATAAAATATTAAATCACCACGTGATATAATTAAGTGGTTTCTTAGATCGTGATAATTTTATGTGTATGAAAATTTGCCAGAAAAGGAAAGAAATGAAGTGTAAGTTGTACTGAAAGTATCTAAACATTTCCTAAAAATTCCACTAAAATAATGGACTACAACTAGTGCAATGAGAAAGTCCACACATATTAAAGTGCTGTGTACGTCTCCAATAAATAAAGCATCCAGTGCATTCCCACAATACCGACTGCATTGCAAAACTATGAAAAGATAAAGAAAAATAAATTAAATAAAATGTTTAGTATGATGAAAGAGCTATCACTAGTGATATATAGCCGTTGCCGTAACACACGAAAGTTAAAAGTTGGGAGAGTGGAAAGAGGAGAGGGCATAGGTCGCGTAGTCCTTTTCATGATAAGAATGAACAGTATATCCATACATAAGATCAAGTTTGGAGAATGGTATAAAGACCGAGGAGACTAGTAACGGTAATGCTTCCTATAGGGCGTCCGACGGATCAGACGTCCTTTCAACTATTTGTCCATCGCCTTCCCCGTTCAACTCCCGAAAAAAAATCTGCATCGCCGCTGCCTCCACCCTCCGCCTTGCTCCCCATGCCGGCGCCGCCCCTCCCCGCTTCCCCACGCGTCGGCGCCGTTCCTCCCCGCCCCTCCACGCGCTGACGATGCCCCTACACACATCGCCGTCGTCTCCCCACACTCCTCCACGCCGTCGCCAGGGACACGCGCCTCAATCTGTCGTCGTCTCCACGCCGTCGCCGGGGACGTGCCTCCACGCCCCTCCACGTGCCGCCGTCGACGCCATACTCCTCCATGCGACGCCCGACACCATGCTCCTCTGCCCGATGCCCGACGTCGTTGTCCTCCGCGCCGCTGCCGCGTCACCCGGTCGCTCCTCCACACGCCACCGGTGCCGCCGACGCTGCTTCCCGCTCCTCGCCGCACCGCCGACGCCGCTTCCCGCTCCTCGCCGCGCCGCCGATGCCACCTCCCCGCTCCTACTCTCCATCATCTTCCTCGTCCCACTCCTCCTCCGTCCACCTATACGGTTCTCGTTTTTTCTAGGGTTTGTTGTATGTTGCAAATGTATTTTTCACATGTTTCGGACGTTTCATAAGAATGTTCCAACTGTTTTATGCGAATGTTGAAAAAGTAGATCTGGATGATTGCGATGTTGCATATATTTTACAGGCATGTGGCAAGTGTTTTACCCGGATGTTGCATTTTTATAGAGAGATTTTGACTGCGGGCATGCGTGGCTGAAGAGTCGGGAGCGCATCGTTTTTAGTGTTGCAAACGATGACTATTTATGTTGCGGAAACTATTATTCGATGTTGCATGTAACACCCTAAAATTCCATCACCAATAAATCATAGCAACTTGGTTTAATTTAATTTTCTAAAGACTTAATTAAATTTTTAAATTAATTTGAGCCTAAAAATATTTAAACATCATTTAAATAATTTTGGAGCAAAAAGTGCATGTGCATCATTTTTGGTTTGCATGTATTTTGTTTGATTTGTGTGTGAATTTCAAAATCATGAAAAAGTCCAGAACCCGCCCCTCAACTCTCCCTCAAACTCTCTTTCTCTCCCTGGCCCAGCCCATCTCTCTCTCTTCCTCTTTCTTTCGGCCCGGCAGCCGCTCGCGGCCCAGCTCCTTTTCTTCCCCCCCCCTTTCGCGCGCGGCCTGCCTCCACTTTAGGCCCGGCTACGGCCCAAGCCGTCTCCCCCTCCCTTCCTCTCTCTCCGCCGCCGACAGGTGGAGCCCACCTGTCGGGTTCACCCCCTTCCTCCCGACGTCCCTCCTCTGCCCCGCCCGACCGAGCCGCTCGAGCTCCCCCGCGCCGTTCCCTCTCCCGCGTCTCTTCCTCTCCCATTCCCACCGAGCCACCGCAGCTGCCACGCCACTCTAATCCCTCGCTCCCCCACCGAAACGGCCGCACCACCGAGCCTCTCCACTTCCGCACGCCATTAATGGCCGGCCACTCCGACCCCCGCCGTGCCGAGCCCTTCCCCTCCCCTCTTCGCCTTATAAAGAGAATGACCGAGCCCCCGAGAACCCTCTTCGACCCCTCTCGCCACCCAATTCCCCCGGAGCCGCTCCAATTTCCGCCGCCGCCGCCGCCCGAGCGCCACCGCGTCGTCGATCCGTCGCTCCGGCACTGCTCCACCCCGTCCGACTGCACCGAGCGCATCGCACCGTGGTAATGATGCTCTCCATCCCCTTCTTGCTCTCTGTTTCGCACCCTAGCGCACTGACGACTCTCACCGGCGCTCCACCGCCGCCGTTCGCCACACGAACACCGCCACCGTAGCAATTGGAGGACTAGAACCCCCTGAGCACGTTCACTAGCCTCCCAGCTGCACCCAGAACCTTTTCCGCGCTTGAATTCGCGACCCAGGGCCGAGTTCGGGTGAACTCCGGCGAACTCGCCGCCGCTCCGTCTCTGTTCTTCATCGACCGCCGCCCTCAGTGTGCAAAACTCGACTTAATCACCCCAGCTGAGTTCGCCTCGCCGCCCTGAAGCCGTAGGACCAATCCGCGCCCAAAACCGAGGCCCGTAGCTCGATTTCGAGCTTCGCCGGCGAGCTCTCTGCTCGGCGCCGCCGCGCGCCGCCGTCCCGCCGCCGCCCGACCTGCCCCATCTCCTGTCTGCCGTCCGATCTTGATCCAACGGCCCACGATCAATCTGACCGAAGTCAGCGGGCCAAATAACGGTCAACCGAGGCACTTTTGCAAAAGAGACCCTGCCTTTCTCTGAATTTAACCCGCCGTCCTGATTAGTTCAAAAATAATTAGATTTAGGTCCTGAATTTTACAGAAAACACCCCAAGCTTCTCTGATTTTATATCCCGAAGCCCAGCCCCTGTCTTTTGCGCGTTAGCTCTCGGGTTTAATGCATATTTATGTTTTAGCCCCTGGTTTTCTTCAGTTTAGCCCCTGGAAACTTAGTTTCTTTGCCAGCAAGTCCCTAAAACTTGTTTTGGCCATATCTTTTCCGTCCTAGCTCCGTTTTTAGCGTTCTTGGTATCCAAGCGTTCGTCTTTTCGAGCTTATTAGTTTTAGATGCTTGTTTTAGTCTGTTAAGAATGTTTGATGTACTGTTTCTTATTGTTTTATTGTGTTGATCGTAGACCTCGTGCCAGTTGCAACCGAGTCGCCCGTCGACGCGGACAAAGAACAGCTCTACGAAGAAGAAGAAGATCTTTTTGTAGACCAAGGCAAGTGGCCCTCCCCGCATATTCTTTTTGTCCTATACAATTGCATGTCAAACTAAAATTTACTATTATTGCATTAATATGATGGGGATACCTTTTTAAGGATTTATCTAGTCTTTTACCATGCTCCCTTGTATCAACCCCTGTTTTAAATAATATTTTGGGTTAGTTCATGCTTAGCGTTGCAATACCTTGGGAATGGTTAAAATGAATCTTTATAAAAATTATTGATCACGATATCTTTATTATTGAATGTCGGTTAATACAAGAGAACGATTATTTAATCGGAACATGGAGAACCACCCAAGAAAACAGTGCAACCATAGTGTCAAAATGGGCTCTGACCTTAGCCAATTAATTAGATGTGCGATTGTACTGATAGCCTTATCCGAAAGGAGCAGAGGGGGTCTGGGGTTGCAGGGGTCACAGCCCGGTCCTCTTGGGGTAGCAGCCTTTGCTAAGGTGCTGACCATTAGGGAGGTTTGTGGACCGCCCTAGCTGTAACTCTTGCGGGTTGTTGGACTTTTGCATACCTTTGTAAAGGCTTCGAAGTGGACCCCTAGCCACTCACCTCGGAAGTGTTTAAGGGCCTTGCAAACCCGGGCAACATGGGGAACACGAGCTATGGTGAAAGTGTACAACCTCTGCAGAGTGTAAAACTGATATATCAGCCGTGCTCACGGTCAAGAGCGGCTTGGACCCTCACATGATAATTAAACTTAAAGATGGAATAAAAATCGTGGTTTTACTCGTGGGTTTTGGAAAAAGATGTTCTTTTAAATGCTTAAGTGGGATGGTATAAACTTACATCTAGTAAATAGGAAATTGCTAATTAAAACTTGATCAACTCTAAAATGCTCACTGCTGTGAACCATAGCCTATCCTTGTGGCCTTGCATTTTCACCCCGCTTGCTGAGTACCTAGTTAGGTGTACTCACACTTGCCATTGCTGAATCAGAAGAAGGAAATGGAGAAGAATACTACAGCGACTACGATGAGTTCTGAGGCTTGCGTTTCCCCCAGTCAAGATGCCTGTGGAAGATGGAAGCTGAAGACGCTTCGTTTAGCTATCACTTGTTCTGCGAATAAAGACCTTCGTGTCTCCCGAGAGTGTAATATGAATATTATAATAAATCTCTTGTAATTTAGAACATTGTGTTTCGATATTACACTCTTTTGTCTATCATATGTGTGTAAACATGATCCTGGCGCACATATGAAACGCACTTGGTTTTCCTTTGAAAATCGGGTGTGACATTGCAAAAGTTTTACATGTTGCATGCAACGTCATATCCATGTTGCGGCAGGAATTTTATGCTACAGTACCGTCCGATTTTTACGCTCCCGTCGGACGTCCGGGCGCTAGCCCGACCGGACTAGTTAAGGTGTCAAAACCGAGAAGAAGGCTCGAAGTTTATCCGGTTCGAGATGTCAAGGCCGAGATAAAAAAAACAAATCAAATTCGAGTCTACTTCGGAGTCCAAGAGCAGCACACACCAAAATCATGGTCTAGGCCGCATACGAGCTCAGTTTTCAACGTTCCACATATGTGCCAAAAGCTAAGGAGATAAGTTTTCCAATGGCACCGGTCTTTTGTAAAAATACTTTTTGAGTAATGTATTATGACAGAGCCTATTAGGACCACCCCTTCAACCCTAGCTCGACTCTAGGATCGTATATTCAGTAGTCACCGTCATATTAGGGTTTGAGTTTTGTTTAGTTTGAGTTTTCTTTTAAGAAATAAATTTATTATTTATAATTGTGGCGATAAGTCTTTTTACTAAGATACATGCCCTTTTCTTCTTCTCTAATGTGTTGCTTAGTCATTTCATGATAAGAGCTTGAACTTCATACTTGTTTTTGCTTCATATACATCTGCAATTTCAGATCGCGTTTTTATCGTTCTTGCTTGTGTTCTCGATTCGCACCAGAACATCAACGTAGAGATCCCCACCATTCAACTTATCATTACTTACATAAGATTGGGTTTACACCTCCATTACTCAACTATTGGATCTCAAATCTCTCCTTGTGAAATGCGACGGGTCTGCCGGCCGGCCAACGGGTACACGTCATCCAGAGTTCCTTTCCCCATGCAATTTGGATCCTGCGGTGGATAGCTCATCGTCGTTTCGTTTCCCGGGAAAGTTGCCACGCGTTCGCTTCTGACTCTATCGAAGTCGCGCGAAGGTCCTTCGCTGGACTCAGAGAAGATAAAGAAGCTGGCCACCACATGTTTTCCCTGCCTTTCGCGTGCGTTGCCTTCCACGGTACGTCGTCCTCCCGTCGCTTTCTCTCCGCTTGCTTTCGCTTTCCCTTTTCCTACTGTCTCCGTCGATTTCTTTCCTCTTTGGTGCTTTTTTCTCTTTTGATCATCGTCTTCTTCATAGATCCGATGGGTCCCTTGATCCCTTGCTTCTTTTCCCTCCTTTCCAATGGCAGCTTCGTCCTTCTCCTGCTCCATTTCCATTTTTTCTCCTTCCTTTCTTTCGATGCAAGAGATGGCCAGGATGGTGGAAGAGATGGCCAGAGATGGCCATCAATTCTTCCTCGTATCTTCCTCTTTTCTCTACCGCGGATTGATGTTTTTCCCCCTCTCCTTCCTCTTACAGTTGTTTCTCAATCTGTTCTTCGATTTTTTGCCCCCACTACGAGATTTGCCTCGTGAAGTCACAGACTTTGGTAGATATTGGATTCTGTTTTCTTTTCCCTTCCTCTCTAGATTTTGCTTCTTATATCTGCTATGTCTTATAATAGTTCTGTTGCATGTTGTTCTTCCCTTCTTCTTCCCTTTCTTTTTTTAGTGGAGATTGCATCCTCAGATGTGACCATTGACTTCATTGCTATCCTTTTGTGTTCCTTCTACGAGATACATGTTTACTCCCCCTCTTCTTCTCTCTTCCTTCTTATTTCTGATTTTATTTCGTGTTTTTTGTTACAGGGCCTCGCTGGACAGAAGGTGTCGGGTTCATGTGCTTGTGTTTTCATCTGTTGAGGTAAAATCATGATTCTTAGTTTGTCATTGTGTATTCTTTGGTTCAGATTTCTGTACTCTCATCTACAACGATAACAACTTCAATGATAGAACTCCATGTCATCAAATGTGTTTCTGATTACAGGTTTATTGTGCTGCTGCTTAAGAGATTAGTTCAGACATTGTTGATCTTTCTGATCACGCGTCCTAAGTAAGTAGCTGTTATTCTTTTATTAAGATGATAATTTTATTTGTTTCCTTAATGCATTGTGCTTATTGTCCTTTGTGTATATTTGTTTTGTAGGTCTGTCATTTGCTTGCAGAACCAAATCAGTAGTGCCTGTTAAATTTTGGGTAAGATGCCATCTTGTGTTAGTTGATATATTTCCGTTATATGTTTGATAATCTAGAATAAGCATTATACGATGTTTATGTCATTGCTCGTCACTATTACCTAACTGATATCTGACATTCCTTTGCTGCTGTTGTCTTGTTTATCTATACAGCAGACCTGCGGGCTTTGGATTCTCAAGCCCTTTGTGTTTGCAAGGAAGCTTCTTCAGCGACTCACTGGTAATTTCGTACTACACACTTCCATCTCATTGCATATGGTTTAATATTCATTCATTTTCTATAGTATGAATGCGATTATTTATACCTTTTTGCCCGTTAAAGTAGCTCTTCTTATGATTGTGGTGATGTGTTCCTAATTGTGTTGTGTTGTGATTGTGATTGTGCGTTGATTTAATTGATTCCAAACTACCAGCATGTATGTTCCTTATCCTTTTGATGCTGCTCAACTGATTATTATTGTTTAATTTATAAGAAATGGAACTGCATTTGGACCAATAAATGGACGTATATGCTCTAGGCATGTCTTTCTTCTTATATTATTGGTTACTTACATTACATTAGAAGTAGCGAATCTATTTTCCTTTCTACCGCACTAATCTATTTTTCCTTTCTACTGCACTAATTAAATCAATCTTCCAACCCAAACAGTTCTACACACTGTTGAATTTCAGAAACGTGGTCTTCCTCATGCACATATCATTGTCTGGATTTCAAGAGATACTACTCATCCAACCACTGATTTTATTGACTCATTTATTAGTGCTGAAATTCCTGATCCAAAGATTGATGCCTTGGGTTATGCATTAGTCGCAGAACACATGATGCATGGTCCATGCGGAGCAATGAACCCAAACTGTCATTGCATGAAAAATGGAAAATGCTCCAAACGTTTCCCTAAACCATATCAGAATGAAACAACTATAGATGAACATGGGTTTGCAATTTACAAACGACCTGACAATAAAAGATACGTGGATAAAGGAGGTATTAGGTTAGACAACAGATGGGTTGTACCTTACAACATGTATTTCTTAAAAAAAGTTCATATCAATGTTGAATGGTGCAATAAAAATATATTTATTAAGTACCTATTCAAATATGTGACAAAAGGACCAGATTGTGGAAAAGTATACATCAAGCACATTAGAAACGGTCAGGAAGCCCCGCATGCCAACGAAACTCAAATGAGAAATGAAGTTAAGGAATATCTGCACTGCCATTACATATGTGAACAAGATGCATGGTGGCATGTCGTTGGTTTTGATATCCATAGACATTTCCCAACTGTGCAGAGATTGTCAGTTCACTTGCCAAATGAAAACAAAATTGTTTATAATGAAGATGCTAACATGGCAGATGTAGTAACACAAGATTTCCTGCGTCAAACGACACTGACACAATGGTTTGTTGCGAACCAAAAATATCCAGCTGCGAGATCATTAACTTATTGTGAGTTTCCTTCCAAATGGTGTTGGGATCAGTCTTCTAGACAATGGGAACCTAGGCAGATTGGAACTAAAATAGGACGTTTATATTATATCCACCCTTTTGTTGGTGAGAGGTATTTCCTTAGAATGTTGCTATTGGTTGTCAAAAGAGCACTTAGTTATGAGGATATAAGAACCTATAATGCATTGTTTTTGAAACATTTAAAGCAGCTTGCAATGCTCGTGGCTTATTAGGAAATGATAAAGAGTGGTATGATGCTTTTGATGAAGTGGCAGCTTGGGCCACATCTCCACAACTGAGACAGTTGTTTGTTACAATGCTTTTATATTGTAAAGTTAATTATGAGCATACATTCTTTGAAAAGGCCTAGAGATTATTAGCAGACGATATTCAATACCAATTTAGAGACATTATAGGCGATTCACAATATCACATACCAGAAAATGATCTTAGGGATTATTTATTAGATGATATTGCAGCTTTGTTTGCTAAAAAATGGTGCTGAAATTAGAGATTATGATCTACCACGGCGATCAAATCCTTCCCAGCCATCGTTTGGAAACAGATTGATCAGGACGAACAAACATATGATCTTCAGAAATTATTATTTGAATCTGGAGTGTGTTTCAAAGCTAAATGGCGAGCAGTTGTATGCATTCAATTCAATAACAGACGTTGTCCTAAATGGAAAGCACGGGTTATTTTTCGTTTCTGGTTATAGTGGAATAGGCAAAACCTATCTATGGAATGCTATAATTGCGTTTATCCGATCTCGTAAAAAAATTAATTTGACAGTTGCTTCTTCTGGTGTTGCATCTCCGCTTTTACCTGGTGGTCGCATTGCCCATTCTAGATTCAAAATATCCAGTGATATAGAAGACAGTGTTGTCTGTCATATCAAAAGAGGGTTTATGCTTGTTGAATTAATTGAATCCACATCTTTAGTTATTTGGGATGAAGCATTGATGACTCAAAGAAAAGCCTTTGAAACTCTAGATAGAACTTTTCGAGATCTTTTAGCAGCTCATTCAGAAGATGCACAAAACTTACCATTTGGTGGAAAGGTAGTAATGTTAGGTGGTGATCTTAGACAAATTCTCCTAGTCATTAAAGGAGACACCAGAGCACAAATAGTAAATGCAGCTATTGTTAACTCACCTTTATGGAACTATGTTACCCTTCTTCATTTAACTAAGAATATGAGATTGTTGTCTCCTGATCTAGACTCGCAAGGTCAAGCTGAACTTGCCGCTTTTAGCAACTGGATACTAGATATTGGTGAAGGCAAAATAGAAGCTACAACAGATGATGGCGAAACAGAAGCGACATGGATCAAGATACCTGAAGAACTATTACTCATGCCAAAGGAGCACAAGATAAGATGCTTAATCAACACAGTTTATCTAGACTTGAAATCAAATTTTGCAGACCCCTCGTATCTTCAAGCACATGCTATACTCACACCAACAAATGACATTGCTGATCTTATTAATAGTTCAATTGTTTATTTAGTACCCGGAGAAGAAAAACAGTATTTAATCCATGACAAAATAACAAAAGCTCCTGGCACTCAAGAATCATACGATCTTCTCTATCCTGTGGAATTTCTAAACTCATTAAATACAAATAACTTTCCACATAATGAATTAAGATTGAAAAAATGCGTTCCAATTATGTTACTCCAAAATTTAAATCAGTTTGATGGTCTTTGCAATGGTACAAGATTGATAGTCACTGTTTTAGGAGAAAGAGTGATTGAAGCTCAAATAATGACTGGAAGTCATGCTGGTCAAACTGCACTAATACAGCGTACATGTCTAACATTAAAAAATGTAAAGTGGCCTTTTGTTCTTGAAAGAAAGCAATTCCCTATAAAGGTTTGCTATGCTATGGCAATCAATAAAAGTCAAGGCCAGACTTTATCTAATGTCAGAATTTACCTTAAAACATCTCTTTTTAGTCATGGGCAATTATATGTAGCTGTTTCAAGAGTTACTTCAAAAAAGGGTTTAAAAATCCTCATAGAAGATGAAAATGGCAATTGTACTGATAAAACAAAGAATATAGTTTACAAAGAGATTCTATGTGCTATTGATTCTGCAAGAGCATCATGAGTATTCATTCTAACGTTGATTCACTGTACTGTAAAGTATGCTACTGTATCTATTTACAATTATTTCTTTGTTCATTAATATGTTGCTACAATACTTTCTATTGCAGTTTATAATTTCATTCATTCTTTGCTATTTTTTCCAGCATATCTTCGCTTAACAGTATGGTGTACACTCTGCTTCCTGCACTTCGACCACAAAACCCATATGTGATTGTTTGTGTACGTGTGACAAGGAAATGGTACTACAAAGGCATAGCTGATGATGGTGAAATTCAACATGCTGATCTTATGCTTGCAGATAACGAGGTATTTAGAATTCTTATCTATCTCTGCCTTCATGTGTGGATGTCATAGCTGATGATGGTGAAATTCAACATG
Source organism: Echinochloa phyllopogon (assembly GCA_033239725.1). Lineage (NCBI taxonomy): Eukaryota > Viridiplantae > Streptophyta > Magnoliopsida > Poales > Poaceae > Echinochloa > Echinochloa phyllopogon. Next base: position 18,404,606 of record BTCW01000016.1, read on the forward strand.
CTGATCTTGTGCTTGCAGATAACGAGGTATTTAGAATTCTTATCTATCTCTGCCTTCATGTGTGGATGTCATATTGAGTGCTATTATTGATCTATTTGTAGTTACTATATTATATTTCTTAATTTACTTCTTACACAGGGGAATGCTATATATTCTAAAATCCAACCTGACCTTCTACTGAGGTTTGATGAAAATATAAAAGGTCAGATTTATGAACTCAGTCGCTTCAGAACTGCAAATGCAAAGGATCGTTATAGAGTTGTTGAAGGGAGATACATGATTGAATTTGCATATCATACAAGAGTTGTAATCGCAAAAAAAATCCTCCCAGTCACATTCCACGTTATATTTACACCCTGATACCGTTTGAGGACCTACCCATGCTTGTTGGAAACTTTACAAAATTTATTGGTGTGTTCCTTACCTACTGAATTTTTTACTTTTCATATGTTTCTTTACGGATCCCTTCACACTATTTCTTGTCCATATAAAATCATAACAGTATTTCTCTATTGCATAGATATTCTCGGTGTCATTGTTGAAGTTGCTGAGCCTACACTGGAACAATTATCTAATAATCAACAGCCTATTCTTAGGAGAGAACTAACTCTAAAGAACACTAAGTATATCATATCATCTACTTTGGAGCATATCATCTACTTCTCCAAAGTATATGAGCCGTTCGTTCACATCAATAAAAATTAACAGCTTTTTCCCTATCACCAATGTCTAGAGGTGCTGAAATGAAGATGGTTTTGTGGGGTCAACGAGCAACAACATTCAACATTAATGAAGTTTATGATAATGCAAATCCTAAGCCAATTATTACTCTGTTTGTTGGATGCCTTATGAAGACTTTTCATGGTATTGTTAAATTCTCATTTCCAGTTTTCCCTATTTCAGCATTACTCCCTCCGTCCCACTGTATAAGGCACGCACGCAATTCAAGATTCAAACTTTAAAAGTTTTGACCTATAGTTAATCTTTCGTAATAAAAACTTTATCTAACAAAAATAATACCATTAGATTTGTATTGAAATGTACTTTTATATAACTATGATTTTGTTGCTACAATCATTATAGTATTGGAGATATTAAGAGTCAAACGTTAATAAGGGAGACTGTGCCAAGTTTGACCGCGCCTTATATCTTGGGACGGAGGGAGTACCACACCAATGAACATGACTCTTATTTTTTTAAGATAAACAGAAGAAGATTATTTAAGGGGAAGCTCAGCTTGCAAATGGTATTTTAACCCTGAAATTCCTGAGGCACAAGAATTCTGTGAGCGGTACGTATATACCATCCATTTATCCATCCTTTTATGCTTCCCTATATTCGATGATTATAAAAAATCTAGAACAATATATACGACTCTAATAGTTCCTTAAGCACTATTTCCATTGTCTGTAGAAACTAACTTATCATTCATTCAATAGTAATGAAAAAATGGAAAAAAGAAAGAAACTTTGGATGTTGTGCACTAATTACATGCGTCTTTTATCCAGATTCCCCGTCGAACGAGTCGAAATTAGGCATATTGATGCACCCAGTTCGTCAAGAAGTGATGCATCTCAGTGAATTGCAGGAAATTGATCCATATGAATTCCCTGTAAGCTACCTACAAACAACTTCTTTTCTTGAAAAAAATATATCCATTCATCACATCTTTGCTAAAGAAATTTCTGTATGGGGAAAATATTTATGTAATGCAACGCGGTGGATATCAGTGCACTGCGACGATTGCTCGTTTAGATCAAAATGTTGCTTGGTGGTTCCCATCATGTGGCAGATGTGGTAGAGGCTGCAAACTAGACGGAAGTGGATACAAATCCCTGCACTGCAACTGCACCAATTACACCAATTACAAACTCAAGTAATTCATTTTGCTAATTACTATACAGACACGTTCTTGTCTATCAATAACAAATATATTCTCAAGCAACTAAAACAACATTTCCCATGGGCAGGTACAAACTTTTGTTTGTGGCTACAGATGGAACAGCTGAAGCAGAGATGATATGTTTTGGTCCAACAGCCCAGTGTATAGTTGGAAAGTCCTTTGAATCTGTGAAGCGAGTTCGATGTGATCAAGGTTTTCCTCCGGATATTGCAGGCATAGTCTCTCAGAAATTCACCTTTGCAATAACAATGACAAATAAGAGCCTCTACATACGTGACAAGTCATACATAGTCAACTCTATCATTACCGAATTTGAAAGATAGCGAGCAATACCACATATTTCAGGAGCTTCATCCAGTGGCCAGTCAACCTCCTATGGCATTCCACGTGCAGCTGCTGTTGCCTCAAGTACACGGCTACTTTACGAAAGCAATACTCCACCACCGGCTGTCACTCATGTATGCATACTGGACGCCACTTCACAAATCTGTTACTAAATACAAATTACTAGTTCTTCCTCATTAATTAATATAATCCTTTCACTGGTTTATTCAGACTCCTCCTTTAGGTTCACTAACTGTTGCAACTACAGAAAAGGATGCACCACTTATGTAAGCTATATCATACTATTTACCACTTACGGACATATAACTGTCACACCCGGTTTTGAAGGCAAAACCAGGTGCATCTCATATGTGCGCCAGGATCAGTTTACACACATATGGTAGACGTCACAAGTGAATATCCATAACCATGCATAACGAAAGAGTATTATAGCGCAATTATTACAATACCAGAGTTGACACGAATGTCATAGCGGAAGACTTAAATAAACGTTTAACTAACGAAGCAAAAGTGACTCCAACTCCACAGGCATTGACTGGGGGAGACTCGCCTAGAACTCCTCAAAATCAGTGGTGAAATCCTTAAAATTCTCCCAATCTGAGCAGCATTCCGGTGTAGTTGATGCAATAAAAGAAAGAAAGAAAAGCAACAAGTATGAGCACATAACGTACTCAGCAAATGTAATATGACATACAAGGCTGAGGCAAAAAGGTTGGCTGACCATACTGCAGTAAGTACTTTTAGTTGGTCAAGTTTTATTAAGCAACTATTTACTAGCAAATGAAAGTATATACCACCCACAAATTAATGAATGTCATATACCCAACGTATTCATGTAACCACGATTTAGATCATGTTCAAGTATGATTATCATGTAAGCGTCCAGGCCGCTCTTGACCGTGAGCACGGCTGTTATAACAGTTTTACACTCTGCAGAGGTTGTACACTTTCACCATAAGCCATGATTCCCATTGCCCGAGAGCATTGTACCCTTCCCACACCACGTGGACCGAATACTGGGTTTCACTATGAGACCTTTACAAAAGCACTCTAATAAATGATAGCCCGCTAAGGTTTCCGGTTCAGAAGCAAAGCATAACCCTCCCTAATGAGGTCTGTCTCTTACCAAAGCCCACAGCTCAAAAGGACCGAGCTATACCCGTCAACCGCCGCCCCCCATGCCCCTTTCGAGTAAAGCTACCACAAACCAGAGCACCTAATTAGTCAGTCAAAGCCAGAGCCATATGGCACTCATGGTTGTACTGTTTTCCTGGGTGGTTCTCCATGTTCCAATTAAAAAGATATGATCTTGTCCATTAATTGATTAAAAAGGTAGTAATGGAACATAGAGTAGGGGTTCATTAACCAATCCCAGTTGAGCAATCTAAGCAGCATCTACCATCAAAATTAATTAAATATCCCAGTTTCAGGGACAGGAAAAATATAGTGGCTAGGTAAATCCTTAAATAGGAACCCATCAAATTAAGACACATGCATGGGTGGTGAAATTAATAATTATTAGGACATTTGCATGACATAATACACTTTCCTTCTTCCCAACTCGGTTGCTGCTCAAATCCTTCTCCAACAGTTGGTTCTTCAGAGAAATCCTCGAACTGGTCGTTTCCTAATCGCATCACACATTCACATACAAGGAAACAATACAACAAATAAGAAACAGTACACCAAACAATTCCAACAGAAGAAAACAACAGCACAAAACTAATCTACACGTTACCACGAACGCGTGAGCGCGAGAATCACTAAAATCGGAGTTAAAACGCAAAAGATATGGCTTTTCTAAGGTTCAGGGACTTGCTGGCAAAGTTTTAAAAGTTCCAGGGGCTAAAATAAAAGGAAAAGGACCTATTGGTAATTATTTTCGAATTAAATTGGACCGCGGGTTGATTTTCAAAATCCTCAGGGGCTCTTTTGCAATTTGACACGGCTGACCGGTACTTGGTCTGTTTGACTCGGCTGGGATTGATGTGGACCGTTGGATCTAAATCGGACGATCCAAAACAGATCGGGCCGAAGGACTCGCCGGCGAAAACAACCGAGCGGCGGCGCCGCTCAAGATTACGGCGGAGCAACGCCGGAGAACCCCGATCTAAGGCCACAGAGCACTATTCGCGACGGGATTTGGTCGGGAAACAAGAGGGAATGATGGCGAACTCACCCCGGGTGATCTTGACGAGAACCTTGCGACGGAGACGTCGGGCGACGACGAATGTCGACCGGCGGCGCTGGAGAATGGCGATGAGCTCGATTAGCACGAAAACGTGGCAATTATCCGAGCAAGAACACGAAGAAGGGGTTCGGAGCTTCAAGGCGCACCTCCTGGTGTTGATCTGGTCGAAGAAACGGCGACGATGGCGCGAGTCAACGACGGCGGCGCGAAGCTAACAATGGCGGCTCGGGTTGCTTTGGTTTCGAGGCTCGGTTCTATGGGAAATTTGTGGGCGGTGCGCGCTTGCTTAAATAGGTGCGGAGCCCGGGCTTGGACAAGGCGTACGGGACCCGGAGTCGAAGACGGAGGCGGCGGCGGCGTTCGGGACTCGGCTCGGCGTCGGAGGAGAGTCCCCCTCGGAGACGAAGGAGCTGACGAACGGACCCCACATGTCGGCGGCCCAGGAGAGAGAAAAAGACGGGGAGACACGGGATGGGCCAGACATGGGCCGAAAGAAGGAATGGGCCGGCCGAAGAGGAGGGAAATCGGCCCGGGAAGGAAAAGAAAGAATAGGGGGAGGAAAAAGGAACTGGACCGAGAATCCAAGGAGCAAAAACGGACTTGGCCAAGAGTTCAAGGGGCGAAACCGAACTCGGCTATTTAAACTTTTCTAAAACTCAAACAAAAGCAAATCAAATTCGAATTTAAACAGAATTTAAATTCCAACTTGATTTACTAGCAACCAAAAATATATGCAACAGCATGAATGCAACAAAAATTTATTTTGACTAAAATAATTATTTAATGTGATATTTAAATTAGTAAAAAGGCTAGAAATTCCAATTAATTCCTAGAAAATTTATTTAAGCCTTAATAAATCCTAGAAAAATTCAAGGGTTGCTATAATTTAATTGTGATGAATTTTAGGGTGTTACAATAACTGTGTTTACATTCATCATAAAAAATGTTTTTTCTACCTCATACAGAGAACCTACTGAAAACCCTGATTTCCACTCGGCAAAAAAGCGGCTAACCTATAGTGAAACAGACAGTGAACAGGTACCAATACTGCAAATTTCTACACATAAATATTCATTTCAATGAAGTCTGCAATTTACCTTTAGTCTACAATGTAGCTCTAACATAATGACCTTCCACTACAAAATGTCTCTTTACTGAACAGGAAGAAACGGGTCACCCTCAGTTCAAGAGATCAAAGGGAGATAGATCAAAAGAAGTTGTACACTCGGATGATGAAATTGATTCACCAGGCACATGTGCTAAAAGGTTAGCTCACAAAAAAGAACTCATTCTACTCACAAACTTATTCACATTACTTTTCTATTGAACTATAAATAGCAGAATATACCACCATCTTATATTCCTCTTTAAAAAAAATAGAAACATCCCAGACCACAGCAGATCCGGTACCCAGAAAACTGGAGATTCAAAGTCCTCTCGCTCTTCCAAGAACAAATAAATCGGTTAGTATATTAAACTTTTCCTACTCACTTTATAGTCAATAGAATAGACTATTGAGATGTTGTTTCCAAATGTTTTATTGTGCTTTCTCTTTATTTCCACAGGCAACAACGAATGTTGTGATCAGCTTCCTTTTGAAGATGCAATCATCTTCTGTCATGGGTATCTCCACAAACCTGCTGCTTTTGCTAAGAAAGTGCAGTGATGCTGTCATCGGTTGGATGCTTTTGCACACCTAGAGCTTCGATGGCTCATTGGCCTGTATATATGTACTCTTTCAATCATATGTGAACCCTGTGTAGGGACATAGACTCAGTTTCAGAGCACATAGTATTTGCTCTATTTATCTAAGTTGGAATCGTTTCCTACTTCTGATAGTTGCATAGCACAAGTGCTGTGAAATTTATGTAACATATTCAGTGCAGACAGTATGCAACTATGATAAACAGACGACTCCTATAAGTGCAGACAATATGCACCTATGGCACACAAGTGACTCTAAATATTCTGTGATATATTTATGTTACCCCTTGTGCTTTCAGCAATGCCTTCCCCAGCAACGAACTCTTAATTCCTTCTTGCTTTGTTTCAGGCAAAATGCTGACTGATGTCTTGTTTTGAACAAAGTACACACTTCCAAAGTGATGTATTGTGTGGCTTCTTGTGGTTTCAGCAATCCTTTCTCCAGCGATGGACTCTTAATTTTATTCTTGGTTTCTTTCAGGTGAAGTGCAGACTACTTCTTTCCTTCAGACAAAGTGCACATTTCTAAATAACAGACCACATACCAAAAAAGAAAAAAAGGAAACAAGAAAAAAGGAAATAAAAAAAAACTCCTTCACATAACTGCCTTATATCAGCTTCTCTCGCGTTAAAGTATGTCTTGTGCTTCCAGAATCTACTAAACTTATGTCGTTTTGTTTCTAAGCTTGTTTACTCAGTTACCAAGACTACTGGACCTCTCTAGACTTATCTCCCGTTTTCTTGAGCTCTCTGTATAAAGTAGCTTCTATAAATACAGATTCTCAGTTCTAAACTTCAGCCATCTCAGTTCACTCACCATGAGCTATACTAACTACTCACCTCCTTCTCCACTGGCGCACATCATGGAACCAGAGTTCTACACCCTTCCATAACTCATGATGGCCAGTTACTGCAACATGGACATTCTAGAGTATTCTCACGAATTCTCCATAACTATCTATAATACTTGTTGCATACCATCCTTTATAAATATAGTCCCACTCAGCCCTTCACTCTTCTCACTCAGTGCAACGGAAATCAAGCCAACCTTTTTCTTCCTTCCATGCTATCCTAGACCATGGAGCCAGGCGCTTGCACATATAAGTGGGACGACAAATCATGGACATTGATAAATATGCTGATAACCGTGTGTTAACACGAAACCGCGCCAACGAAGTCGCCGATGCCTTGGAGCGAAACCGGTCAGACCGCTTTATGAAACCGGTCAGACCGCTTTATGCAACCGGTCAGACCGCTTTTGACGGGGCGACGGTGAAAACCTAAAATCTCGAGCTCGGAAGGGACCCCGTCGGAGCTTGAGAGTCTAGGGTTGTTCTAGAGTCGGCAGGCCACCTAGAACGCCCTCAAACGTCGTCGAGACGAGAGAAAAACAGAAGATACGGGGGTTGGAAGAGCTTGGGTTTGGAGATAAAAGTAATGCAGAACATAGAAAGATAAAAGTAAAGGAAAAACGATAAAAGATAAATTTGATAGATTCGATTGGATTGGATGTTGGATTCCTCAATCAGCCTTGGCCCTTTATATTTATAGGATGGGATGGTCTTACCCCATCGAGTTGGTTTACAATATGGGATAAAACTCTAAAGTCCTAAACCTACTCCAACACGGGAGAAACCGGTCAGACCGGTTCTGTAAAGCGGTCAGACCGGTTTGGCGTTGCCAGATCAGCTACAGTAAAACCGGTCTCACCGCTTCCTAGAACCGGTCTGACCGGTTGCCTTCGTCTTGATAGGCAACTTCCAATTTTGGTCGTCAACATATGCCCCTTATTTTTTAGCAAAGCTTGCATGCTAAAAAATATCCTTCTGGACCAAAATTATCTAAGGACGATGATGAACAATACATCGGCCATATATAAGTTCTAAGGGTGATAAACATATTATCGGCCTTACCTTGCTTTTAACTCAAGTTGATGATGAAACAACTTGTTTTGGCTTCCATACCTGCTTGATTGTCGCTGATCTTGCTGGTACCACATTTGCAAGTTGCTCCACTGATTTTTGTTTGCTCATTGTCTGCTTGTGACATGGCTTCACACCTTTGACTTTGTTCTGAAGTTTCTTTTGTTTCTAAGCAGCCCCTTTCTCTTTATACTTGGCCAAGAGCTCTTCAAAGCTCGGCCTCACTTTGTTTTTGATTCTCTCATATGAACTGGTCAGACCGGTTCTAGAACCGGTTAGACCGGTTTGCGCAGAACCGGCGTCTTTGCTCCTGTCTTGCCCCCCGAGCGTTTGAGTCTTCAACTTGAACCGAGGGGTCTTTTCTGATGGCATCTTTGAACTTGTAGGTCTTTCTTCACCAATGATCACACTTTTCCCTTTAGCTTTTTCGGCTTGATTCGACCGAATCAGCACTTTTGGATTTACCAATTCAAGTGTGTGAATAGGAAAAGGATTTTCATCAATCTGCATTATATTAATCATCAATCGTCCTTGATCTATGGCCGATTGTATTTGCCTACGGAAAACATTGCAATCATTGGTAGCATGAGAATAAGTATTATGGAACTTGCAATAAGCTCGCCGTTTCAACTCATCATTCGGCGGTATAGTATGAGAAAATTTCAGTTTTCCAGCCTTTGCAAGTTCATCAAAGATCCTATCACACTTAGACACATCAAAGGTAAATTTGACTTCTTCGTGCCGATTTTTACGAATCGGTTTGAGAGAAGCACAAGTGCTAGGATTATCTTTAGATGACCATACAAATTCAGCAGCATAAACCTCTTTACCCTCATCGTCCGAATAATCATAATTGACGGTATGCACACCAAAACGATCGGGTTTAGGTTTAGAATCCTTACTTCGGCTTTCTTGAGCCAAAGCTCTTTGCAACACTTGATTAATGGTTAGAAACTCATAGCCTTCTAATTTCTCTTTAATATGAGATCTCAAACCATTAAGACATAATTCAGCAAGATCCTTTTCAGAAATAACCAAACTATAACATCGGTTTTTTGTATCTCTAAATCTTCTAATATATTCAGAAACAGGCTCATCACTTTTTTGCCTAACCGATGTTAAGTGAGAAAGTCTCAATTCATTGTCACTATTGTAAAAGTGTTCATGGAATTGTTTCTCTAATTGAGACCATGTATGAATGGAATTAGGGGATAATGCTGAAAACCATGAGAAAGCAGTACCAGATAATGACAAAGGGAACATTCGGATTTTTAAATGATCAAGATTACCATGAATACCCATTTGTGCATTAAATTGGCTAACATGCTCCCATGTAGTTCTACTATCCTCCCTAGTGAATTTAACAAATTCGGGTACCTTGAAATTGTGAGGATATGGTATAGCATCAAAACTCTCAGGATATGGTTTTTGACACACTAGAGTCTTATCTTTAAGCTCTACACCGAAAGTTTCTTTAAACATAATGGCCAAATCCTTTTTATATTTTTCAAGCAATTGATCATGATAAGGATCATTTGGCCTTTGCACACTAGAAGTAATATTATTCGGTGTATAATGTGGTACCTGGTTCGGCTGTACATACGATGCTTGTTGCGAATAAACATTGTTTGGCACTGCACCGTATGAATAACCTGAACTCTGGGGAGGTATAGGATAATATGTAGTTGCATATGGAGGAACAAAATTACCAGCAAATCCATTTGTTCGGCTAGGATCAGCCTGAACAGGAGGTATACTAGCAATTGGTTCAGGAGATGATCGATAAGCAACTAAAGTACCAAAACCGGTCTGACCGGTTGGAACCGGTCTACCAAAACCGGTCTGACCGGTTTGTAAAACCGGTCTGACCGCATTATTCACACAACGCGGTTCTGGAGTTGTTTGACCTTCAAAATAGTTCATCGGCATGCCAAATTGAGGCGTGGGTGTTGCTGATGATCCAGGAGGCGTGATATTATTTTGTGAAGTACTAGCAACATCAAACTTAGGAGCATTACTATCATTGACCAAAGGTTGCTTGCCTAACGAATTATCAATCATATTTTGAACAGTAGCAAACATTTGTTTTTGACCATTGACTAATAATTGATTAATTTGCTCCAAAGTAACAGGTGGTGTTGTAGTACTCACAGTGTCGTTTTCTTCATCATGTTCGTCTTCACTTGAGTGGCTTGGAGATGCCGCCCTTCCGATTCTTGGAGAAGTGAGATAAAAACCACTGAGTGGCTTTTCCATCTGCTGCTGCTTTGCGTCGGGCTTCCTTCTCCTCACGGTCCTTCATGAAGGCCTCATAAGCTTGACGATCCTCAGCCGATAATTCATCAACAATCGGCTTAACAATGTTAGCAGGATCAACATCACTAGGTTTTGATAGATTAACCATAGTAACAGATCCCTTTGCTTTCGTCCCCAGCGGAGTCGCCAAAAATATGTTGACATGAAACCGCGCCAACGAAGTCGCCGATGCCTTGGAGCGAAACCGGTCAGACCGCTTTATGAAACCGGTCAGACCGCTTTGCCAAAGTGAAACCGGTCAGACCGCTTTATGCAACCGGTCAGACCGCTTTTGACGGGGCGACGGTGAAAACCTAAAATCTCGAGCTCGGGAGGGACCCCGTCGGAGCTTGAGAGTCTAGGGTTGTTCTAGAGTCGACAGGCCACCTAGAACGCCCTCAAACGTCGTCGAGACGAGAGAAAAACAGAAGATACGGGGGTTGGAAGAGCTTGGGTTTGGAGATAAAAGTAATGCAGAACATAGAAAGATAAAAGTAAAGGAAAAACGATAAAAGATAAATTTGATAGATTCGATTGGATTGGATGTTGGATTCCTCAATCAGCCTTGGCCCTTTATATTTATAGGATGGGATGGTCTTACCCCATCGAGTTGGTTTAGAATATGGGATAAAACTCTAAAGTCCTAAACCTACTCCAACACGGGAGAAACCGGTCAGACCGGTTCTGTAAAGCGGTCAGACCGGTTTGGCGTTGCCAGATCAGCTACAGTAAAACCGGTCTCACCGCTTCCTAGAACCGGTCTGACCGGTTGCCTTCGTCTTGATAGGCAACTGCCAATTTTGGTCGTCAACACCGTGTTTATACCTTTATTCCCCAAAATCAAATGTATTTTCTTATAGGAATCACTTTCTCTTTTACAACTTCCACCTTGCTTATTCTAATTGTATTTTGCGTTGCTCTTTCCGTTTCGTATGATTTACATAGGAACCAACAATTATCCACATCAATCGAAAAGATATTTTCAGTAAGGTCACCCAGAAGCTATCGTTGCAGATCAAGAATGAAAAAGTTCTTCAGATTCGAGAGAATGATTTCACTGCTGTCGTTGAAGTTTCCGGCATCCCTGTTCATGGAAAAAAAAAGAAGCAGGTCCAATCAAATTATATGGTAATTTCTCTCGTACTGCTCAAGAAGCAATAGACAATGCTTACAAAAGCATTAAAATTTCTTGTTAAGGAAAAGATAGTTGTCATTGATGACTTTAAGCAACCTTCACTTCAGAAAGCTAAAGCACATCTTGCTGAATCAGAGACCTATTTAACATTCTCTCGAGATAGTGAATGCATGCTTGAAAATGAGTTAGATTTCAAAATCCAAGGCTAAAAAAAGCTAGATTCCATTCTAAAGGCAACTTGCAAAGAAACTTCCACAATACTACCAGTATTAGTTGCAAAATGCAAGAAGAGAAGAAGCAATGGAGAAGCTGAAATGATTAGTTTTACCGGCGATCATCCTCCATCGCGTCTCGTAGACAAGCTGGCACTTTCACTGGTAGAGATGGATCAAATCATCAGTGATCATAGATATGATATTGGACATGCAGATCGGCCGCAAATCACGGCATACAGGAAAAGAATAGCGCACAACAGATGAAGATTGAAGGTTTCATGCAGCGTCACTACACTATTAGCTTAAATATATGTATCAGTAGCTATGTAACTATGTAGATAGTTGTGGACTCTTTTGCTATGCATGTCTCTTTAGATATAAACTTTATGTTATGTACGTGTATGAAAATATGTATGTATCGTTAATTTCTATGTATGTATGTATATATATATATGTAGTTATGTGTCCATAGATACTTTTGGAGCATAGTACAAAGCAATACGTGTATATAACCAGACTCTTTTACAATTTAGAAACGAAGCGAAATGGCCCGTGAGACTATCTCTACATAGGCCCAACAACTATCCCACTAAACATCCATAAACCAGTTAAAAAAAGAGAAAAAAAATGAAAGGCATGAATTTAGACCCAACGGCCCAATACAGAGCTAAGCACACAACTCAGACCATGACAAAAAACAAGGCCCAGTGACTAAATAAATGGCCCGAGTACAAATTGAAGCAAGCAATGGTAATCAGAGAATTCAGACCACGGCCCAATTGAAAGCCCAGAAGTAAATAAATTTCAGCCGTTAGATCGAAATCAACGGTAGATTTTGCAGTTGATGTACATATAATAAGCATCAGCTGCTTCTCCCACAGATGCTCCCTCATCCAGTCGTTTCTTCTCCCTAAGACTCACGCGGCTTCTCCCGATATTCAAGCGACCAAAAGGTTTCTATATTCACTGTCTTGTGCTCATTAGTGGTTACTTCAACTTACTCTTGGTGATGCATCTCTAAGCTCTTATAACTTTTTCATCCATTATTTATAGAATTTTAGATGCACAAAACTATCAATCTCGCATTATACTCACCATGAACAAGCTGGACACTACATCACTCTAAAGATCTACATGCTAGAAGATTTTCGTATCACACATGAATCTTTTTTCCCTCACAACATTTGATCCCAGATAACTGAAGTTATCCCCTTTTGATACTGTAACAGAAACAAGCTGCATGCCTATACTATGGATAGAAATAAAGAACTCTCAATCTACTTATTAGAATTTAGACTTCACTATGGCCATTTGTCCTCTATTAGCCCTCCAAATTTAACATTACCTTCATTGCCTAGATCTGACAACCCCCTACAAATAAAAAAAGAGTCTCTACTTAATATCTGCTGCTACACTATTTTATCACAAAATACATTCCATATTATTTTATAAATGATCCGAAATCATCTATACATAGTCATGTTCCGTTAATGCTCTTACATTTATTCAGATTCAACCTAACTAGAAGTAGAGTCTAATTCTATAAAAGGCTTGTCAAACAAAAAAAGTATAAATGAGTATAAAATAAAATTAGTACTATTTATTTGTTGGAATAGGTATATGATCATTCGCTAATTCTTTTCATTCACAATTACAATTAAACCACTACTGCACTTCTTTATAATAACATTGTTCAGTATATATTGCACTTATCATACCCTCACCGTATTCATACAAATTTCAATGCTTTCATAAAACAGTGCTTCGTTTCAGGATTGACAACCATGGTACCAACAACATAGCTACCACTATTTTCCTCTGTCATTTCGTTACTTATATAATTATAAAACTAACAGCATTCCTTTTACTAACATTTTCTTTGCTAGAATACTCCATTCAACAATAATATCTGCAAAGTTCAAGTCACTGATACTATGAAGAAAAGAGAGAAAGAACTTTCTAGTGCTCTCATAGCCAGTCCAATAGTAGATCCAATAGAAGGTACAATGCTTCCAAAAGACATCTATCTAGCTCTACACAACAAGTATGGTCCACACGCACTACCTTACAATATTTCAGCCTTTCCCCCAGAGTTCATACTCAAGTTCAGCACAGCTGAACTTAGAGATCAAATTCTGTCTGAAGAAACCATAGAAGGGCCCAACATTCTTCTCGGTCTCTCGCCATGGACACACGATTATCGATGCACAAAAATCCCAATGAACATTAAAGTCACAGTGGACATCCAATCCAAGGACTGTTTAACACCCCTTTTAATGCCTTATGCAGCATCAAAACTTGCGAATTTCATAAATCCACTGGCATCTTCTCTGTAAAGGGTTATTGTCGATGATTTATGTCGAGCGCGCATGCTAGGGGTACCCCAAGAAGTAGATTTGTGGGTCTCACCGAGTTCTAGGAACGATAGTGCACGAACAACACAAAGATTTAGACAGGTTAGGGTCGCGAGTAGCATAATACCCTACGTCTTGTGTGCTTGATTGTATTGCACGTGAGTTGAGTTGAGGGGGTCCCTGCTCCAGCTTATATATCCGGGGAGCAGAGTTACAAGTCGGTTATTGTCGATGATTTATGTCAAGCACGTCTATCTGGGGGTATCCCAGGGAGTAGATTAGTGGGCTCGCCGAGTTCTAGGAACGACAGTGCATGAACAACACAAAGATTTAGACAGGTTCGGGCCGCGAGTAGCGTACTACCCTACGTCCTGTGTGTTTGATTGTATTGTATGTGAGTTGAGTTGTTTTGAGGGGGTCCCTACTCCTTATATACTCGAGGAGCAGAGTTACAAATTGATTACAAAGACTACACGTACCCGACCTAGAAGGTCACATTAAGGTAGTTTATCTTGAATACGAGTAGTTCTACAACTTGACTACAACGTCCTATGCCCTATCTGGATACTACAAAGCAGTCGGATCATAACTCTATATCGAGTAGTTTAATTCCTTAGATGAGTGGCCCTAGGGATCCTGGCCCCACAAGCCCCCGAGCATCTTGTGCCTTTGCTTCAACTCTTGAATCTTCTTAACATCTTAGAGTAGTCAGAGCTAAGCCCAAGACGCTCAAATCTTTTTCTGACGAATAGTTTCATTAAAGCACATCTTTTGATGCACCCAATAAATGTAGCCCCCGAGCCTCCGAGTACTCGTTAAGCAGTCGCAGGTTCAGGGGACTAATCTTGAATTTCACCTGGGTAGTCTAATGGCGCGCATCGAGTGGATGTACCCATCGAACTTCGAGTAGTTTTGTTAAAACTTAGTCAAAGGTCTTGGATAACGTGAAACCATCGAGCTTTCGAGTAGTTTGGATAAAACTATTCAAAGGTCTTGGATAAAGCATAATAGGCTTAAGAGAAATTGTATCCTTCAAATGTAGCCCCCGAATCCACGAGTAATTCTAAGTAGTCATTGGGTCGAGTAGTGCTTCCTTTATTTACTCCAAGCCATGAATCCCAATACTTATTTGATGATTATTTTCATAACAATCAGTATGCTTTTTCGAGCATATATGCTAGCATAACAACTTTCGAGTTGTCTTCAAATGCAAGAATTGATCAACTGTGATTCCGTATTTACGAGTGGTTTTGTTAAAACCAGTCAAATATCTTTTTCCACTATTTTCCGCCTTAAATTTAGGAAGGAAATCAAATCCCAGATTATCCGTTAGCAGCCCCCGAGCTTTGAATCAAAAGCATATCTTTTGATTTGAAGATCTGATTAATCGCTAGGATTTTGTTTGTAATGTAATCCAAAATTTACGCCGAGAAAAACTAACCAAACCATCCCCTGTAACGGAATTCGATACGCCGTTGATACTATTCAAAACAGTAACCCTAACCGAAAGTTATAAATCTGAAGTGAGACCTTCCTTTGCTTCGTTAACCTTGAGTGCAGCGCTATAGCCTTTTGCCTCCTCATTGTAGCTTCCTTGTCATTTAGGACTTTCCGTGCTTGCTCCTCTTGTGAATGCGAGAGAAAAGCAAAGTCTTAACTCGATCTGCAACCATGAGCTCGAAGAAAGAAGAGGCCTCTCCTGCTAAGCCTGCGGAGAAGAAGGCATCAAGGAAGAGGGTTCCCTTGGTAGATCCAAACACAAAGCCAGATTGCAAGATTTATCCTTCTCCTGCTGATGCTTGGAAGTATTGCACCGCGAAGGAAGGAGACCTTCATGACCTGGTGGAGCAAGGTTTGATATTATCCCAGGAAACTCTGGAGTGGAGGGCTTGCTTCAATGCACAATTTCCCACTGAAAATACAAATGAAATTCCTTTGTTCGTGTCGTTTTGTGAGCGCAGAGTAGGTCTTCCAATCTCCTCCTTTTTCCGCGAGCTCCTTGATTTTTACAAACTCCAACTCCATCATCTGAATCCTAATGGGATTTTGAATATCGTTGTATTTGTGCATGCTTGCGAAACATTCCTTGGCATCAATCCAAATCTCGCTTTATTCCGTACTTTGTATCATGTAAAGCCCCATCCAAATTTCCAGAGGATGGAAGTGGTTGGAGGAGCGGGAATTCAATTCCGCCAAAGGATGAAAGAGCAATGGTTCTCCATGCCCCTGAAGGAGTCGTGTGAAGACTGGAAGTCCGAGTGGTTCATAATCGGTGAGTAGTCAAAAAACGAGTACTCTTCCTATAGTATTTACGGTCAATGCACATTGTTATACATTAATCTTGTTCATGTGTAATTGTAATACCGCAGGGAACCATGGAAATAGCTGTCCTGTCAAAGATGGATTGTATCCCAGGGATCTATCCAACTAGAACACCAAGCCAACCACTGAAGAGGCCAGGGATGTGCCAGTTTTGCTAAAGCGAGTTCAATCATTGAAGAACAAAGGCTTAACTGGAGTCGGGATAGCCTTCAGTTTTCTCAAGAGAAGAATTCAACCACTCCAAGAGCGTGTCAATCTTGGATACAAGTATGAGGGAAATACAGATCCTTCCCGCATGGTGCCAGAAGAACTCGCAGATGAGACCGTGCTAATGCGCTTGTCACGCATGTTCAGCAATGTGAACAACAAGAAGCCATACATTGCAAAAGAATTTTGTAAAGGCTAATCTCCAAGTTCTGTAAGTGCTCAAAACATTTAAATTTTAGTCATTCTTAACATGTGTCTCAATAGTGATTCCTCTCATGTAGTAGGCCACTGATTCTGACGGGCCAGTTGGTGGCCTGTCTCCGCAAGATTGGGAGAAATTTGGAAAGAGTTCTTCAGAAAAGTCAGAGCCATCGAATGGGAAAACAGAGGCAATTGCTGACGATGTAGAAGAACTTGAAGTGATATCCGACGAAAAGGCAGCTGACTCAGATGGTCAGCAAGTGAATCTTCAAGGTAAGAGAAGTCTTCATAATGAAATTCGAGTACTTTATTTGTTCCGCCATTTAATTTGGATGTACTGTTTCTGAAAACAGAGGATATAGACATAGTACTGAAAGTTCCCATGGGGGTAAAACGGAAATGAACCACTCGGTCTCGATCAGATGCCCCTGTGGAATCATATGTGCCTGGAGCAGAGGAAGGTCAGCGTATCAAGATCTCCAAATTTATCATTGTTGTTCAAAGTTCCTCAACTACAAGTGCCATGGCGAGTGGTACCATAGGGAGTACAACTAGCTCCAAAATGAGCGTGTTGAAGTTGAATAAGTTCAACTTTAAGCCAAAAACCACCGCACCGACAAAGTAAGTTTGTTAAATCAATATATCCTTTCAATTGAGCCATAATTCAACTATTGAATCTTGCATTCTTTGTGAAGGATTCTATCTGGCGCACTTGCGCCACAAGAACAATTGAAGAAAGCTGAAGAGACAGAGCGTAATGAAGAAGAAGTCCTCCCTGGCACTGTCGAAGAAAGCAGCGGAGTTGCGGGTCTGAACCAGTCTCCAGAGAAAGAGCAATCTGATTTCAATTTGGCTTCAGAAGCAAACCCCGTAGAAACTACAAACCAGGGAGAAGCCGAAAGGCCACCATCAACCGTGGAGGTAAATCATATAGCCTTTGCTCTGTATATCTCCCATAATTTATATGAACAATGCTTGTAAAACCATGAAGGTTGGATTGGAGGCTGGAGAAGCCGCCAACATTGTTGTCAGATAAAGTACTCCACCGCCACAAGAAAAGGCTACCGACAATGAAGCTATGCAGCTGAAGCAACACCTGGCAACCGCTTTGGTAAGAGGAAAACTTAGTAGAAAATAGTTAATATATTAGTTACTAACTATCATCAAATGTAGGCTTTGGTAAATAAAATGGAGAAGAATAGAGATGCCAGTCTGGAATCTCGAATAAAAGAACTCGAAGAAGATCTTGCGGGTGCCTATGAGGCGCACGAGAAAGCTCGAGTTGATAATCAAGACTTGGTTTCTCGACTACACAAGCAACTCGAGGGAATGGGAGATGAAAAATCTCGACAACAATAGTAAGTAAAGCAAGTTCTGTAGACTTAATTATTAATTTAGTCGTATGAAGTGTAATCATAGACTTGTCTCGCCTTTGCAGGATTGAAAAAAGAATTGGTTGAAGAACAGAGCACCAGCACATCGTGGTATAACTTGGCGCAATCTAAAACCGATGATTGTGCACGCTTGGAAAAAGATCTTGAGGACCAGTCTTTATTGGAGCGGATCAGCGCAGTGCCTGGACAGATAACTGATTTTTGTAAGAATACCATGGAGGAGTGCGTGAATCAGCTGCTAGCAATGGTGAAGGCGCACAATCCAGACGCCAAACTTGAAGTTGTAGAGCTTCCAGAAGGGATGGAAATTGAAGGATTCGAGGAATTGGTGAAAGAAATAGAGCCAGTTGCAGATACTTTTATTGACTCGTTAGAGTAGATCTGTATTGTAACTTGAACTACTCGTTTCAAATACTCTGTTTTGAATCCGATATGGATATTTGTCCATATATATAACATCTGATACTTGTTTAAAGTAATCCATTTGGAAATACTACTATGTAAGTAATATCCAATAGTTTGTGCGTATGTGAAGTACTGTGGGTAGTATATTTGATGAGTGACTACAGTTTAAGTAACCCAGTGGTCGTATAAGGTTCGCAACTAGGAGGAGTTGAATCGAGCCTTGTTAAGGATTAGCAACCTTGCTAATGCAGGGCGAAAAGTTATGCGCATAGGCATATGCTGTACTTTTTAGTACTTTAGAGCACCTTTAGGTGATTTTTATAGGAAATGAAGAATGAGTGTAGTTGGTATAACACTGATTCTTGAAGCTTTTGTTGAAAAAAGCCACAGAGTCAAAAGAAAAGAAATTATCGCCTTCGACCATGTATAGGTGAGGGGAATTCATCCAAGATTTTTAGGTGGTTTGACACCTCTTTTTAAAAGGAAATCCTGGTTTCTTTTGAGCAGGAGTAGAAAACTACTCGAATACCACACGACGGCTATCGCCGTAATGAACATGGTATAGTTTTATCTAATGAGATAAAGGATGTCATGACTTTGTAGATGACAGGTGTTGGCGGTCGTTACAGCCCAAATCCGACCACCAATACTCGGGAATAAATAAGGTTATATGCAACATTCCATGCACTTAGGTTTTATTTCTAATAAAGTTCCACGAGTTTTGGTGAGTGCCACTTGTGCAGGTACAACTACGACAAATATGTGCTATTGGGGCCGGAAATGACCAAATCGGCCGAACGACTCCGTTCGGCCGGTTACCCCCCTTAGCAGTGCAAGTCACCGGGAGTCGTCCACGTCAACAATGACCAAGCGAACACATCACATGACACGTGGGCGACCGCCAGCTCAACCCGGACCCATGCCACGTCACCCTGGGCCAGAACAACACGAGTCCAACCACCAGGAGGCAGCCCAGAAGGTCCGGGCAGCAGAGGCGGTGCTGGGGAGGCCGGCCACGGGCCAGGCCCAGTTCGGCCGAACCGCCCCCAGCTGGGAACCGACACCAGGGAGAGAATCTTGACCGTGGGAAGCAAAGACGGTGGATCCTGTGGTTCGGGCGAATTGGGGAGTTCGGCCGAACCGCCTTCCCTCGCCCGGAATCCCAGGGGGTACCCCCCTGGCTCTCTTGGCCGCTACCCTACCTCAACCGACCCTGGAGCACTATAAATAGGACCCATACCCCCTCTTGTAACACACAATAAGCCAAGGAGCTCATTTCCACTTTCATTCTAGTAGAGTTAGGATAGTTTAGTTGGGAGTTAGAGTTGAGTCGAGCTGTGCCTCGGAGGTTCCGGAGTCGTCTTCAGAAGCTCTGGTATAAGCTCTTGTATCTTTTACCTTTTCCTTTTGCAAGACTTTGAGTTATCAATATAGTTATCTCTATCACTTTGCCTTTGTCATTTATATCTTGCTTCTACTTTATCCTAGTTGCAGCATATATCTTGTTTAGACTATAGTCAGTTATAGTTCTCGTGCTAGTAGTCTTGTTTAAGTCTTTGTCTTGGCTGGTTCTTCGATCTTGCTTGATACTGGAGGTGAATTGTCACCAAGAGTATTGACAAGGTTGCTTGCTCTTGCTAGTGGAGTAAGTAGTCGTTGCCTAGTGTAGGAGTGGTTCCTAGACTAGTCGGTGGCCTTAGTTTGCTCCCGTCGCAACGGAGGTGGTAGCCGGGAGGTGGTGACAGTCCTTTCGGTCTTCGTAGTCCATCACGTTAGTTCCGGCCCGTAGGATCCCCCAGTGGGGAAATAGTGGCACCCCTTCTCATCCCTTTCTGCATGTCCGCCGGTTCCCTTGTCCCGATGCTAAGCCATTAGAGTTATCCCAGATCTCCTATTGCTGGCTCTGTAGCCGTTGTATCTCTAAGCTAGAGTGACATAGGTAGATAAAGTATCCAGGAGTCCTCTATCTCTTCTCGTTGTCCTCCCAGCTATCTATCTCTTCTCTCCCTTACCTGAGTATCCCTTGAGCTGTGTGTCCGGTATATCCACTCCTATCCAATACCGTTATCCCCTGTCTTGTCTAGTCGTGTACCCTTCTCTGATTGTCTCGAATATCTGTTCACTAGTAATCTTGCCAAAGCTTCCCTGCAGAAATATAAATTACGATACCTCGGGATACTCCCAGGTGAAGTGCTACAGCGGTGATTCTGTGCGCTTGCAGAATATTCACATATTTTACTAGCCATAAGGAAAACCACTGAAACACTTCTTACCCCAGTACCAGGATTCCTAATTCTGATATTGGATCGTAAGAAGTGCCAACAAGCATTTCTGGCACCATTGCCGGGGAAGTCTTTGGCTAGATTATTTTTGAACTTTTATCTTGAATATCTTAGTTGAGTACCGCTGCTCAAGCGGGTTTATCCTTGCTTTGTTCGTTGGTCCTTGTTGAACAGAGCAGTGCATGACTGGTTTCCAACTACCGTCAAACTTCCAAGAAAATCCGGAGTCACTTGTGAGAAAAGTACGACCCTGTGTTGTACCTCCTCAGAAGCAACTCCTTCCGACGAACCCAGTCCTTCCCGTCGTTGACCAGGCTACATCGAGGATGGCAACCAAGACGATCCGTGAGTTCTCTGCTCCATCGAGCGAGAACGTACGTATCGGACCAGAACCGCCAGTCGGAGATGGTAGCTTCGAGCTGAAGCCAGCCCTCATCAACATGGTACAGGCTAGCCCATTCTGCGGCAAGCCACATGAAGATGCCAATGCTCATCTCCAGCATTTCCTAGAGATTTGCAACACCTTCACCATCCGCGGAGTAAGTATCGATGCCATTCGCCTTCGTTTATTTCCATTCTCATTATTAGGCAAGGCGAAACAATGGTTTTATGCTAACCGCGAAGCCATAAATACCTGGGATAAATGCACTAGCGCATTCTTTCTAAAATTCTTTCCGGTTGGGAAATCCAATGCCCTCCGGAACAAAATAGCTAGTTTCCAGTATCTAAAAGATGAAACAGTCCCGGAGGCATGGG
The DNA here is from genome assembly GCA_033239725.1 of Echinochloa phyllopogon. Classification (NCBI taxonomy): domain Eukaryota; kingdom Viridiplantae; phylum Streptophyta; class Magnoliopsida; order Poales; family Poaceae; genus Echinochloa; species Echinochloa phyllopogon. The sequence goes on from BTCW01000016.1 coordinate 18,426,237, forward strand.
ATCGCCTCCAGGACTATATTTCTGCTTGTCCTCACCATGGTATGCAAAGTTGGTTCATAATCCAAACTTTCTATCACGGGCTGAGAAATTCTGCCCGTGAGTACCTGGATGCTGCTGCTGGAGGCTCGTTCTTCTCTCTTGAGGAGAGTCGTGCGAAGGCCCTCATAGAGAAGATGGTCGAGAACCAAGGTTGGTCCGATGACCGGACTCAACCAAAGACCCGAGGAGTTCACCAAGTTGAAGCTCTAGACATGCTCGCTGCCAAAATGGACCTCCTGATGAAGAAACTGGAGGCCCCTGCTCAAGAAACGGTGCAAGCCATGGACGCTCGCATGACCTGCAAAGTCTGTGGCAACACTGGCCATTCTGGGAATGACTGCACCGAGACACGAGAAGATGCCCACTACGTCAACAACTCCAACAACAACGGGTACCGACCGAACAACTACGGCAACCAAGGCTGGAATCCGCGCCCAAACCTCCCTTTTGAGAGGCCTCAACAAGGTATCAATTTCAATTCCAGCAATTTCAATAATCAGCCGTCTCTTAGAGATCTTGTGTTTGGCCAGATGAAAATAACCGAAAACATCAATAAAAAGCTTGCTGCTAATGATAAAACTCTAGAAAGCATAGACTCTAGGATTGAATCATTTTCTTATGCTATGAAAAGTCAACTGAGCTTTAATAAAATAATAGAAACTCAAGTCGCTCAGTTAGTTGCTGCTGTTCCTATCACTGAATCGGGGAAGATTCCAGGGCAACCCGAGCCTTCCATCGAGACAGTAAATTCTATCACTACCAGGCAGGGTAAGATGTCTCGTAGTGTATTCCGAACTAACCACGCAGGGAAGGTCGCACGCATCCAAGTGCTGACACCAAGATGGACCTACCTGCCGAGAGCTACAAAAAGGGCAATCATCAAGACCTCTCCGGACAGGAAAGAAGATCCCGGAGTGCCCATCATTCAGTGCACGATCTGGAATCGTCGCATTGATGATGCACTATGTGATCTAGGGGCAAGCGTCAACATCATGTCTAAGGTATTATTTAAGGAATTACGCTACCCTACTTTGTCACCTACTACTGCCCAGGTACAGCTTGCGGACTCAACCATCCGCTACCCCGAGGGGGTGAGCGAGAATGTACCGGTCCGAATTTGGGGACGATATGTGCCTGTGGACTTTGTTGTCCTCGACACGGGGAACGAGCATTAGTTTCCCCTTGTGTTGGGCCGACCATTCTTTAACACCACCCGGGCTAGGATCGATATGGATGCGAGAGAAATCTCGTTCCGTATCGATGGAAGGTTGACTCACTTCAAGTTTCAACCCCGGGAAGAAAAGAAGGCAGAGCCACCTACACCGGAGCAGAGGAGCGCCGAGTGTTTCCTTAAGGCTCTCATTAATGGAGAGCAGGAAATACTCGGTGGTGAGCAGCTCAAGTAGAACGAGCCAACAAAACCAACAAGTGCAGAAGAAATGGAGTTCCTCGTAAAGAAATACGAGGAAGAACAAGCCCTCTGGAATTCTCCAGAGACGCCGATCCCACCGCCACCGACACCAAAGAAGAAGAACAAGAAAATGTGGCGGAAGAAGGTTGCATCGTCCGAGTTGTCCACTCCGGGACCGGACGACGACAAGCGCAATTGAAGACTGGAGAAGTCCCGCTCGCGGACTTAAAAGCTGAGCTCTTGCCGCGAGGAAAACCGGTATGTATCTCATATTTCCCTTCCAAATTTATTTCCTTCATTGCATTTGCATGTTTCCTTTTTTCAAAATGCTGAACCACTTGAGTAATTAATTTGACAAAGAGTAGAAAATTTTGCAAGCTTGGTTTAAATAATTGGACACATGCTGAAATTTTAACTAGGGTGGATGTAATTGGTAATTTTTATCATTTTCATCCCTTCTAGAACATCTCCAATTATTTACCATCACCACCAACCAGCAACAAAAATGTCTACCCCACTAAAAATGGCTGCACACTCACCAATTATCACAAGCATGGCAGCATGTGGTGACTCCACTAAAACCAACTTTGGTCATGTCAAGTTTGCATCTTACCTACCACTAAAAACCACTCACATGACCTTGGAAATTGTTGGCCACACAAAATTTCGTGGAATCAAAGCAAGGGGAGGTGCTCCACTCAGGGAGGAGTGGCCTGGCCACCAGGGACTGGTTCGCCCGAACCACCCAGTTCGGCCGAACCAGGGACCTGCCTCCCCTCAGCCTATAAATGCTGGTGCAGGCTTGAGAGCTCCTCACACATTCATACATTCTGAAAATTCTGCTAGGAAGCTCTCTCTCTCTCTCTCAAGTTCTTTGCTCTAGTGCTTGCTCAAGTTCTTCCCAAGTTCTTGCTCAAGTTTTGGTTCACTTGCATCACTAGAAAATCCCAAAAATATTTTGCTTCTGTTGTGATCCTTGTGCTGAATTTCTGGACGATTTTGTGGTGGTCACCGACACCCACAAGAACGACTAACCTTTTGTGGTGGTTTTCATCCCCGCAAGAACGACTAACTATCTCGAACGACTGACTTGATTTTCTTGTGCTAACCATATATATATTCAGTCCTTCGGGTAGTTGTTGTTGCACTAATCTTTTGCAGGAATCATGTCGAAGTTCTTCACTTCACTCCGTCGTTCCGCCCGGCTAGGCCGACGACCGGACGATGCTGGGAGTTCCCCAGCTCCGTCCCGAGGCTCGAGCCGGATGGACACAGACGAGCACGGAGCAGCCAGCTCGGGATGGGGCCATGCCACGCCCCCAGCTAGGCAGCTCCTGAGCGAGAGTGATATCAACCTTAGAACAGAAAGGGAGCGGAACACCTTCAACGAGCTTCGACTGAAGGAGTTCGAGCATACCCGTGTGTTTGAGCAAGATTTGCTCAGGGACACGGGGATGGACGTAGAGTTCACAGAAATTTTCCAGGCCATTGGCTGGGAGAATTTCTGGCACATCAACGAAGAAGGTTCGTACCTGCTTACCCTTGAATTTCTCTCGACTTTGGTTTCTGAAACTAGGCGGATTCGTTTTCGGTTCTTCAACCAAGAGTTCTTCTGCTCTTGGAGGGATTTTAGTTCGGGTCTCGGATTTTCAAGTCGTTGTCCTTTAGACCCAAACAAAGCTCTTAAAAGATTTGACCGGGTGGCATTTTGGAAAAAGATTTCAGGGGATACCAACTGTCATGCGCCACGCACGAACGGTATTCATAACCCCACTTTGCGTTTCATGCATCGTTGGGTGTCTATGACAGTATTCCCCTGGGCAGATTTGCGCCCTGTCAACACCATCGAGTTGCGGGTTCTTTTTGCCATGGTCAAGCAGATTCCCTATTCGCCTGTGAAAGACATGGTTGGTCAGTGGCTATCTCATATTTCTCGTACGGGTGGCATGGCGATGACTTCTCTAGTCACTCGCCTCGCTAACCACCTGGGCGTCCTCCAAGGCGCCCGGCTTACGTACATCGAGACAGCTCGTTCCGTCGTGGATGCCGAGCACTTTGTGCAAGCCCACATGATACAGCGGACGCCTGACGCAACGCTGGCCATGATTTACCGTGGATATACAACTGAAGTGTCTTTGCCTTGTGCAGCACTAAGGTTGTATACCACGCCGAAACTAACTCTTCAGTTGAGGACCGAGTCGGACGACTCTCCACATTGGAGAGAGCCCGCTCGGCACATCGTTGCAGGTGACGGACCTGTCACGAGGGGATGAGCCAGGCGTGATGCTGGGCTCGCCACCTCACAGGAGCCGGAAGATGCACCACAAATGACACATCGACATACTTCCGCTTTTGAGGCCACCTACGACATGTACACCGGCGCTGGGACGTCCGGAGCAGGAGGCTCCGGGCAACACCAGGAGCCGAACTACTTCACCTTAGGACGCTGGGACTACGGCCAAGACACGGACTCTGAGTGGTCCGGGAGTCGGTATGGAGGGGGGTACGACAGTGCCTCCCAGCCATACTACCCCGGATACTCACAGTCCACACGCTTCGACTACGGCCGGGAGTTGTCTTACATCTCCGACCGAATCGAGCTCATCGACAACCGTACCCGAGAGATTCAGGACACACTAGCCCGCCATTCTCAGTACCATCAAGAGAATAGCGGGATGGTGTCATCTATCCAGCACGACGTCCATGAACAAGTGGAATAGCTGAGCCAGTACCTCTCAAGGCTCAACCCCTACCAGTGAAGAGTCCAAGCTTGGGGGAGGACCCCCACTAGGTATGTTACGATTTACCCAGCACTTTGATCATTTAATTTCCCTTTCATTTCCCTTCATGATAGTTTGCATTTAAAATGAAAATACCAAAAATATTTCCCTTAAACAAAATTTCCCTTGATTTAAATAACTCCCAACTATGCATGGAATGAATCATATGCCTCTCACCTTGGAAATGATGAATAGTTGCTCTGTCATTAATTTTACAGGTACTTTGTCTCAACTAGTTGCTAGATTGTGCTTGAGTTATGTGGCATGAGTAAAAATGATCCTGAAAACCTTGTGGGAGTACATGCTTTATTCCAAGTATAAGTTGTTGTGGGAATTGGATAGTGAGAATTTGGTTAAGTTCTATTCTGCTCTTAGTACGGGGAAAATCTCGGAGATTTATGCTTTCAAAATAAAACAAGTTCCTCATTGGTCGAAATACCTACCAGAGCCATATGATAAGCTTAGTTGAAAATTTCTACTCATATGCTGCTTGTTATCTTAGTGAGCTCTGTCAAATTGTTGTGACCTTTGAGTGAAGCTTTCATATTCTTAAAGATCGAGACCCACGTACACACACCACCTCTCACTTGCAATTCCTACACTGGGAGTTAGCAAATATTTTCCATCATCCATCCACAAAAATAAATGCTCCATGTTCGATGATTTCCCTCTACAAATATTCTTGATAGAGACATGGGCTATACAAAAAGAAAAGCATGCCAAAGAAGCATGGCAAAAATAAAATAAAAAGAAAAGCATGCCAAAGAGCATGGCAAAAAGAAAGAGAAAAAGAAAAGCATGCCAAGTGGCATGGCAAAAATATGAGAGAAAAATATAGCCCATGTTCTCGAAAATAAATCAAGGAAAGGGAAATTCATCCAAGGAGTTCCACCATATCCCATTCCACCATTCCACCATATTCCATTCCACCATTCCACCATATTCCATTCCACCACTCCACCATATTCCACTCCATTCCTATCCACACACTTGCACGTCTCGATCTTAAGATGTGTTTTGTCTCCTCAGAGATCCGGTCTTTGACTTAGCAAAATATAAGATGCATGCATGCCTTCATCCTTTGTCCCTAAGGCACACAAAAAGCCATATTAGATGTTAGGATGAAAAGAAGGCACAAGCCTTTGGTGAGGATTGAAATACACTTGAGTGATTGAGTGTGCCAATGAGGAACAATTTGTAGTTTTCAAAACTTATGAAAAACTCCGAGATGGGATCCTGAAAAGAGTAGAGTGGAATAAAACTAAGTTTAAACTGTTCATCCTTTCAACCGCCCAAGATAAGGAGATTGCTATAAGCCCCATAGGTAAAAAGGTGATTTGAAACTTTGACTATAATTCAAGTATTCTTGAAGACTAGTTGTTTATAAAGTTACCTGCAAAAGAAATGACACTGTAGCAACTCCTGATCCACAGAGCCTCAGTTTATATCTTTGCTCGAGGACGAGCAAAGAGCTAAGCTTGGGTGAGCTTGTTGGCGGTCGTTACAGCCCAAATCCGACCACCAATACTCGGGAATAAATAAGGTTATATGCAACATTCCATGCACTTAGGTTTTATTTCTAATAAAGTTCCACGAGTTTTGGTGAGTGTCACTTGTGCAGGTACAACTACGACAAATATGTGCTATAATCGGCTGAACGACTCCGTTCGGCCGGTTACCCCCCTTAGCCGTGCAAGTCACCGGGAGTCGTCCACGTCAACAATGACCAAGCGAACACATCACATGACACGTGGGCGACCGCCAACTCCACCCGGACCTATGCCACGTCACCCTGGGCCAGAACAACACAAGTCCAACCACCAGGAGGCAGCCCAGAAGGTCCATGCAGCAGAGGCGGTGCTGGGAAGGCCGGCCACGGGCCAGGTCCAGTTCGACCGAACTGGGCCCTTCGGCCGAACCGCCCCCAGCTGGGAACCGACACCAGGGAGCGAATCTTGACCGTGGGAAGCAAAGATGGTGGATCCTGTGGTTCGGGCGAATTGGGGAGTTCGGCCGAACCGACTTGTTTGGCCGAACCGCCTTCCCTCGCCCGGAATCCCAGGGGGTACCCCCCTGGCTCTCTTGGCTGCTACCTACCTCAACCGACCCTGGAGCACTATAAATAGGACCCCATACACCCTCTTGTAACACACACCAAGCCAAGGAGCTCATTTCCACTTTCATTCTAGTAGAGTTAGGATAGTTTAGTTGGGAGTTAGAGTTGAGTCGAGCTGTGCCTCGGAGGTTCCGGAGTCGTCTTCAGAAGCTCTAGTATAAGCTCTTGTATCTTTTACCTTTTCCTTTTGCAAGACTTTGAGTTATCAATATAGTTATCTTTATCACTTTGCCTTTGTCATTTATATCTTGCTTCTACTTTATCCTAGTTGCAGCATATATCTTGTTTAGACTATAGTCAGTTATAGTTCTCGTGCTAGTAGTCTTGTTTAAGTCTTTGTCTTGGCTGGTTCTTCGATCTTGCTTGATACTGGAGGTGAATTGTCACCAAGAGTATTGACAAGGTTGCTTTCTCTTGCTAGTAGAGTAAATAGTCGTTGCCTAGTGTAGGAGTGGTTCCTAGACTAGTCGGTGGCCCTAGTTTGCTCCCGTCGCAACGGAGGTGGTAGCCGGGAGGTGGTGACAGCCCTTTCGGTCTTCGTAGTCCATCACGTTAGTTCCGGCTCGTAGGATCCCCCAGTGGGGAAATAGCGGCACCCCTTCTCATCCCTTTCTGCGTGTCCGCCGGTTCCCTTGTCACGATGCTAAGACATTAGAGTTATCCCAGATCTCCTAGTGCTGGCTCTGTAGCCGCTGTATCTCTAAGCTAGAGTGACATAGGTAGATAAAGTATCCAGGAGTCCTCTATCTCTTCTCGTTGTCCTCCCAGCTATCTATCTCTTCTCTCCCTTACCTGAGTATCCCTTGAGCTGTGTGTCCGGTATATCCACTCCTATCCAATACCGTTATCCCCTGTCTTGTCTAGCCGTGTACTCTTCTCTGATAGTCTCGAATATCTGTTCACTAGTAATCTTGCCAAAGCTTCCCTGCGGAAATATAAATTACGATACCTCGGGATACTCCCAGGTGAAGTGCTACAACGGTGATTCTGTGCGCTTGCAGAATATTCACATATTTTACTAGCCATAAGGAAAACCACTGAAACACTCTTTACCCCAGTACCAGGATTCCTAATTCTGATATTGGATCGTAAGAAGTGCCAACAACAGGGAAACATAACTTTATTAATTTTAGAACAATGGTAGTTTTACAACGTCTCGAATACAATGTCTCGTGTTACGGGTAAAATTTGTGGAGATGTTCGATGTTCCATAGATTTGGTAATTCCTCTCCCTCCGAGGTTTGCAGCATGTATGTACCAGGTCCAATGACTTGTTTTACAAGAAAAGGACCTACCCATCGAGACATAAGTTTGTGCAACCCTTCAGTCTTTTGGATTCGACGTAGTACCAAGTCTCCTATAGTAAAGGATCGAGGTTGAACATAGCGTTGATGAAAGTGATGTAATCCTTTAAGATAACGCGTGTTCTGAATAAGGGCTGCTACTCGAGCTTCTTCGACGCCATCAACATCTTGAGACCTTTCTTGATGAGCGAGTTGTTCATCGTAGTTCTCCAAACGCGGGGCTTCCCATAAAAGATCAGCCGGTAGGACTGCTTCGGAGCCGTAAACCAGGAAATATGGTGATTGGCCAGTGGCCCTGCTGGGTTGGGTGCGTAGCCCCCAAAGCACCGTGGGCAACTCTTTTGCCCATTTCCCACTATATTTCTTTAGAGGCTCATACAATCTGGGTTTTAACCCTTGCAGTAGCAAACCGTTTGCTTTTTCCACCTGTCCATTGGCACGAGGATGAGCAACTGAAGCATAATGTATCTCAATGGAATATCTGTCACAGTAGTCTTGGAATTCTTCGCTGGTGAATACAGAACCGAGGTCTGTGATAATGTTGTGAGGAACTCCAAATCTCTGGATAATACCATCAAAGAATTTGATCAAATTAGCAGCTTTAGCGTTTACTAAAGGCATTGCTTCGATCCACTTAGATAATTTATTGATGGCTATGACGAGCCACTCGAATCCGCCTGGAGCTTTGGTAGGGGGACCAACGAGATCAAGACCCCAACAAGCGAAAGGCCACGATAGCGGTATAGTGTTGAGGTCGTGTGCTGGAACGTGAGCTTGTCGTGCGAAGAATAGACATCCTTGACATTTTTTGATGATGTCCGCTGCATCGAGCTTGCCTGTTGGCCAGAAGAAACCTGCTCTGTAAGCTTTGCCGACCAATGTTCGTGAGGCAGCATGATTAGCACACACGCCGCTATGAATTTCTTGTAGTAGAGCTTTTCTTTGGTCAATTATGATGCATTTCATTAAGATGTTGGCCGAAGCCCCACGCCTATAGAGTACATTGTCCACTACTATGTAATTAGCAGCTTGTCGTTGAATGCGTATTTGCTCTGGCTTCTGCTCTGGCAATTTGTGGTCTTTCAAGTACTCACTGAAAGGGGTCACCAGTCAGGGTCGATTACCTTGATCTGAGTTTCTAGCTTGGACTGGGGTTGCGTGGTCTCAGCTCGTGTTGGTCCCATAATGGATGGCTGGAGTAGTTCTTGGACGAATATTTCTGCTGGGACGTCAGCTCGCCGAGATCCTATCTTTGACAGGGCATCTGCGACGACGTGGTGAAATTCCAGGCCTAGAAAGTTTCTTTCTAGTTTACAAACCTCGTGAACGTCGGCATCCATTGTCTCTTTAGAAGTGTCCCAGTCTTTATTAACTTGGTTGATGGCCACCGCCGAATTGCCATAAACAACAAGTCGCTTGATACCGAGTGATGCAGCCAGACGGAGCCCGTGCAGCATAGCCTCGTACTCTGCTTCGTTATTGGTGACCTGAAACAGGATCTGAAGAACGTATTTAAGTTGGTCTCCTTTAGGAGATATAAGAAGTACGTCTGCGCCTCCTCCTTCAAGTTTGAGTGATCCATCAAAATACATGACCCAGTGCTTAGGTCGAGTGGTTGTCGTAGAATTTTGAATTTCTGTCCATTCGACTGTGAAGTCAGCAAGAGCCTGGGACTTGACGGCTGTTTGAGATGTGAAGTCAAGGTGGTATGCTCCAATTTCATCCTTCCATTTGCAGATTCGACCTGTTGGGTCTGGATTATTGAGGATTTCGCCTAGCGGGAATTTAGTTACGACCGTGATGTGGAAAGCTTGGAAGTAATGTCGTAGCTTGCGTGATGTGATGAAGACGGTGTAGAGTAGTTTTTGACTTGAGGATAGCAAATCTTGGACTCAGAGAGTACTTCGCTGATGTAATAAATTGGCCGTTGTACTGGGAATACATGGCCGTCCTCTTGTCTTTCAACTACTATTATAGTGCTGACCACATGGGTTGTCGCTGCAATGATTAGATATAGATGATCATCTTTCAGAGGCGCTGTGAGTACTGGCGGAGTAGATAGATATGTTTTGAGTTCTTCGAACGTCGTATCTGCTTCATTCGTCCAAGAAAACTTATCCTACTTTTTAAGCAATTTGAAGAAATGGAGGCATTTTTCTCCTAATCTTGAGATGAACATGTTTAAGGCTGCAATGCATCCTGTCACCTTCTGGACATCTTTTACATTCTTCGGTACTCCCATGGCAAGGATTGCTGAAATCTTTGTCGGGTTGGCTTCGATGCCCCTGTTACTGACCATGAACCCAAAAAGTTTCCGTGACGGAACACCAAAGACACATTTGGTTGGGTTAAGTTTCCAACAGAATGTTCTAAGGTTGCCGAATGTCTCTTGAAGGTCGTTGATGAGATGTTCTGATTGCCTTGTTTTGACGAATACATCATCAACATATGCCTCTACATTGTGCCCAATTTGTTTGGATAGGCACGTTTGTATGGCTCGCTGATATGTGGCGCTGGCGTTCTTCAATCCAAGATACATAGTTGTATAGCAATAAGCGCCAAAGGGAGTTATGAAAGATGTTTCGATCTGATCTTCTTTCTTTAGAGCTATCTGATGGTATCCTGGATAGCAGTCCAGAAAACAGAGCAATGCGCATCCTGCCGTGGAGTCGACGACTTGATCAATGCGTGGGAGTCCCATGGGATCTTTTGGACAATGCTTTTTCAAATCTGTGTAGTCGACACACATCCGCCAGTCGTTGTTGTTTTTCTTCCAAACCAACACTGGATTAGCCAACCACTCGGGGTGGAAGACTTCTTTGATGAAGCCTGCAACGAGTAGTTTGGCGAGTTCTTCTTTTATTGCCTCACGTCTATCTTGTGCAAATCGTCGGAGGCGCTGTTTTTTGGGTTTTGCGTTTTTGTCAATGTTTAGTTTGTGCTCGACAAGTAAGCTAGGAACACCAGGCATATCAGATGGTTTCCAAGCAAAAGTATCTTTATTATCTCGGAGGAACTTGACGAGCGCGTCTTCCTATTTACAGTCTAAATCTGTCCCTATAAGGGCAGTTTTGGACGGATCACCCGTCCCAAGATTTACAGTTTTGAGTTGTACTTCTTCAGAGGGCTTGAAGTTGGCACTTGTTGACTTCTTGCTGGGTACTTCTAGGTCGTCTTCCTTCAACTTCTTGGCCAAGGCGAGTACTTCCAGCATCTGGGTAGGGACGTGCGAAGTGGCGGTGAATTCTACTACCTCGACGTCGCAATCATACGATACCTTTAAGTCTCCTTTTAGGGAAAGTACTTGTTTAGGAGCAGGCATCTTGAGAACCAAGTATACATAATGTGGAATCACCATAAATTTGGCGAGGGCTGGTCGCCCAAGAATCGCATGGTTTGAGGTCTCGAAGTCAGCAACCTCGAACTTGATGTACTCGGTTCTGAAGTTTGCTTCCGTCCCGAAGGTAACTGGTAATGTGACCTGGCCCAGGGGGATTGCTGCATTGCTTGGGACAATGCCATAGAATGGAGCGTCTGTAGGCTTGAGGTATTTTGTAATGTCTAGGCCCATCTTCTTGAACGTGTTTGCGAAGATGACATTGAGCCCGCTGCCTCCATCAATGAGTACTTTAGTCAGTCTGGCTTGCGCCACAACTGGGTTTAAGAACAGAGGATATCTGCAAGGATTTGCAAAGTTTGTCCACTGGTCTGTTCTGGAGAATGTGATAGGCACTTCTGACCACCTTAGGTATGTTGGGGTGGCAGGTTCTATCGCCATGATCTCTCGCAGAGTGAGCTTCTTGGCGCGCTTCGATCGGTTCAGGGTTTCCCCACTGAATAGTACTGCTACAACATTCTCGACATTTTGGAAGTTATTGCCAGGGTCTTTGTCGTCTTTGTCTTCCTTTTTCTTGTCGGTTTTGGGAGCATCTGGTGTTTGCTTGTCGAATTCCTGGTTTAGGTGAAAGCACTTCGCCATTGTGTGCTTGCCATTGGGGTGGTAAGGGCAAGGACCATTCATGACATCTGCCGCTGAACGAGTCTTACGACTAGGGCGCTGGACCGCCGCGACTGTGTTGTCTGGCTTGCGCTTCCTGTTATCGCGATTGAAGTCCCGGTTGTTTGGGCGATCGTTACGTCAGTCGCCGTTGTCTTTGTTGTGATTGTTGGTATTGTTATCGCGATGTCTGTCAAAACGCTCCCGCTCGCGATCGTCTTGGTCTGCCCATTCGGCGACAATGCGTCGTAGCTCGCTGATGTTTTCTGGGCGACGTCGGCCGAACTCACGGTGTAGTTCTCGGGTGTAGACACCGTCATGAAAGCAGTCAATTACTACCCGATCAGAGATATCCACGATTGTAGCTCTTTTATCGAAGAATCTCTTGATGTATTTTCGCAAGGTTTCTCCTTTTCCTTGCCTGCAAGCTGCCAGTTCATAACGGGTTCTGGGCTGAGCCCAGGTTCCCTAGAAGTTGGTGGTGAATTTCCTTGTGAGATCGTCCCAAGAGTCAATGGACCCAGGGCGGAGGCCCTCGAGCCATGTTAGGGGCGTGGTATCTAGCATAATGGGAAAGTAATTGACTTTGATGTCGTTGGATCCTCCAGCCATCTGGATGGCTGTAGAGTAGATTCGGAGCCATTGTTCAGGGTCTTGCTTGCCCGTGAACTTCTCAATTCCTGTAGGTTTGAACGTGCTTGGCCATTGGATCTCATTAATGCGCCTGGAAAAGGCTGGAAAGCCGTCATATTTGTCGCCTGGTGATCAATCACTCCGGAAACTAGAGGTGATGTGGTCGGAGTCGTATTGTCGTCCACGGTTGTGGTTTTGGGGAGGTCGATCGCTGTAATTTGAGGACTCTTGATGTCGGTGGCGATCGTTATGGTGCTCTCCTCGGCGATCGTTGCGGCGTTCTTCGTGATGGTCGTAATGGCATTCTTGATCGCGTGGTCGGTTTCTGTAATTGTGGTGGGGAGGAGGCCCGTAGTTGCGGTCGTAGTCTGCACGGCGACGAAGTTCCGATTCCATCTGCCGTTGTTGACTCGACTGAATGACAGAGCGAGCATCATGGTTGTCATTAATGACGTTGCGAAGGTCTCGATCTCGTGGCCTTGCATCGTCTTGGTTGTTGCTGCGTCCTCTCCCCTGCTGGTGGTTGCGATCAGCGTCTTGGCCACGTCGATGTCCTCCTGTGGTGGCGATTGAAGCTTCATGTGGGGGTGGTCTCTCAGCGTCTGGTGTCTGGAGTGTGGTGGCTAGGATTCGTCTGGTTCGTAGCCTTCTGAGCCGTGTCGAGGAGTGAGAGTACTTGTCTGACCGCAGGGGTGTCGGGCAGGGCCCTGACGAGTTCTGCTGCGACGGAGATGTTTAATGGCGCGTTTTGGGATACTAGCTGATCGCCTACCATATCGAAATCATGTGTAAGGTTTCGCATGGCGTTGGCGAGTAACGCGGCGTTAAGCCACCTCTGCTTGCGCTTGGCATTTCTTGCTTGATGCACGGTCTTTTGCTCCTTTGTTTCTCCGTCAGCAGTGTGTTCCTCTTCAGAAACGTCGGTAATCAGCTCGCGATCGTATTGAGTGCCTGGGTCTTCATTGCCAGCCATGAACACCTAACGGCTTGGGTCTTGATCGCTGAGGATGATCTGAGTGGTTGAAAAGTTATCACTCGAGCTTTTAGTTGGAGTGGTGAGCGATGCGGTCTTGCCGTCTTGGAAGGGGAGTTCTTCCAGTATAACGGCAGCAAGTCTTGAGTCGTTGTCCTGGGAGGTTTCGGCCGGAATCGCTCCGGGCCAGTGAACGACGAGTCCTCCCGGTGTTCTGGTCACGACTAGTCCGGATGGGAGGTGAATGAGTGGTTCCTCCAACACGAACTTGGTGTTGAAGTGAGCGTGATTGTGTAGGCGCGTGACGTTATGAGGAGCATCACTTACCAGGATGGTGATGTCGTCGTCATTGTCCCTCGATGGCGCGGATGCCGGCTCGAGCTCGTCGGGGTGACTTGGCTTTGAGTGGGACTCCTGGGTCGTCCATGCCTCTGCTTTTGTGGTACGACTCTGTTTGTGCAAGTTCATTATGTTGGAGAATTCTTTTGGGAGCCGATCTGGGGGGTTGTCTGATGGCGTAGCCAGCTCGGAGTTCCCTGCTTTTTCCGTACCCGGGATCGAGTCGTACCCGGACTCGGCCTAGAGAATCCTGAGCGAATTTGGGGTTAAGATCAGACTCGAAATAGGAGTCGAGATCGAGTTGGAAGTAGCCACCGAGCAGGAGCCAGGGTTGTTCACGAGGTAGATTGCGAACCTACCATCTCTTTCTGCGACGAAGGTCCATGCGCCGAAAACGAAGGTGGCTCCTTCTTCGACGTCGGCAATCTTGAAGGTAGTGAATCCCATCATCCCTGATGGTGAGCTTTCGGTGAGAGGCCCCACGGTGAGCGCCAAGTGTCGACGATTTATGTCGAGCACGTCTATCTGGGGGTATCCCAGGGAGTAGATTAGTGGGTCTCGCCGAGTTCTAGGAACGACAGTGCACAAACAACACAAAGATTTAGACAGGTTTGGGCCATGAGTAGCGTAATACCCTACGTCATGTGTGTTTGATTGTATTGTATGTGAGTTGAGTTGTTTTGAGGAGGTCTCTACTCCTCCTTATATACTCGGGGAGCAAAGTTACAAATTGATTACAAAGACTACATGTACCTGACCCGGAAGGTCACATTAAGGTAGTCTATCTTGAATACGAGTAGTTCTACAACTTGACTACAACGTCCTATGCCCTATCTGGATAGTACAAAGCAGTCGGGTCATAACTCTCCATATCGAGTAGCTTAATTCCTTAGATGAGTGGCCCTAGGAATCCTGGCCTCACAATTATATGGTCCTAGTCGTATGCAACAAGGAGTACTACAACAGGGTACTTTGGGGAGTCTCCTAATAGTATACGACTAGTCTTTCCAATGAACTACGCCGTCTGGAACCATAGCCGACTAATTTAAAGTAGTCGGATTAAACCTTCCCTATCGAGTAGTTTAATCCCGTGGATGAGTGGCCCTAGGGATCCTGGTCCCACAAGCCCCCGAGCATCTCGCGTCTTTGCTTCGAGTCTTGAATCTGCTTTAACATCTTCAAGGCATCATCTCTAGACAATTCGAGTAGTTGAAGCTAAACCCAATACGCTCAAGTCTTCTCTGTAGAGTAGTTTACATTGGAGTGCATCTTTAGATGCACCCAATAGGTCTAGCCCCCGAGCCTTCGAGTACTTTTTAAGTAGTCGGAGGTTCAAAAGCAGTCTTCTATCTTTATCTTGAGTAGTTTAGTGGCGTGCACCGAGTAGGTGCACCCATTGGGTATAGCTCCCGAGGTTCGAGTAGTTTTGTTAAAACTAGTCGAAGGTCTTCATTTGAATTGAGCCGAAAATTTCGAAAAATAAAATCCCAGATATTCCGGTAACAGCCCCCGAGCTTTAAAGCAGATATCTTTGGTTTAAAGTTCAAGGAAATCTTTCAAAAACCTGCCATAATTCAAAATCTTTGAATATTCCATCACTCGTGGCTTAGTTAGGAAGGTTATCCCTAAAAAACCGGCCCAAATAAGAGAATATGAGATGCCACGGTACTGTGTCAAACAGTAACCCTAACAATGGTTATAAATTTTGAAGCGATAAGCCTTGGTTCAGTACACTTCATTAAGCTTTGCAATCGCCATCAGCCTCACAAAGCTTGATATTGAGCCCCCAATCTTCCGTCCTTGAACTTCTAGCCCCCGAGCTTTTCGTAACCCTAGCGCATCTCATCGGCTATTTGTCTCCTATAATCACCATGGGTAGGAAGCAAGGAGCAGTGAAGAAAACTGGCGATGCTGGATCCGCTCAGCCACCAGAGAAGAAATCCATAAGGAAAAAGGTGTCCTTGGTTGATCCAACTGCCAGGGTTGAATTCAAAGATCCTCCGTGTCCGGGTAATGCTTGGAAACAATGTACAACCCCCACCGACGATCTTAATAATCTGGTGGAACAAGGTTTGCTCCTTTCCCAAGCGACATTGGAGTGGAAATCATGTTGGAAACAGCCCTTCCCAACGGAAAACAATGAAGAAGTTCCTCTCTTTCTTTCCTTTTGTGAGCGAGGGGTAGGATTGTCACTGTCATCATTTATGAGAGAATTTATTTCTTTTTACAAACTCCAACTCCACCACCTTAATCCAAATGGAGTTCTCTATATCTCTGTCTTTGTCCACGCATGCGAGGCATTCTTAGGTATAAAACCAAGCCTAGATTTGTTTCGTACACTGTACCACATCAAACCACAACCCAACTTTCAACGGACAGAAGTAGTCGGAGGAGCCAGGATTCAATTTCGCCAGAATATGCGGGCTAAGTGGTTTGACATGCCGATCATGGACTCCTGCGGAGATTAGAAAGCCAAATGGTTTACCATTGGTGAGTCAATATTATTGTGTATATCTTGTATCAATAGCATTGCATATTTGTTTTTCTGAGCATCTCCTAAATCATTTTAATGCAACAAATAATAACAACAAGAGCTGCCCAGAGAAAGATGGGTGGTATCCGCGAGATCTGTCCAACTAGAATCTACATCTGAGTCCTGAAGAAGCCAAAGATGTATTTGCTTTGTTAAAGCGAGTACAAGCGTTAAAGAAAATAGGCTTGACTGGTGTTGGAATTGCCTTCAGCTTTTAAAGTGAAGGATTCAACCACTTCAGGAATGATACAATCTAGGATATGAGTATGAAGGTAACATAGATCCGTCGCGCATGGTACCTGAAGAACTCTCTGATGAGACAGTACTTATGCGATTGGATTGCTTGTTTACTGGTGTCACAGCGAAACCAGTCATTATCGGAGAGTACTCGAAGTCTAGCCCTCCAGATCTTGTAAGTAGTTGTAATATTTGCTTCAGAAGCTAATGTTTGAAATGATACTCATCCGAGTTGTTTTTAACAACCTATGCTTCGGTGCTTGTTGATGAAATAACTGAAGAAGCTTGGAAGGACATCAGCTAGACTTCTTCGGAAAGGACATTAAGCGACATGAACATTCCTGACACTGCCGCCGGAGATGAAGAAGAATGTGTCACAGATTCTTATGCGGATACAGCGGCGACAGACCCGAAACAAGGAGATGTCAAGGGTAAGTCCCCTGTGCCCTGGTCCTCTATTTATTGATGATCATCATAACATTGGAGTGACAAATTCTGATGACTCACCACCACTGCCAAAAATCTTATGGGGAAATTTCAAACCAGAAAGTTCAAGGGCACCCCCGACAATCCCTGTGGGTGCCAAAACAAAGCGATCAAGCTACTCCTTTGTGAGTCGGCCAAAGCCAGTCTCCTGATCTGCTCCTTCTGAAGCGGATCTTGCCGAACAAGGCAAGATGTCCAAAGGCATCGCCAGGCCACAATGTTCGTCTACAACAAGTGCTATGACAAGTGGAAAAACTGGGAGCACAAGAAGTTCAAAGAAACATCTACCCCTCCTGAAAAAGTCCAGTTTCCAGCCTTTGACTGCTCTGACACCTCCCATGGAGTAAGTAGATAAAACATGTCAGTCGGTGTTGAGTAGTTTTGTTGATATCTATTTGTCAACTTCTGATCTTGTCTGTATTTTTAAACAGATCTCCCACAAAGGCCTTCATAAAGGTGATACAAGCCGATGAAGCAATAAAGCAATCAACTGTTGTAGAGGGGATTGCCGAAGATCCATCAACAGCGAATATAGTCGAAGA
Source organism: Echinochloa phyllopogon (assembly GCA_033239725.1). NCBI lineage: Eukaryota > Viridiplantae > Streptophyta > Magnoliopsida > Poales > Poaceae > Echinochloa > Echinochloa phyllopogon. The sequence goes on from BTCW01000016.1 coordinate 18,443,627, forward strand.
AACTACCTAAGTTGCTCCAATCATTGAAATCAACACTGACAAGGCTAGTGAAAGGGTCAAAGCTGAGGCAAGTTTGAAGGATGTTGAAAAGCCAAATGTTATAACAAAGGCTCAAGAATCTGTTGTGGCCATGGAGGTTGCCGAGAGCATAAGAAATCCTTCAGGCATGGTTGAAGAACCTAAGACCGCCGCACTACCTTCAGCCAAGGAAGTGATCCTTCTTGTGCTAAGGTACTTCTCAAATTGGAACTTATCAACTTGAATTATCCATATGTGAAATTCATTTGATGCTATTTTTAATTATAACCTGTAACCTGCAAAATGTCAACAGTCTGTCGAAACAGAGGAGGTCGAGATGGTTAACAAAAATGTTAATGTAAATGTCTCAGTAGCTGGCAAAAAAGTTTCGAGGAATGTAAGTAGTCTCTTGAGAAATATATAATTCGCAAAGGAAAGTAGTTTGATTTAATGACTACATAATCCTGTGATAGGTTGAAGTTGCGGTAGTGGAACCAGTGGATGAAGCTGCGCAACTCAAGAACCATCTTCAAATTGCCCTGGTAAAAACTCTTAACCTAAATCATGTTAAGCAATAGAGCATAGCATCTAGTAACGAATATGCCATAATTGCAGGCTTTAGTAGACATGGTTGAGAAACCAGGCGATGTAAAACTAGCAGCACGAATTGAAGAGCTAGAGGCGGATCTAGCCAACTTTTTCGAGCAACGAGTGGAAAAATGCAGCTGGGGCATCAAAAAGCGATCAATAACCTCCATGCGCAACTCCAAGCTCTTGGTGATGAAAGATCCAGGCTGGACGGCCGGTGCAGCAATTTGGTGAAGGAAAACAATAGTAAGTACTCTTTTCTATTGCAACACATGTCCTTTGAGTAGCACCGATTGATTTGTTGTGTGTAAAAAGATAATGCCGCTTCATGGTTCAAGCTCTCACAGTCCCAGGCGGAGGAGATTTCTCAGCTTAAGCGCACCATGGAAGAAAATGAGAAGAAACTCGCTGAAGAACAAAAGATCCGCCAAGACTGGGAGAGTCAAGCCGTGGAAGCTGTGAAACTTACACAATACAAGCAAAAGGAAGTAGATACATTGCTGGTTGCAAAGAAACTTATGGAAGAAGCCGTTGAACCAATCCTGGGGATGTTAACTCTGGAAGGAACAGAGTCAAACGATCAAACACTTTTGCAGCGGCTATATCAAGTAAAGTGTCAGAGTTTTGTAAATCAACTCTGAAGGAGTGCACCAATAGGCTCTTAGCTTTGGTAAAAGGGCATAACCCTGCAGCCAAGCTGGAGATAAGGTATCTGCCTCATGTCGCAACGAAAGAATAATATGAAGCGCTAGTGGCTAAAACCGAGCCTATAGCCAATGAGTTCATCAGTTCTTTAGAACAGTAGTGAGAGATCCATCTTGGCGCATGTAAATTGCTACAATGAAGTAGTCGATACTATAAAAGTAATCGATGATTTTGGATATTGTTTAAGTAGTCGTTTTTATGCCATTTATTAACGATCATTTGTTGCCGTACTACTTGAAAAGTAGCTGATGAACCACCAAGTATGTTTGTAGAAAATATCAAACATTTTGTGTAGAGGACTTGTAGTATAATTGATTGTGGCCGTGATAGTGTCCATATAGTCTCAGTGAGACTGGGTAGACTGCTAGAGCAAGTCTAGAATACTACGGCAGTAGTTTATGATATGGTGTGTGCCATGCCAGAGTACTTGTATACCAAGGATTTAAAGCAATATCTAGTGGTAAAGATTTTGCCTATGTTAGTCCTGTTAAGGCATAATTGGTTGCTAGCGCAGAGCCATGGCATGATTTAAAGTAGTTTTATGCTTAATTACATAAAAAAGCGATACTAATGTACGCTATGCATATCAAGGCAAAACTCTCATGAGTTCTTGTAATGCATAAGTAGGAAATCTTATGTAGTCAACAAAGGCCACAGAGCAGAACGGAACCGTAACGTTCCATTGAAGGTAAGGCATCGAGAAAACGAGACTATCGCCTACAACCGTGTATTGGTTGTGGTAGCTTTGCCTAGACTTTTGAAGCTTAGCGCCGCTTCTGCTTTGTAAAAAGAGGAGCAGTCTTGGTTTTCTACGTATAAAACGACAATTAATCTGAGTCCAGGCTTTTTAAGCCACAGGCTATACGTAGAGTCTCTCTAATGAGAGTATAGTTAAAAGGTAAAAGATGAACCGCAATTTTTAATTGATAGGGATACCGTAATTTTATTGGTCTTATGATCATCGGAGAGTACATTGAAATTGTTACATAAACCCTTCTTGAGTCTGGAGGCGATATGTTCCAACTCCAATGACATGCTTGACGAGAAAAGGCCCCTCCCATTGTGACATAAGCTTGTGTAAGCCATCAGTATTCTGCATGCGTCGCAAGACCAAATCTCCTATGACGAAAGAACGAGTTTGAACAGAGCATTGGTGGTATCATCGTAAACCTTAGAGATAACGAGTGTTCGGGATAAGAGCTGCCACTCGAGCTTCTTCAATACCATCAACGTCTTGGAACCTTTCTTGCTGGGCAGTTTGTTCGTCGTAATTTTCTAGTCGTGGCATCTCCCAAAGGAGATCAGCAGGTATAACTGCTTCAGACCCATAGATTAGAAAATATGGTGCCTGTCCAGTTGCACGGCTGGGCTGTGTGCGTAAACCCCAAAGTACTGCGGGTAACTCCTTGGCCCATTTGCCACCATATTTTTTCAGGGGATCATATAGTCTGAGCTTTAGCCCTTGTAGCAATAAGCCATTAGCCTTTTCGACTAGTCCATTGGCGCGTGGATGAGCCACCGAAGTGTAGTGCGTCTCGATTGAGTACTTTTCACAGTAATTTTGAAATTCTTCACTTGTGAAAACTGATCCCAAGTCTGTTATGATCTCGTGTGGTACTCCAAACCTTTGAACGATTCCATCAAAAAATTTGATCAAGTTTTCGGTCTGGGCATTTATCAAGGGCTGAGCTTCGATCCATTTGGTAAATTTGTCGATAGCTACAATAAGCCGCTCTAAACCACCCGAAGCTTTAGCTAAGGGACCGATGAGATCAAGACCCCAACACGCGAAGGGTCAAGATAACGGAATTGTGTTAAGTTCATGAGCTGGGACATGGGCTTGTCTGGCAAAGAATTGGCAGCCTTGACACTTTGTGACGATGTCTTCAGCATCGGCATTGGCTGATGGCTAGAAGAAACCAGCTCTGTATGCCTTTCCTACCAAAGTGCGGGAGGCGGCGTGGTTACCGCAAACACCTCCATGAATTTCTTCTAGCAGTGCTTTTCCACGGTCAGCTATGACGCACTTCATCAGGATGTTGACCGAGGCCCCACGTTGATAGAGTGTGTTGGCCACCACTACATAGTTTGCAGCTCTGCGTCTGATACGTATTTGTGCTTTTTTATCATCTGGAAGTTTATGATCTCTCGGATATTCAATAAATGGAGTCATCCAATCGGAGTCGATGACCATGACATGTAGTTCTGGTTGTACGTGAACAAGAGTGGTCTCCTCAAGTGTTGTCTCCTTAGATGGCTGATGTAATTCATCAACGAAGATCTCGGCTAGAACATTCGCACGTTTTGAACCTAGCTTGGATAAAGCATCAGCAACGACATTATAATCTCGAACAACATGATGAAATTACAGGCTATGGAAGTGGTGCTTGAGTTTACGAACTTCTTTGATGTAGGCATCCATTGTCTCTTTAGAACAATCTCAATCCTTGTTGACTTGATTGATAGCAACAGTAGAGTCTCCATATACGCACAAACGTTTGATACCAAGAGATGCAGCCAAACAGAGTCTGTGTAACATGGCTTCGTATTCTGCTTCATTGTTGGTAACTTTGAAGAGAATCTGCAAAACGTACTTGAGTTGGTCACCTTTCGGAGATATTAATAGGACACCTGCTCCACCACCTTTCAGCTTCAGTGATCCATCAAAATACATGATCCAATGTTCTGGGCGAGTGGTTGCCCTAAAGTACTGAAGCTCCATCCACTCGACCGTGAAATCTGCAAGGGTTTGCGACTTGATGGCCATTGAGAGGTGAAGTCGAGGTTGTATGCCGCTATTTTTGCCTTCCATTTGCATATCTGTCCAGTGGCGTCGGGGTTATTAAGGATTTCGCCTAAGGGAAATTTGGTCACCACAGTTATGTGGAAAGCCTGAAAGTAATGCCTTTGCTTCCTTGAAGTAATAAAGATCGCGTAGAGTAACTTCTGTACTTGAGGGTAGCGTATTTTGGAATCGGAAAGTACTTCACTGATGTAGTATACTGGCCGTTGTACTGGGAATACATGGTCTTCCTCTTTGCGCTCAACCACGATGACTGTGCTGACCACATGTGTTGTGGCCGCAATATATAAATAGAGGTGGTCGTCTTTGGCGGGAGCCACGTGCACCGGAGGTGTAGACAAGTAGGCTTTGAGTTGTTCAAGAGCCTAATGTGCTTCTTCTGTCTAATTGAATTGGTCTCGGTTCTTGAGTAGTTTGAAGAAAGGAAGTCCCATCTCTCCAAGTCTTGAGATGAATCTGTTGAGGGATGCTATGCAGCCCATAAGTTTTTGTACGTCCTTGATGCTTCCTGGGGCTTCCATGTTAAGGATAGCTGTGATTTTGGAAGGGTTAGCCTCAATGCCTCTGTGACTGACAATAAACCCGAGTAGTTTCCCTGAGGGAACACCAAAGACACACTTGGTCGGATTTAGTTTCCAGCGAAACGTTCTGAGGTTGTCAAATGTTTCTTGTAAGTCATCGATGAGGTTTTGTGGTTCTTTTATTTTTACAACAACATCATCAACATATGCCTCTATATTGATGCCAATCTGGGATGACAAACATTTTTGTATGGCTCGTTGGTATGTGGCACCGGTGTTTTTTAACCCAAACGACATTGTCGTGTAGCAGTAAGCACCGAAAGGTGTAATGAACGAAGTCTTGATCTGATCCTCCTTTTTCAGGGCTATAAAATGATATCTTGAGTAGCAATCCAGGAAACAGAGGAGCGCACATCCAGCTTGTTGAGATCTGTATAGTCAACACACATCCGCCACTCGTTGTTGTTTTTCTTTTTGACCAGGACTGGATTGGCCAGCCACTCTAGATGGAAAACTTCTTTGATGAATCCTGCTGCGAGTAGTTTGGCGAGTTCCGCTTTGATCGCATCACGTCTGTCTTGAGCAAAACATCGTACGCGTTGCCTTTCAGGCTTCGCGTTTTCATCAACTTTTAATTTGTGCTCGGCAAGCTCCTTAGGAACACTAGGCATATCAGATGGTTTTCATGCAAATATATCTTTATTATCACGAATGAACTTGACAAGCGTGTCTTCCTATTTACAATCTAAGCCAGCCCCTATAAGGGCTATTTTGGACGAATCGCCCATCTCAAGGTCTATAGTTTTAAGTTGTACTTCTTCAGAAGGCTTAAAACTTGTGCTTGCGGGCTTCTTGCTTGGAACTTCCAGGTCTTCTTCTTTCGACTTCTTGGCCAGAGCGAGTACTTCCAGCATCTGGATAGAGACTTGTGAGGTGGCGGTGAACTCTACTGCTTCCACATCATAGTCGTCAGCGATCTTTAAATCACCTTTTAAGGAGAGAACTCCTTTAGGAGCAGACATTTTGAGAACAAGGTATACGTAGTGCGGAATCGCCATGAATCTGGCGAGGGCCGAATGCCCAAGGATCGCATGATACGAGGTCTCAAAGTCGGCCACTTCGAACTTGATGTACTTTGTCCTGAAGTTGGCTTCTATGCCGAAGGTTACTGGGAGTCTGACCTGTCCCAGGGGAATTGCCGCATTACCAGGCACAATACTGTAGAATGGAGATTCTGTGGGCATTATGTGTTTGGTGATATCGAGTCCCATTTTGGTGAAGGTCTTCGCAAAGTTGACATTGAGCCCGCTGCCTCCGTAAATGAGAACTTTAGTTAGTCTAGCTTGTGCCACGACTCGATCTAGAACCAACGGATATCTGCCTAGGTTGGTAAAGTTGGTCCACTGATCTTTTCTGGAGAAGGTGATGGGGACTTCGGACCACATGAGATATGTCGGGGTAGCTGGTTGTATTGCCATGATTTCACGAAGCGATAGTTTCTTTGCCCGCTTTGACTGATTTAAGGACTCACCGCTGAACAGGACTGCTATGACATTCTGGACTTGAGGAAAACCATTGTCATTATTATTGTCATCCTTCTTGTCGTCCTCTTTGTCTGTCTTTGTTGGTCCTTGCTTATCAAATTCATGTTTAAGGTGAAAGTAGTCGGCCATCTTGTGTCGTCCGTTCGGATGATATGGGCAAGGTCTGTTCATCACTTTGTCAATAGAGACCGTGCTTTTCTTCCGCGCAGGGCGTTCAACTGCCGCGACAGTGTTGTCTTGCTTGCGCTTTGTGTTGTCACGGTTGAAATCACGGTTGTTATCATTGCGATAATCCTTGTTTCCTCTGTGGTAGTTATTGTCATTATTGTTGTTGCCGTGACGCCTGTCGAAGCGCTCGTGCTCAAGATCATCTTGATCAGCCCACTCAGCTGCCATGCGTCTCAACTCTGGGATAGTTGTTAGGCGTCGTCTACCAAACTCATGATGTAGCTCTCTGGCGTAGAGTCTGTCATGGAAATAGTCTATGACCTCACGGTCAGATATGTCCACAATTGTTGCTCTTTTTTTAAAGAATCTCTTGATGAATTTGTGCAGGGTTTCACTTTTATCCTGTTTACAGGCTGCCAATTTAAATCGGGTTCTAGGCCGAGACCATGTTCCCTGGAAATTGGCAGTGAACTTCTTGGTGAGGTCTTCCCAGGAGTCGATGGACCCGGGGCGAAGGCCCTCGAGCCATGTGAGCGGAGTAGTATCCATCATGATGTGGAAGTAGCTGACTTTTACGTTGTTGGATCCTCTGGCCATCTGGATCGCAATCGAGTAGACTCTCAGCCATTGTTCAGGGTCTTGTTTGCCCGTGAACATCTCAATGTCAGTTGTCTTGAACTTGCTAGGTAGCTTGATCCTCTTGATGCGGCTGGAGAATGCTGGGAAGCCATCATACTTGTCTGTTGGCGAACGGTTACGTCCACGATGACCATCACCGCAGTCGGAGTCATAGTGGTATCCACGGCTGTTCGAGCTGTGGCTTGGTGAGTTGTCAGGCCTCGGGCATCCGCGATTGTGATCACGGTCCTTGTCATGGTCCCGTCCACGTGGAGGATGATCACCGTCGCGATTGTTATCATGGGGGGATCGTTATTGCGTGGTTGACGATCTTCATTACGTAAGTGGTCACGGTCGTGGCCGTGTGGAGGATGATCGTGGTCGCGAGTGTGATCGCGGGGTAGTGGTCCGTAGCGGCGGTCGAATTCTTCACGCCCATGGAGCTCCGAGTTGATCTGATCTGCTCTACTTGACTGTATTACAGAGCGAGCATCTCGGTTGGCGTTAATGTGGGAGCGGAGGTCGCTATCGCGGTTAGGCCCGTTACGTGGCCTGTTGCCATCTTGTGGTTTGGCATTGGGGACTTGCGCGTTAGCTTGCCTTCCAGCTGCTCCGCCCGATGGCTCTCGGGGAGCACGACTCGGGTGGGCCGATGTTGCGGGTTCAGCGTGTGAGCGTCTTCCTCCAGGACTTCTGCCGCTTGAGGCGTGGTGGCTTAATGCAGGACCGGTGCTGATGTTCTCGCGAGCTGTCTCAAGGAGAGTCAGGACCTGCCTGATTTGTGGTGTTTCAGGCATGGACCTGACGATTTCTGCTGCAACGGAGATGTTCATTGGAGCGTCCTGGAGCACCAGTTGCTCACCAACCATCACAAAATCCCGTGTAAGGTTTTGAGTTGCATTGGCACGTATGGCTGCGTTAATACGCCTTTGCTTGTGCTTGGCATTCCTTGCTTGTCTTGAGGCTCTCTGTTCCTCAGATTCTCCGTTGGCAGTGCGTTCTTCTTCGGAGATGTCTCCGATCAGCTCACGATCGTATTGGGTGCCTTGGTCGCCACAGCCGGTCATGAAGACTTGTCTACCAAGGTCGGGAGAAGTCTGTAGCAGTAGAGTCGGGGCGTTGGAGAAGTTGTCTCCTATGCTGTTGGAGGAGGAGGTGATGGAAGCCGTCTGACCGTATTGGTAGGGTAGTTCTTCCAGGATCATTGCGGCTAGCCTTGATTCGTTGTCTCGACATGCTTCGGTAGGTATCGCGCCACGCGAGTGAACAACAAGTCCTCCTGGTGTGCTGGTTACTATGAGTCCTGACGGGAGATAGACGAGTGGTTCTTCAAAATCGTAGTCAGTCTTGAAGTAGGCGCAACAGGTTAAGAGTGCGACATTGTCAGGGCTATCGCTCAGTAGAACCATGAAATCATCGTCTTCGTTGTCCTCTGATGGCTCAACCGCCGGCTCAGAGTCCTTGCTCCTTTCCACGATTGGGCTATCGGCTTTTAGTATGTGTTTGTTCTGTTCCGTGGTATAGATCTGTTGATATGCAGCCACGACTTTGGGGACTCCGAGTGGGAATCGATTCGAGGGGTTGTCTGATGGCGTAGCCGTCTCGGAGTTCCCAACTCCTTCCATATATGGAAGCGAGTTATACCCGATACCGTTTGGGGTAATCCCGATCGGAGTTGGGGTCGAAGTCGAGCTCGAAATCCTGCGAGGTGTCGGAATTGAGATCGAAATCATTGCCGGAGTGGTTGTCGAGGCTGGTGTTTCGCGGAGCGGCTCCAATGAAGACGCCATCATCGAGTACGGTCCTGGGTGATCGGCAAGGAAACTTGTGAAGTCACCTTTGCCATCAGCGACGAAGGTCCAGGCGCCGATGACGAAAGTTGCACCCTCCTCAATGTCGCAGGTGATGAAGCTTGATCCCATCACGCCTAATGTTGAGCTTCGATGAGTGGGCCCCACAGTGGGCGCCATGTGTTGACGATTTATGTCGAGCACGTCTGCTAGGGGGTACCCCCAGGAAGTAGATTTGTGAGTCTCACCGAGTTCTAGTAACGATAGTGCACCAACAATACAAAGATTTAGACAGGTTCGGGCTGCGAGTAGCGTAATACCCTACGTCCTGTGTGCTTGATTGTATTGCACGTGAGTTGAGTTGAGGGGGTCCCTGCTCCGGCTTATATATTCGGGGAGCAGAGTTACAAGTCGGTTACATGATCCTAGTCGTATGCAACAAGGAGTACTACAACAGGGTACTTTGGGGAGTCTCCTAATAGTATATACGACTAGTCTTTCCAATCAACTACACCGTCTTGCACCATAGTCGACTAGTTTAAAGTAGTCAGATTAAACCTTCCCTATCGAGTAGTTTAATCCCGTGGATGAGTGGCCCTAGGGATCCCGGTCCCACAGTTATGCACACAGTGTTCAATCAATTCCTACTAATCGTAGACTTGGCTTATCTTATGGTCCTCTTGAGGATCTGCACACATTTCCTCTTAATTAAACACAAATACCTACATTCAGCTAGAAAACACTACAGATATGCAATGGGTACCTGATCCCTCTGTTGGAGTTGATATAAACAATGATTTGAATGATAAATATCCAGGTAGTATCAAATGCATTGTGTAACTATATATTTGTTTATGAATCTACATTGATTATCTCTTGCTCTCATCAATAGAAGCCCTTGAAGATTCAGATGTAATTAGAGAAGTTTTTGAAGAACAAGTCAGAGGTAACAAAAAAATCACTACATTCATTCCATTTATCATTTTCCTTTTGCTAGAAATACATTAAGTGATTCTTCTTTATGTCTACAATCATTCGACGGAACAAGAAAGACTTGCAGAAATGTTCAACCATAATGCCAATGGCACCACCAATGTTGAATCTGAATGGTCCGGTAAGTTATCACTTCCATTTACAAATCTACTTCCGAATAACAAACAAAATTCTCTATTCACTTCAAATTCCTCCCTTTGGTCACTTCAAATTCCCTTCCGTTGTTACAGCAAGCTCTGAAGACTGTAGCTGCACTTCTTGTTGGACCTTAGAACCGACAATCCACCTAGGGTTACCCAAGTGGTTTATTTGTAGGCGAGAGATCGTCGAGCGAGTAGCTTGATGGTACATAGGAGGCACTGATTTAGACAGATTCGGGCTATCCGGATGTATAATACCCTACGTACTGTGTCGGTGTTTATGTTTGTATTGCTGGAACTTGGCCAAGCTTCAAGAAGCAAGGACGAGCGAAGGGTTACCGGATGGCGTACCGTCATGGGGTTGCCCTAGGCCGCCTTATATAGGGTGACAAGCTAGGGTTTAGAAGTCGGTTTCAATCTAAACCTACTGGATTACGACTAAGGAATATATCCGAGTCGTTTTCTTCAGAATCTCCCGAGATATCCGGGCGCGCCGCCTGCCGCGTCTTCATCAAGCTTGTTCATCAAATCGGGGATTTCTTGTGGGCCATCTAGGGGTCGGCCCACGACCTTGTCAGGCATGGACCCAGGTCAGCGCTAGTCTCCTCTGACTATGGGCCTAGTAGTACCCATATCCCACACTTCTCCTTGCATCTGTGAATTTGAGCGAGACTAAAATCAAATATGAGGTGATAAAATGCTATTTCATGAACTGTTATACAGTCAATAACCTTCATATACTCGCTCCGGTTTGGTAAAGGAAGTCGTTTAGGACAGCGCCACGATCACCAAAGCACAACTTTGACTTCTCTTTTCTATAAAAAATATTTCTTGAAAAGTTACATATGTATATTTTTATGAAAGTAATTTTCAAGACCAATCTATTTATATAATTTTCGCATTTCCAAACTCAACGACTTAAATGTTATTCATGATTTATATTCCGAATGTTTGACTCAGACCTTGTCCAAAATGACTTCATTTACCAAACCGGAGTGAGTATTAACTATTTTCTTATTTTCTTTCTTATAGCTTTATGCTCCATCCCCTGGCAAGCAGCTATATAAGAAGGCACCACCAACTTTCCTTATGTGATCTGTATAAATTCCAATACTATCAGGTCTATAGTGTGATGAACCCATATCTATCTTTATGTAATATATAGCTGTGTGGAACCCTTTGTTGTTTGAACAATATCCGTATGGAACTCTTTGTCGTGTGTAATATATATAATTGTTATGTAATATATAGTTGTGTGGAACCCTTTGTTATTCGAACAATAGTTGTATGAAACCTTTTGTCTATATGTAATATATCCCTATTAATGCTCGACTTAATTGCCATGGAATTCCATCATCATGTATTCTATATTCGCGCATCGGGGCGCGCGCAATTCACTGGTCCGTAGTGAAAAGCTAGCTTGGTGATACTTAGCAATTGACTAGTGAAGCGATGCAGCTTGTCGACAATGGTAGCTAGGCCTAGTCAAGGGAGGAGCCTACAGATGATGGAGAGTGTGGGAAAGGTGATAATTGATGGGCAACTTAGCGAGATAGTATCAATGTGATTAGTTGCCGTGGACTTAGGGGCGAGAAAGGTACAACAGTCTGCAATGGCATTCATAGTTTTGGAAAGCCTGCAAAAAATTATTACAACAAAACATAGTGTTATTTAAGTCTTAGTATAAATGCATTTATAGGATTTAAACATCAAATTAGCATTGGTAGCAAATTACATTAATACCTCTACATAAATGCGTTGAGGTGTTGCTAGGTGGTGGGATGCGAGGTATGAGACAACAGAAGCAGACGGATATGCACTCCACAACATAAGGGCAGTCCTAACCATCATGTCCATAGGTAGTGTCCATGATGCCATGTTAGCAAGACACTACTTTAGACATTGTGTTCTCCAACCCATGATTTCTTAGTGTGGGTGTTGACACGAAGACGCACCAACACACTCGAAGCCGATCAAACGCGCAGCACGGCCGTCACGACGGCCAACTCCTGACCTCCCCGGGGCAAACCGGTCAAACCGGTTCCTGAAACCGGTCAGACCGCTTTCAGGCGGGGGATCGTGAAGACCTAGAAACTCGAGCTCGGGAGGGACCCCGTCGGAGCTCAAGCAAGCTAGGGTTGCTCTAGGGTCGGCAGGCCACCTAGAATGCCCTTGAACGCCATAGAGACGAGCAAAGAACAGAATATGGGGGTTGGAAAAGATTAGGGTTTGAGAGATAAAAAAGTAAAGGATAAATGTGTTTGATTCGATTGGAATACATCTCAATCGGCCATAACCTTTATATTTATAGGCCGGGGAAGTCTTACCCCTTTCGAATAGGTTACAATATGGGATTAAACTCGGAATCCTAATCCTACTTGAATTACAGAACCAAACCGCCGGTTTGGCAAACCGGTCAGACCAGTTTGGCCGGGCCAGAGCCAATTTTGACTGTCAACACATGCCCCCCTGCGTTTTTAGTGAACTTGAGAACTAAAAAGCAAGTAAATACAATTCAGGAGCTAAAATTTATGCTAAGGGCGATATCAACAATATATCGGCCATTGGTCTTCATGCATCTTGCCAAACACTTGGATATAATTTTTCAAATACCTTCCGTTGATAGCTTTAGGCAAATGATCTCCCTTCAGCGTCTCTAGCATGTAAGAATTCCCAAAAATGACTTTGACAACTCTATAAGGTCCTTCCCAACTTGGTGATCATTTACCAAACTTGTTGCTTTTTGTCCCAATAGGCAAGATCGTCTTCCAAACAAGCTCACCAATCTGAAAATATTTTCCTCGTACTTTCTTGTTGTAAGCTTTAGCAACCCGAAGTTTATCTTTCTCAATCTCCTTCAAAGCTTTCAATCGTTTGTCAGTTTTCTCATCAATATTGTCCAACATCAAATTGTGGTAATCAACAGCATCAAGGTCATTATTTTTAGCCAATCTATAAGCGTCCAGATTTACCTCAACGGGAAAAACAGCTTCTTGACCATACACAAGCTCAAAAGGAGTAACTTTAGTAGCACCATGTCTAGATATACGATGAGCCCACAATGCTTCGGATAAAACTTCATGCCATCTCTTAGGACTTTCTTCTATCTTTTTCTTGATTAATTTGATCAAAATTTTATTACTTGACTCGGCTTGTCCATTAGCCTGAGCATAATATGGAGATGAATTGAGCAACTTAATTCTATAGGATTCGGCGAATTCGCGTACCTCTTTAGACAAAAACGAAGTACCTTGATCCGTTGTCAAAGTTTGAGGAATACCGAATCTATGAATAATATTTTGCGTAACAAATTCAATTACCTCTCGATGCGTCATATTCTTCAAGGGAATCGCTTTGGTCCACTTAGTGAAATAATCTGTAGCAACTAACACAAAACGACGTCCTTTTGATGATGGAGGATTAATTTGTCCAATAAAATCCAATCCCCAACCTCGGAACGGTCATAGCTTAATAATAGGATGCATCAATGCAGCAGGAACAAGTTGCAAATTTCCAAACTTCTGACATTCCTCAGATCCTTTGTAATATTTGAAACAATCTACCATCATAGTAGGCCAATAGAAACCGGCTCACCTAAGTAACCACTTCATCTCTGGAGCCGATTGATGTGTACCACAAATACCTTCATGGACCTCACCCATGGCAACTTTGGCCTTATCCGAATTAAGACATTTCAACAGCAAATCTTCGGCGTTTCGACGATAGAGTTCATCGTCAAGCAAAATGTATTTAAACGATATTCGTCGAATATTTCTTTCTGCACCACGACTAGGATCTCTCAAATAAGTAATAATAGGCACCCTCCAATCCTGATCTTCAACTTTGGATTGATTAGCACCATCCAAAGGATTTTTGCTTCTGTCAGGGGACGAAGCGGTCACACCGGTTTCAGAACCGGTCAGACCGGTTCTGGCAGTCAGACCGGTCTGACCGGTTACCGGTCTGACCGGTTCGTCCAGAACCAGAACCTCAGCTTTCGTTTGCATCGATTTTTGGAGATAGAAATATTTCTTTGCAACTATATAACCAGATGCTTTCTGAGCCTGAGTATTTGCCTTGTCATTCTCTTCTCTCGGAATATGTTTGATAGTAAATTCATCAAAAGAAGCAACGATATCAAGACATCTATCAAGATATGCATTTAATGAACCATTATAACATTGGCATACCTTTGACACTTGTTGTACCACCAGGAGCGAATCACCAAAACCTTCAACATGCTTTACTCCCATGTCTTGCAAAAATTCCAAACCAAATAGAAGAGCATCATATTCAACTTGATTATTGGTTCGCTTTTCTTCTAATCGGTTTGGAAACTCAAAGACGGCACCACTTGGAGAGATCAAAACAGCATCAATTTCTTGCCCATCATTGCAAACCGATCCATCAAAGTATAGCTTCCATGGTGTACAAGCAACATAGCCGACGTTGAATTCACAAGTATCATCAATCCGATGCTCAACAATAAAATCAGCTACAATTTGGCCTTTCATTGATTTTAAAGGTTCACAAGCCAAATCATACTCAACTAAAGCATAAGCCCACTTACCGACTCTTCCACTAGAAATCGGCTTTCGCAACATATGTTTAATTACATCGGTTTGACACAACACGATGCAAGTGCTAGATAATAAATAATGCCTCAATTGAGTACAAGCATGGTACAAGGATAAACACAACTTCTCAATGAAAGTATACCTTGTTTCTGCATCGATGAGCCGTCGGCTTACATAAGCAATCACATACTCCTTGTTGCCGATTTCTTAAGTCAAAACAACCCCAATAGTTCTATCTTCAGCCGCCACATAAAGTCTGAACGGAACTCCTCTCTTAGGCGCCCTAAGCACCGGTGGTGAAGACAAGTACTCTTTGATCTTCTCAAAAGCTTCTTGCTGTTTTGCCCCCAGGTAAAATCGGCTTCATTCTTTAACCGAAGTAAAGGAGTAAAAGCATCAACCTTTCCAGACAAGTTAATTATAAATCTTTTCAAGAAATTTACCTTGCCTAGAAACCTTTGCAAATCTTTCTTGCAAGTAGGACCTTCGACTTTCTTCATAGCTTCAATTTTCCTTGGATCAACTTCTATGCCGTTATCATGAATAACAAACCCAAGAAACTTGCCAGCCGAAACACCAAAAGCACATTTGAGTGGATTCATCTTCAAACCATACCGTCGTATCTTTTCAAGAGCAAGTTTTAAATCGGCTAGATGAGAATCCAAACCATCCGATTTAACTACAATATCATTAATATACACTTCCACAATGACACCAAGTAAATCATGAAAGATTAAATTCATAGCTCTTTGATAAGTTGCACCGACATTCTTTAATCCAAAAGTCATAACGGGAACAATATTCTTTAATCTAAAATCAATGCAAACTCTAAGTTTTCCCGAATCTTTCTTCTCAACGGGAACAATATTAGAAATCCACTCCGCATAGCGACAAGTCCGAATAAAACCAGCATCTAGCAAACGATTAACTTATTCTTTTATTCGGTCATAAATAGCGGGATTAAAACGTCTAGCCGATTGTTTAAAAGGTCTAAAACCGGCCTTTATTGGTAAACAATGCTCAACTAAATCACGACTCAAACCGGGCATCTCACGGTACTCCCAAGCAAAACAATCGACATACTCTTTCAACAAATTTATTAATTCAGCTTTAAACTCAACCGATAAATTTTTGTTTACAAAAGTCGGCCTAGGAATAGTACCGTCACCAATATCTATTTTTTTCTAAGGGGTCGGCTGATGTAAAACCTTGACCCAGTTTATCCATATCACCAAGATCTTCAATAGCTTCAAACGTACCGGCCGAATGTGCTCGATGATGATCAATTCAGTCTTGAAGTCACTGTCCAGACGTAAACCGGTCTGACCGGTTTCTAGAAGCGGTCTGATCGGTTTGGCTTGATCGGCGCTGTTCAGGTCTAAACCGGTCTGACCGGTTTCTAGAAGCGGTTTGACCGGTTTGTCTCTGTTGATTTGTTTGCTCCATGAATTACAGCAAGTAATTTAACCGATTCTCCAACGGCTTTAATGTAGCAGCAACAAAACCATCCTTGGTGCAACTGATCAGCTCATAGTCGGTCAAATACATGCCCGACAAACATTTCACTTTTTCATTTGCACTAAGAGAATCGGAATCGGCTATTCCAACAAAGGAAGAAGTGTCACCATGGACAACTTCAACTTCATCGCCGATCCACTGAATTAGATATTGATGCAAGGTAGATGGAATACATTTATTTGCATGAATCCAATCTCGACCAAGAATTAAACTGAAGTTACCTTGCACCTCGGAGACGAAGAAAGTCGTAGCAATAGTCTTGCTTCCGATGGTCAACTCCATAGAAGCCACCCCCTTGGCACCAATGGGATCACCTCCACCAACTCCACTGACTGTCATGTTCGTCTTGATCAATTCTTCGTCTTTTCCGCCAATCTTCTTGTAGAGAGAGTACGACATAAGATTTACAATAGCTCCACCATCAACCAACATACGAGAAATTGGCTTTTCATTGATGTGCCCTCTCATATATAAAGCCTTGAGATAATTCTTTGATTGACTAGGCTTCTGAAAAACGGCATCTCGAGGCCCAAGTTGAAGATGAGAGACCTCCTCTTCCGGTACCACATAATAATCAGAAGATAAATATACAACATTGATTTCCATGTTATCATGTTCTGGAGAATGCTCAAAATCAACCAATTCTTCATCTTCAACCACTGGAGGAATTAGCGGAGTAGTATCGATGGTCAAAGTAATCTCAGCTCCCGCTTCTGTCGTCAAACCGGTCAGACTGGTTCCAGAAACCGGTCTGACCGCTTCTGCAGCGGTGGGCTGATCCAAACCGGTCTGACCGGATTCAGAAACCGGTCTGATCGGTTGTGCTGCTGATTGCACAATGGGCTTAGCTTGCTAGATCTTGGTCTGAGGAATCATAGGCCTGTAATTGTTGAAGTATTCATCCCTCAGCTTCTCAGCTTCCTGTTCCCTTTTTTCTTTGTTCCGCATGCATTGCAATTTTCTCTTTTGTGTATGAGTCAAACCAGAAGGACACCACCTTGGTTGAAAGACTTTTTCATGCCCTTGCTACTGCTAGCCTCACGATCATTAACCATGACCGGGTTTCTTACTGGAACAGGAGCCGAATCTCCAATGACTATCGGCTTTCTACCCAAATCTTGCATAGCCACTGGAATATCGCCAATTTTTACAAACCCACTGGCTTTAGCTTGCACGTCCTCCTTTTTCTCCTTGACACGATATTCTTGCTTAGGAGGAACTTGGAACCTTTGCTCAGACCGAAACCGGTCTGACCGGTTCATAAAACCGGTCTGACCGCTTTTGGGAGCAGACGAAGGACCTGATTGGTATGAGCCCAATCGGTCATGTACCGAAGTCCCAGTAACATCACCACGGCGCTTATATACTGTAGAATTGATCCAACGCTGCGGTGACCTCTGTCTCTTTTTTGTTGGCCGATCAACTTGAACGACCTTTGTGTACTTGTTCATGAGCTGAGAGAAAGTAGGTCCTTGCTTCAGAACCCTTCCTTGAACCTTTGGCTCATTAAACTTCCAAGTACCCACTTCCGGACGCTTAGGCTTGAAAGTCCTTGGAAACCGGTCTGACCGGTCTGACCGGTTTCGGAAACCGGTCTGACCGGTTTCGCCTGACTAGCGAACCGATTCTCTTTCAAGGAACTTCCTTGCCCCCCGGGCCTTGATGTGTTAATTGTAATCTTCAGAGATTCTTCACCATCAAGAGTTCTCCCAATCATCACTGTTCTGACCAGAACTTTGTCATTAACTTTTTCCGGCCTTGGGTCTCCAATCACCACGTTCTTTCCCTTAGCTCCATCGGCTTGTGACGGCCGAATCAACACTTTAGTATTCAAATCCAATGTATGAACAGGGAAAGGAGCCTTATCAACTTGCATTTCAGCTAGCACAAATCGACATTCATTGAGGGCCGATTGTACCTGTCGTCGAAAAACATTGCAATCGTTGGTCGCTTGAGAAAAAGAATTATGCCACTTACAATACGCACTATTTTTTAATTGATCGGCTGGTGGAATTGCATGAGAAAGATTAACAAAGTCATTCTTAAGCAATTCATCAAAAACACGATCACATTTGGCTACATCAAAAGTAAACTTAATTTCATCTTGCCGATTTTTCTGAATCGGCTTCAACGAGTGACAAGAACCAGGTTTAATCCTTGATGACCAAACAAATTCCGCAGCATAAATTTCTTTATCATCGTCTGAACTATCAGAATCATTATCAACAATATGCACATTCGAACGATGAGGTTTAGCAGATTCTTTTGAATTTTTAAACTTAAGCTCTAGACTCATAGCCTTCATTTGCAAGTGATTAATAGTAAGAAAATCAGAACCTTTTAGCTTTTCCTTGAAATGAGACCATAAGCCCGCAAAAGCTAAATCTGCTAAATCTTTTTCAGAAATTGTTATGTTAAAACATCGGTTCTTACATCTTTAAATCTTTTGAAGTAATCAAGAACCCATTCCTCTCGGCTTTGCCTAACCGATGTTCAATCAGATAATTTAGCCTCGTTTTCTCCGCTAAAGAAATGATCATGAAATTTGCGCTCCAATTGAGTCCAATTTTGAATAGAATTAGGAGCAAGCGAAAAAAACCATGAAAAAGTAGTTCCAGTTAAAGATAATGAGAACAACCGTATACGCAATGGTTCATAAAATGATGCTTCCCCTAATTGCAAGATATATATTGACTACTATGTTCCCAAGGAGTTCTATTATCTTCGTCACTGAATTTAATAAAATCAGGAACACGCCAACCATTAGGATAAGCAACTAAATCAAATTCAGGCGGATACGGTTTTTGATACAAGCGTGAATTACCCGACTCAAGCCCGAGTCTTGTTCTAAGTGTATTAGCTATATATTCTTTAAACTTAGCTAACTCAGCTTGATAGTTCCCATCACCTCTATTTTGTGGAAAACGGGGAACATTATACATCGCACTTTGAGAAGTATTCGGAATCGGCCCGTGAGACGCGCCAGATCCGTGGGGTATTGTTGGCGGTCGTTACAGCCCAAATCCGACCACCAATACTCGGGAATAAATAAGGTTATATGCAACATTCCATGCACTTAGGTTTTATTTCTAATAAAGTTCCACGAGTTTTGGTGAGTGTCACTTGTGCAGGTACAACTACGACAAATATGTGCTATTGGGGCCGGAAATGACCAAATCGGCCGAACGACTCCGTTCGGCCGGTTACCCCCCTTAGCCGTGCAAGTCACCGGGAGTCGTCCACGTCAACAATGACCAAGCGAACACATCACATTACACGTGGGCGACCGCCAACTCAACCCGGACCCATGCCACGTCACCCTTGGCCAGAACAACACGAGTCCAACCACCAGGAGGCAGCCCAGAAGGTCCAGGCAGCAGAGGCGGTGCTGGGGAGTTCGGCCGAACTGACCTGTTCGGCCGAACCGCCTCCCCTCGCCCGGAATCCCAGGGGGTACCCCCCTGGCTCCCTTGGCCGCTACCCTACCTCAACCGACCCTGGAGCACTATAAATAGGACCCCATACCCCCTCTTGTAACACACACCAAGCCAAGGAGCTCATTTCCACTTTCAGTCTAGTAGAGTTAGGATAGTTTAGCTGGGAGTTAGAGTTGAGTCGAGTTGTGTCTCGGAGGTTCCGGAGTCGTCTTCAGAAGTTCTGGTATAAGCTCTTGCATCTTTTACCTTTTCCCTTTTGCAAGACTTTGAGTTATCAATATAGTTATCTTTATCACTTTGCCTTTGTCATTTATATCTTGCTTCTACTTTATCCTAGTTGCAGCATATATCTTGTTTAGACTAACTATAGTTCTCGTGCTAGTAGTCTTGTTTAAGTCTCTGTCTTGGCTGGTTCTTCGATCTTGCTTGATACTAGAGGTGAATTGTCACCAAGAGTATTGACAAGGTTGCTTGCTCTTGCTAGTAGAGTAAGTAGTCGTTGCCTAGTGTAGGAGTGGTTCCTAGGCTAGTCGGTGGCCTTAGTTTGCTCCCGTCGCAACGGAGGTGGTAGCCGGGAGGTGGTGACAGCCCTTTCGGTCTTCGTAGTCCATCACGTTAGTTCCGGCCCGTAGGATCCCCCGGTGGGGAAATAGCGGCACGCCTTCTCATCCCTTTCTGCGTGTCTGCCGGTTCCCTTGTCCTGATGCTAAGACATTAGAGTTATCCCAGATCTCCTAGTGCTGGCTCTGTAGCCGCTGTATCTTTAAGCTAGAGTGACATAGGTTGATAAAGTATCTATGAGTCCTCTATCTCTTCTCGTTGTCCTCCCAGCTATCTATCTCTCCTCTCCCTTACCTGAGTATCACTTGAGCTGTGTGTCCGGTATATCCACTCCTATCCAATATCGTTATCCCCTGTCTTGTCTAGTCGTGTACCCTTCTCTGATAGTCTCGAATATCTGTTCACTAGTAATCTTGCCAAAGCTTCCCTGTGGAAATATAAATTACGATACCTCGGGATACTCCCAGGTGAAGTGCTACAGCGGTGATTCTGTGCGCTTGCAGAATATTTCTATATTTTACTAAGCCATAAGGAAAACCACTGAAACACTCCTTACCCCAGTACCAGGATTCTCAATTCTGATATTGGATCGTAAGAAGTGCCAACAGGTATACTTCCCACAACTGTAGGGCGTGGAGTAGTGGAAACAGGACCAGAAGCAACCGTACTAGATAAAACCATCGCACCCAGTGCCCCCTGCACCCATGGAACCGGTCTGACCGCCAGAGGAGGCCAAACCGGTCTGACCGGTTCGTGGACCGAACTAGGGTGAGGTGGTTGTCCCGCATAGAAATTCATCGGCATGCCTAAATTAGAATCTAAAACATGTTCTGGCATGCCTGATGAGGTAGGATCTGTGTTAGGTAATTCATTAGATTCTACGTTATTTTTACCTTTATCAGAATTACCCGACATAATAGCAATCAACTCACTAGTAACAGTTTGTGCAACAAGCAATTTATTATCAATCATACGAGTAATTTGCTGCATTAAATCAGAGGATTCGCCAGTTATCTTTGGAAGTTCTTCTACTTGGTCGTTTGCCAGCTTGAAAGCCGGCATGACGAATTCCTCCACTCTCTTGACAAGACCACCGCGATATTTTTTGAAGCCCTTCAAGAATTGCGCCCTGAAGTGCTCCTCAGCGATCAGGTACCGCTTCCGCTCCTCGTCCGTGAGCTCTTCCATCGTCGCGGTGATGATGTTGTCTTTGTCAAGGTCGCACGTAGATCCAGACATCATTGGAGTAGATTAAATCGGTCTTGAAACCAGATTAATCTGTTCCCAGCGGAGTCGTCAAAAAGTATGTTGACACGAAGACGCGCCAACACACTCGAAGCCGATCAAACGCGCAGCACGGCCGTCACAACGGCCAACTCCTGACCTCCTCGGGGCAAACCGGTCAGACCGGTTCCTGAAACCGGTCAGACCGCTTTCAGGCGGGGGATCGTGAAGACCTAGAAACTCGAGCTCGGGAGGGACCCCGTCGGAGCTCAAGCAAGCTAGGGTTGCTCTAGGGTCGGCAGGCCACCTAGAACGCCCTTGAACGCCGTAGAGACGAGCAAATAACGGAATATGAGGGTTGGAAAAGATTAGGGTTCGAGAGATAAAAAAGTAAAGGATAAATGTGTTTGATTCGATTGGAATACATCTCAATCGGCCTTAGCCTTTATATTTATAGGCCGGGGAAGTCTTACCCCTTTCGAATAGGTTATAATATGGGATTAAACTCGGAATCCTAATCCTACTCGAATTACAGAACCAAACCGGTCTGACCGGGCCAGAGCCAATTTTGACTGTCAACGGTGGGTCCTCGATAAATTTATCATCTCACCTCTCCACCAATCGTATTTGTTTTTTATCGATAATGAAGACACTATCATCTCCCAACCCAAACTTGGGAGTGTCCTGCATAGTTTCTCACGTAGAAACTGAGTTTTGCATGAGACCGGTGTCTTGCTCTTTTTCCCCTCTCTCCTGTTTAATGTAGCGCTACATAATTCAATAGCCCTATATGTCACCCTATTTAATGCTATGAAAACTATCTTAGTTGGAGGGTTGGGACTACCGACTACCCCAAGGAAGGATTTCTGATAAGATTAAATAATGATTGAGAGATGTAGAGAAAATCAAAGCCTGAGGATTGAATGTGTCGACCCTGATGAGCAATGAGCATGTACAGTACTCCGTATTGATATATTTAATTTGTATATTTTTTAATTTTATAAGTGCAATTTAAACTAAAATACATGAACTTAACAAAATTAACGAATGAATACCATAAAAACAGACTTTATTTTTTAAAATAAAAAAATAGACTTTATGGCTGCACGTCCTCTTCCTACCGTCCTTTGACCACTAGTCAATTTTACAAAGCCAGGTGGCCGGCATGCCTCCCTCTGCATGCCACATGGCAGCGCCGCACATCGCACGTGGCAAACTGGCAACAGTCACGGTGCCCCTCCCCTCGTCGGTTTGACGCAGACCACAGTTCGGTCATCTCCGCCGCCTCCCTATGCTTGTGAGTCACTGACACATATGGCCCACCAAACCCTTTTGGGACACATCGCGCGTTAGCAAGCCGTGGTGGACGAGAAAAGGTAAGAAAAGTTCACGCCTCCGTCCTTTCCTCTTCCAAATGCGTTATCCAGTGCACCTAACCTGCACCCACTAACACGTGGGCCCACGTGCAGCCGCAGGCGTGGACCCACATGTCGGTGGCCGTAGGCAAATCCGGCCAGCTTCTACAGCGCAGACGTGAGCGCGTGCCGGTGCCATATACAAATCCGTGTGCGCGGAGAAGAAAAGGAAAATGCAATAAAAAAGAAGGCAGGGAATTTGCAGATGGATCCCTCGAACTTCTCGAGATCCCTCATGAGCCCACCGGTGGTGAAAACCGAGGCGGCGGAGGAGAGCGGCCCCCTGCCCCGGACGCCGGCGGCGGCCGCGGCTGGGGCCAACGGCGGGAGGGCCAGCGCATCCCCGGCGGCGGTAATCGATCTCAGCAGCAGCGACTCCGATTCCGACGGCGAGGGAGCTGGCGGGAGCGGCAAGAGGGCCCTGGGTGCGGGAGGGGGTGGCTCGGCGGGGAAGCGCGCTAGGGTTTCGGCGGCCGTCGATTTGCCTCCGGGGTTCCTCGAGCCGATCCCGCCACCGCCGCCGGTGGCGCCGGCTGCGTGCACGACGAAGCAGTTCTGGAAGGCCGGGGACTACGACGGGAAGCCGTTCGGGGACGGGGTACCGCAGCCGTCAAGTGGTACTCTCTGATATTAAAACCCTTCCGCATTCGTCTCCTGTTTCCGTGAAATTATTGTTCCTCGAAGCCTGCTCTTTTATCCGCAAAATCATGCGATCTGATGTCTTCAGATTTTCGCATCGATTACTGCTTTCTTATTTTGCTTCTTAACAGCAATGAGTGGGGAAAGAAATAATGACATTGTATCTAGGAGATTTTCAATGGATTTATTACTTTTATTAATGATAATGCACAATGAGTAATGACCTTGCCAGTCATGCGTGGCAAATTCCAGGTTGGATTATAAGTCTCGACATGCAAAGTGTAGAATGATGTTTGTTGCGGCTGCTGATTTTTTCCGACATTAGATTTCCATGCTGAAATGCAATAAGTCAGCACTATAAGAGTGATGCTTCCTGTTTCTTGCGTGTTTGTGTGTGTGATATTTCTAGTTGTCTTTCACTGGTTATCTGTGTTCTCACCATTTTCTCATTTCAGCGTCTGGAATGGATCATGTTCGTGTGCATCCTAGGTTTCTGCACTCAAATGCAACAAGTCACAAGTGGGCTCTAGGAGGTATGGTCTTCCTCTTCAGTTCACCTTATTCCTATTTTTTTTTTCTGTAACATGCTGAATCAGCGTTCAGACACAGCACTCAGCATTGTGTTACTGGCCTCTGTTGTAGATTACTTTGATCATATTATCCTCTGTTGTAGACTACTTTGACCATATTATTCAGTTAACATGTGCTATGATATTGCAGCTTTGGCTGAGCTGCTGGACAATTCTCTCGATGAAGTAAGCATAAATAAAACAAAAAACCAGTTCTTTTTATCATTGAATCCTTGCATTGTTATTGAACATCTGTTCTTTTGAAGGTCATAAATGGAGCTACCTATGTAAACATAGACATGTTAGAGAATGGCAAAGACAGTGACAAAGAGAGGTCCAGAATGCTTCTTGTTGAAGGTATATAACTTTGTTATACCTTTAATTAAGTTGCATTGTTGACATATATGTTGCTGACATGTTATTTCTGTTGGCTTGATTAATCTGACTAGAAGTAATAATTTTGCCATCTGTAAAACATGCCTTGTTCTAAGTTCCTTTCATGCTAGTACTGAATATAAACTATGCTAAAGAAAAGAACCGAGTGTCAACTTGTATGCGGAGATAAGCGCTGATTTAAAAGTTGATCAAATTGCATCATACTGAACTGATCTTTTAATGTTTTGAATTTTAGTTCATATTAGCAGGGTGTTTGTACAGCAATGGATTTTAATAAACAATCATCACAAGGCCATATGAATATTATCACTGTGTCTTAATGATTTCGTCCTGAGCAAAGGATCCCTCATTGGACATGCATGTGTGCTTAAAGCAATCTGTGAATCCTCCAATACGGAGGTGGTAGATCCCAATACCAATTATTTAGTACCAAAAACAAAGATCTGTTATTTGACTTTGGTAGATTTCTTGATCTGTCCTGTTGTATTGATTTGACATGTTGATGTGGAGTCAGCTATACAATTTTTCATAGGATGTCATCCTCACGTGTTAGAAGTGTACATGGAATGCCATTCTATTTTTTCCTTACTTACCAATTAAGTATCATAGCTAAATTTAGCAGATAAAGAGTTTATACTTATACAGAACACTGTAATAGGCATATTCTTGAATGAACTCATTATAAATTACAACCAGAAAATTTGTCCTGCATGCCATGTACAACTTGGCACATAGGAAGTCTACAATACAATTATCACTCTGTCAGATGGTGAGTGGACTAGTGGAGCCACTGATAGCATTCCGGTAACCATGTTACAATTGATGTTTTTCTTGTCAATTACTGTGTAGATGATGGTGGTGGAATGGACCCTGATAAAATGCGGCAGTGCATGTCCTTAGGTTATTCAGTTAAGAGCAAAATTGCTAGTACTATTGGGCAATGTAAGTTTTGACGAATAAATTATATTAGCCCATGCAATATTTCGTCAAAGTTTGATGCATTTATTGTCCTTAATTTGTTGCTTTGTAGATGGTAATGGTTTCAAGACAAGTACGATGAGGCTTGGTGCTGATGTTTTAGTCTTCTCCCGTAGTCGTGGAAAATCAGGCAAAAGGTTCTGGTCATTTTTATCTTTTAGCAATAAATATTCTTGAAGGTGCCTGTTCTCATGATTATTGTGTGGTATTTTAAACCATAATCTGTATTTAGACGAAAGAAGAGACAGTTTTGTTTGTTTGGTTTATATGATCTTTTTTTGTGGATGGTTTATGTGATCTTGATAGGACAGAAATATATCTGTTTAATTTAGATGGCTGTTCAAGATTTGATACCCTCCAAGTGAAATGTATGGTGGAATTTACTGTCCCAAATATTAATATTTTTGGATAACAGATAGTATTTTCCAACTACAATGACTATACACATACAATTATAAGCAACTTAGATTGGCTATATAAAAGTGGCACAAGTACTTCAATACCTTAAGAAATAACACATGATAAGCAGTGTTAAGAAAGTAAAAAACAACACATCGGGAGGGAAAATGGAGTACTTTGTAGTTGGAATAATATGTAGACTGCATTCATATGGCATTACTTGTGTTTAAATGGTTGGTATTTCAGTAAATGACTTGTGGTTCTCTCTCTTTTCAAACTAATGAGTTATATTTTGAACTTGTTTTCTATTTCTTTTTTTTTTACTTCGATTCATTTTGAGTTTTCTCAGCAAACTGACACCTTTGTACTTGCACTTGTGGTTGACATGAAGGCCTACTCAAAGCATTGGCATGCTATCTTATACGTTTCTTAGGAGCACTGGCAAAGAGGACATAATTGTTCCAATGGTATTATCTGTTCCTTCATGATTTTCTTAAACCTTGAATTCTTCAAAAACCCTATGTTCTCAACAATAACTGTATTAGTTGGCTTCTGAACAGAATATTTTTGGCAGACTTGGGTGGGTCATTATTTGATTATTATTTTCTGTGAAGAATAATTTGCTGGACATTTAGTGTGCTGTATGCCTGTATCTAGAAGTTGACAAGCAGTCCTTTTATTTTGAGGCACACAATCAGCTTCTTTATTTGTGAAGAGTACGGTGCAATCTGACAGTGTAATTTTATTGCGCATTCTCAGATTGATTATGAATATAAACAAGGTTGGGAAAGAATGGTCCGTTCTACATCGGATGATTGGAACACAAGCTTACAGACTATCATTACATGGTCCCCATTTTCAACTGAAGCAGAATTACTTGAACAGGTATACTTGATGCCATGTTCAATTGTACTGTGCAGTTTCTCAAGGCTTCACCTTTCCATGGTGCTTGCTTTAGCAAAAAAGAACATGCCTAATCTAACTTTGTCTGATAAAGCACTGCAGTAATTGCTTGTTGACACAATGATACTTGGGAGTAGTTATCCTGATTCATGGTCAAATAATAGGAAAACTAGTGTAGAAAACCGAGGTTCTTAATGCCCAGTTACTACTTTTTCCTGTACCCAAGTTGCCATAAGATCCCTTCCCTTAGTGGGTTAAGATCCTTGAAGAAAAATATTACTGTGCCTGCTGCAAGTCAAAAGTACTGGGTTCGTGAGGTTGTGAAATTGTATTTAGAGAAAATTCAATCTCTGGAACTCATTTCAACATAGAAATACTAAGCCTAATTAAACTCTAACTTAGGTGCAAAGTACCCGTGAGTTTGCTTAGCAATGCAGTGTCATTTGATCAGCTGTGATTACCATGGGTGCTCATGTAAGATGCCAGCATGGAAGCTAGGGGAGTGGGTGACGATTTAACTATGAACTAGGTCCCACAAGACTCATCACTTGGTGTTCATAGAGGGAACTTAATGTCTGAATCTACACATATGGTGGTGCTTAGTTATGTCCTCCCCAACCCCTTTCCATGTTGGCATACTGGCGTCTAATGTGGACTGGAAATGACATCCTCCCTTAGGGGAGGTGAAATGTCAAGTTGTTCTCCCTCCGTCCCAGAATACAAGCACTTACAGGATTTTTAGGACATATTAAGCAGGAATGTAAAACTCAATTGTTCCCCTTATTAATCAGCCAGCTGTTTAGTAGCCAGGAATGGCTGGTCTGAATCTGATTCACAGATTATTACAAGCTTCCTTTTTTCCCAGAAATTGCTCCTGCTAATCAGAATGCAAGCATGTGGGAATTTGATTCACATGCAAATCACACTGATAAGATGGGCCATGGGATCAAATCAATTAATTAGAAATGGTGTTGGGTTTATTGAATTCCCATTCTTGGACACATTTTGAACGCTTCAAAAGCTTATATTCTGGGATGGAGGGAGTAGAATGGCAAGAGCAGCAAACATACTTGTAGCAGCATATTTGCATCTTGAAATAACATTTACAAGATATTTCCAATTTTTCCTTGATTCTTTTTTTCATTCTTTTTAGAGCATGCCTTGTTTCATTGAAGCATCCTATTATTTATTATTATTCCCAATGACTTTATATTTGATGTTTTTTCATGATTAACTTGGAAAACCCAAATACTGTAAGGAAAAGGTAAATGATATGGAAAACTGTCAGCTGATTTCTGGAGTGCCACTACCCATCAAATTTTCAACCTCTATTTTTTTAATTGTATGCATCTTATCTTACTTTTATAATGCAAAGTACATGTTAATAGTATTCCAAATGGCCAATGCAGTTTATCCCTATGAAAGAACAAGGGACACGCATTATTATTTACAATCTTTGGGAGGATGACCAGGGGGACTTGGAGCTTGATTTCGATGCTGATGTACATGTAAGTTCCAGTGTCTAAAGACTGGACCACCATTCTAGTTAAACAACCCCCCCTGTGATTTCTAGTGATGTCTGGCATGACAGGATATTCAACTCAGAGGTGGTAATCGTGATGAGAAAAATATCCAGATGGCAATGCAGTTCCCAAACTCCAAGCATTACCTCACCTACAGGCATTCATTGAGGGTGAGTTTGATGTATGCATACTCTATTTTGTAGTAAATTGATGATGTCATGTATATAATTGATGTCTGGTAGTCATAACTTGAGC
The DNA here is from genome assembly GCA_033239725.1 of Echinochloa phyllopogon. Taxonomy (NCBI): domain Eukaryota; kingdom Viridiplantae; phylum Streptophyta; class Magnoliopsida; order Poales; family Poaceae; genus Echinochloa; species Echinochloa phyllopogon. Next base: position 18,471,909 of record BTCW01000016.1, read on the forward strand.
ACCATTTTTTTATACAAGTCAGTTCAAAGATTTATTTTATGTGGATTTTGTTTCCATGTGAAATTGTTCTTTAGTCCATCCCTCATTTTACTGATTTAGCAGTGACTTGGCAGTTCAGTTCTGGTTAAATGAAACTCTTTTTTCGAATGCTTACCTTATGCTTTGTTTCAAATTGGTGTGTCAACAGTTCCTTACATGGTATCTTGTAAGTAAGAAGACTTAGGATGCTGTGCACGACATTATGTACAGCGATTTATTGTATTTATTGATGGGTTCACACTAAGGTAGCAGGACAGCATGCAGTGATCTATCAGGCTATCACCACCACATTACCCAGTGCATAAGGCGTGTGTCGTGTTGAGGCCAGACATACATGCCAACCTGGCATGGAAGTAAATTAATCAGCACTTAGTACCACTGTATATGATGGTGCTTAACTAGTTATCTGTTTGTTTCACCTAGGAATAGTAATGTTGTAGTAAGCATAATAGCACAAACTATAGCATCATGTGTACAACAGTAAGAGAAAGAAAATGAATGCAGTGGAATGACAGAATGCGTACGCACATACATGTTTGTACGCACACACATTAGCAGACAGAGGAGTCGAGCATGACGATGAGCACTGCAGAGGGGGGAGGTTTGGAGGAGCGTAGGAAGACTTGTCAGTCCGTTCCCTCTGTGCCTCTCGCTCCCCTCTCTTACTCTAGGCATTTAGTTTTGGTCCTTTTTCCTTTGCTTCCTATTTTTGCTATCTGTTTCACATTCATGCTCCTCTGCACCTGTGAACTGTTTTTGCCTAAGGTCATGCATTAGCACACTTTTACTTGTGCATTTGTGAACATGGTTGATACCATATGGCATGCAAGGCAAGTCAGGGCCATGGCAAGAGATTCTGGAATCGATCCTTAATAACCATGGACTCTGGCAATAAGGGAATTAAACATTATCCATGGTTATTGTGTGCCCAAGAATGTGGATGGAATTTGCATTTGATAAATTATAACCATTTGCCGAAGCCAAAATGCTCTCATATGAATATCTTAGTAATGCTGTTTGCTTTATTCAGAAAATAGGTTAGAAGCAGCCCCTTAAGTTTTGTTTGCAGACCAACTTGATTTTTGGAATACTTAAGATGGTTTATTTGCATGTTTGTGGTGCAGAACTATTTTCCTGCTTTGAATTCTCCTTGGTTGACAAATCATAATTTATCTGCATGTTATTCAAAAGAATGTTGTTTTGTCAGTCCTAATGGGTGTTGCATTTATACATGTTTGCTGAGAATGGCCTGTAAAACTTTTGCAGAGTTATGCCTCCATTTTGTATCTGCGACTTCCAAATTACTTCCGAATGACTTTACGGGAAAAAGATATTGACCACCATAATATCGTGACTGATATGATGCTGAAAAAAGAAGTTACATACAGGCCAGTGGCACCTAATGGACATCCAAAGGATTCAAATGTAAATGACTATGACTTCAATATTTTTTTCTTAATGCTGATGATATATTGGTAACTCATTGGAGATCTTTGGTGCAGATGGTAGCTGACGTAACAATTGGGTTTGTAAAAGACGCAAAACATCACATTGATGTTCAAGGATTTAATGTATACCACAAGAATCGTTTGATAAAGGTATTGTTTTTCTTTTGTAATCCTGCTGCTACTGTAACTATTGCTTTCCCACTGTTCCGGTATATTTTTGATGTACCAAATGGTTAGTAATGCTGGTAGAACACATACTTGGTTAGTTATCAGTATTTTGTAAAAGAAAAAATTCCTTCAGTTCACATAATAAATCTCCCATCTGCAACTGAAAAACTCATGCTGTCCTACATGCCTTTTCTTCATAAACAGAATGTTCCATCTTTGTGGCCATTTTCCTGCAAATTAGGGCGTTATTTAGCAAAGATGAAATTAATGTTTACTTCCAGTAGTACTAGTTATTGATTGGCCTCACTCATTCAATGGTGTTTACATGTATTCTGTTTGTTGACAATTCTTGGTAGTGCTTCACATGATGTTTATTGATTATTTAACAAGAGTGTTTTTTTAGCCTTTCTGGAGAGTGTGGACTGCTGCTGGAAGTGGTGGACGTGGTGTCATAGGTATGTTCTTTTCCTTGTTTAGGCTTCTTTAGTCTTTTACTAGCAATCGTGCGGACTATTGCAACACAATAAACACCTCTAAGTCTATTCTAATAAATTATATAGGTGTTTTCTAGATCACAAAGCATTATATTTATATTTTGTGGAGTTTATAATTCATTTTTTACTATAAAATATGGACCCTAGAAAATAGAAAAAACTGTGGAATAAATCCCCGGTGCAACCTACACCAAGTGGCCGCTTGAACAGGAAGTATTATTTTCTCGGCAAATAGTTTCACTTTCTTGCTGAAAAATGTATTGTTGAACACCTAATTTAATTTATCTATGATTTCACTTTCTTGATGAAAAATTTATTATTGAACTTCTGATTTAATGTATCTCTGATTTCACGTGCAAGGCCTGGCCTCCCAGTCCCAAATTGTTAGCCAGAGAATGGAGCCAATGGGCTTACAATATAAAAGTTCTTTAAGTTTTTATAGAAGCAAAAGCTGGATAAAAATTGAATTTAATTCTAGTTTTATTGTCAGTCCAAACTACTATTTTATTTATGTGTATTTAGTTGAACTGGTGAAGTGCTGCAGAAAATGAATAAGGTGAGCATGTCGGAATGATGTTCACCAATACTTCTTTTTCTCCACCATCCGCACTCGATCTACACTTGTAGCTCAAGCTGCTGCTCCGTGTTTCTTTACTACTGCTCCATGTTTATATCTTCTTTCTCATGGTGTCTCCTGTAGAATCTCGTCATTTCTTTGCTCTTTCTCTCCCTTTTGGATCTCGCCGAGTAGTAGCAACACGGAGTGCTGGGTGGCGAGCAGGTGCCGCTAGCGGACTTTGCGGCGAGAGCTATCGTGGCTGCAGGTAAAGCTCTCGCGCCGGCACCTCTGATTTCCACGCCCCAGGTCTGCAGCTTGGTAGCCGGGACCTTGGTTTCTGGCTTCCCCAGCTGGCCTTGGGCCCAACCTCGCTTCTTCCCTTCTGCCTCTGCTCCATCTCTGCGTCATCCACATTCATGGCTGCCTCACTGGCTCCTTCCGAGCCTCCTCCGCCAGTGCCAGAGCAGTCATCTTCAGGGGGAGAGGGGCGACGGCCGGCCAGATCCATCGCCTACAAGCGTGGCGGCGGGGCTCGGAGCGAGCCATGACACGGTGGCCTGTCGAGTGGCGAGTATGGACTACAGGGTGCCAACACAGACGTGTAGAACGTTGCTGCTGGTAAGTATGGTCTCGACTTAGGCTTGGAGGTGGAGAGGACTCAATGGATTGCGTGCGGTTGTTGTTTGTAATCCTTAGAAGAAGGTTGGAGTCTGATTCAAGTTCGATGGCTGGGATTGAAGTATGAGCCACGACGCATGTCCGATACGCAAATGAAGATGAACCAGAACGTTGAATTGCAGGCAGACTCCATAAAAAAGGTAGAGATTAGTATAGCAAAGCAGACCTATTAGGATTTGTATCCCAAACAGATACGTTCCGGTGATCCGGTCATATGGAGTCCCAGACAGATACGTCATGTTTGTTCTGGCCGTATGGAAGCCGGCCGGTGCTAATTTCCTAGTCGGTATATGTTTCCCGGCCGGTATCGATGTATGAGGTAATCTGTTTTCTTGAGTTATAGGAACAAGGACGAACGATCAAAATTAAAACGACACATGAGGGACCAAACAAAAAGGCAGAACAAGCACGAAGACTCTTTACGTGCTTTATTATTAGGGATAGATTGTCTATTGAGTTCAAAATCTAGTAATGATCAATTTACACTGCAGGTGTACTTGAGGCAAACTTCATAGAACCAGCGCATGATAAGCAGGACTTTGAGCGCACAACACTTCTAGCAAGACTTGAAGCACGATTAGTTCAAATGCAGAAGGATTACTGGTTCGTTTTGTTATTTATGTCTTCATTCATCTTGACATCTTGTGGCCATTTGGCATAATACTGTATTTGTAATGAGAAAACGTTTCGATGGACACTTGAGTCCACCCAGTCAAGATGCATTGATTATGCCTGGCCCAATGCTGCGGCGAAATTGGGCACATTTTTTAGTGAGTCCATTCTTTGGTGGGCAAGTAGGGGTCTATTCCAAACGAGACCTAATGCTTCCTTGTTTGAGCACCTTTTTGCAAACCAAGTTATATGAAGTGTCGGTCTAATTCTCAACATCTGTCTTCCTCTGTTTCTTTCTGGCAGGTCAGGTAATGCTCATCGAATAGGATATGTTGCACCACGCCCTGGCAGGAACTCTGAGGCAGGAGAGGCAGGTAAATAATGCCCTGGATAATGCTGAATTTGACTATGCTGTCACTTGTTAAGAGCATGTTAGCTTACCAACTATGCAGCATATACATAATTGCTAGTGAGGAACTTTATAACCTATTGATTACCATTGCTTCTTTGGACTGATTAGAAACAGAGAGCTACTTGTCTTGGACCATTAAACTTTTGGCCTTTTCTTCTATGCTGTCACTTGTTGAGAGCATTTTAGCTTACTAACTATGCAGCATATACGTACTTAATTGCTAGTGAGGAACTTTATAACTTGTTGATTACCATTGCTTCTTTAGAGTGATTAGAAACAGAGAGCTACTTGTCTTGGACCTTTAAACTTTTGGCCTTTTCTTCTGCATCCATTTATGGGTGCAAACACATTTGTTCTCTTTTGGTCCCTCAACTTGCATATCTTGTTTTGTTTTGGTCCTATCAATCAAGTAATTGTTGGACATAGACTTTGTGCCACTTACGAGTGGGCTCAAGCGTTCCTGTTCGTGACAGACAGCTCTGTTGGACCATGGGCAGATGTAGCTACCAAATTAGCTTCTATCAAATGGTTCTAAAAGAAGTTGAAAATTAAACAATTAAATAGTGTGCTTCTAAAATATGATAATCTAGTCCCAGTCATGCCAAAAATAGCATGAAATTGAGATGCACTTGCTTAGTTGATACCTTTGAGATAGCACTACAAAGTATTTTTGCCCGCATGACTGATTATTTGAAATTGCAAGAGAGTTTTTAGGATCAATGTAAATTATTAATTATTCTTGTAAAACAAGAAGTAATGAAAATAACAACAAAACCATTAGTGTTAACTCCCAAGTAACAAGTTGGGATAAGCTATTTGAGGACGATTGTAATGAGAACTTTTTTCCTTCTTTGAACGAATTATCTTTGCCACTTTTTAGAGTCTGCCGTAATTGTTCCTTCTATTCATGCACTATCAGCAAATCATTTGAATTTGTATGTCATCATACAATACAATATAATTTTGTATAAACCTTCAATACAGTTTTGTATGGCATCTTTCTCGTTTGAATTTGTTTTACATGTAATCTTTATTGTATCTTGAATAACCAGCAGCATGACATTATCTTTCATATTTTGGACAGAAAATTCTCCTGAAAACACTGCAAGTGCACAACCATCACCCTATCATTCTGGGAAAGGTTACACACATTCAAAAGATTCCCATTATAGTAAAAAGAGTGGGAAGACAGGCAGGCCATTTAGTATCCAGCAGAGAGCTGAGAAGTCTGCAAGGACTAAACAATCTACAAAGTCAGTACTACATGGGCTACCTGACAGCGATGGCAGTGATTCTGAGTTTGTGGGCACTCCATTATCAAGGTCAAGATCTCACACCATGAATACGAACCACAAATCGTTTCAAAATGGCAGTATTGGTCTGACAACACCTCAATCCAGTGGACTAACAGAAAGAGAGAGGGTCAGAACTAAATCCCAGTCTCTGTTAATTTCCTCCTCTGTCAAATGTTCAGATATACTTACTACATACTTAGTTTCTATTCACAAATGCTGTGCCAGATCATTATGATTTATGCATCTTTCAAGAATGTATTTTATTAAGCATGGAAGCTTCTTACCATTTTTTTGCCATACACCTGCTGTATCCTTCTATCTCTTTGCTTTGTGCTGATGCATTCCATGGTCTTTACCTTTTAGCATTACTTTCACTGGGTTTTGGTGAAATGCTAGTTTTCTTTTAGTTTGGTAATATAAACTGCACAGTGAAGTATACTTATAATCTAGGGCGGTCCATATTTTTTCTTGCTGAATTGCACATGGCTTGCTGGACTGCCTGACAGCATTATAATTTATACACTACTACTACTACCATAATATGGCATATACTATTTCTGGAACAAGTAGTGTTCCACTGATGGAATAATAATTACATTCCATGTGAATTAATGGGTTGCAGGTATGGAGTACATTGTTTTCCTCATTTATATGGTATTGCACTCCTACATAACCTGCTTGATATAAAACTTATTGGTAGTTAACTGCAGATAATATTCACTGGGCTTCTAAATTTTACATGCACTCATTTCTACTTGCTTACTATACTTATTATCTAATATCTTGTCAAGGCATCATGATTTTATCTGTCAGATATTTGCTATCCAGGACCCAAGTGCAGCAAGTAATGGAGGTCTGGATACTATTAATCAGTGTGAGACCCTGATCAAGCAACTAAGGGATGAAAATTCATCACTAAAGGAAAGGTAAATATCAGCAAGGTTTTTCCCCCTCAAATACCACAGGAGTACAAGGATATTACAGCTTATCGAGATGCAGTAAGATGGCTTGTTGATGATGTTCTTTCCTCAGATTATCAAAGGTGGATGAATCGATATCGCAAGAGCTGGTGATGGAGCGTGACAAGAACCAGTCTTTGACAGAGAGGGTACGCACTTGTCTTTTCTGCTTGGCCTAAAAAAAATGAGAGCCTGCTCACTCTATTACATTGTATGCACAGTTTAGTTTTGTTGCCTAGTCTTGAAATGTTCTACTCCCTCCATTCCAAAATGTAGGCTGTTTTAGTTTTGTCCTACGTTAAACTTGTCTAAATTTGCCCAAGTATGTAGAAAATATATTAATATCTACAATACCAATCAAAATACATTAAGAAGACATTTCATGGTGGATTTAACGATACTGATTTGGTGTTGCATATTTTGGTGGTGTAATCTTTATTGAAATTAGAGAACTTTGACTTAATACAGTAATACAAAATGTACATTTTGGAAGAGGGAATACCCTGATTTCTATGTTTATATATGCCTGATACACATGTGCTTGCTAGCTGTAGTTTGGCTGTCAATCTTTTCGTCTTACCTGAATCCATGCCATCACCAGTGACTGCTTGCTACACATATCCATAAGAATACATTGTGCTCCTGCGATGATGTATGTTGCTTGCTCCTTATCTATTCCTTTTATCTTCCAGGTGGAGGATTTGCAGAGACAACTTGAGTCTGCAACCAAGGAACAAGAAGCATTGATTGACATCTTCTCAGAAGAAAGAAACCGTCGAGACCTAGAAGAGGAGGGCCTGAGGAAGAAGCTGAAGGTGAGCGTGAACAAACTGTGGCAGCAGTTCCCTATGTGGCATGACAAACTGCATGGCCCGTTCCTGTCTCGTGGCTCTCAACATTTCGTTCAACTTGTTTCCTGTTTGGCAGGACGCATCTGCCACCATACAGGACTTGCTGGAGCAACTGAATGCCCTCAGGAAAGGCCGCGAAGTTTGAGGAGATAAACAACTAGCAGCATCACTACCCTTTCACTAACTAGGGGCAGCTCCAGTTTGCATATATACCGGCGGGGGCATAATAATAGTCAGTTGCCTATGCGACTAGACAAGTTGAAGCCATTGTAGCATGCTGTAGGTTAGGTTTGTACTACATGTTTAGCTCACCTTTTTTGTTTATAGTTGAGTATTAGCTTCATCGTCGTCGTGCCCCAGATCGTTTGGGGGCATCCCCGTGTACAGCCAAGTAGTGGTGAGAACTAAAGGGCAATCATGCTGTATCGGCAGTCGGCGGTAGGAAACCCCTTGCTTATATCTCAATTCATCCTGTTAATATCATTCATGTGTCGAGTCCCTGTCAGTCTGCTCTGACTTCTTGCTGGGGCATTACTTGTACCAATGGTAGATGGTTTGGAAGAATAGGTCACAAGCAAGTCATGGATGCCAGCAGTACACCTCGCGGAGAAAAAGTGTTCGTACGGTAAATGACGCCGTTAGATTCGTTTTAATTTTACGCTAAGATTGGAAGATAGGTACAATACATTTTGCTGGGAATTGACTTGACAAGCCGGAAGCGGCATGAACGTACTTAATTGCCCACAGATGGTTGGTAAAGCCAACCTCCGGCCAACGTGCTTTGCTTTGAACTAGTACAATCTGCACATGGCAATTCATAGCAAACTGAACATGACCTAGAAAGGATAAGAGAGTTAATGTCCTTTTTTTTTCTGTGGCGGGTCAATCAATGGTTCAAGAAATACAAGTGAAGCATGGACTCTCAGAATCACGTTGTGGAACCCCACCCTTTTCATCTCCTACGCACCCTTGGAGACAGCTAGGAGAGACTGAGAGTGGAGTGCCAGCAAGGACATCTCTCCGACGACGCATGGACGTTGTACACTCAACACGCGCGCGCAAGATCAGCTTCGCTTACGAATTGTGGTTCAGGTTTGGCACCGAACGATCAACGATTGAGCCGAGTAGATAGATGATGGCCACAAACAAAGCAACGTTGCGTGGCGGTGGATGACAATGTGGGCCCCACGCGCGGGCAGCACACGCTGCCTGAGATAGCAAGCGACCAAGCCCGGGCAACGTCGACGACGTCCTACGTGGCTTGCCGGCGGTGGGCTGCTGAACCCACCACACGGCCCGTGGGGCCGTGGGACACCCGCGCAGCCGCAGGAGTAGCGCGAGCCGTCTGATTGGTTCCACGAGCACCTAGACGACTAGAACCCACGGTCCACTGCCTTCAAAAAAGCAACTCCCAAATACACCATGTAAAAAGAAGATTTCCCATCACATTAAAATATCATAACATGTATGGATTACTAAATGTAGATAAAATCAAAAACTAATTGCACAGTTTTGTTGTACTCTGCGAGACGAACATTTTGAGCCTAATTAATCATTTTTTGATAATTTTTCACAAATACAAACGAAATGCTACGGTAGCGCAATGATTACGAAGTGACATCTTACTCCCCAATTCAACCTCTCAATTCTAACATCTAAACAAGGCCTAGCTCTTGTTTAGATCCCAAATTCCACCCCCAAAGTTCATTCCCATCACATCAAAATGTCATAGCATGCATGAAGTACTAAATATTGATAAAATCAAAAACTAATTGTACAGTTTTGTTGTACTCTACGATACGAATATTTTGAGCCTAATTAATCAATTTTTGGACAATTTTTCACACGTACAAACGAAATGCTACAGTGGCACAATGATTACGAAGTGACACTGTACTCCCAAATTTGGGAGGCCCTAGTATCCATCTCTCTATTGGCTTTTTTTTGTCTCTTTGACAGGCGCACAAGGATAATAAAACAACGAGCTGGCCCACCCGTCAGAGATTCTATGTGGCATGGCAGTTCTCACTTGGACTCTTACTGCGGCTGGCGATGCTCTGGTCGATCAGGATTTTGTGCCCAACACTCCATGAAACCTTTTTGACGTTGACGACCCCAAATTATTGTGAAGCATACCAAATCATAAATAGTATAGCGGAAAAATATGATTGTATTTTTACATTGCTACTCCCTCCGTACTGGTAAAGGAAGCCATTTAGAACAGCGACACGGTCTTCAAAACATAACTTTGACTTCTTATTTCTATAAAAATATTTGTCGAAAGTGATACATGTATACTTTTATGAAAGTATTTTTCAAAATAAATCTATTCATATAACTTTTACAATTTCAAACTCAACAACTTAAAAGTTATTCATGATTTATATTCCCAAAGTTTGACTCAAACCTCGTCCTAAACGGCTTTCTTTGCCAATACAGATGGAGTAGGTTTTTTTGGTAATATATACATGTTTTTATGGCATGGAATTAGATACAAATTAATTAATGACCACTTGAAATGGGTGGGTATATAAATGCTCTCCAGAAAATTAAGCAAGAGAGGCTAACCCAACTATTTTGTTTTAATAAAACACAACACATGAGCTATTATTATGCATCCAGGCATGAATAAATCTTCCTTCCTAATTTTCCATGTGTAAAGATTTTATTTAATCACAGTTGCCAAGGACTAATAAATCGAGGTCTATTGAAGTCAATACGAGGCCTTTGGTGAAGCAATGGGAGAAGAAACTTGAACCCAATTATATATGTTGGTTATGGTCTTTCAATGCAAGCATCACTGAATAATTTTTTTTAAACAACGATACTAAATATGACAACTTTGATGTTGGAAAATGATTGATTTTGTCTAACACGTAGCCCTAGCAAAGAGCTGCAGGTCGCATTTCAAACCACCTCCGTCAACAAAGATGTACTCAAAAAATTTCTTGCGGGCAAACTCCAGACGGAGGGGACATGAAGCTAAAGAGTTTGCGACAGTGGCAAGGATGGCAAAGCTCTAAAATGCTTTGGATCAAGAGGTCATCTGGTGATACAACGGCGGAGGGTGTCTTTTACTAACAAAGCCAAATTGGCATGAAAACAATCCTAACCCTTAGGTAAAAGACTTTGCTAGAAAAGCAGCCAAAAGAAAGAAAAATACAAACTTTTTTCTTGATTTATGTAATGATCATTATACTCTATAATATAGTATAGATGTAGCGGTTGGAAGGACATCATTGACAAACTGTAGAATAATAGTTTGCCTCCCTATAAATAAGAGAGCTCATTGTACATGTAATTTAGGCTTTTGAGTATAAAACATTAATTCACTTTTTAAATGTTTGGCTCGTATTTTAAAAAAAAATCTCTTCATTGAATTAGCAGACCTAATTGCTAAAAATAGAAATATAGTACAAATTATTATTGATACTCAAAATCCATGAAAGTTACAGAAAGTACTTTGCACACGATGCTTGATATCACTCTAAAAAACCACAACTATTTCCTACCTCTTATCTTATTTGCATATACTTCTATAAAAGTACAATAAGATATTAAAAATATCAACCTTCCTTACTAAATCCAGTTATCTACTCGTCCCTCTACAAATTATCATTAACGTCCTTATCACAGCATTGATAGATTGACACAACAATTATACACAAATCCTTGATGCCCATTGTCTAGGAGCCTAGGAAACTGTTAGTTTACTTAGTTATCCCTGCTGGCTCCCATTTCTGATTGCTGCCATGAATTCACAGTGCGATCCATCAGAACCACGCTCATGCCACGCAGGATGCAATGGTGGCTTGATGACTACAGCTTTCAGCTATCTCCAGAAATCTGGTGGCCTAGAGAGCGAGAAAGATTACCCTTACACTGGGAGTGACGGCACCTGCAAGTTTAACAAGTCCAAAATTGTAGCTCAAGTGAAAAACTTCAGCGTTGTGTCTGTGGATGAAGACCAGATTGCTGCTAACTTGGTTAAACATGGTCCACTTGCAAGTAAGTATAAAAAACATTTTATCTTTGCAGGTCTCAAAATTAGCCTATGAATATGTTGAACATACTAATGCATGCTTTAATTTCTGTCCTGCAGTCGGTATCAACGCAGTTTTCATGCAGACATACATCGGCGGTGTCTCATGCCCATACTTCTGTGGAAGGCATCTTGATCATGGTGTTCTCCTAGTTAGATATGGAGCTGCTGGTTACGCACCAATCCGCTTCAAGGAAAAGCCCTACTGGATCATCAAGAACTCCTGGGGTGAGAATGGTTACTACAAGATCTGCAGGGGTCCGCATGTGCAAAACAAATGTGGGGTTGATTCGATGGTTTCTACGGTCACTGCCATCCACGCCTCTAAGAAGGAATAGGATCTGAATAGTTCTCGTCTGTATATACCATTGCATCTGATGTGATCTTGTGCTAGAACACTTGCCAGTGAGGGCTATGCTATTGCTATGGCATTTTGTGAAACCGTCTTCTGTGGCTGTATTGTACGTTTGGGGTTTATTGTTGTTGATGTTTGTCACACCAGAACAGTTACTAGGCCATCAGTACTACGTGTTACCATTGGCAATGTTTGTGATATGGTAAATATATGAAGATTTTACCAAAAATGTGTTATAGATATTAGAAGATAAATTGTAGGGATACCAAAGTACTTCATATTCCAGAAGGATCTGCGCTGCTTTATTCTGAAGCAAACCGGAGTGAGGGGATCTGAATTAATCCCCATCGTATATATTTCATTTATGTCCTATTGTATGTTATACGGATTGGATGGCAGGACCTGCATCTTGATCTACGCTAGACGGGTAAAAAAACACGACAGATTCGAAATCATTTTTTTAATTCTATGGCTTATTTCTGGTGTACACTTGTAATAATGCACAACTACATGTATTGGTCGATGCAGTGGCTAAAATATTAATACATATTCCATTATCCGTAAAAAACCACTTCATGTCTCTCTCCGTGTGTAATCGAGGATATTCGTGTGGCGTCGGTGCTCGTTTGTCGCTCCGTGCTAGTGCGCTAGCGTGTGTGTTGGTTTAGGTTCATCTCTTTCTTCTTAACGAAAAATATACTATGCACATTTTCATATATAATAAAGCATAGCTCTCCTGTGTTTTTAAAGAAAAAACACTAAAAATTGGTGTGGCACGTGTCACTAGCGGCTTGAGATTTGGGCTCAATGTGGTTTAAAAAGGTTTATTCGAAAACATCATATACACAGTAAGATACATTAAAGATGGTAGGTGGGTTGTACTTATTCAAATCAGTGTTGCAAACATGTGGCCTAATAATATATGGTGTACATGGATCTTTTTACATCAATCATACTAAAGTTACTTTTTGTTATTCAAGATGTACACGTAATGAATTACAATGCTTAATACGTTATATCAATCACTATTTTAAAATACCGAGCGTATCTAATTTGGTAAGTAGATATATGATGTAGTCACATGCACTTAGAGAGCGTTTGGTTCGGCCAACGATAACGCAAATGAAAACGGAATCAAGTTACAGTGTAATTAGAAGGTGGATCAGGTCTTAGTTTGGTTTCGGAATGTAACGATATCGGATACCAGCCAGTGTCCGCGTCCGTATACCTGCTTGCCTGCTTTGCTCTGCTCTGTTGCACCGTGAAGTGATAACACCAGCATACAGGGGAATCACATATGAATAGTCAGGTATTCGATTACAGGGTAATTGATTACTGACCGCACCGAACCAAACACGTTTAACATGATTTGTTACCAGACGTAATCGGATTAGGTTACGGAACTCCAAACCAAACGCTATCTTAGTCCAATTAGTAAGAATGTACGGTAGTGTTTGGTTTGACGAATGCAACGTAAGCAGATCACGGAGGGATATGAGATAACATTACAGCTGTTTGTTTCTATTTTCTTCGTAATCAGATACCCTGTAATTGGATACCGGCTTATTGAAAACGAATCCCTCTCCTCCACGACTGTAATCAGATTGCAATGCTTCCGCGCAGACTCGCTGACCGTCTTCAGAGTCCGAACTCACATCGCAGCCTTGTCTTGTCGCTTCCAAACTTGCCGCCGTATTCTCTCGCGGTCTCAACTACACTTGCATGCGCGAAGAAGGCTCCCCTAGGCAGCACCTGTACAGCTGTATGCGCTTGCTCTCGTTGTGTTGCAGTAGCTAGTCTGCTTTCTTGCTTGCTTGAGTTCGATACCGATAACGCACTACGGGAAACTAGGGTTTGTCGAGTGCCCCAACCACTCGATAAACCCCAAAAAACACTCGACCACTTTTACCGAGTGTGACATTTGGCAAAGTCCTCACGGTATATTGGGTAACGGTAAAGGCCGCCTTTGTCGAGTACTTTTTGTCGGGCACTCGGCAAAGTCTTTGTCGAGTGCTAGAACAGACACTCGGTAAAATACAGCACTAACAGACAGCACGCCAACGACAGCGTCTATCTGTGAGTTTTAACGGAGGCTTTACCGAATGTTGCACTCAGCAAAGCTTGACACTCAGCAAAGGCACAAGCTTTGCCGAGTGTTTTGGCTTTAACATTCGGCAAAGGCCCCAGGTTTGCCGAGTGTTAAGGCAAAAACACTCGACAAACAAATAACACTCGACAAAGGCCTGTCCAGAAATGACAGAAACAACCTGTTTGCCGAGTGTTAAAGCCAAAACACTCGGCAAACAGGACCTTTGCTGTGTGTAACACTCGGGAAACCCACAACCCCCTATTTTTATTACTCGGTCGCATATAAAGGACCCACTCAAAACAAACATCACAGACCGTTCATATATATATATATATACACACACACACATACATACATCAACCTTCACAACCATAAATCCGAAATAAACATAACAAACAGTTCGAAAAACACATAAAAATTACTAAACATCCATAGGTTCACAGGTACACTCGTTCACAACGACACAAAGTCACCAAACATTCACAAAGGTTCACATGCATTCCCATTCACCAACTGTCACACCCGGGTTTTCACAGAAATCCGAATGCTGCCATATATGTGCCCAAGAAGTCCACAGAACATATATAGCTTACAAATATGGAAAATCAGAGTACATATGCTCGAATAAAACATGTTACATCAGAGTTTACCTAAATAAAGCACAGCGGAAGTCTAACTCTCTCGACGGGTAGAGCCTCAAGTCCACAAGGACACCGACTGGTTGACCACAGCTCAGAAGTACGGAAGATCTTCAGAAAACTCAGTAGCTATCTCAACCACTGATCCATCTGTTACCCATCCGGGATTTTATTGAATAATGGCAAGTGTAAGTAAAACATTTACTTAGCAAGTATAGCACGGGTACATGAAGGCTCAAAATAAGGCTAGACACGGCTTAACTGCATTAGCACTTTTAGTTGATTCATTTTAGCATGATCGGAGTTACTACAAGTGAAAGAAACCCAGTTGCAACCCAATTAATAAAGTATAAGGGACATTAAGCACAAAGAAACATCATATTCTAATAAAAAAGGATCCAGGCCGCTCGTGACCCTAAGCAAGGCTATCATGATAGATTGTACACTCTGTAGAGGTTTCGCCCTTTACGCACAAGTCGCGTAAAAGTTCAAAGGAACTTTGCACCCAACCACACACATCAACACTTCCGAGGTGTGACGGCATAGAGACGCTATGAGGTTTTTCACAAGACACCCTAACAAGACAGTAGCCGCTAGTTTAACAACGCGGTGAGACCCTAGGCATCGGGATTGACGTACGCTCACGGAGTCACAACATGATGGGGTCAATGGCATCCAACACGCGGGCATCACACCCATCCATGCGCAACGTGTGGAGTTCCCCATCGCACGGACTCCCAGCACGGGACTGTGCCTCACGGGGGCATAGCCGACAGATCACCCTTTCACCTTGTGTCCACTAACGCTGTTGGCCCCGATGGTAACCACTGGCAAGCTAGAGATGTACAAGTTACTTGACCAAGACCAGAGCCATAATAGTTCTAGCGGTGGCGACCTTCTCCTGCGTTGCCGCTTTAAGAACCAGACCTTAGGGAGAGACACTGGAGCAAACCTCCCAACACATGCTCCAGTTCCCTAAACCATGTTGCTAAAAAGCAAGTTTTAACTTTATCATTAAAGTGAACCATTAGATCAAGATTAACAATTAAACATTGGTGACAGTAGCTGCGCATAGCAAAGATTCTACCCATATGCATAAGCCCAAGGTTATCAAGGTACAGGATATACAAAACTAGGTACACCCTTAATGGGACATCAATTTAGACACATGCATATGAAAGTAAATGAATATAAAAGGTGTGTTTAGGTAGCAAGTATTGTCCGTGCTATAACTTGCCTTTATCTAACATAGATACCGCTACTCGGAGTCTTCAATCTTTTTCTTTCAATCTCTTGATGACGTTCCTCTTCCTGCAACAATCATCAAGCACAAGCATGTAACTAAACAAGCAAGCAAACAAGAACAAATAAAAACATTGCACCAATCAAAGGAAAAGCTTTAAAAAGAGCGCAATAAAGGATAGGGCTTGGTCAATTCTCGTCACCATCTAACATAGTCTGCTTTTTCATTTTATATCTCGAGTTCTAGACATCTGATTAACGTGACTCCAATTGGTTTAGCTTCATAATTTGATAATCTATCTTCTGGAAAAAAATCAGGATTTTAGGAGCTACTCTCTAGAATCGACACATGATTTAGTGGACCTTTCAGAATCTGTTTTTGAGGGTGAAAATCTCCGCTGCGACTTATTGCTATTCTTCACCTCCCTCTTATAGCTTATATTAGAGGGCTTCGATCCTAGAACAAGTTAAATAATACTTCTAATCGTAATTCATGTCGATATGAGTCTATCTCAACGAAAACGGATTAAAACAAATCTAAAACGTGGAAACTATGGACTAAACATGATTTCCAACGCTTAAAAGGGCTTTTCTATGAAAGAGTATAGACTAAACGAAAATAGTAGAAAATTACAAGATTCGCTGAGGGTCTTACTGAAAATCTTGAGGCAAAAAATGACGGAAGGCTCGGCGCGACGACGAGATGAAGAATGGGCAATAGTGGAAGATATGGTGGAAGAAGACTACCTTAGGGAATCCCAAACAAAGGGGCCTCCCTGTAAATGAGTCGATAGTGTGCCTTTTCCAGAGGAGAGGTAGTTCGTATATATAGGGAGAAAACCTTTCACTTCCAGGTTCATTAACAATATGAGACTAAATGTGGTTTGCCCCATTCCAATGCGAATGAGCTTTGAAATTTGGGCCAATAAAGTGATGGGATGGATTTGGCCTAAAATTGGGTCAACTTTGGGCCAAGGTAGGTCCACTAATATTTAGGGTGATTTTAATTTTCAGAATAATTGTTTTCCTGGTTATAAAATAATTCCAGATAAGTCCAAAATTGATATTAAAACCATGAAAAATATTCTAAAAATTCTAAAAATCCTAGGAAAAATTCCAGAGATAGAGTTGGACATGAGGAACCCAAATAAAATATATGGAGCTCACGAAAAGGATCTTAGCATGTTTCAAAAATTGGAATTTTCTCTAGGGAAAATAGGATTAATTTCCAAAAAAATCTAGAAAATTCCCATCAATCTCCTAAACGCATTTTTGGAAACTTTACAACATAAAACCACTACATGCAACCGGCACGAATGCAATGCTCTCAATATTATACCTATGTTGTTTTAATTTAACTTAGAAAACAAAATTTTCCTATAGTAAATTCCCTGTGAATTATTTAAAGGTTGGAAAATTTTAGAAAATTGAGAAAATCTTTGCATTAGTTATGCTGACAAATCACATCCCAAAATCCAAAAATTTTGGGGTGTGACAAACTACCCCCTTAAACAGAATCTCGTCCCGAGATTCGGAGAGAGAGGAGAAGCAAGGAGGAGAAACAAAACAAGATTGTTGTTTCAAGGCAGGTAGATCTTCATCCTCTTTTGTCGTATGGCGTAGAATCCTCAATCTTCATCTTCTAAGGTCGGATCTTCAGGCTTGTACCTCTCCTTTGTTGATGTAGTTGCGAAGTCTCCACTCTCAATCTTCTTTAGCTTTCTCCGGCATGGGGGTTGGCCTCAGATTTCCTTATGATGTTCTTCATCGATTTGTGAGAAAAAGATAGCAAGAAGTGCAAGGACATACAGGGAAAATAGAGAGAACCCAACTAGACAATCATTGCAAAGAAGTAAATCAATCAAAGGCATAATAACAGGCATTACAAGCACACTCAACCAAAGTTAAACACACAAGAATAAAAGCGACTCTAAACGTTGTCAATATTGTCAAGGGAATCCTCCTATGCAAGGTTATCTCTTCAGTCTTCTTCACCCTACATCTTCAAACTCGTCTAGTGTGGTGTCCAACTTCTTGGTTGTAGCGGTAGTGAGTGCGACGTCGTCTTGTACTCTGAAGTCGCTCAGGCTTGAACTTCTTGTAGTAGACTAGTATCTTCATTCTTCAAGTGACTTGGGAATGCATCGTGACGATACAGACAATCTAAGTGTTTTAGGATAAAGGAAGAGTGGAAAAGACACTTTGGGGTCAAAGGCCAAGGAAAGAATCCAAAGTGACAGAAGAACAAGGAGGAGTGAAATGGAATTACGGTCAAGGAATGACTGAGTAAACAAGGATATTCACAAAAGTAACACAAATCCCAAGGAGGGGGATGAATGACCAAGGTAAAGCAATAAGCAAGGAGGAGTTAAATAGACAAGAATTTAAGATCAGCAGTTTATCAAACCAAGGTGTAGGTAAATAATCAGAAGTCAATGGTGAGAAGTAATTTATCAAGGAGAGGATAAAACAACCAAGGATATAATGACCAAAAGATAAGTCATCAATGAGGGTAATATGCTCAAGGATAGCACTTTTTATGAATAAAAATCTCAAGGATAGAGAAAGCAAGGGTTGTATGGCAAAATCAACCTTAATGGATGACCAGTACTATCTAGGCCGCGGCCCTACAGTCAGCACGGCTCTGATACCAATCTGTCACACCCGGGTTTTCACAGAAATCCGAATGCTGCCATATATGTGCCCAAGAAGTCCACAGAACACATATAGCTTACAAATATGGAAAATCAGAGTACATATGCTCGAATAAAACATTTTACAGCAGAGTTTACCTAAATAAAGCACAGCGGAAGTCTAACTCTCTCGACGGGTAGAGCCTCAAGTCCACAAGGACACCGACTGGTTGACCACAGCTCAGAAGTACGGAAGATCTTCAGAAAACTCAGTAGCTATCTCAACCACTGATCCATCTGTTACCCATCCGGGATTTTATTGAATAATGACAAGTGTAAGTAAAACATTTACTTAGCAAGTATAGCACGGGTACATGAAGGCTCAAAATAAGGCTAGACACGGCTTAACTGCATTAGCACTTTTAGTTGATTCATTTTAGCATGATCGGAGTTACTACAAGTGAAAGAAACCCAGTTGCAACCCAATTAATAAAGTATAAGGGACATTAAGCACAAAGAAACATCATATTCTAATAAAAAAGGATCCAAGCCGCTTGTGACCCTGAGCAAGGCTATCATGATAGATTGTACACTCTGTAGAGGTTTCGCCCTTTACCCACCAGTCGCGTAAAAGTTCAAAGGAACTTTGCACCCAACCACGCACATCAACACTTCCGAGGTGTGACGGCATAGAGACGCTATGAGGTTTTTCACAAGACACCCTAACAAGACAGTAGCCGCTAGTTTAACAACGCGGTGAGACCCTAGGCACCGGGATTGACGTACGCTCATGGAGTCACACCATGATGGGGTCAATGGCATCCAACGCGCGGGCATCACACCCATCCATGCGCAACGTGTGGAGTTCCCTATCGCAGGGACTCCCAGCACGGGACTGTGTCTCACGGGGGCATAGCCGACAGATCACTCGTCCCCGGTGAAATCAAGAAACACCCTTTCACCTTGTGTCCACTAACGCCGTTGGCCCCGATGGTAACCACTGGCAAGCTAGAGATGTACAAGTTACTTGACCAAGACTAGAGCCATAATAGTTCTAGCGGTGGCGACATGCTCCTGCGTTGCCGCTTTAAGAACCGGACCTTAGGGAGAGACACTGGAGCAAACCACACAACACATGCTCCAGTTCCCTAAACCATGTTGCTAAAAAGCAAGTTTTAACTTTATCATTAAAGTGAACCATTAGATCAAGATTAACAATTAAACATTGGTGACAGTAGCTGCGCATAGCAAAGATTCTAGCCATATGCATAAGCCCAAGGTTATCAAGATACATGATATACAAAACTAGGTACACCCTTAATGGGACATCAATTTAGACACATGCATATGAAAGTAAATGAATATAAAAGGTGTGTTTAGGTAGCAAGTATTGTCCATGCTATAATTTTTCTTTATCTAACATAGATACCGCTACTCGGAGTCTTCAATCTTTTTCTTGCAATCTCTTGATGACGTTCCTCTTCCCGCAACAATCATCGAGCACAAGCATGCAACTAAACAAGCAAGCAAACAAGAACAACTAAGAACAATACACCAATCAAAGGAAAAGCTTTAAAAATAGCGCAATAAAGGATAGGGCTTGGTCAATTCTCGTCACCATCTGACATAGTCTGCTTTTTTATTTTATATCTCGAGTTCTAGACATCTGATTAACGTTATTCCAATTGGGTTAGCTTCAAAATTTGATAATCTATCATCTGGAAAAAATCATGATTTTAGGAACTACTCTCTAGAATCGACACATGATTTAGTGCACCGTTCAGAATCTGTTTTTGAGGGTGAAAATCTCCGCTGCGACTTATTGCTATCCTTCACCTCCCTCTTATAGCTTATATTAGAGGGCTTCGATCCTAGAACAAGTTAAATAATACTTCTAATCGTAATTCATGTCGATATGAGTCTATCGCAATGAAAACGGATTAAAACGAATCTAAAACGTGGAAACTATGGACTAAACAAGATTTCCAACGCTTAAAACTAGAAGGGGCTTTTCTACGAAAGAGTATAGACTAAACGAAAATGGTAGAAAATTACAAGATTCGCTGCGGGTCTTACTGAAAATCTTAAGGCCAAAAACGACGGAAGGCTCAACGCGACGACGAGATGAAGAATGGGCAGTAGTGGAAGATATGGTGGAAGAAGACTACCTTAGGGAATCTCAAACAAAGGGGCATCCCTGTAAAGGAGTCGATGGTGTGCCTTTTCCAGAGGAGAGGTGATTCGTATATATAGGGAGATGTTCATGACTGTCCTCCAAAGGATGAAGAATGTCATCGTCACTGTCATTGCCTAATTGTAATCACTCTAGTAACTCCAAGTCCTTGACATTCTGAACCTCATCTTCAGTCTCCTCGTCAACAAACATTTCTGAGTCTAATTTCATTCAACCGCTTGGGTAAAATATATCTCAAAAGACCCTTCCAGCCCATTTTCTTGGAAGAACTCTCTAGCATATGTGTTTGGGTCTATGTTATAATCTTAATTGTTTGGGACTGATGGTTTACCGTGTGGCGATACTTTGTACACAACATCCCAACCCTTCAGACTTTTGTCATTTTTGCACGGGTATGACAAATAATAAACTTGGGTGGCCTGTTGAGCCACAATATAGACATTGTCTCTTGGTAAGACAGATGACTGTCGAATTTCGACTAGCCCTAGATTAGGGGCCCGTCTCACCATAGAGGGATCAAACTAATGACATTTGAAGATAACATGATTTAGATGTTTGATTCCACTGAAATTAAGTTCATATATTTCTTCAAGTCTCCCATAGTACTCGACCCCATCAAGGCCTGGCGTATAGACTCCGGTATTTGTAGTCCTTTGATTGGGCATCCTCTGCTCATGGCTTGTTGTGCGGAAATGATAACCATTCATGTCATATCCGATAAATGACCTAACCTTATATGCACAACCATCGGCAACCTGTCTCAACTCGGCACTCATAGACACATCGGATTGGCCCTGCAAGTTCGACCAGGATAGTTTGTTATGTTACTAACACGACCTCAGTAATGTCAAATTTAGTACAAACTAAACTAAATTTGAGTGTACCTTCTGTTTGAACAAAGAAATGAAATCGGGGTTTCCATTTTCCGCGCCCTGTCTAAGAAGGGTATCAACTTCATGCGGGGCAGGATCCCTCCTTTTACGCCAGAATCGATCAAGAAATTCCCTGTATAGACGAGAAACAAGAGGGTTGGATGCAGAATAGTGACTAGGTACTCGAGAACAAGTTTGTTGAGAACTTACGGCTAGGTTGGTGAGCACATATAGCATGATAGCGCGCCACTCTCCATTTTTCAAGGTCTTGTTGGTGCCTTCACTTGCACTTGTTGGTCCATACACGTTCCTTCCAAGCACGGTCCAAATCATCAATCAGAGGCTCCATATACACACTCATATTTTTTCCCAGGTAATTAGGAATAATTAACAACAAAAATATGTTATTTCATTGAAAGAGGACGCCGGGGGGGGGGGGGGAGATTGAGAGGGATCACGAACATGGGCCAACAAGAGTATGGGGCAGCCATCATTCCATAAGGATTGAACCCATTTGTTGCCAACACAACACGTACATTCCGAGCCTCTTGAGCCTTGTCACGATGAATCGCATCAAAGTGTTTCCATGCTTCACCATCGGACGGATGTACGAGCTTATCAGGATTGTATCAACATCCACTTTTGTGCCATGTCATCTGTTTCGTGGAGCCGCTGGATCCTCGATATAGGTGGAAGGTACCATAGAATATTCACGGGGATTGTACTTTGCTTCTTTTCCCCATCACCAGAGTCTACCTCCATGAATCTAGACGCCTCGCACTTTGGATAGTACTTTGCTTCTGCATATTCCTTCCTAAATAAGATGCATCCATTTGGACAAGCATGTGTCTTCTCATATGACATCTTAAGTGCATGAAGAAGTTTCTGTTACTCGTATATCTTCTTGGGCAGAATATGACCTTCCTAAATAAGATGCATCCATTTGGACACGCATGTATCTTCTCATATGGCATCTTAAGTGCATGAAGAAGTTTCTGTTACTCGTATATCTTCTTGGGCAGAATATGACCTTCCAAAAGCAGGCTGCCAAAAACGGTCAGGAAAACATCAAAGGCGTCTTGACCCAAGCTAAACTGGGACTTGACGGCCATCAGACGTGCAATGGCATCCAGTTGAGAGACCCTAGTATGTGAGTGAAGGGGTTGTTGTGCCGTTGAGAACATGTCATAATAAGCCTTTGTAGTGGCCTCCGGCTCCTCCTCCCTAGGTCCATCATCGAAGTGTGCTTCGCCATAGTCATGTAACATGTCCCCTACCCCGGCATCATCATCAAAAGCCTAGATGCACTGCCTCACGACATCGTCTCTCACACGATCGGCCTCACCATGGCGCGTCCACCGGGTATAGTTCTCCATAAATCCACTCCTGACGAGATGTTTACCCATGACCTCTTGTGTTTGGTGTTTACGGTTCTCACAAACCGCACATGGACAGAAAGTGGTCGGCGCCCCTTTCACATTGGCAAAAGCTTGCTTCAAGAAACCATTAGTCTTGACAATCCATTCATCGGTCAACTCACCCTTACTTGAGCGGCCAGTGTACATCCACTCACGGTCATGCATCCCTTTACATATCACCAAGTAATAAATTATAATGTTGAAATGCATCTACCGGATTCCTATATGTCTAATAGGTCAAGATAGGTCATAATCCCACCCAAGAATGTGTAGACGAGTTAGTTTCCATGCTCTACTCAAATTTAAGACAGAATTTCGGCACCACCTCCCCGCTGTTCTCTAAATACACATCCAATTACGGAGATTGTGTATTCAGAGAACAACAGGGAGATGATGCCAAAACTCAGCCTCATCCAAGTAGTGCGTGGAAACTAATTCATCTACACATCCTCGAGCTGTCCAAAAAACATGGACAATTTGAAACAGATATGGTTAGACATATGCAAAGATTCTCATATTCACAACCATATCTCTTTCGAACGAGAGACGACTAACTAGGTTACATGATCTACGAACAGGATATGGAAAGATCTTGCACGTGCTCACCTACGGGCTCGACGGCGGGCGAGTCGGTGACGCTCGTGTCGGTGCAAACGCCGGGGAACGACGTGCAGCGGAGCTAGAAGCCGAGGACGGGGCTGCAGGCTCTCCCTGAACAAAAATAAAATTTTGTCAAATGAAAATTTCGGCAGCACCTTCCCTGCACGGGGAGGTTTCCAAAACCCCATCCTGCAAAAAAAACACGGCACGAAGGCCGAAACCACATATACAAGCATAACTGCATCAACCCAACCTCGGCACGAAGGCTGACAACCACATTTACAACCACATATAGATATCATAAAATTGTTTCTATGATCATATCCAATTACAGATCACTCTTACCACTACCACAACTTCATCAACCCAACCTAGAAATTACAGACACACAACCAGAATCAAACTCACCTCCACGTAAAGTCGATCCGGGTATGCGCTAGAGACCCAGGCACTGACGAGCCGTGCCGCCTCCTGCCCCTCCACCACGCCCACATCAGCCAAACTAACCCCTGCTCGCGCCATGGGACCTGACAAGCGGCCGGAAGAGAGGTAGAAGAGCGAGCACTCACCACGATGATGTCCTTGAGGGGGCGGGTGCCGACGGCCATGGAGTTGGGCCCGGGCGGGGGCCGATCGGCCGCGGGGCAGCGTCGGCAGGTGGGCTGGGTGGCCAGAGCCGAGGGCGACGGCGTGGGGTGGGGCGGGTGGCGGCCGGCCGTGGGTGGGGCAGCACGGGGAGAGGCGTCGGGCAGGACTGGGCGGCGACCGACGACGATGGGTGTGGGGCGGTGGCGCGGGGCGGGCGACGGAGTAGGGAGCGGGGCGGTGGGCGGGGCGGCGGGTGGGCGCAGAGGTAGCCGGGTGGGGCGGTGGCGGCGGTGTGTGTGTGGCGGCGTGTGTAGTGTGCGTGTGTGTGAGCTGGGCCGGCCGAAGGGTTAAGTCCGCAAACCCCCTATTTGCCGAGTGTCCTGGATCGGGCACTCGGCAAATAGATCTTCCACATGGCCGCGTGCGGCCACTGAGCGGCCGACCACGTGGCTCTTTGCTGGGTGCATGGGCCATGGCACTCGGCAAACCAAGCCTTTGCCGAGTGTCAGCACTCGGCAAAGAAGCCACGTTGGCCAATGACGTGGCCCACGCGGCCTCAAACTGGCCCGCCATGTGGCCTATTTGCCGAGTGCCAGACTGCAGGCACTCGGCAAATACACTCTTTGCTGAGTATCTTGTGTCAATCACTCGGCAAATACACTCTTTGCCGAGTGTCTCGTGTGTAGCACTTGGCAAACAATTTCCAGAACAATTATTTCATGTAAAGATTTTCAAATTTGTTCAATTACACATCAAAATATCTTGTCAAATACATTCAACAATACACATTTTATACTTATATGAATTGTTTTCATTATTTGATGCATATATAGCTCATTATTCCTTCAGATATTTCATTATTTCAAGTAGAGATAGTTGCAAAAATAATTAAAATTACCAAATGGGTCCGAAAAATTATGATAACTTTGAATGAAACAATATATGTTGTCTACTGCCTATGAAAAAAGTTATGAACTAAAACTCTAATTCAACTTCACTTCATTTCAAAATCCAGTCATATCCTTCTCAATTCTCTGGAACTTCTATGTGGAGGTGCTCCGATTTGTAAGGGCCGTATATGAAAAACTTTTTGAAATCGTCTCAACTTTTTACCACGGCTTCCACATAAGATATTATGAGTTTTTGACAAATCTCATGGAGAGGAGAAAAAGTTTGGAGCGCAAAATCAAAAGTTTGAATGAAACAATCTATGCTTTGCCGAGTGTCTACAAGCAAACACTCGGCAAAGCGAGGTTTTCCCGAGTGCCAGTGCCAAACACTCGACAAAGCCACCAACCCAGCCGGCAGAAAACTCTTATATTTAAAATTTTCAAATTTTTTCAGTTTGAATTTCAGGTTTTTTCAAAGTTTTTTTTTCAAATTTTCAAAGTCTTTACCGAGTGTCTCCCTCGTACACTCGGCAAAGAGCCAACACGTGAAACAGCCGTGGCATGTGTTGGGCACGTGCAACCTCTTTGTCGAGTGTTAGGCTTTAGACACTCAGCAAAGAGCTTACGTCCCAAACGGCCGCCAATGGCCGTTGGCGGCCGTGGCACGTGTTGGGCACGTGCCACCGTTTTTCCGAGTGTCAGGGGTTAGACACTCTGCAATGAGCTAACGTCCCAAATGGCCACCAACGGCCGTTGGCGGCCGTGGCACGTGTTAGGCACGTGCATGCCATTTGCCGAGTGTCAACCTGCGCACACTCAACAAAGCCTTCGATGTGCCAAGTGTATATTTTGTGCCGAGTGTATTTGGTGGAGACACTCGACAAAGGCTTTAATTAGCCGAGTGTCTTTTGTTTGCCGGGTGTATTCTTGTAGACACTTGGCAAAGTTTGTCTTTGCCGAGTGCCCGATGGAATACACTCGACAAAGATGTAGACACTCGGCATATACGGGGTTTCCTGTAGTGCCATTACCTGTGTGGTACCAACTAAAGCACGTAAACGATGATCCTGCTGCCATTACTGCTACAATCGATTTTCAATACCATTGTCGTTACCTGTGTGCTAACCATTGCACATAAACGATGATCTTGTAGAAGGGATATGTCATATAGGGTTTTTTGGATTAATGCCACTGCAATTTTTGCGCTTCAGACATATGTCATTACAATTCGTCTATTCGTAAATATGCCATTACAATTTTTACATACTTCGAACCGTGCCATTATATACGTCTTTGATTCTTCTGAATCTGTCTTGATTCCCTTGGACCCACCCGAAAACCTCGTATTTTTGTATGGTCTAAAATACCTTGCTACTTCTCTCCTCTCCCCTCTCACAGTTGTGTAGGCCCCAACCTATCTGCTCCATCTTCTCCCGTCTGCCTCATCGGCGGACAGCGCGCCCTCGGCGGTGGGGAGGAGTTAGTCCCGCCCCGTCTCTGCCGCGGTCCTCGCCCACCTCACCCGTTCCCCATCCCCGGGGGCCAGGCCGCCACCTCTTTCGCGTAGGAGCGAGCTCCGCCATGCCTGCCGTCGACGCCGCAGCAGGCGCAGGCGAGGTCCGCTCGCTCCGGACCATCCACGACAGCACCGCCTTCCCAGGCGCCGCCGGTGCCGTGACACAGTCCTCGCACATGTCCCTGGCATCCGCGAGCCAGCGGTGCGCGCTGCTGTAGCCGAGGTGCGCCATCTCGGCAACGTATGCGTCGCACAGCACACGGCGTAGGGGCTCAACGCCGGCCTCACGGCGTAGGGCGGCGGCACACGGCGAGGGCGGGCGGCCGGCTCGCGGCGGCGCAGGCGTCAAGGGCGGTCGACTCACGGCGGTGAAGGCGGCAAGGGGCGGCGGGCTCGCGGCGCGTGGCGAGGGAAGGAGAGCATGGGCCGGGCGCGGTAGCTGTGCGTGTCCAGTGCGGGCCCCAGCGTGCCGGCCAGGGGCGGCGCACGGAGAGAGCGGAGGTTGCTCTTCTTGCACAACGCCACGGTGAGGTTGGCGCCTGCCACCATGGGTGCCTGCGACACCATCCTTCCCGCAGCACGACTCTTTAGGCAACCGACGGAATGCGACCGAGAGGGACGCCGACCTCACAGCCGGACTTTGCCGTGGAATCCAAGAACAAAGGAACGGGGGAGGGGACGGGGAACGTGATGAAGGGGAAGACTAGTGGGCCCCACTCGTCAGTGAGTAGCGTTAGAAGAGTAGTTGAGGGCAATATTGTCCATACAAACGCTGCAGATGGGCCCAAAGCCTCCAAATACGTATGGCATGACATATTTCAAAGAAAGTAAGAATTGCAATGGCACTCTTCAGAATAGGTTAATAGTAATGGTGTTTCTCAAAACTAAGAAAATTGCAGTGGCATGGATCCAAAAAAAACCCTTTCATATATGAGTATGTTGATTGTGTTCCCAATAAAAAAATGTACAAGTACTAAACATTCTAAAAGTTAAATAGGAAAGAAGAATTAAGATGCTGAAAGGAATGCTTAACTGTTAGGTGCATATTGTCTTTGGACATGGCGATAACACAACATGATAACGTTTGTACATTTTTTGTTTAGTAATTATTTCCCACCCGTTTTGATCTTCATCCTCACGACTAGCGAGAGAGGTTGGTATTCAAATGGTATTTGAGCAAGAAGTAGCCAGTAAAACAAGAATACCAAAAGATGCTGCAACAATTAATTTATAAAACTCAAAAGGGTTGTACTTGAGTAAAAAGTAATCAACAAAACAAGAATATCAAAATATCCTTGCAACAGTTAATTATGAAATTTTAATATCAAATCATGCATCTCACTATAATTTATTTTTTCACTCCATATCCAATTGGCATGTACCATCAACAATACATCATTGGTACCATGGCATGTGCTGCATGGTGTTGTGGGCGTAACCTTTTTTTTTTCATTTTGTGTCACAC
The DNA here is from genome assembly GCA_033239725.1 of Echinochloa phyllopogon. Classification (NCBI taxonomy): domain Eukaryota; kingdom Viridiplantae; phylum Streptophyta; class Magnoliopsida; order Poales; family Poaceae; genus Echinochloa; species Echinochloa phyllopogon. Next base: position 18,499,966 of record BTCW01000016.1, read on the forward strand.
ACCATGACACAAAATAAAAAAGGATTCCCCTCACAACACCATGCAATGACAACAGTTGCACATGCCACAATGATGTGCTCCTGAATTGGTACATGGTCTCACATTCATTCGTTAGAGGCCATGCATGCCATAGTAGATATGGAGTACAAAAATAAATTACAGCCACATCAGGCTTTACCCACCCAAGTAACTTTAAGTCCAATCACCTATACTTTGTTTGGTTCTGGCACTAATTAACTGACCAAATGGGACGGGATGAGTGAAAAGGATCGTCAGCTCAAAGAGGAGGGATAGCTTTGAGACTTTTCTTTAAAAACAAAAACTGATTTACAATATGAAAATCTTAACCTATCAACTAGTGTTGCTCAAGCCTATAGTTGTTTAAGCAAAATTAAAAGTTAGGATCAAACTAAGAACACACTGGCATGATATATAATCCTAGTGATCGAAATAAAGTGTAAAAGATATCCTGATCCATATCACCAAGGTAAAAAAAGTAAAACAATTGCAAGTATAAACCGTGGAAAGTAATATGACAGGACACGATATGATCATATTTTTTCTCACGGTATCAAGGAGTTGACACCCCCTAATCCATGTTGAGATTCTCACTTTGAGATATACCTCCTTGAGTCTCTAAGAACCCAAGTGCTTCGCTAAGAATACTCCTTCTCCCAGAGCTCACCAAGATCACCACCACCACCCACCACTAAGATCGGCTAGGTTACATCAACCATCAAGAGTAACAAACTCATGAGCCCTCACTTAGACTAGCACTAAGCCCTAAGCAAGATGCACACAAACTTGAATTGAAGAACTTGGAGACTAGGATGTCCTCTCTCTAAATCACACTTAGATGATGAATTTATTGCTTTGATCTTATCATCTTGGTTCCTTGGTCACCATAGGTTGTTAGTATCTCACGGGGTTAAAAACAATAAAAAGGACCCTTCTGGTGGCTATATATAGTAGGCTATACCTAGAAAGGTAGCTATTGGAAAACAAACCCCCATAAAGTAGTATTGTCGGATGATTCGGCGCTTGGTGTTCTCCTAGACTACTGGGTGATCCTGTAACTCTAACGCCACTTAGCCATTGGATGTTCAAAAGTGTATGACATCATCAACCATTGTTGGCGGTCATTACGGCACGATTTCGACCACCAATTCTCGGGAGTAAAGGAGGTCATGTGCATCATTCCATGCACTTAGGTTTATATTCTAATAAAGTTTCATGAGTTTTGGTGAATATATGATGTGCATGCACATAATTGAAAAATATGTACTTAGGGGGGGGGGGGGGGTTGGGAGTGGCCAATTTGGCTGAACCACCCCACTTAGCCCATATACATGTGGCATAGTCCCATAAAGTGAAGTACAAACAAGGGAGGTCCAATACATGAATTCCACGTCAAGCATGACCAAGTGATTTCCGGGGAAGTCTCACGGATCACTGACGTCATCAATCCGGGGCAAACAAGCACAACCCCTGCCAAGTGAAGGCGATCCAGGACGTACCAAGGTAGAGGCGGTGCATCGGAGGGCTGCCGTGCTCTAGGCCCAGTTTGGCCGAACCAGCCCACATGTAGAACCACCTCAAGAACCGCCTCACAACTGACCCCAGGAAGGAATCCAGACCATGGGAGTGGAGGCAGTGCCACATGGCACTTCGGCCGAAGTATATGGGTTCAGTCGAACCCACCACATCGGCCGAACCAGTCGGGCACCTCCCCCTGAGGTGCCTTGGCCGGTGCTCCACTCCACCGCCTTCATCCACTTATAAATGGAGGGGTTCACCCCCCATTTCAACACCACTTGGAAAAGTCTCCATTTCCACTCTTTGAAGATGTAGAGTTAGGCTAGTCTAGTTAGGAGTTACAGTCGGGGTCGAGCTTCGCTCGGGGTTCCGGAGTCGTCTTCTGGAGTTTTGGTAAAGCTCTTGTATCTTCCCCTTTTCTTTATGTAAGACTCTGAGTATTCAATATATTGTCTTCCAACATTTACTTGAGTTATTTCTTCTACATTTATTTCATGGATAAGCATGGAATGTCTAGCCTTAGTTATAGATGCTGTAGTTTGGCTCTAGAAGTTCTCTCCTAGTTCTTTATCTCATCTGACCTATTCAATTCTGCTCAATACTTGCGATGAATTGTCACCGGGGTACTGATAGGGTTGCTCGCTCTTTCTAGTAGAGTAAGTAGACCCCGACTAGTGTAGATGTGGTGTCCATACTTGAGGGTGAGCTTGGAGTGCACCTGATTCAACATACATGTGGTAGCCACTAGGTGGTGATAGCACTATGCGGCCTTTGGAATCCACCACATTAGTCTTGGCATTGTAGGACCTACCCTCCAGGAGGTTGGCAGTTCCCCTTATCATCCCTTTCTGTGAACTTGCCGGTGCCCTGTCCTGACGCTGAGATAATAGAAATAGGAAAGAACAATAGATGTTATTCTTTATGCTAGTTGTAGTCTTGGATGAAGATATCTCTAAGTCATTGGAAGTATATATGAATATTTTCTTGTCTCGTTGTCCTCCCACTAGCTAGACTGCTCTTCTATCTTTATCATATATTCATGATTTCTCCTTTTGTGTGTCAAATGCATATCACTCAAATGATATCCTTTACCACCGCCTTGTTAGTCGATACTTTAATTAGTGGTCGCATCCTTGTTAATAGTCGATACCCTTTATCCATTGTTTCCCTGAGGAAATTAATACGATACCTTGGAATACTCCTGGGGGGAATGCTACATTAGTATTCGTACGCTTCCAGATTTATATCTGTGTCGTAAGAAATACCAACAACCGTCAAACAATCCGGTGCACCGTCGGATGATCCACTATTTTGATCTCTAGACTCAAAAATATTTGGTTCTTCCGGTGCTTTGTCACACACCACACCATTGGATAATCCGGTCATGTTGGGTTCCTGCATTGTGAGTACCGGATGATTAGCCAATCATCCGTGTAGTACAAAATTGATGTTGGATTATCTAGCACCTCAGTTTCAGCTAGAACTTGTCTAATTTAATCTTGCTTTAGTTCCTTTGCTTCTTGCTTACTTCCATAAGCTTGACTTGACTTGAAATACCTTAATGAACTGATTTATTACTTCTGTGTTCATGAACCTAAATAATCTTGCATGGTTAAGTTACTAATTCATATTTCTCTCTATAGTATGATCATAAAACTATAAATTCAAGGTCCTATACCTAAATCATGTGTCCTTCATATTCTTAGCACACTTGGATCTAGACAAGTTATTAATCTTTATGAGATGACCATTAAAGTGTCTTGAAGAGCACGAGGGTTTATATTCATTCCCATTTGGTTGTATATGTATTTCAAACAAGTTTGAGTGACTCAGAATGAGATAATCCTGCAAAACAAGTTAGTCACATGCATATACCCACTAGTGATTCATATATCGCCAAATTCCATAATTCTTATGATAAATGCATAGGTGCTTTATTGGGCCTAATCCTATTTTTTGGGGCTGGATTCAACCCATCTCGTGTTTGGTTATGAGGTATGGGTTCAACCTATTTTTTTGTTTGGTCGGAGAGATTGAGAGGGACAAGATGGATGCCACTTTCACATCGTTAGCAATAGTCATATGCAGATCCCATCTGTCATGTGTAGGGCCCATATGTCATTCAAATACATTTTTCTTTTTTCCTTCCTCCGACCTTATCTTCTCTGCTTGATGCCCTGCATCCGCTCAGCGCCTCTGCTCGGTGATGTGTCGCCCGCTCGCAGCTGCTCCATTGTGCTCGCCCAGCGCCGCCCCGCCCCCCCTGCCAGGAGCTGCCTCGCCTCGCCCGCCAGGAGCTGCTCTGCATACCGACCGCCTGCCCGAACCTGATCTGTGCTGCCCACCTGGAGCCGCTCGGCCAGCCCCGACCTTGCTTCGTACTCCGTAGGCGCCAGTCGCTTGCGCCTACCCCTGCTCTGCCTACGTCAGCTGCCTCCGCTTGTCCTTTGTCCCATCTATGCTCATGGTCCCCATAGATGGAGTCGAGATGGTGCCCGATGGGATGGAAGGGGTTCAACCCCGTCCCCTCGTTTTGATGAAATCGAATGAACCCGCATCTATCGGGCGGAGGTCCGTTCCAACTCACATCAACTCTTATCCAAACACGGGTCCATCTGGGTCCAATCCACTCTAACACACTTCATCCCCTAAACTAATTCAAACACATCCGTAAAGGCCTACCAACTTTATATCCCATACTGTGAAAGGGCCGACTCTAGTCTAGTGGTTAGAGTACCTAAGTAGCATATTCTACTTTCTGTATGAGCGAATTAACTGGGTTTGTAATAAAAAATATATAAAAATTGGTAGGGGTTTCTCTTGGTGACTCCGGTAAAAAAACTTTATATCCCATAGTAAAGCCATTTTAACCATATCTCACTCCTAACAAAAAAATAATGTAACTAGGTTGGAAATACAAGTGTAAGGGACAAAAAAGATCTCGAGCATTTTCTGATGGACATGATAGAATCATCCAGGATTGCTAGGTACAAAATATTTTTTTTATTCAACTAGCAAATGTGGGCTCATTCAAGGCAACAACTAAGGCCTCCTTTGGCAGGGCTCCGGCTCCTACAAAAATGGCTCCAGCTCCTACAAAAATGGCTCCAGCTGTGGCTTCTCCGGTGAAGCGGCTTTTTTAATGAAGTTGGAGCTACTTTTAGAAGTGTTTGGTAAAACATCTTCTTCCGTCTTTTCATTTGTGCATTAAGGATGTAAATGTCCATTGTGCCCTTTGATATTTATTTGTTTATGTAAATGAATTTTAATTTGTCCACAATTTATAATTTGATTTTGTATACAAATTAAAAATGATTCGTTCAAACGCCTATTCAGCATGGGACACCAAATCCAACAAAACAAAACATTGTATCACCCATTCTTTAATCATTCTCAGTGCATCAATACCTATATAATAATAGATAAGAGCAGTACAATAAATAAACGTCACTTGGCTATAAGCCAAGCCACATCAACATAATCAAACGTGGAGGAAAGAGAGAGAGAAGGCGAGCTTGTCGCCGCGCCCATCGACTGGCTGAACGCAGGGAATCAAGGATCCCCTTCCCCGTGCTCGGCCCCACGCGTACGCATTCAACTCTCTACGAATGCTCTCCCTCCTCGAATGAGGGTGAATAAAAAAACCGACAGTGGGTCCAGTTTAATTAAAAATCAGAGCTTAAGGAGACAAGCTGTTGTATACATTGTCTATTAATGTTGTCTCTAAATGACATGGCTTGGCTTAGTTTATTAACCTTGCTCTAAGGCTGCTCACACTGGTGAAACTCTACCATTTGAAAGAGAATATTCCGTCCTGGTTATCGAGATTCCCCACTCTCTATCACTTTCTTCCATGCTCGTTCAAACTCTGTCTAACTCTCTATACCAACTACCTCTCATGGGACCCACCAATAAATTCTTTTTATTCCCCTCTCTCCTTTTCTCTCCTCTCGTTGCTCTCTCTCCTCCCTCCCTCCCCATCTCTCTCTGCGTGCCCCCTCCTCTTCTCCACCAGCGCCGCCGTCCCCTCCCTTCCACCGGCGCCACCGCTCCCTCCCCTCCCCCGCCGGCGCCGCCACTCCCTTCCCTTCCCCACCGGCCGCCCTCCACCTCCCCCGTGTGCGGCCGAGAGCAGCACGGCGGCGGCCAAGCGCTCGCCGAGCCCTTCCCCGCCTTGGACACCGCCGGCTCCCATAGCTGGTGCAAGTGGCAACCCCGTCTCCCCTCGCCGCCGAGGCCCCACCGCCGTGCCGCCTCTGCCTCCACCTCCCTCCCTGCGCCTCCGCCTTCGCCGCCCCTTCCCGGCCAGCGGCGCGGCCGGCTCGCCTCCCTGCGGCCTCTCCCTCTCCCTCCAGGCCCCTCACCTTTCCCCGCCTCGCCTCCCTTGTCTCCCCTCCCTCTCCAGGCGGCCGGTGGCGCGGCAGCGACGGATGGGGGGAGGGCGCGGGCCACAACGGTGCGGCGCGGTGAGAGCTCACGGGCCACGGTGGCGCGGCTTTGTCGTCTTCTCCACCGGCCCCCTTCCTTCTTTTGTCGGTGTGCGCGGGCCCCGAGCCCTCCGCCCTCCGCCTCTGCCGTCCGAGCTCCTCCGTCCATCCGCGGCACCGAGCTCCGCTTCCTCAGTGACTGCGACGCGGGCAGCAGAGGGGAATCGGGCGCGGGCAGGCGGCGGCGTGGAGGATGGGCCAGATCCGGGCGATGGCGGCCTCCTCTTCGCCGTCGAGGATGGTGCCCGTATACGGGTTCAACGACGAGGCCTCCACCGGCAAGGATGGGGAGGAGGTTGAGGACGCCGTGGTGGAGAAGACGACGACGGCTGGAGAGAGAGGCGCTGGCGGCCCTCCTTTTCCTTTCCGCGGCCCTCCAGCAGCTGGGAGTCCTCCACGCGGAGGAGGAGGCAACCCGGGCGGCGGACGACGGTGGCATCCTCCAGCAGCGGCGGCGGCGGCGAGGTGGGGCCTGCGCTAACGTGGTCTTTTAGCGATCGCCTTTCTCTCTCTCCATACTAGATTAGTCACACCCGGATTTACACAGAAACCCAAATGCTACCATATGTGTGCCCAAGATGTCCACAGAACACATACAACTTATAAATATGGAAATCAGGCTCGAATAAAATAGTTTACATCAGAGTTACCTAAATAAAACACAGCGGAAGTCTATGTATTAACTCTCTCGACAGGTAGAGCCTCAAGTCCACAGGGACGCCAACTGGTTGACCACAACTCAGAAGTATAGAAGATTCTCAGGAAACTCAGTAGCAGCAGACTCATTTACTCCATCTGTTACCCATCCGGGATTTTGTTGAATAATGAAAAATGTAACTAAAACATTAACTTAGCAAGTATAGCACGGGTGTATGAAGGCTCAAAGTAAGGCTAGACACGGCTGAGCTGCATTAGCACTTTTAGTTGGTTCATTTTAACATTATCCAAGTTACTACAAGTGAATAGAACCTAGTTGCAACCCAATTAATAAAGTATAAGTGACATTAAGCATAAATAAACATCATCTTCTAATAAAAAAGGATCCAGGCCGCTCTTGACCCTAAGCAAGGCTATCATGATAGATTTATACAGAAACCCGAATGCTACCATATGTGTACCCAAGATGTCCACAGAACACATACAACTTACAAATATGGAAATCAGAGTACATATGCTCGAATAAAATAGTTTACATTAGAGTTTACCTAAATAAAACACAGCGGAAGTCTATGTATTAACTCTCTCGACAGGTAGAGCCTCAAGTCCACAGGGACGCTGACTGGTTGACCACAACTCAGAAGTATAGAAGATCCTCAGGAAACTCAGTAGCAGCAGACTCATTTACTCCATCTGTTACCCATCCGGGATTTTGTTGAATAATGACAAATGTAACTAAAACATTAACTTAGCAAGTATACCACGGGTGTATGAAGGCTCAAAGTAAGGCTAGACACGGCTGAGCTGCATTAGCACTTTTAGTTGGTTCATTTTAACATTATCCAAGTTACTATAAGTGAATAGAACACAGTTGCAACCCAATTAATAAAGTATAAGTGACATTAAGCATAAATAAACATCATCTTCTAATAAAAAAGGATCCAGGCCGCTCTTGACCCTAAGCAAGGCTATCATGATAGATTTATACTTTGTAGAGGTTTCGCCCTTTACCCACCAGTCGCGTAAAAGCTCATAAGAACTTTAAACCCAACCATGCACATCAACACTTCCGAGGTGTGACTGCATAGGGACGCTACGAGGCTTTTCACAAGACATCCTAACAAGACAGTAGCCGTTATGGTACAACACAGGCAGCATGATCCAAGGCACCGAGATTGACTGACTCTCAGGGCACAGCGATAAGAGGGTCAATGGCATCTAGAGCGCGGGCAACGCATGCCAACAAAATAAAGAGCGCAACGTGTGGAGTTCCCATACCACAGGGACTCCCAACACAGGACTGTGCCTAACGAGACATAGCCGACGAATATCCCGTCCTCGGTGGATCAAACCATACTCTCACGAGTGCTTCAAATAGCGCCGTTGGCCCGTCGGTAACTAATGTCAAGATAGAGCCGTGCATGCTACTCGTCCAAGACTAGAGCCATAATAGTCCTAGTGGTGGCGACAGGCTCCTGGGTTGCCGCTTCAAGAACCAGACCTTACGTAGAGACACTAGAACAAAGCACGAAGCACATGCTCTAGCTCCCTAAACCATGTTGCTAAAAAGTAAGTTTTATCATCATGTTGAAGTGAACCATTAAGTCAAAATTAATAATTAAACAGATGGATAGTAGCGGTGCCTAGCATAGTTTCTACCCATATGCATAAACCCGGGGTAATCAAAGGACAGGATAATCAAAACTACGTACAACCTTAAAGGTACATCAATTTAGACACATGCATGTATGAAATAATTTATTACTAAGTGGGGTCAAAATTAACAATTAAACAGATGGATAGTAGCAGTGCCTAGCATAGTTTCTAACCATATGCATAAACCCGGGGTAATCAAAGGACAGGATAATCAAAACTAGGTACAATCTTAAAGGTACATCAATTTAGACACATGCATGCATGAAATAATTTATTACTAAGTGGGTAGGTAGCAAGGATTTTCCGTACTATAACTTGCCTTTATCCAACAAAGATACCGCTACTCAGAGTCTTCAATCTTGTTCTTGCAATCTCTTAATGACGTTCCACTACCCGCAACAATCAACGACACGAGCACAACATGCAGCTAAACAAGCAAGCAAACAATATACAACTAAGAACAGTATACAAATAAAAATAAAAGCTTTAAAAGAGCGCGCTAAAGGATAGGGCTTGGTTCTATGGTAACGTGAACACAAGAATCACACTAATCAGAGCTAAAACGAGAAAGTTACGATGTTTCTAAGGTTCGGGGACTTGCTGGCCAGGTTTAAATACTTCTAGGGACCTATTCGTGAAAAACCGAGGACCTATACGCAATTTCATATAAGAACCTGAGGGCTAACGCACAAAAAGGCAGGGGCTTTTCTACGAAAGAGTATAGACTAAACGAATATGGTAGAAAATTACAAGATTTGCTGAGGGTCTTACTGAAAATATTGAGGCCAAAAACGACGGAAGGCTCGGCGCGACGATGAGATGAAGAATGGGCAGTAGTGGAAGATATGGTGGAAAAAAACTACCTTAGGGAATCCCAAACAAAGGGGCCTCCCTGTAAAGGAGTCGATTGTGTGCCTTTTCCAGAGGAGAGGTGGTTCATATATATAGGGGGAAAACCTCTCACTTCCAGGTTCATTAGCAATATGGGACTAAAGGTGGTTTGCCCATTCCAATGCGAATGAGCTTTGAAATTTGGCTAGAAAAAGTCTACTTCACTCCCCAATCTATATGGGTGGAACACATCACTCCCCAACCTATGAAAATTGATTTTTTACCCCCTGAACTTTCTAAAACCGGACAAATCACCCTCTAAAGCAGTTTTGAAAAATCATAATAAATCACAGAAAAATCATAAAATGAAAAATAAAATTGTGTTGGACTTCTAATTAGTAGTTCTACGCGATGAACATATAATACGGAATGCTTTAGTACATTTTTGCTGTAACTTTAGATCTATGCGTTTCTTCATACCTGTAAAAAAATGTACTAAAGCATACCATATTATATGTTCACTGCGTAGATCTACTCATTTGGAGTCCAACACAATTTGATTTTTCATTTTATGACTTTTCTGTGATTTATTATGATTTTTCGAAACTAGTTCAAGGGGTGATTTGTCCGGTTTTAGAATGTTCAGGGGGTAAAAAATCCACTTTCAAAGGTTAGGGGGTGATGTGTTCCACCCCTCATAGGTAATGGGATAGATTTGGCCTAAAATTGGGTCAACTTTGGTCCAAGGCTGGTCTACTAAGATTTAGGGTGATTTTAATTTTCGGAATAATTATTTTCCTCTAATAAAATAATTCCAGATAAGTCCAGAATTGATATTAAAACCATGAAAAATATTCTAAAAATTCTAAAAATGCTAGGAAAAATTCCAGAGATAGAGTTGGACATGAGGAACCCAAATAAAATATTTGGAGCTCATGAAAAAGATTTTAGCACCTTCCATAAATTGGAATTAGCTATAGAAAAATAGGAATAAATCCCAGAAAGTTTTGGAAAATTCCCATTAGGCTTCTAAACGCATTTTAGAAAACTTTACACACATTGTCGGTGTTTAGAAATCGCGGTCCCGACACCAACCAGAAATGCGCTGTGTTCCCTCCCTTGATGGTTGATGCAGAAGATAACACGAGACACGGGTTCATCCTGGTTCCGGTCAGAAGACCGTACTTCCAGCAAGGCGGTGTGCGCGATGTATTATTCTGCACTGGACTGCAAGCAGTAGGGGGTACAAGCAGGTTGGGACGAGAGGCTAGACCTCCGAGTCCCGGATGATTGAGGCAGAGTACCAATATCGTGATCTATTCTAAGTGTAGGCGGATTCTCTCCTATTTTCATTCCTTTTTTCGTTGTTTTTCTCCTGCTCGATCACCTCCTCGTTTTATAGGCCAAGGAGGAGGGGTTATAGGAGCGTGTTGCCGGTTAGGCATAGTTGTTGCACAGTAGTAGGAATGGCGCTGGACGTGCTTCTCTATCCTTGTTTGCTGTAGTCGATTCTTGTACTGGCGATGACGTCGAAGAGTGGTCTTGAGGATCCGGAGCGTCCTTAACGTGATAATGGCTCGTCCGTACACTACCTCGAGGGTCTCCCATGCCGGCGCACAGCTTATTCTGTGGGAAATCGCTGTGGGAGTCGGTGGCACAGGGAGTTGGAGTGACCCAGCCCTGTTCGCGCGGCGGCGACATGTCCGCACAGTGCCGGAATTGGTCGCATAGTGCTCGGAATGGCCCGCCATACCTCTGTCGTCCTGAGCTCTTCTCCTGTTGTGTGCTCGAGGGTCTCTCCGTTCGACGGAGGTCTTCGAGTCGTCGGAGTTGGCAGTACAGGAGCTCGGAGTGACGGGCTCTGTTCGCACAGTGCCGGTCTGTCCGCACAGAGCCTTGGTTGGCAGCATAGTGACGGGAGTTGGTGGATACGATGGGGGGAGTTGTGGCCGTCAGGGCAGTATGGCAAGAAATCTGTCTTTTGACTTTGGAGGCACGGTGGCAGAGGGCGCCATTTAATGTTCGTCGGAGCGAGGGTCTCGACCGAGGTGGAGCTTTCCCCATTCCGTGGGTTGCTCGAGGCTCGGTCCCCAGGCCTCGACCGAAGCGGAGTTCTCCGATTCGCTCGAGGGGTCGGTCCCTCGAGTGAAGCGGAGATTTTGGTTCGCGTCGAGGCACGCCGCGGGGCGTCTTGGTTGGGCCTTCAGTCGTTGCTGGGCCGTGGGCCTTAACTTCCGTTTCTTTTTCTGGTTACTTGGACAAGATTAATGTTTATTGGGGCGGTTATCCCATAGGTTTGGGTACCCCTAATGACTGCCTCTAACACACATAAAGCCACTAAATGCAACCGGCATGAAGGTAAAGCACTCAACATTAAACCTATGTTTAATTTAGAAAACAAAATTTTCCTATACTAAATTCCCTGATAATTATATAAACCTTGGATAAATTTTAGAAATTTCAGAAAATTCTCATTTTAATTATGCTAACAAACCACATCCCAAAATCCAAAACTTTTGGGGTGTGACAGAATGTCAACAACAAACAAGAAGAAATTAATACCCTCAGTCTACGACCGCTCCATCACGAAGTCCTTCAAAATGATGAAGCGTAGTGGACCACTAGGACAGTCCCTCAGCTTGGAATGCAAAAGAAACAATCGATTCCGCCGCTCGTCGTACTTTCAGCAAAGCAACGAGGGCTCATTGACTTATGTAAAGACTTGAAAATCATGACGGCTCAGATCCAAGTGGAGGGAAAACAACCTGTATCAAAGGATGACGACTTCGTACCTGCATGGAGATTACTACTGTGGGGATGACTTGTTGTTCTTGGAATTCAAAGATTTATTCCAATTGTACAACCAAGACGCACTTGACATCTTTTTCCTCAGTGCTTGGGTTTTGTAAGTGTTCATGAATATTCGGTAAATATATACATTGTCACACCCGGGTTTTCACAAAAACTCGAATGCGGCCATATGTGTGCCCAGGAAGTCTTAGTACACATATAGCGAACAAATATGATAAACAGAGAACATATGCTGGAATAAATTCTTCATTAAATAGAATGTTTACATCGGAGTGCTTCATAAATGATCTAAACAATAACAGTGGAAGACTAATAAAACTCTCAACTAATGGAGCCGCAATCCACAGGGACTCTGACTGGGAGATCACAACTCAGTAGTACGGTAAATCTTCTGGAAACTCAGAAGCAGACTCATGCCCAGCCCAATCTGTTTACCCATCCGGGATTTTGTTGAATAAAATTGCAAGTGTAAGTAAACAATTACTTAGAAAGTATAGCATGGGTATGAAGGCTCAAAATAGGCTAGACACGGCTTAACTGCATTAGCATTTTTAGTTGGTTCATTTTAACATTAACCAATTTACTACAAGTGAATGAAACCCGGTTGTAACCCAAACTAATAAAGTATAAGTGACATTAAACATAAATAAACATCATCTTCTAATCAAAAAAGATCCAGGCCGCTCGTGACCCTGAGCAAGCTATCATGATAGATTTATACTCTGCAAAGGTTTCGCCCTTTACCCACCAGTCGCGTAAAAGTTCAAAAGAACTTTGCACCCAACCACGCACATCAAAACTTCCGAGGTGTGATTGCATAGGGACGTTACGGGGTTTTTCACAAGACATTATAACAAGACAGTGGCCGCTAAGGTACAATAAGGTGGTGAGACTCTAGGCACCGAGATCGACGTACGCCTACGGAGTCACACCATAGGGGGGTCGATGGCGTCCCAAGCGCGGGAATTGCGCCCAACAATGCACAACGTGCGGAGTTCCCCATCGCAGGGACTCCCAACACGGGACTGGGTCTAACGAGACCTAGCCGACGGGGCTACCGTCTTCAGTGGAATCAAGAAACACCCCGTGCCTTACTTCCCATAACGCCGTTGGTCCCACCGGTAACCACTGGCAAGCTAGAGACGTACAAGTTACTTGACCAAGACCAGAGCCATAATAGTTCTAGCAGTGGCGACAGGCTCCTGGGTTGCCGCTTTCAGAACCGGACCTTACCGAGAGACACTGGAGCAAAGCACACAGCACATGCCCCAGCTCCCTAAACCATGTTGCTAAAAAGCAAGTTTTATCATTAAAGTTGAAGTGAACCATTAAGTCGAAATTAACAGTTAAATAATGGTGACCGTAGCTGCGCATAGCAAAATCTACCGATATGCATAAACTCAAGGTAATCAAAGGATAGGAGTAAACAAACTAGGTACAACCTTAACAGGACATCAAATTAGACATATGCATATGAAAGTAAATGTATGTATAAAGTGTGTTTAGGTAGAAAGGATTGTCCGTGCTATAACTTGCCTTCCTCGAACGGCGGCTGCTGCTGCTGTGGGTCCTGCTCCGAAAAATCCTCCACGTACTCGAACTCCAAAGCGTACGGCTCACCGACTGGACACGAATCACCATACAAGCGAGCACGCAAACCAATATATGCAAACAAATAATATTCTATTAGAATAGTACATCAATCAATAGAAACAATACATAAAAAGGTTCTATAAATAATCTACGCTTCACTACATACACATGAGCGTGAAAATCACACTAATCGGAGTTAAAACGAAAAAAATATGGCAAAACTAAGATCTAGGGACCTGCTGGCAAGTTTTAAAAGTTTCCAGGGGCTTATTTTAAAGAAACCAGGGACCTATACATAAATAAGCATTAAAACCTGAGGGCCTACGTGTGAAAACACCTAGCTCGGACTGCGGGTTCTATTATTTAAAAAGCCAGGGGGTTTTCTTTTAAATTCAGGACCTAAGAGCAAATACTTTACAACAGGGGGTGGACCGCGGGTTGTTTTGCTAAAAGTGCAGGGGCTCTTTTGAAAGAAGGCCACAGTTGACCGGTACGGCTCAGATTGACCTGGGGGTGGGTGAGATCTGAGTCCGTCGGATCTAAATCGCGTGGCCCTTAACAGATCGGGGGAGGTGCTTGCCGGTGGGGAAAAGAAATGCGGCGGCGCCGCTCGGCCGTGGCGGAAGCTCACCGAAGTAGAGCCGATTCGGCGCTCCGGGGCTTCAATTGGCACGGTGCTTGTCCCTATGGGACCGGGGCGAGATGGCGAGCAAGACTAGGGGATTCACGATGAGGGAAAAGGTGGCGGGGGTGGCCAACGGCGATGACCCGCGGCGGAGAAACTCTGGCGAGGTCATGCGCGCGCGACAGAGCGAGGGAGAGGGCAAGGAGCGGTTCAGGAGGACCCTTACCTCGGCGCAAAACTCCTGGGGGGCTCCACTCGGCCGGGGCGGAGATGTGGCGGCTGATCGTCGGAGTCCGGCGCTGGGGCGGAAAATCGGTGGCACGGAGCTGCGTGGGGAAGGCAATGGGGGCGCTAGGGGCTCGGGGCGAGGTTTGGTGGGAGCTGGGGGCTTTGGTGGGCGGCTTATAAAGGCCGGAGCCGGTCACGTATAGCAGGGGGCGCGGAGATTGGGCGGCGATGGTCCGCGGTTCTTTCCTTGTGCGGGCGGGGTGCGAGAGGGGAAGGCAAGGCGGGGAAAGGAAGGGAGGTGGTGCTAGGAAGCTTCGGCGAAGCCTCGCGCTGGCCCAGGGGCGCGGAGATGGCGGGCGGTGTGGTTGGCCGAGGTGCAGCGTGCGGGGAAGGAAGTCCCGGGAGGTGCGGCGGGAGGTAGAAGATGGCCCTGCCATGTGGGCCCTGCTGGCCAGTGAGAGGAGAGGGAGGGAAGGGAGCGCGCGGTTGGGCCGTTGCTGCTGGGCCTGCTCGGGGAGAAGGCCCAAGTGGGAAAGAGGAGGGGGCGAGCTGGGCCAGGGAGGAAAAAGGGAGGGAGTGGGTGGCGCTGGGCCGACTCGGGGAGACGGGCCCAGGTGGAGGAGGTGGGTTGCGCTCAGAGAAAGAGGAGGGGGAGCAGAAGTAGACCTGAGGAAAAGTTTGAGGGGCGAAAGTGAACTCTGGGCTTTGCAAACTTTTCTAGAGCTCCAAACAAGGTGATTCAAATTTGAATTTAAATAAATTTAAATTCTCGTTTGAATCACAAGCAATACAAAGAAAATAAATGCAGCAGCATGAATGCAACAAAAATATTTCTACAACTTATATTTGATTTTAATATTCATAAATAATTCATTTAACTTATATTAATTATGAGCAAATTAAATGAAAGCCAATTAATTACTTAAAATTTTAAATAGGCAAATTTTGGGTGTTACATACATGGTCATGTATACAAGTTCTTTTATAACGACATTTTATTTTGTCTCATGTAGAATGGAGAATGAAGAATCCAAAAAATGTCATATCATCACGTAGGCTTCATGGATGATGGATCCAGTGGTTGTGAACTAGAAGAATCTACGTGACGATCGCAAGGGGGTATTTAATAACTTCAAGTTCTGAAGTGTTGACCATTATAAGGCGATGATACTGCTGCCTTACAACTTTGTGTGAGTGCTTCATTACAAGTATCCCCAAAATGACCATCCTACTTATTAACTTAGTCTAACTAGTTGTATCAACGTGCAGGAACCACTTGATACTATTCGTGATAATTCCTGACGGGAGCTTGGCTATAGTAATGGACTCATTGAAAAAAACCAAGACAACACTTCATTGACACGCTCAATGAGGCTTGGGCAAAGTGGCACACGCTACAAAGGGGCAGCTTCAAGGAAACCCTGACAATCAAGATAGACTTTCTGTTATGTCACTATGTATAAATTTTGATTTGATGACTTAGCATTTATAGATTTGATGACTAACCATACATATATTTGATGACATATTTTTCCTAAAGTGTTTGAGGCAG
Source organism: Echinochloa phyllopogon (assembly GCA_033239725.1). NCBI lineage: Eukaryota > Viridiplantae > Streptophyta > Magnoliopsida > Poales > Poaceae > Echinochloa > Echinochloa phyllopogon. The sequence continues at coordinate 18,515,942 of BTCW01000016.1, forward strand.
GCGCATGGCAACAACCTGTGCATATACTATGTATGTGAGTTCATGCTTAGCCTTGTTGGTGACCAGCTCACAATTAGTCAACGGGGAAATAAAGTACGTATACAACTAATGCATTTTAGTGTTCTATTATTTTTATGTTGTTCATAAATTTATATCTTTTAGAAAAATAAAATACTTATTCGAGTTCCATAATATTTCCTTAGGTATCGTAGATGAGAGATCAGCTAATAGCGATTGAAAGGCTCCATGCTATTCAAGAGGCTCTTTGCGGATTTATCCACCAATAGGTTTGTCCTTCTGAGTAGTAAATCCATTTTAATGGAGGACCATTGGATCTCTTTTCCCAATATCATCAAGAATACTTTTAATGTTGTCCTCTGAGGCAATTTGTAATAATACATATAAGTTTCACCATATTTTGTAATTATATATATGTATATAAGTTTTACTTGTATGGTATAGTAATTGTATATGCGTAATTATATAGTATAAATGTAATTATATGTGTGTAATTATATAGTATCTCGAATACATATAGATGTATAATAGTAGTGTTCAATACGTAGATGGATTAGTAAATAAAAAAGAAATAATAAAGAAGAAGTGGTATATAAATAAAAGATAAAACAACATATAAAAGAAAAAGGGTGCGCAACCCCAGGCTAGCGCCAACGGGGCCTTTAATCCTAGTTGCAGCACCTAGGACTAATGTCGAGTTTTCTACTATTGTGACGAGGACCAGCTTGGTGATCACGTGGGCCTACCGTTGGCCCATCCCTAGTCTCACCCAGTCTTTCCTTGAAAAACCTATATATCTTTCAAAAGTTTTTTATCAACATGACTATTACTATTTGAAATTCGTGCGGATTGGATGAACGAACATGATTGACGCAGAAGGGTGAGCTAGCTGCAGTCGACAGGTGCACATAGACAGCTGTGCCCACACGGCTAGCAACATGCATCAAGCGGACAAGAATGACTTCGTTTGAAATTTGATCTTTGAATTCATGTTTCTCTCAAATTACAAATGCTTTTTCAAATCCGTTTGAACCATGGTCTTATTTATAATTTATGCAACAAACGAAGCTCAAATTTAAATATATTTCATATTTTTGTTCATTTTTTAAAAATCAACATTTGTAATAAACTAGTTCAATATTTTCGTTATACCATTTCAACATTCTATGTAAGAACTATTGAAATAGCTTTTTTGAAAATATTAAGTATTAAGTTTGAATAAATAATGAATCTAGTCCAACAATAGAAATATACTATTTCAACATTTTTCACATGCTGTCTCAACATTTGCACTATGCTATTTCAACATATTTTAGAAAAATATTGAATTAGTTTTAAAATGTTGAATCAGGTTGATAAAAAATATTCAATCGGTATGACAAGAAACTGCTAGAGGCCAATAGAACTCCATGCTAGAAAAAGATTCAAATAGAGTTACATGTGCGGCTTTGTATCTGACATAATTGAAAAAGTCTAAATCTATGTAACATATATAGATGTACCCCACTAAGAGTCATTAACTCTATTTCTATCAACATGCAAGCTAACCACGTCTTATAGGAACCCACCATACCAGGTCACCATCCACTAGCTAGGACCATCTATTTATGTCTTTTGATGATTTTCTATAACTAATAGCATTCATGCATGCAATTTATTAGTTTTTGCTAATACAATGCTACAAGATTCCCATAGTAGAAATATATGGATGATCAATCATTTAAGAGTCGTCATCTCTCAACAAAATGAATATGTTTTCATGTATAACATTGTTTGCAAAAGAATGTTACCATGCAATGAACTTAGTGTTTCTACTTTCAAATTTCATAATAATCATGTATAATATCATTTGCAAAAGAATATATTGCCATGCAATCACTTTGGTGTTTCTACTTTCAATTTTCACCTTAAATTTTATTTAAAAATTTTCCGCAACATCGCGTGGGGTATCACCTAGTTGTAGAGATACATGTGCACCATTCTTCGGTGGCAGCACACCATGCCTCACCATGGCCTCGAGCCTCACGTCAGTCATGCATGACTTCCCCCAGCTGGACTTCTGCTCGGGCACCAGCGGTGCAGCGGCTGCAGCGGACTTGGTGGCCATGGATTGGGCTTGGCGGCGGCGATAAGAGGGATGAATGTAGGCGGGGGTGCGCAACCGAACCAGCGAGGACCGATCTACGTGCCTACTGGAGTGCCGGGGGGCTCATTTGGGTGCAATGGCAGAAACGGCGCAACAGCTATTGTGCGGAATGCGAAGGGTGCGGCGCGATGAGGAGGATGACGATGACGGCGCTCGGTGTGGCATATTTATAAGGTGACGGATGCCTACCCTAACGGCTTTAAAATTGATGGACGGAATCCGCGGGATTGGCGATCCGCAATCCATTGGATCCGGAATTGGCGGACGGGATAAGCTTCCTTTTTCATAGGACTCGGCGCGTCCAAAGGGACCAGGCTAGATACCTCGCATGTTCGAGGATTGGGCGCTCCACACGGACTCGGCGCATGCAAAGGGACCAAGCCAGACACCTCGCATGATCGGGGGCTGGCCGCTCAACACGGACTCGGCGTGTCTGAAAGTGCATCTAGGCACTTATGTGTTTTGGTGATTTGTATGATAACATGATTTGTAATCTCAGCTTGATTTTGCTCATATCTTTTGATTTGGGTTGAGAGAGTGATTGTGTGTGAGCTATAGAAAGCTAGAGAGAGCTAGCTAACTCAGTAAAGAGCAAGTCCATAGCTTGAGCACTTTTGGTTGAAGTCTTACAACATTTGAAGCATTTGTTACTCTTGGAGGTGAAGCCTCCTAGATGGCTAGGCGTCGCCGGTGAGCTACCGAGTTTTTGGTGAGCCACGGATAGTTTGCACAGGCCGATCTTGCCACCTTCGTGGGAAAAGGTCACAAGATAGTGGAACCGAGGAAAGTGGCTTGGAGTGGATAAGCCCGCCTTTCGTAGGCCCTCAACGGAGACGTATGATTCATTGTGCCTTGGTGGTAGCCTTTGTGGCAAGCAGTGAATCCGAACTTTAGGAAACAAATCTTCGCATCTCTCATTTGGTTTGCCTCACCTTGTTTGATTCTAGCATTTATATTTGCTTCCACTTCGATCTACTTGGTTGTGCTTTACTTGTGTGCAGGGACTTAGTGGACCTGCTAGAAATCATCTACAGAAGCTACTCACCAAGTTTGGTTTATCCTAGAACTCATAGACGGGTTGATTTACATATTTGGGTTTCTGTCAGAAACCGGTCTGACTGGTTTGGGAAACCAGTCTGACCGGTTTTGGTACTGATTGTGCGAAAAAGTTTCGTAAACTATAGATTCACTAATTCATCCCCCTCTAGGTGACATCAAGGTCCTTTCAGTGTCCAAAGGGACCAGGCCAGACACCTCGCATGCTCGGGGGTCAGGCGCTCGACACGGACTCGGTGCGTCCAAAGGGACCAGACCAGACTCACATGCTCGGGGACTGAGCGCTCAACATGGACTCGGCACGTCCAAAGGGACCAGGCTAGACACCTTGCATGCTCGGGGGCTGGGGGCTCAACACGGACTCGGCGCGTCCAAAGGGACCAGGCCAGACACCTCGCATGCTCGGGGGCTGGGGGCTCGACATGGACTCGGCGTGTCCAAAGGGACCAGGCCAGACACCTCGCATGCTCGGGGGCTAGGCTCTTGTCACAGACTCAGCGCGTCCAAAGGGACCAGGCCAGACACCTCGCATGCTCGGGGGTTGGACGCTTGACATGGACTCGGTGCGCCTTTAACGCCATGCCAGACCCTTTGCATGCTCGGGGGCTGGGCGTTTGGTCAGGATGCCGCGTGTTCTCGAGACCACTCTGACTCTTTTCTCCTAAGAAGGGTTGGATGCCAAGTTTCCCCTTGCGGGTGGACATGTTCATATTCAAACTAGGTGGGTTTACAAGATAAACTATAGTCGGCCATGGGCCGTTCGCAAATAAAAAGACATAAACTGCCTACTTGGCAGTACACGGGTCACTACAGTACGATTTTTTGCCCAAGCCAAACCAGTCAATCTGCACAGACTTATCGCTGGCTTTCTTGTGGCATCACACCAACTGAAGACCCTTGTGCGGCTACATTGCTGGAAAAGGGTGGCGTTCCAGTTACCCTCGGCGCAGAAACTTGACCCTTGACAGCGCAATTCGCTAACTTCCTAGCGAAGTCAACCCCCATCTCAACGACGTTGAGCTTCATCCTCCACTGCTCTCACCCATTGTCTGCTTTGCCGCTCGCTAGCTTTCTTCTGGCATCAGTGGTGCACGTATCTGTGCATCGCTATGGCTACTTCGCTCCCACTCAAGAACTAAAAGTGCATCTAGGTACTTAATCAATTTAGATGATTAATGACGATAGAAATTTGGATATAATGCTTTGGATGAGTTGTGCAGGAATAAAATGAAATGAAAAGAATAGAAATATGAAGCGAAGATCCCTAATTCCAAATTGTATGGTGGTGGATTCAATTGGAAGATTTAAATTTATTTTCAGTTTGAATTTGAGTATAGGACCACCATACTATCAAGGGGGACGTGTTCGATAAATCCTAGTTGTTAAAAATGCCTATCCTGAGAGCATGAGAGACACACAAAGGCACATTCACAGTTTTCTAATTGGTCGGAACTTAGGCCGGAAGATCCGGCCGGAAGTTCCGGCCTGCTCGGTTTTGAGTTATTTTCCATCGAAAGATCCGGTCCTAGCATCAGAACTTCCATCGGAAGATCCAACACTGTGTCGGATCTTCCGAGACTTAGCCAGTTTTCAGCCTTTGGGAGTGTTCCGTGCCAGTTCCAAACCTCTGGCTGGAAGATCCGACCGGAAGTTCCGTTCGGCTCAGATTTGGTTTATTCCGAGCCGGAAAATCCGACGCCCATCGGAAGATCCGACATTCTGTGGAAAATTCGGCTCCTTTGTGGAGTGAACTTCGGAAGTAAATCCTTTGTCTCCGTGTTCTCACTTGTATTTCTTATTATTCTTGCTCAATTTGTCCCAATCGACTTGTTAGTTGGTATACGCTTGTGTTGATCATATTTAGAAGGTTATTTGCATCATCTGTCAACTTTATATTCAAGTAGAATCATCAAAAGGTCAATAGAATTCAAATCTTGAAGTAAGTTTCATACCCAGTCGGAAGATCCTACACAGTGTTGGATCTTCCTCATCGAAAGATCCGAGACTACGTCAGATCATCCGACATAGTTTTTTGAAGAATTTTTGCAGAATTTCTTAATAGGCCTATTCACCCCCCTCTAGGCCTAGTGTTGGTCCTTTCAATTAGTATCAGAGCCTAATCCCTTGATTAAGACTTAACCGCTAAGGGAAAAACACTATGGCCACTAGTGGGGAAGGCTCCAGTGTCGGTGCTTCCATGGTCAAGGAAGATCGTCTGGTGTTCGTTGATACAAGCTCAAGCGATGACGACTTCGCTATAAGCGATGTCGATGAGAGCTTGAATGAAGAAGAAAAGATGTAGAAGAGAAAAGAGAAGATGAAGAAGAAGATTCAAGAGAAGGCCGAGAAGAAAGCTCAAAAACTTCTTAAGAAGAAGTTGAAAGAAAAAGAAGTTCTTCAAGGACTTCATTCCGTGTCTCATACCTATGAGACCACTTCTACACAAAAACATTTGGTCCTTCTAATCTCGCCTTCACATCGGTTCCAATGGGCCAAGTCCCTCGTTTTGATGGGAGTGACTATGTTCGTTGGAACGATGACATGAAAATGTACTTATATGGCCTTCATCCATCTCTTTGGACTATTGTAATTGTAGGTGTTGACAAGAATGCCAAGCCAAGTCATGAGCAAGAGCATGACTTCTTCCGCAATTCTCAAGCCATGATGGTGCTTAGGAGTTCTCTAAGCCCCTACGAGTACAACAAGATAAGAGGGATTGAAGTTGCAAAGGAAATTTGGGACACTCTTCAATTGTCTCATGAAGGGACGGATGTTGTCATGGAAGGCAAGATTGATCTTTTCAAGGAGAGCTAGAAGCATTTGTCATGAAAATGATGAGAATCTACAACAAATGCATGATCGGTTGAAGCTTCTCGTGACTGAGATAAGAATGCTTGGGAGCAAAGATTGGGATGAACACAAAGTCACCAAAAAGATGCTTAGAGCATATGCTCCAAAGAACCCAATGCTAGCCACCATGATTTGAGACAAGAGCAAGTTCAAGAAAATACTACCCATGTAATTTTTCAACAAATTGCAATACCATGAGATGAACAACATGGATGTAGCCAAGTCAATGGAGCCAACCGAGGTCAAAACAATTGCTCTCAAGGTCGAACCAAGAAAGAATGTTGAGTCAAGTGAGAAGCCCTCCAAGCTCAAGAAGAAGGAGGACTCAAGTGACAATGAGAGCACCGATGATGAAACCGCCATGATGGTGAAGAACTTCAAGAGGTTCATGAACATAAGAGGTGACAAGAAGCCCATCTCTCAAAGACGATGCTATGAATGTGGGGGAAAAGGGCATTATATTGCCGATTGCCCTCATAAGAAGAACGACAAGGATGACAAGAAGTCAAGAGACAAATTCTATGACAAAGAGAAGAAGTACAAGGAGAAGAGCTAGGAGTACCAAAAGAAGAATGGAAGTGCTCATGTTGGTCAAGGTTGGGATTCGAGTGATGACTCCGATAATGAAGAAGTGGCAACTCTTGCCATACATGTCCCCACTCCAACACCAAGGCTCTTGAACAACTATTATGAGAGTAATGATGAATCTCCCATGTGCCTCATGGCTCAAGGGACCAAGGTATTAAATGCTTCCGCTCCTCCATCATCCACTCTCTCAATACCTAGTGATGTAGACAAAGACTTAGATGAAGAAGAAGCCGAACATGAGAGAAACATGATAAATAAGTTCAGTAAAAGTGGTTATAATCAAATTAAAAAACTATTAGAGAAATTAGAGAAAATAGAGGAATCTCTTGATAGGAAAGAAAAATTACTCATCCTTGAGAAGGAGAGAAATCTTGTCCTTGAAGAGACTTTAGTTGAGGAGAAGGTTAAGGTTCAAAATTTGACTTGTGACTTGTCACTTGCCAAAAACTTAAAGAATGAACATAGTGAGCTTAAAGAAAGGCATTCAAGCCTACAGGTCAAGTACAAAGATCTAGAAGCCAACTTTAGCACTCTTTGGGAAAGCACCAAAACCAACTCCAAGACAACTCTTGTCTCTAATGTCTCTACTAGTGAAGGTTGCTCAACGTGTTATAAGATTGATGTAAATGCTTGTGCCACTAACTTTCAAAGCTAAAAGAGAAGGTCACAGCCAAAGATGCTCAAATCCGAGAGTTGACCAAGGCAATTAGCCAAGACAGGGTCAAAGGTAAGAGTGAGTTCGAGTCCCATCCGAAATATAAAGCTGAAAGATATCCTAGCATCAAGGATGGACTCGGATTCACTAGAGGTGGAAAGGCCAATGGTACAGGGATGTTAAAAGCTCATGAGTACAAATTCAACAAAGGAGCAAACCTTGGACATTTGATGAACATTGCTCATGGTGTGTCAAAGGTACACACCATTGGAGCCAAGTCTATTGTTGAGGCATTTAGCAAGGGAGCTAAAGACTCAACAAAGGTCAAGAAAAATGAGAGGATCATTGAGCTCAAACCATAATCCAACTATACCATTGATTACACGATCATGTGGGATCACAATGGGAAGATGGTGGTCAAATATGTGGGTGCTCATGTAAATAAGATGATGAGAAGTGTTTGGGTGCCAAAGATTTCTAAACCTAACATTCAAGGACCCAATGTCTTTTGGGTACCTAAATCCAAGGCTTAAACTTGTTTTGTAGGCATATTCCTCTGGTGGACCTTCATGGTTGCTTGATAGTGGATGTTCAAATCATATGACCGGAGAGAAGAATATGTTTACCAAGTTGGAAGAATATGACTCACCCATTGAAAAGATTACTTTCGGTGACAATAATCGTGGTGACGTGATAGGTCAAGGTGAAGTTGCTATCTCAAATGACTCATCTCTCTCCAATGTCTATCTAGTTGATTCTTTGGGATACAATTTGTTGTCGGTCTCACAACTTTGTGAGAAATGCTACAATTGTCTCTTTACTAATGAGGGTGTGAACATTCTTAGAAGAGAGGATTCCTCTATTGCTTTTACGGGTCAACTTAAGGGAAAGCTTTACTTGGTTGATTTCACAACCACTAAAGTGGAGCCAAAGACTTGTTTAGTGGCAAAATCTACCTTAGGTTGGCTTTGGCATCGCCGGCTAGCCCATGTTGGCATGAGGAACTTGGCCAAACTTCAAAAGGATGAACACATTCTAGGACTAGCAAATGTTGTCTTTGAGAAAGATAAGTTATGTAGCGTTTGTCAAGCCGGGAAGCAAGTTGGTGCTCCCCATCCACCCAAGAACATATTGATAAGTTCAAGACCCTTGAAGTTGCTTCACATGGATTTATTTGGCCCTATTGCTTATATTTGTGTTGGTGGAAACAAATATGGTCTTGTCATTGTGGATTAGATTTACTTGGGTATTCTTTCTAGAAGACAAGAGTGAAGCTCAAGGGGTTATCAAGAAGTTCATTAGAAGAGCACAAAATGAGTTTGAATTGAAAGTCAAGCGTATGAGACATGATAATGGCACCGAGTTCAAAAATCTAAATGTTGAAGAATTTCTTGATGAAGAAGGTATCAAGCATGAGCTCTCCGCTCCATATACACCTCAACAAAATGGCATTGTTGAGAGGAAGAATCAGACTTTGATTGAAATGGAAAGAACCATGCTTGATGAATACAAGACTCCGGATATCTTTTGGGCCGAGGCGATCAACACGGCTTGCCATGCCACAAACCGCCTCTATCTGCAAAAGTACTTTGGCAAGACTCCATATGAGATTCTCACCGGTAACAAACCAAAGGTGCATTAGTTTAGAGTTTTTGGTTGCAAATGTTACATTCTTAACAAGAAGGCCAAAAGCTTCAAGTTTGCACCTAAGGTTTGATGAAGGTTTTCTACTTGGTTATGGTACTAACAAACACGCCAATCGTGTCTTTAACAAAACCACTGGTAGTGTTGAGGTCACGGTAGATGTGAAATTTGATGAATCAAACGGCTCTCAAGTAGAGCAAATTGAAAATGACATTGTAGATGAAGAAGAACCTCCTAGCCAATCCATCATGAGAATGGGACTTGGAGAAGTGAGGCCTCATGAAGCTCAAATTGAAGATCAAGAGTTATCTCGAGCTCCAGAAATTAATTTCAATATTGATTCATCATCATCGACAAGAGCTGAATCACCATACTCTTCTCAAGATCAAGTTCAAGCTCATGGTGACGATCATGATCATGGCATTGATCAAGGGGGAGTTCAAGGTGATGATGCTCAGAATGATGTATCTCACGTTGAAGATAATGATGATGGACCTATTCAACGTCAATCAACATTTCTTCACCCAAGAGTTCATCAAAGTGTCCAACGGGATCATCTAGTTGATAATATACATGGGACCATCCAAAGAGGGGTAACTACTCGTTAAAGTTAGGAAATTTTTGTGGATGTTACTCGTTTGTTTCCTCTTTGGAACCTCTCAAGGTGGAAGATGCTCTTGGCGATGCAGATTGGGTCATTGCTATGCAAGAAGAATTGAACAATTTCACAAGAAATGAAGTTTAGGAGTTGGTCCCAAGGCCCAAGCAAAATGTGATTGGCACCAAGTGGGTGTTCCAGAATAAGCACGGTGAAAATGGCATTGTCACAAGGAACAAAGCTAGATTGGTTGCTCAAAGCTTTACTCAAATTGGATGTCTCGACTTTGGTGAAACATATGCTCCCGTGGCAAGGCTTGAATCCATTCGTATTCTTTTGGCCTATGCCGCTCACCATGACTTCAAACTACATCAAATGGATGTGAAGAGTGCATTCTTGAATGGGCCTCTCTCCGAGTTGGTATATGTGGAGCAACCACCAGGCTTTGAAGATCCCAAGCATCCCAATTATGTCTACAAACTCCATAAGGTGCTTTATGGGCTCAAGCAAGCTCCTAGAGCATGGTATGAATGCCTTAGGGAATTTCTTCTCAAAAATGGCTTTGTGGTAGGAAAAGCCAATTCTACTCTCTTTACTCAAAAAGTAGACAAGAATTTATTTGTGTGTCAAATATATGTTGATGATATCATCTTTGGTTCAACTAGCGACAAATTTTGTGAAGAATTTAGTAGGATCATGACAAAGAGATTTGAGATGTCCATGATGGGTGAATTGAAATTCTTTCTTTGTTTTCAAATCAAGCAATTGAAGCATGGGACTTTCATATATCAAACTAAATATACAAATGATATGCTCAAGAAGTTTGACATGGCCAATGCTAAGTCTATCAAGACTCCAATGCCGGTGAATGACCATCTCGATCTTAATGAAGACGGAAAATCGGTCGATCAAAAGGTATAGGACCACCATACTATCAAGGGGGACGTGTTTGATAAATCCTAGTTGTTAAAAATGCCTATCTTGAGATGATAATCCCCATGAGAGACACACAAAGTCACATTCATAGTTTTCTAATTGGTCGGGACTTAGGCCGGAAGATCCGACCGGAAGTTCTGGCCTGCTCGGTTTCGAGTTATTTCTTGATCGGTCCTTGGTGTCTTGGAGCTCTAAGAAACAAAATTCCGTTGCACTATCCACTACCGAGGCCAAGTATGTTGCAGCCGGTGCTTGTTGTGTTCAACTACTATGGACGAGGCAAACCTTGAGTGACTTTGGTTGTGAGTTCAAAAAATATTCCACTCTCGTGTGACAATGAGAGTGCCATCAAACTAGCCAACAACCCAGTCCAACACTCAAGAACCAAGCACATTGACATAAAGACATCATTTCCTTACAGATCATGAAGCCAAACGAGATATCGCCCTAAGCCATGTAGGAACTGATAAACAACTAGCTGATATCTTCACCAAGCCTCTCGAGGAGTAAATGTTTTGTTCTTTGAGGAGTGAGCTAACTGTTGACACCAAAAATTGGCACCAGGAAGAGGCTGACATGTGGGCCGGGTTCGTTGAAAAGATATCATTCGTCAAAAGAGTTTTTCCCCAGAGCATTCGGTAAAGACGTTCTGCGGTCGGGAACGCATTGTCATTCGGCAAGAAAACTGTTCCGCAGGAGGCATTCGGGAGTGCGTGATGACGTGGATCAAGTGTAAGGAACAGGCTGGTTTAACTTCGAATGCAAGACGGATACGGTGCCCCGGCGTTTATCTTTTTTAGGAAATAAATAATGTAATCGTAATCAATTAGGAGTCGTGTCGAAACCTGGGTATAAATATAAACCCATGGTAATTGTAAAAGGGAGTTCAATCAATCATACAACAAACCGGCCCCGTGCCAACTTCGAGTCCTTTAGTCGAGTCGTCGAGTTCTTCGAGAGGAATCATCGATCCGTCGACCTCCATAAGTACTGGCAACCCTGCACCATGCCTAGTATCATGCGGTGGATTTAGGCTTTGGTTCAGGAAGGTTCCATTGTTAGATCATGAGCCATGCGGTGGGCTAAGTTTTAGCTTGGAACAAGTTATCGGCTCTATTGGATTTTGGCAAGATCTAATAGATCCATTAAGTTACCATGTGTTGCTCTGGATTTTACCTTTGCGTTTAATTCATTACAACACTCTTTTGCCCAGTCTAGGTTGATTAGATTCGGTTCTAGCTCGTAATGCACTGCGTTTCCATAGCCGAACTCGAAGTCGATCTAGATTGCCACGTGTCGCGGGTTCAAGCTCGTTGGTCTTGTGTAGATCTTGACAGAACCGGGTATCATGGGGTAGATGCAGGTTTTTGGGTCGTCTTAGAGCTAATCATCCAGTGGATTAGAATTCGATTCGATCTGATAGATCTATCATCATCAACGAAGCATGTTCCTTCTTCACGGAACCCGATTCGGCTATATAGCTGTATTCGGCAGTATCGCCACGAGTGAAACATGTCCATGGTTTTGTTTTAAATAAAGAATGCTTTTAGCCTTCCATGTTTAGAGTATATCATGCGGTGGATTGATCTATTCTTGGTTGGTGGTGTGATTCCAAGCAAGTCGTATCATGCGGTGGATTAACTTGCTTGTTTCATGCTCGACGGGTTGAAAAGTACCTAGACATGCGGTAGACTAGTGCTTTTAGTCTATGCATTCTTGTTTATTATAAGATTATGCTCATGTTTTCGCCCTTTTATTTATTTATCATGCTCTGTTCCTCGTTAATCGGTTATGAATATACGTTACAATGTTTATTCAGTCGAATACCGATCTTTCATCATGCTTATGTCACGCATTCGGCAGTGCGCTTCCTGCATGCTTTGCCGATTGCCGAATGATGCTTTAACTGCTGACAGATAGCTTCTCTATAGCTATATGTCGTTCGAAACTGGCTCCGTAGCCGCAAATATGGAACTGTCTGGTATCACCCGGCACGTTCCAGGTGTTATCTAAACATCTTTTCTCCCTTTGTCAGTTTCAGGAAAATTGACTGGCACGTTTTCGGATTCAAACGCTCGGGCCACGTGTAAAGCTAGCTAATTCGGCTTGCTGTGTGCTTGGCGTGAGGTGCGGATTTTACGTCAACACTAACTATCTTGGATTCTCATAACTTGGCTTGACTTATTGCATACATAATTTTTTGTAGCCTAGACTAGAAGAAAAATTATTTTATCTTATTTTTGTGTGAGTTTTTCAAAAATATTTGATCTTGTGATCATTGGATCATTCATTGTCTCAAATTGATCATAGCTATGTAATGTTGATTGTTGCTGATCAGTCTTGAGACAAGTTTTTTACATGTCCATAGGCTATATTACTCAAAATCTTCCATCGAATCTCGTCGTGAAAAATCCTAGTAAAAGTTGATTTCTACTGCCCGAATCTTCCGACACACCATCGGAACCTACCCCATGAAGTTCCAGGCGGCTCTGTCTCGAACCTTTCTCTGTCCTACTTTCGGATCTTCCATACCGTCGGATCTTCCGACTGTCCGTCGGATCTTCCGGACTTGAGAGAAGCCAGAACTTCCGCTGTTTTTTCTGCTCCTTTCCAGGGTCGGAACTTCCGACAATGTGTCGGATCTTCCAGCCTGTGCATGATTATAAGTACCTGGACTGAACCGTTATGTCTCCTGTTCTCTCTTTCTTTCCACCGACGCCCACTCTCGCTACCTCTCTACCCTGTGCGGCGATTTTGGAGTTCAACCGAGGGATTGTTGATCTTTGTGCTCCATTTGTTTCCCCTTGTCTTGAGGACTCAATCTCCATTGGATCATCCGGATTTCTCACGGGAAAATCTCAAATGTATCTTATTCAAACTTCCCGTCGCCCAATCTATTAATGTAGGAGTCTCTAGTGGATTTCCTTTGGTGAATCACTTCAAGTACATGTCTAAAACACATCCCTAAAATCTCATATGGTTTGGTGGGCTAGAACTTTGATTCATGAATTTCTAGGTCTTGCCCGGTTTTGTCGGATCATCCGACTATGTGCCGGAAGATCCGACAGATCTGGGTTCTTACTTTTAAATTGAACTTGCTCTTCTCAATTCATCTGTTGATCCTATACTATTGTATCTATTCAGATGGGTCGCATAAAGGTTTCTGAGAAGAAGACCACTTTGCAAGCCCGGCCAAGTTACGGGAGAAGTCTTGATTATCTCCTGAGATAGAGAGCGATTCTGATGGAGGAATAAGGGAAGTTTGTCACACCCAAATTTTCACAAAAACCCTAATGCGACCATATGTGTGCCAGGAAGTCATAGTACACATATAGCGAACAAATATGATAAACAGAGAATATATGCTTGAATAAATTCTTGATTCAATAAAGTTTTACATCAGAGTGCTTCATAAATAAACTAACCAAATACAGCAGAAGTCTATAACTCTTAAACTAAATGGAGCCGCAATCAACAGGGACTCTGACTGGGAGATCACAACTTAGTAGTACGGCAAGTCTTCTGGAAACTCAGCAGCAGACTCATGCACAGCCCAATCTGTTTACCCATCCAGGATTTTGTTGAATAAATGGACAAGTGTAAGTAAACATTTACTTAGCAAGTATAGCATGGGTATATGAAGGATCAAAATAAGGCTAGACTCGGCTGAACTGCATTAGCATTTTTAGTTGGTTCATTTTATCATTAACCAAGTTACTACAAGTGAATGAAACCCAGTTGCAACCCAATTAATAAATTATAAGTGATATTAAACATAAATAAACATCATCTTCTAATCAAAAAGGATCTAGGCCGCTCGTGACCCTGAGCAAGGCTATCATGATAGATTTACACTCTGCAGAGGTTTCGCCCTTTACCCACCAGTCGCGTAAAAGTCCAAAAGAACTTTGCACCCAACCACGCACATCAACACTTCCGAGGTGTGACTGCATAGGGACGCTACAAGGTTTTTCACAAGACACCCTAACAAGACAGTAGCCGCTAAGGTACAACAAGGTGGTGAGACTCTAGGCACCGAGATTGACTGACCCTCATGGCACAACGTGAGGGGTCAATGGCGTCCGAAGCACAACGTGTGGAGTTCCCGTACCACAGGGACTCCCAACACGGGACTGTGCCTAACGAGACATAGCCGTATCATGCTCTGTTCCTCGTTAATCGGTTATGAATATACGTTACAATGTTTATTCAGTCGAATACCGATCTTTCGTCATGCTTACGTCACGCATTCGGCAGTGCGCTTCCTGCATGCTTTGCTGATTGCCGAATGATGCTTTAACTGCTGAGAGATAGCTTCTCTATAGCTATATGTCGTTCGAAACTGGCTCCGTAGCCGCAAATATGGAACTGTCTGGTATCACCCGGCATGTTCCAGGTGTTATCTAAACATCTTTTCTCCCTTTGTCAGTTTCAGGAAAATTGACTGGCACATTTTCGGATTCAAACGCTCGGGCCACGTGTAAAGCTAGCTAATTCGGCTTGCTGTGTGCTTGGCGTGAGGTGCGGATTTTACGTCAACACACTTTTTGGCACGCCCGGTGGGACCCACAAGCTTCGAAGATGCCTGAATTAAGGGACATTCTGGATGTCACTTTTGAAGAATTGTCTGATGAACATCAACAAATGGTGAAGACTGCTGCAGATCAGCTCATCAAGAAATGCTTGCTGTCTTTTGCTAAGAACAGGAGTGGTGCACCGTTTCTCAAGTCAGATCTGCCAAGAGTTCTTTTGCCTGGACAATCTGATCTTACTGAAGATGAAGAAAGGGAGAAGTTCTCTGGCTTGTTGTACAAGGCTTTAGGAGAAACAATGACCAATCATAATGCTGCATTCCTGAACAGTTTTCGGCTCATACTGGTCAACATCTTTGGTCAACACGTGGATAAGCCTTTTGAGCAAGCGCATGGACAACTTGGTGGCCCAACATATTTCAATGTTCAAGCATCGGTCCCAAAACGTCATGGTAAAGGTACTGAAGAAACTGAAGCTTCTGGAACCAAAGACGCGAGTGGACAGCCGATTCAGCAAGAGCTTCAGCATGCATTGCCGAAACCTCGTACATATGGTGATATGGCATTCGGCACCACGGGAGATCTACCTGCTTCTGCTTACAAGATATCCCCTCTAAACAACAGGCTGCAAAGGGATGTGTATGGGAACGGATATTCAGAGTTCATGGATTACAATGCTATCGATGCTCTCCCGAATCCCGGGTATGTTGGTACTACAGGGATGCCTGCTGGGAGACCAGGGAATCAAGATACCAATATTGACCTCATGGTGCAAAGGATGACCGATGTATTGCAAAATCAATTCGGTCTGAAGCCTAAAAATCAGGGGTACATGTACTCGTCTCCTTTCCCAGAATGGTACCAAAGGGTATCATTGCCGAATAGAGTCAAGGTGCCTACGGAGTTCACTAAGTTCTCAGGACAAGATGATACTAGCACTGTGGAACATATAGCTCGATATCTGATGCAGCTTGGAGAAGCTTCAGCAGATGAGGCTTTCAGAATCAGATACTTTCCTTTGTCGCTGACGGGTCCAGCTTTTACATGGTTTGCTTCTTTGCCTGCTCAGTCAATTTGTACTTGGAAAGACCTAGAGCAGAAATTCCATGCTCATTACTACATTGGCAGTGCCGAGAAAAAGTTGGTTGATTTGACCAGCTTAAGGCAGAGGAATAATGAGACACCTACGGAGTTCCTCAGGAGATTTAGGGAAACAAAGAGCATGTGCTTTTGTCTGAACATACCTGATGACCAGCTAGCTGGTATGGCTGTAGCTGGCATGCTGCCTGCCATTCGGGAAAAGCTATTCGGAATGGAGTTCGATGATCTGGGCCAGTTGTCACACAGATTGGCCTTAATGAGCAACCAGGCATATGGTTTCAAGAAAGATGCCAGATTTGCTAAACACAATGATGTAGCTGACATCTATAACCAATTCCTTGAAAGAGCAGATCAAGGAGATGAGTATGAAGATAGTGAGGAGATAGCTGCAGCAGAGATAGTGTGGGGCAAAGAACCAGTCATGGTGAATCAGAGGTGGATTAAACAGAATAAAGGCACCTATGATTTTGATGTGACTAAGGCAGATAAATTGTTTGACTATCTTGTAAAAGAAGGCCGGATCAAGCTACCAGAGGGGCATTCTATGCTTCGGCCTGATGGAGTGAAAGATAAAAGGTACTGTGGATTCCATGATAGAAACTCTCATTCCATCAATGAATGCAGGGTTTTTAGAGTGAGGATTCAGAAAGCTATCCAAGAAGGGCATCTGAAATTCGACAATAAGATGAAGTTGGACAGTAACCCGTTTCCTCAGAACATGATTGGGTTCTCGATCAATATGGTGAGTGTTGCCGAATCTGGAGAAAAGGGAAAGATGAAAGTCTTGACGTCAAAGGAAGCGAAGCAGGATGGCTCAGTCGATCCTAATCGGCAAATCACGATCGAACAGATTCGCAAGGAAAAGCCTCGCTTCCCGAATAGCCGATTTGAAATTGGGGAATCTTCTAAACCCAGAGTCACATCGCGCATTCTCCTCAATAAGTGGCAGCGTCAGCAAGAAAAAGAGCGCTACCAGAGACGTAAGTACGAGGAGGAGAAGAGGAGGTACGAAGAAAAAAGGTATGGGGAAGAACAAGAGGAATATGTCCGAGAACAAGAACGTGCACATTGGGATTGTGTCTTCTTCAGACACTGTTGGAACGAGGGTTTAAAGCTGCCCACATGGAATAACTGTCCTGAATGCAATAATGGATATGTCGAACATAGGCAAAATGTTGCCAGTCGCCGATCCGTCCACGAAAGAATTGGAAGGGTACATCCTAGTGATGGTCGGCGCCTAAAAATATATAAGAATGATGATCAACCGAGGAAAAGACATGCTGATCGTAGGTGGATTGATCATGAAGAAGAAGATCGTGAGTACGTCTGGCAGAAAGGACAGTGGTGTCCACCTGGTTTAAGAAAGAGCCAGAAGAGAAGAGTCCAACGCCTGAGGAATCAAGAGTTGAAGCGGGCAGGAACCAGGATGAAATCGATATGGCGTCCAAAAGACAAACCTGACGAATCGGGTCATTCGGCTCCTACATGCATGGTATGTTTCTTGCCGAATGAATTCATGGCTCCAGCTAATCAAATTGTACAGGAAGAGATATTGCCAGAAGTGGATGAAGCCGAGCAATGTGGGTTAATGGCACAATTGGTATTGACTAAGCAAGCTATTTTCGAGAAGTCAGTCTAGAATCGGCACATGAAGCCACTGTACTTAAGAGGATATGTCAATGGAAAGCCACTGACGAAGATGTTTGTTGATGGTGGAGCTGCTGTTAATGTGATGCCATACAATACATTCAGAAAACTTGGCATGAGCCCTGGAGATTTAACGCCAACAAGCATAGTTTTGAATGACTTTGCTGGAAATCCTTCGGACACCAAAGGATGTGTACATGTAGATCTGATGATTGGGTCTAAGATTCTGCTTACAACCTTCTTTGTTATTGAAGGCAAAGGGGCATACAGCTTGCTACTTGGAAGGGATTGGATCCATGCGAATTGCTGTATTCCATCTACTATGCATCAACAGCTTATTCAGTGGATAGATGATGAAGTGGAAATTGTCCCAGCAGATGATTCAATTAGCGTGGCTAATGTGGAACCAGCCTTCTGGGAATATCAAGGCATAGATTGTTTTTCAGGTAAGGACTGGGGAGAAGGTCCTGTTGAGCCAGTCAGTAGTAATCAACAGCCGATCGAAGCAGTCGGCTCTTTTAGTAATTTTTAATGCATAATCCAATCGATGGGACTGATGGGAAGCTAGGACGTGGATTTGTGTCGGCTGATAAATTAGAAGAAGTAGACATTGGAGATGGTGACAAACCAAGGCCGATATTCATCAGTGCTAGCTTGGATTCAATTTTCAGAGAAAAGTTGATTGAGTTGTTAAAAGAATACAAAGATTGCTTTGCTTGGGATTATTCGGAGATGCCTGGTTTAGATCGTTCCATTGTTGAGCATCGATTGCCGATCAAGCCTGGTTATAAACCTTACAAGCAACCACCCCGGAAAATCTACAAAGAGGAAGTGTTGACCGATGTGAAGAAAGAAGTGGAAAGATTAATAGCAGCAAATTTTATTCGGCCATGCAGATATGCAGAATGGATCTCTAATATTGTTCCTGTGTACAAGAAAAATGGGAAGATGAGAGTTTGCATAGACTTTAGAGATCTGAACAGAGCTACACCCATGGATGGATATCCAATGCCTATTGCTGACTCGTTGGTTGATGCTGCTGCTGGATATAAAGTGATTAGTTTCATGGATGGTAATGCAGGGTACAATCAAATTTTTATGGCATTGGAAGATATAGCGAAAACAGCTTTCAGATGTCCAGGACATATAGGGTTGTTTGAGTGGATTGTCATGACATTTGGTTTGAAGAATGCTGGTGCAACTTATCAGAGAGCCATGAATTATATTTTTCATGAGTTGATCGGCAAGATTGTGGAGATATATATTGATGATGTTGTGATTAAGTCATTGGATCATGAATCACATTTGGCCGACATAAGGAAAACTCTAGAGTGCACTAGGAAACATGGGCTCAAGATGAACCCGAATAAATGTGCTTTTGGAGTTTCGACAGGAGAATTTCTGGGATTTCTGGTGCATGAAGGAGGAATAGGAGTTGGCAAGAGAAGTATGAAAACCATTGATGAAGTTGTTCCTCCAACTAATCTTAAGGAATTACAGTCATTACTTGGCAAGATCAATTTCGTGAGAAGATTCATATCAAACTTATCACAAAAGGTGTTGCCTTTCTCTTCACTGCTAAAAGTCAAGAAGGATCAGAAGTTTGTATGGGGTGACGAACAACAAAAGGCTTTCGATGAGATCAAGGAATACATGAAAGAACCACCAGTATTGGTACCTCCACAGCTAAACAAGCCTTTTAAGTTGTGCGTGGCGGCCGATGCCCAAACTATTGGGTCGGCCCTCATACAAGAATTTGAGGGAAAGGAAAGGGTAGTTGCATACCTTAGCCGGAAATTGCTTGATCCCGAAACGAGGTATTCGGCTACCGAGAAACTTTGTTTATGTGTTTACTACTCCTGTACAAAATTTTGGCACTACTTGCTACATGCCGAATGCATTGTGTATTCAAAATTTGATGTGATAAAGCACATGTTGTCTATGCCAATTTTGAACGGAAGGATTGGCAAATGGATTTTAGCTTTGTCTGAATTTGAGTTAAGGTTTGAATCGGCAAAAGCTGTTAAAGGACAGATTATTGCTGACTTCATTACTGAACATCGTGATTCATCAACTAATTTGCTTGAAATTACTCCTTGGGTATTATTCTTCGATGGATCTTCATGTGACAAAGGTGGTGGAGTAGGTATTTTGTTAATTTCGCCAAGAGGAGAGGTATTTGAATTTGCTATTCCTATTCAACCTACTGTCACTAATAATCAAGCCGAGTATGAGGCGTTGCTCAGAGGACTTCAATACTTGAGAGAAGCAAAGGCCATTGCAGTTGAAATTTTTGGAGATTCAGAATTAGTCATAAGGCAACTAAATGGCGAATATGAGTGCAGAAACGATATCTTAAGGAATTACTATGAAGAATGCAAGCAAATCTTAAAGGAGTTTCAGTCAGTAATTCTATGGCATATTCCTAGGAAAGACAATGGAGAGGCGAACAGATTAGCTCAAAGTGCTTCGGGTTATAGAGAGCTTCAAGAAGTTTTTGCCAATGATGTATATGCTTTCGGGAGTAATCTGGCAGAAGATGATTGGAGAAAAGAAATTGTTGATTATCTGGAGAATCCATCCCGAAAGGTTTCTAGAAAGCTCAGGTATAAAGCTTTAAAGTTTGTTCTTCTTGATGATAATTTATATCATAAATCCTTGGATGGGGTGCTGTTACATTGCTTGAGTCAAGAAGAAGCAAAAAGGCTGATAAGTGAAGTGCATGATGGGCTGTGTGGAGCGCATCAATCGGCTTACCGAATGAAATGGGTTATTAGGAGAACTGGGTACTATTGGCCCACAATGCTAGAAGACTGCTTTGAATATTACAAGGGATGCCAAGATTGCCAGAGATTTGGAAACATTCAGAGAGTTCCAGCATCAGTCCTAAATCCTATTATCAAGCCATGGCCGTTCAGAGGATGGGGAATAGATTTGATTGGCCAGATAAATCCTCCATCTAGCAAGGGGCATAAGTTTGTGCTTTTAGCAACCGATTATTTTACTAAGTGGGTTGAGGCGATTCCATTAAATAAGGTGACATCAGAGAATATGGTTGAATTTGTTAAAGAACATATCATTTACAGATTTGGAATTCCTCAAACAATCACCACAGATCAAGGGACTCAATTTACATCTTCAGAGTTCAGAGATTTTGCTGAAAGTATGGGCATCAAATTGTTGAATTCTTCTCCTTATTATGCCCAAGCTAATGGTCAGGCAGAGGCTTCTAACAAGATTATGATTAAAATTATACAGAAGAAGATTGATCAGAAGCCAAGAAAGTGGCATTCGGTATTAAATGAGGCTTTATGGGCTTACCGAATGGCTCCACATGGGGCTACACAGACGTCTCCTTATGAATTGGTATATGGACATCATGCTATCTTGCCATGGGAGATGCAGTCAGACTCAAGGAGGATTAAGTTGCAAAAAGATTTAAGTTCTAAAGATTATAATGATTTAATGATGGACGAATTAGAAGATTTGCATATGATTCGTCTCAGGGCCTTGGAAAATGTTGAGAAAAATAAAATGCGAGTTGCTAAATATTACAACAAGAAGGTGAAAGTCAAGCAATTTGCAGAAGGAGATTTGGTTTGGAAAGCAATATTGCCGATTGGAACTAAATACAGTGTATTCGGTAAATGGTCTCCAAATTGGGAAGGTCCTTTCAAAGTGGTCAGATGCGTGCCTGGAAATGCATATATCCTGAAAACTTTACTAGGAGAAAAGTTTACTGCTGCTATCAATGGGAGATACTTGAAGAAATATTATCCTAGTGTTGAGATTGATCGCTGATTGAAATATTCAATGTCAGAACGACTGAAACAGCCGGCATTCGGGAAGGAGCCGTCTTCAGAACAAAAATATTGACAGAAGAAGAAATGGCCAATACCAGAGTGTATTGCCCTTAGTGCAAATATATTACAAAAAATGAGTTTAACAGAGTCATCACATAAGGATTGCAAAAGATAATGCTTTATTGCCGAAATTCCATAGTCCCTAGTACAAACTAATAAAAGAGCTTGTTCAGAACAGACTAAGGATGGATGGAATCGGCAATGGCGGCGCCATGAGCATCAAGACGATCTATGGAGGCGTCAATATCGTCGATCTCCTCTGGATCACCGTTGGCGAAGCCGGGCGGTAGCCTGGAGTAGTCGGTGCCGGTGTGTGTCGACATGGCGACCAGGCCTGCAGCAGTGCCCAGACGGATGCCGTGCAGGGCCACCTCATCAATGCGGCCTGCTACCGCGCCAAGGCGGGCTTCTGGCGTGTCCTCAGGAGCATTCACCTTGTTCGCCAAAAACTCGACCAATGTCTTCAGCCGATCGAGTTCGGCATTACGATCTGCAGGATTACGAAGCAACGGCAGGTTAGGTCAGATTGAGGTTAAGCGAATCACAGAAGTTACCGTCGATGGTCTCGAGCAGCGGCTTGCGCTGGTGTTGCCACTCTAGGTCTGCGATCCCGGCCTGTTTGGAGATAATCTCCAGTTCGTTCGTCGGCGACTGGGCGTCTTCCGCTGTTGGCCATCAGGGTTTCTTGGAGGTTACTATGCTGGAAGAGGAAGAGACTCAGGCTAGCAGAGAGCTCGAGTTGAAAGATTTGGTGGAAGATTGGGAACGCTCAAGGTTCTTATTTATGGAACTAACGAAGAAATCGTGGCCGGAGATCGTGGTGCATATCCCAAGGAGTTCGGAAGGTGGAAAGGATTCTCCAACCGATCGATTTCCATGTCGTTTGGGATTCTTGCCGAAGTCGTATTCGGTTTTGACTGAATGAGATTCGGCTGTGTCGTGTTTGAAGCGTTTTTCGGGTCTGACACTGTTACAATCAGCTTTGCCGAATGAGTTATCCACAATGGAGAAAAACAGAGTTAAGAAATGACAAAGTTACAGGATTGATAGAGCATTCGGTTATTAACTATTTGTTACAATTACAAGCCCAAGTACTTTGAGATTACATTTTTAGCATCTGATATCATATTGCTAATGCTCTCTAATAAGTTTTTGTCAGCTTCTTGGGTTCTAGCCAGAGCAGCAAGCCTTGCCTTGAGTTGTTTTTCTTCGTTCAGAGCTGCTGAAGCTTCCTTTCGTATCTTCTCTGTTAATTTGGGAAGCTCAACTATCTTCTTCTCGTCAGCTTCAATTTCGGCCGATAGATCTCTCAATTCGGCTTCAAGTGCAGCTTTTCTGACCTTCTTCTTTTCAAGTTCAGATTCCAATTTGGTCAGTAATTCTTTGCTGTTCTGAGCTTGAGTATGCAGGTCTTTCACAGATTGTTTGGCTGTGGATCTCCTCTGTTCTAGAGCTGGTTGAGAAGATTGGTTTTTCAGAGCCTGCTTTACTGCAGCGTATTGTTGATCCAAATGAGAAACTGGTTCCAAAGAAGTTTTGATATCATCAGGGAGTTCTTGGTCAATGGATTCCAGTACATCCCTTAAGAGATCAGCATCTTTGACTTGATCTTGGATACTCTTGCGCAGCAAAGCAAGGATATCTTTCAGCTTTGTTTGATTTTCTTCTGACAGAGTTTGGCCAGAAGATGTTTCCTCCTCTTGTTCGGCAACCAAGTCATCCACAGCAAAAGAATAGCTGGATGATGAAATGGATTTCTCCTGAAAGATAGTTCTTGCCGAATTAGTAATAATCTGCTGAATAAAAGAGTAGAGAAAGTTGAATGATTATGTTTACCTCGTTCCTGACTTCCTGAATGGGAGAAGGAAGCCTCTCAGGCTCAATGGAAAGATTCTGTGTATCTTGCTGAGGAGAAGCTGGAAGATTTCTTGGTGAAGATAATGCTTCTGATTGAGGAAGAAGTTGCAAAGCTAAAGATGAATCGTGATGAGGAGAAGAGCTCTCCAAGATTGGATCCATTGAGGATTGTTCTGCAGTTAACAAGGGATGAGTGCCGATGAAAAAGAAGTTAAGAGGATAAAGTGGTAGAATTTTACCAGTCAATGAAGCATCGGCAAGATCTGCACTGATTGCTAGTTGCTGTGCTCTGGCCTGAAACCAAGAAGAGATAAAGCTGAACAAAATACCAATAGCATTATGGTCAAAGAAAGAAGGCTCTGACCTTGATAACTTTTTTGCTGCTTGTTCTTTTCTTCTTTACAACTAAGGGAGCAGCTAAAGAAAGGGTTTTTCTCTTGATGGTCTAGTAAGTATTGGATCTAGAGAAGCCTGTCTAGCCATCAGTTGAGCCAAGGTAGGAGATTGGTGCCCCAAAGCAGATATTGGGCCTGCAGCTTTGTACAAGATCGCCCTAGCAAGAGGGGCAGGTGTTATATCCTGCAAGATGACAGAATCAGAATCAATTGGGGTTAATATTATTAAGACAGATGAGGGATGAGCGTATTACCTCTGAAGTTGGCTGATAATCAGGCATTAACTCGAGGCAGAAGGGATGGATTGGCATGTTGAAGATATGATCATGGAGTTCTTGCCACCAGAGGGTGAAAGAAGGATGGGCAGATATTATTGGCACAAAAGGCTCAGGTGCATAGATAGTTTCGCAGCATTTATAAGTAAAAATCCTTCTTGTTTCTGTGGAATCCTTGACAATCTCCCTAGGCTTGAGAAATTCGTGAAGAAATAGCCTTGGGGGCACTTGGCCACATCCCAACTGTCTAGCCATCATGTTTGGCTGATAATATTCGTAAGTGCTTTGAACCAGCCTTCCTCCACAGAATTCGGCTGGCAGGATGCAGGGCTGGATGAAGGCATTGAAGATCACTATAGATTGTACATCAGTGCATCCAGTTTCAAAGCTGAATTCGCAAGGGAGAGTGAGATTGTCATTGTCCAGATATGGGAACCAAAGAGGATGAGCAAAGCCTT
The DNA here is from genome assembly GCA_033239725.1 of Echinochloa phyllopogon. Taxonomy (NCBI): domain Eukaryota; kingdom Viridiplantae; phylum Streptophyta; class Magnoliopsida; order Poales; family Poaceae; genus Echinochloa; species Echinochloa phyllopogon. The sequence goes on from BTCW01000016.1 coordinate 18,540,561, forward strand.
TGAAGAAGAGCTCAAACAGTTCACCGATGTTCTTGTTGATAGGTACAGTGGAGGCAGCTTCTCCATAGGTTTGAAAACCTTTGGTTCTCCGGGTTTCTCCTTCTTTGTAATTGATTGAAGGAAAGTCTCGGCTGTTGAGATCAATGGCGATGATTTGATGCATGTACAACTGCAGCCACATTTGGACAAACCACCAAGGACCATTGACATAGGGGATTTTCTTGCTGGTATGCATCAGGTGGGTGGTTTGATTGAGCATATGGTAGACACTTCCCAGGAGGTATTTCCCAAGTGGAATGAGTTTTCCGGCAGCCAGCTCTTCAGCCATCACGATATGATTCAAGGTTGGCTCATTGGCTTTGCCACAGAAGACTGATCTGCATAGCCACATGTTCAGGAAGGCTCTATATTCGACATCGGTCAGAGGGCCATCAGACATATGGTTCTGGATGTATCTCTTGTATCCAACCCCTGTTTTTACTCCTGTCTGCTTGGATGAACCTTTGTGGTCATATGGATATACAGTTCCTGTAACATTCAGGCCGGTCATCATGTAGACATCGGCCAAAGTGGGAGACATTGGGCCATGACCGAAGAGAAAAGCATTTGCACCATTGGACCAAAAGTGGCAAGCTGCAATCAGAAGGTTCTCGTTCTTTGGTGTTTCGGCTAGTGACAGCTCCAGGCAATGAGAAATACGCAGATGGTCCCAGATCTGTGTTTGGGGGCTTTTGTCATCAGATATCCTTTTGTACTGATTTCTCCAGCCGGCAATTGGGGACAAAGGCCAGTTCTTGAAGGCGTCTTGCCACTCATGAGGTTTTGTCAATGAAATCTTGAAAGGAACCCTCTGAGATTCGGCCGCGATGAGTTCGGAAGGATCTGAATTCCCTACAGGGCCGAGGAAGTAGGATGGAGCTTTTTCCTCAACGGGGATAAGGATTTCGGCAGCTAGGGCCTATCAAGAATGGAAAGAGATGAGAAGAAATTTAAGATGCAAATCGAAAGAGGAATACCGAATGTGCTTGAGGGAATTGAAGTTTACCTGGAGGACAAGATCTTGGTTCGCCATTTGAAGATTGAATCTTGAAAGTCGATAACCCAGGGTTCGGATCTGGGCGAGAGCTCTGAAGATTCAAAAGGAGAAGCGGGTGTCGAGCAGAACTAACTTGGGAATGTTGAGTGCTTCTGGTCAATTCCGAGATAAAATTATCTTTTATCCCGAAATTGAAGGGGCATGTGTTGACACCAAAAATTGGCACCAGGAAGAGGCTGACATGTGGGCCGGGTTCGTTGAAAAGATATCATTCGGCAAAGGAGTTTTTCCCCAGAGCATTCGGTAAAGACGTTCTGCGGTCGGGAACGCATTGTCATTCGGCAAGAAAACTGTTCTGCAGGAGGCATTCGGGAGTGCGTGATGACGTGGATCAAGTGTAAGGAACAGGCTGGTTTAACTTCGAATGCAAGACGGATACGGTGCCCCGGCGTTTATCTTTTTTAGGAAATAAATAATGTAATCGTAATCAATTAGGAGTCGTGTCGAAACCTGGGTATAAATATAAACCCATGGTAATTGTAAAAGGGAGTTCAATCAATCATACAACAAACCGGCCCCGTGCCAACTTCGAGTCCTTTAGTCGAGTCGTCGAGTTCTTCGAGAGGAATCATCGATCCGTCGACCTCCATAAGTACTGGCAACCCTGCACCATGCCTAGTATCATGCGGTGGATTTAGGCTTTGGTTCAGGAAGGTTCCATTGTTAGATCATGAGCCATGCGGTGGGCTAAGTTTTAGCTTGGAACAAGTTATCGGCTCTATTGGATTTTGGCAAGATCTAATAGATCCATTAAGTTACCATGTGTTGCTCTGGATTTTACCTTTGCGTTTAATTCATTACAACACTCTTTTGCCCAGTCTAGGTTGATTAGATTCGGTTCTAGCTCGTAATGCACTGCGTTTCCATAGCCGAACTCGAAGTCGATCTAGATTGCCACGTGTCGCGGGTTCAAGCTCGTTGGTCTTGTGTAGATCTTGACAGAACCGGGTATCATGCGGTAGATGCAGGTTTTTGGGTCGTCTTAGAGCTAATCATCCAGTGGATTAGAATTCGATTCGATCTGATAGATCTATCATCATCAACGAAGCATGTTCCTTCTTCACGGAACCCGATTCGGCTATATAGCTGTATTCGGCAGTATCGCCACGAGTGAAACATGTCCATGGTTTTGTTTTAAATAAAGAATGCTTTTAGCCTTCCATGTTTAGAGTATATCATGCGGTGGATTGATCTATTCTTGGTTGGTGGTGTGATTCCAAGCAAGTCGTATCATGCGGTGGATTAACTTGCTTGTTTCATGCTCGACGGGTTGAAAAGTACCTAGACATGCGGTAGACTAGTGCTTTTAGTCTATGCATTCTTGTTTATTATAAGATTATGCTCATGTTTTCGCCCTTTTATTTATTTATCATGCTCTGTTCCTCGTTAATCGGTTATGAATATACGTTACAATGTTTATTCAGTCGAATACCGATCTTTCATCATGCTTATGTCACGCATTCGGCAGTGCGCTTCCTGCATGCTTTGCCGATTGCCGAATGATGCTTTAACTGCTGACAGATAGCTTCTCTATAGCTATATGTCGTTCGAAACTGGCTCCGTAGCCGCAAATATGGAACTGTCTGGTATCACCCGGCACGTTCCAGGTGTTATCTAAACATCTTTTCTCCCTTTGTCAGTTTCAGGAAAATTGACTGGCACGTTTTCGGATTCAAACGCTCGGGCCACGTGTAAAGCTAGCTAATTCGGCTTGCTGTGTGCTTGGCGTGAGGTGCGGATTTTACGTCAACACTAACTATCTTGGATTCTCATAACTTGGCTTGACTTATTGCATACATAATTTTTTGTAGCCTAGACTAGAAGAAAAATTATTTTATCTTATTTTTGTGTGAGTTTTTCAAAAATATTTGATCTTGTGATCATTGGATCATTCATTGTCTCAAATTGATCATAGCTATGTAATGTTGATTGTTGCTGATCAGTCTTGAGACAAGTTTTTTACATGTCCATAGGCTATATTACTCAAAATCTTCCATCGAATCTCGTCGTGAAAAATCCTAGTAAAAGTTGATTTCTACTGCCCGAATCTTCCGACACACCATCGGAACCTACCCCATGAAGTTCCAGGCGGCTCTGTCTCGAACCTTTCTCTGTCCTACTTTCGGATCTTCCATACCGTCGGATCTTCCGACTGTCCGTCGGATCTTCCGGACTTGAGAGAAGCCAGAACTTCCGCTGTTTTTTCTGCTCCTTTCCAGGGTCGGAACTTCCGACAATGTGTCGGATCTTCCAGCCTGTGCATGATTATAAGTACCTGGACTGAACCGTTATGTCTCCTGTTCTCTCTTTCTTTCCACCGACGCCCACTCTCGCTACCTCTCTACCCTGTGCGGCGATTTTGGAGTTCAACCGAGGGATTGTTGATCTTTGTGCTCCATTTGTTTCCCCTTGTCTTGAGGACTCAATCTCCATTGGATCATCCGGATTTCTCACGGGAAAATCTCAAATGTATCTTATTCAAACTTCCCGTCGCCCAATCTATTAATGTAGGAGTCTCTAGTGGATTTCCTTTGGTGAATCACTTCAAGTACATGTCTAAAACACATCCCTAAAATCTCATATGGTTTGGTGGGCTAGAACTTTGATTCATGAATTTCTAGGTCTTGCCCGGTTTTGTCGGATCATCCGACTATGTGCCGGAAGATCCGACAGATCTGGGTTCTTACTTTTAAATTGAACTTGCTCTTCTCAATTCATCTGTTGATCCTATACTATTGTATCTATTCAGATGGGTCGCATAAAGGTTTCTGAGAAGAAGACCACTTTGCAAGCCCGGCCAAGTTACGGGAGAAGTCTTGATTATCTCCTGAGATAGAGAGCGATTCTGATGGAGGAATAAGGGAAGTTTGTCACACCCGAATTTTCACAAAAACCCTAATGCGACCATATGTGTGCCAGGAAGTCATAGTACACATATAGCGAACAAATATGATAAACAGAGAATATATGCTTGAATAAATTCTTGATTCAATAAAGTTTTACATCAGAGTGCTTCATAAATAAACTAACCAAATACAGCAGAAGTCTATAACTCTTAAACTAAATGGAGCCGCAATCAACAGGGACTCTGACTGGGAGATCACAACTTAGTAGTACGGCAAGTCTTCTGGAAACTCAGCAGCAGACTCATGCACAGCCCAATCTGTTTACCCATCCAGGATTTTGTTGAATAAATGGACAAGTGTAAGTAAACATTTACTTAGCAAGTATAGCACGGGTATATGAAGGATCAAAATAAGGCTAGACTCGGCTGAACTGCATTAGCATTTTTAGTTGGTTCATTTTATCATTAACCAAGTTACTACAAGTGAATGAAACCCAGTTGCAACCCAATTAATAAATTATAAGTGATATTAAACATAAATAAACATCATCTTCTAATCAAAAAGGATCTAGGCCGCTCGTGACCCTGAGCAAGGCTATCATGATAGATTTACACTCTGCAGAGGTTTCGCCCTTTACCCACCAGTCGCGTAAAAGTCCAAAAGAACTTTGCACCCAACCACGCACATCAACACTTCCGAGGTGTGACTGCATAGGGACGCTACAAGGTTTTTCACAAGACACCCTAACAAGACAGTAGCCGCTAAGGTACAACAAGGTGGTGAGACTCTAGGCACCGAGATTGACTGACCCTCATGGCACAACGTGAGGGGTCAATGGCGTCCGAAGCACAACGTGTGGAGTTCCCGTACCACAGGGACTCCCAACACGGGACTGTGCCTAACGAGACATAGCCGCCGGGGCTACCATCCTCGGTGGAATCAAGTAACACCCCGCGCCTTGCTTCCCATAACACAGTCGGCCACTCTGGTAACCACTGGCAAGCTAGAGACGTACAAGCTACTTAAACAAGACCAGAGCCATAATAGTTCTAGTGGTGGCAACAGGCTCCTGGGTTGCCGCTTTAAGAACCAGACCTTATGGAGAGACACTAGAGCAAAGCACAAAGCACATGCTCTAGCTCCCTAAACCAAGTTGCTAAAAAGCAAGTTTTATCATTAATGTTGAAATGAACCATTAAGTCAAAATTAACAGTTAAATAATGGTGATAGTAGCTACGCATAGCAAAGATCTACCCATATGCATAAACCCAAGGTAATCAAAGGACAGGATAATCAAGCTAGGTACAACCTTAATGGTACATCAATTTAGACACATGCATTTATGAAATAATTTAATACAAGGTGAGTAGGTAGCAAGGATTGTCCGTGCTATAACTTGCCTTCCTCAAAAGGCGCTGTTGTTGCTGCTGTGAGTCCTGTCCCGGGAAGTCCTCCTCGTACTCGAAGTCCAACGTGAAAGGCTCACCGATTGGACACGAATCACCACACAAACATGCACGCAAGCCAATACATGCAAATAAATAATAATCTATTAGAACAGTACACCAAACAGTAGAAACAGTACAAATAAAGGTTTTAGAATTAATCTACGCTTTACTACGAACACATGAGCGCGAAAATCACACTAATCGGAGCTAAAATGGACAAGATATGGCGAATCTAAGTTACAGGGACCTACTGGCAAGTTTTGAAAAGTTTCAGGGGCTTATCTGTGAAAAACCAGGGGCTAAAACATAATTTCGTATATAAATACGAGGGCCTACGCGCAAAAACAACTTAAAAGGACGGCGGGTTCTATTCTTTAAAGACTTAGGGGGTTTTCTGATAAAAACAGGACCTATATGTAATTATTTTCTAACAGGGGTGGACCGCGGGTTGATTACTGAATAGCATAGGGGCTCTTTAGCAAAAGGTCCCACGCTGACCGGTACGCGCCGGTTTGACCGGGGGAGAAAATGCTCAGGGGCCGTTGGATTTGGATCCAACGGTCCAGATCGGCCGGGCGAGGGGGAAGGTCGCCGGCGGCAGTGGGGACGGCGACGCCGCTCGCTTCCGTGGCGGGAACTCGCCGGAACAACTCAATCCGGCGTTCCCGGACACCAATTGCTACGGGGTTTGGCCGAGGAGGGAGCTGGTGGCACGGGGAGTTCACCCAGAGGGTTCTCGTCGGCCGGGAGGTGGCTCAACGGCCGGGCGGCGGTGAACCGCGGCGAGGCTCGCCGGCGAAGGTGGAATGCATGCAGAGCGGGAGTGGGGTGGCTTGGGGGCTTCCTTACCTTTGCGCGAGACTCCTGAGAGGGCAGGATTGGATGGCACGGCGCCGAAGCGTGCGGTCGACGGTGGCGGTGCTCGGCTCGGGGGATGGCGGCGCAGGGATCTCGGGTGGGGAGGCGCCGAGAGCTTGGGCTCGGAGGGGAACGCTTGGGGCTGTGGTGAGACTTAGGGGGGCAGAGAACTCCTTTTATAACCCCGGGGAGGGAGCCTAGGAGCCATCGGCGTGCGCGCGGAGATTGAGGGCGACGACGGCCGGCGGATCGAAGTTTCCATGGAGAGGAAACTTTCCATGCGAGGGGGGGGGGCTAGGGAAGGAAGGGTGGGCGCGGGAAGCTCCTCCAAAGCTTCTGGGGGCCCAAGGCGCGGGAGTGGAGCCCTGGCGCGGGCTAGGCGCGGCATGGTTTGCTCGGATGCGGCTCGGCTCGGCGGGGAAGAAGAGAGGGGGAGGATCTGACGTGTGGGCCGCGGCTGTCAGCGAGAGAGGAGAGGGAGGGGGCAGGGGCGCTGCGGGCCGCGGGATGGAGAAAGGGTGTTGGGCCAGCGGCTGGCTGCTGAGCCGAGCAAGGAAGGGGAAAAGTGGGCCGGCTCGGGGAAAAGGGAAGGGGAGGGTGCTGGGCTGAGCTAGGAAGAGAGTAGGGGGAGCAGAAGTGGACCGGAGGAAGAATCTAGGGAGCAAAAATGAACTCGGCTAGAATAACTTTTCTAGGGATCAAACAAATGCAAATTAAATTTGAATTTAAGTAGAATTTAAATTCCAATTTAACTTACTATCAAACAAAACATAGTGCAGCAGCATGAATGCAACAAAAATATTTCTATAACTTATATTTGATTTTAATATTCATAAATAATTTATTTAACCTATATTAATTATGAACAACTTAAATAAAGCAAATAAATTACTAAAAATTTTAAATAGGCTATTTTTTGGTGTTACAAAGCTGGGAAAGGAAAGAGATCAAAGAAGCAGTCTGATGCACGGTCAGTTAGGGGAAGAGGCACGGCAAGTGGACAAGGACGAGGCAAGGAGATTCAATCATCTCCTACACGTCCAAGGACTAAAAGAGCACCTCAACAAGACATTACCAACACTCGGTACAATGATGACATTGACTTATCATTTATTGCTCAGAACTTCATATCCACTGTCATTCCTTCTCGTCATGCTGATGATAGAGCTTTGGTGAATTTCAAGTCCGTAGCAAGAGCTTGAAACCACTTCGGTTTAGTGTGCATGAGAATCCTAGATCTCTCACTTTCATGCAATTCAAGGGTGATCCTCATTTTTGGCTTCCACATCAAGCGGATTGGTATGAGTTAGTCATTCTCAAGATGGGTCACCTATGCACTCCCATGTATTGAGTTGATTGGAAGTATTTGATGGGTTTGCCTCCACCACTCAAACCAGTTGTTGATGATGTTTATAAGCGGTGTGTCGAGATGGATGTGGACAAGATCATGGCATTTGAGTGTGCATACAACGGGGAAGTCATTGCTCAGTTTTATGCCACATTGTGGATGTATAAGGAGAGGGATGAGATGCATTGGACCCTTTGTGGTAAACGTCTATCTATCACCTTGCACGCCTTTGCGGGGTTGTTTAGACTAGCTGAAGAAACAACCTATGCTCACACTAGCAATGATCGCAGCAAGGTAGATCTTCACCATGGGCGTGAAATTGATGATGTGAAGCTTGCATTCATGCATGATGGGGATTATAGAAAAGTTGTCTTCAGGAAGTACAAGGGTCTTTCTCCTTTTTACAAGTTGCTTAACCAACTCTTCAGAGGAACCTTGTATCCTAGGGTAGGTGATGCGGATAACATCTCAAAGAGAGCAAAGAACTTGCTATTTCAGATGGCCCCTGGCAAGCCCAAGTTTAAGGTGTTCAACTTCATTTGGAATGAAATAATCCTATGCTCCTACGAATCTTCCAGTGGTTGTCACTATGCTCCATATATCTTTCATATGATCAAGCATGTGACTGGAGTGAACATTTTGACTGACAAGCCTCACTTCCTATATCGCTCTCCCTAAGGCAAGATTGAGCAGCTTTTGAAGATCAAGTCCAAGGCTTATGCGTGTGTTCATGCTCCATCCACTACTCATGGTGCGTCATCTTCTTGTGCCCCTCTCTCTTCACAAGGTCCATCTATCTCTTGTGGTTTTTTATTGGTTCCAAAGGCAAGAAGGGCAAGCTCGATTTCCTTGTGCAAGGGCTCCTTGCTTGTTTCACCGCATGCTCTTATCAAGTCAAGAAAGCTCATGAAGGTGACATTCGCTTGGATGAAGAGATGTGCAAGCTTGACAAGCAGCACAAAGACCTTCTAGATCACTATCAGTTGCCACATTCTCCTATTCGTCAACCTATAGAGTTTTGTCCTCCTCCTCATTTTTATAATCCTTGGGAGGACAATACTCAATAATTTGTCTTTGGACCCTCTCAAAATGTTGCTCATGATGAGGAAGAAGAGGAAAACACCGAACAAGAGGGCTTCTATCGTAGTGAGTCCTAAAATGAGGAAAATGCCGGTGAGGGCAATGGCGATGGCGAGGATGATGATGATGGCGAGGACGATGACAACAATGAGGATGATGACGACGACGCGACCGAGTAGCTCCCTTTTTGGTCTTTGATGACAAAGGGGGAGTGAATTTGGCCATTTGAGACCCATCATCATCTATTTATCTATCTTTTATTATGTTTTAGCTTGTGGACTTGTAAGAACTTGATTTGTGTTATGGTTGGAGTGCCAAGTGACAAAGTTTATTTGTAAGACTTATTTATGGTTTATGGTAGTGTGATGTTGAACTCCTTATATTATTCTTCTTGTGATGCATGTATGAATTGGTGAAATATTGTTTTCTCTATTTAATTGATGTGAATATCTTGTCATATACATCACAATAAATTTGTCACACTCTGCACCTATTTGCAATGCTTTAGGGGGAGTCCTCACAAAAACATGAACATTGGCATTTGAGGCCATCCGAGTTGAACATGCACATGTTTAGGGGGAGTCTCTCTAAAATTTTATTCGGTGCTAAACATGAATTTTATTCCTATCTTGTGAAACCAAATTTGTGTTGTCATCAATCACCAAAAAGGGGGAGATTGAAAGTGCATCTAGGCACTTAATCAATTTTGGTGATTATGACGATAGAAATTTGGATATAATGCTTTGGATGAGTTGTGAATGAATAAAATGAAAAGAAAAGAATAGAAATATGAAGCGAAGGTCCCCAATTCCAAATTGTATGGTGGTGGATTGAATTGGAAGATTTAAAATTATTTTCGGTTTGAATTTGAGTATAGGACCACCGTACTATCAAGGGGGGCGTGCTCAATAATCCTAGTTGTTAAAAATGCCTATCTTGAGATGATAAGCCCCATGAGAGACACACAAAGTCACATTCACAGTTTTCTGATTGATTGGAACTTAGGCCCGAAGATCCGATCGGAAGTTCCGGCCCGCTCGGTTTCGAGTTAATTCCCATCGAAAGATCCGGTCCTAGCATCGGAACTTCCATCGGAAGATCCTACACTGTGTCAGATCTTCCGAGACTTAGCCAGTTTTTAGCCTTTGGGAGTGTTCCGTGCAAGTTCCGAACCTCTGGCCGGAAGATCCGACCAGAATTTCTGGCCGGCTTGGTTTTGGTTTATTCCGGGCCGGAAAATCCGACGCCCATCGGAAGATCCAACATTCTGTCAAAAGATCCGATGCCTATAAGTTTTCTAGGGTTTTCTAACACTAATCTGTCATTTTCCGGAAGATCCAAAACATGATCGGAAGATCCGGTACCCCTTCGTAGAACACATAATGGTCATATTTTGGGGGTTGGTATATATACCCCCTCACCCCCCCCTCATTCATTGTTGCTGCTTCTCACGACCTAACACAGCACTTGAGCATTCATTTCACTCCTCTACTCCCTCCCAAGCTTGATTCTTGCAAGGATTCACCTAGGGTTTGAGTGTGAGTGAGGATTTGAGGTGTGAGACAAGAGCACCTTATGAGCTTCCACTTGTTCATCTCTTGAAGCACTTGAAAGAACTTCGACTAGTTGATTCGCGTTTGTTACTCTTGGAGCTTTGCTCCTAGATGGTTAGAGGTGCCGGTGAGCTCCCATTCCTTTGTGGTTTGAGCCCCGAAAGTTTGTATTACCCCTCTCTTTGTGAGAGCCAATAGTAAGTAACTCGATCCTCCTTTGTGGTTGATTGAGGGAGACTTGGGGCTAGTGTGACAGCCCGGCTCTTTGTGAGCATCTCAACGGAGACGTAGCTCCTTTGTGGAGTAAACTTTGGAAGTAAATCCTTTGTCTCTGTGTACTCACTTGTATTTCTTGTTATTCTTGCTCGATCTGTCCCGATCTACTTGTTAGTTGTTATACGCTTGTGTTGATCATATTTAGAAGGTTATTTGCATCATTTGTCAACTTTCTATTCAGGTAGAATCATCAAAAGGTCAATAGAGTTTCATACCTGGTCGAAAGATCCCAGTCTGCGTCGGATCATCTGACAGTTTTTCAAAGAATTTTTGCATAATTTCTTAACAGGCCTATTCACCCCCTCTAGGCCTAGTGTTGGTCATTTCAAGAACACGTCAGGAGGATGGATCTTGGGACACCACATGCTGGTTGCCTCAAGTATGTTGTACTGGAAAACCAGACAAAGGCATCTATTTATAGGCACGAAGGGCCAGCTACTGTTCGCTCGTGACTCGCTAGCAGCTCGGGTACATATGCGCATGCAAATTATGTTTTTCTGTGCAGTCATTGATTGCACTTTTGACTAGGCATACCTGGTAAGCGGCTTTTTCGCGTTGTCTTCAAGCGCCAGTTCATTCACGGGCGCTAAATGTTCTGGCCTTTCCTAAAAGTGAAGGCCCGCTATCACCTACTTTTCTCGACAACATGTTGTCTGACTTCCTTTTTGGTTTTGGCTCCTCGTGGTGGCAGCATGCTTCCACCAACCCTTGAGCAACAGATTGTCCGATTACTTTTTGAGCCTTGGCTCACTTATACTAACCAACCCAACGCTCGGGGGCTAATATGCATACAATGCTCCTGATCGTTGCCCTGTATCTAGTCCTCATGAGAACTGGTCGACCACCTCGAAGGAACTCGGCATCGTGTTGGGGTACTCTTCTTTTTTGGAGCACCACCCACCCTTGTGCCGACCATGTGTTGAAGCAACAGTTCGACTACATTGGCATCGTTTCTTCATCAACAGTTCGACTCGTGCCTGCACGGTTCTCGGGGGCTTGTGGGATATGAGTATCACTGGGCCCACTGTCAGAGGAGACTACGCCGACCTGGGCCCACGCCTGATAAGATTGTGGGCTGACCCCTAGGCGGCCCACAAGGAATCCCTAATTTGGCGGACAAGCTTGGTGAAGATGCGGCCAGCGGCGCGGCCGGATATCTCGGGATATCTTGCTGTAACCGACTCAGATATATTCCTTAGCCGTAATCCAGTAGGTTTAGATTCAAACCAACTTGTAAACCCTAGTCTGTCACCTTATTTAAGGCGGCCTAGGGCAACCCCATGGGGGACAACCAATACGCCATCCTATAATCATTTGCTCGTCCTTACTTCCTGAAGCTTGGCCGAGTTCCAGCAATACAAACACAAACATCGACACAGGACGTAGGGTATTATACCTCCGGGTAGCCCGAACCTGTCTAAATCAGTGCTTCCTATGTACGATCAAGCTACTCGCTCGACGATCCGTCACCTACAAATCAACCACTCGGGTACCCCGGGTGGATTGCCGGTCCTAAGGTCCGTACTACTGTGTTTTTTAGCCTTATTAGGCCTCAAAGCCATGTTATTTATCTAGCACACTGAAGCCACATATAAGCCCCCGTATTTCCTTCGTTTTGGCCTACGGGAATGGGCGGCCCAGCAGTTGGCGAATGGGGCTTGGGTGCAGTGTCGGCTGTGTTGGGCTTGGGCCCGTAATGGATCCAAATTATAGAAAGGATAGGATAAGGATATCCAATGTTGCAGATCCATGGTGCACACCAAGCCAGAAAAAGGTTCCGGGAGTTTTTTTACCAACATGGCTTCCACTATTTGAGATTCGTGTAGAGATGTATATGGACAACTGTCCCCACGTGGCTGGTACATGCATGAAGCGGACCAGAATGATTCCGTTTGGAATTTGATATGTGAATTCGTTTTTCTCTCAAATTATAAATCTTTTTTCAAATCCGTTTGAACAACGGTCTTAGTTACAATTTATACAACAAAACAAGCTCCAATTTAAATATATTTTACATTTTTGGTTATTTTTAAAAATATTCAACATTTGCCGTTCAACATTTTCGTTACACTATTTCAACATTGGAGTAGTTTTCGACATTTTATGTAAGAACTATTGAAATAGTTTTCAAAAATATTAATTATTAGGTTTGAAGAAAACTGAATATAGTCCAACATTAGGAATGTACTACTTCAAATATTTTTCACATGTTGTCTCAACATTTATAATACACTATTTGAATTTCTTAGAAAAATGTTGAATCGGATTGACAAAAATATTCAATCTAGTATCACATGAAACTGCTAGAGGCAAATAGAATTTGGTGCTAGAAAAAAGATTTAAATACAATTACGTGCGTGTCTTTGTATCCAATGGAACGGAAAAAGTCTATATCATGGGATGCGTGTGCACGGAGTAACTCATAGTAGTACTATAATGTTTCTGAGGTTTATTGGACCTCAAAGCCATGTTACTTATCTAACACACGGAAGCCACGTAGGAGCCCCAGCAAGCCACGCACAATTTTCTTACCGGCCCATAGGACATAACCTCACAGGAAAAAAAACCCAATCTAACGGTTTCTTGGCCCATAGCAGTGTAACGTAGGTGAGAGGTTGGAAGCAACCGGCAAGGTTCTCGTTGTGCCAGTGTACAAGCTCCATTGAAAACTACCTTGAATTCTCAAAGCAGCTTTGAATGGGGGAGAAATTACATATGACACCTTATATACCATCTCATATTCTCATTAAAATCATTTTTTGAGTCGTTCTTATTACAATCATTATTACATCGTTATAAGAGTGATCTGACATTCGAGTTTGCCTCCATGAATACTGCTGTTCCGTACCTATCTCCTCTGAAAATTTAACTTGGAAACGTTGTAGGCAAATACAGTGCCGAAGAGGACAGGGAACATGGTCAGCACAATAGCTGCTAATGGCAAAAGATCACGGCTATAACCAAGGTAACTTTTCGCAAATGACTTCATAGGTATGATCTCTCCAGCCAGTATGCTCTTGTCATCGTCGCACAAGAATTGCGTGGTGAAGAAGACGTTCAGCGTCCACGATGTTGGGGTGATGCGATAAAGCCATATCCACCACTTTGGGATTTGCTGCAGGGTTGAAGTGGCAAGACATGACTACTTACTAATAAACAGTTACTAACAAGGGCACATTCATAAAGTAACACATTACCTTGTCTACCCTACGGTGTCAGTTAAATTACTGTGACATGTAGTTATTTTTTCTGTTGACGGCACATCCAATATTTTACCTCTACTTAGCAGTTTATTTTCATTCAAAGTATGTAGATAAATTTTTCTATGATATATCATGAGAGTGCCTCACACAACATAACTGTACAAGGACACCTATATATCAATCTTCAAAGGTTGCTTCCATCTTTTGCATTAAAGAGGAAATTGTATAATAAAAACTAAGATAAGAGGACTGGTATATTAACTTACTGGACCCGGCACTATGAATCCAGCCAAGAGGTTTTGAGTAATGAAGCACATCGACGACACTATAGTAGCCACTTGATTGTTGGGAGTCAGTGAGACAATCATCATTCCAAAGTATATAAAGTACAGCAATGTGCAGAACATTGTATAGAAGAACCACAAAAGCTTGGTCGCGGTCCATGTATATCCGATCATTGGGTATGCTATAAACAAGAATAGTAATACCAGTGCCGCCACATATGGGATCTCCATGGCCAGCTAGCAAAATACATAAAACAAGAGAATGGAAAAAATGTCATGCTACAAATTTGAGCATAAATATGGAATTTAAAAGAATGCTTCAATTATAAAAAGTATTGGATGCCCCTAGAGCTTCAGTAACAATTGAATAGTTGATGCACATTTTTTTTCCAGTGAAATGATATTGCTACTTAAATCATATATGCCTTGTACTCCATCTTATGTTGTTTCTGGTGGTGCTAGAATTTTATTTCCATGAATAAAGCCATTCAGAAAATACAATGTATTGTATGATGGACTTGATGGTTTCTTTCACTTGTCCTGAATTTTGAAAAGTTCCTATATGCTGCTCACTCCACAGTATTACAATGGCTGACCTGTGCAAAAGAGTAGGCCCAAGGAGAGTACATTCCTGCAAACCTTTCTCTGTACATGACTGAGCGTTCAATGTAGACAAATGGCATGACTGATTTGCAATTTGAGATGCCTGTGTACAAAGTGGTACAATACATGGACCCCAATATGGTGAACAATCCTTTCCGGTCATTTCTACCAAAAGAAAACAAACAAAAGAAAAGGAAAAAAAAGGAGAAGTTTTGGGTTAGCAATAAACATATATTCATTGTTGCGACATATGCTATATCACTCCAATATTAAGATTTAAGAGAGGAGAAAAAGGTCTGAGACTTAAAGTAATAATGTGCGGTATCTCTACATATACTACATCATCCATTGCCCTGCTATGGATGTGTTATAACAGAAGGATAAAAAGCTGTGATACTTAAATTAGTAAAATTAGAAACCTCACATACATGTGATCTATGTTGCCTTGTTGCCAGTATAGAGCACCAAAAAGGAGGCAGGAAAGGGCTACAAATACAATTCGCACCAAGTTGTAGGATGGGGTTCTCCAGTGTGACAAAAACTGTTTCCAGAGGCAGGCTTTAAACTGCTCCCAGAATTTCTGTGGGAATTGCGTCAGGAAATAGAGATCACTTGTTTCTGGTGATGGTATGCTCAGCTGTTTTACCATCGCATCATTATCCCTACAAGAGAATTATATGAACAAATCAATTACTATTTACTAGTACAGAATATAGACAAGCTGAAAATTTTCATAGACGTTTTCTGATGCATTCGAGAATTCTAAAACAAAATTTCAGACTTTGTCTGATGCATCAGAGAATTCTCAAGCAAAAATGTATTATATGTTGTGGGCTAGAGAAAGGAGCATAGGAACATGGACAGTAGCTAAAGAGAAGATGTTCATAATTTCAGTTTTGTGAAACTGGGTCAGTGTTACATATGTATAGCCTGCTGTACATACCTAGTATAGGTGATTGTATTCCTTGTATTGCAAGCCATATTGGCTATATATATATATATATGAGAGGTCACCCCCATTGGGTGTGGTGTTTTCCCCAATTCCATCTCTCTGCATGGTATCACGAGTCTGGGTCCTCCCCCGATTAGGCCCCTTCCTTTCCGCTGCCTCGCCGTCATGCATCTTGCACCCGCGACACCCCTCCTGGCCGCGCCTCTCCTGCGCCGCCAAACTCCCCCCCTCCCCCCCTCTCAGATCGAATCAACCGGCGCCCCTTCCTCAGATGCTCTCTCGCCTCCTGCTACCTCTGCCGCCGTTGCACGCTTCACCAGCCCATGAAGACCCATGTGCCCATGACTCTTGAGATGAAGCCCTCCAACTTCTCCAAGTGGTCCCCGGCTTTCCGCGGGATGTGCGGCACGTTCGGGCTTCTGGTGCATCAGAAAACTGCTCCTCGCCCCGACGATGTCACGTGGCTGCAAGCAGACTACTGCGTCCGCAGCTGGCTCTTCGGCTCTGTCCCCGATGTTGTCCTCGACCTCACCATGGACTCCACCGTGCAAACGGCGTGGCAGCTCTAGGTCGCCATCAACAACAAGTTCCAGGCGAACAAGGCTCCGCGTGCCATCTACTTGAGTCACGAGTTCCACTCGATGACCCAAGGCGATGACTCCATCGACGCCTACTGCCATCGCATGAAGCTGGCAGCCGATTCTCCCCGCGACGTCAACCACCCGGTTCTTGAGCCCACCTTGGTGCTGAACCTGCTTCGTGGCCTCAACCGGCCGTACTCCACCATCGCCGGTCAGATCGCAGCCTCGCCGGTCCTCACCCTCGCTGACGCGCACAATCAACTCAATCTGAAGAAGTTGCGCTTGGCCAACGAGAAGGTCACGACGGCCTCTACCTTGATCGCCGCCTCTTCATCCTGCAGCCACTCCGGCTGCCGCTCCTCGTCAGGGACCAGCGGCGGCCAGCAGCAGCAGCCGCAACACTTCGACGGCAAGAAGCAGTAGAAGAAAGGTGGCGGCGGCGGTGGCAAGAAGCCCTCCTACGGCGGCGGCGGCCAGCCACATCGCCAACTCACCCCCAGCCGGTCCCTAGGTCTGCATGTCCCCTTGGGCTGGGCCACTAGGTCGCTAGAGCCGCTCTGGGCGACGGTGCGACACCCGCCCGGGGAGGAGCACGTCGAGTGAGCAGGACTGTCGGCCGCAGCGAGGAGAGCGGTCCCCCGAGCGACCTTGTCCTCATTGGCCAGGCCGAGCTCCTTGAGGGATAGGAGGTCGTGGGCCTGGGTGAAGGTGGGAAGGCCGGTTGAAGAGTTGGCGATGTCGTCGTTGGTGCCGCTAAAATGATGGTTGACGCCCCGCAAAAGGTTCAGGATGAGCTGCGCCTCCTGGACGCCATGGCCGATGTCGCGTAGGGCGTCAGCCACTGTCTTCATGCGTTGGCAATACTCCGAGATGGAAGAATCGCCTTGTGCCATGGAATGAAACTCGTGGCTGAGGAAGATCGCCCGCGAGGCCTTGTTGGCGTGGAAGAGGCCTTCAATGGCCATCCAGAGGGCGCGGGCGGTCTGAGCGTCGGCATCCATGGCGAGGTCAAGGGGGGAGTCGTCGACGGAGCTGAAGATCCAGCTCCGCACACAGCAATCGGCCTGTCCCAGGTAGGATCATCCGGCTGGGGCTGCAGGGTCCCGTCGATGTGCGGACGGAGGCCAGATGGGTTGGTCGTGGCTACTGTCAGCGCCAGGTTGTTAAGACCTTGAGTCCGGGTTGTCAAGCCGGCGATGATCCAGGCCGTCCTTAGCATTGCCGCCTCGCGCGCCTGGCCGATCCACCAGCTGGACGTGAAGAACGCTTTCTTCCACGGCCATCTTGAGGAGACTGTCTATTGCCAGCAGCCTCCAGGCTTCGTCGACCCTGCTTTTCTTGGCCACGTCTGTCTACTGTAGCGCTCTCTGTATGGCCTGAAGCAAGCACCTCAGGCGTGGTACCAGTGTTTTGCCATGTTTCTTCGCCAGCTCGGCTTCGTGGCTTCTACTTCGGACACCTCCGTCTTTGTTTACAAAGAGAATGAGCGCTTGGCGTACTTGCTACTCTATGTCGACGACATCATATTGACAACCTCGTCCCCCGCTCTGCTTCAGCACCTTTTTTCAGCACCTCACCGAGCGTCTACACTCTGAGTTCGCCATGTCAGACCTCAGCGACCTTCATCACTTCCTCGACATCTCCTTCACACGCTCCTCCGACGGCCTATTCCTGTCCCAGCGCCAGTACGCGCTGGACCTTCTCCAGCGTGCGGGCATGGCCGAGTGTCACTCTACATCAATCCCAGTTGACACCCGCGCCAAGCTCTCCGCCACCGACGGGGCGCCTGTTGCTGATCCTTCGAAGTACAGGAGTCTCGCCAGGGCCCTTCACTATCTGATGCTGACACGCCCCGACTTGGCTTATACGGTCTAACAAGTGTGTCTCTTCATGCAAGATCCTCGCGAGTCACATCTCGCCTTGGTCAAGCGTATCCTCAGTTACACTTTCCTCCGGACTACACATCAGCACCGGCCCCGTCCAGTCATTGACGGCCTACTCGGATGCCGACTATGCCGGCTGCCTGACTCCCGCCGCTCCACTTCTTGCTACTGCGTCTTCCTCGGCGATAATCTGATTTCTTGGTCTTCCGCGTCAGACCACGGTGTCCCGCTCCAATGCTTGAGGCGGAATATCGTGTCGTCGCCCATAGTGTCGCCGAGTGCTGTTGGCTACGCCAACT
Organism: Echinochloa phyllopogon; assembly: GCA_033239725.1. Classification (NCBI taxonomy): domain Eukaryota; kingdom Viridiplantae; phylum Streptophyta; class Magnoliopsida; order Poales; family Poaceae; genus Echinochloa; species Echinochloa phyllopogon. The sequence continues at coordinate 18,558,871 of BTCW01000016.1, forward strand.
CCTTCAGGAGCTTGATGTCTCGCTTGCTTCAGCGACTGTTGTGTACCGCGACAATGTCAGCGCTGTTTACATAACAGCCAATCCGGTTCATCATCATCGCACCAAGCACATCGAGATCGACATCCACTTCATCCATGAAAAGGTGGCTCTGGGACCGGTCCGTGTGCTGCATGTTCCCTCCGCGCAGCAGTTCTCTGACATCATGACAAAAGGACTGCCTATTCAGTTGTTCACTGATTTTCGGTCCAATCTTTGCGTTCGTGATCCTCCCGCTGCGACTGCGGGCAGGTATTAGATATGTATAGCCTGCACATATACTTGACTTATATACCTGATTGCATTCCTTGTTGTACCAAGCCATATTGGCTATATATATATATATGAGATCACCCCCCCCCATTGGGTGTGTGGTGTTTCCCCCAAACATACCTCTCTACACTCCTGACCATGTCTGTGGCCTGCAGCTCCCTCTATGGTCTGAAGCGGCCTCCTCGGGCGTGGTACAACGATTGGCCACGTACATTCGTCACCTCGGCTTCGTTGCTTCGACCTCCGACATCTCTCTCTTTGTTTACAAAGAGGGGGTTGATCTCGCGTATTTGCTGTTGTACGTCGACGGCATCATCCTCACTGCCTCCTCGCCGACACTTCTCCAGCGCATCATCGACCACCTCAGCTCTGAGTTCGCCATGACGGACCTTGGGGGCCTCCAACACTACCTCAACATCTCCGTCATGCAGTCTTCTGATGGGTTGTTTCTGTCCCAGCGACAGTATGCCATCAAGCTTCTCCAGCCAGCTGGCATGGCCGAGTGTCATTCTACGACAACACCTGTGTTTCTGCTGCTGAGGGTGTCTGGTGGCAAATCCGTCGGAGTACAGGAGCATCGCTGAATGCTGATGGTGCTCTGGTGGCAGATCCGTCGTAGTACAGGAGCATCGCTGGCGCCCTTCAGTACCTTACACTGACTAGACTTGACCTGGTGTATGCAGTTAGCAAGTGTGCCTCTTCATGCATGACCCGCGCGAGCCCCACCTTGCGTTACTCAAGCGGATCCTTTACTATGTGAAGGAGACCCTCTCCTCCGGCCTCCACCTCGGGGTTCGCCATGTGCAAACCCTGACTGCCTACTCTGATGTGGATTGGTCAGGCTGTCCTGATTCTCGACGCTCCACCTCAGGCTGCTGCGTCTACCTCGGCGACAATCTGATATCTTGGTCCTCCAAGCATCAAACTACGGTATCTCGGTCCAGCGCTGAGGCCGAATACCGTGATGTTGCTCATGTGGTTGCCGAGTGCTGCTGGTTACGTCAGCTTCTTCAGGAGCTTCACGTCTCGATTGCCACCGCCACCGTTGTGTACTGCGACAATGTTAGTGCTGCCTACATGACAGCAAATCCAGATCATCACCATCGCACCGAGCACATCGAAATTGATACCCACTTCGTCCGGAGAAGGTCTCCTTGGGCCAAGTTCGTGTTCTGCACGTTCCGCCGTCCCACCAATTTGCCGATATCATGACCAAGGGCTTACATGTATAGTTGTTCAATGAGTTCAGGTCCAGCCTTTGCGTTCGTGATCCTCCCGCTGCGACTGCGGGCGGGTGTTAGATACGTATAGCCTGCTGTAGATTACCTAGTATAGGTGATTGTATTCCTTGTATTGCAAGCCATATTGGCTATATATATATGAGAGGTCACCCCCCCCCCCCATTGGGTGGTGTTTTCCCAAATTCCATTTCTCTGCAGTCAGTCTTTTCACATATGTTACGATATTTCCCATCCGCTAATAATTTCTAAGCTCCCAAGGATGTGGTTAATTTGTCATGTTATACCTCCTCTCTACAAATCTCTTTTGAAGGCAAGCATGGAATGACAGAATACCTTTATCTCTCTGTTTCTTACTATCTTCCTCTATCTATCTATCTTTCCTCCTACACTTTACCTACTTATCTAATAAGAAGTTTTCAAATTTCAATATATAAGTACTCCCTCGTTTTCCATACCAGTCACACGATTATCAGCTAATGAGAGCTTCGAAAATCAAAGTGGCTATACACAATATATGAAAATCAGATACTCCAAAGAGGTGGAGCAATACTCGCTCTCTATGGTCAACAAGAGATTTAGAATGTTTGCAGGAATTTTCACTACAAGAATGAAATGTACAAGCTCTGGACAATGATAAATACGAAAGCAATGAATATCCTGAAGAGATCGACTCCCACGCCCGTGTACACGGCGCCGGCGCTTCTGCGTCCAATCGCCAGAGGGTAGCTGAAGCGGTGGCTGGGGTAGAGGAGCAGAAGGGTGCGGCCCAAGCCGCCGGAACTGGCAGAAGCGACGAGGGAAGCTGCAAGGGAGGCTGAAACCATGGTGATTTCTTCGAGGAGCAGATCATTGCGGAGTTGAAGGAAAGTGGAGAAGGGCCAATCGCGCTTGAGGTGAAGACCAATGGAGGAGAACCGTTCAACAAGGCCCCGGAGAACCTGAAGAACGAGGGCGCGGTCGGTGATCTTCTCGCCAAGATCACCAAGGGCATCTGCCATACCCTTGAAACGGCGGCAATGACGGAGAGGTTGCCCTGAGTGAAGGTGCAGAACTTGGAGTTGCGGAAGAGAGCCTGAGTTTCCCGTTTGCCGAGAAATTGGGACTCGATGACGAGCCAAGTGGCGCGGGCAGATAATGGTGCCGGCAATCATGGTGCCGATAAGCCGCCACGTCTTGACTATGCAGTCCATACAAACCCAATCAGGGCCTCGGGAAAGCCAGGCACGGCGTGGTCGGAGAGGACGTGCCGTTCCAGGGAGTACTTCCCCAGGGTGAGGAGGAAGGCCCCGTGCCAGTGAGCGTAGAATGTCGAGGAGACAATGAGGACGAGCAGAACAAGGGCGCAAATGTTTTGCACAGCCACAACTTGGGCGTGCAAGTTGATGATCGCTGTGTCCTCGTTGTGAAGGAGCACATCGTGGATGTCAGGGCTGGAGACCTCAGAGGCGAGATCATCATCTTCGGCATCAAGCTTCGGGGGAGCAACCGCGGCGCGATTGTCGGCTGCGTCGCGTTTCTGCGCGGCAAGGTCGGCCTCGCACTTAGCGGCAGCCGCACGCGCCAGAGCGGTGCTGAGCGCGATCTGCTCTGCACGTGCACGCTCCTCCTTGGCAATGCGGAGATGCTCCTCGATCTGGAGAGTCGCGGCGGCGGTGGCAGGGTCCAGAGGTGCGTCTGGATCGACGAAATCTGCCTTGGTGCCTGAGGCAGATCACCGGCCATTGGGGCAGCTGCACCGCGAGGGAGGGCACAGGCACTGGTGCGGAAGGTGGAGAATCAATGGAAAACCTAGACTCGTGATACCATGAAAGCAATGAATATTTTGTGAAATAATAGGTTGCATTGATTAGATATAGAGTTAAATATATATAAGGGTGAGAGGAGATCGTATGGCTTATGGAAACAGAACCAGATATGATCTCCCTCATATCTCCAACAGCCATCTAGGGCGGGCCGTGGCCAACAGGCCCACGGACTCTTGCCCTACATGCACAACATATACAATACACATATAAAAAAATGGGTGATAGATATCCAGGGTGGTCTCTCTTGGTTGGGCATCAAGGAGTTTCTCCAATTATGGGATTGCATCAGAGGATTTGCAACAAACGATCAAGAGGACCACCATATCTGGAGACTGGACGCAAGTGGCTCCTACCCATCCAAATCGGCATATAGAGCCTATTTCTTTGGTTCAGTGACCTTCGAACCTTGGCATCGGCTTTGGAAAACCTGCGCACCGCCAAAGTGTAAAATGTTCCTTTGGCTAGCAATCTGGAACAGGTTTTGGACAGCAGACAGATTGGCTAAAAGGAATCTGCCTCACCCAGACAAGTGCCCACTCTGTGATCAAGAAGATGAAACAATACAACACTTGTTAACTTCTTGTGTTGTGGCTAGACAAGTCTGGTTTGAACCTTTTTCACATCTTAATCTTACTGGTTCTATTCCCCGGCAGCATGAGGCTAGTTTTGCTGATTGGTAGCGCAGGACTCTTAAAAGGGTTAAAAAGGAGGACAGAAAAGGAATGAATTCTCTGATTATCCTGGGCGCGTGGTGTATTTGTTTTTTTCTCAAATATGCAGGAGAACTGCATATCATTGCATTAAGATATGCGAAGAGACCAAAAAGATGGCCAGTACAACACACGCCACACACACTGCGTGGTGTATTTGGAAACATAGGAATTCTTGTGTTTTTGAGGGTGCCTCCCCTTCAGTGAACTCAATCATGAGGGAGCTTAAGGAAGAGCACAGCCTTTGGTGTCTGGCTGGTGCGAAGAAGTTGCAAGGCCTGGGTCTTGGTTGTGCTACCTGAGGGGTTTTTAGGTAGTGGTCAGGTCTTGTGTTTGTCAAATTTATTAGCTAGTTCCTTTGGTATGTTACCCGCCTCTCATACCCGGTCCCCATATTGGAGGCAGGGGTTGTATGGGGACCATCTTTTTCTCTCTCTAATACAATGGAACGCAGCTCTCCTGCGTTTTCAAAAAAGAATTTCCCTCTAAAGCTTACTTGTATATTGATGATTCCCTGTATACTTGTGCAAAATCAACTCCTAGGTGAGTTTCCATGGATTTTGAGGTAACTTCTAACATCCATGTAGATGGGTTATAGTCATCCTTGATCATGGGTACTCCAGGAATAGCCTGAAAAAGGTAACAAAATTAATGGGTGTATAGAATTTAATAATTTCTCACTTAATTATTGTTATATGAAGAGTACATCAGTATTTCTTAACATGTCATCCCTATAGATATGAAGGAACTGGGAGCATACCAGTGGGAAATTTTAATGAAACAAACTTGCATAAGAGTACATCATCATGCATAACTATTGAAAATTACCTGGAAATATTTGATGATCTCACATGAATTATGTCCAAGTGGCCCAACATAAATTAACTTCCCACCTCTTTTCATCAGCATCAACTGCATGAATGTATAGAGATTAATTAGTGGGCTTTTCTGTCTTCTCATCTTTGTCATGTTGATATATTTGCCATAGGCATTCCTGACATAGTACCACGAGCCACAGCAACCCTTCTTCCAGCCCTCCATCCTGGGGGCTGTTTCAGTGAGCTTCCTGGCAAACCAGGATTTGGTAATCCCATCCTTTAAGACAAAGCTAGGGGGGTGTCTTGTCCCAGTGGTCGTGTTTTTCTAGAAATCAGTGGAGTAAGTCCTACAGGATCCTACAAGAATATTCTATTTGTTAAGATGAAGCTTTTCTTAGAGAGTGTTGGAAATCACTGACTTTCTAGGTGTTTATCACAAACTCCCTAACTTTTCTTCTCTGGTGGCACACACACAAGAACACAACAACATCACAAGTATTTTTGGTTGATGCGGCCAAACAGCCTTCATCATTTTCTCACATATATATAGCTGGTACAGGACTGCACACCTGCTCTATCGTCCTAATTAATGCAGTCAATGCCCACATGATCTGCATGTTATTCTCTTTTACACTAGTAGCAATGAACATAGACACTAGCTGAACTTGGACCAGCTACCAAGTAACAAGATTAATGCTAACAGAGAGTCTATCTGCAATTTTCACATTTTTCTGGGGAATTCTCTTGGTTCTAGCCAACATCTAAAGTTTAATTAATCATAGAGCACCTTTTAAGTCTGTGCATACACCCGTGTAGAAGATAAAAAAAATCACCTCATAAAGTCACCTCTAGTTACTTCATATAAAGTTTGCTAATGCAAGAACATGGAGTACTTCATATTTGTTTCTAATTATTCTATTTGCATTAACATCTCTGCCACAATTTTTTATCTTATTTTTCTTGAGTTTCAAATTAAACTTGCAAAGAGCATTATAAATAATAACTTATTTTTCTTGAGTTTCAAATTAAACTTGCAAAGAGCATTATAAATAATAATTACCTGATCAAATGCTTCAAATATTTCAATACTTGGTTGGTGAATTGTGCATGTGACAGTTCGTCCTGTATCTGCAATGTTCTTCACTGCACGCATGACAATAGCAGCAGCCCTCGCATCCAATCCTGATGTTGGCTCATCCAGGAAAATGATAGAAGGGTTGGAGACAAGCTCAACTGCAATCGTGAGCCGTTTGCGTTGCTCGGTAGATAGCCCATTTGCTCCAGGGAGTCCGACCAAAGTGTCTCGAACTTCATCCAATTCTATTGTTTCAAGAACTTCCTTAACAAAGTCCTGAGAAGAAAGAAAAAAATCAACATATCAATCAGATCAGATAATTGGATATGAGCTGCAATTACAGCCATCACATCCAGTTTATGCTTTGAGCAGTTTAACTTTGATTAAAAATATGTATATATATATATAATCCAACTATGCAAGAAGATTATGCTTCAAACTTGCCAGAGAACACTGGCATGTATCTAAAACACAGAAGTAAAAGTGATCAGTCCAAAGATAAATCTATAATTCAGGAAGCAAGCGCAAAAATGATTAATTGAAGGTGGCATTCTTGAAATGTAAAACTCACACGCCTTGTCTCCGGATCAATTTCTGTTGGCAAACGCAACCAAGCTGAATAGACAACAGATTCCCATACTGTGATCTGAGGAGAATGCACATCAGTCTGCTCACAATAGCCTGATATCCTAGCAAAGGTCGCCTGCACTTTAGGATAACCACCTATTCTAATGTCGCCTTCAATAACTCCTCCAGTCTTTCGCCCACCCAGAACATCAAGTAAGGTTGTCTTACCAGCTCCAGTGACTCCCATGAGCACTGAGAGAACCCCTGGTTGAAAGGCACCTGTAATGTTGTGGAGCAACTGTAGTTTACTCTCTGCATAACCCTTCTCCCTCATGGCCTGCAATAAGACAATTCTTATTTATACATCACCATTCTTATGTCCCCTGAGCATGCTAGGCTACGCTTTTATATCATATATCTCAGTAAGTTGCATGTTAATCTCTAGAATCAACACACCGCATGTCAAACATTTTGTCTCTATTGGCTCAAGCTATTTCTTGCTTTCATTATCTCAAGTTACAAGATTAGTACCAGAGGGGTGTCGACGTAGTAATTTACATCTCGAAATGATATCACGAGAGGTCTGAAAGGTAAGACCTTGCCTGTAAGAAAAGAGTACATTTATAGGTTACTCCTAAATGGGCATTCTAAGGTAGAATTTAGAAGGAAATATAGAACTTCATTGACCAGAAGAAATATTAGGTGAAATATAGAATTTGACTGACCACTAATGTTAGGTGTGTCCAGAGTAGCTTTTGGTAACTTGGGGCTTTTGTTTACCTTGCCTCCAAAATTAGAAGGATCATTTCCTTGTATTATAATGAGTTTATCACGAGATACAAGAGCTTGAGATGTCCCTGAGTTGTGAATTGTACGAAAGAAGTTAGACTGGACAGACAGATGCTAATAGTTCACTTGACTGTTTTCAGATTTAACCAAAGCATGCCAAAATGTAAGAAAGGACAATTTACTTTTTCCTTCTCTCTTTGTCATTTCTGCATTCACTCAATATATGCATTTTTTTTAGAATGCAATTCATGTAGGGCTATAAATGCATGATGTAAAGATCAGTGTAATTGAGTAAATACCACAGTCGGTTGTTGGAAAAACTCAATCATCTCTAGACAATTCTAATTTGGCAATTAGGCTAATTATTTGTTGGGTTGGCACATGCAGCTCCATTTGTTACTCCATTAAAAAATCCAAGGTTTTTTCTTGGAAAAGACAAATTTCAATATTTTGACAAAAAATGATTCAGATTATAAGTTGGTTTTATAATTACATTCAGATTTCCAAAGCTTTCACACTATGATATTAGCTATGCATGACATACTCTGTGAGAAAACAATGATCAAGTTTAGCTTTGAAGACCTGGTCAAAGTAAATAGATGGATTCTGTTATGGTAGTGGGACCGGGTCTAGGACTGGGCCCACTAATCTAGCGCAGCACAGGGGTAGGGTGTACTGTTTACACGGTTCCTGTAGCGCATGAACAGTACCTCAGGTTTGTTAGGAAAGAGATAAATTATATGAGTTGGTTGGGATATTTGTTTAGGGGTCAAGTTAGTCGTCTTATATAAGAGACACCTTTGTATCAGTTAAAGGCAAGCAACAAGAACCCTTAAAGTAGTCAGAACCTCCAGAGGGAGGGCAACGAATAGGTTCTTCGGGCTATCCCTAGATTTACCATAACAGATTCAAGTGACACACTTACAGAAGCATAGTGATAATAATAGGATAAATCCTGTTTACCCTAGAAAAAGGGGTCAGGGGTGCACTTCTTGCCACATCTATCGGAAAGTACCAGGCAAAATGGGCTAAGGCTAAGGAACTAAGTGGAAAACGTGGAAAAGTTCAAGGAATTATAATGCGACTTTTCTCTGTATTGCAAAATCTTACGTCTTTTGATAGTTAACCCTATGGCAAACCCTATGTTCAACAATAAAATGAAGACAATCAGTGCTCCAATAGAGATCCAATAGAAAATTCTGGAAAAGTCTAGCCCTCGGTCCTTTAGGATGCTCTTTCCAAGTGTAATGCCCGATACCATAATCTGTCAACAGAAAAAAAGAACATGTAAATCTCTGTAGTCAGTATATTTATATTTTCTCAGTTCTCATTTAAAGTATACCTTTTCCCATTGTGGTGTTAAAAACTCATTTCCAGTCAAACTTATCTCGCCATATGACATTGGAGAGATCCAAAAGACCCATTTTAGCCAGTTTGGTAATGAAGCTGCAACAATGAGACACTAATATTAGTTATATTATAATTGTTATTAGTTGTTAAATGCCTTTCATTGGATTGATAACACTTTGACTACAAATAGGGATACCAACAGGTATATGATAGAGTGTAAAGTAAAGTAAAAGCCCATGGGATTTCAAAACACAGAATTGGATGGTAATTATGCTAGCCTTTTCTTGTGCACATCCTATTGTCTATTTCCTATATGTTTATTCAATAACAATTTCAGCACATATCCACAGGGCGGAGAGTGACTGGGAGAAAGAGATTGGAACCACAAGATTGTATCCTTTGTTCAGCGTTGAGCTCATATGTTTTATTTCCACAAATAGGTACAGGAAATGGATCTGTTCCCGTTGAATTCAACTATTTGTTCCTTTGTTAACAGCTCACAACAAAAAATTTCCCATAGGAATCCAAAATTACAAATTTCTGTAAGGAAACATTTAATCCACATATGGTCTAAGTGGATTTTATGAAAGCAAGGGAGCTTACTTCGAGGAATGACAAAACCTCCACACAGAAGAATGAATAGAAGTGACAATGTACCACCAACTGAAGAAACTGGTGCCGTTTGGCAATATGAGACTACACATCGAAACATTGACAGTGCTGTTGAATGCATGAGGAAGAGCACAAGTAGCTGGCGGAAGAATCTGAATTCAATAGATGGTTGTCCAAAGGAAGCACTCATCACTCAATGGCCAAAGTTTCCAGAAAAATACATGCAAATGTTTTTTTCAGTAAACCTAGTATTTGAATCTAGAGTAGAGGGGTTGCATGTTAAAAGTACATATTCATTTTAAAGGGAAAAGTCCATTTTACACCATTCAACTATCACAAAAGTCCGATTTTCAACCTTGAACTATAAAACCAGATAACAAAGGCCATCCAACTGTCAAAACCGTGCAAATTTAGCCCTTTGGATGGTTTTGAAGGTGATTTTTCATTTTGTTAAAATTTAAAATATTCAAATTTAAACTAAAAAAATTCATAAGTAATTCATTTTAAGTCAAAAAAAATACAAAATTGGTATCAAAAGTTTTCTAAAAATGTAACCTATCTATTCTCACTATATTTGTCAGTTAATCGGATCCATTTTTTTCATGTTCGTAGTATTTGGTTGCTTATAGTTATGCCTATTATTTTTGAATAATTAAGATTCAAATAGAGAAATAATAGATAGGTTACATTTTTAGAAATTTTTTGATACTGGTTTCATATTTTTCTGATTTAAGATGAATTAGTTTTGATTTTTTTAGATCTAATTGAATTTTTAAAATTTTTTACAAAATACAAAACCACCTTCGAAACCACCCTAAGGGCTAAATTTGCACGGTTTTGACTGTTGGATGGCCTTTGTTATCCGGTTTTGTAGTTTAAGGTTGAAAATCGGACGGTTGTGATAGTTGGAGGTTGTAAAGTGGACTTTTCCCTTGATTAAATATTACTCACTTACATATTAAAAAAGGCCTGTGTGTGCTTATTTATTTATAGAAATCAACCAAAATGTATAACAAGCCCAAAATTATAAGCATAGTTAGTAGTTACCCGGATGCTTGAGGAGCATAACCAATGAGGAAGTAAGTTATGCATGTCCAAGTTATGGATTCAATTAATGAAACTGGAATCTTCATGAAAAATGCTGGTATCGCATAAGCCCAAGCAGGATAGAAGCAGCAGTCTCTTTGTTTATAAAAGATTGGGAGTCTATTAACTGTCATAGCCATCTCAGGTAATCCATTGACAATTATAAAAATAAGTGCAAAAAACAATGAACTCATGTAATGATTAGCATGAGTTCTATCATTTGACAAGTGTGTCCGTAGAAATACTGTCCCAGTAAGTACAGCAACAAAACCAACCTGAAATGCACAAACGCATATTAGTTTTCATTATTCAACATAGGACATTTAGGAAAGCATGGTCATCTCTTGGTTGATGCACTGTTTAAGTCTGCTATCAGTTACTGCAACAAATTATTGAAATTAAACTACTAACCACAGTGAATCCAGCCTCTTGTACATTATGATTGTGGATGTCCATAAAACATGCACAACATAGGATAGGACTTGCATGCAAATATTAATTTACCCATGAGGTTGTGAACTTCAGTGCAACATAGGTTCCTAAAAGAGCATGTGCATAACACTTGGATTGAACTTGAGAGTTAAAAATTCAGCGTTTAGAATGTGGAGACTATGAATCAAACAAGAGGCACACGAACAAGACAGAAATCTAGATGGAATTGCAACTCACAAATTTCTTCTAGATTCAACAACAATAGTGGTTAACTTCATCATAGCCTCCATCAAACCCAAGAGTCTTTTACATATATAGAGCATGCAGGGCCAATCAAACTAGCAGCTTCATATTTAACTAAATGAATATTTAGAGCACTGGGCTTCCATGTATGTTTGGACATCATAACAACTTCCCCATGAATGCTGGGGTTATATGCCTTTGATGAGAGAGTTAATGCAGTCAAAATAAATCTTAAGTAAGAAATGGTGATGGTATGATAATTAGTTCTTACTGATAACAAAAAATGACTATGTTCTAAGACCAAAAGATGGTTGTAAATTTGTCTGCGACATTTGGAAAACCTCCACTCAAATACAAAGGCATCTATTGTCCAATGAATTTGCACGAAGACTGTGTGAGGGATGGCCAAACAATAAGCCATATTGCCATGTTCATCTCTTTTTAACAGTTCAGGAATGATTGGACCTACTCGGACTTACATATATAAGATAAAGGGTCTAAATTTGCAGATTGCAGTACTCAAGCACAAGGAGGGGTATGCAAGATCTGGTAATTTTGTATTTTATATATAGTCAGTATTATAAATTGTCAACGCAGACATCTTCAAGAATGCATGTGAATATGGGATTTCTGTGAATATTCACCTTCTCCCATGGCAACCTAAAATATGGAAATGCAATTTTTCATGGTGTAGCTGATTGGTCAGAGCTCAAAAAATGAATTCATCATTTTGTTTTTCTTACACGAAACGGTGTGTATTTCCATCTGTTTACCTGAAGAGATTTTGATTTGTAGATGAATGCATTTCTCTTCATGAGAAGAAGCTCTCGTGCAAAACAAACCCTGAGAAGCTCCCACTTGGATAATGAATAGATGCTGAACGAAAGTGCACTGTTGTGAGCTTTTGCTTTTGCCTTTGCAAAAGGCCTCAAAAGCTCAACTACAAGATTCTGACCAACATGACATGCTTTGAAGCTCTCACAAAATTGGTCTACAGTAACAAAGCTGTATGTTTCATCTCCAAGGCTCCAAAATCGTTTTTGGTCCTTTTTCGATAAGACCTACATAAGCCCAAATAGTAAAATGATTCTAGTTATCAAGAGTGATAACAAATCAAATCGGTAATCGTAAAGGATACTAAACTCTTCGAAAAAAATCCAAACATTCTAACTTTTATTTTTGGAAAATGATGTACATAATTCTATAGTGGCACACCGGAACCTACTGATTATATATTATACATTTATTGGAAATGCAGCAGTAACACACCATGCAGGCATCCTGTGGTAGAAGGTAAGGATAAGAATTAACGGCAAAAAAATCTTTTGGAGAAAATTTTATGAAATCCAATGTGCAAAGATGAAAAAGGTATTATGAATTACTCTACTCTTAAAGAGATAATTTATTCCTATAGTATTTTGCCAAACAGAGTGTATTCATGTGCAGTATCTTACTATAACTAAGATCAGGTCATGTTAAACAACAGTTTACAGAAACTTCCTACAAAAGAGAATTGATTCTCTTTTAAGGGGTGCCTGTGTAAATAGGATCCAATTTAGAGTTCTGTTAAGTACCTCTTGGAGGAAGTCTGCTGCTCCTTTTCTCCTTGGGCACTTAAACCCACAGGATTCAAAAAAATTAAGAATACAGCTTCTAGGACCATGGTATACAATTTTTCCTTCAGCCATCAGTATAATATCATCAAAAAGTTCATACGTCTCCGGTGCTGGTTGAAGAAGTGAAACCAGTATGGTGTACTGTAATACTTGAGCCAGTTGCTGGAGGCAGGAAAGAACCTGGAAGGTAGTAGAGCTATCCAACCCAGTGGATATCTCATCCATGAAGAGTGCCTTTGATGATCCTATCATCATCTCACCTGATAAGCCAATTCAGTAGAAAATTTGGGGGGAAATCAGACCACACATATCTTTGTAAGAAAGCTCTGGTATAAGCAAAATAGCAACACTAATGATGAAATGGCAAAATCCAGGAAGTGCCAGCAGCTCATGCACCATTATTTAACAGATCTTTTGTTTGATTTGCAACAAGAATTACCAACGGAACATCTAATCCCTGTTTCCATTGTTGTGATGCAGGCATAACGACATTGAAATGTTCCGCTCCTGGTACTGGAAGCCAAGCTTACAGGTGAAATAACGCATCAGGACATCTTTTTGGAGCATGAATAAAGAAACCAAGTAACTAAGGCTAAGTAGTTGCAAATCTGGGGTTCCAAAAATGAAACCTATGTAGCAGGGAAACAAGCAAGGAAATGAAGGGCGCAGAAGGTGGAAATGGGCCAATAGCGGCATATCACCCTTGTCGGGCATTTCGTCGAGCACCTAATACACGAGTGTATCTAGAGACCTCTGCCACGCTCAAGCTCACAAGGTAGACAACCTAAGCGACGAAAGAGAAGCTGGAAAGCGCGCGGACCACCTGAAGCAAGAACGATGGCCGCACACAACGGCGCACGGTCACAGGGGGTGAGGGAAGGCCCTGCCTGTCCTTACCTCGGAAACCAGGGCGTGGGCATCGCGCCATCTACGATGGCGGAGCGCGGCATTGGACAGTAGGCGGCCGTGCCCAGCCTGGCCGTTCATTCGCCGGCAGCGTGCGCGCCCCACTGGCGCGGGCAAGGCTGTGTGACAATGCACACGGGCGCAGCGGTGGCGCGCACCGCCGCTGTGAGGGAAGTGCTGCGGAAGACGGGTTCCGTATGTCCACTGTGACCGAAATGGCCTCCACGTATCAGTGACACATCGATAATATATTTGTAAACTGTAAGAATTATAATGGTATGGATCTAACTAGCCTTTTTTTAATTATATATACTATGTCCATCCTAAATTACTATTTTTTAAAATCACAACTACATAATTTATTTTTCAAAATTAAAGTATGAGTTCCAAGACGGATGAATTGGACTGGTGTACTAAGCCATGGACACCGTTGATGCCGCATCCAATGAACAGCGTGATACCGAAGAGGTCATCGGTACACGCTACACCCAGAATGACGACGGATCAACAATAGGGATACAACAACGTGAGAAGACGAAGTGGGTGTGTGCGGCAGTAGGGAACGGTGAGAGGAGACGAGGCACTATTGGTTATTTAATGTGTGTGTATTGCTATGGCTGAAGGGGATTTCGTGATCTAAGGCGCCTCGGTCAGGAGCCATGGACGCCACTGATTCTGCGTCCGATGAGGAGCACAACAGAGAAGAGCGATCCTCGGTAGATGGTACACCTATGAATGACGATGGGCTGACGAAGGGAATGCCATCAGCGTGAGAAGACGAAAGGGATGCGTGTGGCGGTGCGAGACAGCGAGAAGAGACGAAGTACTATAAATTGATTAATGCCCGTGGTTTTGTTATGGGTGAAGTAGACATTGGATATGTTTGGATCTCTTGCAAGTCACGTACTGCGTTGCCTAGTTGAGCAAGAAATTGGTCCGAACCACATGTCTCATTGTGTAGAAAACTTGTCTCACGGCCCGCGTTTTCCAGCATCTCCCTTGCCAACTCAAGCAAAGCAAGCCAGATTGGCTCTCCGAAGCTAGCAAGGCTAGTCTTGCTCACCTGGCAAGGCAAGCTGCGCCAGTAAAAGAACCAAACGGACCTTTTATGTGTGAAGGCATGTGAGAGCCATATATCTCACCGATTCTGCATCCGATGGATAGCACGATAAAGGCAAATCCTTAGTAGATGCTGTGCTCGGGAACGATGGCTGGTCGACATCGAGAATGCAAGCGACGTGAGAAGACGAATGAGTATGTGCGGCTGTATGGGGTAGCGAGAAGAGACAAGATACGGTAGGTTGATGAGATAAAATGTCATAGATTTTTTTTAAAAATTATAACATACTAAAGTACTATGATTCATTTTTATAAATATTATTTTTTAAAATTACGACATACTGCTGAATAATACTTATTTTATTATTAAGTAAAGAGATAAGATGAATTTTTAAATGATTAGGATTAATTAGAGTCATTAGTGACGAACTCAAATGATCAATGTATTTTAATCATCATATATTTTCTTACATTCTTTAATTTTAGATGACCATCTAATTATACTAAGAGTAGTTTATGCGGATAATTTGCGTAATCTCCGTTTTCTCTTTTGTTGTACATAGGAAGGAAACGAGCCTAGCTTTAACTAGTAGAGATGAGTCTCAACTCGAATTTAAATATATATTTCTTATTCAGAAAACCACTTAGTTCTCCACAGTGAGCTATCTTTTTTTCCCTTATTACTCTCTCCTTTCTAAATTATATACGGTTTTAACTTTTGCGGTACATAAATTTGCTATATATCTAGATATAAGCTATATTTAAATATACAGAAAAAACTAAAATCTTAAAAAAATTAAAATAAACTATAATTTAAAATGTAGGAGCGAGTATAAACGTAGGAGGGCTAGCATCGATTTAGGTAAGGGTATATGTGCAGAGCATCGACCATTCGCCATTAGTTCTCGTTTAGTTGCAGGCAAAATTTGGCTATGGACAAATGTGGTCAAGTTATGTGGTTTCACTTGCAGCCATGACAAAACGTAGCCAGTATGTAGAAAAAATGGTGTTTGGATGGTAGTCATGCTAAATTTTATCTTAACGGTGAGAATAACATGTGGGACTCGTATGTCATTATTTTTTTTAATGAAATGTACCCATGTGAGATCTTATTTTGTAGTTAAAATCACAAGTAATATCATGGTCTCTAAACATATTGGAAAACAGATATACAGTTTATAGATATTACCGTACTTTAAGTTTGATAATATAGAAATTTCGAGCCACGTGCAACTATGGATTCTTGCAGTTCGTGTGAGGGAATAGCAATGCACCGCGGCCAAACCGAGGCGGCGGCTTACCACCGTTGTTGACTGTAGTAGGCACCTGCCAAATCTTCGAATGAAAGTAAATAGTGGCTAAATATTCAGTGCTTGCTGAAATTTGGCATGGATGACCATAATAGTATAGAACCTAACACATTTTGGAGCATCTTCAACAACATTTCTATGTTAGATTGCTATAACTCTAAATTATTAAAAAAAGCCAAAAACCTACTCTAGCAGTATTGCTAAATGGATTGTAGTCCCTAAAAGTTTTAGGCTACAACCTAAATTTGTCTCCGTGAATCTAAATATATCAATCTAACCAGCCAAAATTGGTCTAGACCTATATCTTGCCACATCAGCTAATCGCATCTTCTTCGTGTGCCGCTCACATTGGAGATGTCCATACTGCATCGCCACCGCTTTCTCGTCCAACGCCTCCACTTCCAGCCGCCGGACCTTATTGGCGAGCTCACAACCGCACATGCATCCTCACTGTGACCACCCTAGATTTGCTCGCCACGGGTCAAATCCGACCCTCATTTGTGCTATGAGGGGCATGGGGGCAAGGCCACCGTGCGCGAGTGGGTGAGCTTTGCCAGGGGGTAGGGGCCGCCGGTTGCGAGTGGGCGAGCTCCGCTTCCACCGCGTGGTAGCCGCCGCCATTATAAGATGCATGCATTTTTTTGCAAAAAAAAGAAGACATTGTAGAAAGATATAATTTTCACGTGCTTTTCGTGTCTTGTTTTTTAAAAGAAAACTCCTACAACTTAAGAGTACACTTTTAAGAAGCTTTATAGCTATCCGGTTTTAAACATGTTGGAGAAGAGCACAAATTTTCTCTACAAATATTCTCTCTCCTAAACCTAAAACTCATTTTCGATGTCCAATTTTACATATATATGCTGTTGAAGATACTATTAGGACACTTCTAATATGATAAATAATTGATTTGTGAGACATGAAAATTAACTGAACTTTGTAAATAATAACAAGCACGCTAACTCCATCTAATTACCTTGGTATAGACGTGTGAGCACACATGCATAAACGTTAAGGCCAGGTAAATGGCGCGTCATTTCTGTCTAAGTTAATTCGTATAATCACCTGCTGTTAGTCTCTTCTTCTCACCACCTGAAATACCTCTTCTCATGGCATCTCCTACCATTGTGTCTGCACATTTGTCTAGCCCCAAGATCTTAATAAGGAGGCAATATGAGTAAAATACATACATGTCAGTGTTTGATGAAATAAAATGAAATCAACTTACATGGATAATTATGATAAAATTACCTTCATGATGTACTCTGTGTGGATACTCCTGTCTAAGCTTTCCATAGATACTGCCTACAACAGAAGTGTTGCTTCCAGATTTGTCAGCTGTGCTAGCTAAAATGTGCTTAGTGTATGTCCAACAATGGAAGGAGGTTTTCATAAAACTATTCAACTATTGAAGGGAAAAAAACTTCATGTGTTTCAGACAAGTTCTGAAGCTCTTTTTGTACCTTCATAAACATATCAATGTCAGGATCAGGGCTAATCCCAGCCTCCGCCTCTTTCCTGATAACCTCTCCCAGAATTTCTAAATTTGCAAAGAAAGCACACAGAGAATGTAAACCGCACCAACTACCTTGAAATTCATTATGTTCAGCATATTCCAGAGAGAATATGTTATATATGCTAGCATGTCAAAAGTTGCATGGGCCAATGCTGGGATAGGCCAAAATTATAACCTTGGTTTTAGATTGGGTATTTGACTATATACAGTCACTTCCGCAACCACTAAAATTTTTCATACCAAAACTTTTGCAGTATAAAAGTTGTTGTGTCATCGCCATAAGATTACTCCTTTAGCGACGGAAGCAGCTGACCGTTTCTTTATCAAATGAAAATTTTAAATTTCATTCAATGTGAACCAAAGACGTACATGAGGATCTAGTTCTCAATTCTCCTATCTGTATTCTCACATGATTCTTCTTTCATTTTCCTAATGAATCATGTATACATATTTTGAGCGGCTTATGGAAACAAAAGCTTCATAGATACCTGCTCTCCAACCAACACCCTGGAACCTTGCAGAGAAGTCGAGCGTCTCCCTCACGGTCATCTCAGGCACATGCAGGTTATGCTGGCTTACATAGGCAGATGTCTTCGCCGGAACAAACTCATTCAGGTTCACGCCATTGTATTCGATGTCTCCTGTCGCCTGTAATGCAAATACGCCATAGATATGATGGACAATGCTGAATCTCTACAAAACCAACAACTATATTGCCTGAAATTAAAGAAGATACAACTTTTGATTCTTACTAGTAAATATGCCCATACATTGCAACCGACCGAGAGAAAACAAAAACATGGCTTTACTCATATAGAACTTGACTCATAACCTCCATTATTAGTTATTCCCAGAATAGTTCAGTGCTACATTCTTTGAGAAGCTTTCAAACCAAGCAATGTTTTTGGTGGCTACCACATAGCAATGGGGTTTAAGTAAAGAGTAAAGTCCATTTACCCCCTTATATTGTCACGAAATCTAAAAAGCCCCCCTATACTAAGAAACCGAACATTATACCCCCCCCCCCCCCCCACACTCTTAAAAACCGGACAAATTACCCCCCTCCCTGCAACAGTTAGAAGTGGTTTTGGGGTAGTTTTGACTTATATATACAATGATAAAAACACAAGACCAAACCAACATGAATGCAACCGGTACCAATGTGTGTTGTATTCATGCTAGTTTCATGTCATTTTTTACTATGCAAACTTATCAAAGTCCATTTAAACATTAACTAGAATATTTTGGGACTTTTCTATATACTTTTCCAATTTTGTTAGGGTTAAATTCAATTTTTTGATGTTGTTGGAGATATACCATGAGCTTCGAATATTTATTTCGATTTATCGTGACCCAAAATATCACTAGGAATTTTTTTTGAAAGTTTTGGAGGCCAAAAGTTTTTTTTTGTGATTTATAAACCTATCATATATTTGTTTTTGAACTATAAAATGGTTAAAACCAACTTAAAACCACTCTGACCTAGAGCAGGGGGTGGATGTAGATATTAAGCTATTGGAATTGAATTGGCTACCAATACCAAAAGACACTCGTATTGGAAATGGGTCACAATACCAAATCTGTTGTTTGGATGTATGTGAAATTGCTAGTTGAATTCATTGGCCGACATCAAGCGCTACCAGTCCAAGGGCATCCTA
Organism: Echinochloa phyllopogon; assembly: GCA_033239725.1. NCBI lineage: Eukaryota > Viridiplantae > Streptophyta > Magnoliopsida > Poales > Poaceae > Echinochloa > Echinochloa phyllopogon. Next base: position 18,577,970 of record BTCW01000016.1, read on the forward strand.
CTCCTATCCATCGGCGTCGCCGTCGCCGCCGGCTGCGGCACCGGGAGCAACACCTACTCCCTCCCTTCCTCCCAATCCACCGCCGACGTCGCCAATGTGTGTGGTGAATTTCTGTTGGTGCTGGAGTCTAATTTCATTTCTGAATTCCATGTCATCCAAACAGCTTGCATTCGGGCTAGTCAATGCCAATTTCGAATTCCTGGGTTGAATGTCTACATCCAAATGGGGTATTGGAGTTTTGTGGCAAGCTGCAGCTTACGAAGCAAGCAAACAACAGTTAGGGCTTGTTTAGATCCCAAATTCACCTCCCAAATTTACTATGCAAAAAGAAGATTCCCCATCACATCCAAATGTCATAGCATGCATGGAGTACTAAATATAGATAAAATCAAAAACTAATTACACAGTTTTGTTGTACTCTGCGAGACGAACATTTTGAGCCTAATTAATAAATTTTTGGACAATTTTTCGCACATGCAAACGAAACGCTACAGTGGCCGGCCTGACGCGCGTCAGACCGGCCAGGCCCGAATCGGCTCCCGAATCGGGGCATCTAAACGCGGCCTTAGCTTTTTTGTGGTGCACCACGTAGAAGACATGGCAAAGCACGGCGGGGAACCAAACAGCCCTAGTTTCAAAGAGTTGGCCCGCACCACATGAGTTGGACTGAAAAGAATGGAACATATGATTAGAAAATGAATTTTCTTTGATGAACCCAACGTGGAACTGAGGGAGAGTCCGAGAGTCACAGAAGAATGGATTTAAGAAGGGAATCACGATGATGCAAATCTTGTTTATTCATATTTATCTGGACAATTTTTTGTTTATGAATACACTACAATGCTTGTTTTTATTTTTTACGGCCGATCCTATATGTCTCCATTTTTTCTAGCCGTGGATCTCTCTATGGAGGAACAGGAGTTGGTTTACTATATATAATATAAGAAATTAAAAGATATATTTTTGTATTAAATTCTTTTTGTATTTGAGTTCGTATATAGCTTACCATCTAGTGTTGTTGATTGGTTCTCATTTTATACGCTTGAGGCTCACCTATATATCGGTGATATAAGTTGGACAAAAAAAAACCTTACTCTCTTTGTAGTATAGATTGAAAAAATCTAGACCTAGTTTGACAATTTGTTGCATGGAACTATATTTTTCTTAAAATTTGCTAGACCATGAAAACATTTTTTTAAAATGAACCGGCTCGAGAGCTGAGTGCTATATTAAAAAGGAGAAGATACCCAAAATGAATAAAGTTTATACACCAATATACACCCAAAACCAGAGACGGGTGAAACCGAGTGATAGACTCTTAACTGCATTTAGCCCCTGTTTGGCGGAGCTCCCAGAGCTGATTCTCTGGTGAAGCTGTGCCAAACAGTTTATAGAGAGAAGTGATTCTCTGCTCATTCTGTGGAGTGATCCTCTTTGATTCTGTGGAGTGATTCTCTGAAATGAACTAAGTTGCTGTGAGCTGAAAACAATAGCTTCTCCTAATTCTGCGAAGTGATTCTCTATCCTGATTTTGAGAGTTTATGATAAAGAATCAAAGAGGATCACTTTCAGCAAAAAATCACTTCTCTAGAGAACCAGCTCCCACATAGAATCAAAATCAGATGGAGGTCTACCAAACAGACCCTTAATGCAAACGTTCATGAGGGAAAAAGACAATGGAGGTCCACTAAATACTGTACAGACTTGAGCTTTGATTGACACTGGATTCTGGGGCATATCTTTTTAATTTCCTCATAGGTAACATTTATATATAATGTGTGAGTGCATGTGTGAATGCGTGTGAGAGTCTAAGCCTACTTTTTGTTTACTCCCTCCTTTTACCTTTTTTTATAAGACATGACTTGATTTCTAATTTAAACTTTGACTATTTATTTATCTTATATTATATTCTTTATAATTATAGATTTATATAAAAAAATTATTATAAATCTAACAATTTTAAATTTACACTATAAAAATAAATTTTATTACTTAAATTATTGGTCAAGTGTGAATCTGGCTATACACGCCTTATAGAAAAGTATAAACAAATATAGATGCACAATGACATCGTTGACTATATTATTATAGTCAAAAGCGGGTACCTTGAGGTTTTTGTCGTCTATCCTCCCTGCTAGCGCGCGCAGGAGCGTGGTCTTGCCACAACCAGGGGGCCCGAGCAGCAGGGTCAGCCTGCATGTGTGTGTACGCGTGTACATACAGATATTTTTACCTTTTTCAGTCATGGTTGGCGCAGTGAAGAAATTAAAGCACATGAGAGAGTGGATTTATTTAATTGATGCAAGTTAGAGGAAGATGTACTATGCACTTTCCTCCCTGGCCTGACGACCCCATGGACACCTTTGACGATCTGGATCCTTGCTTTCTCGCTGCAGTTCAAGCCCAACATGCCAGCAAGCGTCTGCGAAGCCGATAAAAAACAGGCGCAATAGATCATTAGGCTTGACAAAGAACAAAAAGAAAATTACTTCTGTCAGTCTGCCATCACAAATTACACGCATACCTTCAATGTTTCTGTTGAAAAATATACCATCCTTCAGTGGCAATGAAGGGATGGTATAATTTAGTGGTATAAAAGAAATTTACTAAAAGCTAAAAAAACATTTATTATTAATTAGTGTGGGAGGTTTATTGGTGGATCATCACCGACGCGGCGGAGAGGAAGGAGTTCCAGAGCGTCGGGAGGGGCTTCCCTTGGACCACGCGGCACTCCGTCTCCACGCTCAGGTCTCTGAACCGCACCTCTATCGTCGGCTCCTCCACGTCCACCCTGCAGGAGGAATAGGATTGGATTCATCCACATGCATGCGCATGCGCAGCAAAGAGACGACGAGCAGGGTCGATGAATCATATTGGTCACCAATGCAAGATTCTATATATTGTCGTCTGCAGGAGTGTAGGCATGGCATATGTTGGTGTGGTGTGGGAAAGGGTACGGTGTTATGTATGTTGTTACCTGTCCATCCTGGCTTTGATCTTCTGCAGCAGCCGGAGGTTGTCCTCGAGGACCTGCCCGGCGATGAGCCTCTCCACCAAGTCTCCCCGCCGTCTGGCGGCGCCGCCAGCGATGGCATTATCGGCGGACGGCCTCTTCTCGGCAGCCTGATGATCCTGCTCGCCGCCGGACCCAGCAGCGGCCATGGCTTCAGTGGCGCACACCGCACTGATATGGTACCTTATTCTGCCCCCGCGGCCACCACGCAGCTTCCGTCAATTTGGATGGAATCCTTATCACTAACTAGTTAGGCTTTCTGGTGTTGCATGGTACATATATATATACTAATTACTTTTCCGTAAAGAGACATGATCGTCTTGTGCTAGTGCGTTCACGCATGCGTTCCAACATCGTCCATTTGCCAAGAAAGTGGAAGTCTAATTTGTTTTATTCATCCAGCTGTCGCATTCTAGGGTGATGAGTCATTAACCACGTTCAAATTTTGGTGGAACGATCCTATTCATAATATTTACACTAAGGTCAGCTTTTCAATAAAATAAAACATACTCTTAGTGCATTCATTACTCGCTAGTTTCATACACATGCTGCAACATTTAAGTGCTATATAGTGTTGTGATCGAACGTGTCATGCTGCAACATTTTCAATAAAACCAAACAGACTCTCTCAGTGCACAATTCATTTAATCGCATAGTTTCATAGACATGCTCTAACATTATTTAAGTGCTATGTAGTGTTGCGATCGAACGTGTCATGCGAAATATATAGCCTTTCCTAAATGTATATATATTAAGAAACATAGTAGAATACGGTTACGGGTAGTTTATTTTTAGAGTAAATTGCGTCTATTATATAACAACTTGTATAGTTGTATCACTTTGGTCTAACAAATTGTAAAACATGCAAACAGATGCATGAACTTGTCAATTATGTGCATGTGCAGTCACATATACACCACCGAGCATATTTTCGCCACGGTGACAAGTCAGTTGGACTGTAGCTTAGGTCTGATCATATTTTAGAATTTATAGAACAAATATAGTTAGGTTGCCATTTAAATATTTTCCAGTACATTTATTTCAAATAGGCTATCATGATAATGCAATTTTAAAATAGCTCTCCACTTATACATTTACTCCTACAGTGTGATGATAGAATTGGTTGATGGCATGAATTCGGTTGCAAAAACACTTTCGTTTCTTACTGGTAAGTATTTTGAATGTTTTTATCATGACAAAATATACTCGCCAGTGTAGATATGACCATACATGATCACATTTGACAAGTGTATGCATCTCTTTGCATATTTTACAAGTTGTTGGATCAAAGTGATACAACCATACAAGTTGTTGTATGGTGGGAGCAATTTACTCTTATTTTTATATATAAATGAAACCTCAAGTTTGGACCTAAACGCTTGAACTCAACAAAAATTACATTGAATTCATTTTTTGTTTGAGTGCACGGCAGATTCCGGCCTGGCCCGGTAATACCCATGAGCTGGCGCCCCACGAGGCTTAGGCCCACCAAAGCAACAACCAACCAAGTCAGTTGCCTAACTCAACCCAAATAAAAGAGCATCTACACCCCTTAATTTGGTTTCGGTGGTTAATAATGACCACAAAATCATTATGACTAACATGTGTTTCACTTAGGAAATTAAGTGTTAGGTCACAATGATGGGTTTTTATGATATTCTTGCCCCCCATAATTTTTTTCATTGTTTTGGAACAAAGGATACACGCGAAGACTAAGAATAAGCTAGTTCCTTGCGTTGTTTAGAGTTGAGAGACACAATGAGTAGTTTAAGTCTTTATTTTCCTTTGGCAATACTATAAAGGGCAAGGATTAGGAGCTTGATCTATGTGAGCCTAGAGTATAAGTGTGGTGCGCACTTATGAAATTCTAGCACTAGGTAGCTCAAATGAACCCTTGTGATAATAGTCCTGGAAAGATTTAATTTGGAACTCAAAGGAGTTGAATTGGACGAGTTTCAGGAAAGTAACAGTCACACCGACATATTTCATCGATTGATTTGGTGCCCTCTATGGCCAGCTCCAAATTAGTCAATGTGCTATGTTTAAGCCCAGTGAATGCACATGTGCACCATTTATTCGCTGCCAACTTAGGCAAGAACCAAATCAATTAGTGCTATTGTGCTTGTTCTCAGTAGAAGCACATGAGCACCAATTTATTCGATGCTCATCTCATGCACCGAATCAGATGGTGTTGTTGTTCCTGTATGGAGTTTAAGTACACAAGCACCCATTGACTATGTGTTGATCCAAGGTCACACCAAATGAGTCGGTGTAGGTGAATGAGACTGAAATTTGTCTATGGAAAGATAGATTGATTCGATGCTAGCCCTGAACAGTAGAACCGGTTCAATATCCCCTACAATAACTAGTCGCTGTAATTAAAGTTTGAAAAGTGGAGATCGATTGATTCAGTGTTGATATTGTGTGAGCACCGAATGAGTCGGTGTTCTCTGCGTCTGCCTAATAATTGAGGCAACAACTAGCTCATTTGGAGTGGGCAATATATGCATGATCTTCACCTTCAATTCAGCTCTCTTGCCACCCAAGAAGTTTACAATGTTCATTGGCGATCAAGGGCAAAAGAAGCACTAGAAGTGATTTGCAAGTTTTTTTTTCAATACTAAGGAGTTGGTGTTGGTGTTCTTGGTGAGGTCTCAAGGAGGTGTCTTGTGAGAATTTCCAATAAGGTTGTGCTCGCTTTTGGAATCCACCGATCCAGAGTTGGAGAAGGGATTAGCACTAGTGAGCACTTAATCCTTGCACAGATCAAGCTTAACCCTTGTGTGATTGCTCCAACGAGGACTACAGAGAGTGCCGACTCTTCAATACCACATGAAAAAATCAGCATTCTAACCCTCGCTTTAATTTCCACAATTTTATTTCATTGAATTTCCATGTTAGTGTAGGTTTGGAACCTAGGGTACAAACCCTTTTTCATGGCTTGATAGTTAGACTCTCTAAGGTTTAGGCACATGGGGTGATTAGGCTTGATCAATAGGTTTTGTTTCCACGAGATAGAATTGTAAAAACCTAATTCACCCCCCTCTTAGGCATGCTGATCCTTTCACCAAAAGACTAGTATGATTGGTCAGGACTACCCTCACCTTATATATTGTGTTCTCCCACCATCAATTTTTGATGTGGAACTAAACCTAACAATCTACCCTATCACACATTGGCTCCAACTCTTCCATCACACACAACCTATGTGATCTCCCATAAGACGTTATCCTAGGTCCTGGGTCCAACTCTCCAGTCACAACACCTCGTGTGACCCTCGCCGTTTGTCAGAGTTGTGAATATGGGGGGCCCTTGGGACGACAAAAAACATGAGTAGGCCATGGGCCACCACAGCGTGCAAGCATGTTATGGCCCAACTGAAGATGAGAAAAGGGTGTGTTCCCCAGGGGAGGATGATGCCATCTTACCCCGGGGAACGCCTAGGCAGAGGAGAAGTAATTGCCTCAGCATAGTGAAGGATGGTGGGCATAGGTGCACATTAAATGACGTGATAGCATGCGGGGTGGAGTAGGAAAAGAAGCGGCGATGGGATGTGACCGCCTCATTGCATCACCACAACACTGCATGGGTGGTGGCGGGAGAACAAAATTCGGCTGGTGTTAGATGCTAACACTAGCTAAACGCAATATTGATAGAACCCAAGCCTAGAGCAGAAGATGGCTCCTGAGTAGAGTGCAGCTTACCTTCCAATCTAAGTTAACGATTTGATTACTGGTCCTGGGGGCACAGATGTACAGTGAGAGCAACACTGGGAACGAATATGAAGGTCATCTGGAGATCCCTATGATGATATCAGGGGTGATGCAGAGGCTCACCCTAAGTTATGAAAACACGATCAGATGGAGATCCTGTTTACACTTAAGGTGTTAACTTGTACTATAAATACGCGTACATACTCTCCGAAAGGGAGGATCGAATCTTAAAAAGAGGAAACACATAGGATGTAAGGCGTAACGTGAAAAGTAGCACGAACCTATAAAAAACTTGGTTAATCTCTCTGCATGTTTAGATTTTAAGGACCTCTTTTCCATCTTCCACGTGCATATCACGAATTGTGCACCAAATAGTCTTCCCCTGGCCGAATCTCTAAATAAGGTTCGCCCTTGACCCATGCGACACGTGCTTTCGCATCGACAGCTGGTGTGCCAGTTAAGGGGAAGTCAATCTTGGTTCTTCTAATGCAATCCTCTAAAGAATAGAAGTAGGTTGGGCAAGACATTGAGATGCGACCCACTCACGGATCGGGGAAGTTGCTGCAGAGCCAAGGACTTCACGGTGAGATCCTGAACCGTCCAGAGATGGAATGGTGATGGCACTCTAGCTACACCCGCCCTTCATCGTCTTTCCATCCAGCTTTGGTGGCTAGCATGCCATTGCGGTTGGATGCACCCCACTTAAGATCTGATGGCACCGTCTCGACCCTTAGGAGGTGGGTTGCGTTCGATGAGGAAGCCAGGAAGCATGCCAAGGATAAGCCTATTCTCCGACACTGGGATTTTGGCACTAAAGTTGGCGAAGGGCTGCTGTTCACAGCGCAAACCTTGCTGCACCATCTACCCAGCGGGGTATCCATGGGCACGATGGAGGAGCATGCTCCACCAGGCCATGCTCAATACTATTCAGCTCGTTCTCCCGGATGGCGTCGAAAGTGATAGTGGGTTCATGGCGAGAAAGGGATGCAAGGATGTGCTCCACCATGCTTCGCAATGTCCTGTGGTTGTGTCTCCATATGAAAAATAGAGGAGCCCATTGGATTGCAATAGATGCAATTGAGATGTTCATGAATAGAGAGCTTGCGATGGTGGATAGAGAACAATGGGCGGCATTCGAGAAGGGTCAACATTGTCGATATGTGGTGGCGTGGTGTTTGACGGGTGGCTGGAGTCTGCGGAAGAAGAGCTCTAAGAAAGCTTCATGGTCCATTGGCTGTCCATAGCAAGGCTTGACGACATTCACCGGCGATTCACGGCGAGAAGGCATGCGACAAACGAGGGTGTTGCGGCCTGACCAGGTTTTCAGCTAGTCTAATCGCATATTGACATGACATCGATGGCTTCCAAGTTCGAGGTGACAAAGTTTGATGGGACCCCATTTTGGGCCCTGGCAAACAAGGTATAAGCAACTGCTAGCTTAAAAAGGATCCTAAAGGTGCTCGGCGGGAATCAGCTACGAAGGTGGACGATGATAAGTGGAAGGAGATGCAACATCAAGCGACGACGATAATCAGGTTAGGTCTATCTGACTGTATCATGTACATAGTCATGGAGTCTGATCCTTAAAGATTTGGAAGAAGTTGAGCGATCAGTTTATGTCGACGTTGACGCAAAAGGTGTATCTGAAGCAAAAGTCGTACGGCTTGAAGATGCAAGAAGGGTCGGACCTTGTGGAGCATGTCAATGTCTTAAATCAAGTTATTAAGGATCTTGTGAAGGGTGAGGTAAACGAGCACTTGGTTAGTTGATGATGAAGATAAGGCTATTTTTCTTTTGTGTTGTTTACCCATGTCATATGAGCACTTGGTTAGTTACCAAGTTGACGTATGGCAAAGGTAGCATCAAGGTGGAGGATATTATTGCTGATCAAAGGAGGAAGAGGAGGGGGGTGAGAGAAGGAGGAGCAGAAGAAGAAGAAGACCCATGCCACGGAGGACTTCACCGCATGTGAAGAGGGGATGAACTACTAGTGTTTTGTTCTTGAGGAAGAAAGATGACTCGAATAGTAGTGATGGTGATGTTCTCACGGTGTCAAGCAAAAGGTCTTGTGGTGCGTGGTTGTTGTATTTATGTAGCTCATTTAATGCAACTTCCAAGGAGTGGTCGTTGTCATACATTGAACAAGATGAAGGTGGATCTGTTTACGTGGGAGATGACTCACGCTATCGGGTCATTGGTGTATGTGATATCATGATCGAGAGATATTACCCAAAGGTGGGAAGCATGTGCCAGGGCTGTGGAGGAATCTAATGTCGCTCGGTGTCTTGCATAATGAAGGCTAGCTATATCAGATAGCTCCTGTAAGAAGACCTTAAGGGTTATGCGAGGTGGAAACACTGTTATGATTGGTGAGAAGTCAATGACTACACACCAGTACAAGTTAGGAGGAAGTGTTGTTGAAGGTGAAGTAATCGACGGAAGTGCAATTGTCGTAGTGTCTATTCTCGATGATGAGGAGGCCTCTTTGGGCTATTATGAATGAGAAGCCAAAGGAGTCAACTCAAGTTCGATACACGGACGTTCGGCATCGACAACTTCAAGGTGTGGCAAGCATATTTGCCAAGGTGGAGTTTGTTAGGGTTCTATCGAATGTGTATGTTTTGGTTACGACGTGAACTTGAGTTATAATTGGTAGGTTAGTGATGGAGTTTGGGTTGCATTTTGTATCCCTAGGGCCCATAAATATGTGGGCACTATGTAACCATAGAGATGGCTTGGTATCTGGTGTGGGCAGTGGCGTGGCCGCGCTGGTGTATGGACGCCGACGTAGTTGTTTATGGGGAGGAGTGCCCATAGTCATGGCCCGAGGATGTGGCACATGGTTGAACCTCGTTAAAAAATATAGTGCCTTGGTTCCGTTCTCATGTTGATATTGGCGATGGCGTTTCAAGTCTTGTTGCTTTTTCTGCTATGGTGCTAGTTGATCCAGTCAGGATCTCGATGCTAGTGCCGGTTTTATCTAACATTTGTAGCGGTGGGTGTTCACCGGCGAGAGGGGCTCTTGCCTATGTCCAAATACGACTTGTGGTGGATACCATTCCTATCGGTGGTGCCGCAGGGTGCATAGGTGGCGACGGTGCCCAAGCTCAACAAAATACATAGCACTGGTTGGCATGACACGAAGGGGTGGTGGCGCTTAGTGCTTGATCCGAGCCTACGAAGAAGCTTCAAGAGGCATTGCAGGGGCATACCTTTGGCCGGAATTTATGGGTATAACTTTCTACTCCGGACTCCGATTTTGAATATCTTGGACTCTTTGGAAAGTTTGTGAGGAACTCTACATGTCATACCAAAATTCATAGGACAAGTCCAATCCATTCCTCTCTTTGACCTGGCTTCTAGTTAGTTTTATTATCATTTGGAACTTATGGCTTGGAATTCATCTTAGGGACCTGAAATACCTACAAAACAGATATATGACACCTACAAATGGATTAGTCTCAATGATTACGTGTCACTCAACCACCAAAATTACAAACAATGCATTATTGATCCATATTCCTTACATAAAGGAAGCTCTGTATTCCAACCACATAGAATAGCCCACAGGTTGAGGGTGCAACTAGCACACTTCCTATTTTTTCTTATGCAAATGATCTTGAATTCAAGATCAGTTTTGAATAGAGGAAATATGACAACAGCTGTTTCTTAAAAAAGATAAATAATGATATTGCTCTTTGTTTCTACATCTAAACTGCTCCTCCTTTCTTTATCACCTCATGCAACTGGCATGCCCTTCCAAAATAAAGCTGGTATGCACATGAAAAGTTGAACTTGAATTCAAGATCAGGTTTGAACAAAAGTATGACAATAGTTGTTTCTGGAAAAGAAAAGGAACACCAAAATGCTCCTCTTTTCTTTATCTCCTCTGGAAATTGAGCTTCGAAATGCTGAATGCAAAGACAAGCCCGAAAAAAACAGGGAAAACAGCCAGCATGACAGCTGTTTGTGGCACGAGAGCATGATGGAATCCAAAATAATCTTTAGAAAATTTTGATATAGATTTTGCTTCTCCAAACACCGTTATGTACTTATCGTCACCATACAACTGTGTGGTAAAGAAGAGGTTTAGTGTCCATGGCATTGGGGAGATGCGGTACAGCCAAATCCACCATTTTGGTACTTGCTGAACAGAAGTGTCAAGACATTAGTGCCCAAGGGTAATAAACATATTTTCATTACTATTTTACCCCTAGTAATAAATCTATTTTCATTAAATGGAACAAAAATAATAAATTTGTATATTATAGCCAGAGAGAACCTAACATAATATAAATATATATAACTAGGATTGGATGCCATTGTCGAAGGGCAGCTTGGATCGCTGTTATACAATGAAATTTTATAATACAAACACCTGAAAGAGAGAGTGTATTGACTTACAGGACCAGGCACAATGAAGCCAGACATGAGGTTTAGAATAGTATAGCACAACGAAGCTAATATAGTGGCCACTTGCATGTTGGGAGTGAGTGAAACAACCATCATTCCAAGGTAGACAAAATAAAGCATTGTGCAGAACATGCTATACGAGAACCACAAAACCTTGGTTATTGTCCATTCGTAGCCAATCATTGGGTATGCTATAAGCATGAATATTAGTAGCTGAACAAGCACGAATGGAATCTCCATGGCCAGCTAGCAAAAGACAACACAAAAGCATCAGAAACAATGCTCTATATGCTACAAGTTAATGACAGTAGGAACTGTTCATGTGTTTTCCAGTCTGCAGTATCTGGCTGACCTGTGCAAAGGAGTAGGCCCAAGGAGAGTACATTCCTGAAAACCTTTCTCTGTACATAACTGAGCGTTCAATGGAGACAAAGGGCATGACTGATTGGGAGTTTTTGATGCCAGTATACAAAGTGGTGCAATACATGCACCCCAATACGGTGAATAATCCTTGCTGGTTGTTTCTGCCAAGGAAATCAACAAAGAGAGGGAGAGAGGAAATAAAAGAAAATCTAGGTTAGCTATTATCAAGCAAATAGAGTAGTGGTACATATAGTTCAATGCCTTTACCATGCATGAACCATGACAAAAATCGAAGAGATGTAGAACTTAGATTAGTAACCTGGCTTACATGTTATCTATGTTGCCTTTCTGCCAATACAATGCACCAAACATAAGGCAGGAAAGGGCTATAAATACAATGCGCACCAAGTTGTAGGAAGGGGTTCTCCAATGCGACAAAAATTGCTTCCACAGGCAAGCTTTGAACTGCTCCATGAATGTCTGCGGGAACTGTGCTTTGAAGTGGAGATCACTTGTTCCAGATGATGGTATACTTAGCTGCTTCACCATTTCATCATTGTCCCTTCAAGCGAATTAGATGAACAGGCTGATTATTAATATAGAGGCTAACAAAATTGAAAAAAATTTCACAAAAGTATACTATACAGTATGATTCCATCAAGAAATTTCAAACAAAAAAAAACACTATATGTGGTATGTAGTTTTCTTTTTTATCAGTGTTGTTGGCTTGAAAAAGAAGCAGCACACACACATGGGCAGCAGCTACATAGTAGATGTTAGCTTCGTCTAGTAGAATTATTTTGCTAACTCGGGTTTGATTTTGCCAGGTATTTTTATGTTAAGAAGTCATCCTTCTCATATTACGATAGTTTCCACTACGGATTTGGTACTGTTTGGGACTTCTCTCTAGAAACAGTACAAAAGACAGATCTAAATCTTTTTCAGAAGAACCATATAACAACAAATTCTATTTGCACTATATTACTGTACACATTTCCTTGTTTACTGCCAATCTTCATATAGCTGCAGTTTGCCATCTTTGCCAAGTTGTCTTTTGCTGCAAATTCTCTCTTTCCTCTATTTCATCTACTTCTCCATCATGGCTCAAGAAACAAAAAGTCTGGGACCTTGCAGTTCTCCCAATCATAACTACTCCATTATTCGTCCAAGCACACAAAACCCATTAATGAGAGATTTGGAAATCAACCTGACCAAGGCTGTAATAATCTCGAGCTAATCATCCTAGAGAATGTAACAGTGGTGCAACCAATATATGTGTCTTCTAGAACAGTTCTATTTGACTTGTATAATACTAACATATACTCTCTCTGTCCCTTTTTATAGGTCATTGTTGGTTTCCGTGCCATGAGTTAGATTCGATTGGTAGAAAATATGTGTAATATTTTAATCTCCAAAAAAATTTGTTAAAAAACTAGATTCAAATATCTATCTAATGATATTTATTATGTACTATAAATATTAATATATATTTTTTATATTCAGTTAAAGTTGTTTCTCGGGAACCGTAAACGACAGATAAAAAGGGACGGAGGGAGTATGTGAGGATTGTATAAGAAGCCTGAATTGTATAAGAATTTGCTTCTAAAGCTTACTTGTAAGTTGTTGATTCCCTGTATATTGCTACAAAATTTACTCCTAGTTGTTTCTCCATTGATATTGAAGTAACTTCTAGCATCCAGGTGGATGGGTTATAATCATCCTTGATCTTGGGTACTCCAGGAATTACCTGGAAAAGGAAAAGATAAAAATTGAATGGGTTACATAATTGAGTAACTCTCAGAAAGCAAACAAAATTAATCTTATAAAAAGCATATGTTACTATTGTTTGCTGTTTCATCCATAATGATTGTAGAAAGGCAATTGGGGAACACCACACCACACACCTTTTGAGGGTCCGGGGTTGACTTTGATATATATAGACATGTACAACTTGTGTTACAAGATACAGCCACCATGGGTTGGATAGACTATACATATCAAGTACCCGACCATAGTTGCAGCGGGAGGGTCATAGACGCAAAGACTAGACCTAAAATTAGTAAACAACTGCACTGGCAAGCCATTGGTCATGATATCTGTGAACTGATGAGATGATGCGACATGGAGAACCCGAACCTGTCCTAAGACCACCTTTTTCACGGACTAAGTGAATGTCAATCTGGTCCTTCGTGTGATGGTGATGGATGAGGTTGGCTGTCATGAAGACCGCGCTGACAGTAGACAACCGTGGCAGAAGAAAGCGAGATATGAAGTTCCTGAAGAAGCTGATGTATCCAACAACACTTGGCGACGACATGAGCGACAGCGCGAGACTCATCTTCGGCGCTCGAACGAGACACGGATGGTCTGGCGCTTGAAAAGCCTAGTGGCTGCTGACAGTAGACCATCTCTGTCAGATGACCGTAAAGAAACACGTTCTTCACATCCAGCTGGTGAATCGGCCAGGCACATTAAGATGTGATGCTGAGGACAACTCGAATCATTGCCGGTTTGACAACTGGGCTGAAGATCGCGTCATAGTAGATGCCGTGTCTTTGGGAGAACCCGTGAACCACCCAACGTGCCTTGTGATGAGCGTGGAACTTATGCTTGAATATCCACTTCCCCATTACAACGTTCTCTTTAGGAGGTCAAGGGACAAGACGCCAAGTGCCATTGTCCGTCAGGGCCTGGAACTCCTCCATTGCTGCTCGCCAACTTAGAAACACAAGGGCACTCCAATAGTTGGCCGGAATAGGAGATGGCTGTTACCTTTGATGATGTGTGTCAAGTGATAATCTTCCATTAGTCCAGATGGACATATCTATAGCCAGTATATGGGCCTAGATAATATATGGGCCTTAACACCCCACCCCACCCCCCCCCCCCCAACTCAAGGTAGATCAGAAGCATTGAGTTTGAGCAAATGAAGTCGATGATGCTCTCGAGTCCGTGCTTTGGTGAAAAAATCAGCAAGCTGCAATTCTAATGGCACATACTGAAGAGCAATAGTTTTCTCATGACAATGAGACCGTGTAAAAGAGGCATCAACACCGATATGCTTAGTGAGTTCATGTTTCACAGGATCATTAGCAATCTCAATGGCTCCAGTGTTATCACAAAGGAGAGGTGTGGGAGTATCACAAGGAACTCCAAAATCAGCTAATAGCCATCGAAACCAAATAATCTCAGCAGTGGTAGTAGCAAGTGCTCTAAGTTTTGCCTCTGTACTAGAGCGGGAGACAACAGCCTGTTTCTTGGACTTCCATGCAAGAGGAGAAGAACCAAGAAGAATGCAATAACCAGAAGGAAAAAGTCTACATAACTCGCTAATCTATCAAAGGTCGGCCACTTCACCCCCCAAACTATAAAACTGGGTATTCTACACCCTAAAATTTTTAAAACCGTTCAAATAACCCCCCACGATGGTTTTAGAGGTGGTTTTAACACCGTGGTTTCTCACGTGGATGATGACGTGGCAATGGCCTCACATGCCAGCCACGCCGTCCCCTCTCCCCACCATAGCATGCTTCCTCCCTCTCACTCCCTCTTTCTCAACTGCACAGTGCGGCAGCCACGGCAGCGCAGTGGCTCGACCGATGATGATGCGGCTCAAGGGGCGCAGAGGCCCGACCTGCCGGGCGCGAGGCTGCCCAACTTGATGGGGTTTAGCAGCTTGGACGGCAGCGCGCAGGCCACTCGGGGCTTGTCGCGACGGCTACCATGGTGGCGTGGTGGTCCGGCTTGCACCGTCCACACCAGCCTGTTCGCGCCGTCCACCGCAGCGCCGAGAGCGGGTTGCACCGACATGGACTCCCTGAACGATGCGCTCTCCTTGTCCCCGCGCTGCCGCGCCGCGTCGGAGGGCCACCCGTCGAACACCTCGTCGAGGCCCACACAACCGGACCCCGGACTCGACGCCCGCCCACAGCCGCCGCCGCGGGTCACACGCCAGCGTCCGCAGGAACGCGCCTACCTGCGTCTCCCGCAGTGTGTGCGGGCGCACCTCGAGCGCCGGCGGGCGGCCCAGGAGCATCACCGCGCGGAGCGGCACATAGAAGATGCCCTCGCCCCCGCCCTCGCCGACGAACTCCGGCAGCGCCGCGCCGCGGCCGCCGCCGTACTCCGACAGGGCCCGCTCCAGCGCCGTCGCCGCCGAGCCTTCGCTGCCGACCCAGGCGGCGAAGGAGGCCGCCGGGGCGTGCGCCGGTTCCTCATGGATGCGGCCGTGCCGCTGGGGAAACGACGCGCAGCGCGGCGTGGGGTCGTGCCGCTGCGTTGAGACGGAGGCGGCAGGGCTCCGTAGCGCGCGGAAGCGACTGGCCGTACGAGTCGACGCCATTCCACCGAGCCGCCTCTGTAGCAGAAGCAACGTCGTCGTCCTGTTCCATGCCGCGCGCGTGGGGTGGGCGAATTGGGGCTCGAATTCCAGTTGGGGTTTGGGAGTGGGACGGGGATGACGAAGGAGGCGGGAGTGGGAGGCGAGTGCTGCCAGAGTTATGGGAGGAGATGGGGGGAGGGGGAGTGGGAACGGAGGCCACCCGTTGCGGGAGGGAGCGGAAGGGGAAGCAGAGCAAGGGCCGTGCAGAGTTGTGTGGCTGGCATGTGGGGCCATTGCCACGTCATCGTCCATGTGAGAAACCACGGTGGCAAAACCACCTCTAAAACCGCCGTGGGGGTTATTTAAACGGTTTTGAAAAGTTTAGGGTGTAGAATACCGGTTTTGTAGTTTGAGGGGTGAAGTGGCCGCGCTTTGATAGGTTAGGGGGTTATATAGACTTTTTTCTAACCAGAAATAGAGCGACGATCCGCTGGATCACTAGCCCAAGTGGAGCTAGAGTAGGCATGAAGCTGAAGTGAGTTACCATGAGGATATAGTAAACACTGAGAGGAGGTCCCCCATAAATACCACAACACACGAGCAAATGCCCAAAGTGAACTGAAGTGGGGGCCACTCACAAACTGACTCAAAATATGAACCGCGTGAGCAATATCAGGCCTTGTGACTGTGAGATAAACAAGGCTGCCAACAATGTGGCGGTAGCGAGCGGGATCGTCAAGGGGGGTACAATCAGTAGACCGAAGCTGCAAGTGAAGATCCATAGGAGTAGCAGCTATCCGATTATCAGTAATACCAGATCGGACAATAAGATCTTGATTAATAAATATAATACCCCTTGTCAGAATGCAAAACCTCAATTCCCAAGAAATAGCTGAATGGACCCAAATCAGTCATCCAAAATTGTTCACTAAGGTGCCTCTTGACCAAGGAAACATGATCAACATCATCACCCGTGATCAACATATCATCAACATAGAGAAGAAGTAAGGTACGACCACGTGAAGAAACATGAACAAATAAGGCTAGATCATGAGGACTAGGTGAAAACCCAGCAGCCATTATCACATAAACAAATCGCTCAAACCAAGCACGGGGAGCCTGTTTGAGGCTATATAGAGCGCGACGAAGACAACAAACATGACCTGGAGGAGCATCAACACCAGGAGGTGGTTGCATATAAACTTCCTCATGCAAATCACCATGAAGAAAAGAGTTCTTGACATCCATCTGAGAGATAGTCGAAGAACGACTAGCAGCCACTGCAATCATAGTACGAACTGTAGTCATATGGTGCGAATGTCTCATCATAATCTCGTCCCCGAGCTTGCTGAAAGCCTCGAGCAACAAGGCGAGCTTTGTACCTCTCAATAGACCCATCTGACTTGGTCTTAATTTTGAACACCCACTTACACGTAATAGGTACAACATGTGCTAGCAAAGGAACAATCTCCCAAGTACCTGTGTGATCAAGGGTAGCAAGCTCTTCAGAAACACCGTGATGAGACCGGCCTGGTCTGATGAATGGGCGGGTTGTGACATGTGGAGCAGAGCAAACGCCATGTGGGTGCCTGGGCTGGATTGCGCCGCTGCCGGCCCACGGTGCGTTCCCCTATGCAGCCCATGGATAAAAACAAATCACGGGCCAGCAGGGGGAAATGGGCCGCACTATTGCTGTGTGTCGTTGTTGTTGCCAGCTTGTTCTTGCCACCACCGCCACCCTACCTGTTGTGAAAGCCGCCTACGCCGCCGCTGGACTTGCTGGTGTTGCCGCGTTGTTGCATCGTGCCCCCGGAAGATGAGCAAGAGCCGCACGACGGTGTGGACGAGTTGGAGGCGATGAGCGCTGCGGATGCTGCGACCTTTTCCTCATTTGCCAGGCACAACTCATTCAAGGTGCATAGATCGCGCGCGAATTGGAACGTGGGATTGGGCGTGCTGGCGATGTAGGCGGTATTGGAGTAGCGTTTGTTGATGCCTCACAAGAGGTTCAGGACGAGGGTGGGCTCCGGTATAGGATGGCCGACGTTATGCAAAGCACCAGACATGGTCTTCATACGCAGTAAGTGGTCGGAGACTTGTCAGATCGCGTTGGACCATCGAGTATATTTCATCAGGAAGGTGGCACCGGGCTGCTTGTTTGCGAGGAACAAGTCCTCGATCTTGAGCCACAGATCACGGGCGGTCTGGTCAGGCTCCATGGCGTTGTTGAGCATGGCATCGGCGACATAGCCATTCAGCTAACTGTGGACACAGCAGTCGGCTTGTTCTCATGATGGATCATTGGTGGGGGGAGGTATGGAGCCATCAATGTGCGTCATGAACCCGAACTTGTCGTCCATGGAACGGAAGGATGTAAACCACTTGTTTAGTTCGAGTTCGCCATCTCGAGGGTGGTCGGAACGTGCAACTTGACGGCGACCGTGGCAATCAGATGACAATCGGGCTGACAGAGTAGCCTGAGGTGGCGGGCATGGTCAAGGAACCGGAGAGAGGTGAAGTTGCACTGACGGTGCTCTAGGTTGAGGAGGATTGAGTCGAGACGGTCGACATGATCTTGCGGGAGAAGATCAGAAGGCACAACAATGTGAACAAATGCATTCACGCCGCACCAGAATGCTCATGCATCTAGAGAGATTGGCGCATAGGGAAAAGGTAGGATGGTGGAGTGGGATGCCGGCCTGGGT
This sequence comes from Echinochloa phyllopogon, assembly GCA_033239725.1. Taxonomy (NCBI): domain Eukaryota; kingdom Viridiplantae; phylum Streptophyta; class Magnoliopsida; order Poales; family Poaceae; genus Echinochloa; species Echinochloa phyllopogon. The sequence continues at coordinate 18,596,498 of BTCW01000016.1, forward strand.
GTGGTGATGTCACCCACCGGAGAGATGGGGCGCCAGGGAGGTGGCCGTGGCGCGGGGATTCACGAAGCGAGAAAGGGAGTGGCGACGCGAAGAGGTTTCTCAACACGCGAAAGGGAGAGGTAAAGCTGTGGAAGGGTCAGGGTAGAACTTGGACTCTTCATACCATGTAGAAAGGACACCACACACCCTTGGATTGGGGATGGGGGGTTGACTTTCATATATATAGTCATGTAGATATGTACAGCTTGTGTTACAAGATAGAACCACTATGAGTTGGATAGACTATGCATATCTAATTATTAGATGTATATATAGATTATGTATAGCCTGACTTGTATACTCATGTATTCCTTGTATACCAAGCCATATTGGCTATATATATAAGAGGTCACCCCCCTCCTTAGGGTGTGTGGTGTTTTCCTAATTCTCTACATGGATATACAAGCACAAAATTCACTCAGATGGTTCTCTGGCTCGTCACAAAGCCCGTTGGGTGGTTCGTGGTTTTTCTCAACATGGTGTCGATTACGACGAGACCTTCAGTCCTGTTGTCAAGCCTGCAACAATTCGGGTTGTTCTGAGTATTGCAGCTTCTCGTGCTTGGCCAATTCATCAACTGGATGTGAAGAATGCGTTCCTTCATGGGCACTTGGATGAATCTGTTTACTGTTAGCAGCCACCGGGTTTCGTTGATCCCTCTGCACCTGATCATGTCTGTCTCATACAGAAGTCATTGTATGGACTCAAGCAGGCCCCTTGAGCTTGGTATCAATGGTTTGCCTCGTATATTTGTCGGCTTGGTTTCACGGCAGCGGCTTCTGACACATCTCTTTTCACATATAAAGAGGGCACCAATGTTGCTTACCTGCTTCTGTATGTTGATGATATCATCTTGACAACGTCTTCGCCGGCTTTGCTTCAGCGCATCATCGAGCGTCTCCACACTGAGTTTGCCATGACTGATCTTGGCGACCTGCATCATTTTCTTGGCATCTCAGTGACACGGTCTTCTGATGGTCTCTTCCTGTCTCAGCGTCAATACGCATTGGATCTTCTTCAGCGCGCATGCATGGCCGAGTGTCGCTCCACGGCGACCCCTGTTGACACAAAAGCTAAGCTTTCTGCTACTGATGGTGCTCCTGTGGCTGATCCTTCTGAGTACAGGAGTTTGGCTGGGGCTTTACAGTATCTTACTCTGACTCGACCAGATTTGACATATGCAGTTCAACAAGTGTGTCTCTTCATGCATGATCCTCGTGAACCTCACCTTGCGATGATCAAACGCATCTTGCTCCATGTAAAGGGCACCTTGTCTGCTGGTCTTCACCTTGGGACGTCTCTTGTTGAGTATTTGACAGCTTACTCCGATGCTGATTGGGCCGGCTGTCCTGATTCCAGGCGCTCTACCTCCGGTTATTGTGTGTTCCTTGGTGACAATCTGGTTTCCTGATCTTCAAAGCGACAGACTACTGTCTCTCGCTCCAGTGCTGAGGCTAAGTATCGCGCTGTTGCTCATGCCGTTGCTGAGTGTTGCTGGCTGAGCCAACTTCTTCAGGAGCTTCATATTTCGATTGCCACTGCGACGGTCGTCTACTGTGATAATGTCAGTGCTGTCTACATGACAGCCAATCCAGTCCATCATCGCCGCACCAAGCATATCGAAATTGATATTCATTTTGTCCGCGAAAAGGTTGCTTTGGGACAAGTTCGTGTGCTTCATGTCCCCTCCTCTCATCAGTTCGCCGACATCATGACCAAAGGCTTGCCTGTACAATTGTTTACTGACTTTAGGTCCAGTCTTTGCGTCCGAGACTCTCCCGCTGTGACTGCAGGCAGGTATTAGATGTATATATAGATTATGTATGGCCTGACTTGTATACTCATGTATTCCTTGTATACCAAGCCATATTGGCTATATATATAAGAGGTCATCCCCCCTCCTTAGGGTGTGTGGTGTTTTCCCAATTCTCTACACTAATAGTGATAGGAAAGGATTGGGTGCACGCTAGTGGAGATTTTAATAAAGGAAAATATAAGTTAACTAGCACTGCAGTGCAGTAGCAAACAAACACGTTGTATTTGCATAGCGATTGCAAACTACCTGGAAATATTGGATGACCTCACATGAATTATTTCCCAGTGGCCCAGCATAGATCAACTCTCCACCTCTTTTCATCAGCATCAACTGCATGCATGTGTTCAAAATTTGGTATCACATGTTACCTTACTTTAATATAGAATTACAGATGAATGTTAATCGGTTTTCAATTGATATCAAATGATAAATCAATATACTACTGATACTGTGATCATTTTCTTTGAGGAAAGAGATCAAACATTCATTTTAAAGAATGCTGCCTAAAGTATTTGTTGATGTTGGGACTTTTTTGAACAGTAAACTTAATTTATTGCAGGTGGTACTCTAGAGATTCTATCCCCATTTTCGCATTGGCTGTGGAGGTTCAACCATTTAGCTAAATATTCTTATATCTACCACCTTTTTTTCGCATAGAAGTTTTGCTATTGACAGTTTAGTGAACAAAAAGTCCAGATTACGGACAGTATGTTTTAGTAATACAGGTCTTGTATCTGATTTAGTGACGAAAACATTCTCATTGTGTTACTTCAATTTGCATACAGTTTATCCAAGAACAACAGCAATAAATCCTTTAGTCCCAAGCAACTTGGGGGGTAGGCAATACTAGTGCCAGAAAGACCCACAAACAAAGAGGATATGAAAGTTGGGCACGTGGATTGCTTCTGCATGCTCTTGTCCAATAATTATCTGTGTACATTCCATTTTTTCAAGTCTTTTTACTATTTCCTCTGATGTAAGGATCCAGTGAACACTGACTCACATTGTTAGTAAGGCTTGGGACTGTTATTATGGATGTGTTCTTGGGAAGGAAGTACTATCGGAGGAAGAAGTAGAGTTCATCCTGAGTCCTGATGAAGTTGGTCGGTTAGGGTAGATATTTGTTTAGGACGTTATTTGGATAAGTTGTGTCCTGGTTGTTAGACATAGTCACATAGAGTTGGAGATGAGTTGTAAGCTTGCATGAGATGAGTTGTAAGCTTGCATGATTGCAATTGTAATTGTGCAGTCCCTATATATGGGGCTGGATAATCAGGGATGGTAAGCAATAATTAAACCTAAACTACTGAAAGCCTCCCTGGAGGGTGAGTACATTTGTCCTCTTTCTGTGTTGCCTATTTCGTCTCCAATTCCATCACCCATATCATCATGCTATGCACTGGTGTGGGCGACCTTTGCAGGCCTCCATTGAATATGTCCAAACCATATCAAATGATTTTCGACAAGCTATTTAAGGTTTTTAGTGTTCTTACCCCTACTTTAAAGTTCAATTGTGTTTTAGCCCTCAGTTTTTCAACTTTGTGAATATGCCCTCTATTATTCACAAGTCAATGCGATTTTGCCCTTGGTCTATGCCGTATTTTGGCTGTAGACTAGGGGTAAAATCGCATTGACTTATGAATAGTAGAGAGCAAATTCATGATTGCACTAATGCCCCTTCTTAAATTGGTGCTACCACTAGCTTATCATGTATGTTGTCATTTTGAACTCAGTTCTTGTATGACCACAATCCAATGCAACTTACCCATCTCTGCCACACTTACTGCTGAACATGTCGCCTTTCATTTTACTAAGCTAACATTCCGCACTATACAAAGTTGAGGCCTCATTGCCACAATGCTGCTCTATAGTACTAGCCTTTTAGCTTTTGTGGCACTTCCCACCCAAGAATGACAGATGCTTGGCTCTATGTTGTGAACCCAACATTAATTTTAAGACTAACATCTTCAAATATGGCCATCCCTCTGTAGTGCATACATTCTATCCCAATAAAATAAATTATTTCCTTAACAGATCCTCAAAAAACAACTTGAATCAAAGTGAAGAAGGTACAACTGTAGACAGACATAAACTGCATAAGCAGACATGGCGCATTCAATTTTGTTTCCTAAATATTAAGTCATCCACATCTGCCCAATATCTATTTTGTCTTATATTCCACTTAACTTTCCAACCTAATCTAGCAAAAAGCTATGTAAACATAGTTACCTGATCAAAGGCCTCAAATATTTCGATACTTGGTTGGTGAATGGTGCATGCAACAGTTCTTCCTGTACCTGCAACATTTTTCACTGCACGCATAACAATAGCTGCAGCCCTTGCATCTAAACCTGATGTAGGCTCATCCAGGAAAATGATACAAGGGTTGGAAACAAGCTCAACTGCAATTGTAAGTCGTTTACGTTGCTCAGTAGATAGCCCATTTACTCCAGGGAGTCCCACCAAACTGTCTCGAACATCATCCAGTTCAATCGTCTCAAGAACATCCTTAACAAAGTCCTGAGAAGAAACAGAAGTCATCAAATAAAACAATTGCATACAAAGAGCATTTACTTAAAGGGAAGGACTAAAAGATAATTGTGCTGTGTCCAAAAAAATGCTATAAGTTCAGGTAATCGAGCACAAAAATAATCGATGGTGCAGGGGAAAATGTAAAACTCACATGTCTTGTTTTGGAGTCAATTTCCATGGGTAAACGTAACCAAGCTGAATACACAACAGACTCCCATACTGTGATTTGGGGAGAATGCACATCAGTCTGCTCGCAATATCCAGATATTCTAGCAAATGTCTCCTGAACTTTAGGATAGCCACCTATTCTAATGTCCCCTTCTATAACTCCTCCTGTTTTCCTTCCGGCAAGAACATCAAGCAAAGTTGTCTTGCCAGCTCCAGTGACCCCCATGAGTACTGAAAGAACTCCTGGTTGAAAGGCTCCTGTAATGTTGTGGAGCAACTGAACTTTACTCCCTGAATAACCTTGCTCCCTCATAGCCTGCAGTAAGACAATTCTTGTTCAGATACATCAGCCTTGTTCTACCCATAAAATGCTAGCCTATGCTGTGTACCATGCCTTTGAGTGAGTGTATACGTTAGAATCAATACATCGGATATGAAACTGTTTGCTCTTGTTGCCTAACACTGTTTCTTGCATTTGTTATCTTGAGTTACAAGATCAATACCATAGGGGTGTCGATGTAATAATTGACATCCCGAAATGATATTGCGAGAGGTGTGAAAGGTAAGATATTCCCTGTAAGTAAAGATTCACATGTTAGTCCTACTGTACTTGCCTGGGAATCATGGGTTATAAATTAGCTGTGAAGTATAGACTTGACTGACCGGTCATACTAGGTGTGTTCAGAGTAGCTCTTGGTAACATGGGCCTTTTGTTTACCATCTCTTTGGAGTTAGCCTGGTCCTTCCCTTGCATTACGGTAAGCTTATCATGAGAGATGAGAGGTTGAGAAGTCCCTGGAGCTGAATAGTTTAAACGAGGTTAGATTTGACAAGAAAAACAGGATACTTGGCTGTACTCTGTAATGCACTATATTGAACCAAAACATGCCAACAACTCAACAAGTAACAGCAAAGGGTAATTTGTTTCCTTCCATTGGCGCAGCAAAATACAAAACATAAAGGATCTTCAGTGTTTAGTTGGGTAAATTGCAAAGTGCAGTGTTGCAGTAGTTCTATCATCTCAATTAGAGCCTGCTTTTGTTTGACAAATATGCTCATTCTTGGATTCGTCAATTCATGATAGGGTTACCCAATAATTTTTTTGTTCCATGACTACATTGTAGGAATGAGCAACTCAAAGTGTAATGCCATGCCAAATGGGGCAGATAAGGTCATGTAAAAGGGAGAGAGAGAGAGAGAGAGAGAGAGAGAGGGAGAGAGGGAGAGAGAGAGAGAGAGCAAAGAGAAACACAAGTTCAAGAGTTCAAAAGCAATTTACTCTTCAGTGGAACAGCTCACAGTGCTTGGATATACATAATTCTTACATGTTCTGATAGTTAATCCAATAGCAAACCCAATGTTGAACAGGGCAATGAATACAGTAAGTGCTCCAACTGAGATCCAATAGAAAAGACTGGAGAAGTCTAGCCCTCGGTCCATTAATACCCTCTTTCCAAGTGTTACACCTGATACCATGACCTATCAAGACACAGGAATGAATACATGTGAGTTGTGGCCAGCATTTTTCGAACTTATTTTAATTAATTCAGCTATTTATCAATTAAAAGTGGACCTTTTGCCATCGTGGTGTCAAAAACTCATTTCCAGTTAAGCCTATCTCACCATAAGACATTGGAGAGACCCAGAATATCCATTTTAACCAGTTCGGCATTAATGCTGCATTATTGAGTCTCTGGTGTTAGTAACGCTATTTAATGCCAAATAGAAGCTAAGTGAACTTTATTAAATGCATGGTTCTCTAACTTCAACACTTTATTAATGTGAATAAAAAAGGTCAATCCCAATGGGACTTTCATTTTCATTAAATACGGTGTCATGCCAGATTTTTTTATGATGTGGCAAAGAAATAATGAAGAGTAAAAAGAAAGGGGTCTCATCTAGCTGAGCACCATTTGCTACAAAAATACTCTCTTGCTTATGTTGCCTATGGGAAAAAAAAATGAGACAATGCATTGGAAGCATTATTTCAATCATCAAAGAAATGCTTTTGTGCACAAGTGAAACTCTTGGAAACACCAATATGAGGTTCACCATTGGGAATCGAGCTATGACAAGTTTCTTGCTAACATGCAGATTAATGAAAGCAAGAATCTTACTCCGAGGAATGACGAAACCTCCACATACAAGAATGACGAGAAATAACAATGTACCACCAATTGAAGCAATTGGCATTGTTTGGCAAAATGAAGCTACACATCGAAACATCGATAGTGCTGTTGAGTGGTGGAGGAAGAGGATGAGTAGCTGACGGAAGAATCTAAAATATATAGATGGATGTTAACGAAGGTACTGACCAGTTCTTAGTAGCCAAGGTTTCCAAAAAATAAATGGAAACACGATTGAATTTGGCATTATATCTTTCAGATACACTTAGCATACAATACCAAAGTAGACTTTGTATGGTCATGCATACCAAGTATTAGTCACTTCTGTATCTAAAACAAATCTAAAAGATGGCAACAAACAAAAAGCAAAGCCTGGCAAGTAAAGCTGAGCATATAGAAATAAATTAATTCCCATCCTATGCTGCACTGTTGGACCCTAGAAGTATGCAGGAATACACATGATGGTGCCCATGGTTCAACAAACTAGCAATTAGAAGAGGGTAGCATCTTCCTTTGTGGTGTGGGACCCCATTGGAGCAAATAGGACGACGATGCAAATAGTAAAGAAATCACATAACAAGGCCAACAACCAAGGTATCATTTGGAAATAGGCAAAGCTTCATGGCTCCAGTGGGAATAGGGTACTAAAAGAGGGATAAACATAGACTAGAAAGAAAATTTAGAGATCATGTTTACTTGATGTAAAGGAAAAGAAGCCCCAAGTAAAAGAATCAAGGAAAAGTATAATTCTACAATTAACTTCTAATTCTTATGATGGTGGATCCTGTGTGAACACTAAAAAGTGCTAAACTGCTACAGGGTTTTTGAAAAGTAGTGCTGCAGTTGCCGCACCTTAAATTTCCAAATTCAAAAGATATAGTTTGATCACCTGGATGCTTCAGGAGTGTATCCAATGAGGTAGTAAGATATTGATGTCCATGCTATGGATTCAACCAAGGAGACTGGAATCTTCAGGACAAAAGCCGGTATTGCATAAGCCCAAGCAGGATAGAAAAAGCAATCTCTTTGTTTATAAAAGATTGGAAGTCTATTCAATGTCATAACCATCTCTGGTAAACCATTGACAAGTAGAAAAAGAAGTGAATAGAATTGTGAACTCAGGAAATAGCTGGCATGAGCTCTATCGATGAACATTCGTGTGCGCAGAAATACTGTCCCAGTGATGGTTGCGACTAGTCCAACCTGCAATGTACTTATGCACAGAAATGCATTAGTTTCCAACAGTGACATTTTAAAAACGCATATCGTGCTTTTGGGCAGTATACCAGTTGCAATCAGTTACTATTGGAAAATAGATATCATTTCTGGTAATGAACAATTTTGCATGTTCATAATAATATATGGCACACAGGAAGGGACTTGGGTGCGGATTTAAGTAGACCATGGACCTATTTCACTGATTCATTGTAAATGATTCAACTGTATTATATTAAGGAAAGAGGTCAGTGCGACTTTAATCCCTGAATTTTCACTAGTGTGCCACTTGTGTCCTTGAATTTAAGTAGTAAACATTGGGTTCTGATCTTAAAATGGGGTTTGCTCCAATCAAAGGTAAGTTCATCTCTACTAGATAAGATTAAGGTCATTTTGAACATCGTTCAAACCCAAAGGCATCAAATCTCCAATGAATGCAAATGAAGATTTTGTCAAAAAAGTACAATCAGAGTGAACAAAATTTCGAGTCATCTTTAGTTAATAATTAAATTTGGGCTTGAACTACTTGACTCACTTATATAAGTTTTAAAATATAAATATAAAGTTCCCATTCATGGACCCAAAAACCATACAAATTTACTGACCTACAATGCACTTAAAAAAAGAATAAATGCTGCAGATCCGTTTGTTATGACATTGTTAGTTGGCTAACTACATCTTTGAATTTGTGCAGATCAATGTAAAGTACGCGAGCTCCCGCAATATCATGCACTAATCTGTGTTTGATACTTTGAAAGTTCAAGACATAGGTGGGTTACGTCAGAGCAAAAAATATTAATTCGTTCATGGCATTCTTTTCTCACTAGAGACTCTCTTCCATCTGTTTACCTGAATGGCTTTTGATATGTAGATGAATGCATTTCGCTTCATTAGAAGATGCTCTCGTGCAAAACAAGCCTTGAGAAGGTCCCACATGGATAACAAATAAATACCGAAAGATAATGCAGTACTGTTTATTTTTGACATTTCATAAGGTTTTGAAAGCTCCACAGAAAGATTCTGACCAACATGATATGCTTGGAACCTCTGGCAAAATTGATCCACAGTAACGAAGTTAAATTTTTCTTGTCTGAGACTCCAAAATTGCTCTTGGTCCTTCCTCGACAAGACCTGCACAGAAGCCCAAAGGAAAATGGTACTGACTCCTAATAGAACTAGGAATCAAATTAGTAATCAGAAAGGCTACTCGACTATTAGACAAATTTCAAACCTTCTAACAAGATTGCAACAAAGTATTCTCTGAAGTACCTCTTGGAGGAAATCTGCTGCTCCTTTTCTCCTTGGGCACTTGAACCCACATGATTCGAAGAAACTCAGAATACTGTTTCTAGGACCATGATACACGATTTTGCCTTCAGCCATCAATATAACATCATCAAAAAGTTCATAGGTCTCTGGCGCTGGTTGAAGAAGTGAAACCAATACAGTGTATTGTAGGACGTTAGCTAGTTGCTGGAGGCAGGAAAGAATCTGGAAGGTGGTAGAGCTGTCCAACCCAGTAGATATCTCATCCAAGAAGAGTACCTTCGATGGCCCTATTATCATCTCACCTAAAATGACAATTGATAAAAAAAATAATTAAAGCATACCATGTGAAATTGGTGCAGCAAGAATGTGCACAGCAGGGTCACAATACACCTGTCTTAATTCCTAGGTGCCGGACACTCGAGGTACATTGCAGACTAACCTTTGTGATTTAAGGTTTATGCACAAGAAGGATAGCACTATAAGGAATTTCAAACGACAAAAATGGGCTAGAGGGTAGCAGCAATTCTGCGCCAACCCTGTTGAGCATTTCGTCGATCTAGTTATACGCGATGCTGCCTAGGCTCTAAGACACATCTCCTGCACCATACGAAGGTTGTTGCGAGCGAACGAGGAGCAGGAGCACGCTTGTAGTGCTAAATTAGGATGGTAAGTGCAACGAAACCTCGCACGTAGCAATGAAGCAAGATAGACACGGTGTGGTGCAGGGATAGGCTAGGCCGGGACCTACCTGGGACTGGGAGGCGGGGGCACAGCCATAGCACGACCCAATCTCCGCAGCGCCAAACGGACTGCGTGTGCCCGGCGCGCGCTTCCGGCTTGAAAGCTCATGACAGCGTCGCGCTCCATCCCAGTCGGCGCCGGCGACGAGCCGACGAGGCACCGCAACTGAGAGGGGAGCGGAGGGCGCACCGCAACTGAGGGGAACGCTTTAATTTTTATTTTTCTTATTTTTTCGGGCAGTTGGGCATGAGAACGACACTTACTTTAAGCCCAACGGGCCTGTTTAGAAGCCCGGTCAACCAGTACTCCAAACGAAACAGACCGTCTCCCTTTCTTAATTACACTATCTGTTTTAAATTACTATTCACAATATCTGACCATCTATTTGATTAAAAAATTTAGTCTAAATCTATGAAAAAATAAGTTATATTTAAAATATATATGGTGATAAAGTAAATGACAAATAAAATAAATAATACTTGTATATTTTTTTGAATAAAACAAATAGTTAAACATTATTAGAAGAAGACAATAACGAATATTAATTTGGAACGTAGCAACTGCAAATTAGATTTTAGATTATATATAAGTGGTTTAAGTGGATTTGGTTTAGTTGCTCAAAAAAGTGGATATGGTTTCAAGAATCATTATATCCACAATCATATTGTTTGCTTCGATTCCGTGTATAATAAAAAAATACTTCATGAGAATGTATAATCATGCTATTTGAATTGTTTGGTTTTAAAAGAATGAAAGAAGACAAGATTTGATCATTTTGTCTATTTTATGATAGTTCACTTTGATTTTTCATGAGAAGTAAATCATTTTGCGAGGATGAACAACATAATAACAGGGAAAACAAATTATTAGATTACTTGATATTTTTATCTAACTTCAGTAGAATTTAGCAATAGCATTGTATGTTGATACACATAGCAAATCAGTGGTTAATGGTATTTTAAGCATACATGTGTAAAATAATGGATGCACACAGTTTTTTATTTTAGGAAAATCATATGTCCTTTATTTAATAAACTTTTACAGCCATTCAACCGAAATAACCAATATTTTTAAAACTTGAAGTTGGTGTTCAAGAAATAATCTTTGGTTTCACAAAGTTTGATCTAAGAGAATGGGAAATTTTAGAAAGCTTTGATGTCAGATTTATATTTTTTAAAACATGAACAATTTGTTTCAAGAAGGCTAAACAAAATTATGTTAAAAAACTGCTTCACATCTTTTATGGAAGTTGTCTTCAAAGAAGTATATATATTGGCTATGATTTTGATCCCTGCTGCAGCATGAGGACACAAAAACGGCCTGTCCTTTTGGCAAGCAAAGTTTTGGAGGTTCTAGTTTAAGATAACTTTGGCAAAATAGATGGAGAAAAATAATAGGCCGAAGATAATGTTTTGGAGGTCCTTTTGCCATGCAAAGTTTTTCTTTTATTTATGCTTAATTCAACTATTTGCAGATCAACATGTAAACTGAGAATGAAAAACTCGGCCAGTGGGGGTAAGACCGCTCCACGGATTTCAATTAAGAAGGAGACTTTACCTCCTGACCGAGAAAACCCCCGAACCCCGCTGCACACCCGGGACAGCAAGCCGTTGCTTGGCCGGCCCACAATCAACAACCCCTGATTGCACTGCACCGTTTGCCACAAGCCAGATGCCCCACAGGAGGTGCGGCGAAGGGATTATTTTATTTTCCACAAATTATGCAGCACCCAGGGATTGAACCCCTGGGTTGGAGCTCCTCAGCCAGTGGCTTTTTTAACTGCACCGTGAACCCCTTTGCCATGTAAACTGAGAATGATGTCAGACTTTGACTTAGTGTGGCCCAAGAGGCCCGTTTTCTTTCGTCAAAAAAAGCATATTTGAAGTATCAGATGACCTATGTTGTTCTCTTGTTTCCATGTGGAAACTACCTACTACTATTTCTAATTGCATGATCGCACCGTGTGCTAGTGCATATATTCACATTATGCCAGGAAATGCAATATTTTCGAAAATTAATGTAGTAAAATTACCTGTGGTTAGTCTCTTCTTCTCACCACCTGAAATGCCCCTTCTCATGGCATCACCTACCATTGTGTCGGCACATTTTTCTAGTCCCATAATCTTATTCATTGGGAAATTAATTAAGAGGAAATAATAATCATTTTTTGTTAACTAGTATTCCATGAAATAAATAAAATAAAACTTTAAAACATGTTGCAAGGAAGGGAGTGGATTAGGTACTTTGATTATGTAATCTGTGTGGACACTCCTCTCTAAACCTTCACTATACATTGCCTGTAGAAAATAAATTAAAAGTAAGCTTGGTACGTCGTACTAGGTTTATAATGATAGCAATCTTTTCCAAGAAACATTTTACTTCGTACAGGCAAAGTTAAACGCTTCTATTGAAATCAAGGCGATCAAATTAAGCTTTGTTTTCTACCTTCATGAACATTTCAATGTCAGGATCTGGTGTAATCCCGGCCTCCGTCTCCCTTCTAGTTACGTCTCTCAGTACATCTACATTTAGAAAAGCGGAAAAAAATGTTACATTAGTAACTCACTAACTCTAAATATGTATTAGTTACATTGGTGCTTTTCAGCATTACAACTGTATCTTTGTCTCATGAAGCTTTCTGATGATAGCATGTATGCATAAATCGCATATGCAAGCAAGCACACTGTTACCTGCTCTCCAGCCAACACCCTGAAACCTTGCGGAGAAATCGAGCGACTCCCTGACGGTCATCTCAGGAATATGCAGATCATGCTGGCTTACATAGGCTGATGTCTTCTCTGGAACAAACCCATCCAACTTCAGGCCATTGTACTCGACCTCTCCTGTAACCTTTAGTGCATACACAAAGAAAAGAACATTGTAGCATTCAGTCCTACCTGAATAATAACCATGCTCATTATTGATTTACTGTTATATTAAACGTCATGGGCTTATTGAAATATATATATATCCATTTATTGATATTTCAAAAATGTTTCTATAGAAAGTCCAACATTTTTTTTACATAATGGATGAGAGATAATATGACGACACAGGACTATTCATTGTTATAAAAAAAATTCGTTTTTCTCAATTAATAGTCAAATTAAATCATATTTAGTTTGTCGATAATTATGGTCTTTATATATGCGACAATAGTGGGTTAAACCACACTACCACAGGATGGATGCTACAAAAATAAAAATGAAAAATTAAATAATATTCTTGCCTTCAGGTTTTTGTGGAGCCTTCCTGCAAGCGCACGCATGAGGGTGGTTTTGCCGCACCCTGGAGGCCCGATCAGAAGAGTCAACCTGCAATGTGTGTGTGTGCACATGATGCATTTTCAGTTCTAGCTTAGTTACAGAAGGATGTACAAGACACTATCCAGCCGTCAATAATTAAGAGGAAAGATACACAGTAAAAGATGCTGCACTTTCCTCCCTGGCCTGACGATCCCATTGACACCTTTGATAAGCTGAATCCTTGCTTTCTGTCTGTTGAAGCCTACCTTACCCATCAACGCCTGTCAATTTGACACAAACCTTTCCCAATAAGGTTACATGGCCTAGTGCAAGTAATTTGTTGCTAAAATTAAACACTCCTCCATCTTCATCTCCTTGTTCGGAGTCAATGCAACTTACGGAGGCGATGGCGACGGCAGAGTTCCAAAGCGTTGGGAGGGGTCTCCCATGGACTACCTGGCATTCGGCCTCAACGCTGAGGTCTCTGAACCTCACCTCTATCGTCGGCTCCTGCACACCCACCCTGTGAATCCATGCGTTCATGCATCAAGGTTATATACTTGCAAATATGCGCGTGTTCTCAAACTCTTGCCACAATAAAAAGAAGACCAAATCCTCTAAACTCTCTATATATTATCAAAATATAAAAGCGGTAATGTTCATACCTGTCCATTCTGTCTCTCATCTTCTGCAGCAGCTGGAGGTTGTCCTCTTCGACATGCTTGATGAGCTTGTCGATGAACTCTCGCCGCTGCCTGGCCTCGTCGTCGTCGAGCTTGATTCTTCCCATCCTGCACAAACCCCACCAAGTGATGCGTTGGCCAACTTTCACTTAGCTCCGGCCTGTACGTCTAATAATGCACACAATGCAATCAGCAAAATATTGATGCAGTCATGTTAATTTATACGCCGGACCAAATCAGTCAAATCGTGTATGGGTTGACCTGTCAGCTGTCAGTGAACAGGATTTATGATTTCTCCCATCTCGTAGCGGATCTCCACCACGAGGAAGGATCCGTTCTCCAGTCTCTAGGCGTTGCGAAAATCTGGATGCAGGAAAGGTTAAAGAAACAAAGTGTTCACAGAGTACCATGCATCATTGACCTTTCGGAGTTGTTAAAACATATGCACACTGACAACTTCATGGAGCCTTGATCCAGCTGTTTCTTTACATAGAGAGACGAGACATCAGGACTCAGATTCAGATGTACAATATGCGTTTTTATCGACGAACAGATGTATAACACCCTCCAACATATCATGTGACCACAAACCATAAAGTCCATTTGTGTGAACATCAGGACTCAGATGCACAGCATGTTTTTCTACATTTCGACGAACATATGTACAGCACGTGTTCAAAAATATTATGTACAAACAACCAGAACTGAAACAATAGAATCTAAGAAACAGCGGCAACGTCGTCATGATCATGATGCCCTTGACGCAATGGAATACGTATAACATTTTGGTCTTTACCCACGTCGTCTACGTCTTACTGTATTTGTCGCCCACGCCACGCCCAAATTCATACACCAACACAGGCTGTCTACAATGATCAATGTGGATGAGGGTATGGGCAAAGGCAACCCATGTGGGCTTGAAACATAATGACGAGGCAGCCAAAGCAACATTGTTGACAGCAAAGTTTCTCATCCGTGTGAGAGGAAACTATTGACGACAGCGAAATTAAAATAGAGGAGAGTGGGTGAGAGATTTGGAGAGACGAGAGATGGGTGTGGGGATATGAGTTATGGGATCCGGGAGATAAAGGGAAACTAATTTAGAAAAAGTCACATCATATGGTTTGGTAATGTGATTCTGCACAGTTTATGAAACACTCCAAGATGGAGCTGGAGAGAATAAGCAGCAGCTTTAGCCGCAAGGCTACTCAAATAAGGCATGCAGCTCTATATATATGTAGGTGAGCTTGGGCAGCTTTATCTTCACAAATTAATTTAAACAAGATACCGATAGAAAGTAATTTGTAGCCCCTTTATTTTTTTTTGAGAATTACACGGTACAACTCAGACGCTCACAACACGCACGCACACTCACCCCTATGAATACACGTACGCCCCTTTAAATAAGATCCACCGAAGGATTGAGCACCCGACAGATCTGAAGATTCCTGAAGTCACCGTTGGCGCCTCGTTGTCGACGGGAACGCCGCTTTCCACTTAACGCATAACGCCGGTAAATCATGAGAAAATCTCAGAAAAAGGTGCGAGCACTAGAATTTGAACCCTGATGGGTAGCGTCCAACTGGACTTTACTATTATTGGACTACCAGCCCAATCGCTTGTAGCCCCTTTATTAACTCAGAACAAGTCTGTTCTGGGCTTGGCCCAAGTCGAATTCAATTTGGCCCGGAAGACAAAATAAACTCTTAGCTCATTGTGAACCGAATTGAGCCCGAAATAAAAAAGGATCGAAGTGATGGAAAGCGAGCCAGACAAGGACAAAGTTTTGGTTCGACGAAGATTTTTAGGGTTTTTTCAAAAAAATTGACTTGAGGTCAGATCGAACCCTATGCGTGTTTGATAAACCATTTTTAAACTATTTTTACACTAAAAAAGACTATGCAAACGACATGAATGCAACACCTATTTTTTATAACCTATGATTTATTTCATTTCTTTCAAAATTATTTGATTTTTAAAAAATATTTCACACACTCCATAATTAATTTTAATAATTTTAGAAAATTTAAAATCCAACAAAATTTAAAACTAGGGTGTTACACATATGTAATTTGATATTGTGTTTTTATCGTTCTTACTTGTATTTTCTGTTCGCATGCAGGGAAAGCTTTCATGGTGAGGTCAATCGTGTTGTGCATGGAATTTTTTTGTTTGAGCCATGAAATAGATCTATTTAGGGTATTCTAACCTACAATGTTTATGAGTAATGTCTACTAGTAAGTCCACTTAAAAAACTATATTGTTGAACTCATGATTTCTTAGTGTGAGTCTGTGGGATATGGATCCCCGGGTACCCTAAAAAAAGAAGACCGAGTCCTAGTAGAACTACTCGTCTACTCCTACTAGGACTCCCATATTGTAACCGACTAGGAGACTTTCCATGTAACCTTGCCCCTGGGATATATAAAGGAGGGCAGGCGTCCCTAGCTCGGTAGGCTACACAACTCAACTCATACACAAAGCAATCAAACATACAAGATGTAGGGTATTACGTAATTTACGGCCCGAACCTGTCTAAATCATTGTCTCGTATGTGCACCATCGTTCCTAGAACTTGGTGAGACCCACGATAACTACTCTCTGAGATACCCCTAGACAGATATGCCGGAGATAAATCATCGACACTTGGCACCCACCGTGGGGCAACTTGCTGAAAGCACGACACAGACGCGATGGGATCAACCAACTTCAACACTGGCGACATCGAGAAGGGCGCGACTTTCGTTTTGGGCGCATGGAACTTCATCGCCCTAGGCAACAGGAACTTCACGAGATACCTCGCGAACAACCCAGGCCCTACCTCAATGACAGCGACTCCACCAGAGTCGCTCTGTGATCTCGTCGAGAAACAACTCTCGGCGACTACTTCGGCCTCATCTTCGACTTCAACTTCGACGACGACTTTGACTTTGACTACGACTTCAACCTCGACTTCTACTTCGACTCTGATGCGGGTTCAACAAGGAGGACCACACCAGCATACAAACGACTACCTCGACTACTCGGTTCAACACGAAACCACTTAGAAACGAGTCCTGCAAGATCAAGAACTAGTCAGGTACCAATCTTGACTAGTCGGCTTCATCGACAACCACTTCATCACGCGCGACGACTACTTCGACTATCCGTCTCGGCTAGTTTTGACTATTGTCAATCCACACTAGTGTTTGCTTCTTAGACCTTGATTTATGTGTTGCTAGTTTCTTGCCAAGATTTGTTGTGCCTTGTGATTTATGGTGGGTTGTGTTATTGTCATCGGTTCTTGGTTTAGTTTGCCGCAACTGCATTATTCAATAGATTTGCTAATACACAAGTAGAGAAACCAGTCCAATCAGGCAAATCAATTGTCATTTGAACATAATGCCTACAGACTCTAACTGTTACTGAAAGACCTCAATTTCCTGTATTGAACAGAGTGGGGTGTTGTTGCATACTTCCTCAATTCTATCTTTATTCATTGCTTTTCATTGTCCATAGTGTCTGATAGTAGCATGTGTTGATGATGCAGCAATGGAATCACAATATAAATATGGAAAATGAACTCGATTCAACTGCATCAACACCACCCTCTCCAGTGGCTGCAAGGTCATATAATCCAACGACAAGCACTGAATATCAAGGCAGAAAAACGAACTTGGTTCGGACAAATAGAGGAGTGAACCATCGTACATTGGAAAGCAGGGGCCAAACAAAGGAGGTATATAGGCAGTCCAATGGCACAACTACCAAGTCATCTCCTGTGAAAATTACAAGGCATTTGCAGATAAAGAAAAGGCAAGGTTCTAGAGCCAGTTCTGATGTTTGGGATCACTTTACTCCACATGAAACAAAAGATGGTCCAATCGCAGTATGTAATTATTGTCAGCAAGTCTATATATGTGACCGATCTTTTCATGGTACAAGCACATTGAGGAGACTTGTGATAACCTATGCATGTCATCTTCATTTTGGGACCCAGAAAAGCGAAGAAAGACATCTGAACAGCAAGATCGCCATTTCAGTATTGAAGGTTGTCGTAGGGCTCTTGGAAAGATGGTCATCCTTGATGAAATGCCTTTCAATGTTGTAGAGGGGGAAGGATTCAAGGAGTACTCGAAAACACTTGAACCAAGATTTGAGTTGCCTTCAAGAATTACTATAGCAAGAGACTGTATGAAGATTTACCTAGAAGAGAAAGCAAAGTTGAAGAAAAGCATGAGTGGCCATCGGATATGCCTCACAACCGATACTTGGACCTCAAATCAAAATCTGAACTATATGAGCTTGACTGGCCATTGGGTGGATCATGATTGGAACCTTTAGAAAAGGGTTCTGAACTTTTGTTCAGTACCTGACCACAAAGGCGAAACACTCGGAGAAAAGATCGAAGAATGCCTATTGGAGTGGGACATTGGTAATGTATTTACTATTACCGTTGACAATGCTTCTTCAAATAATTCTGCAATTACCTATCTGAAGACAATCAACAAAGATTGGGAGGGGGTCATTTTAGAGAATGAGTTCTTACATATACGGTGCTGCACCCATATTATTAACCTGATAGTTAAGAGTGGATTGGAATTCATGAAGAACTCTGTGAAAAAAATAAGAAATGTTATTTTGTATGTAAGATCCTCTCCACAAAGGTTAGATCAATTCAAGAAGTGTGTGGAGAAAGAGAAGATATCTGACCGCAGCCTCATGTCATTAGATGTTGAGACCAGATGGAATTCCACCTATCTAATGCTGGAGTCTGCATTGAAATTCGAGAAGGCATTCTTTAGATTAGCTAAAGACAACAAGAGTTATATGGAACATTTTGGTGAGGATGGTGTCCCAAATGCAGCAGACTGGGCATATGCAAGAGAGTTCATTTCTATCATGAAGCCATACTGTGACATGAAAGTACGACTCTCTGGCTCCCAATATGTGTCTTCAAGCATATTTTTCCATGATTTTATTTCAATCCATGATAAGCTAGAGAAACTTTCTGGTAGAGATGATCATACCTGGAGTTTGATGGCTATACATATGAAGAAAAAATTTGATAAATACTGGGGCAATATTGCTGCTATGAATCCATTGTTATTTATGGCTGTTGCTTTGGATCCAAGGTTCAAGATGAAATTCGTAGACTTTTCTTCCAAAATTATGTATGATAGAGTGAAGGCAAAGGAGTTTACACGTGCAATTGAAGGAGGCCTAACTCGGCTGTATGATTTTTATGTCGAGGCTGCTACCGGTACTTCATCGTCTGGTGTTAGAAACAATTGTCATCTATCTCCAATCAACACCGAAGAGAATGCAAATGACATTTCTCAGATCTTGGTGTCACAGTTTGCACTTCACCTCAAAGAGATCGAAACAAAGGAAATTAATTCAGAGTTATCAAGATTTCTAAAAGTGAATTGTGAGCAGAACACTGATATGTTTGACATCTTGAGCTGGTGGAAAGTGAACTCCAATAAATATCCTGTATTATCAAAACTAGCTAAAGATGTTTTAGTAGTCCCGGTGTCTACAGTAGCTTCGGAGTCTGCTTTCAGCACCAGTGGTCGAGTGATCTCTTCCTTCAGAAGCTCTTTGTCACCAAAGATGGTTGAGGCACTGATATGTGCACAAAGTTGGCTGCGTTCATCCCCCAATAATGTAGATCTGGAAGAAATCATAAGAGATTTAAAAAATTGTGAAGCACTTGAAGAAGGTAACAATCATTTGTGTTTGTCAATCCATTTTTGGTTTCTGATTATAATAAGTTGGCTTACATTAATCATCTAAATATAGAGTTTGCAGAGTTGAACTCTGGAGATTAGACTTCCTCCACAAAAGGTAGGCTACTATACAACTAACTGATATGCTCTGTTTCATTTGGAGATGACTTTGCACTCTGAAATAACATGTAGTCTATGGCATTGTACTGCAGCCTGACTGATATGATCTGTTTCATTTGGAAATGAGTTTCAGTAGTTTTTTTTTCTATTTTAAAATGACTTGTGATACTATCATTTTATTTACTTCTTGTCGTACCATTTTTTATGGGAATCTGTCACTATTGTAGACTACTTTCAGCATATGTGTTTCTAAAATAGACAGCAAATGCAGAATGTACCAAATACACTGCTTTGGATGCAGATATATATTCTCACAATTGCCTAGCTTCTTTTGTCAATCTAACATGCTTTTTTGTATTATTATCATCTTATCTCTTGTTCCTTTTAGCAGTCATCAGCAAGCATGTGAATGCGGAGGAGCAGCAGGGCTTGGAGGAGAATGGCAAGCACATTGCAGAGGAGCAGGGTTCGGAGAATACTGCAGAGCACGAGATAAGATAGAGGACAGGAGAGCTCAGTACTTGTCGTTGCTGCTGTACATATGCGTCAATGACAGATTGCAGGGATGCGACATGGTATGGACATGTTTTGGAGACAGGCATGTTGCGTAACATGTATCCTGATGTTTACAGCGTAATGTGTTTGCCGTTTCTTTTCTTTTCTTTTCCGAAACTGGCAGCAGATTTTATCTTAATTTATTTATTATAATGTTGCATGCACGTTCTGAATGTGTTGCATGAACGGAGCATTGTTCGATTAGTGTCTGTGATGTGATTAGATTCGATTGACCAGATCCACCCATCTTACCATGTGGAGGAAGACAATTCTGTAAAAGACATGCGAAAAACAGTTTAAACAGTCTGACCCATGGAACCAACCCAGCCCAACCCGTCGATACTTGGTTCCAAGCGGACGGTGGAACCAGACCAACCCAGTGTAAACCGCATGCTACGGTCTGGTTCACAAAACCATACAAGCCCGACGAAACCCGCCGGTGAACAGATTGACGCGCCATCAACAACTAGCTGGATCTGACTTCGACTAGTTGACTTCAACAACAACCGTCGCGGCTCCATTGGTGACCACCACGGCTTCATCGACACTAGTCCACGAATCTAGCTAGGTCTTCTTTAATGATTATTTTCTTCATAATAATTTCATCAGCTTGTTTAAATACATGCTATACCATCACTGACTACTCTTATTGAGTACATCCCTCGACAACCATAGTTCTCCTGGGCCACACTATCGCCGACCATGGAAGTTTGCCACGTTAGCCCACATATTTGGTAAATTGTGTTGCGCAGGGCACTTAGCCCGCAGACTTGGTAAATCGAATTACGTAGGGCTCTCGGAGGCTACATCTACACATGAAGAATTCTTCGTCTGCGCATGCTAAACCATCGCGGGACCTCTCCAACAGGAGAAAAGTCCTAGCCGGCTACTTTATTATTTCTTTGTACTCTTACCAACCAACACCGCTTAGTAGCATGTACCTTAATTCATGAAACTTCGGTTCCTTCGCAACACCTATGCACCTATAATGGACTGGTTAAGCGGGACCAAATGTTTAAACGTAACCGAGCTACTACTTGAGTGGTTACGAGTTTAACAAGAGCAGAAAGCTTAAAACATGCATTACAATATGTTATAATTTTGTCTTATGACTATTTTTCGATCGATACTACTCATCCTATGAATTTAAATTGTAGGGTGGCCAGCTAAGTACTCACATCAGTGAAGACCTGGCACCACCTTGCCTCACCGTGGCGTCATGAAGCCTGCAGAATACTTACGCTAATCGGTACTCACATCATGCGACTCTATAATATTGGATGAGTACTTCAACTAGTCGCTTAAGGCTCAAAGGCTACGCAACTCAAGTCAGGATACGAAGCCGAGTGTTAGAACTAGTCGGTACTCAAATGTCGCGGCACTACAACGCTAGCCGAGTACTTTAACTAGTCGTTGCTTGCATATTACAATGACTCGAAGAGTAACAGAGTACTGGCACTAGTCGGTACTTGGATATCTACATGGAAGCTACTTTGAAGATTATATTGTTGACCCTCGGACCGAATGGAGAACCGTTCGCTTCGAGGCTCGGGGTCTATACATAAGTGGTACACATTTTTTGTGCCTATTATTGATCAGTTCAAAACAAAGACTCAAAGATTTTTTTTCAAGGCCCTCGACCTGATTATTCTAATCAACTCGAAGCTCGGGGGGCTAAGCATATATGCTTCACCTTCTGTGAGCATATTTATTGAATACATTTATGAAGCCCTACATAGCCTCTTAGTAACCACAAGCACTTGGTGAAAGACTAGAAGACTTTGAATGATGGTTGTTTTTTGGCTATGATGTGCTCGAGGGGTTGTGGGATATGGATCCCTGGGTACCCTCAACAAAGAAGACCGAGTCCTAGTAGAACTACTCGTCTACTCCTACTAGGAATCCCATATTGTAACCGACTAGGAGACTTGCAATGTAACCTTGACCCCTGGGATATATAAAGGAGGGCAGGGATCCCTAGCTCGGTAGGCTACACAACTCAACTCATACACAAAGCAATCAAACATACATGACATAGGGTATTTAGTAATTTGCGTCCCGAACCTGTCTAAATCATTATCTTGTGTATGCACCATCGTTCCTAGAACTCAACGAGACCCACGATAACTACTCTCTGAGATACCCCTAGATACGCCAGAGATAAATCTTCGATAGAGTCGTGCTTAATAAATTCATCATCTCTTTTCTTTAGCAATCATATTTGTTCTTTATCTATCATGAATGCTATATCATCTTCCAATCCAAAGCTTGATAGTGTCCTATGCATTGGTTTTCATGTTAAACCTAGGTCTTGTATGAGATTTAGTTTCTTACTCTTTCCCTTCTTTCTCATTTAATATAATGCCACATAAGCAAATTGTCCTATATAGCAATCCAATAAATGCTATGAAAACTATCCTAAGTGAAAGTTTGTGACTGACCTTATTATTGGTTAGTTCTGCTGAATATTAATGGAAAGTTAATTTATGGGTTTGACTCATTTATTGAACAAATATAAGACAACACTGCCCGTTTCGCCGATGGAACCGACTCTTGTGGCATTTTGTAATCTATATGTGAAACCAATTGTCGGTGTTTGGAAATCGTGGTCCCGACACCAACCAGAAATGCGTTGTGTTCCCACCCCTGATGGTTGATGCAGAAGGTAATGCAATGGCACGAAATTATCCTGGTTCCGGTCACAAGACCGTACGTCCAACAAAGATGGTGCGTGCAATGTATCATCCTGCACCGGACTGCAAGTAGTAGGGGATACAAGCAGGTTGGG
This sequence comes from Echinochloa phyllopogon, assembly GCA_033239725.1. NCBI lineage: Eukaryota > Viridiplantae > Streptophyta > Magnoliopsida > Poales > Poaceae > Echinochloa > Echinochloa phyllopogon. The sequence continues at coordinate 18,619,506 of BTCW01000016.1, forward strand.
AGAAGAGGCTAGGCCTCCAAGTCCCAGATGATTTAGGCAGAGTGCCAATATCGTGGAGTGCGGAGTGTGTGTTGTTTCTTGTTTTGTATTCGATTGATTGGTTCTTTCTCTTCATGAGCGCGCCCTCTCCTTTTATAGACCAAGGAGGAGGGGGTTACAGGCGTCTGTCGCTATGCAGGCACAGTTGTTGCACAACAGTTGGCGTGGCGCTGGGCGTGGCTCCTTGTCCGTGGCCACTGTTGCGCGGTGTTGTTGTCCTTGTGATGGATTCTTGTACTGGTGATGATGCCGGGGAATGGTTTCAAGGATCTGAGCTGACCTGCGTGCCGTAATGACAAGCCTGTACGCCAATTCGAGGGTTTCCCATGCCTGTGCGCAGTCCTTTCCATGGAAAATCACTGTGGGAGTCGGCAGCACAGGGAGTTGGAGTGACCCGGCCCTGTTCGTACAATGGCGGCGTGTTCGTATAGTGCTCGGGATGGTCGCATAGTGCTCAGGATGGCCCGCCATGCCTCCGCCGTCCTTCCTCCTCCTGCTGCGTGCTCGAGGGTCTCTCCCACCCGATCGAGGACTTCAGGTCGTCGGAGTTGGTAGCATAGGAGCTCGGAGTGACGTGCTCTGTTCGCACAGCGCCGGCCTGTCCGCACAGCGCCGGCCTATCCGCACAGAGCCTCGGTTGGCAGCATAGTGACAGGAGTTGGCGGATGCGACCGGGGGTCGTGGCTGTCAGAGTGGCGTGGCGAGAGATTTGCCTTTTGACTTTGGATGCACGGCGGCAATGAGCGTCATTAATTGTTTGTCGGGGCGGAGGTCTCGACCGAGGCAGAGCTTTTCCCATGTCGTGGGTTGCTCGAGGCTTGACCCTCAGGCCTCGACCGAGACGGAGTTTTCCGATTCACTCGAGGGGTCGATTCCTTCGAGCGAAGCGGAGATTGAGGTGCGCGTCTTGGCGCCCTGCAAGGTGCCTTGACTGGGCCTTTGTCCGTTGCTGGGCCATGGGCCTTAATTTGATTTCCTTTTTTCTGATAAGTGCATGAGTTAGTGTTTAAACAAGGGTGATTATCCCATAGGTTTGGCTACCCCTAATGATCGCCCCCAACAGTAGCCCCCGAGCCTTTATTGGAGTAGGTTTAATCCGGCAAAGGCTTTCGTCGTGGGTGCTTCTGATCAGGTTTTCCTTGAAGAATTCCGCTGGGTGCGCGCTAGCGCACCCGCGGGTGTAGCCTCCGAGGCCTTGGAGGAGTGGATATACTCCTGCAAGGGTTGTCAGCGTTTCTCGCTTTCGTGAGCTACAACATATTTTGTCTTGAAGGAACTCGATCTTGTGGCGCGAAGAGCCCCTGAGCCCTGGCCTAGCAAGGTCGATCAGGGGCGATCCTTGACTTCGAGTTACGACCCTAGTCGCCCTGTTCGTGGGGAGGAGGGGTGACGCTATACATGCTTCCCTCGAGCGGGCTGCGAGTCATGGATGCCTCTGTGAGCTGTTAGCGGGTAATTCAAGTGGACGTCCGTGCCTCGTTCGATAGAGGTCGGCTCGTGGTCTGGAGACACATCTCATAAGAGCACTTGTGGAGGTTTGCTAGGTAGGGCTCGGCCCCGTTCGATAGGGGTCAAGGGCTCGTTGCTCTCCCTCGGTGGGATCTCTTGACTAGCTGGCTCCATCTGGCCTTGAATACAACATGGGGGGGGGGGGCTTCCCTCGAACTCCGCGTTCGAGGATAGGCTCGATTGCGCGCGCCCCCGGTTGTCCCTGACTCTATTGATCTAGGGTGCCTGTCGAACCCTCGACGGGCCAGGGCTTCGAACCTCTGATCAGTATGGCCTCGAGGAGAGGTGGCTTACCTTGGAAGCTTTCCTGCTAGCCTCAAGCGTTTATTTAGGGAATCGTGGCTGACTTGGCGCGGAGCATGCGAAGCGGGTGTGCCTTTTTAGGCGGAGGAGCAGAGGCGTGGGCAGTTACAATGAAACATGGCGTCTGCGACGCCTAGGTTCTCATGCGTGGTGGTTATCCCAACCGGTGGGGTCCGGCCGTCAGTGACAGCGGCACCAACCGCATTGAATGCTGATTCCACGCGGCTGTGATGCCGGTTGTGCTTCGTACGAGACTATAAATAAAGAGGCAGGGGGGAATGGTTCGGCTTACCAAGCCCTTGCCTTCAGATTGCATCTACTATTTCCAAGTGCCGTCACTCTTGCCTTTCGTCCTTTCTGCACAAGCTCCACTTCTCGCCGCCAATATTCACCATGGTGACCATCACCGACCCCGCTCCGTGGAGTCCTTCCATCGCCACCGATGACTACCTTGCCGAACTGGTAGAGGCCGGGGTCCTGCCGGCGAACAGCAACCCGGCGGAGCCCATGTGGATCGCGCCGCCATCCACCCACCATGAGCCTTCTCCGCCGGAGGGCTTCGTGGTCAGCCTGGCAAGGCTGCACGGGCGGGGGTTCGAAATCGCCGCTTCAGCATTCTTCCGCGGGTTGTGCCTCCACTACGGTGTGGAGCTCCACTACTTCGCCCTCAACGCCATCTCGCAAGCGGCGGTCTTCGTCGCCGTTTGCGAGGGGTTCTTGGGCATAGAGGCCCACTGGGACCAATGGGTTCACCTCTTTCGGGGTGAGCTCCATACGGCCACCAGTGAGTCTCGAGGGGTCCGCCGAGCGGTGCACACCGGGGGCCTCACCCTGCAAGTCCAGGGGCAGCGCAGTGGGATCTACATCCCAGCCACCATGACGTCCAACAATGCCGACTAGGACAAGGGGTGGTTCTACCTGCGCAACATCAACAACAAGCTCCCGGCATACACCGCCAAGGTGCTACGGGAGCGGCCGAAGTCTTGGAGCGACGACGTCTCCCCCGCTGACCGCCAGGAGCGGTTGAAGGTCTTCACCGATGCCTTCGCCGCACTGTCACGGGCCGGGCTGACTGCGGCGGTCGTCATTGCCAACTTCAATCACGTCATGTCCTGCCGCAGATGGAGAGGACATTGCCCCTTGACTAGCTCAAGGCAGAAGCGCCCTGGCAGGGCTCGAAGATGAAGGAGGGTAGCCTCCTCATCGAGCATTGCATGCACCAAGCGCGGTGAGTGGTGGAGGTGTCCAAGCTCGACTGCAAGGATGCGACCCAATTTGCCATCAAGATGCGCCCCGATGCGGGGCACCTGCAATTTGTAAGTTTTTAGTTTGATTTAGATTCAATCTGATTTTTACCCTCGAGGGTTACTTATTGCTAATCCACAATCTTTTTTCTAGGGGTTATCCCACAAGGGGTATCGCTCCGTCCCCCCTCTTCCCGAAGTCCGTGAAGCGAATCGCCTCTTTGCCGAGAGATAGAAAACGCGGAAGGACGCGACGAAGAAGAAGGAGCAGAGACACCAGCGTAATGTGGCGCACGAGAAAGAGTGCCGCTGATGTGCAAGGGAGGGACTCTCCCCCCGCTATGACCGCCGAGAGCAGCCCGGAGGCATCCTCCTCGGACGACCTCGTGGAGATCCCGCCACCTGCGCTAGTGGCGGCCGAAGTGACCGTGCCCCCAAGTGGGCGAAGCCAGGAGACTCCGGCGTCATCGCGAGGTAGGGGAGCCTTGAGCAGCTCGGTGCCCTCGATGGCGCGAGCCACTCCCCAAGCACCATGGCGACTGCCCCTGGGGTTCAAGCTCGAAGCCCGCCCGCGCCTGGGGCGGCCCCAGGGGCCACGAGGGCACGAAGCCCTGCACCCGCGGCCACGAGGCCCGCGAGTGGGTCCCCACCGCCGAGGGGCCGGGGTCGTTCGGGGGCCCGGTAGCCCCCGAGCGACAAGAAGCGCAAGCTAAGCGGCCTCCTTCGAGTTCGGTGAGTTTCGTTCTCTTCTCTTGGTTGTAGATCGTCCGTGTCTTTAATCTAATTCTTTTGATTTGATTATCTTTTAGCTAACCCGAGCCGCCGGCATTGCTCCTGCTAGCTCCCACCAAGGCGCTGAAGGTGTCAACGCACTCCACGCCGCGTTCGGTGGTGCCCCCCCCCCCCCCCGCCAGGAGTGCCCCCAGGCGACAGAGATCGTCGCCCGGTATCAGGAGGCCCTAGCGCGAGGGGTAGCCCGGTCGAGGGGGAAGTGGGTGGCTACGGAAGCATCGGCCGCTGCAGGCGAGGACCTGATCGGGGAGGTGACCCCGGCCCCCCTTGTGGAGGAGGCATCCCCCGCCATTGTGGGGGTGAGTGAGACATCCGCGCCGACTGAGGGCACGGTGGAACCAGAAGGTGTGGGCCACACCGGAGACACGACTCAGACCACGGCTGGGGGTAGCCGCACGGAGGAGGCGGAGGAAGCACCGGGGGCGGGCAACACACTGGTGGCCCTCCCAGCCACCCTCAAGGAGAAGGAGCGGGCTCCGGGCTTCCAAGAAGGGTCCTCTGGCCCTTGGGAAGAGAGGACGGTGAAAGCCCTGCCTGGCATCCCAGCCTTCGAGGCCAGGCACAATCAGGGGCTCGGTCGGCGTGGCGTCCCCCTGGCTAGGCAAGGGCCGCCGAAGCTGAGCGACTCCTCTAGGAGGAGCAGCAGGGCCTAGGGACCACGATCCAGCAGGCCCTGAAGTAGGTCATCGAGCTCCACCTCGGCCGAGGCTTGGACCTCCATCTGGTAAGTGCTCTAACTGCTAAATTAATTGTGTGCTTTGTGTCTTCCCCTTTCTCTTATTTTTTCTGTTGACGCGCCAATGGCAGAATTTGAGGGAGATGGCCGGCCGAAGGGTCACTGAACTCGCTGATGTGCACACCGAGCTGCATCAACTCAAGATGCAAACTGGGCGGGTTGTAGCTGTCTGCACTGCGTCCGCATGAGCCGCATGCCCTTATGCGGACACATGCGGCAGCTCGCATGAAACCATGAAACTTTCTTGGCCTTTGCGGCAGCCTGTGCTTGCCCACCGCGGCCGCGTGAAGGCCTTGTCGCGAGGCGCGGCCTTGAAGGCCCTGCCGCATGCTGAAGGCTGCACGGTACTAGAGCCCAAGTTCAAAAATCAAAACCATAGTGAGTGAGCGCTGAGGAGGAGAGGTGGGGCATTGTGGACTTACATTGCCGAGCAGATGCGCGTGCGACGCCGAGGACGTGGCCGCGACCGCAGTGGCGGAGTGGAGCTCTTCCAGGTGAAGTAGGTGCCGGAACGGCGGCGCGGCGGGGGCAGCGTGGCCCGCCAGCGTAGGCGGGGTCGTCGGCGACGAGCGTGGGGCTCAGCTGATGGCGGAGGCGGTGGGTCGACAGGGCCGCGGCATGAGGTGTGGCCGCGATGGCAGAAGGTCCCCGGCGGCTTCGAGGTCAGCGAGTTTGTTGGGGGAAGCGGCATCGGCGGTGGCCTGGTTGGCGGCAAGGGCCTTCTCCGCCTAACCGAGAGATGTCAGTGACACACACGTCTGCAGCCCCTGTAGATGATGCACCCCAATGGCGCCGGTAGTGGCAGTGCGTACAACTTGTCGCTGCAGCAGCACCGACACCTCTCGTAGTATCCCTGGTAGCACGGCATGCAGCACGGGCAGCCGCACGGCCCCACCGGCGGCGCCGGCAACGACAAGATCTCCACCGTGGGGGTCACGTACTCCACCGGCTGCTGCTACTTGCACGGCCTCGCCATCACCGTCGGCCACGGCAGCGCTGCTGGCATGGGCATGGGCATCAGAGACGGCATGTCCATCGGTGGATTCTTCCGCGGTGGCGACATGGGCTGCGGCTCGAGTTTCGCTGTCCTGGCTTTCTCCATGAACGCCGACACCATCACTGACATCTCCTGGTCAGGCAGAGATGCGCGTTCTTGCGGGCTTTGCGGCGCCGCTGGATCACATGGGCTGCCCGCATTAAGCTGGAATAATTACGCGGTCAGATGGCGCAGTTACACGGGCGTGCGGCGTGGTTTTGGCCAGCAGGTTGGGAGCACAGCCCGCCCCGCTTGCATCCTGAGCATCAGCTGAGGGAGGCTCTGGCCCATGCCGAGCGAGAGCGCGACCGCGAGAGGGCCCTCGCCGTGGAGATGGCTGATGAGGTCCTCCAGTAGGGGGATGAGCTCCATTGGCGGACCGAAGTGCTGGCCACGCTGGAGGCCGAACTTCAATAGGAGTGTGCCGGCCTCGCCGAAGCCCGGGGGCAGCTGCAGCAGCGGTATTCGACCCTCGCAGCGGCTGAGGCCCAGCTGAAGACCTAGGGCGAGGCCGTCGACCTGCTCACCGTGACGGTGGTGGAGGAAGACGTTGTCATCACCGAGCTGTAGGCCTCAATCGAGGCCCAGCAAGGCAAGATGGCAACGCTCTGGCAGGAGGTCAGCGCCGTTCGGGAGGACCTGGCCTAGAAAGAGAAGCTGACAGAAGGTAAGTTCATTACAAACTCATCCTTAATACAAATTCAACTTTTCAAAACTTATCTGAATTTTCTTTTGGGTTTTCAGAGCTGCGGAAGGTGGCGGAGGAGACTTCCTCGCAGGCGGAGTCTCTCTAGGTGGCCTATTCGAAGGCCCAGGAGGACCTCGAGACGTTACATGATGTAGCCTTCGCTGTCTGCAAGGAGGTCGAGGGGCCAGAAGCCCCTGAGTCCCAATCGGGTAGCTCAGTGGCAAGCCGCCTAATGGCCTTGGGCGGCTGTGTCACCGAGCGCCTGAAGGGTGCTCTCCGCCTCGGCATGCAGAAGACCCTCGGGGTTATTTCGACTCACTTTGTTATAGACCTCGAGGCAGTAAGCGCCGGGTACGTGGTGGTGGATGATCTCGATGATGACGCTGCGCTGGATGTCGTGGAGAGCGCCGAAGCTGGTGCCTCTGTTCCTGCCGCCACCTTGTCGCAGATCTTCGAGGGTGACGTCCTCCCCGACGCCGAAGACGAAGAAGACGCTACCCCCGAAGGCCCCGAAGACCCCGCTCCCTGAATAGTTAGGAATATTTATGTAGTAATTAGTTTTGTGGTTTGGAAATTTTATGCCTGTTAAACAATTTAATGTTTTAAGCATACATTCGAGTTTTATTTGAATCATTGTTTTCTTTATCACATTTTTCTCACTGAATTTACAAAGGACTTGACGGGGAATATTTCGTTCATAGACTAACTTTAGCGTAGGGTGGGGAGGGGGATGCTATATCCTTTTGAAGGCGTAGGCGGTCCCTCGACTCGGCCGGCCCTTGGCCTTAGAAAATCTATGCCTCGAACTACCTTTTGGCAATTACTGGAGATGAACATGATGAAAGAATTTTGAAGAAAAAACCTTAAAATTGGGACAATTTTAGGGGGGTGCCCCCCGAGTTAGCCCCCGAGTGTGACTTGGCTTTTTCGAGGGTAAGCCGGGTCTCACTCATTTAAGATCTTTCTTTATTTATTTATTGATATAAGTACAAATGTACATGAATGCTTGGAAATTTAAGGGTAGAAGCGACGTAGCTGTTGAATGTTCCAAGCGTTGGCGAAAACTTCGCATTTCTCGTTCACGAGCTTGTATGTGCCTGGTTTGAGGACCTCGGCGATGATGTTGCGCCCTTCCCATGGCGGCGTGAGCTTGTGGCATCCTCGATTATCTTGTCGCAGCCTTAGCACTAGGTCCCCCTTGTTGAGGTCTCGACGTCGAAACTTTTGGGCTTGATATTTTCGGAGGGACTGTTGGTACCGTGCTGAGTGTAGGATCGCCACGTCTCGAGCCTCGTCCGCTTGATCGAGTGAGTCTTCACGAACTTGCTTGTTCCGCTCTTCTTGGTAGGTTCTAAGCCTTGGGGACCCATATTCCAAGTCTGTGGGGAGGATAGCCTCGGCACCATAAACGAGGAAAAACGGGGTGAAGCCCGTGGCTCTGCTCGGGGTCGTTCTGAGGCTCCAAATTATCGAGGGTAGTTCCGACACCCATTTTCCACCGAATATGTTCAGCTTGTTGAATATTCTTGGCTTGAGGCCTTGTAAAATAATGTCGTTGGCACGTTCTACTTGGCCATTCGTCTGTGGATGCGCTACGGCCGACCAATCCATGCGGATATGGTGGTCGTCATAGAATTCCAAGAATTTCTTGCCTGTAAACTGGGAGCCATTGTCAGTAATTATCGAATTAGGGACCCAAACCTGTGAATTATATTCGTGAGGAACTGCACGACCTGTTCAGATCTGATGCTGCCAATGGGTCGAGCCTTGATCCATTTCGACAACTTGTCGATGACCACTAGCAGATGCGTGAAGCCCCCGGGCGCTGCTCGCATTGGCCCGATGAGGTCGAGCCCCCACACAGCGAATGGCCATGTGATAGGGATGGTTTGCATGACATGGGCCGGGAGATGAGATTTGCGTGTGTAGAATTGGCACCCTTCACAGGTGCGCACGATTTCATAGGCATCAGCGACAACCGTGGGCCAATAGAAGCCCTGGCGAAACGCATTGCCCACGAGGGTACGTGGCGCCGCGTGGTGGCCGCAGACGCTGGCGTAGATGTCTCGAATGAGCTCCCTTCCCTCAGAAATGGGAATGCATCACTGCAAAATTCCCGAGGGGCTGCGCTTATACAATTCCCTGTCGATAATGGCGAACGACTTGGCCCTTCTCGCGATGCGCCGAGCCTCAGTTCGATCCGAGGGTAGCTCCCCTCGATCGATCCAGGCGATATACTAATCTCGCCAATCACGAGATGATGGGGCCTCGTCGATCTCCATAATTTCACCCTCATCCGCCGAGGATATCTCCTGACTCGATGCTTCGGGTTCCTCTCTCGAGGGATCCTCGTCCATGGGCTCGACGCCTGCAGCCCCTAAGGGTTCGGCCTTCGAGAGAGCGTCAGGAGCATTGGGAGTTGGCTTGAGGTTGATGCTCAGCTCTGCTAAGTCGCGGGCGAACAAGTTTGGTGGAACGGTGATCCAACCTGACGCGATTTTGGCCAATTTTTCGGCCTCCTCATTGTATTTTCATGCGATGTGGTTGAGCTCGAGGCCATGGAATTTTTCCTCGAGCCGGTGTACTGTGTTGCAGTACGCTTGCATTTTGTCGTCGTTGCAGCTTGCCTCCTTCATAACCTAATCGATGACCAGTTGCGAATCTCCCCGGATGTCAAGGCGTTTGACACCCAACTCTATAGCTATACGAAGCCCGGCGAGCAGAGCCTCGTATTCAGCCATATTGTTGGACACCGGAAAGTGCAAGCGTACCACATGTCTTATGTGTTCTCCGAGGGGTGAGACGAAGAGCAGGCCCGCGCCTGCACAGGTTTTCATCACCGACCCATCGAAGTACATGATCCAACATTCTGCTTGGATTTGGGGTGGGGGCAGCTGTGTGTCCGTCCACTCTGCCACGAAATCAGCAAAGATATCTGATTTGATTGCCTTTTGAGGGGCATATGTGAGGGCTTCGCCCATGAATTCCACAGACCATTTGGCTATTCTACCCGAGACATCCTGGTTGCGTAGTATCTCCCCAGGGGGAAAGATGAGACCACGGTGACAGGATGAGCCTCGAAGTAGTGGCACCGCTTGCGCCGTGCTAGCACTATTGCGTAGAGCAGCTTCTGGATTTGTGGATATCGCGTCTTGGTTTCGGCCAATACTTCACTGATGTAATACACCGGCCTTTGGACGGGCAGAGTGTGTCCCTCCTCTGTTCTTTCTATGACAATTGGCTCCGCTGACTACTTGAGTCATTGCGGCTACGTAGAGGTAGAGGCGCTCGCCCTCCTTAGGTTGCGTTAAAATTGGTGCTCGTGCGAGAGATGCTTTTAGCCCGTCGAGGGCTTTCTGGGCCTCGGGGGTCCAAGAAAAATGCTCATTCTTTTTTAGGAGTCGGTACAGGGGGCAAGCCTTTCTCGCCGAGAAGCGAGATGAACCGGCTCAGGGCTGCTAAGCATCCCAATACCCTCTGTACCCCATTTAGGTCTCGGATCGGTCCCATCTGCTCGAGGGCCAAGACTTTTTCAGGGTTGGGCTCAATGCCTCGCTGCGAGACTGTGAAACCCAAGAGCATGCCTCGAGGCACCCCAAAGACGCATTTCTCCAGATTTAGTTTTACCCGTTATCCTGGAGACAAACAAACGCAATGCACAAATCGTTTACCAGGTCATCCGCCTTCCTGGATTTTACAATGATATCATCAACGTATGCCTCTACGGTCCGCCCGATATGATCCCCGAAAACACGAAGCATACACCGTTGGTATGTGGCTCCGGCGTTTCAAAGACCAAATGGCATCGTGACATAGCAAAAAATGCCAAAAGGAGTGATAAAAGAAGTTGAGAGCTGGTCAAAAATTTTCATCTTAATTTGGTGGAAAGTAGAATAAGCATCAAGGAAACATAATAGCTCACATCCCGCAGTTGAATCCACAATTTGATCGATACATGGTAAAGGAAAAGGAACTTTTGGACATGCTTTATTTAAACCAGTATAGTCTATATAGATCCTCCATTTCCCATTCTTTTTCTTAACTAAAACAGGATTAGGGAGCCAGTTAGGGTGAAATACCTCCTTGATGAATCCAGCCTCGAGGAGGTTGCGCAGCTCTTCACCAATGGCCCGACGTTTTTGCTCGTCAAAGCATCGCAGGCGTTGAACCACCGGCTTGGAGTGGGGCAGGATGTCAAGGGAGTGCTCGGCGACCTCCCTCGATATGTCAGGCATATCCGAGGGGCTCCATGCGAAGATGTCAGCGTTGGCGTGGAGAAAGTCGACGAGCACCACCTCCTATTTGCTATCGAGGGTCGAACTGACCCTCACTGTCTTGTCGTTTGGGACGTTAGGGTCGAGGGGCACAACATTTGTGTGCTCTGCGGGTTCGAAACTACCTGCATGCTTCGAAGTGGAGGCGATGGTTTCGTTCGCCATCTTCTCCAGGTCCGCGACGAGAGCCTCTTCCTCGGTATGCTCGAACGATGGGGCCACCGTGATGACGCCCTTTGGCCCCGACATCTTCAACTCGAGGTATGTGTAGTTCGGGATGGCCATGAACTTGGCGTAGCATGGGCGGCCAAGGATGGCGTGGTAGGCACCTCGAAATCCCACCACTTCAAAGGTCAGGGTCTCCCTGCAGAAGTTGTCGGGCGTGCCGAAGCAAACAGGCAGATTGATCTGCACAAGGGGCTAAATTCGCTTTCCCGGCGCAACACCATGGAATTGCGCCTTGCTGGGGCGTAGCTTGTCCCTCCCGATGCCCATGAGCTCCAGAGTCGAGACGTACATGATGTTGAGGCTGCTGCCTCCATCCATGAGTACCTTTGAGAACCGGGTATTGCCGATGATGGGATCAACGACGAGCGGATACTGCCCCGGGTTTGGGATGTAGTTGGGGTGATCCTCTCGACTGAAAGAGATGATCTCCTCAGACCAGTCGAGGTAGGATGGCCCAGCCTTGTGTACGGAGAACACCTCTCGGCGCTCGCGCTTGCACTGTCGAGGTGTCATGTTTGCCATTGGCCCCCGAAGATGAAGAATATGTTCTCCACCTCCGGGAAGCCTTGGCCTCCCCCGTCACCCACGTCCTTTTTCCCCCATCATCCTTCGAAGTGGCGCGATTGAAGTATTTCTTTAGCATTCCACATTGCTCGAGGGTGTGGGTTACGACGCCCTTGTGATAAGGGCAAGGTTTCTTGAGCATGTCATCGAAGACACCACCTCCTCGAGGGGGGCCTCGAGGAGCTTTGGGCGTAGGGTCGACTGCGAGGATTTCGTCGGGGTGCTCGGTCCGCTCTTGTCGGCGCGAGGCTTCTTGGGGCTTCTTCCCCTTCTTGCCTTGTTTCTGTTTCTTTGCGGAGCCTTTGGACTTGCTACCCTCCGTGGGCGTTTCCTCTGTCTATTTCCCCCTCCTGCCATCAAAGATGGATCCAACCGCCTCCTCGCCAGAGGCAAAGTTGGTGGCGACATCGAACAACTCGTTGACGCTGGTAGGAGGGCTTCGTCCCAACTCACGCACCAAGTCCCGGTAGGTTGTGCCCTTGAGTAAGGCGTGGATGACTTCGGAGTCACCGACGCTTGGGAGCTCGGTGCAGCGCTTGGAGAAGCGGCAGATGAAATCACGAAGGGACTCGTTGGATGTTTAGTGACACCCTCGAAAGTCCCACGAATTTTCGGGGCGGACGTAAGTGCCCTGGAAATTACCCATGAACATCTTCATGAGGTCGTTCCAATCGTGAATTTAGTTCGTGGGTAGATGCTGAAGCCATGTTCGCGCAGAAAACGCCAAATGGAGCGGCAAGTTGCGGATGATCATGGTGTCGTCGGTCGCGCCGCCCAGTAGACAGGCAAGGCGATAGTTGTTGAGCCACACCTTTGGATCAGTTTCCCCCGAGTACTTGGTGATGGTCGTCGGTTGCCGGAATCGTGCGGGAATCGGGGCCGCGCGAATCTCCCGGCCAAACACCCGGGTTCCCGAGGGTTCCGGTGTTGGGCTCTTGTTTTCGTCACTATTGTAGTGGCCTCCACGGCGGGGGTGAAAACCACGAGATGTGTCATCCCGCCTCTTTCTGCTGAGGATGTTTGTCGATGATTTATATCGAGCAAGTCTGTCTGGGGTAGCCCAGAGAGTAGATTGGTGGGTCTCACCGAGTTATAGGAATGACAGTGCACGAACAACACAAAGATTTAGACAGGTTCGGGCCACGAGTAGCGTAATACCCTACGTCCTGCGTGCTTGATTGTATTGCACGTGAGTTGAGTTGTTTTGAGGGGGTCCCTGCTCCTCCTTATATACCCGGGGAGCAGAGTTACAAATCGATTGCACAGACTACTCGTATTCGACCTGGATGGTTACAATAAGGTAATCTATCATGTATACTATTCGAATACGAGTAGTGTTACTATTTGACTACATCGTCCTATACCTTATCTGGCTAGTCCAAAGCAGTTGGATCACAACTCTCCATAATGAGCAGTTTAATTCCTTAGATGAGTGGCCCTAGGGATCCTGGCCCCACAAGCCCCCGAGCATCTTGCACCTTTGCTTCAACTCTTCAATCTTTTTTAACATCTTCGAGTAGTTAGAGCTAAGCTCAAGACGCTCAAATCTCTTCTGACGAGTAGTTTCTTTAGAGCGCATCTTTTGATTCACCCAATAGTTGTAGCCCCCGAGCCTCCAAGTACTCGTTAAGTAGTCAAAGCTTCAAAACACTAATCTTGAATTTCACCTGAGTAGTCTAATGGTGCGCACCAAGTAGATGCAACCATCAAGCTTCGAGTAGTTTTGTTAAAACTAGTCAAAGGCCTTGGATAAAGTGAAACCATCGGGCTTTCGAGTAGTTTTGTTAAAACTAGTCAAAGGTATTTAATAAAGCATAATAGGCTTAAAAGAAATTGTATCTTTCAAATGTGGCCCTGAATCCACGAGTACTTTTAAGTAGTCGTTGGATCGAGTACTGCTCCCCTTATTTACTCTGAGCAATGAATGCTAATACATACTCGATAATTGTCTCCTCCAGAATGTGCGTACTTTTTTGAACAACCGCATAAGCACAACAACTTTCGAGTTGTTTCCAAATGTAAGAATTGATCAGCTATAATTTTGTATCTACGAGTGGTTTTGTTAAAACCAGTTGAAGATCTTTTTCCACGGCTTACCTCCTTAAATCTCGGAAGGAATCAAATCCCGGATTATCCGCTAGCAGCCCCCGAGCTATGAATCAAAGAATATCTTTGATTTGAAGATCTGAACAATCACCAGAAATCTGTTGTCATTGAATCCAATATTTTTGCCAGGAAAAACTAACTTAGGAATACCAAACCTTTCCCTGTAATAGAATGCGATACGCCGGAGATATTGTTCCAATCACTAACCCTAACCGAAGGTTATAAATCTAAGGTGAGACCTTCATTTGTTTCGTAACTTTGAGCGCAACACCATTGCCTTTTGTCTTTTTATTGTAGCTTCCTGAGCATTTAGAACTTTCTCTGTTTCCATCTCTTGTGAACGCGAGAAAAAAACAAAGTCTTGACTCGATCTACAACCATGGGTCAAAAGAAAGCTGACGCCAAAAACACAGAGAAAGCCACTGCTGCTAATCCTACGGAGAAGAAACACCAAGGAACAGGGTTTCCTTGGTAGATCCAAACACAAAGCCAGATTGCAAAACCGATCCTTCTCCCGCCGATGCTTGGAAGTATTGCACCACGAAGGAAGGAGATCTCCTTGACCTGGTGGAGCAAGGTTTGCTTTTGTCCCAGTAAACTCTTGAGTGGAGAGCTTGCTTCAATGCGCAAATTCCCACTAAAAACACAAATGAAATTCCTTTATTCGTGTCTTTCTATGAACGCGGAGTTGGCCTTCCAATCTCTTCCTTTTTCCGTGAGCTCCTTGATTTTTACAAACTCCAACTTCATCATCTGAATCCTAATGGGATTCTGAACATTGCTGTCTTTGCACATGCTTGTGAAACATTTCTTGGCATCAATCCGAATCTTGCTCTATTCTTCACTCTTTATCATATAAAGCCTCATCCAAATTTCCAAAGGATGGAAGTGGTTGCAGGAGCGGGAATTCAATTCCGCCAAAGGATGAAAGAACAGTGGTTCTCCATGCCCCTTAAGGAGTCGTGTGGAGATTGGAAGTCCGAGTGGTTCATAATCGGTGAGTAGTAAAAAAAATGAGTACTACTTCTTTAGTAGTTACGATCAATGTACTTTGTTATACACTAATCATATTCATGTGTAATTGTAATACAACAGGGAATCATGGAAAGAGCTGTCCTGTCAAACATGGATGGTATCCAAGGGATCTATCCAATTGGAACACAAAGCCAACTGCTGAAGAAGCCAAGGATGTGTCTGCTTTGTTAAAGTGAGTACAATCCTTGAAGAATAAAGGCTTGACTGGGGTAGGGATAGCGTTCAGTTTCCTCAAGAGAAGAATCCAACCACTCCAGGAGCGTATCAACCTTGGATACAAGTATGAGGGGAATACAGATCCTTCTCGGATGGTGCCAGAAGAACTTTCAGATGAGACCGTGCTGATGCGCCTGTCGCGCATGTTTGGTAGTGTGAACAAAAATAAACCATACATCACCAAGGAATTCTGTAAAGGCCAATCTTCTAGTTCTGTAAGTACTCGCGACCTTTAAATTTGAGTTATTATGAACATTCATCTTGATGCTGATTCTTCTGGTGTAGTCGGCCACTGATTCTAATGGACCAGTTGGTGGCATTTTTCCACAAGATTGGGAGAAGTTCAGAAAGAGTTCTTCGGACAAGTCAGAGCCATCCAATGAAGAAGTCGAGGCGATTGCTGATAGTGTAGAAGAACTCGAGGCAATATCTGAAGAAAAGACAGCTGCCCCAGATGACAACCAAGTTAATCTTCAAGGTAAGAGAATTCCTCATCATAAAATCTGAGTACTTTATCCGTTCCGTCATTTAATTTTCTTGCACTATTTATGAAAAACAGAGGATACGGAAATAGTACCAATTGTTCCTGCAGTGGTAAAGCGGAAGAGAACTACTCGATCTCGATCAGAAACCCCATCAGGAGCATACGTGCCTAGAGCAGAAGAAGGTCAACGAATCAAGCTCTCCAAATATATTACCGTCGTTCAAAGCTCATCGACCACAAGTGCCATGGCGAGTGGTACCACAGGGAGCACAACCAGCTCCAAAGTGGGTGTTCTGAAGTTAAAGAAGTTCAACTTTAAGCCAAAAACCACCGCACTGATAAAGTAAGTATGTTAAATAGAATATCATTTCAATTGTGTTGTCATTCAATTGTTGAAACTGCTTCCTTTGTGAAGAGCACCATCTACCGCACTTGTGAGCACGCTGCAAGCGCATCAAGAACAACAATTGAAGAAAGCTAAAGAAACAGAGCATGTTGAAGGAGAAGTCGTCCCTGTTGCCATTGATGAAAGTGGCAGGGTTTCAAAATTGAGCCAATCGCCAGAGAAGAAGTCATCCGATACCAATCTGGCTTCAGAAGCAAACCCAGTAGAAACCACAAACTAGGGAGGTACCGATGGGCCGCCATCAATTGTGGAGGTAAATTATATAGCATTTGCTCTAAATTTTGCGTGGAATTCTATATGAATAATGCTTTTAAAATCATGAAGGTTGATATGGAGACTTAAGAAGTCACCAATATTGTTATTAAAGAAAGTACTCCACCGCTGCGAGGGAAGACTTCTGATAATGAAGCAATGAAGCTGAAACAACACTTGGAAGCCGCTCTGGTAAGAGAGAAGCTTAATAGAAAGTAGTTAATAGAGTAATTATTAACTAATGTCAAATGCAGGCATTGGTAGATAAATTGGAGAAAAACAGAGATGCAAGTCTAGAGTCCCGAATAAAAGAACTCGAAGAAGATCTTGCGGCTGCCTATGAGGCGCGGGAAAAAGCTCGAGTTGATAATCAAGACTTGGTTTCTCGATTACATAAACAACTCGAAGGGATGGGAGATGAGAAATCTCGACCGGATACTCGTAACCGGGCATTGATCCGAGACAACAATAGTAAGTGAAGCAAGTGTTGTACACTTAATCATTAATTTAGTTATATGAAGTTTAATCATAGACTTGTCTTGTTTTTGCAGGATTGAAGAAAGAGTTGGTTGAAGAGCAGAGCAACAGCACATCATGGTACAACCTGGCGCAATCCAAAACCGAATATTGTGCCCGCTTGGAGAAAGAGCTTGAAGATCTTAGTGAAAAATTTGCCAAGGAGCATCAGATCCGTGTAGACATGGAGCAATCTTGTGCCAGGGCCTTGGCTGGACAACAAGCTAAACAACAAGAAGTGGAGGATCTCCAGGCCGAGAAAAAGGCCATAGAAGAAGCAGTGCTCCCCATCATTGAGATGGTAACACCCGAAAGTGTTGCTACTGCTAACCAGTCGATCTTGGAGCGGATCAGCGCAGTACCTGGGCAGATTATCGATTTTTGCAAGAGTACCATGAAGGAATGCATCAATCAGCTGCTAGCAATGGTGAAAGCGCACAATCCAAACGCCAAACTTGAAGTCGTAGAGCTTCCAGAAGGAGTGGACATCGAAGGATTCAAAGCTTTGGTGAAAGAAACAGAACCAGCCGCAGATGCTTTCATTGATTCATTAGAATAGTTCTGCATTGTAACTTGAAGTACTCGTTCGAACACTCTGTTTTGGAGCCAATATAAATGCTTGTCATGTATATAACATTCACTACTTGTGTAAAGTAGTCGTTATGAAATACTACTATGTAAGTAATATCTTTTGAGTAGTTTGTGCACACACAAAGTACTATGGGTAGTAGTATACTTGATGAATGACTATTGTTTAAGTAATCCAGTGGTCGTGTAAGGTTCACAACTAGAAATAGTTGAATCAAGCCTTGTTAAGGTCTAGCAATTTTGCTAATGCAAGGAGAAAAGTTATGCATATAGGCATAAGTATTTTGTACTTGTTAGTACTTTGAGCACCTTTAGGTGACATTTTTAGGAGAATGAGTGCAGTTGGTACAACACTAATTCCTGAAGCTTTCACCAAGAAAGCCAAATAATGAAGAGAAAGGAGATTATCGCCTTTGACCATGTATAGGTGAGGGTAACTCATCCAAGATTATTAGGTTTTTTATACCTCCTTTTAAAAGGGAATCTTGGCCTCTCTTGAACGGGGGTAGAAGACTACCCGAATACCACGCGACGACTAGCGTTGATATGCGCATGGTAGAGTTTTATCTAATGAGATAAAAGATGCCATAACTTGTAGAAGGCAGAAAAATATAACTTTATTAATTTGTGATCAAGGGTTGTTTACAACGACTCATATACAATCTCCCGTGTTACGGGTAGAATTTGCAGAGATGCTCTATGTTCCACACATTTGGCAATTCCTCTCCCTCCGGGGTTTGCAATCGGTATGTACCAGGTCCAATGACTTGTTTTACAAGAAAGGGACCTTCCCATCGAGACATAAGCTTGTGAAGCCCTTCAAGCTTTTGGATTCGGCGTAGTACCAAGTCTCCTATAGTAAAGGATCGAGGTTGAATAGAGTGTTGATCAAAGCGACGCAATCCTTCAAGATAACGCATGTTCTGGATAAGAGCTGCTACTCGAGCTTCCTTGACACCATCAACATCCTGGGACCATTCTTGATGAGCGACTTGTTCATCGTAATTCTCCAGACGCGGAGCTTCCCATAAGAGATCAGCAGGCAAAACTACATCGGAGCCGTAAACCAGGAAATATGGTGATTGGCCGGTAGCCCTGATGGGTTGGGTGCGTAGCCCCCAAAGCACCGCGGGCAACTCCTTTGCCCATTTACCGCCATATTTCTTCAAAGGCTCATACAATCTGGGTTTTAACCCTTGCAGTAACAAACCATTCGGTTTTTCCACCTGTCCATTGGCACGGGGATGAGCAACTGAAGCATAATGTATCTCGATGGAGTATCTATCACAATAGTCTTGGAATTCTTCACTGGTGAATACAGAGCCTAGGTCTGTGATGATGTTGTGAGGAACTCCAAATCTCTGGACAATATCATCAAAGAATTTGATCAAATTACCGGCTTTAGCATTTACTAAGGGTATTGCTTCGATCCACTTAGTGAATTTATTGATGGCTACAACAAGCCACTCGAATCCACCTGGAGCTTTGGTGAGCGAACATGCGAAAGACCATGATAGTGGGATAGTGTTGAGGTCGTGTGCTGGGACATGAGCTTGTCGTCCGAAGAACTCACATCCTAGACATTTTTTGACAATGTCCTCTGCATTGTGTTTGGCTGTTGGCCAGAAGAAAGCCGCTCTATAAGCTTTACTGACCAAGGTTCATGAGGCAGCATGATTACCACACACGCCGTTGTGAATTTCTTGAAGTAGGGCTTTTCCTTGATCAATTGTGATGCGTTTCATTAAGACGTTGGCCGAAGCCCCACGCCTATAGAGTACGTTGTCCACTACTACGTAATTAGCAGTCCGTCATTGAATACGTATTTGCTCTGACTTCTGCTTTGGGAATTTATGATCTTTCGAGTACTCGATGAAAGGAGTCATCCAGTCAGTGTCGATTACCATGATATGTGTTTCTGGCTGAGACTGGGATTGGATGGTTTCAACTCGTGCCGGTCCCTTAATGGATGGCTGGAGTAGTTCTTGGACAAATATTTCTGCTGAGACATGGGCTCGACGAGATCCTAGTTCTGACAGGGCATCTGCTGCGATGTTGTAGTCACGAACGACGTGGTAAAACTTCAGACCAAGAAAGTTTCCTGATACCACTTCTGTCACACCCGGTTTTAGAAAACAAACCAGGTGTACCATGTATGTGTGCCAGGATCAAGTTTCACACATACAGTAATCCAGTAGTGAATAAAAGATGCAGTATCACGTAAAATAAACTATAAATGACTTACGAGTCTATCAGAGTATACAACATATCCTGGAAACGAAGGCTCCAAACTTCACAGGCAGTCGACTGGGGGGTTGCGTACGCCTAGACTTCAACACCATCTTCATGAATCGTCACGACCTCTTTTCTTTCTGAGCAGCATCCATTTATATGGAACAAAATAATTTGGAAAAATAGCAAGCGTGAGTACATGACGTACTCAGCAAGTGTAAAAGACACACAAGGCCAAGGGCTAGCTGACTCACTGCGGTTAGCATTTTTAGTTGGTCAGATTTTATTAAGCAACCAATTACTAACAAATGTAAGTTTATTCCAACCCATAGTTAATAGAATCATCAGAAATAACAAGACCATAAAACATAAACCATGATTTATTTCATCTTCAAGTTTAATTATCATGTGAGGGTCCAGACCGCTCTTGACCATGAGCACGGCTGATATATCAGTTTTACACTCTGCAGAGGTTGTACACTTTCACCATAAGTCGCGTAAAAGTTCAAAAGAACTTTAAACCCAACCATGCTGTGCTGATCAGGCACTCATCACACTACCGAGGTGTGACTGCATAGGGACGCTACGAGGCCTTTCCAAAGAGTCCTCTCATGCGTATTAGTTCATAGCCGCACGCCATAGAGGCAATCTCCCGTACCACCTTCTACCCTCGGACTAGGTCAGCCATAGAAGAGCACTTTCGTATCCAAAAACCTATCCGGAGTAGAAGAGCCATAGAAGCCTTCCTCCATATTGGATACTACTATGAAACTAATGTCCACACAAAAATTCCCAAAGTAATTAGCCAAGACCAGAGCCCATTAGTTCTCATGGTTGCACTGTTTTCCTGGGTGGTCACTCCATGTTCCAATTAAATCAAGTTATCTTGTATTAAGAGAGACATCCATGTATAACAAGGTCCGTCATGTTTAACATTAATTATTCCATCTATAACCCAATAAAAGCAACTAGCATAGCTACCCAACATTGAATGTAAAACCCAGGTTCATATGGTAAAAGGTGGCTAGACATAATCCTTAATAGGAACCATCAAATTAAGACATGAGGATGCAATATGGTGATTAAAAGTTATTAGGAAGCATATCAGATACACTTGCCTTTATCCAAAGTATATGCTGCTCAGATAGTCTTCAACTCTTGCTCTTCAAATATATCGAACCGGGTTCGTTCTACTCACATCAATCAACCAATAGCACCCAAAGCAAACATACAAGCAAGCAAAAGCATACATTAAAAACAATACACAAAACAACACATACATCTCAAATGTAACACTCGAATTTATTCTACATGTTGCTACGATCGTACGAGCATAAGAATCACCGAAATCGAATTTAGAATGAGTAAGATGTGAACTAATCCAGATCATAGGAGCATAGATATTTACTGTGCCAAAGGTGACGTGAGCAGGACTTGTGATAATCGTGAAAGAATTAAATAACAGAACTACAGAGTTGGCAAGGATTGTAGTGTTTGAAACAAATGAATGCTCTATGGATCAGAGTGATGAAGATCACAAGCTTCATGAAGCACGTACGAATATGATAAAGAGGAACACAACAACTGAATATCCTAATTGTTTTGCTAGAGGAAAAGTTTGTTTATTGAATAGGCATGGCGTCATCAACAGGTATTCAGCTTGTATAAGTACAGAGGCATGTCACTTGGTTTACCTGCGACAGAGCTGATGATGGTGGCCTTGTCTGCTTGTGCGTGCGGTATAGGAGGGTAGAGGTTAAGTGCCGCCGGTACGTTTACTGCCTAATATTCAAGGCCTTGCATGCAGGGTCGTTGCTCGAGATGACCGGTGTGTGAACCGTGACGGCAACAGCATCAGACGGCTCTGCTCCACGACAACGGCAGGGCACAAAAGGGATCGGTGTAAATATCAAAACGGAACGGCGACGAAAACGTTATAGATGCTCACCTACGGCAAGCGACGATCGAACAACAAAGCCAGATGCAACTTGCGGTTCTTCAGGTCATGGAGAAATTCCTGGCAGTGATGGCTTGGTCAACTGGTCTCCGACGGCAGCGTGGTTCGCCGGGATTTCGCCGAGGCTCTGCTGCGGCGGCTAGACTTGCGGCGCAGAGGTTAGGATTTTGTGGGCTGCGACTTGTGTCGGCAAAATAAAAAAAAGGGCGCTGGTGGCTGCGGTTTATCATTATATAGGGGCACGACGGGCTTGCTTGATTTCTTTCCGTGCGCGTGCGTGCTGCAGATGGAAACAAACTCTAGTCCAAGTCTGATTTGCGTTGTACTGCAGCTAGGAGTAACAGACGCTGACGTGAGGGACCAGCTTAGCAGCGAAGAAGAGATGAGACGCCAAGCAGAAAATAACCTTTGGTGGCGCTGCAGGAAGAAAGAACAGAAAGAGAAAAGGAAAACTGTATTTTTTTTATTTCCGTAGAATAATGTGGCAAAAGGATGAGGCGGTAACTTACATTCCAGCAATGGCGTTCTGGCCAAAAGGAAACTTACGGCCTGCAAGCAAGCAAGATGCTGGAGAGGGGGCTCGATGATGGTGTGGCACACAGCAGCGACAATGCATGCACGGACAGCAGAACGGGAGGCATTGCCGGCGGCGCTATGATGACCGGACAACGGGTGGAGTTCGGGAAGGACAGCGACGGAATCGGCGATGCGCGAAGACCGAACTCGATAAGGTCGGCTGCGGTTCCACGGGCAGGAGCATGAGGCACAAGTTTGACAACACAGACGAGAGGCGGTAGAGGTCTATCCTTAGGCCGAAATGATTCAAAGAATTTTCCGCCGCAGAGCAAAACTATTCTAAATAATACAGAAATATAGCAACATGAATGCATCCGACAATTTATTTAACCTACGTCATTTTATTTTATTTAGAAAAAGTAATTGTTTTCCTTTACTAAATTCCCTGTTGTTATATAAACCTTGGAAAAATTAAAAAAATTAGAGAAAATTGTTGTTGTAATTGTACTACCTATTCACATGCCAAATCCAAAAATTTGGGGTGTGACAATGAACCTCTTGGACATAGACATTGATTGCCTCTTTAGAAGCGTCCCAGTCTTTGTTAACTTGGTTAATGGCGACAGCCGAATCGCCATAGACAACGAGTCGCTTGATACCAAGTGTTGCGGCCAGGCGGGGCCCGTGCAGCATAGCCTCATACTCTGCTTCATTATTGGTGACCTGAAATAGAATTTGTAAAATGTATTTGAGTTGATCTCCTTTAGGAGATATGAGAAGTACACCTGCACCTCCTCCTTTAAGTTTAAGTGACCCATCAAAATACATGATCCAGTGCTCAGGACGAGTGGTTGTCGTAGAATTTTGAATTTCTGTCCATTCGACTGTGAAGTCAGCAAGAGCTTGGGACTTGACGGCTGTTTGAGATGTGAAGTCAAGGTGATGCGCTCCAATTTCGGCCTTCCATTTGCAGATGCGACCTGTTGCGTCTGGATTATTGAGGATTTCGCCTAGTGGGAATTTAGTTACGACTGTGATGTGAAAAAGCTTGGAAATAATGTCGTAACTTCCATGATGTGATGAAGATGGCGTAGAGTAATTTTTGGACTTGCAGATAACGAATCTTGGATTCGGAGAGTACTTCACCGATGTATTAAATTGGCCGCTGTACTGGGAATACATAGCCGTCCTCTTGTCTTTCGACTACCATTACAGTGCTGACCACATGGGTTGTGGCTGCAATGTATAACCCTGTTTGCCGGAGTACTGGCGGAGTAGATGATCACCCTTCACAGGTGTTGTGAGTACTAGTGGAGTAGATAAATATGTTTTGAGTTCTTCGAATGCCATATGTGCTTCATTCGTCCATGAAAATTTATCCTGCTTTTTAAGCAGTTTGAAGAAAGGGGGGCCCTTTTCCCCGAGTCTTGAGATGAACCTGTTTAAGGCCGCGATGCATCCTGTCAGCTTTTTGACATCTTTTATATTCTTCTGTGCTTCCATTGTAAGGATTGTCGAGATCTTTGCCGGATTGGCTTCAATGCCCCTGTTACTGACCATGAACCCCAAAAGTTTCCCTGATGGAACACCGAAGACACATTTGGTTGGGTTAAGTTTCCAACGGAATGTTCTAAGGTTGTCGAATGTCTCTTGAAGATCCTTGATGAGATGTTCTGACTGCCTTGTTTTGACGACCACATCGTCAACATATGCCTCTACATTGGTCCCAATTTGTTTGGATAGGCACATTTGTATGGCTCGTTGATATGTAGCGCCTGTGTTCTTCAGTCCAAAAGACATAGTTGTATAGCAGTAAGGACCGAAAGGGGTGATAAAAGATGTTTTGATCTGATCTTCTTTCTTTAGTGCTATCTGATGGTATCCTGAGTAGCAGTCCAGAAAATAGAGCAGTGCGCATCCCGCGGTGGAGTCCACGACTTGGTCAATGCGTGGGAGTCCCATGGGGTCTTTTGGATAGTGCTTGTTCAAATCTGTGTAGTTGACACACATCCGCCACTCATTGTTGTTCTTCTTCCAAACTAACACTGGATTGGCTAACCACTCGGGATGGAAGACTTCTTTGATGAAGCCTGCAGAGACTTCCTCCTAAAACTTCTTGTTTTATTGCCTCACGTCTATCTTGTGCAAATCGTCGGAGGCGCTATTTTTTGGGTTTTGCGTTCTTGTCAACGTTTAGTTTGTGCTCGACATTTCTCTAGGAAAACCAGACATATCAGATGGTTTCCAAGAAAATATATCTTTATTATCATGGAGGAACTTGACGAGCGTGTCTTCCTATTTACAGTCTAAATATGCCCCTATAAGGGTAGTTTTGGACGGATCGCCCGTCCCAAGATCTACAATTTTGAGCTGTACTTCTTCAGAGGGCTTGAAGTTGGTACTTGTTGACTTCTTGTTGGGCACTTCTAGGTCGTCTTCCTTCGACTTCTCGGCCAAGGTGAGTACTTCCAGCATCTGGGTAGGGACATGCCAAGTGGCGGCAAATTCTACTGCCTCAACGTCGCAATCGTATGAGATCTTTAAGTCTTCTTTTAGGGAAAGTACTCCTTTAGGAGCAGGCATCTTGAGAACCAAGTATACATAATGCGGGATCGCCATAAATTTGGCGAGGGCTGGTTGCCCAAGAATTGCGTGATATGAGGTCTCGAAGTCTGCAACCTCAAACTTGATGTACTCGGTTATGAAGTTTGCTTCTATCCCGAAGGTGACTAGGAGTGTGACTTGACCCAGAGGGATTGCTGCATTGCCTGGAACAATGCCGTAGAATGGAGCATCTGTAGGCTTGAGGTATTTTGTAATGTCTAGGCCCATCTTCTTGAACGTGTTTGCGAAGATGACGTTGAGCCCGCAGCCACCATCGATGAGTACTTTGGTCAGTCTGGCTTGCGCCACGACTGGGTTTAAGACCAGAGCATATCTCCTGGGATTTGCGAAATTGGTCCATTGGTCCGTTCTGGAAAATGTGATGGGCACTTCTGACCACTTTAAGTATGTTGGAGTGGCAGACTCTATTGCCATGATCTCTCGCAAGGTTAGCTTCTTGGCGCGCTTTGACTGGTTCAGTGTTTCTCCACTGAATAGTACGGCTACGACGTTCTCGACGTTTGGAAAGTTATTGCCAGGGTCTTTGTCATCTTTATCTTCCCTTTTCTTGTCAGTTTTTTGGGCGTGTCTGGTGTTTGCTTGTCAAACTCCTGCTTTAGGAGGAAGCATTTTGCCATTGTGTACTTGCCATTGGGATGATATGGGCAAGGACCATTCATGACGTCTGCCGTTGAACGAGTCTTGCGACTAAGGCACTGGACTGCCGCGATTGTGTTGTCTGGCTTGCGCTTCCTATTGTCGTGGTTGAAATCCCGGTTGTTTGGGTGATCATTGCGTCGGTCGCCATTGTCTTTGTTGTGATTGTTGGTGTTGTTATCGCGATGCCTGTCAAAGCGCTCCCGCTCGCGGTCGTCTTGGTCTACCCATTCAACGACAATGCGTCGTAGCTCGCTGATGTTTTGCGGACAGCGTCGGCCGAACTCGCGATGTAATTCCCAGGTGTAGAGGCCGTCGTGAAAGCAGTCGATTACTTTCTGGTCAGAGATATCCACGATCGTAGCTCTTTTATCAAAGAATCTCTTGATGTATTTTCACAAAGTTTCTCCTTTTCCTTGCTTGCAAGCTGCCAGTTCATAACGGGTTCCTGGCCGAGCCTAGGTTCCCTGGAAGTTGGTGGTGAATTTCCTGGTGAGATTGTCCTAGGAGTCGATGGACCAAGGTGGAGGCCCTCGAGCCATGTCAGGGGCGTGGTATCTAGCATAACGGGGAAGTGACTGACTTTGATGTCGTTGGATCCCCCAGCCATCTGGATGGCGATACAGTAGATTCGGAGCCATTGTTCAGGGTCTTGCTTGCCCGTGAACTTTTCAATTCCTGTTGGTTTGAACTTGCTTGGCCAGTGGATTTCTTTTACGCACCTGGAAAAAGCTGGGAAGCCATCATATTTATCACTTGGTGAACGATCACTCCGGAAGCTAGAGGTTCTGTGATCGGAGTCGTATTGTCGTCCACGATTGTGGTTTTGGAGAGGTCGATCGTCATGATTTGATGAGTATTGGTGTCGGTGACGATCGTTACGACGCTCTCCTCAACGATCGTTACGGCGTTCTTCGTGGCGATGGTGATGGCGTTCCTGATCGCGTGGTCGGTTTCTGTAATTATGATGGGGTGGAGGCCCATAGTTGCGGTCGTAGTCTGCGCGACGACTGAGTTCAGATTCCACACGTAGCTGTCGACTTGACTGGATGACAGAGTGAGCATTGCGGTTGTCATTAATGACATTGCGAAGGTCTCGATCTCGTGGCCTTACACCATCTTGGTTGTGACCGCGTCCTCTCCCCTGCTGGTGATCGCGATGAGCATCTCGGTCACGTCTATGTCCCCCTGTAGTAGCGGTTGAGGCTTCATGTGGAGGAGGCCTCTCAGCACCTAGGCGCCTGGTATCCGGTGTGTGGTGGCTAGGATTTGCTTGGTTCGTAGCCTTGTGAGCTGTGTCGAGGAGCGTGAGTACTTGTCTGACGGCAGGGGTGTGTTGGCGGTCGTTATAGCCCAAATCTGACCACCAATACTCGGGAATAAATGAGGTTATATACAACATTCCATGTACTTAGGTTTTATTTCTAATAAAGTTCCACGAGTTTTGGTGAGTGTCACTTGTGCAGGTACAACTACGACAAATATGAGCTATTGGGGCCGGAAATGACCAAATCGGCCGAACGACTCCGTTCGGCCGGTTACCCCCCTTAGCCGAGTAGACCACCGGGAGTCGTCCACGTCAACAATGACCAAGCGAACACATCACATGACACGTGGGCGACCACCAACTCATCCCAGAGCACCGCCACATCAACCTGGGCCCACACAGCGCGAAGTACACCACCAGAGGCTGACCCACGGAGTCCACAGAGCACAGGCGGTGCAGGGGGGTAGGCCTGGGCCTCCGGCCCAGTTCGGGCGAACTGGGGGTTCGCCCGAACCGCCCCCAGCTGCCAAACCGACCCTGGGGTTGCATCCTGGCCCTTGGTGGCCGAGGCGGTGCATCCCTCGGTTCGGGCAAACTGGGCAGTTCGGCCGAACCGAGGAATTCGGCCGAACCGCCTCTGGTTGCCTTCACCGCTACCCTACCTCAACCGACCTTGGGAGCCATAAATAGAGGGTCGCAATTCACTTGTAAAGACACACCAATCCAAGGAGCTTATTTCCACTTTCATTCTAGTAGAGTTAGGATAGTTTAGTTGGGAGTTAGAGTTGAGTCAAGCTTTGCCTCGGAGGTTCCGGAGTCATCTTCAGAAGCTCTGGTAATAGCTCTTGTATCTTTTACCTTTCCTTTTGTAAGACTTTCAGTTATCAATATAGTTATCTTTATCACTGTGCCTTTGTCATTTATATCTTGCTTCTACTTTATCCTAGTTGCAAATATATCTTGTTTAGACTATAGTCAGTTATAGTTCTAGTGCTTGTAGTCTTGTTTAATTCTTTGTCTTGGCTAGTTCTTCGATCTTGCTTGATACTGGAGGTGAATTGTCACCAAGAGTATTGACAAGGTTGCTTGCTCTTGCGAGCAGAGTAAGTAGTCGTTGCCTAGTGTAGGAGTGGTTCCTAGACTAGTCGGTGGCCTTAGTTTATTCCCATCGCAACGGAGGTGGTAGCCGGGAGGTGGTGACAGCCCTTTCAGTCTTTATAGCCCATTACGTTAGTTCCGGTCCGTAGGATCCCCAGTTGGGAAATAGTGTCACCCCTTCTCATCCCTTTCTGTGTGTTCACCGGTTCCCTTGTCCCGATACTAAGACATTAGAGTTATCCCAGATCTCCTAGTGCTGGCTCTGTAGCCGCTGTATCTCTAAGCTAGAGTGACATAGGTAGATAAAGTATCCAGGAGTCCTCTATCTCTTCTCGTTGTCCTCCCAGCTATCTATCTCTTCTCTCCCTTACCTGAGTATCCATTGAATTGTGTGTCCGGTATATCCACTCCTATCCAATACCATTATCCCCTGTCTTGTCTAGTCGTGTACCCTTCTCTGATAGTCTCGAATATTTGTTCACTAGTAATCTTGCCAAAGCTTCCCTGCGGAAAAATAAATTATGATACCTCGGGATACTCCCAGGTGAAGTGCTACAACGGTGATTTTGTGCGCTTGCAGAATATTTCTATATTTTATGAAGCCATAAGGAAAACCACCGAAACACTCCTTACCCCAGTACCAGGATTCTCAATTCTGATATTGGATCGTAAGAAGTGCCAACAAGCATTTCTGGCGCCGTTGCCGGGGAAGTCTTTGGCTAGATTATTTTTGAACTTTTATCTTGAGCTATCTTAGTTGAGTACCGCTACTCAAGCGGGTTTATCCTTGCTCTGTTCGTTGGTCCTTGTGGAGCAGAGCAGTGCATGACTGGTTTCCAACTACCGTCAAACTTCCAAGAAAATCCGGAGTCATTTGTGAGGAAAGTACGACCCCGTGTTGTATCTCCTCAGAAGCAACTCTTTCCGACGAACTCAGTCCTTCCCGTCGTTGACCAGGCTACATCGAGGATGGCAACCAAGACGATCCGTGAGTTCTCTGCTCCATCAAGCGAGAACGTACGTGTCAGACCAGCTCCGCCAGTCGGAGATGGTAACTTCGAGCTGAAGCCAGCCCTCATTAATATGGTACAGGCTAGCCCATTCTGCGGCAAGCCACACGAAGATGCCAATGCTCATCTCCAGCATTTCCTGGAGATTTGCAACACCTTCACCATCCGCGGAGTAAGTATCGATGTCATGCTCCTTCGTTGATTCCCATTCTCATTATTAGGCAAGGCAAAACAACGGTTTTATGCTAACCACAAAGCAATAGATACCTGGGATAAATGCACTAGCGCTTTCTTGCTAAAATTCTTTCCGGTTGGGAAAACCAACGCCCTCCAGAACAAAATAGCAAGTTTCTAGCAGCTAAAAGATGAAACAGTCCCGGAGGCATGGGATCGCCTCCAGGATTATATTTCTGCTTGTCCTCACCATGGTATGCAGAGTTGGTTCATAATCCAAACTTTCTATCACGGGCTGAGAAATTCTGCCCGTGAGTACCTGGATGCTGCTGCTGGAGGCTCGTTCTTCTCTCTTGAGGAGAGTCATGCGAAGGCCCTCATAGAGAAGATGGTCGAGAACCAAGGTTGGTCCGACGACCGGACTCAACCAAAGACCCGAGGAGTTCACCAACTTGAAGCTCTGGGCACGCTCGCTGCCAAGATGGACCTCCTGATGAAGAAACTGGAGGCCCCTACTCAAGAAATGGTGCAAGCCATGGACGCTCGCATGACCTGCGAAGTCTGTGGCAACACTGGCCATTCGGGGAATGACTGCCCCGAAACGCGAGAAGATGCCCACTACGTCAACAACTCCAACAACAACGGGTACCGACCGAACAACTACGGCAACCAAGTCTAGAATCCGTGCCCAAACCTCCCTTTTGAGAGGCCTCAACAAGGTAACAATTTCAATTCCAGCAATTTCAATAATCAGCCGTCTCTTAGAGATCTTGTGTTTGGCCAGATGAAAATAACTGAAAACATCAATAAAAAGATTGCTGCTAATGATAAAACACTGGAAAGCATAGACTCTAGGATGGAATCCTTTTCTTCTGCTATGAGAAGTCAACTGAGCTTTAATAAAATGATAGAAACTCAAGTCGCTCAGTTAGCTGTTGTTGTTCCTGTCACTGAATCGGGGAAGATTATGAGCAACTCGAACCTTCCATCGAAACAGTAAATTCCATCACTACCAGGCATGGTAATATGCCTCGTAGTGTCTTCCGAACTAACCACGCAGGGAAGGTCGCACGCATCCAAGTGCTGACACCAAGATGGACCTACCTACCGAGAGCTGCAAAAAGGGCGATCATCAAGACCTCTCCGGATAGGAAGGAAGATCCCGGAGTGCCCATCATTCAATGCTCGATCTGGAATCGTCGCATTGATGATGCACTCTGTGATCTGGGGGCAAGCATCAACATCATGTCTAAGGTATTAGTTAAGAAATTACGCTACCCTACTTTGTCACCTACTACTGCCCAGGTACAGCTTGCGGACTCAACCATCCGCCACCCCGAGGGGGTGATCGAGAATGTACCGGTCCGGATCTAGGGACGATATGTCCCTATGGACTTTGTTGTCCTCGACATGGGGAACGAGGCATTCTTTTCCCCTTGTGTTGAGCCGACCATTCTTGAACACCACCTGGGCCAAGATCGATATGGATGCGAGAGAAATCTCGTTCCGTATCGACGGAAGGTTGACTTACTTCAAGTTTCAACACCGGAAGAGAAGAAGACAGAGCCACTCACACCAGAGCAGAGGAGCGCCGAGTGTTTCCTTAAGGCTCTCATTAATGGAGAGCTGGAAATACTCGGTGGTGAGCAGCTCAAGTGGAACGAGCCAACAAAACTGACAAGTGCAGAAGAAATGGATTTCCTCATAAAGAAATACGAGGAAGAACAAGCCCTCTGGAATTCTCCAGAGACGCCGATCCCACCGCCACCAACACCGAAGAAGAAGAACAAGAAAATGTGGCGGAAGAAGGTTGCATCGTCCGAGTCATGCACTCTAGGACCGGACGATGACAAGAGCAACTGAAGACAGGAGAAGTCCCGCTCGCGGACTTAAAAGTTGAGCTCTCGCCGCAAGGAAAACCGGTATGTATCCCATATTTCCCTTCCAATTTTTAAATTCTCAATTGCATTTGCATGTTTCCCTTTCCAAAATAAATGAACCACTTGAGTAATTAATTTGAGAGAGAGTAGAAAATTTTGCAAGCTTGGTTAAAAATAATTGGACACATGCTGAAATTTTACCTAGGGTGGATGTAATTGGTAACTTTTATCATTTTCATCCCTTCCAGAACATCTCCAATTATTTACCATCACCACCAACCAGCACCAAACATGTCTACCCCACTAAAAATGGCTGCACACTCACCAATTATCACCAACATGGCAGCATGGGTGTGACTCCACTAAGTTCCACTTTGGTCATGTCACATTTCCATCTTACCTACCACTAAAATCCACTAAAAATGTCCTTGGGAATTGTGGCCGCACAAACTTGGAGTGCAAACAAAGGCATGTGAGTGCTGCACTCACATGGGAGTGCCCTGGCCACCAGGCCTGGTTTGGGCGAACCAGAGCCTTCGGGCGAACTGGCCAAGGCCCTCCCCTCGGCCTATAAATTGCTGGCCACGCTTCCTTGTTTCCTTGCACCATTCACACACTCATACATTCTGAAAATTCTGCTAGGAAGCTCTCTCTCGCTCTCATTTTCTTGCTCTAGTTCTTGACAAGTTCTCCCCAAGTTCTTGCTCAAGTTTTGGTTCGCTTGCATCACTAGAAAATCCCAAAAATATTTTGCTGTGATCTTTGTGCTGAATTTCTGGACGATTTTGTGGTGGTCACTGACACCCACAAGAACGACTAACCTTTTGTTGTGGTTTTCATCCCTACAAGAACGATTAACTATCTTGAACGACTGACCTTATTTTCTTGTGCTAACCATATATATTCAGTCCTTCGGGTAGTTGTTGTTGCACTAACCTTTTGCAGGAATCATGTCGAAGTTCTTCACTTCGCTCCGTCGTTCCGCCCGGCTAGGCCGACGATCGGACGATGCTGGGAGTTCCCCAGTTCCGTCCCGAGGCTCGAGCCGGATGGACACGGACGAGCACGGAGCAGCCAGCTCGGGATGGGGCCATGCCACACCCCCAGTCAGGCATCTCCTGAGCGAGAGTGACATCAACCTTAGAATAGAAAGGGAGCACAACACCTTCAACGAGCTTCGGCTGAAGGAGTTCGAGCACACCCGTGTGTTTGAGCAAGATCTGCTAAGGGACACGGGGATGGACGTAGAGTTCACGGAAATTTTCCAGGCCATTGGCTGGAAGAATTTCTGGCACATCAACGAACAAGGTTCATACCTGCTCACCCTTGAATTCCTTTCGACTTTGGTTTTTGAAACTGGGGGGATTCGTTTTCAGTTCTTCAACCAAGAGTTCTTCTGCTCTTAAAATATTTGACCGGGTCTCGGATTTTCAAGCCATTGTTCATTAGACCCGAACAAAGCGCTTAAAAGATTTGACCGGGTGATATTTTGGAAAAAGATTTTGGGGGATACCAACTGTCATGTGCCACGCACGAACAGCATACATAACCCCACTTTGCGTTTCATGCATCGTTGGGTGTCTATGACGGTATTTCCCCGGGCAGATTTGCGCCCTGTCAACACCATCGAGTTGCGGGTTCTTTTTGCCATGGTCAAGCAGATTCCCTATTCACCTGTGAAAGATATGGTTGGTCATTAGCTGTCTCATATTTCTCGTGCGGGTAGCATAGCGATGACCTCTCTAGTCACTCGCCTCGCTAACCACCTGGGCGTCCTTCAAGGCGCCCGACTCACGTACATCGAGACAACGCGATCCGTCGTGGATGCCGAGCACTTCGTGCAAGCCCACATGATACGGCGGACGCCTGACGCCACGCTGGCAATGATTTACCGTGGCTATACAACTGAAGTGCCTTTGCCTTGTGCAACACTAAGGTTGTATACCACGCTGAAACCAACTCTCCAGTTGAGGACTGAGTCGGATGACTCTCCACCTTGGAGAGAGCTCGCTCGGCACAGCGTTGCAGGTGACGGACCCGTCAAGAGGGGACGAGCCAGGTGTGATGCTAGGCTCGCTACGCCAGAGGAGCCGGAAGATACACCACAAATGCCGCACCAACACACTTCTGCTTTTGAGGCCACCTACGACATGTACACCGGCGCTGGGACATCCTGAGCAGGAGGCTCCGGGCAGCATCAGGAGCCGAACTACTTCACCTCAGGACGCTGGGACTACGGCCAGGACACGGACTCTGAGTGGTCCGGGAGCTAGTATGGAGGGGGATACGACAGTGCCTCCCAGCCATACTACCCCGGATACTCACATTCCGCACACTTCGACTACGGCCGGGAGTTGTCCTACATCTCCGACCGAGTCGAGCTCATCGACGACCGTACCCGAGAGATTCAAGACACGCTAGCCCACCATTCTCAGTACCATCAAGAGAATAGCGGGATGGTGGCATCTATCCAGCACGACGTCCACGAACAAGCAGAACTGAGCCAGTACCTCTCAAGGCTCAACCCCTACCAGTGAAGAGTCCAAGCTTGGGGGAGGACCCCCATCAGGTATGTCCCGATTTATCCAGCACATTGATCATTTAATTTCTCTTTTTATTTCCCTTCATGATAATTTGCATTTAAAAAAATGAAAATACCAAAAATATTTCCCTTAAACAATATTTCCCTTGAAGAAAATAACTCCCAACTATGCATGGAATGAATCATATGCTTGTCACCTTGGAAATGATGAATAGTTGCTCTGTCATTAATTTTGCAAGCACTTTGCATCAACTAGTTGCTAGATTGTGCTTGAGTTATTTGGGATTGTGATGAACCGGATTCTCGCCGACGAGAACCCGACTCCCTGTACCCTTGAGATAGTCCCAGGAATAGCAGCTATCTCGTACAGAACTCATCTCATTCAAATATCACATCCATACAACGATACAAGATTCATTACATGACTTATATAAAAACAAAGCGTCTGGTACAAGCCCTCTAGGCTAAATCAACAATAAGAAACATCTGCGCAGCGGTAGCTAGAACATCAGGGTCCACTCCTCCACAAGAATCCTTGAGCGTAGCGCAAATGAAAACATGAAGTCCCAGATGATTGAGGCAGAGTGCCAATATTGTGGAGTGTGGAGTGTGTGTTGTTTCTTGTTCTGTATTTCATTGATTGGTCCCTTATCTTCATGAGCACGCCCTCTCCTTTTATAGACCAAGGAGGAGGGGGTTACAGGCGTGTGTCGCTATGCAGGCACAGTTGTTGCACAACAGTTGGTGTGGCTCCTTGTCCTTGGCAACTGTTGCATGGTGTTGTTGTCCCTGTGATGGATTCTTGTACTGGTGATGACGCCAGGGAATGGTTTCGAGGATCTGAGCTGACCTGCGTGCCATAATGACTCGCCCGTACGCCAATACGATGGTCTCTCATGCTTGTGCACAACCCTTTCCGTGGAAAATCACTGTGGGAGTCGGTAGCACAGGGAGTTGGAGTGACCTGGCCCTGTTCGTATAGTGGCGGCGTGTTCACACAGTGCTCGGGATGGCCCGCCATGCCTCCACCGTCCTTCCTCCTTCTCCTACTGCTTGCTCGAAGGTCTCTCCCGCCCGATTGAGGACTTCGGGTCGTCGTAGTTGATAGCACAGGAGCTCGGAGTGACGTGCTCTGTTCGCACAGCGCCAACCTGTTCGCACAGAGCCTCGGTTGGCAGCATAGTGACGGGAGTTGGCGGATGCGACGGGGGGTCGTGGCTGTCAGAGCGGCGTGGCGAGAGATTTGACTTTGGATGCACGGCGGCGATGAGCGTCATTAATTGTTTGTCGGGGCGGAGGTCTCGACCAAGGCAGAGCTTTTCCCATTTCGTGGGTTGCTCGAGGTTCGACCCTCAGGCCTCGACCGAGACGGAGTTTTCCGATTCGCTCGAGGGGTCGGTTTCCTCGAGCGAAGCGGAGATTGAGGTGTGCGTCGAGGCGCCCCGCAAGATGCCTTGACTGGGCCTTTGTCCGTTGCTGGGCCGTAGGCCTTAATTTGCTTTCCTTTTTTTGATACGTACATGAGTTAGCGTTTAAACAAGGGTGGTTATCTCATAGGTTTGGGTACCCCTAATGATCGCCCCCAACACCAATCGAACTGTTATGTCTCAGGCCAGCCTCAGTGGGGGTTTATAGAGTTTCATGACATTAAATTTACTTATGTGTTAGAGGAGATAGAAGGAAGAGTTTTATAGCACGTGAGAGGAGTTTCATCCCCGTAAAACTCATCTGGCTCGGTTACCGGTTTGTAGTTTAGATAATTGTACAATAAAACTGTTGACGGTCAAATTGGGCCTTGGGCCAAACCGGTCTGACCGGTTTGCCAAACCGGTCAGACCGGTTTGCTTCTGTAATTCGAGTAGGATTAGGATTCCGAGTTTTAGTCCCATATTGTAACCTATTCGAAAGGGGTAAGACTTCCCCGGCCTATAAATATAAAGGCTAAGGCCGATTGAGATGTATTCCAATCGAATCAAACACATTTATCTTTTACTTTTTGTCTCTCAAACCCTAAGTCTTTTCCAACCCCATATTCTGTTCTTTGCTCGTCTCTACGGCGTTCAAGGACGTTCTAGGTGGCCTGCCGACCCTAGAGCAACCCTAGATTAGCTCGAGCTCCGACGGGGTCCCTCCCGAGCTTGAGTTTCTAGGTCTTCACGACCTCCCGACCAGAAGCGGTCTGACCGGTTCTGTAAACCGGTCTGACCGGTTTGCCCCGGGAAGTCAGGAGTTGGCCGTTGTGACGGCCGTGCTGCACATTTGATCGATCTCGAGTTTGTTGGCGCGTTTTCGTGTCAACATACTTTTTGGCGACTCCGCTGGGGAAGATTAATCTGGTGCCAAAACCGATTCAATCTACTCCGGATATGTCTGGATCAAAGTGCGACCTTGACAAAGACAACATCATCACCGCGACGATGGAAGAGCTCACGGACGAGGAGCGAAAGCGATATTTGATTGCTGAGGAGCACTTCAAGGCGCAATTCTTGAAGGGCTTCAAGAAAGATCGCGGTGGTCTTGTCAAGAGAGTAGAGGAATTCGTCATGCCGGCTTTCAAGTTGGCAGATGATCACGTCGAAGAGATTCCAAAGGTAACGGGTGAATCCTCTGATTTAATGCAGCAAATTACTCGCATGATGGATGATAGATTACTTGCTGCACAAACTGCTACTAGTGAATTAATTGCTAGTATGACTGGTAATTCTGATAAAAATAAAATTAATTTAGAATCTAATGAATTACCTAGCTCATCAGGCGTGCCAGAACATGTTTTAGATTCTAATTTGGGCATGCCGGTGAATTTTTATGCGGGACAAACACCTCACCCTGGTTCGGTCCACGAACCGGTCAGACCGGTTTGTACAACCGGTCAGACCGGTTTGGCCCCCTCTGGTGGTCAGACCGGTTCTTTGGGTGCAGGAGCATCTGGTGTGATGGTTTTGTCTAATACATCTACTTCTGGTCCTGTTTACACTATTCCACGCACCACGGGAAGTATACCCCACGGATCTGGCACGTTTCACGCGCCGATTCCGAGTACTTCTCAGAATACGATGTATGGTGTTCCCCGCATTCCACATAACAGAGGTGATGAGAAATATCAAGCCGAGTTAGCTAAGTTTAAAGAAGACATAGCTAATACACTTAGAGCAAAACTC
Source organism: Echinochloa phyllopogon (assembly GCA_033239725.1). Classification (NCBI taxonomy): domain Eukaryota; kingdom Viridiplantae; phylum Streptophyta; class Magnoliopsida; order Poales; family Poaceae; genus Echinochloa; species Echinochloa phyllopogon. The sequence continues at coordinate 18,655,617 of BTCW01000016.1, forward strand.
GGGCATGAATTGGGTAGTGCACGCTTATATCAGAAACCGTATCCGCCTGAATTTGATTTGGTTCCTTATCCTAATGGTTGGCGTGTTCCTGATTTTATTAAATTCAGTGGTGAAGACAATAGAACTCCTTGGGAACACATTAGTCAATATATTTTGCAATTAGGAGAGGCATCATTTTATGAGGCATTGCGTATACGGTTGTTCTGATTATCTTTAACCGGAACTGCCTTTTCATGGTTTTCTTCGCTTGCTCCAAATTCTATTCATAATTGGACTCAATTGGAGCGAAAATTTCATGATCACTTCTTTACCGGAGAAAATGAGGCAGAATTATCTGATTTAACATCGGTTAAACAAAGGCGTGAGGAATCGGTTCTTGAATACTTTAAAAGATTTAAGGATGTTAAGAACCGATGCTTTAATATCACTGTTTCTGAAAAGGATTTAGCAGATTTAGCTTTTGCGGGCTTACGGTCTAATTACAAGGAAAAATTAGAAGGTTCTGATTTCCTTACTATTAATCACTTGCAAATGAAGGCTATGAGTCTAGAGCTTAAGTTTAAAAATTCGAAAGAATCTGCTAAACCCCATCGTTCGAACGTGCATATTGTTGATAATGATTCTGATAGTTCGGACGATGATAAAGAAATTTATGCCGCTGAATTTGTTTGGTCATCAAAAAGTAAACCTAGTTCTTGTCCTTCATTAAAGCCGATTCAGAAAAATCGGCAAGAAGAAAAATTTACTTTTGATGTAGCCAAATGTGATCGTGTTTTTGATGAATTGCTTAAGAATGGCTTTATTAAACTTTCTCATGTAATTCCACTAGCCGATCAGTTGAAAAATCGTGCATATTGCAAGTGGCATAACTCTTTTTCTCATGCAACCAACGATTGCAATGTTTTTCGACGACAGGTACAATCGGCCCTTAATGAAGGTCGATTGGTGCTCACCGAAATGCAAGTTGACAAGACTCCTTTCCCTGTTCATACCTTGGATGTGAACACCAAGATGCTGATTCAGCCGGAACAAGCCGATGGAGCTAAGGGTAAGAATGTGGTGATTGGAGACCCAAGACCGGAAAAAGTGGATGACAAAGTTCCGGTCAGAACAGTGATGATTGGGAGAACTCTGGATGGAAAAGAGTCTCTGAAGATTACTATTAACACATCAAGGCCCGGGGGGCAAGGAAGTTCTTTCGAAGAGAATCGGTCCGCTAGCCAGGCGAAACCGGTCAGACCGGTTTCCCAAACCGGTCAGACCGGTTTGTCTCCAGACCGTCCAAGAACTTTCAAGCCTAAGCGCCCGGAAGTGGGTACTTGGAAATTCAATGAGCCAAAGATTCAAGGGAGGGTTCTGAAGCAAGGACCTACATTCTCTCAGCTCATGAACAAGTACACAAAGGCCGTTCAAGTTGATCGGCCAACAAAAAAGAGACAGAGGTCACCTCAGCATTGGATTGATCCTACAAGTTACAAGCGCCGTGGTGGTTCTGTACATGACCGATTGGGCTCATACCAATCAGGTTTTTCGACTGCTCATCAAAGCGGTCAGACCGGTTTTATGAACCGGTCAGACCGGTTTCGGTTTGAGCAAAGAATTCATGTTCCTCCTAAGCAAGAATACCGTATCAAGGAGAAAAAGGAGGATGTGCAAGCCAAAGCCAATAATTTTATAAAAATTGGCGATATTCCAGTGGCTATGCAAGACTTGGGTAAAAAGCCGATAGTCATTGGAGATTCGGCTCCTGTTCCAGTCAAGAAGCCGATCATGGTTAATGATCATGAGGCTAGCAGTAGCAAGGGCGTGAAGAAAGTTTTTCAACCAAGGTGGTGTCCTTCTGGGTTGACTCATACACAGAAGCGGAAACTACAGCGCTTGAGAAACAAAGAAAAAAGGGAACAGGAAGCTGAGAAGATGAGGGATGACTACTTCAACAACTACAGGCCTATGATCCCTCAGACCAAGATTTGGCAAGCTAAACCCGTTGTGCAATCAGCAGCACAACCGGTCAGACCGGTTTCTGAATCCGGTCAGACCGGTTTGGGTCAGCCGACCGCTGCAGAAGCGGTCAGACCGGTTTTTGAAACCGGTCAGACCGGTTTGATGACAGAAGCGGGGGCTGGTGCTTCTTCAACCATCGAAACTATTCCACCGATTCCTCCAGTGGTTGAAGATGAAGAGTTAGTTGATTTTGAGCCTTCTCCAGAGCGTGACAACATGGAAATTAATGTTGTCTATTTATCTTCTGATTATTGTGTGGTGCCGGAGGAGGAAATTTCTCATCTTCAACTTGGGCCGCGAGATGCTGTGTTTCAGAAGCCTAGTGAATCAGAAAATCATCTCAAGGCTTTGTATATGAGAGGGCACATCAACGGGAAGCCAATTTCTCGTATGTTGGTTGATGGTGGAGCTATTGTGAATCTCATGCCATACTCTATCTACAAGAAGATTGGCGGGAAAGACGAAGAACTGATCAAGACGAACATGACGGTCAGTGGAGTTGATGGAGGTGATCCCATTGGTGCCAAGCGGGTGGCTTCTATGGAGTTGACCGTCGGGAGCAAGACTATTGCTACGGCTTTCTTCGTCTCCGAGGTGCAAGGTAACTTCAGTTTAATCCTTGGTCGAGATTGGATTCATGCGAATAAATGTATTCCATCTACCTTGCATCAATATCTCATTCAGTGGATCGGCGACGATGTTGAGATTGTCCATGGTGACAATTCTTCCTTTGTTGCAACGGCTGATTCCGACTCTCTTAGTGCAAATGAGAAGGTCCAATGTTTGTCGGGCATGGATTTGACCGACTATGAGCTGATCAGTTGCACTAAGGATGGTTTTGTTCCTGCTACATTAAAGCCGATGGAAAATCGGTTGAATTACTTGCTGTAATTAATGGAGCAACAAAATCAACAGAGACAAACCGGTCAGACCACTTCTGGAAACTGGTCAGACCGGTTTGGATCTGAACAGCGCCGATCAAGCCAAACCGGTCAGACCGCTTCTGGGAACCGGTCAGACCGGTTTGCGTCTGGACAGTGGCTTCAAGACCGAATTGATCATTATCGAGAACATTCGGCCGGTACGTTCGAAGCCATTGAAGATCTTGGTGATATGGATAAGCTGGGTCAAGGTTTTACATCAGCTGATCCTTTAGAAAAAATAGATATTGGTGATGGTACTATTCCTAGGCCTACTTTTGTAAACAAAAATTTATCGGCTGAGTTTAAAGCCGAATTAATAAATTTGTTGAAAGAGTATGTCGATTGTTTTGCTTGGGAGTACCGTGAGATGCCTGGTTTAAGTCGTGACTTAGTTTAGCATCGTTTACCAATAAAAGCCGGTTTTAGACCTTTTAAACAATCGGCTAGACGTTTTAATCCCGCTATTTATGACCGAATAAAAGAAGAGATTAATCGTTTATTAGATGCTGGTTTTATTCGAACTTGTCGTTATGCGGAGTGGATTTCTAATTTGTTCCCGTTGAAAAGAAGGATTCGGGAAAACTTAGAGTTTGCATTGATTTTAGAGATCTTAATAAAGCCACTCCAAAAGATTCATATCCTATGCCTATAGCCGATGTCTTAATCAATGAAGCTTCTGGACATCGTGTTGTTAGTTTTCTTGATGGTAATGCCGGATATAATCAAATCTTCATGGCCGAAGAGGATATGCACAAAACGGCCTTTCAGTGTCCGGGATTTATTGGTTTATTTGAGTGGGTAGTTATGACCTTTGGATTAAAGAATGCCGGTGCAACTTATCAAAGAGCTATGAATTTAATCTTTCATGATTTACTTGGTGTTATTGTGGAAGTGTATATTGATGATATTGTAGTCAAATCGGATGGCTTGGATTCTCATTTAGCCGATTTAAGACTTGCTCTTGAAAGGATGCGACGGTATGGTTTAAAGATGAATCCACTCAAATGTGCATTTGGTGTTTCGGCTGGAAAGTTTCTTGGGTTTGTTATTCATGAGAACGGCATAGAAGTTGATCCCAAGAGAATTGAAGCTATGAAGAAAGTCGAAGCTCCTACTTGTAAGAAGGATTTACAAAAGTTTCTAGGCAAGGTAAATTTCTTGAGAAGATTTATAATTAACTTGTCTGGAAAGGTTGATGCTTTTACTCCTTTACTTCGGCTAAAGAATGAAGCCGATTTTACTTGGGGGGCAAAACAGCAAGAAGCTTTTGAGAAGATCAAAGAGTACTTGTCTTCACCACCGGTGCTTAGGGCGCCTAAGCGGGGAGTTCCATTCAGACTTTATGTGGCGGCTGAAGATAGGACTATTGGAGCTGTTTTGACTCAAGAAATCGACAACAAGGAGTATGTGATTGCTTATGTAAGCCGACGTCTCATCGATGCAGAAACAAGGTATACTTTCATTGAGAAGTTGTGTTTATCCTTGTATCATGCTTGTACTCAATTGAGGCATTATTTACTATCTAGTACTTGCATCGTGTTGTGTCAAACCAATGTAATTAAACATATGTTGCAAAGACCGATTTCTAGCGGGAGAGTCGGTAAGTGGGCTTATGCTTTAGTTGAGTATGATTTGGCTTGTGAACCTTTAAAATCAATGAAAAGCCAAATTGTAGCTGATTTTATTGTTGAACATCGCATAAATGATACTTGTGAATTCGACGTCGGCTATGTTGCTTGTACACCATGGAGATTATACTTTGATGGATCAGTTTGCAATGATGGACAAGGAATTGGTGCTGTTTTGATTTCTCCAAATGGTGCCGTCTTTGAGTTTTCAAACCGATTGGAAGAAAAGCGAACCAATAATCAAGTTGAATATGAAGCTCTTCTATTTGGCTTGGAATTTTTGCAAGACATGGGAGTAAAGCATGTTGAGGCTTTTGGTGATTCGCTCCTGGTGGTACATCAAGTATCAAAGGTATGCCAATGTTATAACGGTTCATTAAATGCATATCTTGATAGATGTCTTGATATCATTGCTTCTTTTGATGAATTTACTATCAAACATATTCCGAGAGAAGATAATGATAAGGCAAATACTATGGCTCAGAAAGCATCTGGTTATATGGTTGCAAAAAAATATTTCTATCTCCAAAAACCGATGCAAACAAAGGCCGAGATTCTGGTTCTGGACGAACCGGTCACACCGGTTTCAGAAACCGGTCAGATCGGTTTGAATGACAGAACCGGTCTGACCGGTTCCGAAAGCGGTCTGACCGCTTTGTCCCCTGACAGAAGCGAAAATCTTTTGGATGATGCTAATCAATCCAAAGTTGATGATCAGGATTGGAGAATACCTATTATTTCTTATTTGAGAGATCCTGGTCGTGGTGCAGAAAGAAATATTCGGCGAATATCATTTAAGTATGTTTTGCTTGGCGATGAACTCTATCGTCGGAACGCCGAAGATTTATTGTTAAAGTGTCTTGACTCAGATCAGGCCAAGGTTGCCATGGCTGAGGTCCATGAAGGTATTTGTGGTACACATCAATCGGCTCCAAAGATGAAGTGGTTACTTAGACGAGCCGGTTTCTATTGGCCTACTATGATGGCAGATTGTTTTAAGTATTACAAAGGATGTGGAGAATGTCAGAAGTTTGGGAATTTGCAACTTGTTCCTGCTGCATTGATGCATCCTATTATTAAGCCATGGCCGTTCCGAGGTTGGGGGTTGGATTTTATTGGACAAATTAATCCTCCATCATCAAAAGGACATCGTTTCATATTGGTTGCTACGGATTATTTTACTAAGTGGACTGAAGCGATTCCTTTGAAGAATATGACGCATCGAGAGGTGATTGAGTTTGTTACTCAAAATATTATTCATAGATTCGGTATTCCTCAAACATTGACAACGGATCAAGGTACTTCTTTTATGTCTAAGGAGGTACGTGAATTCGCCGAATCCTATAGAATTAAGTTGCTCAATTCATCTCCATATTACGCTCAGGCTAATGGACAAGCCGAGTCAAGTAATAAAACTTTGATTAAATTGATCAAGAAAAAGATAGCAGAAAATCCTAAGAGATGGCATGAAGTTTTATCCGAAGCGTTATGGGCTCATCGTATATCTAGACATGGTGCTACTAAAGTTACTCCTTTTGAGCTTGTATATGGTCAAGAAGCCGTTTTACCTGTTGAGGTAAATCTGGACGCTTATAGGTTGGCTAAACAAAATGACCTTGATGCTGTTGATTACCACAATTTGATGTTGGACAATATTGATGAGGTAACCGACAAAAGATTGAAGGCTTTAAAGGAGATTGAGAAGGATAAGCTTCGGGTTGCTAAAGCTTACAACAAGAAGGTACGAGGCAAATATTTTCAAGTTGGTGAGCTTGTTTGGAAGACGATCTTGCCTATTGGAGCAAAAAGCAACAAGTTTGGTAAATGGTCGCCAAGTTGGGAAGGGCCTTATAAAGTTTTCAAAGTCATATTTGGGAATTCTTACATGTTAGAGACACTAAAGGGAGATCATTTGCCTAAAGCTATCAACGGGAGATATCTGAAGAAATTCTATCCAAGTGTTTGGCAAGATGCATGAAGATCGATGGCCGATATTTTGTTAATATCGCCCTTAGTATAAATTTTTAGCTCCTGAGTCATATTTACTTGCTTTTTAGTTCTCAAGTTCACTAAAAACGCAGGGGGGCATGTGTTGACGGTCAAATTGGGCCTTGGGCCAAACCGGTCAGACCGGTTTGCTTCTGTAATTCGAGTAGGATTAGGATTCCGAGTTTTAGTCCCATATTGTAACCTATTCGAAAGGGGTAAGACTTCCCCGACCTATAAATATAAAGGCTAAGGCCGATTGAGATGTATTCCAATCGAATCAAACACATTTATCTTTTACTTTTTGTCTCTCAAACCCTAAGTCTTTTCCAACCCCATATTCTGTTCTTTGCTCGTCTCTACGGCGTTCAAGGATGTTCTAGGTGGCCTGCCGACCCTAGAGCAACCCTAGATTAGCTCGAGCTCCGACGGGGTCCCTCCCGAGCTTGAGTTTCTAGGTCTTCACGACCTCCCGACCAGAAGCGGTCTGACCGGTTCTCTAAACCGGTCTGACCGGTTTGCCCCGGGAAGTCAGGAGTTGGCCGTTGTGACGGCCGTGCTGCACGTTTGATCGATCTCAAGTTTGTTGGCGCGTTTTCGTGTCAACAAAAACTATACACCGAGATTTGCTTCAAAAGAACAGATTTCGCTGTTAACGCAGAAACAAGCTTTTGCATGCATAGCTGCTAAACTCGACCGCTTGAACACAGAAGCAGCACACCACTTATTATGTTACCAAAACTATCTAGTGCAAGACGTGTTCACAGCCAGCGGCAGAGCGGCCGGTGTGGTCTAAACTCAGGAATGACACTCGCCCGCTCCTACCTCGATTTCTTGGTGACAGGTAGCTCCGTTCCAAATTACTATTTATTGTTGATTTTTCGCTTAACGTTTAATCATTCGTCTTATTCAAAAAAATTTACAAGTATCATTTATTTTATGTGACTTGCTTTATCATAATAGATGCTTCAAATACAACTTATTGGTTTGTATATTTAGACAAAAATTTTGAATAAGACGAATGGTCAAAAATCATGGAAAAAAGTCAACAACGAATAGTAATTTGGAACAGAGGTAGTATATAAGTTAGATTGTTAAAACAAATCTTGTACAATGCACTTACCGCTGCCTTCCTATATACATAAAACTTTTGTTGGTGCTCTTTTGTCACATAACATAATGCGTGCTTCGATTGTTGCTCTTTTTTTCCCCGGCAGCTAAAAATTGTTGTATGGACGGCAAAACATGTACATCTGATAGCTTTTGTCAAGTTTTTTAATCTATGCCATTTTTTTTAGTGTGAACCATATGATAGCTTTTGTGACTTCTAGCTGCATGTTAATTCTAATTCAAGGCATAATAAGCAATGCTACTGTCTTTGACTTTACAGTTTTTTAGTCCAAAATCAAAGAGGGTAAACACTCTATGACTTCTAGCTCCTTGACATGTTACTGTCTTTTCATAATGTTCTGTAGATTGCTTATTACGAGAAACCTTAACTATTTTCTAAAAGACATTGTAACCTTAATCTTGGAGGGGATATCTCACAGGCTATTACGGAGGCGTCCAGAGCAGGAGGAAGGTGTCACTCAGCTCTGGTAAGATCCTGTAGGTGCACCTCCTATAGATTGCTCATAGCATGCTCTCATAGGTAAATGGATCGAAGGACATGTGTTAGCGATAAATCTCAGCTCAGTTCTTTTTAGATGAACAACTTTGCAATGCTATTATTTGAACAGCTCTGACCTCTTAAAGAATAATCAGGATTGCAAACTAAATTCAGTGAATATATCAATGTTTTAGATCTATCCATTTTTTCTCATGCATGAAAGGTGTGATGGAGCAGTACATCTATATTTTTCTGTAAAATGATTTTAACTAACCAACTACACAGTCACAATTTGTTTGATTGCAGGAAATTAAGCTCATGGTGGAGTGGTGGAGCACAAGAGAGGTCATGCCAAATAAAGATTATTTATTTGATTTGCTTGTAATATCCATTTACCTGTGATGGACAGTCATGTACAGTCAGAGTGTGCTATATGTATTCGTGTATGTGTATATGTATTGGTGTATGTGTGCATTTTCAATTTTTTTTATTTTCAATTTTTTATTTTCAGTTTCATATAGGTAACGGGCATTATTTTTTGCCCGTTAACTTTATGCTGTTATAGGTAACGGGCAAAGAGTTGTGCCCGTTACTGGTAAGGTTCATTGGTAACTAGCAAAGAGTTGTGCCCGTTACTGGTAAGGTTCATTGGTAACGGGCATGGATGTTGGCATGTTGCCACTACCAGAATCCTTCACATCCGCCCGCCTCCTCCGCCTCGGCCGGGTCCAGCGGCTAGGAGCGGGGGCGGCGCTGCGGGGCGGCGGGGCGAGCACATTAGCACCGGGTCGTGGCAAGACCCGGTGCTAATGCGCCCCCTTTAGCACCGGGTGCAGCCAGCAACCGGTGCTAATGTGCCGAGGCCATTTCGCACCGGTTGCTGGCTGCACCCGGTGCTAAAGTGTGAACATTAGCACTGGGTCTTGTCACGACCCGATGCTAATGTCTTTTGAATATAGGGGCTTCTTCCTCCCCCGGCCGAGCCAGCTGAACACTTAGGCGCTGTGTTCATGCTGCTCGGCCGTGGGAGGGGAGGTGCTGCCCAAATTTTTTTCAAAATTTGTGAAGATTCTACTCATCTAAGGAGCACTACAAGGTACACTCTTTCATTCTCTAACGTTTTATTTAGCTTGTAATCCTTCTATGATTTAGAAATAGAGGGATTTGTGAATCAAAGTAAAGCTAGCTAGAGAGAGCTTGTGTTCTTGGAGGAGAGAGATGAGAGAGCTTGAGTTCATGGTGGAGAGAGTGTTCATGTTGTGTTTTAAATGGAGAGAGAAGGCAAGCTAGTTAGTATTTTGTTTTGTATGACTTGTGAATAGTTATAAGGCTTATAGTAATGTAGTTTTAGAAATTACTAGAAAATCAATATAAAATGCTAGAAAATCTTATAAATTAATAGAAAATCTTATAATTACTAGAAAATCTTATAAATTACTAGAAAATCTTATAAATTACTAGAAAATCAATATAAAATGCTAGAAAATCTTATAAATTAATAGAAAATCTTATAAATTACTAGAAAATCAATATAAAATGCTAGAAAATCTTATAAATTAATAGAAAATCTTATAAATCTTATAAGGCTTATAGTAATGTTATATTTAATGAATATAGTAATGTAGCTTTAGAAATTTATTTATATAATGGAATATATATTATAATTTGTATTTATTTATATATTAAATTTTTTTATATTTAAATTGTATTGTATATTTGTTATTGGTTAATAATGCAGATGAATAGACAATGAATGTACGGGGACCCCCACGCTCAGGCGTTCCGTGATGGCCTTAGGACGTTTCTCGATGCCGCCGAGGCTAACAGGACGCCGTCCGGTTTCATGTTCTGTCCATGCACCCATTGTAAAAATATACAATCGTACAAACAAAGAGGTTGTCTTCAGGTGCATTTGATGAGGCACGGTTTCATGAGGAATTATTCTGTTTGGACGAAGCACGGTGAAAGAGGAATTCTAATGGATGAAGATGAAGAAGACGAGGCCGATGAAGACATTCCGTTATTGGCTTAATACTACGGTTCCTTTGCATATGCTGCAATGGGTGATGCCGATGAGGAAGATGTTGCTCGGGAAGGTGATGCTCAGGAAGATGTTGCTCAGGAAATTGAACCTATTGATGGACTCGGGCAAATGTTGCGTGATGCCGAGAAAGACTGCGGCAATGATAAGGAACTGAAAAAGATACAGCGCATGTTGCAGGACCACAAGACTGACCTGTACCCAGATTGCAAAGAGGGGCTAAAGAAGTTGGGTAGCACACTTGAACTTCTGCAGTGGAAGATAGCAAATGGTGTTACTAATAAGGGTTTCGAGGAGCTACTGAAACTCATAAAGAAGATTCTTCCAGAGGGTAACAAATTGCCATCGATGACGTATCAAGCAAAACGTGTTGTTTGCCCTCTCGGTTTGGAGGTGCAGAAGATACATGCGTGTCCTAATGACTGTATCCTCTATTGCGGACAGTACGAACACTTGGATCGTTGTCCGGTTTGCACCTGCGCACGATACAAGATCAGGCGGGACGACCCTGGTGATGTTGGGGGAGAGCGTTCTAAGAAAAAAATCCCTGCAAAGGTGATGTGGTATTTCCCTCTGATACCCCGTATGAAGTGTTTGTTCAGGAACAAAGACCATGCCAAACTGATGCGCTGGCACAAAGAAGAACGTAAGCAGGATGGCATGTTGAGACACCCCGCCGATGGATCCAAGTGGAGGAACATCGACAGAGCATTCCCAGAGTTTGATGCTGATGCGAGGAATGTTAGGCTTGGTTTAAGTACTGATGGCATGAACCTTTTTGGTGAAATGAGCAGTAGTCATAGCACTTGGCCCGTGACTGTTTGTATCTACAACCTACCCCCCTGGCTCTGCATGAAGTGGAAGTTCATTATGATGCCAGTGCTCATCGAAGGCCCAAAGCAACCTAGCAACGACATTGATGTGTACCTAAGACCATTGGTTGATGAACTTTTGCAGCTGTGGAAGAATGAAGGTGTTAGCATGTGGGATGAGGACAAGCAGGAGCAGTTTGACCTTCGAGCACTGCTTTTCATAAGCATCAACGACTGGCCTGCACTAAGTAACCTATCAGGACAATCAAACAAAGGATATAAAGCATGCACTCACTGTTTAGAGGAAACCGAAAGCATGTATTTGAAACATTGTCGTAAAGTTGTGTACATGGGTCACCGTCGATTCCTTCCGGCGAAGCATGAGCTACGAAAGAAATGTGCGCATTTTGGCGGGAATGCTGACCGCCGTACAAAGCCGAGACACCGGAGTGGAGAAGAGCTATTTGATATGGTGAAGGACCTACACGTGGTGTTTGGCAAGGGAGACGGAAGCCAGGCTGCTCCGACGGGCGAGGATGGTCGTGCCGCGATGTGGAAGAAGAAGTCTATCTTTTGGGAGCTACCTTATTGGCAACGTTTAGAGGTCCGCAACGCGATTGATGTGATGCATCTGACGAAGAATCTTTGCGTGAACTTGATAAGCTTCCTGGGTACTTATGGGAAGCCAAAAGATACACTGGAAGCACGTCAGGACCTGAAACGATTGAAGCAACGGACTGATCTACATCCAGAAAAGAGAGACAAAGGACGCCAGTACTTGCGTCCTGCCAGCTTCACTCTCAGCAAAGAAGAGAAGGCAAGCATGTTTGAATGCTTGAACAGTATCAAGGTTCCGTCTGGCTACTCCTCCAATATTAAGGGAATAATAAATATGAAAGAGAAGAAGTTCACAAACCTGAAGTCTCACGACTGCCATGTGTTGATGACACAGCTGCTTCCCGTCATACTCAGGGGTGTGCTACCAGTTAACGTGCGGAAAGCCATTGTGAAGCTATGTGCATTCCTCAATGCAATTTCTCAGAAGGTGATCAATCCAGACCACTTAGATCAGCTACAGAACGACGTGGTGCAATGTCTTGTCAGCTTTGAGATGATATTTCCACCATCCTTCTTCAATATCATGACACATCTATTGGTTCACCTCGTCAAAGAGATTCGTATATTGGGCCCAGTATTTCTACACAACATGTTCCCATTTGATAGGTTCTTCGCTGTCCTAAAGAAGTATGTCCGTAATCGTTCTCGTCCAGAAGGATGCATTGCTAAGGGATACGAAACGGAGGAGGTCATTGAATTCTGTGTTGACTTTGTCGACGATCTTATGCCGATTGGTGTGCCCGAATCCCATCACGAGGGGAGACTTGGTGGAAAGGGCACACTAGGGAGAAGATCGATGGTGATCAAGGACGTTGAGACATTTCGTAAAGCGCACCTCACAGTTTTGCAACAATCAACCTTAGTTGCTCCGTACATCGAGGAGCACATGCAGATTCTCAGGGACGAAAACTCAACAAAGTTTGCGGCCTTCATTCAGCGTCTGCACAATAGTACTTTCGCCGATTGGTTGCGAAGACGTCTTATGGGTGTCGAGGGCATTGATGCGCAGCTAGCTTTTGTAGCTAGAGGTCCATCGAGCACGATCTTGACATTCCAAGGATACGACATCAATGGGTATACATTTTACACAAGAGCCCAGGACAAGAAAAGCACCAACCAAAACAGTGGTGTCCGGATCGACGCGACAGACACCAATGGCAATACAAACTCATACTATGGAATCATAGAGGAGATATGGGAACTAGAGTACGGACCTTTGAAGATCCCACTGTTCAAGTGCCAATGGGTGAAGCTGACTGGAGGAGGTGTTAAAGTTGAAGCGGACTATGGAATGACGTTAGTGGACCTAAGCAAGATTGGCTTTCTAGACGAACCGTTCGTCCTGGCCAAAGCTGTCACACAAGTTTTTTATGTGAAGGACATGGCTAGCAGACCGAAGAAAGGGGCGGATAAGAAAGGTGGGGGTAAGTGATTGGACCAATCACAAGACGAGCCAAAGCGTCATATAGTTCTTCCTGGAAAGAGAAAAATCGTAGGAATTGAGGACAAGACGAATGAAGATTATGATATGCTCGATGGCCGGCCTCCATTCTCAGTGGCTGATGACCCAAGCATCCTGTTAGCGGCGGAGGAGACACCGTATCTACGGCGTGATCACAATCAAGGAACATTTGTAAAGAGGAAGTTTATTAGTGTCCGAGTAAACGATGATGCCATGTAATTTAATTGCACTATGTTCCACCCAATTTGTAATAACTATATTTGCATTTATGTTCCACCTATGTTCTAAGATTTTCTATTGATTTATTCTAGCATTTTATATAGATTTTCTAGTAATTTATAAGATTTTCTAGTAATTTATAAGTTTTTCTAGCATTTTATATTGATTTTCTATTAATTTATAAGATTTTCTAGCATTTTATATTGATTTTCTAGTAATTTATAAGATTTTCTAGTAATTTATAAGATTTTCTAGCATTTTATATTGATTTTCTAGTAATTTATAAGATTTTCTAGTAATTTATAAGATTTTCTAGCATTTTATATTGATTTTCTAGTAATTTATATGATTTTCTAGTAATTTATAAGATTTTCTAGCATTTTATATTGATTTTCTAGTAATTTATAAGATTTTCTAGTAATTTATAAGATTTTCTAGCATTTTATATTGATTTTCTAGTAATTTAAAAGATTTTCTAGTAATTTATAAGATTTTCTAGCATTTTATATTGATTTTCTAGTAATTTATAAGATTTTCTATTAATTTATAAGATTTTCTAGCATTTTATATGTATTTTGGAAACGAAAATTTGGGGCCTTTAGCACCGGGTTGATCTAAAATCCGGTGCTAAAGGCCCTTAGTACCGACTGGGCCTAAGGGCCTTTAGCACCAGGTCGTGGCTGCACCCGGTGTTAAAGGCCACGACCGGCCTGGCGGCCACGTCACTGGCCCGGTCGTGGCCTTTAGCACCGGGTCGTGGCTGCACCCGGTGCTAAAGGCCACGACCGGGCCAGTGACGTGGCTCTTGTGGCTCGTGTGCGCCCGGTGACCGTGGCCAGCCACGACAAGAACATTTTTTCTTTTTAATCTCTGTATAAAAGTTGTAACTAGTCGTTCTCCCTCGTACAAACTTCAAAAAAGATAATTTTTTCCTAAAAATTCCTAAAATCATACTCTATCAAGTTATGAAACTTATTAATGTTATTATTTTGAACAATCTTCCTGTGTTTGAACAATCCAAATGTTGAATTAAAAATGACAACTACAATCAATGTTTTTTCACACTAGGTGATGTCAAATGAAAAAGTGATGAATACCAAAGTTTCATATTTCATCATGATCTACAATCTTTATTTAGGTCATTTTGTCATTTTCAAAATGGGTAATAACATGTAGTACAAATTTGACAAGTCTCTAACAAAGTTTTAGAAACTATGCGAGTGAATCTAGGATTAATGAACAATGTATACTACCACTTTCTCAAATGCAAAAATGACTTAAATAAAGATTGTAGATCTTGATGAGATATGAAATTTTGGTATTCATGACTTTTTCATCTAAGACCATTCAATGTTCCAAAATTTTTCTTTTAGTTATCAATTTTTGTAATTTATAAGATTTTATAGTAATTTATAAGATTTTCTACTAAGTTATAAGATTTTATAGTAATTTATAAGATTTTCTACTAAGTTATAAGATTTTCTAGTAATTTATAAGATTTTCTAGTAATTTATAAGATTTTCTATTAATTTATAAGATTTTCTATTAATTTATAAGATTTTCTAAAATTTTATATTGATGTTCTAGTAATTTATAAGATTTTATTATTTAATATATATTTTTAATATGTATTAATAACTGAATTAACACAAGTATTAATAACTATATATTAAAAACTATATTTATAAGATTCCCAAATAGTAGCCCCCGGTGCTAAAGGCCGGTTTGGAAACTGGGCGCCAACGAAAATTTGGGGCCTTTAGCACCGGGTTGATCTAAAATCCGGTGCTAAAGGCCCTCAATTTTCGTTTGGCGCTAGTTACGACCTTTAACACCGGGTGTAGAAGACCCGGTGCTAAAGGGCCTTTAGCACCGGGTGGTGGGAAGGCCCGGTGCTAAAGGGGGGCCTTTAGCACCGGGTGCAGCCACGACCCGGTGCTAAAGTCCTTCGTCTGGCGCACAGTTACGGCCTTTAGCACCGGGTGTAGAAGACCCGGTGCTAAAGGCCCCCCTTTAGCACCGGGTGCTGTACAGACCCGGTGGTAAAGGGCCTTTAGCACCGGGTCGTGGCTGCACCCGGTGCTAAATGCCCCGGACCTATATAGGCCGGGGACTTCTCTCTCCTCCCTCACTTCGCCCTCATTCCTCCCAGATCGAAACCGCCGCCGGTGCCCCCTCGTCTCCTCAGCTGCCGCCACCCGTTGTCCCCGCGCCCGTCGTCCCTGCCGCCCAGCCGTGGTCCCCGCCACCGCCGTCGTCCCCGCGCCCACGCCGCCGCCACCCGTGGTCCCCGCGCCCACGCCGCCGCCGCCTTTCGTCCCCGCCGCCGTCGTCGCATCTCCGCACCCGGCCGTCGTCCCCGCGCACCCGTCGTCCCCGCGCCGCTCCTCGTCCCCTCGCCGTCGTCGCCCTCCGCGCCCATCACTGCCCGGTGAGCCTCTGTGAAGCCGGCCTTCGTGCCGTGCGTGAATGTTTGTGAGCCGGCCTTCGTGCCGTGTACGTGTTTGTGTGTGCAGGTACCCGTTGCATGGTCGAACACGTTCGGCCATGCAAATTTGCTTAGCGAACGCGTTCGACCAAGCGCATTTGGTTAGCGAACAACGCGTTCACTAAGCACATACATGCTTTATTGAAATGTATATGCTTTATATGTATTGAAAATATTAGAAATTACATTAAAATGTATATTGGAAATGTTATATTGGAAATGTTATATGTTTGAAATGTATATTGGAAAATTCTTCATTTAAATGTATTGGAGATATGCTTCATTGAAATGTATATTGGAAATTCTATGTATATTTGAAATATATGTGCTTCATTTAAATGTATTATCGGAAATGTTATATGTTTGAAATGTATATTGAAAAATGCTTCATTGAAATGTATATTGGAAATTCTATGTATATTAGAAATATATGTGCTTCATTTAAATGTATTATCGGAAATGTTATATGTTTGAAATGTATATTGAAAAATGCTTCATTTAAATGTATATTGGAAATTCCATGTATATTAGAAATATATGTGCTTCATTTAAATGTATTATCGGAAATGTTATATGTTTGAAATGTATATTGAAAAATGCTTCATTGAAATGTATATTGGAAATTCTATGTATATTAGAAATATATGTGCTTCATTTAAATGTATTATCGGAAATGTTATATGTTTGAAATGTATATTGAAAAATGCTTCATTTAAATGTATTATCGAAAATGTTATATGTTTGAAATGTATATTGAAAAATGCTTCATTGAAATGTATATTGGAAATTCTATGTATATTAGAAATATATGTGCTTCATTTAAATGTATTATCGGAAATGTTATATGTTTGAAATGTATATTGAAAAATGCTTCATTTAAATGTATATTGGAAATTCAATGTATATTAGAAATATATGTGCTTCATTTAAATGCATTATCGGAAATGTTATATGTTTGAAATGTATATTGAAAAATCCTTCATTGAAATGTATATTGGAAATTCTATGTATATTAGAAATAAATGTGCTTCATTTAAATGTATTGTCAGAAATTCTATGGCGTACCCGAACCCACCGCGCACCCGAACCCCTTAGCGAATCCGTTTTTCGCGCACCGACCCCCTTAGCGAACCCGTTCGCGTCACGTAGCCGAACCCTTAGCGAAAATGTTAGAAATATTGGGAATATGTATGCTTTGTATATATTTCTTATCAATTATTTTTAATTCTATAGATGGGGGACAACAAGCGCGTCCCACCCATGCAAGAGGACAACAACACCCCTGTCCCACCCATGCAAGAGGACAACGACACGTTCTTTGCGAATCAACTTTTCAATATTGTAACCCAACCAATGTCCATGGATGATGTGTTGGGGATCATTGGAAGGGACGAAAATGTTGAAGGGGCCGAAAATGTTGAAGGGGCCGCCAATGTCTAGGGCGAACGTGTCCCGGGCAACACTATTGAAGGGGCCGGTAACGAGCCCTCGTCTAGTCAGGTGTGTATATAGATAACATAAATTTGTACTGTACATGTCAATTATGTTCTATATCATCTCGTATATATGTAATTTGTGTAGGCCGCCTCTGCTAAGAAATCAAAACGATCGACCACGAAGAAGCTGAAGGATGTCAAGTTACACATCACCCGAGTGGAGGATGACGGGGAGCCAGTTGAGCCCCCAAAAGTGGCCAAGAAATTTGTATCTCAGTGCGGGGTAATTGTACGGGACAATGTGCCCATTAGTATCAGAAAATGGAAGTCCACGGACCCCATTGAGGAGTACGTGCTCCCCGATACAGAGAAGGAGATGCTATGGAGGGAATTAAAGGCAATATTCGACTGGCCTAGCACTCATGAAGCAGAACTGAGGGATTGGACAATGAAGAAGATGGCAGTTCTGTTTTAGGATTTCAAGAAGAAGTTGTACTCGCATTTTCTCAAAACCGGAGAGGCCCCGGATCCTGATAAGTATAAGAAGATCACTAATGATGAATGGGAAGCATTCCTTGAGTACAAAACCTCCGAAGAGGGTGCAACGACTAGCGCTAGAAACGCTGGAAATGCCGCAAATAAGAAGTACTCTCATAAGATGGGTTCGGGAGGTTACAAGGCAAGCATCGTTAAATGGGAGAAGATGGAAGAAGATCTATATGTTAGAGGCATCACTCCAGCGACACATGACTGGCCCACAAGGACCAAGCATTGGTATTATGGTCATGGAGGCACCCTAAGCCCAATCGACGGCTCCTTAGTTTTTCCCGAGGACTTGCGAGAACTAGCTCACCGTCTCCTCGATATCCTCAGGGCATCTGAGAGGGGAGAATTTGTTGCTGATAGAGACAGAGATGAGCTAACCTATGCCTTAGGGAACAAGGAGCATCCTGGACGGATGCGCGGCGTAGGCACAAGCATCTCATGGAAGAAAGGTTTCCAAGAGTACGCCGCCACCTATAGGAGCCGTTCGAGGAAGAAGGCCGAATATGAGCAGAGGGTGAGGGACCTAGAGCAAACGGTTGCCGCCCAGGGCTCAAATCTCCAAGAAATGGAGTCAGAGATGGAGCGACGGATGAAGGTAGCATGGCTGCAGATACAACAAGCCACAGGCGGGACCGGTTCCACAAAGCCCGCACCTCTCCAACAAGCCGCAGGCGGGACCGGTTCCACAGAGCATGCACCTCTCCAAGATGCGGCCCTTATTAGCCCTCCACAACAATATCAAAGCAGTCACGCTTCCACACAGGCCGCCGATGCGGTCCGTTACACCGTGGATGAAATAACTCAACGGACCGCGTGCGAGCTTGTCGTCAGGCAGAAGAACTTAGCTGTGGTGGTACGTATGCCACCTTAGTTCGTACTGCATACATTTCACCGTAAATACCATTCATTTACTAACTTTCTTTGTGACTACGAAATTATCAGGTCGCATACGGTATGACCAAACGTGTGGAAGAAGGGCAAAAATGGCACTGCAATGACATTCCACATGGTTACGTACCTGTTGAGGTGGAGCAAGTCGTCACCAGCTGGGAAGACTTGGAACTTGACATCCCCGGAGGTGACGGAGAAACAAAACTCGGTCAGTGTTCTCACTGCATCATTCTATGGAGCAAGGCAGACGTCGTCATACCCGGTACACCAGCGGCTACCAACAAGCCTCCGTCACCTCCACCGTCTTCAAGAGATCCACCGGAACATGACGATTCTCCGGGAGCTCCTGATGCAAGCCCGTCTCCTCCGCCGAAGAGGTCTCCGTCTCCTCCGCCGAAGAGGTCTCTGTCTCCTCCGCCGAAGAGGGGACGCCGCACTAAAGCCTCTGCCCCCACTCCACCAGCGAAGAAGGCGCGGAAACCTAGAGAGAAGCCCGCACCAGAGAAAAGAGCGGGTGAGAAGACTCTAGAGGAGCTTGAAGCCTCGGTCAAAGCAGATACAAAGAGGCAAATGGCCGAGTGGAGGAAAAAACCTGAGCCGGAGCCGAAGCTTGATCCCACCCTCGTCAAGTCATTCCTTGGTAATTTGAGCAAGGGTCAACAGAAGGAAGTAATGGTAACAGACTATGACCGCTCATTACTGAAATCTCACCAGAAGCGAAAGGCTGCAGATAAGGAGGCGGGCCCATCCAAAAAGGTTCCTTAGCTCGGCCAGCAACCTCAGCGGCCCTTGGGTCCATTGCCATCTCTGGACGAGCATAACGTGCAACGAGTAATGGCCGAGACTGGACTAACTAGAGCGCAAGTCCTGGGGGAAGAAGAGGTGCCTGTAAACACAACGCTCAAGTGGCCGTTTAAGCTTGGCGAGCCTATGGTCCCTCCTGAAATGGAGAGAAAGCTACAGACGAAGATGCGCCGATTCCATGAGTGGTACTTGGAAGAATCAAGAAGGAATAAACGGCGCATGATCAAAGTAGGCGTGAAGGACCAAGATTTCTACAATGGTGACGAGGATTGGGTATGGCTGAGGTTTAAGGATATATATGAGCTGTACCAACGCGACGCCATGGACGTGGATTTGATCACCTGTTGGACACTGTAAGTACTTTGTTGTTGCTTATAATTCACAGTTTAAAAACAATAATTCCAATCTATGCTGACGCGGGCTTTATTTATTGCTTAACATATGCATAATGGAGATTCAAAAATGTCACAGAGACAATATATATGACGTTGGTTTCGTGGATCCTCGAAGGATAAGTGAAGCAATGATACTGCACAACCCCGAGGAAACATATTTAAACCTATACAAGTATATTAAGAAACAAAATTACTGCGACTCCATACTAATCCCGTACAACATCGAGTGAGTACATACAGAGGCTTCTTCTCATACTGTCTGTGTACTAATTTATTTCTGATTATAATGTATACATGTGCACAGATTCCACTGGTTCCTAATAATATTGTGTCCTGACCGGGGTGTCATCAACGTCTTTGATTCGTTGAACACTCCAAAAGAAAAACTACAGAACATCATGGACATGATGACAAGGTGATGTATATTTTCCCCTACTTAATTCACCCCTTACGCTTGCAATGACTTAACTCAAGTTTTTTTGTTCGCAGGGCCTGGATTCAATTTCGTTAAGAACACCCGGGTATTCAACATGAAACACTAAAATGGAACATTGGCTTTCCGGTAAGCAAATAATTTGTACATGTAGGCCTCGGCTAATATATTATATGAATTTTACTTAATTTCTTTTGGTCGACAGTGTGCCAAACACGGGCCGGGAAATAATTTATGTGCATACTATGTTTGCGATTTCATGTGGAATTGGGGACATAAAAAGCTTACACAACACGATATTATGGTACGTAATAATAAACACATTTCTATTATTATTAAGTGCACAATTATTGTCTCCAACTCGGCGGATTAAACATCTTTCAATTATTTGTAAATTATAGATGTTGAGACTGAAGGAAGAGTCCCTAGAGCTAGAAAGAATCGACGCAACTGCAGAACAGCTCGTCGGATGGATCTGGGACGAGGTCGTCAATCCCCGAGGAGAATTCTACTCGCCAGTACTGGAGGACGTGCCGGACAGTCCAACAACCTAGTCGTCAATCTTAATTAAGTAGAAAATGCAGTTTAAATATATATAACTTGAGTTGACATGTATGAATATCTACTTTTGTAATATATATGTCTTCTATTTTGATGAAATGTCAGCTAATATGAATATAGAGTCGGCCGAATACGCATTAGAATACACGTATTAGAATATATACGTATATAGACGTGCACACGTGGCTACTGAAAAAAGCAAAAAAAAAAAAGAAATCTGGGGCCTTTAGCACCGGTTGCAGACAACAACCGGTGCTAAAGGCAGGCCCTTTAGCACCGGGTGCAGCTACGACCCGGTGCTAAAGGCCCTGCTAAAGGCGCTGCGGGGCAGGCCCTTTAGCACCGGGTCGTGGTTGTACCCGGTGCTAAAGGGGCACCCCTTTAGCCTCGGATTAGTTGCACCGGGTGGGAAACCCGGTGCTAAAGGGCTTTCCCACCCGGTGCAGATGTCGATCATTCTGGTAGTGTGCCTGTTACAATGCTGGATTATTGGTAACCCAGGAGGATTGCCCGGTACCAATGGCCATCCGCGCCCGTTACAAATGTGTGTTTTTCACGTAGTGAGAGCTCGAGTATGCTAGGATGCTAGGATTGAAGGGTTGTGTCGCTTCGCTCTAGGCTGCTTGTAGAGAAAAAGCGAAGATTAGAGATGAAGACTTGAAGCCTAGCTACCACTTTATAGGGTTTCTACTTGTCGTTTAGCCCAATGGGCTTCATTCGTATTCAATATGTAAATACCTTCTTTATTGCGCTATGACTTTCGATGTATGAAAATGATATTATTCTGAAATAAGTTTTATATATGATACCTGATGTGTCCTGGGATTATCGCAATAGCTAAGGGAGTTAGATTCTCAATTATAAAAATCCTGTTCGTTTCAATGTGTGTCCGATTCATGAGGTAACTGAGATAGGAAATTGCATGCTATGTAGCGACAATAGTTTTGGTTTGCCAGTTTCCGTATAAGTACTTGTATGGATGGTTTACTAGTACGCGGAATCTAGCAGCTGATCAAGTCTGATCCGGAAATTAATTATCATATGCTTGTTTATTGAGTAGTCACGAAAACAAGGATGTCCAGATTGTAGAGGAGATGGACTCTGGCTTGTGTACATGCATGTTTGACATAGACTCATGTTTCAGGTCCAGATGCTATGCTTCTATTTCGAATATGAAAACAGAGCTCCTTGGTATTTTGTAACATGAGAAATAGAGGGAAAAGAAAAGGCTAAGCTGTCAGAGCCTCCGAACTTTATGTTATTGCGTTTCTCATGTGTTCCCTTGTATTAAATCCTGGTGTAAAATTCAACACATACCACAATACAGTGCTAGCACTCCTAGCAGTAGTTTATAATAACACCATCAAACAATGTGTTTTCTGAGCAAGTGACATGCTTACTGAGAATGTCTCTACCCATAGGTTCAGTTATTCTTTAAGCCACATACTTATGGATTGGATAAATAATAATTATTCACCAACACAATAGCACTTTATTCAAGTAAATATAAACATACAAGTCTTGTGGTACAGCTATTCTTGTAATCGTAACTAGGGCATATACAATGAACATTAATTGAGTAGCAATGGCTCAATCTCTTGATCATTTACTGGAGTAACTATGGAAGGCCTTGGCCTTATTGTTCGCATGTTGTGCAACGCTATTTCTACTTGTTTCATATTCGGTCTATCTTCGCCTCTAAGCTGCAAGCACATTTTGGCGAGGGAGGCAATGCTATTAATCTCCTCCTCAGTTGCTTCTTCACGAATTTCAGCTGCAACTACCTCGTCAATTGGCCTTGACTCAAACTCTGACAGAAAGTAAGTTGACAAGTTCTGTTTCAAGCCTGTATCGCTTGTAAAAATAGGTTTTTTTCTAATGAGCAGCTCCACAAGCACCACCCCAAAACTATACACGTCACTCTTTTCATTTAGCTGTCCAGTATGGTAATACTCCGGATCTAGATAACCAAATGTACCTTGTACAACTGTATCAACATGTGTTTCATCAATGGGAACCAACCTGGAAGCTCCAAAATCTGAAACTTTTGCTGTGTAGTTTGCATCAAGGAGTATATTAGATGACTTGACATCACGATGGAAGACAGATACTGAAGCTGAAGAGTGAAGATAATACAGTGCCCCTGCTGCTTCTGCGGCAATTCTCAGGCAATCATCCCATGACAACTTGAACGTGCTTTCTGAAGAAGGGTGAAGAATTTCATATAATGAACCATTGGGAATGAAGTCATACACTAGCAACGGGACCTTTGTTTCAAGACAACAACCAAAAAGTTTTACGATATTTCGGTGGCTTAGCTGTGAGAGAATAGCGACCTCATTAATGAATTGATTGATTTCACTCTGCTCAATGACCTTCGATACTTTAATTGCTACAACACGTTGATCTGATAAGATTCCTTTATACACCATGCCGTGCCCTCCACGACCAAGGATACGGGTTTCATCAAAATTGTTTGTTGCCTTTTCTAGCTCTTCCAAAGAGAAGATTTTTGTCTTGTCATTTGCATTTTCGTCTGCAGATATCAATTGCTCAAGGAGCAGGCCTTTGTTCTCATGGAAATATTTCCTACGCATTTTTTTTTGGACATCTCTTTTCCATCTAAGAACAACAAATGTAGAAGACAAGCCAAGAAGTAGAATTCCAAAGCCAGCGCCAAACCCAATAGCGATACCTGTTATCAATAATTATGATCCAGTCAATTCTTGTTTTGATTCAGTCAATGCAAAATGTAATGAAGTCCAGACTGACCTAAGAGAAGGCCTATTTTCTTTTTATCTTGGATACACCTCTTTTCAATGGCATCATACTGTGTATTATGAGGGCATTCCGTGCAAGAGTAATTTCCATAGACGTTATGGCATAATCCTCTGCAAATGCCCGGTGTAACTGTGCATTCGTCAACATCTGCAACCACATGCATCGTTGTAAGATGAAAGAAAGAATGGTTCAAATACTCCCTCAACTTTTATATCTAAATCTGAATCTTTTTTCATTGGAAAAAAGTGTTTGAGCAAAAATTATTATACTCTACTAATAATATAGTAATTGTCGGCCAAAGCATTATCCAAACAAAATTATTATATATTGTAGTCGAAAAAACAGATGGACTATATGTATCTTTTGTGTGTCAGGGAGGACCTTTGCAACCGCTTTGGACATATGGATTCCCTTGAAAGCCAGTGTTGCATTGGCATCTATAGCCAATGTAACTATAACCATAATATTTATCTGTTGAGCTGACATTCAAGCATGTACTCTCAGAACTAATGCATGCATATGTACTGATATTCTGTTGCGCCTCTTGGCAGGTAAGATTGGCTACGGCCCAATGCCATTCTTGACTGATCATGGAGCTGCTGTAGAGAGCACCAGCTGCCACATAAATCGCAGAAGTGCTTTTGACCCCCATGATCCCTTCGTTGATACTGATGTATGAGACGTAGTTCTTAGTGCTCGCGAAATCACGAAACCCAGTGGCGTAGAGCGTCATGCCATCAGTGCAGTCGAGCTGAAATTCTGTCCTCGCAGAGCAGCCTTCTTCCAGTCCGAATGGAAACGGAACCATGATGTTCCCACATGATCGGCCACAATTCGCCTTCCGTGGAGTAGGGTTGTACCCTGTACGTGTTGTCCGATCCGATGGGAAACTCGATCATTAGGTTATATATATATATAAAACTAACTTTATTATGCTACACTTGATATATATAAAATAAACAAGTTAAATACACCGTTACCTCGATCACGCGAGCAGCCACCTTGTACGTACGGATTGCCAGAATACCCAGCAACGCACTCACACAGGTACCCGGCCGGGAACTGGTCGCTGCAGGCGCTGTTCTCGCTGACGCACGCGTACCTGGTCTTGTTCTCCAACGCGGCGGAACAGGTCGGTGCATCTTCCACGATCCAAGGAAGCGTCATGGTAGCGGTGACGTTGATGCTTCCATTAGACTGGAGGTCGTGCCTGACGAACTGGAGATCCAAGCTCGGAATAGATGTACCATAGCTGTCGGAATAGTCATAGCTGCAACATCCGGTGCCGTTGCACTCCTGCCTGCTGGCAACGGCTCCCGCGATTCCCTGGCTTGGACAAGCGGTGGTCTTACATATCAAAGGCCCCGTGCCAACACCAGTTATTAGCCTGTAGGCGTCGAAGTTGCAGCCACTGAATGTTAGTCCTACGTATTGCATGCCAAGAAAAGATCGCCCGGCCGATGGCTTCCATGACATGTTGTACACGTCGACGCCGGATACCACGGGGATGGAGCGCGAAATGGCGACGTATACTGTTATTTACAATCATATATACATATGAGAAAGAAGAATTTGTATGCACCAAAAACATAATTTATTTTAGTATCACATACCGTACGTTCTGCTTAATTACTTCCTCCTTTTCCTTCTATGAAGCATAACTTGACTTTACACGGTTTTCTAAATTACGCTTTGATCATTCATTCGACTTATATTATATTATTTACGATTATAAATTTATATCAGTACAAAATATTTTTACTACAAGTCTAATAATTTCAAATTTCTATTATAAGTTAACTTTTATCTTTTTATATTATTAATTAATAAAGTTTAAATCTTAATATACATAAGCATTTTATATAAGCTATGCCCACACGTACCACCAAACGTAAGATGGATGTCGGTGACCTCCGCGTCACGACCAATGCTTCTGAGGAAGAGCGTCGGGGACTGTGTGGTGTTGTCGCAGATAAGCTCGAAGTCGGGGTCCCGGAAGCAGCCGGCGCCTACGCCGAAGGGGTACGGGATGCTCAGGTCGCCGCATGTCTTGGGACACCCCGCGAGAGAGGCGGCGGAGGGAACTGTCCCATTGCCGGACCCTTGCGCCGCTGCAGCCCGGGCGTAGCCAAGTATTAGGACCACGGCTAACAGCAGCGGCGCATCACGAGCAAGAAAGCCGGCCATCGCCCGCCGCCAGCAGCTGCTCAGAACTGGCCGGCCTTTTCTAGCTATGTTCTACCTAGCTTGTACCTCTCCACAACCGTACGTGCTCGATATCTACTTCAATCGCCGGGGACGTGTACACATATAGATGCCTAGGAATATGAACAAGTGTCCACGCGCAGCATATCTAGACTCTTTTTTCTTGTGACTTGGTCACAAAACGTTGATCGGCGCACGTGTGCACAGTGCGTCAACATGCAATCATGCCTAGTGGCTATGAAAGCGTACCTGCTACTGGCCACGTGCGCACATGTACGTGTACCGCGAAACTATGTTATGTACTATTTGTTGGAAAAAAAACTATGTTATGTACGTGTCAAGGACGAAAATGTCGTTTTTAATGTGCCCTGATAGGTCAACGAAGAAAATGATGAGGGGATTAGTGTAAGTATAATACGAGAACGATTAGTGGCTACGGTTGGTCTTCGTCTGCATGAACATGAGCTGGAAGGCGCGCGTTCATTGCGGCTTGAAGAAAAATGGAACTATATGTCGCGTGCCTCTTATTCTCTCCTTATTTTCTTATTACTTAGTCGAAGTGAATTCGATTTTTTTGCTGCAGGCCCCTCTAGCACTACCAGAATCCTTTACATCCGCCCGCCTCCTCCGCCTCGGCCATTTTTGGACCCGGTGCTGATGGGGCTTCAGCACCGGGTCCAACGGCTAGGAGCGGGGGCGGCGCGGAGGTGTGTCCGGGCGGACTAGCACCGGGTCGTGGCTGCACCCGGTGCTAAAGGCCACGACCGGGCCGCGGGGGCCGTGCGGCGGCCGGCCACGTCACCGGGCGCACGCGAGCCACGACACTGGCCCGGTCGTGGCCTTTAGCACCGGGTCGTGGCTGCACCCGGTGCTAAAGGCCACGCTGCGGCGGGGCCAAAGACCGGCCTGGCCACGGAGGCCGTGCGAGAGCTGGCCACGTCACCGGGCCACGTCACTGGATGAACAAGAACAATTTTTCTTTTTAATCTCTGTATAAAAGTTGTAACTAGTCGTTCTCCCTCGTACAAACTTCAAAAAAGATCATTTTTCTTCCTAAAAATTCCTAAAATCATACTCTATCAAGTTATGAAACTTATTAATGTTATTATTTTGAAAAATCTTCTCGTGTTTGAACAATCCAAATTTTGAATTAAAAATGACACCTACAACCAAGGTTTTTTTCACACTAGGTGATGTCAAATGAAAAAGTGATGAATACCAAAGTTTCATATTTCATCATGATCTACAATCTTTATTCAGGTCATTTTGTCATTTTCAAAATGGGTAATAACATGTAGTAGAAATTTGACAAGTCTCTAACAAAGTTTTGGAAACTATGCGAGTGAATCTAGGATTAATGAACAATGTATACTACCACTTTCTCAAATGCAAAAATGACTTAAATAAAGATTGTAGATCTTGATGAGATATGAAATTTTGGTATTCATGACTTTTTCATCTGAGACCGTTTAATGTTCCAAAATCTTTCATTTAGTTATCAATTTTTGTAATTTATAAGATTTTCTAGTAATTTATAAGATTTTCTAGTAATTTATAAGATTTTCTAGTAAGTTATAAGATTTTCTAGTAATTTATAAGATTTTCTATTAATTTATAAGATTTTCTATTAATTTACAGGATTTTCTAGTAATTTACAAGATTTTCTATTAATTTATAAGATTTTCTAGTAATTTATAAGATTTTCTAGCATTTTATATTGATTTTCTAGTAATTTATAAGATTTTCTTATTTAATATATATTTTTAACAGGTATTAATAACTGAATTAAAACAAGTATTAATAACTATACATTAAAAACTATATTTATAAGATTCCCAAATAGTAGCCCCCGGTGCTAAAGGCCCGTTTGGAAACTGGGCGCCAAACGAAAAGTTGGGGCCTTTAGCACCGGGTTGATCTAAAATCCGGTGCTAAAGGCCCCCAATTTTTGTTTGGCGCCAGTTACGGGGCCTTTAGCACCGGGTGTAGAAGACCCGGTGCGAAAGGGGGGGCCTTTAGCACCGGGTCGTGGCTGCACCCGGTGCTAAAGGCCTTCGTCTGGCGCACAGTTACGGCCTTTAGCACCGGGTGTAGAAGACCCGGTGCTAAAGGGCCTTTCGCACCGGGTGGTGGGAAGACCCGGTGCTAAAGGGGGGGCCTTTAGCACCGGGTCTTCCCACCACCCGGTGCGAAAGGCCCTTTAGCACCGGGTCGTGGCTGCACCCGGTGCTAAATGCCCCGGACCTATATAGGCCGGGGACTTCTCTCCCCTCACTCACTTCGCCCTCACTCGTCACAGATCGAAACCGCCGCCGGTGCCTCCTCGTCTCCTCAGCCGCCGCCCGTCGCCGTCGCCCGTCGCCGCCGCCGCCCGTGGTCCCCGCGCCCACGCCGCCGCCACCTGTCGTCCCCGCGCCCACGCCGTGCCGCCGCCCGTCGTCCCCGCCGCCGTCGTCGTCCCCGCGCGCGCGTGTCGTCCCCGCCGCCGTCGTCGTCCCCGCGCTCACGCCGCCGCCACCCGTGGTCCCCGCGCCCGTCGTCCCCGCGCCGGCGCCCCTCATCCCCGCG
The DNA here is from genome assembly GCA_033239725.1 of Echinochloa phyllopogon. Classification (NCBI taxonomy): domain Eukaryota; kingdom Viridiplantae; phylum Streptophyta; class Magnoliopsida; order Poales; family Poaceae; genus Echinochloa; species Echinochloa phyllopogon. The sequence continues at coordinate 18,684,027 of BTCW01000016.1, forward strand.
CCGCACGTCGTCCCCGCGCCGCTCCTCGTCCCCTCGCCGCCGTCGCCCGCCGCGCCCGTCACTGCACCCGGTGAGCCTCTCTGTGAAATGTTTGTGAGCCGGCCTTCGTGCCGTGCGTGAATGTTTGTGAGCCGGCCTTCGTGCCGTGCATGTGTTTGTGTGTGCAGGTACCCGTTGCATGGCCGAACACGTTCGCTAAGCACATACATTGAAAATATTAGAAATTACATTGAAATGTATATTGGAAATGTTATATTGGAAATGTATATTGGAAATGTTATATGTTTGAAATGTATATTGGAAAATGCTTCATTTAAATGTATTGGAGATATTTACATTGAAATGTATATTGGAAATGTTATATGTTTGAAATGTATATTGGAAAATGCTTCATTTAAATGTATTGGAGATATTTACATTGAAATGTATATTGGAAATATTATATGTTTGAAATGTATATTGGAAAATGCATCATTTAAATGTATTGGAGATATTTACATTGAAATGTATATTGGAAATGTTATATGTTTGAAATGTATATTGGAAAATGCTTCATTTAAATGTATTGGAGATATTTACATTGAAATGTATATTGGAAATGTTATATGTTTGAAATGTATATTGGAAAATGCTTCATTTAAATGTATTGGAGATATTTACATTGAAATGTATATTGGAAATGTTATATGTTTGAAATGTATATTGGAAAATGCTTCATTTAAATGTATTGGAGATATTTACATTGAAATGTATATTGGAAATTCTATGTATATTAGAAATATATGTGCTTCATTTAAATGTATATTAGAAATATATGTGCTTCATTTAAATGTATATTGGAAATGTTATATGTTTGTATAATGTATACTATCGAAAATGTTTATTATCGGAAATTCTATGGCATACCCGAACCCATCGCGCACCCGAACCCCCTTAGCGAACCCTTAGCGAATCAATTCACACCGCGCACCCGAACCCCTTGGCGAATCCGTTTTTCACGCACCGACCCCCTTAGCGAAAATGTTAGAAATATTGGGAATATGTATGCTCTGTATATATTTCTTATCAATTATTTTTAATTCTATAGATGGCGGGCAACAACAACAACGTCTCACCCATGCAAGAGGACAACAACACCCCTGTCCCACCCATGCAAGAGGACAGCAACACCCCTGTCCCACCCATGCAAGAGGACAACGACACGTTCTTTGCGAATCAACTTTTCAATATTGTAACCCAACCAATGTCCATGGATCTGGGACGAGGTCGTCAATCCCCGAGGAGAATACTTCTCGCCAGTACTGGAGGACGTGCCGGACAGTCCAACAAGATAGTCGTCAATCTTAATTAAGTAGAAAATACAGTTTAAATATATATAACTCGAGTTGAGATGCATGAATATCTACTTTTGTAATATATATGTCTTCTATTTTGATGAAATGTCAGCTAGTATGAATATAGAGTCGGCCGAATACGCATTAGAATACATGTATTAGAATATATACGTATATAGACGTGCACGCATGGCTACTGAAAAAAGCAAAAAAAAAAGAAATCCGAGGCCTTTAGCACCGGTTGCAGACAGCAACCGGTGCTAAAGGCAGGCCCTTTAGCACCGGGTGCAGCCACGACCCGGTGCTAAAGGCCATGCTACGGCGCTGCGGGGCAGGCCCTTTAGCACCGGGTCGTGGCTGCACCCGGTGCTAAAGGGGTACCCCTTTAGCCTCGGATTAGTTGCACCGGGTAGGAAACCCGGTGCTAAAGGCATTTCCCACCCGGTGCAGATGTCGATCATTCTGGTAGTGTAGGCTGCAGCGGCAAATTAGGGCCGGTCCGTGTATCACTACCAGAAACCTTCACTTCCGCACCCCTCGTATGTCTCGGTGCACTCAAGATCCGGTGCTAATATAACGTTAGCACCAGATCTAAATTTGGAGCGACCTCAGGGACCCTTTAGCACCGGTTGGTAACACCAACCGGTGCTAAAAGTGACTTTTAGCACCGGTTGGTGTTACCAACCGGTGCTAAAGGCCCCGACCCTTTAGTACAGGGTCGTAACACCAACCGGTGCTAAAAGAACCCTTTTAGCATCGGTTGGTGTTACGACCCGGTGCTAAAAGCCTTTTAGCACCGGTTGGTAAATACAACCCGGTGCTAAAGGGGTGTCACATGCTACTACAAAACAAAAGCATCTTCTATCCTATCACATGTGCTTTGTAGGTGAGATGGTTAGGTCGGTACGCGCGAGCCGAGAGGTCCTGAGTTCGAATCCTCGCAGCAACGCGCATATTTTTTTGACGAATGGGTGCTAAAAGGCCTTCCCAACCGGTGCAAATGGGCCATTCTCCGGTAGTGTATACATCAGACAAGTTTTAGTTTCTGATTGGAGATTTATAAAAGTTGAGCTAGTAAATTGTTTATCGATGCACTACCAGAATCATGCACATTGGCACCGGGTGGGAAAGCCCTTTAGCACCGGGTTTCCACCCGGTGCCAATCTTCCGGTGCTAAAGGGGTCAAATAACCGGTGCTAAAGGTGGGGGCACTACCCAAAAATATTTGCATATTTGCGTGTTGCGGGATTCAAACTCAAGACCTCTTGGCTCGCGCGCGTGCACCCACCTAACCATCTCACCTACACAGCGCATGTGATAGGATTAAAGATGCGCTCCTTTTGAAGTATCATGTGACACATACATTAGCACCGGATCGTATTTACGAACCGGTGCTAAAAGGCCTTTAGCACCGGGTCGTAACACCACCCGGTGCTAAAGGGTGACCCTTTAGCACCGGGTCGTAATACCACCCGGTGCTAAAGGAGGGGGACCCTTTAGCACCGGGTTGTAACACCAACCGGTGCTAAACGGAACTTTTAGCACTGGTTGGTGTTTCAACCCGGTGCTAAAGGGTTCCCGAGGGCGCCCCAATTTCGCACCCGGTGCTAACGTTACATTAGCACTGGATCTTAAGTGCACCGAGGCATATGAGGGGTGCGGATGTGAGTTATTCTTGTAGTGATGTTTCACTATAAAAGTTGTAAAATCTAGCTTGGGTAGAATCGCGCTAACGCGGAGACCACGACCCTTGCGTCCTGATGGGTGCAGGTGGGCTGTTGTGGCCCACGTGTTTTTTCTTTTTTTGTTGGTTTCACCTTTAAAAATATAGTAACTTTCTCCTGAGGCGTCTGTTTTCAATTGTTTTTGCACTACTAGGTCCTCTACGATGGGATCGATAAAACTAGATCGATGATGCATGTGAAAAAACAATAGCAATATACTAACCCAAGCATAACGGAAACCAATTATGCATCTCAAGCCATGAGCATTCAAAATTTCAATGCCGCTATGCATAAAATTTGGCAAACAATTCAAATTTGGTGCAACTTTGAGCTTTCAGAAAGGAACTTATGCAAATTCATAATTTAACAAACCCATGAACATGTTCAAGTGCTTTATGCATCACCATGATCATACGTGCAACATATCCATCATATACATGCATGTGTTCATAAGGGTTCAAACCTGAACTTGTCTAAGTGTTCATCAAAGTGACCATGTTTGACCACTTTTTATTCAAAATCTGCTTAAGCAATGCCTACATGTCTTTGCACATTTGAAAAGGTCAAAGTACCAGATTTCCAATGGTCTATAACTTGCTGTCAACTTTTAAGCTTATTAATGCATTCAAAATTCTTGGTCAAACAATTGTTTTCAATTGAATCTTGCTAAAAACTACTGGCAAGACTACAAATAGCACCAAGCACTTCTCTTCAAGGGTCCACGACTGCTCGATTGATGAATCTGAATTCTGTAGAAGGAAATTAAGAGGCTGGAAGACTACTTTGACTACTCGAAACGGTTCTAAGACTTGAAGAGAAGGCACATAGAACTCGGGGGGCTTGTGGGACCAGGATCCCAAGGACTACTCACGGGCGCGCCTAAACTACCCTACAGGGGTGGTGTTAGTGTTTGTGCACCAAGTACCTGCCTTGGGTACCTCAGCACTAGAGAGTAGTCGGGACATTGATGGATCTAGAACATAATGGTTAAATGCAAAAATACAAGACACAAGGATTTAGACAAGTTCGGGCCTCCAGAGTAGCGTAATACCCTACATCCTATATGGGGATTGTATTTTGCGCCCTGCATTATGGTGTTGAGAGTTGGTAGTCTGATATGGCCTACCAAACTAGGAACCTCTGCCCTCCTTTATATATCCTAGGGGGCAAGGTTACGGTATGAGAGTTCTAATAGGAGTACAACAAGTAGTTCAACTAGGACTCGATCTTCTTCCTTAAGGGTACCTGGGGATCATAATCTCACAAGCTCCCAAGCGCTTCATAGCCGAACAACGACCTCCTTCAAAGTCTTCTAGTGTTTTGCCGAGTGCTTTTGGTTACTGAGAGGCTTTGGAGAGCTTCATAAATGTCTTGAATAAATATGCTCACTGAGGGTGAAGCATATATGCTTAGCCACTGAGCCTAGAGCTGTTTAGAATAGTTAGGTCGAGGGTCCTGAAAAAAATCTTCAAATCTTTGTGTTGAAATGATAGACAATAGGCAATGAAAAAAGTGTGCTACCTGGGTATAGCCCCAAGCCTTTAATCGAACGGTTCTTCATTCGGTCTGAGAGTCAAGAAACATAATCCTCGTAATAGCTGTCGTATAGATATCGAAGTACTACTGGTGCCAGTACTCGGTTAGTCGTTGAGTCATCGTAATATGCATGTACCAATTAGTCAAAGTATTTGGCTGGCGTTGTAGTGCCGTGCTAGTTCTAGTACTCGGCTAGTTCTAGTACTCGGCTTTAAGTTCTGGCTTGTGCTATTTAGCCCCCAAGCCTTAAGCGACTAGCTGGAGTACTTTGCAAGCATTATGGAGCCACAACATATGAGCATCGACTAGTGTAAGTACTCAGGTGGCTTTATGGCACCATAGAGAGACGAGGTGGTCCCATGTCCAGACTGATGCGAGTACTCAGTTGTGAACCCTGCAACTTAAATACATATGATGAGTAGTATCCTATCGAAAGATATTTATAAAACAAAATAATAACACATTGTAATGCTTATACAGATTTTCTGTTCATTGCTCTTGTTAAGCGCTTAACCACTCGAGTATGTAGTTGACATGTTACATTTAGGCACTTGGTCCTGCTTAAATATAGCCCATAATGCAGAGAACTGGGTCGGTGCGTATGTATTACGAAGTGGCCAAAGTTTCATCGGTTAAGGTGCATGCTACTGAGCGGTGTTGGTTGTTAAGAGTGGAGAGAAATAATAAAGTAGTCGATGAGGACTTTTCCTCCTATTAGAGAAGTCGCGCAAGGGTTCGCTACCCATTACCAAGGTCTTTTCATATGTATGTGTAGCCTCCAAAAGTCCCACGTAATTTTATGTAGCAGGTCCGCGGGCTAAGAACTCTACTTAACTCCATGTACTAAGTTCGTGGGAAGAGCCCTACGTAACTTGGAGTACCAAGTTTGTCGGTTAAGTGCCCTGCATATCTCGATTTATCAAATACGTGACCTAACGTGGCATGTTCCATAGTCGGCGATGGTGTAGCACCTGAGAACTGTTGTTGTCAAGGGACGTACCCAAAAAAGTCGTCAGCATATGGCCAAGCATGTGTAGAAGCTAAAAAATTATTTTAAAGAAAATAATTATTGAGTATGACTTAGCTTGATTTGCGTCGCAATCGAAGTAGTCATCATGCGCAATGAGGTGGTTCTCGATGAAGCCGACAAGTCAGGAGTCATGATCCTTGACTAGTTCGATTTTGTATGACTCGTGTTCTCAACTGGTTCATTGGTCCGAGTAGTCCAAGTTACGTGCCACGACGGCGACGATGTCGGCGCTGGAGACGACGTTGCCCCTGTAGTAGGCCGCGTTGAGCTAAAAAGCAATGGTCAAAAGTTTTGTTCTTGTTAAGATTGTTCTGCAATGAGTAAGATTTCAGAAAGCAAATATTGGATGATATTAGTGACGTTACCTTGACCAGTTTAAAGAAAAAACCACAAATTAACGTACTTAATAAAGATGCAATTTGTCTAAAAAATAAAGATGCATGGAACCAACCGTGATATATTGTACCTGGATCAGAGGGCCTTCAGAGTTCAAATTTTGGAGAGTCGACATGACGAGTTTCTATTGGAGGTACCATGTAAAATACGAAAAACTCACGGGTCACGATTAACATCTATTGACGACCAAAATTGGCAGTTGCCTAACAGACCAAGGGCAACCGGTCAGACCGGTTCTAGGAACCGGTCAGACCGGTTTTACTGTAGCCAATCTGGCAACGGCCAAACCGGTCTGACCGGTTTCACAAAGCGGTCTAACCGGTTTTTCCCGTGGTGGAGTAGTTTTAGGACTTTAGAGTTTTATCCCATATTGTAAACCAACTCGACGGGGTAAGACCATCCCACCCTATAAATATAAAGGGCCAAGGCCGATTGAGAGATCATCCAACATCCAATCCAATCGAATTTATCTTTTTTACCTTTTATCGTTTTATCTTTACTTTTACCTTTCTGCGTTTCGCATTACTTTTATCTCCAAACCCTAGCTCTTCCAACCCCATGTATCTTCTGTTCTTCTCTCGTCTCGACGATGTTTGAGGGCGTTCTAGGTGGCCTGCCGACCCTAGAACAACCCTAGACTCTCAAGCTCCGACGGGGTCCCTCCCGAGCTCGAGATTCTAGGTTTTCACCGTCGCCCCGTCCAAAGCGGTCTGACCGGCTTCACAAAGCGGTCTGGCCGGTTTCATCCGTCAAAAGCAGTCTAACCAGTTTCACCAAGCGGTCTGACCGGTTTCGCTCCAAGGCAACGGCGACTTCGTTGGCGCGGTTTCGTGTCAACATATTTTTGGCGACTCCGCTGGGGACGAAAGCAAAGAGATCTGTTACTATGGTTAATCTACCAAAACCTAGTGACGTTGATCCTTCTAATATTGTTAAGCCGATTGTTGATGAATTATCGGCTGAGGATCGTCAAGCTTATGAGGACTTCATGAAGGACCGTGAGGAGAAGCAAACCCGACGCAAAGCAGCAGCAGATGAAGAAGCTACTCAGTGGTTTTTATCTCACTTCTCCAAGAATCGGAAGGGCGGCATCTCCAAGGACAGGGAGATAGTCTTCGTTTCAAGCGAAGACGAGCATGATGAAGAAAAAGACATTGTGAGTACTACAGCACCACCTGTTACTTTGGAGCAAATTAATCAATTATTAGTCAATGGTCAAAAACAAATGTTTGCTACTGTCCAAAACATGATTGATAGCTCGTTAGGCAAGCAATCTTTGATCAATGATAGTAATACTCCTAAGTTTGATGTTGCTAGTACTTCACAAAATCATGTCATGCCTCCTGGATCATTGGCAACACCCACGCCTCAATTTGGCATGCCGATGAACTATCTCGAAGGTCAAACGACTCCAGAACCACGCAATGCGGTCAGACCGGTTTTACAAACCGGTCAGACCGGTTCTGGTAGACCGGTTCAAACCGGTCAGACCGGTTCTGGTACTTTAGTTGCTTATCAATCATCTCCTGAACCAATTACTAGTATGCATCCTGTTCAGGTTGATCTTAGCCGAACAAATGGATTCGCTGGTAATTTTGTTCCTCCATATGCAACTATATATCATCCTATACCTCCCCAGAGTTCAGGTTATTCATACGGTACAGTGCCAAACAATGTTTATTCGCAATAAGTACCGTATGTACAGCCGAACCAGGTACCACATCATACACCGAATACTAATACTTCTAGTGTACAAAGGCCAAATGATCCTTATCATGATCAATTGCTTGAAAAATATAAAAGGGATTTGGCCATTATGTTTAAAGAGACTTTCGGTGTAGAACTTAAAGACAAAACTCTAGTGTGTCAAAAACCATATCCTGAGAGTTTTGATGCTATACCATATCCTCACAATTTCAAGGTACCCGAATTTGTTAAATTCACTGGGGAGGATAGTAGAACTACATGGGAGCATGTTAGCCAATTTAATGCACAAATGGGTATTCATGGTAATCTTGATCATTTAAAAATCCGAATGTTCCCATTGTCATTATCTGGTACTGTTTTCTCATGGTTTTCAGCATTATCCCCTAATTCCATTCATACATGGTCTCAATTAGAGAAGAAATTTTATGAACACTTTTACAATAGTGACAATGAATTGAGACTTTCTCACTTAACATCGGTTAGGCAAAAGAGTGATGAGCCTGTTTCTGAATATATTAGAAGATTTAGAGATACAAAAAACCGATGTTATAGTTTGGTTATTTCTGAAAAGGATCTTGCTGAATTATGTCTTAATGGTTTGAGATCTCATATCAAAGAGAAATTAGAAGGCTATGAGTTTCTAACCATTAATCAAGTGATGCAAAGAGCTTTGGCTCAAGAAAGCCGAAATAAGGATTCTAAACCTAAACCCGATCGTTTTGGTGTGCATACCGTCAATTATGATTATTCAGACGATGAGGGTAAAGAGGTTTATGCTGCTGAATTTGTATGGTCATCTAAAGATGAACCTAGCACTTGTTCTTCTCTCAAGCCGACTCATAAAAATCGGCACGAAGAAGTAAAAATCACCTTTGATGTAACCAAGTGTGATAGGATCTTTGATGAGCTTGCAAATGCTGGGAAACTGAAATTTTCTCATAGTATACCGCCGAATGATGAGTTAAAACGGCGAGCTTATTGCAAGTTTCATAATACTTATTCTCATGCTACCAATGATTGCAATGTTTTCCGTAGACAAATACAATCGGCCATCAATCAAGGACGATTGTTGATTAATGTGATGAAGATTGATGAAAACCATTTTCCTATTCACACACTTGAATTAGTGAATCCGAAAGTGTTGATTCGGCCGCATCAAGCCGAAAAGGCTAAAGGGAAAAATGTGATCATTGGTGAAGAAAGACCTATGAATTCAGCAAGGATGTCATCAAAAAAGACCCCTCGGTTCAAGTTGAAGACTCAAACACTCGGGGGGCAAGACAAGAGCGAAGGTACCGGTTTTGCGCAAACCGGTCTAACCGGTTTTAGAACCGGTCTGACCGGTTGGTACGGGAAAACCAAAGACAAGGCAAGGCCGAGCTTTGAAGAGCTCTTGGCCAAATATAAGAAGAAAGGGGCTGCTCAGGAACAAAAGAAGCTTCAGAACAAAGTCAGAAGTATGAAGCCATGTCAGAAGCAGTCAATGAGCAAACAAGAATCAGTGAAGCAACATGGGAAGGTGGTACCAGCAAGATCAGCAACAACCAAGCAAGTATGGAGGCCAAAACAAGTTGTTTCATCATCAATTTGAGTTAAAGCAAGGTATGGCCGATAATATGTTTATCGCCCTTAGAACTTATATATGGCCGGTGTTTTGTTCATCATCGTCCTTAGATAATTTTGGTCCAGAAAGTTGTTTTCTAGCACGCAAGCTTTGCTACAAAACAGGGGGGCATATGTTGACGAACAAAATTGGCAGTTGCCTAACAGACCAAGGGCAACCGGTCAGACCAGTTCTAGGAAGCGGTCAGACCGGTTTTACTGTAGCCAATCTGGCAACGGCCAAACCGGTCTGACCGGTTTCATAAAGCGGTCTGACCGGTTTTTCCCGTGGTGGAGTAGGTTTAGGACTTTAGAGTTTTATCCCATATTGTAAACCAACTCGACGGGGTAAGACCATCCCACCCTATAAATATAAAGGGCCAAGGCCGATTGAGAGATCATCCAACATCCAATCCAATCGAATTTATCTTTTTTACCTTTTATCGTTTTATCTTTACTTTTACCTTTCTGCGTTTCGCATTACTTTTATCTCCAAACCCTAGCTCTTCCAACCCCCTGTATCTTCTGTTCTTCTCTCGTCTCGATGACGTTTGAGGGCGTTCTAGGTGGCCTGCCGACCCTAGAACAACCCTAGACTCTCAAGCTCCGACGGGGTCCCTCCCGAGCTCGAGATTCTAGGTTTTCACCGTCGCCCCGTCCAAAGCGGTCTGACCGGCTTCACAAAGCGGTCTGACCGGTTTCATCCGTCAAAAGCGGTCTGACCGGTTTCACCAAGCGGTCTGACCGGTTTCGCTCCAAGGCAACAGCGACTTCGTTGGCGCGGTTTCGTGTCAACAACATCTCACAGATGCTGTGGAACCCTATGGCAACCCTGGCGCCCTTGTCCTTGCCGGCGTCGAGCTCAAACGGTACCATCCGTGTCCGCACGTTCAGGAGCCACTCGTCTAGCGCAATGGTGCCCCGCCACACGACGATGATGTCACGGTGGTCGCCGCACATGGGAAAATAAATCACGCATAGCATACAAAATATACATATTCAAGTATAGCATATACAAAATCAACAAGTCATTAATTAATAGATCATCTGACCAGGGAAAATCATCACCATCGTATTCCATCTTTTGGAAGACCCTAGTAAATTTAGAAAAAAGGCTGAATTAAACTAAGAGGCATGGCATGAGCATTAAACTGAAACTAAAACATTAGACCGGTGGCTAACGAATGCTACATTTGTTATTATTGTATCCACATTGTTACAATATAATATATTATATTGTTCCAGTTATAAAGATCAAAAACTTGATAAATTGAACAATATAATATATTATAGATTTTGGCAACACAACATGAAAATTTCACATGAATTTATCTACATACATATAACAAAATTCCTGTTGAAACTAAGTATTCATAGAAACCAAAGATTTTGCTAGTTTTTGGTGCCCAGTATTTTGAGCAAAAATAGATTGAAAACATGGATCAGAAGAAAAGGATAGGTGCAGCATGTATATGCAATCATGGCTTACTGGACATAACTCACCAGGATATTGCAAGGAAGAATAAAGATGATGAATTATACCGAAGTTGCAACTGCCAAAGATTTTTCAGGATTCGGCGTCACCTGAAGGAGGCTGGTATATCAGGGTGTTCAATGTTATGCCTCCGTGCATCAAGATGATTACATATAGCAAATTTTCAATCATCATGTCTGGTGCAAACACATGAAAGAATCACGATTATAATGCATAATCCCTATTATAAGGGAATGTTCAAATCTGTTGCCATATTATAAATAAAAATTGTTTAAATGCATGTTCTTTTCTTTTTAATTATGAATGTGATTCAATCAACAAATAATTTTGCGGCTAGGCCAACAAAAACAATAATATGGACCGGGCTATCACCCCCGCCGGCAGCTCCCACCGCCCGGCTCCGGCGGCCACGGCCGCCGCCGCCTGCCGCCATGCTAACCCATCGGCTCCGGTGGCAACCCGCCACCTGCACCGCCCCGGCCCTCCGCACGTCGCCCGTTGTCCCCACCGGGCCGGCCGCCGCCCCGGCCACCCTTTCTATGTCCGTTGGCGACCGGGGCCCCCCAGGTAACCCCGGAACTAACCGGACAGCGGCGGCACACGGGGCTGCACGGTGACAGCGGCGCGCGGGGCTGCGGGTGGTGCTCCGCGTGAGCAGTCGTCTAATAAACTTAATGAATAATATGCATCGTAAGTTTGATGCAACAATACGGGTAAACATAAACCTTATACGTCGTACGACGGGGCTCCTAGCTGCATGTATGTAAAGGATAATTAACGATGAATGCATGCGCGACGAACTATATTATTAGTTGTATTTAATGGAGCTAGGAGGGGAGAGAATGGACCGCGACGATGGAGTCACAATGATGCTCGATCGAGCTGTGTGCGGGCACGTCGATACCGCCAGTGCTGCCTCGCAGTGGCAGATCTAGCCAAGAACCCGAGTGGCGGCCAGCCAGGTAAGCTACAGTTCTTGCTACAGTAGACAATGTTTAATTACACTGCGTTTCCATAATTTGAGTGGCGGCCCGTGCCGCCGCTCACTATATGCTGAGTCCGCCTCTGGCCTCGCCGGATTTGCACCTCTCCCTTGGCCCGCCGCGGGCAGGCGAGCATGAACGCCTTGTGGCCTCCATATGGCTGCGCTAGCGCGCACACCCCCAGCGGGTTCGGGCCCGTGACCACCTCCATCGTCTTCTTCACGCCGCGCCGCAATCACATGTTTAACAAAAATTTAATATCTAATATAGATACACGTGCTGCACACACGTGTTTATTGATTTTTTGCATCAAATAACAATCTAAACAATATAGATAAAATCATGAAACTATTTGAAAATGGATGGCCTTGCATAGGACCGCAATATTATTTCCGATGTCCTGTCCACCCCGGTCTCATCTATTAGTACTAATTTGGAAAGCCAATCAACAAAAGTAGTTTACGACAGTAAGTAAAGAACCCTACCTCGTTGATAATTTTGTCTAACCTTAATGTCTCTTGTAGGATGACTCTTTTATTCGGCGAGATATCTGACCAGCATCCATGTAGCTACAGTTGCCATTGTGTACATACTACCTGTCCTGTAATAATTAGGACAAACAAACACCCATTACACATACATAGATGTTTTGCTGAGAGCTAGCACATGCTCAACTCAACCATGCCCATGCGAAGTATAAAAAAAACCATGTCCATGCGCATCTTACCGGCAACGATGAGCCACTACCAGAATGATCGACATCTGCACCGGGTGGGAAATGCCTTTAGCACCGGGTTTCCCACCCGGTGCAACTAATCCGAGGCTAAAGGGGTACCCCTTTAGCACCGGGTTGAATAACCGGTGCTAAAGGGGCCCTTTAGCACCGGGTGCAGCCACAACCCGGTGCTAAAGGGCCTGCCCCGCAGCGCCGTTAGCAGGGCCTTTAGCACCGGGTCGTGGCTGCACCCGGTGCTAAAGGGCCTGCCTTTAGCACCGGTTGCTGCCTGAAACCGGTGCTAAAGACCCCGGATTTCTTTTTTTTTTGCTTTTTTCAGTAGCCATGCGTGCACGTCTATATACGTATATATTCTAATACGTGTATTCTAATGCGTATTCGGCCGACTCTATATTCATACTAGCTGACATTTCATCAAAATAGAAGACATATATATTACAAAAGTAGATATTCATGCATCTCAACTCGAGTTATATATATTTAAACTGTATTTTCTACTTAATTAAGATTGACGACTATCTTGTTGGACTGTCCGGCACGTCCTCCAGTACTGGCGAGAAGTATTCTCCTCGGGGATTGACGACCTCGTCCCAGATCCATCCGACGAGCTGTTCTGCAATTGCGTCAATTCTTTCTAGCTCCAGGGACTCTTCCTTCAGCCTGAACATCTATAATTTACAAATAATTGAAAGATATTTAATCCGCCGAGTTGGAGACAATAATTGTGCACTTAATAATAATGGAAATGTTGTTTATTATTACGTGCCATAATATCGTGTTGTGTAAGCTTTTTATGTCCCCAATTCCACATGAAATCGCAAACATAGTATGCACATAAATTATTTCCCGGCCCCTGTTTGGCACACTGTCGACCAAAAGAAATTAAGTAAAATTCATATAATATATTAGCCGAGGCCTACATGTACAAATTACTTGCTTACCGGAAAGCCAATGTTCCATTTTAGTGTTTCATGTTGAATTCCCGGGTGTTCTTGACGAAATTGAATCCAGGCCCTGCGAACAAAAAAATTGAGTTAAGTCATTGCGAGTGTAAGGGGTGAATTAAGTAGGGGAAAATATACATCACCTTGTCATCATGTCCATGATGTTCTGTAGTTTTTCTTTTGGAGTGTGCAACGAATCAAAGACGTTCACGACACCCCGGTCAGGACACAATATTATTAGGAACCAGTGGAATCTGTGCACATGTATACATTATAATCAGAAATGAATTAGTACACAAACAGTATAAGAAGAAGAAGCCTGTGTATGTACTCACTCGATGTTGTACGGGATTAGTATGGAGTCGCAGTAATTTTGTTTCTTAATATATTTGTATAGGTTTCCATATGTTTCCTCAGGATTCATCAATATCATTTCTTCACTTATCCTTCGAGGATCCACGAAACCAACGTCATATATCCCGGATCTGCGACATTTTTGAATCTCCATTCTGCATATGTTAAGCAATAAATAAAGCCCGCGTCAGCATAGATTGGAATTATTGTTTTCAAACTGTGAATTATAAGCAACAACAAAGTACTTACAGTGTCCAACAGGTGATCAAATCCACGTCCATGGCGTCGCGGTGGTACAGCTCATATATATCCTTAAACCTCAGCCACACCCAATCCTCGTCACCATTGTAGAAATCATGGTCCTTCACGCCTACTTTGATCATGCGTCGTTTATTCCTTCTTGATTCTTCCAAGTATCACTCATGGAATCGGCGCATCTTCGTCTGTAGCTTCCTCTCCATTTCAGGAGGGACCATAGGCTCGCCAAGATTAAACGGCCACCTCAGCGTTGTGTTTACAGGCACCTCTTCTTCCCCCAGGACTTGCGCTCTGGTTAGTCCAGTCTCGGCCATTACTCGTTGCACGTTAAGCTCGTCCAGAGATGGCAATGGACCCAAGGGCCGCTGAGGTTGCTGGCCGAGCTGAGGAACCTTTTTGGATGGCCCCGCCTCCTTATCTGCAGCCTTCCGCTTCCGGCGAGATTTCAGTAATGAGCGGTCATAGTCTGTTACTATTACTTCCTTCTGTTGACCCTTGCCCAAATTACCGAGGAATGACTTGACGACGGTGAGATCAAGCTTCGGCTCCGGCTCAGGTTTTTTCCTCCACTCGGCCATTTGCCTCTTTGTGTCTGCTTTGACCGAGGCTTCGAGCTCCTCTAGAGTCTTCTCACCCGCTCTTTTCTCTGGTGCGGGCTTCTCTTTGGTTTTCCGCGCCTTCTTCGCTGGTGGAGTGGGGGCAGAGGCTTTAGTGCGGCGTCCCCTCTTTGGCGGAGGGGGCGGAGACCTCTTCGGCGGAGGAGACGGAGACCTCTTTGGTGGAGGAGACGGGCTTGCATCAGGAGCTCCCGGAGAATCGTCATGATCCTGTGGATCTCTTGGAGGTGACGGGGGCTTGTTGGTAGCCGCAGGTGTACCGGGTATGACGACGTCTGCCTTGCTCCATAGAATGATGCAGTGAGAACACTGACCGAGTTTTGTTTCTCCGTCACCTCCGGGGATGTCAAGTTCCAAGTCTTCCCAGCTGGTGACGACTTGCTCCACCTCAACAGGTACGTAACCATGTGGAATGTCATTGCAGTGCCATTTTTGCCCTTCTTCCACACGTTTGGTCATACCGTATGCGACCTGATAAGTTAGTAGTCACAAAGAAAGTTAGTAAATGAATGGTATTTACGGTGAAATGTATGCAGTATGAACTAAGGTCGCATACGTACCACCACAGCTAAGTTCTTCTGCCTGACGACAAGCTCGCACGCGGTCCGTTGAGTTATTTCATCCACGGTGTAACGGACCGCTTCGGCGGCCTGTGTGGAAGCGTGACTGCTTCAGGTTTGACGGGAAGCAGCTGTGTCATCAACACATGGCAGTCGTGAGACTTCAGGTTTGTGAACTTCTTCTCTTTCATATTTATTATTCCCTTAATATTGGAGGAGTAGCCAGACGGAACCTTGATACTGTTCAAGCATTCAAACATGCTTGCCTTCTCTTCTTTGCTGAGAGTGAAGCTGGCAGGACGCAAGTACTGACGTCCTTTGTCTCTCTTTTCTGGATGTAGATCAGTCCGTTGCTTCAATCGTTTCAGATCCTGACGTGCTTCCAGTGTATCTTTTGGCTTCCCATAAGTACCCAGGAAGCTTATCAAGTTCACGCAAAGATTCTTCGTCAGATGCATCACATCAATCGCGTTACGGACCTCTAAACGTTGCCAATAAGGTAGCACCCAAAAGATAGACTTCTTCTTCCACATCGCGGCACGACCATCCTCGCCCGTCGGAGCAGCCTGGCTTCCGTCTCCCTTGCCAAACACCACGTGTAGGTCCTTCACCATATCAAATAGCTCTTCTCCACTCCGGTGTCTCGGCTTTGTACGGCGGTCAGCATTCCCGCCAAAATGCGCACATTTCTTTCGTAGCTCATGCTTCGCCGGAAGGAATCGACGGTGACCCATGTACACAACTTTACGACAATGTTTCAAATACATGCTTTCGGTTTCCTCTAAACAGTGAGTGCATGCTTTATATCCTTTGTTTGATTGTCCTGATAGGTTACTTAGTGCAGGACAGTCGTTGATGCTTATGAAAAGCAGTGCTCGAAGGTCAAACTGCTCCTGCTTGCCCTCATCCCACACGCTAACACCTTCATTCTTCCACAGCTGCAAAAGTTCGTCAACCAATGGTCTTAGGTACACATCAATGTCGTTGCCAGGTTGCTTTGGGCCTTCGATGAGCACTGGCATCATAATGAACTTCCGCTTCATGCAGAGCCAGGGGGGTAGGTTGTAGATACAAACAGTCACGGGCCAAGTGCTATGACTACTGCTCATTTCACCAAAAGGGTTCATGCCATCGGTACTTAAACCAAGCCTAACATTCCTCGCATCAGCATCAAACTCTGGGAATGCTCTGTCGATGTTCCTCCACTGGGATCCATCGGCGGGGTGTCTCAACATGTCATCCTGCTTACGTTCTTCTTTGTGCCGGCGCATCAGTTTGGCATGGTCTTTGTTCCTGAACAAACGCTTCAGACGGGGTATCAGAGGGAAATACCACATCACCTTCGCAGGGATTTTTTTCTTAGAACGCTCTCCCCCAACATCACCAGGGTCGTCCCGCCTGATCTTGTATCGCGCGCAGGTGCAAACCGGACAACGATCCAAGTGTTCGTACTGTCCGCGATAGAGGATACAGTCATTAGGACACGCATGTATCTTCTGCACCTCCAAACCGAGAGGGCAAACAACACGTTTTGCTTGATACGTTGTCGATGGCAATGTGTTACCCTCTGGAAGAATCTTCTTTACGAGTTTCAGTAGCTCCTCGAAACCCTTATCAGTAACACCATTTGCTGCCTTCCACTGCAGAAGTTCAAGTGTGCTACCCAACTTCTTTAGCCCCTCTTTGCAATCTGGGTACAGGTCAGTCTTGTGGTCCTGCAACATGCGCTGTATCTTTTTCAGTTCCTTATCATTGCCGCAGTCTTTCTCGGCATCACGCAACATTTGCCCGAGCCCATCAGTAGGTTCATTTTCCTGAGCAACATCTTCCTGAGCATCGCCTTCCCGAGCAACATCTTCCTCATCGGCATCACCCATTGCAGCATATGCAAAGGAACCGTAGTATTGAGCCAATAACGGAATGTCTTCATCGGCCTCGTCTTCTTCATCTTCATCCATTAGAATTCCTCTTTCACCGTGCTTCGTCCAAACAGAATAATTCCTCATGAAACCGTGCCTCATCAAATGCACTTGAAGACAACCTCTTTGTTTGTACGATTGTATATTTTTACAATGGGTGCATGGGCAGAACATGAAACAGGACGGCGTCCTGTTAGCCTCGGCGGCATCGAGAAACGTCCTAAGGCCATCACGGAAGGCCTGAGCGTGGGGGTCCCCGTACATCCATTGTCTATTCATCTG
The DNA here is from genome assembly GCA_033239725.1 of Echinochloa phyllopogon. NCBI lineage: Eukaryota > Viridiplantae > Streptophyta > Magnoliopsida > Poales > Poaceae > Echinochloa > Echinochloa phyllopogon. Next base: position 18,701,504 of record BTCW01000016.1, read on the forward strand.
CATTATTAACCAATAACAAATATACAATACAATTTAAAGATAAAAAAATTTAATATATAAATAAATACAAATTATAATATATATTCCATTATATAAATAAATTTCTAAAACTACATTACTATATTCATTAAATATAACATTACTATAAGCCTTATAAGATTTATAAGATTTATAAGATTTTCTATTAATTTATAAGATTTTCTAGCATTTTATATTGATTTTCTAGTAATTTATAAGATTTTCTATTAATTTATAAGATTTTCTAGCATTTTATATTGATTTTCTAGTAATTTATAAGATTTTCTAGTAATTTATAAGATTTTCTAGTAATTTATAAGATTTTCTAGCATTTTATATTGATTTTCTAGTAATTTCTAAAACCACATTACTATAAGCCTTATAACTATTCACAAGTCATACAAAACAAAATACTAACTAGCTTGCCTTCTCTCTCCATTTAAAACACAACATGAACACTCTCTCCACCATGAACTCAAGCTCTCTCCTCTCTCTCCTCCAAGAACACAAGCTCTCTCTAGCTAGCTTTACTTTGATTCACGAATCCCTCTATTTCTAAATCATAGAAGGATTACAAGCTAAATAAAACATTAGAGAATGAAAGAGTGTACCTTGTAGTGCTCCTTAGATGAGTAGATTCTTCACAAATTTTGAAAAAAATTTGGGCAGCACCTCCCCTCCCACGGCCGAGCAGCATGAACACAGCGCCTAAGTGTTCAGCTGGCTCGGGCGGGGGAGGAGGAGGCCCCTATATTCAAACACATTAGCACCGGGTCGTGGCAAGACCCGGTGCTAATGTTTACCCTTTAGCACCGGGTGCAGCCACGACCCGGTGCTAAAGGCCTCGGGCACATTAGCACCGGGTCGTGGCTGCACCCGGTGCTAAAGGGCGAACATTAGCACCGGGTCTTGCCACGACCCGGTGCTAATGTGTCCGCCCTGACACACCTCCGCGCCGCCCCCGCTCCTATCCGTTGGACCCGGTGCTGAAGCCCCATCAGCACCGGGTCCAAAAATGACCGAGGCGGAGGAGGCGGGCGGATGTGAAGCATTCTGTAGTGAGCGTCATGGTGTTATTTTTTAAAATCATGGAGCCTCAAACATCGATGCTATTGTTTCATAAAAAAACACCGATGCTATCCGGAATCTGCTAGTCCGCGAACACATGCCCATGCGCATCTAATTGTTGTTGGCTCCTGACATTAACAAGGCTCTGTAGAACGTCTATGCATGCACGCTCAGCCGATAACCCCACCACGAGAAAGTCAAAGTCCTGCACCTGCACGTGGTGGTGTTATATTTGAACAGGTCAATCGAGCGAGAGGAGAAACAAAGAAGCTAGAAAGAGTCCGCTTGGGTTATTTTGAGCTATTTTATTGGTAGGTACGTAAGGTGGGTAAAGAAATTCTATGGTGAGAAAAGTAATACTAAAAACGACAAAAACTCTCAAAAAAATCGTTTTATAAAAACTTTTCACGTTGTTTCCACCGTTGGACCCGACATGTGGGTCCTCCGTGAGGGGTGGATAGAATTTTTTTGGGTGAGAAGTGTTTTTTTAAAAACTTTTCACGTTGTTTCCACCGTTGGACCCGACATATGGGTCATCTGTGAGGGGTGGGTAGAGTTTTTTTGGGTGAGAAGTGTTTTCAATTCTACTGTATCCTTATAGTATAGATAAATCTTGAAAGACTCATCGCCGACTTTAGCTAAGAACAAAAAAAACTCCTCCTGATGCGCTGTGTGCGCGTCTAGCATTGAACTTCGAATGTCTTGATAATACTCCTATGTGTGCGTACCATAGTTCCTCCAAATTGATTTTTTTTAGATTCCTCCAAATTGATTTATGTTTATGTATGTCAATAGTGAACAACGGTAGCTGTTTTTTGATGCTTTAGGTTGCTGCATGTTCTTTTTTTTGGGTGATAACACCCAACCGGAACTAATATATATCGCGCACGCTAAAAAATTATGTTTATCGCCCACGCACGCACATGGCAAGTGCTACTGCTCTCTTCTCCCGCAGCCCAAAAAAAGTGGGCCCAATAGACAAGATGGGCAGGTCATATACACGGACATGCCATATACACATGCCATATACACGGATGTAATCAATTAGGATAATTAAGATTAGCATAACCTAAGAGACATGTTCTTTCAATGGCACCCCTTAGACTTATACCCTTAAAGGACGTGCCTTTTTATTGGCACCCTTTAGACTTATATATATATGAAAATGAAAGGAAATAAAAATAATTCTGTTGAACAGTGTTGTATGTGTATATCTATATATATGTGTATATCTATATATATAGTGTATATATATACACACACGCACACAACACTGTTTAACAGAATCATTTTCATTTTCTTTCATTCTTTCACCCTCTAACACGTTATCACGCACTGCTCTCTGCTGAGATCGAGAGTCAAAACTCAAAACGCCTTGACGGCAACAAGACGAGATGAAGACGAACTCGCACACAGGCCATCAATGCACATGGCCAGACTTCAGAGGGCCTCGAAGCCGCCCTGCAAATAAAAAAACGAATCGCACGAATCCAGAAAGAATAAGACAAGGAGTGCTCCATCATCGCAAGGGAGAGCACGACGAAGTCCATGGCGAAAACAGCAAACGCGATAACGGATTTCTTCACCGAAATGAGGCATCGCACAACGACTCGCGACGGCGCGTCTGCGCCCGCCTGCCCCGCACGGCGGCACCCATGCCCGATACGGCAGAGCGGTGGCCACACGTGATGCGGCCGCGGATCGCGCATGCTCGTGCCCCAATGGCAGCGACGGTGCTAGCGCGCTGACGACTCGGACGCCTGCTGCCTGCAGCCGTGTCCAACGCGGCGGCGCCGGCCTCTACCGGCCACCGCTTGCAACCGGCGTCAGCCCTCCTTCGACCTCACCCACCTGCATGCGTGCCGAACCGAGCAGCGGCAGCGCGACGCAAGGCGGCGGCGAAACGGCGCGAAGCGGCGGAGGCGACGCAGCAACTGCCAGCGGCGGCAGCGCGAGAGGGAGCGGTTCCCCTAACCGCCCCCCTCCATTCTATACGGGCCGATAGGCCAACCAGGCGCACGGCCGCACGCTTGCGCCACCGCGGCGCCTCTCCCGCGGCTGGGCCGCAATTCACCCGCGCACGGGCCGCATCCGCGTCAGGCCACGCGACGCATGTGGCTGGGCCGCGCGAAAACGCCCGCGCTAGGCCGCGCCGCGGGCCCCCGGCTGGGCTGCATGCTAGTGCTTCCACGCTTGGCTGTGCTCCTGAGCCGCTCGTTGCGCAAGCCGCCGTGGGCCAAAAGAAAAGAAAAAAAAGGAAAAAAATTAACCACGGGCTAGATTAACACCCTTTTTCTCATCTAAATTATATTTAGTAGTCTCCAAAACTTCTGATTATATATTTATTTAGATTATTTATGTTCTGAATATTTAGTGTATAGTTTGTTCCGTACATATTTGTATGTGACATATTGTAAGATCCGCATATCTTGCATTGGTTTAACATGATCCATATTGATATTTTTATCATATTATTTTGATAAACACAAGATAGTAGAGTCCTAAATCCACTGACTGTATTTAATTTCCTGTAAATTATTCTAATCTGAGACCGTGCGTAGGCAGCAATATATTTGCCTACTATAAAGATCTACTCTTTATCTCTGACATAAACATAGAGATTATCTATCTTGTGTCTATTAAAATTTTGATAATTTGATTGTATGGTTTAACATATTTTATTTTCAGAACAATATTTTGCTCGTGCCATTATTTTATTTGTATATTCTTGGCATTAACTCTACAAGTTCAATCATGCAAAAAAATTTAATTAAATTAAGTAATATATTTTGAAACAACACAAGGTGATGCGCCCTAGACACTGGCTGCGATAAGTTCTTTTAAACTTATTTGCCCTAAGATCCAGGCTATTAGGCAACAATTTATTTGTTCATCACTGCGAGGTCTACATCTTTTGATGACTACCTTCATCGTGTATATCCAAATTCATATAAACAAACATATGACTATCAAGTCACATATTTCATCAGGAATTAAAATAATATTTTAAACAATTACACTGCATATTGTATATTGTCCTTTACCTTAATTTATGTCGCAGCCTCCGAACTTTATGTTATTGCGTTTCTCATGTGTTCCCTTGTATTAAATCCTGGTGTAAAATTCAACACATACCACAATACAGTGCTAGCACTCCTAGCAGTAGTTCATAATAACACCATCAAACAATGTGTTTTCTGAGCAAGTGACATGCTTACTGAGAATGTCTCTACCCATAGGTTCAGTTATTCTTTAAGCCACATACTTATGGATTGGATAAATAATAATTATTCACCAACATAATAGCACTTTATTCAAGTAAATATAAACATACAAGTCTTGTGGTACAGCCATTCTTGTAATCGTAACTAGGGCATATACAATGAACATTAATTGAGTAGCAATGGCTCAATCTCTTGATCATTTACTGGAGTAACTATGGAAGGCCTTGGCCTTATTGTTCGCATGTTGTGCAACGCTATTTCTACTTGTTTCATAGTCGGTCTATCTTCGCCTCTAAGCTGCAAGCACATTTTGGCGAGGGAGGCAATGCTATTAATCTCCTCCTCAGTTGCTTCTTCACGAATTTCAGCTGCAACTACCTCGTCAATTGGCCTTGACTCAAACTCTGACAGAAAGTAAGTTGACAAGTTCTGTTTCAAGCCTGTATCGCTTGTAAAAATAGGTTTTTTTCTAATGAGCAGCTCCACAAGCACCACCCCAAAACTATACACGTCACTCTTTTCATTCAGCTGTCCAGTATCGTAATACTCCGGATCTAGATAACCAAATGTACCTTGTACAACTGTATCAACATGTGTTTCATCAATGGGAACCAACCTGGAAGCTCCAAAATCTGAAACTTTAGCTGTGTAATTTGCATCAAGGAGTATATTAGATGACTTGACATCACGATGGAAGACAGATACTGAAGCTGAAGAGTGAAGATAATACAGTGCCCCTGCAGCTTCCGCGGCAATTCTCATGCAGTCATCCCATGACAATTTGAACGTGCTTTCTGAAGAAGGGTGAAGAATTTCATATAACGAACCATTGGAAATGAAGTCATACACTAGCAACGGGACCTTTGTTTCAAGACAACAACCAAAAAGTTTTACGATATTTCGGTGGCTTAGCTGTGAGAGAATAGCGACCTCATTAATGAATTGATTGATTTCACTCTGCTCAATGACCTTGGATACTTTAATTGCAACAACACGTTGATCCGATAAGATTCCTTTATACACCATGCCATGCCCTCCACGGCCAAGGATACGTGTTTCATCAAAATTGTTTGTTGCCTTTTCTAGCTCTTCCAAAGAGAAGATTTTTGTCTTGTCATTTGCACTTTCGTCTGCAGATATCAATTGCTCAAGGAGCAGGCCTTTGTTTTCATGGAAATATTTCCTACGCATTTTCTTTTGGACATCTCTTTTCCATCTATGAACAACAAATGTAGAACACAAGGCAAGAAGTAGAATTCCAAAGCCAGCGCCAAACCCAATAGCGATACCTGTTATCAATAATTATTCCAGTCAATTCTTGTTTTGATTCAGTCAATGCAATATGTTATGAAGTCCAGACTGACCTAAGAGAAGGCTTATTTTCTTTTTATCTTGGATACACCTCTTTTCAATGGCATCATACTGTGTATTATGAGGGCATTCCGTGCAAGAGTAACTTCCGTAGACGTTATGGCATAATCCTCTGCAAATGCCCGGTGTAACTGTGCATTCGTCAACATCTGCAGAGCCACATGCATCGTTGTAAGATGAAAGAAAGAATGGTTCAAATACTCCCTCAACTTTTATATCTAAATCTGAATCTTTTTTCATTGGAAAAAAGTGTTTGAGCAACAATTATTATACTCGATCTACTAGTAATAGAGTAATTGGCAACCAAAAGCATTATCCAAACAAAATTATTATGTATTGAAGTCGAAAAAACAGATGGACTATATGTATCTTTTGTGTGTCAGGGAGGACCTTTGCAACCGCTTTGGACATATGGATTCCCTTGAAAGCCAGTCTTGCATTTGCATCTATAGCCAATGTAACGATAGCCATAATCTTCATCTGTTGAGCTGACATTCAAGCATGTACTCTCAGAACTAATGCATGCGTATGTATTATTGATATTCTGTTGCGCCTCTTGGCAGGTAAGATTGGCTACGGCCCAATGCCATTCTTGACTGATCATGGAGCTGCTGTAGAGAGCACCAGCTGCCACATAAATCGCAGAAGTGCTTTTGACCTCCATGATCCCTTCGCTGATATTGATATATGAGACGTAGCTATTAAGGGTTGCCAAATCACGAAACTGAGTGGGGTAAAGCTTCCCATCAGTGCAGTCGAGCTGAAATTCTGTCCTCGCAGAGCAGCCTTCTTCCAGTCCGAATGGAAACGGGACCATGATGTTCCCACAAGATTGTCCACAATTCGCCTTCCGTGGAGTAGGGTTGTACCCTGTACGTGTTGTCCGATCCGATGGGAAACTCGATCATTAGGTTATATATAAGTTGTTTTAGACATTATAACTTACTATATATGCTACACTTGGTGTATATATATATATATAATAAACAAATTAAATACACAGATAATATATAATATATATATATAATCTTAAGACCCTCCTATCTTAATATCAAGGTTGAACCACTACAATTTCTTGAACGGATTCAAGATAATATTTGTGGTCGGGGCCATTCAGTTACTTCTTGGTACTCATTGATGCATATACTAGATGGCCCGAGATGTGTTTATTGTCCACAAGAAACCATGCATTTGCAAGGTTTATTGCTCAAATTATCAAATTAAGAGTAAATTATCCAGAAAATCCATAAGGATTGACAATGCCGCTGAGTTTTTCTCAAAAGCCTTCGATAACTATCGCATAGCTTTAGGCATTAATGTGGAACATTTTTTGTACCTTATGTACATACACAGAATGGATTAGCTGAATCTCTTATCAAGAGAAGTAAATTAATTGCTAGACCATTATTATTGAATTGCAAATTTCTAACACCATGTTGGAGGTCATACGGTCTTACACAACGATGACTTGATTCAAATCAGACCTACTGCATATCATACGGTTCCCCGTTGCAGTTAGTACGTGGAAATCACTAAAATATTTTCCATTTCGGAAATTCGGCCGCATTGTATATGTACCAATTTCGCCACCACAGTGTACATCAATGGCCCCCCATAGAAAAATGGGGATATATGTGAGGTATAAATCACCGTCAATCATAAAATACCTCGAGCCTCCTACAGGAGATTTAGATATTGTCCGGTAGGCTGATTTCATCATCAATGCAAACGATTTCCGGGCATTAGGGGGAGACAATATATACCATACATAATGCCAGGAAATAAATTGGAATGCCATTGGTTTTCAATCCTAATGATCGACGTACTATAGAATCTAAACATGAAGTTTAGAAGTTATACATTTGCAAAGCATTGCAAATAATCTGCCAGAAGCATTTACTGACTATAAAGGTCTCATTAATCTTGTTGTAAAATGTACCAGAAAGAGTAGAAATTGCTACTCTGTATCTCCAAAATCAAATTAAGAGGGGGAGAGGTACAACTACAAAGGATATCCGCGGAAAATGGAAGCTCACTTCCAAAGTAGTAAATGCAAATCAACGTCAAGTTGATAGACACCAATTGGATATTGAAACAACCAAATAATATAGATGATCGACACATACATCATATACCCAGCACAAGTGTGCATACAAATTTTGGTGCTAAAGCATCGGAAGACCCTGACTCTACTGTATTGGGAAATCAAGAGTCGGAAAGGGTATATAAAATTTCCACTAATTATATTGATTCTGGAGAATTATTCAACTGAAAGACTACAATTGTCGACACTACCCTGTCAAGATTGCAAATAACCTTCAACTGATCCAAACATAAGACCTAGGCAGTGCATTAGCACTTCGAATGGATCAAATGAAAGTAAGCAATCGAGGTAGAATTGCACTTTCTTAAATCGAGAGGTATTCGCCGCAGCGATACCTACTCCTTGAAATATTTTCCTGTGAGATCAAAACGAGGTGGTGAAGATATAAAGAGAGGCTTGTAGCACAAGGGTTCATGCAGAGATCCATCATCATTGATTTTATGAAACTTACTCTCCAGTTATAAGTGGTATAACATTCTGATATTTAATATCATTGGCAGAACATAAAGGTCTATCCATGCTTCTTGTGGACGTTGTGACTACATATCTTTATGGGTCACTTGACTCAGATATCTATATGAAAGTTCCTAAAAGGCTTGATATTCCGAACAAGAATCATTCATGCAACATGTAATGTGTAAAGCTTCAGAAGTCATTATATGGCTTGAAGTAGTCAGAAAGAATATGCTACAAACGACTAAGGGAATTCCTTCTACAGAAGGGTTATTCCAATAACAATGATTGCACATGTGTTTTTCATCAAAAATCCTCGACTGGATTTTATATTATATCTGTGTAAGTTGATTATCTCAATATCATTGGGAATACACAAGATATAGATGAAGCACACAACCATCTTAAGATGGAGTTAAAGATATCTTCCGATATCTCTAAGGCACCATAGATCTTGGCTTAATCTACAATTTAACCAAGACAGGTCTTTAACTGGATATACCAATATTGGCTATTATTTGATCCCGATATGCTAGATCTGAGACAGACTTTGTATTTTTGCATGGTGGAATTGATATATCATGGAAGTTGTCAAAACAAACTATAGTAGCCACATCCGTAAATCACACTGAAATAATTGCATTATTGTTGACGTAAAATCCGCACCTCACGCCAAGCACACAGCAAGCCGAACAAAGCTGGCTTCAAACGTGGCCCGGGCTTTCGAATCCGGAAGCGTGCCAGTCAGTTTGCCTGAAAACTAACAAAGGGATAAAACGTTTAGATTAAAACCTGGAACGTGCCGGGTGAGACCAGACAGTTCCATGTTTGCAGCGTTGAAGCCAATCTTGAGGGACATATAGCTACAGGGAAGCTATCTGTCGGCAGTTAAAACCTCATTCGGCAATCAGCAAGGAACGCAAGGAGCACACTGCCGAATGCGTGACGTAAGCATGACGAAAGATCGGCTTTCAACCGAATGAACACATACTCATAGCCGATTAACGAGAAACAGAGCATGATAAATAAAAAGGGTGAAAACATGATCATAAATTCGCAGTAAACAAAGAATGCATAGGCCGAAAGCAGCACCCGTCAGGCATGATAACAAAAACAAGTTAATCCACCGCATGATACGACTTGTTTGTAACCACGCCACTAATCAGATTAGATTAATCCACCGCATGATACAATCTAATCATGAAAAGCTAAAAGCACTCAATGTTTAGTTACGAACCCATAACACAGTCACGAATTTACATTGAAAACAAGAATGCATAGGCCGAAAGCAGCACCCGTCAAGCATGACAACGAACGAGTTAATCCACCGCATGATACAACTCGTTTGAGGCCACACCACCAATCAGATTAGATCAATCCACCGCATGATACAATCTAATCGTGAAAGGCTAAAAGCATTCATTGTCCAATGCAAACCCACGAACACACGTTCACTCGTAAGAGCACTGCCGAATACGGCTATTTAGCCGAATCGGGGTCCATGACGAAGGAACAAGCCTAATCGGTAAAGATAGATCTATCAGATCGAATCGAATTCTAATCCACCGGATGATTAGCTCTAAGACGACCCAAAAACCTGCATCTACCGCATGATACTTGGTTCTGTCAAGACCGACACGATACCGACAAGCTTGAACCCGCGACACGTAGCAACCTAGATCGGTTTCGGATTCGGCTATGAGGGGATAAGCCGTTGCACCGTAAAGCAGAGCCGATTCTAGCCGATCTAGATTGGGCAAAGGTGTGTTGCATGAATTAAGCACATAGTGAAAAAGGAGCAACACGGGGTAACTTAATGAATCTGTTAGATCTTGCCGAAATCTAACAGAGCCGATAACTTGGTCCATACTAGATCTTAGCCCACCGCATGGCTCATGACCTAACAGAGGAACCTTCTTGAGACCACAACTTAAATCCACCGGATGATACTAAGCATGGTAACAAGACTACTTGCATCAAAGCTTAAATCCACCGCATGATACTAAGCATGATACAAGGTTGCCGGTGCTTACGGAGGTCGACGGATCGATGACTCCTCTCGAAGAACTCGACGACTCGACTAAATGACTCGATGTTGGCACGGGGCCGGTTTGTTGTATGATTGATTCGATTCATGATGTCTTTTACAGCTGCCATGGGTTTATATTTATACCCAGGTCTTGATACAACTCCTAGTCGGACACGACTACAACACTTGTTTCTAAAAATAAATGACGAATCTTCGTGCCCATATTGCTTTCCTTGTTCGAACCGGCCTTTCCTTTATGTTGATCCACGTCATCATGCCTTCCCGAATGCTATCACTCTTCGCCTGCGGAACAATGTCTCTGCCGAACGATGACGCATTCCCGACCACAGAGTATCTCTGCCGAACGTTTCAGCCGAATGGCGACGCGTTCCCGACCGCAGAACATCTTTGCCGAATGCCTCTGGGAAAAAACTCCTTTGCCGAATGATACCTTCCACCAAATCCGGCTCACATGTCAGCCTCTTCCTGGTGCTAATTTTTGGTGTCAACACATGCCCCTTCAATTTCGGGATAAGAGGTAACTTTTATCTCGGAATTGACCAAAAGCACTTAACATTTCCAAGTTGGTTCTGCTCGGCACCCGCTTCTCCTTCCGAATCCTCAGAGCTCTCATCCGGATCCGAACCCTAAGTCATCGTCTTCCAAGATCCAACCTTCAAATGGCGGACCAAGATCTTGCTCTCCAGGTAAACTTCAATCCCCTCAAGCATATTCGGCAGTCTTCTTTCGATTTGCATTTTAAATTTCTTCTTATCCCCTTTCATTCTTGATAGGCCCTAGCTGCTGAAATCCTCATCCCTGTTGAGGAAAAATCTCCATCCTACTTCCTTGGTCCCGTAGGAGATTCAGATCCTTCTGAAATCATTGCGGCTGAATCTCAGCGGATTCCCTTTAAGATTTCACTGACAAAACCTCAGGAGTGGCAAGATGCCTTCAAGAACTGGCCTTTGCCCCCAATCGCCGGATGGAGAAACTGGTATAAAAGGATGTCTGATGATAAAAGCCCTCAAACACAGAATTGGGATCATTTGCGTATTTCTCATTGCCTGGAGCTGTCATTAGCTGAAACACCAAAGAATGAGAACCTCCTGATTGCAGCTTGCCACTTTTGGTCTAATGGTACAAATACCTTTCTTTTTGGTCATGGCCCAATGTCTCCTACTTTGGCCGATGTCTACATGATGACCGGCCTGAATGTTACAGGAACTGTACACCCATATGATCATAAAGGTTCCTCCAAGCAGACAGGAGTGAAAACAGGGGTTGGATATAAGAGATACATTCAGAATCATATGTCTGATGGCCCTCTGACCGATGTTGAATACAGGGCCTTCCTGAATATGTGGCTATGCAGATCAGTCTTTTGTGGCAAAGCCAATGAGCCAACCTTGAATCACATTGTAATGGCTGAAGAGCTGGCTGCTGGAAAAGTCATCCCACTTGGGAAATACCTTCTGGGAAGCGTCTATCATATGCTCAATCAAACCACCCACCTGATGCACACCAGAAAGAAGATCCCCTGTGTCAATGGTCCCTGGTGGTTTGTCCAAATGTGGCTGCAATTATATATGCACCAAATCGTTGCTATTGATCTCAACAGCCGAGACTTTCCTTCAATCAATTATAAAGAAGGAGAAACCCGGAAAACCAAAGGTTGCCAAACTTATGGAGAAGCTGCCTCCACTGTATCTATCAACAAAAACATTGGTGAACTGTTTGAGCTCTTCTTCAGAGGCTTTGCCAATCCTCTTTGGTTCCCTTATTCGGACAATAACAATCTTACTCTCCCTTGCGAATTCAGCTTTGAGACTGGATGCACTGATGTACAATCTGTAGCAATTTTTAATGCCTTCATCCAGCCCTGCATCCTGCCAGCCGAATTCTGTGGAGGGAGGCTAGTCCAAAGCACTTATGAATATTATCAGCCAAACATGATGGCTAGACAGTTGGGATGTGGCCAAGTGCCCCCTAGGCTATTCCTCCATGAATTCCTCAGGCCTAGGGAGATAATCAAGGATTTCACAGAAACAAGAAGGATTTTCAACTATAAATGCTGTGGAACTATTTATGCACCTGATCCTTTTGTGCTAATAGTATCTGCCCATCCTTCCTTCACCTTCTGGTGGCAAGAATTCCATGATCATATCTTCAACATGCCAATCCATCCTTTCTGCCTTGAATTAATGCCTGATTATCAGCCAACTGCAGAGGTAATATGCTTATTCCTTTATCTGTCTTAACAACATTAGCCCCAATCGATTCTGACTCTATCATTTTGCAGGACATAACACCTGCCCCTCTTGCCAGGGTAATTTTATATAAAACTGCAGGCCCAATCTCTGCTTTGGGGCACCAATCTCCTACCTTGGCTCAGCTGATGGCTAGACAAGCTTCTTCAGATCCAATACTCACTAGACCATCATCTGTCAAGAGGAAAACCCTCCTTATAACTGCTCCCTCAGTTGTAAAGAAGAAAAGAACAAGTAGCAAAACCAAGGTCAGAGTCCTTTTTCTTTGACTATAATGCTTTTGGTGTTTTGCTCAGCTTTATCTCTTTTTGATTTCAGGCCAAAGAACAACAGCCAGCAATCAGTACAAGTCCTGCCGATGCTTCAATGATTGGTAAAATTTTCTCACATTTTGTCTTTAAAATCCCTCTCCATCGGCATTGATTCCTTTTCAGTTTCAGAGCAAATCTCAATAGACCCAATATCGGAGAGTCCTCCTTCTCATCAAGAACTAGCTTCAGCTTCTCCTGATGTTCCTCAACTAGAAGCCTCTTCTTCACCAACAGATCTTCCAAGCTCTCTTCAGCATGACATACAAGAATCTTTGCCTGAGCTCGAGCTGCCCTCTCTTTCCATCCAAGAGACCAGGAATGAGGTAGAGATAATTACTCAGTCTCCCAGTTCTCTATTCAATGAATCATCAATAATTCGGCATAATCTTTTTTCAGGAGAAAACCACTTCTTCACCCAGCTATTCATTTGCTGTGGATGATCTAGTTGCCGAACAAGGAGAAGAAACCTCTTCTGGTCAAACTTTATCAGAGGAGAATCAAGCAAAACTGAAGGAAATCCTTTCTTTTTTGCATAAGGATACTCGGGAACAAGTTACCAATGCTGATCTTTTAAGAGATTTGCTTGAATCATTTGACCAAGATCTTCCTGCCGATATCAAGACTTCTTTAGATCCAATTTCCAGATTGGATGATCATTTTATCGCAGTGAAGCAAGCTCTGAAGAATCAATCGGCTCAACCAGCCTTGGAGCAAAGGAGAGCTTTGGTCAAGCAATCTGTAAAAGACCTGCATACTCAAGTTCAGAATGACAAGGAATCATTGATCAAACTGGAATCTGAACTTGAAATGAAGGAGATCAGAAAAGCTGCACTTGAAGCCGAATTGAGAAATTTATCGGCCGAAATTGAAGCTGACAAGAAAAAGATAATCGAGCTTCCCAAGTTAACAGAGAGAAGGCGAAAGGAAGCCTTAGCAGCTCTAAACGAAGACAAACAACTCAAGGCGAAGCTTGCTGCTCTGACCAGAACCCAAGAAGCTGATAAAAACTTATTAGAGAACATCAGCAACATGATATCAAATGCCAAAAATGTAATCTCAAAGTTCTTGGGTGTGTGAATTATGTAAAATAGTTTGACAGCCGAATGTTTTATTAACCCTGTAATCTTGTCATCCCTTTAACTCTGTTTTCCTTCATTGTGGATGACTCATTCGGCAAAGTTGGCCATAATAGTACTTAGACCCGAAAACGCTCCAACTATGACATAGCCGAATCCCATCCAGTCAAAGCCGAATACGACTCGATAAGAATCTCAAACGACATGAGAACCGATCGGCTGGAAAATCCTTTCCACCTTCCGAACTCTTCGGAATACGTGCCACGATCTTTGGCCATGATTTCCTCTGCGGGTTCTATAAATAAACACCCAAGCAGCCCACAGTTTCTTCACCAAGTTCTTCGTCTTCCAAGTTCTTGCCGACTCAAGTCATTCTTTTCCCCATCCACAGTATTTCCGAGGAACTTCCAATGGCCGACAACAACAGGAGGCGCCCGGCCGCCGATGAGGCCGAAGGAAGCCGCGCCGGCGCTCGTCGCAGGTGATTGGCTGCTTGCTTATCTCCGTTCTTCTCGAGATTTCCTCCCCCTTTTTTGACGAACCTCTTTGTTCTTTCAGGGTAATCCAATGGATTGCCGGTGCCGGTGCGCCAGTCGCAGCTCCAGCCGCCGCTCCTGCGGCATCTTCGAGTTCGTCCAATCGATCACTCGAATCGGACGACTACCGCTACACGGACGGCGATGCTCGCCGATTCAAGGCGGAGCGTGACGACTCTCGTCGCGAACTGGAGGCTATCTCCAAGCAAGCCGGGATCGCTGACCTCGAATGGCAGCACGAGCGCAAGCAACTGCTCGAAGTCATTGATGGTGAGTCCTGCAATCTGCTCAATCTCAACCTCATCCCCCGAATGATATTAATCTGTTGCCCCTTTTGTAAACTTGCAGCGCGTGATGCTGAACTCGACCGACTGAAGGTGCTGGTGAATGAGCTGGCGAACAAAGTGAATGCTCCTGGGGACACACCAGAAGCTTGCCTCGGTGCGGTGGCGGGCCGCATCGATGAGGTGGCCTCGCACGGCATCCGTCTGGGCACTGCCGCAGGCCTAGTTGCCATGTCGACACACACCAATATCGACTACTCCAGGCTACCGACCGGCTTCGCTAATGGTAACCCGGAGGAGATCGACGACATTGAGGCCTCCATAGATCGCCTTGATGCTCATGGCGCCGCCATTGCCGATTCCATTCATCCTCAGTCCGTTTTGAACAAGCTATTCCATTAGTTTGTACTAGGGATTTATGGAATTTCGGCAATAAAACTTATCTTTTGCGATCTTGCATGAACATCTGATGTAGTATATTTTTGTGCTAAGGGCAATACATTCAGTACTGGCCATTTTCCTTTTCTGTCAACATTTGTTCTGAAGGCGATTTCTTCCCGAAAATCGGCTGTTCGGCAAATTAATATATCAATCACCGATCAATTTCAACACTGGGATAATACCTTTTCAAATATCTTCCATTTATAGCAGAAGTAAATTCTTCTCCTAATAATGTCTTCAAAATATATGCATTTCCAGGCACGCATCTAACCACTCTGAAAGGACCTTCCCAATTTGGAGACCACTTGCCGAATGCTGCATATTTGGTTCCAATCGGCAATATCGCTTTCCAGACTAAATCACCTTCTGTAAATTGCTTAACTTTCACCTTCTTATTGTAATACTTAGCAACTCGCATTTTATTCTTTTCAATATTCTCCAAGGCCCTGAGACGAATCATATGCAAATCTTCTAATTCGTCCATCATTAAATCATTATAATCTTTAGAACTTAAATCCTTTTGCAACTTTATTCTCCTTGAATCTAATTGTATTTCCCATGGCAAGATAGCATGATGCCCATACACCAACTCATAGGGAGACGTCTGTGTAGCCCCATGTGGAGTCATTCGGTAAGCCCATAAAGCCTCACTGAGTACCGAATGCCACTTTCTCGGTTTCTGATCAATCTTCTTCTGTATAATTTTAATCATAATCTTGTTAGAAGCCTCTGCCTGACCATTAGCTTGGGCATAATAAGGAGAAGAATTTAACAATCTGATGTCCATACTTTCAGCAAAATCTCTGAATTCTGAAGATGTAAATTGAGTCCCTTGATCAGTGGTGATTGTCTGAGGAATCCCAAATCTGTAAATGATGTGTTCTTTAACAAATTCAACCATATTCTCCGACGTCACCTTTTTTAATGGAATTGCCTCAACCCACTTGGTAAAATAATCGGTTGCCAAAAGCACAAACTTATGCCCCTTGCTAGATGGAGGATTTATTTGGCCAATCAAATCTATTCCCCATCCTCTGAATGGCCATGGCTTGACAATGGGATTCAAAACCGATGCCGGAACTCTCTGAATGTTTCCAAATTTCTGACAGTCTTGACATCCTTTATAATATTCAAAACAATCTTCCAACATTGTCGGCCAGTAATATCCAGTTCTTCTAATAACCCACTTCATTCGGTAAGCCGATTGATGTGCTCCACACAACCCATCATGTACTTCACTCATCAGCCTTTTTGCTTCTTCATGATTTAAGCAATGTAACAGCACTCCATCCAGGGATTTGTAATACAAATTATCATCAAGAAGAACAAACTTTAAAGCTTTATACCTGAGCTTTCTAGAAACCTTTCGGGACGGATTCTCCAGATAATCGGCAATCTCTTTTCTCCAATCATCTTCTGCCAGATTACTCCCGAATGCATATACATCATTAGCAAAAACTTCTCGAAGCTCTTTATAACCTGATGCACTTTGGGCCAATCTATTTGCCTCTCCATTATCCCCTCTAGGAATGTGTTGTAGAATTACTGACCGAAAGCTCTTCAATATTTCTTTGCATTCTTCATAGTAATTCCTCAAGGTATCACTTTTGCACTCATATTCACCATTCAATTGCTTTATGACCAATTCTGAATCTCCAAAAATTTCAACCGCAATGGCCTTTGCTTCTTTCAAATATTGGAGCCCTTTGAGCAATGCCTCATACTCAGCTTGATTGTTAGTAACAGCAGATTGAATAGGAACAGCAAACTCAAATGTTTCTCCTTTGGGTGAAATTAATAAGATACCTGCTCCACCACCTTTGTTGCATGAAGATCCATCGAAGAATAACACCCAAGGAACAATGTTAAGCAAATCTATCGATGTATTATGATGTTCAGTAATGAAATCGGCAATAATCTGTCCCTTAACAGCCTTTGCCGATTCAAATCTTAATTCAAATTCAGATAAAGCTAAAATCCATTTGCCAATCCTTCCGTTCAAAATTGGCATAGACAATATGTGTTTTATCACATCAAACTTTGAATACACAATGCATTCGGCATGTAGTAAGTAGTGCCGAAATTTTGTACAGGAGTAGTAAATACATAAGCAAAGTCTCTCTATAGCCGAATACCTTGTCTCTGGATCTAGTAACTTTCGGCTAAGGTATGCAACCACTCTTTCCTTCCCTTCAAATTCTTGAATGAGGGCCGATCCAATAGTTTGGGCATCGGCCGTCACGTACAACTTGAAAGGCTTGTTCAATTGTGGAGGCACCAATACTGGTGGCTTCTTCATGTACTCCTTTATTTCATCAAAAGCCTTCTGTTGTTCGTCACCCCATACAAACTTTTGATCCTTTTTTATTTTCAACAGTGAGGAAAAGGGCAACACTTTTTGTGATAAGTTTGATATGAACCTTCTCACAAAATTTATCTTGCCAAGCAGTGATTGTAGCTCTTTAAGATCAGTTGGAGGAACAATTTCATCAATTGCCTTCATGCTTTTCTTACCAACTCCTATTCCTCCTTCATGTATCAAAAATCCCAGAAACTCTCCAGCCGAAACTCCAAAAGCACACTTGTTCGGGTTCATCTTAAGCCCATGTTTCCTGGTGCATTCTAGAGTTTTCCTTATGCCGGCCAAATGAGACTCATGATCTAATGACTTGATCACCACATCATCAATATATATTTCCACAATCTTGCCGATCAACTCATGAAAAATATAATTCATAGCCCTTTGATAAGTTGCACCGGCATTTTTCAATCCAAAGGTCATGACAACCCACTCAAACAACCCTATGTGTCCAGGACACCTGAAAGCTGTCTTTACTATATCTTCCAATGCCATATAAATCTGATTGTATCCTGCGTTACCATCCATGAAACTGAGCACTTTGTATCCAGCAGCAGCATCAACCAATGAATCAGCAATAGGCATTGGATATCCATCCATGGGTGTAGCCTTGTTTAGGTCTCTAAAATCTATGCAAACCCTCATCTTTCCATTTTTCTTATAGACAGGAACAATATTAGAGATCCAATCTGCGTATTTACATGGCCGAATGAAATTTGCATCTAGTAATCTTTCAATCTCCTTTTTCACATCGGCCAACACTTCTTCCTTGTAGATTTTTCGGGGTGGTTGCTTGTAAGGCCTGTATCCAGGTTTGATTGGCAACCGATGCTCAACAATAGAACGGTCTAGACCGGGCATCTCCGAATAATCCCAAGCAAAGCAGTCCTTGAATTCCTTTAACAAAAACCGAATCCAAGTTAGCACTGATAAATGTCGGCCTTGGCTTGTCACCATCTCCAATGTCCACTTCTTCTAATTTATCGGCCGACACAAATCCACGTCCTAATTTTCCATCAGTTCCATCAATTGGATTTTCCATCAAAAATTACTATGAGAGCCGACTGCTTCGATCGGCTGTTGATCACTGCTGGCTGGTGCCACAGGACCTCCTCCCCAGTCTTTACCTGAGAAACAATCTATGCCTTGATATTCCCAGAAAGCTGGTTCCATATTTGCTACGCTTATTGAGTCATCTGCTTGGACAATCTCCACTTCATCATCTATCCACTGAATAAGCTGTTGATGCATAGTAGATGGAATACAACAATTTGCATGAATCCAATCTCTTCCAAGCAGCAAGCTATATGCCCCTTTGCCCTCAATGACAAAGAAAGTCGTAAGCAGAGTCTTGGACCCAATCATCAGATCAACATGCACGCATCCCTTGGTGTCCGAAGGATTTCCAGCAAAATCATTTAGAATTATGCTCGTTGGTGTCAAATCTCTAGAGCCCATACCAAGCTTCCTGAATGTGGTATATGGCATTACATTGACAGCAGCTCCTCCATCGACAAACATCTTGGTCAATGGTTTGCCATTAACATATCCCTTCAAGTACAGTGGCTTCATGTGCCGATTCTGGGTTGGCTTCTCAAAAACAGCTTGTTTGTTCAACATCAATTGTGCCATTAACCCAAATTGTTCGGCGTCATCTATATCGGGCAATACCTCTTCCTGTACAATTTGGTTAGCTGGAGCCATGAATTCATTCGGCAGAAAACATACCATACATGTAGGAGCCGAATGACTATGTTCATCAGGCCTGTCTTTTGGGAGCCATATCGATTTCATCCTAGGCCTTGCTTGTTTTAATTCTTGATTCCTCAGGCGTTGGACTCTTCTCTTTTGACTCCTTCTTAAATCAGGTGGACACCACTGTCCTTTCTGCCAAACATACTCACGATCTTCTTCCTCATGATCAATCCATCTGCAATCAGCATGTCTCTTTCTTGGTTGATCATCAAAACGCCGATCATCACTAAGATGCACCCTACCAATTCTTTCATGGACAGATCGGCGATTGGCAACATTTTGCCTATGTTCGACATACCCATTATTGCACTCAGGACAGTTATTCCTTGTAGGCAGCTTTAAACCTTCGTTCCAACAGTGTCTGAAGAATGCACACCCCCAATGCGCTCGTTCCTGCTCTCGAGCATACTCTTCTTGTTCTTCCTCAAACCTTTCTTCTTCGCGCCTTCTTTCCTCCTCCTTGTATTCACGCCTTTGAAAACGCTCTTTTTCTTGCTGACGCTGCCATTTGTTGAGGAGAATACGTGTAGTAACTCTAGGTTTAAAGGATTCGCTTACTTCAAATCGGCTATTCGGGAACCGAAGATTTTTCTGGCGAACCTGCTCAATTGTGATCTGCCGAGTGGGATCAACTGAACCATCCTGTCTTGCCTTCTTTGAGGTTAAAACTTTCAATCTTCCCTTTTCTGCAGATGGAACAGCATTCACCATATTAACCGAGAACCCGATCATGTTCTGAGGGAAAGGGTTACTGTCCAGTTTCATCTTGTTGTCGAATTTCAGATGTCCTTCCTGGATAGCTTTCTGAATCTTCATCCTAAAGACTCTGCATTCATTAATGGAATGAGAATTTCTATCATGAAACCCACAGTACCTCTTATCTTTCACTCCATCGGGCCG
The DNA here is from genome assembly GCA_033239725.1 of Echinochloa phyllopogon. NCBI lineage: Eukaryota > Viridiplantae > Streptophyta > Magnoliopsida > Poales > Poaceae > Echinochloa > Echinochloa phyllopogon. Next base: position 18,721,703 of record BTCW01000016.1, read on the forward strand.
AAGCATAGAATGCCCCTCTGGCAATTTGATTCGGCCTTCTTTCACCAGGAACTCAAATAATTTGTCTGCCTTAGTCACATCGAAATCATATGTTCCCTTCATCTGTTTGATCCATCTCTGAGTCATTGTAACTGGTTCTTTGCTCCACACTATCTCTGCTGCGGCTATTTCCTCGCTATCTTCATACTCATCTTCTTGATCTGCTCTTTCAAGGAATTGGTTATAGATGTCAGCTACATCATTATTTTTAGCAAATCTGACATCTTTCTTGAAACCATACGCCTGGTTACTCATCAAGGCCAATCTGTGCGACAACTGGCCCAAGTCATCAAACTCCATCCCGAACAGCTTCTCCCGAATGGCAGGCAACATTCCAGCTACAGCCATACCAGCCAGTTGATCATCAGGTATATTCAGAGAAAAGCACATACTCTTAGTTTCCCTAAACCTCCTGAGGAACTCTGTAGGTGTTTCATTATTCCTCTGCCTTAAGCTGGTCAAATCAACCAACTTTTTCTCGGTACTGCCAATGTAGTAATGAGCATGGAATTTCTGTTCCAGGTCTTTCCAAGTACAAATCGACTGAGCAGGCAAAGAAGCAAACCATGTAAAAGCTGGACCCGTAAGTGACAAAGGAAAGTATCTGATTCTGAAAGCCTCGTCTGCCGAAGCCTCTCCAAGCTGCATCAGATATCGAGCTATATGTTCCACAGTACTTGTATCATCTTGTCCTGAGAATTTAGTAAACTCTGTAGGCACCTTGACTCTATTCGGCAATGATACCCTTTGGTACCATTCAGGAAAAGGAGACGAGTACATGTATCCCTGATTTTTAGGCTTCAGACCGAATTGATTTTGCAATACATCGGTCATTTTTTGTACCATGAGGTCAATATTGGTATCTTGATTCCCTGGTCTTCCAGCAAGCATACCTGCAGTACCAACATATCCAGGATTCGGGAGGGCGTCAACAGCATTATAATCCATAAACTCTGAATATCCGTTTCCATATAAATCCCTCTGCAGTCTGTTGTTCAAAGGAGATATCTTGTAAGCAGAAGCAGGCGGATTCCCTGTGGTACCGAATGCCATATCACCGTATGTGCGAGTTTTCGGCAGTGCAAGCTGAGGATCTTGCCGAATCGGTTGTCCATTTGTATCTTTAATACCAGAACCTCCAGTTTCATCAGCATTTCCTTTACCATGTGGTTTCTGAACTGGTGCTTGAACATTGAAGTATGTCGGACCACCCAATTGCCCATGTATCTGCTCGAAGGGTTTATCCACATGCTGACCAAAAATGCTTACCATTATATGCCGAAAACTGTTCAAGAACGCAGCATTGTGATTGGTCATTGCTTCTCCCAAAGCTTTGTATAACAAGCCCGAGAATCTCTCCCTTTCTTCTTCTTCAGTAAGATCAGATTGCCCAGGAAGGAGAACTCTTGGCAGATCGGACTTGAGAAAAGGTGCACCACTCCTGTTCTTGGCGAAAGACAGTAAACATTTGTTAATGAATTGACTAGCAGCAGCCTTTACCATCTGTTGATGTTCTTCAGACAATTCTTCTAAAGTGACATCCATGATGTCGCTTAACTCAGGCATCTTGAAAACTTGTGTGTGTCCCACCGGGCGTGCCAAAAAGTGTGTTGACGTAAAATCCGCACCTCACGCCAAGCACACAGCAAGCCGAACAAGCTGGCTTCAAACGTGACCCGGGCTTTTGAATCCGGAAACGTGCCAGTCAGTTTGCCTGAAAACTAACAAAGGGATAAAACGTTTAGATCAAAACCTGGAACGTGCCGGGTGAGACCAGACAGTTCCATATTTGCGGCGTTGAAGCCAATCTGGAGAGACATATAGCTACAGAGAAGCTATCTGTCGGCAGTTAAACCCACATTCGGCAATCGGCAAGGTACGCAAGGAACGCACTGCCGAACGCGTGACGTAAGCATGACGAAAGATCGGCTTTCAACAAAATGAACATTGTAACACATACTCATAGCCGATTAACGAGAAACAGAGCATGATAAATAAATAAAAGGGTGAAACATGATCATAAATTCGCAGTAAACAAAGAATGCATAGGCCGAAAGCAGCACCCGTCAAGCATGACAACAAACGAGTTAGGCCGAAAGCAGCACCTGACTCGTTTGAGGCCACACCACTAACAAAGGGATGATAAATATGCCGAAAACTGTTCATCCACATGCTGACCAAAAATGCTTACCATTATATGCCGAAAACTGTTCAAGAACGCAGCATTGTGATTGGTCATTGCTTCTCCCAAAGCTTTGTATAACAAGCCCGAGAATCTCTCCCTTTCTTCTTCTTCAGTAAGATCAGATTGCCCAGGAAGGAGAACTCTTGGCAGATCGGACTTGAGAAAAGGTGCACCACTCCTGTTCTTGGCGAAAGACAGTAAACATTTGTTAATGAATTGACTAGCAGCAGCCTTTACCATCTGTTGATGTTCTTCAGACAATTCTTCTAAAGTGACATCCATGATGTCGCTCAACTCAGGCATCTTGAAAACTTGTGTGTGTCCCACCAGGCGTGCCAAAAAGTGTGTTGACGTAAAATCCGCACCTCACGCCAAGCACACAGCAAGCCGAACAAGCTGGCTTCAAACGTGACCCGGGCTTTTGAATCCGGAAACGTGCCAGTCAGTTTGCCTGAAAACTAACAAAGGGATAAAACGTTTAGATCAAAACCTGGAACGTGCCGGGTGAGACCAGACAGTTCCATATTTGCGGCGTTGAAGCCAATCTGGAGAGACATATAGCTACAGAGAAGCTATCTGTCGGCAGTTAAAACCTCATTCGGCAATCAGCAAGGAACGCAAGGAACGCACTGCCGAACGCGTGACGTAAGCATGACGAAAGATCGGCTTTCAACAAAATGAACATTGTAACACATACTCATAGCCGATTAACGAGAAACAGAGCATGATAAATAAATAAAAGGGTGAAACATGATCATAAATTCGCAGTAAACAAAGAATGCATAGGCCGAAAGCAGCACCCGTCAAGCATGACAACAAACGAGTTAGGCCGAAAGCAGCACCTGACTCGTTTGAGGCCACACCACTAATCAGACTAGATCAATCCACCGCATGATACAATCTAATCATGAAAAGCTAAAAGCACTCAATGTTTAGTTACGAACCCACAACACAGTCACGAATTTACATTGAAAACAAGAATGCATAGGCCGAAAGCAGCACCCGTCAAGCATGACAACGAACGAGTTAATCCACCGCATGATACAACTCGTTTGAGGCCACACCACCAATCAGATTAGATCAATCCACCGCATGATACAATCTAATCGTGAAAGGCTAAAAGCATTCATTGCCCAATGCAAACCCACGAACACACGTTCACTCGGCGTGATGCAAGCATGACGAAAGATCGGCTTTCAACCGAATGAACACATACTCATAGCCGATTAACGAGAAACAGAGCATGATAAATAAAAAGGGTGAAAACATGATCATAAATTCGCAGTAAACAAAGAATGCATAGGCCGAAAGCAGCACCCGTCAGGCATGATAACAAAAACAAGTTAATCCACCGCATGATACGACTTGTTTGTAACCACGCCACTAATCAGATTAGATTAATCCACCGCATGATACAATCTAATCATGAAAAGCTAAAAGCACTCAATGTTTAGTTACGAACCCATAACACAGTCACGAATTTACATTGAAAACAAGAATGCATAGGCCGAAAGCAGCACCCGTCAAGCATGACAACGAACGAGTTAATCCACCGCATGATACAACTCGTTTGAGGCCACACCACCAATCAGATTAGATCAATCCACCGCATGATACAATCTAATCGTGAAAGGCTAAAAGCATTCATTGTCCAATGCAAACCCACGAACACACGTTCACTCGTAAGAGCACTGCCGAATACGGCTATTTAGCCGAATCGGGGTCCATGACGAAGGAACAAGCCTAATCGGTAAAGATAGATCTATCAGATCGAATCGAATTCTAATCCACCGGATGATTAGCTCTAAGACGACCCAAAAACCTGCATCTACCGCATGATACTTGGTTCTGTCAAGACCGACACGATACCGACAAGCTTGAACCCGCGACACGTAGCAACCTAGATCGGTTTCGGATTCGGCTATGAGGGGATAAGCCGTTGCACCGTAAAGCAGAGCCGATTCTAGCCGATCTAGATTGGGCAAAGGTGTGTTGCATGAATTAAGCACATAGTGAAAAAGGAGCAACACGGGGTAACTTAATGAATCTGTTAGATCTTGCCGAAATCTAACAGAGCCGATAACTTGGTCCATACTAGATCTTAGCCCACCGCATGGCTCATGACCTAACAGAGGAACCTTCTTGAGACCACAACTTAAATCCACCGGATGATACTAAGCATGGTAACAAGACTACTTGCATCAAAGCTTAAATCCACCGCATGATACTAAGCATGATACAAGGTTGCCGGTGCTTACGGAGGTCGACGGATCGATGACTCCTCTCGAAGAACTCGACGACTCGACTAAATGACTCGATGTTGGCACGGGGCCGGTTTGTTGTATGATTGATTCGATTCATGATGTCTTTTACAGCTGCCATGGGTTTATATTTATACCCAGGTCTTGATACAACTCCTAGTCGGACACGACTACAACACTTGTTTCTAAAAATAAATGACGAATCTTCGTGCCCATATTGCTTTCCTTGTTCGAACCGGCCTTTCCTTTATGTTGATCCACGTCATCATGCCTTCCCGAATGCTATCACTCTTCGCCTGCGGAACAATGTCTCTGCCGAACGATGACGCATTCCCGACCACAGAGTATCTCTGCCGAACGTTTCAGCCGAATGGCGACGCGTTCCCGACCGCAGAACATCTTTGCCGAATGCCTCTGGGAAAAAACTCCTTTGCCGAATGATACCTTCCACCAAATCCGGCTCACATGTCAGCCTCTTCCTGGTGCTAATTTTTGGTGTCAACAATTATACGAAGCATCATATGAATGTGTATGACTTCACAGAGTGATTGATCACAAACAACAGTTATGTGCTATTGGTTTGATCATGAAACCAACAATTATCTATAAAGATAATTCTGCTTGTATTGCACGAATATAGGTTAAATCTTGCAAAACTAGTCATGTGATCTGTTACACCTCAAATTTTTTGAATTTTGGGATGTGATTTGTCAGCATAATTAATACAATGATTTTCTCAATTTCCTAAAATTTTCCAAGCTTTATATAATTAACAGGGAATTTAGTACAGAAAAATAATTCAAAATAAAATAACATAGGTTATAATATTGAGTACTTTGCATTCATGCCGGTTGCATCTAGGGGTTTTATGTGTGTAAAGTTTTCTAAAATGTGTATAGACGCCCAATGGGAATTTTCCAGAACTTTCTGGGATTTATTCCTATTTTTCTATAGCTAATTTTAATTTATGGAAGGTGCTAAAATATTTTTCATGAGCTCCAAATATTTTATTTGGGTTCCTCATGTCCAACTCTATCTCTGGAATTTTTCATAGGATTTTTAGTTTCAGAGTATTTTTCATGGTTTTAATATCAATTCTGGACTTATCTGGAATTATTTTATAACCAGGAAAATAATTATTCAAAAAATTAAAATCACTCTAAATCTTAGTAGACCAGCCTTGGCCCAAAGTTGACCCAATTTTAGGCCAAATACATCCCATCACTTTATTGGGCCAAATTTTAAAGCCCATTCGCATTGGAATGGGGCAACCCACCTTTAGTCCCATATTGCTAATGATCCTGAAAGTGAGAAGTTTTCTTCCTATATATACGAACCACATCTCCTCTGGAAAAGGCACACCATCGACTCCTTTACAGGGAGGCCCCTTTGTTTGGGATTCCTTAAAGTAGTCTTCTTCCACCATATCTTCCACTACTGCCCATTCTTCGTCTCGTCATCGCGTCGAGCCTTCCGTCGTTTTTGGCCTCAATATTTTAAGAAAGTCCCTCAGCGAATCTTGTAATTTTCTACCGTATTTGTTTAGTCTTTACTCTTTCGTAGAAAAGCCCCCGCTATTTTTAAGCGTCGCAAATCTTGTTTAGTCCATAGTTTCCACGTTTTAGATTCGTTTTAATCCGTTTTCGTTGCAATAGACTCATATCGACATGAATTACGATTAGAAGTATTATTTAACTTGTTGTAGGATCGAATCCCTCTAATATAAGCTATCAGAGGGAGGTGAAGGATAGCAATAAGTCGCAACGGAGATTTTCACCCTCAAAAACAGATTCTAAAAGGTGCACTAAATCTTGTGTCGATTCTAGACAGTAGCTCTGAAAATCGTGATATTTTTTCCAGAAGATAGATTATCAAATTATGAAGCTAACCCAACTGGAATCACGTTAATCGGATGTCTAGAACTCGAGATATAAAATAAACAATCAGACTATGTCAGATGGTGACGAGAATTGATCAAGCCCTAATTTTGTGATTAAACAATGTACGTATGGAATTAAGCAACCAAACTTTTCAGACCTAGTTCTTGATGTCTTAGAAATATTTTGGGTGAATTAGACCAACACATCCATGGACCGCGAGTCTCAAACCTCACATCGACAATCTTCACGTGCACCGTTCTCTATCCTGAACATCCGGTGAGACATCTTTGACCAATAGGACCTACGTTCCTCCAGAACTTAGTCCCGACCCTTCCGCTTAGCACACTCTTTTAAATCTCTTATTTTGATTGGTGTACTGTTCTTAGTTGTATATTGTTTGCTTGCTGGTTTAGCTGCATGTTGTGCTCGTGTCGTTGATTGTTGCGGGCAGAGGAACGTCATCAAGATATTGCACGAACAAGATTGAAGACTCTAAGTAGCGGTATCTTTGTTGGATAAAGGAAAGTTATAGCACGGACAATACTTGCTACCTAAACTCACTCTTTACAATTATTTAATTTCATATGCATGTGTCTAAATTGTTGTCCCATTAAGGTTGTACCTAGCTTTGTTTAATCCTGTCATTGTTTACCTTGGGTTCATGAATATGGGTAGAATCTTTGCTATGCGTAGTTACTGTCACCAATGTGTAACTGCTAGTCTTGATCTAATGGTTCACTTTAATGATAAAGATAAAATTTGCTTTTTAGCAACATGGTTTAGGGAACTAGGGCATGTGCTGTGTGCTTTGCTCCAGTGTCTCTCCCTAAGGTCCGGTTCTTAAAGCAGCAACCCAGGAGCCTGTCGCCACCGCTAGAACTATTATCGCTCTGGTCTTGGTCAAGTAACATGTACGTCTCTAGCTTGCCAGTGGTTACCGGTGGGGCCGACAGCGTTATGGGAAGTAAGGCGTGAGGTGTTTCTTGATTCCACCGAGGACGGTAGCCCCGTCGGCTATGTCTCGTTAGGCACAGTCCCGTGTTGGGAGCCCCTGTGGTATGAGAGCTCCACACGTTGCGCTCTTTATTTTTGTTGTTGGCAAGAGTTGCCCGCGCTCTGGACGCCATTGACCCTCTTATCGCTGTGCCCTGAGAGTCAGTCAATCTTGGTGCCTTGGATCATGCTGCCTGTGTTGTACCATAGTGGCTACTGTTTTGTTAGGGTGTCTTGTGAAAAACCTCGTAGCGTCCCTATGCAGTCACATCTCGGAAGTGTTGATGCGCGTGGTTGGGTGCAAAGTTCCTTTGAACTTTTACGCGACTGGTGGGTAAAGGGCGAAACCTCTGCAGAGTGTATAATCTATCATGATAGCCTTGCTCAGGGTCACGAGCGGTCTGGATCCTTTTTTATTAGAAGATGATGTTTATTTATGTCTAATTTCACTTATACTTTATTAATTGGGTTGCAACTGGGATTTACTCACCTGTAGTAATTTGGTTAATGTTAAAATGAACCAACTAAAAATGCTGATGCAGTTAAGCCGAGTCTAGCCTATTTTGAGCCTTCGTACCCGTGCTATACTTGCTAAGTAATTGTTTACTTACACTTGCTATTTATTCAACAAAATCCCGGATGGATAAACAGATTGGGATGTGCATGAGAAAGCTGCTGAGTCCCTGATGACCTGCCGTACTTCTGAGTTGCTCTCTCCCAGTCAGAGTCCCTGTGGACTGTGGCTCCGCTCCAGTTGAGAGTTATAGACTTCCGCTGTAATAATCATTTATGATATACTCTGATGTAAACTATTTTATTTCGAGCATTTGTACTCTGTTTATCATATTTGTTCGATGTATGTGTTCTCTGGACTTCTTGGGCACACATATGGCCGCATCCGGGTGTGACATAATCTTGGAGATTTATTCACAAAGTGCCTACCTACATCATTGTTCTAGAAATATGTTTTTGGAATAGGTATGAGACGGTTCAAAGATTTGCAAGCATCAGGTGTAGTAAATCCTCTGATATAACCTATACATAATCTCCTGATTATAAATATTGCACTCTTTTCCTAATGAGTTTTCCTGTCAAGTTTTTTTTCATACATAGGTTTTTAATGAGGCAATATGCATTAACAAGCAATCAATATATGTCAAAAATATTTTCTCCTATATTTTTCCCTCAGGGGTTTTAAGAAGTTTTTCCCATGACATATATACATTTCTCCTCAAGTTTTTCCCACTGGGTTTTGGAGGAGTTTTATCCATTTGATGGTCATCCATCGTATACAATGTGGTTTCTCCTTGTTTTTTTCCTACAAGGTTTAAAGGAGTTTTTCCCACACAACAGTCTACGTATACAAGTAGCAATTGATCAAAATGTCACATTATCCATTTTTCCTCACAGAGGTTTTTCCAGATAATATTTTGACATATTGATTTTGATCAAATTGTTTTTAGACTATGTCTTTAAGAATACTTAAAGGGTCTATGAACATTGAAATTACACATATATCATGGTGTTACTTCTTATTTTTCCCAATGGGTTTTGAGGAAGTTCTGCCTGATATATATATATACTTTGGTTTTCTTCCTAACAGGTTTTTCCAAAGATTCAAGATTAGAATTGTTGAACAGCGAAGACTTTTGTAGAACCAATTTATCAAGGGGTAGTGTTAAGATTATTTAGTTAGTGATCAATTAGGATAATTAGGATTAGCATAACCTAACGGACATGCCCTTTCAATGGCACCCCTTAGGCTTATACCCTTAAGGGACATGCCTTTTCATTGGCACCCTTTGGACTTGTACATATAAGTACACAACACTGTTCAACAGTAATAGAATCATTTTCATTTCCTTTCATTCTTTCACCCTCTAACAGACCCAATAGACACAAACGGACAACAGGTGGGCAAAGTTTTTTACTCAGGTCAGCACACCGTTCATGGTCCATTTGCAGGTATCCCCTTTCCTTTTTCCTTTCTTTTCTTTCTTTTTTCATCTCATTTCTTTTATTTTCCTTTTATATTCTTATACTTCCTATTTCTAACCCTAATGCTGATATTCTTTTCCCGATATGTAATACCATAGTTTTTTCTATGTTTCTTTCTTCTTTTCTATTTTTTCCTTCAGTTTTTTATTTTCATATTTATTTTTTCTTCTGATTCTATGTGTATATATATTTATTTATTCTCTTTGTTCTTTTTATTCTTTCTAATTTTCTTGTAGATATTCTTTTTTTATCATACTTCATCTTTTTTCACAATTCATATCAATCATCTTTATTCATATATAATTCAATGCTAGCAACTCCATACTAGATTGTTTATATAATGGAATTATATGTTCATATTGAAAAATGATTATTGTTGATTTCATACTAATTTATTTGTATCGTGGACTCATTTGTTTGTGATGTAAACCAGATCATTCATTTTTAAAAATTTGTTCACAACATGGTCATATTTTGTTCGCATGCAATGATAATTTGTTCGCGATGCGGATATATTTTGTTCGCCCCTAAGAATTATTTGTTTATAGATATATTTTCTTCACAATGATAATTATAGGTTCCTAATGTGGATAAATCGTCTGTAATAATTATTTATTCACAATATAGATATATTTTGTTCGTCTTTAATAATTATTGGTTCACAATGTGGATATATATTTTGTTCGCCTATTATAATTATTTTTTCTCATTATGGTATATTTTGTTCACCTGTAATAGTTATTTGTTCGTGATATGGATATATTTTATTCTTCTATAATGTTTACTCGTTTGTTATATGGATGTATTTTTCACCGATAATAATAATTTGTTCGTGATGTGGATATATTTTGTTCGCCTATAATAATTATTTAGATCAGTTTAACTGGCTTGTATTTTTTATAATTTATATTTTTATTTTTCTATAATTGGATCTTATCTTATCAAACATATACTTGATTGTATTGTTCGTAACATATGTCTATTCTGTTCGCATCGAAAAATATAGTAATATTCAGTGTATTTGTATAGTACACTCATTAGTTAGAGATGTAACATGTTTATTCACTTTTTATAGTAACTTGTTCGCGATGTGTACATATTTGTTAGTCCGTAAGAATCATTTGTTCGTGATGGGTATATATTTGTTCGTCCGCAAAAATAATTTGTTCGCGATGTGCATATATTTGTTCGTCCCTAAGAATAATTTGTTCGTAATGTTGACATATTTGTTCTCCATATCAAATGCTTTGTTTTTAATATTGATTTATTTGTTCTCCATATTAAATACTTTGTTCGTGATGTGGAGGCATTTGTTCTCCATGCTTTGTTCGTGATGGGGAGATATTTTGTTCACTTTGCATATTAATCTGTTCACAACATTAAATTACTTGTTCGCATTGTTCGTTTATAAAAATAACTTGTTCTATTCATATGACTTATTCTCTTTTTTTTTCCAACAAATATGACTTATTCTCTATATAGAACAATTTGTTCGCATATGGCACCAATTTATTTATTTTGTAGACAGTGTTGTTCTTAATGCAAATTTATTTGTTTATGATGTAAAATGATTTGCATCATTATGTCTAAATGAATATTTTCTATTTTGTTTAATAAATCTTCTACTGTTTATACTACAAGAAACCATTTAATCTATGACAGAATCATTTCGTCACAGATCACTAAAAAATCGTCATAAAACTGTATCTGTGACGTTTTCAGAAAATATCATAGATTGAGCGTCATAGATTAAATCACGTGACGATTTAACAAAATTCGTCACAGATTGAAGTAATCCGTAACGTTTCTTAATCGTCATAGATTGACTTTGAGCCCGTGAAGCCCAGGCCCAATGTTTATGACGAAAATAAATGTAACAGATTGAATAGCCATGACACCACCATTTGATAGAAGCTGACATGGCGGCCACTGTGGATGCTGACGTGGCAGACATAATGGATGCTGACGTGGCACACACCATGGATGGACACTGACGTGGCGGACACCGTGGACGCTGACGTGGCGGACACCGTGGACGCTGACATGGATTCCCATTTGCAAGCCCATTTTGTTATGGTCTTAGCCCATGTTACCAAAAAGACACCAATCATTTCAACCCAAACGACATACCAAGTTTTCAGCCCATGTATCAAAATTACATAATACATAAGTGAATTACAACATATATCAAAATCAATATCTCATGTTATATTCATATGCACATTGAAATAGCTAGTTACACTCATGTTTCCATCTTGCATCCATTGGACATTCTCGTCAATAATCTGCAAACAAAATAAAAATATCCATCAACACAGATATATATACATGAACAAGCAACCAAAAAGCCAACTACTGTTTACTGCTAACACCGTCCACAAAAACATTGAGTAACAAATCAAATCTCAAAGGCTTGAAACTTAAGTATGGTTGCTGTTCGCAAAACTTGATGACACAAGGGTGAGCTGCTACTCAAGATAACAATAAAATTAAACGACCAGGCTTGCAAAAGATGGCTTATTTACTGAACCGACAGAGATTAGACAAGCAAGCAACAAAGCCATCTCAAGGTAATTAAAAAGCACTAATATCTTACCGTCCAAACAATCCTAGTATGGAATAAGATAATTACTAAGACAAGACACAGGGAACAACACAAAAGGACACGTCAACACTCAGTCACTTCTTCAATGGAAATCGTGTGAGTTTTCAAGAAAATAATAGGGTATCCTCCCCACAGAAATATCGCAGGTTCAGCTTTGTTGAGATTCAGCTTCAGAGCTAAACCTTTTGCCTAGGTAGTCAACTACTATATATGCCATTGATGTTTTCTAATGTAGAATAAATTATCTTGTCCATCTTATATCGGGTCGAGCTAGAGTTTCCCATGGTCCCCCACAAAAAAGAAAATGAGTACAGACTGCTACTGATCCATCTGTTGTGTATTGATAAGTATGTCCCTATCTAAAAAACCTAATTTCATTTTTTTCAGTAAAGCATTGAACCACACAATCATTATTTTGACCCTCTACAAAGATCAGACAGCATGCGAACCTATCCACTTATATGACATTAATTCTATCACAAAGGCATAGTCCCTTGGCGCTTTTCTAATGGTGTCAAAGTTCAGATGTCTCAATGCTAGTGTTAAAACAAATCAAGATAGTTTCAGATTGTAGTCACTAGAGTTAGAACAGTGCTATTATCTCAGAAAGGATGCAGTTGCAATGTGCAATAGAATTGTAAGAATTTCTTAATGCACCTGTGACCTAACAATCAAGCGAGCAAACAACTCAAATTACCGCTTCTGAGATTCTAGCATAATGGAGGGAAAAAACCATCACTATCCATCTGGACCCGATACTGTTACTCCTGATGGACAATTAAAACATGCATCATAGTAGCTGCAGGCAGAAGTATGCGTTCTAGATTAATCAATCATACTACGACAAAGAAGTCCACCGCAATAACGACAGCTCCGCAACTAATCGTAAAAGAAATCCAAATACGAATATAGGGAATCATATATTCACATTACAGAGAGATCTAGCCCCAAACATGTGAGTAAAATTGCAGGTAAGGCTACGATTCTATAGATCGCACGAGGTCAAGGGGCTCACCTGCGAGAACTTGAGGTGATCCTCGCCCTACCTGAGCTGCAGTGCACCGAAGTGCATGCGTTGGCGACGAGATCTAGGAGGAGTTGGTCACCTGGGCCTCATGGTTGCGTCGAGCCGTCAACCATGCACGAGGGCACAACAGCTTCCTGGTCCGTGGTGGCAGTGTGGGACGGGGAGGGACCATCACGGAGGCCGCTGCCTCGAGCGACAGCCGGGAGCTAGACCACGCCGTCATCGACCCAGACCCCGACCTCCTCATCGCGGGGCATCCCAGTGGCAAGAAGGCCGAAGAGCACTGTTGGCAGCCCCGCCGTACCGGCAGTCGTCGCCCGTCATGGCTTGGTTGAGGGGCAGCGACAGATCTGAGGATGAGAGAGAGCGGAAGGGAAAGGGAGGCGTCGACGGCGGATCATCGAAGAGGAGCAGCAGCTAGGGTTGCCGAGAGGGCGTCCGGGACTGGCCTTTTATTCATCGGTGGGTCGATCTGGATCGTTCCATCATAGATGGACGGCCCTCAGAACTCGGGCCTTAGGCGTAAACGGCCCATGTCAGATTTCTTGGCCCATTTAATTAGCTGATAAGAGAGTTTAAAATTTTTCTGAACTGATTTACTAAAAATTGGGGTAAATAAATAATTTCAAATGAAAAAGTCATCAACAAAATAGTTGTATAGCTTATCAAGATCTACAACTTTTGTATTGGTCATTTTTCTATATGACTTTGTTTGAACCTTTTTAATTTGAATTTCAAATTATGACAACTTCAAACAATATTTTCAAATACTAAATGATTTCAAATGAAAAAGTCATCAACAACAAAGTCGTATAACTCATCAAGATCTATTACTTTTATTTGGGTCATTTCTTCATCCAATAAAGCGATTTGAAACATTGTTTACAAAATGTACATATCACTTATATAGTTTATAAACTATAAGAGAGATATGTAAATTTTATGAACAATGTTACTATCACTTTACCGTATGAAGAAATGATCAAAATAAAAGTTATAGATATTGATGAGTTATACAACTTTGTTGTTGATGACTTTTTCAGTTGAAATCATTTAGTACTTGTAAATGTTGTTTGAAGTTGTCATAATTTGAAATTCAAATTCAAATTATTGAAACAAAGTCATATAGCAAAGTGACCAAAACAAACGTTGTACATATTGATGAGTTATACAACTTTGTTGTTGATGACTTTTTTTAGTTGAAGCCATTTAGTATTTTAAAATGTTATTTGAAGTTGTCATAATATGAAATTCAAATTTTATATAGGTCAATCAAACTCACATGGAGAAATAACCAAAATAAAATAGGTAGATCTCAATAATTTATACAACTTTATTTTTGATAGTTGTTTCAAAAAAGTTCATTTAGTATGATAAAATTTGATTCGAAGGTTTAATATTTTGAGATTAATTGAAAGGAGGGAGGCAAAATGGACTTCTTAGCGAGGGAGAAGCAAAAGGCCTGTTACGGGCCAGACTTTTGCTCATCCCTCTCCGAGAAGTCCATTTTTCGTCCCTCCTTTCAATTAATTTCAAAATATTAAACCTTCGAATCGAATTTTATCTTATTAAATGAACTTATGTGAAAACATCGTCAAAAACAAAGTTGTAAAACTTATTGATATATACCAATTTTATTTTGTTTATTTCTCCATCTGAGTTTAATTGACCTATATAAAATTTAAATTCCAAATTAGGACAACTTCAAACAACATTTTCAAATAATAAACGATTTCAACAGAAAAAGTCATCAACAACAAAATTGTATAAATCATCAATATCTACAACTTTTGTTTTGGTCATTTTGCTATATGATTCTGTTTCAATGATTCGGATTTGAATTTCAAATTATGACAACCGCAAACAACATTTTCAAGTACTAAATGATTTCAACCGAAAAAGTCACCAACATCAAAGTTGTATAACTAATCAATATATATAACTTTTATTTTGGTCATTTTTCATCCGATAGAATGACAGTAACATTGTTCACAAAATTTACATCTCTTATATGGTTTTGAAGTATTTAAATCGCGACGAAATTGTTATAACGCTACAGGTTTTTGGCCGGTTTATGACGAAATCGATAAACGGTCACGGATTATGGGCCTTGTATCCATAATTGCATATCTGTGACGATCTCTGAAAACATCACGAAAATTTCATCAAATTTCGTCACAGATTGTGACTAAATAGATTCTTGTAATGTTATGTGTCATTCCAATATAAAAAAATGTGGACAGATACTCCCTCCATTTTTTTAGGTACAGACCAAGAAAGGGGTTAAATACCACGTAATCTTCTGTCTCCAATTTAATAATTATCGGTAACCACCCTCCACCGATTCATAGGATAGCTTCGGTATCTCTCTGCATGCATGCAGTCCCGTCCGTCAAGATGAAAATCACTCCACCATGTGCATCCTGAATTAAATTCTCCCGGGAATCAAGCCATGCATGCCGCAGCTTAATTGCATGATCTCTTCCACCGAGCACTACGGAGACTGTCTGAACAGATATACAACATCCTTTTCCGATGTTTTTTAAAAACCAAATACGACACATAAAAAACCGGAAGGGAATACGGGTCGCGCGTGCATGCTTTTACCCCGCAGACAGGCTTTTTTGGAACAGACCATGGAAACTGGGCTTCATGGGCCAGAAATAGCAAGCCGCGGTGCCCTTTGTGCGCTTCAGGCGACGAGTGTTTTTATTGTCGCCAAAGCGACAACTAGTCGCGCTAGGGGTGAGAATGGATCATGTTCGTTCCGCTCCTTTACGATCTAACTTGATTCTAATAAAATTTATCTTAAAAATACTATTATTTTGGCTCGGTTCTAATTGGATTCGATCCTTAAAATTTTTTAGTACAAAATTGAGGAATGCCCTACCACCCCTAAGTCACGCCCACACCCAACGCCCCCTGGTATAATAATTTCCTGAGATTCCTTAGTAGCTCACAAACTTTTTGCAGATTGGTGATCCGCGCGCCAAAACAAGAACCGAGTGTATTGGAGTCTACTTCCAAATTTGATTTCGTGTGTTGGCCTCTAATTTGTGTCCATATCGAACTTGATGATCGGCAGCTATCGTTAGAAATTTAGGCATCATTCGGCATATTTTAATTCCAGAAATTAACAATAAATTCATGACAACAGTGAGTGATCCAGTGATAACATAGCATGTGTGAGTGTTCAAGTTAAATCTCCTAAATAACATGAACAACATGAGAAACCGAAACGAGAACAAAACGATGTTCAGGATGTACCCAGAGACGGGGCCGGTACTGGAGGCACCGGATGCGCCGTTACCAGCTGAAGGAATAGTGTTAACCATCCTCGACTGACCTTGCTCGAAGTAGTCGATCTGATTCGGTGCAGTGGCGAGTCGATGCAGTGGAGTCCCTCGAACGGCCACCGGGACGTAGTCGTTCACGTGAGGGAGACTACCACCAGGAAGTAGTCGTTCGGGTTGACGAAGTTGGCCACTAGGAAGTAGTAGTACAGGTTGACGAAACCGGCCACCAGAAAGTAGTCGTACGGGTGATGAAGTTAGCCGCCGGGAAGTGGTCGTTCGGAGCAGCGAGCAGGCGCGTACTCGTACGCTCCCCAAAAACCTTATCGCCCGCGTATCCCGAGCAGGATCACTAGGTAGTGAGGTTCGGAGGCAACTGCTCACACAAGCAGAGTGCGCGCAAAGCTTGCGTTGGGAATGCAAGAGAGCAGCAAAAACAAGGAGAAGAGAGAGGTCTCCTGAAAGGAGTACCAGAGAGGGAGAGTCTTCTTATGTATGTTAGCCTGGGAGAGACACCTCCTTTTATAGGCGCACAGGGTAGGAGAGAGAGGATGAACCTGGACACTCTTAACCAACCATAATGCCATTAAGTTGTCAGTTACTCTCAGCCATCAAATGGGCAGTAACTATCAGCCATCAAATCAGCAGTTACTGGTAATGGTTAAGACTCAATCAATGTCATTTGTGGCAAAAGGTTCATCACACAGCACACGCAGAGCGGCTCGGCTCAGCTCGGCTCGGCTCGGCTCAGCATGTCACATCACGTCACGACTCGACTCGACTCGACACGATACGACACGACACGTCACATCCACGGCCTCGGCCTCGGCCACGGCCACGGCACGACTCGGTGAGGTGAGTGAGCGCGCGCACGCGTGTGGCACGCCCTTCTCCTTTTACCAACTTCACAAGTGGTTCATAGTTGATCAACCATTTAAATTGGTTAGGATTCTCGTTGACTCTCCATTCGAGATTTAATTCCCTTGCATTTATTAGTGGACCTTTATTCTTTGATTAATTGAGACTTAAATGGGCCAAGGCCCAATTAATCTAACAATCCCCACCAAGAATTTCAAGG
The DNA here is from genome assembly GCA_033239725.1 of Echinochloa phyllopogon. Classification (NCBI taxonomy): domain Eukaryota; kingdom Viridiplantae; phylum Streptophyta; class Magnoliopsida; order Poales; family Poaceae; genus Echinochloa; species Echinochloa phyllopogon. The sequence goes on from BTCW01000016.1 coordinate 18,739,062, forward strand.
TACACAAGAAAATACTCTCGACTCAACTGTTGTTTTGATATACTGGCCTCATGGCGGAGACTGTTAAGTTGAACATCCACTTGGGGCAAGAGCTACACTTGTTCACAACTGACCATTGGACTATGCCTTGAATTGGCAGTTTTGTGCAAACGAGCTTGACTAGAGCCCCTTTGCCAGCACGAGGCTGTTGTAAGCATCCCCTCGGGTTGGAGCGTATAAGTCATGCTCCGTGCCTTTCATGGGTATCTAGAGATCACCATTTCTCATAGATTGTGACTAGCAATCGAACCCATATAGGTGCAATCCTTTGAGATGTTCTGTAGGTCAACATCTTTGCCCTCATTGAGCCACTCGGATCACATATATGATTTCACCAACCTGCCATACAGACTTAGAAGAGAAATGCACCTCCGTTGGAATGAGCCCTTTTCAAAGGTTCTCTTCTCTCAGTTAAACAGTAGCTTGTTTCACCATCCTAATTCACGGGATCTCCGATCACATAGGACAGGTTACCACTACTGAGTAACACACATGGGTCTCAAGCCCAATTCCCTGGATGCATTGTCTATCATGTTACGTGAAAGACCCTTTGTGACGAGGCAGGCGAAATTTTCTTCACATAATCGGCGACCTTCATCCTCAGCGTAGGAGGTGGTACAAGAATATGGTGACCCAATAAAAATTGAGTTCTGCCTCCATAGTTGACCTTGTTAAGATGGTCTGCTTGCAAGACTTCCAGGAGACAGCGCCACCTCCAAGTGTGAACACATATCCACTTGTGGCTTTAATCTCATCTGCATCAGATATCCAGTTTGAATCACTGTAACCCTCCAGTACTCTAGGGTACCCGGTATAGTGAATTCCATAGTCCATAGTACCTTTCAGAAAACGCATTACCCGTTCAAGAGCTTCCCAATGGGCATCTCCCAGATTTGACACAAACCGGCTCAGTTTGCTCACAGCGAACGCGATATCGGGTCTCGTAGCGTTGGCTAGGTACATCAGTGAACCAATGATCTGGGAGTATCTCAGTTGATCTCTCATTATTCTTTTGTTCTTCCGTAATATTTTACTAGCATCATAAGGTGTTGGAGCTGGCTTGCAGTCATTATAGCCGAAACGACTCAAGACCTTCTCCACATAGTGGGATTGTGTGAGAACAATCCACCATCACCTTCTCTCACTAGCTTAATATTTAGGATCACATCAGCCTCTCCCAGATCTTTCATCTCAAAACTCTGAGACAAAAACTCTTTGACTTCCTTAATCACATTAAGGCTTGTCCCAAATATCAGTATGTCATCTACATACAGACACAAGATCACTCCTTCGCCCCCACCATAGCAATAGTACACACACTTGTCGGCTTCGTTCACAACAAAGCCAACTAACGTTAAAGTTCTGTCGAACTTCTCATGCCACTGTTTAGGAGCTTGCTTAAGGCCATACAAAGACTTTATCAACTTACACACCATTCCTTCTTGACCTTCCACTACAAAACCTTCTGGCTGATCCATGTAGATCTCTTCCTCCAATTCTCTATTTAGGAAAGCTGTCTTAACGTCCATGTGATGAACAAGAAGACCATGGGAAGCTGCCAGAGAGAGTAGTACTCGTACTGTGGCCAATCGGGCAACTGGCGAGTAAGTGTCAAAGAAGTCATCTCCTTCGTTCTGAGTATAGCCCTTATCCACTAGCCTTGCCTTGTACTTCTCAACAGTACCATCAGGCCTAAGCTTTTTCTTGAACACCCACTTGCATCCTACAGGTTTGCACCCATACGGATGTTCCACGACCTCCCAAGTACCATTAGACATAATAGAGTCCATCTCACTCCGAACTGCTTCCTTCGAATAGTCAGCATCTGGAGAGGAATATGCCTCTTCAATGGTTCTAGGGGTGTCATCCACGAGGTACGCAATGAAATCATCACCAAAGGACTTTGCAGTCCTCTGTCTCTTGCTCCTTCTGAGAGCTTCACTGTCATCCTACTCAGGAATTTCCACATGTGTGTGTTCATTGTGTTCTATCGAAACAGTAGGTTCTCTAGGTTCTTTATTAATAGACAGTTCATGACTTGACGTGCTAGCTTCCTCTTTCATAGGAAAAATGTCCTCAAAGAATGTAGCGTCTCTGGACTCCATAATTGTACCAACATGCATGTCAGGTACTCCAGATTTTACTATTAAAAATCTATAACCTACACTATAGAAAGCATAACCAAGAGAGACACAATCAATAGTCTTAGGTCCCAATTTACGTTTCTTGGTTATGGGCACATTCACTTTGGCTAAACATCCCCAAGTCCGTAAGTATGAAAGGGTTAGCTTTTTCTTTTCCCATTCCTCGAATGGTGTTATCTCTTTGTTCTTCATAGAAACACGATTCAGGACATGACATGCAGTCAATATAGCCTCCCCCACCATTCCGTGGAAAGTCCCGCTGTATCCAACATGGCATTAACCAAGTTAGTCAGAGTGCGGTTCTTTCTTTCAGCTACCACATCTGACTGAGGTGAGTAGGGAGGCGTCCTCTTATGAATTATTCCATGTTCCTCACAGAACACAATGAATACATTAGAAAAATACTCTCCACCACGATCAGACCTAACTCTTTTGATCTTTCTCTCAAGTTGATTTTCTACCTCAGCTTTATAGATTGTAAAGTACTGTAACACTTCATCTTTAGATTTCAACAAATAAATGTAGCAGAATCTAGTAGAATCATCTATTAAAGTCCTGAAATGCTTTTTACCACCTTTTGTCAACACACCATTCATTTCGCACAGATCGGAATGAATTAAGTCTAGAGGTGCCAAGTTCCTCGCCTCAGCCGCGAAATGAGGCTTGCGAGGTTGTTTTGATTCAACACACACATGGCACTTAGAATTTTTGACTAAGGTGAATTTCGGAATTCAACTCGGGTTTGCAAGATGCATCATACAACCAAAATTAACATGACAGAGTCGCGAATGCCAACCATTAGATTCATTATTAACGTTTGCAGCGTGGTTCACAACTTTATTACAATTTTCTAACAAAGAAAAGTGGAACAAGCCTCCTCTATCATAACATTTTCCAATAAAACTTCCAAATTTAGAAATTACACATTTATTGGATTCAAAGACTAACTTAAAGCCGTCTCTACACAGAAGAGACCCGCTGACTAAGTTCTTTCTGATGGTGGGGACATGCTGCACGTTCTTCAGTCGAACGGTCTTTCCCGAAGTAAGCTTCAGATCGACCGAACCAGCACCAAGAACACGCACATGTGATCCATGTGACGAACCGGATTCTCACCGACGAGAACCCGACTCCCTGTACCCTTGAGATAGTCCCAGGAATAGCAGCTATCTCGTACAGAACTCATCTCAGTCGAATATCACATCCATACATCGATAGAAGATTCATTACATGACATATATAAAAACATAGCGTCTGGTACAAGCCCTCTGGGCTAAATCGACAATAAGAAACAACTGCGCAGTGGTAGCTAGAACATCAGGGTCCACTCCTCCACAGGCATCCTTGAGCGTAGCGCACACCCTTTAGTCGTACCACTCATCCTGGTTGAACTCGTGGTCGGGGTCTTCACCTGTGAACCCAAAGTTTGTCCCCAAGGAAATGGGACAGGTCCACGTCACCAACCATAATATGATGCAAGCTTTAAAGTGGCCTATTCTAAGGATATAGAAATAATCAAGGTTTGAGCCAGGGTTTTCTTATGCAAGCAGCAGCAATAACCCAATTTCATCTCATCACCAACTCCTGCTCACACACACACATCCACTCCCCAAAACCAACCATCAACCTCACATTTTCCCATCGGGCTCGTCCTGCCACGGCAGGTTCCCGCAAAAACATCATCCACCAACACCTTTCACTCACTAGTCGACTCGGTGAGCTCCCTCCCCACCTTGTCTCAACAGCCTCAGCTGGACCAATCTCTCATAACCCAAATCAAGGATGAGGTAAGAAAGCAGATTCCCATGCTAGCCGGGGCTTCTCAGAAATGGGTCGTTCGTAACCGTGGACACGGCTATACGTCTCTGCAGAAGTGGCACTCCAGGAATCCATCCGGTCTGCAAGGCTAGTCCGCAACCAACCTGAGAAACAGCCCACAGCAAAGACCCTAAACAGTAACGGCGTCAATCCTGTCTCCCTGGGCTCGGGAAACATCCAATCTAACATCTGCCCCAGGGTCGTGAAACCTTCCCACCGGGGCCAGTCGGGGGCCGTGGTAAATCAGGGAGATTACGCCGCAACGAATCCCCCCTACACATATCAAGCTCGATTCTCCTACAGTCTCGGCGCCGCACTAGAGTAGGCTTGCTGGAACCCTCCCCATACTGGGTAGATGGTGAGCACGGTAATTCCCAAGTCCAAAGTGGGGGCACGACTCGGTCCTTAATTATCGGTAAAGCGAGTATCTGCATCACAAGCGATCCGCCGCAACGGTCCGCAATCGGCACCCATAACAGGTATTGCCGCCCAAACTCCTCAAGTACCCCCTCGGGTACCAATCCCCAAGAAACCATGTACCCGCAACAGGTACCCCATAGGGATTGCCCGAGTGCGACCCCTCAGCACCTCGATCAACGATCGAGTTGATATTACTCGCTTACACCGCCTAGCTGCACTACTCCTCCCAAACCACCCACAACTCACGCCAAGAGGATCAAATCACAACCATCCCAACACATGCATAGCATAGCATATTTATAAAGTGAGTAGTAGGTAGCAAGGTAACAGGATAATAACAAAGGCAATGCAGGTTTATCATGCGAGTAAAGTAAAGCGCTAGCATACTAGTTGCATGTCTAATAGGTATTTCAGAGAATGGTCAGGCGTGAACCTGGGCAAAGGTCTTCGTCTCTGTCAAAGCAGTTGTCGTAGTGGTCCGGCTCCTCCTGACTCTCCGGAGTTCCTAAGGTTGCGGAAAATAAAATAAGACACGACTACTAGCAAAGAAACACTAAAACAGCGATGAAAGAAGACTCGAATAACACCAAACTCTACACTAGTGCGTAGATCATGTTTTTAGAAAAATATAGAAACTGGTTTCATATTTTTCTGAGCTACGGTTGATTTATTATTAATTTTACAAGTTTAAATCCTTTTCTGAAAATATTAAATAATTTCGCAAAAAAAGAAAACAGACAGAAATTAGCCTGCTGACGTCAGCAGTGGGGTCCACCTAGGATGACGTCAGCAGTGGGCCCTGCTGACGTCAGCGTTGACCGGTCAACGATCAACGGGGTCAACGGTCAACGGTCAGCTCTGGTCAGTGGGCCCCGGCTGTCAGTGACACGCAGTGTATGACAAGTGGGCCCCATACGTCAGCGCGGTTAAAAGAAAAAGGAAAAAGAATAAACGATGGCTGGGCTGCAACTGGGCCGAAAAATGAATGGGCCGGAAGAGTTCATGGGTGCAAACCAGACTTAAGTGCAAGATTCGGCCCACGAAGGGGGCGCTGCTGGTGTTGCTCTGGTGGACTTGGTCCACCGTGAACCGAGAGTGTGGTTCACGTGAGCCGGGTGCATGGGATCAAACTGTGGCCGACTCGGGATCTTCTGCGATGCTTCGTGTGGCGACTTGGTGAGGTCGTTCGTGTGGCTTCGCCACGGCGCGACGCAGCGCGCGCGGCGCGCTCTGGAGCACGCCGGCGGCGACGGTCGACGGCGGATCTCGCCGGAAAAGGTTCGGCTGGGCTCAAGTTCGGTCGGGTTAGCTTGGATAGGGTTAGGCGAATAGGATCGGGGTGAAAAAGGAGGGTGATTGGGTTCGGTTAGGCCCTCCCGACGTGAACAGCGGCGGCTCGGCCATGGCGCCGGCGAACTACGATGGCGGCTCGGGTTTTTGGCTCAACTGCGCACGGAAAGGGTCTGGCGTGCGTGTGTGCGGCTCCAGCGGCTGCTGGGACGCAACTAGGTGCACACGCGCGGGCTCGTGGTCGCCCACGGCCGCGCGTGGCCTCGGCGTTCGCGCGCGACGAGCGGAGCTCGGCCGCGGCGGCCTCGGCTGCGGGGTAACAAGGCGACGGCGGCTGCAAGAGGGGTTAGCGGCGACGGGTTCCTGCACACGAGCGATGGCCACGACTCGACGGTCAGGTCCCAGGGGGCTAGCACGGCGGCGGCGGCGCAACTCGCCAGAAACATAGAAGAGGGGGAAACTCGGCGGCGCTCACCTAGGGCTACTAGTCGATCGCTGCAGCTCGGGGAAGTGCTCGTCGTGGCTCGGCGAAGCTCCTGCTCCTCCTCCCGTCCCCGGTCCGGCTCCTCGTCGGCGACACCACGAACGGCGATGTCGGCTTCGGCGACGGCAACGCGGGGAAGACGCTCCGGCTCCTCTCCTTGCTCCTGCTCCCGCTCAACCTATTCTCCAACTCTCCTCGCACCTCTCACCCCTCGCTATTGGATCGGGAATACCCCAAAGGGGCGGCGCGGCTTGGGGAAGAAGACGGCCGGCGGCGGGTTTTATAGGCGATAGGCACTAGGGTTTGCGGCACGGACGGCGAGATTGGGGTGGCCAGGCGGCTGCGGACACGCGACACGTATCGGACGGGCCGCACAGGGGGCGATGGGGCCGGCCGGGTTGTTGGGGTCACGGGCGCGCGACCGCGAGAGAGAGAAGCGGCGCGGGGAAGAAGATGACGCGAGGAGGGAGAGAGGACTGACAGGTGGGGTCCGCGCGTCAGAGAGAGAAGGACGACGCGGCGGGGACGCGGTGAGGGGAGAAGGGATGGGCCGCTGCTGGGCCGAATGGCCGGCTGGGCTGCTCGGTGGGTTGGCTCGGGAAAGAAAGTTGGAGGGGGTTTCTCGGACTTGAGCTCGGGTTTTGGCCCACGAACTGTTAGTAGGGTTGACAATTAGTTTGGCCAATTAGAGTTTGAATTCAAATCTAGAATTTGAATTCAAACCAACCAAAAATCCAAATAACTCCAAATCACACTATTTCATCCTTAGCACTTCAAATTGATTTTAAATTTCAAATTTAAATTGCCTAGGAATTTAGGGAGAAAAATAGAATACACTCTTATATGTTTGTTGACTTGCACAAAATTACTAAAAATTTTAAATTCACATTTTTGCACTCAACAAATCCTATAGGGAAGTTTAGGGTTGTTACAGTCTCCCCCCTCACAAGAATCTCGTTCTCCCAAGTGGGGGTATTTCTTCTTTAGTACTGACTCCTTCTCCCAAGTAGCTTCTCTTTCTGAGTGATTGCTCCACTGCACTTTGCAAAATGGGATAGCTGTGCTTCTGGTCTCTTTGACCGCTCTGTCTAGTATCCTCTCTGGGTACTCCAGATACACCAAGGTGTCTTGTAGGTCTAGTGCTTCTGTTTTGATCTCATGTTCCGGTACTCTCAGACACTTCCTCAGCTGAGATACATGGAACACTGGGTGTACTCCCGCTAGTTCCTCTGGTAGGTCTAGCTTGTAGGCTAGCTTCCCTATCCTCTCCAGTATCTGGTACGGTCCAACAAAACGGGGTGCTAACTTCCCTTTCACTTGGAATCTCTTATGCCCTCTGAGGGGTGACACTTTCAAATAGACGAAGTCTCCCACTTCGAACTCTAGATCTCGTCTCCTTTTATCTGCATAGCTCTTTTGTCGGCTTTGAGCTGCCTTCAGGTGCTCTCGGATCTTGGCCACATTTTCTTCTGCCTCTACAATCATGTCAGGCCGAAAGAATGTTCGTTCTCCGACCTCTGACCACAGTAGAGGCGTTCTGCATTTTCTGCCATATAAGGCTTCAAAGGGTGACATCTGTAGGCTGGCCTGGTAACTGTTGTTGTAGGAGAATTCTGCGTAAGATAGACTCTTCTCCCAGTCTGTGTTGTATGCCAGAACACATGCCCTCAACAAATCTTCAAGAACCTGGTTCACTCTTTCGGTCTGCCCATCTGTCTGAGGGTGGTAAGCTGTGCTATACTCCAAAGTTGTTCCGATGGCTTGATGTAGGCTTTGCCAGAACTGAGCTGTGAACTGTGGTCCTCTGTCTGACACAATACTTCTTGGTGCCCCATGCAGCTTGAGAATGTTGTCTATATATAACTCTGCTAGTTTGCTTACTGAGTGTGTGCTTTTGACTGGTATGAAGTGGGCTACTTTCGTCAATCGATCAACTATGACCCAAATGGCATCATTTCCCTTCTGAGTGCGAGGTAGGCCAACCACGAAGTCCATGCTGATATCTTCCCACTTCCACATTGGAATTTCCAGTGGTTTCAGCAGTCCTGCTGGTCTTTGATGTTCTGCTTTGATTCTTCGACAAGAGTCGCACTTGGCTACATACTCTGCTATGTCCTCTCTCATCTTCTTCCACCAGAACTTATCCTTCAGATCCTGATACATCTTGGTACATCCTGGGTGTATCGAATACTTGGACTCGTGAGCCTCTTAGAGAATTGTTCTCCTGATTTCCTTGTCCTGCGGTACACAAATATGGTCCTTCAGCCATACTGTTCCTGCTTCATCTACTCGGAAGTCAGGTGCTACTCCTCGTTGGATATCCTCTTTTACTTCTTGGATTTCTGGACACTTTCCTTGAGCTTCTTTGATTCGGTCTTCTAGGTTGTACTTCACTCTCATTTCCTGGGGTTTTCCTTCTTCTACTAGCTCGAGTTTCAACATGTACAATTCCTTTGCTAGTTCTGGCTGACTTTCTTCTATCATCAAGTTGTTACAATAACTCTTTCGGCTTAAGGCATCTGCCACTAGATTAGCTTTGCCAGGATGGTAGTGTATCTCCAAATCGTAATCTTTGATCAGCTCTAACCATCTTCTCTGTCTCATATTCAGTTCGGATTGGGTGAAGAAATACTTCAAACTCTTGTGATCAGTGTAGATGCCGCACTTGTTGCAAATCAGGTAGTGCCTCCAGATCTTCAATGCATGTACCACTGCTGCCAGTTCTAAGTCGTGCGTGGGGTAATTTTCCTCATGTTTCCTCAGCTGCCTTGATGCGTAAGCAACAACCTTGCCTTCTTGCATTAGTACGCTCCCAAACCTTGTCTTGAAGCATCGCAATAGACTACGAAATCTTTGCGAATATCTGGTAGTGTCAATACTGGCGTTGTAGTGAGCTTGTGCTTGAGTTCTTGGAAACTTCTTTCACACTTGTCCATCCACTCGAATGGGACATTGTTCTTGAGTAGTTCGGTCATTGGCTTGGCAATCTTGGAGAAGTTCTCAATGAACCTTCTGTAGTAACCTGCCAAACCCAGAAAGCTTCGGATTTCCGTGACACTCTTCGGCTGCTTCCATTCTGCTACTGCCTCAATCTTTTCTGGGTCTACTGCTACGCCCTCTGCTATCAGCACGTGACCCAAAAAGGCTACTTTCTCTAACCAAAATTCACATTTGCTGAACTTCCCGTAGAGTTGATGTTGCCTCAGCTTCTCTAGTACAATCCTCAGATGCTTCTCATGTTCTTCGGTTGTTTCTGAGTAGACTAGTATGTCGTCAATGAACACCACTACGAACTTGTCCAGTTCCTCCATGAATACCTTGTTCATCATGTTCATGAAGTAAGCAGGTGCGTTGGTCAATCCAAAGGACACAACGGTGAACTCGTACTGCCCGTACCGAGTCACAAAGGTTGTCTTGGGAATGTCGCCTTCCCTAATCTTCATCTGATGGTATCCCGATCTCAGATCAATCTTACTGAAGTACTTGGCTTTCTTCAGCTGATCTAGGAAGTCATCAATCCGAGCTAATGGGTACTTGTTCTTGATCGTCACTGCGTTCAAGGATCGATAGTCCACGCACATGCGCATTGACCCATCTTTCTTCTTCACAAACAACACTGGCGATCCCCATGGGGATGCACTTGGTCGAATTACACCGCTTTCAAGCATCTCCTTCAGCTGCTTCTTGAGTTCCTCTAGCTCTTCCACTGACATTCTGTACGGTCTCTTGGCAATGGGCCCTGTGCCTGGTTGTAGTTCGATTATGAACTCTACGTCTCGGTCAGGTGGTAATCCTGGTAGGTCTTCGGGAAACACGTCAGGATATTCACACACAACAGGTACTTCTTCGATCGTCTGTTTCCTGATAGAGTATACCAACTGTCTCAGAATACATGTTCTGGATCTCTTCCCTGTTCTTCTTCTTTGCGGTACTGCTGTTACTTTGACTCCGCTAGGGTGCATCAACTCAACTGTTCTGGGTGAGCAATTGATTACTCCTTTGTGCTCTGTAAGCTAGTCCATTTCTAGTATCACGTCAATTCCGTCTGACTTCAGGACTGTCAGGTCTCCTACGAACTCCTACCCACCTATCATCAGTCTAACTGCTGGGCACTCTAAGGTGCACCTAAGCTCTCCTAAGGGAGAAGTAGTGACTATAGGTCTAGCCTTAGGTATTGTCGGGGGTGACTGCTCTCTCACAAACTTTGTCGAGATATAAGATCCAGTTGCTCCGGAGTCAAACAATATCAAAGCTGGAATGCCATTTACTAAAAACTCACCGAGCACAACGTCGGGAGTGTCCTCGGATTCTTCCTCTGTCAAGTGGTTGAGGAGTCCCCTCTGCGCTGTTGTTGGCTGCCTGTCTGGTCCTCTAGGTGCCGGTGCCTTGGCTGGGGTTTGTTTGTTCTTCTTCTCCGGACAGTCAAAGGACTTGTGACCGGGCTTTCCACAAGCGAAACAGACCACTGAGGTCCCTCCACCAATTCTGGGTGTGTTGTTTGGCTTCTAGTTGGGGTTTCCCTGACTTGAGTAGCTGTTGTTTCTGTTACCAAAGCTGCTGTAGTTGTTACCTCTGCTGCCAAAGTTGTTGTTGTTACTGCCTCGGTTACCCTGGTAACTGTTTCTGTTGAACCCTGAGCTTCCTTGGCCGTTGTTCTGCTGAAAGCTTCTCCTGAGCATGTTGCTCTGGCCACTCCTCGGCCTCTAACTTAGTCTGTGGTTGTGCAACTGTTCAGCCTTTCTTTTCTTCTCTCGCCAAGTATCTTCAAGACCCACTCTTTCCTTCTCAACTGCGATAGCCCTGTCAATCAGCTCTCTGAGTGACCTGTGTGAACTCGCTGCGAGTGCTGTCCTCAGACCTCTGTGTAAACCACGCTGGAACCAAAACTGCTTCTTCTTTTCAGTGTTGACGTCTTCAGGAGCGTACCTTGACATCTTTGCAAAGTGTCGAGCGTAGTCAGCTACAGACAAACTTCCTTGGGTCATTGTCCTGAACTCCATTGCTTTATGCACCACGACTTGTTCTGGGATGTGGTACTCCTTGAAAGCTTCATAAAACTCTAGCCAGGTGATCTGAGCTGGGTTCGCGTGAGAGTCACAGTAGCTCTCCCACCACGCTTTTGCTGCTCCTTCAAGCTGGTGCGCCGCAAGGGCCACACATTCCTCTTCAGTGTAGTCTGTCAAGTCCAGCTTCGTCTCGATGGTACACAACCAGTCGTGTGCGTCGAGTGGTTCGTCCGAGTAGTCGAAGGTGGGTGCTTTCAGCCTGATAAACCTTTCGATCTTCCTTTGTAGGTCTTCCTCACGGTGTCCCTGACGGTTCTGGTTCTGATTTTCCTGCATCTATTGCATAGCTTGCATCATCTGAGTATTGGCCTCTGCCATCTGTAGCATCAGCTGTGTCTGAGTAGTCATCACTTCTGCCAAGTTAGGTGGTGGCGGTGGTTGCTGTTCGTTCTGCTGGTTCTGCTGAGGTTCCACTGCTGGTTCTTCCACCTCTGCTTCCTGTCCTCCACCTGGTGCGTTGTTCTCGGGCTGAAGCACTCCTGCTGCGCGTCCACGGCCCCTGCCTCCAACTGCAGCTGTCGCTCTTCCGCGACCACGACCTTTGACACGTCCTCTGCCTCTAGCTGCCATTGCTGCCTCTTCTTGCTCAGCTTCCTCAAAACGTGCAAGCAGTCGGTTGGATCTTCGGATCGACATCTTGCTGTATTTTTCATAGAGCAGATTTAGTGGCGGTCGGTAATGGTTAGGTTAGCGTAACTAGAGTAGGAGCTGCACACATGAAATAGACTCAACACTAAAGTACACTCAAGATGAACATCAATAAAACTGCAAGAACAGCCAACAAGATCGATCATTCATTACAGCATTACACCCTAGACATGAGTACTATCCGGAGGTCAGCTCCTGGAACCTTGAGGATTAGTACATCTAAGCGGATGCTATATCGTGGCTGAGCCAAAAGGTGGTCATGATCTACTAAGTCTAAACATCTACTCATGAAGATAGATACAAATCTCATCATCACTGCTGACATCTGCTGATACTGCCTACTGCATCTGCCTCATACTGCTGAAAGTGCCTGTGAGGCGCGCTGCCAACCTCACAGCTTCAGTCTCTGTCTGCTGCTTGATCACTGCCTGTCGTCGTGGAGAGTATCCGTGAGGCGCGCTGCCAACCTCACTGTGTCCACCTCAGGTGTTGCCAACTGCTGCTCTAGGTGTGCTAGTTCTTGTCTCAGTCTTGTCATCTCAGGAGTAAGGGTTCGAGCCTCAGGTAGTGGTATCGGCTCCACTCGGCTTGGTGAGACTTTGTAGTTTTCTGTTCTGGGTTCAACTCTGCATTCTTTAGGAAGTCCTTGATTCAACATGATCATCTCTGCCACTCTCTTCCTGTCTGACCTTACCCAACTACTAAGGGTCCTTCGAGCTTCATCCCTTGCCATAATCTGTTGAAGACTCAAGTACTTCATCAGCTGGTAGTTTCGTCCATTCTTCTCCTTGTAACTATCCACCTCTTCCTGAAGTTCTAAGTTAGAGCTACGGTCAATTAGAGCTTCTGTCCAAAGTTTCCGTTCTAAGGGTTACGCGCTACAGTCAAGTATGGCTCTGATACCAACTGTGACGAACCGGATTCTCACCGACGAGAACCTGACTCCCTGTACCCTTGAGATAGTCCAGGGAATAGCAGCTATCTCATACAGAACTCATCTCAGTCGAATATCACATCCATACATCGATAGAAGATTCATTAAATGACATATATAAAAAGTGGTACTCGTGGTACCACCCATCCTGGTTGAACTCGTGGTCGGGGTCTTCACCTGTGAACCCAAAGTCTGTCCCCAAGGAAATGGGATAGGTCCACGTCACCAACCATAATATGATGCAAGCTTTAAAGTGGCCTATTCTAAGGATATAGAAATAATCAAGGTTTGAGCCAGGGTTTTCTTATGCAAGCAGCAGCAATAACCCAATTTCATCTCATCACCAACTCCTGCTCACACACACACATCCACTCCCCAAAACCAACCATCAGCCTCACAGTTTCCCATCGGGCTCATCCTGCCACGGCAGGTTCCCGCAAAAACATCATCCACCAACACCTTTCACTCACTAGTCGACTCAGTGAGCTCCCTCCCCACCTTGTCTCAACAGCCTCAGCTAGACCAATCTCTCATAACCCAAATCAAGGATGAGGTAAGAAAGCAGATTCCCATGCTAGCCGGGGCTTCTCAGAAATGCGTCGTCCGTAACCGTGGACACGGCTATACGTATAGTTTACACTCTGCAGAGGTGGCACTCCAGGAATCCATCCGGGCTGGAAGGCTAGTCCGCAACCAACCTGAGACACAACCCACAGCAAAGACCCTAAACAGTAACGGCGCCAATCCCGTCTCCCTGGGCTCTGGAAACATCCGATCTAACATCTGCCCCAGGGTCGTGAAATCTTCCCACCGGGGCCAGTCGGGGGCCGTGGTAAATCAGGGAGATTACGCCACAACGAATCCCCCCTACACATATCAAGCTCAATTCTCCTACAGTCTCGGCGCCGCACTAGAGTAGGCTTGCTGGAACCCTCCCCATACTGGGTAGATGGTGAGCACGGTAATTCCCAAGTCCAAAGTGGGGGCACGACTCGGTCCTTAATTATCGGTAAAGCGAGTATCTGCATCACAAGCGATCCGCCGCAACGGTCCGCAATCGGCACCCATAACAGGTATTGCCGCCCAAACTCCTCAAGTACCCCCTCGGGTACCAATCCCCAAGAAACCATGTACCCGCAACAGGTACCCCATAGGGACTGCCCGAGTGCAGCCCCTCAGCACCTCGATCAACGATCGAGTTGATATTACTCGCTTACACCGCCTAGCTGCACTACTCCTCCCAAACCACCCACAACTCACGCCAAGAGGATCAAATCACAACCATCCCAACACATGCATAGCATAGCATATTTATGAAGTGAGTAGTAGGTAGCAAGGTAACAGGATAATAACAAAGGCGGTGCAGGTTTATCATGTGAGTAAAGTAAAGCGCTAGCATACTAGTTGCATGTCTAATAGGTATTTCAGAGAATGGTCGGGCGTGAACCTGGGCAAAGGTCTTCGTCTCCGTCAAAGCAGTTGTCTTAGTGGTCCGGCTCCTCCTGACTCTCCGGAGCTCCTAAGGTTGCGGAAAATAAAATAAGACGCGACTACTAGCAAAGAAACACTAAAACAGCGACAAAAGAAGACTCGAATAACACCAAACTTTACACTAGCGTGTAGATCATGTTTTTAGAAAAATATAGAAACTGGTTTCATATTTTTCTGAACTACGGTTGATTTATTATTAATTTTACAAGTTTAAATCATTTTCTGAAAATATTAAATAATTTCCGAAAAAAAGAAAACATACAGAAATTAGCCAGCTGACGTCAGCATGACGTCATGCTGACGTCAGCAGTGGGGTCCACCTAGGATGACGTCAGCAGTGGGCCCTGCTGACGTCAGTGTTGACCGGTCAACGGTCAACGGGGTCAACGGTCAACGGTCAACGGCCAGCTCTGGTCAGTGGGCCCCAGCTGTCAGTGACACGCAGTGTATGACAAGTGGGCCCCATACGTCAGCGCGGTTAAAAGAAAAAGGAAAAAGAATAAACGATGGCTGGGGTGGAACTGGGCCGAAAGATGAAAGGGCCGGAAGAGTTCAAGGGTGCAAACCAGACTTAAGTGCAAGATTCGGCCCACGAAGGGGGCGCTGCTGGTGTTGCTCTGGTGGACTTGGTCCACTGTGAACCGAGAGTGTGGTTCACGTGAGCCGGGTGCACGGGATAAAATTGTGGCCGACTCGGGATCTTTTGCGGTGCTTCGTGTGGCGACTTGGTGTGGTCGTTCGTGTGGCTTCGCCACAGCGCGACGCAGCGCGCGCGCGGCGCGCTCTGGAGCACACCGGCGGCGACAGTCGACGGCGGATCTCGCCGGAAAAGGTTCGGCTGGGCTCAAGTTCGGTCGAGTTAGCTTGGCTAGGGTTAGGCGAACAGGATCGGGGTGAAAAAGGCGGGTGATTGGGTTCGGTTGGGCCCTCCCGACGCGAACAGCGGCGGCTCGGCCATGGCGCCGGCGAACTACAACGGGGGCTCGGGTTTTTGGCTCAACTGCGCACGGAAATGGTCTGGCGTGCGTGTGTGCGGCTCCAGCGGCTGTTGGGACGCAACTAGGTGCACACGCGCGGGCTCGTGGTCGCCCACGGCCGCGCGTGGCCTCGGCGTTCGCGTGCGACGAGCGGAGCTCGGCCGCGGCGGCCTCGGCTGCGGGGTAACAAGGCGACGGCGGCTGCAAGAGGGGTTAGCGGCGACGGGTTCCTGCACACGAGCGATGGCCACGACTCGACGGTCGGGTCCCAGGGGGCTAGCACGGCGGCGGCGGCGCAACTCGCCGGAAACAGAGAAGAAGAGGGGGAAACTCGGCGGCGCTCACCTAGGGCTAGTAGTCGATCGCTGCAGCTCGGGGAAGTGCTCGTCGTGGCTCGGCGAAGCTCGTGCTCCTCCTCCCATCCCCAGTCCGGCTCCTCGTCGGCGACACCACGAACGGCAGCGGCAACGCGGGGAAGACGCTCCGGCTCCTCTCCTTGCTCCTGCTCCCGCTCAACCTCTTCTCCAACTCTCCTCGCACCTCTCACCCCTCGCTATTGGATCGGGAATACCCCAAAGGGGCGGCACGGCTTGGGGAAGAAGACGGCCGGCGGCGGGTTTTATAGGCGATAGGCACTAGGGTTTGCGGCACGGACGGCGAGATTGGGGTGGCCAGGCGGCTGCGGACACGCGGCGCGTATCGGACGGGCCGCACAGGGGGCGATGGGGCCGACCGGGTTGTTGGGGTCACGGGCGCGCGGCCGCGGGAGAGAGAAGCGGCGCGGGGAAGAAGATGACGCGAGGAGGGAGAGAGGACTGACAGGTGGGGTCCGCGCGTCAGAGAGAGAAGGACGTCGCGGCGGGGACGCGGTGAGGGGAGAAGGGATGGGCCGCTGCTGGGCCGAATGGCCGGCTGGGCTTGTGACGAACCGGATTCTCACCAACGAGAACCCGACTCCCTGTACCCTTGAGATAGTCCCAGGATTAGCAGCTATCTCGTACAGAACTCATCTCAGTCGAATATCACATCCATACAACGATAAAAGGATTCAATACATGACTCATATAAAGACAAAGCGACTGGTACAAGCCCTCTGGGCTAAAACGACAATAAGAAACATCTGCGCAGCGGTAGCTAGAACAACAGGGTCCACTCCTCCACAGGCATCCTTGAGCGTAGCGCACACCCTTCAGTCGTACCACCCGTCCTGGTTGAACTCGCGGCCGGGGTCTTCACCTGAGAACCCAAAGTCTGTCCCCAAGGAAATGGGACAGGTCCACGTCACCAACCATAATATGATGCAAGCTTTAAAGGTGGCCTATTCTAAGGATATAGAAATAATCAAGGTTTAAGCCAGGGTTTTCTTATGCAAGCAGCGGCAATAACCCAATTTCATCTCAACACCAACTCCTGCTCACACACACACATCATACACTCCCCAAAACCAACCATCATCCTCACATATTCCCATCGGGCTCGTCCTGCCACGGCAGGTTCCCGCAAATCATTATCCACCAACACCTTTCACTCACTAGTCGACTCGGTGAGCTCCCTCCCCACCTCGTCTCAACAGCCTCAGCTGGACCAATCTCTCATAACCCAAATCAAGGATGAGGTAAGAAAGCAGATTCCCATGCTAGCCGGGGCTTCTCAGAAATGGGTCGTCCGTAACCGTGGACACGGCTATACGTATAGTTTACACTCTGCAGAGGTGGCACTCCAGGAATCCATCCGGGCTGCAAGGCTAGTCCGCAACCAACCTGAGACACAGCCCACAGCAAAGACCCTAAACAGTAACGGCGCCAATCCTGTCTCCCTGGGCTCGGGAAACATCCGATCTAACATCTGCCCCAGGGTCGTGAAACCTTCCCACCGGGGCCAGTCGGGGGCCGTGGTAAATCAGGGAGATTACGCCGCAACGAATCCCCCCTACACATATCAAACTCGATTCTCCTACAGTCTCGGCGCCGCACTAGAGTAGGCTTGCTGGAACCCTCCCCATACTGGGTAGATGGTGAGCACGGTAATTCCCAAGTCCGAAGTGGGGGCACGACTCAGTCCTTAATTGTTCGGTAAAGCGAGTATCTGCATCACAAGCGATCCGCCGCAACGGTCCGCAATCGGCACCCATAACAGGTATTGCCGCCCAAACTCCTCAGGTACTCACCGAGTACCAACCCCAAGTAACCAGTAACCATGTACCCGCAACAGGTACCCCATAGGGACTGCCCGAGTGCAGCCCCTCAGCACCTCGATCAACGACCGAGTTGTTATTTACTCGCTTACACCGCCTAGCTGCACTACTCCTCCCAAACCACCCATAACTCACGCCAAGAGGATCAATCACAACCATCCCAACACATGCATAGCATAGCATATTTATAAAGTGAGTAGTAGGTAGCAAGGTAACAGGATAATAACAAAGGCAGTGCAGGTTTATCATGCGAGTAAGGTAAAGCACTAGCATACTAGTTTGCATGTCTAATAGGTATTTCAGAGATGGTCGGGCGTGAACCTGGGCAAAGGTCTTCGTCCTCGTCAAAGCAGTTGTTGTAGTAGACCGGCTCCTCCTGACTCTCCGGAGCTCCTAGGGGCGCGGAAAGAAAATAAGACGCGGCTACTAGCAAAGAAACACTAAGACAGCGACGAAAGAAGACTCAAATAACACCAAACTCTACACTAACGCGTAGATCATGATTTTAGAAAAATATAGAAACTGGTTTCATATTTTTCTGAGCTACGGTTGATTTATTATTAATTTTCGAAGTTTAAATCATTTTCTGAAAATATTAAATAATTTCCGAAAAAGAAAACAGACAGAAATTAGCCTGCTGACGTCAGCATGACGTCACGCTGATGTCAGCAGTGGGGTCCGCCTAGGATGACGTCAGCAGTGGGCCCTGCTGACGTCAGCGTTGACCGGTCAACGGTCAACGGTCAGCGGGTCAACTCTGGTCAGTGGGCCCCATGTGTCAGTGACTCGCAGAGTATGACAGGTGGGTCCCATACGTCAGCGCTGTTAAAAGAAAAAGAAAAGAATAAACGATGGCTGGGCTGGAATTGGGCCGAAAGCGAATGGGCCGGAAGAGTTCAAGGGTGTTAAACAGACTTAAACGCGAGAATTCGGCCCACGAAGGGGCGGCCTCGCCACGGCGCGACGCGACGCGCGCGCGGCGCGCTCCGGAGCGCGGCCGGCGGCGACGGTCGGCGGCGGAACTGGCCGGAGATAGCTCGGCTGGGCTCAAGAACGGTCGGAATAGCTTGGCTAGGGTCAGGCGAACACGGTCGAGGGGAAAAGGGCTCGGATTAGGGTTTGGCTTGGGCTTACCGACGCGAACGGCGGCGACATGGACATGAACGCCGGCGAGCACGACAGCGGCTCGGGTTTTGGCTCAACTGCACTCGATTCGGGTTCGGCTTGCACGCTCGTGGCCTCCAGCGACTGCTGGGGCACGGCTAGGTGCGCACGCGCGGGCTCGTGGTCGCCCACGGCCGCGCGTGGCCTCGGCGTTCGCGCGCACGGCGAGCAGAGCTCGGCCGCGGCGGGCCTCGGCTGCGGGTTAAGGGCGACGGCGGTCTGCAGGTGCGACAGCGGCGATGGGATCCTGCAGAAGACACGCACAGCTCGAAGGCTGGCCCACAGAGAAAGGTTGGCTTGCACGGCGAGCACGAGCGGCGGCGCTCCGCCGGAAACAGAGAAGAAGGGGGGCGAACGCGGGCAGCTCACCTAGGGTCTCGTCGAGGTACGCTGCAGCTCGGGGTAGACTCGTCGTGGCTCGGCGATGCTCGTGCGCTCCCTCTAGTCCCTGGTCCTGCTCCCCTTCGACAGCTCCACGAGCGGCGGCGATGGCTTCGGCGGCGGCGATGCGGGGAAGGCGCTCCGGCTCTCCTCCTCTTGCTCCGACTGCTCCAGGACCTTCCCCACCCCTCTCCTACTCCTCCCCGCCCACGAACTAGATCTGGAAGGAACTCCGAAGGGCGGCGCGGCTTGGGGAAGAAGAAGGCCGGCGGCGGGTTAAATAGGCGCTGGGCTATGGTTTAGCGGGCACGGACGGCGAGATGGAGAGCTCGAGCAGCTGCGGACACGCGGCGCAATCGCGTCGGGCCGCACGGTGCGTGGGTGGTTGGGTCACGGGCGGCGCTCCGCGGGAGAGAGAGAGAGGCGCGGCGCGGGGAGGAAGATGACGCGGGGGAGGAGACGACTGACAGGCGGGGTCCGCCTGTCAGTGGAAGAGATGGCGACGCGGCGGGGACGCGGTGAACGGTTGGGCCGAGCTGGGCCGAAAGGCCGGCTGGGCTGGCTGGGTCGCTGGCTCGGGAAAAAGAGTTGAAGGGGGTTAAGTGGACTTGAGCTTCGGGATTTCAGCCCACGAACAGGAAATAGGATTGGAAATTAGTTTAGTCAATTAGAGTTTGAATTCAAATCTAGAATTTGAATTCAAACCAACCAAAAATCCAAATAAATCCAAATAAATCCAAATCACACTATCTGATCCTTAGCACTTCAAATTGATTTTAAATTTGAATTTAAATTGCCTAAGAATTTAGGGAGCAATTAGAAGACACTCTTATATGTTGGTTTGCATGCACTCAATTCCACCAAAAATTTTTAAATTCGAATTTTTGGCACTCAACAAATCCTATAGGAATTTTGGGGTTGTTACAGTCTCCCCCCCTCACAAGAATCTCGTCCTCGAGATTTGTGATTACCTAAGGTTTAAACAAGTGGGGGTATTTCTCCTTCAGCACTGACTCCTTCTCCCAAGTGGCTTCCCTTTCTGAGTGATTGCTCCACTGCACTTTGCAAAACGGGATAGCTGTGCTTCTGGTCTCTTTGACTGCTCTGTCTAGTATCCTCTCTGGGTACTCCAGGTACTCCAGGGTGTCTTGTAGGTCTAATGCCTCTGTCTTGATCTCATGTTCTGGTACTCTCAGGCACTTTCTCAGCTGAGATACATGGAACACTGGGTGTACTCCCGCTAGTTCCTCTGGTAGGTCTAGCTTGTAGGCTAGCTTTCCTACTCTCTCCAGTATCTGGTATGGTCCAACAAAACGGGGTGCTAGCTTTCCTTTCACTTGGAATCTCTTATGCCCTCTGAGGGGTGACACTTTCAGGTAGACGAAGTCTCCTACTTCGAACTCTAGATCTCGTCTCCTTTTATCTACATAGCTCTTTTGTCGGCTCTGAGCTGCCTTCAGGTGCTCTCGGATCTTGGCCACATTTTCTTCTGCCTCTACAATCATGTCAGGTCCAAAGAATGTTCGTTCTCCCACCTCTGACCACATTAGAGGTGTTCTGCATTTCCTGCCATATAGTGCCTCAAAGGGTGACATCTGTAGGCTGGCCTGGTAACTGTTGTTGTAGGAGAATTCTGCATAAGATAGACTCTTCTCCCAGTCTGTGCTGTATGCTAGAACACATGCCCTCAACAAATCTTCAAGAACTTGGTTCACTCTTTCAGTCTGCCCATCTGTTTGTGGGTGGTAAGCTGTGCTGTACTCCAAGGTTGTCCCGATGGCTTGATGTAGGCTTTGCCAGAATTGAGCTGTGAATTGGGGTCCTCTGTCTGACACAATACTTTTTGGTGCCCCATGCAGCTTAAGAATGTTGTCTATGTATAGCTCTGCTAGTTTGCTTACTGAGTGTGTGCTTTTGACTGGTATAAAGTGAGCTACTTTTGTTAGTCGATCAACTATGACCCAAATGGCATCATTCCCTTTCTGTGTGCGAGGTAGGCCAACCACAAAGTCCATGCTAATATCTTCCCACTTCCACATTGGAATTTCCAGTGGTTTCAGCAGTCCTGCTGGTCTTTGATGTTCTGCTTTGATTCTTCGACAAGAGTCGCACTTGGCTACATACTCTGCTATGTCCTCTCTCATTTTCTTCCACCAGAACTTA
Organism: Echinochloa phyllopogon; assembly: GCA_033239725.1. NCBI lineage: Eukaryota > Viridiplantae > Streptophyta > Magnoliopsida > Poales > Poaceae > Echinochloa > Echinochloa phyllopogon. The sequence continues at coordinate 18,760,275 of BTCW01000016.1, forward strand.
TCCTTCAGATCCTGATACATCTTAGTGCATCCTGGGTGTATTGAGTACTTGGACTCGTGAGCTTCTGTGAGAATTGTCCTCCTGATTTCCTCGTCCTGTGGTACACAGATACGGTCTTTCAGCCATACTGTCCCTGCTTCATCAATCCGAAAGTCAGGTGCTACTCCTCGTTGAATATCCTCCTTTACTCCTTGAATTTCCGGACACTTCCCCTGAGCTTCTTTGATTCGGTCTTCTAGGTTATACTTCACTCTCATTCCCTGGGGTTTTCCTTCTTCTACTAGCTCGAGTTTCATCTTGCACAACTCTTTTGCTAGTTCTGGCTGACTTTCTTCTATCATCAAGTTGTTGCAATAACTCTTTCGGCTCAAGGCATCTGCCACGACATTAGCTTTGCCAGGATGGTAGTGTATCTCCAAATCATAATCTTTGATCAGTTCTAACCATCTTCTTTGCCTCATGTTCAGTTCAGATTGGGTGAAGAAATACTTCAAACTTTTGTGATCTGTGTAGATATCGCACTTGTTGCCAATCAGATAGTGCCTCCAGATCTTCAATGCATGTACCACTGCTGCCAGTTCTAAATCATGTGTGGGGTAGTTTTCCTCATGTTTCCTCAGCTGCCTTGATGCATAGGCAACAACCTTGCCCTCTTGCATTAGGACACATCCTAAACCTTGTCTTGAAGCATCGCAATAGACTACGAAATCTTTGCGAATATCTGGCAGGGTCAATACTGGAGTTGTAGTGAGTTTGTGCTTGAGTTCTTGGAAACTTCTTTCACATTTGTCCGTCCACTCGAATGGAACATTGTTCTTGAGTAGTTCGGTCATTGGCTTGGCAATCTTGGAAAAGTTCTCAATGAATCTTCTATAGTATCCTGCCAATCCCAGAAAGCTCCGGATCTCCGTGACACTCTTCGGCTGCTTCCATTCTGCCACTGCCTCAATCTTTTCTGGGTCGACTGCTACGCCCTCAGCTGTCAACACGTGACCCAAAAAGGCTACTTTCTCCAACCAAAATTCACTCTTGCTGAACTTTCCGTAGAGTTGATGCTGCCTCAGCCTCTCTAGTACAATCCTCAGATGCTTCTCATGCTCTTCGGCTGTTTCTGAGTAAACTAGTATGTCATCAATGAACACCACTACGAACTTGTCCAGTTCCTCCATGAATACCTTGTTCATCATGTTCATGAAGTAAGCAGGTGCGTTGGTCAATCCAAAGGACACAACGGTGAACTCGTACTGCCCGTACCGAGTCACAAAAGCTGTCTTGGGAATGTCACCTTCTCTAATCTTCATCTGGTGGTATCCCGATCTCAGATCAATCTTACTGAAGTATTTGGCTTTCTTCAACTGATCTAGCAAGTCATCAATTCGAGGTAATGGGTACTTGTTCTTGATCGTCACTGCGTTCAAGGATCGATAGTCTATGCACATGCGCATTGATCCATCTTTCTTCTTTACAAACAATACTGGCGATCCCCATGGGGATGCACTTGGTCGAATCACACCACTTTCAAGCATCTCTTTCAGCTGCTTCTTGAGCTCTTCCAGCTCTTCCACTGACATTCGGTACGGTCTCTTAGCAATAGGCCCTGTGCCTGGTTGCAGTTCGATTATGAACTCTACGTCTCGGTCTGGTGGTAGTCCTGGTAGTTCCTCGGGAAACACATCAGGATATTCACACACAACAGGTACTTCCTCGATCGTCTGTTTCTCAATGGAGTATACCAACTGTCTCAGAATACATGTTCTAGATCGCTTCCTTGTTTTCCTTCTTTGCGGTTCTGCTGTTACTTTGACTCCGCTAGGGTGTGTCAACTCAACTGTTCTGGGTGAGCAACTGATTATTCCTTTGTGCTCTGTAAGCCAATCCATTCCTAGTATCACGTCAATTCCATCCGATTTCAGGACTGTCAAGTTTCCTTCGAACTCCTGGCCTCCTATCATCAGTCTAACTGCGGGGCACTCTAAAGTGCACCTAAGCTCTCCTAAGGGAGAAGTAGTGACTATAGGTCTAGCTTTAGGTATTGTCGGGGGTGATTGCTCTCTTACAAACTTTGTCGAGATATATGATCCAGTTGCTCCAGAGTCAAACAATATCAAAGCTGGAATGCCATTTACTAAAAACTCACCGAGCACGACGTCGGGAGCGTCGTCGGCTTCTTCCTCTGTCAAGTGGTTGAGGCGTCCTCTTTGCACTGCACTTGGCTGCCTGTCTTGTCCTCCAGGTGCCGGTGCCTTGGCTGGGGTTTGTTTGTTCTTCTTCTCCGGACAGTCAAAAGACTTGTGACCGGGCTTCCCACAAGCAAAACAGACCACTGTGGTCCCTCCACCAATTCTGGGTGTGCTGTTCGGCTTCCAGTTGGGGTTTCCCTGACTTGAGTAGCTGCTGTTTCTGTTAAACCCTGAGCTTCCTTGGCTGTTGCTCTGCTGGAAGCTTCTCCTGAGCATGTTGCTCTGGCCACTTCTTGGCCTCTGACTTAGTCTGTGGTTGTGCAACTGTTCAGCCTTTCTTTTCTTCTCTCGCCAGGTATCCTCAAGTCCCACTCTTTCCTTCTCAACTGCGATAGCCCTGTCAATCAGCTCTCTGAGTGACCTGTGTGAACTTGCTGCGAGTGCTGTCCTCAGACCTCTGTGTAAACCACGCTGGAACCAAAACTGCTTCTTCTTCTCAGTGTTGACGTCTTCAGGAGCGTACCTTGACATCTTAGCAAAGTGTCGAGCGTACTCAGCTACTGACAAACTTCCTTGGGTCATTGTCCTGAATTCCATTGCTTTATGCACCATGACTTGTTCTGGTATGTGGTACTCCTTGAAAGCTTCACAGAACTCTAGCCAGGTGATCTGAGCTGGGTTTGCGTGAGAGTCACAGTAGCTCTCCCACCACGCTTTCGCTGCTCCTTCAAGTTGGTGCGCCGCAAGGGCCACACATTCCTCTTCAGTGTAGTCTGTCAGGTCCAGCTTCGTCTCGATGGTACGTAACCAGTCGTGTGCATCGAGTGGTTCGTCCGAGTAGTCGAAGGTGGGTGCTTTCAGCCTAATGAACCTTTCAATCTTCCTTTGTAGGTCTTCCTCACGGTGTCCCTGACGGTTCTGGTTCTGGTTTCCTTGCATCTGTTGCATAGCTTGCATCATCTGTGTGTTGGCCTGTGCCATCTGTTGCATCAGCTGTGTTTGAGTAGTCATCACTTCTGCTAAGTTAGGCGGTGGCGGTGGTTGCTGGTTATTCTGCTGGTTCTGCTGAGGTTCCACTGCTGGTTCTTCCATTTCCACTTCCTGTTCTCCTCCTGGTGCGTTGTTCTCGGGCTGGAGCACGCCTGCTGCGCGTCCACGACCTCTGCCTCTAACTGCAACTGCTGCTCTTCCTCGACCACGACCTCTGACACGTCCTCTGCCTCTAACTGCCATTGCTGCCTCTTCTTGCTCAGCTTCCTCAAAACGTGCAAGCAGTCGGTTGGATCTTCTGATCGACATCACGCTGTATATTTCATTAAGCAGATTTAGTGGCGGTCGGTAAGGGTTAGGTTAGCGTAACTAGAGTAGGAGCTGCACACATGAAATAGACTCAACACTAAAGTACACTCAAGATGAACAACAATAAAACTGCAAGAACAGCCAAAAGATCGAACAATCATTACAGCATTACACCCTAGACATGTGTACTATCCCGAGGTCAGCTCCTGAAACCTTGAGGATTAGTACATCTAAGCGAATGCTACATCGTGGCTGAGCCAAAAGGTGGTCATGATCTACTAAGTCTAAACATCTACTCACGATGATAGATACAAGTCTCATCAGCTGCTGTCATCTGCTGATACTGTCTACTGCATCTGTCTCATACTGCTGAAAGTGCCTGTGAGGCGCGCTGCCAACCTCACAGCCTCAGTCTCTGTCTGCTGCTTGATCACTGCCTGTTGTCTCGGTGGGTGTCCGTGAGGCGCGCTGCCAACCTCACTATGTCCATCTCAGGTTCTGTCAACTGCTTCTCTAAGTGTGCTTGTTCTTGTCTCATTCTTGTCATCTCCGGAGTAAAGGTTCGAGCCTCAGGTGGTGGTATCGGCTCAACTCGGCTTGGTGAGACTCTGTAGTTCTCTGTTCTGGGTTCAACTCTGCGTTCTTCTGGTAGTCCTTGGTTCACTGCGATCATTTCTGCTACCCTCTTCCTGTCTGATCTTACCCAACTACTAAGGGTCCTTCGAGCTTCATCCTTCGCCATAATCTGTTGAAGACTTAGGTACTTCATCAGCTGGTAGTTTCGTCCACTCTTCTCTTTGTAACTGTCCACCTCTTCTTGGAGTTCTGAGTTGAGACTGTCCAACCAGTATACTTCTTCCTTTAGACCTTCTATCTCTTCTTCCTTGGCTGCTAGTTCCTTGTCTTTTTCTGTGAGCTGATCTTCCAGGCGAACATCTCGGGCATGGTGAGTTGCTCGGATCAGTCCTGCCAACTGCCTGTTGTTTCGAGCTTCGTGGTTCAAGATTCTGACTTCCCTTGTTTTAGCTCTGAGTTGTTCCTCAAGTAAGGCGATCCTATTGTCCTTCTCCATCAGCTGGAGGTCTTGCTTCCATACCTTCTCTTTCAGCTTGGCAACTTTCTCTTCTAGGCCAATGTTCAAGTATTCCTGCTCAATCATGCACTGAACTGAGGTCCGTAGGGTCACGTTCCGCTCTCGGTCTGCTGTGTGAGCCTGCAAGCTGACTGCGTCTCTGTCTGTCGAATCTTCAAGAGCTCGCGGTAGGTACCGGAAACGAGTGTGGCTGAGCTGACTCTGGTACACAAGTGTGGCAAGTCGGAGTATCCTCATAGCTATAGTCTGCACTGCCCGACTGAAAGTGCTCTCGCTGGTAGCTGCTCGTAGCATCAGTGACCTTGGTCGTCCAGGGATATTGGGTACAACCATCTGCAACCGGGTGTGTACTCCCTCTCCAGGTCCGTAGGTCCATCCCTCGTAGAAGACGTTATCCACATCTATCCCCACTGTACGCAGCACCTCCCTCAGTAGCACTGCCAAACCTCCACAGTCTGCTCCTGTGGTCCTGATCTCCCGTCGTTCATCTGCCGATCTCCCTTACATCTACCAGACAGTTAGTGGGTTGTTAGTAAGTTAGCAAGTTAGTAAGGTAAGGTAAGGGTAAAAGTTTTTGCAAATAGATGAGATGTACTTATATAGTTTTCAAATAGTCCAAGGGGTTTCATATAAAATAGAGGACTCAGTTAGAGCTTCTGTCCTAAGTTTCTGTTCTATGGGTTACGCGCTACGGTCAAGTATGGCTCTGATACCAACTGTGACGAACCGGATTCTCACCAACGAGAACCCGACTCCCTGTACCCTTGAGATAGTCCCAGGATTAGCAGCTATCTCGTACAGAACTCATCTCAGTCGAATATCACATCCATACAACGATAAAAGGATTCAATACATGACTCATATAAAGACAAAGCGACTGGTACAAGCCCTCTGGGCTAAAACGACAATAAGAAACATCTGCGCAGCGGTAGCTAGAACAACAGGGTCCACTCCTCCACAGGCATCCTTGAGCGTAGCGCACACCCTTCAGTCGTACCACCCGTCCTGGTTGAACTCGCGGCCGGGGTCTTCACCTGAGAACCCAAAGTCTGTCCCCAAGGAAATGGGACAGGTCCACGTCACCAACCATAATATGATGCAAGCTTTAAAGGTGGCCTATTCTAAGGATATAGAAATAATCAAGGTTTAAGCCAGGGTTTTCTTATGCAAGCAGCGGCAATAACCCAATTTCATCTCAACACCAACTCCTGCTCACACACACACATCATACACTCCCCAAAACCAACCATCATCCTCACATATTCCCATCGGGCTCGTCCTGCCACGGCAGGTTCCCGCAAATCATTATCCACCAACACCTTTCACTCACTAGTCGACTCGGTGAGCTCCCTCCCCACCTCGTCTCAACAGCCTCAGCTGGACCAATCTCTCATAACCCAAATCAAGGATGAGGTAAGAAAGCAGATTCCCATGCTAGCCGGGGCTTCTCAGAAATGGGTCGTCCGTAACCGTGGACACGGCTATACGTATAGTTTACACTCTGCAGAGGTGGCACTCCAGGAATCCATCCGGGCTGCAAGGCTAGTCCGCAACCAACCTGAGACACAGCCCACAGCAAAGACCCTAAACAGTAACGGCGCCAATCCTGTCTCCCTGGGCTCGGGAAACATCCGATCTAACATCTGCCCCAGGGTCGTGAAACCTTCCCACCGGGGCCAGTCGGGGGCCGTGGTAAATCAGGGAGATTACGCCGCAACGAATCCCCCCTACACATATCAAACTCGATTCTCCTACAGTCTCGGCGCCGCACTAGAGTAGGCTTGCTGGAACCCTCCCCATACTGGGTAGATGGTGAGCACGGTAATTCCCAAGTCCGAAGTGGGGGCACGACTCAGTCCTTAATTGTTCGGTAAAGCGAGTATCTGCATCACAAGCGATCCGCCGCAACGGTCCGCAATCGGCACCCATAACAGGTATTGCCGCCCAAACTCCTCAGGTACTCACCGAGTACCAACCCCAAGTAACCAGTAACCATGTACCCGCAACAGGTACCCCATAGGGACTGCCCGAGTGCAGCCCCTCAGCACCTCGATCAACGACCGAGTTGTTATTTACTCGCTTACACCGCCTAGCTGCACTACTCCTCCCAAACCACCCATAACTCACGCCAAGAGGATCAATCACAACCATCCCAACACATGCATAGCATAGCATATTTATAAAGTGAGTAGTAGGTAGCAAGGTAACAGGATAATAACAAAGGCAGTGCAGGTTTATCATGCGAGTAAGGTAAAGCACTAGCATACTAGTTTGCATGTCTAATAGGTATTTCAGAGATGGTCGGGCGTGAACCTGGGCAAAGGTCTTCGTCCTCGTCAAAGCAGTTGTTGTAGTAGACCGGCTCCTCCTGACTCTCCGGAGCTCCTAGGGGCGCGGAAAGAAAATAAGACGCGGCTACTAGCAAAGAAACACTAAGACAGCGACGAAAGAAGACTCAAATAACACCAAACTCTACACTAACGCGTAGATCATGATTTTAGAAAAATATAGAAACTGGTTTCATATTTTTCTGAGCTACGGTTGATTTATTATTAATTTTCGAAGTTTAAATCATTTTCTGAAAATATTAAATAATTTCCGAAAAAGAAAACAGACAGAAATTAGCCTGCTGACGTCAGCATGACGTCACGCTGATGTCAGCAGTGGGGTCCGCCTAGGATGACGTCAGCAGTGGGCCCTGCTGACGTCAGCGTTGACCGGTCAACGGTCAACGGTCAGCGGGTCAACTCTGGTCAGTGGGCCCCATGTGTCAGTGACTCGCAGAGTATGACAGGTGGGTCCCATACGTCAGCGCTGTTAAAAGAAAAAGAAAAGAATAAACGATGGCTGGGCTGGAATTGGGCCGAAAGCGAATGGGCCGGAAGAGTTCAAGGGTGTTAAACAGACTTAAACGCGAGAATTCGGCCCACGAAGGGGCGGCCTCGCCACGGCGCGACGCGACGCGCGCGCGGCGCGCTCCGGAGCGCGGCCGGCGGCGACGGTCGGCGGCGGAACTGGCCGGAGATAGCTCGGCTGGGCTCAAGAACGGTCGGAACAGCTTGGCTAGGGTTAGGCGAACACGGTCGAGGGGAAAAGGGCTCGGATTAGGGTTTGGCTTGGGCTTACCGACGCGAACGGCGGCGACATGGACATGAACGCCGGCGAGCACGACAGCGGCTCGGGTTTTGGCTCAACTGCACTCGATTCGGGTTCGGCTTGCACGCTCGTGGCCTCCAGCGACTGCTGGGGCACGGCTAGGTGCGCACGCGCGGGCTCGTGGTCGCCCACGGCCGCGCGTGGCCTCGGCGTTCGCGCGCACGGCGAGCAGAGCTCGGCCGCGGCGGGCCTCGGCTGCGGGTTAAGGGCGACGGCGGTCTGCAGGTGCGACAGCGGCGATGGGATCCTGCAGAAGACACGCACAGCTCGAAGGCTGGCCCACAGAGAAAGGTTGGCTTGCACGGCGAGCACGAGCGGCGGCGCTCCGCCGGAAACAGAGAAGAAGGGGGGCGAACGCGGGCAGCTCACCTAGGGTCTCGTCGAGGTACGCTGCAGCTCGGGGTAGACTCGTCGTGGCTCGGCGATGCTCGTGCGCTCCCTCTAGTCCCTGGTCCTGCTCCCCTTCGACAGCTCCACGAGCGGCGGCGATGCGGGGAAGGCGCTCCGGCTCTCCTCCTCTTGCTCCGACTGCTCCAGGACCTTCCCCACCCCTCTTCTACTCCTCCCCTCCCACGAACTAGATCTGGAAGGAACTCCGAAGGGCGGGGCGGCTCGTGGAGGGCAGGGTGTTACAAATGGTATCAGAGCCGACCCTCGCGGTTGCGCGTACGGGCGCAGTGTGCGGGCATAGGGCGCATGGCGCGTATGGCCCGGGTAGGGCATACGGCATGGACTATGGCGCCGGCACTGGACGTACGGTCGTGCGCCAAGGGGGAACGTTCCTGGACATTTGCCCGTGTGGGTGAGTTGCGCCGACGAGGACGTCGGGTTCTTTGAGGGGGGGTGTATGTCACACCCGGCCCAGTTTGTATGGCCCGGTAGTGGCCCATTAGTGCGGGATGCACATGTTTAGTGCCACATTGCTAGTTGAGCAAGGGTGGAGGCAACTTATAAGCCTTTGTCTTCCAGCCATAGCACATTCGGGTTAACCCTTTTACACGAAGCGAGGACGAAAGTGTAAGCAGGGTGCTATGTGTACGCGTGCGCGCCCCTTGGAAGGGCTGTGCGGGGCGGCTTTGGAGGGCGGGGTGTTACAGGGCTGCTCGGTGGGTTGGCTCGGGAAAGAAAGTTGGAGGGGGTTTCTCGGACTTGAGCTCGGGTTTTGGCCCACGAACAGTTAGTAGGGTTGACAATTAGTTTGGCCAATTAGAGTTTAAATTCAAATCTAGAATTTGAATTCAAACCAACCAAAAATCCAAATAAATCCAAATAACTCCAAATCACACTATTTCATCCTTAGCACTTCAAATTGATTTTAAATTTCAAATTTAAATTGCCTAGGAATTTAGGGAAAAAAATAGAATACACTCTTATATGTTTGTTGACTTGCACAAAATTCACCAAAAATTTTAAATTCACATTTTTGCACTCAACAAATCCTATAGGGAATTTTAGGGTTGTTACAATCCATTCCCCATCAACACGGAGGAAGATCCGCCTGCCTAGTATGAAGAAAATAAGGAAATGTCAGCACAAACATGAATATTAGCACTAGTGTCAATCCACCAATCGGGTGAATAACATACTGAAAGAATTGTAGGTAATAGATTATCGTACCCCGACGTTCCACAGTCTCACTAACAACCATGTTGGCACTGCCGCCATTGTTCTTGTCCTTGCGGTGCGGGCACTTTGCGGCAAAGTGGTCCGGGCTACCACAACAATAACAATGCCTCGTCGGCGGTTTCTTCTTCTTCTTCTTGAACTGAGCCGTTTGATTAGCCTTTGTCTGATTTTGTTGTGGCTTGTTCTTCTTTTTGTTGGATGCATTGAAGTTCTTCTTTTGCACCAAGCTGGCACTAGAAGATCCAGCAATCCCTTTACCATGTTGGTCTTTTGCCCTCGGCTTCTCTTCCACATCAAGAGTGCCAATGAGATCGACAATAGTAAACTCTTGTCTCTTGTGTTTCAGAGAGATCGCAAAATCCTTCCAAGAAAGTGGCAACTTGGAGATAATACCTCCAGCCACAAATTTGTCAGGCAACCGACATGGACCATCCTTGCTATAGTTCTCAAGATCTCTAGCCAACGCCTGGATCTCATGGGCCTGCTCTACCATAGGACGGTCTTCAACCATATTGTAGTCATAGAGTTCTTCCATGACATACAGCTCGCCACCAGCATCAGAGACCCCAAACTTAGCCTCAAGCGCATCCCAAACATCTTTGCCACTCGACAGCAACAGGTACGTGTCCACAAGACTTTCAGCGACAACACTCATGATGACACCTCTAAACAGGTTGTCGGCCGCCACGAAAGCCCGCTCCTCCTCTGGAGTGAACTGTTCGGGCTTCCCCTGTATGACATGCACGATGTTCATCGCTGTCAACCATAGCGTAACTCTCTCACGCCAACGTTTGTAATTAGAGCCATCGAAAACATTTGGTGTGATTGATGTGGCAAAACCAGCTACCCAAAGGTTATTACTAACATAAGGTTTTTGGATTTTTAGAAATTTAGGTATCATTCAGTATATTTTAATTCCAAAAATTAACAATAAATTCATGACAATAGTGAGTGATCCAGTGATAACATAGCATGTGTGAGTGTTCAAGTTAAATCTCCTAAATAACATGAACAACATGAGAAACCGAAACCAGAACAAAACGATGTTCAGGATGTACCCAGAGGCGGGGCCGGTACCGGAGGCACCGGATACGCCATTACCAGCTGGAGGAACAGTGTTAACCATCCTCGACTGGCCTTGCTCGAAGTAGTCGATCTGATTCGGTGCAGTGGCGAGTCGATGCAGTGGAGTCCCTCGAACGACCACCGGGACGTAGTCGTTCACATGAGGGAGACTGCCACCAGGAAGTAGTCGTTCGGGTTGATGAAGTTGGCCAACAGGAAGTAGTAGTATAGGTTGACGAAACCGGCCACCAGGAAGTAGTCGTACATGTGATGAACTTAGCCGCCGGGAAGTAGTCGTTCGCAGCAGCGAGCAGGCGCGTACTCGTATGCTCCCCAAAAACCTTATCGCCCGCCTATCCTGAGTAGGATCACTAGGCAGAGAGGTTCGGAGGCAACTGCTCACGCAAGCAAAGTGCATGCAATGCTTGCGTTGGGAATGCAAGAGATCAGCAAAAACAGGGAGAAGAGAGAGGTCTCCTAAAAGGAGTAATAGAGAGGGAGAGTCTGCTTATGTATGTTAGCCTGGGAGAGACACCTCCTTTTATAGGCGCACAGGGTAGGAGAGGGAGGATGAACCTGGACACTCTTAACAAGCCATAATGCCATTAAGTTGTCAGTTACTCTCAGCCATCAAATCGACAGTTACTATCAGCCATCAAATCGGCAGTTACTGGTAACGGTTAAGACTCAATCAATGTCATTTGTGGCAAAAGGTTCATCACATAGCACACACAGAGCGGCTCGGCTCGGCTCGGCACGTCACGACTCAACTCGACTTGACTCGACTCGACACGACATGACACGACACGACACGTCACACCCACGGCCTCGGCCACGGCCCGGCTCGGCGAGGTGAGCGAGCGCGCGCCTGTGTGGCACGCCCTTCTCCTTTTACCGACTTCACAAGTGGTCCACAGTTGGTCCACCATTAAAGTTGGTTAGGATTCCCATTGATTCTCCATCCAGGATTTAATTCCCTAACATTTATTAGTGGACCTTTGATTCTTTGATTAATTGAGACTTAAATGGGCCAAGGCCCAATTAATCTAATAATCCCCACTAAGAATTTCAAGGTACACAAGAAAATACTCTCGACTCAACTATTGTTTTGTTATACTGGCCTCAAGGCGGAGACTGTTAAGTTGAACATCCACCTGGGGCAAGAGCTACACTTGTTCACAAGTGACCAATGGACTATGCCTTGAATTCGCAGTTTTGTGCAAACAAGCTTGACTAGAGCCCCTTTACCAGTCCTAGGCTGTTGTAAGCATCCCCTCGGGTTGGAGCGTATAAGTCATACTCCGTGCCTTTCATGGGTATCTAGAGATCACCCTTTCTCATAGATTGTGACTAGCAATCAAACCCATATAGGTGCAATCCTTTGAGATGTTCTGTAGGTCAACATCTTTGCCCTTATTGAGCCACTCGGATCACATATATGATTTCACAAAGCTGTCATACAGACTTAGAAGAAAAATGCACCTCCATTGGAATGAGCCCTTTTCAAAGGTTCTCTTATCTCAGTTAAACAGTAGCTTATTTCACCATCCTAATTCACGGGATCTCCGATCACATAGGACAGGTTACCACTACTGAGTAACACACATGGGTCTCAAGCCCAATTCCCTGGATGCATTGTCTATCACATTATGTGAAAGACCCTTTGTGCCGAGGTAGGTGAAATTGTCTTCACATAATCGGCGACCTTCATCCTCAGTGTAGGAGGTGGTACAAGAATATGGTGACCCAATAAAAATTGATTCGGTCTTCAATTTCGCTTAAATTCAACGCACAAATATGTTTCAGCGCCGATTCGTCGAAACACATCACTAAGCACACTGTGGATGGAGATGTCGTCTATCGGAGCTTCTTTTTTATATTATATTGCTAGTTGTTGAGGATGATTGATCTTGTTGATGATAGGTCCATCATGCTCACCCATTGATCGCTGCGATTAGCCTCATGGTGGACGCTGGATGTTAATGTTTGTGCATCGAGTACCTCCCTAGGGAATCCTCAGCGCAGTAGTTGGAGCATCGCTAGATCTAGAATCTGATGGTTAAAGGTAAGGACACAAGACATAAGGATTTACATATGTTCGGGTCGCCAGTGTAGCGTAATACCCTACATCCTGTATGGAGTATCGTATATCGCTTTTGCGCTGTATTGTTCAGCGCCGATAGTCTGATATGGTCTACCGAACTAGGGACCCCTGGCCCGACTACTCTCTAGAAGACGGTTATGGAGAACGACGGCATAGCAGCCTAGAAGAACCAATCGGATACTAATAGAACACTTCCCAACATTATCACACTGTACTGCAAGATCATGTAACTGACCTTTAACCCTACTCCCCCTGCATTTACGACGATCCCAATAAAATAACTCAATCCTACACAAGACAATACATCACACATATGACGTAGGATACTAGGCACATTTCGGTCCGATCTTGTCTGCCATCTTTACCAAGAACTCGACGAGACTTCAACAACTCTCTACCCGGAGTACACCCTAGGCGGGTACTCGGTAGTAAAACATTGATATTTCCCCCCACCACATACTCTGGAAATGAGTTCATTGAAGACGGCAACTTTGACCTGATTCTTCGTCCTAGGCTCGTGTGCCCCCGATTAGGTGCCTGTGGAGATAGAGACCCCTTGCGCTGAAGCTTCACTAATTTATGCACTTTTCTTGCACGGGTAATTTTATAATAAAGTCTATTATTATATAATTACATTTGTATGATTCACTTATAAAACTAGGTGATACCCCGCGCGTTGCTGCGGGAATTTGTTAAACAAAATTTTAAAGTGAAATGTGAAAGTATAAACACCAAAGTGATTGTATTGCAACGTTCTTTAGTAAACATTATACATGAAAGTATGACTAATCATACATGTAATTTTTACTCCTGTAATTTGTAATTGCTACTCACAAAAATATGGCCACAGAAAATCGATTGAAGAATAAATAGATGGTCTAGTGGATGATGACATGACTTAGGATAGTGATATGACGCATAGTGGATGATGACGTGGAATTGTTGTATGTTGAGAGAAATCCAACCATGACCTGATAGTGGTACCAATTATATAGGTTATATAGATTGACATATGTACGAATTAACTAATTCTGATATATACGTAATTGCATTCCATTTTGTCTATAAAACTAATTCTGGTACATATGTGATTGGGATTCCATTTTGTCTATAAAATTAGGTGTGGCATGAAGGCGAAGACTTTTTGTCGCACAGATTTTGTAGTTAGCCGCAGAACACCCTCTTGCAAAAGATAACTGCTAAACTTGACTGCGTAAACAGAGAAGCAGCACAGTACCAATTAACTTACCAAAGTTATCTCGCGCAAGACGTATTCACAACCAGGGCAGAGGACGGTGCTAGCATGCAGGCTTTATTGTTTTGTCAGATTTGGTTCAGGCTTGTGTTGGTATGTCGCAAAATAAAAACTCTGTAATAGACGTTTGATTCTTCCTGCCTAACACCTGCTTGGACATGGTCTATAAACTGTAATCTCTTTTACTCCTCTAGATATGAAATACGTGTCAAGGCTAAAAGAAATCAGTGCACTAGAGTCCTCCGGAACCGATCAGTTTAGGCGCTAGATCAACCCGGTTGCGCTGTAGTGTTGGGTCATGCTGAAACAAACGACAAACACTACTGCAAAAACGATTTGTAGGGGCTTTTTAATTTTTTTCTAGGGACGAACCAAAGGTCACTCGGTCCGTTCCTACAAAAGGAACGGGTTACGGTAGCTCGTGGCCAATCCTTGGAGAAGCAATCGAAGAGGCGAGTTATGGCGTCAGCCGCCCTTAGAAATGGGGTCATTTTTCAAGGACCCAACCCTGCAAATGGTCAGGGGTTGGTCAGCCCATCACCGTCCCTATAAATAGGAACCATTTCTAGGGGCGGATGAGGCCATCACCCGTACAAAATGATTTCTAGGATCGGGTGATGACATGGCCCGTTTCTGGAAATGGTCTCCTATGAATAAATTTTATTTCAAAATTATAGATCTCGATGGAACGTAAAACTTTGTAGTTGACAATTTAATTATTCGAAAAATTAATATAATAATATATCTAGTTTTGAAATCTAGAATTTATGAGTTTTTTCCAAACAACCTCATATGTAGAGCTGTTCTATATCAAAGTTGTAGTAGTCAGCAAGATCTAAAATTTTATAATTTATATATTTTTTATTTAAGATGGTTTAGAATAATAAGATTATTTAGACACTAGTTGTGTAACATCCCAGATTTTTCTGAAATGTTAAAAATGTGGATTTCAAAAAAATTTCGTGCTTGATGTGCTTTGCTCGTAATCATAAGGCTGTCTTCTCGTGCTCTCTCTAAATTCCTAGTAAATAACTTAATTAAATTGCTTTTGTGTGCTAAGGATAATTTAATGTTAGTGTGATTTGGTTCTTAGTTGGTTTCTTGCTTCTTTGTGTGTGGTTTAATTTGAATTCTATTTTCAAATTAAATCTAAAGTTAACAACTAATTCTTGGGCCCTAACCAGCTAACTGTCCTATCTAACTTCGACCAGCCCTCTAACTCAGCCTGCTAACTGAAGCCTGCTAATTAATCAATTAACTCGGCTTGCTAACTTTTCAGCCATCTCAACCTCTCCGTGCTCTGGACATTGATTAAATGAGTTACGACAAGATTTTCCGACCCTTCGAATTAACTCCAAGCTAGTTGATTTGATTTCGGAAAATAGTCCAATTCATTTATATTAAATTTTCGTGGACTTCATCTGAATTATGGCTTTATTTTCTGGCTTCTTGGATTAATTATCATATAATTAATTCGTTCCCGGAGAATTAGTCTAATTCATTTGTACCGAGTTTACGAAATAAATTGCTATCAATAAATTGCTATCATTTTATTTCGTTGGCTATTAATCTAGCTCAAAACTTGTGACTCATTTATGAGTCCATCTAATCTATCCCTAACCCTAACCACCTACCATAAATATCTAACCCCATCTCTCTCTCCCTTTCCCCTCTCCCAAGCCGCCGCCGCACCATCTCCCTGCTCTGCTCTTTCTTTCTATCGAAGCAACCAGGCGAGCAGCCTCCTCTCTTCTCCCCCTCTGTTCTTCTCTCGCAAGCAAACCAGCAGCACAAGTTCCAAGACCTCCTCTCTGTTTTCCTATCCACGCAAGAACGAGATCAGCAGCCAACTTGCTTCTACCTCCTGTCCAATCCAAAGAAGCAGCCAGCAGCCGCAGCACATCAATTCCTGTTTCCCTCTCCAACGAATTGAAACAGCCTCATCTCCTTTCCTCTCGATCTCCCCATTTCTGCTCCTTCCGCCAAATCCAGGCAAGCAAGTCCACCTGCGCCTTCTATTTCTTCCAATCCAAGCACCGGTCTCTCTAATCTCTCTTCCTGTTCGTGCTAAGCACCAATTTCTATGAAGCAAACCGGCATCAGCAAGCGCCCAGGGAAGCTGATGGCGAGGAGCACCACCACCACGGCGACCAGGAGCTCCGTCCATGGCGCCGAGCGGACTACTACCACTACGTCAAGCTGGAGCAGCACCCCTCTGCAACGACGACCACGAGCAGGAGCAGGAGCTGGACGTGTGGACGAGTACGACTACACCAATCTTCTACCTCCGCCGACTTCGCCCCAACCTGTTCGATGGAACGCCGACAAGCTGAACCGCGAGTCCTCGTCGAGCTGCAGCGCACATCTACATCACCCAAGGTGCGCTGATGCTCTGCCTTGCCTTCCCTCCGTATGCCGTCCGTCGAGCCATGTCTGCAGCGCCGCCGCGCCAGCCTTCTGGGACCCGGTCTTCGAGCCGCGGCCATCTCTTGTGCAGGGACCGTCGCCACTGAACCTTGCGCAAACCGCCGTCGCCGTTCCTTGCAGCCGAGGCTGCCGCGGACCGGAGCACCGGCCACCGCGCGCAAGCCGAGGCCGTGTCGCGGCCGTGCAAGACCACGTGCCCGCACACGAGCTAACCCCGGCCAAGCCTTGCGCCTCCGCGGAACCAGAACAGACACTGGAGCCCCGCGAGCGCCGCCGAGTCGAGCCGTGCGTCCTCGTCACGCACGCGCGCTAACCTTCCTGTGGGCACCGGCGCCACCGTGGGCTCGGGTCACCGAAATTCCGCGCGTCGCTGCCGTGCCATCCCCGCCGCTAACCTCGCTGTCGTGCCGCCGCCGTGCGCCAAGCCGCAACCGCCGTCGCACCGCGCCGCGTCGGAGCACGCACGCGTTCGCGTGCGGGTGACCACACGCGCGGCCACACCACGTTGTCCCTGATCTGCCACAGAAGATCCAGCCTAGCCACAACCGGATCTCGTAGACCCGGCCTACGTGAGCCGCTCACCCGGCTCATGGTGAACCCGGTCCACGCCGCTAATTGTTCAATCTATGTGATGTGTTGAGCAATGTAGTGCAACGAATACTTACCCACAGCTCGGCCTTTACCCGCTCAACATTATTGGCGAACCTCCTACCTTCCCGATCATCCGCATCGGGAGCGGCGACGTAGTGGTCAAAGGTGTAGGCTGGCTCCTCCCTGCTGCCAATCTGAACCAGACCCGGAAACAACTCCCTGCATAGAAGACTCAGGATGCCGTTGACTTTGTGGTCGTGTGCAGCGCCCGGGGTGACAACCACCCAACTCCTGGCCAAGTGATTAAGATACATTGTTAGTTCATATAGTGATTTCCACATATGAAATGGATAAGATACTTATAACATCTTGATTACTTACCTTTTGCCCGCGGGTGCAACTACAGGGCGATGCTCCATGGGTATCGGTCGCTTCGGGAGTTGTGTGGGACCTCGCTGCCAAAGAGCCGACAACTCAGAGGAGGTGGACCCCTCTGCTGCCTCCCCGTCCTCGTGCTCCTCGGCTCCGTGCTCCTCAGCCCCATACTCTACAAGATTTTGCCCCTTTTGCAATGGTAAAATATCGTGGCAATATGTCCTAATTTGTTGCAATAGCTACATATTGCCATGATATCAGGTTCGTTGCATGGCGTTGCAAGTGCGATTGTGGTTTAAAGTTTGGGTAATGATTTATAGTTTGGTTGCAATAGATATGCCTATTGCCACGAAATGACGCGTTGCATCATATAGTATTTGCAATGACTGATGTCGTGGAAACACTATCTATTGCCACGTACTTAGCGTTGCATTTCACATCACTTGCAACAAATTGGCACCGTAGCAGTAGCCTCAATTGCCACAACCCATGCTCTATTGCCATGAAATTTTTTTGTTGTGATTGTGGTTCTCTTGCCACATAAATTTTTTGTTGCGATTTGTTCTTTTGCCACGCTTATATTTCGTTGCGATTGGTTCTTTTGCCACGCTTATATTTTGTTGCGATTAGTTCTTTTGCCACGCTTATATTTCGTTGTCATTGGGTCTTTTGCCATTGGAATATATCGTTGTGATTGGTTCTTTTGCCACACAAATATTTCGTTGTAGTTGACTTTATTTGCCTCGCGACTATTTCATTGCAATCAATTATATTGCCTCAAAAAAATCGTTCTAAATGCCTATAATGCATCCAAAAATTTTTGTTGCAATTGGTTATCTGGCAATGTGAATATTTCATTGCAATCAACCTTTTAGGTCAACCAAATTTCGTTGCAATTTGGTGATAAAACATATTGCATTTGATATTCCATTAATATATTCCGTTAAGCCATTACGTCATTGAAATAGGCACATAAAAATTTAAAATGTGACAATCCTTTAAAGTAATATGTACAATGAGATAATATAATAGTGCGCATACTAGAACAATGTCTCTGAACTATTAAAACCAAAATAGTGGATAGATTGACATCATTGCATTCTTGATTGATTTCAGCATGGGCATTTCATGTCTCTGAGTGTTCCATTCGAATTGTATCATCCTGCTGAAATAAGATTAAATTACAGTAGTAAGATGGAATAGAGTTACAAAGGGAATTTGAGCTAAGAATTTAGATAGTCAGTACAAATACCAAGTTAATTATGGTTCAATAATGATGTGTCTGAGTAGTCCTTTTGCTTTTAGTTACGTAGTCGTCATAATAAAAATATTACAAATGCACAAATATCATATGTTATGTATAATTTTTTTAGAATGCTCAAATGCACTTGTACAGTACAAAGTGGAATAGACAAACTAAAATCATGTATTTTTCCATCCTATGTGCAAAACTTGAGAAGGTATGTGCATGCATTCCTAGTCTTCTTTAGAATGCAAACCTCAAGAATGGAGCTGGATGCATGGTCAAGAGCATCATTACTGGATAGTATAGTTTAGAATATGATCATTTTATTAGGTTGAGTACACACATCCCTAGAGGATATGGCATGCCAATGACACCACCACAGTGGATTATTTTATCTGGTGCTGATTTGTTATGCAGAAATAAAAAAACTAATATTATGGCCAGGAGCAGGTTTCTGTAATGCTCTGCCACTATTCTCTAAAATTGCTACTGCATGGATTAGTTTACATGTCATGGGTGGTTCTAGAGCTAAGATATCTAATGAGGTGAATTGCTACAACTATCCAAAAATCCAAAACATAAATTTTTGGGAGACAACACTACTGTATGTAACCTAGAGAAATTTATATTTTGATGCAGAATACTATGGGGTCCACATATATAAATGATACTCACATTCTCCCAACAATGGTTACTGAACAGAAACGAAAATACAAGAATGATAGGTTGATTCTGCTAGAAAATGGTAGGAAAAATTAAAAAGGTTTGGTCCAACTTGTTTGCATTTCATACCTGTTCACTCCTTGCTCGTGATCGGGTCAGTGCTGCAGTACTCCTCAATTGTTGTGGAGAAATAAAGCTTGATGACTCATTACCATTTTTACCTTGGAAAAGGCTTTTGGTAATACTTGCACGGCTGTTGCGAGCTTTGTCACTCACTGTACGCTTAGATGCCATCTCTTTTTGCATGACACTTTGTGGGTTGGTCTGCATACAAAAAGTATGGATAATAATCAGGTTCTATACAGTCTAAAAAATCATAATGGATGAAAACAAAATTGAAATGCATTACGTGCAGCAAAGGTTCTTGTCTCTGTTCTGCTAGCATCGAAAGAACCTCTTTCATGATGTCTGCTCTAAGTCATTCTTTTAATTCCTCCCTTTTCTTCTCCTCCTCCTCTTGAATTTGCCTCTTGCTTTCTTCTAATTTCCTTGCACTTTCTGCAGCTTCATTGGCAAGTTGTTCTTCTAACCTTTCAACCTGAGCTTCGAGCCTAATATTTTTTTGGTTGGCTACTGCTGTAGCACAGGCTTGTTCTTCCAATTGAGCTTTCATTTGTTGACCTTGTGTTTGACGTTTCGCCAAATATCCAGACCACAAAGTGTGGATGTTTTGCATCCTATGCTTTCCTTGTAGGATGACTGGAAAACATCATTTCCATCTTCTGAAGTAAGAATTGTCTTTTCATTTATTTGTCTTTCACACATTTTTGAGATTGCATTATCCTAAGTGTCAGAAGAGCATATAATTTTTTTATTTCAGCTATGAGATAAAGAACAATATTACGAATCACAATGTGAGGCATATAATAAGTGGTACTTACATAGACAGTCTTAGATGCAATGTTTGACCATTCCCCATTCTTCATATGACTTATTAACCAAAGATTAAGTTGATTTGGTTCTTCACCGGTTTCTGGGTCTCTCTAAAATGGCAAAAACACACCAATAAATATGTCATCTAACTCAACAGGAGGTTAGTTTATCGTATCATTACCTGCTCATAGCTAAGTTGGGAAAATGACTTTGATCCCGTCACCTGTTGTGCCTTTCGTTTGTTGCAGTTTGTAGAGTTCTGGCTGCTAAAATTCTGCAAATGTGTTTGTTGAAAATGAATTTTAGGTGCACTGAACAAGCATTGTTGCAGAACAAGTGTATTTAGGAAAATGTATCAAACCTGGAAGTCTTCACTACCAAAATACAAGATCAAGTAGTGCCACTCTACAGCATCTATATCTTCAGGCTTGTGTTTCATTCTATCTGCATAGGTGTCATATGCCTTGTATGTAGCACTCATTGTAGACCGCCATCCCCTGTACCGTTCTGAAGCAATGTCCCAAATCTTTTGCTTTGCAACCTCAATATCCTCTTGATGGTCCCACCTATTCTGTTTCAGATTAACACATGAAGATAACAGTGAACTCTTTATTTTCATAGTTTTTGGAAAAATAACATATGTAGTACATACCAGTACATCAGATGCAATAGAATCTTTGACGTTTTGCTTAATATCTTTCCATCTTCTCACTCCTATGAGTGGTGCCCTTTTTCTTGTAAAGATGACCACTTCATCCACAAATGAGCGGTGGTTTGGTCCAATTGGACCACCTAACCTATCTGAAAATTGAATTTTAAGCTTCTGAGAACCACCCTTGATTCTCTTGTGTGCTGCTGAAATTCCTTTCAGGGCACCACGTGTACCTTTCTTGTGCCCTACAAAACCATTAAGAAAACATTGGACAGACACATTCACCAATGCATATTTGAACCGCGAACAAAAAAATCCAGCAAGTGTTAGATACCTTTTTCCTTGGGCTTTTGACGCCGAGCATGGGATGGGAAGTCTGTTGGCAGTGTTGGGCTGTTATCACGACTATCGTGTTCTTCAAGTGTATGTATGTCATTGCTTTGTTGCTCATAGAAGGAATCTGCAAAAAATGGATGCATTAGTAAGGTATGTAAGAGTAGAAAAGTTTATAATATTTTGATGATTGAACATTAGAAATGCACTTACTAATATTTCGAAGATCACCTTGCTGCCTTAACCATTCACTATATGTTAGGATTGTTTCCTCCCGGTAGTCGTCCTTATATTCTGAAAGTCATGAATATGTTAGTGCAATGGTTGATACAGTTCATTGCTTTCCTTTAATTTATTTGGATGCATGTAGCAACAATACTTACCTGTGTCTTCATCGTCAGCCTGAAGTTTGGCAAGCCAAACCTTGTATGAATCAATTGGTTCCTTGCTACATTGATCATCAGTAATCGTCGGATCCCTTGGTCTCTTAATTGGTGTTATGGGCACCTGCAGCTGTCTAGGATGCTCCCTTGTCAAAAACAGCCTGACTTCCCTCTCTCTCATGTGGTTGTGTATCATTGTTTCTGTCTGATGGTCAAAATCAAGGACATGTAGAGTTGCTATGGTCCTGCCACATCGTTTCTTATAGAATAAGAAGTCCCTTGCAGTGTAACCTAATTTTGATTTCATTCGAAACAAGTTGAAGAAAGAGATATCTGCTCTATCAACTTCGATGTTGAACTTTTCTCTTCCTATAGGTGCCCCAACACATTGAAAGTATAGAGTCCACACCTCACCCGTTCGCCTGCCATACAATATATTGAAAAAGGTTACATGTTGAACATAGTTAATTTACAAGTATATATGAGGTCTGGATATGGGACTTGTACTGTCATGGGAAAAATACAAAAAGAAAGGTCAGCTCAATCTGAATCTGTAGAGATGGTAACAGCAAAAATAATGAGCAGAACACATAATTTTCTATAGAGAGCAGTACAAGAATATTGTTTCCACCTTATAATTTCTTGATACACATAATTTGGTGTCACAACAGTATGCGAATATGACATATATAGGATATGTGTTCTCAAAATTTTATTCAGGGACAAACATAAATTTAGCACTGCACTAGACTACTTATTCTGAACACATCTAAACTCGAATATGCAGTGAACACATCTCAACTTGAATCTATAACAGTGTTTACAATTTCATGACAAACATGTGTTCATCTTATATGGACCAATTCCAAGTAAACACAAAATAAATCTGAGATATCTTTGCATCTATCTATGCAACAGAAAATTTATTTCTGAATTCACAAAACATTGGAAGCAGAGTAATCTGAAACAAAAATATACATAGAGTAGGCTATGGAATTAAACAGTGTGCAATCTGGAATGACAAATATTTTTAGGCTACTGCTCATTAGTAATTTCATTCAGGGATCATTAAATTTTAGTTTTTTAAATGAGCAGTGATGAAACATTTGTTCTTCAATGAAAGAAACAAATCAGGCCTATATAATTTGCAAAAGTGAGATGGGGGACATTATTATTGCATTGCTAGTTACATACTCTGTATAAGATTATCATGTACCAAGCTAATGAATCTGTAAACACAGAACAGTAGCACACATGCATGCACAGATCACTAGAGCTTTTTTATTTAGCAGATTTTATGATTCATGCATAAACATATGTACAGAGATTCATATACCATATGATCATCTAAAGTGTCAGTTTGGCTCTCTTTCCAGAAAAAGTATGAAAAAGTTGTCATGCCATGAGGCTGAAAAACAATACCGAATCCTATAATTGTACAAGATCAAACCATGCATGTTCATCAATTTGGAAACTTAAATCTTAAATTTTTTCTGTCTACTTGAAACACTATGGCATGAACTGGTGACTGTCCACAAAATGCAGCCTGGCAGTGGCCTTAATTAATATTGGAAGGTCATATTTAGAAGCCTGACGCTGCATTGCTAATTGTTTCTACATGATTCTACATGGCACAGCATGCATACTGCAAGGAAACAAAACCAGAGGGGCCTGGAGGGGGGGCAGATGCGTAGGTAGATGAGAAATTGGTCAGACAAGATCAATACTGTAACTAAACAAAACTTCATTTAGTCCCTAGATTCATTTGGTAGGACAATTGATCATGATTATTCTAATCTACAAATCTAATATAATATTAGTACCCCTGAGATCCCAATGAATTTAATTGCTGCCATAGGCCATCGGCGGAGGAAGATGCATAGCAGGTCAGCAGGACATTATATGTAGATGGAAGCAGATAATCAAAACTTACAGGGGAGGGGAAGGATCATTCGGCCCTGGCTCCAGATCAAGGAAGCCTTCAGCCAGTTCGGGAGCCAGTTCATCGACAGAAGGGCCGTCGCCCGTCGCTTCGTCTCCGGTGGCCATGGGAGGAGACGGCGTCGTGGAAGGAGACGGCGTCGTGGAAGGACTCGGGGTCATCGTGGGATGGTGAAAAGAAGGAACTGTCCCTCCCTATGATGCCTCCGTGATAAGATTGGTCCGTGAGTTTTTTCAGGTCTGGACTTTTATAGGGATGGAAAAAATGAGCGGGCTGTCATTTTGGGGGGAAATTTTGGGAGGGAAGGCTGATTCACATCGGACGGCACCCCTTGCGTGCTCGGCGGCATTGGGCAGAGGCCTATCCATGCGCTCGGCAGATAGTCCCAGCCACGGCCACCATCTCCCAAGGCTTGGTGCAATGCTGAGCAAATGTCCGTATCCTTCTTGGTTATGTAAACGTACGTGCGTGAATCTCATGCTTGCTAGTTTGTTTTTTTCTTCCTGAGCCTATATGGTCACGTAATTGTATATATGACCACATGGTCTTGTACACATATGTGCGTGAAGCTTATTTGAACAAAATATAAATGAACATGCATGCATACCAGGGTCATCGAATATGCTGGACACCAATCTAAATATTAGATAATCCTATTGCATGTTCAATAATATCTATGGCGCCCGCCGATACATCCATCAATCACCACCTCCAAATTAATCCTATATTTTGAATCTCTGATGGTCCTTTTGACAAGCACAGACGGTTACACATAGTACGTAGGACAATATTTGGCCCAGGGCCGTTCGTCACCGAGATCGTCGTGTAGACGACGGCCGACGTAGAGTCCGTGGTACACTGCAACGCACGGTGAGCTGGCAATCATGTTCTCTATCGATGGATACACGAGCAACACAACCACTATCAGCCAATGTCATTGACCCGCTGTACAACACGGTGTAGTGCTACTGCAGTGGCGTGTGCCTCGTCGTGATCAATGCGGGCCCGAGGTGGCTTACCGAGCATGCATGACATGCTCCTGCGCAGGTTGTTGCGCCACGCGCTGCTCGACCTTGCTAAATCTGCCGCTGCCGGCGTCATGAAGGAGCTAGTGGACGTGGCTAGGTTCGATCCCAGTTATGGCCAAATACTGGAAGATATAGGGGGGAGAAGTGGAGGAGGAGTCGGGGAATATGAAGAGGAGACGCCGAGGAGGAGCCGCCGCCACCCGGGCCGACGCCAGACTGGGGTACCGCAAGCTCGACGCCGCCTCGGAGTCGTCGTCATCGCGCAAGGAGGAGGAGCCGTCATCCCTAAGCTCCGCGAGCCCACGTCCGCGCAGTTCCATGAGCCTTCACCGAGCCGGCTACGACTCCACCGTCGCCCCACGGTGTGTCGCTGCCCGCCGGCCTTTTCCTTCCACTGTGTGAATCAGGCCATCAAGCCGAGCATGTAGCACCGCCCCGCACATCTCTGTGGAGCCGGCCTTCGTGTCGTGCCTTCTTGTGCAGGAACCCATCGTCACTACCCCTTCCCGCAACCCACCGTCGCCGCTCGCCATCCCATTGCCGCCACGGCCACCGCGCACCGGGGAAGCCGGGCTCGCACGAGCACTGCCGTGGCTGCGACACGCGCAAGCTGCTGGCTTGCTGCGCATGCGCGTGAGCCAAGTGCGAGCAAAGCCAGCACTTCTGACCGTGTGCCCGTCGCCATCGGCTCCGCCGCCTTGGCCGGACCGCCGTGGCAGCACCGCCCCACCGGCCAAGCGCCGTCCTTTTTCCCACCTTTGGCCTCACGAACCCTCGCCGGAGCCCTTCCCTCCATCGGTTAAACATTATATCATGCTATGTTCTCGACTTGACAGTGCATCTCTGATGATCGACATTGATGAACAAAAGTGACAAGCTATATTTTATTTGTTTATAAAACACATGTTGAAAACAGAATGATGAATTAAAAATATAATTTATCTGATATTGACAAAAAAGAAATCTCGTTTACAAAAAATTAAACATAAACAGAATGAAGCATTAATAAAAATATATTGGCAAATAAAATGGCAGTACAAAAATCTGCTGGGTAACTGAATCGAACACATGCCCTACTATTGCTACCAAAGCATTGTGCTACCAAAGTAATTTCATTAGAGATCTGCATAGCATATATTATATTTAAGTCTAACATATATTTTTGCCTCTCACGCCCCTAATTACTCAACATCCAGGCTCACGCATCCGCTTCCAACACATGCGCCGCCACGACGCAACATCCAGCCCCTGCCGCCATTGCCGTGAGGGCTTGATCGCCTTCAGGAAGCAGCGAGACTACCGTGCCTGCCCTAGGTCGAGACGGGGTGGCCATCTCCGTCAACTCTCCCTATCCAACCCCATCCTGGACCATTGGCCATCGATAAGACCAAGACCTAGAAGGTATATGAAACAGGGAGATTAATTCCTAGTAGTTCAAATTTTGCAACTCCTCTTCACATCGAATCATTGGATATGTGGCAGGTCAGCCGCTGCTGCCGTGCTCATCACCTGTATCAACCGGGTATCAAATCGCTCATGGATATCTTCTATTTGTGGTTAGTGGCGTAACCAAATTCAGTGATCTTTGTAATTACTCCGATGACCTATTTGCAGTAGATTGGTTTGGTATGCACATTTAATTCAGGTAGGATTCATATATTGCTTCTCGTGTGTCAATTTCATGTGAGATTCCTGGGTCCTGTTCTTCTAGATGCCCCTATGTGATTCAATGTTACATCATGATCATCGTAATGTTTTTTGAACCAGATCACATATATAGTGCTTCTTGTTAGCAGTTTCTTGCCCTGCAAGTACATAATAAGATGACATACTGGTGCTTTCTACTCAAACTATATGAATGTAATAGGTGCTCGTGATATGAGATACAAGCTATAAACAATTTTTCATTCACAACCATTGTACATCAAGTGTTTTAATTTAATTGTAGGAGTTCAAACACTGCTAGTAGAATTGACATGTTTCCCTACACCTCAAATTCCTAGGGATAAGACAAATAACTCTAGGGAACATGTTTCCCTAGGAAAATTAGTAGGGAAAGAGTCGTATAGAGGATTTTGGCAGGAAAGAAAGATTGCCCTACCGTTTTCATGAAAAACAGTAGGGAACAATTCTTTCCCTAGGTTTTAGAATGGTAGGGAAATTTGCTCAGGTGGAAAATCTATTCTATGCGGAAAGTTGCTTCCCTACTATTTTAGCAGCCTAGGGAACATCACCTCTTATTTTCTCTCAGCTTTACTATCGTCTCCATCCTCTGCATCCACAAAGAGCAGGAGCAGCACAAGTCACCACCGTGGCTGAAGGCATGGAATGCGAAATTGTTTTCCTGTGGTTTACAACCACATTCTAGGGAATCATGCTATTGTGTCATCCATGTGTCCTGTCATCTTTGATGCACCCCTGATTACACTCTACAAAGTAAGAGCCAAAATGTAGGGAATGATTTATTTCCCTAAAACTTCTCAATTTGGGATATAAAGTTTTCCTTGGACTGCTCAATTCATCCTAGGGAATGCCTAAAACCGTAGGGGAACTTGCATCGTCCAGTAGTGAGATGACATACTGGAGCTTTAGTATCAGATATTTAGGAGTTCTGTTGTGTTTAATTTACATCAAATGGACCTCTCCAATTGTTTTGTAATGCACACTTATCCTGTACTTGAAATGATACTATCAGTTTACAATTGTGTCTTTTTTTCTGATCATGCAGGTAATTTGTAGAACTATCATTGATAAGAAGCTTCTGAAGCATGTCATATAATGATAGGGGCTGGATGCGGTTGGGTCAGGCAACTGTTATGTGGCAACAAAGATTCAGATAGTTTATCAAAAGAAGATTTCGAGGAAACTCTGATGGAGAAACTGCAGCGTGTCCATGCGTGAGATGTTGTTGCATGTCATACAGAATAAAATCTGAGGTTCAAATGCATTTGATTACACGAGGGTTTGATGAGGGTTTCATCAATGGGGAAGGTCAAGGTCAAGAACCTGATGGTGATAACACCGAAGGGGCAGCAGATGATAGTGCTTGTGCCACTGAGTTGGTTTCCACAATAATTAGTGGTGCTATACATGGGGGCATAAAAATGAAGAGCCAAATGAAGGTGCTAAGAAATTCTATAAATTGTTAGAAGAGGCACAGAAGGAATTGTATCCAGGGTGCAAGGAGGCTACAAAGGTATCTTTCATTGTCAGGCTGTTTCAGATAAAGTGCATGTTTGGTCTTAGTAACAGTGCTCTAGATGCCATACTTCATCTCTTCTCACTTGTGCTCCCCGAAGGCCATTGTATTCCAAACACCTTGGACAAAGTGCAAAAGGTTGTTCGAGATCTTGGCCTTGACTACCAAAAAATACATGCATGTTTCAATGACTGTGTTATTTTGAGAGCGATATGCTGACTTGGATAATTGCCCAACATGTGGTGAGTCTAGGTGGAAAATTCCCTCTTCTGCTGAAAATTATGAGGCTAGTGGCATTGATGCAGCCAAGAGCCATATTCCACGGAAAATCCTACGGTATTTCCCACTTACTCCTCGACTTCAAAGGTTATACATCAGTGAGACCACATCATCATATATGCGATGGCATATAGAAGGACTGATCCATGATGGAAAAATGCGTCACCCAGCTGATTCCAAGGCGTGGAAGCACATGGACAATGAGTATAAGGATTTTGCATTGGATCCTCGCAATGTTAGGATGGGCCTTGCATCTGATGGGTTCAATCCATTTGGGATGTTGAATGTTACATACACTACATGGCATGTGATCCTAATACTGTACAATTTGCCTCCTTGGTTGTGTTTGAAACAACCATTTTGGATGATGTCAATGCTGGTTCCAGGGCCAAAATCTCCTGGAAACAACATTGATGTATATTTGCAGCCCCTCATCAATGAGCTCAAAGATCTTTGGGAAAAAGGTGTTGACACATGGGATGCTAAGTTGAAGAAGAATTTTACCATGCGTGCAGCTCTACTGTGGACAATAAATGACTTTCCTGCATATGGCATGTTATCTGGTTGGAGCACAAAAGGGAAGTTTGCATGTCTATGCTGCAACAAGGATACTGACTATTTATGGTTGAAACTTGGGTCCAAGCATTGCTACATGGGTCATAGACGCTTTTTGCCTTTGGATCACAAGTGGCGCCGCAACAATATTAGCTTCAACAACAAGGTGGAAAGAAGGGAAACTCCTGTTCCACTGACTGGTAAACAGGTGCTGCAACAATATGAAAGTTTTGAGCAAGTGACATTTGGGAAGATGTCAAGAAAGAGGAAGCAACGTGAAGAGGAAACTAGATGGCACAATTGGAGGAAAAAGAGTATTTTTTTTCAACTGCCTTGCTGGGAAAAGTTGCTTATAAGGCATAATTTGATGTGATGCACATTGAGAAAAACATTTGTGAGAACATATTGGGTATTTTGCTTGAAATATCTAGTAAGGCGAAGGATGGCGAGAAGGCAAGGCTAGACATGCAACATATGGGGATACGCGAGGATCAACACCCTTTGGTAAATAATGGAAGGTACAATTTGCCACCAGCATTGTACAATTTGGGAAAAGATGATAAGACATTTTTACTAAAATTTCTAGGAGTGAAGATGCCTGATGGTTATGCCTCCAATATAAAAAGATGTGTAGATGTCGCTGGGTGTAAGCTAACTATGTCTAGACTAAAAACTCATGACTACCATGTAATCTTCCAGAAACTTTTGCCCTTAGCAGTACGCAACATATTGCCTGAAGATGTTGTTATCCCATTGATTGAGCTTAGTAGTTTCTTCAATTCATTATGTTCAAAGGAGTTGTCAATTGAAGATATTGGTAAACTAAGTACTTCCATTGGAGAAACTCTTTGTCAGCTTGAGATGATATTCCCACCAGCTTTTTTCGATATCATGGTACATTTGCCAGTTCATCTAGCTGAAGAGGCTAAACTTGGTGGACCTATGTGTTATAGATGGATGTATCCAATTGAGAGATATCTGGGAACACTTAAAGGATATGTGCGGAACAAAGCATGCCCAGAAGGTTCAATTGCCGAGGGATATATTTCAGAGGAATGCATGACATTTTGCTCTCGCTTCTTTGAAGATGTCGATACAAAGACTAATCGTGCAGATCGACATGAAGGGGCTGTAGTCAATGAACCACCATCTGGGCTAACTATATTTGGAAAAATTGACTACACTAGGAAAGGATTTTCTATTGAGTCACTTTCAACGCTTGATATGTTGCATATGAGGCACTACATATTAACAAATTGTGATGAGGTCATACCATGGATCAAGTAAGATGTGCATTAAACTTAATATTCCTCCAATAAACTTTATCATTATTATTACATATTCCATCTAAATTATGTTCAATTATTTTCTTTGATCCTCTACAAAGTTGGATATGTATTCACTCTATTAATCTGAAATTTATACATGCATGTTTTGCTCTATGTAGGATATAGTATTTAATTTCTATGTGCTTGACTTTACCTATTATTTTGATACTCGATTCATTCATTCATTCTAGTTGCAAGCTATTAGCATATTAGCACAGCTGAGAACTATGGCTATTATTAATTATTTGTGACTTGTCAATTTCTCATTGTGTTGGCTGCTAAAGGAATTATAACTTTGATGTCTGTTAGCTTATTTGAGATCAACGTATGACTATATTCAGTTATTATTGATTAACAGATTTTTTTCACTGCTTGCAATTATTCTTGTTTTGCTTACTGTCCACTTTGTAATAGGAATAAGCATGCTACCTTATTGAGACAATAGGCGATTTGCTCTAAATTTGTTGATGATGATTCTTATCTCAAATTTGTTACTTGCATCCATAAATAATTTGTAAATAGAAAAATATTCACTATGGATTATATACACAAGGTTGGGGCAGCTTAAGTTATGTATATGTACTAATTAATTCCATTTTTGTCTTCAATGTAGTGAGCATAAGGAAGAACTACAAAAAATGAATCGAAGGAATGTTGATAAACGACACAAGGACCAATTTGTAGGATGGTTTGAGCGTAAAGTTTCTATTTCATCATATTTGGCTTCCTTAACAATGCTTAGATGTACTCAATGAAAATTATATACTAAAAATTATACTTACTTTCTTTACCTACATACAATATACAAACAAGGAAAAACAAGTGCTGATATATATGCCCTTTCGCAAGGTCCAGACCATCGGGCACGTGTTTTCAACAGGTGTGTCATCAATGGATTTCTGTTTCGAACATCTCACTATGAGAAGAACTTAAGTACACAAAATAGTGGTGTTCTTGTCAAAGGAGATGACAGTACTGGCAATATGGAGTGGTATGGAGTAATTAAAAAAATTATCTCACTAGAATTCCCTAATGAAAAGGAGGTCATCATGTTTCAGT
This sequence comes from Echinochloa phyllopogon, assembly GCA_033239725.1. Taxonomy (NCBI): domain Eukaryota; kingdom Viridiplantae; phylum Streptophyta; class Magnoliopsida; order Poales; family Poaceae; genus Echinochloa; species Echinochloa phyllopogon. Next base: position 18,791,046 of record BTCW01000016.1, read on the forward strand.
GTGACTGATATGATGTGCCTGCTGCCAAAAAGAACAAAGGTAGAGGATATAACAAGGATCATTATGGGATTGTCGATATAGATACATCACGGTTTCCATATCTAAATGATCCATACATTCTGGGTATTCAAGGTGAGCAGGTGTTCTATGTAAAAGGCAAGAAACCAGAATGGAGTAGTGTTGTTAGAATGAAACCTAGAAATTTGTTTGCCATGCCTGAAGAAGCAATGGAGAGAGATAATGATGTGGACTCATTAACTGTGGGAGTGGAACACGTGAATGTTTCACGCACCAATGAGGAATTGACAAATTGGAGGAGAAGTGACATGGATGGGATAAGTGGTGATGCTTCTGTCATCCAAAATGCGATTGCTGAATGTGTGCCTGAACCAAGTGATGAAGACTTGGGTATAATAGCAGATGAAGAACATGATGTTGATGACACCTACACTGGGCTTCTAGCACCTCTGAATTCTTTAGACCAAAGACATGATGAATTTTTTGTTTAAATCTTTGCATTGTACTAAATGTTTTTATTTTGTGAAACTTTGCACATCTGTACTTGGGTGGTGTGTTCGTGCTTGCAATGTGTTTAGCCCAAATTCATTTACTAAATTCTGAAAACATGTACTTGTGTTTCGGTGTGCACAATGTTCAGGACAAGGAAAAATATTCAGAGTTTTGTCCAAAAAAGTAATTTTGTGTTCCTGTTCTGATTCAATATTGTAATTGTTTTTACATTTTCAGCAATAATAAGATTCCATTGGTGTACTACATGCAACTGCTAGCCATGCTTCCTCCTCCAACCCACCGAGTCCATTCCATCCTCTAGGGGCGGTGGCGACGGTTGTTCCTACGTAGGCCCCCATGGCCACGACCTGGGCGATCAAACCCTAGGCCGCTAGGGTCTAAGTATGGATTCCCTAGGCCTGCGAAGGAGCATACTAGGCCTAGGAAAGGTCAGCCAAGTGCCGGCCAACGCCGGCCACAGCCTGGCCGAAGGAGGCTATGGCCTGGCCAGCGGTGGCCATCACCTGGCCGAAGGTGGCTATGGCCTGGCCAAAGGTGGCTATGGCCTTAAGGAAGATGGCCTGAGCTTGGCCAAAGGTGGCGATGTTGGTGGCAGACAGGGCCATGCGTGAAATGTCCAGCGGGTGGTCGAGACAAGGGACAGAGCAAGAAGAAATTATGATTTGTTAGTGAATTGTGGTACATGTAAAATAGTTATTCATGTATTTATTATTTATAGGAGTACTGTAGCGTCTCTTTAGTGTAGCAAATCCAAGGGCAAGAAATACATTTCCCATCAAATCCCATATTTTCTAAAGCTGGAGTTGTATTTGTACCCAAACATGTTGAGCAGCTCCATGTTTAATTAAAGTAGGCGGAGTGGAGCTGAAAAAGGTGGAGTTGGTGGAGCTGGAGTTGGTTTTTGTGGACTGGATCTCTGCCAAATAGCCCCTTAATAATCATTTAGAAATCACCTAGTACACATTTTTACAACGATACTAAACACTATTGCAATGCAAGGAATTTGTGGCAATATTACCAACTAATCGCAACCATTGTCTCTTCCGTTGCAATATAGACCAACCTTTTGCAACGGTACTGAATATTGTTGCAACGCAAGAATTTTGTGACAATATCTTCAATTAATTGCAACTATTTTGTGTTTTGTTGCAACATATACCAACTTTTGGCAACAAAAATCAAGTTTATGACAACACAAGAAATTTGTGGCAACACTATTAAATAATTGCAACCATTTTGTGAAAGGTGGCAAGAACACCTACCTATTGCAACGAAAATCAAGATTAACACAACGCAAAATATTCGTGGCAATAGTTTCTACATATGGCAACGATTTTGTAAAATGGTGGCAATAACACCTACATACTGCAACAAAACCAAAGAATAACACAACATAAGATATTTGTGGCAATATTGTCCACATATTGCAACCATTTCTCAAAATGGTGGTAATAACACCTAGCTATAGCAATCAAATTCATGTTGTTGCATTGTGTTTCGTGGCAATAGGGTCAAAATCTAGTAAATCCTCGGCCCCGTGTTGCTCGTCCTCGCGCTCCTCTTCCTCCGCGGCCCATCGGTCCTCCGCCAAAGGAACAAACTCCTCCTCGGACGAAGACGACAAAGGTACAGGGGTCCGCTATCGCCTCTTGCCTCGCCCCTGCCTCGGCCCTTCTTTCGCCCCTGCCCTTGCCACCAGATGACTCAGGTGCATCAGACCCTCCATCTTTAAGCCTGCGGTAGAGCGACATGACGTTCCTCATTGCACCGCCCCCACCCACCATCTTGGTTAAATCACCTGCAATCAACAAAAATATACATTTATTAGAAAGAGATGTAATATATAAAAATATGAACCAACATAAATTATTAGAAACATATGTAATATATAAAAAATATGAACCAACATAAATTATTAGAAAGAGAGACAATATATACAAAAACTCGTACATTTATTAGAAATAATCATCTGGATCAGGATTATCTGGATCAACGGCTGCATCATCACTATCGTACATTTCGAGATGTTCATGCTCATCCTCCAAAGGAGGAGGAATGTCATCGTCACTCATTGCCTAATTGTAATCGCTCTAATAACTCCAAGTCCTTGGCATTCTAAACCACATCTCCAGTGTCCTCGTCAACAAACATTTTTGAGTCTAAATCCATTCCGACCGCTTGGGTTAAGTCTATCTCAAAAGACCCATTATAGTGACTATGATTATTCAAAACATAAGATGCTCACGAAAGTAGACAAAGGGTAACGTGGAATACTTTGAAAATACCATGTTGAACCTTCAAAAGCTATCAACTGTAACGAAGATCAACATAATATACAATATTACCTTGTACTTAACAATAATAGATTAACTCTTGTCCAAGCGACCACGCTATCCCACGTACACAATTTCCATGTACAGCTGACTCCAGAAATGTAAGGTTCATATGACATGCTCATGATTTATTTTAGAATACATAGAATGAAATACAAGCAGTAACTATAAAAGCAAAAGGACGACCAAGCACATAATTTAAGCTAATGTCGTCCAACTAGCAGGAAGTGGATTAATAATTTGCTCCAAGAATCTCGCCAACCACACGCTTGAGAGCAAATTCATCCGAGATCATACCCTTGTGCATCGTATTAGGGACCAAAACTGACTTGAAGTAAGGCTGATCCGGATCATCCCCTATATATCAACCTTTCCAATGCCAACACGGTATCCAGATTAATCTGTCCATCACCATCCCCGTTCACCACTTCATCAGGCTTGGCAGTGAAGTTATACCATCCCAGAACACCACCTTATCTACCGTCGGCACACCAACACCATTGATAGACGTCATCGGCACGAGCGGCGCCCTAAGTCCCAGTGTCACCGGCAGCGCCCTAGTCCGGTAGAGCGCCGCCTGTTCCTCGGAGAGGCCAACCGCCGCAAGGTACTCGGCCATGTCGGCGGCGGAGTAGTTCTTGGCCCGCGTGATCACCAGCGGCGCGTGGCCGTACACCGCCGGCGACGGCAGGAGGGAGAACATGCTCGCGAAGCTCCTGTTCCCGTACGTCAGCACGGTGCCCGGCAGCGACGGAGGGCTGAGGTTGGTGAAGGCGATGGGCCACATGTTCAACGGCGAGCCGCCGGCGCCGAGGCAGAGCATGACGAGGTGCTTGATGTATCTCTGGCGCCAGGATAGGGGGCTCCGGTTCAGGAATACCATGGTGAAGAGGCCGCCGAGGCTGTGGGTGACGAGGATCACCGGCTTGTTTCCGTTGCTCTTGCTCGAGTGCTCGATGAGGAGCTTTAAGCTGGAGCTGAAGTCGGAGAACACTTTTGACGGCAAGCCGGGAGCGGCCGGCGCGTACCGGTAGTCGTAAGGGGCGCCGAACAGGTTGGCTCCTTCTCTGTATCCGACCTCTTCCAGTGCCTGGACGAGCCCTTTCATGCAGACGTTCCTGAGCATGATGGAAATGGTAGGTTTCATATCAATCATATCGATCCGCTTGATAAATTCAGCATGATATGCAGGGATGATGTGCTTATTAGGTTACATACTTCCGGGCAGGATCGTCGAAGCGGAAGCTGCGTGTGGTGCCAAAGGACACGACGCGAGTCTTGACGCCCGGGACGTTGCGGTAGTCGCCGGCGACGGGGTCGTAGACGAGCCGGAGCTGGTCGGCATAGCACGGCAGGAGGGAGGGGTCCTCCTGTATACTCCGTGAAGTTTTCCCACAGCCGGAACCACCGGCTGCCCTGCTTGGGGATGCCGCAGCCCGGCGCCGGAGGCTCGTACTCGCTGGTGAGCCGCGCGTCGAGCTGGCCGCAGGTGTTTCCCGGCACAAGCACGACTGGCTGGAGGGTGGAGGCGGCGTCTTGTGCAGTTGACGGTGGTGCAGCCACGAAGATGAGCGTGGCAAGCAAGAGGACAACAATGGGCAAGGGACGCTGCCGCTTCTGCCACTCCATTTGGGGCAGCTGAATTTGCTGTATAGCTAATGGCCGGAGACGACGACGATGATGCGTCGATCAATTGGATTATATTGATTATTAGCCAGTTGTTATGGGTAGTATTATTTTAGGTGTAATCATATGATAGTCGGTTCTCTTGTGTGTATACGCCATGATATGTACAGATGGCGTGATGTGCATGATGCACACAAGAGTCATTACGTTGACAATCATATGGTGGAGGCACGAGAGTTGTTTTGGACTTTAGATTAATCTTTGTGAAGAGTTGACTAGTTGACTTCAGTGATTGATCCAAAATATAGCAAAAAAGAAAAGGACATACCCAGTGCGAAATCTCCCGCACAGGGTGGGGTCTAGGGAAGGGATTCTTCTGCAAGAGGCTGGTTCAATCCCAGGACCTCCAGGCCAAAAATGGGGATTTTTACCACTGCTCCAGCAAAATATCAGAGTGAACACTACAGAATTTTACCACTGCTCCATCGTCTCGGCAAAGCCCAAAAAATACTAGGTAAACTGTTAGCTCGGCAAACGGTACTCGGTGAAGAAGGACTCGGCAAGAACTCTTCGCCAAGTGTTTTTTATCGGATACTTTGTAAAAAAAATTTCCTGAACACTCGGTAATGATTTAAGTTTTTTCTCTTTTACACAAAAAACTTTTTTTACTCTTCACATACAACATGTGTTGCTCCGTATTAAAATTTGGTACATTTTTATATTTGTTTGCTATAATTAATTAATTAATTACATTTCAAGCAATTTTTTATATAAAGATAAATTTGAACTGCAAGTAAATTAAATAATAAAATATAATGAGTAAAGAATTATATCCATGTTATTTATCCCAGTTTGAGGCCTTATCCATAAAATAAAAAAACAAAATTGCAATGTATAGAGTTTAAAATTCAAAATTTCAAAGTATGTGAGTTTTTCTTTTTCATTTTTTTAAATTATCTTTGCCGAGTGCCAGCGGATAGGCACCCCTCACTACCGGAAAGCCCCTATACACCGTGTGCCCGAGCGTTTGCCATGTGCCAAATATCAAGCACACGGCAAACACAAGCTTTGCTGTGTGCCGCAGAAAAGGCACACGACATATCGAGTGTTTGTCGTGTGCCCAAGCCAAAGGCACACGGCAAAGAAGTGGCACACGGCTATGCCACTTCTTTGCCGTGTGCCAAGCGCATGGAACACGGTAAAGGTTCACGTCGTTGGCTGCCGTGAATCTTTGTCGTGTGCCTGCCAACTGGCACACGGCAAATATTTGAAAAAAATGTTTATTTTTCTTCCAAAATTTTATTACTATACATTATGTTTAACTTTATGTTTGAATTTGGTGTATTTTGGGTCGTTTTGCTATATTTAGTTATTTTATTTCATTAAATTGATTTCTTGGAAATAATTCAAATTTGAACTACAAGTGTCTCGAATCATGGAATTTAACGAAACAAAAAATGATATTCACATTATTGATCATGATGTGAAGCCGTATCTAGGAAATGCAAAGAAATTTCGAGAATTTTGTCTAAGAACCATAGTAATGAACGTGCGGACACATTGTTTTAAAATTCTATAAAAAACAAACGAAGTCTGAAAATCCCAAGATTTGTTGTCAACTCATGATTTCACGCATACGGGCTGTGGTAAAAAATTGAGAAGCGTTCGCACAAGTTATCACGTACACTGTATACAAATCGAAACATCTACAGAGAAGATCCATAGAGTTGAGAATGAGTCGTTCAGATTTCAAAGCAAATTGAATTTTGAAATTTAGCTTTGACTTCAAAACTTTTTGTATATGAAACAGACAGTTTAGAATGCTTTGTGTCAGGTTTTAGTTATTTTTTGAATCCATTTGATAATTTTTCTGCCGTAAAAGAATTTCATGTCATAAACATGGAAACGCATGAAACAATAGATTTTTTTGCACAAAACCATAAAATATGAATTATTGAGCCACTATGGGAAGGCAAACAATGTGACAAAGTAATTTAATGTGAATTAAGTAGTTTAGGTCAAAGTTTGAAAAAAAACAGCCGGGGACTTAACCCCGTCCGCCCCCGCCCCGGCCCGCCCCATGCACACGCCCTTCGCCCCGGCCACCGCTTCGCCGACGCCCCCGGCCGCCGCTCCCTCCACGCCGCCCCACCCGTGTGCCACAGCCGCCATACGCGCCCCCCGCCCCGCCCCTCGCCCCTGGCCGCCGCCCCCGCCGCTCCCGCCCCCGGCCGCCGCCCCGGCACCGGCCCCGACACGCCCCGCCCCGCCGCTCCCGCCCCCGACCGCCGCCCCCGCTCCTGCCCCGGTGCGCCCCTACCCCGGCCCCGCCGTGGCCCTCCCGCAGCCGACCCCGGCCTGACCCGCCGCCGCCCCGTCTCCACGGCCCAGCGTCCGTGCCGTTGGCCGTGCCGCCCCGGTGCCCTCCCGCCGCCGCCCGCCCCGGCCGACCCCGGCCGACCCCGACGCTCGACGCCCCCTCCCTCAACGCGCCGCTGCCCCGCCCCAGCGACCGTCCCGGCCGCCGCGGCCCCCGTCCCGACCGAACGTTCGCGCGTCCGCGCGTTCGGCCACCTCTGGCTGCACGGACTACTCCACCCTCGACCGTAGGTGAGCACAATAGATAGATGTCCATCCGGCCATGGAGTCGTTGTGTCTATGCGGCCATTGAGCTGTTGTGTATGTGCGGCCTTCGTGCCGATGTTTTTTCTTACAGGTTTGGGGTTTTGGATACCTCCCATTATAGGGGAGGTGCTGTCGAAATTTTTAAGTGACACCACCGTTTTCTTGTTTTTTTTCAGGATAGGCTTTCTTGTACCGTCGGCCCTGCCCCGATCGCCCTGTCCTCGATTTGCACGCCGTCTGCACCGACACGAGCTTCACTGCCTCATCCGCCGTCAAGCCCTAGGTGAGAACATGCGAAACCCCATGCCATCCGTATTTTATTCGTAGCATATGTAAGTTGTGTGCCTTCTTCGTCTCTTGGAGTTCTCTTTATCTTCTGGCTTCTTTGCCATGTTGTTCCATTTCCTACTGTAATGAGATGAAAGATCTTCTTTCTCTTTTGAAGAGGAGGAAGAAGATCCTCCATCTTATTACCGTAGGATACACAAAAACATGGCAAATAAGCCATACCATAAAGGGAATTACAATAGGCCAAGACTGTGCACAACTGTGTCACGCAACCTAGTTAGATGTCTCCCATTCGAAAGAGATACGAATAGGTATGCAGGATTCTGCATATCTATGACCGTATCTGTTTCGAATTGTCCATGATTTTGGACAGCTCAAGGATGCGTACATAAGTTAGTTTGCATAGTTTATTCCGATCCGTGACAGTGTTTCGGCATCATCTCTCCATTGTTCTCCGGATACACGATCTCCCCCTCGGGACGTGTATTTGGAGAACAATGGGAAGGTGCTGCCGAAATTCTGTCATGGATCGGAATAAACTATGGAAACTAACTTATCTACGCATCCTTGGGTGGGATTAGGACCTATCTATACCCATTAGAAAGTATAGGTATTGTGTAGAAGCAAATGATTTTTATATTGCTCGTTGATATGCAATAGAGGATGGATGACCGTGCGTGGATGTACACGGGCTGGAAACCTAGGGGTGACATCACCCTGGAGTGGATTAGGAAGACCGAAGATTTCTTTAATCGAGCATTTGCAAAGGCAAAAGGAGCAAAGATGACATGGTGTCCCTGTAGGAGACGTGGAAACACGCGTCGACAAACAAAGCAAGACATGACACATCATCTTGGTAATTATGGATTTACGACAGACTATACTCGATGGACCTTCCATGGTGAAACCGAGCGTAGGAGAGACGGGGCAGTGAGACAACGCATCCATGATCTTGATGCTGATGCTGGGGTAGGAGACATGCTAGATGACTTTCATGAAGCAAACTTCGACGAAGGACCTAGGGAGGAGGAGCCAGAGACAACCGCAAAAGCGTATTACGAGATGTTGGCTGCAGCACTGCAACCCCTTCATGAGCACACCGATATATCTCAACTTGATGCCATTGCAAGTCTGGTGATGGGAAAAAGAAGCAAAGTACAATCCCCATGAAGATTCTACAGTACCTTTCTTTTATACCGAGGGTCCAGCGGCTTTACATGACCGAGACATCTGCGAAACCCATGACATGGCACAAACATGGACATAGATACAATCCTGAGAAAATGGTACATCCATCTGATGGTGAAGCATGGGCACACTTTGATGCAATGCATCCTGACAAAGCTCTAGAGGCTCATAATGTACGCGTTGTGCTGGCAACAGATGGGTTCAATCCCTATGGAATGACGTCTGCCCCATACATTTGTTGGCCAGTGTTCGTTATCCCGATCAATCTCCCGCCTGGTGTCTTATTTCAGCGACAGAACATATTATTGCCACTGATCATTCCTGGATACCCGGGGAACAATATGAGTGTGTACATGGAGCATCTGATTGATGATTTGGAACGTGGTTGGGAAGGTGTATTGACATACGACCAAGCTACAAAGACAAACTTTATAATGCATGTCTTCTACCAGTACTCCTTGCATGACATGCCGACGTATGGGGTATTCTGCGGCTGGTGTGTTCACGGGAAGTTTCCATGCCTGGTATGCAAGGCGGCTCTGAAGTTCATTTGGTTTAAGAAGGGTGGTAAATATTCTTCGTTCGACAAACATCGACAATTCCTCCTGCATGACCACATCTTTAGACAAGACAGAAAGAACTTTACGAATGGGATCGTAGTTAAAGAACCTCCACCACAGCTTCTGACTGGCGCCGAGGTTCGTGCTCAGCTAGACGCTCTTGAACTCAATGAAGATGGAGGTTTCGTGGGATACAGTGAGCAACATGCCTACACCCAAAAGATGGCCTTGTGGAGGCTACCGTACATGGAGGACCTTGTTCTTCCACATAACATTGATGTAATGCACTCTGAAAAGACTATTGGTGAGGCACTTTTTGGTACAATCATGGAAATTCTTGATAAGACAAAGGACAATGTCAAGGCAAGAGTAGATCAAGAAAGGTTATGCAACATACCAAAGCTCAACATTCCGCCGCCCAAAGACGACAAGAAATGGAAGAAGCCTAAGGCAGATTTCATCATTGAGCGGAACAAGAGGAGGGAAGTATTAAAATGGTCCCAAACGTTAATGTTCCCCAATGGGTATGCAGCGAATCTGAGGAGGAGGTAAATTTATCTACTCTGCGTATCAACGACCTCAAGAGTCACGACTACCACATTTGGCTTAAGCGGCTTCTTCCGGTGATGGTTCGTGACTATGTCCCTGATCATGTCTGGTTAGTGCTGGCAGAGTTGAGCAATTTCTTCCACCAGCCCTGTGCTAAGGAGGTATCTAAGGCCATCATTGCAGAAATGGAAAGACTAGCACCTGTGTTGCTATGTAAGTTGGAGAAGATCTTCCCACCAGGCTTCTTCAATCCGATGCAGCATATGATTCTGCATCTCCCGTACGAGGCACGAATGGGGGGTCCTGTGCAGAACCGCTGGTGCTATCCAATCGAGAGATGTCAAAAGGTTCTTCGAAGCAAATGTAAAAATAAATGTAAGATTGAAGCTTCTATCGCTGAGGCATATATTCTGGAGGAGGTGTCAAATTTCACGTCAAAATACTATGCAGAAAACCTCCCTAGCGTGCACAAAGCACCCCCTCGTTACAACATTGGGGAAGCTAAATCGAACCTCACTGTGGGCAATTTGGAAGTGCAAGTGGCGCGCGCATCAAGACCTTGAACATTGAAGAGTGGCGCTGTATCATGCTATATGTGTTGACAAACCTTTCCGAAGTGGAACCGTACATACAGTAAGTTCTCAACAAATATTGTTCTCGAGTAGTCACTCTTCTCGAATTCTCAACCCCATTGTTGCTCTTCGGTACAGGGAATTTCATATGGAATTCCGGCGTCTATCAAGGGCACCTAACATACAAGAAGCTCAAACCCTTCTAAGACAGGGTGCGGGAAATGCTGAGCCCGATTTCATTTCTTGGTTCAGTCAGAAGGTAATTTCTAGTTTGGTGTCGTGATTAAGGCATTACCATTTTTAATTACTTACTATCCTGCTTTAACTTGCAGAGCCAAACCGATGGGTCTATGAGTGCCGAGTTGAGACAGGTTGCCAATGACTGTGATTATAAGGACAAGTCATTTGCCGCTTATGACGTGAATGGAAATCGCTTTCATACAACAAGGCACGAGCAGAGTCGGCCCAATCGAAGAACCACCAATTCGGGAGTCTTTACTCCAGGAGACGATGGGCTCGAGTACTATGGAAGAGTTGAAGAAATATATGAACTCGACTTTCATGGCTCGCAATGTCTTAAACCCATAATATACAAATGCCATTGGTTTGATCCTCAAGTTGTGAGACGCTACCCGAACCTTGGGTTAGTCGAAATTCGACAGTCGTCCGTGTACCCAGGAGATGATGTCTATATTGTGGCTCAACAAGCCACCCAAGTTTATTATCTGTCTTACCCGTGCAAAAAAGACAAAAATCTTGATGATTGGGATGTTGTGTATAGGGTATCGCCACACGGTAAACTACCTGTACCAAACAATGAAGATTACAACATAGACCCAAACATCTATGTCGCGGAATTTTTTCAAGAAGATGAGCTTTCAGGGAGTTTCGCGATCGACTTAACAGATGTGATGGAAGTAGATAATTTCAGTGTTGCTCTTGAGGATGTCAGAGATGATGTTCATAACGTCAAGGACATAGAATTACTTCAAAAGCTACATTTGGGTGAGGATAGTTATGATGATAGTGATGGTCCTTTGGAGGCAGGCATTGATCATATAGAGATGCGTGATAGTGATGATGAGACATATGATCCGGCTATTTCGGACCATGATGATTATTTTTAATAAATGTATGAGCCTCTTATTATGTTGTTTATTAATTATTATTGTTTATTTTATTATTGTGATATTGAATTTCGAATACATGTACTGATTGGTTTACTTTTTTGAATTTCAGGCGATTGATCTAAGATGGTGGAGCGCGACGGAGGTGTACTGAGGTCGCTCACGGAGGTACTCGGCAGATCTCGCGGCAGTGGTGAGTCGTCCTGGTCGACTCAACGGAGGCGGAAGGGAGCGAGTTCGGTACCTGCTCCTCCTACTGCAGTAGCCGAGGCTGAGGACTCGGGCACGGCTCGAGGGAGGAGGGGGAAGAGGGCGCCTCGTAGGAGGTCACCCTCACCTGAGCTGGTGGAGGATGTGGAGGAGGAGGAGGAGGGGAAGGAGGAGGAGGATGGGGAGGAGGAGCAGGAGGAGGAGGTGCAGTAGGAGGACAAGGATGAGGTACCTGAGGCGATTGCCTTGGGCGACGAGGAGGAGGTGGAGCAAGAGCCAGGCATTACTGTTTGGCTGCGAGAACCAGGCAATACCTTTAGAGGGACGGCCGATGATTCTACCTGACGGGAAAAGGTAAGTAACATTTACAGTTATGACCACGTTTTCTTTTGAAAAACACAATTGAATCTAATCATTCGTCTTAATCATTTTTTCAGGAACTTTACTATCATCGCCCCAGGTACTCACAACCACCTGCCCAATGGTATCATGGGGCTCCTCTGCAAGCTTCACTACCCTAGCGCGCAGACGATTGCCGGGAGCCTTCAGCCGGTGACGTCGTGGGCCCAGTACCGCGACTGTGACAATGCACCAGATCGGGACGGCGGGATCTTTGCGGACAAGGCGCAACGGGTCCTGGGCGAGTTTTGGGTAAGTCCTGAACTACATTTCTCAATACATTACATCCATTAGACATTCTTCAAATAATAACATAATGTTTATGTGCAGGATTTCTACAGATGCGAGTCGGGAGTGACGGCTAGTGCGCTTCAGACGGCATCCACATTGTGCACCAAGCTGGTGTCAGATATGATGTACGAAGCCCGCGTCCAGGCCGTCGTGACATACAAAGGCCGACATGAAGGACTGGTGGTGAAGAAACTAGAGGCAAGAAACATGAGGCTGACCCGGGAGGAATTCATGAGGGTGAAATAGTAATACTAACTTTTTATGAGATGAAGCGTGCTCCATGTCATATTCTTATATGTGATGTCCTCCATTACGTGCAGGTGCCTCCGTGGTGGTGCGCAAAACATATGCAGTGCTGGGGATTGATCGTTGACAAGTGGTGCACCGAGGGTTGGGTGGAGATCCACAACTCATGTCGTGCGCGATGTTTGATGATGCCAGATGCAACACACCATCAAGGCAACCGTCACCTCGGCGCATACGCGAAGAAATGGGTATGTAAATGTGTCCATTCTTTATTCTAACACTCAATTCTATATAATCTCTGATCACAGTGCCTTTATTTTCGCAGTCGTGGTCACATGGTGACCAGCCTTGCTCCCAGCTCTAGGCATGGGCTTTGGCCCATAAGGGCAGGGCGACATCCGATGTCACCTTCAACCCGGTAGATGGACCTGAGGCCTACAGCAACGCGACCATCCACAGCTGCCTCAGTGACTACAACGCGATGACAAAGGAGATCCATGGACCAGAGTTTGATCCAGTCACCCAGCCCATTGATGGAGAAGTCGTCATGAAGGTGGGAGGAGGCAAGAAGCATGGCCGCTACTGGGTTTGCGACCCCGTTGTTGACAGGAGCAGTACTGCTACTCTCTTTCAGATTCGAGCTCAGAGCACCAGCTCAAGCCCGGCCATACGCACACGGCCCAAATGGAGGAACTCGAGGTTATTTCTATTTCAACCGTCGTTAATCGATCTTTCCATATGTTTGTTTTGTATTCTAACATTTGATCAAATATTGCAGGCTAGATTTAAAGCTCGGGAGAAGGAGCAGCAGAGGAAGTGGGAGGCAGAGCGGGCGAGCTTGGTGGACGAGTTTTGGCGCCAGCAGGAGGCCGATCGTAGGAAACTCGAGGAGGCCTGGGCATACATGACTGGTCTGGGGCAGAGGATGGGTCGAGCGTCGCCAGCTTACAATCCACCAGCTCCACCGGCTGCTTCACTTACTCCTGTGAGTCACTTCAGAGCCTTCTACTTTCATTTCACTTAGCAACTAGAATTACAACATAGAGCTACAATGACTTCGAACTAATGACCTAGGGTAGTACAATGACTATGAGCTTAGGATATACCTTAACACATGAAATAATTTTGAACTATGTGCAGAATCAATCGGCGGCATCGTGTGAGGGGCCTATTGCAAGACAGCGAGAAATGTGGCCTCAGTACTCTCCGATGCAGCCTTCTACGTGGCCTTTGTAGCCTACGTGGTTGCCTGGGGCACCGGGACCGTGGTCACAGCCTTCGCAGCCTACGTGGATGCCTGTGGGGTCAGGACAGTGGGTGCAGGCTCCGCCTATGGGGCCTGGGGGCATGGGACAGTCGTCGCAGCCGCCATCGCCGGCCGAGTGAGTTGTTTGTGGACTTGGATGTAACAGGTGGACTTATACGACGTTATTTGCATTTGGACTTGCTTGTGCACTCGTATGGACTTGAATAACGTTGTTTGTGCACTTTCTATGCATTTGCGGATTATAACTGCCTGTGATGTGTATGGTGATGGTTATGGATGGTATTATGTATGCCTGTGATGGTTATTGTGATATATAAATGCCTGTGATGATTTTGTGCTGTTTGGGGGTCCCATTTACGTCAAAATATAAAATAAACAGACCCCTGTATGGTCACTTTGCCGTGTGCCTGGCCTGGCACACGGCAAAGTGACCACACCTGGCCCAGGCATTGTCACTTTTCCGTGTGCCACGGCAAACTGACCAAGCTTTGCCGTGTGCCTAGGCCTGGCACACGGCAAAGTGACCACGGCAAAGTGACCATGCCGCTCACTTTGTCGTGTGCCAGGCCCAGACACACGGCAAATCCCGGGCAGTTTGCCATGTGCTAGGCCGTCACGACCCACGACAAAGCTCACCGTCGCCGTTAACGGCCGTCGGCGTGGGCTGAGCTTTGCCATGGGCCTTTTGACACACTTTGCCGTGTGCCCGACAAATGGCCCACGGCTCAGGATGCAAGTGGGTTGAAATTGGTTGACCCAAACACCGACCCATATTACCCAGCTAAGTAGAATTTGGTTTTGGGTCGACCCCGTCCAACAAAACTCTGGGTATTGGTGTTTTGGGTTGGCCCAAAAAAATCACCAGCAAGCCTTCATCATTACACGTCCTTGTCGTTATTGCTCCACCTCACGCCGTCGGACCCATTCACGAGCGTCTTCAGTGCCGCAGGAGCCTGCCTTTCCTCTCTGGCGCCGCCGACACCCACGGCTGGAATGGCGGTCTCGGATAGTCGTCCTCGCTCCGCTCATCTCCTATCACCGATGTCCATGCTGCGCCAGGTTTCGCCGGTCGCTCAGAGCAATGCCGCTGCCCGCGTCTTCCTCGCGCCCGGCGAGGGACCACGATATCGAGTTCAGCAGGGTAATGCTGGACACACCGCCGCAGTCATACCTGTGAACTGCGAACATACGAAATGATGCTGATGATTTGAGTCAAGAACCAACAAATGCAACTGGATTGGAATAGCAGCTGTTATAAATCAACCGATGCATCTTTCCCGCCGTAAAATCCGGCAATGTCCCGTGTTGCTTCGCCGTCTGCCAGCCTATCGCGGATCAAATCTGGCGGCGTCGATCTGTGCAGTCCACCGGCGGCTGTCCTGTTGTGGTCTGCATCTTCAAGAACAATCCCTCAGTCAACTCTGCAGATACAAGAAGACCTGAGCGATGCAATCTTCATGAAGTGGAGGAAACGGATCTCGGCAAGAGGAGGATGGTGACGCTTTGGTGTTTTTCTCGGGTAATCTGATGACCCACGAGGCGAACCAGTACAACACTAAAATCTTTTTTGGGTTAGTAAATGGGGTTTTTACCCTACTAATTGTAAGATTGGGTTTTGGGTCATCGGGTTGACCCAACAAATCCTGCATCCTGACCCATGGCAAAGCCGGCTTTACCGGCCGCTGTTTGCCATGTGCCGTTTGCCGTGTGCGGCACGCGGCAAAGCCGTTGCCGTGTTGGCGGATTCCAGTAATGCCTCTTTGTCGAGTGTTGCCTGCAAGGCACTAGGCAAAGACTACCTTTGCCGAATGGCCGAGGAAATGTACTCGGCAAAGACCTGAACATTCGACAATTACACGGTTTTCCGTAGTGATTGGTAGCTGCTTGTTCCTTGGTTTTCTTGTTCAGGACTAGGATTAGGCATGGCATCTTTGAGATTAGGCATGTGCTGAGAATATTGTCACGTTACTCGGAATAAACGCTGCTTAGCTTCGATTTCTCCTGTCTTCTTCTAAAGGAGGTTTGGTTCGATTCTGTTATGTGACACTACCCTCTTCATTTGTAATCTTACTCGAGATAGGATCCGATGTTCGAGCTCAGGCATAGCACAACTCTGTCGTTGTTGCGTGGGGTTGTCTGTCCTCTGCAGGTAGTCGCGCAGGGTTTTAAATCCACTTGAGGCACAGAGCAGTGAGGGCACGAGCATGTCTGGGTTTACTGTGAGCCTACCATGGCCTCACCACGTGTCACACCTGGTTTAGAAAACAAACAAAACTAGATGATACTTGCGATGCCGCGAGAATTTCTTAAACAATATTTTAAAGAAAAATTAAAAGTACAAATACTAAGGTGATTGGATAGCAATATTTTTTGCAAACGACATTATACATGATTTAAGATGAAATTTGAAAGTAGAAACACTAAGGTGATTGCATGACAACATTCTTTTACAAAAGACATCATACATAAAATATGTTCATTTTGTTGAGAGAGAACGACTCTTAAATGATTGATCATCTATGTATTTCTACTGTGCAAATTTCATAGCATTATACTCGAAAAGACCATAGATGCTATTGATCATAGAAGTCCGGTGGATGACATCTACGGTGCGAATTTTGTAGCATTGTACTCGCAAAGACCATGGATGCTATTGGTCATAGAAGATCGATGGATGACATAAATAGATGGTCCTAGTGGTTAGTGACATAGTGTTTGATATAATGGGTTTCTGGATGACGTGGCTAGCTTACATGTTGAGAGAAATAATTAGTGAGATGCATCTATATAGGTTATATATATATATATATATATATATATATATATATGTATCATGTATGTATAGGAGAATCAAGTTTCACACGTATCAGATACATTATCACTTAATGAAAATGACTTAAGAATCTATCAGAGATACATAGCTTATCTTGAAATAAAAATCCCGAATCTTTCATAAGAACATCGTCTGAGCAGTATTTATTGATATGGAACAAAAGAGTAACATAGCAAGCGTGAGTACATGTAGTCAACAAAAATAATATGACGCATAATGCTAAAGCAAACAGGCTGGCTATCATACTATAGTAAGCACTTTTAAGGAATTCAAATTTTGTTAGCACCTATTTACATAGTATGATATGAGTTTATACATCCGAATTAGATAGTAGCATATAAATAAATAATAATAGAAGAATAAATAATGAGAATAAACCATAATTTATTTATTCTTTGAGTTTAATTATCATGTGATAGTCCAAGCCGCTCTTGACAACTGATATATCAGTTTTACACTCTATAGAGATTTTACACTTTCACCATAAGAAGCATAAACCACCTCATGCTATGCTGATCAGGCACTCATCACACTACCAAGGTGTGACTGCTTAGGACGCTTCGAAGCCTTCCTTACAAGAGCATGGATGGAAAAAATCTTTTGGTGTATGTGTTTGTCCCCTTCCATACAGGCAATCAAATGATACCCCTTTATTTCCCGCCACTGGTTACACAATCCATACCCCTGATAGGAAGGCTCACCTTATCTCTTAGCACTGCCCAACTTACTTTACCAACATAGCACTAAAAATTTCTAATTAGATGGCTAAGACCAGAGCCATGTAGTACTCAGGGTTGCATTGTTTTTCTAGGTGGTTCTCTATGTTACAATTAAATCATATAGTCTTTCAATTAAATGATAGCGTGAACATGAGTATGTCATTGTATAAAGTAAATAACATTATTATCTTGAAGTTTAGTGTCCCCATAAACCAATATAAGCAACCAAGCATAGCTACCCAACACGAAAGTAAAAAACCCAAGTTTTCAGGGATGATTGTTATGGTGGCTAGGCACATCCTTAATTATGACCCAACAAATTAAATACAAGCACCAATGAAAATATTAAATATTATTAGATCATTGCATTGAACATAATACACTTGCCTTTATCCAAGAATAGTTCCTCAGAGTCTTCAAGTCTTGCTCTTGAAAACTCTCAAAGGATATTTCGTCTACTCACGATTAAAAGTAACATGAAAAGACGATTTTGCCCCTTCTGTAGTTATGTTGTGTAACTGTAACTTGTGTTACATCATTTAGATCATTTAGACCGTGATTTTTCATCCATCATGTGGACAATGAAACGGCATATAGTTCAAATTCTGTGCATCATTTTCAACAAATAATTCCCATGCTCTGTTTTCTTGTTCTCCAAAGTTCCGGTCATGCATGAGGCCCCAGGCCGCATGCCCACGGGGAAGGCTGCCGAGGCCCTAGGGCGCGCGCTCATGGCAGCCACATCCTTGCCATCAGCAGGCGCAATGGCAGTCGCGGCCGCCTGGCCATCTAGGATCGCTGCGGACCGGCTGCCGGAGGACACCACAGCCGCCGCCTCCTGGCCGTCAGGGGGCGGCACGGCCGTCTCCTCCTGGCCGTCAACGGCCAGCATGGCCGAACCGTCAGGGGGCACAACGGCACCGTCTCCTAGTCGTCGAGGGATGGCGCAACCCGGCCGTCAGGGGCCCCTCCCTCCGGATCTGAGCCCTGCCCCTGCATAAGCGCCACCCGCCACGCTGACCATGGACCCAGGAGTCTTGAATCTGGCGTGAGGTAATCTTGGCCAACCGTATTTTTGTCTATCCACGAAAAAATGATAGATTTCTATGCATGTTTCACGGTAAATGTTAACAGGATGGACGGCACTGTCATTTTGGGAATGGAAAATAAACTTAGTGTCAAATAAGAAACAAAAAGTTTTTTGGGGCAAGGAAGGAACAAATCATTTTTTGAGTTTGAGATAGGGAATTTTCTCTGCAATCTTCCGTGGAAGATGTCTCCGTAATAAGGCATGAGCATGTGGTTGCCAATGAATTAATGTCCAATCAATCACTGCATCTTTAAATAATCGTTCCCGTAGGATGCTAATGGACACCTTTTTTCCTACTGTTGGCACGAGATCGCGCCAACAACCAGCACGCAGAGTAGCTCCTTGCTGCCCTTCCGCGCAAAGCGGTCAGACCGGTTTTGATAACCGGTCAGACCGGTTTCGCCGGCGGTGCCCGGCGAAAGACCAACGAACGCCCGTCCGGGAGGGACCCCGTCAGGACAGGCGCACCTTGGGTTGTTCTAGGATCGGCAGGCCACCTAGAACGCCTTCAATCGACATAGAGATGAAGGAAGAACAGCATGATAATAGATTGGAAAAGTTGGGTAAAAAGAAAAAGTAAAAGATAATAAAAGATAAATAGTAGTTGTTCGATTGGATGATGTCTCTCAATCGGCCATGACCCTTTATATTTATAGGGTGGGGAAGTCGTACCCCTTTAGGTTGGTTTACAATACGGGATAAAACTCTAAAGTCCTAAACCTACTCCAACACGGGAGAAACCGGTCAGACCGGTTTGGCCGTTGCCAGATCGGCTACAGTTAAACCGGTCTGACCGCTTCCTAGAACCGGTCTGACCGGTTGCCCTCGGCCTGATAGGCAACTGCCAATTTTGGGTGCGAACACCTACATAAATACTACTCAATCTTCACTTCAATACGTGACTACAATTGTTTGGCCAAGCCACATTTCGGTACCACAGAATCCTTTTCGTTGCTGTAGACTCGTATCGACATGAACTACGATTAAAAGTATTATTTAACTTATTGTAGGATCGAAGCCCTCTAATATAAGCTATCAAAGGGAGGTGAAGGATAGCAATAAGTCACAACGGAGATTTTCACCCTAAAAACAGACTCTGAAATGTGCACTAAATCATGTGCCAATTCAAGAAAGTAGCTCCTAAAATCGTTATCTTTTTCCAGAAGATATATTATCAAATTATGAAGCTAACCCAATTGGAATCATGTTAATCGGATGTCTAGAACTCGAGATATAAAATAAACAAGCAGACTATGTAAGATGGTGACAAGAATTGATCAAGCCCTATCCTTTAGTGCACTCTTTTTAAAAGCTTTTCCTTTGATTGGTGTATTGTTCTTAATTCTGCTTGTTTGTCTACTTGTATGCTCGTTTGGTTGATTGCTACGACTAGAACGAACACGCTTTGATTCCTATCAAGGAGAAGAGTTTGAAGATCAATAGTTGAAGACTATGAGTAATTATAATGGATTTGAGGCAAGTTATAGCACAGACAATCCTTGTTACCTATCCACTTTGTAATCATTTATTTCATACATGCATGTGTCTAAATTGATGTACCTTTAAGGTTGTACCTAGTTTCGATTATCATGTCCTTTGATTACCTTGGGTTTATGTATTTGGGAAGAATCTTTGCTAGGCGCAGCTACTATCACCATTGTTTAATTGTTAACTTTGACTTAATGGTTTACTTCAACATTAATGATAAAACTTGTTTTTTAGAAACTTGGTTTAGGGAGCTAGAGCATGTGCTTTGTCCTTTGTTCTAGTGTCTCTCCATAAAGTCCAGTTCTTAAAGCGGCAAACCAGGAGCCTATCGCCACTGCTAGAACTATTATGGCTCTGGTCTTGGTCAAGTAGCATGTAGGTCTCTAGCTTGTCAGTGGTTACCGATGTAGCCGACGGCGTTATGGGAAACATGGGTGGGAGTATGTCTTGATCCACCGAGGATGGTTGATCCGTCGGCTATGCCCCCGTGAGGCACAGTCCCGTGCTGGGAGTGCCTACGATGAGGAACTCCACATGTTGCGCATTGTTGGGTGTGATGCCCACGCTCTGGATGCCATTGACCCCCCCCTATGGTGTGACTCCGTAGGCGTACGTCAATCTCGGTGCCTAGAGTATCACCAGCTTGTTGTACCTTAGCTGCCATTATCTTGTTAGGGTGTCTTGTGAAAAGCCTCGTAGCGTCCCTATGCGGTCACACCTCGGAAGTGTGATTTGTGAGGTCTGATCCACCTCCGTGTGGTTCGGCTTAAAGTTCTTTTGAGCTTTTACACGACTGGTGGGTAAAGGGTGAAACCTCTGCAGAGTGTAAATCTATCATAATAGCCTTGCTCAGGGTCACGAGCGGCCTGGATCCTTTTTTATTAGAAGATGATGTTTATTTATGCTTAATGTTACCTATACTTTATTAATTGGGTTGCAACTGGGTTCTATTCACTTGTAGTAACTTGGACAATGTTAAAAATAAACCAACTAAAATTGCTAATGCAGTTCAACCATGTCTAGCCTTACTTTGAGCCTTCATACACCCGTGCTATACTTGCTAAGTAAATGTTTTACTTACACTTGTAATTATTCAACAAAATCTCGGATGGGTAACAGATGGAGTACATGAGTCTGCTGCTACTGAGTTTCTTGAGGATCTTCTATACTTCTGAGTTGTGGTCAACCAGTCAGTGTCCCTGTGGACTTGACGCTCTACCTGTCAAGAGAGTTAATACATAGACTTCTGTTGTGTTTTATTTAGGTAAACTCTGATGTAAATTATTTTATTCGAGCATATGTACTCTGATTTCTATATTTGTAAGTTGTATGTGTTCTATGGACATCCTGGACACACGTATGAAAACATTCGGGTTCCTTTGTAAATCCGGGGTGACAGATTGGTATCAGAGCCGTGTTGACTGTAGTACCGCAGCCTAGATAGTACTGGTCAACCATTAAGGTTCATTTTGCCCTATAATCCTTGTTTTCCCTAGCCTTGAGAATTCTGTTACTGAACAGTGTTATCCTTGAGCATTTTACCCTCCTTGATGACATATCTTTTGGTCATTATATCCTTGGTTGTTTTATCCTCTCCTTGATAAATTACTTCTCACCATTGACTTCTGATTATTTACCTACACCTTGGTTTGATGAACTGCTGATCCTAAATTACTTATTGCTTTACCTTGGTCATTCGTCCCCCTCGTTGAGATTTGTGTTACTCTTGTGAGTACCCTTATTTACTCAGTCGTTCCTTGACCGTAATTCCATTTCACTCCTCCTTGTTCTTCCGTCACTTTGGATTCTTTCCTTGGCCTTTGACCCTAAGGTGTATTTTCCACTCTTCCTTTATCCTAAAACACTTAGATTGTATGTATCGTGCTGATGCGTGCCCAAGTCACTTGAAGAATGACGATACTAGTCTACATCACGAAGTTCAAGCTTGAGCGACTTCAGAGTACAAGATGATGTCACACTCACTACCGCTACAGACAAGAAGTTGGACACCACACTAGACGAGTTTGAAGATGTTAAGGTGAAGAAGACTGAAGAGATAACCTTTCATAGGTCCTTTGACCTTATTGACAACGATTAGAATCGCTTTTGTGCTTGTGTGGTTAACCTGGGTTGAATGTGCTTTTAATGCATGTTCTTATGCTTTTAATTGATTTGCTTCTGTGAAATGTTTGTGTAGTTGGGCTCTCTCTCCTTTCCCTGCACATCATTGTTCTTCTTGCTATCTATTCACGTAAATCAAGTGAAGAACATCAAGAAGGATACCAGAAGCCAATCCCCGCAATGAGGAAACGAAGATAAAGAAGATTTGAAGTAGAGACTTCGTAACTGCATCAACAAAGAATACGAAGAAGATAGAACCAGCTACTTCAAGTGACACATTTTGATATAATGTTTTCTCCCTTCTAGAATCTTGTTGTCCTGTTCTCCTCCTTGTTTCTAGTCCTTGCGAATCTCGGGACGAGATTCTGTTTAAGGGGGGTAGTTTGTCACACCCCAAAAATTTTGGATTTTGGGATGTGATTTGTCAGCATAATTAATATAATGATTTTCTCAATTTTCTAGAATTTTCCAAGCTTTATATAATTAACAGGAAATTTAGTACAGAAAAATAATTCAAAATAAAATAACATAGGTTATAATATTGAGTGATTTGCATTCATGCCAGTTTCATTTAGTGGCTTTATGTGTGTAAAGTTTTCAAAATGCGTTTAGAAGCCCAATGAGAATTTTCCATAACTTTGTGGGATTTATTCCTATTTTTCTATAGCTAAATCCAATTTCTGGAAGGTGCTAAAATCCTTTTCGTGAGCTCCAAATATTTTATTTGGGTTCCTCATGTCCAACTCTATCTCTGGAATTTTTCCTAGGGTTTAGAATTTTTAGAATATTTTCATGGTTTTAGTATCAATTCTGGACTTATCTGGAATTATTTTATAACGAGGAAAATAATTATTCCGACAATTAAAATCACCCTAAATCTTAGTAGACCAGACTTGACCCAAAGTTAACCCAATTTTAGGCCAAATCCATCCCATCACTTTATTGGGCGAAATTTCAAAGCTCATTCGCATTGGAATGGGCCAAACCACCTTTAGACCCATATTGCTAATGAACATAGAAGTGAGAGGTTTTCTCCCTATATATACGAATCACCTCTCCTCTGGAAAAGGCACACCATCGACTCCTTTACAGGCAGGCCCCTTTGTTTGGGATTCCCTAAAGTAGTCTTCTTCCACCATATCTTCCACTACTGCCCATTCTTCATCTCGTCGTCGTGCCGAGCCTTCCATCGTTTTTGGCCTCAAGATTTTCAGTAAGACCCTCAGTGAATCTTGTAATTTTCTACCATATTCGTTTAGTCTATACTCTTTTGTAAAAAAGCCCCTGCTAGTTTTAAGCGTAGGAAATCTTGTTTAGTCCTTAGTTTCCACGTTTTAGATTTGTTTTAATCCGTTTTAGTTGCGATAGACTCATATCGACATGAATTACGATTAGAAGTATTATTTAAGTTGTTGTAGGATTAAAGCCCTCTAATATAAACTATCAGAGGGAGGTGAATGATAGCAATAAGTCACAGTGCATATTTTCACCCACAAAAATAGATTCTGAAATGTGCACTAAATCATGTACCGATTCTAGACAGTAGCTCCTAAAATCGTGATCTTTTTCCAGAAGACAGATTATCAAATTATGAAGCTAACCCAATTGGAATCATGTTAATCAGATGTCTAGAACAAGAGCTATAAAATAAACAAGCAAACTATGTCACATGGTGATGAGAATTGACCAAGCCCTATCCTTTAGTGCGCTGTTTTTAAAAGCTTTTCCTTTGATTGGTGTATTGTTCTTAATTCTGCTTGTTTGCCTACTTGTACGCTCGTGCGGTTGATTGCTACCACTAGAAGGAACACGCTTTGATTCCTATCAAGGAGAAGAGTTTGAAGATCAAGAGTTGAAGACTATGAGTAATTATAATGGATTTGAGACAGGTTATAGCACGGACAATCCTTGTTACCTACCCACTTTGTAATCATTTATTTCATACGTGCATGTGTCTAAATTGATGTACCTTTAAGGTTGTACCTAGTTTTGATTATCCTGTCCTTTGATTACCATGGGTTTATGGATTTAGGTAGAATCTTTGCTACGCGCAGCTACTATCACCATTGTTTTATTGTTAACTTTGACTTAATGGTTCAATTCAACATTAATAATAAAACTTGCTTTTTAGCAACTTGGTTTAGGGAGCTAGAGCATGTGCTTCGTGCTTTGTTCTAGTGTCTCTCCATAAGGTCCGGTTTTTAAAGCGACAACCAAGGAGCCTGTCGCCACCGCTAGAACTATTATGGCTCTGGTATTGGTCAAGTAGCATGTACGTCTCTAGCTTGTCAGTGGTTACTAATGTGGCCGACGGCGTTATGGGAAACATGGGTGAGAGTATGTCTTAATCCACCGAGGACGGGTGATCCGTCGGCTATGCCCCCGTGAGGCACAGTCCCATGCTGGGAGTCCCTGCGATGGGGAACTCCACACGTTGCGCATTGTTGGGTGCGATGCCCGCTCTCTGGATGCCATTGACCCCCCTATGGTGTGACTCCGTAGGCGTACGTCAATCTCGGTGCCTAGAGTCTCACCACCTTGTTGTACCTTAGCGACCACTGTCTTGTTAGGGTGTCTTGTGAAAAGCCTCGTAGCGTCCGTATGCGGTCACACCTCGAAAGTGTGATTTGTGAGGTCTGATCCACCTCCGCGTGGTTGGGCTTAAAGTTCTTTTGAGCTTTTACGCGACTGGTGAGTAAAGGGTGAAAACTCTGCAGAGTGTAAATCTATCATGATAGCGTTGCTCAGGATCACGAGCGGCCTGGATCCTTTTTTATTAGAAGATGATGTTTATTTATGCTTAATGTCACGTATACTTTATTAATTGGGTTGCAACTGGGTTCTATTCATTTGTAGTAACTTGGACAATGTTAAAAATAAACCAACTAAAATTGCTAATGCAGTTCAGCCGTGTCTAGCCTTACTTTGAGCCTTCATACACACGTGCTATAGTTGCTAAGTAAATGTTTTACTTACACTTGTCATTATTCAACAAAATCCCGGATGGGTGACAGATGGAGTAAATGAGTCTGCTGCTACTGAGTTTCTTCAGGATCTTCTATACTTCTGAGCTATGGTCAACCAATCGGTGTCCATGTGGACTTGAGGCTCTACCTGTCGCGAGAGTTAATACATAGACTTCCGCTGTGTTTTATTTAGGTAACTCTGTGTAAACTATTTTATTCGAGCATATGTACTCTGATTTTCATATTTGTAAGTTGTATGTGTTCTGTGGACATCCTAAGCACACATATGATAACATTCGGGTTCCTGTGTAAATCCGGGTATGACACTTTCACTTCAAGTACACTTCATGTTTATGTACACTTCAAGTACACTTTCACTTCAAGTACACTTCTTGCTGATTCTAGTATTAATTCTTGGGTACTTGATACCAGATCAGTTGCTCATATTTGCAATACAATGCAGGGACTAATAAGATATAGAAGCGTGGGAAGAGGAGAAGTTGATTTCCACGTGGGCAATAATGGAAGAGTTGCTGCATTGACCGTTGGGACGATGCAACTTCACCTCTTGTCAGGATTTATTATAGAGTTGAATAATTGTCATTTTGTTCTTAATTTGAGTCAAAATATTGTATCTCCTTCATGTTTGATGAAGGATGGTTATTCTTTTGCGAATGAAAACAATGGTTGTGTGATCTCTAAGAATGGCATATTTGTGGCTCTTGAATCCTTTGTGAATGGGTTATTTATTTTAAATCTTGATGATTCACTTATCTGTAATATAAGTGCTAAAAGGCCTCAACTAGATGATTTGAATCCTACCTATATGTGGCATTGTCGTTTGGGTCATATAAGTGAGAAGCGCGTGAAGAAGCTCCATTCTGATGGACTTTTAACTTCGTTTGATTTTTGAATCATATGAGACATGCGAAGCTTGTTTGCTAGGCAAGATGACCAAGACGCCTTTCACAGGTTTTCCTGAGAGGGTGCAAGACTTGTTTGAACTCATACATACAGATGTGTGTGGACCAATGAGCATGACAGGTAGAGGTGGATTTCAATACTTCATAACTTTTACTGATGATTTTAGTAGATATGGTATGTCTACTTAATGAAGCACAAGTCAGACACTTTTGAAAAGTTCAAGGAGTTTCAGAATGAAGTTGAAAATCAACGTGGCAAGAAAATTAAGGCCTTGCGATCTGATCGTGGAGGCGAATATTTGAGCCACAAATTTAGCACTCATGTAAAGAGTTAAGGAGTTGTTCCACAGCTTATGCCACCTGGAACACCTTAGAGAAACGGTGTGTCTGAGCGACATATCAAACTTTGTTGGACATAGTTCGATCAATGATGAGCCGGTCAGACCTACTGTTATCGTTTTCGGGTTACACTCTAGAAATATCAGCTTTCGCATTAAATAGGGTATCATCTAAATCCGTGGATAAGACACCATATGAGATATGGACTAGCAAGACTCCCAGTTTGTCTTTTCTGAAAATTTGGGGTTGTGAAGCATAAGTCAAGCAATTTCAGTCACACAAGCTTACACCCAAGTCGGACAAGTGCATATTCGTGGGATATTCAAAGGAAATAATTGGGTATTATTTCTACAACCGATCAGAGAGCAAAGTGTTTGTCACTAGGAACGGTGTTTTCTTGGAGAATGAGTTTCTCAAAAGCGAGAAAAGTAGACAGAAGGTGTATCTTGAAGAAGTTCGAGATGAGTCTATGAGGCAAGACTGTCACACCCGGATTTACACAGAAACCCGAAATGCGGCCATATGTGTTCCCAGGAAGTCATCACACATATAGCGAACAAATATGATAACAGAATACAATGCTCGAGTAATATAAATGGTTTTACATCAGAGTTTGATTCAAATAACTAAATAAAACAGCGGAAGTCTACTTATTAACTCTCTCTAAACGAAAACGAAGCCGATCTCCATAACCCACGGGGACACCGACTGGTTGAGCACAGCTAGTAGAATGGTAGAACCTCAGGAAATTCAACAGCAGCAGTACCATCTAATCCATCTGTTACCCATCCGGGATTTTGTTGAATAGCAAGTGTAAGTAAATGTCTTACTTAGCAAATACAACACGGATAATGAAGGCTTAAAAGAAAGGCTTGACACGGCTGTACTACATTAACAATTTTAGTTGATTCGTTTTAACATAAACCAAGATTACTACAATTAAGTGATTCCCAGTTGCAACCCAATTAATATAGTAGAAGTGAAAATTAAACAATAATAAATATCAACTTCTAATCAAAAAGGATCCAGGCCGCTCTTGACCCTGAGCAAGGCTATCATGATAGATTATACACTCTGCAGAGGTTTCGCCCTTTACCCACCAGTCGCGTAAAAGTTCAAAAGAACTTTGCACCCAACCACGCACATCAACACTTCCGAGGTGTGACTGCATAGGGACGCTACGAGGCTTTTCACAAGACACCCTAACAAAACAGTAGCCGTTATAGTACAACCTAGGCAGCATGACCCAAGGCACCGAGATTAACTGACGCTCATGTCGCAACACAAGGGGGTTAATGGCGTCCAAGCGCGGTAAAGAATAACAACAACAAAATAAATAGCGCAACGTGTGGAACCCCCGCCATACGGAAGCTCCCAACACGGGACTGTGCCTCACGGGGACATAGCCAACGGATACTCCGTCCTCGGTGGATCGAACCATACTCTCACCCATGCTTCTCATAACGCCGTCGGCCCGTCGGTAACTACTGTCAAGCTAGAGCCGTACAAGTTACTTGACCAAGACCAGAGCCATTATAGTTCCAGCGGTGGCGACAGGTTCCTGGGTTGTCGCTTTAAGAACCAGTCCTTACGGAGAGACACTAGGGCCAAGCACGAAGCGTACACCCTAGCTCCCTGATTCCATGTTGCTAAAAAGCAAGTTTTACCATTAACATTGAAGTGAACCATTAAGTCATGATTAACAGTTAGGCAAAGGTGACAGTAGCTGCGCCTAGCAAAGGTCTACCCAAATGCAATAACTCAAGGTAATCAAGGTATAGGATAAACAAACTAGGTACAACCTTAATAGGAACAAATTTAGACACATGCGAATGCAGTAAATAATATAAAGGTGTGTCTAGGTAGCAAGGATTGTCCGTGCTGTACATGCCTTCGTCCAACTGCTGTTGTTGTTCCTGCTGCTGCTGTTGGTCCTGCTCCTCGTAACCTTCAAACTCAAACGTGTACGGCTCACCGACTGGACCCATACATCAACACACAAGCATCCATACAAGCCAGTACATGCAAACAATATTAATCTATTAGAACAGTACACCAAACAATAAAAACAGAACAAAAGAAGGCTGAAAAACTAATCTACGCTTCGCTACGAACACGTGAGCGCGAAAATCACTCAAATCGGAGCTAAAACGAGGAAGTTATGGCTTTTCTAAGATTCGGGGACTTGCTGGCAAAGTTTTAAAAGTTCCAGGGGCTTATTTGCAAAAACTCAGTGGCTAAAACATAATTTTATATAAAAACAGGAGGGTTTATTTGCAAATTAACCAAGACAGGATCTCGGGTGCTATTTTTAAATAAGGCAGGGGGTTTCCTGTAAAAATCAGGACCTAATTCTAATTATTTTTGAATTGATCTGGACTGCGGGTTAATTTTGAAAAAGGTCAGGGGCTCTTTTGCAAAACAGCGTGTCTGACTCGGGTTGACCGGTATTGACCCGGGGTGTTGACTCAGCTCGGTTTGATCTGGACCGTGGGATTTGGTTTGGACGGCGGGGATTAGATCTAGGGGAGGGGAAAGTCGGCGGCGGCGCTGAGCGGCGGCGGCGGCGCTTCGCCGGCGAGCTGGGGAACTCGAGCTACGAGGCACAATTCGGGGCGAGGATTGGCGCTACGGGTTCGTGGGACGACGGCGAGTCGACCGGGGTAGTTCTCGTCGACAGCGAAGTAGCAGCCTGGCGGGACGGCAGGTCGACGGCGACCGGCGGACGGTGGGCGTCGGGGTGTGCCGGCGATGGTGTTCCGGGGCGCAGGAGGGGTCGAGCGGGGGCTTGGCGTGCTCCTGGCGGCCTGGCGGTGCTGCTTCGTGAGTTGGCCGGGGCGGAGGGGTGTCGGAGCGCCGAGATTGACAGCGGCGGCTATGGCGGCGGCTGTGAGGAGAGCTCGAGCGGAGGCGGCTGGGGTTCGATGAGGGTCGTGGGGCAGGGCGGCGCGCTTTTATGGAGCGGCCAGGAGGAGTCCCAGCGGTCCTCGGCATGCGCGCCCGTGGCCGTACCGGACTCGAACCAGAGTCCGGCTCGGTCGGGAGGTAGGAGGCGGGTCTGACGGGCGGGACCCGTCTGTCAGTGACCGCGGGGCGGGGCTGCGGTGGGCTGGCTGGCTGGGCTGCGCGACAGGCGGCTGCTGGGCCGCGAGGTGGGCCGCGAGCGAGGGGAGGCGGGCTGGCGCGGCAGTGAGAGAGGGGCAGGCCGGCGGGGCGAAGCAGGCCGCCAGACTGGGCCGAAAGCTGGGCAGGGGGAGCTGGGCCGCTGCGGGGAAGAAAAATAGGAGGAGCAAAATCGGCCGGGAAAAAGAATTCAGGGAGGGAAACTGAACTCGGCCTTCTACAACTTTTCTAGAGCTCCAAACACAACGATTTAAATTGGAATTTAAACAGAATTTAAATTCCAATTGAACCGCACACAAACAAAACACAATGCAGCCGACATGAATGCAACAAAAATGTTTCTAACCTTATAGTTGATTTTATTTCTCATAAATAATTTATTTTCCTTAGATAAATATGAGCATTAAATTAAGTAAAGGCAATTTAATTACTAAATTTTTAAAAATAGGCATTTTTAGGGTGTTACAAACCTACCCCCCTTAAGATGAATCTCGCCCTCGAGATTCGGATGTGGATGGGAATAACTGTGGATACTCTGCTCTGAGATCTTTTTCTCTTTCCCAAGTCGCTTCATCCACTGAATGACGGCTCCACTGAACCTTGCACATCCGGATCACTTTATTTCTGGTGACTCTTTCTGACTCTTCCAAAATCTTGACAGGATGCTCAGTATAGGTAAGATCTTCCTCCACATTCAGCTCGTCTATCGGAATCTGTTCCTCAGGTACTCGCAAGCACTTTTTCAACTGAGACACATGAAACACATCATGTACTCCCGCTAACTTCTCTGGTAGCTCTAACTGATATGCCACCTCACCTTTCCGACCAAGTACCTTGAACGGTCCAATGTATCGAGGTGCTAACTTGCCCTTGACGTTGAACCTTTTCACGCCTCTCATGGGTGACACCTTGAGATACACGAAGTCTCCAACTTCGAAGCTGAGATCCCTGCGTCGGTTATCTGCATAGCTCTTCTGTCTGGATTGTGCCACTTTCAGATTCTGTCTGATTATCTGCACTTGTCGCTCTGCCTCTCTTAATATCTCAGGTCCAAAGTCCTGACTTTCTCCCGTTTGATTCCAGAATAGTGGTGTCCTACACTTTCGGCCATACAGAGCCTCGAATGGTGCCATCTGCAAACTCTTCTGATAGCTGTTGTTGTACGAGAATTCCGCGTACGGTAAACTCCTGTCCCAACTGGCACCATATTGTAGAGCACATGCTCTCAACATATCCTCCAATATCTGATTTGTCCGTTCTGTCTGCCCGTCTGTCTGTGGATGGTAAGCTGAACTGAACTATAGCTCAGTGTCCATAGACTCATGCAATTGTCGCCAAAAGTGTGATGTGAACTGTCTACCTCGATCTGACACTATTCTTTTCGGTACTCCATGCAAACACACAATCCTCTCCATATACAACTCTGCTAGTTTGGCTCCCGTGTAGGTGGTCTTCACAGGAAGGAAATGCGCCACCTTGGTCAGACGATCCACGATTACCCAGACTGAGTCAAATCCCTTCTGAGTGCGAGGTAAGCCAGTGATGAAATCCATACCGACTTCTTCCCACTTCCACTTAGGTACCTTCAGGGGCTGGAGCAAACCTGCTGGCCTCTGATGTTCAGCTTTGACTCTCTGACATGTGTCACATAGAGCCACATAGGTTGCCACATCACGCTTCAATCCATACCACCAGAATCTCTCCTTGATGTCTTGATACATCTTGGTACTACCTGGGTGTATCGAATACGCCGATTCATGAGCTTCCCTCAGAATTGCATCCCTGATCTGCACTATATCTGGTACACAGATCCTCTTTTCATACCACAAGGTCCCTTGGTCATCCATTCGAAAACCAGGGGCTTTTCTTAATGCCACCAGTTCCACGATCTCCTTGATCTTCTCATCTGTGAGCTGTCCTTTTCGGATTTCTTGTTCCAAGGTCGGTTCTACTGCCATCTCGGTGACGCTGGTCACAAATCCCAGACTCATCCTTTCAAACTCTGAACTGAGTTCCTCCGATAAGCAATGTCCCGTGATCTTATTCACGTAACTCCTTCTACTCAGAGCATCTGCCACCAGATTGGCCTTCCATGGATGATAATGAATCTCTAGGTCGTAGTCCTTGATCAACTCTAACCAACGACGTTGCCTCATATTCAGATCTGACTGTGTGAACACATACTTGAGACTCTTGTGGTCAGTGTAAATATCACACTTATGACCAATCAGGTAATGCCTCCAAATCTTCAACGCATGCACCACAGCTGCTAACTCCAGATCATGTGTCGGGTAGTTCTGCTCATGTTTCCTCAACTGCCTCGATGCATAAGCTACTACTCTGCCTTCCTGCATGAGCACACATCCCAATCCTAGACGAGATGCATCGCAGTAGATAGAAAAGCTCTTGGCTATATCCGGTAGCACTAGCACGGGTGCCGTTGTCAACCTCTTCTTCAATTCCTCAAAGCTAGCCTGACACTCCTCAGTCCAGACAAACTTGGCATTTTTCTCCAATAACGCCGTCAGGGGTTTAGCAATCTTGGAGAATCCTTCAATGAACCTCCGATAGTATCCAGCCATTCCAAGGAAACTCCTGATTTCACTCACATCCTTAGGCGGATTCCAACTCAACACATCGCTAACCTTCTTCGGATCAACTGCCACTCCACCATTGGACAGCACGTGTCCCAAGAATTCTACTTCCTTCAACCAAAACTCACACTTGCTCAGCTTGGCATACAACTGATGCTCACGAAGTCTCTGCATCACCAACCTCAGATGTTCTTCATGCTCTTCCTCATTCTTGGAGAAAACCAGGATATCGTCAATGAACACCACTACGAATTTGTCCAGATAGTCCATGAAAACACTGTTCATCAAATACATGAAGTATGCCGGTGCATTTGTCAATCCAAAAGACATGACAGTGAACTCATATAGACCATATCGGGTTGTGAAGGCTGTTTTGGGGATGTCCGTCACTCGTATCCTCATCTGATGGTAACCGGATCGGAGATCAATCTTAGAGAACACGCACGCTCCTTTCAACTGGTCGAAGAGATCATCAATCCTTGGCAGCGGGTACTTGTTCTTGATGGTCACTTCATTCAAAGCTCGATAATCCACACACAATCTCTGGGTCCCATCTTTCTTATCCACAAACAAAACCGGTGCTCCCCAAGGGGATGAACTAGGACGAATATACCCTTTTTCTAACAACGCCCTTAATTCCTCCTTAAGTTTCTCTAGTTCTTTTACTCCCATTCTATATGGCCTCTTAGCTATAGGTGCAGTACCAGGCTTAAGATCAATAACAAATTCAACTTCGCGGTCTGGGGGCATACCTGGTAACTCATCGGGAAACACATCCGGGAAGTCGCACACCACTCTGATGTCTTCCAGTGCTACCCCCTCGGCTTGGTAGATCTGATTATGTCCCGTGGGACTAGCTGCTTGATACTCCACTTTCTCACCAGTCTTTGCTGTCAGCTGTACTGTTCTCTTGGAACACTGTATCACCCCATCATATCTGGCTAACCAGCTCATACCCAGAATCAAGTCAAACCCAAGTGTTTCTAGGACTATTGGGTTCACCACAAAGTCTACCCCCCTTATTGTGATGGTGATACAGGGGCAACGTAAAGTGGCACGCTGTTCTCTCCCAGGTGAACTAACTACCATGGGGTTCCCCATAGGTTGCAAGATCATCATGTTCTTTTTCATGAAAGCAGCAGATATGAAAGCATGCGAAGCTCCAGTATCAAACAAAACAGTTGCGAGAGTCGAGTTGACAGGGAACGTACCTACAACGACATCTGTTGCTCCTTCTGCGGTCTCCGCTCCCATGTGGTTGACCTTGCCTCTCGCTGGGTTCTGCTGCTGATTCCCGTTCTGGTTCTGCGGTTGCCCAACCCTCTGGTTGTTGCTCGGACCAACGACGTTCTGAGCCTTGCGAGGACAAGCGCTGGCATAGTGTCCCAGCTCACCACAACCAAAACACCTCGGAGCCGTAGGTGCATTGTTGGTCGGGTTGGGGCGTTGGACAGGACCATTCTGTGGCTGGTTCTGAGGACGCTGCTGAGGTAGTGCTGGAGGGTACTGGGGACGTGGCTGGTACTGGGGACGTTGCTGATACTTGTTGCGGTTCATCAGACCGGACTGTCCCTGGAAACGCTGTGGAGTCACCATCTGCTGGTTTCCTTGCTGAGGATTGAAGCGGGGGCGAACATTGCTTCCTGGCGGTGGACCTTGTAGCTTCCTCTTCTTTTCCTCCATCTCACGGCGCTTGTGCTCCAACAGTAGTGCGCTATCCACCAGTTCTTGAAAAGTGGCGAACTTGGAGCACAGGAGCTGGTACTGGAGTGTATCATGCAGGCCATCTCGGAATCAGGTCTGCTTCTTCCTATCAGTATTCACGTCCTCTGGAGCGTAACGGGCCAACTCAATGAACTTGTCACGATAAGCAGTGACACTCATACCTTCCTGCTTCAATGCCAGGAACTCCTTCTTCTTCAGGGTCATCAGCGCTTCCGGCACGTGGTGAGAACGGAAGCTGTCGCGGAACTCCTGCCAAGTGATCTGATCACGATTGGGGTGAGCATATTGGTACGCATCCCACCAATCCAAGGCTGCTCCCTGGAGCTGTCCACTTCCATATAGCACCTTCTCCTTGTCATTGCACTGAGCAATGTCCAGCTGCCTTTCCACTGCCTTGAGCCAGTCCTCTGCTTGCATTGGGTCACTAGACTTGTTGAAGGTAGGAGGGCGTCCCTTCATAAACTCGCCCCTTTTATCTCGGGGTTGCATGTAGTGCTGTTGAGGCGGGTTCTGCTGATTCTGCTACATCAGTGCTATGGTTTGCGCCATCTGCTGGGTCAGCTGGAGTTGCATCTGCATCATCTGCTCCATGGTGAGTGGGGGTGGTGGAGGTGGTGGGTTCTGGTTCTGGTTGCTTCCACTGCCTCCGGGGTTGCCTCTGGTGTTAACCATCTATCATAACAAGATATCTCCAATCAGTATTCCCGTCAATCGGTAATGGATAACCCATGCTTGCAGATGGTGCATAAGAAGATAGCAGTTCTTGGAAGGGTATGATTCAGAGATATAGAGAGTAAGACAAAGAAAATGCAAAGGGATAGATAACCCAACTATCTATTCACTAATATTTCTTAGACCTTAGTCCTATATCTAGATGGAGACAGACTCTCGTCTATGACCATCACAATCATTACAAAAATCCAAATCAAACATAAGCATAATGACAGCAAAATAAGGCACTCAAAGACATGATTCACACAAGACTCGGCAACACTGGTTTTGAAAAACGTGACTAAATGATCTGAAACGAAAATCATGGTGGTCTCCTAATGGTTTGTCAACCGTTCTAACTAGGCTGTGATCCTACAGTCAGCACGGCTCTGATACCAATCTGTCACACCCGGATTTACACAGAAACCCAAAATGCAGCCATATGTGTTCCCAGGAAGTCATCACACATATATCGAACAAATATGATAACAGAATACAATGCTCGAGTAATATAAATGGTTTTACATCAGAGTTTGATTCAAATAACTAAATAAAACAGCGGAAGTCTACTTATTAACTCTCTCTAAACGAAAACGAAGCCGATCTCCATAACCCACGGGGACACCGACTGGTTGAGCACAGCTAGTAGAATGGTAGAACCTCAGGAAATTCAACAGCAGCAGTACCATCTAATCCATCTATTACCCATCCGGGATTTTGTTGAATAGCAAGTGTAAGTAAATGTCTTACTTAGCAAATACAACACGGATAATGAAGGCTTAAAAGAAAGGCTTGACACGGCTGTACTACATTAACAATTTTAGTTGATTCGTTTTAACATAAACCAAGATTACTACAATTAAGTGATTCCCAGTTGCAACCCAATTAATATAGTAGAAGTGAACATTAAACAATAATAAATATCAACTTCTAATCAAAAAGGATCCAAACCGCTCTTGACCCTGAGCAAGGCTATCATGATAGATTATACACTCTGCAGAGGTTTCGCCCTTTACCCACCAGTCGAGTAAAAGTTCAAAAGAACTTTGCACCCAACCACGCACATCAACACTTCCGAGGTGTGACTGCATAGGGACGCTACGAGGCTTTTCACAAGACACCCTAACAAAACAGTAGCCGTTATGGTACAACCTAGGCAGCATGACCCAAGGCACCGAGATTGACTGACGCTCATGTCGCAACACAAGGGGGTCAATGGCGTCCAAGCGCGGTAAAGAATAACAACAACAAAATAAATAGCGCAACGTGTGGAACCCCCGCCATACGGAAGCTCCCAACACGGGACAGTGCCTCACGGGGACATAGCCAACGGATACTCCGTCCTCGGTGGATCGAACCATACTCTCACCCATGCTTCTCATAACGCCGTCGGCCCGTCGGTAACTACTGTCAAGCTAGAGCCGTACAAGTTACTTGACCAAGACCAGAGCCATTATAGTTCCAGCGGTGGCGACAGGTTCCTGGGTTGTCACTTTAAGAACCAGTCCTTACGGAGAGACACTAGGGCCAAGCACGAAGCGTACGCCCTAGCTCCCTGATTCCATGTTGCTAAAAAGCAAGTTTTACCATTAACATTGAAGTGAACCATTAAGTCATGATTAACAGTTAGGCAAAGGTGACAGTAGCTGCGCCTAGCAAAGGTCTACCCAAATGCAATAACCCAAGGTAATCAAGGTATAGGATAAACAAACTAGGTACAACCTTAATAGGAACAAATTTAGACACATGCGAATGCAGTAAATAATATAAAGGTGTGTCTAGGTAGCAAGGATTGTCCGTGCTGTACTTGCCTTCGTCCAACTGCTGTTGTTGTTCCTGCTGCTGCTGTTGGTCCTGCTCCTCGTAACCTTCAAACTCAAACGTTTACGGCTCACCGACTGGACCCATACATCAACACACAAGCATCCATACAAGCCAGTACATGCAAACAATATTAATCTATTAGAACAGTACACCAAACAATAAAAACAGAACAAAATAAGGCTGAAAAACTAATCGACGCTTCGCTACGAACACGTGAGCGCGAAAATCACTCAAATCGGAGCTAAAACGAGGAAGTTATGGCTTTTCTAAGATTCGGGGACTTGCTGGCAAAGTTTTAAAAGTTCCAGGGGCTTATTTGCAAAAACTCAGGGGCTAAAACATAATTTTATATAAAAACAGGAGGGTTTATTTGCAAATTAACCAAGACAGGACCTCGGGTGCTATTTTTAAATAAGGCAGGGGGTTTCCTATAAAAATCAGGACCTAATTCTAATTATTTTTGAATTGATTTGGACTGTGGGTTAATTTTGAAAAAGGTCAGGGGCTCTTTTGCAAAACAGCGTGTCTGACTCGGGTTGACCGGTATTGACCCGGGGTGTTGACTCAGCTCGGTTTGATCTGGGCCGTGGGATTTGGTTTGGACGGCGGGGATTAGATCTAGGGGAGGGGAAAGTCGGCGGCGGCGCTGACTGGCGGCGGCGCTGAGCGGCGGCGGCGGCGCTTCGCCGGCGAGCTGGGGAACTCGAGCTACGAGGCACAATTCGGGGCGAGGATTGGCGCTACGGGTTCGTGGGACGACGGCGAGTCGACCGGGGTAGTTCTCGTCGACAGCGAAGTAGCAGCGGCGGCGGTCGACGCGCGATGGCGGCGGCGGACTCCGGCGAAGGGCGGCGACGGGGCTATGGCGCGCAACTCTGAACTAGAACCGGCTTGGGAGCGAGCTTACCTGCTAGGGAAGCTTCCCCAGCGATCAATTCGGCCGGAGCAGCGGCGGGACGACAGGTCGACGGCGACCGGCGGACAGTGGGCGTCAGGGTGTGCCGGCGATGGTGTTCCGGGGCGCAGGAGGGGTCGAGCGGGGGCTTGGCGTGCTCCTGGCGGCCTGGCGGTGCTGCTTCGTGAGTTGGCCGGGGCGGAGGGGTGTCGGAGCGGCGAGATTGACAGCGGCGGCGAGCTCGGAAGCGGCGGCTATGGCGGCGGCTGTGAGGAGAGCTCGAGCGGAGGCGGCTGGGGTTCGATGAGGGTCGTGGGGCGGGGCGGCGTGCTTTTATGGAGCGGCCAGGAGGAGTCCTAGTGGTCCTCGGCGTGCGCGCCCGTGGCCGTACCGGACTCGAACCAGAGTCCGGCTCGGTCGGGAGGTAGGAGGCGGGTCTGACGGGCGGGACCCGTCTGTCAGTGACCGCGGGGCGGGGCTGCGGTGGGCTGGCTGGCTGGGCTGCGCGACAGGCGGCTGCTGGGCCGCGAGGTGGGCCGCGAGCGAGGGGAGGCGGGCTGGCGCGGCAGTGAGAGAGGGGCAGGCCGACGGGGCGAAGCAGGCCGCCAGACTGGGCCGAAAGCTGGGCAGGGGGAGCTGGGCCGCTGCGGGGAAGAAAAATAGGAGGAGCAAAATCGGCCGGGAAAAAGAATTCAGGGAGGGAAACTGAACTCGGCCTTCTACAACTTTTCTAGAGCTCCAAACACAACGATTCAAATTGGAATTTAAACAGAATTTAAATTCCAATTGAACCGCACACAAACAAAACACAATGCAGCCGGCATGAATGCAACAAAAATGTTTCTAACCTTATAGTTGATTTTATTTCTCATAAATAATTTATTTTCCTTAGATAAATATGAGCATTAAATTAAGTAAAGGGAATTTAATTACTAAATTTTTAAAAATAGGCATTTTTAGGGTGTTACAAAGACTTTACGAGTGATGCTAATGTAGCAAAACAAGTTGAGGCACCTTTGGTAAGAGAAGAACCGCCACAACCACGAAGGTCGGAAAGGCCACATCGCACAACTAAAAGAACGAATCTCCTAGTTACGGGAGAGCGCGACATATTGTTGATGGACAACGATGAGCCTAGGACCTATGCAGAAGCAATGATGGACTCCGATTCTAATAAATGGCAAAGCGCCATGAGATCCGAGATAGATTCCATGGGACACAATCAAGTTTGGAACTTGGTTGACCCGCCTGATGGTGTGAGACCCATCAAGTGCAAATAGATCTTTAAAAGAAAGAGAGATGTGGATGGAAATGTTCATGTCCACAAAGCATGACTTGTTGCAAAAGGTTTTCGACAAGTTGAAGGAGTTGACTACGACGAGACATTCTCGCCAGTAGCGATGCTTAAATCTATTCGGATCATTCTAGCAACAGCTGCATATTTCGATTATGAGATATGGCAGATGGATATCAAAACAACTTTCCTAAATGGGAACCTGGATGAGGATGTATATATGATACCGTCCGAAGGTTTTGTCGATCCAACTAATGCTGGAAAAATATGCAAGCTTCATAAATCCATATATGGGTTAAAGCAAGCATCTCGGAGTTGGAACCTTCGTTTTGATGAGGTAGTCAAACGATTTGGC
Organism: Echinochloa phyllopogon; assembly: GCA_033239725.1. Classification (NCBI taxonomy): domain Eukaryota; kingdom Viridiplantae; phylum Streptophyta; class Magnoliopsida; order Poales; family Poaceae; genus Echinochloa; species Echinochloa phyllopogon. The sequence continues at coordinate 18,829,858 of BTCW01000016.1, forward strand.
TTCCGTCAGAATGAGGAAGAGGCTCGTGTTTCCAAGAAGGAAAGTGGGTGCTCTGTCGCATTTCTAATCTTGTATATGTGGATGACATATGGTTGATTGAGAATGATATTCCTATGTTGAAATCCGTTAAGACTTCACTGAAAAATAGTTTTTCTATGAAGGACTTAGGGGAAACCGCATACATTCTGGGCATAAGGATCTATAGAGATAGATTGAGGAGGCTTAAAGGATTAAGCCAGGATACTTATATTGACAAGGTGTTGAAATGGTTCAACATGGAACAGTCCAAGAAAGGGTTCTTGCCTATGTCACATGGCGTACACATCAACACTTAGTGTCCTTCGACGGCTGATGAGCAGGAGCGCATGAGTAAGATTCCCTATGCTTCGGCAATTGGATCTATTATATACACAATGATAAGTACTCGTCCAGATGTCCCATATGCTCTAAGTGTTACGAGCAGACATGTCACACATGGATTTTCACAAAAACCCGAATGCGGCCATATGTGTGCCCAGGAAGTCATTGTACACATATAGCGAACAAATATGATAAACAAAGAACATATGCTGGAATAAATTCTTCATTAAATAAAATGTTTACATCAGAGTGCTTCATAAATGATCTAAACAATAACAGCGGAAGACTAATAAAACTCTCAACTAATGGAGCCGCAATCCATAGGGACTCTGACTGGGTGATCACAACTCAGTAGTACGGTAAATCTTCTGGAAACTCAGCAGCAAACTCATGCCCAGCCTAATCTGTTTATCCATCTGAGATTTTGTTGAATAAAATGACAAGTGTAAGTAAACAATTACTTAGCAAGTATAGCATTGGTATGAAGGCTCAAAATAGGCTAGACACGGCTTAACTGCATTAGCATTTTTAGTTGGTTCATTTTATTATTAACCAAATTACTGCAAGTGAATGATACCCGGTTGTAACCCAATTAATAAAGTATAAGTGACATTAAACATAAATAAACATCATCTTCTAATCAAAAAGGATCCAGGTCGCTCGTGACCCTGAGCAAGGCTATCATGATAGATTGTATACTCTGCTGAGGTTTCGCCCTTTACCCACCAGTCGCGTAAAAGCTCAAATGAACTTTAAACCCAACCACGCGGAGGTGGATCAGAGCTCACAAATCACACTTCCGAGGTGTGACCACATAGGGACGCTACGAGGTTTTTCACAAGACACCCTAACAAGACAGTAGCCGCTGGGGTACTACAAGGAGATCGACGTACGCCTACGGAGTCACACCATAGGGGGGTCGATGGCGTCCAGAGCGCGGGCATCGCACCCAACAATGCGCAACGTGCGGAGTTCCCCGTCGCAGGGACTCCCAACACGGGACTAGGTCTAACGAGACCTAGCCGACGGGGCTACCGTCCTCGGTGGAATCAAGAAACACCTCGCGCCTTACTTCCCCTAACGCCGTCGGCCCCACCGGTAACCACTGGCAAGCTAGAGACGTACAAGTTACTTGACCAAGACCAGAGCCATAATAGTTCTAGTGGTGGCGACAGGCTCCTGGGTTGCCGCTTTAAGAACCGGACCTTACGAAGAGACACTGGAGCAAAGCACACAACACATGCCCTAGCTCCCTAAACCATGTTGCTAAAAAGCAAGTTTTATCATTAATGTTGAAGTGAACCATTAAGTCAAAATTAACAGTTAAATAAAGGTGACAGTAGCTATGCATAGCAAAATCTACCCATATGCATATACCCGGGGTTATCAAAGGAATAGGGTATACAAAACTAAGTACAACCTTAATGGGACAATAATTTAGACACATGCATATGAAAGTAAGTAAATGTAAAAGGTGGTGTTTAGGTAGCAAGGATTGTTCGTGCTATAACTTACCTTCCTCGAAGGGCGGCTGCTGCTGCTGCTGTTGGTCCTGCTCCGGAAAGTCTCCCACGTACTCGAAGTCCAATGCGAAAGGCTCACCGACTGGACACGAATCACCATACAAGCGAGCACGCAAACCAATACATGCAAACAAATAATAATCTATTATAACAGTACACCAAACAGTAGAAACAATGCATAAAAAGGGTTTAGAATTATTCTATGTTTTACTACGAACACATGAGCGCGAAAATCACACTAATCGGAGCTAAAACAAAAAAGATATGTGTTTTCTAAGTTCTAGGGACCTGTTGGCAATGTTTTAAAAGTTCCAGGGGTTAGTTTGTGAAAAACCAGGGACCTAAACATAATTTCGTATAAAAACCCGAGGGCCTACGCGTGAAAACACCTAGTTAGGACTGTGGGTTCTATTTTTAAAAAGGGTAGGGGGTTTTCCATAAAAACCAGGACCTAAATGGAATTATTTTTGAACTGGCTTGGATAGTGGGTTGATTCAACAGAAACCGAGGGGCTCTTAAGCAAAATAGGCTCAGCTGACCGGTAACTGGCCAGTTTGACTTGGCGCGGGTTAAGTCGAGGCCGTGGGATCTTGACCCAAGGGCTGGGATGGGTTTGGGGGAGGAGGGTCGCCGACGGGGGTCGTCAGACGGCGACACCGCCACTTGGCGCGGTGGAGCTCGCCGGAGAAGAGCCAATCCGGCGATTCCGGCCGCCATTTGGGTCTGGATCTAGTCGAGGAGGGAGCTGCGGTCGTGGTGAACTCGCGTGGTTGCTTTATGTCGTTGGGGAAGTGGCAATGCGGCCGGACGACGGCGGCCCGAGGCCGGCGGGCGGCGGCGCTGTGGTGCACGGTCCATGGAGCGCAAGAGAGAGAGGGGAGAGGGCCGATGCGTAGCTCACCTCAGCGTGGAGGTCGGGGCGGTGTCGAATTGGGCGGAGAGGCACCGGGACGGCGGATCGACAACGGCCGGCGCTGCTTGCTCGGCGGCGGTGGTGCTAAGTTGGAGGGGGCACTGTAGAGGGCCGGGGATGGGCGGAGCGAGGTGTGTGAGGGCTTGGGGTGCGGGGGGGGGTGCTTAAATAGCTCGGGGAGGGGGAGGAACTTGCCTTGGCGCGAGCGCGCGAATTGAGGCGGCGGCCGGCGGCGAGCTTTCCTTTCAGGGGGAAGTTCCCATGCGGGGGTGCGCCGGGAAATGAAGGCGATCATGGAGAATAAGGCAGGGGGGCTCGGTCGGGGCCCATGGGCACGGAGCGGGCCAAGTGGCGGCGATCACGCGCCGGGGGAGGGAAGGCTCGGGCGTGGGGGAAGGGAAACTCGGGCGCGGGGAAGGGAGAGGGACCTGACGCGCGGGGTCCACTGGTCAAGGAGAGTGAGGGGAGAGGTGTGTGGGGCGTTGGCTTGGGGCGAACTGGGCCAAAAGCAGGGCGCGTGGGGAAGAAAAGAAGGGGGAGAGGTGGGCCGGCCTAGGGAGGCGGAATGTGCTGGGCTGCGCTGAAGAAAAAGGTGGAAGGGCAAAAGCGAGCCGAGGAAAACTTCCAGGGAGCAAAAACGAACTCTGGGCCTCCAAACTTTTCTAGAACTTCAAACAAGGTGATTCAAATTTGAATTTAAATAAATTTAAATTCTCGTTTCAACCACAAGCAATACAAAAATTAAATGCAGCAGCATGAATGCAACAAAAATATTTCTACAACTTATATTTAATTTTAATATTCATAAATAATTCATTTAACCTATATTAAATATGAACAATTTAAATAAAAAGCCAATTAATTACTAAAAATTTTAAATAGGCAATTTTTGGGTGTTACAAGACACCAGTCTAATCCAGGTGAAAGTCACTGACAACGATGAAAAGCATTCTTAAGTACTTTAGAAGGACTAAAGATGTGTTCCTAGTCTATGGAGATGAGAAGGAGCTCATTGTAACGGGTTACACCGATGCTAGTTTCTAAACTAATCCAGACGATTCAAAGTCGCAATCAGGATTCGTGTTCACGATAAACGGTGGTGCTGTAAGCTGGAAAAGTTCTAAGCAAGATATTGTGGCTGATTCTACAACGGAAGCCAAGTACCTCGCAGCTTCTGAAGCGGCGAAGGAAGGTGTTTTGATGAGGAATTTCCTCATTGAGCTTGGTGTGTTTCCCAATACATCTAGCCCATTGGAACTCTATTCTGACAACAATGGGGCAATTGCGCTGGCTAAGGAGCCTAGGAATTACCAGAAAGACAAACACGTACTACGGAAGTTTCACCTCATTCGAGACTTCGTTAAACGGGGTGAGATAAAGATATGCAAAATACACACGGATTTGAATGTTGCTGATCCCTTGATAAAGGCTCTTCCACAGTCTAAGCATGAGTCGCACATGAGAGCTATGTGTATTAGATATCATCTAGATTAGCTCTAGTGTGAGTGGATGATTGTATTATATCTATGACATATCGTTTATTTATTGGATATCCATGAAAGACAACTTGTATATGATTGGTAATTATGTGAATTGTTTGTGAAACTCTTTACTTGTATGGTTATTCTAATGATTGTCCCTAATCTGATTAGCACATGTATTAGATGATGACTATGTTTCACAAGTCATGAACATGGAGATGTCAAACTAATAATGTGGGCACATGTATGACATGGGGCTGGATTGACCCAACATGAGATTTTGTTATATAGTTCTGTCTTTACACAACGCGTATGCTTTGTCCTAAGACCTGAGATTGTCACATGTACTCAACATGTGAATTGACCTACTTAGGGACTACCAAAAGCTACTCCGTAACTGTGTAGTCATAAAGGTAGTTTTCGGGTTTGTCATGAAGCATACTGTGAGGCATGGTCAATCAAGATGGGATTTTCCCCTCTCTATACGAGAGAGATATCTCTGGCCCCTCGAGTGATCGGATCAAGAAATGCATGGCCGTGCTAGGTTAAGTGTTAACCTCTTGAAGGATCCGACTCATAGGTTTGAGAAAGACAAATTGACTTGGAGTTAGACCAAATATCATGAGGCAAAGGGAATAGCTTGTACGTGATGTTGTGGTGGTTCATCTGATATGATCTCTACGTTCGCATGGGAGTTGACATGTCTTGCTAGAGGCCGTTGTTAACTATTGGACCGAGTAGGAGTACTTGGGACATGTCTGTGTGTGCATGAACCCATAGGGTCACACACTTAACAGGTTTAGAGTATTGAAAAGCTTGCCTATGTGATTGTCTCTAGTGCAAGTGGGAGACTGTTGGATATATGCCCTAGAGCCAAATTGGACTGGATCGACTAATGTGTTTTGATGGATTTGATCCATTAAGGTACTAGAGTCTTGATGGGCCACAAATGTTGAAAGCCCATTAGTGACCTCTATATATAAAGGGTGGAGGGAGGGGAAAACCTAATTCGCTACCGTACCCGTGCGTGAACAGTAGTCGCCGCTATAGTACCACGGGTGAACAGTATCCGCACGCTACAGTAATTCCTTCCGCCCCACCTCCATCCATATCCTGCAGATCACAATCATTCGTGAAGTGCTAGTACACCTACGTTTGACGTTCTATCCTCATACGTGTGGATACCTCGGAGGTGTTATGCTTGGAGTACAAGGACGAACCAACCACACGTGCAGGATCAGACGGACGTGAGCAACTACACGGCACTGCCACTTCGACGTGTTCGTCTACATCGAGACGGCTTCCGCTGCATCTGCACGTCCAGTGGTAACGATCCGTGATCTGTTCTCGTTCCTGTTTTGGGGTAAACGAGTTTTTATATGTGCTAGCGTAGCCTCCTCGGTTCCCCTTCAAACAGCTAACAGAATAATCACGGATGATATATTGTCAAAACTTGTACCGAGGAATTGATTCAAATCAGTAACCCAACCTTTCTCGAATGCTACTGGGATTTCCACATGTATGAAGAAGTGCATATGTCCTCGCAAAAAAAAAGAATAAGTGTATATGTCTGTCTTCACATGAATAAGTGACTACCTTTAACATTTGATCTACCCATACTATACTATGAGTTTGTACTACTCCACGGTCAGCTGAAAAGGTGAGTAGCTCCATTATTTAACCTATCGACGATGTAATATCACCACCACCCCTTTTGCTGATCAGGTTTGTGTCCGCACAATGCAAGTTGGTAAAATAATGAGAGGAAAGCTGAAAACTTTATGATGAGTGCATGGGAATAGGAGACATGGGGAACGAAGCAGGCTCTATCAGCAGTCCACAAAGGATGCCCAGCTCCTACATCCAATGGAATTGCATTTGTTGCTACTGGTAGAGTCCCAAAAGTTTCCTGATAGTTCTAGACACCGATGGTGACGCTTTGACGTACTAATATATATATATCTGGGATCAAACACAGCAACGATCAATGGAACGTGCATTTGATTCATACCATATCTATGCTTGGTGACCATATAGGAGTGCAGACGATGACAGCGGTGATCTGAACGGGACATCAACCAAGTGGCACATAGATTAATCGCTCATGCACGCCAATCGGCTGGATTTGAGAAGCACACGAGGCGTGCATGCATGAACCTTATTCTGTGTTGGAACCAGGCACACGAACGCAGCTGTGAACAATCTTCTACAGTGAATATTTGTGAGATGTTGCCAATCTACACCAGAGGCGCCACGTTACAAGTTTATTCCTTGTTTTTTTTACGTTTGTTACGAACTTTTGTTCTTTGCTTGTGCACAGCACTTGACTAGCAGCGGCTGTGCACGTTGGTAGCGCTACCTGACGAACGCTTGTTCGTGCGGAGGTGACCGGGTCTTGGATGGCACGATCACCATGCGTTCGCGCTGCGCTTTCAGGGCAGTATGGCTGCCGGTTCTATAGTTGTTGTTTTCCCTCTAAGCAAAATTTTAAGATAAAATTAAAACTAAAAATATTAAGATGATTGCATAGTAATATTCTTTCACAAACGACATTATACATGATTTTAATGTGAAATTTAAAAATAGAAACACTAAGGTGATTATATGGCAATATTTTTCTTCTAACTACATTATACATCTCTATGCTCGCATATCTATTTTTTTAGGTGTCAAACAGGCATTCTGTAACCAAACATGCTAATTTTTGCAGCTAACTTTCACTTAAGTCACCTTAGTCCCTTTGACTAAATGCATTAATGCTATTAGCCGTAGAAAATTGATAGAAGACATAAATTGATGACCCTAATTAATGGTGACGTGGACATCTTGTATGTTGAGAGGAGTCTTTTAATGAAGATCATCTATATAATGAATGGTGACGTGTACAGCTTGCATGTTAAAAAAAGCCTTTTAATGAAGATCATTGTATAGATAATAGATCAATCGGGTTTCTAAAGAGAGCTCCCTCCTCCTCGCACGCCCGCACTTGACGCGCCCTCGCGCCTCCGCATGTGTACACGTCGCCTCTGGGTGCGAGAACACGAGCTCTCGGCGTGCAGGAGCGCAGCAAGTGGACGCCATGGTGACCTTCGGAGCCTCCATGCACCTGGATCACGGTGGGCTAGACACGAAACGATGGGCCAAGCCGTTGCCCTGGCATCGCAGTTGGCGTGGAACATGTCTACTACGCCGCAAACAACATGCAGGGAGAAAAAAAAGGCAGCACCGCTTGTCCACGTCGGGCGGCGAGCGCCCTTCCACAGACTAGTGGGCCCTGTCCTGCGACTACCCCGCCTGCAGTGACCGGCGGCTGGCTGGGAAAAGTAACGGACGGGGTCATGGGCCTCGCGAGGTGCTACAGGAGAGTGGTGGGACCCACTTTGTCCTCAGACCTCATCTCTCAGCTCTCTCCATCCCCCATTCTCCTCTCACAGTCTCACCTCCTCTCTGCGATTATGGTGGTGGTGACGCGGCGCATCGCGGCGCGGCCATTGTGACGACGGCCATAGCATGCAGCGGATCTGAGACCTCGGGCAGTCTTCCTGGCGACTGACGTGGGGACCTTGCCGAGGCCTCTCCCCATGCTAGCAGGGTGAGCCCATGGTGGAGCTGCCGTGGCCGATGGGCAGCGAGGGGAGCAAGGAGGTGGGCGGCGAGGAGCGGAGGAGGCGAGGCTAGGATGCACGGATACACTGATACTCTTCTTATGCTTGTCAGATTATACTTGGTCAGATAAGTATCGAATAATTTAATATTTTTTAAATAAATAAAATAATCATGATACTTTTCCGATACATTTCTGATTCTTCCAAGACACATCAAAACCATAATCCCTCCCATCCTACCTATAAACACACCATTTCTTGTCCCATATTAAAAGGAGAAAGAAAAGTAGAAGACATGATGAGTTATTATATCAATACTTTGGTAATTAGTTGCTCCATATCTCTTGAGAAATGTTTATGAATTAGGTATGTATTTTCATTTTTTATTTTATACACTTATTGTCGGTGTTTGAAAATCATGGTCCCGACACCAACCAGAAATGGGCTGTGTTCCCACCCCTGATGGTTGATGCAGAAGGTAATGCAATGACACGAATTTATCCTGGTTCCGGTCGCAAGACCGTACGTCCAGCAAGATGGTGCGTGCAATGCATTATCCTGCACCGGACTGCGAGTAGTAGGGGATACAAGCAGGTTGGGAGAAGAGGCTAGGCCTCAAAGTCCCAGATGATTGAGGCAGAGTGCCAATATCGCGGAGTGCGGAGCGTATGTGTGATTGTTTCTTGTTATGTGTTCGATTGATCCGTCCTCTTCTTCATGAGCGCGCCGTCTCCTTTTATAGGCCAATGATGAGGGGTTACAGATGTGTGTCGCTATGCGGGCACAGTTGTTGCACAACAATTGGAGTGGCGTCGGGCTTGGCTCTTGTCCTTGGCCACTGCTGCGCGATGTTGCTAACTCTGTGAGGGATTCTTGTACTGGTGATGACACCACAGAGTGGTTTCGAGGATCTGAGCTGACTTGCGTGATGTAATGACTCGCCCGTACGCCAGTTCGAGGGTCTCTCGTGCCTGTACACAGCCCATTTTGTGGAAAATCACTATGGGAGTCGGTAGCACAGGGAGTCAGAGTGACCCGGCCCTGTTCGTACAGTGGCGATATGTCCGCACAGCGCCAGGGATAGTCGTATATTGCTCGGGATGGCCCGCCGTCCTCTCCCCTTCTCTTGTCGCGTGCTCGAGGGTCTCTCCCGCCCGATCGAGGACTTCGGGTCATCAGAGTTGGCAGCACAGGGAGTCGGAGTGACGCGCTCTGTTCACACAGCGCCGGCCTCTCCGCGCAGAGCTTCGGTTGGAAGCATAGTGACGGGAGTTGGCAGATGCGACGGGAGGGGGGGGGGGCGTCGTGGCTATCAGAGCGGCGTGGTGAGAGATTTGCCATTTGACTTTGGACTCATGGTGGCGACGAGCATTATTAATTGTTTGTCGGAGCGGAGGTCTCAACCGTGGCGGAGCTTCCCTCATTTCGTGGGTCGCTCGAGGCTCGACCCTCGAGCCTCGATCGAGGCGGAGTTTTCCGATTCGCTTGAGGGGTCGGTTCCCTCGAGCGAAGCGGAGATTGAGGTGCGCGTCGAGGCGCCCCGCGAGATGCTGGGCCATGGGCCTTAATTTGCTTTTTTTTTTCTGGTACGTGCATGAGTTTAGTGACTTACAGGGGTGATTATCCCATAGGTTTGAGTACCCCTAATGATCGCCCCCAACACTTATAAAAATATAAATATAATACATATATTCACGTATATTCGTATCGGTGTTTTTGGGAAAATGGCATATCGAAGTATCGCCGTATCGAGTATCCGTATCCAAGTATCGGGATAACATCGGCGAGGTCCTCCACGTGGATCTCAACGTCTACTGTCAAATCGGAGGTGAGTGCCGTCCAATCCACACCGTGGGCGATGTGGTACGGTGGGCATGGCGCGTTCTCCTCAAGAGCCATGCCTGCGCTCTCGTGCATCCTGTATCACTGGCTTCTCCTATCGCCTGCAGCCAGTTACGGCGTGTTTGGTTGTTTTTATTTCCGTCACATCGAATCGAACGAAAGAATGTTAATTAGAAGTATTAAATATAAATTAATTATAAAATACATTACATAAGTCAGGACTAATTTACGATCCTAATCTTTTAAACCTAATTAGTTCATGATTACACAATATAATGCTACAATAATGATTTGATAATTATGTACTAATTATAGGTTAATTAGGCTTGTTAGGTTCGTCTCGCGGAGTAGATATGACTTATGCAATTAGTTTTATAATTAGTTTATGTTTAATGCTACTAATTGTCACTTACTTGACTTGAGTGACTAAACTTTAATCCCTGTAATCCAAACGAACCCTTAGCGTGGCTGTCTTCCGTGAGCCATCCCTATCCCTCCCACATCTCATCCACCGCCGCCACTTCAACTTCTAACGCAGCACCCCTTCGAGCTCCCATGTGGGGCACCACGCATCCATTCTCATCAAACGCTGGCACAGGGCCAACGCACTGCACAGGCAGCTACTGGCGCGGTGGAGTGGAGCTCAGTGCCAGCTGCTGCCCACGTTTTGTTGCTGTACACAGACAGCTGACATGGAGGTGAGCTTGACAAAATAGATTAGATAATTGAACATTTTCCCACTACTGATCGATTAATTAGTAAGTGTCCATCATCTCCTGATTGATCTATTCTCGGTATAGTTTAATTAGTAAATGGCCATCATATCATGTTTGATCTGTTCTCAGTATGCTACGCATTCTGAATTATCTTTGAAGATGACTTTCTGGGTAATTAGTACTACATGGGCATTGTGTTTTAGTTTAAACAGAGTTGAGATCATTCAATTGAAGCAACAGGTGGCATTCATTGCAAACTTTTGAAGGTTACTGTTTGGTTTACTTTCATTTAGTAAACCTCAGACTCCATAAGCTTCTGTTGATGCAGTGACAAAATGTTCTACTTGACTTACAATTATCCTCTCCATTATGTTGTTTAAATAATGACTGGAGGAGCAGATGGAGTTAGTATCACCAAATACATTCTGCAGATAAATAATAGAAGATGTAGTTAGGCTTGACTCTAATTGTTAGAAAATACAGAAGAAAAAGTTAACTATTGGCCTATCTTGTTAGTTTCTATATTTGTTTTACTTGTGCCATGCTTGTTTTTTGTTCTATGGTATGAGTAGGTTTACAGTGCCTATCCTGTTAGTTATCATACTTACATAATGAGTTTTCAAAATGATCCTGGTATTCCAGTTGGAATGGACTAAAATAGTCTTAATTTCTGCATCTGGTGTGAACAAATAAGGGAACGGAAACAAGGTACGTACTAAAAATGCATAACCATAATAGATAGGCAACTTAATGAAAATAGTTATATTAGGGCCTGTTTGGATCCACCAGCTAATTTTAGCTGAGGTGATCCAAACAGAACGAGCTAATTTCCAGCTAATATGAGCTAAATAGCAACTATCCAATTAGGTGGTCCAACCCAGCTAATTCCAACTAACTAGCTAATAAATTAGCTGGATAGATCCAAACGGGGCCTTACTGTACCATTAGAAAATGCATAGCCAACTATTCAAGGAGGATATATGCTGTGAAAGCACATTCTACATTTCAAGATCCAAAGATATTACAAGTAGTCAAGTACTGTGTAATTTGAAATACCATCCAGTTTGAGGCTGATGCATGATACTTGTGTAGTACATTCTTATATATTCATCTTTTTAGTGTTGTTCTAAGAGATATATATTTGCTCTGAATTTCTTTTATAGTCTGTTTCTTCATATTGCCAGATATGTTGTCTTTTCGATAAAGTTATCTGTTCCATTGCATAACAAACAATATCCTTGTATCTAACATATCCGTTGTTTTAGGTCTCGTTCCTCACCCAATAACAAGACAATTGCCAGCAAGTTGCTCCTTGAAGACGCTTCAAACCAAAATGGTGCATGTATAGACGGACATTGCCAAGCCCAGATACCTCCTTGATACACACTCCTGATAGGATACTAAAAAAAATTGCCTAAGATATGACATCTGGGATTCTGTATTAATCTAGGTACACCAGCATTAGCCTTGTTATAAACACCTTGTGATATTCTAAAAAGATCTAGAATAATAAACTCACAATTCCTCGATCATTACATTTGCAGTTCAAGCATCGATGTTTATGATTACGGCTGATCAGTTGCTGTTAAATGCATCATGTTTCCGGTGGATGTAAAGCTCATAGGTTAACTCTCTTTTGAAAACTCTTACGGTTGCAAATTGTCCCGTCTCCAACCTCCTGCTAAAAATATGTGCTAGCTACCAATTCTGATCAACAAATGTAATGTACGGCTGCACAGAACCCATGGGCTGCATATGCCATTTACATATATGTCGTTTTGACATTTGTATGCCAAATTTATTATTCCTTTAAATTTTCTTGCTTCTTAACTTCATGTTTAGACTATGCTCATGATGTATATTGTGGAAATAAACCTTCTGACAAGTACTATCAGATTTTGTCGTGTTTGATTCATTTTGTGTCGATAGAGCATGCTCTAGGGCGCGCGTTTGCGTAGTGTTCCAGTAGACAGAAACGCTGCCAAGTTTTAGCAGCACCAAATTAACATCGAGTTCATCTCATGACGTGATTAACCGGCAGCGTATGAGATGTGTGGCTCATGAGTAGACTACTCATGGCTCAACAATTTTGAGCTGACCAAGAAAATGAATATGCATATACGATATATAACACAAAGCACTACTGTACAAGCCAGTAAAGCCGACTATGCAAGTATTGATGAAGTACATGCCCAGTAAAGCCTACTGTGCAAGATATGCATATAGCTTCGTTAACCCATTATTTATTAGGCAGCGTATCATGTGAAAACCAACCCTTCCGTGCAAACTTTGTAAATCACAATCTGGTCCACACCATCCAATGAGCCTCCCAACTCATGAATGTCCCCATGCATGTTGGTTTTGCCAATCCCCCTGACACCTTTCCTGTGATTTTACAAATTCCCTCTCCCGACATGCATGTTGGTTTTCAAAGTTTACACGGAGGGGTTGGTTTGCACTAGATATGTCCCCTATTTATTAATCCTAATGCACCTCCGCGTACCAAGTTAACCCTTTTCGGAAAGATAAATTGTGAAAGAAAGCAACATCAAGTCATGTTCTTTTGGAATCTCGTCTCATAATTGTTGAGAGTGAAAAGTAAAAGGGAATGCAATAAATGATTCAATTGAAGGAGGAGTACCACTTTCGTTTTCATTTAGTAACTGCTACTTGGCCCTTTCGTAGGGTAACTATAAATTGATCACTAAAGTGTTTCATAACAAGAATAATGAGTTTTTTCTGCATCTGTTGGGGTTTTGTCAAATGCACTTAATTTTATGTGTAACTTGGTCTAACTGTAGTAATAAGCTGGTCCGGAGTTTAAACAATATCCGTTCTAATTCGGTTAGCAGATGTAATTGTCTGATCCAGGCATTGTTCCTGACAACGTTATGATACCAAGTAGTTAGACCAAGAAATTAACTGACATCAATAGCCAACTGACCTTCTCATATATAGAATTGACTTCGGGCTTGTATAATAGTATCGCCAGTACACTACGCCATCTTCACCTGAATAGGTGCCTAGTTTCACTTTTCAATATGTCCTACTACGATATACTCCAGCCTTTTACTGAGCATACTAGTGTCTGCAGAAAATAGTGAGACAATAAGAGGAAAACCCAAGCAATCTGTGAGAAGTACTATGGAATAGGAGACATAGGGAATTTGTAATCCACCATGTAGCAGTTGACCTCTGCAGATCTCACTACAAGAATCATGTTAATCTATGACGAAAAAATTTCGTCACAAATCGCTAAAAAACCGTCATAAAGTAGTGTATGTGACGATTTCACATAACATCATGGATCAAGCATCACAAATTACGGCTCGTGATGTTTTAACCATAAACGTCATAGACTGATACAATCTGTGACGTTTCTAGTTCGTCGTAAACTAGCCTCAAGCCCATCATGGATCAAACACACACGTCAGCAACAGGTGACATGGCTGACACGTGGAGGCTAACATAGCATCTGACACATTGCACCTGACATGGTGGATGACACGTGGCAACTGACATGTCAACTGATGTGGCAAATGGCACGTGTCATCTGACGTGGCAATTGACGCGTGGCTAGTAACACATGGCGGTTGACATGGTTGATGACGTGGACACGAACTCAAAAAGGCCCAATTGTGAAATAGGCCCAAAAACTGATACAATTTTTATTTGGCCCATCAACTCAAAGAATTCAGTCATTTCAGCCCATTTTTCAGAATTGACATTCTAGCGCAAGATATATAAACCAGCCGATGTTAACGGCATTTCTCAATCACATGAAAAAGTTCTTTACCAGCATCTCATCATATACATACATCATCATAAGTTTTTAATTCACAATGAAATCACATATTCTAACTTTGGTTTAATCTAGAAGAAAATCTCGCAACAATACTAAAGCATAGCTTCAAGCAAAACTATGCTTCCCAGCCCACCTTACCCTATATATAGATTAACTTGCTTGAATCGAACTTTGGCAAAATTTTCCCTCCATCTCAGCTAGATTCATTGCAGACCTGCGCATGGTATAGCACATGGTAAATAGAGTGAAAGACTCCTTCAGTCACAACCTCAAAAATAGTACCAAAGCTGTATAGAATACGGTTCTACCAAAACTCTAGTTAAACATGTGAATGCCTAAATGAGCTTGCATATTCATGGATAATCTAAGAAACAAATGGCATTATCAGTGCTCAGCCCCACACAGTTCATGAATTGCGCAAACAAAATATAACTGAATCACCATGCATGCATATGAACTACAATGTCAATGTACAATAATTTGCTCACACCAAAAATGCCATGCATGCCTATTAACGCAATATATGTTACATATAAGTGTCTAACAATATAATCAAAGCTGGACTATCATCATTCATGAAAACATCGCATACATCAAAGACTATGAGCTCCATCAAATACATCGTTACATCAAAGAACTATGTGGCTCTCACCTTATGACTTGGTATGCTCATCAGAAGCCAAGTCCATGTAATTGTACATGTGAGAAGAGGGCTGTAACAATTAGAGCATGTGACACTATTCAAATGAACAAGAGACGTACTAGCCACAAGTAGAGCATGTGAAACGGGAAGTAACTTACAATAAAACAGGTGACAACAGCACCATGAAAGCAACAACACATTAAAAATAATGCAGTTTAAAAGAACCAGCTTAGCATGTCAACAGTACTAAATGTACATAACCAATCAAAAAATTCATATACCAAGTAGCTAGTTCAGGCTGTAACAAAATATAAGCAGAATACTCATCTTCATTATACTTAGTAGTTAGTTTAGGCTGGAACGAAATATAAACATTGCATTATTCGAATCCACTGCATCACCAGCATTGCATTATTCAATATAAACAATGCTAACAGAACAAGCATGAACTAGTAATGTTCTAATGAAGCTATCATGAACACTGAACTATGAAGATGCAATATCAATAATTATAGGACTTTGTCCTTCCCTATATATAAGGAAACATGAATCAGACATCTAGGCAGAAGGAATAAGGATTTGTGCGAAACTCACCTTTAGGCAGCGGAGGGAGGCGGAATCTTGGGTGGTGCACGCCGTGAGTTTGGCAGGGAGAGAGGGGAGGGCAGCGAGGAGGAGGAGAGAGAGATGGGGAGGGCCGAGGGGGAAGAGAGCGGCGGCCGGCTCTAGCTAGGGTTTCAGAGATGTATTTATTTGAACCCCAGATCATCACAGCCGTCCAGTTCGATCCAATGGCTAAATAAGGTGCGTTTCCACGGGGCGCATCAGTTAGACGGGCCGAAATCGGTCATGGCTTAACAGATTTCGATGTTTAGTATTGTTATTTTCTTTTTTCTATTTTAAAGCACCTTGTGAAGTAAATTTTAAAATAATATACCTTATACATCCCAATACATTTTTAAAATATAATAGACTAAATATAAATTCTTGTTTATGGGTTTTAATAATTTTCTAACTAATTTTTTATTTTATGTAGTTTCAATGAATTTCTAGATGTTTATCAAAAGTAATTAAAAATTGAATTATGTGTACCTCAAGTAAGATTTAAAAAATTGTATAAAAATTATATTTAGACACATATGTTCCATTATAGCCCATGTCCTAAAGGTAGATAAAGAATTCATTTTTTATTAATGATAATTCAACATTCTATCTCCAAATTACCATAAAATAATTTTTATAATATCTAAATTTAGTCAAAAATGCAACAAACTGACGTGACAACATATTTTAGGTAGAAAAGCTTGCCATCAAAAGTTTAAATGATTTTGATAAAATGGGATCATACATTGTTCACAAAATGATACATGTCCCACATAGTTTTTGATAACTCTACTCTAACTTTGAGATTTAAGTAGCGCCTTATATTTTCGAACTCATATGGAACTCAAACTTGGATAGAACCTTATATTCACCATATCATTGCATAATATGAAGTTAGATGACCAATTGTTATAGAAAAATATGGTTTATCAATTCTCTTTAGGTGCAAGAAAAGAAGTTATATAAAAATGAGATAAAATTGGAAATAAGTGTGCAAACAAACGATATGAAATGAAAGATCGTGATTTTAAAAAAATTCATAAAAAACCACCTAATTTGGAGTTCAAATGATCAATAAATACAAATTACAAATTTTAATTATAAATTAAAAAGAAAAAAGATGATACGGGGAACAATCTAGTTGCGCCACATGGCCCAACGCCCCCGCACGCCTGCTCTCGATCCGCGGCGAAGCAGTTTAATCAATTGGGTGCTGCCACGTGGTTGCGACATTTAAAATTTTATGTATATATAGATAAACGCCCCCGCACGCCTGCTCTCGATCCGCGGCGAAGCTGTGGCGAGATTTACGTGAGGCAAAAGAACGATATAAAATGAGAAAAACCAGATTTGCTCACAAATTATTTCTTGTTGCAGTGGTAAGCCTCGCACATGTGCAGCTTGAGGTCTTGCGTTCAAGATTGTAGAGGGCTTCTTTTTTTCTTTCTATTGTTTATATTTCTATTTTTCCAATATTTTTAGTTCTAAATATTATATTTGAAATTGCGACACAGACGCTAGGGACATAACCTGACGTTCGCGTATAATAAAAAGGTTGAATACTACTTAAAAAGCAAAAATAAGAAATAGCTCAATCAGGTTGCATGTTTTTTTTATTTTTTTCCCATTTTTTTTCATATATGATATGATGATTTTTAATTTATTGATCGTGACGAATTTACTAAAATATCACAGTATTCTGGGCTGGTTCGTGACGAATTTTATAAAACGTCATTATTTTTGGGCTTGAATATCCACAATGCACATCCATGGCAAAAAAACAGAAAAACGTCATAGATGTAGTACCGTCTGTGACATTCTCTAAAAACGTCACGGAAAATTCGTCATAGATTAACTGATTCCTTGTAGTGTCTTTATCTTTCCACGGTTCTCTACGATTAAGTCCAGCATATAGATGATAAATATCCTTAGAGAAGATGAATGGATCAGTTTTGTAGTCGACGAGTCGTAGATCAATACTAACGAACCTATTTTTGTCCTTTGTCACGCCACTTTTCCCATTTACCTAGCGACACCGAAATAGGGCTACCTTGAATCCCACATAGTTCAACTCCCAAATCTCCTCTATTTGACCATAGTATGTGTATGTCTTGATGTCATTGTCCACGACATCTAAACGAACACCACTATTTTGATAGATGTTCTTGGCATCCTGTTATGTAGTCTAAAATCTGTATCCATTCATATCATATGCTTGGTATGTGGTCATGTTGCTAGTTTTCTTAATACATCATCCATTATCGGAGTACTCGCATTCTGGATTCGATCTCGAACCAAGTGTTAAAGTTTTGCATATGCACTTTTGCAACCCTGGGCTCATTCCACTTAAGATTATCCTCATGGAGCAGTTGCATGTGCTCATCGACACACTGTGCAACTACATTGGTTTGATGTTGCACAACAAAATGAGCCTTGTCGAATGCATCCCAACGTGGACTGGTTGCACTACCAGAATGCTTCACATCCGCCCGCCTCCTCCGCCTCGGCCACTTTTGGACCCGGTGCTGATGGGGCTTCAGCACCGGGTCCAACGGCTAGGAGCGGGGGCGGCGCTGCGGGGTGTCAGGGCGGACATATTAGCACCGGATCGTGGCAAGACCCGGTGCTAATGCGCCCCCTTTAGCACCGGGTGCAGCCAGCAACCGGTGCTAATGTGCCGAGGCCATTTCGCACTGGTTGCTGGCTGCACCCGGTGCTAAAGGGTGCACATTAGCACCGGGTCTTGCCACGACCCGGTGCTAATGTCTTTTGTATATAGCACCTTCCTCCCCCCCCCCCCGGCCGAGCCAGCTGAACACTTAGGCGCTGTGTTCATGCTGCTCGGCCGTGGGAGGGGAGGTGCTGCCCAATTTTTTTTCAAAATTTGTGAAGATTCTACTCATTTAAGGAGCACTACAAGGTACACTCTTTCATTCTCTAATGTTTTATTTAGCTTGTAATCCTTCTATGATTTAGAAATAGAGGGATTTGTGAATCAAAGTAAAAAGCTAGCAAGAGAGAGCTTGTGTTCTTGGAGGAGAGAGGAGAGAGCTTGAGTTCATGGTGGAGAGAGTGTTCATATTGTGTTTTAAATAGAGAGAGAAGGCAAGCTAGTTAGTATTTTGTTTTGTATGACTTGTGAATAGTTATAAGGCTTATGTATTTTATTTATTAGAGAGGTTTATTTATTAAAAGTTGGAATAGTTATTTATTAATTTAATGAAATATATATTATTAGTTATTTATTAAAAGGTAGAATAGTTATTTATTTATTTAACAGAAGGTATATTTATTTATTTAATGAATATAGTAATGTAGTTTTAGAAATTTATTTATATAATGGAATATATATTATAATTTGTATTTATTTATATATTAATTTTTTTATCTTTAAATTGTATTGTATATTTTTTATTTGTTAATAATGCAGATGAATAGACAATGGATGCACGGGGACCCCCACGCTCAGGCGTTCCGTGATGGCCTTAGGACGTTTCTCAATGCCGCCGAGGCTAACAGGATGCCGTCCGGTTTCATGTTCTGCCCCATGCACCCATTGTAAAAATATACAATCGTACAAACAAAGAGGTTGTCTTCAGGTGCATTTGATGAGGCATGGTTTCATGAGGAATTATTCTGTTTGGACGAACCACGGTGAAAGAGGAATTCTAATGGATGAAGATGAAGAAGACGAGGCCGATGACGACATTCCGTTATTGGCTCAATACTACGGTTCCTTTGCATATGCTGCAATGGGTGATGCCGATGAGGAAGATGTTGCTCGGGAAGGCGATGCTCATGAATATGTTGCTCAGGAAAATGAACCTACTGATGGACTCGGGCAAATGTTGCGTGATGCCGAGAAAGACTGCGGCAATGATAAGGAACTGAAAAAGATACAACGCATGTTGCAGGACCACAAGACTGACCTGTACCCAGATTGCAAAGAGGGGCTAAAGAAGTTGGGTAGCACACTTGAACTTCTGCAGTGGAAGGCAGCAAATGGTGTTACTGATAAGGGTTTCGAGGAGCTACTGAAACTCGTAAAGAAGATTCTTCCAGAGGGTAACAAATTGCCATCGACGACGTATCAAGCAAAACGTGTTGTTTGCCCTCTCGGTTTGGAGGTGCAGAAGATACATGCGTGTACTAATGACTGTATCCTCTATCGCAGACAGTACGAACACTTGGATCGTTGTCCGGTTTGCACCTGCGCACGATACAAGATCAGGCGGGACGAGCGTTCTAAGAAAAAAATCCCTGCGAAGGTGATGTGGTAATTCCCTCTAATACCCCGTCTGAAGCGTTTGTTCAGGAACAAAGACCATGCCAAACTGATGCGCTGGCACAAAGAAGAACGTAAGCAGGATGGCATGTTGAGACACCCCGCCGATGGATCCCAGTGGAGGAACATCGACAGAGCATTCCCAGAGTTTGATGCTGATGAGAGGAATGTTAGGCTTGGTTTACGTACCGATGGCATGATCCCTTTTGGTGAAATGAGCAGTAGTCATAGCACTTGGCCCGTGACTGTTTGTATCTACAACCTACCCCTGGCTCTGCATGAAGCAGAAGTTCATTATGATGCTAGTGCTCATCGAAGGCCCAAAGCAACCTGGCAACGACATTGATGTGTACCTAAGACCATTGGTTGACGAACTTTTGCAGCTGTGGAAGAATGAAGGTGTTAGCATGTGGGATGAGGACAAGCAGGAGCAGTTTGACCTTCGAGCACTGCTTTTCATAAGCATCAACGACTGGCCTGCACTAAGTAACCTATCAGGACAATCAAACAAAGGATATAAAGCATGCACTCACTGTTTAGAGGAAACCGAAAGCATGTATTTGAAACATTGTCGTAAAGTTGTGTACATGGGTCACCGTCGATTCCTTCCGGCGAAGCATGAGCTACGAAAGAAATGTGCGCATTTTGGCGGGAATGCTGACCGCTGTACAAAGCCGAGACACCGGAGTGGAGAAGAGCTATTTGATATGGTGAAGGACCTACACGTGGTGTTTGGCAAGGGAGACGGAAGCCAGGCTGCTCCGACTGGCGAGGATGGTCGTGCCGTGATGTGGAAGAAGAAGTCTATCTTTTGGGAGCTACCTTATTGGCAATGTTTAGAGGTCCGTAACGCGATTGATGTGATGCATCTGACGAAGAATCTTTGCGTGAACTTGATAAGCTTCCTGGGTACTTATGGGAAGCCAAAAGATACACTGGAAGCACGTCAGGAGCTGAAACGATTGAAGCAACGGACTGATCTACATCCAGAAAAGAGAGACAAAGGACGCCAGTACTTGTGTCCTGCCAGCTTCACTCTCAGCAAAGAAGAGAAGGCAAGCATGTTTGAATGCTTGAACAGTATCAAGGTTCCGTCTGGCTACTCCTCCAATATTAAGGGAATAATAAATATGATAGAGAATAAGTTCACAAACCTGAAGTCTCACGACTGCCATGTGTTGATGACACAGCTGCTTCCCGTCATACTCAGGGGTGTGCTACCAGTTAACGTGCGGAAAGCCATTGTGAAGCTATGTGCATTCCTCAATGCAATTTCTCAGAAGGTGATCAATCCAGACCATTTAGATCAGCTACAGAACGATGTGGTGCAATGTCTTGTCAGCTTTGAGATGATATTTCCACCATCCTTCTTCAATATCATGACACATCTATTGGTTCACCTCGTCAAAGAGATTCGTATATTGGGCCCAGTATTTCTACACAACATGTTCCCATTTGAGAGGTTCTTCGCTGTCCTAAAGAAGTATGTCCGTAATCGTTCTCGTCCAGAAGGATGCATTGCTAAGGGATACGAAACAGAAGAGGTCATTGAATTCTGTGTTGACTTTGTCGACGATCTTATGCCGATTGGTGTGCCCGAATCACATCACGAGGGGAGACTTGGTGGAAAGGGCACACTAGGGAGAAGATCGATGGTGATCAAGGACGTTGAGACATTTCGTAAAGCGC
Organism: Echinochloa phyllopogon; assembly: GCA_033239725.1. Classification (NCBI taxonomy): domain Eukaryota; kingdom Viridiplantae; phylum Streptophyta; class Magnoliopsida; order Poales; family Poaceae; genus Echinochloa; species Echinochloa phyllopogon. Next base: position 18,851,323 of record BTCW01000016.1, read on the forward strand.
ACCTCACAGTTTTGCAACAATCAACCTTAGTTGCTCCGTACATCGAGGAGCACATGCAGATTCTTAGGGACGAAAACTCAACAAAGTCTGCGGCCTTCATTCAGCGTCTGCACAATAGTACTTTCGCCAATTGGTTGCGAAGACGTCTTATGGGTGTCGAGGGCATTGATGCGCAGCTAGCTTTTGTAGCTAGAGGTCCATCGAGCACGATCTTGACATTCCAAGGATACGACATCAATGGGTATACATTTTACACAAGAGCCCAGAACAGGAAAGCACCAACCAAAACAGTGGTGTCCGGATCGACGCGACAGACACCAATGGCAATACAAACTCATACTATGGAATCATAGAGGAGATATGGGAACTAGAGTACGGACCTTTGAAGATCCCACTGTTCAAGTGCCAATGGGTGAAGCTGACTGGAGGAGGTGTTAAAGTTGAAGCAGACTATGGAATGACGTTAGTGGACCTAAACAAGATTGGCTTTCTAGACGAACCGTTCGTCCTGGCCAAAGCTGTCACACAAATTTTTTATGTGAAGGACATGGCTAGCAGACCGAAGAAAGGGGTGGATAAGAAAGGTGGGGGTAAGCAATTGGACCCATCACAAGACGAGCCAAAGCGTCATATAGTTCGTCCTGGAAAGAGAAAAATCGTAGGAGTTGAGGACAAGACGGATGAAGATTATGATATGCTCGATGGCCGGCCTCCATTCTCAGTGGCTGATGACCCAAGCATCCTGTTAGCGGTGGAGGAGACACCGTATCTACGACGTGATCACAATCAAGGAACATTTGTAAAGAGGAAGTTTATTAGTGTCCGAGTAAACGATGATGCCATGTAATTTAATTGAACTATGTTCCACCCAATTTGTAATGACTATAGTTGCATTTATGTTCCACCTATGTTCTAAGATTTTCTATTGATTTATAAGATTTTCTAGTAATTTATAAGATTTTCTAGTAATTTATAAGATTTTCTTATTTAATATATATTTTTAATAGGTACTAATAACTGAATTAAAACAAGTATTAATAACTATATATTAAAAACTATATTTATAATATTCCCAAATAGTAGCCCCCGGTGCTAAAGGCCGGTTTGGAAACTGGCGCCAAACGCAAATTTGGGGCCTTTAGCACCGGGTTGATTTAAAATCCGGTGCTAAAGGCCCCCAATTTTCGTTTGGCGCCAGTTACGGCCTTTAGCACCGGGTGTAGAAGACCCGGTGCTAAAGGGCCTTTAGCACCGAGTGGTGGGAAGACCTGGTGCTAAAGGGGGGGCCTTTAGCACCGGGTGCAGTATAGACCCGGTGCTAAAGGGCCTTTAGCACCGGGTCATGGCTGCACCTGGTGCTAAAGGCCCCCACCAATTTTCGTTTGGCGCCAGTTACGGCCTTTAGCACCGGGTGTAGAAGACCCGGTGCTAAAGGGGGGGCCTTTAGCACCGGGTGCTGTACAGACCCAGTGCTAAAGGGCCTTTAGCACCGGGTCGTGGCTGCACCCGGTGCTAAAGACGGGGCACCTATATAGGCCGGGGACTTCTCTCCCCTCCCTCACTTCGCCCTCATCTCACAGATCGAAACCGCCACCGGCGCCCCCTCGTCTTCTCAGCCGCCGCCGCCCGTCGCCGCAGCCACGCCTCTGTCCACTGTCGTCGCCCGCGTCGTCCCTGGCCGAGCCGACGCCGACGCCCATCGTCATCCCTGCGCCCGGCCGTGGTCACCTGTGGTCCCTGCGCCCACGCCGCCGCCACCCGTGGTCCCCGCCGCCGTCGTCGTCCCCGCGCCCGTCGTCCCCGCGCCCACGCCGCCGCCACCCGTGGTCCCCGCGCCCACGCCGCCGCCGCCCGTCGTCCCCGCCGTCGTCGTCGTCCCCGCGCCCGTCGTGACCGCGCCGGCGCCGCCCCTCGTCCCCTCGCCGCCGCCGCCGCTCGTCCCCGCGCCGCCGTCGCCCGCCGCCCGTCACGGTGAGCCCTCTGTGAAGCCGGCCTTCGTGTCGTGCGTGCATGTTTGTGAGCCGGCCTTCGTGCCGTGTGTACGTGTTTGTGTGTGCAGGTACCCGTTGCATGGCCGAACACGTGCACATTTGCTTAGCGAACGTGTTCGGCCATGCGCATTTGGTTAGCGAACGCGTTCGCGAACCCATACATTGGAAATGCATTGTATTTAAATATTAGAAATATATATGCTTCATATTTATTGAAAATATTAGAAAATATTAGAAATTTATTTTATTGGAAATGCGTTGTATTGGAAATATTAGAAATACATATGCTTTATATGTATTGGAAATTTATTTTATTGAAATGCATTGTATTGAAATATTTACTTTTAAATGTATATTGGAAATTCTATGTATATTAGAAATATATGTGCTTCATTTAAATGTATATTGGAAATTTTATATCGGAAATTCTATGCTTCATTTAAATGTATATTGGAAATGTTATATGTTTGTATAATGTATACTATCGAAAATGTTTATTATCGGAAATTCTATCGCGTACCCGAACCCACCGCGCACCCGAACCCCTTAGCGAATCCGTTTTTCACGCACCGACCCCATTAGCGAACCCGTTCGCGTCACGCCACCCGAACCCTTAGCGAATCAATTCACACCGCGCACCCGAACCCCTTGGCGAATCCGTTTTTCACGCACCGACCCCCTTAGCGAAAATGTTAGAAATATTGGGAATATGTATGCTTTGTATATATTTCTTATCAATTATTTTTAATTCTATAGATGGCGGACAACAACAACCCCGTCCCACCCATGCAAGAGGACAACAACGGCCCTGTCCCACCCATGCAAGAGGACAACGACACGTTCTTTGCGAATCAACTTATTAATATTGTAACCCAACCAATGTCCATGGATGATGTGTTGGGGATCATTGGAAGGGACGACAATATCCAGGGCGACAATGTTGCAAGGGCCGAAAATGTTGAAGGGGCCGCCAATGTCCAGGGCGAACGTGTCCAGGGCAGCACTATTGAAGGGGCCGGTAACGAGCCCTCGTCTAGTCAGGTGTGCATATAGATAACATAAATTTGTACTATACATGTCAATTATGTATACCATCTCTATATCATCTCGTATATATGTAATTTGTGTAGGCCGCCTCTGTTTCTACAAGTCGAGCTAAGAAATAAAAACGATCGACCACGAAGAAGCTGAAGGATGTCAAGTTGCACATCACTCGAGTGGAGGATGACGGGGAGCCAGTTGAGCCCCCAAAAGTGGCCAAGAAATTTGTATCTCAGTGCGGGGTAATTGTACGGGACAATGTGCCCATTAGTATCAGAAAATGGAAGTCCATGGACCCCACTGAGGAGTACGTGCTCCCCGATACAGAGAAGGAGATGCTATGGAGGGAATTAAAGGCAATATCCGACTGGCCTAGCACTCATGAAGCAGAAATGAGGGATTGGACAATGAAGAAGATGGCAGTTGTGTTTCAGGATTTCAAGAAAAAGTTGTACTCGCAATTTCTCAAAACCGGAGAGGCCCCGGATCATGAGAAGTATAAGAAGATCACTGATGACGAGTGGGAAGCATTCCTTGAGTACAAAACCTCCGAAGAGGGTGCAACGGCTAACGCTAGAAACGCTGGAAAAACGCCGCAAATAAGTACTCTCATAAGATGGGGTCGGGAGGTTACAAGGTAAGCATCGCTAAATGGGAGAAGATGGAAGAAGATCTATATGCTAGAGGCATCACTCCAGCGACACATGACTGGCCCACAAGGACCAAGCATTGGTACTATGGTCATGGAGGCACCCTGAGCCCAATCGACGGCTCCTTAGTTTTTCCCGAGGACTTGAGAGAACTAGCTCATTGTCTCCTCGATATCCTCAGGGCATCTGAGAGGGGAGAATTTGTTGCTGATAGAGACAGAGATGAGCTAACCTATGCCTTAGGGAACAAGGAGCATCCTGGACGGACGCGCGGCGTAGGCACAAGCATCTCATGGAAGAAAGGTTTCCAAGAGCACGCCGCCACCTATAGGAGCCGTTCGAGGAAGAAGGCCGAATATGAGCAGAGGGTGAGGGACCTAGAGCAAACGGTTGCCGCCCAGGGCTCAAAGCTCCAAGAAATGGAGTCAGAGATGGAGCGACGGATGAAGGTATCATGGCTGCAGATACAACAAGCCACAGGCGGGACCGGTTCCACAGAGCATGCACCTCTCCAACAAGCCGCAGGCGGGACCGGTTCCACAGAGCATGCACCTCTCCAAGATGCGGCCCTTATTAGCCCTCCACAACAATATCAAAGCAGTCACGCTTCCACACAGGCCGTCGAAGCGGTCCGTTGCACCGTGGATGAAATAACTCAACGGACCGCGTGCGAGCTTGTCGTCAGGCAGAAGAACTTAGCTGTGGTGGTACGTATGCGACCTTAGTTCGTACTGCATACATTTCACCGTAAATACCATTCATTTACTAACTTTCTTTGTGACTACTAAATTATCAGGTCACACACGGTATGACCAAACGTGTGGAAGAAGGGAAAAAATGGCACTGCAATGACATTCCACATGGTTACGTACCTGTTGAGGTGGAGCAAGTCGTCACCAACTGGGAAGACTTGGAACTTGACATCCCCGGAGGTGACGGAGAAACAAAACTCGGTTAGTGTTCTCACTGCATCATTCTATGGAGCAAGGCAGACGTCGTCATACCCGGTACACCTGCGGCTACCAACAAGCCTCCGTCACCTCCACCGTCTCCAAGAGATCCACCGGATCATGACAATTCTCCGGGAGCTCCTGATACAAGCCCGTCTCCTCCGCAGAAGAGGTCTCCGTCTCCTCCGTCGCGGAGGTCTCCGCCCCCTCCGCCGAAGTGGGGACGCTGCACTAAAGCCTCTGCCCCCACTCCACCAGCGAAGAAGGCGCGGAAAACCAGAGAGAAGCCCGCACCAGAGAAAAGAGCGGGTGAGAAGACTCTAGAGGAGCTCGAAGCCTCGGTCAAAGCAGACACAAAGAGGCAAATGGCCGAGTGGAGGAAAAAACCTGAGCCGGAGCCGAAGCTTGATCCCACCGTCGTCAAGTCATTCCTCGGTAATTTGAGCAAGGGTCAACAGAATGAAGTAATAGTAACAGACTATGACCGCTCATTACTGAAATCTCGCCGGAAGCGGAAGGCTGCAGATAAGGAGGCGGGCCCATCCAAAAAGGTTCCTCAGCTCGGCGAGCAACCTCAGCGGCCCTTGGGTCCATTGCCATCTCTGGACGAGATTAACGTGCAACGAGTAATGGCCGAGACTGGACTAACCAGAGCGCAAGTCCTGGGGGAAGAAGAGGTGCCTGTAAACACAACGTTGAAGTGGCCGTTTAGGCTTGGCGAGCCTATGGTCCCTCCTGAAATGGAGAGCAAGCTACAAACGAAGATGCGCCGATTCCATGAGTGGTACTTGGAAGAATCAAGAAGGAATAAACGGCGCATGATCAAAGTAGGCGTGAAGGACCATGATTTCTACAATGGTGACGAGGATTGGATCTGGCTGAGGTTTAAGGATATATATGAGCTGTACCACCGCGACGCCATGGACGTGGATTTGATCACCTGTTGGACACTGTAAGTACTTTGTTGTTGCTTATAATTTGCAGTTTGAAAACAATAATTCCAATCTATGCTGACGCGGGCTTTATTTATTGCTTAACATATGCAGAATGGAGACAAATGATATTGATGAATCCTGAGGAAACATATGGAAACATATACAAGTATATTAAGAAACAAAATTACTGCGACTCCATACTAATCCCGTACAACATCGAGTGAGTACATACACAGGCTTCTTCTTATACTATTTGTGTACTATTTCATTTCTGATTATAATATATACATGTATACAGATTCCACTGGTTCCTAATAATATTGTGTCCTGACCGGGGTGTCGTGATCGTCTTTGATTCATTGCACACTACAGAACATCATGGACATGATGACAAGGTGATGTATATTTTCCCCTACTTAATTCACCCCTTACACTCGCAATGACTTAACTCAATTTTTTTGTTCGCAGGGCCTGGATTCAATTTCGCCAAGAACACCCGGGTATTCAACATGAAACACTAAAATGGAACATTGGCTTTCCGGTAAGCAAGTAATTTGTACATGTAGGCCTCGGCTAATATATTATATGAATTTTACTTAATTTCTTTTGGTCAACAGTGTGCCAAACAAGGCAAGGGAAATAATTTATGTGCATACTATGTTTGCGATTACATGTGGAATTGGGGACATAAAAAGCTTACACAACACGATATTATGGTACGTAATAATAAAAACATTTCCATTATTATTAAGTGCACAATTATTGTCTCCAACTCAGCGGATTAAATATCTTTCAATTATTTGTAAATTATAGATGTTCAACCTGAAGGAAGAGTCCCTAGAGCTAGAAAGAATTGACGCAATTGCAGAACAACTCGTCGGATGGATCTGAGACGAGGTCGTCAATCCCCGAGGAGAATTCCACTCGCCAGTACTGGATGACGTGCCAGACAGTCCAACAAGCTAGTCGTCAATCTTAATTAAGTAGAAAATATAGTTCAAATATATATAACTCGAGTTGACATGCATGAATATCTACTTTTGTAATATATATGTCTTCTATTTTGATGAAATGTCAGCTAATATGAATATAGAGTCGGCCGAATACGCATTAGAATACACGTATTAGAATATATACGTATATACACGTATATAGACGTGCATGCATGGCTACTGAAAAAAGCAAAAAAAAAGAAATCCGGGGCCTTTAGCACCGGTTTCAGACAGCAACCGGTGCTAAAGGCAGGCCCTTTAGCACCGGGTGCAGCCACGACCCGATGCTAAAGGCCCTGCCAAAGGCGCTACGGGGCAGGCCCTTTAGCACCGGGTTGTGGCTGCACCCGGTGCTAAAGGGACCCTTTAGCACCGGTTATTCAACCCGGTGCCAAAGGGGTACCCCTTTAGCCTCGGATTAGTTGCACCGGGTGAGAAACCCGGTGCTAAAGGGCTTTCCCACCCGGTGCAGATGTTGATCATTATGCTAGTTATGACTTTTAACCCAAAGTCCCAACACTTCCGATGGGATTTTTGGGGTCCATATAGTTCATGGCCCACCCCACTGCTTCTGTAGTTCCATAGACACTAACAATGCATCCCTCTACAAATGATCAATTATGTACCAATGATTTAAGGAAGTCATAAAACCTCTGATATGAAAACATTTGATGCAGGTATGACCGACAAAGCAAGAATATCTCCTTCACTAGATGTGTAGTGAGATGGACCATCAAATCAAACAAAGGATGGAGTGAAAGTAACCTCAAGAAAGCATATTGTCTCGTATTTCCTTTTCTCTAGGTCCAATGAGGTATACGTCAATTCTGTTACTGGGTTGCTTTGGTCTGGATATTAAGATCGACAACATCATATATTTCCATTTCTTGCAAAGCCATGGTAGAATACAGTAAATTGACATTACAATAGGCTAGGTACTATGTAGGGTCACCGAATGGACTGATGACATACGTGCTCATAGCGAACCTAATATTTCTGCAATCATCAACGAATCATTGATAGTGAGCGTTGATGTGTGCCCATTGGGCAGCATCTGCGGTGTGTCGCATGATATCGTCCTTCTTCTTGCAACCTTCCTTGTCCCAATCCAAGGCTCGGCCTCCTTTCTAGTGGAAAATATGTGTCTCAAGCTGAAAATGATAGGAAAATACCATGACACCGTCATAGAAGCCCCTATATTACTCTTCTTAGGCTCTTTGTCTTTCCTTGTATGCTTGTACCAGGACATACCACATTTACTACAATTATCCAAATCTTTGTACTCTCCATGAAATAAAACACAACTATTCTTACATGCACATTTTCTCTATTTTCAATCCCAAAGGACAAATTATTTTCTTTGCCTCATATATGGACTCCACCACAAGGTTTCCCTCTGGTAGAATGTCCTTTATCAAAACCGATAGTGCTTTGAGACTTCAATCAGTCCAACCATGAGTTGCCTTCAGCTGCACAAGCTTGAGGTCGCCGGATAGACGTGAATATATTACAAAAACAGGATAGAGGGGTTTGTTGGAATTTTGGATGAACTATTTGAGTCTATTTAACCTAGTATGTCATGCTCGCTAGACATATAAAAAATATTGGAATGCTTCTTCCTCTACCCCCTCCATCGTCATCGTTGTCAACTTGGTTAATACATTATGCTTCACCATTCATTGATACATCCTGGTTCACCTTCGTTAAGGCATTCCTCACCGTACTTGTCCCGACATGTATACTTATTTTTGAAGAACATTAGAGCTTTTTGTACATTAAATCTATAATGAATGTTTGAGATATAATGAAACCCTAAAAATCAGATTAATAACAAAATCCTCGAACTAGCATATAAGTATCATTCCATACTAGGTCAAGCAATTCTATAGCCAAATCTAACATCTACGAACCTCTTTGTACCAACTTTTTCTAAATAGTATCAAAATGCAAAGACGAGACAAAATGAGGAGAAGGACAAGGACAAGGGATTAGGTGGGGGGAAATATATACCTTTGAGACAATAATTGCAAACACAAAGCAAATTCCAAAACATGGCAAAAATCGCCCCAATAGCAGCCAACGAAGACTCTATTTGCGGGCGGCAGCTTACGGGAACTCCATTAATTGAGCTAGAACATTGGTAACGGCTGACAACAATACCCATTACAAATAACGTAATATATGTAACGGCCAACAACTAACCGTTACCAAAGTTTCTAACATTGGTAATGGACCACATTGTTAGCCAGGTCAAGCATAGTCAGTGGAGCCTTGTTCGTAACGGATGCTAACCACGTTTGTTACTGTTATCTCTTTTGTAACGGATAATGTATACCCGTTACCAAGACGGTGTTACCTATATTCGGTTTTTACGTAGTGGAAGTTTCAGTGTTTTATAGAACTAAAATTGTGTTATTTAAAAACACTATATTTAAACTTAGGGTTTTACGAGATTTTCGTCTTTGCGACCTTTTAGTGCACAAACAGTGATGGTTTCAGCTCAGATGTGCCTGTCACAGAACATAATTGAAGTTCCAGTGTTTTGTTGAACTAAAAGTGTGTGATTTAAAAGTGTTATATATATATATGAAAAATTCATTCTACACGTGTACGTGGCTATCCCATCTTCTATTTTTGCATCCACGTGTGCACAGACCACAATGTCATATTAGCGGGTCACCAGAACCAAGCAGATCCGGTAGCGGCCAGTGTACGTATTGACGCATGTGTACATTATCCCTCCGCTCTATATGTTGCTACAGATGATTTCAAACTGATTTTTTGTTGAGATAATTTGGGAGTCGCTCGTCCTCATCCTACCACTGACCCATACGACCATTTCTCTCTCTGCGCCTGTCGGCGGCGGCGAATAGCTACTCTACTCCTCTCATCTGTCGGCGGCAGCGAAGCTCAGGTATGAGCACATATACTCATCTGAATCTTGGTGTTTGATTCATCAATTGTCTAAGCATACACTTGTCCGCCCTTATGATCATGGGCGCCTACGAGTACTCGTCCGCTTTCTTGTCCGTGCAGAAACGAGATGTTCCTCTACCTGGAGCTGTACGCAGGGGATTTTACTGCACCAACAGGGGATGGTTCTGTTTGACGTTAGGGATATTAGTGGTGGAACCAGTGGGTTATGGGAGGTTAGTTAATTAAAAAATTTAAAATACTTGGGTTTAATTACGGCCATCCGTTCCGAGATATCGGACGGTGGAAACAAAAAGAGCATCAGAGATATCTAAATAGAGGTATCAAATTTGTGGGACCAGCTATAAAAAATAGTTGGATCAACTATTAATTTACATTCGGTACTTTCAGATACTGGTAGGTACCTCTCCAAGCATTGTAAAACAGGTCTAGTTAATTAGCTACCTCATTTTTATTCTACTTCTCTTGCTTTGAAATCAAAATGAGTCACTGGGCCAACCTAGTTAATCCTTATTCATTTTTGCGTGTATCATTATCTGCTGCTCCGGAGTCTAAAAAATGTCCATCCTGATTCGGTTATTGCAGGCAGAATAAATACTGGACTAGTAGGGTCTCCACGGTAACAGGTGTAGTAGAAAATGGTGGGATGACAAGAGGAAAACCCGAACAAATTGTGCCGAGAATGCTAGCTAGGCAATAGGAGACATGGGGAATGAGGCAACTTGTAGTCTGCCGAGCTAGCATCCAGTACTTCCATTATCCATATCATTCTTTCCAGATAGTCCTACGCTGCCTCCTACTCCGACTAGGGTTGCATAAGTTGTCGGCCATTGCATTTTCTACAAAAGGAGTTATCCGCGAAATGCTTGCATAAATAATTTGATAGTCATGTAGTTCCCCTTCCTCCTGGGGGTTCTACCTCATCTTTTGCTTATTCAAGGATTAAAATAGCATTATCTTATGCTGGTTAGTTCAAAAAGGAAAACATATGAGAAGTCGCCAGTAGAGAACCGGGATTTAGTTCCGGTCCCACGTCCGGGACTAAAAGTCTCTCACGCTAAAAAATATTTACGCCTACTAGGATTTGAACCCACAACCTCTTCATGGTGTCACACATAACCATCACCTACACATTACATGTGATGGAATGTGGGATGCTTTCTTTTTGTTGTAACCCGTGAAACACCTCCATCCGGGACTAAAGACCCTTTAGTCCTAGTTGGAGCTACCAACCGGGACTAAAAGTCATCATTTTAGTTCCGGGTGAAATCACCATCCGGGACTAAAGGTTGAGACCTTCTAGTCTCGGCTGGGAGCTCCAATCGGGACTAAAGGTCATTTAGTCTCGGTTGGAAAGCTCCAACCGGGACTAAAAGGTCCTCTTGGATCCAGAAAAATATGAATCGGGAATGAAAGTTTATTTATCTCGGGCCAAAACTTAATCGAAACAGATGGAAAGTCATTTCTCCGCTAGCGAGTGCATATCGATTTGCTCGATCATGCGCACAGAGGCACCGTATCAAATAAATTACTCCCTCCGTTCCAAATTATAAGTCGTTTTGCCAAATCTAGATTCATAAATAATAGTATGTATCTACATATATACTTATGTCTAGATACATACTATTAACTATGAATCTTGAAATGTCAAAACGACCTATAAATTGGAACGGAGGAAGTACCATTTAACAATCTCCTTACCGGTGCTACGTACTGTGTATATATGTTTAGTTGACTCCCTAGTTTCATTCATCCACGCTTTCACGACACCACCTTATCCTGCAATAAAGGTTGCCATGTCCTGTTCAAACAGAAGGACGATTGCAAAACAAATAGGATGTGAAGAGCTGGTGGGAATGGGAGACACTAAGGAAGAAACAGTAACTGCTGATGAATGGCTGTGCTCATTCTCGGTCGCATAGTGGTGCACGACCTTGCCTTTTCTAACTAGCGAAACGATTATCTCCTGCGCGTAAAGGTTGTACACGGAGAATCTGATGTGGAGTGTTTGAGATGCATAAATAAATGTGCTCTAATTAAGAAGTACAGATCTGCTCTCTTTTATCCCGTACAACATGTTACATTCGGAAAAACGGACTATACAGCGACCAGTTGCAACTCGTTCAATCGAGTTCCATTCCGTCTAAAGATTCGTGTTTTTTGTCTTGTTCTCACGTATTCTATACATATTTATTTTATTTTACGGTTTGTGTCAGGTATGGTGCATGTGCAGCGCAGGAACAGATGTGATAAAGCTACTTTTCAGTGTTGTGCTAATACCGTTGGAGTAGATATAAACTTTATGTCATGTACATCGCTCGTTTATCGGGAAGTATGATTCACTTTTTGACCGCTCTGGTTCTGTACCCAACGGTCACATGCATGCTCTGGTTCTGTACCACCCACCACTCGTTTAAATTTTGAATGCACATTGAAATAAAAAAATCATTAATTAGCTCCACACATTAAAAAAATATGTCTGCCACATCGATTGTGCCAAGTGCAACATCGTGGTTCTGTTACAGCCATAGTGGTCCTGTACCATTGTTGTACCATGTCTGGTCACCGAAGAAACCTTCATGTACCATGCAATGCATGTACACATACCATTTTAGATGTTGTGCACTAGTGCACGACATCATTAAACATATATCTAATAATTAATTTAGAGATGTACCGTACTCTGGGGTTGTAGAAGATTATACACCATACACACAAAACAAGGGTCGATCAAATATTCACACAAGAAAGAAGTCCATTTTTTACCATCCAACTATAGCCTCGGTTTGGTCTTGACCATCAAACTTGAAAATCAGGAATCTTTAATCATTCAACTCTCAACACCGTTCATATTTAGCCATCGGGTTGTTTTCATAAGTGGTTTCGCTGACGTGGACGACATGTGGAGGTGGGACCCGCATGTCAGCTACTTTTCCTCTCTTCTCTCTCCTCTCTCATTCTTCTCTCTTCGCCACTGCCCCTACTTGCCGCCCCGCCGGCCGCCGCCCCTGGCCGTGCCCTCCCCGCCTGTTGGCCGCCGCTTCCCGAGGCCTCCCTACCGCACCGCCGGACGCCGCTGCTCGCGGCCCGCTACCGCCTGGCCGCGCCCTCCTAGTTGCGCCTATCGGCGGCTGCCGCCCGCGGCCTCCCCACCACACCGCCAGACACCGCCGCCCCGACCTCCCTGCAGCACGACGCCGCTGCTCGCTGCTCGAGGCCCGCCCCCGCCCCTGGCCGCGCCTGTCGGCCGCCGCTGCCCGAGGCCTCCCTACCGAACCGCCGGACGCCGCTGCTCGCGGCCCGCCACCGCCCCTGGCCGCGCCCTCCTAGTTGCGCCTATCGGCGGCTGCCGCCCGCGGCCTCCCCACCACACCGCCAGACACCGCCGCCCTGACCTCCCCACAACACCTCCGTACGCCGCTGCCCGCGTGTCACACCCGGATTTACACAAAACCCGAATGCGGCCATATGTGTGCCCAGGAAGTCCACATACACATATAGCAAACAAATAAGGTAAAATCAGAGTACAATGCTTTATTAATCTCATCATAGCGTAGCGTTTACATCAGAGTGCTTCAAAAATAAATCATGGACAACGGAAGACTAATACATCTCTCTAGTGTAGCCGCAATCCCACAGGGACTCTGACTGGGAGAACGCGAGCTCAGAAGTACGGCAAATCCTCTGGAAACTCCACAGCATAATCAGCCTGACTCCAATCTGTTACCCGTCCGGGATTTTGCCCAAAATAATAACAACAGCAAGTGTAAGTAACAGAATTACTGAGCAAGTATAGCACGGGGGATGAGGCAAAGGAGGCTTGACACTGGCTTAACTGCATTAGCACTTTTAGTTGGTTCGTTTTAATCATAACTACTACTTTAGATGAAACCCAGTTGTATCCCAAATTAATTAATGCAAGTCATCATTAAACAGTAATAAATATCATCTTCTAATCATAAAAGGATCTAGGCCGCTCGTGACCCTGAGCCGGGCTATCATGATAGATCGTACACTCTGCAGAGGTTTCGCCCTTTTCCCACCAGTCGCGTAAAAGTTCAAAGGAACTTTGCACCCAACCACGCACGTCGACACTTCCGAGGTGTGACTGCATAGGGACGCTACGAGGCTTTCACAAGACACCCTAACAAGACAGTAGCCGCTGGAGTACTACAAGGTGGTGAGAACTTAGGCACCGAGATTGACTGACCCTCAGGGCGCAGCGTGAGGGGGTCAATGGCGTCCACGCACCGGCAAATCATGCCAATAACAAAGTAAATGGCGCAACGTGCGGAGCTCCCGCGCTCATGGGGGCTCCCAACACGGGACTGGGTCTAACGGGACCTAGCCGACGGGGCTACCGTCCTCGGTGGAATCCGAAAACACCTCGCGCCTTGCCTCCTACAACGCCGTAGGCCACTCGGTAACCACTGCCAAGCTAGAGACGTACAAGCTACTCAACCAAGACCAGAGCCATTATAGTTCTGGCGGCGGCGACAGGCTCCCAGGTTGCCGCTTTTACGAACCAGTCCTTAGGGAGAGACACTGGGGCCAGGCAAAACACACAAGCCCCAGCTCCCTGATCCAAGTTGCTAAAAAGCAAGTTTTAACATTAAGGTTGAAGTGGACCATTAATACAAGTTTAACAGTTAAATAAAGGTGACAGTAGTTGCGCCTAGCAAAATACTACCCATATGCAAGAACCCAAAGGAATACAAGGACAGGGAAATAAATGCTAGGTACAACCTTAATGGTAAACAGTATTAGACACATGCGTATGTAATGAACAGTGTATTAAAGATGAGATAGGTAGCAAGGATTGTCCGTGCTAATACTTGCCTTCCTCGGAGTACGGCTGCTGCTGCGAGTCCTGCTCTGGCACGTCCTCAACGTACTCGAAGTCCAAAGCTACGGGCTCGCCGACTGGACACGATCATCACGCAAGCATCCAAAACAATCATTACATGCAAACAAATTAATTCTATTAGAAACAGTACACCAACAGTGAAAACAGTACAAAAACAGGAGCTAGAAATAATCTACGCTTTTCTACGAACACGTGAGCGCAAGAATCACTCTAATCGGAGCTAAAACGGGAAAGTTATAGCGTTTCTAAGTTTCAGGGACTTGCTGGCAAGTTTCTGAAACTTCCAGGGGCTCATTTGTGAAAAACCAGGGGCTAAAACATAATTACGCATTAAAACCCGAGAGCTAACGCGCAAATATGCCAGCTCTGGACGGCGGGTCCTATTTTTCAAAAGCGCGGGGGCTAAAACGAATAAAACAAGACCTATCCGCAAATACTTTTGAACTGAGATGGACTCCGGGTTGATTTCTGAAAAGTTGAGGGGCTCTTTAGAAAAATAGCCAGCGCTGACCGGTATTGACTCGGTCAGACGCGTGGCAGCCGTTGGATCTGATCTGGGCGGCTAAGATTTAAAACGTGAAGGGGTATCGGCCGTTCTAATCGTGACCGTCGATCTGAGATCCGACGGCCCGAGGCCGGGCCTCGCCGGAGACGACGACCGCGCGCGGCGGCGCCGCTCGGCCGCGGCGAAAACTCGCCGGAGTTGGCCATAACTCGGGCTACAAGGCTCGGTTTGCGACGAGGTTTGGTCCTACGGACTCCGGGAGACATGGCGAGTTCACCCGGGGGGTTCAAGTCGAACAAAGGCCGGCGAGGGGGTCGGACGGCCGTGCGCGGCGGAGTGGGACTCTGGTGTACTGCGGGGGCTCGGCTCGGGTTTTTGGTGCTGGGGTTGCTGGGGAGGTTAACAAGTGCATAGAGGTTGTGCAAAGCGAGTTTGGTGCGGTGCAGCGACCGGACGACGACGGCCGGCGGTCGGCCGACGACGGCGAACGCGGGGAACCCAGCTACGGTGTTCTAACGCTGAAATTGAGGATAGTGGTGGACGTGTTACCTCCTGAGGAAGCTTCTGGCGAGCGGAATTGGCCGGAGATGGCTCGGGAGGCGGGAACGGCGGTCGACGACGAGCGGCGGACGGCGGTCGTCGGTGTGCGTCGGCGAGGGAGCTCCGGAGCGCGGGGAGGGCCGTGTTGTGGCTCGACGGGGTTCTCGTGGAGCGGTGAAGCAGCTCCGAGGATCGGCCGGGACGGAGGTGCGCCGGAGCGAGGTGACGACGGCGGCCAGCGGACTCCGGAGCGCGGCAGCTCAGGAGCGGCGCGATTGGAGGCGGCGGCGGCGCTAGGGTTGGGACGATGGGGTGAGGGGAGCGGAGCGGCGGTGCGGGCCAGGTTAAGTAAGCGCGGGGGTGCAGTGGGCCTCGGCGTGCGGGCCGGCCGCGGCGAATGCGCGCTCGGGCACCATTACTGGAGGAGGAAGAAGGTAGGTGACATCAGCCTGGCGTCAGCGGCCTGACGAGCGGGGTCCACCGGTCAGTCGAAACAGGAGGGGGGGCGCTGCGAGCACGGGCCGCTGCAGGGCCGGATGCTGGTTGGGCCGCGGCTGGAGCTGGGCCGAGCGGGGAGAAAAGAAAAAGAGGAGGGGCGCTGGGCCGCGGGGTGTTGGGCCGAACTAGAGAAAGAGAAGAGGGGGCAAAAGCGAACCGGAAAACAAGTTCAGGGAGCGAAAGCGAACTCCAGCCCTAACAACTTTTCTAGAGCTCCAAACAAACTGATTCAAATTTGAATTTAAATAAATTTAAATTCTTGTTTGAATCACAAGCAATACAAAAATAAATGCAGCAGCATGAATGCAACAATAAATGTTTCTACCACTTATATTTGATTTTAAATTTTAGAAATTTATTATTTAGCCTTTATTAAATAGGAGCAAGCACTAATACCAAAAAAATTTTAAATTTGACATTTTTGGGTGTTACACCGCGCCCTCCCCGCCAACAGGAGAGAGAGGAGAGAGGAAAAGTAGCTGACATGTGGGCCCCACCTCCACGTGGCGTTCACGTAAGCGAAATCACCCATCAAAACAGCCTGATGGCCAAATATGAACGGTTTTGAGAGTTGAGTGGTCAAAGATTCCTGGTTTTTTAGTTTAATGGTCATGACCAAACCAAGGCTATAGTTCCATGGTCAAAAATGGACTTCTTCCATTCACACAATTGCATATCCAATACTACTCCATGAATGAAACATTGAATAAAAATTACCCCACAAACATGACATATAATTACTGGATCACATGTGCTCCAAAAATAAACATCAAAATTAACAAAAGAAATATGTAATTGTACATCTTAAAAAATATGTGCCTTCTCCTTTGTACACCAAAAATACACCAAACTAATTAGCTTCTTGTACTTTTCAAACAACCAGAGAGAGAGGTACTGGGCAGAGAGCAAAGGTGCCCAATATATTACAAAGAACATAAGTGAGATCTCAATTTTGAAAGAAAAAAAACAAGTAGATTAAAGGAGAGAGAAAGAAGTCAAAACGAGGAGAAAGATTATATTAACATACATATCACATTCCTGTAGAATCAAGATAAATAAGGCTCAATATTCCTATGTCGGTTAAATATATTTTTATTTGATGTTCTCTAACTTAACAAAATCATCATATACCAATCATGTATGTCTTGTACAAAATATCCACTAAACAGGCACAATCTAACAACAAAAAGGATTGAGGAGCTAAGTAGCCGTGACACGGAAGGTAGTACTCCTTCCGTGTATAACAGAATCTAGTACTCCTAAGAAAAAAAGACATTTTATCCGCTCACCCTAACGATATTGTCAAAAAACATGATCGTTGGGTGAGTGGATAAAATGTATTTTTTTTCTTAGGAGTACTAGATTCTGTTCCCGGTACTAGATTCTTAGGGATGATTCATTATCCACTCACCTCACCAAACGATCTTAAGACCAAGCACGAACAGGGGGCGGCCGTGAGATGCTCCCAGTGAAGCGAGGCGGCGGCGTCCACAGCGAGTTTCTCAGCGTCCTTGGTGCCGCCTTGATGAGCTTCTGGAGTAGCTCCAGCTTGGGGAGACGGCCTCCCCGGCGTGGCGGCGACAAGCTACTGCTGCTCGAGCTCGCCGAGACGGCCTCCTTGGCACAGCCGTGACGAGATCCTCATGCTCGAGCTCTGCACCTGGATCCCCATCGCCGCCGACAGCTCGTGGCAGCTCTGCACCTGGATCCCCGTCGCCCCTTGAGAAAATGGATAAGCAATCAAACAAAACAGAAAGAGAACAAATCAAATTCAAGAAAAACACAATCATGATCCGGACACTTTAGCCCCAAGATGTGCCACGTGCAGCATCCCACGAGCGCTTGCCGGCCCTGGAGCTCGGCGTGCAGGGTGAAGCGCTCTACGAGGCTGCCCTCGTCGCGCCCCCGCACACCGGCACGTGCGTCCCGACGACCAGGAGACTCGCACCGGCACCGGCGCCGATGCCGCGCTCCCGACTGTTGAGGCAACCATGGCCGGAGGCAGCCTGTGACCGTGAAGCGCTTTGACACGTGGCCCTCTCGAGCTCGACAACGGAAGGCCAGAATTAGATGTGAGTACCTCCATGCTTATCAGCATCGTGGCCTCTCAGATGCGGCGTCGAGGACGAGGAGCCGAAGGAAGCGGCAGCGGCGAGCGCCTCATCCACGGCCATCGGGTGGTGCGGCGAGAAGTCGACGCCCAGGACTGGGTTACGCAGCAACGATTTCATCTCCTCGCACACTGCGACTGCTTGTTAGTCCAAGCACCCACCAGATCCAGTACCTCGTCGTCGTCGCTGCTGCCGCCGTGTACCTCGGCAAGGCACCCACCCTGGTGCGTACCTCATCAAGGGAGGCCGGAGCCGCTTGCGAGACCGATTTGGTTGTCGGAGATCTGGCCGAAAACCGAACGCGAGAGGAGAGAGAGAGGTGTTCAGGTGTGTGCGGTTCAAATGATTTTGAACGAGCAACGAGAGGACCAACTGACCTTTTTATTATGCATTACATTTTATATATTATATCTATATGACATGATATAATGTCTGTCGTCCTGACTCCGGTCCAGATCTCGAGGGTTCAGGACCGGTGTTCGTAAACCAAATGGATGGTTGGAATAGACAGTGTTGCAACTCTATATAGTATTAAATCTTCATTCTAAGTTTCACGTGATTAAAGGCTGCGGTTGGTTAGTGACACACCCAATAATCTTTTTGTCGTGTCGGGCTACTCACGCGAACATAGATTCCCATACTACGTGACAGCTAGTCATGCGTTGCCGCGGGTGTAGGCTAGCAGTAGGTTTGACCCCAGCATAGATATTTTTTTCTACATTTCCTTCCTATATTTTAGATATTTATTCTCGGATATGTCATTTATTTTTCCTTTTTCTTTTTGTTGACACGAGATCGCGCCAACGAAGTCGCCGTTGCCTTTGGAGCAAAACCGGTCAGACCGCTTTTGGAGTCTTGAAGCGAAAACCGGTCAGACCGCTTAGTGAAGCCGGTCGGACCGCTTTGGTCGGGGCGACGGTGAAAACCTAGAACTTCGAGCTCGGGAGGGACCCCGTCGGAGCTTGAGAGTCTAGGGTTGTTCTAGGGTCGGCAGGCCACCTAGAACGCCCTCAAACGTCGTCGAGACGAGAGAAGAACAGAAGATACAGAGGTTGGAAGAGCTAGAGATTGGAGATAAAAGTAATGCAGAACATAAAAGGATAAAAGTAAAGGAAAAACGATAAAAGATAAATAAGATAAATTCGATTGGATGTTGGATAGATGATATCTCAATCGGCCTTAGCCCTTTATATTTATAGGGTGGGATGGACTTACCCCGTTGAGTTGGTTTACAATATGCGATAAAACTCTAAAGTTCTAAACCTACTCCACTACGGGAGAAACCGGTCAGACCGCTTCTAGGAACCGGTCAGACCGGTTTGGCCGTTGCCAGACTAGAACCGGCCCTGATCTGTTAGGCAAATGTCAATTTTGGTTGTCAACACTTTTCTATTTATTTGTTTTGTTCGTACTTAAACGCGTTGCCGTGTGCTTGTGCATGCATGCATGGTAGTGGCAGCAGGCGACGATGCGTGCGTGCCCAGCACTTCCATTCTTTTTTTTCTTATTTTCCTTTTTATTGTATTCCCTTATATTTTGTTCATCCATTCCTGATGTACTGATGTCATGTACTTTGTTCACTTTATATAATTATTTTTTCATGAAGTTTAATATTTTGATCGCTATACACAATTTTTTGTTCATGTATACTATAATTCTTTTGCGATGTCTAGTTTCTCGTATTTATCCTTCTATTTTAATATTTCTATTATTTCAAATTTTCCTTCTAATTCTCACATATTTAGTTATCCCTTTTCTTTCTTTTTTTTCTTTTTAATCCTCGTGTATATATTGCCAATTTTATTTTTTTATAACTCATATACTTCTTGTCCGTTTATGTTGTGGTCTTTTTTCTTGTCCTTTTTTTGTCGAGGCTAGATCATTATCGTATTATTTTTTATTTGTTTTACTAATTTGTTCTTATTGTATTTTGTGATATAAAATGATTTATTCAATTTGTATACTAACTTGTTTGTTCTGTGGACATAGTTTGTTCACCTAATTTGTTCATGGTGTGAAATAATTTATTTGCATGTGAAGCTATTTTGTTTTTTACATTTTAGACTAGTGTAAACTTATTTGTTTATTTGTGTCCTCCGAACAAATTAATCCCATGTGGAGCGATTTTGTTCACTTCATAGAGTAGCTTTAAATTATTTATTCATTGTGTGGACATATTTTATCCGCGTGTAAGAATAATGTGTTCGCGGTGTGGATGCATTTGTTTTCCATGTAGAATATTTGTTTGTATGTGAAGTCATTTTGTTTTCAATGTTAAAATTATTTTTTTATTTGACTATAATAATAATTTGTTCATGATGTGGTCATTTTTTCTCCGTGTAGAATAATTTGTTCGCATGTAGATCAATATTATAAATAGACTAATTGATCTATATGTAGACCAATTTGTTTGCATGTGGAGTAAGTTCGCTTATACAAATATTCGTAATGTGGGGTGCATGTGTTCTCCATATAGAACAATTTGTCCGCACGTAGAGTCGTTGCTCGCCTATAAGATTATTTTGTTCGCAATGTGGAGTGCATTTGTTCTCCATATGGAATAATTTGCTCTCTTGAACAATATATAATTGGCGGACTAATTTATTCGCCATGTTAAATTTTTTATGCGTCCTGCTAAATTATTTGTTTGCAGAAAACAATGATTTGTTCTCATTGTTCCGGTATGTTCGTACTACTAGAAAATGTTCTAACTTCATAAAAAAAGCTTGTAAAATAAATTTCTTCAGAATATAGTCACCGTGTGGTCTTGCTTTAAATATGTTGTCATAAAAATACAATGGTGCAATCAAAACGTAATTTAGATATCCAGTTTAAGATATATAGATTTTTTTTAGTTTGGAACACTCTTGCATACATGTTGACGTCCGTGATTTGTCTTTTTCTTTGTGCACCACCGCTTTTTTCTATTGGTGTACGTCCACCGTAAAGATAGTTGGGTCCGGATTTAGAAAATAGATAAAAAAAGTGGCATGCTATTAGCATGTCTTACAAATGTGTGTTTATCACCAGAGCGATGGCTAGACCCACCCAACTTTGCCACACCACACGCCGGATATCTCATGCCTAACCTTCAGCGTCCATTTGGATTGTTACTGCACTTGCGGTGGTGCCCGACGCATATGCAGTAATGTAGTTCAATTTAGCGTCGTAGGCCCCCGAATGTTGGCGGACCATATATTCATATGCGGAACCTTTTGTAACATCCCGAATTTTCATAGGATCGTTGAATGCAAAAATCTCAATCTTCAAAAACTTGTTGTGCAATTGTGTGCTTGCAATCACATATAAGGATGTATTCATTTTGCTCCCTATGCTCCTAGGCAAACTAAATTTAAATTTAAAAATTAATTGAGTGTTAAGGATCAAATAGGAATGATTTGGTTTTATTTGGCTTTTGGTTCTTTGGTTGTGTTTGAATTCAAACAAAAGCTAACTAAACTAATTTACTAACCTAAACAGCTCCTGTGGGCCTAAACCTTCTAACCTAACCAGCCCAACCAGCCAACCTACCCCGCGGCCCAACCAAACCACAGCCCAGCCAACCCAGCAAGCGCCGCTGTGCCCCTTCCCCTTAATCTTTCGCCAACTGGTGGGGTCCACCTATCAGCTTTCTTCTCCAACCACTCCCCTCTCTCGCCCGGCCGTTGTCGCCCCGACTCTCGCACACACGCCGCATGTGAGCTTCTGCCGCCCGGCCAATCACGTTGCGAGACGGTGGCGGCCCGTCCAGATGCTGCCGCGTGGAAAGGGAACGGATGCCCAAAAATCTCACGCCGTCCGCGCCCTCGGCAAGCCCTAGGGCATCCGCCCTATTTATCCACCGCACCAGCTGCTCCCTGCCCTAGCCGCCACTGCCCCTTTGGGGTTTCCAATTCACTCCAAGCCGTCGCCAGGGGGAAGAAGAGAAGAGGAGGGAGCCAAAGCGGAGCAGGGAGGAGGAGACGAAGCCGGAGCGTCACGCCGCTGCAACGCTGTCGTACCGCGAGCTACCACCCGTGGAGCCACCGCAGCAGAGGAGCCAAATTGGAGCGGAGTGCGAGGAGGAGGCGAGCACCATCGCATCGTCGTGCCGCGAGTCTGCCCCGAGCCGGCCACGCTCTACTTCACCGCCCCGAGGAGAGCACTGCCATGCCTCCCTGTTATTGCATGCTGACCGTCGAGCCGTGCCTGTTGCCGCCGCCGACGAAGCCAAGCTTTCTGTTTTGCCGGCCTAAGAGCCGAGTTCTTCTTGCAGGACCTCGTCGTCACCGCTTACCCCTTTGCAAATCCGCTGTCGCCATTGCTCCTTGCAGCCGAGGCCGTCGCGGACCGGAACGCCGACCACCGCGTGCGAGCCATGTCGTGCCGCGGCCACGGGCAATCGTGAGCCCGCGCATGCGCACCCAGCCAAAGCCACGCCGTGGCACGGCCTAGCGCAAACTGTAGCCCACGCGCATGTGCGCTAAACCCTGCGGAAGCGCCGCCACGGACCGGAGTACCGGAGCACCGCATCGCGCCGCCGCCACGTCGAGCACGCGCGCTAACCTCGCCACCAGCCAGCGTCACCGTGGACTCGGGCTGTCGAGACTCCGCACGTGACCGCTGAGTCGTGCCGCTGTCTTGCGCCCAAACCCCAATCATCACCGGAACTTCACCGTGTCGCCACCAGGCGCCAGGCCGTGCCGCACGTACGCGCCATGCCGCGACGTCGCGCGCATGTTCGTGCATGGGCTGGCCACACGCAGGACCACACCGAGCCCAACCAGTAGAGCCGTAGCAGATCTCGCCGAGCCGCAGCTAGATCCAGTGAACTCGGCGTTCGTGGACTGCTCGCATGGTCCACGATGGACCGAGTCCATCACGGCGAAGCCACCCAGGCCGTGCAGGCCCAATCCATTTTGGGCCGGCTGAGCAAGTTTTAGCCCAAAAGCAGCCCACGAGCCTTTAACTCTTTTCTTTTTTCTGATTTAACCATTGACTGTTGGGCCCCACTTGTCATTGGCTGCCAGCGGCTGACTTGTGGGACCTGCTAACCGTTGACCCGTTGACTGACTCTGACCATTGATCCTTGACCGGTCAACAATGACGTTCGCAGGGCCCACTACTGACGTCAGCAGAAGCTGACCCCACTGATGACGTCAACATGACATCATGCTGGTGTCAGCAAGTTACTGTTTGCTGTTTTTCTTTTTTGGAATTTAATTAATAATTTCAGAAAATGGTTTATCTTTAAAAAATCATAATAAATCAATCGTAACTCAGAAAAATATGAAACAAGTTTCTATATTTTTCTAAAATCATGATCTACACGTTAGTGTAGGGTTTGGTGTTATTGGGTCTTCTTGCTTCTCCATTTTGGTGTTTATTTGCTAGTAGTCCCCGTTCTTATTTTATTTCCATGACATTAGGAGCCCCGGGGAAGAAGAGGACGTCTACTACACCAACTACCTTGACGAGGAAGAAGACCAAGTACCAGGTTTACGCCCAACCAATCTCTAAAATACCTATTAGACATACGAACTAGTATGCTAGCACTTTACTTTATTCGCATGATGATATGCCCTGCACTGCCTTTTATCTATCATGTTACCTTGCTACCCAGTTATCCACTTTATATATATGCTATGCTTGCATGTGTTGGGATGGTTGTGATTGATCCTCTTGTCCTAAGTTGGGTGGCTTGGGTGGAGATAGTGAAGCTAGGCGGTGGAGGCGAGTGATAACAACCCAATCTTTTGATTGGGGGTGCTTGGGAACTGCACTTGGGCAGTTCCTATGGAGTTCCTGTGGCGGGTACAACCTTTTGGTGACTTTTGAGGAGTTTGGGAGGCGATACCTGTGATGGGTGCCGATTGCGTACCATTGCGGTGGATCACTTTGATGCTGATACTCGCTTTACCGACAATTAAGGGCTCTATCCGGATGACCCGGACATGGGAATTTACAGTGCTCACCATCTACCAAGAATGGGGAGGGTTCCAGTAAGCCTACTAAGTGTGGTACTAGGACTGTTAGGATATTCAAGTTTGATTTGTGTAAGGGGGGCTCGTTGCGGCATACTCTCCTTGATATACCACGGCCCCCCACTTGCCCTAGCGAGAAGGTTTCACACCCCTGGGGTAGACAACGTGCAGATGTTTCCCGAGCCCAGGGAAGCAGGATTGTACCGTTACTTTTTAGGGTCTTTGCTGTGGGCTATGTCTCAAGTTGGCTGTGCACCAGCTTGCAGCCCGGAGTACAACATGTACAGAGTGTAAACTATACGTATAGCCGTGTCCACGGTCACGGACCATCCTTCATCTGGCTTATTCTGATTAGCATGGGATTCTTCTTTCTTACCTTTACCTTGAACTGGGCTATGAGAGGTAGGACCAGCATTGCTGATTAGACAGGTGGGGAGGGAGCTCACCGTGTCGACTAGTGTGTGAAAGGAGTTGGCGGATGTTTATGCGGGAACCTATTACGGCAGGACGAGCTAGATGAAGATGTGTGATGATTGTTGGACATTAAGGAGTGTTTGTGAGGAAAGGTGTTAGAGATGAGATGACTTGGTTAATTGTTGTTTGCACATAGGAAGACCCCAGCCAATATTCATTTATTATTTTTTACTAGAATAGTCCACTTTAAAGCTTGCTGCATATATTGGTTGGTGACGTGGACCTGTCCCATTTTCTTGGGGACAGACTTTGGGTACATAGGAGAAGACCCTAACCACGAGTTCAACCATGATGGATGGTACGATTGAAGGCAGCACACTGCGCTCAAGGATGCCTGTGGAGGTGATGGCCAGAAGCACCATAATATCATAGATACCGCTGCATAGTATTTTCATATTGTCATTTAGCCCAGAGGACTTGTATCAGACCGCTATGTTATTTAAAGTGGCACCACCTGAAAACCCTCTAATTAGTAACGGACGAAGATCGACAACGGTAACGAGTATTAGGGATGTAAATGAATCTAATATGGACAAATACTGAGAGATATGAACACATATAGTTTTTTTTCTCTTAGATTTGGATCAAGTGCGAATAGTGTCCACCTGTGTCGGATAAGATAGGAGTGGACATCGACATCCTAAATATCTAACTTTAGGTATTTGGACAGACGGATTTGAACCCCTCCAATCGAACACGAACTCAGATATGAACGGATAATATCCGTACCATTTATGGGTTACTAGTGACTCTCGGTAACGGAGATATGACTGTAACAGCCATAAAAATTCCCTTAGGATTTGTTGAGTGCAAAAATGTGAATTTAAAATTTTTTGGTGAATTATGTGCAAGTCAACAAATATATAAGAGTGACTTCTAATTGCTCCCTAAAATTCCTAGGCAATTTAAATTCAAATTAAAAATAATTTGAAGTGCTAAGGACCAAATAGATGTGATTTGGAGTTTATTTGGTTTTATTGGATTTTTGGTTGGGTTTGAATTCAAATTCTAGATTTGAATTCAAACAAAAACTAACTAAACTAATTAAAGCCTAACCTAACCCAGTTGGGCCGAAACCCGAAGCCAAAGTCCAGAAACCACCCTCGAACTCTCTTTCCCGAGCCAACCAGCCAAGCGGCCCAGCCAGCCTTGCGGCCCAGCAGCGGCCCAATCTTCCTCTGCGTCGCCTCCGCGTCCCCTCCATCTCTCTCACTAACAGGCGGGTCCCGCCTGTCAGCTTTCTCTCCCACCTCACCTTCTTTCCCGCGCCGCCCGCTCTCTCTCCCTCGCGCGCGCCCGTGACCCAACCACCCCAAGCCTATCCCATCGCTCCTGTGCGGCCCATCCCATGCACGCCGCGTGTCCGCAGGCTCCTGGCCGCTCCATCTCGCCGTTCGTGCCGCCCCGAAACCCTAGCGGCCGCCTACAAAACCAACGTCGGGGAAACCTTCCCCTTCAAGCCGCCCCCGCCCCATTGGGGTTTCCAGTCCCCGATTCGTGAGAGGAGAGGGAAGAGGAGGACCAGAGGAGGACCAGA
This sequence comes from Echinochloa phyllopogon, assembly GCA_033239725.1. Lineage (NCBI taxonomy): Eukaryota > Viridiplantae > Streptophyta > Magnoliopsida > Poales > Poaceae > Echinochloa > Echinochloa phyllopogon. Next base: position 18,877,311 of record BTCW01000016.1, read on the forward strand.
GGAGGAGAGGAGGAAGAGGAGAGGAGCCGAAGCTTCTTCCCCACGACGCCGCCGCCGAAGCCGTCGCCGCCGCCCGTGGAAACGCCGAGGAGGAGCCGGACCCGGGACGAGAAGAGGAGCACGAGCACCGCCGGAGCGCCGCGAGTCTACCCCGAGCTGCTGTGTACGCCTACGTAACCCTAGGTGAGCCGCCGCCGTGCCTTTCCCCTTTTCTCCCTTGTCTCCGGCCGAGCGCCGCCGCACCGCTTGCTAGCCCCTCTGGGACCCGGTCTTCGAGCCGAGGCCGACGATCTTGTGCAGGACCCCGTCACACCGCTGTCGCACCCGTAACCGCCGTCGACCGAGCAGCAGCCAAGGCCGCCGCGGCGGAGCTCCGCTCGCCGCGCGCGCACGCCGAGGCCGTGTCGCGGCTACGGGCAACCGTGAGCCCGCGCACGCGTACCCCCGCTAAGGCCGCGACGTCGTGCTCCAGCACGCGCTGGTGTCGCGCGTGCGCGAGCCCTCGCAGCCGAGTCGAAACCGAGCCGTTTCCGCCCGCGCGTTGCCGGCCGCCGTGGCGCCATGGCCGCGCCGCCGCCGCTCGCGTCGGGAGCCCAAGCCGCAGCCAAGCCTCACCCTTTTTCACCCCGCTCGTGTCCACCGAACCCTAGCCGAGCCCTAGCACCGCATCTAGGCCAGCGCCGAGCCAATCCCGGCGAGTCTCGCCGTCGACCGTCGCCGCCGGCCGTGCTCCAGTGCGCGTCGCGCACGCGTCGCATCGCGTTGTGGCCAAGCCACACGCTAGACCACACCAGCACGCCACACGAGCACCCACAGAAAATCCCGAGTCGGCCACAAACGGATCCCGTGCACCTGGCTCACGTGCACCGCACACACGGCTCACCGTGGACCAAGTCCACCAGAGCAGATCCAACAGCACCCCCTTCGTGGGCCTAAAGTTCGCGTTAAAGTCCAGTTTACCCCCATGGACTTTTCTTTCGGCTCAGTTCCATCCCAGCGCGTTCTTTCTCTCTTTCTTTTTCTTTTAACTGCGCTGACGCATGGGGCCCACATGTCATACACTGTGTGTCACTGACCGCTGGGGCCCACTGACTAGAGCTGACCGTTGACCCGTTGACCGTTGACCAGTCAACGCTGACGTCAGCAGGGCCCACTGCTGACGTCATCCTAGGCGGACCCCACTGTTGACGTCAGCATGACGTCATGCTGACGTCAGCAGGCTAATTTCTGTCTATTTTCTTTTTCGGAAATTATTTAATATTTTCAGAAAATGATTTAAACTTCGAAAATTCATAATAAATCAACCGTAGCTCAGAAAAATATGAAACCAGTTTCTATATTTTTCTAAAATCATGACCTACGCGTTAGTGTAGAGTTTGGTGTTCTTCGAGACTTCTTTCATCGCTGTTTTGGTGTTTCTTTGCTAGTAGCCGCGCCTTATTTTATTTTTCCGCAACCCTAGGAGTTCCGGAGAGCCAGGAAGAGCCAGACCACTACGACAACTGCTTTGACGAAGACGAAGACTTTTGCCCAGGTTCACGCCCGACCAATCTCTAAAATACCTATTAGGCATGCAACTAGTATGCTAGCGCTTTACTTTTCTCGCATGATAAACATGTACTGCCTTTGTTTATATCCCGTTACCTTGCTACCTACTACTCACTATATGGATTATGCTATGCTATGCATGTGTTTGGATGGCTGTGATTTGATCCTCTTGGCGTGAGTTGTGGGTGGTATGGGAGGAGTAGTGTAGCTAGGCGGTGTAAGCGAGTAATAACAACTCGATCGTCTGATCGAGGTGCTGGGGGACTACACTCAGGCAGTCCCTATGGGGTACCTGTTGCGGGTACATGGTTGTAGATACTTGGGTTATTTGAGGAGTTTGGGCGGCAATACCTGTTATGGGTGCCGATTGCGGACCGTTGCGGTGGATCGCTTATGACGCTGATACTCGCTTTACCGACAATTAAGGACCGAGTCGAGTTACAACTTTGGACGTGGGAATAGCGTGCTCACCATCTACCCAGTATGGGGAGGGTTCCAGCAAGCCTACTCTAGTGCGGCGTCGAGACTGTAGGAGAATCGAGCTTGATATGTGTAAGGGGGATTCGTTGCGGCGTAATCTCCCTGATTTACCACGGCCCCCGACTGGCCTCGGTGGGAAGGTTTCACATCCCTGGGGCAGATGTTAGATCACATGTTTCCCGAGCCCAGGGAGACAGGGTTGGCGCCGTTACTATTTAGGGTCTTTGCTGTGGGCTGTGTCTCAGGTTGGTTGCGGACTAGCCTTGCAGCCCGGATGGATTCCTGGAGTGCCACCTCTGCAGAGTGTAAACTATACGTATAGCCGTGTCCACGGTTACGGATGACCCGCTTCTGATAAGTTCCGACTAGCATGGGAATCTGCTTTCTTACCTCATCCTTTGATTTGGGTTATGAGAGATTGGTCCAGCGATGCTGATGAGACAAGGTGGGGAGGGAGCTCACCGAGTCGACTAGTGAGCAAAAGGCACTGGTGAATGATGTTTGCGGGAACCCGCTGTGGCAGGACGAGCCCGATGGGAATGTGAGGCTGATGGTTGCACTTGGGGAGTGGATGTGCGTGTGAGAGAAGGAGTTGGTGGTGAGATGAATTTGGGTTTTTGCTGCTGCTCGCATTAGAAAACCCTGGCTCAAACCTTGATTATTTCTATACCATAGAATATGCCACTTTAAAGCTTGCTTCATATTATGGTTGGTGACGTGGACCTGTCCCATTTCCTTGGGGACAGACTTTGGGTTCTCAGGTGAAGACCCCGACCCCGAGTTCAACCAGGACGGGTGGTACGATTAAAGGGTGCGCGCTACGCTCAAGGATGCCTGTGGAGGAGTGGACCCTGATGATCTAGCTACTGCTGCGCAGTTGTTTCTTATTGTCGATTCAGCCCAGAGGGCTTGTACCAGACGCTATGTTTTATATATGTCATGTAATGGATCTTTTATCGTTGTATGGATGTGATATTCGACTGAGATGAGTTCTGTATGAGATAGCTGCTATTCCTGGGCCTATCTCGAGGGTACAGGGAGTCGGGTTCTCGTCGGTGAGAATCCGGTTCGTTTCAGTTGGTATCAGAGCCATACTTGACCGTAGCGCGTAACCCTTAGATCGGAAACTTAGGACAAAAGCTGTAACTGAGTCCTCTACTGTATATGAAACCCCTTGGACTATTTGAAAACTATATATAAGTACATCTCAACTATTTACAAAACTTTTACCCTTACCTTACCTTACTAACTTGCTAACTTACTAACAACCCACTAACTGTCTGGCAGATGGAAGCAAGAGGACCAGCAGATGAACGACGGGAGATCAGGACCACTGGTGCAGACTGTGGAGGTTTGGCAGTGCTACTGAGGGAGGTGCTGCGTACAGTGGGGATAGACGTGGACAACGTCTTCTATGAGGGCTGGACCTACGGCCCTGGCGAGGGAGTGCACACCCGGTTGCAGATGGAAGTACCCAATATCCCTGGACGGCCAAGGTCACTTATGCTACGAGCAGCTACCAGCGAGAGCACCTTCAGTCGGGCAGTGCAGACTATAGCCATGAGGATACTCCGACTTGCCACACTTGTGTACCAGAACCAGCTCAGCCACACCCGTTTCCGGTACCTGCCGCAGGCTCTCGAAGATCCAACTGACAGAGACGCAGTCAGCTTGCAGGCTCACGCAGTTGACCGAGAGCGGAACGTGACCCTGCGAACCTCAGTGCAGTGCATGATCGAGCAGGAGTACTTAAACATTGGCTTAGAAGAGAAAGTTGCCAAGCTAAGAGAGAAGGTATGGAAACAGGACATCCAGTTGATGGAGAAGGACAACAGGATCGCCTTACTTAAGAAGCGCCTCGAAGCTAAAACAAGGGAAGTCAGAGCCCTAGAGTACGAAGCTTGCAACAACAGGCAGTTGGCAGGGCTGATCCGAGCAACTCACCATGCTCGAGATATCCGTCTGGAAGATCAACTCACAGAGAAAGACAAGGCACTGGCAGCCAAAGAAGAAGAGATAGAAGAACTGAAGGAAGAAGTATATTGGTTGGACAGTCATAACTCAGAACTTCAGGAAGAGGTGGATAGCTACAAGGAGAAGAGTGGGCGAAACTACCAGCTGATGAAGTACTTGAGTCTTCAACAGATTATGGCAAATGATGAAGCTCGAAGGACCCTTAGTAGTTGGGTAAGGTCAGACAGAAAGAGGGTAGCAGAGGTGATCACAGCGAACCAAGGACTTCCAAAGGAACGCAGAGTTGAACCAAGAACAGAGCACTACAGGGTCTCACCAAGTCGAGTTGAGCCGATATCACTACCTGAGGCTCGAACCCTTACTCCCGAGATGACAAGACTGAGACAAGAACTGGCACACCTAGAGCAGCAGTTGGCAAGACCTGAGGTGGACACAGTGAGGTTGGCAGCGCGCCTCATGGACACTCTCCACGACGACAGGCAGTGATCAAGCAGTAGACAGAGATTGAGGCTATGAGGTTGGCAGTGCGTCTCACCGGCACTTTCAGCAGCATGAGATGGATGCAGTAGGCAGTATCAGCAGATGTCAGCAGTAGTGATGAGACTTGTATCTATCTTCATGAGAAGATGTTTAGACTTACTAGATCATGACCACCTTTTGGCTCAGCCACGATGTAGCATCCGCTTAGATGTACTAATCCTCAAGGTTCCGGGAGCTGGCCTCGGGATAGTACTCATGTCTAGGGTGTAATGCTGTTATGAATGATCGATCTTTGTGGCTGTTCTTGCAGTTTTATTGATGTTCATCTTGAGTGTACTTTAGTGTTGAGTCTATTCCATGTGTGCAGCTCCTACTCTAGTTACGCTAACCTAACCCTTACCGACCGCCACTATATCTGCTCTATGAAAATACAGCAAGATGTCGATCCGAAGATCCAACCGACTGCTTGCACGTTTTGAGGAAGCTGAGCAAGAAGAGGCAGCAGTGGCAGCTAGGGGCAGAGGACGTGTCAGAGGTCGTGGTCGCGGAAGAGCAACAGCTGCAGTTGGAGGCAGGGGCCGTGGACGCGCAGCAGGCGTGCTCCAGCCCGAGTACAACGCACCAGGTAGAGAACAGGAAGTGGAGATGGAAGAACCAGCAATGGAACCTCAGCAGAACCAGTAGAACGACCAGCAACCACCGCCACCGCCTAACTTGGTAGAAGTAATGACTACTCAAACCCAGCTGATGCAACAGATGGCACAGGCCAACACTCAGATGATGCAAGCTATGCAACAGATACAGGGAAACCAGAACCAGAACCGTCAAGGACACCGTGAGGAAGACCTACAAAGGAAGATTGAAAGGTTCATCAGGCTGAAAGCACCCACCTTCGACTACTCGGACGAGCCACTCGACGCGCACGACTGGTTGCGTACCATCGAGACGAAGCTGGACTTGACAGACTACACTGAAGAGGAATGTGTGGCCCTTGTGGCGCACCAGCTTGAAGGCGCAGCAAAAGCGTGGTGGGAGAGCTACTGTGACTCTCACGCGAACCCCGCTCAGATCACCTGGCTAGAGTTTTGTGAAGCTTTCAAAGAGTACCATATTCCAGAACAAGTTATGGTGCACAAGGCAATAGAGTTCAGGACAATGACCCAAGGTGGTTTGTCTGTAGCTGAGTACGCTCGACACTTTGCTAAGATGTCAAGGTACACTCCTGAAGACGTTAACACTGAAAAGAAGAAGCAGTTTTGGTTCTAGCGTGGCTTGCACAGAGGTCTGAGGACAACACTCGCAGCGAGTTCACACAGGTCACTCAAAGAGCTGATTGACAGGGCTATCGCAGTTGAGAAGGAAAGAGTGGGTCTTGAAGATACTTGGCGAGAGAAGAAAAGAAAGGCTGAACAGTTGCACAACCACAGACTGAGTCAGAGGCCGAGCAGTGGCCAGAGCAACATGCTCAGGAGAGGCTTTCAGCAGAGCAACAGCCAAGGAAGCTCAGGGTTCAACAGAAATAGCTACCAGGGTAACCGAGGCAGTAACAGCAACAGTTTTGGCAGCAGAGGTAACAACTACAGCAGTTTTGGCAACAGAAACAACAGCTACTCAAGTCAGGGAAACCCCAACTGGAAGCCAAACTACACGCCCAGAGTTGGCGGAGGGACCTCAATGGTCTGTTTTGCTTGTGGGAAGCCCGGTCAACAGTCCTTTGACTGTCCGGAGAAGAAGAACAAACAAACCCCAGCCAAGGCACCAGCACCTGGAGGACAAGACAGGCAGCCAGCCACAGCGCAGAGGGGACGCCTCAACCACCTGACAGAGGAAGAAGCCGAGGATGCTCCTGACGTTGTGCTGGGTGAGTTTTTAGTAAATGGCATTCCAGCTTTGATATTGTTTGACTCTGGAGCAACTGGATCTTATATCTCGACAAAGTTTGTGAGTGAGCAGTCACCCCCGATAATACCTAAGGCTAGACCTATAGTCACTACTTCTCCCTTAGGAGAGCTTAGGTGCACCTTAGAGTGCCCAGCAGTTAGTCTGATGATAGGTGGGCAGGAGTTCGTAGGAGACCTGACAGTCCTGAAGTCACACGGAATTGACGTGATACTAGGAATGGATTGGCTTACAGAGCACAAAGGGGTAATCAGTTGCTCGCCCAGAACAGTTGAGTTGACACACCCTAGCGGAGTCAAAGTAACAGTAGAACCACGAAGAAGAATAACAAGGAAGAGATCCAAAACATGTATTCTGAGACAGTTGGTATACTCTATCGAGAAAAGGACGATCGAAGAAGTACCTGTTGTGTGTGAGTATCCTGACATGTTTCCCGAAGAACTACCAGGACTACCACCTGACCGAGACGTAGAGTTCATAATCGAGCTGCAACCAGGAACTGGGCCCATTGCTAAGAGACCGTACAGAATGTCAGTGGAAGAGCTGGAGGAACTCAAGAAGCAGCTGAAAGAGATGCTTGAAAGCGGGTGATTCAACCAAGTGCATCCCCATGGGGATCACCAGTGTTGTTTGTGAAGAAGAAAGATGGATCAATGCGCATGTGCGTAGACTATCGATCCCTGAACGCAGTGACGATCAAGAACAAGTACCCATTACTGCGGATTGATGACTTGCTAGATCAGTTGAAGAAAGCCAAGTACTTCAGTAAGATTGATCTGAGATCGGGATTCCACCAGATGAAGATTAGAGAGGGCGACATCCCCAAGACAGCCTTTGTAACTCGGTACGGGCAGTACGAGTTCACCGTTGTGTCCTTCGGTTTGACCAACGCACCCGCTAACTTCATGAACATGATGAACAAGGTATTCATGGAGGAACTAGACAAGTTCGTGGTGGTGTTCATTGACGACATACTAGTCTACTCAGAAACAGCCGAAGAACATGAGGAGCATCTAAGGATTGTACTAGAGAAGCTGAGGCAGCATCAACTCTACGGGAAGTTCAGCAAATGTGAATTTTGGTTGGAGAAAGTAGCCTTTTTGGGTCACGTGCTGACAGCTGAGGGCGTAGCAGTAGACCCAGAAAAGATTGATGCAGTAGCAGAATGGAAGCAGCCGAAGAGTGTCACGGAAATCCGAAGCTTTCTAGGTTTGGCATGTTACTACAGAAGGTTCATTGAGAACTTCTCCAAGATTGCCAAGCCAATGACCGAACTACTCAAGAACAATGTCCCGTTCGAGTGGACGGAAAAGTGTCAAAGAAGTTTCCAAGAGCTCAAGCACAAACTCACTACCACTCCAGTATTGACCCTGCCAGATATTCGCAAGGATTTCGTAGTCTATTGCGATGCTTCGAGACAAGGTTTGGGATGTGTTCTAATGCAAGAGGGCAAGGTTGTTGCTTATGCATCAAGGCAGCTGAGGAAACATGAGGAAAACTACCCCACACATGACTTAGAACTGGCTGCAGTGGTACATGCATTGAAGATCTGGAGGCACTACCAGATTGGCAACAAGTGCGATATCTACACGGATCACAAAAGCTTGAAGTATTTCTTTACACAATCAGAACTAAACATGAGGCAGAGAAGGTGGTTAGAACTGATCAAAGATTACAACTTGGAGATACACTACCATCCTGGCAAAGCCAACGTAGTGGCAGATGCCTTGAGCCGAAAGAGTTATTGCAACCACTTGATGATAGAAGAAAGTCAGCAAGAACTAGCAAAGAAATTGTACATGCTGAAACTCGAGCTAGTAGAAGAAGGAAAACCCCAGGAAATGAGGGTGAAGTACAACCTAGAAGACCGAATCAAAGAAGCTCAAGGAAAGTGTCCAGAAATCCAAGAAGTAAAAGAGGATATCCAGCGAGGAGTGCCACCTGACTTCCGAGTAGATGAAGCAGGGACAGTATGGCTGAAAGACCGTATTTGTGTACCGCAGGACAAGGAAATCAGGAGAACAATTCTCTTAGAGGCTCACGAGTCCAAGTACTCGATACACCCAGGATGCACCAAGATGTATCAGGATTTGAAGGATAAGTTCTGGTGGAAGAAAATGAGAGAGGACATAGCAGAGTATGTAGCCAAGTGCGACTCTTGTCGAAGAATCAAGGCAGAACATCAAAGGCCAGCAGGACTGCTGAAACCACTAGAAATTCCAATGTGGAAGTGGGAAGATATAACCATGGACTTCGTGGTTGGCCTACCTCGCACTCAAAAAGGGAGTGATGCCATTTGGGTCATAGTTGATCGGCTGACAAAGGTAGCCCACTTCATACCAGTCAAAAGCACATACCCAGTAAGGAAACTAGCAGAACTATATATAGACAACATTCTTAAGCTGCATGAGACACCAAAAAGTATTGTGTCAGATAGAGGACCACAATTCACAACTCAATTCTGGAAAAGCCTACATCAAGCCATCCGGACAACCTTGGAGTATAGCACAGCCTACCACCCTCAGACAGATGGGCAGACCGAAAGAGTGAACCAGATTCTTGAAGACTTGTTGAGAGCATATGTTCTGGTTTACAGCACAGACTGGGAGAAGAGTCTATCATATGCAGAATTTTCCTACAACAACAGCTACCAGGCCAGCCTGCAGATGTCCCCCTTTGAGGCACTTTATGGCAGAAGATGCAGAACGCCTCTAATGTGGTCAGAGGTGGGAGAACGAACATTCTTTGGACCTGACATGATTGTAGAGGCAGAAGAAAATGTGGCCAAGATCCGAGAGCACCTGAAGACAGCTCAGAGCCGACAAAAGAGCTATGCGGATAAAAGGAGACGAGATCTAGAGTTCGAAGTAGGAGACTTCGTCTACCTAAAAGTGTCACCCCTCAGAGGGCATAAGAGATTCCAAGTGAAAGGGAAGCTAGCACCCCGTTTTGTGGGACCATATCAGATACTGGAGAGAATAGGAAAGCTAGCCTACAAGCTAGACCTACCAGAGGACCTAGCTGGAGTACACCCAGTGTTCCATGTATCCCAGCTGAGAAAGTGTCTAGGAGTACAAGAACATGAGGTCAGGACAGAGGCATTAGACCTACAAGACACATTAGAGTACCCGGAGTACCCAGAGAAGATACTAGACAGAGCAGTCAAAGAGACCAGAAGCACAGCGATCCCATTTTGCAAAGTGCAGTGGAGCAATCATTCAGAAAGGGAGGCTACTTGGGAGAAGGAGCCAGTCCTAAAAGAGAGATACCCCCATTTGTTTAAACCACAGGTAACCACAAATCTCGAGGACAAGATTCTTGTGAGGGGGGGGGAGACTGTAACAGCCCTAAAAATTCCCTTAGGATTTGTTGAGTGCAAAAATGTGACCCTAGGTGAGCCGTCGCCGTGCCTTTCCCCTTTTCTCCCCTGTCTCTGGCAAAGCGCCGACACACCGCTTGCTAGCCCCTCTGGGACCCGGTCTTCGAGCCGAGGCCGACGATCTTGTGCAGGACCCCGTCGCGCCGCTGTCGCACCCGCAACCGCCGTCTACCGAGCAGCAGCCAAGGCCGCCGCGGCCGAGCTCCGCTCGCCGCGCACGCACGCCGAGGCCGTGTCGCGGCCACGGGCAGCCGTGAGCCCGCGCACGCGCACCCCCGCTAAGGCTGCGACGTCGCGCTCCAGCACGCGCTGGTGTCGCGCCTGCGCAAGCCCTCGCAGCCGAGTCAAAACCGAGCCGTTTCCGCCCGCACGTCGCCGGCCGCCGTGGCGCCATGGCCGAGCCGCCGCCGCTCGCGTTGGGAGCCCAAGCCGCAGCCAAGCCTCACCCTTTTTCACCCCGCTCGTGTCCACCGAACCCTAGCCAAGCCCTAGCACCGCTTCTAGGCCAGCGCCGAGCCTTTTCTGTCGAGTCTCGCGCCGCCGCGCGCGCGTCGTGTCGCGTTGTGGCCAAGCCACGCGCTAGACCACACCAGCACGCCACACGAGCACCCACAGAAAATCCCGAGTCGGCCACAAACGGATCCCGTGCACCTGGCTCACGTGCACCGCACACACGGCTTACCGTGGACCAAGTCCACCAGAGCAGATCCAACAGCACCCCCTTCGTGGGCCTAAAGTTCGCGTTAAAGTCCAGTTTACCCCCCTGGACTTTTCTTTCGGCCCAGTTCCAGCCCAGCGCGTTCTTTCTCTCTTTCTTTTTCTTTTAACTGCGCTGACGCATGGAGCCCACATGTCATACACTGTGTGTCACTGACCGCTGGGGCCCACTGACTAGAGCTGACCGTTGACCCGTTGACCGTTGACCAGTCAACGTTGACGTCAGCAGGGCCCACTGCTGACGTCATCCTAGGCAGACCCCACTGCTGACGTCAGCAGGCTAATTTCTATCTGTTTTCTTTTTCGGAAATTATTTAATATTTTCAGAAAATGATTTAAACTTCGAAAATTCATAATAAATCAACCGTACCTCAAAAAAATATGAAACCAGTTTCTATATTTTTCTAAAATCATGACCTACGCGTTAGTGTAGAGTTTGATGTTCTTTGGGACTTATTTCATCACTGTTTTGGTGTTTTTTGCTAGTAGCCACGCCTTATTTTATTTTTCCGCAACCCTAGGAGTTCCGGAGGGAAAGTGCATCTAGGCTCTCCCTAGTGGGTTTTGGTTGAATGATGACAAATGTAATCAAAGAGCTAATGGTTTGTGGACAGGTCACAATGTAATAAAATTCATATTTGAAATGTGATGATGTATCCCTATGGATCATTATGGACGGCATGGAGAATGAACGATTTAAATTATTTTCCATTTTGAATTTGAGTTAGGAACGCCGTACTATCAAGGGGGATGCGTGTTGATTGTGCCATGGATGATAAAGTGCTCAAAAGAAATAACCAGTGCACAAGAGAGACACAAAAATGCACTCACGGGCACCAGTTTTTCTGGAGCCAGATACTCCGGCAAGGGGTCGGAGTATTCTAGTCCAGAAACAGGGTCAATTCTTCGTGTTCATTTCTGGAGCCAGATATTCCGGGAAGGAGCCGGAGTATCCAACCCAGATCTCGCTGACAGCATAACGGTTAGATTTTGGGGGCCGAGTATTTATACTCCCACGCCCCCTCCTCACTTGGCTGCCGACTCCACTTGCAAGAAACACTCTCTTGAGCCTTCCTTTGACTCCCTCATCCTCCTAGAGCTAATCCTTGTGAGATTTGAGAAGGGGATTGAGTGAGCTTGTGGATTTGAGTGTGGGTGAGCATCAACTCCAACTTTGAGCACTTGAAGCATCCTTCGGCCATCGATTCGCATTTGTTACTCTTGGAGCTTTTGTTCCTAGACGGCTAGGCGTCTCCGGCGAGCGCTCAACTCGTGTGAGCTTGCCCCGGAAAGTTTGTAAAGCCATCCCCTCCGGGAAATCATAGTAAGTAACCCTAGCTTGGCTTTTGGGCCCTAGGGGGAGGGTAGGGTTGTGGCTCAACCCGGTCTCTTTGGAGGCACCTCAACGGAGACGTAGCTTCCTTTGGGAAGTGAACTTCGGGAATCAAATCTCTTGTCTCGTGTTGTTGTGCTTGTTTATCTAGTTCATACTTGTTCTTCACGTTCATCGTGTTCTTCCTAGTTCATAGTTGACTTTCATACATTTGCTTCGATCTACTCGTGTGTGAAGTTTGTAGTGCAGCCCTTGGTTGGAAAGTATCTTGAGACGATTCCCCACCTTTCTATTCAAAGGAAATCAGCTAAGTTGCAAAGGATTTTGAATCACGAGCTCATAAATTTCTGTTACAGGAAAATCTGGGAACCTGCCAGATACTCCACGACTGTCAGAGTTGGAGTATCCGGTAGGGTGCCGGAAGTTCCGGGTACTAACCCGAGATTGAGCTGAATTGTGTGCAGATTTTTAAGAAGATTCTATTCACCCCCCCTCTAGGCATCTTGTGATCCTTTCAATTGGTATCAGAGCTTTGGTCTCCGGATTAAAGCTTAACCGCTTGGAGAATCAAGATGTCGGGAGAAGAAGGAAAGGAAAAAACCTGAAGGATCAAAGAAAGAGGTGAAGCCCAAGAACAATGATGATCGTGAGTTTGAGACCCTCTCATCCGATGATGACTCGGATTATGAAGAACAAGAGAGAAAGAAGCGGGAGAATAAGGCTAATCCTCAAATTCCCTTTGATTATTCTCGCTTAAGTTATTCAACTACATATACCTCTATCTCCATGGGCAAACCTCCTCGTTTTAAGGATACTACTTATGCCTCATGGAGAGATGAGATGATTGCACATTTGATCGGGGTCCACCCGGCCCTTTGGAAGATTGTGTGTGTAGGTATCAACTTTCCGAAGGACAACTCTCCTCTTTCCACGGATCAAGAACATGAAATCCATCGCAACATGCAAGCCAAAGCAATTATTCTTAGTGCCTTGGAACCGAAAGAGAAAGAAAAGGTGGATGGGATACAATCCACCAAGAAGATTTGGGAGACACTCCAAATCAATCATGAAGGCACAAGAAAAATTAGAGAGGGAAGAATTCGATGCTTGGAAGGAGAGCTCAATAGATTTGTGATACTTCCAAGTGAGTCACCACAAGAGATGTTCTCTAGATTGAACAAGATCATTAACAAGATTAGAGCACTCGGAAGCACCAAGTGGGGTGACCGTGAAGTAGTTGACAAGATATTGAGCGCATACATGGCAAGAGATGTGAACCTTCCCACATTGATTAGAGAGAAGAGAGGTTTCAAGAGGTTCACTCCCGCCGACGTCATTGGAAGATTTGAAGAGCATCTCATGACCGTCAAAGAAGCTCAAGTATCTCAACAAATGTCACAAATCTATGAGCAAATTGAGAAGGGAAGTGGTGTAGCACTTCAAGCAAGCACCAAGAGCAAAGGCAAGGAAGTGGTCAAGGTTCAAGAAAAACTCAAGAAAGAAGAGAAGGAAGAAAGTGATAGTGATAGTGATAGTGATGATGAAGAAGAACTTGCTCTCTTCATGAAGAACCTTAAGAAGACATTTAAGAAGACCGGTTTCTTCAAGAAGAGAAACTTCAAGGGAAAGACAAGACGAAGGTCCAACAAGCCATGCTTTGGTTGTGGGGAAATTTGTCATTTTGTGGCGGATTGTCCAACACCCAAAAAGAGAGATGAAGAAGGCCATAAGAAGAAGAAGAAGCACACCGGTGAAGCTCACCTTGGTCAAGAGTGGGATTCAACCGAAGAGACCTCCGATGATGAGGAGGTTGCAACAATTGCGGTGCAAGCTACTACCACAAGCACATCACTCTTTGGAGAGCTCACCGATGATGAAGATGACACTACTCCCACTTGTCTTATGGCAAAAGGGGTGAAGGTAGTTTCTCAATCACTCTCTCTTCCTCACGATGATGATGATGATGATGATAAAGAAATTATGTATGAAAAACTAGCTAAGCAATTTGGTAAAAAGGCCGCTTGTAGAATTAGAATGCTAGCGGAGGAATTAGAGATTAGGGAAGAGACTCTTGAGGCTCAAGAAGAGTTGATGAGGCGTGAGCAAGAGAAATCCATAGCCCTTGAGAAATCCCTATCCCAAGAAAGAAAGGGTTTCAAGGAGCGAGAGGACTTGCTCAATGCCAAAATTGACAAATTTCTTGTGTTTGAAAAGTCTATAGCTAAAGAAAAGGAAAATGTTGAGAAGTTGACTAAGGAACTTTTCTTAGCCAATGAATCAAATGCTAACCTAAAAAGTGAAAAAGGAACACTTCAAGAAAACTTATCATGTTTGAATGCCAAACACATGGCTCTTGAAGTGCAATTCAACACTCTTTGGGATAGTACTTCCTCATGCTCTAATGATGCAACCCAATCCTCTATTCCCTCCACTAGCAATGGTTGTGCAAGATGTTATAATGTTGATGTAAAATCTTGTGGTACTAACCTTGCCGAAGCACAAGCTATGAAGAAGGAAATAGCAAGGCTCACCGATCTTCTCAAGAAAGAGAAGCCATATCTCAAGATAGGTGAGTTTGAAAGGCGCTCGAAGGCTTTTGGTACAAACTACATGAAGAAATATGGCTACAAAAATGACAAGGGGTTAGGTAAGGATGAGCAAGGTGATAGAAATCTTATCCCCGTCATCAAGAACAACAAGACTTCCGGACTTGGTGTGAAAGGTGGCTTGTTAAAGCACTTTCAACACACAAGGTATCCTTGGAGCAAGGGGGAGGAACACAAGGCCAACTACACCAAGCCTATGAGTTTTGAGTCCTCTCATATTGTGTCTTATGAGTATGAGAGACCACAAACTCAAACTCAACCCAAGAAGGAGAAACTCACCAAGACCAACTTGAAGCAAGAAAACAAAGTGAAGGAACATGCTCCACAAAGTACCTTCTATGCCGATTATGTGTTGACTTGGGACCATCATGGTAGGGTGGTTGCCAAGTATGTTGGGTATCGCACTAGAGACACATTGATCAAGAGAAATGTGTGGGTGCCCAAAGTTCTTGTGACTAACGCCAAAGGACCCAAATCTATTTGGGTACCTAAAACAAAAGCTTGATTTGTTTTTGTAGGCATACTCCTCCAGTGGAACCAAGTGGGTGCTTGATAGCGGATGCACAAATCATATGACCGGAGAGAAGAGTATGTTCACTTCATTTGAGGAAAATGAAAATACAAGTGACAACATTGTGTTTGCCGATAATAGTCAAGGAAAGGTAAAAGGTCTAGGTAAAATTGCAATCTCTACCGATCATTCAATTTCCAATGTTTTCTTGGTGGAATCGTTGGACTACAACTTGTTATCTGTTTCACAACTTTGTGAAATGGGTTACAATTGTTTGTTCACCGACAAGGGTGTGACCGTCTATAGAAGAAGCGATGACTCCGTTGCTTTCAAGGGTGTGCTCAAGGGAAAGCTTTATCTTGTGGATTTCTCATCAGAGAAAGCTCAACTTGATGCATGCTTGTTAGCAAAGTCTAGCTTGGGTTGGCTTTGGCATCGCCGACTAGCTCATGTTGGGATGAGAAGTCTTGACAAACTTCTTAAGGGCGATCACATTCTTGGACTAACAAATGTTTCTTTTGAGAAAGATCGTCTTTGTAGTGCATGTCAAGCGGGAAAGCAAGTTGGTGCACCACATCCATCCAAGAGCATCATCACCACCAAGACTCCGCTTGAGCTTCTACACATGGATATATTTGGGCCCGTGGCCTACATTAGTATTGGTGGTAACAAATATGGCTTTGTCATTGTTGATGATTATTCTCGTTTCACTTGGGTGTTCTTTTTGCATGATAAGGGTCAAGTGCATGAGATATTCAAGAATTTTGCAAGAAAGGCCCAAAATGAGTTTAATTGGAAGATCAAGAAAGTGAGAAGTGACAATGGCACCGAGTTCAAGAACACCAACATTGAACAATTTCTTGGAGAGGAAGGAATTGGGCATCAATTCTCCGTGCCATACACTCCTCAACAAAATGGTATTGTGGAGAGGAAGAATAGGACACTCATTGATATGGCAAGGGCAATGCTAGATGAGTACAAGACTTCGGACCAATTTTGGGCCGAGGCCATCAACACCGCATGCCACGCCATCAACCGTCTCTACCTCCACAAGCTCTTGAGGAAAACGGCATATGAGCTTCTCATAGGTAAAAAACCTAATGTGTCTTATTTTAGAGTTTTTGGAAGTAAGTGCTTCATTCTAAACAAGAAGCCCAAAAGCTCTAAGTTTGCACCTAAATGTGATGAAGGTTTTCTTCTTGGTTACGCATCAAATGCCCATGGCTACCGTGTTTTCAACAAGACCTCCGGTTGTGTTGAAATAGCGTGTGACGTGGACTTTGATGAAACTAACGGCTCTCAAGTAGAGCAAGTTGATCCAAATGATGTAGACGAAGAACCTCCACAACAAGCAATTGAGAAGCTAGCCATTGGAGAAGTAAGGCCTCAAGATCCAAGTGAGCAAAACAAGTCAAATGCGGACCAATCATCACCAACACAAATTGAACCATCCACACCAACCAACGATCAAAGTCAAGCACCAAATGGTGTCGACTCAAGACAAGATGATCATGATGATGATGGTCCAATCCAAGCTCAATCAAGTGTACCACATCCAAGAGTCCACCACACTATCCAAAGAGATCATCCCGTGGACAACATTCTTGGAAGCATCCAAAGAGGGGTAACTACTCATTCTAGATTAGCAAGTTTTTGTGAACATTACTCGTTTGTTTCCTTTGGAACCTCTCAAGGTAGAAGAAGCACTTGATGATCCGGATTGGGTAATGGCCATGCAAGAGGAGCTCAACAATTTCAAGAGAAATGAAGTTTGGTCATTGGTAGAAAGGCCCAAGCAAAATGTAATTGGAACCAAGTGGGTCTTTAGGAACAAGCAAGATGAACATGGTGTGGTTACAAGAAACAAGGCAAGGTTGGTTGCTCAAGGCTTCACTCAAATTGAAGGTTTGGATTTTGGTGAGACATATGCTCCCATAGCTAGGCTTGAGTCAATTCGTATTTTACTTGCCTATGCTACTCACCATGATTTCAAGCTACATCAAATGGATGTGAAGAGTGCATTTCTAAATGGGCCAATTTCCGAATTTGTATATGTGGAACAACCACCGGGCTTTGAAGATCCCAAGTATCCTCACCATGTATACAAGCTCCATAAGGCACTCTATGGGCTCAAGCAAGCCCCTAGAGCATGGTATGAATGCATTAAGGATTTTCTCCTAAGGAAAGGTTTTGAAATAGGCAAGGCCGATCCTACTCTCTTTACACGCAAGCAAGATAAAGATATTTTTGTGTGCCAAATATATGTCGATGACATTATATTTGGGTCTACTAACAATGTTTGGTGTGAAGAATTTAGTAGAATTATGACAAAGAGATTTGAGATGTCCATGATGGGTGAGTTGAAGTTCTTCCTTGGATTTCAAATCAAGCAACTCAAGGATGGCACCTTCATTAGTCAAACCAAGTACACCATCGATATGCTCAAGAAGTTTGACATGGAGAATGCCAAGCCCATCAAGACTCCTATGCCAACCAATGGACATCTCGATCTAAATGAAGATGGAGAGGCCGTGGATCAAAAGGTATATCGCTCCATGATTGGCTCTCTACTTTACCTTTGTGCATCTAGGCCCGATATCATGCTTAGTGTGTGCATGTGTGCAAGATTTCAAGCTAACCCGAAAGAGTGTCATTTGATGGCTGTTAAGAGAATTTTTAGATATTTAGTGCACACTCCTAATCTTGGCTTATGGTATCCCAAAGGCTCAACTTTTAGTCTACTTGGCTATTCGGACTCCGATTATGCCGGTTGTAAAGTAGACCGAAAGAGTACAACAGGAACTTGCCAATTTCTTGGTCGGTCCTTGGTGTCATGGAGCTCAAAGAAGCAAAATTCGGTTGCTCTGTCAACCGCCGAGGCCGAGTATGTGGCGGCCGGCGCTTGTTGTGCCCAACTACTTTGGATGAGGCAAACTTTGAGTGACTTCGGTTGTGAGTTTAGTAAGATTCCGCTCTTGTGTGCCAATGAGAGCGCTATCAAGCTAGCTAACAATCCGGTGCAACACTCCCGAACAAAGCACATAGATATTCGCCATCACTTCTTACGGGATCATGAGGCAAAGGGAGATATTGCTTTACGTCATGTGAGCACCGAAAGGCAACTTGCCGATATCTTCACTAAGCCACTAGATGAGTCAAGATTTTGTGCTTTGAGGAGTGAACTAAATATTTTGGATTCTCGTAATGTTGCTTGAACTCTTGCACACAAAATTGGTTGATAACTAGATAGGAAAAATATTTTTTTTCTTGTGTGAGTTCTTGAAAATTTTTGGCTCTTGTGATCGTTGGATCATGTTTTGGCTCATGTGATCATAGTTATGTATTGTTGTTTGTTGGCTGATCACATGTGTCAAAATTGTTTCGATTATGTCCATCTCTCTCTCTCTATCAAATCTTGGTCAAAATCTCTCTATCCTTCTATGCTTCCTGTCTGCTGGAATTTCTGATGTCGGATACTCCGGGACTGAGCCAGAACAAAAACATTCCGAGAAGGCTCTCGGGAAAACGAGTTCTCAGAGTATCCGGCCTTTCAAGGAATATCCGGCTCCAGGTTGACCAGTTCCCTTGCGCTGACCGTTATCTCCATGTTGACTATTCTTCCGCACCCAACTGGTCCCACATCCAGTCCCCACTTATCAGCACTCCATCTAAAAAAAACAACAAACACATCCTCCTACCGCTTCGTCCCGAGTCGTTCCGTTCAGTTCGCATCTCGCCCTCCCGTTCAACAGCGCCGCCGCCGCCGCTCTTTCTCCGTCGCGAGGGGATTCGAAGCTCCGGCGTCAGCAAGTCCGGGCAAGCCGCTCGTGCTGCCTCTCTCCACCAGGCCGGGTACTCCTTCACCACCGCATCCCTCTCGCGCGAGCAGTCGCTGCTTCTCTCTCAATGGTAACCCTAACCGCCATGTTTTTTTCTCGATCTAGATTTCTAGGTGGTTCTAGTGGATTTCGTTGGGTAGGAATGTTCTATAGATGCTGTTGAGTCTATCCTAAGAATCTTGTTGCAATCCATTGGTTACTTTTAGAGATCGATGCTTTATCATGTTCTTCCCCAATCTGTTCCTGTCAGTCCCTGTCCAGTCCGTTCGTGCTTCTCTTTTCAAGTGATCTTGTGCTTTTATCTGCTGATGAATTCTTGGCCTAGCACATTGGGTGATCCAATCCTCTTTTACATCTGTGGTATCAGGCACATTCTCGTGAATCCGAGGGGGCTAGCAGTGAAGATGATGTCCCCATTGCTGCTCGTGCAAGAAACCTGCGTGCCAATCCCCCACGAGCTGCACGTGATGGGGCTACTGGAGGCATGGGCATGGGCATGGGCAGAGGAGGGGCTGGCAGAGGTGCTGGTACTGGTTCTGTCAAAGTAACGACAGCAAAGAAGAAAACTTCCAAGGATGCTCCAGCAAGCACTAGTGACAAGAGAAAAGCTCCTGGTGCTATTAATGAATCAGAGTTGAGAGGGCAGGGCAGAGGCAGAGGTGCTGAGGGCATACACATCAGCGAAGGAGGGTCTGGCAGTGGTTCTGTTCCAGCAGCTAGACAAGGGAAGAGAGCAGCAGGGAGGCCTGCTAGGCACCCTTTGGATATGGGAAGCACAATGCTCAAACCACATCAAGCAAAGCGCAAGATAACAGATGACTTTGATGGAACAAGAGAGGATTACAGGAAAGGGACACAAGTTTTGTGGGATATCAGATACACCAATCCTGACAATATGCCAAAGGACAATTCAGTTGATGATGTTCGGTTTTGGAATCGCTTCCAAGCCGACTACTATGATTGTGTTGTGATGACGAAGGACAAGAAGACGGTTCCGATGCAGTGGATTGACTGGAAACACTTGAGGAATCATGGTGATAGATAAATTGATCTTGTTATTCAACTTTGTGAAAAGAAGAATGTTTACAACATCTTGCAGTTCAAGCATGACTGGAATGAGGAAATCATTGGACAATTCTTTGCCACTCTTTGGGTTGATGTTGATGCCGAACCTTATACCATGCATTGGATGACACAAGGCCAAAGGCTCTCGGTGACCTATACTAGATTTGCTGAAATTTTGGGGTTTGATGAGAGTGACCGTACGAAGTATTGGATCCATGATGATGATGTGTTCAGTGATGGTCAGATTGCTTTCATGTATGATGCGAGGTATGGGCCAATAGAGTATGGGAAGACACATGGGATGAAGCCCTACTACCGGTACATTCACAACCTTTTTCGCAAGACACTTATTCCTAAGATTGGTGATGCTACCGGAGTTCTCAACACAAACAGAAACTTGCTGGTTTGGATGGCACCAAAGAAAAATGATTTCAGCGTTTTTGATTTCATTTGGAATGAAATAATAGTGTGCTCCACCACACCTTCCAAAAGCTGTGTTTATGGCCCTTATGTCATGGCTATGATAGAGAAGGTGACCGAGAGAGAGTTCCCATGTGACATGAAACACAAGCCTTATCGCCCTCGTGTTAGTGATTGGACAGCCGAGGCAAAACCCAAGAGTACCACAGCTGGACAGCCATCCACTTCTTCTGCTCAGCCTTCTTCCTCTCGAGGACCAGCCAGCTCACCACACAAAGAAAAGTGCAAAGGCAAAAAGAACACGAGTTCCTCATCTTTTCTTAGCCGGGCAGTTCAAAACTTGTTCAAAGTATGCACATTCCAGGCTGTGGCAGTTCAGAAACAGCAAGAGCTTCTTGTTGACCACATTCAGAAATCTGAGGTAAGGCAGAAGAAAATCATGGCAAGCTTGAACATTCCACACTCCCCTCCTCGTGTCTTTTCTCCTCTTCCTCCTATGCCTCATATTGATAACCCTTGGGCTGAAAATGATGATGATGAGGCTACTGCTGAAGCTATGGATGAAGATGATCTCCTCAATGACCTTGGTGATCCAGATGCCGTTGCTGCCGAGGGAGAATCTGAGGGGACAGCTGGGGAGGATGGAGGTGATGACAACGACTCCTTCTAGTGCTTCCTGCTGCTGCTGCTGCCCCTTTTTGGTGCTTGATGCCAAAGGAGGAGTAATATGTAGAGGTGTTGTTGCTGCTGTCTTATGGTGCTGCTATCATTTTGGGGCTGATTTGGGGCTGCTGATGATTCTTTTGTGCTGCTACCGCTGTTGTCATGGTGCTGTTGCCGCTGAGGGGCTGCTGAGCTGCTGCTGAGTTGTTGCTGAAGTGCTGCTACTGCTGAAGTATTGCTGCTGTGTAGCTGCTGCTACTGACAAATGTATTCTTTTGGGCTCCAGGCCGGAGTATCCGGGTCTGTGTTGGATACTCTGG
This sequence comes from Echinochloa phyllopogon, assembly GCA_033239725.1. Classification (NCBI taxonomy): domain Eukaryota; kingdom Viridiplantae; phylum Streptophyta; class Magnoliopsida; order Poales; family Poaceae; genus Echinochloa; species Echinochloa phyllopogon. The sequence continues at coordinate 18,898,545 of BTCW01000016.1, forward strand.
GCCTGATGATTGGTGGATGAAACTTCTTTGGTTATCTTAGGATCTTTCATGTGATGGACATGTGAGACTTTATTTGTGGTGGTGTGATGTAATGGTGTGCCAAGTGACACATTTGATCTTTTAGGACTTAATTGCTAGTGTGATGCGAACTTTATGTTATTTATTCGGTGTCATGCTTATTATGGTCTTATGTGTAACACCCCGCCCTCCAAAGCTGCCCCGCACAGCCCTTCCGAGGGGCGCGCACGCGTACACATAGCACCCTGCTTACACTTTCGTCCTCGCTTCGTGTAAAAGGGTTAACCCGAAGGTGCTATGGCTGGAAGACAAAGGCTTATAAGTTGCCTCCACCCTTGCTCAACTAGCAATGTGGCACTAAACATGTGCATCCCGCACTAATGGGCCACTACCGGGCCATACAAACTGGGCCGGGTGTGACATACACCCCCCTCAAAGAACCCGACGTCCTCGTCGGCGCAACTCACCCACCCGGGCAAATGTACAGGAACGTTCCCCCTTAGCGCACGACCGTACGTCCAGTGCCGGCGCCATAGACCATGTCGTATGCCCTACCCGGGCCATACGCGCCATGCGCCCTATGCCCGCACACTAACCCGTACGCGCAACCGCGAGGGTCGGCTCTGATACCATTTGTAACACCCCGCCCTCCAAAGCCGCCCCGCACAGCCCTTCCGAGGGGCGCGCACGCGTACACATAGCACCCTGCTTACACTTTCGTCCTCGCTTCGTGTAAAAGGGTTAACCCGAAGGTGCTATGGCTGGAAGACAAAGGCTTATAAGTTGCCTCCACCCTTGCTCAACTAGCAATGTGGCACTAAACATGTGCATCCCGCACTAATGGGCCACTACCGGGCCATACAAACTGGGCCGGGTGTGACATTATGTTGGTGTATTGTTATTTTTCACTTTGATGGTTGTATAAGCATGTCATGAGCATCACGTATTTTTTATTTCACACTTTGCACCTCACGAATGCATGGATATAGGGGGAGCCCTTGTAAATATGTGCCATATGTTGAGAATTACATATATGTTGGAGAAGCACATATTTAGGGGGAGCCACCTATATAGATGGATTCAAAATGATTATGAATTTTATTGTGAGCTTTGGTTATGTTGTCATCAATCACCAAAAAGGGGGAGATTGAAAGTGCATCTAGGCTCTCCCTAGTGGGTTTTGGTTGAATGATGACAAATGTAATCAAAGAGCTAATGGTTTGATTGAGTTTGTGGACAGGTCACAATGTAATAAAATTCATATTTGAAATGTGATGATGTATCCCTATGGATCATGATGGACGGCATGGAGAATGAACGATTTAAATTATTTTCCATTTTGAATTTGAGTTAGGAACGCCGTACTATCAAGGGGGATGCGTGTTGATTGTGCCATGGATGATAAAGTGCTCAAAAGAAATAACCAGTGCACAAGAGAGACACAAAAATGCACTCACGGGCACCAGTTTTTCTGGAGCCAGATACTCCGGCAATGGGTCGGAGTATTCTAGTCCAGAAACAGGGTCAATTCTTCGTGTTCATTTCTGGAGCCAGATATTCCGGGAAGGAGCCGGAGTATCCAACCCAGATCTCGCTGACAGCATAACGGTTAGATTTTGGGGGCCGAGTATTTATACTCCCACGCCCCCTCCTCACTTGGCTGCCGACTCCACTTGCAAGAAACACTCTCTTGAGCCTTCCTTTCACTCCCTCATCCTCCTAGAGCTAATCCTTGTGAGATTTGAGAAGGGGATTGAGTGAGCTTGTGGATTTGAGTGTGGGTGAGCATCAACTCGAACTTTGAGCACTTGAAGCATCCTTCGGCCATCGATTCGCATTTGTTACTCTTGGAGCTTTTGCTCCTAGACGGCTAGGCGTCTCCGGCGAGCGCTCAACTCGTGTGAGCTTGCCCCGGAAAGTTTGTAAAGCCATCCCCTCCGGGAAATCAAAGTAAGTAACCCTAGCTTGGCTTTTGGGCCCTAGGGGGAGGGTAGGGTTGTGGCTCAACCCGGTCTCTTTGGAGGCACCTCAACGGAGACGTAGCTTCCTTTGGGAAGTGAACTTCGGGAATCAAATCTCTTGTCTCGTGTTGTTGTGCTTGTTTATCTAGTTCATACTAGTTCTTCACGTTCATCGTGTTCTTCCTAGTTCATAGTTGACTTTCATACATTTGCTTCGATCTACTCGTGTGTGAAGTTTGTAGTGCAGCCCTTGGTTGGAAAGTATCTTGAGACGATTCCCCACCTTTCTATTCAAAGGAAATCAGCTAAGTTGCAAAGGATTTTGAATCACGAGCTCATAAATTTCTGTTACAGGAAAATCTGGGAACCTGCTAGATACTCCACGACTGTCAGAGTCGGAGTATCCGGTAGGGTGCCGGAAGTTTCGGGTACTAACCCGAGATTGAGCTGAATTGTGTGCATATTTTTAAGAAGATTCTATTCACCCCCCCTCTAGGCATCTTGTGATCCTTTCACGGAGAGCCAGGAAGAGCCAGACCACTACGACAACTGCTTTGACGAAGACGAAGACTTTTGCCCAGGTTCACGCCCGACCAATCTCTGAAATACCTATTAGGCATGCAACTAGTATGCTAGCGCTTTACTTTTCTCGCATGATAAACCTGCACTGCCTTTGTTTATATCCCGTTACCTTGCTACCTACTACTCACTATATGGATTATGCTATGCTATGCGTGTGTTGGGATGGCTGTGATTTGATCCTCATGGCATGAGTTGTGGGTGGTATGGGAGGAGTAGTGCAGCTAGGCGGTGTAAGCGAGTAATAACAACTCGATCGTCTGATCGAGGTGCTGGGGGACTGCACTCGGGCAGTCCCTATGGGGTACCTGTTGTGGGTACATGGTTGTGGATACTTGGGTTATTTGAGGAGTTTGGGCGGCAATACCTGTTATGGGTGCCGATTGCGGACCGTTGCGGCGGATCGCTAATGACGCTGATACTCGCTTTACCGACAATTAAGGACCGAGTCGAGTTCCAACTTTGGACGTGGGAATACCGTGCTCACCATCTACCCAGTATGGGGAGGGTTTCAGCAAGCATACTCTAGTGCGGCACCGAGACTGTAGGAGAATCGAGCTTGATATGTGTAAGGGGGATTCGTTGCGGCGTAATCTACCTGATTTACCACGGCCCCCGACTGGCCCCGGTGGGAAGGTTTCACATCCCTGGGGCAGATGTTAGATCAGATGTTTCCCGAGCCCAGGGAGACAGGATTGGCGCCGTTACTGTTTAGGGTCTTTGCTGTGGGCTGTGTCTCAGGTTGGTTGCGGACTAGCCTTGCAGCCCGGATGGATTCCTGGAGTGCCACCTCTGCAGAGTGTAAACTATACATATAGCCGTGTCGACGGTTACGGACGACCCGCTTCTGATAAGTTCCGACTAGCATGGGAATCTGTTTTCTTACCTCATCCTTTGATTTGGGTTATGAGAGATTGGTCCAGCGATGCTGATGAGAGTAGTGAGCGAAAGGCGCTGGTGAATGATGTTTGCGGGAACCTGCTGTGGCAGGACGAGCCCGATGGAAATGTGAGGCCGATGGTTGGACTTGGGGAGTGGATGTGCGTGTGAGAGAAGGGGTTGGTGGTGAGATGAATTTGGGTTTTTGCTGCTGCTCGCATAAGAAAACCCTGGCTCAAACCTTGATTATTTCTATACCATAGAATAGGCCACTTTAAAGCTTGCTTCATATTATGGTTGGTGACGTGGACCTGTCCCATTTCCTTGGGGATAGACTTTGGGTTCTCAGGTGAAGACCCCGACCACGAGTTCAACCAGGACGGGTGGTACGATTGAAGGGTGCGCGCTATGCTCAAGGATGCCTGTGGAGGAGTGGACCCTGATGATCTAGCTACCGCTGCGCAGTTGTTTCTTATTGTCGATTCAGCCCAGAGGGCTTGTACCAGACGCTATGTTTTATATATGTCATGTAATGGATCTTTTATCGTTGTATGGATGTGATATTCGACTGAGATGAGTTCTGTACGAGATAGCTGCTATTCCTGGGACTATCTCGAGGGTACAGGGAGTCAGGTTCTCGTCGGTGAGAATTCGGTTCGTTTCAATGACCGTTACTAATGATAGTCATTGGGTTACCGGTTACAGTCATCGGTAACGGGCGTTAGTATACAATGTCCATTACCAATAATGTTTTAAAAATATGCATTTAAAAATACCAAATGGCAGCAAAAAATTTATATTTAAGAGCCACAATTTTTTTCACTTCTTTGCAATATGTTGCCTTCTCAGGATTTGAATCCAAGATCTGTTGGTTTGCGTGAGCCTCCCCTGACAACTATACCACACTATCACTTGTGCCTCGAAGGAGGATGGAGTCTTTTTGTATTAACATTCTATAAATTTTTAATTTTTTTAATTTTTTAATTTATACTTGTTACCTTAAGTCTGATCGGTTTTATTTTTTATGGCTGTCTTCTATATGATCGTAGTTATATGAAAAATATTAGGAAAATAATAAAAAATACATATGTTCACTGCATTAGTAATAGGCATTAAACGACCATCAAACGTCTGTTACTAATATAATGCAATTGGTAACAGATTTTGTTAAAGTATGTTACCATTATCATTGGTAGCGGGTGTTGTTAACGTCCGTTACCAATGTACACCATAGCAGATATCAAATGGCCATGAAACGTCTGTTACCAACATGGTGCACATTGGTAACAGACGCTGTTAAAGTATGTTACCAATGATGGGATGGACCTTATTAGTAACGGACTTAAACCATGGATGTTACCTTTAACCTTTCTTATAACGAGCATCAAACTTGCGTTACCAACAACACTTTACCTAAAACACATTTTCACTTAGTGTGGCCCACTAGTAGAGAAATCAACATCCATCCCTCTCATTTGTCTCGGTAGAGTCTAGACCCGGAACTAATGCTCCCATTGTCCTAGGTCTAAATTAATTTTATGGACGCTGGAGCCTTTAAATCCCGATTCGTAACAGCAAATGAGACTAAAAATTACCCTTTAGTCTCGGTTGCTGTTACAAACCGGAACTAAGAGACCTCTAGATATTAGTCTCGATTGGTTACCAATCCAGACTAAATGGTCCTCCACGGGTTAGTTCAAAAAGAAATCATCACATCTAAAATATGTGTTGGGTAGGTGGGGTTTTAAGGAGGTTATGTGTGAGATAAGAGGTATAGGTTTGCATCCCATGAACCCTAATAAAATTTTTAGCCTTCTAGGACCTCTAGGAGGTAGTGGCCGCAGCCGTGGTGTGGCGTGTGGAGGCACTGACCAAACAGGGCCTAAACTTGTTTCTGTCCTCTAAAGTTCTTAAGTGTCCTAAACATATCTTCGTCATGTTATGAAGCAATTTGTAGAAGTGTTTGTACTAGTTAGGCAGGTATTAGTGATTTTACCCCTGAAAAATCAAATGAAATTTAAGGCATGCAATGGACTTATCTGAACACACGGTAGTGCATCCCATGTTCCCTTCAAAACCAGCAGGGTGAGGTATTGTTTCCATCACTAACCACACAACCAGATCCTGGGAGTGCCTTCTGCTGGGGACCCTTTTTAATGCCATGGCCCACTGAACTTATTTTCCCCAATAATGTAAGGTTTCGCATATATAACTTCAGCTGATAAAGAGTAGCTCCACTAGACGAGGTTTCGACTAGCTCAAATTTTTTAGGTATCCATACTATGAGTTTATGCTAGCTACTAGTCCATCTTCAGCTGAATAAATAGTAGCTCCATTTCTTGACCTATTCACACTACTATCATATACTATATCACGACCCTTTCATTGAGCAGGTTAGTATCCACGTGCAGAAACAAATGATAATATGATGAGAACGGTTTAACTATCTCCTTACCAGTGCGACTGTACATGCATGTTAGCTGACTCCGTAGTTTCATTCATCCACACTTTCACAACACCACCTTGTGTACTGCAATAAAGGTTGACATGTTCAACAGAAACAAAATGATGATTGCAAAAAAAAAAGATGTGCGAAGAGACGGTGGAAATGGGAGACACTGAGGAAGAAAGACAGTTACTTCTGCATAATGGCTGTGCTCATTATTGGTCACTGAAACTGGAGCATCATCTGGTGCTTTTTAGGGCACACTATCGGCATATCAATCACTACGGAAACCCCGTATACGCCGAGTGCCTAACTCTTTACCGAGTGTATCATTTCGGACACTCGGCAAACAAGCTCTTTACCGAGTGTATTTTTTTTGACACTCGGCCAACAAAAAACACTCGGCAAAGAGCTTGTTTGCTGAGTATCAAAATAATACACTCAGCAAAGAGCTTGTTTGCTGAGTGTCAAAATAATACACTCGACAAAGAAGCTCTTTGCTAAGTGTATTACAATTAACACTCGGCAAAGAATTAAGTTTTTTTCGTTTTTGTACCGCAAGTGATTCAAATAATAAAATTGGAATGAGTAGAAAAATTATATGCATATTGTTTGCCGAGTGTCAAAAGAATACACTCGGCGAAGAGCTTCTTTGCCGAATGTATTTTCGTTGACACTCGGCAAAGAATTAAGATTTTTTTGTTTTTGAACCGCAAGTGATTCAAATAATAAAATTGGAATGAGTAGAAAAATTATATGCATGTTGTTTGCCTAGTGCCAACAGAATACACTCGGCAAAGAAGCTTGTTTGCCGAGTGTATTTTCTTTGACAGTCGGCAAAGAGCTTGTTTGTCGAGTGTATTTTCTGCGACACTCGACAAAAATGTGAGTCCAAATGATTTTTAAATTCTAAAACAAGCAAATTAAGTCTAAAAATCATGGAATTTATCATGAAGTGATTGTATCACATATCGAGGCTTTGATAAAAAGTTGAGAACATTTCGCACATTTTTTCATAATGACGTCTATAAAATCGAAACATCTCACAAGAAGTGTATTGTAACTGTGTGTGATAGAGTTTGTGGATGTATGTTTTGAATACAAACTTTTTTATATAATCTCATATGAGAAAACACTTTATACCAAAGTCGTACACCTCGACGAAATCTAAAACTTTGTAGTTGACAACTTTTGTATTTGAGATTGTTTAATGCCTCAAAACATTATTATAAGTTATCAAATTTGAAATTTGAATTTTTCAAATGACCTCGTATGTGAATATATTCTATATAAAACTTGTAGGTCTCGAAGATATATAAAAGTCTGTATTTTACAGCTTTTTAATTTAAGATTGTTAAATACATTAAAATATCATTATAATGTATCTAATTTGAAATCTTAATTTTTCAAAATTTTCAAATGACTTCGGATGTAAACATGTTTCATATCAAAGTTGTAGGTCTCAAAGAGATATAAAAGTTTGTAGTTTACAACTTTTTCATTTAAAATTGTTTAACTATCCAAAATTTTGTTACAAACTCAAAGAGAAAACACAACTTGCCACGTCAGCAATCCATCACTTCAAAATAGTGGCTTCCTGTTGGTCCAAACCTTACCACCCGGATCCACCTCCCCCCATCCAAATAAAAAACCTCACCCCTTTCTCTCTCTCCCCTATCTCTTTATCTCCTATCTCTCTCCCTCACAGCCACCCGGCAGGGGGCTCGGCCGGCACGGTGCGGCGACCGGCCTGGCGTGGGCATGGCGGGCGGTGTAGGTGCGGGCGGCCGGCGCGAGCGGCTCGGCGCGGCGTGGCCAGCGTGGCTAGTGTGGGCACAGCCGGCTCGGCGCGGGCGCGGCGCGGCCAGCGCGACCAGTGCAGCTAGCGAGGGCACGGCGGCCGAGCGGCCGGCCGGTGTGGGCGAGCAGCGGGTGTGGCTCGACGCGTCCAGCGCGGACGGCGCTGCGGCGGATGTTTTTTTTATTTTATGAAAAAATGTTTGCCGAGTGTCGTCGGTGTTGTTTTTAAAAAAATATTTGCCGAGTGTTTGCTTTGTCGTTACCCTTCGAGAAACCCTCGGCAGACAGGACTTTGCCGTTACCCTTTGCCAAGTGGCAAAGAATTTGCCGAGTGTTTTTTAGGTGTTGCCGAGTGTCCCAGTCACTCGAAAAACCCCGGTTTCCGTAGTGAATGTACCGCACATAATGGTTCCCCGACTTGCCAGACCTAAGTCCTGCGCATATTGTGAAATTTTAGTAAAGGTTGTAAAAGTAAATGGAGAATCTCATGGAGTACTTGAACTGCATAAATAAATGGTGCTTATTTAAGCAGAACTTATGTGCGCTATCTTTTGTCCTGTACAGCCTGTTACATTTGTAGCTAGTATAAGTACGTGTCACAGATTAAACTTGTTCTTAAGATCCATGCATGATTAACAGCCTGTTATTTTTGTGAATGATTAATCATGGATCTTAAGTGCTCTATACAGAGGATCCCGTCCCCGGCCTCCCGTGACCCTCGCATTGCCTCAGGCGACTCGAGGGGACCCGCCCGCCGCCGCCGGAGGGTCTCTCCGATCTGCGCCGGCCGCCGCCGTCGCCTCGTGGCGGCAGCGGCCCCCTCCTTCCCCTCTCCCTTCCATCCCTTTGGTCACTCCTCCATCTATAGCACCTTCACCAACCCTGGATCTGATTTTTTTCCTGGTCGTTTATCGCCGGCGCCGGCGTCGTGCGGACGTTCATCGCCGGTCGCCTTAGTCCTCGTCGCCCTCCACCGCCACCGTCGACTTTCCCGCGCCGTTGAGGCCGCTGTCCATCTGCCGGCCGTCCCCGGATCCGCGGCGTCGCCGTGCAGCCACCCTCGGGGGCTTCTTGGCTGGCGGCAGTGAGTGGGGGATCCCCTCCGTTCACCGGATTCCGTGTAACGAAAGTGTTGCGCTTGTCGCGCAGGGGGTGTTTCTTCACCTCGCATGGATTGACGGGCGATGTTAGCAGCGGCGGCTTCTCTGCATACTTTCCTGGGTGTAAAGCCTTGGTCTTCGGGTCAGGCGACGACGGCGCAATCGGCGTCGCTTCCCTCCTTGGAGTCGTCGCTGTGGAATTTGATGCTCTGTTAAGCTGCGACGACTGCAAGCACCGTGGCGAGGAAAGGGATGGCGAATCCACTGGGTCCATTCTTGGTCAAGGTTATACAACGATTAGCATACTGGACACGGTGGTGTTCATTCAGCAAGACACCAGGCTTGATCTTATTCATCTATGATCCAGTTCTACACCGGTTGATTGTGCCAACGATATTTAAAGCTGGTTAATTGGAGCCGGCCTTGTTAGTGGCAGCTCTGAGTGGATTCAGAGTTAGGTGCATGAAACACCACAGTTGGCTATGTGCTTTTGGTCGTAGAAGATGTGTCAGGACGTATGGTTTGGACAGGTCTTTTTGGTGTTGGTGGTTTGGAGCTAATGATGGTGGCAGCTTTTTTTTTCTGCTCCTTTTTCCTAGGCCTTAGTGCTATTAGGAATGGAGTTTTTTCTTTTGTGTAATAATGATAGTTGTATGTATCTTTTCAATGCAGAGGCTGGAATATCAATATATTCACTTTTCTAAAAAAGTGCTCTATACATTACTTCGTCGTGTTATGAAGCAATTTGTAGAAGTGTTTGTACGTAGTAGCTACGAAGGTATTAGTAATTTTCCCCTGAACATCCGTTCAAACTTATAAGGCATGCAATGGACTAATATGAACTCAGTAGCCATTTTGGATGACGAAAATCGGGGTGTACGTCTCAGAAGTGTAGGTAAATTAGCTCAACTTTGTGAGAGGTGCACTAATAGTAGTGTTCCGTTCAAAACCGGCTAACAAGGTGTTAATTATATTGTTTCCTTCACCGACCAGATCCTGGGTACCCTTCTGCTAGGCTCACTGAACTTATCTTCCTGAATGTAAATGAGGTTGTTCCGCATTAATGATCCCATCCTCACCCGAAGAAGTGACAGGCTCCATTTCATGATTTATCCACACTTGAGTTTATTCTTCCCATCTTTAGCTGAATAAAGAGTAGCTCCAATTTGATCTATAAATCTACCCATGTCATATCACGATATGGGAATAGGAGACATGGGGATGGAAGCAGGTTCTGACCCCGCCAAGGTAGTAGACTGCTTGTGTTATTGTGTACCTGGAGATCCTTTCAATAGTCCACATATGATGCCTCATAGAGTCATAGCCCAACTAGAATCATATCCGCTGGATATGGGCTACACTCTCTCAACGATGCTACTGCTAAAGAGCTGCAAAGTTTTCGGGCAGTCATCTACCCCAAGGGCGACGCTTGAGCACACCATGCTTAGTTACCATCGCAGGTGGAAAAATGACCATTCTTGTTTCACCATACATCTGTGACCAGTCATCGAAGGAGTACAGCCGACCACAATGGTTTCCTGATTCTATGAAGATTGGCAAACTGATGCAGGAAGCTACAGGAAACTGGCCCATCACATCAACACAATCGAGCAGAGTGGCGGTAAAAGTGTAAAACACATGAAAATGGTGAATTAGACAAGATATACAAGAAACCAAGAAAAGGCAGCTGAAGAAACTTGCTATTTAATTAGTATTTGAGCTTGATCTCACCGAAACAAATTAATTGTCTCGGATCGGTACCGATCAAAACAAGCTGGACAACAAGATCTTGAAGTATTGAACCACGGGAAGCAACAGTTGCACGAGTACGCCGTTGTTCTCCACCTTCCTCGTGCTCCTCACCATCTTGAACCACTGCCTCTCCGGGTCGCAGCTACCGCCGCCGCTCAGGCACCGGCACCGGTTAGTGACAATGCTCCGGCCATCCTCCCCAACGTCGAGGCACAGCATCTCCCCCCTGTTGTCGGACGACGTCGGCACATGGACAGCAACGTGCAGCTTCGACTCCGACGTGAGGAGCCACCGCGCCTCCGCGCCGGCGCACCCCGCCCGGCCCACGCCGAGCCGCACCGGCCGGTCGGCGCCCTCGGCGCGGAGGCACATCCCGAGCCAGCTGTCCCGCAGCACCAGCCTGTGCTCCCGGTTGTACTCCCACGCCTCCGTCTCTTCGCACGGGCCCAGCTCCAGCGCCTGCACCGGCAGCAGCAGGCTCACCATGTCCAGCAGCGGCGGCATCGCCGGCCGCCGCCTCACCACGCACAGCCCCGTCGCCGGGTGGAACAGCGCCTCGTACGGCGCCGCCTCCTCAAGCCCTGGGCCCCTGAGCGGCCGCTGCAGCGCGCGGACCCGGCGCAGCGCCGTGGCGTTGCGCGGCGCGGCCCAGCCGTGGTCCACTACCCCGTACGTCTCGTCGTGCCCGGCGACGCCCTGCCGGAGGTAGTAGCTCCCCGGCAGCGTCCAGAGCGCCCAGTCCAGGTCGAGCGCCGCCGCCGCGGCGGCGGCGCAGCCCCAGTACCGCTCGTCGGCGGCGTTCCCTCCGCGGTTGTCGACGCCGAACTCGCTGAGGAACACGGGACGGCCGCCAGCGTGCTCGAGCAGGTAGAGCGTGCGCCGGGACACGCTCGCCGCGACGCGCGCGCAGACGCGGTTGGCGTTGCCGCCGGCCCACAGGTGCGGGTCGGAGAAGCTGTACCAGTGGACCTCGAAGGCCAGCTTGTTGGAGAAGGTGAGGTGGATGGGGCGACGGCGGAGGAAGCTCAGGTCGTTGTCGTAGTTGAGGCCGGAGAGGATGACGAGCACGCGAGGGTTCGCCGCGTGCACCGCCTCGGCGCCGCGCTGCATGTACCTGGACGCGTCGCGACGGCTGTGTCAAACTCAGCTTCAGGGTGTGCCAGCACACCCCATCGCAGTAACTGAATCTAGTTTGTTATAGAAGTAAGTATGAATCTAAAAATTAACTTTCGAAAATTTTGAAGAACAATTAATCGCACTATGCGTAGTCTTAAGATGAGGAGCTATATAGACTTTTTCGTTAGTTATATGAATAGGGTGTGCCACAAATCATTGTACCAAAGCAGTTGTACTTTTTCAACTATATAATGTATATACCGTATGCGCTAATTGCCTGTATGCAGTTGTATTTTTTGTTGGTTCATGATCCTAATTAATGAGACATGCTAAAATGGAGCCATGTCAAAATCAGAGCAATCCAAAAGAAGAAAAATGTTTAGTTTGTGGCCAAGTAAAAATTTGAGTAAAGTACACTGGCGGTCCCTAAACTATTTTCGCATTGTCATCATGGGTCCCGTTACTCCTAAAACGTAGATTTGGGTCCCTAAACTATTCCCGCGGTGTCATCCAGGTCCCGTTACTGCTAAAACATAGATTTGGGTCCCTAAACTAATTATGCACGTCTAAACGGGTCCAAACCGACTGCGCAAGCGCCCGACAGCCGACGTGCTGCTCACGTGAGACCGAGGTTGGATGTGAATTTATGCACACAACCCCTCGATCTTTACACGTTCTCATTTGTTCACCCATTTGATTTTTCAAGGGAGGTGAAGGTACCCGACTTGGGCGACACGGGCGATGATCAGCGGCGAGCAGTGCTGCTCAGAGGAGACGTACATCCAGTCATGCGTGGAAAGGGGCTAGCAAGGGAGAATGGTGATAGTGGAGAGGGGCTAGGGTTTGGGTGAACTAGAGACAGAGGCGAGTATGATGGTAGTCGGTCTACCTCGATCTGAAAGGAGAAGAGGATAGAATCTCACGTTGACCGATTCTCCCGGGGACTTAAATAAAAAATAACCTTGCAGCTTCCGGCGGTAAAAGTCCCGCCTATAGTGATGTGGCATGCCATGTTGACCGTCGAGCGCTTGCGCAGCTGGTTTGGACTCGCTTAGGCGTGAATAATTAGTTTAGGGGCCCAAATCTACGTTCTATGAGTAACGGGACCTGGATGATATCGCAGTAATAGTTTAGGGACCCAAATCTACGTTTTAGAAGTAACGGGACCTAGATGACACTGCGGGAATAGAAGAATCAGCTTTGAGTTTTAGCCTCCCTAATTTTATCAGGTTTATTGTAAGAAAACTCAAGCAGACAAATTTCCGAAGCATGTGAAATTTTGGCTCCAAATTAAACCAAATAAATCCTAAATTTAATGAGCACAACCTAAATTTGATTTGGCTCTTTCAAGACATGAACCAAAAAAACCCTTTACAATTAGCATATTCAATATATGGGTTACTAAGGAGTAAGCAAATGATCTTCACAAGATAGAGCTGAGAGAACTGGCCTGAGCCTGACTTGGTGCTGATTCTTCTATTGAGCCAGGCAAGGCAAATTTGTTTTAGAAGTCTCTAAAATGATTGCAAACAGCCTCACGTGTGTCGCCGTGTCGGTGTGTCTTGGGTCTGCAAGGGGAGGGCGCACGCGAGTCGGTGTTGAGGTGGTCGACATAATTATGGCGATGAACATGGGCTGAATAGAGTATATAACAAATGGATCTGTCTCTGTAAAACTTGAGTGTTGGAGGGGCCTCCCAGCACTCGATTTTTTGCACTGTTCAATCTGAGATCAACGGCCGAGATCGACTCAAACTCCCACCTTATCCATCCACCACACCTCCCCCAGCGCCCACACCCGACGCCTCCCGTCGCCTCCCACGACCGCCGCCCCCGCCCAGCCCCTCCGCCGCCCCAGCCGGCGCCGGCGAACCCTAGCCAGCAGGCGCCGGCCGCCACTCCTGCAGCCCCTACCCCCGCCCCCTCGCACCGCCGCCCTCCATGGATGTCCGCCGCCGCCGGCGTCCCGTTGAAAGTGCATCTAGGCACTTAAGTGTTTTGGTGATTTGTATGACAACATGATTTGTAATCTAACTTGTTTGCTTAAGTATATGAGCAGGGGATTATTCTTATGGATATTCATGTCATGTAATTGTTAATAAGAATATGCGCTCTATTGGTTTAATAGTGTGAAAGCAAACAAGTGGATGTGATCCCATGTGATTAATATAGACAATGACAAGTAAATAGAAATGGAAAATGAGACAAGAAGTGATGCTTATGGATAGGTCTCATTTAGAAGAAGCTTGTCAAATAATATTGGGACAACTCAATTGAAGATATTGGATATATCTCGGATAGTTGAAGACATGAATTTCAATGTGGTTTTTATGTGGATGCAAAGCAAAGCCTAGCTTAAAGCGGCAAGATAGGATGGAAGGGATCAAACTAGATGGCTAGTGATGAGGTACTAAGCGAAGAGAAGGACAAGATTCGTCTTGTGGCCGAGGAACTTTGCTAGGGTGAAGGAACTAGTCTTGTGGATTGATCCCTAGGCATTAATCAAGCCATAACTAGTGAACCAATGCAATGCGTCTGATCATTGTTTAATCATATGAAGAAGTGGCTTATGAATTGGTATGGATTAGTGATCATACACTTGGAAATTCAAAGCCACTAGCTCAAGTTGGATTCGCTCAGCGAGAATGGAATGTTGAAGCCCTCAAGTTGATATTGATCAAGTATGGCATCAATGAAGACATAGAAGCTCAAATGGATAATTTAGTCATTTGCAATCTTGAGTATAGGAATGTCGTACTATCAAGAGGGATGCAACATTAGTTGTTTGACTACACACCAAAAAGTGCTCATAGGTCAACCCATGTGAGATAGCCTTTGAGAAGAGTGTTTTGGGGCTTAGTGTGCTGACTGGTCCAAAACCGGTGTGACCGGTTTTGGAAACCGGTGTGACCGGTTTTGGTGCTCAGGGTGTAACGGCTAGTTTTTGTGTGTGGGGTATTTATACCCCCTAGCCCTCACCTTTGAGGGCTGCTGGTTCATTTGGGTCTCTTGGGCGACCAGAAGCAATTCAAGCACCAGCAAGCTCTCCTCAAGCCTCTCTTTGTGAGAATTGGTTGAATTTGTTCATATCTTTGGATTGGGTTGAGAGAGGGTTTGTGTGTGAGCAATAGAGAGCTAGAGAGCTAGCTAACTCAGTAAAGAGTGAACCCATAGCTTGAGCACTCGCGGTTGAGGTCTAGCAACTCATTGAAGCATTTGTTACTCTTGGAGGTGAAGCCTCCTAGACGGCTAGGCGTCGCCGGTAAGCCACCTTGGTTGTGGTGTGCCACGGATTGTTTGTGCAGGTGTGGTCTTGCCTCATTCGGGGAAAAGATCAAGTTAGTGGAACCGAGGAGATAGCTCGACCTTTGGGTCACTAGGGGCTTCCTCAACGGAGACGTAGGGTTCGCTGTGCTTTTGGGCAGCCTTTGGGCAAACAGCGAATCCGAACTTCGGGAAACAATTCGCAGCGTCTCCATTTGGTTTGCCTCACAATTTCCTTTCTAGCACATATATTTGCTTCCACTTTGATCTATTTGGTTGTGCTTATCTTGTGTGCAGGGACTAGTTGGACCTGCTAGAAATCATCTACACAAGCACTACTCAAGTTGCTTTTGTGCTAGAGCACAAAAGAGGGTTTATTCACATTCTTGTGTTTCTCAGTCAGAAACCGGTCTGACCGGTTTCCCAAACCGGTCTGACCGGTTTTGGTACTGACTTAGTCATATTTCCAGCTAAAGTTGTTCCGGAGTATCCAGAGGTGTTGCGGAGTTTCCGGTCTTAACCCCGGAGTATCCGGCATACCCTCGGAGTATCCGGAGTTGAACTGACAATTTGTTTTAAGTGTTGAAAATTTGCAGAATCACCTATTCACCCCCCCCCCCCTCTAGGTGACATCACGGTCCTTTCAATTGGTATCAGAGCTTGGCCTCACATCCAAGCTTAACCGTCGTGAGGAAAGATGTCAACTTCATATGAGGTAACCGTCGAGCCACTAGTTAGTAACGGCTCTAATTATGCTACTTGGTCTGCTCATGTACTTAATATTGTTAGGACCATGGGTCCTTTTATTGAGCAGGTTGTAGTTGAGGGAATCCATCCTCCAAATGTTGATTGGAACAACATGTCCAATATGACACAAGAGGAGATGGATTGTCTTCAACTCAACGCTCGTGTCGCTAACTTCTTGTTTAGTGTTTTGAGCAAGGAAGTGAAGAATCTCATCCTAAAAGGTGAGATGATTCAAGTTGATGCTCATCTCAGTTGGGCTCAACTTGAAAAACTATTCTCAAGCACAAAAGGCGACGAGTAAGAGCAAGCAAGAGTCAAGTCACATGAGGAGTGCTCAACATCATCAGCAACATGAACTGAGCCTCATGTGACCATCACCAAGGAGCAAGAGGGCCAAAACAACGCAGCTGCAGGTTCTCTGCCAGAACCGGTCCAACCGGTTTCCAAAACCGGTCTGACCGGTTTGGGCAGAGGAGCTGCACAAGGCCAGAAAAAGAGCCGCCAACACCGCACAAGCAAAGCCTCAAGCACAAGAGAATTTTTATCTTCCAGTGATGAGGCTTCCAAGTGTTTCATGGCCAAAGACAACAAGAAGACCAAGAGGGACGAAAGTGCAAGAATTGGGACTATCCAAGCTCTCACCGAGGAGCTTGAGAAAGTCAAATCTATGAATGCCTCTTTGGTCAGTAAGTATGATGTATTGGTCAATGAATATATTTGTGCCACTAACTCGCTCTCATGTGTAGCGGCCGTGGAAGAAGAAAACCAAGTGCTCAAGCAACAACTTGGTTTGCTAGCTAGTAAGCATGAGTTGCTACAAGCAAAACATGAGAAACTCTTGTGTTCTCATGAAGAGATTGTAGAGGAACATGTTTTGCTAGACATAGCTCATGAGGTTATGGTAACATCGGTAAAATCCTTTGAACCTCAAACTCACACATGCACATGCTCACAAGTTGAAATTTCATTATCTTGTGATAACCCATGTTGCTCCCAAGCAACAAATTCTTGTGATGAGCATGTGATTGTAGAATCTTGTGACGACCTCATTGCTAAAGAAAATGAAGATCTCATGCAAGAGGTTGAAAGGCTAAAGAAGGACTTGATCAACTTGAAGGGCAAGGGTCAAGTGCAACCTTCTCAAGATAATCGTGACTACATGGTGAAGAAGCTTGAGAAGAGACAAACCGCCACTAGCCCAAGTCCTCAACAAGATCAAGCTCACAAGCACAAGATTCCCGCTGGTGAGAAGAAGAGCCTTGATCATATCAAATGTTTCAAGTGCTCAACGATGGGACACTATGCATTCATGTGTCCACCCAAGAGGAACAGGAAGAAGTCCCCTACAAGAAGAGAGAAGCAAAGAGCAAAGACAAGGGCATGCTTCAGATGCAAGGAAAAGGGTCACTTGATTGCCGAGTGCCCAATTCCACAAAGTGTTGTCTGCTTAGCCAAAACCGGTCTGACCGGTTTGGCAAACCGGTCTGACCGGTTTCAGGCAGCAGCAGCCCAACCACCTCTTAAGAGGGCCTCTCAAGTCAACACATCAAGCAAAAGGCCAAAAACTGTTGATGACCACAAGAAGAAAGTCAGAAGAGGTTCAAGAGGGGTCCGAAGCCGTATTTGCTACACGTGCCGGACCAAGGGACATTTGGGTAAGGATTGTCCAAATGGTAATGTTCCCAAATCCAACCTCGTTCATTATGACTTTGCTAAGCTTAGGAAGGACAAAGTGAGCACCTATGCTACTAGAGTGATTGACACACCTCAAACTAGCATAAGGGCCATTTGGGTTCCTAAGCATCTTGTGACTAACCTTGTTGGACCTAACATGAGTTGGGTACCAAAGAGTGCTTGATGAGATAGCGGGGACAAAGAGATGCATTGGAAGCTTGGCTTGAAAGCAATTATTTGTGATCATATGGCTAGCCAAGAAAGATGCTTCCACTCGACAACTTATACCAAATGTCATCTCGGTAACATTGTGCTTAATTTGATTAAGTTTCAGTCACTCATTCCTTTGATGGGATCAAGTGTTTCAAGTTCTTGAAATCATGTGACACTTGATAGTGACTAAAACTATATTCATGAATTTGCTTGATATATGCCATGTGGTGCTTTTAATAGCTCTATTATGGAGCAAGGTCTTGTCATGTGCAGGAAAACATTGCAATGAAGATTGGATGTCAACACGACAAGACACAAGCAAAGTCACTCAAGTGGCACAAGTCTGGCAAAACTGGTCTGACCGGTTTGCCAAACCGGTCTGACCGGTTTGGCCCAGAAAAGTGCTACTTGAGTAAATAAGTGAGAAATGAAGATGAAGATGAAATAATTCTTGAAGTTCTCACTTTGGCATATATCTATCAACTTATACCTATGTGGTAACAAAATGCATGTCACATGCCTTCCATGCATGATGCACATATTCAGGGGGAGATTACTTCAATATTTGTGTCTTTGAGACTAACATTTCTTTTAGTGAACTTGTAGTCTCAATGGTGAGAGATCAATTCTCTCAATTGGAGTTGTCATTTCAATTTGCGATCCAAAGCGGTAAATTTGTTTCATCTCATATCTTGGATCTTGCTCTTAATATATGCTTTGGCAACTCACCATAATATAGTCTAATTTCCTTTATTTGATCTTAATTGACTCAAAACTAGTGCATGTGAGCTTCTCCTACACAATACATCACATATACACTAGAGAAAAGGAATTTGGTCTATAATATGAGGTTTCATATTTAATGACCCATTTGCCATCCACATATAAAGGTCATTAATGTGAAACTTGTTGTTGTGCAAATTAAAGTATTCTTTCTCTTGTCCAATGGCTTATCTCATGGGAGAATACACATTGCTTAAATCGATTATATTGCACAACATGTGTGGCTAGAGGCAAAGGTATGATCTCTATTGACTAGTATTTACCTTGTGCATCTAGGCTCTATATCATGCTAGTGTGTGCATTTGCATGCGCCTATATTGAGTGTCTTTCTTGTGCATCCATTAGATATTTGGTGGACACCTTTTAACATTGACTTACCGTCAAAAGCTTTTCAAATGCAAATGGTGTGAGCTAAATATGCTATTGTGATCCATAGCTCAATATAAGTGCATGACATTGTGTGACATAGGATAGTGTTTGAAAACTCAACTAGCATGATGGGGTATGTGCTATTTTGAAAATATTTGAGTTTCGGTCGTTTGACCGTTGTTGATCTATTTGTGACTATAGTTAACTTTGCTTGATTGATGACTAGTCACAAATAGTGAGATATTCTCAAGTCCATAAATTCTTATCTATCCATCCATCTCTTTCCCATCTCTCTTGGAAGAAGCAAGAGTTAGTGGAGCTTTTGGACTTTACATATCTATCTCTTCCAAGTGCACTCAAGGTCTCAAATGGTTCTGCTGTCTTGGACACCCTGGAATATCCGGGACCATGCTGGAACTTTATTGTTCCGAGTACCCCTTCTGTTTTGGACGTTCTCGGATAATCTGGAAAGCACCCGTAGTGTCCAGGGTCACAGGTTTTTTTTGGAAATCTTTCTCTCCTCTGAAGACAACCATGAGATTTTTTTTTGAAGATCAAGACCACATTATGCAATCTCAGATCAAGTGAAGAATCTTTGGAGCTCAAATCTGCAGTATTTTGACAAGTTCCAGCTGCCTGGGAGAAACCAGTCTGACCGGTTTCCCAAACCGGTCTGACCGGTTTGGCCCAGACAGCTGGCCCCACATGGATTTAACCCCTCCCTTGGTTCTCTCTCTCCTTCCTTACCTTTTCACCACGAGAACACATCTCCTCCTCCAGTTTTCACCGCAAGAGGACGCCCTATGGCGATTTCTTGATTTATCCAAGGAAAAGGAGGATTCTTGGTGGGACTGGAGTATCCCAAGGCTGCTAGATTGGATTCCCATCAAGTTTTGGATTCAAATCTTCATCTTCTCTCGTTCTCAAGTCTCTCAAGGTATTCAAATGTTCCCATCGCCCGATCTACTCACTCGATGAATATCTTTCGAAACCCTTTGGTAGAACATCTTCTGGCATGTCTAGGAACCTATCCCTAAGAGATCAATGGATTTGGTGGGCTACATTTTGCGAACCAAGGATTTGCACCTTCACTGCCAAAAGCGGTCTGACCGGTTTGGCAAACCCGTCTGACCGGTTTGGGCAGTGAAGGCACAAGTCCTTCGTTTGCACCGTGTTTGGCCTCCATAAAGTGTAGGGATAATTTATCTTGCAGTATATCACTCATATCTTGACCTTGCAACTGTCTAGGTTTGACCCCAACTCGATTTGGTTCAGCTCGGGTGAAACCGGTCTGACCGGTTTCTGAAACCGGTCGGACCGGTTTGGCTCTGAGCAGTCTCAAATCTTGTTGGATGCTCTCAAATTGAACCAATCTCATGTCAATCTCAGTACTGGTACTTATTCTATGTATTCCATATCTTCTGAACCCAGGAAAGACAGTGGATGATGCCGAGGGGAACGCACGCCGAAAGAATCAAAAAGAGTCGCCAAGATCCATCCATTGGCAGCAGCTCACATGCGGGTGGTGGCAGGTCATTGTGGCCTAGAAGGCCAAAGAGGGCAGCCGATCAGTAGATTGAGGAAGTGGATGAACATGAGACCACTTCGAGCGATGATGACGAGGATGATGTGTATCGGTTTGAGCCTCGACGTGTTGAGAGAGGTGATGATGATGATGACATGGCAGCAGGTCAGGGAGAGGAAGAAGATGAGGAAGAAGGGGGAAATGATGATGAAGGAGGGGAGCCACCATTCCCTAGAGTTAGAGAGCCGATCGCTCCTGCTACTTGGAGAGTGGTAAATTACAGGGGGCTGGGAATGATAGACACAGCCAGGGATCAGAGGAGAGTGAGCCCTCTAGGAGTCCCAAGGACAGCCACAGACTATAGATTTCACACAGCTTTTCAGCAGGATTACTATCAGACAGCTGTGATTAAAGGAAGGATTATCTGTGAGCAGCATTGGATAGATTGGGAGTACATGAAGAAAGCTGAAAATGTGATCTTTGATCAAATTATTGAAACATGCAAAGCAAGAAAGATCTACAACATTATGAGGTACAAAAGGGACTGGAACACAGAGGTGATAGCTCAGTTCTATGCCACATTCTACTTTGAGGGAGATGAGCTAGAGACTAGGAGGGTGCATTGGATAACCGAGGGAACCTCATATAGCCTTTGTTATCTAGACTTTGCAGAGTGTCTTGGGTTGAGACAGGCTGATAGGAGTCGCCATAGGCTGCACTTAGATGGAGCTTTCCCAGCTGAGAACATGAAGTTCATGTACCCGAGCACTGAGACAGGAAACTTTGGCAAAGTAGCTGGCCTATACACATATTATCAGGTGTTGAACAGGATGCTTAGAATGACTCTTGCTCCCAGAGGCGGCAACACATCAGAAGTGTCCTTGTTCGGCAAGAATTTGCTAGCTAGAATGAGGTTGGGTGACTACATTTGGGAGGAAATAAAGCACATATCTGAAAATCCTCAGAAGCTTTGTGGATATGCACCTTATATCATCAAGGTCATAGAGATGGTGACGCGCACTAGGTTTCACTGTGATGCATCTCATGGACGACAGCGTGTGCCCATTCCAAAGAAGATTAGGCTTCCATCTCCACGAGCAGACCCAGCAGACACTGATGCAGCAGAGGATGAGCAGCAGCAGCAGCAGCATGGGGAGCAGCCACAGCCATTCCAGCAGCAGCCTGACCAAACCGGTCTGACCGGTTTGGCAAACTGGTCTGACCGGTTTGGATCTGGCAGCAGTGCACAGCCCGAGCAAAGGACATCTCCAATCAGAAAATTCATTTCTATGTTCACAGGGATTTGCAAAGGTCAGCGGGATGTCTGGGTGGATCTTAGGAAGCAGAGGATCGACAACAGGAAGACTCGTGATGAGTTCAAGAAATTGCGTGCTGTGTTGAGTCCGGACAACCCTCCATCTCCCATCTCTCCACCTCCTGAGTTGTCGGAGATTCCCCCGCTTAGAGACATTATGACAGATCACATGAATGCGGGTTATTTTGAGGAGTATGGTGACATCTTTGGATATGGACACGTTGGGCCGAGCACACAGCCTCCACCAGCTCCTCCTCAGACAGTTGGTGCTCCAGGGACCATGCCATACATACCTACTTCAGAGGGAGACTTGTTTGGTTCCTCGTTTGGATTTGCACCATCAGGACCTACCTATGCAGCTGCTACACTACCGTCCACGTCATATGACTATGCTGGTACATCATCATCTATGGCGGGACTTCAGTTCTCGAGTGCACCATCTCCATCTCCCGGAGACTTTGCTTCACGGGCAGCGGCTTCCATCTTCGGACCCACTTCTGCTCCGAGTCATGATGATCATAGCTCGACCTTCTAGTTGCGGCGAAGATGTGGATGCATGACGGATGGTGGGAGCAGGACTACAAGCTTCTCCAGGCCCTTTTATGGATGATTGATGACAAAGGGGGAGAAGAATGGATTAAAGCGTCAAGTTTCAACAGTTTCTTGTAGTCTGTCAAACAAAAGCGGTCTGACCGGTTTCTAGAACCGGTATGACCGGTTTCTGCTGTGTGTGCAGAAACATGGATGTAATAAATTAGATTTTATCTCATTTGTGGACTTGAGGACTTGTAATGTGTGCTACTATGTGTGTTGAACTCATTTATGTATCCTAAGTGACATTATGTTAGTGTGATATGCATGTGTTGGTTGATGTGATGGTTGTGTGTGTGCTGTCTGGGCAAAACCGGTCTGACCGGTTTTGCCAAACCGGTCTGACCGGTTTGGCCTGAGACAGCACATGCACTTCATTTTATGCTATTGAATGATCTACATGTCATATGCATCACGAGTTATTTTATTTTGTCACACACACTTGTTGCACTGTTGGATGCTGAGATATAGGGGGAGCTCTCGTTTTCTTCCTTTTATGTGCATTTGGCATGTGAGGCCAAATTTTTTATATTCCACTCAAAGCACATATTAAGGGGGAGCTCACTATATATCTCAAATGTTTAGAGCCTTAAATTTCATATCTATTTGTAACCTTTAATCATGTTGTCATCAATCACCAAAAAGGGGGGGATTGAAAGTGCATCTAGGAACTTAAGTGTTTTGGTGATTTGTATGACAACATGATTTCTAATCTAACTTGTTTGCTTAAGTATATGAGCAGGGGATTATTCTTATGGATATTCATGTCATGTAATTGTTAATAAGAATATGCGCTCTATTGGTTTAATAGTGTGAAAGCAAACAAGTGGATGTGATCCCATGTGATTAATATAGACAATGACAAGTAAATAGAAATGGCAAATGAGACAAGAAGTGATGCTTATGGATAGGTCTCATTTAGAAGAAGCTTGTCAAATAATATTGGGACAACTCAATTGAAGATATTGGATATATCTCGGATAGTTGAAGACATGGATTTCAATGTGGTTTTCATGTGGATGCAAAGCAAAGCCTAGCTTAAAGCGGCAAGATAGGATGGAAGGGATCAAACTAGATGGCTAGTGACGAGGTACTAAGCGAAGAGAAGGACAAGAGTCGTCTTGTGGCCGAGGAACTTTGCTAGGGTGAAGGAACTAGTCTTGTGGATTGATCCCTAGGCATTAATCAAGCCATAACTAGTGAACCAATGCAATGCGTCTGATCATTGTTTAATCATATGAAGAAGTGGCTTATGAATTGGTATGGATTAGTGATCATACACTTGGAAATTCAAAGCCACTAGCTCAAGTTGGATTCGCTCAGCGAGAATGGAATGTTGAAGCCCTCAAGTTGATATTGATCAAGTATGGCATCAATGAAGACATAGAAGCTCAAATGGAGAATTTAGTCATTTGCAATCTTGAGTATAGGAATGCCGTACTATCAAGAGGGATGCAACATTAGTTGTTTGACTACACACCAAAAAGTGCTCATAGGTCAACCCATGTGAGATAGCCTTTGAGAAGAGTGTTTTGGGGCTTAGTGTGCTGACTGGTCCAAAACCGGTGTGACCGGTTTTGAAACCGGTGTGACCGGTTTTGGTGCTCAGGGTGTAACGGCTAGTTTTTGTTTGAAAAGCGGTGTGACCGGTTTTGGAAACCGGTGTGACCGGTTTTGCTCGGGCATAACGGCTAGTTTTTGTGTGTGGGGTATTTATACCCCCTAGCCCTCACCTTTGAGGGCTGCTGGTTCATTTGGCTCTCTTGGGCGACCAGAAGCAATTCAAGCACCAGCAAGCTCTCCCCAAGCCTCTCTTTGTGGGAATTTGTTGAATTTGTTCATATCTTTGGATTGGGTTGAGAGAGGGTTTGTGTGTGAGCAATAGAGAGCTAGAGAGCTAGCTAACTCAGTAAAGAGTGAATCCATAGCTTGAGCACTCGCGGTTGAGGTCTAGCAACTCATTGAAGCATTTGTTACTCTTGGAGGTGAAGCCTCCTAGACGGCTAGGCGTCGCCGGTGAGCCACCAAGGTTGTGGTGTGCCACGGATTGTTTGTGCAGGTGTGGTCTTGCCTCATTCGGGGAAATGATCAAGTTAGTGGAACCGAGGAGATAGCTCGACCTTTGGGTCACTAGGGGCTTCCTCAACGGAGACGTAGGGTTCGCTGTGCTTTTGGGCAGCCTTTGGGCAAACAGCGAATCCGAACTTCGGGAAACAATTCGCTGCGTCTCCAATTTGGTTTGCCTCACAATTTCCTTTCTAGCACATATATTTGCTTCCACTTCGATCTACTTGGTTGTGCTTATCTTGTGTGTAGGGACTAGTTGGACCTGCTAGAAATCATCTACACAAGCACTACTCAAGTTGCTTTTGTGCTAGAGCACAAAAGAGGATTTATTCACATTCTTGTGTTTCTCAGTCAGAAACCGGTCTGACCGGTTTCCTAAATCGGTCTGACCGGTTTTGGTACTGACTTAGTCATATTTCCAGCTAAAGTTGTTCCGGAGTATCCAGAGGTGTTGCGGAGTCTCCGGTCTTAACCCCGGAGTATCCGGCATACCCTCGGAGTATCCGGAGTTGAACTGACAATTTGTTTGAAGTGTTGGAAATTTGCAGAATCACCGATTCACCCCCCTCTAGGTGACATCACGGTCCTTTCACCCGTCGTCTTCTCCAACGCCGGTGAGTTCCCCCGCCCGACCCTGGCCCCAACCGCCGGCCTCCTCGGCCCGGCCGGCGGCGCCCCCGCCGCCCGGCCTCAGCCGCCCCGCCGCCCGCCTCCTCCGCCGGGCCAGCCTGCCGCCTTTGGACCTCCCTCTAGGTCCGGCGGCGATGAGCAGCCCCCGGCAACCCGAACCCCCCTAACCCCGAACCCTAACCCGAAACCCTAACCTGAACCCTAACCTCGCCGGAGTTGCTCGCCGGAGATGGAGAAGAAGGTGTTGATGGGGAGAAGAAAAAATTCGTGTGACAGCGGCTCGACAAACACTCGAGTGAGCGTCAGCTTTATCCACAAATCGTCGTGGAGCAGTACTATAGAACAAAGCTGATGGCTTTCAAAAAAAAAGAACAAAGCTGATGTCACCCACCGAACCACCGATCTACTAGATGCGTTGCCACGCTTGTCCTTTTCCAATACACATGCCTCACGCCAACCGCTTTCGTACCATGCATGATGACACTGCTTACTATACTAATCATGTCCATTTCCTAGAGGGGAAAAAACTAAACAGCTGTCGTGGTCTGGATTAATTAGCTCACCTGTACCAGTCGTCGGTGTTCTGCCTGGGCCCCCTGAGCTCGTTCCGGAGGCTCATCCCCACGACGTTCTCCTCGCCGGCGAACAAGGCGGCCATCGTCACGAGCCCCTCCACCCACACCTCCGGGTCGAAGTCGGCATCTCCGAAGAACCCGTTGCCGTCGTCCCGGGCGCAGCACCACCCGGGCCGGCTCACGTGGTTGTCCAGGATCACCATCACGCCTCTGGCCCCCAGCCCGCGCACAACGGCCATGAGCGCGTCGATGAGCTTCAGATTCAGGATGCCGGGGTTGTTGGCGCCGACGCCGGCGAGCGCGGCGGTGAGGTTGAGCCGGCGCAGGGAGCCGGCGACGGTGAGGGAGGCGTAGGAGGAGGAGTTGGTGACGAGGAACGTTGGCCAGGTGAGGCGCACGCAGTTGAACCCCATGGCGGCGACGGCGGCAGCGATGGCGGGGAGGGGCCGGTGCGCCAGGCCCTCGGCCAGCGCCGGCTCCAGGTGGGACGGCCAGCTCACGCACGCCAGCTTCACGCGACGCCCGCGCTCGTCCACGACCCACCGCGACGACGTCGACAGCGACCGCGGCGGCGGCGGCGTTCCCGGCTGCTCGAGGAGCGCATGGCACCGGCAAGAGATGGCGGCGAGAGCGGCGGCGAGGCACGCCGCGACGAGGATCCTCCGCATCGTTGTGGTGGGTGGGTGGGTGAGAGTGACAACATGCCCGCAGGTAGGCGGGCGTTCAGCGCTACTGATGCTTGCTCCAGAGTGCAACTAGTGCATGTAATAGTGCAATTGGGTGAAATTAATAAGCAGGGATTAGAGTGCGTAACGTGCACACTACTGCACAGAAATGTACTGGAATGGAAATGGAATATACGGAGTACTACAATATGGACTCTTGCGAAACGACTTGATAATTCAGATGATAGTCCCAGCACCTGCAACAGCTTCTCTAACGTACAATTGAATAGTATCCTTTGAGATTCCTCCAATGACATCATAACAGTGAAAATTCCACGGTTCAAACATCAGAATCTGATTTGATTATCCGTCGGAGTATACATGCCTGTGCAAGAATTTTGACAACGGTGAAGTTGGAACTAGCTAAGTTCATGTCAGCTCTATTGATTTGCTGCACATGTAATGCCGCAAGGGACGCGGTTACTCCATACAAGCTCATGAATAGGAAACCAAAATTGAAAACTATAAACCACAACGCGGCAAGCACAGGCTTTATATAGATGCCAACCATAAACGAACGAGCAAGAGCTTCGATGAGAGAGCGTCAATCAAACTTTAAAAGCAGTCAATGTTCTTCCGTGAACTGTAAGTAATGCCAAGCAGTCCTCACTTATCATTTGGAAAGGAAAAAAAAAACTACACGGCTGATAAATTGTACATTCATCCTGTACCAAACACAGAGGGCGACACGGCTGATCAATAAGGCAACTGAAACAATAGTTTTGGTTAACAAGGGTGGAGACAACTGAAACAAGCTTCCTCCAAATAGAAGGGTAAACTTTTTATTCCCTCTGTGATGTTATACCGGTCAATAGTTTAGTTTCCCAATACAAAACCGACACAGCAAGGATAGGAAACATATACAGTTCGCAGCACACGTACATCACAGGGTTACAAACAACAAAACGGATCCCCTATTTGTTTATATAGATGTACAAAATAATTATCCACGTTTAATTAAAACAACAATCAAAACTTGGTGAACACCATCAAATCAGTGGACTAGACTACAAACCAAAAACAATATTTACAACACCAATTGTGTTTCCGTGACATAATACGCCTCTCCTGCAGAAATTACAGGGCAAGTCAAATACACCATCACCATAGGATGAACATTCAGATGGAAGGGGGTTTCTTTGAAACACTGATTACTTTAGTTTTAACAAGATGGATTTGAACAGAAGAGCTTCAGGTGCTCCAACAAATTTTGCTTTAGTTCACCGAAATGGAAATATTTGATGGAGATCAGGTGTTCGGGCAAATGACTACTGGAGGATTATAACATATTGCGTCATGCTGAAGAAATTTTGTTTGTTTTCCGAGGAAAAACTATGAACTGATGCTCCATAGAGAGAGCACTAAATCCCAGCTTCATTCAGATGATAAACATATAGTGAAACAATATCAATAGAAAACTGAGCAATATATTTGAGAATAAGTCTGGGTGAGTTGCAGTCATAGACATTAAGTTTTTTATTCCTTCTTTCAAGAATTGAGGCATGCGAAAGTGAATCGATTAGCTTGGCTGGGACTGCAAACTACCTATTCAATCTATCATGTAACAATTGACCTATGACTCTAACCAAGTAACCACAGGGTTTGCAATCTAATAATTTTATTCATTCATGTTGGATCGTGCAAGAAAGTATCCCAGTAATTTTACAAATTTGTAAACCAACTGCTGCCTAATTGTCAGCACTCAGCAGTGGGACCAGGTAGTTGAATTAAGGACTGCAGAAGTTTGATGCTTAAGTTTGCAAGAGCTCGCAAGCTAATCTAGTTTAAAGAGCTTCTAAGGCTCTTAAATTAGTTTGGATTGATAGGCTCTAAAAATCCACCTTATGGGATAGGCCTCAAGCACCTGTCTATTTGATTGTTGGTTGTAACATAGATTCAAGCTTCTACCAGATGCCATTCATGATATTGCATCCACAAATCAATGAATATATTAAGCCAAATACACTGAAAAAGATGTGTCAAGAAAGTAAGCATCCTAGCAATTTTCATTCAATACTGACCTAGCTTTTCTTGGAGCTTTTAGGAGGAGCACAGTACATGTGTCGCCCTGCTTCTGCGGCATCTTTGATTCCTTGAAGTTGATTAGCTATGTCCTCTAAGAGTTGCAACTGTAATGACTGCCTCCTTTCACTTGCTGCATGCCTTATCTTGTCTTGTGCACCTTTAATGGCATTCAGACTTTTCCCAAGGAGATCGTCAGCCACAGCTCGAGTCTGTAATTTTTCTGCTTGCATTGTTGCATCTGAGAAGCTTCGACCAATCAGGCCCTTAACTGCATTCAAACAACTATCTTTTTACTACTAGCCTTTATAGACAAAAGAATAGTTTCAAGAATATGCCGATCAACATCCATACTTATCATACTGATGAAATAGCAAATACAACCAATGGTTTGGCATAAGCAAAATGTTGTATGGCTGAAGTATGGAAACATACAAAAATATTATGAGATAAGACTAAATGGAAAGTGGGAGGATGCAAGCACACCACAA
The DNA here is from genome assembly GCA_033239725.1 of Echinochloa phyllopogon. NCBI lineage: Eukaryota > Viridiplantae > Streptophyta > Magnoliopsida > Poales > Poaceae > Echinochloa > Echinochloa phyllopogon. Next base: position 18,927,186 of record BTCW01000016.1, read on the forward strand.
ATTTGAGTTCAGATTCTTTCGGAAGCTACAGAAGTGGTTTTATCATATAAGAATCAGTAATACAATTACAAACCCAATAAGGTCCAGTGCTTCACTTGGGATTCTGAACTCATATGGAAAGAAAATGATAGGGGATGGGGGAGAAGAAACATCACTTAAAAATCAAAATAATATGAGATAGTGTGAGTTTGGAAAGCAATACAAATACCATGTAACTGAATGAGTTTCTAATAAATGAGACACACTATTTTTTAGTGCTAGTCTTTATATAAAAATAAATAGTTTCAAAATATGCCGATCAACGTTAGGAATTATATGTATCACACTGATGCAATAGCAAATACAACCAATGGTTAGGCTGAAGCATAAATGTCCTATGGATGAAGTATACGGAAATTTTATGAGTGACCAAAAGAAAACTGGAAGGCAAGGACACTACAGCTTATGGATGAAGTATCACACTGAGTGCAGATTATTTTGGGAGCTACATTTGAGTCCAGAGCTTCAGTTGTGATACTGATTCCAAACTCATACATGAGTAATTGAACATCACTTAAGAAACAAAACAAAACAAAACAAAACGAGGTGGTGTGGGTTTAGAAAGCAATACAAATACCATGTAACTGCATGAGATTTTAAGAAATGCGCCAAGCTAAAAAAATGGCAACCAAATCCACATTAGGAACATTATTTTAGTGAGTCAGTTTTATGTCAATATTAAGATCCCATAACATGTACACCGCACTCCAAGGCTCCCTCGAATCGAATTCTAGACCTACAATAATTACGAAACATTCCAATAAACAAATACATGCATATGCCTTGTACAAGATAGAAATCATCAATTGAGATCCATATCTCCATGAATCCATCCGTACCTTCGGTCGAGAAACATAAGTCGTCGACTACATGTACATCGAAGACATTTGCATCATTCTCACTTCCCGCGTGATCACGATCAATCTTGTCTATAACCCCACACCCCACCTCCTGAAATCCATGAGCTGTATGTTCCTTGGTAGGTTCCATACCAGGACCAACCTCAACATGGAAATCACCACCTTGATCCAAATCTTGACTCCGGGCAGAGTGGGGGTGGATTTCCACCGTCTCTGCTCCATCATCCTCCGTCTCTGCCCCATCTTCATCCTCAGTGCTACTGAGCTCCAGCCTAGATTGAGCCCCAGGACCTTTGACGGGTGTCTGAACAGCAGTGATGCTGCCGTCGCTTCCCCCATTGCCACGATCCCCAATCACAGGCGGCGGAGCCATCGATTGCTCACGAAAGAATGGTGTCTTGAAGCTGAACCCCGAATTGTTCCCCATCTTCAGCTGCATCCGGGTTGCATCAACCGACCTGGACGAGCTCGGCTCGCCCTCCGACATGAGCATGCTATGCGGCGTGACCATCTCCTGCTCGTCGTCGTCGTCGTCCTCGTCGGTGCCATCACCACAGGCGGGGCCCAGTCCCAGCAAGCGGCGGTAGGCGTCGACCTCCTTGCGGAGCGCGCGGGCCTCCCGCTCCCGCTCCAGCACGATGTCCCTGAGCTCCTCGACCTCGTCCTCGTAGAAGGCGCGACGCTCCTCCGCGGTGCGGCGCTGCTGGCGCGCCTCGATCTCGAGGGCCGACTTGTCCTTCTGCAGGCGCAGGATCATGGCCATGGCCTCCTCGGCAGCCGACGCCGCGGCGCTGCGCTCCTTCTCGAGCTCCCGCTGCAGCTCCGCGCTTGCCTCCTCGCGGCGCCGCAGATACGCGGCCTCCGTGTCGGAGCCGGGGGCCGGCTGCTCTCCCTCCCCCGGTTCCTCCTGCTTCTGGTCCTCGTCGTCGGCGTCGGCGAAGGGGAAGCGGGCGCGGAGGGCGGCGTGGAGGGACCCGGCGGCGCAGGCCGGGTAGTGGGCCAGGAAGGCGAGGACGCAGGGGAGGTGCGGGCGCGCGCAGGTGCAGGGGAGGAGGGCGAGGAAGCGGACGGTGGCGGCGGCGAGCGCCGCGAAGCAGAGGCAGGCCCAGGCGAGGGCGAGGTCGAGGAAGGCCCCCGCCAGGGCCCGCGCCGTCCAGCGCGCGCGCAGGGCCGCGGCGCCCGGGCACGGCGTGGTCATCGTCGCATTGGTGGGTGGGTGAGGCGAGGCAATCGCGGGCGGAACGGAATCTTCCCGGATTCGGGTCGTTGGAGACGACGGGCTGGGCGGGTGGGGAAAGGTGAGGAAGGAGGAGACGTGCGGGGGATTCGGGAAAGGAGGCGGCGTGAGATGACAGCCGACAGGGGATTTTGGCGGAAGCGGCCGTGCCGTGCCGAGGTGGGGTGGAGGGCGGCGGCGAGATGACGCGGGGAATGGCGGGTGGAGGATTTCCGACGCGCTGGCTGGTGGCTGGATTTGGATTGCGTCGCGGCCGGTCGTTGGGCAGGGGGAGCCCCGGTTTTTGGGCCAATGTTCTCCAATCTCCCACTGCTACTGGCATGTTTGTTTCCCCGTGAGTAAGTACAATAATGTCTTTATAGCCAAACTAATTAATGTTTTTTATTGATGTAAAAGAGAAAAAGGAGGAGAGAGAAGAGAGCTTAACTCTCATTCACGCAAGCCACGAGCTGAGTACGGGCTCGTATACAGAGGTGGGGCCAGATGAGAAAAGATGTGAGAGTGAATAGCAAAAAGAAGATAACAAATGGCAAAAGGTTAGTAATGTGTAGACAAGTAATAGACCACTATTGTATGACTTAGCTCTTAAGTCGTGTCTAATAGCCAAGCATTTGTCTCTATTATTAACCTTGCTCTAAACTTTAGTCCCGTCACATTGGATGTAAACATATTAATTAGGAGTATTAAATATAGATTAATTAAAAAAACCCATTATATAAACGAGGACTAATTTGCGAATCTATTAAGCCTAATTACACCATGATTAGACAATGTAATGCTACAATAAACATATGGTAATTATGTATTAGGCTGTGTTTGGATCCTTAGGACTAAAGTTTAGTCCCTCAAATAAGTGACAATTAGTAGCATTAAACATAAAATAATTATAAAACTAATTGCATAAGTCATATCTAATCCGCGAGACGAACCTAACAAGTCTAATTAACCTATAATTAGTACATAATTATCAAATTGTTACTGTAGCATTATATTGTCTAATTATGGACAAATTAGGTTTAATAGATTCGTATCGTAAATTAGTCCTCGCTTATGTAATGTATTTTGTAATTAATCTATATTATACTTCTAATTAGCATTCTTTTATTCTATGTGACGTCCCCCTAAACCCTAAACGTCCCTGGAACCAAACACCCCCTTAATTATAGCTTAATTAGGCTCATTAGGTTCGTCTCGCGAAATAGATATGACTTATACAATTAATTTTATAATTAGTTGATGTTTAATACGTCTAATTATCAATAAAGCTATGCACTTTAACACTCATCCAAACACCACCTACAGTTCCAATTCGGCAGTCAGTAATCATCACTTTGAGAGTGACAACAATCCGATTTGATGGAGACACCTAGGCTGTCCGCACTCACCTTAGGTCATGTTTGAGGTCGTGTTTGTTTTCCGGACTAAAGTTCTAGTCCCGTCACATCGAATAGAAGAATGATAATTAGAAGTATTAAATATAGATTAATTAAAAAATATATTACATAAGCGAGGACTAATTTACTATACAAATCTACTAAACCTAATTAGTCTATGATTAGACAATATAATGCTACGGTAATAATTTGATAATTATGTACTAATTATAGGTTAATTAAACTTGTTAGCTTCGTCTCGCAGAGTAGATTTGACTTATCCAATTAGTTTTATAATTAGTTTATGTTTAATACTTCTAATTGTTACTTATTTAAGGGACTACTCCCTCCATACCTAAATAACTGTCGTCGTTGGTTTCCATGCCACCACTTTGCTTTAATTTGTAGAAAATATGTGCAACATTTTAATCTCCAAAAAAATTTATTAAAAAACTAGATTCAAATATCTATCTAATGATATTTATTATGTACCATAAATATTAATATATATTTTATATATTCGGTCAAAGATGTTTCTTGGGAAGCGAAAACGACCTATATTTAGGGACGGAGGCAGCAAGCTTTAGTCCTTAGGATCCAAACACACACATACTCTATCTCTTTTCCATAAGGAATATTCTTGCTTAGTCATCGAGATTCTTTCTTCTATTTCAATTTTCTCCGCACCCATCTCTCATATATATCTTCCTCTATCTCAAATACCACATATTTTATTCCATTATTTTCAACTACCATCTCATTTAAAAAAACACATTCCGTCATAGCACAATCATTAAAATAATGCTTCGGAATCCAAAATAATTAGTAATACAAATTTTTATAATTAAGTAATAATTCTTAGTAATACTATTTAAAGAACTAAAATTTATTTTCTTCTTTTTCTTAATTTTTTTTTCTTTTTTTCTTTTTATTTTTCTTTCTTTTTCTCTCCCTCCCTTTCTGCTTCTTCTCTTTTTCCCTTCCTCCACTCCTCTCTCTCACCGACCTCTCTCACTCCCTCCGCCCTTGCCCTCCCCCACCGACGCCCCGCCGCCGACGCGCAACCGCCGGCTCCCTCCCCCACCCGCCGCCGACGTGCAACCTCCCTCCGTCCCTCCGCCTTCCCCCACCGCCCCCTCCGGCCCCCGCGCCTTCCCCCACCGCCCCCTCCAATCCCCGCAGCCGGCGCCCCTCCCCCACCACCCCCTCTAGACCCACGCCTTTCCCCACCGCCCCCTCCAACCCCCCATAGCCGGTGCCCCTCCCCACCGCCCCCGCCTCCCCCTCCGTCCCTCTGCCTTCTCCACCGTTGTCGTCCGCGGCGTGATGCGGAGTAGCGGCTGCTCAACTTCCTCGCCTCCCTCCCTCGACGTCATGCGGGCCGGCGAGGCCGTGGCGGTCCCGGTTGTACTTAACTATCTTAGCATATGCGGACCATAATGAGGTTTCAGAGGAAACAATACCTGCCATATTGAACCGGTTGCATTTGACCCTCACTATTCCATGGCGGCCTAAATTTAGGAACCTTAACTGTGGTAAAAAAACAATTCATGATTACCTTAGCTTTTATATTTTGAGAGGGGCCATATGCCTTCACTGGTCTATATATTGAACTATTCCTAATTCTATACAAGCTCTAAATGTGTAAGCTTCTCTTTATTTTCAAGACAGTTTAGCTATAAATCACCACCAAGATTTAAGTTTTGAAGTTCTCGGATAGTATTACATCCTGGGTATGGAGAAGTAATTTTTCCAATTTCTGGAGGCATGCACTTCAATGATTTGCATCCATTAGTATACATGTGTTGGAGGTTTGTCATATACTTCATATCATTTGGGAGCTTAAGAAGTCCATTGCAACAAAAGATGTCCAATATTTGTAGATTGTACCAAAATGGTTATATCTTATACCTTCTAGAATTTCCTTTAGCTCTGCATTTTCTGCTAGATTAAGAGACATCATATCTACAAATATCTCACTTTGACTCCATGTTTTACCGGTCGATAAAGATGTAGTGCTCATAGTGAGGTGCACTTTTATATATGTCGAAAGGGATAATATTCTGTACGGAACAATGTTCGAAGCATTGGAGATTGTTTCTTCAAAAAATCATCCATTAGATCAGCATCATGGTGTGAGAAGAATAAGTGGCTACCACTTAGTAGGATTCGGCAATAACTTCATGCTCGGTGTATCAATTATAGTGGCACTTTCATTCCACATAACAGATAGATCAATGTCATGCATGATCGTGTATCTTGCGCATGGTCATCTTCTTTTGCTTCTATTCATGTTTCCAAGACTTCCAAACCATGTAACTGGATTTCTTTCAGAGTTGGAAAAGGCATGGACGCCGTATTGCTGCACAAGCACCACAATTTGTGGCAATCTTGCACTGGTTCCATTTGACCCTCACTATTCCATGGCACACTAAATTTAGAAACCTTAACCATGGTAAAAAAAATTCATGATTACCTTAGCCTTTACATTTTGAGTGGGGGCATATGCCCTCACTGGTCTTTGCATAGAACTCACCACCAATATTTTAGTTTTGAAGTTCTTGGATAGTATTACATTCATGTTTTACCAGTCGATAAAGATGTAGTCCTCACAGTGAGGTACACTTTTATATATGTCGAAAGGGATTGTATTCTGTACAGAACAATGTCCGAAGCGTTGGAGATTGTTTCTTCAAAAAATCATCCATCAGATCAGCATCATAGTGTGAGAAGAATAAGTGGCTAGCACCTAGCAGGGTTCCGTAATAAATTCATGCTCGGTGTATGAGCTATAGTGGTACATTCATTCCTCATAACAGATGGATCAATGTCATGCATGACCATGTATCTCGCATATGGTTTCATGTCTCCCACATTTTTCAGGGTGTTGGTGTTCCTACATAGGTAAGTAGTTGCACAACTTCTTAATTAGTCTCGCCAGCACAAGGCATGAGGCGATTTGATTTGCATTTTGATGGAAGGAACAGTGGCAACTGGAAGAAAGAAGGCTATCGACGTACCTAGACCAAAAGACGGACAAATAACTTCACAGTATGCAGCGGCAGTAGTTGGGGTCGTCTCTGCTTAATTGCTGACGTAATTAGTGTGAGCAATAGCAGAGCATGGAAGAGAAATTGGAGAATATCATTGAGGTAGAGCAGCAGAAAGAAGCATTGAAGAGAAATAGAGGAATTCTACAAAGGGGAATGATTGACCTAGAGGAATTGTTTATTTATACGAGTTCATAGATACCTAGCCTCTCTGATCACCCCAGATTAGAACTGAAGTTTGAAATTGTTCTTACACTTGTCTTGTTGGCAGCTTGGACTGAGATGTTGTAATGAGTGCAATTAACGGTGGCTCGGCACTTTGTCGGATGAATGTAGTAGCCAGAATACAAATCCTCAATGTTATAATCACCCGATAATGCATCTCAAGCATCTTTAGACTGAATATGCACCCAACTAAAGCATTACACAAATAATAAGCATCACATTGAACCACCCAAAATAAAGCACTTTGTGCCCCCTAACAAGATGCAGCTTCACACACTAAGCAAGCTTACTAATATTGCTCCAAGTAAACAAAACTGAGAAAGTAATCAGAACTAAATATGCCTTTCCAGTATAACCAACTAGATGCATGTTCGTCTTGATGCAAGTATCTGCCGCAATTGCAGTACCAAGCATTCTTACTTTATGAGGTAGGCACAGTATTGCACATTTGGATGGATCCAACTCGGAATTATCGTCAGAAGCGAGGAGCAACTGACTGACACATCTTGAAAATTCTCTGGCCACCGGATCAGATTAACCACTGTAGTGTAGAAAATATGAGTACATGCTACCGACAACACAAACTACTCATGTAAAAGAGTATCAGAGATGCCAGGAGAGCTTTTAGTGGACTAGCTCATGTTGGCAAGTGAATAACAGCCAAATAAAATTAACTTGAATTTGGATGTGAAGCCGAAAGCACCATCTGAAAGATACTTCGCCGGAAGGGAATTGATTGCTCATATAAATATAAAATCAGTTAAGGTTCATAAGGTTTACAAAACTATAACATAAAATATTCTATCGATCTATCTACATAAATTGAGTTGTTCTTCAGTGTGCCTCCGAGCAGACAAACAGGCTGTTCTTGTCCACTTGGTGGATACAATGATATCTTCATAGGACTTCTATAAGAATACAAACAAGCAAACAAAACAGATGAAGATATAAGCAAAATCTTCATAGGACTTCTATAAGAATACAGTTGCATATTTGAATTTGAGAAAATAGTGACCCTCAATTCAAATATAATTAATACTGATGGATAATCAATCACATAATTAGCCAAAAAAAAGGCACTATATGGCTTCTACTTCAACACTTGAGAACTAAATAAAAAACAATGGCTGTTTTATTATTTCAATATGAAACCTGGAATTTGAATAAATTATAGTAAGAAATAACAGGCTTTAGGCTGCCATGGGACTTCTTTTCTTTGTTCTTTTTTTTTGCAGATGCAATCATGACATAAGCAGAACCAATCCAGGATGACTCTTCCTTCATTGATCTACATTCTCTGTCTCCGGTGTGTGTGAGTTTTGATCTTGCTACATGCCTGTAAGCGCAGATTCATGCGTGGTGGCACTGCAGCGAAAGATTCGTGCCTGCAAGCTGTGGCAGCAGATTCAAATACAGTTATTGATCTTTGGGCTGTCTTTTGCTTATTTTGGGCTGCTTTCTTACTTTCTTTCATTGAGTCCATGGTACATTTCTTCCCAGTTGTTTTATGTTGGCACGATTCACATGAGGGTGCATGCACCAAGCCTTTGAACAAAACTGAGCGCAAAGATTGCAAGACAACCGCAGGTAGTGCGTGCACTGGAGACCAAAAATGGAACACCCTATCTAAAATTGTTATATGATGACCACACTCATAGATAATCTGAAACGAGTTACAGCAAGAACAAAATCTTCCACCCGAGTGCTAACAGTAAAAGATCATGTTACATGGATAATCCAGGTAATGCAAGGATCAACCATTATAGATGAAAGTAAGTTCTACCAAAAGTTCATCCAGCCAACCTATGAAAATTGTAAGATATTAGTTCCCATACCTACAAAATTCATTCTTCACTAATTGCCAATTACCAAATTTACCCTTGCATCTGCAAAAGAATAGAAGAGCATTTCATTAGCAAACAGGTCTGTTTAGTATGGCAGGCCTATGAATTTTCGCTTAATCAACCAATTAAAGCTTGGGAAAAAACATTTCATCTACAGATCACAGAATTATATCTGAACTGCAATTACTGTCAGTCCTCCAGATTACGTTAAATTGATGGTCTTCCTGTTTCTTTTATTTTTGATTGATCTTTTACATAGGGAATTATTGGCATTGCTTGATAGCAGTGGCATTGTTGACATCAACATAAAGCAGTCAGTGACATTGTTTGTTCTAGAGAAGGATGCAATGACTAGAGGTATTTCTGTTTCACATGTCCAAAGGAAAGCATTTATTGGCAAGTTACAGTTTCGCCTGAAAACTGATTGCAGAGGATCACATATCATAGAAGCATCTGCACTGCTCAATTGGTGGGAGGAGTATGTACCTCCCACCACCCAGGTTCAAGTCCTCCTCAACTCGAATTTGGGTGCCTATTTCTTCTTATTTACAACACATATAGCTCCTAGGTTGGTTGAGTCTTTTATTTTCGTGAACCACAGCACAAAAGGCACTTTCAAACATTCGGATGTCTGAAAGTTTTGTAAAATCAAATCAGGTGCGCTTCAAGAACATTTACATAAACTTTACACACAAGGAAATGTATTTCATATTAGGCAGTTCCATCTATTTGGCTAACCAACTATACTCTCCTAAAGCATATCCTCAGGACAGTCCCATTTATTGTTCTAATTTCACTCCCATGTATGGCTTTTGTTTACAAATGGAAAGGGAAATAAGACACAAATAAGATAACCTGCATCTCATATTGTCTACAGAACATGACATGCTCAAAGTTCTGAACCTTTGACAAAACTCATGCAATCAAAGAAGCTAAAAGAAGATAAAAAAGGCATGCATTGATCTGAATTCGATTAGTGCCACTAGCAGTAAAACATAAGGCCTCATTGTAATATCAGGGTTAGGAAAGATCCAAAGTCCAAACTAACATAGATGTATTCAAGCCAAAGCTAGCATTTAGACTTCTGATATAAACAGTACATACTACATATTCCATACTGTATGGCCATGTCAAAAATGAGAAACCTACACAAACACATCATTGACAAACTCATACCTAAATGTTCAGTAGAGAAATAATTTAATCAAAGAAGTAAATTGCAAGACTTCCGTAGCATTGCAGTTAGTTTGTCCTGCAAAGATGTAGTGCACAACATTTCTGAGACACATACTCTTGCTGACATGGAAGGTCTTTAGGGCAAGTTTGGTTACAGAGAGAGGATTGCCTTGCCTTGCTTTGATAGGCAAGCATTGCCTTTCTTTTGGCGGAGAGCCATTTTGGCTCGCCGGCTTAAGAGAGCAAAAAGCTTGCTCACGCAGTCCCTGAGACAAGCAGCAAGAGAACCAAATCAGTCTTTTGCTCAGTTGTCTGTGCAGGCAAGGCGAGGAGAGGCTTGCCCGCGGAACCAAACGTGCCCTTAATCCTTCTACGCAGTACATCAACTCTAGTGATAGTGTCGGGATAAATTGTTTTGCTGGGCTGCATCTTTCTGTTTTAAATTGATTGCTGTTCTAGGATAGGTGCTCTCGTGCTCGCTTGCGAGTTAAATTCAAAAGAAACCTAGGGTGCATTATCCAGTAGGCCTTCACCAACACGGCAGCACAGATTTTAGGAATCAAGCATTTAGGATCAGGAAGCATTGTACCATGGATGACTAACACGGTTAACAAGGGAAATGAAATGGAACGTACTAGAATTACCAGAAGACTTTAATGTGATGCTCGCAGTTTGGTAAGAAATCTCACCAAAAAAGTAGGAAATGCTCATAATGGTACTTGTTAGGTGCAACATGATAACCACAATTTCCTGATCAGTGCATGTTAAGCAAGGAAATTTATACATAAACTGAAAGCTTTAGTGGGTAGACATCACAAGTACTACCTCTGATCCAAAATGTAGGTCGTTCTTGCTTTTCTAAATTAGTAGTTTTTGCTATGTATTTAGGTATACATTATGTCTAGATTCATATCAAAAGCTACCTATCTAGAAAAGCCAAAACGACCTACATTTTGGAACGGAGGGAGTTGAAACTAACAAAAACAGACCTACCCTTCACCTTCTATTATCTAAAAGCTCCAAGTAAGTTTACCGTCTTTGATATAGTCATTTAGCAGCAGATCAAGCAATTTGTATTCAGCCTACTTCCACAGGGAAGCAGCCTAAGATTACGATCCAAGCTATGCAACAAAATTTTTCAATCTATGCATACACCCATCTCTATATTCTAGCAACCTGTTTATCATGCAAACTGAAAATAAGCATGCATATCAGGAATCAGATGAATGGTATATACTTTGTTACCTACTGTAATAGGCAGCAAATGAGACCAAGAGGTCCAAGATAACAGGTTATGTACTGATGCTTCTTCTTGTTTATGTGCATTTCTGAGAAAGCACATTTCAGAAATTCCAGTCCTTGTTAACATCCTGAGCCTCACAAGCAGAAACACTTCGCCGTCCTGCTCGTTGCCATCATCAACAATTAAGCTACAGCTTTCATGACCCAAAACTCATCCATCGCATCTAATTCAGAATCAACTCCTCATCTGTATCATTTCCACCAACTCCAGATCATCCCCAATGACACCATCCTCAAACAAGTACCCAAACTCATCATCCACCTCTACAGAACCCTCCTCCTCATCATCACTGTCAGCACGAATTAGCAACATTTTCATCATGCAAATTGAAAATGAGCATGCATAACCAGAATCAATAAACAGTGGATATTTTCTTACCTGGTGATGCAAAGCACATAGGACTAGGAGGTCCAAGATAAAAGGCTAACTGCTACTTCTTCTGGTTAAAGTACATTGCTGAGAAGAGCACATTTGAGAAATCACAGTCCTCGTTAGCATCTTGAGTAAACTCTCTTAATTTGAGGTGCCTCACCAAACATCCTGCTCATTGGTACTGTCAACTAACCCTTCAGCCACAGCTTTCTTTACCCAAAACTCCTCCATCGCATCCAATTCAGTGTCATGCTCCTCATTTGCCTCACTTCCACCTTTATCGCCCACCTGCTCCCAATCGTCCCCAATTATACCATTCTCAAACAAGTCCCCAAACTCATCATCCACCTCTAACAAACCCTCCTCTTCCACCTTGTCATCTTCATCCTCGTCACTGTCACCATCAAACATGAGAATGCCTTTCTTCCGGGCACGTCTCATCCGCTTTCCCTCCCGTACAAGCTCCTCCAGCCTATCCCTCCCAACCAGCATCTCATCCTCCACTAGGAGCCTCCCATCATCATCAAACGCCTCAACAAGGAACACCGAGTGCCGCACCCCCTTCACACTGACGTAGAACAGCTCTGGATGTCGCACCAGCAAGGCGCGCAGCCGGTTCGGCAATCCAAAGTCTTTCCTGAAATGCGTAAGGTGGTCCACCAGCGTCCGCTTCTCCACCATCATCGCCAGCACCTCCCGCACCACAGTGCACGCCCGACGCTCCAACATCTCCAGACTGGCGCACTCATCCAGCGGTTCGAACGGGGACACATCGGGAAGGCTATGGAATCGCAGCAGGTAGTCCCGGTGCACGCGGCGGAGGTTGAGCCCGCGGCGGAGCGGGAGGTGGGGAAATCTCCGCGGCCGGTCAATGAGGCGGTCCGATGGCACGGCGGGGCGGAGAGGCGGGAGCGGCGGTGGAGGCGGCGGTGGAGGGTCGGCGAGCTGGAGCGCGTGGCCGTATGAGGTGTGCACGAGGGCGAAGAGGTCGGGGTGGCGTGGGCAGAGCGTGGCGCGGAAGTCCATGGCGAGGCCGAGGTCGGGGGCGAGGTGGGCGAGCCTGTTCACCGGAATGCTCCGGCGCGGGGTCATGAGGAGGAGCCGGTGGACCTTGTCCGCGAGCGCGTCCGCTCCGGCGGTGGTAGCGCGGAGCGCGGCGAGGTCGGCGGCGAGCGCCTCGGCGGCGGGGGTGAGGCCGACGGCGAGGGTGGAGAGGGACGGGGAGAGCGGGAGCGATGTGGGCGCCTGGAAGAGGCGGAAGAGGGTCGGGTAGCGGAGGACCATGGGGATGAGCGGGCGGCCGCGGCGCGGGAGGCCGAGGAAGCGGCGGCAGCGGCGGAGGACGCGGAGCGGGAGGAAGTGGCGGGGCTTGGAGAGGAGGAGCGTGAGGAGCTTGCGCGCGAAGCGGAGGCGGCTGGCGCGCGCCGCCTGGCGATCGAGGGCGGGGAAGCGGACCAGCCTTGGCGGCGGGAGCGGCGGGGGACCGGGGCACCGCGCCTCGGTTGTGGCGGCGCAGCGGACGGCGAGGGAAGGCGGCAGGGGCCTCGTGGTGGGATTGGCAAGGAGGAGGCGGCCGGGGAGGACGGGGGCGAGCGAGTGCGCCGGGTGGTAGGAGGAGAGGGAGCAGGGCGCCACCATGGCGACGGAAATTCTGCGGGGAGGTTCTCCGGTGGGATTTTTTGAAGAGCTCTCCGGTGGGATTGATCGGATAATAGGGGCGCACGAGGAGTTTTTGGGTTTTTCTCCCCCGGAAGAGGAAGAAGCGACAAGCGAAGGAGAAAAGAACAGTTATTTCTGGCCCATATGGCTTTACCGAATTGGGCTGAGAATCGATGACTGTTGGGCCTAAGTGAAAACTTGTTGTCAGGCTGTTTGGAATCACCAAGACATGACTGGAATTAGAGCCCAATGCGATGGATTCCAATTGTTTTACAATGGAATAATCAGGCAAACACGAAATTTGAAGGCAGCATCATATTTGAATCAGAGGCTCAATTCAATTATATAGATAGTTGGCTGGAGATCGTGTGGGTTACGAACTCGACGATTTCATACTATGGAGACACGAAGGGGGTGGAGAGTTTGACGAAAAAAATGCCTGACAAGTGTATCGATAGGAGGGGTAGTGTTTTAATGACTGGTGGATCCGAAAAAAGACCTGACAAGTGGGATCGATACGAGGGGTAGTGTTTTAATAACTGGCGGGTCATTAGTTGTTAAAATTTTGAAGAAAAAAATGTATGATAGGTGGGGTCGCTAGGAAGGGTAGTGTTTCAATGACGGGTGGGTCCGTCGGTTGTCAAAAGTTTTTTATCTTTATAGAATATAGCAAGAACTCACGTGCGGCACGCACGTTTATTGATGACACGTAGGTACTAAAACCGTTTCACTTGTGAGGGGTACATGTACGCATGCACATGTATAAAATAAATCATGCGCACATACATAAAATAAATCAGGCATAACATATAAAATATACACATAAAAACTCATATTTTATATTAAAAAAATCAGTTGTGAGTTTGCCCCGACCTGCTAACAAGTTTAGCATTGTTATGAAAAATGTTTTAAGACTACAAACATGATAGTCATAAAACAAACAAGGACTTTTAAATAGTATCCATGAAACAAATAGGATCGTCACCGGGCCACCGTGCTTGCTACCACGGCTGCCACCAAACTTGCTTATCGCGGGGCCGTCCTACCTGTACACGGGCCAAAAGCCGGTGCTTTCTTTGTCGTTATCGGGGTGATTCATTTGCCGGGCCGTCGTACCTGCTGCCGGGCTACCATTCTTTGATCAAGCTCCTGCTGGGCCGCCCCACGACGTCACCGTATCTAGCGCCTGCTGTTTGCCCTTGTCATTGCCGAACCTGTTCATCGCCGGGTCGCTAGCGGAACTGTTGCGTGGCCATGGGACAAACGCCGTACGTGCTGCTCTCCTTGTTGTTCTTCCTAATGCGGGCCGGGCTGCTGGGTATATGTGTACATTGCATGCTGCTGCTCCACTTGCCGGGCGGTCGTCGCTTGCTTCTTAGTACACCTTGTTGTGATATGATCCAAATTCACAGACGGAGCGAAGCGGAGGCCCATCACCAGAGGTTTGGGCCGGAGCAAGGGGTATTGTATTTTTTCTCTCATGAGCACACAGTTTAGTCCCACATCGGCAACGCAACCAAGCTCGGTCACGTGAGCTGCCTATATAATAGAGCTTTGCCCTTGATGAATAAATCATCCTCTTGTAAGCCGCCAATAGGCGTTGTAAACACACACCTCATATAGTAAAGTTTTGCTGGCTGGCGCCCGTGGTTTTTTTCCCTTCTACATTGGGAGGGTTTCCACGTTAAAATCTCGTGTCTCTTGCGGTTTGATTCCTTTACTTCTTGTCGTTTATTCGTCATCATTTACAACAAGTGGTACCAGAGCCGGTTTCAGATTCGGTTTCCTTGATGTCGACGACGATGAAGTTTGATCTACCGCTGTTGGATTACAAGACGAGGTTCGCTCTGTGGCAAGTCAAGATGCGGGCTGTTCTGGCGCAAACTCATGATCTCGATGAGGCGTTGGATAAGTTTGGCAAGTCGTCCAATGAATGGTCTGATGAGGAGAAGCGCAAGGATCGTAAGGCTCTATCTTTAATTCAGCTTTATCTGTCTAATGATATTCTGCAAGAATGTTTGCAGGAACAGACTGCTGCAGCACTCTGGCTGAAACTTGAATCGATCTGCATGTCGAAGGATCTAACCAGTAAAATGCATATGAAGTTGAAGTTGTTCACGCTCAAGATGAAGGAGGGTGATTCAGTGATGAGCCATATATCTGTGTTCAAGGAGATCGTTTCTGACCTAGCGTCGATGGACGTTAAGTATGATGATGAGGACTTAGGTCTCCTATTGTTATGTTCTCTGCCAAACTCTTTTGCAAATTTCCGTGACACCTTGTTGATTAGCCGTGATGAACTAACCGTTTTGGAAGTTTATGAGGCACTCCAATCAAGGGAAAAGATGAAAGGCATGGTGCAGCCTGACGGATTGTCGTCGTCCAAGGGCGATGCTTTGCAAGTGAGAGGCAGACCGGAGCACAGATCTTCCAATGAAAGTAATGATCGTTACAAGAGCCAAGAAAGTAGAGGGCGTTCTAAGTCCAGACCACCCAAGAAGTTCTGTAAGTATTGCAAGAAGAAATCACATTTTATTGAGGAGTGTTGGAAGCTTAAGAACAAAGAGAACAGAAAAAATAACTCGGATGGTAATGCCTCTGTTGTTTCTGGTGCTGGGAATACTTCTGATTCAGGAGATTGTCTGATTGTTCTTGCTGGTTGTGTTTCTGGTCATGATGAATGGATACTTGATTCTGCATGTTCGTTTCATATCTGCACTAACAGAAATTGGTTTAGTTCGTTTAAGCCTGTGCAGAAAGGAGATGTTGTGCGTATGGGAGACGATAATCCGTGTGACATTGTGGGGATCGGCTCAGTTCAGATCAAGGCTCATGATGGCATGACACACACGCTACAGAATGTGAGATACATACCAGGGATGACCAGAAATCTGATTTCGCTCAGTACACTTGATGCAGAAGGATTCAAGTACTCCGGTTCAGGCGGAATTTTAAAGGTATCAAAAGGTTCTCTTGTTTGTTTAGTAGGTGATCTGAATTCTGCAAAGTTATATGTCCTAAGAGGAAGTACTTTACATGGTTCTGTTTCTGCTGCTGCTGTTACTAATGCTGAACCTAGTAAGACTAACCTTTGGCATATGCGTCTTGGACATATGAGTGAACTTGGTATGGTAGAATTGATGAAGAGAAACCTACTGGATGGTTGTATTTTGAGTAGCAAGAAGTTCTGTGAGCATTGTATTTTCGGGAAGCATAAAAGGGTAAAGTTCAACACTGTTGTTCATACCACCAAAGGTCCTCTTGATTATGTACATGCTGACTTATGGGGGTCCTTCTCGTAAGCCTTCTTATGGTGGTGCTCGTTACATGCTTACTATTATTGATGATTACTGTAGAAAAGTATGGCCTTATTTTCTGAAAAATAAAGATGATACTTTTGTTGCTTTTAAAGATTGGAAAGTGATGATAGAAAGGCAAACTGATAGGAAGGTGAAGGTGCTTCGTACTGATAATGGTGGAGAATTTTGTTCTGCTGCATTTAATAATTATTGCAGGCAGGAAGGCATTGTCAGGCACCACACCATACCGTATACTCCGCAGCAAAACGGTGTGGCTGAGCGCATGAACAGGACCATCATCTCGAAGGCTCGTTGCATGTTGTCCAATGCACGGATGAGCAAGCGCTTTTGGGCCGAAGCAGCTAACACCGCATGCTACTTGATAAACAGGTCGCCTTCTATTCCACTTAATAAGAAAACACCTATTGAGGTATGGTCTGGCACACCCGCTGATTATTCACAGTTGAAAGTTTTTGGCTGCACTGCTTATGCTCATGTTGATAATGGAAAATTGGAGACTAGAGCTATTAAATGTCTTTTTCTTGGTTATGGTTCGGGAGTTAAAGGATATAAGTTGTGGAATCCCGAAACTGAAAAGACTTTCATGAGCAGGAGTGTTGTTTTCAATGAATCTGTGATGTTTAATGACAGTTTATCCTCAGATCATGTTCCAGATAATTTTAATAAAGGGCTGCAGCATATGAGCGTGCAGGTGGAGCATGTGGATGATGATACAGACGAGCAGGTAGAGCTGCCTGTGGATGATCAGGAAAATCAAGTTGTTGATGATGAGGCTCATGATGATGTTAAGCACTTACCACCTGATTTGCAGCTAGAGGAGGATTTACCTATTGCTCAGCGCAAGTCAAAGAGAAATTGTGGACCTCCTAAACGTCTCATTGATGAGTGTAATCTAACCCATTATGCTTTGAGTTGTGCTGAACAAGTGGAGAATTCACATGAGCCGACCACATATGTTGAGGCCATTGATTGTGCTGATAAAGAGAAGTGGATTTCTGCTATGCATGAGGAGATGCAGTCACTTGAGAAGAATCACACATGAGATGTTGTACCATTGCCAAAGAAGAAGAAGACAGTCCGCTGCAAGTGGATCTTTAAGAGAAAGGAGGGTTTATCTCCAAGCGAGCCTCCAAGGTATAAGGCAAGGTTAGTAGCCAAAGGCTACAGTCAAATTCCTGGTGTTGATTATAATGATGTTTTCTCTCCTGTGGTAAAGCATAGTTCCATTCGAACATTCTTTAGTATAGTTGCTGCACATGATCTTGAGCTCGAGCAGTTAGATGTGAAGACTGCATTTCTGCATGGTGAACTTGAGGAGGATATATACATGGACCAGCCAGAAGGGTTCATAGTGCCAGGCAAGGAGAATTTTGTGTGCAAGTTGAAGAGATCCTTGTATGGTTTGAAACAGTCCCCTCGTCAGTGGAATAAAAGGTTTGATTCATTTATGCTGTCGCACGGCTTTAAGAGGTCTAAATTTGATAGCTGTGTCTACATCATGCATGTTAATGGATCACCTATTTATTTGCTCATTTATGTTGATGATATGTTGATTGCTGCCAAGAGTAAAGTCGAAATTGCTAAGTTGAAGAAATTATTGAGTAGCGAATTTGACATGAAAGATCTTGGTGCTGCTAAGAAAATTTTGGGCATGGAAATTACTAGAGATAGAAAATCTGGTGTGCTATTTCTTAGTCAGCAGAATTATATTTAGAAAATTCTTCAGCGTTTCAACATGGATGATGCTAAGCCTGTCAGTACTCCTATTGCAGCTCATTTCAAATTGTCGGCTGCTCAGTGTGCTAGTACAGATCAGGATATTGAGTACATGTCTAGAGTTCCTTATTCTAGTGCTGTTGGTACTTTGATGTATGCCATGGTCTGTTCTCGTCCAGATTTATCTTATGCTATGAGTCTGGTTAGTAGATATATGACTAATCCTGGTAAAGAATATTGGAAGGCAATTCAGTGGATTTTCAGGTATCTCAGAGGCACTGCAGATTCTTGTTTGAAGTTTGGCAGAACTGAGAAGGGACTTATTGGCTTTGTTGATTCAGATTTTGCTGCTGATGTTGATAGGTGAAGGTCGCTCACAGGTTATGTGTTCACTGTTGGCAGTTGTGCTGTGAGCTGGAAGGCCACTTTGCAGTCTGTTGTGGCTTTGTCTACTACTGAGGCAGAATATATGGCTATTGCTGAGGCGTGCAAAGAATTAATTTGGCTGAGCGGATTGTACTCTGAGCT
The DNA here is from genome assembly GCA_033239725.1 of Echinochloa phyllopogon. Lineage (NCBI taxonomy): Eukaryota > Viridiplantae > Streptophyta > Magnoliopsida > Poales > Poaceae > Echinochloa > Echinochloa phyllopogon. Next base: position 18,945,888 of record BTCW01000016.1, read on the forward strand.
GGTTGGGACTGTTTCTTGCATTAATTTATATTGTGACAGTCAAAGTGCTATTTACCTTACCAAAGATCAGATGTTCCATGAGAGGACAAAGCATATTGACATCAAGTATCATTATGTACGAGATGTGGTTGAGGAAGGTAAGCTGAAAGTATGCAAGATCAACACTCATGATAATCCAGCTGATATGATGACTAAACCTGTTCTTGTTGCTAAGTTTGAGCTATGCTCAAGCTTAGTTGGTTTAGTTAATTAGCCCAAGAGGCTATTTGGCGCCAGTCATATTTTTCCTTCGTGATGATTCAGGATGAAGTGAAGATGCTGCAAGAGAATTTGTCTCAAGGTGGAGTTTGTTGTGATATGATCCAAATTCACAGACGGAGCGAAGCGGAGGCCCATCACCAGAGGTTTGGGCCGGAGCAAGGGGTACTGTGTTTTTTCTCTCATGAGCGCACAGTTTAGTCCCACATCGGCAACGCAACCAAGCTCGGTCACGTGAGCTGCCTATATAATAGAGCTTTGCCCTTGATGAATAAATCATCCTCTTGTAAGCCGCCAATAGGCATTGTAAACACACACCTCATATAGTAAAGTTTTGCTGGCTGGCGCCCGTGGTTTTTTTCCCTTCTACATTGGGAGGGTTTCCACGTTAAAATCTCGTGTCTCCTGTGGTTTCATTCCTTTACTTCTTGTCGTTTATTCGTCATCATTTACAACACACCTCCCTTGCATATGCATCAGTCATGCAACTTCTATGCAGCGAACTAAGCGTCACCTGACAAAACAAAGAATCTCACCATGTGCGTGTGGGGCTGACATGTCGACGACGACGAGGTGTTGCTCTCGACGAGATCGCCAGCGGTGTCGTAGCTGCCGGAGTTGCCGGCAACGAAGCTGCGCGCTGGCGCTCCGGCGAAGATGAAGAGCTTGCGCGTGCAAGTGGCAGCGGGCTCTCGTGGACGTGTATGCGGATGCGTGCGTGGTTGCATGTACGTGTTCGGAAGAGGCATAGTTCGGAGGAGGGTTTATCGTCGGCCGGTTTCGGTGAAAGAAAAGTGGTTTCCTTTTATTTGTATTCTTTCCAAAATAAATAGGTGGGGTAAAAAAACACCGGTGAGAAAGAAAATGTGCTAGAGGTGAACTCATACGTGGTTTTTCGCTCTAAAAAAAACTTCCGTAATATTTTCTTTTTTTCCTGCAACGTGGGTCCAAGTGGGTCCAGTGTGAGGGGTACGGGGGGCTTTCTTTGGTAGGAAAAGTGCGTGCTGCCGCACGTACGTACGACACACACGTTTATTGATGACATGTAGGTATTAAAACAATGTCATTTGAGTGGGTCATGGTAAACAGATCAGTCATGCGAATCGCTTTTAAAATACTTTATATTCGCTCTCTAATATATAAAGAGCTTTAGATATTCTCAAATCCAGAGGCACGAAATTTTTTGAGATAGTTGATTTTTATTTATATGGAGAAAAACTCTCTAATCTATTGTTTATTAGCAATATGGGATAATTGTGTATAGACATGTGTATAAATGTGGATATATTCGGTCAAATCCATCCATGGCCCGCAATAACAAAAAGATACGGAGAGGGATAAAAAACAGTCAAGTTTTTTCTTTCTAAAAAACAGGTGATTTTTTTCTTTCCAAAATAAAAAATGAATCGCCGTGTAATACGAAGGAGAGGGATAAAAAACAACTGAGTTTTGTCTTAGAAAAACGGGCAATTTTTCCTTTCCCAAATAAAAACGGTGGGTAAAAAAACACGGGTGAGAAAAAAAAGAGGGCTAGGGTAAACTCAGGTGGCATTTTTCGCTCTACCAAAAAAAACTTCCGCAATATTTTTTTTCCCCTGTAACGTGGGTCAAAGTGGGTCTGGCGTGAGGGGTACGGGGGCTTTTGTTGGTAGAAAAAGTTTTCAAAAGAACTCGATGCTTTTAGTATAGATATAGATAGAAATATATGCCCATCTAATCGACGACTAGGGTTCCGCTCGCTTTGTGACTTGACAGTAGCGAGGACCGGAAGATCCTGCTCTCTTTTGTGTCTGAAATAAAATTAAGATTTAGTTAATCCTTAGTTGTGGCTAAAAATGCTAGATTATGTGTCTCTTTCCTATTGGTCGGAAAAATGGTTAATACCTATTTTTCTTTGAACTGTCATGTAGCCATTCGATTTTTTATGTATTCGTTCTCGTAATCCGAGTCTTGATAGAAATTTGTGGTGGTCTGTCTGTAGATCCATTTCATACGCTTTACTATGTCATAGTTGGTATGCACGGTTTTAAAAAGGGCATGAGAAAAATCTTGAATTCAATAGAAAGTTGATTGTAATTTAAAGAAAATGTTCAATTTGCAAGACACACGGTACAAGTTCTATAAACTTCATGCTCAACGTTTCTTCTCTTTTTGCGAATTCACAAATTGGAATCACAAACTCACAAACATTCGATTGGAGCTCACCTTTCAGTGGCTCAGTAATCAACTGGTTTCGGCGCTACGTCAAATCAAAGAAACCGAAAAGAGAGAATAATGGACAAAATATCGAACTTAAGTGTATACTATAATATATAAATATAAGTAAATATTGCAAAGGAAAATAAGTAAATATTCGAGACCGAAATGTTCCAAACGATAATATAAAATAGAGTAAACGTGCAATTAGAACATCTACTCTAACTCATACACTTCCGGAGGACGTACCATTATGTGACGAAGATCCAAATAACTATTTGGAAGTAGGTGAAAATAGTCATATCTACAGAATTTACCATACTGTACACTGCAAAAATGGAAAGGAAATGTTCCTCCTCGTCCGACGTTGTCGTATCACTGTCGACGGCGCCGGCGTTCTTGCCTCTACCCATCATGCACGACGCCCTGTAGTACGGCCTCCGACGCTAGAGACGATCCGGCATGCAGGTGCACATATGTGTTGAGCCGACGGCCGCGGGTGATGGCGGAGCGGCGGATCTCTCTGCTGGAGGATTTGTGGAACAACCACATGTCGAGGGAGGATAATGAGAAGTGACGGCTGGTTGGCGTGATTTATATAAGTACCAGCTAGGCTTTTACTGAACAAAAAGTTCAGTTTCGTCAGTTAACTGAACTAGCAAGAACAGCACATGATTCAATCTTTGATCCCCCAATTCAAATAGCAGCAACATGTTCCTTTAATCCGGAAGTACCCCAGGCTGCCGTATAAAGCTCGTAGTTTCCATTCTGCCACTTATTGACCAAACTTTATTCACAAACTCTCTTCAAATGTTGAGTTCAAAACAGCCTCATGACACTGTTTTGCTCCAAAAATCTAGATTACTAAATTAGATAAAAAATTCTCCAAATTGAAAAATGCTCATGTTTTTATAGTCCAAATGCCATCAAATACTTCCAAACTAGTATTCCCTTTGAATTTGACACATTACCACTTATTTGTCCATATTTGACCAAATTTCATCCAAATTTGAAATTTAACTTGAATTTCTCACAAGCTTCCCTTTATTTGAAAATTTGAGCTTGCTACCTTCTAAACCATCATTAGGGTTGAATTTTGTGCTAACCATTGCTTAGATGGTGGTAAATATCATGAATGTCACAGCTCACCCCTGCGTTTGACTGGCAGCGGATGCGTTTGACTCAAGGGGTCTGTTCGGCTCGACAGAAAGCAGCCAGCTTGGCTATTTTCAGTTGGGCTGTTTAGCCCAACTGTTCGGAAGGCAGGTTACCTCCGTTCGGCTGCTAGATGCATTACGGTCGCTGCCTCACAATCCTCATCTCTCTCCTCTCGTAAGCAAGCGCATGGATAACGCCGCCGCCGCCGCTCCCCGCCGCCGTCGTTTCGGCCGGCTGTGGCGACGACATCCGTCGCTGCCGGCTGCTGCAGTCCTAGATCGAGGCGCCGTCGGGTCGCTACTGCCCGCCGCCGGCAGCTTCGGCCCCACCACCAGGCAGAGGCGGGAGCAGGCGCCATCTCCATTCGCCATCCTCGGCTCGCCCACTCCGCCCCGCTTCACCGTCGCCGGCAGCCCCTCCACCATTTTCGCCAAGCTGAACTCGTCCCACTCAACCCCATTCGTCGTCCTCCTACGCAATGACTTCCACTCGACCGGTACTCTCATATCTTGGAGCAGACCGGCGTCACTCAGCTTTCCAAGGTGAGCGTGCCTTCATGCTACCCTCTAAGGGCTCCTTTGGGAGCCCATTTCCCCGCAGGAACCCGGCCTTTTCCCGGGACAAGTCGCCCACATGGAAAACCAGCCCGGGCCAAAAATCATGGACATTTGGGAGCCCACGCCACGGGGTTGGGTGACCGCGTCCCTCGCGTTTTCCCCGGGGGAGCTGCTCCCGACCTTTGGGTCCGGACGCCGCCGCCCCGTGCAGCTTCGGGAGCGACGCGAGTCTCCGCGCCGTCGCAGCTGCTCCTCCCCGTTCGCACTTCTCTCCTCGGCCAGCGCCGCTGCCGCTCCTCCCCGTCGTCTCTCTATTGCCCAGCCCGCGCCTCCGTCCGTATTCCCCACCCAGGCGCTGCCCCTCCGACGCCCTTCTGCCATCCCGTCCAAGCCTCCAAGGGCTGCCCCGTCCAGCTTCGACGTGACATCGATCGGCAACGGCGCCAGGGCCACCGCCTCCGCAGGTTAGTTCACCTCCGCCCAGTTCTCCTTGCTCCCGATCTAGGATTTCTCCCATCGCTCCACTCACATTGTTCCTTGTGGCTGTAGATCTTGGGAAGACAGGCATGTGCAGTGTCACAACCGCCCCTTGGCCGCCGATGGTGAAGACCGGGATGTGAGGAAGATGGACGAGCACTCACCGGTAGATGCTCTCGTGGCCACCGACGACGAACGCCGGGATGTGAGAAGGGGTCGCCGTCGCCGACGAGGAAAGGGGAAAACTCCCGATCCAATTTGTGATTCGATTTCTGATGTCATTCCCTATTCTGTTTGCTGGCTTATATGCCTTCCTTCTTCACATACACTGACATGTGGGACCCGCTGTGTATGGACCATGTCCACAGGTGTTACATTTCCACCCCCACAAATTGTTGCTTGTCCCCAAGCAACATCATGGCAACAACACATGTCTCCTTTCTGTTGTCTCCACTAGTCTAAACTTGTGAATACCAGGATCCCATGGTCTGATGATAACCAAAATAACTAAGAGAGTTTCTTTGATTTCTCTACACTTTTGCCATGTGCTTTGTGCCTTCAATCGAGACAATGCAGCTGCGTCTTCAACACCTTTTCTAATATCAATCAGAATAAGCTGAAAATTAATCCACTCCAATGCAATTGAAATGCAATCTGCAAACTGAGTGGCAGAAGGTGCTTCCCTAATTTCAGCACATGAGCAATAGACGTATTCTTGTGAGTACAAGTTACTAGAAATGCTCCTCAAACACAAAGTTATGTCCAACGTGATCAGTAGGTCACTTTGTTGGTCATGCCACTGTGTTCTTTTCTCTGGTTCACAAATTTCCATGTCCATAGGCATTATTTTCAAAGGAACAGTAACCGCCATAATCACAATAGTCTCTGTATCTGAATATAACCTGAGAGCCCAGTAGCTCCTCAAGATAGTGAAGAGGGTATTTTGCCGGAGAAGCACTAATAGCTTTAGTTGTTTTAGAGAAAACTGAATAGAGCTTTATCTTGCACACATGCTCATGAATGAGCCAACAATCAGGTCTGAAATCATGTGGATGAGATTAGGCTTGACCACCCCCTTTTGTTGTTCAAGTTCTCCTGGACTAAAGCCATTGTACCTCCAGGCTGGCATTTTCTCTAACATGTATCCGGTGACGTTACTGCACTCACTAAAACCACTGAATGATGGTCTTTTGTCAAGCAGTAAGCGAGCACGATCAATTTCACACTTCACAAATAACTCAGACTTGAGAGCTTGATCGCTAAGCTGCATGTCAGAATCAATGCCGAGATGAGAACTGGCAACATTGGTGTGCACATCTTCAAGGTCCAGCTCAGTAATATCATTTATATTTTCATAATAAAAGGCCTCTCTTTGCAATAAATTGTCATGTGCCTCAAATGCAAATGGCAAATACTCAGGCATGCCAAGACTGACTGGCATCCCATACACATAATGCATACCAAATCCCAAGACAAAAAGATTGTCTCTGTCAAGAGTTAGCTCCATGCCTGCTTCCAAAACAAGTTTGCTGTCTTCCCCAAGCTCTTTCACAAAAACATGGTCTCTGTCAACCAATCCAAACTCTATGAATCCTGAGGAATCTTCAGAAACCTGCACACCATCTGGATTAATCTTTTTTCCATCAAAGTACTCCACACCTTGTGCTATCTGTCGCAACAAGGTGTCATGCATGCCAATGTCAGATGCTATGTCCTCATCCCAAACGATATCAGCACTAGAAATCTCGTCAAACACATGTTCCATGGCATCCATGCCAAGATCCAAAAGAAAGGGAGTGTTGCTCTCATGAGTAGGAACGACAATGCCTGGTTCAACATTGGTCTTGTTGTCCTTGTCGACTATGTACTCTTCACCTGTCGCCAGTTGTTGCAACAAGTCCTCATGTGTGTCAAGAACATATGATTTGTCCTCATCCCACACAACTATGTTCTGCATTTTACCGAACACCTCATCTGCAACACTCATGCCAAGCTCAGAGACATAGGCAAAGCCATTGGCATGAGTTAGCATGCCATCACTGTCCAAGTTGGTAATTGACTTTCTCTATTCATCAAATGCAATATTCTTGTGGTGCTTTTCATCGAGCACCTCAAAGGCATGCCCCTCAGACACCACCGGAGGCATGGACATGAGCTGCTCTGTTCGTGTTTGTGCATTATTCCCAAAAGAAATTTCATCAAACACCTCGTGTGCACCAGATTGTGACCTTTCCACCGTGATGAACTCAACCTCCTGTGCCTTCAGATTGCACAGGTCCTCCCGCAGGGAACTCCACTGCTCCATCCACTGCAGTCGATTGACTTCATCCACTTCCATCCTTGCCCTCAACTGATTCATATCATCCCTCAGCTGCCTCAACAAGAGCTCTGCTGACACCCTTGCCATGGCCACCACAAATTGATCCCACAAGGAACCAGAAGATAGCGAAGGAAATCACCACAGGAAAAAAAAATCCGAGCGAGTTGCAGACTGATTGGAACCGAGCATCACAAGGAAGAACGAACCCTAGGCCGAGGAATCACTTGCTCTGATAACCAACTGTCACAACCGCCCCTTGGCCGCCGATGGTGAAGACCGGGACGTGAGGAAGATGGACGAGCACTCACCGGTAGATGCTCCCGTGGCCACCGACGACGAACGCCGGGACGTGAGAAGGGGTCGCCGTCGCCGACTTGGAAAGGGGAAAACTCCCGATCCAATTTGTGATTCGATTTCTGATGTCCTTCCCTGTTCTGTTTGCTGGCTTATATGCCTTCCTTCTTCACATACACTGATATGTGGGACCCGCTGTGTATGGACCATGTCCACAGGTGTTACATGCAGGAGCGGTGGCGCTCCGTTGAAGCATCTGCCTTCTCCGACTAGGAGCAAATCAGCTGGAGCTCCTTTCCTTTCTGGCGGTGAAGAAACTTCCTATTTCATATCGGTGTTTATCTTGCCATTTTCCCTCGAAAAGAATTGCAAGATTTGTTAGTAGATTCTTTTCCAGTAGAACACGCACTGCACAATTGGTTTGAGAATGGCCCGTCCTGAAAAAGAAGTTGAATATGAAGCATGTAAGCTTGTAGATTAATCCTTCAAAACCTGCTATCCCTGTGATTTATAATTCTATAGAGAACATGCCATTATATAAATCTGTTAGAGATTTTTATATACTAGGTAACTTGCCCGTGCGTTGCTACGGACAAGAAATTATTTATAGTGCAATATACAAAAAGACAAAACAATAATAATGCAAAATCAACACAAGCATATCACACAAATACACATAATGGGAACACTAATATGAAGAATAAAAAAATATATGAAATGACCTCACAATAACGCATCAATTAGTTGTAGGATACACATAAGTTTCAAATATTATAATCTTCCTGGGCATCTCTATTTTAAAGACTTTTGCATGTGATGCGGGTAAGATAGTCTTGTTTCATTCTTTCTTTTGCATTTCGGCTACAATACATAACTTGTTTCTGAGAGCAGAGCATATAACCAGAGCATACCAGTTTATACCAAATAGTTAAGTGCCCATGCTTTTGTATTTCTGGCGGTAATATAAGCAAGCTCACAACCTATCCACTCAAACAAGGAACCACACAAACCCTTTACATGGTATCTTCCCGTGCTCACATGTGAGCCATCGCAACAATTGTCCAAGACTCCCCGTGATACCGTTGTGTGCCGGCAATGGCTGGCATACACTGCCAATCATTTCTTCTCCAAGTATCACCTCGTTACCTGTATAAAAGTTGTTTGAATATGATGTTAATCTTTTAGCAATATATCGCAAGAGAAATTACAGTTCAAAAATTACATCAAAACTTATTTATGATAAAACATGCCGTACATTAATGAACACAGGGACCAGACTATGTATTTGTGGCAGTGTGACAAACATACCATCTCATCGTGTCATTGGAACCATATGAATTAATTAAGCACTTCAGAAAAAAATTTAACCAAATACAACGGCCACAAGGGATGACACAAACTAAAGTCAAGTCTTCTTATTTCATAAACTTTTGAATAGAGCCTTTCATCCAAACCATTTCAGGCCGCTACTTTGTTAAAGCTTTGCACCATCTTTCCCTGCATCCCACATTACCACATCTCTAGATATACTACTTAAACCTTCACAAACTTTTGTGGAGCATAAAAGCATCTTTTATCTCTTGCGGATGGGCTGTGATTCTTTTAATTCGCTTTAATGATTCAGAAGTAAAAATACATATAATTGTCTGCCAGATGTTTGACAAAAATGGATCCTAATTCCTAATAGGAGTCATAGCATACAACCAAGAAAGAGATGAAGAACAAACCTTGTAGGCATGTTGCAATGATGTCCTCTCTACTCTCTGGAGATATACTAATTTGTACCACCTGAACTGCCAATCAATTGCACTACCAAAGTGAAACACACCTTGTAAGCAGAAGCAAGAGTAAAGCTAGACTCTGACCTGCTCTCCGCATTTCCTTGGAAGGCTCGACCAGGTTAGCCCTCTTTATTGATTTTGGCCACACTACCCTCGTTACCCTGCATTCTTACAAGTTACAACCATATATTAAGCCTATGTAAGCAGGAAGGAAGTCCTGGTAACATATATAGATCGGGACATGCTTACCAAAGTGTTGAGTCACCCCGGCACCGCAATCGAACACCTGGGCAGGCGCAAGTTCTTGCAAATGCCATGGAATCAAATAAAATAAGCTCACTGAGTACACCAACAACATCGATTTATGGTAGTGCTCTGACCTCAGGGAGCGCATTGCGGCACGCGTCATAGATGGTAGGCATTCTTGACACGAGATACGCAACTGTCTCATCCTTGCAGCACCGGAGGCCAATATCGCCAGGTGCGGACCGCAACTTCCAGCACGCTAGCTGGCATCCAAGCCGGGGCATGCCCTTGTGTGTGTGTGTGTGTGTTGGGGGGGGGGGGGGGGGGGGTTGTGTTCTTGCGGCCATGGGATGGGTGCCGAGCGAAATGGGGTGGGGGTGGATGGGCAGGGACGCGACACGCGAGATTGAATCGGGTGCAAGAAGAAGGGCCGTGAATCGGGGACGGGTGAGGGCGGCGGAGGACGGCGTGGCCTGCAAAAAACAGGGGTGATGGTCACATTGGAGGGCCACATGGCGGTGAGGCAAACAGATTGATGATCTGGTGGTTAGCTCAGGTGCCTTGCGGCGCGAAAGCCTTGAGCACGAGCGAGTGGGCGGACGCAACCGTGTCAGAGCCCAACGCCGCCCACTCGTGGTTCGCCGCCATCCACCCCTACAGCGCCGCCGCCGCCTTCCCCTGCTGCGGATCCAGCGCCCACTTTCCCGGTGGTGATCCCGACGGTGGCGCTTCCACCGGACGCTAGTGGCACCGCAGTGGCGGCGGATCGGGACGAGGGCAGTGGGCCGGGGGCGTGATGCGGCAGCCGTTCAACGAGTACCACCCCACGGCGCGGCTGGGATCAGGGTCGGTGGTGCGGGACGCGGCGTGCGGCCGCACGTACTTGGCGGCCGCACGTACGGGGCGGCGGTCGACGTTGGGGCGGCGGCGGGGCACGAGATGCGGAGACTAGGCATCGGCACTGGCGGCGGCAGCCGGTACGGCGGTGGAGGCCGAGGGTGAGCGCATGTAGGGGCGAGGGGCGAGATCGTGGGGGCACAGCCGGCGCGGTGGGGTCCAAGGCGAGTGCAAGTCGCGGGCGCGACGGGGGATCATGGAGCAGGGACGGCAGAGGAGGGGTAGAGGAGGAGGGACCTGGCGCGGAAGCGGCAGATGAGGGGCAGAGAAGGAGGAACGACGTTTTCTGCGTACATGGTTCGCCTCAGGAGTTTTATTAGGAGTAGAGATGTGCACTTTTATTGAGACTATAATCTATCTGACTTACAGTAACTGCGAAAAATGATATCGTGCGTTTAGGATAAGCCATCACTCATGCTATGATTTGTTTATCTTAAACAACCATACTTTGCTTGGAGCATGATGTAAATGGGATGATGATTTTACACATCTGCATAAGTTTCTGATGCAAACTTTCCTTTGTATTCATTTTGCTTTTTGGTGAATTCAAGGCTGTCAGCGCCAAGATCCACTCCTTGTTCATTATTCGCAGGACATTGTCTCTCCTCCGAGCGTAGTTAGGTGAGGCTGCCCTCCGTTCCCCCCAAAAATTTATGTGATTGTCGTGATTTTTCCTAAACTTGAGATACTATGCTTTAGAAAATATATGCGAGTACCATGTTTGAGGCTCATTATTTGGCTTGTTGCCATGTCTGATGCTTACCATGAGGCATTACTTAATTACTATTGCCTTGTAGACATGGTGATACTAGTATAATTCATACAGGGATCATGTTTTGACTCAGCACTGAATTCTTGCTGGTGATTTGGTAGCAAGCTATCAGTATTTGTAGGTGAATGATTGTAGCAGGGGGTTTACAAAATAATTGCCATTGATACTGCATAGTACCGAATTTTATTGTTGCAGTTAGCCTGTTGACATTAGACCTTTGATAGTGACAAAATAGATATTCAAGCAAGAAAGAGGCCCTAACAGATTGTCATATGAAGTGATATGCATAATTTAGTCATCTTTCCTAGCACAAACCAGTCACTTACAGTTTAGTAACCTGCCTATTCAACTTTCCAGTTCTTTCAATTTTGGCTTTTCTGAGGTACTTCCATTATTAGTTTTGACTGTCCAAATCAATTTGTTATCAGATGGTTTTCTAAAAACATTGCATTTTCACTAGAATCCCATATTAGTAAATACAATGTAGAGTAGGATTACTGGATTATGCTAACTGAACTTTGACACCTATTCATGCTAATGTCGGCTTTTATGCCAATAAGAACTGGTTTTATCATGTATCAGAGCTAATATGTCACACCTGTTCTTCTCTTGCAGTACAGCCTAATATGTCCAATACATAGGGATCAATCACATGCCTGCTGTAATTTCCCATTTTAGAAATTGTGTACAATAATGTTCGGTTGACAAGGCAGAAATTGTGGCAAGTAGTCCTTTTGTAACTCTGCAATATGGTGCCAAATGTTGGGGTTATGGATTTTCGAGAACCGCACCTCCGGAATGATAAGTAGGAGCTGGCACAAGAGAAGCAGGAAGAGGAGTTCCCTCTGAATGAATCGAAGGTCATCCTCAAACAGAACAACAGAAGACGCACAAGCACAGGACCTTCGACATCCTCAGAGGTGTAGAAGGGCAAGTTGAACAAAGGTCGACGATTGTTGACCCATGTAAGTACGCTATGGTTCCAAGTCGTCTGGAGCGAAGGTCAGCAGGCAATGTTCTGAGTGCCTATAAGTGGGAGGTTACCTTCGCTCGCCATTACAAGGCTTCGGTAATGGGGCGAATGATCAAGCAAACAGGAAAGGTCGCGAAGCTCATGGTCCGAAGGTGTTGCGAAGCCAATCACCTTAGTGGTTATCCCTTAGTTAGAAGAGGAAGTAAAATGGTATACGACATTGTATAGGAAATTACCCTTTTGCCCGTCCCCAAATATTGTAAAGTACGGATAGAGTAGCCTGCAAGTGGGACATGGTAAGAGGGTATTGATGTAAAATAACAACCTTGTAACCCCCTATAAAAGCAGGGCCTAGCCCTCCTTTTGAGGGGAGCTTTTTGAAAGGATCGAGAGATACAATATACATTTTACACTGCTGGTTCGTATTACAATTGAGAGAATATGTACCAACAGTTGGCGCCCACCGTTCGTGCGTGCACGAAAGCATACTCACATGACACCTAAGACCAAAAATTTATCCGAGATAAGCAAAGAGGTTCTGACAGAAGAGGTTGAGTTGGAGGTCCCAGAGTCTCTTCAAACCGGAGATCTAGATACCTCTGTGACAGTAGACAAATCAAAGGTTTCCAAGTCTGACGAAGCTGCAAAGAAGAAAAGAACCGAAGCTGAAACTTCAAGAGCCAAAAAGTTGAAAATGATAGCTTCGACTCAACCCTCTCAAACAAACCAAGCGCAAACCGAAGAACAAGAATTAGAGGCCACCAAGCAAGAGTTGGCAAGATTGCAGAAGAAGGAAAAAATGTTAGTAGAAACTCAAGCTACACAGCGTGCAAGCATACTCAAGCAGGAGTTAATTTCAGCAAAAGCAAGATTGTCTAAGCTTCAAGCAGAAATGCAAGAAATGGCTCAGAGGGAGAATGAGTTGGACTCTTTGGATCAACATTGGAGCAATCACGAACAACCACTCTTTGGTACTCCAACAGGCATCCGAACTTCCGCTTCTCAGAGAACCATGATCACCCCAAGAGCAATTGACACTTCAGATCCTCTAGCACCCAGCCTTCAGTTAACAGCTTGGCCTTTGACTCATCGCGGAGCTCCGGTTCCAAAGTTTAATGGCATTGGTGATGCTAGACAGTTCTAAATGGCATACGAAGCATCAATAGCTTTAGTAGGTGGGGATGACACTGTCTTAGCCAAATCTTTTGTGATAGCATGTGAAGGAGCAGCTTTGAATTGGTACTCACTCCTAAAACCATTGTCGATTCAGTCCTGGCAAGAGTTAAGGGAAAAATTCATGGAAAACTTCAAGAGCATCAGCAGAAACTCGCTGACCAGTAGTGACCTTTTCAGTTGCGTTCAAGGGGAAAAAGAGCCTCTCTAGACATATTTTCATAGATTCGTGCAGTTAAGAGCCCAGGCTCCCAAGGTACCCGACGAGGTGGCCATCGAAGCTTGTATTAAAGGACTAAAAATTGGGCCTTGCGCCAATCATTTCGCTCTAGATCCACCGAGCTGTATGACTGAACTTTACATTGCTTTCGAGAAGTGGTGTAGAGCAGACAAAGACTATCGTCGAAGAGCCGAGGAGGTCAAAAGACTTCGCCAAGGACATAACAGCAATCCAACACAACGTTGGGAGAATCAGAGTTTCAATCATAAAAGAGGGCCTGCCCCATTTCAGCAAACCATATATCAAGTCGAAGCTTTTCAGTCAGAAAACCAAAATTATATCCAACCAGCGCAACCTTCGTTCGAAGAAAACTCAAATTGGGGATCAAATGAGAGAGAAAATAACACAGGCCGCGGCGGAAGAGGTACAAGGGCTAGAGGCCGAGGCCGCGGAAGGCAATCTCAAGATAGAAGATTCTATTGTGTATTTCATGGAGAGAACTCAGAGCACGGAACCAAGTATTGCCCAACAAGTAAAAAGGTTCTGGAAAGAATGGCAGCAGAGAAAGCACAAGCTGAGGCAACACTTTCGCTGGTCAGTCAAAGTGTCAACTGTAACTCTAGCAGCAACTAGGCAGCTCAGTTGGCTCACAACCACCAGGATTATCCACACCAGGCTTCGTTTGTTCAATCAGCAAGTACAAATCCACCAGCATTTGCTTTCAATCATCAAGTGACTCCTCCTTTTCGAAGTTATCAAACACCTTCGGCCCCGGCCCTGAACAACACTGCTTATGAAGAAGTCCAAGAATTACATCAGCCAAAAGCCAAAGGAAGAGAGCACCAAACCAACAGTTTACCAACAGTTGGGATGATCATGCCAATTTCAGGAGGTTCATCCATGCAATTCGAGAATAAGAGGCAAAGACAAGATTACTTCAGAAGCGTGAACAACATTCCAGTCGAAGGACCGATCTTAAGATCAAAGTGGTCGCATATCCCCATTACCTTCACAGAAAAATAACTCAAACTAACAAATTATCCTGACAACGACGCTCTGGTAATCGAGGCCAACATCGCAAGATGGATGATAGGGAGAATACTTGTAGACACCGGAAGCTTGGCTGACATCATCTTCGCTAACACCTTCGCATAAATGAAAATGGACCGAAGCTCCTTGCAACCAGCAGACAACCCTGTTTGTGGCTTCGGCGGAAAGAGAGTGCCACTCTTGGGATAAATAGAGCTCCCAGTTTCATTCGGGGATTTGAACAATGCCAGAACGAAGTATGTTACCTTTGATGTAGTGGACATCTATTTTCCATACTTCGCTATCTTCAGAAGAGGTTTCCTGAACAAGTTTGAGGCAGTCGTACATCAGCCCTATATATGTGTGAAAATGCCTGCATTGAAAGGGGTAATCACAATCTTTGGTAACCAACAGATGACAAGGAATATCGAGAAAGGAGAAACTCCAGGGCATCGCAATGTCCACACTCTCAACAACACTCCAGAGCGAGCTTCGATTCAGCAAGATCCTGAATCAAAGATAGATAAGGAGAAGATTCCGGTCAAGCCAAACCAAGAAACCAGAAGGGTTCTGTTAGATGAAACGGTGCTCGACAGGCATGTAATCAGAGGAGCAGATTTAGAAAAGAATGAAGAGGAGAAGCTGGTCAAGTTTCTTTGCGCCAACAAAGATGTGTTCGCTTGGTCATCTGAAGACCTTCAAGGGATTAGCAGATCCATCATTGAACATAGTCTCAACATCAGCAAAGCCGTAAGGCCCAGAAAGCAAAAGCTTCGAAAAATATCGGATGACAAAGTACTAGCAGTCAAAGCAGAAGTACAGAGGTTGCTCGAAGGTCACGTCATCAGAGAAGTCAAATACCCGACTTGGCTGGCAAACACTGTGCCAGTAAAAAAGAAGAACGGAAAATGGAGAATGTGCGTCGATTTCACAGAATTAAACAAGTTTTCCCAAAAGATGATTTTCCTCTGCCAAGAATCGACAGAGTAGTGGACGAAGCTGCCAACAGCGAAATGATGTCTCTCTTAGATTGTTTTCCGGGTTATCATCAAATTTGGATGAAGAAAGAAGATGAAGAACGCACAAGTTTCATAACACCCATGGGAACGTATTGTTTTGTAAGAATGCGGGAAGGGCTAAAGAATGCAGGTCCGACCTTCTCCAGAATGTCGTCGATGGTATTCAAGGACCAAATCCCAAGAAATCTGCTAGCATATGTCGATGACATTGTCGTCAAAGCAGGTTAAGATCAGACCATATTGCGGACCTCGCAGAGACCTTCGCTAACTTGAGAGAAGCAAGACTCAAGTGAGCGCAGCACTAATTCAAGAGAAAGAGGTTCAAGGTATCAAGACACAATCCCCGGTATACTTCATTTCAGAGGCGTTAACGGATTCCAAAAAATCATATTCAGAGTTGGAGAAAATTGCATATGCAGTTGTAATGAGTTCAAGGAAGTTAAGGCAATACTTCGGCGCACACCAAATAGTGGTCCTTTCGGATCAACCGCTCAAGGAAATATTCAACAACAAAGAAGCTCCTAGCCGCATTAGAAAGTGGGCGGCTGAAATGTCAAGCTTGCCCGTAACCTTCGAGAAATGAAGCGCAATCAAATCTCAAGTCTTGGCAGACTTCGTAGCCGATTGGACCTCTCCAAATTGCGATCAGATGCCAGCCGCAGAGCCCGAGTGGTTCATCACATGCGATGGAGCTTGGGGAAGAGATGGAGCAGGGGCAGCAGCAATTATAACATCCCCAAACGGGGCCAAGCTCAGATACGCAGTAAGGCTGGACTTATGTAAAGAACAAGACAAAAGCACAAACAATATAGCAGAATACGAGGCGTTACTGCTAGGCCTTTGAAAAGCCAGAGCATTGGGAGCAAGAATTTGCACAATCAAAACAGATTCACAAGTAATCACCGATCAGGTAGAAAAGATCTGCGAAGCTAGAAACCAGGAGCTAATTAAATACTTGGAAGCAGTAAGTAAAATGGAGAAGAAATTCAAGGGCTACACAGTAGAGTTTTGGCCTAGAGGCAAGAATGGCGAGGCTGACGCACTAGTCAAGGCGGCAGCCAGAGCAGAGAAATTACCTCCGGATGTGTTTTTCGAAACCTTAAGAACACCTTCGGTCAGAAATACAGCTTGCAAAGTGTCCTGGATAGCCTCAATTCAAAGTGAAGATTGGAGAGCCGCAATCATGGCGTTCCTGAGAGGCACCTGTGAACCTGAGACGGTCATAGAAACAAAAAGAATGGAACAAAGATGCCGAAGCTATCAGATTGTAGGAGAGAATCTCTACAAGTTGGGAGTCACAACTCCATTACTGAAATGCATAACAACAGAAGAAGGTCTGGAGTTGCTCAAAGAAATCCATAACGGTTGCTGCAGATCCCATATTGTACCAAGGGCTTTAGTAGGAAAGGCACTCAGGCAAGGGTTCTACTGGCCTACGATTCTAAGGGACGCCCAACAAATTGTTAAAATTTGCGAAGCTTGCCAGAAGTTCGCGAAACAGCAAAGAGCCCCAGGAGCTCCATCTTAGTTAATCCCACCCACTTGGCCATTACAAAGATGGGGAGTGGACATAGTAGGACCATTACCGACAGCGCAGGGCAGTTACAAATTTGCAGTAGTGGTAGTCGAGTACTTTACAAAATGGATCGAAGCTAAACCTCTGGTCCATATCACTTCCAAATCAATCAAGAAGTTCTTCTGGCAAAACATAGTGTTCCGCTTTGGGGTACCTAGGGAAATTACGGTAGACAATGGCAGACAATTTGACAGTGAAGTATTTAAGGATTTTTGCCATTCCATTAGCACAAAAGTAAAATTTGCCTCTGTCTATCACCCTCAATCTAACGGAGCGGTCGAAAGAGCCAACGGTATCATATTCGAACGTGTCAGGAAGCGCTTAGTCGAGCAAAAGAAAAGCAAGTGGGTGGAAGAGTTGCCCAAAGTAATATGGTCGCACAGCACCACCAAGTCCAGAGCAACGCAGTTCACCCCTTTCAAACTTTTATTCGGCGAAGAAGTCATGAGCCCGGAAGAGCTAAAGTTCAAAAGTTCCAGAACGAGCCTAAAGCAAGAAGAACAAAGCGAGAGTATTGACAAAGACTTAAGCGAGGGAAACAAGCTAAAGGCAGTGGAAAACTTGACAAAGTATCAGCAGGAAACCCAGAAGTGGAGAGATAAAAAAGTTATACGAAAGGACATCGCAATCGGGGATTTGGTGCTAAAGGTAAAGGCCGGAAATCTCCAGGCCAACTGGGAGGGACCTTACCTGGTTACTAGAAGCAACAGGCCGGGTTCTTTCTACCTATCCAACGAAGAAGGAAAGGAGCTGCCGCACTCTTGGAATGTGGATAGGTTGAGAAGGTTTTACGTGTAAAATATAGTAGAGGAATAAGTTAGGTTTGTTTTTTAGAGTTTTCTTTCTATTTCAATTTCAGGTCCCGTACTCTGTTCCTCACAGGGAAACCCCATTCTGGGGGTGAGGTTTTTAACAAGGCGGGCCCTCTGTAACTGTGTTAAAGTTATAAAGTTCTTTTTTCCTAACCATAGCCGAAAAAGCAACCTTCGAGAAGGTAGCAGATTCGGCAGCATGAAGAAAGCTCAAGCGAAGAATGCCAGGGCAAAATCACTTGGCTTTCCTCGCACCCGGAATAATTAACTGGGCGAAAAACAAAAACTTTAGCTTCGACGCACGAATTTTTTTCCTTCACCTCGCTAAGAAAGGGGAGGTGACGCTTCTCGAATCTCAAAAAGAGCTCGCAAAGGAAAAAGCCCTGCAAAAAATGCAAGAGGCTCATTTGAGATAGCTCGAAGCTAAACCGGGATAATTAACCGAACGAAAAACAAAAACTTTAGCTTCGACGCACGAATTTTTTCCTTCATCTTGCTAAGAAAGGGGAGGTGACGCTTCTCGAAGCTCAAAAAGAGCTCGCTAAGGAAAAAGCCCTGCAAAAAATGCTAGAGGCTCGTTTGAGATAGCTCGAAGCTAAACCGGGTTAATTAACCGGGTGAAAAACAAAAACTTTAGCTTCGACGCATGAATTTTTTTTCCATCACCTCGCTAAGAAAGGGGAGGTGACGCTTCTCAAAGCTCAAAAAGAGCTCGCAATGGAAAAAGGCTTGCAAAAAATGCTAGAGGCTCATTTGAGATAGCTTGAAGCTAAACCAGGATAATTAACCGAGCGAAAAACAAAAACTTTATCTTCGACGCACGAATTTTTACCTTGCTAAGAAAGGGGAGGTGACGCTTCTCGAAGCTTAAAAAGAGCTCGCAAAGGAAAAAGCCCTGCAAAAAATGCTAGAGGCTCATTCGATATAGCTCGAAGCTAAACCGGGACAATCAACCGGATGAGAAACGAAAATAATAGCCTTGATTTATGAGTTCTTCCTTCACCCCGTTAAGGAGAAGCGACATTTCTCAAAGCCTAAAAAGAGCTAGCAAAAGGAAAAACCTTCGGAGTACGCATTTGTGTTCGCATCCGAATTTCCATCACGTTATGCGGTCAAGTAAGCTAAGTTACAAAAATGAGAACTCAAAAAGATACTTCGAGTACATAAAGACGCTGAGACGCATAACGGCGAAGATTGTACATGTAGGGAAAATCAGAGAGGTCGTCGCGGCTTTCTCGTTCGTCACAGAGCAGGACAGGGGCCGGAAGGAGCTCAACCAAAGAAGCAACCGGCTCGCCCAAGAAGCTTTGATCCACAAGAAAGGCATGATCTGCAAAGTACCGGCAACAATAGTCCCAGAACTTGGAAAAATTAGCTCCGGGGAACCGTTCAAGATAGGCGACCCATACACGGCCGGATACACACAAATAGCCATTTCGCAGAGTACGAGGCACAACCAATCGCGCAGGTCATCTAGGAACTTGCGCAGCCAAAATTCTTTACATCATCAAACCACAAGTTCAAGCCCATTACAGCAGTCAAAATTCGTTACAAAATCAAATCAAGGCCGAGTAACGGCCCCCGGCACCTTCGGAACAGAAGTAGTCCCCGCAGCATCACCTTCGGCAGTTGCGGGCACGGCAGCAGAAGCTTATTCTTGACGAGCTTGTAGCATTTTAAACCGAGTAGGCGCAAAGGGGTTAGTAAAGAACGCGATAATAAAAGTGACCAAGCTTCGGGAAAGCAGTCACCTTCATCAGACGGTCGGCAGCATACTGGCGCGCAGCATCACGACCGTACACCTTCCAAAAGTCACGCATAAAGATCTGCTGAACAGCCTATACCATGCGTGAGGAAGCTTCAGGAGTGAGAGCTGAGCCAAACTGATATTGCTCGCCGAAGGTTTTAAGATGGGTGCAACCCTCTTTCTCCAACATTGCAAGAAGATTGCCACAACTGAATGTCGCCCCGTAGTCGCCTACGACCTCCATCGAGTTGGGCAAGGATTTAAATTCAGCATCAAGCCAGTCAAAGAATCGGGCCTCATTTCCACCTTTGGGGAAAGGCAAAGGCTCTGCTCCGAAGCGGCGAAGGGTGGCTTGATAGGATCGATAAACTCGAAGCCCGCGTTCAGCGACCAAATCGCGAGAACGATCCATCGCGCCTTTCACAATCTACAGCTCTTCTTGCAATCGGGAGCAGTTCTTGTCCTTTGTCTGAACCAAAGCTTGAGATAGCTTTAGCTCATCCTTTAGGGAGGTCACAAGTTCAGCATCGCTGCTAGTTTGATCGTGAAGTAATTGGAGCTCTTTCTCAAGCTCTTGATTGCGACCCTGAAGATCCTGAGCTTCTTGAGCCTGAATCGAGGCAACGATAAGGCGTCTGTGAAGGTCCTGATGCACTTCTTCGAGTTCTTTCTTATACTCTCGGACTTCTTGCAATTGTTTCTTGAGGCTCTCTTGCTCTTCCTTCATACGGTCATAAGTGTCCACGACGCTCTTCATTTGTTTGGCGCGGGCAATCAGCTTGCGATCAATAATGCGAGCCCCCGCCATAACCTAAGAAAAGAAGAAGCCAGTCAATCAAAGGGTCATTAATCAACGACAAAAGTTTGAGAAAATTCGAATACCTTGAAAGCATGTTGGGCAACAACTTGGCAAGCTTCCTCAGTGCACAATTTCTCCATTTCATCTTCGTATTCTATCAAGCGAGAGTACACATCAGGGTTACTCTCCTCTATAACAGACAACAGGTAAGCAGTAAAATCAGCAAGGTGGTTCAGATCGTCTGAGGAACAACCTGAGGGAGCAGGGCTGTGAAGGTCCGGAGCCGCCCTCGAAGAAGCACCGGCACCGGGCACCTGTTCACGGGTGGCAACAGCAGCTCCGATGTCAGCAATCACACCATGAGCAACTGAAGCCTCCGCATCGGGTCGGCTCGCCTCCGCTTTCTCCGAAGGCGGAGGAACTCCGGCATCAGAATTATCACCTGTGGAAAGCAGGGCAAATTCAGACCCAGAGCCACTTTCGCCAGGAGACAGGAGCCCGCCGCGGTAAGGGCAGGGCCCGTTAGAGCTAAAAGAAGAATCTCCCCGGGTACCGGTAATATCAACTTCATGGGAAGAACCTTCGAATAGTCCCACATTGGTAAAAAATAGAGAAGGTAATAGCGGAGGTAATGGCATAGGGTCAAGCAGTGGTATAGACTCGCCTGTCGGCGCGACAGCGGAGCATTCAGCCTTTGAAATCCCAACTAGGGCATGTGCGGCAAGCTCATCAGCTTGTTTGTTAGCATTAGGGCTTCCGGCCGGAGAAGAAAACAAATCATCCATATTCACATCAACCAAATCCGAGGGATCCATCATCCGCACATCACGAGGAGGACCTTCGGGAGCATGCAAATCGAAATTCGGCCAAGTTTGCACATGAAGATCCCCTAAGTCAAGATCACCAAGCACCTCTTCCATAACTGTCTTCCCACTGCACGCCGGGGGCAACTCGGCAGTTCGTTTAGGTGCGTCAGCAGTGCTTGTCCCTTGCACAGGATAGGGTGGAAGAACCTTCAGAGGAACGGAGGCAACATGATTTTTCATTTTCGAAGTCTGTGCACTCTCGACATTGGGAGGAGCGGCTGCAACGGAACTGCCGCCAAGATAAGGTGTGGCATCTGGCTTCAACACAACCTTAACACGTTTTGTGCGGGGGTCAACAGCCACATCTCGATCACGCTTGTCCCTGGCCTTTACCTTTTTGGTAACCTTCTTCTTTGAAGCGCCAACGGGCTCGGTTCCTAGCTGGATAATGGCTTGGCCGCGACTCGAAGGTTTCACAGGTTGCACACGAGGAGAATATTTTATTCCAGCAAGTTCAAAAACCTGGTTCAACCGACCACTGTGATGAAGAATTCATTCTGCGGCTTCAAACTCGTCAAGGGTATAGTAACCCAAGATATCGTTAACTCGCCGCTCAATCTCCGCAACATATGTAGCATCTAATTGATCCAAAGGCTTGGAAACTTCGAAGACCGGGAAGCGAAAATGCCCGATGGTCCCAACTTCGATGGTCTTGAAACCAAGCGGCCTCCGGCCAGGAGATAAAGCCAAAACACCAGCGGCTAGGCATTCTTCGTACAAATCACGCCCAGTGCAGAGTCTCACAATTAACTTGAAAACATTGATGTTGGCCTCGAAGTTTCGAGTTCGAGTGAAGGGCGGAGAATGAAGAACGTTCAACAATTCGGGCTTGCTGTGAAGCCCATAATGACTCTGCACTCCACTTTTGGTAACCTGTTCCGGACCTCCGAGAATGCTAGCATAGAACCAGTACCGATGCCAATCAGAGTCCCACTTGTTTGTCTGGGCCGGCACTAGCTCTATTTTCTCGAAGTTCTTCTTCGCTCCATGAGGTCGGAAAGTTAAGCAGCCAAACTGAGCATTGTAAACCTCCTCATCACCTCCGAAGGTAATCTTCTTAGCTTGGTGATGAAGTTCATACAGTCGGCAGAAAGCGTCAGCATCAGGCTCCACGCCTTGGCTTCGGATAGCATAGAAATATTTGAAAAGTTGGGTGATTCTGTTCGGGGTTAGTTGGTGCAGCTTTATCTGATAATGATCGAGAATAGTGCCAACCAGACCGTCACACGGGAGGCGGAGCCCAACAACAAAAAAATCCCGAAAAATGACAACTTCATGAGCAAGGGGAGTTGGGTACTCCTCTGATCCAGGGGCCCGGCCTTGGCCTTTTTGAGTGTAAGACTTATCTTCATAAAAGCCAATAAGAGTGGCCGAGACGAGGGACTGCCCAAATCGGGTGGTTTTCTGAAGTGGAAGTTTACCTCCCACAAGTTCGCTGGGGTCAGCAACCACCTTCGACAAATCTTCACCAGAGTCTTCAGCGCTGTCTTCGCCAGATTCCGCGCCGGCGTCACTACAAGCAAGCCCAGAACCTTCGGCGATTGTGGTTCCGGCACCTTCGGAAGAAGCAACGATCGGCGGGGGCTCTGCCAGTGGAACATTCCCTTCGACGCCCGGTACATCAACGGTAGGGGCTTCGTCCGTGGCAGCTAGAGTGATGTCGCGAGCAGTTTGCTTTATGTGAGCCATCCTAAGAGCAAAGAGGGTTCACAAGTTAAAACAAGCAAAAGTTAAACTATGGCAAAAGCAAAACCAAGACCAAGTCAAACCCTAGAAGATGAAGGGGTAGCACGGAATCCAGAGCGGCGAAGTCCAGGAAACACGTGGGTCGCTCAAATCGAGAGTCGAAGCTGCAGCCCAATCAAAAGCCGGCACAATTTACGAGGCAGTAAGAAATGGATTAACGGGGGGTCGCTGTCACATGGTAGAAAGAAATCTTTCTACCGTGTACGTTCCTTTTATAGGCATGGGGGGACACCTTCGGAGCAACGGTCAAACATGGGCCGTAACAATGTTCCGGAGGTGACGATCGTGGGCAGCATAAACAATGGAACGATTGCAACGGCCCAAGACATCGAAGGACCGAACAATCGAGAGGCTTCTGTTGGGGTTATGGATTTTCGAGAACCACACCTCCGGAATGATAAGTAGGAGCTGGCACAAGAGAAGCAGGAAGAGGAGTTCCCTCTGAATGAATCGAAGGTCATCCTCAAACAGAACAACAGAAGACGCACAGGCACAGGACCTTCGACATCCTCAGAGGTGTAGAAGGGCAAGTTGAACAAAGGTCGACGATTGTTGACCCATGTAAGTACGCTATGGTTCCAAGTCGTCTGGAGCGAAGGTCAGCAGGTAATGTTCTGAGTGCCTTTAAGTGGGAGGTTACCTTCGCTCGTCATTACAAGGCTTCGGTAATGGGGCGAATGATCAAGCAAACAGGAAAGGTTGCGAAGCTCAGGGTCCGAAGGTGTTGCGAAGCCAATCACCTTAGTGGTTATCCCTTAGTTGGAAGAGGAAGTAAAATGGTATACGACATTGTATAGGAAATTACCCTTTTGCCCGTCCCCAAATATTGTAAAGTACGGATAGAGTAGCCTGCAAGTGGGACACGACAAGAGGGTATTGATGTAAAATAACAACCTTGTAACCCCCTATAAAAGCAGGGCCTAGCCCTCCTTTTGAGGGGAGCTTTTTGGAAGGATCGAGAGATACAATTTTTCGTATTACAATTGAGAAAATACGTACCAACACCAAATATAGAGTTTAAATTTCCTGGTGCCACTTTTGTCAGTGCCTTGATAATGGTAGCAGGATGGCCAGGTGGTCTCAGATAATTGAGTAATATTGTTTTAATAACATTTGTCTCTCAATTCAAAGAGCACTTGTACTGAATCAGAATGGCAAGCAACATTCTGCATATTTGACTAATTGACAAGCAGCCCTCTGTTTATGCTTTGATTACTAAATGTGAATGACATGTCATTTGTAACTTTTGACTTTGAAATCAGTTCCTGCCCATAGTTTTACTGGCAGTAGCAATGGTAGATTAGTTAGTGACCTGGCAGATACTTTCCTGTATAGAAGGAGACTTTTCTTACTTGCATGCAATTAGGTGGTGGTGGATGCATATAATTGGTTCTCAATTGGATGAAAGTGCATGTATATACACTCGCTTCTCAGTTACTTGCTGATATTTTAGCAACTGGTCAGCTAATGCTTGGTTTTACAACTGCCATGCAGGCTATAATGTGTCAAATTAACATTAGTTCTTAATTCTGTTTATTTAACTAGCAAACTACAGTTGGCTCATTTGTACGTTGTAGTCACATTTTCATCTTATAAATAGGTGCATTTTGTGTCTGGATTGGAAACATTGATCATTTAGGGCAATGAACAAACTGATTACCTCAACTATGGGATCTGATTCAAATGTGCTGTCATTCTTTATGGGATTACCATTTGTCACAACGTCTCTGTAACAAGCACAATTAATAATCTTGCTCCTATAAGCAACAAATAATAATGCTGCAGCATATACTACCGTTAAGAAATAAGAGTACCTGGTATATTCGCGTTCCTTTGAAAAGGTTTGCATAAATTCCTCTTTTTCTACCAAGTTTTCTCCAAAAATCCAGTGGCCACAAGTTTTCTACCGAGGATTTGCTTCATATGCTTAATTTCAGCATTCTCCATTATCTGCTTGTGGGTTCCGTCCCTAACATTTAACATTTATCTGCTTGCTTTTTATGCAGCCTACTTGACCTCAACATACAACCATTGCCAGCATCTGTCACAATGCCGAATTAGTGGTAAGCACCCATATCATGAACTTTTGGGCGGTCAACTTACTTTCAGAGGGAAGTTGTTTCATTATTCTGTTATCACCACATCACGAATTCCTTCTTCACTTACTAGTTATTGCATACACTTTCTTCAGTGCACAAATTAACAGGTAGCCTCATTATTCTGCCATTTTCTGACTACATGCTTGCACTACATTTTCTGTGTTGTAGTTTTCTGTGTTGGTTCGAAACCGTGCCCACTCTCGCACCATCATCAACTTCATGATGCTCTCTACCTGAAGCCAGGCATTACAACTTGTGTCGAAAACGTGCCAGGACTAGCTACAAGGCAAGTGTTTTCTTCATCACCCACTGCTGTTTCTGTTTGTTCTGCTTACGTGTGCTGATTATTAGTGTATACCAAATTACTGTGTACATTCCAAACCTGGACACAGATGGCCAACGATTGTGCAGATTGGGACTACGCTAGTACCAAAAAATTGTTGGACCTCTGCATTGTCGAAAAGAACTTATTGAACTTCAACAAACAAGGCCCAACTAGGGTGGGATGGCAACATATTTACGAAGGCATCGAAGCTGATTTTGGTAAGAGATTTGACAGAAACCAGATACATAACAAATTGAGTGTCTTTAGAAAGAAACACAACAATTGGCTCCTGTTGCATAACCAGAGTGGTCTCAGCTGTGACCGGAAATCTGGCGGCGTTTCAGCTGATGACTCGTACTGGGAGCTCACGGATGGGGTATGTCCTCTCACCTTCTCAAATAACATAACTTTCATTGTGCAGTACATTAATATTAATCAAGTACCCGAATATTTCTATATCCATATTGATGTCCATGTGCATGTTTTGCCACCTGCAGGGGGATAGTTCTGAAGACCTGAATCGTGGCCGTCCTCCGTTGTTCCTTGAGGAAATTACCTTACCGTTCGGCCGGACACCCCAAGACAGGGGTACATTGGTTTGTGCTGGTGGTGTCCGTGAAAGAACACCGACTGTTGGTAGCGATGACAGTCCACAAGACATGTCACAGGACCCCATGGCAGCCTCTGTTGCTGGTCCGTCTTCGAAAAGGTCTTCCAGAGACGTGGAGGTGGACAGCCCTCCAAAGAAGATGAGTGCCACCTTGGAAGACTGTGGCCGAGACATCAAAGATTCTGTAGTCAGGCGATTGGAGAAATGGGAGAGACGTCTGAGGCCTGAGCAAAAGGAGATGGACCTTGTGAGGCAGATATTAAAAGATGATGGTTTCAGCGAGGGGTCTGATATGTATTACAAAGCACTGTTTCTGTGCAAGGATGCATTTAATCGTAGGGCTTTCACGATGATGGAAACCAAAGAGGGTCGCGAGAGTTGGATCAATTTCAATTGGGAGAACAAGTAGTGGTGGTTGTTTGTCATTTGATGGTCGAGTCGATGTTTTAATCTGAATTGCTCTGTAGTGGTCGATGTTTAATTACAATTGCTCTGTAATAGTGATGTTGAGCTTCTGTCTGTCCTTTGCTGGTCCCGTCCATGTAATTTGGCCAGTGGCATGAACTATGTTTATGTGTTATCGTTTTCTTCTGAAATAAAATTATAAGTGCTTGTTCCATTGTCTATCGATGATGAAACTGATATTTAATGGTTGCAGTCCCAACCTGAGGGAGGAGGCCAAGGAGAAGAACCAAGGAAATAGAGGGGCCTGCTCGCAAAGGTATTCATGGACCTCTGGACTTTATATTTACTTGATCTAATCATAACTTGACACATAGGAACAGCCCAGGCTCTCATCTATTATTTTTCCATGCTATTAGGATGCTATTTTTCCTCTGCATGATAAATTAGTTAATTATCATGGGCTGCAATCTACACAAGAGGTAGAGTCTGTAGAGGCTTTAGGTATGTTCCTCTGGGCTTGTGGCAATGCACAGTGTACTAGACAGATCAAGGACAAGTTTGACCGTTCTTTGGACACAATAAGTAGAAAGATGGGTCATGTGTCAGATGTCATGTATTTCTTTGCACATACATCTATTACTCCGAAGGACCCGAGCTACACAAAAGTTAGTCCGAGTCTCATCCCATATTCACTGTTCTTTGATGGTTGCATAGGTGCTTTAGATGGAACTCATGTTCGCGCAAGAATTAATCGTGAGTCACGTTTGGACTTCCTGAATAGAAAAGGATGGACAAGCTTTAATGTGCTAGCAATAGCGGCATGGAAATACGGTTCACATATATAGGTGCGGAGAGGGCAGGGGTGAGTCATGACATGTCGGTGCTAAGTGAATGTATGGAGACATCAAGGTATGCACATCCACCACCAGGTTAGGAGGCTTCGTTATGGATTCAATGCTGAAAATTACAATGATAGTTGTATCACTATAGTTGTGTGTCATACTTATTTTGTAGGTAGGCACTATCTCGTGGACTCTGGTTATGCACATCGTCAAGGTTATTTGCCACCATTTTGGAATACAAGGTACCATCATGAAGAGTTTGCCGGAAGAAGAGCAAATGGTGTAGAGGAGAAATTTGACTACCACCATTTCCGCCTTCGCAATGTTGTGGAACGAGGGTTTGAGGTGGCGAAGAACAAGAGGCAAATATTGGATGGAGTACCATTTTATGACAGAAATAAGCAAGTCAAAATGATTATTACATGCTTTGATTTGCACAATTTCCTGCTGGACCGTGAAGAAGCAAGTTCGGCACAGGACATGATTCCAAATGCCAATATCAACACGCATGGGTGGCAGCAAATAGTATTGCTAGAATGGAAAGTCTGCAAGATTGGATCACAGTCGGTTGGATCACAGTCGGTGTCTCACTAGTAGTGCACATGTATGGGAGTTTCGGCAACCCCAGTCAATTATTTTGACAGCATATGAAATTTTTGTTTCCTCACTTGCTACAAATTGTACAGATTTCTATACATGTCTGTGATGAATGTTGGGTATCATTATAGCATAGTATGTAGGATTTCTATGCATCATTGTACAGATTTCTATACAAATTTGTACAAATTGTTTCCATTAGTTGATTATACAGCATCTGATGTTCTTGGGAGTGCGTGGCAAACACAAAATGGTGTGAGAGACAATGTACTGGATGTTTACACATTGCCAAAATGTCAATTCAAATACAAATCTCGGTGTCTAAAACTTTTGGAGCATTGTCTATTGTGCAGGATATTTTCAGAAGTTGCAGAGGATGTAACGGTATGTGTGGATGGGCAATCTTTTCTCCTGCACAAGGTTCCATTTTAATAGCTTTACCTGTCTTTATTTTCCGTTTCAGTGATTTCTTTCAATACAGCATTTTATTTAGTCTGTTTTTCTTGTGAATTTAGTACCCTAAAGTGTCAGCCTGTTTAGGTTATTGTTTGGATTGTTCAGTTGGGTGGTTGTATTTGTCTTCCGTAGCAATTGAATCCGAATCTACATTTAGAAGAATATATGTGACAAATTTAATTTCATATTGCAAGGGCATGCCACATCACAATAAATAAATTGACAAAAGAACCAAAATGTGTTTTGGAATGAATGGTGTTTACAATTGAGTACATCAGAAAAGGAGCTTTCCTTGCAAATTTGGTTTTGATATGAGCATAATTCTTTGTGTTCTGCAATTAGTGGTTCATATAACTTACAAAATGAATGTGTTTGAAGTATGAGCTTCTCTCTAATACCTGAAACGTAAATAATAAATATAAACTAATCTACGTTTTATATTTCTTTTGATTATGCTCATGCTTGTTGAGCTTTTTCAGAAGCTACACAAGTTTTTTTGTTAACTAATCTCTCTGCAAAGTCCATGTAGACTACATAACTGAAGCAAAGTTATATGCTTTTCATCATATTCTACCCTGTACTTGTGTTGCAGTTTTCTTTAGTATCTCGGTGTGGACGTGTGCGAAAAATGGTAGTGGATTCCAAGGATCAAGATCTATTAAAGCTGGAGCTTGTAAATGTACCAAGGGGGAGCCTTTGCCTTCAAACTTGCTGCCAAGTTCTGTTATGGTAGCAATTTTGAAATAACTATGGCAAATGTGGCCCATCTCCGATGCATTGCAGAGTACTTGGAAATCACAGAGGAGTATCAACAGGAGAACCTCATTTTTAGGACAGAGACATACTTGAATGAGATTGTGCTCAAGAACCTTGATAAATCCCTGGAAGTTCTTTGTAAATATGATGGATTGGATGATAAATTTTTCACTAAATTTTTTCAGTGTTTCATCCCTTGCGTGGTTCATTTTTAGGATATTTTGCAGTGTTTCATCCCTTGGCTGTTGGCTGGCTGCTGGCTGAACAGCCAACATCAGCATGAGCAGCAGCATAAGCCCAGCTGGCTGATTTCTGTCCATCCGAACATGCTGAAGGTTTCTTGATCCTGCAAATAAACCTGGTGGTGCGACTCGGTCTGTGGCCGAAGTGGTCGCCATGGCAAGAGGAGACCAAGAGGGTGTGATTGTCGAAATGGCTGGTGGAGGTGAGGAGGGCGTCTAGGTCGTCAAGATGGCAACGTGGTCAGCGAGTTGTTGTTTGCCCACGTTCACACAACGTGGTCTTCAATTTCAACATGAAGCTCTGATGTAAAATTGTCCAATGAAGAACACTAGTATACCAGGTGCAGACAATGCGTGGGAGACAAAAGCGCTCCACAACGAGTTGCAGAAGCACTTGGAGAAGGACGACACCTTGCATGAAATCGGGCAGCGGATCCGGCCATGACGAGGAGGACATGGCGATGTCAGTGACGAGCATCAACGTGGATTTGGGGTGGTGGTGGGCAGAAAAGGTACGGTATGTTGGAAAAGATTGCTCTTGAGCCGAGCGATCCCTGTCCGATCCCAAAGGGCACAAATCCTCGTAGGTCCTGCAGAACGGACTTTGTGTAGGAGTCCTGCAACAATTTTTTTCCTTGTAAATAACATGTCGACCACAGCTAGGGGTGGTAATAAGGATCATCTCCCTCGTGCTCACTTCACAATCATACTTGGCCGTAGCTTATTTTAGCTAAAAAACTAGTAATATTTTGGCCCGTCCGTTATTGAGCCCGATACTTAAAATTGCTAGACTAAATTTTAGAGCCCTTTACCGCCCCTAACCATAGCCCACAGCTCAATGACTATGTATATATACAACTATATACAAGTTCATACACCAAGCCGAAAGATATAGCATGGACAACTGAATTTTCGTGCTACATTGTGTTGTGTACGCCCACGCCCCATCTCCGGACTGGATCACTCAATTTCCTTCACGCTCTCCCTTGTAGTGTTGTGTTTCTCACTCTCTCTTGTAATAACGTAGTGTTGAGGGTAGACAGATATCGGCAGCTTGTTTATACTGTACAAATTCTACCTTATATTAATCATTGTATGCCTGTGATGTCATGACAGATGCCGAAAATGGATAGGGAAGTAGAGTACTATTAGCATCATTAGCACGAAGCACGGGGGTGACACGCTCCCTGGTGCTGCCCTTCCTTCCTTGGCCTCAGCCACTTGTTGCCATCGTCGATTCTCACCTCTGCCTCCGCCAATGCCTGCCACACTAAACCCCATGACGTGGAGGTCGCCAGAACCAATGCTACCGCTTTTCCGGCCACTACCAGAATCATGCGTATTGGCACCGGGTGGGAAACCCCCTTTAGCACCGGGTTTCCCACCCGGTGCCAATCTTCCGGTGCTAAAGGGTGCCACCTTTAGCACCGGGTAAAATAACCGGTGCTAAAGGTGGGGGCACTAGCAAAAAACATTTGCATATTTGCGTGTTGCGGGATTCGAACTCAAGACCTCTTGACTCGCACGCGTACACCCACCTAACCATCTCACCTACGCTACACATGTGATGAGATAAAAGATACTTTCCTTTTGTAGTAGCATATGACACCCCATTTAGCACCGGGTCGTAACACGACCCGGTGCGAAAGGGTCTTTAGCACCGGGTCGTAACACGACCCGGTGCTAAAGGGTAGCCCTTTAGCACCGGGTGGTGTTACGACCCGGTGCTAAAGTGTGAGGGCCTTTAGCACCGGTTGCTAACACCAACCGGTGCTAAATGTCACCATTTAGCACCGGTTGGTGTTAGCAACCGGTGCTAAAGTGTTTCCGGGGGCACCCTAATTTCGCACCCGGTGCTAACGTCACATTAGCACCGGATCTTTAGTGCACCGAGGCATATGAGGGGTGCGGATGTGAGTTATTCTTGTAGTGGGCCCACGGTAATCACGTGTGGATTGGGGCTACCAGGCTATTGGGCCTATCCAGATTCCAGACCATTAGCTAGCGCCGAATCTGCGGAGAAAGAACATGTTTCATATTATCTAATATTAAAACCCAAATTAGGGGTCTAGGATGTTTCATTATCGTGTTTGATGTCTTATGGCATTATAATCACATTTGCCTCGTAACATGCCAATTAAATACCAATCACACAAGTCACAAAAAAGGAAAATTGATATGGATTTTATTAACGAAGCAAATTTAAAAACACGACATATGTTCAACAATCAACATGCATAATTCATAGCATGTTTTCATATGTATATATACACAATCCGACTAACACACTTGGCAGAGAAATTAAGATCAATCTAAATGTCGTTAAAAGACGTACTCCACAAACAGCGAGTAGATAGTTTCCTTGATGTCACGACTATGTATGAGCACATCCCTTTGATTGTACAGAAACTCCACTGCTCTGGTCAGGTTTAATATTCTTTCTAATAATTCCTTCGAGAGGGCATTATCAGGTTTGAGCCACTCCTCATTGATATCTCTCCAGAAGTCCTCTTTGAGTTCCTGTATCTTTTTACGTGCTGATTCTATTGTAAAACTGTACTCCTTCATGCAGCTGTCCATTGTTGAAGCTAGATCCAATTCAGTCGTTTTCTCTTGCTGCAAGCATACGAAATTACACTCTTAAATATATACTAATATAAACATTGCTAAACCATATATGTCATTATTTATATGTACATAAATTGGACTTGCATGTTAACTCTGAAATTACATATACCATCTATTTCAATGTAATTGGCATTCTAGTTTTGTCCTAAATCAAACATTTCTATCATTGATGATTAAATTCTAGAATTCCATATAGTTTGGCAACATAAGATTTCTGTTTCTACATTCATCATGAGCAATACTTTCAAATTACATAATTCACATGTTAAATTATACATATTTTAGCCTGCAAAAAATCCTATATATTTTAAAAATTGATGGTCAAATATTTAAATATATCACTTAGGACAAATTTAGAATCACAACTCATTTGAAATATAGGATGTACATGACAATATTTCTAAGGAGCGGAGCGGACTTACTACCTCAAAATACGACTCAGCTAGATCATCTGACAACCTTGTAAATTTGCAAACTGATTGTATTGTTTTAGACATTCCCGAAACCCACTCAAAAGTTTCTTTTGTTGCTACGTCTCCCATTCCAACAAATGAAGCACAACATAGCAGATGGATCCCGGCAGTTCTTGCTGAAATATGTAAATGTTCTTCAATGGTTCCTGGGATATATCTTTCGTCACGCCATTTCACTTCATGATGTAAGCTCTCACCATATCTATTGTCTGCATAAAATTAAAAAGCAAACTAACACGTTTAATGGTACACACGTTTATGTAGCTAAGTATGCATTCAAATTAACATATATGTAGTACTGATTTGTTTAATGGTTTAGAGTCACAGTTTCTCGACATGATATGCTGATTTGTACAAAATCACAGTTTATTGCTTAACCAGAATGGCAGTTTCCTTGACAAGGTGATAGGCTGATGGGGAGAGGAATGACTTACAACATCTCTAAGGTAGGACATGCGGTGTTTCTCCGGTGATTCCAGCCCATCCTTGATGGTTTCAAAGTTATCCAATACTTTTTCTAAAACTAACTTCATGTTATCTGGTAAACCTTGAGCCACCTTTGGATCCCAACTGTACATGATTTATGTTTCAGTATACATATAGATATAGATATCACATTGTTCGAAAGGAAGAATGGTAGTACTTATCAATAAAATACAGATGAATTCTAACTAACATATATACTGTTGTACAAAAAAGATGATGTTCGTTCTGAAAAGAAATTTCGGTATCATTTCTTTCTGTATCGATGTCTTTAATAAAATAATAATATGTGTTCTTGTACTTACTATAAAACAGAAATTAACCAAAGTGAATAATACAGAGATCGAACTAAAAAATCAGTAATTTAATGTCAAGTCCAGTAAGACTACCCAGCATGAATTAAAAAAAAGGAATAGTTGACATTTTTGTTGGAGAGATTTTTCAAAATACCATTGCCGTGTTATTATGTAACTAGCTAGGATTTTGCGTGCAATGACAAAAGTAGAGGACCAGTTCATTGTCACAGTACGATACATCATACCTAGTGGCAATTGCATGGAATGACATAACATCACGTTACAACAGCAATCCAGATTTCTAAACTTCAGATGTGGAAATTTGCACTAAACATGTATTACACAAAAAAGGCCGTGAAGTCCAACAAATGTATACAAGCAAGTAAAGTGATTTCCAATATGCCAATTATACAAATATGCTTAAAATATATTTTTTGTTTCGTATACTTTTCGAATGCCCTGTCCTTAAAGAAAGCATTGTATTTTTGTGGAAAAGAATAAACATCGCTGTCCTAGGAATAAAAGAAGGTACAAACCATTCTATGCACTTGGTAAACTGTTCACACTCTTGTGAAGTTCCATAGACATCGTAAATATCATCCAAGATTAGTATAGTGGAGAACACCATGGTCAATATTATCCGGCCTCGTGAGTAGCTTGGTTCAAAGTATGCTGCAGTCATGCCAAAATAGTTCTCCACAACTCTATCCCGTGTGAATGAGAAATTAGCTTCAAGCTGTAGCTCCTTCCACCACCTATATAAACATTAGATTTATTAAAATAAACTACATACATTTTACTTAATATTTTGTTTAATTACTGTATAATCAAATATAAATTGTTCTACATTGTTGCAAAGCATGCTTGTAGCTTAACTTTGATATAAAAGCATTATAGACAAATTTTATTGGGGAACATTTTCAAATTATACATAATATTTACCTACCTTGTAAAAACTTTTAGCTCTTGTTGATGATGAAGTTGCATAAGATTAGAGTTCAACTTTGCAAGCGCCAATACCCTTCTGTCCAGAGTGTCTCTCTCGTACATAGATATATAATATTTGCAATCATATATTCGAACCCTTCTAGGAAATGGGATAGCAAGTGCACGTGTGATTTCACGTGCAAGTGACCCTTCTTGCTCCAGATAAGGTAAAATTGATTCTAGACGGGATTTGGTGAAGGATAAAGCTTCATCCAGTATTGTTTCTCCATGCATCCTGAGATGTGCTGCGTTGTAGAGGCTAAGTAGATCCCTTGGATTTTGCGATGCAAATCTTCCCTCTTCATCTTTGAATGTGCCGAACACGTCTAGCATATGAAATCAAATTTCTCAAATTAAAGTTAAATAAATCCTCATAATTGATAATATGTATGGACATACGATGACTAAAACTTACTGAAAGAACTGCCCAAGGCAAGAAAGACATTTTTTGTTTGATATAACCAATAACCAATAGAACTTAATTACCGATAGATTTACCATATAACCAACAATATAATATAGCTGCCCACAGTTTTGATAGATACGACTTCCCTGTCTCTCAAAAGAAACTTTGCCCGCGGTTTTTCATAGTGAGTTTTACCACAACAGATCGACTAATAAATTTTACTGTAGGTTTTGCCAAACCCGTCAAAAGAAAATCATCATACACATAGATATTTAGGTTTCCAGAAGTAATGAGCCCACGTATGAATAACACTGTCACTTTATTTCTATCCCTATTTGTGTAAAAGGTCATTAATCCGGAGCTACGTACTATGTTTGGATTACAAATGCTTATATATATGTTGGCACATACCTAGCTATTTTTAGACAACCAATTTGATGCTAATAATAATATAATTCTCTTGTCGAAACCAGAGCACTAATCGGGTAGGCTATTAGCTGCGTGTATACTCCAAAGCAAAAATTGTCTTGGCTAAACTGGTCATGACTGTTAGGAAAAATACCACATGCATGTACGACATGGATTGGAAATTAAACGTACTGTCTGTGATATGTCTTATATAACTATCAACCATATAGTAGTCTGTAGAAAGTTACTAACCTACTCGAACACAGAAAACATACTTATTGCAACAAAGTGAACATACTATACTTGAAGAAACAAATTGTAGAGCCGACCCGTGAGTGGACGGAGTACGTGGAGTGTTTTAAGTTGAAACGGAATAAGAACGACCTCTACCTGGTGAAGCTCTATGCCTATGGCTGCGAAACCGTGTGAAGATCACAGTCTCTGACATCAGCGTCACTAATTTGCTTGAGCACACCAATGATCTCCTCTTCGAAAAGGTAATCTAGGCAAAGTCGCTCCAGCGCATAGATGAGATGAAGCATCTCAAGAAGGCTGCAAGTACTTGAACTTGATATCATTTTGGCCACTTCTTTCTTAAGTATGTCCGCTCGTTGCTCCATCGATCTCTACAAAAACACACAGTTATGTTAGATAGAACGGATCACTAGTCACAGATCTAGATGGAACAACTTAAAACTTGACGGTAAAACATGACGGACAATAACAAGAATAAGATGAACAACGTGTAGGTTATACCTTCGCCTCCGGCGGAGGAAGCCATCTCAGGTTCGGTCGGTGACGGTCTGCGCAAGGCAGCGACGCGCAGTGCCGGTGTAGACGGTCGCGGTCGTAGATCCCGCCGGCCCTCTTGTCGCCAACGGCTTTGGCCTGGAACTGCGGTAGATGACGGCGCGGACGTCGTGGCGGTGGTGGCGGAGCTTCCCGTCACTGGCTGCGCTAACCCTAGATCGGATTGGTATGTCGGTGGGTCTGACGACTCGAGTTCAACCTCGTGAGTAGAGCCGGCAGCCCCCACCTCTCTTTATAGCGCAGGGTGACAGGGGCCCACCAACCACGGGTTGGGTTGGGCGCCCCCCATCAGGGCGCGGATCAAGGCCCACGGCCTTTGGGCCGTGTGGGCTGAGAGATCAACCTAACAATCTCCCCTTTGATCTCACATTCGCTTTTCTTTTACTTTTACTATTTCCTTATTTCATCCTAGATTTGTGTATAGAGCATATCTCATCGTCACGATCAATTATCGATAGAATCAATAGCTACAATACACGCCTCTATTCAGAAATAGATTCTTTAAACTTTTGGGCCCTTATAATCCAGAGATCACAGGCTATACCTCATTCCCATGCCGGCTACGTGTTCCTTGAACACGTTGGGTGGTAGGCCTTTCGTTAGCGGATCTGCGAGCATCTCTTCTGTTCTTATGTGCTCGAGACTTATGGTGTGATCCTGAATTCTATCTTTCACAGAATAAAACCTTATCTTTATCGACTTGGTAGCCGTACTTTTCTTATTATTGTGAGCATAGAATACTGCTAGCTGGTTATCGCAGTACATCTTTAGTGGTCTTTCAATATTGTCTACCACTTTCAATCCTGGTATGAATTTCTTTAGCCACTCCACTTGACAGGAGGCCTCGTAACATGCTATAAATTCAGCATACATCGTTGATGTTGCTGTTACTGATTGCTTTGAGCTTTTCCACGATATAGCTCCTCCTGCGAGGACGAAGATGTAACTTGTCGTGGACTTACTGTCATCTCCATCTCCCGCAAAATCTGAATCTGAATACCCTTTTATCTCTAGGGAATCAGTTCTTCTATATGTTAGCATGAGACCTTTTGTACCTTTCACATAGCGTAAAGCTTTCTTTAAAAGTTTCCAGTGCTCTAGTCCTGGATCTTTCTGATATCTGCCAAGTACATTAGTGACAAAAGCTAAATCAGGGCGTGTGCACACTTGTGCATACTGTAAGCTTCCGACAGCTGAAGCATACGGAACTGCTTTCATTTGTTCCTTCTCGTACTTGTTTTCGGGACTCTGAAAATCCCCAAATCTATCGCCCTTGACTATTGGAGCAGAAGTAGGCTTACTCGCATGCATACAATACTTTTCTAAGACCTTTTCTAGGTATGTCTGCTGTGACAATCCCAATACCCCATTTCTTCTATCTCGGAGAATCTCAATTCCCAAAACGAATGAAGCTTCCCCAAGGTCTTTCATATCGAAGTTTGAGGACAAGAACTTCTTCGTTTCCAATAATAGGTTGATATCACTACTCGCCAGTAGAATATCATCCACATTGAGGATAAGGAAAATATATTTTCCTTTCTTAAACTTTGCATAGATGCAATTGTCCTCAACATTCTCATTAAACCCAAACCTCTTTATCGTTTCGTTAAACTTCAAGTACCATTGCCTTGAAGCTTGCTTTAATCCATAGATGGATTTCTTTAGATGGCATCCCATATGTTCTTTTCCTTCCACAACAAAACCCTTGGGTTGTGCCATGTAAACTTTTTCTTCCAGATCCCCGTTAAGGAATGCCATCTTTACGTCCATTTGGTGCAATTCAAGATCGAAATGTGCCACCAATGCCATTACTATTCTAAAAGAATCTTTACAAGAGACCGGAGAAAAGGTCTCATTGTAATCTATTCCTTCCTTTTGTGTAAAACCTTTTGCCACAAGACGCGATTTGAATCTTTCTACATTCCCTCTGAAGTCACGTTTCGTCTTGTAGACCCATTTGCAGCCTACTGTTTTGGCTCCTTTAGGAATTTCCTCTAGGTCCCAAACATGGTTGGTACTCATTGATCTCATTTCATCTTCCATGGCCTCAAGCCACTTGGATGAATTCTCGCTTCTCGTGGCTTGTTTGAATGAAATAGGGTCATCTTCCATTCGAAATTCTCCTGTGTTATACACTACATAATCATCGGGAATGACTGACCTTCTTTCTCTTTGAGACCTTCGAGGGGCCTCTTCATTTAGAACATTTTCTGTTGCAGGATGTTGATGCTCCCCCTGACCTGCAACAACATTATCTATAGGATCCTAAAGGACAGGTTCCACGTTTTCATTCATTGTTGCCACAAGAGGGACCACTACAGGAGCTGGCACCGTAGTGTCTCGCACTGCCGGTGCAGCTTCAGCGAGTAGTGAGAAAAATGGCTCCTGAATCATCGGATTGGGTGCGTACACCCGCTTCTCCTCAAGATCAATCTTTCGAACTACCACTCCCCCGTATCATTTCTTCTTCAAGGAACGCAGCATGTCTCGTTTCCACAAACTTTGTGAATCTGTCTGGACAATAGAAACGATATCCCTTTGATTTCTCTGTGTAGCCAATAAAATGGCGACTTATTGTTTTGGGATCTAGTTTTCCAATAGTTGGGTTAAATATCTTTGCCTCAGCAGGACTCCCCCACACCCGTAGGTGATTCAATGAAGGAACTCTGCCTGTCCACAGCTCATACGGTGTTTTTGGCACCGCTTTACTGGGAACTCTATTGAGAATATAGATGACGGTTTTTAACGCCTCCATCCATAGACTCACTGGAAGTGTGGAATAGCTTATCATACTTCGCACCATATCCAAGAGGGTACGGTTGCGTCTTTCAGCTACTCTGTTCTGCTGAGGATCGCTCGACATTGAATATTGGGCTTCTATACCTTGTTCCATTAGGAACCTTGCAAAAGGTCCTGGAACTTGGCCATATGGGGTGTGCCGACCATAGTATTCCCCTCCACGGTCGGAACGTACTGTTTTAATCTTTAAATTGAGTTGATTTTCAACTTCAGCCTTGAATATTTTAAATTTATCCAACGCTTCTGACTTTTCTTTTATTGGATAAATGTATCCATAACGGGAATAATCGTCTGTGAAAGTAATGAACGAATCATAACCATCTATACTTTTGACTGAGAACGGGCCACAGATGTCTGTGTGAATTAGCTCTAAAACGCCTGCGCTATGTTCAACAGTTTTCTTTGTAGTCTTTACATATTTTCCTTTTATGCAATCAATACATTTATCTAGATCTGAGAACTCTAGAGGAGGAAGTATTTCATTCTTAACCAACCTTTCTATTCTCCCCCTCGAAATATGGCCTAAGCGACAATGCCATAAATTCGACGATGTTTCTTGAGTTCTCTTTCGTTTTCTATTCTGAGTTGTAGGTGGGGATACAAGTGCATTCACATCACATACGGAATTCACACTTTCACGTAGTGATAACAAATAAAGATCATTTCTCTTAAAAGCAATAGAGGCAACTGCATCATTATGATCTATTACACACATGCCATTTCCAAAATGACATCCAAATCCATCGTCATCTAGACGAGACACACTTATTAAGTTTCTCTGTAAAGTAGGAACATAAAAAACATCGCTATGAAATAAATCAAATCCAGTGTCAAGCTCCAAGAGAAGGTCTCCCACCGCCTCCACTTTTGCCTCGACTCCGTTCGTGACTTTAATGTGCCTTTCGTTTCTTTGAGTGGTTCTCGTCGAATGGAATCCCTGTAAAGAATTTGCAACATGAATTGTTGCACCTAAGTCAATCCACCTAGTAGATTTCAAATAATCTATATACAGAGATTCATTTACAAATGAGATAATGTTCTCACCTTTCTTTTCCATGATCATCTTTAAGTAGGCGGGACAATCTTTCTTGTATTGTCCCCTATCTTTGTAGTAGAGACACTGGTCTTTCTCCACTGTGAAGTGCCCATCCTTAGGCCTGTGCTGCTGGGGTTGTTGAATTCCTTTTCCCTTAGAGGAGGCGGGATTTCCTTTTGCGTTGTTAGATGCATTGTTATTCTTTTTCTTTTGCACATAGTTGATAGAACCACCATGTGCTACCTTAATCCTTTCCTCCTCTTGAGCCAACATCGCAATAGTCTTTTCTGTATCCCATTTTTGGGATTTACGTTGTAGTTAACAACGAAGTTCTCAAACTCGTTAGGCAATGAAGCAAAGACCAAGTGGAGGATAGTATTCTCTTTGAAGTCCTCATCCATCGGCTTAAGCTTATTGTTTATGTGAATCATGCGATGTATGTGCTCTCTGATCCCACCGCGTGAGTACTTTTCTGTGAATAGTTGCTTAATCAACTGAGTAGCATAAGTCTTTGTAGAACCAGTATACTGATTCTTTAGTTTCTCAAGGTACTCAACGACAGTGTGACAATCTGTGATTGCCCCCAAAATGGCAGGCTCTATTGTATTCTTTATTACTGCCAAGCATTTCTTGTTGGCAGTGATCCATTTGGCATTATCAGTGTCAAACTTCTGTTTGCTTGTCGTATAGGCACGCTCTGTTTGCTGTCAAGCAACATCTTCTACATCTGCCCCTCTCACCGGCTTCACAGGTTCTGTGGGAACCGGTGCAGAGAGTACCCAGTCTAGCTCTATCATGGTGAAGAAGAAATCCAGCTTCTTGTACCATTCATTGTAGTTGTCTCCTTTCAAAAGTGGAATGTCCTTGATGGAGACCATCATGGCACTCCCAGCTGAAATTAAATCAGATCAAGTGAGAACAATATAATAAAAAATAACTTACAGTGCCTTTTACATTAAAAACTTCATCACCTTTCGGCAGAAAAACTAATAATGCAACGATAAACATCTATAAAATCATAATATTGTTACTATCAACTTTGGTCAGAAAATAACAATATTACAACTAATCTGAAATTTATTTGTGACTTGAAATTAAATTATCCCTGCTCGGCCTGCTCACTCGCCAGCTCATTCTGTCGCGTGCGTGGCCTGACGGTCTGCTCTCTAACGCGCTCGCACTCGCATGCACACACACCGCGCGGCCTGCCTGCTCCCCGCCTGGCTCGCTTGGGCCTTTAGCCCGGCAGCCAATGGCTGAGCTGCCAAATCGGCCCAGTGCGCAGCGTGCCCTCGCCCCCGCGTCGATCCGAGCTGTTGGAGCGATCGAACGGACGAGCATGCAGATCGGAGTAATAAAACCTCTCCCACCGGCGTGAGGTAACCCTAGCCCTCATTTTTATTTTCCTCTCGCGCAGCAGAAGCGGCTGCTTTAGCAGCTCACTCGCTTGCGCGCACACGGCCGGTGGCCTTTCGCCGCCGCGCCGCTCTCTTGCCGCCGGCGCCATGTCCGGCTGCCTCCTCTCTCTCTCTCTCTCTCCTACAGCCACTAAAACCCTCACGGCCATAACAGCAGCCGTGTATGGCGGCTTGGAGGAGAAACCGGCGCCGCCGCGGGCCCCATCGCCGACGCGTGCGTGCATCCTCGGCTGCGCACGCCGCCGTCGATAGGCTCCGTGGTGGTTCTCTGTTCTTTGCCACCTTCGGGTACCCTGAGGTAGGGTTCCGGTTTTAGGGTTTCTGTTTTCGTTGCCCCCGTGGTGCGGTGGTGTTTTCTGTCCGATCCATCGAGATCGAGTTTCTGTGTTGGTTCTTTCGATCCGAATCGGATCCATTTGTTTTCTGATTTCTATCCCAAAGTCTAGATCTATGTGCTAGTAAGGCTCTAATACCATTGTTTGATAGAACGGATCACTAGTCACAGATCTAGATGGAACAACTTAAAACTTGACGGTAAAACATGACGGACAATAACAAGAATAAGATGAACAACGTGTAGGTTATACCTTCGCCTCCGGCGGAGGAAGACATCTCAGGTTCGGTCGGTGACGGTTTGCGCAAGGCAGCGACGCGCAGTGCCGATGTAGACGGTCGCGGTCGTAGATCCCGTCGGCCCTCTGGTCGCCAACGGCTTTGGCCTGGAACGGCGGTACACGACGGCGCGGACGTCGTGGCGGTGGTGGCAGAGCTTCCCGTCACTGGCTGCGCTAACCCTAGATCGGATTGGTATGTCGGTGGGTCTGACGACTCGAGTTCAACGTCGTGAGTAGAGCCGGCGGCCCCCACCTCTCTTTATAGCGCAGGGTGACAGGGGCCCACCAACCATGGGTTGGGTTGGGCGCCCCCGATCAGGGCGCGGATCAAGGCCCACGGCCTTTGGGACGTGTGGGCTGAGAGATCAACCTAACAAGTTGAGCCTAGACAATTAATTAATATCCCAAGGATTTAGAAGAAGAGAGTGTGGAATTACTAGAAAACACTCTCATCACTGCCCATTAAAAACAATGTTGCGCTGCCGGTTTTGATTGCCATTGCCAGCTTAAGAACCGGCAGTGTCACTTCACATCTTAATTAGTTACCAACGGCAATAATAATGGATTCAAAATCATGGTAAAATTTAGTTAAATAAACACCAAAATCCACCCATTGGCACATGGCGGTGCCCGCGGGCCCATCTATATTGCACAGGCGCATATATGTATGGCAATGGTAATATTTTAGCTGAACTATTTACAGTCATGTATAGCTAGGAGGCGCATTCACAAGTCGGAAGGAAATGAAAACACGAGAAGTTAATTATATCACTACCAGAATGATCGACATCTGCACCGGGTGGGAAAGCCCTTTAGCACCGGGTTTCCCACCCGGTGCAACTAATCCGAGGCTAAAGGGGTACCCCTTTAGCACCGGGTTGAATAACCGGTGCTAA
The DNA here is from genome assembly GCA_033239725.1 of Echinochloa phyllopogon. Classification (NCBI taxonomy): domain Eukaryota; kingdom Viridiplantae; phylum Streptophyta; class Magnoliopsida; order Poales; family Poaceae; genus Echinochloa; species Echinochloa phyllopogon. The sequence continues at coordinate 18,988,390 of BTCW01000016.1, forward strand.
AGGGGCCCTTTAGCACCGGGTGCAGCCACGACCCGGTGCTAAAGGGCCTGCCCCGCAGCGCCGGTAGCAGGGCCTTTAGCACCGGGTCGTGGCTGCACCCGGTGCTAAAGGGCCTGCCTTTAGCACCGGTTGCTGCCTGAAACCGGTGCTAAAGACCCCGGATTTCTTTTTTTTTTTTTGCTTTTTTCAGTAGCCATGCGTGCACGTCTATATACGTATATATTCTAATACGTGTATTCTAATGCGTATTCGACCGACTCTATATTCATACTAGCTGACATTTCATCAAAATAGAAGACATATATATTACAAAAGTAGATATTCATGCATGTCAACTCGAGTTATATATATTTAAACTGTATTTTCTACATAATTAAGATTGACGACTAGCTAGCTCTCGTTGGACTGTCCGGCACGTCCTCCAGTATTGGCGAGTGGAATTCTCCTCGGGGATTGACGACCTCATCCCAGATCCATCCGACGAGCTGTTCTGCAATTGCGTCAATTCTTTCTATCTCTAGGGACTCTTCCTTCAGGTTGAACATCTATAATTTAAAAATATTTGAAAGACATTTAATCCGTCGAGTTGGAGACAATAATTGTGCACTTAATAATAATGGAAATGTCTTTATTATTACGTACCATAATATCGCGTTGTGTGAGCTTTTTATGTCCCCAATTCCACATGTAGTCGCACACATAGTATGCACATAAATTATTTCCCGGTCCCTGTTTGGCACACTGTCGACCAAAAGAAATCTAGTAAAATTCATATAATATATTAGTCGATGCCTACATGTACAAATTACTTGCTTACCGGAAAGCCAATGTTCCATTTTAGTGTTTCATGTTGTATACCCGTGTGTTCTGTACGAAATTGAATCCAGGCCCTGCGAACAAAAAAATTGAGTTAAGTCATTGCGAGTGGAAGGGGTGGATTAAGTAGGGGAAAATATACATCACCTTGCCATCATGTCCATGATGTTCTGTAGTTTTTCTTTTGGGGTGTGCAATGAATCAAAGACGTTCACGACACCCCGATCAGGACACAATATAATTAGGAACCAGTGGAATCTGTGCACATGTATACATTATAATCAGAAATGAATTGTTACACAGACAGTATAAGAAGAAGGCTGTGAATGTACTCACTCGATGTTGTACGGGATTAGTATGGAGTCACAGTAATTTTGTTTCTTGATATATTTGTATAGGTTTAAATATGTTTCCTCAGGATTGTGCATTATCATTGCTTCACTTATCCTTCGAGGGTCAACGAAACCAACGTCATATATATTGTCTCTGCGACATTTTTGAATCTCCATTCTGCATATGTTAAGCAATAAATAAAGCCCGCGTCAACATAGATTGGAATTATTGTTTTCAAACTGTGAATTATAAGCAACAACAAAGTACTTACAATGTCCAACATGTGATCAAATCCACGTCCATGGCGTCGCGGTGGTACAGCTCATATATATCATTAAACCTGAGCCAGACAAAATCCGCGTCACCATTGTAGAAGTCTTGGTCCTTCACGCCTACTTTTATCATGCGCCGTTGATTCCTTCTTGATTCTTCCAAATACCAGTCATGGAATCGGCGCATCTTCGTTTGTAGCTTCCTCTCCATTTCAGGAGGGACCATAGGCTCGCCAAGCTTAAACGGCCACTTCAGCGTTGTGTTTACTGGCACATCTGCTTCCCCCAGGACTTGCGCTCTGGTTAGTCCAGTCTCGGCCATTACTCGTTGAATGTTAAGCTCGTCCAGAGATGGCAATGGACCCAAGGGACGCTGAGGTTGCTGGCCGAGTTGAGGAACCTTTTTGGATGGGCCCGCCTCCTTATCCGCAGCCTTCCGTTTCCGGCGAGATTTCAGTAATGAGCGGTCATAGTCTGTTACTATTACTTCCTTCTGTTGACCCTTGCTCAAATTACCGAGGAATGACTTCACGATGGTGGGATCAAGCTTCGGCTCCGCCTCAGGTTTTCTCCTCCACTCGGCCATTTGCCTCTTTGTGTCTGCTTTTACCGAGGCTTCGAGCTCCTCTAGAGTCTTCTCGCCCGCTCTTTTCTCTGGTGCGGGCTTCTCTCTAGTTTTTCGCGCCTTCTTCGCTGGTGGAGTGGGGGCAGAGGCTTTAGTGCGGCGTCCCCTCTTCGGCGGAGGAGACGGAGACCTCTTCGGCGGAGGAGACGGAGACCTCTTTGGCGGAGGAGACGGGCTTGCATCAGGAGCTCCCGGAGAATCGTCATGATCCTGTGGATCTCTTGGAGGTGACGGGGGCTTGTTGGTAGCCGCAGGTGTATCGGGTATAACGATGTCTGCCTTGCTCCATAGAATGATGCAGTGAGAACACTGACCGAGTTTTGTTTCTCCGTCACCTCCGGGGATGTCAAGTTCCAAGTCTTCCCAGCTGGTGACGACTTGCTCCACCTCAACAGGTACGTAACCATGTGGAATGTCATTGCAGTGCCATTTTTGCCCTTCTTCCACACGTTTGGTCATACCGTATGCGACCTGATAAGTTAGTAGTCACAAAGAAAGTTAGTAAATGAATGGTATTTATGGTGAAATGTATGCAGTATGAACTAAGGTCGCATACGTACCACCACAGCTAAGTTCTTCTGCCTGACGACAAGCTCGCACGCGGTCCGTTGAGTTATTTCATCCACGGTGTAACGGACCGCTTCGGCGGCCTGTGTGGAAGCGTGACTGCTTTGATATTGCTGTGGAGGGCTAATAAGGGCCGCATCTTGGAGAGGTGCATGCTCTGTGGAACCGGTCCCGCCTGTGGCTTGTTGGAGAGGTGCAGGCTCTGTGGAACCGGTCCCGCCTGTGGCTTGTTGTATCTGCAGCCATGCTACCTTCATCCGTCGCTCCATCTCTGACTCCATTTCTTGGAGCTTTGAGCCCTGGGCGGCAACCGTTTGCTCTAGGTCCCTTACCCTCTGCTCATATTCGGCCTTCTTCCTCGAACGGCTCCTATAGGTGGCGGCGTGCTCTTGGAAACCTTTCTTCCATGAGACGCTTGTGCCTACGCCGCGCGTCCGTCCAGGATGCTCCTTGTTCCCTAAGGCATAGGTTAGCTCATCTCTGTCTCTATCGGCAACAAATTCTCCCCTATCAGATGCCCTGAGGATATCGAGGAGACGCTGAGCTAGTTCTCGCAAGTCCTCGGGAAAAACTAAGGAGCCGTCGATTGGGCTCAGGGTGCCTCCATGACCATAGTACCAATGCTTGGTCCTTGTGGGCCAGTCATGTGTCGCTGGAGTGATGCCTCTAGCATATAGATCTTCTTCCATCTTCTCCCATTTAGCGATGCTTGCCTTGTAACCTCCCGAACCCATCTTATGCGAGTACTTCTTATTTGCGGCGTTTCCAGCGTTTCTAGCGCTAGCCGTTGCACCCTCTTCGGAGGTTTTGTACTCAATGAATGCTTCCCACTCGTCATTGGTGATCTTCTTATACTTCTCAGGATCCGGGGCCTCTCCGGTTTTGAGAAATTGCGAGTACAACTTCTTCTTGAAATCCTGAAACAGAACTGCCATCTTCTTCATTGTCCAATCCCTCAGTTCTGCTTCATGAGTGCTAGGCCAGTCGAATATTGCCTTTAATTCCCTCCATAGCATCTCCTTCTCTGTATCGGGGAGCACGTACTCCTCAGTGGGGTCCGTGGACTTCCATTTTCTGATACTAATGGGCACATTGTCCCGTACAATTACCCCGCACTGAGATACAAATTTCTTGGCCACTTTTGGGGGCTCAACTGGCTCCCCGTCATCCTCCACTCGGGTGATGTGTAACTTGACATCCTTCAGCTTCTTCGTGGTCGATCGTTTTGATTTCTTAGCAGAGGCGGCCTACACAAATTACATATATACGAGATGATATAGAGATGGTATACATAATTGACATGTACAGTACAAATTTATGTTATCTATATACACACCTGACTAGACGAGGGCGCGCTACCGGCTCCTTCAATAGTTTCGGCCCTTGCAACATTGTCGCCCTGGACATTTGCGGCCCCTTCAACATCTTCGGCCCTTGCAACATTGTCGCCCTGGACATTGTCGTCCCTTCCAATGATGCCCAACACATCATCCATCGACATTGGTTGGGTTACAATATTGAAAAGTTGATTCGCAAAGAACGTGTCGTTGTCCTCTTGCATGGGTGGGACAGGGGTGTTGTTGTCCTCTTGCATGGGTGGGACAGGGGTGTTGTTGTCCTCTTGCATGGGTGGGACGTTGTTGTTGTTGTCCGCCATCTATAGAATTAAAAATAATTGGTAAGAATTGATTCGGGTGGGACGTTGTTGTTGTTGTTGTTCGGGTGCGCGGTGTGAATTGATTCGCTAAGGGTTTGCTAAGGGGGTCGGTGCGCGAAAAACGGATTCGCTAAGGGGTTCGGGTGCGCGATGGGTTCGGGTACGCCATAGAATTTCCGATAATAAACATTTTCGATAGTATACATTATACAAACATATAACATTTCCAATATACATTTAAATGAAGCACATATATTTCTAATATACATAGAATTTCCAATATACATTTCAATGAAGCATTTTCCAATATACATTTCAAACATATAACATTTCCAATATACATTTCAATGTAAATATCTCCAATACATTTAAATGAAGCATTTTCCAATATACATTTCAAACATATAACATTTCCAATATACATTTCAATGTAAATTTCACCCTCAAAGTTTCACCCTCAAAGTTAGCACTGTTTAGATCACAAATTTAGCACTGTATACATTTCAATGTAAATTTTCCAATGTAAATTTCCAATATACATTTAGCACTGTTTAGATCTCTGTATACATTTCAATGTAAATTTTCCAATGTAAATTTCCAATATACATTTAGCACTGTTTAGATCACAAATTTCACCCTCAAAGTTTACAATGCAAAAAGAAGATTGTCATCACATCAAAATATCATAGCATGTATGGACTACTAAATGTAGATAAAATCAAAAACTAATTGCATGGATTGGTTGTACTCTACGAGACGAACATTTTGAGCGGCGCGGGACGAGGGGCACCGGCGCGGGGACGACGGGCGCGGGGACGACGACGGCGGCGGGGACGACGGGCGGCGGCGGCGTGGGTGTCGGAGCGCGGGGACGACGGGCGCGGGGACGACGGCGGCGGCGGGGACGACGGGCGGCGGCGGCGTGGGCGCGAGGACCACGGGTGGCGGCGGCGTGGGCGCGAGGACCACGGGCGGCGGCGGCGTGGGCGCGAGGACGACGACGGCGGCGGGGACGACGGGCGGCAGCGGCTGAGGAGACGAGGCGGCGGTTTCTGTGAGGATTGAGGGCGAAGTGAGGGAGGGGAGAGAAGTCCCCGGCCTATATAGGTCCGGGGCATTTAGCACCGGGTGCAGCCACGACCCGGTGCTAAAGGCCCTTTCACACCGGGTGGTGGGAAGACCCGGTGCTAACGGCCCCCCCTTTCGCACCGGGTCTTCTACACCCGGTGCGAAAGGCCGTAACTGTGCGCCAGACTGAGGCCTTTAGCACCGGGTGCAGCCACGACCCGGTGCTAAAGGCCCCCCTTTCGCACCGGGTCTTCTACACCCGGTGCTAAAGGCCCCGTAACTGGCGCCAAACGAAAATTGGGGGCCTTTAGCACCGGATTTTAGATCAACCCGGTGCTAAAGGCCCCAACTTTTCGTTTGGCGCCCAGTTTCCAAACGGGCCTTTAGCACCGGGGGCTACTATTTGGGAATCTTATAAATGTATAGTTTTTAATACTTGTTTTAATTCAGTTATTAATACCTATTAAAAATATATATTAAAAAAGAAAATCTTATACATTACTAGAAAATCAATATAAAATGCTAGAAAATCTTATAAATTACTAGAAAATCTTATAAATTAATAGAAAATCTTTTAAATTACTAGAAAATCCTGTAAATTAATAGAAAATCTTATAAATTAATAGAAAATCTTATAAATTACTAGAAAATCTTATAACTTACTAGAAAATCTTATAAATTACTAGAAAATCTTATAAATTACTAGAAAATCTTATAAATTACAAAAATTGATAACTAAATGAAAGATTTTGGAACATTAAACGGTCTCAGATGAAAAAGTCATGAATACCAAAATTTCATATCTCATCAAGATCTACAATCTTTATTTAAGTCATTTTTGCATTTGAGAAAGTGGTAGTGTACATTGTTCATTAATCCTAGATTCACTCGCATAGTTTCCAAAACTTTGTTAGAGACTTGTCAAATTTCTACTACATGTTATTACCCATTTTGAAAATGACAAAATGACCTAAATAAAGATTGTAGATAATGATGAAATATGAAACTTTGGTATTCATCACTTTTTCATTTGACATCACCTAGTGTGAAAAAAACCTTGGTTGTAGGTGTCATTTTTAATTCAAAATTTGGATTGTTCAAACACGAGAAGATTTTTCAAAATAATAACATTAATATGTTTCATAACCTGATAGAGTATGATTTTAGGAATTTTTAGGAAGAAAAATGATCTTTTTTGAAGTTTGTACGAGGGAGAACGACTAGTTACAACTAATGTTCACCCTTTAGCACCGGGTGCAGCCACGACCCGGTGCTAATGTGCCCGAGGCCTTTAGCACCGGGTCGTGGCTGCACCCGGTGCTAAAGGGTGAACATTAGCACCGGGTCGTGCCACGACCCGGTGCTAATGTGTCCGCCCGGACACACCTCCGCGCCGCCCCCGCTCCTAGCCGTTGGACCCGGTGCTGAAGCCCCATCAGCACCGGGTCCAAAAATGGCCGAGGCGGAGGAGGCGGGCGGATGTGAAGGATTCTGGTAGTGTATGCTTATATCTGGCAGTAATTGCTGACAAACCTGTTGCAGGGTGGTTGCAGGATTGTTATGGTAAATGAAAAAATCATCCCAGACAGAATGGGTGTATCCAGCAGGGTTGTTGTCGCTGGAGCGTCGTCGTCCCTTGGCCCCCTCATCAAACAGATGCTGCTGCTGGCTCCCAGCAACCCTAGCGCAGGTCATGCTGATGCTACGGTTTCGCTGGGATCGCAGCACGTCGTGCCGCGGCCATCTGCATGATGAACGCTCTTGCATTGGTGGTGACGGCGGAGCAGCTGCACGATGCCAGCCGCTGCTGCAGTGCTGCAAGGTGGTAGTCATCACATTCCACTCCATTTGCAATATGGCAAACTCAATCTGCAAGCTAGCTAGCTATAGCTATGGTTCCTGCCTTAGCTTTCCTGTTTCTTCGTCTTCCTGGAAGAGGAGCTATATATGATCGCTTATATAGCCGCCCTTTCGTGTCTATTAATTGATTCAATCAACAAAGTACAGACGCACATTATATGCGACATTTTGTCCTTATCCAAGTTTAGAGGGCGCAACACAAAATGGGTAGTGAATAATACAAGAAAGAGGGGACCAGTTTCAGATTTTATTAGCAATTAGACCTGCCTAAGCTCAGCCCTGCTTTTTCACACTATTCGCTCTGGATGACGGAAAACAGATGACGGCAGCACTGCTACGTGCACGCATGTGGTTCATTAGTCAGTTTGATCCACAGGCATGTAGCCATTCCACTGGGATATTGATTCATTTGAAAACTCAAGCTACCTTTTAAATTAAATTAAGATCTTCTATCTAAAACAGGGAGTTATCTTAACAAAGGATAATTTAACTAAAAGGAATTGAGTTGGGAATAAAAATGTTGTTCCTGTAATTGTGATGAAACAATTATACATTTGTTTTTTGATTGCCAACATGCTAAAACTATTTGGAGAATTGTTCATATAGCTACTAGGTTAACGCCACCTGATCTATTAATAACATGCTTGGTAATTGGTTAATGGGCATTGAAAACAAAGAATGGTGATTACTTTTTGTGGGGGCTGCAGCCTTATTATGGGTAATTTGGTGCACACGCAATGATCTTTGAACAAAAAACCATTTACCTCCTTTTTGCAGGCTATCTCTAGGGAAACGTATTGGCTGCCCTTGTAGACATTGTTGCAGCGTGAGGATACGAGAGAGACCATCCATTTGGCGAGCAGGGTATTGGTGGTCATTGCTTTGGATATTTTCAGCAAGAATGGATGGATAAGCAATAATAGACTTTCCTTTTGATTTATATCCCTAATGCTTGCGCTCTTTAGTTTTTCCCTTGTTAAGTAGTTTAGCTGCAAAATTGTAAAAAAACATAATGTTGTGTGCTTTTGCAGAGGCCGGAACAATTCTTTTTCTGAAAAAAAATCTGATGAACCATGCATTAGAAAGACATTTGAATGTTTACATGTTGACCATGGTAACTGTAATGCATACTCCAATACAGTTGGAACTCAAGGTCGTCCAATTTGGATAGAGATTACTAAGGGACTATTATTTGAGAATGCTCCACTAAACGTTTTTTGGCTTCATGAGTAGACTCCCTTCTAAGCACCTCAGCTACACCAATTTATAAAGCAGTTAACTCTCTATAGAGGCATAGAGCTGGAGGTCTCCCTAGCTCCCAAAAATAGGTGTAGCTGCCACCGCGGGTCAAGGGTTCCGAGTGGGTTAGAGAATGTGAATGTAACAGTCCCAAACAAAATTTAATTGATTTAGAGACGTCCATTTTGTAGTTTGTAACTATAGATGAAGAAATAAAGTCCATCCCAACCATATGAATAAACGGGCCACGGTCAATTAAGATCCAACCACCATAGAAGGAGGCTTGTACACCGTACCAAAAGCTAGCTCAAGAGGTGTGTAGTAAGACTCTACTCCTTCTATTTTAGCTGGTCAGTCTTCCTAACAACCAATATGACTAATCTAGTAATCTCTCTTTGTCACACATATGCTGCCCCTTAGCAGTAATTGCACCACATAGGAGAAATCTTTATGCACCCCAAAAGCGCTAGCCTGGGTGTGAGACTTCCAACTTTTTTTTTTGAAAGGAAACTGTGGGGGAGATCCCCACAGTGTTAAAAGATTTCATTAAAAGGCAAAGAGAAGGTTCAAGGCTGAAATTAAGGTTTCAGATTCAACCAAATGCATCAGAACCAAAACCATAGCAGCGGTCGGTTGAGTGCAAGTGCGATGAAAGGATGTCTCTTTGTGCACCGTGTTCCTCACTCATGCACGTTTGTTTAGCTACATGGAGTGGTCTCCCTTCCAAACACCTGAGATATATCAATTCCTGGAACAGGCAACTTCATGGAGAGCTGGAGTAGTCCTCATTAGTTCATTTTGGTGATGCAGAAATTGGTGGAGTTAAAAATGTGAGTGGAGCATTCCCAAACAAGATTGAGTCAATTTGAAGACATGATTTTTTTATAGATTATGACAATACCTGAGGCGAGATGTCACAACCCTACAACCAAAGAGTCCAAGGCCAATTGAGGTTCAACGACCATGGAGGGAGTATTTTTATACTACGGAACAATTGCGGTTTTCAAAAAAAAATCAACATCCAAAATTACAAAAAAAACACTTAATACTTTAATGGAACCCCTAAACCTATTCTAAACTACCTAACTCTGCTATTAAAATAAACTCCAAAGTGATCCCCTAATCTATATTTAAATATATATCTAAAGCAACACACAAATATACACAAAAAGGCAAGTAGAGCACGGTGTGATAACCATAACATGGCCTGCCTGCCATCCACGGTTGCGAATGGCAATTGTGTGCTTCTAGATAGCTGCCGCGTTGTTGATGTTGACATAAAAGCACCCAAGAGCCTCCCTAGATCATTTTGGTGAAGTAAAAATGGAAGGAGATGCTCCACGGTGGTCTTTATAGAGTGAAGTTAAAAAAAAACTTGAATGGAGCAATCCCCAAGGGATTTAGTGAATTTGAAGATGAGCTTATTTTTATAGATTTTCACAGTAGACAAGGCAAGACATCACAACACTAGAAATGAAGGGGCACAGCCAATTGAGGGCCAACCATTATGGGTGGAGTCTTTTATACCATGGACTGATTCTTTTAATATGCAAAAAAATTACAAACCTCTGAAATTACCAAAACACTTTAATGTAACCCCTTAATCTATAAGTAAATTTACCTACCTATGCTATTAAAAAACTCTAAAGTAACTCCTAAATTATATAAATTTTGTGCATGTGCCATGATAAAATGATTAAAGTAACAACCTAAACTTATATCCAAATCACTCACATATAATACTAGAAAATAAAGTAATCTCCTTAATCTATAAGTAATTTTACCTACCTATACTATTAAAAAAATCTGCAGTAACTCCTAATAAATTATATAAATTTCACACCTGTGCCATGATAAAATGATCTAAAATAACCACCTAAACTTATATCCAAATTACTCACATGTAATACTGGAAAATAAAGTAACCCCCCTAATGTGTGGAAACTAATCTAAAACAATACATAAATCTATACAAAAGGAAAGTAGAGTGCGTCAGCATTTCATATATAGCTTCTGCGTTTTGAGATGTTGACATAAATAAAAGTGGGCAAAAAGCAGCCTTTGTCCGTACTAGATGCGGCCAAAATAGGCGTCCATGTGTTTCATATGTTTTCTTATTGAAAGTAATGTGTTTCATGTGTACCCAAGATGTTTACCGGCACCTGAAAATACTAAGCATTGTCAGTGTCTCACAAACATACTTTTGCATATGCAAAATAAATATTGTACATGGCTGCGGGTGCTTTTTTTGTACCCGGCTAAATCGCCCTACATAATTATGTACTGACAGTTCTCGGTCTCCAATGGTGTGAATACTGATGGAATTTAGGGGCTTGGCCCATTAAAGCCCATGAAAAAATTCCTAAATTCCTAAATAAATCTCAAAGGCCCATACGTGCATGAGGAAGTGGTGGATGGGTGCAACCTTTAGTCCCACATTGCTAGTTGAGAGGAGGGATGACCAACTTAAATATGGAAGTTGTCTCCACTCCTCCAAGCTATGTGTGTGGGGGAGAGAAGGGAAGCTCCACACGCGCTCGCTCGCCTCGCCGGGGCGGGGCGAAGGGCGCGGGCGCACAACGTCTGCGTGAATGGTCCGCCGAAATCCGGCCCCTCGCCTTGCAGGGGCGCGTCGGCGAGATATACGGAGTCCTTATCGGTTTAGAGATCGTGGGCTACCGCTTCCCTATATAATCGACCCGTCAGCTTCCCGCTCTAGTCCTACTCCATCCCGATCGCCGGCGTGCACCGGCGAACGGGAGAGCAGGTCTCCGGAACCCTTCGTCCTTGTGATCCTGCACCGGGAGAGGGCGAATAAGGTTTTTGGGAAGCGCTCCGCGCAACTGCTCCAAGTCTTCGCCACGGCTCGTCTTCCGCCAAGGTCCGGCGTTGTACGAGCTCGTCGTCTGCAGCGCCGATTGTTGCGCTCCGTCCATAACGTGAACGTCGCTCCTTCAACACTCGTCACCACGGCTACGCCAGCGCATCCACTGTACGTACGCCATGTTCAGATCTATTTCTACATAATATTTTATGAGTTAATCATGATGATCTTGATTGGTTACTAGTATAATAGAGTGTTGCATGCTACATTTAGTTCGTGCCATGATTAATACTATTCGGATTTTGATAAATATATTCTCTGTATCTCCAACATTCCAAAAACTTTATTATAGGCAATCTGTTGATATGAGGACTGGTTTTGTCGATGCGATGAAGCCTGATAAGTTCAATGGTGTGAACTTTAAGAGGTGGGCGGCTAAGATCCGTCTTTGGTTTACCGCTATGAACATCTGGGACGCGAGGTTGGGCAAACCTGAGGGTGAACTAAATGCTGAAGAGCAGCAAAAGTTTACCAATGCCAACAACCTTTTCGTGGGATGTCTCGTAAGCGTTATCTCTGATCTCCTGGTCGATGCCTACCTAGACATGCCAGATGCGAAGGTGCTGTGGGATGCTCTGTCTGCGAGATATGATGCAGACTATACCTCATGGAAAGTTTCCATGACTACAGGATGGTGAATAACCGTTCTGTAGTAGAACAAGCGCATGAGGTTCAGTGCATTGTCAGGGATCTTGAACTCGCTAAGTGTGTTCTTCCGGACAAGTTTGTGGTTGGGTGCATGATTGCAAAGTTGCCCCCTTCGTGGAGGAACTTCACCACTGCTAGTTGACAACCTGATAGCGCCTCTTGATGTTGAGGAGAAAGCTCGGAAGAAGGATACTACTGAGAAGGGAGATCAAGGTCAGTCCAGTGCCAATCTGGTTCAGAACAAGTTCCCACGTAAGAACTTTGGCAATAACAAAGGGAACAACAACAACAAGGTTGTTAAGACCACTACCTTTAAGAAGAAGAATAACAAGGTGAACAAGGCTGAGTTGAGCTGCTTCACTTGTGGTGATGTTGGGCACTTCGCCAAGGAGTGTCCACAGCGTGCAGACCGTAAGGGCAAGCAGTCTGATGGCTCAAAGGATGTCAACATGGTGACCGCAGGCAACACTGGAGACGGGTACGGTAATCTACCTACTGTTCTTTCAGTATTTCTTTCCACGAGTTGGTGGCTAGATACGGGTGCTAATGTTCATGTGTGTGCTGATATCGCTTTGTTTTCTTCTTACCAGGACGTCCAAGATTCCTCCGTGCTGATGGGGAATGGGTCACCTGCTGCTGTTTGTGGCATTGGTACGGTGGATCTGAAGTTTACTTCGGGAATGATCGTGCGACTGAGGAACGTGCAGCATGTCCCTACTATCAACAAGAATCTTGTGAGCGGGTCAGTCCTTTGTAAGGATGGGTTTAAGGTAGCTTTAGAGTCCAATAAATTAATCGTGTCGAAACATGGACAAATCATTGGTAAAGGTTATGATTGCGGAGGCTTGTTCAGCTTTTCCCTTTCAGAGTTTTGTAATAAGTCGGTGAACCATATTTGTGGCGACGTTAGTAATGATGCGAGTGTTTGGCATTCACGTTTATGTCATATTAATTTTGGTTTGATGTCTCGACTTTCCATTCTATGTTTAATTCCGAACTTCACCATTGCCAAAGGTTCTAAGTGCCATAGCTGTGTGCAATCGAAGCAACCTCAGAAGCCTCATAAAGCGGCCGAGGAGAGACACTTGGCACCTCTAGAACTCATACATTCTGATCTGTGCGAGATGAATGGTGTGTTGACAAAAGGTGGAAAGAGATATTTTATGACATTGATTGATGATGCGACTAGATTTTGCTATGTTTATTTGTTGCACACTAAGGATGAAGCGTTAGACTACTTTAAAATTTATAAGGCCGAAGTTGAGAACCAACTTGACAAAAAGATCAAACGTCTAAGGTTTGATCGTGGTGGCGAGTATTTTCCTGAGATCTTTGATGAGTTCTGTGAGGAACATGGTATTATTCATGAGAGGACGCCTCCCTATTCGCCCGAGTCAAACGGGATTGCCGAGAGGAAAAACCGCACATTGACTGACTTGGTTAATTCCATGTTGGACACTACTGGTTTATCTAAGGCATGGTGGGGGGAGGCTGTATTGACTTCATGTCATGTCCTGAATAGAGTTCCGAACAAGAATAAAGATCAAACTCCATATGAGATATGGAGCGGGAAGAAACCATCACTGTCGTACTTGCGCACGTGGGGATATTTGGCAAAAGTCAATGTACCTATTCCAAAGAAACGCAAGTTGGGACCTAAGACAGTGGATTGTGTCTTTCTAGGATATGCACAGAGAAGCATTGCTTATAGATTTTTAGTAGTTAAATCTGAGATACCTGATATGCATGTTGATACTATTATGGAATCTCGTGATGCAACATTTTTTGAGAACGTATTTCCATTAAAAGATATGCATAGCATTTCTAGATTTTCTACTGAGATAACACCTGAACCTCCTGTACATGTTGAGACTTATGTGCGATCTGATGAGCTTAAACATGAGAATGTCCTAGAGAAGGATGACAGTGAAGCTCCTAGAAGGAGTAAGAGACAGAGGGTTGCAAAATCCTTTGGTAATGATTTCACTGTGTACCTTGTGGATGACACACCCACATCTATCCATGAGGCATATGCATCTCCAGATGCAGATGATTGGAAAGAAGCAGTCCGTAGTGAGATGGACTCGATTCTCTCTAATGGAACGTGGGAGCTCTCTGAACGACCCTATGGTTGCAAACCGGTGGGTTGTAAATGGTTGTTCAAGAAGAAGCTTAGGCCTGATGGTACTATTGAGAAGTACAAGGCTCGGCTTGTGGCAAAAGGCTACACACAGAAGGAAGGCGAAGATTTCTTTGATACTTATTTACCTGTTGCAAGAATGATCACCATTCGAGCCTTACTTTCGTTGGCTGCCTCATATGGTCTTATCATTCATCAGATGGATGTAAAGACAGCTTTCCTGAATGGAGAGTTGGATGAGGAGATCTACATGGATCAGCCTGACGGATTTGTAGTGAAGGGTCATGAGAACAAGGTGTGTAAGTTGCTGAAATCTTTGTATGGCCTGAAACAAGTACCTAGGAAATGGCATGAGAAGTTTGACAGAACATTAACTTCTGCGGGCTTTGTCATTAATGAGGCTGATAGATGTGTGTACTATCGCCATAGTGGGGGTCAAAGTGTTATATTGTGCTTGTACGTGGATGACATACTGATTTTTGGCACACACATTGATGTTATATTGGCTATTTGGACAGCAAACCGGCTCCAACACCCTATGACCCCAGTGTGATACTCAGAAAGAACAAGAAAATTGCTAAAGACCAATTGAGATACGCTCAGATCATTGGTTCACTCATGTACTTAGCTGGCGCAACGAGGCCTGACATCTCTTATGCTGTGAGCAAAATGAGCAGGTTCATGTCAAACCCGGGTTCTGACCATTGGCATGCACTTGAAAGGGTTATGCGCTACTTAGTGGGGACTATGAGTTATGCGATACACTATTCCGGGCATCCTGCCGTGCTAGAGGGATATAATGATTCGAATTGGATTTTGGATGCTGATGAGTTGTACGCTACGAGTGGGTATGTGTTTACCCTTGGAGGTGGTGCTATATCATGGAGGTCATGCAAACAGACCATTTTGACGAGGTCAACCATGGAAGCAGAGTTTACTGCCTTGGACATAGCCACTGTTGAGGCAGAATGGTTGCGTGAGCTCTTGATGGACTTGCCGGTGGTTGAAAAACCGATACCGGCTATCCTTATGAACTGTGACAATCAGACGGTGATAGTCAAAGTAAACAGTGCTAAGGATAATGCGAAGTCATCAAGACACGTCAAGAGACGACTGAAGTCTGTCAGGAAATTGAGAAACTCCGGAGTAATAAGTGTGACTTATATTCAAATAGATAAAAACCTGACAGATCCTTTTACCAAAGGGCTATCACGTAACGTGATAGAAAGTGCATCGAGGGAGATGGGTTTGAGACCCGTTTAAGTTGCCGAAGTGGTAACCCAACCTATGTGATCGGAGATCCCGTGAATTAGGACCTGGGAAGAACGAGCTGTCGGTTGACTGAGGAGAGTAACCTTTTTCGAAACCATCTCTAAGTGAAGATGCAATACTCTCAGATGTTGTATGGCAGGATAGCTTTATGCTTTAATGTGATTCTGTTGGCTTGGTTAAGCAAAGATGTCATCCTACAGGACATTCTTGAAAGAACACACCTATATGAGCCTGACTGTATAACGTCGCAGTCTATGAGATTTGGGTGATCTCTAGTAAACTCATGAAGAGACCAGGGAGTACGACGTATATGCTCCACCCGCGGGGTAGGCTACTGGCAGCCACGTACTGGTTCTGACTTTAAGTGAAACTTGTTCGCACAAAACTTGCAATTCAAGGCCTAGTCCATTGTCAAGTTGTGGATGAGTGTAGCTTGAAGCTCTAGGCGAGAGTTCAACTTAACAGTCCTTGCTGAAACACCGGTATATAAACAGCAGTGATAGACAGGCAAAATCTCAGATGGGTATTTGAGATCTGGTGGGGGATTGATGGAATTTAGGGGCTTGGCCCATTAAAGCCCATGAAGAAATTCCTAAATTCCTAAATAAATCTCAAAGGCCCATATGTGCATGAGGAAGTGGTGGATGGGTGCAACCTTTAGTCTCACATTGCTAGTTGAGAGGAGGGATGACCAACTTAAATATGGAAGTTGTCTCCACTCCTCCAAGCTATGTGTGTGGGGAGAGAAGGGAAGCTCCACACGCGCGCACTCGCTCGCCTCGCCTCGCCTCATCGGGCCGGGGCGAAGGGCGCGGGCGCACGACGTCTGCGTGAATGGTCCGCCGAAATCCGGCCCCTCGCCTTGCAGGGGCGCGGTTTCCTTTTGCTATTTTAGTTTTTTGGTTTCCTTAGCTATTAAGTCGGCGAGATATACGGAGTCCTTATCGGTTTAGAGATCGTGGGCTACCGCTTCCCTATATAATTGACCCGTCAGCTTCTGCCAAAATACATCTAATCGAGCTAGGGTTTCTGCCTTCTGTCGCTGCTACGCCGCCGCTCTAGTCCTACTCCATCCTGATCACCGGCGTGCACCGGCGAATGGGAGAGCAGGTCTCCGGAACCCTTCGTCCTTGTGATCCTGCACCGTGAGAGGGCGAATAAGGTTTTTAGGAAGCGCTCCGCGCGACTGCTCGAAGTCTTCGCCACGGCTCGTCTTCCGCCAAGGTCCGGCGCTGTACGAGCTCGTCGTCTGCAGCGCCAATTGTTGCGCTCCGTCCACAACGTGAACGTCGCTCCTTCAACACTCGTCACCATGGCTGCGCCAGCGCATCCACTGTACGTACGCCGTGTTCAGATCTATTTCTACATCATGTTTTATGAGTTAATCATGATGATCTTGATGGTTACTAGTATAATAGAGTGTTGCATGCTACATTTAGTTCGTGCCATGATTAATACTGTTCGGATTTTGATCAATATATTGTCTATATCTCCAATAAATACTATACTTGCACCATTTGCAATATACTCCCTCCGTCCCTTTTTATCTGTCGTTTACGGTTCCCGAGAAACAACTTTGACTGAATATAAAAAAATATATATTAATATTTATTGTACATAATAAATATCATTAGATAGATATTTGAATGTAGTTTTTCAACAAATTTTTTGGAGATTAATATATTACACATATTTTCTACAAATCGAATCTAAATCATGACACGGAAACCAACGGCGACATATAAAAAGGGACAGAGGGAGTATATAGTTATTTAATATATGCATGGTGCATCTTGGGGTAACGTGTCCTAGTCATCGTATGTTGGTCCCCGATGCCTCAGCTGTCCTAGCCCCATAGGGTCCCCGTTCTTGTACTTTTCCTGATGGCCGAGTGGCTTCGCAATAACAAAACGTTGTTTCAGAATTTTGCAGTGTGATCGACAGCGATGCGGCAGGACAGGTTGGCACGGTGACAAAGCAGCAAGTGGCAAGTGTTCCCCATAGAGGAACGAATGCAGCCATACATGGGTATGTTTGTGTTTCACGAGTACAAAGATGCATGCTTACAATGAAGTTGTCGTCACCTTAAAAACTTCATTATTTTCTTATTTTTGCGCAAAAGATCGAAATTCATTGTTGCCCTATTTGCACATCGAAGTATATACCAGAATATATCCAACGAAACATAAAACTATATGGAGAACACATGTCGGATAGGGAAATAATGAATTTCGATCCTTTTGTGCAAAAATAGGGAAATTCATGGTGTGTGTCACTATTTATACCACACATACATATATGTATAAAGGAAGCAATGATCATACGATTTTCTTTTTTGCGAAATACAAACGCAGAGCTCACACACACAACATATATATATAACCCTATTTTTAAATATATTTTGATTATACCTTTATAATACTATATAAAATAGTATATCCATATACTCAATGTATGCTTGCATAACCAACGTATATATCAACATAGATAGTCTAGTATCATCACATACTACATATACATACTCTTCGTCAGATCAAATTCATCGTGTATCATGAGATACACAGGTGGGTGTAGCTACACGCGCGTGTAGAATGTATTTTTCATATATATATATATGCATTCATATACTCACCACTATGGAAACACGCATGCAACCATATCTTAATGATCACATATAAGAGACTAAGCTAGCTAGCTAGGTTGAGATTGATGAAGTCACCATAAACACGTTATTATTGATAGATGGACACGTCGTCTATCACTGAAAGAATAATATTGTACTATTAAATACAGAAACAATTAAAAAAAAGCGAACACCTATGTCGAGCGCAGGTTCCACCTCAATGAACTATATGCTGAGTTCACACGATCATATGATTTTAATGTCAAATAAGCTAAGGTTTCAACTTTCAATTAAACCCATATCAAACATACATGAAGATTTGATGCAAAAGAAAAAACTAGAATGGTGACAGAAAAATATATGTAGAATAATTGGTAACTTATCTTATTTGTTACGAGATAAGTATCAGTATACGTATGTGTATTGTACTTAAACAAGTTTAGAGGGGAGAAAATACAATATATCTTACAATAGTTGCCTAAATTTATGCATAAATTTCTAAGATTTATGTCTCTTGAAATTATTACCATATGTAAAAGCACGGGTTGATGGACAATATAAATTCAAATAATCATGTTACATAAGTCAAGTAGAGTGCGATTGCGACCACAGCATGGCCTGTCCGCCATCCATTGTTGTTGCGACTTTTCTGCTTCATATATAGCAAAGGAGCTGCTGACGTTAGCATCAAATGCTGCCAAGTAGGATGAAAACGATTACGAAATTCCCGATCGACTGAGTTTCGTTTCCGAGATTTTTCCGTTCCGATGAAACGGAAACGGTATATGTCGGAAAACGATACGGAAATGATAATGGATTTATACCGTCAAATAGCTCTATCGATCGAATTTAGTCGGAAATTTCCGTTGGAATTCCGAATTTGGCCCAGTTAAATCATTGAGGCCCAAAATTCGCAGCTACCCTTGTTCTTCGCCTAAAATTTTCTTTATCGCAAATGGAAATGAATCCCCACCCTATATAGCTTCATTGATTTTTATCAAAAATGTACATGCATAAATGATATATAAATATGTAATAATGTTGGTTGTTGAAATTGGCCTACAAAGTTTTCGATTTGAAGTTTTCGACGTTTTTGTTTCCGATATACCGACTTTTCCGTTATCGCTATCGTTTTCGAAATTATCGTTTCCGATTTCGTTTTCGAGTAAAAAAATATGGTTAGGAAATGATAATGAAAATTTTTGATCATTTCCGACCGATTTCATCCCTACTGCCAAGAGGGACATTTGTTCTCGCTCGTTCTGCGCAGGGCAATATATGCTGTAGATGTTGCATGGTGCCTGAGAGTAGTGGCTTCGCGACTACAAGGTGATGTTTCGGCATTAATTTGCAGTGCGCTCTCAACAGCTAGCCATGTCAACACGTTGCATTTCACTGAGTGCCCATGCTGCATTTTGCGAGTGCCCATGCTGACACGGAGACAAATTAAGCAGCGAGCAACATGTGTGCACGATAGAGGAATATATGTAGCCATGGCGGAGGATTTTGTGTTTCACGAGTAAGAAGCCTGAAAACTGCCATTTTATAAAAAAAAAAGATCCTCCGAACAGCCAAATGGGCAGCTTTTGGTTTCTTTCTCAGCCACAGCCGGTGTCAGTTTTATTCGGAGCGTCGGTCACCAAGTCAACACCTTTCAGATTGAAGCCAATTAGGCTATCGGAAGAGTCAAGTTATTATTCCGACTGGTGGGAGTACGTTTACATGTTACCAGGGTCCATGTTGTAGGAAGACAAAACCTAGACTGTGAAATGGTGTTAGTGTGTTACTACAGCGAGAAACTAGCATCTCAATCAGTTAGGTGTGCTCGTTTGGAGAAGGTTAATTATGCAAGGGCTATGCACAAGAGATATGTTCTGGTGAACAATCAATGGCTATGCAAGGCTCGAACCAATATAGATGTCAGTAAGATATACGTTCTGCCAAATGAAAATGGTGGACATATATGTGAATTTTCATACTAAAAAAAATCACCTATCTGAACCCAAGGTCCACGCTTGCCTTCACTGGTTGGCAGGGTTGGTGGCTGCCAACGTAAACGGACCAAAACTACAGAAGAATTTAATCAACTTTCATCGGCAACCGACCATGGTTGGTATATGTCGATGTTTTTACATCGGCATACCTGCCTAGGGTATCCACTGCAGGAAACCAGACACAAAACACTCAGCAAAGGTCTCACGGTAAATTAGGTAACGGTAAAGACGGCTTTTACCGAGTGTTTTTTATCTGGCACTCGGCAATAAAGCACTAACAGACGGCCGCGGACGGTGTGACGGCGTCCATGACCGTCTGCTAGATTTCAACGGAGGCTTTACCGAGTGTCAGGATTCCACACTCGGTAAAGGAGTGGCTTTGCCGAGTGTCAGAGGCCCACACTCAGCAAACAAGTGGGTTTGCTACGGGCTGTCCACTTGTTTGCCGAGTGCTTTGTCTTAAAACTCAGCAAAGTCTCAATGTTTGCCGAGTGTTAAGGTAAAAACACTCAACAAACAGACCACACTCGGCATAGGTTGTTCCACAGAAATGACAGAAACAACATGTTTGCCGAGTGTTCCTTTGTCGAGTGTAACACTTGGCAAAGCGGCCAATCTACCCCTATTTTTAATCATTTATCGCGTTAAAAGACCCCCTCAAAATAAACAGTACATGCAGTTCATATATATTATAATAAGCATCACAAGCAGTTCATATATATAACCTTCCACAACCATAAATCTGCAGTAAACATCACAGGCAGTTCGACAAACATATATAAGTCACTAAACCATCCAAACATTCACAGGTACATCATTTGTAACGACACAAAGCCACCAACATTCACAAACGTTCATAAACGGCACCAACTCACTGAGGAGGGGGTTCGAACAGCGATCTAACCGCCCGCGCCGCAACGTCTTCATCTTGAGGGCCATCATTTGTCGCCGCCGAACCAGGACCCTACCCGAAAGAGATTTTCCATTTGTGATACAAGATTTACGATAAGAATGAGTTGTGAAATGAAACTATAAGGTTCTCAAGTGACTCACGGGAGAAATGGGAACACGTGGTGGAGGCGGGGGTGGCATCACCGGCGGCAGACCTTCACCCACCCGCGCACCAGTGGTCTGCATGTAGGCATACATCTGCTGCTGCCACTGCTCCATCTGCTCAATCGTCCTCTGTTTCTCAGCCTCCACCTCCTACATCCGCTTCACCTGCAACTCCAGGTGCTCCCGTCTTCGCGTCTCTTCATCCAACCGAGTCTGCAACATTCAATTAGAATGTTACAATACATTACAAACGTAAGTAAACTGCACGTACGATGAACAAAACAGAAATAACCTGTAGTGCTTGCATCCCGAAGTGTGAAGCGGGAAGAGGTTGGCGGATGGCCGGGGAAGAGCTGGTGCTCCTGGTTCGAATATGGGAGAGTGTGGGGGTAGCGGCCGTGTCGATGGTGCTGTCACCGATCAAGTACCGCCCATGCTTCTTGCCTCCTCCCGCCCTCATGACCACTTCTCCATCAATATTGTGGGCGGTCGGATCGAAGTCTTGCCTATGGACCTCCCTCGCCACCTATGTGTATGCAGTGAGGTGACTGTGGACGTTGGCGTTGCTGTATGCCGAGGGTGGGTCCTCTGGGTTGTACTAGACGTTGGAGGTCGCCTTGCCCTTGTGGGCCAAAGCAAACGCAATGAACTGGTTGCAAGGCGCACCACCATGTGACGACGACTACAAAAATAAACAATAAGAGTAAGATTAGTAATTATACAGAATTGAGTGAGCAAATTTAGAAATGACTCGGCGTACCCATTTTGCCCGATACTCGTCGAGGCTAAGGCTGCCCTGATGGTGTGGTACACCTGGCATCAGCAAATGCCGCTCCCGGCAAAGAGTGTGCTGCTCCTCCCACTCGGGGCTGACCCACTTGTCCACTATCACCTCCCAACACCGGGGATGCGTGGCGCACCACCACGGAATCGCCTACAAGACATCAAGTGTACGACATATAAGAAGATTGAATTCAAGATTGTATCGACATATAACAAGATTTAATTCAAAGTACTTAAAATATAATCGATTTTCATACCGCCATGTATTGCTCCGGGTCAACCTCATTTGTCTTGCGGGATGTTTCTTCACGGAGATTTTGAGTGCAGCATAATAATCAATGCTGGCCTGAACGCGCGACTCATAGTGCAAGTCCTTCACGAGCTTCACACAGGCTGTAAGTGCCACAACAGCCGCCCTCGCCTCCTCTCCTGGGGCGCGGGCAGTTAACTCACCGGCCCACCCCACTATTTGCCGAGTGTCCTGGATCGGGCACTCGGCAAATAGATCTGCCACGTGCCGGGGCTATTTGCCGAGTGCTAGGGCCTTGGCACTCGGCAAACCAAGCCTGTGCCGAGTGCCGACACTCAGCAAAGCGGCCACGTTGGCCAGTGACGTGGCCCGCCCGGCCTCAAACAGCCCGGCCATGTGGCCTCTTTGCCGAGTGGAGGGCTGTAGGCACTCGGCAAATCCACTGTTTGCCGAATGTCTTCATTGAAACACTCGGCAAAAGTCTCATTTACCGAGTGTAGCACATGGCAAACAATATCCAGAACCATTATTTCATGCTCCCATTTTCAAATTTGTTCAAATACGTATCAAAATATATTGTCAAATACATCCAACAATGCACATTTTATACTTCTATGAATTGTTTTCAATATTTCATGCATGTATATATCATTGTTTCTTTAGATATTTCATTATTTCATAGAGAGATAGTCGTTAAAAAATTAAAAAAATATCAAATGGATCCGAAACAATATATGTTGTCTACTACCTATGAAAAATGTTATGAGCTGAAACTCCAATTCAACTTTCACTTCGACTCCAAATCTAGTTGTATCTTTCTCAACTCTACGAAACTTCTTCGGAGATGTTCCGATTTGTAAGGGCCCTACATGAAAAACTTTTCGAAATTGTCTCAACTTTTTACCACAGCCTCCACATATGATATTAAGGTTTTGACAAATCTCATAAATTTTAGACTTTTTTCTTTTTATAAAATTTTAAAACCAATCCACCAAACATTCATTTGCAGGTTTCTGGAAGAAGTTGTTCAAAATTTGTTATGATTTTATGTATAAGGCATCGCATTGGACTTAGCATTGTGAACTGAATTTTTCCACTCTTTATTCAGTTAACAAAATCACTTCCACTTTAAATTTGACTTATGTGAGGAAATAACTTTAAATGAAATAAATTAGTTAAATATAGCAAACAGGCTGTGAATTAACCCAAATTTCTATATAGAGTGCAACTTCATGTCTAAGAATAGGAGAAAAAGTTTGATGCCCAAAATTGAAAAAAAATTGTAACATTTGCCGAGTGTTGGCGCCAAAACACTCAGCAAAGACATCTTTTGCGGAGTGTTGGCACACGGCACTCGGCAAAGTCACGGCCCTCCCGGCCAGAAATTGGCAAAAACTTTTGTATTTAAAAATTTCAAATTTTGTTTAATTCAGTTTTAAGTTTTTAAATAAGATCAGGGTCTTTGCCGAGTGTCACCCTTCTAACACTCGGCAAAGAGCTAACATCCTAAACGGCAACCGACGGCGGTTGGCGGCCGTGGCACATGTTTGGTATGTGCCACGTATTTGCCGAGTGTCAGGTGTTAGACACTCGGCAAAAAGCTAACGTCCCTAACGGCTTCAAACTGCCATTGGCGGCCATGGCACGTGTAGCACATGTGCATGGGCTTTGCCGAGTGTCTTGGGTCCGACACTCGGCAAAACCGTGGATGTGCCGAGTGTTTCCTCTTTGCCGAGTGGATTTGTCTGTCACACTCGGCAAACACTTGGATTAGCCGAGTGTCTTATGTTTGCCGAGTGTCTCTTTTCTGACACTTGGCAAAGCTTGTCTTTGCTGAGTGCCCAATGGATTGCACTCGGCAAAGACGTTGACACTCGGCATATACGGGGTTTTTCGTAGTGATCCCAGGGTAGAGAATTTGTGGGGATCATCGGACCTGAAACCTGATGGTTGATATGAGGACACAACACATAAGGATTTAGACAGGTTCGGGCTGCCAGTGTAGTGTAATACCCTACATCTTGTATGGAGGATTGTATATTGTATTGTGTGTAGTCTCCTCTTGTCTAGTCTCTACCGAACTAGGGACCCCTCCTTTATATATCCTAGGGGGTAAGGTTACGTGGCAAGTCTCCTAGTCAGCTACAATATGGGAGTCCTAGTACGAGTAGATGAGTAGTTCTACTAGGACTCAATCTTCTTTCTTGAGAGTACCCGGGGATCCCTATCCCACAAGCCCCCGAGCACTTCATAGCCGAACAACAACCTCCTTTGAAGTCTTCTAGTCTTTCGTCGAGTGCTTGTGGTCACTGAAAGGCTGTGGAGAGCTTCGTAAGTGTCTTGAATAATTATGCTTCACCGAAGGTGAAGAATATATGCTTAGCCTCGAGCCTCGAGTTAATTAGAAAAATCAGGTCGAGGGTCATGAAAAATCTTTGAATCTTTGTCTTGAAATGATAAACAATAGGCACCAAAAAAGTGTACCACTTGGGTATAGCCCCCAAGCCTCGAAGGAAACGGTTCTCCATTCGGTCCCAGGGTCAAGAAACATAATTCTCATAGTAGCTTCTGTGTAGATATCCAAGTATACCGACAGATGCTAATACTCCAGTCGTTGTAATATGCAAGCACCAACTAGTTAAAGTACTCGACTAGCGTTGTAGCGCTGCACCATTTGAGTATCGACTAGTTCTAGTATTCGGCTTCAAGTCTTGATATGTGTTGGGTAGCCCCCGAGCCCTAAGCGACTAGTTAGAGTACTGGACTAGCATTATGGAGACGCATCATGTGAGCACCAACTAGTGTAAGTACTCGGGAGAATTTTGTGGATTAATCTAAAGGACTTATAATCAACTAGTGTAATTTTTGTGGATTAATCGATTAGTGTAATTTTTTCCACATCATTTATTTTCATACCTTGGTGAGTGTGACATGTGGTCATGTTTTGTGATCTAAGGACTTTGAGGAGTTCTAGATGAGTCACCCAGTTAGGTTCCTGTGGAGATGATACTCATGCTATGCTTTTAGTTAAACACTCATTTATTCTTCCACTATAAATTTTGCGTCAATTTGATGTATTAACTTTATGCTATGCTTGTAATAGTTGTCTGTCAAACAATAAAGGATAAATACTTTAATAGTACATCATTTGTTATGACATGGTTGTGATTATACACTTGTGATATCTATCATACATGTGAAACTTTAATCCTGGCGCATATATGATATGAATTAGATTTTCCCCTTAAATCCCGGTGTGACACTCTCCATAGAGGCACCACCTAAATCTAAATATTTTGTGCTGATTGAGAAGGTTGCTGCACTACTAGAGAACATGACATCACAAACGGCTTCTCATAAAGGGTTTTCGAAAACTGTTTGTGATGCTAGTTCCAAGGCAGGTGTGCTCGCTAGCCGTTGGAATCATTTGTGATGTGGAGCATCACAAACGGTTTGTAATAAAAATCCTTTGTGATGCCCCCGAGGACCATCACAAAGGGTTTACAGGAAAAACCCTTTGTGATGATGCGCTACAGTACAAAACCCCTTCCCCCCTCCCACTCTTCTTCTCCAACCCGACGCCCACCACTCTTTTCACCATTGTTGGGGCCATTTTCATCAAATTGCTCAAGAAAGGTCACGTTTTTTGAAGAAAGCTCTCCATCAACTTTTTTTGAGGTTGGTAACAAACGACTCTTTCAATTAGTAGCTTGTTCCAACAACTAGATTTTGAAATTTACCATGAATTTGAGGGAAGGATAGGTGGGACAGGAACGATCGGCCGCCGGTCTGTACTTGTCAACGACATTGATGCTTTCAGGTAACAACCACTTAATTAACCCTAAGCCATTACAAATAACAAGTACAAAAGAAGAGCTCCTCTGAAGGGTAATACATATAAGCACCATATCACCAGTGAAAACAACTTAATTAACCCAAACAATAAATTAATATTCCTTTCTATGGCTCCACAAATTTATTGTCCTTTTTCTATTTGACACATGCTATGTCCTTTTTCCTTCTTCTCATCCTGGCTCCAAAAATAAATTAGTATGTATGAACTTCCTTCTATTTCCATAGCATGCGTCAAATAAAAAGCTCTAGATACATGTATGAACTTCATCTGTGTGCATGTATCTGATACCTAACACTCTTGCCATCTAACATGGAAATTTTTATGACTATGTTAATAGCTGCTGTAAGGAAAATGGCCCTATGCAACTGCAATAGCTTAGAATTATTTTGGAATTCCAAATCATGGTATTTGGACTCAAGTGATACCAAAAATACCAAAATTCCAAATGGTGGCAAGATCAAAGAAGACATGTACATATTATGTCTCACTCTGTCATCCTAGTCCACAGACTTACGAATTGCATATTTGACTCCATAAACAAACTTTCGGATGTTCCTTGAACTCGCAAATTACATATTTGCCCCCCCCAAAGTTCAGACACTCAAATCTTTTGTACAATAACTACCTTTTTATTTGAATATTTATCAACTATAATAAAAATCTGTTTTAAATAAAAATATTTTTAGGCCTAGTAATACTCCTGTACTGGCCTAATCCGGCCCAACCAGCCCATGAGAACCTAAACCCTAACATAAACCACCCCATGCCGCCGCTCTTCTCCCTCCTCTCCCTCGCTGCTCTCCCCTCCCATCACTGCCCGCCGCTCTTCCTCCCGCAGCCCCTCCTCTCGCCCTCCTCCTCCCGCTGCAGCTTCTGCCCACCTGACGCAGAGCAGCACCGCCGCATCGACGGATGCGATGGAAGAGGAGGAGGAGGGAAATGCGGCGGATCCAAGGTCCCCATTTGCATCGTCCCTCTGCCTCCTCGCCGACCGTTCTCCTGGCGACCACCACCGCCCGCTGCCTCATCCGTCTTCGCCCACGCAGGATCCAAGGGGCGACTCCTTGCAACCTGGCACCAAGCAGCCTGCTGCATCGTTCCTCAAGCAGAACCGCGAGGAACCAGAGGAGGCCACCGCTGCTGACTGGGAGTACCACGAGCAGCTGGACTACGACCCCCACGAAGGCCTCACCGCTCACTACGGGAAACCCTGTATATGCCGAGTGCCTAACTCTTTGCCGAGTGTATTTTTTCGGACACACTCGGCAAAGAGCTTGTTTGCCGAGTGTCAAAATAATACACTCGGCAAAGAGCTTGGTTGCCGAGTGTCAAAATTATAGACTCGGCAAATAAGCTTTTTGCCGAGTGTATTAAAATCGACACTCGGCAAAGAATTAAGTTTTTTTGTTTTTGAACCGTAAGTGATTCAAATAATAAAATATAAGGAGTAGAAAACTTATATGCATGTTGTTTGCTGAGAGTCAAAATAATATACTCGGCAAAGAAGCTCTTTGCCGAGTGTATTATTTTTGGCACTCGGCAAAGAATTAATTTTTTTGTTTTTAAACCGCAAGTGATTCAAATAATAAAATTGAAATGAGTAGAAAAATTATATGCATGTTGTTTGCCGAGTGTGAAAATAATACACTCGGCAAAGAAGCTCTTTACCGGGTGTATTTTGTTTGACACTCGGCAAAGATTGCCGAGTGTATTTTCTTTGACACTCGACAAAGATGTGATTCCAAATGATTTTTAAATTCTAAAAAAAGCAAATTAAGTCTAAAAATCAGGAAATTTGTCATGAAGTGATTGTATCACATATAGAGGCTGTGATAAAAAGTTGATAACATTTCACATATTTTTTCATAACGATATTTACAAAATAGAAACAACTCACATGAAGTATATGTGTGATTGTATATGAGAGGATTAGCAAATGTATTTTTTCAACACAAACTTTTTTATATGATGTCATACGAAAAAACTCTTTATACAAAAGTCGTAGACCTTTATGAAAGATAAAACTTTGTAGTTGACAACTTTTGTATTTCTTATTATTTAATAACTCAAAATGTTATTATAAGTTATCTAATTTGAAATTTGAAATTTTAAACTTTTCAAATGACCTCGAATGTATATATGTTCTGTATCAAAGTTGTACAGATCCAGAAAATATAAAACTTTGTAGTTGATCACTTTTTAATTTGAGATTGTTTAATACTTAAAAATATTCTTATAATGTATCTGATTTGAAATCTTAAATTTTAAAATTTTTCAAATGACCTCGGATGTAAATATGTTCTATATCAAAGTTGTAGGTCTTGAAGAGATGTAAAACTTTGTAATTTACAACTTTTTCATTTGAAATTGTTTACCCATCCAAAACTTTGTTATAAACGCATAGAGGAAACCCAACTCGCCACGTTAGCGATCGAGCCCCTCAAAATGGTGAGCTCCTATTGGTACATTCATGGGCACATGGATCACCCCCCACAACATCCAACTAAAATATCTCACCCTCCCTCCCTCTCTCTCTCCTCCCTCCCCTCACATCAGCTCTCTCATCTCTCACCCCCCTCTATATCTCATTTCCTCTCACCGGTTGCCCTGGCGAGGGCGGCCGGGCGAGCGCGTCGCGGCCCAGCGAGGGCGGGCGGCGGCCGGGCGCGACGCAGCCCCAACGAGGGCGGCCGGGTGGGAAGGGCCCCGGCGCGGGCGGCGGCCCGGCTCCGGCGAGGGTGGCCGGGCGGGCGGGGCCCTGGCGTGCGTGGCGCTACTAGCCGGCGTACGTCATTCACGGCGTGCGTGGCCGGCGCGGCGTTGCTAGCGCGGGTGGCGGGGACGGGCGGCTTGGCGTTGGCTGTTTTTTTATTTCTTGGGAACATGTTTGCCGAGTGTTGGCAGGGCTGATTTGTTTATTTATTAAGAAAATATTTGCCTAGTGTTGGTTTTGGCACTCGGTGAAGTCTTTGCCGAGTGTACGACAAAAAACACTCGACAAATATGGCTTTGCCATCACCTGATATGCCGAGTGGTCTTTGCCGAGTGTTACACTCGGCGAGTGTTTTTGGTTCTTTGCCGAGTGCCCCAGGCACTCGGCAAAGACCTGGTTTCCCATGGTGGCTGAACCGCAAGCTGCTGTCTTCAACCTCCCTCGCCAACAACGTGTTCAATGGTATGTGAACCAGAAGCCACTCGCCATGCTCTATGATGTTGCTGCCCTCTCCACCACGTTCACAACTTGTTCCATGAAATGCATGAATGCCGCTGCTGATGAGGAGTACCACAAGCTGCTGTTTTGGGCGCCCACAACATGTTTGATGGTATGCCTGGACCAAGGACAGCGAGCTCGCCGATCCGTTCGATTCCTAGTGGCTCCGACTCGCCACCACACGACCTTCTTCCATCCCCATGGCCCAAAAGTGAGCCACCGGCCCGGCTTTGCTTTTCCTATGTGTCGGCTGTCGTGCCAAGGATCCTTGCTGAGTCGGCTTCGCCGCTGCCCAAATTAAATTAAGTAGTCTCAGTTTGCTTGTAATAGTCGTCTGTCAAACAATAAAGGATATTTCTTTAGCTGTTGTCTATGGAAACTTTGCCGCAGCATATAATAGGTAGTGAGTCAAGATGTCATATTGTGAGAGAACTGGATATGTTGTGGCAGGTTAGACAGATATATCCTGTACTGTTGGTGTTTTGCTCTCTTTCATATCTTTGGCATGGTTACATTGAAATATGGATAGAGGTCTCAAGTTGCATAGAAATATTGATAGAGGTCTCTAAAATTTCCTTATGAACTAGTCTGCAATGATGACTATTGTGACCATAATAAGGTGAAATGGTGCTGCCTCTGATAATGTTAAGCATGCCTCATATTTAGGCAAATAAATTTGCGTCACATAGATGTATATACTGTACATGTGCCTGCAATTTTTCTGTAGAGTCGAAGTGAAAAAAAGGTGGCTAAAATTAGATTGTTATATCTGTCCATTCCACACAACACTTCCATATTATCTGTCTATAACATTCACGATCTGAATTTTTCTCAGATCAAACTATGAGAGAAAT
Source organism: Echinochloa phyllopogon (assembly GCA_033239725.1). Lineage (NCBI taxonomy): Eukaryota > Viridiplantae > Streptophyta > Magnoliopsida > Poales > Poaceae > Echinochloa > Echinochloa phyllopogon. The sequence continues at coordinate 19,018,398 of BTCW01000016.1, forward strand.
GATATTTGACTCCATTCTTTCTCAGGAAATAAAGATGGGCAAAAAGGGGGAATCTTGGAGAAAATTGATCAATGCATCCCCCCCCCCCCCCACTCAACCATAGAAGTAGCATGTATTTTAAAAGAATTAATCTTGAGTACGTGACATGCAATGTCATATCTGTATAAACCAGTACACTGTCATTTATTTTTGGAACACATGAATGATTTTGTATCATTTATGTTTGGAACACATGAATGATTCTGTGAGGTATGCTTATGGAAAGTTGAGATATGTGTGTGTATAACTTCTTGTGCCTGAAATGTATATGAATATGGAAGGGTTGAGATGTATGTATGCGAATTATTTTTTTGTCCTTGAAATATTCATCACAAAGGGTTTGTGGCTGAAACCGTTTGTGATAGCTGTACCATCACAAACGGTTTGTGGCAAACCATTTGTGATGGTACACCTATCACAAACGGTTGTAGCCACAAACCTTTTGTGATGACCCCTCACCGTTTGTGATGTCTCCATGTGATGTCTGGAGACATCACGAACGACATATCACAAACGCCTTGCAAAACCATTTCTGATGACCCTTAAAAACCCTTTGTGATGTCATGTTCTGTAGTAGTGCTGCTACATTACCACCTTGGCAAAGATCGCTTATGAAGTGGAGTGAGCAGCTAAACCTAACGAAATCAAGTCTGTCCACGTTGCCTATATACTCCATCATATCCAATAAGATGCCACCTTGGGTCATAAAAAAACTTGACAGCACTAGAAGAAACACTACCAGAGATCTTCACATCCGTCCCTCTCATATGCCTCGGTGCACTCAAGATCCGGTGCTAATGCAACATTCACTACGGGAAACCCGGAGTTTGCCGAGTGCTTGGGGCACTCGGCAAACCCCGAAATACACTCGGCAAAGCCTTTGCCGAGTGTAACACTCGGCAAAGGGGTTACGGCATAGCTCGTGTCGGCAAACAAGCCCTTTGCCGAGTGTCTTCTGTCGGGCACTCGGCAAAGGCTTTGCCGAGTGCAAAAGCCAGCACTCGGCAAAATAAAGCACTAACAGCCGGCCGCGGATGGCGCGGCGCCGTCCGCAGCCGGCTGTTAGTGCTAACGGAGCCTTTGCCGAGTGTCGCACTCGGCAAAGACTCCATCCTTTGCCGGGTGTCGCACTCGGCAAAGGCTGGTTAGGGGCAGGCCCTGGACAACCCTTTGCCGAGTGTAACGGCTTTAACACTCGGCAAAGGTTGCATCTTTGCCGAGTGGTAAGGCCAACACACTCGGCAAAGCTTGAACACTCGGCAAAGGCTGTTCCAGAAATGACAGAAACAGCCTCTTTGCCTAGTGTTAAAGCCAATACACTCGGCAAAGCACATCTTTGCCGAGTGTAACACTCGGCAAAGCATCAATTTTTTTCCTGTTTTCATTAATTTTTTGCGTTAAAAGGACCCCTCAACAAAAACATCACAGGCAGTTTCTAATATGCATTACAGGCAGTTTATAATAGGCATCACATGCAATTCATATATATATAGCCACTAAACCATCAAACAACCATAAACAAACACATATAAGTCACTAAACCATCCAACATCACAGAAATGTCACAAATTCAATATCCAAACATCCAACATCCATCATTCATATGTTTACAAAGTCCAACATCCATCACTCACGGAAAGAGGGGGTCCGAACAACGATCTAACCGCCCGCGCCGCAAGGTCTTCGTCTTGAGGGCCGTCATTCGACGCGGCCAAGCCAGGAGCCTGCCCAAAAGAGATTAGTGGTATGTGTTACAAGATTTTCGACAGAAATGAGTTGTGAAATGAAATCATAGGGTTCTCAAGTGACTCAAGGGAGAAATAGGCACACATGGTGGTGGAGGCAGTGGTGGCGTCGGTGGCGGCGGACCTTCACCCACGCGCTGGCCAATGTTCTGCAGGTAGGCAAATACCTGCTCCTGCCACGCTCGGTTCGTCCGCTCGGCCTCCTCCTTCTGCCTCTCTTTCTCGGCCTCCGTGTCCTTCATCCGCTGCACCACCGCCTCCAGCTGCATCCGTCTCTCCGTCTCTTCATCCAACCGGACCTGCAATATTCAATCACATTGTTATAATACATTATAAACGTAAGCAAACTTCACGTACAAAGATAGAAACAGAAATAACCTGGAGTGCCTGCATCCCGATGTGTGAACCGGGAAGAGGCTGGCGGATAGGCGCGGAAGAGCTCGTGCTCCTGGCTCGAATCTGGGAGAGTGTGGGGGTAGCGGCCGTGTCGATGGTGTTGTTGGCGATAAAGTACAGCCCGTGCTTCTTGCCTCCTCCCGCCCTCATGACCACTTCTCCATCAATGTCGTGGGCGGTCGGATCCCAGTCTGGCCCGTGGACCTCCTTCGCGACCTCTTGATATGCTGTGAGGCGACTGTGGACGCTGACGTTGCTGTATGCCGCGGGCCCGTCCTCCGGGTTGTACCGGACGTCGGAGGTCGCCTTGCCCTTGTGGGCTAAAGCAAAAGCCTCGAGCTGTGAGCAAGGCGCACCACCATGTGACGCCGACTGAAAAAACAAACAATATGAATTAGTAATTACACAAAATAGAGTGAGCGAATATAGAAATGACTCGGCGTACCCATTTAGCCCTGTACTCCTCGAGGCTAAGGCTGCCCTGATGGTGTGAGACATCGGGCATCAGCAAACGCCGCTCCCGGCAAAGGTCGTGCTGAGCGGCCCACTCGGCGCTGCACCACTTGTCGACTATCACCTCCCAGCACGTGGGATGCGGGGCGCACCACCACGGAATCGCCTACAAGACATCAAGTGTACGACATATAACAAGATTGAATTTAAAGTACTTAATCTTAGAATAAAACAGTATCGATTTACATACCGCCACATACTGCTCCTTGGTCAACTTCATGTTTCTTGCCTCCGTTTTCTTCACATATTCACAACCGTATCTCTTTCGAACGGGAGATGCATGACTAGGTTACATGACACAACTTAAATATGGATCTACGAATTAAATACGGAGGGCGTGTGGTTTTGCATGTGCTCACCTACGGGCTCGACGGCGGGCGAGTCGGTGACGCTCGTGTCGGTGCAGACGGCGGGGAACAGCGTGCGGCGGAGCTACAAGCCAACGATGGTGCAATGACCTCTACCTGAAAAAATAACAAAATTTTGTCAAATATAAATTTCGGCAGCACCTCCCCTGCACGGGGAGGTTTCTGAAACCCTATCCTGCAAAAAACATGGCACGAAGGCTGACAACCACATAAACAAGGATATCCACGGCACGAAGGCAGACAACCACATACACAAGGATATCTACGGCACGAAGGCCGACAACCACATACACAGCCACATACATTGTCCATATTTTCACAAGAAAAAGAAAACATTCACCTAGCATTCAAATCATCTATCTTCAACCATTCCTCTAAATTTGGCATGCATGACACGAGCATTCCTATAAATCCAAACCACTGCTACACGAGCATTCAAAATTGACATGCATTTGAATCATGAATACGCTGCAACTAGCTTCGGAATAAAAGAACAGAGGATGGGGAGGGGAAGAAGGTCACCTGGCAGAGGCAGGTGGCTAGGGTGACGGCCTTCTTGGCCGCGATGAGCTCGGCCGCGTCAGGGCGGCGGCGACCGGGCGAGGTGGCCGGCCGGGGTGGCAGCCCGACGCACGGTCACAGGCGTCGGGGCGGCGTCGGCGTTGGGTTCGTCAGGGCGGCGGGACGGCGGACGAGCGTGGTGGGCGAGGCGATGATGAGGCGACCGGGGCGGAGAGGCAAGGGCGGCGAGGCGACGGCAGCGGGCGGGGCGGGGACTTGCGGCAGCGGCGGCCGGGCGGCGGGCGGCCGCGGGCCGGATGGCGGGCGGGGGGAGGAGGCGCGCGGCGGCGGCGGGCGGGGTGGGGAGCGGCAACGATAGGCAAGGCGACGACGGGCAGGGTGGGGAGCGGCGGCGGTAGACAAGGCGCGCGGCGGCGGCGGGCGGGGTGGGTGTGTGCGTGTGTGCGTGTGTGGGGGCGCGTGTGTAGGGTTGGGGCCGTGTGGGCGGTTAAGTCCCCCGGCCCAACCCCCTGTTTGCCGAGTGTCCTAGATCAGGCACTCGGCAAACAGATCTGACACTCGGCAAACAGATCTGCCTTCTTCCCACGTGGCCTCTTTGCCGAGTGCCCCCAAGAAGGCACTCGGCAAAGGTGCTCTTTGCCGAGTGTCTCTGACCTGACACTCGGCAAAGGTTTTGTTTGCCGAGTGTAGCACTCGGCAAACATTTCCCAGAACAATTCATGCATACCAAATTTTTCAAATTCGATCAAATACACATCAAAATATCTTGTCAAATACATTCAACAATGCACATTTTATGCTTAGATGAAATGTTTTCATTATTTGAAGCATATATATCTCATAATTCCTTCATATATTTCATTATTTCATGTGGAGATTGTTGTAAAAATAATTTAAAAAATATCAAATGGGTCCGGAAAAATATGATAACTTCAAATGAAGCAATCTACGTCGTCTATTGCCTATACAAAAAGTTATGAACTCAAACTCTAATTCAACTTCACTTCGTTTCGAAATCCAGCTGTCTCCTTCTCAACTCTCCGAATCTTCTATGGGGATCTGCTCCGATTGGAAAGGGCCGTATATATAAACTTTTCGAAATCATCCCAACTTTTTGCCACAGGCTCCACATAAGATATAAAGAGCCTTTGACAAGTATTGTTGGAAAAAAAATAAACTTTGGATCCCAAAAACATAAGTTTAAATAAACAGGGCCAAACTTTGCCGAGTGTTTTTTAGGAAACACTCGGCAAACATAAGCTTTGCCGAGTGTCTCCTAGGAAACACTCGGCAAAGAGGTGGTTTGCCGAGTTCCCCGCCGAAGCACTCGGCAAAACCACCAATCCAGCCGGCCAAAAACTCTTATATTTAAAATGTTCAAATTTTTTGAGTTTGAATTTCAAGTTTTTTAAAAATATTTTTCAAATTTTCAAACTCTTCGCCGAGTATCTGACCCAGACACTCGGCAAAGGGCCAACACGTCAACGGGCCTTTCAAGCACGTGCCACATGTTTACCGAGTGTCTGGACTGTGACACTCGGCAAAGAACTGATAGGCCAAACGGCCGTCCACGGCCGTTGGCGCGCGTGGCACGTGCTGGACACGTGCCACGACTTTGCCGAGTGTCTGCCGTGTGACACTCGGCAAAGCTACTGGAGCCCAAACGGCCGTCCGTGGCGTGGCATGCGCAGGGCACGTGCGTCAGCTTTGCCGAGTGTCTCTGTCGTGACACTCGGCAAAGATCCTGTTTGCCGAGTGTTTCTTTTCTGACACTCGGCAAAGATCCTGTTTACCGAGTGTCGCCTCTTTGCCGAGTGCCTTTGTCTGGGCACTCGGCACAGCCAGTCTTTGCCGAGTGCCCGACAAGAGGCACTCGGCAAAGAGGGAAGCACTCGGCATACGTCGGGTTTCCCGTAGTGATTAGCACCGGGTGTAAAATTGGGGTGCCCCCGAGGACTTTAGCACCGGTTGGTAACACCAACCGGTGCTAAAAGTCACCTTTAGCACCGGTTGGTGTTACTGACCGGTGCTAAAGGTGCTCCCCCGTTTAGCACCGGGTCGTAACACCACCCGGTGCTAACCCTTTAGCACCGGGTGGTGTTACGACCCGGTGCTAAAGGCCTTTTAGCACCGGTTGGTGTTACGAACCCGGTTCTAAAGGGGGTGTTGCATGCTACTTCAAAAGGAAAGCATATTCTATTCCATCACATGTGCTACGTAGTTGAGATGGTTATGTGGGTACGCGAGCCAAGAGGTCATGAGTTCGAATCCCCGCAACAATGCACATATTTTTTGGCGAATGAGCACCTTTAGCACCGGAAGATCTGCACCGGTTGGAAAACCGGAGCTAAAGTCCTTCCCAACCGGTGCAGATGAAGGCCTTTCCGGTAGTGAAAGTTCGTGTGGACAAGCAAGGATACTTTGGTCAGCGGAAAAAATGCAGTCACCTAGCAGACTGTTTGCCGTCCGACAATCTACGGTGGCCAGGGTGTCAATAATTGACTTTAAGCTGGCTTGGTTTGCACTGTGTTGCCCGTTGTATGGCTCCACAAGACAGACTCGGAAAGAGCTTGGTGGGCGCCGCAGATTCAGGTTGAATCGAAGTACGTACAGGCTCTGTTCAACATGTCAGTAACAGTGCAAGTTGGTTACCGAACACGGGAGCTTTTCTGGACGGACTGCTGGCTCGATGATCGTTCAATCCAACAACGAGCTCCAAACCTCTTGGCATTGATATCCAGTAGAATCAAGAAGGCCAGCACTGTGGCGCAAGGTGTAACTAACCATTGATGGATTCATGATATACGAGGAGGTTCACATCGCATCTAGAAGACTTGGGCACCACCAAAGGTGAATTTCTTCTCAAGGTTTGGCAACCAAAGGTCGCCATGGACTGCCAACCATTATATTGGAGGCGGCATGGATGGGATGCTCGTGATGTTTGCTGTCTATGCGACCAAGAAAATGAGACAAGTGATGTTATGCTAAGCAGATCTGGTCAGCTGCTGATTGCTGTTATGCTAAGTGGATTGGGGTGTTAGAGTTAATCTTGTTGCCTATGTTTTCTTTCTTCATGTTGATCGAGTCTGTCAAGCTGGGTTAGGTCTGGTGTAGCTATCGTGTTGTGTTGTGTGTCAGTGTGTTACATAGTCTGCAGGTGCATCAGCGAGTAAGTTGATCAGAAGCCGTGATATGCATGTAAGTGAATGCATGCAGAAGGTCCAATAATGCGTGGAGCTATGGCAAGAAGAGTGGACCAACTAGAGCTTCCTGCATGTGTGCGTGTTACTGTGTTAGTTAGCAACTGGTGCTCTACGGTAACTGTGGCTTACATGAACTTACTCCGTATTGGTAAAGGAAGCTGTTTAGAACAGCGATACGGTCTTTAAAACACAACTTTGACGTATTATTTCTATAAAAATATTTATCGAAAAGTGATATATGTATACTTTTATGAAATTATTTTTTAAAATAAATCTATTCATATAGCTTTTACAATTTCAAACTCAACAACTTAAAAGTTATTCATGATTTATATTCCTAAAGTTTGACTCAAACATTCTGCTAAACGGCTGCCTTTACCAATATGGAGGGAGTAGGGAGGTTAATTAGTGGTCAAGCCATGATTGGCCGGGTTGTGCGGCTGAATGTGGTGTGTGCGTGTTTATTTTAGCCTTTGTAATCAGTTGTCTTTCGGTTAGTGGTGAAGAGAAAAATAGTGCAGGTGCTGGTGCTGGTGTGCATGCGGCCCTGTTCGGCTGGCTGGTGATAGATGGCTGGTGCTGATTTGTGCTGAGAGAAAAATACTGCTGGTTGGCTGGTGGCTGGTGCTGGTTGGTACAGAGAGAAAAATATTGTTGGCTGGTGGTTGGTTCTTTGTTGGAAGCGTGGTGGGCCCATAACCAGTGTGTGAGTTTTTTTTAGGAGGCTGATCATCTTGATCAATTCCATCATGGGGGGGATTATGTGCTGTTCCTGCACCTTCCCAGCTGAAACGAAGCCCCTGCAGGATTGGTGGGAGCACCTCAGAACCCGGCAGCCCAGAGGAAGAAGAAAGGGTCTTGACACTATTTTCCTGTTGATCACTTGGAAACTCTGGAAGAAGGAACAGAATCGTGGTTGTTTGATCAGTGCTTCACCACATTGCAGGAGCTTCTTCAGGTGATCAAAAGAGAGGCGCACCTTTGGGTAGCAGCTGGAGGGAGATGGTTAGGTTGCTTACAGCATGAAATTAAAACTCTCGGTTGCTTGTTCACCTGCGTATACGTATATGCGTGGGTAATTGTGTTGGTGTGGGCTCTGCTCCGCGGGGCTCTTGTACGAAAACTTTTTCATTCCTTCCAATACAATGTGATATGAGCTCTCCTGTGTATTGGAAAAGAAAAACTGCTGTAGTTTTGATTTGGTTTATGAGGTGTGTTGCGGTGGTTGTAATGTACCAGCAGTCACCAGCCGGTGCTGCAGAGTGACCACAGGGTACCTTCCGGTACCTGGTTGAAGGAACTAGACCATCTGGCGCGCCCAATGGCGAAAACAATACCACAACTAAACCAAAAGAAAAGATCAGTATATAAAGAACAAAAAATAATAGAAACCAATGCATATTAAATATTTTAACAGGACTGATTACCGATTAGATAGTCACTTCATTTCACAGGACAAATCAGTCTATTCCCCTATAGCCCTATCATGATAGCAGCAATAGAAATGAAAATTCATTCTCACGGGACAAGTACATACACAAAAACATTGATACAAAGATGCATAGTTGCATACTTCCACATTCAAAGAAATAATAAAGGGGAACGAAGCGACGCAAAATATTTCATTAGAAGAACAAATACATGGCACATGTCTTACGCAAACACTTCATCCCGTTTCAGTAATAATCTGAAAACAAAGCATCATGTAGCTAGAGCTGATTCCATTTCATAGCACAAGCTATCAGTTTAAGGTTTGCACTTGATACATATATCTTCATCTTGAACAACTGCACTCCTGGAAGCCCATCAAAGCCACAAAGAAAGCTCTGCCACTAACCATTTCCACACTGTGGACTTGTTGACGACATTCCACTTTGCAATTGCATCCAAAGAACAGCTGAACCATTCAAGATCTAGTTCAACATCTCCCTCTAACGACACTTTGACCAACAATATCCACATCCAAATATAAAAGTATAGATCAATTTTACCTTGGTGAAAAACCAATGCAAACCATCAAATTGCAGTTTCCATCATTTGTATTTTGTCTTCCTCAGCTCCTCCACATGAAACGGTTCATATTTTCACACATGAAAACATCACTGTACACAATCAAATGCAGACAGAATTTGAGAAGGTACTGGCAGTTTCAGCCTGGTATTTTCCTGCAGTTTAGACTAACAAGAAAAGAAGAATATTGAACCAGTGTTATCCTAGACGCTAAATGCTAGACGGCCTCTGTTTAATATTTAATCAGTTTAGACAATAAAGTATACGGTTTAAACGGTATTCACTGTAGCAGTAAATATAGATAAAAATATCTAGTTTCATACTACATTAGTCTCGATAATTGCAATTCGAAGCATGCAGATGATACATAATGATATGATATTCTCGCATTACACAAAACAACATACTCACAACTTGGAGCAACTACTGTTTCCCCAATGTGTGCTTGTGGCCCCATATTCAATTGATGATTATGCATGAATGACCGTCCCAGTTCATTGTTTTGAACGTGCTAGCCACTGTTGTTTTAATGAAGTGCTCCAACTTTATAACATTGATGAAATGTGAAAAATGGCCAACCTCCGTAGATGGAAGAGGACACTCAAAATAAACCTAAAGGGACACAAAGGATTTATTAGGGGAGAAAGTTAATTAGCTGACATTGCCAAAAATTGAAGGAAAGGCAACCCAAATCATTTAATGCTCAACCCTAGAATGTACCGGTATAAGCAAATTTAACCAAAAATGTTGACAAGTACATTCTTTAGGGTAAGTAATAACTAATAGATGCTAAAAGGAAAAGAGGAAAGTTTATCACATGGAACAACAAATTTAAAGAAAAGATTAAGAACATGTATTTACTAAACTTTTAGATTGTTGGTGGCTGAGGTATGGCTGCAAAGAGTAAGTACTAAAAAGATTTGGTGCAGAGAACTACTATTTATTATAGAGTAAATTGCATCCATGATACAATAACTTGTCACGTTGGTGTAAATTAGTCCAAGAACTTTCAAAATGCTCAATTTTATACAATAACTTGACATGTGGGTGTAAATTAGTCCAACAACTTATAAAATACTCAAGTTAGTACAACAAGTTGACACGTGGGGTGTAAATTAGTCCAACAACTTGTGAAATGCTCAATTTAGTGCAATAACTTGGCAAATAGGTGCATTTATAGTCCAAACCTTACAACAGTGATGTATTAAGTATAGTAGATGGAGATGTGAATACATTTTATGTATTATATTTACATAACTTATTTGTTCATTGGTCCAAATTCAATAAATTCTAGAATAACAACATTAATTAGTATTATCGAAAGACTAAAGTACATAAGAGAGACTTTGGGATCTAAGGTTTGTTTGGGCTTCTTCTCATGCATTCAACAATTATGTAGAAAACAATTGTGTTTATGTCCTTTTAGATACTTTTTCATTACAAAACCAGTATTGGAGGCTTTAAAAATATTTATGGCAAGCTACTAAAGCACATATATTAGTCTCCTTTTTAAGCTAAAAAATGCATATAATCAAATATGTAGAAAACAACAAGGACGAACTTATCGATATTGAATATGAAAATTAATATTCTTAATCAAAATTAAATCACTATATAAAAATAATGAATTTGAAGACACACCATTACTTCCCTATGCATTGAAAGTTCTTATCTTAGTCAAATGCATTGCCATCGCGATGCGAACATCAATAGCTAATTAATACGTGAATATAGTATCTATTACAGCCCGACGTTAGGAAATACATTACAGTTGTCACATTTGGACTATAGATGCACCAATTTGCTAAGTTATTGCACTAAAATGAGCGTTTTACAAGTTGTTAGACCAATTTGCTCCCACCTATCAAGTTATTACACTAAATTAAGAATTTTACAAGTTGTTGGACCAATGTGTACCCATCAAGTTGTTGTATGGTGAGTGCAATTTACTCTTTATTATAATGCTCATTTCATTTCAGGTTATGGTTCATGAAGCATTGTTTATCCTTATGTTGAAATTGTCGATTCGGAGTTTTTAAAAAAAAATGGTAAACATACCTAGGTTGTCAATCAAAGGGGCTTCCACTTGCTCTTGTAGTCAGGGTTCTTGATTAATTCATGCTATAAATTGTATGCTGTGGAAGTGCAGATTGTCTAGCATAATTAAGCCACAAAGTTATGTCCATACCGGCATTGAACAATGTGAAATTGACCATTTGTTGACGTCTATACTATGGAATAAGCAGAATGTGCACCTTATTTGCATCAGAGTCAAGAATTTCCTTGAAAGCACCTTATTTGCATCCTTTCCTGCAGGTTGCAGGACATCATATGCAGATATATGAGTAATTATCTATTTTTTGTTGTCAAACCATTACTTACTCAAAAAGTAAAGAAATGTTAGGCCACACTAATCTTGGCTGCCAAAACAACTCAGAGATGCCCCACTCTAATTGATATGATCCGAACTGATAGCCTGAATGTGTTCACATAGGCAAAAAAGTGAACACCACCTAAATGCCACGATTTACATGAAACAGAACTTGCAACCGCTGATGGAAAACCAAGACTAACTGTTATTAGGAGTGAAAACTATGATAATCTGTGAAGGGCGGAAAGGTACATACCACAATCAGGAGAGACATGTATATCAATTGCCCTGACTAAAAGTTATACATATGTTCCACAAATGAGTCACTACCATCCATAAACTAAAATAAACACAGGGAAACTAACCATCCAAATTATTCGTGGTCTAGGTATAGTTAAGAAAAATAATGCTAACTACTTAAGGCTCAGTCCACAAAAACAATGCTGGTAACAAGGATAAATATGTGATTTCAACATGCCTTATCTTTGGAGCCCCTCTTGGCCAGTGAACTGAGCAGCGTTGCAAGAGGGATCCGCATATAGGAAAGTAGCACATGAACACAATGACTTCAGCCGACTTGCACGCCTGCAGGTTGGATCAACAAAAGGAAGGATTTATCCCAGGGGCCTGTAGGCAGACGTATCGATCTGTAATCGATCCCAGATGCCCAAACATACCGTCCTTGCTCATCTGGGTCTTCGTCACGCTGGGTTCGACGTCCGCTGCATCTGCTTGCGTACCCCCGCATGGTCTGCGCTGCCGCCTCACCTTGCGCTGCACGCTGCTGCCGGCCCTGTGCCGCTGTTGTGCCTACGCGTCCCACCTAGCCTCCAGCCGCCGTGGGGCTTGCACGGCTCTGCCTGGCCTACACAGCTGCCAAACCGCACAGCGCAGCCGGGCCTCATGCGTGGGGCAGGCCAGGCCAGATCCGCTTCGAGTACAGCCCTTCCCTGGCCACCACCAGGCCAGATCCGCTCCGCTCTGTCGGAGGACACCCCTTCCCCTCGCCAGCATTACCGTGCCATAGTGGAGGGGCGTGCTACGAGCCTGGCGGTGGCGGCGGCGGCGGGAAGAGGCGAGGGATGGAGAGAAAGAGGGAGGAATGTGTGAGAGGTAGGGTTTGCTTTGGGAGGAGGTTTATAAAAAAACGTCATATTAAATTAGACTGCGGGTTGATTTCTAAACAAGTGAAGGTTGTTTTTGCAAATTAGACACACAATGCCTCCACTGCTCGACACACGTCCTATTTTGGCGGAGGAGCAAGGAGAGGAGAGCAAAGGGGAGTGGCTTTTAATAAGTTTGATTAGAATTAATGAAGAAAATTAAGTCAGTGGTATTAAGATATTTTTATCTTGTATGTAGTCTCTGTATTCTATGACACGGAGGAAGCGGAGGCAGACGCACGCCCCTCCGTGGCTCAACAGGTCCGCAACCGCCCCGCCGCCACCTCCGTTTCCTTTTCGTCCCCTCCGCATTCCTCCCCTCCGAATCTGTCCCGCCGCCATCTCCATAGCACCAGACCCACATTGCACCGGGATCCTCAGTCCCGTGCGGCACCGCCCGATTCCTCCAACGCCGCCCGATTCCTCCGGTCTCCCCGCCACTCCCGTGATCAAATCACCCGCACATCTGCGGCGCCGCTTGTGAATCGTCGATCTACAGATCCTGGCTGGCGTGTGCCAACTGGGAGGTACTCTACTCTTAACCCTATATATTCTGCTACTGCATAACCTTGTGACATCCAAGGGCTGGATCCTCCAACATCGTGATTCTCATCTGTCTTGGGTGATTGTGTGGAGCCTGATTGCCCTGTTGTTGGTGACAGGAAGAGCACAGTCTGATCCAGGCAAGTGCTTGTACTGGTACTTGGTGTCCGATTCAGTAATGCCAGGTGATAGTCATATGTTCTTTTTTGGACTTGAGCCCTAATTTCCCTCGGTGCTTGTTCGTCACAGCTGGATTGGTTCCTGAATAAAATTGGACGAACATGGGGGCGGTGTATGGGTGGGGTAGGGGTTCGGGGATTTTCATGACCTATGTGAGAAGGTCTTCTTCTTAATACAATACCATGGGGGTGGTCTTACCCTCCGCAGGTCGAGTTTTTTTAAGACCAATAAGTGATTTAATTAGTACGGGATTTGAGAGTTGTACATTCTAGGAGCAGCACTATATTTTATTTTGAGAATATACAACATCTTATATGACTTTATTTCGATCCATTCAACACGGAATTTCAACTATTTGCCTTCTATTCTGCAACATATGTATATGTATCATGTACTTTTCTTATTACTTTGCATTTCAAGACCCATAAGTGAGTACGGGATTTGAGTTCCACATTCTTTAGGAATGGACGATAGAGCTTGCATCAGCACATATCCAAAGGATATTGGCCTCTGCCGAGCATCCCCACCTGGTTTTTCATTGATGGGCTTCTTGCAGCCAAAGCTATTACATCAGTGTTTTCAGCAATTGGAGAAAGTTTTTTTGCGGGGAAGTAGGAGATACAAGGTGGTTTACACGGGGGCGGCAAACAAAGAACACCAAGACTCAACAATGGGGCGCTTGCTGTGGCCAGCAGTTGCTCCATAGGCGGGCTTCTTGCTTGCAGGCTGCCCAGGACCGTGCAGGTGATGACGGAAGAGAGTTGAAGACCACATCATTCCGGTGTTTCCAGATATTCCAGCAAAGGAGCAGAACGAAGCAGTCTGAATGTTGCTTGGGGATTGTTGTCGGACGCGGCACAGTCCACAGCGCCTAGACGCTGCTTTCCTCAGTATCAACAGAGTGCTTGGCCCACACATGTTGAGCAAAGGGGCAAGTGAAGATGATGTTAGAAATGTAGGCATCATTCGGTATATTTTAATTCCAGAGATTAGCAACAAATTCATGACAGCAGTGAGTGATCCAATGGTAACATAACATGTGCCAGTGTTCAAGTTAATTCTCCTAAATAACATGAACAACATGAGAAACCAAAACAAGAACAAAAGGATGTTCAGGATGTACCCAGAGGCGGGGCCGGTACCGGAGGCACCGGATGCGCCGTCACCAGCTGGAGGAATAGTGTTAACCATCCTCGACTGGCCTTGCTCGAAGTAGTCGATCTAATTCGGTGCAGTGGCGAGTCGATGCAGTGGAGTCCCTCGAACGGTCACCGGGACATAGTCGTTCAGGTGAGGAAGACGGCCACCAGGAAGTAGTCGTTCGGGTTGACGAAGTTGGCCACCAGGAAGTAGTCGTTCGGGTTGACGAAGTTGGCCTCCAGGAAGTAGTCGTTCACAGCAGCGAGCAGGCGCGTACTCGTACGCTCCCCAAAAACCTTATCGCCTGCCTATCCCGAGCAGGATCACTAGACAGGGAGGTTCGGAGGCAACCGCTCACGCAAGCAGAGTGCGCGCAAAGCTTGCGTTGGGAATGCAAGAGAGCAGCAAAAACAGGGAGAACCAGAGAGAGGTCTCCTGAAAGGAGTACCAGAGAGGGAGAGGTTGCTTGTGTGTTCTGGCTATGGGAGGGAGCCCCTCTTATATAGGCGACCAGAGGAGGAGGGGGATGAACCTGGACACTGCAATGGCCATAATGACGACAGTTATTGGTCAGCCCAATAATGCCATTAAACGTCATCAGTTACTCTCAGTCATCAAATCGGCAGTTACCGGTAACGTTTAAGACTCAATCAATGTCATTTGTGGCAAAAGGTTCATCACACAGCACACGCCGAGCGGCACGTCTCGTCTTGTCTCGACTCGACACGGACACGGCGAGGCGAGCGAGCGCGCACGCGTGTGGCACGCCCATCTCCTTTTACCAACTTCACAAGTGGTCCATAGTTGGTCCACTATTTAAGTTGGTTAGGATTCCCGTTGACTCTCCATCCGGGATTTAATTCCCTGGCATTTATTAGTGGACCTTTAATTCTTTGATTAATTGAGACTTAAATGGGTCAAGGCCCAATAAATCTAACAGATGATGTGGTCACAGGTTTCTGATGGTTGTTGGCACAGAGCACAGGTCACCTCATGGATCAGACATTTGATCAGGATGTTGGCGCGGCACTGGATGCACTCCTGAACCAGCAGCCACGCGAAGAATTGCACCCTTGGCGGTGCTCGATTTTCCCAGACGAAGGAGTAGAAGGCGGCCAGAGCTGACCCTGTTGCTGCCATTATAGTCTTGTAGATTGGTCCGGAGCACATCCTATCATCGCTGCAGAGCAGGGACGAGGTGCATCGGTCTTCACCGGCCGACAGCTGCACTTGCTAGAGAAGCTCGCTCATCTGATCGAGCTATGCCTGTGCTCCCCTCGTGATCCTGTTAACCAAGACGCTATCCAGGCCGTCGCGTATGACGCTTGCCACTGACGCATCACCATGGGTGACATGGCTAAAGAGGAGCGGGAAGACATCTCTGAGACACCCCATCGAAAGCCAACGGTCATGCCATAAGCTAGTGTTTTGCCCATCCTCCACCCCCGAGCTTGTGATGGCTTGGTAGAGGGGCAAGAGGTACTGGACGCTGCGCCAGTGCCCCCCGTCCGCGTCACCTTGCATTATGAGAATGTTATTGTGCTCACGAACCTAGCGCGCCCAAGCTGAATCTCTGGGACAGTACAATCTGTGAAGAAGCTTGAGCAACAGACTTTTGTTTGTTGCCAAGTTTCTGATTTCTAAACTCCCTTGTTCTTTTGATTGGCACGCCGGTTCCCAAGAAACCAAGCACTGAACTCCACTGGCATGTTCCTCCCCTGCCCATAAGAAGGACCGGCGCCGGCGATCAAATGCATCCAGGGTGCCCTGGGGCAACAGCACCACGGACATGGCGTGAGTGAGCTGACTGTCCAGCATGCTGTTCACCAGGACGGTGCAACCCATTGGCAATTAGGGGTGTGAACGCTGAAAGTTTGAGCTTCTCACTGGACAGAGGTAATCCAAGGTAAGTCTGTGGGAACGATCTGATCTGGCAACCCAGCACTCCCTTTAGGGCATCAACAACATCCGGAGGAATGTGCATAGGCACGATAGTACTCTTGCTGTAGTTAATCTTAAGCCCTGTCGCTTTGGAGAAGGCGTCAAGGACACCCTTTAGGAGCTGCGGGTCTTTGAGCTCAGCCCGGACGAGGATGAGCGTATCATATGCGTATTGGAGCACCGGGCACGACAGGTCTGGACCTGTAGAGTGGTGGATCCCAGGGGTTGTCTTGACCATACAAATAGGGGATAGGGGGTCCCCTTGAAGTAGTCTCCTACCTGCGGTGAACCACGGTCCAGGCGAACCATTGACCAGCACTGCCATCTTCAAGGAGGTGAGAATTCCTCGGATCCACTGTTGACACTTCTTACGGACCACTATCAAGATTGCCAATCTCGGTAATGGTGCAAGGAGTGTTCATGGGTATTCTTACGACACAGAAATAAATCCGCAAGCGCACGGTACCGATGTAGCATTTCACCCGGGAGTATTCCAAGGTATCGTATTTATTTCCTCAGGGAAGCAATGGATAAAGAGTATTGACTATTAACAAGGATGTAACTACTACCTAAAGTACCGGCTAACGGGGCAGGGGTAAAGAATACAATAGAAGTGATATGCAGTTGACAGACACAAGGAGAAATCCAGGGTAAATGATAGAGATAGACCTATATACTTCCAATAACTTAGAGATATCTCCAGCAATGGTTACAGCTAGCAAGAAGAATGACATCTATGGTTCTTTCCTATTTCTATTATCTCAGCATTAGGAAACGAAACTAGCAACCCGTAGAAAGGGATGAGAAGGGGTATTGCCAATAACCGCAGGAGACTCCTATTGTTTGAGACTAACGTGGTAGATTACGTAGGCCGTATAGGGCTGTCACCACCTAACGGCTACCACACGTCTGTTGAATCGGATGCAAACCAATGTTACTATCTAGTCTAGGCACCACACCTACACTAGATAATAACTACTTACTCTCCTAGAAAAAGCAAGCAACCTAGCAGAGCACCAAGTATACAATTATACTCATCCACTCCACGAAGGACGGGGGACCAGCTAACATAAAGAACTAGGGTGAACTTATAGAGTCAGACTACAGCAGCTACAACCTAAGCCAGACATTCCACACTTATCCATGAAATAAATGCAGAACAATAAATCAAGTAAATGTGGAAGATAATATATTGAATACTCAGAGTCTTGCATAAAGAAAAGGAAAAGATACAAGAGCTTTACCATAACTCCAGAAGACGACTCCGGAACCCCGAGCGAAGCTTGACCCTGACTCTAACTCCCAACTAGACTAGCCTAACTATACATTTTGAAAGAGAAGAATTGAATTGCTCCCAAGTGGTGTGTGTTATAAGTGAAGAGAGGGGATCCATTTATAGGTGGGAGAGGCGGTTGAGGTAGAGCACTGGCCAAGGCACCATAGGGCGGTGCCCGGCTCCTTCGGCTGAACCCGTGGCCATCGGCCGAACTATGGCGGTTCGGCTGAACCGACCATTTTGCACCGCCTCGAAGCCAACGCTCCAGATTGCCTCCTTGTGGCGGTGGTATGTCAGTTGCATGTGGGAAACGTGGGCCGAACCATCGGCCGAACTGATCTGTTTGGCCGAACTGGGTCCAGTGCCTGGTTGCCCTCCGATGCACCTCCTCTGTGTTGGGGACGTCCATAATTACTTCCATCCGGCAGGATTTGGTCAGATTGTGTTTCTTTGCCTCGGATTGATGACATCAGCGATCCGTGTGACCTTGCCTGGGCACTGTTGACGTGGAATCCATGGACTTGACCTTCTCCAGGTGTGCTTGCCCATGTGTAGGTGTGCCACATATGGATGGGCTAAGGGGGGTGGTTTGGCCAAACAAGGTGGTTCGGCCGAATTGGCCTTTCTGCCCCCCCCCCATTAGTCCATATTTTTTCAGTTGTGTACCTGCACATCACATATGCACCAAACTTATGGAACTTTATTAGAACTTAAACCTAAATGTATGAAATGATGCATATGACCTCGGTTATTCCCGAGAATTGGTGGTCAAAATCGTGCCGTAACGACCGCCAACATCTACTCGCACCGTCTTTCCGCGAAACCTCTTGCAGCCAGTACCTCCATCAGAGCACCCCAGTCGACTGAGTCAAAAGCTTTTGCGAAATCCAGCTTCAACACTAGAGTGGGCAGCTTGCGTTTGTTGCAACACTGGATGAGCTCGAGTGCATACACAAAATTCTCGGAGATAGATCGCCCCTTGATGAATCCCGTCTAGTCAATGTCAATTAGCCGCGGTATCTCATGTTGTATCCTTGTGGTGAGCATCTTTGCAATGGTTTTGAGTGAGCAATTCTGCAAACAGATGGGCGGTAGTCTCCTGCCATGCGCGCTGCCGTGTGCTTCGGAATCATCACCATGTACGTTCTGTTGAGGCGATTGAGCTCAGCTTCGCCGGCATGGAAGGCCTCGGCGAGGCGGAGCACAACGGGGGACACCGTGTCCCATGCCGCAATGTAGAAGCCAGGACTGAAGCCATCAGGCCCCGGTGAACTATCATATGAGTATTAGGCCCTCCGCAGTGTGTTGCTAGAGTGATGCTTGAAGAGGAGAGAGAGCGTCTGGGCATCACTCTTAACATTGCAGCTAGCGATGCCTTTGCCCAGAATTTTGGGAGCGACGCAAGGTCTGGCTTCGGTGCCTGCACATTAAAAAAGAAAGAAAGCGAGTGCGATGTTTGTGTTTGTTGTGTAATGTGATAAGAGATGGAGCACCTGTGTAAAATGAGACATGTTCTGACTTTATTTTTTATTCCTACGTAAAGGTCCTGGAGTGATTCCTAACGCTGTGGCATTTTCGGAGCGGTGCCATGTATTCATGGTGGACCCCATTTTTCCGGGGCACCACTCCACGCTGTGGAGGGCCTTAGATAGCTAAGCTCCAAGGACCAGG
This sequence comes from Echinochloa phyllopogon, assembly GCA_033239725.1. Lineage (NCBI taxonomy): Eukaryota > Viridiplantae > Streptophyta > Magnoliopsida > Poales > Poaceae > Echinochloa > Echinochloa phyllopogon. Next base: position 19,037,479 of record BTCW01000016.1, read on the forward strand.
TAGGATGAAGCACACAGACTAACCTATCTCGGCAGATCGAGTCAAAGATGGAGGGCGATCGACCCAGCGGCCGGCGACGAGCAGATCTCGCCGGCGCCTGCGAAGACCATCGGCAGGAAACAGGGTGTGCTCGCATGGGAGCCGGTCTTCGACTACAGATGAGTCGGCTGGTGATATATTGCACTGGATTCACGGCAAGCGGCAGCGATCTTCCGTTGCGAGAATATCATGGTACATACACAAAGTTTGAAAGACAAGGATCGGGCAGAAGATAATGATGACAGCTGGACTACCACAGGTCGCACGGGTAGTTGGGACATGCCCAACCCACTGCAAACGTCCATCCGGTGGGTTCCTTCTGCAACTTGGATGACAAGGTCGAGTCCAAGACTTAGGCTGGGCTGGAATCACCGTTACCAAGTACACCGTATGTACATGGTTCGACACGCGGCTGTGCATAGCTTTTTGAGAGCACAATTATATCAGGCAGAGGAAGCGCTTCAGAGATCTTCCATCAAGCGGCGGGTCGACAAACCTGTGTTGCCAAATTCCTCTGATAAGTCAGTAATCTTGGTACGAAAATTTTTGACAGGGTTGACAGCTGTTCAGGAGTCGACATGAGGCCGTGGTCAGGTCGTATGCAGCAGCAGTGGACCTCGCTAGCCCTAACTCTTTGAGATTGCATGGTTCGTGATGATCGACGAAAATGGATGGTGTAGGTGCAGGTAACCTCCGGGGCGTCCTGCACATGGCGGCTGCAGCTTCATCGGAGGCGGAGACGAAGGAAACATTCATGTATGAGAAACTGTCGGTCCACTCTGGCCATTAGGATCCATGCGAGTCACATGTGAAACGTTTGAGTGATTTAAATGATGTACTGGCTTGGTACAACCACTACTAGACAAACCATCATCCGCCCTTCTCATATGCCTCGGTGCCCTCAAGATCCGGTGCTAATACAACATTAGCATCGGGTCCGGTGTCGTAAAGGAAACTATCTTCTACCGAGTCACATGTGTTGCGTAGGTGAGATGGAAAAAAGTGTATGCGTGAGCCAAAAGGTCCTGAGTTCAAATCACCGCTTTAAAGGTGCCCATCCTTCAGCATCGAAAACGTAGCACCAGTTGGGAAACCCCCTAGGTTTTTTTTTACGACCTATAGACGCAATCATCCAAGTAACCCTAGCCGTCACGCTCTCTCTGCAATCTCCATCGTATCTTTTTCTAAGGTTGTGCGCAGAGGTATGGCAGGCCAACCTGGATGAATACCTTCAGACTACAAAACTGTGTAGAAGTCCATGTGCCGTTTCCGAAGAAAAAAGTCTACTTTGACCTCCTAAAATAACTCGTAGTCGTAGGGTACTTCACTAATAATTGCGTTGCGTGTGTGTGTGTTTTTTTTGCCAACATTGATGACTATGTACAACGCCCTATTTATATACAGGCCATGTTTGAGGCCAACACAGCAGCAACCTAGAAAACCACTTCCAATCCATAAAATTTTAGTGATAAAATTGTTTGCGTGTGTCGAGGTCTTGAGAATTGTTTTGGTATCATAATCTGAGTAGGAAAGGAAGGCATCGGGAAGTCAAGTTTATGATGCATTGAACCCTTACGCAAACAAAGAATCAAAGCCTTGTGTACATCATGGAGGACCTGCAGCTCTTCTGTTTGCGATCAGCGGCAAAGACACCCTGCCAATTTTTGTTGGCGGAGTCAGTAGTCTCGTCTAGCCAGGACACGTCTAAAGTATACTTGTGACAGAAGACATATGATGTTCAAGTAAAGGGACGGAGCTAGAGCGAAATCACTACTAGAGTGCTTCACATCCGCCCGCTTCCTCCGCCTCGGTCATTTTTGGACCCGGTGCTGATGGGGCTTCAGCACCGGGTCCAACGGCTAGGAGCGGGGGCGGCGCTGCGGGGTGTCAGGGCGGACACATTAGCACTGGGTCGTGGCGAGACCCGGTGCTAATGCTCCCCCTTTAGCACCGGTTGCAGCCAGCAACCGGTGCTAATGTGCCCGAGGCCATTTAGCACCGGTTGCTGGCTGCAACCGGTGCTAATTGGTGCACATTAGCACCGGGTCTTGCCACGACCCGGTGCTAATGTCTTTTGTATATAGCACCTTCTTCCTCCCCCGGCCGAGCCAGCCGAACACTTAGGCGTTGTGTTCATGCTGCTCGGCCGTGGGAGGGGAGGTGCTGCCCAAATTTTTTTCAAAATTTGTGAAGATTCTACTCATCTAAGGAGCACTACAAGGTACACTCTTTCATTCTCTAATGTTTTATTTAGCTTGTAATCCTTCTATGATTTAGAAATATATATTATAATTTGTATTTATTTATGTATTAAATTTTTTATCTTTAAATTGTATTGTATATTTGTTATTGGTTAATAATGCAGATGAATAGACAATGGATGTACGGGGACCCCCACGCTCAGGCGTTCCGTGATGGCCTTAGGACGTTTCTCGATGCCGCCGAGGCTAACAGGACGCCGTCCGGTTTCATGTTCTGCCCATGCACCCATTATAAAAATATACAATCGTACAAACAAAGAGGTTGTCTTCAGGTGTATTTGATGAGGCACGGTTTCATGAGGAATTATTCTGTTTGGACGAAGCACGGTTATAAAGCATGCACTCACTGTTTAGAGGAAACCGAAAGCATGTATTTGAAACATTGTCGTAAAGTTGTGTACATGGGTCACTGTCGATTCCTTCCGGTGAAGCATGAGCTACGAAGAAATGTGCGCATTTTGGCGGGAATGCTGACCGCCGTACAAAGCCGAGACACCGGAGTGGAGAAGAACTATTTGATATGGTCAAGGACCTACACGTGGTGTTTGGCAAGGGAGTACGGACCTTTGAAGATCCCACTGTTCAAGTGCCAATGGGTGAAGCTGACTGGAGGAGGTGTTAAAGTTGAAGCGGACTATGGAATGACGTTAGTGGACCTAAACAAGATTGGCTTTCTAGACGAACCGTCCGTCCTAGCCAAAGCTGTCACACAAGTTTTTTATGTGAAGGACATGGCTAGCAGACCGAAGAAAGGGGCGGATAAGAAAGGTGGGGGTAAGCAATTGGACCCATCACAAGACGAGCCAAAGCGTCATATAGTTCTTCCTGGAAAGAGAAAAATCGTAGGAGTTGAGGACAAGACGGATGAAGATTATGATATGCTCGATGGCCGGCCTCCATTCTCAGTGGCTGATGACCCAAGCATCCTGTTAGCGGCGGAGGAGACACCGTATCTACGGCGTGATCACAATCAAGGAACATTTGTAAAGAGGAAGTTTATTAGTGTCCGAGTAAATGATGATGCCATGTAATTTAATTGCACTATGTTCCATCCAATTTGTAATGACTATATTTGCATTTATGTTCCACCTATGTTCTAAGATTTTCTATTGATTTATAAGATTGTTTTTATTAATTCTAGCATTTTATATTGATTTTCTAGTAATTTATAAGATTTTCTATTAATTTATAAGATTTTCTATTAATTTATAAGATTTTCTAGCATTTTATATTTATTTTCTAGTAATTTATAAGATTTTCTAGTAATTTATAAGATTTTCTATTAATTTATAAGATTTTCTATTAATTTATAAGATTTTCTAGCATTTTATATTGATTTTCTAGTAATTTATAAGATTTTCTATTAATTTATAAGATTTTCTTATTTAATATATATTTTTAATAGGTATTAATAACTAAATTAAAACAAGTATTAATAACTATATATTAAAAACTATATTTATAAGATTCCCAAATAGTAGCCACCGGTGCTAAAGGCCGGTTTGGAAACTGGCGCCAAACGAAAATTGGGGGCCTTTAGCACCGGGTTGATCTAAAATCCGGTGCTAAAGGCCCCTAATTTTCGTTTGGCGCCAGTTACGGCCTTTAGCACCGAGTGCTGTATAGACCCGGTGCTAAAGGGCCTTTAGCACCGGGTCGTGGCTGCACCCGGTGCTAAATGCCCCGGATCTATATAGCCTCGCGCCGGCCCCCGCCCCCGCAGCACTTCGTCTTCCCCCAAACCGCCGGCCCTCCTCCTCGCCTCGCCCCCGCCGCCGTCGTTGCCGCGCCCGCCGCCCGTCGCCCTCGCCCACGCCGCCGTCGCCCGCGGCCTCGTCCATCCTACCCGCACCGCCGCCCGTCGTCCCCGCGCCGCCCGACGTCCCCGGCCGGCCGCGCCGCCGCTCTTCGTCGCCGTCGTCCCTGCCGACGTCCCCGCGCCGCCGCCCACGCCCTCGCCGTCGTCCCCGCGCCGCCGCCCACGCCCTCGCCGTCGTCCCCGCGCCGCCGCCCGTCGTCCCCGCGCCGCCCGACGTCCCCAGCTGGCCGCGCCGCCGCTCTTCGTCGCCGTCGTCCCCTCCGACGTCCCCGCGCCGCCGCCCGCGCCCTCACCGTCATCCCCGCGCCACCGCCCGTCGTCCCCGCACCGCCCGACGTCCCCGGCCGGCCGCGCCGCCGCTCTTCGTCGCCATCGTCCCTGCCAACGTCCCCGTGACGCCGCTCGAGCCCTCGCCGTCTTCCCCGCGCTGCCATCGTCCCCTGTTCCGCCGCCGGCCTGCCGCTGCCGTCGCCGTCGTCCACCGTCGCGGAATATCTACTTTTGTAATCTACTTGCGGAATAACTCGAGTTGACATGCATGAATATCTACTTTTGTAATATATACGTCTTCTATTTTGATGAAATGTCAGCTAATATGAATATAGAGTCGGCCGAATACGCATTAGAATACACGTATTAGAATATATACGTATATACACGTATATAGACGTGCATGCAAGGCTACTGAAAAAAGCAAAAAAAAAGAAATCCGGGGCCTTTAGCACCGGTTGCAGACAGCAACCGGTGCTAAAGGCCCTGCTAAAGGCGCTGCGGGGCAGGCCCTTTAGCACCGGGTTGTGTCTGGAACCGGTGCTAAAGGGACCCTTTAGTACCGGTTATTCAACCCGGTGCTAAAGGGGTACCCCTTTAGCCTCGGATTAGTTGCACCGGGTGGGAAACCCGGTGCTAAAACCGGTTCTCAACCGGTGCAGATGTTGATCATTCTGGTAGTGAACGAGGGGTTGCGACACTTCGTCCCAACTACAATAAGACATATATACGATGTTGTGTACTAGTTATTAGCATAACTAGCAAGCTCTTAACATCAATTGGAGTAGCAATAATAGTCTACCATTTATACGAAAATTACCAAATATAACATTGGAGGCGTTTTCACTGTTTTGTATATACTTCCTCTATATCGTTTTAAATGGCATTTATCTATTTGACCCATGAACTCATTCGATATTCCTCGGTCCAAGCTACCGTTCATCCCAATCACGGCGCGCGGGAGCAAGTGCTAGTCGAAGATCACGGTTAAAAACTGAAGTTGACATAATACTACAGCAGCTTCGGCGTCAAATATTTTGATACATTTCATTTTGAACTACCGGAGACAACTAAATCGATATAGAGGGAGTATATGTATATAGCATATATAGCAAAATCTATGTATCTAAAAAGTCAGAATTGGATTGTAATTTTAGACGGAGGGAATATTAAATTTTCAACAAAGGGATTAAAAGATGCATTGCCTTTTTAGAGATCATAGGTAAGTGCACATGCATTGCTACCGGTATGATACACGGAGCAAGATAAATAGACCACACGAAAATTCAATTTTGATTTGATGGTTGTAGGTCGCACCGAAGTCAACGAAAGTTAGTACTTTTGTTTTTTGCAAAAGAATGGATAGTGGGCTACAACACCATAGTTGATTATGTTGCGTATGCTATGCCTCTTTTGATTTATATATAGTGCAAACTATTAATTAATAGAAACTTCATAGAAACATAAATAGAAAATAATCTTACAAAATAACCTCACAGTAAGGTATCAATAAGTAGTAGGATACACATAGGATGGATATACAACCCAATCTACACAGTTGACATCAGTTCATGCAGAGGATGGATACAACATAGTTTAAAGTTTGCCCAAAGGAAGCTGAGTTCGTAATAGCACACCTGTAATTAAAAACAATCAAATAACTAATTTTATTACACTTTTGTTGCACAACTAACACAAGTACTAATGAAAATAAAGTCCTAAGAACAATCTAGAATTTGATGGAACAGTTGGGCGAAACCACATCGGTGTGCGCATTGATATATCATAGACCAAAGGTTATAATTCTTTCCTCAGATATTCATTAATCTCCATTATATTACCACTTTCATTCACCATGCTGACAATGGTGGCATCTTTTTCAAGCAGATTAGCTACATAGATAATGTCTAGCTTTATATGACTCCATGCGCAATAGAATGGATAGTTTAGTCCTAAGAAAAGGTAGCTGCCATGACCAAATGTATTGATTTTCTTCCATGATCCACTAGTTTCATCAAATTAATGGACTGACGACAAATCTATGCTTTCAATCTCATCATGCCAACTGACCAGGAGCCTAAGATTGCCCATCATACATATGTTTTTTGATCCATTCAAACAAATCAGCATAATATCACCATCAGGAGATGGGGCTAGGTAGAATATGCGCTCCTCGTAGTTTTGGTGATACCAGTTTGGTCGGCTGGTTGGTCTTACCGTCCAAGGTCCATGTCACCATCAGTGTCCACGGCAACCATATTTGTGTTGTGTACAATTGCATCCATGAACACATGGGCACGTCCAGTGAATCTGCACTATATTCACCAGGGTTTCTTAACCTTATCCATTTATTATCCACCTTGGACGTGTAAGCAACCAAGCCACCTGCAAACAGGGCAATTACCAAGTAGCCCTTTGGGCTTGTCGAGGCAACACAACCCGACGGACAAACAGCTTACCCTCCTTAGTTCTACCAGTTTGAAGGTTGGGGTAAACATTTGCATCGTCTATGGTGGCAAAGGACGGTATTGTCACATGTAATGGGGTCCAATAGACGCATTGTATTTAAGCTATCTGTAACGACAAACCAATCATCCTTTCCTCCAATCCACAATCTGTTCTCCATACGCTTCTGTTGCAAGCAGAATGACTTACGTTGACTAATATCATGCAGGCCGAATTTCCCATCATCCAGCTGAGTTTCATAACAAACACCATTTATTATTGGTTTAGATGTCACCAACATCGGGAACCTGCAGATTATGATCAGCATATTTTAACTAATCGGATGAAGGCTAGTACAGAATATCTAGCACGGCAAATAAATTAAACTACTCATTAAGATGTAACCTCAATTATCTCATACAATTTATTTTTGTCATAGTTGGAACAGATTTGTGAATCAAGGGTAATAATTATCCAATAATAAGAAAAGTAAAAGCTAATTGGAATATTATCTCATAAAAAATTACATGGCCCATTAGATATATTATCTAAAGTAACATTCTCATTGCCAGGATGAACATGTAAATATAGCAACCGTTTTTATATGGATAGAGGTACCTAAAGTAACATTCTTATATGGAAATAGGTACCTGAAATCAACCGTTTTATTCCTAGTTGAAGGCACTCATTGGACCAAGATTTGCACGTGTAGCAGAAGTTCATGATGTCAAGAATATCCAACGGACTGAGAATGTTGGCAACTACATCAGAAGTTAGCTCACACCAGATGGAATTTTCCATGATAATCTTCTTGGACGACATTGCTGGGTTAAACAGGGGAAACAACATACGATATTAGCTTATTATTTGACACTACGGGTTGAATAACCAAATTGATAGTGTTTGTACCACATGTGAGTAAGAATTGGAGTCACCGATGAGCCACCGTGATTGCTAAAGCGCTAGCGTGTGGGTTGTAGCTGGCTATTCGGAACTCACTGTGCGGCCACGTACAGCCAGCCAGCCAGCTTCCACGGCCAGCTAGCCAGGGGCCATGGCCTACCAGCCAGCAGCGGCTACGCCAGCGGTGGCCATGGTGAGGCGTTTTAGGGTTTAGGGTAAGGCAAGATGGGTAAGAAGCTGTACCTGTTATCCGTGTCGCCGTCGATCATCCTCCGATTGCCTATGGTTTCACCGCGCCTCGCCGCCGATCTCCCCCGGGGTTTTGCCACGCCTCGCCGTTGACCAGATTCAGGGTTTTGCGTTCGCGGGACGGGCGTGGAGGGTTTAGGCGGACAGTATCGACGATTTATGTCGAGCACGTCTATCTGGGGGTATCCCAGGGAGTAGATTAGTGGGTCTCACCGAGTTCTAGGAACGACAGTGCACGAACAACACAAAGATTTAGACAGGTTTGGGCCGCGAGTAGCGTAATACCCTACGTCATGTGTGCTTGATTGTATTGTATGTGAATTGAGTTGTTTTGAGGGGGTACCTCCTCCTCCTTATATACTCGGAGAGCAGAGTTACAAATTGATTACAAAGACTACTTGTATCCGTCCTGGAAGGTTACATTAAGGTAATCTATCATGAATATGAGTAGTTCTATTACTTGACTACATCGTCCTATACCTTATCTGGCTAGTCCAAAGCAGTCGGGTCATAACTCTCCATATCGAGTAGTTTAATTCCTTAGATGAGTGGCCCTAGGGATCCTGGCCCCACAGACAGGGTGTGGGTGTCGTCGCGGGCGTCCGCGCTGAAGGGTGGGGGGTGTCTAGGACGGATACCTGATCAATACATTTATATTCTCATGCTCCCATGCATCATTCCTGGCAGTCACCAATATTTCAGTGCTCTAGCAAGTAGCATGACATGGATAGGATAGGCACTTCACATGCTATTAATGTATACATCTGAACAATAATTTAGTCTATTCTTGACAACATATGTTACTCTACTGTGCTTTGTTGTGCTGTACAAATTCTAATTTATGCACTTGTTTCTTGTGATATAGTCATGCTCACTTGTTGAGTCATAGCTGGTACAGACCAATAAATAAAATATCTCTTTTATAGGAGATCCTGTCTATCTCCATGGCGGAAATTAGAACTGTTTCCAGTCTTGCTGATGTCAATGTAATCTTCAGCTCCCGGCGCCCGTCGTCAGAGAGGAAGAAGAAACCTGAGAACACACGCGCACACGCGAAAACGCGAGGAAACACACACAGTTTTGCGCTGCAACAACAGCCGGCATTTTCATTCACTCAACAGAATTTATACTGCCGATTACAAAGGAAATGAGTGGCTGCACATCGCCACGACATTGCAGGTCTCTCGCCTCCGATCTTTTTGCGCCATCCCACGACTGAAGACTCGATCTCCACCTCTCCTACACCTAAGGCCCTGACGAAAACAAAGGAAACCATTGCATGAACACATGCGCAACGGCTGTACACAGACCCGCTCAAACTAACTAAGTCTTGAGCTCCTTTATTCTAGCTAGACCGAGCCAGGATTATCCAACAATCTCCCCCTAATTCTGGCTCAGTTTATCTCAACTTGACAATGCCAATTCTGCCACGAAGCTCGCAGAACCTCGCTCGGCCGAGTGACTTCGTCAGAACGTCTGCAAGTTGCTCTTGGGTGCTTGCATATTCCAAGCAGATCATCCCATCTTCAACCCATTCACGAATAAAATGAAATTAGTGTCAATATGCTTACTGCGATCGTGAAGGACGGGATTCTTGCTCAAAGCAATTGCTGATTGATTGTTCATCTTCAGAACAGGGGGCTGGACCTTGACACTGACAATGTCGCCCAGCAGCCTAGCCAGCCACACGGCCTGGCATGCACCCGCTGCACCAGCCATGTACTCAGCTTCACATGTTGAGAGAGGCACCGCCTTCTGTTTTTGCGACTGCCAAGAGATTGGCATTTCACCCAGAAAGAATATCACCCCAGTAGTGCTTTTCCTCTCATCAACATCTCCCTCCAAGTCACTGTCACTGTACCCTGTGAACCTGTTGTCGCCAATTGAAGACTTGGGATACAAAATTCAAAAATCCACAGTGCCTGCTATATAACACAACAGATGCTTGACTGCGACAAGATGCTCCTCCCTAGGCTTGTCCATGAACCTACTGACATAACCCATGACAAATCAGATGTCAGGCGGTGTGTGCAGCAAGTACCTTAGACTCCCCACTAGGCTTCGGTATCTGGTTGCATCAACTTCAGTTGTGGTACCTCTGTTCGACAGCTGCAATCTGACCTCCATTAGGGTGTACCCCGAGGCGAGACCGGTACCGGAGGCACCGGGTGCGCCGTTACCAGCTGGAGGAATAGACATCCTCCACTGGCCTGCTTGAAGTAGTCGATCTGATTTGGTGCAGTGGCGAGTCGTTGCAGTGAAGTCCCTCGGACGGCCACCAGGACGTAGTCGTTCGCGTGAGGGAGATGGCCACCAGGAAGTATTCATTCAGGTTGACGAAGCCGGCCACCAGGAAGTAGTCGTACGGGTGATGAAGTTAGCAGCTGGGAAGTAGTCGTTCGCAACAGCGAGCAGTCGCGTACTCGTACGCTCCCCAAAAACCTTATCGTCTGCCTGTCCCAAGCAGGATCACGAGGCAGGGATGTTCGGAGGCAATTGCTCACACAAGCAGAGTGCGCGCAAAGCTTGCGTTGGGAATGCAAGAGAGCAGCAAAAAGAGGGAGAAGAGAGAGATCTCCTGAAAGGAGTACCAGAGAGGGATAGTGCGCTTGTGTGTTTGCCTGGGAGAGACACCTCCTTTTATAGGCACACAGGGTAGGAGAGGGAGGATGAACCTGGACACTTTTGACCAGCCATAATGCTATTAAACATTGTTAGTTACTCTCAGCCATCAAATCGGCGGTTACTCTCAGCCATCAGATTGGCAGTTACTGGTAACGGTTAAGACTCAATCAATGTCATTTGTGGCAAAAGGTTCATCACACAGCACACGCAGAGCGGCTCGGCTCTGCTCGGCTCGGCACGGCACGTCCACGTCCTCGGCCTCGGCTCGGCTCGGCGAGCGAGCGCGAGCGTGTGGCATGCCCTTCTCCTTTTACCAGCTTCACAAGTGGTCCACAGCTGGTCCACCATTTAAGTTGGTTAGGATTCCCGTTGACTCTCCATCCGGGATTTAATCCCTAGCATTTATTAGTGGACCTTTAATTATTTGATTAATTAAGACTTAAATGGGCTAAGGCCCAATTAATCCAATAATCCCCACCAAAAATTTCAAGGTACACAAGAAAATGCTCTCGACTCAACTGTTGTTTTGATATACTGGCCTCATGGCGGATACTGTTAAGTTGAACATCCACCTGGGGCAAGAGCTACACTTGTTCACAACTGACAATGGACTATGCCTTGAATTGGCAGTTTTGTGCAAACAAGCTTGACTAGAGCCCCTTTGCCAGTACTAGGCTGCTGTGAGCATCCCCTCGGGTTGGAGCATATAAGTCATGCTCCGTGTCTTTCATGGGTATCTAGAGATCACCCTATCTCATAGATTGTGACTAGCAATCGAACCCATATAGGTGCAATCCTTTCAGATGTTCTGTAGGTCAACATCTTTGCCCTCGTTGGGCCACTCGGATCACATTAAGGTTTTCACCAACCTGCCATACAGACTCAGAAGAGAAATGCAGCTCCATTGGAATGAGCCCTTTTCAAAGGTTCTCTTCTCTCAGTTAATCAGTAGCTTGTTTCACAATCCTAATTCACGGGATCTCCGATCACATAGGACAGGTTGCCACTACTGAGTAACACACATGGGTCTCAAGCCCAATTCACTGGATGCATTGTCTATCACGTTACGAGAAAGACCCTTTGTGAATTGATATGCCAGGTTCTTAGCCGTTTGGATGTAGTCCAAGGCTATCACTCCGGAGTTTCTCATTTTCCTGACAGATTTCAACCGCCCCTTTACATGTCTAGAGGACTTCATGTTATCCTTTGAACTGTTCACCTTGACAATCACAGTTTGATTATCACAGTTCATGAGGATAGCCGGTATCGGTTTCTCAACTACCGACAAATCCATAAGGAGATCACGAAGCCATTCAGCCTCAACAGTGGCGATGTCCAATACAGTGAGTTCTGCCTCCATAGTTGACCTCGTTAAGATGGTCTGCTTGCAAGACTTCTAGGAGATAGCGCCACCTCCAAGTGTGAACACATATCCACCTGTGACTTTAATCTCATCTGCATCGGATATCCAGTTTGAATCACTGTAACCCTCCAGTACCCTAGGGTACCCGGTATAGTCAATTCCATAGTCCACAGTACCTTTCAGAAAATGCATTACCCGTTCAAGAGCTTCCCAATGAGCATCTCCCGAATTTGACACAAACCGGCTCAGTTTACTCACAGCGAACGTGATATCGGGTCTCATAGCGCTAGCTAGGTACATCAGTGAACCAATGATCTGCGAGTATCTCGGCTAATCTCTCATTATTTTTTTATTCTTTCGTAATACTTTACTAGCATCATAAGGTGTTGGAGCTGGCTTGCAGTCATTATAGCCGAAATGACTCAAGACCTTCTCCACATAGTGGGATTGTGTGAGAACAACCCCACCATCACCTTCTCTCACTAGCTTAATATTTAGGATCACATCAGCCTCTCCCAAATCTTTCATCTCAAAACTTTGAGACAAAAACTCTTTGACTTCCTTAATCACATTAAGGCTTGTCCAAAATATCAGTATATCATCAACATACAGACGCAAGATCACTCCTTCGCCCCCACCGTAGTGATAGTACACACACTTGTCGGCTTCATTCACAACAAAGCCAACTGACGTTAAAGTTCTATCGAACTTCTCATGCCATTGCTTAGGAGCTTGCTTAAGGCCATACAAAGACTTTATCAACTTACACACCATTCCTTCATGACCTTTCACTACAAACCCATCTGGCTGATCCATGTAGATCTCTTCCTCCAACTCTCCATTTAGGAAAGTTGTCTTAACGTCCATCCGATGAACGAGAAGAGCATGGGAAGCTGCCAGAGAGAGTAGTACTCGTATGGTGGTCAATCAGGCAACCGGCGAGTAAGTGTCAAAGAAGTCCTCTCCTTCTTTCTGAGTATAGCCCTTAGCCACTAGCATTGCCTTGTACTTCTCAACAGTACCATCAGGCCTAAGCTTTTTCTGAAACACCCACTTACATCCTACAGGTTTGCACCCATACGGACGTTCCACGACCTCCCAACTACCATTAGACATAATAGAGTCCATCTCACTCCGAGCTGCTTCCTTCCAATAGTCAGCATCTGCAGAGGAATATGCCTCTTCAATGGTTCTAGGGGTGTCATCCACGAGGTACACAATGAAATCATCACCAAAGGACTTTGCAGTCCTCTGTCTCTTGCTCCTTGTGAGAGCTTCACTGACATCCTCCTCAGGATTTTTCACATGTGTGTGTTCATTGTGTTCTATCAAAATAGCAGGTTCTCTAGGTTCTTTATTAATAGACAGTTCATGACTAGACGTGCTAGCTTCCTCTTTCATAGGAAAAATGTCCTCAAAGAATGTAGCGTCTCTGGACTCCATAATTGTACCAACATGCATGTCAGGTACTCCATATTTTACTATTAAAAATCTATAACATACATTGTGGAAAGCATAACCAAGAAAGACACAATCGACAGTCTTAGGTCCCAATTTACGTTTCATGGTTATGGGCACATTCACATTGGCCAAACATCCCCAAGTCCGTAAGTATGAAAGGGTTAGCGTTTTCTTTTCCCATTCCTCGAATGGTGTTATCTCTTTGTTCATCATAAGAACACGATTCAGGACATGACATGCAGTCAATATAGCCTCACCCCACCATTCCTTGGAAAGTCCCGCTCTATCCAACATGGCATTAACCAAGTTACTTAGAGTGCGGTTCTTTCTTTCGGCTACCCCATTTGACTGAGGTGAGTAGGGAGGCGTCCTCTCATGAATTATTCCATGTTCCTCACAGAACGTAGTGAATACATTAGAAAAATACTCTCCACCGCGATCAGACCTAACTCTTTTGATCTTTCTCTCAAGTTGATTTTCTACTTCAGCTTTATAGATTTTAAAGTATTGTAACGCTTAATCTTTAGATTTCAACAAATAAATGTAGCAAAATCTAGTAGAATCATCTATTGGAGTCATGAAGTGCTTTTTACCACCTTTTGTCAACACGCTATTCATCTCGCACAGATCGGAATGAATTAAGTCAAGAGGTGTCAAGTTCCTCGCCTCAGCCGCGAAATGAGCCTTGCGAGGTTGTTTTGATTCAACACACACATGCCACTTAGAATTTTTGACTAAGGTGAATTTTGGAATTAAACTCAAGTTTGCAAGACGCATCATACAACCAAAATTAACATGACAGAGTCGTGAATGCCAAACATTAGATTCATTATTAACGTTTGCAACGTGATTCACAACTTTATTACAATTGTCTGAAAAAGAAAAGCAGAACAAGCCTCCGGTATCATAACCTTTTCTAATAAAACTTCCAAATTTAGAAATTACACATTTATTGGATTCAAAGACTAACTTAAAGTCATGTCTACACAGAAGAGACCCGCTGACTCAGTTCTTTATGATGGTGGGGACATGCTGCACGTTCTTCAGTCGAACGGTCTTTCCCGAAGTAAGCTTCAGATCGACCGAACCAGCACCAAGAACACGCGCATGTGATCCATTCCCCATCAACACGGAGGAACACCCGCCTGCCTGGTAAGAAGAAAACAAGGAAATGTCAGCACAAACATGAATATTAGCACCAGTGTCAATCCACTAATCGGGTGAATGACATACTGAAACAACCGTAGGTAATAGATTACCATACCCCGACGTTCCACCAGTCTCACTAACAACCATGTTGGAATTGCCGCCATTGTCGCCATTGTTCTTGTCCTTGTGGTGCGGGCACTTTGCAGCAAAGTGGTCCGGGCTACCACAACAATAACAATGCCCCGTCAGTGGTTTCTTCTTCTTCTTGAACTGAGCCGTTTGATTAGCCTTTGTCTGGTTCTGTTGCGGCTTGTTCTTCCTTTTGTTGGATGCATTGAATTTCTTATTTTGCACCAAGTTGGCACTAGAAGATCCAGCAATCCCTTTACCACGTTGGTCTTTTTCCCTCGCCTTCTCTTCCACATCAAGAGTGCCGATGAGATCGACAATAGTAAACTCTTGTCTCTTGTGTTTCAGAGAGGTCGCAAAATCCTTCCAAGAAGGTGGCAACTTGGAGATAATACCTCCAGCCACAAACTTGTGAGGCAACCAACATGGAGCATCCTTGCTATAGTTCTCAAGATCTCTAGCCAGCGCCTGGATCTCATGGGCCTGCTCTACCACAGGACGGTCTCCAGCCATCTTGTAGTCATAGAGTTGTTCCATGACATACAACTCGCCACCAGCATCAGAGACCCCAAACTTAGCCTCAAGCGCATCCCAAACATCTTTGCCACTCGGCAGCAAGAGGTACGTGTCCACAAGGCTTTCAGCGAGAACACTCATGATGACACCTCTAAACAGGTTATCGGCCGCCACGAAAACTCGCTCCTCCTCTGGAGTGAACTGTTCGGGCTTCCCCTGTATGACATGCATGATGTTCATCGCTGTCAACCACAGTGTAACCCTCTCGCGGCAACGTTTGTAATTGGACCCATCGAAAACATTTTGTTTGATTGATGCAGCAAACCAGCTACGAAAAGCCTATTATTAACATAAGGTTTTGGATTGTTAGAAATTTACGCATCATTCGGTATATTTTAATTCCAAAAATTAGCAACAAGTTCATGACAACAGTGAGTGATCCAGTGATAACATAGCATGTGTGAGTATTCAAGTTAAATCTCCTAAATAACATGAACAATATGAGAAATTGAAACCAGAACAAAACCAGGTTTAGGGTGTACCCCGAGGCGAGACCGGTACCGGAGGCACCGGGTGCGCCGTTACCAGCTGGAGGAATAGACATCCTCCACTGGCCTGCTTGAAGTAGTCGATCTGATTTGGTGCAGTGGCGAGTCATTGCAGTGAAGTCCCTCGGACAGCCACCGGGACGTAGTCGTTCACGTGAGGGAGACGGCCACCAGGAAGTAGTCTTTCAGGTTGACGAAGCAGGCCACCAGGAATTAGTCGTACGGGTGATGAAGTTAGCAGCCGGGAAGTAGTCGTTCGCAGCAGCGAGCAGTCACGTACTCGTACGCTCCACAAAAACCTTATCGCCCGCATATCCTGAGCAGGATCACGAGGCAGGGAGGTTCGGAGGCAACTGCTCACGCAAGCAGAGTGCGCACAAAGCTTGCGTTGGGAATGCAAGAGAGCAACAAAAACAGGAAGAAGAAAGATGTCTCCTGTAAGGAGTACCGAAGAGGGAGAGTGCGCTTGTGTGTTTGCCTAGGAGAGACACATCCTTTTACAGGCGCATAGGGTAGGAGAGGGAGGATGAAGTTGGATACTTTTGACCATCCATAATGCCAATAAGCGATGTCAGTTACTCTCAGCCATCAAATCGGCAGTTACTCTCAGCCATCAGATCGGCAGTTACTGTAACGGTTAAGACTCAATCAATGTCATTTGTGGCAAAAGATTCATCACACAGAGAGCGGCTCGACTTGGCTCGGCTCGGCTCGGCTCGTCACGTCCACGTCCACGGCCACAGCTACGGCCTCGGCCTCGGCCCGGCTCGGCGAGGCGAGCAAGCGCGCGCGATCGTGTGGCATGCCCTTCTCCTTTTACCAGCTTCACAAGTGGTCCACCATTTAAGTTGGTTAGGATTCCCGTTGACTCTTGTAACACCCCGCCCTCCAAAGCCGCCCCGCACAGCCCTTCCGAGGGGCGCGCACGCGTACACATAGCACCCTGCTTACACTTTCGTCCTCGCTTCGTGTAAAAGGGTTAACCCGAAGGTGCTATGGCTGAAAGACAAAGGCTTATAAGTTGCCTCCACCCTTGCTCAACAAGCAATGTGGCACTAAACATGTGCATCCCACACTAATGGGCCACTACCGGGCTATACAAACTGGGCCGGGTGTGACATACACCCCGCTTTGATACCATCTGTAACACCCCGCCCTCCAAAGCCGCCCCGCACAGCCCTTCCGAGGGGCGCGCACACGTACACATAGCACCCTGCTTACACTTTCGTCCTCGCTTCGTGTAAAAGGGTTAACCCAAAGGTGCTATGGCTGGAAGACAAAGGCTTATAAGTTGCCTCCACCCTTGCTCAACTAGCAATGTGGCACTAAACATGTGCATCCCGCACTAATGGGCCACTACCGGGCCATACAAACTGGGTCGGGTGTGACATAACGCATTCCAAAACAATCATCACATGCAAGCAAACGTAATTCTATTATAACAGTACACCAAACAGTAAAAACAGTACAAAAACAGGAGCTAGAAATAATCTACGCTTCGCTACGAACACATGAGCGCGAAAAATGCAAAACGGAGCTAAAACGCGAGAGTTAAGAGGTTTTTAAGATCCGTGGGCTTGCTGGCAAAGTCTCTGAAACTTCCAGGGGCTAAACTGCGAAAAACCAGGGACCTATACGTAAATAACAGTAGCCACCAGGGAAGGCGCCCGTAAGCGAGGCGGAGATAGCTCGTCCGCTCGAGGGGATTCACGACCCTCGAGTGAGGCAGGGGTTGCTGTGCCTGTTCGAGGGGGTTCGCGACCCTCGAGCGAGGCGGAGTTTGCTTTGCCCGTTCGAGGGGGTTCACGACCCTCGAGCGAGGCGGAGCTGGGTAGCGACTCGGGCTAGGGTGCTCGGTTTTCGACGGGGTTTGGTCCTACGGCTTCAGGAGAAGATGGTGAGTCGATCTAGGGGGTTCATGACGAGCATCGGCCGGCGAATCGTGCCAACGACGATGGGCGGCGGAGCTGCGAGCCGCGGGGTAGGGGTTTTGGGGGGTTTCGAGGTCGGGTTTCTTGCTCTGGAGCGTTAGAGAACGATGGTGAGTGCTGCTGAGGTGCTCAAGTGAAACTCCGTGCAATGAACCGACCAGACGACGACGTCCGGCGATCGGCCGACGACGGTGATCGCGGGGGTGCTGCTACGGCGCACTACAGCTCGAATTGAGAGGGCTGGTGGACTTGTTACCTTCTGAGGAAGAGTTGGATGCAAGGAATCGACCGGAGACGGCTCGGTCAAAAGGAACGGCGGCGAATCCTCCACGGCGGCGCTGCGGACGTAGGGAAGCAATTAGCCATGGTCAAGGCATAAGAGAGGACGAGAGGTATTTGGGGAGCTTCAGTACCTCCTGGCGGACAGCTTGGCGGTGATGGCCGGCCGGGAGACACGCCGGAGCAGCCTGGCGGCGTGCGGCGGCGCTGCGCAAGCTCGGCGGCGCGTGGACAGGGCGATGGAGTGGCTCGGGTGGTCTTGCGGTGCGATGGCGAGGTCAGGCACGGCTCGGTGGTGCGCAGGCGCCTTAAGAAAGAGCTTGGGAAGGTCTAGGGCGACGGGGACGCGTTCGCCGGCGTTTATGGAAGGTCCGCGGCGGCCGCGGGTACTTTCCAAACCGGGCGAGCTCGGTTTCCTTACTGGGGACGGGTGAAAAAGGAAGGGGAAGGCGCGCGAAGCTTCGTGGAAGCTGCCTGAGGCCTTGGGGTGCTTGGTATGGAAAGCGCGCGCGGGAATGGCGCGGCGGTCTCGGGCGGCGAGTGCGGGGCGCGCGTGGCTACGGTATTGGCGCGTTCGGCGCGAGGGAAGGAGGGCCTGGCCGAGCTGGTGTGTCTTGGTGAGGCCGTGCTGGAGCGACGGGGACGCGTTCGCCGGCGTTTATGGAAGGTCCGCGGCGGCGGCGGGTACTTTCCAAACCGGGCGAGCTCGGTTTCCTTACTGGGGATGGGTGAAAAAGGAAGGGGAAGGCGCGAGAAGCTTCGTGGAAGCTGCCTGGGGCCTTGGGGTGCTTGGTATGGAAAGCGCGCGCGGGAATGGCGCGGCGGTCTCGGGCGGCGAGTGCGGGGCGTGCGTGGCTACGGTGTTGGCGCGTTCGGCGCGAGGGAAGGAGGGCCTAGCCGAGCTGGTGTGTCTTGGTGAGGCCGTGCTGGGAGAGAAGAAGAGGGGGCAAAAGCAGACCGGAAAAAGAATCCAGGGTGCAGAACTGAACTGTGGGTCTAACAACTATTCTAGAGCTCCAAACAAAGTGATTCAAATTTGAATTTAAATAAATTTAAATTCTTGTTTGAATCACAAGCAATACAAAAATAAATGCAGCAACATGAATGCAACAATAAATGTTTCTATCTCTTATATTTGATTTTAAATTTTTGAAAATTATTATTTAGCCCTTATAAAATAGGTGAGAGTATTAAATAATTAATTAAATGCCAAAAATTTTAAAATTGAGTATTTTGGGTGTTACAACTCTCCATCTGGGATTTAACTCCCTAGCATTTATTAGTGGACCTTTAATTCTTTGGTTAATTGAGACTTGAATGGGCCAAGGCCCAATTAATCCAACAGCTTTGCTTCTATCCCCAAATAGAATGATAGAAGGCCGAGATCACTCATGCGGAATGCCCTTCGCATCTCCTCCTTGAACTCAGCAACACCCACAGGGTCTGAACCAGTGATGATGAGGTCATCCACATAGAAGCCCACCACCACTCGAGCTGCCCCCTTCCCTCTGGTGTACATGCCATGCTCTTTGACACAACTTGTGAACCCCATTTTTTATAGGCTGCTGTCGAGCTTCACATTCCACGCCCAAGGGGCCTGCTGTATCCCATACAGAGCCTTGTTCGGTCTCAACACTCTGGCTTTGTAACCGGTAGCAATGAATCCTGGAGGCTGCTGGACATACACCTCTTTGAGCTCTCCATTCAGAAATGTTGTTTTGACATCCATATGTGTAACACCCAAAAATTACCTATTTAAAATTTTTAGTAATTAATTGGATTTTATTTAAATTGTTCATATTTAATATAGGCTAAATGAATTATTGATGAATATTAAAATCAAATATAAGTTGTAGAAACATTTTTGTTGCATTCATGCTGCTGCACTGTGTTTTGATTATTGGCAAAGTAAGTTGGAATTTAAATTCTGTTTAAATTCGAATTTGATTTGCTTTTGTTTGAGCCCTAGAAAAGTTAATCCAAGCCGAGTTCACTTTTGCTGCCTAAGCTTTTCCCCTGGTCCACTTTCGCACCCGCCACTCTTCCTCCCCAGCCAGGCCAGCCCCTCCTCAGCTCTTTCCCGGCCCAACTCGCCCTCCTCCCCCCCTCTTTTTCTCCTGGGCCAACCCCGAGTCGGCCCAACTTTTCCCCACGCCCAGCCCAACCTACCGCGCCTTCCCCTCTCCCGAGCCACTAACCGCGCGGGCCCGCGAGTCAGGGCCGTCCCCTTCCTCCCGCCGAACACCCCCTTCTCCCCGGCGCCAAATCCGGCGTGCGATCCTCGGCCGTCCCGGCCTCCCCGCGCCCGTGGGCCGCCCAGGAAGCTTCCACGTAGCTCTTGCCCCGCCCCCTTTCCTTCTTTGCGCCGCCCCGAGCAAGGAAGGTACGCCCCGCATGGAAACTGGCGCTCCGGCCGCCGCCGCCTGATCCCAGATCGCCTGCCTAATGTGGCTCCCCCGGCCTATAAAAGCACCCCTTGCTCACCCCCACACCTCATCAGCACCTCCTCCGAGCCCCTAGCCCCCCAGTGCCCCTTTCGAGCTCGCTCAGCGCCGCCGCCGCCCGAAGGATCGCCGCCGTCGTCGAGCTTCCTCTTTCGGTGCCGATCCGCGCCAATTGGGTCCTGCATAAGCTTCACACCGCGGTGAGCAACATTTTGGTCCACCTCCCGCTCTCCCTCTTCCCCCCTAGCGCCCATTTCTCCACTCGCCGGCGAGCTTCGCCGCGGTCCGATGACGTCCGGCCGCTGCGCCATCCCACCACTGCCTTGATCCACCCTGGTGAACTTGCCTTGCTCCCCTGATGGCGTGGAACCCATCCGTGCACCTTTTGGAGCCCCCTACCTGGAGTTTGGTCGAACTCCGGCGAACTCGCGCCTCTACCGAGCGGCGCCGCCGCGCCCCTGACCCCCGCCGGCGACCCAAAACCCCCCTAGCCAATCCCAGCTGCTAGATCATGATCCAACGGCGCTTAGCGCCCGAGCCCCCGAGTCAAACCAGAGACGTAACGGTCAGCCAGGCAATTTTGCCAAAGAGCCCCTCCACTATTAGAAATCAACCCGCGCTCCAGCCGTAGTTCAAAAGTAATTGCGAATAGCTCCTAAATTTTATAGAAAACCCCCTACACTTTTTAAATATAGAACCCGCCGTCCTTAGCTAACCGATTTGCACGTAGGCCCCTGAGTTTTAACTCATAATTACGTATAGGTCCCTGGTTTCTCCAAAATAAGCCCCTGGAAACTTTTAAAAATTGCCAGCAGGTCCCTAGAACTTAGAAAACCCTTATCTTTTTCATTTTAGCTCCGATTAGTGTGATTTCCGCGCTCATGTGTTCGTAATGAAGCGTAGAATATTTCTAAAACCATTATTTGTTCTGTTTCTACTATTTGGTGTACTGTTCTAATAGAATATTATTTGTTTGCATGTATTGGTATGCGTGTATGCTTGTGTGGTGCTTCGTGTCCAGTCGGTGAGCCGTTAGCCTAGGAGTTCGAGCTCGGTGAGGACTTTCCGGAGCAGGACTCGCAGCAGCAGCAACACTTCGAGGAAGGCAGGTTATAGCACGGACAATCCTTGCTACCTAAACACCCCCTTTACAATTATTTAATTTCATATGCATGTGTCTAATTTACTGTCCCATTAAGGTTGTACCTAGCTTTGTATATCCTGTTCCTTTGATAACCTTGGGTTTATGCATATGGGTAGATTTTTGCTATGCGCAGCTACTGTCACCATTATTCCACTGTAAATTTTGACTTAATGGTTCACTTCAACATTAATGATAAAACTTGCTTTTTAGCAACTTGGTTTAGGGAGCTAGAGCATGTGCTGTGTGCTTTGCTCTAGTGTCTCTCCGTAAGGTCCAGTTCTTAAAGCGGCAACCCAGGAGCCTGTCGCCACCACTAGAACTATTATGGCTCTGGTCTTGGTCAAGTAACTTGTATGGCTCTAGCTTGCCAGTGGCTACCATTGGAGCTAACGGCGTTAGTGGACACAAGGTGAAAGGGTGTTTCCGGATTCCACCGAGGACGGGCGATCCGTCGGCTAGGTCACGTTAGACCTAGTCCCGGGTTGGGAGTCCCTGTGATGGGGAACTTCACACGTTGCGCATGGATGGGTGCGATGCCCGCGCTCTAGATGCCATCGACCCCCCTATGGTGTGACTCTGTAGGCGTACGTCGATCTTGGTGCTTACGGTCTCACCGTCTTGTTAAACTAGCGACTATAGTCTTGTTAGGGTGTCTTGTGAAGAACCTCGTAGCGTCCCTATGCCATCACACCTTGGAAGTGTTGATGTGCGTGGTTGGGTGCAAAGTTCTTTTGAACTTTTACGCGATTGGTGGGTAAAGGGTGAAACCTCTGCAGAGTGTAAAATCTATCATGATAGCCTTGCTCAGGGTCACGAGCGGCCTGGATCCTTTTTGATTAGAAGGTGATGTTTATTTATGTTTAATGTCACTTATACTTTATTAATTGGGTTACAATTGGGTTTTCATTCACCTGTAGTAATTTGGTCAATGTTAAAATGAACCAACTAAAAATGCTAATGCAGTTAAGCCGTGTCTAGCCTATTTTGAGCCTTCATACCCGTGCTATACTTGTTAAGTATTTGTTTACTTACACTTGTCATTATTCAAGAAAATCTCGGACGGGTAAACAGATTGGGCTGAGCATGAGACTGCTGCTGAGTTCCCAGAGGACCTGCCATACTTCTGAGTTGCGCTCTCCCAGTCAGAGTCCCTGTGGACCGCGACTCCGCTCTAGTTGAGAGTTATAGACTTCCGCTGTAATAAATATTTATGATATACTCTGATGTAAACTATTTTATTTTGAGCATTTGTACTCTGTTTATCATATTTGTTCGCTGTATGTGTTCTGTGGACTTCCTGGGCACACATATGGCCGCATTCGGGTTTTTGTGAAAATCCGGGTGTGACAATATGGTGTACAAACACGGTCGAAATCAACCCCCTACTACTGGACATACCCCTTGGTGACGAGACGAGGCCTGTGCTTGACAATGGCGCCCCCCTCATCGTGCTGCACTTTAAACACCCATTTCAAGCCAATTGGGTGATGCCCGGGGGCAGATTGACCAGCTTTCATGTGCTCTTCTGTTCAATGGATGCCAGCTCCTCCATCATGGCCTTGAGCCAGCATTGATCTCATTTGCCCTATTCGAACATGGCCGGTTCCCCACTATCCACGGCCACCAGCAGCCCCCCTATTGCTACTGTCTCGGCCTACCCAAATGGAATGGTGCCCTTCTCTAGGATGTCATCCAGCTTCCTGAAGCGTAGGGGAGCGTCGTCATCGTTGTCGTTGTCGAGGTCGAGGCTTTGGCTCGGCGGAGACACAAACTCCACCCCTGGAGCAGCTGGCTCGGGTGCGCCGCACTCTGCCCACTGAACCAGTGTGCGCACCCCGCTGGGCATGCTCGACGTCGCGCTCCGGGGCGTCCCTCCGGACACGCCCGGCGTCGCGCTCTATGCAGTGCTTCCTGACGCGCCTGATGTCTCATTCCGGGGCACGCCCGGAGCACCCGATGCCCCACGTGGTCTCGAGGCCACTCTCGACGATGTCGCTGCTGCTCCCGTTGCGCCCGGGATGTGGTTGTACTCGATGACGAATGGATCGCCACCACTGCTGTTGCCGAAGGTGTTCGTCTTCTCAACATCTTTCTCCCAATTCTCGGCGTGCCATTCTTTGAACACCACATCACGGGATACGTGAACCCGATCGGTGACCTGATTGTAGAGCCTGTACCCCTAGGTCCCTGACTCAAACCCGACGAACACCATCGGAGTACTCCTATCGTCCAGCTTCCGTAGATGGCCGCTTGTGTTCTTGACATGTGCAACGCATACGAAAGTGCGAAAGAAATGGACATCGGGCTTGGTTCGATACCATGCTTCGTACGATGTCTTATTCTCTAAACTCTTCATCGGTGTGCGGTTGAGCACGAAGGCCGCCATCGCCACGGCTTCTCCCCAGAAGCACCCGGGGACGCCCAGGGACTTGAGCATGCACCGCGCCGTCCCCAACACGGTTTGATTCCGGCATTTCACCATGCCGTTCTGCTGTGGCGTGTACGGCGTGGTGAGGTGTCGCTGGATTTCTTGCTCGGCGCAGTACTCCCCGAACGCCCGCGTCGTGAACTCGCGACCACGGTTGGTGCGCAGTGTCCCCAGCTTGCATTCGGCCTCTGCCTCCGCCCTCGCCTGGAGACGGATGATGGCCTTGGCTGCCTCATTGTTGGTGGCCAGCAGAACCAGCCACAAGAAGTGGGCAGGAACAGCTTGCCTCCCTGCGTTAGTGGCGTGATTGGCCCACACAAATCGGCGTGGACCAACTCTAGCTTGCGCTCCGCCCTAAACTTGCTTGCCACCGAGACACTACTGCTTCCCTACTAGTTACCCGTCACACACCTGGTCAACATGCTCGATCCTCGGGAGTCCACGCACCATCTCCCCCTTGACAGCTTCTGGAGCCCCTGAAAGCCAAGGTGCTTGTACCTAGCATGCCACCGCCATGACGGCTCCTTGGTGTGCACCGCCAGGCACACCGGCTTGTCAACGGTGAGGCTAATGATGTAGAGCTGGCTCGCCCCACGGGAACCACCACCACGAGCAATCGCCGCTGATCCCAGATCTTTAGTGCCCTGTTCTCCAGTAGGATCTTGAATCCCTCTTCCTCCAGCTAACCCAAGCTGACGATATTCGCTGTCAGCCTAGGAATGTGGTACCCACCGGTGAGTCGCTCGTGCTTCCTGGTCTTGCACTTGAAGATCACCGTGTCTTGGCCCTCGATTCCAACGGT
Organism: Echinochloa phyllopogon; assembly: GCA_033239725.1. Taxonomy (NCBI): domain Eukaryota; kingdom Viridiplantae; phylum Streptophyta; class Magnoliopsida; order Poales; family Poaceae; genus Echinochloa; species Echinochloa phyllopogon. The sequence continues at coordinate 19,062,284 of BTCW01000016.1, forward strand.
GGAGCCATCGCCGAATCAGACGGTGCCGCGAACACTCGTGTCCTCTCACCCCCGTCATGTGATTCGTGGCACCGATGCCGAGGATCCAGTGGGTAGTGTCATCATCGCTCTTCTCCCCGAGCTAGACGAAGAGCTTATTTCGTTGAGGTGGACGGTGTCCTTCACGATGGCCAAAGAGGAGGGTATAGGATCTACCAGGGCCGCCACAACGGCAACCAGCAGGGTGGGCTCCTGCTCTACTTCCGCCTGGGCTGCATGTGCCTCGGCGTCGTGCTTCCACTTTGGGCACTCACAGGCCTAATGCCCCCAACTAACGCAGTAGCGGCACTCATCACGTGTGATGTCGCCATTACCGTCGTGCCCACCGTCGTCGTTCCGATCGCGCGAGCCTTCGCCTCCCTTCTTCCGGCCACCGCCGCGTCCTCCTCTTCCTGAGGAGCTCGATCCCCTCGACGATTGCCACCAGTTGCTCCACCATGAGGTTGAGCTGCGCTACATCGGCACCATTGCCAGTGAGCTCGTACCGGTCCGCTTCCGCTTTGAGGCGACCGATCAGATCCTCGATCGGGATGTCCTCCATGTCCAGAAGAGTTTCGATGGACGTGGCGATCTGGTGGAACTGCGGTGGTAGGGCCTGGAGGGACTTGTGGACGATCGTCTCATTGTCGATCTCGTCGCTGAGCGTCTACAACTGCTGCACCATCCCGTTGATGCGCACGTGGAAGTCATTGATCAACTCACCGTCCTTGAATACCAGGGAGTCGAAATCCCTATCACTACAAGAAACCATTTAATCTATGACGGAACTATTTCGTCACAGATCACTGAAAAATCGTCATAAAACGGTATTTGTGACGTTTTTAGAAAAGGTCATGGATTAAGCGTCATAGATTAAATCGTGTGACGGTTTAACAAAATTCGTCACAGATTGTAGTGATCTGTGACATTTTTTAATCGTCATAGATTGATCTTGAGCCCACGAAGCCCAGCCCAGGCCCAATGTTTATGACGAAATTAAACGTCACAAACAGTTTCCACGTAGACTGCTATTCGTCACGGATTGAATAGCCATGTGACGAACCGGATTCTCACCGACGAGAACCCGACTCCCTGTACCCTTGAGATAGTCCCAGGAATAGCAGCTATCTCGTACAGAACTCATCTCAGTCGAATATCACATCCATACAACGATAAAAGATTCATTACATGACATATATAAAGACAAAGCGTCTGGTACAAGCCCTCTGGGCTAAATCGACAATAAGAAACATCTGCGCAGCGGTAGCTAGAACAACGGGGACCACTCCTCCATAGGCATCCTTGAGCGTAGCGTGCTCCCTTCAGTCGTACCACCCGTCCTGGTTGAACTCGTGGTCGGGGTCTTCACCTGAGAACCCAAAGTCTGTCCCCAAGGAAATGGGACAGGTCCACGTCACCAACCATAATATGATGCAAGCTTTAAAGTGGCCTATTCTAAGGATATAGAAATAATCAAGGTTTAAGCCAGGGTTTTCTTATGCAAGCAGCAGCAATAACCCAATTTCATCTCATCACCAACTCCTGCTCACACATACACACATCCACTCCCCAATCCAACCATCAGCCTCACGTTTTCCCATCGGGCTCGTCCTGCCACGGCAGGTTCCCGCAAATCATTATCCACCAACACCTTTCGCTCACTAGTCGACTCGGTGAGCTCCCTCCCCACCTCGTCTCAACAGCCTCAGCTGGACCAATCTCTCATAACCCGAATCAAGGATGAGGTAAGAAAGCAGATTCCCATGCTAGCCGGGGCTTCTCAGAAATGGGTCGTCCGTAACCGTGGACACGGCTATACGTATAGTTTACACTCTGCAGAGGTGGCACTCCAGGAATCCATCCGGGCTGCAAGGCTAGTCCGCAACCAACCTGAGACGCAGCCCACAGCAAAGACCCTAAACAGTAGTGGCGCCAATCCTGTCTCCTTGGGCTCGGGAAACATCCGATCTAACATCTGCCCCAGGGTCAATCGGGGGCCGTGGTAAATCAAGGAGATTACGCCGCAACGAATCCCCCCTACACATATCATGCTCGATTCTCCTACAGTCTCGGCACCGCACTAGAGTAGGCTCGCTGGAACCCTCCCCATACTGGGTAGATGGTGAGCACGGTATTTCCCAAGTCCAACGTGGGGGCACGACTCGGTCCTTAATTGTTCGGTAAAGCGAGTATCTGCATCACAAGCGATCCGCCGCAACGGTCCGCAATCGGCACCCATAACAGGTATTGCCGCCCAAACTCCTCAGGTACTCACCGAGTACCAATCCCCAAGTAACCAGTAACCATGTACCCGCAACAGGTACCCCATAGGGACTGCCCGAGTGCAGCCCCTCAGCACCTCGATCAACGATCGAGTTGTTATTACTCGCTTACACCGCCTAGCTGCACTACTCCTCCCAAACCACCCACAACTCACGCCAAGAGGGTCAATCACAACCATCCCAACACATGCATAGCATAGCATATATATAAAGTGAGTAGTAGGTAGCAAGGTAACAGGATAATAACAAAGGCAGTGCAGGTTTATCATGCGAATAAAGTAAAGCGCTAGCATACTAGTTTGCATGTCTAATAGGTATTTCAGAGATGGTCGGGCGTGAACCTGGGCAAAGGTCTTCGTCCTCGTCAAAGCAGTTGTTGTAGTAGTCCGGCTCCTCCTGACTCTCCGGAGCTCCTAGGGTTGCGCGAAAATAAAATAAGACGCGGCTACTAGCAAAGAAACACTAAGACAGCGACGAAAGAAGACCCAAATAACACCAAACTCTACACTAACGCGTAGATCATGATTTTAGAAAAATATAGAAACTGGTTTCATACTTTTCTGAGCTACGGTTGATTTATTATTAATTTTCGAAGTTTAAATCATTTTCTGAAAATATTAAATAATTTCCGAAAAAGAAAACAGACAATTAATTAGCCTGCTGACGTCAGCATGACGTCATGCTGACGTCAGCAGTGGGGTCCGCCTAGGATGACGTCAGCAGTGGGCCCTGCTGACGTCAGCGTTGACTGGTCAACGTCAACGGTCAACGGGGTCAACGGTCAGCTCTGGTCAGTGGGCCCCATGTGTCAGTGACTCGCAGAGTATGACAGGTGGGTCCCATACGTCAGCGCTGTTAAAAGAAAAAGAAAAAGAATAAACGATGGCTCGGCTGGAATTGGGCCGAAAGCGACTGGGCCGGAAGAGTTCAAGGTGGTTAAACAGACTTAAACGCGAACATTTGGCCCACGAAGGGGTGGCTGCTGGATTCGCTCTGGTGGACTGAGTCCACGGTGCACCGTGAGAGGGGTTCACATGAGCCGGGTGCACGGGATCTAGGTGTGGTCGGCTGGGATCTTCTGTGACCGGCTGTGTGGCATGAGGGTGTGGTCTTGCGTGTGGCTTGGCCACGGCGCGACGCGACGCGTGCGCGACGCGCTCCAGAACGCGCCGGCGGCGAAGCTCGACGGCGGTTATCGCCGGAAACAGCTCGGCTGGGCTCAAGATCGGCCGGGGTAGCTTCGCTAGGGCTCGGTGGTCACGAACAGGGTGAAAAGGGGCTCTGCTAGTGTTTGGCTTGGGCTTACCGACGCGAACAGCGGCGGCTTGGCCATGGACGCCGGCGAGCACGTCGGCGGCTTGGGTTTTTGGCTCAACTGCGCATGGTTTGGGTTAAAGGGGGTGCGACTTGCGCGCGCGTGACATCCAGCGTCTGCTGAGCTACGGTTAGGTGCTCGTGCGCGGGCACGTGGCTGACCACGGCCGCAGCACGGCCTCGGCGTTCGCGCGCGCGAGCAGAGCTCGGCCGCGACGGGCCTCGGCTGCGGGTAGAAGCGACGGCGGGTTGCGGGTGCGACAGCGGCGTTGGGTCCCTGCACAAGAAGATGGCCACGACACGAAGGTCGGGTCCCAGAGGCTGGCAGCGACGGCGGCGGCGGAAATCAGCCGGAGACAGAGAAGAAGGGGGAACTCGGCGGCGCTCACCTAGGGTCACGTAGACGATCGCTGCAGCTCGGGGAAGGCTCGTTGCAGTCCGGAGGTCCTCGCGCTCCTCCTCCCGTCCTTGGTCCGGCTCCTCGTCGGCGAGTCCATGGACGGTGGCGCTCCGGTGCTCGGTGTCGACGCGGGGAAGGCGACCGACTTCTCTTCTTCCCTCGGCTTCTCCTCCACTGGCTTCCTCGACTCCCTTCCCCACTTCTTCCCCTTCGAATTGGATCTGGTAACCCCCACGGGGCTGCGGCGGCTTGAACAGGGAGAAGGCCGGCGGGGGGTGTTTTATAGGGCGGCGGCTGATCTAGGGTTCAGGCTTGGACGGCTAGGGTGGCTTGGCGTCCGTGCCGGGGCCACGCATCGCGATCGCGACGGGCCGCAACGGCTCGGGTGGTTGGAGTCACGGGCGGCGCGCTCGCGGGAGAGAGAGAGGGGCAGAGCGGCGCGCGGGGGAAGACGACGCAAAGAGAGGGGTAAAGCTGACAGGCGGGGCCCGCCTGTCAGTGGGAGAAAAGGAGACGCGGCGGGGACGCGGCGAACGGCTGGGCCGAGCTGGGCCGAAAGGCCGGCTGGGCTACTTGGGTTGCTGGCTCGGGAGAAGAAGTTTAGGGTGGTTCGATGGACTTGAGCTTCGGGAATTCGGCCCACGAACAGGAATAGGGTTTGACAATTAGTTTGGCCAATTAGAGTTTGAATTCAAATCTAGAATTTGAATTCAAACCAACCAAAAATCCAAATAAATCCAAATAAATCCAAATCACACTATTTCATCCTTAGCACTTCAAATTGATTTTAAATTTGAATTTAAATTGCCTAAGAAATTAGGGAGCAAATAGAAGACACTCTTATATGTTTGTTTGCATGCACACAATTCCACCAAAAATTTTTAAATTCGAATTTTTGCACTCAGCAAAACCTATAGGAATTTTGGGTTGTTACAAGCCATGTCACCACTGTTGCTGACGTGGCGGCCACATTTGATGCGGACGTGGCAGAAACAGTGGACGCTTACATGGCAGACACCGTGGACGCTGACATGGATTCTCTTTTTTAAGCCTATTTTGTTGTGGGCTTAGCCCAGGTCACAAAAAAGACAGCAGTCATTTCAGCCGAAAAAACATACCAAATTTTGAGCTATTTTAGCCCAAAAGACACATTTTTCAGCACATGTATCAAAATTACATAATACATAAGTGAATTACAACATATATGAAAATCAATATCTCATGTTATATTCAGATACACATCGAAATAGCTAGTTACAATGATGTTTCCATCTTGCATCTATTGGACATTCTGTCAATAATCTGCAACCAAAATAAAAATATCCATCAACACAGATATATATACATGCACAAGCAACCAAAAAGCCAACTACTGTTTACTGCTAACACCGACAAAACTTGAGATACCAAGTAACAAATCAAATCTCAAAGGTACTGAAACTAAGTATGCTTGCTGTTCGCAAAACTTGTGACACAAGAGCGAGGTGTTACTCAAGATCACAATAAAATTAAACGATTAGGCTTGCAAAAGATGGCTTATTTACTGAACTTACAGAGATTAGACAAGCAACAAAGCCATCTCAAGGTAATTAAAAAGCACTAGTATGGAATAAGATAATTACTAAGACAAGACACATGGAACAACACAAAAGGACACATCAACACTCAGTCACTTGTTCAATGGAATGACTTACCGCCAGTATTACCAGACAGCATGGTGTCCCAAACAGTCAGGTACATGTTGCTAGATCTGTCATTGATTACAAAAATCGTAAATACGAATTTAGAAGAGTACTCAGACAACACAAACAATCACCACTGTTGTTATTAGCATAGGATGCTTTTGTTTAATGAGATGTCCCTGTGTTTCCTTGCTTATTTAAGAAGCTTGTAGATATGAAATATTTGAAATGGCGTGAGTTTCCCATGGTCCCCCACAAAAAAGAAAATAAGTACAGACTGCTACTGATCCATCTGTTGTGTATTGATAAGTATGTCCCTATCTAAAAAAATAATTTCATTTTTTTCAGTAAAGCATTGAATTACAGCATCATTATTTTGACCCTCTGCAAAGATCAGACAGCATGCGAACCTATCCACTTATATGACATTAATTCTATCACAAAGGCATAGTTCCTTAATGTTTTTTCTCATGGTGTCACAGTTCAGATGTCTCAATGCTAGTGTTAAAACAAATAAAGATAGTTTCAGATTTCAGTCACTAGAGTTAGAACAGTGCTACTATCTCAGAAAGGATACAATTGCAATTTGCAGTAGAATTGTAAGAATTTCTCGATGCACATGTGACCTACCAATCAAGCGAGCAAACAATTCAAATTACTGCTTCTGAGATTCTAGCATAATGGAGGGAAAAAACCATCACTATCCCTACAACATAACGCCACTGCTCACCTCCCCTGGAAACCGACAGGCAGGATTACCCCATCGCCTCTCCATAGAGAATCTCCTCAGCAGCTTCCACAATGTGGGGTTCCCGTCCTCCTATGCACATCATGAATCCTAATATGAACAACAGAGAAATCACTTATCAAAGAGGTAAAGATGTGCAGCAATACAAGACCATTAACCAGACCTCCAATGTCAGAAACAGAGACCGAAGAAACTAAATCTAAGAAACTACCAAGTAAGCTATTGTAACTATATTGAATAATAAATGAACTACATATAAGAGGTCCTCACAGGAATAGGCTAGCACATACATGAGAAAAGAAAGAAGGTAGACAAGAGGATGACGCGATTACCAGCGAGAAAGCGACCACCGGAGGGGAGACCATGGTGCTGCTGTTGCCGACTCGCCTGGCCTGTCCTGCCTCTCGCCAATATCCACGCTGCCGTCACACAACCCACTACTCTCAGCCCAGTCAGCGTCGCAGAGGTTGGATCCACGCCTGCTCCGTCGCCGCCGTAGCCGCGCGGAGAGTCGGAGACGCAGCGACGACACCTCGTCCGACTTGTCTGCTGCAGCAGCACCACCTCCGTCTCACTCGTCCGCCTCTGGCCACCCGCGCCAGATCTGGCGCCGGCAAGCCATGGACGGGCGCCGGCCGCCATGCGGGGCCGCCGCGAGCAGCGCGCGGGGAGGGAAGAGGAGGGACCAGCGCGCGGATGAGCGGCGGCAGAGGATTTGGGCGAGGAGGAGGAGCGGCTGCGGAGCGGGCGAGGAGCACCGGCGGCGGGTGCTCGGGAGAGTGAGGGAAGAGAGAGAAACGCAAGAGGAACTAGGGCTCACGTGATTTTATATTGTGGGGGTACGATCATGGTGGTCAGATCAACGATGGATGGTCAGAATTGTTTGGGCCATTTGGGCCACAACGGGCCTTCGTTTATTCCTTCTCTGATTAACGTTTTTCTTTTTCTTTTTTATTTTATTGTACCATTGTGAAGTAGCACATAAAAATAACTATCTTAAATTAACCAACATATTTTTCTCACGTAACAAACAACATATAAGTTATCATGTAGGAGTTTCAAGAATTTTCAAGTAGATTTGTTATTTTCTATCATTTAAATGAATTTCTGCATGTTTACCCAAAATAATTCGAAACTGACCTATATGTACCTCTAATAAGATTCAAAAAAATTCTAAAAACTATATTTATGAGCCTATGGTCCATTATAGCTCACATCTGGGATATTGATGGAAAATTCAATTGACTTATAGGGAAAATTCAAACTTCTACTAGTCATCTTATTATAAAATAATGATAATAATACCAAAAACTTCTCCAAAAATTCTGAAAATTGACATGGAATCATTTTATGGATGTTTACACTTGGCATAAAATGTGCATTGGGTTCTATGAAAAATGAGTAAACATTGTTCATAAACTAGATTGTTCTCTCACATTGTTTCATACAATTCAACTAAAACTTCGAAATTCCATACAACTCAAGTCTTATATTGCTCATATACACTTACAAATTGGACACCGACTCATATTTAGTATAATATTAGAAAATATGAAGTTACATTACCATTTGTGTTCAAAAAAGTTGGTTCAACTCCAATTTGAAATTCAACTTCAAATTTATTTAAAGAAGTTTAAAGAAAACTCAATTTTTCACCTAAATCTATAGCTCAAATGAAAAACATTTAAATATGAAAGTTGTAGAACTTTTAATTTTAAGAAACTTTTGTTTTGGCTGATCTTCGAGTTTTGACATGTTTTCTCTTTAAATCTCGGTCAAACATCGTTTGACCCCGGGTCAACTCTTCTAAATTTATATTACTACATAAACCACAACTCAATTCAAAAATCGACCAATATGAAAGTTGTATGGTTTTAAATTCTAAGAAACTTTTATTTTGACCAAAATTCGAGTTTCAATATAAAAATCTTGGGAAACGTCAGTCAAACATGTTTGACCTCGGGTCAATTATATTCCTTTTCTCTTCCTCACGAGTGGGCCGCAAGCGCGAGCTGGGCCTACAATGCCATGCGCGTGTGCTCAACTCAAACCTTTTTTTTTTGGGGCCGGTGCTCACAGGCCTGTGCGTGACGGAGGCAGGTGGCTAGGCCGCTAATCTAAAAAAAACGTGGCTAGGCAGCTGTTGGCCTGCGTGTGGCAGCAGCTCTGTTTTTTCTTTTTTTTTGATTTTTCCATTTACTATTTAATAAGATATAGTATATAAACAATTCAAACTAAGTCGTAAATAAAAATCTAATTGTCATTTAATAAGTCATATATAAACAATGCAAATTTGAGTCCGAATGGGCTATTTGCATATCTGCGACGTTTTACTGAAGTTCGTCACAGATTGAAGGCCCGAATTTGAGCCAAATGGACTATTTGTAGATCTGTGACGTTTTTGGAATTCCTCACGAAGAAACCGTCACAGATTAAATAGTTCCTTGTAGTGTATGTAGCTTGTGCTCCTTGGCCCGACGCACCCTCTCGACGCCGAGGTTGGCCATGTTGAGGTCATCCCAGACCGCCTTCGCACTAGGCTTGCTTGCCATGGTCTCCATCATTTCGATGGGGACCGCCTTGCAGATGGCCTCCAACACCATCTGATCTTCATCCTCCTCCACGTCATCATAGTTGATAGTATCCCAGAGATGTCGTGCCTTGAGCATGACACGCATCATCGCTGACCATGGGCCATAGTTTGTCTTGGTGAGCGTCGGCCATCCGGCTTCCCTGACATCCTCGATGCAACGCTCCACCGTGCGCTTGATGACGAGCGTGTCATCGCGGTACCTCGGGCGTGGACGCCGCCGCGGTGCTGAAGGTGACTGCCGCTGGCGAATCTGAGGCTTATCGCATGCGAAGGAGTGCCGCGCTGCCGACAACCTCTATTTGGATAAGTTAAGGTCAACAGGTTTCATTGAGCCATGGTTAGAGAGAGATGCAGAAGGAACAAGAAGAAGAGGAGAAGCAATGCACGGTGAAAATAAAGGTACCAGATATTTTCTTTGGACGCGGATAACGGTCGCGCGTTAAGCAACCGCGTGACCCGACCCCGCCGCTGTCTCCTTCTTCGGCTTCAGCGGCCTCCGCCGCCGCCTACCACCGCGGCCGACGCTAACTCATCGGCCGCGTTCGCCACCGCCCCCTTTGCCCCCGCCGCCCGCACCTCCCCCGGCTCTGGCGGCCTCCGCCACCGCCTACTACCGCGGCCGCGCTAACCTCATCGGCCACCGTTTATCCTCTGCCTTCTCCGCCCCCGCCGCCCGCTCCACCCACCAGGGGTCCTGCACCGCCCCGCCGGCAGCGCCATCGCCACCCGGCCCTCCACGTGGCTTCCATCGACGCTGCCGGGCCTGCCGCCTCCCAACCTCCTTCTAGGTCCGCCGGCGACCGGAGGCCCCCAAGAAACTCCGGAACCCTAACCCGGCGCCGCCCTAATCTTCTTCTCCTACTCCGGCAGCAGCGTGCGGCGACATGAGTGGGGCGCAAGCGCAAGCGCGTCCGCGTGACCCAACGCGCTGTAGACTTACAGATTTTCTTTAGCTTGTGTGTTGTATGTGGACAGGAAGAGTCCACGTAGCGTGTGGAGTGAAACAAATTAATCGGACGTCTTGTGTGGAGGATTACCGTATATAGCGTATAAATGCGATTCCCAATTCAAATTGGCCTTGACTGAATCAGCCAAAATTTCGTGGGCTGGGCTGGCAGTTTTGCTCCCATTGATTTAGTTTGGGCTCGGGTTGGGCTCCAACGCATTGGCACCTTTCCGTCTCCCACCCCAAATCCACATCTCAAACCTCGCCGCCGCCGCCGCTTGGTGACCTTCTCCTTCCGCGTCGCCGCCGCGCACGGCGTCGGCGGGAGGCCTTTCGATTCCTAGGCCAACCTTGCACCCACGAGGGCAAATCGTCGCTGCGGTGCGGCGGCGATTCAGATTTCCGAGCACAAATTTCCCACTGCTACGCTCTGCCTCTCGGATCCCCTGCCCGCATCGTTGGATAAGGTAGGAAGAATCCCCGATCCAATCTCCATTTTTTCACGTGGATTTGATCTGCGGCATCCTCTAACATCCCTCTCCTCCACCGGAGAAATTCAGCTGGGTTGGCTTCTCCGCGAGATGGCGGAGCAGCCCAGAGAGAAGGTGGCGAACACGACGGCGGCGAGCCTCACCGACGACCTCGTCGTCGATATCCTATCGCGGTTGCCCGTCAAGTCGCTGTGCCGATGCAAGTGCGTCTCCCCGCACTGGCGCGACCTCATCTCCCACCCCGACCACCGCCGGCGGCTCCCCCAGACCCTCGCCGGCTTCTTCTGCAACGACCTGCTGAACAACGGCCGCGAGATGTGGCGGTTCACCAATCTCTGTGAGGCACGCCGGCCTCCACTGATCAGCATCCCCTTCTCCTTCATGCCCGGGTACGAGGACGTCTCCATCGTGGACGGCTGCAACGGCCTGCTCCTCTGCCGGCCTCCCAAGGGCTCTCCCCACCACGTGTCCCGATACATTGTGTGCAATCCGGCTACCAAGAGCTGGGTTGTCTTGCCTGACTCCGGCAGCCACGGTGATGGTGCTGAAGATGACGAGCCATTGGTTGCCCGACTGGGTTTCGATCCCACGGTTTCCTCTCACTTCCATGTGTTTGAGTTTGTTGAAAATGATTACGGCACTGTGGCAGGGGTGGAGATCTATTCGTCTGAAACTGGATCATGGAGTTACAAGGAAAGTCAGTGGAACTACGAGACTCACTTGTTTGAGAATTCGTTGAGTGTCTTTCTCAATGGCCTTTTGCATTTCTCCACCATTCAGTTCGAGGTAGTGGCTGTGGATGTGGAGGGGGAGTCATGGTGGGTGCTTCCTTCGCCAGAAGATGCTGATGGTGTTGAGGATCGCGATAATTGGAATCCTGGTTTTCTTGGTCGGTACCAAGGACAATTGTGTTATATGAGTCTGCCTTATTATAGAAGGGATCTATCAATCTGGGTTCTTGAGGATTATGATGCGCATGAATGGGTACTGAAGCATCAAGTGACCGTTCGACGACTGGCAGAAAAGATTAGTCCACCTGAAAGCCAGTACTACCATTTGATCACAATTCATCCAGATTGCAATTGGATTCTTTATGTTACTGGTGCGCGTGTGAACATGCTAATGGGATACGATATGGATCGCGATGAAGTGCATGTTATCCAGAATCTTGGGTCAGGCTCTATGATGTCATGTATTCCTTATGTTCCTTTGTATGAGAATTATTGACATATGGGAAATTGATTGTGCCACTTGGCACTCCCTCTGGTCCGCTTTTTACCCTAAAAAGAATGATATTTGAATTTAACAAGAGCCGGGTCCTCAGCTACAAACAGCAAAGTGGTAAACTTTCTTGAGCTGGGCAGTTGTTCGTATCAGTACTTGTTTTTTCAAAACAAGTTTCTTTTTGTAGTTGTTTGTAACAGTGTTTCGTTTCTCAAAACAAGTTTCTTGTAAACTAGCTCTGCATAGTTTATTTATTTTAGGGAATTACAGTAATGCTACTTATTATGTCAAATCGTATTTTTGTTGATGATTGTGTGCTCCACGTGTGGAGAAGAACACTGAATCTTGTTCAGTTACTAGAGCTGCAATCTGCTTTGATCTATATGTTATTTGTTAGAATCAAATATGTCATTTGTTTATCTAGTAATAAAACTAAATGTGTGAGGGCTATGAGCATTCTAACTCAGTCCAAGCCAAGCAGTGGAAATATGGTATTCTTGTTTTGGATTAGTAAATATTGTAGTAGAGTTAGGTTTGTTGGGCTTGAAGTGGACCTGTAACTTAGTAATTTGGCTTCACATGTATCTGGGAAGTATTAAGGTATCGGTGTATAGTGATCTGACATGGGGCAGGGTCTATTCTGTTATGAAGTTGGCAGCATCATGTTACAAAACTGCCCATTTCAGCTGTCACAGATCCTCCTCTTTTAGGAGATGATCATGCTGGTTTCTTGGTGCTACGGAGACCAAGCTATCTGTATATCAAGACACGCTGAGCTAGCATGCATGCTTTGTGAAGGCTGGAATGTGGGTGTTTCTAGGGCTTTATGTGCTTCTGCTCCAATATATAGTGGTTGTTGCTCCTTAGTTTGCAGCAGCAAGAAGTAAAGGCTGAACCTGAGCCTTCTGTATTTGAAGGTTATGGTAATGATGTGGTGAACCGGTGATCACGGATTCACGGGCAATATGTGAGCACAATTGATGCACTGACCCTGTCCTTTAACCTGGACATGCTTTAAGACAGCAACAGTTTCTGCTGAAGCACTGCATTCGTGCATTATCTGGTTCTAGTAATTGAGCTAACAAGCTGTACTGATAGTGATTCTCTTGATGCAAATTATCTTGCTATTGGGACACACCAGTGCTACTTATACATCTATACACATAGTTAATATTGTGGGTGAGGGCTAATGTTAGGGCATGCACTTATGAGTTTGATGTTTACAAACTGCAAACTTAGGTTATTGATTTATACATTTAGGTATATAAATGTGAATGCAATAGCTTGATGGAGGTGAGGAGGGATAGATTTACCATGTTTGAGAGATATATCATGCCAGCATCTCTCTAGTGTTTTAAAAAGGCACAAAATAAATCATATAACTTATTTTAGTGAGGGTAGGACCAAAACCCCATAAGAAAAACCTAGTTCATAAATGCGTCACCTTTCCTCCCCTGTTCGTGATGTATCTCTGAGATGAGCCATGGCCTATCGTTTGATGTGTTCTTTCTGTATGTACCAACTATCTTTTTCATTGTCTCTGTTCCTTCGTTGTGAGTTCTCACGTGTGTCTCTGTTTTCTCATGGAGCTGGACATTATCAGCTATCCTTGTGACATTTTGCCACTGCATGAATATCGAATTCATTACGAGTTTCCACACTAGTGGTTATTTCTGCTAGTGTTCTCGGCAGAACATCTTTGGCAACCAGCAAGTCTGTGATCCATGTCCATGCATGCAATAAATGAGCTTTTCTTTCCGGTCCTATCCTTGACACACTTCCAAAAGTGAAAACATTACGATAGATTGATTCAATAGAATGCCAGCTGTCTGTGCAGAAGCTTTCCCAGATTCTTTGGTCCACGGTTACGGTTTTAAAAACATTACGGTTTTAAAAAAAAGAGTTGGCCGTGGACCAAAGAATAGATCAGTTTAATTTACTGTACAAACAGGGACAGAGGACACTGCCTCCTTTCAAACTCACGTGGAAACTCCCATCTCCATCCTGATTACAAATTAATCCACACTCATGCTGAATGTTTTTGGCTTTGGTCTTTACAGTTTGAAAACAGTTTGAAAACCGGGAATTCACTTAAATACATGGAACGGAAATTGATTGGGCGCCATATTTGCAAAATAACTGTTCTTGTTGTGTTCTCAGAAAGATCATATTGGTCCTACTAGATCCAGGCTGATTGTAGGAATTTTAACATGGCATACTATATGTTAGCAATAATCCTGTGCGTGCTTCTCGAGTTCATGTTTGTGTTCTTGAATGGTTTCTACTCTCCTCTAGGTAGATTTTTTATTTGACTGGAAAGTTGTATATATATTACATAGGAATGCCACTTCCAGGGTTTCAGCCCATCATTTTCACTATACAGATGGCCAGTCAGTGGAATCTTAGCAAGTTCTGGCTGCACAAGCAGGCAAGAATATCGAGATGGAGGATCCATCGTGACGGGTTGGGTTTCCAGAATTCCACATGCTTCCCATGCCTATACCTTTCATTTTGCAGAGTAATTTTTTTCCCTTTTGTGTAAGATGGAGTCCAGCATCGTCAGAGTAGAAGGCCTCGAAGCTCGACGGTGTCCTTTTATATACTACCAATACCATTAGTTTTTTTAATGAACCGCATAAGACAGTGCGAGTTTCATTGATACAGCATAAAAAAATACAAGTCTACGATCCTGGAAGGCCATAGTCAAGAAACAGAAAAGAAAGAAAAACAAACTAAAACTCACCCGGTTGGATTGGGACATCAACACGGGGTACCGCTCACAACCACTCACCGGCTGCAATCTACACACCAATAGCGGTGAGAGACCAGAACTGCAGCTCCCACCCACATATCACACCCTTGCAGACATCCGAACTCCGCGCGTGATCCGGCGCTGATAGAGAAAACAACAGAGGTAGACGCCTTCGTTGGACGTTGCAACCATACAGGACCTATCCGACGGGATGAAAGACGCTGAATCCGAGCAAAAACAACGCGGGGGCCTCGCCTCATCCGCCGTTGGACGCCTCCTCTCGTGCGCGGGGGCCTCGCCACATCCGCCACACCACCATGCTCCGGACTCGTTCCTTGTGTTACCGTCAAGACAACGAGCATGATGCCCCACCTTCAAAGCACCTCACTAGTCAGCCGGACCGACGCCGTTGGTCAGATTCACCATGTTGCATCCCCACGCACGAAACCACTGCCTTCAAGTCGCACAACAAGGTTGTCGCCTGTGCCGTCCTATCACATTGTACCGCACCAGAAAGGCTCAGCCAAGCTGAAAACCAACCGCCGCGGTCTCTCATTGCCGTTGCCGCAAGCGCCGTCTTCTGACGCCGTCCTACACCGCACCGATGGTTGCAATGCAACATCGGCCGCCGTGGTCCGCTTCGAGCAGACGAACGACAACCAAGCGACGACCCCTGGCCGCCAACAAGAAGATAGATGCTTCGACGTTAGGAAGGACAACACCCTTGAGCATGTCCCACGGCGGGATAGCCAGCAAGCAGTGCCAGAGCCGAGTAGGGTCTCTAAAGGCGACGCCTCCAACGAGGGAACGACGCAAGATGCGCCGTCGTCGCTCGTCCATCATGGACAGGGTTTTCACCCCGAGAACCCTAGGCAGCAGGGTTATAGCTCCACAACGATGCCCTCAACAGGGAGAGCGACACCCTAAAGCGCCGCCGTCATCATCACCAGCACAATGCCTGTGAGGGCCTTCGCCTCGTGCATCAACCCATGCTGCACGTACTCGGCTTGGCACTCCTGATGCATTCAGACTGGGCGGCGCTGCCGCCGCGCCTCTACACACCATTCTGCCGCTTCTGCACCTCCACTGCCTCGAGCACACGCTCAGGGCCGGGCCGCTCGTAGCCTCCTCGCCCCGCTCCCACTGCACCCATGCCGACCGTCACACGGACCAGCCGCCTGCTGCCATGCCGGCCTTCCTGGCCGCCCGCGCGCCACCCGTCGCATCCTCAGCCGTTGGCCGCCGCCGCTCGTAGCCTCGTCGCCCCACGTCGTCCGTCGGCCGCCGCCGCCCAGCTCGCCCCGGCCGCCGCCATCACGGCCCGTCTGCCTCTCCTCGCGCGGCCCATCGCGGCCCACCTCCACATCGACGCCCTGGCCACCGCGGCTCGCCGCCCCGTGCGCCAGCTGCCACCCGCAGCCGCGCGCCGGCAGCCGGGGCGCCGCAGCCCCGCACACCGACTGTCTCCCGCTGCAGCTGCGCCGATGCACCTCCGCTTCCGGCTCCACCTCGATGCCGTGCCATGCCGGCATCCCCAGCCGCGCCGCCCGCGCTGGCTCTCCGCGCGCACGGGCCGCCGCTGTGCCGTGCGCCCTCCACTTCACGCCGCCAGATCTACGCGCACGGTGTCCTCGCGCACCGCCGGCCGTCTCCGTGCATTGCCCGTGCCGGCTCTTCGCGCACTGGGGCCGGGTCCGCGCCGCCGAAGGACCTCCCGCGCCGCTGACCGTCTCCGTGCGCCGCCCGCACCGGCCCGCACCTCGTGCATGCCAGGCCGGGCCCATCACCTCCACGCTCGCACCGCCCGTGTCCACGAGGCAGCGCCGGCGCTGTGGATCCGGCCGCCCCCGCCTTACCGGCGTGAGCCGCTTCATGAGGGCCGCCATGGCCGCCTCCCGAGATCCCCCGCCCGCATCCGGAGTCGAGCGGCGATGATGGGGTCAAAAACGCCCGACCGCCGCCTTCCTCGGGGGGGGGGGGGGGGGGGGGGGTGAGGGCGCGGCAGCGGCTGGCCTTTCCGCCGCCTGAGTCGCCCAAGTGGAGGCGACGCGGGGGCTTTTTCTTCTTGATCATATCACTGTTAAGCAACCCTAATACCATTAGTTTCACTGTAATGGTCATTTTCACTGTAGTGGCCATTAGCATGGGTAGAAATTCATGGTGGGAGGTGGGTGTGCCAGAAGATATTGATCATTTCGTTGATGGTGATTGTGCTGATGCCTGGGAGCCTTGTTTTCTTTGACGACGATGCAACGGGAGCTTGTATCATATAAATAAGTACTACTTTGATAATGCCCCATCAATGTGGTTTCCTTAGGATTACAAAAAGGAGGAATGTATATTGAAGCATCAGGTTAGCATTTCATGGTTTTTCTATTGGAACTCATCGATACATGAGCACTGAATTTGTCAACTTTGTAGTATCTCCTGGACAAATGTTACCCTTAAATGAAATGATATTTTGAACTTTAAATTAGTTGGATCGTCAATTACAAGCATCAATCTGGGTAAACTTTTTGATCTTTGTGGTGGTTATCTCTTGAAGATTGTTCTTATTTTCTACATACCTTGTTATGGTAGTTTCCAACATGGCAAATCTTGTAAGTTAGCTTTAGACATGCCCGCCATTTCAGTGAATATAGTTACGCTACTTGTTTTGAAATGGTATTTGACTATCCATTAATGATTGCATATTACACATGTGAATGAAACTACTAGTATTCTTCAATTATTGGTGCAATGTGTCCCTCTGTTGTATCACTAGTAGAAAAACTCGCATTCGTCCACCTATATTTAGTATCGGACATAAAAGACTCGGTACTAAAGTGACATATATGGAGCTCCCGGAGCCATTTTAGTACCGGCTCAAAACACCATCCGGTATTAAAAGTCACCCATCCAGTACTAAGTGGCTTGCACGTTAGTGCCGGCCATCCAGTACCGGTTGGGGATGACTGGTACTAACCCTTCCCCTGACCCGGTACTGTTGAGAAATTTTGTAGCAGTGCATGCAGCTTACTGAATTAATTACGAACTTAGATTTATTGCATTTTATTGATGTCCTGGGAGCATAATCAAATTATATGTGGGATATTTGCTTCGGGTGATATAACACAACAGAAACATACATACCATACAGCACCCAACAGGTTAGATAAGTTACCAGGGTATCATAGTTTGCTTTTAGTATTATTATAAGATCATTGTGTCCATGGGAATAATGAATCTGAAGATCATTTTGTTAGTTTTGTTTAACTAAATCTAGGTTTCACAATAATATTATTTCTATTACATAATAGTCATGTTTTTTTTTGTCTAAGTTTACTTTTCAGAAATCACCTGTCAGTAGACTCCGTATAATATATATAATCTCTGTTCTGTAATAGAGATGTATTGTTCCAGGCGAGTGGTTGTGACGTCCTGGTGTCCAATAATTGCTTGTGATTTTTTTAGTGTCCAGAAAATTTCTTCCAAAACTTGCATAAATTTCTGATTTTAGATGCTCTCTGGCTAGGTTACCAGCATGTTTCTGGAATTGGGATTTCTGTTCATCAATGGTTGCTCTGTACTCCTCTCTAGCTATAGTTTGGACTAAAAAGTTGTCTTACATGACTGTTTTTTTAAAGTATATTGAAATATCTCCGGATGCAGCAGATTAGGATTGTAATCCCGGCTTGCCTTATCTCTAAGGGAGGCTATTTGCCCCCGAAGCAATGTACTCTTATACAATCCACCCAGAAGGCTCAACAATACAATCATCTATTCCACCAATCCTATCCTCCTACGTGGTATCACGAGTTTAGGTTTTGATCCAAAACCTAAAGCCGTAATCTTCCGCTGCTCGTGGCGCCCCTGATCTCCTCGCACCGCCGGCTGTCCTCCACGACGCGCATCCAGCCCCCCTCCCTCCCCCACCCCACACCCCCCAGATAGAAGGCTTTCCTCAAGGAGGAATTGAAATGCTGTACTTATATAGCAAACCCCTCTCTGAAAGCTTCCGGCTTGAGTCATTTCCTTTGACTTCTTGTTTTCTCTTTGAGCCTACGGCTCCCCAATGTACATTTATATATATTATCTCTTACATAAAAAAGAAAAAGATCATGTAGGGGCCTTCCCTACAGTTTCATCAAAAAAAAGTCTACCTTAGGGAATCCCAAATAAAGGGGCCTCCCTGTAAAGGAGTCTACGGTGCGACTTTTATAGATGCGAACCGTCCAGTTTTGTGTCGAACCAGTGAACCAGTGCCATCGATCAATTTGATGTTTCGATATTAATTTTGAACTTTAAACAATAGATTATTATCATATAATTATGTTATACCATCAATTTATTTCATATGTGATATCTTTTTTTAATAAAACTTATATATTATTTACATAAATCACGAGAAATAAATATTATATTAATAAATGATGAACCACTGGTTCGACTAGTGAATCACTGGTTGGACCGATGAACCAGTAGCCTGACCGGTTTGATCTTCGGTCCGACTTTTCGTACTTATTATATGGGACTAATAGATAGTTTGACCGCTTCCAATGCTAATGGGTTTTAAAGATAATCCATAGCGCTAATGGGCTTGAAATTTGGCCCAACAAAGTTGTGGGATGGATGTAGGCTAAAACCGATTTAAGCCCTTTTATTTTCGAAATAATTATTTTTCTGGTACTTAAATAATTATAGATAAGACTAGAATTAACATTTAAACCAAAAAATACTAAAAAATTCAAAAAATCCCAGGAAAATCTCTAGAGATAGAGTTGGATATGAGGAACCCAAATAAAGATATTTAGAGCTCATGAAAATGGATTTTAGCATGTTCCAAAAATTAGAATTTGCTCTAGAAAAATAGAAATAAATTCTAGAAAATCCTGTAAAAATTCCTATTAGGCTTCTAAACACATTTTGAAAACTCTGCACATATTTTCCTATACTAAATTCCTATTAGGCTTCTTATTTCAATTTAATTTAGAAAATAAAATTTTCCTATACTAAATTCCCTAAAAATTATATAAATAATGCAAATATTTTAGAAATTAAATAAAAATCATTGTATTAATTAAGCTTATTATTCACATCCTAAAATTTAAAAATTTTAGGTTGTGACAAGACAGAATCTCGTCTCGAGATTCGCAAAGACTAGATAAAAGGAGGAGAATGGGACAGCAAGACCGGGAAAACTAGATAAAGAGGTGTGTCACTTGGTGTAGATATGGCTGTATCTTCTTTTTATCTTCCAAGGTATCAGGCTTCTTCTTCTTTGTTGATGCGGTCGTGAAGTCTCTACTTCTAGCTTCCTTTTCTTAAATGGGGATTACCTTCAGTATTCCTTTTGATGTTTAGAAGAAGAAGATAGAAAGAAGAACAAGGACATAGGACGAAATCTGAAAGAGACCCCGACCAGCAGTAATGGAAAATCATGAGGATCCCATTGACTAGCAGTAATGGCAGGAGCAGAGGATTCATAGCGTGGTACTGCATTTCCAGAATTCCCTGTGCTTCCCATACCTGTGCCTTCCTTTTGGAGAAACAACGTTGCCATTTTTCTTTTTTAATACTTGTGTTGTGTATGATCAAAGTGTAGAAGGCCTCAAAGCTTGAGTTCCTCTTTATACACAAGGCTTTTGTTTGCAAGATTTGAAGTGATACATAGCGGCTAGTACTACAAATTAAACAAAAAATATCCCAGAGGTGCTGCAGCACTACACAGTTATTCATTTATCATGCAAATATTTACTTCTGAGTTTTACATTCTGCATCGAGAGACTAGGCACTATATTTTGGTTTGACAGTTTACAATAATATGATTTCTATTTTGATCTGTTGCAGAACAATGGCATTTCAACTACCGGTTGATTTGTGTTGTGCAACATATAAATTTTGTACTTTACATTCACAAAATGGACCATCTAACCTTCATCTTTCTGATCATAACTAATCATACTGTCACTTTAAACCTGATCATTTCTCGAGCTTGCCATTTCTAATTTTAGAGTACTGAGTGTAGAGAATGGGTTGGGGGAAACACCACACCCAATCAGGGGGTGAACTCTCATATATATATATAGCCAATCACTACTAGAAAAACTCACATTGGTCCCTCAACATTTGGTACCGAGCACTAAAGACCCTATACTAAAGTGGCTCGGAGCCATTTTAGTACCGGCTCTAAACTTGGAAGGCCTCGGGAGCCACTTTAGTACCGGCTGGTAACACCTGGCGGTACTAAAAGTCACATTTTAGTACCGGCTGGTGTTACCAACCGATACTATAGTGGCGCGCACGTTAGTACCGGCTGGTAACACGAGCCGGTACTAAAGTGTGTCATTTAGTACCGGCTCGTGTCACGAGCCGGTATTAAATTGTCCTCCACGGGTTACTTCAAAAGAAAAGCATCTTCCACTCAATCACAGGTGATGCACAGGTGGGTCATGGGTTCGAATCCTCGCGGATGCGTGTACGCGCATTTATGCGTGAAAAAATCGCGTGACTTGTGACTTGTGTTCGAGCCTCCTGGGGTGGTCCAATTTTTTTTCTTTTTTTTGGGCGCGGAGCCATTTAGTAACGGTCGGTGTTACCAACCGGTACTAAACTGCGTTCGTTAGTACCGGCTGCCCCAGTCGGTACTAACTGGCTTGCACGTTAGTGCCGGCCAGCGAGCACCGGTTGGGATAACCGATACTAACAGGGGGTTTCTAGCCGGTACTGATAAGAGGTTTTGTTCTAGTGAATATCGCTTGTGTTACAAGGAAACAATTCATATACAAGGTATGCATATCAGCTATACAACGTGAGCTACAATTAGCTATATAATTCCTAATACCCGCCCGCAGTCGCACCGGGAGACTGGACCGAAACTCTGTGAAGAGCTGAACTGGACGTCCCTTGGTCATGATGTCCGTGAATAGATGAGCGGAGGGAACATGAAGAACCCTGACCTCTCCAAGTGCCACCTTCTCGCGGACGAAGTGAATGTCGATCTCGATGTGCTTCGTGCGCCGGTGGTGGACGGGATTGGCTGTCATATAGACAACACTCACATTGTCGCAATAGACAATGGTGGCGGAGGCGAGTGGGACATGGAGCTCCTGAAGAAGCTATCGAATCCAGCAGCACTCGGCGACGGCATGAGCAATAGCCCGGTACTCGGCCTTGGCGCGGGACCTGGGCACCGTGGTCTGTCACTTCGAGGACCAGGATATTAGGTTGTCACCGAGGTACATGCAGAAGCCAGAGGTTAATCGTTGAGAGTCCGAATAGCCTGCCCAGTCCACGTCGGAGTAGACTGTGAGGCTGTCCATAGAGCCAGTGCCGATGTGAAGTCCGAAGGAAAGTGTGCCCTTCATGTAGCGGAGGATGCGCTTAACCAGCGCGAGGTGAGGCTCACGAGGGTCATGCATGAAGAGGCACACCTGCCGATAGTTTGGCTCCGTTAGACGCTGAGAGCTTGGCGTGAGTGTCAACAGGAGTCGCTGTAGAGTGACACTCAGCCATGCTGGCGCACTGGAGAAAGTCCATGGCGTACTATCGCTGGGACAGAAACAGACCGTCAGCAGAGCGCGTGACAGAGATGTTGAGGAAGTGGTGCAGGTCACTGAGGTCAGTCATGGCGAACTCAGAGGCGAGTTTGGCCATGATTTGCTGGAGCAGAGTCGAGGATGAGGCGATGAGGATGATGTCATCGACGTAGAGCAGCAAGTAGGCGGTGCTGGCGCCCTCTTTGAGCACAAAGAGGGAGGTGTTGGAAGTTGAGACGACGAAGCCGAGCTGGCGGATGAAGGGGGTGAATCGCTGGTACCACGCCCGCGGTGCCTGCTTGAGCCCATACAAGGACTTCTGAAGATGGCAGACTTAGTCTGGAGCGGCGGAGTCGATAAAGCCAGGCGGCTGCTGGCAGTAGACAGTCCCATCGAGGTGGTCATGAAGAAAGGCATTCTTCACGTTGAGCTGGTGGATCGGCCAGGCGCGGGAGGTGGCGATGCTGAGGACAGCCCGGATGGTCACCGGTTTGACCACTGTGCTGAACGTCTCGTCATAGTCGATGTCGTGATGCTGGGAGAAGCCGCAGATGACCCAACGCGCCTTGTGCCGAGCAAGGGTACCATCGAAGTGGTACTTATGCTTGAAGATCCACTTCCCGGAGACGACGTTGGCACCCGGCGGGCGTGGAACGAGGTGCCAGGTGCCGTTGTCCATCAACGCCTTGTACTCTTCAGCCATGGCCGCACGCTAATTTGGGTCAACGCCTTCTACATCGCCGGTAGAAGTGACAGAGTCTGGACAGTGGCGGAGAGGTTCTTGTACTGCATGCGTTGTATGGTCCCGGTCTGTGAGCGAGCCACAGGGTAGGACGGGGGAGCAGGCGCAGGTGCAGGAACTGGGAGAGGAGCATGCGGTGGAGCAGCAGGACCCGGGACACGCGGCCGACGCGTGTACACGAGCGGGTAGCTCGGAACAAGACCAGCAGCGTCCCACGGTGCGGAGGTAGACGAGGATCCAGACGGGGGCATGGGACCACGCCGGCCCGGAATGCGAGTGTCGGAGGGTGCCAGACCTAACGGGGGTACGAGACCACACCCGCCGGGTCATGAAGAAGCTGAGGGGGCTGTTGATGCTGACGGGGGCACGAGACCACGCCCGTCAGTGCCGACGGTAGTAGACGGTGGTGGAGCAGCAGGGGCGCCGAGCTAGGCACCAGTACCACATCATCGTCAAGTAAAAAATTGAGGGAGGCGGGAGGTGAAGGAGGTGCTGCAGCGAAAAAAGGGAACTGGGACTCATCGAATACTACGTGGCGAGAGATGATGATGTGATGAGTCGAGGGATCGAGGCACCAATACCCCTTGTGAGAGGTTGGGTAGCCCAAAAACACACACGTTGTGGACCTAGGAGAGAGCTTATGTGTTGATGTTGCCGGGATGTTGGGATAACACAAGCATCCAAAAACGCGTAGGTGATCATAAGAGGGGGGGTGTGCCGAAGAGACGTGTGTTGGGGACCTCGGATTGAATCGCCGAGGAGGGGCGTCTGTTAAGCAAGTAACAGGCAGCTGCGAGAGCCTCGACCCAGTAGGATGGGGGCATAGAGGCATGAAGCACAAGAGTGTGAATGGAGTTGTTCAGTTTGTGGAGTACTCGCTCGACCTTGCCATTCTGTGCGGAGGTATAAGGGCACGATAGGCAGAGAAAGATGCCAATGAGGCTAGATAGGCTGCAGTGGCGTTGTTGACAAGTTCAGTACCATTGTTGGCCTGAAAGCACTGCACGGGGAGGCTGAACCGAGTGTGTTCATAGGCAATGAAATCCACCATGTGTTGGTGGACTTCAGACTTACGACGGAGGGGAAAAATTGAACAGTAGTGTGTATAGTCGTCCAAAATCACTAGGTAATAGGAAAAATCCCGAAATACTAGTGACTGGGGAAGTCGAAACATCACAATGAAGTAGCTGAAAAGGTGCAGCAGTATGTGAAACAGATGAACTAAACGGAAGACGTACATGTTTGCCTAACTGACATGAGTGGCCAATGCAACGATCTATCTTATTACATGAAATTGAATTGTTTTTATTAAGACTCGCGAGGGCTGCTGGACCGGGGTGGCCAAGGCGTTGATGCCACAAGGAAGACGACACGGCAAGGAAGCTGGATGCAGAGGTGGTGGCGGCTGCTGGCAGGGTGTAGAGGTCTCCATCGCTATTGCAGCGAACAATCACGCGACCCATCTGGATGTCCTTGATAGAGAAACAGAAAGCGTTAAACTCAAAAGAACAACTATTGTCGTGAGTAAATTGTCTATAACAAAGGAGATTTCTGATAGTGGAGGGGACGATAAGAATATTGTTAAGAGCTAAATTTGACGTGGAGGTGGAAAGAATAGAGTGACCCCTAGACGTGACTGGTATGGAGGTGCCATTGCCTACTGTAATTGAAGAAGAAGAGGGAGGTAGGCGGTGAGTCAGTATACCATCAGAAGACGTCATATGGGAGGAGGCGCCGGTGTCCACCACCCACGGAGAGCCTCCTTGCATGGACATCTGCTGCAGCACCGCAATCAGCCCAGCCTGGTCCCAAGAGTAGGCCTGGGGCGCAGCCTGTTGGGCATGTGTGGGGGTGTGGAGAGGAGCAAAGACGGTGTGGCCTGGGGGCAGGGCACAGAAGGCCCGAAGCGCGCCACCCCTGGCCACCCCATCTTGGGCCGACTTGCCCACCCGGCGGCCCAGTCCATGGGGACATACAGACGCACGAACCGGTCGGGGGAGTGGGTGGGCAGAACTGCACACCGCCGCCGCCGCCGCCGCCTTTCTTCTGCTGCTTCTTCTTGCCGTCGAAGGGCGGCGGCTGCTGCTGCTGGCCGCTGCTGGACCCCGAAGATGCGGAGCGGCAGCCAGAGTGGGTGTAGCCAGAGGAGGCGGCGAGTAGAGCAGAGGCCGCCATGACCTTCTCATCGTTGGATAGGTGCCACTCCTTCAGGTTGAGCTGGTTGCGCACGTCGGCGAGGGTGCGGACCAGCGATGCGGCGATATGGTCGGCGATGGTGGAGTATTTCCAGTTGAGGCCATGGAGCTGATTGAGCACCAAGGTGGGCTCGGGAACCGCATGGCCGACGTCGCGGAGAGCATCACGGTGAGCTTCGTGCGATGGCAGTAGGCGTCGATGGAGTCATCTCCTTGAGTAGATGGCGCGTGTGGAACTCGTGGCTCAAGTAGATGGCGCGTGCGGAGCCTTGTTCACTTGGAATGGGTTGTTGATGGTCACCCAGAGCTGTCGTGCCATCTGTTCGGTGGCATCCATGGCGGGGTCGAGGATGACATCGGAGACGAAGCCGAAGAGCTAGCTGCGGATGCAGTAATCCGCCTGCGGCCAGACAGCGTCGTCGGGGCGAGGAGGGGCGCCATCGATGTGCTCCAGAAGCCCGAACTTCCCGCACATGGCGCGAAAGGCCGAGGATCACTTGGGGAAGATGGATGGCTTCATCTCAAGGGTCATGGGCACATGGGTCTTCACGTTAATGGTGGCGTAGGGGGTGGTGAAGACAGCGAGAGCGGCAGAGCTGGCAGGCGGGGATGGAGCCGCCGAGGAGGGAGCGCAGGTGCCTGACATGGCCACCGGGATGGGCAGGCGCTAGGCAGATTGGATCGGGGAGATGGCGGCACAAGGGAGGGTGCAGCCAGGGGAGTTGTTGCGCGTGCGAGATGCACGCCAACGGGCAGATGAAAGAAAGGAAGGGAGAGAACCCAGACTCGTGATACCATGTAGAGAATGGGTTGGGGAAACACCACACCCAATCAGGAGGGGTGACCTCTCATATATATAGCCAATATGGCTTATGTTACAAGGAAACAATTCCTATACAAGGTAAGCATATCAGCTATACAAGGTAAGCTACAATTAGCTATACAATTCCTAAAATTGAGTAGCCAGCCATACTTGTAACAAAGTATGATCTGAACAAATCAAGTTATCTACCTTTATTTTTCAAAATCATTTTATCTGTATGGTATAAATCTGTTCAAGATATAACATTATTGTGCAGATCTCAAATCTAGCCATGAAAATAATTTTGCTAGCAAAGTTGAAGATGAGATAATATTGATGTTTACTTTATACTCAATGATACATTCATATTTATGCCATCCTTTAATCAAAAGATCATATTATTTAATTAGAACATGGCGAACCATTCAAGAAAACATAGCCACCACAAGGGTCGTATGGCTCTAATTTTGCCAGTTAATTAGTGAATTTAACGCTTGGTAACCTTACCAGGAAAGGGCGAGAGGGGATGTGTTGATAGGGTATAGCCTGGTCCTCTTGACCTGTACTCACTAGGTGGATTATGCTATGCTTTGAATGGAAACCTTAGGAGGATACTTTGTATTAAGTAAACTTTGTAAAGGCCTTAAATCCCTAACCACTCACCTTGGAAGTCATTAAGGACCTTGCAAACCTAGGCAACATGAGAGACACGTCTTGTGGGTAAATTTGTATGACCTTGGCAAAGTGTCTAAAAACTGTTACAATAGTTGTGCTCACAGTCAAAAGTGGCATCTACCCTCACATGATAATTGAACTTGATGATGAAATAAATTATGATTTATAGTTAGGTTATATGATTTTGACATATGTTTCTATGAATTTTGGATTGGTATATACTTATATCGTTAAATAGTTGCTAATAAATTTGTCTAGTTAAAAGTGCTTATAGGGGTGAGTCGGCTGCCCTTTTGTCCTGTATGTTTTTTACACTTACTGAGTATGGCATGTATTCACTCTTGCTATTTTCAAATTATTTTTTTTCACATATAAATGGATGCTATTCGGAAAGAAAACATGTCATGAAGATGCATAAAGATGGTGTTGAAGTTAGGCATTTGCATGAAGATGCATAAAGATTGTGTTGAAGTTAGGCTTACCCAACCCTCGGTTAATTGCCTGTGAAATTTGGAGCTTAATTTCTAGGATAATAAGTTGTATATGTTTGATAGACTCTAAAGTCATATTATAATATAATTTTATGTGACATTATATCTGTTATACTATATACAGATGATGTCGTTGAATGTTTGAAACTATACGGTGTTACATTTGATTTGTTTTTAAAAATGGGCGTGACAATAATTTGGTTCTCTCATGTTGCTTGCATATCTTTATCGGCTACTAACTATTTAGACTATCATATGGTTA
Organism: Echinochloa phyllopogon; assembly: GCA_033239725.1. Classification (NCBI taxonomy): domain Eukaryota; kingdom Viridiplantae; phylum Streptophyta; class Magnoliopsida; order Poales; family Poaceae; genus Echinochloa; species Echinochloa phyllopogon. The sequence continues at coordinate 19,089,418 of BTCW01000016.1, forward strand.
GGATAAATCAGTGTTACAGTTAACATAATGCATGCATGTACCACTACAACACAAACCCCTGTTTCACAACGGATGGTTTGCAACAGAATCTAGATGTGCTGCTCATTGTTCCGCATCCCACACATTCCTCATGGCCCACAACAGATCCTAAGGGTGTGTTTGGTTGAGCTGTGGCTTTTAGAAAAATAGCTATTGATGTGAACTAGGTGCTCGATCTTTCATCAGGTTAAGGATAACTCGTTTTGGGCGGAGCACAACACACCAATCCGGCTTCAAGTCAGCAAACTCGAACCCTGCAATCATAGCACCACGACTCCTTTGGTTATCAATTGTGTCACAACCTGGTTGAACTCGCCAAGAAGGTTAATCCCTACCTGCAAAATGAAGAACACAAGCAAAAACTCGAAATAACACAACTCTCAAAGGAAGTGACAAACTGTAGATGTATGATTATGCACAAAGTTGGGGTTCTACAAATTGATGAATGGTTAAACTATTCTCGACAGATTAATCTAAGCAAAACCCAAGTCTAAATGATGGTGGCTACTGAATTTATCATCCTAGGGGCGAGCTATGGTTGGGGCGCCCCCCTAATGGGTTGTAAGACAATACATGGCCCAAAGGCCGAAAAGACGATGACAGAACATCCTTACAGATTCTGGACGTCATATTGTTTTCAGATTCTCGTTGCCTCAGAAGGAAATTTGATATGGGACCACTGCCATTGGAAAGCTTAACGTAAAAAACCGAGCCCGTATGCGACCTGGGCAATGGATTTAGTGCGGGCTGCTCCTGGGCTCCGAGGTGGGCTCGAACTTGAGTTTGTTTGGGCCTCCTCCTTGGCATCTCGAATTGGATAAGATTCGTGCCTCCTTCTTGGCTTGGACACCCTTGCTGGTCTCCTCCAACTCCATGCCATCCCACAAGCATGGTCATATGCATGGATGTCATGTACTCATCATCCTCCCCTTCTTGACGAAAAGCCGTCCTCGGCGTTGTTTGTGCTCCAAGATGGCCCTGCACAACATGAAGAAACACGAGGTTGCGAAAAATATGGGATCTGAAAATATTGTGGGGAGTGACATGACGATGTTTCCAATCTCCCAAAATATCGTCTCCTACAGAGTTGTCAACACTATGTGAAAATATGTAGGCTTCTTGATCGAAATTCACATTATCTTTGTCAACACTATCCTGCAAAAGATTAGCATGAACAAAACACAAAGCAGGAATAAATGGTTGTATAATGGCTAGAATGTGTTCAATACAAGAAAAATCAGCACTAGCACACATACGTAGAAGCCAACAAGGCTCCCCTTCTTGAGAGTGAACCCGATTCGTTATAGTAAAACTAGAGGGACAATCTAGTTGATCACAAACTTGTACATCAAAAGGAGATTTCAGATTTCCACAAATATAGACTCGATGCACCATATACTCTCCTTTACAATTATATTTGCCAACAAAATAATATGTATAAGTAGACAACCATGGCAACTCAGCACATCTAAATTTCTCTTCAAACCACTAAGAGCACATAAAATATCAAACTCAACATAACCCAATGTGTATAAAGAAGACAATAATTTCAGTTCGTCATGTGCACAAGTAATCGGCATAATAATATTATTTTCAGCACATGTATATAGCTTCAAATCAAAAGTATCATGCTCCTTATATACTTGTGACAAAGGTAAAACAAGAGAAGGTTCTAGTATAACATTATTTGCATCATTGGAGGATAAATTCAGCACATCAAGAGGGCATTTACCTGAGAATTTTACATGTTCCTGTTCATATGTATGGTCATCTTCATTATGTACATGCTGCAAAGTACCAGTTCCAACAATAGGGAAAACAATATCATCATTTTATAAAAATTCAGATTTAGATGAATTTGTTATGTCATTGAAAACAACCCATTATGTTCTAAAAGGTTCACTTTTTCTTCTCTCCGCCCTTTGGAGACCACCTTCTAAAATTTCAGCAGTAGTTGTAACACCCAAAAATAGTCTATTTAAAATTTTTAGTAATTTATTTGCTTTTATTTAAGTTGTTCATAAATAATATAGGTTAATTAAATTATTTATGAATATTAAAATCAAATATAAATTGTAGAAACATTTTTGTTGCATTCATGCTGCTGCATTGAGTTTTTTTGGTAGTAAGTTAAGTTGGAATTTAAATTTAAATTTAGTTTGCATTTGATTGAACCCTAGAAAAGCTATTTTCCTGCCGAGTTCGCCTTTGCTCCCTAGACTTTCTCCTCGGCTCACTTTTCCCCCCTCCACTTTTTCCCCGCTCGGCCCAAGCTTTCCCTTCCCCCTCCCCCTAGCCGGCCCAGCACCCTCCCCATCGCCCCGACCCACTCGCATGCTCACTCTCCGGCCCAAGCCAGCGCGCCCCCTCCTTCCCTCGCTGACAGACAGGCCCCACCTGTCGGGCTCGCCTTCTTCCTCTCACCCGAGTGTCCCCCTTCCCCGGCGCGCGTCACGCCGCCTCGGCCGGCTGCCCAGCGCCCCTCCCCAGGCCCGTGGGCCCTCCACGAAGCCGCCTCGAAGCTTCCCCCACCGCGCGTACCATCCCCGCCATGCCCCCAACAAGGAAGGCCTTCTTCCCCATGGAAGGCACGGATCGCCGGCGGCCTTGATTCTCAGGCGTGACCCGCACGCCGAGAATCCTCACCCCCGGGCTATAAAAACCCCTTCCCTCCCCAACTCCACACCTCACCCGAGTCCTCAGTCGACCTCCCACGCCTCTAGCTCCTCCGTCCACGCAGCATCGCCGCTTCTCCCCCGAGCCGAGCGCCGCCGCCGACGAAGTCCTTGCTCCGGCGCCGCTCCGGCCAAATTGGCCCCTCCAGGAGTTTTGTTGGGTGGTAAGCAATGTCCCAAGCTAACTCCCTCCCCCACTCTCGCACCGTAGCGCCCATTTCACCTTCACTGGAGCTCCACCTCCGCTGCCCAATGTCGTGCGCCACCCCCACAGCCTCCCCCTCAACTTGGACCACCCAGGTGGACTCGCCATGCTCCCCCGGTGCTGCAGGGCCAAGTCGCGTGGTAAATGATGGTCCCTAGCTCGAAATCGAGCCCACTCCGGTGAGGGACCGCCGCGGGAACCGGCGCCGCCGCCGTGTTTAATCCCCGCCGGTGACCCAACCCCACCCCCCCCCCCCCCCCGACTCACCCCATCCACTGGATCCCGATCCGACGACCTAGATCAGATCAGAGCCCCACCCATAACGGTCAACCCGGAGTCAACCGGGCATTTTTCCTAAAGAGACCCGGAGTCAATCCGCAATCCACGCCTATTCAAAATTATTTACGATTAGGTCCTAATTTTTATGGAAAACCCCCTGAGCTTTTTAATAATAGAACCCACAGTCCTGTTTAGTTGTTTTTACGTGTAGGCCCTCAGGTTTTTATACAAAATTATGTTTTAGTCCCTGTTTTTTCACAAATAAGCCCCTGGAAACTTTTAAAACTTGCCAGCAGGTCCCTAGATCTTAGAATTGCCATATCTTCTATGTTTTAGCTCCGATTAGTGTGATTTCCGCGCTCATGTGTTCGTAGTGAAGCGTAGATTATTTCTAAAACCTTTATTTGTACTGTTTCTACGGTTTGGTGTACTGTTCTAATAGAATATTATTTGTTTGCATGTATTGGCTTGCGTGGATGTTTGTGTGGTGATTCGTGTCCTGTCGGTGAGCCTTTCACGTTGGACTTCGAGTATGAGGAGGACTTCTAGGGACAGGACGCACAGCAGCAGCAGCCACCTTTTGAGGAAGGCAAGTTATAGCACGGACATTCCTTGCTACCTACACACTTTGTAATACATTATTTCATACATGCATGTGTCTAAATTGATGTACCTTTAAGGTTGTACCTAGTTTTAATTATCTTGTTCTTTGATTACCTTGGGTTTATGCATATGGGTAGATCTTTGCTATGCGCAGCTACTATCACCATTATTTAACTGTTAATTTTGACTTAATGGTTCACTTCAACATTAATGATAAAACTTGCTTTTTAGCAACTTGGTTTAGGGAGGTAGAGCATGTGCTTCGTGCTTTGCTCTAGTGTCTCTCCGTAAGGTTCGGTTCTTAAAGCGGCAACCCAGGAGCCGGTCACCACCTCTAGAACTATTATGGCTCTGGTCTTGGTCAAGTAGCATGTACGTCTCAAGCTTGTTAGTGGTTACCGGAGTGGCCGACGGTGTTATGGGAAACATGAGTGAGAGTATGTCATGATCCACCGATGGGGAGTCCCAGCGATGGGGAACTCCACACGTTGCGCATTGTTGGGTCCGATGCCCACGCTTTGGACGCCATTGACCCCCCTATGGTGTGACTCCGTAGGCGTACGTCAATCTCGGTGCCTGGGCCATGCTGCCTGTGCTGTACCATAATCAGCCACTGTCTTGTTAGGGTGTCTTGTGAAAAGCCTCGTAGCGTCCCTATGCGGTCACACATCGGAAGTGTAATTTGTGAGGTCTGATCCACCTCCGTGTGGTTGGGTTTAAAGTTCTTTTGAGCTTTTACGCGACTGGTGGGTAAAGGGCGAAACCTCTGCAGAGTGTACATCTATCATGATAGCCTTGCTCAGGGTCACGAGCGGTCTGGATCCTTTTTTATTAGAAGATGATGTTTATTTATGTTTAATGTCACTTATACTTTATTAATTTGGTTGCAACTGGGTTTCATTCACTTGTAGTAACTTGGTTAATGATAAAATGAACCAACTAAAAATGCTAATGCAGATCAGCCGAGTCTAGCCTTATTTTAAGCCTTCATATACCGTGCTATACTTGCTAAGTAAATGTTTACTTACACTTGTCATTTATTCAACAAAATCCCGGATGGGTAAACAGATTGGGCTGGGCATGAGTCTGCTGCTGAGTTTCTAGAAGATTTGTCGTACTACTGAGTTGTGATCTCCCAGTCAGAGTCCCTATGGATTGCAGCTCAATTTAGTTTGAGAGTTATAGTCTTCCGTTGTATTTGGTTTGTTTATTTATATTGCACTCTGATGTAAAACTTTATTTAATCAATAATTTATTCAAGCATATGTTCTCTTTTTATCATATTTGTTCGTTATATCTGTACTTTGACTTTTCGGACACACATATGGCCACATTCGGGTTTTTGTGAAAATCTGGGTGTGACAGTAGTCAAAGGTAAAAGTATAATTTTTCTACCGCTGTACTTGAATGAATATTTATTACCAACATTTTTGTGTACCACATTATTTATTATATCCAAGGCGTGCCTAGCAACAAATGACATGCTTGCATATGTACTATGTCAATATCGGACTATTCCTATAAGACCCAATGCTAAATTCAATATGTGCAATTTCAGTTACCTTTATCTTAGCATAAGAATTTACCCATTGTATGTAGTATAGATGTGAATGTGGCTTTGTGGTCAAACCAAGCTTCTCAACCATCTCTAAGCTTGCAAGGTTGTTGCAACTTTCACCATCAATGATGACTCGGCAACGTCTCTCCATCACAACAAAGAAAATCTGGAATAAATTGTTGAATTGATTTTGCTCCGCTTTCTCCATTTGAGAACTTAGTACTTATTGAACAATCTCATTGTTCCCTGCCATTGTTAGTATGTAGACAAGAGAAAAACAGAAAATGTTATCCTTATCAACTACTATATGTGTGTCAGTGGAAACACGCTCTCACATGATTTGTCAAATTTTTACAAGTGTTCTTACTAAAGCAAGCAGTGGACGGTACAACCTGTGGCTGGTTCGTGATACCTGTGAGGATGTAGTACCAATATTGCAATGGTCCTTCACTATACTAACTTGAAGTGTGTATGTGGAGCTTGGGACGCAAATATACGGTAGCAATGATTAGCAATAATTCAATTTAGAAATTACAAAACTGAAAATTAGTCACAAGCAAGTAACAATACAACTAAGCACAGGGACACAATGGATGCAAGCACTTCCGAATTTTTACAATAATTCTATGTCGCCGGCCTAAACTCGTCTTGGACCTAGTTCAAGCAAGTAACAATACAACTATGCACAGGGACACAATGGATGCAAGCACTTCTAAATTTTTTCATTTATATTTCCTTTTTCTTCTTTTTTTAATGATGTGGCATTTTTCAGCACATTTGCCTCTTTCTATTCACTTTTTTTTAAATACCAGAGAGTGCCGCAAAACAATGATTACAATGAATTAATCTTTGGCACAACTCAAGATACTTTTTGCTGGTGTAACAATGCCAGCAACAAATATGGGGCACTAGCGAAAAAATCTTTATGGAAAACAATCCTCACGCTCCACTAGCATACTTGACACTAGAGACCAATGACGAAAACTAGACACGACGAACACAATGACACAATGAGGGACTAAAATTCAGAAAAGCAATCTGAAAAGAAAAATTGCGAGGCACAAAGGGGTTATAGGACAGCGGAAACACAATGAACAAATATTTTTGTGGGGCAATTTTGTGGAGTTGTAGGACAATGGAACAAAATGAATAATGAAGGGATACAAGTGATGCGAACCTGAAGGTAAACCTGTCTCTGAATACCACTTGATGTGATCTAGGGTACCCGATCTTCCGTCAGGTTAAGGATAACTCGTTTTGGGCGGAGCGCAACACACCGATCCGTCTTCAAGTAAGCAAACTCGAACCCTACAATCTTAGCACCACGACTCCTTTGGTTATCAACCGTGTCACAATCTGATTGACCTCACCAAGAAGGCTTATCCCTGCATGCGAAACCAAGAACACAAGTAAGAACTCAAAAGAACATAGCTCTTAGAGGAAGTGACAAACTGCAGATGTATGATTAAGCATAAAGTTGAGGTTTTACAAACCGACGAACGGCTAAACTGTTCTCGATAGAATAATCTAAGCAAAACCCAAGTATAAACAATGATGACTACTGAATTTATCATCCTACGGGCGAGCTAGGGTTGGGGGCGCCCCCCCTAATGGGCTGTAACACAATACATGACCCAAAGGCCGAAAAGACGATGTCATAGCAACCTCACAGATTCTGGACGCCATATTATTTGCACGATTCCTGTTGCCTCAGAACGAATTTTGACATGGAACCACTGCCATTGGAAAGCTTATCTCCTTAGCTTTCCATGCATATGTAGAATGTCAAAAACCGAGCCCGTATGCGACCTGGGCGATGGATTTAGTGCGGGCTGCTCCTGGGCTCCGAGGTGGACTCAATCTTGAGTTTGTTTGGGCATCCACCTTGGCGTCTCGAACCGGATAAGCTTCGGGCGTCCTTCTTAGCTTGGACACCCTTGCTGGTCTCCTCTAACTCCATGCCATGCCCCAAGCATGGTCATATGCATGGATGTCATGTACCCATTAGATTTGAGCGCTGCGGCATGGAAAAGTAGCTATGAGCCGTGGCTTTTGGAAAAGTAGATGGCTTTGGGATGTTGAAATGCCTATTTGGTGCGACAGCTCTGGCTTTTGAAAAATAGCGAGCGGGCCCTATATGTCATTCATAGTCCCTCTCTCCCTCTCTCACTGACCAGTGGACCCCCCTTGTCAGCTCCTTTTTCTTCCTCCAGTATGGACTATGGCGGTAGGTAGTGAGCATTGGGCAGTGACTACTAGGCAACGACGGCAGCGGTGACCAGCAGGCAGCGAGCATTGGCAGTGGCCACTAGGCGGCGGCGGCCACTGGGTGGCGAGTGGCGGGCGACTGTGGCGGGGGCGGGGGCGGGATGTAGGCAGTGGGCGGCAATGGCGGCAGGCACGGTGCCGCGGCGGCGGGCTAGTGGGCACAGGGCAACAGCGGCAGCAGGCACAGGGTGGCGGCAGTGAGCGGCGAGCCACGACGGCGAGCGGTGGCGGCAACAGGCACAGGTCGGCGGCTGCGGGCACTGGGCGATGGGAAGTAGGTGGCGGATGGCGGTGGCGGCCGGCGGGCACGGGGCGGCGGCGGCGGTGGGCAACGTCCGACTTGGAAACAGGAGAAAAAGAAGAGAAACAAGCAAACATTTTCCCTCCACAACCAGCGGCAAATGGGTAAATATTTACCTCAAAAGCAAGTGAAAGTAGGGGTAAGGTGATTTTGGATTTGTACTACAATGAAATCTGCTTTTAGGCAAAGTCGCAAGTGACTTTTGGGCTCTTATGTTGGCTTTTGGCTTTTGTAAAAGCAAAAGCAGGTTGAAAAACCCAACCAAAGGGACCCTAAATCAATTAGGGTTGCCCCCTCTCCTCTCCTCTTCAGTTTAATGTTAGGAAACTGCAAAACTAGGTCATTGATTTATGCATTTAGGTATAACAATGTGAATGCAATAGCTTGACGGAGATGAGGACGAACAAAAGTATAAATTTAGCGTATTTGAGAGGTGCCATCCTACTGGCAGTATCTCTTGGTTCACTAAGGTACCATTTCAATTGATAGCTTTTTTTAATGCAGGTAGTATCGAATCTAATAAGAAAAAAGAGTAAATTATAACCACCATACAACAACTTACATAGTTGTACCACTTTAATCCAACAAATTACAAAATATGCAAATGGATACATAAACTTGTTAAATGTATGCATGTATGGTCACGTGTACGTTGATGAGTGTAGTTTTACCCGCAATGCCATCACAATAACGACTGGATTGAGTTTATTGGAACGATCAGCCAGCTTGCTCTAATATGCATTTCTACAATACTCTATTTGAAGTGACTGAATTAAAAAATATTTTTTAGGAAGCTACAGAAACACATTCAGATATCAACGTGTGATTGTATATGTACACGTTCATCCCTTTGCATATTTTGTAACTTGTTAGACCAAAATGATAAAATCATATAAATTGTTGTACAATGGATGTAATTTACTTAAGAAAAAATTGGCGCAGATACGTCACCTGTCCTGTTCCCTGTCACACTTTCATTTCTGAGATTAGCCAGGCCGGCCCTATGGTTCGATGTGTTCCTTCCAGTCACATCATTGATACATTCCCCAAAGTGAGAGCAAAGGTGCAAGCAAAAGAACCTGACAGATTGATTCAATAGAATGCCTGCCATCCGCGCAGATGCTTCCATTCGCCGGCCCCGCTTAGTTCCACATGTCAAAGTTGAGATTTTACTATAAATGCGTCACCGTAGCATTTCGTTTGTATTTGTCCAAACATCGATTAATTAGGCTCAAAATGTTCGTCTCGCAAAGTACAACAAAACTGTGTAATTAGTTTTTAATTTTATCTACATTTAGTACTTCATGCATGTGCCGACATTTTGATGTGATGGAAATCTTTTTTTTTGCATAGTGGAATTTGGGAACTAAGGCCCTGTTTGTTTCCCACGCGCTAAACTTTAGCACCGTCACATCGAATATAAATATGTTAATTAGGAGTATTAACTATAGATTAATTTTAAAACCCATTCCATAAACGAGGAGTAATTTGCAAGACGAATCTATTAAGCCTAATTACACCATGATTAGACAATGTAATGCTACAATAAACGTATGGTAATTATGTATTAATTATAACAAAATTAGGCTTATTAGGTTCGTCTCGCAAAATAAACATGACTTATGTAATTAGTTTTATAATTAGTTTATATTTAATACATTTAATTATCATTTATTTAAAGCGCTAAGCTTTAGCACTCGGATCCAAACAGCACCTAAATAAGGCCTTGGCTTCTAGAGTTGGTTGGGAACTAAAGAACAGACCAGTGTACAGATAAAAAAATACGGAGAGATTTATATGGCTCCAAGAGTTTCTACCCTGAGTACAAATTGATCCACACTAACGCCCAAGTTTTTTTTTCTCTTGGCTCTGATCTGTACAATTTGCAAACTGAGAATTCTCTGAAGCCAAATTTATGGAACAGAAAAGGATTTGGCACCATATTTGCTAAAAAACCGTTGTTGCTTTGTTCTCAGAAAATGTATATTGGTCTTACTAGATTGAGGTTGTCTGAAATTTTTTAACATGGCATGCCTTAGTATACTGATGAAATAATGCCAGAGGTACTGCAGAGCTCAGATAGACCATAGCATGAGATTGCTGCATCATGACAATTTGTTTGAATTTCATGCAAAGTATTTGAACAAACAAAAAACAACCCAACATTGCCACTTGTCTTCTCTGTCTGTTGGGGTTGTGGAACCTCAATGTCAATGAAATACACAGATAGAAAAAGAGTCATGCAAACTGGATACAAATACTCTGCACGCAGGTAAGAGAATTAACCACTGTTCTAGAACTTGATTTCATCAATATTAGGGACTAGGGAGCTCCAGGTATATTAGGAAAACAAAATTTGTAAGAGTAAAACATAAGTAATTTGTTCCCAACTCTCTTTTTCTGTCTAAATTTTAGTGAACTGGCATCCTTGCACACCACAACTACATCTCTTGGGCTCATCACCGGATGCCACAGACCGAATTGTAGCGGTTGATGATGCTTCTGAGTTTCTGCGAACAAGGCACTGGCTTCTCGTTGGCCGGAACATTGCTCATTGAAGTTCCTCATAATTCACACGCCTAAGCTCTGTTTTCTGATGTCTAACAAAAACACGAACGTTCCACAAGAGCTATATATATATATCATCAAATCAATCACGTGAACAGCCTAAAACCTAATATAGTGATCTGTCTGAAGTAGTAGTAATAAAATTAGCATCTAACCTTTAACTTTGGTATGTACAAAGTACCATTATTTTACTGAAAGGCAAAAGTACACTACAAGGGCTCATATTGGTCCCCGACAAACATCAATGCATGTTAAAAGGCCTACTCCCTCTGCCCCTTGTTATTTATCGTTGTCGGTTTTCGTGCCACGATTTAGATTCAATTTGTAGAAAATATGTGTAATATTTTAATCTTCAAAATAATTTGTTAAAAAACTGGATTCAAATATCTATCTAATGATATTTATTGTGTACTATAAATATTAATATATGTTTTTTTATATTCAGTCAAAGTTGTTTATCGGGAACCGTAAACGACAGATAAAAAGGGACGGAGGGAGTAGGCAAGTAGATGCAAGTTGGGCTGTGTTTAGTTCCCAAAATTCCACCCTAAAATCCCACTATACAAAGAGTCTCATCACATCACATCAAATCTCTCTCCTCATGCATGGAGCATTAAATCTTTTGAGCCTAGTTAGGTCATGGTAGACAACAATTACCACAAACAAACAAAAAGTGCTACAATGCGCTACAGTGACCGATGTGACTTTTCGATCACCCTTTTCAAGAAGGGCAGTGGGTCAGATACATTTATTGCAGATGGTTAGAGAAATTGGAATATAGGAAATAAAACACTTCTTAAACATGAGTGCTCTAGGGCACACAAGGCAGCTCAGGAGAGATATATTGGTTTTATTAATCCTAAAGTTGCAATTGATTATCACATTGATAAGTGGAGCGACGAGGACATTCGTCTTTACAAGATCAGGTTGACTTATTTACTTAGATGTTTGAAGTTTCTTTTGCATCAAGGATTGGCATTTCGTGGGCATGATGAAAGCGAAGATTCTAGCAATATAGGGAATTTTATTGAACTTCTGAAATTTCTTGCGGCAAACAGTGAAGAAGTGAACAAGTATGTTTTGAAGAATGCTCCAGGTAATTGCACTTTAACTAGCCCAGAGATACAAAAGCAGATCATTCATTGTCGTGCCATAGAAACTAGAAAAAAATAACTGAAGAACTTGGTTCCGAGCCCTATGCAATTTTAGCTGATGAATCTAGTGACATATCACACAAAGAACAACTAGCTCTTTGTATGCGTTATATTGATAAATTTGGAAGGCCATGTGAGCACTTTATTGGAGTTGTTCATGTAGATGATACCGGCTCTTTATCACTTAAGGAAGCAATTGAAGCTTTACTTGTTAGTCATGGCTTGACTACATCTCAAATTCGTGGTCAAGGTTACGATGGGGCAAGCAACATGAAAGGAGATATTAAAGGGCTAAAAACATTGATCATGCAAGAGTCACCTTCTGCTTATTATATCCATTGTTTTGCACATCAACTCCAACTGGTTCTTGTTGCTGTTGCCAAGGGCAATACTGATTGTAAGGGTTTTTTTATCAAGTATCTCTCTTGCTTAATAATGTTGGAGTTTCTTGTAAGCGTCATGGGATGCTTCGAAATGCTGGACTTGAACAAATCATAAAAGCACTTGATTGTGGTGAACTTAAAACTGGGAGTGGATTAAATCAAGAGATGGGTTTGCCTAGGCCTGGTGAGACTCGGTGGGGCTCTCATTACAAAACTATATCTAACATCATTGCTATGTATCCTTCAATTTCTGATGTATTATTCACTCTTGGAGATGATATTGCATATAAGGCTGATTGGACAAAAATACATTTTATGGTCGGAGCATTTGAGTCCTTTGAGTTTGTTTTCATTGCACATTTAATGTTTGTTATTCTTGGATACACAAATGAGTTATCTGAATGTTTGCAAAGAAGGGAGCAGGACATTCTTAATGCCATCTCTCTAGTTAATGTTGCAAAGAGTAGAATGCAACAATTGAGATCTAATGGTTGGAATCAATTTCTTGAAAGGGTCACTTTGTTTTGCAACTAACATGGTGTAGAAATTCCTGCTATGGAGGAAAATTATGTGCCTTATGGAAAATCAGCAAGGTATGCACGGAATCAAACAAATGATGACCACTTCATAAGAGAAGTATATATTGGTGTTATTGACCAAATTAGTCAAGAGCTTAATTATCGATTTGATGAAATAAATATGGAGTTGCTTTCTTGCATGTCGGCATTCAATCCTTCCAACTCATTTGCTTCTTTTGATGCACAGAAGATGCAGACTAGCTGAGTTCTACCCTGATGACATTAGAGGCACTGATTTGTCAAAACTAGAATTGCAACTTGATAATTATATTGATGACATAAGACAAGATGAGAGCTTCGAAGGCCTAGAGAATCTTGTTGACCTCTCAGTTAAGCTTGTTGAAACCAATAGACATAAAGTGTATGATATGGTTTACTTGCTTCTCAAATTGGTATTGCTTTTACCGGTGGCGACGGCAAGTGTCGAAAGGGTATTTTCTATAATGGCTTTAGTCAAAACTAAGCATAGAAATAAGTTGGGTGATAGTTTTTTGGATGATTGTCTTGCCACGTTTATTGAGCGGGATATTTTCTTCGAAGTGGATGAAGATGATATAATCAACATGGTTATTAGAAAGCGAAGGCCAAACCTGAAGTAACATGGTAATCATCTCTGAACTATTTTAGTTGTGTGAGCTTTTTTATGCATATTTTAGACGTAATATGTTTGGATATTTGTATTTTAATATATGCAACTTTTGCAATCAAGTGTTTAATTAAAGACTTAGATGTTATTTAGTAACATTTGAAATTATATACTGAATTATATATGAAAAATGTTGATTGAACCGAATTGTATGGCGAAAAAAAATGGTTAGGCATACCCTCTAGTTAATTCCTAGCTACACCACTGTTAGTCACAGAACTACGTGGGGTCCTAGTTATGTAGTAGATGTGAGGAGGAGGAGCACCAGCAGGAGAACAAGGCGAATACAGAACCGCAGCTGCACTGCTTGCCAATCTTCTCTTACCACAGCTTGTCATTCTGCTCGTCATCCAGGCCTCGTACATCTACAACGTACAAGAACCATGTCTAACCCTTCCAACTCTCTGTAGAGTTGCCCGCCCACTACGTCCTATTTCTATGGTTGAGCACTTGAAACAGAGTGGTGGGCGTTTGCAACTTCAATACAATCATGGAGGACCAGTGAATCAGTGATACAGAAATTTCCTATGCTTCACATTCCTATATTCTGTGTTTCTGTCTGACGAAAACACAAATTTCCCATCAAGATATATGATCGAATCCATGCCATCAAGTGAACAGCCTCCAAAGTTACACTGCACTGCTTGAAGCACTCATATATAGTTAGCACCGCACTCAGAAATTAGCATCTAACCCTTAATTTCCATATCTGGAAGTACCAGTAACATGGTACAAGCAAGTTCCACCTCTGCACATGGTCCACACTACTGAAAGGAAAAACAGAGTAACAAGGCCTCATGTCGGTCTTACAAATGTTAGGTGCAGTCATGATCTCCTGCACAGGGTAGAAAATGCATACTAGGCTAAATTAGCTATCCTAACTCCTACGAGATGCCTATCATCTCTAGGCTGGACAAGGCAATGTCTAGCAGTAGAACTAAGTCTATCCCAAGTAATGTGAGACAATCCTTAGGGTGAAACTTTCAATAATTAATGCTTATTGATTAAAACTACCACCTTTTATAGATGCATTCAGTAAATCAATAGTGAAACTTTTTACAGAAGCTATTCTGCATGTTTGAGTCATATGCAAGCCTGTTATCTTACTCTGAGAATCTCGAGAAAATCTCCTATGTAGGTATTTAGCCAAATAATGTTGTGGATCCCTGTTTTTCTCTAGCCTGTTTTTCTCTGACAACCACAAAGCATACCAGCCAGTTTGGGTATCATACATTAATTTATCAAATGCAGCATGCTAACAGTGTAATATCATTGTACAGTAGTATTATGCCTTATCAAAGATGATTCATATTGCAACTGATCGTAGGTCAGTTGGTTTGTAGAGGAAACTACTCACCAGAGTTCGAGTCCTCTACTAAGCACAGTTATTGTATTTTTCTGAGGATTTAACTGGCGCTATTCTTCAGTGGTAGGCTATGTGCCCGTTGACAATGAGGCACATGTGGTGACTTTATCAATCTCAACATCTGTTGATCCGTCTTTTAGAGGTGCGTATTTATAGGAGTGCACGTAAAAAAGATGATTATTAATCATGTTTGTTTCTTGTCGTTTGTGTAATAAACTTCGTTTGGATCTCTCTATAACATAACCAAAACATTTTTAAAGGTATGATTATGTTTATTTCATGAGCTAAATTTCATGTGTCAATAGAAACTTATTGGTAAGGATGTACATGTTGATCCAGATTCCATAGCTCTTTATGGTGTTCCATACCAAGATATATTAGTGTCTGAAAAATGACTGTGGGATTAGGATTCCCGGATACCTTCAAGGAAGAAGATCAAGTCGAAGATCGAGTTGTAACACCCTAAAATTCATCACAATTAAATTGTAGCAACTCTCTAAATTTTTCTAGGATTTATTAAGGCTTAAATAAATTTTCTAGGATTTAATTGGAATTTCTTGCATTTTTATCAATTTAAATATCATATTAAATAATTATTTTAGTCAAAATAAGTTTTTGTTGCATTCATGCTGTTGCATATATTTTTGGTTGCTAGTAAATCAAGGTGGAATTTAAATTCTGTTTAAATTCGAATTTGATTTGCTTTTGTTTGAGTTTTAGAAAAGTTAAATAGGCTGAGTTCGTTTTTGCCCCTCCAATTCTTGGCCCAGTCCATCTTTGCTCCCTCAACTTTTCTCCTTGGCCACCGGTCTGTTTCCCGAGCCGGCCTGTTTCTTTCCCAGCCCAGCTAGCTTCTCTCCCGGCCCAATCCCTTCGCGCCGGCCCGCTCCACTCCTCTCCCCATCTCTCTTTCACGCGTCGCTGCTAGGCGGGTCCCGCCTGTCGGACCTGTCGTCTCCGCCTCAGACTCGCGTCCGAGCCCGACTCCGGCCGGGGCACGCACGCCTAGACGCATGGGCCCGAGCCCCACTCCGCACCTATAAACTGCGGCCGCCGCCTTTGCCTCTCCTCCAAATCAACCGCGCCGTTCGCGAACCCTAGCAGCCGCTCGCGCCGCCGCCGTCGCATTGAACGCCGCCGCCACCGTCGACCTTCGCCGTTGTAGCCTCGCCCTCGCCGTGAAGCACGTCGGGAGGTTCGCCTTGATACCCCAGAGCTACCCATCGCGTTCTTGCTCGGATTTTGGCCGCGCTCCGCGCTAATCTTGATCACCGTCGATCTCCAGGGCCGCCGTCCGCCATTCATCGTCGCCGGCCGCCGTCGAAGCTCCAACCTCGACGTGGTCTGCCGGGGTAAGATCGTCGTCTTCCCCTCTCTTTCCTCGACCTAGTCCCGTCATGTTTGGTGTCCTCTAGCGCGTTTTGCGCATAGCGCCGGCGAAGCTCCGCCGCGTCCGACAGCGGCGCCGCCGCTCTTCCGTCCCCGCCGGCGAGCCCTCTGCCCGATCTGTTTTGGACCGTCCGACCTGGATCCGACGGACCACAGCCGCCCGAGCTTCGAGTCAAACCAGCCGCGTACCGGTCAACTCCGGCTGACCGTGGCAGTTTTGCAAAAAGGCCCTTAAAGTTTTCAAAATCAACCCGCGGTCCAGCTTAGTTCAAAAATATTTCAATTTAGGTCCTGTTTTCATCTGTTTTAGCCCCTACAAGTTTTAAAATAGCATCCGCAGTCCAGCCCCTGTTGTTTTATGGTTTAGCCCTCGTAGTTTTATACAAAATTATGTTTTAGCCCTCGGATTTTCGCAGTTAAGCCCCTGGAACTTTTAAAACTTTGTCAGCAAGTCCCTGAACCTTAGAAAAGCCATATCTTTTGCGTTTTAACTCCGATTTTAGTGATTCTTGCGCTCACGCGTTCGTTGTAACGCGTAGATTAGTTTTGTGCTGTTGTTTTCTCCTGTTGGAATTGTTTGGTGTACTGTTTCTTATTTGTTGTATTGTTTCCTTGCATGTAAATGTGTGATGCGATTAGGATTTGAGCAGCACCAACTGTTGGAGAAGGATTTGAGCAGCAACAGAGTTGGGAAGAAGGCAAGTGTATTATGTCATGCAAATGTCCTAATAACTATTAATTTCACCATCCATGCATGTGTCTTAATTTGATGGGTTCCTATTTAAGGATTTGCCTAGCCACTATATTTCCCTGTCCCTCAAACTGGGTTACTTAATTAATTTTGATGGTAGATGATGCTTAGCTTGCTCAACTAGGATTGGTTAAATGAACCCCTACTCTATGTTCCAAATACTCTTTGAATTGATTAAATGGCAAGATCATATCTTTTTAATTGGAACATGGAGAACCACCCAGGAAAACAGTACAACCATGAGTGCCATGTGGCTCTGGCTTTGACTGACTAATTAGGTGCTTTAGTTTATGGTAGCTTTACTCGAAAGGGGCATCGGGGGCGGCGGTTGACGGGGTATAGCTCGGTCCTCTTGAGCTGTGGGCTTTGGTAAGAGACAGACCTCATTAGGGAGGGTTATGCTTTGCTTCTGAACCGGAAACCTTAGCGGGCTATCATTTATTAGAGTGCTTTTGTAAAGGTCTCATAGTGAAACCCAGTATTCGGTCCACGTGGTGTGGGAAGGGTACAATGCTTCGGCAATGGGAATCACGACTTATGGTGAAAGTGTACAATATCTGCAGAGTGTAAAACTGTTATAACAGTTGTGCTCACGGTCAAGAGCGGCCTGGACCCTTACATGATAATCATACTTGAACATGGATTAAATTGTGGTTACTTGATTATGTTGGGATTATGACATTCATTAATTTGTGGGTGGTATATACTTTCATTTGCTAGTAAATAGTTGCTTAATAAAACTTGACCAACTAAAAGTGCTTACTGCAATATGGTCAGCCAGCCATTTTTGCCCCAGCCTTGTATGTCATATTACATTTGCTGAGTACGTCATGTGCTCATGCTTGTTTTCTTTCTTTTATTGCATCAACTACACCCGGAATGCTGCTCAGATTGGGAGAATTTTGAGGATTTCACCGCTGATTTTGAGGAGTTCTAGGCGAGTCTCCCCCAGTCAACGCCTGTGGAGTTGGAGTCACTTTTGCTTCGTTAGATGAACATTTATTTAAGTCTTCCGCTATGACATTTGTGTCAACTCTGAGATTGTAATAAATGCACTTTAATACTCTTTCGTTATGCATGGTTATGGATATTCACTTGTGACGTCTACCATATGTGTGTAAACTGATCCTGGCGCACATATAAGATGCATCTGGTTTTGCCTTTAAAACCGGGTGTGACACGAGTCCTAGTAGAACTACTCGTATACTCCTACTAGGACTTCTACGTAGTAACCGACTAGAAGACTTGTCATGTAACTTTGCTCCCTGTAATACATAAAGGAGGGCAGATGTCTTTAGTTCGGTAGGCAATTGAATAGAGTAGAGCAAACCAAGAAGACACGACTCATACGCAAAGTAGTACATCACACATGACAAAGTGTATTACGCACTTTGCGAACCAAACCTGTCTAAATCTATGCACATGACTCAGTACTCTTAATTTATTTCAACTTTCGACAAACTACGTTCCCCAGTACTCACCACTCATAATAATGGCACAAGTGAGTCGCAGGCGGCCACCTGGCCAATGTAACAAAGCACATCCGCGGCTATCCTCCCTCGACAAGGTGACACCATGCTTAGTAATAACAGAACGAAGTGGGATCCTTGTCATGTAGTATACACGATCGTGAGGTGATACTTTCAATAATTAAGGTTTGTTTATTCAATCAACTTACAACATCTGTAAACACTGCCCAGGTCTGATTCAAAGGTGAAAGACCGTGAGGAGGATGAGCAGGATGTAGCAAGGAGAACGCAGAACCAACTACTTCTCTGTCTGCCAAGTCTCTGATTTTGGTCGCGCTTATGGACACCGAGCCAAGCAAGATGTCTACCTATTTCTTCTCTTCTTCGAGCTGGCCATCCACATCGTCCTGTTTCTATGCTTGAGCACTGGAGCTACAGACAGGTGGTCGTTTGCAACCGGAAAAGATTGAACCTGGAACAGTGATACAACAATTCCCCATGCTTCGCGTTCCTATGCTCTGCTTTTTCTGTCTGATGAAAACACAAATTCATCAGAGTGAACAGCCTCATATATATCTACCACTGCACTAAGAAATTAACATCTAAGCCTTTAGCTCCAATATGTAGAAGTACCACTAATTTACTCATGCTGTAACATGGTACAAAGTAAGTTCCATGTCACCACATGGCCCACTGCTTCTCTTTGTGTTAACTATGTACAATGCCTACTATGGAAAGGAAAAACAAATAACAAGGCCTCATGTTTGTCCTACAAAATGTAAGGTGGACTCATGATCTCCTTCACGGTATAGAAAATGAATACATACTTGGCTCATTTAACTTTCTTTTCTCCTACGAGATGTCTATCATCATTAGACAAGGATAGTGAATGCCTAGCAGTAGAACTAATTTAATGCCCATGTAGTATATGGGATTGTCCAGTCTCAGTGCACAGTTTTACTACACAGTTACCTTGACATAAAAACTAGATAACTGCGTCAAAGGAGTTTCATAGTGATGGAACTCCTCTTACATCTCATGAAACTCTTGTGTCTCTCTTCTATGTCACATCAGCACATTTAGTGCCATGAAACCTCCACTGAGACTGGCCAAGGCCACACTTTCATTTATGAGCACTTGGTGATTAGAACTTCCAGGTTCTCCGGATGCATTTAATAAAACGACCGTGGAAAATTTTTACAGCTACATGTTTGACTGTTTGAGTTATACCAAAGTCATTTAGCTTCTTACTCTGAGAATTTTGAGCGACTCTATGACGTTAATTCGGCTCAGCCCCGATCCATGGTCTCTTGCCAAGGCCATTTGCAGCCAGGTGTTCGATGTTTCGTTGAGCGTGGCCATCAGTCCACCACCATTCTTTTTTTTATTAGGATTAATAGGAGTTTGTGTTGCCCCTGCTATTTCTGTAGCTAGCTAGCTCATCCAATCCTTCTTTGGTTTGGTCATTTTGTTGCCCACTGGAGATCTCTGCTTTGTTTCTGACCCATTGTCTCATGATGGTCGCGAAGTCTTCAAGGGAAAAGGCAGGCGTTTCCTGTTGCTTCATTGGCCGAAGCTAGGTTTATCAAAGATACACTAAGCGACTCATGAGACATGAATGAAATCTGAATGTTGAAAAGTGGATTTTTGTATGGCTTTATATGCTCTGGTATATTTGTTGTTACTCGCTTACAGTAAGAACTGAAGGATGACCTCAACCTTTCTGTTTCTAGGATGTTGCTACAGTTCGATGACCACTGGCACTGAGCACAAAGCCTACTAGTAAATGGCAAATTAGAGTGCAAAGCCATTTCCCCCCGGCACAGTCACTTGGCACAAACCGTTCTCAGAGTTTAGGCTAATTGTTTATACAAATCTTATTGATGCATTGTGTCAGGATTGATCCTGATAACGCGTTTAGGCTAGTTGTTAAGATTTCTAATTATGTCGCCGATGGGGAGTTTGGGCTAATAGAAATTGCCTAGAAAGAAATTGAGTTGTGGTTGGACAGAACTAGGCAGTGTACTCTTGAGAAATTTCATGATGACATGTCTACAAAGATCATATGGGGGCCATTACAAACACTATCAGTGTGGGTACTTGACAATGAAAGTGTAGGTTCTGAATGGAAAGTGAGAATGGACGAACATTTTCAGCAGTTGGTGAATGATAGATGGGCAGAAAGGGTTGTTTTTCTTGCCGTTGATGTTGTCAGTAAACATGGAACCTCTGGTAATGCTAGTTCTTCTCGTAGATGTGATTCTGGGGTCACTATAGGTGAAGGCAGTGTAATTCCATGTAGAGGACACAGGTGATACATGCAGTTCACCGCTTCCATCTGTGCCTCCTAATATACCAGAACCAGTTAATTGGGCTGATCTGATCATACAACAAGATGAAAGTCATGATGGTGATGCTACTGCAGCTGCAGATGAGGACAAAGTATATGAGGCAATGGGCTTTAGGGTAGAAGATGAACAAGCAACAAGGGAAGCAATACCTATTCCTACAATTACAGCTGAAATGCAACAGGATATGAGTGAAGCTGCTATTCCAGTGGATGACAATGTATTAGATGAGCCTGTGCTTGAGTGGGACAGGGATAATCCTGACCTGTCTGTGGGAATATCATACACTAGAATGCATGATTTGAGGCTAGCAGTGAAGCAGTATGCCATTAGAAACAAGTTTGAACTTGCTACTGGTCATTCTGATAAGAAAAGATATAGGACACATTGTGCTGCTCTTGGATGCCCGTGGATTTTTAGAGCCAGGACACAACAAAATGGGAGTGTCAGGGTATATTTTCTTGTTTGTTGTTTAATAGTTACTTAATTGTCTCTCTAAGCTTTTTAGAGCTTTTTACATATGCAGTCTTCTTCTATGCTTTTGCAGGTTCAAATAAATGAAGGTGTGCACACTTGTGCTTCTAGAGCAAGAGTGGAAGGGTGTACAATGGCTTCTCAGGCTTGGGTGGCAGAGAGGTCTATACCCTTACTCAAGAATAAGCCTGACATGGGTCCTAGGGAAGTACAGAAAGCTCTTCAGGACAAGTACAAGATTGAGATCAACTATCAGACTGTAGTTTATGGTAGACAAAGGGCAAGAGACAAGTTGTTTGGTAAATTGGATGATTCATTTGATTGGTTGTACAGATTCAAGGCAGAGGTTGAGATGAGATCACCTAGGAGTATATTAGAGATAGACACTGAGACTATTGAGGGCAAGGTTCATTTCAAAAGGTTCTTTTGTTGTTTCAAGGCTGCAATTGATGGTTTCAGAAATGGTTGCAGGCCTTATATCAGTATAGACTCAACAACATTGAATGGACTTTGGAATGGACATATGCTCGCAGCTCAAGCTTTGGATGGACATAATTGGATGTTCCCATTGGCTGTTGGATTTTTTTACTCTGAGACTAAGGAAAATTGGAAATGGTTTATGGAGCAACTAAGCAAGGCAATAGGCCCCATGGACAAGCTAGCTTTTTGCACTGATGCTTGCAAGGGCCTTGAAGCTGCAGTTACCGAGGTATTCCCAAACTGTGAACAGGGGAGTGCTTTAAGCATCTCATGGAAAACATGAAAAAGTACTACCATGGTGATATTTATGCTAAGAACATGTGCGTGCTGCTAGAGCTTATGCACCACACAAGTTCACCTATTTCTTTAACAAGATAATAGAAGCTAGCCCAAGTGTGCTTGACTGGCTGAAAGATCATCACAAGCTATTGTGGGAAAGGAGCAAATTGAGTCCAGACATCAAATGTGACTACATCAACAATAATCTGGCTGAGAGTTGGAATGCTTGGATCAAAGAGCACAAGGATCTGCCTATTCACTGCTTGGCTGATGCAATTAGAGAGAAGACACTGAGATATACTTTGCAAAGAGGAGGAAGATTGCTATTGCTTTGCCTCCTGGAATCCTTCCTGCAATTATCCATCTGCTTAATGCAGCTTCCAGGGGATTAGACCATCTTCAAGTGACTAACAATCACCCAGAAGAAGCAGAAGTGGCTGAGATCTACAAAGATTAAGAGGTCAGGAGGCATGTTGTGTATCCAACACGACATATTTGCACATGTAGAGAGCGGCAAGTGACTGGAAAGCCTTGCCCTCATGCATTGGCTTTAATCACAACTTTGAGGCAACCAAATATGGACATGTATGTGAGCAACTACTACTCTATTGAGAAGTTCCAGGCTACATACAATGGGATTATTCCTAGCATAACAGATAGGGGGCAGTGGCCCCAGGTGGACAAGGGCTTCAAGTGCTACCCACCCAATATGGAGAAGAGAAAACAAGGCAGAGAGAAGAAGAAAAGGTATCTTTCTCCAACCGAGAGAAGTGGCAAAGCAAGAAGACAGGTGAAATGCACTGGTTGTGGTGATTTTGGCCACAGGAGTGGAAGCTGGAGGTGTTCACTGACTGGCACCAAAAAAAGGTAATGCACTAGTCAACCTTTCTTTTTGCTAATATAAACCTGTACAACCCCTTTATAATTGTTAACCATTGAAAAATCATTCACTAGACAACCTTTCTTTTTGCTAATATAAACATGTACAACCCCTTTATAATTGTTAACCATTGAAAAATCTGTACAATCCACCATTTATTTATTTATTTGGCAAAGGCCCATCTTATATTCAATTGACATTGCAGAAAAAGAACTAAAAAGACAGCCCCTAAACCTGGAAGGAAGAAGAGCAAGATAGACTCTACTCCTAGTGGAGGAAATACACCAAGAACAAAGGCAACATTGGCTAGAGAAACTGCAGCTAAGGCTGCAAGGGACGCTCAGGAAGCTGCAGCTAAAGCTATTACAGCAGCTGAAGCTGCAGCTGCTGCAGATAGAGAAGTCCTAGATGTGGCTCTTATTGAGGTTGCACCCTATTCTACCACTACAGCAACCAGAAAGTATGCACCAACTTCTACAACTACAACAACTAGATAGGGAAGTCCTAGATGTGGCTCCTATCATCTAACACTTGGTATGTCCATTAAATAGGAACCTCTGCTTGGATCTACAGGTGGCGAATGATGTCGATGAGACAAGTACATCGCAGCAGCTACAACTTAAGAAAATGAATCCAAGGAAGAAGCAGCTAGCGACAAAGGTGAGGAAGAACCCAGCCAAAAAGGGGGGAAAATGAGAGCACGTCCTGGACAAATTCATTTTGGTTGTAAAGCCCCAAAACTTAGTCACTTTTGTATGACTATGCCCTTCTGTTGGCAAGACCATGGTACTATATGTTGTGAAAAATAATGAATGTGGCTAGCTCGGTGTGTGTAGCCAGCACAATGTGTCTTGGCTTAACTTTATGCGTTTCATGAACTTGTGTGCCAAAGACCTGTGAACAACTATGTGTAATGTTATTTGTGATCAGTTGTGTGTGATGAGTTATGTGTCCAGTTGTTATCCTAGTTTTGTGATCAAAGTATCCACCAGATGGGATTATGCATTTTTTTTTCTAAAAAACCTGGATTATGCATAATGGATTGGACTAGGTTGTACGTGTGAGGAGTGGGTTTATGTTTTTTAAAAGAAAATCGATTATGCATCAATCCATGGTGGATTGCAGTAGGCTGGGCATGATCATTTGCCACTAAACTGACCAATTTCTTGTTCCGTGCCTGTTCACTGCTTGGCGCCAGGGGTAGGGCTGTCTTTTCCCCTTCGCTTGCCAAGGTGGCAAGCTGATGTGGAGTGCCACAAGGCAAAATATGGTAAAATTGCATCCTTTTGATCACTCGGGTGCTAAAATCGTATCGCCGTTTGTAAGGATGCTATTTGGAGAGTAGCCATCCGGTATGACGGTAAAAAGTTAAATATCCCCAAATCAAGCTGCCCATGCATCCGGTCGCCCTTTTGCCTGTGGTCGTCTCCACGTTTCAGCGCCCGGCAAGCAACCATCTGCTGCTGCAGCTTGTTGCTGACTTCATCAACAACTCCACATGAGTCAATCATCGCATACGCCACGCCCTTCACAGTCAGAGCAGAGCATCGCATTCAAGAGGTGGGCTACAGGCCGATGTTATCGTTGCCTCTCACGCGACCACCAAGTCAGCTCATGCAGAGACTCCTTCCGTTGTATACGTTGCCGCCGCCCTGGACATCGCGAGCGCCACTGTCGCCTACAGTCTTCCTCGTCTGCATCGCAAGTCGACTCCTCTACTGTGCAACCTCAACAACAAACATGAAGCTGGGTTGCTGTAGTGGCCACGCCTTCATCGAATGCATGTCGCTCTACTTCGTCAGCAAGTACCGAAGCTGTTCCACTGTCGTCGGCTTCACGACCCATTGATTCGTGTGAAAAGAACATGAATTCTATTTGCCGCCATTGTTGTTGCAACTCTCCTGTTTCGACGCCTTTGAACCTCCAGTCCATGATCGCACCTCTGGTGTAATCGTTGCGATCAGAGCTCCAACATCTGATTGCGCCCCTCAGGGAGGATTCTTCTACCATCAAGTTGTGGCTAGCACGTTTGGCCAACCATTTGGAATGTGCTGTCTCCTCTGACATGGCTGAGCTATTTGGCCCTTGTTCTCCTGTTCATCGCTCCCCAACAGCACTGATCCTCACTTCTCTTGCGGCAGCTTGCACACATACTGACTCCTCGTTGGCCGATGACACATGCACAAACATTGCAGACTTTGTTATTGACGAGATACCCACAGGGGGGTCTGTTATGAAGATTCCTAGAGAGCCGGAGCTTATTGCTAATGAAGTGGATACAAGGACGTTGGACATAGAGATTCACCAAATGACGCCCACAGAGCAAGTCATCGAGGTACCATCAGGAACATCCGCTACAATGGTGCACCCAAACTTGCCCATTGAACATACGTTGCTACAAGCCACCACTTCTGTTGAGGAAATTGTTCTAGTGGAAGACGCATCTGACAATGAGGAGGTTGTCTCATATGTGGTTGTTACAGTTGAAGAACCCATTTTACTCATCACCATTGAAGATGACCTTACCTATCCTACGGTAGAGGCCAAGGAAGAAGAAACTCGGTTGACAGAGGATCCACCAATAGAGACAGTGTCTTGTCCCACAGCCACAGCTAGGGAAGGTGAGGGCCTTGAATGTTCTCCTATACATATTCTTTCGCCACCATCCATAACAGCAAGACCTTGGCACAAGTCTTACGATAGATCATCGGTTCGTCGAAGTGCACGCCTTGCCCAACGTACCGTGTTAAAAGATTTGGGAATTCTTGGAAATGAGGGAAAGCTCAACGAGGACATAATTCAAGACTATGCAGACCACTTGAAGGAATTGTTGCCACCAGACGTTCTTAAGTCTCTAATGGGGTTGAAAGGTCCTGCGTTTTGTGATCTGCTAGCTAACCTTTCTTTGTCTCTTTGCTAGATGTTGTCCTTTAGTTTGTTGTCTAGATGTGGCTCACGTTGAGAGTGGGTTTAGTTAGCTGTAGTTCGTTGTTGTAGCTTTTGTTTTTTTCTATTGCCAATCCCTTAGGGGACCATTGTTTGTCCGGTCCAAACTTCTTCTTTATCAATACAATCAACAGCTCTCCTGCTTGGTTCGTTTAAAAAAAACGAATCAGAATTAAGATCTCCTGCCATTTTGCCAAAAGATAGCAGGCTTATCGATGCATGCGAGTTGCGGAGCTAACCAACACACAAGCGTGAAGATGCTGCCTCTCTGTTTTCTATCATGGGACGAGCTCTGAGGCAAAACTACTTATCATACTGCGACCTATGTTCTGTTTTCCTGGCTCAGGTGGGAAGGTCGAAGAGAATTAACCCATAGCACTGAGGTAGAAATTCCCCAATGCTTCTCATTCGTACACTACAAGAATGCTTCACATCCGCCCGCCTCCTCTGCCTCGGCCATTTTTGGACCCGGTGCTGATGGGGCTTCAGCACCGGGTCCAACGGCTAGGAGCGGGGCGGCGCGAAGATGTGTCAGGGCGGACACATTAGCACCGGGTCGTGGCAAGACCCGGTGCTAATGCGCCCCCTTTAGCACCGGGCTAAAGAAGTTGGGTAGCACACTTGAACTTCTGCAGTGGAAGACAGCAAATGGTGTTACTGATAAGGGTTTCGAGGAGCTACTGAAACTCGTAAAGAAGATTCTTCCAGAGGGTAACAAATTGCCATCGACGACGTATCAAGCAAAACATGTTGTTTTCCCTCTCGATTTGGAGGTGTAGAAGATACATGCGTGTACTAATGACTGTATCCTCTATCGCGGACAGTACGAACACTTGGATCGTTGTCCGGTTTGCACCTGCGCACGATACAAGATCAGGCGGGAGGACCCTGGTGATGTTGGGGGAGAGCGTTCTAAGAAAAAAATCCCTGCGAAGGTGATGTGGTATTTCCCTCTGATACCCCGTCTGAAGCGTTTGTTCAGGAACAAAGACCATGCCAAACTGATGCGCTGGCACAAAGAAGAACGTAAGCAGGATGGCATGTTGAGACACCCCGCCGATGGATCCCAGTGGAGGAACATCGACAGAGCATTCCCAGAGTTTGATGCTGATGCAAGGAATGTTAGGCTTGGTTTAAGTACCGATGGCATGAACCCTTTTGGTGAAATGAGCAGTAGTCATAGCACTTGGCCCGTGACTGTTTGTATCTACAACCTACCCCCCTGGCTCTGCATGAAGCGGAAGTTCATTATGATGCCAGTGCTCATCGAAGGCCCAAAGCAACCTGGCAACGATATTGATGTGTACCTAAGACCATTGGTTGACGAACTTTTGCAGCTGTGGAAGAATGAAGGTGTTAGCATGTGGGATGAGGACAAGCAGGAGCAGTTTGACCTTCGAGCACTGCTTTTCATAAGCATCAACGACTGGCCTGCACTAAGTAACCTATCAGGACAATCAAACAAAGGATATAAAGCATGCACTCACTGTGTAGAGGAAACCGAAAGCATGTATTTGAAACATTGTCGTAAAGTTGTGTACATGGGTCACCGTCGATTCCTTCCGGCGAAGCATGAGCTATGAAAGAAATGTGCACATTTTGGCGGGAATGCTGACCGCCGTACAAAGCCGAGACACCGGAGTGGAGAAGAGCTATTTGATATGGTGAAGGACCTACACGTGGTGTTTGGCAAGGGAGACGAAAGCATCCTGTTAGCGGCGGAGGAGACACCGTATCTACGGCGTGATCACAATCAAGGAACATTTGTAAAGAGGAAGTTTATTAGTGTCCGAGTAAACGATGATGCCATGTAATTTAATTGCACTATGTTCCACCCAATTTGTAATGTCTATATTTGCATTTATGTTCCACCTATGTTCTAAGCTTTTCTATTGATTTATAAGATTGTTTTTATTAATTCTAGCATTTTATATTGATTTTCTAGTAATTTATAAGATTTTCTAGTAATTTATAAGATTTTCTAGTAATTTATAAGATTTTCTAGTAATTTATATGATTTTCTAGTAATTTATAAGATTTTCTATTAATTTATAAGATTTTCTATTAATTTATAAGATTTTCTAGCATTTTATATTGATTTTCTAGTAATTTATAAGATTTTCTAGTAATTTATATGATTTTCTAGTAATTTATAAGATTTTCTAGTAATTTATAAGATTTACTAGCATTTTATATTGATTTTCTAGTAATTTATAAGATTTTCTTATTTAATATATATTTTTAATAGGTATTAATAACTGAATTAAAACAAGTATTAATAACTATATATTAAAAACTACATTTATAAGATTCCCAAATAGTAGCCCCCGGTGCTAAAGGCCGGTTTGGAAACTGGCGCCAAACGAAAATTTGGGGCCTTTAGCACCGGGTTGATCTAAAATCCGGTGCTAAAGGCCCCCAATTTTCGTGTGGCGCCAGTTACGGCCTTTAGCACCGGGTGCTGTATAGACCCGGTGCTAAAGGGCCTTTAGCACCGGGTCGTGGGTGCACCCGGTGCTAAAGGCCCCCACCAATTTTCGTTTGGCGCTAGTTACGGCCTTTAGCACCGGGTGTAGAAGACCCGGTGCTAAAGGGCCTGTAGCACCGGGTGGTGGGAAGACCCGGTGCTAAAGGGCGGGCCTTTAGCACCGGGTGGTGTACAGACCCGGGCTAAAGGGCCTTTAGCACCGGGTCGTGGCTGCACCCGGTGCTAAAGACGGGGGACCTATATAGGCCGGGGACTTCTCTCCCCTCCCTCACTTCGCCCTCATCTCACAGATCGAAACCGCCGCCTCGTCTCCTCAGCCGCCGCCGCCCGTCGTCCCTGCCACCGTCGTCGTCCCCGCGCCCGTCGTCCCCGCCGCCCGGCCGTGGTCACCCGTGGTCCCCGCGCCCACGCCGTGGTCACCCGTGGTCCCCGCCGCCGTCGTCGTCCCCGCGCCCGTCGTCCCCGCGCCCACGCCGCCGCCACCCGTGGTCCCCGCGCCCACGCCGCCGCCGCCCGTCGTCGCCGCCGCCGTCGTCGTCCTTGCGCCCCTCGTCCCCGCGCCGGCGCCCCTCGTCCCCGCGCTGCCCATCGTCCCCACGCCGGCGCCGCTCCTCGTCCCCTCGCCGCCGCCGACGCTCGTCCCCGCGCCGCCGTCGCCCGCCGCCCGTCACGGTGAGCCCTTTGTGAAGCCGGCCTTCGTGCCGTGCGTGCATGTTTGTGAGCCGGCCTTCGTGCCGTGTGTACGTGTTTGTGTGTGCAGGTACCCGTTGCATGGCCGGCCATGCACATTTGCTTAGCGAACGTGTTCGGCCATGCGCATTTGGTTAGCGAACGCGTTCGCTAACCCATACATTGGAAATGCATTGTATGGAAATATTAGAAATATATATGCTTCATATGTATTGAAAATATTAGAAAATATTAGAAATTTATTTTATTGGAAATGCGTTGTATTGGAAATATTAGAAATATATATGCTTTATATGTATTGGAAATTCTATGCTTCATTTAAATGTATATTGGAAATGTTATATGTTTCTATAATGTATACTGTCGAAAATGTTTATTATCAGAAATTCTATCGCGTACCCGAACCCACCGCGCACCCGAACCCCTTAGCGAATCCGTTTTTCGCGCACCGACCCCCTTAGCGAACCCGTTCGCGTCACGCACCCGAACCCTTAACAAACCACTTCGCGTCGCGTACCCGAACCCTTAGCGAATCAATTCACACCGTGCACCCGAACCCCTTGGCGAATCCGTTTTTCACGCACCGACCCCCTTAATCAATTATTTTTAATTCTATAGATGGCGGACAACAACAACCCCGTCCCACCCATGCAATAGGACAACAACAGCCCTGTCCCACCCCTGCAAGAGGACAACGACACGTTCTTTGCGAATCAACTTTTTAATATTGTAACCCAACCAATGTCCATGGATGATGTGTTGGGGATCATTGGAAGGGACGACAATATCCAGGGCGACAATGCTGCAAGGGCCGAAAATGTTGAAGGGGCCGCCAATGTCCAGGGCGAACGTGTCCAGGGCAGCACTATTGAAGGGGCCAGTAACGAGCCCTCGTCTAGTCAGGTGTGTATATAGATAACATAAATTTGTACTGTACATGTCAATTATGTATACCATCTCTATATCATCTCGTATATATGTAATTTGTGTAGGCCACCTCTGCTTCTACAAGTCGAGCTAAGAAATCAAAACGATCGACCACGAAGAAGCTGAAGGATGTCAAGTTGCATATCACTCGAGTGGAGGATGACGGGGAGCCAGTTGAGCCCCCAAAAGTGGCCAAGAAATTTGTATCTCAGTGCGGGGTAATTGTATGGGACAATGTGCCCATTAGTATCAGAAAATGGAAGTCCACGGACCCCACTGAGGAGTACGTGCTCCCCGATACAGAGAAGGAGATGCTATGGAGGGAATTAAAGGCAATATTCGACTGGCCTAGCACTCATGAAGCGGAACTGAGGGATTGGACAATGAAGAAGATGGCAGTTCTGTTTCAGCATTTCAAGAAGAAGTTGTACTCGCAATTTCTCAAAACCGGAGAGGCCCCGGATCCTGAGAAGTATAAGAAGATCACTGATGATGAGTGGGAAGCATTCCTTGAGTACAAAACCTCCAAAGAGGGTGCAACGGCTAGCGCTAGAAACGCTGGAAACGCCGCAAATAAGAAGTACTCTCATAAGATGGGTTCGGGAGGTTACAAGGCAAGCATCGCTAAATGGGAGAAGATGGAAGAAGATCTATATGCTAGAGGCATCACTCCAGCAACACATGACTGGCCCACAAGGACCAAGCATTGGTACTATGGTACTAAGCCCAATCGACGGCTCCTTAGTTTTTCCCGAGGACTTGCGAGAACTAGCTCAACGTCTCCTCGATATCCTCAGGGCATCTGAGAGGGGAGAATTTGTTGCTGATAGAGACAGAGATGAGCTAACCTATGCCTTAGGGAACAAGGAGCATCCTGGACGGACGCGTGGCGTAGGCACAAGCATCTCATGGAAGAAAGGTTTCCAAGAGCACGCCGCCACCTATAGGAGCCGTTCGAGGAAGAAGGCCGAATATGAGCAGAGGGTGAGGGACCTAGAGCAAACGGTTGCCGCCTAGGGCTCAAAGCTCCAAGAAATGGAGTAAGAGATGGAGCGACGGATGAAGGTAGCATGGCTGCAGATACAACAAGCCACAGGCGGGACCGGTTCCACAGAGCATGCACCTCTCCAACCAGCCGCAGGCGGGACCGGTTCCACAGAGCATGCACCTCTCCAAGATGCGGCCCTTATTAGCCCTCCACAACAATATCAAAGCAGTCACGCTTCCACACAGGCCGCCGAAGCGGTCCGTTACCCCGTGGATGAAATAACTCAACGGACCGCGTGCGAGCTTGTCGTCAGGCAGAAGAACTTAGCTGTGGTGGTACGTATGCGACCTTAGTTCGTACTGCATACATTTCACCGTAAATACCATTCATTTACTAACTTTCTTTGTGACTACTAAATTATCAGGTCGCATACGGTATGACCAAACGTGTGGAAGAAGGGCAAAAATGGCACTGCAATGACATTCCACATGGTTACGTACCTGTTGAGGTGGAGCAAGTCGTCACCAACTGGGAAGACTTGGAACTTGACATCTCCGGAGGTGACGGAGAAACAAAACTCGGCCAGTGTTCTCACTGCATCATTCTATGGAGCAAGGCAGACGTCGTCATACCCGGTACACCTGCGGCTACCAACAAGCCTCCGTCACCTCCACCGTCTCCAAGAGATCCACAGGATCATGACGATTTTTCGGGAGCTCCTGATGCAAGCCCGTCTCCTCCGCCGAAGAGGTCTCCGTCTCCTCCGCCGCGGAGGTCTCCGCCCCCTCCGCCGAAGAGGGGACGCCACACTAAAGCCTCTGCCCCCACTCCACTAGGGAAGAAGGCGCGGAAAACCAGAGAGAAGCCCGCACCAGAGAAAAGAGCGGGTGAGAAGACTCTAGAGGAGCTCGAAGCCTCGGTCAAAGCAGACACAAAGAGGCAAATGGCCGAGTGGAGGAAAAAACCGGAGCCAGAGCCGAAGCTTGATCCCACTGTCGTCAAGTCATTCCTCGGTAATTTGAGCAAGGGTCAACAGAAGGAAGTAATAGTAACAGACTATGACCGCTCATTACTGAAATCTCGCCGGAAGCGGAAGGCTGCAGATAAGGAGGCGGGCCCATCCAAAAAGGTTCCTCAGCTCGGCGAGCAACCTCAGCGGCCCTTGGGTCCATTGCCATCTCTGGACGAGATTAACGTGCAACGAGTAATGGCCGAGACTGGACTATCCAGAGCGCAAGTCCTGGGGGAAGAAGAGGTGCCTGTAAACACAACGTTGAAGTGGCCGTTTAAGCTTGGCGAGCCAATGGTCCCTCCTGAAATGGAGAGCAAGCTACAGACGAAGATGCACCGATTCCATGAGTGGTACTTGGAATAATGAAGAAGGAATAAACGACGCATGATCAAAGTAGGCGTGAAGGACCATGATTTCAATAATGGTGACGATGATTGGGTCTGACTGAGGTTTAAGGATATATATGAGCTGTACCACCGCGCACCCGAACCCCTTAGCGAATCCGTTTTTCGCGCACCGACCCCCTTAGCGAACCCGTTCGCGTCACGCACCCGAACCCTTAACAAACCACTTCGCGTCGCGTACCCGAACCCTTAGCGAATCAATTCACACCGCGCACCCGAACCCCTTGGCGAATCCGTTTTTCACGCACCGACCCCCTTAATCAATTATTTTTAATTCTATAGATGGCGGACAACAACAACCCCGTCCCACCCATGCA
The DNA here is from genome assembly GCA_033239725.1 of Echinochloa phyllopogon. Taxonomy (NCBI): domain Eukaryota; kingdom Viridiplantae; phylum Streptophyta; class Magnoliopsida; order Poales; family Poaceae; genus Echinochloa; species Echinochloa phyllopogon. The sequence goes on from BTCW01000016.1 coordinate 19,121,883, forward strand.
ATAGGACAACAACAGCCCTGTCCCACCCCTGCAAGAGGACAACGACACGTTCTTTGCGAATCAACTTTTTAATATTGTAACCCAACCAATGTCCATGGATGATGTGTTGGGGATCATTGGAAGGGACGACAATATCCAGGGCGACAATGCTGCAAGGGCCGAAAATGTTGAAGGGGCCGCCAATGTCCAGGGCGAACGTGTCCAGGGCAGCACTATTGAAGGGGCCAGTAACGAGCCCTCGTCTAGTCAGGTGTGTATATAGATAACATAAATTTGTACTGTACATGTCAATTATGTATACCATCTCTATATCATCTCGTATATATGTAATTTGTGTAGGCCACCTCTGCTTCTACAAGTCGAGCTAAGAAATCAAAACGATCGACCACGAAGAAGCTGAAGGATGTCAAGTTGCACATCACTCGAGTGGAGGATGACGGGGAGCCAGTTGAGCCCCCAAAAGTGGCCAAGAAATTTGTATCTCAGTGCGGGGTAATTGTATGGGACAATGTGCCCATTAGTATCAGAAAATGGAAGTCCACGGACCCCACTGAGGAGTACGTGCTCCCCGATACAGAGAAGGAGATGCTATGGAGGGAATTAAAGGCAATATTCGACTGGCCTAGCACTCATGAAGCGGAACTGAGGGATTGGACAATGAAGAAGATGGCAGTTCTGTTTCAGCATTTCAAGAAGAAGTTGTACTCGCAATTTCTCAAAACCGGAGAGGCCCCGGATCCTGAGAAGTATAAGAAGATCACTGATGATGAGTGGGAAGCATTCCTTGAGTACAAAACCTCCAAAGAGGGTGCAACGGCTAGCGCTAGAAACGCTGGAAACGCCGCAAATAAGAAGTACTCTCATAAGATGGGTTCGGGAGGTTACAAGGCAAGCATCGCTAAATGGGAGAAGATGGAAGAAGATCTATATGCTAGAGGCATCACTCCAGCAACACATGACTGGCCCACAAGGACCAAGCATTGGTACTATGGTACTAAGCCCAATCGACGGCTCCTTAGTTTTTCCCGAGGACTTGCGAGAACTAGCTCAACGTCTCCTCGATATCCTCAGGGCATCTGAGAGGGGAGAATTTGTTGCTGATAGAGACAGAGATGAGCTAACCTATGCCTTAGGGAACAAGGAGCATCCTGGACGGACGCGTGGCGTAGGCACAAGCATCTCATGGAAGAAAGGTTTCCAAGAGCACGCCGCCACCTATAGGAGCCGTTCGAGGAAGAAGGCCGAATATGAGCAGAGGGTGAGGGACCTAGAGCAAACGGTTGCCGCCTAGGGCTCAAAGCTCCAAGAAATGGAGTAAGAGATGGAGCGACGGATGAAGGTAGCATGGCTGCAGATACAACAAGCCACAGGCGGGACCGGTTCCACAGAGCATGCACCTCTCCAACCAGCCGCAGGCGGGACCGGTTCCACAGAGCATGCACCTCTCCAAGATGCGGCCCTTATTAGCCCTCCACAACAATATCAAAGCAGTCACGCTTCCACACAGGCCGCCGAAGCGGTCCGTTACCCCGTGGATGAAATAACTCAACGGACCGCGTGCGAGCTTGTCGTCAGGCAGAAGAACTTAGCTGTGGTGGTACGTATGCGACCTTAGTTCGTACTGCATACATTTCACCGTAAATACCATTCATTTACTAACTTTCTTTGTGACTACTAAATTATCAGGTCGCATACGGTATGACCAAACGTGTGGAAGAAGGGCAAAAATGGCACTGCAATGACATTCCACATGGTTACGTACCTGTTGAGGTGGAGCAAGTCGTCACCAACTGGGAAGACTTGGAACTTGACATCTCCGGAGGTGACGGAGAAACAAAACTCGGCCAGTGTTCTCACTGCATCATTCTATGGAGCAAGGCAGACGTCGTCATACCCGGTACACCTGCGGCTACCAACAAGCCTCCGTCACCTCCACCGTCTCCAAGAGATCCACAGGATCATGACGATTTTTCGGGAGCTCCTGATGCAAGCCCGTCTCCTCCGCCGAAGAGGTCTCCGTCTCCTCCGCCGTGGAGGTCTCCGCCCCCTCCGCCGAAGAGGGGACGCCACACTAAAGCCTCTGCCCCCACTCCACCAGGGAAGAAGGCGCGGAAAACCAGAGAGAAGCCCGCACCAGAGAAAAGAGCGGGTGAGAAGACTCTAGAGGAGCTCGAAGCCTCGGTCAAAGCAGACACAAAGAGGCAAATGGCCGAGTGGAGGAAAAAACCGGAGCCAGAGCCGAAGCTTGATCCCACTGTCGTCAAGTCATTCCTCGGTAATTTGAGCAAGGGTCAACAGAAGGAAGTAATAGTAACAGACTATGACCGCTCATTACTGAAATCTCGCCGGAAGCGGAAGGCTGCAGATAAGGAGGCGGGCCCATCCAAAAAGGTTCCTCAGCTCGGCGAGCAACCTCAGCGGCCCTTGGGTCCATTGCCATCTCTGGACGAGATTAACGTGCAACGAGTAATGGCCGAGACTGGACTATCCAGAGCGCAAGTCCTGGGGGAAGAAGAGGTGCCTGTAAACACAACGTTGAAGTGGCCGTTTAAGCTTGGCGAGCCAATGGTCCCTCCTGAAATGGAGAGCAAGCTACAGACGAAGATGCACCGATTCCATGAGTGGTACTTGGAATAATGAAGAAGGAATAAACGGCGCATGATCAAAGTAGGCGTGAAGGACCATGATTTCTACAATGGTGACGATGATTGGGTCTGACTGAGGTTTAAGGATATATATGAGCTGTACCACCGCGCACCCGAACCCCTTAGCGAATCCGTTTTTCGCGCACCGACCCCCTTAGCGAACCCGTTCGCGTCACGCACCCGAACCCTTAACAAACCACTTCGCGTCGCGTACCTGAACCCTTAGCGAATCAATTCACACCGCGCACCCGAACCCCTTGGCGAATCCGTTTTTCACGCACCGACCCCCTTAATCAATTATTTTTAATTCTATAGATGGCGGACAACAACAACCCCGTCCCACCCATGCAATAGGACAACAACAGCCCTGTCCCACCCCTGCAAGAGGACAACGACACGTTCTTTGCGAATCAACTTTTTAATATTGTAACCCAACCAATGTCCATGGATGATGTGTTGGGGATCATTGGAAGGGACGACAATATCCAGGGCGACAATGCTGCAAGGGCCGAAAATGTTGAAGGGGCCGCCAATGTCCAGGGCGAACGTGTCTAGGGCAGCACTATTGAAGGGGCCAGTAACGAGCCCTCGTCTAGTCAGGTGTGTATATAGATAACATAAATTTGTACTGTACATGTCAATTATGTATACCATCTCTATATCATCTCGTATATATGTAATTTGTGTAGGCCACCTCTGCTTCTACAAGTCGAGCTAAGAAATCAAAAACGATCGACCACGAAGAAGCTGAAGGATGTCAAGTTGCACATCACTCGAGTGGAGGATGACGGGGAGCCAGTTGAGCCCCCAAAAGTGGCCAAGAAATTTGTATCTCAGTGCGGGGTAATTGTATGGGACAATGTGCCCATTAGTATCAGAAAATGGAAGTCCACGGACCCCACTGAGGAGTACGTGCTCCCCGATACAGAGAAGGAGATGCTATGGAGGGAATTAAAGGCAATATTCGACTGGCCTAGCACTCATGAAGCGGAACTGAGGGATTGGACAATGAAGAAGATGGCAGTTCTGTTTCAGCATTTCAAGAAGAAGTTGTACTCGCAATTTCTCAAAACCGGAGAGGCCCCGGATCCTGAGAAGTATAAGAAGATCACTGATGATGAGTGGGAAGCATTCCTTGAGTACAAAACCTCCAAAGAGGGTGCAACGGCTAGCGCTAGAAACGCTGGAAACGCCGCAAATAAGAAGTACTCTCATAAGATGGGTTCGGGAGGTTACAAGGCAAGCATCGCTAAATGGGAGAAGATGGAAGAAGATCTATATGCTAGAGGCATCACTCCAGCAACACATGACTGGCCCACAAGGACCAAGCATTGGTACTATGGTACTAAGCCCAATCGACGGCTCCTTAGTTTTTCCCGAGGACTTGCGAGAACTAGCTCAACGTCTCCTCGATATCCTCAGGGCATCTGAGAGGGGAGAATTTGTTGCTGATAGAGACAGAGATGAGCTAACCTATGCCTTAGGGAACAAGGAGCATCCTGGACGGACGCGTGGCGTAGGCACAAGCATCTCATGGAAGAAAGGTTTCCAAGAGCACGCCGCCACCTATAGGAGCCGTTCGAGGAAGAAGGCCGAATAAGAGCAGAGGGTGAGGGACCTAGAGCAAACGGTTGCCGCCTAGGGCTCAAAGCTCCAAGAAATGGAGTAAGAGATGGAGCGACGGATGAAGGTAGCATGGCTGCAGATACAACAAGCCACAGGCGGGACCGGTTCCACAGAGCATGCACCTCTCCAACCAGCCGCAGGCGGGACCGGTTCCACAGAGCATGCACCTCTCCAAGATGCGGCTCTTATTAGCCCTCCACAACAATATCAAAGCAGTCACGCTTCCACACAGGCCGCCGAAGCGGTCCGTTACCCCGTGGATGAAATAACTCAACGGACCGCGTGCGAGCTTGTCGTCAGGCAGAAGAACTTAGCTGTGGTGGTACGTATGCGACCTTAGTTCGTACTGCATACATTTCACCGTAAATACCATTCATTTACTAACTTTCTTTGTGACTACTAAATTATCAGGTCGCATACGGTATGACCAAACGTGTGGAAGAAGGGCAAAAATGGCACTGCAATGACATTCCACATGGTTACGTACCTGTTGAGGTGGAGCAAGTCGTCACCAACTGGGAAGACTTGGAACTTGACATCTCCGGAGGTGACGGAGAAACAAAACTCGGCCAGTGTTCTCACTGCATCATTCTATGGAGCAAGGCAGACGTCGTCATACCCGGTACACCTGCGGCTACCAACAAGCCTCCGTCACCTCCACCGTCTCCAAGAGATCCACAGGATCATGACGATTTTTCGGGAGCTCCTGATGCAAGCCCGTCTCCTCCGCCGAAGAGGTCTCCGTCTCCTCCGCCGCGGAGGTCTCCGCCCCCTCCGCCGAAGAGGGGACGCCACACTAAAGCCTCTGCCCCCACTCCACCAGGGAAGAAGGCGCGGAAAACCAGAGAGAAGCCCGCACCAGAGAAAAGAGCGGGTGAGAAGACTCTAGAGGAGCTCGAAGCCTCGGTCAAAGCAGACACAAAGAGGCAAATGGCCGAGTGGAGGAAAAAACCGGAGCCAGAGCCGAAGCTTGATCCCACTGTCGTCAAGTCATTCCTCGGTAATTTGAGCAAGGGTCAACAGAAGGAAGTAATAGTAACAGACTATGACCGCTCATTACTGAAATCTCGCCGGAAGCGGAAGGCTGCAGATAAGGAGGCGGGCCCATCCAAAAAGGTTCCTCAGCTCGGCGAGCAACCTCAGCGGCCCTTGGGTCCATTGCCATCTCTGGACGAGATTAACGTGCAACGAGTAATGGCCGAGACTGGACTATCCAGAGCGCAAGTCCTGGGGGAAGAAGAGGTGCCTGTAAACACAACGTTGAAGTGGCCGTTTAAGCTTGGCGAGCCAATGGTCCCTCCTGAAATGGAGAGCAAGCTACAGACGAAGATGCACCGATTCCATGAGTGGTACTTGGAGTAATGAAGAAGGAATAAACGGCGCATGATCAAAGTAGGGGTGAAGGACCATGATTTCTACAATGGTGACGATGATTGGGTCTGACTGAGGTTTAAGGATATATATGAGCTGTACCACCGCGACGCCATGGACGTGGATTTGAACACCTGTTGGACACTGTAAGTACTTTGTTGTTGCTTATAATTCACAGTTTGAAAACAATAATTCCAATCTATGTTGACGTGAGCTTTATTTATTGCTTAACATATGCAGAATGGAGATTCAAAAATGTCGGAGATCCTCAATATATGACGTTGGTTTCATGGATCCTCGAAGGATAAGTGAAGAAATGATATTGATGAATCCTGAGGAAACATATGGAAACCTATATAAGTATATTAAGAAACAAAATTACTGCGACTCCATACTAATCCCGTACAACATCGAGTGAGTACATACACAGGCTTCTTCTTATACTGTCTGTGTACTATTTCATTTCTGATTATAATGTATACATGTATACAGATTCCACTGGTTCCTAATAATATTGTGTCCTGACCGGGGTGTCGTGAACGTCTTTGATTCATTGCACACTCCAAAAGAAAAACTACAGAACATCATGGACATGATGACAAGGTGATGTATATTTTCCCCTACTTAATTCACCCCTTACACTCGCAATGACTTAACTCAATTTTTTTGTTCGCAGGGCCTGGAATCAATTTCGTCAAGAACACCCGGGTATTCAACATGAAACACTAAAATGGAACATTGGCTTTCCGGTAAGCAAGTAATTTGTACATGTAGGCCTCGGCTAATATATTATATGAATTTTACTTAATTTCTTTTGGTCCACAGTGTGCCAAACAGGGGAAGGGAAATAATTTATGTGCATACTATGTTTGCGATTACATGTGGAATTGGGGACATAAAAAGCTTACACAACACGATATTATGGTACGTAATAATAAACATATTTCCATTATTATTAAGTGCACAATTATTGTCTCCAACTCGGCGGATTAAATATCTTTCAATTATAGATGTTTAGCCTGAAGGAAGAGTCTCTAGAGCTAGAAAGAATTGACGCAATTGAAGAACAGCTCGTCGGATGGATCTGGGACGAGGTCGTCAATCCCCGAGGAGAATTCCACATGCCAGTACTGGAGGACGTGCCGGACAGTTCAACAAGTTGTCAATCTTAATTAAGTAGAAAATACAGTTTAAATATATATAACTCGAGTTGACATTCATGAATATCTACTTTTGTAATATATATGTCTTCTATTTTGATGAAATGTCAGCTAATATGAATATAGAGTTGGCCGAATACAAATTAGAATATACGTATTAGAATATATACGTATATACACGTATATAGACGTGCATGCATGGCTACTGAAAAAAGCAAAAAAAAAAAGAAATCCGGGGCCTTTAGCACCGGTTGCAGACAGCAACCGGTGCTAAAGGCAGGCCCTTTAGCACCGGGTTGTGTCTGGAACCGATGCTAAAGGCCCTGCTAAAGGCGCTGCGGGGCAGACCCTTTAGCACCGGGTCGTGGCTGCATCCGGTGCTAAAGGGACCCTTTAGCACCGGTTATTCAACCCGGTGCTAAAAGAGTACACCTTTAGCCTCGGTTTAGTTGCACCGGGTGGGAAACCCTGTGCTAGAGGGCTTTCCCACCCGGTGCAGATGTTGATCATTCTGGTAGTGTATGCTACAATATTCTATATGAATAACGCTGACATATATATATATATAATTTTGATACATAATAACGTTCACGTGTTAATATGTGCTGAAATGGTATCAATTTGACATTATTTTAGGATAAAATAGGTATAATCAGATCCAAAAACCTGTAGCGTTAGCACAGATAATGTATTATAGAGAACCTAAAAATGAAATGCATTGTTGTTTGGTTAGTGTGCCCGTAGCATTAAGAAGGCAATGTTTGAGAAAAATCTAAATGTAGTTATATTCTGGAACGGAGGAGTATTTATTTAATCATGATGTCCTGTAGCAACACAAGGGCTCAGAAATGGAAAAACATAAATTGTTGTAGCATTCCCTGTCTTGATGATTCTTATAAATTTGTATCAAAAGTTAAAAACATTTGACATGCTGGTACACTTTCTTTCTATCATTTTTAACATTTTGCTACTAAAATTTATTGTTTAGATAATTTATCTATAGTCTTCTTACCATATTTTTTATGAAATAGTTTTATTTTATTTTTAAATTATGTGCCCGTAGCATCGCAGGGGCCTTTACCTAGTATTGTATATATATGTGATTGCGACGAGCACTTCTCTTTAGAGCATTAATTTCAATAATTAATGCTTGTTGATTAGCGAGTTCCAGTTTTTCTATATGCATTAAATAAATCAATTGTGACACTTTTTACAGCAACTATTTTGTATGTTTGAGTGATTGAGTCATATCCAAGTCGGTTATCCTCTTACTCCGAGAATTTTGAGCAACCTTGCTATGAAGGTATTTAGCCAAATATTATTGTGCCCGTAGATTCCTATTTTCCTCTACCTTATGCGTGAACCACCAATGTGTAGAATAACGGCCAGTTTGGATATCGTGCTTTTAATTTCTCTAATCTAGCAGAATGTAATACCATTCTAATTACGGTAGGATTGTGAATTACTAAAAATTAACGATTTTGTATGTTTCCTGCAATTTGTATACCAACCATCCATTGCTTGTCTTTTTTCCTTTCTAGTCTATGTTCACCCTTGAGCCCATGTACATCATTCCCTCCCTCCCTCTCGGCTCTCCATGACGCCACACTGCACAATTAAATAAAAACGATTTGCTCAAGAGTCCACGATCCAGCCCAGACTCTTGGTTCGTTTCTTCCCTTAGCATATGCATCTCACGCGATCCCTGGTTCTTCGCTCTACATGATAGGAACGCAGAGCGGCCCACCAACGTCACTGAGGACGCCTCCAATCCACAAAACTAGAGCTTGGATCCACAGTCTTCATGACCAGAGTGTGACACTGCCCAGCTTTGGTGCTGATGCTGTCTCCTTGGAGCTGGCCAGCCGCATCATCCTGTTTCTATGCTTGCGCACTGGAGCAACAGGCAGGAGGGTGTTTGCAACCTGAAGACAACCACTGAAGAAAAGTGATACAGAGATTCCCCATGCTTTGCATTCCTATGTCCTGTTTTTTTTTTCTGTCCGACGAGAACACAAATTTCATTAAAGTGAACAGCCTAGAAGCCTTAGTACCTTACACTTCTCTGCTTGAAGTACTCATATAGTCATATATAGCTAGCACAAATCGACATCTAACCCTTAACTTCGATATCTACAGGTACCACTATTTTACTCCAGCAGTAACGTGTACTGTGTACAACCAAGTTCCAGTGTTCCACCTATGGCCGTGGTCCACTTCTTCTCTTTGTGTTAACAGAGTTTGTACAAATATGTTAGGTGCAGTCATGATCTCGTCCACAGGGTAGAAAATGAATACTAGGATCATTTAGCTTTCTTTCTTACATTTAACCAAAAAAAAAGGCTACCATGCTACATGTTTGAGTCATATAAAAGTCATTTTTACCTTCTTACTCTAAGGATTTTGAGCAACTCTGCAACACTGATGCAAGGCGTCACCACATCATTGGCATCACAGGCTTCACCATCTTTGGCCCCGTTGCACGGCTCTGTTTGTAAAAGGTTGCCGGCTTGCCGCCCAAAACATGCTTGGTTTTCGACGTTTCATTAAGCGTGGCCATTACCTTTTTTTGTTTCACGGAAAAATAGGAAATCAACAATTGGTTACCAACATTAATATTTACCTTGAGTCAATTGAACCATGAGCGTCTGCAGTTAATTTACAACCAACAGAAGGTAAAAAAGTTGGAGTGGCAGTGATTAAGTTTGAGACCATGACCTATAGTATTACAAAAGGAGCTTTGACATTTCACATCTTGGTGTGCATACTAGAAAAAAATGCATGGGATTTGGATTCTCCAGTATTAAACATGTCACAGTTTATTTTCCATCCAAATTTTCTTATATGCCTGTACTCTAAGATGTCACAGTTTATTTAGTTATGGTAGTTGTTTCAATGAATGTAGTTAAACAACCTATTGTGCCGAATAGTATTTAGTGGGTGGTTGTGCACTGCACATGTCTAACTACTAAGCTTGTCGATGTTAAACAAGTAGAGATGCTATGAATATGTTTGTATTCTACAGCCTATTGTGTATCCAAGACTCATATTCATGGATGTGCCATCGTTTATATGTTCGTGGAACATATCCTGTCTGACATGATTTTGTTGAGATGTGATCCAAATTTATTGAACAATGTTTAGTCCTATATCGACAACGCAATCAAGCATGGGCGCGTGAGGCGACTATATATATATGTAAGCCTTGGTAGGGTAAGACAGATAAGACATATTAGATGAGTCGTGTATCATTCTTACTTGTAAACTCTCCTCAATAGTGATTGTCTTCCGTGGGTTTTTCCCGTAAGTATTTTTCCACGTTAAATCGTGTCTCGTGTTCGATTTTTTTCGTATTATTTGCTAACAAGTGGTATCATAGTTTGGTACGAGATCACGTGAAAAAAATAATTAGGGTTTCATCCCTGTTTATCACGCGCCGCCAGATGGATCAATCTGCGATTGGCTACCTCGTGCAAGACTCGTCGATGTGGAGTTTATGACGGAATCTGATTCCGTATTTGCTAGAGGCTGTAGACCAATCCACGAGAAGCTACCAGAAGGTTTTCTCAGCTTTGCTGAACGTACACGGAATTGTACACAAGGCTGCAGGTTATTGCTAGGTTTACATAGTAACATACCTAGATTATTACTGCAGATTATTTTATTCTGGTTATTTCTTTCATATGACTTCTTTGATATATGATATGATTTCCGCTGCTGAAACATATTGAGATTTTGAGGAGATATTGGGATTATTATTGGATCACTTTGAGTTAATTCTTTTTGATGTTTTCACAACATCGTTCATGTCATCCTATTGGTTTCTTTTACTCCTATGGAGTTGGTTAATATAAAGTGAAGGTTTTGCTCTGAATTGAGTTCAAGGTGGAGGATTTCAAGTGCAACAGAGGAGGTTCGTTTGACTAGATACTACAACGTTTTGTATTGCGGGAGCAGTACGTTTATTGCTGTCTTTGCTCATGTTGAGGGGTTTAGTTCAAAGGTTTAACTGCGTTGGTTGCACATTTATGCCTATATCCGATCCGTGTTTGAATGGAGAAGTAATTGACCATGTCATGAAATTTCGTTTCTTCTACAATTAGCAAGTTTATGGTACGTGATGGATACACATGCTAGTTGCTTTGCCAAAGTTTAGTGTTTCTGATGGAGCATATATTATTTTATGAGATGAGTTCTTCACTGGATATTTATTTTAAAACCACGAATGATATTGCGACTTTATGTCGTTTGATGATTGAGCATTATTGCCATTTTCTTTTGAGGTCAGTTGCACAGACTCAGACTTTTGCTGGGATTATGAATTTGGTGAAGACCCAGATTTTTCGTCAGCTTTGTTGATAGCTGTGTGTTTGGACCTTTGCTCAAATTTTTGCTTCCTATGAAGTGTTGGGAGAATACTCAAGTGATCTTACTCATTGGTTAGTCCGGTGGATATTGGCATTCAAGATTTGAATATGGAGGTTTATTATTCGTCTACAGAAGGGAATTTGTCTTAATGTGGAGTTTGTTGTGATGTGATCCAAATTTATTGCACAAGGTTTAGTCCCACCTCGGCAACGCAACCAAGCACGGGCGCGTGAGCCGATTATATATATATGTAAGCCCTATATAGACGGTAGGGTAAGACATATAAGACATCTTAGATGAGCCATGTATCATCCTCACTTGTAAACTCTCTTCAATGGTGATTGTCTTCCGTGGTTTTTTCCGTAAGGTTTTTCCATGTTAAATCGTGTCTCGTGTTCGATCTTATTTTTCCGTACTACAACATGCCATTTATTTGAACAGAAACTGCAACATTATTTTGTCAATTTTTATGTTGCTCAAAAGATAGTTTAGCTAACTTCCGATATTGTTGTTACCTTAAAGTAAAAGTCACATTCTCGCTATCTGACGTGTGTCTAGTATATGTCCAAGGTGCTATACTTCAAAACTTCAAGCAAATACGAAATATTTGGCAAGGGTACCTACATATATCTCTGGGTTTGTTATTCTAATATATTATATGTCAAACGAGTAGAGATGTTAGGAACCTAGATTTGAAATTGCTGATGCTATTTCCGTACTAAGTAGCTAGTTCATCCATCCATTTTGGCTTGGTCATTTTGTTGCCAACTGGCCGGAGATCTCTTCGTTTCTGACCCATTCTCTAACGATGGGTGTGGGACACCGATTTGATCTTGTTAGCCCTGGGAGGGAATCACATGATGGTGCAAAGTCTTCAGGGCTAGAATCATGTGTTTTCTGTTGCTTCCGAGGCCGAAGCTCTATTTATCGACGATACACTAAGCAACTCACTAGACACGAATGGAATCTGAATGTTCAAAACTCAAAAGTGGATTTTGCTTTAGCTTTCTATATGCTCCAATATAGTTGATGCTCCCATACAGCAAGAATCGAAGTATGATACTCATCGTTTGGTGGAGCTTTTCAACCATCACTGTGATGGTTATATGCTGGTTAGCACTATCTAGGCTTCCTGCAGCAACGCATCAGTTCAAGTCAGTGGAGAACCTGTACTACGGTTGAGCATTCAGCACCGATAGGTGGGGAACTCGAACTGAATCAACCGCTAGCAGTGATATAGAAATTCCCCATGCTTCGATTCTATCTTCTGTGTTTTCTGACTAACGAAAACACAAGTTTTCCATATAAAATTTTGAAATCCAACAAAGTCAAAAGCCTCGAAACCTTACAATGCTCTGCTTGAAGCACTGCACTCAGAAATTAATTAGTATGCAATCTTTAACATTGATATCTACAAGTACCGTGATTTTACTCCTTGCAATGACGTGGTAAGAACAGAGTGCAGTGCCTACTTCTTTTTCTTGAAATCTTCACTGCTGAAGGACTAATTAACATTCCATTCTGTACTCTCATCGTCTCATTTCTCTATCCAGATTGGAGTAGAAATACAACTAAAAGATCCTAGTGCAAGTTTAGTGTACCAGTGTGTAGACTGACCATATGGTTACCATCTTATAAATAACCGGCGTGAGGTATCATAAATAGATTTACGTGCCTATTTCCTCTACAAGGACAAGCTGAAAGTTTGCACAATCCATAGCACCTTTACTTCGTTCATATATATACATGACAAATATCAATAAAGCTTATTGCTCTCGGCTCCTGAGAGTACTGATCAAACAAGGCTGGAGAAATGGGCTGTTTTCTCGGCTCCCCTGTTGTCGTTATCCCAAGATCCTGGCCCGGGCACTACTTGACGAAGACCATGCACGGAGGGGCCCAACAACACGTTGACGATGAGTGGCAGCACTGCTGCCCAAAGAGGCGATGCAGCGTCAACCCTTGCGATCAGAGCAAGCGTGCAGTACTCAGCTTCAACCAGCACGAGATCCTGAAGACGCGCACAGACAGTTGATCAGACCGGTCGCTAGTAATATTGAAGAAGGAATAGGTCGGGTGTAGCAAGATGTTCTTTGCGTGGAACAGCACAGCATCCCTACAAGGAAACGAGGAGGTAGGAATCCCAGCGAAGGCGATGAGGAGCCGGGGAAGGACGATGTGCAGACAAAACGGCGAGGGAGCAGGCGGTGCTAATGGGCATCCCCTAGAGCACCGTGCACCTCGCCATGTCGCTAAGTCTTAGATGAAGAAGCCGGTGGAGTCAACGCCTGAAGTCGGAGTAAAGGTGCAAAATCTTTGGCAATGGGCAACTCAAACCAAATCTCTGGTCCAGTATAAACCAAAAGATACATATGGCAGCAGCTCATGTAGACTCCTAGTGTGCGCTTGGCACATCCCATCACCACTTATTTCCTGCTGTTCACCAGTGAGAGAGAGAGACAGAGTTGAGAGGACGGTCGTGTCATCTGTAGGGGGGAGCCGTGGTGTGGGGGAGGTGGATCCCGTTGGGGGCCGATCGGCAGCGGCGATCACACGGGCTGGGGTGGCAGATCCCGTTGGGGGCCGACCGGCTTGGGCAGGACCCAGGAGGAGCCCAACCCCCCCCCCCTCCCCCCTCGCGATGTTAGGGACGATGGATCCCGCTGGGGGTGCCCGGCCAAAGCTGCGATCGGCACAGAGGTGGACCAGCGCTGGCGGGCGCCTGTGCGGGGCTTGAGGGTGCGGAGGAGCGACATGGCGAGCCCATGTACGGACAACGGTACCCGGTGAGGTCCATCACGATCCGCTTTTGACAACGACGGCGGCGGGTCGACTCGATCTGCCGCAAGACAAAGGGGAGACAGAGGAGGGTACAACCCTTGGTAGAGATCAGTATGGACGACCTCTCTGGGGGCGCGCTACGAGGCCGTTGAGAGGGCACATGAGATGTGTGCCGTGGAGGACAGCCAACGGCGCGATGAGATCAAGGGCGCCGCGAGCAGCGGAATATTAGGGCTTTAGGTTTTGGATAAGAATCTAGACGGGTGATACCATGTAGGATAATAGAATTGGTTAATGCGGATTAGATTGCATTGATGCCCTCGGCTGGTATATATAGGGTACAAAGACTTAGCGAATAAGACACCTTTTGGATACATATGGTAGTCTACGATATGTATATCTATAACTATCAAATATATTCTAACATATATTGGCTTGTATATTATGATCCAGCGTATGTCATGGAGGTATCTCTATTGATTGGTATTATGAGCTAACAATAATACTAATAGCATCTACACCAGTTGGTAGGATAAGACTACCAGAAATGCCTTCATCTACACCGGTTGGGAAGGACCTTTAGCTCCGGTTTTCCAACCGGTGCAGATCTTCCGGTGCTAAAGGGTGGGCACATTTAGCACCGGATCAAATAACCGGTGCTAAAGGGTGGGCACCTAGCACCGGGTCAAATAACCGGTGCTAAATGTGTCCATTCACCAAAAAATATATGCGTTGTTGCGGGGATTCGAACTCATGACCTCTTGGCTCGTGCGTACCCACCTAACCATCTCAACTGCGTAGCACATATGATGGAATAGAATATGCTTTCTTTTTGAAGTAGTATGCAACACCCCCTTTAGCACCGGGTTTGTAACACCAACCGGTGCTAAAGGGGGAGCACATTTAGCACCGTTGGTGGAGTCTCCGGGGGCACCCCAATTTTGCACCCGACGCTAATATTGCATTAGCATCGAATCTTGAGTGCACCGAGGCATATGAGAGGGGCGGATGTGAAGATCTCTGGTAGTGTAAGCTGGCGTGGAAATTTCGTGGTCGAGCTATCTATGCCAGATGATGACATCTGTGGGGTCATCACAGGTGTCCCGTGTGATGATGATCTAGGAATGATATCTTGTTTGTGTTGGTTCCAATTTTATCTGCATGGATAAATCGTGGAGGATGAAAATTGTTGTAGCAATATAATGGCATCACGCGGCCGTGGCCATAGGGACAAGCATTCAGTGGCGGTGCCTACTACTAACACGAACAAGCTTCAAGCACTTGACCACGAACAAAGTGGTACGAACAGAGTGCAGTGCCTACTACTAACAGGAAAATAGAGTAACCAGGCCTCACGTGTCTTATAGATGTTAGGTTCTATGGATCCCGAAAACAAGCTTAAATTGAAATTATAAATGCGGGAGAATGTTTATGCTGTCTTGTATTATGAGCCAGCGCGCAATATGTCATGGAGGTATCTCACGCCGGTTATTTCTAAGATGGTAACCATATGGTCAGTCTACACACTACACTTGCATTAGGATCGTTTTTAGTTGTATTTCTATTCCAATACGGATAGAGAAATGATATGAGAGTACAGAATGGAATGTTAATTAGTCATTCACTTAGGAACAGTGAAGATTTGAAGTCCTCATGTTCTAAAATTTCCATTATATTTCGTTCATGAACCAAAATATGTTCATGCTGCATATATACATGACAAAAATCAACAAAGCTTATTGTTCTGGACTCCTGAAAGTACTGATCAAACAAGGCTAGAGAAATGGGTTGTTTTCTCGGCTCCCCTGTTGTTGTTGTTATCCCAATATCCTGGCCCGGGCACTAAGGTCAGCTAACCCATGTGATATGATCAATCCACGAGGCGGTTGACTTGCGTCGGTCGCAAAAGACGGGCCACGCGTCTGTACAACGTGTATGTATAAGTCTTCAAGTGCACACATGGTACATACCTAAGCCATATCAAGTCCTGGAAATGAAGCAAAGCATTATACTTGTATACAACAGGATATGTTGACTTGTTTGTTGTACTACACTTGACTTGCTCAGGAATTTGCTTGCGTTGCTAAACAAGTCATATACCTACTATACATAATATGGCACGTTGTACTGGATATGCGCCACGTCCTATTAACCAGAACATAATCAAGCTTATCCCATGATCTGACGACTGAAATCGTATCACGATCTTGCTTAGGATTAGGGCATAACAAGTCACCCGCCTATCACTTCACTAGCCCTCTCCGGTTCACTATAAAAGGACATGGAGGCAAGCGAGACGATGGCAGATCACACCACTCGTCACAAAGTTTGCACCACATCACAGATTCACATATACCTAGTAGCAGGCAGACTGAACCAAACCAGCATGAACTTGAAGCCGTCCCTGAACGCCCGAACCGTCTGTCTCCTTGTTGCAAGTGAGCGGCGCCAGAGGCCCGGCGACGCTGGAGGTCACCAACCTGGAGTCCTGGGGCAAGATGTCCGCCGGCCACGACTACTTCGAGAGAGGCAACTTCGACAGGTTCAGCGGCACGGGCAACTGCATCACCGGCGCCGGACCATGCAAGATGCTGCTGAAATCTGATGGCAGCGGCAACAAGCCCGGGTGGTATGTAGACTACGTGGTGGTAACCCAGTTGCCTCATGGAAGTGGGTCGCCCAAGGAGCACAAGTGGGCGGTGGATCAGTGGCTGGCGCTCGATGAAGCGCCGCACCAGCCCTTTGCTTCGAGGAATGGATGTGGCCTTGCCGCGCCGTGATCCTCGATCATCACCCAGCTCGATCGATCGTCTAAGGGCATGGTAACACTTGGATAGATACATATAAATAAATAAATACGTTTCAGCGCGCCAGAGATGTATGCTTTATTGAGATAAATATTGTCATGGTCTAGGCATGGACACGGCCGTGCCAGTACGTGTGTGTGGTTCATCGAATAATATATGTAATCGTTGTGCTTTTCTTTCATTTTGGCTGAGTGGGATCCTCCTAATGCAGAAGGTTCAAGGAGTTTGTACCAATTCGATGATGTAAAAACCTTGAATTTATAAAACTTACCTTATAGAAAATATAATGTTACCTTGGTAATTAATGAAGCAGCAGTGCACTGATCACAATAATATGTTACTCCCTGATGAGATATAAATAAGTAACTGGAATGGTTCAGTATTTGTTGGTGGGAACATCTTGGAGGCCCAAATATTTATGTGCTTAGATGATTTCAAGTCTATATATATGAACCGTTTTTTATGGTGGTTCTCAATATCATGTGTAGCTTCATTTCATTTTGATATTTTCTTTTAAAAAACTTATGTAATAAAGTCACTAATTTGTTTCACATCAATTAAATTGTAGCATTAATTGATGAATTAAACGAATCGAATATAGAAATGCTCAACTCTACATAGAGAGAAACCACTATATTTATTTTGGCAATATTCACTACGCTCTATCTGGAAAAATATTATAAGAATAAAAATCAGTGATTTATGACAATGTTATCTAGTTATGGTGCCCTATGCAAACGTTCCCCTTCTTTCTTAGTGTCGCATTTAACTATTTTGCGACTTGCATAGTTCTCTTCTTATACCAAATCGTGATCCTATATATGAGTGTGTGTGTGCGTGTTTGTGAGCATCTGCGTGTGTACTGTATTTCTCAAAAAAAAGTCCATTCACCAACACAAACCATTTATGCTAGTCTCACCCCCGGTTTTAAAGGAAAACCAGATGCTAACTATATGTATGCCAGGATCAAGTTTCATACATATTATGACTTCATCAGTGAAAAATCAAAGACAGTGCACAAAGTAAAGAGAGTTACACGCTTTATTACAGCGGAAGACATAAAGTCTTTAACAAGCCGAAAGCGTATAACCTCCATCTGTCTCCACACGGGCGGTTGACTAGGGAAACACGTACGCCTAAAACTCATCATCATCTTCATGAACTCCACAATATCTCCTTCTGAGCAGCATTCATTGATATGGAACAAAAATAATTTGGAAATAGTAAGGGTGAGCACATGTCGTACTCAGCAAGTGTAGAGCAAAGCCAATGATATGCAAGGCTAAAACAAGGAGAGGCTGGCAATTAATAGCATCATGCACTTTTAGTTGGTCAAATTTTATTAAGCAACTAATTACTACTAGTAAGTATAAGTATATATCAAACCACAATTAAAGAATATCATATTCAAGTAACCACAGTTTAGATCATATTCAAGTCTATTAATCATGTAAGGGTCCAGGCCGCTCTTGACCGTGAGCACAGCTGTTGTAACAGTTTTACACTCTACAGAGGTTGTACACTTTCACCACAAGTCATGATTCCCATTGCCAAAGGCATGTACCCTTCCCACACCATGTGGACCGAATACTGGGTTCCACTACGAGGCCTTTCCAAAGAATTTCTCAATGTGTGTGTGCTCCCTTTCCATGCAAGTCTCTAGAAGGAACACCTTCCTCTCCTCCTCCTCTGCACACGAACCTTGCCGGTAGCAACCATCCCCATCTAAAACATACAGTGCCTCCACACACAAGGAGTCCTTCTAATTACTTAGCCAAGACCAGAGCCCGTTGGTCTTGTGGTTGCACTATTTTTCCTGGGTGGTTCTCCATGTTCCAATTAAAAGAGTGATCTTGTCCAAATTAATTAATTATTAAAAGTGGTGGATGGAACATAGAGTAGGAGTACATTAACCAATCCTAGTTGAGCAAGCTAAGCAATTCTACCATCAAAATTAATTAAATAACCCAGCTGCAAGGTATGGTACATAAATCTAGAAAATCCTTAATAGGTCCCAACATGATTAAAGAGCATGCAAGCATGGCATAACTAGAAAGTGAGGCATATGATTACTAGGACAAAAACATGATCAAGAATACACTTGCCTTAATTTCCAGAAAATAACTGCTCAAAGTCTTCCAAAGAATAACTGCTCAGAGTCTTCACTAGTTTGATCCTTCCATTCCACAAGAAAACCTTATACACCACAAATGTTGCACCGTTCTATTCGCATCACAGGGGCACATACAAGAAAGCAATACAACAAAATAAGAAATAGTACACCGAACAATTATAACAGAACTAAACAACAGCACAAAACTAATCTACACGTTACAAAGAACCCGTGAGAGCAAGAATTGCCAAAAATGGAGTTAAAATGAGAGGGATATGACTTTTCTAAGGTTCAGGGGCTTGTTGGCGATGTTTTAAAACTTAACATGGGCTTAACTGCGAGAAATCGAGGGCGAAAACATAATTTTGATTAAAACTCAAGAGTTAAACTATAAAAGAGTAGAGGCTGGGCTTCGGGGTGCTATTTTAAGAAAGCTTAGGGGCTAAACAGAGAACCAGGGGCATAATTGTGAATACTTTCGAATAGGGATGGATGGCATGTTGATTTTGACAAAGGTTAGGGGCTCTTTAGCAAAGGTTTCGATGCTGACCGGTAAGACTCAAGTTTGACTCAGGGGCAAAGATGGATCTTGGCCATCGGATGGGGATCCGATGATCCAGAACTGATCAGCCAGAGCGGGGGCACCGACGACGATGGAGGACGGTGGCGCTGCACGCGCGGTGGCGCATCGCCGAAGCGAGGCGGATCTCGAGCTAATGGGCGCAATTTGCTATACGGGCTAGACGGAAAGAGAGCTAGGGACACGTCGAGCTGCGACGACGGGCGACGGCGCTGCAAGATGGCCCACGAGCCAATGAGCTTGAATCGGAACGAGAACTTTGTCGTCAATTTATGTCAAGCATGTCTGCCTGGGGGTATCCCAGGAAGTAGATTTGTGGGTCTCGCCGAGTTATAGGAACGACAGTACACGAACAACACAAAGATTTAGACAGGTTCGGGCCTCGAGTAGCGTAATACCCTATGTCCTGTGTGCTTGATTGTATTGCACGTGGGTTGAGTTGTTTTGAGGGGGTCCATGCTCATGCTTATATATCCAAGAAGCAGAGTTACAAGTCGATTACACAAACTACTCGTATACAGCAAGGATTATTACAATAAGGCAATCTATCATGTATCCTGTTTGAATACGAGTAGTTTCATTGATCGACTACACCATCCTGTACCCTAACCGGCTAATCCGAAGTAGTCAGATCAAAACTCTCCATATTGAGTAGTTTAATCCCTTGGATGAGTGGCCCTAGGGATCCTGGCCCCACAAGCCCCTAAGCATCTTGCGCCTTTGCTTCCAATCTTGAATCCTTTTTAATGTCTTCGAGTAGTTGGAGCTAAGCCCAAGATGCTCAAATCTCCTCTGACGAGTAGTTTCATTGGAGTGCATCTTTTAGATGCACCCCATGGGTGTAGCCCCCGAGCCTCCGAGTACTCATTAAGCAGTCGGAGGTTCGAGAAACCAATCTTGAATTTTACTTGAGTAGTTTAATGGTGTGCAACGAGTAGGTGCACCCATTGTGTAAAACCCCCTAACTTCAAGTAGTTTTGTTAAAACTAGTCAAAGGTCTTGAATTAAACATAATAGGCACAAAAGAAATTGTATCCTTCAAATGCAGCCCCCGAGTCTACCAGTACTTTTAAGTAGTCGTTGGGTCGAACGCTGCTCTCATTATTTATTCTGAGCAATGAACGCTAATATATACTCAATGATTGTAGCCCCAAGAGTGTGTATACTTTTTGAGCAATCCCATAAGCATAACAATCTTCGAGTTGTTTCCAAACGTATAAATTGATCAGCTATAGTTTTGTGTCTACGAGTGGTTTGTTAAAACCAATCGAAGATCTCTTTTCACAGCTTGTCTCCTCAAATCTCGGAGGAAATCAAATCTCGAAGGAAATCAAATCCCGGATTATCCGCTAACAGCCCCCGAGCTTTAAATCAAAAAATATATTTGATTTAAAGATCTAAATACTCTCCAGGAATCCGTTGTCGTTGAATCCGAGATTTTCACCGGCAAAAACTAACTTAGGAATGTTAAATCATTCCTTGTAACAGAATGCGATACGCCGGAGATATTGTTCCAAACAGTAACCCTAACCGAAGGTTATAAATCTGGAGTAAGACCTTCATTCGTTTTGTAGCTTTGAGCGCAGCACCATTGCCTTTCTTCTTCACATCGTAGCTTCCCTAGCATTTAGAGTTCCCTCTGTTCCCATCTCTTGTGAATGCGAGAAAAAAGCAAAGTTTTAACCTGCTCTGCAACCATGGGCTAAAAGAAAGATGCCGCAAAAAACACCGAGAAGGCCACCTCTGCCAAGCCTGCGAAGAAGAAAACACCAAGGAGAAGGGTTTCCTTGGTGGATCCAAACACAAAGCCAAATTGCAAGACACATCCTTCTCCAACCGATGCTTGGAAATATTGTACCGCGAAAGAGGGAGATCTCCATGACCTGGTGGCGCAAGGTTTGCTTTTATCCCAAGAAACTCTTGAGTGGAGAGTGTGCTTTCATTTGCAATTTCCTACTGAAAACACAAATGAAATTCCTTTGTTCGTATCTTTCTGTGAACGTGGAGTTGGCTTTCCAATTTCCTCCTTTTTTCGCGAGCTCCTTGACTTTTATAAGCTCCAACTGCATCATCTGAATCCTAATGGGATTCTGAACATCGCTGTTTTTGTTCATGCTTGCGAAAGATTCCTTGGCATCAAATCCAATCTTGCTCTATTCCGCTCCCTCTACCATATAAAGCCACACCCAAATTTCCAAAGGATGGAGGTGGTCGGTGGAGCGGGATTTCAATTCCGCTAGAGGATGAAGGAGCAGTGGTTTTCCATGCCACTCAAGGAATCATGTGGAGATTGGAAGTCCGAGTGGTTCATAATCAGTGAGTAGTCAAAAACGAGCACTTCTTCTTTGATATTTATATCAATGTAATTTGTTATACACTAATCCTATTCCTGTGGAATTGTAATACAGCAGGGAATCATGGAAAAAGCAGTCTTGTGAAGGACGGATGGTATCCCAGGGATCTATCTAACTGGAATACAAAGCCAACTGCTGAAGAAGCTAAGGATGTACCTACTTTGTTAAAGCGAGTACATTCCTTGAAGAATAAAGGCTTGACCGGAGTAGGAATAGCATTCAACTTCCTCAAGCGGAGAATCCAACCACTCCTAGAGCGCATCAACCTCGGATACAAGTACGAGGGGAATGCAGATCCCTCTCTGATGGTGCCTGAAGAGTTGTCGGATGAGACAGTTCTGATGCGCCTGTCACGCATGTTCTTTGGTGTGAACAACAAGAAGCCATTCATCGCCAAGGAGTTCTGCAAAGGTCAATCTCCTAGTTCTGTAAATACTCGTAGCCTGTGTAATTTAAATTTGAGTTGTTATAAACATGCATCTTGATGTTCACTCTTCTGATATAGTCGGCTACTAATTCTGATGGGCTGATTGGTGGCCTTTCTCCACAAGATTAGGAAAATTTCAGAAAAAGTTCTTCAGAAATTCAGAGCCATCCAATGAAGACATCAAAGCAGTCGCAGACAGTATAGAAGAACTCATAGCAGAATCAGAAGAAAACATAGCTGGCCTAGATGACAATCAAGTGAATCCTCAAGGTAAGATAATCCTTATAGTGATCTTCATAATAGAATCCGAGTACTTTATCCCTTCCGCCATTTGATTTTTTTACTATTTCTGAAAAACAGAGGGTACGGAAATAGTACCAGCTGTTCCTGCGGAGGTAAAGCGGAAGAGAACTGCTCGATCTCGATCAGAAACCCCATCAGGAGCGTACGTGCCTGGAGCAGAGGAGGGTCAGCAAATCAAACTCTCCCAATTCATTACCATCGTGCAAAGTTCATCCACCACAAGTGCTATGGCGAGTGGTACCACAGGGAGCACAACCAGCTCCAAGTTGGGTGTTCTAAAGTTGAAGTTCAACTTTAAGCCGAAAACCACTGCGCTTATAAAGTAAGTATATCAAATCAAATATTATTCCATTTGTGATGTCATTCATATACTTAGATTGCTTCATTTAAGTATATTTTTCTCTTGAAATGTACATGAGCTGAAAACATTACACATGATAATATATTACTGGTATACAACACAAGTCATAATTCAAAGTGCTTGTCACACATTATTAAGACTAAAAAAATCAAATGAATCATAGACAACTTCACATACAGGTAAAATGGTTTGATGTGCGCTGAACACACGGGCTTACACTACCGGAAGAGCTTGCTTTTGCACCGGTTGGAAACCCCCCTTTAGCACCGGGTTTCCAACCGGTGCTACTCTCCCGGTGCTAAAGTAAGGGCACTTTAGCACCGAGTCAAATAACCGGTGCTAAAGGTGGGCACTAGCTAAAAATATTGGCGTGTTGCTGGGATTCGAACTCAGGACCTTTTAGCTCGCGCGTACCCTTTTTACCATCTCACCTACACGGCGCATGTGACTAGATAAAAGATGCTTTTCTTTTGAACTAGCATGTGACCCTCTTTAGCACCGGGTCCGTATTACCAACCAATTCTAAAAGGCCTTTGGCACCGGGTCGTAACACCACGCGGTGCTGGGAGCACCGGTTGGACAATATCATACAACTAAACTGAACAATATCATATATGTGTTCCGGAAGCTGTTGGTTACATTTATTATAAGATTCTGGTTCTTTCAAAATAAAGAGTTTACAATAATTCTAAATTTCTTTGACCCAGCATTCATAGTTGAATTGCCGTTAACATGTTTCTTCAAAGTTCACGGTTTAGTGAAATAAAAATTAGTTCATAGAACATAGCTTCTATTATTCTCACATTTGGAGCCTGGCCTAATGTAAATATTACCTATGCTTCTCAAATCAAAATTGGAGTGAGAAGCACACATATGGACAATGCATACCTTACTATCTGGTTTGAGGCCACAGTCATGTCCCCTCCTTGTATTGCTTGACGTGCGTCCATGTGGTCCTGTTGTTGCTGGATAGGAAAACAAGGTGGAACATGACCCTCTTGGAGATATGCCCAAGAGCCAATCGGATTGGACTTGTTTATGGTCTTGATTCACGAGGGATTAGGTTAACCGATAGGGCTCATGAGATGGCAGCCCATTAGTATGACTTATATATATGTGGGATGGGCTAGTGGTGCAAGGACCAGCCGTCGACGCCCAAAACCCTAATAGATGCTATAGTGGTGCCGTGTGCTACAGTACCCACATGAACATTATTGCGTGAACAGTACCCCTGTGGTGAACAGTGTCCCCTGTAGCCACGCGTGAGGTGCTAGTACACCTACGTTCGGCGTTCCATCCTCATACGTGTGGATACCTCGGAGGTGCTGCGCTTGGAGCACAAGGATCAACCGCACGTGTAAGACCAGACGGACGTGAGCAACTGCACGACACTGCCACTTCGACGCGTTCGTCTACATCGAGACGGCTCCCGCTGCATCTGCGCGTCTAGTGGTAACGGTGCGTGATCTATAACCGTTTTTTCCTATTTTGGGGTAAACGAGTTTTTGTATGTGCTAGCATAACCTTCTTGTTTCCCTTCAGTGGTATTCGGGCCATAGCTGTCTTGTTTTACGTTCGGATGTGTGCATATGGAGATATGCTTGGTTGTAGATGAGTATCTGATCGGTTCGTGATCTTGTTATGATGGTCGTGTAACGAATTACTCCTACCGGTCGGAATTCCGCCATCGGAGCTGAGTGATACATGTAAACCCAGTCATGGTGAGATGGAGATCAATTGGATTGGTCGAATCGAACATAAGTCAATGGCCAGGCGCATGTTGATGCGCGGCGGTATAGATTGGATGTGCTACCGGGCTGGGTTTTGCGTGAAAAACAGGTTCTTCGTAAAATAGCCACAACTTTTGCATACGACCTCGGATTGAGACGATTTTTATATGAAAATTCATCTACAGAAAATTTTACACATGATTTCGACTACTGTTCGTGGTTTCGCTAAATTTAGATTTGCAAAATAAGGCCAGGAAGATGGAGTTTTTGGTGATTTAAGTTTGGACGTCGAAATTGGCTAACTTGTTTTTGCAGATTCATGTGATCGGTATGGTCCTATGTGTATGTGATGCATGAATGTAATTAATCATGACCTGCGTGTTGTGAGTAGGACAATACGGCTAGAGCCATATGTATTGTCAATTTGATGTAATGGCCTGCGTGCCAACTTGTGATGATCTAATGCGCAGTTGTGTAATTTATTTTACTAGCATGCGTTAGATAGTTCTGGGAGGACTCATCAATGGAGGATGACATACATGGATCATGGAGATAGGGATCATCATGATGGACAGTACAATGGAGTTAGAGATCACCATGTGTGAATGGGTCATACCATGTCATTACTATGTGAATGTCGTTCTTATTGTTTTACTTCTACATATGCGAAGATAATGGTTATTTTTCTGCATGCGACGGTAGAAGTAGAATGATCCCTCTGCAATGTTTAAGTTTTTGAATGTCCTCCCAACTAAACCTTGCACTGTCACATGTCTTGTACAGTTAGTGGTGGGTCTATGAAATTAGAGTGCCATTAGTTTTCCTTGACTAGATGGGTTCGTATTGGATACTTACTCGCACAAAGGGTTGGTTGACTTAGACGAGGTCATCTTAACGATTAAGGACCTTGGGGCATAAAGGTTGGACGCCGAGACATAGAGATATCACCCAACAACAGGAGTCATATATGATATGATTAGCAAAGGGTTGCTTACCGATCTACCATGTCTTCTAGCGGTGATGCTAAAGCTCACTAGTGGACTTGTTAGTTGTGGGTCCTGAATCACTATGTATCAATGGAGGGATATTGATTTTAGTGGGAGTAGATTATGTTAAACTGTTTAATGTATTTTACTCTGTCATAGATATGTTGTCTTAGTATTTTGTATTATTTTCTGTTGTAGATCAATGGCATCTAGCACCACACTATTTTCTTCATGTTCGGTCCTTGAGAAGGATAAGTTGAATGGAACAAACTATGCGGATTAAATTTGCAACCTGAGAATTGTTCTCAGGGCTGAGAAAAAGGAAGAAGTTCTGGACACCCTATTACCACCAGAGCCTGCTGAAGATGCAACTGCTGCTGTAAAAAAAATGCTTACAAGAAAGCATGTGATGCCAATCTTGAAGTGAGTTACCTTATGCTTGCTTGCATGGAACCCGAGCTGTAGATGTAGTTTGAGACAAACTATGAGGCGCACGATATGATCGAGACGCTTAAGGATATGTTCTAAACTCAGGCCAGGACTAAAAGGTTCAATGTCTCAAAGGCCTTTGTGGAGACCAAGCTAGCCGAAGGCGCAGCGGTAGGACCACACATGATCAAGTTGGTTGGTTACACCTAGAGGTTGCTGAAGCTATGCTTCCCACTTGGCCAAGAGTTGGCCACTGATTTTATTCTAGCATCACTTCCGTCTAGCTTTGGGAACTTCATCTAGAACTACCATATGCATGGGGCATAGAAGGGCTTGAATGAGTTGTGTGGTATGCTTAAGACAACAGAGGCTGACATTAAGAAAAGTGCTGGCAGCAACCATGTCATGGCGATCCAAAACAGGCCTAACTTTAAGAAGAAGAGCAAATCTTGGAAGAAGAAGGGGAAGGCTAAAGATGTGATCTCCCTGCCAAACCCAATGCCCCAGGCTAAACCTAGACCCACTGCAGATGAAGAGTGCTTCTTCTGTAAGGAACATGGTCACTGGAAGAGGAATTGCAAGTTGTACCTAGCTTCTCTTAAGAAATGCAGTAGTAAGAGTACTTCCGCATCAGGTACACTTGTCATCCATGTTACAGACATTTTCCTCGCTGATTCTTATATTAATTCTTGGGTATTTGATACCGGATCGGTTGCTCATATTTGCAATACGATGCAGTGACTAATAAGAAGTAGAAGCGTGTGAAGAGGAGAAGTTGATTTCCGCGTGGGCAATAATGCAAGAGTTGTTGCGTTGACCGTTGGGGCGATGCAACTTCACCTCCCATCAGGATTTATTATGGAGTTGAATAATTGTTATTTTGTTCCTTGTTTGAGTCGAAACATTGTATCTCCTTTATGTTTGACGTAGGATGGTTATTCATTTATGAGTGAAAACAATGGTTGTGTGATCTCTAAGAATGGCATGTTTGTGGCTCTTGCATCCATTGTGAATTGGTTATTTATTTTAAATCTTGATGATTCACCTATCTGTAATATAAGTGCTAAATGGTCTCAGTTAGATGATTTGAATCATACCTATAAGTGGCATTGTCGTTTGGGTCATATAAGTGAGAAGCGCATGAAGAAGCTCCATTATGATATGGACTTTTAACTTCGTTTGAGTTTAAATCATACGAAACATGCGAAGATTGCTTGCTAGGCAAGATGACCAAGACGCCCTTCACATGTTTTCCTAAGAGGGCGCAAGACTTGTTGGACCTTGTACATATGGATGTGTGTGGACCAATGAGCATGACAGCTAGAGGTGGATTTCAGTACTTCATAACTTTGTAGATATGGCTATGTCTACTTAATGAAGCATAAGTCAGAAACTTTTGAAAAGTTCAAGGAGTTTCAGCATGAAGTTGAAAATCAACGTGGCAATAAAATTAAGGCCTTGCGATCTGATCGTGGAGGCAAGTATTTGAGCCACGAGTTTAGCACTCATCTAAAGAGTTGCGGAATTGTTCCACAGTTTACGCCACCTAGAACACCTCAGGAACGGTGTGTCCGAGCGACGTAATCGAACCTTGTTGGACATGGTACGATCAATGATGAGCCAGTCAGACCTACCGTTATCGTTTTGAGGTTACACTCTAGAAACCATAGCTTCCACACTAAATAGGGTACCGTCTAAGTCCGTGGATAAGACACCATTTGAGATACGGACTGGCAAGACTCCCAGTTTGTCTTTTCTGAAAATTTGGGGCTGTGAAGTATATGTCAAGCGACTTCAGTCGAACAAGCTTACACCCAAGTTGGACAAGTGCATATTCGTGGGATATCTAAATGAAACAATTGGGTATTATTTCTACAACTGATCAGAGGGCAAAGTGTTTGTCGCTAAGAATGGTGTTTTCTTGGAGAAAGAGTTTCACAAAAGCAAGAAAAGTCGACAGAAGGTGTATCGTGAAGAATTCGAGATGAGCCTATGAGGCAAGACTTTACGAGTGATGTTAATGTAGCAGAACAAGTTGGGGCACCTGTGGCAAGAGAATAACCGCCACAACCACGAAGGTCGGAAAGGCCACGTCGCGCAACTAATAGAATGAATCTCCTAGTTACGGGAGAGCGCGACATATTGTTGATGGACAATGATGAGCCTAGGACCTATGCGGAAGCAATGATGGACCCAGATTTCGAGAAATGGCAAAGTGCCATGAGATCCGAGATAGATTCCATGGGACACATCAAGTTTGGAACTTGGTTGACCCGCCTGATGGTATGAGACCCATCGAGTGCAAATGAATCTTTAAGAGAAAGAGAGATGTGGATAGAAATGTTCACGTCCACAGAGCACAACTTGTTGCAAAAGGTTTTCGACCAGTTCAAGGAGTTGACTATGATGAGACATTCTCGCCAGTAGGGATGCTTAAATCTATTCGGATCATTCTAGCAATAGCTTCATATTTCGATTATGAGATATGACAGATGGATGTCAAAACAACTTTCCTATATGGGAACCTGGATGAGGATGTATATATGATACAACCCGAAGGATTTGTCGATCCAACTAATGCTGGAAAAATATGCAAGCTTCATAAATCCATATATGGGTTAAAGCAAGCATCTCGGAGTTGGAACCTTCGTTTTGATGAGGTAGTCAAAGGATTTGGCTTCCGTTAGAATGAGGAAGAGTCTTGTGTTTACAAGAAGGAAAGTGGAAGCTCTGTTGCATTTCTAATCTTGTATGTGGATGACATATTGTTGATTGGGAATGATATTCCTATGTTGGAATCCGTTAAGACTTAACTAAAAAATTGTTTTTCTATGAAGGACTTAGGGGAAGCTGCATACATTCTGGGCATAAGGATCTATAGAGATAGATCAAGGAGACGTATAGGATTAAGTCAGGATACTTACATTGATAAGGTGTTGAAACGGTTCAACATGGAACAGTCCAAGAAAGGGTTCTTGCCTATGTCACATGGCGTACACCTCAGCAAGACTTAGTGTCCTTCGACGGCTGATAAGCGCGAGCGCATGAGTAATATCCCCTATGCTTCGGCAATTGGGTCTATCATATACGCCATGATAAGTACTCATCCAGATGTCTCATATGCTCTAAGTGTTATGAGCAGACACCAGTCTAATCCAGGTGAAAGTCAATGGACAACGGTAAAAAGCATTCCTAAGTACTTTAGAAGGACTAAAGATGTGTTCCCAGTCTATGGAGGTGAGGAGGAGCTCATTGTAACGGTTTACACTGATGCTAGTTTCCAAACTGATCCAGACGATTCAAAGTCACAATCAGGATTCGTGTTCATGATAAACTGTTGTGATGTAAGCTAGAAAAGTTCTAAGCAAGATACTGTGGCTAATTCTACAACATAAGCCGAGTACATCGTAGCTTCTAAAGCGACGAAGGAAGATGTTTGGATGCGGAAGTTTCTCATTGAGCTTGGTGTGTTTCCAAATGCATCTAGCCCATTGGAACTCTATTGTGACAACAATGGGGCTATTGCAAAAGGCTAAGGAGCCTAGGAATCACCATAAGAACAAACATGTACTACAGAAGTTTCACCTCATTCGAGAGTTCGTTAGACGGGGTGAGATAAAGATATGCAAAATACATATGGATTTGAATGTTGTTGATCCTTTGAAAAAGGCTCTTTCACAGCCTAAGCATGAGTCACACATGAGAGCTATGTGTATTAGATATCATCTAGATTAGCTGTAGTGTGAGTGGATGATTGTATTGTATCTATGACATATCGTTTAAGTATTGAATATCCATGAAAGGAACTTGTATATGATTGGCAATTATGTGAATTGTTTGTGAAACTCTTTACTTGTATGGTCCCTAATCTGATTAGCACATATTAGTTGATGACTATGTTTCGCAAGTCATGGACATGGAGATGTCAAACTAATAATGTGAGCACATGTATGACATGGGGCTGGACTGACCCAACTTAAGATCTTGCTATATGTTTATCTCTTTTCACAATGTGTATGCTTTGTTCTAAGACCTGAGATTGTCGCATGTACTCAAGATGTGAATTGATCTACTTAGGGACTACCAAACGCTACTCCGTAACTAGGTAGTCATAAAGGTCATTTTAGGGTTTGTCAGGAAGCATGCTTTGAGGCATGGTCAATCAAGATGGGATTTGCCCCTCTCTATATGAGAGAGATATCTCTGGGCCCCTCGAGTGATCGGATCAAGAAATGCATAGCCGTGCTAGGTTAAGTGTTAACCTCTTGAAGGATCCGACTCACAGGTTCGAGAAAGAAAGGACAACTTGGAGTTAGACCAAATATCGTGAGGCAAAGAGAATAGCTTGTACGTGATGTTGTAGTGGTTCGTCTGATATGATCTTTACGTGCACATGAGAGTTGACACGTCTTGCTAGAGACCACTATCAACTATTGGACCGAGTAGGAGTACTCGGGACATGTCTATGTGTGCGTGAACACATAGGGTCACACACTTAAGAGGTTTGGAACACTGAAAACTTGCCTATGTGATTGTCTCTAGTGCAAGTGGGAGACTGTTGGATATATGCCCAAGAGCCAATCGGATTTGGCTTGTTTATGTGCACTTCAAGAACTTCTGAACATGCTATTGTTAGTATTCAATAATTAAAGCATTAGATAGAAGTGTAGGTTCATGTTTCTACATTTGTACATGTATGTTTTTTAGTTTTGTTAGCAGAAGATGTTGATTGCATATCCTAGTAAAATTGCAGTACATATTATTGCAAAATATTGAGAGAGTTTACACCCTATGAAGTTGTTATTGCTCATATCACAATAAACAAGTGGTAGATTGTGCTTACAAGTTTATATTAAATTTGCCCGAGTTGATCTCCTTCTTTATGCATGCAGGTGGCCCAATCTCAAAGACACATCCCCTTGCTGATGCCTTGTTCAAAGAGAACATTGAAGCTTTTGCTCTGTTTTGACCTTTATTACTTGACTCGCTGTTCATGGTATTATGCTTCCTACTTGAATCAGATGGAGTTTCCTGCAACTTTTTATTATATGTCAATGTCCATACTTTTCATGAGAGAAAAAGGGACATGTGCTTAAGCATTGAATTCCACATAGCTGAGATGATTTATTGTTTCCTTACAAGGGGTAGTGACATGCCACGATGTGGTCTGGGTGACCTTGAAGATGCAGACGTCACCAAGCTCGAGACGGTTCTCCAAGCAGAACCTCATCCACTCGAGACCAAGTCGGTAGCTCATATTCTTGCACGGAACAACTTGCACCAACAAGGATTTTTCTGTATTCCTCATACGGGTCCTGAGGATGACTGTGCAAGATTGTCTGTTCAACCCAATTGCTTCACAAAATTTGTTCGCCACATCCTGCAACAATTGCAATCACACTCAGGCCGACGTTTAACTAGATAGTACAGTGGATAAATAATGCCGGCTAAATCTGAACTCTATGGGGTTCAATAAAAAATAATTCACCAAGTGTGTCTACAGCACAGACACATATTATATAAAATCATGTAATTTGATAGTACTAATTTAATGTGTTCCTTCCACTTAGCATGCACATAGAATTAATAAAAGGATTAATTCCTCTCGTGTCATTATAATTTTTGAAAATTAGAAAAATGACACTGTCAGTGAATGAGGTAGCCTCACCTATCAGTGACACACCTATGGCATATTTCTAAACTACGAAAATTATAATGGCATGGATCAAAAAGGCCCTAATAAAAGCTGTAGACGAAAATCTCAAATGCGCACCCATGGGAAATGTTTGCTTATGCTTAGATGTTCCTTAAGGGTGTTGGCATTGATCTGCTTCATCATCAATGACGGCGATCCAATCGTATAAGAAGTTCTCATCCATAATGGTCTTATTGGTTTCTTTTCACCGTCACTATTTGCTTCCTGCTGCTCCTGATCTTCAATATCTGCCGATACTCGACAAGACAAAAAAGACATGTACTTTGGCATTTAAATAAAATTCAAATCTATTACTAACATATTCAAAAAATATGGTAACATATTTTTTTCGCTCACCTTGTGAATCTATGGGTTCTTTGTGCTTGCACTCCTCGTATCCATTGGAGTTAAACACTTTGACTCTAAACACCATGTTTACCCCCGTATCTTACAACGATAGCATCAGCTTTAGTGAAGTTATGGAACACCAGAAACTGTGACCAGTCCGGTTTTACAAAGAACACATCTGAACCATTATTCTCAAGTTCAATATGAGAAAGTTTGCCATGGGCCCCCAAAACTTCAGCTGTACGATGCTTCAGGTACAAGTTGGGTATATAATGTCTAGCAAACTCAGCAGGTATTGCCTGCAATAGCATTAAAAAAAGAGTTGAGTTAGGCCCTTGCAATAATACTTTAGAAAACAAATTAGCAGGAGAAGCAACAGTCTGCAAACCAGCTTTTCCATAACATCTACGGGAAGCACTCTGACGAACTGTGGCTTCCTGTTCCGGGCAGCATCTTTGCTGCTCTCCCCTTCAACTGAAGAAAATAAATTACGATGACCAATCAGTTTTGACTGAACAAATTCATTCGTTTGGGTAACCATGAATTTGCAGCATGGAATTACTGTAGGCAAGATATTTCATCTGGCAAACTAAAGCATCCATCGCGTTAGCAGGTGAGAATTAAAGTTTGCTTTGAGACTTTGACACAATGATAAGAACAAACAGATCCAAGACTTCCGTATACAGAAAACGAATCAACCTATACAGGCGAGCATTTTTTTTGCAATTTAGTCCTTTTTTGTAAGAATTTTACATATTGACCCCAGGCGAAATGAATTGCATAAATGGACCTCTGGAACGGCGCCAGGACGTCCGGCACCGTAGTTAGACAGCACGGCACCAGGATGTTCGGCGCCGTCCCTTGACACGTCAGTGCTAGCCTGGCGTCCGTGCTAAATGAACAGCGCCAAAGGCCACGGTGCCGTGCAATGTAACCACGGCACTAACTATCGTGGCGCCGTTCTATCAGATTTAACCCACCGCCGCGGGCTCGCCTTCCGCCCGTGCCCTGCTCTATTTCTTCTTCACCCGTGGGCCGGAGGCGCCCTGTCTGTCTCTCCTCTTGCCGGCGCCCCCTCAGATCCACTGGTTTGGGGTGGTTTTGGTGCCGCCGGCGACCAGCTCCCGCCCGGGGAAGGTGAGCTCCCTCCGCTCCCTTGTTTTTGTCCGTACATTTTGCCTTATTTGGTGTAATGGCGTGGTGGAGTTAACCTATATAGATGCACCCCACTAAGGGTCATTAACTCTATTTTTCTCAAAATGTAAGCTATTCACGTCATATAGGAACCCACTATATCAGACGTTACGTCACCATCCACTGGGACCATCTATTTATGTCTTCCACCGATTTTCTATAACTAATAGCATTCATGCATGCAATTTATTAGTCTTTGGGAGTACAATGCTACAAAATTCCAATAGTAGGAATACATGGATGGTCAATCATTTAAGAGTCGTACTCTCTCAATTAAATGAACATGTTTTCATATATAATGTTGTTTGCAAAAGAAGGTTGCCATGCAATCACCTTAGTGTTTCTACTTTCAAATTTCACCTTAAAATCATTAATCATGTATAATGTCATTTGCAAAAGAATATTGCCATACAATCAAATTAGTGTTTCTACATTTATATTTCACCTTTGTCTCTGAAATTCCCACAAACTCCCACGGAGAATCAAGTCTATGACCTGTGCAGTGTTACTAAAGCGACCTCTCCAACTCAACTAGAGGGCCGTTGCTTATGTTGAGATAATGTCTCCCCTAACCATGGCACCACACTATCACTTCTGGTTAGGAGGATGCAACCATTTAATATAAACATTTGTGATTTTTTTATGATTGAAAATAGAGTTTACCGATGTTTAAATTTTAGCCATTTATTCATTTGATGCAGGAAAAAATAATGATTAAATCAACACTATTTACCAAACTTAGCACATACTACTACTAACCTATCATAAAAAGTTGAGCCTAGTTTACTGAGTAAAAAAATACCATAAATCTTTTACTACAAAAAGGCTAGAAAAAAGAATAAAATGAAAACAGTAGCCAGAAGACAGATCCATTGGTGATATCTGTATAGTTCTCTAGTCATCAAATAAGTAGCAACATATCCAAAATCTGGATCTATATCACTTCTGGATCTTGAGCTATGCACAAAAGATATAAAACATTAGTTGATTTTTACAACAATATCTACATAGAAAAAGTATATACATGCTTTGTGAGAAAGGTAGAGCTGGCTTCACAGATTCCAACAAAATTGAGATTGCATTTTTCTAATTGTTCTATGACTTTTTAGCAAATTTCTAATTTCACTAATTTCAAACTAAAAACATAAATTAAATTTTACAAACAGGTCCCTAGAGTTTATGCTTTGGCCCCTAGATGTTTTAAAAAGTTCACAATTGGGTCCCCGATGGCCGGAAGCGGTGGTGAGCTCAAATTCCGGCGAGGTGGTCCACGACCGGCTACGAGAAGGGTCTGGGAGCATCGCAAGCTTACCCGGAGGGGTTGGAGGCGCTTCTCGGGGTC
Organism: Echinochloa phyllopogon; assembly: GCA_033239725.1. Lineage (NCBI taxonomy): Eukaryota > Viridiplantae > Streptophyta > Magnoliopsida > Poales > Poaceae > Echinochloa > Echinochloa phyllopogon. The sequence continues at coordinate 19,156,503 of BTCW01000016.1, forward strand.
CCCAATGGCCGGACAGTGGGGAGCATGGTGGCGTGGTCAGTTTGGGCTCGTATGGAGTGGAGTGGATCGCCCACGGTGGTGTGAGTAGTGGTAATGGCGCCGGTGTGAAGCTTAGGGTGGTTGGGGATGCTGGGGACAACCTTTTATAGGCGTCAAGGGGTGGAGGAGGAGGGCCGCGGAGCCTTCTAGGCAAACCTAGTGCCCAATTGGGGCTTGGGGTGGTAAACCGGCGGTGAGGGCTGGTCAGACGTCTCGAGTGCTCTTCGCCTGGGTCCGGCGGCCGCATGGCAGCGTGGGCTGGGCTCGTCGGGCCTTGGCGTGGGCGAGGAGGGCTTCACACACACGGGATTGGGTGGTCTGCTGCCCCATCTATGCTTGGCCGTGATTGGGTTGACGCCTAGCACAACGCAGACATCACGCGTCACGAGCGCACCGGTGAACGCTGCGCCGTTGGGCGCCGTGGATATGGTGTGTAGCCAGGGAGATAGCGGGCGTGCGGAAGTGGAGAAGCTAGGCTGCGTGGTCGCCTCACCCCATGTCATTTGGTTGACGCGACATGTTGGCGGCATCGCTGGTGACGTGGTTGCCTGTCCCTGCCGCGGTCGTGCGGGAGTGCGGAGTGCAGGGGAAGAACATGGCATGAGAGAGAAGGGGATCAAGAGAAGGGGTTTGTCCCACGTTCCAACCATGTTCGACCAAGTTGAACTCCAATTTTTTTATTGAAACTCAAAATTCTGTGAACATGAAAGTTGTAGAGCATACTATGGTGCACAAAGTTCATATTGTGAGATATTTATTTGAGCTCAAGATTTGGGAGAAAATTCAGTTTCTTTTGAATTCTATTAAATAGGCTTGAATTTGAAAAATCAACCAAGTTCTAAACTAAAATTTGACTTTCAATAATTGGGTTTCCTATTTTATTTGAGGCACTTGCTCGTGATCAATACCACTTTACCTAAAGTGATTTCAACTATTTGAAATTGTCCAAGTTTAAGTGCATGGTTGAAATTTGAACATTGTTTTGAGTGGCATGTCATTTCATGTTTTTAAGCTCCAATGATCCTCCTAGTTACTTTACTTGTTTTTAAAACCTTGGATTGCCACACCTTGCAAGGTTAAGAAATTTTAGTTCGAAACACCGGTTTCTCACAGCTATTGAGACTACTTGACCGAAATGCTGCATTGAGTAAAAAGAGGAACATGGGCTTTTGGTATATGTTGAGAAGTGCTTAAATTTATTGTTACAATATGCCTCCTTAGAATAAGAGCTCATTTAGAATGGTGGAACAACTAGAATATGAAAATTAAAAACTTGGAACTAATGTTCCACTTTTTAAAGCTTTTGGCAAAACAAACCTCTCAGCCAAAAAACCTTGCATGTCTAGGAGTCTTGAATTAGAACTCACCATCGGGTAAGCATTGCTTGTGGATTGGTTTTCGTGTAATGAGTTAGAAGAGATGGTTGCTAGCTTGACTTGGCCATGCCACTCCCTCGGGGATGGTTGGTTGAGTAGGACCCATCCTCGGCTGGTAAGTATCGTGGTAATTGATGTCACGGGAGGCTTCCCCGTGATGCCATATGCATCGTCGTTTAAAACTCTCGTTTGATTTCCGCTGCATTATTGAACTCTAAACTATTTTACTTTTGAACTCGCTTTGTAATATTTAATATGGACATGTGTTGTCATAATTTAGATTGATGTAAACCATGTACTCATCTTGGTACAAGTATTTGTATGCTTTATTTTGATCTCGAAATACATGGTTGTATCGGGTGAAACCCGATAGACGACCATCTTAATCCAATTAAAGTAACAGATCGCACTTAAGGCGATGATAATACATTTTCATTGGGTTTATATGGACGGTTATGCCAGAGATGGTATTAAAGCTGAAAAGCATACACCGGGAAAAACAACGAACCTTAAAATTTTATTTGGACAGAACTTACCAACAAAAACTATGTTTTACAAAGACGTTGGTTCATTAAGAATATAAAATAGAACGTGAGGCCCTAGGTAATTATGGTTTGATCAGGTGGCTACTAACTTATATAAAACTGACTTCCAGCATATTTATTTTGTTACTTTACTTTCATGCGCTTTACTTTTATGTCTCGACCCACCTACGCCGCCCGGTAAGTAGGTAAGGTTTGTAGTACTCATAGTCGGATAGGTTTGTCCATGTGTTTCATATGTGCCTCTATCCTACGAGCCCGGATGCGACCTAAGCTTAATTCCATAAAGCTTTCACTACTAGCTGCAGATTATAAGGCCATAGTCATCCCCCAATGATCGAAATTGACCCATTTTGGTATGCAGTGCATCCATGTGAAGTCAGCATGTAGCACGAATTTTTTTGTAGGCTTTTTATGGACTCTAAGTATTGAAAGGTAACTGAATCGAAAATGATATACCTCAGGGGAAATCTAAAATCTAATACCACTTGATGGAGATGTTTGTCCGAACTTCCGTAAGGTAATAATAAGTTGATTGGTGGAGATATCGACGTTGGCAATCTAGGCTTTTAATCACTCAGATCCGAACCCCTGCAACCACTACAATACTGTTCCGTTGGTTATCAAGCGTGCGCAGATAATTGACCTCGCCGTGAAGGCTTTCACTGCATCCGAATTGAAAACACAATCAAGAACGAATAAACGGAATCTGAAATGGCAGATGTATATGAAGCAAAGGCAGGTATGGAGTTCCAGCTCTTATCAAAAAATGACTAATTGACACGGTGGAGAAGAGCAAGAACAGGGCCCCTGGATCTCAGTAAAGGACTTCTCGCCACAATTACAAAGATTGCTACCATCGTACGGCGTGACATGTTCCTGCGAAGACCTTTCACGGCCCTTCGATGTCTTAAGCTTGATCGTGCAAGATTATCGGATTCCAGTCGCCTTGCAGATGGGAGGCAAATACTGCAAGATCAACCCAATGCAACCGATTTCTTTAAGCAAGGATCCATGTATGACAGTGAATAAATACTGACTGCAAGATAAGAATTTCGGTTTACGTGGGGTTTGATAGCATGTTCAGAAGTTCTTGAAGTGCACATACATGATAGATGTTATACAAAAGTTGATACTGTCCCAATATAAGTACTCCCTACGTTCTAAATTACAGGTCGTTTGACTTGTTTTGCTACAAGTTTGACAACTCATCTTATTCAAAAAATTTATGTAAGTATAGTCAAAATTAAGTCATTTTTAAGAATGTTTATTAATAAATTAAGCCACCAAAAAATATGATAATTTATATAAATTTTGAATAAGACAAACGGTCAAACTTGTGGTAAAAAAGTCAAATGACCTATAATTTGAAACGGAGGGAGTACTTCAATATACAGACCCCCTTCCTTCCCGGGTAGCGCACACACATATGTCTTTACCTAATAGTAAAGCACGAAAGCAATCTTAGTACGTTCTGCGGGTTTTTGTTAAATTTTTCATCCGTTGGTCGTCGAAGAGTCCGCAACAACCACTGCATCCGCCTCTCCGCTGTCTTGATCGTCTTTCATCATCCAGAAGTTTGCAACCAATAGGACTCTGCCACCCACAGCCAATATCGCAACACCATGGGCCAGACAGAATGCAAGAGAGGGAGAGCAGATAAGCGATGCCGTCTCTTGCAGGTTTTCTCGCTGATCCGTTGGTAACCCTAGACCGCCGCCAGGCACCTGCGACAGGGAGCTGGACAGGGAGCGAGGTAAAGGGTTCTCCCTCGATCTACAATATATTTTTGGTTCTAACGAATTGTGCGGTCTAAATCTGGCGTCACATGCTTATTACGGTTTTTATTCGCAAATAACGTGTGATTGCTGAGCACGTACACGAGCGTGTATAACATCTTGCCGCCATCCAGCGTCGTAAGCCTCATGGCAATACGACTACATAAAACCTTTATCGATCTTTGTTGAGCAAGCTGGTGAATTCTGTTATCGTCTGCTGTGTGCAGCATCACCATTGTAGTTGTTTGTTAAGATGTGTGCTTTGATGATTTGAACTATTTTCCTCCATCGAAGAGTTCCTCCAGCCCTCACGCAAAGTTCAGTGAAACCCTCCTCCGATATTTATATTTTTATATAAATGAACTGATGGAATCATACTCTCACCATGTTTAGAACAACTTAACTTTAGCTTATGGCCAAAATAAGCTGAAACTAGAAGCCAAACGACACGCTTTTTTTACAGCATTCTTATGCCACGCTTCTCCCCACCGCCCCCATTTACATTAAAACGTAGAAGCTGGTTCAGACCCGCTTCTCAAATAAGCGATATTTTGATATTTATACAGCTTATCTTAGAAGCGCTTCTCACCATCGTTGTTCCAAGCAGGGCCAGACCGCAAGCAGCGACGGAGGACACAGGGCCATGTTCCACCTTGTTTTCGTGTCCAGCACCAGTAGGACCACATGGACGCACGTCAAGCAATACAAGGAGGGGACATGGCTGTGGCCTCAAGCCAGATAGTAAGGTATGCATTGTCCACATTTGTGCTTCTCACTCCAATTTTGATTTGAGAAGCATAGGTAAAATTTACATTAGGCCAGGCTCCAAATGTGAGAATAATAGAACCTATGTTCTATAAACTGATTTTTATTTCACTAAACCGTGATCTTTGAAGAAACATTTTAATAGCAATTCAACTCTGAATGCTGGGTCAAAGAAATTAAGAATTATTGTAAACTCTTTATTTTGAAAGAACCAGAATCTTATAATAAATGTAACCAACAGCTTCTGGAACACAGATATGATATTGTTCAGTTTATTTGTATGATATTGTCCAACCGGTGCTGAAGCTGCTCCCAGCATCGGGTGGTGTTATGACCCGGTGCTAAAGGCCTTTTAGCACCGGTTGGTAATACGAACCAGGTGCTAAAGAGGGGTCACATGCTAGTTTAAAAGGAAAGCATCTTTTATCTAGTCACATGCGCCGTGTAGGTGAGATGGTAAAAAGGGTACGCGCGAGCTAAAAGGTCCCGAGTTCGAATCCCAGCAACACGTAAATATTTTTAGCTAGTGCCCACCTTTAGAACCGGTTATTTGACCTGGTGCTAAAGGTGGGTACCCTTTAGCACCGGAAGAGTAGCACCGGTTGGAAACCCGGTGGTTGGAAACGCGGTGCTAAAGGGGGGTTTCCAACCGGTGCAAAAGCAAGCTCTTCCGGTAGTGTAAGCCTGTGTGTTCAGCGCACATCAAACCATTTTACATGTATGTGAAGTTGTCTATGATGCATTTGATTTTTTTAGTCTTAATAATGTGTGACAAGCACTTTGAATTATGACTTGTGTTGTGTACCAGTAATGTTTATCATGTGTAATGTTTTCAGCTCATGTACATTTCAATAGAAAAAATAATTTAGATGTCTAAAATCTTCACCCGTCGCAACGCAGGAGCATATTGCTAGTAATCAATAATTAAAGCATTAGATATAAGTGTAGGTTCATGTTTCTACATTTGTACATGTATGTTTTTTAGCTTCCTTAGCAGAAGATGTTGATTGCATGTCCTAGTAAAATTGCAGTACATATTATTGCAAAATATTGAGAGAGTTTACACCTTATGAAGTTGCTAGTTGCTCATATCACAATAAACAAGTGGTAGATTGTGCTTACAAGTTTATTTTCAAATTTGCCCGAGTTGATCTCCTTTTTTATGCATGCAGGTGGCCCAATCTCAAAGACACATCCCCTTGCTGATGCCTTGTTCAAAGAAAACATTGAAGCTTTTGCTCTGTTTTGACCTTTATTACTTGACTCACTGTTCATGGTATTATGCTTCCTACTTGAATCAGATGGAGTTTCCTGAAACTTTTTTATTATATGTCGATGTCCATACTTTTGATGAGAGAAAAAGGGACATGTGCTTAAGCATTGAACTCACATAGCTGAGATGATTTATTGTTTCCTTACAAGGGGTAGTGACATGCCACGATGTGGTCTGGGTGACCTTGAAGATGCAGACGTCACCAAGCTCGAGACTGTTCTCCAAGGAGAACCTCCTCCACCCAAGACCAAGTCGGTAGCTCATATTCTTGCACGGAACAGCTCGCACCAGCAATGATTTTTCTGTATTCCTCATACGGGTCCTGAGGATGACTGTGCAAGATTGTCTGTTCAACCCAATTGCTTCACAAAACTTATTCACCACAGCATGCAACAATTGCAATCACACTGAGGCCCATGTTTAACTAGATAGTACAGTGGATAAATAATGCCGGCTAAATCTGAACTCTATGGGGTTCAATAAAAAATAATTCACCAAGTGTGTGTACAGCACAGACACATATTATATAAAATCATGTATTTTGATAGTACTAATTTAATGTGTTCCTTCCACTTAGCATGCACATAGAATTAATAAAAGCTGTAGACGAAAATCTCAAATGCGCACCCATGGGAAAAATAAGATTCAACATACTCAACAGGGAATGTTTGCTTATGCTTAGATGTTCCTTAAGGGTGTTGGCATTGATCTGCTTCATCATCAATGATGGCGATCCAATTTTATATGTTCTCATCCATAATGGTCGTATTGGTTTCTTTTCACCGTCACTATTTGCTTGCTGCTGCTCCTGATCTTCAATATCTGCTGATACTCGACAAGACAACAAAGACATGTACTTCGGCATTTAAATCAAATTGAAATCTATTACAAACATATTCAAAAAATATGGTAACATATTTTTTTGATCACCTTGTGAATCTATGGGTTCTTTGTGCTTGCACTCCTTCTCGTAACCATTAGAGTTAAACACTTTGACTCTAAACACCATGTTTACCCTCGTATCTTACAACGATAGCATTAGCTTTAGTGAAGTTATGGAACACCAGAAACTGTGACCAGTCCGGTTTTACAAAGAACACATCCGAACCATTATTCTCGAGCTCATGAATATGAGAAAGTTTGCTATGGGGCCCAAAACTTCAGCTGTACGATTGTTGCCACACCCGGTTTTAGAAAACAAACCAAGTGTATCCTGTATGTGTGCCGGGATCAAGTTTCGCACATACAGTAAGCCAATAGTGTATAACAGATACAGTATCACGTAAAATAAACTATATAAATGTCTTACAAGTCTATCAGAGTACAGCAAATCCTAGAAACGAAGGCTCCAAACTTCATAGGCAAACGACTGGGGGTTGCGTACGCCTAGAACTCAACACCATCTTCATCAGCTTTATACACCTTCTTCTTCTGAGTAGCAATTAGCAAGGTTGAGTACACTTATGGTTGGTACTCAGCAAGGCCACAAGAAATAACCAGAGACAATTTAATATCAACTTTAAATAAATTAATCATTCGAGGGTCCAGGCCACTCTTAACCGTGAGTACGGCTAATATATCAGTTTTACACTCTGCGGAGGTTGTACAATTTCACCATAAGCCGCGTAAAAGTTCAAAAAAACATTAAACCCAACCATATTGTGCGGATCAGGCACACATCACACTACCGAGGTGTGACTGCATAGGGACGCTACGAGGCCTTTACAAAGAATCACTCGATGTATGTGTTGGCCCCCTTCCTCATCCGAGCCTCTTACACAAACCAGACCGGTAGCCACTGGCACATCCCAACATACAGTACCAACACAACAAATATATCATCTAATTAATCAGCAAGGACCGAAGCCCATTAGTTCTCATGGTTGTACTGTTTTCCTGGGTGGTCACTCCATGTTCCAATTAAGATCAACATGATATTGTAATTAAAAGCATAGATAGAAGGATGGTTAGGGACACTTGCCTTTATGCAACATAAATAACACTACTCAGAGTTCCCGGCTCTTGTTATTGCTCCTTTAATCTTCAAAGCACTCGAACTGTGTTCCTTCTTCTCGTAGCAATCATCGAGTAATCACACAAGCATACAACTACACAAGCAAACAAGCAAATACAACAACTAAGAACTATACACCGATAAAAAAAAGCTTTAAAAGATCGCACTAAAGATAGGGCTTGATACTATGGTCACGCAACCACAAGAAAAGTAAAAAACGAAGCTATGGTTGAAAGGATAACACTATCGAAAAGATTTGGATGATTAAACAAATAGACTATATCCTGGACATATTTTAATTAGGTAAAAACATGCATATAGGTCATTTTAGAAAAATAACTCATTTAGAGTTAACACAAATGGTATTTGGATTTGGACATTTGGAAAAGACGGAGTATAGTTAGTCATATTTTAATTATTCATTCAAGTATAAATTATTCCAATTAAAACATGAACTTTGAAATATAATATATGAGAGCATCTAATCGAATAACTTTATGAACCGAGTTGAACTAATCATATTATTAGTAAAACACGTTTATGTTAGTATTATTCAATATTATGAAAACTCGAATTGTAACTCTAATTTGTTTTTAGATTAAAAAAGCTAGTTATCATAAACATTAATCATATTCATGTTGGTTTATGAAAACCAAGATATAACCTATAAAATTTATTTAGAAATCTAATTGAACAGATATTAATCATATTAACATCAATACGAAAAACATGAGTATAAACCTTAATTTGCTTTTAATTAAGAAAACATGATTGAGTAACATTTAATCCATTCAATACAAATAAAATTCAGAAATAATTTATATGTCAATTAATAGTGCTAAGGTGTAGTTTAAGTTGATATGAAGCTAACGCAACAAGAACGAATTAAATCAGAGTTAAAACGTGAAAACTATGGACTAAACAAGATTTTCCTTATTTCAATCTAGCAGGGGGTTTATGTAAAAAAGTACTAAAAGGATATGGTAGAAAATTACAAGATTCGTTGAGGGTCTTACATAAAAAGCTTGAGGCAAAACACGATGAAAGGCTCGGTGCGATGACGAGACGAAGAATGAGCACCAGCAGAAGATATGGGGGAAAATACTACCTTAGGGAATCACAAACGAAGGGGCCTCCCTGTAAAGGAGTCTATGGTGTGCCTTTTCCAGAGAAGAGGTGATTCATATATATATATAGGGAGAAAAACTCCTCATCTCGATGTCCATTAGCAATATGGGACTAAATGATGGTTTGGTCCCTTTAGTGCTAATGGGCTTTTAGAGATATCCCAAAGTGCTGATGGGCTTTGAGATTTGGCCCAATAAAATGGTGAGATGGATTTAGGCTAAAACAATTTTAATCTGGGCCAAGGCTGGTGTATCAAGGATTAGGGCAATTTTTATTCTCGGAATAATTAACTTCCTGGTTATAAAATAATTCCAGATAAGTCCAGAATTCATATTAAAACCATGAAAAATATTCTAAAAATTCTAAAACTCGTAGGAAAAATCCCAAAGATAGAGTTGGATATGAGGAACCCAAGCAATATATCTGGAGCTCATAAAAAAGATTTTAGCATGTTCAAAAAAATTGGAGAATGCTCTAAGAAATTAGGAATAAATCCCAGTAAAATCTGGAAAATTCCCATTAGGCTTCTACACGCAGTTTTGAAAACTTTGCACACATAAAGGCACTAATCGCAAGCAACATACATTTTTTTGACCTACTTTATTTTAACTTAATTTAGCAATTAAATCTTTCCTATACTAAATTCCCTAAAAATTATAATAAATCTCACATAAATTTTAAAAATTAGCGAAAATCATTGTATTAATGAAGTTACTATTCACATCCTAAAATTTGGAAATTTTAGGGTGTGACAATTGATCAGGTACTGGTATATAATGTTTGGCAAACTCAGCAGGTATTACCTGCAATAGCATAAGAAAAAGAGTTGAGTTAGGCCCTTCCAATAATACTTTAGAAAACAAATTAGCAGGAGAAGCAACCATCTGCAAACCAGCTTTTCCATAACATCTCTGGGAAGCACTATGATGAACTGTGGCTTCCTGTTCCGGGCAGCATCTTTGCTGCTCTCCCCTTAGACTGAAAAAAATAAATTACGATGACCAATCAGTTTAGACTGAACAAATTCATTCATTTGGGTAACCATGAATTTGCAGCATGGAATTACTGTAGGCAAGATATTTCATCCGGTAAACTAAAGCATCCATCGCATTAGCAGGTGAGAATTAAACTTTGCTTTGAGACTTTGACACCAAGATAAGAACGAACAGATCCAAGATTTCTATATACAGAAAACGAATCAACCTATACAGGCGAGCAGTTTTTTTTGCAATTTAGTCCTTTTTTTGTTAGAATTTTACATATAGACCCGTGGCGAAAACAATTGCATAAATGGACCTCTGGAACCCGCAAGGCGCAAGGATGTTCAGCGCCGTGCCTTGACACCTCAGCGAACCCGCAAGGCGCAAGGATGTTCAGCGCCGTGCCTTGACACCTCAGCGCTAGCCTGGCATCCGTGCTAAATGAACGGCGCCAAAGGCATCCGTGCTATGTAACCATGGCGCTAACTACCGTGGCGTCGTTCTATCAGATTTAACCCGCTGCCGCGGGCTCGCCTTCCTCCCGTACCCAGCTCTATTTCTTCTTCACCCGAGGGCTGGCGGCGCCCTGTCTCTCTCTCTCGTCTCGCCGGTGCCCCCTCAGATCCACCGGTTTGGGGTGGTTTTCGTGCCGCCGGCGACCCTGCCCGGGGAAGGTGAGCTCCCTCCGCTCCATTGTTTTTGTCTGTAGATTTTGCCTTATTTTGTGTAATGGCGTGGTGGAGTTAACCTATATAGATGCACCCTAATAAGGGTCCTTAACTCTATTTTTCTCAAAATGTAAGCTATTCACGTCATATAGGAACCCACTATATCAGACGCTACATCACCATCCACTAGGACCATCAATTTATATCTTCCACCGATTTTCTATGACTAATAGCATCCATCCATGTAATTTATTAGTCTTTGGGAGTACAATGCTACAAAATTTCCATAGAAGGAATACATGGATGGTCAATCATTTAAGGTTGTGTTTGGATCTTAGGGACTAAAGTTTAGTCCCTCAAATAAGTGACAATTAGTAGCATTAAAAAATAAACTAATTATAAAACTAATTACATAAGTCATATCTACTCCGCGAGACGAACCTAACAAGCCTAATTAACCTATAATTAATACATAATTATCAAATTATTACTGTAGCATTATATTATCTAATCATGGACTAATTAGGCTTAATAGATTTGTATTGTAAATTAGTCCTCGCTTATGTAATGCATTTTGTAATTAATCTATATTTAATACTTCTAATTAGCATTCTTTCATTCGATGTGACGGGACTAAAATTTTAGTCCCTGGAACCAAACACCCCCTAAGAGTCGTACTCTCTCAATAAAATGAACATGTTTTCATATATAATGTTGTTTGCAAAAGAAGGTTGCCATGCAATCACCTTAGTGTTTCTACTTTCAAATTTCACCTTAAAATCATTAATCAAGTATAATGTCGTTTGCAAAAGAATATTGCCATACAATCAACTTAGTGTTTCTAATTTTATATTTCACCTCAAAATTTTGTCTAAGAAATTCCCACAAACTCCCACGGAGAATCAAGTCTACGACCTGTGCAGTGTTACTAAAGCGACCTCTCCAGCTCAACTAGAGGCCCGTTGCTTATGATGAGATAATGTCTCCCCTAACCATGGCACCACACTATCACTTCTGGTTAGGAGGATGCAACCATTTAATATAAAAATTTGTGAAACTTTTTAATTTCTACAGGCCACATCTTAGTCCAATCGGTCTGATTTTTTATGGTCCCCCCTTATATGCTCATAAAATATTAGAAAAATAAAAAAAGTTAAGTTCACCATATTGGTAACAGGCATCGATGGGCATCAATCGTCCGTTACAAATGTGGTGCACTTTGGTAAGGACGTTATTAAAGTCCGTTACCCGTTACCAATATCATTGGTAATGGGCATTGTTGATGTTCATTACCGATAACAAGTTAATGGTAACGGATCGACTTTAATGTTGTCAAATGGGACGGGCCTTATTTGTAACGGATGCTAATGACGTCCGTTACCGTTATCGGTTTTTGTAACGGACAACATATGCTTGTTACCAAGACGGTATTATGTATCTTCGATTTTTCATGTAGTGTTTCGTCGCTAAGAGAATAGAGAGAGAGAGAGCTGAGAATTGTAGAGCTGATGGTTGTGAATACATGATGTCGATGTGTCGCTCATCAGGCAAGTGGCCTGGTCTTTAATTTCCCTGCTTCTGAAACCTGGTGCCAACTACAAAACATCATCTATTCATTGTGGGAACTTTGCAGTTCGTTCAAACGATGCAAGTTTGATCCTTATTTCTCATTCTGGCCTATCAGGCAACCCAAGCACCAGCACATATAGCTGGCCACACAAAATAAAAATTGGTGGTAACATAATACTAATTAATGAGCTACGGGAAACCAGCAAACACTCGGCAAACCCCAAAAACACTCGGCAAAGCCTTCGATGTGCCGAGTCTATATTTTGTGCCGATGTGCCGAGTGTCGTTTGTTTGCCGAGTGTATCCTTATAGACACTCGGGCGCCCGATAGAATACACTCGGAAAATATGTAGACACTCGGCATATACGGGGTTTCCCGTAGTGCATGGGTTTGTGTGGTCATTAAGAAAGCTCAGCATGCAACTGCTGTAGTCTCAAACATGTGCATAAGAAACGGTAGCACACCTAATGTGTGTGGTTTGGCAAGAACCGGCAATAAACAAGTACTCAAAACCACAACAACCAAGAGAGAGCATGCTTATGGTACATTGCATTGCTTGTTTATTTAGGAGTAAGAAGGTTAGACGCATTACTTCCCTCTGCCTCTGGTTTCCATGTGCAGTATGCAAGAGTGAAGACATTTATTTGCTTTAAATAATAGCATAGACTAAACAGATATACAGTAATTATTAATCAGATGCTGTCATTTTTGGTTCATTAATGTCACACCCGGATTTTCACAGAAACCCGAATGCGGCCATATGTGTGCCAGGAAGTCATAGTATACATATAGCAAACAAATATAATATAACAGAGTACAAATGCTGAATAAATATCTCATTAATAATGTTTTACATCAGAGTGCATCATAAATAAACTAACCAAATAACAGCGGAAGACTAATAAACTCTCAAACTAATGGAGCCGCAATCCACAGGGACTCTGACTGGGAGACCACAGCTCAGTAGTACGGTAAATCTTCTGGAAACTCAGCAGCAGAGTCATGCCCAGCCCAATCTATTTACCCATCTAGGATTTTGTTGAATAAAATGACAAGTGTAAGTAAACAATTACTTAGCAAGTATAGCACGGGTATGAAGGCTCAAAATAGGCTAGACACGGCTCAACTGCATTAGCATTTTTAGTTGGTTCATTTTAACATTAACCAAATTACTACAAGTGGATAAATCCTGGTTGCAACCCAATTAATAAAGTATAAGTTGCATTAAATAAAAATAAACATCATCTTCTAATAAAAAAGGATCCATGCCGCTCGTGACCCTGAGCAAGGCTATCATGATAGATTTTACACTCCGCAGAGGTTTCGCCCTTTACCCACCAGTCGCGTAAACGTTCAAAAGAACGTTGCACCCAACCACGCACATCAACACTTCCGAGGAATGATTGCATAGGGACGCTACGAGTTTTTTCACAAGACACCCTAACAAGACAGTGGCCGATTATGGTACAACACACGGAGTATGGCCCAGGCACCGAGATTGACTGACCCTCAGGGCGCAACGTGAGGGGGTCAATGGCGTCCAGAGCGCGGGCTACGCAAGCCAACCAATGCGCAACGTGTGGAGCTCCAACGCGAGGGCTCCCAGCACGGGACTGTGCCTAACGAGACATAGCCAATGATAATCCTCATCGGTGGATCAAGACATACTCTCACCCATGCTTCCCATAACGCTGTTGGCCCCGACGGTAACCACTGACAAGCTAGAGGCGTACAAGCTACTTGACCAAGACCAGAGCCATAATAGTTCTAGCGGTGGCGACAGGCTCCTGGGTTGCCACATTAAGAACCGGACCTTGCGGAGAGACACTAGAGCAAAGCACACAGCACATGCTCTAGATCCCTAAACCAAGTTGCTAAAAAGCAAGTTTTATCATTAATATTGAAGTGAACCATTAAGTCAAAATTAACAGTTAAATAATAGTGATAGTAGCTACGCATAGCAAAGATTCTACCCATATGTAATAATCCGAAGGTAACAAGAATAGGAGTAAACAAACTAGGTACAACCTTAATAGGACATCAATTTAGACACATGCATATAAAAGTAAATGTATGTAAAAAAAGTGTATTTAGGTAGCAAGGATTGTCCGTGCTATAACTTGCCTTCCTCGAAGGGCGGCTGCTGCTGCTGCGAGTCCTATTCCGGAAAGTCCTCTACGTACTCGAAGTCCAACGTGAATTCTCACCGACGGGACACGGATCACCACACAAACATCCATGCAAGCCAATACATGCAAACAAATAATAATCTATTAGAACAGTACACCAAACAGTAGAAATAGTACAGATAAAGGTTATAGAAATAATCTACGCTTCACTACGAACACATTAGCGCGAAAATCACACTATTCGGAGCTAAAACGAAAAAGATATGGGTTTTCTAAGTTCTAGAGACCTGCTGGCAATATTTAAAAAATTTCAGGGGCTTATTTGAAGAAAACCGAGGACCTATACATAATTATGAGTTAAAATAGGAGGGCCTACGCGCAAAAGGGTTAAATAAGGACGCCAGGATCCAATTTTCAAAAACTCAGGGGGTTATTCGTTAAAAACAGGACCGATGTGTAATTATTTTGAACTGGGGCAGGAGCGCGGGTTGATTTTCAAAAATTGGAGGGGCTCTTTAGCAAATGTGGCTCAGCTGACCGTTTTTCTCGAGTTTGACTCGTGGGCGGGGTTTTGTGGACCGTTGGATCTCGATCCAACGACTCAGAGGAGATCGGGGGGAGGGGGTGACCGACGGCGACAGGGGCGCGGCGGCACCACTTGCTTCCGTGGTGGGGACTCGCCGGAGCTAACTCGATCCGGCGTTCCCTGCTGCCATTCGCTATGGGGTTTGGTCGAGGAGGGAGCTGGTGGCATTGGGAGTTCACCCAGAGGGTTCTCATCGGCCGTGAGGTGGCGCAATGGCCGGGCGACGTCGATCAGCGGCGGTGGTTCGCCGGCGGTGGTGGAATGCATGCTACGGCGCATGAGAGCGGTAGTGGGGTGGCTTGGGGGCTTCTTTACCTCGTGGCGAAGCTCCTGGTGGGGCCTAATTGGCCGGGGTGGCGCTGTGGCGACCGGTCGGCGGTGGCGGCGCCCGGACGGGGAAGGGGCGGCGGTGTTGCGCGGAGGAGGAGCTGGGGTCGTGGGGAGGCTCGGCTGGGGCTCGGGTGGGGTGTAGAGCCGGGGGAGGGGTGGCTTTTATAGGACGGGGAGGTCGCTCGGGGGCGCGGGGCATGGAAATCGACGGCGGGCGGCGGTGAATCGGGCTTTCCTTGCGGGGAGCGATACGCGCGGGGAAAGAGGGCGGGTTTCCAAGTGGGGAGCCATGGGGAATGGAAGGGTGGCGGAGGGGAAGTTTCTAGGAAGGCGCGGGGCGATCCACAGGCGGGGAGGGTGCGGTTGGCGTGAGCGCTCCGGCGAGCCTCGGTCGGACGCGCGCCCGGCTCGATCGGGGGTTGGGGATGACGGGTGGGACCCGCTCGTTAGTGCTTGGTGGGAGGGGGGGCTGTGGCGTGCTGGGCCGGGAGATGCTGGGCCGACTCAGCTGTTGGGCCAAGGGAAAGAGGAGGGGGCGAGCTGGGCTGGGAGGAAAAGGGAGGGAGTGGGTGGCGCTGGGCTGACTCGGGGGGGGGGGGGGAGTATAGGGGGCTAAGGTGAACCAGGGAGAAGTTCAAGGAGCAAAAACGAACTCGGCTGAAATAAACTTTTCTAGGACTCCAAACAAGGTGATTCAAATTTGAATTTAAATAAATCTAAATTCTCATTTGAATCACAAGCAATACAAAAAAAATAAATGCAGCAACATGAATGCAACAAAACTATTTCTACAACTTATATTTAATTTTAATATTCATAAATAATTCATTTAACCTATATTAATTATGAACATATTAAATAAAAACTAATAAATTACTAAAAAAATTTCATAGGTCATTTCTGGGTGTTACAATTAAGAACAAATATCTCAAGGGTAAATTCCTGTTAAGAACAAAATATCCAATGTTTCGGTCATGCTTGACATGACAGGGACACCATGCCACTAATTGCACAAGGAAATGTTAGTTGTCTCGTCACACGCTCTGGCATGGGTTGTGTGCCATTTCATATGTTTTCTCAAACGTTGAAGCAATGTTTTTTTTGACACGGCATTGTTTTATTATACATATGGTGCTCTTATTAAAGTAGTTAGATTTTATATCTAGGAGCATTATTCACGCGGACATATATATATATATATATATATATATATAGGGAAGGTATACTCTGTGGCCGGCCACAAAATAGTTATTCTGTAGCCATCTCTTTTTACTGTAGTTTTATGTAGTAATTTACTATAATTTCAATACATATTTATGTTAATTGGGTTACTATAACACACATGGAGATAATTACCATTATATTATAGTAAATTACTTAGTAAGAAGTTACTAAAATCTCATGAATGACTATAGTAATTATAGTAACTCAAAGTGGCTATAGAATAGTTATTCTATGGCCGGCCATAGACTATAGGTTCTCTCCCTCTCTCTCTCTCTCTCTCTCTCTCTCTCTATATATATATATATATATATATATATATATATATATATATATATATATATATATATATATACTAAGACCTGTGGGTTATGAGTGTATCGACCAAAACTTTTCAGCCATCTAAGTCTCATATATATTTGTAGCTCATATACATTAGATCTTTTTTTGAATTAACCTATAAATTCGGTGGTATGGTAAGCTCTGTCATCCATATATTTTGCTGCACTATGATACCGTTAAGTAATTACAATTCCAAAATAACATAACTACAATTTTGTATAAGAAAAAAGTAAGTCTATAAAGTAATAATTGCATACATTTTTGGCAAATTATGTAGGGCACAACTCTTAGCGTGGAACAAATTTAGATTCTTTTAGAAAAAGATGTAGTGTTCGGGCTCTGCACCTAGCTTAAAATATATTTTGAAACTCAATGCGCACAAAGTTACACTGAACTCATGGATAAATTATTTTACTGCCATTGCAATTTTGTACAATAGCTTATTTCCCACTTTCATTGATAATGATACATCCTGTGTCATTGAGGCATGACGGCAAATATGGGATTGCAAAATTATGTAATGGCAAATAAGGACTTGTTGTTTTCAATCCTATATCTTCATCAGCTCAAAACCACCTTATATAATCCAAACGAAATACTGTTTTGTCTGCTATTTCCACTCCAAAAATAGGGATGAGAATATCAGCCCATATATGTGGCCTTTTACGTTTGAGAACTATGTATCTTTGTATTAAGAATGAAAAAAATGTTCTCGAAAGGGTTATGACGTGGCTGCCCGGCCATGGGCACCCGCCAAAATCAACATAACAATGTTGGTGTAACCCTACCGAGAAACAAAAACTACTAGAAGGTTCCACCTAAGACAATTCCTATCTTCTAGGTCATGTTGTGAGTTTGTTGTTGGCAGTCAAGGCGACATGCTCTTGCCTGTACAAAAAGGGAAATCTCCTCTCAACATCGCCGATCATGACGTCCACCGAGGGGGAACTGGTTCTGTTGAATACTTTCACCCATTCATGACCAATAGTTTTTGGAGCGCCATCCACCCGAGATCTTGGAACTCCCTGGTGGTGGGACATAAGCAACCCCAAGGGTTCTCAAACCCCAACATTGTGCCAAACCTCCTTTGCATATCTGTAGTGATAACAGAGTGCGCAGCTGTTGCTGCTCTGAAGGCCAAGCTGGTGCCGTATATATCCGCTGGCCAGAGCCTCCACAGCATGGCCAGCCACTGCCCATATATGTGGCACCACGAACCAGAGGAAATTAAAGACTTCCCAACCCAAACCAGGATGGTCTCTCGCAATGAGGAGATGAACAACAAGCATGCATATCCATCCTAGGCATCACCATGTCCCAGACACTGCCCAAAGGTGAAGCATCATGCAACGCAAAAGGCATGCATGGTTTGGTTGTTATTGTTTGGGCAAGCCAATTGCATTGCCTTGCCTGCTGGATTCTAAACAAATGGAGTTGGACTCAACAAGTGCAATCTATGGATCTCTGGCAGTGACGGCGATCTTCATGCCCTTATCGCAGTCACCAGGGAAACCACTGACGTAGAAGGACACACCCCGGGCAAGGGTGATACGGTCATTGCCGGAGCTCCACGCTGGGGCATTGGGGGGAACCTGGCACAAGCTGTACTGCGATATGTTTACCTGAACCACGTTGTGCACGCCTTTCTTGTAGTAGAACAGTGCAATCAGGACAGTAGATTTATGCAAGTCATCACGCCATGCCGTGCCATGTGTCCATTGAGTTCAGTTGACTACGATAATGCTAGATTGAGGTTGGTGAATAAAAAAGAAACTCACTGAGCACATCACCCGTCTTGAAGGGCTTGTAGTTGGGCCACCGACGGGCCACTCCCTTGAGCCCCCTGCCGCCGAAACTCGCTGTTGTGCAAACACCATCAGGCATAGAAACAACACCAGAATCTTGGTGCTGCAGCGGCTGTTTCCCGGCGCCATTTTGGCGGAACCTGGAGTGCGAGCGAGCGTGTGCCTCCTAACAGTCACAGAATGAGATTGGAGACGAAAGCAGGATTGGAACGGTGGTTGCTTCTGTCCCATACTTTGTATCAGTGAGTGCATCCTATTTCTGGTTATTCGTGTTATTGTACACTGATTCGGTTTGGATTCAGGAATAAAAATGTGGGGTACAGGAAATCTTCTGCCTTCTTTCCTATTTTACTGAAAATAGTCTGCAATCAAGCAATAAAGATTCCATACTCAATGAGAAATATCTTGGTTGTCATACAACGAAGGAATAGTAAAAGGAGCACTGGCAAAAAAGTTACATGGTCGGATATACTCCAAATATATTGAGGGAAATCGCTCCATTCTGAAAAAAAAAACAGATAAGTCTATGATATATAACTATATAAGCAGGTGAGTTTACATAACGTAATAAGCATAGCAATAACTCTATCACCTGCACATGTTGAAGCTAAAGTCCAGCAAGGCGGTGCATGCGAGGGAGACTGTAGCCCCATTCTCAAGACCAGAACACAGTGCTGTTATAGAGTGTTGTAGATAAAATTATTATGACAACACCATCTCAGGGCCAAAGAAATTTTGATATCTACAACAGTATTCTAGCATGCAACAACTTTCAATGGGTTTGCCTACCTGAATTTGGAGCGCATAAGAAAACATTTCCTGGTACATCCCAAGGTGACCATGTTTACAGATTTCCAATAAGATGACTTTTCCCTTTTTTATCGTTAATTTTGGATTATCACATTAATCCCGGAAACACTGGAATAATGGAGAAAAAGTCAAAGGACAATGCACAAACTCAATTTACTCATTGCAGCCAAGTTCAATTCCAGAGCAAGAGCAAGAAAACTATATGCTACATGAAACCAAGATAAGAATAATACCTAGCCAAAATGTAAAGTCACATTCACATTATTTCAAAAATTTATCAATGATAATAAATCTTCTTCTACAAACTGCCACTCTCACAATTACAACTCACCAGCCCAGAAAATCATAGAGGCAAACTCCAGGAAGTTATCGTGAGATAGCACCAAGGTTTGACAGCTGTAGAGACTGTTCTGCTGGAACCTAGACGTGCTGTGGGAAACTTATCAAACTAGGTGGTACCCCGCGCGTTACTGCGGGAATTTATATAAAATTTGAAGATGCAATTTGAAAGTAGAAACACTAAAATGATTGCATTGCAATTTTTTGAATCAACAATGTAGAGGAAAACACATTCATCTTATTGAGAGAGAACTACTTAGCATGGTACTCGCAAAGACTAACACAATGCATAGCTGCAGAAAATCAGTAGAAGACATAAATTCATAATTCTAGTGGATGGTGACGTGGACAGCTTGCATGTTGAGAGAAGATCATGTGGATGGTGACGTGGACATCTTGCATGTGGAGAGAAATAGGGGTGTGACTTTTAGTGGGTACCAATTATATAGTTGTTATAGATACAACCTGCTGTATGTAGCCACCTATCCAACCAAATAACATGCAAGCCCCATCGTCTCAACTAAGCAGACCTGTATCTAATAACAAAGAAAACCAACACAACGAAACTGAAAGAGTCAATCAGCTTGGTACATACGGAATTATCAAGATATTTGCAAAAATTGTTCTGATATTTACAAAAATTGTTCTGGCACATCAAATCTCACAGGAACTGAAATTCGGAGACGCGAACACGAGATTCTTTCATCCCAAAATAAATTCACGAAGACGCAAGAACTATATCACTGGGCTCAAACAAAACAAATGCTGGGCAGTCTCGCATGACCACAAAGCTAAAATAATCTCTGACCACTTTAGCGCAATGATGAGGCGCCCTAATCCTCGGCAGTTGGATATAAACTGGGACAAAATAAACCTCCCAACACACAACCTCTCCATTCTAGGCAAGCCGATCACAGAAGAAGAAATTAGATGGGCACTAAAGGAAACGCCGGCAGATAAAGCACCAGGGCCGGACCCCTTCACCGGAAATTTTTTCAAGACTTGTTGGGAGATCGTGAAGGAGGATGTGACGGAAGCAGCAAATGCTTTCCACAATTTGCGTATCTCCAACCTGCCTCTAATTAACACAGCAAACATTGTACTTATCCCCAAAAAACAAGACGCCGAAGCCATCGGAGAGTACCGCTCGATCACCTTGATCCACTCCTTTGCCAAGATTATAACCAAGCTGCTAGCTCTCAGATTAGCTCTGCACATGAAATCCATCGTCTCCTCGGGCCAGAGTGCTTTTATTAAACAAAAGAGCATTCAAGATAATTTTATGACGGTCAGAAACATGGCGAGGCGTTTTCACCGAGCCAGGACCCCAGCCCTCTTCCTCGAGTTGGACATAGCGCAGGCTTTTGACTCAGTAAGGTGGGACTACCTACTCACTCTTATGCAGCGACTGGTCTTCCCACCCCGTTGGCGCGACTGGATAGCGGCGCAGCTCCAAACCTTGTCCTCACCGGTACTACTGTAACACCCAAAAATGGCCTATTTAAAATTATTAGTAATTAATTGGCTTTTATTTAATTTATTCATATTCAATATAGGCTAAATGAATTATTTATGAATATTAAAATCAAATATAAGTTGTAGAAATATTTTTGTTGCATTCATACTGCTGCACTGCGTTTTGTTTGATGGCAAGTTAAGTTGGAATTTAAATTCTGTTTAGATTCAAATTTAATTTGCATTTATTTGAAGCCTAGAAAAGTTAAATCTAGATAAGTTCACTTTTGCTCCCTAAGCTATTCTCCCTGGTCCACTCGTGCCCCTCCAACTCTTTTCCCCTGCCCAACTCACCCCCGGCTCACCCATCCTCCACCTGGGCCTCCTCCCAGCGCGCTGCCCAGCCCCCACTCTCCTTCCTCCCGTCGGCCCAGCCGCTTCCCCGACCCAACTCGCGCGCCCCACTCTCCCCTCTCTCCCTCTCACTGCGCGAGGGGACCCGCCTGTCGGATCCTTCTCCTCTCCCCAGCGCCCGACGCGCCTCTTCCCTGGTGAAATCCCGCCGCGCTCTTCGGCCGACTCGACCCCGCCCCGCGCCCCGTGGGCCCCGACCGAGCCCCCTGCCTTTCCCCCATGATCGCCCTCCCTCCCGAGCGCGCTCCCCCTATGGAAACCTCCCCCCCCCCCCCCGCTTGGCAAGTCCCGCCGCCGCCGGCGCCCCAAATCCCGGCATGGCTGCCCGCCTAGGGATCCCTCCCCACCTATAAAAGCTACCCCCGGAGCCCCAACATCCTCACCAAGATGCTCTCAAGCCTCCCGAGCCCAGCTACGCCCTACACCCAAGCTTCCCGCGTTGCCCATCCCCGCCCGAGCTCCGACCGTCGTCGACCGGCTGCCACGGTACAGCTCCGGCCAAATCAAGTTGCCAGGAGCTCCACGCGAAGGTGAGGATCCTCCCAAGCTTCTTCTCGCTACCTGAAGGACCCGTAGCATGCGTACGATCTTGTCGGAGCTCGTCCTCAGCTGCTCGCTGTCGAGCGCCAGCACCGTCGCTCGACTGCCATCAAGAGCCGCCCAGATAGACTCCCCGCGTCGCCACGAGTCCGTAGGGCCAGATCACGTCAAGAACCGAGCCTCCTAGCGCCGGAACGGCTCTTCTCCGGCTAGCCTCCGCCGCAGGAGCGGGTGGCGCCACTGTTTCCTCTCCCCTGCCGGCGACCCTTTCCACCCGAGTCAAACAGAGCAAATAACGGTCGGCCGCGGCAAAATTTCTAAAGAGCCCCTCCACTTTTTAGTAATCAACCCGTGGTCCTGTTTAATTCAAAAGTAATTCCAGATAGGCCCTGTTTATTATGAAAACCCCCCTGACATTTTTAAATATAGAACCCGCGGTCCAGCCAATCTCCTTTTGCGCGTTAGCCCTCGGGTTTTAACGCGTAATTACGTATAGGTCATCGGTTTTCTTCAAATAAGCCCCTGGAAAGTTTTAAACATTGCCAGCAGGTCCCTAGAACTTAGAAAACTCATATGTTTTAACGCGTAATTACGTATAGGTCATAAGTTTTCTTCAAATAAGCCTCTGATTAGTGTGATTTTCGCGCTCATGTGTTCGTAGTGAAGCGTAGAATATTTCTAGAAGCTTTGTTTGTACTGTTTCTATTATTTGGTGTAATGTTCTAATAGATTATTATTTGTTTGCATATATTGGTTTACGTGCTCGTTTGTATGGTGATTCGTGTCCAGTCGGTGAGCCGTTCGCTTTGGACTTCGAGTACGAGGACTTTCCGGAGCAGGACTCATAGCAGCAGCAGCAGCCGCCCTTCGAGGAAGGAAAGTTATAGCACGGACAATCCTTGCTACCTACTCACTTGTAATAAATTATTTCATACCTGCATGTGTCTAATTTGATGTACCTTTAAGGTTGTCCTCTTATCATATCCTTGTTTACCTTGGGTTATTGCATTTGGGTAGAATCTTTGCTATGCGCAGCTACTGTCACTATTATTTAATTATAAATTATGACATAATGGTTCACTTCAATATTAATGATAAAACTTGCTTTTTAGCAACATGGTTTAGGGAACTAGAGCATGTGCTGTGTGCTTTGCTCTAGTGTCTCTCCTTAAGGTCCGGTTCTTAAAGCTGCAACCCAGGAGCCTGTCGCCACCACTAGAACTATTATGGCTCTGGTCTTGGTCAAGTAGCTTGTACGTCTCTAGCTTGTCAGTGGTTACCGGAGTGGCCGACGGCGCTATGAGAACCACTCGTGAGTGTATGGTTTGATCCACCGAGGACGGGTGATCCGTCGGCTATGCCCCCGTGAGGCATAGTCCCGTGCTGGGAGTCCCTGCGATAGGGAACTCCACACGTTGCGCATTGTTGGGTGTGATGCCTGCGCTTTGGACGCCATCGACCCTCTTATGGTGTGACTCCGTAGGCGTAAGTCGATCTCGGTGCCTTGGGCCATACTACATGTGTTGTACCATAGTGGCCACTGTCTTGTCAGGGTGTCTTGTGAAAAACCTCGTAGCGTCTCTATGCGGTCACACCTCGGTAGGGTGATTTTTTAGGTCTGATCCACCTCCGCGTGGTTGGGTTTAAAGTTTGTTTGAGCTTTTACGCGACTGGTGGGTAAAGGGCAAAACCTCCATAGAGTGTATAATCTATCATAATACCCTTGCTCAGGGTCACGAGCGGCATGGATCCTTTTTTATTAGAAGATGATGTTTATTTATGTTAAATGTCACTAATATTTTATTAATGGGGTTACAACTGGGATCAATGTTGAAAATTGCGGGCTATAGAATTTAGCGGAGTACTTCTAAAAAAGCTATAGGGGCTATAGCGCAGCTATAGCGAAAGCTACAACATTTAGCGGTATGCGAAAAACTATCAAAAATTAGCCCTAAATATTACCAATTTTATGATTTCCAGCTCATATTTCGTAAGTACATGCAAACATTAGTAAATACATAAGGAAATGAGCCGCAATTCACGAGATATATCATAAATCGTACTTTACTGTTTATAAATCATAAGTATATAAGTTCATTAGTCAAACATAGCGGTGTTAGCGGAGCTAAGCTATTGAATTTAGCGGCGCTATTTCATGATATAGCGGAGCTAGCGGCATTAGCGGTAATATTTGCAATATCGTAGCGGTCTTTGTCTCAAAAAGTTATAGTGGAGCTATAGCAAAGCTATAGTGGGCTATTTGCATCATTGACTGGGATTCATTCACTTGTAGTAATTTGGTTAATGTTAAAATGAACCATCTAAAAATGCTAATGCAGTTGACCCGTGTCTAGCCTATTTTCAGCCTTCATACCCGTGCTATACTTGCTAAGTAATTGTTTACTTACACTTGAGCCGTGTCTGCTACTGAGTTTCCAGAAGATTTACCGTACTACTGAGCTGTGATCTCCAAGTCAGAGTCCCTATGGATTGCGGCTCCATTAGTTTGATAATTTATTAGTCTTCCGCTGTTATTGCTTAATTCATTTATGAAGCACTATGATGTAAAACTTTATTTATTGAAGAATTTATTCAAGCAGATATTCTCTGTTTATCATATTTGTTCGCTATATGTGTACTATGACTTCCTGGGCACACATATGGCCACATTCGGGGTTTTGTGAAAATCCGGGTGTGACAACTACTCAATGGGATACCCACACAGCCGATCCAGCATGGCCGCGGTCTATGGAAAGGCGATCCTTTATCTCCGCTGCTCTTCGTCATCACCATTGAACCACTACGGCTATTTAAGGAGTCAGCAACAGAAAATGGTCTCATTAGCAAGTTGTGAGGACGAAACCTAAACCTTCGGGTCTCTATGTACGCGGATGACATGGCCATCTTTATCAACCCAATAAAAGATGATGTCACAGCTTTGACAAAATTGCTCAAGGGCTTTGGTGAAGTGTCTGGGCTCGTCAACAACTTCCAAAAATCAACTATCGTCCCAATCAGATGTGCTGGAATAGACTTGGATGGCACACTCAAGGATCTGCCGGCAATGAGAACAAACTTCCCGGTCAAATATCTCAGCCTCCCACTTTCCACCACAAGATTGAGAAGGCTCGATTTTCAGGGCTGCCGGAAAACTCACTGTCTGGAACGGCAGGAACTTAAACTCGGCTGGGAGGTTAACTTTAGCAATATCTGTCCTAACATCCCAAGTAGTCTACCTACTCACGGCAATGGAGGCTCCAGTGGAGGTCTTGGAAGAACTTGACCACACAAGAAAGCGATTCTTCTGCGCAGAGGCAGCACCCATCACAGGAGGGAAATGCAAAGTGAACTGTGTGCGCTCCGCGAGACCCAAGGACTCAGGTGGACTTGGTGTGCTGAACCTCAAAAGATTTGCGTGAGCTCTAAGGCTCAGATGGTTGTGGCAGGAATGGAAGCAGGATAACAAGCGTTGGGTGGGGTCCGAGGTGCCCTGTAACAGAATTGACAGGTTACTCTTCGCTGCAGCAACTAGCATCTCCATTGGAGACGGAACTAAAACCTCTTTCTGGCATAACGGTTGGGTACAAGGTCAGCGGCCAATCGATATGGCACCGGGCATATATGCAATATCGAGAAAAAAAGAACTGAAATCTCAAGGAAGCGCTGCATAACCAAAATTAGATTACAGATATAAACATAATGCACCCCACCTTCGTTGCAGAACACTTCAAGGAGTTCGTCGTGCTATGGCGGATCACTAGTGCAGTACAGCTACAGCCGGAGGTCCCAGATGAAATCAGGTGGAAACTTACGGCAGATGGGAACTTTTCGACCAAATCGGCATACGATGCGCGGTTCATTGAATGCACAAATATAAATTTTGAAGGAAAAATTTGGAAGGCCTGGGCACCGAACAAATGCAAGATGTTCAGCTGGTCAACAATACAAAACAGACTCTGCACTTCTGACAGGCTACAGAAGAGGGGATGGGATCACCACCCGGTCTGTCCCATGTGCCGTTCAACTATGGAAACCGCTTTACACCTTTTTGCCGAATGCAGATTCACTCATCGAGTTTGGGCAAGGTTCTCCGTATGGACCGGGATTCGGGAACTGCACCCGGCCTCCTGGCCACAATATGGCTCTGTGTGGCCGTGGTGGACAAACATAGCAAGTACAGGGGAATGCTCGAGCAAAGGACTGCGCTCTCTCATCATTTTAGTTTCTTGGGAATTGTGGCTAGAGCGGAACTCCAGAATCTTTGAGCACAAAGAGTAGCATTTCCAAAGGGTTTTGGACAAAATTAAGGAGGAGGCAGCTATGTGGATATTTGCGGACGCAAAGCACCTCGCCTTGATTACAGCGGGGACATGACACAGGAGTCTGTCCATACCAGGATCTTTGAGTTTGTTTTTGTTCCTGTCTTTTTTGTAAATATTTTACACTCTTTGCCCATCTGGGTCTCCTTTTTAACATAAATAGTCAGCTCTCCTGCCGGTTTCGTTCAAAAAAAATCTCACAGGAACAATTGATCTCTCACCATGTCAGAATACTTGCGTGAAGAAGATGTAAATGCATGGTGGTAAACAATAAAGCGCCTCAAAAGGAAAAGATACTAAATTTTGATATTGACATTAGAAAAGCTTTAAATTCCACTCCATGATCATGCAGATGCTCCAGAAATAGGGTTTTGGACCTAGATGGAGATACCAGATATCATCAATCTTCCCCCTCCTCCACAAGTGTCATGACCAAATGACAGTTTTTGCAGTAGCAGCCTTTCAGAACAAGAGTGGATAACAACAATAGACCCTCAAGATATATAAAATGGAAAAAATAATGAATACAAACAACTGCAACTCTTATGTTTTGAAAGCCGGGAAGTTACATGAAGCCATTAACTCACATGCAATTACAGTGTGTGTGGTTGGATGGTTTGGTACTTTGGTGACTGAGTCCACGTAAACCATGAATACCCAGAGCTCAAGTAGAACAAGGCATGCTGAAGTTCCTCGGCCGGGGTGAACACTGGTGCCATCAGAGATGCAGCAGAGCGGGGCAATGTACGGCATGCTGCACTGTAGTGCGCATCACGAATTACGGAATTGTGGGATACTAGATCCCGGATGGAACATTGCCATCTCCTCCCTCCGTTTCTTCCCCATAAGTACTCATGTGTGGAAAATTATCAGATGCGGGCTGAAATCAAATCTCTAGAGGCTGTTCAGCTATGTTAAGAACCCTCTCCGCTTGTAATGCTGCAGCTCACAAGACTGCCCATTTCATCTGCCGTGGACATAGTCAGCCCTGTAGTATCAAAAGGAGAATGCCTAGACATCTAGTAACCACTACACCCATGCACATATGCGTCAATCATCTCCATGTGCCGCTAACGATATCATCTATACCTAGTTTGTATCAATTTCCACTAGTCAGATACAGGATGCCAAGTACACACTACCAGAATGCTTCACATCCGCCCGCCTCCTCCACCTCGGCCATTTTTGGACCCGGTGCTGATGGAGCTTCAGCACCGGGTCCAACGGCTAGGAGCGGGGGTGGCGCTGCGGGGTGTCAGGGCGAAGACATTAGCACCGGGTCGTGGCAAGACCCGGTGCTAATGCGCCCCCTTTAGCACCGGGTCTTGCCACGACCCGGTGCTAATGTCTTTGAATATAGGGGCTTCCTCCTCCCCCGGCCGAGCCAGCTGAACACTTAGGCGCTGTGTTCCTGCTGCTCGGCTGTGGGAGGGGAGGTGCTGCCCAAATTTTTTTCAAAATTTGTGAAGATTCTACTCATCTAAGGAGCACTACAAGGTACACTCTTTCATTCTCTAATGTTTTATTTAGCTTGTAATCCTTCTATGATTTAGAAATAGAGGGATTTGTGAATCAAAGTAAAGCTAGCTAGAGAGAGCTTGTGTTCTTGGAGGAGAGAGAGCAGAGAGCTTGAGTTCATGGTGGAAAGAGTGTTCATGTTGTGTTTTAAATGGAGAGAGAAGGCAAGCTAGTTAGTATTTTGTTTTGTATGACTTGTGAATAGTTATAAGGCTTATAGTAATGTAGTTTTAGAAATTACTAGAAAATCAATATAAAATGCAAGAAAATCTTATAAATTAATAGAAAATCTTATAAATTACTAGAAAATCTTATAAATTACTAGAAAATCTTATAAATTACTAGAAAATCAATATAAAATGCTAGAAAATCTTATAAATTAATAGAAAATCTTATAAATTAATAGAACATCAATATAAAATGCTAGAAAATCTTATAAATTAATAGAAAATCTTATAAATCTTATAAATCTTATTAGTGTCTGAGTAAACGATCATGCCATGTAATTTAATTGCACTATGTTCCACCCAATTTGTAATAACTATATTTGCATTTATGTTCCACCTATGTTCTAAGATTTTCTATTGATTTATAAGATTTTCTAGCATTTTATATTGATTTTCTAGTAATTTATAAGATTTTCTAGTAATTTATAATATTTTCTATTAATTTATAAGATTTACTATTAATTTATAAGATTTATAATATTTTCTATTAATTTATAAGATTTTCTAGCATTTTATATTGATTTTCTAGTAATTTATAAGATTTTCTATTAATTTATAAGATTTTCTACCATTTTATATTGATTTCTAGTAATTTATAAGATTTTCTTATTTAATATATATTCTTAATAGATATTAATAACTGAATTAAAACAAGTATTAATAACTATATATTAAAAACTATATTTATAAGATTCCCAAATAGTAGCCCCCGGTGCTAATGACCGGTTTGGAAACTCGTTGCCAAACGAAAATTTGGGGCCTTTAGCACCGGGTTGATCTAAAATCCGGTGCTAAAGGCCCCCAATTTCGTTTGGCGCCAGTTACGGCCTTTAGCACCGGGTGTAGAAGACCCGGTGCTAAAGAGGGGGCCTTTAGCACCGGGTCGTGGCTGCACCCGATGCTAAAGGCCTTCGTCTGGCGCACAGTTACCCCCTTTAGCACCGGGTGTAGAAGACCCGGTGCTAAAAAGCCTTTAGCACCGGGTGGTGGGAAGACCCGGTGCTAAAGGGGGGGCCTTTAGCACCGGGTGTTGTACAGACCCGGTGCTAAAGGCCCTTTAGCACCGGGTTGTGGCTGCACCCGGTGCTAAATGCCCCGGACCTATATAGGCCGGGGACTTCTCTCCCCTCCCTCACTTCGCCCTCATTCCTCCCAGATCGAAACCGCCGCCGGTGCCCCGTCGTCTCCTCAGCCGCCGCCGCCTGTCGCCGTCGCCCGTCGCCGCCGCCTGTCGCCGTCGCCCGTCGCCGCCGCCGCCCGTGGTCCCCGCGCCCACGCCGCCGCCGCCTGTCGTCCCCACGCCCACGCCGCGTCGCCGCCCTCGTCCCGGGCCGCGCCGTCGTCCCCGAGCCCGACCCCTGTCCCCGCGCCCGTCGGTCGTCCCCGCCGCCGTCTACGTCCCCGCCGCCGTCCGTCGTCCCTGCGCCCGTCGTCCCCGCGCCGATGCGCCTCGTCCCCGCGCCGCCCGTGGTCCCCGCGCCGGTGCCGCTCCTCGTCCCCTTGCCGCCGCCACCGCCGCTCGTCCCCGCGTTGCCGTCGCCCGCCGCCGGCCCATCACGCGGGGAGCCTCTGTGAAGCCGGCCTTCGTGCCGTGCGTGCATGTTTGTGAGCCGGCCTTCGTGCCATGTACGTGTTTGTGTGTGCAGGTACCCGTTGCAAGGCCGAACACGTTCGGCCATGCACATTTGCTTAGCGAACGAGTTCGGCCATGCGCATTTGGTTAGCGAACGCGTTCGCGAAGCACATACATTGAAAATATTAGAAATTACATTGAAATGTATATTGGAAATGTTATATTGGAAATGTATATTGGAAATGTTATATGTTTGAAATGTATATT
This sequence comes from Echinochloa phyllopogon, assembly GCA_033239725.1. Lineage (NCBI taxonomy): Eukaryota > Viridiplantae > Streptophyta > Magnoliopsida > Poales > Poaceae > Echinochloa > Echinochloa phyllopogon. The sequence continues at coordinate 19,186,511 of BTCW01000016.1, forward strand.
GGAAAATGCTCCATTTAAATGTATTGGAGATATTTACATTGAAATGTATATTGGAAATGTTATATGTATGAAATGTATATTGGAAAATGCTTCATTTAAATGTATATAGGAAATTCTATGTATATTAGAAATATATGTGCTTCATTTAAATGTATATTGGAAATGTTATATGTATGAAATGTATATTGGAAAATGCTTCATTTAAATGTATATTGGAAATTCTATGTATATTAGAAATATATGTGCTTCATTTAAATGTATATTGGAAATGTTATATGTTTGAAATGTATATTGGAAAATGCTTCATTTAAATGTATATTGGAAATTCTATGTATATTAGAAATATATGTGCTTCATTTAAATGTATATATTTCTTATCAATTATTTTTAAAATTATGTATATTAGAAATATATGTGCTTCATTTAAATGTATATTGGAAATGTTATATGTTTGTATAATGTATACTATCGAAAATGTTTATTATCGGAAATTCTATGGCGTACCCGAACCCACCGCGCACCCGAACCCCTTAGCGAATCCGTTTTTCGCACACCGACCCCTTAGCGAACACTCAGCGAATCAATTCACACCGCGCACCCGAACCCCTTGGCGAATCCGTTTTTCACGCACCGACCCTCTTAGCGAAAATGTTAGAAATATTGGGAATATGTATGTTTTGTATATATTTCTTATCAATTATTTTTATTTCTATAGATGGCGGACAACAACAACCCCGTCCCACCCATGCAAGAGGACAACAACACCCTTGTCCCACCCATGCAAGAGGACAACGACACGTTCTTTGCGAATCAACTTTTCAAAATTGTAACCCAACCAATGTCCATGGATGATGTGTTGGGGATCATTGGAAGGGACGACAATATCCAGGGCGACAATGTTGCAAGGGCCGAAAATGTTGAAGGGGCCGCCAATGTCCAGGGCGACAATGTTGCAAGGGCCGAAACTATTGAAGGGGCCGGTAACGAGCCCTCGTCTAGTCAGGTGTGTATATAGCTAACATAAATTTGTACTTTACATGTCAATTATGTATATCATCTCTATATCATCTCGTATATATGTAATTTGTGCAGGCCGCCTCTGCTAAGAAATCAAAACGATCGACCACGAAGAAGCTGAAGGGTGTCAAGTTACACATCACCCGCGTGGAGGATGACGGGGAGCCAGTTGAGCCCCCAAAAGAGGCTATGCTGACGCGGGCTTTATTTATTGCTTAACATATGCAGAATGGAGATTCAAAAATGTCCAAGAGACAATATATATGACGTTGGTTTCGTTCATCCTCGAAGGATAAGTGAAGCAATGATATTGCACAATCCTGAGGAAACATATTTAAACCTATACAAGTATATTAAGAAACAAAATTACTGTGACTCCATACTAATCCCGTACAACATCGAGTGAGTACATACACAGGCTTCTTCTTATACTGTCTGTGTACTAATTCATTTCTGATTATAATGTATACATGTGCACAGATTCCACTGGTTCCTAATAATATTGTGTCCTGACCGGGGTGTGATGAACGTCTTTGATTCGTTGCACACTCCAAAAGAAAAACTACAGAACATCATGGACATGATGACAAGGTGATGTATATTTTCCCCTACTTAATTCACCCCTTACACTCGCAATGACTTAACTCAATTTTTTTGTTTGCAGGGCCTGGATTCAATTTCGTCAAGAACACCCGGGAATTCAACATGAAACAGTAAAATGGAACATTGGCTTTTCGGTAAGCAAGTAATTTGTACATGTAGGCCTCGGCTAATATATTATATGAATTTTACTTAATTTCTTTTGGTCGACAGTGTGCCAAACAGGGGCCGGGAAATAATTTATGTGCATACTATGTTTGCGATTTCATGTGGAATTGGGGACATAAAAAGCTTACACAACAGGATATTATGGTACGTAATAATAAAAACATTTCCATTATTATTAAGTGCACAATTATTGTCTCCAACTCGGCGGATTAAATATCTTTCAATTATTTGTAAATTATAGATGTTCAACCTGAAGGAAGAGTCCCTAGAGCTAGAAAGAATTGACGCAATTGCAGAACAGCTCGTCGGATGGATCTGGGACGAGGTCGTCAATCCCCGAGGAGAATTCTACTCGCCAGTACTGGAGGACGTGCCGGACAGTCCAACAAGCTAGTCGTCAATCTTAATTAAGTAGAAAATACAGTTTAAATATATATAACTCGAGTTGACATGCATGAATATCTACTTTTGTAATATATATGTCTTCTATTTTGATGAAATGTCAGCTAATATGAATATAGAGTCAGCCGAATACGCATTAGAATACACGTATTAGAATATATACGTATATAGAGGTGCACGCATGGCTACTGAAAAAAGCAAAAAAAAAAGAAATCCGGGGCCTTTAGCACCGGTTGCAGACAGCAACCGGTGCTAAAGGCAGGCCCTTTAGCACCGGGTGCAGCCACGACCCGGTGCTAAAGGGCCTGCAGTGCTAAAGGCCTTGCTAAAGGCGCTGCGTGGCAGGCCCTTTAGCACCGGGTCGTGGCTGCACCCGGTGCTAAAGGGACCCTTTAGCACCGGTTATTCAACCCGGTGCTAAAGGGATACCCCTTTAGCCTCGGATTAGTTGCACCGGGTGGGAAACCCGGTGCTAAAGGGCTTTCCCACCCGGTGCAGATGTCGAGCATTCTGGCAGTGACATGATCAGAGACAGGATATATCGAGGACATGGACATTATTTATCCTTTTTTGGCGAGACGTCCACTCTCCATAACATTATCAACATCAACAAAAGGTTCTATCATTTGATTTGATCCAATAATAAACGGGAACAATGAGACTTACAATCACTACTAGAGAAGCTCACATCCGCTGCGCTCATATGCCTCGGCCCTGTTAAAATCCGGTGCTAATAAGCCTTTACCACTGGGTCAAAATGTTAGAAGTCTGAGAGGATAAGGTTGGAAGACTTTAGCACCGGTTGGTGACAACACCCGGTGCTAAAACCCACATATTAGCACCGGTTGTAGCTACCAACCGGTTGCTAATTTGCCCAAACTCATTTAGCGCCGGTTGAAGAGAACAACCGGTGTTAAATGAGCAGCACTCACGGTAGGCAGCACTCCTCCCTTCTCCTTTATCTCTATTCTCTCTTCTTCAATCTTATCCATTCTCCTTTTCTTTTCTCTCTTCCTCTTCTCACTTTCTCTCTTCCTCTCCAGGTCAGATGCGGCGGAGGGCAGGAGCACACGGGTGGCGCGCGGGCGGCGCGTAGGCACCGCGACCGAGGAGCAGGCGCCGCGCGGGTGGCTAGGAGGCTCACGCCCCTGCGCGGCACCAGTGGTCGTCTGCGGCGTGGGGCTGGGAGGCTCGCACCCCTGCGGCGTGGGGCTGGGAGGCGCGCACCCCTGCGGCGTGGGGCTGGGAGGCGCGCGGCATGGGGCTGGCAGGCTTGCGCCCCTACAGCGTGGGGCTGGGAGGCGGCCGGCATGGAGGCCGTGCCCGTGTTCATGGAGGCGGCATGGAGGCCCAGCCCGTGTTCATATGCCCCTGCGGCTGGGAGGTACTGGAGGTCCGGAGCCTGGCCTTGGAGCTCGTGTTCTCGTCTAATAATTTTGTAATGTAAGATCTTGTATGTTGTAATCTCCTTCCCTGATTCTCTTTCTCTGTTAGATTTCTAATGTTGTAATTTAACGTCTTGAATGTTGCAATCTAAATTGAATTATTTCTACTCTTCATCTTTTTATTTCTCCTCTTATTTGTCTGGTGATCGTCGTTCTTTTTTGCTGTTCTTGAATAATTCTTGTTCTTGAAGAACAGGGAGAGAACGAAGATGCCATGACAGCAAGAAAGAGAAGAATGAAAGGGTTGAGGAGTAAAAGAAATATTTAATTTTTTTCGTGGATACCCTGTTTAGCACCTGTTATTTTATCCGATGCTAAAGATTGACACCTTTAGCACTGGAAGTTCTAAAAACTGTTCCCAACCGGTGCTAACGGGGGATGTTCTGGTAGTGAATATATTGGTAATTTCCTTCCCTTGCAGATTCCTAAGACTGCCCCTCACACGTTGGAGGCCGGATTTTTGCCATACTCTAAAAAAAGGACTGGCACTCACAGATAAGCAAACATACCTCCAGACTCTCATTGCTACGAAATGCTAAAAACACAATAGATGCCATACTTTACTTGGCGGCTGTTCACTACCTACTGGCACTACAATAGCTTAAATGAGTGATCAAATAACTCAACTGTGCTAGAAGATTATTCCTTTTAACTGGGTCAAAATCAACATCTAGAGGTGGGACAATCGGGTACAAAGGGCCTTCTCGCCTTCTCTGAGTATATGCGCAGCTCAACTTCTCCAAGAGTCAGCTGGTCGAGAATAGTTCCGCTACCGTCTACCAAATTGTGTCTGCCAAATCTGGCGCTACCGTCTACCAAATTGTGTCTGAAGGGCCTTAATCAGATGTTTCAGATGTTGAGAGGAGTTCTTTTTTTTTAGCAAAGATGTTGAGAGGAGTTGACTTGTGGCGAGGAAGAACCATCGCAGCACGGGGAGACTGATGCATCATATCACGCAAGATTAGGAGGCTTCCCAGTAGCATATGATTGGCATCAATCAGGACGGCCACTAGTACCTTTTGCTTCTACAGCAGATGACTAGCACACAGAATTCTTGATGTCTCCCAGTCCTAATCGATAGCAATGTTTAGTGTTTAGCAGCAACATTGTGCCGTCTCCTATTTGCAAGCAGAACCAGTTAGCTCCGCAAGATCCCAGGGCATGTATATATATAATGACACCTCCACTTACCACGTGATCCACGTAATAACTATTGACCCATGGATCGATCCATATTTCTCTACTTTCACTGGTCCACGCGCACCAATGGATCACATGGATCTCTCCAATGCAGGTGTTCTAATCACTCCCTGAGATCTTCACATTAGCACCGGTTAGAAACGGGCTCTAGCACCGGATTCTTCCGGTGCCTGTGCTAAAGGTGCACGTTGGTCAAAAAATATGTGTGTTGCTGCGGGGATTCGAACTCAGGACATCTTGGCTCGCGCGTACCCACCTAACCATCTCACCTACGCAGCACATGTGATAGGATAGAAGATGTGCTTCTTTTGAAGTAGCATGCGACACCCCCTTTAGCATCGGGTCGTATTTACCAAGCGGTGCTAAAGGATCTTTAGCACCGGGTCGTAACACCACCTGGTGCTACCCGGTGCTAAAGGTGACTTTTAGCACCGGTCCGGTTGGTGTTATCAACCGGTGCTAAAGGGTCCCGGGGGCACACCAATTTTACACCCGGCGCTAATGTTGCATTAGCACCGGATGTTGAGTGTACCGAGGCATATGAGAGGGGCGGATGTGAAGATCTCTGGTAGTGAATACAGCTAGCTTAGAGAGCCAAAACAGAGGTCGCAGAGAATGAAACAAACAAGTGCCGTGATTCGAGAGAAAAAAAATGCTAACAATCTGTAGCTTACTTGTGTTCTATATCGATCTACTGCATGCTGAGGCAGAGGAGTATGCTTGGCTAGAACGACTGTAATTATGTTTAACAAAAGCAAAACTCACTCTACAATACGGAAATTTCTGAAGTACATGATACAATTTTATGTAGTAATGTTGGATGTTCCTGGTTTGAATTAGTGTTAGAAAGTGCATCACAGTCTGTTGATCCCGAGCACCAGATTGGAAATCTATAAGAATGAGTGGTGTAAAAACCTAGCACAGTTCAAAAACAAAATCATTATTTTCATTCACCAACTAGATAGGGAACAAGTGCAGCATTTCTAGAGTCGTGTGCACTTGGATTTGCTCTCTAACTCTAGCATTATCGTGTTTGCATTTCTATTATGATAGCCATGATCGTGATGTTGGAATTATGTCGACATTATTACCACTATCTTGCTCTTGGAGACTGCGCGTGTGGTTATTTAGCGACCGGCTGGTAAAGATGTGATTCATGGCGTTTCGAGACAAAGTTTTTGTGATTTATTCATGAATCACATTGTGCATTATATGAGCTGAAGCTGAATCGGCTATATTTTTGAAACACGATGAAAAAAGAGTCTTGAAAACATGACATGCCTACAATCTTGGCCGGCCTACACTTGACTGATTTCCCTGTAGTTCAACCTGGGCGTAGAACATAGGATTGATCTCCATTGTTTATGCCAGGCCCAACCGTTGGAATTGTGATGCTCCAAGAAATCAGAGTTTCTGTTTTGGAGTGATCGATTGATGCAAGTTCGAAGAAACGTAGAACAAGAGAGTTTGAAACAAACAATATAACATAAGTCTGCTAGATATTTATACACGCTTGATGTGGCAGGACGTACAACTGTGCTCTCGTTTATCCAGAAACTTCGTACATTTGATTAACAAAGACAAACAATGTATTTACATTTGATTAACAAACAAGCATGAAGATCCCCTCAAGGAGATAACATGTACATAAGGAAAAGTACAAAGGAGTAGCAGAGAAAAGGAGGAGGGGGGATTGCCTATCTCTTTTTTGATGGAACGGACACAAGATTGTGCCTATTTCATTCATACAGCAGAATGAAAGGGTACAAACAGCTATTCGGCAAACAAACAAAATGAACTATTCTCGATTTACAATTTTCACTAATGGCTTTGCCCTTGCTACAATCCAAGATGCATCTTCATGTTTAATCTTTCCTGTAATTGAAATTATGGATGCTCTTTTTGTGGGAAGATCCTCTCATTTTTTCCCTTCCATATGTCCACAAGATTAGGAGCACCAGGATCCGGATTGCTTTGTATGGCGTATCCGAAGACGTTGTGATTAGTTGCCACCAGCTTTTGGGTGTGTCGTCGCTGACTTTTAGTCCCGCTTGGTATTACAACCCGGGACTAAAGGTCCTCCACTGGTTAATTTAAAAGGAATACACACAGGAGCATATCACACGTGCTTCTATAGGTGAGATGGTAAAGAGAAGCTACGTGTGAGGCAAGAGGTCCTGATTTTGAATCCCACTAACCACACACACATATTTCCCTAGTGCAGGCCCTGCGGCCGTGATGTATCGGTGATATGGGTGCCATTTATTAGAATCCACGCAGATGAAGTTGATAGGATGGCCGTTATTATCCGGTCACGCCATCGCGATGAAGCCTCGCCGGTGCAAGAATAAGAGCAAGTACTCCCAATGTACTGAGTTGAATGCTTTAGAAATGTGGAGCCCAATAATAGTGCAGGCGTCTTATTCCTGTGAAAATGTCGGGCAATCTTGCTCATGTAGAGGAAATTGTCATTGATGTTCCATCTTTAAGGAAAGCGCTCTGGTAAGGCGAGATAAGTTCATGCATGTAAGGAGCCAGACACAGCGCTAAAATTTTTGTGATGATGTTCGCGACTGCATGTATGAATCTAATTGGCCAGAATTCTTGTATGTTCTTCTCGGCACCCTCTTTTTTAGGAATGAGAACAATGTTGGCCTTGTTCAGCTAGTTTAGGTCATCGCATCGCAAATTGTGGAAGGCATTGATTGCCGCGATGAGATATCGTTCTATTATCGGCCAGCAGGGCTTGAAAAAAGGCCAGTGTATCCATCTGGACCGAGCGCCTTGTCCTGTGGCATTTGTGAGACGGTGCGTGTAGGATCTCCTCCTCGGAGAATGGCGTGCCTAGTGAGGAGAGGTGATCTGTTGGGAGGTTCAGGGAGCTCCAATGAAAATCTTTTTCTTGTTGCCCTGGGTAGTTCTACATGTGTTCAAAGTGATTCTGTGTATCACTCTTCTTTATCCTGGTGAGAAGTTGCCCATCCTGGGTTAGTGCGTAGCCTCTGGATAAAGTTATTGCGTCGTCCTGCATTAGCTCTTAGGTGGAAAAACTTGGTGTTTGCATCCCCTTCAAGCATGTAGTTAATTATGGAACATTGTATTTTACTTCCTTTTTCAATAAATTCCCATCGCAAAATCCTCCTTTGAAGTTCCATAAGTAGAGCTAATTCCGCATCTAAGGGAGGCCTACACTACTAGAGAAAACAACATCCGTCCTTCTCATTACCTCAGCGTCATTAAAACCTGGTGCTAATGCTACATTAGCACTGGATTCAAAATGTGCGAGCCCTCGGGGACCCTTTAGCACCCGTTGGTAACAATAACTGGTGCTCGAAGTCACCTTTAGCACCCACCCTCCTCGTATGTCTCGGCGTCATTAAAACCAGGTGTTAATGCTACATTAGCACCGGGTCCAAAATTTGCGAGCCATCGTGGACACTTTAGCACCGGATCGTAACACCGGCCTTTTAGCACCGATTGGTAATACTAACCCCGTGCTAAAGGGAGGATCACATACTACTTCAAAAGGAAAAATCTTTTATCTATTCACATGCGCTGCGTAGGTGAGATGAAAAAGAGGGTACGCGTGAGCTAAGAGGTCCTAAGTTCATTTTTTAGCGAGTGTCCACCTTTAGCTCCACTTATTTGATCGGCCAGGAAGAGTATGACCGGTAGGAACCTGGTGCTAGGGGGGTTCCAACTCGGTGCTAAAAAGGGTTTTCCAACCGGTCCAAAAAAAGTGTTTTTTCTACTAGTGCTATGTTTCTGCGTAGAATCCACCCTTAGGATTACCTCCTGGGCCATGTGAAGTTTTAGTCTTGCATCGGAGATGAGGGTTCTACTCCATGCTCTAAGTGACATAGCTGCTTGATGTAGCTTGTCTCCTAGTTTGCGGGAAGGCTCCATATGTGTGGTTGGTCTGATCCAAGCCTCCGGAACCCCATCCTGAAAATGTGGTAGTTTTGTTCAGAAGTTCTCGAATCTAAACGGTGTCACGCGTCAGTCATCTCGGTCCGCCTTGATTAATTATCAGTAACGGGCAGCCGGTCCGAGTGTCAGGAAGACAAGCCATATAGGACATGGCTGTCCAATGATAAATCCCAGTTATGATTACATGACATTCCGTCAAACCGGGCTACCGTAGTGCTTCATCTTTGATTACTCCAGGGGAATTTCCCGTTGTGTAGGTGTATTTATTTAAGTTCACATTGATTGAGGATGTGCCGGAAGTTCCGCATTAGGCGTAATTACGATTGCGGTTGTTCTTGTTAAAGCACCCCAGAAGGAGCCACTTTGTGTTTGCCTGTCGATTGCAGGCTGTGCAGATGCGTGAGAAAGGCCTCCTTGTGTGAAGGTGTAGCGGGGCCATATACGGCTGTGAGTAGGAAGGATACTGCGCAATTGCAAATCGACGGTATCCGAAACAGAGTATCGGCCAATCTGAGGATTCTGCAGATCAACCAGATTGTCATTCCATAGGATTGGTGTGCCGCCCTGTGTTCCCAGTGCAGGTTTGTCGAATTGTTTATTTAGCTTGTGGCCACCCAAAAAATGCGCTAGGCCTTAGTCAACTTGCTGCAGTTTTGGATCTCGTAAGGCTCTACGCACTCACGTTCCTCCATTTTCTTCTCCTACAAAGAATATTCTATCATGGTCATCGAGATTCTTTCGATTATCCCAATTTCTTCCACATCCATCTCTCCCCTGTACTCTTCTATATACCAACTACCAGCGTGTGGAACACGTATTCTTTCTTTTTTTTCCTTTTCCTCTCTCTTTTCACCGGCTACTCTCTCCCCCTTCTCTCTCCATCTTCCCACCGTGCCGCCCCCTCTCCACTCCCTGCGGTCGCGCCCCCTCCCCTCTCCCCCGCCACCACCGCCCCTCTGCTCCACCTCCCCCGGCCGGCCGCGGCTCTCCCTTCCCACCTCATCCGCACGCCGCCGACCCCCTCCTCCTCCTCCTCTCTCTCTCGCTCCCTCCCTCCTCCCTAGGTGCCGCCCCACCGCCACGGCGGCCCCGCACGCGCGCCACAGCTCTGCGTCCTCCGCGCTCAACTTCGCCATGGCGCCTCGGCTTCAACTCTCCTACCCTGGGCCGGGCCCCAGCTCACCGCTGATATGAGGAGACGCGGTGGAGGGGGTATAGGTTGGTGGTGGGACGTTATGGTGGCATCAGCTCAAGGCGCCGTCCGTGCTCGTGGTCGACGTCAAGAAAGACGGCAGCGACACCCTGGAGTACCGGTTCTTCTGCTGCGATGAGCTCCGGCCGGCGCGTTGGGGCGGTCGCGGCACGGCGGGGCGGCCAAGAAGGGCAGCACGCGGGGCGGCCGACCGGGTCCTTCCCCCTCCCTCCCCGTCTGCTTCCAGTCCCGGGGCTCCCCGTGCGGCGGCGGGAGCGGCGAGTGCGGGGGGTGGACCGCTCCCGCGAACTATGGCCGCGGACGGCCGCGACAGATGGCCGCGGCGGGATGGGCGCGACGGCCACGGTGGGTAGTAGCGGTTGGTCCGTGTGGGCCCACTGCCATGGCGGCGGCTTAGCGGACCGCTGCTGCCTCCCCTGGATTTGGCGGAGCCAAGCCGCTCCGCTTTCGTAGGGTAAGTTTCGGAGGAGACCGGTGCGGCTGTGGTTTCGTGCAGGGAGTTTTGGTGGAGACCGGCGCGGGCAGCCTAAGCATGCTATGTGGCATTTGGTTGTTGCAATGGTTTCGTTCGTGGACAGTTAAGAATCCGGCCGCTGTGTTTAACCCCCGTATGTTCCAGCACTACTACAAAAACTCACATTCGTCGCTTGCATTTAGTACCGGTCATAAAAAGACCCGGTACTAAAGTGACGGGGAGCCATTTTAGTACTAGGTCTAAACTTGGAAAGCTCCGGGAGCCACTTTAGTACCGGCTAGTAACACCAACTGGTACTAAAAGTTGAATTTTAGTACCGGCTGGTGTTATCAGCCGGTAGTAAAGTGGCGCGCACGTTAATACCGGCTGGTAACACAAGCCAGTACTAAAGTGTGCACGTTAGTACCGGCTCGTGTTACTAGCTGGTACTAACGTGTCCTCTACGGGTTACTTCAAAAGGAAAGCATCTCCTATTCAATCACACAAGTGATGTAAAGGTGCGATGGTTAGGAAGCAACGCGTGAAGCTGGAGGTCAAGGGTTCGAATCCTCACGGACTTATACGCGCATTTATGCGTGAAAAAGATGTCAATGTCGCCGCTTCGCTTGATGGATTGGTTTGTGGCTGTGCCAGCTAATGGAGCTGCTGGCTTTTGTTTGTTACTATGTTCCTTTTGTCGCAGCCGTTTAGCCGGATATGATTACAGATAGTTTTTTTCTTTTAGATTGGGATTGTGTATGGATATTGTCCACTTGTAACGGATAAGATGGGCGATCCTAAGGTACACTGGTAACCTCGTAGAAGGTAAGACCTCGGATGAATATAATGGTTGATTTCTAAAACAGAGAAAACATTTAAATAACTAAAATAAGTAAAGAAAACACAGCTAATCACGTCGTCTCGTACACAGCACGCGGTTAACTGCGCTCGTCCGGCGTGGAGGTACACCGAGCCGCTGACGGCGCTCCGATCCTGGACGTGGCAGGGCATACGGCGGGTCATTCTTGATGCCCAAAAAGGGGCAAACGTGGCGGCATAGTGAAAGAATTAGCTACAGTAAAACAATCACTCTCTCTGATCCCAACGTCATACATTTTTTTTCCAATAGATTTCCTTCTACACTAAATAAAAATTTGCAGGAGTGAAATAATTTGCTGGTAAGCCTCACAATCCAGCTGGCGGTGCTGCACCTGGGGAAACCAATTTTTCTCGAATTAGGATACCACCGTCTTAAATGAAACAATAATGGTCCAGCCCCATGTTATATCCATTGTGTTTCTCATGCAGCACCGTTTGTCATGTATAAAAATTCCTCTCTGTTTATTTCTAAATGGAATGGCCGATCATAACCACGTGAGAGGGAAGAACACGTTTTTTAGCGGATTTATGTCCGTGTCACGTCTCCTTCCTGACTGGTGCCAATTACATGAGAGGGGGAAAATAAACGCTATATCTAATCGCATATAAGTAAGATCTATAATCAGTTGAGAGGAGAAAAAAGAAAATATTACATCTGTTACCTGCAAGTTAGATCTAATAGAAAATCTCCGCCCCCTGGTTTCATATTTAAACATATAATATGATCCAGATCTAACGGTCCATACTCATTTCGGAGTATGTAGTAAAGCCCGGATAAAATAGAAATGGATATCGACATCCTATGTATCCAACTTTAGATATTCCAATTCGTATCGGTAACGGACACTAACTATCCAGATTCAGATTTAGACTGATATAAACTCCTCCAATCAAATACGAACTCGAACAGAAACAGATAATATCTATACCATTTTCACCCCTTGAGTGTTGGCGTCCGAAGGTCGCAGTCAGCTGGGCGTCGAGGTTCATCAAGGTCGCTTCCTCCCTGAAACCATCTCATGCCGCCGTGCCGGTGTGGTCCTGCTGCAACCCTTCGACGGTCTGTCCTGCACGGTGGAGCAGGAGCAGCACCTCGTTCCGCGTAATCGTCGACCAGTGCCATCCTGGCGGCAATGATGTGCTCCGGCAATATTTTTTGAAGTGCTTCTTTCATTTTTTTAGCAGTCAATTTATCCCAAATTCGCACCCTACCTGCAATAATTTTGATCGAATAACCACGGATAAAGCCTATCTCTATCTCTATGTCTCTACCTAATATAATTATAAAGCAATAATTAATTTAGCGGTACGTCATAATTTTATAACAAAAAACCATAATGTTCAAGCAAATGATACCACAATCCTTTTGTGCGTTGTATTTTTTAAAAAAATCCATGACATTCATCAAATCAACCCATAATGTCTCATCTCATATCATCGTCCCACACCGCCGCATGTCCCCCTTTATTTTCTCATTTCGTTTGCATCCTCTGTCGACCCGCCGTTATTCCTAGGTTTGGTGGCTACCGAGGTTCTCTCCTTACAATACCCCGTCTTCTCTCACCCTTCCACAGCAGCATTCTCATGGTTTGTAACTCCGTGGTTGTTCCAAAAGCATGGCGTCTACCGAGGATGCGTCATTTATGATGCTCCTCAACAGACGCGGAATTTATAACTACATGGCTCCGACACGCATTCGCTAAAAATGTTTCCTTCACCCATAGTAACACATGAACATTAATCAATTTATAGGCATCTCCTTAGTTTTCTCATGCCGCTCGCAGTACCCCGTCTGGCCATCTACTCTTGTCGTCCACACCAATACAGCACCCCTTCGATCGGCTTCTTGCTTCACTGCACCAGCGTCATTGACCCATTATTATTCGCAGGCGCAATGTATCCTCGGGATATCTTCGGCCCGAGGTTCCGCTAGGCACGTTCCGGCGCCGGCACAGTCAGCTTCTTCGCATGTACTCCCTCCGTCCCACAATATTAGCATTCCAAGCGTTCAAAAATAACAGAACTGCTAAAAGACCTCTACACCCCTCATTTTACGCTACCCACTAACTCTTTACCCACCCTACCAACCCATTTAATTTTGTCCTGTCTCTAGAAATGCTTACATTTTGGTATAAAATTTAAACCCTAGAAGTGCTTATATACTGGGACGGAGGGAGTAGTTAGTTCCGTCAGACATTGTAGCCTGTTTTTCATAGCAATGCATCCGTCTCAATCTCCTCGCTTGCTGAAACACTATCGGTGGGTTTAGGGACAGCGTGCACTGTGATGGAGGGGAAGCTGCTTTGTTCTGTGAGCCCAGGGCCCTGTGAGGAAATTTCCAGCGATGAACGCTGCTAAATTCCGTGTACCTCCTATTCCTAAAAGATGTTGTTGGGAACCAATATGAACATGGGTCTTGCAATCAAGAACTGCGGATAAGCCCAAGCTTTGTATGTGCCATCTGCTACTACGTGAGGCAGAGGTGGACGTTAGAACGCTCGGGCATTTATTTATGAGCTCTTTTAAGGTACCGGTGGTATATAATATAGAGAATGTGTAATATGGTAATTTATATCTAAATATATTAACTAAGCATTATTCTTCTCGTTCTTGGCGGCGGCGTATATCGTCGACCCGAGAGCCATCCCGCTGGTGCAGCTTGACTGTCGGCCCGAGATGCATGATCGAATGAAAAAAATAAAATATTTCTAAATTACAGTGATGCCATTTAGTTTTTTTCCAATAATACCCTTATACTACTATATTACTCACCATATACTACCTATATCACTAGTCAACGTTACACTGGTATACAATTATTCTTAACCATCAGATGTTTATATAATTATCCTTTAAACCAGTGGTATAAGATACCGTAAAAGAGCTCATTTATACATATGCTTGGAAATGCAAATCAGCTCAATGGTATTAATCTCTGTTCTCTGCAGTGCAAATGTTTAAACTGAACTGTGTAATGGTCATGTGCAAATGTTTATTTAGTGCACGATCACAATTAAATCATTAATAGTTGTGCAAAATAGTTAACAGTGAATAGTATTTTCAAACAGAGGTAGTAGTAGCGTAGAAACAAAGTATATATAGCTAAAAGTTAGGCTCACATGGGCAGCCCTCGCAGGTGTAGCTGCAGCTGCTCATGATCACCACGCAGATGAACGCCATGGCCTGCACAACCACAATCATACCGCGAGCTCTAACAGATGTGGACGTCATCCAGAACCATAGAGCCTGCATCAGCTTGAATCCTAAGGGTAGCATGAACTCCACTTGACTACAATGAATGCAGAGGGCAAATGTGGGGTGTAACTGTTGAACGGTGAACGCTGCAGCGTTCCCTCTGCCCATCACCGTGGCAGCTTCAAATCATACAGCAGAATTGTACAAAGCTTCAGTAAGACAATAAGTGAGTAGATTCGTTCAATCCTGACATTTGTCGAGTGTGAAGAAGCCTCTATCAGTAACGCTTGTATCACGTACGTACAATCCAGGCAGCACTGCAGCCCCATTTGCTATGCCTGAATGACACTATGACAGCTCCAACCGGTGCTTCAATGGTCATGTCGACAGTGGCTACCGTGTGTACACCACATCCGAAGAGCTGACATTTTTGACGATGGACGCATAAATAATTAGGAGGTATATTTTAAGTTTCCATCGAATGATACGACAACTTAGCAATTAGCATTCATCATTTCCCATCAATTCAATTTCCATGTCTTGAATCTGATTTGAGCTAGACAGTATAACCTGTTATTGGTGTGGCGTCCACATCTGTTACAGCTCCACGGACAAAACAGGGTATGCGCATCCAAGTCCTATGTGACTTGCATCTATCTCAATTTCTTCGCTGTGCAGAAACAATATCGATGGGTTTAGGTATGGCGGCCGATATCATGGAGTTGCTTGCACTCTATACCTGGGTATCTGTGAGGACATTTCCTGTGATGAGCACTGTAGAGTGTCCAGGTGCATCACGAACGGTTTGTGTTACAAACCGTGTTTTTTTGTATGATTTTTTATATACAACACAGCACAGGATAGCACATATTCAGTAGTCAAATCACAAGTACAATTCAACAATAAAAACTAGAAGTTCCAACATCACTCACATCTTACAAGTTCCAAACTTATTACAGCTTCCAACGATAACACTAGTTCTTACATCTTCATAAGGTTAAACTCGCCATCTACACTCACAACTTGAACCAGAATGAACCCAACCACTTGTTCTTGGAGTGCCATTATCTCGCTTACAATCATCTTCGAGGCACCTATTTCATGTTCCTACACGTACGGCATGGAAACAAAGCAATGCATTGGCATATGGTTCCAAATATATATTAAGAAGGGAAAGATATGGTTAGATTGCTAGATTAGTACAAATCATTTCGTCTAAAGCGGTAAAGTCATCTCTAGGGTGGCAGTGGATGTAGTGCATTACATAGAACCCGCAATGGTTGTTACCCGGTGGCTGTCTTTTAATCCAATTGGCATCGTCTACGCTGAACTTTTTGTAATAAGGTCTATGCTTCCCCAGGTATTTTTTACAGTACATTGTGAAAATTCTATACAACATTAAATAGTAAATGTGATTGGATTAATGAAATAAAACATAATACGACTAGATAGAATGAACCAACACAACATTAAATACTTGTTTAGCAGGTCAAGGACTGGTTGGATGAGTACTTGAGGCCTTTCTCTTGAGTCGAGAACCGTTATGCGGCTCCGTAGAAGGCAGATATCCAAGAGAACATAATGCTGCCGGTAAACATTTCGCACATGTTAAAAAATAGATAAATGCTTCGTTAGTGTATAGATGCATGTAACTAGGAACACACTTATGAGCAGCTGTACGGAAGAAGTATGTGATCTTTCTTTCTCAGTGCACAAAAAGAAATGTACAAATAATGGCCGATGTCAGGGTTTCCCAACACCTTTTGATTTACACAAGCAGCGTCCAAGAAGGCTACACCTTCAATCCCTCTTTGCCTACATATTTGGGTCTCCATCCTACGGAAGGAGCAAGTTATAAATTCACACCGGCTGATCAAAAGAACTGAAGAGATTTAGTGATGATACTTACAAGCACCAAGTGAACATGATCTTGACATCAATGGAATCTTGTTGGTAGAAATCGTATAGAGAAGCAAATTCAATCCACCGTATGGTATGATCGTTTTTGTCGTCCTTCTTGCCGAAATATTTCAGTGGGTATCTGACCCCAAACATCTCTGAACCCCCTTAAGATTTGTACCATTGATGCAATTGCCTCGTCCTCGTCGGTAGGTTAGGGATATCAGAGGGGCAAACTAGGTCCTTCCCTAACTTAAATTTCTATCTTAGTGGCGCGAGTGGCAAATCTGGGGCATTGTCATACTGTAAATTATGGAGTTCTTGTGATGAGAGATTAGCAGATTTGCAAAAATGCTTCTTAAGTGCTTCCTCCCTTTCCGTGAAGGAACGCAACGACCTTTTGGACGTGATACGCTCAAAGTCTATCGGCGGAGGTTTGTTACTCCCTGCCTATGGAACCAATGCCATCTTCTGAAAATGCGCAACTGCTTCTTTGGGTATCACATTATCCTCCTTACCACGGAGAAGGGATGTTATGCTTCCACTCAACGGTTTTTTCTTCGAGTTTTTCTGAGGCAGGCTTGAAGTAGTTTGTCGCTGCTTCTGAGACTCCACCGGCTTTGGAGGGGGACTTGGTTCCCTAGGAGACGGACTTGGTTCCCTAGGCTTACTTGGTTCTCCCTGCGCTAGATCGTTGATGCTATCGCTGCCCTCTGAATCCGAATCAGAATCACTAAAGGATGTATAGCGTTTGCGCCACGCGACAATACAACCAAGGTTATCCCTTAACCAGACCTTGTCATCATGCCCTAGAATTTCCAACTCCACTATGCCGTACCACTTTCGGACAAGTGCATCAAGTGTGACTCTTGCAAAGCCAGTGGGAAATTCACGGCAATGCAACAACTCTCGTTCCTTAGTAGGCAGAGCTTGACCAATGGCCACCTTGGTCTTAGTTAACCTCTCCGTCACATATAACTTGCAACTTTATGCTTTCGTGATCTTCTACGGGGGGGATGCACGCTACTACCACAGCTGCTACGAGGCACCATTGGGCTAGTGAGAGTTGGGGCGCCATCTTCTGCTGCAACAGGTGGACGCTGGCTCAATGTTTGTTCAAGCTCTTCATGCAGCTTAGCATGTGAAGCTTGCATTTCGTCACGGAGCGGTTGTAAAATCTGCTCATAGACTGCATGTTGTTGAGCTTTGGACCGAGAACGATTTCTATATGAGCCCGAATATGACTCAAAGCCAAGGACCCATGGAACTAATCCAGCACCTCCTGTGCGTTCGGGATTCTCATTGTTTCTCGAGGCCCGGGTAAGCACATGATTCTCCCTTTCTGAAACAAAGGAACCTGAGGCGAGCTCTGAATGTACTTCCTTGATCCGTTTAACCACTTCTTCGGCACGAGAATCCTTATAGACAAGCTTTTCATAAGGATCGTATCTATACCCATGCCCTAGACACCAAGTCATAGACCTTTGCTCCTAGTTTGCTGTCTAGAACACGACACCATTCCTTTCCAGCTCATTAACCTCCACCTCCCACTCGGGTATCTTCCTTACGTACCGACGAGATCCATTGGTATGTGGGTGTAAATTCTTTTGTTCATTAAGAGTATTTGTGTTGCTAGCTTGTTGCACCTCCTCAGACCTCTTGTATGCACCAAATTCTGGCCATAAAGGTTCCTAATTTGGGTATTCTTTCCAGACTGGAACAGTTCCATCCTTGACATGCTTGTGTAGTTGATACCTAAAATAAGCGAACCGATGAGCCGTTATCTGGAAGGCTTTTTTCTTCACTATGTTCTCCGTACCGGCAGGGAAGGTGAATTTTTCAGTCAACTTCTCCCAACACAAATCCTTGATCCGATCCGGAACTACCCAGGTTTTATCTTTACCGATCCAGGACCTCCATCTGATGGGAACAATCTCCCTCACTATTATGCCGATGCTTGTCTTGTAGGGCCCCTGGTCTTCAATAGGCTCTACGGGCTCTCCGGTTCTATCGACCGTGAGGATAACAATTCGGCCTTCCGGCAACTTGCTTGCCCCTCGCTTGCGCCTTGGTCTGTGACTTGGTTTGCAACTGTTGCCTCGTCACTTTGGGTGAGGTTTGGGAATTGGGTTGGGCTTCCATCTTCATGGTAAACACAATCGGCCCCTCCTCCATCATTGTTACAACCATCGGCGCCTCCATTATCCACGTCAGCGGAGACGTGTTGGGCACGATATTTCTTGAATCGTGGGAAATGAACCATTATAGCTACATAAATTGAATTTTCTGAGTAATGTGACCTATAATATTTTCAGAATAAAATAAACTAATTTATGACATCATATATGGAATTATGAAATCAACAAGGCATTTTATAAACTAAATAGGTTTAAAACTACATTTGATGCTTGGATCTTGTTAGATTGGCAATTCAATTACAAAACATCCAAAGACTTTAGATTTATGAGGCAACGAGTTAAGTGGAATTTTGTCCAGCCATGCTTCACATCTTTTAGAACTAACTGTAATGAAACAATCATGCTAAATTTCTGATTTTAGTCGAATAAAGAAACAACAAATTCATTGATAATTGGATCAACAACAAATGGAGGAAAATTAATTAAGATGGTGCAGCAAACTATGCCGTAGGTTGGAGTCTGAGTAGCACAAAATCAAATGATTCTAGTATTAAAACCAGAAGAAAATCAACAGTGTCAATACGTATTTTTTTATCACATTTACCAATTTCAGTATTGGCATACATTACTTCTAGAAGAGTAAAATTTAGGATTTCAGCAGAACTTGCAATTATTCTCAGATCGCAACTAGTGAACAAATGTAAGTAGTTGTTGTGAACCAGAATACTATTAATACGTACTGCTGATATATGTTTCATAAAACACCCACTTGGGTGCCTGACGTGCAATTTACCTCTAATATTGCCCCCAGGATTCTCAAGAATCACGATAAACATGCATGGATTTTTCTTCTTCAAAAGTAGACAATGATAATTTCAAAAAAGTGAAATCAAATGTAACTATTTCATTTTTCGAGACTATCAGGCTCGAATTTGGCACCCTAACTTTAACCAGAAATAGTATCGTTCGCTTAACTTATATGCCGATAATAGCCACAACATCAAGAACAACTTGCAATTATAAAGTTCAGATGAGGAATTCGGCTATGCACCAGCTACTGAGCTCCGTTTGTGATGCGGTTTGAACCTGGAGCAAGAGGAGGAAATGACAAACCTTTCTAGGGTGGTCTCGTCGTCGATTTCGCAGAGGACGTAGGTCACCCACGGCGCGGGGCTGGTAGAGGCACGGGCGCTTGTCGGGGGGCGTGGCTTGGGCCTCGTTCATGCGCGTCGGAGCAGCGGGGCAGGTTCCTGGAGCTCCTGCGCAGGTGAGGAAAGAGGGGACAGGGTGAGAGAGGGCTCGGCTGATGAGATCGGCGTTGGTGGGGCTCCTTAACAGTGGTAAATTTGGTGGTGGCGGGGACGGCCGGGGGAGGGGCGCTGCGGGCAGGGCACCGGGGAGCACGCAGCGGGCAGGGGTGCTGCAGCGGGCGGCAGGGACGCCAGGGAGGGCTGCCGTGGGCAGCAGGGGCACCGGGGAGGGCCGCCGCGGGGGGGGGGGGGGGGGGGGGGTGGAGGGCGGAGCGGCAGAACAAGTGAGAGCGTGCAGCGTGAGCGAGCGAGTAGTGCGGCAGCTTAAGTTCAATGTGATATCACAAACGGTTTTCATTAGGAACCCTTTGTGATCCATACTATCACAAATGATTTTTAACAAGAACCTTTTGTGATGATGCCACATTACAAACGGTTTTCATTAGGAATCCTTTGTGATACATACTATCACAAACGGAGTGGTGTCCTGTGGCCGTGGCCGTGGCCGTGGCCTGGCTGGAGCTGGCTCTGGCTGGCCGTGGCTTGGTAGTGGCTGGCCGGAGCTGGTCGTGGCTGGCCGGGGCTGGCCGTGGCCTGGCCTGGCCGGAGCTGGCCAGGGGGCGCCACGGTCAGCGGGGGCTGGCTGGGGCACGTTTTTTATTTGTAAACACAAACATTCATATAATACTCTGTCTCATAGATTATAGCGGCACTACTATGTTATCTTCCCATCAGGTTGTATAATAGGGTACTGCTCTGTCTCATAGATTATAGCGGTACTACTTTGTCTCATAGAATAAATTCAATTTAAAATAGAAAAAAGTCCATTTTTGACCATCGAACTCTTGGCTCAGTTTGGTTTTGACCATCGAACTCCAAAACCGAATATCTTTGGCCATCCAACTATCAAAACCGTTCAGATTTGACCATCGGGGCGGTTTTGATGGGTGGTTTTAATTTTTTTATTTATAATTTACTCCTTAGATCTTAAAATGATTATTACTTTTTGCTCGTACCTCCGATTTAGGTGATTCTTATGGTCACATGTTCATAACAGTGAGCTTTATCTTTTAAAATAGTCTTTATATTATTTTAGCACTATTTAATATATTATTTTTATGTCATTGTATAAAACACCAATATAAGAATAGTAAAACAAACAGTTAGAAAATATTATGTCCATGACTTTAGAAAATATTATGTCCATGACTTTAGAAAATATTATGTCCATGACTTTACGAACGCATGACCATAAGAACCACTTAAATCGGATATAAGAGAAAAAAAATAGTAATCATTTGAAGCTCCAAGTACTAAACTGTAAATAAAATAGTTTTTGGATCTTAAACTGATTACAATTTTTTTCTCGTATATCCAATTTAAGTGATTTTTATGGTCATGTGTTTGTAACGATGAACTTTATCTTTTAAAGTCATGGACATATTATGGTCATGTGTTCATCATGGACAGTTAGAAAATATTATGTCCATGACTTTAAAAGATAAAGTTCATCGTTACGAACACATGGCCATAAGAATCACTTAAATCGGATATACGAGAAAAAAATAGTAATCATTTTAAGATCCAAGAACTATTTTATTTACAGTTTAGTAATTGGAGCTTCAAATGATTACTGTTGGCACTTCTTACGATCCAATATCAGAATTGAGAATCCTGGTACTGGGGTAAGGAGTGTTTCAGTGGTTTTCCTTATGGCTTAGTAAAATATAGAAATATTCTGCAAGCGCACAGAATCACCGCTGTAGCACTTCACCTGGGAGTATCCCGAGGTATCGTAATTTATATTTCCGCAGGGAAGCTTTGGCAAGATTACTAGTGAACAGATATTCGAGACTATCAGAGAAGGGTACACGACTAGACAAGACAGGGGATAACGGTATTGGATAGGAGTGGATATACCGGACACACAGCTCAAGGGATACTCAGGTAAGGGAGAGAAGAGATAGATAGCTGGGAGGACAACGAGAAGAGATAGAGGACTCCTGGATTCTTTATCTACCTATGTCACTCTAGCTTAGAGATACAGCGGCTATAGAGCCAGTACTAGGAGATCTAGGATAACTCTAATGTCTTAGCTTCGGGACAAGGGAACCGGTGAACACACAGAAAGGGATGAGAAGGGGTGCCACTATTTCCCAACTGGGGAATCCTACGGACCGGAACTAACGTGATGGGCTACGAAGACCGAAAGGGCTGTCACCACCTCCCGGCTACCACCTCCGTTGCGACGGGAATAAACTAAGGCCACTGACTAGTCTAGGAACCACTCCTACACTAGGCAACGACTACTTACTCTGCTAGCAAGAGCAAGCAACCTTGTCAATACTCTTGGTGACAATTCACCTCCAGTATCAAGCAAGATCGAAGAACCAGCCAAGACAAAGACTTAAACAAGACTACAAGCACTAGAACTGTAACTGACTATAGTCTAAACAAGATATATTTGCAACTAGGATAAAGTAGAAGCAAGATATAAATGACAAAGGCAAAGTGATAAAGATAACTATATTGATACTCAATGTCTTACAAAAGGAAAAGTAAAAGATACAAGAGCTTATACCAGAGCTTCTGAAGACGACTCCAGAACCTCCGAGGCAAAGCTCGACTCAACTCAAACTCCCAACTAAACTATCCTAACTCTACTAGAATGAAAGTGGAAATGAGCTCCTTGGCTTGGTGTATCTTTACAAGTGAAGTGTAAGGTCCTATATATAGTGCTCCAGGGTCGGTTCAGGTAGGGTAACGGCCAAGGGAGGGGGCAGAGGCGGTTGCCGGCCGTTTCGGCCGAGAGGGTCGGTTCGGCCAAACCCTGGCGTTCGGCCGAACGCCCGATCCACCGCCTTAGCCACCTACGGACGAGATGCATCCCCTGGAGTCGGTTGGGCAACTGGGGGCGGTTCGGGCGAACCCCCCAGTTCGGCCAAACTGGGCTGGGAGCCCAGGTCCGCCCTCGTGCACCGCCTTCGGCTCTGGGTCCCTCCTCGGCCGGCCTCTACTGCTTGGACTTGTCTTGATTCGGCCCAGGTTGATGTGTCGGTGCTCCGGGACGTGTTGGCGGTCGTCCACGTGTCGTGTGATGTGTTCGCTTGGTCATTGTTGACGTGGACGACTCCCGGTGACGTGCACGGCTAAGGGGGTTAACCGGCCGAACGGAGTCGTTCGGCCGATTCGCTCATTTTCGGCCCCAATAGCGTGGATTTGTCGTAGTTGTACCTGCACAAGTGACACTCACCAAAACTCGTGGAACTTTATTAGAAATAAAACCTAAGTACATGGAATGTTGCATAAAACCTCATTTATTCCCGAGTATTGGTGGTCGGATTTGGGCTGTAACGACCGCCAACAAGCTCCCCCAAGCTTAGCTCTTTGCTCGTCCTCGAGCAAAGATATAAACTTAGGCTCGGTGGATCAGGAGTTGCTACAATGTCAGTTTTTTGCAGGTAACTTTATAAACAACTAGTCTTCAAAAATACTTGAATCATAGGCAAAGTTTCAAATCACCTTTTTACCTATGGGGATTATAGCAATCTCCTTATCTTGGGCGGTTGAAAGGACGAACAGTTTAAACTCAGTTTTATTCCACTCTACTCTTTTCAGGATCCCATCTCGGAGTTTTTCATAAGTTTTGAAAACTACAAATTGTTCCTCATTGGCACACTGTTGGCACTTCTTACGATCCAATATCAGAATTGAGAATCCTGGTACTGGGGTAAGGAGTGTTTCAGTGGTTTTCCTTATAGCTTAGTAAAATATAGAAATATTCTGCAAGCGCACAGAATCACCGCTGTAGCACTTCACCTGGGAGTATCCTGAGGTATCGTAATTTATATTTCCGCAGGGAAGCTTTGGCAAGATTACTAGTGAACAGATATTCGAGACTATCAGAGAAGGGTACACGACTAGACAAGACAGGGGATAACGGTATTGGATAGGAGTGGATATACCGGACACACAGCTCAAGGGATACTCAGGTAAGGGAGAGAAGAGATAGATAGCTGGGAGGACAATGAGAAGAGATAGAGGACTCCTGGATACTTTATCTACCTATGTCACTCTAGCTTAGAGATACAGCGGCTACAGAGCCAGCACTAAGAGATCTGGGATAACTCTACTGTCTTAGCATCGGGACAAGGGAACCGGTGAACACACAGAAAGGGATGAGAAGGGGTGCCACTATTTCCCAACTGGGGAATCCTACGGACCGGAACTAACGTGATGGGCTACGAAGACCGAAAGGGCTGTCACCACCTCCAGGCTACCACCTCCGTTGCGATGGGAATAAACTAAGGCCACCGACTAGTGTAGGAACCACTCCTACACTAGGCAACGACTACTTACTCTGCTAGCAAGAGCAAGCAACCTTGTCAATACTCTTGGTGACAATTCACCTCCAGTATCAAGCAAGATCGAAGAACCAGCCAAGACAAAGAATTAAACAAGACTACAAGCACTAGAACTATAACTGACTATAGTCTAAACAAGATATATGCTGCAACTAGGATAAAGTAGAAGCAAGATATAAATGACAAAGGCAAAGTGATAAAGATAACTATATTGATACTCAAAGTCTTGCAAAAGGAAAATGTAAAAGATACAAGAGCTTATACCAGAGCTTCTGAAGACGACTCCGGAACCTCCGAGGCAAAGCTCGACTCAACTCAAACTCCCAACTAAACTATCCTAACTCTACTAGAATGAAAGTGGAAATGAGCTCCTTGGCTTGGTGTGTGTTTACAAGTGAGGTAAGGGGTCCTATTTATAGCTGCATAGGACGGTTGGGGCTGGAGTAGCCGCCAAGGGACCAAGGGGTACCCCCTGGGATTTCGGGCGCCAGGGTCGGTTCGGCCGAACCAGGGGGTTCGGCCGAACCCTTGGATGCGCCGCATTTGCTCTGGGTGGCCAGGATGAGCCCCTGGAGGCGGTTGTGAGGCGGTCGGCAGTTCGGCCGAACCGGGTCCTTCGGCCGAACTGGCCCGGGGGCTCGGCTGCCCTCTGTTCCACCGCCTCTGCCTCTGGATGGCCTGGATCGCCTCCACCTGGCCGGGGTGTGTTTGTTGCCCCGGATTGGTGACGTCATCCGCCAAGTTGCTTGCCCTGTTAGCGCTTTGTCATCGTTGGTTGTACATGTGGCCTCCTAGTTGTACTTCACTGCGTGCATGGCTAGGGGGGTAACTGGCCGAACGTGCCGTTCGGCCGATTCGGTCATTTTCGGCCCCAATAGCACGTATTTGTTGTAGTTGTACTTGCACAAGTGTCACTCACCAAAACTCGTGGAACTTTATTAGAAATAAAACCTAAGTACATGGAATGTTGCATATAACCTCATTTATTCCCGAGTATTTGTGGTCGGATTTGGGCTGTAACGACCGCCAACAAGCTCCCCCAAGCTTAGCTCTTTGCTCGTCCTCAAGCAAAGATATAAACTTAGGCTCGGTGGATCAAGAGTTGCTACAATGTCATTTCTTTTGCAGGTAACTTTATAAACAACTAGTCTTCAAAAATACTTGAATCATAGGCAAAGTTTCAAATCACCTTTTTACCTATGGGGCTTATAGCAATCTCCTTATCTTGGGCGGTTGAAAGGACGAACAGTTTAAACTCAGTTTTATTCCACTATACTCTTTTCGAGATCCCATCTCGGAGTTTTTCATAAGTTTTGAAAACTACAAATTGTTCCTCATTGGCACACTCAATCACTCAAGTGTATTTGGATCCTCACCAAAGGCTTGTGCCTTCTTTTCATCCTAACATCTAATATGGCTTTTTGTGTGGCTCAGGGACAAAGGATGAAGGCATGCATGCATCTTATATTTTGCTAAGTCAAAGACCGGATCTCTGAGGAGACAAATCACATCTTAAGATCGAGACGTGCAAGTGTGTGGATATGAATGGAGTGGAATATGGTGGAGTGGTGGAATGGAATATGGTGGAATGGTGGAGTTGAATATGGTGGAACTCCTTGGATGAATTTCCCTCTCCTTGATTTATTTTTGAGAACATGGGCTATCTTTTATTCTTATATTTTTGCCATGCCACTTGGCATGCTTTTCTTTTTCTCCTTCTCTTTGCCATGCTCTTTGGCATGCTTTTCTTTTTCTCTTATTTTTGCCATGCTTCTTTGGCATGCTTTTCTTTTTGCATAGCCCATGTCTCTATCAAGAATATTTGTAGAGGGAAATCATAGAACATGGAGCATTTATTTTTGTGGATGGATGATGGAAAATGTTTGCTAACTCCCAGTGTAGGAATTGCAAGTGAGAGGTGGTGTGTGTACGTGGGTCTCGATCTTTAAGAATATGAAAGCTTCACTCAAAGGTCACAACAATTTGACAAAGCTCACTAAGATAACAAGCAGGATATGAGTAGAAATTTTCAACTAAGCTTATCATATGGCTCTGGTAGGTATTTTGACCAATGAGGAACTTGTTTTATTTTGAAAGCATAAATTTCCGAGATTTTCCCCTTACTAAAAGCAGAATAGAATTTAACCAAATTCTCACTATATCAATCCCCACAACAACTTAGACTTGGAATAAAGCATGTGCTCCCACAAGGTTTTCAGGATCATTTTTACTCATGCCAAATAACTCAAGCACAATCTAGCAACTAGTTGAAGCAAAGTACTTGCAAAATTAATGACAGAGCAACTATTCATCATTTCCAAGGTGAGAGGCATATGATTCATTCCATGCATAGTTGGGAGTTATTTTATTCAACAGAAACATTGTTTAAGGGAAATATTTTTGGTATTTTCATTTTTTTTTAAATGCAAACTATCATTGTTGACACCAAAAATTGGCACCAGGAAGAGGCTGACATGTGGGCCGGATTCGTTGAAAAGATATCATTCGGCAAAGGGGTTTTTCCCCAGAGCATTCGGTAAAGACGTTCTGCGGTCGGGAACGCGTCGTCATTCGGCAAGAGAACTGTTCCGCGGGAGGCATTCGGGAGTGCGTGCTGACGTGGATCAAGTATAAGGAAAAGGCTGGTTTAACTTGGAATGCAAGACGGATACGGTGCCCCGGCGTTTATCTTTTTAGGAAATAAATAAATGTAATCGTAATTGATTAGGAGTCGTGTCGAAACCTGGGTATAAATATAAACCCATGGTAATTGTAAAAGGGATCGTTCAATCAATCATACAACAAACCGGCCCCGTGCCAACATCGAGTCCTTTAGTCGAGTCGTCGAGTTCTTCGAGAGGAATCATCGATCCGTCGACCTCCGTAAGTACCGGCAACCCTGCGCCATGCCTAGTATCATGCGGTGGATTTAGGCTTTGGTTCGGGAAGGTTCCATTGTTAGATCATGAGCCATGCGGTGGGCTAAGTTTTAGCTTGGAACAAGTTATCGGTTCTGTTGGATTTTGGCAAGATCTGATAGATCCATTAAGTTACCATGTGTTGCTTTGGATTTTACCTTTGTGTTTAATTCATTACAACACTCTTTTGCCCAGTCTAGGTTGATTAGATTCGGTTCCAGCTCATAATGCACTGCGTTTCCATAGCCGAATTCGAAGTCAATCTAGATTGCCACGTGTTGCGGGTCCAAGCTCGTTGGTCTTGTGTAGATCTTGACAGAACCGGGTATCATACGGTGGATGCAGGTTTTTGGGTCGTCTTAGAGCTAATCATCCGGTGGATTAGAATTCGATTCGATCTGATAGATCTATCATCACCAACGAAGCATGTTCCTTCTTCATGGAACCCGATTCGGCTATATAGCTGTATTCGGCAGTATCGACATGAGCGAAATGTGCTCACGGTTTTGTTTTAAATAAAGAATGCTTTTAGCCTTCCACGTTTAGAGTCGTATCATGCGGTGGATTGATCTATTCTTGGTTGGTGGTGTGACTTCAAGCAAGTCGTATCATGCGGTGGATTAACTTGCTTGTTTCATGCTCGACGGGTTGAAAAGTACCTAGACATGCGGTAGACTAGTGCTTTTAGCCTATGCATTCTTGTTTATTATGAAATTATGGTTATGTTTTCGCCCTTTTATTTATTTATCATGCTCTGTTCCTCGTTAATCGGTTATGAATATGCGTTACAATGTTTATTCGGCCAAAAACCGATCTTTCGTCATGCTTACGTCACGCATTCGGCAGTGTGCTTCCTGCGTGCTTTGCCGATTGCCGAATGATGCGTTTACGTCACGCATTCGGCAGTGCGCTTCCTGCGTGCTTTGCCGATTGCCGAATGATGCTTTAACTGCTGACAGATAGCTTCTCTGTAGCTATATGTCGTTCGAAACTGGCTCCGTAGCCGCAAATATGGAACTGACTGGTATCACCCGGTACGTTCCAGGTGTTATCTAAACATCTGTTATCCCTTTGTCAGTTTCAGGAAAATTGACTGGCACGCTTTCGGATTCAAACGCTCGGGCCACTTGTGAAGCCAGCTAATTCGGCTTGCTGTGTGCTTGGCGTGAAGTGCGGATTTTACGTCAACACACTTTTTGGCACGCTCGGTGGGACCACAAGCTTCGAAGATGCCTGAATTAAAAGACATTCTGGATGTCACTTTTGAAGAATTGTCTGATGAACATCAACAAATGGTGAAGACTGCTGCAGATCAGTTCATCAAGAAATGCTTGCTGTCTTTTGCTAAGAACAGGAGTGGTGCACCGTTTCTCAAGTCAGATCTGCCAAGAGTTCTTTTGTCGGGACAATCTGATCTTACTGAAGACGAAGAAAGGGAGAAGTTCTCTAGCTTGTTGTACAAGGCTTTAGGAGAAACAATGACCAATCATAATGCTGCATTCCTGAACAGTTTTCGGCTCATACTGGTCAACATCTTTGGTCAACACGTGGATAAACCTTTTGAGCAAGCGCATGGACAACTTGGTGGACCAACATATTTCAATGTTCACACATCGGTTCCAAAACGTCATGGTAAAGGTACTGAAGAAATTGAAGCTTTTGGAACCAAAGACGTGAATGGACAGCCGATTCAACAAGAGCTTCAGCATACATTGCCGAAGCCTCGCACATATGGTGATATGGCATTCGGCACCACGGGAAATCTACCTGCCTCTGCTTACAAGATATCCCCTCTGAACAACAGGCTGCAAAGGGATGTGTATGGGAACGGATATTCAGAGTTCATGGATTACAATGCTATCGACGCTCTCCCGAATCCCGGGTATGTTGGTACTACAGGGATGCCTGCTGGGAGACCAGGGAATCAAGATACCAATATTGACCTCATGGTGCAAAAAATGACCGATGTATTGCAAAATCAATTCGGTCTGAAGCCTAAAAATCAGGGGTACATGTACTCGTCTCCTTTCCCAGAATGGTACCAAAGGGTATCATTGCCGAATAGAGTCAAGGTGCCCACAGAGTTTATTAAGTTCTCAGGACAAGACGATACTAGCACTGTGGAACATATAGCTCGATATCTGATGCAGCTTGGAGAAGCTTCAGCAGATGAGGCTTTCAGAATCAGATACTTTCCTTTGTCACTGGCGGGTCCAGCTTTTACATGGTTTGCTTCTTTGCCTGCTCAGTCAATTTGTACTTGGAACGACCTGGAGCAGAAATTCCATGCTCATTACTACATTGGCAGTACCGAGAAAAAGTTGGTTGATTTGACCAGCTTAAGGCAGAGGAATAATGAGACACCTACAGAGTTCCTCAGGAGGTTTAGGGAAACAAAGAGCATGTGCTTTTCTCTGAACATACCTGATGACCAGCTAGCTGGTATGGCTGTAGCTGGCATGCTGCCTGCCATTCGGGAAAAGCTATTCGGGATGAAGTTTGATGATCTGGGCCAGTTGTCACACAGATTGGCCTTAATGAGTAACCAGGCATATGGTTTCAAGAAAGATGCCAGATTTGCTAAACATAATGATGTAGCTGACATCTATAACCAGTTCCTTGAAAGAGCAGATCAAGGAGATGAGTATGAAGATAGTGAGGAGATAGCTGCAGCAGAGATAGTGTGGGGCAAAGAACCAGTCATGGTGAATCAGAGGTGGATTAAGCAGAATAAGGGCACCTATGATTTTGATGTAACTAAGGCAGATAAATTGTTTGACTATCTTGTAAAAGAAGGCCGGATCAAGCTACCAGAGGGGCATTCTATGCTTCGGCCTGATGGAGTGAAAGATAAAAGGTACTGTGGATTCCATGATAGAAATTCTCATTCCATCAATGAATGCAGGGTTTTTAGAGTGAGGATTCAGAAAGCTATCCAAGAAGGGCATCTGAAATTCGACAATAAGATGAAGTTGGACAATAACCCGTTTCCTCAGAACATGATTGGGTTCTCAATCAACATGGTGAATGTTGCCGAATCTGGAGAAAAAGGAAAGATGAGAGTCCTGACGTCGAAGGAAGCGAAGCAGAATGGCTCAGTCGATCCTAATCGGCAAGTCACGATCGAACAGATTCGCGAGGAAAAGCCTCGCTTCCCGAATAGCCGATTTGAAATTGGGAAATCTTCTAAACCCAGAATCACATCGCACATTCTCCTCAATAAGTGGCAGCGTCAGCAAGAAAAAGAACGCTATCAGAGACGTGAGTACGAGGAGGAGAAGAGGAGGTGCGAAGAAAAAAGGGATGAGGAAGAACAAGAGAAATATGTCCGAGAACGAGAACGTGCACATTGGGATTGTGTCTTCTTCAGACACTGTTGGAACGAGGGTTTAAAGCTGCCTACATGGAATAACTGTCCCGAATGCAGTAGTGGATATGTCGAAAATAGGCAAAATGGTGCTAGTCGTCGATCCGTCCACGAAAGAATTGGAAGGATACATCCTCGTGATGATCGGCGTCTAAAAATATATAAGAATGATGATCAACCAAGGAAAAGACATGCTGATCATAGATGGATTGATCATGAAGAAGAAGATCGTGAGTATGTCTGACAAAAAGGACAGTGGTGTCCACCTGGTCTAAGGAAGAGCCAGAAGAGAAGAGTCCAACGCATGAGGAATCAAGAATTGAAGCGAGCAGGAACCAGGATGAGATCGATATGGCGTCCAAAAGACAAGCCTGACGAATCGGGTCATTCGGCTCCTACATGCATGGTATGTTTCTTGCCGAATGAATTTATGGCTCCAGCTAATCAAGTTGTACAGGAAGAGATATTGTCAGAAGTGGATGAAGCCGAGCAATGTGGGTTAATGGCACAATTGGTATTGAATAAGCAAGCTATTTTCGAGAAGCCAGTCCAGAATCGGCACATGAAGCCACTGTACTTAAGAGGATATGTCAACGGAAAGCCACTAACGAAGATGTTTGTTGATGGTGGAGCTGCTGTTAATGTGATGCCATACAATACATTCAGGAAACTTGGCATGAGCCCTGGAGATTTAACGCCAACAAGCATAGTTTTGAATGATTTTGCTGGAAATCCTTCGGACACCAAAGGATGTGTACATGTAGATCTGATGATTGGATCTAAGATTCTGCTTACAACCTTCTTTGTTATTGAAGGCAAAGGGGCATACAGCTTGCTACTTGGAAGGGATTGGATCCATGCGAATTGTTGTATTCCATCTACTATGCATCAGCAACTTATTCAGTGGATAGATGATGAAGTGGAAATTGTCCCAGCAGATGATTCAATTAGCGTGGCTAATGTGGAACCAGCCTTTTGGGAATATCAAGGCATAGATTGTTTCTCAGGTAAGGACTGGGGAGAAGGTCCTGTTGAGCCAGTCAGCAGAGATCAACAGTCGATCGAAGCAGTCGGCTCTTTTAGTAATTTTTAATGGATAATCCAATCGATGGGACTGACGGGAAGCTAGGAAGTGGATTTGTGTCGGCCGATAAATTAGAAGAAGTAGACATTGGAGATGGTGACAAACCAAGGCCGATATTCATCAGTGCTAGCTTGGATTCAGTTTTCAGAGAAAAGTTGATTGAGTTGTTAAAAGAATACAAAGATTGCTTTGCTTGGGATTATTCGGAGATGCCTGGTTTAGATCGTTCCATTGTTGAGCATCGATTGCCGATCAAGCCTGGTTATAAACCTTACAAGCAACCACCCCGGAAAATCTACAAAGATGAAGTGTTGGCCGATGTGAAGAAAGAAGTGGAAAGATTAATAGCAGCAAATTTTATTCGGCCATGCAGATATGCAGAATGGATCTCTAATATTGTTCCGGTGTACAAGAAAAATGGGAAGATGAGAGTTTGCATAGACTTTAGAGATCTGAACAGAGCTACGCCCATGGATGGATATCCAATGCCTATTACTGACTCGTTGGTTGATGCTGCTGCTGGATATAAAGTGATTAGTTTCATGGATGGTAATGCAGGGTACAATCAAATTTTTATGGCATTGGAAGATATAGCGAAAACAGCTTTCAGGTGTCCAGGACATATAGGGTTGTTTGAGTGGGTTGTCATGACGTTTGGTTTGAAGAATGCTGGTGCAACTTATCAGAGAGCCATGAATTATATTTTTCATGAGTTGATCGGCAAGATTGTGGAGATATATATCGATGATGTTGTGATTAAGTCATTGGATCATGAAGCACATTTGGCCGACATAAGGAAAACTCTAGAGTGCACTAGGAAACATGGGCTCAAGATGAACCCAAATAAATGTGCTTTTGGAGTTTCGGCAGGAGAATTTCTGGGATTTTTGGTGCATGAAGGAGGAATAGGAGTTGGCAAGAAAAGTATGAAAACCATTGATGAAGTTGTTCCTCCAACTAATCTTAAGGAATTACAGTCATTACTTGGTAAGATCAATTTCGTAAGAAGATTCATATCAAACTTATCACAAAAGGTGTTGCCTTTCTCTTCACTGCTAAAAGTCAAGAAGGATCAGAAATTTGTATGGGGTGACGAACAACAGAAGGCTTTTGATGAGATCAAGGAATACATGAAAGAACCACCAGTATTGGTACCTCCACAGTTAAACAAGCCTTTTAAGTTGTACGTGGCGGCCGATACCCAAACTATTGGATCGGCCCTCATACAAGAATTTGAGGGAAAGGAAAGGGTAGTTGCATACCTTAGCCGGAAATTGCTTGATCCCGAAACGAGGTATTCGGCTACCGAGAAACTTTGTTTATGTGTTTATTACTCCTGTACAAAATTTCGGCACTACTTACTACATGCCGAATGCATTGTGTATTCAAAATTTGATGTGATAAAGCACATGTTGTCTATGCCAATTTTGAACGGAAGGATTGGCAAATGGATTTTAGCTTTGTCTGAATTTGAGTTAAAGTTTGAATCGGCAAAAGTTGTTAAAGGACAGATTATTGCTGACTTCATTACTGAACATCGTGATTCATCAACTAATTTGCTTGAAATTACTCCGTGGGTATTATTCTTCGATGGATCTTCATGTGACAAAGGTGGTGGAGTAGGTATTTTGTTAATTTCGCCAAAAGGAGAGGTATTTGAATTTGCTATTCCTATTCAACCTACTGTCATTAATAATCAAGCCGAGTATGAAGCGTTGCTCAGAGGACTTCAATACTTGAGAGAAGCAAAGGCCATTGCAGTTGAAATCTTTGGAGATTCAGAATTAGTCATAAGGCAACTAAATGGCGAATATGAGTGTAGAAACGATATCTTAAGGAATTACTATGAGGAATGCAAGCAAATCTTAAAGGAGTTTCAGTCAGTAATTTTACGGCATATTCCTAGGAAAGACAATGAAGAAGCAAACAGATTAGCTCAAAGTGCTTCGGGTTATAGAGAGCTTCAAGAAGTTTTTGCTAATGATGTATATACTTTCGGGAGTAATCTGGCAGAAGATGATTGGAGAAAAGAAATTGTTGATTATCTGGAGAATCCATCCCGAAAGGTTTCTAGAAAGCTCAGGTATAAAGCTTTAAAGTTTGTTCTTCTTGATGATAATTTATATTATAAATCCCTGGATGGGGTGCTGTTACATTGCTTAAGTCAAGAAGAAGCAAAAAGGCTGATAAGTGAAGTGCATGATGGGCTGTGTGGAGCACATCAATCGGCTTACCAAATGAAATGGGTTATTAGGAGAACTAGGTACTATTGGCCCACAATGCTAGAAGATTGCTTTGAGTATTACAAAGGATGCCAAGATTGCCAGAGATTTGGAAACATTCAAAGAGTTCCAGCATCGGTCCTGAATCCTATTATCAAGCCATGGCCATTCAGAGGATGGGGAATAGATTTGATTGGCCAAATAAATCCTCCATCTAGCAAGGGGCATAAGTTTGTGCTTTCAGCAACCGATTATTTTACTTAGTGGGTTGAGGCGATTCCATTAAAGAAGGTGACATCAGAGAATATGGTCGAATTTGTTAAAGAACATATCATTTACAGATTTGGAATTCCTCAAACAATCACCACAGATCAAGGAACTCAGTTTACATCCTCAGAGTTCAGAAATTTTGCTGAAAGTATGGGCATCAAATTGTTGAATTCTTCTCCTTATTATGCCCAAGCTAATGGTCAGGCAGAAGCTTCTAACAAGATTATGATTAAAGTTATACAGAAGAAGATTGATCAGAAGCCGAGAAAGTGGCATTCGGTACTCAATGAGGCTTTATGGGCTTACTGAATGGCTCCACATGGGGCTACACAGACGTCTCCTTATGAATTGGTATATGGACATCATGCTATCTTGCCATGGGAGATGCAGTCAGAATCAAGGAGAATTAAGTTGCAAAAGGATTTAAGTTTTAAAGATTATAATGATTTAATGATGGACGAATTAGAAGATTTGCATATGATTCGTCTCAGGGCCTTGGAAAATGTTGAGAAAAATAAAATGCGAGTTGCTAGATATTACAACAAGAAGGTGAAAGTCAAGCAATTTGCAGAAGGAGATTTAGTTTGGAAAGCGATATTGCCGATTGGAACTAAATACAGTGCATTCGGTAAGTGGTCTCCAAACTGGGAAGGTCCTTTCAGAGTGGTCAGATGCGTGCCTGGAAATGCATATATTTTGAAAACTTTACTAGGAGAGGAGTTTACTGCTGCTATCAATGGGAGATACTTGAAGAAATATTATCCTAGTGTTGAGATTGATCGCTGATTGAAATATTTAATGTCAGAATGACTGAAACAGCCGATATTCGGGAAGGAACCGTCTTCAGAACAGAAATATTGGCAGAAGAAGAAATGGCCAATACCAGAGCGTATTGCCCTTAGTGCAAATATATTACAAAAAATTAGTTTGACAGAGTCATCACAAAAAGACAGCAAAAGACAAGTTTTATTGCCGAAATTCCATATTCCCTAGTACAAACTAATGGAACAACCTGTTCAGAACAGACTGGGGATGAATGGAATCGGCAATGGCGACGCCATGAGCATCAAGGCGATCTATGGAGGCCTCAATGTCGTCGATCTCCTCCGGATTGCCATTGGCAAAGCCGGGCGGTAGCCTGGAATAGTCAGCGCCAGTGTGCGTCGACATGGCGACTAGGCCTGCGGCAGTGCCCAGACGGATGCCGTGTGAGGCCACCTCATCGATGCGGCTTGCTACTGCGCCGAGGCGAGCTTCTGGCGTGTCCCCAGGAGCATTCACCTTGTTTGCCAAAGACTCGACCAATGTCTTCAGCTGATCGAGTTCGGCGTCGCGAGCTGTAGGATTGCGAAGCAACGGCGGGTTAGTTCAAAGTCAGATTGAAGTTAAGCGAACCATAGAAATTACCGTCGATGGTCTCGAGCAGCTGCTTGCGCTGGTGTTGCCACTCTAGATCTGCGATCCCGGCTTGTTTGGAGATGACCTCCAGCTCACGCCGAGTGTCGTCACGTTCCTACTTGAATCGGCGGGCATCGCTGTCTGAGTAGGGCAGATCCCAGTTGGGCCTGGGGGATCGGCTAGGTGACTCCGAAGAGTCAACCGCTGCAGCCGGAGCCGCAGTCAAGGCAGTAGCGGGGTTCCATTGGATGAGCCTGAAAATACAAAGAAAGTTGAGAATAAGGCAAAATCTGGAGGAAAGGATAAGGAGAGGCAGACAGTCATCACCTCCGACAAGCGCCGGCGCGGCTCCCTTCGGCTTCGTCGATGGCCGGGCGTCTTCTGTTGTTAGACATCAGGGTTTCTTGGAGGTTACTGTGCTGGAAGAGGAAGAGACTCAGGCTAGCAGAGAGCTCGAGTTGAAAGATTTGGTGGAAGATTAGGAGTACTCAAGGTTCTTATTTATGGAACTAATGAAGAGATCGTGGTCGAAAATTGTGGTGCATATCCCAAGGAGTTCGGAAGGTGGAAAGGATTTTCCAACCGATCGGTTTCCATGTCGTTTGGGATTCTTGCCGAGTCGTATTCGGTTTTGACTGAATGAGATTCGGCTATGTTGTGTTTGAAGCGTTTTCGGGTATGACACTGTTATAGCCAGCTTTGCCGAATGAGTTATTCACAATGGAGAAAAACAGAGTTAAGAAATGACAAGATTGCAAGATTGATAAAGCATTCGGCTATCGACTGTTTGTTACAATTACAAACCCAAGTGCTTTGAGATTACATTTTTAGCATCTGATATCATATTGCTAATGCTCTCTAATAAGTTTTTGTCAGCTTCTTGGGTTCTAGCCAGAGCAGCAAGCTTTGCCTTGAGTTGTTTTTCTTCATTCAGAGCTGCTGAAGCTTCCCTTCGCATCTTCTCTGTTAATTTGGGAAGCTCAACTATCTTCTTCTCATCAGCTTCAATTTCGGCCGATAGATCTCTCAATTCGGCTTCAAGTGCAGCTTTTCTGACCTTCTTATTTTCAAGTTCAGATTCCAGTTTGGTCAGTAATTCTTTGCTGTTCTGAGCTTGAGTATGCAGGTCTTTCACAGATTGTTTGGCTATGGATCTCCTCTGTTCCAGAGCTGGTTGAGAAGATTGGTTTTTCAGAGCCTGCTTTACTGCAGCATATTGTTGATCCAAATGAGAAACTGGTTCCAAAGAGATTTTGATATCATCAGGAAGTTCTTGGTCAATGGATTCCAGTACATCCCTTAAGAGATCAGCATCTTTGACTTGATCTTGGATGCTCTTATGCAGCAAAGCAAGGATATCTTTCAGCTTTGTTTGATTTTCTTCTGACAGAGTTTGGCCAGAAGATGTTTCTTCCCCTTGTTCGGCAATCAAGTCATCCACAGCAAAAGAATAGCTGGATGATGAAATGGATTTCTCCTGAAAGAAGGTCTTGCCGAATTAGTAATAATCTGCTGAATAAAAGAGAAGAAAAGGTGAATGATTATGTTTACCTCGTTCCTGATTTCCTGAATGGGGGGAGGAAGCCTTTCAGGCTCAATGGGAGGATTCTGTATATCTTGCTGAGGAGAAGCTGGAAGATTTCTTGGTGAAGATAATGCTTCTGATTGAGGAAGAAGTTGCAAAGCTAAAGATGAATCGTGATGAGAAGAAGAGCTCTCCAAGATTGGATCCATTGAGGATTGTTCTGCAGTTAACAAGGGATGAATGCCGATGAAAAAGAAGTTAAGAGGATAAAGTGGTAAAATTTTACCAGTCAATGAAGCATCGGCAAGATCTGCACTGATTGCTAGTTGCTGTGCTCTGGCCTGAAACCAAGAAGAGATAAAACTGAGCAAAATACCAATGGCATTATGGTTAAAGAGAGAAGGCTCTAACCTTGATTTTGCTGCTTGTTCTTTTCTTCTTTACAACTGAGGGAGCAGCTGAAGGAAGGGTTTTTCTCTTGACAGATGATGGTCTAGTAAGTATTGGATCTAGAGAAGCCTGTCTAGCCATCAGTTGAGCCAAGGTAGGAGATTGGTGCCCCAAAGCAGATATTGGGCCTGCAGCTTTGTATGAGATCGCCCTGGCAAGAGGGGCAGGTGTTATATCCTGCAAGATGACAGAATCAGAATCAATTGGGGTTAATGTTATTGAGACAAATGAGGGATGAGCATATTACCTCTGAAGTTGGCTGATAATCAGGCATTAACTCGAGACAGAAGGGATGGATTGGCATGTTGAAGATATGATCATGGAGTTCTTGCCACCAGAGAGTGAAAGAAGGATGGGCAGATATTATTGGCACAAAAGGCTCAGGTGCATAGATAGTTCCGCAGCATTTATAAGTAAAAATCCTTCTTGTCTCT
Source organism: Echinochloa phyllopogon (assembly GCA_033239725.1). Lineage (NCBI taxonomy): Eukaryota > Viridiplantae > Streptophyta > Magnoliopsida > Poales > Poaceae > Echinochloa > Echinochloa phyllopogon. The sequence goes on from BTCW01000016.1 coordinate 19,224,333, forward strand.
GTGGAATCCTTGACAATCTCCCTAGGCTTGAGAAATTCGTGAAGAAATAGCCTAGGGGGCACTTGGCCACATCCCAACTGTCTAGCCACCATGTTTGGCTGATAGTATTCATAAGTGCTTTGAACCAGCCTTCCTCCACAGAATTCGGCTGGCAGGATGCAGGGCTGGATGAAGGCATTGAAGATCGCTATAGATTGTACATCAGTGCATCCAGTTTCAAAGCTGAATTCGCAAGGGAGAGTGAGGTTGTCGTTGTCCAGATATGGGAACCAAAGAGGATGAGTAAAGCCTTTGAAGAAGAGCTCGAATAGTTCACCGATGTTCTTGTTGATAGGTACAGTGGAGGCAGCTTCTCCATAGGTTTGACAACCTTTGGTTCTCCGGGTTTCTCCTTCTTTGTAATTGATTGAAGGAAAATCTCGGCTGTTGAGATCAATGGCAACGATTTGATGCATGTACAACTGTAGCCACATTTGGACAAACCACCAAGGACCATTGACACAGGGGATTTTCTTGCTGGTGTGCATCAGGTGGGTGGTTTGATTGAGCATATGATAGACACTTCCCAGGAGGTATTTCCCAAGTGGAATGAGTTTTCCGGCAGCCAGCTCTTCAGCCATCACGATATGGTTCAGGGTTGGCTCATTGGCTTTGCCACAGAAGACTGATCTGCATAGCCACATGTTCAGGAAGGCTCTATATTCGACATCGGTCAGAGGGCCATCAGACATATGGTTCTGGATATATTTCTTGTATCCAACCCCTGTTTTTACTCCTGTCTGCTTGGAGGAACCTTTGTGGTCATATGGATATACAGTTCCTGTAACGTTCAGGCCGGTCATCATGTAGACATCGGCCAAAGTGGGGGACATTGGGCCATGACCGAAGAGAAAAGCATTTGCGCCATTGGACCAAAAATGACAAGCTGCAATCAGAAGGTTCTCGTTCTTTGGTGTTTCGGCTAGTGACAGCTCCAGGCAATGAGAAATACGCAGATGGTCCCAGTTCTGTGTTTGGGGGCTTTTGTCATCAGATATCCTTTTGTACCAATTTCTCCAGCTGGCGATTGGGGGCAAAGGCCAGTTCTTGAAGGCGTCTTGCCACTCATGAGGTTTTGTCAATGAAATCTTGAAAGGAACCCTCTGAGATTCGGCCGCGATGAGTTCGGAAGGATCTGAATTCCCTACAGGGCCGAGGAAATAAGATGGAGCTTTTTCCTCAACGGGGATGAGGATTTCGGCAGCTAGTGCCTATCAAGAATGGAAAGAGATGAAAGGAAATTTAGAATGCAAATCGAAAGAAGAATACCGAATGTGCTTGAGGGGATTGAAGTTCACCTGGAGGGCAAAATCTTGGTCCGCCATTTGAAGATTGAATCTTGGAAGTCGATAACCTAGGGTTCGGATCTGGATGAGAGCTCTAAAGATTCAAAAGGAGAAGCGGGTGTTGAGCAGAACTAACTTGGGAATGTTGAGTGCTTCTGGTCAATTCCGAGATAAAATTACCTTTTATCCCGAAATTGAAGGGGCATGTGTTGACACCAAAAATTGGCACCAGGAAGAGGCTGACATGTGGGCCGGATTCGTTGAAAAGATATCATTCGGCAAAGGGGTTTTTCCCCAGAGCATTCGGTAAAGACGTTCTGCGGTCGGGAACGCGTCGTCATTCGGCAAGAGAACTGTTCCACGGGAGGCATTCGGGAGTGCGTGCTGACATGGATCAAGTATAAGGAAAAGGCTGGTTTAACTTGGAATGCAAGACGGATACGGTGCCCCGGCGTTTATCTTTTTAGGAAATAAATAAATGTAACCGTAATCGATTAGGAGTCGTGTCAAAACCTGGGTATAAATATAAACCCATGGTAATTGTAAAAGGGATCGTTCAATCAATCATACAACAAACCGGCCCCGTGCCAACATCGAGTCCTTTAGTCGAGTCGTCGAGTTCTTCGAGAGGAATCATCGATCCGTCGACCTCCGTAAGTACCGGCAACCTTGCGCCATGCCTAGTATCATGCGGTGGATTTAGGCTTTGGTTCGGGAAGGTTCCATTGTTAGATCATGAGCCATGCGGTGGGCTAAGTTTTAGCTTGGAACAAGTTATCGGTTCTGTTGGATTTTGGCAAGATCTGATAGATCCATTAAGTTACCATGTGTTGCTTTGGATTTTACCTTTGTGTTTAATTCATTACAACACTCTTTTGCCCAGTATAGGTTGATTAGATTCGGTTCCAGCTCATAATGCACTGCGTTTCCATAGCCGAATTCGAAGTCAATCTAGATTGCCACGTGTTGCGGGTCCAAGCTCGTTGGTCTTGTGTAGATCTTGACAGAACCGGGTATCATGCGGTGGATGCAGGTTTTTGGGTCGTCTTAGAGCTAATCATCCGGTGGATTAGAATTCGATTCGATCTGATAGATCTATCATCACCAACGAAGCATGTTCCTTCTTCATGGAACCCGATTCGGCTATATAGCTGTATTCGGCAGTATCGACACGAGCAAAACGTGCTCACGGTTTTGTTTTAAATAAAGAATGCTTTTAGCCTTCCATGTTTAGAGTCGTATCATGCGGTGGATTGATCTATTCTTGGTTGGTGGTGTGACTTCAAGCAAGTCGTATCATGCGGTGGATTAACTTGCTTGTTTCATGCTCGACGGGTTGAAAAGTATCTAGACATGCGGTAGACTAGTGCTTTTAGCCTATGCATTCTTGTTTATTATGAAATTATGGTTATGTTTTCGCCCTTTTATTTATTTATCATGCTCTGTTCCTCGTTAATCGGTTATGAATATGCGTTACAATGTTTATTCGGCCAAAAACCGATCTTTCGTCATGCTTACGTCACGCATTCGGCAGTGTGCTTCCTGCGTGCTTTGCCGATTGCCGAATGATGCGTTTACATCACGCATTCGGCAGTGCGCTTCCTGCGTGCTTTGCCGATTGCCGAATGATGCTTTAACTGCTGACAGATAGCTTCTCTGTAGCTATATGTCGTTCGAAACTGGCTCCGTAGCCGCAAATATGGAACTGACTGGTATCACCCGGTACGTTCCAGGTGTTATCTAAACATCTGTTATCCCTTTGTCAGTTTCAGGAAAATTGACTGGCACGCTTTCGGATTCAAACGCTCGGGCCACTTGTGAAGCCAGCTAATTCGGCTTGCTGTGTGCTTGGCGTGAAGTGCGGATTTTACGTCGACAATCATGAAGGGAAATGAAAGGGAAATTAAATGATCAAAGTGCTGGATAAATCGGGACATACCTGTGGGGGTCCTCCCCCAAGCTTGGACTCTTCACTGGTAGGGGTTGAGCCTTGAAAGGTACTGGCTCAGCTGTTTCGCTTGTTCGTGGACGTCGTGCTGGATAGACGCCCCCATCCCGCTATTCTCTTGATGGTAGTGAGAATGGTGGGCTAGTGTGTCCTGGATCTCTCGGGTACGGTCGTCGATGTGCTGGACCCGGTCGGAGATGTAGGACAACTCTCGGCCGTAGTCGAAGCGTGCGGACTGTGAGTATCCGGGGTAGTATGGCTGGGAGGCACTGTCGTGTCCCCCTCCATACCGACTCCCGGACCACTCAGAGTCCATGTCCTGGCCGTAGTCCCAGCGTCCTGAGGTGAAGTAGTTCGGCTCCTGATGCTACCCGGAGCCTCCTGCTCCGGACGTCCTAGCGCCGGTGTACATGTCGTAGGTGGCCTCAAAAGCGGAAGTGTGTCGGTGCGGCATTTGTGGTGCATCTTCCGGCTCCTGTGAGGTGGCGAGCCCAACATCACGCCTGGCTCGTCCCCTCGTGACGGGTCCGTCACCTGCAACGCTGTGCCGAGCGGGCTCTCTCCAAGGTGGAGAGTCGTTCAACTCGGTCCTCAACTGAAGAGTTAGTTTCGGCGTGGTATACAACCTTAGTGCTGCACAGGGCAAAGGCACTTCACTTGTATATCCACGGTAAACCATTGCCAGCGTTGCGTCAGGCGTCCGCCGTATCATGTGGGCTTGCACGAAGTGCTCGACATCCACGACGGAACGCGCTGTCTCGATGTACGTGAGCCGAGCGCCTTGAAGGACGCCCAGATGGTTAGCGAGGCGAGTGACTAGCGAAGTCATCGCCATGCTACCCGCACGAGAAATATGAGACAGCCAGTGACCAACCATGTCTTTCACAAGTGAATAGGGAATCTGCTTGACCATGGCAAAAAGAATCCACAACTCGATGGTGTTGACAGGGCGCAAATCTGCCCAGGGGAATACCGTCATAGACACCCAACGATGCATGAAACACAAAGTGGGGTTATGAATGCTGTTCGTGCGTGGCGCATGACAGTTGGTATCCCCCGAAATCTTTTTCCAAAATGCCACCCGGTCAAATCTAATGAACAACGGTTTGAAAATCCGAGACCCGAACTAAAATCCCTCCAAGAGCAGAAGAACTCTTGGTTGAAGAACCGAAAACGAATACCCCCAGTTTCAGAAACCAGAGTCGAGAGGAATTCAAGGGTGAGCAGGTACGAACCTTCTTCGTTGATGTGCCAGAAATTCTCCCAGCCAATGGCTTGGAAGATTTCTGTGAACTCTACGTCCATCCCCGTGTCCCTGAGCAAGTCTTGCTCAAACACACGGGTGTGCTTGAACTCCTTCAGCCGAAGCTCGTTAAAGGTGTTCTGCTCCCGTTCTGTCCTGAGGTTGATGTCGCTCTCGCTCAGGGGCTGCCTGGCCGGGGGCGTGGCATGGCACCATCCCAAGCCGGCTGCTCCGTACTCGTCCGTGTCCATCCGGCTCGAGCCTCGGGACAGAGCTGGGGAACTCCCAGCATCGTCCGATCGTCGGCCTAGCCGGGCAGAACGACGGAGCGACGTGAAGAACTTCGACATGATTCCTACAAAAGGTTAGTGCAACAACAACTACCCGAAGGACTGAATATATATGGTTAGCACAAGAAAATCAAGTCAGTCATTCAAGATAGTTAGTCGTTCTTGTGGGTGTCGGTGAACACCACAAAATCGTCCAGAATTTCAGCACAAAGATCACAACAAAAGCAAAATATTTTTTTTTGGGATTTTATCGTGATGCAAGTGAACCAAAACTTGATCAAGATCTTGGGAAGAACTTGAGCAAGCACTAGAGCAAAGGACTTGAGAAAGAGAGAGAGCTCCTAGCATAAATTTTCAGAATGGGAGAGTGAGTGAATGGTGCAAGGAGAAGCAAGCAGCAAGGGCAGCATTTATAGGCCGAGGGGAGGGCCTTGGCCAGTTCGCCCGAAGGCTCTAGTTCGCCTGAACCAGGCCTGGTGGCCAGGGCACTCCCATGTGAGTGCAGCACTCACATGCCTTTGTTTTCACTCCAAGTTTGTTTGGCCATCAATTCCCAAGGACATTTTTAGTGGATTTTAGTGGTAGGTAAGATGGAAATGTGACATGACCAAAGTGGAAATTAGTGGAGTCACCCCCATGCTGCCATATTTGTGATAATTGGTGAGTGTGCAGCCATTTTTAGTGGGGTAGACATGTTTGTTGCTGGTTGGTGGTGATGGTAAATAATTGGAGATGTTCTAGAAGGGATGAAAATGATAAAAGTTACCAATTACATCCACCCTAGATAAAATTTCAGCATGTGTCCAATTATTTCTAACCAAACTTGCAAAATTTTCTACTCTCTCTCAAATTAATTACTCAAGTGGTTCATTTATTTTGAAAAGGGAAACATGCAAATGCAATTGGAAATTTAAAAATTGGACGGGAAATATGGGATACATACCGGTTTTCCTCGCGGCGAGAGCTCAGCATTTAAGTCCGCGAGCGGGACTTCTCCTGTCTTCAGTTGCTCTTGTCATCGTCCGGTCCCGGAGTGGATGACTCAGACGATGCAACCTTCTTTCGCCACATTTTCTTGTTCTTCTTCTTCGGTGTCGGTGGCGGTGGGATCGGTGTCTCTGGAGAATTCCAGAGGGCTTGTACTTCCTCGTATTTCTTTACGAGGAAATCCATTTCTTCTGCACCCGTTAGCTTTGTTGGCTCGTTCCATTTGAGCTGCTCACCACCGAGTATTTCCAGCTCTCCATTAATGAGAGCCTTAAGGAAACACTCGGCGCTCCTCTGCTCCGGTGTGAGTGGCTCTGTCTTCTTCTCTTCCCGGGGTTGAAACTTGAAGTAAGTCAACCTTCCGTCGATACGGAACGAGATTTCTCTCACATCCATATCGATCCTAGCCCGGGTGGTGTTCAAGAATGGTCGGCCCAACACAAGGGGAAACGAATGCTCGTTCCCCGTGTCGAGGACCACAAAGTCCACAGGGACATATCGTCCCCAAATCCGGACCGGTACATTCTCGATCACCCCCTCGGGGTAGCGGATGGTTGAGTCCGCAAGCTGTACCTGGGCAGTAGTAGGTGACAAAGTAGGGTAGCGTAATTTCTGAAATAATACCTTAGACATGATGTTGACGCTTGCCCCTAGATTGCAGAGTGCATCATCAATGCGACGATTCCAGATCGAGCACTGAATGATGGGCACTCCGGGATCTTCCTTCCTATCCGGAGAGGTCTTGATGATCGCCCTTTTTGCAGCTCTCGGCAGGTAGGTCCATCTTGGTGTCAGCACTTGGATGCATGCGACCTTCCCTGCGTGGTTAGCTCGGAAGACACTGCGAGGCATCTTACCATGCCTGGTAGTGATGGAATTCACTGTCTCGATGGAAGGTTCGGGTTGCCCCGGAATCTTCCCCGATTCAGTGACAGGGACAGCAGCAGCTAACTGAGCGACTTGAGTTTCTATCATTTTATTAAAGCTCAGTTGACTTTTCATAGCAGAAGAAAATGATTCCATCCTAGAGTCTATGCTTTCCAGTGTTTTATCATTAGCAGCAAGCTTTTTATTGATGTTTTCAGTTATTTTCAACTGGCCAAACACAAGATCTCTAAGAGACGGCTGATTATTGAAATTGCTGGAATTGAAATTGTTACCTTGTTGAGGCCTCTCAAAAGGGAGGTTTGGGCGCGGATTCTAGCCTTGGTTGCCGTAGTTGTTCGGTCGGTACCCGTTGTTGTTGGAGTTGTTAACGTAGTGGGCATCTTCTCGCGTTTCAGGGCAGTTATTCCCTGAATGGCCAGTGTTGCCACAGACTTCGCAGGTCATGCGAGCGTCCATCCCTTGCACTGTTTCTTGAGCAGGGGCCTCCAGTTTCTTCATCAGGAGGTCCATCTTGGCAGCGAGCATGTCCAAAGCTTCAACTTGGTGAACTCCTCGGGTCTTTGGTTGAGTCCGGTCGTCGGACCAACCTTGGTTCTCGACCATCTTCTCAATGAGGGCCTTCGCACGACTCTCCTCAAGAGAGAAGAACGAGCCTCCAGCAGCAGCATCCAGGTACTCACGGGCAGAATTTCTCAGCCCATGATAGAAAGTTTGGATTATGAACTAGCTCTGCATACCATGGTGAGGACAAGCAGAAATATAGTCCTGGAGGCGATCCCATGCCTCCGGGACTGTTTCATCTTTTCGCTGCTGGAAACTAGCTATTTTGTTCCGGAGGGCGTTGGTTTTCCCAACCGGAAAGAATTTTAGCAAGAAAGCGCTAGTACATTTATCCCAGGTATCTATTGCTTCGCGGTTAGCATAAAACCATTGTTTCGCCTTGCCTAATAATGAGAATGGGAATAAACGAAGGCGAATGACATCGATACTTACTCCGCGGATGGTGAAGGTGTTGCAAATCTCCAGGAAATGCTGGAGATGAGCATTGGCATCTTCGTGTGGCTTGCCGCAGAATGGGCTAGCCTGTACCATGTTGATGAGGGCTGGCTTCAGCTCGAAGTTACCATCTCCGACTGGCGAAGCTGGTCAGACACGTACGTTCTCGCTTGATGGAGCGGAGAACTCACGGATCGTCTTGGTTGCCATCCTCGATGTAGCCTGGTCAACGACAGGAAGGTCTGGGTTCGTCGGAAGGAGTTGCTTCTAAGGTGGTACAACACGGGGTCGTACTTTCCTCACAAGTGACTCCGGATTTTCTTGGAAGTTTGACGGTAGTTGGAAATGAACAGAGCAAGGATAAACCCACTTGAGTAGCGGTACTCAACTAAGATAGCTCAAAATAAAAATTCAAAAGTAATCTAGCCAAAGACTTCCCCGGCAACGGTGCCAGAAATTCTTGTTGGCACTTCTTACGATCCAATATCAGAATTGAGAATCCTGGTACTGGGGTAAGGAGTGTTTCAGTGGTTTTCCTTATGGCTTAGTAAAATATAGAAATATTCTGCAAGCACACAGAATCACCGCTGTAGCACTTCACCTGGGAGTATCCCGAGGTATCATAATTTATATTTCCGCAAGGAAGCTTTGGCAAGATTACTAGTGAACAGATATTCGAGACTATCAGAGAAGGGTACACGACTAGACAAGACAGGGGATAACGGTATTGGATATGAGTGGATATACCGGACACACAGCTCAAGGGATACTCAGGTAAGGGAGAGAAGAGATAGATAGCTGGGAGGACAACGAGAAGAGATAGAGGACTCCTGGATTCTTTATCTACCTATGTCACTCTAGCTTAGAGATACAGCGGCTACAGAGCCAGCACTAGGAGATCTAGGATAACTCTAATGTCTTAGCTTCGGGACAAGGGAACCGGTGAACACACAGAAAGGGATGAGAAGGGGTGCCACTATTTCCCAACTGGGGAATCCTACGGACCGGAACTAACGTGATGGGCTACGAAGACCGAAAGGGCTGTCACCACCTCCCGACTACCACCTCCATTGCGACGGGAATAAACTAAGGCCACTGACTAGTCTAGGAACCACTCCTACACTAGGCAACGACTACTTACTCTGCTAGCAAGAGCAAGCAACCTTGTCAATACTCTTGGTGACAATTCACCTCCAGTATCAAGCAAGATCGAAGAACCAGCCAAGACAAAGACTTAAACAAGACTACTAGCACTAGAACTGTAACTGACTATAGTCTAAACAAGATATATTTGCAACTAGGATAAATTAGAAGCAAGATATAAATGACAAAGGCAAAGTGATAAAGATAACTATATTGATACTCAATGTCTTACAAAAGGAAAAGTAAAAGATACAAGAGCTATTACCAGAGCTTCTGAAGACGACTACGGAACCTCCGAGGCAAAGCTCGACTCAACTCTAAGTCCCAACTAAACTATCCTAACTCTACTAGAATAAAAGTGGAAATGAGCTCCTTGGGTTGGTGTGTCTTTACAAGTGAAGTGTAAGGTCCTATATATAGTGCTCCAGGGTCGGTTCAGGTAGGGTAACGGCCAAGGGAGGGGGCAAAGGCGGTTGCCGGCCGTTTCAGCCGAGAGGGTCGGTTCGGCCGAACCCTGGCGTTCGGCCGAACGCCCGATCCACCGCCTTAGCCACCTACGGCCGAGATGCATCCCCTGGAGTCGGTTGGGCAACTGGGGGCGGTCCGGGCGAACCCCCCAGTTCAGCCGAACTGGGCTGGGAGCCCAGGCCCGCCCCCCTGCACCGCCTTCGGCTCTGGGTCTCTCCTGGGCCGGCCTCTACTGCTTGGACTTGTCTTGATTCGGACCAGGTTGACGTGTCGGTGCTCCGGGACGTGTTGGCGGTCATCCATGTGTCGTGTGATGTGTTCGCTTGGTCATTGTTGACGTGGACGACTCCCGGTGACGTGCACGGCTAAGGGGGTTAACCGGCCGAACGGAGTCGTTCGGCCGATTCGGTCATTTTCGGCCCCAATAGCGCGTATTTGTCGTAGTTGTACCTGCACAAGTGACACTCACCAAAACTCGTGGAACTTTATTAGAAATAAAACCTAAGTACATGGAATGTTGCATAAAACCTCATTTATTCCCGAGTATTGGTGGTCGGATTTGGGCTGTAACAACCGCCAACAATTACTATTTTTTTCTCTTATATCCGATTTAAGTGGTTCTTATGGTCATACGTTCGTAAAGTCATGGACATAATATTTTCTAAAGTCATGGACATAACATTTTCTAACTGTTTGTTTTACTTTTCTTATATTGGTGTTGTATACAATGACATAAAAATAATATATTAAATAGTTATAAAATAGTATAAAGACTATTTTAAAAGAGAAAGCTCACTGTTATAAACGTGTGACCATAAGAATCACCTAAATCGGAGGTACGAGCAAAAAGTAATAATCATTTTAGGATCTAAGGACTATATTATAAATAAATAAAATAAAACCACCCATCAAAACCGCCCCGATGGTCAAATCTGAACGGTTTTGATAGTTGGATGGCCAAAGATATTCGGTTTTAGAGTTCGATGGTCAAAACCAAACTGAGCCAAGAGTTGGATGGTCAAAACTGGAATTTTTTCTATTTTTTAACTGTTTGTTTACTTTTGTTATATTGGTGTTTTTACACAACAATATAAAATTAATATAATAGATAGTGATAAAATAGTTTAAAGTCTATTTTAAAAGATAAAGCTCACCGTTATGAATGCGTGAGCGTAAGAATCACCTAAATCAGAGGTACATACAAAAAGTAATATTGATTTTAAGATTTAAGGACTAAACTGTAAATAAAAAAATTAAAACCACCATCAAAACCGCCGTAATGGAGAAATTTGAACGGTTTTGATAGTTGGATGGCCAAAGATACCCGGTTTTGGAGTTCGATGGCCAAAACCAAACTGAGGCAAGAGTTGGATGGTCAAAATGGACTTTTTCCTTTAAAATAAACCTCCAATATGAATGGGTACAATATAAATTCTATGAATGGCTATTTGCATATTCCATGCCAATGTGTCACCAGTTTCATCCTCGAAAGTGATCTTAGCAGAGCCCATTACACAATACAGAAGCAGTGATAGGGGACGATGCCACGTTCATCCTTGGTGGTGCACTACCACCACCCTAGAAATTTTTCTAAGCACTAAGTGGACTATTTTGACCATGCACAAGATGGTGATGTTTCTACAAAGTTATAGTTCTGTGCACCACCATCAATTCTATCCTAGCTTCCCCTCTGGTGATAGACCAAGTCCTTCACCAAAGTGATCTCAGCTGGTAACATTTGTTTGGCATCCATCACTATGGTTATCCATCCCACTGCTTTGCATTTGAGTACCCCAGCTATCGAAATTCACTAGTAGAAAAAGTGCTTTTTAATCCCGGTTCCCAACCCCTTTTAATCTCGGTTATGGGTAGGACCTTTAGTCCCGGTTTGTCCACCCAGGACTAATGCATGTAAAATCGAAAAAAGTATTGCACCCAAGGGCATTCAAACCCACAACCTCTTGCTTGCCTCGCACTCAATGCACTAACCACTCCACATACACAATACATGTGACCTTGGATGGGACGCTTTCTTTTTATAATAAGCCACAGAGGACCCTTTAGTCCGGGTTGGTGGCTCCTACCAATACTAAAGACCCTTTAGTCCGGGTTGGGGGCTCCAACCGGGACTAAAAGTCACCCTTTTTGTCCCAGTTGATGGCCACCAACCGGGAATAATGCTTGAGACCCTTTTGGAAATGGAGTGTGATGGTAAGATTGAACCGCCGCTGATTCAATGCAGAAGCTAACCACGCGAATGCGGCAATTGCATGATTGGTACAAAAATCAGTCAAGTGAGATGTTTGGTGCGAGATATAGTAGAGAACATTTTCACAAGCCACCTTCCAAGGCAGAATTAGTGGTGTGGATTTATTTCAATATGCTACATGTGTTCTATCAACGATACTCCCTTGATTGTGCAATTATGGCCTTGTTTACTTTGTAAGTGTCCAAACACTTGGTTTTCTTACATCCTATACCCTTTATTACCATATTTGACCCCTTTATTTTGTAGAGTGATGGCACACAAATTGAAGAATGAGAGTAATAACAGTATAGGCTTCTTGGACCCTCAAGGTGTAAATGAAAATGAAGTGGGTAAAAGCTCATGCCTAGAGTACTTGGTCTATGCTTTTGCCGACATGCAAGACAAGGACTCCATACTTCTCTCATACAACTGCTGGTATGTTTTTGTGTAAATTAAACTTTCATTCGTTAAGCTTTGAGATTGGATGTTTATGACTCATTGCATCCTAAATGCAGACGTTATCATATACTCATTAATATCAATCTTGGTGATAGTAAATTGGATGTTTATGACTCAAAACGGAGATCTCAGTGTTTCATCCAATCCCTCATTGATGTCCTCAACAAGTAAGTGGATTTGTGTATGTTCAACCCCTCATTTCTGTGCAATTAAGAATGTCTCACATCTAATCTTATCCTTTATTCGAAATGCAACTTAGGGCCTTAACCAAGTACATGAAGAAAAAAGGAACCTATAAATATAGACCTTTTCAGAAAGTTTTCATTGTCAACGACCTTAAATACATCAAACGACAGCCAGATGGCAACAATCTATGTGGTTTCTATGTTATGGATTGGATGTACACCTACTCCAAAGACTATTGTTCTTCCAAACAGGTTTGATCTTCATTCATATGTACCATGCATTGCAATATCAATTTCGATCATCTTATTAGATTCGTTAATGTTACATTGTGTGGCAGATTCCCGGGAAGGACACTTCGGAGTTGTTGCTATCCGAGATCCAGGCATATCAAGAAGAACTGGCTGGTTTTATTTTGGACAACACTGTGGCTTCAGATGGAGAGTTTTCCATTATTTGATGAATTTGCATAAATTTGATGTATGGACGACATGTATAACTTCATGCACTGTTAGACAATATATCTATGTATTGTGGGTAGGAGACATTGCTATATCTATTTATTATGGTTATAAGATATTATCGTGGCATATTACTGTGCTGTTGTAATAGCGCTGCAATTCTATATTTTTTATAATGTTGAAATACATATCAGTGCCAGATTGACCCGGCACTGAAAACATACTATCAGTGCCGGGTCTAGCCAAAAACCCGTACTGATAAGTCGTTTTCAGTGCCAGGTATATCCACAAACTGTCACTGTTGTGCTATTATCAGTGCCGGGTGCCTGGCACTGAAAACCCCATTTTCAGTGCCGGGTTCAAAAACCGTCACTGAAAACCATATTATTAGTGCCGACCTTTTAGCAACGCCCCACCAAAACCGGCACTGATGTGGGTTTAAAAACCGGCACTGATGAGCATCCTATAGTAGTCGTAGTATTTGGAGGGAAGTATATCTGACAGTATATGCCATTCTTTTAATTGTTTATCTGACAGTATTTGAAGTATATTGGTATGGGGCTTTAGGAGTATATTATCTTTTTTTTGCACATTTGAGAGTATATTGTTATCTGAATAGATGAAATGTAGTGAAACAGAGGTCGGAGACTTTCAGTTTCAGTTTTGTTACAGATACACTATCTTCTCAATGCCTTTCTCAACTTATCTATTCACAAATACATAGAAGAACACTTATTCCTGTTGAATTTCGGTGTGCATCCCTCAACTCAACTTATTATCTATTCACAAATGCAATAATGAAGTTCAAAACCCATCTTGAAGTAGCATATTAATTATTAGAAGTTACTAGTTGGTTGAAACATATGCAGATATAAACCAAATAATTTTATTCATCTCCATGGAAAACAATGGGAGCACTGTTTCATCTACAGCAATACCAGGCCCAGGCCCAAATAGAGCCAACAACAACCGGGCCTCGGGCCTACTCAACCCAAAAAATTAGTATGATGGGTTAGGGCTGATCCAACTTAGCGTTCTATTAATTCCCATATGAGAGGGAATGGAGGCAATTGAGGTGGATTAGATCCCCAACTTACTTGTTGGGGAACTAACAATCCCGCTCAATTCCCTCCAATCCCTTCCATTAGGGGATTAAACAAACATAGCCTTATATGTTGTTCTCCTCCACCATTCCAATGTGGCACTAAACCGGAGGCATTATCCCAAGCCCCAAGTCTAATTCTCCAGCCATACACAATCCGTGTGAACATCCGAGTGAACATCACAATGCTATCTCAGAGATATCTAGGTTTTCCGACATAGGAATCTGGCCTTGCTCCCTATACCCATGAGCTGGCAGTCCATCATGCCCAAGTCTGCATACCGGAGCCCACAACAACCAAGGCCCTATGCCTAACTCAATCTAAAAGACTAAATATATGGGTGAGTGATGCCCTATTCTTATGTATTGTGCTCGTAGGGTTAGGGTTTTTATGCGTGTATTTATAGAGGTGGGTGTGCATCCGTGTGAGCGTCTGCATATGTACTGGTACATCGAAAAAAGGTCAAATTATAAAAGCATGAAAATCTATGTCATGATAAATCAAATTATACTTATTTCACATCATAAGTATGTTTTAAATGAGACTTAATGGCCTATACCTGTTCAGTAAAATAAGCCCACCAATTCATTAGTTCTTTTGAAAAAAAGCATCTGTTTGATGTTCAGTTGTCTTTTAGGTGTTCAAAACATGCACGACACTCCTTTTTATGTTACAGAGTATAATTTGTGGATATGAGTTCTGGAATTCTGATATTGATTACCATGGGGACTAATGTAAACCTCAAAATTGCTTCCGCTAGACGACTACTAATGTGTTTGAAAACACTGTGCTTTGTTTTGATTAACGTAGCATCTGCCTTACACTAAGTAGAGAAATGATTTTCCGTCCAACACAATTTGTCCCGGATAAATTTGGACCCCGGACTAATACTTCCCGAGTTCTTCAAGAACTTTAGTCCCAGTTGGTAACACCAACCAGGACTAAAAGTGACCCTTTAGTCCCGATTGGAGTCTCAACCTGGGACTAAACCGGGACTTTTATTCCTCGTTAGAGTCATCAACCCGGACTAAAAGTCTGTCCCGGTTAAAACCACCACCCAGAACTAAACGGCCCTTCACGGGTTATAATAAAGAGAAAACATCCCACCTACCATCACACGTGCTGTGTAGGTGGAGTGGTTAGGGGTTTGGGAACCGGGACTAAAAACGCTTGTTCCACTTAGTGTTACCCGCTGGGTTTTTTATGTGATCCAAACCAAACAGATCACTTGTTATATAGGCTCTTATTGTATTCTCGTGTATTTTAGGGTCTCTAAGTGTTTATTTTTATTGCTGTAGGATCTAGAATAGATGCATGGTTTGTATTAATTGTTTGAGTAAATTCCTTATTTGACACTAAAATAAAACTCGGTTCCTTTCTTGGCCCTAGAAAAATTATCTTTCTCTATTTGACACCGACTTTTTACAACATTCATTATTTGACATTTTCGTCACTTTTAAAAGTTAAAACGGGTGAAACGTCCTTCAAATCACCTCCAAAATTCATCAAACTTTTCTTACAATACATGAAATAGACATGGACATATGTTATTCAAAACAATACATGCACCTTTATAGTTTTAAATTTTAAATTCACCAAACTAGAACTTTTTAAAACTAATATGAATTTTATGGCACTAAAATACTTTCAAAAAATTAAGAAAAAATAACTAATATTTGTCAAATGAGATACAACATTGTATAAAATTATTTTCCATCTTAAGTTCAATAGATAATTATGTGTTTCATCTAAAATGTGTAAAATACCATGTTCTTCCCAATGATGTATGTAAATTATAACAGAAAATAATTTTATAAACTACCATATTACTTATGGTGAATAATAGTTATTTTTCCATGTTTTTTTAATGCATTTTGGTGCCATACAATTCATAATTGTTTTAAAGATAGTCTAATTTAGTGAATTTTAATTTTAAAACCATAAAGGAACATGTGTCCTTTTAAATAAAATATGTTCATATCCATATGTTCTATTATTAGAAAAAAAGTTCCATAAATTTTGAAGGTTATTTTGATGTCATTCAGCCTGATTTAGTTGGCGACAACGATGAAAATGTCAATTAAAGAATGAAATTTAGAAGTTAGTGACAAATAAAGAAGAAAAACATTCTAGGGCAAAATAAGGAATCGACATTTATTTTGGTGTCAAATAAGAAATTTCCTCTAATCTTGTGTCCTCGTCCCTTTCCCGCTGCCGCTGCTTTGTCTACTCGCATGGCAATGTACGGATAGATTCACGCAAGCTTGATGCTCCCCCCCCCCCCCCCCCCCCCCACCACCACCACCTTATCTCACCCCTGTTGACCGAGCCTCCACACCCACAGCCCCTTGCATGAACCTGTTGTCCGTGCACACCTCCAGTACCGCCATAATCCAACCAAATTGTCAAGCACCATCCACACACCCTGCGCTGCCATCTAGTCCGATCCTCTAGCTACTACCGCGGTCCGCGGACCAGCCTTCTGTCCTTTTCCTCCATCTAAGCGTAGAGATTATGTAGAGATTTGCTGAAACTCCTAACCTCCAATCCTGCGCTCAAGATCTTCACTAACGATGTGGTAGAAGACAATGCAAATTGGATGACGAAACCTAAATCAACAGGTATAGTATGTAATACATTTGAAACCGCTTTCTATTTGGTATTAGTTTTATTGTCAGGAACATTAGAATATTTGCATCCACCATACAATAAATTGGTAGGTATGCGTATATTGGTCCAATAACGGGTAAAATGCTTAATTTAGTATAATAACATGATAGGTGAGTGCGGATTGATCCAACAACCTATACAATGCTCAATTTGCACAATAATTTGACAAATTGGTGCGTACATATAGTCTAAATGTTACAGTGGAGGTTATATTACATCAAAACAAATTATTTCATTGTAAATATGTTGTATCCATTGCAGTGCGCAAGGTAATCTTGCTGCAAATCCTCCTGGTCTTGGACTATTGATCAATCCTACAATTATAGCTCACCGTATACGTACCAATGCAGTATATATGTACCAATGCAGTGCGGCGGCTGGTGTCCAGCATGTAAACTTGCTAGGTCCACTGGCCACCACTCGTTACATTGGCCCTTCCAGTACAAGAGGGTGGCGCTCCTGCTGTGGCCTGGCGTACATCCTGCAATACCATTCTTCATGTGCACTACGGCAGCCGCCACCATCGTACTCACCTTGATCAGCTCAGTCAGCTGATGATGCTCGTGTATGTCCTCAACTTGCCGATTACGTGGCACTGAATGTATTAGCAAATGCTATTTTAATATTTGGACCACAGATGTATCAATTTATTATTAAGTATTTCATAAACTATTGGACTAATATGCACCTATATGTTAAGTTATTGTACTAAATTAAACATTTTATAAGTTGTTGGACCAATCTTTACCTCCGTGCGAAGTTGTTGTATGGTGAGTATAATTTACTCATGGTAAAACTAGGACTTGGGACATAATACAATAGTGAATTGTATATCATATGAGATCTAAAATTTGCTCTTGGCAAGAATGTAAATCTGGTGAGCAAACTGCGCAGCACCATTCCCCTCCCTAGCTCCAAAAGATGAACAAGAAAAAGCGGTTTCTTATTGTAATTAAATGCCAGAAGAGAAAGCAGATCAGGCGCAACAACAGGCAAACACAGCTCAACTCAGAACGAATTTCGCCAACTGCTCGTCACAAGCAAGCAAGGCCACCAGGTCAGTACCAATCACCCAGTGTAGTCCAATAATGGCGTTGTACATCTTCTGACTTCTGAGAACGTTGGGTCAAATGGTGTGGCATTTGATGAACAGGTTTCCTTGTGTCTCCCAATCCCAACAGAACAAGATAGCTTGATGGGAATCAATAATTGTGCTTGGTGGTTTTGCTCCCAAATACTACAATGTGAGCCTGCCATCGAAGCAGATAAGGCCCCCGCGTCGCTCTTTGGGGGCGACATGGGCGGCGACCTGTCCCCGGCGCCGCGGCGCCGCAGCACCGCCCCCTACCCTCCCTCCCTCCCTGCCGCCGCTGGAGCCTAAGGCTGGAAGTCCGGCTGGTGGCAAGGAAGGCGGCGGCCAACCTCATCTCCTCCTCCATCTTCCCCTTCTCCCATCACGACGGCGGCTGCCGGTCATGGCTGTGGGAGAGTGGAGGTAGTGGCCGGATCGGGCCCGGCCACACGCAGATCTGGTGCTACCCCAAGCGGCTGAGCGCAAGGAGGCCGCAGGCAGGGCTGCGGTGGCCTAGCACACCGACCGGGCACGGGGAGCGCGCGGGGGAGTGGGCGGAATCGGTGGCGGTTGGGCCCACGGGGAGCGCATGGGACAGGTGTTCGCAGTTATGGTGGCGGCTGGAGGTCGTCGCATGTTTGCCGGTTGAGCTGCTTCCAGTGGACCACGGCGGCGGGCATTGCTTGGCAACGGTTGGTGCGGCGTGGGACTACGTTGAAGGACGGCACTTGTGGCATTAGCATAATTGTATGACTTGGCTTGCGGCGGGTTGTTCAGCTTGGCTAGGCTATCCGGAGCAGCACATCGTCGGAAGATGGCGTAAGCGACTTATTCATTATATTGGCATGGCAGCGAAGACTATTTGCATGGGTGAATTAAGGATGTGAGGTCATCTTTGAAGTGATGCCTTGGTGGAACGATGGAGATCCAGGGAGACGGGGCAGCTTCGCTCGCCACCCTGACAATGATTTAAGAAACGGATCCGGGATATGGAGTTTTAGGCGGGTGTGGCGAGGCCCCCGCGTGCGGTATTTCATCGAGGCAACAAGAGAGGTGGAATCCAACGGTGGATATGGTGAGGCCCCACATGTTGTGTTATCGTGGTGGCAAATGCGAGGCAGCCTACGAGAGGTCTGGATTCGGTGGCATCACCCTGTCAGGTGGAGTGTTGTGTTGCAACGGCACTATAGGGGAGGGTCCCATATGGTGGTGGCCTCCTCGGTGCGGTGCGGTCTGTTTCTATCGACATAGGGTCATGTTTGCAGGTTCTCGACGTTTACCGTGGTATCTATGTTGGTGGGTGTCGCGTCCGATCGGGCAACGTTGTTGTTGTAGTTTGTGTTGATGTCCCAATCCGACCGGACAGACACACCAGTGAAGATGTGTTGTGTGTCTTGCGTCAATTTCCCAATCCGACCGGCTTGAGTTGAGTTGTTGCCGGCGCGAGTTGAGGTCCCAATCCAACTCGCCGGTTTTATAGTTTGTTTTTTCCTTATGTTTGCGTGGTTTATGGCCTCCCATGGACATAATCTTGTAATTTTTCTGCTATATCAACAGAAACGTACTCGTCAAAGAAAAAAAATATCGTCAGTTTTATGACAAAGTAACAAACGACAAATGATGCCATTTTGAAGCTGGACATGCATTGTTGTTCTTGGAAGAAGCTCAAGTTGTGTTTGGTTTTAGAAAATCGCACTGGATAGACTATAAATTAAACTTGATGAAAATGGGATTCCGTAATTGGAACTGCTAGTAGTCCTTAGGCTTTTGCTGAGCCGGGGTATGGTCAAAGCTAGAATGGTTCTTTTTCTATAATAGAATGTTTGTAATTTTTATTGGAATAGAAAATCCATACTTTATGATTGCAATCTCTATAATACACTGTGTATGACATTTATGTAATTGTTTATCACGTCCATACTTTAATTATTTTGTGGGCTATACCATCTTTCTTGGGGTTTTTGGATAATTAATATATGTTAACTCAGTATGGCAGTATAGAGAACATATTTTCAAGAAATAGCATGGGCATATATATACTGTTTCTCCAGCTATTCATCTGTGACGTGTTACCCCAGCGTGCGTTACTGATCTACTGATGATGGATTGTAACCCCGGTCACAAAAAAAACTATTCGTCTGTACAATTATAATTTTATTTCCTTTAATAAAAAGGGAAAAGTTTACCAGCAGTGGCATAAGCAGATCCTTTATTTTCACCTTGTATTGACCAAGTGCAGCGTGCTTAATTGAGAAGTTATGAAATAGTACATTTCACCAAGCCAAGGAATGAGGAAACTAAAATTCTGAAGGTCCAAGCTATAAATAAAATGTTCCGACTTCGACATCGTAAAGAAACCCATCCAAACGCAATTCTATTTTGAAAACTCCAGCCATGTGCAGCAAAGATCTACATGGCCAGTGTCTCAAGCATTCTACAGCCCATAATCAATGCACATTTGTTGTTCTCATTCCGTATCAAAGACCATAACCGGGTCCAATGTGTTCCTTTAAATAGTACTGCAAGTAAGAAGGCATTAGGCCCTTATCAAATACCACTTTGTTTCTGGATAACCAGATTGCCCAACACATGGCACTGCCTCCTGCTAGTATCTTAAGTCTAAGCGTCCTATTTATACCCGCCAACCAGCCACCAAATATGTGTTCTATATTGGTTAGAAGAAACTTGAACAGCTCTCCAGATAAATGACGCAAGATGGCAGTCAAAAAATAAGTGTTGAATACACTCATCATGAGAGAAAAACGAATAGGATTTATTACCATGTCATTGTTTACGCACCAAATTGTCCTTAGTTAGGACTACCCCTTTAACTAGGTACCACATGAAAACTTTAATTTTTAGGGGAATTTTAAGCTTCCACGGCGTGTCAGGAAGAATTGATTGTGTTACCGCTAGTGTCATGTACATGGATTTAACTGTGAACACCCCATTTTGATGTAATCCCCAAATAAACCGATCTCTCTGATCAGATAGCTGTACATTCCTTACCATGGCCACTATCTGATGCTAGGCCTGCAAGTTACCTCCGGTGAGAGAACGTCTAAAAGCCACATTCAAAGGTATTGAGGATAAAACGGTCTGTACTATAGCACTCTTTTTCCGCACAATATTGTATAGTGAAGGAAATAAAACTCTCAAAGGTCGAGGAGCAATCCAATTATCCTCCCAAAACCTAGTTTGAGAACCATCAACTATAGAAAATCTACCCAACCTGAGAAATTCATCTTTGACCTTCATTAGGCCAGTCAAGAACTGTGAATCCCCCTGCATCTGTTTGATCTGTGTGATCGTTCCATCCTTGATATATTTTTTTCCTTAAAAGCTCCTGTGACACACCATCACCATTAATCAGTTTGTGCATCCATTTACTAAGTAGAGATATGTCGTGGGTGTTTAAATTTAGAATACCTAGGCCCCCTTGATCTCCTGGAGAGCAAACCACATACCACTTGGCCAACCTATATATCTTTTATGCTCATCACATTGCCAAAAAAACTAGATCTATAAAAGTTCAGTCTCTTCAGCACACCCTTGGGTACCTCAAGGAAGTTTGCTGCACCAACAACTCAACCATTTCTGGATCCTTTGTTCCACATGTCTACAATCACTATTACATAGTTTCCGATGATGCATAGGTATTCCCAAATACCGAATAGGTAAATTACCTATATCACATCCAAATATATGTGAGTATTCAATATGTAGTTCCTTTGCCACACCATAGCAAAAAACTCAATGGCCTGTTCCTAGAGCCTGGAGATTTGTTTTTTGTGTAGCAGTATAGCCAAGTAGGATGCTTATTTTAATTTTTTCACAAAATGAGAATTGGAACTGAGGAAGAGGACATTTATAAATCTTTTGGGTGTGATTTTGAAATCGCAGGAGTTCCTAATAATGGATAAAACTAGCAATTGCAGTTCCTACCAATCCTGTGTTTGCAGGACAGGATAACATTTGCCTCCATTTTATGTTGTACTAGCAAGAACGCACATGTGGCACGCACGTTTATTGATGACATATAGGTACTAAAACATTGTCACTTGAGTGTAGGCCATAGTAAACAGAATAGTCATGCGAAGCGCTTTTAAAAATACTTTATATTCGCTCTATCATGTATAGAGAGCTTTAGGTATTCTCATTCTCAAATCTCAAATCTAGAGGCACATCATTTTTTAGATAATTGGTATTTATTTATATGGAGAAAAACTCTCCAATTTATTGTCTATTAGCAATACGGGATAGTTGTGTATAGATGTGGGTACAAATGGGGGTATATTTAGGTGTGCCCTTTTTTTGGTGAAAAAAATATTGAGTTGGGGAGGGGGGATCCTTGCCCCCCCTCTGTCAAACTTTTGGCATGATAAGTGGGTCCTCTGTGAGGTGGGGTTGGGCCAAATATTAGTAACAATTGTTTTCAAATCTAATTCTCTTTACATAATAGATGATGGTGTCTTCAACCATTATGACTCTTCTGGTTCTGCTGATTGAAAAGTTTAATTATGACTTTTGTGCTTTATGTTTGTGGAGCTTGAGCATCTTATTTTATTCTGTTTTCATGAAAGATAATGAGAACATCACTTCTTTGGATATAAACAACACTCGAGTTGCATGCAAGGACCAATAACTAGAGCTCCAGCGAGCTAATTGAATCCATTGCTAGTTTGAAGGGAAGCATCAAAGCGGAGAGGGCCAGCAAGTGATGCTCAATCCAAGTGGAGACCCAAACTACATTAAGTTTGAGTCCACCTAGCTTGGAGCTGAGGAGCAACCTGGACTAAAATCAACTTCCAGATTGCATACCAACTCCGTTTTTTATATTCTACATATGCATGGAAAGCTAATTGATAAGAAAAAATTCCAAATGGAACCGGTCTTGCATCAAGATCTGTTCTAAATAAATGGCACCCATCAAAATAATCAGACGTCGAGAATCTGCCGAGGTATTACGTTACCGTATTTTGGGCTGTTGGCCCATGTACTGTCTTGGAGTCCACTAGGGACAGTCCACGTTGATTGGCCAACCCTAAACCTATATATTCAGCAGCTGCCCTCAAATTTAGGTTTTGGTTTTGCATAGAATTACTATATCTTTGACAGTCGTCGTTCATCGGTTCATGAGAGCCAACTTTATGTGCTAAATTTAAGATTTTCTACAAATTGAGTTGCGGAGTTCCGTGCCCTTGCTTGTGTTCATCCATTTGCAGGCAATAATTAATTTTCATGGCATAGTCAACTGGGTAGTGCATGGTTGATAACCAGAGAAAACACGGTTCTTCGGTTTTGGATTGTGGTGGACAGAATCCTGGATTATAAGCATAATGTTAGGGATAATCATCATTTAAGAAAATGTGATTTCATATCCTTTTGAATGGGTTGAATAGGTAAGGTGTTAGGTTCGTAATCACATTTTATACGTTGTCCTTATAGTATTGCACACTTCTGTAGTAAAATGAAGGATATGTGCTATGGAACTGAAGTACATCGCCAGATTTTGTAGGTTGGGGTGTTGCATTCGCTGTACAATCTCCTTGCTAAAAATGAATCTAGAAAACTTTACTCTGTTGTCCAAATATTAGAAGTTTTGAAATTGTTCTTCACCTACAAATTAAGAGATAGTGCTTTGAAGAGCGCCACTGCTATTCAGGAGGCAACTGTGGCGCCTCTTCCGCAGAGAAAGATCAAAGTTTACAGTACCAGGAAAAACGCGGACTGTAAGGTGTCACTACCAGAATGCTTCACATCCGCCCGCCTCCTCCGCCTCGGCCATTTTTGGACCCGGTGCTGATGGGGCTTCAGCACCGGGTCCAACGGCTAGGAGCGGGGGCGGCGCGAAGATGTGTCAGGTCGAAGACATTAGCACCGGGTCGTGGCAAGACCCGGTGCTAATGCGCCCCCTTTAGCACCGGGTGCAGCCAGCAACCGGTGCTAATGTGCCGAGGCCATTTCGCACCATTAGCACCGGTTGCTGGCTGCACCCGGTGCTAAAGGGTGCACATTAGCACCGGGTCTTGCCACGACCCGGTGCTAATGTCTTTTGTATATAGCACCTTCTTCCTCCCCCGGCCGAGCCAGCTGAACACTTAGGCGCTGTGTTCATGCTGCTCGACCGTGGGAGGGGAGGTGCTGCCCAAATTTTTTTCAAAATTTGTGAAGATTCTGCTCATCTAAGGAGCACTACAAGGTACACTCTTTCATTCTCTAATGTTTTATTTAGCTTGTAATCCTTCTATGATTTAAAAATAGAGGGATTTGTGAATCAAAGTAAAGCTAGCTAGAGAGAGCTTGTGTTCTTGGAGGAGAGAGAGGAGAGAGCTTGAGTTCATGGTGGAGAGAGTGTTCATGTTGTGTTTTAAATGGAGAGAGAAGGCAAGCTAGTTAGTATTTTGTTTTGTATGACTTGTGAATAGTTATAAGGCTTATGTATTTTATTTATTAGAGAGGTTTATATATTAAAAGTTGGAATAGTTATTTATTAATTTAATGAAATATATATTATTAGTTATGTATTAAAAGGTAGAATAGTTATTTATTTATTTAACGGAAGGTATATTTATTTATTTAATGAATATAGTAATGTAGTTTTAGAAATTTATTTATATAATGGAATATATATTATAATTTGTATTTATTTATATATTAAAATTTTTTATCTTTAAATTGTATTGTATATTTGTTATTTGTTAATAATGCAGATGAATAGACAATGGATGTACGGGGACCCCCACGCTCAGGCGTTCCGTGATGTCCTTAGGACGTTTCTCGATGCCGTCGAGGCTAACAGGACGCTGTCCGGTTTCATGTTCTGCCCATGCACCCATTGTAAAAATATACAATCGTACAAACAAAGAGGATGCCTTCAGGTGCATTTGATGAGGCACGGTTTCATGAGGAATTATTCTGTTTGGACGAAGCACGGTGACATTCTGTTATTGGCTCAATACTACGGTTCCTTTGCATATGCTGCAATGGGTGATGCCGATGAGGAAGATGTTGCTCGGGAAGGCGATGCTCAGGAAGATGTTGCTCAGGAAAATGAACCTACTAATGGACTCGGGCAAATATTGCGTGATGCCAAGAAAGACTGCGGCAATGATAAGGAACTGAAAAAGATACAGCGCTTGTTGCAGGACCACAAGACTGACCTGTACCTAGATTGCAAAGAGGGGCTAAATAAGTTGGGTAGCACACTTGAACTTCTGCAGTGGAAGGCAGCAAATGGTGTTACTGATAAGGGTTTCGAGGAGCTACTGAAACTCGTAAAGAAGATTCTTCCAGAGGGTAACAAATTGCCATCAACGACGTATCAAGCAAAACGTGTTGTTTGCCCTCTCGGTTTGAAGGTGCAGAAGATACATGCGTGTCCTAATGACTGTATCCTCTATCGCGGACAGTACGAACACTTGGATCGTTGTCCGGTTTGCACCTGCGCACAATACAAGATCAGGCGGGACGACCCTGGTGATGTTGGGGGAGAGCGTTCTAAGAAAAAAATCCCTGCGAAGGTGATGTGGTATTTCCCTCTGATACCCCGTCTGAAGCGTTTGTTCAGGAACAAAGACCATGCCAAACTGATGCGCTGGCACAAAGAAGAACGTAAGCAGGATGGCATGTTGAGACACCCCGCCGATGGATCCCAGTGGAGGAACATCGACAGAGCATTCCCAGAGTTTGATGCTGATGCGAGAAATGTTAGGCTTGGTTTAAGTACCGATGGCATGAACCCTTTTGGTGAAATGAGCAGTAGTCATAGCACTTGGCCCGTGACTGTTTGTATCTACAACCTACCCCCCTGGCTCTGCATGAAGCGGAAGTTCATTATGATGCCAGTGCTCATCGAAGGCCCAAAGCAACCTGGCAATGACATTGATGTGTACCTAAGACCATTGGTTGACGAACTTTTGCAGCTGTGGAAGAATGAAGGTGTTAGCATGTGGGATGAGGACAAGCAGGAGCAGTTTGACCTTCGAGCACTGCTTTTCATAAGCATCAACGACTGGCCTGCACTAAGTAACCTATCAGGACAATCAAACAAAGGATATAAAGCATGCACTCACTGTTTAGAGGAAACCGAAAGCATGTATTTGAAACATTGTCGTAAAGTTGTGTACATGGGTCACCATCGATTCCTTCCGGCGAAGCACGAGCTACGAAAGAAATGTGCGCATTTTGGCGGGAATGCTGACCGCCGTACAAAGCCGAGACACCGGAGTGGAGAAGAGCTATTTGATATGGTGAAGGACCTACACGTGGTGTTTGGCAAGGGAGACGGAAGCCAGGCTGCTCCGACGGGTGAGGATGGTCGTGTCGCGATGTGGAAGAAGAAGTCTATCTTTTGGGAGCTACCTTATTGGCAACGTTTAGAGGTTCGTAACGCGATTGATGTGATGCATCTGACGAAGAATCTTTGCGTGAACTTGATAAGCTTCCTGGGTACTTATGGGAAGCCAAAAGATACACTGGAAGCACGTCAGGAGCTGAAACGATTGAAGCAACGGACTGATCTACATCCAGAAAAGAGAGACAAAGGACGCCAGTACTTGCGTCCTGCTAGCTTCACTCTCAGCAAAGAAGAGAAGGCAAGCATGTTTGAATGTTTGAATAGTATCAAGGTTCCGTCTGGCTACTCCTCCAATATTAAGGGAATAATAAATATGATAGAGAAGAAGTTCACAAACCTGAAGTCTCACGACTGCCATGTGTTGATGACACAGCTGCTTCCCGTCATACTCAGGGGTGTGCTACCAGTTAACGTGCGGAAAGCCATTGTGATGCTATGTGCATTCCTCAATGCAATTTCTCAGAAGGTGATCAATCCAGACCATTTAGATCAGCTACAGAACGACGTGGTGCAATGTCTTGTCAGCTTTGAGATGATATTTCCACCATCCTTCTTCAATATCATGACACATCTATTGGTTCACCTCGTCAAAGAGATTCGTATATTGGGTCCAGTATTTCTACACAACATGTTCCCATTTGAGAGGTTCTTCGCTGTCCTAAAGAAGTATGTCCGTAATCGTTCTCGTCCAGAAGGATGCATTGCTAAGGGATACGAAACAGAAGAGGTCATTGAATTCTGTGTTGACTTTGTCGACGATCTTATGCCGATTGGTGTGCCCGAATCACATCATGAGGGGAGACTTGGTGGAAAGGGCACACTAGGGAGAAGATCGATGGTGATCAAGGACGTTGAGACATTTCGTAAAGCGCACCTCACAGTTTTGCAACAATCAACCTTAGTTGCTCCGTACATCGAGGAGCACATGCAGATTCTCAGGGACAAAATCTCAACAAAGTCTGCGGCCTTCATTCAGTGTCTGCACAACAGTACTTTCGCCGATTGGTTGCGAAGACGTCTTATGGGTGTCGAGGGCAGCTAGCTTTTGTAGCTAGAGGTCCATCGAGCATGATCTTGACATTCCAAGGATACGACATCAATGGGTATACATTTTACACAAGAGCCCAGGACAAGAAAAGCACCAACCAAAACAGTGGTGTCCGGATCGACGCGACAGACACCAATGGCAATACAAACTCATACTATGGAATCATAGAGGAGATATGGGAACTAGAGTACGGACCTTTGAAGATCCCAATGTTCAAGTGCCAATGGGTGAAGCTGACTGGAGGAGGTGTTAAAATTGAAGCGGACTATGGAATGACGTTAGTGGACCTAAACAAGATTGGCTTTCTAGACGAATCGTTCGTCCTGGGCAAAGCTGTCACACAAGTTTTTTATGTGAAGGACATGGCTAGCAGACCGAAGAAAGGGGCGGATAAGAAAGGTGGGGGTAAGCAATTGGACCCATGACAAGACGAGCCAAAGCGTCATATAGTTCTTCCTGGAAAGAGAAAAATCGTAGGAGTTGAGGACAAGACGGATAAAGATTATGATATGCTCGATGGCCGGCCTCCATTCTCAGTGGCTGATGACCCAAGCATCCTGTTAGCGGCGGAGGAGACACCGTATCTACGGCGTGATCACAATCAAGGAACATTTGTAAAGAGGAAGTTTATTAGTGTCCGAGTAAACGATGATGCCATGTAATTTAATTGCACTATTCCACCCAATTTGTAATTACTATATTTGCATTTATGTTCCACCTATGTTCTAAGATTTTCTATTGATTTATAAGATTGTTTTTATTAATTCTAGCATTTTATATTGGTTTTCTAGTAATTTATAAGATTTTCTAGTAATATCTAAGATTTTCTAGAAATTTATAAGATTTTCTACTAATTTATAAGATTTTCTAGTAATTTATAAGATTTTCTAGTAATTTATAAGATTTTCTAGCATTTTATATTGGTTTTCTAGTAATTTATAAGATTTTCTAGTAATTTATAAGATTTTCTAGTAATTTATAAGATTTTCTAGTAATTTATAAGATTTTCTAGTAATTAATAAGATTTTCTATTAATTTATAAGATTTTCTATTAATTTATAAGATTTTCTAGCATTTTATATTGATTTTCTAGTAATTTATAAGATTTTCTAGTAATTTATAAGATTTTCTAGTAATTTATAAGATTTTCTATTAATTTATAAGATTTTCTACCATTTTATATTGATTTCTAGTAATTTATAAGATTTTCTTATTTAATATATATTCTTAATAGATATTAATAACTGAATTAAAACAAGTATTAATAACTATGTATTAAAAACTATATTTATAAGATTCCCAAATAGTAGCCACCGGTGCTAAAGGCCGGTTTGGAAACTGGCGCCAAACGAAAATTTGGGGCCTTTAGCACCGGGTTGATCTAAAAGCCGGTGCTAAAGGCCCCCAATTTTCGTTTGGCGCCAGTTACGGCCTTTAGCACCGGCTGTAGAAGACCCGGTGCTAAAGGGCCTTTAGCACCGGGTGGTGGGAAGACCCGGTGCTAAAGGGGGGGCCTTTAGCACCGGGTGTTGTATAGACCCGGTGCTAAAGGCCCTTTAGCACCGGGTCGTGGCTGCACCCAGTGCTAAAGGCCCCCACCAATTTTCTTTTGGCACCAGTTACGGCCTTTAGCACCGGGTGTAGAAGACCCGGTGGTAAAGGGCCTTTAGCATCGGGTGGTGGGAAGACCCGGTGCTAAAGGGGGGGCCTCTAGCACCGGGTGTTGTACAGACCCGGTGCTAAAGACGGGGGACCTATATAGGCCGGGGACTTCTCTCCCCTTCCTCACTTCGGCCTCATCTCACAGATCGAAACCGCCGCCTCGTCTCCTCAGCCGCCGCCGTCCGTCGTCCCCGCCGCCGTCGTCGTCCCCGCTCCCGTCGTCCCCGTCGCCCGGCCGTGGTCACCCGTGGTCCCCGCCGCCGCCGTCGTCCCCGCGCCCACGCCGCCGCCACCCGTTGTACCCGCACCCACGCCGCCGCCGCCCGTCGTCCCCGCCGTCGTCGTCGTCCCCTCGCCCGTCGTCCCCGCGCCCACGCCGCCGCCACCCGTGGTCCCCGCGCCCACGCCGCCGCCGCCCGTCGTCCCCGCCGCCGTCGTCGTCCCCACGCCCGTCGTCCCCGCGCCGGCGCCCCTCG
This sequence comes from Echinochloa phyllopogon, assembly GCA_033239725.1. Taxonomy (NCBI): domain Eukaryota; kingdom Viridiplantae; phylum Streptophyta; class Magnoliopsida; order Poales; family Poaceae; genus Echinochloa; species Echinochloa phyllopogon. The sequence goes on from BTCW01000016.1 coordinate 19,253,362, forward strand.
TCCCCGCGCCGCCCGTCGTCCCCGCGCCGGCGCCGGTCCTCGTCCCCTCGCCGCCGCCGACGCTCGTCCCCACGCCGCCGTCGCTCGCCGCCCGTCACTGCGAGCCCTCTGTGAAGCCGGCCTTCGTGCCGTGCGTGCATGTTTGTGAGCCGGCCTTCGTGCCGTGTGTACGTGTTTGTACGTGCCATCTCTATATCATCTCGTATATATGTAATTTGTGTAGGCCGCCTCTGCTTCTACAAGTCGAGCTAAGAAATCAAAACGATCGACCACGAAGAAGCTGAAGGATGTCAAGTTGCACATCACTCGAGTGGAGGATGATGAGGAGCCAGTTGAGCCCCCAAAAGTGGCCAAGAAATTTGTATCTCAGTGCGGGGTAATTGTACGGGACAATGTGCCCATTAGTATCATAAAATGGAAGTCCACGGACCCCACTGAGGAGTACGTGCTCCCCGATACAGAGAAGGAGATGCTATGGAGGGAATTAAAGGCAATATTCGACTGGCCTAGCACTCATGAAGCAGAACTGAGGGATTGGACAATGAAGAAGATGACAGTTCTGTTTCAGGATTTCAAGAAGAAGTTGTACTCGCAATTTCTCAAAACCGGAGAGGCCCCGGATCCTGAGAAGTATAAGATCACTGATGACGAGTGGGAAGCATTCCTTGAGTACAAAACCTCCGAAGAGGGTGCAACAGCTAGCGCTAGAAACGGTGGAAACGCCGCAAATAAGAAGTACTCTCATAAGATGGGTTCGGGAGGTTACAAGGCAAGCATCGCTAAATGGGAGAAGATGGAAGAAGATCTATATGCTAGAGGCATCACTTCAGCGACACATGACTGGCCCACAAGGACCAAGCATTGGTACTATGGTCATGGAGGCACCCTAAACCCAATCGACGGCTCCTTAGTTTTTCCCGAGGACTTGTGAGAACTAGCTCAGTGTCTCCTCGATATCCTCAAGGCATCTGAGAGGGGAGAATTTCTTACTGATAGAGACAGAGATGAGCTAACCTATGCCTTAGGGAACAAGGAGCATCCTGGACGGACGCGCGGCGTAGTGTCACACCCGGTTTTAAAGGCAAAATCAGATGCATCTCATATGTGCGCCAGGATCAGTTTACACACATATGGTAGACGACACAAGTGAATATCCATAACCATGCATAACGAAAGAGTATTAAAGTGCATTTATTACAATCTCAGAGTTGACACAAATGTCATAGCGGAAGACTTAAATAAACGTGCATCTAACGAAGCAAAAGTGACTCCAACTCCACAGGCGTTGACTGGGGGAGACTCGCCTAGAACTCCTAAAAATCAGCAGTGAAATCCTCAAAATTCTCCCAATCTGAGCAGCATTCCTGGTGTAGTTGATGCAATAAAAGAAAGAAAACAAGCATGAGCACATGACGTACTCAGCAAATGTAATATGACATACAACGCTGGGGCAAAAAGGCTGGCTGACAATACTGCAGTAAGCACTTTTAGTTGGTCAAGTTTTATTAAGCAACTATTTACTAGCAAATGAAAGTAGATACCACCCACAAATTAATGAATGTCATAATCCCAACATAATCAAGTAACCACAATTTAATCCATGTTCAAGTATGATTATCATGTAAGGGTCCAGACCGCTCTTGACCGTGAGCACGGCTGTTATAACAGTTTTACACTCTGCAGAGGTTGTACACTTTCACCATAAGCCGTGATTCCCATTACCGAAGCATGCACCCGTCCCACACCACGTGGACCGAATACTGAGTTTCACTATGAGACCTTTACAAAAGCACTCTAATAAATGATAGCCCGCTAAGGTTTCCGGTTCAGAAGCAAAGCATAACCCTCCCTAATGAGGTCTGTCTCTTACCAAAGCCCACAGCTCAAGAGGACCGAGCTATACCCCATCAACCGCCGCCCCCTATGCCCCTTTCGAGTAAAGCTACCATAAACTAGAGCACCTAATTAGTCAGTCAAAGCCAGAGCCACATGGCACTCATGGTTGTACTGTTTTCCTGGGTGGTTCTCCATGTTCCAATTAAAAAGATATGATCTTGCCAATTAATTAATTAAAAGAGTATTTGGAACATAGAGTAGGGGTTCATTTAACCAATCCCAGTTGAGCAAGCTAAGCATCATCTACCATCAAAGTTAATTAAATAACCCAGTTTTAGGGACAGGAAAATATAGTGGCTAGGCAAATCCTTAAATAGGAACCCATCAAATTAAGACACATGCATAGATGGTGAAATTAATAGTTATTAGGACATGATACACTTGCCTTCTTCCCAACTCTATTGCTGCTCAAATCCTTCTCCAACAGTTGGTTCTTCAGAGAAATCCTCGAACTGCTCGCTTCCTAATCGCATCACACATTCATATGCAACGAAATAATACAATAAATAAGAAACAGTACACCAAACAATTCCAACAGATCAAAACAGTGGCACAAAACTATTCTACTCGTTACAACGAACTCGTGGGTGCAAGAATCACTAAAATCGGAGTTAAAACGAGAGAGTTATGGCTTTTTTAAGGTTCAGGGACTTGCTGGCAAAGTTTTAAAAGTTCCAGGGACCTAACTACGAAAAACCAGGGACTAAAACATAATTTTGTATAAAAACTCAAGGGCTTACGGGTAAAAAGACCAAAACAGGACCTCGGGTGTAATTTTAAAACTTGCAGGGGCTAAAACAGAAGAAAAATGACTTAAATTGAAATACTTTTGAACTGACTAGGACTGCGGGTTGATTTTTAAAAACTTGAAGGGCTCTTTTGCAAAATTGGCAGCGCTGACCGGTATCTCGGGTTTGACTCGCGGACGGATCTAATCTGAGCCGTTGGATCACGATCCGATGGCCAGAGGGTTTGGGCACTCCGGCGACGATGAGAGCGGCGGCGCTGCGATGTCCGCGGCGGAGCATCGCCGGAGAGAAATCGATCTGGGGCTACGGGACTCAGTTTGGGGCGAGATCAGGTGCTATGGGTGCGGCTCAATGAGACGAACTCATCTAGGGGGTTCTAGACAACCGAAGGGCGACGGCGAAGGCCGGCGATGGCGAAAGGCGGACGGCGGCGCTGTGAGATCAACGGCGAGCGATTTCGCTAGACGCGACGGAAGAAACCAAGCACGAGTAGCACAGGGAGCTAGCGGAGCCTGGGGGTGCCGGAGCGCAGAATCGACGGCGGCGGCGGAGCTTCGAAGGCGGCGGCTAGGGTTTGCGGCTCGGTTGGTTTGGAGGAGAGGGCAAAGGCGGCGGCCGCAGGTTTATAGGCGCGGGGACGGCTCGGGCCCACGCCTTGTCGTGCGTGCCACGGAGACGGCGCGGAGGCGGCGGCGCACAGACTCGGGTTCGAGTCCAGCTCGAAAACGACGGGGAAGAAGGGCCTGACAGATGGGACCCACCTGTCAGCGACTCAGGAGAAAAGGAAAAAGAAGAGTTCGGTTGGGCCGCGTCGGGCCGAAAGAGGAAAGAACGGGCCGAGCAAAAGGAATTCGGCCCGCTAGAAAAGCAAAGAGCGCGGGGAGGAAAATCGAACTGGGCCGAAAGTTCAGGGGTGCAAAGTGGACTTTGCAAAGAGTTAAGGGGCCTAATCTAAACTCAGCCTATTTAACTTTTCTTGAACTCAAACAAAAGCAAATCAAATTTGAATTTAAACAAAATTTAAATTCCAACTTGATTTACTAGCAACCAAAAATATATGCAATAGCATGAATGCAACAAAAACTTATTTTGACTAAAATTATTTAATATGATATTTAAATTGATAAAAGGTTAGAAATTCCAATTAAATCATAGAAAATTTATTTAAGCCTTAATAAATCCTAGAAAATTCAAAAATTGCTACAATTTAATTGTGATGAATTTTAGGGTGTTACAAACCTACCCCCCTTAAAGAGAATCTCGTCCTCGAGATTCTGATGGATTAGAGAAAATCTGAGGAAATTCTGCCATCAACTCATCTTCCCTTTCCCAAGTTGCCTCACTTTCCGCATGATGACTCCACTGAACTTTACACATCTTAATCACTTTACTCCTAGTAACTTTTTCAGCAGTTTCCAAAATCTTAGCTGGATATTCCATATAAGTCAAATCATCTTGCACATTTAACTCATCCAAGGGTAATTTTTCCTCAGGCACTCTAAGACACTTCTTCAACTGAGAGATATGAAACACGTCATGCACATAAGACAATCTGGCTGGCAACCCCAATTGATAAGCAACCTCACCTTTTCTATCAACAATCTTGAAAGGTCCAATGAAACGAGGAGATAATTTACCTTTCACCTTAAACCTTCTCAAGCCTCGAATAGGAGATACTTTCATATACACATAATCACCCACCTCAAAGGTTAGCTCTCTTCTTCTTGTATCTGCATAGCTCTTCTGCCTGGACTGAGCCATTCTCAAATTCTCTCTGATAATCTGAACCTGTCTCTCAGCTTCCTGCAAAATCTCTGGCCCAAACAGCTGACTTTCACCTGTTTCACTCCAATACAAAGGTGTTCTGCACTTTCTACCATAAAGCGTTTCGAAGGGGGCCATCTTTAGACTTGCCTGATAACTGTTGTTATATGAGAACTCTGCATATGGAAGACTCTTGTCCCAACTGCTTCCATGCTTCAAAGCACAAGCTCTCAACATATCCTCCAAAATTTGGTTAGTCCTCTCTGTCTGACCATCTGTCTGAGGATGATATGCAGAACTGAAATTCAACTTTGTATCCATAGACTCATGCAACTTCTGCCAGAATCTAGATGTAAACTGAGTACCTCTATCAGACACTATCTTTTTAGGTACACCATGGAGACAAACAATTCTGGACATGTATAACTCTGCTAACTTAGCGCTGGTATAAGTAGTGTGAACGGGTATAAAGTGAGCTACCTTAGTTAATCTGTCCACAATAACCCATATGGAATCATATCCTCCTCGAGTGCGGGGTAACCAAACAATGAAATCCATACTGATTTCTTCCCACTTCCATTCAGGTACCTTGAGTGGCTGAAGCAAACCGACTGGTCTCTGGTGTTCATCCTTAACTTTCTGACAAACATCGCACAACGCCACATGGGCAACCACATCTCTTTTTAGTCCATACCACCAATACCTTTGCTTCAGATCCTGGTACATCATGGTGCTTCCAGGATGAATAGAATATGCGGAATCATGAGCTTGCCTCAATATCTTCTCCCTGAGAGACTCGATATCCGGTACACATATCCTCTTTCTAAACCAAATTGTACCCTGATCATCTTCGGTGAAGTCGGGAGCTTTCCCTGCTAACATGGTTTCCTTGATTTCCTTTATCTTCTCATCAGTAAGGTGACCCTTCCGAATTTCCTGCTCCAGTGTAGACTCAACCTCCATTGTCACGCCTTCGGTCTGACTCAGAAATCTCAGGTTCAGCTTCTCCATCTCTACACACAACTCAGCTGGCAACTGGCGACCAAACATTGCATTTACTTGTGACTTCCTACTCAACGCATCAGCAACCAAATTAGCCTTGCCAAGATGATAGTTGATCCCCAGATCATAATCCTTGATCAATTCCAACCATCTTCTCTGCCTCAAATTCAGATCCTTCTGAGTAAATGTACTTCAGGCTTTTGTGATCAGTATACAGTTCACATATGTTACCTAGAATATAGTGCCTCCAGATCTTCAAGGCATGGACAACAGCTGCAAGTTCCAGATCATGAGTAGGATAGTTCAGCTCGTGCTTCCTCAACTTCCTGGATGCATAGGCTATAACTCTACCTTCCTGCATGAGCACACATCCAAGACCTCTACGAGAAGCATCACAATATATATCAAAGTTCTTGTGAATATCTGGCATAGCAAGCACTGGGGCTGTAGTCAACTTCCTTCTCAACTCTTCAAAGCTGGCCTGACACGCTTCTGACCAAACAAACTCCTTGCCCTTTTCTAATAGCGAAGTAAGAGGTTTTGCTATTTTAGAAAAGCCTTCAATGAATCTCCTGTAATATCCAGCCAATCCCAAAAAACTTCTGATCTCAGAGACTGTGGTAGGAGGTTCCCAATCCAACACATCCTTGAGTTTACTTGGATCCACTGCAATACCTCCATCAGTAACAACATGACCAAGAAAAGGCACTTGATTCAACCAAAACTCACATTTACTAAACTTGGCATACAACTGGTTCTCTCTAAGAGTCTGCAACACCAACCTCAAATGCTCCTCATGCTCCTCCTCATTCTTAGAGTAAACCAGAATATCATCAATAAACACCACCACAAATTTATCCAAGTACTCCATGAACACCTTATTCATCAGGTACATAAAGTAGGCGAGTGCATTTGTCAATCCAAACGACATCACAGTATACTCATACAACCCATACCTGGTGGTGAATGTTGTTTTAAGAATGTCGGAGTGCCTGATCCTCAACTGATGATAGCCAGATCTCATGTCAATCTTGGAGAAAACCTTAGCTCCTCTCAACTGATCAAATAAGTCTTCAATTCTGGGCAATGGATACTTATTCTTGATGGTTACCTCATTCAATGAACGATAATCCACACACATCTTCAGAGTACCATCCTTTTTACCCACAAAAATGACAGGTGCTCCCCAAGGTGAAGAACTAGGACGAATGTAACCTTTATCCAACAATTCCTTAAGTTGTTTCTTAAGTTCTTCTAGTTCATTAACAGCCATTCTATAGGGTCTTTTAGAAATAGGAGTAGTACCAGGTAAAAGCTCAATAATAAACTCAATGTCTCAGTCGGGTGGCATACCTGGCAAATCATCTGGGAAGACATCCGGAAACTCACAAACAACTCTGATTTACTGAGTAAGTTGAAGCTGAGGGTTGAGTGGCTCCGAATTCAATCTTCTCTCCCTGAGGGCTAGTCAACAACATGGACCTCTTGGCACACTGAATCTCCGCATCAAAAGCAGCCAACCATCCCATTCCAAGTATGACATCAATTCCCTCAGAGTTCATAACTATCAGATCAGCAGGAAAGTCTACCCCAACTATTTTCAGGTTAACTCGGGGACAGATAAAATTGGCTTTCATGTTTCCACCGGGAGAGCTAACTAGCATGGAATTTTTCATAGGGAGCATGGTTATATTATACTTAGCTATGTACTGAGCAGTAATAAAAGAATGGGATGCTCCAGAGTCGAATAAAACCGATGCAGGGGCTGAGTTGACAAGGAACATACCAAGTACCACATCCTGGGCCTCCTGTGCGGATTCTGCAGCAACATGGTTCACCTTGCCCCGCATCTGATTCTGCTGGCCCTTATTGCTCTGGTGCGTCGGGTTCACATTCTTGTTCTGCTGCTGAGGGGTATTCTGCCTAGGTGCACTGCCACTCTGGCGCTGTGGGGTCTGAGCATTCCTCTTAGGATAGTTGTAACTCTCATTCTGAGTATCCAAAAATCATGATCTTTCGTCTGAACGTAGACTATCAAATTCTGAAACTAACCCAACTTGAATCACCTCAATCGGAATTTTGTGGCTCGAGGTATAAAATAAACAAAACAGCTGTGTCAGGACCACAAGACACATTCTGGTTACTCCAATAAAACCATTATATCTCTCTGCCAGAACCTCCAAAAATCACAAAAAATTCCCAGAACCTAGGTTATCAAGTCCTTAATCCAACCCAACTAGATTTATGACAAACGGAGTTCTAAAGCTCCAGAAACAATTCAGACAGTACCAGGATATCTTTCAGCAGCGAGCACAGATTGTCGCATAACATGATTTATATGAGGGGTACAATTATATGGATAAAGTGATAGTTAAGTGCTAAGATCAGAGACCAAGATAAACCCAAACTAACTAAATTTATTTATTTAATAATTACTCAATTGTGGTCATCACTCCACAATTAAGTTCAATCATCACAAAGATCCAAATCACACACTTAGCACGAAAGCAAACATCTCTACCACACTTTTAAACCGAACTAAATCACACGCTACGCACGAGTCTCAATGATTCTAAACGTACTGAACTAACAAAAGAGAGGGTATCCTATCTTAATAGGTATGGGTGAAGCAACTAGACGATCCACCAAGCACTCTCTAGTGGGGCGGTGAATGACCCATCAACCCTTCTACATCTTCATCCAAGGGCGGAAGTGCTTCTCCCTTGAGTTCAGCTATCAGCCTCTTGTTCTTCCTTCGTTCAGCAGCGAGTTCTTCACGCACTTCTTGTAGCTCCCTTGTGGTGTCATCGGCGTGCACGTTGAGCATCTTGGTGAACGCCACTTGGACGTTGAGTGTAGAGTTTAGCACGCCTGGCGGTTGTGGCACAACCCCAATTGGAGTGCCTTGCTGCCTTCGGGGAAGATATGCCCAAGCAGTGAGACGTACTTCGGCAGCCTCCTCATGACAAAGCACAGAAAGTGCCCGTCTGGCTGCATCCTGGATTCCAGCTTCGAAGGTTGATCTCATGGCGATGGCATGGTGCACTGCAGCCTCTTTGGTTCCTCCATACACATAATCAGGCTTCCGGATGTATACAGCGACATCCCAGTCCTCTGGGTAATTTGGATGTGCCCTCCTTCTTCCACGATATTCTATCTCCACTGGGTAGTTCAGACGCCCGAAGAGCATTCGAAGCAGCATCGGGAACCCACTGTTGCCTCCGTCGTGGTGGTGAAAAGTCACTACCCACATGTCAGGCGGCGGAGGTGGTCCTTCACTTCCTTCAGATCCAGCTGGAGCATTCCCTCCTGAGTTAACTTCTTTGTCCATCACTTCCATCTCTTCAGGTTCCGGTTCCTCTTCTTGCACCGAATGTGACGAAGAAGGGGAAAGAGTGCTAACCAATCTAAGAGCACCTTGCCTTGTCAACACCATCTATGGTTTAAGCAAGAAGGGGTTAGAAAAGTTATAAAGACCTCGAAACCAGGTGAGATGGTGGAAAAGATAGAACAGAAAACAAAAATCAAGGAGGAGACAATTATCAATGACCAGGAATAATAGCAAAAGAAACCAAGAATGGATAGAACAAGAGTAGTTATGCAAAATAGACCTTAGAGAATGACCATTGCTATCTAAGCTTGCGTCCTACAGTCAACACAGCTCTGATACCACTTCTGTCACACCCGATTCTAAAGGCAAAACCAGATGCATCTCATATGTGCGCCAGGATCAGTTTACACACATATGGTAGACGTCACAAGTGAATATTCATAACCATGCATAATGAAAGAGTACTAAAGTGCATTTATTACAATCTCAGAGTTGACACAAATGTTATAGCGGAAGACTTAAATAAACGTGCATCTAACGAAGCAAAAGTGACTCCAACTCCACAAGCGTTGACTGGGGGAGACTCGCCTAGAACTCCTCAAAATCAGCAGTGAAATCCTCAAAATTCTCCCAATCTGAGCAGCATTCCGGGTGTAGTTGATGCAATAAAAGAAAGAAAACAAGCATGAGCACATGACGTACTCAGTAAATGTAATATGACATACAAGGCTGGGGCAAAAAGGCTGGCTGACAATACTGCAGTAAGCACTTTTAGTTGGTCAAGTTTTATTAAGCAAATATTTACTAGCAAATGAAAGTATATACCACCCACAAATTAATGAAAATCATAATCCCAACATAATCAAGTAACCACAATTTAATCCATGTTCAAGTATGATTATCATGTAAGGGTCCAGGCCGCTCTTGACCGTGAGCACGACTGTTATAACAGTTTTACACTCTGCCGAGGTTGTACACTTTCACCATAAGCTGTGATTCCCATTGCCGAATCATGCACCCGTCCCACACCACGTGGACCGAATACTGAGTTTCACTATGAGACCTTTACAAAAGCACTCTAATAAATGATAGCCTGCTAAGGTTTCCGGTTCAGAAGCAAAGCATAACCCTCCCTAATGAGTTCTGTCTCTTACCAAAGCCCACAGCTCAAGAGGACCGAGCTATACCCTGTCAACCGCCGCCCCCCATGCCCCTTTCGAGTAAAGCTACCATAAACTAGAGCACCTAATTAGTCAGTCAAAGCCAGAGCCACATGGCACTCATGGTTGTACTGTTTTCCTGGGTGGTTCTCCATGTTCCAATTAAAAAGATATGATCTTGCCAATTAATTAATTAAAAGAGTATTTGGAACATAGAGTAGGGGTTCATTTAACCAATCCCAGTTGAGCAAGCTAAGCATCATCTACCATCAAAGTTAATTAAATAACCCAGTTTCAGGGACAGGAAAATATAGTGGCTAGGCAAATCATTCAATAGGAACCCATCAAATTAAGACACATGCATAGATGGTGAAATTAATAGTTATTAGGACATTTGCATGAAATAATACACTTGCCTTCTTCCCAACTCTGTTGCTGCTCAAATCCTTCTCCAACAGTTGGTTCTTCAGAGAAATCCTCGAACTGCTCGCTTCCTAATCGCATCACACATTCATATGCAACAAAACAATACAATAAATAAGAAACAGTACACCAAACGATTCCAACAGATCAAAACAGGGGCACAAAACTATTCTACTCATTACAACGAACTCGTGGGCGCAAGAATCACTAAAATCGGAGTTAAAACGGGAGAGTTATGGCTTTTCTAAGGTTCAGGGACTTGCTGGCAAAGTTTTAAAAGTTCCGGGGACCTAACTGCGAAAAAACACGGACTAAAACATAATTTTGTATAAAAACTCAAGGTCTTACGGGTAAAAAGACCAAAATAGGACCTCAGGTGTAATTTTAAAACTTGCAGGGGCTAAAACAGAAGAAAAATGACTTAAATTGAAATACTTTTGAACTGACTAGGACTGCGGGTTGATTTTTAAAATCTTGAAGGGCTCTTTTGCAAAATTGGCAGCGCTGACCGGTATCTCGGGTTTGACTCGCGGACGGATCTAATCTGAGCCGTTGGATCATGATCCGATGGCCAGAGGGTTTGGGCACTCCGGCGACGATGAGAGCGGCGGCGCTGCGATGTCCGCGGCGGAGCATCGCCGGAGAGAAATCGATCTGGGGCTACGGGACTCAGTTTGGGGCGAGATAAGGTGCTACGGGTGCGGCTCAACGAGACGAACTCATCTAGGGGGTTCTAGACAACCAAAGGGCAACAGCGAAGGACGGCGATGGCGAAAGGCGGACGGCGGCGCTATGAGATCAACGGCGAGCGATTTCGCTAGACGCGACGGAAGAAACCAAGCACGAGCAGCACAGGGAGCTTCCTCACCTCGAGACGACGGCTGTCGCGGGGCCTAGCGGAGCCTAGGGGTGCCGGAGCGCGGAATCGACGGCGGCGGCGGAGCTTCGAAGGCGGCGGCTAGGGTTTGCGACTCGGTTCGTTTGGAGGAGAGGGCAAAGGCGGCGGCCGCAGGTTTATAGGCGCGGGGACGGCTCGGGCCCATGCCTTGGCATGCGTGCCACGGAGACGGCGCGGAGGCGGCAGCGCTCGGACTCGGGTTTGAGTCCAGCTCGAACACGACGGGGAAGAAGGGCCTGACAGGTGGGACCCACCTGTCAGCGACTCAGGAGAAAAGGAAAAAGAACAGTTCGGTTGGGCCGCGTCGGGCCGAAAGAGGAAAGAACGGGCCGAGCGAAAGGAATTCGGCCCACTAGAAAAAAAAAGAGCGCGGGGAGGAAAATCAAACTGGGCTGAAAGTTCAGGGGTGCAAAGTGGACTTTGCAAAGAGTTAAGGGGCCTAATCTAAACTCATCCCATTTAACTTTTCTAGAACTCAAACAAAAGCAAATCAAATTCGAATTTAAACAAAATTTAAATTCCAACTTGATTTACTAGCAACCAAAAATATATGCAACAACATGAATGCAACAAAAACTTATTTTGACTAAAATTATTTAATATGATATTTAAATTGATAAAAGGATAGAAATTCCAATTAAATCATAGAAAATTTATTTAAGCCTTAATAAATCCTAGAAAATTCAGAAACTGCTACAATTTAATTGTGATGAATTTTAGGGTGTTACACGTAGGCACAAGCATCTCATGGAAGAAAGGTTTCCAAGAGCACGCCGCCACCTATAGGAACCGTTCGAGGATGAAGGCCGAATATGAGCAGAGGGTGAGGGACCTAGAGCAAACGGTTGCCGCCCAGGGCTCAAAGCTCTAAGAAATGGAGTCAGAGATGGAGCGACGGATGAAGGTAGCATGGCTGCAGATACAACAAGTCACAGGCGGGACCGGTTCCACAGAGCATGCACCTCTCCAAGATGCGGCCCTTATTAGCCCTCCACAACAATATCAAAGCAGTCACACTTCCACATAGGCCGCCGAAGCGGTCCGTTACCCCGTGGATGAAATAACTCAACGGACCGCGTGCGAGCTTGTCGTCAGGCAGAAGAACTTAGCTGTGGTGGTACGTATGCGACCTTAGTTCGTACTGCATACATTTCACCGTAAATACCATTCATTTACTAACTTTCTTTGTGACTACTAAATTATCAGGTCGCATACGGTATGACCAAACGTGTGGAAGAAGGGCAAAAATGGCACTGCAATGACATTCCACATGGTTACGTACCTGTTGAGGTGGAGCAAGTCGTCACCAACTGGGAAGACTTGGAACTTGACATCCTCGGAGGTGACGGAGAAACAAAACTCGGTCAGTGTTCTCACTGCATCATTCTATGGAGCAAGGCAGACGTCGTCATACCCGGTGCACCTGCGGCTACCAACAAGCCTCCGTCACCTCCACCGTCTCCAAGAGATCCACCGGATCATGAAGATTCTCCGGGAGCTCCTGATGCAAGCCCGTCTCCTCCGCCGAAGAGGTCTCCGTCTCCTCCGCCGCGGAGGTCTCCGCCCCCTCCGCCGAAGAGGGGACGCCGCACTAAAGGCTCTGCCCCCACTCCACCAGGGAAGAAGGCGCGGAAAACCAGAGAGAAGCCCGCACTAGAGAAAACAGCGGGTGAGAAGACTCTAGAGGAGCTCGAAGCCTCGGTCAAAGCAGACACAAAGAGGCAAATGGCCGAGTAGAGGAAAAAACCGGAGCCGGAGCCGAAGCTTGATCCCACTGTCGTCAAGTCATTCCTCGGTAATTTGAGCAAGGGTCAACAGAAGGAAGTAATAGTAACAGACTATGACCGCTCATTACTGAAATCTCGCCGGAAGCGGAAGGCTGCAGATAAGGAGGCGGGCCCATCCAAAAAGGTTCCTCAGCTCGGCGAGCAACCTCAGCGGCCCTTGGGTCCATTGCCATCTCTGGACGAGATTAACGTGCAACGAGTAATGGCCGAGACTGGACTATCCAGAGCGCAAGTCCTGGGGGAAGAAGAGGTGCCTGTAAACACAACGTTGAAGTGGCCGTTTAAGCTTGGCGAGCCTATGGTCCCTCCTGAAATGGAGAGCAAGCTACAGATGAAGATGTGCCGATTCCATGAGTGGTACTTGGAAGAATCAAGAAGGAATAAACGGTGCATGATCAAAGTAGGCGTGAAGGACCATGATTTCTACAATGGTGACGATGATTGGGTCTGGCTTAGGTTTAAGGATATATATGAGCTGTACCACCGCGACGCCATGGACGTGGATTTGATCACCTGTTGGACACTGTAAGTACTTTGTTGTTGCTTATAATTCACAGTTTGAAAACAATAATTCCAATCTATGCTGACGCGAGCTTTATTTATTGCTTAACATATGCAGAATGGAGATTCAAAAATGTCGGAGATCCTCAATATATGACGTTGGTTTCATGGATCCTCGAAGGATAAGTGAAGAAATGATATTGATGAATCCTGAGGAAACATATGGAAACCTATACAAGTATATTAAGAAACAAAATTACTGCGACTCCATACTAATCCCGTACAACATCGAGTGAGTACATACACAGGCTTCTTCTTATACTGTCTGTGTACTATTTCATTTCTGATTATAATGTATACATGTATACAGATTCCACTGGTTCCTAATAATATTGTGTCCTAACCGGGGTGTCGTGAACGTCTTTGATTCATTGCACACTCCAAAAGAAAAACTACAGAACATCATGGACATGATGACAAGGTGATGTATATTTTCCCCTACTTAATTCACCCCTTACACTCGCAATGAATTAACTTAATTTTTTTGTTCGAAGGGCCTGGAATCAATTTCGTCAAGAACACCCGGGTATTCAACATGAAACACTAAAATGGAACATTGGCTTTCCGGTAAGCAAGTAATTTGTACATGTAGGCCTCGGCTATTATATTATATGAATTTAACTTAATTTCTTTTGGTCGACAGTGTGCCAAACAGGGGAAGGGAAATAATTTATGTGCATACTATGTTTGCGATTACATGTGGAATTGGGGACATAAAAAGCTTACACAACACGATATTATGGTACGTAATAATAAACGCATTTCCATTATTATTAAGTGCACAATTATTGTCTCCAACTCGGCGGATTAAATATTTTTCAATTACTTGGAAATTATAGATGTTTAGCCTGAAGGAAGAGTCTCTAGAGCTAGAAAGAATTGACGCAATTGCAGAACAGCTCGTCGGATGGATCTGGGACGAGGTCGTCAATCCCCGAGGAGAATTCCACATGCCAGTACTGGAGGACGTGCCGGACAGTTCAACAAGTCGTCAATCTTAATTAAGTAGAAAATACAGTTTAAATATATATAACTCGAGTTGACATGCATGAATATCTACTTTTGTAATATATATGTTTTCTATTTTGATGAAATGTCAGCTAATATGGATATAGAGTCGGCCGAATACGCATTAGAATACACGTATTAAAATATATACGTATATACACGTATATAGACGTGCATGCATGGCTACTGAAAAAAGCAAAAAAAAAAGAAATCCGGGGCCTTTAGCACCGGTTGCAGACAGCAACCGGTGCTAAAGGCAGGCCCTTTAGCACAGGGTTGTGTCTGGAACCGGTGTTAAAGGCCCTGCTAAAGGCGCTGCGGGGCAGGCCCTTTAGCACCGGGTCGTGGCTGCACCCGGTGCTAAAGGGTCCGGGACCCTTCAACCCGGTGCTAAAGGGCTTTCCCACCCGGTGCAGATGTTGATCCTTCTGGTAGTGTGTAGACACTAGGAAATTTGCAAATGTCTACTGATAATATGAGAATACAAGTAGCATGCAACAACGGAGCTACTTAATGGAAGTTAATTTAACAATGTTAATGATGCACGGAGAGAGTATGCATGCAGATATGTATGAAGATGGGCAATACAGTATGCATGCAGATATGTATGAAGATGGGCAACACAGTACATATATGCAGCAGACATATGGAGTCATTTGAAAATTCAACGCAAGTCCTTTAAAAATTCATCCACGGCAGAGAGGGGGGAGCCTTGTATGGCCCCAACGAGTATGACAAGTCCTTTGGTGGTTGCTAAAAGTACCCGCGGGAAAGAGGCGTGTACAAACTCCGTGGCGAAAATGGGCCCAGCGTTTAACTTTCTCCTTTGTCATGGTTAGTTTTATTCCACGGAATGTTATCCGTGCCGACGTCTTGTATCGTCCAACAGTGACTTGCTTCCTCACGAATACCGGCATTTTGGGTAAAAATCTTCCATCTCCAGCCTGTCCATATCGACTTCTGCATGATTGCGGAAGTCTGATTTGTTTTTATCATGTGTTTCCAAATAGATGGTCTCCTCGTGGAAACTCATGTTCACATATACATTTACGTGTGGGTGCATCTTTCAAATAAGGCCCTGACCATACTTAACGTGAACATGAGTTCCTGAATAAATCTGATTTAACTAAACTACTTCAATCTACTCTATTACAAATTACAATTTATTTTTGCTTTTCTATATACATAGCGTGAAAGCTACGTATCTAGTAAAATCTGTGTCAAAAATAAGCTGTAATTTTGAATGGACAGAGTAGTATAAATGCATGGACTCAAATTTGAATGGCCCGGCCGTAACAACCAGATCCCAAAACCTCACTCTCCCGGGTATTTTATTTTTATTTGGTTAGTAATTATCATAGATATTGTAATTAGGATTCTAAACTAATTCTATTTATTCCATATTTTCTGTTTATATATATAGGCTATACTGGTATTTGAAAAGGACTACTATAAAAATATCCTATGGTTGAGATTAATTACATACCTCTAAAAATATCGCATGTTACGTAGTATGAGTAATATAGACGGTATAAGAGTATTATATGGGAAAAATAATAGAAATGGCATCCATGTAATATATTTTTTAGAGAGTAATATATTTTCATTTTATAAGATTACACTTACAAATGAATGAGATTAATTACTAAACTACTCCTATTAATTGATGCATATGGTTGGATTTTTTTCAATACCATATACCAGTAAGTGATAGTATGAAGCACTTTAAGAAAACTCGTGTGTTTTGGTTTAGAATGTTACCTAAAAGCATTCAGCTGATGCTGAAAAAAAAGGAAAAAAAATCGAGATGGCCGGTGTTGTTTTTTTCGAGTAGGAGGACGTACTCTAGGCGAGAATAAAAAAAGACCCAGCAAGGACGAAGTTGAAGACGGCACTGCTTGTAGAACTCGGGCAACTTGAGTGACTGATCTCCTGTCAGGAAGTGTAGACGACAAAATAGAAAGGCTAAAGCCTCCAACTCGTCCGAGTTAGATCGATGGAAAAACGGAGCACGTACACCACGCTCAGCTGCAAGATCGAGTTTGTCCCCTTCCAATAAGCTGGCCGGATTCTTTTCCGGCCGAACACTACGAGAAAATAGTGCAATATTTTAAATAGGTTGCCTACCATCGAACTGATCACACGAGGAAATTCACTGCCGCGGCTAGCTCCGGCGAACATGGGGTCCATTCCAACGGAGGAGACGCAGCCGCACGCCGTCTGCCTGCCGTTCCCGGCGCATGGCCATGTCACGCCGATGCTTCAGCTGGCCAAGCTCCTCCACACGCGGGGCTTCCACGTCACCTTCGTCAACACCGAGTTCAACCACCGCCGCCTCCTCCGCTCGCGCGGGCCCGACGCGCTCGACGGCGTACCCGGCTTCCACTTCGCCACCATCCCCGACGGCCTCCCCCCGTCGGACGCCGACGCCACCCAGGACCCTCCGTCCCTCTGCTACTCCACCATGACCACGTGCCTCCCGCACCTCCTTGCCCTCCTCGCCGGCCTTAACGCTCCAAGCTCCAACACGCCCCCGGTCACCTGCCTCGTCGTCGACGGCATCATGTCGTTCGCCTACGACGCCGCCAGGGAGATCGGCGTGCCGGTGGCCGCGCACTGGACCGCGAGTGCATGCGGCTTCATGGGCTACCGCAACTACCGGCAGCTCATCGACCGGGGCCTCGTGCCGTTCAAAGCCGAGGCTGACCACACGGATGTCGCCGGCGGGCACCTCGAAGCTTCATTCGCACCACGGACCGAAACGACATCATGCTCAACTTCCTCTCGCGTGAGGCCGAGCGGCTGTCGCTGCCCGACGCCGTCATCATCAACACCTTCGACGACCTCGAGGCCACGACGCTCGACGCCATGCGCGACATCCTCAAGCCACCGGTCTACACCGTCGGCCCGCTGCTCCTGCAGGAGCGCCTCGTTGTCCCGGATGAGAGCCCCGTGGCCGGCCTCGGCTCCAATCTCTGGAAGGAGCAGGGTGGCCTCATGGAGTGGCTAACCGGGCGCACACCGCGGTCGGTGGTGTACGTGAACTACGGCAGCATCACAGTGATGACGAGCACGCAGCTGCTGGAGTTCGCTTGGGGGCTCGCCGGCAGCGGCTACGCGTTTATATGGAACGTTCGGCCGGACCTGGTCAAGGGCGACGCCGCCGTGCTGCCGCCGGAGTTTGCAGCGGCTATAGAGGGCCGTGGGCTACTGACGACCTGGTGCCCGCAGGAGGCGGTGCTGCGGCACGAGGCGGTGGGGGTGTTCCTAACGCACTCCGGGTGGAACTCCACGCTGGAGGGCCTATGCGCCGGGGTGCCAATGCTAAGCTGGCCATTCTTTGCAGAGCAGCAGACCAACTGCCGATACAAGCGCACGGAGTGGGGTGTTGGGATGGAGATCAGCGGCGAGGTGCATCGGGATGAGCTGGCGGAGATGATAATGGTGGTAATGAAAGGGGGCAAGGGGAAGGAGATGCGCCGGCGCTCAGGGGAATTGAAGGAGAAGGCGATGAAGGCGGTGCTGCCAGGTGGGAATGCTGAGGTCAACCTGGACATGGTAATCAACAAGGTTCTGCTCTCCAAGAACAAGGATGAAGCAATAAGTACTTGATTCTGATGATCAGATCTTTGACGGGAGCATGTATGGCCTTGTAACATGCTGTGCCATTTCTGTTTGAACAACTGGCTACCTAATACGTTAGCAACTATCCCTGCTGTTAATATTGAGGAATATTTTCATCTGTGATAAGCATATATGTCAAGTGTACAATCGACTCAACACGTGTTACTCAAAGGTTTTAGGCTGTGTGTGCTTGAGATAGCATTTTATAGGTTCCTTGCCCTTGGCAGATGGGCTCCCATCTGCCATGATGGAGATAGATAGAGAGCAAGCGCTGCACATGAACCTCTTCAATTGGTCATGATGCCTAGGGGATTTGTACAGGTGGGGTGCCGTGGCAATCATAGCCTGCATGGACTATTGTGTTCAGATAAAGGGCTTCCCCGGTTTAAATATGGAAGTAGGGGCTATGCTCTCATCCATTCAAATCAAAGTTGCTCGGAAGTAGCACCGCAACCACACACCACAAGCCCCCCACCCGCGCCTTTCACTCTCTGTCGTTTAGCGCTGGGGCGCCGCATCCCAACTCCTTGTGTGGCCCATTGGATGGAGAAACCAACTATTCATGGCCGTTGGCAGATGGTGCGATGGTGAGAAGAGCAAAGAAGCATACAGCCTTTTCTCTGTTGGAGTTGTGGAGATTTGCGATGCTCAGATTGCTGCACAGTAAGGTTACATTTTGTGCGGCCTGGCCGAATTGCAAACCCAAAAAAATTGCACTCTATCTGCTAGTTGCTTGTTTCGCTCGCCCGTCCGTTGAAAATACAGTCCGTACTCGGTAGCATAAACTTAAGTAGACACATTTTGTTGGTGTACAAAAGCTGTTGTGAAGATAAAATGTGGGTAATAGGAAACAAAAGCAATAGATCATTGGCTCGGTCTTGACTTCTTCAACGAAACTGATTGAACTATTGAAGCAACAGGTTTTGGCATGACTTGTTGACACTGCGTGACAATGCAGTTTATGTAGTGTTTATAGTTGATTTGAATTTTAGCCAAACCGTGAGCGAAATTCAACAGTAAAAATGACAAAATGTGCGTCAAAATAAATTCAACTATATCCATGTCCTTCGAAAGGGTAGAGAGAGAGAGGACAAGGGCTCCCAACTACCATGATGGAGATTGATAGAAGGTTGTGGGCTGCTCACGTCGTGGTGCCCGAAGGAGGCAGTGCTGTGGCACGAGGCGGCGCAGATGTTCCTGATGATGCACTTTAGGTGGAACACGACGATGGAGGGCCTCTGTACGGGGGTGCCCACGATATGCTGCCCTTTCTTTGCGGAGCAGCATGCCAACTGCTCTACATGCACGCAGAGTGGGACGTCAGGATGGAGGTCGATGGTGAGGTGCAGTGGGATGAGCTAGCGGAGATGATAAGAGAGGCAATGAAAGGGAAGAAACGGAAGGAGATGCGCCAACGCGTAGGGAGTGGAAGGAGAACTCTATGAAGGCGGTGCTGCCAGTGCCAGGTGGGAATGCTGAGGTCAACCTGGACAGCGTAATCAATGAGGTTCTGGTCTCCAAGAACAAGGGTGAAGCAATAAGTGCTTTGATATTGATGATTAGATCTTTGTCGGGAAGTATCCATGGCCTTGTCACATAGTGCGCCATTATGTTTGAACAATTGGCTACCTAATACGTTAGCAACTATCCATGCTATTAAATATTTTCATCTACGATAAGCATATATGTCAATGTGTAGAATCGATCCAACACGTCTTACTCAAAGGTTTTGGAGTGAGTGAGTGTGTGTGTGTGGGTGTGTGTGTGTGCGCCTGAGATAGCAATTTATGGGTTCCTTGCCCTTGGCAAATCGGCTCCCATCTGCCCCAATGGACATAGATACAGGGCAAGGGCGGCATGCACCTATTCAATTGGTCAAGATCCCTAGGGGACTTATACGAGTGGGGTGCCGTGGCCATCGTGGCCTGCATGGACTACTGCGTTCAGAAAGAGGGCTCCCCAGGACTAAATATGGAAGCATGGCCTATGCTTTCACCCGTACATATCAAAGTTTCTCGGAATTAGCAACGCGACCGCACGCCGCACGCCCCCCACCCGCATCTTTTGCTCTCTGTCGTTCTGCGCTGGGGCGCCGCGTCCCAACTCCTCATGTGGCCTATTGGTCGGAGAAACCAACTATTCCTGGCGGCCGGTGAGCGACATGTTTGATGTAGAGAATAGCAAACAAGGAAGGATATGGGTGAAGCAATAAGTTCTTGATCATTAATGATCATATCTTTGTCGGGGAGCATGCATGGCCTTGTAATATGTTGTCCCATTTCTGTTTGAACAATTGGCTATCTAATATGTTATAGCAACTATCCCTGCTCTTAATCATGAGGAATATTTTCGTCTAGGATAAGCATGTGTAAAATTAACCCAACACATGTGACTCAAAGGTTTGTCGTGTGTGGTTGAGATGTCATTTTATAGAGTTCCTTTGGTCTGCATGGTGAAGAAAAGAAACACATCTCACTGGAGTTCTAGTACATGTTAGCAGCAGTGATTCGAAGTTATTTGCATTATTTATCATAGGATCGATCAGATCATTTATTTGTTTGTGCAGCTACGTTTTGGCCTGCTTGGATGGCTTAGTATGGTCTTTATATATGTTGGCATCTGGCCTCGCAAGGTGACGGTTGGTTAGTTCAGTCTGGACGAAGTGTCCATTGCTATTGGTGGCGAGTACTGTACTGTGTAGGCTAGCGGGGATTTTCGGGCAAAAGTCTTGGATGGCATGTCCATTTTGCTAATGATCGAAATGGCGATGCTGTTGGCACATCTTTCGCAAGTGGCATCGTTGTGAGATCCATCCATCGGAGATGGTGATTTGGCCGGATACCTTAGATTTTTTTTCATTCAGCGTTGAGGACGTTTACGGATGCTGTATCCTCTTGGAGGAATCTCCATGTAGAACCTCTTCCCATGGAGGATGCTTCTGCAGCATGTACGGCAGCTCTTAGTTTTTTTTTTTTTTGAAAAGAGGCAGCTCTTAGTTTTGCTGATGTGATGGTGGACCTGGCGGCATTAATTTATTTAGTGGTCGCTTTCGTCGTGCGGTGGGTGTTGCTGCAATTGTTTTTGTGTTGTTCACCACCTGAACGGAGCCCCGATTATATCTCTCCTGTATATCTATTAGCCAGTTGGCCCCTCTTCATACTTCTGAGAAAATAACGCAGTCATCCGCAAAAACAGAATATGATATCCATAACGAGTGGACACCCGCTCCCGCACCATAGAGATATGCACTGGACCAACCCTCTTAAAGAGAGACAAGATAAGCCTGCTAGCAGAAACAAATATCATGTGGCCGTGTTTAGTTGAGGATAAAAAATTTTACACACACGACTTCTTGACCACTAATTAAGAGTATTAAATAAAGTCAGTTTACAAAACTACGTATAAAACTTTGGGTTAATTTGTGAGACCTATCTAATGAGGCATTTGACCGTATGATTAGAGAATTGTTACTGTAGCATTACCGTAGTAAATTAACGGTTAATTAAGCTCATTAGATTAATCGCATAAAGTTACATTCATCCTTAAAAAAGTTTTATAAATAGACTTTATTTAATACTTCATGCATGATTCCTCGAGAAATTTTTTTTTGCAAACACAACGAAACATGGCCATAGGATCACCCTATCATATGTCATTCCTCGGTCGGAAACTAGCTGACACAACACCATTAAATTTAATCAAATAAAAAAGAAACACCGAAACACACCTCATAATCAGTGAAACTTTTTTCTCATGGAACCCAAGTTTAGTCATGATGCCTTCTAGGTTTTTCCACTCAACACGATTGCAACACCCGATTTTCAAAAAACAAAACTAAGTGTACATCATATGTATACGAAGATCAAGTTTTACACGTACAGTAAACTAGAAGTAAATAACATATATAGTATCACGTACAAGAAAATATAAATGACTTACAAATCTATCAGGATACACATTTTATCTTGGAAACAATGCTTCAAACTTCAGAGGCAATCAAGTAGAGATTGTGTACGTCTAGACTCAGCACCATCTCCATGACATCTTTCATTTTGAGCAACATCCATGATATGGAACAAAAATAATTTGAAAATAGTAAAAGTGAGCACATGCCATACTCAGCAAATGTAATATGACACGCAAGGCTAAGACAAAAGGGCTGGCTCACGTACTGCAGTAAGCACTTTTAAGTTGGTCAAATTTTGTTAGCAACTAATGAATACAATATAAGTTTATACTATCCCACAATTAACAAAAACATATAAATAAATAGCAGGAATATAAGTAAAGCATAAACATAAACATAAACACAAACCATAATTTAATTTCATTTGTGAGTTCAATTACGGGGGCCCAATCCGCTCTTGAACGTGCATGAGCACAACTGATATATCAGTACAAAAATAAAAGCATGCATATGGGTTATTTCAGAGAAATACAAATACCCTATTGAGTATTAACACAAATTATATTTAAACATTTGGAAAAATGGAGTAAACTTAGTTATATTTAAACTACAAATTTGTAATTACAAATTATTCCAATTAAAGCATTAGATTGAACAAAAAAAATGAGACCATCTAATTGTACAATTTCATGAACAACGGTGAACTAATCAGTATTATGATAGAAACACATTTGTGTTGATATTAATTAATATTTTTATTTATTTATAAATCTCGTAGTTTAACTCTAAATTTATTTTAATTAGAAAAGTTAGTTACCATAAATATTACTCAATTTAATATTAATTTATAAAAAATGAGATATAACCTATTTGGATTTTTTTAACTAATTGAATTAGTATTAATCATGTTAAAACTTTTATTTAGGAAAGCATATTTTGACTAGTCTTTAATCAAATTAATAATAATAACTTTCAGAAATAAGGTATGTGTTAAATAACGTGTTAATGCGTGGTGCGAGTTGGTATAAAGTTAATGCAACGAGAACAGATAGAAACGGACAAAAACATAGGAAATATGGGTTGAGTGAGGTTCCATAGGCTAAAACACAAATAACCCTATACTTAACAGGATAACAGGTAATCTACATGACTCACCTAATAGTGGCCGCAAAACAGGATAACTTCAGGGTGAGATCTACAAAACGGGAAGGCTTAGGCTGGTTTGATGGCACCTAAAAGTCTTAGGAGGTCTTCTGCTAATAGGACATGACTAGAACAATTTTATCAAAATAACGGGTTCCTTCAGGGTATAATGTGCAAAAGGCTTGGAGCTTCCTTATCCATGTTGGAATGAAGCCATGGGCAAGGAGCGAGGGCCTTTCCGGCGCTGCGGAGTCCAAGGGACTCTAATGAGATGTGGAGGTGGGAGAGGAGAGGGAGACAAGGACGTGAATGCTCACCGATGGTGATTGGGCTGACGGTGGTGGCTGGAAATCCGCCCCACAGAGGAGGTGGCCGACGGTGAGGCCGCATCGCGGAGGAGCTCATCCGGCGATGATCTGAGGATGACGATGGATGGGAAGAATGCGGCTCGGCGTGGGTAAGCTGCCTTGCTCTATAGGGACTCGTCGATAGCAAATTGGGCCCGGTGGAGGGGCTCGGTTTCGGCGACCTTCAAGCGACAGCGGTCGGTGGTGCAGTGCGCATGTGGGGGAGGAAGGGATGATAACAAGGCACGCGTTGTGCTCATCTCCAGATCTACTTAAATGCACCCCCACGAACATATATTAATTATATTTCTCTCAATATGCAAGCTATCCATGTCATGCAATCATCTTAGTGTTTCTATTTTCAATGTATAATGTCATTTGCAAAAGAGTAAATTACATTCACGATACAACAACTTGTCACGTGGGTGCAAATTAGTCCAAGAACTTTCAAAATGCTCAATTTAGTACAATAACTTGACATGTGGGTGCAAATTAGTCCAACAACTTATAAAATTCTCAAGTTGGTACGATAAGTTGACACGTGGGATGTAAATTGGTCCAACAACTTGTGAAATGCTCAATTTAGTGCAATAACTTGGTAAATAGGTGCATCTATAGTCCAAACTTTACAACGATGATGTATTAAGTATAGTAGATGGACATGTGAATACCTTTTTATTATATTTACATAACTTATTTATTCATCGGTCCAAATTCAATAAATTCTAGAATAACAACATTAATTAGTATTATCGAAAGACTAAAGTACATGAGTGAAACTTTGAGATCTAAGATTTGTTTTCGGCTTCTTCTCATGCATTCAACAATTATGTAGAAAACAATTTTGTTTATGTCCTTTTAGCTACTTTTCCATTATGAAACAAGTATTGGAGGCTTTAAAAATATTTGTGTCAAGCTACTAAAGCACCTATATTGGTTTGCTTTTTAAGCTGAAAAATGCATATAATCAAATATGTAGAAAACAACAAGGACAAACTTATCAATACTGAATATGAAATTTAATATTCTTAATCAAAATTAAATAACTATATAAAAAATAATGAATTTGAAGACACAACATTACTTCCCTATGCAATGAAAGTTCTTATCTTAGCCAAATGCATTACCATAGTGATGCAAACATCAATAGCTGTAACACCCTAAAATTCATCACAATTAAATTGTAGCAACCCTCTGAATTTTTCTAGGATTTATTAAGGCTTAAATAAATTTTCTAGGATTTAATTGGAATTTCTAGCCTTTTTATCAATTTAAATGTCATATTAAATAATTATTTTAGTCAAAATAAGTTTTTGTTGCATTCATGTTGTTGCATATATTTTTGGTTGCTAGTAAATCAAGTTGGAATTTAAATTCTGTTTAAATTCGAATTTGATTTGCTTTTGTTTGAGTTTTAGAAAAGTTAAATAAGCTGAGTTCGTTTTTGCCCCTTCAACTATTGGCCCAGCTCGACTTTGCCCCTCTATTTCTTTTCTTTTCCCCGGCCCGATTCCTTTTCCCGGCCTGCTTCTCCACTTTCGGCCCAGCTTCGGCCCATTCTTTTTCTCCCCCACCTTCTCTCACTGACGCGTAGGGCCCACGCGTCAGCTTCTTCTTCTCCCCTTCGTCGCTGAGCACGACTCTGCCCGAGTCCGACTTGGCCGCGCCGCCTCGTCCGTCCCGGGCACGCACGCCTAGACGCGTGGGACCGAGCCCCCCCTCCGCACCTATATAACCGCCGCCGTCGTTGCCTTCCCCTCCAGATCAACCGCGAGCCGCAACCCTAGATGCCCGCGCCGCCGCCGCCAAGTTGAGCGCCGCCGTCGCCGATTCGCACCGCCGCCGCCTTTCCTTCGACTTGAGCCACCGCGGGAGGTTCACAAGGAGGTAAGGAACCCTCCCGTGCTCGCCGCCGATCTAGCAGAGCCGCCGTCCGCCATTCATCGCCGGCCGGCCGCTGCGTTCCCCTTCCGCCGCCAAGAGCTAGCCAGGTGAGCTCGCCATCCCCTCCCGATTCTCTAGGTCCAAGTCTCGTCGCAAACCGTGCACCGTAGCGCGATTTCGTGGTTGCTCCGGCGAGCCTCCGCTGTGGGAACGAGCGGCGCCGCCGCGTCTGTCGTCGCCGGCGTCACCCCGCTGCCCGATCTATTTAGGACCGTCCGATCTAGATCCAAGGGTCCACGTCAGCCCGAGCATCCAAGTCAAACATGTCCATACCGGTCAGCCGTGGCCACTTTGCAAAAGAGCCCTTGAAGTTTCTCAAAATCAACCCGCGGTCCAGCTCAGTTCAAAAGTATTTCAATTTAGGTCCTTTTTCTTCTGTTTTAGCCCCTGCAAGTTTTTAAATTGTGCCCGAGGTCCAAGTTTTGTCTTTTTACATGAAAACCCTCGTAGTTTTATACAAAATTATGTTTTAGCCCTCAGATTTTCGCAGTTAAGCCCCTGGAACTTTTAAAACTTTGCCAGCAAGTCCCTGAACCTTAGAAAAGCCATATCTTTTGCGTTTTAACTCCGATTTTAGTGATTCTCGCGCTCACGCGTTCGTTGTAATGCGTAGATTAGTTTTGTGTTGTTGTTTTCTTCTGTTGGAATTGTTTGGTGTACTGTTTCTTATTTGTTGTATTGTTTCCTTGCATGTGAATGTGTGATGCGATTAGGAAATGACCAGTTTGAGGATTTCTCTGAACAACCAACTGTTGGAGAAGGATTTGAGCAGCAACAGAGTTGGGAAGAAGGCAAGTGTATTATGTCATGCAAATGTCCTAATAATTATTAATTTCACCACCCGTGCATGAGTCTTATTTTGATGGGTTCCTATTTAAGGATTTGCCTAGCCACTATATTTTCCTGTCCCTGAAACTGGGTTACTTAATTAATTTTGATGGTAGATGATGCTTAGTTTGCTCAACTGGGATTGGTTAAATGAACCCCTACTCTATGTTCCATATACTCTTTTAAGTAATTAATTGGCAAGATCATATCTTTTTAATTGGAACATGGAGAACCACCCAGGAAAACAGTGCAACCATAAGTACCATATGGCTCTGGTCTTGGCTAACTAATTAGGGACTTTAGTGGATGGTAACCTTACCCGAAAGGGGCAAGAGGCACGGCGGTTGACGGGGTATAGCTCGGTCCTCTTGAGCTGTGGACTTTGGTAAGAGACAGATCTCATTAGGGAGGGTTATGCTTTGCTTCTGAACCGGAAACCTTAGCGGGTTACTATTTACTAAGGAATCTTTGTAAAGGCCTCGTAGCGTCCCTATGCGGTCACACCTCGGTAGTGTGATTTAAGAGGATTGGCCCCCTCGGCATGGTTGGGTTTAAAGTTCTTTTGAACTTTTACGCGGCTTATGGTGAAAGTGTACAACCTCTACAGAGTGTAAAACTGTTATAACAGCCGTGCTCACGGTCTAGAGCGGCCTGGACCCTTACATGATAATCATACTTGAACATGATCTAAATCGTGGTTATATGAATATGTTGGGAATATGACATTCATTAATTTTTGGGTGGTATGTACTTTCATTTGCTAGTAAACAGTTGCTTAATAAAACTTGACCAACTAAAAGTGCTTACTGCAGTATGGTCAGCCAACCTTTTTGCCTCAGCCTTGTATGTCATATTACATTTGCTGAGTACGTCATGTGCTCATGCTTGTTTTCTTTCTTTCTTTTATTGCATCAACTACACCCGGAATGCTGCTCAGATTGGGAGAATTTTGAGGATTTCACCACTGATTTTGAGGAGTTCTAGGCGAGTCTCCCCCAGTCAATGCCTGTGGAGATGGAGTCACTTTTGCTTCGTTAGATGAACGTTTATTTAAGTCTTCCGCTATGACATTTGAGTCAACTCTGAGATTGTAATAAATACACTATAATACTCTTTCGTTATGCATGGTTATGGATATTCACTTGTGACGTCTACCATATGTGTGTAAACTGATCCTGGCGCACATATGAGATGCACCTGGTTTTGCCTTTAAGACCGGGTGTGACAATAGCTAATTAATACATGAATATACTATCTATTACAACCCGACATTAGAAACTACGTTACAGTTGTCACGTTTGGACTATAGATGCACCAATTTACCAAGTTATTGCACTAAAATAAACATTTTAGAAGTTTTTGGACCAATTTGCTACCACCTATAGTGTTATTGCACTAAACTGAGTATTTTACAAGTTGTTGGACCAATTTACACCCACCCACTAAGTTTTTGTATGGTGAGTGCAATTTACTCACAATAATATTGCCATACAATCACCTTAGTGTTTATGCTTTCGATTTCACCTTAAAATTATGTTTAAGAAATTTTCACAACATCGCGCGGGGTATCATCTAGTTTTATAGAGGCCAGTGCCCGAGGTTGGTCGTGGCGCGCACGCGCATGCGAAGCCGGCAGGGGCGGCGTGCTGTGCCTCGAGCTGCAACCGCAGCTTGCCGGGTTGGATCAGGCCTGAACCGGGCCTCGCAGTTTGTTGGCGGTCGTTACGGTTCATTTTCGACCACCAATACTCGGGAATAAAAGAGGCTTTATGCAACATTCCATGCACTTAGGTTTACTTCTAATTAAGTTCCATGAGTTTTGGTGTGTTTCACTTGTGCAGGTACATTAACGACAAATACGTGCTATTGGGGTCGGAACTAACCGATTCGGCCGAACGACATGATTCGGCCGGTTACCCCCCTTAGCCGTAGACGACGCGAAGCACGACCAGAAGGTCATCCACGTCAGCAATGACCGAGCGACGACCGTGCAAGACACTTGGACCATCGGGACATCACTTCTGGGCCGAACCAACACAAAGACCACCACTTACAAGCAGCCCAGAAGGTCCAGGAGGGAGAGGCGGTGCAGGGGAGCGCTACTGGGCCAAAAGCCCCGTTTGGCCTAATCCCCCAATTCGGCGCCACCCCTAGGTGATGCACCGACTCTGCGCCGCCTCAGCACCAAGGCGTTGCCACATGGCAATTCGGCCGAATTGCTCGGTTCGGCCGAATTGCTCGGTTCGGCCGAACCGGCTTGTTCGGCCGAATCAACCGGGCACCGCCCTACGGTTGCTTGGCCGCTGCTCCATCCTCCACCGCCCTTCCTTGCTATAAATAGAGGCCCTCCTTCACCTGAAAGGCACACAACACAAGAGAGAAGTTCCTTAGCGAAGCGCTGCCACTTTCATACTTAGAAGATAGGGAGAGAAGAGAGGTGAGCGTCCAGAGAGGAGCCGAAGTGTCGGCCCCTCTTCCAGCTGTACCTCTACGGATGCGGCTCTGCTTCGAGTGACATCCTGTTCATGTCTGGTAACTTTTGTATCTCTTCCTGATTAATTGAGTAGTCAGTTCTACATTTATTTACTTGCTGGTTCTTCGTTCAATGATTAGTTGATTGGTATAATTGTATACTGGTTGCTTGGCTTGGGTGCTTGTCTTTCTATAGGAGATAAGTATTAACCGACTAGTGTAGGCATGGTGCCTATACTTGAGGTTAACTTAGTTTGTCCCCGAGTCTACAGAGGTGGTAGCCGTTAGGTGGTGACAACCCTATACGGCCTACGTAGTCCATCACGTTCGTCTCGGCCTGCAGGATCCCAGAGTGTAGGATTGGTGACACCCCTTCTCATCCCTTTCTGCGTGTCATAGGTTCTATTGTCCCGAAGCAAGTATCTATCTGTACCCTCTAATTCACTCAGTTAATCAGTAGAGTGCCTCTATCAGACTCGTACCCTCTCTACCCTCTCATCGCTTCTATTCCCGCTTTGTTGTTGTCATCCACTTCATCCATCCTATTCCATAACCCTTGGACAACTTAGTTTAGAATTAGTTCAATTCTCATTCCCCGTGGAAATCGATACCTTGGAATACTCCCGGGTGAAAGCTACATCGGTATCCGTCTGCTTGCGGATTTATCTGCAGGCCGTAAGGAGTGCCAACAAGCTTTCTGGCGCCGTTGCCAGGGAACGGTAGCTATTCTAATTCTGAACCCAAGTTGTCTGTGTGTCCCCATGATCCACCATCCACCACATGGATTCAACTCTTACCTTACGTCAACATTCCGCTCCAAAGGATGATTGTTTGGAGCCTCCACCATCATCACATCCCATCCACAAACCCGGCTATGAGGTGCGTCCCGGCTTCATAGCCATGGTTCGAGAGCAAACGTTCTCAGGAACGAATGCTGAGAGCCCTATGCGCATTTATGAGAGTTTGAGCCTGTATCGGGCAGGACACAAGAGATGCTCAAGTGGAAGCTATTCCCGTTTTCATTAACGGGAGGAGCAAAGTAATGGTACTCTCTGTCTGTCAAAAATATGGAAGGGAGCTGGGAAATCCTTAGAGAAAAATTCTCCCTAAATTTCTTCCCAGTTTCCAAGGTAGCTAGCCTCAGAATCGAAATCCTTACCTTTAAGCAATTAGAGGGAGAGTCGTTAGGAGCTGCCTGGGCTCATTTCAAGGAAAATTTGGCATCTGGACCCGACCTAGGCTTATCAGAACCTATCATTCTACAATATTTCAGCCTTGGCCTTTGCCCCGTAGCCACCACTTTCTTGAACTCAGCTTCAGGAGGGTCGTTTTCTCATTTGGTTCCTAGTGAAGCGAGGATAATCTTGGATTGTATCCTGGATGACACTCCCTACACTGGAGTCTATGACGAACACCCCGATGAAGAAGAGAAACAGCCTAAACCTAAAGAGCCTATACATTTACAATCCAAATCTATCAGCTCTTTCGTTCCATCAAAACCTGATGCTCATTTCAAACCACCACTATATTCTAGCCTGGACTACTATCATCCACTCTACACCACTCCCTACGATTTTGACGATGATCTATTCGATAACGTAGGGAGTGCAACAAGTTTCCCATTGGAACAATGTGTACAGCAAAAGGATCCACTAGCCGACAAGGAAGCACTAGAATATCAAAGAGAGTACTTAGGACTTCTCTCTGCCATCATGAGTCGGAAATGGCTAGATGAGGCTGAAGCCTCAATCGAGGTCGTTAAGATGCCCAAGAGAATACGAACAATCTTTTGTGAAGTTATGGGCATAGACAACGAAATCGGGTACGACCCGAGCCTCGGAATTAACATAATCTCTAGCTCTTTGGTATGAGCTCAACTCCCCGATGAACCATGGTCATCATCTCAAAAACGTCTAAGGTTCACATCGGGAAGGATCCTCGATTGTTTAGGGATCTTGCGGGCCACACCCATTAAGATTAATGACCCTAAACTTCTCCTCGATTTCCATATCTTTGACCTGCCCAATGATTCCACACATTCCATCTTTATTGGTAGGCCAGTCATGAAAATCGTGGAAAACTCACCAACAAACCAGCTAGTAGAACTTAGGATCGGAGAAGAACCTGTCCCAGTCTCTTATTCCTATTCCTTGAACCCACAAATAGTGACGGACCCCGATCCTGACCCTGTAGAGGAAGTCATGTCAACAACTCTGGCAAACTTAGAGCAACCTATCCTAGAAGAAGATGTCCAATCCTTTATGGAGGTAGAAGAAATTCATCCTCCAATCGAGCCTGAGCCTCTTCCCTCTAGACAGAAGGATGCCTTCCTCTTTAGGGACAAACAAACTCAAGTGACCATTAGTGACATGCCCTCTGATGTTGAAACTCAACATATTCTCATTGTCCTGGAGAAAGATCACTCTGTCCAAGATTTAGAAGGGATTACTAGTAATCATCATACACATCATATCTCTATCTCATCTTATCTTGGGGTCGCAAGGAAAGTGTCATGAAGATTCATCTTTGACCGAGGAAATACTAGATTCAAAGTCAAAAGCAATCATCTTCCCCTATCCTACTCCTAAACACGACCTTATGCCTACACTTCCCACCAACATAAAGGGGGTTCGTAGTCTCCTTGGACACGCTGGGCTTTATAGGTGTTTCATTGAAAATTTCTCTCTAATAGCCCGGTCGTTAACTAATCTCCTAGCCAAGGAAACTCCTCTCATCTTTGATAAAGAGTGCTATGCTTCCTTTCACACCCTCAAGAAAGCACTCAATTTCGCTCCTATCATCCAGCCTCCCGCCTGGAGCATCCCACTAGAAATCATGTGTGATGTGAGCGATTATGCCGTAGGAGCTGTTGTGGGCCAAACCGAGGACAAGAAGCTTTATTCTATGTCATACGCTAGCATAACGCTCACTGGCCCCAGCTCAACTACACAACCACAGAAAAGGACTCTTACCAGTTGTGTTGTTATAGACAAATTCCGGTCCTACCAAGTTGGGGCAAAGGTCATAGTCTATTCAGACCATGCTGCTCTGAAGTATTTTTTGACCAAATAGGATGCGAAACCGAGACTCATCCGTTGGGTCTGTCTCGGATACAAGTCCCGTTAGATCACCTCATTGATGATTTCTTACGGGATGATACGCTCCTCGGGGTCACAATACTAGAGCCGTGGTGCGCCAACATAGTCAACTTCATGGTGTCTGGGTACGTCCCGTCAGGTGAAAATAGGAAAAATTGGTTTACGAGAGCAGACTTCACCTATGGGACGACCCATATCTGCTCCGGTAATATTCAAGTTTGGGGGAGCCATATTTTTATAGCCACACCTTATCACCCCGAACTTGTGGTCAAGCAGAACATCCAACATGTAGATCAAGAACATTCTGCAAACGATCATCAATGAGATGGGTAGGCACTAGAGAACTAGGCTCTTTCGTGCACTCTGGGCATACCAACCCACTTTGGTTCGGGTAAACTGGGCCACTTCGGCCAAACCATTGTTCGGCCGAAGGCAACCCTTGGCCTATGCGCATCCATTCGAATCTTATGTCCTATCTCTATCCCATCTTATCCTGGAGTCGTGAGTAAAACATTAGGAAAGTTTTCTTTCGATCGAGTCTTCTCGATTTATTCTAGAGACCGTCGTCCTCCTCCGTCACCTTCCCGAACATAGAGCCGGCATACCTAGCCACCATGGCCACCCAAAGACCTTTCCTCACCCAATGGTTCCCTCTCCAAGAGTATCACAAGCAAAATTTTCTAAACCCACCAACGGAGAGTCATGTGTGGAACATTCTGAGGAGGAGGAAGAAGAGGAGCCCATGGTTGTAAAACCTGAAAGAAAAGCTAGCACAAACACGCTGGAAATTGAACAATCTGGATGAGAAGGTCACTGAAGGCGAGCCTTGGTAGATAGACAAGGAATGACAAGATCAATGTCCTCTGCCAAGCATTCACAACCAAATTCAAGAAGCTCGCCAAAGCCACATGACATCTAGACCTTTACGATCCACCTATAGAGTAGATGTCATGTGGTTGCATCTTGTAGAGCACCATTAGTTTAAATTTATTTCCCATTTCAATTTCCCTTTTGCTCAGATCATTGTTTAGGAGGTGCTCTCTTTATTTCCCTTCCAATTTTTGTTTTCCCAAATTTAGCTTGATTGATAAAATAAAATAAAAATCTTAGTTTGAACTGTCCAAAATAATGCTCTGACTGGTGCTGCTGAGCCAGTCAGAGAATGCACAATATAACAGATGTTGCATGAGTACAGGGACGACACAGTGGAAGAACAGGACGAGAACGCGCAGGACGATCCATTCAGCTAAACCATTTGGTTCTGGTGAACTGGCTTGTTTTGGTGAGCTGGTTGGTTCAGCCGAACCAGCCCGACTCAACCACTTCGCACACACGCACGCTGAGTACGGACTCTGAGTATTCGCAGGGATGGTATGGAGGGGGTACGACAGTGCCTTCCAACCTTACTTCCCTAGGCACTCTCAGTCCGCACGCTTCTCTACACCCAGTAGCTATGACATCGGTCGGGAGTCGTCCTATATCTCCGACCGAGTCGACCGCCTCGACGACCATACCAGGAACATTGAAGGAACACGGGTACGCCATTCTCAATATCATCAAGAGAATAGCGGCGTGCTAGACTCTATAAGGTACAATGTCCAGCAGCAGATGAACCAGATGACGGAGTACTTCTCAAGGTTTCGACCCTACCAATGAAAGATCCAAGCTTGGGGGAGGACCCCACCAGGTATGTTCTGTGTTCATTTGAGCACTTTGATTTCGCATTTGCCATTTCCCTTCCTATTTTATTTCCATCTTAAAATAAAAATACCAAAAATATTTCCCTTGAATAAAATAACCCCCAACTATCCATGGAATGAACCATATGCCTCTCACCTTGGAAATGACGAATAGTTGCTCTGTCATTAATCTTGCAAGTGCTTTGTTTTCAACTAGTTGCCTTGTAGTACTTGAGTTAATTGACATAAGTAAAAATGAACTTGAACCTTGTTGAAGCACATGCTTTATTCCAAGTCTAAGTTGTTGTGAGGAATGATATAGTGAGATTGTGGTTAAGTTCTACTTTTATTTACTTGTTGTTTCTTCGTTCAATGCTTAGTTGATCGGTATAATTGTATACTGGTTGCTTGGCTTGGGTGCTTGTCTTTCTGTAGGAGATAAGTATTAACTGACATGTGTAGGCGTGGTGCCTATACTTAAGGTTAACTTAGTTTGTCCCCGAGTCTACGGAGGTGGTAGCCGTTAGGTGGAGACAGCCCTATACGGCCTACGTAGTCCATCACGTTCGTCTTGGCCTGCAGGATCCCAGAGTGTAGGATTGGTGACGCCCCTTCTCATCCCTTTCTGCGTGTCATAGGATCTATTGTCCCGAAGCAAGTATCTATATGTACCCTCTGATTCGCTCAGTTAATCAGTAGAGCGCGTCTATCTGACTCGTACCCTCTCTACCCTCTCATCGCTTCTCTTCCCTCTCTGTTGTTGTCATCCACTTCATCCATCCCATTCCATAACCCATGAACAACTTAGTTTAGAATTAGTTCACTTCTCGTTCTCCGTGGAAATCGATACCTTGGAGTACTCCCGGGTGAAAGCTACATCGGTATCCGTCTGCTTGCGGATTTATCTATAGGCCGTAAGGAGTGCCAACACAGTTTCGGCCCAAACGACTAGCGTGGCCCATTAACAAGAAAAGAAAGAAAGGGTGAGTTGGATTTTTAGGTTAGGGTATAGGCGGGTCAGGTTCGGCTAGGCTTGGCGTTTTGAGTATAGAAAAATATCCAAAAAAATTTATATAAATCAATTAAGACATAAAAATATCCTAACAATTCTAAAAATCTCGGAAAACATTTCAGAGATACAGTTGGACATGAGAAACCCAAATGAAATACTTTGAGCTTATGAAAAGGATTCTAGCACCCTCAAAAAATTGGAATTTGACGTATAAAAATAGGAATAAAATTGTGAACAATCTGGAAAATACCTAGAAAAACCTATTAGGCTTATAAAACCATTTTGAAAACTTTGCACACACAAAAACACTAAATGCAACCGGCAAGAATGCAAAGCACACAGCACAACAATCTGTGTTGTTTGAATTTAACTCAGAAAACAATTAGTTTCATCTACTAAATTCTTTGTTAATCATATAAATATTAGAAAATTTTAGAAATTTGAGAAAATGATTGTATTAATTAAGCTTATTATTCACATCCTAAAATCCGGAAATTTTACGGTGTCACAACAATCATAAGCCTTCCCCATATCTTGTTTAATCGCACATGCACCTATGTTCCCCTTCTTCCTCTTCAGATAGTGATTTCATTCGTATCCAATAAGCACATTATCTGTGATCATCCTTTTGGGAACAAAAGCACTTTATTCTTTCAATATAATTTCATCTAGAAAATTCTAGAGTCTATTAGCCAAGAGCTTTGAGCATATCTTATAAACAACATTGCACAGAGAAATTGGCCTACGTTGTTCCATCTCATGTGTGTTCTTACACTTCAGAGTCTGCACAATATAGTTGTACCATTAATCTCCTCCGGGTAACGCACCACCATTCAAAAAGTCAAGAACAGCGTCAGCTAGCCAGGCCCAACCAAATCCCAACCCATCCGGGCCGGGAGCCTTATTTATTCGGCCCCATCGTAAAAGAGCCCTCTCCACTTCTGCCCCCATGTATGGCCTCGTGAGCATCTCAATCATTTCTGCAGTGACCTTGTGTGCCACATGGTACAACACACTATCTGACTGTAGCACATTCACAGCCGAGAATAGTTGTGTAAAAACCAATGGTCGTAAATTCCAATTCTCTTCATGTTCCAGCACCAAGGACCCGTCATCGAACTTCAGAGATTTGATTTGGTCATCTCCCGTGCTTTTGCTTGGAATAACACCATATTTTGGTCACCATCCTACAGCCAATCAAGTGTCAAGCGCTGGAGCATGTGGGTGCAATCCAGGGTTCATACATTTTAATGTCTGGCTTACAATTACTCTATTGATCATACCATATAACTTTGGTGCGAACATATTTGAAATCGTTTCCATATGATATCATCTTTATAGTCACGAACATGTAATATATATATGAGATAATAATGGTCAAAGGTGTAGCGTTAATTGCATCATTCAAGAAAAATAACCGCGGCATTACTGCATTAGAGACCAAACTGGGTCCCTCAAACCATGCCTTACGTTTTGGAAATAAGGAAGTATAAAACGGAATAATTACCTTTTTTTTCTCAGAAGCATTGCTGCTATAATACGACTGCTACAGTGAATTGCATATCGTACATCCAAAATTTACTCGTAGCAGGAATGTGAATTCGGTTAGCAAACTGTACACGATTGTTTCAATACTTTCGTATTCTAAATACCATCGTCGATTCTGCTGGTGGCAGCACATTGATAGAACTGCACATGCAATTATGTTGAGACAATATGGGGCGGACGGGATTTGGCCTAAGGCCTGGGTCACTTCATGGGCCAGTTCGTGAATAAATATTGGGTTTTTTGCTACAGTGATCTACAGTGTGGAGAATTTTGGCTCACGCCTAGAGCTATGACCCAAGTGGCCCTAGGCCTCTATCCGCCACTGGAGACAATTGATCTGGTATGGGCTAAACACAATAGACTTCACTGTGCCTCCCAATCCGAATACAACAAGGGATAACTCGATAGTAATAACTAATAACTGTGCTTGGTCATAATGTAAACATTATTGTCCTTTTGTGACAAAATAACCAACGAAGGTGGACATACATTGTTGTTCTATGGAAGGAGCTGAAGTTAGGTTTATTTGGTGATAGAAAATCGCAGAATTCACTCGGTAAACTTGCATGCTTCTTGTAATCCCAAGCTTTATTTGGGAAATGGAGCGTTGAAGAATATTGATGGGGATTAGAGGGGATTGAAGAAGATTTTGACTTACGAGGGAAATTGCTCCGCTCTAAACCCCTCCAGTCCACTTCAGTCCTCTGTTTCCCAAACCCACCCTAAGAGAGCAAGACATCACTCGATGAAAATGTGATTGGATAACTGGAACTTTGTGTAGTCCTTGAGCTTTTGCTGAGGCTAAGGGGTACGGTGGAAGCTAATATGGTTGCATTTATGCTTGGGACAGCAAAATCCATACTTCAGTATTCGCTCAGAAGAATCTTACGAAAAGAGATTTGAATTCAGAAGACAGCTAGCGGTAACTCTACGAAGAAACACAAGTGAGTTACCGCTGCCTTCGAGTCAATGCTGTTCAAGCTTTCATTATTATAGGAAAAAGTCCATTTTACAACCTTCAACTATTACAACAGTCCGATTTTCAAACTTGAACTACAAAACTGGATAACAAAGGTCATCCAACTGTCAAAACCGTGCAAATTTAGCCTTTAGGGTGGTTTCGAAGGTGGTTTTATATTTTGTAAAAAATTTAAAAAAAATCCAATTAGATCTAAAAAGTCAAAACTAATTCATTTTAAATCAGAAAAATATAAAACCAGTATCACAAAATTTCTAAAAATGTAACATATCTATTATTTCTCTATTTGAATCTTAATTATTCAAAAAATAATAGGCATAACTATAAGCAACCAAATACTATGAACATAAAAAAATTGATCCGATTAACTGACAAATATAGTGACAATAGATATGTTACATTTTTAGAAAACTTTTGATACCAATTTTGTATTTTTTTACTTAAAATGAATTACTTATGAATTTTTAGTTTAAATTTGAATATTTTTAATTTTAACAAAATGAAAAATCACCTTCAAAACCACCCAAAGGGCTAAATTTGTACGGTTTTGATAGTTGGATGGCCTTTGTTATCTGGTTTTATAGTTTAAGGCTGAAAATCGGACTTTTGTGATAGTTGAATGGTGTAAAATGGACTTTTCCATTCATTATATGTATGATGGTAACTAAAAGAATTGGTCGAATTGGTATCCTGGTTGCTCTGCTCTGGCCAAATGCTGATCTGCCTTGGAGAACCAGAGCCATCTCGTAGTATTTCTGAAGTTGCAAAATCAAACTAAGATTGCATTCTTGAAGCTGACAGTTATTGTATCTTCTGAAACTCTGGTTGTTGTGTCATTTTCTGTTACCTTCCAACTGGATCAGCTACTACCACTATTGCTTCGAACAGCTAAAAAAATTGCTGTATGTTTCTTTTCTGTCATTGTTCTATTGTCATCGTCCAGATTATACGGCACGATTCGTGACTTCAGCAACGTTGTCTCGTCATTACAAAGAAGTGTGTGACCAAAGCTGCGGTCTTGTTTTAAGTTTAACGAGGCAAATACAAAAAGAACCAGTTCCTTGATGTCTTTTGCAATGGCTTCCCATCCTGTTTCCATATCTCTCACCAACAGTTTCTGTTGATATTTCCCAACCAGAACCAGTAGTAGGGGGAGATGCGGCCGGGAGTTTCTCGACGGAGATTTCCCAACCGATTTGTTCAATTCTGACGAGATTACGTTTCCTTCTGAATCGGATTAGTTAACAGTTAAGAGATTTGATTTGGTCTGGTTTAGACATGGTTTTTAACACGCCTCGAGCTGTTCCTCGTATGCAGGTTATTTTCCGCGGGACACACTGGATCCGTTTTTGGGCGTTGCTGCAGAAAAAGGACGAGCGACCGCATATTATTCAAGGGTGTCGTGCGCTTGAGACTACGCCCTACGGCAATGGAAATCTTTGCCCACAATGGATGGCCTTTTACCAATGCTTTCAGTTAATCCGAGTGTATTCCAGAGATAGACATTTATTTTCAGCCTTTTTCGGACCCGATTGTAATAAGAAACAGCTATATGCATAGTTTGATGCAGAGGTTGAAATATTGAAATATATTCCCTTTTCTAAAAAAATCTAACTTTCTGCAAGGCCGGCCATTATTGTTGTTGTTGGCTGCTACCTGCTGCTAGCTTTGTCATTGGTTGGCTTTTTATTCCACGGAATGTTATCCTTAGCTTGTTCATGCCCTGTATGGTCCAACGGTGACTTCTTCGTGGATACATGACGTTTTAAATTAATATATGGACAGTATGTTTGCGGAAGTTTAATTTTTTTAAGAAAAAAAAGCTACAACACATTATGATTTCGTAAAATTGGCTATTTCACATTAAAAACGGAAAATTTGGTTGTAAGACAATAGTCGGTGTCCTGCAACAAAGAATCCAACTGATGTAGGGCAGTCCTTTGCTGTATAACGCCATAGGCAGCTGCTGTCTGCGAATAGCTGCCACGTGATAAACCAAATGAGCTTGCATAATGGCTTGTTTGTTAAGTTGTCTATATGGTATTTAATTCATATACAAAGATATAAATCATGATGCTCCATTATAACTTTGATCTTTGTATATCATGCTGTTGCTTGTTTGTGAAAACACACGGTGTATTCACATATGACTGATGAATTTCTTCAAGTAGAAAAAATATAATATATTTTTGTCAATAGATGAACATACATACTGATATGATCTAATGAGTACATGATACGACCCTGTGTTCTTCACAAAGAAAACCTAAACCACAGGGCGAACAGGGCTGGCTGGTGATCTAGCATAATTTTGATCATAGAATACCTGTGTTCTTCACAAAGAAAAAGGAATACCTGTGTTCAGAACAGTTCAGACCGCCACAAGTTCAGAGCTACTGCAGTTCAAAGCTTTGGCTGTTTGATTAACCAAAGCTACACCTCAGTGACCTCACCAGCCTCGCCTTGCAGTCCATGGGAAGTTACTTTCCCTGTGTTCCTCCCTCCATGGAAGTTGATGTGTAGTCCATGGAAGCAACTCCAATTGTAAGGTAACGAGTTGAATCCAAACGAGACGGCAACCTATTCAGGTGACAGTTCAGGTGACAGAAACTTGATTCGGCAGGGAAAGCTTCATTGGGACTCGATTCGGGAGCAAGAAGCTCGATTCAGCATGGGGAAAGCTTCATTTGTGCAGCGAGCTAGTATCACGTACGTGAGAGAAGATTCATTCAACGGAGCCAAGCTTGATTGGGATTCGATTTGGGGGGCAATAAATCTCGATTCAGCAAGGGAAATAAATCTTGATTTGTGCAGCAACGAGTTTGCAATTCAATCCGAGTGCCCGATGGTTGAGCAGATCGATGGCCCGAAACGATCACCGCCTCTTCCTTGTGGATTGAGCACTGGCGAAGGAGCCGTCCGATGACGTGAGCACACTACCGCCGTACTGGAATCAGCCCAAGCCGTCGCCGGTTGGAGACGAAGGATATATATATAAAGCATGTATGGTCGTCGATCGTTTTTGCCTCGCGCCACGAGGCGGCGCCGTCGCCTCAACTACGTGCCCTTGGTTAGCATATTAACACGGAGTTTCAAACAGTTTCTAGGGTATTGGTAATCGTGTGTGTGACGAGTTTCATCTTGATAGAACTGCTAATCGTGCTATGTCACGCCCGTCCTTCACACTTTCTCTTCAGATTTTTTTAAATATTATTTGCATAGCAATTGGCATGGTTAGATTGTTAACTAGTCCATGTATTTGTATTTGCTCTATAAGTTTTTATGTAAAATGTTGTTGCGTCAGAAGCATTTGTCAGGTGCTAATAAAAGAAAAAAATTAAACAAGATGATAATTATATTGAGTATCAAAGCGATGCAATACATAACAGGTGATGTTTGGATTGTTGAAATGAGATGTGGGATACAGAAAAGAGGGGTAGGATAGAACTTTTCCTTTGTTTTGGCTGAGGTTTTTTGGGATAGGAGAATGGTTTGGGTATGGGACATGAAAGCATCATTTCTCACCATTTCATACCCAGTGGTGGGATAGGATGTGATGTAATATAGAAATTTGTGGATTGCAATTTTACCTTTGTTATGTTTTTTTCCATTAGTTCTCCATGGCGTATTAATGAATAGCCATTACAATTCATTTCCATTACCCTAACCTTTCCTTTTCCCATCTCCGATCAGAAGTAGATAACACAAATAGGAACACGCCAGCTTATTGGACACGGACAAGCTGGCCAATCCGATGAAAATGCTTCAGGTCTGTGACTACAAGTAGGTAGGGATGAAAGCGGATCGGATCCTAGCAGATATTATCCGAATACGGTTATGGATACGGATTTTTTCGGATATCGGAGATGGTGCGGAAGCGGATCGAAATCGGTGCGGATGCAGATTAAAATAGACGGATAAGACATACTCCCTCTGTTTCAAAATGTAGGTCGTTTGACTTTTTTGACCTCAAGTTTGACCGCGCGTCTTATTTAAATTTTTATATAAATTATCATAGTTTTTGTGGTGGCTTGCTTTATTAATATAAAATCTTCACAAATGTCTTAAATTTGACTATATTTTCATAAATTTGTTGAATAAGACGAGTGGTCAAACTTAGGGTTAAAAAAGTCAAACGACCTACATTTTGGAACGGATGGAGTACTTATGTATAACTTTTTATGATGGTGAATATTTTCTAAACCAAAACCATAAAGAAATAATATAACTTAAAAAATATTCTCCTTTATAGTTTACGACACAGCTAAAATAACCTTAACAATTGACAGCAGTACTTCACACTTGACTCCGAACAAAAATTATTCAAATCCTCAGTTTGAGTGAGCACGTAAAACAAAATAAACATTACTAAAATATTATGTATATATGTGGGCTGGGCTTAAATTTTATTATAGTGGGCTTACAAAAGTAGTTGGATATCCAATTATAAGCTTCGGATAATCCGCGATCAATTATCGGATAATCCACATCCATCGGATTTCACTAAAACCATATCCTACACCGCATCCGCACACAATCGGATTCAGATTATCCGTATCCGCATGGATATCCAAAACTCTTCTCCATATCTTTAAAATCCAGATTTGGATCGGATCGGACGTGGAAATTATCCACACCACTTTTATCCCTACAAGTAGGGATGGTAAAGGGTCCTAGATTTTGTACTAGAAAATTTAAAAATTTGGATTTAATTAGGACCGGATCAAAATACTACTAGCTAGTTTTTTAGCTAAAATTGAATACGGTTAAGTTAGATTACGAAGAAGACAGTGTCATTATCCATTCCCGGGCCACTACAAGAATAACTCACATCCGCACCCCTCATATGACTCGGTGCACTCAAGATCCGGTGCTAATGTAATGTTAGCACCGGGTGCGAAATTGGGGCGCCCTCGGGAACCCTTTAGCACCGGGTGGTATTACGACCCGGTGCTAAAAGTTCCCTTTAGCACCGGTTGGTGTTACAACCCGGTGCTAAATGGTCCCCCTCCTTTAGCACCGGGTGGGTGGTATTACGACCCGGTGCTAAAGGGTCACCCTTTAGCACCGGTTCGTAAATACGATCCGGTGCTAATGTAGGTGTCACATGCTACTTTAAAAGGAGCGCATCTTTAATCCTATCACATGTGCTGCGTAGGTGAGATGGTTAGGTGGGTGCGCGCGAGCCAAGAGGTCTTGAGTTCAAATCCCGCAACACGCAAATATGCAAATATTTTTGGCTAGTGCCCCCACCTTTAGCACCGGTTATCCCCTTTAGCACCGGTGGCAGCACCGGGTTTCCCACCCGGTGCCAAAGTGCATCATTGTGGTAGTGGGCCCACCTCTAATTACGAGCAACAGTGCAGTATAAATAGGTCGCCTTTGCAAGGCAGTGACCACACGAGGCTAGGCCTTCGGCGCTAGTGGTCGATCTGCTGCCCGCTAGCTCAGGCGAACACGGGGACAATTTGGAAGGACAAGAGGCAGCCGCACGCCGTATGTCTGCCGTTCCCGGCACAGGGCCACATCACACCAATGCTCAAGCTGGCGAAGCTCCTCCACGCCCGGGGCTTCCACATCACCTTCGTCAACACCGAGTTCAACCACCGCCGCCTCCTCCGCTCACGTGGCTCCAACGCGCTCGACGGCGTGCCCGGCTTCCACTTCGCCGCTATCCCCGACGGCCTCCCGCCGTCGGACACCAACGCCACCCAGGACACTCCGTCGCTCTGCTACTCCACCATGACCACATGCCTCCCGGACCTCCTGGCCCTCAACGCCGCCCCGAGCTCCGGAACGCCACCCGTCACCTGCCTCGTCGTCGACGGCGTCATGTCATTCGGCTACGACGCCGCCAGGGAGATCGGCGTCCCCGTCGCCGCGCACTGGACCGCGAGCGCATGCGGCTTCATGGGCTACCGCAACATCCTCCAGCTCATCGACCAAGGCCTCGTGCCCTTCGATGACGACGCGCAGCTCGCGGACGTCGACGGCGGGCACCTCGCCGCCGTGGTGACCGGCGCGCGCGGCATGTGCGACGGCGTGCAGCTCCGCGACCTCCCCGGCTTCGTTCGCACCACGGACCGAGACGACATCATGCTCAAGTTCATGCTGCACGAGGTCGAGCGGCTGTCGCTCCCCGACGCCGTCGTCATCAACACCTTCGACGACCTCGAGGCAACCACGCTCGACGC
Source organism: Echinochloa phyllopogon (assembly GCA_033239725.1). NCBI lineage: Eukaryota > Viridiplantae > Streptophyta > Magnoliopsida > Poales > Poaceae > Echinochloa > Echinochloa phyllopogon. Next base: position 19,296,716 of record BTCW01000016.1, read on the forward strand.
CATGCGGCACGTAATTGTCCCGCCGGTGTACACCGTCGGCCCACTCCTCCTCCACGAGCGAAATGTCATCCCAGCCGACAGCCCCGTGGCCGGCCTCAGGTCTAACCTCTGGAAGGAGCAGGACGGCCTCATGGAGTGGCTCGCCGGCCGTTCGCCACGGTCTGTCGTGTACGTTAACTACGGCAGCATCACGGTGATGGCAAGCTCGCAGCTGCTGGAATTCGCGTGGGGGTTGGCCAACAGCGGCTACGCGTTCGTGTGGAACGTTCGGCCAGACCTGGTGAATGGTGACTCCGCCGTGCTGCCGCCGGAGTTCGCGTCCGTCGTTGCGGGCCGTGCGCTTCTGACGACGTGGTGCCCGCAGGAGGCAGTGCTGCGGCACGAGGCGGTGGGGGTGTTCCTGACACATTCCGGCTGGAAATCCACGCTGGAGAGCCTCTACGCCGGGGTGCCAATGCTGAGCTGGCCTTTCTTTGCGGAGCAGCAGACCAACTGCCGGTACAAGCGCACGGAGTGGGGTGTTGGGTTGGAGATCGGCAGTGAGGTGCAGCCCGACAAGCTAGCGGAGATGATAAGGGAGGCCATGGATGGGGAGAAGGGAAAGGAGATGCGCCGGAACGTGATGGAGTGGAAGGAGAAGGCTGTTAGGGCGACCCTGCCAGGTGGGCCCGCGGAGGCCAACCTGGATAGGGTGATCAATGAGGTTCTGCTCTCTAAACAGAAAGGTGAAGCAGCAGCCAGTACTGGATTCTGATGAAGAGATCTTTACCGGGGAGCATGACCTTGTAAACATGCTGGGCTATTTGCTGATATATGACCAGGTATCCCTGATTTCAATGAATAATTTCATCTGCACAATAAGCATGGATCAATGTGGTAGAATCGATCCAATATGTGTCATTCGAACTCTCGAAGGTTTGACGTATGTTGCACAAAAGAAACTTATCTCACTCGAGTTCTATGCGTGTGTATAGCAGCAATCGTTTCATGTTGTTTGCTTTTACTAGAGAATAATGTTAGATAAAAATCAAATGCAATGCCACGTGCTGCCGTGTTAGTTCTGCAGATCCCAATCTAGTTGTTGCAACAATGCATGAGTCATGCATCGGTTAGTAGTAGATTGGATCAGCACAACCACTTTGCACACATATCTTGCACCTACCTCTTTTTCTAAATTACTGTTCATTGTTAACTTGTCCTGTAATTGCCGTGTTTCACAGGATTTTCAAAAAAAAATTCTCAAGAGAATCTTGCATGCATGAAGTATTAAATGAAGTCTATTTACAAAACCTGTGAGTGTAACTTTGCGCGACGAATATAATGAGCCTAATTAACCCATGATTTACTACAGTAATGCTACAGTAACCATCCTCTAATCGTACGGTCAAAGGCCTCATTAGATAGGTCTCGCGAATTAACACGGGGTTGTGAAGGTAGTTTTGTAAACTGATTTTATTTAATACCCTTAATTAGTGATCAAACGTGGAGGTAAAAAAATTTCACCCCCAATGAAACACAGCCAATGTTAGATTATTCATCTTATTTAAAAAATTATCTATGTATTATTTATTTTTTTAGGGATTTAATTTATGGTCAAGATACGGTAAGCACAACTTATTACTTTATATATTTAAACTAAATTTTGAAAAAACACAAATAGTCAAATGTTATGAGAAAATATAAACAATGAATAGTAATTTGAAATATGCGAAGTATACAACAAATGTGCAGCCTTCTACGATAGTTCCACCGCTTCCTAAAATCTTCTATGGTCATCAGAGCCGCCATCTCTAAACCTATACAAGTTCACAAATAGCCAGCTCATTCCACGGGCGTCGGCTTCTCCTCTACCACCGGCCACTGGGTGAATGAGAAGCTCGTAATAAAGTCCAACTTTGCCGTATGTAAAGTCCGCCATCATCCCTGATGGTCTACATCAGAGCAAGTTTAATACCCAACCGGCTATATCCTACGTGGGAGAGAGAGAAAACAGGAGAGAAAGTAGAGCGGGCGGTTCGTGAGACGCCGGTCAGCAGCGGGCGCATACGCGCTGTCGTCGCTGCCATTGGTTGCATTGCTGCTGACATACCGCTTATTTGCTGGGCTTCTGCTGCCTTTTCCGCTGGCCGACTGCTGCATTAAAATAACTCGCTCCTCCCAGCCGGCAGCCGGCGCACCCGCTAGCCATGCTCTCAAGGGCACAAGCACAACCATCATTTCTACCAAGAGATTTGGAGGAGAGAGGGACGGGAAGGAGAGGTCCCAAACCCGAGTAAGCAACTTGGCACAAGACAACATGTATTCAGCTAGCTTGTCACTTCCCCGCTCGCCCGTGACATCGGCTGTGTTTACATCCGTGAAAAGGGGTGAGAATAGTCACATCGGACGCTGTAGCGCACTGTAACACTTTTTGTTTGTTTGTGGTAATTTTTGTCCTACCATGACCTAACTAGGCTGAAAAGATTCGTCTCGTTGTGTACATCAAAACTATACCATTAGTTTTTTTATTTATCTATATTTAATGCTCCATGCATGCATCATTATCTATATTTAATGCTCCATGCATGCATCATTTGCTATATTTAATGTTTCGATGTGACGTCGATGTGATGAAAAATTCAAAAAGTTGAGAGGAACTTAAACACAGCAATCGTTGCACAAGTCGCCTCCTAGGTCACCGCGCCCAAGCTGTGTAGCAGGAGCTGGAACGTAACCGGAACTAATGAAACTTTCTCACTCGCTCGAGTGATTTGCATGGTGCGCAAAACAAACTCATCTCACTTGAGTTGGGTGCATGTTATTAGCAGCACTGATTTGAAGTTATTTGCTTTTACCAGAGTATCGATCATTTGTTAATTGGTGCAGCTACACGTTTGGCCAGCTGGGATGACGTGTACGTACTGTGGTCGTTGTCTAGTTCGGTGTGGCAGCAGTGTCCCTTGAAATTGGTGGAGACGTGTAGGCTAGCCTGTTCTAAAATTTTATTTTTAAACTTATATGATGAGAATTAATATGTAATAAAAGTAAAATGATGTAGTTTTATTACCACAACAGTGGTGTTGGATTCGCATTTAAGTTTTTTCACATGTTTAGTACTACCTCCAATTCGTAATACTTTGTTTCGGATACTGATTTTAATCTGCAAATAGATCTTTTTCGTTGTGGGGAACGATAACTAAAAAGAATCGGAAGTAGCAGTATAGTAACGACTGAGGCAGTGCCTCACAAAAAACAACAAAGGTCTGGCGCATCTACAAATCACCGATAAAAGCCATTTTCAGCCGCTCCGCAGATACCATTTTCAGGGGCTGCTGGCCGTCTTGTCCGCACCCATAAAAGCCATTTGTAGGGGCCAATGATGGCCTAGATCACACCTGCAAATATTTGCAGGAGCGGCTTGAGCCTCGAGCTGCCCCTAAAAGTTTTAAAATTTCTGGCAGAATCTCCCGCGCTTTTTTCAAATTTAAAATATTATGCTCTACTTAATTAGACCCTTATTATCTAAAAGATTTGCATGAATTAAGCACCAAAATGCTAATCCATCGTGAAATATCTTATAGACTATAAATGCTAAATTACTCATAAACCAATGGATACAATTTCAAAATAAATACAAGACTAGCATCGACTCAGCTTCAAGAGCCACCACCTTTAAGGAACGAGAAGAAAATAATCTCTTCTCCTTTGCTAGAATTTTTTTCTTCGTGTAAGGACCTCACAACGGCCTCTCGGACAACAACAATGTGTTTGCGTTAAAAAAACAATGCGTTTGCGTGCGCGTGTGGAGGAGGAAGAAATTGTTTCCCCTGATTTTGTAGAGCATTTTCAGGGATGAGGTTTTAGGGTGCCCTTGCGAGTCGCTCCTGAAAATGACTCTTATTTCCATGGGATGGCTCGTAGCCTTAGCTGCCCCTGGAAATAGCCGTTTCTAGGAGCAGCTCATGGCATGAGCCGCTGCCGGAAATGAGGGTCATTTTCGGGAGCGGCGCGCAAGGCACCTGCCCTTGGCTCGAATGAGTTGCTACAGTACACCCCTTCAATCAATGGATGTTGTTTCTATTTTTCGTCCGCACATAAAAAAACACCTCTAATTTACAAATCCTTTTTGTAGTAGTCGTGATTTCCATCTTTATTGTTGTTGAGGCATATTCCCTCTGTCCCTGATTATTTGTCGCCGCAAATCAATGGTGTATCCAATGCAATTGCCAAAAGAACCTAATACCCCTACATAGCAATCATTTATCAGAAGCAACATTTGGATGGACATGTAGGCCTTGTTTAGTTCCCAAATTTGGTACACCAAATTTGGTACACCAAATTTGGAAGTTTGGGGTCTCTTCGTAACCATTGTGTCACTGTAGCATTTCATTTGTATATACAAAAGATTGTCCAAAAATTGATTAATTAGGCTCAAAATGTTCTCGCAGAGTACAACAAAACTGTGCAATTAATTTTTGATTTTATCTACATTTAGTACTTCATACATGTTATGACATTTTGATGTGATGAAGAATCTTTTTTTTCATAGTAAATTTGAGCTTTTTGGAACTAAACAAGACCGTAGTTAATGCAATATTTGGATGGACATGAAATTAATGCTCTGTTTGTGGCTCTTGGGTACCGGCGTGCGAGACGTAACATCAAATTCTTACGTTAAATAAATCGGTGCTCACAGCACTTTTTCACATCTAAACATGCAGTACGGTATTTTAAGCTTAAACAAAAGCACACGGTCAGCAAAATATCCATTTCATTTGGCGGCAAACCCCAGCGCCAAAACAATTACGTGCTCCATTTTTGCACATCTCAAAAGCAAACTGAAATTTCAAACTATTGCCTCTGGAGACATTTCTCTATGAATGGGGGAATAAAGCCGGGTAGGTAACCCATTCGTTGCCTTTTCATTTGAATCATTCCCCTCTTCCATTTTCCATAGCAATAGACTTAAACACACTACCAGAGGAGGAAGGAGACGAGGTGCCTGATCTCAACGGATCCCAACAAGAGTCCTGTTGCCCAATAATTATGCTTACTGTAACAACATCCTGTGGCTCCATCTCAGGCACATACTCATCATCATCACCAAGCAAAGACGAAGCCTTAGCACCTCTTTCTTCATCTGAATCAGGTATCAAAACAAATTGATCCGCACCCCTTCCTGTGTATCTTGAGAAAAATTATGTCCTTCGATGGCGATGCAGTTCAGCTTCCGGTGCCACCAAGTTCCACGACGACGATCCCGGCCACGCATCTGCCTGGTGAGCCACATACTACCACTCGATCAGATCCCCAAGGCATGCTTCATCCGCAAGCGAGGAATGAACCGGCCAGTTCCATGTGCCCCTTGCCACCTGTCATTCAAGGATAGCCTGCAGCACAAGAATGGCGGTCTGAAAATAAAAGATCAGGTGTATATGCACAGTATTAAATTTGCTAAGTACTATTCATTGTTGATTTTTTCCCATGATCTTTGACCATTCGTCTTATTCAAAAATTTTATCCAAATATACAAACCAATAAGTTATACTTGAACTATATATGACGATAAAGCAAATCACATACAAAATAAATAATAGTAGTGAAATTTTTTTGAATAAGACGAATGGTCAAACGTTAAACGAAAAAGTCAACAACCAATAGTAATTTGGAACGGAGGTAGTACTTATTTTCATTTTCTACATTATAAATTGGAATCCTTTTAAAGAAAATCGTTTAATTGACTTGTACCCAGTACAAGCTTCTTAAAATCATATCATGATTTAGGCTGTATTTGGATACCTGGGACTAAAATTGGCCGGACTAAAATTAGTCCCTAAGGAACTAAAACAGTTGTTTGGATTCTAGGACTAAAAGAGACTAAAACAGCTTTAACTCCACACGCAAAGACGTTTCTACCCTTCCTGAAGAGAGACCGTGTGGGGACGGTGCGGGTGGAGGGAGGGGCATCCGGTGGAAAATAGTTGGTTTTAGTCCCTATTAACACCTCTTTCGGCAATTCTAGTGCTAAATGATTTTAGTCCCTTTTAGTCCCTAGAGTTTGGATTTTTAGTCCCTATTGGGACTAAATTTAGTCACAAAACATTTTAGCACTTGGAACCAAAGAGGGCCTTATTGATGTCAATCCTGTCTAGTCCAATTTGACTTAAGGATTGGACAGAGATCAATAAATAGTGCAAACTTGCATGCAAGTATCTGTTCTATAGTCTCATGGCTACTGGGTGCTGCTTATGTCTCATTCGCACACCCATCGCTCTCTCCCATTAACTATTCTATATGGTTCTCGAGTTTATCTGTTCTCAAAGCACCGGCAAGCATATCAATGTACGGAGTAGGAGCTCATACATAGCAATAATCAGTACTTGCTCGTTTCTCTTGCTATTCCCAGAAGCCATTACGGCAGCTTTATACATAAAGCAAAGGAAACCGGGTTACCAGTTTTACAAAGAAGTACATGTCCCAAGACGAAAACGACAACTTACAAACCTGCAATAGTGCCCACTAGGCGACACACCAGAGACAACCGGGGCAACTCTAGGAGGAGGACCTAAAACACATGACTCCATTACAAAGTTTGCAAGATCGGCACGCCAAGGGGTCCAGAACGCCAATGACACGGCCGAAGGAGGTACGACACAGCAACGCTTTCAGGAAGGCAAACACGCCAAGTCGACGCCAGCGTTAGGTTTTCACCTCGAAGACCTCCGCGGACCGCCAGAGGAGAGACCCCAAGCGACACCCCCAACAGGGAACCATCGTCGCCAGTCCAGCACCGCCGGACCACAGCTTTTGCCGACGGGTCACCCCCAGAGAACCAGCAGAACGTGCCCAATCATTACTGTCGTCGACTGAATCCAACCTCGCCACCGACAATCCAATCCTGCAGGGCCCCAAAGAAACTAGAACCGCAGCCAACTCCGGTGGAAATGGCGAAACAGGGAGACACCCCAGACCCAGAGAACGCCCCCCCCCCTCGATTGGGGACGTCACTGAGTGAAATGAGGTGCATGCTCCCAGCTTCATCCCCCCAATGGGACTCCGCCGAGCGGCTCCAGTTGAAGCGCGGGTCATGAACCCTACAAAACATAAATGGAGGAGCAATGGGGACAAAGCCGAGAGGGCACCACCTCGAGCCGGGCCACCAGAGCCGCCAGCGTTGTGGACAAAGGCCTCCATCCTCCCCCCCCCCCCCCCGCCTTAGCCATGATGAGGGTCGGCCCCACCCAGACGCTACCACCACCTAGGAAGAGCACAGCCCCATCCCCGGTTGGGAGTAGCTAGCCGCGCACGTTGCAGCGCCGACATGGGGCTATCAGCACGACAGCCCCCGTGCCCCCACCACGCCAACAACGGCCATCTCCACCGGACAGCACCTGCATAAACCGGAGAGCAACGGCACGACGCCGAACGGGTGCCACACCGGATCCGGGGAGCCCCCACCGGATCCGCCCACCCGCGACGGGGCCAGGCACCGTCGCACAAGCGACAAGCCATGGGGGCAGCCCCATGGCCGCGACCGGGCCCAAAGCCGACGATGCGGCGTCGGGATGGCCGAACGCCGAATGAGCGTCAGAGCACCAAATACCGAGGCCATCCCACTGGATCCGGCCACCCGCGGCCAAAATCCGGAGTCACCGGCGACGAGCAGGGGCCACACCGGCCCGAGAGCAGGTGGCACTGACAGAGGGGAGAAGGGGGGAGGAGGAAGGAAGGCCCCGCCGCCCCCGTCATCGCGGGCGCACCAGAGCGGGCGGCCCGCTCGAGCGGCGTCGAGGCAGGAGAGGAGCGCGGAGAAGGCCTGGGGCGAAGCAGCGGCGCTGGGGTTTCGCCCGCGTCGCTCTCTCCCCCGGGAGCGACCGGGCGTCCCCCCGAACAGGACCTCAAGGCTCTGTTTCTCTTGCTATTGAACAAGGGAACTTGGAGCAGCAGCTTGCCGTCTTGCACTTGCACGCTGCTGCCCTGCTGTGCAAACTGGCAACCGCATCAATTCCATGTGTAACGAGAGGTACTAGAAAAATACCTGCTTCCCGGTGGAGCTTTGCTGAAGCTCGATTTGCGGCAGCCGGAGCTCAGCCCATCGGCCGTGCGTCTCGTCGGCCATGCGTCCCCGCCGAAGCTCGCTGCAGCTCGATTTGCGGCAGCCTAGGCTCACCGCGTGCCCGCTCCGTTGGGTCCCCGCTAGAGCTTACTGAAGCTTGATTTACGGCAGTCGGATCTCATCCCGCCGTCCGTGCGTCCCCACGTGCTCTCTCAGCTGCAGCCTGCCTGCACGCTCGCCTGCTGGCCTTGTGTCCCCGCGTGCTCGCTCAGCTGCCGCCCGCCTGCACGGTCTCCTGTCGGCCACGAGTCCCCGCCAGAGCTCGCTGTAGCTCGATTTGCGGTAGCCCAAGCTCACCGCGAGCCTGCTCCGCTGCTGCCCGCCCGTCCGCTCGCCCACCGGCCATGCGTCCCTGCCGGAGGAGTCGACGAAGAATGGCCAGGAGGGGGATCTGGAGCATGTCTGAGATTTTTTTTAAGGCTCCGTTTGGACGTCGATATTGGAATGCCTGATATTGAATTGGATCCAATACCAATGTAGCATGGTTTTAGAAATGATTCACAATGTCAAAACAATTGTTTGGATGTACATCAAATTGCTAGATTGTCACACCCGGATTTTCACAAAAACCCGAATGCGGCCATATGTGTGCCCAGGAAGTCATAGTACACATATAACGAACAAATATGATAAACAGAGAACATATGCTGGAATAAATTCTTCATCAAATAAAGTGTTTACATCAGAGTGCTTCATAAATGATCTAAACAATAACAGCGGAAGACTAAATAAAACTCTCAACTAATGGAGCCGTAATCCATAGGGACTCTGACTGGGAGATCACAACTTAGTAGTACGGTATATCTTCTGCAAACTCAGCAGCAGACTCATGCCCAGCCCAATCTGTTTACCCATCCGAGATTTTGTTGAATAAAATAGCAAGTGTAAGTAAACAATTACTTAGCAAGTATAGCACGGGTATGAAGGCTCAAAATAGGCTAGACACGGCTCAACTGCATTAGCATTTTTAGTTGGTTCATTTTAACATTAACAAAATTACTACAAGTGAATGATACCCAGTTGTAACCCGATTAATAAAGTATGAGTGGCATTAAACATAAATAAACATCATCTTCTAATCAAAAAGGATCCAGGCCGCTCGTGACCCTGAGCAAGGCTATCATGATAGATTTTTACACTCTGCAGAGGTTTCGCCCCTTACCCACCAGTCGCGTAAAAGTTCAAAAGAACTTTGCACCCAACCACGCACATCAACACTTCCGAGGTGTGATTGCATAGGGACGCTACGAGGTTTTTCACAAGACACCCTAACAAGACAGTGGCCGCTAAGGTACAATAAGGTGGTGAGACCATAGGCACCGAGATCGACGTACGCCTACGGAGTCACACCATAGGGGGGGGTCGATGGCGTCCAGAGCGCGGGCATCACACCCATCCATGCGCAACGTGTGGAGTTCCCCATCGCAGAGACTCCCAGCACGGGACTGGGTTTAACGTGACCTAGCCGACGGATCACCCGTCCTCGGTGGAATCCGGAAACACCCCGCGCCTTACTTCCCCTAACGCCGTTGGCCCCGACGGTAACCACTGACAAGCTAGAGCCGTACAAGCTACTTGACCAAGACAAGAGCCATAATAGTTCTGGCGGTGACAACAGGCTCCTGGGTTTCCGCTTTAAGAACCGGACCTTACGGAGAGATACTGGAGCAAAGCACACAGCACATGCCCCAGCTCCCTAAACCATGTTGCTAAAAAGCAAGTTTTATCAATAATGTTGAAGTGAACCATTAAGTCAAAATTAACAGTTAAATAAAGGTGACAATAGCTGCGCATAGCAAAATCTACCCACATTCATAAACCCAAGGTAATCAAAGGATAGGGGTAAACAAACTAGGTACAACCTTAATAGGATATCAAATTTAGACACATGCATATGAAAGTAAATGTATGTAAACAGGTGTGTATAGGTAGCAAGGATTGTCCATGCTATAACTTGCCTTCCTCGAAGGGCGGCTGCTGCTGCTACTGCGGGTCCTGCTCCGGAAAGTCCCCCACGTACTCGAAGTCCAAAGCGAACGGCTCACCAACTGGACACGAATCACCACACAAGCGAGCACACAAACCAATACATGTAAACAGGTGTGTATAGGTAGCAAGGATTGTCCATGCTATAACTTGCCTTCCTCGAAGGGCGGCTGCTGCTGCTGCTGCGGGTCCTGCTCCGGAAAGTCCCCCACGTACTCGAAGTCCAAAGCGAACGGCTCACCGACTGGACACGAATCACCACACAAGCGAGCACACAAACCAATACATGCAAACAAATAATAATTTATTAGAACAGTACACCAAATAGTAGCAACAGTACATAAAAATTTTTAGAAATATTCTACGCTTCACTACGAACAAATGAGCGCGAAAATCACACTAATCGGAGCTAAAACGAAAAAGATACGGCTTTTCTAAGTCCTAGGGACCTGCTGGCAATTTTTAAAAAGATTCCAGGGGCTTATTTGAAGAAAACCGAGGACCTATACATAAATACACTTAAAAACCGAAGGTCTAACGCGTAAAAGGACTAAAAGGATGGCGGGTTCTTATTCCTAAAAGCTCAGTGGGCTTTTTATTAAAAACAGGACCTATTCGTAAATAGTTTGAACTAGGGCTGGAGCGCGGGTTAAATTCTAATCTTGCAGGGGCTCTTTTGCAAAAACGCGGTGCTGACCGTTTTCTCGGTGGTTTGACTCGGGCGGGGGAAACGCGCGTGAGCCGTCGGATCTGCATCGCACGGTGCAAAACAGACCATAGGGGGGGTGCTCGCTGGGGAAACAGGGGACACGGCGGCGGCGCCCGGCCGACGAGGGGAGCTACGGGGCTCCAATTGGCGAACGGATTTCACCTACAGCTTCGAGGAGGGATGGCGAGCTCAATGGGGGTGTTCAAGTCATGGGTGGGGCAGTGGTGGCGGCGGTCGACGATGGCCGGCGGGTGGCGGCTCGGGTGAGCGGGGCTGCGCAGTGTGAGGGCACGAAACGGCCAATTAGCGGGGTGGGGAGGTCCCTTACCTCGCTGCGAGTCCACTGGTAGCGTCAGGAGCGGCGGAGCGGCACCGGAGATGGCGAATCGACGGCGGCGGCGCTCGGGCGGCGATGGTGGCGCGCGGGGAACTCGGGAGGGGGTGCTGGGGCGCTCGGGAGGAGGGTTGGGGTGCGGGCTCGGCTTAAATAGGCCCGGGGGAGGGCCCTTGGCGTGCACCCGAGGATCGCGCGCCGGCGAGGACGTTTCCATGGGGGAGGCGGCCTTCCTTGTGGCGCGCGCGGCTAGGGAAGGAAGGGGGCTGCGGAAAAGGCAGGTGGGGGCGGGTGAAGCTGCAGGGAATCTTCGCGGTGGCCCACAGGCGCGGGGCAAGGGCAGGTTGGCCGGAGATCGTGGCGCCGATCGCGCTGGGGAAGAAGATGGTGCGAGCGGGAGGAGGGAGAGAGATTCGACGGGCGGGTCCCACCTGTCGGTGGGGGGAGGGAGAGGGGGAAAACTGCGGCTGGGCCGAGGGGAAACTGGGTCGCGCTGCGCGCACGGGCCGGGCTAGGGGAGGAACGAGCGCTGGGCCGGCTCGGTTGGCCGAAGGCCCAGGCGGGGAAAGGAAGGGGGAGTGGGGGCTGGGCCGCGCGCGGGAATGGGCCCAGGTGGAGAAAGTAGAGGGGGTGCAAGTGAGCTTGTGAGAAAAGTTTGAGGAGCAAAAGTAGACTCGGGCTGAAACAACTTTTCTACACCTCAAAACAAGGTGATTCAAATTTGAATTTAAATAAATTTAAATTCTCGTTTGAATCACAAGCAATACAAAAATAAATGCAGCAGCATGAATGCAACAAAAATATTTCTACAACTTATATTTGATTTTAATTTTCATAAATATTTCCTTTAACCTATATTCAATATGAACAAATTAGATAAATGCCAATTAATTACTAAAAATTTTAAATAGGAAATTTTTGGGTGTTACAAACCTACCCCCTTAAGATGAATCTCGTCCTCGAGATTCAGACGTAGATGCGAAGAGCTACGGGTACTCGGTCTTGAGATCTTCCTCCCGTTCCCAAGTGGCTTCATCCTCCGAGTGTCGGCTCCACTGTACTTTGCACATCCGGATGACTTTGTTCCTTGTCACCCTCTCAGACACCTCCAGAACTCTAACCGGGTACTCCTCGTAAGTGAGGTCCTCTTGCACATTCATCTCATCTATCAGGATTTGCTCTTCAGGCACCCACAAACATTTCTTCAGCTGTGACACGTGGAACACATCGTGCACTCCGGCCAATCTCTCAGGTAGTCCCAACTGATATGCCACTTCACCCTTCCTTTCGAGTATCTGGAAAGGTCTGATGTATCGAGGTGCTAGCTTGCCCTTGACATTGAACCTCTTCACGCCCCTCATCGGTGACACCTTGAGGTACACAAAATCTCCATCTGCAAAGCTGAGATCCCTCCGTCTGACATCAGCATAACTCTTCTGCCTGGACTGTGCCACCTTCAAATTCTGCCTAATCACTTGCACTTGGCATTCTACATCTCTGAGTATCTCAGGCCCAAAGACTTGACTCTCTCCAGTCTGATCCCAGAATAGTGGTGTTCTGCACTTCCTGCCATACAAAGCCTCGAATGGTGCCATCTGCAGACTTTTCTGATAGCTGTTGTTGTACGAGAATTCCGCATAGGGTAAACTCTTGTCCCAGCTAACACCATATTGCAGTGCACATGCCCTCAACATGTCCTCCAGAATCTGATTGGTCCGCTCTGTCTGTCCATTTGTCTGGGGGTGGTAAGCTGAACTGCACTGCAACTTAGAATCTATGGACTCATGCAGCTTCTGCCAGAAGTGTGAAGTGAACCGAGTACCACGATCAGATACTATCCGCTTGGGTACTCCATGCAAGCACACAATTCTCTCCATGTATAGTTCTGCCAATCGGGCTCCGGTGTAGGTGGTCTTCAATGGAAGAAAGTGGGCTACTTTAGTGAAGCGGTCCACAATCACCCAGATGGAGTCAAGTCCTCGCTGTGTGCGGGGTAGACCAATGATGAAGTCCATGCCAACTTCTTCCCATTTCCATTCCGGTATCTTCAAGGGCTGGAGTAATCCGGCTGGTCTCTGATGTTCAGCCTTAACTCTCTGACAAGTGTCACATAGTGCCACATGTGTCGCCACATCGCGCTTCAATCCGTACCACCAGAATCTTTCCTTGATATCTTGGTGCTTCCTGGGTGGATCGAGTATGCCGAATCATGCGCTTCTCTCAGGATTGTGTCCTTGATCTGCGCTATGTCGGGCACACATATCCTCTTCCCGTGCCACAAGGTTCCTTGTTCATCCACTTGGAAACCAGGGCCCTTGCCTAGGGCAACATTCTTCACAATTTCCTTGATCTTTTCATCACCAAGCTGTCCTTTTCGGATCTCCTGTTCAAGAGTCGGTTCTACCGTCATCTCTGTGATGTTGGTCACGAACCCCAGACTCATCTTCTCAAATTCCCGGCTGAGTTCTTCAGGCAGACAATGGCTGGTGAGCTTGTTCACATAGCTCCTCCTACTCAGAGCATCTGCCACCAAGTTAGCCTTGCCAGGGTGGTAATGGATCTCCAGATCATAGTCCTTGATCAACTCCAACCATCGGCGTTGCCTCATATTTAGCTCTGACTGAGTGAAGACATATTTCAAGCTCTTGTGATCAGTGTAGATGTCACACTTGTGCCCAATCAAGTAATGCCTCCAAATCTTCAAAGGATGCACCACAGCTGCCAACTTCAGATCATGTGTCAGATAGTTCTGCTCATGCTTCCGCAACTGTCTTGATGCATATGCCACGACTCTCCCTTCCTGCATAAGTACACACCCTAGTCCTAGACGGGATGCATCGCAGTAGATGGAGAAGCTCTTGGCTATGTCAGGCAATACCAGTACAGGTGTTGTTGTGAGCCTCTTCTTCAACTCTTCGAAGCTGATTTGGCACTCCTCTATCCAGATGAACTTGGCATTTTTCTCCAACAACGTCGTCATGGGATTAGCAATCTTGGAGAATCCTTCAATGAAACGCCGATAATATCCGGCCATTCCAAGGAAACTCCTGATCTCGCTGACATCCCGAGGCGGGTTCCAGCTCAACACATCACTAACCTTCTTCGGATCAACTGCTACTCCTCCATTGGACAGCACGTGTCCCAAAAATGCCACTTCCTTCAGCCAGAACTCACACTTGCTCAACTTGGCATATAGCTGATGTTCCCGGAGTCTCTGTATCACCATCCTCAAATGACCTTCATGTTCCTCTTCATTCTTGGAGAAGACCAAAATGTCATCAATGAACACCACCACGAACTTGTCAAGGTAGTCCATGAAGACACTATTCATCAGGTACATGAAGTATGCAGGAGCATTGGTCAGTCCAAAGGACATAACCATGAACTCGTACAACCCGTACCGAGTAGTGAAAGCCGTCTTGGGTATGTCCGACGACCGGATCCTCATCTGATGATAACCCGATCGAAGGTCACACAAGCTCCCATCTTGGAGAACACACAAGCTCCCTTCAGCTGATCAAACAAATCATCAATTCTTGGCAATGGGTACTTGTTCTTGACGGTCACTTCGTTGAGGGCTCGATAGTCCACACACATCCTCTGTGTCCCATCTTTTTTGTCCACGAACAGTACTGGTGCTCCCCATGGTGAAGCACTAGGACAAATATACCCCTTGGCTAACAAGGAGCTTAATTCTTCCTTCAGTTTCACTCCCATTCTATATGGCCTTTTAGTTATAGGAGCAGTGCCAGGTTTTAGTCAATAATGAATTCAACTTCACGTTCCGGGGGCATACCTGGCAATTCCTCAGGAAATACATCCGGGAACTCGCTCACCACCCTGATGTCGGCGGGAGCTGCACCTTCAGCTTGATTGACTTGATTCTGCTCCAATGGGCTGGCTGCCTGGTACTCCACCTTATCTCCGGATGTTGCTGTCAGTTGTACAGTCCTTCTGGCGCACTGGATCACTGCATCATATCTGGCTAGCCAACTCATACCCAGAATCAGGTCGAAACCAATAGACTCCAGGACGATCGGGTGCGCCTCGAAGTCTACCCCCCTTGTGGTGACAGTAACACGGGGATAGCATAAAGTGGCGCGTTGTTCCCCTCCTGGTGAGCTAACTAGCATAGCATTCTTCATGGGCAGTAATGCCACTAAGTTCTTTTTCACGAAAGCAGCAGATATGAAAGCATGCGAAGCTCCGGAATCGAACAAAATAGTCGCAGGGGTGGAGTTGACAGGGAATGTACCCACTACCACATCAGTAGCTCCCTCAACGGTCTCCGCCCCAATGTGGTTGATCTTGCCTTTGGCGGGGTTCGGTGGAGCACGGTTGGCCTGCTGCTGTCCGGCCTGCTGATTGGCATTCTAGACCTTCTTGGGGCAGACATTGGCATAGTGCCCCTGCTCTCCACAGTGATAGCACACTCTGGGGCCACTGGCGTGTTGTTGACGGAGTTGGGGCGTTGAACGGGGCTCTGTTGTGCCGGGTTGCGCTGAGCTGGAGCATTCTGCAGCTGGTTCTGAGGACGCTGCTGCTGTGGCGCCTGGGGATACTGGGGGCGCTTCTGGTGCTGGCCACGGTTGTACGGGCCCTGCTGACTCTGGAAGCGCTGCTGGCTTCCTATCTGCTGACTGCCCTGAGGAGGAACGAAACGGGGGCGACTGCTGCTCCCGATCTGCTGGCCCTGGAACTTCCTCTTCTTCTCTTCCATCTCACGGCGCTTGTGTTCCAGCATCAAAGCACCGTCCACCAGTTCCTGGAAGTTGGGGAACCTGATGCACATCAGCTGGTACTGCAGTGCATCCTGCAAGCCATCACGGAACCAGGACTGCTTCTTCTTGTCGGTGTCCACGTCCTCAGGAGCATAACGGGCCAACTCGATGAACTTGTCACGATAAGCGGTGACACTCATCCCTTCTTGCTTCAAGGCCAGGAACTCCTTCTTCTTCAAGGTCATCAGAGCTTCTGGCACGTGGTGGGAGCGGAAGCTACTGCAGAACTCCTGCCAGGTGATCTGAGTACGGTCGATGTGAGAGTACTGGTACGAGTCCCACCAGTCCAGTGCCGGTTCCTGGAGCTGTCCTCCGGCGTACAGCACCTTCTCCCAGTCGTTGCACTGTGCGATGTCGAGTTGCCTCTCCACCGCCTTGAGCCAATCATCAGCCTGAAGGGGGTCGGTGGCCTTGCTGAAGGTAGGAGGACGTCCCTTCAGGAATTCACCCCTCTTGTCACGGGGCGGCATGTGGTGCTGTGGCAGGTTCTGCTGGTTCTGCTGCATCATCGCCATTGTCTGGGCCATCTGCTGCATCAGCTGGGTCTGCGTGAGCATCATCTGCTCAATGGTGGGAGGTGGTGGTGGCAGTCCGCTGGCACCAGGGTTGCTCCTTGTGTTCACCATCTATCATCAATAAATAATTCTCATAAAAACTCCGATGGCTTCAGAGGTTTACCAATTTATCATGATGGAGGGCTTAAATAGAAAAAGAGCAAGAGAAATGAATACCCCCGTCTATTTAATCACTAAAGTCCTTAAACCTTAGTCCTACATCTAGATGGTAGTAGACTTGCGTCTACGCCCATCACAATCATTACAAAAATCCAAATCAAGCATAAGCATAATGACAATAATTTTAAGCACCTAAAGACATGATTCACACAAGACTCGACTAGATTTAAGTTTTGAAAAGGTGAATCTAGACGACATAAAACATAAATATGGTGGTCTCCTAAGATTTGTCATCCGTTCTAGCTGGGCTGTGATCCTATAGTCAGCACGGCTCTGATACCAATCCGTCACACCCGGATTTTCACAAAAACCCGAATGCAGCCATATGTGTGCCTAGGAAGTCATAGTACACATATAGCGAACAAATATGATAAACAGATAACATATGCTGGAATAAATTCTTCATTAAATAAAGTGTTTACATCAGAGTGCTTCATAAATGATCTAAACAATAACAGCAGAAGACTAAATAAAACTCTTAACTAATGGAGCCGCAATCCACAGGGACTCTGACTGGGAGATCACAACTTAGTAGTACGGTATATCTTCTGGAAACTCAGCAGCAGACTCATGCCCAGCCCAATCTGTTTACCCATCCGAGATTTTGTTGAATAAAATAGCAAGTGTAAGTAAACAATTACTTAGCAAGTATAGCACGGGTATGAAGGCTCAAAATAGGCTAGACACGACTCAACTGCATTAGCATTTTTAGTTGGTTCATTTTAACATTAACCAAATTACTACAAGTGAATGATACCCAGTTGTAACCCAATTAATAAAGTATGAGTGGCATTAAACATAAATAAACATCATCTTCTAAACAAAAAGGATCCAGGCCGCTCGTGACCCTGAGCAAGGCTATCATGATAGATTTTTACACTCTGCAGAGGTTTCGCCCCTTACCCACCAGTCGCGTAATAGTTCAAAAGAACTTTGCACCCAACCACGCACATCAACACTTCCGAGGTGTGATTGCATAGGGACGCTACGAGGTTTTTCACAAGACACCCTAACAAGACAGTGGCCGCTAAGGTACAATAAGGTGGTGAGACCATAGGCACCGAGATCGACGTACGCCTACGGAGTCACACCATGGGGGGGTCGATGGCGTCCAGAGCGCGGGCATCACACCCATCCATGCGCAACGTGTGGAGTTCCCAATCATAGAGACTCCCAGCACGGGACTGGGTCCAACGTGACCTAGCCGACGGATCACCCGTCCTCGGTGGAATCCGGAAACACCCCGCGCCTTACTTCCCCTAACGCCGTTGGCCCCGACGGTAACCACTGACAAGCTAGAGCTGTACAAGCTACTTGACCAAGACCAGAGCCATAATAGTTCTGGCGGTGACGACAGGCTCCTGGGTTGCCGCTTTAAGAACCAGACCTTACGGAGAGATACTGGAGCAAAGCACACAGCACATGCCCCAGCTCCCTAAACCATGTTGCTAAAAAGCAAGTTTTATCAATAATGTTGAAGTGAACCATTAAGTCAAAATTAACAGTTAAATAAAGGTGACAATAGCTGCGCATAGCAAAATCTACCCACATTCATAAACCCAAGGTAATCAAAGGATAGGGGTAAACAAACTAGGTACAACCTTAATAGGATATCAAATTTAGACACATGCATATGAAAGTAAATGTATGTAAATGGGTGTGTATAGGTAGCAAGGATTGCACGTGCTATAACTTGCCTTCCTCGAAGGGCGGCTGCTGCTGCTGCTGCGGGTCCTACTCCGGAAAGTCTCCCACATACTCGAAGTCCAAAGCGAACGGCTCACCGACTGGACATGAATCACCACACAAGCGAGCACACAAACCAATACATGCAAACAAATAATAATTTATTGGAACAGTACACCAAATAGTAGCGATTGTACATAACAAGTTTTTAGAAATATTCTACGCTTCACTATGAACAAATGAGCGTGAAAATCACGCTAATCGGAGCTAAAACGAAAAAGATATGACTTTTCTAAGTCCTAGGGACCTGCTGGCAATTTTTAAAAAGATTCCAGGGGATTATTTGAAGAAAACCGAGGACCTATACATTAATACACTTAAAAACCGAAGGTCTAACGCGTAAAAAGGACTAAAAGGACGTCGGGTTCTAATTCCTAAAAGCTCAGGGGGCTTTTTATTAAAAACAGGACCTATTCATAAATAGTTTGAACTAGGGCTGGATGGCGGGTTAAATTCTAATCTTGCAGGGGCTCTTTTGCAAAAACGCGGCGCTGACCGTTTTCTCGGTGGTTTGACTCGGGTGGGGGAAACGCGCGTGAGGCGTCGGATCTGCATCGTACGGTCCAAAACAGACCAGAGGGGGGGTGCTCGCTGGGGAAACAGGGGACGCGGCGGCGCCGCCCGGCCGACGAGGGGAGTTCACCGGAAACGAGGCTAAGTGGAGCTACGGGGCTCCAATTGGCGAACGGATTTCACCTATAGCTTCGGGGAGGGATGGCGAGCTCAATGAGGTGTTCAAGTCATGGGTGGGGCAGTGGTGGCGGCGGTCGACGATGGCCGGCGGGTGGCGGCTCGGGTGAGCGGGGCTGCGCAGTGTGAGGGCACGAAACGACCAATTAGCGGGGTGGGGAGGTCCCCTGCGAGTCCACCCGTAGCGTCAGGAGCGGCGGAGCGGCACCGGAGATGGCGAATCGACGGCGGCGGTGCTCGGGCGGCTATGGTGGCGCGCGGGGAGCTCGGGAGGGGGTGCTGGGGCGCTCTGGAGGAGGGTTGGTGAGGGTTGGGGTGCGGGCTCGGCTTAAATAGGCCCGGGGGAGGGCCCTTGGCGTGCACCCAGGGATCGCGCGCCGGCGAGGACATTTCCATGGGGGAGGCGGCCTTCCTTGTGGCACGCGCGGCTAGGGAAGGAAGGGGGATGCGGAAAAGGCAGGTGGCGGCGGGTGAAGCTGCCGGGAATCTTCGCGGTGGCCCACAGGCGCGGGGCAAGGGCAGGTCGGCCGGAGATCGTGGCGCCGATCGCGCTGGGGAAGAAGAGGGTGCGAGCGGGAGGAGGGAAAGAGATCCGAAGGGCGGGTCCCGCCTGTCGGTGGGGGGAGGGGGAGGGGGAAACCTGCGGCTGGGCCGAGGGGAAACTGGGCCGCGCTGCGCGCACGGGCCGGGCTAGGGGAGGGACGAGCGCTGGGCCGGCTCGGTTGGCCGAAGGCCCTGGCGGGGAAAGGAAGTGGGAGTGGGGGCTGGGCCGCGCGAGGGAATGGGCCCAGGTGGAGAAAGTAGAGGGGGTGCAAGTGAGCTTGTGAGAAAAGTTTGAGGAGCAAAAGTAGACTCGGGCTGAAACAACTTTTCTACAGCTCAAAACAAGGTGATTCAAATTTGAATTTAAATAAATTTAAATTCTCGTTTGAATCACAAGCAATACAAAAATAAATGCAGCAGCATGAATGCAACAAAAATATTTCTACAACTTATATTTGATTTTAATTTTCATAAATATTTCCTTTAACCTATATTTAATATGAACAAATTAGATAAATGCCAATTAATTACTAAAAATTTTAAATAGGAAATTTTTGGGTGTTACATAGATGGAATTCAAGAAAGCTTCAAAACCAATTCTTATTTGGATGTCCATACAATGGAATTTGGCATTGGCTGCTGCTCTCTACCGGACGCGTCTGCGAGATAAAGCAGGGCTGCGGCGAAGCGAGATGAAGGGGGCCACTGCCGGCGCCGGTGAGGAAGATGACAAGGGGCGACGCGCCACCGCTGGCGAGGGAGAGGAGGAGGGGGCGATGCGCCGCTGCGAGTGATGAAGAAGAGAGGGGCGGCGAGGGAGAACCAGAGGGCACCGCCGACAGCGTGGGAGAAAAAGAGGAGGGGGCGCCGCGGGTGAGGGAGAGGAGGGCGGGGGAGGAGGATGGACGTCACGCCACAGGCGGCGAGAAGGAAGGGGAGCTCTGCGCCATCGTCCTCAACTCGCCGTCCTCCGCGTGGCCCGCGCCCTCGCCTCACCGTCATTCTCCGCGCCCTGGCCATGGCAGAGCTCGTCAGGGTCGGAGATCTCCCATGGCGGAGCTCGAATGTGCCCAAGTCAGAGCTCATCTCGCCGTCCGTCGCACCCTCCTGGCCTCACTGACCTCCGCGTCGCCATTGATTTGCCTGGTCAGACATGTGCTAGGGAGAGAGATGAGAGATAGAGAGGGGAGAGCTGCGAGAGCATGAGAGATGTGAGAGGCAGGGGCCGATTCCATCTGATACTGAGGGGGAGGGCTCAGTATTGTGGTGTGAGGTGCGGCAGTACGTCCAATGCTGCTCGGTTTTGGAAGCTAGTTTCGAAATCCAATTTCAGAGAACATCCAAACATCGATATTATGGAGCTTCAATACCAATTCCGAATTCTGGGTCTCAATACCTACATCCAAACGAGGCCTAAATGAAAAGCTTCGTGGGTCTGTGGTTGTGAGGCTTCGATGAGCGAGAATGGGATAAGAGCATCTCCAAGAGACTCTGTAAAACAAGTTGACTAGCTAAAAATAATAAAATTGGGAAAAAAACGCATCCAATCGTCTCTCCAAAATCATCTCATTGCTATCCGGCTCCCTCCGCTAGCCATCTTTTGCGAGCGCCCTCCACTCGCCATCCCATTCCCGCTGCATCACGCCCCCTCCTCTCCACCTCCGAATCGTACCGCGTTGCGCTTGCACTCACCCTGCCCCCACCCACGCGCGCGGATCATGTCGGCTATCAGTGCTGGAGCCCCTCCCTCCTGCACGCTAATCGTGCTGCCGCTGGCGCTGGCCATGGTGGAGAGGCCCGTCGCCGCCGATCTTGCCATGGATTGTGCCGCCGGTGATGCTGGAGCTCGGTGCTCACGCGAATCGTGCCGCCACCGGTGCTGGCCATGGTGGAGAGGCCTGTCGCCGATGAGCTCGCTGTGGATTGTGCCACCGCCTATGCTGGCCATGTTGGAGAGGCCCGCCGCCAACGAGCTCGCCGTGGATTGTGCCATCGGTGATGCTGGAGCTCGGCGCTCGCGCAAATTGTGCCGCCGGTTGTGCTGGCCATGGTGGCGAGGCCCACCGCTGACGAGCTCGCCGTCTCGACGCTCGTGTTGTGCTGGCCATGGTGTAAGAGCCCCGCCGCCGACGAGCTAGCCGTCTCGGCACTCATGCTATGCTGGAGATGGTGAAAGAGCCTCACCGCCGATGAGCTCGACATCTCGGGGCTCACGCTCAGGTCCGCCTTGACCGCCGCCGCACCGCTTGCGCCGGAGCTCCTGGCGGTGTTCCAGGACAAGTTCCCTGGGTTCATGTGGAGGAGGCGTACGGGCTCACGGAGCACAGCTCCATCACGCTGACGCACGCCGGCGGTGACCCAGAGCGGGAAGAAGGAGGAGATGAAACATACCAAGGCCAACATCTACCGCACGCTGGCCACCGAGGGCAACATTGCAAAGATCTAGTTCCTTTTAGGGCGTTTAACGCATAAAATCAGAGACATATTTGCAAGGCATAAAATTGTTGGTTTCCACATGGACCTCATTTTAATTTTACAATCTCAAGATTTACCTAGTCTGTTGGTTTCCCCACCATTTAGAAGGCTCTCTATTTTTTTTTACAAAGTTGGATAAACTCCAAATTTAGCTAAGAGAATAGTTGGGCTCTTGGAGATGCTCTAAGGCAGGCATTGAAGAGGTACACCTACGCATTTGGTAGGCGGCGACACTTAGGCCCTGTTTGGCATGGATTCACTCCAAACACTCCGTGTTGGAGCTAGCCAAAGGTAGCCAAACACCCCAGCTTCAAAAAAAAGGTGAAGCAGCGTAGCTCCATGGAGTTATTGGAGCGCTAGTTCAATTTTTTGGAGCAACTCTTCAGCAGCTCCAAAACCCACGGTCCAAAACCCACGATTTCAAGCTCCTCCCCCTCCCTCGCGCCTCACGCGCCTCTTCCCCCGTGGTTCGTGCGTCCTCCCTTCGTCGTCCAGGAGGCCGCGCCTCCTCCCGTCGTCGCTAGGGGAAGGCCGCCCGTGCACGTCGCGACAGAGAGAAAGGGGCCGGCGACCACCTCTCCCTCTGGTATGTCATCTCCTGCTGGTCCCTCACCTCATCTTTCACCCCCAATGGTAACTCTAGATCTCGATGTGCAGGAGCACGGCGAGAGGAGGCCGCGCCCGTCCCTCCTTGCAGTCGTTGTTGAGGAGGTCGTGCCTGCGCCCCCCTCCTATTGCGCCAAGGTACCCCTCCCCCCTCCCGCGCTCTCCCTAGACCCTATCTGTCCACTATCCATAGCCCTCATCTCTCTATATGTGTTTTGCTACATGATTTGTCTATTGCAAATTGGTTTAGATATGGTTCTTGTAGTACCTTGACGCGGTTATTGGTTTAGATATTGAGATGCATATGTTCAAGGTTGGTATATGGTTCTGAGGTATTGTAATGTGTTCTGAAATTGCATTTGTGAGTTGGTATAAATGCTGGAAATTGAGTGGACCGATGACAACACTTGAATCGTATGCAAGTTATTTGCCCGAACAAGTTTCCAAAGGAAATCATCCCAACACATACTTGAACTCAAAGGGGAAAAATAGAAGGCCCACGAATAGCCCATTCAGTCCAAGGAATAGTAGCCCAACAGACAAACATTCGGTCCAGCCGGCAAAGGGCAAGAATGACTTCCACCCGAAAACTCTCTTTTCTGGAGCAAACATCAACTTGGTAGCCAAACACTCCCTCCAGTGGAGTTGGAGCATGAATCTATGAAGCTGGAGCCATGCCAAACAAGCCATTAGGACAGATACATTAGTGTCGTCTAATAGGCGGTCTCATGCAGTGACACGTAATCTTGAGACGACTTATCAGACAACCTATACAATAGATTGTTGTTTTAGTTGTCTCATAGCAATACAAAATCCCTTAATTTATGGAAAAATAAAGAAATATTATTGGTTGCATGGCAACAAAACTCGTACAATGGTGGGAGAGTTGTCTTAGTCCTAAATTTTAGCTCATGAGGCAGTTGTTTCGCGAAGCAACGACCTCATTCTCTCACCTCGCTCTCTCTCCTCCACATCAGCAAAAATATTATGTGGCACTGTATGAGACGATCTATCAGAACCGCTCACGTGTAGCAATGTACCTGCCCTTAGGGCACGTACATTGGTGCCATCTCATAGGCGGTCTCATGCAGTGACACGTAATCTTGAGTCGACTTATCGGACAACCTATACAATAGGTTGTTGTTTTGGTTGTCTGGTAGTAATACAATATCCCTTAATTTATAGGGAAATAAAGAAATTTTATTGGTTGCATGACAACAAAACTCGTACAATGGTGGAAGAGTTGTCTCATAGTCCTGAAATTTAGCTCATGAGGTGGTTGTTTTGCGAAACAACGACCACTTTCTCTCACCTCTCTCTCTCCTCCATAGCAGCAAAAATTCTACGTGCCACTGCATGAGACGACCTATAAGACCGCTCACGTGTAGCAATGTATCTGCCCTTAATATGGGATAGTACAATGTAGCTTCCACAACAGATAATTAGGTAAAGAGGGAGTAGATCCTAACTAGTCCCCGTATACTGAGATCTGTGTACTCGACACTCAAAAAATCTCAATATTGTTAAAATATTAGTTTAGGAACTTACGTTTTCAAATTGTTATATGTGGGCAAACATTTAAAATGTATACCATGCGCAAAACACCAAATTTGTAGCTCTACTAGCGCGTCGGTAAAGAACTCTTGCTCAACAACCGGATGTCATGTCAATGACATGAGCCTCGAGTTAAATCCTGAAACGCATATGAATCGGGACCTAAATTATAATACAAATTCAGGGGCGGAGACGGCGGTGCCCGACGGAATAAGGTGAAGGCGGCGCGGCGCGGCGCCGCCAGAGCCCGGGGCGGCGGAGGCGGTGAAAGGGGTGGAGGAGGCGGCGGATAAGGGGTTAGTGTTGGCCGCGGTGGAGACAACCAGGCCCATTAGAACCGGGCGGCGGGGACTACCGGTGGGGGAGGAAGACGAAGGGGGCCGGGGTCACGCGGTGCACGATAGCGCGGCGAGACACGCTGGTCCATCTCCAAAATGTAATTGAATACAAATTCAATCGCGCAATCCGTCGCTTTTGTTCAGTCGGGGGAAAATTACAACCCACACCACACAGTTGACCAAAATACCCCCGCCAGATCATCCTGAATCGGAGGGCTGGTTCAACTCAAGCGAATCGAGCAGTAAACCCCAAACCCCGTGCCGCCGCCGCGCTCCGTGACCGCGAGGCCGTGACACTCGCCGCCGGCCACCGTGCCTGCCTGCGGTCCTTCCATTTACAAAAATGATGGTCCCACTCGACCCCGCGCACAAGCCAACCTCGCAGCGGCCCATCGCGGAGGGCGACACCGTCGTGGTGTACGAGCGCCACGACGCGATGCGCGCCGTCGCGGTCCGCGCCGGCGGCGTCCTCCAGAACCGCTTCGGCCTCTTCCGCCACGACGACTGGATCGGCCGCCCCTTCGGATCCAAGGTCTTCAGCGCCGCCGGCGGCGGCGCAGGAGGCAGGGGCGGAGGGGGCAAGGGGGGCGGCGGCAAGGCCGGTGGTGGATTCGTGCACCTCCTGGCGCCAACCCCGGAGCTCTGGACGCTGGTTCTCAGCCACCGGACCCAGATCCTCTACATTGCCGACATCAGCCTCGTCGTCGCCTACCTCGAGCTCGTCCCCGGGTGCGTTGTGCTCGAGTCCGGGACGGGTAGCGGCTCGCTCACCACGTCGCTGGCGCGCGCCGTCGCGCCGCACGGCCGCGTCCACACCTTCGATTTCCATGAGCAGAGGGCTGCCTCCGCGAGGTAACCTATGGCCACTCTGTTTTATTTTGTGTTGTATTAGTTCGCTGCTCGCTTAACCTGTGCAGTCAATTCTTTCTGTGGAAAATCTTTCCTGTAACTAGGATATATATGAGATGCGATTTTTGCAAATCTTGTCGCATCAGCATAAGTATAATTGCCAGGTTCAACTTTTCTACATAATAGAACATAAAAGTTAATTTCCTAAGTGGCATTTCAGTGATAATACCATAGTGAATCATATAACATATGAGAACCAAGATGTACTCTATCAGGAAGGTAACTCGGCGACCACTCTTTGCTTGTTGTTTTCCTCCCTAACTCCACCCAAGTTGAGAATGAAGAGTTTTGTCTTATCTTTAAGGCTAAGCGACTTCTGGTGACAAAATAAGAACCATCAGTATTCCATCAGTGGAGCTGATCACCCGAAGTTAGTAGTTGTTCTACAAAATTCTGTGGGATATACACATTAGACTTCCATACGCCTCCCAATCCTACGAGACCAAGAGATAACTTCTTCAAAATCGATAAGAACATATAATTTTGTAACTGGAACTGCACATACCCCTTAAACTTTGAGCGCTCCATCTGTTGTTTA
Organism: Echinochloa phyllopogon; assembly: GCA_033239725.1. NCBI lineage: Eukaryota > Viridiplantae > Streptophyta > Magnoliopsida > Poales > Poaceae > Echinochloa > Echinochloa phyllopogon. The sequence goes on from BTCW01000016.1 coordinate 19,322,754, forward strand.
CTGAGGCTGGTGGTGGAAGCTAATGAGTGTATTTATGCTTGCCATGACAAAATCTATATGTTAATATTGGAATATCTCCAGAACACTGTGTAATGCATGTAATGTGTAGTTTTTTGTTTTGTCCAACTTGTATACCATTGTCAATTATTGTCAATTAAATGCCTCAAAATTGCAAGTGCACAACCTGGAAGTCGTGTGAAGTGTCTTCGCCTCTAGTCTAGATGAACAAGATTTTCCAAACCCTGTATTTGCATCACATATAGGATTATAGTGATATAAATCTTTACAGACGTGTTTGGAGCGAAATACAAGAATAATCTTTCCCTGGAACTATTTTAGGCAGTCCATTGTGAAGTGTGGAGTGTCTTGAGGACCAAAATCTATCCTAAGAATGTAACATCAGTTTTTGTCTACAATCTTTCTTTGAGGTGACATATATCCGTGTTAATCTCAATATGGCATTACAGGGGAGAAATCTTCTGTTGTAGAAACATCTTGCCTTTAATTAGGATAACTATAATTCCCTGATTCATTTGATCCACCTCCATAAAACATCTTGCAGTAATTCTATGATCAATCTGTGCTGGTGTTTTTCCCACTAACTCCACAAGTTGAGAAGGATTGAAGGAGGAATTGTGTCTTAAAGGCCATTGTCATTTCTGGTGACAAACTAATAACCATCAATGTTCCAACAATGAATCTGATCAGATGGAACCAGTAAGGATGCTAGAAAAATTGTGTGATATACATATTAGACTTCCATATGCCTCCCAGTCCTAAGAGAGCAACAGAGAAATCTGCAGGGGAGAAATATTAGACTTCCATATGACTTCCATATTAGACTTCTACAATTTTTTCTTTGAGGCGATAGATATCTTTGCTAATTTCTATATGGCACTGCAGGGGAGAAATCTGCTGTTTTAAAAAGAAATAGTTTTTCTGGGAATATTATGGATGAATTTTCAGTTGTGTTTGTGCCATTATAAGTTTAGTTCCTTTGATGAATAGGGAAGACTTCAACTTTCCTCCATAAAACATAAGAGTTAATTTTCCAAAGTGGCATTTCAGTGATATAATACTATAGTGAATCGTATAGCAATAGCATATGAGAACAAAAGTGTACTCTAAGCAGAAATTTAGCAACCAATCTGTGCTGGTGTTTTGCCCACTAACTCCACAAGTTGAGAATGAAGAATTTAGTCTTAAAGGCCATTGCTATTTCTGGCGACAAAATAACAACCATCAGTGCTCGAACAATGGGTATGATCAGTAAAATTGCTAGAAAATTTTGTGGGGTATACACATTAGGCTTCCATACGCCTCCCAATCGAAGAGAGCAAGAGATAACTTCAATGAACTTATAAGAACATGGAATTTTGTAAGTGGGACTGCGGATACTCCTTATGTTTTGCGAGGGTTCCATGTGCTGCTTGCTGAGGCTGAGGTAGAAGGGAATGAGTGTATTTATGCTTGGAATAGCAAAATCTATACCTTAATATTCTAATATCTCCAGTACACTATGAAATCTGTGGTCTTTATTTTGTCCAGGATATATATGGTCCATGGAATGCATCAAACTTGCTTGGATATGTAAAACTTGGAAGTTTATATGGGATGTTTCTTAGCATCTAGTTAGTATGAACAAGACTTTGTGAACCCTGTCTTCACAGATGTGCTTGAAGTTAAATAGAAGATGTAAAATTGTAGATACAGGAATAGGCTTTTCCTAGAAGCATTTTAGTGCAGTCCAATGTGAAGTGTGGATTGTGTAAGGACCAAAACTTATCTTAAGAATGTAACATCAGTTTTAGTTTACAATTTTTCTTTGAGGTGATAGATATCTATGCTAATTTCTATATGGCACTACAGGGGAGAAATCTTCTGTTTTAGAAAGAATAGTTTTTTTCTAGGAAATATCATGGACGAATTTTCAGTTATGTGTTTGTGCCATTAATTTTAGTTCCTTTGGTGAATAGGGAAGACTTCGAGAGGAATGGCCTTAGCAGCCTGATCACAGTCAATGTGAGGGATATACAAGGTGAAGGGTTCCCAGAGAAGCATCGTGCTGCTGTTGATGCTGTCTTCCTGGACTTGCCTCAGCCTTGGCTTGCAATACCTTCTGTTAGTCAAATGCTAAAGCAAGATGGTGTGATGTGCTCCTTTTCACCTTGCATTGAACAAGTGCAACGTGCTTGCGAAGCTATGAGATCATTTTTCACAGGTTGGCACTTTCTCTTACCTAAAAGCTACTTTGGAAACAAACCATTTTTTTACAATTCATGTTTCCACGATCCAGAGTCAAGTTCTGTAATGGTTCACATTTTGGTCTGAAAACATAGGTATTGTCAAATAATGGGCATGTAAACTGTTCAGCTGCTTGAGTGAGAAAAACAAAGGGAAGAAGTCTATTTTTGGTCACCCGACTATTGTCCAAGTTTAGTTTTGGCCATTCAACTCCAAAACCAGAAATCTTTTCCTAAACAAAATGTCGTTTGCTTTATAAGGTGGAGCTTGAACCAACTTTATTCCGTGAGCCTTCCCTTCTATTTGTATCAGCATGAGGTTCATAGTTGGGGCCTTCTCGGTGTCATTCTTTTCTGCTATGGAAAACTGAGGGTTCCTGGTACCCCTTGCCTGTTTCAGTTAAGGAACAAAGCACATGAGATTGTTAATGTCTGCCTACTCTTCCATGAGCATCTCGCTCAATTGAGGAAGAATACTTGTCTTCATTTCTTTTGCATCACGGGTAGTACTTACTCTTTAATTGGATGACAGTTCTTCAGAGGCCTAGAGGGATTATGCTCACAAAATAGGCCATTTCATACTCATATTGGTTGGATTGTATAATATTTGTTTATAAATTATATAATACTTTCCATGGTTTAGGTTGCAGTATTGAACTGAAACACCTAGTAGCATTTTTTGCATACTGTACACCCTGCCAAAGTTGATGCTGACCGAATTATATGTTTTGTTCTGCAGACATTAGAACCTTTGAAATTCTTCTTCGCACATACGAAGTAAGGGATGGCACTCTGAAGAGTGGTACTGCTGAGGAGGAGGCTCCTATGGGCCCTCCTCCGCAGAAAAGGAAAAAGTTCGCATCAGGAGAAAACACTGGCTGTGCCCAGAATACCTCCTCCATTTTGGTTAGGCCATCTAGCACTTCTAGAGGGCACACCGGCTACTTGACATTTGCAAGGCTTCGTGTGAAGGATAACCAAACTGAATCTTAAGAGAGGTAAAGATTAGGGGATTAGCAAGTTGATAGCAAGTTATCCATCCTTGCAGCATAGCAGCAAATGGTGCTTTCTGTCAGGATGGTCAAATGTTGTTTCATCTGCCCGAGGGTGTTGGTCGCCATAACTATACCTCTTTTTTTAGAACCCCACCAAGTGCATTCTGCAAGACTTTCGTTTCATGTTTTTGTCTGTGATTGTTGTATTGTGGTCATCATCGTTAGGAGGCGGGGGCGGCGCCCAGGGGTGGCAGGTTGAGCACATTAGCACCGGGTCTTGGTCACATTTGCACCGGTTGCAGCCAGCAACCGGTGCCACCGGTTGCAGCCAGCAACCGGTGCTAATGTGACCAAGGCCCTTTAGCACCGGTTGCTGGCTGCAACCGGTGCAAATGTGAGAGCAGTAGCACCGGGTCGTCGCAAGACCCGGTGCTAATGTGCTCGTATATAATACCTTCCCTCACCTCGCCCGAGCCAGCATCAACACTTGGAGCTGTGTTCATGTTGTGCTCGGGACAGGGGAGGTGCTGCCAATTTTTTTTTTTAAAATTTGTGAAGATTTCACTCATCCAAGGGGCACCACAAGGTACATTCTTTCATTCTCTTATATTTTTTATTAGCTTGTATTGTTTATATGCTTTAGAAATAGAGAAATTTGTGAATCAAAATGGAAAGAGATCTTGTGTTCACGGTGGAGAGAGAGAGCTTGTGTTCATGGTGGAGAGAGAGGTTGTGTTCATGGAGAGAGAGAGCGCTTGTGTTCATGGTGGAGAGAGAGCTTGTGTTCATAGTGGAGAGTGAGAGCTTATGTATTGTATTTATTAGTTATTTATTTAAAGTTGGAATAGTTAATTATTTTTTTAATAGAAGTATATTTGATTTTAGAAAATGAATAAATTAATTATAGTTTTAGAAATGTGTTTAGTTTGTATTGTCTTATGTATTAACTTTGTAATCTATTATATGTTAAATTTATATTTAGTTATATATTAAATTTGTATTGTCTTATATATTACTTTGTATTATATTATATATTAAATTATACAAATAATTGTTATTGGTTACTAATGCAGATGAATAGGCGATGGATGTATGGGGACAATCACGATACGGCGTTTCGTGATGGCCTGAAGGGGTTTCTTGATGTCGCCGAGGCCAACAGGACGCCGTCAGGTTTCATGTTCTGCCCATGCACTAATTGTCGAAATATACAATCGTACAAACAAAGAGGAGCTCTTCAGATGCATTTGATGAGGCACGGTTTCATGAGCAATTATTCTGTTTGGACGAAGCATGGTGAAAGAGGAATTCTAATGGATGAAGATGAAGAAGACGAGGTGGATAACGACATTCCGGTATTGGCTGAATACTACGGGGCCTTTGCAGATGCTGTAGTGGGTGATGCTGATCATGAAGATGCTGCTCAGGAAGATGATGCTTAGGAAGATGACCCTAATGATGGACTTGGGTAAATGTTGCGTGATGCTGAGAAAGACTTGGGCAATGATAAGGAACTGAAAAAGATACAACGCATGTTGCGGGACCACAAAACTGACTTGTACCCAGATTGCAAAGAGGGGCTTACGAAATTGGGTAGTACACTTGAATTTCTGCAGTGGAAGGCAACAAATGGCGTTACTGATAAGGGTTTCGATGAGCTACTGAAACTCGTAAAGAAGATTCTGCCCAAGGGTAACGAATTGCCATCGGCAACGTATGAAGCAAAACGGGTTGTTTGCCCTCTCGGTTTGGAGGTGCAGAAGATACATGCGTGTCCTAATGACTGTATCCTCTATCGTGGACAATACGAACACTTGGATTGTTGTCCAGTTTGCAGTTGCACACGATACAAGATAAGGCGGATGACCCTGGTGAGGTTGTGGGGGAGCGTTGTAAGAAAAAAATTGCTGCGAACGTGATGTGGTATTTTCCTCTGATACCCCGTCTGAAGCGTTTGTTCAGGAACAAAGAGCATGCCAAACTAATGTGATGGCACAAAGAACGTAAGCAGGATGGCATGTTGAGACACCCCGCTGATGGATCCCAGTGGAGGAACCTACCCCCTTGGCTCTGCATGAAGCGAAAGTTCATTACGATGCCAGTGCTTATTCAAGGGCCAAAGCAACCTGGCAACGACATTGATGTCTACCTAAGACTATTGGTTGATGAACTTTTGCAGCTATGGAAGGAAGAATGTGTTAGCATGTGGGATGAGGACAAGTAGGAGCAGTTTGACATTCGAGCACTGCTTTTCATAAACATCAATGACTGGCCTGCACTAAGTAACCTATCAGGACAATCAAACAAAGGATATAAAGCATGCACTCACTGTTTAGAGGAAACCAAAAGCATGCATTTGAAACATTGTAGGAAGGTTGTTTACATGGGTCATCGTCGATTTCTTCCTACGAAGCATGAGCTACGAAAGAAATGTCTGCATTTTGGCGGGAATGCGGACAACCGTACAAAGCCAAGACACCGGAGTGGACAAGATGTATTTGATATGTTAAAGGACCTACAAGTGGTGTTTGGAAAGGGAGACGGAAGCCGGCCTGTTCCGACTGGCGAGGATGGTCGTGCCGCGATGTGGAAGAAAAAGTTTATCTTTTGGGAGCTACCTTATTGGCAATATTTAGAGGTCCGTAACGCGATTGATGTGATGCATCTGACGAAGAATCTTTGCGTGAACTTGATAAGCTTCTTGGGTACTTATGGGAAGCCAAAAGATACACTGGAAGCACGACAAGAGTTGAAACGATTGAAACAACGGAATGATCTACATCCAGAAAAGAGAGATAATGGACGTCAGTACTTGCGTCCTGCCAGCTTTACTCTCAACAAAGAAGAGAAGGCAAGCATGTTTGAATGCTTGAACAGTATCAAGGTTCCGTCGGGCTACTCCTCCAATATTAAGGGAATAATAAATATGAAAGATAACAAGTTCACAAACCTCAAGTCTCACGACTGTCATGTGTTGATGACACAACTGCTTCCCGTCATACTCAGGGGTGTGCTGTTAATGTGCGGAAAGCCATTGTGAAGCTATGTGCATTCTTCAATGCAATTTCTTAGAAGGTGATCAATCCAGACCATTTAGTTCAGCTACAGAACGACGTGGTGCAATGTCTTGTCAGCTTTGAGATGATATTTCCACCATCCTTCTTCAATATTTTGACAAATCTATTGGTTCACCTCGTCAAAGAGATTCGTATACTAGGCCCAGTATTTCTACACAACATGTTCCCGTTTGAGAGGTTCTTCGCTGTGTGCTAAAGAAGTATGTCCGTAATCGTTCTCGTCCAGAAGGATGCATTGCTAAGGGATAAGAAACAGAGGAGGTCATGAAGATTCTCTGGGACGAAAATCCAACAAAGTCTGCAGCCTTTATTCAGTGGATGCACAATACTACTTTCGCCGCTTGGTTGCGAGAGCGTCTGATGGGTGTCGAGGGCATTGATGCACAGCTAGCTTTTGTAGCTAGGGGTCCATCGACCACGATCTTAAAATTCCAAGGATACGACATCAATGGGTATACATTTTACACAAGAGCCCAGGACAAGAGGAGCACCAACCAAAACAGTGGAGTCCGAATCGACGCGACAGACACCAATGGCAATACTAACTCATACTATGGTGTCATAGAGGAGATATGGGAACAAGAGTACGGACCTTTGAAGATCCCACTGTTTAAGTGCCAATGAGTGAAGCTGACTGCAAGAGGTGTTACAGTTGATGAGTATGGAATGGCGTTAGTGGACCTAAACAAGATTGGGTTTCTAGACGAACCGTTCGTCCTAACCAAAGATGTCACACAAGTTTTTTATGTAAAGGACATGGATAGCAGACCAAAGAAAGGGGCGGATAAGAAAGGGGTGGGTGAGCAATTGGACCCACCACAAGACGAGCCAAAGCGTCATATTGTTCTTCCTGGAAAAAGAAAAATCGTAGGAGTTGAGGAAAAGACGGATGAAGATTATGATATGCTCGATGGGCTGCCTCCATTCTCGATGGCTGCTGACCCAAGCATCATGTTAGCGGCGGAGGAGACACCATATCTACGGCGTGATCACAATCAAGGAACATTCGTAAAGAGGAAGTTTATTAGTGTCCGAGTAAACGATGATGACGTGTAATTTAATTGCACTATGTTCCAGAAATTCATATTTATATAAATGACATCGTGTATTTGTTATGCATTTATGTGGTTTTAGTTTTTAACATTTTGACATATGATCCATCAAAAGATATGACCACCCGAAGCCCATCTTTTGTGAAATGTAGCAACGTTCGATCAATGAAACCAAATGTTAATTCCTACGATTTTCTCAAATTTTCTAATATTTTCTAGTAACTCCCACTGTTTTCTAGAATTTTCTAATAATTTTAAAGGGCTTTGTTTTCTACAAAATTATTATTTAGAAATAAGGAGCTTCATTTAATAATTCCTAGAAAATGAAAGGAACTGGTAATTCCTACGATTTTCTAAGATTTTATATTAATTTCTAATATTTTCTAGTAACTCCTACTGTTTTTCTAGAATTTTCTAACAATTTTAAAGAGCTTTTTTTATTTATTTACGAATAAAGTAAAGGAATAGAAATAGAAAAAAGACCCGGTGCTAATTGTCGATTTGGATGAAAAAAAATGGCGGCAACTGAAATCCTAGCCCTTTAGCACCGGGTAGATCCAACACCCGGTGCTAAAGGTGCCCAGGATTTCAGTTGCCGCCCTGGGAACTCTTTAGCACCGGATGTAAGCAGACCCGGTGCTAAAGGCTCATTAGCACCGAGTGTTGTATCCACCCGGTGCTAATCTGCTGGCCTTTAGCACCGGGTAAATATAAGAACCGGTGCTAAAGGCTCATTAGCTCCGGGTCTTACCTTCACCCGGTGCTAAAGGCCCCGCCCATATACCCGCGCCGCCCCCCGCCCGTCCCACACTTCTCGCATTCGACGCCCCCGCCCACCCCATCACCGGTACAGCTCCCGCTGCCGTCGCCGGTCGCCGGTCGCCCGCGACCCCGCCGGTTGCCTGCGACCTTGCCCGCGCCGCCCGTGGCCCATCGCCGCCGCATCCGCGCCGCTGGTCACCCGCGCCGCCGCTCGCTCCGCCATCGCCCGCACCCGTCGCCCTGAACATCTCGGTCGTTTTTCTTATTTAATTTTGTTATTTAATTTTTTATATAATTAGGTATTTAATTTGTTATATAATTTGTTATTTAATTTGTTATATAATTTGTTATTTAATTTGTTATTTAATTTGTTATATAATTTGATATATAATTTGTTATTTAATTTGTTATTTAATTTGGTTATATATAATTTGTTATTATTTATATGGTTATATATAATTTTGTATATATAATTTTATATGTAATTTGGTATATATAATTTTGTATATATAATGTTGTATATATAATTTTGTATATATAATTTTGTATATATAATTTTGTATATATAATGTTGTATATATAATTTTGTATATATAATGTTGTATATATAATTTTGTATGTAATTTGGTATATATAATTTTGCATGTAATTTGGTATATATAATTTTGTATATGTGCATTTTGTATGTAATTTTTTTAATAATTGGGACTTTGCATTTAGATAAATGTCCATATCTTGTGTATGTGCATTTAGATATTTGGAACTTTGTATATGTGCAAAACTATCGCGCACACGAACCCCTTCGCGAAACCAAACTCGTCGCGCACCCGAGCTCCTTCGCGAACCCAAACGCGTCGCGCACCCGAGCCCCTTCGCGAACCCAAACACGTCGCGCACCTAAACCTTCCGGAACCCAAACTCGTCGCGCACCGGAACCCCTTCGCGTCGCGCGCCCACTGTTCGCGAACCCGGAAATCGAAACCCTAAACCCCCTAGCTCTAACCATAAACCCCGAAACCCAAACCCTAAACCCCCTAGCCCTAACCCTAAACACCAAAACCCAAACCCAAAACCCCAAAACCCAAACCCTAAACCCCCTAGCCCTAACCCAAAACCCCGAAACCCAAACCCTAAACCCCCTAGCCCTAACCCTAAACCCTAAACCCCGAAACCCAAACCCTAAACCCTAAACCCCGTAGCCCTAACCCAAAACCCTGAAACCTAAAACCTAAACCCCGAAACCCAAACCCTAAACCCCCTAGCCCTGACCCAAAACCCCAAAACCCAAACCCTAAACCCCCTAGCCCTGACCCTAAACCCCGAAACCCAAACCCTAAACCCCATAGCCCTAACCCTAAACACCGAAACCCAAACCCTAAACCCCCTACCCTGCCCCTAAACCCCATATCTATATTTATTTATATTTATTGCTTACAAATTATTTTTATTCCTATAGATGGCGGACAACAACCCTAGCGAACCCTTGCTAGAGGATAATGACCCGCAAGCAAACATGGAAGACGTGCTGGGTATTGCTCAAGGGAGCGAAAATGTGGAACAACGTAATGTGGATGAACGCAGTAATAATGAGCCCATGTCTAGTCAGGTGTGAATATATCTCATTTAATATGTATTGTATATCTCAATATATCTAATTTAATATGTATTGTATCTCAATATATCTCATTTAATATGTATTGTATCTCAATATATCTCATTTAATATTGTATCGTTAATATGTAATTTATGTAGCCCGCCTCTGTGTCGACAACCGGAACTAGGAAATCCAAACGATCTGCCACTAAGAAGCTGAAGGATGTGAAGTTTCACATCACTCGAGTGGAGGACGATGGGGAGCCAGTTGAGCCCAAACAAGTGGCCAGAAAATTTATATCTCAGTGCGGGGTTGTTCTACGGGAATGCGTGCCCATTAGCATCAGAAAATGGAAATCCACGGACCCTACTGAGCCGCACGTGTTGCCCAATACTGAGAAGGAGATGCTATGGGCGGACTTAAAATGAATTTTTGAATGGCCAAGCAGTCATGAAGTGCAACTGAAGGATTGGACAATGAAAAAGATGGCAATTCTGTTCCAGGATTACAAGAAAAAATTGTACAAGAATTATCTCATTACCGGAGAAGCACCGGATCCAGCGAAGCATCCAACCATCACTCATGATGCTTCAGAATCGTTCTTGGAGTACAAAAACTCCGAAGAAGGGTCAAGTATGACCACTAGAAATGCTGACAATGCCGGTAATAGGAAGTACACCCATAGAATGGGTTCAGGAGGTTATAAAGGGAGCATTGAGAAATGGGAGAAGATGGAAGAATCTCTATTTGCTAGAGGCATTCGTCCAGCGACACATGACTGGCCCACACGATCCAAGCATTGATACTATGGTCATGGAGGCACCCTCAGTCCAATCAACGACTCTTTAGTTTTTGGCGAGGACTTGCGAGAACTAGCTCAACGTCTCATCAATATCCTTAAGGCATCTGAGAGGGGAGAATTTGTTCCTGATAGAGACAGATATGAGCTAACCTATGCCTTAGGAAACAATGAGCATCCTGGACGCACGCGCGGCGTAGGCATAGTACCATGGAAGAAAGCTTTCAAAGAGGACGCCGCCTCCTATAGGAGCCGTTCGAGGAAGAAGGCGGAATATGAGCAGAGGGTGAGGGACCTAGAGGAAACGGTAGCCGCCCAGGGCTCAAAGATACAGGAAATGGAGGTAGAGATGGAGCGGCGAATGAAGTTAGCATGACTGCAGATACAAGCCACAGGAACCACCAGCACAGAGCATGTACCTCTCCAAGATCCTAATGCGGCCCTTCTTAGCCCTCCACAACATCGAAGCAGCCACGCTTCCACAGAACATGTACAAGGACATGAAGACATTCCCGCACCTCAGTCTGAACCGGTTCGTTACCCCGTGGATGAAATAACTCAACGGACCGCGTGTGAGCTTGTCGTGAGGCAGAAGAACATATCCGTGGTGGTACGTATGCGACATTAGTTTGTATATTTCGTAAATATCATCATAAATATTATTCATTTACTAACTTCCGTTCTACTTATTTTATTAGGTCGCAGACGGTATGACCAAACCAGTGGAACCAGGTCAAAGATGGCATTGCATGGAGATTCCACATGGTTAAGTACCCGTTGAGGTGGAGTAAGTCGTTGACCAGTGGAATGACTTGGAACTTGACATCGCCGGAGGTGACGGAGAAACAAAATCGGGGAGTGTTCTCACGGGATCATTCTATGGAGCAAGCGAGACATCGCCATACCTGGTAGCACCAAGTCTCCTTCAGATCCCCCGTCTCCAAGAGGTCCACCGGATCACGATTCTCTGGGAGCTCATGACGCAAACCCGTCTCCGTCTCTGTCTCCTCTCGCGGCGGAAGTCTCCGTCTCCACCGCGGCAGAAGCCTGAACCAAAGAAGCGCTCTAAACTGGCTAGCTTGACCCCTCCACCACAGAGGAAGCCACGGAAGGTCAAAGAGAAGCCTGCACCACCGAAAAAAGCTTATGACCTGACTCAAGAAGAGCTCGATGCCTCTGTTAAAGAAGACGTAAAGAGGCAACTTTTCACGAGAAAACAACCAGAGCCGAAGATTGACCCCGCCACGGCAAAATCCTTCCTCCAAAATTCGACTAGGGGACAACAGAAGAGGGCACAGGTATCAGACTATGACCGCTCATTACTGAAATCTCAAGGGAAGAGGAAGGCGGCGGCATCCAAACCTGTTGCTCAGCTCAGCAACCAACCTCAGGAGTCATTGCCTCAGTTGGCATCTGAGTACGAGCTGAACGTGCAATGACAAATGGCCGAGACAGGACTCTCGAGAGAGGAAATCACGGGAGAAAAAGAAATCCCTGTGAGCACATCGTTCAGGTGGCCATTTAAGCTTGGCCAGCCTTTGGTCGGTCCAGAAATGGAGAGCACGCTACAAACAAAGATGCTCCGATTCCATCAGTGGTATCTGAAACAATCAAGAAGTAAAAGGCGCATGTTTGCAGTTCGCGTAAAGGACCAAGATTTTTTCAATGGCGAGGAAACCCTCTGGTTGGAGTTCAAGGATATATATGAGGTGTACCACCAAGACGTCATGGACGTGTCTTTAGTCGCCTGTTGTGTATTGTAAGTGCTTTGTTCTCATTTACATTTGACACTTGAAAAAAAATTAATCTTTGCTGACGCGCCCTTTATTGCTTAACAATGAAGAATTGAGATTCAAAGATGTCGGAGGGAAGGAATATTTGACATTGGTTACATAGACCCGACAAAGATAAGTGACAAAATGATTTTGATCAATCCAGAGGAAACATATCAAAATTTATACAAGTATCTCCAAAAACATAATTATTGCGACTCCATACTATTGCCGTACAACTTCGGGTGAGTACCTATACATGTATCTACTTATAGTGCCTATACAAAATTTTATGGACTCCATACTATTGTCGTTCAATTTTATTTCTCATTATAATTTCTACATGTATAAATTTTTCACTGGATCTTAATTATAGTGTGTCCTGACCAAGGTATCGTCCACGTCTTTGATTCGTTGAAGTCTCCAACATATGCTTACCAGAACATTATCGACATGTTTACAAGGTGACATATATTTACCCATTTAACTCAATTCTGCCCTTACAATCCCAATGATTTAACACAACTTTTTGGTTCACAGGGCATGGATTCAATTTCGTCAAGATAACCCTGGTATGATCCATGAAACACTCACATGGAAGACGGACTTTCCGGTAAGCAAGTAATTTGTATGTGTAGGTCTCCGCTAACCTGTTATATGAATTTTACTTAACTTTATTTTTTGATCGACAGTGTCGCCAACAGGGGTCGGGAAATAATCTTTGTGCATATTATGTTTGTGATAACATGCTCAATTGGTCGACGAAAAAGATGACTCACCATGATGTTATGGTACGTAACACATTTTCAAGTTTTAATTTTATATATTTACTATTTTTGTAGAAAAATCACTTGATTTTGTAATAAATTATATTATTTAGAAACATACGGCTTCATTTATTGATAATGGGATTCATTTATAATAAATAATATTATTATTAAATTTGAATTAATAAGTAAGGCACTTTGTTTTATAATAAATGATTATTTAGAAATATAGGGCTTCATTTAATAATTACTATGTTTGTATTAATAAAAAAACACTTTGTTTTATAATAAATGATTATTTAAATATAGACGGATATTTGTATTTGTAAGTAAAGCATTTATTTTATATTAAATGATTATTAATTTCACAATTGTTGTCTTCAATTCCACGGAATTAATATTTCCAATTATTTGCAAATTATAGATGCTGAGGCTGGAAGAAGATAGACTCGATCAAGAGAGAATAGACGCAATTGCAGAACAGCTCATTGGATGGATTTGGGACGAGGTCGTTAATCCCCGTGGAGAATTCCATCTCCCCGTGGAGGATGCGCCGTCAAGTCGTTCCTCTAGTCGGATTTCTTAATTTGTAATATACAGTTCAAATATATAACTCTAGTTCGATATCTAAATTATAATATATATATCTTCTATTTTGATTATATGTCTAGCTAATATGAATATATAGTACTACATGCACGGCAGCTGAATACATGTTTGAGTACGTATCATAATACATATATAAACATATATAAACGTACATGCATGGCGGCTGTAAAAAGTAACAAAAAAAAATAAATCCAGGCCCTTTAGCACCGGTTGTATACACCAACCGGTGCTAAAGGCCCTCCTATCCTCGCTGTGTAGGCAGGGCCTTTAGCACCGGTTGGTGTTTAGAACTGGTGCTAAAGGGGGCCTTTAGCACCGGTTATTCTACCCGGTGCTAAAGGGTACCCCTTTAACACCGGAAGTTTAGCACCGGTTGGGAATCCGGTGCTAAAGCCCGTTCCCAACCGGTGCGGATGTGAGGTTCTCTGGTAGTGCAGGTATCAAATTCCAGCATGGGACGTTCATCCTTCCGACCTAGTAAGAAGTGAATGGCCAAACTGCTGTTTTTACATCATTGAAGATATGGGCAGTTATTTGGAGCGATGGTGGATCATAGCACATATCACGTGCCTACAAAGCTGAAAAGCTATTAGAAACCATTTAAGAATGTTCAAAGATCAGAGTGGTTGCAATTTACATGAGTTATTTCCTGCATTGCTAACATCGCTGGCACTGGTTATACTTCGTCAGAACTTTAGATACCACAGCTTATTTCATAGGGCCTAATTTTTTCCTCTCATGAAAGTCATGTATAATATAAGTATTAAATGAGCCTAACCAATTATTACACTATCAGGTAATTTATTTTACGGATCCCTTATCGACTTCCCTCTCGACGTGTTTCTTCTCTAAACGACATAACATCTTCTGAAACGGTAACATCTAACAATACTAAATCACCACAACTTCCCAGTATAACCCTGCATGATTTGACTCATCCATATTCGATAATCATACAATTAAAAAAACACAGGTGCTTCACTCATCCATATTCGATAATCATACAGTAAAGAAAACACAGGTGCTTTAAAAACAGGCGCGGCGTAGCGCGCCAAATCTACCTAACTAGTATTCCTTGTTTTTTATACCAAAGCCGGCACCTCGGGAAGTCACGTCGTCACTTTATATTAGCCATCCGATCTGCAATCAAAGGTCCAATGCAACCGAAGGAGACATCGGGAATGTACTAATATTTGTGTCTTCTATTACTATCTCCGACTAATTTATATATCTATTACCGGCATTCTGTTCTCATCGTTCGGAACATTGTTTGGTGATAAATACGTCTCTGAAACCTGAACAGCATCTGCCTTAAATTAAAACCAACCGTGACATCATATTTCATCCATATTGATATTAGATGACGTTTAGAACAACGACATAGTTTCCAAAACGTAACTTTGACTTCTTATTTTTACGAAAATATTTATTAAAAATAATATACATATATACTTTTATAAAAATATTTTTAAGACAAATCTATTCATATGGTTTTCACATTTCCAAACTCAACGACTTAAAAGTTATTCGTGATTTATATTGTCAATGTCTGACTAAAATCTGTCCAAAACATCATCTAAATCATATACGGAGGGAGTACATGAACAATATTTACTACTCCTTCCGTCTATTTTTCTAAGGCACAATTTGATTTGGCATGGTATTTTATATTATATAATTTATGATTAAAAACTTATAATCATTAAATAGTATGTTTGATTAGAATCCAACCATATCCTGTTTACATTATATAAGTAAAAATTGTTAGTTAAATTATTGATTAAAAATTGTAAAGTTTGAATCTTGATATTCATCTGGGCCTTATAAGACTAGGATGCAGCACACGTGGTTAGGGTATTTCCATCACGCCAGGCAGGTAATTCTTAAATGCAAGTCTACTTTTGTTCAAAAAACTCATCTGTGGTTGTCGAGTGCTGCACGAGCTATAATCAAACTATGAAAGTGACTGTAGATCTTGAATATAAACTCTAGTATTTATATTGAGAAGTGATATGAATACCTGGGCAGTTTATATATGGATGCAGTGTAGCTTCGCCACAGATACCTGATTTCTAAATAGTGTCTTCTCTTTCAGTATACTAGCAAAAACACACGTACAACACGCGCTCGTTTAATAAAAATAAGATTACATAACAGATAATAAAAACGTACGTGCTGCGGGAGGAGGAGCCCATCGGAGGAGTCGATGATGAAGTGGTCATTGAGCTCCAGGAGGTGGCACCGGCGAAGACGCCTGTGCCGCGGTAAAAGAAGCGAACGTGGCCGCGGAGCTTGGCATGGACCGGAAGCAGGTCGTGGTCCTTCCCAACGAGGGTCCGATAGGCCATGGCCGCGTGGGTCGGCATGGAGGAGTGCCACCGGGGGCAGACGGCGCGGATGCGAACATAGTCAAGCAGGTCACCGGTGAGCAGCACGCGGTCGATGATAAGCCTGATGAGATTCTCCATGGCCAAACTTTACATTCAGCGAATATCTCCGGGCCTCGAAATTTTATGACCCCACGTGTCAGGCTGTTTTTCATCAAACCATCGACCTCCCTCGTCTTTCTCTGTAGTATAGAATCACGATCTTATTTTCTATTAAACGTCCATGTGGCACGTGCGTTGAACAAAAAAAAAAATGCTAACCGTGCATCACCATGGTGCCGTTGTAGCTGGTCTCGTACAGGAACTTGGTGTACACTACAAGAATAACTCACATCCGCACCCCTCATATGCCTCGGTGCACTTAAGATCCGGTGCTAATGTAACGTTAGCACCGGGTGCGAAATTGGGGCGCCCTCGGGACCCCTTTAGCACCGGGTTGTAACACCAACCGGTGCTAAAAGTCCCCTTTAGCACCGGTTGGTGTTACAACCCAGTGCTAAAGGGTCCCCCTCCTTTAGCACCGGGTGGTGTTACGACCCGGTGCTAAAGGCCCTTTAGCACCGGTTCGTGAATACGATCCGGTGCTAATGTAGGTGTCACATGCTACTTCAAAAGGAGCGCATCTTTAATCCTATCACATGCGTTGTGTAGGTGAGATGGTTAGGTGGGTGCACGCGCGCGAGCCAAGAGGTCTTGAGTTCGAATCCCGCAACATGCAAATATGCAAATATTCTTGGCTAGTGCCCCCACCTTTAGAACCGGTTATTTGACCCGGTGCTAAAGGTGGCACCCTTTAGCACCGGAAGATTGGCACCGGGTGGGAAACCCTGTGCTAAAGGGCTTTCCCACCCGGTGCCAATGTGCATGATTCTGGTAGTGGTAGCTCAGGCCGTAGCCGAAGGGGTATAGCACCTCCGGCCCCGAGTAAACTTGTGCGTCCGGCCGGGGTATCCGTGCTTTGCCACCGGCCGGAGCTCCATGGACGTCGTCATCGGGATCTGCTCGACGTACTTGTTTTCGTACCTCGTCAACGGTAGTCGTCCTCCTATTAGCACATTAATTTCATGCATCATCAAAATTATACTTACGGGAGTTATTGGGGTTATTTTAGACTATTATATTTGGTTGGTTGGTACATAATGTGGTAAAAAATTCTACGGTGAGAAAAGTAATGTCAAAACGGCAAAAACTCTCTAGAAACATCGTTTTGTGAAAACTTTCCACGTCTTTTTTACCATTAGACCTGGCACATGGGTCCTCTGTGAGGGGTTGGTAGGAATTATTTTTATGAAAAATATTTTCAAAATAACTGGATCCTTATAGTGTGTGTCTATATATATATATATATATATATATATAGAGGAAAAATCTATTCTACATGCGCGTGTAGCTACACCCACCTGTGTATCTCATGATATACGATGAATTTGATCCGACCAAGAATATATAGATGTAGGATGTGCTGATACTAGACTATCTATGATGATATATACGTTGGGTATGTAAGCATACATTGAGTATATAGATATACTATTTTATATAGTATTATAAATGTATACTCAAAATATATTTAAAACTAGGTTTGATTTTGAAATTTTTTCGTGTAACTCGCTTTGAAGTATCTTAGAATTAGTATATGAACATACTAAAAATGATAAACTAGTACGCGGGCATACGTGCAATGGTATACTGATGGTGGGTGTAGCTACACGCACGTGTAGATAGATAGATAGATAGATAGATAGATAGATAGATAGATAGATAGAGATACATAGATATTGACGAGCAAAGTCCTTTGAAACCTACTTCCTTAGAACTCTATGAAGAAAATGGACTTAAGATCTTGGAAATGTCTCAGGCTATTCGAAGAAAACACCAAAGGTCCAATAGGAACTGGAGGCATCGTGAATCCCAATTCATGTGCGTACAAGGAGAAGTTCCTTGTACGCACATCTCCAAAATGATTTAATTTCCCAGCTGATCTGATGCTCTTGCAACTTCGGTCCGACGAGCACCGCGGCGGGTCAGCAGTCCGGAATCGTCGATCGCATCGCGTCGGAATCTCCATGAATATTTGTCAAAATTCAGCTTCACACGCTAATGCATAACACCAAATAAACTAGAAAATAAACGACTTCAACTTACAACTATGCTATATGAAAAGGAAAAAGATCACTTACAACTATACATTATAGGAAGGTCGTTGCGTTAGGTATCGGAAGAATAAGAGAAAATTGGTTTATTTTGAATTTGAGTTTAAGCTCAAATCCAAACATCACTTGGTGATTAACTGATGAGACCATCTCAACCAACCATGCACCATCCGATGTAAACCAAGGACAAGTTGTAGAAGATATCACCCAAGCAAAGGAACAAGTGACGATTGGACCAAATACACATAGCCAAGCTAAGAAACTACAACAACAGATGACTTCACTCCTTGCCGAAACTAACTTCTACACAAAAGAGAATGTTATACTACCTAAATATTTTACATTAGTTATCCTTAGGTTCACACATGAAGAGGAGAAGGATTCTACTTTACCTAGAGAAGGACCTGACCGCTTCGGACTAGTTCGGACCAAGGATTCCTAGTTCAAATCAAGGATCACTGATGGATCACTTTGGACCACCACTTCAGACCAGTTTGGACCTACATATTGAATCGATCATAACTCTTAATTCCCGAAGGCTCAGGAGGCCCCAAGTACCTGACGGAAAGCTTATCAAGTCTACTTTCCAATGCAACAAACCGCATATCGTTTGGACTCCCCAATAAAGAGATATAACCGAATTAGTGGAGAGTGCACAGAATCCCAACAACCACGCGAGACTCCTCAGGATTTCAGTTCGTGGTAACCTTTGAGTTTGCATAACTCCAGAAACTCCAAGCTCCACTCACACCCAACTAGGAGGGTTGTCTCTACTATAAATAATCCATGTACATAAGCTATTTGTAAGACTTTGATAATGAAATAGAACCCCAATATTGTTCAGCTATGTGATAACAATTTCAGAGAGATCTCTACCCCTTTGCTCTTGTGATTTCCTTGAGGGATTACAGAAGCAGCCGCGTTATCGGCTCCCAATTGGTGCTCCTGGTCCGTTTGATTCCAGGTTGTGTTGGTTGGTTTTGAGAGTGTGGTTGGGCGAATCCTCGATTCAGGTTGCC
The DNA here is from genome assembly GCA_033239725.1 of Echinochloa phyllopogon. Taxonomy (NCBI): domain Eukaryota; kingdom Viridiplantae; phylum Streptophyta; class Magnoliopsida; order Poales; family Poaceae; genus Echinochloa; species Echinochloa phyllopogon. The sequence continues at coordinate 19,341,983 of BTCW01000016.1, forward strand.
TGTTAAAGACGGTGGTTGGCTTCGAGTTTTATTTGCTAGGTTACACTACTTATTGCTGCTTGCAACAAGTTATCTTGGCTGTCCTACAGCTAGTTATCTTGTCCAAGATCCTACGTCGTGAAGATCGGGACCGAGTCTCATCATTTGGTATCAAGAGCCTGCATTGCCACGGTAGGATTCTTTAGCTTTAGCTACAAATATTTGTGCCTTTGTCCTTTCCACCAAAAAGCCAAAAAAAATTATGTTTTAGCCTTTGTTTCAATATGTTTATCTAGTGAGTTTGGTTAAGTTTTAGTCCATTAGAGTCTTTATTTAGTTGATGATCATATTATCCTTGGTGTGTCCTTTTGTGCCTTTTCTTATATATTTGAAAATCCTCACAAAAAGAAGTAACCAATTCTATCCTTTGCGTGAACTTTTATCCTATCAAGAACGGTGCTGGTTATAGTTGGTTCTATCATCTTTATTCTGTGCAAATGTTATATATGATCTTATTTAGTATCGTGCTGAAAAAAAAGAAAGAATGCTGAAAAAAAGTGTTGAGAAAGTCATTAAAAAAAGAAAGTGTTAGAAAGAAAGGAGAAGAATTAGATTATTGGTGTGCACAAGTGTTGAACCTCCGTATCAAGTTGTGTAACCAGTTGGCTATCTTTCTTTTGGTGCAATTTTTGCTAGGTGATTCTCGTTAAATCAATCATCCCTAGCATAATCCTTGTTTGCATCAAATCTGAATTTTCTTTTGTGCATGTGTTGCTTTGGTTACATCTTCCATATCTTGTAAGCGGTTCGATCTATAGTGCCACTCGAGTCTTTGATAGCGCCACAAGATAGGCCATATAGTGGTAGTGAAGTAGTGCTATTTGTATACTTTTTATGTTGTGAGTTGTTTGCTCCTGTATGTTAATATTCTTATTTCCTCCCAAGCAAGGCAGAAGATTAGTGCCGGACTATTCCCATGTAACTCTAAGGGCAGAACGTTGACAGTTTGACACTTGAACACAAACATTATGTACTACCTCCATTACAAATTCTATGTTGTTTTAGCTTTTCTAGATTCATAGATTTTGATAAGCATCTAGCACTACCAAAGATCTTCACATCCGCCCCTCTCATATGCCTCGGTGCACTTAAGATCCGGAGCTAATGCAACATTAGCGCCGGGTGCAAAATTGGGTTGCCCCCGGAGACTCTTTAGCATCGGTTGGTAACACCAACCGGTGCTAAAAGTCACATTTAGCACCGGTTGGTGTTGGTGCTCCCCTTTAGCACCGGGTGGTGTTACGACCCGGTGCTAAAGGCCTTTTAGCACCAGTTGGTGTTACGAACCCGGTGCTAAAGGGGTGTTGCATGCTACTTCAAAAGGAAAGCATATTCTATTCCATCACATGAGCTATGCAGTTGAGATGGTTATGTGGGTACGCGTGAGCTAAGAGGTCATGAGTTCGAATCCCCACAACAACGCACATATTTTTTAGCGAATGGGCACCTTCCCAACTGGTGCAGATGAAGGCCTTTCTGGTAGTGTAGATATACGCTATATCTAGATTCATAGCAAAAACTATGAATCTATAAATGCCAAAACGACCTGCACAATTTGAAACGGAGGAAGTATAGTATTTAAGCATAATGGGTCCATAGGAAAGGAAGGCAATGGGAATTCGTTGAAACTTCTTGTTTATCCATGCTTGCTCTAGTTCCTGATGTATCTCAGAAGAAGTATGAAAGAGCAATTCAAGACCGAACCTAATTTCGTGGATGAAAAAGACAAGGTCAGTGAACGGATTACTGTAAACTTTATGTTAGTCAAGTATTTCTGGTACCTTAGTCAGAGGCATTATTTTTTTTGAAATGGAAAACTTTATTAGTTTCAAGTAACGTTACATCAAGGTGACAATCGTACTTAAAAGATCTCCCGGCCTCTGTCTGGTGGGGCACGGCTAAAAAAAAGAAGAAAGAAAAAAAATGTTAGAGCAGACATGCTAATGACTATCAATCAGAGATGCCGCTGCGACCAAATCCTATGTAGCATTATAGGAATCTGAAGTAAGTAGCCCAAGGGGTGTTTCAGCTTTCATAGGACACAATGGACTGTGGTGACGTAACAACCAAGGCTCTGATGATGTATCCATGGGAAACAGTGAAAGAAGCAAAATTATTGGTCAAGTTTTAATCTTAACTTTATTTTTTTTAATGAAACATGAGGGGTTTCCCTACTGGTTATATATTAAGAGAAGCAAAATATAAAATAGTTACAGAAGAGGTTAGGGAGGAGTAGCTGCATCAAGTAATCTTGGTTTTATTTGATGGCATTTACTTTATAATCTGGCAATAGAATTCGTACCCTGTCCAAATGTGTTGACATGAGAAGTAAAGTTTGCAACCAGATTTAAGTACCCCAAGGGTCTTCATAGGCACGAAAAATCAGTTCTTATTCAATGAACCTTAGTGATATAAATTCAGTAACAAATACCTTCGCTTCCTATATATTGATAAGCAGACAGTACCCACTGATCCTAACCCTGCGTATGTTTAACTCTACCGATAAAATGAATTTTGAGCGTGGAATATCTGACAGCCTATTCAACAAAGAAATGGTACCCAACAAGGAACAGGAGACATTGGGAATTCAAATTCAAGCTGCTTAAAGTCAAAATGGATTGTCACTTAGAGCGCGTTTGGACGCCGTCTAAACGCGCCGGGCTGAACCTACGACAACCAAATGGTTCATCACACGTACCTTAGGTGCAGCGCGGCAACAAAAATCAACATGTTAGAGCACAAGTCCTATGTTGTCTAAGCCTCACGGTTCGAACAGACCTATTGCTTGGCCTTCCTCATAAGAGAAAATGGGAACAGTCTGAGTCGGATAGCGTCTTGGGTGACTCCCCTGAAGGTATTGGTGCTGAGGTAATGGTGCTGCAGATCTCCAGAAAGTATCGTAGATGAGCGGTTGCATTCTCGTTAGCTTTCCCACAGAATGGGCTGTCGTTCCTACAGAATGGGCTGGCCTGCACCCTGTTGATGAACGCGGGTTGAGCTCAAATCCAGTCTCGCCTGTACTAATCTCAAGTCCAACAGTAGAGGGACTATGAGAACTCGCGAAGTGTCTTTTGGGCATAGCGCTTGACGTGGCTGTGAATGGTGCGAAAGTATAACACTCCAGAACGAGCATCGACATTCTAGAGCATTACCATACTACGCTACACTGCTATACACGCTGAAGAGAGAAAAGAACAATAGAGTATGCGGAAGCAACATAAACCATTTTGATAAACAAGAGACAAGACTTCAAAACCAAGCAATTTTATTACAAAACATGTGTCCAAAGTATTTATACAGGGAAGTGTGTGCACACGTGCTGCTAGTCCCATCCAATGATGCACCATCGAATCTCTAAAACCTATGGAGGGAGAAAAGTGTATGAGGTTTATGAAAAACCTCAGCAAGCAAACTGCTTCAACTGAGTTATTCAAATCACATTTCATTAAGCATCAATTTAATAATAGAGATATGGAAGAGTCACCGTACTGAAACAATATATAACTTCAAATAGTAAAATAAATGATAAATACTTCATATCGATGCTTCATAACGGCTGGTGCAATACCGCCATGCAATGCATGACTTCACTTCTACCCACACATCCCAATGATGGAAGTGAAGCCAACGCGTATAGCAGTGTAGCGTAGTGCGATAATGCTCTAGAATGTCGCTGCTCGTTCTGGAGTGTTACATGAAGTACGTTGCCGAGAGGACTATCTGAGGAGGGACGACGTGAGGTCGTACTCTCCCAATGTTAGCCTCTAGATTGTTGCTGAAATTTCTCGGCGTGTTGAGACCAGTCATACATTCCCTGTTTCACACCAAAGGAAACAGAGGAAAGGTAAACCTACTAGAGCAATGGTATTTAATCATGCCATGACTACATGCAAGGATTAACAAAAACACTTAGCTATATGTTTTCCTTGGCAACGACGCTAGAAATGCTTGTTGGTATTTCTTATGGTCACAGATATTCTACAAGCGCACAGAATTACGTTGTAGCATTTCGCCTAGGAGTGTTTTGTATTTATTTATTTATTTATTGCTTAGGAAAAGTTGTGGCTTAAGAGAAATTTTGTATAACCAATACATCCATAAATATCATCATTAATATACCTAAACTAGACAAGGGTAAATATGATAGGGTAGTGTGACACACAGAAGGATCATGGCTCAATCAAATAAATAAAAATGGCTAACTTAGTTGGGAAGGTAATAGACAGGAGCAAGGGAGGATCCTCTATACTTCAAGGCATGATATGTACTAGCATACAAGAATATATACTTCACATTATAAAGTCCTTAGTTACATATCCAATAGGCATATCGAGGTGTCAAGAGGAACATCCCCTAATCATAGAGAACACTTGACGTCTTATCTTAAAAGGCCTATCATCTAAACCCGAATGTGGAGGATTACAAAGAATGGATCACCTTCTGCCTACCTCTACACATCCATGGGGTGAAGGTACTCTCAATGTTATTCCTTAGTGCAAGCTAGGGAATAAATAGAGCAACCATAAGGCACATTGAGCCAACGCCGTGACATGAATCAAAACAATCGGGTGAAACCATATATGGGCATTCATGCAAGGTATATAACTTATAAACTAAGGATGAAATATGAACTTGGAGATATAGAACATAACCATGAAGATAATTCCATTGAGATCAAATCTTATAGAATAAACTAAGTTACAAAGCTTATATCAAAGCTTACCAAGACAACTACGAAAACCGTATAGAAGCTCAACTTTTAAACCTAATTCCCAACTAAGACCAGGCCTCAAAAATTGTAGTAGGAGAGCTCTTCTTCTGGTGTGTTTGGAACCACGACCCATTCCCTTTATTTATAGCTTGTAATGGTAGTTGAGAGGCGACACGTGGCGGCTGAGGACGCATGCTCGACTCAGATGCAATCCTGATGACGATTTGCAGTTACCGACCAAAGTTGAGGCGGTTTGTGTCTGGGCCTGCGTCGACTGACATGGGCCTGGCCCCGTTCAACCTCTCCTTTTGGTTGATATGTTGCTCCTTGGGCCCTTGTTGCCATCCTTTGATGTTTGGGTTGATTTGGGTCCATTTGTTTCATGTATTCAAATTTTCTATAATACAAGTGGAACTATATTATTTATATAAAATATGTGCAAGAAATTCTCTCCTTTATTTGTGAGATATTTGAATCATTTAGTGACCGTCAACAATGGACAGAAGACAAGCCTATGCAACCAAAGACTTAGTCAAGCACGCTATCACTACAACCAAGAAATTGGACGCTGTACTATATGAGTTTGAAGATGGTAGCGTGAAGAATACTGAAGAGATAATCTATGCTTGGGAGGATTCCAATTGACCTTACTAACAGCGTTTAGAATAATTATGTGCTTCTATGGTTAACCTTGGTTATTTGTGTTTGTAATGACTATTCTTATGCATGTGATTGATTTGCTTCTTTGTAATGACTATGGATGTGTTGTAGGACTTGTGCCTACAATGATATCTTTTACTCTATAATTAGCCTAGTTGAGTTCTCTTACTATTTTCCCCGTATGCCCTTGTTCGTTCTTGCTATCTTTCTCATAAGTCAGATGAAGAACATAAGGAAAACTGAAGGCAATCCCCATGGTGAAGAAACGAAGCTCAAGATGATTAGAAGTGGAAGCTCGCCAAAAACATCAACAACGAAGATGATGAAAGTGACATGATCCAAATTCAGAAGTTAAAGAAAATATGAATGTAACACCCAAAAATAGCCTATTTAAATTTTTTATTAATTTATTTGTTTTTTATTCAATTGTTCATAATTAATATAGGTTAAATAAATTATTTATGAATATTAAAATTAAATATAAGTGTAGAAACATTTTTTTTGCATTCATGCTGCTGCATTTATTTTTTTATTGCTTGTGGTTCAAATGAGAGTTTAAATTTATTTAAATTTGAATTTGAATCACTTTGTTTCGAGCTCTAGAAATGTTGTTAGGCCTGTAGTTCACCTTTGCCCCTGATCTATTTTTTCTCGGTCCACTTCTGCCCTCCAGCTTTCTTCTTCAGCCCAGCCCACTCCCCCTTCCTCCTCCCCACCTGGGCCTGCTTCCCGAGCCGGCCCAGCGCCACCACTCCCCCTCCTCCTTCCCCGGCCCAGCAGCTCGCCCCCGCAGCCCAGCCGCGATTCTGGCCCAGCAGCGGCCCAAGATTCTCTCCCCCGCACGCCCACTCTCCCCCTTCCATCTCCCACCGATAGGCGGGGCCCACCTGTCAGCTCTCTCTCCCACCTCTCTTTCCTTCTCCCCCCGCCCCCCCGCGCGACAGACGCCGGCGCTCTCCCGCATGGAAAGTTCTGCCTCCCCACGCTGCTGTGGACCACCCAGGATCACCCCAAAGCTTCGTGGAACCTCCCCGCGCTCACCTTCCTCTTGCACCAAGCTTCCCCGAAAGGAAATCGATCCCCCCACTTGGAAAGGGCGCCGCCGCACCGCTGCTACGCCATGCGTTGGCGTTTGTGCCGCCTCGGCAGCCAAGCCACCCCGCACCCCCCCTCGAAGCTATAAAAGCAGCCATCGTGCCCCTGGACCAGCACCAAATCCTCGCCCCGAGCTCCAGCCTCCTCAGCACCTCTCCAAGCCGCCGCCGCCGTTCGAACTCACCGCCGGCCGTCGGTCCACGACCTCGGACGCGCTCCGGCAAGATTGAACCCCGGGTCATCTTCGCGTGGTGATAAGGTTCGTGTCCAGCTCCTTTTTGCTCTTTCCACGCTCTGTAGGCCGCCGTCCATGCTCTCCGGCGACCGCCACTACTGCTCGGCGTCGTACGCTGCACCCACTGCCTCCCCCTCGACTTGAACCCGTGGAATGAACTCTCCACGTCCCCAGCATGCTCCCCGTCTGATCCGCTCGTCAATTGGGGCCTCGTAGCCTCGGTTTGGAGTTGCACCAGCGAAGCGCCACCGTCTCCCGAGTGGCGCCGCTGCCCTCCTGTCCCCGCCGATGACCCTATCTCCCCCAACGCGCCTGAGCCGTCCAGATGCGATCCGGTGGCTCACACGCGTCCCCTACCTCGGTCAAACCGAGAAGTAACGGTCAGCTGTGGCTATTTTGTTAAAGAGCCCCTCCACTTTCTTGTTATTAACATGCGCTCCATGGCCATTCAAAAATAATTACCAGGAGGCCCTTTTCTTTTATGAATAACCCCCTGCTCTTTTAAATATTCGAACCCGCCGTCCTATTTTTACTCTTAATTACGTATAGGCCCTCGATTTTCTTCAAATAAGCCCTGTAAACTTTTAAAACTTGCTAGCAGGTCCCTAGAACGTAGAAAACCCATATCTTTTTTATTTGAGCTCCGATTAGTGTGATTTTCGCGCTCATGTGTTCGTAGTGAAGCGTAGATTAATTCTAAAACCTTTATTTGTACTGTTTCTACTGTTTGGTGTACTGTTCTAATAGAATTATATTTGTTTGCATGTACTGGCTTGTGTGATGATTCATGTCTAGTCGGTGAGTCGTACGCTTTGGAGTACGAGTGCGCGGAGGACTTTGAGGAGCAGGACTCGCAGCAGCAGCAGCCTTTTGAGGAAGGCAAGTTATAGCACGGACAATCCTTGCTACCTAAACACACTTTTCACATTCATTTACTTTCATATGCACGTGTCTAAATTGATGTCCTATTAAGGTTGTACCTAGTTTGTATACTCCTGTCCTTGTTACCTTGGGGTTATTGCACATGGGTAGAATCTTTGCTAAGCACAGCTACTGTCACCATTATTTCATTGTTAATTATGACATAATGGTTCATTTCAATATTTATGATAAAACATGCTTTTTAGCAACATGGTTTAGGGAACTATAGCATGTGTTGTGTGCTTTGCTCTAATGTCTCTCCGTAAGGTCCGTTTCTTAAAGCGGCAACCCAGGAGCCTGTCGCCACCGCTAGAACTATTATGGCTCTGGTCTTGGTCAAGTAACCTGTACGTCTCTAGCTTGCCGGTGGTTATAGGTGGGGCCGACGACGCTATGGGAAGTAAGGCAGGAGGTGTTTCTTGATTCCACCAAGGACAGTAGCCCCGTCGGCTAGGTCTCGTTAGACCCAGTCCCGTGTTGGGAGTCCCTGCGATGGGGAACTCCGCACGTTGTGCATTGTTGGGTGCGATGCCCGCGCTCTGGATGCCATTGACCCCCTTATGGTGCGACTCCGTAAGCGTAAGTCAATCTTGGTGCCTAGAGTCTCACCACCTTATTGTACCTTAGCGGCCACTGTATTGTTATTGTGTTTTGTGAAAAACCTCGTAGCGTCCCTATGCCGTCACACCTCGGAAGTGTTGATTTGCATGGTTGGGTGCAAAGTTCCTTTGAACATTTACGCGACTGGTGGGTAAAGGGCGAAACCTCTGCAGAGTGTAAAATCTATCATGATAGCCTTGCTCAAGGTCACAAGCGGCCTGGATCCTTTTTTATTAGAAGATGATGTTTATTTATGTTTAATATCTTGTTATCAAGTTTTCTCCTTTTCAGAATCTTGTTATCCCCAATTTCCTCCTTTTATCTAGTCTTTGCGAACCTTGGGATGAGAGTCTGTTTAAGGAGTAGTCGTGTCACACCACAAAATTTTGGATTTTAGGACGTCAACATGTAGCACAATTAATACAACCCCAATCATCTCTTCCCCAGTCATCTCGTCCCGAAGTATCCCAAACAGCGAGTCTGCAACGTTCTCGACTTTATGCGTGAGGCACGTCAACATGTTCAGGCTGCTAGCGAGCATAAGCACCAAGGCGACCTGGAGGCACAACCACGACATTGTCACACCCGGTTTTAGAAAACAAACCAAGTGTACCCCGTATGTGTGCCAGGATCAAGTTTCACACATACAGTGAGCCAGTAGTGAAATACATATACAGTATCACGTAAAATAAACTATATAAATGACTTACAAATCTATCGGAGTACAGCAAATCCTGGAAACAAAGGCTCCAAACTTCACAGGCAATCAACTGGGGGTTGCGTACGCATAGAACTCAACATCATCTTCATCAGCTTCATACACCTTCTTCTGAGCAGCAATTAGCAAGGTTGAGTACACTTATGGTTGGTACTCAGCAAGGCCACAAGAAATAACCAGAGACAATTTAATATCAACTTTAAATAAATTAATCATGCGAGTGTCCAGGCCACTCTTAACCGTAAGTACGGCTGATATATCAGTTTTATACTCTGCAGAGGTAGTACACTTTCACCATAAGCCACGTAAAAGTTCAAAAGAACTTCAAACCCAACCATGCTGTGCGGATCAGACACACATCATACTCTGAGGTGTGACTGGATAGGGACGCTACGGGGCCTTTACAAAGAATCACTCGATGTATGTGTTGGTCCTCTTCCATGCTAGTATATTGGAGAGCAGTCCAGCTTCCTCATCCGCGCCTCTTACAAAAACCAGACCAGTAGCCACCGGCACATCCCAACATACAGTACCAACACAACAAAGAGATCATCTAATTAATCAGCCAAGACCAGAGCCCATTAGTTCTCATGGTTGTACTGTTTTTCTAGGTGGTCACTCCATGTTCCAATTAAATCATCATAATAGTGTAATTAAAGCATAGGTAGAAAGATGGTTAGGAACACTTGCCTTCATGCAACAAAAACACCACTGCTCAAAGTCTTCAACTCTTGCTATTGCTCTTTTAATCTTCAAATCACTCGAACTGCGCTTCTTCTTCTCATAGCAATCATCGAGTAATCACACAAGCATACAGCTATACAAGCAAATACAACAACTAAGAACAATACACCAATCAAAAGAAAAGCTTTAAAAGATCGCACTAAAGGATTGGGCTCGATGCTATGGTCACGCAAACGCAACAATCGTTGAAAACGGAGCTAAGGTTGACACGATACAACTATCGAAATAATTTGAATTATTAAACAACACAACTATATGCTTGATTGATTTTAATTAAACAAAATCATATGTACAAATTATTTCAAACAATTACATTTGAATTGGTAAAATTGAGGTAAAACTTAATCAAGTTTTATTTATAATGGTTTATGTATAAATTATTCCATTCAAATAATTAACTTGAAAATAAGACATGTGAGAGCATCTAATCGAAACATATTGATCATATGTCATGTTGCACTTACCAACTTTATTTACAAAATGCATTTATGTTAGTGTTAATCAAATTATCATTTATTTATGAAAGATCGAAGTTTAACTCTAAATTTCTTTTAATCAGTAGCTTTAAATTATACAATATCCAATTTAGTATACTTTATGAAAAATCAAGATATAACCTAGTCAAATTTTATTTATAAAATGCATTGAATAAATATTAATCAATTCGACATTAATATGAAAATATGAGTATAAACCTTAATTAGATTTTAATTAATAAAACATATTTAGATATCATTTAATCAACCTAATATTAAATAAAAATTCAGGAACATGTCACATGGTAAATAACAGTACTAGATCTTAAATTGAGTTTATACGAAGCTATCGCAACGAGAATGGATTAAAACGGATGGATTAAAACGGATGTATAACGTGTATTTTATATAATAAACAAGGTTGGAGGGACCTAATCTCAATTAACCGTAGGCAACAGGGGCTAGCAAAAGATATTCGCAAGGCTCAGATAACAATGATTGTAAAACTCGCCAAGGACAGGGTTACATCTACAAAAGTGCAGGGCTTGGACTGGATCGCATGGCTCTAATAGATATAGGGGGTTTTCTACAAGATGCGCAAGACACATGAACTAATCTAAATATTACTAGATTCTCGAGGGGCTTAAGCGCAAACCTTCAATCTTCTTCCTCTAGACAGGCAGCAGAGCTCCTGGGCGTTGAGCTCGCCGGCGCTCCGGTGGCGACGCAAGGTCAGGGTTTCCGCGGCGGGTGTGCGGCTCGACAAGGGGAAGTCCCTGGAGGCGGCAGTCTCCCCCGGCAATGACCAAGGCGGCCGGCATCCGCGGCGGACGGCGGCAGCTCGGACCTTCCCACAGGCGACGAGCTTCGGCGACAAGATGACGACGAGGGTTGGCGGCAGAGGTTCGGCTCAATCTCGCAAAGCTCATGGTGACAGCGGCTCGCTCCGAGATAGCTCGAGGGCGACGAATCGGGCGCCAATGGCCAACGGCAGCGCTTGCTAGAGCACCGGCGCGAAGACGAAACGAAAAATGGTCACAAGCAGAAGATATGGTGACAAAAGACTACCTTAGGGAATCCCAAACAAAAGGGCCTCCCTGTAAAGGAGTCTATGGTGTGCCTTTTCTAGAGGAGAGGTGGTTCGTATATATAGTGAGAAAACCTCTCACCTCCACGTTCATTAGCAATATGGGACTAAAAGTGGTTCGCCTCATTCTAATGCTAATGGGCTTTGAAATTTGGCCTAATAAAGTGATAGGATGGATTTGGGCTAAATTCGGGTCAACTTTGGTCCAAGGCTGGTCTACTAAGATTTATTGTGGTTTTTATTGTCGAAATAATTATTTTCCTGGTTACAAAATAATTCGAGATAAGTCCAGAATTCATATTAAACCATAAAAAATATTCTAAAAATTCTAAAAATCCTAGGAAAAATCCCAGAGATAGAGTTGGATATGAGGAACCCAAATAATATATCTGGAGCTCATAAAAAAAGATTTTAGCATGTTCCAAAAAATTGGAGAATGCTCTAAGAAATTAGTAATAAATCCCAGAAAAATTTGGAAAATTCCCATTATGCTTCTACACGCATTTTTAAAAACTTTGCACACACAAAGGCACTAATCGCAAGCAGCATATATTTTTTTGACCTACTTTATTTTAACTTAATTTAGCAATTAAATCTTTTCCTATACTAAATTCCCTGAAAATTATAATAAATCTCGCACAAATTTTAAAATTTAGCGAAAATCATTATATTAATGATGTTACTATTCACATCCTAAAATTCGGAAATTTTAGGGTGTGACAGACATCAAGGTGCTGCCCATATATCTGCGTCTGCTGCTAGCCAGCTTATTGCCATCATTTTTTCCATACTCCATGCTACATGCAGCCGTAATTCGTTTTTTCTCTCTCTGTTCTTTACATACGAGATGCAAAGCCACAACTCCTCATAACCACTAGCGCATCTAGCATACTATGAACAACTAGCTGTGATGAACAAGCAAACTACAGGCAAGGACAGGGGCCAGACCAGGGAGTAGCATGATGCGTACCTGAAGCTGTACCGAAACTGCTTAATGCCGATCTAGTCGTCCTCGACACCAAGCACAGGGCTGAGATCGAGCTGAACCACGAGCAGACCAGGAACTAGAGAAGGAGAAGGACACTGTCGCGAAACCAAACCATGATGAGCCAAACCCAACCTGCTGCAGTTGACCCCACCTACAACCTGTTTGATGATGTGCCTGAACTGAGGACCGTGAGCTTGTCGACCCGACTATGTTGATTCGACCACTCTGCCAGCAATGCATTGAATCATCGCGGCTATGGCTCACCGCTGCACTGCCACCCTTCATCCTCATGCCCCATAGGTGAGCCCAATCTCCACCTCCTCGTTGTGATTGCCGGCCTTCAAGCCAATGAACCCCGCCATGGCCACGCGACATGCCAATTTAACCGGGTTTTTCTGAATTAAAAGTAAATTAGGTTCGCGTAAGTCCTTTATATTTTCTTGACGGGTTACTTTATCTGTTATTCACTGCTTACTATATGTATGAAAACTGATCTTGGCATATATGTGGTGTGCATCTGGTTTTGTTTCTAAAACCGGGTGTGACAAACATTGAATTGCATCTCTGAAACTTTTTGAAGTTGTATATGAACCGCTTGAGACCCTTACTCTTTTATAGTTATAATGGGATGATTCGACTGATTCAAGCCTCGACGTGGGAGATAGGGTGAGAATGAAGCAAAGAATGATGAAGTGGAAGGTGATGGTAGCGCGGATGGAAGCCCTACCGCGTTCCTTAACCTTGACCATGATGAAGAGGTACTTCATGTCTACGTATGTACGATATCTCTATTGTGCTACATCATATCATATTAATATTTTTGCCTATATGCATGTGCTAGTTCAGACGGAGTCCATGACAATGGAATGATCTAGCTGTAAGGGTAAGCAAGGCCTGAGCAAGATGCTGATAGGCTGAATGTTAATCACCAAGGTGGATGCTCAAGGATAGGTTGCTAAACCTTTGGAGGCTTTGGGGCCTTACAAGACAATCTTAGGGTGATAGTGAGGGATACCGTTCCCATCACCTATAATACATGACACTCTAAGGATAAGAGCATAACAGTCCCCTAATTGGTCAAGGAGATTTGTTAGATGAAGTTGACAAAGGTTTTCAGTTTCCCCGATGAAGCTTCTGAAAGACTAGCAAAATACCAGACACTTAAACTAATGAGTAGGTCACTGAATGGTTTAAGGCAACACCTCTACTAGAATTAGGTGATGAAAGAAATCAAGACTGATTGGAAAAACTATCCAGGGCAACAACACTATTGGGAAGACATTGTTTAGGTGGAGGCTATCGGAGGAGGCATAGGCTACTAGCTCAGTATAAGGAAAATTCTAAGAAAATCTTAGACCCCCATCATACGGGTTCTCATGGCTACATAAGGAAAATACTCGAGTGAGAGGTGATGACTGAGGAGCTGATACAAAGAGGTGGTACATTTTAGACACATGGTTTGGGATGACCGTACTATGAGGTACCTTCTGGGTAGGGGGATTACTACAACACTGATGGCTCCCTTTCTTACTGCACATGTGAAGTGGAGCATCTAGCACGTAGGATCAAGGAAGCCATTGTACAACTTGAGCAGGGAGTATTTGTTCCAGTCAGGGAGAATGACATTCATGCAAGGGCACTATGGAACAAAGAGCACCCTGGATGCACATGAGGGACCGAATGTGTTCCATGGGGCTTGTGTCGGTGTTTGTGCACCGAGTACCTGCCTAGGATACCTCAGTAGTAGGATATCATTGTGGGATGTGGGTACTACTAGGCCCATCACCGACAAGGTTGTGGGCCGACCTCGAGGTGCCCTAGAAGGAATTGCCGACTTGTTGGACCAGTTTGACGATGATGTAATTTGGTAGGTTTAGATTGAAACCGACTTGTAAACCCTAGGATATCGGCCTATATAAGGCAGCCTAGGTCATCCCTCTGAGGGACATCCCAGAATCGATCCATCCATTGTAACCACAAAGCTCGCCATTGCTTCTTGAAGCTTTGGCGAGCACGAGCAATACAAACCACCACCGACATAGGATGTAGGGTATTATACCTCTGGGTAGCCCAAACCTATCTAAATCTAGTCTCATGTGTCACCATCAAGCTACTCAACTTGGTAATTCCCCTCCTACAAATCTACCACTCGGGTACTCCCTAGTGGATTGACGGGTCTTAGATCCGATAGTTGACGCGTCAGGTAGGGGTGATTGTCGAGTTTTTCATACTTAGCTTGATGGCAGATCAATCTTATGTCATCTTCCCCACGAGCATGGAGGCCAGTTTTTTCACCGAGTGCCACTCCAACTGGAGGCAACATCGGAGGTCTCATGTCCGATATGAGAACCCACCCAAATCCACCCAGTTCTGAGTTGTAAAATTGCTGTTAGGCACGGACTACATCAGTCAGTGGATTAGTTTCGAAAAGAATGATAGTCAGAGTGATCACCTGCCGCCGATTCCAAGCAGTCAGGTGCGCATCAGGATGCCATCGAGACTCCAACGTTCTGCGCGAGGGAACCAGCATGGAGCAGGTCAACAAGTTGTGGCGCAATCAAGATTCAAGCCGGCTCCGCTCTTATGCTTGTGCAACCGTGCTAATCAAGTAGTAGTCTGCATGCGTTTCTAATCTACGTGAAGCTCAATAGGGAAGCGTGTTCTTTCTATTTAATCAAATCTTCTATTCTATTCCAATCTATTATTGATTAGGAAGGCTGACTAATATTCATGGCATATTTGTTCTTTTTTTAATATGTGAGAACTCTATCATGATGATTCAGCAGGTGGTGAATCACGCGTCCTTTGGCCGGCACGATATCTGCAGCAAAGCCGTACACGCCCTACGCAAATTGTGACTGTGCGCTCGGCCCTACTGCAAGCATGGTGGCCTAACGATGACCATGACCACTTGGCGGCAAGCGCGGTGACTCAGTGTTGCAGCGATCCGACTTTTTGACGCGTCGGTACATCGTTAATTTCCTAGACCTTGTCATGGCGATCACTTCAATTCGGCCATTAATCAAGCTAAGTATTTTTATTTTATTTTATTTTATTTTTACGGTTTCTATAAACTACCATGTGCATAGCTTTTTTTATTTTTGTACCTCCGGGTAGCCCGAACCTGTCTAAATCTGGTCTCCTGTGTCACCATAAAGCTACTCAACTAGGTGATTCCCCTCCTACAAATCTACCACTAAGGTACTCCCTAGTGGATTGTCGGGTCTTAGATCCGATAATCGTGGGTCTCACCGAGTTCTTAGGACGATGGTGCACACACAAGGCAAGGATTTAGATAGGTCCGGGTCGCAATGTGCGTAATACCCTACGTCATGTATGTTGTATTGCTTTGTGTATGAGTTGAGTTGTTTTGAAGGGGTCCCTACTCTGCCTTATATGTATGGGGAGGAGACTTACAAGTCGGTTACATGATCCTAGTCGTATACAACAAGGAGTACTACAATATGGTATTTGGGAGTCTCCTAACAGTACACAACTAGTTCTCTCAGCCAACTATGCCGTCTTCCACCATAGTCGACTGCTTCTTAGAGTAGTCGGGTCAAACTTCTCCTAGCAGAGTAGTTTAATCCCATACTTGAGTGGCCCTAAGAATCCTGGTCCCACGGCTTGAGCTTCATGGATGATGTTAGCACTTACAAAAGTCGGTCAAGGAGCAAGGCAGCATGAGACTGCCAGTTGCTCGCTATCATATAAACTGCTCGCGATAGAAGGCTGAACAGAACAGGGCCTTTATTCATCAAGAGATGGAGGCGGTGCTTAGCGCACGTACTACAACACAAGATCAAGGCGGTGGCATTCTTACCAACCCTATGATGAATCATAGTAGTTGCAAAAGCACCACACTATCTGAAGAAGATGCCACACTTTTTTCCTACTAGATGAGATCACAAGTCCAACACCTTGGAAGTTATACATTCCGGATAAGTTTTGGAAGACCAAAGTGGTCGTGGGATAACCATGGCCACCCGACAAAGGGTTTCTATTTGAAAGTACATCTAGGCACTTAATCTATTTTGGTGATTAATGACAATAGAAATTTGGATATAATGCTTTGAATGAGTTGTGCAGGAATAAAATGAAAGAAATGAAAAGAAATGTGAAAAGAAGGTCCCCAGTTCAATTTCTTATGGTGGTGGACTCGATCAAAGAATTTAATTTGATTTTCGGTTTGAATTTGAGTATAGGACCACCGTACTATCAAGGGGGACGTGTTCGACAAATTCTAGTTGTTACAAGTGCTATGCTTGAGATGAAAATCCACTTGAGAGACACACAAAGTCACATTCACATGTTGTCTGCTTGGTCGGAACTTAGGCCAGAAGATCCGACCGGAAGTTCCGGCTGGCTCGGTTTCGAGTTGTTTCCCATCGGAAGATCCGAACCTTGCATCCGAACTTCCATCGGAAGATCCTACACTGTGTCGGAACTTCCGGGACTTAGCCAGATTTCAGCATTTCCGTGTGTCATATGCATGTTCCGACCCCTAGCCGGAAGATCGGACCGGAAGTTCCGGCCAGCTCGGTTTGGATTTGTTCCGGGGCCGGAAGATCCAACGCCTGTCGGAAGATCCAACGGGGTGTTGGAAGATCCGATGCCTGGAACTGTTCTGAGGGCGTTCTTGCTATGTTCTGTCATTTGCCGGAAGTTCCGGCCCTCATCGGAAGATCCGACACTCTGTCGGAAGATCCGATGACTGGAATTTGTCTGGGGTTTTCTAACACTAACCTGTCATTCTTCGGAAGATCCGACTCATGGTCGGAAGATCCGATACCCCTTCGCAGAACACATAACGGTCACATTTTGGGGGGTTGGTATATCCCCTCACCCCTCTCATTCATTGCTGCTGCCTCCACTGACCTAACTCGTGACAAACACCAACTTGAGCATTCATTCCACTCCTCTACTCTTTCCCAAGCTTGATTCTTGCAAGGATTCATCTAGGGTTTGAGTGAGAAAGAAGGTTGAAGGTGTGAAGCTTGTGCTAACTTTGAGCCCTCACTTGTTCATCTCTTGAAGCACTTGAAGCAACTTTGATTCGTCGATTCACATTTGTTACTCTTGGAGATTTGCTTCTAGATGGTTAGAGGTGCCGGTGAGCTCCCATTCCCTTGTGGTTGAGCCCCGGAAGTTTGTATTACCCCTCTCTTTGTTGGTGGTTCCGCTTCCAAGGATGATCGATCATTGTTCATTGATTCAAGCTCAAGTGATGATGATCTTATCATCAGTGACGTTGATGAAAGCTTGGATGAAGAAGAAAATAAGAAGAAGAGAAAGGTGAAGATGAAGAAGAAAATTCAAGAAAAGGCCGAAAGAAAGGCTCAAAAGCTTCTCAAGAAGAAGCTAAAGGAAAAATAAGTGTTGGATGGACTCCACTCCGTGTCTCATAAATATGAGACATCATCTTCTAACAAATCTCTTGATCCAACTAGTCTTAATTTCTCATCGGTTCCAATGGGCAAAGTTCCCAAATTCAATGGGGTCGACTATGCTCGTTGGAGTGATGATATGAAAATGTATTTATATGGTCTTCATCCCTCTCTTTGGACCGTTGTGAATATAGGTGTTGACAAAGACGCCAAGCCAAGTCGTGAACAAGAGTATGATTTCTTCTGCAACTCTCAAGTCGTGATGGTTCTTAGAAGTACTCTTAGTCCCTATGAGTACAACAAGATTAGAGGAATTGAAGTTGCAAAGGATCTTTGGGACACTCTTCAATTGTCTCATGAAGGGACGGATGTGGTCAAGGAAGGCAAGATTGATCTTCTACAAGGAGAACTAGAAGCCTTTGTCATGAAGAAGGATGAGACTCTCCAAGAGATGTATGATCGGTTGAAGCTACTTGTCACAGAGATACGAATGCTTGGTAGAAAAGATTGGGATGAGCACAAAGTGACCAAGAAGATGCTTAGGGCATATGCACCCAAGAACCCAATGCTTGCCACCATGATTAGGGAGAAGGGCAAGTTCAAGAAGATGATACCTATGGAGTTGTTCAACAAATTACAATATCATGAAATGAACAACTTGGATGTAGCTAGATCGACGGAACCAACCGAAGTGAAGACCATTACTCTCAAAGCCGAACCAAGCAATAAGGTTGAGTCAATTGAAAAGACTTCCAATTCCAAGAAGAAAGAAGACTCAAGTGATGGTGATAGCACCGATGAAGAAACCGCCATGATGGTGAAGAACTTCAAGAGGTTCATGAAGAACAAGGGAGACAAGAGGTACATGTCTCAAAGAAGATGCTACGAGTGTGGGGAGAAAGGGCATTACATTGCCGACTGCCCTCGCAAAAAAAATGTCAAAGAAGTCGAAGGACAAGTACTTTGACAAGGAGAAGAGATACAAAGAGAAGAGTCAAGAGTACAAGAAGAAGTTTGGAAGTGCTCATGTTGGTCAAGGGTGAGATTCTTCGAGTGATAACTCTGATGATGAAGAAGTGGCAACTCTTGCCATTCAAGTCCCTGCATCAACATCTAGACTCTTCAACAACTATCAAGATAGTGATGATGAAGCTCCCATGTGCCTCATGGCCCAAGGGACCAAGGTATTAAACATCACCCCATCTATCTCATCCACCATCTTGACATCTAGGAATGTAGAAAATGATCTAGATGAAGAGGAAGCCGAACATAAAAAGAACATGATTAACAAGTTTGGCAAAGAAGGATACAAACAAATTAAAAAACTAGTAGAGAAATTGGAGAAAGGGAAAGAGTCTCTTGATAGGCAAGAAGAATTGCTCATCCTTGAAAAGGAGAGAAACCTTGCTCTTGAAGAAACTCTACTTGAGGAGAAGATCATGGTGGAGAAATTGACTTGTGACTTGTCACTTGCCAATGACTCTTGTGAGAAGATGTCTAAGGAATTGTCCTTGGCAAATGATTCTCTTGCCAACCTAAAGAATGTACAAAGTGAGCTTCAAGAAATGCATTCAAGCCTAGTGGTCAAATATAAAGATCTAGAAGTCAACTTTAACGCTCTTTGGGAAAGCACCAAGATTAACTCTAAGACAATTCTTGACGCAAATGTCTCTACTAGTGAAGGTTGCTCAAGATGCTATAAGTTTGATATAAATGCTTGTGCCACGAACCTTTCAAAACTAGAAGAGAAAGTCAAAGCTAAAGATGCAAAGATTCAAGAATTGACCAAGACAATTGGCAAAGGCAAAGCCAAAGGTAAGAGTGAATTTGAGAGCCATCCGGCATATAAAGCTGGAAGATATCCTAGCATCAAAGATGGGCTCAGATTCACTAGAGGAGGAAAAGCAAATGGTACAAGAATGTTGAGAGGTCATGAAGTGCCAATGTTCACCAAGGGTGCAAACCTTGGAGACTTGATGAACATTGCTCATGGTGTGATTGTGAACACCATAGAAGACAAGCCTAAGGTTGAGGCAATAACCAACAATGTCAAAAGCTCAACCAAGATCAAGAAAGAAGAAAGGAGCATTGAGCATAAGCCATCTCCTAACTACACCATTGACTACACGGTTGTGTGAGATCACAATGGGAAGATGGTGGTAAAGTATGTGGGTGCTCATGCAAAGAAGATGATGAGGAGTGTTTGGGTGCCTAAGATTTCAAAAGCTAACACTCAAGGACCCAATCTCTTTTGGGTACCTAAATTCAAAGCTTAAACTTGTATTGTAGGCATATACCTCTGGTGGATCCTCATGGTTGCTTGACAGTGGATGTTCAAATCATATGACCGGAGAGAAGAACATGTTTGCTAAGTTGAAAGAATATGACTCGCCTATAGAAAAGATCACGTTCGGTGACAACAACCATGGTGATGTAATTGGTCAAGGTGAAGTTGCTATATCACAAGACTCATCTCTTTCAAATGTTTATCTAGTTGATTCTCTAGGGTACAATTTGTTGTCCGTATCACAACTTTGTGAAAAAGGCTACAATTGTCTCTTTACTAATGACGGTGTGAGCGTCCTTAGAATGGAGGATTTCTCTATTGCTTTTACGGGTCAACTTAAGGGAAAGCTTTATTTAGTTGATTTCACAACAAATAAAGTGGAACCAAAGACTTGTTTAGTGGCAAAATCTAGCTTGGGTTGGCTTTGGCATCGCCGGCTAACTCATGTTGGGATGAGAAACTTGGCCAAACTTCAAAAGGATGAACACATTCTAGGATTAACAAATGTTGTCTTTGAGAAAGATAGATTGTGTAGTGCTTGTCAAGCCAGAAAGCAAGTTGGAGCCCCTCATCTACCCACAAACATATTGACTAGCTCAAGACCCTTAAAATTGCTTCACATGGATTTATTTGGGCCAATTGCTTATATAAGGATTGGTGGGAACAAGTATGGACTTGTCATTGTGGATGATTTTTCTCGATTCACTTGGGTTTTCTTCCTACAAGACAAGAGTGAAGCTCAAGGGGTTATCAAGAAGTTCATTAGAAGAGCTCAAAATGAGTTTGAGTTGAAAGTCAAGAGAATAAGAAGTAACAATGGGACGAAATTCAAGAATCTCAATATTGAGGAGTTCCTTGATGAAGAAGTCATCAAGCATGAGCTCTCCGCTCCATACACACCTCAACAAAATGGCATTGTTGAGAGAAAGAACCGGACCTTGATTGAAATAGCAAGGACCATGATTGATGAATACAAGACTTCGGATATCTTTTGGGCCGAGGTGATCAATACGGCTTGCCATGCCACTAATCACCTCTATCTTCAAAAGTACTTGGGTAAGACTCCGTACGAGATCCTCACCGGTAACAAACCAAAGGTGCACTACTTTCGAGTTTTTGGTTGCAAATGTTACATTCTTAACAAGAAAACCAAAAGCTCCAAGTTTGCACCCAAGGTTGATGAAGGTTTTCTACTTGGTTATGGTCCTAACGAACACGTTTATCATGTCTTCAACAAAACCACAGGTTGTGTTGAGATCACGGTAGACGTGAAATTTGATGAATCAAATGGATCTCAAGTAGAGCAAGTTGTGAATGACCTTGTAGATGAAGAGCCACCAAGTCAAGCTATCAAGAAAATGAGTTTAGGTGAAGTGAAGCCTCAAGAGCCCCAAGTAGAAGATGAGGAATAAGACCAAGTCTCGGAAATCATATTTAACATTGATCCATCAACATCATCAACTAGAGTGGAACCACCAAGCTCTTCGCAAGATCAAGTTCAAGATCATGATGACGATCATGATCATGGCAACGATCAAGGGGGAGTTCAAGGTGATGAAACTCAAGGTGACAAGTCTCACAATGAAGAAGATGATGGACCTATTCAACGTCAATCAACATTTCCACACCCAAGAGTTCATCAAAGCGTTCAACGGGATCATCCCGTTGATAACATTCTAGGGAGCATCCAAAGAGGGGTAACCACTCGTTCTCGTCTAGCAAATTTTTGTGGATGTTACTCGTTTGTTTCCTCTTTGGAGCCTCTCAAGGTGGAAGAAGCTCTTGGCGATGCGGATTGGGTCATTGCAATGCAAGAAGAGTTAAACAACTTCACAAGAAACGAAGTTCGGGAATTGGTCCCAAGACCCAAGCAAAATGTCATTGGCACCAAGTGGGTTTTCCGGAACAAGCAAGATGAAAATGGGATTGTCACAAGAAACAAGGCAAGATTGGTTGCTCAAGGTTTCACTCAAATTGAAGGTCTTGACTTTGGTGAAACTTATACTCCGGTGGCAAGGCTTGAATCAATTCGTATTCTACTAGCCTAGGCCTCACATCACAACTTCAAGCTATATCAAATGGATGTGAAGAGTGCATTCTTGAATGGACCTCTCTCCGAGTTGGTATATGTGGAGCAACCACCGGGCTTTGAAGATCCCAAGCATCCCGACTACGTCTACGAACTACATAAGGCGCTCTATGGGCTCAAGCAAGCCCCAAGAGCATGGTATGAATGCCTTAAGGAATTTCTTCTCAAAAATAGCTTTGTAATGGGCAAAGCGGATTCTACTCTCTTCACTCGAAAAATAGACAAAGATTTATTTGTGTGTCAAATTTATGTTGATGATATTATCTTTGGTTCTACTAATGAAAAGTTTTGTGAAGAGTATAGTAGGATAATGACCAAGAGATTTGAGATGTCAATGATGGGAGAATTGAAATTCTTTCTTGGTTTTCAAATCAAGCAATTGAAGCATGTAACTTTCATATGTCAAACAAAGTATACAAGTGATATGCTCAAGAAGTTTGATATGGCCAATGCTAAACCCATCAAGACAACAATGCCCCGTGATTGGTCATCTTGATCTCAATGAAGAAGGAAAATCGGTCGATCAAAAGGTATATCGCTCCATGATTGGATCTTTACTTTACCTTTGTGCATCTAGGCCCAATATAATGCTTAGCATGTGCATGTGTGCAAAATTCAAGCCAATCCAAAGGAATGTCATCTAATGGTTGTTAAGAGAATCTTTAGATATCTAGTGCATACTCCGAACCTTGGCTTATGGTATCCCAAAGGCTCCACTTTTGATTTACTTGGCTATTCCGATTCAGATTATGCCGGTTGCAAGGTAGATCGAAAGAGTACAACGGGGACTTGCCAATTTCTTGGTAGGTCTTTGGTGTCTTGGAGTTCTAAGAAACAAAATTCCGTTGCGCTATCCACCGCCGAGGCCGAGTATGTTGCAGCTGGTGCTTGTTGTGCTCAACTACTTTGGATGAGGCAAACCTTGAGTGACTTTGGATGTGAGTACAAAAATATCCATCTCTTATACGACAATGAGAGTGCCATCAAACTAGCAAACAATCCCGTTCAACACTCAAGAACGAAGCACATTGACATTAGACATAACTTCCTTAGAGATCATGAAGCCAAAGGAGATATCGTCCTAAGCCATGTAGGAATCGATAAACAACTAGCCGATATCTTCACCAAGCCTCTCGATGAGCAAAGGTTTTGTACTTTGAGGAGTGAGCTAAATATCTTGGATTCTCGTAACTTGTCTTGACTTGTTGCATACCAAATTGTTTGTTGCCTAGATTAGAAGAAAAATCGTTTTATTCTTTTTGTGTGAGTTTTTCAAAATCTTTGGATCTTGTGATCGGTGGATCATTCCTTGTCTCAAAAGATCATTGTTATGTGTTGATGATTGTGGCTGATCTTTTTGAGTCAAGAGTCTTACATGTCCATAGGCAATATCTCTCAAAATCTTCCATCAAATCTCATCTCGAAAATCGTTGTCAAGTCAGTTTTCTAGAATTCCGGATCTTCCGACACACCATCGGATCTTACCCAATGAAGTTCCGGACAGCTCTGCCTCGCCTCGTTCTCTCTCAGTTTTCTTTCAGAACTTCCGGCGATCGGATCTTCCGACGGTCCATCGGATCTTCCGGACCTGGGAAAGGCCGGAACTTCCGCTGGAACTTCTGGTTACTTTCTCCAGGGTCGGATCTTCCGACTGTGCGTCGGATCTTCCGGCGTGCTCGCGACTATAAATATCTGGGATGAACCGTTACTTCCTCTATTCATTCCATTCTCTTCCAAACGCCTCCTCTCACTCACTCTCCACCTCGTGCGACGATTTTGGAGTTCAACCGAAGGATTGTTGATCTTTGTGGCTTATTTGATTCTCCCAATCTTGAAGGACTCGATCCCCTTCGGATCTTCCGGATTTTTCGCGGGAAATCTCAAAGGTATCTCATTCAAACTTCCCGTCGCCTGATCTATCAATGTAGAAGGTTCTAGTGGATTTCCCTTGGTGAATATCTTCATATACATGTCTAGAACACTTCCCTATGATCTCATAACTTTTGGTGGGCTAGAAGTTTGTTTCCCAAATTTTTAGGTCATCCTCAATTTTGTCGGATCATCCGACTATGCGTCGGAAGATCCGAGCCTCGGATCTTCCGATGTCGGAAGATCCGACGGACCTGGGGCACTGACTATTTAATTTGAACTCTCTCTCTTCATCGTCCATCTGTTGATCCTTTCTTGTTGTCTGTCTGGATGGGTCGTATGAAGCACATTGAGAAGAAGAAGTCAACTTTGCAAGCTCGGCCTAGCTATGGAAGAAATATTGGCTCATCATCTGACACAGAGTCCGATTCTGACAATGGGACAAGAGAGCAAGGAAGAGGCAAACGAGTAAAGAAACAGCTTGCCACAAGGACTGTTAGAGGAAGGGGGCCTTCTAGTGGTGAAGGGCGAGGAAAGGAAATTCAGACCACCTCCTCTCCTCCACGTCCAAGGACCAAGAGAGCTAACCGTGAGGAACATACTGGGTTAGAATACAATGATGACATTGATCTATATACTCTTGCTCAGAATTTCATATACACTGCTATTCCATTTCATCATCCGAGTGATAGAGCTTTGATAAATTTCAAGTCTGTAGCCAATAGCATGAAACCACTTCGGTTTAGTGGACATGAGGATTCTAGATCCATCATCTCCAAGCAATTCAAGGGTGATCCTCGTTTTTGGCTGCCTCATCAAGCAGATTGGTATGAGTCAGTGATTCTGAAGATGGGTAGGCTGTGTACACCCATGTATTGGGTAGATTGGAATTATTTGAAGGGCATGCCACCGCCACTGAAGCCATTTTATGAGCGGTGTGTTGAGATGGATGTGGCCAACATCATGGCCTTTGAGTGTGCCTACAATGAAGAAGTGATTGCTCAGTTCTATGCCACCCTGTGGATTGATCAGGAGAGGGATGAGATGCATTGGACTCTTTGTGGCAAACGTCTATCCATTTCCTTACATGCTTTTGCGGGGCTGTTTGGGTTAGCTGAGGAAACCGCCTATGCTCACACGATCAATGATCACAGCAAGGTAGATCTTCATCAGGGGCGTGAGATTGATGATGTGAAGCTCGATTT
This sequence comes from Echinochloa phyllopogon, assembly GCA_033239725.1. Lineage (NCBI taxonomy): Eukaryota > Viridiplantae > Streptophyta > Magnoliopsida > Poales > Poaceae > Echinochloa > Echinochloa phyllopogon. The sequence goes on from BTCW01000016.1 coordinate 19,367,094, forward strand.
CATGTATGATTGGGCTTATGGAGCTGTTGTCTTTGGGAAGTAGAAGGGTCTCTCTCCGTTTTACAAGTTGCTTAATCAACTCTTTAGGGGAACCTTGTATCCTAGGGCAGGTGATGCCGATAACATTTCTAAGAGGGCCAAGAACTTGCTATTTCAGATGGCCCCCGGCAAGCCCAAGTTCAAAGTGTTCAACTTCATTTGGAACGAAATTATCTTATGCTCCCATGAGTCATCTAGTGGCTGTCACTTTTCTCCCTACATCTTCCATATGATTAAGCATGTGACTGGAGTAAATATTGTGACTGACAAGCCTCACTTCCCATATCGCTCTCCCCAAGGCAAAATTGAGCAGTTGTTAAAGATCAAGGCCAAGCCCTATAAAGGCGTCCGTGCTCCGACCACTACTCATGGTGCTTCATCTTCTCGTGCACCTCCTCCTTCAGAAGGTCTATCTTCCTCTCGTGGTGCTCCTCTTGGACCAAAGAGCAAGAAAGGGAAGCTAGACTTTATTGTGCAAGGGCTCTTTGCTTGTTTAACCGCATGCTCCTATCAAACCAAGAAAGCTCATGAACGTGACATTTGCTTGGATGAGGACATGTGCAAGCTTGACAAGCAACACAAAGAACTCTTAGATCACTATCAGTTGCCTCATTCCCCCGGTCGCCAGCCTAGAGAGTTCTCTCCTCCTCCTCAGTTCTACAATCCTTGGGAGGCTAATACTCAAGAATATGTCTTTGGAGCCCCTCAACAACATGATGAGGATGAGATTGAAGAAGTGGAAGAGGAAGACACCGACGGCGAAGAGGAATTCTACCAAAGCGAGTTGGAAAACGAAGAAGAAGCCGATGACGATGAGGACGATGACGGTGGTGATGATGGTGACGATGGCGAGGACGATGATGATGGTGGTTCCGGGGATGATGACGAAGCCTCCGAGTAGCTCCCTTTTTGGTCCTTGATGACAAAGAGGGAGTGAATTGGATAGGCCCATCATTATCCTTTATCCTTTATTCATGTTTTAGCTTGTGCTTGTGGACTTGTAAGAACTTTATTTGGAGTTATGTGTGGTGTGCCAAGTGAGAACTTTTATGTTTGTAAGACTTATTTATAATTCATGCTAGTGTGATGTTGAACTTGTCTTGTTATTTCCATGTGATGCTTATGGATGGTGTAATGTTATTTCTCTCTTTAATGATTGTGAATATATGTCATACGCATCACGGATTTATTATCACACTTGAGCACATGGATGAAAAGGTTGAATAGGAAAGTTTTGCTTAAATTTGTGCAAAAGCAATTGAGGCTTTTTAAGTTAAAAATGCACACATTTAGGGGGAGCTTTCCTAACTATTGTTGGTTGTGAAAAACATGCATTTTATTATTATCTTGTAAAAAATTGATATTGTCATCAATCACCAAAAATGGGGAGATTGAAAGTGCATCTAGGCACTTAATCTATTTTGGTGATTAATGACAATAGAAATTTGGATATAATGCTTTGAATGAGTTGTGCAAGAATAAAATGAAAGAAAAGAAACGAAATGTGAAAAGAAGGTCCCCAATTCAATTTCTTATGGTGGTGGACTCGATCAAAGAATTTAATTTGATTTTCGGTTTGAATTTGAGTATAGGACCACCGTACTATCAAGGGGGACGTGTTCGACAAATTCTAGTTGTTATAAGTGCTATGCTTGAGATGAAAATCCACTTGAGAGACACACAAAGTCACATTCACATGTTGTCTGCTTGGTCGGAACTTAGGCCGGAAGATCCGATCGGAAGTTCCGGCTGGCTCGGTTTCGAGTTGTTTCCCATCGGAAGATCCGAACCTTGCATCGGAACTTCCATCGGAAGATCCTACACTGTGTCGGATCTTCCGGGACTTAGCCAGATTTTAGCATTTCTGTGTGTCACATGCATGTTCCGACCCCTAGCCGGAAGATCCGACTGGAAGTTCCGGCCAGCTCGGTTTGGATTTGTTCCAGGGCCAGAAGATCCGACGCTTGTCGGAAGATCCGATGGGGTGTCGGAAGATCCGACGCCTGGAACTGTTCTGAGGGCGTTCTTGCTATGTTCTGTCATTTGCCAGAAGTTCCGGCCCTCATCGGAAGATCCGACACTCTGTCGGAAGATCCGATGACTGGAATTTGTCTGGGGTTTTCTAACACTAACCTGTCATTCTTCGGAAGATCCGACTCATGGTTGGAAGATCCGATACCCCTTCGCAGAACACATAACGGCCACATTTTGGGGGGTTGGTATATATACCCCCTCACCCCTCTCATTCATTGATGCTGCCTCCACTGACCTAACTCATGACAAACACCAACTTGAGCATTCATTCCACTCCTCTACTCCTTCCCAAGCTTTATTCTTGCAAGGATTCATCTAGGGTTTGAGTGAGAGAGAAGGTTGAAGGTGTGAAGCTTGTGCTAACTTTGAGCCCTCACTTGTTCATCTCTTGAAGCACTTGAAGCAACTTTGATTCGTCGATTCACATTTGTTACTCTTGGAGCTTTGCTCCTAGACGGTTAGAGGTGTCGGTGAGCTCTCATTCCCTTGTGGTTGAGCCCCGGAAGTTTGTATTACCCCTCTCTTTGTGAGAGCCAATAGTAAGTGATTCAATCTTCCTTTGTGGTTGATTGAGAGAGACTTGGGGCTAGTGTGACGGCCTGGCTCTTTGTGAGCTTCTCAACGGAGACGTAGCTCCTTTGTGGAGTGAACTTCGGAAGTAAATCCATTGTCTCCTTGTGCTTATTTGTTTTATTGTTGGATTTGCTTGATTCGATCCGATCTACTTGCTTGTTGTTATTCCATTGCATTGATCATACCTAGAAGGCTCTATACACTTATTCTGACACTTCTATTCAAGTAGAATCTTTAAAAAGTGTACTAGAACTCAAATTACGAAGTAAAGGTTTTATCCCGTCGGAAGATCCTACACAGTGTCGGATCTTCCGGGGGTCGGAAGATCCAAGACTGCGTCGGATCATCCGACGTCTGACAGTTTTCAGAGCAATTTTGCAGAAATTTTTGCAGGGCCTATTCACCCCCCCTCTAGGACAAGTGTTGGTCCTTTCACTATTGCATTGTGTTCCATTGCCACCTGGATAGCAAAGGTGACCATCGATGCCATGGTTAAAAAGAAGTTTTGTAAGGTGGAGATGGAGATCCCGGTACATCGTGGGATGAAGTATCTTGGGGAAAACATTAATTGCTTTGTGGCATGGCATAAACACTATATATACTTTTGCGAGGACTCTGATTCCTCAGATGATGAGTTCCACCCAGCTCCTGCAGTATCACCTCAGGAAGAGTTTCCTTCTTCCCCAGCCACGACAGGGTCACCAAGTCCAACGCTAAAGAAGTGATCATCTCATGGCACATGTTTAGGAAATCAGAGCTCAACACCTTCAAGGGATCCAACCTTGCCACCGAGCCCCTAGTACAATAAGCGGTCTTCTAATAGGCAAGCATTATAAAAGCAAACATCTTATATTTAGGCATCTATAATGGCTGAGGAGCCATAATCTTGTAGCTATGGGACCATCAGAAAAAAGGTGAATAGTAACATAACAAGTCTAATGGAAGATACAACCGCACAAGAGCCACCTCCCGTTGAGTTTGTACTTCATTTCTACAAGATAGGAATGGTTCTACAGAAAAGGAATCTCTGACCTCCTCCAAATGCTCAATGTGGCAAGAAAGTGAGGAAAACTTACTCATCAGTTTGAATGCAAGGGAAGAATTTCTAAAAACGGAAAACCTTAGACAACAAAAGCTTTTAGAATTAGAGTTGGATGGCAAGTCTGAACCTCTGCCTATTGCATGGAAGTTTCGGCTAGGTGGGGGTCTTGTAGCACCCTAGGAATTGGCTAACCTAACCACGCGAATGCAGCAATTGCATGATTAGTACAAATATCAGTTAGGTCAGATGTTTTGGGCGACATACAAGACAGTGTTGGATATGTTCCAAATTCACATCCACGATATAGGCCAGGCTTGGGCCAGAGCGAAGCGGAGGCCCATTGTGCTGTGGTTTCTCTCAGGAGTGCATAGTTTAGTCCCACCTTGGCAACACAACCAAGCACAGGGACGTGAGCCGCCTATATATATGTAAGACCTATGTAGACGGTAGGGTAAGACAGATAAGCCATGTATCATCCCTACTTGTAAACTCTCCTCAATAGTGATTGTCTTCCGTGGTTTTTTTCCCGTAAGGGTTTTTCCACGTTAAATCATGTCTCGTGTTCGATCATGTTTTCCGCATTATTTGCTAACAAGTGGTATCAGAGCTTGGTTCGAGATCATGTGAAAAAAAATTAATTTGGGTTTCGTCCCTGTTTATCGCGCGCCGCCAGCCGGATCAATCTGCGATTGGCTACCTCGTGCAAGACTCGTCAACGTGGAGTTTAAGACGGAATCTGATTCCGTATTTGCCAGATGCCGCAGACCAATCTACGATAAGCTACCAGAAGGTTTTCTCAGCGTTGCTGAACGTACACGGAGTTGTACACAATGCTGCAGGTTATTGCTAGGTTCACACAGTAACATACCTAGATTATTACTGCAGATTATTTTCTTCTGGTTATTTCTTTCATATGGCTTCTATGATATGTGATTTCCACTGCTGAGATATATTGAGATTTTGAGGAGATGTTGGGATTATTATTTGATCACTTTGAGTTAATACATTTTGATGTTTTGGCAACATCGTTCATGTCAGCCTAGTGGTTTCCTTTACTACTATGGAGTTGGTTAATTAAAAGTGAAGGTTGTGCTCCGAATTGAGTTAAAGGGGGAGGATTTCAAGTGCAACAGAGGAGTTTTTTTGTTTGACTAAATACTACAGTGTTTTGTATTGCGGGAGCAGTACGTTTATTGCTGTCTTTGCTCATGTTGAGGGATTTAGTCAAAGTTACTGCATAGATACTACAACGTTTCGTACTAGCATTCAGTATGTTTGTTGTTCAAGGTGGAGACGTCCGCTCAGGTCTATTGCAGAAGTTTATACCGTTGGTTGCACATTTATGCCCACATCTGAACCGTGTTTGAATGAAGCAGTAATTGAGTTCTTCACTGGATATTTATTTAATACCACAGGTGATATTGCGACTTTATGTCGTTTAATGATTGAGCATTATTGCCATTTATTTTTCCGAGGCCAGTTGCACAGACTCAGACTTTTGCTGGGATTATGAATTTGTTGAAGGCCCAGATTGTTCGTCTGCTTTGTTGATAGATGTGTGTGTTTGAACCTATTGGTTATTTGCTCAAGTGTTGGGAGAATACTCAAGTGATCTTATTTGTCCGATGGACATTGGTATTCAAGAATTGAATATGGAGGTTTATTATTCGTGTACAAGTGGAATTTGTCTCAAGGTGGAGTTTGTTGGATATGTTCCAAATTCACATCCACGATATAGGCCATGCTTGGGCCGGAGCGAAGCGGAGGCCCATCGCGCTGTGGTTTCTCTCAGAAAGTGCACAGTTTAGTCCCACATTGGCAACACAACCAAGCACAGGGACGTGATCTGCCTATATATATGTAAGTCTATGTAGACGGTAGGGTAAGACAAGACAAGACAAGGCAAGACAGATAAGCCATGTATCATCCCTACTTGTAAACTCTCCTCAATAGTGATTGTCTTCCGTGGTTTTTTCCCGCAATGGTTTTTCCACGTTAAATCGTGTCTCGTGTTCGATCTTGTTTTCCGCATTATTTGCTAACAGACAGAACATTTTCACAAGCCACCATCGGAGGCCGGTAGTGTCTTTATTTTTATATGGTACATGTGTTATATCAACGAGACGCTCTTGACTGCAATCATCAACATGTTTTGTTTGTAAGTGTCTAAACTCTGTCTTTTTACATCTCATACAACTTATTACCATGTATGACCTCCTTATTTTCTAGGATGATGGCACACAAATTAAAGCAAGAGGGTACTGACAAAGTAGACTTTGTGGACCCTCAAGGTGTAAATGAAAAACAATTGAAAGAAAAGACTTGCTTAGAGTACTTGGTCTATGCTTTTTGCGATATGCACGACAAGGATTCTATACTTCTCCCATACAACAACACATGTCTTTGCGGAAATTACTAATAATTTCATTCGTTAAGCTTAGAAATAGCTGCTTCAGTGTGTCATAAATGTAGAAACCATGATATCAACCTCGATGAGACTAAGTTAGTGATTTATGTTTCAAAACTAAGGCCTCGGATCTGGATCCAACCCCTTATTGACCACCGCAACATTTAAGTGATCAATTAAGTTGTTTGTTTCCAAGATTGCCACGTATCTTTTCTTATTCTTTATTTGTATTTAATGAGCATAGTGCCCTTATTTGTATATACCACAAGGCACTAATAAATATAGACCTTTTCAAAAATATTTCATTAGCAGCCAGCTGGCAACAATCTATGTGGGTTCTATGTCATGTATTGGATTTACGGCTACAACAAAGAAAGCTTACATGTTCGTGAGCATCCATTCATATGTAGCATGCATTCCATTCTCGAAATCGATAGCCTCTGAAACTAAAAATATTTGCTTTTGGTATATTGTGTTGTAGTGTGTTGAGGCAAACACTACCGAGATGGAACTATCTAGGATAAAGGCACCTCAAGACCATCTAGCCGGGTTTAATTTGGAACATTTTTTAGCACCAGATGGAGAGGTCAATGTTATTTAGAACTTGTAATGCGTGGATATGTACTCTCGAGCTTGTACTGTTTTGGACCATATTTTGGCATGAGATGGTACTCTTTAGCTTGTATTATTCATGTTGAACTTGTATTGTATCTTATGAAGTGGCACGAACTTGATGTGTGGATATGATATAATACTTGATGCATCACATTGATATATTATTTGTATTCTGGTGGTACGTTGCATTGATATTGATTAATTCATTATGATATATTAAGGTTTTTGTATTTTTTTTGTTATGCTAGAAATACACATCACTGTCGGTTTGAACCATGCTAAAAATGAACTATCAACGACGGTTTAAAGCACGAACCGACGGTGGTAGTCTAATTATCAGTGTTGGTTCAAACCGGCATTGATGGTGGCACTATCAACCGGTTTAAGTTCCATCGGGCATTGATAGTGTGATTTTCAGTGCGGTTGGAATTGGCACTGATAGTGCTATTTTTAGTGCCGATGTTCAAACCGACCATGAATTATCACTTCCACTGTTTTGGCACTACCACCCCAAAACTGACACAGGGCAAGACCAATATTTATTGTTCGCATGCACCTTAAGGCGGGACCCACATAAAATCAGCAATAGTTATTGCATATGCCACAACGTGTGTGGTTAAAATTCACCTTAAGCTGGGTCCCACACTACAATAAAAAAAGTAATTCTTTCAACCGTTCCATCTACTCCCGTCGTCCCCCCTACCTCCCATGTGCTCGTCCCCTTCACGCGCTCGTCGCCTCCTCCCAATCTCTTCCACAGCGACGCGCACATGTATCAATCAGAGCCATCAACTATCAGATCGAGTTCCTCTTTCTTAAATCGAGCAGCACTTTCTTTTCTTGATCTCCAAAGCCACCGTTGGTGCTAGGCAGCTGTTCCTCGCCACACTGTTCTCACTCCGCCACTCTGCGCTCAGCACCTACACCGAGAGCCGGGAGGTTTCAGGTGAGTTTTCCTTCATTGTTGTTCTTGTGCTCATCTTCCAGTTTATTTTCTCCTCAGCTTGCTCCTCCATGCCTACTGGTTCCTTTCGTTGGCGAGATCTGGTAGGGATGGCTGGGTACCGGCAGCGTTCGCGTCGTCTCCACCCTTGGCCAAATCAAGCTCGAATCACTCGGTTCCAGGTGTGACGGGCTGCCGGCAGTGGACTCCGGTACGACATCTCCACTCTCTCTGACGTGCTCTAGACCATTGCCTCATTCTGTTGAGATCCAACTGTTGGCGCCAACAGCAACACATACACATGAGCGAGAGGAGAGCTAGAGGAGAGAGGAGAGAGAAAAAAATATTTCTTTACTCGCTATGGTCGAGCCATAAGCTTACGGTGCACCTTAAGGAAACATTACCTAAGGTGCAGCTCCACAATGTCTAAGGCCAATTTCTGTAGAAGCATCTATGGCTTAAGGCTACTTTTTGACACATTGTGGATGCCCTAAGGGTTTTAGACCCGGCAAAAACCTTTTTTGTAGTAGTGATTTACTCGTAGAGGCCTTATATACAGTGCATAGCATTCCTTAGAAAAGAGATGAATAGAGGACCGTGGGCAAGGACACCACTTTGTTATAATTTTTTTTATGCCAGCGTAGATATTGTTGAAAATTAAACACAAATACATACACTGGATAGTTTGAACAGGATGGTATACCTAATGGGAAGGGAAGTCATTCGGAAAGCAGATATAAGTTGATATTTGGAGCCTTTGTGCATTTTACCTAGGCAGCATCACTGGTACTTGCAGCCAACCTACGAAGTCTCAAGAAGACAGGAGCACTCGCAGACTCGACTTGGTTTCCACGAACCACTCGCAGCAGGACCGCAAACCGAACAGCTGCAATGGAGGTGCACTACCGGAAACTCGTAATTTGCCGTGTGCCTCATACTTTACCGCATGCAATTTATCCGGCACACGGCAAACAACCTCTTTGCCGTGTGCTTTCGTTGTAGCACACGGCAAAGTTTAGACACACGGCAAAGAGGCTCTTTGCCGTGTGCCATAAGCACAACACACGGTAAATAGTCGCTTTGCCGTGCGCCTACAACCCCCACACACGGCGAACATTGAAACATGAGCGGGCCGTGGACCAACACGATGGCCGTTAGCTTTTGTCGTGTGCCATAGAGCAAGCACACGGCAAACCCAGGGCTTTGCCGTGTGCCTACATCCAGCACATGGTAAAGTACTCACAAAAAAACACATTATGTCCTTCAAACTTTTTCTCCAACCCATATGCATTGCTTGGTACTCCATGTCTCAATTTGTTACTCCATGGTTTGCGCTTTGGTTGGTTTGTCGTGTGCCAGGACTAGGGCACACGACAAACTTTGAATGTTTGCCGTGTTAGTGGCACACGGCAAAGTCGCCGATCACGGTTCACGGCCGTTAGGCACTTTATTTAGCCGTGTGCCTCAAGGAACACACGGCAAGCATGATAAAAGGCACACGGTAAAGTCTTCTTTGCCGTCTAGCTGGTCGCCGTGAGGAGTTTGCCGTGTGCTGCACACGGCAAAGCCTTTGCCGTGTGCTAAAGGAGCTTTGCCGTGTGCCCTAGCCACACGGTAAAGTCGTGAAATCTGGTAGTGGTTGTACTCACGTGTACAATGGTTTATTTATTGCGACAATGTTCACATGTTCCCGATCTTTTTCCCTAATGAGTATAGTATCTTAGCAAAGTATACATCTTAAAAAGACTAGCCAAAACCTTATGATGCTTTCCCTCTTGACTTTTCATTAAGGTTACTATCCATTAAAGTTTCTAATTAATCAGTCAAGATCAGAGCTATAATAGGACTCATAATTACACTGTTTTCCTGGATGCACTAGTAGAAAATGGAATTTACATCTACTATATTAGTCCCTGTTTCAATTGGATCCCTGACTAATACGAGCATTAGTCCTGGTTGGAACAACCAACCGGGACCGGGACTAGTCCCGGTTGAAAGCTTCAACCCGGGACTAAAGGATATCATACATTAGTCTCGGGTGGAGCCACTAATCGAGACTAAAGGGTCATTCACGGGTTACTATAAAGGAAAAACATCACACTTGAAGTTGCATGTGTTGTGTAGGTAGGGTGGTTAGGAAGTTATATGCGAGGCAATTCAAGAGGTTGGGTTTAGAATCCCATGAGGCGCAACATTTTTTGAACACCGCGTACTTTTAGTCTCGGGTAGGGAATCCAGGACTAAAGGGTTAGACCTTTATATGGTTGAAAACCGGGACTAAAGGGCCATTTTCCACTAGTGATGCTTCTCCATGTTCTGAGTAAGACATGATGATATCTTGCAATTAATAGAACCATATCCATGTAAATCAAAGTTCATCGTCAACAACATTAATTATTTCAACCATATCCCAAATAAAGCGCCTATGCATAAGTACGCAAGTCGAGGTCGGATAAACTGATGATGATAATTGACATGGAAAATTAGAGAGGCGAAACACGTAAAGAATGTTTTCCTCACTTTATTATTATGTAGAGCTTTATCCGCGAATGACGACAAAGGGTTGTAATATCCTATCATATAAAGCTGTAACACACAACCCTTCTGACAAGTGCTTACACTTTCCTATAGTGAACAGTAAACTTAAAGATGATATGGCCGGAAGACAATAGCTATCCTTTCTCAACTAGCAAAGTGGCAACAAATATGTGCGCTGTACTTGTTGTGAATCTAGCTAGTGCTTTGTATACTCCATATCTGTCTAGATTCACAGATATGTCCTCGTTGAGTTGCTTTCAAACAATCGAGTTTACTCGATTGTTATTGTGTGTTGTTGTTTCAGAAATACTATCATATATAAATATATTAGAGCATCCATGTAGATAGACGAGTATATATATAACCACGTACTAGCTTAGTATACTCGACCACTAGTTAGGAATATATTATTTTAACTTGAGCTATAAAGAAACTTGTTTGTTAGTTGGGTAATAAATATTCAGTGCTATGTGGACGACCATATACATACGCATCAGTACGGGGGCCAACTGCGAAGAACAGCAGAGCGCTCTTTAAAAACAAATGAATAGAGGAGCTACACCATTTCATTGTGACGATATTTAGAGGCAAGGTAAAGCGTATAGAGAACGATGGAAGTCATACACAAGCACAATGGATCGTCTGCAAAAGATGGTATATATGCCTAATCGGAACGAAAGGCATTGGGAAGCCGTATATATATATATAATTTTCATCTGCAGACTTGAGCAATAGACCCGGGAACGAAGCATCAGCAGCAATGTAATGAAGTCCAATGTTCCATGTGGCGGTGCTTATTGGGAGCCTCACGGACCAAATTAATCACCAATTCACCAATGAACACGTACGCCGGCTATATGCTAGCTCACCAGGTCCTCCGGTATCATCAGTGATCGTTGTACTCGCCAGCTACTGTTGTTGCCTCTGGCTCCAACGTACACGACTGGTTTCTGTGAACTGGTGCAGGTTACCATTTACGTCGTTGTGTTCTAGTTCTCCGTTTATCCTAAAACACACTTTCTGTACAATCGCATTCGGAGGTCCTCTAAATAAATGAAATTTTCTTCGACTTCAATCAAACTTGTGATAACGTGCATCATCGGAGTGGTTGTACGTAGCCGCTGCTTTCCGCCTGTGCGCCATACAAAATTCCAACTGCTCCTCGCCTGCTCGTTCATCATCACCGTCACGCTGCGGCGTGTGGCCGCGAGCCACTGCGCTGCGCATGTCCCGTGGGGTTAGGGCAGCGGCGGTCCAACATGTCCGTAGGTAGTGTTCATGATGTCATGTTAGCAAGACACTATTTTAAACATTGTGTTCTCTAACCCATGATTTCTTAGTATGGGACCTCAATAAATTCATCATCTCTCATCTCCACCAATCGTATTTATATTTTTATCTATAATGAAGACACTATTATCTCCCAACCCAAACTTGATAGTGTCCTATACATAAGTTCTCGTGTAGAAACTGGGTCTTGCATGAGACCCAGTGTCTTGCTCTTTTTCCCTCTCGGCGCCATATAAGCCAACAGTTATATGTGTCACCCTATTTAATGCTATGAAAATCATCCTAGTTGGATAGTTGGGACTGCCCTAAGACCAACATCTGCCTGGTCTCATCTGTGCTGGACAACAGACGTCCAATGTCCTGGATTTGTGCAGTATTCGTTTCGATATCAAATCATTATTTGAAAAGAAAACAATATAAATTAATAGTAAATCAGGAGTGCCAAATTTAAGAGTGCAATCTTTAAGAGTCTTAAATTTAAGACCCATGAATCATCTGTAATCCTATATTATTATTTCTGGTAGCTACCTCTTCATACCTTACGTAGCTGACTTACAATTACTCATAGTTGCATCTCGCTACACTACCACCGAGGTCTTACTAAAGAATACTAGAGCAGAAACCACCTTTGAGTCGGAAACCACTTTACTATTTTTTTTTCGCAACCGTGCCTAAGCACGTTTTTCATTAAGAGGAAAGCAAAGTACCCTGATTACACCTGGAACCATACAGAGAATGGCCCGGCATAAGAATAAAAAAAGAAAGATTACATAGACACCCCATTAGCGACCGAGCCGACCTGTGTCCACTGTAATGCATCTGTCAAGGAACGATAGCCCACCGTAAGCAGGTCTGCCCCTCCTCCACAATGAGCCACATGAGTTCCATGTTGGTTCTTTCTTTACCCTCAAAGACACGATTGTTTCTCTCCTTCCAAAGCATCCACGAGATGAGGATAACTAGGCAGTCAAAGGTTTTTCGAGAAGATTTTGCAATCCGTTTTCCGGCATCGAGCCACCAATCAACAAAGCTCATTTAGCCATCTGGGGAGAGGATTAGCTAGCTGAAAAGGAAGACACACTACAACAATCAATGAGTTTGCCTACTGCGAGAGGCACTCGACAAAGAGGCTTACGCTGCACTCAGCAAAGCTTTTGCCGAGTGGCACACTCGATATAGAGCACTCCATTTCCTTCGTTTGCATAGAACACAGCATCGAGTGTTGATCTTAAAATAATCTGGAGCCGGTGGTCTTTCAATCGGTCCTCGCTCTCCGAGTGTCAATTGGTTTCTCAAGAAATAATCTGTAACAGGTCTTCTAGCATCTTAGTAACATATTTTGCCGCAGCATATGGAGTCCACGCAGTTCTGCTGTGTTGTCTCGCATTACTGCTAGTCCAAAGTGACCAGCAACCATGTACAAACAATGCCGTATCATCCTCTGAAAATACTCCTAATATAAGGTCCTTCACCCATTTATGATGGTGCAATCTTGGCATCCTACGTCCTGTCATCTCCCTGATGCATTCCCAGAAACGCGGAGCATATGTGCATTCAAATATCGAGTGAAACACCGATTCTGATGGGTAGCCACAGTCTACACAGAAGCTCTCTAGCAATGTGACGTCTATGTAGTAGGATTGCTTTAGCTGGCAGATAATCATGAGGGCAAGCTCAACGCGGAGGATAAAAAGCGGTGGCCTGAAAAAGTGATCTGCTACGTGGACAGTGAGTTCTCGGGCTACTACGCTTCCAACCCAGGCTAACATTGGTTGCTCGCCATGATCCCATTACTTACTTTTGTTTTTACTTTAATTTTAGATTTTATCAGATGATGTTAGCTGCTCATCCATCCTAACGCCTGCTTCATCCAGTGTTTCAAACTTTTGTCACACGAATCTGTGTCTCTGCAGAGCCACCACCATCGGTGATCTAGACGTCTGAAGCATGCGTAGACGTTGAGGCTACCGGTCAGCATGGAGCCTTGGGCCTCGCCTGAAGAGCTTGCCACCGGAACCCTGACTTTCGGTGGAACGTGCAGCTTCCACGTTCTGTACGGTGTACTGTTTTCTCAGACATAATATAATATAATATACATTAAAGCGTCCACGTGGGTAGACAATCTTCTATCATCATACTGCATCGTTTAATACTTGTGGATACTGCATTACGGCTACACGTTCTGTTTAACTTGAGGTCTAGATCGAGAAACATGCCTGGGTAGTTGGCGAGTAATTATTCAGTCACGTGGCCTGGTGACCTTATATATACATGTCTGCATCACTACCAAGGCCATGGCGATGAATAGCTGAGCATTCTTCTTTAGAAAAAATGAATAGAGGAGCTTCGACTACTGAGGACAGGGTAAAGAGCGTTGGAAATTATACATTGGACTGTCTGAACAAGGTGGTTTACCTGGTGGGAAAGCAAGGCACTGGGAAACCAGATGCAAGTCCAGATTTGCAAGATTGGACATTAGACCAACAAAGCGTCACTTATCCTTTTTGTCTAGCATACAATGCTTCAGGAAATCTCAGGTTCCAGACACTGCTTCTTTTTCACAAGTCACAGGCAGGAGCACACACCGCACAGCTGCAATAACCGCAGTACTCGCTTGTCCGTAGCTCCTTCCGGTCGAGAGCGGTTATTGGGGGATATGCTCACCGCTGGCTCCACTGCAGCTGATAGCAAGTACTGACCTTTGTCCTCGCCACGTACTGGTCAGTCTGTGTTCCCTGGCGCCACCTCATGCTGAAAAGCAGTGAACTTCATGTTAGCGTACATTTGAGGGGAGTTTAGTTCTAAGGCCTGTTTGGAAATCTGGTAATTTATTATATTATTAAACATGCTCGTATGTTGCTCACGGGTAAAAAAATTATTATACATTACTAACATAATAAACATGGTATAAAACACAAGTAATAGTATACTTTATAATGTATCCATATTAATTATTTCAAAAATATACTTTAAATTTGTGTGCAAACCGATCCCATCAACATGAGATACCACACGGTAGGTAGGGCTCTCGGCTGTCGCAATAACCACGACGGGCGACGCGTATGGCAGATGTGAAATGTCCACATGTACCATTTGACATTTAGAGTTAAAAACATAATTCAGGGAGAGAGGTTGTGTGTTTCTTTTTTATATACTGGCTGTGTGATTCTTTAGTTTTATTCGAGCCCCCACGTGTTATTGATGTGTATATTTACTGCAGATGTTATGGCAAGCTAGCATCCGATCCACATAATCACGTCATCACTCTACGTGGCGGACCCAACGATTCTATAAAGTTTGGCAGAGTATCAATAACTTGTTGAAGAGTGTTGATGCAGTTTGTTTTCATGGCAGCGAGTCTGGACGGCTGCCCAAGGTCGCCGGGCCTTGGGACCACCACTAAACACTCAACCTATACAAATAATGATATCAATATATAGGTAGCAGTAGTAGGTATATTCTTTTTATCGAAAGACTAGTACACCACTTTTAGTCCCAGGTAGAAAGAACTGGCACTAAAGGCCGGTAAAACAAAACAAATAGCAACCCATGGTGCTTCGAGATTAAATAAATATAGTTTCTCTCAGAACTTTGTTCTTTGATCTTATCAATAGCAACCCATGGTGCTTCGAGCTTCCTTCAATATGGTTCTCTTCACAAATTGAACTCTCTCTTCCTCGTTGTTGCTGGCATATTTTAAGCTTTATATTTATTGAGACCGTTTTCCGACCAATTAGCCCACATAGCAGTACATATCTATCGCTCGCAGCTTCTGGAACAGGCCAAGCTTCATCATCGATTCCAGTGGCAGTGACCTTGCCTTCTACCCATTTGGTTTGTGTCCTTAGCTTGCGGGCTCCAGTACCACTATGAGCTATTTGTGAGGATTGGGTAGGCCTAGGTGGCGGCGGGTTAGGAGGATCATCATTGTCACCAGATGATCCCGCCGTAGACATCTAAATTCAGTTGATTTCAACTAGAATTCAACAAAATTGGCTAAATTCAACTAAACATAAATAAATTAAGTTAAACATGCATAAGTTCACAAAAGTCAACTAAACATAAATAAATTCAACAGATTTCAACTAGAATTCAACAAAATTAGCTAAATTCAACTAAACAACCCTAAATTAAGTTAAAGATCATAAAATCGCTAAATTCAGTTGAACATAAATAAATTCAACTGATTTCAACTAAAATTCAAAAAAAATTGCTAAATTCAACTAAACAACCCTAAATTAAGTAAACATGCATAAGTTCACCTAAACAACCCTAAATTAAGTAAACATGAATAAGTTCAACTGATTTTAACTAAATTTCAACAAAATTGGCTAAATTCAACTAAATAACCCCAAATTAAGTAAACATGCATAAGTTCAACTAAACAAGCCTAAATTCAACTAAACATAAATAGCTTCAACTGATTTCTACTAAAATTCAACAAAATTGACTAAATTCAGCTAAACAATCCTAAGTTAAGTAAACATGCATAAGTTCAACCAAACAAACCTAAATTAAACTAAACAACCCTAAATTAAACTAGCAGCGGACGAGGAGGAGGAGGCCATCCAGTAACTTGGCTCGGCGCAAGGAGGAGGAGGAGGAGGAGGAGGAGGGGGCCTGATGTACGGAAAAGGAGGCCATGCGCTAATGAGGCATGATGCCTAGGAGGAGGCCCGGCGCGGAGGAGAGGCGGCATGGCGGTGGAGGCTCGACACAGAGGAGGAGGCATGGCCTATCATAGGAGAAGACCCGATATGGAGGAGAGGCAGGGCGGCAGGGGAAGCACGACGCAGAGGGAGGCCCGATGCACAAAGAAGAGTCAGCGTGGTGGTAGAGGCATCACGCGAAGGAGGCCCGGAGCAGAGCAGATGTGGCATAGAGTGGTGGTGACACGACGCAATAGTGGAACTCTGGTGGTGTGTGGAGGACATGCATGGCAGATAAACGGATGGTGGTGGCACGTAGCAGGATCTAGGGCACAAGAGCAGGAAAAACGGACGCGTGGCATATTAGGTTAGATGTATATCAAAATCAAAGGTAATTGTGTGTACTAGAATCCCTAGGGTCACTCATAGACCGGACTAAATTAGTATGCACGAGTGGTCTTGGCCCGATTACTTTAAAAAGGAAAAGTACGAAGCAAGAAGACATAGTGGTCTAGGAGAACTAATCATGTACAGATAGAAGACTTCATAATTACCATATTATACTTCTCTTAGTTGTACTTGACTAGGATCATGTGACCGACTTGTAACTCTGCTCCCCATAAATATAAGGTGGAGCAGGGACCCCTTGCAAAACAACATACAACTCATACGCAAGGCAATACTTCATAGAGGACATAGGGTAGTATGCAAATCGCGGCCCGAACCTTTCTAAATCATTGTCTCGCATACACCATCATTCATAAGAACTCGGAGAGACCTCAACAACAACCTACTAAGTCACCCTAGGCAGGTACTTAGTAGACTAACACCGACATCTGGCTCCCACCATGGGGCAACTTGCCACAAGCTCACCAATAGGCGTGATAGGATCAACTAACTTCATCAACTACGACACTGATAAGGGGGGAATTTCGTTTTTGGCACTACTCGAGAAGCCTCTAACTGGTGTTCAACAAGAACTAGTAATCTCCCAGACCCAAGATTGGGTCATGGTTCACTGTCCAGGCTTGGCTCCGCTGAGCCGCAGCCTAGAAGATGAGTCCTGCCTATCAGCAATTATCACGGGTAGATTTCCCTATCAAGACAAAGAGGTTGCATCCCTCACCCCCATCCTCTGTAGAAGGAGGTGAAGAGTACACCCAGACTTTGTTGACCTCCAACAGTTCCACCAACGACCCAAGAACATCCATCAAACGAAGAGCCATCCATCAATGGTGAAACTCCAGAACAAAGGACGACAAGGCGTGAAAGAAACACAAGGTGCAAGAAATGGCATGTTAGGGCAACACTCCAATCCTCAATCACTTGCAACCTCGACAATGCCTTCATTCAAGCTAGAGATGAACCTATACTCCGAGATGGTCCGCTGAACTTAACTGCTGCAACAGAGATCATTCGGAGCATATCAACGACACTAGGAATTCAACATGTCATTTCTGTACTTGAGAACGCACAGTAGGCCTTAGCACCCTAGTCATCTACTGCCCACTATCATACAGCCAACCCAAGACCCAACCCAATGGAGGGAGACCGCCCTCGCCAAGATGGGTGCGGTGTAGGTGGAGCTTGTGAAGAAGGGCGCTAGGACGGGCGTGCCACCGCTGGAGCCCACGAAGATGGGCATCACAACGGTTGTGATACCGTAGGAACACACAAGGAAGGACGAGGAAAAACGTCTGACCTGCGCCACCAATTGAACAACAATCGTGATGCCCCCTTGCAATCACATGGAGTCAGGGCAATGTAGGCATAAAGAATACGACCGCAACTACGAGCCACCCCCGGAATATTTGAGGAAATGTGACAACCACCATGATCAACAACACATGTGAATGATAGTCCGGCAAGTACAATGGTTTTCTTGCGTTCTCAAGCTGGATCAAGCATGCCCCGTGGCCAAAAAAGTTCAAGCCGACTAGTTTGGAGAAGTTCACCAAAAAAACAAGACCCAGAATAGTGCTTAAGGATCTACTCAACTACCATTTAGATGACTGGTGGCAATAATGACACCAAAGTCAACTACTTCCCAATCATGCTGGACACAATGCCTCTCACATGGCTCGAAGGATGACACCCAGGAAGAGTAAGGTGTATAGTTTTAATTTAATAATGAGCATAGTTGATGGTTCAATTTAGCATTTAAGAACTGTCAATAGTAGAGTTGTAGGCCAGTATCTCTTGTTTAACTAGGGTAACCCAGTGCCTGAAGTAACTGTTATAAGTTCACCTTGATGATTTCCAACTCCAATCCCTAGAATCCTCTCTACCGAGTCTTCTTCAGTTCTTGATCAATCCTTAGAAGACAATACTCTACTTAAGATAGTACCTACACGTTCCCCAAAGAAAATCAATACCTAGACTACTCCTGGTGTAAGCTACTCCGACAGTCGTGTGCTTGAAGTTAATTCTATTTGCTAAGCCAAGGTCAACAATGTTTCATGTATCACCAAAATCCCTAAATTCCTATGGAACAGCATAGGTGCTTTAGTTCTACATTTGAAGAAACCTCTTATGGCTCATGTACACTATTTTCTATGACTTCTTCAGTTGCATATTGTAGGTTTCATCTAAACACTAGACACAAACGGTGCCACCTTCGGTAATCTATCCCTCTAGGTTTACAAGTGCAGGGTGGTCACTGATTGTAAAAAACAACATCGCTCTCAGTTTGAAAAGCTCATCCTTGAATGCATCCTACATCCATACACCTACGTCCCATTGCTTAACAAGCTCTTCCAACAAAGTCCTTTGGTAGACATCAATATCATTGTCAGGTTTCTTTGGACATTGGATGAGCAGTGGCATCATCGTATACTTGATCTTCTGACGCAACCAAGAGGGGAGGTTGTATATATACAAGTTCATGGGCCAAGTTCTATTGGTGCTGCATGTATTCCCATGTGGTTTGTCCCGTCAGTGCTTAGAGCAACCCTTACATTTCTGATCTCATCGGCAAAATTGGGAAAGGTTTCATTTGTTTTGATTGATAAGAAGGGTTCCCTAACATCTTGCCATCTCATTAGTTCAGCATTTTTCTTATTTGCAAACAACAACTTCAGTCTAGGTATTATAGGTAAATACCACAACACCTTCACAGGAACTGGTTTCCTATTAGGCTTCTCAATGCCCCGATTGTGTCTCACCGCTATCCTCATCATCAATGACCTTGTACCACAGACTACCACAGATAGGGAACTGGTTTAATAGTGCATACTTTTTACCACGATACAAAATACAATCATTTACACAGGCATCGATCTTATGTACATCCAAACCCAACGGGCATACAATTTGTTTGGCCTCGTATGTGTTCTTTGGCAACACATTTGGCTATGGAAACACCTTCTTAAAAAATATAAAAGGTCATCAAATCTCTTGTCCGATGAACCATTGTTCATGTTTATTTGCAGTAGCTCAAGTGCGATTTGTGGCATGCTATGTTCATAGTGGCAGCCTTCATACATTTTTTTATCTTCAAACAACATCTTCAATTTCACTAATATGTGTTATCTACCTCATCCTTTGCTATCTCTGCATCATGCAACATCTGAGCAAGGCCACCATCTTCTTCGTTATAAGGCCACTTAGCACCTGCATCATCTTCATTTGGCATATGACCTCCACTACTAGTCCACCTGGTCCCAGGCTGCTTGCTCTATCATCAAATGGACATGGTGTAACGGTTCCTCGATCAGGATCCAATAATTATAATAATAACAAGTCAAATGATTAAAACCTCTTTTCAGTAACTACTCTCAGACTATTTCTATATTAGGATCCAAAGTTCTTACAGATTCCTACACTCCTTGCAAGGACATCCCACTAATCTTGTCATCACAGATTCCTACACTCCTTGCAAGGACATCCCACTAATCTTGTCCTCATTTCAGAATAGTGTTTCCAGCTACTTTTATGAAGTCACAAACCCTAAAGTGAAACTCAAACTCCCTTCATCCTCATACATCTAATTACGGTCCCTCTAGTGCAAGAAATAGGAGATGATGATTGATTAAAAGATTCCAAGTAGATATACATGGATCAATGGGAAATCAAAATGTCTAACAATTTAACCGCAAATACCATATAGCTGTTTTCAAATAAAATGCACAAAGGAATCCTCAAACTAACCTTGGAAAGAATGGAAATACGACCACCAAATTTGGCCAAAAAATGACAGGTAGTGTGAATCCGCCGCCACACCTGAGACACCCGCAGCCCCGCTCTGCTAGGTAAATATAACAAAAAAGGATGGAGGAACGGTAAAAGTAGGTGAAAGTGCATCAATGCATAGATTATGTATCAACACAATATTAAGCCCATAAGAAAGATTGTGTATTTGTACCAGTGGAATATTAAGCCGGTAAGAAAGAGTGCCAATTTGTACCAGTGCAATAACGCATCGGTTGTCTTAACACTCTACCGATTACATTTTAAAAGTTGGGCCCATATGTTAGATTCGACAATTAATTCAATTTAACCATCACTTGTTTTCTTCGGTGCCAGAAACCTTGTCACACCCGACTCAGTTTGTATAGCCCAGTAGTGACCCATGAGTACGGGATGCACATGTTTAGTGCCACATTGCTAGTTTACTAAGGGTGGAGCCAACTTATAAGCCTTTGTCTTCCAGCCATACCACCTTCGGGTTAACCCTCTTACATGAATCGACGACGAAAGTGTAAGCAGGGTGCTATGTGTACACGTGCACGCCCCTCGAAAGGGTTGTGCGGGGCAGCTTTGGAGGACGGTGTTACAAATGGTATTAGAGCTGACCCTCGCGGTTGCGCGTATGGATCAGTGTGCAGGCATAGGGTGCATGACGCGCGTGGCCCAGGTAGGGCACACGACATTGCATATGGATCTAGCACTGGACGTACGATCGTGCGTTAAGAGGGAACGTTCCAGGACATTTGCCCGTGTGGGTGAGTTGGGCCGACGAGGACGTCAGGTTCTTTGATGGGGTGTATGTCACACCCGATCCCGTTTGTATAGCCCAGTAGTGGCCCATGAGTGCAGGATGCACATGTTTAGTGTCATATTGCTAGTTCAACAAGGGTG
This sequence comes from Echinochloa phyllopogon, assembly GCA_033239725.1. Classification (NCBI taxonomy): domain Eukaryota; kingdom Viridiplantae; phylum Streptophyta; class Magnoliopsida; order Poales; family Poaceae; genus Echinochloa; species Echinochloa phyllopogon. The sequence continues at coordinate 19,388,303 of BTCW01000016.1, forward strand.
GGGCCAACTTATAAGCTATTATCTTCCAACCACAGCACCTTCGATTTAACACTTTTACACGAAGCGAGGATGAAAGTGTAAGCAAGATGCTAGGTGTACACGTGTGCATCCCTCGGAAGGGCATTGTGGGGCGGGGTGTTACAAACCTTTACATAACTAAACCTTTAAACAAATAACTAAAACCATTATGTTCCTTGCATAACACCACCAAACATAATAGTAGTCATTACATTCCGTCACACCCTAAAATTCTAAATTTTAGGATGTGAATAATAAGCCTAATTAATATAAAGATTTTTCTTGAATTTCCAAAATTCTTCAAGCTTTATATAAATTTTAGGGAATTTGGTACATGAAAATAAACAGTTTCTAAATTAAATTAAAACAACATAGGTTTAGTGTTCTTTGCCTTGCATTCATGCCGCCGCATATGGTTTTTGGTTGCTTAGAATAAATTGTATGGCGTCATAGTAGTTTAAAATTTGATTCAGCCTGTTTTCGTAACATGAAAAAAAAGAAGACCTTGCACTTTCCTATTCTTTTCCATGGTTAGTTCATATCGACCAGAAAAGATCAGCGAATTTTCCTTCTCGGCGTGGAAGCAAATCAGAACAGCAATGATCAAGGATCGGTTGCCTCTCTAATTCCTTTACCATATTATTAATCTGAAGATCTTATGCTTGAGCAATAATTCAGATTATTTCTTTATCTTCACTTCATTACCAAAGTTTAGGCTCGAACGATCCACCAGCTATATACAAGTCTTCATTCTCGTAGCGCTATAAGCTATGAGCTTATCACCTGCAGCCACATAAAGCATCACCTGCTCTTATTATTTTTCTAGCTACTGGCATATATGGTATGTATTTGACCTGAGCAGGCATGTCTTTTATGTGCAATAAACTCTGCCTATCGCATCTCGTGTGAGTTGCACATAATTGTTTATCCTTCAATCTACCATGCCTCTACTTCTGCTCTCAAACAAACCGAGACGTCCATTGACTGCCCTGCTCTGTCCCCTCTTTTTATGCACCTTCAAACAAACTTAAGTTCGTTTGTGCCCGTGATTAGTCCAGTTGTGCACGGCAAGGATTTGGCCACGCCAACGCGCTGCCCATAAATAACAAAGCTGACACCATCATGCTTCCTTTTTCCGCATCGCCAATCTGTTTCTCGCCTGCTCGGCACCGTGGGTATATATGCTGCCTAGGGTTTCCTGCCGCCGCCGCGGTGGCTTGAGAAAGCCCGTCGGCCGCACATCCTTGTCGGTCTGTCGCCGGAGCTGTGCCGTCACAAAGGTCCGGCAGCCGCCTTCATCAAGTTTGGTCTTCGTCCAGTTAATCTCTGCAGCGCATGTTGCTGGTTCTTCCGTCGTCACCTTCGCCGCAACGCACTGCCGGTCTACGCGCCGGGTCGCTGCCTCTCCGTTGCCGTAGAGAGCACCTCGGAAGCTCGTGCTCTCATCCATGCCGCCGGTGAGGACTTCCACATCCGTCGCTGCCCTGGAGTTTCTAGAGTCGTCGTATGCCGCATGTCCATCCATCGTTGCGCCGATGGTGAGGACCTCCGCATGCACTCGTTCCTCCCCTATCTATGATCTGTGCAGCCGGCAAAGCGTGCTGCATGCCGGCGGGCGTGCCCTTCTAGTCCTTGTCGAGTCGCTGCTGAGCCTCCTATCTCCTTGTTGCAGCCGTCGCTAGCCATCAGGAGCAAAACATCTAGCGCCATGAAGTCCCAAGCAAGATGAAAGGAAGCTAAGAGAGGCACGTACGTAACCAGAAAAGGTCCGGAAGCAAGCAAGTAGCTTTCCTGCATGCAAGTATCGCCGTGGTGAAGTTACGCAGATAAAGTAATTACAGCTTTTCCTTTAGTAAAGTATTTAGAATGTTTCTTCCTTTTCCAGTATAATCCATCTTCATGAATCTTTTGATCTATTGAATAATCCTTTGTTCCACGTGATACAATCCTAGCTTGCCCACATAAAAAAAACTATTTATTTATTTCTATTCCTTGCACTTACGTTCTTGTCCCAAAATTCATCCAAACTTTATCCTATCATCATAATCGGTGGAGTTTCAAGAGTTGATATTTAAACCTTTTCAAATTAGCATCTATTTAGTAGTTGAATTTATGTTGTTGCAACGACACTCAGGATCTTAATTTCTGGGTTATTTCTATGTCATTGCAATACAACGTAGATTTATACTATTAAAATAATGTTTTACTTTGTAAAGTTCATATAAGTTAATAACTCAATCTTTTCCACCAGATCATTCGTATAGTTTCATAAAATTCCAATTCTATTGGAATTCCCGGTGGAATGTTTTATACTCTTTTAGCTATTTAACCTTTCATAAACCAGTTTCGATTTAACCAAATCTTTTGTTATCTTCCCGTAGCCACCCGAGATGACATGCTGGCCTCCACAAATTAATAGTATTACTTTATAGTTGACTTCATGTTGTTTCGTTGCTCCATAGAATTTGTTAATTCTTTGCCGTTGCGTTTCAGCATGAACTTGAACTATTAAAATAATATATATTAATTTAATAGAACCATGTTAATATTCCTTTAGCTATATTCCAAATGACATTGTTGTCCCAAAACCTTAAACCTAGGAACTATCATATCTTTAATCTTTCAACTCTCTTTCTAGCAATTCTTGCGCTCTCGTGACCGTAGCATCGAGACTTATTTTTTAGTACGCTCTTTTAAAACTTTTATTTTGATTGGTGTACTGTTCTTAGTTGTATCTTGTTTGTTTGCTTGTTTAGCTGCATGTTTGTGCTCGATGATTGTTGCGAATAGAGGAACGTCGCCGAGATATTTCAAGGTCAAAAGTTGAAGACTATCTGAGTAGCTGTATTTTGGATAAAGGCAAGTGTACTATGTTCATGCAATGTCCTAATAATTATTAATTTCACTATCCATGCTTATGTCTTAATTTGATGGGTTCCAATTAAGGATATGCCTAGCCACCATAATGATCCTCCCTGAAACCTGGGTTTTTATATTCTTGTTGGGTAGCTATGCTTAGTTGCTCTACTTGGTTATATGCTGGGAAATTATGTTAATTATGATAATGATGAACTTTGTTATATGTGGATATGCTTATCTTAATCACAAGATCATTTGCATTAATTGGAACATGGAGAACCACCCAGGAAAACAGTGCAACCATGAGTACTACTATGGCTCTGGTCTTAGCTGATTAATTAGAGACTTTAGTGGATGGTAACCTTACCTGAAAAGGGCAAGAGGCGCGGCGGTTGACGAGGTATAGCCTGGTCCTCTTGAGCGGTAGGCTTTGCTAAGATACGCGACTCACTAGGGAGGGTTATGCTTTGCTCCTGAACCGGAAACCTTAGCGGTTACTATTTACTAAAGAATCTTTGTAAAGGCTTCGTAGTGTCCCTATGCGGTCACACCTTGGTAGTGTGATTTACGAGGTTTGGCCACCTCGGCATGGTTGGGTTTAAAGTTCTTTTGAGCTTTTACGCGAACTTGTGGTGAAAGTGTACAACCTCTGCAGAGTGTAAAACTGATATATCAGCCGTGCTCACGGTCAAGAGCGGTCTGGACCCTCACATGATAATTAAACTCAAAGATGAAATAAATTATGGTCTATGGTTATGCCTCTATTATTTATTGATATATCAGTGTTTAATTGGGATGGTATAAACTTACATCTGCTAGTAATTAGGTGCTAATAAAATTTGACCAACTTAAAAGTGCTTACTGCAGTATGTCAGCCAGCCTTTGGCCTTAGCCTTGCATGTCATATTACATTTGCTGAGTACATCATGTACTCACGCTTGCTATTTCCAAATTATTTTTGTTCCATATAAATGGATGATGCTCAGAAAGGAAAGATGTTGTGAAGATTCATGAAGACACTGCTGAAGCCTAGGCGTAAGTGTTTCCCCCAGTCGATTGCCTGTGAAGGTTGGAGCCTTCGTTTCCAGGATACATTGTTTACTCTGATAGACTTGTAAGTCATTTATATTTATTTTACGTGATATTGCATCTTTTATTCACTACTGGCTTGCTGTATGTGTGAAACTTGATCCTGGCACACATACAGTCTACATCTGGTTTGTTTTCTAAAACCGGGTGTGACACATTCCCTGTAACCACTGAACATAGTGATGCGTTGACCATGGTGTCTCTTACAATGCCCTTGCTACTTCCTCTGCAAGCTACCGCACGAGCCCAAGCTTTGCATACCACTGGCACCACTTGATGCACTGCCATGATGCAGGACTCCTCCCTCCTTGCCATATCACAGGCATACAAGGTGAGGTCCACAGTCGTGCCAATCTTGCGTACCACTGGCACGACGATCCACCTCCACATGGATTTGCTTCAAGGCTAATGCAGCATCTTGCTCCCAAGCTGCTGGATGGGCACGTTGGAAGCACTACCCATGATAAGGCCCGAGCAACAACGATGCAGACTAAGCAGATAATGGCATACTTTGATTTGATAGTCGCTCTATGAGCAACTTGGCTGTCAACTACTTCATAGACCATAGACCGGCGGCTGCACAATGCTCTAGAGCCGAAGGGAGTGCCATTAGTACGGGATCAAGAGTGGGGAAGAACTGCTAAGCTAGGTAACGGTGTTTGTTTCTGTGGAAGAAGTAGACACGTGGACAATAGGGACAATAGGAAATAATATATAGGGAGGGAGGAAGGGGATAAACATACCGGTTAGAATACCTATTATTACCTACAGCCAAAATTCTAAGCCGTAAGAATAGCATTCTAAGTTGCTCGATTTTACGCTGGCAAATATAAAAGACATTCTTGCCGGGCAAGAAGGTGGGACCCACTTAGACACTTATCACTTGGTCTTTTGTGCCGGTACGTTTATCATTTTCTCATTGGCTCAATTCACATTGGTATGAATGAACAGACACGATTGAGGTCAAGGTAGTCGTAGCCATACTAATTCTTTGGATAGCGTCCTGAAGGGACCGTGAAACCCTAGAGGTGGGGTGAATTGAGTGTTCTAAAAAACTAAGGCTCCAAACACATACAATAACCTATTCCAATTTCTATTTAAATATGTATTAGGTTTTTCTGTATGTTTCTATCTCTACCGCTCAAAAGTTTTGCACCCTAGGTTCCAATTCTACCAACTACACATTGTAATTATAGGAAAGGTAAATGCAAAAGTTAGTGCAAGAATTAATACGGATATTAAAGAGTGTAGAGAACATAAACTCTAGCACGGCGATTTATCCCGAGGTATCGGAAAGCAACGCTTTCCCCTAGTCCCCATTGTTGGAGCCCCTGTCAAGGAAATGCACGTGCAAGGTCCCTCCTCCCCGGTCAAGTAACTCCATCAATATCAGATGGGCTCTCCCCACGCTCAAGTGGGTCACCACCTTGCCTCTCCTGGATGCTCCTTTCCACTTCTACTCGTTAGAGCTTCGGCAAACCACCGAGGGCCTCTCTTCCCTCTCACAAACACCGGTGGCCACTCCACAAACTCAGTTGGAGGGTCTCACAAGACTTACAAGCCTCAGAATTACAACACAAGGTGCACACAAGCACCGATAGCAAAGAGGTGTGCAAACCTCACCTAACTCTAGGCTAATCACTAAAACAATGCGCTAATAGGCCTAAACTAGCACTAATCAAACCTATTATTGCTAAATTCCCTAACATTCTCTTGATCACTTTGGTGGTTATAGCTCTTAATTTTATCTACAAGGCACACCAGCAACTTATCCAAACTCTAGCAAACTTGAAATGGACGAGCAATGGGGTATAAATAACCACAACTCAAGAAACTAATTGTTGCCCATCGTTGCAACTTTTTGGCGGAATACCGACTGATTCGATGATGCACAGGAGGGGACACTGAATCAATCGATCTGTGCCACCTCAGCTAGTTGTTAGACTTCTTACTCCCACTAACACCTAGGCCTAGAGACCGGCCGATTCAGTGCTGCCATCTCCTTGTACACCGAATGAATCAGTGTACACTTCCTGAGCCATTGTCTTCTTGCAACAATGATTGATTCTGTGTGCCTTTGTGGACATGCCAAATAAATCGGTCTTTCTAGAACCAAATTTCGTCTTGGCCATCAACACCGACTGATTGGTGCACTCCATGTGCAACATCGATTGAATCCGTCTGAAGCATCTGTCTTGCCATAGACAAACTTCAACTTGGCCATCAACATCAATTGATTCGGTGAATTCCTTGAAAATGTGTCAGTGCTTCTGTTGATCACTCCCGCGAAGTGCATGTGACACCAATTGATTCGGTGACCTAAAATTCGCACACCGAATGAATCGGTGTAATGAGCTGGTGTATAATCTTGTCTTGATTCTTCATGAGTCTTCGTTCCAAATCATCTTGTTTGATCTTGCCATCATTTGGAAGCCTTAGAAATATTCCAAGTCTTTTATTTTGGTATCACTTGAGTCCAAATTCCATGATTTGAAATTCCAAAATATTTCTAGCCATTGCATTTGGATGGCTTGGAATCAAACCTTATGACCTATAAAATCTACAAATGTTCATCTAGACAAACTCATTAGTCCCAATGATCTTATTGTCACTCAATCACCAAAATCATAAATAATGGCATAGGGCCATTTTCCTTACACGTCTGAATGTCTTAATGCAATTTATGACATGCATTAAACCAATCCAACCTTCTCTCTTACATGGTAGTAGTTGATATCCTTGGCATATAAGTGTACTTTCTGCTCCAACCCATTGGTAAGTAATTCGCTTTCATCAATTCACCACCACAGACCACCTCATATATGATTCAACACCCAGACGATGCATGTTGGAGCAAGCACGGGACAGCAATATAGAAGGCCACGACATCTTTAATAATCTACGGAGCAGGAGTAAAGAGTGATGAAAATTGCGAGCAAGTGTTGCGGTTTATTTTAGCACAAAGTATATAATGCTCTAATAGGAATGGAAGGCCTCGGTAACTCAAGTTCTAGATTACCTGTTAACACTTGCACTAATTTTGGAAGCATATTCATGCAAAGTAAGAGAGTTACCGTGGTCATTACAAATAGGAAGCACTACTGATCTCCTAGCTGCAAAGAACCCTCTTCTGGCGAGAGCAGGAAGCGGAGGATAGTGCAGGCCGCCCTTGAAATTATGCTGAAAATATTAGGCAATAAACATTATGATTTATCTATGTCCCGAACCCTCTTCTGGCCAGAGCAGTAAACATTATGATCATGAACTTAGTGCTCTCTGATTCCACTCACTAAATATTAGGCAGGAAAATATAGGAAACGGGGAGTGTATGTAGCATGCATTATCTCGGAGTATATTTTTCCTGCAGAGCATGGGTTAAGTTAATTTCTCACTCACGATAGAATCATTATTATATTACCACTGAGCTACGGAAAAGAGATGAATGTAATTGCAAAACTGTGGATTAGAACTTTCTCTGGGAATGTAGATGTCAGCAGAGTGACTCCTTGAACTATATATTTTCTAAAATGTACTCTGCATGTATGTGCTAGAAGCAAGAATTTCGGAATGTTATTGATTCTGATTTATCTATGTCCCGATCTATATAATACATCTCTCCAGTTTCAGATTAAGTTAATGGTCTTTTGATGCATATTGAGGAGATTTTTAGCGTTTGTTGCCAGTGAATTTTTTGGCTTTTCTTCTGATTCTTAACTAGCACAGGCACTGACACAAATCTTCAAACCTCAAAAGCCATGGCAACTCTAAGGATAATAGACCTTTTACGATATACATAGCCGCAAGCGAAGGCACCATTCCAATATAATGAATGACCTGCGAATTAATCATAGATCAGTTGTATGGTTTCCTATGGTGGAACCGGCCGCCAGGATTCGAATCCTTGACTCAGCATTGGTCTCACATTTCTCTGGAGTTATTCAAGGTTATTCTTCCAGTGATAGGTGAGGAGTCGCATTTTTTAGAGTTATTCCAGTATTTACCCGACGTTATTCTTTCAATGATAAGCGACATTCCCGTCGACAGCGAGGCACCTATGGTGACTTCGTCGATCTCGAGACCTGCCGACTCAGTCTTTCGGAGGTGCTCATAGGGGTAGTGTTGCGTGCGTGTATTTATATGGGTGAGTGTGCGTGCGTGTTTGTGAGCATCTGCATCTATCCTGTATTCTCAAAAAATATAATGAATGACCTTGACTATGAGGTATTCTTTCAAGTGTGGGACGGCAACTCAGCGGCTGGAATTTCTAGTTACAACATCGAGATTTGTGTGCTCGTGCACCTCTAGACCTCATTATACCCCATAGACACTCAAAGTTTTTTTTTGCGAAATACCAGTACAAACATAGACGTTTACAATGCACACACACTCACCTCTATGAAAAAACTTACGCAAATTGATGAGTACCTCGAAATAATATACCAACGTTGAGTCGATTACTGAGATCTTGGTGAGACTACAATGAACCTTGCCAATAACTTGTAATAAGTTCGCCACCCAAACAACAGCGAACCCCAGCAACTGGTTATGATTCCACGAGCGGGGGTTGATAGATCAAAATTGTGCGCAAGTGTCAGTTATTGCTACTATTTCAACGGAAAGTAAATATGGAAGGACATGTGAAAAGAGCACCCTTCAAGGAGAGAGATCACTGCAGCCGGGATAAAATCACTTCATTTCTGGTGGTAGTAGAGAAAATAAAGTTTGCATGTCTCGAATTGTATATGTTATAGACTGAATGATAACTACTGCTAGCTAGTATCTTGTCTATGTACATTGAATCTCTCGTCAACAACGAATAATAATTTGAAACGGAGGCGGTACAGAAACGAAGGACTTACATCTACTGACACGAAACAGCGGGTGTGGGGAAGTAACCGTTGTGAAACCTTATATCATTTTACTCATTTTACTGAGATCGTCTGCTACGTGTGGGGGAAGAAGAATTCGACACTACAAACCAATTAATATTCCTTTGTTTGAATCAAAAGATTAATTAAAAATGGCATATGAACACCGTGTGCGACCATGTTCCCTGAAGCTTTGTATTAATGCGAATCATAAACTCTAGAAATATTGGGCAGGTGATCATCCATGCTAACAGAAAAAACATAAGCAATGTAACTTTTCCTGCCACTTAGCTCTAGGCCGATTGTGTAGTGCATTGGGTGATCTTGCTCACTGTCTCCACATTAAGTTCGTTGAAATAAATTATTCAGTCCACTGAGCACCTAACATCTTTGCCATAAAACTATATCTGTCTGCAGCTTCGTCAATCTGAAATTAAAGGCAGAATATCGCATGAATTGTTGAACTTGAAGGCAAAATGCAGTATTAAGAGAAGCAGTTGCACAAACCAGTTTTTGAGTTGGCCTGCCAGCTCCATGCCCTGACTTGCGGTCAATTCGACCAATTATTGGGTTTGTCTGTGGGGAGTCCTCACTGCTGGTACACAGGATATGCTGCAACGTCTATGAATAGCAATGGAAGCATAGTAATAAGAACATAAAAAAGCAAAAAGGTTAGAATGAATTAAAGAACATTAAACAGCTATTGTATAGTAAACTGTTTCTGATATATAAAATCACAAAAAGAAAACCAAACAGCAGGCAGGCCACAAAAAACAAGACTATCTTATCTGTGGCAATCTACTATATAGACTATCTCACCATCTACCCTGCCATAATATAAAAAAAAAGGTGGTTCCCCAGTGAACGACATGCAGACACGCCATGCAATGAAAAAAATAGTATATTTGCTGTACCAAATAAGCATAGAAGCACTGCTAAATTCAGACCGCATCAAAGATTTTCAACAATGAAAAGGTCAATACATTGCCGCATCACTAGCATATATAGGATGATTATTTCTTCAATCTTTGGGTACTAATATATTGACCTATTTCCTTTCAAATGAGAGCTCAGGGAGACAGAATACAAAAATGAACTTACTGCTAATAACTTTAGTGAGTGCAACGGCACAACACGATCATCATGATCAGCCGTCAACAACATGGTCGCTGGATACTGGCAGTGATTACCAGAGCTTTGCTCCCAAGGTCTCCGCACATTATGAAGGGGAGAGTATCTTGCAACAGAGAAGCAAATTTAGAGGATCAGAAAACTCAATAGACTAAATCTAGGAGCAAAAGTCAAATATATTCTCTTTAGTAAAGAAAAAGAAAAGAACAATGAGCACATGTTTTGGACCGTGGCATGTCCTCTGCCGCAAAGAAAATCAACAATGTGGCTTGCTGATTTTCTGAACAGCCCAGTAATCAGTCTTATGTTAGTGGAAAAGTAATGCAGCAACTCAAATAGAAGTTACAGTATATAAGATGCTGGAACTAACAGAAACAGACATACTTAATGAGCCACTGGAACTCTTCTTCCTTATCTGAGCAACCATAATCTGTAGTCCAGGCATGACCTAGACAAAACAATAAACATCAACTGTTAATTCTTAGCAATATACAGGTAAAGGGATATAGCAAATCAACAGTATAACTAAAAAGAAGGGAAAATTGGAAATGATCCCCTTAGCTATCACTCTGAGTTTGCATTCCCCCATATCTCAATTTTGAGCAAACACAAAGAAATGTTTGACAGGTCAACAATCAAAGGCCTCTACCATGCTTCTTAGCATCACATGGATCCTGTCTGTTACTTCTTAGCATCATATGGATCATGTCGGTAGGATAATGGATATGTTGGAGTCGGAATGGAATAACACAAACAATGTGGAGCTGAAACTGGCGCTCAAAATAATGGTGCAGGCTATGTCATGGGCAGCGTGCAATAGCACTGGTGAATTTCTTCAAACAACATAGGAGCCACAGGAAGATGGTAGAGACATGTGGAACGTGAGGTTAGAGAAAAGGAGAGATAAGATTGGAGCGAGAGCTGAAGACCAACACTAAAGCTGCAGTGAAGGTGCCTTCCCCCATGGCCATAGCGATGAAGATGGGAGCCTAATTTAGACACTATCTTACTGGTTGCTACAGCAGCATAATACGGGTGCTCAGTGGTCCATAGCGGTCGAAGACCAATGGTAGGAGAGTTCCAGATCAGTGCGTGTGTGCTGGAGGATGGGGGAATTTTTTAGAGGGTTATGCAACTTTATCTAAACATACCAATCGTGAACTTGTGGAAACGGAGCATGTCCATGACACCAACATGAGCAAGAGCACACCCAAAGAGATCAGGCCGCTGCAATACAGTATATGAGTTAAATTTATGTATGAAAATGCAAATACTGCATATTATGATGAGACAAAAAAACAAGTTCAGGAAATTGTATATAAAATGAGGGTTTACTATATTACTTGATTAATGGAAGCAGCAACCAGAAGACCTCCATTGCTTCCACCTTCAATACAGAGTCGTCTGGAATTGGTGTAATCATTAGAAATGAGGAATTCAGCACAAGCAGCAAAGTCATCAAAACAATTTTGTTTTGTTGCAAGTGCTCCAGCTTTGTGCCATTCCTCCCCATACTCTCCGCCACCCCGAATGTTTGCTACACAGACAACAAAACCCATGTTCTTGCATAGCACAACACGACCAACACTGAATGATGGAGTTATGCTTATGTTGAATCCTCCATAACCATATAGAAGAGTTGGGTGCGATCCATCAAGATTGATATCTTTCTTAGACATTATGAACATGGGAATTTTGGTTCCATCCTTACTAGCGACAAAAACCTGAGTAGTTGGTAAAAGGAATATTGTGGTGAATAAAAAACATTGAATACAGAAACATTATTATTCAGACCAGCGTAAAGAAGAGGATTTGAACTTAAAAGAGTAAAATAAAATTACTTATTATTCTTCTGGTAAAAGTTCAAGTTATTAATGTATGGAATCATAGCTGAAAATTCAAAGGTTGGAAATTACAGATATTGTCATAATAGGATGCAGAACAAATTAAGTTATGTACCTGCTTAACCTGAAAACCTGTGCGATCAAATCCAGGAACTGAAATTTCCCGAAACATCTTCATTTCAGGGATTGTAGATGCTAAGTTGCACCTGTAAATAATACCCGGCGAAAGAAAGCTTGTGAAGCCTATAAATACTTCCTTATCTTCCCGTCTGCAGGAGATCTCTGAAACAGAACCAATCTCTAGAGGCAACTGATGAATTAAATTTGCAGTTCTAAGATCTCTTATCTGCAGAATATGCTTAACATCTGACATATAACACACCAACAGTTGGTTATTGTTAACAGCGTCGGCTGACTCAAGCACGTCTTTTTCATGCTCGGGAAGAACATCGGTCCACAGCTCTGGGTTCTTGATATTTACCGTTACAAGCTTATTCCTAGGAGCACTTTTATTGGTCAAAAATGTAAATTCATCACCATCATTGGCCACAACTTGATATTGAGCATCAAAATTGTCAATAAGCTTGACAAACGGAAGCATTTCCTCGCTCTCTCTTAAGCCCTCTATTCCTTGAGGAAGAGAAGAAATTTCGCAATAGTATAACTTGTTGACGGGGTCACAACCATCATAGGTGCCCAATATGATGTACTGTCAAAAACATGTTCAGAATTTTTTCATGCATCAGATAATACTTTGAAAAGCTTTAAAGGTGAAAACATAAGTTTATTGTTTCTATGTTCTCCAATATGCAAAGTACACCATCTTATTTATTTTATTTTACTAACATGCTCGTACAAATGACATGAGAGAGCGCAAGTTACCTTTCCATCTTCAGTGACTGAGGCACCAAAGGTATACTTAGGGTGCTCAGGATCTTTCCAGCACAATATATCCTCTGACTGGTTGGTTCCCAAAACATGGTAATATATCTGATGATTAAGGTTGATGTTTGTCTCAGTTCCAGCATCCAATTCTCCTCCTTCTCTGCAGAAACAAATGAGGGCAGCAAATAGTGATGGGGGACATTCCAAACACAATATATGATTCTTCTCAAGTTCTTGAGAGCAAACAAATCAGATCAATTAAAAAAAACTTCAAGAGGACATTAACCAGAGGCACAGACGAGCATATTTCTTCCTAATTTTAACATTCATGTTTGTGAAACTATATTCCTAATTGCCTATTTGTTGCTCTGTGACTATGTTGACTATTCTCAAGGTAATAAATTAGACAAAAGAAATTAATTGAAGGAGCAACACTGATACACAGAGTTACTGCCACATCAAGAGGTGTCAAATTACCAAAAGAACTAGAAACTGGGGAAATCAAGCAATCCATGGAGAACAGTATATCAAAATGAATTGCAGTTTTTTCAACCAATTTGAGAGCAAAAGATATGCCCGTCAGATCCATATAATAGTCAGAAATTCACACAAGAGTTGCAGCAGAACCAGGTATCAGCCATGCCAAGCATGTGTCTAAGCAACAGGCAACATCAGTTTTGCATGCAAACAGAGCCTGAGTTCATAAGGTTTACTAAACCAAGTGATAATAAATTAACAGAGAACTCTCTTCCGAGAATAATCTTGGGCTTTCCTTTGGTGCTTACAGAAACTCGTATTCAGATCAATATGAGGCAAGCATCACGAATAATGGAGAGGATTAGATCTAAATGTATACAGCAATTGCAAACACTTGTGACTTGCAGTTGTCTTTTATTGATCTTTTCCATATTGTCACAACAATAACAAGATTTTTAGTGCAAAGAAATTTGGGCTTTGTCACATTGCATTAGCTATCGATAAGAAAAATTCATAACATTCTGTAGGACTACATGTGTGCTGGAAAAGGCACTTGCCAAGTTTGACAAAAGAAGGGCAAAATCAGTAAGCCTACCTAGGTGCTGGATAACGACCATAGAAAAAACCTTTCCCATCATGAGTCCAGCTGATAGAAGAGAACTTCACCTGCATCCAGCAATAGACAAGATTTGGTTAAAAGAACCAACAAGTCAGCACTAATGTATTGCACAAAGGAAAGCTAAGCCTCTGGACAATTTGTGACTGCTTACCCAGGACAATTTGTCAGGCATGGGCTGTTTGTTAGTAACACTCATCACATGAATAGAGACCCAATCACTGCCACTTTCACTCAACCCGTAGGCAATGTATTTTCCATCCTCGCTAATCGAATATGTTGAAAGAGCAACCGTCCCATCCTTGCTTAGAGTATTTGGATCCAAAAGAACCTCTGCCTCTCCATCCAATTCATCCTGCAATGTAACAATCGCATATGGCACATTTAAACTCCATTAATATCACAACTACCATACCAATTTGCATACACTCAACACCCCATATAATAATCAGATAAACTTAAAAGATAGTTTTCAAGACTGCAAAGATCTCCATGCTTGTCTCCTTAGCCTACAGCCCACCACTCATGCCCGCTACACTTCAACTTAGTCCTAAACCTTGGTATCAAAGCAGTCATTGCAGGACTGATCAATTCTTAGCATAATGATCACAAAGCCATGTTGGTGGCCACATCTAGCCAACAAGAGAACCATAATACGACCTTGCCTTCATCAAAATATGCCTGTATCACCATGACACGCGCCTAGCATGCATAGGGAAAGGTGCAGACAACACTGAAGAGGCCAATGACTGTGTATGGAGTCCCTGCTACGACCAAAATTAAACCTAGCCCATACAGGTGGGCAGCAGCAAGGCAATAGAGGCAAGAAAGTGAAGCCTGCCCTGACCAAAATTCACCACACACTACACCACAATCACACTGTGACAAGCATGGTGAGCCACTTCCATGACCTCTCCTCAACAAATACCAATGTAAGCCTATTACATATTTACATGCTTCAACGAGAAAAGCACCATGGAGTAGTTTGCCTTGTACCAGACAAAGGAATCACCTAGGCACCTAGCAATGGCAGATGATGCTGCAGTGTGCAAAAGGACCATCTTCACCCAGGACACTTCTCCTAGAACGTCAATCTATGCTTTGGCCGAACTTTTTGTAAAAAAAGTTCCTCAAGCGAGTAATTGCAAAAAAATATGTAGTTTGCTTAGTAAATTTACTCAAAAAAATATCATATTACATAACGTTGTTCCTCTCACATACATTGCAAAACATGAAATGAGTTAATATCTGCAACTTATATATACCAAAAGGAAAGGGTTAACTTCAAAAAGAAAAACTATATTTTTGACATAGCATAAAAAACAACACATATAAGGCCATGTTTCAAAAAAAGTACACATTTAAGGCCACGTGTTATGAAAAAAGACTCACTGTCTTCCAATTTTCCATTATCCCTAACTCTATCCAGTGAGAATAGGCCATATTTCGGTCTAACCTCGTAACAGGACCATAATATTCTGCTACACTGACAGGTGGGACACCCTTACTGGTTAGATTTGGAGGTGCCGGAGATATGAAACTTATGTTTTTAAAAATACATGGGATGTGTGGACTTGTTTAGAGGATCAATGATGAATAAAATTTGATACAAAGGAAAATCAGTTAATCAAACAGCTAAATTTCTTCCACCAAATGAGATCATCACAGTACCCTCAATGCCAAAAGGCGATGTTTAGAGCTAAGACAGGTGGCGTGATTTTGGGTATGTGATTTTCAGAGTACAAGTAAATAAGGCGTAACAAATAGTTTGCCAAAAGCAACGTTAAGACATGTAGAACAATGATTCTGTGATACAAGTAAATAAGAAGTAACAAATTGGTTTCCCTTATCCGAAATTATTTATCCCCAACAGTTCTAGACATCAGATGTAGCGTTGGGTGCTTCACTCCGAGCGAAGGAAAGTTAGTGGCATACCTGCATGTAGAGTACGCTCTGGGCCTGGAGGCCGGTGTTGTGGAAGTGGAAGTACTTGTTCCCGCGGCGGAACGGCGCGGCGTGGCGCGGGTGATCGAACAGCCGCGTGACCTCGCGGCGCAGGTTCTCCCTCTCGGGGCACCCGGCGAGCACCATCTCGGCGAGCTCTGCCTGCCTCGCTACGAACTCCTTCGTCTCCTCCGAGTCCGGGTCCTCCAGCCTGCGCGGCGCACAAGGCATAACCACAAGAGAGCGAGGGAGCGAGCGAAGCTTGACTACACAGAGGACGCGCGCCGTCGCTTACCAGCGGTAGGGATCCGGAATCTGAACGCCGTGGTAGTCGTCGACGACGGAATCGTCGCGGCGGGCCGGCGGGTACGCGAGGCGGGCGGCGTCGCCGGCTACGGAGCCCATGGCGGCGCGTGGGAGGAACGGGAGGCCGCGTGGGGAAGACAGCGGCGGAAGGCGGCGGGGGCGAGACGGCGGCGAGATGAAGGGGGGTTTGGGAGGACGGCGTGAGAGGAGAAAGCGGAGGGGAACGGATTTATGCAGGAGAACAAGCATTGCCGGCGTTGGGAGTCGAGTGGGACTCATTGACTATGGGCTGACACGAGATTGTGGCAGTCTTTTCTTATCGTCCTTTTGTTTGTTTTTATTTCCGGCAATCTTTCATGCAAGGTTTTAAGGTTTGCAAAAATAATGAAATTTACAAATACTCAGGTTCATTTTTATTGAGAAATTTGTGGCCCAGCTTAATGTGATCGTTCCCTTCTACCATTCCACGTTTACTTATTACTACATCGCGTCGCCACTACATCCTTTAAATCCAACAACATCGACCCCGCCACCTTCTCTTCTGCTTCCCGCCGTCGCCGCCCCACGTACCTTTGTGCCCCTCCGACGCCGCCACCCCACGCCTCCGCGCGCAGCGCCGCCGACTCCCCCTCCCCACTCACCGCCGATGCCGCCCAACACGACGCCGCCCAACACGTCGCCGCCTCCGTCTCCCAACAACACCACCACCACGTCTCCCACCCCCCGCCCACCTTCTCCGATGCGACCATCCGAGCCCTCCGCACATTGGCATGAAGTCTCCTCAGGAGCTTGGATTCTGTGGATGGTGCGGTTGATTTACAAGGGAGATTGCTGATAAGGTTGGAGAGGCATGAAGTTTGAATGTCGCAACAAGTGATTTGCATTGTTTCAATTTAGTTTTTTTATTGTTGCATTGCGGATGTTGTATATGTTTTCGCCAAACTATGATGTTCAATTGTGATTTTCGTGATGTTGCAATTTTGATTCCGTGATGTTGCATGATGTGTTCTTAGATGTTTCAATAGTTGAATTTCAAAGTCTTTTTCTTCGTAGAGAAAAAGGGGGATTCCAGTCAGTTGTTACATGAAGCATCACCATTCGTTGTAGCAGTAATTTGTATTTCGTAATAATCTCATGGGATATGTTGTTTTTTTATATATATGTGATGTTGCAAAAGTTAATTTTTGATGTCGCAACTTCTGATTCTTTCCGTTGCGATGGATCGTCTGATAAAAAAATTCATCGGACGTCCGGGCGCTAGTAGTACCGTAGCAAATATGTCCACACGACACGCGTGTGCTACCATTATATAGAGGTTATTTAAACCATTTGATTAGTGGGTACGCGTGGGTGAAGAAATTAAATTGTAAGAAAAAATAATACCAAAACGGTAAAATCTCTCTAGAAATATCGTTTTTTGTTGTTTGTGAAACTCCTATTGTTTGCACTATATAAACAATAAACAAATATAAAAAAGCTAAATAAAGAGGCCTCTCTATTTCGAGCATGTGTGGAGTGCCCTCTCCTTATCTCCATGAGGTCACTCCTAAGGATAATCTCAGTGGGAAGTTTTATTGCCCAGTTACCTAGATTGGATACTAGGTAACCGGGCCAGATGAGTTTCATAGGGATGAAACTCCCCTCTTATCTCATGAAACTTCTGACTCTCTCTCTCCTCGTAATGACTATGCCACGTCAGCAAATTTATTTATGTGGCAAATAATTTAATATCTATGAAATTCCCCCATAAAACCCTACTAACATTGGCCTAACCCAAAACCCTAGACATAATTTCTCTAATCTCCACATCATTAAGAAATTATTACTAGACACTACCCTAACCTCCACCGGTCGGAACCCCCCTCCCCTCCTGTTGCCCTTCCCACCGCCGAGTCCGTGAAGGCGCGAGGAAGGCGGTGCCCAAGCTCCCTTCTAGCTCAGAATGGGGATGCCCGAAGTCGTTGGTAACCCTTCCTTCCACTCCGCTTACCTGAACCGGCACCCGAGTACATTGGCGGCAATCTGCGCGGGTGCAAGGAAGGTAATGATGGGGCTCCTCGTCTTCAATTGGGCCTTTTTCACCAACACTCTATGGTGACCTAAAGGTTTAGGCAGTGGATCCGGCTCCACCCGGCTGATTTCGGCGCTGCCGCGAGTGGATCTACTCACCTTTGATCCATGGCGGCGGTAGCGGCCAGTCGGAGTTTGGGACAGTAGATCTGCTCTGTCGGGTGTCTTCTAGCATCCTGCAAATTGGATCTATCCACCCATGGCCTTTGGCGGCGCACTGCTGGGAGGTACGCAGGAGTCCTAGCCGGGATTGGTCCTTGTGCGGGCGTGGGCGCTCAGTAGATCAAGGTAGTGTGGCGAACACTGACTTGACGACATTGATGACTACAGGCGCCACTTCCCTCGCTGGAGGCGTCATCATGGCACGAACCCTCTCTCTTTCACGCTCCTGCATCAGCGAGAACATCTCTGGGTGAAAATCAAGCACCAATTCAATTGATCGCATTTGGGAGAGTCCTCTATTGATGCAGGTTGGTCCATGTTTCTTAGACTGGCTGAAAGTCAGTGGCCGATGTTCATGTTGCTGAGGTGATTGTTTGAGGTTGGAAGTGAGATCAACTAAGGGTGGTTTCATGAGATAGATCATCAAGTGATGATGATAGTTTTCTAGTAGCACAATTCTAACATTAAAGTTTGTAAGTAGACAATCGATGCGAAACTTGCTGCTTTATGAGGATAAAGCAACGAGTTTGAAGCAAGGACATTTGATGAAATTTGAAGCTTAGTCTTCCTAGCTTTGTTTTGTAGTCTTTTAGTTGTCTATCATTTGTTAAGGTTTCAAGTCTAAAAACTTATGGAAGTTTGACTATGCACATATCCACTTGCGGATATAGAGTCTTGGATTCAATCCACTATAAAAAAATTCATCGTGGGAGTGCAGGGGAACCAGATAGCAGAAGCTTGTGCTTGTGTGGGAGCCGAGCTATGACTGGCTTCACAATGAGTACATCAGCCAATTATTTTGGAGACTAATTGTGCATGAAGGGGAAATCGGGGTAAAATATGTCATACTTTTTAGCCTGTCATGCCCCAATGAAGGGGAGATATATCCTCTGGTATGCCTTCATATACACCATAGGGACGTCCAAGCTGGCATCGCCATTCATCATGCATTCGATGGCAGCGAGCGATGCCGCCGCAAAAAACAGTGTGCCTCCATCGGCCCACAAGTGTGATGCGCCCAGTCACACACAGTGCGGATAGAAAAAGGGCACAAGTCAAAAAGGAACGAGGAGGACCAGAATGACATGAGGCTGATGTTGGAGATATGCCCGAGAGCCAATTGGATTGGACTCGTTGATGAGCTTGATCCGCGAGGGATTAGGATTACTGATGGGCCCATGAGATAGCTCATTAGTATGGCCTATATATGTGGGAATGGGCTAGGGGCGAGATGACACAGTAGCCGATGCCCCAAAACCCTAGTCGCCCTCACGCTGCTCTCCCACCGCGCGCGCCCCTGGTGCTGGCACACTGGCGCACGGCGTTCCATCCTTGTACGTGTGAAACCTCGGAGGTCCTGTGCTTGGAGCACTAGGACGAACCGCACGTGTAGGACCAGGCGGACGTGAGCAACTGGATGGCACTGCCACTTCGACGCGTTCGTCTATATTGAGACGATTCTGCTGCATCTGAGCGTCCAGTGGTAATGTTCCGTGATCTATAACTAATGTTGTTCCTGATCTGGGGTAATTATTTTTAATTGTGCTAGTGTAGCCTCTCGGTTTCTCTTCGGTGGTATCAGAGCCGTAGCTGCTACGTTATATGTTCGGCTGTGTGCATATGGAGATATGTTTGTATGTAGATGTATCGGATCTAAGACCCGACAATCCACTAGGGAGTGCCCGAGTGGTAGATTTATAGGAAAAGAATCGACGAGTTGAGTAGCTTGAAGGTGACACAAGGAACAAGATTTAGACAGGTTTGAGCTACCCGGAGGTATAATACCCTACGTCCTGTGTCGGTGGTGGTTTATATTGTTTGAACTCGGCAAAGCTTCAGTAAGCAATGGCAAGCTTCATGGTAACAATATATGCATTTTTTCTCAAAGGGTTGACCTAAGCCGCCTTATATAGGGTGATAGTCTAGGGTTTACAAGTTGGTTTAGATCTAAACCTGGTAGATTACAATATTGAATTGTATCTGTCGGACCTTAGGACCGGCAATCCACCTTGGGGTACCTGAGTGGTTGATTTGTAGGCGAGGGATCGTCAAGTGAGTAGTTTGATGGTACATAGGAGGCACTGATTTAGACAGGTTCGGGCTACCTGGAGGTATAATACCCTATGTCTTGTATCGGTGTTTGTGTTTATATTGCTGGAACTCGGCCAAGCTTTAGAAAGTAAGGACGAGCAAAGGGTTACATGATGGCGTATTAATTGTCCCTCATGGGGTTGCCCTAGACCGCCTTATATAGGGTGATGGACTAGGTTTTACAAGTCGGTTTCAATCTAAACCTACTAGATTACGACTAAGGAATATATCCGAGTTGATTACAATAGGATATCCCGAGATATCCGGCCGCGCCACTAACCGTGTCTTCATCAAGCTTGTTCATCAAGTTGGGGATTCCTTATGGGCCGCCTACGGGTCGGCCCACAACCTTGTTAGGCGTGGACTCAGGTCGGCGTAGTCTCTTCTGACAGTTGGCCTAGCGAGGTCGGCCGAGCGACGGAACGAACGCCGAGTAGCCGCCCGCACCAGCCTCGGAGCATGCGAGTTCGGCCGAGCGACGGGATGAACGTCGAGTCACCGTTCGCGCCAGCCCCCGAGAATGCGAGGTCGGCCGAGGGACGCGATGGAACGCCGAGTCTTTGCCTGCGCTAGCCCCTGAGCATGCGAGGTCGGCTGAGCGACGCAAGGTAATGCTAAGTCACCGCCCGCGCCAACCCCCGAGCGTGCGAGGTCGGCCGAGCTACGCGAGGTAACGCCTAGTTGTCGCCCGCGCCAGCCCCCGAGCGTGCGAGGTTGGCCGAGCTACGCGAGGTAACACCAAGTCGCCGCGCGTGCCAGCCCCTGAGCATTCGAGGTCGGCCGCGCGACAGGACGAACGCCAAGTCACCGCCCGCCCTTGCCCCCGAGTGTGCGAGATCAGCCGAGCGACGCGATGTAACGCCAAGTCGCCGCGCGTGCCAGCCCCCGAGCATGCGAGGTCGGCCGCACGACGGGACGAACGCCGAGTCGCCGCCCGTGCCAGCCCCCGAGCGTGCGAGATCGGCCGAGCTACGCGAGTTATAGCCAAGTCGTCGCGCGTGCCAGCCCTTGAGCATGCGAGGTCGGCCGCGCGACAGGACGAACGCTGAGTCGCCGCCTGCGCCGGCCCTTGAGTGTGCGAGGTCAGCCAAGCGACGTGAGGTAATGCCAAGTCGCCACGCGTGCTAGCCCCCGAGCGATGCAAGGTAACGCCTAGTGGTCGCGCGCGCCAGCCCTTGAGCATGCGAGGCCGGTCGCGTGGTGGGAGGAACGTCGAGTCGCCGCCCGCGCCAGCCCCCGAGCATGCGAGGTCGGCCGAGCGACGCGAGGTAACGCCGAGTCACCACCCACGCCAGCCTCCGAGCGTGCGAGGTCGGCCAAGTGATGCGAGGTAATGTCGTGTGGCCGCGCGTGCTAGCCCCCAAGCATGCGAGGTCGGCCGCGCGGCGGGAAGAACATCGAGTCGCCTCCCGCGCCAGCCTCCGAGCGTGCGAGGTCGGGCGAGCGACGCGAGGTAACACCGAGTGGTCACGCGCACCAGCCCTCGAGCATGCGAGGAAGGCCGCACGACAGGATGAACGCTGAGTCGCTGCCCGCGCCAGCCCCTGAGCGTGCGAGGTCGGCCGAGCGACGCGAGGTAACACCGAGTGGCCGTGCGCGCCAGCCCCCGAGCATGCGAGGTCAACCGCGCGACGGGACAAACGTCGAGTCGCCACCCACCAGCTCCTGAGCATGCGAGGTCGGCCGCGCGATGGACGAACGCCGAGTATTTTCTATGTTGTAAAAGGATAATACAAAAATTATGCAGCATGATATAAAATAACTCAGAAATTTGATTGTCGTCAAAATAAGCTCTTGCGCGTCCTGTTCTTGACATGCCACATAATTTCCCCTGGTAGTTAACATATCACGTTTAAGCACCTAGTCTTGCTGACCACTGCTCACGGGGAGGACGGCTTACCATGACTACAATGCTCTCATGAAGGCTTAGTTGTAGGCAGCATGCAAGATCGAGGTTTCACGGATTAAGGCGTGTGCTACCTGTGTACTTTTAATAACCATCGAGATGAGATGTACATGACGTGAAGAAAACAGCGCAACAGTCGGAACTATGTGAAAAAGGCACTAGTGTGCACCGAGAAGGTCGGCGATTGTCACATGGACATGGAGAAACGGGTACGCACATGACAATCTGTAAAATCCGTAAAACTAAAATAAAATACTTAACTTGATTAGTGTCTGAGTTGGGGTAGTCGTCGTGCGCGATGAGGTAGTTCTCGATGAAGCCAATTAGTCACAATATACATGCCTTGTCTGTCTTAGTAATCCGTACGGATGCATGTATTTCCGTAATCCTCCATAAGCTTGTTGATTCTTGTGACGCAGCATGTGCATGTACATGCATGCTTCTCGTTCGAGTCAATATATTGACGAGACTGGATCTGACTGGGAGTCGATCGTAGAAGGTTTGTAGCCTCGGTGTCTTTGATCAACACTCTATTCCGCAGTGAAATCCAACACAATGATGTGCGGTGATGGAATTTATTCCATCAAACTAGGGTCGAACTTGGGTTGACGACACGATGAGACGCCTATTTAACTCGAACTCGCCACGGTTCGGAAACAGGGTGGGTTCGGGTGGGTTCTCAGATCGGATCTGAGATTTGCTTAGGGCGCGCCTCCACTCTTGCGGGGAAGATGACGTTGGATTGATCTGCCATCAAGCTAGCTGGGTTTTTGAATTAAAAAAGCTTGATAATCACCCCTATCCGGCGCGCCAACTGTCAAACATTAGGACCGGCCATCCACCTGGGGGTACACGAGTGGTTGATTTCTAGGCGAGGGATCATCGAGCGAGTAGCTTGATGGTATAGAAGATGCACTAATTTAGACAGGTTTGGGCGGCTACATGGAGGTATAATACCCAACATCCTGTGTCGGTGTTTGTGTTTGTATTGCTGGAACTCGGCCAAGCTTCAGGAAGCAGGGACGAGCAAAGGGTTACATGATGACGTATTGGTTGTCCCTCATGGGGTTGCCCTAGGCCGCCTTATATAATGTGACGGAATAGAGTTTACAAGTCGGTTTCAATCTAAACCTACTGGATTACGACTAAGGAATATATCCGAGTTGGTTACAACAGGATATTCCGAGATATCCGGCCGCGCCATCGGTCGTGTCTTCATCAAGCTTGTTCATCATTTCGGGGATTCCTTGTGGGACGTCTAGGGGTCGGCCCACAACCTTGTTAGGTGTGGGTCCAGGTCGGCGTAGTCTCCTCTAACAGTGGGCCCAGTGGTACCCATATCCCACGGTATCCGAGTAAATTTGTACGGATCTCATGGGATATCCGGAGTGTTTCCCGCTACACCTTCATCAAACCTGTCTGCCAAGTCGGAGATTCCTTGTGGGCCACCCCTGGGTCGGCCCACAACCGTGTTAGATGTGGGCCTAAGTCGGTTGTCATCCCCTCTAGTGGTGGGTCCAGTAGTACCCGTATCCCACAACAACTATCTAGAAATATACAATACATAAATATAGTCATGACTAGAAATTAAAGATCCCAATGCCTTACATTAATATAGTATATGATGGTCTTACATAATTGAATACTAAAAGTCCAATGTCTTACATTATGGTTGTATGATACATTAAGCATGATCGTCAACTACTAAAATAAACTGCTTGTTTATAAATTTGCCTTGATCATGATCGAGAAGTACGGAGCATCCTATTTGGCTAATAGAATGCATGGGTCCAGAGTCACTGCGACTGGAGGAATCTTGACAAACTCATCATAATCCTTTGACTTGTCCGACTTTCCCTCGATTTTAATGATTCTTCTTTTCCCTGAAAAAACTATGTGCCGCTTATTTTGTGACTTGTTTGTTTCCATGTTTATCACCTTCTTTGGCCTCCTAGACATGTCCTTAACATAGAAAACCTTAGCCACATCCCGCTGCTAGGAAGAATGGTTCGTCTCTGTACCCAAGATTGTTGTGGTCCATTGTTGTCATTCTGTACTTGTCTTTTGTTACCCTCATCCAGTTAGCTTGACCCATTGGCACTGATACGGAGGCACCGTCAGAAAACGTGCATAGATCAGTTCCCATCTCTTTTATGAAACCATAATATATCTTCTTTTTCCCATTGGTGTCTATAGCATCTATACAGACATCACTATTTTGGTTGCTACTCTTTTTATCTTGGGCTATCGTGTAAAATGTTTTGCATTTAATCTCGTACCCTTGATATGTCAAGATTGTTTGAGATGGTTCCCTAGCCAACCAAGCTAGTTGTGGATCTATGTCCTCATTGTGAAGTAGATGTGGTCACAACCAACTCTTGAAAGTATCCATGTGATGGCATGTAATCCATGCCTTAGACTTCTCCGGGAATTTAGAGCATAACATCTCCTTGTATTCCTTGATATACAGGTCCAGAAAGGGGGATTGTTGAATAACCGTGTAGTGTGCCTTTATGAATGAATCATCGTCTAAAGGTAAAATTGCTTTCTTTCCTAGTGTGCCCTTTCCACTTAGTCTCCCCTGATACCGCGATTCAGGAACACCGATAGGTTTTAGGTCGTCAATAAAGTCAACATAAAACTCAATGACCTCCTTTGTCCCATAGCCCTTTGAGATTCTTCCTTCTAGCCAAGCTTAGTTATCAACGTATTTGTTTAGGACTGTCATGAACATCTCATATATTGTGTAGAAATACTGGATCGAGAATATTAATCTCCTCGACAACGTTTCCTAGGAGATGTGTCATGATATTGAAGAATGATGAAGGAAATATCAATTCAAATGTAGCACCCATTATGCATAAAGAACCAAATGTGCTTTGTATGTTAGAAGAAGTAAAGTGTATAATTAAAAATTGATTTTTTGATCCATCGCCCCGATGAACGATTCGAGGCTACAGATGTATAGACCTCATCGAGTACATTCTGTTTTACTATACATTTGTCTTATTTGGAGTTTGGATCGCGAAATTATACTTGGTGTTTTTTTTGGAGGATGGTGCTATAGTAGCTGCGAGGTACAATGCCGTGGTGGGTTGGTGGGCCGAGCCTTTTTCTTTTTTTCCTTCTTTTCTTTATTTCGCTTTCCAGAGTCCCACTTCTAGTCCAACCCTATATCCCTCGGCTTTCCCTACCTGCATCGTCACCCCCTGTTTGCTGAGCACCAAACCCAAATCAGATAACCAAACCTATGTATGCAACTAACAACAAAATTATAGCTCAAATTGTGTATAAAAAAGATTATCCATTACCTCTAGTTCTAAAAACCTGGAATTTCTCTATTTCTAAATCAAGAAAAAGTTAATATTAACTATGAATCATAGGAGAATGAAGTAACTTATCTTTAGAACATATGGGTGAGTGAAATCTCCACACAAAATCATGAAAAAAAATGGCATGACCTCCCTCGCCCCCCCCCCCCCCCCCAAAAGCTCGTCCTCACCATGAACATAGCAGATGTGGTGTTCATGCACGTGTGGCTCGACCAAACTGGGGAGGGAGATGACCCTTTTATTCGGGAGGAAACTTTAGTCATGGGTCCTAAGTCCAACTCGGACTAAAGGGTGGCCTTTAGTCCCGGTTGGAGCCACCAACTGGGACACCCTTTAGTCTCGGTTGATGGCTCCAGCCGAAACTAAAAGGGTGGCCTTAAGTCCATGTTGTGAAGGATATTGTTCCATTATTATCCTGTGCTACAACATCCACACCAGTCTCATGATCCAACAAAGGATCAGCCCTCATCAGGTGGTAGAGTCCATATCTCAGGGATCTTTCCTAGGTAATGTTACGATGTTTGTACATTGTTAATATGGCTAGTGGTGTTATGTTAATACGTCGTAAAAATTCCGTGATGGATTAAAAGGTTCATTTTTAAAATGTTGGATATAATATTTTTATTGATTTTACTATCTCCATATTTACTCTTTTTTTAAAAATAAAGCGAAGAAAACATTGCTAACGTGCCCCGGTTATCTGCTGCGCGTGCTATCTTGCATGCTGCACGGGGTGCGAAAAAAAAAGCAAATCCCTGGCTCCTTATAGTTTGTGGGTCGTTCTGGGTTAGTTACTGGACTGTTGTTGGATTAGGCTGGTCTCAGTGGGAGTTTCATAGACAATAAATTGACCGTCATGTCAGCATTTTTTATGACGTGTCACTGTATTAATTAAGAGAGAGGTGAAATGAGTTTCATGATGATGAAACTCCATGTATACAGTTACCTAGACAGCTTGTGTCTTGCATATGACCTAAGAAACAACAATTGATGAAACTATGCATTGAGAGAGAGATGTTTCATCCTCATTTTAAACACTTTTAGATGATGTGTCACTCTAGATAATTATATCCACGAAACTTTGATTGAGACTGGCCTTATAGATGTACTGTCTAAGACTCCAACCCACCTTTCATTTTTGTCTCCTACTATTCCACCTAAACGAGAGTCTCTAGTTTTTTCTCTTCTCCTACTTCTTAACGATCTCCGACGAACCTCTCATCTTGGCTCTCCTATATTCAACTATTATATTTTATTCATATATATCAAGTAACTACCATAATGGGAGCGAACAAGTGCTGAAAACTTTTCCTCTCGCGGGCAAGTATATTGGCCCTTGTTTAGGCCTTGTTTAGATGCCAATTTGGCATCCCAAATTTAGGAGTTGGGAAACCGAGGCACACTATAGCATTTCGTTTGTATGTGTGAAAAATTGCCTAAAAATTGATTAATTAGGCTCAAAATGTTCGTCTCGTAGAGTACAATAAAACTGTACAATTAGTTTTTTATTTCATCTACATTTAGTACTCCATGCGTGCTATGACATTTTGATGTGATGGAAATCTTCTTTTTGCATAGTGAACTTTGAGGGTGTAATTTGGGATCTAAAACTAATTGCACAGTTTTATTATACTCTACGAGACGAACATTTTGAGCCTAATTAATTAATTTTTGGATAATTTTTCACACATAAAAACGAAATGTTACAGTGACACACGCACTCCAAAAGACCAAAGTTTGACCCCAAAGTTCACTATGCAAAAAGAAGATTTCCATCACATCAAAATGTTATAACATGCATGGAGTACTAAATGTAGATGAAATCAAAAACTAACTGCACAATTTTGTTGTATTTTGCGAGACGAACATTTTGAACCTAATTAATCAATTTTTGGATAATTTTTCACACATACAAACGAAATGCTACATTGACGCAATGATTACGAAGTGACGTCCTACCCCAAATTTGGGATCTAAACAAGGCCTTAGATTCCAGATATTGCTACTGTCAAGGTTGTTACCATCGAACACGTCGTCACCGTCAGACGCTGACAGGAACGGAATAGACTCAGACGGTCCACGCCATCTCGATTTCTCCGCCGCCTGAATTCGAATCAGATGCAGCCGGGGCGTCGTCACCGTCGACAGATCCTTGCCCGTGGTAAGATGCCGCATACTGCCCTTCCCTGGATCTTATCACTTATAATGGTGCTAACTTGTCCATGCCCCGGCACCTATTGACAGCTTATCTTTCGGTATAAAAGTAAATTCAATCTTTACGCTACACAAGTCAGGCCCGGTAAAAATTATGTCTATACATATATCATACTGAAAAAACAGAAGGCCTCGGTGTGCTGGATCTTCTTGTTACTCATGTTGGTGTCTGGTTATCGGTCTATCACCAAAACCTTGTCTTAACTCTAAGGCGCTATCCGTCGCATGGAGCGCTGAGTGCGTGACCCACGCGCGCCGCCGCCGACCGGATTAGCGGCCCGGGGTTGCTGGGGGAGATCCACCGCCAGCGGACCTAAAAGGAGGGCTCGGGGGCGGCGGCGGCCGGCCCGGCGGGGCGACGGGCGGAGAGCTGGGCGGCGATGGCGCCGCTGGCCGGGCGGTGGGGGATCCCGTGGGTGATGCCGCCGGCGGGGGTGGAGAAGATGGAGGAGAAACGGCGGTCGACGAGATTAGCGACGGCCGTGGCAATGGACGGCGGCGGAGGCCGCCGGAGCCGGGGGAGGTGCGGTCGGCGGGGGCGAAGGGGCGACGGCGAACGCGACCCGTGGGTTTGCGTCGGCTGTGGTGGTGGTCGGCGGTGGAGGCGATAGAGGCCGCCGGAGCCGGGGAGGGGACGGCGGTGGGGGCTTGCGGCAGTGGCGGCGGCGGGGTTCGCGCGCTTCCGTATTGCGCGATCGTGGCTTAACCTGGTCCTAACCTTGCCGTACGTGCAGATGGAACCTCTGCTTTGTTGGAGAAAAGAAAGGGATCACCATGCCAACAAGGCGACAGTAGTCCTCGTCAAGGTGGCAAAAGAGTGAGATATACAGACCTTCCGATGGTACGTACATCATATATAAACCGCATGCGCATGGTACAATGGAAGTTGGAAGACGTATTCACATTACAAGTAGGCAGCACTCCATGCATGTTGGCAAAGGTGCTTTATCTGCAAACTAGAATTGGACCTATATGATCTGCAAGCTGAAATATGTGTGAAACAGATGTTTTGGCACTGCTACCTCTCACTTCATTAGTGGGTTACGTTGATCATATATGTTCCTCTCACCATCTCGTGCCCTGGTTTATGCTTACAAGAACCTTCATTGTGCAACATGTCCATGTTAGATGTATAAAGTCCTTTTTTTTACAAAGTCTTGAATGTTTTGTTCCCGTTCTTCAGATCTTCCTTTCAGGTGTAGCAGCTAGGATAGAAAAATTCACAAGCAGATATAATTCAGAGAAATTCAAAGGCAAAATCTAAATGAGGATTACAGGGTTACATGGCAGAACAATCCAGTTATTTTTTATTGGAAAAAGTCTATTTTTGACCATCCAACCATTGCCTCAGTTTGGTTTTGACCATCGAACTCAAAAACTTGAAATCTTTGGCCATCCAACCATCAAAACCGTTTAAATTTAGCCATCGGGGCAGTTTTGATTGGTGGTTTTAATTTTTTTATTTATAATTTAGTCATTAGAGCTTAAAATGATTATTACTTTTTGTCCGTACCTCCGATTTAGTTGATTCTTATGGTCACGCATTCATAACAGTGAGCTTTATCTTTTAAAATAGTCTTTACATTATTTTATCACTATTTAATATATTATTTTTATGTTGTTGTGTAAAAATACCAATATAAGAAAAGTAAAAAAAGGTTAGAAAATAATATGTCCATAACTTTAAAAGATAAAACTCATCGTTACGAATGCATGACCACAAGAATCACTTAAATCGGATATACGAGAAAAAATAAGTAATCATTTGAAGATCCAAGGACTAATTTATTTACAGTTTAGTTCTTGGATATTCAAATGATTACTATTTTTTATCGCACAATCCAGTTATTTTTTATTTATCGCGCAACTCAAAACCAAAACAAACAGAAGATAAGACATAGGAGAGCAGCATCAGGAAAAAAATCAGGAGGGGAGGTAGCACAGGTTCCTTCCAAGAACCGTATCACATCACATTATGAATAGTTACTATTTTTTTATCATGGATATGATATTTTTTAATGGTATTTATTTCCGTTTCTTTGGTGCATTCACTTTTCGGTAGCATGCTAATGCACAGTAAAATATAAGTTCTTTGCATCTCAGTTGATACAAAGCATCCCCCAAATACGTACAAAAGCTGCTAAAGTTACTGCTTTTTCTTTGTTGAGATGAGAAAAACACTACCAACACTTCTATATGTAGCATACAGTTTAATTAGCATCCGCAATTACATTACTCCAATGCTATATAGCCCTCTTATTTCCAATGTTTTGATTTCGACGCTTGTGCATGAAGGACATCTGGCAGCACGTACATTCTCTTCTGCCATTGCGAGATGCTGCCTGCGTGTCTCGTGCGTTTTTACATTCATGGAGGCATCATTCCAATCTCACCTTTAGCTTCGAAACAATTTTCTCGATCAATGGCGTGCAACGGATCGATTTCACCAAAACAGTTAGTCACATTATGAAAAAACACTCGGGGATTGGGGTGAAGACACTCAAAATTGACTTGGATCCTTTCTACAGTACCAAAGCCTGCAGTTGTCTTGATACTTGGCTTCAGATAGCTGTTACACCGAGGATCCAAGAACTCACACTTGTGCTGTCCCGATGCTCTCAACCCAGCAGAAAAGCATATTATAACTTTCCATGCTCACTTTTGTCTGATGGGGGTGGAAGCTTGATTCGGGTTCTTCATCTTCGCTGCTGTACCTTCCATCCCACAGCTAAACTTGGTTCCTTTGGAAGCCTGACAAGGCTGCACCTGATTTCTGTGCATATTTCAGCGGATGAGCTAGGATGTCTTCTTTCCAATTCTCTTGTATTGGAACAGTTGAGCCTAAATTATTGTCATGAGATAACATACGTGAAGGTACCTTTCCGGCTGCAGCAGCTCAGCTACATGGAGGTGTATCATTGCGATCAGTTGTAAGTAATAGAGAACAAAGCTCCAAACCTTCGCAATCTGCGCTTTATAGATGGACGTGTACAACTTTCCTTTGGAGAGTCACTGCTCGTGAAGAACATATACATGTTCACTTCCAATGTTTTATGGCATGCTTGTGTAGAGCTTCCATCTGTTTCACCAAATCTGGAAAGTCTTACTATTGTCTCGTCTGGTGAGGTATGCTGTACCTTTGGTATCTATATATAACAGTACGTGTTCATTGAGAACAATCTGAAGCATCTTTTATGTGCGCAGATGGCCAATACATGTACTATACCCAGAAAATTTCTCCACCTCAAGTACTTGCACATTGCTCTTTCTGGAATAAATACATTCCCATCATACGATTATTTCTCTCCGGTGTCCTTTCTTGATGCCTCTCCTTCCTTGGAGACCTTCATCCTAGATGTAAGCTGTTTCATCATCCCACAAATAAGTCTAGTGACCTTGCTGCCTGGAAGCACTAATTCAAGTAGTTTGGACTTTTCATTTTTCAGGTAACATCGAGGCACACGGAGAATGACTCAATTTTTGTGGATTCCTTGCATCTAAGGCAGATGCCGGAACACCGCCATGACAACCTCCGGAATGTGAAGATTGATGGAATTTAGGGGCTTGATCCATTAAAGCCCATGAAGAAATTTCTAAATTCCTAAATAAATCTCAAAGGCCCATATGTGCATGAGGAAGTGGTGGATGGGTGCAACCTTTAGTCCCACATTGCTAGTTGACAGGAGGGATGACCAACTTAAATATGAAAGTTGTCTCCACTCCTCCAAGCTATGTGTGTGGGGAGAGAAGGGAAGCTCCACACGCGCGCGCTCACTCGCCTCGCCGGGCGCGGGCGCACGACGTTTGCGTGAATGGTCCACCGAAATCCGGCCCCTCGCCTTGCAGGGGCGCGGTTTCTTTTTGCTGTTTTAATTTTTTGGTTTCTTTGGCTATTAAGTCGGCGAGATATTCTCTCGCTGCTACGCCGCCGCTCTAGTCCTACTCCATCCCGATCGCCTGCGTGCACCGGCGAACGGGAGAGCAGGTCTCCGGAACCCTTCGTCCTTGTGATCCTGCACCGGGAGAGGGCGAATAAGGTTTTTGGGAAGCGCTCCGCGCGACTGCTCCAAGTCTTCGCCACGGCTCGTCTTCCGCCAAGGTCCGGCGCTGTACGAGCTCGTCGTCTGCAGCGCCGATTGTTGCGCTCCGTCCACAACGTAAACGTCGCTCCTTCAACACTCGTCACCACGGCTGCGCCAGCGCATCCACTGTACGTACGCCGTGTTCAGTTCTATTTCTACATCATGTTTTATGAGTTAATCATGATGATCTTGATGGTTACTAGTATAATAGAGTGTTGCATTCTACATTTAGTTCGTGCCATGATTAATACTGTTCGGATTTTGATCAATATATTGTCTATATCTCCAACATTCCAAAAACTTTATTATAGGCAATCTGTTGATATGAGGACTGGTTTTGTCCATGCGATGAAGCCTGATAAGTTCAATGGTGTGAACTTTAAGAGGTGGGCGGCTAAGATCCGTCTTTGGTTTACCGCTATGAACATCTGGGACGCGAAGTTGGGCAAACCTGAGGGTGAACTAAATGCTGAAGAGCAGCAAAAGTTTACCAATGCCAACAACCTTTTCGTGGGATGTCTCGTAAGCGTTATCTCTGATCGCCTGGTCGATGCCTACCTAGACATGCCAGATGCGAAGGTGCTGTGGGATGCTCTGTCTGCGAGATATGATGCAGCAGATGCAGACAGTGAACTATACCTCATGGAAAGTTTCCATAACTACAGGATGGTGAATAACCGTTCTGTAGTAGAACAAGCGCATGAGGTTCAGTGCATTGTCAGGGATCTTGAACTCGCTAAGTGTGTTCTTCCGGACAAGTTTGTGGCTGGGTGCATGATTGCAAAGTTGCCCCCTTCGTGGAGGAACTTCGCCACTGCTCTGAAGCATAAGAGATAGGAGATATCGGTTGACAACCTGATAGCGTCTCTTGATGTTGAGGAGAAAATTCGGAAGAAGGATACTACTGAGAAGGGAGATCAAGGTCAGTCCAGTGCCAATCTGGTTCAGAACAAGTCCCCACGTAAGAACTTTGGCAAGAACAAAGGGAACAACAACAACAAGGTTGTTAAGACCACTACCTTTAAGAAGAAGAATAACAAGGTGAACAAGGCTGAGTTGAGCTGCTTCACTTGTGGTGATGTTGGGCACTTCGCCAAGGAGTGTCCACAGCGTGCAGACCGTAAGGGCAAGCAGTCTGATGGCTCAAAGGATGTCAACATGGTGGCCGCAGGCAACACTGGAGACGGGTACAGTAATCTACCTACTGTTCTTTCAGTATTTCTTTCCACGAGTTGGTGGCTAGAAACGGGTGCTAATGTTCATGTGTGTGCTGATATCGCTTTGTTTTCTTCGTACCAGGACGTCCAAGATTCCTCCGTGCTGATGGGGAATGGGTCACCTGCTGCTGTTTGTGGCATTGGTACGGTGTATCTGAAGTTTACTTCGGGAAAGATCGTGCGACTGAGGAACGTGCTGCATGTCCCTACTATCAACAAGAATCTTGTGAGCGGTCAGTCCTTTGTAAGGACGGGTTTAAGGTAGTTTTAGAGTCCAATAAATTAATCGTGTCGAAACATGGACAATTCATTTGTAAAGGTTATGATTGCGGATGCTTGTTCCGCTTTTCCTTTTCAGAGTTTTGTAATAAGTCGGTGAACCATATTTGTGGCGACGTTAGTAATGATGCGAGTGTTTGACATTCACATTTATGTCATATTAATTTTGGTTTGATGTCTCGACTTTCCAGTCTATGTTTAATTTCGAACTTCACCATTGCCAAAGGTTCTAAGTGCCATAGCTATGTGCAATCGAAGTAACCTCGGAAGCCTCATAAAGCGGCCGAGGAGAGACACTTGGCACCTCTAAAACTCATACATTTTGTTCTGTGCGAGATGAATGGTGTGTTGACAAAAGGTGGAAAGAGATATTTCATGACATTGATTGATGATGCGACTAGATTTTGCAATGTTTATTTGTTGCACACTAAGGATGAAGCGTTAGACTACTTTAAAATTTATAAGGCTGAAGTTGAGAACCAACTTGAGAAAAAGATCAAATGTCTAAGGTCTGATCGTGGTGGCGAGTATTTTCCTAAGATCTTTGATGAGTTCTGTGAGGAACATGGTATTATTCATGAGAGGACGCCTCCCTATTCGCCCGAGTCAAACGGGATTGCCGAGAGGAAAAACCGTACGTTGACTGACTTGGTTAATTCCATGTTGGACATTGCTGGTTTATCTAAGGCATGGTGGGGGGAGGCTGTATTGACTTCATGTCATGTCCTGAATAGAGTTCCGAACAAGAATAAAGATCAAACTCCATATGAGATGTGGAGCGGGAAGAAACCATCACTGTCGTACTTGCGCATGTGGGGATGTTTGGCAAAAGTCAATGTACCTATTCCAAAGAAGCGCAAGTTGGGACCTAAGACAGTGGATTGTGTCTTTCTAGGATATGCACAGAGAAGCATTGCTTATAGATTTTTAGTAGTTAAATCTGAGATACCTGATATGCATGTTGCTACTATTATGGAATCTCGTGATGCAACATTTTTTGAGAACATATTTCCATTAAAAGATATGCATAGCATTTCTAGATTTTCTATTGAGATAACACCTGAACCTCCTGTACATGTTGAGACTTATGTGCGATCTGATGAGCTTGAACATGAGAATGTCCTAGAGAAGGATGACAGTGAAGCTTCTAGAAGGAGTAAGAGACAGAGGGTTGCAAAATCCTTTGGTGATGATTTCATTGTGTACCTTGTGGACGACACACCCACATCTATCCATGAGGCATATGCATCTCCAGATGCAGATGATTGGAAAGAAGCAGTCCGTAGTGAGATGGACTCGATTCTCTCTAATGAAACGTGGGAGCTCTCTTAACGACCCTATGGTTGCAAACTGGTGGGTTGTAAATGGGTGTTCAAGAAGAAGCTTAGGCCTGATGGTACTATTGAGAAGTACAAGGCTTGGCTTGTGGCAAAAGGCTACACACAGAAGGAAGGCGAAGATTTCTTTGATACTTATTCACCTGTTGCAAGAATGATCACCATTCGAGCCTTACTTTCGTTGGCTGCCTCATATGGTCTTATCATTCATCAGATGGATGTAAAGACAGCTTTCCTGAATGGAGAGTTGGATGAGGAGATCTACATGGATCAGCCTGATAGATTTGTAGTGAAGGGTCATGAGAACAAGGTGTGTAAGTTGCTGAAATCTTTGTATGGCCTGAAACAAGCACCTAAGCAATGGCATGAGAAGTTTGACAGAACATTAACTTCTGCGGGCTTTGTCATTAATGAGGCTGATAGATGTGTGTACTATCGCCATGGTGGGGGTCAAAGTGTTATATTGTGCTTGTATGTGGACGACATACTGATTTTTGGCACACACATTGATGTGATCAATGAGGTCAAGTCTTTTCTATCAAAGAGTTTTGATATGAAAGATCTGGGTGTAGCTGATGTTATTCTGAACATTAAGCTCATTAAGCATGAGAATGGGATCACTCTTTCTCAATCCCATTATGTAGAGAAGGTTTTGAGTCGGTTTGGCTATTTGGACAGCAAACCGGCTCCAACACCCTATGACCCCAGTGTGATACTTAAAAAGAACAAGAAAATTGCTAAAGACCAATTGAGATACTCTCAGATCATTGGTTCACTCATGTACTTAGTTGGCGCAATGAGGCCTGACATCTCTTATGTTGTGAGCAAATTGAGCAGGTTCATGTCAAACCCGGGTTCTGATCATTGGCATGCACTTGAAAGGGTTATGCACTACTTAGTGGAGACTATGAGTTATGCGATACACTATTCCGGGCATCCTGCCGTGCTAGAGGGATATAGTGATTCGAATTGGATTTCGGATGCTGATGAGTTGTACGCTACGAGTGGTTATGTGTTTACCCTTGGAGGTGGTGCTATATCATGGAGGTCTTGCAAACAAACCATTTTGATGAGGTCAACCATGGAAGCAGAGCTTACTGCCTTGGACACAGCCACTGTTGAGGCAGAATGGTTGCGTGAGCTCTTGATGGACTTGTCGGTGGTTGAAAAACCGATACCGGCTATCCTTATGAACTGTGACAATCAGACGGTGATAGTCAAAGTAAACAGTGCTAAGGATAATGCGAAGTCATCAAGACACGTCAAGAGACGACTGAAGTCTGTCAGGAAATTGAGAAACTCCGGAGTAATAAGTGTGACTTATATTCAAACAGATAAAAACCTGGCAGATCCTTTTACCAAAGGGCTATCACGTAACATGATAGAAAGTGCATTGAGGGAGATGGGTTTGAGACCCGTTTAAGTTGCCGAAGTGGTAACCCAACCTATGTGATCGGAGATCCCGTGAATTAGGACCTGGGAAGAACGAGCTATCGGTTGACTGAGGAGAGTAACCTTTTTCGAAACCCTCTCTAAGTGAAGATGCAATACTCTCAGATGCTGTATGACAGGATAGCTTTATGCTTTAATGTGATTCTGTTGGCTTGGTTAAGCAAAGATGTCATCCTACAGGACATTCTTGAAAGAACACACCTATATGAGCCTGACTGTATGACGTCGCAGTCTATGAGATTTGGGTGATCTCTAGTAAACTCATGAAGAGACCAGGGAGTACGACGTATATGCTCCACCAGCGGGGTAGGCTACTGGCAGCCACGTACTGGTTCTGACTTTAAGTGAAACTTGTTCGCACAAAACTTGCAATTCAAGGCCTAGTCCATTGTCAAGTTGTGGATGAGTGTAGCTTGAAGCTCTAGGCGAGAGTTCAACTTAACAGTCCTTGCTGAAACACCGGTATATAAACAGTAGTGAGAGACAGGCAAAATCTCAGCTGGGTATTTGAGATCTGGTGGGGGATTGATGGAATTTAGGGGCTTGGCCCATTAAAGCCCATGAAGAAATTCCTAAATTCCTAAATAAATCTCAAAGGCCCTTATGTGCATGAGGAAGTGGTGGATGGGTGCAACCTTTAGTCCCACATTGCTAGTTGAGAGGAGGGATGACCAACCTAAATATGGAAGTTGTCTCCACTCCTCCAAGCTATGTGTGTGGGGAGAGAAGGGAACCTCCACACGCGCGCGCTCGCTCGCCTCGCCTCGTCGGGGCAGGGCGGGGCGAAGGGCGCGGGCGCACGACGTCTGCGTGAATGGTCCGCCGAAATCCGGCCCCTCGCCTTGCAGGGGCGCGGTTTCCTTTTGCTGTTTTAATTTTTTGGTTTCCTTGGCTATTAAGTCGGCGAGATATACGGAGTCCTTATCGGTTTAGAGATCGTGGGGTACCGCTTCCCTATATAATCGACCCGTCAGCTTCTGCCAAAATACATCTAATCGAGCTAGGGTTTCTGCCTTCTCTCGCTGCTACGCCGCCGCTCTAGTCCTACTCCATCCCGATCGCCGGCGTGCACCGGCGAATGGGAGAGCAGGTCTCCGGAACCCTTCGTCCTTGTGATCCTGCACCGGGAGAGGGCGAATAAGGTTTTTGGGAAGTGCTCCGCGCGACTGCTCCAAGTCTTCGCCATGGCTCGTCTTCCGCCAAGGTCCGGCGCTGTACGAGCTCGTCGTCTGCAGCGCCGATTGTTGCGCTCCGTCCACAACGTGAACGTCGCTCCTTCAACACTCGTCACCACGGCTGCGCCAGCGCATCCACTGTACGTACGCCGTGTTCAGATCTATTTCTACATCATGTTTTATGAGTTAATCATGATGATCTTGATGGTTACTAGTATAATAGAGTGTTGCATGCTACATTTAGTTCGTGCCATGATTAATACTGTTCGGATTTTGATCAATATATTGTCTATATCTCCAACATTCCAAAAACTTTATTATAGGCAATCTGTTGATATGAGGACTGGTTTTGTCGATGCGATGAAGCCTGATAAGTTCAATGGTGTGAACTTTAAGAGGTGGGCGGCTAAGATCCGTCTTTGGTTTACCGCTATGAACATCTGGGAGATTGAGATGTATTCCAATCGAATCAAACACGTTTATCCTTTACTTTTTTATCTCTCAAACCCTAATCTTTTCGAACCTCCATATTCTGTTCTTTGCTCGTCTCTACGGCGTTCAAGGGCGTTCTAGGTGGCCTGCCGACCCTAGAGCAACCCTAGCTTGCTTGAGCTCCGACGGGGTCCCTCCCGAGCTCGAGTTTCTAGGTCTTCACGAGTTCCTGCCTGAAAGCGGTCAGACCGGTTTCAGGAACCGGTCTGACCGGTTTGCCCGAGGAGCTTAGGAGTTGGCCGTTGTGACGGCTGTGCTGCGCGTTTGATCGGCTTCGAGTTTGTTGGCGCGTTTTCGTGTCAACATACTTTTTGGCGACTCCGCTGGGGAATAGATTAATCTGGTTTCGAGACCGATTCAATCTACTCCAATGATGTTTGGATCAACGTGCGACCTTGACAAAGACAACATCATCACCGCGACGATGGAAGAGCTCACGGACGAGGAGTAGAAGCGGTACTTGATCGCCGAGGAGCACTTCAAGGCGCAATTCTTGAAGGGCTTCGAAAAAGATTGCGGTGGTCTTGTCAAGAGAGTGGAGGAATTCGTCATGCCGGCTTTCAAGCTGGCGAATGACCAAGTTGAAGAACTTCCAAAGGTAACTGGCGAATCCTCTGATTTAATGCAGCAAATTACTCGTATGGTTGATGATAAATTGATTGCTGCACAAACTGTTACTAGTGAGTTGATTGCTAGTATGTCGAGTAATTCTGATAAAGGTCAAAATAACGTAGAATCTAATGAATTACCTAACCCAGATCCTAGCTCATCAGGCGTGACAGAACATGTTTTAGATCCTAATTCAGGCATGCCGATGAATTTCTATACGGGACAACCACCTCACCCTAGTTCGGTCCACGAACCGGTCAGACCGGTTTTTACAACCGGTCAGACCGGTTTGGCCTCCTCTGGCGGTCAGACCGGTTCCATGGGTGCAGGGGCACTGGGTGCGATGGTTTTATCTAGTACGGTTGCTTCTGGTCCTGTTTACACTACTCCACGCACTGCGGTTGTGGGAAGTATACCCCACGGATCTGGCGCATCTCACGGGCCGATTCCGAATACTTCTCAAAGTGCGATGTATAATGTTCCCCGTTTTCCACAAAATAGAGGTGATGGGAACTATCAAGCTGAGTTAGCTAAGTTTAAAGAAGATATAGCTAATACACTTAGAACAAGACTCGGGCTTGATTTGGGTAATTCACGCTTGTATCAAAAACCGTATCCGCCTGAATTTAATTTAGTTGCTTATCCTAATGGTTGGCGTGTTCCTGATTTTATTAAATTCAGTGGCGAAGATAATAGAACTCCTTGGGAACATATTAGTCAATATGTCTTGCAATTAGGAGAAGCATCATTTTATGAACCATTGCGTGTACGGTTGTTCTCATTATCTTTAACTGGAACTGCTTTTTCATGGTTTTCTTCGCTTGCTCCTAATTCTATTCAAAATTGGACTCAATTGGAGCGCAAATTTTATGATCATTTCTTTAGCGGAGAAAACGAGGCTAAATTGTCTGATTTAACATCGGTTAGGCAAAGCCGAGAGGAATCGGTTCTTGATTACTTCAAAAGATTTAAAGATGTTAAGAACCGATGTTTTAACATAACTGTTTCTGAAAAAGATTTAGCAGATTTAGCTTTTGCGGGTTTACGGTCTCATTTCAAGGAAAAGCTAGAGGGTTATGATTTCCTTACTATTAATCACTTGCAAATGAAGGCTATGAGTCTAGAGCTTAAGTTTAAAAATTCAAAAGAATCTGCTAAATCTCATCGTTCGAATGTGCATATTGTTGATAATGATTCTGATAGTTCGGACGATGATAAAGAAATTTATGTTGCTGAATTTGTTTGGTCATCAAAGAGTAAACCTGGTTCTTCTCCCTCGTTGAAGCCGATTCAGAAAAATCGGCAAGAAGAAATTAAGTTTACTTTTGATGTAGCCAAATGTGATCGTGTTTTTGATGAATTGCTTAAGAATGGCTTTATTAAACTTTCTCATGCAATTCCACCAGCCGATCAATTGAAAAATCGTGCGTATTGTAAGTGGCATAATTCTTTTTCTCATGCGACCAACGATTGCAATGTTTTCCGACGACAGGTACAATCGGCCCTTAATGAAGGTCGATTAGTGCTAGCTGAAATGCAAGTTGATAAGGCTCCTTTCCCTGTTCATACCTTGGATTTGAATACTAAGGTGTTGATTCGGCC
Source organism: Echinochloa phyllopogon (assembly GCA_033239725.1). NCBI lineage: Eukaryota > Viridiplantae > Streptophyta > Magnoliopsida > Poales > Poaceae > Echinochloa > Echinochloa phyllopogon. The sequence continues at coordinate 19,428,360 of BTCW01000016.1, forward strand.
GTCACAAGCCGATGGAGCTAAGGGAAAGAACGTGGTGATTGGAGACCCAAGGCCGGAAAAAGTTAATGACAAAGTTCCGGTCAGAACAGTGATGATTGGGAGAACTCTTGATGGTGAAGAGTCTTTGAAGATTACAATTAACACATCAAGGCCCGGGGGGCAAGGAAGTTCCTTGGAAGAGAATCGGTTCGCTAGTCAGGCGAAACCGGTCAGACCGGTTTCCCAAACCGGTCAGACTGGTTTGTCTCCAGACCGTCCAAGGACTTTCAAGCCCAAGCGCCCGGAAGTGGGTACTTGGAAGTTTAATGAGCCAAAGGTTCAAGAAAGGGTTCTGAAGCAAGGACCTACTTTCTCTCAGCTCATGAACAAGTACACAAAGGCTGTTCAAGTTGATTGACCAACAAAAAAGAGACAGAGGTCACCGCAGTGTTGGATCAATTCTACAGCTTATAAGCGCCGTGGTGATGTTACTGGGACTTCGGTACATGACCGATTGGGCTCATACCAATCAGGTCGTTCGGCTGCTCCCAAAAGCGGTCAGACCGGTTTTGTGAACCGGTCAGACCGGTTTCGGTCTAAGCAGAGGTTCCAAGCTCCTCCTAAGCAAGAATATCGTGTCAAGGAGAAAAAGGAGGATGTGCAAGCCAAATCCAGTGGGATTGTAACAATTGGCAATATTCCAGTGGCTATGCAAGATTTGGGTAGAAAGCCGATAGTCATTGGAGATTCGGCTCCTGTTCCAGTCAAAAAGCCGGTCATGGCTAATGATCAAGAGGCTAGAAGTAGCAAGGGCGTAAAGAAGGTCTTCCAACCAAGGTGGTGTCCTTCTGGATTGACTCATACGCAGAAATGGAAGTTACAACGCCTGCGGAACAAAGAAAAAAGGGAATAGGAAGCTGAGAAGCTGAGGGATGAATACTTCAAAAATTACAGGCCTATGATTCCTCAGACCAAGATCTGGCAAGCTAAGCCCGTTGTGCAATCAGCAGCACAACCGGTCAAACCGGTTTCTGAGTCCGGTCAGACCGGTTTCTGAGTCCGGTCAGACCGGTTTGGATCAGCCCACCGCTGCAGAGGCGGTCAGACCGGTTTCTAGAACCGGTCAGACTGGTTTGACGATAGGAGCGGGAGCTGAGATTACTTCAACCATCGATACTACTCCGCCAATTCCTCCAGTGGTTGAAGATGAAGAATTGGTTGATTTTGAGCCTTCTCCAGAACATGACAACATGGAAATCAATGTTGTATATTTGTCTTCTGATTATTATGTGGTACCGGAGGAGGAGGTCTCTCATTTTCAACTTGGGCCTCGAGATGCCGTTTTTCAGAAGCCTAGTGAATCAGAGAATCATCTCAAGGCTTTATATATGAGAGGGCACATCAACGGGAAGCCAATTTCTCGTATGTTGGTTGATGGTGGAGCTATTGTAAACCTTATGCCATACTCTCTCTACAAGAAGATTGGCGGAAAAGACGAAGAATTGATCAAGACAAACATGACGGTCAGTGGAGTTGGTGGAGGTGATCCCATTGGTGCCAAGGGGGTGGCTTCTATGGAGTTGACCGTCGGAAGCAAGACTATTGCTACGGCTTTCTTCGTCTCCGAGGTGCAAGGTAACTTCAGTTTAATCCTTGGTCGAGATTGGATTCATGCAAATAAATGTATTCCATCTACCTTGCATCAATATCTTATTCAGTGGATCGGCGATGAAGTTGAAGTTGTCCATGGTGACACTTCTTCCTTTGTTGCAATGGCCGATTCCGATTCTCTTAGTGCAAATGAGAAGGTCAAATGTCTGTCGGGCATGGACTTGACCGACTATGAGCTGATCAGTTACACCAAGGATGGTTTTGTTCCTGCTACATTAAAGCCGATGAAAAATCGGTTGAATTACTTGCTGTAATTGATGGAGCAAACAAATCAACAGAGACAAACCGGTCAGACCGCTTCCAGAAACCGGTCAGACCGGTTTAGGGCTAAACAGTGCCAGTCGAGCCAAACCGGTCAGACCGCTTCTGGGAACCGGTCAGACCGGTTTAAGTCTGGACAGTGGCTTCAAGACCAAATTGATCATCATCGAACACATTCGGCCGGTATGTTTGAAGCTATTCAAGACCAAGTTGGGTCAGGGTTTCACGTCAGCCGACCCTTTAGAACAAATAGATATTGGTGACGGTACTATTCCTAGGCCGACTTTTGTAAACAAAAATTTATCGGCAGAGTTTAAAGCTGAATTAATAAATTTGTTGAAGGAGTATGTCGATTGTTTTGCTTGGGAGTACCGTGAGATGCCCGGTTTGAGTCGTGATTTAGTTGAGCATCGTTTACCGATAAAAGCCGGTTTTAGACCTTTTAAACAATCGGCTAGACGTTTTAATCCCGTTATTTATGACCGAATAAAAGAAGAAATTAATCGTTTGCTAGATGCTGGTTTATTCGGACTTGTCGTTATGCGGAGTGGATTTCTAATATTGTTCCCATTGAAAAGAAAGATTCGGGAAAACTTAGAGTTTGCATTGATTTTAGAGATCTTAATAAAGCCACTCCAAAAGATTCATATCCTATGCCTATAGCCGATGTCTTAATCAATGAAGCTTCTGGGTATCGTGTTGTTAGTTTCCTTGATGGTAATGCTGGATATAATCAAATCTTCATGGCCGAAGAGGATATGCACAAAACGGCCTTTCAATGTCCAGGATTTATTGGTTTGTTTGAGTGGGTGGTTATGACTTTTGGATTAAAAAATGTCGGTGCAACTTATCAAAGAGCTATGAATTTAATCTTTCATGATTTGTTTGGAGTTATCGTGGAAGTATATATTGATGATATTGTGGTTAAATCGGATGGTTTGATTCCTCATCTAGCCGATTTAAAACTTACTATTGAAAGGATGCGACGGTATGGATTGAAAATGAATCCACTCAAATGTGCTTTTGGTGTTTCGGCTGGGAAGTTTCTTTGGTTTGTTAGTCATGAGAACGGCATAGAAATTGATCCCAAGAGAATTGAAGCTATGAAGAAAGTCGAAGCTCCTACTTGCAAGAAAGATTTGCAAAAGTTTCTAGGCAAGGTAAATATCTTGAGAAGATTTATAATTAACTTGTCTGGAAAGGTTGATGCTTTTACTCCTTTACTTCGGTTAAAGAATGCAGCCGATTTTACTTGGGGGACAAAACAGTAAGAAGCTTTCGAGGAAATCAAAGAATATTTGTCTTCACCACCGGTGCTTAGGGCACCTAAGCGAGGAGTACCATTTAGACTTTATGTGGCGGCTGAAGATAGAACTATTGGGGCTGTTTTGACTCAAGAAATCGGCAACAAGGAGTATGTGATTGCTTATGTAAGCCGACGGCTCATCGATGCAGAAACAAGGTATACTTTCATTGAGAAGTTGTGTTTATCCTTGTACCATGCTCGTACTCAATTGAGGCATTATTTATTATCTAGCACTTGCATCGTGTTGTGTCAAACCGATGTAATTAAACATATGTTGCAAAAGCCGATTTCTAGTGGAAGAGTCGGTAAATGGGCTTATGCTTTAGTTGAGTATGATTTGGCTTGTGAACCTTTAAAATCAATGAAAGGCCAAATTGTAGCTGATTTTATTGTTGAACATCGGGTAAATGATACAAACAACTTCGACGTCGGATATATTACTTGTACCCCATGGAAGATATATTTTGATGGATCGGTTTGTGGTGATGGGCAAGGAATTGGTGTTGTTCTTATATCTCCGAGTGGTGCCGTTTTTAAGTTCTCAAACCGATTGGAAGAAAAGCGAACCAATAATCAAGTTGAATATGAAGCTCTTCTATTTGGTTTGGAATTTTTGCAAGACATGGGAATAAAGCATGTTGAAGTTTTTGGTGATTCGCTCCTGGTGGTACAACAAATGTCAAAGGTATGCCAATGTTATAATGGTTCATTAAATGCATATCTTGATAGATGTCTTGATATAATTGCTTCTTTTGATGAATTTACTATCAAACATATTCCAAGAGAGGAGAATGACAAGGAAAATACTCTGGCTCAGAAAGCATCTGGTTGTATGGTTGCAAAGAAGTATTTCTATCTCCAAAAACCGATGCAAACGAAAGCCGAGGTTCTGGTTCTGGACGAACCGGTCACACCGGTTTCAGAAACCGGTCAGACCGGTCTGACCGCCAGAACCGGTCTGACTGGTTCTGAAACCGGTCTGACCGCTTCGTCCCCTGACAGAAGCAAAAATCCTTTGGATGATGCTAATCAATCCAAAGTTGAAGATCAGGATTGGATGGTGCCTATTATTACTTATTTGAGAGATCCTGGTCGTGGTGCAGAAAGAAATATTCGGCGAATATCGTTTAAATACGTTTTGCTTGACGATGAACTCTATCGTCGAAACGCCGAAGATTTGCTGTTGAAATGTCTTAATTCGGATCAGGCCAAAGTTGCCATGGGTGAGGTCCATGAAGGTATTTGTGGTACACATCAATCGGCTCCAAAGATGAAGTGGTTACTTAGACGAGCCGGTTGAGATGTATTCCAATCGAATCAAACACGTTTATCCTTTACTTTTTTATCTCTCAAACCCTAATCTTTTCCAACCTCCATATTCTGTTCTTTGCTCATCTCTACGGCGTTCAAGGGCGTTCTAGGTGGCCTGCCGACCCTAGAGCAACCCTAGCTTGCTTGAGCTCCGACGGGGTCCCTCCCGAGCTCGAGTTTCTAGGTCTTCACGAGTTCCTGCCTGAAAGCGGTCAGACCGGTTTTAGGAACCGGTCAGACCGGTTTGCCCGAGGAGCTCAGGAGTTGGCCGTTGTGACGGCTGTGCTGCGCGTTTGATCGGCTTCGAGTTTGTTGGCGCGTTTTCGTGTCAACGTGCTCTTTTTCAAAACTAAACGCGGCCTTACACGTTACCCTTGAGGTTTCTGAGCTAGTTGGTCAGGAGTCTAGCTAGTAGTGCGCTGGCATGGCAATGGCACGGTCAGGCCGCACGCGTTGACGACCTCACCTGCTGCTGCCGTGCTCCCGCCGGCGACGCTATCCGGCCCGCAGGTCCACAGCCTCTGCCGGCACGCAACCTGCCAAGCAAGACGCTGGTGGCTCCCGGCCGATCGGGACCTAGCCATCCGAAATTCTATCCCAGAGCTCGCTATGCAAAAAGAAGATTTTCATTACATTAAAATATGCATGGAGTACTAAATGTAGATAAAATCAAAAACTAATTACACAGTTTTGTTGTACTCTACGACACAAACATTTTAAGCCTAATTAATCAATTTTTGAACAATTTTTTACACATACAAACGAAATGCTACAGTGACGCACACACTCTAAAAAACCCAAATTTAACTTTCAATTTCAGGAACTAAACAATCGCTAGCTCTTAGGAGGCTAGCGATTATTCGTCTCCAAGTCTATGGCTGACGCGCATGCAGACAACATAATTTCTCCTGCTTTCTCGATCTGGTGATAATATATACGCGACACGATCTCGACCGGCCCGATCGCCGGCGCCATAGTGCCATACCATACGGCCGCCAACAGGGTCCGGCCTTATCCTTTCCCGCTGTGTTTCTTTGCTAGCGGAATTTTTTAACTTAGAAATCTTGCATGCATACCGCATTAAATAAGGTCTATTTATAAAATCTTTTTAACAATCAGTGTAACTTTGCGTGATGAATCTAATGAGTCTAATTAATTCATGATTTACTACATCAATGCTACGCTATAGTATCATCCGCTAATTGTACGGTTAAAGACCTCATTAGATAGGTCTTGCGAATTAACTAGGGTTATGTACGTAATTTTATAAATTAATTTTATTTAATATTTTTAATTAGTGGTCAAACACCCGTGAAAAAAATTTGCTGTCCCAGACAAACACGGCCTGTCAGTGCGACGACGGCCAGTGATCGCCCATGCTCTCCAGTCTGAACTGCCTGGCCCATAGCACGCACTAGCTAGGCCTTGTTTAGTTCTCGAATTTGGGAGCCAAACTTTGCTTTTTTGAGGTGCGTACATCACTGTAGCATTTCGTTTGTATGTGTAAAAAATTGTCCAAAAATTGATTAATTAGGCTCAAAATGTTCGTCTCGCAGAGTACAATAAAACTGTATACTTAGTTTTTGATTTCATCTACATTTAGTAGTCCATACATGCTATGACATTTTGATGTGATGATAATCTTCTTTTTGCATAGTAAACTTTAGAGGTAAAATTTGAGATCTAAACAAGGTCCTAGTCTGACTCTCTGTAGTATCATAGCGTCGCTAAACTGTCTGTGCCGAGAATAGACAGCTACATACGCCTGTCCTCTATCTGCGGCCGCATAATTAGGAGCTTGTACGATCCCGCAGCCTTTAGATCCTAAATTTGGGGGACAAATTTTGGGGTACGATGTCACTTCGTAATCATTGCGTCAATGTAGCATTTCATTTATATGTGTGAAAAATTATTCAAAAATTGATTAATTAGACTCAAATATTCGTCTCGCAAGGTACAACAAAACCGTGCAATTAGTTTTTGATTTCATCTACATTTAGTACTTCATGCATGTTATGACATTTTGATGTGATGAGAATCTTCTTTTTGCATAGTAAACTTTGGGGGTAGAATTTGGATCTAAACAAGGGCTGCATCCCAAATTCCACCACCAAAGTTCACTATGCAAAAAGAAGATTCTCATCACATCAAAATGTCATAACATGCATGAAGTACTAAATGTAGATGAAATCAAAAACTAATTGCACAGTTGTACTCTACCGAGACGAACATTTTGAGCCTAATTAATCAATTTTTGGATAATTTTTCACACATACAAATAAAATGTTACGTAAGGATTACGAAGTGATACCATACTCCCAAATTTACCTCCCCTAAGCAAATGCTACGCAACACTAGGAAGGCAATCGCCCCATTTTTCAAATTCAGAAAGCTTGTCCCGGCCGTTTAATCAAAAAACGACTCAGAAAGCTGCACTTTTGACGCCACGTGTTTGTCACTGGCTACCTCGTTTTAATTCTCTTTATTGATTGAACTGAGGTTGTTAGCTTGTTACCTCACTCACTTGGGCCTTACTGAGATCCCAAATTCTACCCCTAAAGTTTACTATGTAAAAAGAAGATTTTCATCCCATCAAAATTTCATAGCATGCGTGAAGTACTGAATGTAGATAAAATCAAAAACCAATTACACAGTTTTGTTGTACTCTACGAGACGAATATTTTGAGTCTAATTAATCAATTTTTGAACAATTTTTCACACATACAAACGAAATCAGTGTCACACTGTGTAAATTTTGTACCTCGGGAACTAAACAATGGCTTGATCAGAGTGACCGAGGTTGCTGTCAAAGTTAGCAACTCTGTTCCGTCATAGAGCGCGTGCGCAATCAGAAGTTGGACTCCGAGGGAGTAGGGTTTATGAATCATGGAACAGAGGACCTTTTAATATAAAAGAGCAGTCCTTTTCTTCTCCCATCAAAGACTTGAACTAAATGTCCGATCACATCTCGGTGGGTCCCGGTCTGTTTTCGAGAAGTATTTTGGCCACCTATATTATTTATGTGTGGCATAAATAAGAGTAAAATACATCATTAGTATATAAATTTGACGAGCGGGTACGTTTAGATACGCCATGTCTCTAATTGCTTATTTAGAAGCAACAACTTGATATGTCGGTGTAAATGGATCACAAAACGACACGCGGGCAAAAGAACGCCACGTAGGCGGCTAATGTTTTTTGAAATGACCTTACCCGTTGGGCAATTATTCTTTTTAGGTTTTGTTTGTAGGATCTTGTAGCAAAAAAATATTATAAATGTTTAAAATCATATATTTTATGAAAAATAATTATTTTTAGCTAGAGGAAATGAAATAATAAAAAGAGCAAGATATATATTTTGTGGCATGGAAACGACTGGCCAGCGGCGTGTGACACGGAAAAGATCAGCCGGTGGCGTGCCCTAGAAAAATTGATTGGCAAAAAAACTTGATCTCTATCTAAACTTGTAGCGGTCAAAAACAGTCCTAATATACAATAGAAAAATAAGTTTTTTTTGGGGGGGGGGGGGTTGGCAATTTGCAATAGTTTTGCAGCACGGCTTACAAGCAAGCGTCAAATGGACACATGAGGTGCCTATGTGGCGTTCTTTTGCCTGCACGTCATTCTAATGACCTATTTGCACCCACATGTCAAAGTTGTTACTTCTAAATGAGTAATCAGAAAGAATTGTGTACCTAAACACACCTACTCGCCAAGTTTATGCACTAATGATGCATTTAACTCCATGAATAATATCTTGTCAAGTGAGTCACTTTTATATTTTGTTTATATTATTAAAGCTTGTATAACCATTGGGATCGAGGAACCGGCACAAACATGTATCAATGAACACATAACTCAGCTCTTCATATAATTCCTGAAGCTCATGGCTACGACAGTTTTTATTAAAAAACATAAAAGTTTGAGAGAATTCCTAGATCTAATTCTCTATTGAATCCAACATTATCTATACCTAATAATAGTTTATCAGAGATAAATGATTCTCCGCTGATTCTTTGAAATGATCCTGTGAAATAAATTAAGATATTGGGAGTAAAAAAGGTAGCTTCTCCTGATTTTTAGAATTTATGCTAAAGAATCAACGAAACGAAACCACTTCAGCTACATAATTACTTTTCTTAGAATCAGATAAATTTCTATCAAAGAGGTTGTTGATATCATCTTCATTGTCATCTCTAAATGCAAGTGCAAAGGGAGGGATAGATGTGTCACGAGTCTCCTCTTTGGTACCTCGTGTAATGAAGAGCGCTATATATATATATATATATATATATATATATATATATATATATATATATATATATATATATATATATATATATTACATTTACATCAAGTGCAAAGGGAAATTGTGCCACAAGTATTTTGATATCAAGCTAGCACATCAATTGAGCGCTATATATTTTGATATCAGCAGCTCTCTGCTTGGTTCGTTTCAAATATATATATTTCCTCAAAAAAATTGAGCTCTATATATATATCACATCTTCATGGATTCCCGCAATTTTCGGAAACTTTGCCGGAAATCGACAGCTAAGCTGTCATCTGCGGCTGCATAATTGAGCATTGAGGTCACCCATCAACTCACATGATCAGCTTGTACGATACTTACACGAGATCAGAAAAGCAATCGACAATTGTTCAAAAATCATAAAGTTGTCCTGTTTTATCGATAAAATGGGTCAGAAAGCTGCACTTTTGTTGCCACGTGCTTGTCACTAGCTTGCTACATCGTTTTTCCTCTCCTAATCTCGTTAATTACTTTGGCGAAAATGTATGGTGATCGACCGTTTGACACTGATATTAGCTTCTTAGAGCTCACTCATTCGCGGGAGTTATTAGCTTACTCAACTGAGGTTGCAGTCAAAGTTGGCAACTCCTGTTTCTTCGTCACCAGCCACCACATGTGTCTGCTGATCAAGAGCATAGGCAATCAAAAGTAAGTTGGACTCCAAGGAGTAAGGTTCATGACTAACTTGTGGATTGTTTTATTAGTTGCCGCAGATGTCACCGCCACACAAACAGTCAAAAGAGTTGGATCGATTCTATCAGCCGTACAACGACATATTGCATAGGTCTATTTGATCGCTTTCGTTTAGTACTTATACTTTGTTATGATCTAAAATGTACTACCAAAACATATCTTGTGGCGGGATTTCAGAGAACAAAACTAAAATGGTTTGTATTTTTTATTAGAAAATGAGTAGTCTCTAACGTCTACAGCCACGCGTAGCCAAGTTCTTATGGTTTTTTATTATTGTTTTTAGTCATTCTTGGCGAGATATCCAATACGATAATTTCTAAGAGAAAACCATATACGTCCTCCTTATATGTGTCAGCGCCATAAAAATCTGATGCTAATGATACATTAGCATCAAGTACACAATTCACAAGCCCCTAAAGACCCTTTAGCACCGGTTGATGTTACCAACCGGTGCTAATGCTTCCGAACCTTTATCACGGGTCATAACACCAACCAGAACCCTTAGTACCAGTCACATGCTACTTCAAAAGGAAATCAATTTTTTACCTAGTCACATGTGCTGCATAGGTGAGATGGAAAAAAGAATACGCGCAAGCTAAGAGGTCCCGAGTTTCAATCCCAGCAACACACATATTTTTTAGCGAGCACCGGTTGGAACCCGGTGCAAAAGGGTTCCCAACGGATGCAAAAGGGGCTTTTTCTACTGGTGAATGTCTTACTTACCAAGCAAAGTACTTTCTTTCTACAAAAGAAACTAGACATATGTATTTGCATTAAAATTGAAGCATAAGCATATATTTGCATTAAACTTAATATCATCGTCGTCTTCGTCATCTCAAACTGCAAACGGAGGTACGTATAAGCGTCACGAGTCGTCTCCTCTTGGGTACATCATGTAACGAAGAGCTAGCGTTATATATCACTCACATTCAGATGAAAAGAAATATATTTTGATACCAATTAATCTAGCGCCAGCCGCCAAGCAACAAGATAGAGGCCAACTCGATCCGATCGTACAGCACATCTAATTAACGTTCAGCGCCCACTGTTGAAACCAGGAGCAAGCACCTCGTCGATGAGCTTGTCGACGTTGCGCATGGACCTTCCCCCGGGCTCCGCCGCCGCCACCGCGCTGTCCCTGAGCTCCGCCACTCGCCGGCGCATCTCCTTCCCCTTCTCCCCCTCCATGGCCTCCCGTATGAGCGCCTCCACCTCGCCGCGCCTCACGTCGCCGTCGATCTCCATCCCGATCCCCCACTCCGTGCACTTGTACCGGCAGTTGGTCTGCTGCTCGGCGAAGAAGGGCCAGCACACCATGGGCACGCCGCCGCAGATGCTCTCCAGCGTGGAGTTCCAGCCGGAGTGCGTCAGGAACACCCCCACGGCGTCGTGCTCCAGCACCGCCGCCTGCGGGCACCACGTCGACAGCATCCCACGGCCCTCCGTCGCCGCCGCGAACCCCGCCGGCAGCCCGCCGGCGGCGGCGCCGTCGCCGCCCTTGACGAGGTCCGGGCGCACGTTCCAGAGGAAGGCGTAGCCGGTGTTAGCGAGCCCCCACGCGAACTCCGCCAGCTGCTCGCCGGACATCACCGTGATGCTCCCGAAGTTGACGTACACGACGGAGCGCGCCGCGCGACCGTCCAGCCACCGGAGCGGCGCCTCCTCCTCCTTCCACAGGTTCGACTCCATGGCGGCCACGGCGGCGCTGCTGCTGCTCACGTTGTTCCGCACCGTCAGCGGGAGCGGGCCGACGGTGTACACCGGCGGCAGGAGCTTGGCCATCTCGCCGAGCAGCGGCGCGTCGAGCTCGTCGAAGGTGTTGATGACGACCGCCGACGCCTGCGCCATGCCGGCGGTCTCGTGGATGAAGAAGTTGAGCATGACGTCGTCGGGGTCCGTGGTGCGGACGAAGCTGGGGAAGTCGCGCAGCCGGAGGTCCCTCGGCGCGCCGGGGATCCAGTCGACGACGGTGGCATCGAGGTAGCCGTCGGCGAGCTGGGTCTTGTCCTTGAGCGGGAGGATCCCGCGGTCGACGAGGTGGCGGTAGTGGTAGTAGGTGATGAAGCCGCAGGCGCTGGCGGTCCAGAGCGTGGCGGCGCGGAGGCCGAGCTCGCGCGCGGCGCGGAGCGCGAAGGTCATGGTGCTGTCGGCGACGACGCAGGTTACCCGCGGCGCGGCGCCGTCGCTGGCGTCGAGATCGGCGAGGAGGCGCTTGAAGCGCGGGAGGCAGGTGGTCATGGTGGAGAGGCAGAGCGCGGGGATGTCCTGGGTGGCGTCGGCGTCGCAGGGCGGGAGGCCGTCGTCGATGGCGGCGAAGCGGAACCCGGGGGCGCCGTCGAGGGCGTGCGGCCCGCGCGCGCGGAGGTGGCGGCGGTGGTTGAACTCGTTGTTGACGAAGGTGACGTGGAAGCCCCGGGAGTGGAGGAGCTTGGCCAGCTGCAGCATGGGCGTCACGTGGCCCTGCGCCGGGTACGGGATCATCACCGCGTGCGGCTGCTGGTCGTGCCGGCGACCCTCCCCCTCCGCCGGCGGCAGCGACCCCATGGCTAGCTGCTGCTTCTTGTTCTTGCTCGCTACGAACTATAGCTAGCTAGCTACTGAAACACTTGCTGCTTCCACTGGTGGTGTTATATATAGATATAAATATATATAGATAGATAGATAGATAGATAGATATAGGCGCGGCGCGTACGACGGGGGATTGCCGGCCGGGATTGGTGGGAGTGACGCCGATGCGATGCGATCGGCGGGGGCTCTGCATGCATTATTGTAAACCAATCATGCATTCACCTGCAGTGACCACGCGGTGCACGAGATCCGTGGAGGTCTGAGGATTTTGTTGGTGTACGGCGTATAATTCGTTGGGATTCAATTCCGATCCTGCACGGGTCGGTCGGCGTCATCTGGCGGGTGTGCCATGCCTGCGGTCCATGCATATGCTTCGTTCTGGCTCGTTTTATATTGCGTGAAATAAAAATCAGGGAGGCGGCTAAGGGATCTCGATTGGATCATTATTGGGATTCTTCACCCTTGATCCCATATATTAGGGAAGTACTCTTTTTTTTATAATGGAAAATATATTATCCGGTCTTGACCAAAGCGGCTACGGCCAAAAACTAACGTGAAAATTACATCTCATCAAGAGGCTTTAGTAGTCCTACGCGACTAAAAAGGTCGCTATAACACGTTTGTCAGACCTTACGGAGAACTGAAAACGTTGGACACCGACCACTATTGATGCTTCTTCCAAGGCAACAACACGAAGACCTGGTGCAGATACAGCCTGCCAACCAACATTCGAACTGTTACGCCATCCAATGCCTCATCCGCCGTGAGCTGAATACTGAACAGGGTGTCCACACGGTAGAACCACCCGGCCTTGGCGAACAAGAACTTCGACGACGCGTCTGCACTGCCGCCACCGGCCTGGAGAAACCAGGCTAGGTTTTCACCCAGTTATTGATCACCCACAGGCGCAACAGTGGACGGTCTGACTAACGACTTCAGCAGCGCCTTCAACAAGGTGTGTGTCACGGACACTTCCACCGCCACCGGTCCGGCAAACATGCCAGACAAGGATTTCACCCAAATCGCCGCCACAACCGTCACCGCTGCGCCTGGCCAACGAAAAGGTCGCCTTCACGGGAAGGACACCAACATATTCGTTCAGGACGCCACCACCGCAAGACGAGACGCACGCCGATCGCCGTCGACAAAACACCGCCACCCAGAGGAAGAGGTTCTGCCGGCAGAGGGGCGGCACCAACCGGTGGGAAGGCGGCGGCGCGGCTGCTAGCGAAGTCCGCCCAAGTTGCCCGCATGGGAGCGACGGAGGTGTTGGATCTGTTACAACTCCGTAGCCTCCATGCCGTCAAGGACGACAAGTGCCGCCACCAGAGGCCGCGCGAGCCGAGGCCACCGCACGACTGCACCCGTCGGCGCACAACCCCGATGCCGGCAGAGCTCCCAGATCCGGCCGCCCCCAAGGCGCCGCACCAAATGGGAGCCGCGGCCACCACGCCGGCGTCATCGTGTGCCCACGCGCGTAGGCCGCCGCACGACTGCACCCGTCGGCGCACGACCCCGATGCCGACAGAGCTCCCAGATCCGGCCGCCCCAAGGCGCCGCACCAAATGGGAGCCGCGGCCACCACGCCGGCGTCAGCGTGTGCCCACGCGCGTAGGCCGCCGCGACCCGTCCGTGCCGGCCCACGCCCAACCGCTGCATGCCACCGGCCACGTAGAGGCCCAGGCCGAACAACGCCAACTGTGCGCTGCCCGTCAGGCCGCGCAAGCCTCGCCTGAGCCGCCGACGGCCCGCGCGTCGTTGATCCGGTTGCCACCACGCCTGAAAACGACGCCACCAGATCCACGCAAGACAGCCGGTGAGCCGCCCCGCCGCCTCTATCCCTGGTCAGCCGGGCTTCCGACGAGGTCCTCCGGCGGTGGCGAGGTGGAGGGAGAGGAGGGAGGGAACAAGCGGCGGCGCTAGGGTTGACGTCCCGAGCAGCCCAGCGAGGGGCGACGCAGGGGCTTAGGGAAGTACTCCTAGCTAGTACTTTCTTCATAATATTGATTATTGGTGGTACTCTCTCTCGCAAGTGGATAGATGATACGCAAGCTTTCCTGATTGGGGAGAGAGCTTTGGTTTCAGATTGATTCCGCAAGACCGTAAGTACAACCTTTTTAATCAGAGAAGTGATGATATACAGTTTCAAACTGATTCGATGTATTTATATACTACATAAAATAAATTTCAAGTTGTGGTTCCGGGTTTCTTGGATTGTAACTTGTGGGGCCACGGGCGGTAACATTTTGCGGCTAGGTCACCATTTATAGATACTCATCATGCCCTCCGACAAAAATAAGGAACTCAACAAGAGAGTCAGAGAGAGGCGCGCGCCGTGCGTGTGTGGTGGGTGGGCATCGGGGATGCGGTCGCGCGACGTATCAAACTGAACCCATCTCCCTGTGTCTTTCTCGTGGTAAATTAGTTTTTGCCAAGTGGATTTTTTTACGAATGGACAACAATTATTGGTTCTCTCTTTTATAATTTTCTCCAATAGCCAGACTATTTCTAGGCAAATCCTTGAGCGTTATTTATCAGGTGTCTGATGGATTCTTTTTCGAGTAAATTGTATTCATTATACAGCAACTTGACAGGTAGGTGCAGATTGATCCAACAACTTGTAAAAATGCTTAATATAGTATAATAACTTGATAGGTAGGTGCAGATTGGTCCAATAACTTGTAAAATACTTAATTTAGTATAATAACTTAGCAAATTAGTGCAGTCATAGTCCAAGCATTACAATAGCAACGTATTTACCAATGCGTTGGTTCACAGTAAAGGTATTATATTCCCATCAAAACAAATTATATTATTGTAAATAATTTGCATTCATTGTAATGCGTAAAGGTAAATTGAATACTCGAATATTTAATCCTCTTGGAGTCCTGTCAAGTTGTTGTATGGTGGGTACAATTTACTCTTCTTTTTTATTGCAAAATGTTGGTTTCTAGTTTGCTTTTTTTCTCTCACAAAGTGTCTAAAGTGTATAAAGTTGACAACAAAACCCGTAGCCACCTGAAAAAAAGAATAAGAAGAATAACAATAACCCTTGGTCATTTGTTGGTGTACGGCGTATTTGTGCCTCATCTATTATATTTTACATTCTGCTATGCCTAGCTGGTTTTTCAGGGAGAAAAATGTTGTTGTTATAATATATTTATCAACATATACAGCTGTTGTAACAATTGGTCCCATATACATATCTGAGGCTGTGTTTCTTTGTTCCAAAATTTTTTTTCCCGGAAAATCTTGCATACATGGAGTATTAAATAAACTCTATTTACAAAACCTTTTTAAGGATGAGTGTAACTTGCGTATGAATCTAATGAGCCTAATTAACCTATGATTTACTACAGTAATGCTACAGTAACCATCCTCTAATCAAGCGGCCAAAGGCCTCATTAGATAGGTCTCGCGAATTAACCCGGGGTTCTATACTTAGTTTTGTAAACTGACTTTATTTAATACATTTAATTAGTGGTCAAGCGTGTGTAAAAAATTTTTCACCTCCAAAGAATCACGGCGTTACATCTGTTGTCGCTATAGACGACCTTTTTTAGCTGGAATCATCACTATTTACGATCTCAAAGAAATAACGGTAATGCTCTTCATCATGCGCTTCTATTCATTCCGCCTCTTTTTCGTATTTTTTTTTCTTCACGCTCCACGTGCCGCACGCCGCCACCGTGTCCGCTCCTCCGCATGCCGCGTGCCGCCGCCACGCCCTCTCCGCCACACACCGGTGCCGCGCTCGCTCCTCCGTGTCGCTGCCGCCGCGCCTCGTCTCCGCGTGCCGCGCGCGCCGCCGCGCCCGCTCCTCCACACACCGGATCCGTGCTCGCTCCTCCGCGTCGCCGCCGCTCCCCCATCCCGCTCCTCCGCGTCGCCGCCGCCGCCCCTCCTCCGCGTCGAGGTGGCCTCCCTCGTCTACGCTCCTCCGCTCCGCCGCCGCCCATCTTCTCTGCGGCCGCCGCCGCCGTCGCGTCGCTCCTCCGCGGGCGCCACCGCTGCTGCCCAACTCCTCCGCGTCGGCGCTCCCTACTCGTCATCGTCATCCCGCCCCTCCGTCCAACTATGCAGTTCTCCTCTTTTGCTAGATTTTGTTGCATGTTGTAAGTGTATGTTTTACGCTTTTCAGATGTTTCAAAAGTAGATCTGGATGTTGCGATGTTGCATATGTTTGACACGTATGTTGCAAGTGTTTTATCCGAATGTTGCGTTTTTATTGAGAGGTTTTGACTGTGGGCGTGTGTGGCTGTTTTGACTGCTACAGTGCATCCGATTTTTTCCACCCTTCGAATGTCCGGGCGTTAGTAGGACCAAAGAAATAAAAAAAAGAACGGAGTTGTCCTCAAAAGGAATGGTGTACGTGAAGGCGATCGAGTCCGTGCACGCCGACGCCGGAGTCCATGCTTAGTCCAAGCACGAGCGCCGCTGCAGTGCATCCATTATTATTATTTTCTTCAGATAATGCATTAATTCAGATATGCGCAGTGCAATGGATCTCCGGGCTCCCTGCTGGACCCGGCCTCGCGGGCGACTCGGTGAGCTATGGCCAGCTCCTTCGCATGCACAGGATCTGCGATCCGATCCCTATCGTTGTCACTCATGAACGTTCCGCCCAACGCGCTCCTCTCTGGTTTCCGTTTGGCCCTGCAAGCACTCACGGTCACGAGTGTCTAAGCATTTGTGATCATCAGCATCTCCGTACATAAGCTCCAGCGCCTATTCTTCTTCTTCTTCGTCGTCATCCGCCACCGTCCAGCAGAAGTGACACTAGCTGGTTCCTCCGCTCCTCCATGGCGTCTCTCCGTCTCCTGTGATTTCCTCGACGACGCAGGCCATGCGCGCTGTGAGAATCAGGTCCTCGTCGCTTACGCCCTTGATGCATGTCCAGGTAGCCATATGCAATGCATGGAGTAGCGGCTGCAGTCCTCCAGCCATAGATTGCAGAAGGCCTCCTTCACGTCGAGCGTGTAAGGGATGAGGGCCTTGATGTTCACGGCGTGCATGGCTTGCGCGGTAGAAGAAATCTGCCTCAGGATACCAAACAGAACAACTTGTTCAACCAATAAGAGAGTCAATAACAACTTGCGTGATGGATGATAGCCAATAAGGAACTCGATCAACAACTTGTTCCGACGACAACAAGAGAGACAGAGAGAGGCGCGCCGTGCTGGTGTGGTGGGTGGCCGGGCATTGGGGATGCTGTCGTGCAACGCACCAAACTGAACCCATCTCCCAGTGTCTTTCTCGCGGTAAATTACTTTTCGCCAAGTGACTTTTTTTACGAATGGACAACGATTATTGGTTCTCTTTTATAATTTTCTCCAATAGCCAGACTATTTGAGGCAAATTCTTAAGCGTTATTTATCAGGTGTCTGATGGATTTTTTTTATTGCAAAATGTTGGTTGCTAGTTTGTTTTTTTCCTATCACAAAATGTCTAAAGTTGACAATAAAACCCATAGCCACCTAAAAAAGATTAATAAGAATCTATCTATCTATCTATATATTGTAAGGATCCAGATCTTTTAAAAATACTTCTCACCTAAAAAAAATCCTACCCACCCCTCACAGAGGAGCCACATGTCAGGTCCAACGATGAAAAAGACGTAAAAAGTTTTCACAAATAAGAAAAAAATAATATTTCTAATTTTTTTTATCATTTTGACATTACTTTTTTCATCGTAAAATTTCTTTACCCACCCATGTACCATCAATCAACAAGGCTGGCACGTAGTAATAGAGATCGAGATGAATACGGGCCAAGAGGCAATGCAATAATGTCGTCGTCTTGGACTTTTTTTTTGAAAGACGTCGTCTTGGACTCCTGTGTCTCTATCGGCGGGCAGTACACGGAGGACCCAAATGGGACGTCTACGTGAACGTACGTGTCATCATCCGGCCGGGCGCAGGCAGATACACGAAATTTGAGTGTCCCAACTCCCAAGAGAAGAGTGTTACGACGACCAGCCCGAAACAAACGAGGGTCACACTAGCGCTCGGACGTCTGATGGATGTCAAAAAATCAAACACTGACATGAAACAATCATAGCCAAGCGTTTGCATCCGACGCGGGAGTAAGACGGAGGGGAAAAAAATCTGACGGTGACATGGAGCAACAACAGCCAAGCAAATCGAACGGTAAGCAGTCAAAATTCCCGCCGCAACATGGGCATGATGTTGCATGCAACGTATAAAAATTTTGCAACATTTAAAAATAGTATATGCAACATCAAACAATAGTACCCGCAACATGAATAGTCATCGTTTTCAACACTAAAACAACACGCTCCCAACTCTCAGCCGCACACGCTCACAGTAAAAAAATCAATAAAAATGCAACTTCCGGATAAAACACATGCAACATGCATGTGAAACATATGCAACATCACAACATCCAGATCTGTTTTTGCAATATTCACATAAAATGATTGTAACATTCTCCTGAAACATCTGAAACACATGAAACATACACTTACAACATGCAGCAAAACCCTAGCAAAAAAAGAGAATTGGAGGAGGATGAGGAGGATGGCGAGCAGGGAGCGGCCGCCGCCGCTCCTCCAGAATACCGTGTTACTTATACGGGTAAACAATGGGCTACAAATGAAAGTGCATCTAGGCACTTATGTGTTTTGGTGATTTGTATGGCAACATGATTTGTAATCTAACTTGTTTGCTAAAGTATATGAGCAGAGATTTATTCTTATAGATATTAATGAAATATATTTGTTGACATAAATATATGCTCTCTATGGATTACAATGACATAAAGCAAACAAGTGGATGTCATCCCATGAAATTAAAATAGACAATGACAAGTAAATGAAAATGACAAGTGAGACAAGGTTGGTCTCATTTAGAAGGAAGCTTGTCAAAAAGTTATTGGGATAATTTAGTTGAAGACATGGAATTTAAAGTGGTATCCATGATGATGCAAAGCGAAGCCAAACTTAAAGTGGCAAGATAGGATGAAAGGATCAGGATAGATGGGAGTGACGAGTGTAACACTCTAATTTTCTAAAATTAATCCAATAGCATTTGTATTGTTGCATTCATGCTGATTAGATGCATTAGGCTCTTTTGTTAGCAATGCGTGACAATAGGAGTACGTTAAGCAAATTTCCAAATCAGCTTAAACCTTAATCCTTTCTATGGGCTAAGCCCGCTCTCTTCGTTTCTCTCTTTTACTTGCTTCCCTGGTCGACTCCTTGCTGCTCGCCTATTGGGCTGAGCCCAGCTTCTCGAAGGATATCTCTCGCCAAGCCTATCCAATGCAACGCCGCCGTCGCTGCAACGCCTCACGCAACCAACACCGCGGAGCTTCGCCCGCAAGCCGCACTATCCCCGGAGGCAGCTGCGATCGCCCCGAGACGCCTCCCCTTCTCTTTAAAACGCGAAGCCGTAGCCCCGTCCGTGCACTTTCGCATCTACAGCACACCACCCCCTCTCCGTCGCCAGAAACCGACGCCATCGTCGTTCTTCTTCGGCGTGCGGTAAGTCGTTGCCGCCGCCGTCACCATTCACCACAAACATCCTGCCGGCACACTGACCTCGCCGTGGTCTCACAGGGACGTGAGGAGGAGCTTGCCGTTCCAGTCCATCGTCGATTCGCGCCGGAGACCGAAGCTTCTTATTCCTCCCGTGAGTGTTGTGCACCTTCTCTTCCTGTTGATCTAGCTCTTTTCTCACCTTGGTTCCTCTCGGCCACACCAAGGGACTGCCAGGAAGGAACACCGCCACTTGTCATTGCCATCCCCCGCGAGAACCAGTAGCCTAGCGTCACGTCTCCCTCCGGCCAGACCTCAAGTCGCGTCATCGCAGCTCGTCGAAGTACCCTAGGTGAACTCCCCGTCCAGCGGGCTTTCCGTAATGCCTTGTCCCATTGAATTTTGTGCATCGTAGGCCAATCTAGCGCTGTATCAGTAGGTTCAGGCGTTTGTGCGTGGGTTGTTGTGCTCTGTTCACGTACGCTAGATGCTGAAGGTGGAAGACAAAGCATTGGCCGTTGGATCTCAAATCAAGGGTCAAGAAGATCAATTTTATAACCCTTTGTATGGACCTGATGCATGGTGGACCATAGTTCTAATTCTCCGGTCCACAAAACCCATAGACCCAGTCCACGGTACAGTGCTGCCACCTCACCACCTTTTTTCGTAACGCGACACATTTTTCCTGTGTCTTAGGAAACAACCAGTGTAGACCCTGAAGTTTTGATAATATCTATTCCAACCCTAAACCTTGTACTTTTACACATAAAACTTTGAGATCTCACTAATCCCAAATCACTAGTACGTGAGTTAACTGTTCAGTCCCCTGTTTAAAACAGTTCCGCATACAAGTCCTTGTATATTAAAATGCGTATATCTTTTTAACCGTAGATCCGATTTTATCGATTCTTGAACTTGCGCGTTCGTGTCGACGAGTAGTACGCGTTAGTATGCTTTGTTCAGAACATTGTGAATGTTTGAGTACTGTTATTTATTATTTTATTGTGTGCTTTCTTTCCGGTTGTTTGCGCGAGTAGGAGGTGAGCCGTACGCCAATTTTCAAGACCAAGAGTTTGATTTTGAGGAACATCCCGCTGCCGAAGGCAAGTGTCCTTGACCATGTTGATCCTATTTTATTTTATTTTAATAGCATAGTTTATTTTTCATGCATGCAGAGTCTAATTTTGAATCCCATGTTATGGTTTACTAGTCATTTACTTTACCTTCCTTGAAGCCGGGTCGAGTCGTATCTTGGGTAGATTTTGCTTAGCTTGCAGTCGTGGGGATGGGTGGTTAATAATAAATTTGACTAATGGAAATATGCAACCAGGATGGTAAATTTTGTAGTAACATGGTAACTAGGGAAATCTAAGCAGGAGGATGGTTTGGTGGTGGGAACCTATTTTGGTGGTTGGGTATGTGTTAGTACCTGCTCGGATTCAAAGGACCATTTCATGAAGCCTGTAACCTAGCTTAACAGCACAACCATGAGGTCTATATGGCTCTAGACCTGGCTGATTAATTAGTTGTCCCACCTGTTACATTGTCGGTGGTTTGAGTGGCACAAGAGGGGGCTACCGGGGTCGCTGACCTTACTGTAACGGGGCGAATCCTCAGTGGGTGTACTTAGGTGGGAGTCTACGACTTTTGAAAGGCCTTATAGTGTGACCTTGACTGATCACCTCGGAAGTGTGATGCGTAATGGGAAGCACGACTCATGGTGAAAGTATGCAACCTCTGCAGAGAGTAAAACTGATATATCAGTCGTGCTCACGGTCAAGAGCGGCTTGGACTTCTTCGTGATTAGTTGGGGGATTATGGTATGGTTTGGGTAACTGGATGGAATCCGGTGGTTGGTTTTGGTTGCTTTCGGTTGTCCGGATGGAATTCGATGGAGTGTTGGAGGAATCACATCTAGTAAATAGGTGCTTTGTTGAGTCCTAGGGAGTTTTGCTTTAGGTGCATGTTAAACCTGTGTAAGCCTTCCTTGCTCTAAGCCCCATGTCATATATTTTACTACACGTGCGGAGTACATCTAGATGTACTCATCCTTTTCCCTTTCAACCCCTGTTGTGAATATACCCGCTGCTGCTCATAAGATGGAGGTGGAGTGGAGTACACGGAGGACGACGGCTTCGACCCGGATGCTCCGTACTAGGCTAGCGATTCCCCCGGACGACTGCCTGTGGAATAATAGAAGATTCGCTTGTGCTGGACGTCTCAGTGTAGCTTTTATTTTAGACCCACGGGTCCTTTTGTTATAATATTTATCGATATGTAATGATACAGTGATGATACTCTTATGACGTCCCCATATGCATGATAAACTGATCCTGGCATACATATGGAATACATCTGGTTTGTTCCTTTGAAATTGGGTGTGACAACGAGGCACCAAGCAAAAAGAAGGGCAAGTTGGTCTTGTAGCCGACGGACTTTTGTGGGGTGAAAAGTCTAGCATCTTGGTTTGATCTCTAGGCATTAATCAAGCCTTATCTAGTGAAGCAATGCAATGCATCTAATCTGTAACACCCTAAAATTCATCACAATTAAATTGTAACAATTTCTGAATTTTCTAGGATTTATTAAGGCCTAAATAAATTTTCTATGATTTAATTGGAATTTCTAGCCTTTTATCAATTTAAATATCATATTAAATAATTTTAGTCAAAATAAGTTGTTGATGCGTTCATGCTGTTGCATTTGACTTTTGCTTGCTGTGCAATTAAGTTGGAATTTAAATTCTGTTTAAATTCGAATTTAATTTGAATTTGTTTGAGGTTTAGAATAGTTGTTTTCTGTCGAGTTCGTTTTTGCCCCTCCAACTCTTGGCCCAGCTCGGCTTTGCCCCCTCTACTTCTTTTCTCTCCCGAGCCGGCCCAAGTTCCTTTTCCCGGCCCAAGTCTCCCGCGCCGGCCCGCTTCCCATCTCCCTCTTCCTCGCGTCGCTAACAGGCGGGGCCCGCCTGTCAGGATCGTCGTCCCCGAGCCGGACTCGAGCTCGAGTCCGACCCGGCTCGGCCGCGCCGCCTCCTCTGTCTCCGTGGCACGCACACCAAGGCGTGGACCCGAGCCGCCCTGGGTCCTATAAAGGCCACCGCCGCCCCTAACCTCTCCGCTCTCCCCGCGTGCCGCAAACCCTAGCCGCCTGCGCCTTAGCCACGCCATTGCCGAGCTCGAGTCGCCACCGTTGATCTCGCTCGTCACTGTCCCTCTCTCGCCAGGTCTCACCGCGGGAGGTTCGCAAGGAGGTAAGGAACCCTCCCGTGTTGCTCGCGCATCGTTTCCCCGCTTCGCTCCTGCCTTAATCGCTCGCCGTTGATTCCCGCAGCTCCGCCGCCCGCCATTCGCCGTCGCCGGTCGCCGTCGTCGCTCTTCCGCCGTCAAGAACCCCCGGAGTGAGTTCGCCTTGATCCCCTCGTGTCCCCCGTCCAGCCCGCGCTCGTTTTGGTGCCACGTAGCGCGACTTCGCGTGTGCGCCGGCGAAGCTCCGCCGTGGACGCCAGCGGCGCCGCCGCTCTTCTCTCCTGCGCCGGCGAGCCCTCTGCAGATCGGTTGGCAGCCATCGGATCTTGATCGAACGACCGAGCAGCGCTCGAGCTTCAAGTTAAACCGACCGCGTACCGGTCAACCTAGGCTGTTTTGCAAAAAGGCCCTCCAAGATTTGAAAACCAACCCGCGGTCCTAAGCCAATTCAAAAATATTTCAAATTAAGTCCTTTTTCTTTTGGTTTAGCCCCTGCAAGTTTTAAAATTGCGCCCGAGGTCCAAGTTTTAGCTTTTTACATGAAAACCCTTGTAGTTTAATACAAAATTATGTTTTAGCCCTCGGATTTTCGTAGTTAAGCCCCTGGAACTTTTAAAACTTTGCCAGCAAGTCCCTGAACCTTAGAAAAGCCATATCTCTCCCGTTTTAACTCCGATTTTAGTGATTCTCGCGCTCACGCGTTCGTGGTTACGCGTAGATTAGTTTTGTGCTGTTGTTTTCTTCTGTTGGAATTGTTTGGTGTACTGTTTCTTATTTATTGTATTGTTTCTTTGCATGTGAATGTGTGATGCGTATAGGAAACGTACCGTTCGAGGAGCTTTGAAGATCTGGTCGTTGAAGACTTTGAGCAGCAGCAGGGTTGGGAGGAAGGCAAGTATTCCTTGATCATACCCGTTTGTACCTGAATGACATGCATTTTAATTACACTGTTATTTATCGCTTGCAATAATATTGTTGGGTCCCATTAAGGATTTCTAAGTCTCCTTTACCATACCTTGCAGCTTGGGGTACTTAATTAATTTTGATGGTAGATGATGCTTAGCTTGCTCAACTGGGATTGGTTAAATGAAACCCCTACTCTATGTTCCATTACTACCTTTTAATCAATTAATGGATAAGATCACATCTTTTAATTGGAACATGGAGAACCACCCAGGAAAACAGTACAACCATGAGTGTCATGTGGCTCTGGCTTTGACTGACTAATTAGGTGCTCTAGTTTATGGTAGCTTTACTCGGAAGGGGCATGGGGGGCGGCGGTTGACGGGGTATAGCTCGGTCCTCTTGAGCTGTGGGCTTTGGTAAGAGACATACCTCATTAGGGAGGGTTATGCTTTGCTTCTGAACCGGAAACCTTAGCGGGCTATCATTTATTAGAGTGCTTTTGTAAAGGTCTCATAGTGAAACTCAGTATTCGGTCCACGTGGTGTGGGACGGGTGCATGCTTCGGCAATGGGAATCACGGCTTATGGTGAAAGTGTACAACCTCTGCAGAGTGTAAAACTGTTATAACAGCCGTGCTCATGGTCAAGAGCGGCCTGGACCCTTACATGATAATTTTACTTGAATATGACCTAAACTGTGGGTACCAGAATCTGTTGGGTTATGTCATTTATTTAATTGTGGTTGGTATATACTTATATTTGCTAGTAAATAGTTGCTTAATAAAACTTGACCAACTAAAAGTGCTTAATGCAGCTAGCCTTTCAGCTACCCACTTTATAAAGCCTTGCATGTCATTTATTTCCAAACTTTGCTGAGTACGGCATGTACTCACGCTTGTTGTTTATTTATATTGCATCGACCACACCCGGAATGCTGCTCAGATTGGGAGAATTTTGAGGATTTCACTGCTGATTTTGAGGAGTTCTAGACGAGTCTCCCCCAGTCAACGCCTGTGGAGTTGGAGTCACTTTTGCTTCGTTAGATGAACGTTTATTTAAGTCTTCCGCTATGACATTTGTGTCAACTCTGAGATCGTAATAAATGCACTTTAATACTCTTTCGGTCTCCCATTTGGTTTGCCTCACTTGTTCAATTCTAGCATTTATATTTGCTTCCACTACGATCTACTTGGGTGTGCTTTACTTGTGTGTAGGGACTTGGTGAACCTGCTAGAAATCATCTAGAGAAGCTCCCCACCAAGTTTGGTTTGTGCTAGAATTCGTAGAGGGGTTAATTTCCATTGTTAGTTTTCTCTGTGCAAAACCGGTCAGACCGGTTTTGGTACTGACAGTGCGAAAAAGTTTTATAACTTACAGATTCACCTATTCACCCCCCTCTAGGTGACATTAAGGTCCTTTCAATAACGTTCGGTGCATGCAACGAAACAAGCTATGACTTTTTAAGTTGCAGATATGTAAGTCTGTGTATTCCTAGTTTTAAATGATATAAAAAAATACTAACTTCCATTTTATTGTTCCTCGTGCCATGGTTAAATGGGAAAAATTCATGCTCTATGTCTTGGACTATAAGGAAAAGAAATTGATGGTGATTGACTCTAATGCCATTGAAGAAAAATGGAAACATATGCCAGACAAGAAGTACGCGCGTATAATCTTACAATTTCATAGTGGCAATGAATATACATCGCCCAGGATGGAACCAAGATATTTATGAGTGGCCATATACTCGTGCGGAAGGTATTGCCGAAGACACAGATGGGTAAGTTAAACTAAATTATCCATTGTTGAAGTACCAATGCACACTACATAGTTATATAACTTTGTTCTTCCACAAGTATTCAAGTGGCTACCTCGTTTTACAGTATATGGTAGCAATCAATAGTAGCCAATCCACAACAATTTGTATGGTTAGTATAATAAATTTTTTTTAAATTCTTGCCTTATTTCTAAGACATGAAACACTTTCTATAGATTTACATATTTACCTGACTCATGTGCAGGATAGCAGGACAATGCGACAAAACTTTATGATCGATGTCTTATCACACGAAGAAAATAAATACAGTAAACTACTTCCACGAGATGTGAAAACATATCTTAGTCAAATCACCAGAAAAAAATATATTAGACCGTCCCATTTTGTTACGCTTGTCTTAGAAAAGGGTAGTCTGTTGTGAATCGACGCGATGTCACACCCGGATTTTCACAAAACCCGAATGCGGCCATATGTGTACCCAGGAAGACCACAGAACACATACAACGAACAAATATGATAAACAGAGTACAAATGCTTGAAATAAAATAGTTTAGATCAGAGTATAACAATAATATTTATTACAGCGGAAGTCTATAACTCTCAACTAAAGCGGAGCCGCAGACCACAGGGACTCTAACTGGGAGAGCGCAACTCAGAAGTACGGCAGGTCCTCAGGAAACTCAGCAGCAGTCTCATGCTCAGCCCAATCTGTTTACCCATCCGGGATTTTGTTGAATAAATGGCAAGTGTAAGTAAACAATTACTTAGCAAGTATAGCACGGGTATAAAGGCTCAAAGTAGGCTAGACACGGCTTAACTGCATTAGCATTTTTAGTTGGTTCATTTTAACATTAACCAAATTACTACAAGTGAATTAATCCCGTTTGTGACCCAATTAATAAAGTATAAGTGACATGAAACATAAATAAACATCATCTTCTAATAAAAAAGGATCCAGGCCGCTCGTGACCCTGAGCAAGGCTATCATGATAGATTGTACACTCTGCAGAGGCCAGTCGCGTAAAAGTCCAAAGGAACTTTGCACCCAACCACGCACATCAACACTTCCGAGGTGTGACTACATAGGGACGCTACGAGGATTTTCACAAGACACCCTAACAAAACAGTAGCCACTATGGTACAACACAGGCAGCATGATCCAAGGCACCGAGATTGACTGACTCTCAGGGCGCAGCGATAAGAGGGTCAATGCGTCCAGAGCACGGGCACGCATGCCAACAAGTAAAAGAGCGCGACGTGCGGAGTTCCCATACCACAGGGACTCCCAACATGGGACTGTGCCTTACAAGACATAGCCGACGGTACCCCCGTCCTCGGTGGATCAAACCATACTCTTACGAGTGCTTCCCATAGCGCCGTCGGCCCCGTCGGTAACTACTGTCAAGCTAGAGCCGTACAAGTTACTTGACCAAGACCAGAGCCCTAATAGTTCTAGCGGTGGCGACAGGCTCCTGGGTTGCCGCTTTAAGAACCGGACCTTAGGGAGAGACACTGGAGCAAAGCACACAGCACATGCCCAGTTCCCTAAACTATGTTGCTAAAAAGCAAGTTTCATCGTTAAGTTAAAGTGAACCATTAAGTCATTATTAACAATATAACAATAATGAAAGTAGCTGCGCATAGCAAAGATTCTAACCATATGCATAAGCCCAAGGTTATCAAGGTACAGGATATACAGAACTAGGTACAACCTTAATGGGACATCAATTTAGACACATGCATATGAAAGTAAATGAATATAAAAGGTGTGTTTAGGTAGCAAGGATTGTCCATGCTATAACGTGCCTTCCTCGAAGTGCTGCTACTACTGCGAGTCCTGCTCCGGAAAGTCCTCACCGAGCTCGAACTCCAAAGCTAACGGCTCACCGACTGGACACGAAGCACCATACAAGCATACACGCATACCAATACATGCAAACAAATAATATTCTATTAGAACAGTACACCAAACAGTAGAAACAGTACAAATAAAGGTTTTAGAAATATTCTACACTTCACTACGAACACATGAGCGTGAAAATCACACTAATCGGAGCTAAAACGAAAATGTTATGGCTTTTCTAAGCTCTAGGGACCTGTTGGCAAGTTTTTAAAAGTTCCAGGGGCTAGTTTATGAAAAACCGGGGACCTAAACGTAATTACGCTTTAAAACCCGAGGGCTAATGCGTTCTGCATCTCTGAGTATCTCAGGCCCAAAGACTTGACTCTCTCCAGTATGATTCCAGAACAGTGGTGTTCTGCACTTCCTGCCATACAAAGCCTCGAATGGTGTCATCTGCAGACTTTTCTGATAGCTGTTGTTGTACGAGAATTCCGCATTGGGTAAACTCTTGTCCCAGCTAACACCATATTGCAGTGCACATGCCCTCAACCTCCAGAATTTGATTAGTCCGCTCTGTCTGTCCATCTGTCTAGGGCTGGTAAGCTGAACTTAATCGCAACTTAGTATCCATGGACTCATGCAGCTTCCTCCAGAAGTGTGAAGTGAACTGAGTACCACGGTCAGACACTATCCGCTTCGAGACTCCATGCAAGCACACAATCCTCTCCATGTACAACTCTGTCAATCGGGCTCCGGTGTAGGTGGTCTTCACTGGAAGAAAGCGGGCTACTTTAGTCAAGCGGTCCACAATCACCCAGATGGAGTCAAATCCTCGTTGTGTGCGGGGTAGACCAGTGATGAAGTCCATACCAACTTCTTCCCATTTCCATTCCGGTATCTTCAAGGGCTGGAGTAATCCGGCTAGTCTCTGATGTTCAGCCTTAACTCTCTGACAAGTGTCACATAGTGCCACATGTGTCGCCACATCACGCTTCAATCCGTACCACCAGAATCTTTCCATGATGTCTTGGTACATCTTGGCGCTTCCTGGATGGATCGAGTATGCCGAATCATGCGCTTCTCTTTGGATCGTGTCCTTGATCTGCGCTATATCGGGCACACAAATCCTCTTCCCGTGCCACAAGGTTCCCTGTTCATCAACTTGGAATCCAGGGGCCTTGCCTAGGGCAACATTCTCCACAATTTCCTTAATCTTTTCATCATCAAGCTGTCCTTTCCGGATCTCCTGTTCAAGAGTCGGTTCTACCATCATCTCTGTGATGCTGGTCACGAACCCCAGACTCATCTTGTCAAATTCTCAGCTGAGTTTTTCAGGCAGACAATGGCCGGTGATCATGTTCACATAGCTTCTCCTGCTCAGAGCATCTGCCACCAAGTTAGCCTTCCCTGGGTGGTAGTGGATCTCCAGATCATAGTCCTTGATCAACTCCAACCATCGGCGTTGCCTCATATTCAGCTCTGACTGAGTGAAGACATACTTGAGGCTCTTGTGATCAGTGTAGATGTCACACTTGTGCCCAATTAGGTAATGCCTCAAAATCTTCAAAGCATGCACCACAGCTGACAACTCCAGATCATGTGTCGGATAGTTCTGCTCATGCTTCCGCAACTGTCTTGATGCGTATGCCACGACTCTCCCTTCCTGCATAAGTACACACCCCAGTCCTAGACAGGATGCATCGCAGTAGATGGAGAAACTCTTGGCTATGTTGGGCAATACTAGTACAGGTGCTGTTGTGAGCCTCTTCTTCAACTCTTCGAAACTGGTTTGGCATTCCTCTGTCCAGATGAACTTGGCATTTTTCTCCAAAAATGTCGTCATGGGTTTAGCAATCTTGGAGAATCCCTTCAATGAAACGCCGATAATATCCGGACATTCCAGGGAAACTCCTGATCTCGCTGACATCCCAAGGCGGGTTCCAGCTCAACACATCATTAACCTTCTTCGGGTCAACTGCTACTCCTCCATTGGATAGCACGTGGCCCAAGAATGCTACTTCCTTCAACCAGAACTCACACTTGCTCAACTTGGCATATAGCTAATGTTCCCAAAGTCTCTGCATCACCATCCTCAAATGCTCTTCATGTTCCCCTTCATTCTTGGAGAAGACCAGTATGTCATCAATGAACACCACCACAAACTTGTCCAGGTAGTCCATGAAGACGCTATTCATCAGGTACATGAAGTATGCTGGGGCATTGGTTAGTCCAAAGGACATGACTGTGAACTCATATAGCCCATACCGACTGGTGAAGGCCGTCTTGGCTATGTTGGATGGTCGGATCCTCATCTGGTGATAGCCCGATCGAAGATCTATCTTGGAGAACACACAATCTCCCTTCAACTGATCGAATAGATCATCAATCCTTGGCAAGGGATACTTGTTCTTGACGGTCACTTCATTGAGGGCTCGATAGTCCACGCACATCCTCTGCGTACCATCCTTCTTGTCCACGAACAACACTGGGGCTCCCCATGGTGAAGAACTAGGACGAATATACCCTTTTTCTAGCAAAGAGCTTAATTCTTCCTTAAGTTTCTCCAGTTCCTTCACTCCCATCCTATATGGCCTTTTAGCTATAGGTGCAGTGCCAGGTTTTAGTTCAATAACGAATTCAACTTCACGTTTTGGGGGCATACCTGGTAGTTCATCTGGGAACACATCCGGAAACTCGCACACCACTCGGATGTCCTCCGGGATTTCACCCTCACCTTGGTTGGCTTGATTGTGCTCTGAAGGACTGGTTGCTTGATACTCCACCTTCTCACCGGACTTCGCTGTCAGTTGCACGGCTCTCTTGGCACACTGGATCAGTGCATCGTATCTGGCTAACCAGCTCATTCCCAAAATCAGATCGAATCCGATGGATTCCAGGACTATTGGATATACCTCAAAGTCTACCCCCTTATGGTGATAGTGACATGGGGACAACGTAAGGTGGCTCGTTGTTCCCCTCCTAGTCAGCTAACTAGCATGGTGTTTGACATGGGTCTTAGAGCCATTATGTTCTTTTTCACAAATGCAACAGATATAAAAGCATGTGAAGCTCCAGAATCAAACAAAACAGTCGCAGGAGTCGAGTTGACAGGGAACATACTCACGACCACGTCAGTGGCCCCTTCTGCGGTCTCGGCACCCATGTGGTTGACCTTGCCCCTGACTGGGTTCTGTGGCCCTTGGCCTGCTTGGGCTTGCTGCTGGTTCCCATTCTGCCCTTGCTGCTGTCCAACCCTCTGGTTGTTGTTCTGGCCTGCAGCATTCTGGACTCTGCGGGGACAGGCATTGGCATAGTGCCCTGGCTCACCACATTGGAAGCACGCCCTCGGGCCCACCGGTACATTGTTGGCATTGTTGGGACGCTGGGCAGGCCCTTGCTGCACCTCGTTGCGCTGAGCCGGGGCATTCTGCAACTGGTTCTGGAAGCGCTGTTGTTGCGGTGCTTGAGGGTACTGGGGGCGCTACTGGTTCTGGCCACGGTTGAACTAGTCGGGCTCACTCTGGAAGCGTTGCTGGCTCACCATTTGTTGGCCTTAGGGAGCGGTGAAGCGGGGCTGGTTGTTGCTCCCAGTCTGCTGGCCCTGGAACTTCCGCTTCTTCTCCTCCATCTCACGGCGCTTGTGTTCTAGCATCAGGGCGCCGTCCACCAGTTCTTGAAAGTTGGGGAATTTGGTGCACATCAGCTGGTACTGCAGAGCATCCTGCAAGCCATCGCGGAATCTGGACTGCTTCTTCCTATCAGTGTTCACATTTTCTGGAGCATAGCGGGCAAGCTCAATGAACTTGTCACGATAAGTTGTGACGCTCATTCCTTCCTGCTTCAGTGCCAGGAACTCCTTCTTCTTCAAAGTCAGCAGGGCTTCAGGCACATGGTGTGAGCGGAAGCTGTCATGGATCTCCTGCCATGTGATCTGGGTACGATCAGGGTGAGCGTACTGGTACGAGTCCCACCAGTCCAAGGCTGGTCCTTGAAGTTGTCCTCCTGCGTACAACACCTTCTCCCGGTCGTTGCACTGAGCGATGTCGAGTTGTCGCTCCAGTGCCTTGAGCTAATCCACTGCATGCAGGGGATCAATTGCTTTGTTGAAGGTGGGCAGGCGTCCCTTCAGAAATTCGCCCCTCCTGTCACGGGGCGGCATGTTGTGCTGCGGCGGATTCTGCTGGTTCTGTTGCATCATGGCCATCGTTTGAGCCATCTGTTGCATCAGCTGGGTCTGTGTGAGCATCATCTGCTCAATGGTGGGGGTGGTGGTGGCAGTCCACTGACACTGGCGTTGCTCCTTGTGTTCACCATCTATCATTAACAGGAGATCCCCATAAATTTTAAGATCAAGTAACTTACGAACAGAAGTACTTGAGGACATTGAACTGGTTATGATAGAGCATAAGGTAGATAAAGGTCAAGTGAAGCAAATAACCCCTTCTAGTTATTCAATAATATCCTTATGTCTTAATCCAAAATCTAGATGGTAGTAGACTTGCGTCCACGTCCATCACAATCATTACAAAAATCTAACTCATACATAAGCATAATGATAATCAAACCAAACATCAAAAGACAAGGTTCACACTGACTCGACTCACTGGTTTTTAACTCGACTAGAAAGGAAAACGATGACTAATCGATCTTATTACAAACTCATGGTAAACTCCTAAGGACCCGAAGCGGTGCCTCTTGCGGCGGCAGATCCGAAGCGGTGCCTCTTGCGAGGCGGTGACTCTGCACGGTAGTCTGGGCTGCGTGGCGGTGGTGCTCCCATCATCTGGTCCAGCTGCTCCAACTCCTGTTGGGTCCCTCTCAGCTACTCCCTCAGAGCGGCGATCTCATCAGTAGCTGCCTCCAGGTCAGTGTTGAGCCGGGGGTCGTCGATGTCTCCGATGGGGACGATGGTGCAAGCTGTCTCCCCACTCCTCCTGCGGGGGTACCACCTCTCTGGCCCGTCCTGGTAGCCACAAGTGCCATAGTAGCAGTGAGCCGGGGGTCGTCGATGTCTCCGATGGGGGCGATGGTGCAAGCTGTCTCCCCACTCCTCCTGCGGGGGTACCACCTCTCTGGCCTGTCTTGTATCTCTGCCCAGAACCTGTCCTTGTAGTAGTAGAGGGCACGGCGAGCAACATCTGCTATCCCTGCCTCCTGGGAGGATCTCTCACTGGAGGCGTAGTGGATCGACCTCGTCCTGGCAGCTCTGGCTTCATGGTCAGCTATACGGATCCTCAGTGTAGTACTCCAGAAGGTGGGGAAGGAGGGGTGCGTCCACCTCTCACTGTGGTACTCCATGCCCACGTTGCCTGTGCCGTAGTGGTAGCGGAGTATCTGCCTTAGGCGCCAGTGGTAGAAGTTGTCTCCAGCATCTCTGACAAAGTCTGCCACGGTCCATCTGACGGATCATCACAACCATCTTCATCATCATCATCACCATCGCTGTCATCACCATCTGGGTCTCCGGTAGTATTCCCACCAACTGGCTGAACTGGCTCGGGTTGTTCCTCTGGCTCATCAGCGGGCTCCATCTCCTCGTCTTCGGGCTCTCCCTGCTGCTGCTCCGTCTCTTCTTCTTCCTGCCTCAGACGCTCCTCCTCTTGCATCTCTTCCCACTCCTGGAAAGCATCCTGGTAGGGGGCGCCAAAGTCCATCTCCGGAACACGGGGCGGAAGGTAGCCACAGGTGGACTTGCGGGCGGTCAGCTTCGTGCGAGCCATCTAATGCAGATAGAAGACAAAGAAAAATTTTACAAAAACATTGCAAAGGACTAGGATAGAGGAGACACTGAACACCATTTTGCAAAACTCAACACTTTTATAAGTAAAATAGTGAATACTGAACTTAGCTATGACCGATCGTTCTATCTAGGCTGCGATTCTACAGTCAGCACGGCTCTGATACCAATCTGTCACACCCGGATTTTCATAAAACCCAAATGCGGCCATATGTGTGCCCAGGAAGTCCACAGAACACATACAGCGAACAAATATGATAAACAGAGTACAAATGCTCGAAATAAAATAGTTTACATCAGAGTATAACAATAATATTGATTACAGTGGAAGTCTATAACTCTCAACTAAAGCGGAGCCGCAGTCCACAGGGACTCGGACTGGGAGAGCGCAACTCAGAAGTACGGCAGGTCCTCAGGGAACTCAACAGCAGTCTCATGCTCAGCCCAATCTGTTTACCCATCCGGGATTTTGTTAAATAAATGGCAAGTGTAAGTAAATAATTACTTAGCAAGTATAGCACGGGTATGAAGGCTCAAAGTAAGCTAGACATAGCTTAACTGCATTAGCATTTTTAGTTGGTTCATTTTAACATTAACCAAATTACTACAAGTGAATTAAACCCGGTTGTGACCCAATTAATAAAGTATAAGTGACATTAAACATAAATAAACATCATCTTCTAATAAAAAAGGATCCAGGCCGCTCGTGACCCTGAGCAAGGCTATCATGATAGATTGTACACTCTGCAGAGGTTTCGCCCTTTACCCACCAGTCGCGTAAAAGTCCAAAGGAACTTTGCACCCAACCACGCACATCAACACTTCCGAGGTGTGACTGCATAGGGACGCTATGAGGTTTTTCACAAGACACCCTAACAAAACAGTAGCCACTATGGTACAACACAGGCAGCATGATCCAAGGCACCGAGATTGACTGACTCTCAGGGCGCAGCGATAAGAGGGTCAATGGCGTCCAGAGCACGGGCACTCATGCCAACAAGTAAAAGAGCGCGACGTGCAGAGTTCCCATACCACAGGGACTCCCAACACGGGACTATGCCTTACAAGACATAGCCGACGGTACCCCCGTCCTCGGTGGATCAAACCATACTCTCACGAGTGCTTCCCATAGCGCCGTCGGCCCCATCGGTAACTACTGTCAAGCTAGAGCCGTACAAGTTACTTGACCAAGACCAGAGCCATAATAGTTCTAGCGGTGGCGACAGGCTCCTGGATTGCCGCTTTAAGAACCGGACCTTAGGGAGAGACACTGGAGCAAAGCATACAGCACATGCCCAGTTCCCTAAACCATGTTGCTAAAAAGCAAGTTTCATCGTTAAGTTAAAGTGAACCATTAAGTCATGATTAAGAATATAACAATGATGAAAGTAGTTGCGCATAGCAAAGATTTTAACCATATGCATAAGCCCAAGGTTATCAAGGTACAGGATATACAGAACTTGGTACAACCTTAATGGGACATCAATTTAGACACATGCATATGAAAGTAAATGGATATAAAAGGTGTGTTTAGGTAGCAAGGATTGTCCGTGCTATAACTTGTCTTCCTCAAAGTAGTGCTGCTGCTGCGAGTCCTGCTCCGGAAAGTCCTCACCGAGCTCGAACTCCAAAGCTAACGGCTCACCGACTGGACACGAAGCACCATACAAGCATACACGCATACCAATACATGCAAACAAATAATATTCTATTAGAATAGTACACCAAACAGTAGAAACAGTACAAATAAAGGTTTTAGAAATATTCTACGCTTCACTACGAACACATGAGCGCAAAAATCACACTAATCGGAGCTAAAACGAAAAAGATATGACTTTTCTAAGCTCTAGGGACCTACTGGCAAGTTTTTAAAAGTTCCAGGGGCTAGTTTGTGAAAAACTAGGGACCTAAATGTAATTATGCTTTAAAACCCGAGGGCTAACGCGTAAAAGTACTTAAACAGGACCACGGGTTTGAAATCTCAAAAGCTCAGGGGGTTATTCATTAAAAATAGGACCTGGTGGTAATTATTTTTCAACAGGGGTGGACCGCGGGTTAATTCAACAGAAACCGAGGGGTTCTTTAACAAAAAGGTTCGGCTGACCGGTATGATGGGCTTTGACTCGGCGGGGGGGGGGGGGGGGGGGGGGGGGGTTAGCTGGTGACCGTCCGATCCAGATCCAAGGGCTAGGATCGGCTCGGGGTTGGGGGCGGTCGGCGATAGAAGAAAGGCGGCGGCGCCTCCGCTGTACGCCGGGGAAGCTCGCCGGAGTAACACTGATTTGGTGCTCCGGGGCCCCATTGGCGATGGGCTTAGGACAGGGAGGGAGCTGGGAGCGCAACGAGTTCACCTCGGGGGTTCAAGTCAGGGATTTCGCGGCGGAGTAGGCGGACGACGGCGACCGGGGGTCGGGCGACTCCGGCGAGGGTGGATCGGGCGCTGCGGTGCTCGATTCGGGGCGGGAGTTAGCTCTGGAGCACCAGGGAAGTTTGGCAAGCTCACCAGGGGGTCCAAGGCACCGGCGGTGCGTCGGAGGCGGCTGTCGATGTCGGAGCGGGGAGAGGAGCTGCTGGGGGGCGCTTGGAAGCTCGGGAGGGGTCGGTGAGGGTCTGGGGGGTGCTTGGGGGCTGCCTTTATAGGCCGGGGAGGCCTCGGCGTGCGGGCCATGCCCAAAATTACGGCGGCGGCGGCGGATCGGAGTTGCCATACGTGAGCAGGGGGTTTCCATCGCGGATTGGTGCGGAGAAGGAAAGAAATCGGGGAAGGAAACTTCGGTGAAGCTCGGGAGTAGCTCACGGGGCGCGGGGTGGGTCCAAGTTGGCCGGACCGGCCGGAGAGATGCTCAGCGGGGAGAAGGGAGCTCGGGCACGGGGGAAATGGAAAGACCCGACAGGTGGGGTCCCGGTGGCAGTGGGAGAGAGGAGGGAGGGGGAAGCGCGCGGCTTGGGCCGCTGCTGGGCCAGAAGTGCCGGGGCTGCGGGGTAGCGCGGAGTGAGCAGGCCGGACCAAGCGGTGTTGTGGGCCGCGGGGAAAGAAGGGAGGGGAGGAGCTGGGCTGCTTCGGGGAGGAAAGAAGGAGGGGCAAGAGTGAGCCGAGAAAAAAGCTTAGGGGGAAGAAGTGAACTTGGCTAGATTTAACTTTTCTAAGGATTCAAACAAAGTGATTCAAAATTGAATTTAAATAGATTTAAATTCTCGTTTGAATTACAAGCAATACAAAAATTAAATACAGCAGCATGAATGCAACAATAATATTTCTACAACTTATATTTGATTTTAATATTCAAAAATTATTCATTTAACCTATATTAAATATGAACAATTTAAATAAAAGCCAATTAATTACTAAAAATTTTAAATAGGCAATTTTTGGGTGTTACACGCGAGGACATGGATGGAGATAGTGGTGGGCCTTGTCTCTGCCATCGATCAAGACATTGGGGTTGTAGCTGCCTACTCTGTTTCTGCACGGCGTTCATGGAGGGCGAGGCTATTGCTATCCTGACACAATGAATGTTATCGGAATTATTCGTTGCTTTTTTGTGAGGATTTTCTGGATTATTTACTATTCGTGTTTCTATGAAGTTTTCATCAATTAATAGTTTGCACTATATATAAATCAATAAAGGCATAGCATATGCAATATAATCAATCATGATTTTGTAGCCCACTATCCATTCCTTTGCCAAAAAACAAAAGTACCCATTGACTTTGGTGCGACCATACAACTGTTAAAATTGAATTTTTCGTGTGATATATTTATGTTGCTCCGTGTATCATAAATGTAGCAACGCACTGGCACTTACCTAGCCAACCTTTGAAAAAGAATAACACGCCATATATGGTAGCCGATTTCACTAATCACGCCTAGAGCGCCAATCACGCAAAACTTCGAGCTGCCCAAGTATGCGTGCATGCATCTCGATGGATCTCATGTGATCCAATCCGACACCGTGGCGCACTGGATGCTGCTGCTGCATGTGTTTTAATTTGTCCGGCACACGCAGACCATCTTTGATACAATGATACGTACTATTTTTTTGGATGGATGGATGTTCATAGAGTGACAGATCGAGTAGAACCATTGCGGTTCCGGGATCTGAGGCACCGGAGTTTTGCTTGGGGCAGGGAATTAATTTCTCCGCTGCTACACACATGGATGATGTACACCACAAAATCATCTCATTCTCTTTCTCTGGGATACTTACGAGGCGATTTTTTAGAAAAAAAATATTTTTGTCGTCATGTCATTTGAATCATGTGCTTAATAAAACGTGCTTATAAGGTATGCTAACAGCAACGTGGTTGATTTTATTTGAGCACCCATATTGGTATTATTGTCAACCTTCTAAAAAAGAATAACACGTTGAATTGCCATATATGGCAGCCGATTTCACTAATCACGCCTAGAGCGTCAATGACGCCAAACTTTGTGGACTGCCCAATTGTCAACCTTCTAAAAAAAATCACGCATTATTGAATTGCCATCTATGGCAGCCGATTTCTTCATTCCACATGTTCTCTTCCATCTGGAGTTCTAGATGGAATTTCTTCATTCCACATGTTCTCTTACATCTAGAGTTGTAGACTTCCATCGCTAGGGCCTGCGCCGTCGACTCCACGGAGGTTTAAACTCAGTTCAAGAGAGCATTGACTAGAGAGATTTAGTGATTGTGATGTTCTACTTTCTAGGATGACCACTTCAAGGTATTCAGTTTCAGCTGGTTGTGTATACCATTTTTGTTTTTTTACCAATTCTACCATTTGTGATTTTCAGCAATTCTTTTAACAGATGAGAGCTACAACTTTAAGAAGATGAGTCATGTATTACAAGAGCTGATCAGTTCTCTTTCATTTATGTTTTCAATCAGACTATCAGAGTGCAAAAATTATTTGCAATTCAATCTAATGTAAAAGCTGCCTGCTTATATATCTATGATACATAAACATGCTATGCCATTCTTGTTGCTGCTTTCTCGTAAACACTGCAAACCAAATTTAGAAATGATTTCCTGACAAAGTATGTGTGGTTCAAAGGATAGATATGCATATGTGTACTCAAAGAAGTGTATCAATTATTTTCCTGTTTTTATTGAGAGATATGTTCAGGTTCCTGAAAGTGTGGCACGAAAGTGCTAAAGAACAAATTGATGCAGGAAGTGGGCAATGCGTGAGCCGAAAGAGATCATGTGGAGGTCTAACTGAACTTACTGAGCAAGGCTATTTGATCAGCATGAAGGACATAGTAACATGGTAAAAAGAAGAGTGATCAATGCTGGTAGGTGCAGAAACTATGTTTACACATGCTATCTGTTAGTTTAATTATTTCTAACAATTTCGGTGCTACACTACATGGTTTATCCATTGATAGGATGGGAATGGCTCCAATTGAAAAATATTGAGTTAACCACAGTTGGTTTGACTGATTTTTATATGGTGCTCTTATAATATGAAGCAAATAATCCACGGCCTGGTCGTTACTCCGTGTAGCCAAAATTGTATTCCCAGGATTTTGTGATGTTGGTTTCTCTAGCCCATATTGATAAAGATCATCTGTTTATTGTCATCTTATTGTAGTACAATGCCTGAAATAATTTTTTGTAGGCAGAAAATTCTACCTATAACATCATAGATTCTATTAGCCTTTTACTTTCCTTTGCACTGCATATTGTGTTTGGTTCATTCAGTCAAACCATATTAGTAGTACAGATATGTTAAAGCATTAACAAACAACCAAGTAGGAGTACCTTTTATCCCTTTCTTCCGGTGTAATTTTGTTTCTTTTATTTTAAGCACCGGGTGAAGAGTATATCTGGAATTATGTATGCATTATATCTGAAATTCTAAAAGTTCTGCTTCTGTATTATCGTTTTCTTTCATATTGCAGATTGAATATTTTTAATTTTCAGTACTTAAGGAAATTCCTATGGAGATTCCATTTTCTCACCTGGAACGATTGCCTTCATGTCGTTGGCACTCAGTGCTACAACAGCCCCCTGATCATGTTGTGTCTCCTGTTTGCATTCTGATTGTGTGTGGTGCAGTTTTTTTCCTGGATGATGTTTAGTCAATTTTCACATCATCAGCTACTGGTGCAGAGAGGGTACCTTGCCACCTATGAAACAAACCATCTGTCGTGTACCACGAACTTGATACATGCAGTCAGCCTATAAAATTGTACAATAGAGTGGTTGTTTGATTTGAGTTACTGGTGGTTGTGTCTTGCTTTAAGGCATCCAGGATAGCTGCTTAAATTCCTTGATTTTATGCACCTGTGTCGTATCTGTTATTGGAATGATCATAGCTTATGTCTAAATAGGTCTTTGATGCCCCTGTTGACAAACCAATTCTTTGTTGTCAGTAGTATTGGAGACATGTCATTTCAGTTTGCGATCTATTATCATGTAGAGAAAAATTATAGCTTATCATGTAGAGAAAATTGATGGCCTTTGAAACTGCATGCTGCTGATGCCTTGTTGTATCATCCTGCAGATCTTAAGGTTTTGAACTATTTGGATTTTGGAAGGAGAATGTGATGTCACATCAGCTATCAGTAGAAGGGTAACTTTCTCAAATTTAATGGAGTGGCAGCCAGGATAATTTCTACTATTTGCTGGGACAATAGATTTGATTTTTTTTCTTTCAGAAATTCTCGCAATATATGATACTTGCTCAAGGTCTTTGAGAACAGCTTATATTATGGGGCCTGAGTTCACCTGTCCAGGTTTTTACATTTTTACACATGCAGGCTTGGCTTCATATTTCTACTGAACTTTGATGATAATTTGGAAAACTATAGTGCCTACGTAATCCAGTGACCTGGATGAAAGAAAATGGAAGCAAGTCAATACGAATTATTTGTTTTTTAAATACCAACATAAAAAAGGTTTAGTGATAGCAGGCTTATCAAAGAAAATGGAAGCAAGTCAGTGTTAATTGTAATAGGATTTTTTTTTCCTAGGAAACAGTTGATATTCTTATTTATTCGATATTCTTATTTATTCCTAATACTCCACACCATGGCTTATCTCAAGGTTGTTCTTGCTGATAAGAAGACACAGCCTCCAGCAGGTACGGTTTTGTAGTCTGAGAAGCATTGTGAAAGTTTTTTGGTACCCAATAAGGAATTCCACTCTTATGTTTCATCTAATTTGGCCAGTTTGGTAGTTCTTCCGCAAGTAGTTAAATATGGGAAGCGTGAAGGGTTTGATGTGGTTCTATGAGATCCATCGGGAAGTACAGATCAAATTGCTCCAGCAGACAACCACCATGCACTTGCATGACACAGTTGT
Organism: Echinochloa phyllopogon; assembly: GCA_033239725.1. Classification (NCBI taxonomy): domain Eukaryota; kingdom Viridiplantae; phylum Streptophyta; class Magnoliopsida; order Poales; family Poaceae; genus Echinochloa; species Echinochloa phyllopogon. The sequence continues at coordinate 19,468,758 of BTCW01000016.1, forward strand.
TAAGTTTGGAGAGATAGACACCTCCAAAATAGCTGCCAATCTCAAGGTAAATATTGTCTCTCGTCCTGTGGCATAACATACATGAAGTCATTTATGTATGCAACTAATGCCTCTCAACGTTTGGGGTGCTACATGTTGTATTTTGTCAATTCTGTGACCGAATCAAATGAACTAGCAATTTTGATGGCTCGTTGTACAATATGAATCTCATTATGATTATATTATTTGTCTTCCCATTGTTTTAGTTCAGGGAATTGGTAACGGCCTGCCATTGGGGCTATTGTAACTACTCCTGATATCAGTCTGTTCAAAAGAATAGTTTAAAACATTTTGACTTCAGAGGCTTGATGGGGCATTTGGAAGCTGAGGGGTCTTTGTTTTCAGCATGCCCATTGGAAAAGCGTAGCTGTTTAACTCTAGATTGCCATAGGATTGAACCTGGCACACAATTAGAGATTTTGTGTTCAATGCAGACAGGAGTTCGTGTCAGAGATCTAGGCATTTTTCGGTATATTTTAATTCCAGAGATTAACAACAAATTCATGACGATTGTGAGTGATCCATAATATGTGCGAGTGTTAAGTTAATTCTCCAAATTAACAAGAACAACAAAGAAAACCAGAACCATGAATGGTTTATGGTGTACCCAGAGGCGGGGCCGGTACCGGAGGCACCGGATGCATCGTTACCAGCTGGACGAATAGTGTTAACCATCCTTGACTGGCCTGTTTGAAGTAGTCGATCTAATTCGGTGCAGTGGCGAGTCGATGCAGTGGAGTCCCTCGAACGGCCTTCTGGAAGTAGTCGTTCAGGGCCTCCGGGAAGTAGTCGTTCGCGTGAGGAAGACGGACACCGGAAAGTAGTCGTTCGCGTTGACGAAGGCGCCGCCGGGAAGTAGTCGTTCAGGCGAGCAGTCGCGTACGAGTACGCTCCCCAAAAACCTTATTGCCCGCATATCCCGAGCAGGATCACTAGGCAGGGAGGTTCGGAGCCTTTTGCTCACGCAAGCAGAGTGCGTGCAAAGCTTGCGTTGGGAATGCAAAAGAGCACCAGAACACAGTGAGGGAGAAAGAGAGAGGTCTTCTGTAGAGGTGTACTAGAGAAGGCCTGAGAGTGTTGTGTGAGGTGCCTGAGAGAAATGTCTCCTTTTATAGACGCACAGGGTAGAAGAGGGAGGATGAACCTGGACACTCTTGACCAGCCATAATGCCATTAAGTGTCAGTTATTCCTTTCATGGTGGCAGTAACGGCTGTCAGTTACTCTCCCCCTGATGGCAGTAATGTCTATGGCTTGATGACCGTCATCAGTGGCAAAACATCCACCTCACCTCACATGCAGAGCGGACGGCTCGGCTCGGCATGTCACGGCCACGGCCCGGCCCGGTGAGTCAAGCGAGCGTGCGCGTGTGGCACGCCCTTCTCCTTTTGTCAACTTCACAAGCGGTCCACAGCTGGTCCACCATTTATTAGTAGACCTTTTAATTCTTTGATTAATTGAGACTAAAATGGACTAAGGCCCAATTAATACAACAATCCCCACCAAGAATTTCAAGGTACATGAGAGAATGCTCTCGACTCAACTTTTGTTTTGATATACTAGCCTAATGGTGGAGACTGTTATGTTGAACATCCACTTGGGGAAAGAGCTACACTTATTCACAACTGACCAATGGACTATGCCTTGAATTGGCAGTTTCGTGCAAACAAGCTTGACTGGAGCCCTTCGTGAGTACTAGGCTGATGTAAGCATCCCCTCGGATTGGAGCGTATAAGTCATACTCCATGTCTTTCATGGGTATCTAGAGATCACCCTATCTCATAGATTGTGACTAGCAATCGAACCCATATAGGTGTAATCCTTTAAGATGTTTTGTAGGTCAACATCTTTGCTCTCATTGAGCCACTCGGATCACATTAAGGTTTTCACCAAACTGCCATACAGATTTAGAAAAGAAATGCAGCTCCATTGGAATGGGCGTTTCCAAAGGTTCTCTTCTCTCAGTTAAACAGTAGCTTGTTTCACCATCCTTATTCACGGGATCTCCGATCACATAGGACAGGTTACCACTATTGAGTAACACACACGGATTTCAAGCCCAATTCCCTTGATGCATTGTCTATCACATTACGTGAAAGACCCTTTGTGAATTGATCTGCCAGGTTCTTAGCCGTTTGGATGTAATCCGAGGCTATCACTCCGGAGTTTCTCATTTTCCTGACAGATTTCAGCCACCTCTTTACATGCCTGGGGGACTTCATGTTATCCTTTGAACTATTCACCTTGACAATCACAATTTAATTATCACAGTTCACGAGGATAGCTGGTATCGGTTTTTCAACTACCGGCAAATCCATAAGGAGATCACGAAGCCATTCAGCCTCAACAATGGCGGTGTCTAATGCAGTGAGTTCTGTCTCCATAGTTGACCTCGTTAAGATGGTCTGCTTGCAAGACTTCTAGGAGACAGCGCCACCTCCAAGTGTAAACACATATCCACTTGTGGCTTTAATCTCATCTGCATCAGATATCCAATTTGAATCATTGTAACCATCTAGTACCTTATGGTACCCGGTATAGTGAATCCCATAGTCCATAGTACCTTTCAGAAAACGCATTACCCATTCAAGACCATCCCAATGAGCGTCTCCTGGATTTGACACAAACCGGCTCAGTTTGCTCATAGCATACGAGATGTTGGGTCTCGTAGCGCTAGCTAGGTACATTAGTGAACCAATTACCTGGGAGTATCTCAGCTGATCTCTCGTTATTCTTTCGTTCTTTCGTAATATTTTACTAGCATCATAAGGCGTTGGAGCTGGCTTACAGTCATTGTAACCAAAATGACTCAAGACTTTCTCTACATAATGAGATTGTGTAAGGACAACCCCACCATCACCTTCTCTTACTAGTTTAATATTTAGGATCACATCAGCCTCTCCCAAATCTTTCATCTCAAAATTTTGAGACAAAAACTCTTTGACTTCCTTAATCACATTAAGGTTCGTCCAGAATATCAGTATGTCATCTACATACAGACATATGATCACTCCTTTGCCCCAACCATAGTTCGATCAAAAGATTGGGGCCCCGAAGATTGCTTATCAACATGGGAGTGCTAGACCGAAAGCCTGTGTTGGATTGGGAGGACGACCAAATGTGGTGAGGCAACAAATTGAATCTGGGGTGAATTGGCTTGTAGTCCAATGGTAGGATGGTCCAGTGGGAAGCTACCCACCAGGGTTCGTATCCTAGTGCTCATACTTTTTCCTGGGATTTTCTCAGGATTTACCGGCGTTATGCGTTAAGTGGTAAGCGGCATTCCTGTCGACAACGAGGCGCTATTGGTGACTTCGGGAATCTCCAGATCTGCCGGGTGCTCGGTCCTTCGGAGGTGCTCATAGGGGTAGGGTTTGCGTACGTGTATTTATAAGGGCGAGTGTGCGTGGGTGTTGTGAGCGTCTGCGTTGTACTGTGTAATTCTTAAAAAAAACAAATTGAATCTGGGAAATAGATCAATTCCAACCTCATTTGTGTTTTTGGCTGATAAAGATCGTGAGAGGCCTCTACCGCAACCAGAAGTCCTTTGGCTTGGCTGTGTTGTGGGTACTGTTCCTTTGTTGATGTACGTAGTGTTCAGCTATCGGTTAAAACTCTTTTAGCTTTTTGCGATCATTGGTTAGAACTATTTGAGCATGTAGCTGGAGACCAGTGAAGTTGCAAGCAAATGTTACAATTTTGCATTGCGCCACACCGTGAAGCATTTATTTATTTTACGGTTTTTAATTTTCTAAACTCTTTGTTTAACTGACCTCCACTGCCATGTTGCATTATTTCGTTTTAACTTCACCGGGAAGTTATTTTTGTTTTTATTTGATTGATGTCATGACTTTTGCAGGTTGCAAAATAAATAGATGATATAATTGTTTATATGACATTTCTTATGTACTGGTTGCAGGGATCTGGACCACCATACCCGTCACAAGCTGTAGCATTCCAAGTGATTGAGGCTTAGGCCCTGTTTGGGGGAGTGGTAGCTTTTCCAAAAGCTCCATTACGGAGAAGCTCCACTTGCTGGTCCAGGAATCTGCTTTTTGGATAAGCGATGCTGGCATGTTTGGCGTAGCTTCTTGGCCATCAGCTTTTGTGAGGCATCGAAGGGGTGGGTGAGTCTGGTGCCGAGGATGGCGAGCTCTGGGCATGCAGTAGCATTGGGAGAGGAGTCCGTGGGCAGCGGTGACAATCAAGGGAAGGTGCAGCCACGGATCCACGGGTGGCAGCAGCAGCGGTGACTACTAGGAAACGGACGACGGCGGTGCGTCGGCGGCCGTCATGGCTCAGGAGGGGCGGCACAGTTGGTGTGGAGATGAGAGGCAGCACGGTCGACGGAGTTGAGGAACAGCGACGGCCGGCACAGTGGCGAGTGCGGCGGAGGTTGGCATGGTGGCGGGCCATAGCCTCCATGGAGATGCGACGGCTCAATGCGAGAGGACGGGAGGGCAGATGCGATGCTGGCTGAAGGAGCAAAAGCTCGGGAAGCTGGGCCACGAGAACTTCTCCGCCTGTAGTGTAAATTCAGTTTTTGGAGCTTTTGCTTTTGGGGGAATTTAACCCCGTTGGGGGGAGCTTGTGGTTTTTTGAGCTTCCTGGGGAAGCGAAAGCTGCTACAAGCTCCCCCAAACAGGGCCTTAGTATCATACTTATAATTCATCTAAGCTAAAGGTGTAGTCATGTATGAGATCTATAAAAGTATTGTTTTACTAACTTATCATTGTTGTGATGATTGATTGTGTAACCATACATTTGCATTTGAAACGTATAGATGATTGTGTTACGTTCAACAAGAAGTATGCAAGGTGTCAGAAGGCAACGGCATGAAGCGTTATAGTGCAATTGGAAGCAGGCGACGCTCCCACGACATGTTCAGTTACTGCCATCGTTGAATTCAAATTATGTAGCATATGTGTTAATGTAGCGTGTGTGTTAGCGGTTGTAATCTAAGTACTCTATACCTAGTGAGTTGGAATGAATGGAGACGTTATGCTTGGAGATCAGACAGATCTCCTGGCGTCTGTGCAACTGCTCTGCTCCCTGCGTGCTCTGTCTTCTTGAACGCCGGCCACCAGGACGGCGTTCCAGCCGCGTCGTCGCCACCGGGACTTCTGGCCTTGGCCTTCCACCAGCCATTCATACAGCCTTCGCAGTCCATCCCCTGACAATCTGGTACCAGACTCAGTCGATCTCATGAAAGGAACCTCCACAACTGCTCCAATGTCCACCACACCGCCGCCCATTCCATCGACACCGTCCTCGTCTGCGCCAACCCCCGTCACATCCGTGCCGGTCGCCGTGCTCGACACGCTCACGTCCGCCATTTACAGCCTCCAACAGCAGATCGAACAATTTGCCTCGCGCCTCACGGCGGTGGAGCTCCGCGCGCCGTCATCTTCAGCGACGGCGTCCTCTACGCTTCGTCTGCCGTGGCCGTCCACGCTCCCCACAGCGACTGGCATGTCTGTTGCCCTGAACTCCACGACGATCGCCGAATCGGGGTCGCTCAGTAAGGTTGCCCTTCCATCCGTCCAGCCTGTGCCGCCGTCCTCGGCACCGACACCATCGTCCTGGCCGTTCGGCATGCCCAGCTATGGCGGCATTCCACCTTCTACCTCCGTCATCATCCACACCGCGCCATCAACACAACTGCCACCCATATCTCGCCGCATCGAACCTACCCAGCCACTGCCCATTCATCAAATCCCCTTCCCTTCATCACCATCCATCATTCCCACCCTGCACGAGCCACCCCCTGGGTATCCAGGCTACGCACCGCGACCGGCCTGCCCTGCTCCCACGGCCAAGTACCAGAAATGGTCGTTTCCTACCTATGATGGCGCCGAAGACCCCCTCAGTTGGCTCAACAGGTGTGAACACTTCTTCCGTGCTCAATATAAAAATGATGATGATAAAATGGAAATCGTAGCATTCCACCTCACAGGGAGCGCACAACATTGGTTTCATCTCCTTGAGCGTGACTTACACGGCCTCCACAACATTTCCTGGCCTGCTTTTAGTGCTTTTTGCCAGCAGCGTTTTGGACCTCCGCTAGGTACAAATCACTTGGCTGCCTTGGCAAGATTGCAGTTCTCAGGCTCTATGGCTGAGTATCAAGAAGCTTTCCAACACCGTATGGCTCATGCCGGATACCTGTCTCCCAAGCAACAAGTCCAATTGTTCACTGGGGGACTGCCGGAACCCATCAAAACTGATGTCGAATTGCAAGCCCCAATAGACATACAGCGTGCCATGCTTCTCGCCCGCGCCTATGAACGCCACAGCTCCTCACTTCCCCCTACTCCGGCTAACAAGCCTAATCGCTTCAACACCAAACATTCTCTGTCCGCTTCTAACCACCAGACCACTTCTACACCCTCTGCTTCAGCAGCAACTCCCCCGCGCCCATTCAAGCGGCTCACCCACCGAAATGGCAGAAAGGCGCAAGCTCGGGCTCTGTTACAATTGTGATGAGGCATATGTCCGTGGTCATAAATGCCCGCGCCTGTTTTATTTGGAAGTCTCAGATTATGATGACGTTGATCTTCTATTGCCGGTTGAGGAACAGGAACCGGAAAACCAGCCGCCTAAAATTTCCCTGCATGCTATCGCTGGAATTCCACACGAAGAAACGATGAAACTTCACATATCCATCGGTAACCACACCCTCACAGCTCTTGTTGATTCTGGTTCAACCCACAATTTCATCCACAACCAAGTAGCTCAACGCATTGGTCTGCACTGTCAAGATACAATAGGTGCAAATGTCATTGTTGCAAATGGTGACAGCCTGAAATGTACTGGATTAGCCTTAGATGTAGCTCTTTGCATTGGTCAAGAATGTTTCTCAGTTGATTGTTACACTATTAATCTTGACTGCTACGACATGGTACTGGGTATTTCTTTTCTCCGTACCCTTGGACCAATTTTATGGGATTTCAAGGATCTCTGCATGGCCTTCTGGTGGCAAGGGCGCAGGTTCTGTGGAAAGAACTGAGTTCAGAACGTTGGGACATTCCACCCACCCGATGCATACACTCCATTTGTCAGTCTGATCAGCCCTTGCTGGATCAACTTCTTGCATCTTTTGGAGATGTTTTTGAACCTCCTACTGGCCTTCCACCTGCACGGCCATGTGATCATAGGATTCACTTGCTCCCTAACACACCTCCTATGGCTGTACGCCCTTACAGATACCCACAACTTCAGAAAGATGAGTTAGAAACCCAGTGTGCTACCATGCTAGAACAGGGCATTATCAGACCCAATACTTATCCATTCTCAGCTCCAGTGCTCCTAGTAAAGAAACATGACGGCACTTGGAGATTTTGCGTTGACTACAGGGCTTTGAATGATCAAACTGTCAAAGATAAGTTTCCCATTCCCATTGTTGAGAGCTTCTCGATGAACTCCATGGGGCAAAATTTTTCACCAAGCTGGATTTGAGAGCTGGATATCATCAAGTCAGAGTTCATTCCGAAGATGTAGCCAAGACTGCCTTTCGCACTCACCATGGACATTTCGAATTCTTGGTGATGCCCTTCGGTCTGACCAATGCCCCAGCAACTTTCCAAAGCCTGATGAATGTTGTCCTCCATCCTTTCTTACGCAAGTGTGTGCTTGTATTCTTCGATGACATTTTAATTTACAGCAACTCTTGGTCTGAACATTTACAACACTTGTGCTCTGTCTTTTCGGTGTTGTGTGCCAACCATTTGAAAGTCAAGAGATCCAAGTGTGCTTTTTCAACAACATCAGTAGCATATCTTGGCCATGTTATTTATGCTTCTGGTGTAGCCATGGACAGTGACAAAATTGAATATATTACCACTTGGCCACAGCCTGCATCTGCTAGAGGACTGTGTGGTTTTCTTGGCTTAGCATGTTACTACCGACGTTTCATCAAACATTTTGGAGTGTTGGCTGCACCTCTCACACGCCTACTCAAAAAAGATGGGTTTCAGTGGACCGAAGAAACTTCTTTGGCTTTTGAAAGTCTCAAACAGGCACTGTCCTCAGCTCCTGTCTTACACCTACCCAACTTCACCGTGCCATTCCTTGTTGACTGTGATGCGTCAGGGATAGGATTTGGGGCAGTTCTTCACCAAAATGCAGGGCCAATTGCCTTTTACAGTAAACCATTCGCTACTCACCATTTGAAAATTGCTGCATATGAAAGGGAATTGATTGGGCTTGTTCAAGCCGTCCGACATTGGAGACCTTATTTATGGGGCAGACCATTCATAGTACGCACCGATCATTATGCTCTCAAGTTTATGCTTGATCAACGTCTTTCAACCATTCCCCGACATCAATGGATCAGTAAACTGTTTGGCTACGACTTCACTGTCGAATATCGCCCAGGTCATCTCAATGCAGTTGTCGATGCTCTCTCAAGACGTGACCAATATGAAATGTCCCTGCACACCATTTCTGATCCCACTTTTCAGCTATTCCAAGACCTCCGGACTGAATTGAACAGCACTGCAGAACTTCGCCGCCTACGTGATTCAATCACTCAAGTCCGTGGACAGGATTGGCATGTCCACAAGGGCCTCATCCTAAAGGGCTCCCGTGTGTATGTGCCGACCCATTCTCCCCTCCTACCAATGGTAATTCAGTTAGCACATACATCTGGCCACGAAGGAATGCAAAAGACTCTTCACAGATTACGCCGTGATTTTGTCATCGACAATGATCGAGCTCTCATTCGTGACTACGTACGCTCATGCTCCATGTGTCAGCGTAACAAAACAGAAACATTACAGCCCGCTGGGTTGCTTCGGCCACTAGAGGTTCCTTCACAAATCTGGGCAGATATTTCGATTGACTTCATAGAAGGCCTACCGAAGGTTCATGGAAAAAGTGTCATCCTCACAGTGGTGGACAGATTTTCCAAATACACACACTTCATACCTTTAAGCCACCCATACACAGCAGCATCTGTTGCCCGGGCCTTCTTCTCTGATGTTGTCAAACTCCATGGGTTTCCAACTTCGATTGTTAGTGACCGTGACCCAGTGTTCACTGGCCATGTCTGGAGGGACCTATTCAACCTCGCTGGAGTCAAATTATGCATGAGTACTGCTTTTCATCCTCAAACGTGGGCTGTCAACAAGACTATTTCTATGTATCTGCGATGCATCACTGGAGATCACCCCCGTGCTTGGCTGGATTGGCTACCATGGGCTGAATATTGCTACAACACTAGTTTTCACTCAGCTCTACGTGAAACACCATTCCAGGTGGTATATGGACGTCAACCTCCCCCACTGTTACCCTATACTCCTAACACTGCAAGGACGACTACAGTGGACAGTGGACACTCTACTGAAGGACAGGGATGCCTTCCTGCACGATGTGAAGGAACGACTCCATCAGGTGCAGCAGTTTGCCAAAAAACATTATGATGCTCACCACCGTCCCTTGGAGTTTCCTGTTGGCTCATGGGTTTGGCTTCGTCTGCTGCATCGGCCAATACAGAGCCTGCTGCCAGGCAAACATGGAAAACTCAGCCCACGTTATGCTGGACCATATCAGATTGCGGAACGCGTTGGTGATCTTGCTTATCGCTTGCACCTACCTGAAGGTGCCCGCATTCACAATGTGTTCCACGTTGGGGTTCTTAAGCCTTTGGTCGGCCCTTCACCAGCAACACCACCACCATTACCTCCACTCCAACACGGTCGCTTGCTTCAAGCTCCAGAGAAGGCCTTGCGATCCCAACTACGCAATGGTCATTGGCATGTACTGATTCAATGGACTGGCCTTCCCTCAGCTCAAGCAACCTGGGAGTGGGTTGATGAGTTCCGTGAGACTTACCCAGAATTCCAGCTCGAGGACAAGCTGTCTCGCGAGGGGGAGAGTGGTGTTATGTTCAACAAGAAGTATGCAAGGCGTCAGAAGGCAACGGCATCAAGCGTTACAGTGCAATTGGAAGCAGGCGATGCTCCCACGACATGTTTAGTTACTGCCATCGTTGAATTCAAATTATGTAGCATATGTGTTACTGTAGCATGTGTGTTAGCCATTGTAATCTAAGTACTCTATACCTAGTGAGTTGGAATGAATGGAAACGTTATGCTTGAAGATCAGACAGATCTCCTGGTGTATGTGCAACTGCTCTGCTCCCCGCGTGCTCTGTCTTCTTGAACGCCGGCCACCAGGACGGCGTTCCAGCCGCGTCGCCGCCGCCGGGACTTCTGGCCTCGGCCTTCCACCAGCCATCCATACAGCCTTCGCAGTCCATCCCCTAACAGATTGATTTATCATGTGTCCTAAGGTTTATCGTTGTTCATAATCTGTATTGAAAGGGATCATTTTTTCTATGCATTACATTAATTAAAGGTGCTTCACCAATTTACAGATCCCATTGTAACGCATGGGCAGTCACCTAGTACTAGTAAAATTAATTTCTGTAATTTTGCTTGTCATATCTAAGGAGATTTGTCATGAACAAATTCTGATGCCCACATATACATAAATAAACATGTGCTCATATACACAGGTTATTGGCCAGGCCAGCTAGTAATTCCAAATTTCTTGATGGAATATGCATTGAGCCCTTTCCTTTGGCTTGCAAATGTAGATCTCCATGCCGACACTTTTTCACACACGCATGGTTTCAGAAACACCCACATGCCCGGGGAAGCTTCCCCGTGGACCGTATCATCTGTGCCTTGTCCTTTACCTTTCTCTCAGCGTTCCTCCTCTTCTCCTCCTCTGCCAACCTCGACGCTGCAACCACCTTGTTGATCCTCGACATCTCCTTGTTGTACTCCTCCAGCGCCGTTGTGCGCTTCCTCTCCGATTTGCCCTGTAACATAAGATATCTTCGATGAATTTGCTAATGTTAATGACATTTCAGAAACCTCGTGTAGTGAATTCCACCAGTAACCTCATCTTCCAGTTCCTTTTGCCGCTTTGCCTTGGCCTTCTTCTCGGCCTCCCATTCGGCAATGGTCTCCATCGCCTCATTGTACCTAGCAGGAATTGATGGCAGACCAGTTGAATGTTGTCTTGACCAGTTGAATGTTGTCTTGAAACCAGTACTACAGCAAATGATGTAATAAGCAATGATTTGGTCCGTACTTACTTCTTGATTTTGCCCAACTTCTCCTTCTCCCAAGCGTCAGCCATCACTTCGGATTCACTTCCAGGAATGGCAACTCTACTCTCTCTACCGGAATATGAGCTCAGTGGCTTGGTCATGGGGACAGCCATTGGAGGCACTATCTGATCACCTTGATCTTGCTTAAATTTCCAGCTTCCTTTCTTTTCTGGTGCTCTTTGGATGAAACTCGGTTCCTTCTTTATGCTTGGGGCAGAATCATTCAACAACTTCTCTGACACCTTTCCATCTGGCTTCTTTTGTGCCGGTCTTATCGGCCTCCTCACCGACACATTAGCTGAAATTTCACTCCAATGGTGTCATTATTGTCAGTCGTTTCTTTTCCAGCTATATAAATTCACACAAAAAAACGTTTATACCTCCTAGCATGTCATCGTAACCATCGTCTATGGGCTCGTTGCCGCTGAACCATTTGGAAGATGTGCTGCCTTCCATAGGCATTTTAAAGCTTTCACCTCTCTTGGGTGGTGAGTTGGACTGCAGGGTGGTCGGACGCTCACCGATTGAAGCAGGCTTCTTTCCAGAGGCTACCTTCTCCGCCATGGGCTTCCCTTGGGTTCCAAACTTCTCTGCAACAGGTTTCTCTCCAGACGCTGGAGTCTCCTCTCGCGCAGCAATAGCATACGCCACTGCTGCCACCGTGGCTGCATACACTGCATCGTATTCCTCCGCTTTACTCAATAACCCTAGACAACAACATTATCTTGGATCAGTAACCTTCCTTGACGACTTCAACCATTTCAACATCAATAAGATGAAAATAATTAAGGTGTATCAGTTATCTTATACCGACCGTACCTCTACTAAAACCCGTGCTTTGCTGAGGTGGCACTGGTATAGTCTCGCCGCCACCATAATCTTCATGCCTCATCCCAGAAAACCTAACCCTGGACAGAGAGGGGGAAAACCAGCAGTATTGCAAAATCATGATCAAGTTCTAAATTGTCGTGGATTCCAACAGAAGATGCTATTATAATATATGCTATGGAAAATAACATCTTATGGCATTCCAGTTTCAGGATGAAAAAATCTGTTATAAGGAATTTGTGGAAGAAGGATAGAAAGCGAAGGAATCAAACACCCATAACGTTACAATTTGAACAACACGCAAATTAACTAGAGCAGCGAATAGATGAAGCTAAAAGTTTCTTGCCAAGCTACCTCAGATGTTTCATGTCGCCATCCATGGCCCAAGATCGATTTCTGAATAGCCAGCAGCTCTTCGTATGTGTAATGCACTCCTCTGAACTCATAAGCTTAAGTGGTAAGCTATGCAGTTCACCGCAAATTGCCTGAAAGTATAAATATATATATATATATAGAGAGAGAGAGAGAGGGGAGGTTAACTGTTAGAGAGACTAAGAGATCGAAGGCACGAAAGCACTTGTCTTGGAGACAAGCAACAGAAGGGGAGTGGAATCGCTTTGCCCTGTCCAAGTCTTTAAAGAATCTCTTGACTTTCTAGCTTGCTTCATCTGATAGCTACTACCTGTAGTCTAGATTCTCGTCTACCGTTTCTCAATTTTCGGACGTCCTACTTTGTGTCTCGGTTGTGCAGTTTAACCTTGCCACGCTACATGTTCTTATTGCGAAAGGAATTGTTTGTTGCGTTGGATTACTTTTGGGCCGTCCAACTGTGGCTAATCCTTTTTAAGGCTAGTACGACGCACCGTAAAAGAGCTCTAAATAGATATCTCAGTATATTCTTGGTGAATATTTGTTTGCCGTCCGTTATACATGAGAGTGGCCGGCTAGATCTTTCCCATAAAACCATAAATCTGATGCTGACATGGTGACACATGAAAGAATCTCCCTTGATGCGACACACGACTCGCCTTTGTATAGGGCGTGCATCGACCATGGCATGGCATGGCATGCCGGTGATAGAACAATTTTGCTCAAATGGGTAGCCGCCCTTCTCTCTCCAAGCATTTCGTTATGCCTGCATCTTAATTCTTGAGATATTTTACGGTGAGCTCTTTTACGGTGCGTCATACTAGCCTTAAAAAGAACTAATATAGATCGGACGGATCAGATTAATTGTATACTGTTGTAACCGTGTTTAGTAGTATAGGTAGTATGAAGTAAGTAATATAGGTAGTATAGGGGTATTATGGGAAAAAACAGAATGACAAATATGTAATTTTGACATATCTTTAATTTTAAAATGGTAGATATGTAATTATAACATATGTTTAATTTTTAGTTTCATTGTTTCTATCTCTCCTACTTTACCTTATTTTCATTTGTATGACAGCACTGGGTCCGGAGGCCCGGGAAAAAATAAATTTTTTTATATTACCGTAATACCCCTACTAATATCTAGTTTATACTGTATACTACCATATGCTAGTATGGAGCACCGTAAAAGAGCTGTTTTGTGTTTCTTCCAAGCTCAAAAGCATTTCTGACTTTGCGCAGGTCCTAGTATCGATTTATTTTCAAAATGTCCCATGCAGTTACATGTCTGCGACCATTACTATTAACTAGTGTTTGATATGTTTTCTGTCATCCTAATTCAGAATGTGCAACAACTTTTCATTCATTGTTCATTTCTTGGTCAAACTGAAGACATACATATACCTTTGCATTTTGTCAATATGCTCTGGGTTTTGAATGCCTTGCTTGGTTTATCTACTGCATCTGACAGAACAGAAAAATTGCACAAATGAAGAGCAGTAAAAAGGAGAACTACTAAGGACCAATTTATCATAGTTAATTCCTCAAAAAAATTTATCATAGTTAAAGTAGGAGGCTAGTTTTGACATTACAGGTTGAGACAGTTGAGTTTTAGGCTTGTTAGAAGACTAAACCTCAAGCAAAAAATGTTGCAGTTGATGAAGTTGGGATTCTGAAAATGACTTGCCGAATCCACGCGGAAAGAAGATGGCCTCACATATTGCAATTGCGTTCAACTGCTGGCAGGAGATGTGGTGGAAATTCTGAAAGAGCCGAGCACTGTTGGTACCCGACAGCAGGCAAAATGGAGCACATACCACCGGAGAACTTCCAGAAAAATCAAATCGTGATTGTGTTTTCTGCCTAACATTCTAACAACAAGCTCATGAGCATGGAGCTATGTGATCCATGATAGTGAAGTGGATGTTATCTGGGCAGGCAGGGGACGGCTCCAGAAGTAAAAGGCTGAATACTGCAGGGACGTGGCTGTGGATTCTGAATTTCTGATGCCCTCACGGTTAGGCAAGCACAGCAGGGACGTCGATGGCCTTGGCATGGTGGGAGGACTAGTTCGAAACTGAAATGGGTTTGAAATTTAGCAAGTTGATTTTTATGTTAATTTACTAGGTATTTTGCATGGGATGTCCAGCACATAAATTGGACTGATGTAAATGGACAAATTGAATTGTTAGCACAGCAGGCCTTTTCTTATTAAAGAAACAGTTAGTTTGCAACATGTCTTGCATGCATGATATTAGCTTGACATATACTACTTTGCTAATTCCTAAATATTTTAAATTCTTGAAAGATTTTATGAATACAGAATTTATATCTACACACGCATGAACACGAGAGTTGGGAAGGGAACGCTGACACACCAGGGCCGCGTCGTGATGTGGCGCCGGGAATCAAAACTATCGGATCAAATAATCATCTGAACCAATGCAGATACTGCAAAGTGGATGACTCGTGGGTGGCTCCCAATCGATTCGCGGCTCGACCGTCGGCCGGCAGGAGTCGTCTGGTTGGTTCAACTGACTAAAATTTCGGTCCATCACATCGAAGGGAAGAATATTAATTAGAAGTATTAAATATAGATTAATTAAAAAATACATTACATAAGCGATGACTAATTTACGATAAGAATCTATTAAACCTAATTAGTTCGTGATTAGATAATATAATGCTACAGTAATAATTTAATAATTATGTACTAATTATAGATTAATCATGATATTCGTCTCGCAGAGTAGATATGACTTATGCAATTAGTTTTATAATTAGTTTATATTTAATGCTACTAATTGTCACTTACGTGATGCACTATCAAACACAGCCTTAGTCCAAGCACGAGCGGCGCCGTCTGACGTGACATGGCTTGCGGCTGCCCGGCCGTAAGTGTCGTCGTCACCAGCCGGCAGGTTGGTCCCGCCATCTGACGGTGCCGCCTCTGCAACGCCTAGCTTTGTTGGTGCATAATTATTACCTTAGAACATCTCTAATAGACAAGTTAAATCGTTTTTTAAAGTTAAATTTAGCTATTGTTACGGAAAAAACGTTTCCAACGGCATAATAAATTTGATGGCTCTTTATGCCACCTCATTCGCTATCTATTTTTAGCGTCAAATCTATTTTTGAGAGTAGCTAAATCAGTAAATTTGACTAGTCTTTTTAGGTAATCTCTTAAAGATGCTCTTAGCTATTCTTGTTTCAAAAATTTAGTATAAATATATTTACTTCCTCCGTTCTAAAATATAGGTCGTTTAACTTTTTAACCCCAAGTTTGACCACTCGTCTTATTCAAAAATTTTGTAAAAATATAGTCAAATTTAAGACATTTGTGAAGATTTTATATTAATAAAGTAAACCACCACAAAAAATATGATAATTTGCATAAAAATTTGAATAAGATGAGTGGTCAAACTTGAGATCAAAAAAGTCAAACGACCTACATTTTAACACGGAGGGAGTATGTTAAAACGTACATGTTTTATCTACGCCTTTGTTTGTCCCTTCAAAATTCGCCTTTTTCCTGAGGTATCTTTGGGTACTAGTGATTGGCGCGCGCATGGGCGCGCGGCGCGGTGTATTGCCTGATCCATAGTTGTTGAGATACAGGTTCACATACAATTTAATTTACCACGGGCTGTACAAATTTTAAATATTATATAGGCGCAGAGTTCTTGGTAATTCATCACAAACTGTCCAGTTTAGACAGTAAAGATCATTATTTTGGGTTACTTAATAAGTTAGACATGTACATAGGCTTGATAATATAGTAGACTAACAAAATCTCAAGAGCATAAGTATTGCAAGTGTATTAGAACAACAGATTAAGATACAATAGTAGTTCCTTGACTGTAAGATAGATTAGTTAGATCAGTTGTAGACATGGTAATTGTCACTGTCGTATTGATTGGGGCCTGTGGTCCCATCCATAATCGTGGGATGCACCATTGCATGAATCTGCACAATATATTTGAGTATCTGAGAATGTGTTTGAAAAATTCCTAGAAAACAATAGTTTTTAAAGGAGTGTATCTATTTCTTTATTAATCAAATGTTTGCCAGGGTATCTGAGTATGTTTGCTAGAGTTGCTAAAAGAGTGTAGACAAATGTTTATGTGGGGCTTTATTATGGGTGCGATTATCAAAAGATTATAAATGCTATTGTTCACAAGAGGATTGTTGAGCTTAAAAGGAAACAGGGGGATTTTTTTAGGAATAAAAAGAGCGGAGAGCTAGAAAAGACGGCAAATGTTCAAAGTTTTTTAAGTGCCACACATGGTGACACTTTTCTGCAGAGACAGTAACAGGTGTACATCAACAGAATATGAGGGAAACATTTAGAGGAGAAAACCGGCATAAATTTAGAGCAAACCATAAAGACAAAATTGGAAAAAGGATCAGCCTGTCAGATCCCACACACCTGCAGTAGTATAAGGCTTCATGTGGGCACAATTCAAACTGCAATTTTTTTCCTTAAACATGCAGGAGAGCTATGATATTTCATTAAAAGTACATAATGCAATTTAGAAACTAATAGTAAGGATTAATGATCAGGCAATTATATATTACGAACCCAAGAAAGATTCAGAGTATTTATACTCTGTTAACTAAAAAAGCATGATTTAGCTGAATTTTAGATGATAAGCAATGATTGGCGCACAGAAAGTAGGAAAGGGTGTTTATAAAAAATTATGAAGATCATGTTGGCATTCAGTTTCAGGGTATCGTGAACTCACCTCATTGCTTTCATAAATCAGGCAAGGTAAACCAGCATAGAAAGGCTGATGTTTGCTAATGTGAAACGAACTATAATATATTAAGGATAATATGGTTACTATACCCTGATGTGCCATGTAATAGACCCTGATCAGAGTAATGGTCATAATCTATGTCAAGGCTGTGCCCGTTTAAGGATTCTACGATGGGTATTGCAAGCATTAGTATAACATAAGTGGCTACCATGGGATTCAAAAAACAAGGATTCAAAATATAACAAACAATTGACCAAAGTAACTAAATGTATTTATCTTTTTATTCCTTATAGTTTATTCACAGACCCATTGCACTGTTGTACTGTAATGTTGCACTGCCATTGTGTGTATATAAATTTTGCGATTCTCTTCATATTTGAGGTGGGCAAGAAACCACTAACCATAGAGAGAAACTGACATTTAATGGTGCCTATGACTTCCAAACGCGCTGCCAAGCAAGGCTGAGTAAGGGAAGAAATCCTTAGAGCAACAGAGAGAAAAAATTGAAATGGTAATCAAACATGTATATGTCTAAGTTTATGAATCAAGTAGTGCATAATGGTGTGTGTCATGTCATCGTTCTAACTGTCTTTGCTTCGCTATATAGAACTGCAAGATATTTTCTAGTAGTGTGCCTAGAATTGTCACTCGGTTCATATGAGGAAACAATCTATGGAAAATTCATTTCATATCTATAACTCGCGCATAGTTTAATGTACCTGTCTACAAAGGTTAAACAAACTACAAACTGAATTCTGATATGCAGCTATGGGTAATGCTACCGCATCATAGAACTATTATTAACTGCATGATTTTAGATCTTTCTTCTACTTTGATGTAAAGATGATGTTGACATGTATATTCAGCTGGTTAGAAAGGGAATATAAATATATAATTCACCTAACCACAATGTCTGAGAGAAAGAATTACAACATATTATAATTAAACTCGGGTTCTTCCCACATATCAGCTCTTGAGAAGTAAGAATTTAGAAACACAATGTGCAATATGTTCTCTTGCTATGATGAGTATTTTAGTTAGCTGACCAACCATGCTGCTCCGCTGCAAATATGAATAGATTACCTAAAAACATGCATGAGCTTTATTTCTGAATTGGAAAATACACCTTTGTGTTTGACATACAAATGATATGCTTAATTGTAAGCCACGCTGGTGTGATGCCTAAAGGTGCTTCAACCAAGCAGGTCAAAACTTTTTATTCAGATTAAACTGAATTGTTGAGAAATAGTAAGTTTTTTATGACAATCAAGCTCTAAGAGCAGTAAGATACAACGCCTAGAAACTGAAGCTATAAAAAATTATTGACAAGAAAGAAAAAAAAATTATCCAAGAATGGTAAAGAAATCACTATGTGAAAAAAGAAGATATTGCAGGGAATAATTGTTTTTTGGCTTATCTTTCACAATCTGATTGCTAGCAAAACTAAAAAAGGGGCACCAATTATGCCAAAAAATGAAGGATTACTACGGATGTTTGTATACATAACACAGGGCAAACCTACCGAGCACCATAGATTTACTGGAAAAACTACAGTCTACATTGGTACATGCCTACAACATATGATAGATTTCCCACAGGCAAATGCCAAAACTGTAAACATCACACTTCATGTTGTATGGTTTACTACCAGGAACCTAGAACACAAAAACCAAAGAATTTAACCCTTAATATGAGAATAACTGAAAATACTGCACATGTCCGAACATAATCGATTCAAAAGGGGTCTAGTACCTCTGGGCGTGGATCTGTTGCTCCAGTCATGTTCTGTAGATTGTGAGCCTCAATGGTAGCAACATCAGCAATCTTAAGGATTTACTGCAGAGTACTTCCAAGGCGCCATTTTCTTTCAGAGTTCACACTTCGATTTACAACTTTTGTAAACTGTAGATAATTGAATCTGCAAAGGAAAGTTGCATGCAGCTATCAGTGGGTTTAAAGATACATAATGCATGCAGGTCACAACACAACATACTCTTGCTGGCAACTGGCAAGTTGGTACATGCACCACCACTGGATTTGCTGGCAGGAAATCTAAGGTCTGTGGTCTCCATAGATGCACAACAAACCGCCAGAAACAGTATATGGTTAACTATTTTTGAAAGAAGACCATAAGGGGAAAAAATCTTATATTTAACGATAAGAAAGGTAAGGATCAGCATATTCACAAGCATCTCAAGAGACATTCAAATAAATGTGTGTGTGTAAAAATATATACATATATATGCCTTGGTTTTGTGCTTTTGCGTGTGACCAAAAGAAAACTAAAGCAAGGTAATTCTATTTGACTATTTCCACTTAACAAAGGACCCCAAAGGAAATCAAAGAAGATAACTCTATTTGAGTATTTCTACTCAACAAAGATAATCATTGTTATAGACTTGCGATGGTGGTGGCTCTGCGAACCTTAGTAGTGCTGGTATCCTATTAGGCAATGATTCATTATATAAGATAATTAATGCATATTCACAAAAAAAAGATAATGGATGCAGGTATATGAAGTAATTTTACCAATACAAATTGGCATCTAGTTATCATACGTTGGAATCTTGAATTCAACATTAGAGTTTTTCAGGTTTTGTTGTCATTGAAATCAACCTTACCGGCATTTTATCAAACACCTTGGAGGCATGGTGATGTTGGTACAGTGCCATCTAGATCTTACATGTGTGCTGTTGTTATGCCCTGCTCACTTCGATCAGCACCTATCCTTGCAGAAAACAAAAGCAAGGATTCGGAGGATTAGAAGAGACAACTGCCTTTTGTTTGTGTGTGTGTGAGAGAGAGAGATGGCATTGGGATAAAGATGCCTGATCTCCATGGCTCCATGGGGATTGGAGGTCAAGCATGAGGGGAGGGGTTATTTAACTATTTTGCCATCCTTACGGATGGCCATCCTTCAAATGCCAGTTTTAGAATGGCAACAACACTATCGCCATCGTCTCCCGCAATAGTGTAACGCCCGTGTTAAATCTCTGGGAAAATCACTAATGAAATCACCGGTGAAAAGCTTTTCAAAACTTTTTCCGCCGAGCTCCCGTTCCCGCCAAACCCTCCCGCCTTGTTATCACCGCCCCCTCTCTTTTCCTGTTCCCCTCGCTATCACTGCCATCTTTTCCATCCCATCCCGCATCGCCCGCTCTCGGGTCGACCGCCGGGCCACCCATCTCTGGCCGACCGCTTGTCGACTCGCCGCTGCGAATCCCGCCGCTTCCCTCCCCTTTTTCCCCTCTCTTTTTCTTTTCCTTTCTTTTTCCCTTTTTCTTCCTTTCTTTTTTCCTTTTTATTTTCTCCCCCTTTTTTTCCCTTCCTCTGCTTCCCTCGGCCACGAGCGTCACCGCTCTGCTCTGCCCCGCTCCCCCGCTCCGCTCGCCGCCGGCCACTCTCTCCCTCTCTGCTCTGCTCATCGCCGCCACTCCACCTCTCTGCCTTGCGCCGCGCCAACACGCCACCATGGCCACTGCTGAGCCCGGCCACTGAGCTGCCACACCGCACACCCAAGCGCTCGCGCACGCCAACACCGCCGCCGCTGCCACCGACACGCCGCCGTGCCGCCCTCGCCCTGCCACCATACGGCCGACACCCAGCACCACTGGAACACGCCGCCACCACCTCGACGGCCACGCCACGCCACGGCCCGTCCCTGAGCGCACTGCCGACCGCCGCACTCACCCGCACGCCACCAGCGCCGCCAGCTCCGCGGCAGCTCCGCCACCGCAACGCCGCTCGGGTCCCAGCCGCTCGGATGCGCACGCCACGTCCCGACGCACGCTCACGATAAGCTCTGCGCCGCCGTACCAATCACGGCCGCGGGCCCGGCCGCCATTAACTCCGCCGCCGGCCGCTCCTACCGCCCGCCGAGCCCCCCTCGTCGGCCCGCCACTCTAGCCCTCCTCCGCGCTTATAAAGGGGGCACCGAGCCTCTCCTCCACCCCCACCAACTCGAGCGCCACCCAGCTTCCCTTCCCCACCGCTGCAGCGCCACCACCCGCTCGCCATTGCCGCCGCCGCCGCCTGCTCTCGTGGGCCGGACCCCTCACCCCATTTCCGACCGTGGTAAGAGCACCTGTGGACTCGCCATGCTCCCCTCTTCCTTTTCCCCCTGTTCCCGTCCACCGCCGCCGCCCACTCGCCGGCGAATCGGCCGGTCAGTACCGCCGCCACCGCTTTTCCCCCCTGCACTGTGTCGCGGGGAAGAATGGAACATTTGCCCATAACCCCCTACCCTTTCTGCTATTCCAACCCGCGGTCCGAATAAACAGGAACCCCCCTCTCTTTGGCACTTTACACAAAACCCCCTGGACTTTCACTAAATCAACCCGCAGTCCACCAGCACTATTCCCCCTCTCTCTGTTTATTTCGCCAGAGGCCCCTGAGTTTTCCCATAATTACAGAAAAGTCCTTATTCTTTATAAACAGCCCCTAAACCCCACTAAACTCGTCATTTCATGCGCCAAATTAATCCCGTTTGACCCCAAACTCCACCACAATATTCACCAACATATTTCCGCCAGATCCAACCAGTCCATACTCAAAAATAATCATGTCATCACCTTTCGCTCTCGTTTTCCGTTCTTTCCTTCTGAGCTCAATAAAAGCTTTTTCTTTTATTTATTGGGTGTCTGCTTGTGTGTGCCGTAGACTCCGCCGTGAACGAGGAAGGACTCGAGGAGGAGCAGTGCTACGAGCAGGAGCTTGGAGACCAAGACCCCGGGCAGGAATCCCCCGAGGGTTGGGAGAACGGCAAGTGCAATCCCACCCTTTGATGCATACTGTTGTCCCAGTTTTTATAAACACAACCCATGGCCTGATTTACGAAACTTGCATGATTTTACTGCTAAACCCAGTTGGATAGCCACTCCTTGACTGCTATGACTAATTCCTTGACAACCTAGATTAATGTTTGAATATGACAATGCTCTGTTTAAATATTGGTCACTGCTAGATATGCTCAGGAACATTTTACCATTATACCCACATAACAAATACTTGGTGTTCACAAAAGCAACCGTGTGCGTACTTTAAAATAAAAGAGATGATTTGTGCAAATAAAATGAGTAACCGTGTGGGATGAGATAGACGGTATTCCCGCGTGAAATACCGAGGTGAGCTCGAACCCGTGTGGTTGAGCATGGTGGGAGTTGTCTATCCTATCACAAGTTTTGGGATGATGTTGATGTGTCATCTAGCCTAACCCATTTTTCTGTACCACCACTCGACCGTTGTATGTGGCAACGGCCTAGCATAAATCCCACTAGTTGAGCTGCTGGTTATGTGGTGTGCTGGTGAGCAACAGAGGGCCATGGAGCCGGGGATACGGTCTATGTGAGGTATGCCCCTGGTTAGAACCTCGTTGGTAGGTTGCTAACCCCTGGTCGCGTCTGTGATAGCTTGTCAGTTTAGCTATGGTGGGTAATGGCTTTGATAGGAGCTGCACTGGCACTAAGGTGTTCTTGTTGTGGTAGCCTACTTGTGGTTGTGTACACCTCTGCAGAGTTAAAACCTATCCGGATAGCCGTGTCCACGGTATTGGGCGAGTTACGGCTTGGTCACTTCACTAGTCCCCTGTTTTGGTGTAAGAAAGTGTTGGTGTTTGGATTGAGCTGAGAAATGTTTTGACATGGGCTACGACAGATGGGAAATCTGGTAGCAACAACATCTTGTACGAAAAAGTGTTACATTTATTGTTCCTTTTAAAAGTAATATTTGTGAAAACCCATTGCGAAAACCAACCCCTTGCATATGTAATAAAAATTGCTTTGCTGCTAAAAGAACCATGAGCCTTCCTTGTTGCAATCATTGCATACTTCTGTTACTCCCTCCGTGGTTGTGGTTGCGATTGCTGAGTACGTATGTACTCACCCTTGCTTAATCTGTTGCAGAAGCAGACCCGGACTTTGTGCCTGAGGATATCGTCTAGTGGGGTTCGTTCTGCAGCCAACCTTTGCCTGTGTGTTAGGGTCACCCGCTGGAAGCCGCATGCGTTGCCACTCTGATGAAGATCTCTATGTTATCAACCTCTTTATCTGGAGCTTAGTGTTAGTTCTGTTTGTTGTGGCCCTGCAATGCCACCGTCTCCCGTAATGTTGTCGTTGTACTGAACTATCTGTTGTAATAATGTGAACCAGCATCCTGGGACTGGTATTTGTATCACATTAAGTTCTCTCTTTCGAGGGGACGCTTCAAATAGCTTACAGAATTGCCACTTTTGCTGACGTGTCGTGCCATGTCAGCGAGTAACCGTGCCTCCGACGTGGCCGAGCGGCGTGAAATGCCCCTGATGCCCCTCCCCTTATCCACCAAAACCAGCACCAACTCGTACACGAGCCATCCACTCCTCTTTCTTCTACCACCGACGCGTGGGACCCGTATGTTAGAGCCATCTTCAACCTGATGGCCACCTCTCGAGCCCGGGCTCGCCATCGCCGCCGGCGTCGGCGCCGAGCTCCTCGGCCTCCCCCGCGGCACCGACTCCCGCCGCGTCACCATCCGCCTCGCGCGAGGGCGGACCCGCCTCCTAGTCCAGCCTCCCGCGGCCAAAGCCCGATTCCCCAAGCCGCCGCTCCCTCCTACGCATGTGCCCGTCTCCGCCTGTGCACCGCGGGCGAGGACGGCGCAGAGGAGAGGCTCGCTTCACACAGCGTTGGCAGCTGCGGGCTCGGACGGCGACGTGTAGGCGCAGGCGAAGGTCCCCTCGGCGTCTGTGCCCACGAGCACGACGCGGAAGCGGTCGTCGTCGTCGCAGAGCAGCGCGGCATTCCAGCTACGCGGGGGCCGCGACAGCATCAGGGCGGGGAGGTCCAGGTGGTTCTGGTGATGGTCGCCGTCGCCGGCGGAGGAGGTGTCATCGTCGCCGGCGACGTGTAGGCCCAGGCCAGCAGCGCGGAGGTGAGCATGGCGAGCACCGGCGCCGTGTACTTCTCGAGCTTGCGGATCCTCTCCATGCCCTGCATGATGACGGCGATCTGCGCGGCGGGGAAAGCAAGGATGCACACAAGCTCGAGCGGCGCCGCGCCGAGGCTCGGCACCGGCGCGGCCAGCGGCGGGCACGACTTGAGTCGGGAGGGGAGGAGGAGGAAGATGGCGCGGCCGTCGATCCAGGACTCGATGTCGAACAAGCCGCAGGTGACGAGCGCGCGGATGGCGGCCGGGACGTGCGTGGACCAAACGTAGCGGGTCGTGGAACTGCAAGAGGCAGCGGCGGCTCGTGTTTGTGACGGCAACGGGTCAGAAATGTGGTGATGCGGCGCTAGCTTGCTAGCTCTGCTCAAGCGAGGAAAGAGCAGGTGGTCATCGTCTATGGAGAATATGGCTCTGACGTACGGGTCCCACGCGTCAGCGGTAGAAGAAAGAGGAGTGGATGGGGCTGGTTTTGTTGGATAACGGGAGGGGCAGCAGGGTCATTTCGTGCCCGTCGTCCACGTCGGAGTCACGGTCACTCGCCGACGTGGCGTGACACGTCAGTAAAAGTGGCAAATCTATAAGCATCTTCGGGGGACGATGGCGATAGTGTTGTTGCCATTCTAAAACTGGCATTTGAAGGATGGCTATTCGAAAGGATGGCAAATAGTTAAATAACCCTGAGAGGAGGTAGTGACGATAGGCAGGGGGAGGGTAGGGCACGGAATCAGAGCAGCGCCCCACGGTCAGCGCAGGCTGAGGCCGTGTCCACTGCCGCGCGCCTCACTACCGACTCTCGCGAGCTCGAGGCTGGGTGGCGGTAGAGGAGCAGAATGTTGTTGCAAAGCTTCATCTGCGCCGCAGCCAGTCATTCTCCTTGCCCGGGCCGGAGCCCGACCCGGACAGCTGCAGCGACGGAGGCTCCAGGAACGAGCTTAACAGCAGGATCGGCTCCTCTCCCGAGTACACCGGCCGGCCCACGGCAGCGGGCAGCCACCGGACCGGCACCGCCTCGGCCACAGCGTGCGGCGTCACCTTCCAACGATGGATATCGCAGAGCAGCCGCCTTTTCCCAGCCGGGACCAATCATCGGCGAACTCCCACCTGCATCACCACAAGATCAAAATAATCAGTACCATGAAGCCCTGAAAACACAGAAAAAGAAAGAAATCGAGTTCAACAGGTGATACGGAACAAACCGGAACAAAAAAAAGGGAAACGATTGAAAGGATCCAAGAGAAATAACCTTCAGCGTGAAGAAAAGGAAAGGGAGAAACCAGGCGGTGGTAAAAAAAAAGGCGAAGAGAGGAAAAAAGGAAGAACAGTACCGTAGTCAGAGCACATGCTGCTGTATTTTAATGGCATGTCTTCGTGTGGTCAGCGTCTGTGCCCCGCCGCCGTTGTGTCTGCGGCTTCATGGGCTTGCTCAGGTCCGCCCGTGTAGCAGGGAAGAAGACGCCCTCCGTTAGATGGAGGCGGAGCTGGGATGTGAACTACGGGGGAGTAGAGGCTAGCGAAAGCACCAGAAGCAGATAGCACAACATGATGTGCAGAGTAGACGAGGTGACGAGGAGGTCTGGAGTATTCCAAGGGAAGATATTATTGGTAGGCCCAACTGCCGTTTGACGTGTGGATCACACTACACCAAGGTCAGTCCTCAACCAATAGCAGGCACCGTAGATTAACGGTCTGATGGAGTAAAAATTTTTAACCATCATGCGAGTGGCAGGACAATTTCGGTTCATGGGCCGGTGATCCAGCCGCTGGAAGTATTGGGCTGGGCTGGGAAGAGTAGCGACTAGAAAGAAACAACAGGTCCACTTCCTTTTTTCTAAACAAGGCCCTCTCGGCTTCTCCTCTCCCAACGCCAGCCACATCGCAGTCTCGCCTTCCTCCGCCACCGCGCCGGCGGCAGCCACAGGTACGCTTCCTTTCCTCCTCTCTCCCTCCCCCGTCGGCGCCCTCATCCTCCCGCGGCCGCCGCTTCCCTGCAACGTGTATACCGTCCATCCGGATTCGATCAACTGACTCACCTCTTCCAGTTTGATGTCCCCTCGGCTTGCATGGACGAATCGCTAGTTACTGTTCCGCGGACTGCGGATCTCCTCTTTGCCGTGGAAGCCCAAAGCTTTCTGGGTCCAATACGTCCGTTTACGCTTTGAATTTTTGCTAATTTGTATGTGCTGCGTGGTGGGGGCGGCTCGGTGCTGTGGGGCGCCGTCCGTGCCTGATGTGGCCGCTACCTGTTCGGTGAAATGTCTACTAGTCGAATGCCGCAGATAGTTTGGCATCTCAGTGACCAAAACTTTCTTGGATGGTTTATGGGCTAGTTATAAGCTGAGCGGTAGCTCTTTCGTCTGTGAATTAATGTAGTTGCTAGTTCGGCGTTCAAGGAGCTGGCGCTGCAGGAATGGGTAGTGCTATACTTCACGCATGATTGTCCACGGTTACCATGTTCTTGGTCTTCCTCGTAATTTCAGAGAATTTCTCTCATTACTGAAGAGGTACCGGTATTGAATAATCTCAAACTGTTTTGTGTTTCTTCGGAGCTCCAAAGCATTCATGTTTGGCTTTCTGATTTTGCTCAGGTCCTACTATTGATTTACTTTCAAAATGCGCAAAGCTTTGGCGATATCATGCTTGCAATTAGATGTCTGCCAACGTTACCATTAGCTAGTATTTGATACGTTTTCTGTCATTCTAATTTTAAATGTGCAACAATTTTTTATTGCACACACTTTCTTTAGTGGGAAAAAAAGATGCCATCACAACAAAGTCCAGTATTGGAACAAACAGTATATTAATACTCTATCAAGAATTGCCAGTCCAGTTTTTTAGAGGCATATTTTTAAAAATCTATATATTCAGGAGCTTATAATTAAGTAATTCATTGTTCATGGCCAAACTGAAGACAAACATTACCTTTGCATTTTGTCAATATGCTGTAGGTTTTGAATGCCTTGCTTGCTTTGTCTATTGTGTCTGACAGAACAGAAAGTTTCTAGAAATGAAAAACAGTAAAAAGGACAACTACTAAGGGCCAATCTATCATAGTTAAGTAGAAGGTTAGTTTTGACATTACAAGTTGAGACAGTTGAGACTTAGGCTTGGTGGAAGACTAAACCTAAAGCAAAAATGTTGTAGTTGATGAAGTTGGAAATCTGAAAATGCATGGCCGAATGCAGATTTCTTATCGAATACTTCCATACCTCACATGATCTTTCATGGCTGCAGGTGACTTGCTGCAAGAGAAAATGGCTTTCTCGTCAGTTTTCAGGAGAGTAAATGTCAAAGAACTAATCTCAAATGCATCAGTGTATGCTAGTGCAACAGGTGATAACATGTGTGCAGTTGGTGTAACTTTCACTTATCTGCTATTCGGAACAATTATTTCACCTTCCTGATATATGCTTGATTCCAGAATGTTCTGGAGGAATGAGCTTGGTGTTTAGACGCTGGGCCACCAAGAAGACTGCTGGATCGACAAAAAATGGCCGTGACTCCAATCCGAAGTATTTGGGTGTTAAGAAGTTTGGCGGAGAGGTACAACCTTTGAATATATATGGCATCTATTAATTTTTATCCCATGGCATTGATGGAATTCAGAGTAACTTTCTTAATTGCATCAAAATTACTACCAGTTGGAGCCTTGGATAGAATATTGATACTCGTTTTCAAAGTTATTTTCTTGCATTGGAATTGATCTGATGCTGTTAGTCTGTTAACTGGTCGCCAACAATTGTGTTAATTTTCCAGAAAGTGGAACCAGGAAACATCATTGTCCGCCAAAGAGGAACGCGCTTCCACCCTGGGAACTACGTGGGCATGGGCAAGGATCACACTCTCTTCTGCCTGAAGGAAGGCCATGTGCGATTTGAGCGCAACAAGCTGACTGGTAGGAAATGGGTTCATGTTGACCCTGTGGCTGGTCATGTTCTTCACCCTGTCTACGCCAGTGGCTCAACTACTGCAGCTGACCTGGATGCGCAGTTGTAGTGACCACACAACTGCTGCTGCTCTTCTCGTTGATGGTGCAGCTACTCTGCTTGCCATCAGCACAAGTGCCTCTTAGTACACAATGCAACTTGTTCCAGTGAAGATGCATGTGAGTAAGATATACTTGCAATATGCAGTTTCAGTGAGGAACATGAATTTCAGCTTGGTTAATGTTCCTTTTATTAACAACACCAGTTTTTGGACGCAAGGTTGGTTTATTTAGTTTCATGTGTATGGTGACATGATGGCTGGTGGACCAGAATCTTATGCTGTGCTGCATTTTTGGAACTATGTACGTTCGAGTGGAACGTTTATCCCTTTTGGATTAGGGAATTCTGTATTTCTGTTCAAAATTTTGAAGGTGCTAGTCGCTTTTCTTTTTACTATACATTATCCAGTCACAATGACTATAGTTAAACAGAACATCCTCTAAAACCTAAAGGAACTACATTTTTCGCTGTCTTTCTGCCCCTTTTGTAACCCATGTTTTTTTGGCAATATAGGATCCCATGAATTTAATAGCAAACAGAATTTGAAAACTCCCAGAACTAAAGGGCCGAGACAATATGTCTTATTATTTGGTGGTCACCCCAAAACTAAAGGGCTGAGAACATGTCTAATTATGTAGCGGTGTACCACCGTACTACTTGGCTAAGTGGGTCACCCCAAAAAGAAAAAATATATATTGCTTTAATTGTATGGTATTGAATCACTAAAAAAACTCTAACAAAATTGAAAGAGAAGTTAAGTCAACAAGAAAATGTCGACTCAGCTTTTCTCGTAAATATAGTTGGGTCAAAATATTTCAAATAAGAAAAAGTTGAATTGCTAACAATATTGCATCAACATTTTTCTTAAAAAAGAATTTTCATTGTAAAAATGTTGGACAAATTAAGCAAAAAAGTTAAGTCAATAAAAAAGGCATGAAAGAAACATCAAGAGGTGGAAATAAATGAGCTAAAAGATGTAGAACAAATTAGCCAAAAATAGAAATTGACTGCTACTTAGCTACGTACTAGCGTACAAAATCTAAGAAACCCTTAAACTCCACGGAGATTATAGAATCCCTCTGTATTTCTCGTCCCTCCCCGCGCTCCCTCTCTCTAGTGTAATGTTTTGTAATATTATCTAAAACTCGAAACTAGTGTATAGAATCCCTCTCAGATCATAAGGGACTAAGATATGTTTAGATTTCACCTCCTTCATCGTACATGTAAGAGTGACTAATAGTAATAGTGCCACTTTAAAGTTTGCTATTTCCAAGGATGGTAATGGACACCGCCCAATAGTTTGCAAATTATGGAGCATTTAAAGGCTAGATTTTTAAAAATTGAGGGATTTTTCTAATCCGTTTAGATTTTTGGAGTCAATAATCCAGCGGATTGTGAGGTGGTTGTAAGACAACGTTGTAGATGGCTAGAAGCTAGAGCAAGAAGGTTTGTGGGATTACACAATATATATTGGTAGACCGTAAAAAGGTGAAATGTAATATGAAGTATTTGGATACAAAAGTAGATGGTGAGGTTGTATTGGCCATTGTGTTTTATAGTTGTACTTTAGAATTTGTATACTAGAACCCTAGGCTTTGCATGGGCATCTCTCGCTTGTCGTGACAACCAAAGATACAACGCGCTCTATCGCATTGTTTTTTCTCTTTACTTTTTATCATTTCCTTCAACCTTCCTTTCTTCTTCTCCATCCATTCATTCACGTCCTTAGAGTTTTGCATACCGTCTGTCTCACCACACCCTCCACGTCTGCCTTCTTCGTCCAACAGCTAGTCACCGGAGACGCAAACTGTCGTCTGGCAATCTTATCATATTGTTGCCACTCTATGTTGTCCTTCGCTATGTAACTACTTGTCGGTGCCGGAATTGGTCGGCCAATCCCCGGCGCCTAAACAGAATGCGCTGTGTCCCGTCCCTTGACGGTTGATGCAAGAGCTTAGTACAATGAGACGGTGTTTATCCTGGTTCCGACCGCGGGGGTCGTACTTCCAGCGAGGGCGCTCAAGGGCGTTGTACTATCTTGCACCGGAGTGCTTGCAGAAGGGGGGCTACAAGCACTGCGGGAGAGGAGATTTCTCCAAGTCCCTGAGAGCGAGTGTGTGTTTTTCTCTCTGGTCCCCCGTCGTTCGCTCCGCCCCCTTCCCCCTTTTATAGATCAAGGAGAGAAGGGAGGGAGGAGTTACAAATGCGATTGTGACGTGTGTTACAGGGGTGCGCTCTGGAGAGCATGGCGCCGGGCCTGCCATCGTCCTTGACCCTGGCGGAGGACTCATGTCGAGCGCTGTCTTCTGCGGGCGTCGTGGCCGTCCCTGTGCTTGTTTTGTAGCGGTTTCGCGGGGTGCTGCTGTCATAGTCCATGTCCAGCTGCCCATCGCCGATTGATCTCGAGGGTGGGGCAGGTGGAGGAAGGACGAGAGTCGGCAGCACAGGGCCCGGGGTGGTCGTCGTCGTCGGCCACAGTGCGCGGCGTGCCTCGTTCGTTAGGGGATGGCCGAGAGTTGGCAGACTCGACCTGTCGCTTGCCATCACCTGACCGGGAGTTGGTGGAACAGAGGGGCGGATTGACCCCTGAGAGTCCGCACAGTGCTTTGTACCGCCGCGTGCGCTTTCACAGTGGCGGTGAGGGCGGATGGCGACTGGAGCAGGTGGAACAGTGGGCACTGTTGATGTCCGGCGCGGTGTGGGGGAAGATTGCTTTTTGACTTCGGCGCTTGGCTGATGGGGCAGGCATTAATTGCCTTCGTCGGGTGGCGCGCCGGAGTGGATCGGGCAGAGGCTGCTTTCCTCGCTCGAGGGGGTTCGCTACCCCCGAGCGAGGCGGAGCTTGTTTCGCCCGCTCGAGGGGGCTCGCGGCCCTCGAGCGAGGCGGAGTTCGTTTCGCCCGCTGGAGGGGATTCGCGGCCCTCGAGCGAGGCGGAGTTCGTTTCGCCCGCTCGAGGGGGCTCGCGGCCCTCGAGCGAGGCGGAGTTCGAGTGATGACGCGGTTCTTTCGTAGTTAGTGCGTTTTTATGTTTCCATCAGGGTGATTACCCCGATGGTTGGGGGACCCCCTGGGTTTGTCCCCGACAGTAGCCCCCGAGCCTCTGGCGGACTGTGGTTCAGTCGGGCAGAGGCTGATGGTTTTCGCAGGGTCGTTCCCGGGCATTCTGCGGGGTTTACCCCTTCTCGGTTATGCACGTTCTTCCGTGGGGGCGCGCGTGCGCACCCGCGGGTGTAGCCCCCGAGCCCTTGGAGGAGTGAGTCCACTCGGGCAAGGGCTTTGACTTTCGAGGGTTGTGTCGATCGCTCCTCTTTTGATGTGGCAGGGGCGAGACCGAGTTATACGGAATTCGGGGGGCTGACCCTGCACGGCTTTCGATGTTTTTCGCTCATAAGAGGAGGAGGAGATGCTGCAAGGAGCCCCCGAGCTCCTGGCCCATGCGGAGGCGATCGGAGAGGCTTCTTGTCTTTGAATTGCGACCATCGCTTCCCCTTCGCGGGGGAGAGGGGTGAGGTCATCCGTGCAACCCTCGAGTCGGGCAGCGTACACGGATGCCTCGGTGAGCTGTTAACGGGTAGTTCAAGTGGACGTCTGTGCCCCGTTCGCTAGGGGTCGGCTCGTGGTCCGGAGACACGTCCATGTAGCGCTTGCAAAGGTTTGCTAGGTGGGGCTCGGTCCCTTTCGTTGGGACCGAGGGCGCGAAAGCTCTCCCTCGTTGGGATCCCCCCGACTAGCTGCCTTTGTCTGGCCTTGAACACGACAGGAGCGTCCCCAAACTTCGCGTTCGGAGTAAAGTCCGTTCGACACGCCCGAATCGTCCCTGACTCTGTTGATCTGGAGCGCCTGTCGAACCCTTTCGAGGGCCAGGCTTCGTACTCCTGATCAGTAGGGCCTAGCGTTTGATGCGGGTTGCCCCCGAGCGGCGGGCTCGAGGCTTGGCCGAGCGCGATCGGTGGCCTTCGCATTATTCGATCCGGGGCACCCTTTGAACCTTTTCGAGGTTCGGGCTTCGAATCCCAATTAGTCGCGTTCGTGCCTCGGGAAGGAGGAGCGTTGCAGCTTTACCCAATGGCTGGGTCATTTTGGCTCCGCGGGCCCGCGCACAACCGCTGGCGGGCGCGGGCGTGGCTGACGCGTTGCGGAGTGGGCGAGATGAGCGTAGTGGGCGCGCCTTTTTAGGTGGGCTTGGCGCGCGCGCGGGGGAGGCAAGGCGACGTGCAGTTAAGCATCGCAGGCGCGCCGTTTCCGCTTACCGTGCCGCAATAAATGCCGCCGCCCACGCGCGCCGGTTGTTTGGCGATCCTTATCGTGCGCCTAGCCCGGGTGTCAGTGACTCCACATGCCGCCGCGCTTAGCGCGCGGGTTCGGTGGCGGCACGCGCGGGCTGGCGTGGCGCGGCCGGGGAGAGCCCGTTCCCTATAAAAGGGGAGCAGTGGAAGGGGATTTTTTACCTTTGCCATCTCTCGCTCCAGCCTTCGCCCGTGCCTAGTGCTTGCCTCCAGCCTGCGCGTCGTGCTCCGCTCGCGTCTCGCCACTTTCGCCCCGCGCCTAAGCTCCTCTTCTCGCCATGGTTGTCCTTGAGGGTGCCACGGAGTGGACTCCATCGACCGCCACCGAGCACCTCCTGGAGGGCTTGGTGAGTAGCGGGCAACTGTCGCCCCGGGGCGATTCAGCGCGGCCGGCGTGGATCGTTCCGGCGCTGGCGGCCAGGGTGCCGAATCCGCCGGCGGGCTACGTGGTGAGCTTTATTCGCTTCCACGAGCGGGGCTTCAACGCGCCCGCGAGCCAGTTCATGCGGGGGCTCTGCCATCACTACGGCGTGGAGCTCCACAACTTTTCCCCCAACGCAATCTCGCAAGCGGCGGCGTTCGTCGGCGTCTGCGAGGGCGTCCTGGGGGTCGAGGCGCACTGGGACCTATGGGTCCACCTCTTCCGCGCCGAGCTCAGCACGTCCGGCGCGGGGAGGGGGGTGCGCCGCTCTTCGTGCGCGGGTGGCCTTACGCTTGCGCCGGTGGAGTCCAGGAAGCGCATCTACCCGTGCTGCAAGATGACAACCAACAACAGTGGGTGGGCTAAGGGGTGGTTCTACCTGCGCAACAACGGCCTGGGGCTGCCGGAGTACACCGGCAAGGTCCTGACGGAGAAGGCCGACTCCTGGGGCTATGGCGTCTCCGGCGACGCCCAGCGGCAGAGGCTCCGCCCGGTCGTCGACGTCCTCCGCTCCCTGGAAGGGTCAGGATTGACCGCGGCGCACGTGCTTGCGCACTTCCACCGCCGCCGCGTGGTCCCCCTCATGGAGAGGCCACTCCCTCTGTTCAAGATGACGGAGGGAGCGGACCCGGCGGCGCTGGCGGCGTCGCGCATGCTGGCGGAGCCGCTCCTCGAGGAGTACGTCGTCACGCGGGTGCGGACAGCGGTCCACCCTGACACCATGCCGAGCGACCTCCGGTCGTTCCGGTTACGCCCCGACGAGGGCCACATCCTGTCGGTGAGTCCTCCTTTCTCCTCTTTGTCGTCTCTTTTTTGGAACTTCTTTTTGATTTTGTCGTGATTTCAGGGGGTGGACTGCGGCCTCTACCGCTCCGTAGCGCCGACACCGGAGGTGCGGGCCGCGAATCGCGCCCGCCGCGACCGCGAGAGGGAGGCGAAGGAGGCGAAAAGGGCCAGCAGTCGTAGGAGGCAGGCCCGGCGGGACGCGCACCAAGCGGCGCTTCGCCGGTGGAGGAGGGACGGCGGAGAGACGCCGTCGACCCCCGAGGACTCTCCGAGCGAGGAGGAGGTCGAGGAGGAAAGCGAGGAGGAGATTGCCGGCGGCGGGGGGGGCCCGCTGTCGAGGCAATAGAGGTGGCCGCGCCGCTGCCAGATGCGGCCGTGGCGGTGCCCAGCGACGTCGCCCCAGCGGCGGTGCGGGCGATGGCCGCGTCGACTCGGCATGCGGCGCCGCGTCCGAGCGTCGAGGGCTCGGGGGGTCCGCAGCCCCCGAGTGATCCGAGGGGTACCTCGAGTTCGAGGAGGGCCCCTTCTTTAAGTGGCTCGAAGTGGAAGCTGCGAGGCTGCGTCCGGTGAGTTCTTCCTCGAATCTCTTTCGATTTCATTTTTTTCCACACGATTTCTCTTTTGACCAATGTTTCCCTTTTCTTGGTCCAGCGCTCGGGACGTTACCAGGGCTCCCCCTAATCTTGCGCCTAAGAAGGCGCTGAAGGTCGGGGGGTCCGATTCCCCTCACGCCGGGGAGGCGCGTTCGCGCGGGGCTCCGCGTCCCGCAGCGGTGCTTGAGGTGACGCCGGCAGAACCGGCGCCGGGGGCGCGAGGCTCCGGGCCGACGGGGGAGGGGAGGACGTCTCCGACGATGGAGCCGGGGCAAGGTGCCCCGGTTGTCGAGGCGGGGCCGAGGCATGGCGCCCTGGCGGCGGAGGTAGGCGATCGTGGAGGCCGTGCCGCCGCTTCGGCTCCTGCCGGTCGAGGGCAGGAGGCGGTTGCCCCGCCAACTTCAGGCGGTAGCCAGCGCGCTTCCCTCGTCGGGGCCTCTGCTGCTGAGGTGTCGGCGGCGTGGTTCCTGTCTCAGGGGCCGCCGCAGATGCCCGCGGTCCGAGGGACGCCCGAGTGGGATGCTGCTGAGGCGGCGCAGCTCCAGGATCGGCGCACGCCGAGCGAGTGGCCGAGGGGACCTGGCGTCCCCGCTCAGGTCTGGCGGAGCGCGGCCGAGGAAAACGAGATATGGGCCCAGGCCGAGCGGATCGGGACGGATCTGGAGCGGGCCATCTCGGCCGCCGCCGACCTCCACTCCAGGCAAGCGCTGGAGGTTTTTGAGGTATTCTCGCTTTCATCTTTAGTATTTTGAGATGTTTTCGGTTTCATGGCTTGATCTTGGTGACCTTTCGAGTAGGTCCTTCGGCAAGAGGCGGTGGACAAGACCGCTTGTATTGCGGGCTTGCATACCGACCTCCGCCGGCTCCGTCAGGCGAACGCCGACTTGGGCACGGACGTGACCCAGCTCACCGTCCGAGCCAGGGAGGCGGAGGCGGTGGCCCAAGCGCACGAGGAGGCCAAAGTGCGCGCGGAGAGGGAGCGCGACGCCGCGACGGAGCGGGAGGCCCGGACCTCGTCCGCGGCGTTGGAGCAGCTTGAGCTTGAGCGCCGCGCTCGAGAGGCCGCGCAATCCCAGCTCGCGGAGGCGACGGCTCAGGCGGGGCAGAAGGCCCGGGAGGCCGAGCAGCTGAGTCGCGCGCTCTGCGAGAAGGAAGCCGCGCTGGCGACCGCGGACGGCCTGCTCAACGAGGCGAGAGCCCTGGTGGACGGTAAGACTTCATGTTTCCTTCGGCTTTTCCTCGTGTCGAAAACTGCTCTCTGACGTGCCCGAGCTTTTGTCAGGGTTGCGGAGGGCCGAGGCCCAGAAGGCGGACGAGGTGACGGCCCTCCAGGCTGCCTACTCCGCGGCCCAGGGGGAGCTCGAGGCGCTGAAGGCTGCGGCCGACATGGCGTGCCGAGACGTCCAATGCGTCGACACGCAGTCGGGGTCGTCGCTGTCCAGCCGCCTGAGTTCCCTGAAGGGCTGCGTGGCGGAGCGTCTCGAAAACGCGCTTCACCTCGGGGTGAAGAAGGCGCTTGGGGTGGTGTCGACGCACTACGACATCGACCTCGCGGCGGTGGGGCGCGGGTACTTCATCGACGCCGACCTGGATGATGACGCCGCCCTCGCCGCCCTCGAGGAGGCTGATGACGGCGCCGAGAGCGCCGCGACGGCCTTGACCCTCAAGTTCCGGTACGACCTTTTCCCCGAGGAGGAGGAAGATGCGCCTGCCGACGCCGAGCCAGGGACCGCGACCGCTGCTGAAGTCGAGGCCGACCCGGAGGCCGACGCCGTGGCGGCCCTCGAGAACGACATTGCTTCGGTGAGCGGCGAGGAGAGTGGTCCCGGGGCGCTTTCGTCTGTCCCCTCGACCCTTGCCGCCGAGTCCATCGCGCCCTCGCAGGGGGATGGAGCCTGAAGAATTCGGGTTTCAAATGTATCTTATATACATATATAAAAACTAAATTCAAAAGTTGATTGCCTGTTTCGCACTTGTTTGGTTGTTTCGATGTGCTACTCTTAGCTCTTCGAAAGATTGTGGCCGGGTACTTCGGATTCGTGAGTAATTAAAACGTGGGGTGGTGAGGGAGGCGCTGTAGCCTTTCGCGGGCATAAGCAGTCTCACGACTCGACCGGCTCCAGTTTTGACTAGCTCACGCCCCGCCTCTCTCTAAGCGTTTCGAGTTTTAGCACAACTTTCGAAAAAACCGGGACGATTAGGGGGGTTAACCCCCTGTAGCCCCCGAGGGGGGCTTGGCTTTATTAAAAATAAAGCCAAGGTCCCCCTAGTTATGTTGTTAGCAACAATGTTTCCGAATTTTATTTCGGAAGCTTCTCGTTATTGTTAACTAAGAACATGAAGTATCTACGAGAAAAAACGGTAAGAGATTTAGGGATAGGAATAACGTAGCTGTTTGCCGTTTCGGGTGCTAGCGACGGCCTCGCCCCGTTCGCTCGCCCGCTCGCAGACACCAGGCTCGGGGTCCTTGGTGATGATGAACGACCCTTCTCGTGGTGGTGAGGACGTTTCGCGCTGGTCCGGTCCGGGGGGCGTCTGTACCTGGGCTGCAGGGTGACCACTAACACGAATTGGTCGGGCCAAGAGGAGGTTTCGTTTGTTTGGCGTGCCGCGCTTTCCCCTTAGCTCGAGATCGGTTTCGGCAGATGGACACTAGTAACTTTGGCGCCGGGTGGTGAGGGGGATACCATAGCCCTTCGCGGGCGTAGGTGGTCCCACGACTCTGCCGCCTCTTGGCCGCAGTAGACTCGTGCCCTGCTTTCACCTTTCTTGTTTTAAGGAGGAAAAGCTTGGCACCCTGTTTCCACTCCGTCGTACTGCTCTTGGCTTTAGAGAGATTCTGTCCGGGTTTTCCGAGTTCGCGAGCAACTAACGCGTGGAGTGGAGAGGGAGATGCCGTATCCCTTCGCGGGCGTAGGCGGTCCCACGACTCTACCGGTTCCAGCCTTAATTACCTCGCGCCCCGTATTTTTCTCGGATGCCTCGAGTTTCAGTGCAACGGAAGCAAAAACAGGACGATTGGGGGGGTGGGGGTAAGCCCCCGAGTGTCCCCCCGAGGGGTGTTTGGCTTCAAATACCCCTGATCAAGTTTTTAGCAATAATGTTTCCGAATTTTTTGGACTTTTCATTATTGTTGACTAAAAACATGAAGTATTTGCAAGAAACACCGAGAGTTTTAAGGGTAGAAGCGACGTAGCTGTTGGATGTTCCAGGCGTTGGTGAGGGGCTCGCCCTTCTCGTTTGCCAGCTTGTAGGTACCCGGCTTGAGGACCTTGGCGATAATGAACGGCCCTTCCCACGGAGGAGTGAGCTTGTGGCGCCATCGATTGTCCTGTCGCAGCCTTAGCACCAGGTCCCCTTCGTGGAGGTCCCGACGCCGAACCTTCCGAGCTTGGTGTCGCCGGAGCGATTGCTGGTAGCGCGCAGAGTGAAGTAGCGCTATGTCGCGAGCCTCGTCCACCTGGTCCAGCGAGTTCTCGCGGTCCCGTTGGTTCCGGTCTTTCTGGTAGGCCTTAAGCCTCGGAGACCCGTACTCCAAGTCTGTTGGGAGGACGGCTTCGGCGCCGTAGACAAGGAAGAACGGGCTGAAGCCTGTGGCCCTGCTTGGGGTTGTCCTGAGACTCCAGATCACCGATGGCAGCTCAACAACCCACTTCCGGCCAAACTTGTTCAGCTTGTTGAAGATCCTTGGCTTCAGGCCTTGTAGAATCATGCCGTTGGCACGTTCTACTTGGCCGTTCGTTTGTGGATGTGCCACGGCCGACCAATCGATGCGAATGTGATGGTCGTCGCAGAACTCCAAGAATTTCTTGCCGGTGAACTGGGTGCCGTTGTCAGTGATGATCGAGTTGGGTACCCCGAATCGGTGGATGATGTCGGTTAAGAACATTACGGCCTGCTCAGATCTGATGCTGGTGATGGCCCGGACCTCGATCCACTTCGAGAACTTGTCGATGGCTACCAACAAGTGGGTGAAGCCCCCGGGCGCTGGGCGGAAGGGCCCCACGAGATCCAACCCCCAGACCGCGAAAGGCCATGTTACAGGGATGGTCTGCAGGGCGTGCGCCGGGAGATGCATCTTTCGTGCGTAGAACTGGCACCCTTCGCAGGTGCGCACGACCTCGTTTGCGTCGGACACGGCGGTGGGCCAGTAAAAGCCTTGCCGGAACGCGTTACCCACGAGGGTGCGAGGCGCCGCGTGGTGTCCGCATGTCCCGGCGTGGATGTCGCGGACCAGCTGCCGTCCCTCAGGGATGGGGATGCACCGCTGCAAGATCCCCGAAGCGCTGCGTTTGTACAGCTCGCCGCCGACCGAGACGAAGGTCTTGGCCCTTCTGGCGACGCGGCGCCCCTCGGTTCGGTCCGAGGGCAGCTCTCCGCTATCGATCCATGCGAGGTACGGATCACGCCAGTCTTGTGGTTGTGCGTCTGCGTCGATCTCCATGGCCTCGGCCAAAGAGATTTCAGCATCGAGGGCTTCGAGCCCCTCTTTCGAGGGGCCTTCCTCCAAAGGCTCGACTCCCGCAGCCCCCAGGGGTTTCCCGTGAGCTCCGGACTTTGATTCGAGGCTGACAGAGGGGTGGTCAAGGTCGCGGGTGAAGACGTTCGGTGGAACGGTGATTCGTTCTGACGCGATCTTGGCCAGTTGATCCGCTTCCTCGTTGTATCTTCGCGCAACGTGGTTTAGCTCGAGGCCGTGAAATTTGTCCTCGAGACGACGAACCTCGTTGCAATAAGCCTCCATCCTTTCGTCGCGGCAGCTTGCATTCTTCATCACTTGGTCGACGACCAACTGAGAATCTCCCCGGACATCGAGGCGTTTGACGCCGAGGTCGATGGCGATGCGGAGCCCAGCGAGAAGGGCTTCGTACTCCGCCATGTTGTTTGACGCCGGAAAGTGCAAGTGAACCACGTACCGGACATGTTCTCCGAGGGGCAAGACGAAAAGGAGACCTGCGCCTGCTCCGGTTTTCATCACCGACCCATCGAAGTACATGGTCCAGCATTCGGCTTGAATCTGTGGCGGCGGAAGTTGGACGTCGGTCCACTCGGCAACGAAGTCAGCCAAGGTTTGCGACTTGATCGCCCTTCGTGGTGCGTAGGAGAGAGTTTCCCCTACGAGCTCCATAGACCACTTCGCTATTCTGCCCGAGACGTCCGGGTTGCGGACTATCTCCCCTAAGGGGAAGGATGAGACCACGGTGACCGGGTGAGCCTCGAAGTAGTGTCGCAGCTTTCGACGCGCGAGCACCACGGCATAAATCAGCTTCTGGACCTGTGGGTATCGTGTCTTGGTTTCGGTCAGGACTTCGCTGACAAAGTACACCGGCCTTTGGATCGGCAGGGCGTGGCCCTCCTCCATCCTTTCCACGACAATGACGGAGCTGACCACCTGTGTTGTCGCAGCCATATAGAGGTAGAGTGGCTCGCCGTTCTGCGGCGGCGCGAGTATAGGCGCGTGTGCGAGTGATGTTTTTAGCCCGTCGAGGGCTTTTTGGGCTTCGGGGGTCCATGAAAAGCGTTCGTGCTTTTTTAGGAGTCGGTACAAAGGCAACCCCTTTTCACCCAGTCGAGAGATGAAGCGGCTGAGGGCTGCCAGGCAGCCCAGTACCCTTTGTACCCCCTTCAGGTCCCGAATCGGCCCCATTCGCTCTAGGGCCGAGATTTTTTCGGGGTTGGGCTCAATGCCTCGTTGGGAGACGATGAAACCCAACAGCATGCCTCGCGGCACCCCGAATACGCATTTTTCCGGATTCAACTTTACCCCGTTCGCCCGGAGGCAATCGAACGTGATTTGCAAATCGTTAACCAGATCGTTCGCCTTTCTGGTCTTAACAACGATATCGTCAACATATGCCTCAACGGTTCGCCCGATGTGGCTTCCGAAAACGTGTTGCATGCATCGCTGGTATGTAGCTCCAGCATTTCGGAGGCCGAACGGCATAGTGACGTAGCAAAACATGCCAAACGGGGTGATGAAAGAAGTCACGAGCTGGTCGGACTCTTTCATCTTGATTTGATGATAACCGGAATAAGCATCAAGAAAGCATAGCAATTCACACCCAGCGGTGGAGTCTACTATTTGATCTA
This sequence comes from Echinochloa phyllopogon, assembly GCA_033239725.1. Lineage (NCBI taxonomy): Eukaryota > Viridiplantae > Streptophyta > Magnoliopsida > Poales > Poaceae > Echinochloa > Echinochloa phyllopogon. The sequence goes on from BTCW01000016.1 coordinate 19,508,958, forward strand.
TTCTAGGTAGAGGAAATGGAACCTTAGGGCATGCTTTATTTAAACCGGTGTAATCTACGCACATGCGCCATTTTCCGTTTTTCTTCTTAACTAGAACAGGATTAGCAAGCCAGGTTGGGTGAAATACCTCTTTGACGAATCCGGCTTGCAGGAGTTTGTGCACCTCCTCCCCGATGGTGCGGCGCCTTTCTTCGTCGAACCGCCGCAGTCGCTGTACCACCGGCTTGGAGTGTGGCTTGATGTCGAGGCTGTGCTCGGCGACCTCCCTCGGGATCCCCGGCATGTCCGAGGGTCTCCACGCGAAAATGTCGGCGTTGGCGCGGAGAAAGTCGACGAGCACTGCTTCCTATTTGGGGTCGAGGGTGGTGCTGACCCTCAACGCCTTGCCCTCGGGGGCAACGGGGTCGAGGGGCACCGCTTTGGTGTGTTCCGCGGCCTCGAAGGTGCCCGCGTGCCTTTTGGTGGAGTCGATGGCCTCGTTCGCCATCTTCTCCAAATCCGCCACCAGGGTCTCGCTGCAGGCGAGCGCTTCCGCGCCCTCGACGCACTCGACGTCGCACGTATAGGCGTGCTCGTACGACGATCCCACGGTGATGACGCCCTTTGGCCCTGGCATCTTCATCTTGAGGTAGGCGTAGTTGGGGACCGCCATGAACTTGGCGTAGCACGGTCGCCCGAAGATGGCGTGGTATGCTCCCGGGAATCCCACTACCTCAAAAGTGAGGGTCTCCCTCCGAAAGTTGTCAGGGGTGCCGAAGCAGACGGGCAAGTCGATCTGCCCGAGGGGCTGGACCCGCTTTCTCGGCGCGATGCCGTGGAAAGGTGCCTTGCTCGGCCTCAGCTGGTTTACGCCAATACCCATGAGCTCCAAGGTGTGGACGTAGAGGATGTTGAGGCTGCTGCCTCCGTCCATTAGTACCTTGGAGAACCGTGTGTTGCCGATGACGGGGTCGACGACAAGCGGATACCGCCCCGGGTTTGGGACGTAATCTGGGTGATCCTCGCGGCTGAAAGAGATGGTCTCTTCCGACCAGACGAGGTAAGCCGGCGTTGTGGGGTGAACGGAGAAGACCTCTCGGCGTTCACGCTTCTGTTCCCGGGGCGTTGCGTTCGCCGCGGGCCCCCCTATGATGAAGAAGACGTTCTCCACATGGGGGAACTCGTCGTTGCCGCCGTCGCCCGCGTCCTTCTTCGGGCCATCCTCCTTCGCGGAGGTGCGCCTGAAGTAACCTTTGATCATCCCACATTGTTCGAGGGTGTGGGTGACAGGGCCTTTGTGGTAAGGACATGGCTTCTTCAACATCTCGTCGAACAGGCCTCCCCCCTGAGGGGGGCCCCGAGGGCCTTTGCGGCCTCGTTCGACCACGAGGGCGTCGTCAGAGTCTTCGCCCTGCCGCTGCTGCTGCGCGGCTTGCCGGGGCCCCTTGCCTTTACTGCCCCGTTTCTGCTTCTTCGTCTTGGCCTTGGGTTTGCTGCCCTCCGTGGGCAGCTCCTCCGCGCGCTTCCCCTTGGTCTTGCCGTCGAAGATCGCCCCGACAGCCTCCTCTCCAGAGGCGAAGTTGGTGGCGATATCGAACAGAGCGTTGACACTGGTGGGATGGTTTCGCCCCAGCTCGCGCACCAGCTCTCGACAGGTCGTGCCTTCGAGGAAGGCGTGGATGATTTCGGAGTCACCCACGCAAGGGAGCTCGGTGCAGCGCTTGGAGAAACGGCGGATGAAGTCCCTCAGCGGTTCGCCGGCCGCCTGCCGGCACCCGCGCAGGTCCCAGGAGTTTCCAGGGCGTACGTACGTGCCCTGGAAGTTACCCACGAACATCTTGACCAGGTCGTCCCAGTCGTGGATTTGGTTCGCGGGTAGGTGTTCGAGCCACGTCCACGCCGAGTCCGCGAGATGAAGCGGAAGGTTGCGGATGATCATGGCATCGTCGGTGGCCCCGCCCAGCTGGCAGGCCAGGCGATAGTCGTTGAGCCACGTCTCGGGTTTCGTCTCACCCGAATACTTGGTGATGGTGGTTGGCTGGCGAAAACGCGGCGAGATGGCGGCCGAACGGATCTTCCGGCTGAACACCGGGGTTCCCGGGGGTTCCGGCGTCGGGCTTCTGTCCTCCTCGCTGTCATAGCGACCTCCTCGTCGGGGGTGCCTGCTGCGGGGAGGCGGCGCGTCCTGCCTCTTCCTGTTCAGGATGTTGCGCGCGTCGCCATCGTCGACGGCGCCCCGCGTGTCCACCAGTCGGTCCTTCGCGGACCTCCTCGTTTCACCACCGCCGGCCGCGAGCGCCCTTCCGTCGTTCGTTGGACGGTGAGGCGTCCACGCGCCCCTGGGCGGGGTGTGGACGGATTGCTCCCTGTCCCACCTGCCGCTTCCGGCTTTCGGACTGTCCTGGTGGCGCATGCGGGAGGCGGAACTTTCCGCTTGTTGAACGGCCGCTTCTTCGACAAGGGCCTGCACCTGGCGCCGCATGCTGCGTGCCTCTGGCGTTGACGGTTCGGGCATGGCCCGGATCAGGGTCGCCGCGGCGATGAGCTTTTGGCTGGCTCGTGGCGGCCTGGGCGGGCCGGCGTCGTCGCCGTCACCCAGGATGCGCGCTTGAGCTATGCGCCCGGCGGCTCGTGCGTGTTCGCCCCGCCTGGGCTGTTGGGCTTCCAAGGCTACGCGCAGTTCTTGTACCTGCTGGCGCTCCTATTGGAGCTTGGCTTCCAGCTCTTGTACTTGCGCGAGCTGCGCTTGTGTGAGAGCGGCCTCGTTCGCCGGCTCGGCGGGTGCCGGTTGCGGTTCGTCGCGTCCGGCTTCGTCGTGCGTCTCTTCGTCCTCTCCCACGGACTCTACTTCGCCGTCGAGGACAAAGCATTCCCGCGAGGGGTCGTATTCCCCGTCGCTGGAGTCGTCGGAGCAGGTGAGGCAGAAGTCCGCAACGGCCTGGAAGGCGATGAGGCTTTCGCGGTTGCGCAACTCGGTGTAATCCAGGTCCGGGTGTTCCTGGCCGCGCACATCTTCTTCGTCTGCTGACTCGGAGTGGAGCCCACCGGGCGAAGAAGCGCCAAGGTCGCGGATTGGGGCCCGCCGAGGTCTTGGCGAGTTTCCACGCGCGCCCAGGATGGTGCTGATCGTCGTGGAGTGTCTTGCGGCCGCGTTGCTCATCCCGAACGGGAGGCGTGCTAGCCTGGCCACATTTTCCCGGTGCGTTCCCTCCGCGGGAACTGCCGATGGGAGTCCGCCCCCCTGCAATGCGGCCGTGGGCTGAAGCAGCAAGTGGGCGTCCCAATCGGGGAGGACGACGCGTGGAGCGACGCGCTGCTCCGTATTAATCTGAAGCTCGCGAAGTCTCCGCCGTCGCCTGAGCTGGACTGTCGTCGGCGGTGTCGGGGTGTCGGGCGTCACGCTGGGTGGCCTGGAGGCGAGCCGCATGAGGAGGCCCTCACCGGTTGCTTCGAACTCCAGGCTCCCAAACGTGATCCGGTATCCGCGCGGAAGCGGACCGGGGGACCCCGTGGCGGATCGAAATGGCATGGTCTTGTCGCGACTTGCCGTCAAGGGAACTTGTCGGGTGCGATCGATCACAGCGCGCTCCCCTACCTGGCGCGCCACTGTCGGTGCCGGAATTGGTCGGCCAATCCCCGGCGCCTAAACAGAATGCGCTGTGTCCCGTCCCTTGACGGTTGATGCAAGAGCTTAGTACAATGAGACGGTGTTTATCCTGGTTCCGACCGCGGGGGTCGTACGTCCAGCGAGGGCGCTCAAGGGCGTTGTACTATCTTGCACCGGAGTGCTTGCAGAAGGGGGGCTACAAGCACTGCGGGAGAGGAGATTTCTCCAAGTCCCTGAGAGCGAGTGTGTGTTTTTCTCTCTGGTCCCCCGTCGTCCGCTCCGCCCCCTTCCCCCTTTTATAGATCAAGGAGAGAAGGGAGGGAGGAGTTACAAATGCGATTGTGACGTGTGCTACAGGGGTGCGCTCTGGAGAGCATGGCGCCGGGCCTGCCATCGTCCTTGACCCTGGCGGAGGACTCATGTCGAGCGCTGTCTTCTGCGGGCGTCGTGGCCGTCCCTGTGCTTGTTTTGTAGCGGTTTCGTGGGGTGCTGCTGTCATAGTCCATGTCCAGCTGCCCATCGCCGATTGATCTCGAGGGTGGGGCAGGTGGAGGAAGGACGAGAGTCAGCAGCACAGGGCCCGGGGTGGTCGTCGTCGTCGGCCACAGTGCGCGGCGTGCCTCGTTCGTCAGGGGATGGCCGAGAGTTGGCGGACTCGACCTGTCGCTTGCCATCACCTGACCGGGAGTTGGTGGAACAGAGGCGCGGATTGACCCCTGAGAGTCCGCACAGTGCTTTGTACCGCCGCGTGCGCTTTCACAGTGGCGGTGAGGGCGGATGGCGACTGGAGCAGGTGGAACAGTGGGCACTGTTGATGTCCGGCGCGGTGTGGGGGAAGATTGCTTTTTGACTTCGGCGCTTGGCTGATGGGGCAGGCATTAATTGCCTTCGTCGGGTGGCGCGCCGGAGTGGATCGGGCAGAGGCTGCTTTCCTCGCTCGAGGGGGTTCGCTACCCCCGAGCGAGGCGGAGCTTGTTTCGCCCGCTCGAGGGGGCTTGCGGCCCTCGAGCGAGGCGGAGTTCGTTTCGCCCGCTCGAGGGGATTCGCGGCCCTCGAGCGAGGCGGAGTTCGTTTCGCCCGCTTGAGGGGATTCGCGGCCCTCGAGCGAGGCGGAGTTCGTTTCGGCCGCTCGAGGGGGCTCGCGACCCTCGAGCGAGGCGGAGTTCGAGTGATGACGCGGTTCTTTCGTAGTTAGTGCGTTTTTATGTTTCCATCAGGGTGATTACCCCGATGGTTGGGGGACCCCCTGGGTTTGTCCCCGACACTACTTATCCCCACCGCCGGTCCTATCCAACGAAGATCCTCTGCTATCCAAGCCGCCGACGCCACCCACTGATTAACATCAATACTCGATCAATTCACACATTACTCATTTCAAACTCCTCCTCGTACATAAGCTATTCCATATAATAAACCTCTCATAGTCTCATTCCCTCCATTCCGTGCTTAGCTGGCTCCTTGCATCGCGTGGAGTTGGAATTTGGATTTGGAAGCCGCCAAGGGCATGGAACTGAACATTCGCGCCGGGAAGGAGGGCGCGTGGCGCGCCAACTCACGCCGCTGGATCCGGATCAACGGTGGATGCGCTGGGTGCAGCCACCCCGCCCGCGGCCCCGTGTCCTTCCCTTCCTCTCCATAAGCCTCCTCCCCCCACCCAGTCGCCGTCACTCCCAAGCCCTAACCCAAAATCCACCCCCCATCCCGCTGCCCTCCCGCTGGCGGCGGCCACCCCCGACGAGCCGGCGCGCCCCGCTTCCTTGCTCCGGAGCCCGACTCCACCGGCGAGCCCTCCGCCCCCGCCGAGCGCGCCCCGCCCCGCCCCTCCGCCAGGGGCCGCCCTACCCCTACCGCCGGGAGCGCGCGTCGCGGCGCTTCTCGCACCTCCTCGCGCCGTCGGGTAAGGAAACCCTAGCCCTCGCCTGGCTCTTCCGCCTCGTTCGATTTCGCTCCCGTGGGGTGTTTCCGGTGCCGTGATCCCGCGAATCCGAGCAGGGACTCCACGGACGGGTGCCCCAACCCGTCCGGTTCGCCACGGATTCGCTCGCAGCTTGCGGGGGTTGGTTGTTGCGTCTGAAATGCGAATTCCTTGCCGTGTTCGGGTCGGGTTCAGCCGGAGCTCCCTCCCCTTGGCGTAGGGAGGTCAGGGTGAGCCGGCCTTAGCGGCTCGTTCGAGGAACCCTAGGCCGAGCTGGGGCGCAGGCCCGTGTACAAGCTGCCATGGACCTGGATGGTGATGTCGAATTGGGAAATTGCACTTTTCTTTTGGTCTTGTAGATGATGGTTGCCCCTAGGGTTCATGGGCATGGCCTAGTGGTGGAGATTCCGTTGCTGTCAGGGTGTACGGTGGCTATCTGGTGCAGGGATGTGCATGTTTAGATCCAAGATTCTGTGCGTGTCCGGATTCGGAGGCCGCCACGTTGCAAATAAACTGAAAGCGTTGTCACTGTCCCAGCTAACGGCCTCATCCACACATGCCATTCAGTTTTGAGTTTCTATGGTTTGCAGCGTTTAAGTAGCGGTTATCTTGGATATCTGTAACATGATTGGTTCATTTTAAATGTTGATGCCGTTACGTAGACCGGGTATCTTTTTATGGAAATCGCAGGACATGTTTCAGATATTGTATGCTGTTACTCTATTAAATATGCTCCTTTCCGGGGTTGTTGTTACGACACTCGAACCGCTGACATGATTCATATTTTAATTATCTCAGCCGTGCAATGATTGTATGCTTTTGATACATGCCTTGTAACATGAATGTTGTTTGGGTAATATAATCTCCAAATGTTTTCAGTACATGCCATATAGCATGGATGTTTTTCGGGTAATATAGTCTCAAAATGTTGTCATCCTAAACGACAAAAATGTGTAGGGTCCTGTTTTCCTTGACTTGATTTTTAGTTCATCATTGTCGCAAACACTGTTACATAATTGCACTTGACACTCGTTAAGCATTTTTTTGTACTACAATATCTTAAAGAGGCACACCACTTCAACCATGTTTTTTCATATTTGTTGAAACAATGATTCAAGCGCTGCTGCCCATTAGTTACCATTCATGTTGGTACTGATTCATGGTTTCATTATCCACTTATGGCCCATTTGGATGAACTATCCTAAGGGTTTGTATCCTGATTTCCATATCCAAACGGACCCGTGGCAGTTGATAGGATTTTGAGTTTGCAAGTTTGGACTAGGAATTTATCTGTTTTTTAATGTTAAAAAGGAATGTCTTTTTATGTTGTTATTGGGACAATGATGGCTTGTTTTGACAAAATAGCTAATCCATTTGTTGAAGCTGCTTGCGAGCCTTTTTCTTAGGTAAAAAAACTGTCATGAGAACCGCCGATGATTTCACATTCTGTATTATTGCTCCACCCTTTTTGCCTGCACAGTTTTGGCCTTGTTTGCAAATATTTTCTTCCTGCTCACACTTCCTTAGCATTACCTTCTGTTAGGATGATCATGTAATCTTAAAATGATTTCAATTAACTAACCTTAGTCAATTTTCTTTCTGCAGTTGCCTAGTTTAATGCTAGCTTATTGAAAAGGATGGCTGATAATGGTAATGCAAAAGGTGGATCTGGAGCCTATGCAATCAATCTAGATAACTTCAGTAAGCGGCTAAAGGTATTCTATGACCATTGGAAGGAACACAAGTCTGATCTTTGGGGTTCTTCTGATGCTATTGCCATTGCTACCCCACCTACTTCAGAGGATCTTCGTTATTTGAAATCCTCAGCTCTGGATATCTGGTTACTTGGATATGAATTTCCAGAAACGATAATTGTCTTCATGCACAAGCAAATACATGTCCTGTGCAGTCAGAAGAAAGCAAATCTGATTGGGACCCTCAAGAAGGCTGCAAATGAGGCTGTTGGTGCTGACATTGTCTTGCATGTGAAAGCTAAGAATGGGGATGGTGCTGACTTGATGGATGACATTGTGCAGGCTGTTCGCAATCAATCGAAATCAGGCAATCCAATTGTTGGTCACATTTCAAAAGAGACACCTGAGGGTAAGCTTCTTGAAACATGGGCAGACAGGTTATCTGGATCATCTATACAACTTACAGATGTGACAAATGGTTTCTCTGAGCTTTTTGCTGTGAAGGACTCCACAGAGATCACTTGTGTGAAAAAGGCTGCTTACTTAACTTCATCTGTACTGAGAAATTTTGTGGTTCCAAAGTTGGAGAAGGTTATTGATGAGGAGAAGAAAGTTTCACACTCCTCATTGATGGATGACACAGAAAAAGCTATTCTCGACCCTCTCAAGGTAAAGGTGAAGTTGAAACCTGATAATGTTGATATTTGCTATCCCCCAGTCTTTCAAAGTGGGGGGAAGTTTGATCTCAAGCCTGGAGCCTCCAGCAATGATGACTATCTCTATTATGATTCTGCAAGCGCTATCATCTGTGCAATTGGGTCCAAATACAGCAGCTATTGTTCAAATGTTGCGCGGACATATCTGATAGATGCTACCCCTACGCAGAGTAAAGCATATGAGGCCCTTCTGAAAGCTCATGATGCTGCTATAGAAGCGCTGAAACCTGGCAATAAGATGAGTGCAGTTTATCAAGCTGCAGTGGCAGTGATTGAGAGAGATGCTCCTGAACTACTTCCCAATTTAACAAAGTCAGCTGGAACTGGAATAGGCCTTGAATTCCGAGAATCTGGCTTAAACCTGAATGCCAAAAATGATCGCCAGATAAAGCAGGGAATGATTTTTAATGTTTCTCTTGGCTTGCATAATGTCCAGTCGGAAACCACCAGTGAGAAGACAAAACAGTTTTCACTGTTGTTAGCTGACACAGTTTTTGTCAGTGAAAAAGGACATGAGATCTTAACAGCAGCTTGCTCCAAGGCTGTTAAGGATGTTGCATATTCATTCAATGAAGATGAGGAAGATGTTCCTGTGGTGAAGGTAGAGTCGAAGACTGTGGATGTCGTGCCAACCAAGGCAACTCTCCGGTCGGATAACCAGGAGATGTCCAAGGAAGAGCTCAGGAGACAACACCAGGCCGAACTTGCTCGTCAAAAGAATGAAGAGACTGCTAGAAGGCTTGCTGGGGGTGGTTCTGGTTCTGGTGATGGACGTGGTCCCGCGAGGGCTTCAAATGAGCTTGTTGCATACAAAAATGTCAATGACGTACCATTTTCAAGGGAGTTGGTGATACAAGTAGATCAGAAGAATGAAGCTGTCCTCTTACCTATTTATGGCAGCATGGTTCCTTTCCATGTTTCTACTGTGAAGAGTGTGACAAGCCACCAGGACAACCGTACCTGCACTATCCGCATCTTCTTCAATGTGCCTGGCATGCCATTCTCAAATGATAGCAAGCTAAATTCTCAAGGTGCTATCTACTTGAAAGAAATTACATTTCGCTCAAAAGACCCAAGGCATAGCAGTGAGGTTGTTCAGCAGATCAAAACATTGAGGAGGCAAGTTGCTTCAAGGGAATCAGAGAGAGCTGAAAGGGCAACCCTTGTTACTCAAGAGAAGCTTCAGATGGGAAACAACAGAATGAAGATGATGAGACTTTCTGATGTGTGGATACGACCTGCATTTGGTGGCCGTGGGAGGAAGCTCACAGGAAATCTTGAGGCACATTTCAATGGTTTCAGATATTCTACTTCAAGGGCTGATGAGCGTGTGGACATCATGTACGGGAATATAAAGCATGCCTTTTTCCAGCCCGCTGAGAAAGAAATGATTACTCTCCTCCATTTCCATTTGCACAACCATATCATGGTTGGAAACAAGAAGACAAAGGACGTCCAGTTTTATGTTGAAGTGATGGATGTTGTACAGACTCTTGGTGGCAGTAGGAGATCAGCACTTGATCCTGATGAGATTGAAGAAGAGCAGCGTGAGAGGGATAGGAAGAACAGAATAAACATGGATTTCCAGAACTTTGTGAACAAGGTTAATGACCACTGGTCACAGCCACAATTCAAGGGGCTTGATCTGGAGTTTGATGTCCCTTTGAGAGAGCTTGGGTTTCATGGGGTCCCGTATAAGGCTTCTGCTTTCATAATTCCAACTTCTACTTGTTTGGTTGAGCTGATTGAGACCCCCTTCCTTGTGGTGAGCCTGAGCGAGATAGAGATTGTTAACCTGGAGAGGGTGGGCTTTGGAACGAAGAACTTTGACATGGCTATCGTGTTCAAGGACTTCAAGAAGGATGTTCTCCGCATAGATTCCATCCCTTCGACATCGCTCGACGCAATAAAGGAGTGGCTGGACACAACTGACCTCAAGTACTATGAGAGCAGGCTGAATCTGAACTGGCGTCCTATCCTGAAAACTATCATTGATGATCCTCAGAAGTTCATTGACGATGGTGGCTGGGAGTTCCTGAACATGGAGGCGAGTGATTCTGAGACTGAGGAGACGGAGGAGTCGGACCAGGGCTATGAGCCTTCTGACGCCGAGCCTGAGTCCGAGTCAGAAGATGATGCCTCTGAAAGTGAGTCCTTGGTGGAATCTGATGATGATGATGAGGAGTCCGCAGAGGATTCAGAGGAGGAGAAGGGCAAGACATGGGAGGAGCTGGAGCGCGAGGCAAGTAACGCGGACCGGGAGCATGGCGCCGAGTCGGACAGTGAGGAGGAGCGGAGGCGCCGCAAGGCGAAGACCTTTGGCAAGTCTCGCGCGCCAGAGCGCAGCAGCTTCAAGGGAGGTCCACCCTCCAAGAAGCCAAAGTTCAGGTGAATGGTTCCTGTGATTGCTATGGCCGCGTGGCGTGGCTGCTTCCTGAACCTCTCGCTTGAGGAGGCATGTCTGTAGGAGTGTCGTTTGTTATCTCTAGATTATTCTCTTGGTACTACTTTCTGCCTCTGCGGTAGCTTAGTCCAAATAGGTGAAAAGTGACAGCTGAACTATGGCGAACTTTGATCATAGAACATTGAACTTGCGTCATTGGGGATCAGAGTTGATTGATTTGTGCAATATCCTCATTGATGTTATATTTTCCTGGTTAGTAGGTGGACACATAGTCACAAAGTTCCCGGGTCGATTGGGTCGAGGAACGGGATCGAGGGTCGAGGATTGATACTTTATAAAATTGTGGTATGGAGGGGGTATACCTCTTTAAGACGAAAATTCACAACGTGAACCAAGAAGTATCGGGTCGATGACCCTGGAACGTGGTATATAAGAGTCAAGGAAAACAAAGAAAAGGGAGAAAAATATAAAAGAAAAGGGTTAGATGAGCTGTCCCAAAGCCATCGCGCATATTCATTGTCCAATCTATGCTGTAATATCACGCCTGCCTCATGTTGGAGCTTCTCCATGGCGGTCTCCACGACCTTGATCAGAGTTTACGACCCTACTCGGTGGGGACGATGATCCAGCGAAAATTGGGACGATGACCCATGGTGACCCCGACCCACGAATTGGGACGACGTTCCCGGGTCGTGGAACGTGGCACTGACCCCGTTTCCTGTTACTATGGGTGGACATCTAGGTTGTATAATATTTATTATCTGTGCTTTGCGGTTCAACCTTGCTGGTACATTAACCCTATAATGAAAATGCTGGTCTAATGTAGTAGCTTTCGCGATGCTACGCCTTGCCTTTTTGACGTTTTTGTTTTTTCTGCGTTCTGTGTGCAATTGTGTATCAGTGCAATCTGTCGAATGTTGTTTGGCTTGGCTTGGACGCACACACAATGACTATCATTTATCTATTCAGCAAAATGCCTGAGAAGCTGGTACAGAAAATGACCTACAATTCACCCCTTTATACGTTCACAATTCAGTGCTATGATCGCGTGGGCATAATCTGAAATCTACCTTGTCTCCCTACACACGAGTTTTGCAAACTTCACAATTCGAAGGACTAAGCGTTTTACTAATAACAATTCACATTATCTTCCAAAATGACGGGACATATCTCAATCTTACCACAATATCTTTTGGATTCGTGTACAATTTTGTACCTATCGAGCCAAGGTTCAATCGCATCAACAATTTCCGAGGAACAAAAGGAAAAAAAAGGTAGAACGCATCTGAATCTGACGGCGATTTCCACAGCCAAAATGGCAACTTTCCTGCCGCAACGCCGATCAGGTCAGAACTTCTCTACTGTGAAGCCACCAAGCCTGCAAGTTTTCTGCTGCAACGCCAATCTGATCACTTCAAAACTTCTCTCCTGCTAGCCAGCGACTGTAGAATGCGAGCGACACCTTGGGCTTGGGCTTGGGCTTGTACTCGGGGACAGCGTGCCCGGCTCCCTGAAATGTTAAAAGATTTAACCAAGTTTTCAAGAGAGAATTCACTCAGCTTAACCGATCACTTTTATGTTGAAATCCTATTTCATGTAAGGAAATCCAATACTAAACCATCGAATCTACTCTGATATGCCAAATTACCTTTATTGTGAGGAAGGTGAGATTGTGATCGTATCCTTGTGTATATCTGCAATGGTACATATTAAGTTAGGATCAAGCCTTAGGGCATCTCCAATGTATAGAAACACTCCTGATTCTATAGATGAGTCCCACAGTGATTTGATGTCTACTGATGTATTACCAGCAATGTATAAAACTAGGGGTGGATCTGTAATCGGATCCCACACCTCCATCCCCTCTCTTTCTCTCTCTCACTTTATTCTATAGAACCTGGTTCCATAGGAGAAAGAAATCTATGAAACCAGGATAGAACCGCCCATTGAAGACGCCTTAGGAAATATTGATCCCTCCAAAAGGTGAAGCCAATCAAAAGTAACTGACATGCCAGACACCTTTTCAATCCCATAGTTGTTAACAACTCAAAGGCAACATCGATTTTGGTGAAACGTTAACATGCATCCAAGTATTTTTAATCGCTCCACACCTTTTCTTATCCCTGTCAGGACATAAAAAATAAGAGGGCTAAGGATGACCTTAGTTATGTGCTCAATGCTCTGTATATTTATGAGTCAGTAGCGACCTCTGACGACTTCATCAGCAAGCGTGGGGATATAAACCCCCCCGCGTATGACTCCCCAGAAATGTAGAACGGATTCGACTGAAACTCGGGGTATAATTCAAACCACTGCAGCAGAACGTTAATCAGCGTCAAGTTCCACATGCAAAACGCCGCCTGATAGATGTCAAAGATACAACTAGAGCTACTGAAGCAGAGCACCTTCAGGAGGAACTTGTGCGCGTCGGCTGCGGCTTTGAGATCACCTGTCGTGTAACGCGACTTAGTTCAACGAGTAGGACATCCCGGTACCAGCAGGAGAGTCCAGGTACATGATGTTTGAACCTATTCAGTTACAAATCCGTCTAGTCACTTGGGTTGGCAAACCGACAGGACCAGTGAACAGGTGGACAGAAGAATTACAGACTGACCACAAAATCAATTGCCAAAGTACACTGAGCACTTCATTACATGACTTTTTCCCCCTTCTGAATCTGTAAATCTACGGTTTAGAAATTAGAACCAATGGTGCATCAAACTACAGTAATCACTAGTTTATTATAAAATCAAAAGCATAATGTTTGTCTATGCGCATAAGTCCAAACAAACAAAGGTTTATGCTACAGCAGCATCAGGGAGCAACTTTATTACCTTTGACCAGCTGTATGGGTTGAGCTGCAACCTGGGCAGGCCGCCGCCGCCGGGCGTCGTGCTCCCGGGCTCGAAGTTGAAGGGCCCGTGCTCGTAGACGAAGCCGTCGAAGCTGGAGCATCCCGGCCGGGTCGCGCTCCGACAGCGCCAGCTAGTAGAAGAGGGCTCCGCCCGCCGGCCTCGTCCACCGTCACGTAGCCGATGGATGGAACCAGCAGCTGTAACTCCCTACCGGAAAACTAGAATTCGCCGTGTGCCCGATAATTTATTGTGTGCTTTTTATCGGGCACACGGCGAAGCCTTAGTTCACCGCGTATTCTTGTGAGCATACGATAAAGTCATATTTTGTCGCGTGTCAAAAAAAAGCACACACGGCGAAGAATTACTTCTCCGTGTGTATTTTTGATACACGGTGAATTATTACTTAATTTTTTATTATCTTCCCGCCTCCGCGGTCAACGGCGTTAGAATGGGATGCCGCCATTATGATTCGTCGTGTCAAAAAAACACACGGTGAAGTAATTGATGTCTCCATGAGGCACACGACAAAGCAGATAAAAAAACCTTCTCCCTTCCAAACTTTTTTGCCATGCCACATGTAACATGTGGTACTTCATGTTAAAAATTTGTACATTTTTGCACCTGTTTGATATATTTAACTAATTAATTACATTTCAAGTAATTTTTTAAATCAAATAAAATTTGAACTGTGAGTGATTCAAATAACAGAAGAAAATGAGTGGAAAAATGATATTATGTTATTTGGCCCAATTTAAGACATTTCCCATGAAATCAAAAGAAATTTCGAACATCTTGATCACGAAACATGACCGCGATCGTGTGTTCGAATGATTTTTAAATTCTAAAAAAAGTAAATTAAGTCTAAAAATCATGAAATTTGTCATAAAGTGATGGTATAACATATAGAGGCTGTGATAAAAGGTTAAGAAGATTTTTCACATTTTGTCATATCGATGTTTACAAAATCGAAAATCTCACAAAAAGTGTACGTGTGATTGCATGTGGGGAGAGTTAGTGGATGTATATTTTGAATACAAACTTTTTTATATGATGTCATATGGAAAAACACTTTATACCAAAGTCGTACACCTCGACGAAATCTAAAACTTTGTAGTTGACAACTTTTGTATTTGAGATTGTTCAATGCCTCAAAACATTATTATAAGTTATCTAATTTGAAAATTTTCAAATGATCTCAAATGCGAATTTAGTCTATATCAGACTTGTAGGCCTCAAAGAGATGTAAAAGTTTGTTGTTGACAACTTTTTGATTTGAGATTATTTAATACTTTAAAATATCCTTATAATGTATCTAATTTGAAATCTTAAATTTTTAAAGTTTTCAAATGACCTCAGATGTAAATTTGTTATGTACCAAAGTTGTAGGTCTCAAAGAGATGTAAAAGTTTGTAGTTTAAAATCTTTTTTTTTGAAATTGTTTAGCCATCCAAAATTTTGATACAAGTGCAAAAGGAAAACACATGTCATCGATCCACACATTCAAAATAGAGGTCTTTGATCGGTCTAAAGGTGAGCACATGGATCCCTCCTTCTCTCATCAAATAAAATCCACACACCCTCTTTCTTCCCCCCCTCTCATCTCTCTCCCTCACAACTATCCCTGGCGGCCAGGCGTCCGGGTGGCGGCGCGGACCGACGGGCGGCCAGGCGGGCACGATAGCGAGCGGGGAGGCGCGGCGGCAGGGCGTGGGGGGCTGGCACATTTTCTTTTATTTTTTAAGGTTTTGTCATGTGTTGAGGCGGCGTGGCACACGACAAAGATTTGAAAAAAACAAAGGAAGAGACGCGCCGTCAAGGGACGGACACCGTCTCTTCTTTTTTCGTCATGTGTCAGGAAAAAGCACACGTAATAAGGTCTACGGCGAAGCCACTTTGCCGTTGGGGCTTCGCCGTGGGCCGCACACGGCAAAGCCTCCGCCGTGTGTGAGAGGGGCTTTGCCGTGTGCCCGTGGCACATGGCGAAGCATTGAAATCCGGTAGTGACTATAACTAACTCATCGAAGAAGAATGGCGGTAGGTAGGGGAAGAATCGAGAATTGAAGGAAGATTATTATAAAAACTTTACTTACCCAGAGTAGTGGTCGAAGGGGAAGGAGCCACGGAATCCGGGAGGCCGAGTAGTGGTTGGAGGGGAAGGAGCCACGGAATCCGGGAGGCCGGCGACGAGGTGCTCCTCGGGCACGCCGGCGATGAGCGGGCTGAGGAGCGCCGCCGCCGCCGCGAGGAGCAGAAGGAGGGAGAGGGAGGTCATGGAGAGGCCGCACACCAGCAACAGCTCGGCCTCGGCCTCGGATAGAGCAGGCAGCCAGCCAACTGGCGACGATGATGACGGAGAGGCTCTCGTTTGTATTGTTGGTGATGGGGCTGATGGTCCCACGAATCTGGTGAGAATGGGGCTCACGTGATGGATTTGGCCATTGTTTAGATCATAAATTTCACCTCTAAATTCCACTGTGTAAAAAGAAAATTTTCATCACATCAAAATGTGGGCACATGTATGGAGTACTAAATGTAGATGCAATCAAAAACTAATTGCACAGTTTTGTTGTACTTTACGAGATGAACATTTTGAGCCTAATTAATCAATATTTGGACAATTTTTCGCAAATACAAATGAAATACTACAGTGACGCATTTATTACAAACACCAAACTTGGATTTGGATCTAAAATTTGGATCTAAACGAGACCTTGGATGATGGGATCAGGTGGGTTGGATTTGGATCGTACCAGTGCGTCGCGGCAGCACGTGCATCGATAAACCACTTTGACATAAGTGCAATGCCGCGCGTATTGCTTTTTTTATTTATTGTATTAAGAGCATACTCTCCATTTGCTTTTCTTTAGTAAAAAAAAACGAACCCAAAAAAATCCATTCCAATGGACAAGCTATCCGGCTCGCTATCTTTCTTGTCTCGCTATCCGCGCCCCTCCCCTCGGTATTTTTCGCTAGCGCCGCCGCTGGCTATCCTCTCCTCCGCGCCTCCCCTCCCTACGCGGACCTCGGCCTCCTTCAACTCAACTTGCGCGGGAGCTCGTCCCCGGGGACATCTGTCCAGTGTCCAGCAGTGTCGCTGCTTCGAGTTCGAACTGCGGCCATGCGTTGTGGCGAGCTCCCCCCTCCCCCCGCGCCGCCCGCTCCGGCGCCGCCGCCGCCGAGCTACCTCCACCGTTGAGGACGGCCGGGTCGCCGCACTGGTAGTAGTACTTGGTCCCAGGCTGCAGTCCTGGACCGTGCGCACACGGCAATGGTGGCGAGAGAGATTCATCAGCCGTGTGAGATCCCAAATTTTGCAATGGGGGGTGGATTGCGGGGGACCAGATGCGCGGCGAACCTTGGAGG
Source organism: Echinochloa phyllopogon (assembly GCA_033239725.1). Taxonomy (NCBI): domain Eukaryota; kingdom Viridiplantae; phylum Streptophyta; class Magnoliopsida; order Poales; family Poaceae; genus Echinochloa; species Echinochloa phyllopogon. The sequence continues at coordinate 19,525,491 of BTCW01000016.1, forward strand.
CGGACGTGGTGGATGATGCCGGAGGTGTAGTTGCGGAGGCCCTCGAAGGGGTAGAGCTGGCTGTAGACGAGGGCATCATAGCATTGAATCTATTATGTTTTCTAAAAAATATAAAGATAGTCTAAATTAACCCCTAATAAATCTAATATGAATTACCCATCTCTACCATTCTGTAAAATAAACTCGAGTAACACTCTAAACTTCATAAAAATTAGACAATGCCATTACAAAAATAACTTAAACAACCTCTAATTTTGCATCTAAATTAACCACATACGACATTATTAGAATCTAGATATATTATTGTTATAGATTACCTATATCTTCATTCTAAAAATATACCAATATATAATTATAAATTACCTATTTATATTATTGTTATAGAAACTACTAACTTATTATATTTATGCATGATGTGTATCACAAGGCGCACATATGTATGGAGGAAGCCATGAGACTACCGATTTTCATGTTAAATACATAGCCCAAAGTAAGTTTTGATTAAACTTAAACACATAACAAAAGGTCTGATGTAAAGTTCAAAAGCGATGTGAATGTGAACGGGAAAGCATATATAGTAACTACTAACTAAAGTTTATCACAAGTGGATAAAGATAAATACGTAGAATAAGTACCAAATAGAACAAAGCGCAAGGTAAACAATATTGATTATTAGCCACGACCCTTAATTTTTTTAAAAGGTTCTGATAAAATCTCTCAAAATTATTCCCGCACGGGTTGTGGACTAGTAAAATAAAATTATATACTATAAAATTTACATCTAATTAATAAGAAATATATTTCACTCGTCCAATTCTAAGGCCCTACTTTTCTGCGTGCTATCTGTCTCCTGCTTACCGTTTTGTATTCACCTATGTTTTATTCATATATCTTGTAGAAAACAAGTTAACTGATTTGTTATTAATATGTTTACCACCATTTATTGAATGACTACAATTGCAACTATGATTTTTAATGGCTATTTTTAATGATTACTTTTTGAAAGGAGTCCACACGTAATAAAGAGACAAAACTAAAGTAAACATGATAGTCCAAGTATTTTTTTTCGAAACACCGGTGTATTGTTCTTACAAAGTGATTGCATGCTATCTGTGGGAAACGCAGCATAAACGAAAGAACCGCAGCACCCCATGACAATATCAACAAACTAATCATGAAGGAATCTGCAGTACTATTCCACTCTTGTTCAATCCAAAAACTACCAATTCGATCCTCAAGAAGCCTAATTAAGCAGAGCTCCCACGCTACTTAAAGTATAGTATTACCTTTGACCAGCTGTATGGGTTGAGGTGCAGCTTGGGCAGGCCGCCGCCGGGCTTCGTGCTCCCGGGCTCGAAGTTGAAGGGCCCGTTGGCGTAGACGAAGCCGTCGAAGCTGGAGCATCCCGGCCCGCCGTTGAGCCAGAGCACGACGGGGTCGCCGGCCGGGTCGCGCTCTGACAGCGCAAGGTAGTAGAAGAGGCTCCGCTCGCTGGCCTCGTCGACGGTCACGTACCCGGCGTAGTGCTTGGAGGGGAAGCCGGCGCCATGGAAGCCCGGGAGGCCGGTGACGAGGTGCTCCTCCGGCGCGGCGGCGGCGGGCGAGCTGAGGAGCGCAGCCGCCGCGACGACGGCGAGGATCCGTAGGAGGAGGAAGAATGGGGAGGCCATTGGCTGGAGCGCAAGCTGAAGCATAGCAGTGGCAGCAGCTCGGATTAGCTAGTGGCAGCAGGTGGGAGCTGAGGCTGCATTATTAATCGTTGGGGTGCGTTTAATTGATTGGTCAATCGATCGGACAAACAGATTTTCCTTTTAGCAAGTGGTTGGATCGATCGAGCAGAAGGAGTGATCGGATTGGATGGGCAGGCTTTAATTCATGATTAGCTTTGATATACTTTTAAGCAAGAAGGCTCGTGCAGCACGTGTACATACAGTTTCAGAAAACAAACTGTAGGTTGCTCGGTTCTCGATGGCCAGCGAATGGAAAGACGAGAACACTACTTGTTTGCATATACTACTCATTTAATTTGTTGCATGCGCCATCATCATCAATATACTACTGTGTATGTTCACATACTCATTTATCAGTTTGAGTATGTTCGTATACTAATTCTAAGATACTCCAAAGCGAATTGCACGAAAAAATTCAGAAGCAACCATATTTTTTAAAATTTATTATGATTATACCATAATACCAGTATATAGAAATTAGTATATATATATATATATAAAATGTATTCTACACGTACGTGTAACTACTCCTCCGTCTATTTCCTCGTGACATCACTCGATCCGTCGGTTTAGCGGGTATAAAACCTTCGCACCCGATAACTACGTACATCGACCCATGCATATGCATCTTCTGTCGCCCTGTATATGATCACGGTGTACGCGTTGCTGAGATTTAGTTTTAAATTTTTTCTCGTTGAGATATTTTCGGATTGGCTCGTCCTCATCTAGCCACCGATGCCCTCCTCTCTCATCGTCTCGGCGGCGGCGACGAGGTTACCTGCTACCTACCGTTCTACCGTCCGGCCAGCGACGGTATATTATTTCTTCTCCCATGAGACGGCCTCATCTGTGCTCTCACGTGCAGGTACGAGAAGTTTCTCTGCATCCGGCCAGTTGCTGTCGGCGAGGGTGAGGAGCGCGTCCTGATTCCGATCGTGTGATTGGGCTCCTGCGGCTGCCGGCGACGAGGGTGATGGCCTACTCTTGATTCTGCTCGCGTGATTGGCTTCGTGCAACTCCATGCTCAACAGGTATGAGCCTGAAGGATTCCCCCCGCATCCGGCCGTTCTCCCCGTCCGGAAGCGATGCGTGGCCCCCGCGCCTTGCTGCCGCCCATCCAGCGGCTGCCGCTCGCTCCGCGTGTGGCTCCACGCGGCCCGTCCCTTCGCGCAGCGTTGGAGGGCTCCCACGGCGGCGCCCAGCGCGCGGACGGCCCCGCAGTCGACGAGCTTAGCGGCCAGGCTCCGCGGCGACGGGTTGGGTGGTGTGGCAGTAGCGCGGCGACGGCGGGAGCGACACAGTAGTCGATACAGGACCTCCTCTGCGGGTTGGCGATCGCGGCGCGGGTTCCCGTATGAGGCGCTTCTCGGAGAAGAACCGGCTGGGCCAGGGCGCTTCGGGCTGCTGCTGCGACGGCGGGGTAGGCGGGGCGCCCAGCGGGGCTCTGCTATGCTGCCAGTTCTTGCACTTTAAGTGTTCAATGAAATGCCGGTTCAAACTGATAAATTAGTTGCACCTTCTTTTAGTACATACAACTTGCTGATTGCCCTGGTAGATGGGAACCTATTGAGATACGGCTGTTGAGGCATTGCTTATGAGCTTCTATACATTGGACAGTATGTGTGATGGTTTCATTGTTTTATTATTCTGAATTGATAGATGGGAAACCTCTTTGGGAGGCAATATATCTGTTTATGTCTTAACTTTGAGCTACTATATGGTTAATGTTGAGTAAACCTCTAATTTCTTGGACGATCCCTGATAAATTTGGAAGAGGAAAATTTTAGTAATCCCTGCAGGGAGAATGTTTAGCAATTACATATACCATGACTCCATGAGACAATCAGGCATTGTCCCTTCTTTGTCGAAGATTTTAGTAAAATGTCATGGAACTTGCATCATGTGGTATTTATGTGATAGCAGTACAGATCACTGAAAATTTAAAACTTGATGGGGTGACATGGCGATTAGTATTACATTTGGAGATGGCTACATGTCTGTAGTATCAGAGTGCTCAATAGCAATAAAATATAGCTCATACCATTTGGGAGCTCTGTTTCCCTTCCATTTACTTGGGAGCTTTGTTTCCCTTCCGTTTGCTTATCCCAGAAGATTTTCTTAATTTGTAATGAAAGAAATATGTGGTGACATGGCGATTAGTATTACATTTGGAGCTGGCTACATGTCCGTAGTATAAAAGTGCTCAATAACAATAAAATGTAGCTCATATTATTTGAGAGCTCTGTTTCCCTTCCATTTACTTGGGAGCTCTGTTTCCCTTCCATTTACTTGGGAGCTCTGTTTCCCTTCCATTTACTTATCTCATAAGATTTTCTTAATTTACAATGAAAGAAATCAATTATAGAGAAGATTATGTCAGTGAAAAGGCAAATGAACTCATAAGCAAGGGTGATAGGATAAAAAACATGGTACAATTTGTTATTCTGTTTCCTCCTGCTGCTTACTGTACATCAAAGAAAACAATGTATGTATCTTGCTTTATATATATATTTATGTAAGCTCTATGGTGTTTTTATTAGATCCATGCTACCTATTCACAGGTGTTATAGTACACATACTTAACAGTTTGTGGATGCAATGTAGAATGCAAAAGAGCTACTCCATGTGCCTTCAGTCTGTCCTTCCTATAACCTAGCAATGGACACATGTTATGGCATTGGGAAATAAGTTCAGTTTGTATAATCAGGTCACCTACAAACCAAAATGTATTAATACCTTATTTCCTCCCTTAAGTTTTTTTTTTAAGATTACATGCATATCCTCATGGGAAAAGAAGCCCGGATAAAAGGCTATACATGTTTATCAGGATCCTGTAATAATTTCGATTGACAGAAAAAACATGGCAATGCAGTTTCATGACATGATACAGATGTTTTTCTCTGATATTGTCTTGCCAAGTGCATACATATCCCTATCAGATGTGGATACCCGAATGTGAGGTATGTTTCTGACTTAAGTGCTCATATATACTTCTTTGTACCATTTAATCATCTCCACCTAAATTCATGTTTGATGGCTGGAACCCATGCGATGAATTGAATGCTGAAAACCACCATGACTTATCCCACATATAACCACGTTTCTCACTTCACAGTACTACTTAAATTGCTTGATCACAAATGGACAATTTTAGTAGGCATCAATGAATATTTACATATTAATGTGTACCTTCTGCGCTTTCTTTTCTCCCATTTGATGATGGTTAACATAGAGCATGTTTGCTACAGTGATTTGAGCTGATATATAAGTTCATATGTTGGGGACACAAGTTTTATCCAGTTATTTCAATTGGTTGCAGGCTTTCAGAGAAAAAAATTTATTAGAATTGAAAATTAACCTACATATTGTTTTTTTACTGACTCAAAAGTGATCAGCTACATTAAAGTCATTCCATACTTTGTCATTGTAGTCTTCTGAAGCATCCATTGCCTTCCTTATTTGATGGGGCAAACAACAAAGCCATGAAGGTTCACAAACCTGACCTGCGGTCTGAACTGTTTAGGCAAAGCTACTCGATCGAATTATTATTCCTATTGTCTGTCGATTTTCTCTTTATGGGAGGATGAACATGGCACACCAATTTCACTGAAATTCTAGCATATTCCTATTTTATGACTCTTGTGTTTATCGAACTTTAAGAACTAGCCAATAACACCATTCTTTCTCAACATATTTACCTTTTTGCTTTCATACCATCAATTGTGTCTGCATGTCTTCGTCATTATAATCTTCTATTGTACTTACTCTGGTTGAGAAATTAGCCTTTCCAAGCTAATGTTGTTATTCTTATTATGACGGGTGGTGTCACATGCTACTTCTAAGAGCATTCTCAAATCTGGAAGATATAACGTATGTGAACAGATGGCAGTTTGTATTTCTTTCCTTCCCTCTTCTTAATTGTCCTTATTTCAATTAGAGTATTTTGCAGATGCCCTGCCCTCTGGAACCCTATTTCACCATGTTTAAGACCAACAACATATGCAGGATGGACAGACATAGCATTTGTATTTGTTTTGCCATTATGAATGGCTTCTTTGTCCAAGAAACCACATATTTTGTTTCAAGCAAAAAAAAAACCTAGATATTCTGAGGTATAATAACATTGAGTTGCTTGGCAAGTTGGTGTATGAAAGACAAATGAAGTTGCCTGCCAAGTGGGTGTACGAAAGACAAGTGAATTATGTTGTTTTTCATTTCGGAATTGAAAACACAGGTTCGAGAAGCGTTAATCTAATATAATTCCTGAAGAAAGCGTCCCGGAGTTGTCACCCTTAATTACATATCCCGACGACCACATTGGTGAAAGATGTATTATCCAGATTAAACGTTATTATACCAGACAACTTCATTATAGCTCTGCTCCCTTAAAAAACTGAAAAAACTTATACGGTCCAAGCATCATCATGCTACGGGCGCGGCGAAGCGTGCCTGTCTTACTAGTTATATTGCACCATCCAAACATCCTGCTTTGATTCCTTTCATCTTCAAGACCTCACCATTAATTAATCACTCATGCACAGGGTCTGCTCCCTATCGCTGATTTTCTACTTGGGCATTATTTCTGGTGATCGATTGTATGTGACTTTTTTTTTTGCCTTGCAGATGAAAATCATCAAAATCCATCTATGCTTCAGGTGGCACAGGATTTAGATCTGGCTGAGGTTAGTTGGACAACGTCGCCGGCAGGACGAGCTACTAAAAATATTCAAATACGTACTACTAGCTTCTTTTTTTAGTATAAGTACTAAGATATACGTGCACTTCAGCCGCTGTGTACATACGTGTACATTATATTTTTGTTTGGGGGTCCTTAAAAATATTGTTTCTTGTGACTCTTGTCTTGTCGACACAATCAATACTAGGCTTCTATATGTATGTACTCATACTTATTTATAAATATATATTGATGTATGTACTCATACTCCATACAAAAATGTATGTGCTCATACTCGGCTTATATATGTATGTGCTCATACTTGTTTGACATCCATACTCGATCACATATATATAGTTGCATATATAGCGGTATACTCAAAAGAAAAATTCCAATAATATACCTTGAGAGTATATATGTACTTCCCCCATAGTACTACTCCTGAAGATAAATGCTGATATACTCAGTTGGACATACCAGTATATAATTTTTAAGCACGTGCGTACATATTAATTAGTATATTGACATACTCGCAAGTTAAAGTACGCGTATATATGCATATGTATATTTAGTTATCGTTTTATGCAAGTACTACTTGCAAAATAGTGGCCCTCATACAATGATTTTAGTGGCGCACTCCTACTGTTAACCGAATACATGCTCCTTAAAAATTAGTATGTAGTATGTACTCATACCCTTAATACATACCTACATGAATTAACGTATTCCAGTAGATATTAGTATATATGTATAGATCTACATAGTCTACAGTTATTAATAGAGATCCAACTAAATAATATTATTTTATTTGTTCCTTAATTAATCAATTCGGCAGTTGCTCGTGCATGCTCCCTGGTGGCCGGGTCCTAAAATTTAGCTGAGCTAGTACTCTCACTAGCGGGTGGTGCTTCCCCATGTAAACCCGATTGTAGATAGGTGTAGCTACACGTATATGTAGATAAAACTCATATATATATGGATCTATATAATAATTAAGCACACGTGATATCTTTACAGTTCATCGTGTAGCAGATAAAGCTCTATGGGAAAATCTCTACTTTATTTTATTTTCTTAGAGTCTCATTTCAACAAGCTTGGCTTGACGCGGTGGAATTGGACTCAGTGCCTTGAGAACAGCAATGGAAATAGATTATCTCACTGATGGAATATGGGCATGAATTGATAGTTATGCGTGAAAACCCTCTCTTCCTCTGTACAGAAAAGGAATTGGCCCCACATCTGAGCTCGATAATTTGACAAAAAATGATGATCTGTAAATTCTTCAACAATATATCCGGGTTGTCCTAGATCCTTTTTCCTGCCAGCCAGCGACTGTAGACCGTGAGCGCTTCCTTGGGCTTGTACTCGGACAGCGTGCCCTGCTCCCTGGAATGCAGACACTAGGATGTTAAAAGCTCAACTCCAATCGCGAGTGGATATTCACGTACTCATCCAATTAAAAAAAGGCAAAATTTAGCAGCTGATGGGTATTACGTCCTGTTTATTTGACTGGTGGCTGGTGCTTATTTGTGCTGAGAGAAAAATAATGCTGACTCGCTGATGGCTGGTGCTGATTTATGCTGAGAGAAAAATACTGCTGATTGTTGCTGATAAGCCAAGCAAATAGGGTGATTAATATTCTCATTCAATTCAGGCAAGGAAATTCAATAGTGGTTCTTGAATTTTTAGGCCTTGTTTAGTTCCCAACTTTGGTGATGCAAAGTTGGGACTTTGTCATACATGTGGTGCTGTAGCATTTCGTTTGTATTTATAAATAATTATCTAAATATTGATTAATTAGGCTCAAAATGTTCGTCTCGTAAAGTACAACAAAATTGTGCAATTAGTTTTTGATTTCATCTACATTTAGTACTTCATGCATATGTCGACATTTTGATGTGATGGAAATCTTCTGTTTGTATAGTGGAATTTGGGGGTAGAATTTGAAAACTAAACAAGGCCTTAGTATACAGGGCACTATGGCAGGACAAGTAGTCTAATATGAGATTAATCCATTTCAATAATCAAGAATAATAATTAATGCTCTTTTTCTAAAAGCTCTAACTAAACTTGTCACGTGTGATTAGAGCTGAAGGAACCGGAGTTAGGTATATACCTTTACTGTGAGGAAGGTAAGATTGTGATCATAACCCTGTGTATATCTGAAATGGTAAAAATTAGGATCAAACTTACATCTTGTTTCTTAGTTCCCAGTGCAAATCTAAACCACTCAATTTAGTGCGATTTTGGTGCGCGCACAGAGGCACACAATTTTTTATGCCCGGTTATTTTTTGAGAACTTATGTGGGCACTTATTTTATTAAGAGATAGAGAGTTACAGCGACACGACTTTGAGTAAGCCCCCAAAGCACAAAGATATAACACAACTACATAGACAGTGACACGCAGAGAGAACACGACCACCTCAGCTTCAAACACACAAAGTAAATCTGTCCACCACCATGAAACTATAAGACCAAACCAGCTCTAGAGATAACCAAGCAAAAACCACCCTACAAACAAAGAATGGCAGACTATCGAACACAACAAGAGGACACCTATACTGTGATAGTAACAGCAATGCACCACATATAGATCTTCAAGATGACGCTTTCTCATACGGACATGACGTTAAGAACCATCATCGTTCGCCTAATAACCAGACAAAGAATACAAGGTCAGGGTCAAAACAATGCCTTCAGCTGTGAGGTGATGGATGCTTGAGGGTGCCGCCACTGCCACTGTTAGAACCAGCCTAAGCCATGTAAGACTTTCACCTATGACCCAATGACCCATCTCCATGCTCGACACTGCCGCCAATTGAACAACAAGCACAGATAATCCAGCAAGCTAGAGCAGAGCAGGGCAGAAGCAGAGGTACAGTAGCTGCCACACTGAGCAGAACGGGTGCCGGCAAATGGGGATCCTAGGCCATGCCAATGGCCCGCCGCTGCCAAAGCAATGATGTAGTAGAGAGGCGGCAAAGATCATCAACAGGGAATCGTAGAATCCCATGATAGTGAGGCTAGGCGGGAGCTCTTATACCACTGATAAGTGGTATATGGTACAGAGAACGCGTAATATAGTAATTTGGACATAAATATATTAACTAAGCATATTTTTTTCATTCTTATCGACGGCGTGCATCACCGACCCGAGACTCATCCCACTGATGTGCCTCGACTGTCGGCCCGAGACATATGATCGAATGAAAAAATTAAAATATATCTAAATTACAGTGATGCCATTTAGATTTTTTCCAATAATGCCCTTATACTACTATACTACTCACTGTATGCTGTCTATACCACTGATCAACGTTAGACTAGTATACAATTATTCTCAACCGTCGGATGTTCACGTACTAGTCCTTTAACAACACCCTCTGCTTATTCTAAGTTGTGTAAAATAAAGATCGTTGGAGAACTGAAAATAGCAACTAACTGAAACAAATTAGATCTTATTTACTGGGAGATATTGTGATTTTAAGGATAGCATGTGAAGAAAGGACGGATCGAGAACACCATACCCAGCAACTTGCTCTCCACAATACCATGGCCGCCATCTATCAACAACTTGGTAGCCTATTGATTTCACCCATGCTTCCGTTCCAGTGAAAGGAACACACAGATCATGGTCTCCACTACAACATAACAAAGTTAAACATTACTCTTTGTATAAACTTTATTCATATTTGACATTGTCAAAAGAAGAATTGACTAGTTTGTTCTGTACCTGTAAATTAGCACACGATACCCCATTGCTGTGAACTTTTTGTGATAGCTCTGCATTGTTCCAGTATCATGAGTGTAGTCTATTCTTGCGGTATACAACAGTTCCCATGACCCAATTAAACTTTTCTGATGTAACAATTGGCCGGATTGAGGTCGTCGTTCCCAAAAGAAGAGAAGGTTAGTGCTGGATTTACTTTAGGCTTAGGTTTTTGATTTATCACACATCGTACCGATTTGGCATGAATTGCTGCTCTCACACCTTCATCGTCGAGCCATATAGTAGCAAGTTCGTCACTCTACTGGCACAGGAAAATTTTAAATGTAATAAAAGAGGGGTTCAAACATAGCTGCCCAAAGATGATTTAAGCACCACAATTCTTCAAAATTCCAGAAGAAACTATCAATGAAATTTGCAACTAAGATAGTGATCGAGAAACAGAGATAGTGAACTAGCCCTTTCTATATTAAAACAAACCTGACTACAGATTAAACTTTTACTTTATGCTATAGAAATAACGTGAAAATAGTATGGTCAGTAAAGTAGAAGGACCATCATCCTAATTCTCATACCGTGCAGGGAAGTGATCTACCACCCAGCCCTGGCCACATCGGAATATGTCCATTCCTAACAGCAGCACGGAGGGGCCAAGAACGACCTGCCATTCGCTTCCTCACTGGAAATTGAAGGGAAACAGGTAGGCTACGCTAGCATCACTACCGCATACACCCAAGATACTTGCGAGTTGAAGGTCATAGATCGTTACCACTAGACGTGCAGCGCAGCGGAAGAAGTCAGTGCATCGATGTAGGGGAAGTAGTCGATCACGTCCCACGAACTGAGCTCCTCGTCCTTGATCCCAGCAGCCGATCAGCGCAACAGTCGCAGCAGCGCCTCCACGGAGTCCACACGTACGGGGATGGAACGCCGGGCGTCGGTGTGCTAGCACCGCACGCACGGCAAGGGCGGCGACCGAGAGAGAGGAGGAGGCGGCGGCTAGGGTGGGCGCGACTATTAGGTCATCTTGCCCCCTAGCCCCTCCATCGTATATATAGGGCGTACTAATGGGCTTCTGTCTCATAGGCCCATCAGTAACCCTAATCCCTCTTGGATCAATATCCTCTTGGGCCTTTAAACCGTATTGTGATGATAGGCTCTTGGGCATATCACCAACAATCTCCCACTTGCACTAGAGACAATCATACAAGCAAGCTTTCCAACATTCCGAACCCCTTAAGTGTGTGACCCGTTAGGTTCATGTGTAGATGGTCGTGAACGGAAACCATTTCCGAATCACAAGTCAATAGCGGCACCTAGCAGGGCATAGTGACTCACATATACACATAAAGATTATATCGGCCGAACCTTAGATATACTCATACACCGAATCCCTTTGCCACACGATACCTGTCAAGCTCAAGGCGAGATGCGTGCCACCTTTGTGATAGCTCGACCATTCTCTCGATCTAATAGTGGATTCTATTCATAACTAACATTTAGTCATCATGATTAACTCTTTAATCATTTTGGCATGGCCATGCACTTTTCTATCCAACTATCTCGAGGGGCCCAGAGATATCTCTCCCGTTATCTAGGAGGGGTAAATTCCATCTTGATCCGCTCACATCCCATTCCATGTTTCATGACACACCTGTAAGCTACTTTTTAACTACCCAGTTACGGAGTAGCGTTTAGCAGCCCCAAGATGCACCACTACACACAGTGAGAAACAATGGCGATCTCAGGTCTAAGGATCCAGTAGGTACAAAACTCAAGAACAACTGATGGCACATACAAGATAGCAATCCCAACATTGTCTTGGATTGGGTCAATCCAACACCATGTTCACCAACATGTGTCCACATCATTAATCCGATATCTCCATATCCATGATCCGTGAAACATGATCATCAATTAATGTATGTGCTAGTCTCAACGTCGTTGTTGTCCCACATAACGACATAAACTAGGGATAATTTAGAATCATATCCTTGTTGATAATTAATGTAAAAGATAATCATTCATGGAACAAATAACAATTATTCATTATTACATAAACATACTTATGACCTCAAAATCTCCCATGCACACTGAAATCACTGATGTAAGTATCTAATACCCATAGATCTCATGTGCGCCTCATGCTTTGGTTGTGGGAGAGGCTTCGTCAACGGATCAGCAACGTTTGAATCCGTGTGCACCTTGCAAACCTTCACATCACCTCTCTCAACAAAGTTACGGATGAGGTGATACTTCCGCAGTATATGTCTGGACTTATTAGTTGTTCTAGGCTCCTTTGCTAGTGCAACGGCACCACTATTATCACAATAGAGGTCCACTGGACTGGAGGCACTAGGAACAACACCCAAATCAGAAACAAACTTCCTAATCCAAACAGCTTCTTTTGCAGCTTCGGAAGCTACAATATACTCGGCCTCTGTCGTCGAATCAGCCACCGTATCTTGCTTGGAACTCTTCCAGCTCACTGCCCCACCATTGAGGCAGAAAACAAAATCGGATTGCGATTTGGAGTCATCTTTGTCTGTTTGAAAACTAGCATCGGTGTAACCCTTTACAACGAGCTCATCTTCGCCTCCAAATATTAGGAACATATTCTTAGTTCTTCTAAAGTACTTAAGAATACTCTTTACAATTGTCCAGTGAGCTTCACCGAAGTCTGACTGATACCTGCTCGTGACACTTAGAGCAAAAGAAACATCCGGGCGCGTGCAAAGCATGACATACATGATCGACCCTATGGCTGAAGCATAAGGAATCGTACTCATCCTCTTTTGCTCATCAGGTGTCATAGCACACTGACTCTTGCTCAGAGCAATGCCATGTGACATTGGCAAGAAACCTTTCTTGGAATCTTGCATATTGAATCGATTCAATATCTTGTCAATGTACGTGTCTTGGCTTAATCCAATTAGCCTTTTTGATCTATCTCTATAGATCCTAATACCCAGAATGTAAGCCGCCTCTCCTAAATCCTTCATCGAAAAACTCTTTTTCAATGAGGTTTTAACGGCTTCAAGCATTGGAATATCATTTCCGATCAGTAATATGTCATCCACATATAGGACCAGAAACACAAGTGCGCTCCCACTAGCCTTTTTGTAAACACAAGGCTCATCTTCATTCTTGATGAAGCCAAACCCTTTGACTACTTCATCAAAACGAATATTCCAACTCTGAGATGCTTGCTTCAATCCATAGATGGACCTCTGAAATTTATATATTTTCCCAGCATTTTTAGGATCGACAAAACCTTCAGGCTGTGTCATATACACATCCTCACTTAGATGTCCATTAAGGAAAGCAGTTTTGACATCCATTTGCCATATCTCATAGTCATAATATGCGGCAATTGCTAGGAGAATCCGAACAAACTTTAGCATTGCGACGGGCAAAAAGGTTTCTTCATAGTCAACACATTGAATTTGTCGGAAACCTTTCGCCACCAATCGTGCCTTATAGATGTGAACATTTCCATCCATGTCTAATTTTTTCTTAAAAATCCACTTACAGTTGACAGGTCTAACACCGTCAATTTGATTATCATGCATGGATTTTAACTTGGATTCCATGGCTTCAAGCCATTTATCGGAGTCGAGTCCCATCATTGCTTCCGTGTAGGTCAAGGGCTCATCATTTTCCATCAATAATACGTGGCGCTCCTCCGTAATGAGGAGGTTGAGCTTGTCAATAGCGCGACGTGCCCTTATAGACCTTCGAGGGGCTGGTGCCTCAACTACGGGTTGTGCAACATCTTGCACATCCCGTGGATCTTCAGTGGGTGCTGAAACAGTTTCGGGCGTTTCCTGAATTTCTTCAAGTTGCACATTGCTCCCACTGAATCCTTTTGAGAGAAACTCCTTTTCTAAGAAAACACCATTGCGAGCGACAAACACTTTGTCTTCCGCCTTATTGTAAAAATAATATCATTTGGTTTCCCTAGGATATCCCACAAAGAAGCATTTGTCTGACTTTGGAGTGAGCTTATCTGACATCAAACGTTTGACATAAGCCTCACATCCCCAAACTTTGAGAAAAGATAATCCGAGACGCTTCCCAGTCCATATCTCATATGGTGTCTTCTCCACAGACCTACTTGGAACCTTATTCAGTGTGAACGCAGCGGTTTCAAGAGTGTAACCCCAAAATGACAATGTAAGATCAGCTTGGCTCATCATGGACCTAACCATGTCCAACAAGGTTCGGTTCCTCCGTTCGGATATCCCATTCCATTGAGGCGTTCTGGGAGGAGTTAGCTGCGGAACAATTCCACATTGATTCAAATGATCACCAAATTCAAGGCTCAAATATTCTCCTCCACGATCAGATCGCAGAAATGTAATTGTTTTGCCTAATTGACTTTGTACTTCATTCTGAAATTCTTTAAACTTTTCAAACGATTCAGACTTGTGCCTCATTAAGTAGATATAGCCATATATACTAAAGTCATCAGTGAAAGTAATGAAGTGCTGAAAACCACCTCTGGCTATTGAGCTCATTGGTCCACATACATCGGTATGTACAAGTCCCAACAAGTCACTCGCCCTCTCACTATGACCAGTGAAAGGTGCTTTGGTCATCTTTCTAAGCAAACAAGACTCACATGTGTCGAATGATTCAAAATCAAACGAGCTTAACAATCCATCTTTATGGAGTTGTTCAATGCGCTTCTCATTTATATGACCTAAGAGACAATGCCAAATAAAAGTGGGATTCAAATCATTTGGTCTAAGCCTCTTAGTATTAATGTCACAGACAGATTTATCCTCAAGATCAAGAACATATAATCCATTCACTAATGGACAATGAGCATAGAAAATACCATTGCAAAAAATAGAACAACGTTTGTTCTCTATTACAATCTTAAAACCATCAACTTCTTCCAAACGTGAAGAAGAAATAATGTTCTTGCTCAAAGCAGGAATGCAATAACAATTATTTAATTCCAAAACTAATCCGGAGGGTAGAGACAAGTTGTAGGTGCCGACCGCCAACACCGCAACCTTTGCGCCATTGCCGACACGAACGTCCAACTCGCCTCTTGCAAATCTTCTAGTCTCACTTAGGCCCTGCAACGATTTGCAAGTGTGAATCATCGATCTAGTATCAAATACCCATGATTCACCAGAAGATAATGCAATATTTATTTCTATAACATTTATACCTGAAGTGGAAGTCTCACTTCCCTTCTTCTTTTTCTTTTTTTCCAAGTACTTCTTGTAGTTCCTAGACCAATGTCCATTTACATGAAAGTGGAAGCATTAATCCTCAGAAGTAGGGCCAGATTTGGCCTTAGATGCTGGCTTTAGCTTAGAGCCCGAGGACTCACCACTAGAACTCTTTTCCTTGCCTTTACCTTTAGGGTGCATCTAACGCTTCCTCTTTTTGTTCCCCTTCTGAATCATCATCACATGATTGAGATTTTTCTTAATGCTCTCCTCTGCTGTCTTTAGCATCCCATGCAACTCACTCAATGTTTTATCCAAGCCATTCATCTGAAAGTTCAAGATAAAAGGCTCGTAGCTCGGTGGGAGCGACTGGAGAATAACATCAGTAGCCAAGTCATGGTGAAGTTCAGAACCAAGTCTGTCTAAAGTCTCAATGTAACCAATCATTTTGATCACATGAGGACTGATCGGGCTACCTTCTGGCAGCTTGCACACAAACAAGGACTTTGACATATTGAACCTCTCAATCCTGGCTTGGTTCTGAAACATCCCACGCAGCCCGTCGATCATGGTGTGAGCATCCGTATGCTCATACTACTTCTACAGATCAGGGGACATGGTGGCGAGCATCAGACAGCTGGCATCAAGTGAGTCATTGCAGTGCTTCTCATAAGCTCTACTATCAGCAACATTTGCATTGTCAGGGAGATCATCAGGATACGGCTGCTCAAGAACATACTCCTTTTTCTCTTGCCTGAGAACAATTCTCAGGTTGCGGTTCCAATCAATAAAGTTTGTTCCATTTAACTTTTCTTTCTCAAGAACAGAACGCAAGTTGAAAACGGAATTGTTACTGGCAGACATGATCTACAACATTAAAGTAAGGCAAGATTTCAGCACTAAGTTTATGTAAAGACTTTCATTAACTGATTTAACAAAAGACAACCGACTATATCTAAGTCATCTTCCCTTTAATGACATATAGTGGTTCAAGATCCATAATCACTAAAATCCTAGTGAGCTTTAGCATCACGGCTAGAAAAGTAGTGATACAGGTAAGCAACAAATTGCTAATCATATCTCTATACGACTCTTGTTTGTTGGGTGGCATCCAATGCCCCGGCCCCAACCCTATGCCTTAAAGCCCAAAACTGTTTTAATAGCTTTGTTGAGTAAACCAAAACTATGCTTGTGAATGTCCGACATCCACCCTATACAAAAGAGATAGCTGAGGGTATTCTACTTTGGTAAACACACCACACAACGATCAAAGTTTATAGGTGCAGCTATTGGTAAAAGGCATAAAAAAACTCAACTTTTTTGAGGGAAGCTATTCTATCATGATTAAAACATCCACCATATGTAAAAGCATGAAAGAATAATATGACAGGAAAATAAACATCACAGGCATATAATCATATTATATTGTGAATAATATGGCCTCTTGCATCACAATGGGCTCCATCGCCATGGCTCCAATGTGACCTTTGTTGCCATCCATCCTGTCTTGTGGTGATCATCATCGCCATCATGATTGAAGCCTCCATGAAAAGATACTAAGCTACTACATCTATTAACTAGTGAAATAATTACATGAGGATTCAAGCAACACAAGTCGACATGCAGGTCGTTATACAATAATGGTGCAACCTCAACCCGGTTGTGTTAACTTGCGACACGCAGGCCGCACAAATCATCACATGCATCATCACATGACATTGAGGCCATACCATTCACATCATACCCTGCAAAAACGAGTTAGGCGTACGATGTGTTCTACCAAAGTAGCGCTTAGGAAGCCGCTATAGCGAGAAAGCAACGGTCGGTCAGCGGGCGGGGGGTCGAGGGGGGAGCCACCCCCCGTGGGTCTCAGGGCAGCGCCCTGAAAACCTCACGAAATTTACACATATCGCATCTATGGAATCCTTATGAAAATCTCATCGGAGTGATCGCATCACCACACATCCGAGCCATTCATAATGCCTCAATTTTCACTAGGTCAATCACATTGACCGTGCAACCTTTGCACTTGAGAAGACCACATCTACACATGACCTCGATCTGTTGGTTCAATCAGCTGACTATGCAAACAGTCAGTCCCTGATGGTGATTCCAGCCGGTAGGGACATGTCTTATGCACAACAGAGAAAGAACACGAACTAATCTTTTTGGTCACATGCCGCGCAATCAACTCGCTCCAGTTTTAACCCCTTATGACCAATTGATCTAATCAAACCGTGCAAAAGTAATAGATCCAATCTACTACAACAACATATCACCTATATGCTAATGATCCAGACCAAAAACTACGCAAGATGGCTCTGGTACCACTGAAGAGAAACAGGTAGGCTACGCTAGCATCACTACCGCATATACCCAAGATACTTGCGAGTAGAAGGTCATAGATCGTTACCACTAGACGCGCAGCGCAGCGGAAGAAGTCGCGCGTCGATGTAGGGGAAGTAGTCGATCACGTCCCACGAACCGAGCTCCTCGTCCTTGATCCCAGCAGCCGATCAGCGCAGCAGTCGCAGCAGCGCCTCCACGGAGTCCACATGTACGGGGATGGAACGCCGGGCGTCGGTGTGCTAGCACCGCACGCACGGCAAGGGCGGCGGCCGAGAGAGAGGAGGCGGCGGCTAGGGTGGGCGCGACTATTAGGTCATCTTGCCCCTAGCCCCTCCCTCGTATATATAGGGCGTACTAATGGGCTTCTGTCTCATAGGCCCATCAGTAACCCTAATCCCTCTCGGATCAATATCCTCTTGGGCCTTTAAACCGTATTGTGATGATGGGCTCTTGGGCATATCATCAACAGAAATGACCTTTCATTCTCTCCAGCCTTCTAAAACTCGATGGCAAACTACTGTTGACGAACTCTGCCTCTTGCATTTCAGGATGATGGTAGCAAGGTGCAAGGATGTTGTACTTGTTTAGGTCTTTTAGTTCCTGCAGATACCAGAAATGAATGTTTACATCATCCACAAGATTGCGCCCATGCGATCAATTTGTATGTTCTGTCCTAAAGACATTACCCAATTCACTCTCTCTATCTTATCTTGGCACAGATCATCCATGTTACCCCAGAATGTGCCGCCACATGTTGCTTTGACATCCTGAACAAAGCATATATATCAGGTAACTTGAAGTTTTGTGCCTGGTTAGAAATGAAATTGTTTATGGAATCAGTCTTTGTATGTGATATTCTGCTATCATAAGTGTCAGATTCTACTATAAGCAGGTGTGCTGGTAAGTGTTAGCATATGAGCTGACCACAGACCTCATACATGTCAGTTGAGATGAGGCCCATCCCATGTGCAAATGGCACAAAGGCATTGTAATCGTAGTTTACATCAGTTGCTCCATTGCCAATCAAATAGCCCTGAATAAACATTGCAAACTTCTGATAGTAAGTCATGCTTGGAATTTGCCGTGCACGATTGTACAGCGGGGTGCAAAAAAATGCATATTAAGGAAGGAGTAACCTTAAAATTGATCCTTGGCTCCACACCTTTCTCTATCCCTATCAAGATATATGATCATTATGGTTCAAGCTTACGATGATGAAGTCCATTATTTGTGTAGATGTTAATCAGAGTATCAACCTTTGACAACTTCATCGGTGAGTGTGGGGATATAGTATCCTGCATATGATTCCCCAGAAATATAGAAGGGGTTCGACTGAAACTCTGGGTACAACTCGAACCACTGCAACAACGCATCGAATCGGCTTGCAGATTTCACAGATGAAGTAGAACAATAATATACACAGCAAAGTTACAGCTTAAATAGAGTGTACGTGGACCTTCAACAGGAACTTGTGTGCATCTGCTGCAGTTTTCAGGTCACCGGTCGTGTAATCCGATTTATTCAAAGAGTATGACATCCCAACACCGGCAGGAGAGTCCAGGTACACGATGTTTGAGACCTAGGAGTGACAAATTTAATGGGTCACTTAGCTTGCTTTGCTTATCCGAGAATCACAAATTAGCAACCAAACATATAATACTGAACATCTCAAATGTTGTGAAATTTTTTAATAGGAAAATGTAAATTAAAAATGAGCACAAATCTATTTGTCAAAGAAATGAAAACACGTACAAACGTGTTTAAAAAATATGTTCCCTTTTGCTTTTGTTCTATCCATTAGGAATCTATATGATGTTATAGAATTAGGTTGGCCAAACTTGTAGGCTCAATTGGCCCTTGTTTATGGTCAATACTGGCGTAGTTACATGAACTAATTATGTTTGCTAGTGTACAAAGTTTTAGTCAAGTGGTTTAAATGTGAATTTTGGGGAATCAAACACCTCATAGTAGGGGTGCAATCGGCTCAGGTTTGGATGATATCGCTTATCCCATATTCTATATGAGCAAATCAACCCACCATACAACAACTTCAGATGGGTGCAGATTGGTTCAAACTTTTGTAAACTACTCAATTTGGTATAAAAACTTGATAAATTGGTGCATCTATATGATCCAAATGTTGCCACATCCAAGAATTTGGCAACATTGGATGGTGAGTTGTCAAGGCGACAGCGCAAGGTAGTAGAAGAGGCTCCGCTCGCTGGCCTCGTCCACCGTCACGTACCCGGCGTAGTGCTTCGAGGGGAAGCTGTCGCCATGGAAGCCCGGGAGGCCGGTGACCAGGTGCTCCTCCGGCACGCCGGCGATGGGTGGGCAGAGGAGCGCAGCCGCCGCGACGACGGCGTGGAGCAGGAGGAGGAAGAAAGGTGAGGCCATTGGCTGGCCGGGGCGCAAGCTGAGCTGCTGCTTGGGCCTTGGACCATAGCACTAGCAGCTCGGCTTAGCTATTGACATTATTCGTTGGGTTGGTCAATCGATCGGACAAACAGATTTTCCTTTAATAAGAAAAAACGCTAATAATACAATCAGCAAGAGAGCCGTATGTTTTGCCACGTCACTTATGACCAACTAACAGCTCATCCATATAATAGGTTGGCTAAGAAACATACTATTTAGGTTGGCTAAGAAACATACCACGTCGCTTAGCTATTGACATTATTCGTTGAGTTGATTGGATCGGATCGGCCGGCGAGGTTTAATTTCCTTTTTATAGTGCTCCCTATCGTGGACCGCAGCAGCATCTCGTGCTGCACGTGCATACAAACCACAAAGTTTCAAAAAAAAAGAATTATAAAAAAATTTGAAAAAAGAAACTGCAGGTTGCTCTTTTCTGGATAACCAGCGAATAAAAATGACGAGAACGCTTCTTGATCGTATCCATTTGTCGATTATACATCTATATGGTATTTTTTGAATGCTTCATGTTTGTATCCATTAGTGTATATATTATCATTTTTTCCGATTTGTAAAGCATGTGTATCCAAACGTTTAGCTTGGTTGTGGCTTTCAAAAGGTCCCTGTTTAATTATTTCTATTTTTTTGAAAGGTCACTGGTGAGAATATGCCCATCTGATTTTATTTTGTTGGCAAAGTTGTGGCATACATATTACAAGGCATCAGAAGAGTAAAATACACCAACGGCCTTCAAACTTATCCTGAGGTGTCATTTAGGTCGTCAAACTCTCAAAATGCACATTAGTATCCATAAACTTACTAAAGTGTATCATTTAGGTCCAAAATCCAAAAAATATCCCTATATTATTGAAATACACTACTATATTAATCTATAATTAAGCTATGGTACAATCAAATAAAGTTCTCTAAGTATTGTGATAGAAACAATTGATTTTGTGAGAGAAATAGTATGAAAATCATGCTCTATTTGCGGCTATGTCATCACGCATAGAGGTATTTTTAGAACTTTAAACCTAGATGACACAGTTTAGCAAGTTTAGGGGCTCAAATATGCATTCTGAGAGTTTGGAGACTTAGATGACACCACGAGACAAATTTAGGGACCGCTCATGTATTTTACTCGCATCAGAAACACTAAAGGACACAAAAGGCATGCAAACAACACACATTTTTTTCTTCTAGAAAACACACACACTTATGCAAAGTATCTACATTTTTCACCCTCCGATGCATACAACCTGTGTTCATCACTACGATATCTCATCATGAAAAAAAATTAGTGTAGAAAAATATAGTTACATAGTCTATGCTAATCGACAAACCAAAATTTGCATTACTATCTTTGGGCTTGGGCCGGACAGGGCATGATGTGTATTATTTTTCTATTCTAAAGAATAGTCACCCACACTCAAACATTCGAGAGTGCGGCTTCTACCACATGCTTATAAATAAACCCTTTAAAGCACCTGCATAATTTTGTCTAGGATATTTAGCTTGGAGTCTATGGCTTTCTAGGAATGATTTTATTTTCAAAGATGATGTTTAGAGTGGCAACCTGGAAGGAGTTATGGAGGCGGAGGAGGGAAACAACAGCCCTGTTTTATCGTTAGAGGGAGTTTTATAGTGGGTCGTTGGACTTGCATCTGCTGAAATATTGCACCTTGAACTTGTAAAGCTGGTATCTCCGGTGAATTATGCTTTCTACAAACCGGAGCCAAACGGTCTTTTTGTCTAAGCACTTGCATAAACATAATTTTTGGGTATTAGACTATCTGCACTTGTGGTACTCTATTTTCATACCCTAAAAAGAATATTTTCACCTAGTCATCGAGATTCTTTACTCTAAATCACTTACTTCCACACTCGTTGTCCCCTGTAGCTTATACTCTATACCAACTACTAACTCGTGGAGCCCACGTATCATATTTTTTTTACAATTTTACTCCAACCAACCCCCCTCTCTCTCAACTCCCTCCCCTCTCCTACCCACGCCACGCACCCCTCCCTGCTCCCTCGCCTCTCCCCACGCCGCCCCCTCTTCTCTCTCTCCTCCCTCCCTCCCCTCTCCCTCCGGCGCCCCGTCCCTGCTTTCTCTGACGCCGCCCCCCATCCCCTCCCCGCCTCCCGCCGCCACCCCTCATCGTGCCTCCTCGCGCTGCCGCCGCCGCAGCAGCAGCTGGCACCAACGGGCCGGCGCGCGAGCAGGATCGGCCTCCCCGACGCGTGCGCCGCCTCCCCTCCCCTCCGTCGGCTCCCACTCGCGCCGCCCCTGCGCCATCCGCGGCGGCGGCGGGCGCCCGGGCAAGCGCCAGCGCGGCTCGGCGGGCGGCCTGGGGATGGGGGTCCGGCCTCCCCGACCGGCGGGACGCCACCATGCCGGCCCTGTGTGTGGAGCGGCCCGTCCCTGGCCTCCGGACGCGCGGTGGCCCCCTCCTCGAGCCATGGCGGCGGCGGCGGCGGCGGCTCCTCGCTACGGCGGCCGAGGTGGACGGCTTCGCTGCGTGGCGGCGATGCAGCGAGACGGCGTGGCAGCAAGACGGCAGCGAGCTGGGTCGGCCGGCGAGCACGCGCGGGAGGAGGCGGGGGAGCAATGGCCGGAGGCGGGCCCCACGTCCCGTCACTGCGTTGCGGACGGCCGCTACCCACGCTAGATATGGCGTGCGCGAGCTCCGTCCGCTGCGTTGCGTGCGAGATAGCGCTCCCCGTGCAGGAAAAAAAATGCTATATGCGTTTGGTATATGCTTACCGTGCCTTTTATAGTGCACCGGTGTGGATAGCCTTAGGATCAGGGGAGGGCCTAGGATTTAGAGTATGAGTATTAAAATTTCCAAAGAGTGGATTTTACAACTTAAATTATAAATTCATAATAAAGAATTGAGTACCAATAGCATAGATTCATGAAACTAATCCAAACTAGAAATTGTTCGACACATAGATCACAGCCCATAATTGAATGCCAGTGTGCCTGAGCTCGGCAGAGAAGGGACAGTGGATAAGGCGCAGAGAAAGGAAAGGAGAGGGATGGAGTCGATTCCACAAGCTGTCACACGCCCACCACAGCCCTGCACCTGTGCGGCATGGGCCGGCATCCTCGGTGTGGATGGCATTTAAGCATACCAATTGTTGTACTGCAAGCATATGGATTATCGTAGCTTTTTTCCTTATAGCATTTCTTCATTTATCAATATGTAGATCAATAGTGAAAGGACAAAGGCCATCTATCTAACTAAGCAGAGCTAATCCTAGCATAAGCATGTCGTCTTCTTGTTGTAGTTCTAGTAAGGTAACCAATCCAAACATCAACCAACAAAACTTCCTTAAGCAATAGGCATCCAACTGGAATGGTCTGTAACAACAGCAATGGAAATATACTGCACGACATGGACAAAGCAAAAGTGTAGCATAAACAAAGCATCACCTAACAGAAAACTTATATCTGCAAAAACCGAAATCATATATTACAAAATAAGGGAGAAACTTCATCCCATGCATGGATCTGATCACCCATCCATCAATAGCTGGTACATTATTACTATAATAACTATTATTACTATGAACCGACCACACTAAACTGGTTGCATTGAATACTATACAGAAAAAAAGAAAGCTGCATTCCTACCCATACCATCATGCAGAAAACAGCACGAAACAACTTTCCCCAATGCCCCAACAAAACTGGCACTGATATTGGTTCACCATGAATCCAATGGACGCAAACTCACACCAAAAGCTGAACTCTCCAGCAAAAATGGCACCACCTCAGTTGACAGGCAACCTTAATCTTTTGTGCTCTCCTTCACAACTGTAGTAGGCTTTGGCAAAGTTGGCAGTGTTACAGGCCCGGAGACTCCATCAAGAACAGACCACTCCTCATCCGCTAAAAGTGTTGTAACAATGTTTGCAGGAACCGCAGCGCTTGACTTAACGGTCAATGAGTGCTTACTGCTGCTTGCTTCTACGTTATTCGTCAAATCTTTGGTTCCAGAACTGGAGGATGTACTCGCTGCTTCTCTATTTAGGAAGAGACAGACAGCAGCACAGTCATCGGTCTTTGATGTAGGGTACCGAGTTCTCCATGCCCTGTGAGCCGATTCAACAAGAAACCGGGCTGCTGAGGCCTGCGAAGGAGATTTGCTGATGATGCTAACAACTTCGTCATTGGAAAGTGCATCCCATACCTACAGTCAGCAAAGAAACCGAAACAATAATATAGCAAAAATCTTCAGTTTTTAACAACATTTCATACTACAAATATACAGAAACTGGATGCTTATGTAAATCTGTGCTCACCCCATCGGTTGCCAACACAACGAATTCATCCTTCTCAGTGATGCGGTGGTATGTAACATCAGGCATTGAAATAATACCATAATTCTTTAGACAGAAGTCTCCAAATGATCTTGCCATGGCTAATCCTGGCGAGTTGAATGTCGGAAGCCACACACGTGCAACATCCGGCTCATCTGGAAGAGAGAATATCCTACCCCTCCGTTGCCTGATTCGCTCTGCTTCGCCTGTAAATGATTCAATTGGCTTTATTTTAGATAAGATCTAGCAATCATAGCACCAAAATTACTTCATGTTAACAATGTAAATAATAGGAAAGAAACAGCCATTTGGTGTGCTCTTTCACCGTCATTTGACAGGAAAGCACAATGTGACTCTTGCCCAGCTGTAATTTACACGTCAACACAAGAAGTTTAAGGAATATTGTCTATAGAAACATTTCCTTTTGCAGAAGATGTATACTATAGCATTAATAGTCTTGGAAGGATGCCCGTAAAAAAAACAGACTCCACCGAATGAGATATATCCTAATACACCACAATGCTGAAAGGCGCCTTCAAATTATCTGGATGCACTAAGTAGTCAAAACTATAATTCACACAAAAACAGGAAATGTATACTATGGGCTAGGCAAATCAAACTAAGCTTGTGCCAGAATGAGGCAGATGTGGAATTACTTTTACTGAACTAAAATGCCCTGTTAGACACTATTACCTAAATTTTGCTTTTACTGAAATAGTGATCAATTTGTATCTTATAATACCTCTGAGCACAAACGGTTAAAAGTAAAATAATAAATATTAGTATAACACCATCTAAAAGTTAAATGCCTCATGTACGAATCACATTCTTGCGGGATAAATTCTATAGGATCAGAGTCAGAAACTAAACTACATTGCTATAAATATTCACATTCCAAACAATCATAGAAAGGTATCATATTGGCAGAGATACATATTGTCTCATAATTGATCTAATCCAAAATTTAATGGAGAAGACAATATCAAGCACTTAATATCTTTTCAGCTATACCAACATTTTTTTATACTTGTCTTGTGAGAATGTCTCCATTTGTACTAATTTACAAAGGTAATTTGGACTCTAATCTATATACACTGAATGCTACAATTGACAAAGTTTATTGGGTGTTATTCCGAGCATTCTGACCCTATAAACCCCTAATGATGCAATTTTAAGATTTGCACAAAAGATGGCTATAAATTCCATCAGGAAACAAGAAGAAAAATGAAAATATACATAAATCCGCCTAGTTATGAGAACTGGATCAATTTAACAACAAATACAACCTGGTACCGACAAGCTCCTTCCACAGTATATCACGAAGCAGTTTTCTCAAAAAAAATCACATGCATATGCACCCATTTCAGGAGCTTCATGACATAGACAACCGAACCAACCACTACACTCGTTACGCAATAATAAAACATTAGATTTTCTCAGAATTGAGAAAACTTAAAATTTAGAAGGCAAAAGAATGATAATGATGTACACTCTCTGTAATTAGGAAACACGTATGAGTATGAATTGCATAGCACTAAACAAGGAAGAAGAAATCCATCACCATATAGTAGACTTAAAGTAAACACACTAGGTGCAGACGAATCATACTTGGAATGCTAGGTTTCAGGTCCACCGTCAAGGGAACGGCAACTAGGTGATTTTCTTCATCTCTAGTGCCCAAGACAGCTCTAGAATCCCCCAAGTTACCGATTATAAGATTTTGTCCCTGTAGAAACAACAGGATAAATGGGCTGAAACTTCAAAGGGAAAAACTGCAGCTTTCATTAAAGAGAGCACATATATAATCATAAAAGATTCAACCTTGGGACCAATAAAATAGGTGTAGTTCTACCTGCTTGACTAGTGTAACTGCTGTTGTTCCACTGAACGTACAATCAATATTTCTGTGTAATTTCAGATCCCTGTCCATAACATAAAATGCCCGCAAGAATGAAGCTCTCAATGCTGGGAAAATTTCAGAGGGCTCGCCATTCTCTTCATTTTCAAGGGAAGCATCAGTATCCTCAACCCTGTGTGGAGCTGTACCTCCTGTAGTAGCCCCACTCCTTCCTAAATGTGCATTCAACTTTACAGGGAGAAGATCTCTGACCCTCTTGGCAACCAAATGCCCATTTGGTCCATGGCCATCAAAAACACCACAAAACACAGTATCATCTTGTGAACCAAAATTCTGCAAGTGGAAAGCAAGCATTAATAATGGAACCAACTATACAATAGCAGAAAGGAGATCCTTGAATATAGAAATGAAGACTGCACAATCAATGATTCTAGTTGCAGTTTACAATTAAGACAATTAAGATTTATAAAGTGCTCTCTCCATAGACATCACGCACGTAGACTTAGAAAGACTGAAAAAGTTGATAAAAAATGACCAAGGTTATGTCATGCTGTAATCATCTGACCTCTTTCGCCTCATTAAAGCAGGAACTGAGTGTGAAAATGTTTCGATAACTTGTTTCTCTCAAAGGACAAGATTTTCAAATGCCAACACATGCAAGGAGCTATTATTTTACTGGCTGTGTCATTAACATGTTTCGGCGGCAGACATGGTAAGCTGACAGCCATCGCAACAGAAAAAAACATAGCTATTAAAAGTTGAGTGAACTGTGGAGGAGATTCTCGTGAATCTAGATCGGAAGAGATAAGAACAACTTATGTGGCATCCACAGATATGTAACCAAAATCACTGAACTGTGAAGAAGAATCTAGCGAAACCTAAATCTAAACAGACAAGAACATCTTACGTTATGATACATGATTACATTTAGGTAACCAAATAACTTAATAAAATGAGGAAATGACAAGTCCCATCAGTTAAATCCAACAAGTACATGAAGCAGATAAGGCTGTCCATAAACAGAAACACTAAGGATAAGGATGAGAATCATGTGGAGCCCCTTCCTGCTTGCAGGGTTTCTCCATCAGGAGAGCAATTATTAAGCAGTGATTAAATTACTAAGCCACTCTCGACCGTCAGTATCCAATGGCAATCCATGTGAAGCTTGGTAAGGGGGAGACGAGTCGAAGTGGTATTCTAATCCAGATGAAGGGGGATCAGGCAGGCATTCTACAGCGGGATGACACATGTACGTCCCGTGTCAAAGTTATAATCTTTCATTGTCTGGGCCAGCTCAAGCATACCTATAAGAACTCCTATTTAAAAATAGGTAAAAGCCAGACAGTTCTGCTTTTGCACGTTAACATCACATCTGGCCAAAGCAGAGCTTAACAAACCATGAACATGTTTCGTTTTCGTCGTATCAGAAACCTTGCTTCTAGAGCATCCAGGATACGAGTTTCACTTTCACATCACGCGGAGGAATCGGATGAAAAAAAAGGGTGTCCATGGAATTAACCGGGAGATAATAATAATAATAATTTCTTTGCTGGGCAAGAGAAATGGTGGTGGCGGCGGTGGAATTACCTCCCAGACGACCATGGCGTCCTGGTTGACGCCCTTCCTGCCCTGCATGGTGTAGAGCGAGGCGGCGGCGGATGCGGAGGCGCCGTTCCCGGCGATGCGGCCGGGGGGCGGGGCCGAGGGCTCGGCCCCCGCGCGGCGGCCCTCCGCGGACGCGCCGCGGGGCCTCCGGCGCCGGATCGAGCGCACGGCCCGCCTGTACTGCGCGGGCGCTGGGGCGACGGCCGTGACGCCGACGCCCAGCGCGGCGAGCAGGCACTCGAGGAGCTCGACGCAGCAGCCGCCGGCGGAGGCCTCGGCGGACGACGGGGGCGGCCTGGCGTCGGCGAAGCGCGCGGCGACGGCGACCGCCAGGAGCCTCTGCTGCGCCTGCGACTGCTCGGCGCACCCCGCGCGGCGCCGGGCGCCGCCGGCGACGCCGCCGCCCACGGGCCCCGCCCGCCTCCCCGCAGCGACCGCCACCATGGATCGCGCCGGCGAAATCTGCTCCCGCGAGTCTGTCGGGAAAGAATCAGATCATGGCCGGGCGGGCTGGCCCGGGGTCGGATCTTGGAAAAGCGGGGATGAGATGAGACCGCGAGTGAGGGGGATGGGATGGGAGGGGAGGGAAGGCTGGTGGTGGACGTGAAGAAGCCAAGAAGGGAGGAGAGGGAGCGCGAGGGACGCGGTCGTGGCGGGGGCGAAGGAAGAGGAGGAGGAGCGAGGGTGGAATGGAATGGAAGGGTCAAGCAAGCGCGGTTGTTTATTGGCCGCCGATATTATCGTGCGCTGTGCAGCCGCGACGGCGAAAAGGGTGGCGCAACAGTGGCAGCAGGCAGCACCGGGACCTCGCCGTGCCGCGGAGGACTGGTGGCCACCGTCCTCCCTGGCCCGTCCCTGGCGGAAAGCGACGGGATCGAGACGAAGCAAGTGGGAGAGGGCAACGGGAGGCCAGGCGAAAATGTTGGTGGTTGCTTGGGACGGGTCGGAGTCGGATCAGCGGCGGCGGCTTGCTTACCTGCAGGCTGCGGTGGCCCGCTTGAGAAGAGCGGTGGCGACTTGTTCGGATGCATGCGTGCACCGTGCACCACTTACCTTGGGGTTCCTGAGTGAATGGCAACCGTAACCTGATCGCGTTCGCGTCCACGTTCACGCTTGGTCACGAGGTTTATCCGATCGTAGTGACAAAGATGAGCCATTGTGGATGCCATACAATTTGATAGATGCGATGGATTATTATTGGTAGCAGCTAATAGTAGATTTTGTACTAGTAAAGCAACATATTTGTAGTAGTAGTAGTAGTAAAGCAGCACCTAGTGCTAGCTTTGCTAGTCATGGATAATTGAATTGGTAAAAAAAAAAAGAAGAGACAAGGGACCTTGCTCCCGCAACTAGAATTAGTGTGTGACTCAATTTTAAGATCTAAAGATATACGTCATAATCAGATCTCCTAAAGGTTCATGCTTAGTCATACGTCCAATTAGCAGCAACCGACTCAATGGGATACTTGGTGCCATGACAAATCCATGGGTGATGGTGGATTGTTGATAATTAATATGCGTGTTGATGAAAATCGCAAGTAGTATTATCATATAATAAGCTATCTCAAGCGAAATTAGATTATACTAAACATATTCACAAGGGGCAACAATTGCAACTTAGTTGACAAACACTTATTTGTGTTTGCAATAAAGTGGTGGATTATGGCCTTGTTTAGCTGTCAACTTTGGCATGGCAAAGTTTAAACTTTACCACTATAGCGTTACTGTAGCATTTCGTTTGTATTTGTGAATAATTGTTCAAACATTGATTAATTAGGCTCAAAATGTTCGTCTCGCAAAGTACAACAAAAATATATAATTAGTTTTTTATTTCATCTACATTTAGTACTCCATGGTTTGCTGACATTTTGATGTGATGAGAATCTTCTTTTTGCATAGCAGAATTTGGGGTGGAATTTGGGAACTAAATAAGGCCTATTAGAAGTTTACTAGTGATGAATTTGAACGAGCATCTAACATTGTGCAATATGCATGGCAACAAGTCACAAAAGCCTCCCTTCCATAAGAACTACTGCTCCATGCACTGGCGGACGACAGTGTAGGCTCTACCGGGCCCTGGCCCCCCTTTCCAATGTATTTTTTTCGTTAAATGAATAGTAAACTTGCTATTGTACGCTGTTATATAATACTCAAATACATATATTGACCCCTGCTGTTTTCTTGATCAAGCTCCGCCACTGACTCCATGCGTCCTAAATTACTGTTTGTTGTTGATTTTTACTCGTAATATTTTTGTCATTTTTATTAAAAATAATAAACATATATTTTGTTTATGACTTATTTTATCATCGTACATACTTGAAGTTTTTATATATTTGCATTAAATTTTGAATCAAATAAACAGCCCAACGTCGTAAGCAAAAGTTAAATGGGACAGAGCTGATGATGATACTGGCTTTCTTTCTACTAGCGTGATCCGTGAAACCCACTCAACCCAGATCCCATTTAGCGAGTTAATTGGTTAATCCTCACCACCGAGCCAAGCCTCGTTCATGCAAGTTGGCACATTGCACGAGAGCTGGTGTGTTCTGTTTGCAGTACACCGCTCCGTCCACCAGGCTCCGTGGGCTATTAGATCGACAAACAATGTGGGAATGGGAAACGACCATCGGTATAAGACTTGTACATATGGTATGTCATTTTTTCTTTGACAAATGGACGGATTTAAGGCATGACCGGTTGCGCAGAAGGAAGAGGCGACATCGGTGACCCGTCGGCCTCCTCTAGCAGCGTTGTGCTGCCTCTGCCGCCGCATACCGTCACCGCCACGCTAATCCGCCGCCGTCGTCTCCTCTTCTGCCGTTTCACCACCGTCCGCGAGGGTCCCACCGCCCGCCCGGCGGCGCCCTCACCGCTGGCCCTCCGCCTGGCAACCATCGCTTCACTGCCACGGACCTACCGCCGCCCTGACCATCCATTGTGGATCCACGCCCTCCCACCGCCCCTTCCCCAAAAAACCTCGGAATCCTAACCGGCGGGGGGCGGGGACATGCAGGGCTACTCGTGGTGATGGCGGCAGGATAGACTTAGGCCTTGTTTAGATCCCAAATTTGGGCGTCACTGTAGCATTTCGTTTGTATGTGTGAAAAATTATCCAAAAATTGATTAATTAGGCTCAAAATGTTTGTCTCGCAAAGTACAACAAAACTGTGCAATTAGTTTTTGATTTCATCTATATCTAGTACTCCATGCATGTTATGACATTTTGATGTGACGGAAATCTTCTTTTTGCATAGTGAACTTTGGGGGTAGAATTTGGGATCTAGACACGGGCTTAACGATCAATTGGTGTGACCATATCTGTCCTAGACACGCTCAACAAAACACCATCTCGCCTAACCTGTCTCATACACCGACCGTGCAACCAAATACGCCGCCCTACATGCACACAATCCAGTCCACGGTATCATGGACCACATATTCATAACCATGATGAACTCCAGTTTCTCAAACATTGTTTGAAGGGTCAAACTTCCTGAGAGAACAATGATTCTCCATATTTTCTAAAACATTTATTTTGGTAAATTTAGCAAATAGAATATTTTAAAATTTGTAACATAGTACTTTGAAAGGTTTTTCACTTAGGAAGGCTACGAAACACCGTGACGACCAAGCTGCGCGCAAAAAAACACCAGTGCAAAAGCAGTTTGTACCATACGAATAATACTCAAGCACACAACAGCTGCGTCAAGCTTTTTTATTTTCTTTCTGTCATCTGTCTCAAACAGATTATTATATACTATAATATGTTAGAATTTGTAGAAGATTTCAAATAAATTGTAGAGAATTGCGGTTGACAAGTATAACAGCTCCAGAACAAGGCCCCATAAACATCCTAGCACCTGGTTTTTCAATCTAGGCTACAGGTCTTTTATTCTCCGAAGCAATGTCATTACATTATTTCGCATCACAAATGACAGCAAGAAAAGTACTGAGCAACACTTCATTTCTGGAAGAAAAGTCAAAACTATAGTGTATTGCTGCAGGGAAAAAGAACGAAACATTACTTTTGTTTTCTTGGAAGTCTATATAATCCCTCACCTACTCTAGGTAAGCATGGAAGCATCTCAATTGTCGTGTCAGCAGACAAACGTATCTTTACACAAACTACATCTGTTTTTCTTTTCCAAATAGAAATCACCGCCAGGCATGTAAAAGACTATGCAAAACCTCCAGCATAGTTTTACCGCTGGTTTTGAAGCTATACTTATTCATCCGACTGGTACAAGTTATTATGCATTATATAATGTTAGAAACTTAGAGGTTTTCAAAGAAAATTTACAAAATTATGACTTTATGAGACAAGTATACCAGATACAAAGCGACTCCAATGGACATGCCGCGCTCTCTCCGCCATACATTCAACAGATACCACTTTTCTTAAACTACGAAGAAATGTCAGAGAATTCCCGTATCAAAAACAGCATAGAGAAAGTTCAGACTGAACACTTCGTTTCCCAAAGAAACGTTAAAATATTACTGTACTGCAAACAAGAGAGAGAATATGACACATACAACGTTTCTTATGGGAAACTAAATTAGGTGCAGCCATATTTCCCACCTCAGCTTTACACAAGTCATACAAAGGCTCATTGTATAGTGTACAATGTTTCTGTTTTCAGTGTTTTCCAAGGTCAGACTACACAATCTAAGGCCCTACCTTTCATTTTCTTTCGTGAAAAGAATATGTGAATCAAATGGACTTCCATCATGATCGTGTTGTATAACAGGAGTTAGCACATTAAATAGCTGCATACAGCTGTTACCAACAACAGAACCAGGGACCTGTGCCAGTGGAATTTCCATCCAGAGGAGGAGAGATTGTGTGAATTGACAGTATGTGTTGTGCCTGTCTTGTCATCCTTAACTTTAATGCTCGACGAACCTGAAATTACAAGCATGATAGGAAATATAAGACAGCTCATGAGTAGTAACTTTTAGAACTCAGAGCATGCATTGCAGTAACCAACCATGGCTTTGTCACTTTCTCTCTCTGTATTTCAGAAAGATGAAATTGTCTTTAACCAGAAAAAGAAATAAAAAAAAAGAAATAAATGGAGATGCAGTTTTGTCCCAAACCACATAATTGATGGCATTGACAGGTTAAGAGTATAAACTATGCTATGCAGGGATCATGGCTCCACGTTCCATGAAATATGTGTTGCAAATAGTCAAGATTTCCAGAAAGAAAACAGCACACTACAGCTGCAAGATATTATGAAACTTAGAATGAAACTGGACGTTCTAGGACTTACAGTTGTAGTCAGTCCAACCGATGACTTGATTTTCCAAGTCATAGACAACCAACTTGTTTGAAAGAACAAGATCTGGAAGAAAACAGATAGTAGCGTCAAAAACACAACATTTAAAGCAAAAAAAGGGTTTATTAGTGAAGCGCAATGCTGACCCCCCATAAGCACAATGTCCTTTCCATCGTTTGATTGCGATCCACCATTTTGGAATCCCACACAGTACATGTCATTCTGCTCCAACAAAAGAAAAACGTGGATCTAAGAGCCATGACCACATACTTTTTAGGAATCGCTCATAATCACTGTTATTTCAAACCATTATTGTGCTTGAATTCAAAATATCCCAAAAAAGACTTTCATTAACAATCTATTGGAAATAACTCTTAACCATATGTCTATATATTATTACTGTAGAGTATGCAGCATAGATGCTTTACTGAATATCATGTATCTGTTCAAACAAAGTCTACAAAGAATTTATTCCTGAAAGAGAAGAGCTTCTAGCTACAAACATATACAAAGAAGGGTAGGCCAATTGTCCTTTATAAGAAGACAAGGCATGTAGATGTCATCCATGCTTGCAATATGAATGTGTGTTTGTACTTCCCCCCTTCTCTACAGTGTGGATGAATTTTAACATTAAAATTTTCAAGTGCACATAAAGCTGGAATTGGGTTTTGCTTTGGTTGTTCCGAGAAACAATTACTAGTTTCGAAGTAAAACTACTAATGGGTGATGACCATGGTCAATTGTGTAATTCCACAATTTGGGGAATTGCTACCATACCATAAGTTGCACTTTGCCAACATTCCATTGAGTGCCTCAGTGACATGTGGGACCATGCTCCCATTTGTCATTGACATAGCTCAATGGCATTTTGGCAAAGTAGGTTTCACTACTGGTATTTCGGCAATTTTGTCTTAGTTGAATATGACACCTTTATCAAAAGGCTATATCTCTTGAATTAAACAAAATCCTTTCTCATCAAGGACAAACAGATGATATTAAAAACCAGTAAAAAGGAAAACAGCCTGGACCCTGGAGGTTTGATATGGAGTGCTTCAGAAATTTTTGGAGAATGGAAATCCTA
Organism: Echinochloa phyllopogon; assembly: GCA_033239725.1. Classification (NCBI taxonomy): domain Eukaryota; kingdom Viridiplantae; phylum Streptophyta; class Magnoliopsida; order Poales; family Poaceae; genus Echinochloa; species Echinochloa phyllopogon. Next base: position 19,559,732 of record BTCW01000016.1, read on the forward strand.
ACAAAGAAACAATGCAACTAAAAAGGATATCATAAGGTAGTGCTGGAATTTGTTTTTGCCAGCAGCTGCATCAGGTATTCTTATATACTAAATTTAGTTATTTATTTTTCATATTGGTTACCACTGACGAATGTGATATTACAAAAGTTGTTTCTTTAACCATTCATAATGTTCTTTGCACTAAAGGGGAGAAAGGCAGATGAAGGCACTGAAGCCACGTTCAAGCAAGTGCTCCAAGCTGTAGTAACATGATGAAGCAATGCCAATGGGTGAATAAAACTTTACTCTATCTTGCAAGAATACACCACGAGGGGAGAAAAGTTATGTTACCCCATTTGGGAAAAAGTACTCATGTGGATACACATGCAGTGCAAGATCATCCTCAAAATGGAAGGTGATGCTTGGGAATCCATCATCCACACTGCAAGAACAATGAACACAACAGTTAAGAATCATAACCATAGCAAGAGAAAATCATCTGTGGGCTAGTGATTCCTTTGCGTCAATTCAAATAAAAACAGAGCAAGTATGAGGAAGGAAGTTATCCATTCATGAAAGAATTATGAGAGTGTATTATGGATATCAGAATTTCAATATTTCAGCATATAAGAATGCGGTGCAGAAGAAATTGCAATTAATAATTGGTACTCATCCAACTGTAATTATTGTTTGTAAAGTGTACCTTCCTGAGTACCGGAAACACAGAAATTCTTGAACATCATGGAATGTTATATCCTGATGCTTGTTAAATACCTACAATTAGTTGAGACATTTATGTAAATAATGCACATCATACTCAATTACTTCCTCCGTTCCAAAATGTAGGTCATTTTGGCTTTTCTAGATACATATAATTTGCTATGTATGTAGACATGATGTATATCTAGGTGCATAGCAAAATCTACGTATCCCTAGAAAAACCAAAGTGACCTACATTAGGGAGTACAAGGGAAGAAATAGCATGGGATCTTTGTCTTACCGCAAGCATTACTTCTTTGAAAACCAATTCTGGAAGGTATGTCAAGGTTGTACCGCTGTCGATTATGGTACCTTTTTTCTCTCCTGTTTCAAAAACATGAGCTGGGAGCTGTAATGTAGTACCACCAACATCGATTGACTTAAGGTTCACATTGTAGTGTGGCCTGGAAGGTAAAATCATGACAGGCTATGAGTATGGTAAAATGAAGTGAAACAGCCCGGTGCACTGCATTGCGCATCAAGTAGAACACGTTACGTGCCAAGATTATGAATTCATAAAGTTTGTAATAATGCCATTGATAAAGAATTTAACAGATTTAAACTTTGAAAAACAATGGTATGTCGAAAGCGGCCATGGGAGGAAGGGCGGTTACTAGCACAGTGGCATTGTTTAACATCTGTTTGTAACATGCCAATTGCCAGTGACGGCACGTTTGCCTAACAAGCGGACCTTGTAACATATGTCTACCTTTCCTTTCTTCGCATATGCTATATTATCAAATTTAATTCCAATTAACTTTATGTGCAGTTCCCATATCATTTTTCCTAGTTAGTTGGACAGTAAGCGAAGTGCCTAACCCATCGTTATCACTCATCAGAACTGGATCAGCAGTCAGCACCCCTGTCAAGTTCTTAGACACCAGTTGGTCGAGTAGGTCAACATTTTTAATCATGCTGAGAGAGCAGAGTGTGTACAGTATCTTGAAAGGCTTCTGGTAAAACAGTAATGCCTCAGCTGTCCACGATTTCATAGAATGAGTAAGAGGTCTTTAGGGCTGGGATGTTCCTTCTTTTCATTTTGCTTGAGAAATCATGTTTAGATCCTTGCAGGCACATCTAAATTTTTAATGCAAGTTTGCCTAGAAACCAGCTGGTTCAATCCAATTTCATGATCCAACCAGCTGACCAGCAAGATTACGAACTGTGATATCACATCTTTTAGGCTTTAGGAACTTTCTAGGCACCACACTTCCAATATACAAAACTGTGATAAACCGCCTAAGTCCTGAAGAAAGCTTTAGGAACTGAACAGTAACTAAAAAACTATCAACATTGAAGACAGTTCCAGAAAAGGTTCATCATGAGTGTAATGCAACCAAAATAATAAGTAGCACGACAAGGTTAACATACATACATGTCGGGTACCAACGGTGTTGTTTTTACTTTTGGCTGCACCACACTTCCAATAGCAAAAATTCCACCTCCATTTATAGTGTCTAAACAATGAGCAAATATCTTCTTAACTTTACCAGCAGCAGCTAGCTGTGATAGCGTTGATGTATTTGCCTGGCCAAAACCAATAATTCCGTCAAGGGCTTGGTTTGAAGTTCCCAAATCCCCACCTTGCTGAGCACCACACCTACGAAGGAAAGGAGAATCATTTATCCACACTGAAGCTTTCAGCACTATCAATACATGTTAACGATTTGAACCTTGTCTGCTACTCAGTTCCTCTATTACAATCTTACTGACAAAAGGCATGCGATTAACATAGTAAACACAGTGTCACAGTAGGTACCTTCCCTGACGCCTAACTTCTCAATGGAATAATAGCATAGCACAACGGCCAAGATAAAGGGCAAAGAATACAACTTGATTAATACTGAGCATAAAAAATTCAGGCTCATGCCAATAACAAATTTTAGCTATACATGTGGCAATGGCCAAGAATCATGTTAATCTTTCGAGACAGAGTAATAATAACAAGTTCAAATCCTACATAAGAGGGATTGCCACAAATTGCACATTGTCCCCTCCATAGACATCATTTATTTATTCAGCATATACATCCGAAGTTGATTATTTACCCAACATCTCTGGTGAGATAGTCAGAGCCCATAGTAGCTCATCTAATGCATGCCAACCAACTACATAAGAAAACAGTTGTGATGCACAAACCAAAATGACTGACTCACCCGAATGTGACGCTGCCAGTGGCAGGTTGTGTCTGCCCATCCCCGGTCACCTGATCGTACTGCAGCGCGTCGGTGACGAAGAACCCTATTGTCGAGCTACCATCGCCATAGGTGACTTTGTACTCGCAGGGCACGTTGGCGCTGCAAGCCGGCAGCTTGCCCCCGTAGGTGGCGACACAGAATCCCTGGTCGCACGACACCATGCTCCCGCTGGAGGAAGCCTTGGGGTCGTAGAGCGTCAAGTCTAGCTGCACAGGAACGCCCACACCACAAGCACATGTCACATCGAAGTGAACCGATAATAGCTCCGCAATTGGGACTCCCGGAAAATGGAGCGGGAGTGAGGAATGGCTGGTACCCCGATTCCGCTCTTGCGGGGGCATCGCTCGCAGTTGACGCAGTTAACCCAGAGGATGTCGCTGCCGGTATCGACCTGCACGTAGTAGCGCTTGGGCGGCGTCCCGAGCTTGATCTCCGTGTAGTAGAGCCTGCGCGCGCCCCGGCGATCCCAATTAATCCCCACAGCCAAATCAACCGACCAGCGCGGAATGTCACGAGGATAAGCAAGCGAGGGAGCGCCGCGCGGAGGGCGGATGGCGGGGTACGTACCCTGTGTCGGTGGGGAGGCCGAGGCCGCCGAGCGATAGGTCGGCGGCGGCGAGGAGACGGCCGTGGCGGCGGCCGTCGTGGGCGCGGAGGGCGGTGATGTTGCCGCCGGCGCCGCCGGCGCCTCCGGCGGGGAACTTGCGGCGCACCTGGAAGACGCCGGTGGCCGCGGAGCAGGGCGCCGCCGCCAGCAGCAGCGCGAGCGCGGCGAGGAGGAGGGCGGCGCGTGGAGCCATGGGTTATTGGTCCGCCTGCGCGCGGCGAGCGGCGATTGCGAGCGGCTATTATTCGTGCCCCCTCCTCCGCGGCTCCTCCTCCTCCTCCCCCTCCCCCTCCTCCTTCCTCCTCGGTCCCCGCGGCCCCGGGGCCTCTGCCTGGGAGGCATTTGAGTGCGGGGGGAGGGGCAAGCAAGGCACCGGAAAACTGGGAGGCGGAGGAGAAGAGAAAAGCGGCGGACGGGCAAATCGCCGCTCCTCGCGGCCCCACCCGCCGACCAAGCGTGCGAACAGCGTTTACCGCTACCGCCCTGTACTCCTCGGTCAGGTAGATATTGCTGTACCGTTGTAGAACGTTTAAAAAAAATTGGGAGGAAGACGTTGAGGAATTAGCCGTAGTTTGCATTAATACGGTACCAGATAAGTTCAGTCTTAACTGAAGTTTCAAATCATCAGGGGATGTTTGGATCCTTGAGTGCTAAAATAAAAATACTACAAACATGTACTAAACTTTAATATCTCCTGTTTAGATTCATATACTCCATCCGGTTCACCGTTAGAAGTCGTTTAGGACAGCAACACTGTCACCAAAGCACAACTTTGACTTCTATTTTCTATAAAAATATTTCTTAAAAAGTTATATATGTATATTTTATGAAAGTAATTTTCAAGACCAATTTATTTATATGATTTTTACATTTCCAAACTCAACGACTTAAATGTTATTTATGATTTATATTCTCAATGTTTGACTCAAACCTTGTCCAAAACGACTTCTAATATGAAACCAGAGGGAGTACTAAAATTTACTAAAGTGTCATTAATGCTATCCACAAAGACCAAAGTACCCCTCCGCCCCTGTTCTACTTCAGGATGGGAGAGAGAATAGGAGGGGCATCCGCTGAAAAATACACCTTTTAGCACCTCTTTAGGTGAGGATGCTGAAACATTTTAGTCCCTTTTAGTCACTAGTGTTTGGAACTTTAGCCCCTTTTAGGACTAAATTTAGCCCCTTTTAGTTTAGCACATTGATCCAAACACCCCCTAAATTTGCTGATATAGCAAAAATTATTAAATAGAGCAAATAAAGAATTCAATACGATATAAGATGAGTTTCATCTCTATAAAACTCATTAACTCGTTTACCAAATTTATAGGCTTGCTAACTGCACGTTGACATTGACCTAGCTACTAAAAATTCTAAGATCTATTTTCTAATCAAATTATCATAGATAAACTTTGTTTCGTGTATTCAACAATAGTTTTAATATCTAAAAGTATGAGATTTTCAATATATGTGTGTATATGTGACTATTGTACTCACCAAGGCATCTAAAGGGCCTGTTTGGCAATGCTCTATCTTATTCTATAATTCTCTATGGGAGCTAGTTCTTTGAGAAAGTGATTCTGTGGCTGAAAGTGATTCTCTAACGTAAACTTTTAAAATTAGGATAGTGAATCACTTCACAGAATTAGGAGAAGCTACTTTTTTTCAGCTCCGAGCCTCTTAGTTTATTTCAGAGAATCACTTCATAGAATTAGTAGAGAATCAATTCTCTCTGAAAAACTGTTTGGTAGGGCTCCTCTGAATTTATCAGAGTATCAGCAGTGGGAGCTCTACCAACAAGGCCAAAGATTTCTGCATCTGCTCTCTATGCTCCAATATAGGTGAGACACGGTTTAATTCTATCTACTTTTTAAATCCGATATAGCCTCTTTTGTCTTAAAAATGATGTTTTGGCATTTACAATTTTTGTTCTAATAAAAATAATGTTCTGAGACAAAATTTCATGCATGAAGTGGCGCGCTAACCTCGTGTATACACGATTAAATGAAACAAAATTTCTCCATCTTCTACATGCATCCTCAATTAACTATGGACATATGTGTCTTTTAATCAATTATTAGTCCATCTAAAAAAATATATTGCTATGTTATTGTAGAACATTTAGAATTTTCTTTTTTTTTTGGGGTGAAAGATGTTAAGCAATTAGGTGTAGTTTGCATCAATATAGTACCAATAACAAAAGGATAAAAGAACCCAGTACAAAATTTGAAATTCAAATTGAATCATTTTGTAATCTAATTATCATAGCCAGAAAATTTAAAATAACAAGGCCATATCTAAAAGTATGATATTTTCAATATGGATGTGTCCACTAATAATACCACTGCCTGATACAACTAAATATACTTTGATACTACCTTCAATTCTAAATATATATCATTTTAGGTTTGTCTAATTTAACATATTTTACATGGACCATAAAAATAACTAATCATATAAATTGAAATATAATGTGGAGACTCATAAAAAGATCCTTTAAAAATGTATCTCTCTTCATATTTGAAATAAATATCTTTACTCATATAATAGACAAAGGACCATATTGTAGGCATTATATTTATAGTAAAAGGGAGGAAATAATTGCTAATTAATGTTGATAAGCTCAACTTGATTAGCCTATCCAAGTTTAGTCACCATGCTTAGTGCCATAATCTTTAAAATAAAATTCCAATCATTCTCTTCAACATTTTCTTAGACCTCAAGTTCATTCCAGATAAGCTAGATTCTATGATTTGCTATAATACATGATGTTTTTATATTAGCTTTAATGTTCTTCGTAGACTAACAACATCTATATACTTATATTTTCTAGGTGAGCTTACCAACCTTTTATGAACTATTATTTATTATATGGGGTATGATTCATGGTTACCATGTTACATATTTATACAGTTAATTTTTATGAGTTAAAATTGATAATGTAATTTATTTTCTACTAATATAGTTGTGTTTTGTTTTTCAATTTCTTCACGTAGTAGTACATCAATTATTAGAAGAAAAATACTGTTCATTCATGATCCAAAAATATTATACCATTTCTACCATCTCTAGTATATATCCATTCATGATATAAAAATTGTAACATTTTTTCATCTCCAGTATGCTGCTTAGTCTTGTTCCTTCTTCCACTTTTCTCCATTTGCTCATAGTAAATTTATAACTATAAACCTTCATCACGATAACTTATTTGTTTATTGGTTTCCTTCACGGTTATCTCTATACCATATTCTATGCTTCATCTATCTTATAGCCAATGACATCTCCGTTCTCTTAATGTTGTACAATAGTAACATATGCCTCCTCTTTATACCAAGTAACACGTTGCGCGGAGACAACTTTTTTCGTCTGTCTGCCTAACAAATATCCATATTTCAAGCGATTATATTTATTGGTCTCCTTCGCCGGTGTCTCTGTCTCCCATCCGTTGCCGCCCCTATATTGTAGCCAACAACATTTTCATTATCTTAATATTATACAATAGTGATATGCCTCCTTTTTTTATACCGAGGAACACGTTATACCGAAAAACTTTCTCTTGTCCGTCTACCTAACAAGATCTAAATTCCAGATGATTGTATTTTTGGGTCTTTTTTACCCATATCTCTATCTCCGAATTCACGTAGTCTCTATCTTATAGCCAACGATATCTCCGTTACCTTAATATTGTATAGCAGTAATATATCTCTTCTCTCCATACCCATGAAACATTGTACCTAGACCATTTCTCTTCTAATAATCTACTCCTTCGAATAGAAAGGAGTGCTTATATATATATATAAAATATGTAACGTAATATAACGTCGCTGCAGAGTGCTGACCATTCTTGGAAACGGGAGAGGTGCTTTGCCTGTGGGGTTGCGGCGTAAAAGCCCTGGACTAAACAAACCCTAGCGTTAAGATACCAAGCCCCGGTTGATCTCGCCCCCACCTTTTCCCTGCACGCACGCACGCACGCACGCGTCTCGCCTCCCGAAGTCTCCGCGAGGCAGAGGCCATCCCAGGACCAGGAGGGCAGGCACGAGGACTCCCCCCACACCCCCACTCCCCCAACCCCTACTCCACCCGCGCGCCGCCTTCGCAGCAGCGGCGGCGGCGGAGGAGCCCTAGCGAGCTCGAGGCCCCCGCCCCGCGTCCTCCCGGCGGCCGCGCGCTCTCGCATCACCCGGCGGCTTCCGCGGTCGTCCCGCCAGCCGAGACGCCCGCCGCCACCTCCTCTGCCGCCGCGATGGATCTGCCGAGCCTGGTGGTCGTGCTGCGCGCGGCGCTCAGCCACGCGCCGGAGGAGCGCAAGGCCGCCGAGGCCAGCCTCGAGCAGGTGAGCCGCCCGCCCCGCTCCGCCCGTGGATCGCGCGACGCTTGACGCTGCTTACGTACTGTTTGATTTCACATCGGTCTGTCGCTCGGGTGTTATTCGGGCCTAGGTCGACAGCTGGATTGGATTGAGAGCGTGGTCATTTGGATTTAGCTGCTGGACCCAGCTTAATTGAATGATCATAGCAATCACAGACTTTTTATTTTTCATTGGATTGCGTCGTCATGTCTTCTTGTGATCTGTTCTAGTTTACTGTGTCGATTTGGATCACTTCCAACCAATTAAGGGCTTTTACGCTTGCTTCCAATCTGTATTAGTTGGATTCTGATGTGTCTATGCTTGATGGAATTGTTGCAAATTACATGTGCGCGCTCGTGCTGGCCTTTTTGTCGGCAATTCAGCATTATTGCTCTGCCAGATCATGGGGCACCTTAAAGTTGGTGGCCTAGCTGCCTGTTCAATAGAATGGACTGTTTCAATGAAGTAATGCATCAACTTTGTTCGCACAGGTGGTATATAAATGAATAATATCTGTTTCCTTGGAACTTTCCTGTGGGTGATAGCTTCTTGTTTGCTTCTTTCTTGTTTAATGCGATAGGATTTACTGGTTGGAAGCTGATGAATGTATTCCGTTTCTTTTTAAACAATTTGTCCACATGTGTGATGTCATCCTTTCCTTCCAGCTGTTAGCTGTTACTTTGCAGATGCAGACAGTGGTAACCTTAATCTTAAAGATAGTATCTGATCCCACTTAAATGCATCAGTGAGGTTATGCAGTATAGTTGGATTTGTTAAAATCTGTAACCCTGCATTATTCAATAGCCCATTTAAATATTGTGGGATCAAAATGAAAATTCTTGGGAGAACAATTCAATGTTTACACCTTGCTTAGATGAAATAAATGCATCTACCTGGTTGTCTTCTTAGCTTTGCATTAGAGTTGCATGTTTGGCCATGTTTCATTGTGATTCTATGCCTATATGGAGTCTGTTTTACTTCTGAAGTTCAGATGTGTTCTGCAGCCCTGTTCTAGTATTATAACCTTTTAATTTGATAATTTGTTATGCTAAAACGAGCAGGCGATAATTGCTGTTTAAATGATACTTGCTGCCTCTCTGCACCTGTCCTGTTTGTCCAAAAATCTTGCTGGTGTCATGCTTCTGTTCTTATCTCAAAATCTTGTATTGACATTTTACAAATCCTGCAGCTTCAGTACACTCCTCAACATTTGGTGAGATTATTGCAAATCATTGTAGATGGAAACTGTGACATGGCTGTGAGACAGGTTGCAAGTATTCATTTCAAGAACTTTGTTGGAAAAAACTGGTCCCCTGTTGATCCTGGTATGTGAAGGTCAGTGGTCTGCACCATCTCTTATGTGTCTTGTTAACTTACACCTTTCCATTTCTCTAGAAGACAAGCAAAAAATACCAGAAACTGACAAGTCCATGGTCCGTGAGAATATACTGGGCTTTGTCACGCAACTGCCTCCACTGCTAAGGTATATAACTTTCTCACAATCCGTCTATAGTTTGTCTTAAAGTTCATTGTGATCCTTTGGTAACCTTAAGTTGGCAATGTAGTGGTTTGTAATTGTATATATCATTTTATTAGATAATCCAAACAAGATCCTGTTTTTTTGTGCCTATTACTATATAAATTTGTAAACATCCATAATCTGTTCAGGAGAACTGATGGTAACATATTTTAGAATCTTAGTAACTAGAATTGTAAAAGAAACTTTAGTTAAAGAATATAGGCAGAACACATGGAGGTATGGAAGGCAACATGTACTTAGAATTCCAGTTTTGCTAGAGGGGTCTTCTAATTATGTAACTTTTATTACTGCTTCAGTTTGTATGTAGCCTGTACAAGCATCATCTGAAATGTTCCTTTATCTTTGTAATATGATACGGTTGCTTTTGTGTTTCTAAGATCTATTCTGTATGTCACATCATTTTGATATTACTAATATTAAGGCACGGTGTGTTATGCTTACTTTATCATGCATCCTTGACCTTTTTAAGAGTGCTTTATGGATCATTGTGATATCTTTCATGGGTATATCTTTAGAGCACAGCTTGGAGAAAGCATCAAGACCTTGATCATCGCGGATTACCCTGAGCAGTGGCCTAGCCTTCTACATTGGGTTACACATAATCTGGAATCACAAGACCAAATTTTTGGAGCTCTGTATGTACTAAGGATTCTTGCAAGAAAATATGAGTAAGTATCACATATCATGCTTTTGCTTTTGTCTGTGTATTTCTGTCTTTTGTGAAGCATGTTGGTTTGTACTTGAAGCAATATTGTGACTCATCATTCTGGAATTATGCTAAATGAACGACATAAGCATAACTCTTTTCTCAACTGAAATTTGGATGTATGTCTGAATGGTATCCTGTAGTGTGTTGTTTGCAGCTTGTCTTTTATTTGTACGAGTTACTACACCGTCTTATTTGTCCTTTCCTGGTTTAGGTTCAAGTCTGAGGATGAAAGAACACCATTGTATCAAGTTGTTGAAGAATGTTTCCCTCGTTTGTTAAATATCTTCAGCAGACTTGTCCAGATTCCGAACCCCCCAATTGAAGTCGCTGACTTGATCAAGCTGATATGCAAAATATTCTGGTCATCAATTTATGTGTGTTCTTAGTCTTGTTAATGTTTAGTTATACTTTTGTAACTTCTTAATAGTATATTGCTGATCCTGTCATGTACTTTATGCAGCTAGAAATTCCTAAACAACTCTTTGATCCAAGTGTCTTCAATGCTTGGATGGTTTTGTTCTTGAATTTGTTGGAGAGGCCAGTACCTTTGGAAGGACAACCGTCAGATCCTGATGCTAGAAAATCTTGGGGGTGGTGGAAAGTGAAGAAATGGATTGCCCATATCTTAAACCGTCTATATACTCGGTCAGTATTCAATTGAAGCTGTGTTAGGTTAGGTAATCTGTAATACTTAGTTTTCTGGTTGTTATCAACAGGTTTGCTGATTTGAAGATTCAGAAACCAGAGAGCAAAGCTTTCGCTCAAATGTTTCAAAAGAACTATGCTGGAAAAATTTTGGGATGCCACTTGCAGTTACTCAATGCTATCCGTACAGGCGGTTATTTGCCTGATAGAGTTATCAATCTTATTCTTCAATATCTTACCAACAGGTTCGTGTGAAACAAAATGCCTGCATCAGCATGTTCTTGAAGCTAATTTTTCTGTTTTTTTGTATAGTTCCCCTTGTCACTGTTCTTTTGGTTTCTTGCTTTCTGTAAATGTCTGAGTTAGAAATCTGCTGTGTTCAGGTTTGTATTTATTAGACAATTCCAGCAAGCCACTTGCACAGTTAAGCTTACCAATGGCACAAATTCTGACCCACTATTGATACCAATGAATATTTTTCTTAACTTCTAGTTCCCTGGTGTGCTATATTACTATATATGGGAAGGGGGTAGGCATTTGTTGGTGGAATAGCTTTGTTTTCCACTAAGGGCAAGAGGGGATATTTAGCCCTCTCCCTTCCTCCTACATATGTACCCTTGGGGGTCAAGAGCAAGGGGGAAGCTCATTTCGACCCACTTTTTCTCTCATTCTTTCTCTTTCTTGGGATCCAGTCACCAGAACCTTGGGAAGCACCTTTGGGTGAAGCCTTAACACATACCCGTTTGGAACAATTTTCCATTGTTGGACTTGGGGAAAATTTATCTCAAAATTAGCTTTCAATTAATAATATGTTCATTTCAGGTAAAAACTAATTTGAGTTTTATCTCTGTCAGTTTGTACATTGCATTTTTCTCCTGTCGAGGCACATGCAGGAAAAAAAATTCTGTGCTTTTTTGGCATCCTTCACATTATACTTAGTTCTGTGATTTTTGAACTTTATGCCTACTGAATATACATAATGGGATGTGTTCTTTCTTGCAGTGTTACAAAGAACAGCATGTATCAACTTATGCAGCCGCAAATGGACATCATTATGTTTGAGATAATATTTTCACTATTGTGCTTCAATGACAATGATCAAATGTTGTGGGATGAAGATCCTCATGAATATGTTCGGAAAGGCTATGGTGATTATTATTATCTCCTAAGCAGTCTTTCTTCTATGTTCTGATTTGTATTCTATTAACCTACAATACTACTTTTATTTTTCTACAGATATCATTGAAGATTTGTACAGTCCTCGAACAGCTGCGATGGACTTTGTAAATGAACTTGTAAGAAAACGGGGAAAGGGCAACCTACAAAAGTTCATACAATTTATCGTGGGAATATTTATGAGGTATGACTACATATATACTGTGTGCATAGGACATCCATGATATATCTATTGAAGAAAGCACTTTCAGGTATGACGAGGCATCTATTGAATTGAAGCCATATCGCCAAAAAGATGGCGCACTTCTTGCCATCGGGACGTTATGTGATAGGCTGAAACAAACTGATCCATATAAGGGTGAGCTGGAGCGGATGTTGGTTCAGCATGTCTTTCCAGAGTTCAGTAGTCATGTTGGACACTTGCGAGCAAAGGTAGTGCTCTCAACATTGCTAGCAGTTCCACCATATTTCTTTGTTATTGTACCTGGAGGTTTGGAGCGCTCAGATTATGATCGATTTTCTAGAAGTATCTTTATTCCATTGATTTAACCCGTTCATAATTTTCAATTTTAATGCTCCTCGTAGTAAAAAAATATACCACCTCAGGTTAAAATAGAAAAAACAATTTACAAACATAATATTATAGAAGCATCTGATGCATAGCTTTAAAGGCGTCCAGGCACACCCAGCTCGTATTGGGGAACAGTGACACCTTGTCGCCTAGGCGTTACCTAGGCGATAAGGGGTTCCCAGAATTCTTGGGAAGCCTTATCGACTTTGAAACCATGATCTGATGTCACAAATTATTGTGACATACCTTTTGACAAATCTAAAAGGTTTGGCCATATCATCAATTTTAAGAAACACTTTCTTCATGCATACCAAGTGATGTTTATCTGGGATGAGAGCTTTTGGATGTACCCATCAAAGTGTACCAGCACTACTGAACAAGCACAATGCATTCGAATAGTTTGCTCTGGTTTTGTATTTGTCTTTTTCATTGACTTTGTTTTATTTTTGAAGTATTCCATATTGAATCCAGTATTAACATGAATGATGTGCATGTACCTGTTTTCCTTTGTATGCATTTCACTGTACTTTACTGGAGTTGGTGAGCTTGTGTATAGTGGTTGCATCGTTGCTGTATTACATTTCTGGATTTCAATGGAGGAAGGTTAATTTTGTAGCTTGGCCAATCAGTGGATGTTAAGTAGTGGTAGTTACATATGTGTTCTAGCATGAGTTTGGAACTCGTTGCAATTAGAAATTGCTGGTTTTATCTAGCACGCTAGACCAATTTTGTTCATGTTCTTAGAGTGAAAGATGTGCCAACTGAAATATGCTTAGTTTTGTTCAATGTGTGATAAGCAGAATCCCATAGACAACATTGTTGCGCACTGCAACCTTTTTTCATTATAAAACTTCAGTACTTTTTGTGGGTACATTCTCTTTGTTTGATCCAGTCCATTTTGGTTTTGTAGTTCTAGTCCTGTGTGCTGGTAGATAGTTTTCTTATTGATTTTTCTGTACTTCCACTCTAGTTTAATTCTTTAAAACTTGTTTTCCAAGTATTTCCTTGTTATACTTCTGAATGGTTTCAAACTGTTATATTATATTAGGCAGCATGGGTTGCGGGACAATATGCACACATCAAGTTCTCAGACCAGAACAACTTTCGCAAAGCTATGCATTGTGTTATAGCTGGTGTGCGTGATGCTGAACTTCCTGTCCGAGTTGATTCAGTCTTTGCCCTCCGTTCTTTCGTTGAAGCATGCACAGGCAAGCTTTATTTGAATTTATAGTTACATAGTCAATTCTTGATTTATTGTTTTAGTTCATCAACTAAAATTAGATTTTTTATTCTTCAGATCTTGATGAGATCCGCCCGATACTTCCTCAACTTCTTGATGGTATTCACAGAAATCACTTTTCTTTAACTTGTTTCTGATGGTGTGTTTAATATTGGTTTGCTTGTTTATGCTGCAGAGTTTTTTAAGCTTATGAGTGAAGTTGAGAATGAGGACCTTGTCTCCACCCTTGAGACGATTGTTGACAGATTTGGTGAAGAGATGGCACCATATGCACTTGGATTATGCCAGAGTTTGGTATGTTGCATAAACTCTGTTTTTCCTTTTCTAACTCCACCTGTGCTATGGTTGTGTGGTGCTAACTTCCATATAACTTCATGCTGACTATTTTTTTGATAGGCTGCAGCATTCTGGAGATGCATGGCTAGTTCGGAAGCTGATGAGGAAGCCGAGGATACTGGTGCTTTAGCTGCTGTTGGCTGCTTACGTGCCATAAGCACCATCCTTGAGTCCATTAGCAGTCTTCCTCATCTTTATATCCAAATAGAACCCACTCTGTTGCCAATATTGCGCAAGATGTTGACTTCAGATGGTCAAGGTATCGTATTGTTTGACTGTAACTATAGAGATATTTACACCGAGATCATATATGGTGTTCAATTTGTACTATTTGCAAATACGTTTAAATTTACGCATTGCTATGTTGAGAGACCGACCTTTAGTTTGAATTGGAGCAACAGGTCGTTCAAGATGCTGGATGCTATAGTGTTCAATTTGTACTGTTTGCAGATACATTTAAATTTAGGCATTGCTATGTTGATATCTTCCTTTAGTTTGAACTAGAGAGACAGGTTGTTCAAGATGCTGGATGCTTTGTAGGAAGCTTCAAATAGTTTCTGCCCTCTTAAAACTTAGGAATGTATATGGCTGAACTGTCATATTTGTGCTAGTACCAGTTTTAATTGAATCAATTTAGATCTTCCAGCATTTTTATGCGTTGAGTTTATATCACAGATGTGTATGAAGAAGTTCTGGAAATAGTCTCCTATATGACGTTTTACGCACCATCAATTTCATTGGACATGTGGAGCTTGTGGCCATTGATAATGGAGGCTCTTAATGATTGGGCCATCGACTTCTTTGATAGTAAGTCTAGTTTTGAGTGGCATATTTCTGGTTGTGCAGTTGTTGTCTACTTGTCTGTACATATGCTTAGTATAGTTGAAATATTGTTCATTGGCTAAAAGTAATATCGGGGCCAAATAGTAATTGTTTACTTGTATGATTATTTTGGTTCATATTTGCAAGTTTAATTATTTTGTGCTGGACCTTTACCCAATCCCATATTTATTTTAGTGTTCATTTTGCCATTTTGGTTCATATTTGCAAGTTCACTGGGTGAATGATAATTTTCATGTGAATGGAACTTGAACGAGAACACATTTTCAAGACACCTGGATATAGTTTTTGTGTGTGTGTGTGTGGAATTTTATGTAACTAAAGTCCTGGATTATGTAACTAAACCTTTTGCATTATTTTGGCCTCTTTTCAGAGCTCAACATTAGATGTTCTTGTTGCCTTGCAGATATTCTTGTCCCATTAGACAACTACGTTTCCCGGGGCACTGATCATTTCCTTACATGCAAAGAACCTGACTATCAACATAGCTTATGGAAAGCACTATCATCTGTGAGTTTCCATTAGTTCATAGTGTAATTAAAATTCACGCTGACGCTTTTATGGTAAATTTCAAGTGCCTTTTGTTCTTATTGTTGAATATATATCTTTTAGGTTATGACAGATCAAAATATGGAAGATTCTGATATTGGGCCCGCACCTAAGCTCATTGAAGTGTTTTTTCAAAATTGCAAAGGCCAAGTAGATCATTGGGTTGAGCCGTATCTTAGGCTTACAATTGATCGACTGCGTCGAACAGAGAAGCCATATCTGAAAAGTCTCCTTTTACAAGTGGTGAGAAACACAACTATTTCCCTTCATTTGTTCTAAACTATTGCCCTTCGTTTGTTCTAAGCAAGCTGCTGGCACTTTCTTATTACTTTCAGTTTTTTTTGGGTGTGTGTGTGTGTGTAGATTTTCAGTATCACTTGCTGACTTACTTTGTACTCCACCCATTCCAAATTACTACACTGTCGACTTTTTTTTTATGTTAACGTTTGACCATTCATCATATTTAAAAATTTAGTCCAAATATACAAAAAAAGTACTTAAAGCATACCAGGTGATAAAGTAACAAACAAAATAAATGATACTTGCATAATTTTTTGAATAAGGCTAATGGTCAAACGTAGCGAATAGTGATTTGGAACAGAGATGGTACATATTTGGAAAGTTGATATGGCAGCCCTTCTGTTTTGCGTGCTGCCAAATCACCACTCAACTTTTCTTGCTCACCTTCATTTTGGCCCACATGTCATACAAAATTTCAAGGTTATGGCTTAGTATTTTCCCAGTTGTGGTTCATTCTGAACTCTACATCCATGTCATAATGTTGCGCGTTTCGTGAGTGTTATAAATGTATTTTCTGAGGATGCTTAGCGCCCCATCTACCTTGCATATTCCCCTCTTTAGATAGAGTTCAGTTCACAGAATCATGACCCCCTGAAGTCATTAAGAGACCTTTTCTACCCCTTGAATGCAACATCTCCAAATTCAGTCTTAGCTTTGGCTCCCCAAATGCTCCAGAGGATTGCTCAGGTAGGAACCAAACTATCATAGTGAACTGGCATTATTGATAACTGCAGAGAAAAAAAAAGTGCTACGAGAGCAACTGCCCCTAAATCTTTTTTTGTTGCTAGTCATCATGTATCTCTTGCAACAACAACACTGACACCAACAACGCCTTTTAGTTCCAGGCAAGTTGGGGTTGTCTGAGATGAGATGCGCCCAGCCACAAAAAAATAAGCGAAAAAAGGAAATTTGTCAGTTATGTAAGATGAACGTGTTTTGTTTTCAAGGAAACTTAAAATGTAGTTGTCCCCTATGTAATGATGCAACCTCATTTATTATGATCAGCTCTTTAGATTCATGTGGTGTTCAATTGGCATCTTATCTGGGTGATATTTTTAGTTAAGTTTCTTACCCTGTGGCTTGTATTTGAAGTAATCAATTCTAGTGATGTACCCTGTAGTTCTTTGTCAATGCTATATCCACTATTTGTCAGGATCTATGACTTTCCAGTTGACAAGTGTCTTCTTTTGTAATTATAAATCTGAGATGGTTATGATTACAGTGGAGTATGTATCTTGCAGTAAGCAATACTCCCTCCTTTTTTATTTGTAAGGCGCACACACATATCAAGATTCAAACTTTAACTTTGACAAATTTACCCAATAATTTTTAACTTTTGTAATGTAAACTTGAAATGGTTGGATTTGTAATCAAATGTACTTTTCAAAGACCATAAGTTTATGGCAATAAACAATATAATATAATATAATATAATATAAATGAATGGTCGAGGTGTGATTTAGAAGACCATGCTAAGTCTGACCACGCCTTATAAACATGAGCGGAGGGAGTATGTCTATGAACTCCAGTGTCATTGATGGACATATCTTCTCTTCTATATTTTCCTTCTGATTCCTGTATCTTTGAATCAATATTACTGGTTCCATTATCCTATGGTAACCTGAAATCATGTATGGTATTGATGATCTGAATTTATGCTCTCGGTATCGATTGCAGATAGCTAATACACTGTACTACAATCCTTCGCTAGCACTCGAAAAGTTGCATACACTTGGAGTTGCAACAGAAATATTCAATCTTTGGTTTGTAATGTTACAACAAGTCAAAAGGAGTGGTCAACAGTCTAACTTTAAGAGGCAAGTTTTATTATCTTATCTCATCTACTGTTTGCATGGTTATGCCTTCTGTATTTATATAGCATAGTGGCTCATAAATGGTTCTTTTCTTTGTTTTCAGAGAGTATTCTAAGAAAGTCTGCTGCTTAGGATTGACTTCACTTATTGGCCTTCCAGCTAGTCACATTCCAGGAGAAGCTCTAGAGCGGATTTTCAAATCAACACTAGAGCTGCTTGTGGCTTACAAGGATCAAGTTGCAGGTGCAGTCTTACTCTTGTTTATTTTGTGGTGACTGGCAAGCATTTCATAAAGTATTATGTGCTTCAGGCACTTTGAAACACCAGGTTGAATTAATCAGCCTCCAGTAGGGTTTTGATACCCTTTTGTTAATCATGTCCTCAGCATGAGTTTTGCCAGTGATACTTTATTGTACCTTTTGCCGTGATATTGTAATGGTGAAGTGCATGCACATTAAAATCCTTCTCTTGAATCTTGATCTTTTGTATTATTAATACGCAGAATCTAAGAGGCAAAATGATGCTGCCGCTGATGATTTGGATGGCTTTGATGCTGATGAAGAAGAGGATGAGGAGGTTGAGTCTGACAAGGAGATGGGTTTCGATGATGAGGATGGTGATGGAGTTAATAACTTCAATCCTCAGAATTTTGCAGAGGTTTGTGTTGTGATCTTGATATATGATTTGTGTTATGTATTTTCTTGAGTAAAATACATGAGCGGTCCCTAAACTTGTCTCGTGGTGTCATCTAGGTCCCCAAACTCTCAAAATGCATATTTGTGTCCCTAAACTTGCTAAACTATGTCATCTAGGTCCAAAGTTCCGAAAAATACCCCTATGCATGATGACATGACTGCTAATTGAGCATGATTTTTCATACTATTTCTCTCACCAAATCAGTTGTTTCCATCACAATACTTAAATAACTTTATTTAATTGTACCATAGAGCAATTATCCGGTCCCTAAACTATCGCGGGTGTGTCATCTCGGTCCCTAAACTCTCAAATGGACCGTTTAGGTCCTCAAACTTGTTCGGCTGTGTCATTTTGGTCCCTAAACTTGCAAATCATCCGTTTAAGTTCTCAAACTTGTTCGGTTGTATCACATCGGTCCTCAAATTTGATTTTGAGTCTCATCTGGGCCAACACAGATATCAATAATTCATACTTTTTTCATACAAACTCGAATGAAGACAAATTTTATATCAAAATTATAGTCCTCAATGCGATCTACAACTTTGTAGTTGAAAAGATTTTATTTGAAGTCGTTTAATGTCCCAAAATTTATTTTTAAATTTTAAATTTCAAATGATATAAATATACAACAATATTTTGGCACCTAAACAGTTTACATTCAAAACCTTTCAACTACAAAGTTGTAGATCGCGTTGAGGGCTACAATTTTGATATAAAGTTTGTCTTCATTCGAGTTCGTATGAAAAAAAGTATGAATTATTTTTTTGATATAAAGTTTTTAGATCACCCTGTGTTGGCCTAGATGAGATTGAAAACCAAGTTTGAGGACCGATGTGATACAACCGAACAAGTTTGAGAACTTGAACGGATGATTTGCAAGTTTAGGAACCGAAATGACACAACTTAACAAGTTTGAGGACCTAAACAGTCAATTTGATTGAGAGTTTAGGGACCGGGATGACACACCCGCAATAGCCTAGGGACCGGCCGTACACCTAAACGTCAGCTCTCTTTCACTTGGAGCATGTGGTTAACATTCTAAAATAAAAAACTATCATTAATGCGGAAGTTGTTAGTGTAAAGTGCCAATGCAGAAATAGGAGAATCATATTTCGTATTCATTGATGAGAACATCCAGAGTTACGGCAGGAATGCTGACCTGTGAATGAACTGCAGTATACTTTTTCTTAAGATGGAGTACTTGAGGAAAGTTATATCACTAATATTGAGGACAGTTACAGCTGACAAGTAGTTTATTATGAACATGAATATAACCCCACAAATTCTCCAATAACAACACGTAGCCTTTCAGTCCCAAGCAAGCTGGGGGTAGGCTAGAGTAACCACCATATAATTCTCGAATCGTCTTTTTTGGCAGTAAGAACTTGGGAGGCCGTATAGAAAACATGTGAAAATGTTATTTTAAGTACATTGTTTGATTGCACTTCTCCTTCCTTTCCATGATTCAGGTGAGAGGTTTCCATCGAGAAGACTCGGAAGATGATTCTGACGATGATTTTAGTGACGACGAAGAGCTACAAACACCAATAGATGAGGTGGACCCATTTATATTCTTCGTCGAAACCATCCGGGGTAGGTTTTTTTTTGTGTTCGATTTCATTCTTTTCGAGATGCCTTGTGTGATTTTTTTTTGTCCCAAGTTGCCTGACAATGTTGTGATCTCCTGGTACAGCTTTGCAAGCATCTGATCCAGGTAGGTTCCAGAACCTTATGCAGACTTTGGATTTCCGCTACCAGGCCCTTGCTAGTGGTGTGGTTCAGCATGCCGAGGAAAGAAAAGCTGAAATCGCCAAAGAGAAACTGGAGAAGGCAAATGCACAGTGATTACCTGTAGCATGCATGGTCGGGTCGTGTCTTCAGTTTTGCCAATGCCTGGAACTGGCACGGGGCCAGTGTATCCTGTGATTTGGTGATCGCAGGTGAGTTTTTTTTTGGATGCCTTGGCCTACCTCCTTTGGGGAGGCCAGTTTTGAGGCACATTATTCTGTGGAGAGAAATGGACGGGGCAACCACAGCAGAGTTCAACCACAGCACAGAGTTGGTCGGAGTGGTTTCTTGGGCGGGTTGTATCAGCGAAAACTTGTGTTTTACACTGTTTTGGGTCATGCATGAGTCGTGTCTCCATTTGGAGCCCTTTGGTGGTTGATACCGTGGGCGCACCCGAAGGAAGGTCGTCGCCTGTAGTTTTGGGAGTCCGGTGTAGAGTGTATATGATTTGGGCTGGGCCATTGTTGACGGACTTGTAAGAACGACAGTTCATATATGGTTTCCTTCTTTATTTGACGATGAATGGACACTGAATCGAATATGGTGGTGACAGTGTATGTAGTTACATTTGTTTGGAGGATAACAAACTCCGATGCACCTTTTCTGAACTGACCAATAAGAATTGGTAAAATTGTTGCTTTTAACTCCTCTTGCATTGTAAATGAATATTGGTTACAGTCGAGCAATTGAAGAATCGAAGACATACAAACATAGCAAAATTGAGCAACTGTTCACGATGATGAAATTCAGCTTTCCACTGGATTGCCTTTTCATGGTGTGGAAGTTTGCTCCTCTCCACTCCCCCTCCTGCACCAGCAGTCCAGCACCATCAGACTCCCCCGCCTTCTTGTCCTGCACGGTGCAGCAGCCCTTGAGATCTGGCTGTGGAGTTCTCAAGGGGCTCTTGCGGGGAAGATGGAGAAACTGGTGAGTGATTCTCGATTACAGGCGGTCATTTTTTTAGCGTTTTCGTTGAGGATTTCAGTCTAATCTGCATCCGCAGCGACCGCTCTGCTGCCTCTGATCTTCCTTCACTCCCCCACGCCGGTTGTCATCCTCATCACTCATATCCTTGCCCTTCTGCACCATCTCTTTGATGCCTCACCTCGTACTTTCCTCGCAGCGGCAACAACGGATCAGCTCACCTTTTTTTTATGCAACAGTAGGGGTGATTAGATATATAATTTAAAAGAAGCAGTTTTACAAAAGGCCAAAGAAAAAGGAAAACAAGAGACGGTAAATTACATCATAGAATCTAGCCATTGCATAATTGCTGGAAAGTAACTTCTCTTGGCTTTATGGATAACCATACTGAGCTCATGGCTGAAAACTTCTCTGTATGGAGGCAGCTTGGTTATCAAAGATGTTTCTGTTTCTTATTGTCCAAATACTCGATGACATTAAGATTATGATTTCCATAAAGAAAGGTTGTGCCAGCTGGTTCCTCAAGGACTGTAACAAATCATAGCCTGATAGATCATCTTGAATGCGCAGATTTAGCATACTCCAACATTCCTTTAAGAAAGAGCAGCGAAGGAAAAGATGTTGGACATTTTCCTCTGATCCAGAGGTGGAGAGAATACAGTTATAACTTTGGAAGTTTGGATCACCATTGTGTTTCTTCTCAGTAATTGTCTCGTGTTCAATCTGTCCTTTAACAATAACCAAAAGAAAATTCTGTGCTTCAATTGGTAGCAGCTGCTCCAGAGCCAAGAGAAAGCAGGGTGAACTTCGATGTGACCTTTCATGGCTTTATATGCTTTGCCTGAACTATATACTCCAAAACCCCAAATGTAAGTCCATACTTCTCAGGTGCTATTTTCTGGTAGGAGATCAAGATGTTGTTCCAATAGTAGCATCTGCTCATATGCTTCAATTGATAGTGGCAAATGAAAAAGGGAGTGTATATGCACTATTTGCATTGCTTCCAGTAGAGATACTTTCTTAGTTTTTGCTAAGGAGAATAACTCTGGATAGTTAGTACTAGGCCACACCAAAGATCTGACCAAAAGAAGATTGTCTGTCCATTTGAGGGACTAGGGATTGCAAGGCCTTTATATTTATCAACGGGTTTTAGGTGTCGCGCCATCAGAAGGAGCCTTTCTTTGTGGATCCAGGCAGCCTGCCAGCTGTATAATTATTGTCCCACAATAGATTAACCCATGAGATATTCTCATGATTATAGAATCTATGAAGATTCTTGAGAAGAAGGGCTTCATTTTGTACTTTGATAGGACACCTAGTCCTCCTTTGGGCAAGCAGACCATCTTCAATGCAGCTTTGGGCGGTTTTTTAGTATTGCGATCAGAACCATGCCGGAGAAGATGTTTTCTGTATTTGTCTAGTTGCTTGATCAGCTCACCTTGCTCACACGACAAGTTACGCATTCCATTTGAGTAATTACAGCGGCTAATCTATACACGAATATCTAAAAAAATCGGGGGTCTACTTGGTATTGACAGTTTGTAAGTCTTTTGTCACCTGAATAGACACCAACCAATTCGCTGCCAGACAGATTTATTTTTTCAGATTAATTACAGTTGAGGCCCTTATGGATTCATCTCTTCTCCTATATGTCATCTTGTCAGGACATCCAAAATACAATGGGCGGTTATGCTCATGCTATTAACTAATGTTTCAATGGAAACCCTGTAGGACCTGGTGGTTTTCTGAGTGACCCAAACTGCCTCTACCTTGCTTTAAATCATGGAACACTTGGATAAAAATTTTGTCTATAAGGAGCACTCCAACGAAAAATCCGTAACGTCAGTGGTACAATAGTCTCCAAATGGTACTGTACTCATAATAGCAAGACATCCATCTGATATCCTAGCGTGAGTAATATATTTCATCAGTTTGGTACCATTATTAGGTGTAGGATAAAACCTTGGTTGATTCAGAAGTCTTGAAAATAGATAAAGTTCTAAAGAGGAAGCCCTGTTCTGCACCATCTGACTTTTCACACCCAAATAGTTAGCCAGCATGTTGCCATTTGCCCTAGAATATAATTAAGAAATTTTAACTGTGCATGGGTCATCTGGCCAGAGCCTTCCACATCTCGATCTACTTTTGTGGATTGCCAAAGCTAGGAATTTTGTCGACGGATGGAATTGTACTCACTATTTTGTATATCCTATAAAGAATGCAATCCTAATTTAACTTTTTTAGACAGATTAGCATGGTGACGTGAAAATACTCCATGCCCTCCTTTATTGGCCACGCATACAACTACCATGCATCCTGAAATATATATAATCCAGCGAGAAGTTGATTTTGATGTTGAAACTTCCAAGTTAATTAAGCTCACAACTTAATTAGACTATAGTCGCGGTCCAAGTTCTAGAATTGCACCTTTTTATGGGTTTATTATTGTCAAATGTCAGGATTGCAATTTCCATCAGATGGAGGAAGTAATCATCAACCAAAGGTGTTTACCCTCATTGTAACCATATACACAAAGGTTTCTTCGTCCTCCTGCTCGATCCTGCTCAATTTGTGTACAAGTAGGATTCCGAAGATTCTTGTTTGTGAAAAAAAGAAATACTTTGTAATCTCTGGTTTGGCTGGCTCAAGTGGGAATTGTTGACGAGTAATGGTGGGCGTATCTGTAGCCACTAGTTCTATATGTAGGAGCATGATTGATGAGGCGGATCCCATTTGCAGCCATATATGCCCCATACCAAAGATCATATCTCTCCTTGAACTTACTCGTTATGGTTCATGTACTTGCAAATGGGCGCTGAGATGGTTGCCTAGCTAGCTAGGTTACTCTAGGTTAGGTCTGGTATATATGATGTGCAGGAGATATATGGGAGACTGGGTCAAAATTCTACGGCGCTGCTGTAGTGGGCGTTCCAACAAGCCATATCGGCTCCTGTGCGCTGCCGATTCCAAATTCAGAAAGCAGGGCGGCCGGCCGGCCGGCCATTTTGGACGGCTGCGGTTGCAGGGAAGTTTTTTTTTTCTAAAAACGGGATGGGATGGGCTATATTATTCTTCTGGAGCATGCGAGTGATTATTGTATCTCGTGTCGTCTTGCTATACGCGGCATGCTATATAAAAGCCAGGGAGGGATCCGAGAGTGATCGTTCAATACAGGCAGCTCTCAGCGCTGCTGATAGCATTCTCGATCTCCCTGCTGCTGGTTGCAATATAGAGAATTCTCTCTTCTCTCCCAGAGAAAGAGAGTGTGTGAGAGATCTCTCGACGACCGTCAAGGCTAACGGAAGAAGAGAGAGAGTACAGCTTTGGGTAGCCAAAGATCATGGTACTTGTGTGTGCCTCTATATATATATATATATGTATATATATACAAGATCGATCTTGTTTCGCCAAGGCTGTACCCTCTCTCTTCGTCTCTTAGCATCTTGATGCACACGCATGCCACGTCGTCACCGGTTGTTTGTCAATCTTTGTATCCATCCCCAGGCTCGTGTTACATACATACTGACTGAAAGCAAATTGCTTTTCTATGTACGCTCGACACATGCACCATGCATCTGTTGGATCACGGTCCAAGTGTCGAGCTAGCTCGTCTTCAACCTGACACTATCCACACAGTTCGGGAATGGGCTTTAGCACCAGATTTTCAACCGGTGCTAAAACTTTCGGTGCTAAGGGGTAGCATAACCGGTGCTAAAGGCCCTGCCACCACAGCGGAGATAGGAGGGCCTTTAGCACCGGTTGGTGTCTATAACTGGTGCTAAAGGGCTCGGATTTTTTTGTTACTTTTTGCAGCCATCATGCATGTACGTTTATATATGTATTATGCTACGTATTCAAATACATATTCAGCCACCGTGCATGTAGTACTATATATTCATATTAGCTAGACATATAATCAAAATAGAAGATATATATATATATTATAATTTAGATATCCGACTAGAGTTATATATTTGAACTGTGGCTGTGTTTAGTTCCAAAATTTCTCTCTCCAAACTTCACTATTCACCTATCACATCAAATCATATCAAATCTCTCTCCTAACTAGGCTCAAAATAGAACACTAAACGTAGGTAAATAAAAAAACTAATTGCATAGTTTTGATGTACACGACGAGATGAATCTTTTGAGCCTAGTTAGGTCATGGTAGGACAATGTTTACCACAAACAAACGAAAAGTGCTACAGTGCGCTACAATGTCCGATGTGACTTTTTCGCCAGCTTTTCGCGGGAACTAAACACACCATGTATATTACAACTTAAGAAATCCGACTAGAGGAACGACTTGACGGCACATCCTCCAGGTGGACATGGAATTCTCCTCGGGGATTAACGACATCGTCCCAATCCACCCAATGAGCCGTTTTGCAATTGCATCTATTCTCTCTTGATCAATTCTATCTTCTTCCAGCCTCATCATCTATAATTTGTAAATAATTGAAAATATTAAATTCGTGGAATTGAAGAAAATAATTGTGCAATTAATAATCATTTAATATAAAATAAATACTTTACTTATAAATACAAATATCCTCCATTTTTAAATAATCATTTATTATAAAACAAAATATTTTTCTTATTAATACAACCATAGTAATTATTAAATGAAGCCCTCTATTTCTAAATAATCATTTATTATAAAACAAAGTACTTTACTTATTAATTCAAATTTAATAATAATATTATTTAATATAAATAAATCCCATTATCATTAAATGAAGCCGTATATTTCTAAATAATATCATTTATTACAAAATCAAGTGCTTTTCCTACAAATATAGTAAATATATCAAATTAAAACCTAGAAATGTGTTACGTACCATAACATCACGGTGAGTCATCTTTTTCGTCGACCAATTGAGCATGTTATCACAAACATAGTATGCACATAGATTATTTCCCGACCCCTGTTGGCGACACTGTCGATCAAAAAATAAAGTTAAGTAAAGTTCATATAATAGACTAACGGAGACCTACACGTACAAATTACTTGCTTACCGGAAAGCCAGTCTTCCATGTGAGTGTTTCATGGATCATACTAGGGTTATCTTGACGAAATTGATCCCACGCCCCGTGAATAAAAAAGTTGGGTTAAATCATTGTGAGTGTAAGGGCAAAATTGAGTTAAATGGGAAAATATATGTCACCTTGTAAACATGTCAATGATTGATATGTTGGAGACTTCAACGAATCAATGACGTGGACGATACCTCGGTAAGGACACACTATGATTAGGATCCAGTGAAAACTGTACACATGTATACATTATAATGAGAAATAAAATTAAACGGCAATAGTATGGAGTCCATAAAATTTTGTATAGGCACTATAAGTAGATACATGTATAGGCACTCACCCGAAGTTGTACGGCAATAGTATGGAGTCACAATAATTTTGTTTTTGGAGATACTTGTATAAATTTTGATATGTTTCCTCTGGATTTATCAAAATCATTTTGCCACTTATCTTTGTAGGGTCCATGTAACTAGTGTCAAATATTCCTTCCCTCCAACATCTTTGAATCTCCATTATGCATTGTTAAGCAATAAAGGGCGCGTCAGCATAGATTACATTTTTTGTTCAAGTGTCAATTGTAAATGAGAACAAAGCACTTACAATACCCAACAGGCAACCAAAGACACGTCCATGACGTCTTGGTGGTACACCTCATATATATCCTTGAATTCTACCCAGAGCGTTTCCTCACCATTGAAGAAATCTTGGTTCTTTACGCGAACTCCAAACATGCGCATTTTGCTTCTTGATTGTTCCAGATACCACTGATGGAATCGCCGCATCTTCGTTTGTAGCTTGCTCTCCATTTCTGGAGGGACCAAAGGCTACCCAAGCTTAAATGGCCACTTAAACAATGTGCTCACAGGGATTTCTTTTTGTCCCGTGATTTTCTCTCTTGAGAGTTCTATCTCGGCCATTTGTCGTTGCACGTTCAGCTCGTACTCAGATGCCAACTGAGGCAACAAGTGCTGAGGTTGGTTGCCGAGCTGAGCAACAGGTTTGGACGCCGCCGCCTTCCTCTTCCCTTGAAATTTCAGTAATGAGCGGTCATAGTCTGATACTTGTGCCCTCTTTTGTGCCCCGGTCAAATTTTGGAGGAAAGATTTTGCCGTGGCGGGGTCAATCTTCGGCTCTGGTTGTTTTCTCGTGAAAAGTTGCCGCTTTACGTCTTCTTTAATAGAGGCATTGAGCTCTTCTTGAGTCTTGTCGTAAGCCTTTTTCGGTGGTGCAGGCTTCTCTTTGACTTTCCGTGGCTTCTTCTGTGGTGGAGGGGCCAAGCTAGACAATTTAGAGCGCTTCTTTGGTTGAGGCTTCTGCGGTGGAGGAGACGGAGACAGAGACGGAGACGGGTTTGCGTCATGAGCTCCCGGAGAATCATGATCCATAGAATGATGCCGTGAGAACACTCCCCGAGTTTTGTTTCTCCGTCACCTCTGGCGATGTCAAGTTCGAAGTCATTCCACTGGTCAACGACTTGCTCCACCTCAACGGGTATGTAACCATGTGGAATCTCCATGCAATGATATGTTTGACCTGGTTCCACTAGTTTGGTCATACTGTATGCGACCTGATAAAATAAGTAGAAAGGAAGTTAGTAAATGAATAATATTTATGACGATATTTACGAAATGTACAAACTAATGTCGCATACGTACCACCACATATATGTTCTTCTGCCTCACGACAAGCTCACACGCGGTCCATTGAGTTATTTCACCCACAGGGTAACGATCCGGTTCAGACTGAGATGCGGGAATGTTTTCATGGCCAGGTACATGCTCTGTGGAAGCGTGACTGCTTCGATGTTGTGGAGGGCTAAGAAGAGCCGCATTAGGATCTTGGAGAGGTACATGCTCTGTGCTGGAGGTTCATGTGGCTTGTATCTGCAGCCATGCTAACTTCATTCACCGCTCCGTCTCTACCTCCATTTCCTGTATCTTTGAGCCGTGGGCGGCTACTATTTCCTCTAGGTCCCTTACCCTCTGCTCATATTCGGCCTTCTTCCTCGAACGACTCCTATAGGAGGCGGCGTCCTCTTTGAAACCTTTCTTCCATGGTACTTTGCCTACGCCGCACGTTCGCCCAAGATGCTCCTTGTTTCCTAAGGCATATGTTAGCTCATCTCTGTCTCTATCAGGAACAAATTCTCCCCTCTCAGATGCCTTAAGGATATCGATGAGACATTGAGCTAGTCCTCGCAAGTCCTCGCCAAAAACTAAAGAGCCGTCTATCGGACTGAGGGTGCTTCCATGACCATAGTACCAATGCTTGGATCATGTGGGCCAGCCATGTGTCGCTGGACGAATGCCTCTAGCAAATAGATCTTCTTCCGTCTTCTTCCATTTATCAATGCTCCCTTTATAACCTCCTGAACCCATTCGATGGATGTACTTCCTATTACCGGCATTGTCAGCGTTTCTAGCGGTCATACTTGACCCTTCTTCGGAGGTTTTGTACTCCAAGAACGATTCCCAAGCATCAGGAGTGATGATTGGATGCTTCACAGGATCCTGTGCTTCTCCGGTCATGAGATAATTCCTGTATAATTTGTTCTTGTAATCCTAGAAGAGAATTGCCATCTTTTTCATTGTCCAATCCTTCAGTTGCTCTTCATGACTGCTAGGCCATTCAAAAATTCCTTTTAAGTCCACCCATAGCTTCTCCTTCTCAGCATTGGGCAACACGTGCGGCTCAGTAGGGTCTGTGGATTTCCATTTTTTGATGCTAATGGGCACGCTTTCCCGTAGAACAACCCCGCACTGAGATATAAATTTTCTAGCCACTTGTTTGGGCTCAACTGGCTCCCCATCATCCTCCACTCTAGTGATGTGAAACTTCACATCCTTCAGCTTCTTAGTGGCAGATCGTTTGGATTTCTTAGTTTCAGTTGTCGACACAGAGGCGAGCTACATAAATTATAGGGTTAGTTGGATTCATGCCATTATAATTTTCATATTTTAGAAATATGCCATCGGTGTGTCACTGACAGATGGGGGCCGTCTCAGTCACTGACAGTGGCATTTTTCAAAAATTTGAAAATTGTAATGGCACGTTTGAAATTTTCCCTAAATTATATATATACGATACCATATTAAATGAGATATATTGAGATATACAATACATATTAAATGAGATATATTCACACCTGACTAGACGTGGGCTAATTATTACTGCGTTCATCCATATTACGTTGGTCCACATTTTCGCTCCCTTGAGCAATACCTAGCACATCTTCCATGTTTGGATGCGGGTTATCTTCGGCAGGGATACCAAATATTTGATTAATTAATAACTGGTCATTATCCTCTTGCAAGGGTTCGCTAGGGTTGTTGTCCGCCATCTATAGGATTAAAAATAATTGGTAAGCAATAAAGATAAATAAATATAGATAATTATGAGGTTTAGGGTTTGAGTTATTGGGTTTAGGGTTTGGGTTTTGTTGTTTACGGTAAGGGCATGGGGTTTAGGGTTTGGGTTTTGGGGTTTAGGTTTAGGGATAAGGGGTTCATGGTTTGGGTTTTGATGTTTAGGGTATGGGTTTTGGGGTTTAGGGTTAGGGACATGGGGTTTAGGGTTTGGGGTTTAGGGTTACGGATATGGGGTTTAGGGTTTGCGTTTTGGGGTTTAGGGTTTGGGTTTCGGGGTTTAGGGTTTGGGTTTTGGGGTTTAGGGTTAGGGACATGGGGTTTAGGGTTTGGATTTTGGGTTTAGGGTTAGGGATGGTTTGGGTTTTGGGGTTTAGGGTTTGGGTTTTGGGGTTTTGGGTTTGGTTTTCGGGGTTTAGGGTTTATGAATGGACGACGCGAAGGGGTTTGGGTGCACGATGCGAAGGTGTTTGCGAAGGTTTTGGTGCGCGATGAGAAAGGGGTCCGCGAAGGGTCGGTGTGCGACGCGGAGGGGTTCGTGAAGGATGGGTGCGCGACGCATTTGGGTTCGCGAAGGTTTGGGTGTGTGACGCGAAGGGGTTCATGAAGGGTGGGAGCACGACACGAAGGGGTTCGCGAAGGTGTTCTGGTGCACGACAGGTTTTGCACATGCGCGATAGGATTTCTGATATAACACATTTATAACATACAACATTTCCAATGTCACATTTCTAAAATCAAGCATATATATATTTCTAAACATATTTCCATGTATTTTCAATGTAACATTTCTAAAATCAAGCATATATATTTCTAAACATATTTCCATGCATTTTCAATATGGGACGGCGGAGGGGGCGACGGCGGGCTGCGGGGTGATAGAAGCGGCAACGGGGTCCTGCAAAAAAACGGCTTGGCACGAAGGCCGGCTTCATAAGGGGCTAGCGCGCGCGGCTCGGCGGCTTCCTCCACGTACTCACCGTAGCGTGAGGAGGTGGACGGCCGGCGGCGGCGATGGGGCGGGCGTGTGGATGACGCACGCGCGGACGGACGACAGAGGATCGGGCGACGAGCAGATCGGGTGACGGGCGGACGGCGCGCGGTGTTGGCACTTCTTACGATCCAATATTAGGATTGTGAATCCAGGTACTGGGGTAAGGAGTGTTTCAGTAGCACTTCACTAGGGAGTAATCCGAGGTATCGTAATTTATATTTCCGCAGGGAAGCTTTGGCAAGATTACTAGCAAACAGATATTCGAGACTGTAAGAGAAGGGTACACTACTAGCAAGAAAGGGGATAAACGGTATTGGATAGGAGTGGTTATACCGTGACACACAGCTCAAGGGTGGCTCAGATAGGAAAGAGAAGGAATAGATAGTTGGGAGGATAACGAGAAGAGATAGATGAATCCTGGGTTCTTTATCTACCTATGTCACTCGGGCTTAGAGATACAGTGGCTGAAGAGCCAGTACTCAGAGATCAGGGTTAACTATAATGCCTTAGCGTCGGGACAATAGAACCTATGACACGCAGAAAGGGATGAGAAGGCGTGCCACCAATCCTACACTCTGGGATCCTGTAGGCCACGACGAACGTGATGGACTACATAAGCCGTATAGGGCTGTCACCACCTAACGGCTACCACCTCCGTAGACGTGGGGACACACTAAGGTCACTGGCTAGTCTGGGAACCACTCCCACACTAGTCAACAACTACTTACTCCGCTAGCAAGAGCAAGCAACCTTGTCAATACCCTAGTGACAATTCACCACAAGTATTGAGCAAGATCGAAGAACCAGCTAAGACAAAGACTTAATCAAGATCTAGAAGCACTAGAGCTACAACTAACTATAGTCTAAACACGATATAGATGCAACGAGAATAAAGTAGAAGCAAGCTATAAATGACAAGGACAAAGTGATAAAGATAACTATATTGATAACTTAAAGTCTTACAAAAGGAAAAGGAAAAGATACAAGAGCTTAGACCAGAGCTTCTGAAGACGACTCCGAAACCTCCGAGGCACAGCTCGACTCAACTCTAACTCCCAACTAAACTATCCTAAATCTACTAGAAAGAAGTGGGATGAGAGCTCCTTGGCTTGTGTGTGTGTGTGTGTTACAAGTGAAATGCCACTACATTTATAGGTGAACTAGGACCGTGGAGACGAGTGGCAGCCAAGGGAACCAGGGGGGTACCCCTTGGTGATTCGGGCGAATTGCCCGGGTTCAGGCGAATCCTAGGATTCGGCCGAACCCTTGGATGCACCGCCATTTGCTCCCATGGCTTGGATTTCCCCCCCTTGGTCGGTTCTTGTGCTGGGGTCGGTTCAGGCGAATTGGTAGATTCGGCCAAACCGGGCCTGGCCCGTGGCCGGCCTCCCCAGCACCGCCTTTGGTCTTGGACCCCCCTGGGCTGGCTTCTGGTGATGGTCTTCGTGTTGATCTGGCCCAGGATGAGGTAGCAGTCGCCACGTGTCATGCATTGTCATCTGTTTGGTCATTGTTGACGTGGACGACTCCCGATGTTGTGCACGGCTAAGGGGGGTAATCGGCCGAACGGAGTCGTTCGGCCGAATCGGTCAATTCCGGCCCCTATAGCACGTATTTCTCTTTGTTGGACCTGCACAATTGTAACTCACCAAAACTCATGGAACTATATTAGAAATAAACCTAAGTACATGGAATTTCACATATATCCTCTTTTATTCCCGAGTATTAGTGGTCGAAAACGTGCCGTAACGACCGCCAACAAGCTCCCCCAAGCTTAGACCTTTGCTCATCCTTGATCAAAGATAAAGACTTAGGCTCGGTGGATCAGGAGTTGCTACAATGTCAATTTTTCAGCAATGCAAATGAACCAACTTGAGCAAGGAACTTGAGAGAGAGAGCTTCTGGTGGAAATTTTTTAGTGTGTGAAGGTGGAATGAAGAAGCTAGCAAGTAAGGGGTGGTATTTATAGGCAAGGGAGAGAGCTGGGGCTCATTCGGCCGAATGGCCTGGTTCGCCCGAATGCCCCATGTGGGGGCTCTCTTTCTTGCCTCCCACCAGCACTAAAAATTGGCCTAGGTCCAACACTAGGGCATGGGTACTTTGGTGGTTTTTGGTAGGTGAGATGCAAAATTGATATGACCAAAGTGGAAGTTAGTGGAGTCACCCCCATGCTGCCATGTTTTGTGATAATTGGTGAGTGTGTAGTCATGTTGAGTGGGGTAGACATGTTTTGTGCTGGTTCGTGATGATGGTAAATAAATTGAGATGATCTAGAAGGGGTAAAAGTGATGAGAATTATATTTTACACCCATTGTAAATAAATTTCAGCACGTTATCCATTTATTTTTACCATGCTTGCAATTTTTTTCTACTCTCTTTCAAATTAATTACACAAGTGGTTCATTTATTTTGGAAAGGGAAACATGCAAATGTAATTATGGAAAATAAATCTTTGGAAGGGAAACATGAGATACATACCGGTTTTCCTCGCGGCGAGAGCTCGTGTTTAAAGTCCGTGAGTGGGACTCCTCCTGTCTTTAGTTGATTTTGTCATCGTCCGATCCCAGAGTGAGTGGTTCGGGCGATGCAACCTTCTTCCGCCACATCTTCTTAGTCTTCTTCTATGTCGGTGGCGGTGGGATCGGTTCCTCTGGAGAATTCCAGAGGGCTTGGTCTTCTTTGTATTTCTTTACGAGAAGATCCATCTCTTCTGCTTGCATTGGTCCTGTCGGCTCATTCTGTTTGAACTGCTCGACATCAAGTATTTCCAGCTCTCCATTGATGAGTGCCTTCAGGAAACATTCGGCGCTCTTCTGCTCCAGTGTGAGAGGCTTTGTCTTCTTCTCTTCTCGTGGATGAAACTTGAAGTATATCAATCTTCCATCGATACGGAACGAAATTTCTCTCGCATCCATATCGATTCTAGCCCGGATGGTGTTCAAGAATGGCCGGCCCAACACAAGGGGAAACCAAATATCATTCCCCGTGTCAAGGACGACAAAGTCCATAGGGACATAACGTCGCCAAACGCGGACCGGTACATTCTCAATCACCCCCTCAGGATAGCGGATCATTGAGTCCGCAAGTTGTACCTGGGCATTTGTAGATGACAAAGTAGGGTAGTGTAATTTCTTAAATAATACCTTGGACATGATGTTTATGCTGGCCCCCAGATCACAAAGAGCATCATCATCGCGACGATTCCAGATTGTGCACTGAATGATGGGTACTCTAGGATCTTCCTTCCTTTCCGGAGAGGTCTTCGTGATTGCTCTCCTAGCAGCTCGTGGCAGGTAGGTCCCTCTTGGCATTTGTACTTGAATGTGCACGACCTTATCTGCATGATTAGTATGGAACGTACTACGAGACACCTTACCTTGTCTTGTAGTAACATCATTTACTTTTTCGATGGAAGGTTTAGGTTGCCCCGGAATCTTCCCCAATTCAATGATAGGAACGGCTGCAGCTAACTGAGCAATTTGGGTTTCTATCATTTTATTGAAACTCAGTTGGCTTTTCATAGCAGAAGCAAAGGAATCCAACCTAGAGTCTATGCTTTCCTGGATTTTATCGTTAGCAACCAGCCTTTTATTGATATTTTCAGTGATTTTACCCTGGCCAAACACTAGATCTCTAAGCGATGGCTGATTATTGAAATTGCTGGATGTAACAACCCTAAATTTACCCTAGGAATTGTTGAGTGCAAAAATTTGGATTTCAAAATTTTTGGTCAATTGTTGTGCATGCAAACCAATATTTAAAATTAATTCTATTGCTTCCCAAATTCTTAAGCAATTTAAAATTGAAATTTAAAATCAATTTGAAGTGCTAAGGATGAAATAGTGTGATTTGGAGTTATTTGGATTTAATTGGATTTTTGATTGGTTTGAATTCAAATCCTAGATTTGAATTCAAACTCTAACTAGTTAAACTAATTGTCAAACCTAACCTATCCGTTTGGGCCAAAACCCGAAACCAAAGTCCATCAAACCACCCTGATCTTTTCTTTCCGAGCCAACCGACCGAGCAGCCCAGCCGGCCTTTCGGCCCAGCTGCGGCCCAGCCTTCACCCCACCGCGTCCCCGCCACGTCCCTCTCTCTCTCCCACTGACAGGCGGGCCCCGCCTGTCAGCTTTCTCCCTCACCTCTCTTCTTCCCCCTCGCGCCGCTCTGCTCTCTCTCTCTCGCGGCCGCGCGCGCCCGTGACCTCCAACCACCCGAGCCGGTCCCATCAACCCTGTGCGACCCGATGTGATGCGGACGCATGTCCGAAGCCGCCCACCGCATCCATCTCGCCGTTCGTGCCGCGGAACCCTAGCGCCATCCCCTTTAAAAGCCGCCGCCGGGAGCCCTTCCCTGTTCAAGCCGCCGCTGCCCCATTGGGGTTTCCAGTCCCCAATTCGTGAGAGGAGAGGGAAGAGGAGGACCAGAGGAGGACCAGTGGAGGAGAGGAGGAAGGGAAGAGAAGCCGGAGCACCTCCACGACGCCGCCGCCGAAGCTCGGAGCGCCGCCGGCCGCGGGAACGCCGAGGAGGAGCCGGACCTGGGAAGAGAGGAGGAGTCGGACCTGGGAAGAGAGGAGGAGCACGAGCTTCGCCGAGCCACGTCGAGCACTACCCTGAGCTGCAGCGAACATCTACTAGCCCCTAGGTGAGCCGCCGATGAAAGCCCCTTTCTTCTCCCCTGTCTCCGGCCGATCGCCAACGCCGCCGCTTGCTAGCCGTCTGTGCACCGGCCATCGAGCCGTGTATCTTCTGCAGGGACTCTTCATGCCGCTACAGCCAACTCGCAAACCGCCGTCGCCCTTTCCGTTGTTGACCCGGCCGCCATGCCGTCGCCGCGCACCGAGCGAGCTCGGACCACGCGAGCGCCATGGCCGTGGCGCGGTCAAGCCCGTGGCTTGAACTGCGCGCTTGCGAGCCAAACTCACCCGCGCACACACGCACCCACACAACACTGAAGCACGTGCACGGCCCTTTGTGACCAAAAGCACCCTGTGTTGTGCGTCGCCAGGGAGCCGGCTCGCCAGAGCACCCGTGCCGCCGCCGTCACTCGTCGGCTGAGCCATCCCCTTTTCTCGCTATCCGCGACCACCGAGCCCTAGCCGAGCCGTAGCCCCGCATCTTGGACCCAGCCGAGCCGTTTCCGGCGAGTACTGCCGCCGACCATCGCCGCCGGCGTGCCCTGGTGCGTGCCGCGCGTGAGTTCGCGTCGCGCCGCGGGAAGCCACACCGAGGACCACACCAAGTCGCCACACGCGAACCCACAGAAGATCCCGAGTCGGCCACAGGTTGATCCCGTGCACCCGGCTCACGTGAACCGCACTCTCGGTTCACGGTGGACCAAGTCCACCAGAGCGGATCCAGCAGCGCCCCTTCGTGGGCCGAATCTTGCACTTAAGTCTGGTTTGCACCCCTAAACTATCTCGGCCCGTTCACCTTTTGGCCCAATGCCAGCCGAGCCAGCGTTTAATCTTTTTCTCTTTCTTTTTTTGCGCTGACGTATGGGGCCCACTCGTCATACACTGTGTGTCACTGACACATGGGACCCACTGACCAGAGCTGACCGTTGACCCGTTGACCGTTGACCGGTCAACGCTGACGTCAGCAGGGCCCACTGCTGACGTCATCCTAGGCGGACCCCACTGCTGATGTCAGCATGACGTCATGCTGACGTCAGCAGGCTAATTATTGTCTGTTTTCCTTTTTCGGAAATTATTTAATATTTTCAGAAAATGATTTAAACTTGTAAAATTAATAATAAATCAACCGTAGCTCAGAAAAATATGAAACACGTTAGTGTAGAGTTTGGTGTTATTTGGGTCTTCTCTCTTCTCTGATTTGGAGTTTCTTTGCTAGTAGTCGTGCCTTATTTTATTTTCACGCAACCTTAGGAGCTCCGGAGAGTCAGGAGGAGCTGGACCACTACGACAACTGCTTTGACGAGGACGAAGACCTTTGCCCAGGTTCACGCCCGACCAATCTCTGAAATACCTAGTAGACATGCAACTAGAATGCTAGCGCTTTACTTTACTCGCATGATAAACCTGCACTGCCTTTGTTATTATCCTGTTACCTTGCTACCTACTACTCACTTTATGAAATATGCTATGCTATGCATGTGTTGGGATGGTTGTGATTTGATCCTCTTGGCGTGAGTTGTGGGTGGTATGGGAGGAGTAGTGCAGCTAGGCGGTGTAAGCGAGTAATAACAACTCGATCGTTTGATCGAGGTGCTGAGGGGCTGCACTCGGGCAGTCCCTATGGGGTACCTGTTGCGGGTACATGGTTTCTTGGGGATTGGTACTCGGGGAGTACCTGAGGAGTTTGGGCGGCAATACCTGTTATGGGTGCCGATTGCGGACCGTTGCGGCGGATCGCTTATGACGCAGATACTCGCTTTACCGACAATTAAGGACCGAGTCGAGTTCCAACTTTGGACGTGGGAATACCGTGCTCACCATCTACCCAGTATGGGGAGGGTTCCAGCAAGCCTACTCTAGTGCGGCGCCGAGACTGTAGGAGAATCGAGCTTGATATGTGTAGGGGGGATTCGTTGCGGCGTAATCTCCCTGATTTACCACGGCCCCCGACTGGCCCCGGTGGGAAGGTTTCACGACCCTGGGGCAGATGTTAGATCGGATGTTTCCCGAGCCCAGGGAGACAGGATTGGCGCCGTTACTGTTTAGGGTCTTTGCTGTGGGCTGTGTCTCAGGTTGGTTGTGGACTAGCCTTGCAGCCCGGATGGATTCCTGGAGTGCCACCTCTGCAAAGTGTAAACTATACATATAGCTGTGTCCACGGTTACGGACGACCCATTTCTGATTAGTTCCGACTAGCATGGGAATCTGCTTTCTTACCTCATCCTTTGATTTGGGTTATGAGAGATTGGTCCAGCTGAGGCTGTTGAGACAAGGTGGGGAGGGAGCTCACCGAGTCGACTAGAGAGAGAAAGGTGTTGGTGGAAAAATGTTTGCGGGAACCTGCTGTGGCAGGACGAGCCCGATGGGAAAATGTGAGGCTGATGGTTGGTTTTGGGGAGTGGATGTAATTGTGAGGAAGGAGTTGGTGATGAGATGAATATTGGGTTATTGCTGCTGCTTGCATAAGAAAACCCTGGCTCAAACCTTGATTATCTCTATACCTTAGAATAGGCCACTTTAAAGCTTGCTTCATATTATGGTTGGTGACGTGGACCTGTCCCATTTCCTTGGGGACAGACTTTGGGTTCTCAGGTGAAGACCCCGACCACGAGTTCAACCAGGACGGGTGGTACGATTGAAGGGTGCGCGCTATGCTCAAGGATGCCTGTGGAGGAGTGGACCCTGATGATCTAGCTACCGCTGCGCAGTTGTTTCTTATTGTCGATTTAGCCCAGAGGGCTTGTACCAGACGCTATGTTTAATATATGTCATGTAATGGATCTTTTATCGTTGTATGGATGTGATATTTGACTGAGATGAGTTCTGTACGAGATAGCTGCTATTTCTGGGACTATCTCGAGGGTACAGAGAGTCGGGTTCTCGTCGATGAGAATCCGGTTCAACACACTGGAATTGAAATTGTTACCTTGTTGAGGCTTCTCAAATGGGAGGTTTGGGCGCGAATTCCACCCTTGATTGCCGTAGTTGTTCGGTCGATACCCGTTGTTGTTGGAGTTGTTGACGTAGTGGGCATCTTCTCGCGTTTCGGGGCAGTCGCTCCCCGAATGGCCAGTGTTGCCACAGACCTCGCAAGTCATGCGAGCATCCATGGCTTGCACCGTTTCTTGAGCAGGGGCCTCCAGTTTATTCATCAGGAGGTCCATCTTGCCAGCGAGCATGTCCAGAGCTTCAACTTGGTGAACTCCTCGGGTCCGAGGTTGGGCTCGATCGTCAGACCAACCTTGGTTCTCGAGCATCTTCTCTATGAGGGCCTTTGCACGAATCTCCTCAAGAGAGAAGAAAGAACCTCTAGCAGCAGCATCCAGATACTCACGGGCAGAGCTTCTAAGCCCGTGGTAAAAGGTTTGAATGATAAACCAACTTTGCATACCATGGTGAGGACAAGCAGATATATAGTCCTGGAGGCGATCCCATGCCTCCGGGACTGTTTCATCTTTTAGTTGTTGGAAATTAGCAATTTTGTTCCGGAGGGCATTGGTTTTCCCAACCGGTTAGAATTTTAGCAAAAATGCGCTAGTGCACTTATCCCAAGTTTCTATGACTTCGCGATTAGCATAAAAGCATTGTTTCGCCTTGCCTAATAATGAGAAAGG
Source organism: Echinochloa phyllopogon (assembly GCA_033239725.1). NCBI lineage: Eukaryota > Viridiplantae > Streptophyta > Magnoliopsida > Poales > Poaceae > Echinochloa > Echinochloa phyllopogon. Next base: position 19,598,405 of record BTCW01000016.1, read on the forward strand.
AAATAAACGAAGGTGAATGGCATCAATGCTTACCCCGTGTATGGTGAAGGTGTTGCAAATCTCCAGAAAATGCTGAAGATGAGCGTTGGCATCCTTGTGCGGCTTGCCACAGAATGGGCTAGCCTGCACCATGTTGATGAGGGCTGGCTTGAGCTCGAAGTTCCCCTCTCCGACTAGCGGAGCTGGTCCAACACACACGTTCTCGCTCGATGGAGCAGAAAACTCACGGATTGTCTTGCTTGCCATCCTCGATGAAGCCAGGTCAACGACGGGAAAGACTGGGCTCGTCGGAATGAGCTGCTTCTGTGGAGGTACAACATGGGGTCGCATTTTCCTCACAAGAGACTCAAGATTTTCTTGGTAGTTTGACGGTAGTTGGAAACCAGTCATGCACTGCTCTGCTTCACAAGACCAACAAAACAGAGCAAGGATAAACCCGCTTGAGTAGTGGTATACTCAACTAAGATAGCTCGAGATAAAAGTTTGAAAGTATCTAGCCAATTGCTTCCCTGGAAACGGCGCCAAAAATGCTTGTTGGCACTTCTTACGATCAAATATCAAGATTGTGAATCCAGGTACTGGGGTAAAGAGTGTTTTAGTGGTTTTTCTTATGGCTCAATAAAATATATAAATATTCTGCAAGCGCACAGAATTACCGCTGTAGCACTTCACCAGGGAGTAATCCGAGGTATCGTAATTTATATTTCCGCAGGGAAGCTTTGGCAAGATTACTAGCAAACAGATATTCGAGACTATCAGAGAAGGGTACACTACTAGCAAGACAGGGGATAAACAGTATTGGATAGGAGTGGTTATACCGTGACACACAGCTAAAGGGTGGCTCAGATAGGAAAGAGAAGGAATAGATAGTTGGGAGGACAACGAGAAGATATAGAGGAATCCTAGGTTCTTTATCTACCTATGTCACTCGGGCTTAGAGATATAGTGGCTGGAGAGCCAGTACCCAGAGATCAGGGTTAACTCTAATGCCTTAGCGTCGGGACAATAGAACCTATGACATGTAGAAAGGGATGAGAAGGGGTGCCACCAATCCTACACTCTGGGATCCTGCAGGCCACGACGAACGTGATGGACTACGTAGGCCGTATATGGCTGTCACCACCTAACGGCTACCACCTCCGTAGACGTGGGGACAAACTAAGGTCACTGGCTAGTCTGGGAACCAGTCCCACACTAGTCAACAACTACTTACTCCGCTAGCAAGAGCAAGCAACCTTGTCAATACCCAAGTGACAATTCACCACAAGTATTGAACAAGATCGAAGAACCAGCTAAGACAAAGACTTAATCAAGATCTAGAAGCATTAGAGCTACAACTAACTATAGTTTTAACACGATATAGATGCAACTAGAATAAAGTAGAAGCAAGCTATAAATGGCAAGGGCAAAGTGATAAAGATAACTATATTGATAACTCAAAGTCTTACAAAAGGAAAATGAAAAGATACAAGAGCTTATACTAGAGCTTCTGAAGACGACTCCGGAACCTCCGAGGCATAGCTCGACTCAACTCTAACTCCCAACTAAACTATCCTAACTCTACTAGAAAGAAGTTGGAGGAGAGCTCCTTGGCTTGAGTGTGTGTGTTACAAGTGAAATGCCACTACATTTATAGGTGAACTAGGACGGTGGAGAGGAGTGGCGGCCAAGGGAACCAGGGGGTACCCCCTGGTGAAAGCATCTAGGCCCCTAATTTATGTTTTGGTAATTAATGACAATCAAAATGGACTAACAGTTTCATTGAGATATGAGAATAGGTTAGTCCTTGGGATTGGATGAGCTCTTGCTGTATGTCATGATCATGATGGGTGTGATAAGGACCGAAAGGAGCTAAAGGCAAAGGTATAAGATAGGGTATTCTATTTTACCGGTCAAGTGGTGTTTAGTGGATGAACATTGACCGGATTATAGGCTAGATAGCCGTACTATCAAGAGGGGTCAATCTCCTTGGCTTGACGAGTCCATGGTGCCATTTTGCTCAAACAATTGCATTGCATGCATGAGGGCTAACAATGTTTGAGAAAGTGGGAAAAACAAGAAGCGAAAAATAACTCATGGAGGGCTCACTACGTTCTGGCGGACTGTCCGCCTGGCTAGTGGCGGGCTGTCTGGTGGGTTCGAACAGTCCGCGGCCAGGTATGGCGGACGGTCCGCAGGCTTTTTCCGTGTGATAATTTTGTCTAAATATAAAATGTGCTCGGCTGAAAAATGAGAGGCGGACTGTCCGGCCATGAATGGTGGACTGTCTGCAGTACAAAAACTGTGAGGCGGACCGTTTTGGCGGACCATCAACACAGAAGCGTTTCCGAGCGTTCTAGAAGACTTTTGTGAGGCGGACGGTCCGCAGGAAAACTTGTGCGAGTTTCTCATGGCCTGGCGGACGGTCCGCGCCTGTATGGCGGATGGTATGCAGGTCCGTAACGGCTAGTTCTGACACCATCTGACACACGTTGTACTGTTGGTTTTGAAGGGCGGACGGTCCGCCAGGTGTGAGGCGGACAGTCCGCCAGTACCCTGTTTTGAACGTAACAGCTAGATTTCGAGGGGGTGAGTATATATACTCCACTCCCGGGATTGGGAAGGCTCTCTTGGCCCATTTGAAAGCTTCCTTGATACATTTGAGCTTTCCCCATCCTCTCACTCACTCACTTGGTTTAGTGGTTGCATCTTTGTGAGATTGAGAGCATCCTAGTGCATTGCATCAAGAGTTTGAGCTTTGTGGCACTAGGGAGACTTCAAGCAAGGTCATTGATTTGTTACTCTTGGAGGTTGCCGCCTCCTAGATGGCTTGGAGCTCGTGATTCCATCGAGCACTTCAAGAAGAATGTGAGGTTGCCGTGGAAGTTGGTTGTGAGAGGTCATTGTGCTCACCTCACCGGAGTGGTGAAGAGTAACTCTAGTGGAATCGAGATTTGGAGCGGTTCTTTGGTTCTAACCGGCTCATACATCAAGTGGAGACTTGATAGAGGAGCGGTTGAACATTGAATCCATCTCAACGTGGATTAGGGGTGATAGGCAAGTCATCGATACCACGGGATAAGTTCTTGTGTCCCTTGCTCTTATTGCTTGCTTATTGTCTTGATTATCTACTTGAAGCAAGTTAATTTCATAGAGATTGATTCTTATCTTGTAACCCTAGGTTGCAAAACAATCAACATAGACTTAGAGTAGCTAGAGATTTAATTCCCCTTTTGGTTCTCATCAAATTTCTCTAGTGTTGTGATTGAAGTTTTTAAAACCGCCTATTCACCCCCCTTTAGTCGGTAATCCTAGATCCTACATCTGGTGATTCGGGCGAATTGCCCGGGTTTGGGCGAATCCTAGGATTTGGCCGAACCCTTGGATGCACCGCTATTTGCTCCTACGGCATGGATTTGCCCCCTTGGTCGGTTCTGGTGCTGGTGTCGGTTCGGGCGAATTGGGAGATTCGGCCGAACCGGGCCTGGCCTGTGGCCGGCCTCCCCAGCACCGCCTTTGGTCTTGGACCCCCCTGGGCTGGCTTCTGGTAATGGTCTTCGTGTTGATCTGGCCCAGGATGAGGTGACGGTTGCCCACGTGTCATGCATTGTCATCTGCTTGGTCATTGGTGACGTGGACGACTCCCAATGTTGTGCACGGCTAGGGGGAGGGGCTAACCGGCCGAACGGAGTCGTTCGGCCGAATCGGTCAATTCCGACCCCTATAGCACGTATTTCTCGTTGTTCTACCTGCACAAGTGTAACTCACCAAAACTCGTGGAACGCTGTTAGAAATAAACCTAAGTACATGGAATGTCACATATATATCCTCTTTTATTCCCAAGTATTGGTGGTCGAAAACATGCCGTAACGACCGCCAACACGCGGGCGGAGGTGGCTGGAGATGACGTCGGCGGATGTGGACGGCGCGGTAGGCCCGGTGGAGGTGGACGGCGACGGATCGCCGTGGGCGACGGGCGGATGGCGTGCATGCGGAGGCGGTAGGAGATGACGGCGGCGGATGTGGATGGCGCGGCGGGCCCTTGTGCGGGGCCCAGCGGAGGTGGACGGCGGCAGAGAAGCGGAGGTCGACGGCGGGCGAGGTGCGGGAGGTCGACCGGCGGAGGAGGAGCGGAGGCGGCGAGGAAGGCAAGGGCGCGTCGAGGGGGGTGGGGGTGGGGGTTATATGGTGCGGGGCTTTTAGCACCGGGTGAAGGTAAGACCCGGTGCTAAAGGCTCTTTAGCACCGGGTAGATCAAAGACCCAGTGCCAAAGGCTTCCACATTAGCACCGGGTGTTCTTTCCACCCGATGCTAATGAGCCTTTAGCACCGGGTCAGCTTACACTCGGTGCTAAAGCTGCGACAGAAGGCGGCAAATGAAATCTTGGGCACCTTTAGCACCGGGTGTTTGATCTACCCGGTGCTATAGGGCCTAAGATTTCAGTTGCCGCCATTTTTGCATCCAAATAGACATTTAGCACCGGGTGTTTTTAATATATTATTTCCATTTTCATTGCCCATTAGCACCCGTTTTTGGACACTAGTTTTAATTCTAGTTATTAATGCTACTATTAATAGTAGTTCTTAATACTAATTACTAATACTACTTATTAAATGTAATTATATTAGTAACATTTATTAAATATGGCCATTTATTGCTAAATAATTATTTATTTTAAAACAAAGTGTTTTACTTATTAATACAAATATATTAATTATTAAATGACGTTCTTTATTACTACATAATCATTTATTAGAAAATAGTAGAAAGTACTTGAAAATAACATAAATTAATAGAAAAGCTTAGAAATTAATAGAAAATTCAAGAAAAATAGTAGGAAGTACTATAAAATAACAGAAATTATTAGATAATACTAGAAAATCCTAGAAATTATTAGGAAATCCTAGAATGTAATAGAAATTAATAGAAAATTATAGAAATTAATAGAGAATTCAAGAAAAATATTGTAATTGAATTACACAGCATCATCGTTTACTTGGACACTAATAAACTTTCTCTTTATGAATGTTCCTTGATTGTCATCACGCCGTAGATAGGGTGTCTCCTCCGCCGCTAACGGGATGCTTGGGTCAGCAGCCACCGACAATGGAGGCAGCCCATCGATCGTATCATAATCTTCATCCGTCTTGTCCTCAACTCCTACGATTTTTCTTTTTCCAGGAAGAACTATATGACGCTTTGGCTCGTCTTGTGATGGGTCCAATTTCTTACCCACTATTTTCTTATCTGCCCCTTTCTTTGGTCTGCTAGCCATGTCCTTTACATAAATAACTTGCGTGACATCTTTGGCTAGGACGAACGGTTCGTCTAGAAACCCAATCTTGTTTAGGTCCACTAACATCATTTCATACTCATCAACTGTAACACCTTCTGCAGTCAGCTTCACCCCTTTGGCACTTAAACAGTGGGATCTTCAAAGGTCCGTACTCTAGTTCCCATATCTCCTCTATGACACCATAGTATGAGTTAGTATTGCCATTGGTGTCTGTCGCGTCGATCCGGACACCACTGTTTTGGTTGGTGCTCCTCTTGTCCTGGGCTCTTGTGTAAAATGTATACCCATTGATGTCGTATCCTTGGAATTTTAAGATCGTGGTCGATGGACCCCTAGCTACAAAAGCTAGCTGCGCAATAATGCCCTTGACACCCATCAGACGTTCTCACAACCAAGCGACGAAAGTATTATTGTGCATCCACTGAATAAAGGCTGCAAACTTTGCTGGATTCTCATCTTAGAGAATCTTCATGTGCTACTCAATGTACGGAGCAACTAAGGTTAATTATTGCAAAACTATGAGGGGCGCTTTACGAAATGTCTCCATGTCCTTGATTACCATCGATCTTTTTCCTAGTGTGCCCTTTCCACCAAGTCTCCCCTCATGATGTGATTCGGGCACACCAATTGGCATAAGATCATTGTCAAAGTCAACACAGAATTCAATGACCTCCTCTGTTTCGTATCCCTTAGCAATGCATCCTTCTGGATGAGAACAATTACGGACATACTTCTTTAGCACAGTGAAGAACCTCTCAAACGGAAACATGTTGTGTAGAAATACTGGGCCCAGTATACGAATCTCTTTGACGAGGTGAACCAATAGATGTGTCATAATATTGAAGAAGGATGGTGGAAATATCATCTCAAAGCTGACAAGACATTGCACCATATCGTTGTGTAGCTGAACTAAATGGTCTGGATTGATCACCTTCTGAGAAGTTGCATTGAGGAATGCACATAGCTTCACAATGGCTTTCTGCACATTAATGGTTGCACACCCCTGAGTATGACGGGAAGTAACTGTGTCATCAACACATCACAGTCGTGAGACTTGAGGTTTGTGAACTTCTTCTATTTCATATTTATTATTCCCTTAATATTGGAGGAGTAGCCCGATGGAACCTTGATACTTTTCAAGCATTCAAACATGTTTGCCTTCTCTTCTTTGTTGAGAGTGAAGCTGGCAGGACGCAAGTACCGACGTCCTTTGTATCTCTTTTCTGGACGTAGATCATTCCATTGTTTCAATCGTTTCAACTCTTGTCGTGCTTCCAGTGTATCTTTTGGCTTCCCATAAGTACCCAGGAAGCTTATCAAGTTCACGCAAAGATTCTTCGTTAGATGCATCACATCAGTCGCGTTACGGACCTCTAAAAATTGCCAATAAGGTAGCTCCCAAAAGATAGACTTTTTCTTCCACATCGCGACACGACCATCCTCACCCGTCGGAACAGGCTAGCTTCCGTCTCCATTTCCAAACACCACTTGTAGGTCCTTTAACATATCAAATACATCTTGTCCACTCCGGTGGCTCGACTTTGTACGGTGGTCCGCATTCCCGCCAAAATGCGGACATTTCTTTCGTAGCTCATGCTTCGTAGGAAGAAATCAACGATGACCCATGTAAACAACCTTCCTACAATGTTTCAAATACATGCTTTCGGTTTCCTCTAAACAATGAGTGCATGCTTTATATCCTTTGTTTGATGTCTTGCCATGTAGTTGATAGCATAGTCAAATTACCAATATAAATAATTGCAATTTGCAACATAGCATATACATCTTGATGTCTTGCCCTTGGTCTTTTACTTCTAATCCATCTTCCGTGCAATTTTTTACTAACACAGACACCAAGTGCACATTTGCAGCTTGTAGTCCTTGCTAACTAGTTTTCCCTTGCATATGCGTGGGCACACAGCCATGCGAACAATTTAGATCAAATAAGATGAAAATAAACTTTATCGTTGTCCTTATCAAGCGTTAGCAAATACGTTTCTATTGCGACGCAACATTAGAAAAATACATTGATGTTGCAACATTTGGATCGTTGGTGCACCAGTTTGTCAAGTTATTACACTATATTTTTTATTCTATAAGTTGTTGGACCAATTTACATCCATTTATCTAGTTATTGGATAAAATTGAATATTTTACAAGCTGTTGGACTAATTTACAGTCAATTGTCCTTTTAGTCTACCGTGGATGCAATTTAGAACAGTTCCTTAAATTATTAGTTTACTATATTTTGACAGAAGTGGTGAATTTATATTTTAGGACTGCGTATCTTTTGTTCATAGTTTCTGCTGTTGGATGAAAAAAGTCAACATCAATTGAAAACAATTTCAACCTATTTTTGTTTGGAATTACTGAGTACCTTTTTGCTGTTGTAAAGAAAAATGGTTAAAACTCCTAGAAACATGGTAAACCCTTGACTACAAAAGGGGACTAAGATCAGTCAATATTTATTGATTTTTGTTTGGTTGAAAAAGGTAAAAATGTTGCATTTTCATTGATTATTATAGTGCCGACGTGGGAAAACATGACTTCCAAGCTGGGCCTAATCATGATTATGGTTATGGGTGGTGCTTAGGCCGCGCAGCGCATTTTTCTACAATGTATACAAAGCTAAAGTCTCCTGTGACGTAAGCTCTTACATGTTTACGCGATCTCACTTAGGCAGTGACGTAGTCACCGTAGCAGTGACACTGAATTTTACTCGCCTGCCTTGACTTCCTCTATCGCCCGAAGCCGCCTGACGACACCTGGTGATCTGCTCCCTGACGCTTGAGGTTCAGGCGTTCCGCAGGGCCCTTTCAGTGCAAGCATGCTATAAATTCAAATTCAGGGACGAACAAGACCATTCCATCGAACATTCAGAAGTCTAAACTGAATATATTTGTCACAGCGTCAGCTCAAGCAGTCTGCAGTGAGAGCATCATCTCGATCGCCATGGCTGCTGCTCAGGTCGCAGTGCCGCGCATGAAGCTGGGCTCACAGGGCCTGGAGGTCTCGGCCTGGGCTGCATGGGCATGTCCACCTACTACGGCCTGCCCAAGCCGGAGCCTGACATGATCGCGCTCATCCACCACGCCGTCGCCGTCGGCGTCACCTTGCTCGACACCGCCGACAGCCACGGCCCTCACACCAACGAGCTCCTCGTCGGCAAGGCGCTCGTCCATGGTGGGGTGAGGGAGAAGGTGCAGCTGGCTACCAAGTTCGGCGTGACGTCCATGTACTGCAAGCCGGCGTACGTGCGGGCGCGTGCGAGGGCAGCCTCCGGCGGCTCGGCATCGACTGCATCGACCTCTACTACCAGCACCGGATTGACATTGACACCAGGGTTCCCATCGAGGTCACGGTGAGTGGCACCTGCCCCTTCAATTGCTTGCTTGATTTGTTCACATATACAGTACGTGCTCTGTTTCTTTCTTTTTTCCTTATTTATCTGTTGACTCAGAAGCATAGAAAAAAAGAGAGGATTAGTGGCCTGCGTGCTTCTTTGCTTTATACATGCCCAGACGCTTCTTAATCTTATAAGTTGTAATTAAGCCATGAATTTGTGACTTCAATTACTGAATTTACTTTTCCATTGCAGGTTGGTGAACTGAAGAAGTTAGTGGAAGAAGGAAAGATAAAATATATTGGGTTATCTGAAGCATCGGCAGATACAATTAGAAGAGCACATGCCGTCCATCCTATCACCGTAGTTCAGCTGGAGTGCTCATTGTGGTCTAGAGATGTGGAGGAGGATATAATTGCTACTTGCAGGTATTTTTTTCGACATTACATTTGTTTGTGCACCAGTATAACACTGTTGGAACCTGTATGTAGTTCCGCCTAAATTATTTCTTTACCGTGACAATTTTAGAGAACTTGGAATTGGAATCGTGGCTTACAGTCCACTAGGCAGAGGTTTCTTTTCTAGTGGGGCGAAGCTGATTGACTCATTATCAGAGCAGGACATTCGCAAGGTGAATTTCCATGATTGATACCTATAGAATATTGATTTTTTTAGAAAGAATATGGACCACACTGCAAAATTCTTGCATTGATGGTATGGAATAAACATGCATTCCGACAGAGTGCACCTATCCTGTTGTGCATCTTTTTACCAGTTATTTCATCGCCTAGTCTTTTTGGACGATTATTTTGAAGTTAACTGTTTCATCCATCTATTCCAAAGAAATTGTGCATTAGATTTTGCTATGTTAATTTAAATGCTCACTCATCTATTTGGAGAAAACAGAGAATGATTGAAGGATTGATTGCTTCTTCCTAATGAGAATTTCATTCATGTGCAGAATATGCCTAGATTCCAACCAGAGATCCTTGATAAGAACATCCAGGTGTTTAAGCGTGTTAATGAAATGGCGAGAAGAAAGGGCTGCACACCATCACAGCTTGCATTGGCTTGGGTTCACAATCAGGGAAGCGATGTTTGCCCCATACCCGGAACAACAAAAATTGTGAACTTTAACCAGAATGTGAGGGCACTATCTGTGAAGCTGACACCAGACGAGATGTCCGAACTTGAGTCCTATGCTGCTGCAGATAATGTCCAAGGAGACCGACATTCTCACATTGCCTACACATGGAAGAATTCGGAGACCCCTCCATTGTCATCTTGGAAAGCCGAATAGTCATGTTCAGTTGTGTCATCATCCAGTTTTCGCAGTCATTAAGACAACAGAAGAAATGTTGTAATAGGTAACAGACCGTGTTCATCTCCGAATGCAGGGTCAGGTTCATGTTCCATTATCTAAATAAAAACAGCTAAAGATGCTCAGGTTTACTTAAAATCATATTGATGTAAGTTTATATACATGTTAAGAAATTCCTTTTATTCTAGGCATACATAAACATAATGTGTGCCTCTTTTGGAATCATTTCGTTTTCTTGGGGCAATCCTTTTTGAAATGGAGAGTTTTCTTGCAAAAAGGGCATCACAATTTTCTTATATATGGATCTGACTCTCACATACATCAAGTGGATCTTCTCAAGGGACCTGATTAATTGGTTGCCCCAATATGACTCAGCGAGGCTCCGGAGGTTCATCATCTGTTTGTGGACTTGAGCCAGCAGCAAGGCAACCAATCAGCATCGCTCCGCATCCTGTCTCCAACAAAACGAGCAAGCCAAATCAAACCTTCACGCACACACACATCCTGGCTCTACTCATTCTAGTTCCGGTGCCCAGGCGGACCTTGCCACATACGAGAACCAATCACGCCCAAGATGACACTTAATGTTCTTCATGCTTCTTACCTCATGAACCAATATAGCATGGGCTTCTTAAATGTTCCACCAATCCATAGCAAAGACCATGAGCTTAGAAATTCTATGCGTTCAGGATTGAAAAACTGTTAACACTGAAAATGAACCCCTCAAATTATATGAATTTGAGAAGTTGTGAAGAGTGCGGACGTTTTTTTAGATATTAGAAATAATCCGGCCAGGAGGCAGTGTGGCGGGGGTAGAGCTACCAAGGATTTGGATCTAGTTCACTGATTTGCCTGATGACTTGAGAGAATATGAGATCATCTGGGCTGTGGGTTCTATCCTAGGGGTACCCAAAGAGGTGGATATGAGTTTCACCAGGAAACACGACAGATGCAGGATTCAGGTGGCTGTGCTTGACCCGAACATAATTTCATAGCATGTGAATGTTGTGATTGAGTTTTGCCTGTATGATTTACACTTTATGGTAGAGGTGAATGTTGATGAGAGTAGCCCTATTCCTATGGATATGGATCCGAGGAGTGGCAGTGGTGGCGGATCTTGTGGCAATACAGAGGATCAGGATGGTACAGGACCAGGAGACAATTTGGCTGCAAAGATGAAGAATGTGGTGAATAATTTACCACAAAGTCATGGTGATGGATCGGCGACGGGGAAGGGAAAACAGGTGGCAAATACGGTGGTTTTAGGACCAGCCATATCTTCTGCTGTGCCGGTTTTGGTGACGCAGCGGGAGGGGGCGAGTGGACAGAGGACAACAGCGATTTCTCCTGTGGCCGAACAGGACAGTGGTGGTGAGAGGGAGCAGGCACTGGCTGCCATTCCCGAGGCAATGGACGCCGATCTCCGTCGCAGCAAGCGCCGTGCTGGTTCGACCAGTGGTGATTCGTTGGACGAGGCCATGAAGAGGAAGGCCGGGATTTCAGCTGCTGGGACGCCAACCAAAGGTGATAATTCTTGTCAATCTTTTCTGCATTTTTCAGATGAGTCTATTTTATCTTGCTGCAATGAACTAGGTATCAATTTAGGGTCGGGGTATCTAGTGTTAAGAGTTCAATAGATTCTATTAAAAATGTGGAGTAATCAAGATTGATGGAACAACCTGCTAGCGATAAAGTGAGTGCTGTTTTTGATAAAGAGGAGAAGGATTTAGCTGATGAGGGTGAGATTGATGGTTTTATTTTGAGTCATTTATGTGGAGAGATAATGGATGAGGTGATGGATTCCAGTGGTGATCATTTTGATCATACTACTAGTAAGATTCCATCCAAATCAAAACCTAAGTACAGAAGAAAGTCCAAATGAAAGGGGTCTTTTGGAATAGCAATGGGTTTGGGGACCCAAAAAAATACAGGTTTTTAACGGAGTTGACTAAGGAACAGGGTCTAAATTTTATTGCCATATCAGAAACAGGACGGAGGAATTTTTCCGATCCTTTCCTGAGAAATCTGTGTGGTGGAAAAAAATTTTATTTGGCATTGCAAAGAACCAAAGGGCCACTCGGGGGACATTCTATTAGGTATTGATCTGGATATGTTTCACATTGGGGCAATAGATGAAGGGGACTACTATGTGAAATTCCACTTATGTAATAAAGCCGATGGTTTTAAGTGGGCATTGGTAGCGATTTATGGCCCTACGCAGAGTGAGTTCAAGGAGAGCTTTTTAACTGAGTTGGTGCACATGTGTACACATGAAAGCCTTCCAATTCTTATCGGGGGAGATTTTAATATCCTACATAATCCGAATGAGAAAAATAATGATAATTTTGATCATCGTTGGCCATTTCTATTCAATGCTGTAATTGATGGTCTGGATTTAAGAGAGTTGAAAATGTCAGGTAGGCAGTACACTTGGGCTAACTCGCTACAGAATCCAACTTATGAGAAACTCGATCGGGTGCTAATGGCTACGGAGTGGGAACAAAAATTCCCACTATCTATAGTCGTGGCTCTTAATAGAGACATTTCCGATCATACTCCTTTACTACTTAATATCGGTGAGCCGTCTTTGATCTGTAATCAACCGGTGTTCAATTTTGAGCTGGGTTGGTTGCTTCGTGACAGGTTCATGGATAAAGTAAGGGATATTTGGGTCAATGAGAATACGGGGTACACAACTTTTGAACGATGGCAAGCGAAAATTAGGAGAGTTCACCGGCATCTAAGGGGATGGGCTAAGTTACCGGAAATTAAACAACTCAGACTGAAAAATAATAGAGGATAAGTTTGAAAAGAAATTAAGCAGTTGGAAAGGAAAGCATATGTCTGTAGGTGGTAGACTGGTGTTGATTAATTCTGTCTTATCCAGCCTTGCGATATTTATGCTTTCCTTTTTTGAGATACCGAAGGGGGTGTTGGAACGGCTGGACTACTTTAGGTCAAGATTCTTTTGGCAATCTGACGAACATAAGAGGAGTATAGACTTGCCAAATGGAACATCTTGTGCCAACCAAAAGAATCCGGTGGGTTAGGTATTAAAAATCTAGAGCTTCAGAATCAGTGCTTGTTAAGTAAGCGGTTGTTCAAGCTTATTAATGAGGATGGCCTTTGGCAACAACTGCTAAAAAACAAATATTTACGATCTCATACCATCACACAGGTTGATCGTAGACCAGGGGATTCTCATTTTTGGTCGGGGTTGATGAAAGTAAAACAAACCTTTACCAATTTTGGTACTTTCCATTTAAATGATGGTAAGTAAGTCAGGTTTTCGGAAGACAAATGGTTGGGTAATTTTACATTCAGACAACAGTACCCATCGATGTATAGCATTGTCAGGAAGAAGAATGATACAATTGCCATGGTTTTGTCCAGGATTCCTTTAAATGTGTCTTTTAGAAGGGCATTAGTAGGACATGATTTAATCTTGTGGCACAACCTAGTTGGTCGTATATGTCATATTCAGCTGAATGACATGGCAGACTATTTTAGATGGAGTCTAACACAATCTAGGTTGTTTACCGTGCAATCTATGTACATGGCGCTTATTAGAAATGATAATGTACATGGACATAGTAAAATTTGGAAGCTAAAAGTACCACTGAAAATCAAAGTTTTTTTGTGGTACTTAAAAAGAGGGGTAGTTCTAACAAAGGATAATTTAGCCAAAAGAAATTGGAATGGGAGCAAATTGTGCTCTTTCTGTTCCAGGGAAGAAACTATTCAGCATCTCTTTTTTGATTGCCATATGGCACGCTTCCTATGGAGAGCTGTGCATATAGCTTTTAACTTGCGACCACCTAATAGTGTTAACAATATGTTGAATAATTGGTTGGTTGGGGTGGGAGGAAAGCTTAAGAATCAGCTGTTAGTCGGTGCCTCAGCTTTATGTTGGGCACTATGGCTCAGTAGAAATGATATGGTTTTTGACAAATCTCCAATGAAAACTTATTTGCAGGTACTCTTCAGAGGGACATATTGGCTCCGGTTCTGGGCGCAGCTACAAAGGCGTGAACAAGAAAAAGGTGCAATAAACAAGGCATGTCAGACTCTGGAGGTCCTGGCAATGCGTTACTTCGCCCGCCATGGATGGAGATTCAGCAATAGGATTGCTCTGTAATTCTCTTTCGTTGTATGGTGGTTTCCGTTGTTAGGGGACTTTGTGTGAGCAGACGGATATGCTGCTAGTGTGTAAACTTTGGCCATAGCCTCTTAGTCAAGACGGATATGCTGCTAGTGTGTAAACTTTGGCCATAGCCTCTTAGTCAAGGCCGGATTATTTTTAATCCATTATCTAAAAAGAAATAATCCGGCCTCTACATCCACATGTGAATATATATGGCCAAAAGTTACCGGAGTTCTTAGACTCAACACCTCAAAATCGAGGAATAAAAAAGACAAGAAAAAAAGCTAAAGGACTAATAAAAAAGCTAGAAAATCTAAGTTTCACAACTTTCCCTTTTTCCAACAGCCCATCTTCACATTGCCAGTCTACTTAGAAACTTTGATGTTGGAATGTGCTGCTTGATAGTCACTCTCATGTAGCTTCCGCACTTAGGCGATCATGCCCACAACTTCAAATAAACTGCTGCCAAACCAGTACCGCCAATCCAAGGATTTCAAGGCGACGCCCCCAAGAGGAAAACGACATCAACTGCCGCCGCTGCCAGAACCAACGAGCCAGTTCTTCGGTTTTCACCGGATATATCTCTGGATGGTGAGGTCCATACGACGACGCCTTCATCAAGGAAAACGATGCAACAGCACAGCCGTCACCGGCAGATCAAAGATCAAGCTGAGTTTTCACCCGAGTACCTGCACACGCGGTTACAAGGGAGCAGGTAGAAACATGAAACACAACCACAACCTCTGCAACATCGACCACCTACGGCAGTGAGGTGAAGAACAGAGGGAAAGGGGCGGTGGGCGCTCAGAGCTCCATCAGGGAAGGCCGCCCGGCTAGCATGCATTAGCGGGCACGGGCGGGGCGACCCACAGCAGCGGGCTCGGTGCTGGCGTGGGCCGGGGCAACCCGCGGCAATGCGCGGCGGCGCCCTCGGCATTGGCTCTCGCGGCGGATCCCCAAGCCATGCGTGAGAGTGGCCAGCGGCAGCAGATCGGCCGGGCCCGACGTGGGGTGGCCGGCGACGGCCGTGAATCCACCGGATCCGGTGAGGGACGCGACCGCCTACAGCGGCGACACATACGAGCCGGCGGAGGGCGGATCCGTGGTGGTGGTGGCCGGATCCATGCCGGCGACGGTGGCCCATGCTGGAGGTGGCCGGATCCGGCGACGAGGTAGGCGAGTCGGCGGCGGCGACGGCATGGCGACCAAGGGCGACCTGGGCGGAGAGAATTGAGGTTGGAAGACGGGGTGGGAGAGAGCGGAGGAGGGGCGGCGGCCGGCGTCTAGGGTTTGGGGGCTGAGCGAAACGTCAAGTGCGCCTGCTATCTGGTGTACTCGATCTACTGGTGTGCGGACGTACATAGAAAGTCATAATGACGCTAGCAAGTTTCAAGCATAGAATTTTCATCGGAGAAGAGGCAATGCAAACCATATCCAAGACAAGTTGTGAGACTCGAAGAATCCATTGATGTACTATCACGACTACAAAAACCCTTATCAGTACCGGTCAGGAAACCCCACTTAGTACCGGTTCCCTGACCGGTACATGCTCGCCGACACTAATGTGCTGGCCATTTAGTACCGGTCAAGCGGCCCAGTACTAAATGCTACTTTTAGTGCCGGCTGGGGTTACCAGCCGACACTAACCTGTTTTGTTTTTCTTTTTTTGTTTCTTTCCTTTTTTATTTTTATTTTTATGCTTATATTATTCATACGTGTATATATATTATATCTGTATGTGTATGCGGCTGATATTACGTTATATGATGTATAATATATTACTTTATAATATGTATGTACATCATCGGTCACATATAATATATATTTGAATTGTTACAAGTACTTCAAAATAATCGATATATTATAAATTAAGTGTCCTCATCAAATAACCCCCTATTAGGATCGAGTTGTGCCACGCTTACATTAAAATCGGCATGAAATTCCCCTTTGGGATTTATGACTTCATCGAGTAGGAATCCACATAGTTGTTCTTGAATTGCCCTGACTTGTTCCGATTGGATGAGATCTTCTTTCATGCACCATTTATGCAAATTTCAATGAAATCAAAACTTTAGCAGAATGAAAAAAATAATGACTTAATAAAAAAGAATGAGCAGAACCGATATTTGCTTACATACCTTGAATGCTTCTGACGTCATTTGCCCCCGTGGACCGACAAAATTGTGGATGAACTCGCACACGTAGTAACCACATAGGTTTGTCCCTTGCGCCTGTCTCATGCACTATATATATGTAGAAAAAATTATTAGAAAATATTAGGAATTACTAAAAAATAGTATAAATGACTATAAATTTCTAAAAATAGTAGGGTCTATTATAAAATAGCATAAATTACTATAAAATTATAGAAAATAGTACGAATTACTAGAAAATAACACTAGATCGAAGTGGGGATTATATTATTACCGGAACATTAATATTAATATGAAGATCGTCGCTGTTATCGGTTACTCCTATGTGTTTTTTCAGGAAGCGAGCCCATGCTTTCTTAATTAGGTCTATGAGGTCTTGGTAATCTGATATTGGTTTCCTCAAGGAGTCAAACACCGTGACCTGGGCTCGATCAACCTCGATAGAAAGCAGTATCCAATGGAATCTGTATGTACAAATACATACAGAGAGGCAATGTTGATTATATTTAGTATTTATTATTAACTTGAAATGATTAAAAAAATCGAAGAACTCACTTATAGCTATAGGGCAAAATAATGAATGTACATGTATTCTGCCGGTCCAAAGCGTTGACTAGAATTGTAGTAGTTTCTTTTGCTCCATCCTTTACGGTCGTCTCGTGTACAACATTGGGGTCGATGAAGCCAATGTTGTAATATCCCTTTTTCCTGGACTGTTGGACCTTTATCCTACAAGCCATAAATCAAAAGACATCACAAGACAACACACTAGTATATGTAGTGGATATTAATTAAGAAAACACTGAGGCAGGAGGCACTTACATAACCCATACACTGATGAGAGACTTGTCAAGGGCATCTTGATGGAATAAGTCATAAAGTGCATGAAACTCGATCCAAATATCATCTAGCCCTCGCTTTAGATGGTCATCTATAATCCGAGCTGCGAGCATCGTCTGGCCCGACCGGGATTTCTCTAGGTACCATGTATGCAACTCGTGCATTCTCGTTGGTAGGAACCTCACCAACTCTTCCCAAATAAGCAGTTCACCCAGCATGAACTTTTTCCTGCCCCGGGTTTCTAGTAAGTTCGCCTCTAACTCCCCTCGCAGTTGACCTTTTGTAAGGTTCGTATCCGCTATCATTTGGGCCATGACCGCATTATTTTCTTGCACTGCATGTACCACCAACGGCTGGACTGTTTCGTTGGACTGCTATCCGAGCTGGGGAATGGATTTTGTTGATTTACTACTACTATTGATCCATTTATCGAGGTTGCTGTAAGACTTTCTGATTGACCGGTCGTAGTCCGATTCCCGCTCTTTCACCACTGGTTTCATCATTTTCCTAAAGAACGCCACTTTAGCCGGATGTATTGGTTTTGATAGATCAGGCTTTTTCGGATGAAAGTGGTCATGGACATGTTGAGCCACGCGAGCATCTAATTCTTCCGGGGTCATATCACATCCACGCTTCGGAGGTGGCGGCTTTTCTATCTTCTTCCTCTGCTGCTTCGGAGTTGGAGGTGGCGGGGCCGATCGTGCCTTTGTTGACTTCCTTTGTTGCTTAGGAGGGGCGTTGGATCCCGTGCTGGAGGTGGCGTTGGATCCCATGCTGGAGGTGGCGTTGGGTCCCGTGCTGGAGGTGGCGTTGGGTCCCGTGCTGGAGGTGGCGTTAGGTCCCATGCTTCCGGTGATACATGTGGGTTAGGCCAACTCTCACAAGCTGACGGTTGGTCTGTCGATGGATGTGGACCCTTGCTAATTGCGGAATCTGTGGCTGCTTGCAGCTTCAATCTTATGTACTGTTTCGGCCAACAGATCCATTGGTGGACTACTTGTAGTAGTTCTGTTTCACCATCACCTCCAGGGATCTTGAGGTCCAGATCTTCCCATCCATCTTCCACTCGGTCAACAAAGACCTTAGCGTATCCCTCGGGAATTGGCACGCAATGAATTGTCGCGCCGTCGACCGGAGCCTCAACGTATCCCTCCGCACATAATTTCAGCTTCTTCCCACGCAGATACATAAGGTCACAATTGGTCGTTTTAGTGATGTCGTCCACGGGTGTCGTTGGGCCTCATTCCCTGCTTGGCTCTCTCCGACACTGCTACGACGCTGAGAGGCGGGGCTGACCTCCAAATTAGCAGTCGGCTGTTCTTGGCGTTGGCTAAGCACTCTATCATGTCTATCCCCTCTGGCTTCAACCATCGCTAGCCTTTCTTCCAAGGCACGAAACTTCTCTTCCATTACTTCCTTGCTTCTGCATCGGCTTCTGTATGTGTTGAGATCTCCAGTGAAGCCACGGTTCCAATGGACTACGCCCATGCCTCGGGTCCGCCCAGTGTGTTCTGGGTTGCCAAGAGCATAAGTTAGCTCGTCTTTCTCTCTGTTAGGCTTGAAAGTTCCTTCTTGTGCAAACCTCATTGCATCTTCGAGCCTGTCAGTCACTTCCCTGATTGCGTCGCTAGTCACGAACGACCCATCTTCCATGTTAAGTGTTCCTCCATGGGCATAGAAGTACCACTTTGCTCGCTATGGCCAATTCAGAGTCTGCGGTACAATTCCCCAAGCAATCAAATCTGCTTCCATCTTTTTCCATTTTGGAATCGCCGCCGCATAGCCTCCTGGCCCAAGGTGGTGAAACTGCGTCTTTTTGCCCGCATTGATTTTGTTCTGATTAGATCGGGCCTTATAAGCATCATCTGACAACTTGTACGCTTCGAAATCACTCCAAAATTGGCGTTGGTTTTTGAATTTCTTGTCAAAGTCTGTTGTGAGGCCCTTGTTGACATATTCATTCGTCAGCTTTGTGACGAACCGGATTCTCACCGACGAGAACCCGACTCCCTATACCCTTGAGATAGTCCTAGGAATAGCAGCTATCTCGTACAGAACTCATCTTAGTTGAATATCACATCCATACAACGATAAAAGATTCATTACATTACATATATAAAGACAAAGCGTCTGGTACAAGCCCTCTGGGCTAAATCAACAATAAAAAACATCTGCACAGCGGTAGCTAGAACAACAGGGTCCACTCCTCCACAGGCATCCTTGAGCGTAGCGCACACCCTTCAGTCGTACCACCCGTCCTGGTTGAACTCGTGGTCGGGGTCTTCACCTGAGAACCCAAAGTCTGTCCCCAAGGAAATGGGACAGGTCCACGTCACCAACCATAATATGATGCAAGCTTTAAAGTGGCCTATTCTAAGGATATAGAAATAATCAAGGTTTAAGGCAGGGTTTTCTTATGCAAGCAGCAGCAATAACCCAATTTCATCTCATCACCAACTCCTGCTCACACACGCACATCCGCTCCCCAAAACCAACCATCAGCCTCACATTTTCCCATCGGGCTCGTCCTGCCACGGCAGGTTCCCGCAAGAACATCATCCACCAACGCCTTCACTCACTAGTCGACTCGGTGAGCTCCCTCCCCACCTCGTCTCAACAGCCTCAGCTGGACCAATCTCTCATAACCCGAATCAAGGATGAGGTAAGAAAGCAGATTCCCAAGCTAGCCGGGGCTTCTCAGAAATGGGTCGTCCGTAACCGTGGACACGGCTATACGTATAGTTTACACTCTGCAGAGGTGGCACTCCAGGAATCCATCCGGGCTACAAGGCTAGTCCGCAATCAACCTGAGGCACAGCCCACAGCAAAGACCCTAAACAGTAACGTCGCCAATCCTGTCTCCCTGGGCTCGGGAAACATCCGATCTAACATCTGCCCCAGGGTCGTGAAACCTTCCCACCGGGGCCAGTCGGGGGCCGTGGTAAATCAGGGAGATTACGCCGCAACGAATCCCCCCTACACATATCAAGCTCGATTCTCCTACAGTCTCGGCGCCGCACTAGAGTAGGCTTGCTGGAACCCTCCCCATACTGGGTAGATGGTGAGCATGGTATTTCCCAAGTCCAAAGTGGGGGCACGACTCGGTCCTTAATTTTCGGTAAAGCGAGTATCTGCGTCATAAGCGATCCGCCGCAACGGTCCGCAATCGGCACCCATAATAGGTATTGCCGCCCAAACTCCTCAAGTACTCCCCGAGTACCAATCCCGCAAGTAACCATGTTCCCGCAACAAGTACCCCATAGGGACTGCCCGAGTGCAGCCCCTCAGCACCTCGATCAACGATCGAGTTGTTATTACTCGCTTACACCGCCTAGCTGCACTACTCCTCCCAAACCACCCACAACTCACGCCAAGAGGATCAATCACAACCATCCTAACACATGCATAGCATAGCATATTTCATAAAGTGAGTAGTAGGTAGCAAGGTAACAGGATAATAACAAAGGCAGTGCAGGTTTATCATGCGAGTAAAGTAAAGCGCTAGCATACTAGTTGCATGTCTAATAGGTATTCCAGAGAATGGTCGGGCGTGAACCTGGGCAAAGGTCTTCGTCTTCGTCAAAGCAGTTGTTGTAGTGGTCCAGCTCCTCCTGACTCTCCGGAGCTCCTAGGGTTGCGTGAAAATAAAATAAGACGCGACTACTAGCAAAGAAACACTAAAACAGCGAAGAGAGAAGATCCAAATAACACCAAACTCCACACTAACGCGTAGGTCATGATTTTAGAAAAATATAGAAACTGGTTTCATATTTTTCTGAGCTACGGTTGATTTATTATTAATTTTACAAGTTTAAATAATTTTCTGAAAATATTAAATAATTTCCAAAAAAGAAAAACAGACAGAAATTAGCCTGCTGACGTCAGCATGACGTCATGCTGACGTCAGCAGTGCGGGTCCGCCTAGGATGGGCCCTGCTGACGTCAGCGTTGACTGGTCAACGGTCAACGGTCAGCGGTCAACTCTGGTCAGTGGGCCCCAGCTGTCAGTGACTCACAGAGTATGACAAGTGGGCCCCATGCGTCAGCGCAGTTAAAAGAAAAAGAATAAACGATGGCTGGGCTGGAACTGGGCCGAAAGTGACTAGGCCGGAAAAGTTTAGGGTGGTGAAACAGACTTAAACGCGAACATTAGGCCCACGAGGGGGTGGCTGCTGGTGCTGCTCTGGTGGACCAAGTCCACCGTGAACCGTGAGTGTTGTTCATGCGAGCCGGGTGCACGGGATCATTTTGTGGCCGGATCGGGATTGTCTGTGCATGGCTGTGTGGCGACTTGGTGTGGTCCACGGTGTGGCTTCGCCACGGCGCGACGCGACGCGCGCGAGGCGCGCACCAGAACGCGCCGGCGGCGACGGTCGACGGCGAACTCGCCGGAAACGAGGTCGGCTCGGGCCTAGGATGGTCGGAACAGCGGCGGCTCGGCCATGAACACCGGCGAGCATCAACGGCGGCACGAGTTTTCGGTGCAAAAGTGCTCGGAAAGGGTTATGCGCGTGGGCGTGCGGCTCCAGCAGCTGCTGGGACGCTTCTGGGTGCGCATGCGCGGGCTCGTGGTCAACCACGGCCGCGCATGGCCTCGGCGTTCGCGCGCGCGGGGAGCAGAGCTCGGCCGCGGCGGGCCTCGGCTGCGGTTAAAACAAGGCGACGGCGGGTTGCAGCAGGGTTAGTGGCGACGGGGACCTGCAGAAGAAGCGCACAGCTCGAAGGCTGGCTCACAGGGGCTCGGTCGGCAAGCAGCGTGCACGCGCGGCGGCGCTCCGCCGGAAACAGAGGAGAAAAGGGGGGAAAATCGCGGTGGCTCACCTAGGGGTCAGTAGGGGTTCGCTGCAGCTCGGGGGAGGCTCGACGCGGTCTGGCGGTCCTCGTGCTCCTCCTCCCGTCCCTGGTCCAGCTCGGGGTCAACGGCTCCACGAGCGGCGAAGGCTGTTGAGACGAGGTGGGAAGGGAGCTCACCGAGTCGACTAGTGAGTGAAGGCGTTGGTGGATGATGTTCTTGCGGGAACCTGCCGTGGCAGGACGAGCTCGATGGGAAAATATGAGGCTGATGGTTGGTTTTGGGGAGTGGATGTGTGTGTGTGAGCAGGAGTTGGTGATGAGATGATATTGGGTTATTGCTGCTGCTTGCATAAGAAAACCCTGGCTTAAACCTTGATTATTTCTATATCCTTAGAATAGGCCACTTTAAAGCCTGCATCATATTATGGTTGGTGACGTGGACCTGTCCCATTTCCTTGGGGACAGACTTTCGGTTCTCAGGTGAAGACCCCGACCACGAGTTCAACCAGGACGGGTGGTACGACTGAAGGGTGTGCGCTACGCTCAAGGATGCCTGTGGAGGAGTGGACCCTGTTATTCTAGCTACCGCTGCGCAGATGTTTCTTATTGTCGATTTAGCCCAGAGGGCTTGTACCAGACGCTTTGTCTTTATATATGTCATGTAATGAATCTTTTATCGTTGTATGGATGTGATATTCGACTAAGATGAGTTCTGTACGAGATAGCTGCTATTCCTGGGACTATCTCAAGTGTACAGGGAGTCGGGTTCTCGTCGGTGAGAATCCGTTTCGTCACAAGCTTCTTATTGAACGATTGAAACTGAATGGCCATCTTCTTGAACGCCCATTCCTTGATTTTTGGCTCTGTGCCTTCAGGGAATACAAAGTCTAGTAGCACTTCTTTCCATAATAACTCCTTCTCACTATCAGGAACAATATTTGCTGGATTATCATCGGTTTTTTTTATTTTTCTTCCATAGCTTGTAGCTTACGGGATCCTTTCCCTAACAAGATAACCACATTGATTTACAAAAGTTGTCTTAATAGCTTTAGGCCTCGGTTCGGCATCTTCGGCCACTTCTCCGACAATGGTGGTTCCATTCATCTTCCTCTTGTGGCCTCTTTTCCGTTTTGGCCGGTTTCCTCAATTCGGATGCCTAACAAATTATATATTAGTGCATGCTATCGATAATTTTATATAATTCAAATGTTATATACATGAAAGAATTTCTTATACCTCGGGTGCATCCTCTTCCTCGGGTGCATCATCTTCCTCTGGTGCAGCCTCTTCCTCAGGTGCATCTTCCTCAACATGGAAGTTTAGATATTGGGTTCCATCATCAGGTGCATCAAGCACGTCATCTAACCACGAATTATTGCGGCCATAAGTAGCTCACCATCGGGGGATTCGAAGGAGGATTATTCATAGCATCTTTCTTTACACTACAACAACGTTAATAAAAAAATATATAAGCAAATATAAATATCATCAATTTTCTAGTAGTTCTACTATTTTCTAGGATTTTCTAGTAAATTCTACTATTTTCTAGGATTTTCTAGTAATTTAGGCTATTTTCTAATGCCTAACAAAATATATATACCACTGCAAGCTATCAATAATTTCTAGTGTTCTTCTGTAATTTTGCTATAATTTTTAGTAATTTTTTAGAATTTTATAAAATTTTCTAGTAATATCAACTATTTCCTAGTAATTTTCTAATATTTTATAGTAAAAAAATGCTTTCTAATAAGTAAATTATATATATCAATTTAGTAATTTTCTAATAAGCAAAATCTCTACCTAATACTAAAGCAAGGATTGATTCTGTGGTACGTCATAATTTTGCAAAACAACCCTTGATGTTTATGAAATTGAACCCACGGTCCTTTAGAGTCCGTCGATATGTTTGATTTTCGGAGTCCGATTGCTTCCTTCCCCGCGTGATCCCTGTGTCCCAAGCGAATCCGGTGTGATATTCATTATCCTTTTCGTGTCGTCCTCAAATCAGAAAGGGTTAAAATAAAAGATTCAACGCTAATCAATAATCTGCCTGTGTCGAATGAGTCCAAAATCCTAAACCCATTTGCAAAGCGACAAGAAACAACAACAATACTTCAGCTTCAGTCATGCATCGAATCGAAAGAGATAACGATGTGTAACCGTACAATCATTCAAGCATGACGAGAAAGGAGATTTTTTGTTCAGACAGAGAAAACAAAACTTTAGAGACAGGAATCGCAAGAGAACAAGACTTAACAGACATGCCTCAAATTGGAAGAACTTCTTTCTTCAGCTCTATGGATAGAATAGTCGTCGGCCTATCGCGCAGGTGCTAATCGACTGCGCCACCTCGTCATCATCAGAATGCACGGGGCACCCTAGCTGCCCCTGGCACACCTCTCCCCGGGCTTCAATCACCTCCAGATCTGGTATGTGCCCGCCGGCAAATCTTCTACGAGGAAAAAAAAACAGAAGAGACATGGCCGGCAAGAGCAAAAGGAACGGAGGAGCAAGTACGGGCATACGGCTTGGCCGCCCACCGCCGCCGTCGTTCTACAGACCTGAACATTTACCAGTGTACCAAACATTTATAGCATCAAGCATCTTTGCATACGTGTCCACTACATCTCCTAATCATGTAACACATCAGCTCAGGTCAACAAATTCTCACGTACCTACGCCTTATTTACATAATGCTTCAAACAAATTGATAAAAACCGTCAATTTAAAAACTCATATATGGTACAAGCGTAAAAGATAATTCTATGGAAGGTCACGTATCTATGATGCTGTGCGATCCTAATGCCACCTTGCATTACACACTATGCCAGGTTCATAAGGCGAGTAGGAGCCATGGATTCCGCCAACAGGGCCGGCCCTGAGTTTCGAGGGACCCAGGGCAAAACTCAAATCAGAGGCTCTCTTCAGTATAAATACTAGAGTTTATACTGAAGCGATTTTTATATGGAAGGAGAAAATGACCGATCAATCAAAGACCAGGACTAGCTGTTGCTCTTTATTTCACGTTGTACTGATTTTATCGCTTGTTTTTGCACTTAAAATTTTAACAACATAGTAGCAATGCTTAGACCTTAATGTATACTCTGTACAGGAGATGTATACATGGCCACGGCCCCTAGGAATTTGGGGCCCGGGGCGACCGCCCCGGAATCCCAGATGCCACCACTACAGGGTCGGCAGTGTCCGCCAATTCCGCATCGAGTATTGGATTCAACAAGAGTTTTGAGAGAGATTTACTTTGAAAAAATGATAAATCAATTAATATTTTTCGGACACATTTGATATGGTATGGTGATTTTAATGGATATATTTTTGGTTTTGAGCTGAGTGCTGAGATTGTTTTGGAGTAAAAACCCTTAATATTTTTCTCTTTTATTTTCATTGTATTTGTAGCGTGACAATACATCTGTATAAATCACCCGTAGCAACTTACGGGCATGTTTGCTAGTATATATATATCATCAATTTCCTAGTCATTTTCTAATATTTTCTAGTAAAAAATGCTATCAATTAAGCAAAAAAAAATATATATATCAATTTAGTCATTTTCTAATAAGTAAAATATATATATCATCAATTTTCTCGTCATTTTCTAATGTTTTCCAGTAAAAAAATGCTGACGTCAGCACAACAATGTGCTGACGTCAGTAAGGGCTTACGCGCATGAGCGGGGAAGCTTGGGCCGGGACGTCGGGCGGCTGCCGGCGATGGGCGCGCGCGCGGTGGGTGCGTCCGGCGGGGTCGACGACGGGCGGCGGCCCGGGATAGAGAGAGGCTGGGTGGCGTCGATGGGCGGCGGGGTACTGGTTGACGATTGCGGGCGGCGGCCTGGGACATAGAGAGGGGCCGAGGCCGGCGGCGTCGATGGGCGAGCGGCGTCAATGGCAGGCTCCTTCGATGGGCAGCGGTGCGGCCGTCGACGGGGCGCGCGCGGTGGGTGCGGGCGGCGCCGGCGTCGATGGCGGACGACGTCGAGATGGCCGGCGGCGCGGGCGACGATGGGGCGTGGGCCGAGCGGACGCGAGCGTCGACGGGGCGAGCGACGAGGGGCGGCAGACGGGAACGAGCACAGTGCCTGAGATCGCGATTTTCACCGTCGGGGAAGAAGAGGAGGGGTTGCCTGCCTATATAGGTGTGGCACTTTAGTACTGGCTGGTGTTACCAGCCGGTACTAATGTGCCACCACTGTGCCAGTGGTGTGCACTTTAGTACCGGGCTTTTTGCTGGCCCGGTACTAAAGTGTCCGCCAAATTTTGGGCTCCCGCCCAAATGCATTTTCTTTTTCTTTTTTGGATTCTTTTCTTTTCGAAAATTGGTTAATAAATAAAAGCATGTTGTTGGAATTAGTACCTAAATATTTTTAGTATATTATTAATTATATCTATACAATTAAAATTTTAATTAAACTAAATTATATAATATAGTACCATTGCTATTTTCTCTATACAATTTGGTATTAGTATGTTTATATTTATATTAATTCATAATAAATTGAAAAAATATACATAAATGTTATCCTTATGAACATAAACTATGTTTTGGTCAAATCATATATTACTTTCCTAATTTTGTCTAATTTATCGTTTCAATGATTCTATTAACGTCCAAATTAATGAAGTGCTTATATTTTTAACATGCAATATTATAATATTGTATTTTGATGCGGTTAATTCATGATATCTTATCTAAATTGCACAAACAATACCATTAATTCAGAGAAATACGACATAATGCATTATATTACATCACTTGACATAAAATACAATATATAATAGCCATTATTTAACATCAAATACACTATAATGGTTCTAGAAACTACTCCTCATTATTTAATGTGACATTGGTGACCTTCCTTCTAACAAAAGTGTCGTGGTCATGATCGCGGCTTAAGTAAGGTGTGTCTTCTTTGGATAACAAGATGTTGGGGTCAACATCAACTGAGAATGGAGGAAGATCATCAATCTGATAATAATCTTCTGACTTATCTGTAATGTCCTCAACTCGAACAATTTTTCTTTTTCCTAGGAGGACAATATGGCATTTAGGCTCATCATCTGACTTGTTTTTTCAACTCATTCTTCTTTTTCCTTGGCTTGCTTGACATATCCTTCACATAGAACACTTGTGCCGCATCCTTGGCTAGGACGAATGGTTCATCTCTATATCCAATCTTTTGGAGGTCCACTATTGTCATCCCAAACTGATCTTTTGTTACACGTCCATAATTGTTCACCCATTGATAACGAAATAGAGGGACGATAATGGGTCCATACTCAAGCTCCCAAATCTCATCTATGACACCATAATAGCTGTCCTTTTTTCCATTGATGTCTAGTGCATCTATACGAACACTGCTGTTTTGGTTAGTGCTTCTTTTTGTCTTCGGCTCCTGTGTAAAATGTATATCCATTGATTTCATAGCCTTGGTATTGCTGGACCGTGATCGATGGTCCCCTAGCCAGCAATTGAAGTTGTTCATCAATAGTGATGTTGCCCAAGAATCTTCGTCTGAGCCAACTGGCAAAGGTATCCATGTGCTCGAGTGCAATCCATGCCTCAGACTTTCCCGGGTTTTCACACCGCAAAATATTTTGGTGCTCTTCCTTGTATGGAGCCACCAAAGATGAATTCTGTAGAACAATGAAGTTTGCTTTGCAGATTTCACTGTAATGGATGTTGACATTAGATTTCTTTTCTAGTGTCCCTTTCCCTTCAGTCGCCCCTCATGGCGTGATGCAGGAAGTCCAATCAGACTAAGATCCTCAATAAAGTCAATGCAAAACTCAATGACCTCCTCTGTTCCATAGCCCTTAGCGATGCATCCTTCTAGCCGAGAACGATTTCGAATATATTTCTTTAGGACCGCCATGAACCTCTCAAAAGGGAACATATTGTGTAAGAAAACCAGTCCGAGAATAGTTATCTCTTTGACAATATGAACTAGAAGATGGGAAGGTGGGAAGACCATCTCAAAGCTGACAAGACATTGGACAATCTCTTTCTGTAGCTTTATTAGCTTCCTCGGATGAATTGCCTTTTGTGAGATTTCATTCATGAATGCACAAAGCTTAACAATTGCCAATCTTAAATTTTTTGGTAATATACCCCTTGGTGCAACCGAAAGTAACTGCGTCATCAGGACGTGGCAATCATGGGACTTCAAGTTTGTGAATTTCTTCTCTTTCATGTTTATTATGTTCTGTATATTAGAGGAGTACCCTGTGGGGACCTTAATATTGTTCAAACTATCAAACATGCTTTGCTTCTCCTCTTTGCTGAGTGTGTAGCTCGCATGATGTAAATAGTGTTGTCCTTTGTCTATTTTTTCGGGATGTAGGTCTTTTCGCTCTGCCAATAGTTGCAGGTCACGTCTTGCTTCAATTGTATCTTTTGGCGCCCCATAAACTCCAAGGAAGCCTAGCAGGTTCACGCAAAGATTCTTCGACAGGTGCATCACGTCAATTGCGTTTCGAACCTCTAAGACTTCCCAATAAGGTAGCTCCCACAATATAGACTTCTTCTTCCACATTGGTGCATGTCCGTCATCGTCCTTGGCAATAGACTGGCTACCACGGCCCGTTCCAAATACTACATGCACATCCTTTATCATTGAGAACACACGCTTTCCATTACGGAACAGAGGCTTAGCATGAAGTTCAGGCTCCCCTTTAAAGTGCTTTCCTTTCTCTCTTAGAGGGTGATTGGCAGGTAGAAATCGACGGTGGCCCAGATACACGCACTTCCGACAGTTTTTTCAAATAAATGCTATCAGTTTCATCTAGGCAGTGGGTGCATTCCATGTATCCTTTGTTTGATTGTCCCGACAGGTTAGCAAGTGCAGGACAATCATTGATGGTTATGAAAAGAAAAGCTCGGAGGTCGAACGATTCCTGTTTGTACTCATCCCACACACGCACGCCTTCTTCCTTCCAGAGCGATAAAAGTTCATCAACCAATGGTCTTAGATATACGTCAATGTCATTGCCAGGTTGATTTGGTCCTTGGATAAGCACCGACATCATGATGAACTTCCGCTTCATGCACAACCAAGGAGGAAGGTTGAAGATACATAGGGTCAGAGGCCATGTCCTGTGACCACTACTAAACTCACGGAATGGATTCATACCATCCGTACTTAAACCAAACCTTATGTTCCTGGCATCCCTGTCAAAATTACGAAATTCTCGATTAACATTTCTCCACTGGGACCCATCTGCAGGGTGTCTCATCATCCCATCTTGCTTACGTTCTTCTTTGTGCCTCCGCATCAACTTTGCATTCACCTTGTTCCTGAACTAGTGCTTCAAACGTGGTATTACAAGGAAATACCACATCACCTTTGCGGGAACTCTCTTCTTGGTTGGCTGCCCATCAACATCACCAGGATCATCTCGCCTGATCTTATACCGCAATGCGTCGCAAACAGGGCAGGCATATTCAGAGCCGTGATACAGGATACAGTCATTCGGACATGCGTGTATCTTCTGTACATCCAATCCAAGAGGGCAAACAACCTTTTTCGCTTCGTATGTTGACGATGGTAGTTCGTTGCCCTCGGGAAGCATGTTCTTTATGATTTTCATTAGCTCCCCGAATCCTTTATCGGTGACACCATTTTTTGCTTTCCATTGCAACATCACCAGCGTGCTGCCCAACTTTTTGTGCCCCTGTTTGCATCCTGGGTATAACAACTTTTTATGATCCTCCAGCATCTTCTCAAACTTCTTTGACTCTGCCGTTGTTTTGCAATCTTTTTGTGCATCTAGCAACACTTGACCTAGTTCGTCAGGTGGCTGCGCTTCTTCAGCATTCTATTTGGCCTCATTCATTGGCTCATTTTTCAAGGCGCCAGATGCATATAGCTGAGCCCAATTTGGAATGTCATTTTTATCGCCTCCATCATCTTCACCATCTTCCATAACAACTCCAGCTTCACCGTGCTTTGTCCAAAGGGTGTAGTTCGACATGAAACCGCTTTCATATGTGTGGGACATTAGAGTGCTTCTTCTCTTCCAGTGCTTAACATTTCGGCAATGTACGCATGGACAACACATGAGACCCTCTTGTGACTTGTTGGCCTCTGCCGCATCGAGAAATTCTTGTACGCCAAGAACCCATTCCTTGGTGCTGCATTTGTCGGCGTACATCCATTGCCGGTTCATCTGCAATTGAATTAAAAACATTGGCAACTAGAACTACATATAAAATTTTATAGTAATACCTAGTAAAAAACATTGGCAACTGGAATTACATATAAAATTTTATAGTATTACCTAGTAATTTTTACTATAATTAATGTCTAAATAAAAAATTTTCTAAGATATAAAACATCTGCAGTGTATGCATGTAATTTTCTAAGATTTTTTAGTGTTTTATACCAAATAAACAAATATATAATCAATAATAAATAATTAATTGAAAAATCACCCTAACAATTTGCCACATGCAAGCAATCAAATAATTGGTGTCCTTAATTAAATTCATCAAGTTTACATATCTCAAACTAATGTCTAAATAAAAAAACTCGTGCTCATTCTCTAGTTTTCTCAAAAACTATAAAATCTCTAAGTATAATGGATGAAACAAAGCACAAACAACATGAAATAGAAGAAGATGAAGTTGCTAACCTTTGACGCGCTTAGACAAGTGAAATACCCACATTTTTTTTGAAAAAAATGGGCAGCACCTCCCCTCTAAGACACCATGGACAAAGTGGAGAGCTCGAGCAAGTTCTGTGTGCTCGTGCTCGGGGAGGAAGAGAGTCCTCATATATGATGCAGATCTCTGAAAAAATCTCTTGGCTCTCATGTGTCATAAGAATGTCGATACGATAAGGACAACAAGTAACCATCCGATTGAAGCGATTGAGGTTCATGATCAGATTGTTACTGTTGTTCCTGTACTATCAATATTCTTGGTATTGTTTGGACTCATCAGGTAACTTGGCGACATCATTCCTTCATGATAGGGTGTCCCAGAGATGGGTGAACGTGCTGGTGTCATGCAAAGTCCAGACCTTGCACATAACTTGGACTTTAGCATGACACCGGTCCGGACTTCAGCATGACACCAGCATGTTCAGCCACCTCACCATCATATACAACTGGCTCTCCCACTTGCAGTCCTACATGATTAATCAAGTGTTTCCTATTAATTAATGTATAAATAAAAAATATGATCCATAATATGAAGATCAAAGTTTTTAGTGTTTTATAATCAATACTATGAAGATCAAAATTTTTCTAGTGATCTCTATTATGATCCCTAAATGAATGTCTAAATAAAGAAAATTTGCACATTATTCTCCCATCCCTAAAAAAACTAGAAAATCTCTAAGTACGATGGATGAAACAAAGAACAAACTGAATGAAATAGAATGAAAGAGAAGAGGATGAAGTTGCTAATTATCTTTGGCGTATTTAGATGAGTGAAAATGGGCAACACTCCCTCTAACCCGCCATGCACGAAGAGGATAGCTCGAGCAAATGTGATGTGTGTTCTTGAGCTCTCAGGGACGAAGAGGTACGGTGGATTTATAGCCGGTAAACGTTTAGTACCGGCTGGGGAACCTAGCCGGTACCACTTCTAGCAGCTTAGTACCGGCTAGGGATACCGGCCGGTAATAAATTTCCTGGTGGCAGTTTAGTACCGGCTCGGGGTACAAGTCCGAGCCGGTACTAAACTGCCAACTAACCGTTGGTGGTGTCGGTGCGGCGTCGGTGCGGGGGCAATTTAGTACCGGCTGGTGGTTCTAACCAGTACTAAACTGCGTTAGTACCGGTTCTGCAACGGCTGGTACTAATTGACAACGACCAATGTGAGTTTTTGTAGTAGTCTATGAACCTCAGAGTTTTGGACTTGGACCAAGGCATGAAGCAGTGAAGATTCTAAGCCCCAGAAATTCAAAGGCAAGCATCAAAAGATCCAATAATGACCTGAAAAAATAATGGATGGGATAAAATGAAAGATCATGTGTGAAGTATACACGCATCAAAATATCCAACGGTCTTAAAAATGTCGGAGTTGTGGACGAAGAACTATGCATAGAGCAATTTGGATTATTGAGTGAAGAAGTTGCATGCACCGGAAGATACATACTAGTATTGAAGACAATGGGGGTGCTCAATGGTCATGTGCTGAGTTAGTGCCCATTATAAGGTCTGATGAGTACAGATGAACACGTCCAACCTTCCGACAGTCATTGATTTTTCAATCTGTCGGAGCAATGTTAGTTAAGGCCTTGTTTAGTTCCAAAATGGAACTCCCAAATACACTACGTAAAAAGAAGATTTCTCATCATATCAAAATGTCATAACATGCATGGAGTATTAAATGTAGATAAAATCAAAAACTAACTGCACAGTTTTGTTGTACTCTGCGAGACGAACATTTTGAGCCTAATTAATCAATTTTTGGATAATTTTTCACAAATACAAACGAAATGCTACAATAGCGCAATGATTACGGAGTGACATCTTACTCCCAAATTCAACCTCCCAATTCTAACATCTAAACAAAGCCTAAGTGATTTGAGCTATAAATACCACTCAACTCGACCATTTAAGGCTGCTGGAGTGTGCTGACCCAAAGACATTGAGATCAAATCGATCAAAGCTACTAAGGGTCCGTTTGGATCCACCGGCTAATTTTTATTAGTTGGTCCAACCCAGTTAATTCTAGCTAACCAGCTAATGAATAAGTTGGGTGGATACAAACATGGTCTAAGGTTTAAGTTAGTCATCCAAGGTAAATAGCACACACTTAGCGAGTGATAGAGCTATATTTGGCACAGAGTGTGTGCAAGGTGGCGTTGTCTTCTAACTGGTTCAAGGAGTGAACCGCTCTAAATAAGCTTGGTACGCCAGCAAGCTCCTCAACCCTTGGCTTTGGTGTTGAGTGGTGGTGGCGCCCTCGTATGGGGTACCATGAGGCTCCTTACTTTATAGAGAAGCTTATTTATTAAGATGGCAGAAATGTGGTGAGAGTTATCTTTGTAGAAAGTTTCTCGTCTAATTTGATGGGAGCCTTTGTCACAAGCCCAAGATCTTGACCAAGAAAGACTTATTGATCAGAGCATACCTTTGGTGGAGCTTCAACAGTGACTAGAAATGACATTTGCCTATTGATACCAAAGGGTAAATCATAGTGTCGTGTTGGGATGCTTCTTAGTCACAATGCCTTTACTTTTTTATATTAATTCTTGCTAGGATTGTCTCTAGGATACATAGTTTTTCTTTTGTGGTTAGGGGTGCAAGCACTAGCTAAACCATACATGCATATATAGATAGTAAGTAACTTCATATCTATGCCATATGGTGGAAGGTGTATGCAAATATTTTAAGTTGCATGTCAAAAAAATATTTTAAGTTGTGCTAATTCACCCCATCTCGCTCTTAGGGTATACAAGCATCGTTTCCTTTCATATAGCAACCATTACAATTTATATGGACAGAATTTCAGCTAAAATCCTTAATCGTTTATTTGAAGGAAAATCAGCAGGCAAATTTCCTTTTATTTTTCTAATTGTCCTGTTGGAGAGGAACAGTTTTTTTTGAGTAAAACTACGGTAGGCTTACGCCGACCTGAATTTCATTAAGAGGACAAATGTGTTACATCCATGGATTTGTAAGAAAGGAGGAGGAGAGGAGGGGAGGACACAATGTAGAAGCTACAGAACTACATTTAAAGACTCTACAATGGCTCTACGCCTCTACTCCAAGCCGAGAGTTGACCCTTTGCCATATGATCATGAACTCGATGGGTACAGAGGGACAACTCTTTTGCAACCCGAGCAGCAATCACTGGAGGCGGAGCAACACTGTTCCGAAACACTTTGGCATTTCGGTACGGTTCTTCCATATGTGCTAGAGCACAGCTGTTACCGCCATGTCACATATGGGGCTCTTGGGGGAGGTTGGAGAGGAACAATATATAACCCTTTCAGTCAGTACAAAACTATCTTTGAGAAGATATATTTCGTATGTACTGATATTGTAGTTCGTTAATGTAATTATTTGAGTGTTAAATTGTGACTAAAATCCTCCGAAGTTTAGTTGGATATATACCACGACACTTGATGGTTTATCAAAGAAACTTGACCGGTGAGATTTAAAAAAGTTCGAAATCCAATTTCGTTTTTGCATGAAGTGTTTGACTACATGTTGTTGACATTGTTCTTATGTGTCAAAATGTGATTTCATTCCTTAATAAACACTAAGATGTCTTATTTTATTATAGATTATATTATATGCCGCCTATCTATACTATAAAGATAAATAGATTTGAAAACAATTGTTACCAGTATTTGGCCCACCCCCACCTCACAGAGGACCCACTTGTCATGCCAAAAGTTTGACAGAAGAGGGGGAGGGACATTTTTTCGATATTAGAGAAGGATTTCCCCCCTAATCCCAATACTTTTTCACCCAAAAAAGGGTCCACCTAAATATACTACATTTGTACCCACGTCTATACACAATTATCCTGTATTGCTAATAGACAATAAATTGGAGAGTTTTTCTCCATATAAATAAATGGTAACTATCTCGAAAATGATGTGCCTCTAGATTTGAGATTTGAGTATACCTAAAACTCTCTATACACGAGAGAGTGAATATAAAATATTTTTAAAAACACTTTGCACGACTGGTCTGTTTACCATGGCCCACTCAAGTGATATTGTTTTAGTACCTACATGTCATCAATAAACGTATGTGTCGCACGTGCGTTCTTGCTAACACGTAAAACATGCTTGTGTTGACCATATCATGATCGGAGGTTGGTGGTGCTTGGGTAGTTGGGTCTTGTGTGGGCTTGACCGAGCCCATTTCTCCAAAAGGTCCATGACGTAAGAGCACATTCGAGAGCCTATCTAAAATATGCTCTCTAAATCATCATTTGGAGAGTTATTTGAGTAAAAATTATTTTCTATATT
This sequence comes from Echinochloa phyllopogon, assembly GCA_033239725.1. Taxonomy (NCBI): domain Eukaryota; kingdom Viridiplantae; phylum Streptophyta; class Magnoliopsida; order Poales; family Poaceae; genus Echinochloa; species Echinochloa phyllopogon. The sequence goes on from BTCW01000016.1 coordinate 19,633,231, forward strand.
TTTATACTGTCCAACGGCTTTTCTATATCTCGTGCGCAGTCTAGAGAGTCATCTCGCTCTCCATCTTTGGCTAGCGAGAAATCCATAATAGAGAATATCTATATTTGGATATCCAATTGAAGATGCTATTGGGGAGTTTTTTTTACCAAATCTCTATTTTTATAAGTTAGAAAAGATATAAAGAGTCTCTTGAAGATGCTCCGAGCTCTTATACGCCATCAGCGCTGTAGTCAAATTCCTACAGCTGCTCGGTGGTCTTAGTGCCGCGCATTAAGCTGGGCTCTCAGGGCCTTGAGTTCTCGGCGTAGGGCCTGGGCTGCATGCATGGGCATGTCCGCCTACTACGGCCTGCCCATGCCCGAGCCCGACATGATCGTGCACATCCACCACACTGTCGCCACCGGCGTCACCTTGCTCGACACCACCGACAACTACGGCCCTCATACCAACGAGCTTCTCCTCGGCAAGGCGTTGCAGGGCGGCGTGGGGGAGAAGGTGGACCTAGCCATAAAGTTCGGCGTCGCATTCGCCGACGGCAAGCCGGCGTACATGCGGGCGGTGTGCGAGGGCAGCCTACGGCGGCTGGGCGTCGACTGCATCGACCTCTACTATCAGCACCGCATGGACTCCAAGGTGCCCATTGCTGGAATTTGGTCTTGGCCCATGTAACAAATTCAGAATTCCTAGTAAATCTCAAATGACCATGTGTGCATGAGGAAGTGGTACAAGTGATGCAGTCTTTAGTCCCACATTGTTAGTTGAGAGGGAGGATGACCAACATAAATATGGAGGTTGTCTCCACTCGTTCGAGCTATATGTGTGTGAAGAGAAGGAGAGCTCCACACGCGCTCGCTCGCTCGCTCGCCTCCATGAATAGTCCGCCTCAAATCTGCCCCCTCGCCTTGCAAGGGTGTGGCTTCCTTTTGCTGTTTTATTTTTTGGTTACTTGGCCTTCAAGTCTGTGAGATATGCAGAGTCCTTATCGGTTTAGATCATGATCGAGGCGTGAGATCGTGGGCTTCCCTATATATGCGACCTATCGGCCTCTACCAAAAACACATCTGTTTGAGTTAGGGTTTTGTCTCTTCTCGCTGCAGCGCCGCCTTTGTAGTCTACTCCATCATGATCGTCGGCGTGCACCGGCGAACGGGAGAGCAGGTCTCCACGCAACTACTCGAGGTCTTCACTGTGGCTCGTCTTCCATCCCGGTCCGGCGTTGTGAAAGCCTATCATCTACGACGCCGGTTGCTGTGCTCCGTCCGCAACATTGACATCCACATCACTCCGACATTTCTCGTCACCATGGCTGCGCCTGCGCCTAGTAAGTACATACGCCGTGAACAGACCTGTACCTTCATCATGTTTTTTGAATTCATAATGACGTGCTTGATGATTACTAGTATGTTAGAGATTTGCATGCTAGGTTTTATTCTTGTCATGTTTAACACTGTTCGGAATTTAATAATGAAATTTCCTGTTTATCCAATACCCATCAAAGTCACGGTGAGGCCACATGATTTTTTGTCATTTTTTCTTCTGTCAGTGTCAGTGATTACTGAATGCTTGCTTTTGCATTGCAGATCGGTGAACTCAAGAAGCTAGTTGAAGAAGGGAAGATAAAGTATATCGGATTATCTGAAGCATCGGCATCGACGATCAGAAGTGCTCATGCAGTCCATCCTATCACCGCGGTTGAGCTGGAGTGGTCGTTATGGTGTAGAGACGTGGAAGATCGAAGATATAATTCCTACTTGCAGGTAATTAATGTAATGAACAAATCACCTGTTCAGTCAAAAGGTTAGAAGAGATTCAGAATTATCTGTCCCTGTGACAATTGCGGAGAGCTGGGAATTGGAATCGTCGCTTACAGTCCACTAGGCAGAGGATTCTTCTCTGGAGTTGGAAAGTTGGACTCTGCTATTAGACCAGGACATCCGCAAGGTTATTTTTTATAACTTATACTATACCTAAGTTTTGTTTTTACGGTAGCAAGTTAATTCATCATTATTCTTTGGGTCTCACTTATAATTGGCCTAGGAGGAATTGCAATAAAATGTTTCTGCATTAGAAATACTGACTTATTTGCACAAACTGAATTATTAGGAGTGCGATCATCCTGCTTATTTTAATGAGATGTTTATAGACTTTACAGAATTGGACTAGATTTCAGCCTGAAAATCTCGACAAGAACATACAGATATTCGAGCGTGATAGTGAAATAGCAAAACGGAAAGGATTCACGCCATCGCAGCTTGCATTGGCCTGGGTTCCCATCACGGAAGTGATTTCTGCCCCATACCTGAAACAACAAAAATAGAGAACTTCAAGGGCACTATCTGGGAAGCTCAGCTCACACCAGATGAGATGTCCGATCTTGAATCCTACACACTGCTGAAGATACTATTGTCCAAGGTACGTGAGAATCAGAATGTGGGGGCACTATTTGATTAGTTTGTCCTAAAACTCTTAGATATTGAAGCACAGAGATTAACCACCGACCTTTTGTTATTTAGATTGATAAGAAACATGAGTTACATTCTACCAAAATTATATTAAAATACTTTATTATGGTTCAATAATAGAGCATTTTGGTCCAACGTATGCTTTTAGATCTACATGCGTGGATTTTTTTTCATAGTTTCTGCAATTAATTAATTACAAAAATGATAGCAATACGTCGTCTATGCCGTAATCGCTTAGATGCACATAAGCAGTGACGTGATACTTATACTCTATGTCACTCGGACTAGCTAGCCTGACTTCTCACGATGATATAAGGGGGGCCGCGGTCAAGGATTGTACTCATGCCATGTTTTAATGAGAATTACAATGGTTGACTCAAAAATAAAACCGCCGGACGCCGGGTATGATGTGTTCCCTGACGCTTTCCAAGAACACTATAAATTCACGGACGAATACAATCCTATTTTTCACCAAAATCTATCCAGAAATCCAAACTGAATTAATTTGTATACTACACAGGGGAAGCTCAAGCAGTGGACAAGATACAAATTAACCATGGCTGCTCCTCCGGTGGTGGTGGTCCCCCGCATGAAGCTGGGCTCGCAGGGTCTGGAGGTCTCGGCGCAGGGCCTGGGCTGCATGGGCATGTCCTTCGCCTACGGCCCACCCAGGCCCGAGCCCGACATGATCGCCCTCCTCCACCACGCCGTCGCCGCCGGCGTCACCTTCCTCGACACCTCCGACTTGTACGGCCCGCACACCAACGAGCTCCTTCTCGGCAAGGCGCTCGTCGTCCATGGCGACGGGGTGGCGAGGGAGAAGGTGCAGCTCGGAACCAAGTTCGGGTCACTCTTTTCCATGGATGGGAAGCCCCATGTCCGCGGCGACCCGGCGTACGTGCGCGCGGCGTGCGAGGGCAGCCTCCGGCGGCTCGGCGTCGACTGCATCGACCTCTACTACCAGCATCGCATCGACACCAAGGTGCCCGTCGAGATCACGGTGAGTGGCTCTGACACCTGCCCTTTTTCTTTCTTGAATTATTGTTCATGTTGTTAAACTTAAACGTAGGATCTCTAGTAATAGATATGACTCGGGTGCATGAACTTGAAGATAAAAGCATGTCTTTTACAGATCTGATAACTACCAAGAGAGCACAAGTACTAGCACTACACGAACACAAGCACTATACTACTAACAAAGAGAAACAGGGAGGCAGACCATCGGTAGTAGTGGATGCAGTGGGTGCCGGTGCAGCCATGTCGATAGCGCAGGTCGCAGGGGCGGCCGGAGCTCGTCGGCGTAGGTCCAGTCGGTGGCACCGGCGTCGGACGATGTAGCAGGACGGCGGCGGTGGTGAAGCTTTCTGTCACTCCAGTGCTCCCTCGGGTCAGGCTAGGGTTTGTTGGTGGGGTGTGTCGACGGCTCGGTGAACCTCGTACTAAGCGTTGTGGCCCCCACCATCTCTTTATAGCACTGTGCGACGGGGGCCCACCAACCATGATTAGGATTGGGAGCCCCCGACTAGGGCGCAGAGAAGGGCCGTTACGGCCTGATATCGAACTAACACATGTGCTTTTAATTTCACGGGGTTTTGTTTTTGGATTACATACGAAGTTTATTTCATTTGTGTATATAGATTGGTGAGCTGAAGAAGCTGGTGGAAGAAGGGAAGATCAGATATATTGGGTTGTCTGAGGCTTGTGCATCGACAATTAGAAGAGCTCATGCAGTGCATCCTATCACCGCAGTTCAGCTGGAGTGGTCATTATGGACTAGAGATGCTGAACAAGATATAATTCCGACCTGCAGGTAATTTCACCGACACAGCACTTGACTAGCTAGTCCAAAACGTTGGAAGCATTATTTTCTGAATTATCTTCTTGGTGTGACGATTTCAGGGAACTTGGAATTGGAATCGTGGCTTACTGCCCGTTAGGCTGTGGGTTCTTCTCTACTGGAGCAAAACTGATGGACTCAGTATCAGAGCAGGACATACGCAAGGTGGATTCCATTTCCATAGCTGCTAACGATATTATGAGGCATTAGGTATTATTCTTAAAGGGGACAAAAATACGAGAAATCCAACAGTGAATCCAGCAGTATATGGTTGGAATTCAAATAGATGTGATATGATATCATGTCTTGCATACATGTATACATGCTGTGAATGATACACTTGTATATCTTGACTTAGTTTTATATAATATGGTGAAGATGGGTAATTGAGATTCAAATTCATGAGGGGATTTAACTATCTTTTGTAATGGCATAGGTTAGTAACGTAGATGAAGATTACAAGGTTAGATGGCTCTAATTAATCCCAATCATTTTAAAATTATTCTTTTTAATAATGGCATAGTTGGATATTTTGTATACAACAAATTAGATTTAATAGCTATTATTGTAGTCGATCTACACAAATCGAAGGCATAGACATGGGTATTTTTAGATATAAATTTATTGGTTACTTTAGAGTATTTTAATAATGGCAGAAGTGAATAATTTTTTAAAGACGGGATAAATAGAGTTTACACAATCCAAGGCACGATGTTACTGACTTTTATGAAATTTTTGAGGATTTATCTTTTGCTAGAATGTTTCTGGCTCCAAAAGGAGTATTCAGTTAGTAATAGTAAGATTACTCTATACAATACACTGGTAGAAAAACTCACATTCGTCCATGTATATTTAGTACTGGACATAAAAGACCCGGTACTAAAGGTGGCATAGAGCCATTTTAGTACTAAAATTGTGAAAGCATCTCTCACTCAGTCATACGTGGATGTATATGTGGGTAAAAGAGTAACGTGCGAGGCTAGAGGGTGCAAAACCATTTAATACCGGCTGGTGTTAAATGCCGCCATTTAGTACTGGGCAGCCCAACCGGTACTAAACGGCTAGTGATACTAAACGGCTTGCACGTTTGTGCCGGCCATCCAGTAACGGTTGGGCTGACCGGTACTAAATGAGGGCTTTCGATCGGTAGTGATTTTTCAGTAGTGATAGCTTCATCATCCATGTGAAGAAAACAGAATTCTGAATGTGATTAATTGCCTCTTTTTAATCTGAATTTCATTGTTTTTCAGAGTTTGACTAGATTTCAACCACATAATGTTGACAAGAACGCCAAAGTATTCGAACGTGTTAATGATATGGCAAAAAGAAAGGGCTGCACACCATCACAACTTGCACTGGCATGGGTTCACCATCAGGGGAGAGACGTTTGCCCCATACCGGGAACAACAAAAATTGAGAATTTCAACCAGAACGTGGGAGCACTATCCGTGAAGCTTACACAAGATGAGATGGCCACACTTGAGTCCTACGCTGCTGAAGGTAATGTCCAAGGTGACAGACATTTTCAAATGAACTCCACCTGGAAGAATTCTGAGACCCCTCCATTGTCGTCATGGAAATATGAGTAGGCATTTTTTTAACTCTGTAATGTCACAGTTGTCTGTACGTGGTAAAAGATAAGAAGATGAAATGGTGTATGATAAGTAATAGGGTTTGTGCACCTCTAGGTGTGGTAGATGATGGACTTTCATGATCTATTATCTAAAAGACAGCAGAAGATGCTCATGTTTACTTTACACTACTTATGTGCTCCGTTGCAAACCGTGTGTTCTCAACAATTAAAATAACTGACATGATGTATGTTAAGCGCAACAGAGGATTCAATTCTGTTTTGGGTTAATTGGATATATACCATTATAGTTGTCATATTTTGGAGATATGCTATTACTATTCACAATATCATGACCTTGCCATTACAATTTGACAGATCTTACAGATATACCATTATAAAAAATTTGGGACCAAAATACCCTTCTCTTCTTCCATTGTTGTCACAGCCACGCCGCCACCAGTCATAGCCACGCCCTTGCTGTCATCCAAAGCTGGATCCACCATCAGCAGCTCATCTTTCTACTGATTCCCTCTCCAATCCGAGCTGCACAACCACCCAGGTCAAACTGTCGTCGACGAAAATTTCCTTGTGAAATGCAAACAGCAGTGACACCCGGCTTCCCTTCTCCAACTGAGCCGAACGCGTCAACCAGCAGAGCAAAGAAATCTCCATTCCTTCCCCCAAATCAAGCAGCCAAGCACCGGTCTTCCCTATATTCAAGCACGAGCAGATGCTCCTCCTTGCTTCTCCTCCCACTCAATCTCATGCAACAGAGCAAACCGGCCATGGACTCTCCTCTCCAATCAGCTTGCTGTAACAACCCTAAAATTCTCTATAGGATTTGTTGAGTGCAAAAATATGAATTTAAAATTTTTTGGTGAATTGATGTGCATGCAAACAATATTTAAAATTATTTCTAAATGCTTCCCAAATTCTTAAGCAATTTAAATTTGAAATTTAAAATCAATTTGAAGTGCTAAGGATGAAATAGTGTGATTTGGAGTTATTTGGATTTTTGGTTGGTTTGAATTCAAATTCTATTTTTGAATTCAAACTCTAACTATTTAAACTAATTGTCAAATCTATCTAACTGTTCGTGGGCCAAATCTCCGAGCTCAAGTCCGAGAAACACCCTCAAACCCTCTTCCCGAGCCAACCCACCGAGCAGCCCAGCCGGCCTTTCGGCCCAACACGGCCCAATCTTTCTCCGCGTCCCCGCCGCGTCCCTCTCTCTCTCTGACGCGCGGACCCCACCTGGCAGCCTTCTCCTTCCTCTCGTCATCTTCCCCGCGCCGCTCTCTTTCTCTCTCTCGCGCGAACGCCCGTGAGCACCCCAACCACCCAGCCGGTCCCATCGCTCCCCTCGCGGCCCGTTGCGATGGCAACGCGTGTCCGCGGGCTCCTAGCCGCCCCAATCTCGCCGTCCGTGCCCAGGAACCCTAGCGCCATTGCCTATAAAACCCGCCGCCGGCCTTTCTTCCTTCCCAAGCCGCGCCGCCCCTTTGGGGTTTTCCTGATCCAATTCGTGGGAGGAGAGGAGTAGGAGAGGGGTGGGGAAGGTTGAGGAGCAGCCGGAGCAAGGAGAGGTGGAGCCTATCGTCTTCCCCGCGCCGCCGCCGAAGACCGGAGCGCCGCCGCCCGCGGAGTCGCCGACAAGGAGCCGGACCTGGGACGGGAGGAGGAGCACGAGCACCGGAGGAGCACCGCGAGCCCTTCCCCGAGCTGCAGCGAACCCCTATTGGCCCCTAGGTGAGCGTCGTCGTCTTCCCCTTTTCTCCCCTGTCTCCGGCGAGTTCTTCCGCCGCCGCCGCTTGCTAGCCCCCTGGGACCCGACCTTCGAGTCGTGGCCGTGAACGTGTGCAGGAACCCGTCGCCGCTAACCCCTTTGCAACCCGCCGTCGCTCGAGCCTTGCAGCCGAGGTCGCCGCGGCCGAGCTCCGCTCGCCGCGCGTGAACGCCGAGGCCGTTTCACGGCCGTGGATGACCACATGCCCGCGCACGCGCACCTAGCCGTGCCCCAGTAGTCGCTGGTGGCAACGCGCGCGCAGCCGAGGCCTTTCCTGGCCGCGCAACCCTTCTCCGTCGCGTGCCGCCACCGCTCGCCGGCCGAGCGCCGCCTGCCTTCATGGAAGCTCGCACCGTGGGCCAATCACCCACCTTTTTCTCGCCGTTCGTGACCACCAGCCCCTAGCCGAGCCGTAGCGCCACTCCTCGGACCCGGCCGAACCTTTTCCGGCGAGATCCGCCGTCGACCGTCGCCGCCGGCGTGCTCTGGTGCGCGCCGCGCGCGCGTCGTGTCGCGCCGTGGCCACGCCACACGAACGACCACACCAAGTCGCCACACAGCCACCCGCAGAAGATCCCGAGTCGGCCACACTGATCCCGTACACCCGGCTCACGTGAACCGCACTCACGGTCCACCGTGAACTCAGTCCACCAGAACGAATCCAGCAGTACCCTTCGTGGGCCTAAAGTTGAACTTTAAGTCTGGTTTGCACCCTTGAACTCTTCCGGCCCAGTCCCTTTCGGCCCAAGTCCAGCCCAGCCATCGTTTAATCTTTTTCCTTTTCTTTTAACTGCGCTGACGTATGGGGCCCACTTGTCATACTCTGCGAGTCACTAACACATGGGGCCCACTGACCAGAGTTGACCCGTCGAACCGTTGACTAGTCAACGCTGACGTCAGCAGGGCCACTGCTGACGTCATCCTAGGCGGACCCCACTGCTGACGTCAGCATGACGCTGACGTCAGCAGGGCCCACTGCTGACGTCATCCTAGGCGGACCCAACTGCTGACGTCAGCATGACGTCATGCTGACATCAGCAGGCTAATTATTTATCTGTTTTTGTTTTTCGGAAATTATTTAATATTTTCAGAAAATGATTTAAACTTCAAAAATTAATAATAAATCAACCGTAGCTCAGAAAAATATGAAACCAGTTTCTATATTTTTCTAAAATCATGACCTACGCGTTAGTACACAGTTGGTGTTCTTTGGGACTTCTTTCATCGCTGTTTTGGTGTTTCTTTGCTAGTAGTCGCGTCTTATTTTTATTTTCCGCAACCCTAGGAGCTCCGGAGAGTCTGGAGGAGCCGGACCACTTCGACAACTGCTTTGGCGAGGACGAAGACCTTTGCCCAGGTTCACGCCAGACCATTCTCTGAAATACCTATTAGACATGCAACTAGTATTCTAGCGCTTTACTTTACTCGCATGATAAACCTGCACTGCCTTTGTTATTATCCTGTTACCTTGCTACCTACTACTCACTTTATGAGATATGCTATGCTATGCATGTGTTGGGATGGTTGTGATTTGATCCTCTTGGCGTGAGTTGTGGGTGGTATGGGAGGAGTAGTGCAGCTAGGCGGTGTAAGCGAGTAATAACAACTCGATCGTTTGATCGGGGTGCTTGGGGACTGCACTCGGGCAGTCCCTACGGAGTACCTGTTGCGGGTACATGGTTCTTGGATATTGGTACTTGAGGAGTACTTGAGGAGTTTGGGTGGCTATACCTGTTATGGGTGCCGATTGCGGACCGTTGCGGCGGATCGCTTATGACGCAGATACTCGCTTTACCGACAATTAAGGACCGAGTCGAGTTCCAACTTTGGACGTGTGAATATCGTGCTCACCATCTACCCAGTATGGGGAGGGTTCCAGCAAGCCTACTCTAGTGTGGCGCCGAGACTGTAGGAGAATCGAGCTTGATATGTGTAGGGGGGAATCGTTGCGGCGTATTCTCCCTGATTTACCACGGCCCCCGACTGGCCCCGGTGGGAAGGTTTCACGACCCTGGGGCAGATGTTAGATCGGATGTTTCCCGAGCCCAGGGAGACATGATTGGCGTCGTTACTGTTTAGGGTCTTTGCTGTGGGTTGTGTCTCAGGTTGGTTGCGGACTAGCCTTGCAGCCGGGATGGATTCCTGGAGTGCTACCTCTGCAGAGTGTAAACTATACATATAGCCGTGTCCACGGTTACGGACGACCCATTTCTGAGGCTGTTGAGACGAGGTGGGGAGGGAGCTCACCGAGTCGACTAGAGAGAGAAAGGTGTTGGTGAATAATGTTTGCGGGAACCTGCTGTGGCAGGACGAGCCCGATGGGAAAATGTGAGGCTGATGGTGGGATCTGGGGAGTGGATGTGCTTGTGAGGAAAGGAGTTGGTGATGAGATGAATTTGGGTTATTGCTGCTGCTTGCATAAGAAACCCTGGCTCAAACCTTGATTATTTCTATACCCTAGAATAGGCCACTTTAAAGCTTGCTTCATATTATGGTTGGTGACGTGAACCTATCCCATTTCCTTAGGGACAGACTTTGGGTTCTCAGGTGAAGACTCCGACCACGAGTTCAACCAGGACGGGTGGTACGACTTAAGGGAGCGCGCTACGCTCAAGGATGCCTGTGGAGGAGTGAACCCTGATGATCTAGCTACCGCTACGCAGATGTTTCTTATTGTTGATTTAGCCCAGAGGGCTTGTACCAGACGCTATGTTTTATATATGTCATGTAATGAATCTTTTATCGTTGTATGGATGTGATATTCGACTGAGATGAGTTCTGTACGAGATAGCTGCTATTCCTAGGACTATCTCGAGGGTACAGGGAGTCGGATTCTCGTCGTTGAGAATCCGGTTCGTCACAGTTTGTATCAGAGCCATACTTGACCGTAGCGCGTAACCATTAGAACGGAAACTTAGGACAGAAGCTCTAACTGAGTCCTCTACTGTATATGAAACCCCTTGGACTATTTAAAAACTATATATACGTATATCTCAACTATTTACAAAACTTTTACCCTTACCTTACCTTACTAACTTGCTAACTTACTAACAACCCACTAACTGTCTAGCACATGGAAGGAAGAGGATCAGCAGATGAACGACGGGAGATCAGGACCACAGGAGCAGACTGTGGAGGTTTGGCAGTGCTACTGAGGGAGGTGCTACGTACAGTGGGGATAGACGTGGACAACGTCTTCTACGAGGGCTGGACCTACGGCCCTGGCGAGGGAGTACACACCCGGTTACAGATGATAGTACCCAATATCCCTGGACGACCAAGGTCACTGATGCTACGGGCAGCTACCAGTGAGAGCACCTTCAGTCGGGCAGTGCAAACTATAGCCATGAGGATACTCCGACTTGCCACACTTGTGTACCAGAACCAGCTTAGCCACACTCGTTTCCGGTACCTACCGAGGGCTCTTGAAGATCCAACTGACAGAAACGCAGTCGGCTTGCAGGCTCACGCAGCCGACCAGGAGCGGAACATGACGTTGCGGACCTCAGTTCAGTGCATGATCGAGCAGGAGTACTTAAACATTGGCCTAGAAGAGAAAGTTGCCAAGCTGGAAGAGAGGGTATGGAAACAAGACATCCAGCTGATGGAGAAGGACAACAGGATCGCCTTACTTGAGGAGCGACTCAAAGCTAAGGCGCGAGAAGTCAGAGTCCTAGAATATGAAGCTCGCAACAACAGACAGTTGGCAGGGCTGATCCGAGCAACTCACCATGCTCGAGATATCCGTATGGAAGATCAACTCACAGAAAAAGACAAAGCACTGGCAGCCAAGGAAGAAGAGATAGAAGGACTAAAGGAAGAGGTATATTGGTTGGACAGTCACAACTCAGAACTTCAGGAAGAGGTGGATAACTACAAGGAAAAGAGTGGGCGAAACTACCAGCTGATGAAGTACTTGAGCCTTCAACAGATTATGGCAAAGGATGAAGCTCGAAGGACCCTTAGTAGTTGGGTAAGGTAAGACAGGAAGAGGGTAGCAGAGGTGATCGCAGTGAACCAAGGACTTCCAGAAGAACGCAGAGTTGAACCCAGGACAGAGAACTACAGGGTTTCACCAAGCCGAGTTGAGCCGATACCACTACCTGAGGCTCGAACCCTTACTCCCGAGATGACAAGGCCGAGACAAGAACTGGCACCCCTAGAGCAGCAGTTGGCAAGACATGAGGTGGACACAGTGAGGTTGGCAGCGCGCCTCACGGACACTCTCCACAACGACAGGCAGTGATCAAGCAGCAGACGGAGACTGAGGCTGTGAGGTTGGCAGCGTGCCTCACAGGCACTTTCAGCAGCATGAGATGGATGCAGTAGGCAGTATCAGCAGATGTCAGCAGTAGTGATGAGACTTGTATCTATCTTCATGAGAAGATGTTTAGACTTAGTAGATCATGACCACCTTTTGGCTCAGCCACGATGTAGCATCTGCTTAGATGTACTAATCCTCAAGGTTTCAGGAGCTGGCCTCGGGATAGTACACATGTCTAGGGTGTAATGCTGTTATGAGTGATCGATCTTTGTGGCTGTTCTTGCAGTTTTATTGATGTTCATCTTGAGTGTACTTTAGTGTTGAGTCTATTTCATGTGTGCAGCTCCTACTCTAGTTACGCTAACCTAACCCTTACCGACCGCCACTAAACCTGCTCTATGAAAAATACAGCAAGATGTCGATCCGAAGATCCAACCGACTGCTTGCACGTTTTAAGGAAGCTGATCAAGAAGAGACAGCAGTGGCAGCTAGGGGCAGAGGACGTGGCAGAGGTCGTGGTCGCGGAAGAGCGATAGCTACAGTTAGAGGCAGGGGCCATGGACGCGCAGCAGGCGTGCTCCAGCCCGAGAACAACGCACCAGGTGGAGAACAGGAAGCGGAGATGGAAGAACCCGCAGTGGAACCTCAGCAGAACCAGCAGAACGAACATCAACCACCGCCACCGCCTAACTTGGCAGAAGTAATGCTTACTCAAACACAACTGATGTAGCAGATGGCACAGGCCAATACTCAGATGATGCAAGCTATGCAACAGATGCAGGGAAACCAGAACCAGAACCGTCATGGACACCGTGAGGAAGACCTACAAAGGAAGATTGAAAGGTTCATCAGGCTGAAAGCACCCACCTTCGACTACTCGGATGAGCCACTCGACGCACACGACTGGTTGCGTATTATCGAGACGAAGCTGGACCTAACAGACTACACTGAAGAGGAATGTGTGGCCCTTGCGGCACACCAGCTTGAAGGAGCAGCGAAAGTGTGGTGGGAGAGCTACTGTGACTCTCACGCAAACCCAGCTTAGATCACCTGGCTAGAGTTTTGTGAAGCTTTCAAAGAGTACCACATCCCAGAACAAGTCATGGTGCATAAAGCAATGGAGTTAAGGACAATGACCCAGGGAAGTTTGTCTGTAGCTGAGTACGCTCTACACTTTGCTAAGATGTCAAGGTACGCTCCTGAAGACGTCAACACTGAAAAGAAGAAACAGTTTTGGTTCCAGCGTGGTTTGCACAGAGGTCTGAGGACAGCACTCGCAGCGAGTTCACACAGGTCACTCAGAGAGCTGATCGACAGGGCTATCGCAGTTGAGAAGGAAAGAGTGGGTCTTGAAGATACTTGGCGAGAGAAGAAAAGAAAGGCTGAACAGTTGCACAACCACAGACTGAGTCAGAGGCCGAGGAGTGGCCAGAGCAACATGCTCAGGAGAAGCTTTCAGCAGAACAACAGCCAAGGAAGCTCAGGGTTCAACAGAAACAGCTATCAGGGTAACCGAGGCAGTAACAGCAACAGCTTTGGCAGCAGAGGTAACAACTACAACAGTTTTGGCAACAGAAACAACAGCTACTCAGGTCAGGGAAAACCCAACTGGAAGCCAAACAACACACCCAGAGTTGGTGGAGGGACCTCAGTGGTCTGTTTTGCTTGTGGGAAGCCCGGTCACAAGTCCTTTGACTGTCCGGAGAAGAAGAACAAACAAACCCCAGCCAAGGCACCGGCACCTGGAGGACAGGACAGGCAGCCAGCAACAGCGCAGAAGGGACGCCTCAACCACCTGACAGAGGAAGAAGCCGAGGACGCTCCCGACGTTGTGCTCGGTGAGTTTTTAGTAAATGCCATTCCAACTTTGATACTGTTTGACTCTGGAGCAACTGGATCTTATATCTCGACAAAGTTTGTGAAAGAGCAGTCACCCCCGACAATACCTAAGGCTAGACCTATAGTCACTACTTCTCCCCTAGGAGAGCTTAGGTGCACCTTAGAGTGCCTAGCAGTTAGTCTGATGATAGGTGGGCAGGAGTTCACAGGAGACCTGACAGTCCTGAAGTCAGACGGAATTGACGTGATACTGGGAATGGATTGGCTGACAGAACATAAAGGAGTAATCAGTTGCTCACCCAGAACAGTTGAGTTGACACACCCTAGCGGAGTCAGAGTAACAGTAGAGCCACAAAGAAGAAGAACAGGGAAGAGACCCAAAACATGTATTCTGAGACAGTTGGTATACTCTATCGAGGAAAAGACGATCGAAGAAGTACCTGTAGTATGTGAGTATCCTGACGTGTTTCCCGAAGAACTACCAGGATTACCACCTGACCGAGATGTAGAGTTCATAATCGAGCTGCAACCAGGCACAGGACCCATTGCCAAGAGACCGTATAGAATGTCAGTGGAAGAACTGGAGGAACTCAAGAAGCAGCTGAAAGAGATGCTAGAAAGCGGGGTGATTCGACCAAGTGCAACCCCATGGGGATCGCCAGTGTTGTTTGTGAAGAAGAAAGATGGGTCAATGTGCATGTGCGTAGACTATCGATCCCTGAACGCAGTGACGATCAAGAACAAGTACCCATTACCTCGGATTGATGACTTGCTAGATCAGTTGAAGAAAGCCAAGTACTTCAGTAAGATTGATCTGAGATCGGGATACCACCAGATGAAGATTAGAGAAGGCGACATTCCCAAGACAGCCTTTGTGACTCGGTACGGGCAGTACGAGTTCACCGTTGTGTCCTTCGGTTTGACCAACGCACCCGCTTACTTCATGAACATGATGAACAAGGTATTCATGGAGGAACTAGACAAGTTCGTAGTGGTGTTCATTGACGACATACTAGTCTACTCAGAGACAACCGAAGAACATGAGGAGCATCTAAGGATTGTACTAGAGAAGCTGAGGCAGTATCAACTCTATGGGAAGTTCAGCAAGTGTGAATTTTGGCTGGAGAAAGTAGCCTTTTTGGGTCACGTGTTGACATCTGAGGGCGTAGCAGTAGACCCAGAAAAGATTGAGGCAGTAGCAGAATGGAAGCAGCCGAAGAGTGTCACGGAAATCCGAAGCTTTCTGGGATTGGCAGGTTACTACAGAAGGTTCATTGAGAACTTCTCCAAGATTGCCAAGCCAATGACCGAACTACTCAAGAACAATGTCCCATTCGAGTGGACGGACAAGTGTGAAAGAAGTTTCCAAGAGCTCAAGCACAAACTCACTACAACGCCAGTATTGACACTACCAGATATTCACAAGGATTTCGTAGTCTATTGCGATGCTTCGAGACAAGGTTTGGGATGTGTTCTAATGCAAGAGGGCAAGGTTGTTGCTTATGCATCAAGGAGCTGAGGAAACATGAGGAAAACTACCCCACACACGATTTAGAACTGGCAGCAGTGGTACATGCATTGAAGATCTCGAGGCACTACCTGATTGGCAACAAGTGCGATATTTACACAGATCACAAAAGTTTGAAGTATTTCTTCACCCAATCCGAACTGAACATGAGGCAGAGAAGGTGGTTAGAACTGATCAAAGATTACGACTTGGAGATACACTACCATCCTGGCAAGGCCAACGTAGTGGCAGATGCCTTAAGCCGAAAGAGTTATTGCAACAATTTGATGATAGAAGAAAGTCAGCCAGAACTAGCAAAGGAGTTGTACATGCTGAAACTCGAGCTAGTAGAAGAAGGAAAACCCCAGGAAATGAGGGTGAAGTACAACCTAGAAGACCGTATCAAAGAAGCACAAGGGAAGTGTCCAGAAATCCAAGAAGTAAAAGAGGATATCCAACGAGGAGTAGCACCTGACTTCCGGATAGATGAAGCAGGGACAGTATGGCTGAAAGACCGTATTTGTGTACCGCAGGACAAGGAGATTAGGAGAACAATTCTCTCAGAGGCTCATGAGTCCAAGTACTCGATACACCCAGGATGCACCAAGATGTATCAGGATCTGAAGGATAAGTTCTGGTGGAAGAAAATGAAAGAGGACATAGCAGAGTATGTAGCCAAGTGCGACTCTTGTCGAAGAATCAAGGCAGAACTTCAAAGGCCAGCAGGAATGCTGAAACCACTGGAAATTCCAATGTGGAAGTGGGAAGATATCAGCATGGATTTCGTGGTTGGCCTACCTCACACTCAGAAAGGAAATGATGCCATTTGGGTCATAGTTGATCGGCTGACAAAAGTATCTCACTTTATACTAGTCAAAAGCACATATCCAGTGAGCAAACTAGCAGAACTATATATAGACAACATTCTTAAGCTGCATGGGGCACCAAAAAGTATTGTGTTAGACAGAGGACCCCAATTCACAGCTCAGTTCTGGAAAAGCCTACATCAAGCCATCGGGACAACCTTTGAGTATAGCACAGCTTACCACCCTCAGACGGATGGGCAGACCGAAAGAGTGAACCAGGTTCTTGAAGACTTGTTGAGGGCATGTGTTCTAGCTTACAGCACAGACTGGGAAAAGAGTCTATTGTATGCAGAATTTTCCTACAACAACAGTTATCAGGCCAGCATGCAGATGTCCCCCTTTGAGGCACTATACGGCAGAAAATGCAGAACCCCTCTAATGTGGTCAGAGGTGGGAGAACGAACATTCTTTGGACCTAACATGATTGTAGAGGCAGAAGAAAATGTGGCCAAGATCCGTGAGCACCTGAAGGCAGCTCAGAGCCGACAAAAGAGCTATGCGGATAAGAGGAGACGAGATCTAGAGTTTGAAGTAGGGGACTTTGTCTACCTAAAAGTGTCACCCCTCAGAGGGCATAAGAGATTCCAAGTGAAAGGGAAGCTAGCACCCCGTTTTGTAGGACCGTATCAGATACTGGAGAGAATAGGAAAGCTAGCCTACAAGCTAGACCTACCAGAGGACCTAGCTGGAGTACATCCAGTGTTCCATGTATCTCAACTGAGGAAGTGTCTAAGAGTACCAGAACATGAGATCAAGACAGAGGCATTAGACCTACAAGACACCTTGGAGTACCAGGAGTACCCGGAAAGAATACTAGACAGAGCAGTCAAAGAGACCAGAAGCACAGCTATTCCATTTTGTAAGGTGCAGTGGAGCAATCACTCAGAAAGAGAAGCTACTTGGGAGACGGAGTCAGTACTGAAAGAGAAATACCCCCACTTGTTTAAACCATAGGTAATCACAAATCTCGAGGACGAGATTCTTGTGAGGAGGGGAGACTGTAACAACCCACCGAGCAGCCCAGCCGGCCTTTCGGCCCAACACGGCCCAATCTTTCTCCGCGTCCCCACCGCGTCCCTCTCTCTCTCTGACGCGCGGACCCCACCTGGCAGCCTTCTCCCTCCTCTCGTCATCTTCCCCGCGCCGCTCTCTTTCTCTCTCTCGCGCGCGAACACCCGTGAGCACCCCAACCACCCAGCCGGTCCCATCGCTCCCCTCGCGGCCCGTTGCGATGGCAACGCGTGTCCGCGGGCTCCTGGCCGCCCCAATCTCGCCGTCCGTTCCCAGGAACCCTAGCGCCATTGCCTATAAAACCCGCCGCCGGCCTTTCTTCCTTCCCAAGCCGCGCCGCCCCTTTGGGGTTTTCCCGATCCAATTCGTGGGAGGAGAGGAGTAGGAGAGGGGTGGGGAAGGTTGAGGAGAAGCCGGAGCAAGGAGAGGTGGAGCCTATCGTCTTCCCCACGCCGCTGCCGAAGACCGGAGCGCCGCCGCCCGCGGAGTCGCCAACAAGGAGCCGGACCTGGGACGGGAGGAGGAGCACGAGCACCGGAGGAGCACCGCGAGCCCTTCCCCGAGCTGCAGCGAACCCCTACTGGCCCCTAGGTGAGCGTCGTCGTCTTCCCCTTTTCTCCCCTGTCTCCGGTGAGTTCCGCCGCCGCCGCTTGCTAGCCCCCTGGGACCCGACCTTCGAGTCGTGGCCGTGAACGTGTGCAAGAATCCGTCACCGCTAACCCCTTTGCAACCCGCCGTCGCTCGAGCCTTGCAGCCGAGGTCGCCGCGACCGAGCTCCGCTCGCCGCGCGTGAATGCCGAGGCCGTGTCGCGGCCGTGGATGACCAAATGCCCGCGCACGCGCACCTAGCCGTGCCCCAGCAGTCGCTGGTGGCAACGCGCACGCAGCCGAGGCCTTTCCTGGCCGCGCAACCCTTCTCCGTCGCGTGTCGCCGCCGCTCGCCGGCCGAGCGCCGCCTGCCTTCGTGGAAGCTCGCACCGTGGGCCAATCACCCACCTTTTTCTCGCCGTTCGTGACCACCAGCCCCTAGCCGAGCCGTAGCGCCACTCCTCGGACCCGGCCGAACCTTTTCCGGCGAGATCCGCCGTCGACCGTCGCCGCCGGCGTGCTCTGGTGCGCGCCGCGCGCGCGTCGCGTCGTGCCGTGGCCACGCCACACGACCGACCACACCAAGTCGCCACACAACCACCCGCAGAAGATCCCGAGTCGGCCACACTGATCCCGTACACCCGGCTCACGTGAACCGCACTCACGGTCCACCGTGAACTCAGTCCACCAGAGCGAATCCAGCAGCGCCCCTTCGTGGGCCTAAAGTTGAACTTTAAGTCTGGTTTGCACCCTTGAACTTTTTCGGCCCAGTCCCTTTCGGCCCAAGTCCAGCCCAGCCATCGTTTAATCTTTTTCTTTTTCTTTTAACTGCGCTGACGTATGGGGCCCACTTGTCATACTCTGCGAGTCACTGACACATGGGGCCCACTGACCAGAGTTGACCCGTTGACCAGTCAACGCTGACGTCAGCAGGGCCCACTGCTTACGTCATCCTAGGCGGACCCCACTGCTGTCAGCAGGTTAATTATTTATCTGTTTTTGTTTTTCAGAAATTATTTAATATTTTCAGAAAATGATTTAAACTTCAAAAATTAATAATAAATCAACCGTAGCTCAGAAAAATATGAAACCAGTTTCTATATTTTTCTAAAATCATAACCTACGCGTTAGTACAGAGTTGGTGTTCTTTGGGACTTCTTTCATCACTGTTTTGATGTTTCTTTGCTAGTAGTCGCGTCTTATTTTTATTTTCCGCAACCCTAGGAGCTCTGGAGAGTCTGGAGGAGTCGGACCACTTCGACAACTGCTTTGGCGAGGACGAAGACCTTTGCCCAGGTTCACGCCCGACCATTCTCTGAAATACCTATTAGACATGCAACTAGTATGCTAGCGCTTTACTTTACTCGCATGATAAACCTGCACTGCCTTTGTTATTATCCTGTTACCTTGCTACCTACTACTCACTTTATGAGATATGCTATGCTATGCATGTGTTGGGATGGTTGTGATTTGATCCTCTTGGCGTGAGTTGTGGGTGGTATGGGAGGAGTAGTGCAGCTAGGCGGTGTAAGCGAGTAATAACAACTCGATCGTTTGATCGGGGTGCTTGGGGACTGCACTCGGGCAGTCCCTGCGGAGTACCTGTTGCGGGTACATGGTTCTTGGATATTGGTACTTGAGGAGTACTTGAGGAGTTTGGGCGGCTATACCTGTTATGGGTGCCGATTGCGGACCGTTGCGGCGGATCGCTTATGACGCAGATACTCGCTTTACCGACAATTAAGGACCGAGTCGAGTTCCAACTTTGGACTTGGGAATACCGTGCTCACCATCTACCCAGTATGGGGAGGGTTCCAGCAAGCCTACTCTAGTGCGGCGCCGAGACTGTAGGAGAATCGAGCTTGATATGTGTAGGGGGAATCGTTGCGGCGTATTCTCCCTGATTTACCACGGCCCCCGACTGGCCCCGGTGGGAAGGTTTCACGACCCTGGGGCAGATGTTAGATCGGATGTTTCCTGAGCCCAGGGAGACAGGATTGGCGCCGTTACTGTTTAGGGTCTTTGCTGTGGGCTGTGTCTCAGGTTGGTTGCGGACTAGCCTTGCAGCCCGGATGGATTCCTGGAGTGCCATCTCTGCAGAGTGTAAACTATACGTATAGCCGTGTCCACGGTTACGGACGACCCATTTCTGATAAGTTCCGACTAGCATGGGAATCTGCTTTCTTACCTCATCCTTGATTTGGGTTATGAGAGATTGGTCCAGCTGAGGATGTTGAGACGAGGTGGGGAGGGAGCTCACCGAGTCGACTAGAGAGAGAAAGGTGTTGGTGAATAATGTTTGCGGGAACCTGCTGTGGCAGGACGAGCCCGATGGGAAAATGTGAGGCTGATGGTGGGATCTGGGGAGTGGATGTGCTTGTGAGGAAAGGAGTTGGTGATGAGATGAATTTGGGTTATTGCTGCTGCTTGCATAAGAAACCCTGGCTCAAACCTTGATTATTTCTATACCCTAGAATAGGCCACTTTAAAGCTTGCTTCATATTATGGTTGGTGACGTGAACCTGTCCCATTTCCTTGGGCACAGACTTTGGGTTCTCAGGTGAAGACCCCGACCACGAGTTCAACCAGGACGGGTGGTACGACTGAAGGGAGTGCGCTACGCTCAAGGATGCCTGTGGAGGAGTGGACCCTGATGATCTAGCTACCGCTGCGCAGATGTTTCTTATTGTCGATTTAGCCCAGAGGGCTTGTACCAGACGCTATGTTTTATATATGTCATGTAATGAATCTTTTATCGTTGTATGGATGTGATATTCGACTGAGATGAGTTCTGTATGAGATAGCTGCTATTCCTGGGACTATCTCGAGGGTACAGGGAGTCGGATTCTCATCGTTGAGAATCCGGTTCATCACACTTGCACCAAAAGCAGCTCCTTCAGTCCTTCCAGTGTCTACCGGCTAAGCAGATCGAGTTGCAGCATGGCTCATTCTCATCAATACCAGAAGCAGTGGCGGAACCGGAGATAAATTCAAAGGGGGCCAACCCTCTACACAAATATTTACCGATTCAAAAATCTAACAGTTTGTCTCAATTCAAGTATATACTAGTGTCGGTGTTAAGAAGTCGTGGTCCCGACACCAACCAGAAATGCGTTGTGTTCCCTCCCCTGATGGTTGATGCAGAAGGTAATACAAGACATGAATTTATCCCGGTTCCGGTCGCAAGACCGTCCGGTCGCAAGACCGTACTTCCAGCGAGGTGATGCGTGCGATGTATTATCCTGCACCGGACTGCAAGTAGTAGAGGATACAAGCAGGTTAGGAGAAGAGGCTAGACCTTCAAGTCCCAGATGATTGAGGCGAAGTGCCAATATCGTGGAGTGCGAGTGTTGTTTCTTGTTCTGTCTTTGATTGATCAGTTTTTTCTCTCGCTCTCCTTCTCGTTCGTGGGCGCGCCTCTCCTTTCATAGGCCAAGGAGAAGGGGTTACAGGCGTGCGTTGCTATGCAGGCACAGTTGCAGCACAGCGGTAGGAGTGGCGCCGGGCGTGCTTCTGTGTCCTTGGCCACTGTTACGCGGTATTGCGGTTCCTGTGATTGATTCTTGTACTGGTGTTGACGTCAGGGAGTGGTTTCGAGGATTCGAGCTGTCCTTCGTGCGGTGATGAGTCGCCCGTACATTATTTCGAGGGTCTCCTATGCCTAGGCACAGCCGTTTCCGTGGGAAATCACTGTGGGAGTTGGTAGCACAGGGAGTCGGAGTGACCTGGCCCTGTTCGTACAGTGGCGGCATGTCCGCACAATACCAGGGATGGTCGCATAGTGCTCGGGATAGCCCGCCATGCCTCTGCCGTCATCTCTTGTTCTCCTGCTGTGTGCTCGAGGGTCTCTCCCGCCCGATCGAGCGCTCCCGGTCGTCGGAGTTGGCAGTACAGGAGCTCGGAGTGACGTGCTCTGTTTGCACAACGTCGGCCTGTCTACATGGAGCGTCGGTTGGCAGCATAGTGACGGGAGTTGGCGGATGCGACCGGGGGGGGGGGGGGGTCGTGGCTGTCAGAGCGGCGTGCCGAGAGATTTACCTTTTGACTTTAGATGCACGGCGGTGGTGAGCGTTATTAATTGTTTTGTCAGAGCGGAGGTCTCGACCGAGGCCAAGCTCTCCCCATTTCGTGGGTTGCTCGAGGCTCGACCCTCAGGCCTCGATCGAGGCGGAGTTCTCCGATTCGCTCGAGGGGTCGGTTCCCTCGAGCGAAGCGTTGATTGAGGTCCACGTCGAGGCACCCCGCGGGGTGTCTTGACTGGGCCTTCGTCCGTTGCTAGGCCGTGGGCCTTAATTTTCATTTCTTTCCTGGTATGTACATGGGTTTAATGTTTAACAAGGGCGATTATCCCATAGGTTTTGGTACCCCTAATGATCGCTCCCAACAACTAGCTATCCATGGCTATAATAATTTAATAATTGATTACACACGCATTGGCTATACATAAAAGAGAAAATACGAGAATAGTATGGACAAGTGGTCAATATATTTTACATGTCTTTCTTTTAGGGTTTGCCCTGTTTTCCTACGAAGATTTATCCTAATTTAATTAAAAAATGCTATGCTATTAAAAGATAAGAAATTAAATAGGAAAAAGTTCAGAAATTAGAGGATCTAAATAAGATAAATAGAGTTTTCTTATATTGGTTCGAATCGGAGGAGGAACATCAAAAGGATCGGCCTGGACGCCCGCTCGCCCCTGCCTGCCGTTGTTGTCCTCTTGTCCCTCTATTGCTGCCGTGGCTACCGAGTCACTAGCACACGATTCCGATTTCCACAAACTGACGAACCCTCGTCTGTCGATAGCGGCGGCGCTGAAACACATACACAAAACGTTGTACGCAATATTAGCCAGCGCCCAATGGCTCCTAGAGTCCTAGTCCACTTTCTACTCCTGTGTACTGCGTTGCTCATTGGCATGTAGCCAGTTGGGCAGTAATTTAACTATTTGGCTGTGTGGTTGGGCCTGTTGCTAGCTTTGCAGCTTTGTTAGGAATTTCATTTGGGTTTAAACCATATTTCTGGCCTGCTAACTAAAAGGCAGTATTAATTTTTCTTTTTTGTTGGGGGAGGCCATGCCCCCCCCCCCCTGCGGTTCCGCCCAAGGTTTGTTTTACTGGTAAGAGAAAAAACCGGAGGTCAGCGATAAACAAATTTATTGGATTTTTTGGAAATCGACCGGACTTATTATTTTTTGTTCGGACAAAATTTAGGGAAAAATCCTCAATTTTCAAAGAAAGTAAGCTAGAAAAAGTTGACAAGTAATCTAAACGTGTTTAGGGTTGGAGGAGATGGGAAATGTAATGATAACGTTTAGGGTTAGGAGGAGGCGGGGTGAGTTGTTTTGGGCCGGGCTAGTTTCCTTTGGGCGCGGATTCAAAATGGCCAAAAATTTTGAGTGGTAAGAAAAAAAAACGGACTCAGGCGATAAACGCGTTTATTGGTTTTCTTGTTTTTTTCGTTGAGAAAATTTTCCATACTTCCGCCCCCGGCCAGAAGCACCTCCTTCCTGTGTCCACCGGCTAAGCAGATCGGGCATGGGTTGGATCTGAGTGGGGTAGAGGGAGGAGAAAGGAGAGAGGCATACGATGTGTGGTACCGGTGCGGTGGCAACGAGCGGATGGGCGGAGGTAGGGAGCACGCGTGGGGGGCAACGGGAAGCGTGCTCCTGCCATCGGCGAGGTCCCCGTGAGCAGCGGGGCTGCTGTAGGTGCCAGCCGCGGCAGGGAGCAAGCACGGGCAGGGGTAGAGCCAGCAGGGGGCTGGAGTCCCCCTACCCCCTTGCAACCAATGGAGCCCCCTAAGCCCCCCTACAATTTCTAACAAGAACAAGAAAGAGAAAGAATAAGGAAAGGAGGAAGAACAAGAAAAAGAAGAGAAAGAGGAAGAAGAAGGAGGAATTCAGTCCCCCAACTTTGATTCCTGGCTTCACCACTGAGCACGGGGCGTGCTGGGCCGGCTGCAGCGGTGCCCGCGGGGCCGATCGGCGGACCCCCTTCAGGCGTCGAAGTGTACCTAATGACGCACACGACAATAGTTGGTACTCTGGTCATAAAAAATGCAAGTCTCAGTCTCGCACTCACTTGATAAAAGTACTACCAGAATCCTTCACATCCGCCCGCCTCCTCCGCCTCGGCCATTTTTGGACCCGGTGCTGATGGGGCTTCAGCACCGGGTCCAACGGCTAGGAGTGGGGGCGGCGCTGCGGGGTGTCAGGGCGGACACATTAGCACCGGGTCGTGGCAAGACCCGGTGCTAAAGGGTGCACATTAGCACCTGGTCTTGCCACGACCCGGTGCTAATGTGTTTGAATATAGGGGCTTCTTCCTCCCCCGCCCGAGCCAGCTGAACACTTAGGCGTTGTGTTCATGCTGCTCGGCCGTGGGAGGGGAGGTGCTGCCCAAATTTTTTTCAAAATTTGTGAAGATTCTACTCATCTAAGGAGCACTACAAGGTACACTCTTTCATTCTCTAATGTTTTATTTAGCTTGTAATCCTTCTATGATTTAGAAATAGAGGGATTTGTGAATCAAAGTAAAGCTAGCTAGAGAGAGCTTGTGTTCTTGGAGGAGAGAGAGGAGAGAGCTTGAGTTCATGGTGGAGAGACTGTTCATGTTGTGTTTTAAATGGAGAGAGAAGGCAAGCTAGTTAGTATTTTGTTTTGTATGACTTGTGAATAGTTATAAGGCTTATGTATTTTATTTATTAGAGAGGTTTATTTATTAAAAGTTGGAATAGTTATTTATTAATTTAATGAAATATATATTATTAGTTATTTATTAAAAGGTAGAATAGTTATTTATTTATTTAACGGAAGGTATATTTATTTATTTAATGAATATAGTAATGTAGTTTTAGAAATTTATTTATATAATGGAATATATATTATAATTTGTATTTATTTATATATTAAATTTTTTATCTTTAAATTGTATTGTATATTTGTTATTTGTTAATAATGCAGATGAATAGACAATGGATGTACGGGGACCCCAACGCTCAGGCGTTCCGTGATGGCCTTAGGACGTTTCTCGATGCCGCCGAGGCTAACAGGACGCCGTCCGGTTTCATGTTCTGCCCATGCACCCATTGTAAAAATATACAATCGTACAAACAAAGAGGTTGTCTTCAGGTGCATTTGATGAGGCACGGTTTCATGAGGAATTATTCTGTTTGGACGAAGCACGGTGAAAGAGGAATTCTAATGGATGAAGATGAAGAAGACGAGGGCGATGACGACATTCCGTTATTGGCTCAATACTACGGTTCCTTTGCATATCCTGCAATGGGTGATGCCGATGAGGAAGATGTTGCTCGGGAAGGCGATGCTCAGGAACATGTTGCAAAGGAAAATCAACCCGGTGCTAAAGGGGTACCCCTTTAGCCTCGGATTAGTTGCACCGGGTAGGAAACCCGGTGCTAAAGGCATTTCCCACCCGGTGCAGATGTTGATCATTCTGGTAGTGAAGCTTCCTCAACATTTACATATAGACAACAAGAACGCCAAGTTCCTGGGCGGTATGATTACTATAGATGGATTAAAACACAAGACAAAACACCACTGAATTGACTGGGAAACCGAAGAACATGATATCGGAGGTGGATTGCTAATGGGTCATCTCCTGATGCACTCAAAGGACTGTCGGCTGCTGGCAGGTCCTCAGTCCTCACTTCCTTGGGGCACCTCGCCGCCGACGTTGCTCCCTCCAGCGATGCGATCGACGCAAAGCCGTACAACGCCGTGTCGAGGATACTTTGGGCGCCCCTTTGCCAAAAGGGCACGTGGCCCCATGGTCACCAACGGAAAAGCTATAGAACGTGGTGGCGAGGATCTGCGGCTGTCGCGAGCATCACCTGGTCCTCGATGGGGAATTACCGTGAAGGTAATCCATAATCTGTTTTGGTTGGTGATTAATATATGAAGTGAAAAAATTGTCCATTGTAAGCACAATGCACGGGCCCCACGTCGCCCCCGTCGGTGACTCGGGCGGCAACCCTAGCCGCCACCACCATATCCCTCCCCCCCTCCACCCCACCTCGCCGCCGGAAGCCCAATGGACCCCGGGGATGGTGGCGGCGGGGAGTTTCTCCAGCGGGTTGGTTGGCGGCGCGGATCTTGGCGTGCACGCATAAAGCAGCGGCGACTGTGCGTGGCGGCTGGAGTTGGAGGTAGCAGTCGTATGGGAAGGCGGCGCCTAGCGGCAGGGCCGTGCCGGCCAGCGCCTAGGCACATGGGCGACGAGATGGCTGGGCGTGCACGGATCTGGGCGTCGGATGCGACTGCACGCGGGTGACGGCTAGAGCTGGCGGTGGCGGGCGCACGGAAGGTGGCGGCCTATGGCTCGGTTGCACTGGCCAGTGATGCCTGGCCGTGCAGGCGACGATATGGCCGGGCATGTGCTGTGGGCGCCCGACGGCCGGACAACGGGGCCGGCGGACGCATGAGCGCGTGGACCTGCGGCGGCCTGGCCCGGGCACACGGGGTGGCGCGCCGGGTAGCAGGCAGCCGGGGCGCGCGTCGGCCGACGGATGGGGCGCTTTGGGGCGACCAACAGCGCGCGCTGATTTTGACGGCGAGAGGCCAAGCTCTGCGGGGAGTCAGCCAAGGAGGCAGCAGCAAGGGCGGTGGGGTGGGTGGAGGAGCGGCAATGCTACCGCCTTGGTCGGTTACCTTAGCCGTGCCCTAGGAGTGCTGAGCGTGCAGCATGGGGTGGAGATTCTCCGGGCATAAGACCTCACCGGCTTTCTTGCTGGTGGAGATGACGGCGGCGCCTTAGGGCGTCGTTTCCTCGCCGGGGGCGTCATTTTAGAGCTCCAACCCTATTGCATGGGGTTCTCTGGGTGAAAACTCTGTCCATATTCTGGATGAGTGATGGCGGCGTCTTCGGCATCGTACCCTCCTTGGATGCATCATCTTATTGCTTAGCATTCCTGGTTCATTGGTTCTGGGCGCCTGCTATCGGTGGCGGTATTCTTGCTGCTTGGCAAACATGAAGGGTGTTGTTGAACCTTCGTGCAAGTGTTCGCGGATTTGGTAGCGGCTGGAGGTCGTTGCATGGTTGCCGATTGAGCTGCTTGCAGCGGACCGCGGCGGCTGGCGTTGCTTAGCAACGGTCAGTGCAGCGCGGAACTACGTCATAAGATGACACTTGTGGCATTGGCACCTTGTGATGACTTGGCTTGCAGCGGGTTGTGGCGTGTTGTTCAGCTTGGCTGGGCTATCGGTGCGGCACATCATCGAAAGATCGCGCAGGCGACTTCTTTGGTCGCTGGCTTGTCTGTGGAGGCTACATGTGAGGGTAAAGCAAGGAAGTGAAGCCGGCTTGCAACGATGGCTTGGTGGTATGATGGGGTCCGAGGAGGTGGGGTAGCTCTGCTCGCCACCCTGATGGCGATTTAAGAAACGGATCCAGGATGTGGAGTCTGAGGCTCCTCCTTAGATCACACCTACCGGTGATTCCTCCCCCCCCCCCACCTCCCAAGCATCATAATCATGCTTAGGTAATGCCACTTCTGTTGGGGCCATGGCCACACATCGCGCATGGACATAGCTAGGAATTGAACTATGTATTTTACAGTGGTATAGAAGCACAATTTGCAGGGAGTTTCCTTCATTTGCAGATACACATTTTATGCCAAATCGATATTTTTTCCTTGTAAGGGTGTTAATGGCATTTATTTATTTAACCTAACTTTAAGCAAAAACCAGAAGAAGACCAATTTTTGGTTGACAAGAGCTTATTTAAAGTAATTTGAAGCTCGGGTAGACTGAAGTGTGGCCCATCGATCACTTGTTTATATGCCTTGGAGGATGATTTAGTGTTTCTGTCCCAGATGTGTTCTTCTATGAGTTTGAAGGTATTCATTTGATTCGACAGTGTTGTTGGTGCAGGCGATTATTTTGTTTCGCCATTTTGTAGTTTGGCTGTGTCAGAAACAACTTCCCTTTGGCCGGAGTTATGCAATACATCTATCAGACAGTTTTCCGTATAAGTGACGTTATGTTTCCATCCAAGACAATAGTTTTCAATAACTGTTTATGATATACCATCAGTACTGACTCCTTTCGGTGTCTGTGTCTGCAGTCTGGATTTTGGGTTACTAGCTGCTATGATTGCCAAAGATACTCTATGAAAATGATGGAGGCCTAATTTGTCAAAAAGAGAAAGGGATACATTTTTCAACTTTATGACTTAATTGTTTCTTTTGGACAGCTGCAAATGCCTATCTACCTCTTCAAGGGTTCAGAAAGACGAGCCTGTGTGTGATGAAAGGGGAAAAGGTGATTCTGATGCCCGCATAGAATTTCCAGGAATTGTCCTAATAGATGGTATTTTAATTGAAGGGAAGTTTCATCAATTCACTTTCAATCATGTCAGAATAAGAAATGGTATCTCTCGTCTCCATTCCCTGGCACCTTCCTCGCAACCAACCGATTGAAATTCAGTAGCCATCTGATGGCGACCAGAGTTAATTATATTTGCCTATATATATAGTGCTGCTCTGCACTGACCAAGTGACCATCCAGTCTCTAGTGCTGTGCACTTCACTCTGCTTCCACCTGAAACCCACCATAAGACATAGGAAAGAAGATCCTTGAACTGCAACCGATGGAGGGCCTCATGGTGAGCGCTGTGACAGGAGCAATCTCATCGCTCCTCACCAAGTTCGCCACCTTGCTAGAGAAGAAGTACAAGCTGAACAAAGGTGTGAAGAAGGAGATCGCCTCCTTGAGAGATGAGATGAGCAGCATGAATGCTCTGCTCGTGAAGCTGTCCAAGATGGAGGAGCTCGACGAGCAACAGAAGGAGTGGCGCGACAAGGTGCGTGAGCTTTCCTTTGATATGGAGGACTGCATCGACATCTTCTTGAACGATCGTGGTGGTGATAAGGCCGGGCCATTTAAGGAGCTCATGGCATCCAACAAGATTGCCAAACAGATCGAAGAACTCAAAGCTCGGGCGGTGGAAGCAAGCAACTCCCATAACAGATACAGGGATGATATGAGCATTTCCCAGCCTTGTCCTGTCACTGTTGACCCTCTGGTGCTGGCGTTAAATGAAGATACCACTACCCTTGTAGGCACAGATAAAGCAAGGGATAACATCATTTGGTGGTTGGAGGGAGGGCAACAAATGCAACAGCTCAGAAGGCCATGTTTCAAACCTTGGAACTTTGCAAGATTCTTACAGGAATGTTATTACTATTTCGTACAGAACTATTTCTGGAAAATTCCGGTAAAGACTGCACCTTCCGAAAAGATCAAAGTGATATCTGTTGTTGGACATGGAGGTGTCGGCAAGACCACTCTTGCCCACCAAGTCTATACTACAGTCAAAAACAAATTTGATTGCACTGCTTTTGTATCGGCATCACGAAATCCAAATATGGTCAAGATTTTTGCTGATATACTCTATGGAGTTGGGTGCTCGGTGCCTTCAAGCTCCATGGATGAACGCAAACTCATTGACCTACTCAAGGAACATCTCAAAGACAAAAGGTATGCCCACAAGAGTAATTCAGTTATGTCAAAGCTCAGGAGCATGAAGTATATATGAAGAACAATCTTATCTTACTACTGCTGATTGGAAATGAGCTAAAATATATAATCCTAGAAACATCCTCAAAATAAATGAAGAGCATCTAACTATCAATTCAATAGACTCTAATAATCGTAGCCATTGGATCTTTTATGTCTTACTATAAATTACTCAGCAGTACCATTATTATCTAAAAAAACACAACACTATATACGTAACCTAAATTAACCCATCAATCTATATCTAAATTACAATATAAAAATTATCTAAAGTAACCCCCAAATCTTCATCTAACTTAGCCACCTTTATTTGCTCTTAGATAATATATAAAGAAACCTCTAATTCAAATTTAAATTTTCCAACTCTTTCATTACGCCAAGATAATCTTAACTAATCCACTAAATTTGCATATAAGTTACCCACTCATGTCGATATAGAAAACAAATAAAACCAAACTCTTGTATCAAGATCTAAATTACCAACATATGCTATTATTAAAATAATACCATAAACTACCTCTATATATACTTTGAATAGCCAGTTTCTAATATTATTAATATACATTAAAAAATAATTCAAAGTAAACTGTGTGACACCATCCAGATTCCAGACTAAGTATACATGAATGTGTGAGCAATAAGTATATATTACCATAGATAGTTTAACAATCATGAAAAGGATTTTCTGAATGTACCGCTACTAATAAAGTATTTAAATAATATTATTACCTCGTGATAATAAATTATATTAGTTGCTATAAATTCTATGTTTAGATTTACTGGTAACCAAATTTTATCTGCATCAGTATTATATTCCAGGATAACTATATGAGTATTGTGTCTTAAAATAAACTTATAGTTCTTAACTTCTTATATCTTCTAATATTTAAGTCCATGCCAGGCACATAAAAAGAGTCCATGCTATTACCATGCATTTTCACATAAAGAGTTTTGTAGACATTAAATTATATACCACATAAGAAAATAAGACTGCATAACACTCCACCGGATCAAGCTACGCAATTCAATATGTAAAAGATACACATAATCTCATAATTGCACAATAATCCTTTACGGTATCTGTTGTTGAAAGAGAATTATAATTGGGGGCTTGGAAGGGCGACGTAGTACTGGGCAACGCTAACTTCAGCCAAACAAAGAGAGTTGCAGTTATGGCAGCAGATACGACGTGATTTGATTCCCATTGCCATTTTGGTTACTGTCGAATGAATCAAACAGCACCTAACGTGTTATTAACAAAGCTAAGGCATTACATTACCAAATCTGAAAATGCATGGTAAAGAAAACACTGTAAGTAACCTAAAGTAATCCGTCAATCTATATCTAAATTACATTAACAAAATGATCTAAAGTGACCCCAAGTCTTCATCTAACTTAGCCACCTTTATTTGCTCTTAGATAATATATAAAAAACCTCTAATTCAAATTTAAAATTTTCAACTCTTTCATTACGCCAAGATAATCTAAATTAATCTACTAAATTTGCATATAAGTTACCCACTCATGTCAATATAGGAAACAAATAAAACCAAACTCTTGAATCAACATCTAAATTACTAATATATGCTATTATTAAAAGAATACCATAAACCATCCCTACATATACTCTGAGCGGACGAAATTTAGCATTTGTCAAACGGGCCGACGAAATAATGCCCCCCCCCCCCCAATTTCGTCCAGTGGCCGGACAAAATAGGGTTTTCGTCTGGTGGGCAGACGAAAATACGTAAATCATCTGACCAGCAGACGCCCATTATTTCCTCTGCCCACTAGATGAAAACTTTAATTTTATCCAACCGCTGGACGATAGCATCACAGTTTTGTAATTTTGTTTTTCAGAGTAATTAATTTGTAATTCCAAACTAAAATAATATTATTTTAAAAAAAAATCATCTAGTTTGCCTACAGAAGGCATTGTGGGAGCCCATGTTAATTAAACAAATCTTACCTGGTGATCAAATATGAACTGAAGGTGTAACTACATACTTTGTTAGTTAGAAGTTCGTGAGTATACATTAGCTTTATATTTCAGTGACCATGAGTAGATGTCAAGCATCATTCCACTGATCAAGATGACCCTCACCCTAACTAACTTTTCCACTCAAATTTCTTTCAAATTACTGTAATTAAACAAATTGTTTGTAATATACAAATTCAACATTTTTCCAATGATATGTGGGGTTCCTACATTGAAACACTGTATTGTATTCTATTGTTTGACAGATACCTTATCGTGATTGATGATGTGTGGACAATAAAAGCATGGGGGATTATTAAATGTTGTTTTGTCGAGAACTATTGTGGTAGTAGAGTCATAATTACTACACGGATTCAAGTTGTAGCTCAGGCATGGTCTCCTTATTTCGATGGTCATGTCTGCAACATCAAACCTCTTGACGATTTAGACTCAAGGATATTATTTCACAGAAGGATTTTTGGCTCTGAAGATGAATGTCCTAAGCACCTAAAGGCCGTTTCTGATGAAATTCTGAAGAAATGTGGAGGGTTGCCATTAGCCATACTTAGTGTTGCCGGTATTTTGGCTAGTCATGCCGAGGTAATAAACTCAAAGGAAACTTGGGAGAAGATAAAAGAAAATTTAGGTTTCCAACTGGAAAGGAACCCTTCTTTTGGATCGATGAGACATGTCCTTAATCTTGGCTACAATGATTTATCCCTGGACCTGAAGACCTGTATGCTCTATCTTGGTATATTTCCAGAAGATTCTGAAATAAACAAGAATGATTTGGTGAAGAGATGGATTGCTGAAGGTTTTATTACTGAGAAGCATCGATATGGTCTAGAGGAGATTGCAGAAAGTTACTTCAGTGAGCTTATCAATAGAAACCTGATCCAAGTAGCTCGTATGGATGACTGTGGGCATGTGCTTTCTTGCCGAGTGCATGATGTAATGCTTCAATTTATCATTTTGAAGGCCAATGAAGAGAATTTTGTCACTGTAATTAATGATCTGCAAAGAATGAGAAACAGTTTGAAAGCCCGTCGCCTATCCCTCCAAGTCAGAAATTCAGAGTGCAGCAACCATGCTCTGGGAAACATGGGTCTCATCCAAGTTAGGTCACTTAACTTCTGGGGGCCTGCTGATTGCATGCCTTCTCTGTCAAAGTTCCAGGTCGTGCGAGTTGTACACCTTGATTTCTCTGACTCCCAGTCCCAGGATGAGCAGTGGCAATGTGATATCTCTTCTTTATGCAAGTTTTTCCAGCTGAGATACTTGAGGATCAGAGGCCCTGGTTGTCGGCAACTACTAAAACATGTTCACTTGCGTAAGTTGACATGTTTGGAGACATTGGAAATTATGAACCCAGGAAAGAGGACGGCATTGGAGATGGATGCTAACATGTTGCCCCCAACGTTGTGGCATCTGGTTGTCCCGTCAGCGGTGAAGATGACCGGTGCAATCGAGAGGATGAAAGCCCTCCGTACACTGGAACTGGGTGCACTCGATATACACCACCCCAAAGATGCAGAGAAGAGCATCAAGGGCCTCGGTGAGCTTTCCAGTCTACGGGATCTGAAGCTATCATTGTCCAATTCTTCCTTCCGAAAGGTACATGGTGTTGGTGATCTTCTGGTCTCCTCTCTCAGCAGGCTCAGCAGCCTTCAGTCCCTAACTATCCTCGGCTCATTTGCTCTTACTGAGGACGCACTGACTCAATGGCGCACACCTCCACTCCATCTTCGTAGACTACACGCTCTGGCATGCCCCTTCTCCACAGTTCCAACAGATTGGATCACCCAGCTCATTGGCAGTCTCAGGAGCTTGGAAATCAAGGTTGTATCTCTGCCAAGTGGCGGCGCCGAGGTTCTTGCCAGGCTGACCTTCCTGGTGCACCTCAGGTTGCATGTTGATGAGCAAGCTCCAGAAGAA
The DNA here is from genome assembly GCA_033239725.1 of Echinochloa phyllopogon. Classification (NCBI taxonomy): domain Eukaryota; kingdom Viridiplantae; phylum Streptophyta; class Magnoliopsida; order Poales; family Poaceae; genus Echinochloa; species Echinochloa phyllopogon. Next base: position 19,666,416 of record BTCW01000016.1, read on the forward strand.
GGTGTCATCATCCACAGTGGAGTGTTCCCTCATCTCAGTGACTTTTGGTTTGCTTACCAAGTGCCTTGCCTCATGTTTCAGGCAGGGGCTATGCCAAAGCTTCAGAGCCTCACTGTACAGTGCTACGCTAGAGCAGAGCGGCAAGGCGATGGTGTGCTGGACGGTATCGAGCATCTTGGGAGCCTCAAGGCATTCAGGTTGGATATTGCTGACTTATACTACGAATTGCAAGCAGCACCTGGGCCAATGAAGGTTGTTCCAAGGTGGAACAGGGAAGCTCTGCAGGCAGCTTTCAGGATGGCCATCGGCAAACATCCTGGTAGCCTTGATGTTAGAATTCGGCAGGTGTATAGTGGAGCCAGGATACCTGACCACAAGTATACATTTGGATGTTCTTCCCAAGATGAGTTTATGCAGTGAACTTTTGTGAAGGTATGCACAAATTTCGTTCTCCCTCTCTGCCTCGTTCCAGAGTGTTCAAGTATTCACCATTCTGACTTCTGTGTCGGTGATAGATTACTGTAGATATAGTGTAGCTGGATTAATTACTTGAAGATATAAATAGGATTCCATATAGTTATATATGGTGCGCTCCCAGTGCGCAATGTTAATAACACCAGAACATAATTGTGAATCCCACGCTACGGGTCCAGATACGGAAAAGCAAATCTGTCACATACACAACTAGTGGGCAGTGCACCTACTAGGTGGGCATTGAACTTGGTTCTAGTTAGATAAACATACCTGCTTCAGTGCTACAAACGAAAAATGGATCAAATATTCCTTTGATTAAATTCTACTTTCATATAGTGCTTCTCTAGTGTAAAGTTTCATGTTACATTATTTTTTATGTACAGTTATACCACGGACTATGCTACCCAAAGCGAGTGGAAAATGCGGTATCAATAGTATCACGGAATGCCGATGGAAATTATCAAGCAGGTCCACAGTATATAGACACTTTGGGGATCCTTTAGTTTGTACTTTGTAGAGATAAAGCTGGTACAATAATTTAGTTCGATGCTTCTTGTTATCTGTTACTATCGTTTTTGTTGGTGCTTTCCAAGTTTAGGAAATGCTCTTAGTTTCAAAAATCCATGCGTGTGAGTAGTGAGACCTGATTAAGATCCCTATGTGCATGTCTGTAAGCAATACATGATGGTGAGAACATGTTGCTGCTTCAAATATAAGAAATTATTGGTTTGGTATTGTAAATGTTTTTGTTACGGACATAAATCAGCCTCCCTTCTCTGTATACGTAGACATATAAAATTGAGTGCAAAATTGCAACATCAAACACTGAGATTTATGTGCCTTGCTTACCTATTTACTGTGGCCTAATGTTAGATGTGGTCACAATTTATTGTTGCAGTGTTCTGTATCTCTACAATATTACCTCTATTCCAAAATACATGTCGTTTTAGCTTTTCTAGATTCGTAGTTTTTGCTACGTATCCAGGTATATATTATGTCTAGATTCATAGCAAAAACTATGTATCTAAAAATGCCAAAACGACCTACATTTTAAAACGGAGGAAGTAACATATAATAATAAATTTAATCTGCAAGGCCATGCCCAGGCTTCAGAGCCTCAGTTTCACCCTTGCCCAGAGTGCAAGCCGATGCCGTGCTCGATCAAGCGTGGAGGGTAGGTTTGCCAGAGATGAGCCACAGGCCAGGCTATGAATGATCAATGAAAATAAGTAATATAGCCAAAACTGAACAGAAAAAGGCATCAAAGCAGTAGTGATGGCAATTTGGTCTATAAGCATGATCACCGATCAATAGACAATCAACTGAAATTGAAGAGTGACCATGACAACTACCGATGGAAGTACTAATGTTGGTAGAAGCAGAATACCTACTGAAATTGTGTAATTTTATAAATAGTAAATTTCACCAGAGGTCTTTAAACTCGTCCCATGTTTTTATTTTGGTCCCGGAATTTTCAAGACGCATAGTAAAGGTCATTAAATTTGTTTGGTATTCTCATTTGATTCCCAGTGCCCACTGAGTGCATATTATTGTTAAACTTGTCATGTTTTCTCATTCTACTCCATATAATTTCATAATGCATTTGCTTATTTAGAAAAACATTTTGTGATTTTATTTCAAATATTTAGGTTTTCTAACAAGTTTGTATCACGCTCAAACTTGATTAAAAAAATGTGATTTGTCTTCATTATTTTTAGCAAGGGTCACCTAGAGCCAAAGTATTTTTTGTGATTTTCTCATGTAATTTTGGAGCAAAGTTCAACGGTTTTCAAATCACTTTAAATTATAAAATAAAATCAAGTACTAAATGAATATGTTCAAATAATAACTCTTAAAATAACAAATCACAAAATTTGGAACAAGTTTGATGGTTTCAAATTTGGTTTCAAATTTAGAAAGTTTGAAACAAATCACAAAGGTTTGCCTAAATAAATGAATGCAATTTGAAAGTATGGAGACTAGAATGAGAATGCGGAACAATTTTAAGGATAGCTGTTGAAATTTACTCTTTTGTAAATATAAAAACCGTGAAACAAGAAAAGAAAAAGGGATGTAGCTTTTTCTCTAGTAGGGAATTCCTCAGTTGCCCATGGTCATGCAGCACACAGGCCTCCATGTAGGAACATTCTCCCAAGCAGAGTTACTATCGAGAACCACATGTCAATTTCTACATTCTACTTTGTTGACAGCACAGATTAATCATTTTTTGTGAGCTCTGATATGCCTTAAGGAATGTTTGTTTCAGCTTATTTCCGATTTTCAAGGTTCGCTTATGGAGAATCCAAAAGTCAGATGACTTCCATAATCCATAATCGAGAATCCGGCTGGATTATAGATTCTCAATTATGGATTATGGGAGTCATCTGACTTTTTGATTCTCCATAAGCGAGCATTCAAAATCAGCCATAAGCTGAAACAAACACCCTCTTAAACGTTTTAAAACAATATGCCCGGCAAAATCGGGGTGTGTTTCTGGTTAGGCCAGGCAGGGTCCATTTGCCAGGGTAATCAACAATTAGTATTTGCCACTGTAATAATTTACATAAGCTCTTAGGTTTAGGCTACGTGTGCAGTGACGTCATCACTTCCAGTCCACTGCCCTGCTGGCAGTGACTGTGGCACTCTCACATTATATTGATAAAACGCTGATTAAAAGAGTGCTAAACTACTCCTTTTTTAATTTGGCTCCAATAATTTATGAGCCTTTTTACGGTGCTCACTTAGTAGTATACTAGTATAGAGAAAATCTAACCATCAAATTTTAAGGATAATTTAGTAATTTTTTATCTTTTCAGATTTAATAATATTATAACTTTGTACTGATGTCAAAAAATTATATAATAGTGAAGTCATTTGTGTTCTTTTGTCGATAATATCCTTATACTCCTTATACTACTCACATATACTACCTATACCATAAGTGAAGTCTTTGGTAGTATGCAATTAATCTTAGCCATCAGATGTTTATACAATAGTCTTTTTATGAGCCTTTTTATGCCCTGAAAATTCTTTTTGGTTTAGTTTCAAATTGATTACGTTTGCATTACCATATAGTTTACTATCAGAGAGGAATATAACATGTAATGGTAGTCATCAGTAACATATTCCCTCCATATATCATTGTAAGTCGTATTTGATTTAAGAAATTTAAACTTGAATTTTGACAAACGATCAGTAAAATTATCTAATAGTTCAGTATATACAAACACAGATCCATACCAAGTGAATATTGAAATAGTATTGACTATGTAGAAATTGATAATATATTCTAATATAAATCAAAAGTGAAATTAGACGTTTGAAGAATTTTCCTTCAGAATTATACGTTTCAAAAAGAGCTTTTTTTTAGAGACGTTTCAAAAAGAGCTTTTTTTTTAGAGACGTTTCAAAAAGAGCTAGAATAAGCATTGGGCTGGACTCGGCACGGGCCCGATTCTATTTATTATGCAGCCTTTCCACGCTGGGCCCAATCATGCCCTGTTTTCTGCTTGGGCCATGCCGGGCCCATTTGCCAAGTAATATTACTATAAATAAATTTTCTTATGATTTATTTGCCACTGTAATAAGTCCGTAATTGACATCAGCTCTTACATGTTTAGGCAAGCCGACATGTGCAGGGACGTCATCACATCCAGTCCCCTGCCTCTCTGGCACTCTCACTCTCACTCTATATAGCTCGAAGCTCCCACCCGTTCAGGGAACAGACCGCACCACCAAGAAAAGTCACGGCCGGGCGGCAGCACCAACCACCGGAGAGCATTAGCGGCGAGCATCCTGCAACTGCTGCTGCTGCCATGGCCGCCGTTCCCCGCATGAAGCTGGCTCGCAGGGGCTGGAGGTCTCCGCGCAGGGCCTGGGATGCATGGGCATGTCCGCCTTCTACGGCCCGCCCAAGCCCGAGCCCGACATGATCAAGCTCATCCACCACGCCGTCGCCGCCGGCGTCACCTTCCTCGACACCTCCGACATCTACGGCCCGCACACCAACGAGGTCCTCCTCGGCAAGGTCGGTCGCTGAGGCTCGGATTTTGGATCTCTGTTCTTTTTCGGTTTGCACCGAAGGTGTTCGATGTAATGCCTCTCAGTTTCCGAGCAGGCGCTGCAAGGTGGGGTGAGGGAGAAGGTCGAGCTGGCCACCAAGTTCGGCATCTCGTTCTCCGACGGCAAGCGCGAGATCCGCGGGGATCCAGCATACGTGCGCGCGGCCTGCGAGGGCAGCCTCAAGCGTCTTGGCGTCGACTGCGTCGACTTATACTACCAGCACCGCATCGACAAGAGGGTGCCCATCGAGGTCACGGTGAGTGGGCCTTGGTCGTTTGATTTAGTTTCTTTGGTTGGTAGCTGGGGATGGTGGATGTGAACGCACAAGTAAAGGATTCAAATGCTAGTGAGGGGAAAGTTCTAGAGGGACACTGAGAGTGGTGCGGTTGGTGGAGGTAGATTTGTTGAATACTCCATGCCTAGAGTGAGAATGAGAGGTGATACAAAAATAGGAGCCCTGCTGGTGTATGATGAAATCTCCCTTCTATAATTAGTGCAAAACTGGTCAACTGCATCAATCACCATCATGAGTTTACCAAAGAAAAATAAAAATAAAAGAAAACCACTATCCTGGATGCATCCTGTTACACTCTGCAAGTGCATCCTTAAATCTGAATCAAGTGTAAATCAGGAAAAGTAGTCCAAGAATCAGTGGATATTAAAATGATTCTAATTTGGAAGATAGCTTCTGTACTGGCAGTAATTTCTTGGAGCTCATATGAGATACCATTGCCTATAATTACCAGCATTATATAGGTCTTAGGATTATATAGGTATTAGGATTATATCGCTTGGCTTATCAGCCACCAGCCAGCAGTATTTTTCTCTCTGCAAAAACCAGCACCAGCAACCAGCCACCGGCCAGCCAGCAGTATTTTTCTCTCAGCACAAACCAGCACCAGCCACCAGCCAAACGAACAGGCCGTTATTAGTGCCCCTGCAAAAACCGAATTATGAAGTTTTTAAATCATTGCAGGTTACTGTTTTATGCAAATGACTTCTTGCTCGTCGTATTATTTTCCACCATGAATCTGCGTTGTGGCTTGTAAACCATGAAAATTTTCTCTTCTAAAGAAAGAGTATTGATGTTTTTTTTGTTACTAGATGGGTGAACTCAAGAAACTTGTTGAAGAAGGAAAGATAAAGTACATTGGATTATCTGAAGCATCTGCGTCAACTATTAGAAGAGCTCATGCAGTCCATCCTATTACTGCAGTTCAACTGGAATGGTCATTATGGTCTAGGGATGCAGAAGAAGATCAAATTCCAACATGCAGGTACTTTTATGAAAAATCGAACATAAGAGCTCTCCAGTCACTAAATAGGGAGCTTTATTTCCTGAATTATCTCCATTCTGTGACAAATTCAGGGAACTTGGAATTGGAATAGTAGCCTACAGTCCACTAGGCAGAGGGTTCTTGTCCAGTGGGGCAAAAATGGTTGACTCACTATCCGAGCAGGATTTCCGCAAGGTGAACTGAAACTAAATACCTATGGAACATTGATCGTGTCTTTGTACCAAGTTAATTTATCATTATCCTTTGGTTCTACTTTTCATAGGACTAAGAAGCATTTCATAAATTTTGGAATAATTCTTCTTCATTGGATATGGCCTAAATATCCATAATACATTGTGCACCAATCCATGATGTGTATCTTTACCATTTACATGGTCTTAGATACCTTTTTGGATTCTGACCTTCCATTTGATGTATGAAAAAGAACTAAAAGAATTAAAAAAAAGAACTATGAATACAATCAGTTGCCTCTTCCTAATGAGAATTTCATACTTCTGCAGCATCTGCCTAGGTTTCAACCTGAGAATCTTAACAAGAATTCTCAGATATTCGAACGTGTCAATGCAATGGCAGCAAGAAAAGGATGCACACCATCACAACTTGCATTGGCTTGGGTTCACCATCAAGGAAACGATGCTTGGGTTCAAAATTTGTGAAGATTCTACTCATCTAAGGAGCACTACAAGGTACACTCTTTCATTATCTAATGTTTTATTTAGCTTATAATCCTTCTATTAATATAAAATGCTAGAAAATCTTATAAATTAATAGAAAATCTTATAAATCTTATAAGGCTTATAGTAATGTTATATTTAATGAATATAGTAATGTAGTTTTAGAAATTTATTTATATAATGGAATATATATTATAATTTGTATTTATTTATATATTAAATTTTTTTATCTTTTAATTGTATTGTATATTTGTTATTGGTTAATAATGTAGATGAATAGACAATGGATGTACGGGGACCCCCACGCTCAGACGTTCCGTGATGGCCTTAGGACGTTTCTCGATGCCGCCGAGGCTAACAGGATGCCGTCCGGTTTCATGTTCTGCCCATGCACCCATTGTAAAAATATACAATCGTACAAACAAAGAGGTTGTCTTCAGGTGCATTTGATGAGGCACGGTTTCACGAGGAATTATTCTGTTTGGACGAAGCACGGTGAAAGAGGAATTCTAATGGATGAAGATGAAGAAGACGAGGCCGATGACGACATTCCGTTATTGGCTCAATACTACGGTTCCTTTGCATATGCTGCAATGGGTGATGCCGATGAGGAAGATGTTGCTCGGGAAGACGATGCTCAGAAAGATGTTGCTCAGAAAAATGAACCTACTGATGGACTTGGGCAAATGTTGCGTGATGCCGAGAAAGACTGCGGCAATGATAAGGAACTGAAAAAGATACAGTGCATGTTGCAGGACCACAAGACTGACCTGTACCCAGATTGCAAAGAGGGGCTAAAGAAGTTGGGTAGCACACTTGAACTTCTGCAGTGGAAGACAGCAAATGGTGTTACTGATAAGGGTTTCGAGGAGCTACTGAAACTCGTAAAGAAGATTCTTCCAGAGGGTAACAAATTGCCATCGACGACGTATCAAGCAAAACGTGTTGTTTGCCCTCTCGGTTTGGAGGTGCAGAAGATACATGCATGTCCTAATGACTGTATCCTTTATCGCGGACAGTACGAACACATGGATCGTTGTCCGGTTTGCACCTGCGCACGATACAAGATCAGGCGGGACGACCCTGGTGATGTTGGGGGAGAGCGTTCTAAGAAAAAAAAATCCCTGCGAAGGTGATGTGGTATTTCCCTCTGATACCCCGTCTGAAGCGTTTGTTCAGGAACAAAGACCATGCCAAACTGATGCGCTGGCACAAAGAAGAACGTAAGCAGGATGGCATGTTGAGACACCCCGCCGATGGATCCCAGTAGAGGAACATCGACAGAGCATTCCCAGAGTTTGATGCTGATGCGAGGAATGTTAGGCTTGGTTTAAGTACCGATGGCATGAACCCTTTTGGTGAAATGAGCAGTAGTCATAGCACTTGGCCCGTGACTGTTTGTATCTACAACCTACCCCCTGGCTCTGCATGAAGCGGAAGTTCATTATGATGCCAGTGCTCATCGAAGGCCCAAAGCAATCTGGCAACGACATTGATGTGTACCTAAGACCATTGGTTGACGAACTTTTGCAGCTGTGGAAGAATGAAGGTGTTAGCATGTGGGATGAGGACAAGCAGGAGCAGTTTGACCTTCGAGCACTGCTTTTCATAAGCATCAACGACTGGCCTGCACTAAGTAACCTATCAGGACAATCAAACAAAGGATATAAAGCATGCACTCACTGTTTAGAGGAAACCGAAAGCATGTATTTAAAACATTGTCGTAAAGTTGTGTACATGGGTTACCGTCGATTCCTTCCGGCGAAGCATGAGCTACGAAAGAAATGTGCGCATTTTCGCGGGAATGCTGACCGCCGTACAAAGCCGAGACACCGGAGTGGAGAAGAGCTATTTGATATGGTGAAGGACCTACACGTGGTGTTTGGCAAGGGAGACGGAAGCCAGGCTGCTCAGACGGGCGAGGATGGTCGTGGCGCGATGTGGAAGAAGAAGTCTATCTTTTGTGAGCTACCTTATTGGCAACGTTTAGAGGTCTGTAACGCGATTGATGTGATGCATCTGACGAAGAATCTTTGCGTGAACTTGATAAGCTTCCTGTGTACTTATGGGAAGCCAAAAGATACACCGGAAGCACGTCAGGATCTGAAACGATTGAAGCAATGGACTGATCTACATCTAGAAAAGAGAGACAAAGGACGCTGGTACTTGCGTCCTGCCAGCTTCACTCTCAGCAAAGAAGAGAAGGCAAGCATGTTTGAATGCTTGAACAGTATCAAGGTTCCGTCTGGCTACTCCTCCAATATTAAGGGAATAATAAATATGAAAGAGAAGAAGTTCACAAACCAGAAGTCTCACGACTGCCATGTGTTGATGACACAGCTGCTTCCCGTCATACTCAGGGGTGTGCTACCAGTTAACGTGCGGAAAGCCATTGTGAAGCTATGTGCATTCCTCAATGCAATTTCTCAGAAGGTGATCAATCCAGACCATTTAGATCAGCTACAGAACGACGTGGTGCAATGTCTTGTCAGCTTTGAGATGATATTTCCACCATCCTTCTCTGTCCTAAAGAAGTATGTCCGTAATCGTTCTCGTCCAGAAGGATACATTGCTAAGGGATACGAAACGGAGGAGGTCATTGAATTCTGTGTTGACTTTGTTGACGATCTTATGCCGATTGAATTCTATTAATTTATAAGATTTTCTAGCATTTTATATTGATTTTCTAGTAATTTATAAGATTTTCTAGTAATTTATAAGATTTTCTAGTAATTTATAATATTTTCTATTAATTTATAAGGTTTTCTATTAATTTATAAGATTTTCTAGCATTTTATATTGATTTTCTAGTAATTTATAAGATTTTCTAGTAATTTATAAGATTTTCTAGCATTTTATATTGATTTTCTAGTAATTTATAAGATTTTCTTATTTAATATATATTTTTAATAGGTATTAATAACTGAATTAAAACAAGTATTAATAACTATATATTAAAAACTATATTTATTAGATTCCCAAATAGTAGCCCCCGGTGCTAAAGGCCGGTTTGGAAACTGGGCGCCAAACGAAAATTTGGGGCCTTTAGCACCGAGTTGATCTAAAATCCGGTGCTAAAGGCCCCCAATTTTCGTTTGGCGCCAGTTACGGCATTTAGCACCGGGTGTAGAAGACCCGGTGCTAAAGGTCCTTTAGGACCGGGTGGTGGGAAGACCCGGTGCTAAAGGGCCTTTAGCACCGGGTGTTGTACAGTCCCGGTGCTAAAGGGCCTTTAGCACCGAGTCGTGGCTGCACCCCGTGCTAAATGCCCCGAACCTATATAGGCCGGGGACTTCTCTCCCCTCCCTCGCTTCGCCCTCATCTCCTCCAGATCGAAACCGCCGGCGCCCCCTCGTCTCCTCAGCCGCTGCCGCCCGTCGCCGTCGCCCGTCGCCGCCGCCACCCGTGGTCCCCGCGCCCACGCCGCCGCCGCCTGTCGTCCCCACGCCCACGCCGCGCCGCCGCCCTCGTCCCGAGCCGCGCCGCCGTCCCCACGCCCGTCGTCGTCGTCGTCCCTGCGCCCATCGTCGTCCCTGCGCCCGTCGTCCCCGCGCCGGCGCCCCTCGTCCCCGTGCCGGTGCCGCTCCTCGTCCCCTCGCCGCCGCCGCTCGTCCCCGCGCCGCCGTCGCCCGCCGCCCATCACGCGGTGAGCCTCTGTGAAGCCGGCCTTAGTGCCGTGCGTGCATGTTTGTGAACCCGTTGCACATTTGCTTAGCGAACGTGTTCGGCCATGCGCACGCTAACCAAATGCGCTTAGCCGAACGCGTTCGCTAAGCACATACATTGAAAATGTTAGAAATTACATTGAAATGTATATTGGAAATGTTATATTGGAAATGTATATTTGAAATGTTATATGTTTGAAATGTATATTCGAAAATGCTTCATTTAAATGTATTGGAGATATTTACATTGAAATGTATATTGGAAATGTTATATGTTTGAAATGTATATTGGAAAATGCTTCATTTAAATGTATTGAAGATATTTACATTGAAATGTATATTGGAAATGTTATATGTTTGAAATGTATATTGGAAAATGCTTCATTTAAATGTATTGGAGATATTTACATTGAAATGTATATTGGAAATGTTATATGTTTGAAATGTATATTGGAAAATGCTTCATTTAAATGTATATTGGAAATTCTATGTATATTAGAAATATATGTGCTTCATTTAAATGTATATATTTCTTATCAATTATTTTTAATTCTATGTATATTAGAAATATATGTGCTTCATTTAAATGTATATTGGAAATGTTATATGTTTGAAATGTATATTGGAAAATGCTTCATTTAAATGTATTGGAGATATTTACATTGAAATGTATATTGGAAATGTTATATGTTTGAAATGTATATTGGAAAATGCTTCATTTAAATGTATATTGGAAATTCTATGTATATTAGAAATATATGTGCTTCATTTAAATGTATATATTTCTTATCAATTATTTTTAAAATTATGTATATTAGAAATATATGTGCTTCATTTAAATGTATATTGGAAATGTTATATGTTTGTATAATGTAATAGTAACAGACTATGACTGCTCATTACTGAAATCTCGCCGGAAGCGGAAGGCCGCAGATAAGGAGGCGGGCCCATCCAAAAAGGTTCCTCAGCTCGGCCAGCAACCTCAGCGGCCCTTGGGTCCATTGCCATCTCTGGACGAGCTTAACGTGCAACGAGTAATGGCCGAGACTGGACTAACCAGAGCGCAAGTCCTGGGGAAGAAGAGGTGCCTGTAAACACAACGCTGAAGTGGCCGTTTAAGCTTGGCGAGCCTATGGTCCCTCCTAAAATGGAGAGCAAGCTACAGACGAAGATGCACCGATTCCATGAGTGGTACTTGGAAGAATCAAGAAGGAATAAACGGCGCATGATCAAAGTAGGCGTGAAGGACCATGATTTCTACGATGGTGACGAGGATTGTGTCTGGCTGAGGTTTAAGGATATATATGAGCTGTACCACCGCGACGCCATGGACGTGGATTTGATCACCTGTGGACACTGTAAGTACTTTGTTGTTGCTTATAATTCACAGTTTGAAAACAATAATTCCAATCTATGCTGACGCGGGCTTTATTTATTGCTTAACATATGCAGAATGGAGATTCAAAAATGTCGGAGATCCGGGATATATGATGTTGGTTTCGTGGATCCTCGAAGGATAAGTGAAAATATGATATTGATGAATCCTAAGGAAACATATGGAAACCTATACAAGTACATTAAGAAACAAAATTACTGCGACTCCATACTAATCACGTACAACATCGAGTGAGTACATACACAAGCTTCTTCTTATACTGTCTGTGTACTATTTCATTTCTGATTATAATGTATACATGTATACAGATTCCACTGGTTCCTAATAATATTGTGTCCTGACCGGGGTGTCGTGAACGTCTTTGATTCATTGCACACTCCAAAAGAAAAACTACAGAACATCATGGACATGATGACAAGGTGATGAGCCCTCTGTGAAGCCGGCCTTCGTGCCGTGCGTGCATGTTTGTGAGCCGGCCTTCGTGCCGTGTGTACGTGTTTGTGTGTGCAGGTACCCGTTGCATGGCCGAACACGTGTTCGGCCATGCGCATTTGGTTAGCGAACGCGTTCGCTAACCCATACATTGGAAATGCATTGTATTGGAAATATTAGAAATATATATGCTTTATATGTATTGAAAATATTAGAAAATATTAGAAATTTATTTTATTGGAAATGCGTTGTATTGGAAATATTAGAAATATATATGCTTTATATTTATTGGAAATTTATTTTATTGAAATGCATTGTATTGAAATATTTACATTTAAATGTATATTGGAAATTTTATATCGGAAATTCTATGCTTCATTTAGATGTATATATGCTTCATTTAAATGTATATTGGAAATTCTATGTATATTAGAAATATATGTGCTTCATTTAAATGTATATTGGAAATGTTATATGTTTGTATAATGTATACTATCGAAAATGTTTATTATCGGAAATTCTATCGCGTACCTGAACCCACCGCGCACCCGAACCCCTTAGCGAATCCGTTTTCGCGCACCGACCCCCTTAGCGAACCCGTTCGCGTCACGCACCCGAACCCTCAACAAACCACTTCGCATCGCGTACCCGAACCCTTAGCGAATCAATTCACACCGCGCACCCGAACCCCTTGGCGAATCCGTTTTTCACGCACCGACCCCCTTAGCGAAAATGTTAGAAATATTGGGAATTTGTATACTTTGTATATATTTCTTATCAATTATTTTTAATTCTATAGATGGCGGACAACAACAACCCCGTCCCACCCATGCAAGAGGACAACAACAACCCCGTCCCACTCATGCAAGAGGACAACGACATGTTCTTTGCGAATCAACTTTTTAATATTGTAACCCAACCAATGTCCATGGATGAAGTGTTGGGGATCATTGGAAGGGACGGAAATGTTGAAGGGGCCGCCAATGTCCAGGGCGAACGTGTCCAGGGCAGCACTATTGAAGGGGCCGGTAACGAGCCCTCGTCTAGTCAGGTGTGTATATATAACATAAATTTGTACTGTATATGTCAATTATCTATATCATCTCTATATCTAACATAAATATGTATCATATATATATAATTTGTGTAGGCCGCCTCTGCTTCTACAAGTCGAGCTAAGAAATCAAAACGATCGACCACGAAGAAGCTGAAGGATGTCAAGTTTCACATCACTAGAGTGGAGGATGACGGGGAGCCAGTTGAGCCCCCAAAAGTGGCCAAGAAATTTGTATCTCAGTGCGGGGTAATTGTACGGGACAATGTGCCCATTAGCATCAGAAAATGGAAGTCCACGGACCCCTCTGAGGAGTACGTGCTCCCCGATACAGAGAAGGAGATGCTATGGAGGGAATTAAAGGCAATATTTATTGCTTATAATTCACGGTTTGAAAATAATAATTCCAATCTATGCTGACGCGGGCTTTATTTATTGCTTAACATATGCAGAATGGAGATTCAAAAATGTCGGAGATCCTCAATATATGACGTTGGTTTCGTGGATCCTCGAAGGATAAGTGAACAAATGATATTGATGAATCCTGAGGAAACATATGGAAACCTATACAAGTATATTAAGAAACAAAATTACTGCGACTCCATACTAATCCCGTACAACATCGAGTGAGTACATACACAGGCTTCTTCTTATACTGTCTGTGTACTATTTCATTTCTGATTATAATGTATACATGTATACAGATTCCACTGGTTCCTAATAATATTGTGTCCTGACCGGGGTGTCGTGAACGTCTTTGATTCATTGCACACTCCAATAGAAAAACTACAGAACATCATGGACATGATGACAAGGAGATGTATATTTTCCCCTACTTAATTCACCCCTTACACTCGCAATGACTTAACTCAATTTTTTTGTTCGCAGGGCCTGGAATCAATTTCGTCAAGAACACCCGGGTATTCAACATGAAACACTAAAATGGAACATTGGCTTTCCGGTAAGCAAGTAATTTGTACATGTAGGCCTCGACTAATATATTATATGAATTTTACTTAATTTCTTTTGGTCGACAGTGTGCCAAACAGGGGAAGGGAAATAATTTATGTGCATACTATGTTTGCGATTACATGTGGAATTGGGGACATAAAAAGCTTACACAACACGATATTATGGTACGTAATAATAAACACATTTCCATTATTATTAAGTGCACAATTATTGTCTCCAACTCGGGGGATTAAATATCTTTCAATTATTTGTAAATTATAGATGTTCAACCTGAAGGAAGAGTCCCTAGAGCTAGAAAGAATTGACGCAATTGCAGAACAGCTCGTCGGATGGATCTGGGACGAGGTCGTCAATCCCCGAGGAGAATTCCACTCGCCAATACTGGAGGACGTGCCGGACAGTCCAACAAGCTAGTCGTCAATCTTAATTAAGTAGAAAATACAGTTTAAATATATATAACTCGAGTTGACATGCATGAATATCTACTTTTGTAATATATATGTCTTCTATTTTGATGAAATGTTAGCTAATATGAATATAGAGTCGGCCGAATACGCATTAGAATACACGTATTAGAATATATACGCATATAGACGTGCATGCATGGCTACTGAAAAAAGCAAAAAAAAAGAAATCCGGGGCCTTTAGCACTGGTTGCAGACAGCAACCGGTGCTAAAGGCAGGCCCTTTAGCACCGGGTGCAGCCACGACCCGGTGCTAAAGGCCCTGCTAAAGGCGCTGCGGGGCAGGCCCTTTAGCACCGGGTCGTGGCTGCACCCGGTGCTAAAGGGACCCTTTAGCACCGGTTATTCAACCCGGTGCTAAAGGGGTACCCCTTTTAGCCTCGGATTAGTTGCACCGGGTGGGAAACCCGGTGCTAAAGGCATTTCCCACCCGGTGCAGATGTTGATCATTCTGGCAGTGGTACCATATCTACAAGTTGTTGGGATGCAGAATATGCTCAGGTCTTCGTTGGAAGAGCTTCCATAAGATGTGCTTGCCTTGTTGGAAGTGATGATTTGTGGTAGTGAGTGTGTATGCATACCTCATTTCTTATATCTGTGCTTTAGAACCACTGGTGCGATGAATAAGCTTTGTGTACTGTACGAGTATTAATTTATATTACTTATACATTGAAATTTTGTAATAGATGGAAGTGTGAAATTATTACTCTGACTGACTGGTTAATGACCTTGTGTACTTTTGTTGGAATAACCATCCTTGTTAGTTTCAGTGAAAGCAACTAATTTTAGCATAATCCAAAATTGGACGAAGAAGGTAACCTATTCATGAAGTTAACACATACATCACGGTATATGTAGCAGCAACCACATTAATCGAAGGGACACTAGATTTTTAGGGCCTGTTTGGAACCAAAAAATAGAAAATGGAGAGGGGAATACATGAATAGCATGCAAAGCTATAGCAAAATAGAGGAATGGAAAACAAAGGATAAAAAAAAAGATTTTTGGAATGCATGAACGAAAATCAGGAATAGGGCTACATTGGTTTGGATTCTGGATTCTGTTTCGGACCCGGTTTCTACCCAGGAATGTTTCTCTATGTATTGAAGTCACTTTTATGAAATTCTTTAAGCAAGCGATTCCGAAAAGGATGGTAATTTTAGAAAATAATGCGGAAAGTAACTCTAAGGTGGAAAAAGTAAATAATACGGAAATAATGCACAACAAGTAAAATATTGCTTCTAGAAAAAGTAAATGCAGAAAATAATGTAAAAAATAATACGGAATGTAAAGTGTAGATAACGTAAATTCCGGCACGATGATTTATCCTGAGGTATCTTAAAGCAACACTTTCCCCTAGTCTCAAGGGACGAGCAAGGACCTTGCTCTCCGGTACAGTAACTCCATGAATAGCCGATGGGTTCTCTCCGCTCTCGATTGGGTCACCACCTTGCCTCTCCCGGATGCTCCTTGCCGCTTCAGTTGGTAGAGTTTCGGTAAAACACCAAGGGCCTCTACTCTCTTTCACAACAATCGGCGACCACTCCACAAACTCAGTTGGAGGGTCTCGTAAGACTTATAAGCCCTGGATTTAAAACACAAGGTGCGCACAAGCTCCATTAACAAAGGGTGTGCAAACCTCATCTAACTCTGGTCTAATCACTAAAGATATATGCTAATAGACCTAAACTAGAACTAATCAAGACCTAAGCCTTGTTGCTAATTTCCCTAATATTTTCTTGATCAATTTGGTAGATAGAGCACTCAATTTTGTGTACAAGACACACTAGCAACTTCTCCAAGCTCTAACACACTTGAAATAGCCGAGCAATGGGGTATAAATAGTTATATTGATAAAACACTGACTAAAAGAGTATTAAACAAATACTTTTTTAATTTATGCCCTGAAAATTCTTATCGGTTTAGTTTTCAAACTGATTACGTTTGCATTATCTTATAGTTACTATCGGAGAGGGATATAACATGTAATGATAGTCATCAGTAACATATTCCCTCCGTATATCGTTGTAAGTTGTATTTGATTTAAGAAAGTTAAACTTGAATTCTGACAAACGATCAGTACTGAGCATGGCTGCAGATACAAGCCACTGGAACCGCCAGCACAGAGCATGTACCTCTCCAAGATCCTAATGCGGCCCTTCTTAGACCTCCACAACATCGAAGCAGTCAGTCTGAACCGGTTCGTTACCCCGTGGATGAAATAACTCAACGGACCGCGTGTGAGCTTGTCGTGAGGCAGAAGAACATATCCGTGGTGGTACGTATGCGACATTAGTTTGTATATTTCGTAAATATCATCATAAATATTATTCATTTACTAACTTCCTTTCTACTTATTTTATTAGGTCACACACTGTATGACCAAACCAGTGGAACCAGGTCAAAGATGGCATTGCATGGAGATTCCACATGGTTACGTACCCGTTGAGGTGGAGCAAGTCGTTGACCAGTGGAATGACTTGGAACTTGACATCGCCGGAGGTGACAGAGAAACAAAACTCGGGGAGTGTTCTCACGGGATCATTCTATGGAGCAAGCGAGACATCGCCATACCTGGTAGCACCAAGTCTCCTTCAGATCCCCCGACTCCAAGAGGTCCACCGGATCACGATTCTCTGGCAGCTCATGACGCAAACCCGTCTCCGTCTCCGTCTCGTCCGCGGCAGAAGTCTCCGTCTCCACCGCGGCAGAAGCCTGAACCAAAGAAGCACTCTAAACTGGCTAGCTTGGCCCCTCCACCACAGAAGAAGCCACGAAAGGTCAAAGAGAAGCCTGCACCATCGAAAAAAGCTTACGACCTGACTCAAGAAGAGCTCGATGCCTCTGTTAAAGAAGACGTAAAGAGGCAACTTTTCACGAGAAAACAACCAGAGCCGAAGATTGACCCCGCCACGGCAAAATCCTTCCTCCAAAATTTGACTAGGGGACAACAGAAGAGGGCACAGGTATCAGACTATGACCGCTCATTACTGAAATCTCAAGGGAAGAGGAAGGCGGCGGCGTCCAAACCTGTTGCTCAGCTCGGCAACCAACCTCAGTGGTCAGTGTCCCAGTTGGCATCTGAGTACGAGCTGAACGTGCAACGACAAATGGCTGAGACAGGACTCTCGAGAGAGGAAATCATGGGAGAAAAAGAAATCCCTGTGAGCACATCGTTCAGGTGGCCATGTAAGCCATGCCAGCCTTTGGTCGGTCCAGAAATGGAGAGCACGCTACAAACAAAGATGCGCCGATTCCTTCAGTGGTATCCGGGACAATCAAGAAGCAAAAGGCGCATGTTTGGAGTTCGCGTAAAGGACCAAGATTTCTTCAATGGCGAGGAAACCCTCTGGTTGGAGTTCAAGGATATATATGAGGTGTACCACCAAGACGCCATGGACGTGTCTTTGGTCGCCTGTTGGGTATTGGAAGTGCTTTGTTCTCGTTTACATTTGACACTTGAAAAAAATTTAATCTTTGCCGACACGCCCTTTATTGCTTAACAATGCAGAATGGAGATTCAAAGATGTCGGAGGGAAGGAATATTTGACATTGGTTACATGGACCCGACAAAGATAAGTGACAAAATTATTTTGATGAATCGATAGAAAACATATAAAAATTTATACAAGTATCTCCAAAAATATAATTATTGCGACTCCATACTATTGCCGTACAACTTCGGGTGAGTACCTATACATGTATCTACTTACAGTGCCTATACAAAATTTTATGGACTCCATACTATTGCCGTTCAATTTTATTTCTCATTATAATGTCTACATGTATACAATTTTCACTGGATCCTAATCATAGTGTGTCCTGACCGAGGTATCGTCCACGTCTTTGATTCGTTGAAGTCTCCAACATATGCTTACCAGAACATCATCGACATGTTTACAAGGTGGCATATATTTACCCATTTAACTCAATTCTGTCCTTACAATCACAATGATTTAACACAACTTTTTGGTTCACAGGGCGTGGGATCAATTTTGTCAAGATAACCCTGGTATGATCCATGAAACACTCACATGGAAGACTGACTTTCCGGTAAGCAAGTAATTTGTACGTGTAGGTCTCCGCTAACCTATTATATGAATTTTACTTAACTTTATTTTTTGATCGACCGTGTCGCCAACAGGGGTCGGGAAATAATCTATGTGCATATTATGTTTGTGATAACATGCTCAAGTGGTTGACGAAAAAGATGACTCACCATGATGTTATGGTACGTAACACATTTTTAGGTTTTAATTTGATATATTTACTATTTTTTAGAAAAAGCACTTGATTTTATAATAAATTATATTATTTAGAAATATACGGCCTCATTTATTGATAATGGGATTCATTTATAATAAATAATATTATTATTAAATTTGAATTAATAAGTAAGGCACTTTGTTTATAATAAATGATTATTTAGAAATATAGGGCTTCATTTAATAATTACTATATTTGTATAATAAGAAAAACACTTTGTTTTATAATAAATGATTATTTAAATATAGACGGATATTTATATTTGTAAGTAAAACATTTATTTTATATTAAATGATTATTAATTGCACAATTGTTGTCTTCCATTCCACGGAATTAATATTTCCAATTATTTGCAAATTATAGATGATGAGGCTGGAAGAAGATAGACTCGATCAAGAGAGAATAGACGCAATTGCAGAACAACTCATTGGATGGATTCGGGACGAGGTCGTTAATCCCCGTGGAGAATTCCATCTCCCCCTAGAGGATGCGCCGTCAAGTCGTTCCTCTAGTCAGATTTCTTAATTGGTAATATACAGTTCAAATATATAACTCTAGTTCGATATCTAAATTATAATATATATATCTTCTATTTTGATTATATGTCTAGCTAATATGAATATATAGTACTACATGCATGGCAGCTGAATACATGTTTAAATACGTATCATAATACATATATAAACATATATAAACGTACATGCATGACGGCTGTAAAAAGTAACAAAAAAAAATAAATCCAGGCCCTTTAGCACGGGTTGTATGCACCAACCGGTGCTAAAGGCCCTCCTATCCCCGTTGTGTAGGCAGGGCCTTTAGCACTGGTTGGTGTTTAGAACCGGTGCTAAAGGATGGTACCCTTTAGCACCGGTTGGGAATCCGGTGCTAAAGTCCGTTCCTAACCGGTGCGGATGTGAGGTTCTCTGATAGTGAGTAAAATTATCTACTAGTTCAGTATACAAACACAAAGATCGATACCCAAATGAATATTGAGATAGTATTGACTACTGTAAGTAGCAACTGATAATATAATGCGATATAAATCAAAACTGAAATTCTACGTTTGAAGAAGTTTCCTTACAAATTAAACATTTCAGAAAGAGCTAGAATAAGCGTTGGGCTGGACTCGGCACATGCCTGGTTCTGTTTATTATGCAGCCTATCCATCCACGCTGGGCCCAATCAAGCTCTGTTTTCTGCTTGGGCCAGGCCGGGCCCATTGTCAAGTTATACTACTATACTAAAGGAAAAAGTCTATTTTACAACCCTCACGTTTGACAGAAGTTCATTTTTCGTCCTCAACGTGAAAAACCAGGAATCTTGCATCCCTCAACTCTTCAAAACCGTGCATTTTACGTCCCTCGGCGGTTTTGACGGCAGTTTCGCTGACGTGGCGGCGGTTTCGCTGACGTGACACGCTGACATGAGGTGCTTAAAATGGCTGAAATTTTGAAAAATCATATAAAATCATAAAAAATGATAAAAAGATAAATCTATTTTTTTTAGCTTCCACATGAGCATCTTTACACAATGAAGTCATTTATTTACATGATTGATATTATTTTCTAGTCGAAATAAAATTGGCAAGAAAATATGCCATAGAACTTGTAAAATACATAGTAAATATTTGAAAAATTATAAAATAGTAAATATAACTCCTGTGTGCCTCTGGTGAGTGTGTACATCTAGTAGAGTAGTTTGTTCATGTATTAGAAGTTTTTATACGGTAGAGTAAGATTATGTTTGTGCATGTGCTTAACATAATCCTATTATACCATATAAAAACATCTAATATGTAAAGAAAATAACTCTGATAGATGTACACACTCACCAGAGGCACACATGAGTTGTATTTACTATTTTATAATTTTTTCAAATATTTACTATGCATTTTACAAGTTCTATGGCATATTTTCTTGCATATTTTTTGACTAGAAAATAATATCAAACATGTAAATAAATAACTCCACTGTGTAAAGATGCTCATGAGGAAGCTAAAAAAATTAGATTTATCTTTTTATCATTTTTTTTACAATTTTATATGATTTTTCAAAGTTTCAGCCATTTTAAGCACGCCATGTTAGCGCGTCATGTCAGCGAAACCGCCGCCACGTCAGCGAAACTGCCGTCAAAACCGCCGAGGGACGTAAAATGCACGGTTTTGAAGAGTTGAGGGATGCAAGATTCCTGGTTTTTCACGTTGAGGACGAAAAACGAACTTCTGTCAAACGTGAGGGTTGTAAAATGGACTTTTTCCTATACTAAATAATTTTTCTGGCCCGCTACTCTCTCGAAGCGTCCCGTTCCTCTAGCACAGTAGAGAGAAGGGCGACTTCGAGGCGAGCTTAATTTCCACCGACGATTCGCCGGTTTCCCTTGCCTCCGGTGGCCTCTGCGGCGCCAGTGAGCAGGGGGGACACAGATCTGGTGGGTGGCCTACATATTTCCTCTTATTAGAGTAGTTCTAGGTAGGTTAGGGCTGGTATTCCAGGTGGCAAAGTTCCCGTGCCC
Source organism: Echinochloa phyllopogon (assembly GCA_033239725.1). Lineage (NCBI taxonomy): Eukaryota > Viridiplantae > Streptophyta > Magnoliopsida > Poales > Poaceae > Echinochloa > Echinochloa phyllopogon. The sequence continues at coordinate 19,687,684 of BTCW01000016.1, forward strand.
GCGACTTGGGAGCTAAGGTGAGTCGAAATAAAATAAATCCCCTGCTTGCACTCGCTTTCGGCCATCCTCGACCCGATCTGCTCGCCCTGTCACCGGCGATGGAGAAGGTTGAAGCCTGCAGGCTTGTGGCCAATGTGCCCGGTGGTGCTGCTCGTTCTGCCTCTCGGGGCTTGCCCAGCAGGATTGTGGCGGTGGTGTCCGGCGTGGCCGGCCGTGGCGACATGGGTGCTTTTATCCCTCGTGTGTCTTTACCGATGAAACTTGTCTTCTCGGCGTCGATCTTGGGAGGTTTGCTTACCAACACGAAAGTAAATCGGATTAGTTTTCTGATCCCACTAGTCTTGGTGGTTTAATTCCCCTTCGGGGTTCTTCGTCGTGCGATCTGGGGTTGATGGTCCTTGAGGTGCCACAATCCTCAATGTCTGACGATGCGTTGGTTTATGGCCAGCTTCTTCAGCCGGTTCGTTCAGCGTTAACAACACACATCAATTTCGATGGGCTGCTCAAGACGGCGTTTAAAACTTGTTCCTTCGTCGGAGAGGAAGTCGGCTTCAAGATGCGTTCTCTGACCGTCGGTGGCGAGGAAGACCAGGAGCTTACAAGGATCAGGGTGTATCTTCTCTTTGTTTTAAGGGTGTCTTTGTAAGTTTTGGAATGTAATCATCAAATATTATTAGGAATGAAGTATATCAACCCGGTTTCTCAAAAAGAATACTAAATAAATTTTCTAAAGATTTATTTGCCACTGTAATAACTCTATAAGTGACATCAGCTCTTACATGTTTAGGCAAGCCTATATGTCCAGTGACGTCATCACATCCAGTCCCCTGCCTTTCTGGCACAGTGTCACTTTCACTCTATATACTCCCTCCGTCCCATAATATAAGTATTTTTCGATTTCTGTGCATCATGTTTGACCATTCGTCTTATTAAAAAAATTATAAAAATATAAAATAATTATGATATACTTAAAATATATACAATGATAAAACATGTCATAACAAAATAAATAATATTTTTATGATTTTTTTGAATAAGACGAACAGTGAAACAGCGGCCCAGGGGCTTATACGACGGAGGGAGTATCTTGAAGCTCCTCTCGACAACAGACCGCCCCAGCACCAACCACCGGAGAGCAGCGGCGAGCATCCTGCAGCTGCCATGGCTGCCGCTCCCGTGTCCGTTCCCCGGATGAAATTGGGCCCAGGGGCTGGACTGCTGGAGGTCTCCGCGCAGGGCCTCGGCTGCATGGGCATGTCCCCCTTCTACGGCCCGCCCAAGTCCGAGCCTGACATGATCAAGCTCGTCCACCACGCCGTCACCGCCGGTGTCACCTTCCTCGACACCTCCGACATCTACGGCCCGCACACCAACGAGTTCCTCCTTGGCAAGGTCGGTCGCTGAGGCTCGGATTTTGGATCTCTGTTCTTTTTCGGTTTGCACTGGTGGTTTTCGATGCAATGCTTCTGAGTTTCCGAGAAGGCGCTGCAAGGCGGGACGAGGGAGAAGGTCGAGCTGGCCACTAAGTTCGGCAAATTGCTCGCCGACGGAAAGCTCAAGATCCGCGGGGACCAGGCGTACGTGCGCTAGGCGTGCGAGGGCAGCCTCAAGCGGCTCGGCGTTGACTGCGTCGACCTCTACTACCAGCACCGCATCGACAAGAGGGTGCCCATCGAGGTCACGGTGAGTGGAGCTTGGCCATTTGATTTCCTTGGTTGGTAGCTGGGGATGGTGGATGAGCACAAGGCTAGAAATGCGATTGAGGGGAAAGTTCTAGAGGGGACACTGAGAGTGATGGCGGTTAGTGGAGGCACATTTGTTGAATACTCCATGCCTAGAATGAGAATGAGAGGTTATACAGGATCCTTGCACGCTTTGTACAAAAATCCCAAAAGAATGATGTTTTATAGTTTTTCAGACAGATTAGAGGTGGCTGAAAAAGACACATGTGTCCTTAGTTAGTTAAGTTTATATGCATAAAATGGAAAAAATCTATTTTTAGTTAATGCATGCATGAGATTAGTTTTCATTTAATCCTTTATGCATGCTAAAACATCATTCTTTATGGTACAAATTTTGAATGCTAAAACATCATTTTTTTTTGGGTGGAGGGAGTAAATTAGTACTATACGAAACGAATTTACAAAAAAAATAGAAAAAGAAAAGAAAACCACATTCTGTATCCATCCTGTTACACTCTGCAAGTGTATCCATAAATCTGTGAACCAAGTGTAAATCAGGAATTAGTGGATATTGAAATAATTCTGACGTGGAAGATAGCTTCTGTACTGGCAGTAACATCTAGGAGCTCACTCATATGCGATACCATTGCATATAATTGCCAGCATTACAGGTCTTAGGATTATATGATATGTTTTATGTGTGCCTCTGCAAAAATGAATTATGAAGTTTTTAAACTATTACATGTTATGGCCAGTGGGCCGGCTAGAGGCCTAGGGCCTAGCCCGTAAACATGTGGGTACTGTAACAACACCCTGTAGATTAGGGTTTAGGAGAGTCACCTCTATTTAATAGAGACCCCTTATATCTAATTAGGTTAAGCAGAAGTAAAACCCAATTCTCAGAGCCTCCTTGGAGGGCGAGATTGGTTCTGCCTCTGCTGTTCGTGTTCATCTATCCCAGTTAAATTAGTCCATAACAACTTGGTATTCAGAGCCAGCTTTCTTGGATCGCATCTGCTTGCGCCGTCGCCACCACAAATCCCACCCATAGCCCATCCCTAATCCAATCCAGCCACTATGGGATTCTCAATATTCTAGATCCCAGCCTTTGATGGGAGTTCTGATCCATTGCAGTGGTTGCGTCATTGCGATCAGTGCTTCGATGCAGGGCAATTACACGAGACTATGAAGGTCTTCGAAGCTTCTTTCAGGATGGAAGGCGCCGCCAAACAGTGGTACGTCCGCCTAGAGAAGGACCATGACGAGCCGTCTTGGTCGAAATTCGTGGACGGCATCACCAAGCGCTTCGTGACGCCCGCTCTCACCCCATCTGCGGCGCCCGCCCCCGCGCCGGCGCCCTCGTCTTCGCCAAAAACCACGGCCTCGTCTTTGGCAGCGCCTTCTGCGACAATCGTCACGGTGACGCCCACGACACCTGTCTCATCGGCGCCCGTCCCCGCGGTGCCTTCCGCGACACCTCCTGCCGCAACTCGTGCGGAACCGCCACCCGCGTTGCTCATCATGGCGACTTCTACGGCAACCTCTTCGACGACCGCGGCAGCAACGCCATCAAGCCCGACAGTTGCCTGCTGCATCCAGCGTCTTCAGGCGGCAGCGGCGTTGCGTTTGCATGCGGCAAGTCGCGGCTTCCTTGCGAGGTGCCACCACATCCTTCAGACTGCAGTTGCACCCAGCACCTGTCGTGGGATTCTACTCATGAGAAGGGCCTATTGGATGTGCAGGAACAAGGCATGCATGTAGATGGGATCAGGTTCTTGATATTTCCTTGGGAGCCAGGAGGTTGTCTTGCTGCATGTTTGCATGCATCTAAGTCGTGTTCAGGAGAACAAATCAATTTTAGATGGGTCGTTGCTGCATCCCTGCATGCAATCTCTTTCCAGAAGGATCGGTGGCTGCATGCGTGGAGGAAAGGGAGTCAGCTTCCGAGATGGTTTGTTGCGGATAACAGATATGATGCATGCGCAGCAGACCCGGAGTCCATCTACGTTTCTCTCTTCAAGCTTCTCGATGGGGTCCTCCTTCAATTAGAGATGTGACGCGGATAAATAGTTGGAGTTTAATTAATAATAAGAGAATGAGCCGAGATGTAAAAGGCTTATTTTAGATAATGGTTTGTATCGAGTATTATCGTAGGCTGTCGAGTCGTCTTCGTAGGGTCTCTGCTATTCTGTGCATTATCCTAGCTCGAGGACGAGCTGTCTTCGAGGGGCGGTGAAGTGTTATGGCCAGTGGGCCGGCTAGAGGCCTAGGGCCCGGCCCGTAAACAGTATCCGCGGTACTGTAGCGCGTGGGTACCGTAGCAACACACTGTAGATTAGGGTTTAGGGTTTAGGAGAGTCACCTCTATTTAATAGAGGCCCCTTTTATCTAATTAGGTTAAGCAGAAGTAAAACCCTAATTCTCAGAGCCTCCTCGGAGGGCGAGATTGGTTCTGCCTTTGCTGTTTGTGTTCATCTATCCCAGTTAAATTAGTCCATAACATTACAGGTTACTATTTTATGCAAATGACTTCTTACTTGTCGTATTATTTTCCAAATTGATTCTGCACTGTGGTTTGAAAACCATGATTTTTTCTTTTTTAAAGAAAGATTATTGATTCAGTTTCTTTTTTTGCTTTACCAGATGGGTGAACTCAAGAAACTAGTTGAAGAAGGAAAGATAAAGTACATTGGATTATCTGAAGCATCTGCATCAACAATTAGAAGAGCTCATGCAGTCCATCCTATTACTGCAGTTCAGCTGGAATGGTCATTATGGTCTAGAGATGCAGAAGAAGAAGTAATTCCCACTTGCAGGTACTTTTATGAAAAGTCAAACGCAAGAGTTGTCCAGTCACTAAGTAGGAAGCTTTATTATCTGAGTTTTCTCCTTTCTAATTTCAGGGAACTTGGAATTGGAATAGTGACTTACAGTCCATTAGGCAGAGGGTTCTTTTGCAGTGGGGCAAAACTGGTTGACTCACTATCTGAGCAGGATTTCCGCAAGGTGAACTGAAACTTATACCTATGGAACATTCATTGTGCCTTGTAGCAAGTTAACATATCATTATGCTTTGGTTCTACTTTTTGTAGAACTAGGAGATATTTCATAAATATTTGGAAGAATTTTTCTTCATTGTATACATGCATGGCCTAAATATGCATAGTACATAGTGCACTTATCTTTGATTTGTGCCTTTCTCATTTACTTGATCTTAGATACCTTTCTGGATTATAGTCTCATCCATTTGATTTATACAATGGTCTCATGCATATATTCCAATAAAAAAGAATTATAAATACAGTCAGTTGCCTCTTCCTAATGAAATTTTCATAGTTCTTCAGCGTATGCCTAGGTTTCAACCAGAGAATCTAGACAAGAATGCTCAGATATTCGAGCGTGTCAATGCGATGGCGGCAAGAAAAGGATGCACACCATCACAACTTGCATTGGCGTGGGTTCATCATCAAGGAAAGGATGTTTGCCCCATCCCAGGCACAACAAAAATCGAGAACTTCAACCAGAATGTGGGGGCATTATCTGTGAAGCTGACACCGGATGAGATGGCTGAACTCGAGTCGTACGCTGCTGCAGGTGAAGTCGTGGGTGACCGTTATGCTCAGATGGCCAATACCTGGAAGGATTCCGAGACCCCGCCGTTATCGTCTTGGAAATCTGAATAGGCCAATACGGTATCATGGACTGTGTGTGTACCATAGCTACAAGTTGCGATGCAGAATATGCTCAGGCCTTCGTTGCAAGAGCTTCCATAAGATGTGCTTGCCTTGTTGGTTGTTGCAAGTGATGATCTGTGGTAGTGAGTGTGTATTGCATACCTTGTTTCTTATATCTGTGCTTTAGAACCACCGGCACGATGAATAAGTTTTGTCCACTGTATATGAGTATTAATTAATTTATCATATATTACTAGTATATTGAATTTTGTAACAGATGGAAGTGTGACATTATTACTCTGGCCAACTGATTAATGATCTTGTGTACTTAATTTGGAATAACCACGCTAGGAAAAGCTTGTTAGTTTCAGCGAAAGAAACTAATTTCAGCACAATCTGAAATCAGCTAAAAAAATGTAACATATTCACGAAGTTAAAAATATACATCACAAGGTATACATAGTAGCAACCACATAAATCAACGGACACTAGATTTTTAGGGCCTGTTTGGAACCGAAAAATAGAAAATTGAGTGGGGAATGCATGACTAGCATGCAAAGGTTATAGCAAATAGATGACCTCAGTCGCCTGCTTGGAACCAAAAAATAGAAAATTGAGTGGGGAATGCATGAGTAGCATGCAAAGGTTATAACAAATAGATGACCTCAGTCTCTTGAAGATGCTCTTGGGGGTAGGATTGCGTGCGTGTATTCATAGAGGCGAGTGTGCGTGCGTGTTTTGTAGCGTCTGTACTGTGTTTCTCAAAAAGAAAACAAAGGAACTATACCCAACAAAAGATGTTTGGAATGCACGAGTGAAAACAGGAGTCATAAGGCTAGATAAGTTTGGGTTCCAGATTCTCCTAGAAACGTTTTGGATCCTGTTTGTACCTAGGAATGTTTCACTGAGAATTAGAATCACTGATGGTAGTTGAAATACAAATCAAGTTGAAGGGACCGTGACATCCTAAAAGGGAGGGTGGAGTGAATTGGGTGTTCTAAAAAAGTAAGGCTCCAAGCACGTATAAAAACCTATTTCAAATTCTATCTAAATATGCACTAGGTTTTTCTATGTGTTTCTATCTCTACCACTCAAAAGTTTTGCACCATAGGTTCCAATCCTATCAACTACACATGGCAATTCTAGAAAAGGTAAATACAAAAAGTAGTGTAAAAAATAACGTGGAATGTAAATGGTAGAGAATGTAAACTCCAACATGACGCTTTATCTGAGATATGCCCCTCTCAAGGGTATGCCTGCAGAAGGGCCTTGTTGCCCAGTTAATAACTCCATGGATAGCCGTTGGGCTCTTCCCACACTCGAGTGGGTCACCACCTTGCCTATCCCGGATGCTCCTTGCCGCTTCCACTTGGTAGAGCGTCAGCAAAACACCAAGTACCTCTCCTCCTTCTCACATTCACCGGCGGCCACTCCACAGACTCGGTTGGAGGGTCTCACAAGACTTACAATCCCCGGAATTACAACATAAGGTGCACACAAGCACCAAGAGCAAAGAGGTGTGCAAACCTCGCCTGACTTTAGGCTAATCTTTAAAGCCATGCGCTAATAGCCTAAACTAGCACTAATCGAGACCTAAGCCTTGTTGCTAATTGCCCTAATATTTCCTTAATCACTTTGGTGGTTCGAGCACTCAATTTAGTATACAAGACACACCAACAACTTATCCAAGCTCTAGCACACTTAAAATGGCTGAGCAATGGGGTATAAATAGCCCCAACTCAGGAAACGTTGCCAACAGTTGCAACTTTTCTACATAACACCGACTGATTCGGCGAAGCACAGGAGGGGACACCGAATCAATCGGTCTATGCCACCTCAGCTAGCCGTTGGACATCCCAATCCCACTGACGTCTGGCACAAACACCGACTAATTCGGTGCTGCCCTCTTGACTCTTGTTGTACCCCGAATGGATCGGTGTATCCTCCTGAGCCGTTGTCTTCTTGCATCACCGACTGATTTGGTGTGCTGTCTTGGACATGACCAAATGAATCGGTCTTTCCAGAACCGTTTCTCAACTTGGCCAGCAACACCAATTGATTTGGTGTGCCTCTTGTACAACACCGATTGAATCGGTCTGATGCATCTGTGTTTCCAGAGACTAACTTTGACTTGGCCATGAACACCGACTGATTCGGTGCCTTCATTGGAAATGCGTCGGTGCTTTATTGATTTCTCCTGAGAAGTCCCTGTTACACAGATTGATTCAGTGTCCTGAAAATACTACACCGAATGAGTCGGTGTATAATCTTGTCCCGATTCTTCATGAGTTTTCGCTCCAATTCGTTTTCTTTGATCTTGCGATCATTTGGATGCCTCAGAAATATTCCAAGTGTATTTTGGTACCACTTGGACCAAGTACCATCATTTGGAAATCCAAAATATTTCTAAGTCATTGCATTTTGATGGCTTGGAATCAAACCTTGGGACATATAAAACCTACAAATATTCATCTAGATAAAACCATTAGTCCCAATGATCATGTTATCACTCAATCATCAAAATCATAAACAATTGCACATAGAGCCATTTTCTTACACAAGTGATTCTGAAAAGAGGATGGTAGAACGTGAAGCAACTGATTCTGAAAACAGGATGGCAGTTGAAAGGGAAGCAAGTGAATCTGAATCAGATCTCCGATTCACGTCACACGGAAGCTGTGTTGAAACCTGGTGCTTCCATATACAGCCCCAAGAATATGATCTACAAAAATCTTCAGTGTGATGTTCCCACAGATCCATCTCTGGATCTCCCTTCTGTAGGATGATAAGTACTGGTATGGATCTGATCTAGTAGTCAACAGTAGAATATTCTTGGATCATATGACTTTGTATGTCCTTCCAAATCCCCATTTATTGCAAACTGAAGGTACAGTTAGGCAGCTGGCATATGAAGAAACTATTGATGCATATACAGCCTTAGGTTGAACCAAAACTAACAACTATTTTTTGTATACATTTTATTTCTAAATGGCTCATTATATTGTACATTTTGTATATTTTTCATGTGCTGTAGTATTGCTGGGAAATAACCGTCATGTTTATTGCTAATTTGCTTCCATTCTTAGGACATGTGTGCCCAGGTTATACTAGAAATACACTCTTATCCGTTTGAGGAAAATTCTAAAGAAGAGCATGATAACCATTGGTAATCGTAAAATAACAACTGGTAAATATGAGATCTCTGCTATGTACGGTGGATCTCGGGAATTTTTTTCAAGAAAAACAACAACGGCGGCACGAGCTGTGCTTGGCATATATTTATAGAGAAAGAGAACAATTATACGAAAATCGTACAAGGAGGAAACAAATTAAGAAAAGGAGAAGTTCTGGCATGGATAGTATTTTGGGAGTCTTAACACTAGTCAAATAATACTGTATCATATCGCTTTATGACCTTCCAAACCTCAAATTATTGATAAACATCTATCTATCTATATATATACTATAAGGATCCAGTAGAATTAAAAACGCTTCTCACCCAAAAACATCCTACCCACCCCTCATATAGGACCCACATGTCATGTCCAACGGTGGAAACGACATGGAAAGTTTTCACAAAACGATGTTTCTAGAGAGTTTTTGCCGTTTTGGGCATTAATTTTCTCACCATAGAATTTCTTTACCCACCCTGTGTACCCATCAATCAAATAATATAAAATAACCGTCGGACTCTTTCGTCATACTTTTTGAAGAAAAAAATAAACCTCCCATATCTGTTCTAAGTCGATCTGATTTTTTTTTCTATGAAGCCGTCGTAATAGTCTTGGTCAGCAAAATTCAACGCAGCATTGACCGTCCTTGTTTTCTGGCACGTGTTTAGCTCAACTGGAGTCGGGTCCATGTAGCAACCATTTTAATTTTTCTTGGATTTATTAAGGCTTAAATAAATTTTCTAGGAATTAATTGGAATTTCTAGCCTTTTATCAATTTAAATATCACATTAAATAATTATTTTAGTCAAAATAAGTTTTTGTTGCATTCATGCTGTTGCATATATTTTTGGTTGCTAGTAAATCAAGTTGGAATTTAAATTCTGTTTAAATTCGAATTTGATTTGCTTTTGTTTGAGTTTTAGAAAAGTTTAATTTAGCCGAGTTCGGTTTCGCCCCTCGAACTCTTGGCCCAATCCAAGTTTGCCCCCTGAATTTTTCTCTCGTTCGCTTTTCCTCCCCGCTCTCTCTCTCCTTTTCCCTGGGCCGATTTCCCTTCTGTTCTCTCGGCCCGTTCCACTTTCGGCCCATTACCGGCCCGTCCCGACTCTCCCGCTTCTCTCTCTCGGTCACTGGCCAGTGGGGCCCGCCTGTCAGGCCGTCTTCTTCCTCCCGTGGTTGACCGGGACTCGAGCCCAAGTCCGAGCCGCCGCCGCCTCCGATTCGCCGCCGCCGCCGTGTCCAATTCGAACACGCACGCCTGCCCGAGCCCCTCCCCGACCTATTTAAGCACCGCCGCCCTTACTGCTGTCCCTCCCATTGAATCGAGCCGCGAGTCCTCGAATCCTAGCGCATCGCCGCCGTCGTTGACCGAACTCGAGCCGCCGCCGTCGACCGCCGCCGACGTGGGCTTTTCCTCGTCGAGTTCACCCCTGGTAAGTTCGCCGTCATCTCCTCGTCCTCCCTGTGTAGTTCTTGTAGCTAGTTGAAGGTCGTATCGTCGAGTTCGTCGCCGCCCGAAGCTCTACCGATCCGGCCATGGCGCCGCCGCCGTCGGTCGTCGTCTCCGTCGCGCGTCTCTTGTCAAGATCACCCTGGATAGATTCGTCGTGGTCCGGCGAGTCCATAGGACTTGATCCCGTTGCAAACCGAGCTCCGTAGCCTCGGATTGAGTTTTCTCCGGCGAAGCCCCGCCGCGTTCGCGAGCGGCGCCGCCGTCCCAGCCGTTCCCGCCGACGAGCCCTCGGCCGATTCGTTTTGAGCCGTCGGATTAAGATCCAACGGTCCACATCAGATCCCGTCCCAAGTCAAATAAGTCGGTACCGGTCAGCGCTGCAGATTTTGCTAAAGAGCCCCTGAAGTTTTTCAAAATCAACCCGCAGTCCAAGTTAGTTCAAAAATAATTACATTTAGGTCCTTTTTCTTCTGTTTAAGCCCTTGCAAGATTTAAAATTATGCCCGAGGTCCTGTTTTGGTCTTTTTACCCGTAAGCCCTCGAGTTTTTATACAAAATTATGTTTTAGCCCCTGGTTTTTCGCAGTTAAGCCCCTGGAAGTTTTAAAACTTTGCCAGCAAGTCCCTGAACCTTAGAAAAGCCATATCTTTTGCGTTTTAACTCCGATTTTAGTGATTCTCGCGCTCACGCGTTTGTTGTAACGTGTAGATTAGTTTTGTGCTGTTGTTTTCTTCTGTTGGAATTGTTTGGTGTATTGTTTCTTATTTGTTGTATTGTTTCCTTGTATGTGAATGTGTGATGCGATTAGGAAACGACCAGTTCGAGGATTTCTCTGAAGAACCAACTGTTGGAGAAGGATTTGAGCAGCATCCGAGTTGGGAAGAAGGCAAGTGTATTATGTCATGCAAATGTCCTAATAATTATTAATTTCACCACCCATGCATGTGTCTTAATTTGATGGGTTCCTATTCAAGGATTTGCCTAGCCACTATATTTTTCCTGTCCCTGAAACTGGGTTACTTAATTAATTTTGATGGTAGATGATGCTTAGCTTGCTCAACTGGGATTGGTTAAATGAACCCCTACTCTATGTTCCATTACTATCTTTTAATCAATTAATGGACAAGATCATATCTTTTTAATTGGAACATGGAGAACCACCCAGGAAAACAGTACAACCATGAGTGCCATATGGCTCTGGCTTTGATTGACTAATTAGGTGCTCCGGTTTATGGTAGCTTTACTCGAAAGGGGCATGGGGGGTGGCGGTTGACGGGGTATAGCTCGGTCCTTTTGAGCTGTGGGCTTTGGTAAGAGACAGACCTCATTAGGGAGGGTTATGCTTTGCTTCTGAAACCCAGTATTCAGTCCACGTGGTGTGGGAAGGGTACAATGCTTCGGCAATGGGAATCACGGCTTATGGTGAAAGTGTACAACCTCTGCAGAGTGTAAAACTGTTATAGCAGCCGTGCTCACGGTCAAGAGCGGCCTGGACCCTTACATGATAATCATACTTGAACATGATCTAAATCGTGGTTACTTGAATATGTTGGGGAATATGACATTCATTAATTTGTGGGTGGTATATACTTTCATTTGCTAGTAAATAGTTGCTTAATAAAACTTGACCAACTAAAAGTGCTTATTGCAGTATGGTCAGCCAACCTTTTTGCCTCAGCCTTGTATGTCATATTACATTTGCTGAGTACTATATGTGCTCATACTTGTTGCCTTTCTTTCTTTCTTTCTTTTATTGCATCTACTACACCCGGAATGCTGCTCAGATTGGGAGAATTTTGAGGATTTCACCACTGATTTTGAGGAGTTCTAGGCGAGTCTCCCCCAGTCAATGCCTGTGGAGATGGAGTCACTTTTGCTTCGTTAGATGAACGTTTATTTAAGTCTTCCGCTATGACATTTGAGTCAACTCTGATATTGTAATAAACTCACTTTAATACTATTTCCTTATGCATGGTTATGGATATTCACTTATGACGTCTACCATATGTGTGTAAACTGATCCTGGCGCACATATGAGATGCACCTGGTTTTGCCTTTAAAACCGGGTGTGACAGAGGTGGTATCAGAGCTATGTTGACTGTAGGACGCAAGCCTAGATAGCAATGATCATTCTCTAAGGATTATTTTGCTTAACTACTCTTGGTCTATCTATTCTTGGTTTAAATTACTATTAATCTAGGTCATTGATAATTGTCTCCTCCTTGATCTTTGTATTCTGTTCTATCTTATTCACCATCTCACCTGGTTCTGATGTCTTTAGAACTGTTCTCACCCCTTTCTTGCTTAAACCATAGATGGTGCTGACAAGGCAAGGTGCTCGTAAATTGGCAAGCACTCTTTCATCCTTTTCGTCGCACTCGGTGCAAGAAGAGGAACCGGAACCTGAAGAGATGGAAGTAATGGACGAAGAAGTCAACTCAGTAGGGAATGCTACGGCTGGATCTGAAGGGAGTGAAGGACCCTCTCCGCCGCCTGACATGTGGGTAGTGACTATTCATCACCACGACGGAGGCAATAGTGGGTTTCCGATGATGCTTCGAATGCTCTTCGAGCGTTTGAACTACCCAGTGGAGATAGAATATTGTGGAAGAAGGAGGACACATCCAGACCACCCAGAGGACTGAGAAGTTGCTGTATACATCAGGGAGCCTGATTATGAGTTTGGAGGAACCAAAGAGGCTGCAGTACATCATGCCATCGCCATCAGATCAACTTTCGAAGCTGGAATCCAGGATGCAGCCAGGCGGGCACTTTCTGTGCTTTGTCATGAAGAGGCTGCTGAAGTACGCCACACTGCTTGGGCATATCTACCTCGAAGGCAGCAAGGCACTCCAACTGGGGTTGTACCACACCCGCCAGGTGTGAACTCTACACTCAACGTCCAGGTGGCGTTCACCCAGATGCTTGACGTGCACGCCGATGACACCTCAAGAGAACTACAAGAAGTGCGTGAAGAACTCGCTGCTGAACGAAGGAAGAACAAAAGGCTGATAGCTGAACTCAAGGGAGAAGCACTTCCGCCATTGGATGAAGACGTAGAAGGGTTATTGGGGCATTCACCGCCTCGCTAGAAAAGTGCTCGGTGGATCGTCTAGTTGCTTCACCCATACCTATTAAGATAGGATACCCTTTATTTTTTTTGACAGTTTAGTACGTTTAGAATCGTTGAGACTCGTGTGTAACATGTGTTTTAGTTTAGTTTAAAAGTGTGGTAGAGATGTTTGCTTTTGTGCTAAGTGTGTGATTTGGATCTTTGTAATGATTGAACTTAATTGTGGAGTGATGACCACAATTGAGTAATTATTAAATAAATAAATTTAGTTAGTTTTGGGTTTATCTTGGTCTCTGATCTTAGCCCTTAACTATCACTTTATCCCTATAATTGTACCCCTCATATAAATCATGTTGTGCGACAATCTGTTCTCGCCGCTGCATGATATCCTGGTACTGTCCGAATTGTTTCTGGAGCTTCAGAACTCCGTTTGACATAAATCCAGTTGGGTTGGATTAAGGACTTGATAACCTAGGTTCTGGGAAATTTTCGTGATTTTTGGAGGTTCTGGCAGAGAGATATAATGGTTTTATTGGAGCAACCAGAATCTGTCCCGTAGTCCTGACACAGCTGTATTGTTTATTTTATACCTCGAGCTACAAAACTCCGATGGGGGTGATTCAAGTTGGATTAGTTTCAGAATTTTATATTCTACGTTCAGACAAAAGATCACGATTTTTGGATACACAGAATGAGAGTTACAACTGTTTAATTAGGATGAACAGAATCTGTTTCAGGATTTGATTTGCCCGTCATTGGCAACTAGTTCTACACTAACTCTTATCTGTACATGATGTGAGTTATATCTTTTTACCACCCTCTGAACCTCATGTTCTAACCACCAGATGGTAAACACCAGGTCTGGAAGTGGAGTGGATCAACCACCGGTAATCGTCAAGGACGTGCCAACCCCAATCCAAATCCTTCGCCGAATCAAGCATCTTCAGCAATGGATCAGATCCTCGCCAACCAGACTCAGATTCTCCAGGGCATGGCTAATACCTTGGCAGCCATGCAAGCACAGAACAACAACAACAACAACAACAACAACAACCAGCAGAGGGACAAGCACCGGGAGTTCATGAGTCACAAACCCCCTACCTACTCCCACTCTGTAGATCCACTTGATGCTGATGATTGGCTGAAGACCGTTGAGAAGAAGCTGGATATGGCTCAGTGCAATGACTGGGAGAAGGTCCTGTATGCCTCAGGTCGCTTGGAAGGATCAGCTTCAGATTGGTGGGATGCTTATCTTGCTGCTCATGCCACCCCTGATGCTATCACCTGGCAGGAGTTTAGAACCAACTTCAGGAGCTACCATATTCCTGCTGGTGTCATGAAGCTGAAGAAGAAGGAGTTCCTCTCACTTAAGCAAGGTGGGATGACCGTCAGCGAGTACCGGGATAAGTTTATTCAGTTGTCCCGTTACGCCCCAGATGAGGTGAAGGATGATGAGCAGAAGCAGGAGCGATTTCTGGAAGGATTGATTCCGCCGCTCCAATATCAACTCATGTCTCACACCTTCCCAACATTTCAGAAACTGCTGGATAAGGCTATTGGTTTGGAGAGCAAACGCCGTGAGTTGGGAGAGCAGAAGAGGAAGTTCATGTCCTCAGGATAGTCAAGCAGTAACACCCGCCCTCGTTTCCAGCAACCTCAGCAGAACATGCCCGTTCGTTTTGGTGGGCAAGGGAGTAACTTTGTGCAGAGTCAGGGTCAGCGGTCAGCACCTCCACCGCAGCGTCCAGCATTTTAGCAGAATCGTCAGACCACCCCGACTCAGACTCCAGTGAAGACCCCTGCACCAGGCAGTGCCCCTACTCCCCGTACCTGCTACATTTGTGGAGATCCCAGCCACTATGCCCACACCTGTCCTAAGAAGAATGCTCAGACCCCTCAGCACTAGAGTGGCAGTGCACCTAGGCAGAATACCCCTCAGCAACAGAATAGGAATGTGAACCAGACGCCCCAGGGCAACAAGGGCCAGGAGAATCAGATGCGGGGCAAGGTGAACCATGTTGCTGCAGAGACCGCACAGGAGTCCCAGGATGTGGTACTTGGTATGTTCCTCGTCAACTCAGCCCCTGCATCGGTTTTATTCAACTCTGGAGCATCTCATTCTTTTATTACTGCTCAGTACGTAGCTAAGTATAATATATCTATGGTCCCTATGAGAAATTCCATGCTAGTTAGCTCACCCGGTGGAAACATGAAAGCTAATTTTATCTGCCCCCGAGTTAACTTGAAAATAGTTGGGGTAGATTTTCCTGCTGATTTGATAGTCCTGAACACTGAGGGAATCGATGTCATACTTGGAATGGGATGGTTAGCTGCTTTTGATGCGGTGATTCAGTGTGCCAAGAGGTCCGTGTTGTTGACTAGCCCTCAGGGAGAGAAGATTGAATTCGGAGCCACACAACCCTCAGCTTCAACTTACTCAGTGAATCAGGCCAGTGGTGTTCCTTTGGAGGATATCAGAGTTGTTTGTGAGTTTCCAGATGTCTTCCCAGATGATTTGCCAGGTATGCCACCCGAACGAGACATTGAGTTTATTATTGAGCTTTTACCTGATACTGTTCCTATTTCTAAAAGACCCTATAGAATGGCTGTTAATGAACTAGAAGAACTTAAGAAACAACTTAAGGAATTGTTGGATAAAGGTTACATTCGTCCTAGTTCATCACCTTGGGGAGCACCTGTAATTTTTGTGGGTAAAAAGGATGGTACTCTGAGGATGTGTGTGGATTATCGTTCATTGAATGAGGTAACCATCAAGAATAAGTATCCATCGCCCAGAATTGAAGACTTATTTGATCAGCTGAAAGGAGCTAAGGTTTTCTCCAAGATTGACTTGAGATGGATACCATCAGTTGAGGATCAGGCGTTCCGACATTCCTAAAACAGCATTCACCACCAGGTATGGATTATATGAGTATACTGTGATGTCGTTTGGATTGACAAATGCACCCGCCTACTTTATGTACCTAATGAATAAGGTGTTCATGGAGTACTTGGACAAATTTGTGGTGATGTTTATTGATGATATTCTGGTTTACTCAAAGAATGAGGAAGAGCACGAAGAACATTTGAGGTTGGTGTTGCAGACTCTTAGAGAGAACCAGTTGTATGCCAAGTTTAGTAAATGTGAGTTCTGGTTGAATCAAGTGTCTTTTCTTGGTCATGTGGTCACTGAAGGAGGTATTGCAGTGGATCCAAGTAAAGTCAAGGATGTGTTGGAATGGAAACCTCCTGCCACAGTCTCTGAGATCAGAAGCTTTTCTGGGATTGGCTGGATATTATAGGAGATTCATTGAAGGCTTTTCTAAAATAGCGAAACCCCTTACTTTGCTATTAGAGAAGGGCAAGGAGTTTGTTTGGTCAGAAGAGTGTCAGGCCAGTTTTGAAGAGTTGAGAAGGAAGTTGACTACGGCCCCAGTGCTTACTATGCCAGATATTCACAAGAACTTTGATATATATTGTGATGCTTCTCGTAGAGGTCTTGGGTGTGTGCTCATGCAGGAAGGCAGAGTTATAGCCTATGCATCCAGGCAGTTGAGGAAACACGAGCTGAACTATCCTACTCATGATCTGGAGCTTGCAGCTGTTGTCCATGCCTTGAAGATCTGGAGGCACTATATTCTAGGTAACAGATGTGAGCTGTATACTGATCACAAAAGTCTGAAGTACATATTTACTCAGAAGGATCTGAATTTGAGACAGAGAAGATGGTTGGAGTTGATCAAGGATTATGATCTAGGAATCAACTATCATCTTGGCAAGGCTAATTTGGTTGCTGATGCGTTGAGTAGGAAGTCACAAGTAAATGCAATGTTTGGTCGCCAGCTACCAGTTGAGTTGCTTGTAGAGATGGAAAAGCTGAACTTGGGATTCCTGAATCAGATAGAAGGTGTAACAATGGAAGTTGAGTCTACACTGGAACAGGAAATTCGGAAAGGTCAGCTTACTGATGAGAAGATAAAGGAAATCAAGGAAACCATGTTAGCAGGTGTTGACACCAAAAATTAGCACCAGGAAGAGGCTGACATGTGAGCCGGATTTGGTGGAAGGATGCCATTCGGCTAAAGGGCTTTCTCTGAAGCATTCGGCAAAGATGCTCTGCGGTCGGGAACGCGTCGCCATTCGGCTAAGGGGTTTTCTCTGAAGCGTTCGGCAGAGATACTCTGCGGTCGGGAATGCGTCGTCATTCGGCAAAGGCATAGTCCCGCAGGCAAAAGCGGTAGCATTCGGGAAGGCGTGATGACGTGGAAAAACATAAGGAAAAAGGCCGGTTCGAACAAGGAACGCAATATGGACACGAAGATTCGTCATTTATTTTTAGAAATAAGTATTGTAGTCGTGTCCGACTAGGAGTTGTATTAAGACCTGGGTATAAATATAAACCCATGGCAGCTGTAAAAGGATAAAAATCCAATCAATCATACAAACCGGCTCCGTGCCAACATCGAGTCCTTTAGTCGAGTCGTCGAGTTCTTCGAGAGGAGTCATCAATCCGTCGACCTCCGTAAGTACCGGCAACCTTGTATCATGCTTAGTATCATGCGGTGGATTTAAGCTTTGATGCAAGTAGTCTTGTTACCATGCTTAGTATCATCCGGTGGATTTAAGTTGTGGTCTCAAGAAGGTTCCTCTGTTAGGTCATGAGCCATGCGGTGGGCTAAGATCTAGTATGGACCAAGTTATCGGCTCTGTTAGATTTCGGCAAGATCTAACAGATTCATTAAGTTACCCCGTGTTGCTTCGTTTTTACTCTGTGCTTAATTCATGCAACACACCTTTGCCCAATCTAGATCGGCTAGAATCGGCTTTGCTTTACGGTGCGACGACTTACCCCCTCATAGCCGAATCCGAAACCGATCTAGGTTGCCACGTGTCGCGGGTTCAAACTTGTTGGTATCGTGTAGATCTTGACAGAACCGGGTATCATGCGGTAGATGCAGGTTTTTGGGTCGTCTTAGAGCTAATCATCCGGTGGATTAGAATTCGACTCGACCTGATAGATTTATCTTTATCGATTAAGTTTGTTCCTTCGCCGCGGACCCCGATTCGGCTAAATAGCCGCATTCGGCAGTGCTCTCACGAGTGAACGTGTGTTCGTGGGTTTGCATTGGACAATGAATGCTTTTAGCCTTTCACGATTAGATTGTATCATGCGGTGGATTGATCTAATCTGATCGGTGGTGTGGCCTCAAACGAGTTGTATCATGCGGTGGATTAACTCGTTTGTTGCCATGCTTGACGGGTGCTGCTTTCGGCCTATGCATTCTTGTTTTCAATGTAAATTCGCGACTGTGTTGTAGGTTCGTAATTAAACATTGAATGCTTTTAGCTTTTCATGGTTAGATTGTATCATGCGGTGGATTGGTCTAACCTGATTAGTGGTGTGGTCTCAAACAAGTCGTATCATGCGGTGGATTAACTTGTTTTGTTATCATGCTTGACGGGTGCTGCTTTCGGCCTATGCACTCCTTGTTTACTGCGAATTTATGATCATGTTTCACCCTTTCATTTATCTATCATACTCTGTTTCTCGTTAATCGGCTATGAGTATGTGTTATAATGTTCATTCGGTTGAAAGCCGATCTTTCGTCATGCTTACGTCACGCATTCGGCAGTGCGCTCCCTACGTACCTTGCCGATTGCCGAATGAGGCTTTAACTGCCGACAGATAGCTTCTCTGTAGCTATTTGTCGTTCGAAACTGGCTCCGTAGCCGCAAATATGGAACTGTCTGGTCTCACCCGGCACGTTCCAGGTTTTGATCTAAACGTCTTGTCCCTTTGTTAGTTTTCAGGCAAACTGACTGGCACGCTTCCGGATTCAAAAGCCCGGGCCACGTGTGAAGCTAGCTAATTCGGCTTGCTGTGTGCTTGGCGTGAGGTGCGGATTTTACGTCAACACACTTTTTGGCACGCCCGGTGGGACACACAAGTTTACAAGATGCCCGAGTTGAGCGACATCATGGACATTACTTTGGAAGAATTGTCTGAAGAGCATCAACAGATGGTAAAGGCTGCTGCTGACCAGTTCATTAACAAATGTTTACTGTCTTTCGCCAAGAACAGGGGTGGTGTGCCGTTTCTCAAGTCCGATTTGCCAAGAGTTCTCCTTCCTGGGCAGTCTGATTTTACTAAAGAAGAAGAGAGGGAGAGATTCTCGGGCTTGTTATACAAAGCTTTGGGGGAAACAATGACCAATCACAATGCTGCGTTCTTGAACAGTTTTCGGCATATAATGGTAAGCATTTTTGGTCAGCATGTGGATAAACCCTTCGAGCAGATACATGGGCAATTGGGCGGCCCGACATACTTCAATGTTCAAGCACAAACTCAGAGGCCACATGGTAAAGGAAATGCTGATGAAACTGGAGGTTCTGGTACTAAAGATACAAATGGTCAACCGATTCGGCAAGATCCTCAACCTGCACTGCCGAAAACTCGCACATACGGTGATATGACATTCGGCACCACAGGGAATCCACCTGCTTCTGCTTATAAGATATCCCCTCTGAACAACAGGCTGCAAAGGGACATGTATGGAAACGGATATTCAGAGTTTATGGATTACAATGCTATCGACGCTCTCCCGAATCCTGGATATGCTGGTACTACAGGCATGCTTGCTGGAAGATCAGGGAATCAAGATACCAGTATTGACCTCATGGTGCAAAAAATGACCGATGTATTGCAAAACCAATTCGGTCTGAAGCCTAAAAATCAGGGGTACATGTACTCATCTCCTTTCCCAGAATGGTACCAAAGGGTATCATTGCCGAATAGAGTCAAGGTTCCTACAGAATTCACCAAATTCTCGGGACAAGATGATACAAGTACTGTGGAACATATAGCTCGATATTTGATGCAGCTTGGAGAAGCTTCGGCAGATGAGGCTTTCAGAATCAGATACTTTCCTTTGTCACTGACGGGTCCAGCTTTTACATGGTTTGCCTCTTTGCCTGCTCAATCGATTTGTACTTGGAAAGACCTGGAGCAGAAATTCCATGCTCATTACTACATTGGCAGTACCGAGAAAAAGTTGGTTGATTTGACCAGCTTAAGGCAGAGGAATAATGAAACACCTACGGAGTTCCTCAGGAGATTTAGGGAAACAAAGAGCATGTGCTTTTCTCTGAACATACCTGATGACCAGCTGGCTGGTATGGCTGTAGCTGGCATGCTGCCTGCCATTCGGGAGAAGCTATTCGGGATGGAGTTTGATGATCTGGGCCAGTTGTCACACAGATTGGCCTTGATGAGTAACCAGGCATATGGTTTCAAGAAAGATGCCAGATTTGCTAAAAATAATGATGTAGCTGACATCTATAACCAATTCCTTGAACGAGCAGATCAAGAAGATGAATATGAAGATAGCGAAGAGATAGCTGCAGCAGAGATAGTGTGGAGTAAAGAGCCAGTCATGGTGAATCAGAGGTGGATTAAACAGAATAAGGGCACCTATGATTTTGATGTAACTAAGGCAGATAAATTATTTGATTATCTTGTAAAAGAAGGCCGAATCAAGCTACCAGAGGGGCATTCTATGCTTCGGCCTGATGGAGTGAAAGATAAGAGGTACTGTGGATTCCATGATAGAAATTCTCATTCCATCAATGAATGCAGGGTTTTTAGAGTGAGGATTCAGAAAGCTATCCAAGAAGGGCATTTGAAATTCGACAATAAGATGAAGTTGGATAGTAACCCGTTTCCTCAGAACATGGTTGGGTTCTCAATCAATATGGTGAGTACTGCCGAATCTGGAGAAAAGGGAAAAATGAGAGTTCTGACGTCAAAGAAAGCGAAGCAGAGTGGCTCAGTAGATCCTAATCGGCAAATCACGATCGAACAGATTCGCAAAGAGAGACCTCGCTTCCCGAATGGCCAATTTGAAATTGGGAATTCTTCTAAACCCAGAGTCACATCGCGTATTCTCCTCAATAAGTGGCAGCGTCAACAAGAAAAAGAGCATTACCAGAGACGTGAATACGAGGAGGAGAAAAGAAGGCGCGAAGAAGAAAGGTTTGAGGAAGAACAAGAAGAATATGTCCGAGAACAAGAACATGCACATTGGGATTGTGTTTTCTTCAGACACTGTTGGAACGAGGGTTTAAAGCTGCCTACGAGGAATAACTGTCCTGAGTGCAATAATGGGTATGTCGAACATAGGCAAAATGTTGCCAATCGCCGATCTGTCCATGAAAGAATTGGCAGGATGCATCCTAGCGATGATCGGTGTTTTGATGATCAACCAAGAAAAAGACATGCTGATTATAGATGGGTTGATCATGAGGAAGAAGATCGTGAGTATGTTTGGCAGAAAGGACAGTGGTGTCCACCTGGTTTAAGAAGGAGCCAGAAGAGAAGAGTCCAACGCCTGAGGAATCAAGAATTAAAGCAAGCAAGGCCTAGGATGAAATCGATATGGCGTCCAAAAGACAGGCCTGACGAATCGGGTCATTCGGCTCCTACATGCATGGTATGTTTCTTGCCGAATGAATTCATGGCTCCAGCTAATCAAATTGTACAGGAAGAGATATTGTCAGAAGTGGATGAAGCCGAGCAATGTGGGTTAATGGCACAATTGGTATTGAATAAACAAGCTATTTTCGAGAAGCCAGTCCAGAATCGGCACATGAAGCCACTGTACTTAAGAGGATATGTCAATGGGAAGCCACTAACAAAGATGTTTGTTGATGGTGGAGCTGCTGTTAATGTGATGCCATACAATACATTCAGGAAACTTGGCATGAGCCCTGGAGATTTAACGCCAACAAGCATAGTGTTGAATGATTTTGCTGGGAATCCTTCAGACACCAAAGGGTGTGTACATGTAGATCTGATGATTGGGTCCAAGACTCTGCTTACAACCTTCTTTGTTATTGAGGGCAAAGGGGCATACAGCTTGCTACTTGGAAGGGATTGGATTCATGCGAATTGCTGTATTCCATCTACTATGCATCAACAGCTTATTCAGTGGATAGATGATGAAGTGGAAATTGTCCCAGCAGATGATTCGATTAGCGTGGCTAATGTGGAACCGGCCTTCTGGGAATATCAAGGCATAGATTGCTTCTCAGGTAAGGACTGGGGAGAAGGTCCTGTTGAGCCAGTCAGCAGTGATCAACAGCCGATCAAAGCAGTCGGCTCTGTTAGCAATTTTTAATGGATAATCCAATCGATGGAACTGACGGGAAGCTAGGATATGGATTTGTATCGGCTGATAAATTAGAAGAAGTAGACATTGGGGACGGTGACAAACCAAGGCCGATATTCATCAGTGCTAGCTTGAATTCAGTTTTCAGGGAGAAGTTGATTGAGTTGTTAAAAGAATACAAAGATTGCTTTGCTTGGGATTATTCGGAGATGCCTGGTTTAGATCGTTCCATTGTTGAGCATCGATTGCCGATCAAGCCTGGTTATAAACCTTACAAGCAACCACCCCGGAAAATATACAAAGATGAAGTGTTGGCCGATGTGAAGAAAGAAGTGGAAAGATTAATAGCAGCAAATTTTATTCGGCCATGCAGATATGCAGAATGGATCTCTAATATTGTTCCTGTGTACAAGAAAAATGGAAAGATGAGAGTTTGCATAGATTTTAGAGATCTGAACAGAGCTACACCCATGGATGGATATCCGATGCCTATTGCTGATTCGTTGGTTGATGCTGCTGCTGGATATAAAGTGATTAGTTTCATGGATGGTAATGCAGGGTACAATCAAA
The DNA here is from genome assembly GCA_033239725.1 of Echinochloa phyllopogon. Lineage (NCBI taxonomy): Eukaryota > Viridiplantae > Streptophyta > Magnoliopsida > Poales > Poaceae > Echinochloa > Echinochloa phyllopogon. Next base: position 19,710,476 of record BTCW01000016.1, read on the forward strand.
TTTTTATGGCATTAGAGGATATAGCGAAAACGGCTTTCAGATGTCCAGGGCATATAGGGTTGTTTGAATGGGTTGTCATGACGTTTGGTTTGAAGAATGCTGGTGCAACTTATCAGAGAGCTATGAATTATATTTTTCATGAGTTGATCGGCAAGATCGTGGAGATATATATCGATGATATCGTGATTAAGTCATTGGATCATGAAGCACATTTGGCCGACATAAGGAAAACTCTAGAATGCACCAGGAAGCATGGGCTCAAAATGAACCCAAATAAATGTGCTTTTGGAGTTTCGGCAGGAGAATTTCTGGGATTTCTGGTGCATAAAGGAGGAATAGGAGTTGGCAGGAAAAGTATGAAAGCCATTGATGAAGTTGTTCCTCCAACTAATCTTAAGGAATTGCAGTCACTGCTTGGTAAGATCAATTTCGTAAGAAGATTCATATCAAACTTATCACAAAAGGTGTTGCCTTTCTCTTCACTGTTAAAGGTCAAGAAAGATCAGAAGTTTGTATGGGGCGACGAACAACAAAAGGCTTTCGATGAGATCAAGGAATACATGAAAGAACCACCAGTATTGGTACCTCCACAGCTAAGCAAGCCTTTTAAGTTGTACGTGGCGGCCGATGCCCAAACTATTGGATCGGCCCTCATACAAGAATTCGAGGGAAAGGAAAGGGTAGTTGCATACCTTAGCCGAAAGTTGCTTGATCCCGAAACAAGGTATTCGGCTACTGAGAAGCTTTGTCTATGTGTTTACTACTCCTGTACAAAATTTCGGCACTACTTACTACATGCCGAATGCATTGTGTATTCAAAGTTTGATGTGATAAAGCACATATTGTCTATGCCAATTTTGAACGGAAGGATTGGCAAATGGATTTTAGCTCTGTCTGAATTTGAGTTAAGGTTTGAATCGGCAAAGGCTGTTAAAGGACAGATTATTGCTGATTTCATTACTGAGCATCGCGATTTATCAGTTAATTCGCTTGAAATTGCTCCTTGGGTATTATTCTTCGATGGCTCTTCATGTGACAAAGGTGGTGGAGTAGGTATTTTGTTAACTTCACCAAGAGGAGAGGTATTTGAATTTGCTATTCCTATTCAACCTACTGTCACTAATAATCAAGCTGAGTATGAAGCGTTGCTTAGAGGACTTCAATACTTGAGAGAAGCAAAGGCCATTGCAGTTGAAATTTTTGGAGATTCAGAATTAGTTATAAGGCAACTAAACGGCGAGTATGAGTGCAGAAATGATGTCTTGAGGAATTACTATGAGGAATGCAAGCAGATCTTAAAGGAATTTCAGTCAGTAATTCTGCAGCATATTCCTAGGAAAGACAATGAAGAGGCAAACAGATTAGCTCAAGGTGCTTCGGGTTATAAAGAGCTTCGAGAAGTTTTTGCTGACGATGTACATGCTTTCGGGAGTAATCTGGCAGAAGATGATTGGAGAAAAGAGATTGCCGATTATCTGGAGAATCCATCACGAAAGGTTTCTAGAAAGCTCAGGTATAAAGCTTTAAAGTTCGTTCTTCTTGATGATAATTTGTATTATAAATCCTTGGATGGGGTGCTGTTACATTGCTTAAATCATGAAGAAGCAAAAAGGCTGATGAGTGAAGTACATGATGGGTTATGTGGAGCACATCAATCGGCCTACCGAATGAAGTGGGTTATTAGAAGAACTGGATATTACTGGCCGACAATGTTGGAAGATTGCTTTGAATATTATAAGGGATGTCGAGACTGTCAGAGATTTGGAAACATTCAGAGAGTTCCAGCATCGGCTTTAAATCCCATTATCAAGCCATGGCCATTCAGAGGATGGGGAATAGATTTGATTGGCCAAATAAATCCTCCATCTAGCAAGGGGCATAAGTTTGTGCTTTTGGCAACCGATTATTTTACCAAGTGGGTTGAGGCAATTCCATTAAAGAAGGTGACGTCGGAGAATATGGTTGAATTTGTTAAAGAACATATCATTTACAGATTTGGGATTCCTCAAACAATCACTACAGATCAAGGGGCTCAATTTACATCTTCAGAGTTCAGAGATTTTGCTGAAAGTATGGGCATCAAATTGTTAAATTCATCTCCTTATTATGCCCAAGCTAATGGTCAGGCAGAAGCTTCTAACAAGATTATGATTAAGATTATACAGAAGAAGATTGATCAGAAGCCAAGAAAGTGGCATTCGGTACTCAATGAGGCTTTGTGGGCTTACCGAATGGCTCCACATGGGGCTACACAGACGTCTCCTTATGAGTTGGTGTATGGGCATCATGCTATCTTGCCATGGGAGATACAATTAGACTCAAGGAGGATAAAGTTGCAAAAAGATTTAAGTTCTAAAGATTATAATGATTTAATGATGGACGAATTAGAGGATTTGCATATGATTCGTCTCAGGGCCTTGGAAAATATCGAGAAAAATAAAATGCGAGTTGCTAAATATTACAACAAGAAGGTGAAAGTCAGACAATTTGTAGAAGAAGATTTGGTTTGGAAAGCAATACTGCCGATTGGAACTAAATACAGTGCATTCGGCAAATGGTCACCAAATTGGGAAGGTCCTTTCAGAGTGATCAGAAGCGTACCTGGAAATGCATATATCCTGAAAACTTTGCTAGGAGAGGAGTTTACTGCTGCCATCAATGGAAGGTATTTGAAGAAGTATTATCCTAGTGTTGAAATTGATCGTTGATTGAAGTACTCAATGTCAGAACAATTGAAACAGCCGATATTCGGGAAGAAATCGTCTTTAGAAGGAAATTGACAGAGATATTGGAGGAAAAGGAAAATGGCCAGTACGGAATGTATTGCCCTTAGCACAAAATATATTACATCAGAGGTTCATGCAAGATCACAAAAGATAAGTTTTATTGCCGAAATTCCATAAATCCCTAGTACAAACTAATGGAATAGCTTGTTCAAAACGGACTGGGGATGAATGGAATCGGCAATGGCGGCGCCATGAGCATCAAGGCGATCTATGGAGGCCTCGATGTCGTCGATCTCCTCCGGGTTATCATTAGCGAAGCCGGTCGGTAGCCTGGAGTAGTCGGTATTGGTGTGCGTCGACATGGCGACTAGGCCTGCGGCAGTGCCCAGACGGATGCCGTGCGAGGCCACCTCATCGATGCGGCCCGCCACCGCACCGAGGCGAGCTTCTGGTGTGTCCCCAGGAGCATTCACCTTGTTCGCCAGCTCATCCACCAACGCCTTCAGTCGATCAAGTTCAGCATCACGCGCTGCAAGGTTACGAAAGGGGCAGCAGAATAATATCATTTGGAGGACAAGATTGAGATTGAGCAGATTGCAGGACTCACCATCAATGACTTCGAGCAGCTGCTTGCGCTCATGCTGCCATTCAAGGTCAGCAATCCCGGCTTGCTTGGAGATAGCCTCCAACTCGCGGCGAGTATCGTCACGCTCCGCTTTGAATCGGCGGGCATCGCCGTCCGTGTAGCGGTAGTCGTCCGATTCGAGAGATCGATTGGACGAACTCGAAGATGCCGCAGGAGCAGCGGCTGGAGCTGCAACTGGCGCACCAGCGCCGGCAATCCATTGGATTACCCTGAAAGAACAAAGAGATTCGTCAAGAAAGAGGAAGGAAATCTCGAGAAGAACAGAGAGAAGTAAGCAGCCAATCACCTGCGGCGAGCGCCGGCGCGACTTCCTTCGGCCTCATCGGCGGCCGGGCGCCTCCTGTTGTTGTCGGCCATTGGAAGTTCCTCGGAGTTACTGTGGATGGGGAAAAGAATGATCTGGGCCAACAAGAACTTGGAAGACGAAGAACTTGGTGAAAACTGTGGGATACTCGGTATGTTTATTTATAGAACCCGCAGAGGAAATCATGGCCAAAGGTCGTGGCGCGTATTCCGAAGAGTTCGGAAGGTGGAAAGGATTTTCCAGCCGATCGGTTCCCATGTCGTTTGGGATTCTTATCGAGTCGTATTCGGCTTTGACTGGATGAGATTCGGCTATGTCGTGGTTGAAGTGTTTTCGGGTCTAAATGCTATTATGGCCAACTTTGCCGAATGAGTTATCCACAATGGAGAAAAGTAGAGTTAAGAGATGACAAGATTACAGGGTTGATAAAACATTCGGCTATCAAACTATTTGGCACAATTCACACACCCAAGAACTTTGAGATTACATTTTTGGCATTTGATATCATGTTGCTAATGTTCTCTAATAAGTTTTTGTCAGCTTCTTGGGTTCTGGTCAGGGCAGCGAGCTTCGCCTTGAGTTGTTTGTCTTCGTTTAGAGCTGCTAAGGCTTCCTTTCGCCTCCTCTCTGTTAGCTTGGGAAGCTCGACTATTTTCTTCTTGTCAGCTTCAATTTCGGCCGATAGATCTCTCAATTCGGCTTCAAGTGCAGCTTTTCTGATCTCCTTCATTTCAAGTTCAGATTCCAGTTTGGTCAATAATTCCTTGTCATTCTGGACTTGAGTATGCAGGTCTTTTACAGATTGCTTGACCAAAGTTCTCCTTTGCTCCAAGGCTGGTTGAGCAGATTGATTCTTCAGAGCTTGCTTCACTGCGATAAAATGATCATCCAATCTGGAAATTGGATCTAAAGAAGTCTTGATATCGGCAGGAAGATCTTGGTCAAATGATTCAAGCAAGTCTCTTAAAAGATCAGCATTGGTAACTTGTTCTCGAGTGTCCTTATGCAGAAAAGAGAGGATTTCCTTCAGTTTTGCTTGGTTCTCCTCTGATAAAGTTTGACCAGAAGAGGTTTCTTCTCCTTGTTCGGCAACTAGATCATCCACAGCAAATGAATAGCTGGGTGAAGAAGTGGTTTTCTCCTGAAAGAAGATTCTGCCGAATTATTGATGATCCATTGAATAAAGAACTGGAAGACTGGGTAATTATCTCTACCTCATTTCTGATCTCTTGGATGGAGAGAGAAGGCAGCTCAAGCTCAGGCAAAGGTTCTTGTATGACATGCTGAGGAGAGCTTGGAAGGTTCTTTGGTAGAGATGAGGCTTCTGGCTGAGGTATATCAGGTAGAGCTAAAGCTGGTTCTTGATGAAAAGAGGAGCTCTCCGAAATTGGATCCATTGAAGCTTGCTCTGTGACTGAAAGAAAGTTAGTGCCGATGAAAAAGAGCTTTAAAGGACAAGATGGTGAGAAATTTTACTAATCACTGAAGCATCGGCAGGTTCTGTGCTAATGGCCAATTGCTGTGATTTGGCCTGAAATCATAAAGGAACAGAAATGAGCAGAATGAAATTAGCATTTTTACTCGAGGAAGGGGAGATTTGACCTGTGCAATTGTTTTGCTGCTTGTTCTTTTCTTTTTTATAGCCGAAGGGGCAGTTAGAGAAGATGTTTTCCTCTTGGCAGCAGGAGGTGCAGCAAGAATTGGATCCAGACTGGCAGGCCTGGACGTTATTTGAGCCAAAGAAGGAGAGTGATGCCCCAGAATAGATATTGGGCCTGCAGTGTTATATGCAATTGCTCTGGCCAGAGGGGCAGGGACTATGTCCTGCAGGATAACAGAGTTAAAAGTCGATGAAAGAGGATGTTATTGAAAAAACAGATGGGTTATAAGCATGTTTACCTCTGAATTCGGCTGATAGTCGGGCATCAAATCAAGGCAGAGAGGGTGAACTGGCACATTGAAGATATGATCATGGAGTTCTTGCCACCAAAGAATAAAAGAAGGATGAGCAAGTGCTGTTGGCACAAAAGGTTCGATCTGGTAGATGGCTGCACAACACTTGTAATCAAAAATTCTTCTTGTTTCTGTGGAATCTTTGATGATCTGCCTAGGCTTGAGGAATTCATGAAGAAATAATCTTGGGGGCACTTGGCCACATCCTAATTGCCTGGCTACTGTATTCGGCTGGTAATATTCATATGAGCTTTGAACCAGCCTTCCTCCACAAAATTCAGCTGGTAAGACGCAAGGCCGAATGGAAGTGTTGAAGATTGCTGTGGATTCTGCATCTATGCATCCAGTCTCGAAGCTGAATTCACAAGGGAGGGTGAGATTGTCATTGTCCATGTATGGGAACCAGAGGGGATTGGCAAAGCCTTTGAAGAAAAGTTCAAACAGTTCTCCAATGCTCTTATTGATAGCAATAGTGGAGGCTGCTTCCCCATAGGTTTGACAGCCTTTGGTGCTCTGGGCTTCTGCTTCCTGGTAATTGACCGAGGGGAAATGTCGACTGTTAAGGTCAATGGAGACAATTTGGTGCATGTACAATTGCAACCACATCTGGACGAACCACCAGGGACCATTAACGCAGGAAATTTTCTTGTTGGTGTGCATCTGATAAATGGTCTGATGGAGCATGTGATAGACACTTCCCAGGAGATATTTCCCGAGAGGGATAAGTGTGCCTGCAGCCAAATCTTCGGCCATTACTATGTGATTCAGAGTTGGCTCATTGGCTTTACCACAGAAAACAAATCTGCACAGCCACATGTTCAGAAAGGCCCTGTATTCAACATCAGTCAGAGGACCATCACGCATATAAGTCTGGATGTATTTCTTATAACCGACTCCAGTCTTCACCCCTGTCTGTTTGGAAGAACCTTTGTACCTGTATGGGTGTGTTATCCCTGTAATGTTCAGGCCGGTTATCATGTAGACATCGGCCAGGGTTGGAGTCATTGGTCCGTGACCAAAGAGAAAAGCATTCATGCCATTGGACCAGAAGTGACAAGCTGCAATCAGGAGACTTTCATTCTTGGGTGTTTCGGCTAGAGATAGCTCCAAGCAATGAGAGATACGAAGACTGTCCCAATTCTGCGTCTGGGGGCTTTTATCTTCAAGAATCCTTTTGTACCAGTTTCTCCAGCCGGTGATTGGGGGCAGAGGCCAGTTCTTGAATGAATCTTGCCATTCGTGAGGTCTCGTCGGTGAAGTTTTGAAAGGGATCCTCTGAGACTCGGCCGCAATAATTTCGGAGGGATCTGGATTCCCTGAGGGGCCGAGGTAGAAAGATGCGGATTGCTCCTCAGTAGGGGTCAAGATTTCAGTGGTCAGAGCCTATTGAGAACGGGAGAAGAGCGATTCGGGAATTCAAAATGCAGCTCGAAAAGAGTAATGCCGAATGTGATTGAAGGAAACGGAACTTACTTGAAGAATTTGATCCTGGTTCGCCATTTGAAGATTGGAGCTTGAAAGATTCGACGAACTAGGGTTTGAGTTTGAGAACGCACTCTGAGGATTTGGGAGCGGAAAACGGATGTCGAGCGGGCTCAGCCTGGAAATGTTGGGGATTCCTGGTCAATTCCGAGATAAAAGTATCCTTTATCCCGAAATTGAAGGGGCATGTGTTGACACCAAAAATTAGCACCAGGAAGAGGCTGACATGTGAGCCGGATTTGGTGGAAGGATGCCATTCGGCTAAAGGGCTTTCTCTGAAGCATTCGGCAAAGATGCTCTGCGGTCGGGAACGCGTCGCCATTCGGCTAAGGGGTTTTCTCTGAAGCGTTCGGCAGAGATACTCTGCGGTCGGGAATGCGTCGTCATTCGGCAAAGGCATAGTCCCGCAGGCAAAAGCGGTAGCATTCGGGAAGGCGTGATGACGTGGAAAAACATAAGGAAAAAGGCCGGTTCGAACAAGGAACGCAATATGGACACGAAGATTCGTCATTTATTTTTAGAAATAAGTATTGTAGTCGTGTCCGACTAGGAGTTGTATTAAGACCTGGGTATAAATATAAACCCATGGCAGCTGTAAAAGGATAAAAATCCAATCAATCATACAAACCGGCCCCGTGCCAACATCGAGTCCTTTAGTCGAGTCGTCGAGTTCTTCGAGAGGAGTCATCGATCCGTCGACCTCCGTAAGTACCGGCAACCTTGTATCATGCTTAGTATCATGCGGTGGATTTAAGCTTTGATGCAAGTAGTCTTGTTACCATGCTTAGTATCATCCGGTGGATTTAAGTTGTGGTCTCAAGAAGGTTCCTCTGTTAGGTCATGAGCCATGCGGTGGGCTAAGATCTAGTATGGACCAAGTTATCGGCTCTGTTAGATTTCGGCAAGATCTAACAGATTCATTAAGTTACCCCGTGTTGCTTCGTTTTTACTCTGTGCTTAATTCATGCAACACACCTTTGCCCAATCTAGATCGGCTAGAATCGGCTTTGCTTTACGGTGCGACGACTTACCCCCTCATAGCCGAATCCGAAACCGATCTAGGTTGCCACGTGTCGCGGGTTCAAACTTGTTGGTATCGTGTAGATCTTGACAGAACCGGGTATCATGCGGTAGATGCAGGTTTTTGGGTCGTCTTAGAGCTAATCATCCGGTGGATTAGAATTCGACTCGACCTGATAGATTTATCTTTATCGATTAAGTTTGTTCCTTCGCCGCGGACCCCGATTCGGCTAAATAGCCGCATTCGGCAGTGCTCTCACGAGTGAACGTGTGTTCGTGGGTTTGCATTGGACAATGAATGCTTTTAGCCTTTCACGATTAGATTGTATCATGCGGTGGATTGATCTAATCTGATCGGTGGTGTGGCCTCAAACGAGTTGTATCATGCGGTGGATTAACTCGTTTGTTGCCATGCTTGACGGGTGCTGCTTTCGGCCTATGCATTCTTGTTTTCAATGTAAATTCGCGACTGTGTTGTAGGTTCGTAATTAAACATTGAATGCTTTTAGCTTTTCATGGTTAGATTGTATCATGCGGTGGATTGGTCTAACCTGATTAGTGGTGTGGTCTCAAACAAGTCGTATCATGCGGTGGATTAACTTGTTTTGTTATCATGCTTGACGGGTGCTGCTTTCGGCCTATGCACTCCTTGTTTACTGCGAATTTATGATCATGTTTCACCCTTTCATTTATCTATCATACTCTGTTTCTCGTTAATCGGCTATGAGTATGTGTTATAATGTTCATTCGGTTGAAAGCCGATCTTTCGTCATGCTTACGTCACGCATTCGGCAGTGCGCTCCCTACGTACCTTGCCGATTGCCGAATGAGGCTTTAACTGCCGACAGATAGCTTCTCTGTAGCTATTTGTCGTTCGAAACTGGCTCCGTAGCCGCAAATATGGAACTGTCTGGTCTCACCCGGCACGTTCCAGGTTTTGATCTAAACGTCTTGTCCCTTTGTTAGTTTTCAGGCAAACTGACTGGCACGCTTCCGGATTCAAAAGCCCGGGCCACGTGTGAAGCTAGCTAATTCGGCTTGCTGTGTGCTTGGCGTGAGGTGCGGATTTTACGTCAACAGCAGGGAAGGCACCCGACTTCACCGAAGATGATCAAGGTACAATTTGGTTTAGAAAGAGGATATGTGTACCGGATATCGAGTCTCTCAGAGAGCAGATATTGAGGGAAGCTCATGATTCCGCATATTCTATTCATCCTGGAAGCACCAAGATGTACCAGGATCTGAAGCAAAGGTATTGTTGGTATGGACTAAAAAGGGATGTGGCTGCCCATGTGGCATTGTGCGATGTTTGTCAGAGAGTCAAAGCTGAACACCAGAGACCAGCCGGTTTACTTCAGCCACTCAAGGTACCTGAATGGAAGTGGGAAGAAATCAGTATGGATTTCATTGTTGGGTTACCCCGCACTCGAGGAGGATATGACTCCATATGGGTTATTGTGGACAGATTAACTAAGGTAGCTCACTTTATACCCGTTAACACTACTTATACCAGTGCTAAGTTAGCAGAGTTATACATGTCCAGAATTGTTTGTCTCCATGGTGTACCTAAAAAGATAGTGTCTGGTAGAGGTACTCAGTTTACATCTAGATTCTGGCATAAGTTGCATGAGTCTATGGATACAAAGTTGAATTTCAGTTCTGCATATCATCCTCAGACAGATGGTCAGACAGAGAGGACTAATCAGATTTTGGAGGATATGTTGAGAGCTTGTGCTTTGAAGCATGGAGGCTGTTGGGACAAGAGTCTTCCATATGCAGAATTCTCGTATAACAACAGTTATCACGCAAGTCTAAAGATGGCCCCATTCGAAGCACTTTATGGTAGAAAGTGCAGAACACCTTTATATTGGAGTGAAACTGGTGAGAGTCAGTTGTTTGGTCCAGAGATACTACAGGAAGCAGAAAAACAGGTTCAGATTATCAGAGAGAATTTAAGAACGGCTCAGTCCAGGCAGAAGAGCTATGCAGATACAAGGAGAGAATTAACTTTCGAAGTGGGTGATTATGTGTATCTGAAGGTATCTCCTATTCGAGGCTTGAGAAGGTTTAAGGTGAAAGGAAAATTATCTCCTCGTTTCATTGGACCTTTCAAGATTGTTGATAGAAAATGTGAGGTTGCTTATCAATTGGAGTTGCCAGCCAGACTGTCAGATGTGCACGATGTGTTCCATATCTCTCAGTTGAAAAAGTGTCTTCGAGTTCCTGAGGAGGAATTACCCTTGGATGAGTTGGATGTGCAAGATGATTTGACTTATAAGGAATACCCAGCTAAGATTTTGGAAACTGTTGAAAGAGTTACTCGGAGTAAAGTGATTAAGATGTGTAAAGTTCAGTGGAGTCATCACGCGGAAAGTGAGGCAACTTGGGAAAGAGAAGATGAGTTGATGGCAGAGTTCCCTTAGATTTTCTCTAATCCGTCCGAATCTCGAGGACGAGATTCTCTTTAAGGGGGGTAGGTTTGTAACACCCTAAAATTCATCACATTTAAATTGTAGCAACCATTTTAATTTTTCTTGGATTTATTAAGGCTTAAATAAATTTTCTAGGAATTAATTGGAATTTCTAGCCTTTTATCAATTTAAATATCACATTAAATAATTATTGTAGTCAAAATAAGTTTTTGTTGCATTCATGCTGTTGCATATATTTTTGGTTGCTAGTAAATCAAGTTGGAATTTAAATTCTGTTTAAATTCGAATTTGATTTGCTTTTGTTTGAGTTTTAGAAAAGTTTAATTTAGCCGAGTTCGGTTTCGCCCCTCGAACTCTTGGCCCAATCCAAGTTTGCCCCCTGAATTTTTCTCTCGTTCGCTTTTCCTCCCCGCTCTCTCTCTCCTTTTCCCTGGGCCGATTTCCCTTCTGTTCTCTCGGCCCGTTCCACTTTCGGCCCGTTACCGGCCCGTCCCGACTCTCCCGCTTCTCTCTCTCGGTCACTGGCCAGTGGGGCCCGCCTGTCAGGCCGTCTTCTTCCTCCCGTGGTCGACCGGGACTCGAGCCCGAGTCCGAGCCGCCGCCGCCTCCGATTCGCCGCCGCCGCCGTGTCCAATTCGAACACGCACGCCTGCCCGAGCCCCTCCCCGACCTATTTAAGCACCGCCGCCCTTACTGCTGTCCCTCCCATTGAATCGAGCCGCGAGTCCTCGAATCCTAGCGCATCGCCGCCGTCGTTGACCGAACTCGAGCCGCCGCCGTCGACCGCCGCCGACGTGGGCTTTTCCTCGTCGAGTTCACCCCTGGTAAGTTCGCCGTCATCTCCTCGTCCTCCCTGTGTAGTTCTTGTAGCTAGTTGAAGGTCGTATCGTCGAGTTCGTCGCCGCCCGAAGCTCTACCGATCCGGCCATGGCGCCGCCGCCGTCGGTCGTCGTCTCCGTCGCGCGTCTCTTGTCAAGATCACCCTGGATAGATTCGTCGTGGTCCGGCGAGTCCATAGGACTTGATCCCGTTGCAAACCGAGCTCCGTAGCCTCGGATTGAGTTTTCTCCGGCGAAGCCCCGCCGCGTTCGCGAGCGGCGCCGCCGTCCCAGCCGTTCCCGCCGACGAGCCCTCGGCCGATTCGTTTTGAGCCGTCGGATTAAGATCCAACGGTCCACATCAGATCCCGTCCCAAGTCAAATAAGTCGGTACCGGTCAGCGCTGCAGATTTTGCTAAAGAGCCCCTGAAGTTTTTCAAAATCAACCCGCAGTCCAAGTTAGTTCAAAAATAATTACATTTAGGTCCTTTTTCTTCTGTTTAAGCCCTTGCAAGATTTAAAATTATGCCCGAGGTCCTGTTTTGGTCTTTTTACCCGTAAGCCCTCGAGTTTTTATACAAAATTATGTTTTAGCCCCTGGTTTTTCGCAGTTAAGCCCCTGGAAGTTTTAAAACTTTGCCAGCAAGTCCCTGAACCTTAGAAAAGCCATATCTTTTGCGTTTTAACTCCGATTTTAGTGATTCTCGCGCTCACGCGTTTGTTGTAACGTGTAGATTAGTTTTGTGCTGTTGTTTTCTTCTATTGGAATTGTTTGGTGTATTGTTTCTTATTTGTTGTATTGTTTCCTTGTATGTGAATGTGTGATGCGATTAGGAAACGACCAGTTCGAGGATTTCTCTGAAGAACCAACTGTTGGAGAAGGATTTGAGCAGCATCCGAGTTGGGAAGAAGGCAAGTGTATTATGTCATGCAAATGTCCTAATAATTATTAATTTCACCACCCATGCACGTGTCTTAATTTGATGGGTTCCTATTTAAGGATTTGCCTAGCCACTATATTTTTCCTGTCCCTGAAACTGGGTTACTTAATTAATTTTGATGGTAGATGATGCTTAGCTTGCTCAACTGGGATTGGTTAAATGAACCCCTACTCTATGTTCCATTACTATCTTTTAATCAATTAATGGACAAGATCATGTCTTTTTAATTGGAACATGGAGAACCACCCAGGAAAACAGTACAACCATGAGTGCCATATGGCTCTGGCTTTGACTGACTAATTAGGTGCTCCAGTTTATGGTAGCTTTACTCGAAAGGGGCATGGGGGGCGGCGGTTGACGGGGTATAGCTCGGTCCTTTTGAGCTGTGGGCTTTGGTAAGAGACAGACCTCATTAGGGAGGGCTATGCTTTGCTTCTGAACCGGAAACCTTAGCGGGCTATCATTTATTAGAGTGCTTTTGTAAAGGTCTCATAGTGAAAACCAGTATTCGGTCCACGTGGTGTGGGAAGGGTACAATGCTTCGGCAATGGGAATCACGGCTTATGGTGAAAGTGTACAACCTCTGCAGAGTGTAAAACTGTTATAGCAGCCGTGCTCACGGTCAAGAGCGGCCTGGACCCTTACTTGATAATCATACTTGAACATGATCTAAATCGTGGTTACTTGAATATGTTGGGGAATATGACATTCATTAATTTGTGGGTGGTATATACTTTCATTTGCTAGTAAATAGTTACTTAATAAAACTTGACCAACTAAAAGTGCTTATTGCAGTATGGTCAGCCAACCTTTTTGCCTCAGCCTTGTATGTCATATTACATTTGCTGAGTACTATATGTGCTCATACTTGTTGCCTTTCTTTCTTTCTTTCTTTTATTGCATCTACTACACCCGGAATGCTGCTCTGATTGGGAGAATTTTGAGGATTTCACCACTGATTTTGAGGAGTTCTAGGCGAGTCTCCCCCAGTCAATGCCTGTGGAGATGGAGTCACTTTTGCTTCGTTAGATGAACGTTTATTTAAGTCTTCCGCTATGACATTTGAGTCAACTCTGATATTGTAATAAACTCACTTTAATACTATTTCGTTATGCATGGTTATGGATATTTACTTATGACGTCTACCATATGTGTGTAAACTGATCTTGACGCACATATGAGATGCACCTGGTTTTGCCTTTAAAACCGGGTTTGACAGTCCAGCCCAGATGTACAGAGTCCAGTCTCAAATCCAATCAGAACACAACAACTAGACCACAACATCCATAAATAATTAAGCCAGACCAAACCAAAAACAAACCTGGCCGACCATACGCAGGGCAAGACAGACGTCCTACCGTTATACGCCCAAAAAAAATTCTTGAGGGAAATTCTAAAGAGAATAACAAATACAGATCAGGAGATATATTATTGATAGGGATGTTAAAAATATCATATATAACTAATTATTTAAAAACAATTCTATTTTATTTTTCCAAAACACGTACATACCGCACATGCACCCTACTAAAATATGCCCATGCATAACAATAAAGGTTGGCTCGGATTATTTTTTTAGCAATTTCATAATATTTTCCTAGCAAAGTCGTCAATTCACTAATATAATTAGTTAATGATTTGTCTTATGATTGATTCTTGCAATGTAGGAGAAAATCCCAGGCTGGTATTGATGTTTGCAGAGGCTGGTGCCAATGTGGTGTGCTTGCAAGGTGGCCATCCTCTCTGGTAATCTGCCACTCTTATTTGAGAATACACTTACTTAGGTTATTTTGACACTTCTATTTGCTACCGTGGCTTCAAAGAATCAGTTTTGTTTTTTTTGCGAGTTTTAAAATCTTGAGAAAACTTAGAATAATAAGGAAACCTTTCATATTCTCTCGTATCACATTAACAAGAATTCTCTAAACAATTGAATGTAGCTAACATTTCTATCTCTCAGGTTGGAATATAAAGGAAGAATGCAAGCATTAATAGGGAAAGAGAGAAAAGTTCCCACATTATACTAAAATTGTTATATTTTTCTGGAAAGACTTGTCCAAATCAAAAGATACAATACTTCATTATATTTAATTTATATTATAGAAAGGTTGCCTTCACAGTTTGGTGAGCTGTTATGGAAATTGTTTGGGAACAAAAGATAACTTTGACGTGCGGTGTTTACATGAGTGGATCCTTTAAGGTGGATGAAATGGAGTATGTTGTCTTTTTTTAGATGACACCATACCATTTTGAGAATTAGAGCACAATTCATTTATGCATTTTTGAATCAGAAATCTAAGAGTTCACACGTTTTTTATTATAAAATTATGGGCACCTCTGTCGTGCTCCGGCTCCTAGACAACAGCTTCCTGGGCAGCGCGGCCAACACGACGACGACATACAGGGTGGCCATCCTCGACGGTGACGGGAACACGGCGTACAGCTCCACCACGAAACTACGGTAGATCGATTAGTTTTATCGAAGTTACTATATTTACATACCTAGGACTCGTAGATAGATGCATGGAATCATTAGAAAATTAGTGCAGTGTGGTTTTTTTGTCTAGTGAAACTATGGAAGTAGATTATATTATATGTATTAGCACCTTTAATGTTTACGCTTTACATCATGTTGTGTCTATCTTAGGCCTTGTTTAGATGACAAATTTGGGTGCCAAATTTGACATCTTGATATGCGTGCGCTACTGTAGCATTTCGTTTGTACGTGTGAAAAGTTATCCAAAAATTGATTAATTAGGCTCAAAATGTTTGTCTCGCAGAGTACAACAAAACTGTGCAATTAGTTTTTGATTTCATCTATATTTAGTACTCCATACATGTTATGACATTTTGATGTGATGGGAATCTTCTTTTTGCATAGTGGAATTTGGGGGTCGAATTTGGGATCTAAACAAGGCCTTATTATGTTTTCTGCCGTTAGATGCATCAACAAGGATGTTAGTCTCGGTTCTAACCAATGTGGTATTTTTTGTCAATGCTTGAAGTCAATGGATTTGAAGTTTTTCAGTTGGTCATCAAGGTTCTTTAAGACAATTGAAGGCGGCCTTTGTAACAACCCTAAATATTCCCTTAGGATTTGTTGAATGCAAAAATGTGAATTTAAAAATTTTTGGTAAATTTTGTGCAAGACAACAAACATATAAGAGTGTCTTCTAATTGCTCCCTAAATTCCTAGGCAATTTAAATTCAAATTAAAAATAATTTGAAGTGCTAAGGACCAAATAGATGTGATTTGGAGTTAATTTGGTTTTATTGGATTTTTGGTTGTGTTTGAATTCAAATTCTAGATTTGAATTCAAACAAATACTAACTAAACTAATTCAAACCCTAGCTAACCCTGTTGGGCCGAAACCCCTAACCCAAGTCCAACTAACCCCCCTCGACCTTTCTTTCCCGAGCCAACCGATCCGGCCCGGCCAGCCTTCCGGCCCAGCACCGGCCCAGCAGCGCTACCCGCGCCTCTTCCGTTCTTCCCTCGCTGACGGGTGGGCCCCGCCACCACTGTTCTTCTTCCCCCTCTCTTTCTCCTCTCTGCCCGGCGAAAAGCAGAGCAGGCGCGGCCAATCCCAGCGCCGAGCTAGTGCGGCCCGTCGCGATTGCGACGCGTGGCCCGAGCGGGCTCGCCAAGCCATCTCGCCGTCCGTGCCCCGAACCCTAGCAGCCGCCGCCCTTTATAACCCCCGCCAGAGAGCTCCATCCCTTCCAGCGCCGCTGCAGCCCCATTGGGGTATTCCAGCCTGCGATCCAAGAGGGTGAGAGGAGAGGGAGCAGTCGAGGGTGTTGGGGAAGGTGGAGGAGCACCGGAGAAGAGGAAGAGGAAGCCGGAGCACCGCCCTCGTCGCCAAGCCGAAGCCGCCGTCGATGCCGCCCATGGGGGATCGCCAGGGAAGGTCGAACCAGAGCTGATCGAGGGCGCGGGAGCGTTTTCACGGCATCAACAACCTACCCCGAGCTGCAGCGATCGACTACTTGCCCCTAGGTGAGCCACCCGCGGAGACCCCCTTCTTTCTCCCCTGTCTCTGGCCGAGCGCCGCCGCACCGCCGTTGCTAGCCCCTCTGGGACCCGGACTTCGAGCCGTGGCCATCCTCTCGTGCAGGACCTCGTCGCGCCGCTGTCGCACCCGCAAACCGCTGACGCCTCGAACCGCAGCCAAGGCCGCCGTGGCCGAGCTCCGCTCGCCGCGGGGGCACGCCGAGGCCGTGTCGCGGCCACGGGCAACCGTGAGCCCGCGCACGCGCACCCAACCAGAGGCCGCTACGTCGCGTCCCAGCGCTCGCTGGAACCGTGCGTACGCGTGTCGTCTCAGTTGAGCCGCTCTCCCATCCACGACCGCGTGAGGACCACCGGCCGCCGTGGCGCCATAGTCGCGCCGCCGCCGCTCGCGTCGTGAGGCCCAAGCCGCAGCCAAGCTTCCACCTTCTTCTTGCTGGTTGACCTCGCGGAACCCTAGCGGAGCCTTAGCCGCCGATCCCGAGCCTCGCCGGCCCTTCTTTCCGCTGTTCGCCGCAAGCCGTCGCCGCCGGCCGCGCACTGGAGCGCGCCGCGCAAGTCGCGTCGCGCCGTGGCCAGGCCACACCGTGGACCACACAAACACCACTCACAGCACGACACAAAAGATCCCGAGTCGGTCACAATCGGATCCCGTGCACCTGGCTCACGTGCACCGCACACACGGTTCACGGTGGACTGAGTCCACCAGAGCAGACCCTGCGGCCCAGCGTTCGCGGGCCTAATCTTGCACTAAAGTCTGGTTTGCACCCTTGAACTTTCTGGGCCCATCTGCCTTTCGGCCCAGTTTCAGCCTAGCGTTGTTTAATCTTTTCCTTTTAACTGCGCTGACGTATGGGGCCCACATGTCATACACTGCGTGTCACTGACCGCTGGGGCCCACTGACCAGAGCTGACCGTTGACCGTTGACCAGTCAACGCTGACGTCAGCAGGGCCCACTGCTGACGTCATCCTAGGCGGACCCCACTGCTGACGTCAGCATGACGTCATGCTGACGTCAGCAGGCTAATTTCTGTCTGTTTTCTTTTTCAGAAATTATTTAATAATTTGAGAAAATGATTTAAACTTGTAAAATTCATAATAAATCAACCGTAGCTCAGAAAAATATGAAACCAGTTTCTATATTTTTCTAAAATCATGACCTACACGTTAGTGTAGAGTTTGGTGTTCTTTGTGACTTCTTTCATCGCTGTTTTGGTGTTTCTTGCTAGTAGCCGCGCCTTATTTTATTTTTCCGCAACCCTAGGAGTTCCGGAGAGCCAGGAGGTGCCAGACCACTACGACAACTGCTTTGACAAAGACGGAGACTTTTGCCCAGGTTCACGCCCGACCAATCTCTGAAATACCTAATAGACATGCAACTAGTATGCTAGCGCTTTGCTTTACTCGCATGATAAACCTGCACTGCCTTTGTTAATATCCTGCTACCTTGCTACCTACTACTCACTTTATGGAATATGCTATGCTATGCATGTGTTGGGATGGTTGTGATTTGATCCTCTTGGCATGAGTTGTGGGTGGTATGGGAGGTGTAGTGCAGCTAGGCGGTGTAAGCGAGTAATAACAACTCGATCGTTTGATCGGGGTGCTTGGGGACTGCACTCGGGCAGCCCTACGGAGTACCTGTTGCGGGTACATGGTTCTTGGATATTGGTTACTTGAGGAGTTTGGGTGGCTATACCTGTTATGGGTGCGGATTGCGGACCGTTGCGGCGGATCGCTTATGACGCTGATACTCACTTTACCGACAATTAAGGACCGAGTCGAGTTCCACCTTTGGACGTGGGAATACCGTGCTCACCATCTACCCAGTATGGGGAGGGTTCCAGCAAGCCTACTCTAGTGCGGCGCCGAGACTGTAGGAGATTCGAGCTTGATATGTGTAAGGGGGACTCGTTGCGGCGTACTCTCCCTGATTTACCACGGCCCCCGACTGGCCCCGGTGGGAAGGTTTCACATCCCTGGGGCAGATGTTAGATCAGATGTTTCCCGAGCCCAGGGAGACAGGATTGGCGCCGTTACTGTTTAGGGTCTTTGTTGTGGGTTGTGTCTCAAGTTGGTTGCGGACTAGCCTTGCAGCCCGGATGGATTCCTGGAGTGCCACCTCTGCAGAGTGTAAACTATACGTATAGCCGTGTCCACGGTTACGGACGACCCGCTTCTGATAAGTTCTGCCTAGCATGTGAATCTGCTTTCTTACCTCATCCTTTGATTGGGTTATGAGAGTTTGGTCCAGCGTTGCTGATGAGACAAGGTGGGGAGGGAGCTCACCGAGTCGACTAGTGAGCGAAAGGTGTTGGTGGAAGATGTTTGCGGGAACCTGCTGTGGCAGGACGAGCCCGATGTGAATGTGAGGCTGATGGGTGGATCTGGGGAGTGGATGTGCTTGTGAGGGAAGGAGTTGGTGATGAGATGAATTTGGGTTATTGCTGCTGCTCGCATAAGAAAACCCTGGCTCAAACCTTGATTATTCCTATACCTTAGAATAGGCCACTTTAAAGCTCGCTTCATATTATGGTTGGTGACGTGAACCTGCCCCATTTCCTTGGGGACAGACTTTGGGTTCTCAGGTGAAGACCCCGACCACGAGTTCAACCAGGATGGGTGGTACGACTGAAGGCAGCGCGCTACGCTCAAGGATGCCTGCGGGAAGTGGACCCAGAAGATTTAGCTACCGCTGCGCAGCTGATTCTTATTGTCGTTTTATATATATCATGTTTGGATCTTTTATCGTTGTATGGATGTGATATTCGACTGAGATGAGTTCTGTACGAGATAGCTGCTATTCCTGGGACTATCTCGAGGGTACAGGGAGTCGGATTCTCGTCGTTGAGAATCCGGTTCGTTTTAGTTGGTATCAGAGCCATACTTGACCGTAGCGCGTAACCCTTAGATCGAAAACTTAGGACAGAAGCTCTAACTGAGTCCTCTACTGTATATGAACCCCTTGGACTATTTGAAAACTATATATAAGTACATCTCAACTATTTACAAAACTTTTACCCTTACCTTACCTTACTTACTTGCTAACTTACTAGCAACCCACTAACTGCCTGGTAGATGGAAGCAAGAAGACCAGCAGATGAACGACGGGAGATCAGGACCACTGGAGCAGACTGTGGAGGTTTGGCAGTGCTACTGAGGGAGGTGCTTCGTACAGTGGGGATAGACGTGGACAACGTCTTCTACGAGGACTGGACCTACGGCCCTGGCGAAGGAGTGCACACCCGGTTGCAGATGGAAGTACCCAATATCCCTGGACGGCCAAGGTCACTGATGCTACGGGCAGCAACCAGCGAGAGCACCTTCAGTCGGGCAGTACAGACTATTGCCATGAGGATACTCCGACTTGCCACACTTGTGTACCAGAACCAGCTCAGCCACACCCGTTTCCGGTACCTGCCGCGGGCTCTTGAAGATCCAGCTGATAGAGACGCAGTCCGCTTGCAGGCTCACGCAGCTGACCGAGAGCGGAACATGACCCTGCGGACCTCAGTTCAATGCATGATCGAGCAGGAGTACTTAAACATTGGCCTAGAAGAGAAAGTTGCCAAGCTTTGAGGAACTGAGAAGGAGGTTGACATCAGCTCCAGTGTTAGTGATGCCCGACATTCACAATAGTTTTGACATATTGTCACACCCGGATTTACCCAGAAACCCGAATGCTTCTATATGTGTGCCCAGGAAGTCCACAGAACACATATAGACAACAAATATGATAAACAGAGTACATATGCTCGAATAAAATGGTTTTACATCAGAGTTTGACTAAAATAACTAAATAACACAGCGGAAGACTAATTATTAACTCTCTCTCTAAACGAAGACGAAGACGAAGCCGAAATCCATAATCCACAGGGACACCGACTGGTTGAGCACAGCTAGTAGAATGGTAGATCTTCAGGAAATTCAATAGCAGCAGTACCATCTAATCCATCTGTTACCCATCCGGGATTTTGTTGAATGGCAAGTGTAAGTAATTGTCTTACTTAGCAAATACAACACGGGTAATGAAGGCTTAAAAGAAAGGCTTGACACGGCTGTACTGCATTAGCAATTTTAGTTGATTCATTTTATCATAAACCATGATTACTACAATTAGGTGAATCCCAGTTGCAAACCCAATTAATAAAGTAGAGGTGAACATTTAAACAATAATAAATATCAATTTCTAATCAAAAAGGATCCAGGCCGCTCTTGACCCTGAGCAAGGCTATCATGATAGATTATACACTCTGCAGAGGTTTCGCCCTTTTCCCACCAGTCGCGTAAAAGTTCAAAGGAACTTTGCACCCAACCACGCACATCAACACTTCCGAGGTGTGACTGCATAGGGACGCTACGAGGCTTTTCACAATACACCCTAACAAAACAGTAGCCGTTATGGTACAACCTAGGCAGCATGACCCAAGGCACCAAGATTGACTTACGCCCATGTCGCAACACGAGGGGGTCAATGGCGTCCAAGCGCGGTAATAAACAACAACAACAAAATAAATAGCGCAACGTGTGGAACCTCCGCCATACGGAAGCTCCCAACACGGGACTGTGCCTCACGGGGACATAGCCAACGGATACCCCGTCCTCGGTGGATCAAACCATACTCTCACCCATGCTTCCCATAACGCCGTCGGCCCGTCGGTAACTACTGTCAAGTTAGTGCCGTACATGCTACTCGTCCAAGACCAGAGCCATTATAGTTCCGGCGGTGGCGACAGGTTCCTGGGTTGCCGCTTTAAGAACCAGTCCTTACGGAGAGACACTAGGGCCAAGCATGAAGCATACGCCCTAGCTCCCTGATCCATGTTGCTAAAAAGCAAGTTTTACCATTAACATTGAAGTGAACCATTAAGTCAAGATTAACAGTTAAACTTTGGTGACAGTAGCTGCGCTTAGCAAAGGACTACCCAAATGCAATAACCCAGGGTAATCAAGGTATAGGATAAACAAGCTAGGATCAACCTTAATAGGAACAATTTAGACACATGCATATGCAGTAAATAGTGTAAAGGTGTGTTTAGGTAGCAAGGATTGTCCGTGCTGTACTTGCCTTCGTCCAACTGCTGCTGTTGCTCTTGCTGCTGCTGTTGGTCCTGCTCCTCGTAACCCTCGAACTCAAACGTGTACGGCTCACCGACTGGACTCATACATCAACACACAAGCATCCATACTAGCCAGTACATGCAAATAACATTAATCTATTAGAACAGTACACCAAACATTAAAAACAGAACAAAAGAAGGCTTAGAAACTAATCTACGCTTTTCTACGAACACGTGAGCGCGAAAATCACTCAAATCGGAGCTAAAACGAAGAAGTTATGGCTTTTCTAAGGTTCAGGGACTTGCTGGCAAAGTTTTAAAAGTTCCAGGGGCTTATTTGCAAAAAGTCAGGGGCTAAAACATAATTTTGCATAAAAACAGGAGGGTTTATTTGCAAATTAAACAAAACAGGACCTCGGGTACTATTTTCAAATAAGCCAGGGGGTTTTCTGTAAAAATCAGGACCTAATTGTAATTATTTGTAAATAAAACGGGACTGCGGGTTAATTACGAAAAAGGATAGGGGTTCTTTTGCAAAAACGACCGGGGCTGTCTGGTTTGACCGGTGTTGACCCGAGTTGACTCAGGTTGGCTTTCGATCTGGGCCGTCGAATTTAGTTTGAACGGTGGAGATTAGATCCAGGGGATGGGGGTCGTCGACGGGGAGCAGAGCTGCGGCGGCGCCGCCTGCGCGCGCGGCGGAGGGTCGCCGGCGAAGAGGGGATCTCGAGCTACGGGGCACGGTTGACGCGGGTTTTGGGCTCTACAGGACCGGGGCGACGCGACAAACTCAACTGGGTGGCTCTCGTCGGCAGCGAAGCAACGACGGTGGCGCGCGACGTCCCATGGCGGCGGCGGCGCTCGGGCGGTGGCGGTTCAACGCGGGGACGGCGGTACAGAGCGTGGGGAGGGCCGAGAGGGAGCTCGAGGGGTTCCTGACCTTCACGCGACGGTCTTGGGGCAGTTCGCCGGGGTGGAACGACGACGGACGACGAGATCGACGGCGGCGGGTTTGGAAACGGCGGCGGCGAGCACGAGCTCGAGCGGCGGAGATGTGGCGCGGATTTGTTGGGGGAAAAGGCGGCGGGGCTTCGACCCTAAGTAGCGCAGACGAGGGGAGAGTCCGGGGGGGAAAACCTCGGCGTCCGTGCCGTGTCCGGCCGGGACTCCGGCGCCGGGGTCGAGCCGGACTCGGCTGGAGGAGGGAGACGGCTGACCAGTGGGTCCCGCCTGGCAGTCGGCAGAGGGGGCGGGGAGAGGCAGGCCGGCCTGTCTGTTGGGCCGAGTCGGGGAAGCGGGCGCTGCGCTGGCTGCTGCTGGGCCGGACCGGGCCGAGGAAGGGGAAGCGGAGCGCGCAGGCCGGGGAAACGGGGCGGGCTGCTGCTGGGCCAAAAGCGGAGGGAGCGAGCAGGCCAGCGCGGGCGGAGCAGGCCGCTGGGCCAGGCCGAATGCGGAGCAGGGGGGAAAAAGAAGGAAAAGGCTGGGCCGGCTGGAGAAAAAGTAGGAGGGCCAAATTCAGCCGGGGAAAAGAGTTTAGGGGGAAAAAGTGAACTCGGGCCGCAGAAACTTTTCTAGAGCTCCAAACTCCGCGATTCAAATTCGAATTTAAACAAAATTTAAATTCCAATTGAACCACACACAAACAAAACTCAATGCAGTCGGCATGAAGGCAACAAAAATGTTTCTAACCTTATATTTAAATTTTATTTATCATAAATAATTTATTTTCCTTAGGTTAATATGAGCATAAAATTAAATAAAAACAATTTAATTACTAAATTTTTAAAATAGGCATTTTTAGGGTGTTACAAACCTTCCCCCCTTAAGATGAATCTCGCCCTCGAGATTCGGATGTGGATGGGAATAACTGTGGATATTCAGCTCTGAGATCTTCTTCTCTTTCCCAAGTCGCTTCATCCACTGAATGGCGGCTCCACTGAACCTTGCACATCCGGATCACTTTATTTCTGGTGACTCTTTCGGACTCTTCCAAAATTCTGACAGGATGCTCAGTATAGGTAAGATCTTCCTCCACATTTAGTTCATCAATCGGAATCTGTTCCTCAGGTACTCGCAAGCACTTTTTCAACTGAGTCACATGGAACACATCATGTACTCCCGCTAACTTCTCCGGTAGCTCTAACTGATATGCCACCTCACCTTTCCGACCAAGTCCCTTGAATGGTCCAATGTATCGAGGTGCTAACTTGCCCTTGACGTTGAACCTCTTCACGCCTCTCATGGGTGACACCTTGAGATACACGAAGTCTCCAATTTCAAAACTGAGATCCCTCCGTCGGTTATCTGCATAGCTCTTCTGTCTGGATTGAGCCACTTTCAGATTCTGTCTGATTATCTGCACTTGTCGCTCTGCCTCTCTTAGTATTTCAGGTCCAAATACCTGACTTTCTCCTGTCTGATTCCAGAATAGTGGTGTCCTACACTTTCTGCCATACAAAGCCTCGAACGGTGCCATCTGCAAACTCTTCTGATAGCTGTTGTTGTACGAGAATTCCGCGTACGGTAAACTCTTATCCCAACTGGCACCATACTGTAGAGCACATGCTCTCAGCATATCCTCCAATATCTGATTTGTCCGTTCTGTCTGCCCATCTGTCTGCGGGTGGTAAGCTGAACTGAACTGTAGCTTAGTGTCCATAGACTCATGCAATTGTCGCCAAAAGTGCGATGTGAACTGGGTACCTCGATCTGACACTATTCTTTTCGGTACCCCATGCAAACACACAATCCTCTCCATATACAACTCCGCTAGTCTGGCTCCCGAGTAGGTGGTCTTTACTGGTAAGAAATGCGCCACCTTGGTCAGACGATCCACGATTACCCAGATTGAGTCAAATCCCCTCTGAGTGCGAGGTAAGCCAGTGATGAAATCCATACCGACTTCTTCCCACTTCCATTCAGGTACCTTCAGGGGCTGGAGCAAACCTGCTGGCCTCTGATGTTCAGCCTTGACTCTCTGGCACGTGTCACATAGAGCTACGTATGTGGCCACATCTCTCTTCAATCCATACCACCAAAATCTCTCTTTGATATCTTGGTACATCTTGGTACTTCCTGGGTGTATCGAATACGCCGATTCATGGGCTTCCCTGAGAATTGCATCCCTGATCTGCACTATATCTGGTACACAGATCCGCTTCTCATACCACAATGTTCCTTGGTCATCCACTCGAAAACCAGGAGCTTTTCCTAATGCCACCAGCTCCACGATCTCCTTGATCTTCTCATCCGTGAGCTGTCCTTTGCGGATCTCTTGTTCCAAGGTCGGTTCTACTGCCATCTCGGTGACGCTGGTCACAAATCCCAGACTCATCCTTTCAAACTCTGAACTGAGTTCCTCCGACAAGCTATGTCCCGTGATCTTATTCACGTAACTCCTTCTACTCAGAGCATCTGCCACCAAGTTGGCCTTCCCTGGATGATAATGTATCTCCAAGTCGTAGTCCTTGATCAGTTCTAACCAACGACGTTGTCTCATATTCAGATCTGACTGTGTGAACACATACTTGAGACTCTTGTGGTCAGTGTAAATATCACACTTATGTCCAATCAAGTAATGCCTCCAAATCTTCAAAGCATGTACTACCGCTGCTAACTCCAGATCGTGTGTCGGGTAGTTCTGCTCATGCCTCCTCAACTGCCTTGATGCATACGCTACTACTCTGCCTTCCTGCATGAGCACACATCCCAATCCTAGACGGGATGCATCGCAGTAGATAGAGAAGCTCTTGGTTATATCCGGTAACACTAGCACAGGTGCCGTTGTCAGCCTCTTCTTCAATTCCTCAAAGCTGACTTGACATTCTTCAGTCCAGACAAACTTGGCATTTTTCTCCAATAATGCCGTCAGAGGTTTAGCAATCTTGGAAAATCCTTCAATGAACCTCCGATAGTATCCAGCCATTCCAAGGAAACTTCTGATTTCACTCACATCCTTAGGCGGATTCCAACTCAACACATCACTAACCTTCTTCGGATCAACTGCCACTCCACCGTTGGACAGTACGTGTCCCAAGAATGCTACTTCCTTCAACCAAAACTCACACTTGCTCAGCTTGGCATACAACTGATGCTCACGAAGTCTCTGCATCACTAACCTCAGATGTTCTTCATGCTCTTCCTCGTTCTTGGAGAAAACCAGAATGTCGTCAATGAACACTACCACGAACTTGTCAAGATAGTCCATGAACACACTGTTCATCAAATACATGAAGTATGCCGGTGCATTTGTCAGACCAAAAGACATGACTGTGAACTCGTATAAACCATATCGGGTTGTGAAGGCTGTTTTGGGGATGTCAGTCACTCGTATCCTCATCTGATGGTAACCGGATCGAAGATCGATCTTAGAGAACACACATGCTCCTTTTAACTGGTCGAAGAGATCATCAATCCTTGGCAGCGGGTACTTGTTTTTGATGGTCACTTCATTCAAAGCTCGATAATCCACACACAATCTCTGGGTCCCATCTTTCTTTTCCACAAACAAAACTGGTGCTCCCCAAGGGGATGAACTAGGACGAATATACCCTTTTGCTAACAATGCCCTTAATTCCTCCTTAAGTTTCTCTAGTTCTTTCACTCCCATTCTATATGGCCTCTTAGCTATAGGTGCAGTACCAGGCTTAAGATCAATAACAAATTCAACTTCGCGGTCTGGGGGCATACCTGGTAACTCATCTGGAAACACGTCTGGGAATTCGCACACCACTCTGATGTCTTCCAGTGCTACACCTTCGGCTTGGTAGATCTGATTGTGTCCCAAGGGACTAGCTGCTTGGTACTCCACTTTCTCACCCGTCTTTGCTGTCAGCTGCACTGTTCTTTTGGAGCATTGAATCACCCCATCATATCTGGCTAACCAGCTCATACCCAGAATCAAGTCAAACCCAAGGGTTTCTAGGACTATCGGGTTCACCACAAAGTCTACCCCCCTTATTGTGATGGTGATACAGGGGCAACGTAATGTGGCACGCTGTTCTCCCCCAGGTGAACTAACTACCATGGGGTTCCCCATAGGTTGCAAGATCATCATGTTCTTTTTCACGAAAACAGCAGATATGAAAGCATGCGAAGCTCCAGTATCAAACAAAACAGTTGCGAGAGACGAGTTGACAGGGAACGTACCCACAACGACATCCGTTGCTCCTTCTGTGGTTTCCGCACCCATGTGGTTGACCTTTCCTCTCGCTGGGTTCTGCTGCTGATTCCCGTTCTGGTTCTGCGGTTGTCCAATCCTCGGATTGTTGTTCTGACCGACGGTGTTCTGAGCCTTGCGAGGACAAGCGCTGGCATAGTGTCCCAGCTCGCCACAACCAAAACATCTCGGAGCCGTAGGTGCATTGTTGGTCGGATTGGGGCGTTGGACAGGACCACTCTGTGGCTGGTTCTGAGGACGCTGCTGAGATAGTGCTGAGGGGTACTGGGGACGTGGCTGGTACTGGGGGCGCTGCTGATACTGGTTGCGGTTCATCAAACCGGACTGTCCCTGGAAACGCTGTGGAGTCACCACCTGCTGGTTTCCTTGCTGAGGATTGAAGCGAGGGCGAACATTGCTTCCTGACGGTGTGCCTTGAAGCTTCCTCTTCTTTTCCTCCATCTCACGACGCTTGTGCTCCAGCAGTAGTGCGCTATCCACCAGTTCTTGAAAAGTGGCGAACCTAGAGCACAGGAGCTGGTACTGGAGTGTATCATGCAGGCCATCTCGGAATCGGGTCTGCTTCTTCTTGTCCGTATTCACGTCCTCTGGAGCATAACGGGCCAACTCAATGAACTTGTCACGATAAGCGGTGACACTCATACCTTCCTGTTTCAAAGCCAGGAACTCCTTCTTCTTCAAGGTCATCAGCGCTTCCGGCACGTGGTGAGAACGGAAGCTGTCGCGGAACTCCTGCCAAGTGATCTGATCAGGATTGGGGTGAGCATATTGGTACGCATCCCACCAATCCAAAGCTGCTCCCTGGAGCTGTCCACTTCCATACAACACCTTCTCCCGGTCGTTGCACTGTGCGATGTCCAGCTGTCGTTCCACTGCCTTGAGCCAGTCTTCTGCTTGCATTGGGTCGCTAGACTTGTTGAAGGTAGGAGGGCGTCCTTTCATAAACCTCTTCCACAGGACACACAAAAAAATGCCAAAAACATAAAAAAGACAAGCCAAAACCGTTAACGGGTCTGCGAGGTAACATGTATGCATCCGATATTGATGTTGTGGCATTTTAACGGGTGTGGTACGCTAAAAATGTGGACCCATTAACAGCCAACAGGTGAAGAAACGTACACCAGCAGCAGAGCTGGTAGATCCTGATCCGACGACTATGGCTGTCGATTGACGAATAAGCAAATGTCAATCGATTGATGCCTAGACACTTCCTATTTGAAAATGTTGATTGCATTCTTTCAACACATTGAGCATGTTAATTAATTTTTATGTGAAAAATTTTAAAATGGTATAATTGGAACGTTGAACAATTTTTTTCTAAATGTTGACTGCAACATCCTACATCTCATTAGGACATACTTAGCTAGTGTTGATTAGAAAATGAATAAAAAAATTCTACATGTAAGAGTGTTTGGATTCTAGGGACTAAAGTTTAGTCCCTCAAATAAGTGACAATTAGAAGCATTAAACATAAACTAATTATAAAACTAATTGCATAAGTCATATCTACATTGCAAGACAAACCTAACAAGTATAATTAACCTATAATTAGTACATAATTATCAAAATATTACTGTAGCATTATATTGTCTAATCATAGACTAATTAGACTTAATAGATTCGTATCGTAAATTAGTTTTCGCTTATGTAATGCATTTTTTAATTAATCTATATTTAATACTTTTAATTAGGATTCTTCCATTCGATGTGACGGGACTAAAGAAACTTTAGTACCTGGGCCTAAGTCTCTACCGCTTCATGTGCTAAGAACAAGTAAAGCCACACAACTTCTTTGACTTGAGCAGTACTATCAACCATCTGCGCTCACGGCTTCTTGTGTGATTTTCTGCATGGCTCTCTTGTTGGGCCTTAATGGGACCCTAAGCCATCTTCGTTAACCAGCGCACGGAAGCCATATAGGAGCCCCACAAGCAACCAGGAAACTTATATGGTTTCCGGGAGTTTTTTTCCAACGTAGCTTCTATTGTTTGCATGGAAAAAAATAGCGCGCTATTTTCGCGCTATAGCGCCGCTATAGCGGCCGGAAGCAAATGCCGCAATGCTATTGCTCTTTTTCACGCTATGCGTGCTATTGGCGCTATTTGACGCTAAAGCGCCGCTAAATGCAAATAGCGCCGTAGCGCCGCTATTTAGCCGCTATTGGTGGCTAGCCCAAACAAACCAGTGCAGCCCATTAATTTCTTTAAAAAATGATGGCCCAGCCCAAATCTGCTCGTTAATTCCTGAAAAGACCAAAAGGCAATTATGATTAATGATATATTGATATGTCATATGTGAAGAATAGAAGATCATCATAGTGATTGAGGAAGTAAAGACAAACTTATTTTTATATTTTCTGGTTCCAAACAAATAGCGCGCTATAGCGGTGCTATAGCGTAAGGAGCCAACTGTCGCTATAGCGCGAAGCTGCCTCTATAGCACGAGGAGCCAACTGACGCTATAGCGCGAAGCTGCCTCTATAGTGCGGCTACAGCGCTGCTATAGCGGCAAAAGCGTCCAGAAAAGGAAAACGCTATTTTTCATAGCGCGCTATTTTTTTCATTGATTGTTTGAGATTCATGCAACGGCTGATATTGCATATTTATTTGGATCCAAAGTGGGTTCACAGCGGGCGGGTGAGAGCTAGTGAAAGGTGTTCGACGTCAGCTACGGACAAGAATCTAATTTGACTTTCAACCTTTAAATGTGATTTTCTCCTGAATCGTCAATCATTTCCTAAACCCGTTTGAACCACCATGTTATTTGCAATTAATGTAAAATAATAAGATCCAATACGAGCATATTTTGGATAACGTGGAGCTAACTAAAAAAGTTCCTCAAAAATGAAAAAAAACAACCAATGCGCACACACTTTGGATGACGTGGTTCCAAGCCTCCGATCAAGCATTGCACTGGAGATTAGAGGCTACAGCTAGATGCTTGCTAACTCCTTCGAGAGAGACTGCACTCTGGTGGACTTTGCACGATCATCGTTGACCCTCGTCTTCTCCACCGCTGCCCACGCCTCTTTCGCCGTCTTCTTGACAGTGAACCCAGCTATCATCTCCAATGGCCCCCCGCACAGGTTGACGGCCAACACCTATCTGTCCTCGCGGTGCTCGACCTTGTCCGTCTCCACCACATGCCACAGCCCCAGCGCATTCAAGCTCACCCGCATGACCAAGGACCACTCATGGTAGTTGGTCCTTGTCAGCAGTGGCAGCTCCACGACGCTAGAGTTGGCGACGATACGCTCCGCGGCAAAACCGGTGAAGCGTCCCCTCGAAAGAGAGAACTTAATGTGATACAAAATACCAGTCCCAGGATGCTGGTTCACATTATTACAACAGATAGTTCAGTACAAAAGCAACGTTACGGGAGACGGTGGCATTGCAGGGCCACGACAAACAGAACTAACACTAAGCTCCAGATAAAAAGGTTGACAACATAGAGGTCTTCATCAGAGTGGCAACGCATGCGGCTTCCAGCGGGTGGCCCTAACACACAGGCAAAGGTTGGGTGCAGAACGAACCCCTCTAGACGAGATCCTCAGGCACAAAGTCCGGGTCTGCCTCTGCAACAGATTAAGCAAGGGTGAGTACATACGTACTCAGCAAGCGCAACCACAACCACGGAGGGGAATAACAGAAGTATGCGCCGGATAGCAACAAGGAAGGTTTATGGTTTATTTAGCAGCAAAGCAATTTTTATTACACATGCAAGGGTTGGTTTTCGCAAAGGGTTTTCACAAATGTTTCTTTTAACAGGAGCAGTAAAGGTAATACTTTTCCGTACAAGATTTTGTGGCTACCAGATTTCCCATCTGTCGTAGCCCATGTCAAAACATTTCTCAGCTCAATCAAATACCAACATTTTCTTGCACCAAAACAGGGGACTAGTGGAGTGACCAAGCCGTAACTCGCCCAATACCGTGGACACGGCTATCCGGATAGGTTTTAACTCTGCAGAGGTGTACACAACCACAAGTAGGCTACCACAACAAGAACACCTTAGTGCCAGTGCAGCTCCTATCAAAGCCATTACCCACCATAGTTACACTGACAAGTTATCACAGACACGACCAGGGGTTAGCAACCTACCAACGAGGTTCTAACCAGGGGCATACCTCACATAGACCGTATCCCCGGCTCCATGGCCCTCCGTTGCTCACCAGCACACCACATAACCAGCAGTTCAACTAGTGGGGTTTATGCTAGGCCGTTGCCACATACAACGGTCGAGTGGTGGTACAGAAAAATGGGTTAGGCTAGATGACACATCAACATCATCCCAAAACTTGTGATAGGATAGACAACTCCCACCATGCCCAACCACAGAGGTTAGAGCTCACCTCGGCACTTCACACAAGAAATACCGTCTGTCTCATCCCACACGGGGTACTCATTTTATTTACCCAAATCATCTCTTTTATTTTAAAGTACGCACCCGGTTGCTTTTGTAAATACCAAGTATTTGTCATGGGTATAATGGTAAAATGTTCCTAAGCATTTCTAGCAGTGACCAATATTCAAATAGAGCATTGTCATATTTAAATATTAATCTAGGTTGTCAAGGAATTAGTCATAGCAATCAAGGCATGGCTATCCAACCGGGTTTAGCAGTAAAATCATGCAATTTTTATAAAACAGGCCATGGGTTGTGTTTATAAAAATTGGGACAACAATATGCATCAAAGGGTGGAATTGCACTTGCCGTTTTCCCAACCCTCGGGGGATTCCTGCCCGGGGTCTTGGTCTCCAAGCTCCTGCTCGTAGCACTGCTCCTCCTCGTGTCCTTCCTCGTTCACAGCGGAGTCTACGGCACACGCAAACAAACACCCAATAAATAAAAGAAAAAGCTTTTGTTGAGCCCCGAAAGAAAGAACGGAAAATGAGAGCGACTGACGATGACATGATTATTTTTGGGTATGGACTGGTTGGATTTGGCGGAAATATATTGGTGAATACTGTGGTGGAGTTTGGGGTCAAACGGGATTAATTTGGCGCATGAAATGACGAGTTTTGTGGGGTTTAGGGGCTGTTTAAAAGAACAAGGACCTTTTCGTAAATACCAGAAAGTTCAGGGGCCTCTGGCGAAATAAATAGAGAGAGGGGGAATAGTGATCGTTGGACTGCGGGTTGATTTGGTGAAAGTGCAGGGGTTTATGTGTAAAAGTGTCTGAGAGGGGGTTTCCTGTTCAAGTGGACCGCGGGTTGAATAGGGTATTTCTCAGGGGGTTATGCACAAAAGTGCCTTCTTTCTCCTCGCGTCAGAGCACAGAGGGGGGGGGGACGGCGGCGGCGCTGTCCGGCCAAATCGCCGGCGATAGGGGCAGCGGCGGTGGACAGGAACAGGGGGAAAAGGGAGGGGGTGTCATGGCGAGTCTATCTAGGGTCTTACCACGGGCGGAGAGGGTCTGGGGTGAGCTGCCCACGGAAGCAGTGGCGGCGGCGGCGATGGGGGTGGTGGCGGCGGCGTTGCAGCGGTGGGGAAGGCGATTGCGGTGGCGCTCGAGTTGGTGGGGGTGGAGGGAATGCGGGTGAGCCTATTTATAGGCGCGGATGTGAGCTGAGGGGGTGTGCCGACGCGAGGCCGGTCGGACGGCAATGGTGGTGGCCGGCGGGCGGAATTGAAGTTGGCCGGTGTGGTTGGTGGCACGGGGAGCGAGGGTGGAGCTGTGGCGGAGCAGGGCGTGCGTGTGTCGCGTTGCGGCGTGCGGATGGTGAGGCGATGGCGCGTCGGAGTGGCTGCGGCGTGGTCGGGCGGTAGCGTGCAGGCGAGCGCGGCGGTCGGCGGTGCGCGCAGTGCGGTGGCATGCACGTTGGGCGGAGTGGTTCGACGGCAGCGGCTTGGGTGGGCGGCGCTGGTCCACCGGCAATGGTGGGGTCACTGCGAGGGGGCGGCACGGTAGAGGGGTGGCGTGCTCTGGAGAGCCGGCCGTACGGGAACAGAGCAAGGTCGGCACGGCGGCGGTGGGGACCTTGGTGAGCGGAGCTGGGCGCGCGCGACCGAGTTGGTGGCGTGCACAAGCGAGTGCTGCGTACGGTGGTGGTGCGGTAGAGAGGTGATGCTGGCTGGGGAACCGGCGGTCGGCGGTGAGCGGGGCCGAGGAGCGTGGCGGACACGGCGGCGATGGGGGTGGTGGCGGCGGTGGTCGGCACGACGCCGGTCGGGTGGCGTGGTGGAGGGCGAGGCGTGAGCGGCGGGGTGGACGGAGATGGGGCCGGCGGTGAGCAGGACAGGGAAGCGGCGGGGCAGAGCAGAGCGGGGACGGCGTCGGGGAGGGGGAGCAGAGGAAGCAGAGGAGGGAGGGAAAA
Organism: Echinochloa phyllopogon; assembly: GCA_033239725.1. Lineage (NCBI taxonomy): Eukaryota > Viridiplantae > Streptophyta > Magnoliopsida > Poales > Poaceae > Echinochloa > Echinochloa phyllopogon. The sequence continues at coordinate 19,743,367 of BTCW01000016.1, forward strand.
GAAGAGAAAGGAAAAAGAAAAGAGAGAGAAAAAGAAGAAAGAGAAAAAAGAGAAAGAGAGAGGAAAAGGGGAGAGAGGCGGCGGGATTCGCGGCGGAAAGGCAGGCGTCGGAGTTGGTCGATCAGAGACGGTCGGCCAAAGATGGGTGGCCCGGCGGTCGACCCAAGAGCGGGCGACGCGGGATGGGATGGCACGGGGGCGGTGGTGAAAAGATGCAGACAGGAAGTGAGGGGAAAAACGACAGACGGAGAGGATTGGCGGGAACGGGAGCTCGACGGTAGAACGTTTGAAAGATTTTTCCCCGGGTGTGTTATTAGGTGATTTTCCAGAGATCAAAACGCGGGCGTTACAACCGGCCATCAAGTCGTCTCCGATCTTTATCTTTTGGCTCTGATACCAAATGTTGGAGTTGTCGGCATTGGAGACAAACTTGTAGCTGGGTACTGAGCAAATTTGTGGAGCAGCAAACACACATGAGCCTCAGGCTCAGGATCACTTTTTGTTGACACACACATACGATAGAGGAGAACACACAGAGCACACACTTTGGCGACGTATGCCGATTTTCTATATTCTCAACTCACTCAACAAAAGGATAGTACATGATCTTATAGACCCAGGCTACGACATGACGCACCCATCAAGCAATGTCCTTATCCGAGTCTGACAACACATGCTGCCCACAATCCACCACTACAACACATGTGGGGTTTTATTACCTTTCATTTATGTCATAGAAAGTAGAAATTATGTCACCTTTTGCAATTTGTGACACTCGCGTGACGAAAATTCATTCGTCACCTATACCCCATAATAAAAGGTATTCCACGACAAATATACATTTTTCGTCGTTACAATTTTTATGTCGGCACTAACTTTATGATGCCTTCTTTTCATTGTTAAAGACATACAAAATGTCACTAAACCTTATGTGCAGATGATGTGACATATGACTAGGAGCTGGTATGGCATCACCTTTGTGACGATTCAGTTCGACGAAAATATTTGATGGCCCAAGAAGGCCCACGCAATGAGCAGCCATTTTTGGACCAAGCCTACTTGTAAGGCCTTTTTATTTTATGCTAACAATTGTTTTTCAAGCCCATTATTTTTGTTTTGCGCAAAGCACATTCCAAGTTAAGCCCAAATGTTTTTTATAGACCCTATTTTCGACATGGGCTAGAGCATTTTCATACATAATTTTATTTTTTCAAAACTCATATAACATTGCAGCCCATTATAGTCCTTCCATAGCGTGCATACCAATTCATGCCCCCAAACCAACACAGCCAACATAGCCCATTAAAAATTAATGACCAGCAAACACCCACATAACTACAAGCATATAATACAGATAGCCCATATAGCCCGTATCACATCAAAAATACAAAATCAAAATATTTACACAGTGTCACTAACCAAATAACTGGTCGCAAAACATAGCTAGGTAGACAGAAACACCAGATACAAGATGTCAGTAACAGGTCCACAATTGACAACAAATAAGATACCTTTTATTTTTAATACTTTTCACTTGATGGGAAAACCCTCCACTATCAACCTTGTTTTGTAAGCAGCAACCTGCAGCTATAACAAGCAGAAGGAAGTGAGCAACTGATGGGGACTAGGGTGCCCGATCTTCCGTTAGATGAAGGATAACTCGTTTTGGGCAGAGCGCAACATACTGATCCGGCTTCAAGTCAGCAAACTCGAACCCTGCGATCTTAGCACCATGACTCCTCTGGTTATCAACTGTGTCACAACCCAGTTGACCTCGCCAAGAAGGCTAATCCCTACCTGCAAAATGAAGAACACAAGCAAGAACTCGAAAGAACACAGCTCTCAAAGGAAGTGACAATTTGTAGATGTATGATTAAGCACAAAGTTGGGGGTTCTACAAACCGATGAACGGCGAAAATATTCTCGACGGATTAATCTAAGCAAAACCCAAACCTTAACTTGGGCGGCGGCTACTGATTTAAGGAGTCTAGGATCGTGGTCGACCCCCCTGGACGCGCCCCTATTGGGCTCAACACGATACATGGCCCAAAGGCCAAAATACGGTGACGTAGCACCAAGACATATTCTGGACATCAAATTGTTTTGTCGATTCCCAATGACTCTGGATGCATTTTGACATGAGACTGGCTCCATTGGAAAGGTTATCTTCTTAGTTTTCCAAGCATATAAAGAACGTCCAAATCCGAGCTCGTATGCGACCTGGGCGTCCAATTTAGCTCTGACAAAGTTGGGGTAATACAAACTGACGAACGGCAAAACTGTTCTTGATAGATTAATCTAATCAAAACTCAAACCCTAACTTGGGTGGCGGCTACTGATTTAAGGAGTCTAGGGTCGTGGTCGACCACCCTGGATGCGCCCCTATTGGGCTCAACATGATACATGACCAAAGGCCAAAATACGGCGACACAGCACCGAGACATATTCTAAACGTCAAATTGTGTCATCAATTCCCAATGACTCCCGACGAGTTTTGACATGAGACCAGTGCTATTGGAAATGTTATATTCTTAGCTTTCTAAGCATATAAATAACGTCCAAATCCGAGCTCGTATGCGACCTGGGCGTCCAATTTAGCTCTGACTACTCCTGGACTCCGAGGTGGATTCGAACTTGAGTTTCTTTGGGCCTCCACCTTGGGGACTCGAATCGGATTAGCCTCGGGCCTTCTTCTTCACTTGGAAAACCTTATTGGTCTCCTTCTTCCCCACCCCGTGCACCACTCATGGACATATGCATGGGTGTCATGTCCTCATCATCCTCCCCTTCTCGACGAAAAGTCGTCCTCGGCGTCGCTTGTGCTCTAAGATGGCCCTGCACAACACGAAGAAACACGAGGTTGCGGAAAATATGGAATATTGTGGGGAGTGACATGACCATATTTCCAATCTTCTAAAGTATCTTCTCCTATAGAGTTGTCGGAAATACGTAGGCTCCTTGATCGAAACGCACACGATCTTTTTCAACACTTTCTTGCAAAAGATTAGCACTAACAAAACGCAATGCAAGCATAGATGGTTGCACAACTACTAGTATCTATTCAATGTAAGAAAATTCAGCACTAGCACACATAGATAGCAGCCAAAAATGCTCCCATTCTTGAGAGTGAACCCAATTCGTTATAGTAAAACTAGAGGGACAATCTAGATGATCACAATCTTGTCCATCAAAAGGAGATTTCAGATTTGCACAAATATAGACTCGATGCACCATATACTCTCCTTTACAATTATATTTGCCAACAAAATGATATGTATAAGTAAACAACCATGGCAACTCAGCACATCTAAATTTCTCTTCCAAACTACTAAGAGCACATAAAGTATCAAACTCAACATAACCCAAAGTGTTTATAGAAGATAATAATTTTAGTTTGTCATGTGCACAAGTAATCGACATAATAATATTATTTTGAGCACATGTATATTGCTTTAAATCAAAAGTATCATGCTCCTTCTCTACTTGTGACAAAGGTATACAAGAGAAGGTTCTAGTATAGCATTATTTGCATCATTGGAGGGTAAATTCAGCACATCAAGAGAGCTTTTACTTGAAAATTTTACATGTTCCTATTTTTTTGTATGGTCATCTTCATTATGTACATGCTGCAAAATGTTAGGGACAAGAAAAGACATGGTGTCCTCCTCAAAATATTGTACCTCATATTGGCAAATAGGTGCAATTAATTTTGACACATTATCATCACCTAAAAGTTGTTTTTAGCCATACAAGCATGTTCAAATAATTGTGAAAGAGAACTATAAGAGTGATCAACAAGAATATTCTAAATTTCAGGTCAAAGACCATACAAGAATCTATTCTACGTTGCTTCTACAAATTCGTTAATTTCACAACATATTCTACACTTTTGAAACTCTTTATAATATTCCTGAACAGACATATTGTCCTACAATAAGCACTGCATTTTTCTAAGCAAATCACGTTTATAAGAAAGAGGAATAAAACGATCACGCATTGCTTCTTTAAGTTGTTCCCATGTACTAGGTAAGGCATTAGTTGCAGCTAGGATATACCACCAAATAAAGGCAAAATCCTTAAACTCACTTGTAGCTTGTTGAACTCTGTGTATCTCAGGAACTATGTGGGAATTAAACACATGTTCTACAGTCATCTCCCAACAAAGATGGGGATACAAATTGATACGAATCTGACAGTAAACCTGTCTCTGAATACCACTTGATGGGGACTAGGGTGCTCGATCTTTCATCACGTTAAGGACAACTTGTTTTGGGCGGAGTGTAACACACCAATCCGGCTTCACGTCAGCAAACTCGAACCCCGCAATCTTAGCACCACGACTCCTCTGGTTATCAACTGTGTCACAACCTGGTTGACCTCGCCAAGAAGGCTAATCCCTGCCTATGAAATGAAGAACACAAGCAAGAACTCGAAAGAACACAGCTCTCAAAGGAAGTGACAAACTGCAGATGTATGATTAAGCACAAAGTTGGGGTAATACAAACTGACGAACGGCGAAACTGTTCTTGATAGATTAATCTAATCAAAACCCAAACCCTAACTTGGGTGGCGGCTACTGATTTAAGGAGTCTAGGGTCGTGGTCGACCACCCTGGATGCGCCCCTATTGGGCTCAACATGATACATGACCAAAGGCCAAAATACGGCGACACAGCACCGAGACATATTCTAAACGTCAAATTGTGTCATCAATTCCCAATGACTCCTGACGAGTTTTGACATGAGACCAGTGCTATTGGAAATGTTATATTCTTAGCTTTCTAAGCATATAAATAACGTCCAAATCCGAGCTCGTATGCGACCTGGGCGTCCAATTTAGCTCTGACTACTCCTGGACTCCGAGGTGGATTCGAACTTGAGTTTCTTTGGGCCTCCACCTTGGGGACTCGAATGGGATTAGCCTCGGGCCTTCTTCTTGACTTAGAAAACCTTGTTGGTCTCTTTCTTCCCCACCCCATGCACCACTCATGGACATATGCATGGGTGTCATGTCCTCATCAGCAACTAATTAAGGTCGAAAGAGAAACAGAAAGTTGGAGGTTAGTTATTCTCAACATATATGCAGGAAGTTGAATCACAAAAATATTTTTTGGTTGTTCCTTGGAGGTCTGTTATTCTGAACATATAGGCAGAAGCTGAATCACAGAATTTTTTGGTTGTTCTATGAGATGCAACCATCATTTGGAAATTTTCAAATCAGCTGGCTATACGCTCAACTTTAGCACCAAATAACATGTGAAGTAAGCACGCAAAAGCTATGCAGATACATACATTGTTGTCAAAAGGAACAGAAGAGCTAATTAAGATAGGATATCCTAATTAACATGTATATATGAAATTCATCATTTGCACAAGAGATTCAGCACATTTTGCCACTCGTTTGGGTCAAATGAAAACACTAGTGTGCTACTCAAAGCTGCATTTCAGAACAAGTACAACAGCACACAAGTATAGATCTAAAATATATGTGGTCAAGAACAGTATCCAACATCAATAAAAAAATGCACTGAACTGAATCAAGATTCAGCACTGATCTGAAATAATGCACTGTGAGAAAACTCAAAGGTTGCACATTGTAATGTTGTAACTTAGATGGAAAGAGGCAAATAGATGCAATCAAAGTACCTTTACTTGTTTGATGCCCAGTCATTTTTATCTATCAAATTGCTTCTGCAAACACATTTTGCTCCACCGAAGTGCTCCTTCACACACATTACACAAACTATTTCACATTGGCCACATCTCAAAATTTAGTAGAATGGACCAGAAACAGACTATTTATTTCAAAGTCAGTCTAACACATACGCCTTTGCATGCCAACTCTAAAACCCAAGAACATGCAGTGGCAGTTCAAGTTGCCGTAACAAACATGCAACCTTCCTATTGTTTATAGCAACACAAGTTTAAAGGCATATATATGAAATTCCTATTGGTTGCACAAGAGTTTCTACTTGCATTTGCCACTGGTTTGGGGTACATAATTCCATGACAGTACATCATTCCAGATAGCAAATGGAGCTTTAGGTTGGCAAACAAAACTTAAAGACATGGACATGTCTACATTTCTATGATAGTGCTCAGTGTTGTTGGCAAGCTACTACAAGAAAAAATGAGAGCAGCATTTTAACAATTCTCAGTTCTTTCCTTGCATCAATTTGTGATGAACCAGGGCACCCCTCTTTCTCCCACAAATATTTAAAGATGAAAACAACTCAGCTTAAAATTTTATAATTTTCCTGGTATTGTAGTGTGGTGTTACTTCGACGAAAGTGTACATAGCTTTTATGGCTGCAATGAAATCATTAAGCACATTTTCTATGATTGTTAGCATGTCTAGTCTATTTAGAGGATAGATTGGGTTGCTACTGGGTTAACACTTCCAAGATCAATGTCTCGTATGCTAGGAAGAAAGAGACATCTTTGTAGACATGGCTGCTTTAATGGATCCATTGGTATTGCCGTAACGATATTAAAACATATTTATGTTTCTTTTAAGGGCCTTTTTGATCCATGCCATTATAATTTTTACAGTTTAGAAATATGTCATCGGTGTGTCACTGACTGGTGGGGGCTACTTCAGTCACTAACAGTGGTATTTTTCTAATTTTTAAAAATTATAATGGCATGAGAGGAATTAATCCTCCTTTTAAGTAGGTTGTTTTCAGACCAACGTAGTAGTTGCTATTCGCCACGAATGGATGCATGATATATTAATAATAAAATCAGGTTTCAGTAATTTAGCTAATATTTTTTATTAATATCATTTCCCTTTAGTCCGTCAGTTAGCCTAAAACTTTGTAAGAAAATAGGTTGTGTGCACTCGCTTAGGTCGAAGGAAGGCTCCTCCATTTTCTAAAATCAAAACATCACTAGTAGAAAATGTGCCATTAGTCCCGGTTTCCCAACCAGGACAACAGCCCCGGGACTAAAGGGGTGGCGCACAGCTGGGACTAAAGGGTCCCAAAAAAATAAAAAAAAACTTTGAACCTAGGGGAGGCGACCATAACCAGCAGTCCAGATCCAGATCTGGAAGATCAAACTTAGGTTGATCCACCACACATAGGTCTGCGTACAGCAGATCCGATCATGACCACCACAGACAACGCGACCCTGCGTTAGAGGTCATCAACGAAGAAGTGGACCAAGACCACATGGGCGATGACAACATTGATGAACCTGAGGGTCGGAACCCTTGCAACAACCGCAGAGCAGACTGTGACAGAGGAAGAGACGGACGCCGCCCCGAGCCCGACCTCCGTGACCACCTACGGAGGAAGGACCGCGACATTCAGGAGAACTTTGACAACCACCATAGAGATAGAGATGTGGTCGAGTTGGAATGGTGCGAGCACTACGACCATGAGTATAGCCAACCAGAAAGACGCGGTGCCCGTCATTGCGACTGTAACAATGAAGATGATCGATGCTCCGAGCGGGAGATCGCCCAGCACGACCGTTACGATCGTCGCTACGGATCACCACACCATGATAGGCCGCATCATCATGACAACTGACCACACTACGCTAGGCACGAGGGTGGTAACGACGACTACGAGTACGAGGGCTTCGCCGCCTTCACACCCAGGCTCCATGTCGTGCAATGGCCTGACTCCTTACAGCCGGCAATGGTCCACAAATTCAATGATCACTCCAACCCCAAGATATGGCTCAAAACATACTTCACTGCCGTCAGGGATGCACATGGCACCACCGATCAAGCAGTAGCCTACTTCCCCGTGATGTTAGGCAAAGCAACACTACTCTAGCTGCCTGGACTTCCCAGGCCCTCGATCGACACATGGGCTGATCTCTGCCAAGGATTCACTCAAAACTACCAAGCCACTTACACCAGGCCTGGGTCCAGGTTTGGTTTGGACCTAGTCAAGCAACACAAGGAAGAAACCTTGAGGGAGTACACCACCCACTTCTTCGACAACCGCAACAAGCTTGCGAACATTGAGGAGCAAGACGTCATTGACACCTTCAGACAAGGCCTATACAATGCAGCCTTCTTTAGAACGATGTTCAAGTTGGTCCCCAAGACAGTGGGGGAGATGATGGAAGTAGTCGACTTGGAGGCCAGGGCGGACGCTGCACCCCTATATGACCGCAGAAGCGACAATCATGATCGTCCTAGCGCCAACCCAGAAGAAACAAACAAGGGCGCAAAAGGCTTACCCCGGCCCAAAGCATTCGTCACTGCAACAGAAAGCGACACAAAGGTTGAGTCCTGATTCTTGCCGGAAGATCTAGCACGCTTGGACGAACCTTGTCCTTTCCATAAGGACACGAAGCATACCTTCAAGGAATGCAACATCCTGAAGAAGGAGTTGGGGTCCCACCAGCCCCCAAGAAACCATGCTACAACGACAATCACGAAGCCAACCATCGCAACGACCAATATCATCGCGACGATAGAAGAGACGGCGCCTATTGCCGCAATGACCAACCCCGCCACAACGACGATCGACAACAGAGCCAGTGGAGCAAAGGAACATCAACTACAATGACAACGGTGACTTCCAGCAAGTCGACCTGGAGGTCAATGTCATCATGGGAGGCCCTAATGCCTTTCCAAACAAAAGAAAGAAGAAGTTGCACAGCCGGGAGATCCACATGATAAGTACTCGGGAAGTCGAGTACATACTTTGGTCAGAGACATCCATCATGTTATCAAGGTGATGAGGATATCATTCCTATGGATACTCACAACAATCCTCCATTGATCGTTCAAGGTCCAATCACTAGAGCTCGTGCGCGGCAATTGAATTTAGAGGTGAGCTCGTTCCTAAGTACTTCTCTATGTGATTATGAGAATAGATTGCTACCTAATGATTATATTGTAATTAGGAACCATGGAGATGACTAGAGGATAGTTGGAGAAGGGCTTCAAGGTGGAGAGGACCAGCAAGGGCATGCAAGTCAAGATAGAGGCCCAAATCAATTCGACTTCGAGTCCACCTCGGAGTCTAGGAGCAGTCAGCGCTAAATCGGATGCCCAGGTCGCATACGGGCTCGGATTTGGACGTTCTTTATATGCTTGGAAAGCTAAGAAGATAATCTTTGCAATGGCACTGGTGTCATATCAAAATTCGTCCGAAGTCATTAGGAATCGATGAAACAAGTTGACGTCCAGAATCTGTTTCGTCGCTACGTCGTCGTATTTTGGTCTTTGGGCCGTGTATCGTGTTGAGCCCAATAGGGGCACGTCCAGGGGGGTCGACCACGACCCTAGAATCTTTAAAACAGTAGTGGCCGCCCAAGTGAGGGTTTGGGTTTTGCTTAGATCAATTCTGTTAAGAACAGTGTCGCCGCTCGTCGGTTTGTGAGACCCCAACTTCGTGAGTTTAATCATACATCTGCAATTGTGTTGCAATCTTTCTCCTTCTTGCTTGTGTTCTTCGATTCGCAGGCAAGGATCAGCCTTCTGGGTGAGGTCAATCGTACAACACCGGTTGATAACCTAAGGAGACGTGGTGCTGCGATTGCGGGGTTCGGAACGTGTGGTTCGGAAGCCGGATCGATCTGAGTCACGACTCCACCAAATCGAGAGTTATCAGAATCTTTCGGATGATCGGGAAACCCTAGTTCCCATTAATTGGTATTTAGAGACAGATTTACCGTCAGGTTCGTCCTTTCGCCTTTGTCCTATAGTCCAGAAAATAGCCCTAAAAAAATTTTCCGCTGTCCTAGTACCCTTTTAGCCTTTGCAATTTCAATTCAGATTCACTTTGTTGAGTTTGTGTCTGTGATCGAGTCTTGTTGCTGGTATTAGGTCATGTTCGTCGTCGTAGTTCAATTGCCCGTTGCTGTGCATTGTTGTTTCCGCTGCTATCCCATCCACCATTACAAGATTACAAGTCGTGCCACCACATAACTCGACTTGCCCTCGCTAGCCGCCTTGCGTGAACTCCTGCCGTGCAAGCCCTAGATAGGTTGCGAGCTGCCGTGTGTTCATTGCCTTGCATTGCATCCCTTCTTGGTTCATCTTGCAAACCCTAACCGCCGCCGCGCATCCTGCCGAATTGAGCCTCCAGAGAACCACATCGTGGGCCTCCCGAAAACCATAACTTGAGGTAAAACGGGCATAATTTTTTGCTCGTTGCTCCGTTTTGGCTCAATTTTTTACAGCAGCTTCATGACTACATTGTGAGGGGACCCAAACTAATCAAGTTTGCCATGTTTGCCCGACTCAGAAAATTCAAAAAAAAATCAGGAAGATAAAGAAAAAAATTGATCAAGTTGTTTTAGGGTTTTTAGCGTTTGTTCCTGAATTTCCCTAGGCCGCATCTCACCTCAAAAAATGGTGCAAATTTGTGTGCTTGGAGCTTTTGGTATCCCTGTTAAGAGAAAAATATAAAAAAAATAGTTCAAAAAATAAAAAAACTCGTGATTCCTACTAGCCCGGAGGTTTTGGAGGGAAATTCTGAAAAGATTAAAAACGATTGCATAGAGTGTTGTTTTCCTTGTCCTGTGAGATTTTTCCATCGTTTCTTGCTCGAACTTGTTGTGCTACGTCTAGGACACGTTTAAGCCAGCAATTGTAACTTGTACTTTGGATACTTATTGAACTTTGCTATTCTGCGTTCGTTATTTGCTACTCCTTGCTACATATTGTGCCTTACCAAAGCTCCACATACACCTTCTGGACGGCACTGGTTTTTGACCCTTGCAATCGCGGACTACACGCCTTCCAGGTATCCTTTGCCTTGCTTGTTGGTAAGAACCTTGCAAGAGCTTGGTAAGACGCTTCATTTGCTGTGTTGAGAGCACGTAGTCGGATTATTAGGGATAACCTTCACTGTGTGTTCTTGTTTTTGGTGCTTTTCGATGGCAGGAGATGATGCACCGAAGGCTTCCACAGATTTCATTGAATGTGTTAGTCGAGAAGAGCTAGAAGCTTCTCGTGACAAGATGGAAGAAACAATCAACAAGGCTGTCACTGACGCGCTCATTGCTATGAAGCTTGGCACCATGTTAGAGTGGGTGGACCGACGGGTGTCCGAGCTTGCCGACAGAGTTGCTGTAGTGGAGGCACGTCCACAGCCACAGCCACAACAACCACCACCTCCACGTTTTCCAGATGACGCGGTGTTTGATGACAATGGTAATTATGATGAAGCAGCTACCAGAAACACACGACTACAACGTCGCCTTCGCCATAACAGGGTAGGTATGGGTGGTGCTCACCAAGGTAATAACAATCGTGATGACTCTTATGCTAAGATTAAGTTTACCATTCCATCTTTTTCGGGTCATTATGATGCTGAGGGTTACCTTGATTGGGAGATGACAGTAGAACAAAAATTTTCTGCCCACCTTGTACCAGAAGAACATCAAGTTAGACAAGCCACTAGTGAGTTTAAGGACTTTGCTATTATTTGGTGGACTGGTCTAGTTGGCGATTGTAGAGCACCTATGTCTTGGAATGAGCTTAAGGTGGCTATGCGTGATCGTTTTGTTCCTCCTTCATATCATAGAGATTTGCGTAAAAAATTGCAGCGTTTAGAACAAGGAGAAACTTCTGTGCAGGATTACTATGGTTCTTTGCAAAAAGGCATAATGCATTGTGGTATTGTAGAAGGGCCCGAGGATTCTATCTGTCATTTTTATTCAGGGTTGAGGCATGATATTCAGGACATAGTTGATTATAAGGACTTTAACATTGTCGATCAGTTGTTTCGATATGCTATGCTTGCAGAAAAGGAGATTCAGGGGCGTGAACAGCATGGCAAGAACAAGCTGGGAAGCACCTTCTACACGCCACCTACAACGCCATCTTCGGGGCTGCCCAAGCCAACTTATTTTCGAGCACCCCCACCAGCGAGCAAGCGATCCACGCCTTCAACAGCCGCTGCACCATCACCGCCACCACCATCTTCTGCACGTTCTTCGGATTCAGGTAAAAATTCTTTGCAGGAGGGCAGCAGGAGTACCACCTCGACCCCACGCACTTCCAACATTCAGTGCCACCGTTGCCATGGGCTTGGCCACGTGCAGAAGGATTGCCCTAGTCAGCGGGTATACATTGCTACAAAAGATGGATACATAAGCACCTCCGACGTTGAAGATGATGAGGCAAATGATATTGATGAGGATCGTGGCGTTTCATTTGGTAGTGAGGACACGACGGCCTTTAGAAACATCATTGTGCAGCGAGTACTCAGTGCACAAGTACAACAACCTGAGAAGATCCAACGCCATAACTTGTTCCAAATTTTTTTCGTCATCAACAACCGTCGCGCACGTGTCATCATTGATGGAGGTAGTTGCAATAATTTGGTGAGTTCTGATTTGGTCAAGAACCTTGGATTGGGCACACGCCCTCATCCCCATCCATATGGTATTCAGTGGTTTAGTGATGCAGGGAAAGCTAAGGTAACACAAACCTGTCGAGTTTCTTTTTCCATTGGTACCTATGCTGATTCTGTTGACTGTGATGCCGTACCTATGGATGCTTGTTCTCTTTTATTGGGACGTCCTTGGGAATTTGATAATGATGCTATACACCATGGCAAAAGTAATAAATACACTTTCACACATAAAGGACAGAAAATTACTTTGCTACCTATGACACCTGCTGAAATTGTACAAGCTGATAAAGACCGAGCTGCTAGTTTGCATGATAAGGCATCTGAAAATCAGCAAGTTGCTAAATCTATTTACCCACCTAAAAAGGATAAGTCTGCACCAACTTCTGAGGTCGAGGGAATTAAATTAAAGGGGGGAGTTATGCTCGCAATGAGATATGAACTTGCTGAACTTTCTGATGATGATATGTGCTATGCTTTGGTTGCAAACGAGTTTTGTTTTCACTTGATAATATTGCTAGCTCTTTGCCTCCTATTGTCACTAACATTTTGCAGGAGTATGAGGACGTTTTTCTAGTTGAGTTACCACCGGGCCTTCCACCTTTGAGAGGGATAGAGCATCAAATTGATTTGATTCCCGGAGCCACATTGCCGAACCGTGCTGCTTATCGCACCAATCCCGAGGAGACTAAGGAGATTTAGCGACAAGTCCAATAACTGTTGGACCGTGGGTATGTCCGTGAAAGCCTTAGTCCTTGTGCTGTTCCTGTGCTTTTGGTTCCCAAGAAAGATGGTACTTGGCGTATGTGTGTTAATTGTCGAGCTATCAATAATATTACAATTCGATATCGTCATCCTATTCCTAGGCTAGATGACATGCTTGATGAGTTGTGTGGTGCTATAATTTTCACAAAGATAGAATTGCGTAGTGGTTACCACCAAATAAGAATGAAACTTGGAGATGAATGGAAAACAGCTTTTAAAACCAAATTCGGGTTATATGAGTGGTTAGTTATGCCTTTTGGTTTAACCAATGCACCTAGTACTTTCATGCGATTGATGAATGAGGTTTTGCGGGCTTTTATTGGGCGATTTGTGGTGGTTTACTTTGATGATATATTAATTTTCAGCAAGCCTTTGGGTGAACATATGGAACACTTACGTGTTATTTTTGATGCTTTGAGAGATGCACGTTTGTTTGCTAATCTTGATAAGTGCATCTTTTGCACCGATATAGTTTCTTTCCTTGGCTATGTTGTTACTCCACAGGGAATTGAGGTGGATGAGATGAAAATTGAGGCCATTGCGAGCTGGCCGTTGCCCCAAACCATAACACAGGTATGGAGTTTTCTTGGTCTTGCAGGTTTCTATCGCCGCTTCATCAAAGATTTCAGCACCGTTGCACGAGTTGACGAAGAAAGGTGTGGTGTTTCATTGGGGAAAAGCACAAGAGGAGTCCTTTGCAACATTGAAGTACAAGCTTACACACGCTCCATTGCTGCAACTTCCAAACTTTGGTAAGACTTTTGAGTTAGAATGTGATGCTAGTGGAATTGGCATTGGAGGTGTTTTCATGCAAGATGGTAAACCCGTTGCATATTTTAGTGAAAAGTTGCATGGTCCGGTTCTGAATTATTCTATGTATGATAAGGAATTGTATGCATTTGTACGTTCTTTAGAAACGTGGCGTCATTATTTATGGCCGAGAGAATTTGTTGTTCATTCTGATCATGAATCGCTGAAGTATCTTCGCTCTCAAAATAATCTGAATCGTAGACATGCTAAGTGGGTTGAATTTATTGAAACTTTCCCTTATGTTGTCAAACACAAGAAGGGGAAGGATAATGTGATTGCTGATGCTTTGTCTAGACGATATACTTTGCTGTCCCAACTTGATTGTCGGATTTTTGGACTTGAATCAATAAAAGAGCAATATGCGCTTGACCCTGATTTTAAAGATGTGTTGCTGAATTTTAGAGAGGGACGTGCATGGAACAAATTTGTAGTTAATGATGGGTTCTTGTTTAGAGCTAACCGCCTATGCATTCCAGTTGGTTCCGTTCGTCTTTTGTTGTTACAAGAAGCGCATGGAGGAGGGTTGATGGGCCATTTTGGTGCTAAGAAGACTGCGGATGTTTTGGCCTCGCATTTTTTTTGCCTCATATGAAGAGAGATGTTGAGAGGTTTGTTTCTCGCTGCTCCACATGTCAAAAAGCTAAGTCTCGCCTGAATCCACATGGGTTATACATGCCACTTCCAGTTCCTTCTATTCCTTGGGCAGATATTTCTATGGACTTTGTTTTGGGATTGCCTAGGACTAAGAGGGGGAGTGATAGCATATTTGTTGTGGTGGATCGTTTTTCTAAGATGGCACACTTTATACCATGTCATAAGAGTTATGATGCTATACATATTGCTGACCTCTTTTTCAAAGAGATTATTCATTTGCATGGTATGCCGTCTACTATTGTTTCAGATCGCGATGCTAAATTCTTGAGTCATTTTTGGCGGACTCTGTGGAACAAGTTGGGTACAAAATTGTTGTTTTCTACTACTTGTCATCCACAAACTGATGGACAAACGGAGGTCGTGAACCGTACTTTGGGTACTATGTTGAGAGCTATTTTGAAGAAAAATTTGAGGATGTGGGAAGAATGTTTGCCTCATGTCGAGTTTGCATATAATCGAGCAACACATTCTACCACCAAGGTAAGTCCTTTTCAGGTAGTGTATGGTTTCAACCCTCGTGCTCCTATTGATATTTTGCCTTTGCCTACTAGTGAAAGGATTCATAATGATGCCAAGGAACGTGCTGAATTTATTTTGCAAACGCATGAAACAACTAAGCACAACATTGAAAAGATGAATGACAAGTATAGAATTGCTGGTAGTAAAGGTAGGAAAGAAGTAAAGCTTGAACCGGGTGATTTAATATGGTTGCACTTGAGAAAAGAAAGATTTCCAGATTTGAGAAAGTCAAAGTTGATGCCAAGAGCTGATGGCCCATTTAAAATACTTGAAAAGATTAATGATAATGCATATAAACTTGAGTTGCCTCCCGAGTTTGGGGTTAGTCCCACCTTTAACGTTTCAGATTTGAGGCCATACTTGGGAGAAGAGGATGAGCATGAGTCGAGGACGACTCCAATTCAAGAGGGGGAGGATGATGAGGATATCATTCCTATGGATACTCACAACAATCCTCCATTGATCGTTCAAGGTCCAATCATTAGAGCTCGTGCGCGACAATTGAATTTAGAGGTGAGCTCGTTCCTAAGTATTTCTCTATGTGATTATGAGAATAGATTGCTACCTAATGATTATATTGTAATTAGGAGCCATGGAGAGGACCAGAGGATAGTTGGAGAAGGGCTTCAAGGTGGAGAGGACCAGCAAGGGCATGCAAGTCAAGATAGAGGCCCAAATCAATTCGACTTCGAGTCCACCTCGGAGTCCAGGAGCAGTCAGCGCTAAATCGGATGCCCAGGTCGCATACGGGCTCTGATTTAGACATTCTTTATATGCATGGAAATCTAAGAAGATAATATTTGCAATGGCACTGGTCTCATATCAAAATTCGTCCGAAGTCATCAGGAATCGACGAAACAAGTTGACGTCCAGAATCTGTTTTGGCGCTGCGTCGTCGTATTTTGGTCTTTGGGCCGTGTATCGTGTTGAGCCCAATAGGGGCACATCCAGGGGGGTCGACCACGACCCTAGAATCTTTAAAACAGTAGCCGCCGCCCAAGTTAGGGTTTGGGTTTTGCTTAGATTAATTCTGTCAAGAACAGTGTCACCGCTCGTCGGTTTGTGAGACCCCAACTTCGTGAGTTTAATCATACATCTGCAATTGTGTTCTTGCTTGTGTTCTTCGATTCGCAGGCAAGGATCAGCCTTCTGGGCGAGGTCAATCGTGCAACGCCAGTTGATAACCTAAGGAGACGTGGTGCTACGATTGCGGGGTTGGAATGTGTGGTTCGGAAGCCGGATCGATTTGAGTCATGACTCCACCAAATCGAGAGTTATCAGAACCTTTCGGAAGACCGGGAAACCCTAGTTCCCATCACAAGGGATGACCACTGGATCCATCTCCCGGGGCCGGGCTCTTATCCCCTGATGGTCAACCCCATAGTTGACGAGTCCTCCTCACGAAGGTCTTAGTCGACGGAGGCAACGCCCTCAACCTCATCTTCGCCAACGCCTTAAACAGCATGGGGTTCAACTATCGGTGCCTGTGCCGCACAAAACATCCATTCTACGGAATTGTACCAAGGAAAGCTTCCTACCCGATAGGTAGAGTCACTCTCTCTCTCTCTCTCAACTTCGGCACACTCGACAACTACTGGACAGAGCATCTACACTCGAAGTGGCTGACTTCCATAGCTCCTACCGCGCCATCTTCGGCCGGTCCATGCTGGCCCATTTCATGGTGATCCCCAACCACACCTACTTGGTGATGAAGATGCTTGGCCCTAGAGGGTCCTCAGCGTTAGAGGCTATGTTAAAACGTCATACGAGTGCGATAGTGAGGCAATACGCCTAGCTGAACTCTCCCGCCAACTTGGCAATAGCGTGCTCCTAGCCTATGAGGCCAAGGCACATCCACCGACCTGGGGAAGCATCCCCGAGCAAGAGCCGACCTTAACCGCTCTCGAGCCCGACTCGACCACGAAGATAGTCAACCTCGCCATTGACGACCCGACCAAGACAGCGCTCATAGGCAAAAGGGGGTATATTTGCATGGAAGCCATCAGATATGCCCAGTGTCCCGAGGGAGAAGGCTAAGCACTCCTTGGATCTGACGAAAACCACCAAATCAATCAAACAGAAGTGGCGTTGGTTCACTCAAGATCGTAAGGACGCCATTAGGGTAGAATTAAATAAGCTCTTAGCTGCCGGTATTATTCGTGAATGTAAGCACCCCGAGTGGCTTGCAAACCCTATACTTGTAAGAAAGAAAACCGATGAATGGAGAATGTGTATCGACTATATAGATCTGAACACAGTGGTGAAGCTAGAGCCAAAGAGAGGTGGGTGTGCCACTTTACCACTCTACTCTACCTACCGATGTATGTAAAAGATGGTATCGAGGTTTTAAATCTTCGACTATAGTTGCTGGAAGCACTGGTGCTAGGATAGTTGATTTTTGCTTCCACGTGTTTGTGGGCACTAATAGCTCCGATACGCTACAGGCACTAAATGGGCTTGAATGTAGCTGTCACTTTATTGTTACCAACTTTGTCTTTTTTAAATGATGAATTTAGCAATGTAGTCAAGTTGTAAAGTTAATATATGTTGTTATGTTATTGTTAAGTATTGGGCTTGGAGCCATTGACATGTTCTTATTCATGATTTTTTTGCATGTTTATGTGGATAATTCATTAATTTGTACAATAGTTTTTTTGCAAAACCGCTAAATTTCTTAGAGGAAGATATAACCGACTATAAACATTTGTAGCCGCTATGGCAAAGCCCAAATGCTATTTGCTATATAGCATGACATTTAAATCATTGTATGGTATAATAGACAAGGAGGATGTAGCTATGACAATATTATATTAGTTAGTGTGGTGCAGGGAACAAGAAGAGACATCAAAATCAACATAATGCAGAAGCCATTGTAAAATAAACCATCCTTCTTCAAAGTCTTAAATAACCTAATGAAATAGAGCAAAACACCTTACTATTTAACGAAAACGATAGAATGTCGAGATTTTTCTGGCAGGACAAATAGAATAATCAAACATATGTAGTAAACATATATAATGTATCTATGCCATCACAAAAACTAGTGTGTCACTGGCTCATTTCTGCTTTCTCCAATGCAATTAAAACAAAAAATAAGGCCTAATAACCAAATACTTATCACCAAAGAATTACACAAATATATTTTGACATTCTGCTTCCAAACACAATAAACAAGTGATTGTATAGATTTTTGTATCTGCACTATTATTTTAGAAAGACGTTGTAAGAATGTTCAAATATATCTTGATTGGGCTTGCCTGTGTGCTCATACTGGGCTGGTGGTGGCTGTCAGCTGGTTGGCTTGGGGCTAGGGGTGAAGGGTTATTGGACAAAGCGGGTGCAGATATGGTAAATATTTGGAGGTTAGCACTAATTTCTGGTTTTGGCGTGGCTGCGTCTGCACCCACTACTGTATGTGTGGCTTCGCCCCTGTCGCAACAGACACTGCCCTAAAGACCCCTCCCCTCTTCCGTGCATCGACCAAGTTGTCGACTCTACAACAGAATGTGTCCTCATCTCTTTCCTTGATAGCTACTTAGGCTATCACTAGAGAGCCCTGAACCCGGACGACCAAGATAAGACGGCGTTCATCACACCACATGGCATATATTGCTACAACACCATGACTTTCGGTCTCAAGAATGCTGGGGCCACCTACCATATGGCAATCCAGAGTTGTCACGAAAGCAAAATAGGGTTCAATGCCGAGTCTTACGTCGATGATGTCATGGTCAAGACTTACGACCTAGAAAATCTAATCGCCAACCTACAAGAAACACTCAATAACCTACGACGCTTCAGGTGGAAACTCAACCCGACCAAGTGCGTCTTCAGGGTCCCATTAGGAAAGCTTTTGGGCTTCCTGGTTAGTCAATGCGGCATCAAAGCAAACCCGACTAAAATCACAATTTACCACGTCCCATTAACAAGAAAGAAGTCATGTAGCTGATAGGGATGATGACGGCCCTGAACCGTTTCATCAGCAAGCTCGGAGAAAGAGGCACACCTTTTTTCAAGCTCTTGAAATAGGCCGACAACTTTGAATGGACACTAGAAGCCGATCAAGCGTTAGCAGATCCTAAAGAATTCTTAGCATTGTCACCGGTGCTCACAGGACCCAAGAAGAAATAACCTCTCCAATTATATCTAGCAGCCACAACCTACGTGGTCAGCGCGGTCCTAGTCGTCGAAAGACAGGAAGATGACCATGCCTATCTTGTACAACGCCCTGTATACTGCATCAGCGAGGTGCTTGCCGACTCCAAGATCTGCTACCAGAACCCGCAGAAGCTACTGTACGCACTCTTGATCTGCTCAAGAAAGCTGCGACATTACTTCAGGCTCACACAATACAAGTGGTATCCAATTTTCCACTCGAAGAAATCCTGCATAATCGCGACATCAACAGCCGAGTCGTCAAATGGGTGTTGGAGTTAGGCGTGTTCAAAATCACCTTCAAATCAAGGCAATCCATCAGGTCCCAGGTGCTGGCCGACTTCGTCACCGAGTGGACAGAGGTCCAGACCCCGAGCGCGACGGAACAACCCGAGCATTGGAAACTCTACTTCGATGGCACCCTAAACTTGGAGGAAGCTAGAGTAGGGGTCCTCTTTGTATTCCCACAAGGCAAGTACCTGAAGTATGTCCTCCAGATCCACTACAAAGCCACAAATAATGGTGTTGAGCACAAAGCTCTAATACACGAACTCAGGATAGCCGTTACTCTCGGAATCAAGTGCCTAGTGTGCTTTGGGAACTCGAAGCTAGTCATCAAACAAGTAAACAAGAATTGGGACTGCACCAAGGAAACAATGGAGGCATACTGCGCCGAAGTGTGAAAGTTTGAACCCAGTTCTACGACATTGAGTTCTACATTGTCATCCGCGATGACAACGTGGCATCAAACATGCTATCCAAACTCGGGTCTAAACGATCCTAGGTACCAGTCGGCGTGTTTGTCCAAGACATAGGGAAGTCTTCCATCAAGCTACTAGAAGATAACAGCACCACAATGGACTCGGAATAGACAATAGAAATGGTGGAAGAATCCCAAGAACATGCACCAGAGGACAACTGGCGCGAACCTTTGATCGCCTTCATAAAAAAGGACTGAGTTATGCTCGCCAAAAAACTAAAAGACAGCATAGTAGCGGTGGAAAAGTGAACTCGGCACACCACCAGCTACGTAGTAATTGGTTCAGAGCTTTACAAGAAAGCAACCTCTTCAGGTATACTCATGAAGTGCATTCTATGAAGTGAAGGCTTAGCTCTCCTCCATGAGATCCACTCGAGCACTTGCAGTAATCATGCAGCAGCCAAGACCTTGGTTGGTAAAGCATACAGATCTAGATTCTTCTGGCCAATGGTGCTAAACGACACTAGGGACCTCATCCAACATTGTGCCGGATGCTGGATGCTAATTTTTCCAGAAACAGAAGCTACTGCCGGGCCCAAGCCTTGCGGACCATCCCACCGTCTTGGCCTTTCGCGGTATGGCGCCAAGACAACGTGGGATAATTCAAGACAGCCCCCGGTGGGTTCAAGAAAAATACTTGTGGTGGTGGACAAGTTCACCAAATGGATTGAGTACAAAGTCATCACCGACACAAAGCCGGACACAGCCGCCACCTTCATAGAGGAGATCGCACACAGATTTGGTGTCCCTAACCAAATTGTGACCGACTTGGGCCCGCAGTTCACAAGGCATGAGTTCTGGGACATCTACCAAGACAACAACATCGACATCTACTACTCGTCTTCAGCGCATAAAGGGAAATAGGTAGGCTACGCTAGCATCACTACCGCATACACCCAAGATACTTGCGAGTAGAAGATCATAGATCGTTACCACTAGACGCGCAGCGCAGCAGAAGAAGTCGCGCGTCGATGTAGAGAAAGTAGTCGATCACGTCCCACGAACCGAGCTCCTCGTCCTTGATCCCAGCAGCTGATCAGCGCAGCAGTCGCAGCAGCGCCTCCACGGAGTCCACACGTACGGGGATGGAACGCCGGGCGTCGGTGTGCTAGCACCGCACGCACGGCAAGGGCAGCGGTCAAGAGAGAGGAGGAGGCGGCGGCTAGGGTGGGCGCGACATTAGGTCCTCTTACCCCCCTAGCCTCTCCCTCGTATATATAGGGCGTACTAATGGGCTTCTATCTCATAGGCCCATTAGTAACCCTAATCCCTCTTGGATCAATATCCTCTTAGGCCTTTAAACCGTATTGTGATGATGGGCTCTTGGGCATATCACCAACAATCTCCCACTTGCACTAGAGACAATCATACAAGCAAGCTTTCCAACATTCCGAACCCCTTAAGTGTGTGACCCGTTAGGTTCATGTGTAGATGGTCGTGAACGGAAAACATTTCCGAATCACAAGTCAATAGCGGCACCTAGCAGGGCATAGTGACTCACATATACACATAAAGATTATATCGGCCGAACCTTAGATATACTCATACACCGAATCCCTTTGCCACACGATACCTGTCAAGCTCAAGGCAAGATGCGTGCCACCTTTGTGATAGCTCGACCATTCTCTCGATCTAATAGTGGATTCTATTCATAACTAACCTTTAGTCATCATGATTAACTCTTCAATCATTTTGGCATGGTCATGCACTTTTCAATCCAACTATCTCGAGGGGCCCAGAGATATCTCTCCCATTATCTAGAGGGGCAAATTCCATCTTGATCCACTCACATCCCATTCCATGTTTCATGACACACCTGTAAGCTACTTTTGTAACTACCCAGTTACGGAGTAGCGTTTAGCAGCCCCAAGATGCACCACTACACACAGTGAGAAACAATGGCGATCTCAGGTCTGAGGATCCAGTAGGTACAACACTCAAGAACAACTGATGGCACATACAAGATAACAATCCCAACATTGTCTTGGAGTGGGTCAATCCAACACCATGTTCACCAACATGTGTCCACATCATTAATCCGATATCTCCATATCCATGATCCGTGAAACATGATCATCAATTAATGCATGTGCTAGTCTCAACGTCATTATTCTCCCACATAATGACATAAACTAGGGATAATTTAGAATCATATCATTGTCAACAAAAAGTTTCACGAACAAGTCACATACTTGATAATTAATGTAAAAGATAATCATCCATGGAATAAATAACAATTATTCATCATTACATAAACAAACTTATGACACAAATTCTCCCACGCACAGTGAAATCACTGATGTAAGTATCTAATACCCATAGATCTCATGTGCGCCTCATGCTTTGGTTGTGGGAGAGCCTTTGTCAACGGATCAGCAACGTTTGAATCTGTGTGCACCTTGCAAACCTTCACATCACCTCTCTCAACAAAGTTACGGATGAGGTGATACTTCCGCAGTATATGTTTGGACTTATTAGTTGTTCTAGGCTCCTTTGCTAGTGCAACGGCACCACTGTTATCACAATAGAGGTCCACTGGACTGGAGGCACTAGGAACAACACCCAAATCAGAAACAAACTTCCTGATCCAAACAACTTCTTTTGCAGCTTCGGAAGCTGCAATATACTCGGCCGCTGTCGTCGAATCAGCCACCGTATCTTGCTTGGAACTCTTCTAGCTCACTGCCCCACCATTGAGGCAGAAAACAAAACCGGATTGTGATTTGGAGTCATCTTTGTCTGTTTGAAAACTAGCATCGGTGTAACCCTTTACAATGAGCTCATCTTCACCTCCAAATATTAGGAACATATTCCTAGTTCTTCTAAAGTACTTAAGAATACTCTTTACAATTGTCCAGTGAGCTTCACCGAAGTATGACTGATACCTGCTCGTGACACTTAGAGCAAAAGAAACATCCGGGCGCGTGCAAAGCATGGCATACATGATCGACCCTATGGCTGAAGCATAAGGAATCGTACTCATCCTTTTTTGCTCATCAGGTGTCGTAGCACACTGACTCTTGCTCAGAGCAATGCCATGTGACATTGGCAAGAAACCTTTCTTGGAATCTTGCATATTGAACCGATTCAATATCTTGTCAATGTACGTGTCTTGGCTTAATCCAATTAGCCTTTTTGATCTATCTCTATATATCCTAATACCCAGAATGTAAGCCGCCTCTCCTAAATCCTTCATTGAAAAACTCTTTTTCAATGAGGTTTTAACGGCTTCAAGCATTGGAATATCATTTCTGATCAGTAATATGTCATCCACATATAGGACGAGAAACACAAGTGCGCTCTCACTAGCCTTTTTGTAAACACAAGGCTCATCTTCATTCTTGATGAAGCCAAACCCTTTGACTACTTCATCAAAACGAATATTCCAACTCCGAGATGCTTGCTTCAATCCATAGATGGACCTCTGAAGCTTACATATTTTCGCAGCATTTTTAGGATCGACAAAACCTTCAGGCTGTGTCATATACACATCCTCACTTAGATGTCCATTAAGGAAAGCAGTTTTGACATCCATTTGCCATATCTCATAGTCATAATATGTGGCAATTGCTAGGAGAATCCGAACAGACTTTAGCATTGCGACGGGCGAAAAGTTTCTTCATAGTGAACACCTTGAATTTGTCGGAAACCTTTCGCCACCAATCGTGCCTTATAGATGTGAACATTTCCATCCATGTCTAATTTTTTCTTAAAAATCCACTTACAGTCAACAGGTCTAACACCATCAATTTGATCGACCAAGTTCCAAACTTGATTATCATGCATGCATTTTAACTCGGATTCCATGGCTTCAAGCCATTTATCGGAGTCAGGTCCCATCATTGCTTCCGTGTAGGTCAAGGGCTCATCATTTTCCATCAATAATACGTGGCGCTCCTTCGTAACGAGGAGGTTGAGCTTGTCAGTAGCGCGACGTGCCCTTATAGACCTTCGTGGGGCTGGTGCCTCAACTACGGGTTGTGCAACATCTTGCGCATCCCGTGGATCTTCAGTGGGTGCTGAAATAGTTTCGGGCGTTTCCTGAATTTCTTCAAGTTGCACCTTGCTCCCACTGAATCCTTTTGAGAGAAACTCCTTTTCTAAGAAAACACCATTGCGAGCGACAAACACTTTGTCTTCCGCCTTATTGTAAAAATAATATCCTTTGGTTTCCCTAGGATATCCATCAAAGAAGCATTTGTCTGACTTTGGAGTGAGTTTATCTGACATCAAGCGTTTGACATAAGCCTCACATCCCCAAACTTTGAGAAAAGATAATCCGGGATGCTTCCCAGTCCATATCTCATATGGTGTCTTCTCAACAGACTTACTTGGAACCCTATTCAGTGTGAACACAGCAGTTTCAAGAGCATAACCCCAAAATGACAATGGAAGATCAGCTTGGCTCATCATGGACCTAAACATGTCCAACAAGGTTCGGTTCCTCCGTTCGGATATCCCATTTCATTGAGGCGTTCCGGGCGGAGTTAGCTGCGGAACAATTCCACATTGCTTCAAATGATCACCAAATTCAAGGCTCAAATATTCTCCTCCACGATCAGATCGCAGAAATTTAATTATTTTGTCTAATTGATTTTGTACTTCATTCTGAAATTCTTTGAACTTTTCAAACGATTCA
The DNA here is from genome assembly GCA_033239725.1 of Echinochloa phyllopogon. Taxonomy (NCBI): domain Eukaryota; kingdom Viridiplantae; phylum Streptophyta; class Magnoliopsida; order Poales; family Poaceae; genus Echinochloa; species Echinochloa phyllopogon. Next base: position 19,768,000 of record BTCW01000016.1, read on the forward strand.
GACTTGTGCCTCATTAAGTAGATATAGCCATATGTACTAAAGTCATCAGTGAAAGTAATGAAGTACTGAAAACAACCTCTGGCTATTGAGCTCATTGGTCCACATACATCAGTATGTACAAGTCCCAACAAGTCAGTCGCCCTCTCACTATGACCAGTGAAAGGTGCTTTGGTCATCTTTCCAAGCAAACAAGACTCACATGTGTCGAATGATTCAAAATCAAACGAGCTTAACAATCCATCTTTATGGAGTTGTTCAATGCGCTTCTCATTTATATGACCTAAGCGACAATGTCAAATAAAAGTGGGATTTAAACCATTTGGTCTAAGCCTCTTAGTATTAATGTTACAGACAGATTTATCCTCAAGATCAAGAACATATAATCCATTCACTAATGGACAATGAGCATAGAAAATACCATTGCAAAAAATAGAACAAGGTTTGTTCTCTTTTACAATCTTAAAACCATCAACTTTTTCCAAACATGAAGAAGAAATAATGTTCTTGCTCAAAGCAGGAATGCAATAACAATTATTTAATTCCAAAACTAATCCGGAGGGTCGAGACAAGTGGTAGGTGCCGACCGCCAACACCGCAACTTTTGCGCCATTGCTGACACAAACGTCCAACTCGCCTCTTGCAAATCTTCTAGTCTCACTTAGGCCCTGCAACGATTTGCAAGTGTGAATCATCGATCCAGTATCAAATACCCATGATTCACAAGAAGACAATGCAATATTTATTTCTGTAACATTTATACCTGAAGTGGAAGTCTCACTTCCCTTCTTCTTTTCTTCCAAGTACTTCTTGCAGTTCCTAGACCAATGTCCCTTTACATGATAGTGGAAGCATTCATCCTCAGAAGTAGGGCCAGATTTAGCCTTAGGTACTGGCTTTAGCTTAGAGCCCGAGGACTCACCACTGGAACTCTTTTCCTTGCCTTTACCTTTAGGAGGCGTCCAACGCTTCCTCTTTTTGTTCCCCTTCTGAATCATCATCACATGATTGGGATTTTTTTTAATGCTCTCCTCTGCCGTCTTTAGCATCCCATGCAACTCACTCAGTGTTTTATCCAAGCCATTCATCTGAAAGTTCAAGATAAAAGGCTCATAGCTCGGCGGGAGCGACTGGAGAATAACATCAGTAGCCAAGTCATGGTGAAGTTCAGAACCAAGTCTGTCCAAAGTCTCAATGTAACCAATCATTTTGATCACATGGGGACTGACCGGGCTACCTTCTGGCAGCTTGCACACAAACAAGGACTTTGAGATATTGAACCTCTCAGTCCTGGCTTGGTTCTGAAACATCCCACGCAGCCCCTCGTTCATAGTGTGAGCATCAATATGCTCATACTGCTTCTGCAAATCAGGGGACATGGTGGCGAGCATCAGACAGCTGGCATCAAGTGAGTCATTGCAGTGCTTCTCATAAGCTCTATGATCAGCAGCATTTGCATTATCAGGGAGATCATCAGGATACGACTGCTCAAGAACATACTCCTTTTTCTCTTGCCTGAGAACAATTCTCAGGTTGCGGTACGAATCAATAAAGTTTGTTCCATTTAACTTTTCTTTCTCAAGAACAGAACGCAAGTTGAAAACGGAATTGTTACTGGCAGACATGATCTACAACATTAAAGTAAGGCAAGATTTCAGCACTAAGTTTATGTAAAGACTTTCATTAACTGATTTAACAAAAGACAACTGACTATATCTAAGTCATCTTCCCTTTAATGACATATAGTTGTTCAAGATCCATAATCACTAAAATCCTAGTGAGCTTTAGCATCACGGCTAGAAAAGTAGTGATACAGGTAAGCAACAAATTGCTAATCATATCTCTATACGACTCTTGTTTGTTGGGTGGCATCCAATGCCCCGGCCCCAACCCTATGCCTTAAAGCCCAAAACTGTTTTGATAGCTTTGTTGAGTAAACCAATACTATGCTTGTGAATGTCCGACATCCACCCTATAAAAAGAGATAGCTGAGGGTACTCTACTTTGGTAAACATACCACACAACGATCAAAGTTTATAGGTGCAGCTATTGGTAAAAGGCATAAAAAAACTCAACTTTTTCCGAGGGAAGCTATTCTATCATGATTAAAACATCCACCATATGTAAAAGCATGAAAGAATAATATGACAGGAAAATAAACATCATAGGCATATAATCATATTATATTGTGAATAGTATGGCCTCTTGCATCACAATGGGCTCCATCGCCATGGCTCCAATGTGACCTCCATTGCCATCCATCCTGTCTTGTGGTGATCATCATCACCATCATGATTGAAGCCTCCATGAAAAGATACTAAGCTACTACATCTAACAGCTAGTGAAATAATTACATGAGGATTCAAGCAACACAAGTCGACACGCAGGTCGTTATACAATAATGGTGCAACCTCAACCCGGTTGTGTTAACTTGCGACATGCAGGCCGCACAAATCATCATATATATCATCACATGACATTGAGGCCATACCATTAACATCATACCCTGCAAAAACGAGTTAGGCGTGCGACGTGTTCTACCAAAGTAGCGCTTAGGAAGCCGCTATAGCGAGAAAGCAACGGCGGTCAGCGGGCGGGGGTCGAGGGGGGAGCCACCCCCGCGGGTCTCAGGGTAGTGCCCTGAAAACCTCACGGAATTTACACAGATCGCATCTATGGAATCCTTATGAAAATCTCATCGGAGTGATCGCATCACCACAAATCCGAGCCATCCATAATGCCTCAATTTTCACTAGGTCAATCACATTGACCGTGCAACCTTTGCACTTGAGAAAACTGCATCTACACATGACCTCGATCTGTTGGTTCAATCAGCTGACTATGCACACAGTCAGTCCCTGATGGTGATTCCAGCCGGTAGGGACATGTCATATGCACAACAGAGAAAGAACACGAACTAATCTTTTTGGTCACATGCCGCGCAATCAACTCGCTCCAGTTTTAACCCCTTATGACCAATTGATCTAATCAAACCGTGCAAAAGTAATACATCCAATCTACTACAACAACATATCACCTATATGCTAATGATCCAGACCAAAAACTACGCAAGATGGCTCTGGTACCACTGAAGGGAAACAGGTAGGCGACTCTAGCATCACTACCGCACACGCCCAAGATACTTGCGAGTAGAAGATCATAGATCGTTACCACTAGACGCGCAGCGCAGTGGAAGAAGTCACGCGTCGATGTAGAGGAAGTAGTGTTGGCACTCCTTACAGCCTACAGATAAATCCGCAAGCGGACGAATACCGATGTAGCTTTCACCCAGGAGTATTCCAAGGTATCGATTTCCACGGGGAACAAGAAGTGTACTAATCCTAAACTAAGTTGTCCTAAGTAGATGGAGTGGATGAATGAAATGGATGAGGTGGATGACGACAACAAGGAGAGAAGAGAAGAGGTAGGAGGGTAGAGAGGGTACAGGTCTGGTAAGGGTATTCTACCGATTGACTGAGCAGAGCAGAAGATACAGATAGATACTTGCTTCGGGACTACAGAGCCTCCGACACACAGAAAGGGATGAGAAGGGGTGCCGGTTACCCTGAACCTTGGGTCCTAGGACACCGGAACTAACGTGATGGACTACGAAGACCGAAAGGGCTGTCACCACCTTACGGCTACCACCTCCGTTGTGACGGGCAGAAACTAAGGTTACTGGCAAGTCTAGGAACCACTCCTACACTAGTCAATAACTACTTATCTCCTATAGCAAGATAAGCACCCAAGCTAAGCAACCAGTATACAGTTATACCAATCAACTAAGCATTGAACGAAGAACGAGACAAGTATATAAATGTAAGAACTGAATGCTCAATTAATCAGAGAGAGATACAAGAGTTACCAGACATGACCCGAATGTCACTCGAAGCAGAGCCGCATCCGTAGAGGTACAGCGGGAAGAGGGGCCGACACTCCGGCTCCTCTCCGGGACGCTCACCTCTCCTCTCTCCCTATTTCTACTGAGTGGCAGAACCTAGCGACGCCTACTCTTCTTCTTCTCTTGTGTTGTGTGTTGTTGCAGGGGCTGGAGAGTCCTATTTGTAGCATGGAGGGTCAGTTTGAAGTGGAGCAGTGGCCAAGAAAGCTCAGGGGCGGTTCCAGCATCTTCGAGCGAGGATCCCGCGTTCGGCCGAAGGGGGTCGGTTCGGCCGAACTGCCCAGTTCGGCCGAACCACCCATTTTGCACCGCCTCTGCCCTCTACGGTCAAGATCACTTCCCAGGGTCGGTTGTGAGGTGGTGGGCTTGATTCAGGCGAACTGGGGGGTTCGGCCGAACCCGGGAAGTTCGGCCGAACCGCCCTCTGCACCGCCTTCGCTCTGTGGACTCCCTGGGCCGGCCTCTGGTGATGTACTTCGTGCTATGTGGGCCCAGGATGACGTGTCGGTGCTTCGGGATGTGTTGGCGGTCGTCCATGTGTCGTACATCGTGTCCGCTTGTCATCGGTGACGTGGACGGCTCCCGGTGACTTGTACGGCTATGGGGGGTAACAGGCCGAACGTATCGTTCGCCCAAATCGGCCATTTCCGACCCCTATAGCACACATTTCTCGTTGTTGTACCTGCACAAGCGACACTCACCAAAACTCGTGGAACTCCATTAGAAATAAAACCTAAGTACAGGGAGTGTTGCATAAAGCCTCATTTATTCCCGAGTATTGGTGGTCGAAATTGGGTTGTAACGATCGCCAACAAGTAGTCGATCACGTCCCACGAACCGAGCTCCTCGTCCTTGATCCCAGCAGCCGATCAGCGCAGCAGTCGCAGCAGCGCCTCCACGGAGTCCACACGTACGGAGATGGAACACCGGGCGTCGGTGTGCTAGCACCGCATGCACGGCAAGGGCGGCGACCGAGAGAGAGGAGGAGGCGGCGGCTAGGGTGGGCGCGACTATTAGGTCCTCTTACCCCCCTAGTCTCTCCCTCGTATATATAGGGTGTACTAATGGGCTTCTATCTCATAGGCCCATTAGTATCCCTAATCCCTCTTGGATCAATATCCTCTTGGGCCTTTAAACCGTATTGTGATGATGGGCTCTTGGGCATATCACCAACAGCGCACCCCTGGTCCAATGGTCACGTGGAAAAGGCTAATGGCATGGTCCTGGATGCCCTCAAGAAAGACCTATAGGACGCACTGAATCCTCATGCCGGCAGATGGGCTAAGGCAGTACCACATGTGGTATGGGGCCTAAGGACACAAAAAAAAGTAGAGCTACCAGCTATACCCCATTCCTCCTGGTCTATGGTTACCCACGCATCCAGATCTACGAGGAAGGAAAAGTTGAGTACGAGCGAAGGACCAACTTAGACAATCTAGAAGAGCACAGACTAAATGCTTTTGATCCAGCATACCCACCATGAGCAGCAGATTCAGTGCTACCATGACAGAAACGTCCGAGAACGGTCTCTCAATGTCAGAGATTTGGCCCTCCGACGGGTCATGACTATGAAGAAGCAACACAAGTTGTCCACTCCCTGGGAAGGCCCCTTCATCGTAAAATAAGTCATCTCACCATGAACATACCGACTGGAGTGGGCCAATGGGATCCGATCCCCAACGTCTGGAATATTCTGCACCTTGCTAAGTTTTATCCTGAGTCGAGTCACAGCTATGTACCCACGACTTTGTTTGCCAATATCAATGCAATAATACAAATTATGTTCCATTTATTTTATTCATGTTCATGTTAACATAAGTTTTGGGCCAGCTCCCGAGTTCATTGTCTCTCAAGAGACCCTATAAAACTTTCAAACATATGCGGACCGGTCCGACTCATACGCTCAATAGACCGGATGATTATGAAAGTACTCGGTCTAGCCCATTACATACAACTAAGCCTCCTGAGAGCATTGTAGTCTGTAAAAATACTATCGTCCCTAAGAGTTCTAGCTGGTCGGGTTGAGTACCAAGCATCGTCTGGGTTTTAGAGCAAGTGGAACAGGTTGTTTTCACAACTTAACAATACACCGCAAAAGACTATAAATTATTACAAACTAGGTTTATAGTGTTTCCCCACAAACTACTACAGTATATATTGTTTCATCTTTATAGGACAAATTTGGTGACTAGGTCATCTACCAGCGGTCCGAGTTTTTCGACCAAGGCCTCAACGTCTTCCTCAGAAGTCGGCAGCCATGCCTTCACCAATGCACTCCACGGCCAGATCCAGGTAGTGGGTCTTCAAAATAGCGAGGATTCTCTTGCCACAACCAACAGCCGCCTCCTTGATCAGCTCCTTAGCTTGGTCAGGGCCCGCTCGAAGGTGGTCTTCCAGACAACGAGGGGTAGCACTCGGATCCTGGGGCATAAGGATATCTATATTAAACTTTGTTGCATCCTTCAAGTTGCTTATCTCCTAGGCAAAAACTGATGGGATGATAGATCAAGACGATCAGATGCTGCTGGCAAGCTAGTATACGGATTAACTTAAGAATCAGGAACTTACTCTCCATGGCCGCCTTATGAGTGCTGACCGCTCGAGTATGCGCTCGGCCGACCCCCTGTCCATCTTATCCTGCATGACAGCAAGCTTCTCCTCCAGAATCTTCTCACAGGCCTGACCTGGGCCACAATGTCTAGTAGTTCAAACAACCGACTCCATAGTTCCAAGAAAGAAGTAGAAAAAGGAGTCAGCTCTGACTTACTCTGCACTGCTGCCCGGTGAACACTAGCTTCCAAGCGGTTAGCTTCCGCCAAGCTCTGCACTTCGGCCTCCAACTCTATAGTCTTGTCATGTAAAGCCTTCTTCTCCCAGGCATCATCTGTCCAAGTCTCAGGTAAGCAAGCACAACAAAAGTGGAAATAGGTGGCATACGAAATAATAGTTTCATCCAGAAAGCCTACCAGCGGCCAGTCGCTCCATGTCAGTCATAAGCTCTTGGTTCAGCTTGGCAGTGCTCTCCATCTCTGACTCCTTTTGCAGCACGACAGCTTTGGCCTTGGACATGATCGTGCACATCCGCTCGTGGGGCTCCATAAGCTCTTTCAGTTCCTCCTATGTAGTCTTGAGCATTCAAGCTCTTTCCCATGAGTTTGACATAAGGGTCTTTCAAACGCCGGTGAAAGGTCAGTGTTCAAAAGTGTATACATTAGATTGACTCTGTCTATTAGGTATACCTCGATGCTCTTCAGCATGACCTTGCCAGTGTCATGCATCCTGTTGATGACCTCCCGATCTTCATGGTACGAGTACTCGAAATCACGCAACATAGCTTCCGGGTCCTCTTGGCCGCCTGCGGTACCCACCGTGGTTCCAGCGTCGGAAGTGGGCCCCGCATGCCCTATCTACATGTCATATTGCAGCTCCGGCATACCTTCACTGCCGAACCGAGGAGTCAGGTCCTCTCCTCTGACATATCCCACCTGGACATGTTCCTCGGTGGAAGGGGGTGGAGCTTCGTTTGGGTTAGGGGTACAGGTACCGAAGCAATCTGTAGTGGCCCTAAGCCAGCAATCCCTCTAATAGGGGTGGCTGAGATTCTCCCAACTTGCTGGGAAGGATTCTCTTTGGTACCAGATTCAGGAGGCAGAGCTGATGGTGGAGCCGATGGTGGGGTTGACACCTCTGTCATATTCTGTTGGGCTGAATCCACCCGTGTTGCAGAATCATTACCGGAGTGCAAGCGGGAGGAGTCGGTTCCTGCAGATGCGGTCCCAGCACTTCTCCTGGAGAGCCTGGATTTAACTTATGCAATTAGAAGTCAGTTCAAGCAAAGGCAATACATCAGAAAAATGCAAACATTTAATGAGCACCTACTGCTCTTGATGGTCTTGAAGGCAAGGGTCAACGGCGCGATGGTTGCGGTATTTCCGTCGCCAGCAGATGGAGAAGGTTGTGCGGTCTTGGTGCTCTAGATTGTACAGGGACAGTGCCGATGGGTGTTCCAGATTCAGGAGTCTCCTCACGAGAATCATGGCGAGTCAGGCTCTCACTAGGTCGACTCGTTATCATCCTCTTTCTACTTTGTTCTTCACCCTGGGATGCTAGCTCGGAGTTGGCCCTTGACTCGAACATTTTTCAAGTAGCTGCCTGAGTCCTACCCACGTGTCCACCTGGTTGCTCTTGAGGGTGAGCCACATCGCCTGCGTCATCACCAAGGGGACCGCCGATGTCGTCCGAGTCCCACTTTTCATCATGAACCACTACCTAGTCTGTAGGAGCCTCTTCATTAGTCAGCCTCTTTGAGGCGTGATTTGGGTCAGTTGGTAGAGTTGTGGGGCCAAAGTACCTATGGGTTATGTCCAGCACAAAGCAAAATGGAATGCTCAGATCCGGTTTGGGGTGGCAAACATATATACATTATTGATAAACAAGGCCGAAGCTAGATTTTTACTAGGTTGGCAGGATTTGTGAAGTCCTTGGACACAAGGCCCTTCATGAAGCAAACATATCCTTTGGTGGGGCACCGACATTGGACACAAGGCCCTTCATGAAGCCCTTGACTCGCTCTAATAATTCCTCTTCCTCGCCCATTCGATTTTGTTCCCAAGTGGGATCCATTCACCAGGAAACCTCATAGGATGGATGAAACTGGTCCTTAATAGGTTGAATGAACCGCATGCAAAAAGACAGCATCATCATTGCAGTTGTTAGGCCATCACACTTAAGGCCTTCAATCATATCGACCAGTTCCTTCACATCACCCATCTCCTATCTAGTCGGTATTGCTTTCCATGATTCACGTTCCTCAAGGGAGAACCCTGTCCAGGTTGGCATAGCTAGTGGCTGGTCCCACATCTAGAACTAGTCCAATCGTTAGGTCTTGTCGTTGTCATTCAACTCCAGATCGAAGTATTTCTTCATCATACCAACCCGGAGTGCAAACCCTGCACCCCCAACTATTCTAGTCGGACCCTGGCAACTCCTGTCCTCACCGATGGACTTCATCCAGTACAGTCGCCTCCAGAGATTGAAATGGGGAGGAATGCCAAGGAAAGTCTCATGGAGAGGGATAAAGAAGGAGATTTCTAAGATCGAGATTGGATTCAGATGGTTTAGCTAAAAGCCGTAGTAGTACAACAAACCACGGAAGAAATCACATGTCAGAACCCCAAATCCCCAATCAATGAAATGAGTCAAAATAACGATCTCACCGGTGTTCTAACATGGCCACGTGTCCAAACCGGGTGCTCGCCACCCGAGCTCACTCTTGGATCCCATCAGCCAGTGCTTGTGCAAGGCCTCCAAGTTCTTCTCGGTTATTCGAGACTTGGCCCAGTGAAGCTCTTGATCTGGGATGAGCTTTCCCAAAGCAAATGCAGATGAAGCCGCCATTCCTCGAGCTTGCTGACGCTGAAAGGTGGGATGGATGTATTCGGGTGTCCTGGTGTGCATTCACAGGGGCACCTCGGATGGTGAGGTGCTCAAAGTGGATGTCTACGGAATGGCTATGGCACGACAGCGAAGTTGTGGGAGCACTGTTGGGCTGAAAGACTATGGGAGCGCGTTGAGGAAGATGACGTCGGTGGCGGATGGCATTTTGTCTTTTATAAAGGTAAATTGGTTTGACCTAATGGCACCGTAACTTATGGCCTGAAATTGTGGCTCCGTGATTTTTGGACCGTTGGTGAGGAAAGTGGCGTACAAGATAAGCTTCCTTTGAAATTACTCAGCGTATCCTTGCGACTCTGCCAACCCTCAAGCTTGGGGGCTGGGCGCCAGGATTATACTCGGCGTGTCCCTGAGACTCTGTCAGCCCCCATGCTCGGGGGTTGGGCATCAGGATTTTACTCGGTGTGTCCCTAGACTCTGCCAGCCCTTACGCTTGGGGCCTGGGCGCCAGGATTTTACTCAATGTGTCCCTAAGACTCTACCAGTCCTCACGCTTAGGGGCTGGGCGCCAGGATTTTACTTGACGTGTCCCTAAGACTCCGCCAGCCCTCACGCTTGGGGGCTGGGTGCCACGATTTTACTTGTCGTGTCCCTGAGACCTTGCGAGCCCTGATGCTCAGGGGCAGGGCACTAGGATTTAAATCAGCATGTCCCTGAGACTCTGCCAGCCTCATGCTCGAGGACTAGGTACCAATATTTTACTCGGCGTGTCCCTGAGACCCTGTTAGCCCTCACGCTCGGGGGCTGGGTGCCAGGATTTGACTCGGTGTGTCCCTGAGACTATGTCATCACTCATGATCGGGGTCTGAGTGCCAGGATTTTACTCGATGTCCCTGAGACTCTGCCAGCCCTCATGCTTAGGGGCTGGGCGTAATGATTTTACTCGGCGTGTCCCTGAGACTCTGCAAGCCCTCACGCTCGGAGGCTGGGCACTAGGATTTTACTTGGCGTGTCCCTGAGAACCTGCCAGCACTCACGCTTGGGGGCTCGGTGCTAGGATTTTACTGAGTACGTCCCTGAGATTCTGCCAACCCTCACACTCGGGGGCTGGGCCGCGCGCCCACGCGAGCAGCGGAGGAGCAGGCCACGGCGATGCAGCTGGGCCGAGAGAGAGAGAGAGAGAGAGAGGGGGGGGAGGCCAAGCGGGCCATCCTGGTTTGTTGGGCAGATTCGGAAAGAGGGGAAGAGATGAAGTTTGGGCCCAAGGCAAGGAGTGTTCCTTTGAGTTTTGTGACGGTACCCAAAAATAGTAAAATCCATAGAAAAATGTATTAAAATCATAAAAATGCAAACTAAAATTTGTTGAGTTCCTCATGACTAGATCTACCCAGGAAATATATTACTAATTGTAAAAAGAAAGTTTACCCATCTGTTTAATTCGAATTACTAGATGCTTTCATATTTAGTGTGTGTAGCTCCATAGCAAGTTTGTGGCTAATCTTTTTACATCATGCTCTTCATCATTCATGTAGTCTGGTGTAGAAATCTGAGAGTCAGTACTAGTGTATGAAATATTTTAAAAAATGCATGTTGCTAAATCTGTATAAATCATGTTATATTTATATCTATGGTTCTACTTTATGAAATGCTATGAAACTTGCTTAGTGGGAGTATTTATGTATGTTTAGTTCTCTGTATGAGTTTCATGATTTAATTCCATGCCAATATGAAGTTATGATCCTATATCTATGTTTAACGAGGGAAATCCATATGAAATTATAGCCTGCACCAAATAATGTAAAACATGATCACTAGCTAATTTTGGTCCTGCATAGACCTCCGGTGAAGTTTGGTAAATGTATCCTTAGTAAAACTTGAGATATAGATTCTTGTTCTTTGTAGCCTGCTAAAACTAATACTCCCTCCGTATCTAAAATAAACGACGTTCTAGCCGTCTCGTCGATTGCGAAAAGAACAATGTTTTAGCCGTGCATGTGTGATTTTGGACGCTAATGCCCTTCCTTAACTGCGTCGTCCGCGTTTCCCGTTCGTCTCAACGCGCGCGTTTGCCGTCCGTCCGCCGCACGCGTGCGTCCGCAGCGTTTCCCATCTGTTCCCATTCAGAACGCACAGCAACTAGCACCTCAGACGAGGCAGCTCGAGCCAGTCACAAAACAATCGAGCCAAGCTGCTACTCATGTCCAAAGAGTTCATGCATGGCGGCGTCGACGCAAGAGACGCAGGAGCTGGTCTCGTCGGACTCGGAGGAGCTGCTCGTCGCGCTGGAGCTGCTCGCAAACTACTCGTCGTCCTCCGATGAGGCAGCCACCGCGGCCAAGGGGGAGAGCACCGTCAAGAAAAAAAACTACGTGACCCGGCGTGAGACCTCCAGGGAGCGGACGCGACGGCTGCCACGCAAATTCACGCGAACGGCAAAATAGTGCGGCAGCAAGAGATTGAACCTGAGACCTTTGGCTCAAAACTCGGTACAGCAACCACTTGCACCTCATTATGTTAGTGTCTAGAAGTGACCGCAACTCTATTTAATAAGGGCAAACATGGAAAAATACACTCTATTTAATGACTCCTTGGTATCCACAATCTTGTCCAAAACATCATTCTTTTCGTATATGGAGGGAGTACATTAATGTCCAAAAATATTAGAAAATTTAGAGAAATTATTTCTTTATGTATGTAACCGTTTGGTAAATATTTAGCACCAGATATTGCCTGCATAAAAAGTTATGACATATTCCCTATTTTCTAGTGTGTATGTTGTGTATTTTCTATACCCTGCTGCGTAATGTTTTTGCATGCAAGTTTTCACCGGTAAGATAGTTGTATTAAATGGTGCTGGTATAAAAAGTCTAAGGACCAGGAGTTAAGTGTAATGTTCTATTTGAATTTAAGAAGAAAACTAGTGAAAACATTAAATTGTATGTTTGGTTGTTGCATTCATGAGCATCGTGTTCATGTTGTCTATGCATTCATGGCACTCATGCATGGTTGCATTTCATGTAGATACCGCAGTTGTTGACGATGTGTACGAGCTGGTTGTTGAGCCTATCACTAAGGGTGCTTTTGGTTGGGCTGTGAGCTATGGAAAAGTTGTTGTAGGCTGTGAGGTGTGGAAAAGTTGTTGTAGGTTGTGAGCTATGACAAAAGTTGAAAGTTGTTTGGTAAACCAGCTGCGAGCTGTGGAAATGTTGTTGTACGCTGATAGACTGTTTATATGCAAAATGATCGTATAGCACTAAGTAGTTCATTGATTCGTATATAAATAAGCATTCTAAAAAGATAAATTAAATTTGTCTTAAGTTATACATCCAACATTACATATGTTCCACATACATATGGTCCACATCCAAAATGATCTTTGTCAATATGTTATATTAGCCCCCTCTTGCACTCACCAAAGCATCAGCTATCCTATTGCGAATTATATTCATGGTATCGTCCACATTAGTAGGATTCTCATCTCCTTGTGCTTGGGACATAGCAGTTGGTTGTGGTATCAAGTAATCCTCATCGGCATTACATCTATCAAACTCCTGATCAGCTAGATTGCTATCACGAATAAAATTATGCAATGCTAGACAAGCAATGCTTTTGAGTACGTGTTGGGAAACTTGGTATTTTCTTCAAAATGCGCCATTTTTGCTTCAAGACTCTGAAAGACCGTTCAATGACATTTCGTAGGGACGAATGCAAGAAATTGAACAACTCGTACTTCCCTTGAGGAGGACGCCCAACACGAGCCCAAAATTCTGGTATGTGGTACGTACTTCCCTTGAAAGGTGCAAGATAGCCTATTCGGTTTGGATAACCAGAGTCGACAAGATAGTACTTTCCTATAAAAAAAATCAGCTAGTGCAAATAATAATATAAGTATTTATATCTTAGTAAAGAATAAGATATACCTTTAGGAGGCACAGGAAATGATGCAAAATTTGCCAATGCATGATTGAGGATCCATGTGTCATGTGCAGAGCCCGGCCAACCAGCAACCGCAAAGATAAACCTCATATCAAAGTCACAAATAGCTAGCACATTCTGAGATGTATATCCATGTCGACATGTGTGGTTGACTACTTCCTCCGTTGGTACAACAACAGGAACATGTGATCCATCTTTTGCTCCTATAGCTCCTTTGAAGATAGGCCAGAAACGGCCATCTTTGATCCTTTCATGCTCAGTAGAGAATGTAGGATCTTTGGGTTTAATGTTGTCTTTTGCCAACTTACGCAAGCACTTCAACACTTCGTGAAACTTTGTGTGAACTGTCCAGAGAGACCGTGTAAAATGATTTTCAGCTTGTGTAAACGATTGGGGTCCTCCAACAATCCATAGGAACATCGCCAATGACTCAATGGATGAAACATTGTTAGTTGAAGTCAACCCATAGGTTGACACAAGCATCACATGAAGTGACGTGCCTCAGTGCTCAAGCGAAACATCTTGTAAAAGTACCTTGGACGACCAAAACACCTCATCACCCATTGAATTCTAGTTTCTGGTGTTTCCCTATAATCACCTTTGTTCAAGTACTTTTTAGTGTATTGTGCGCCCATTTGACCAACAATCTGCATGCTGAGCAAGTTTAGCTAGCAATAGTAGTCCCTTTTGACCTTGTGTGGCCAAATCGTCCAACTTAATATCCATCTGTACAAGATTAACCTAAATTAAAAATAAGGACAGCATCAACAGTATGATACAAATAACAGAATGGTTCATCAAATGACACACATTATTGGTTCACAATGTCACACATGCAAATAAATAAAAATATTCTCATGTCTCACACAAATTATTCATCACAATAATACGAAAACAAATTGTTCATCAAGTACGCTTCATCGTCTCCCTCTCATGCTCCCTCACAATCAAATCGAGTTGTCCCTCATCCGTTTCTAGAGAGATAAAAACCTCCCTAAACTCAGGCTTCATAATTAGCATGGTGGCTGTGTGCATCAAACCAGTTCTTTCTTGCACACCACAAGCTTTCACCATCTTCATGACCTCTACAATGGTAGGAACTTGGTTAGGCGGAGGAGCTGATGATGCTTCCACACTAGTGGAGATCTTCTCTGCTGCAGTTTCTATCTTCAAACATGTATTCTTGTACAAACGGAAAAATGGACTCTTCTCATCATTCTCTTCGGTTGGAGCACATGACCCCTTGCGTTTCCTTTTTCTATATTTTTGTTTCTTCAAAGCAGCCATCTTGACATCATCATTATCTGGAGTTCTTTGTACCTCAGCCACATCATCATTGTTGGCGGTCGTTACAGCCCAAATCCGACCACCAATACTCGGGAATAAATGAGGTTTTATGCAACATTCCATGTACTTAGGTTTTATTTCTAATAAAGTTCCACGAGTTTTGGTGAGTGACACCTGTGCAGGTACAACTACGACAAATACACGCTATTGGAGCCGAAAATGACCGAATCGGCCGAACGACTCCGTTCGGCCGGTTACGCCCCCTTAGCCGTGCACGTCACCGGGAGTCGTCCATCGAATATCAAGCGAACACGACAAATGACATGAGGACGGCAGCCATCTCTTCCCGGGACACAACCACATCACCTCTGGGCCATAAACACACGAAGCCAATCACCAGAAGGCAGCCCAGAAGGCCCACAGAGCAAAGGCGGTGTAGGGGGACGGGCCTGGGCTCCCAGCCCAGTTCGGCCGAACTGGGGGGTTCGCCCGAACCGCCCCCAGTTGCCCAACCGACTCCAGGGGATGCATCTCAGCCGTAGGTGGCTAAGGCAGTGGATCGGGCGTTCGGCCGAACACTAGGGTTCGGCCGAACCGACCCTCTCGGCCGAAACGGCCGGCAACCGCCTCTGCCCCCTCCCTTGGCCGTTACCCTACCTGAACCGACCCTGGAGCACTATAAATAGAAGGTCACTTTCACTTGTAAACACACACCAAGCCAAGGAGCTCATTTCCACTTTCATTCTAGTAGAGTTAGGATAGTTTAGTTGGGAGTTAGAGTAGAGTCGAGCTTTGCCTCGGAGGTTCCGGAGTCGTCTTCAGAAACTCTGGTAATAGCTCTTGTATCTTTTACTTTTCCTTTTGCAAGACATTGAGTATCAATATAGTTATCTTTATCACTTTGCCTTTGTCATTTATATCTTGCCTCTACTTTATCCTAGTTGCAAATATATCTTGTTTAGAATCCAGGAGTCCTCTATCTCTTCTCGTTGTCCTCCCAGCTATCTATCTCTTCTCTCCCTTACCAGAGTATCCCTTGAGCTGTGTGTTCGGTATCTCCACTCCTATCCAATACCGTTATCCCCTGTCTTGTCTAGTCGTGTACCCTTCTCTGATAGTCTCGAATATCTGTTCACTAGTAATCTTGCCAAAGCTTCCCTGTGGAAATATAAATTACGATACCTCGGGATACTCCCAGGTGAAGTGCTACAGCGGTGATTCTGTGCGCTTGCAGAATATTTCTATATTTTACTAAGACATAAGGAAAACCACTGAAACACTCCTTACCCCAGTACCAGGATTCTCAATTCTGATATTGGATCGTAAGAAGTGCCAACAAGCATTTCTGGCGCCGTTGCCGGGGAAGTCTTTGGCTAGATTACTTTTGAATTTTTATCTTGAGCTATCTTAGTTGAGTACCGCTACTCAAGCGGGTTTATCCTTGCTCTGTTCGTTGGTCCTTGTGGAGCAGAGCAGTGCATGACTGGTTTCCAACTACCGTCAAACTTCCAAGAAAATCCGGAGTCATTTGTGAGGAAAGTACGACCCCGTGTTGTACCTCCTCAGAAGCAACTCCTTCCGACGAACCCAGTCCTTCCCGTCGTTGACCAGGCTACATCGAGGATGGCAACCAAGACAATCCGTGAGTTCTCCGCTCCATCAAGCAAGAACGTACGTGTCGGACCAGCTCCGCCAGTCGGAGATGGTAACTTTGAGCTGAAGCCAGCCCTCATCAACATGGTACAGGCTAGCCCATTCTGCGGCAAGCCACACGAAGATGCCAATGCTCATCTCCAGCATTTCCTGGAGATTTGCAACACCTTCACCATCCGCGGAGTAAGTATCGATGCCATTCGCCTTCGTTTATTCCCATTCTCATTATTAGGCAAGGCGAAACAATGGTTTTATGCTAACCGCGAAGCAATAGATACCTGGGATAAATGCACTAGCGCTTTCTTGCTAAAATTCTTTCCGGTTGGGAAAACCAACGCCCTCCGGAACAAAATAGCTAGTTTCCAGCAGTTAAAAGATGAAACAGTCCCGGAGGCATGGGATCGCCTCCAGGACTATATTTCTGCTTGTCCTCACCATGGTATGCAGAGTTGGTTCATAATCCAAACTTTCTATCACGGGCTGAGAAATTCTGCTCGTGAGTACCTGGATGCTGCTACTGGAGGCTCGTTATTCTCTCTTGAGGAGAGTCGTGCGAAGGCCCTCAAAGAGAAGATGGTCGAGAACCAAGGATGGTCCGACAACCAGACTCAACCAAAGACCCGAGGAGTTCACCAAGTTGAAGCTCTGGACATGCTCGCTGCCAAGATGGACCTCCTGATGAAAAAACTAGAGGCCCCTGCTCAAGAAACGGTGCAAGCCATGGACGCTCGCATGACCTGCGAAGTCTGTGGCAACACTGGCCATTCGGGGAATGACTGCCCCGAAACACGAGAAGATGCCCACTACATCAACAACTCCAACAACAAAAGTCAACTAAGCTTTAATAAAATGATAGAAACTCAAGTCGCTCAGTTAGTTGCTGCTGTTCCTGTCACTGAATCGGGAAAGATTCCGGGGCAACCCGAACCTTCCATCGAGACAGTGAATTCCATCACTACCAGGCATGGTAAGATGCCTCGCAGTGTCTTCCGAACTAACCACGCAGGGAAGGTCGCACGCATCCAAGTGTTGACACCAAGATGGACCTACCTGCCGAGAGCTGCAAAAAGGGCGATCGTCAAGACCTCTTCGGACAGAAAGGAAGATCCCGGAGTGCCCATCATTCAGTGCACGATCTAGAATCGTCACATTGATGATGCACTCTGTGATCTGGGGGCAAGTGTCAACATCATGTCTAAGGTATTATTTAAGAAATTACGCTACCCTACTTTGTCACCTACTACTGCCCAGATACAGCTGGCGGACTCAACCATCCGCTACCCCGAGGGGGTGATCGAGAATGTACCGGTCCGGATCTGGGGACGATATGTCCCTGTGGACTTTGTTGTCCTCGACACGGGGAACGAGCATTCGTTTCCCCTTGTGTTGGGCCGACCATTCTTGAACACCACCCGGCTAGGATCGATATGGATGCGAGAGAAATCTCGTTCCGTATCGACGGAAGGTTGACTTACTTCAAGTTTCAACCCCGGGAAGAGAAGAAGACAGAGCCACTCACACCGGAGCAGAGGAGCGCCGAGTGCTTCCTTAAGGCTCTCATCAATGGAGAGCTGGAAATACTCGGTGGTGAGCAGCTCAAGTGGAACGAGCTGACAAAACCGACAAGTGCAGAAGAAATAGATTTCCTCGTAAAGAAATACGAGGAAGAACAAGCCCTCTGGAATTCTCCAGAGACGCCGATCCCACCGCCACCAACACCGAAGAAGAAGAACAAGAAAATGTGGCGGAAGAAGGTTGCATCGTCTGAGTCATCCACTCCGGGACCGGACGATGACAAGAACAACTGAAGACAGGAGAAGTCCCGCTCGCGGACTTAAAAGCTGAGCTCTCGCCGCGAGGAAAACCGGTATGTATCCCATATTTCCCTTCCAATTTTTAAATTTCCAATTGCATTTGCATGTTTCCCTTTTCAAAATACATGAACCACTTGAGTAATTAATTTGAGAGAGAGTAGAAAATTTTGCAAGCTTGGTTAGAAATAATTGGACACACGCTGAAATTTTACCTAGGGTGGATGTAATTGGTAACTTTTATCATCCCTTCTCGAACATCTCCAATTATTTACCATCACCACCAACCAGCACCAAACATGTCTACCCCACTAAAATGGCTGCATACTCATCAATTATCACAAACATGGCAGCATGGGGATGACTCCACTAAAATCTACTTTGGTCATATCACATTTCCATCTCACCTACCACTAAAATCCACTAAAAATGTCCTTGGGAATTGGTGGCCACACATTTTGGCGTGGAATCAAAGCAAAGGAGGGGGCTGCACTCACATGGGAGTGCCCTGGCCACCAGGCCTGGTTCGGGCGAACCAGAGCCTTCGGGCGAACCAGGGCATGCCCCTCCCCTCGGCGTATAAAAGCTGGTGCAAGCTTGCTTGCTTCTCCCACACCTGCTCACTCTGAAATTTCTGCTAGGAGCTCTCTCTCTCTTTCTCAAGTTCTTTGCTCCAGTGCTTGCTCAAGTTCTCCCCAAGTTCTTGCTCAAGTTTTGGTTCACTTGCATCACGAGAAAATCCCAAAAATATTTTGCTTTTGTTGTGATCTTTGTGTTGAATTTCTGGACGATTTTGTGGTGGTCACCGACACCCACAAGAACGACTAACCTTTTGTGGTGGTTTTCATCCCCGCAAGAACGACTAACTATCTCGAATGACTGACTTGATTTTCTTGTGCTAACTATATATATATTCAGTCCTTCGGGTAGTTGTTGTTGCACTAACTTTTTGCAGGAATCATGTCGAAGTTCTTCACTTCGCTCCGTCGTTCCACCCGGCTAGGCCGACGATCGAACGATGCTGGGAGTTCCCCAGCTCCGTCCCGAGGCTTGAGCCGGATGGACACGGATGAGCACGGAGCAGCCGGCTCGGGATGGGGCCATGCCACGCCTCCAGCCAGGCAGCTCCTGAGCGAGAGTGACATCAACCTTGGAACAGAAAGGGAGCGGAACACCTTCAACGAGCTTCGGCTGAAGGAGTTCGAGCATACCCGTGTGTTTGAGCAAGATTTGCTCAGGGACACGGGGATGGACGTAGAGTTTACAGAAATCTTCCAGGCCATTGGCTGGGAGAATTTCTGGCACATCAACGAAGAAGGTTCTTACCTGCTCACCCTTGAATTCCTCTCGACTTTGGTTTCTGAAACTGGGGGGATTCGTTTTCGGTTCTTCAACCAAGAGTTCTTCTGCTCTTGGAGGGATTTTAGTTCGGGTCTCGGATTTTCAAGCCGTTGTTCATTAGACCCGAACAAAGCGCTTAAAAGATTTGACCGGGTGGCATTTTGGAAAAAGATTTTGGGGGATACCAACTGTCATGCGCCACGCAAGAACAGCATACATAACCCCACTTTGCGTTTCATGCATCGTTGGGTGTCTATGACGGTATTCCCCCGGGCAGATTTGCGCCCTGTCAACACCATCGAGTTGTGGGTTCTTTTTGCCATGGTCAAGCAGATTCCCTGTTCACCTGTGAAAGACATGGTTGGTCACTGGCTGTCTCATATTTCTCGTGCGGGTAGCATGGTGATGACTTCTCTAGTCACTCGCCTCGCTAACCACCTGGGCGTCCTCCAGGGCGCCCGGCTCACGTACATCGAGACAGCGCGTTCCGTCGTAGATGCCGAGCACTTCGTGCAAGCCCACATGATACGGTGGACGCCTGACACAACGCTGGCAATGATTTACCATGGATATACAACTGAAGTTCCTTTGCCCTGTGCAGCACTAAGGTTGTATACCACGCCGAAACTAACTCTTCAGTTGAGGACCGAGTCGGACGACTCTCCACCTTGGAGAGAGCCCGCTCGGCACAGTGTTGCAGGTGACGGACCCGTCACGAGGGGACGAGCCAGGCGTGATGCTGGGCTCGCCACCTCACAGGAGCCGGAAGATGCACCACAAATGCCGCACCGACACACTTCCGCTTTTGAGGCCACCTACGACAAGTACACCGGCGCTGAGACGTCCAGAGCAGGAGGCTCCGGGCAGTATCAGGAGCCGAACTACTTCACCTCAGGACGCTGGGGCCACGGCCAGGACACGGACACTGAGTGGTCCGGGAGCCGGTATGGAGGGGGATACGACAGTGCCTCCCAGCCATACTACCCCGGATACTCACAGTCCGCACGCTTCGACTACGGCCGGGAGTTGTCCTACATCTCCGACCGAGTCGAGCTCATCGACGACCGTACCCGAGAGATTCAAGACACGCTAGCCCGCCATTCTCAGTACCATCAAGAGAATAGCGGGATGGTGGCGTCTATCCAGCACGACGTCCACGAACAAGCGGAACAGCTGAGCCAGTACCTCTCAAGGCTCAACCCCTACCAGTGAAGAGTCCAAGCTTGGGGGAGGACCCCCCACCAGGTATGTCCCAATTTATCCAGCACTATTGATCATTTAATTTCCCTTTTTATTTCCCTTCATGTTAACTTGCATTTAAAAAAATGAAAATACCAAAAATATTTCCCTTAAACAATATTTCCCTTGAATAAAATAACTCCCAACTATGCATGGAATGAATCATATTCCTCTCACCTTGGAAATGATGAATAGTTGCTCTGTCATTAATTTTGCAAGTACTTTGTCTCAACTAGTTGCTAGATTGTGCTTGAGTTATTTGGCATAAGTAAAAATGATCCTGAAAACCTTGTGGGAGCACATGCTTTATTCCAAGTCTAAGTTGTTGTGGGGATTGATATAGTGAGAATTTGGTAAGTTCTATTCTGCTTTTAGTACGGGGAAAATCTCGGAGATTTATGCTTTCAAAATGAAACAAGTTCCTCATTGGTCAAAATACCTACCAGAGCCATATGATAAGCTTAGTTGAAAATTTCTACTCATATGCTGCTTGTTATCTTAGTGAGCTTTGTCAAATTGTTGTGACCTTTGAGTGAAGCTTTCATATTCTTAAAGATCGAGACCCACGTACACACACCACCTCTCACTTCCAATTCCAACACGGGGAGTTAGCAAACATTTTCCATCATCCATCCACAAAAATAAATGCTCCATGTTCTATGAGTTCCCTCTCCAAATATTCGTGATAGAGACATGGGCTATACAAAAAGAAAAGCATGCCAAAGAAGCATGGCAAAAATAAGAGAAAAAGAAAAGCATGCCAAAGAGCATGGCAAAAAGAAAAAAAGAAAAGCATGCCAAGTGGCATGGCAAAAATATGAGAATAAAAGATAGCCCATGTTCTCAAAAATAAATCAAGGAGAGGGAGTTTCATCCAAGGAGTTCCACCACATTCCATTCCACCACTCCACCATATTCCACTCCATTCATATCCACACACTTGCACGTCTCGATCTTAAGATGTGATTTGTCTCCCCAGAGATCCGGTCTTTGACTTAGCAAATATAAGATGCATGCATGCCTTCATCCTTTGTCCCTGAGCCACACAAAAAGCCATATTAGATGTTAGGATGAAAAATAAGGCACAAGCCTTTGGTGAGGATTCAAATACACTTGAGTGATTGAGTGTGCCAATGAGGAATAATTTGTAGTTTTCAAAACTTATGAAAAACTCCGAGATGGGATCCTGAAAAGAGTAGAGTGGAATAAAAACTGAGTTTAAACTATTCGTCCTTTCAACCGCCCAATATAAGGAGATTGCTATAAGCCCCATAGGTAAAAAGGTGATTTGAAACTTTGCCTATGATTCAAGTATTTTTGAAGACTAGTTGTGTATAAGTTACCTACAAAAGAAATGACATTGTAGCAACTCCTGATCCACCGAGCCTAAGTTTATATCTTTGCTCGAGGACGAGCAAAGAGCTAAGCTTGGGGGAGCTTGTTGGCGGTCGTTACAGCCCAAATCCGACCACCAATACTCGGGAATAAATGAGGTTTTATGCAACATTCCATGTACTTAGGTTTTATTTCTAATAAAGTTCCACGAGTTTTGGTGAGTGACACCTGTGCAGGTACAACTACGACAAATACACGCTATTGGAGCCGAAAATGACCGAATCGGCCGAACGACTCCGTTCGGCCGGTTACGCCCCCTTAGCCGTGCACGTCACCGGGAGTCGTCCATCGAATATCAAGCGAACACGACAAATGACATGAGGACGGCAGCCATCTCTTCCCGGGACACAACCACATCACCTCTGGGCCATAAACACACGAAGCCAATCACCAGAAGGCAGCCTAGAAGGCCCACAGAGCAAAGGCGGTGTAGGGGGACGGGCCTGGGCTCCCAGCCCAGTTCGGCCGAACTGGGGGGTTCGCCCGAACCGCCCCCAGTTGCCCAACCGACTCCAGGGGATGCATCTCAGCCGTAGGTGGCTAAGGCGGTGGATCGGGCGTTCGGCCGAACACTAGGGTTCGGCCGAACCGACCCTCTCGGCCGAAACGGCCGGCAACCGCCTCTGCCCCCTCCCTTGGCCGTTACCCTACCTGAACCGACCCTGGAGCACTATAAATAGAAGGTCACTTTCACTTGTAAACACACACCAAGCCAAGGAGCTCATTTCCACTTTCATTCTAGTAGAGTTAGGATAGTTTAGTTGGGAGTTAGAGTTGAGTCGAGCTTTGCCTCGGAGGTTCCGGAGTCGTGTTCAGAAGCTCTGGTAATAGCTCTTGTATCTTTTACTTTTCCTTTTGCAAGACATTGAGTATCAATATAGTTATCTTTATCACTTTGCCTTTGTCATTTATATCTTGCCTCTATTTTATCCTAGTTGCAAATATATCTTGTTTAGACTATAGTCAGTTATAGTTCTAGTGCTAGTAGTCTTGTTTAAGTCTTTGTCTTGGCTGGTTCTTCGATCTTGCTTGATACTGGAGGTGAATTGTCACCAAGAGTATTGACAAGGTTGCTTGCTCTTGCTAGCAGAGTAAGTAGTCGTTGCCTAGTGTAGGAGTGGTTCCTAGACTAGTCGGTGGCCTTAGTTTATTCCCGTCGCAACGGAGGTGGTAGCCGAGAGGTGGTGACAGCCCTTTCGGTCTTCGTAGCCCATCACGTTAGTTCCGGTCCGTAGGATTCCCCAGTTGGGAAATAGTGGCACCCCTTCTCATCCCTTTCTGTGTGTTCACCGGTTCCCGTGTCCCGAAGCTAAGACATTAGAGTTATCCCAGATCTCCTAGTGCTGGCTCTGTAGCCGCTGTATCTCTAAGCTAGAGTGACATAGGTAGATAAAGTATCCATGAGTCCTCTATCTCTTCTCGTTGTCCTCCCAGCTATCTATCTCTTCTCTCCCTTACCAGAGTATCCCTTGAGCTGTGTGTCCGGTATCTCCACTCCTATCCAATACCGTTATCCCCTGTCTTGTCTAGTCGTGTACCCTTCTCTGATAGTCTCGAATATCTGTTCACTAGTAATCTTTCCAAAGCTTCCCTGCGGAAATATAAATTACGATACCTCGGGATACTCCCAGGTGAAGTGCTACAGCGGTGATTCTGTGCGCTTGCAGAATATTTCTATATTTTACTAAGCCATAAGGAAAACCACTGAAACACTCCTTACCCCAGTATCAGGATTCTCAATTCTGATATTGGATCGTTAGAAGTGCCAACAATCATCACTTGATTCATCAGAGGATATATCTCTAGGACAAGATGCAGTATCCCCACTAACATGTACCTTGTCAAATAATATATGGAGATCATCAAGATACTTGGGACCTTATTTTCTAAACCTCACATGGTTGCATTTGATTCCTTTTTCGGGGTCATTGCATCTCTAAAGATTAATTGAACAAACAATTAGAAATGCACATCATAGCATGGAAAAAGAGAAGAATTAACAATGTCATTGTATCTTACCGCAAGGTGATCGTCCCACCATTCCTTAAGGCAATCAACAGTCTGCTTTGCTTCATCCCATCCAAGACCAGTGGCACTATTCTTCAGCTCCATGAACCATGTGTACTCCTTTTTCATATTGTCTACTTTATTCTTCAGTTGTTTATGAGTTCTTTTTTGACCCGCTTTTTGTTCAAAGTTAGCTACCAGATTTTTCCAACCGTTCTTGGTGAAAAGTCCCATAGGCCTATTCCCATCGTCTATCTGTCCTTTGACTACATCGAACAAAGCCCTCAAAAACTTCTCACCCCAACCTGCCTTATGACTCGCGCCGTGACCGGGGGGGGTGCTCAACCACGAGTTGGTTGCGGCCCCCATCATGCAGCACTATAAAGAAAGGTGAGGGGCCTGGGGCACAGTTACCCAAGTTCATCGTGCCCACCAAACCCACCGACAAAACCGTAGATCTGATCTCTATGAGCGCTGAAGTGATTGGAAATGCCGCCACCTCTACACTGCCACCATCACCATCACCGCCCCCTCGACAACCTACACCACTGGCCACGCCGTCACCATCGACCATGACTACTACGACTACGGCTATGGTGTTGTCCTCCTCCTCCAACCCCAATGGTCGATCTTTCACCCCTTCTCTCTGTGTTCGTTCATGTTTTACATCTAGATATACAAGTGTTGTTCATATTATAGAAGTTCTAGCCGAATGGATGTAGTCCTAGATGATCCGTATTCTCTATCACGAGATTTGTTTTTAATTTTAACCAATTTTAAATAATATTTTAAAAAAACTCGTCCCAAACTTTATTTGCAGTCGGTGACCCTTTTGGTCACGCCAAGACGCGAGGCGCGACCAAACAACCTTGCCGCGCCAAAGCGGAACGGCAGATTTGGGGAGGATCTGGGGGCGGAACGGCGGCCAGCGACGGAGCTCCTCGTGGGCGGGCTCGGGCTGGAGGGAGAAGAAGTAAGGTGGGAGAGAGAGGGGAGGCCGTGGCGCTGCCTGTATGTAAGAGCATGTGGCGCGACAGTGCCCATGCCAAGCTAGTGGCCCCTCGTGCACTCTGCCACGGTGGTAGGCTTGCCGCGCCACATGCGTTGGCGCGGCAGGGTTGTTTGGTCACGCCTCCCGTCTTGGCGTGACCAAAAGGGTCACCGGGTGCAAATAAAGTTGGGAACGGTTTTTTTAAAGAGTAAATTGAACCCATCGTACAACAAGTTGTATGGCTGTATTAGTTTAGTCTAACAAGTAGAAAAATATGCAAACAGATACACGAACTTATAGTCACATGTAGCTTTACGTAGGTATATTTTGCCACCGTTGCAGATGATAGGGACGGTTTTATGCATGTACCCCTATATTTATTTCGTTGATTAGTTACAGGCTTCTGCTTGCCCACTACTGGCAATCTGTTCTTTTTTCGCGTGCCTCTCCATCTCATGTCTCTAAGATGTGCTTCCCCGGATCAACACAGTTTGAGGTGCAGGAAGATTCGTTTGATTGGAATGACTATATGTTCTGGGATGTCAATGTTTTATGATCTAGACATGTCGTTCCTACGTAGAATTGCATATTCATGGCATGAGGCACATCAAGAGCAAGAAATCTAGTTGCCTGATCGGAACCAGAGTGGAGGCGTCCAAGGAGAAGGACTACCTGATCCCACTGCCGTCAAAGTGGCCAGAATACATGGCCTTCCTTTCTAGTCCACACAGCCAGAACCCATGGCCTTGATGCCACCATCGGCACAACCAAGATCCAAGAAATCACCTACCTAGAGCCATACGTGAGGTCATCATTTGAGGTATGCCTGGCGGAAGAACTAGTTGTCTCATTATGGCGGAGGCAGGATCCATTGGGGGGGGGCTGATCCTCTCGTACTTCCTCCTCCTTCTCTCCCTCTCATTTCTCTTCCTCTCTGTTCCCTTCCATGTACAGAGCCCTCCTAGTTGCCCCTGTAGCTCCGCCGCTGCCTAGAACTACAATGAAGATTGGGAGCATGTAAATTATTTTCAATCATCAATGACGCAGCAAAATGTTTCCAACACCTGTACCTAACAATATAATTTTTATAAAGAAACAAGCGCATCTTACAGACCATTCCAAGGAAAATAAATGAGAAGGGGGCAAATATAGGGAGTTATATGCATAAAATCGTCCACGTCGTGTGGCAGGGTGGCAAAATACATCTACATAGATTATATGTGACTGAATATACGTACTTTAGACAAGTTCATGTATCAATTTGTATGTTTTGCTAATTATTGGACCAAAGTGATACAACCACACAAGTTGTTGTATGGTGAATGCAATTTACTCTTTTTTAAATATTCTTTAAAAATTGGTTAAAATTAAAAAATCCTATCACGAGATCCTCAAGCTGCTTACACCTGAAAGAATTCTGAGACCCCTCCGTTGTCGTCTTGGAAAGCTGAGAAGCATTTGCGGTTGTAAGAAAATAGAAGAAATGTTTGTAATGAGTAATTGGCTGTGTTCTGCATGCAAAGGTCAGGATTAATGTTCCAGTATCAAATAAAGACAGTAGAGCATGCTCTGCTTTACTTAAGAAGAATGCTATTTTGACGGGCAACCTATCCTATGGAAACCAACTTCGTATGTAAACTATGAACTTCTATCACAATCGCTAGATCTCCATCCGAAGGCCAGATAGATAGGTGAGAAACTTTAGCACTGAAACCCTTCCACTATATATTAGTTTTGCTAATCACAATTTTCCTAAAACCCCCCTCGAAACCAAGCCTGGAACGGAGGGATCTTTTTACGGTGTCCATGAGTCGCAACTCTTCCTGTCGCCAATCGACAGATCGATGCCGCCACCGCCTGGGACTCCGCCGCCGCGTGGAAATTGACGCCGCCGTCGCCTGGACTCCCAACGACACCTCTGTTTCCATTCTAATTACCAATTCGTAGGACTCTGACGATCTCGTGAGTGTACGGACGGCGGTGGTGGAGAGAACAGCTGTGTCCGATGGATTACATCGCCAATTCACAGGAATCTGACGATCTCGTGAGTGCACAGACGGCGGTGGTGGAGAGAACAGCTGCGGGCGATGGATTGTGAGAATGGAAAGAGAGGTGTCGTTGGGAGTCCAGGATGCGGCAGCAGCGATTTCCAGGCGGCGGCGTCGATTTGTCGAATCAGGACCCACTGTTGCGACGCCGTAAAAGGGATCCCTCATTTCCAGGCTTGGTTTCGAGGGTGTTTTTAAGAAAATTGTGATTAGTAAAACTAATGGTGGGAGGGTTTATGTGCTAAAGTTTTCCACCTTTCTCTCTGGCCTTCGGATATAGATCCAGCGGTTGTGATGTGAGTTTTCATAGTTTGCATACGAAGTTGGTTTCCATAGGATATGTTGCCATTTTGACGTGCTTGCATTGATGCCAATCTATCCATATATGTGTATTATGCACTTCATTGCTAATCTATGATCAGTACTCATTGTAATAGAAGTAAAAAGTTTCTGATCACCAAAATAGTGATATTCATATGCTGATTATAATTGGCAAAGATAGGGTGAAAGTAGCAGAATATGGCTCTCAAGACAATTGTTGTTTTGTCCCTTGACCCCACCTTTTCTGTTTGGATAAAAATAGATAATCATTTTTCTTTGTTCAGTTTTCATATTTTATATTTCCAGCATAACGTCACAATTATTGGATCTGCTATACGATAACCTATCAAATTACTATCCGGTTAATTTTCTTTATATTTTGAAAAAGCTGGTTAGCGAACTGATTTTAGATTAGTGGGTTTGAGTCCTCAGCTCAGCACAAGTATTACATTTTTCTGAATTTATTCAAAAATTTAACAGGCCCCGCAAAAACAAGATGATGGTTATATTTGGCAGATGTGTATACAATCAAGATTACAAACTTCAATCTCCAAGTGATTATCATGGCGACACTTTTCTTCGCAAATTCAATCCACCACAAAGATTTTTGTAGTACCATGAGTAGAACAAACAAATAAGTCATATAACAATAGAAAATTATAATAACATTTGTACGTGCAGCCATAAAAAATGTGAAGGTAGAATGTGTAACATTGTGGGACGGGCCATATATGTTAATTTATACATTCTACGCCTGATATATGTTAATTACCAAAACGCAACCAATGATAGTTGTGACATTTCCTTTACTCCTGCCCAGAACGAAAGCTAGCCGATGTCGTGCTCTTCAATGCGTGGATGGTGGGCTTGCCAGGGATGAGCCCAAGGCCAGGCTATGGATGATCAATGAAAATAAATAATATAGTCAAAATTGAACAAAAAAAGTCATCAAAGAAGTAGTGGTGGCAATTTGGTCTATAGGCATGATCACCAATAGACAATCACCTGAAATTGAAGAGTGAATATATCGACAACTACCGATGGAAGTACTAATGTTGGTAGATGCCGAATACCTACTGAAATTGTGTAATTTTATAAAGAGTAAATTTCACCAGCGGTCTTTAAACTCATCCCGTGTTTTCATTTCGGTCCCGATATTTTTTTCAAAACGCATATATAGGTCCTTAAATTTGTTCGGTATTCTCATCTAGGTCCTAGTGCCCACTGAATGCATATTATTGTTAAACTTGTCATGTGTTCTCATTCTACTCCATATACTTTCATAACGCATTTGCTTATTTAGGAAAACATTTTTTGACTTTATTTCAAATATTGAGGTTTTCTAATCAAGCTCATATCACGCTCGAACTTGATAAGAAAATAGTGATTTGTCTGCATAGCATAGGTGATAACCTAGAGCCAAAGTATTTTTTGTGATTTTCTCATGTAATTTTAGAGTCAAGTTAAATGGTTTTCAAATCACTTTAAATTATAAAATAAAATCAAGTACTAAATGAATATCTTCAAATAATAACTCTTAAAATAACAATCACAAAATTTGGAACAAGTATGATGGTTTCAAATTTAGAAAGTTTGAAACAAATCACAAAGGTTTGCCTAAATAAATGAATGCAATTTGTAATTATCGGAACTAGAATGAGAATGCAGAACAAGGATCGATGTTGAAATTTAGAATAAGGATCGATGTTGAAATTTACTCTTTTGTAAATATAAAAAACCGTGAAACAAGGAAAGAAAAAGGGATCTAGCTTTTTCTCTAGTAGGCTGCTCAGTTACCCATGGTCATGCAGCACACAGGCCTCCATGTAGGAACATTCTCCCAAGTAGAGTTACTATCGAGAACCATATGTCAATTTCTACATTTTACTCCGTACTTTATTTGTTGACAGCATAGATTAATCATTTTTTGTGAGCTCTGATATGCCTTAAATGTTGTAAAACAATATGCCCGGCAAAATCGGGTTGCGTTTCTGGTTAGGCCAGGCAGGGTCCATTTGCCAAGGTAATCAACAATTAGTATTTGCCACTGTAATAATTTACATAAGCTCTTAGGATTAGGCTAGCCACGTGTGCAGTGACGCCATTACTTCCAGTCCACTGCCCGGCTGGCAGTGACTGTTGCACCCTCACATTATATTGGTATAACGCTGATTAAAAGAATGCTAAACTACTCTTTTTTTTAATTTGGCTCTAATAATTTATAACCCAAAAATTCTTATTGGTTTAGTTTTCAAACTGATTACGTTTGCATTACCATATAGTTTACTATCCGAGAGGGATTATGGTTTAGTAATGCTAGTCATCGGTAACATATTCCCTCCATATATCATTGTAAGTCGTATTTGATTTAAGAAAGTTACACTTGAATTCGGGCAAACGATCAGTAAAATTATCTATTAGTTCAGTATACAAACGCAAAGATCCCCAAGTGAATATCTAGATAGTATTGACTATGTAGCAACTGATAAGTGATAATATATTGCAATATAATCAAAACTTAAATTCTACGTTTGAATAATTTTCCTTATTTTTTAAGAGATTGAAGAATTTTCCTTAAAAATTATACATTTAAAAAACAGCTACAATAAGCGTTGGGCTAGACTCGGAAGAGGCCCGGTTCTGTTTATTAGCCAGCCTGTCCACGCTGGGCCTAATCATGCTCTGTTTTCTGCTTGGGCGAGGTGGGGCCCATTTGCAAGTTACTATACTAATTTTCTAAAGATTTATTGATACCACTGTAAAAGCATCTTGAAGAGTCAAAACAAGTCATTTTCTACAGTTAAATTTTATTGTTAGAGAAAAAACGTTTTAAATAAACTCTCTGTAAATGACCTTCAAATTTAGTGGCTTTCCATCCTACCTTATTCGCTGGCTATTTTTAGTTAACCAACTTACTATCCATCTCTACAGAATCCGTTGGATATCTTTATTATTTGTTATAAGTATAATCTATTTTTAAAAGGAGCTAAATCAGTAAATTTAATTAATGTTTTAGCTAATGTTATGGGATGCTAATAGGTCTATAATTGACATTACGGAGTATGTAGTACTACGTACGAGGCTAGCCTACATGTGCAGTGGCGTCATCACATCCAGTCCCCTGCCTGGCTGGCACAGTGCCACTCTCACTCCATGTAGCTCGAAGCTCCCACCCTTCCAGCACCACCACCACCAAGAAAAGTCACGGCCGGGCTGCAGCAGTGCAGCAGCAACCACCGGAGAGCTGCCATGGCTGCCACTCCCGTGTCCGTTCCCCGGATGAAGCTCGGCTCGCAGGGGCTGGAGGTCTCCGCGCAGGGCCTCGGCTGCATGGGCATGTCGCCTTTCCACGGCCCGCCCAAGCTCGAGCCCGACATGATCAAGCTCATCCACCACGCCGTCGCTGCCGGCGTCACCTTCCTTGACACCTCCGACATCTACGGCCCGCACACCAACGAGGTCCTCCTTGGCAAGGTCGGTCGCTGAGGCTCGGAGTTTTGATCTCTGTTCTTTGTCGGTTTGCACTGAAGGTGTTCGATGTAATGCTTCTGAGTTTCCGAGCAGGCGCTGCAAGCAGTGGCGGAGGAGGAGCATGGCAAGGTATGGCAGTTGCCATACCTTGATTTCTATATTAGTCTAATCCTCTGGCTCCTTATGCTTACTTATGCTGCATGTACCACTGGTATAGAGGTATATTAAGCATCTAGCTTGCAGCAAGAGCATAAACAAGTGTCCTGCACTTTTGAATATCTGCACTACAAATAGAAGTTTGATATGATTGATGACCAATTAGCTCCACGCCATACCTCGATTTTTATCCGTCCTCCGCCACTGGCTGCAAGGCGGGATGAGGGAGAAGGTCGAGCTGGCCACCAAGTTCGGCAAATTGCTCGCCGACGGCAAGCTAGAGATCCGTGGGGACCCGGCGTACGCGCGCGCGGCGTGCGAGGGCAGCCTCAAGCGGCTCGGCGTTGACTGCGTCGACCTCTACTACCAGCACCGCATCGACAAGAGGGTGCCCATCGAGGTCACGGTGAGTGGAGCTTGGCCATTTGATTTCCGCTGGGGAATGTTCTATAGGGGACACTGAGAGTGTTGGTGGTTGGTGGAGGCAGATTTGTTGAATACTCCATGCCTAGAATGAGAATGAGAGGTTATGCAGAAGTAGGATCCTCGCATGCTTTGTACAAAGAATCCTACTGGTGTACGATGAAATCTCGCTCTTCTATAATTAGTAAATTAGTACTATACGAAACTGGCCAACAATATCAGTTACTATCCTGAATTTACAAAAAAAAAAGGAAAAGAAAAAGAAAACCACATTCTGTATCCACCCTGTTACACTCTGCAAGTGCATGCATAAATCTGTGAACCAAGTGTAAATCAGGAATTAGTGGATATTGAAATAATTCTGGTGTGGAAGATAGCTTCTGTATTGGCAATAGCATCTAGGAGCTCATTCATATTTCAGGATTTGGTTTGTTAGCTAGATTTCAGGATTTGGTTTGGATTGTAAGCAGAAAATTATCTCTAATATCAGATCCTCCCAAGGGGAGGGCGAGTTAGTTGTGATCGACTGCGGTTAGCCTTCCTTCGTTAATAAACAGGCCATATCACCATTACAGGTTGTCAGGTTACTGTTTTATGCAAATGACTTCTTGCTTATCGTGTTATTTTCCAAATTGATTCTGCATTGTGGTTTGAAAACCATGATTTTTTCTCTTTTAAAGAAAGATTATTGATTCAGTTTCTTGTTTTTGCTTTATTAGATGTGTGAACTCAAGAAACTAGTTGAAGAAGTAAAGATAAAGTACATTGGATTATCTGAAGCATCTGCATCAACAATTAGAAGAGCTCATGCAGTCCATCCTATCACTGCAGTTCAGCTGGAATGGTCGTTATGGTCTAGAGATGCAGAAGAAGAAGTAATTCCCACTTGCAGGTACTTTTATGAAAAGTCAAACACAAGAGTTGTCCAGTCACTAAGTAGGAAGCTTTATTTTCTGAGTTTTCTCCTTTCTGTGACAATTTCAGGGAACTTGGAATTGGAATAGTGGCTTACAGTCCACTAGGCAGAGGGTTCTTTTCCAGTGGGGCAAAACTGGTTGACTCACTATCTGAGCAAGATTTCCGCAAGGTGAGCTGAAACTTATACCTATGGAACATTGATTGTGCCTTGTAGCACGTTAACTTATCATTATGCTTTGGTTCTACTTTTTGTAGAACTAGGAGATATTTCATAAATATTTGGACGAATTTTTCTTCATTGTATACATGCATGGCCTAAATGTGCATAGTACATAGTGCACTTATCCTTGATTTGTGCCTTTCTCATTTACTTGATCTTAGATACCTTTCTGGATTATAGTCTCATCCATTTGATTTATACAATGGTCCCATTCATATATTCCAATAAAAAAGAACTATAAATACAGTCAGTTACCTCTTCCTAATGAAATTTTCATACTTCTGCAGCATATGCCTAGGTTTCAACCAGAGAATCTAGACAAGAATGCTCAGATATTCGAACGTGTCAATGGGATGGCGGCAAGGAAAGGATGCACACCATCACAACTTGCATTGGCATGGCTTCATCATCAAGGAAAGGATGTTTGCCCCATCCCAGGCACAACAAAAATCGAGAACTTCAACCAGAATGTGGGGGCATTATCTGTGAAGCTGACACCGGATGAGATAGCTGAACTCGAGTCGTACGCTGCTGCAGGTGAAGTCGTGGGTGACCGGTATGCTCAGATGGCCAATACCTGGAAGGATTCGGAGACCCCGCCGTTATCGTCTTGGAAATCTGAATAGGCCAATACGGTATCATGAACTGTGTGTGTACCATATCTACAAGTTCGGATGCAGAATATGCTAAGGCTTTCGTTGCATGAGCTTCCATAAGATGTGCTTGCCTTGTTGCATGTGATGATCTGTGGTAGTGAGTGTGTATTGCACCACCGGCGTTTCTTATATCTGTGCTTTAGAACCACCGGCGTGATGAATAAGCTAATTTGTGCACTGTATATGAGTATTTATTAATTTATATCATGTATTACTAGTATATCGAATTTTGTAACAGATGGAAGTGTGACATTATTACTTTGGCCAACTGATTAATGATCTTGTGTACTTCTGTGGAATAACCACGCTAGGAAAAGCTTGTTAGTTTCAGCGAAAGAAACTAATTTTAGCAAAATCTGAAATCAACTAGAAAATGTAACCTATTCACGCAAGTTAAAAATATATCACATATATAGCAGCAACCACATAAATCAACGGACACTAGACCTTTACGGCCTGATTGGAGCAGAAAAACCGAAAAATAGAAAATTGAGTGGGGAATGCATGAGTAGAATGCAAAGGTTATAGCAAATAGAGGACTTGAAAAAAAAGGAACTATACCCAACAAAAGATATTTGGAATGCACGAGTGAAAACAGGCCTGTTTCTACCTAGAAACGTTTGGGTTCCAGATTCTCCTAGAAACGTTTTGGATCCTGTTTCTACCTAGGAATGTTTCACTGAGAATTGGAATTACGGTTATGAAATTGTTTAGCTCATTGGATAGTTTGTGATTCTGAAGAGAGGATGGTAGTTGAAATGCGAAGGAAGTGATTCTGAAAAGAGGATGGTAGTAATGTCAGGCTAAGTGATTCTGAAAAGAGGATGGTAGTTGAAAGTGAAGCAAGTGAATCTGAATCAGATCTCACGTGTCACACGGAAGCTGTGTTGAATCCTGGTGCTTCCATATACAGAGCCCCCAGAATATGATCTACAAAAATCTTCAGTGTGATGTTCCCACAGATCCATCTCCGGATCTCCCTTCTGTAGAATGATAAGTACCGGCATGGATCGTATGATCTAGTAGTCAACAGAAGAATATTCTTGGATCATATCACTTTGTACTCCCTCCGTCCCGAAATATAAGCATTTCTCGATTTCTGCGCATCATGTTTGACCGTTCGTCTTATTCAAAAAAATTGTGAAAATATAAAAACAATTACGATATACTTAAAATATATATGATGATAAAACATGTCATAACAAAATAAATAATATTTTCACAAATTTTTCGAATAAGACGAATGGTCAAACGTGATCAGCAGAAGTCAACAAATGCTTACATTTTGGGACAGAGGGAGTATGTCCTTCCAAATCTCCATTTATTGCTAACTAAAGGTACAACTAGGCAGCTGGCATATTTTTGTAAACTGACTTTATTTAATACCTTTAATTATTGGTCAAATGGGGATGGAAAAATGTTTCCACCCCAAATAAACACTTCCGTGCGTTTGCCAATAGCTATTGTACGTTCGAAATGTCAGGATACTTCCACATACAATGCAGCTCGTACATTAATACCTGCAAAATAATTAACTAGCTTCCATATATTTAAATAATGAAAAAGTCCATTTTTGACCATCCAACTCTTGCCTCAGTTTGGTTTTGGCCATCGAACTCTAAAACCGGGTATCTTTGCCCATCCAACTATCAAAACCGTTCAAATTTGACCATCAGGGCGGTTTTGATGGGTGGTCTTAATTTTTTTATTTACAATTTAGTCCTTAGATCTTAAAATGATTATTACTTTTTGGTCGTACCACCGATTTAGGTGATTCTTACGATCACGCGTTCATAACAGTGAGATTTATCATTTAAAATACTATTTATACTATTTTATCACTATTTAATATACTATTTTTATGTTATTGTGTAAAATCACCAATATAAAAAAAGTAAAACAAATAGTTAGACAATAATATGTTCATGACTTTAAAAAATAAAGCTCATTGTTACAAATACATGACCACAAGAATCACTTAAATCGGATGTTCAAGAAAAAACTAGCAATTATTTGAAAATCCAAGTACTAAACTGTACATAAAATAGTTCTTGCATCTTAAAATAATTATTACTTTTTGCTCATACCTCTGATTCAGGTGATTCTTATGGTCATGCGTTCGTAACGATGAGCTTAATCTTTTAAACTCATGGACATGCTATTTTATATCCATTTGTTTTACTTTCCTTATATTGGTGTTTTTACACAACAACATAAAAATAATATATTAAATAGCGATAAAATATTATAAATACTATTTTAAAAGATAAAGCTCACTGTTATGAACGCGTGACCGCATGAATCACCTAAATTGGAGGTATGACCAAAAAGTGATAATCATTTTAAGATCTAAGGACTAAATTGTAAATAAAACAATTAAAACCACCCATCAAAACCGCCCCGATAGCCAAATCTAAACGGTTTTGATAGTTGGATGGCCAAAGATACCCGGTTTTGGAGTTCGATGATCAAAACCAAACTGAGGTAAGAGTTGGATGATCGGAAATAGACTTTTTCCTTCAATAATTGCCTAGATTACCATATATCAATAATTAATTGCGTAAGATGTGTCCTAAGGACAGTCTTAGTGCAGAGTTTTATTGCATAGTTATCTATAATAAAAACTAAGTAACCATGCCAAATGAGTTTCGTGGGGATGAAACTCCTCTCACATGCCATAAAACACTGTTTTCTCGTCTATCACATCAGCAAAATTAATTATATGAAACTCTCTATAAATGACTGTCCTAAGGAGCTTCTTCAATAATTGCCTAGAGGAGGCCTACGCCTAGATTACCATATATCAATAGTGGTAGCTAGCTAATTGTTTTGGAGGAATTAATGTATGAGGTGCATTGTATGTGGACATATCCTAACATTTGGAACAATAACTATTGACAAACACACTTGGTATATCTATACTATAAGGATCTTGTTCTTTTTTTTAATCTCTAAGAAGACCAAGGTTTCGTGTGACAAGGAAAAACATGTTTCTAGAGTGTTTCTGCCTTTTTTCACCGTGAACTTTGTCTTCCCGGCCGTATACCCACCCTGACCCACCAGCGCCAATCGTGCTACTATCACTGGTCCAAGATCCCGTCCTCCCTCGACCTGCCAAATAAACCTCGTGTGATTTCCACCTCCATTGAAGATGCAGCCCAGCCGTCCTCTCGGGTACGTCCTTCAACCCCACGCTTTGCCTCCCGCCCCCCTACCCCCACTTGCGAGCTCGCTCCTCCTGACTCAGTGCCTAAGCGTTGTTCCCCCACGCTCCAGCGTTGTAGGACCTCTTCCCCTCCCGCCTCCCCAACGCTTCCCCTCATGTTCATCTTGCTCCCCTGTTAAGTAACTCCATGGATAGCCGATGAGCTCTCCCCATGCTCGAGTGGGGGTCACCACGTAGCCTTTTCCGGATGCTCCTTACCACTTAGGGCCTCTCATCCCTCTCACAATTTCTAGTATCTGCTCCATAAATACGGTTGGAGGGTCTTGCAAGACTTATATGCCCCTTATTTACAACACAAGGTTCGCGCAAGCACCAATAACAAAGAGGTATGGAAACCTCGCCTAACTATAGGCTAATCGCTAAAGCAATGAGATTATAGGCCTAAACTAGCATTAATCAAGACCGAAACCTTATTGCTAATTGCCCTAATATTTTTTAATCATTTTTGTGGATAGAGCACTCGACTTTGTGTACAAGATACACCAGAAAATTATCGAAGCTCTAACACCCATGAGATTGCCGAGGAATGAGGTATAAATAGATCCAACCAAAGAAATTAGCCGTTAGTGCCACCAAGAAGATTGCCAAGACGAAAAGAGAGGGAGCCGGAGCAATAGAAACGACCGGATCCCTAAACCTAAACTTAAACCTAAAACTAAACCTTATGAGGGGAACAAATTCCCACTCCCTCTAGCGCCACCAATGATAGTGCCAAGACCAAAAGAGAGGGGGACTGAAGCAATAGAACCGGATAGGACCAAGCTAGACTGGCGGCCGGCGATGGACATGGAAGCCCTATGGCAGGGGGAGCCCTGGTGCACCACAACCAGGGTGCGATAGGCGAAACGTATGGGAGCGCCATTTGTGGTTTTCTCTAGGGTGATCTAGCGAATTCCAATATAATACTCGCTCCGTCCCACAATATAAGCATTCGTTGACTTTTTCTGTTCACGTTTGACCGTTCATCTTATTCAAAAAATTATAAAAATATTATTTATTTTGCAATGACATATTTTATCATCTTATATATTTTAAGTATATCATAATAGTTTTTATATTTTCATAAATTTTTGAATAAGACGAACGGTCAAACCGCAGAAATCAAGAAATGCATATATTATGGGACGGAGGGAGTACGTGATTTGTGGAAACTTTTCCAAATTATTGTATCAATTCATACTCCAACCGACAAGTATTGGAGTGTTTAACTGTCTTATAATAAACTTGATAATATAGTAGGAGAATGATAAAGTGCATGGCGGAATGTATTGCAGAAGTTATTCAACCGACAAGACAGTATCCAGTTTGCAATCATAGTACTACAAGTCACAAATGTCTTGCCTTGTAGTACATTTGAATTTCAAGCACAAGTTTTACCGGTTCTACTCCAACCATCGTCTCTAGAACGACTTCCAAAGAGCGCCAAGGTCAACATTGCCTCCGGAAACAATGATCCCGATCTTGCTGCTCTCTTGCCATGTAGAGCTTTGCTTGAACTCATCAGACAGGGCTGCGGCCAGGCTAATTGCACCACTTGGCTCAACAGCCACCTTCAGAATTTCATAGCTCATTTTCATGGCGTCAACAATGGCAGTGTCATCCACAACAATGACATCGTCCACCAAGTCACGCACCACAGGCCTAAGAACAGAGGTCAAATGTACAAAATTCATAAAAAGGAAAAATCAACAAAACAAGGTTATGCTTCAGATAATATTATGTCTAGGCATAGTACGTGCTCCTCTGTGAAAGCACCTTGGTATGGTGGTGGAGCTGCAAGTCCGACTCCACTCACTAGGGTTCAAATCCTAGTGCGACATATTTAAAATGATTAATGGTTATATGCATCCCTAGTTGGTCCAAATTCCTTCATTATCTAAAAAGATTTAGTGATCATTTTACTGCAATCACTACACTTCACAGTGTAAAAGTTATATTTGAGTCTTTCTAAAAATTAAAATGTCCACCTTTTCTTCTTGACATGTATTCTTGATATACCGACTAAAATGTTGAACAATATATATGTTTTGACAGAAGATTTCTTGAGTAAATATCCCTAAATGATTTGCAACAACGCCAATACCAAATGTTAAGAAGTTGGGGTAGAACATGTGGTACTGTGTAGAGAGCTTCCAGTTAGTATAGAGCACCGTAAAAAAGCTCAATAACTCAACAAAACAAGTGAAAAGGATTATGAGTATGTTTAATGCCAGTTGCTTTACCACGTCAAGTCACCAAGAAAAGCTCGTAGTCCATCAGCAATGGTGTTCGTTGAAGGCAATGTGATGATCTTTCCAGCAGACTTGGACTGGGCAGCATCATCAGCACCTTTTGGTTCTGCTCCCAAAATACGAATTGAAGGATTTATCGCCTTTGCAGCAAGGGCCACACCAGCAATTAAACCGCCACCTATACTTAAGCAAAACTTTATATGAATGTTCCAAAACGAAGATGGCATCATTTACAAAAGAATAAAATTCGTGTAGTACATACCACTAACCGGAACAATTATTGTGTCGATTTCAGGGACTTGCTCCAAAAGTTCAAGGGATACTGTGCCCTGGCCACTGAAAAATCACCACAAAATGTAACGCACTAAGAGCACATATAGGGAAAGGCAATGCGCAAAGGGAAACCTGAGAAACTCGGGTGATTAAAAAATGGTTCATGTGACTGCAGCAATTTCTGTTATTTGGTTAATATTTCAATGTACACTGTCTACGGGTTAGGAAGCCGTTGTTATATTTTAGTTTTCTTGTTTTTGTTTATCGCTGCACTTAGAAAGCTTATGCCCCAGTTCTTCATTTCCAAACCAAAATTTCTCCTGAAACCGGTCTGATCTTCTAGGGTCTTCCTTTGCCTAAAGATAAAAATGGGTATTCATCATCAAGATAAAATAGCCCAACAAGAAAAATAAAACGTGGGTATATATGCGAATATCAGTATCAAGTAACTCCAAATCGTTTTTTTAATAAGTTCAGTTGATGTAAGCACCTAATAACATTAGAGAAGAAATTTCTAAGCCATTGTGAAACAAAACATCTAAATATATATTAAAAATATGCTACTGTATATTGGAAGCATATCTAGTTGCGGAATGGATACACGTGATAGAAGAGTTAAACCAAAAATTAACGAATTTTCATGGCCAAAAATCCCAAACCCTACCTGATAGTGCTCTTATTATTGGAGGAATGAATAAGAACAGCACCAGTCTCCTCCTGGACTCTTTTACAAACAGATTCCCTCGATTCAATGCTGAGATCGCTCCAGATAATATGACCACCATTACGCCTAACATTTTCAACCTTGCTCGCAGGCGCTTTTCTTGGTATGACAATGTATGCAGGTATGCCACGCAGCTTTGCAGCCAAAGCCACAGCCGCGGCATGGTTCCCACTGCGAACAAACCATGTCATGTAATGTAATATCAATGTACTTTTCTGTTCTTCAGGTGTTAAGAAAAAAATGCACACAAAACCTGCTATGGGTCACGACGCCCTTCGATGCCTGCTCGTCATCAAGTGTAAGAATTGAATTCAGAGCTCCTCGGATCTTGAATGCGCCTCTGCACAACACAACATTTCCCCGTTCATATAATAAGCACATTACCAAACACATCTCAAGCTGAGTAACAAACACATCGTTCGATCAGTATGTAGTAACTCTCACGTACGCCTTCTGGAAGCACTCGCACTTGAAGAACAGCTGCTTTCCCACTGTGGCATCGATGGATGTCGACGATAGAACTGGCGTCGTGTGCACGCACGGTGCAATGCGGGCCTGTGCCTCTCGGATGGAGTTGATGTCGGCTGCATAGCCCTTGCCTTCCGTGCTGTCACTGCTAATGCCGTCTCTGCTGCTTCCCATCAAGCCTAGTAAGTTACATGTACATACATCAGTATATAAACAGGTGAAGGTAGCTACATGCACATGATGTAGTCATGTAGAAAGGAATTCTCCTATATATATAGAGAGAGAGAGCTCTATATATATATATTATATTCAAGGCAGCAATACTTGGAACGGGTCTTAGCTTAGAAAAATCCATCGTCCGATCCTTACCAACAGAAGAAGATACCGACAGAGGTCTGGATGAATCTCTATTCCACAAGTTCGCCGTTACACGCGGGAGGCGAGGACGAAGGCTACCAGACAAGAACTGCGCCATGCCTTGCGTCCTTCACTGGGAGGATGGGACAGAAATGCTGGCGCGCACAAACTCTCGCTTACTTTGGACGGTTACAGAGAAGAGAGTTTCTTCTTGTGCTGAATTTGGTGCCCTCTCTGGACAGCATGTCATCATATATTTATACATGCGCAAGGATTAACTAACTAACAAGTTCGCACGGCTATTCTCGGCATGTCCTCCTAGGCACACGGCTTGCCACAACCTGGAGCTCGTGCGCATGCATTGACTCAATCAAAACATGCAGATACTTCCTATACATGCCCAAGGATTAACTAACTAACAAGTTCGCCATTACACGCGGGAGGAGAGGACCAAGAAGGCTACACGACAAGAACTCCGCCATGCCTTGCGTCCTTCACTGGGAGAAGAGAGCCTAGCTACTAGCTAGCAACTTTCTTCTTGTGCTGAATTGGGTGCCTTCTCTGGACAGCATGTCATCATATATTTATACTAGAATACTTCAACTATTTGGACCACGTACCGCAGTCCCTCGCACAGACCTGGTTTTTCCAAAATTTATTAGGAAACAAGAATTTTAGGCTCATAGCTACAGAATTATAGAAATCACTATTTATAATACTAGCCGTCAACCCATGCATTTGCACTGCTCGTGTAGATGACTGTAGTTAAGGTAGTAGCACAAATCTTTGAATACTGAAAAAGCAATTGGAAAAGAGGAATAAAAATTAACCATTCCTCACCATATATAAAATCTATTCAACGTTATTTTCCTAATAATTTTCGTTACCAGTTTCTTATTCAACCATATACTAAATTTTGAAGTTTGGATCAAAGAAAGTAAAATAGTCTTTAAATCTGAATAAATACATATGTATACCTAATACATTATATATATATTAATGTGGGCAATTGACTTCTTGTTACTTCAAGGATAGATATAACTTGTTAACAAAAAACGATATACGATAGAAACAAATAATATTTGCCATATATGAAGCTGTAATTGTTTAAATTAAAGAAAATAAAAATTATGATGGTGTATAATTTGAATAATTCTACTGTTAACACCAACTCTAATTATTATTTTCTTCTTGGAAGAATAAATAGGGTTAGATGGGTGATATTTTTTTTAACAAAAAGGGATCAGTATAGTACTGGGAATAACCCATTTGGTTGCTTAGGTTGCATAACCCATTCAGAATGCAGTGCAACACAACGTAATGGGAATATTCATATCTTGTATGTAATTCCTCTTTGATATCATGGGCACACATGCAATATTCTAAAATTATTGCTGTTGCGTGTGTGTGTGTAACGATACGCAGCTCTACCGTGTTTTTGAGAAAAATATTTCTAAATAAGAGCACACAGTGCATTTGCATAAATGGCATTGCCGCTGCCCGATGCAACTTGTGTTAGCTATTCACTTGGATCTACACGCTCACAAACTCTAGAAACACAAGAACACACAAATATTTGTGTATAGAAGAGAAAACCTATTTGTGTATGGAAGCCTCTATTAATTGCACAGGCCGTAATAGTTTAGCCTATTTTTTCTTTCTATTTCTCATGTTTTATAAAACGTATTACATGCCGTTACTTATATAGTCCTGATGATTACATAACCGGCCAAACCTGCGAGTTCCCGAGACGTATCTGGACTCCGTGTTTTTGCACGTATAGATTATAATCAAAGAATATGTCCTTACTTATATATGTTTGTTTCAGATTATAATACATCTAGATTCACTACGTGAAATACCGTATATGCCGAGTGTCTACCCCTTTACCGAGTGTTTTTTTACAGACACTGGGCAAACAACGTCTTTGCCGAGTGCAAAATAAAAAACACTCGGCAAAAAAAATACACTCGGCAAAATATTGTCTGCTGAGTGTCAAATAAAAAACACTCGGCAAATATTATCTTTGCCGAGTGTTTTTTATATTACACTCGGCAAATATCTCTATCACGATGTGTTGAGTGTTTTTAAGACTAGAAAAGGAAAAAATATTTTTTTGCCGAGTCTTTGCCGAGTGCCAAAAAAATACACTCGGCAAAGATTACCTTTGTCGAGTGTTTTTTATATGACACTCGGCAAATATCTCTATCACGATGTGTTGAGTGTTTTTTAAGACTAGAGGAGGAAATTTTTTTTTTTTGCAGAGTGTTTGCCGAGTGCCAAAAAAATACACTCAGCAAAGATATGTTTGGCGAGTGTCAAACGAAAAACACTCGGCAAACTCCTCTTTGTCGAGTGTATTTTTTTAGCACTAGGCAAAGACTCGGCCAAAAAATATTTTTTTCTCTCTTCTAGTACTAAAACTTTTTCTACTCTCTACATACAACATGTAATACTCCATGTCAAATTTTGGTATATTTTTGTATTTGTTTGCTATATTTAACTAATTAATTACATTTCAAA
Source organism: Echinochloa phyllopogon (assembly GCA_033239725.1). Lineage (NCBI taxonomy): Eukaryota > Viridiplantae > Streptophyta > Magnoliopsida > Poales > Poaceae > Echinochloa > Echinochloa phyllopogon. The sequence continues at coordinate 19,810,967 of BTCW01000016.1, forward strand.
GAATTTTTTTAACGAAGCCAAATTTAAACTGCAAGTGGTTCAAATAATAGAATACAATAAGTAGAAAAATTATATTCATGTTATTTAGCCCAGTTTAAGGCTTTACCCGAGAAATGAAAAGAAATTTTGACCATCTTGTTCAATAAATATGACCACTAACGTGGATCCGAATGATTTTTAAATTCTAAAAAACAAATAAAGTCTGAAAATCATAAGATTTGTCATGATATCATTATATCATACGTAGAGTCTGTGGTAAAAAATTGAGAACGTTTCGGATAACTTGTCGCGCATGTTGTTTGTAAATCGAAGAATCTCCAAAGAAGTTTCAGAGAATTGAGAAGTACTCGTTAGGATTTGGAGTCAATTTGATGTTCGAATTTGAATTTGACTTCAATTCATTTTGTATCAGTCATAGGTTATTTAAATTGTGTCATATCAAAATTTGGTTATTTTTAAAATTTGTTTGATAATTTTAAATTTTTTTAAAGAATACTGGAAAAATTATTTGCCGAGTGTCTGGAAAAAACACTCAGCAAAGAAGTCTTTGCCGAGTGTTGTTCTACACACTCGGCAAATATTACATGTCATCGATCGGCACCTCCAAAATGCTGCGTTGCTATTGGTTCCCCCTCCCCCCATCGGATTCCTTTTTTCTCTCTCCCCCTCTCTCTCACATCCACAGGCCAGCAGATAAGGTTCTTCTCTTCCCCTCGAGCTGCCCACCCGACAACCTCTCTCTCATCTCCCTCAACCTTTTCTCTCCCTCAGCTCTCTGTCGGCGGGAGGCAGGGTGGCCGCCGCGGCAGCCCCGGCGTGGGACGGGCGGCAGGGCGGCGCCCAGGCGCGGCGCGGCCTGCCCCCGGCGCGGCATGGCCCGGGCGCCGGCCGGCCCCGGGCGCGGCCGACCCCAGGCGTGGCGCGGCGGCGCGGCCTGGCCCCGGACGCGGCGCGGGGCGGCGGTGCGGGCGGCTTGGATGTTTTTTTTTGAAAACGTATTTGCCGAGTGTCGGCTATCTGTTTTTTTAATATCTTAGAAAATGTTTGCCGAGTGTTGATTTTGGCACTCGACAAAGGCTTTGCCGAGTGCCCGACGGAAGACACTCGGCAAAGACGGCCTTTGCCGTAACTATGTATGCCGAGTGGGCTTTACCGAGTGTTACACTCGGTAAAGTGTTTGCCGAGTGTTTTTGGGCTTTTGGGTGCACTCGGCAAACAGCCGGCTTCCCGTAGTGATTATATAAGCTAGATTATAATCAAATAATAGTTGGTAAAAGTCTATTTTTGACCAGTTTGGAACCACAAATAATCTCAGATAAACTGCATATAAGTAGCTTATTTCAGATTATTTGTGGTTCTATTCTGATCTAATTATTGTTTACTACACTATCCGTAGCTCATAACCTGGTTATATAATCTACAAGAAAAAACAAACATGGCCTTACTAAAGAACCTTTAGACATGAACTCCTCAGATTCAAAACTTAGATGAAACAACTATCTACGCTTACCTTACCTTAGACACAGAAGCCCACGGCACACTCATCATGCCATGCGCATATATTACTGTACGTATGAACACAAACTACCAAAATAAACTATCATGCCCAATACACCACGTGTTGATAAGCTGGCGCCCGATTCCGCAAGCTCCGTAGACTTTGCTTGTATATATACAACTTGATCATGCACACGGTTGCGTGATATGGTTTGGCTGTCGTGGATCCGAACTGCAACGCTGCGACCTTATACCAATCAGCAGGAATGGCAAGGACAGGAAGGCCACGTTTTGCAACAGTGCATGATCAAGTTGTATATATACGAGCAAAGTCTACGGAGCCTGCATGCGGAATGCGGCGCCGGCTTATCAACAACGTGGTTTATTGGGCATGGCATGAGTACGTGTGCCGTGGTCCCGTGGACGTATATGTCTAAGGTAAGATAAGCGTAGTTGTTTCATCTAAGTTGGAGTCTGAGTAGTTCATGTCTAAAGCTTTTTTAGTAAGGCAATGTTTGTTTTCTTTGTAGATTATACAAACAACCAGATTATGAGTTATACATAGTACATATAACTTATACCTTGGATTATAATCTAGATGTATTTTAGCCAATAGATATTTTGGGCGTGAGGTAACGATTCATGCTATAGCTACATACGAACATGTGGAAATGTGGAAAATGCTAGCTGGAAAACAGGTGTTTCGCCAGATTTTGATCGAGGTTTGAACAAGCAAATTAAAACTAGTTTTCACATATCAAGGTGAAGTTGGTGCAAGATGATGGTGCCTCACACAGTTGAGCAACTCGTGTGCAATCTCTGGTCCGAGATTCAAACCAAAGGTTGGACCAAGGAAAGGTAAAATGAAACATATAAATTTGATAAATTCGATTGTAGGTGATGAATTGGTTTTGGGCTTATGTATCTATAAGTTTGTTGGTCTTAGCCACAAGTTACATGAACCCACGTTCATTCGGCGTCACTATCTTAGAGCATCTCCAAGAGCACCCAATAAACACTCTCAATAATTAGTTTTGGACATAAAAATGAAAAACAATGCTCCAACAGTGCGTAATTCTGTTCCCCATCTTTTCCACGTGCCCAATACTGATTCTATTTTAAGCCAAATTTACTCTCCTCTCCGAGGTCCCAATACCCCGCGGAAAAAAGGACGGAGAAAAAAAAAGCTCCCAGTACCCCACGGAAAAAGGACGGAGAAAAAATCACGAGTTATTGTTCACCACCGGAAAAAAAATCAAGCAGTAGTTATGTCGATTCCTTTCTTGACCCTAAAATTATCTTTATTCTCTATTTGACACTAACTTTTCACTTCATTCTTTATTTGACATTTCCGTTACATTCAAAAGTTAAGTTAGACAAAACGTACTCTAAATAACCTCCAAAATTCATCAAATTTTTTCTACCAATATAATAAATAGACATGAACATATCTTATTCAAACTAGATAGTTTTTAAAACTTGCCTGAATTTTATCTCACTAAAATGGTTTCAAAAAGTTAAGAAAAAATAACTAATATTTGTCACATGTGATCCAATAGCGTATAAAATTATTTTCCATCATAAGTTAAATATATAATTATGAGTTCCATCAAAAATTTCTAAAATACCATGTTCTTCCCAATTCTTTATGTAACTTATAACAGAAAATAATTTTATAAACTACCACGTTACATGTGGTGAATAATAGTTATTTTCATACTTTTTTAAACTATTTTGGCGCCATATAGTTCATATTTGTTTTAAAGATAGTTTAATTTAGTAAATTATAATTTTAAAACCATAAAGGCACATGTGTCCTTTTAAATAAAATATATTCATATCCATACCCCAGAGTTTGATGCTGATCCAAAGAATATGAGGCTTGGTTTAAGTACTGATGGCATAAATACTTTTGTTGAAATGAGCAGTAGTCATAGCACTTGACCTGTGACCTGTGGCTCTGCATGATACTAGTGCTTATCCAAGGTTGAAAGCAACCTGGCAATGACATTGATGTTTGCCTAAGATTATTGGTTGACGAACTTTTACAGTTGTGGAATGAAGAAGGTGTTAGTATGTGGGATGAGGACAAACAAGAAATCTGAGAAGGAGGCGCGGTCCAAACAAGCTCAGCAGTCGTTGCCTCATTTGCCATCTGAATACGAGTTGAACTTGCAACGACAAATGAGACAGACGGGTCTCACAAGAGGTCAAGTCATGGGGGAAGCAGAAGTTCCGGTAAGCACATCGGTTAGGTGGCCATTTAACCTTAGCGAGCCTTTGGTTGAGTCAAAAATGGAGAGAAATCTACAAACGAAGATGTATGCATTCCATCAGTGGTATCTTGAACAAGCCACCAAAAGACATACACGCATGTTCGGAGTTCGCGTAAACGACAAAGATTTCTTCAATGGCGAGCAAACGATTTGGTTGGAGTTTAAGGATATCTATGATGTGTACCACCAAGACTCCCTAGACGTGTCTTTGCTTGGTTGTTGGGTCTTCATTTCTTTTTTCTCATTTACAATTGACACTTAAAAAAATGGAATCTATGATTACACCGTCTTTATTGCTTAACATGCACAATGGAGATTCAACGATGTCGGAGGGAAAGAATTTTTGACGTTGGTTTCATGGACCAACCGGTGCTAAAGGGGGGGTTTCCAACCGGTGCAGGATTTCTCTAATAGTGAGTGACTATTGACTGTGATGTTGGTCATGATAGATGAAGCGCTTCAACTTTATATTATCTCGATTTCACACCACTCTAGCATCAAAGCGCTTCAAATTCTAAATTCTCACGCATCATATTGACTATTCAATGATCTAATCAGTCAAAAATTACACTGACATGGTAAAAACACATACGTCGGTCGAATTCTGCTTCGGCTAGAATACTGCTTTATATTAGTCGGTTAGAAATTAGACTTGCCAAAATGCACGCGTTGTTTACTTAGCATAGATGCCGGTGTATTGGTGTAATATACATAGACTGAATACACCAATGCGAACGCACTTTAATCTACCAGTGCACTTTGAGCTGGCACATGTGGGCTGATACGAATCAGGGTTCCTGTAGCAGTGTGTGTTTTGATTTCAGAATAACTTAAGCTAGCTTTTACCCAAGATGGGTAAGGTTTTAATCGTATTATCCTCTTGCCAAGTCTACCACTATCTACTATAGGTGATACCGCGCGATGTCGTGGGAATTTCTTAAACAGTATTTTAAGATAAAATTAAAATAGAAATACTAAGGTGATTGCATAGCAATATTCTTTTGTAAATGACATTATACATGATTTAATATAAAATTTGAAAGTATAAATACTAAGGTAATTGTATGGTAACATCTTTTTTTGCAAACGACATTATACATAAAAATATGTTCATTTTGTTGAGAGAGAATGATTCTTAATTGATTAATCATCTATGTATTTTTAATGTTGGAATTTTGTATCATTATACTCGCAAAGACCACAGATGCTATTGGTCATAGAAGATCTGTGGAAATATAAATACTTGATCCTAGTGGACGGTGATGTGGCATTAGTTGTAATGGATTCCTGTATGACGTGGATAGGTTGTATGTTAAGGGAAATAGTTAGTGGGGTGCATCTATATAGATCGTATAGATTAATAATATTTTAAATAGTAGCAGGCCGGTTAGCTCTTCTAGATCTGATCCATACATACAGTCCGCTATTTAGAGCAGCAATGTGTCTCAGCCTGCAAGTGGGTTGGAAACCAAACTATACCCACACCATTCCATTCTAATGAGTGAAATTATATGAATCCACTCCACCCCAAACCACCACCATCACATACCAATCCAACCCAAACCACCACCACCACACACCAATCCAACCCAAATCCAACCCAAACATTTGAACTCATAATGTAATAACTATTAGCCAAACTATGGTTACAACCCAAAAAAACCCCGTTTTTTTAAAAAAAATTATAATATAGATTCTTTTCAAACCGCTTTGCACAGAGGAGCTGCCAGACATACTGAGTCATCTCCAACAAATTTCGGTCAATTTTGACAAAATTTTATAGTGTGAACGCGAGGTTTTAATTCCAGGGTCCGGCTCTTGACATGGGGCCCACGTGTAGGTCTAGCAACACTGCTTTGCACAGAGGAGCTGCCAGTCATACTGAGTCATCTCCAACAAATTTCGGTCAATTTCGATAAAATTTTATAGTGTGAATGCGATGTTTTAATTCCAGGGTCCGGCTCTTGACATGGGGCCCACGTGTAGGTCTAGCCACACTGCTTTGCACAGAGTAGCCGCCAGTTATACTGAGTCATCTCCAACAAATTTCAGTCAATTTCGATAAAATTTTATAGTGCGAACGCGAGATTTTAATTCCAGGGTCCAGCTCTACACAAAGAACCCATTTCAACCCAACCCAATCCAACCCGACCCGTATTTACATAGAACCTACTCGAACCTACCTCATTAACTAATATAACCCATTTCAACCCACTCCAATACACCCCACGTCAAAATCCAACCCATTAAACCCATTTGAAACCAAACCGTTTGCAGGGTGAAATGTGTCTACCCACAACCAGACCCAACTGCGGCCATCCAAACCCCCCCTATAAAGAAAGGCTCGCTCACCCGCAAGTTTGCAGCTGACAAGTACTTCAGTACACGGGCCACACATACCGATCTAGCTGCCATGGGTTTCTTTTGTTTTACGTGCAGGTAGGCAAAAGAGGACGAAGAGCAGGTTATTAGACTATAGAAATTAATGGCTGGCGGCGAGGATGGCTCAGCTGCGGTACCGCTGCTGGGGGCGAAGCCAGGGCACGAAGGGTGCCCAGGGTGCTGGTTGGACAAAGCCAAAAAGGGCAGGACCGGCATCCCCTACCTCAGTTTCTTCTACATCTGGATCGTCTATCTTGTTAGTACTAATCCTGACTTGCACGTGTGTTAGAATTGTTTAGGCTGGATGTCATGTGTGCATACGTGTGCTTGCAGAGTCGCTGCAGCAAGTTCAGGTCGTGAACGCGTTGCGTCGTGGTGTGTGTTCAGGTCCTGTACGTGTGTGTCATGTACTGTGTTTATTAGGGAGGTTGAGTCGGAGTCTGTTTAGAGGAACGGTGTGCGTGCGAGTCTTGCGGAGGGTGCCGATATGGCCGGATCGAGCGAACGGTTCTGCGGTCGTAGACGCGCACGTCGCGCAAGGACTGGGCACCGTGGTGGTGGAGTGCTCCGCGGTCTAGAAGAAGCCCCGTGCTCCTTCGTTGTAACCTGTCGAGTCCATTTTTATCAATGTAGCCAAGATACAGTAGCTTGTGCTCCGCGGCGTTCGTTGCCGATAATCTTTGTGCGCGGTCTCCAACTCCGGCGAGCTGTTCCCGAGTGTGTGAGTGAGGGCTAGGCCAACATGTCTCACCAACAGTGAGTACATATCTGACTCCCTGGTTTTCTAGCTCGATCACCATCTTCTTCTCGTTCTTGCATGTCAATTGGCAAGTGGTATAGTATGAACACGATCTTCCAGGCGCGGCGGTGGAAGACCCTTTATGTACCAACGTCTAGCTTCCGTTAGCTGCTACTCCCATCCGATTCGTAACAGATGACGTTTCCGACCAGAGATTTGAACTAGAACTAAGTTAATTGGCCGGTCTGAAACATCATTTGTTACAAACTAAAGGTAAGGTAGTAATCTATATAACCTATATAATTGGTACCTACTAACATGTCATAGTTGATTTCTCTCAACATGCAAACATTCCACGTCATCATCCACTATACGACATGTCACCATCCACTGGATCATACATTTATGTCTTCAACCGATTTTCTATATATGGTTAATATCATGCCTTTGTGAGTAGCATGCTACAAAATTCTCGTAGTAGAGAAAAATGTAGGATCAATAATTTAGAATGGTTCTCTCTCAACAAAATTATCATGCTTCCATGTATAATGTTGTTAACAAAAGAATGTTATCATGAAATCACTTTGATGTTCCTACTTTCACATTGCATCTTAAAAATTTATTAAAAAAATTTCCGCAGCATCGCGCGGGGTATCTCCATACTGGTATTAGATGATATTTAGGACAACGACACGGTCTTCAAAACGTAACTTTGACTTCTCATTTTTACAAAAATATTTATTAAAAAAACATTTGTATACTTTTATAAAAATATTTTTTAAAACAAATCTATTCATATGGTTTTCATATTTTTAAACTCAACGACTTCAAAAATATTCGGGACTTATATTCCTACTATTTGACTAAAATCTTGTCCAAAACGTAATCATATACATGGAGGGAGTACGGAGTGAAAAAGGCTTATTATTATATTTGACCCACTTTGTGTTGGAATATCAAACTCTTCGATCCTATCTGCCAAGGCGGAGACCGAGGAGTCGAGGACAGGATCCAACTCCATACCAAGGTGTATTTGCATGGTATTAGCCAGTCAGGGGATCCGGGGCACATGCATGCATCCACAGGACGCCGTCCTTGCAGGGGGGCCACTGGGCCAATCAGTCAGATGTAGAATACTCCTAGGTCAGAAACCCAGTGGCTCAAAATTTAGCTTCGGAAGGTACAATTAATAGTCTCGTTTGCTGTGTGAAACGGGAATAAGCGGGATCGCTCAACTACAAAGACGTTCTTCTGTTTTCCTTTTACTACTAATTTTACTAGATACAAAGTTTACAAAGGTCACAAAGTTTAATAACTGGACACCAAGGCCGCGTTTAGATGCAGAATTTGGATGCCCAAATTTCTGACGGTACTGTTGGTGTCAGGATGTGCAGAAATTTGGGACTGTAAAGACACTGTTGGAGCCAGAATCCGTCGGTGGTAGACGCCCCCTCCTCATAATGATTCGGTCCCGACTCGGGCATCCAGCAGGCCGAATTTGGACCCAATTTTGGCCCGTCCGTTTAGTTCCCGAATGCAGATTTCAGCCCGAATCACTGTACCTGGGCCGAATCGGGAGGTCCATTTCGGGAACTAAACAGGCCGCAAGCATATATATGTATATCTATATATGTACTATAAATTAAATATTCGAGACTTTTGACAATCGATGGATCCATAAATTATTGAAATCATAAATTTATTTTTGACGACCAATAGACCTACCAGTTATTGAAATCAATTCTTTATCAAATGAGTCCCTCCTCCCGCCCCGCTCCCTCGTGCTCACCGGCCGCAGCCATGACCGCGTTGCCGTAAAGTTCGTGTCTTTTCCAGACGGACCTTGGGTTTCACCTCCGCACACGTCGCATGGGGAAGTCCCAGACATCTGCCATGCGTCGAATGTTGAGCACCTGCGCCAGCACCAGCACCTGCGTGTTGGCCTTGATCTCCTCCATCACCGTGGTTATGTGTCAAAGCAAGTGTTTTATCTAATTTTTTGAGACCATAAATCTTGAAATATTATTTTTTAAAATACATGTGTGGCGCATGCACATGTACTCAACTAGTATATATAAATTATAAAGAAATTCTCCGGTGGACCCTTTTGTAAAACACACAAATATAAAAGCATATTTTAACTAACTGGTACATGTGTGGCATACATGTGTTTTTTCAAATAATATTTAAATTTTACGGTCTAAAAAACGTAGATACAACAATTGTATTGACGCATAGCCGTGGCGATCTAGGAGATCGAGGCCAACGCACAATTGTTGGTGGTGGCGCAGGTGTGCAAGATCCAGCGTATAGTGAAAAATAATATTTTAAGGTTTACGGTCTCAGAAAAAAGATATAACACTTGTTTTTACGCATATCTTCGGCTATTGATCCGGCGCGCAAGATCCGGCGTATAACGAAAAATAATATTTCAAGTCTTATGATCTCGAAAAAAAATAGATAGCACACTTGTTTTGACGCATTTGTGCGGTGATCCATGCGATTAAAGTCAACATGCTGGTGCTGGCTGCAGCGCTGGTGAGCAAGATCCGATATGGCGACAAATAATATTTCAAGTTTTGTGGTCTAAAAATTTAGATAGAACATTATGTGGGTCGATCGAGGCGATCAAGGACAATATGGGGGTGCTGGAGCCGGTGCAGGTGCGCTCCGGCGCATGCTGGATGCCCGGGAGTCCGGGACTGGCCCGTGCGGCGCCTGGATATGCCAACCCACGGTCCACACGCAACTGGAAAAGGGAAATAAACACGGACTGTGTGGCGATGCGGTTGCGGCCGGCAACTGCAAGAAAGCGGAGTTGGATGAGGATTGGTTTGATGAAGAATTAATTTCAATGACCGGTAAATCTGTCGGTTGTCAAAAACAAGTTTGTGTCATCGTTGTCAAAACAAAACGTCGATTTCATTGACTGGTCGGTCCTTTTACCGGACCTAGCTGTGTCCACGATCTAATCGACGAACTTAGCTCCGAAGATCGATGAATTGACTTCCGACTATCTAATCGACTGTTTTGCTGTTTAGCTATTTCCTCCATTTGGTTCGATGCTGTTCATTCCTTCTATCGCGGCAGTCACCTCTGTTATATCCCAGAAACCTCCTCCGATTCATGCGGCAGCGGCAGCCACCTCGTCGGGGGCAGATCGAGGCTGCCGTATCATGCGTCTTTCTGAGTAATTTGACCCAGGATTAGTCGGCCTCCGCCCTTGAGCAGCGATGTGCGCGCAGATGAATGAACGAAGGCTAGAGAGAGCTGCATTACTAGCGCGACCGGGCGTGAGAGCTCAGCCACTTGCACCCATCACCTCAAGCATAGACAAAGTCTGAATAACCCAAATATATATGCTTTCGTTTTTTTTTGTGAGTATTTTGTCTGAAGCAATATTGAAGGCATAGGCATATAATTTTCTGTTTTTACATTCAATCATCAAATTAGTTCCATCAGTGTGAATAAACCCTCAATTTTTTTGCCATAACAGATCTGCCGACCCAGTCATTGTTCCCTTATCTTTACTTCATGGTATGTACACATGTTTAGAATCCCTTATCTTGACATACAAAAAAAGGCATGCAACTCACTATGGATCCTTAAATAAAATGATGGATAACTGTTTACCGTTCTTGCAAATACACAGATCAGGGACTTGAAAATCGCAAAGCAAGAGCAAGACATCGGGTTCTATGCTGGATTCGTTGGTGAGTATAGTATCCTCTCACGGTTGAGATTTCACATCTTGTTTTAAATATTTTTATACTCTTATCAATCAGGTGCTAGGCGCATTGTCACCAAATAATGAGTAGATAACATTTACCCTCGTAGTTCAGATAGTAGCTGCACTCCTCACTAGCTTAGCCGTCACTATCTGACTGATGACTGTAATTTTCTCTTTCAGGTGCAACTTATTTCCTTGGCAGAACTTTCGGTTCTGTGCCATGGGGCATATTTGCTGACAAGTATGGAAGGAAACCCTGCATTGTGATCAGCATCCTCTCGATGTAGGGAGCATTTTCAGCTGCATTATTGTGGGATCGTACTCGGTAGTTTAGTACTCCACCCACAAAATGGGTTGAAGTAAACCTGCTTTTGAATTTCAGGATTGTATTCAACACACTCTTTGGCCTTAGCACAAGTTACTGGATGGCAATTGTAACTCGGGGGTTGCTTGGGTTGCTGTGTGGTATACTAGGACCAATCAAGGTAACATATTATCTTGATTTTGCTTGCCCTAGTTAGTGAATGACACTGCGCATCAGGTGCTCAACGATGGATATATATGTGTTTTCCAGGCCTATGCGACAGAAGTATGCAGGAAAGAGCACCAAGCTCTAGGACTCTCTCTTGTAAGAGCAATCCCTATTATCTTTTGCATTCTAAAATATCAGTTTAATCGACAAAGCTTCCTCTTGTAATAATGCTTATATGTTTACTTATTATAGCTATCTGAGGTCTAACATGATGTCTAGGTTACATCATCAAAAGGGATAGCTCTTGTTGTTGGACCAGCTATTGGAGGGTTTCTTGCACAGGTGAGGATAATTGCAATTAAAATGGTCCAAACAAAGCAATCCATTGCAAAATTAAATACATGAATAACATTATCTATCCCCGTATCTTCCATTAGCCTGCAGAAAAGTACCCAAATCTTTTCTCCAGAGAGTCAATATTTGGGAGGTAATTTACTTCACATACTAATTCTATTATATTAGTTTTGTATCTTTTTGAGCATAGGATAGTCTTTTGGAACTTGCTTTCAGGTTTCCGTACTTCCTCCCATCCTTTGTCATATCGATGCTAGCAGCAGGATCATGCATTGCTTGCATTTGACTTCCGGTATGCCACATCATCTCCCTTATTATTTTTTCCCTTGAAAATCCACATATCTACATCCGTTCCAATTTCATTAAATATATCAGGTTTATATGCCCGTTTAGTACGTCTCACTACGGGAAACCCCCCGTTTGCCGAGTGCCAGGGGCACTCGGCAAAGGCAGTTATGCACTCGGCAAAGCCTTTGCCGAGTGTAACACTCGGCAAAGGGGTTACGGCATAGCTCGTGTCGGCAAATAGGCCCTTTGCCGAGTGTCTTCTGTCGGGCACTCGGCAAAGGCTTTGCCAAGTGCAAAAGCCAGCACTCGGCAAAATAAAGCACTAACGAGCGGCCGCGGACGGCCGCCTGTTAGTGCTAACGGAGCCTTTGCCGAGTGTCGCACTCGGCAAAGACTCCATCCTTTGCCGGGTGTCGCACTCGGCAAAGGCTGGTTAGGGGCAGGCCCTGGACAACCCTTTGCCGAGTGTAAGGGCTTTAACACTCGGCAAAGGTTGCATCTTTGCCGAGTGTTAAGGCCAACACACTCGGCAAAGCTTGAACACTCGGCAAAGGCTGTTCCAGAAATGACAGAAACAACCTCTTTGCCGAGTGTTAAAGCCAATACACTCGGCAAAGCACCTCTTTGCCGAGTGTAACACTCGGCAAAGCATCAATTTTTTTCTTGTTTTTATTAATTTTTTGCGTTAAAAGGACCCCTCAACAAAAACATCACAGGCAGTTTCTAATAGGCATTACAGGCAGTTTATAATAGGCATCACAGGCAATTCATATATATATATAGCCACTAAACCATCAAACAACCATAAACAAACACATATAAGTCACTAAACCATCAAACATCACAGAAATGTCACAAATTCAATATCCAAACATCCAACATCCATCATTCATATGTTTACAAAGTCCAACATCCATCACTCACGGAAGAGGGGGTCCGAACAACGATCTAACCGCCCGCGCCGCAAGGTCTTCGTCTTGAGGGCCGTCATTCGACGCGGCCGAGCCAGGAGCCTGCCCAAAAGAGATCAGTGGTGTGTGTTACAAGATTTTTGACAGAAATGGGTTGTGAAATGAAATCATAGGGTTCTCAAGTGACTCACGGGAGAAATAGGCACACGTGGTGGTGGAGGCGGTGGTGGCATCGGCGGCGGCGGACCTTCACCCACGCGGTGGCCAATGTTCTGCAGGTAGGCAAATACCTGCTCCTGCCACACTCGGTTCGTCCGCTCGGCCTCCTCCTTCTGCCTGTCTTTCTCGGCCTCCGCCTCCCGTATCTGCTGCACCTCCAACTTCAGCTGCTTCCGTCTCTCCGTCTCTTCATCCAACCGGGCCTGCAATATTCAATCACATTGTTATAATACATTACAAACGTAAGCAAACTTCACGTACAAAGATAGAAACAGAAATAACCTGAAGTGCCTGCATCCCAAAGTGTGAACCGGGAGGAGGCTGGCGGATAAGCGCGGAAGAGCTCGTGCTCCTGGCTCGAATCCGGGAGAGCGTGGGGGTAGCGGTCGTGTCGATGGTGCTGTTGGCGATCAAGTACCGCCCGTGCTTCTTGCCTCCTCCCGCCCTCATGACCACTTCTCCATCAATGTCGTGGGCGGTCGGATCCCAGTCTGGCCCGTGGACCTCCTTCGCGACCTCTTGATATGCTGTGAGGCGACTGTGGACGCTGGCGTTGCTGTATGCCGTGGGCCCGTCCTCCGGGTTGTACCGGACGTCGGAGGTCGCCTTGCCCTTGTGGGCCATAGCAAATGCCTCGAGCTGTGAGCAAGGCGCACCACCATGTGACGCCGACTGAAAAAACAAACAATATGAATTAGTAATTACACAGAATAGAGTGAGCGAATATAGAAATGACTCAGCGTACCCATTTGGCCCTGTACTCCTCGAGGCTAAGGCTGCCCTGATGGTGTGAGACACCGGGCATCAGCAAACGCCGCTCCCGGCAAAGGTCATGCTGAGTGTTGGCCGTCGTTACAGACCGATTTCCAACCTCCAACCGAGTATAAAACAAACACAATGGGGACACACACCATAGCTATAGGGCTTATCACTTACTATTTCCACGAGTTTTGGTGATTGTCCAATGTGCAGGTACAAAATGGAGAAACACGTGCTATAAGGGTCAGAAATGACCGTTTCGGCCGAACGACTCCGTTCGGCCGGTTGCCCCCCTAGCTGGGCAAGACTTGTGGACCACAACCACGCCACTCTGGGCCGGCTCAACCCATATCCAGAAGACCGGTTGCCCATATCCAACCCGACGGAGCCCACAAGTCCACCGGAGGCCCTCCAGGCCAGCCCAGGACGCGAACCGACCTGCCAACCGACCTCAGGAGCTGGATAAACACGTGTGCAAGGCAAAGGCGGTGCAAAACTGGGCCGGGCCCACTTCGTCCGAAGTGGTCCATTCGGCCGAAGGCAGGAACCGCCTCCAGGGCGCGATCCTGGCCTTTGGCTGCTGAGGCGGTGGATCCACCGGTTCGGGCGAACTGGGCAGTTCGGCCGAACCGGGGATTTCGGCCGAACGGCCCGGCACCGCCTCCCAGCTGCCTTGGCTGCTACTCTGCCTCCACCGTCCTTCCCTGCTATAAATAGAGGCCCGGTTTCACCTGCAAAAGAAACAACACAAGAGTAGAGTGCAGGCGAAGCAGTGTTAGTTCTCCACCTTTATCAGTAGAGATAGGGAGAGAGGAGAGGTGAGCGTACCGGAGAGGAGCCGAAGTGTCGGCCCCTCTTCCCGCTGTACCTCTACGGATGCGACTTCACTTCGAGTAACATCCGGGTCGTGTCTGGTAACTCTTGTATCTCTCTTTGATTAATTGAGCATTCAGTTCTTACTTTTATATGCTTGCTGGTTCTTCGTTCAATGCTTAGTTGATTGGTATAATTGTATACTGGTTGCTTAGCTTGGGTGCTTATCTTTCTATAGGAGATAAGTATTAGTTGACTAGTGTAGGCGTGGTGCCTATACTTGAGACTAACTTAGTTTATTCCCGTCGCAACGGAGGTGGTAGCCGTAAGGTGGTGACAGCCCTTCCGGTCTTCGTAGCCCATCACGTTAGTTCCGGTCCGTAGGATCCCCCAGTTGGGAAATAGTGGCACCCCTTCTCATCCCTTTCTGTGTGTCCACCGGTTCCCTTGTCCCGAAGCAAGTATCTATCTGTATCCTCTGATCTGCTCGATCAATCAGTAGAATACCTCTACCAGACTCGTACCCTCTCTACCCTCTTATCACTCCTCTTCTCTCTTTGTTGTTGTCATCCACCTCATCCATACCATTCACTCCATTCCATCAACCTAGGACAACTTAGTTTAGAATCAGTCCACTTCTCGTTCTCCGTGGAAATCGATACCTTGGAATACTCCCGGGTGAAAGCTACATCGGTATCCGTCCGCTTGCGGATTTATCTGTAGGCCGTAAGGAGTGCCAACAAGCTTTCTGGCGCCGTTGCCGGGGAACGGTAGCTGTTCTGATTCCGAACCCAAGTTGTCCATCTATCCCACCATCATCCATTATATGGATTCCACCCTCACCTTACGCCAACACTCGGCTCCAAAGGGCGATTATTTGGAGCCACCACCATCATCACATCCCATATCCACACCCGGCTATGAGCTACGTCCCGGCTTCATAGCCATGGTTCGTGAGCAATCATTCTCAGGAACGAAGGCCGAGAGTCCATACGTGCATTTGCGCGAGTTTGAGCAACTCTGTTCATGCCTGACCATTGCGGGCATGACACAAGAGACACTCAAATGGAAGCTATTCCCGTTTTCACTAGCGGGAGGAGCAAAGAAATGGTACTCTCTGGCTGTCAGTACTATGGACGGGAGCTGGGAAGTTCTCAAGGAAAAATTCTGCCTAAACTTCTTCCTAGTCTCCAAGGTAGCGAGTCTCCGAGCGAAAATCATTAACTTTAAGCAATTAAAGGGAGAATCGCTCGGAACTGCCTGGGCTCGTTTCAAGAAAATATTGGCCTCGGGACCGGACCTAAGCCTACCAGAACCTGTTGTTTTACAACACTTCAGCCTTGGCCTCTGTCCCGTAGCCGCCACTTTCTTGGACTCTGCTTCTGGAGGGTCGTTCTTTCATTTGGTTCCTAGTGAAGCGAGGATAGTCCTGGATCGTATCCTAGACAACACTCCCTACACTGGAATCTATGATGAACTCCCCGATGAAGAAGAGAAGCAGCCTGAACCTGAACCTAAAGAGCCAATACCAGTCCAATCCAAATCCATTAGCTCTTCCAGTCCATCAGAACCTGAAGCTCATTTTGAACCACAACCATATGCTAGCCCAGACCATTATGATTCACTCTACACCACTCTCTACGATTTTGACGATGATCTATTCGAAGACCTCGGGAGTGCAACCAGTTTCCCACGGGAATGATGTGTAGAGCAAAAGGATCGGTCCCCCGACAAAGAAGAATTGGAATATCAGCGGGAGTACCTAGGACGTCTCTCTGCTATCATGAGTCGGGAGTGGCTAGATGAGGCCGAAGCCTCAACCGAGGTGGTCAAGATGCCCAGAAAAACCAAAAGGATATTCTGTGAGATCATGGGCCTTGACCGAGAAATTGGGTACGACCCGAGCCTCAGAATCAACATAATCTCTAGCTCTTTGCTGCAAACCGAATTCCCTGGTAACTCATGGTCGTTTTCTCAAAAACGACTTAAGTTTACCTCAGGGAAAATCCTGGATTGTTTGGGGATCTTACGGGTCACACCCGTTAAGGTCAACGATCCTGAACTCTTCATGGATTTTCACATCTTCGACCTACCTAGCACTACCACACATCCCATCTTCATAGGCAGGCCAATCTTGAAGATTCTGGAAAAAGCACCAATAAACCAGCTAGTAGAGCTAAGGATCGGTAAAGAACTTATCCCTGTCTCCTATGCCCAATCTTTGAATACTCCAATAGAGGCAGACCCCGATCCTGACCCGTTAGAGGAAGTCAGGTCAGCTTCTTTGCTAGACCTCGAGCAACCTATTCCAGAAGAGGATATTCCATTCTTTACGGAGGAGGAGGAAACTCACCCTCCGATTGAGCTTGATACAAACGAAACTCCAAAACCATCTCCAATCGATCTCAAATCTCTTCCGCCTGGACTTAGGTATGCTTTCCTCTTTGGGGATAAGCAAACTCCAGTGATCATTAGTGATAAACTCTCTGAGGTAGAAACCCAGCAACTCATCACGATCCTGGAGAGAAATCGATCGGTCTTAGGATATTCTCTCCAAGACCTGAAAGCGATTAGCCCAAATCTTTGCACTCATCGCATCCCGATCGATCCTAAAGCAACACCATCTCGGGAACCTCAACGACGGTTAAACAATGCCATGAGAGAGGTCGTGAAAAAGGAAGTTCTCAAACTCCTTCACGTGGGGATCATCTACCCTGTCCCCAATAGTGAATGGGTTAGTCCCGTTCAAGTCGTTCCTAAGAAGGGAGGAATGACGGTAGTGCGCAATGACAAAAATGAGCTCATCCCTCAGCGCACTGTTACTGGTTGGCGTATGTGCATCGACTATCGTCGACTCAATAAGGCCACCAAGAAAGACCATTTCCCCCTTCCGTTCATAGACGAAATGCTTGAACGGTTAGCCAAACACTCTTTCTTCTGCTTCCTTGACGGTTACTCTGGGTACCACCAAATTCCTATCCACCCAGAAGACCAGAGTAAAACCACGTTCACATGCCCCTACGGGACGTACGCCTACCGGCAAATGTCCTTCGGGTTATGTAACGCACCTGCCTCTTTTCAACGTTGCATGATGTCCATCTTCTCCGATATGATTGAAGAGATTATGGAAGTGTTCATGGACGATTTCTCAGTTTATGGAAGGACCTTCACCGAATGTCTGAAAAATCTGGACAAGGTCCTCCAGAGGTGTGAAGAGAAACACCTATTTTGAACTGGGAAAAGTGCCATTTTATGGTGCGAGAGGGGATTGTCCTAGGACATAGGGTGTCACAACGTGGGATCGAGGTAGACAAAGCGAAGATAGAAGTGATCGAGCAACTTCCACCTCCCACAAATGTTAAGGGGATCCGTAGCTTCCTTGGCCATGCCGGATTCTATAGGCGTTTCATCAAAAACTTCTCCCAAATATCTCGGCCCTTGACCAATCTCTTAGCCAAAGATTCCCCCTTCGTTTTCGATGAGGAGTGCTATGCCGCATTTCACACTCTCAAAAAGGCACTCATTTCCGCTCCCATCATCCAGCCTCCCGACTGGAGCATCCCATTCGAAATCATGTGCGATGCGAGCGACTATGCTGTAGGAGCTGTGTTGGGCCAAACTAAGGACAAGAAGCTTTATGCTATCTCGTATGCTAGCAAAACGCTCACTGGCCCCCAGCTCAACTACGCAACCACGGAGAAGGAGCTCTTAGCAGTCGTATTTGCTATAGACAAATTCCGGTCCTACCTAGTTGGGGCCAAGGTTATAGTCTATTCAGATCACGCTGCTCTGAAGTACCTTCTGACCAAAAAGGATGCAAAACCGAGACTCATCCGCTGGATTCTTCTACTCCAAGAATTTGACATTGAGATAAAAGATAAGAGAGGAGTAGAGAACTCAGTGGCTGACCATCTGTCCCGGATGCAAGTCCCGTCTGATCTCCCAATCGACGACTATTTACGGGATGACACCCTCCTTAAGGTCACCACTGGTGATCCTTGGTATGCCAACATAGTAAACTACATGGTAACGGGTTATGTCCCCCTTGGAGAGAATAGGAAATGGCTAGCCTATGAGAGCCGACTCCACCTTCGGGACGACCCGTACCTCTTTAGGATTTGTAGCGACATACTCCTCAGAAGGTGCGTACCCGCACATGAGGCTTATAAAATCCTGGAGAGATGCCACGCAGCCCCGTACGGAGGACACTACGGTGCATTCCGGACCAATGCTAAAGTCTGGCAGTGCGGTTTTTACTGGCCCAGCATGTATGAGGATGCGAGAGCATTTGTCATGCGGTGCCCCTGCTGCCAGAAACACGGAAACATCAATACTAGAGACGCAATGCCACTCACTAGCAATCTTCAAGTAGAAATCTTCGATGTCTAGGGGGTAGACTTCATGGGTCCCTTCCCAAACTCCGAGGGTTGTCAATTCATCCTAGTAGCAGTGGACTACGTCTCTAAGTAGGTAGAAGCCTTGCCTTGCTTAGCTGCTGACTCTAAGAGCGCAAGACGAATGTTTCATGAGGTTATATTCCCTCGTTTCGGCGTTCCTAGACTAGTCATTAGTGATGGCGGCTCCCACTTCATAGATTCATCCTTCCGTAAGTATCTTTCAAGTTTGGGGGTGCAGCATAACGTAGCCACACCCTATCACCCCCAAACTAGCGGTCAAGCAGAAACTTCCAATAAGCAAATCAAAAATATTCAGATGGGCAAGCAGTGGAAAGATAAACTTCCAGATGCACTCTGGGCTTACCGCACGGCCTATAAGACGCCCATAGGCATGACCCCATATCAACTAGTCTATGGCAAAACCTGCCATTTACCTGTAGAAATGGAGTTTAGAGCTCACTGGGCCATTAGGAAGTGGGGTATGGACCTTCCAGCTGCCGGCCTCAAACTGAAGATCCAGCTGGCCGAGCTAGATGAGATGAGGGAGAGAGCATACCGCAGCTCCCGGCTATACAAAGAACGGACCAAGAGATGACATGATAAGAGAATCAAGGTCAAAACGTTCAAGCCGGGACACAAGGTTCTCGTCTTCAATTCCCGTGTCAAACTTTTCGGTCACGGGAAATTGAGGAGCAAGTGGGACGTCCCGTTCACAGTAATCAATGCTGCATCTCATGGGGCCGTCACTTTGCAAAGCGATGACGGAAACACCTTCAAGGTTAACGGACAGCGGTTGATGATTTTCCTAGAACCAGAGCCTCCGACACTCGACGAATTAGACGTCGTCGAGTTCATAGAACTCTGAACCCCGTCCGTGGAACCCTGGCCCGAATCCATCATTTTCAAATCCTTCTGGGCCAAAACCTCCCGAACCTTGAAAACCTCCTCGACCCGAATCTCCCATGACCAAAACCTCGAACCACGACACGGTCCACGCACCTGGGGGCCTAGGGACCCGTTCGGGCGAACGGGCCCAGTTCGGCCAAACCAGATGGTTCGGTCGAATTGGCCTCCCAGGCCCCAGGGACGGATATGCTCGCCCAGATACATCTGCAGTTGAAAATACCCCGAGAGTCGCGAGGGAATCGTCGGGAAACTCCGTTTTCCTGATCTGAAATCCCTGATAAAAATAGAGACTCTCTGTCGTCGTTTCCCATCTCATCTAATCCAACTCCATCCCATAGAACATAGCCACCATGGCCTCTTTTTCCTCCAAGGGAACATCACCGGCCCAGGGCTCGAGCAGCAGTAGCCGGAACGCCAACTCCTCCCGGTAGGAGCACGCCTTCCGCATCTCCGACGTCGACGCAGCCGGAGACGTGCACCGGGGGAGGACGCCAGGACGTAGCTCGGTGAGGCGCGGCAACTCTCCTCACCGCTCAGCACTCAACGAGCTCCTCGCCCCACTAAAAGGGATCAAGAAACCGCCTCGTTCGCCTTCACCAAGGCCGAACGAAGGGCAGCTACGCCCGAGATCAATATCCTCCTCGAGGGTGTCGGATCTGGCGTTGCTGCTGCCCAAGGAAAGGGCCAGGGAGGAGCCGGACTACACGCCGGAAAGCCCACCGCGTTTCGTCATCAAGGGAGAACGTATCCCGGGAGGAGGATACGGAAAAGTCCTCGTCCCGCCGCTCAACCGGAACGAGCTGGGCTGGCAAACTCATCCCAGTCCTCTCCGCCACAGCGCCACCCCAGAGTCCGGCGCCACAGGCAGCCCCCATCCATCAAAGGGTTGCCCGGGGACATGGAGTTCTCCGATGAGGAGGAGAATGAAGAAGAGGAAGAGAAGCCGCCCACCGTGGAGAGCCTGAAGGAGGAATTGGCATTGGCAAAGCAGAGGATCAACCACCTGGACGAGAAGGTGGCGGAGGGCGAGCTCGCACGTATGGAATGGGAGGACAAGATGGAACTCCTCCGCAAGGCCCCGTGCGCAAAGCTCAAGAGGCTTATCAAGGCCACGGGACACGAAGATCTCTATGAACCGCCTTCAGAATAGTGTCCCGCGGTCGTCTCATTTTTAGATGGAGTGTCACACCCGGTTTTAAAGGCAAAACCAGATGCATCTCATATGTGCGCCAGGATCAGTTTACACACATATGGTAGATGTCACAAGTGAATATCCATAACCATGCATAATGAAAGAGTATTATAGTGCATTTATTACAATCTCAGAGTTGACTCAAATGTCATAGCGGAAAACTTAAATAAACGTTCATCTAACGAAGCAAAAGTGACTCCAACTCCACAGGCATTGACTAGGGGAGACTCGCCTAGAACTCCTCATAATCAGTGGTAAAATCCTCAAAATTCTCCCAATCTGAGCAGCATTCCGGGTGTAGTTGATGCAATAAAAGAAAGAAAGAAAACAACAAGTATGAGCACATAACGTACTCAGCAAATGTAATATGACATACAAGGCTGAGGCAAAAAGGTTGGCTGACCATACTGCAGTAAGCACTTTTAGTTGGTCAAGTTTTATTAAGCAACTTATTTACTAGCAAATGAAAGTATATACCACCCACAAATTAATGAAAGTCATATTCCCAACATATTCATATAACCACGATTTAGATCATGTTCAAGTATGATTATCATGTAAGGGTCCAGGCCGCTCTTGACCGTGAGCACGGCTGTTATAACAGTTTTACACTCTGCAGAGGTTGTACACTTTCACCATAAGCCGCGTAAAAGTTCAAAAGAACTTTAAACCCAACCATGCCGAGGGGGCCAATCATCTTAAATCACACTACCGAGGTGTGACCGCATAGGGACGCTACGAGGCCTTTACAAAGATTCCTTAGTAAATAGTAACCCGCTAAGGTTTCCGGTTCAGAAGCAAAGCATAACCCTCCCTAATGAGATCTGTCTCTTACCAAAGCCCACAGCTCAAGAGGACCGAGCTATACCCCGTCAACCGCCGCGCCTCTTGCCCCTTTCGGGTAAGGTTACCATCTACTAAAGTCCCTAATTAGTTAGCCAAGACCAGAGCCATATGGTACTTATGGTTGCACTGTTTTCCTGGGTGGTTCTCCATGTTCCAATTAAAAAGATATGATCTTGCCAATTAATTATTTAAAAGAGTATATGGAACATAGAGTAGGGGTTCATTTAACCAATCCCAGTTGAGCAAACTAAGCATCATCTACCATCAAAGTTAATTAAGTAACCTAGTTTCAGGGACAGGGGAATATAGTGGCTAGGCAAATCCTTAAATAGGAACCCATCAAATTAAGACACATGCACGGGTGGTGAAATTAATAATTATTAGGACATTTGCATGACATAATACACTTGCCTTCTTCCCAACTCAGTTGCTGCTCAAATCCTTCTCCAACAGTTGGTTCTTCAGAGAAATCCTCGAACTGGTCATTTCCTAATCGCATCACACATTCATATGCAAGGAAACAATACAACAAATAAGAAACAGTACACCAAACAATCCAAACAGATCAAAACAACAGCACAAAACTAATCTACGTGTCACAACGAACGCGTGAGTGCAAGAATCACTAAAATCGGAGTTAAAACGCAAAAGATATGTCTTTTCTAAGGTTCAGGGGCTTGCTGGCAAAGTTTTAAAAGTTCCAGGGGCTTAACTGCGAAAAACCAGGGGCTAAACCATTATTTTGTATAAAAACTCGAGGGCTAAACCATAAAATAACAAAACTTGGACCTCGGGCATAATTTTAAATCTTGCAGGGGCTAAAACAGAAGAAAAAGGACGTATTTGGAAATATTTTTGAACTAACTAGGACCGCGGGTTGATTTCCAGAAAACTCAGGGGCTCTTTAGGAAAATCGCCCCGACTGACCGTTACGCGGTCTGTTTGACTCGGGCTGGATCTAATCTAGGCCGTTGGATTTCGATCGGACGGTCCGAAACGGATCGGCCGAGGGGTGAACGTCGGCAACGACGGTCGCGGCGCCGCCGCCAGCGGACGCGGCGGAGCTTCGCCGGCGCTTTGCGCAAAACGCGCTACGGTGCACGAACTTCGACGGGACTAGGACAGGAAGAGAGAGGGGAAGATGGCGAACTCACAGAGCTAGGTCTTGACGAGGTTGGGGCTACGACGGCGTCGGGCGGCGAAGAACTGCGGCCGGCGGCACTAATGATCGACGGCGAGCGATGTCAACGTGGTCGAAACGGGGAAACGACGTGAGAGCGACACAAGAAGATTGAGAGGGCGACGGCGGACTATCCCGAGGCAATTTCGGTGAGAAAAGTCTCAGGACGGCGACCGACGGCGGCGGCGGCTCGAGCTCGGTCAAAGGCGGCGACGCTCGCTAGGGTTGCGAAGCTCAACTTGATGGGAGGGAAAGCGGGGGCGGCGGCCGAGTTAAATAGGTCGGGGAGGGGCTCGGGCCCTCGCCTAGGCGTGCGTGCCCGGGTAGGACTCGGCGGCGCGACGGGATCGGACCCGGGGAGGAGTTCGGTTCGGAGACGGCGAGAGGAGGAAGGAGAAACTGACGTGTGGGTCCCACGCGTTAGTGACAGAGAGAGAGACGGGGAGAAGAAGAGCGGGCCGAAGTTGGGCCGGAAGTGGAGAAGTGGGCCGGTGCGGGGAGAAAAAGAAAGCGGCCCGGGGAAAAGAATTCGGGCCGTGAAAAGAAACACAGGCGGCTCGGAAGAAGAAGAGATAGAGGGGCAAAGTTGGACCGGGCCAAGAGTTCGAGGGGCAAAAACGAACTCGGCTATTTTAACTTTTCTAAAATTCAAACAAAAGCAAATCAAATTCGAATTTAAATAGAATTTAAATTCCAACTTGATTTACTAGCAACCAAATATATATGCAACAGCATGAATGCAACAAAAACTTATTTTGACTAAAATGATTATTTAATGTGATATTTAAATTGATAAAAAGGCTAGAAATTCCAATTAAATTCTAGAAAATTTATTTAAGCCTTAATAAATCCTAGAAAAATTCAAAGGGTTGCTACAATTTAAATGTGATGAATTTTAGGGTGTTACAAACCTACCCCCCTTAAAGAGAATCTCGTCCTCGAGATTCGGACGGATTAGAGAAAATCTGAGGGAACTCTGCCATCAACTCATCCTCTCTTTCCCAAGTTGCCTCACTCTCCGCGTGATGACTCCACTGCACTTTACACATCTTAATCACTTTACTCCTAGTAACTCTTTCAGCAGTTTCCAAAATCTTAGCTGGATATTCCTTATAAGTCAAATCATCTTGCACATCCAGCTCATCCAAGGGTAATTCTTCCTCAGGAACTCGAAGACACTTTTTCAACTGAGAGATATGGAACACATCATGCACATCTGACAGTCTGGCTGGCAACTCCAATTGATAAGCAACCTCACCTTTTCTATCAACAATCTTGAAAGGTCCAATGAAACGAGGAGATAATTTACCTTTCACCTTAAACCTTCTCAAGCCTCGAATAGGAGATACTTTCAGATACACATAATCACCTACTTCAAAAGTTAATTCTTGTCTCCTTGTGTCTGCATAGCTCTTCTGCCTGGACTGAGCCATTCTTAAATTCTCTCTGATAATCTGAACCTGTCTCTCAGCTTCATGCAAAATCTCTGGCCCAAACAACTGACTTTCGCCAGTTTCACTCCAATACAACGGTGTCCTGCACTTTCTACCATAAAGTGCTTCGAAGGGTGCCATCTTCAAACTAGCCTGATAACTGTTGTTGTATGAAAACTCTGCATATGGAAGACTCTTGTCCCAACTGCCTCCATGTTTCAAATTACAAGCTCTCCGCATATCCTCCAAAATCTGATTAGTCCTCTCTGTCTGACCATCTATCTGAGGATGATATGCAGAACTGAAATTCAACTTTGTATCCATAGACTCATGCAACTTCTGCCAGAATCTAGATGTAAACTGAGTACCTCTATCGGACACTATCTTTTTAGGTACACCATGGAGACAAACAATTCTGGACATGTATAACTCTGCTAACTTAGCACTGGTATAAGTAGTGTGAACGGGTATAAAGTGAGCTACCTTAGTTAATTTGTCCACAATAACCCATATGGAGTCATATCCTCCTCGAGTGCGGGGTAACCCAACAATGAAATCCATGCTGATTTCTTCCCATTTCCATTCAGGCACCTTGAGTGGTTGAAGTAAACCGGCTGGTTTCTGGTGTTCAGCCTTAACTCTCTGACAAACATCGCACAATGCCACATGGGCAGCCACATCCCTTTTTAGTCCATACCACCAATACCTTTGCTTCAGATCCTGGTACATCTTGGTGCTTCCAGGATGAATAGAATATGCGGAATCATGAGCTTCCCTCAATATCTGCTCTCTGAGAGACTCAATATCTGGTACACATATCCTCTTTCTAAACCAAATTGTACCCTGATCATCCTCGGTGAAGTCGGGAGCTTTTCCTGCTAACATGGTTTCCTTGATTTCCTTTATCTTCTCATCAGTAAGCTGACCCTTCCGAATTTCCTGTTCCAGTGTAGACTCAACTTCCATTGTCACACCTTCTGTCTGATTCAGGAATCCCAAGTTCAGCTTTTCCATCTCTACAAGCAACTCAGCTGGTAACTGGCGACCAAACATTGCATCTACTTGTGACTTTCTACTCAACGCATCAGCAACCAAATTAGCCTTGCCAGGATGATAGTTGATTCCCAGATCATAATCCTTGATCAACTCCAACCATCTTCTTTGCCTCAAATTCAGATCCTTCTGAGTAAATATGTACTTCAGGCTTTTGTGATCCGTATACAGCTCACATCTGTTACCTAGAATATAGTGCCTCCAGATCTTCAAGGCATGGACAACAGCTGCAAGTTCCAGATCATGAGTAGGATAGTTCAGCTCGTGTTTCCTCAACTACCTGGATGGATAGGCTATAACTCTGCCTTCCTGCATGAGCACACACCCGAGAGCTCTACGAGAAGCATCACAATATATATCAAAGTTCTTGTGAATATCTGGCATAGCATGCACTGGGGCTGTAGTCAACTTCCTTCTCAACTCTTCAAAATGAGCCTGACACGCTTCTGACCAAACAAACTCCTTGCCCTTCTCTAATAGCGAAGTAAGAGGTTTCGCTATTTTAGAAAAGCCTTCAATGAATCTCCTGTAATATCCAGCCAATCCCAGAAAGCTTCTGATCTCAGAGACTATGGTAGGAGGTTCCCAATCCAACACATCCTTGACTTTACTTGGATCCACTGCAATACCTCCATCAGTAACAACATGACCAAGAAAAGACACTTGATTCAACCAAAACTCACATTTACTAAACTTGGCATACAACTAGTTCTCTCTAAGAGTCTGCAACACCAACCTCAAATGCTCCTCATGCTCCTCCTCATTCTTAGAGTAAACCAGAATATCATCAATAAACACCACCACAAACTTATCCAAGTACTCCATGAACACCTTATTCATCAGGTACATAAAGTAGGCGGGTGCATTTGTCAATCCAAACGACATCACCGAATACTCATACAACCCATACCTGGTGGTGAATGCTGTTTTAGGAATGTCGGAATGCCTGATCCTTAATGGATGATAGCCAGATCTCAAGTCAATCTTGGAGAAAACCTTGGCTCCTCTCAACTGATCAAATAAGTCTTCAATTCTGGGCAATGGATACTTATTCTTGATGGTTACCTCATTCAATGAACGATAATCCACACACATCCTCAGAGTACCATCCTTTTTACCCACAAAAATTACAGGTGCACCCCAAGGTGAAGAACTAGGACGAATGTAACATTTATCCAACAATTCCTTAAGTTGTTTCTTAAGTTCTTCTAGTTCATTAACAACCATTCTATAGGGTCTTTTAGAAATAGGAGCAGTACCAGGTAAAAGCTCAATAATAAACTCAATGTCTCGGTCGGGTAGCATACCTGGCAAATCATCTGGGAAGACATCTGGAAACTCACAAACAACTCTGATATCCTCCAAAGGAACACCGCTGTTCTGATTCACTGAGTAAGTTGAAGCTGAGGGTTGAGTGGCTCCGAATTCAATCTTCTCTCCCTGAGGGCTAGTCAACAACACGGACCTCTTGGCACATTGTATCACCGCATCAAATGCAGCTAACCATCCCATTCCAAGTATGACATCGATTCCCTCAGAGTTCAGGACTATCAAATCAGCAGGAAAGTCTACCCCAACTATTTTCAGATTAACTCGGGGACAGATAAAATTGGCTTTCATGTTTCCACCGGGAGAGCTAACTAGCATGGAATTTTTCATAGGGACCATAGATATATCATACTTAGCTACGTACTGAGCAGTAATAAAAGAATGAGATGCTCCAGAGTCGAATAAAACTGATGCAGGGGCTAAGTTGACGAGGAACATACCAAGTACCACATCCTGAGCCTCCTGCGCGGACTTTGCAGCAACATGGTTCACCTTGCCCCGCATCTGATTTTGCTGGCCCTTGTTGCTTTGGGGCGTCGGGTTCACATTCCTGTTCTGCTGCTGAGGGGTATTCTGCCTAGGTGCACTGCCACTCTGGTGCTGTGGGGTCTGAGCATTCTTCTTAGGACAGTTGTGGGCATAGTGGCTGGGATCTCCACAAATGTAGCAGGTACGAGGAGTAGGAGCACTGCCTGGTGCATGGGTCTTCACTGGAGTCTGAGTCGGGGTGGTTTGGCGGTTCTGCTGAAATGCTGGGCGCTGAGGTGGAGGTGCTGACCGCTGACCCTGACTCTGCACAAAGTTACTCCCTTGCCCACCAAAACGAACGGGCATGTTCTGCTGAGGCTGCTGGAAACGAGGGCGGGTGTTGCTGCTTGACTGTCCTGAGGCCATGAACTTCCTCTTCTGCTCTCCCAACTCACGACGCTTGCTCTCCAAGCCAATAGCCTTATCCAGCAGCTTCTGAAATGTTAGGAAGGTGTGAGACATGAGTTGATATTGGAGCGGCGGGATCAATCCTTCCAGAAATCGCTCCTGTTTTTGCTCATCATCATTCACCTCATCTAGGGCGTAACGGGACAACTGGATAAACTTATCCCGGTACTCACTGACGGTCATCCCACCTTGCTTCAGTGAGAGGAACTCCTTCTTCTTCAGCTTCATGACACCAGCAGGAATATGGTGGCTAAATCACATGCTACGCACGAGTCTCAACGATTCTAAACGTACTGAACTAACAAAAGAGAGGGTATCCTATCTTAATAGGTATGGGTGAAGCAACTAGACGATCCACCACGCACTGTCTAGCGGGGTGGTGAATGACTCAACAACCCTTCTACATCTTCATCCAAGGGCGGAAGTGCTTCTTGTAACACCCCAAAATTCATCACAATTAAATTGTAGCAACCCTCTGAAATTTTTTTTCTAGGATTTATTAAGGCTTAAATAAATTTTCTAGGATTTAATTGGAATTTCTAGCCTTTTTATCAATTTAAATATCACATTAAATAATTATTTTAGTCAAAATAAATTTTTGTTGCATTCATGCTGTTGCATATATTTTTTTGTTGCTAGTAAATCAAGTTGGAATTTAAATTCTGTTTAAATTCGAATTTGATTTGCTTTTGTTTGAGTTTTAGAAAAGTTTAAAACAGCCGAGTTCGTTTTTGCCCCTCGAACTCTTGGCCCAGTCCAACTTTGCCCCTTTATCTTTTCCTCTCCCGAGCCGGCCGATTCTTTCTCCTCTTCCTCGGCCCGTTCCACTTTCGGCCCGTTACCGGCCCGTCCCGATTCACCCCGCCGCTCTCTCTCTCTGTTGGTCGCCGACAGGTGGGCCCCGCGCGTCAGGTTCATCGTCTCCGACCCGGTCTCTTCCCCGACGCCGTCACCGAGCAGGACTCGCCTCCGTCTCCGACTCCGCCCGCCGCACGCCTGCCCGAGGCCGCTCCGCACCTACTTAAGCGCGCGCACCGCCCGCCTTCCCTCCCATCAAGTCGAACTCGCGAATCAGAGCCGCCCGAGCCCGCGTCGCCATTGCCGAGCTCCGCGCCGCCGATGTCGATCCGCCGTTGCACCACAGCTTCACCCTTCTCGTTTGCGCCAGAGGCTTCGCGTGAACGGGTTGAGGCCGCCCGAGCAATTTCCCCTCGTTTTCCCCTTCGATTCGGCCTTCGTTCGTGCTCGCCATCGTCCACCAGCGCCGCCGGCCGCCGTTCATCGTCGTCCGACGCCGTTGCTGCATCTCCCTCGACGAGAGCTAGCCAGGTGAGCTCGTCGTCTTCTCCTCTCGCTTCTCGGCCAAGTCCCGTCGAGTTTGGCGCACCGTAGCCCTAGATCGTGTTTCTGCGGCGAAGGACCGCCGCGTCCGCTGGCGGCGCCGCCGCGACCGTCGTCGCCGACGATACCCCCTCGGCCGATCTGTTTTAAGCCGCCCGATCTTAATCCGACGGCCCACAATAGATCCAACCCGAGTAGTTTTTCAAAATCAACCCGCGGTCCAATTTAGTTCAAAAATAATTACGAATAGATCCTGTTTTCTTCTATTTTAACCCCTGCAAGATTTAAAATTATGCCCGAGGTCCAAGTTTTATTATTTTATGGTTTAGCCCTCGAGTTTTTATACAAAATTATGTTTTAGCCCCTGGTTTTTCGCAGTTAAGCCCCTGGAAGTTATAAAACTTTGCCAGCAAGTCCCTGAACCTTAGAAAAGCCATATCTTTTGCGTTTTAACTCCGATTTTAGTGATTCTCGCGCTCACGCGTTCGTTGTGACGTGTAGATTAGTTTTGTGCTGCTGTTTTCATCTGTTGGAATTGTTTGGTGTATTGTTTCTTATTTGTTGTATTGTTTCCTTGTGTGTGAATGTGTGATGCGATTAGGAAACGACCAGTTCGAGGATTTCTCTGAAGAACCAACTGTTGGAGAAGGATTTGAGCAGCAACAGAGTTGGGAAGAAGGCAAGTGTATTATGTCATGCAAATGTCCTAATAATTATTAATTTCACCACCCATGCATGTGTCTTAATTTGATGGGTTCCTATTTAAGGATTTACCTAGCCACTATATTTTTCCTGTCCCTGAAACTGGGTTACTTAATTAATTTTGATGGTAGATGATGCTTAGCTTGCTCAACTGGGATTGGTTAAATGAACCCCTACTCTATGTTCCATATACTCTTTTAAACAATTAATTGGCAAGATCACATCTTTTTAACTGGAACATGGAGAACCACCCAGGAAAACAGTACAACCATGAGTGCCATGTGGCTCTGGCTTTGACTGACTAATTAGGTGCTCTGGTTTATGGTAGCTTTACTCGAAAGGGGCATGGGGGGCGGCGGTTGACGGGGTATAGCTCGGTCCTTTTGAGCTGTGGGCTTTGGTAAGAGACAGACCTCATTAGGGAGGGTTATGCTTTGCTTCTGAACCGGAAACCTTAGCGGGCTATCATTTATTAGAGTGCTTTTGTAAAGGTCTCATAGTGAAACCCAGTATTCGGTCCACGTGGTGTGGGAAGGGTACAATGCTTTGGCAATGGGGATCACGGCTTATGGTGAAAGTGTACAACCTCTGTAGAGTGTAAAACTGTTATAACAGCCGTGCTCACGGTTAAGAGCGGCCTGGACCCTTACATGATAATCATACTTGAACATGATCTAAATCGTGGTTACTTGATTATGATGGGAATATGACATTCATTAATTTGTGGGTGGTATATACTTTCATTTGCTAGTAAATAGTTGCTTAAAAAAAACTTGACCAACTAAAAGTGCTTACTGCAGTATGGTCAGCCAACCTTTTTGCCTCAGCCTTGTATGTCATATTACATTTGCTGAGTACGTATGTGCTCATACTTGTTGCTTTTCTTTCTTTCTTTTATTGCATCAACTACACCGGAATGCTGCTCAGATTGGGAGAATTTCGAGGATTTCACCACTGATTTTGAGGAGTTCTAGGCGAGTCTCCCCCAGTCAATGCCTGTGGAGTTGGAGTCACTTTTGCTTCGTTAGATAAACGTTTATTTAAGTCTTCCGCTATGACATTTGAGTCAACTCTGAGATTGTAATAAATGCACTATAATACTCTTTCGTTATGCATGGTTATGGATATTCACTTGTGACGTCTACCATATGTGTGTAAACTGATCCTGGCGCACATATGAGATGCACCTGGTTTTGCCTTTAAAACCGGGTGTGACAGAGGTGGTATCAGAGCTATGTTGACTGTAGGACGCAAGCCTAGATAGCAATGGTCATTCTCTAAGGATTATTTTGCTTAACTACTCTTGGTCTATCTATTCTTGGTTTAAATTTCTATTAAACCAGGTCATTGATAATTGTCTCCTCCTTGACTTTGTTTTCTGGTCTATCTTTTTCACCATCTTACCTGGTTCTGATGTCTTTAGAACTGTTCTCACCCCTTTCTTGCTTAAACCATAGATGGTACTGACAAGGCAAGGTGCTCGTAGATTGGCAAGCACTCTTTCCTCTTTTTCGTCGCATTCAGTGCAAGGAGAGGAACCGGAACCCGAAGAGATGGAAGTAATGGACGAAGAAGTTAACTCAGGAGGGAATGCTCCAGCTGGATCTGAAGGAAGTGAAGGACCCTCTCCGCCGCCTGACATGTGGGTAGTGACTATTCACCACCACGACGGAGGCAACAGTGGGTTTCCGATGATGCTTCGAATGCTCTTCGAGTGTCTGAACTACCCAGTGGAGATAGAATATTGTGGAAGGAGGAGGACACATCCAGATCACCCCGAGGACTGGGTAGTCGCTGTATACATCAGGGAGCCTGATTATGAGTTTGGAGGAACCAAAGAGGCTGCAGTACATCATGCCATTGCCATCCAATCAACTTTCGAAGCTAGAATCCAGGATGCAGCCAGGAGGGCACTTTCTGTGCTTTGTCATGAAGAGGCTGCTGAAGTACATCACACTGCTTGGGCATATCTTCCTCAAAGGCAGCAAGGCACTCCAACTGGGGTTGTACCACACCCGCCAGATGTGAACTCTACACTCAACGTCCAGGTGGCGTTCACCCAGATGCTTGACGTGCACGCCGATGACACCTCAAGAGAACTACAAAAAGTGCGTGAGGAACTCGCTACTGAACGAAGGAAGAACAAAAGGCTGATAGCTGAACTCAAGGGAGAAGCACTTCCACCATTGGATGAAGATATAGAAGGATTGTTGGGTCATTCACCGCCCCGCTAGACAGTGTTCGGTGGATCGTCTAGTTGCTTCACCCATACCTATTAAGATAGGATACCCTTTATTTTTGTTAGCTTAGTACGTTTAGAATCGTTGAGACTCGTGCGTAACATGTGTTTTAGTTTGGTAAAAGTGTGGTAGAGATGTTTGCTTTTGTGCTAAGTGTGTGATTTGGATCTTTGTAATGATTGAACTTAACTGTGGAGTGATGACCACAATTGAGTAATTATTAAATAAATAAAGTTAGATAGTTTTGGGTTTATCTTGGTCTCTGATCTTAGCCCTTAACCATCACTTTACCCATATAATTGTACCTCCCATATAAATCATGTTATGCGACAATCTGTTCTCGCCGCTGCATGATATTCTGGTACTGTCCGAATTGTTTCTGGAGCTTCAGAACTCCGTTTGACATAAATCCAGTTGGGTTGGGTTAAGGACTTGATAACCTTGGTTCTGGGAATTTTTCGTGATTTTTGGAGGTTCTGGCAGAGAGATATAATGGTTTTATTGGAGCAACCAGAATCTGTCCCGTGGTCCTGACACAGCTGTCTTGTTTATTTCATACCTCGAGCCACAAAATTCCGATTGAGGTGATTCAAGTTGGGTTAGTTTCGGAATTTTATAGTCTACGTTCAGACAAAAGATCAGGATTTTTGGATACACAGAATGTGAGTTACAACTGTTTAATTAGGACGAACAGAATCTGTTTCAGGATTGGATTTGCCCGTCATTGGCAACTCGTGCTACATTAACTCTTCTCTGTTCATGATTTGAGTTATATCTTTTTACCACCCTCTGAATCTCATGTTCTAACCACCAGATGGTAAACACCAGGTCTGGAAGTGGAGTGGATCAACCACCTGTGAATCGTCAAGGACGTGCCAACCCCAATCCAAATCCTCCGCCAAATCAAGCATCCGTAGCAATGGATCAGATCCTCGCCAACCAGACTCAGATTCTACAGGGCATGGCTAATACCTTGGCAGCCATGCAAGCACAGAACAACAACAACAACAACAACCAGCAGAGGGACAAGCACCGGGAGTTCATGAGTCACAAACCTCCTACCTACTCCCACTCTGTAGATCCACTTGATGCGGATGATTGGCTGAAGACCGTTGAGAAGAAGCTGGATATGGCTCAGTGCAATGACAGGGAGAAGGTCCTGTATGCCTCAGGTCGCTTGGAAGGATCAGCTTCAGATTGGTGGGATGCTTATCTTGCTGCTCATGCCACCCCTGATGCTATCACCTGGCAGGAGTTTAGAACCAACTTCAGGAGCTACCATATTCATGCTGGTGTCATGAAGCTGAAGAAGAAGGAGTTCCTCTCACTTAAGCAAGGTGGGATGACCGTCAGTGAGTACCGGGATAAGTTCATTCAGTTGTCCCGTTATGCCCCAGATGAGGTGAAGGACGATGAGCAGAAGCAGGAGCGATTTCTGGAAGGATTGATTCCGCCGCTCCAATATCAACTCATGTCTCATACCTTCCCAACATTTCAGAAGCTGCTGGATAAGGCTATTGGCTTGGAGAGCAAGCGCCTTGAGTTGGGAGAGCAGAAGAGGAAGTTCATGTCCTCAGGACAGTCAAGCAGTAACACCCGCCCTCGTTTTCAGCAACCTCAGCAGAACATGCCTGCTCGTTTTGGTGGGCAAGGGAGTAACTTTGTGCAGAGTCAGGGTCCGCGGTCAGCACCTCCACCTCAGCGTCCAGCATTTCAGCAGAACCGCCAAACCACCCCGACTCAGACTCCAGTGAAGACCCCTGCACCAGGCAGTGCCCCTACTCCCCGTACCTGCTACATTTGTGGAGATCCCAGCCACTATGCCCACAACTGTCCTAAGAAGAATGCTCAGACCCCTCAGCACCAGAGTGGCAGTGCAACTAGGCAGAATACCCCTCAGCAGCAGAACAGGAATGTGAACCAGACGCCCCAGAGCAACAAGGGCCAGCAGAATCAGATGCGGGGCAAGGTGAACCATGTTGCTGCAGAGACCGCACAGGAGTCCCAGGATGTGGTACTTGGTATGTTCCTTGTCAACTCAGCCCCTGCATCGGTTTTATTGGACTCTGGAGCATCTCATTCTTTTATTACTGCTCACTACGTAGCTAAGTATGATATATCTATGGTCCCTATGAGAAATTCCATGCTAGTTAGCTCACCCGGTGGAAACATGAAAGCTAATTTTATTTGTCCCCGAGTTAATTTGAAAATAGTTGGGGTAGATTTTCCTGCTGATTTGATAGTCCTGAACTCTGAGGGAATCGATGTCATACTTGGAATGGGATGGTCAGCTGCTTTTAATGCGGTGATTCAGTGTGCCAAGAGGTCCGTGTTGTTGACTAGCCCTCAGGGAGAGAAGATTTAATTCGGAGCCACACAACCCTCAGCTTCAATTTACTCAGTGAATCAGGCCAGTGGTGTTCCTTTGGAGGATATCAGAGTTGTTTGTGAGTTTCCAGATGTCTTCCCAGATGATTTGCCAGGTATGCCACCCGAACGAGACATTGAGTTTATTATTGAGCTTTTACCTGCTACTGCTCCTATTTCTAAAAGACCCTATAGAATGGTTGTTAATGAACTAGAAGAACTTAAGAAACAACTTAAGGAATTGTTGGATAAAGGTTACATTCGTCCTAGTTCATCACCTTGGGGGGCACCTGTAATTTTTGTGGGCAAAAAGGATGGTACTCTGAGGATGTGTGTGGATTATCGTTCATTAAATGAGGTAACCATCAAGAATAAGTATCCATTGCCCAGAATTGAAGACTTATTTGATCAGCTGAAAGGAGCTAAGGTTTTCTCCAAGATTGACTTGAGATCTGGCTACCATCAGTTGAGGATCAGGCATTCCGACATTCCTAAAACAGCGTTCACCACCAGGTATGGATTATATGAGTATACTGTGATGTCATTTGTATTGACAAATGCACCCGCCTACTTTATGTACCTGATGAATAAGGTTTTCATGGAGTACTTGGATAAGTTTGTGGTGGTGTTTATTGATGATATTCTGGTTTACTCTAAGAATGAGGAAGAGCACGAAGAACATTTGAGATTGGTGTTGCAGACGCTTAGAGAGAACCAGTTGTATGCCAAGTTTAGTAAATGTGAATTCTGGTTGAATCAAGTGTCCTTTCTCGGTCATGTTGTTACTGATGGAGGTATTGCAGTGGATCCAAGTAAAGTCAAGGATGTGTTGGAATGGAAACCTCCTACCACAGTCTCTGAGATCAGAAGCTTTCTGGGATTGGCTGGATATTATAGGAGATTCATTGAAGGCTTTTCTAAAATAGCGAAACCCCTTACTTCGCTATTAGAGAAGGGCAAGGAGTTTGTTTGGTCAGAAGCGTGTCAGGCCAGCTTTGAAGAGTTGAGAAGGAAGTTGACTACAGCCCCAGTGCTCGCTATGCCAGATATTCACAAGAACTTTGATATCTATTGTGATGCTTCTCGCAGAGGTCTTGGGTGTGTGCTCATGCAGGAAGGTAGAGTTATAGCCTATGCATCCAGGCAGTTGAGGAAGCACGAGCTGAACTATCCTACTCATGATCTGGAGCTTGCAGCTGTTGTTCATGCCTTGAAGATCTGGAGGCACTATATTCTAGGTAACAGATGTGAGCTGTATACCGATCATAAAAGCCTGAAGTACATATTTACTCAGAAGGATCTGAATTTGAGACAGAGAAGATGGTTGGAGTTGATCAAGGATTATGATCTAGGAATCAACTATCATCCTGGCAAGGCTAATTTGGTTGCTGATGCGTTGAGTAGGAAGTTACAAGTAAATGCAATGTTTGGTCGCCAGTTACCAGCTGAATTGCTTGCAGAGATGGAAAAGCTGAACTTAGGATTCCTGAATCAGACAGAAGGTGTGACAATGGAAGTTGAGTCTACACTGGAACAGGAAATTCGGAAGGGTCAGCTTACTGATGAGAAGATAAAGGAAATCAAGGAAACCATGTTAGCAGGGAAAGCTCCTGACTTCACCGAAGATGATCAAGGTACAATTTGGTTTAGAAAGAGGATATGTGTACCAGATATCGAGGCTCTCAAAGAGCAGATATTGAGGGAAGCTCATGATTCCGCATATTCTATTCATCCTGGAAGCACCAAGATGTACCAGGTATTGGTGGTATGGACTAAAAAGGGATGTGGCTGCCCATGTGGCATTGTGCGATGTTTGTCAGAGAGTTAAGGCTGAACACCAGAGACCAGCCGGTTTACTCCAACCACTCAAGGTACCTGAATGGAAGTGGGAAGAAATCAGTATGGATTTCATTGTTGGATTACCTCGCACTCGAGGAGGATATGACTCTATATGGGTTATTGTGGACAGATTAACTAAGGTAGCTCACTTTATACCCGTAAATACTACTTATACCAGTGCTAAGTTAGCAGAGTTATACATGTCCAGAATTGTTTGTCTCCATGGTGTACCTAAAAAGATAGTGTCTGATAGAGGTACTCAGTTTACATCTAGATTCTGGCAGAAGTTGCATGAGTCTATGGATACAAAGTTGAATTTCAGTTCTGCATATCACCCTCAGACAGATGGTCAGACAGAGAGGACTAACCAGATTTTGGAGGACATGTTGAGAGCTTGTGCTTTGAAGCATGGAGGCAGTTGGGATAAGAGTCTTCCATATGCAGAGTTCTCGTATAACAACAGTTATCAGGCTAGTTTGAAGATGGCACCGTTCGTAGCGCTTTATGGTAGAAAGTGCAGAACACCGTTGTATTGGAGTGAAACTGGTGAGAATCAGTTGTTTGGTCCAGAGATATTGCAGGAAGCAGAAAGACAGGTTCAGATTATCAGGGAGAATTTAAGAACGGCTCAGTCCAGGCAGAAGAGCTATGCAGACACAAGGAGACGAGAATTAACTTTCGAGGTAGGAGATTATGTGTATCTGAAAGTATCTCCTATTCGAGGCTTGAGAAGGTTTAAGGTGAAAGGTAAATTATCTCCTCGTTTTATTGGACCTTTCAAGATTGTAGATAGAAAAGGTGAGGTTGCTTATCAATTGGAGTTGCCAGCCAGACTGTCAGATGTGCATGATGTGTTCCATATCTCTCAGTTGAAAACGTGTCTTGGAGTTCCTGAGGAAGAATTACCCTTGGAGGAGTTGGATGTGCAAGATGACTTGACTTATAAGGAATACCCAGCTAAGGTTTTGGAAACTGCTGAGAGAGTTACTAGGAGTAAAGTGATTAAGATGTGTAAAGTTCAGTGGAGTCATCACGCGGAAAGCGGGGCAACTTGGGAAAGAGAAGATGAATTGATGGCAGAGTTCCCTCAGATTTTCTCTAATCCGTCCGAATCTCGAGGACGAGATTCTCTTTATGGGGGGTAGGTTTGTAACACCCTAAAATTCATCACAATTAAATTGTAGCAACCCTCTGAAATTTTTTTTCTAGGAGAGGGTATCCTATCTTAATAGGTATGGGTGAAGCAACTAGACGATCCACCACGCACTGTCTAGCGGGGTGGTGAATGACTCAACAACCCTTCTACATCTTCATCCAAGGGCGGAAGTGCTTCTTGTAACACCCCAAAATTCATCACAATTAAATTGTAGCAACCCTCTGAAATTTTTTTTCTAGGATTTATTAAGGCTTAAATAAATTTTCTATGATTTAATTGGAATTTCTAGCCTTTTTATCAATTTAAATATCACATTAAATAATTATTTTAGTCAAAATAAATTTTTGTTGCATTCATGCTGTTGCATATATTTTTTTGTTGCTAGTAAATCAAGTTGGAATTTAAATTCTGTTTAAATTCGAATTTGATTTGCTTTTGTTTGAGTTTTAGAAAAGTTTAAAACAGCCGAGTTCGGTTTTGCCCCTCGAACTCTTGGCCCAGTCCAACTTTGCCCCTTTATCTTTTCCTCTCCCGAGCCGGCCGATTCTTTCTCCTCTTCCTCGGCCCGTTCCACTTTCGGCCCGTTACCGGCCCATCCCGATTCACCCCGCCGCTCTCTCTCTCTGTTGGTCGGAGTTAAAACGCAAAAGATATGGCTTTTCTAAGGTTCAGGGGCTTGCTGGCAAAGTTTTAAAAGTTCTAGGGGCTTAACTGCGAAAAACCAGGGGCTAAAACATAATTTTGTATAAAAACTCGAGGGCTAAACCATAAAATAACAAAACTTGGACCTCGGGCATAATTTTAAATCTTGCAGGGGCTAAAACAGAAGAAAAAGGACGTATTTGGAAATATTTTTGAACTAACTAGGACCGCGGGTTGATTTCCAGAAAACTCAGGGGCTCTTTAGCAAAATCGCCCCGGCTGACCGTTACGCGGTCTGTTTGACTCGGGCTAGATCTAATCTAGGCCGTTGGATTTCGATCGGACGGTCCGAAACGGATCGGTCGAGGGGTGAACGTCGGCGACGACGGTCGCGGCGGCGCTGCCACCAAACGCAGCGGAGCTTCGCCGGCGCTTTGCGCAAAACGCGCTACGGTGCACGAACTTCGACGGGACTAGGACAGGAGGAGAGAGGGGAAGATGGCGAACTCACAGAGCTAGGTCTTGACGAGGTTGGGGCTACGACGGCGTCGGGCGGCGAAGAACTGCGGCCGGCGGCACTGATGATCGACGGCGAGCGATGTCAACGTGGTCGAAACGGGGAAACAACGTGAGAGCGACACAGGAAGATTGAGAGGGCGACGGCGGACTCACCCGAGGCAATTTCGGCGAGAAAAGACTCGGGACGGCGACCGACGACGGCGGCGGCTCGAGCTCGGTCAAAGGCGGCGGCGCTCGCTAGCGTGTCGAAGCTCAACTTGATGGGAGGGAAAGCGGGGGCAGCGGCCGAGTTAAATAGGTCGGGGAGGGGCTCGGGCCCTCGCCTAGGCGTGCGTGCCCGGGTAGGACTCGGCGGCGCGACGGGATCGGACCCGGGGAGGAGTTCGGTTCGGAGACGGCGAGAGGAGGAAGGAGAAACTGACGTGTGGGTCCCACGCGTCAGTGACAGAGAGAGAGACGGGGAGAAGAAGAGCGGGCCGAAGTTGGGCCAGAAGTGGAGAAGTGGGCCTGTGCGGGGAGAAAAAGAAAGCGGCCCGGGGAAAAGAATTCGGGCCGTGAAAAGAGACACAGGCGGCTCGGAAGAAGAAGAGATAGAGGGGCAAAGTTGGACCGGGCCAAGAATTCGAGGGGCAAAAACGAACTCGGCTATTTTAACTTTTCTAAAATTCAAACAAAAGCAAATCAAATTCGAATTTAAACAGAATTTAAATTCCAACTTGATTTACTAGCAACCAAAAATATATGCAACAGCATGAATGCAACAAAAACTTATTTTGACTAAAATGATTATTTAATGTGATATTTAAATTGATAAAAAGGCTAGAAATTCCAATTAAATTCTAGAAAATTTATTTAAGCCGTAATAAATCCTAGAAAAATTCAAAGGGTTGCTACAATTTAAATGTGATGAATTTTAGGGTGTTACATGGAGCACCGTTAGTTTAGTTTGGTTTGCTAGTTGCTTGATTCGTTTATTTGTTTAGATCAATGCTTAGGGTGCTCTGAAATTTCCTTTCCAAATATTTGTTTCCAAATATGGACTCAAAGAGAATATGCAAGGGTGAGAAATGCTAATGCCTATAGTCAAGTTCGTGACACACATAATCTCTTCTTCCATACATTGGTTCAAGAAAATGCTTTCTTTGGTCATCTGCATGGTTGCACTGTCTTCTCTCATAAAAGAATTGACTTTCCATATCTTCCTAGCAAGGGAGTCTTAGAGGATGTGGCTATTATGTTTGAAAGACTTAGACTCAGACCTTTTCTTGAACATAGGTGTGACTGGAATGAAATACTCATTAGACAGTTTTATGCCACCTATGAACTTGATATTGAAGAAAAAAGGGTAGAGTGGATGACAGGCAACAGTAGGTACTCAGCTACTTTTGAGGAGTTTGCTGTTGCTAATGAACTTGACTATGCCTATTTTACTGATGATCAAGCTAGTCTAGATGTCTATCATCAAGACCTTTATGACAACTCCCAGATTTATTATGAACCTGCTCGTCTTGGTCTAAAGGTCAAATATGGGACACCCACTGGGCTT
Organism: Echinochloa phyllopogon; assembly: GCA_033239725.1. Lineage (NCBI taxonomy): Eukaryota > Viridiplantae > Streptophyta > Magnoliopsida > Poales > Poaceae > Echinochloa > Echinochloa phyllopogon. The sequence continues at coordinate 19,851,031 of BTCW01000016.1, forward strand.
AGGAATCATCCAGCTGCTATTAATTATATTCTTAGATGTACCTTCACACCCTAAAAGTGGAAACAAGGATGCAATTAGAGAGTATTATTGGAATGCCATTCACTATATCATGACCGGCACAAGGTTCAATGTGGTTAAGATGATATTTGATCAAATGATTGAAAAACAGATGACTCTTGTTGGTAACATGTACTTTGCACCATATATCATATCATTAATCAAAGCCAAGACTGGTTATGATGGTCCTTGTGAAATTCAACATGGGTTGTTTCAACCGTTCGTCAATGCCAAGGATTTCCTGAACAGACCACTCAATCCCTATGAGAACATTGGAGATGATGAAGGTAATGAAAGTATTGGTGCAGAAGCACATGATGATGTGGATATGGGTCCTCCTGAGATGCCGCCTCCTCCTCCTCCTCCTCCTATGCAGCCATAGGGTTATTGGGTACCTCCTAAGGGATATTTCACTCCCTACTTTGACAGCATGGCTCAGTCCTTTGGGGCTCAGATGTCTACTGGCTTTGAGGCTATGCAGCAGGGCTTCCAGCAGAGGTTTGATGATAGGTTCGGTGCATATGAGCAGCAGATGAACACTCAGTATCTTCAGCCCATCATGACACAGCTTCAGGGGATGCAGCAGGTTACCAAACCGACATAAATGCCTTGACTACTAGGTTTGATGGATTGGCTACTTCAGACTCAGCTAGAGAGCTCCTTTTCTACATTCAACATGGCCTTCACCGACTTTAGTGACCACTTCTACGGTGTCTATCCTCGGCCACCTCCTCCACCACCACAGGACGAGTAGTCCTTTCTTGGTATTTGATGGCAAAGGGGGAGAGACTTGGAGTGATGTGATCTCCAGGGGGAGCTTTTTCATTGCATTATCATGAAACTTGAACTTGCATTGCATGTTTAATTTTATTGTTATATGTGATGAACTGTGTGTGGTTGTAATAAGCTAGAACTTGCTTATTTTTAAAGTTTGGCTTGTGTGATGCACTATTTGTGATATTTCTATCTTATGATGGACTTGTTCTAGTGGTTCTATGTTTTTTAGGCTAACAAATGGTGTGGGTAAAATTCTATATATATATATGTATGTATATATATATGTATGTATGTTGTTGCCTTGATCTTTATGTTGTAGGGAATGCTTCACCAAAGTGTTATGTCTATGCAAGTGTGAAAGTTGAAATATGAGATTCTTGTACACATGTAGCGGGAGTTATTCTCTCTTATTCAAATTTGAAGTCAAGTACTCTATCTCTTATTGGGAATTCTATGAAATGTGTAAGTGACTTCAAGTTTCACACTCAACTCTATCACTCCTTTGATATGGTTGTCATCAATTACAAAAAAGGGGGAGATTGAAGGCATCTAGACCCCTATTTTAGTTTTGGTAATTAATGACAACCGTTGTGGACTAACAATTTCATTTGAGATGATGAGAATAGGTTAGTCCCGAGAGTTGGAATGAGCTTCAAGATATGATGTATGAGTTGCATGAATGCTTTGGATCATGGGGAAGCTCAAGGCAAAGGTATAAGATAGGGTTTTATATTTGACCGGTCATGAGAAGATTAGAGGATGTAATATGACCAGGTTGGTAGGCTAGATAGCCGTACTATCAAGAGGGATCAACGTCATTGGTTTGACGTGTCAATAGTGCCACTTTGATCATTGACTTGCATGTTGTGCATCTTGATGAGCGGTAACCTTCATGGAAAATGCATTGTTGAAAATCCTGTGAAAATCCAATTCTGTCGAGACTGGTCGGAATGTCCGCGGCTGTGGCTCGGACAGTCCAAGAAATCAGTATAAAATTTATTTGAAAAAACTTTGGAAAATTCCATTTGTACTTAACCTATCGTCTGTCGGGCAGTCCGAGGGTGCAGGTCGGACTATCTGAAGACTTGTGTTGACTGTGGGCCCATGTGCGTTGACTTGGTGAGCTGTGCACTGATCGTCGGATAGTCCGTGATTGGGATCGGACGGTCCGTAAAATAGCTTGGATTTAGACAGAGACGGTTTTTGATGTTTCGGGGGGGTCAGACCGTCCGACCTTGCCTGGCGGACCGTCCGAGGTTGTCTCGGACAGTCCGTGTGTGTGGGTCGGACAGTCCGCCCTGCCCAACGGTCATCTCTGACACACGTTTGACTGCGTGTTGTGACCATTATGTTTTGAACGTGGACAGTGCGAGGGTGTAGGTCGGATAGTCCGAGGTGGCCGTTTTCCACGCGTTTTTGTACGTAACGGCTAGTTTTTAGGAGAGGGCTATATATACTTCAACCTCGCAGGCTTATAGACTCTCTTGGCACTTTGGGAAGCTTTCTTGACATTCTAGAGCCATTGTTCTCCTCTCTCTCACTCACTTGCTTTGAGATTGCATTTCTTTGTGAGATTGAGAGCATCTAGTGCATTGCATCAAGGATTTGATCATTGTGGCACTAGGGATTCATCAGACGAGCGAGTTGATTTGTTACTCTTGAAGGTTGCTACCTCCTAGACGGCTTGGAGCTCGTGATTCCATTGAGGACTATAGCATATTGGTTTTATTAGACCCAGCTCATCCCCGTGGGGAGCCCTAGTGCTCTTTGTTAAAAAGAAGGATGGAAGTATGAGAATGTGCGTGGATTACTACGCACTAAATGAGGTCACTATTAAGAATAAGTACCCTCTCCCTAGAATAGATGACCTCTTTGACCAGTTGAAAGGGACAAATGCTTCTCTAAAATTGACTTAAAATCCGGGTACCATCAGCTGAAGATTAAGGAAAGTGAGATCCTGAAGACAGCCTTTGTCACCCGTTATGGGCAATATGAGTTCACGATGATGTCATTTGGGCTCACTAATGCACCTGCTTAGTTCATGAACCTCATGAACAAGGTGTTTGTGGACGAGCTAGATAAGTCTGTCGTAGTCTTCATTGATGACGTACTTATCTACTCCAAGAGCATCCAAGTACATGAGTAGCATCTGTGAGTCACTTTGGAGAAGTTGAGAGTGCACAAACTCTATGCCAAATTCAGTAAGTGTGAATTTTGGCTGTAGAAAGTGGCTTTCCTTGGTCATATTCTGACCACGGAAGGACTAGAAGTGGACCCCGAGAAGGTCGAAGCAGTCTCCAATTGGCGACAACCAACCAATGTGAAATCAGAAGCTTTCTTGGTTTAGTTGGGTACTATCAGAGATTTGTCGAAGGATTCTCCAAGTTAGCCCGGCTTATGACAGAGCTGCTCAAGAACGAGAGGAAATTCATTTGGACAGAGTCATGTGAAATAAGTTTCCAAGAACTAAAGAGAAGACTGACAACTGCACCGGTACTAACCCTACCAGATATCCATCGGGACTTTGTCATTTATTGTGATGTGTCCCGATAAGGATTAGGGTGTGTGCTCATGCAAGACGGGAAAGTAGTGGCATATGCTTCCAGATAGCTCAAGCCCCATGAGCAGAATTACCCCACACATGATCTAGAATTTACAGCCGTAGTGCATGCCCTCAAGATTTAGAGACACTATTTAATTGGAAATAAGTGTGAGATATACACAGACCATAAGTGCTTGAAGTACATCTTCACCCAACCAGATCTAAACCTAGGACAAAGAAGATGGTTGGAATTGGTTAAGGATTATAATGTGGAAATTCATTACCACCCTGGTAAAGCTAATGTGGTAGCAGATGCTTTCAGTCAAAAATCTTATGGGCCCAAGAATGCCCACCTGCAAGAAGAGATGGCACGATTGAATGTGCACATCGTTCATCAGAATTCTAGCCACGAATTTAGTGTCCGACCCACTCTGGAGGATGAAATTAGAAGAGCCCAAGACTCGGACAAGGATTTGGTGAAGATCCGCAAGCAAACTGGAGAAAACAAGGCACCAGACTTTAGAGTCGACGATAAGGGAACCTTGTTGTATAAAGATAGGATTTGTGGAGATTTTCGATAGAAAATCATGGATGAGGCTCATAACTCTATGTATTCTTCCACCCGGGATCCACAAAGATGAATTTGGATTTAAAGCAAAAATATTGGTGCAATGGAATGAAAGCAGATATTGCCCAGTTCGTCGCCCACTGTGATACTTGCCAAAGGATCAAAGCCGAACATCAGAAACCGGCAGGATTACTGTAACCCTTGCCCATCCCGGTTTGGAAATGGGATGAGATAAGAATGGACTTCGTAGTAGGTTTTCCTAGGACACAGAAGGGATATGACTCCATATGGGTAATAGTGGTCCGACTCACTAAAGCCACACACTTCTTACCTGTATGGACCAATTATGGTGGAGAGAAGCTAGCCAAGCTTTATGTATAAAACATAGTGAAGCTACATGGAGTGCCTAGCAGGATTGTTTCGGATCGAGGGACCCAGTTCGCCTCTCGATTCTGGAAAAGCCTGCATAAAGCCATGGGCACCAAATTGGATTTCAGCTCCTCCTATCACCCACAGACCAATGGTCAAACATAAAGAGTAAACCAAATTATGGAAGATATGTTGAGAGTATGTGTCCTGACCTATGGTAAAGATTGAGAACAAAGTTTGCCCTATGTAGAGTTTCCGTACAACAACGATTATCAGGCAAGTTTAGGCATATCGCCATTCGAAGCCCTTTATGGAAGGAAGTGTAGGACCCCTCTAATGTCGTCAGAAGTAGGAGAGCGCACCCTAGTGGGACCCACGCTCATAAAAGAAGCCGAAGAAAAAGTGGCTGAAGTTAGAGAGAAGCTAAAGAAAGCCCAGTCCCGACAGAAAAGCTACGCGGATAAGAAGAGACGGGAAATAAGTTTCAATCCCGGGAACTTCGTCTACCTCAAGGTTTCACCCACTGGAGGGACCTAGAGATTTCAAGTCCATGGGAAGTTAGCCCCTCGATAAATTGGGCCATATCAAGTATTGAAGAAAGTTGGAAAGGTAGTATACCGGTTGGAGCTATACGAAGCAATGTCAGACATACACCCAGTGTTCCACATCTCACAACTGAGGATATGCTTGAGAGTGCCTGAAGTAGAGCATGTGCCCATAGAAGCAATAGATTTGCAGCCAGATCTATGGTACCAAGAAGTACCTATCAAGATCTTGGACACCCACACAAAAAGGACAAGGAATTCTGAAGTACGGATCTACAGAGTGCAGTGGAGCAGACACAGAGTGGAAGAAACTCCATGGGAACGAGAAGACACTTTGAAGAAGGAGTTTGCCCATTTCTTTAGGAACCAGCAAAATCTCAAGGCTGAGATTCCTTTTAAGTGGGGTAGGTTTCTAACTCCCGCATTTTTACCTCTGCTAAATCACCAAATAATCCACGCGATAAAAATTTGTTTCAAAACCTTTTTGCTGCCTGAGCTCCCAAAGTTTTAAGCCTGAATACTACCCCTTCTCGTTTTCACCACCACGTTGTCCCATCCCGCATCATCCACCCTCGGGTCGCTAGCGCTCGACTGACCGCCGGCGAATCCGCCACGAATCTCTCTCTCTTTCCTTTCTTTCTTTTGTCTCTTTTTCCCTTTTCTTTTCTCCTTTTCTTTTTCTTCTCCTCCCTTCCTCCTTTCTTTTCATCACTGCTTCACCCTGCTCTATGTCGTTGAATAAATAAAGTTTGAATTTTTTGCAAGAAAGAAGATAAAATTGTCGCTCCGGTCGGTGCATTTGAGCCGACCGGAGAATGCCCTGTCTAACAGAGAGTTGCACGAGTACAGGAACGACACAGGAACGCATGGCACGACGGACCAAGACCCCGGGCCAGTTCGGCCGAACCAGGCAGTTCGGGCGAACTGGCCAGTTCGGGCGAACTGACCGGTTCGGCCGAACCAGCCCGGCTGCCCCCTCTCGCGCACCTGCATGTAGGTTTGCACCTTCTTCCCCCCTGTTTACTTTCCTGTGTTGTCTTGTTTCGAAAAATTAAAAATGCATGCCTCACATAAACGAAACGAACTCGGTCTCTCTTTTATATCATGATTGCTGCCTGTTGTTTATTTCAAACTCAGTATCTAGTACTTGTGAAAATATTCATCATGATAGGACCCCCCTGATCTAAGTTGTTAATGTTTGTGATATGACTTGATAAAATGAACCACTTGTTCACACCAACATTCGGGAAAAGATGAAAATCCTGCTCTATCCCTTCATCCTGTCCACAAATACAACATATGCTTGAGAGTTTACTCCTGAAACCTGTCATATCCTGTATGAAGTCTTGTTGAAAGTTGTGTTCTTGGAATGGATCACATTGTCTGAGGTCTGTTGCAAGCAAATCTATCATCAGAGTGTAGTGGAAACCCTCATGCCATGATGATACCCTGAAAAAAAAAAGAAATAAAGGACTCATAAAAGTCCAAAGAAAAAAAAAGAGAGAGAAAAATCCCAAAAAGGGAAAAGAAAAGAAAAAGGGTTCAAGAAGGCTGAGGGACAACACGAACTCTCTATCGTTAACTTGCAACATGACCAAAGGCAGTGATGAGAAGCTCCAGGAGCCAATCTTTGGCTTGACTGAAATACTCGACATGACAAGACCACCACCTGAGAGACAAAGAGAAATACAAAAGAGAGTGAGTGATAGGAGAAAGCTCCAGAGAGCTGAGTGTCAGGGATGAAGGGAAACGAGCCATTTAGTTGCGAAAACCAGAAAAACCCCGAATGCAGGATGAGCAAGAGGACCTTGTTGTAAGAGTCGTTCCATTTATCAACCACCCAAGATCCGGGAAGTAGCCACTACAAATTCACAGGTATAAGAAAGGTTTGAATATTCAATATGCAAGTATTCATGATTATAAAAGAACTCTTACCTTAGTCTTGCTCATGTTTTAATTTCTTTACTCGGGACGAGCAAATATCTAAGTTTGGGGGAGCTTGTTGGCGGTCGTTACAGACCGATTTCCAACCTCCAACCGAGTATAAAACAAACACAATGGGGACACACACCATAGCTATAGGGCTTATCACTGACTATTTCCACGAGTTTTGGTGATTGTCCAATGTGCAGGTACAAAATGGAGAAACACGTGCTATAAGGGTCAGAAATGACCGTTTCGGCCGAACGACTCCGTTCGGCCGGTTGCCCCCCTAGCTGGGCAAGACTTGTGGACCACAACCACGCCACTCTGGGCCGGCTCAACCCATATCCAGAAGACCGGTTGCCCATATCCAACCCGACGGAGCCCACAAGTCCACCGGAGGCCCTCTAGGCCAGCCCAGGACGCGAACCGACCTGCCAACCGACCTCAGGAGCTGGATAAACACGTGTGCAAGGCAAAGGCGGTGCAGAACTGGGCGGGCCCACTTCGGCCGAAGAGGCCCGTTCGGCCGAAGGCAGGAACCGCCTCCAGGGCGCGATCCTGGCCTTTGGCTGCTGAAGCGGTGGATCCACCGGTTCGGGCGAACTGGGCAGTTCGGCCGAACCGGGGATTTCGACCGAACGGCCCGGCACCGCCTCCCAGCTGCCTTGGCTGCTACTCTGCCTCCACCGTCCTTCCCTGCTATAAATAGAGGCCCGGTTTCACCTGCAAAAGAAACAACACAAGAGTAGAGTGCAGGCGAAGCACTGTTAGTTCTCCACTTGTATCAGTAGAGATAGGGAGAGAGGAGAGGTGAGCGTCCCGGAGAGGAGCCGAAGTGTCGGCCCCTCTTCCCGCTGTACCTCTACGGATGCGACTTCACTTCGAGTAACATCTGGGTCGTGTCTGGTAACTCTTGTATCTCTCTCTGATTAATTGAGCATTCAGTTCTTACTTTTATATGCTTGCTGGTTCTTCGTTCAATGCTTAGTTGATTGGTATAACTGTATACTGGTTGCTTAGCTTGGGTGCTTATCTTTCTATAGGAGATAAGTATTAGTTGACTAGTGTAGGCGTGGTGCCTATACTTGAGACTAACTTAGTTTATTCCCGTCGCAACGGAGGTGGTAGCCGTAAGGTGGTGACAGCCCTTCCGGTCTTCGTAGCTCATCACGTTAGTTCCGGTCCGTAGGATCCCCCAGTTGGGAAATACTGGCACCCCTTCTCATCCCTTTCTGTGTGTCCACCGGTTCCCTTGTCCTGAAGCAAGTATCTATCTATATCCTCTGATCTGCTCGATCAATCAGCAGAATACCTCTACCAGACTCGTACCCTCTCTACCCTCTTATCACTCCTCTTCTCTCTTTGTTGTTGTCATCCACCTCATCCATACCTTTCACTACATTCCATCAACCTAGGACAACTTAGTTTAGAATCAGTCCACTTCTCGTTCTCCGTGGAAATCGATACCTTGGAATACTCCCGGGTGAAAGCTACATCGGTATCCGTCCGCTTGCGGATTTATCTGTAGGCCGTAAGGAGTGCCAACACTGAGCGGCCCACTTGGCGCTGCACCACTTGTCGACTATCACCTCCCAGCACGTGGGATGCGGGGCGCACCACCACGGAATCGCCTACAAGACATCAAGTGTATGACATATAACAAGATCGAATTTAAAGTACTTAATCTTAGAATAAAACAGTATCGATTTACATACCGCCAGATACTGCTCCTTGGTCAACTTCATGTTTCTTGCCTCCGTTTTCTTCACGGAGATCTTGAGTGCCGCGAAATAATCAATTACGGCCTGCACGCGCGCCTCGTAGTGCAGGTCCTTGACAAGCTTCCAGCAGGCTGCATGTGCCACAGCATCCGCCGAAGCCTCCTGTCCCGGGGCGCATCTGTAAAAGTCCTACGCATATATACACCATGAATGTTGCATTATTTGTAGATTGTTCAATGAAAGTGCTGTGTTGAGCGGTGAAGTGCAACGAATACTTACCCAAAGCTCTCCCTTTACCCACTCGGCCTTGTTGTTGAAGATCCTGCGCTCCCGGTCCTCCCGATCGCCAGCGGTGACGTAGTGGTCAAAGGTGTAGGCCAGCTCCTCCCTGCTGCCAATGGTCACCAGACCCGGAAACATCTCCCTGCAAAGAAGACCCAGGATGCCGTTGACTTTGCGGGCGTGACCAGCGCCTCGGGTGACCATCACCCAATTCCTGCCCAAGTGATTAAGATAAATTGTTAGTCCATATTGTGATTTCCAACATATGAATATGAAACGAGAAGGTCTGTGTAACATCTAAAATTACTTACCTTGGAGGGCTGGGTGCGATCACGGGACGACGCTCCATAGGTATCGGGCGCTTCGGGAGTTGTGAGGGGCCTCGCTGCTAAAGGGCCAAGTTCTTAGAGGAGGTGGAGCCCTCTACGTCCTCGACCTCGTCCCTGGGGACCTCGGCCCCGTGCTCCTCGGCCCCGTGCTCGTCGGCCCTGTGCTCCTCGTCCTCGCGGTCCTCGTGCTCCATGGCCCGAGTGTCCGCCGCTGAAGAAATAAAGGATTCGTCGGACGAAGATGACGAAGGTACGGGGGTCCGCTCTCGCCTCTTGCCCTTGCCTCGCCCCCCGCCTTTGGCCTTCTTCTTTCGCCCCTTGCCCTTGGCACCAGACGACCCAGCTGCATCGGACCCCCCATCTTTAAACTTCTGGTACAATGACATGACGTTCCTCATCGCACCGCCACGACCCACCATATTGGTTCAATCACCTGCGATCAACAAAAACATACAATTATTAGATTTCACATATAAACATAAATTATTAGAAAAACATGTAATATATAAGAAATATGACCCGACATAAACTATTAGAAAGAGATGATGCAATATATAAACGTACTTTTATTAGAAATAATCATCCGGATCAGGATTATCTGGATCAACGGTCGCATCATCACTATCGTACATTTCGAGATGTTCATGGTCGTCCTCCAAAGGCGGAGGAATGTCGTCGTCTTCGTCATTGCCTAATTGTAATCGCTCTAGTAACTCTACCTCCTTAGCATTATGAACCACATCTCCAGTGTCCTCGTCAACAAACATTTCTGAGTCTAAATCCATTCCGACCGCTTGGGTTAAGTCTATCTCAAAAGACCCTTCTAGCCCATTTTCTTGGAAGAACTCTCCATCATAGGTGTTTGGATCTATGTTATAATCTTCATTGTTTGGGACTGGTAGTTTACCGCGTGGCGACACTTTGTATACAACGTCCCAACCCTCAAGCCTTTTGTCCTTTTTGCACGGGTATGACAAATAATACACCTGGGTGGCTTGTTGAGCCACTATATAGACATCATCTCCAGGTAAGACAGATGATTGTCGAATTTCGACTAGCCCAAGACTAGGGGTTCGTCTCACCACTGAAGGATCAAACCAATGACATTTGAAGATAACAGGAGAAAGAGGTTTGCTTCCACCAAAATTAAGCTCGTATATTTCTTCAAGTCTCCCATAGTAATCGGCCCCAATTACGGAGATTGTGTATTCGGAGAACAACAGGGAGATGATGCCGAAACTCAGCCTCGGTATGAGTAGAGCATGGAAACTACCCATCTACACATCCTCGAGCTGTCCAAAAACGTGGACAATTCGAAACAGATACGGTTAGACATGCAAAGATTCACATATTCACAACCGTATCTCTTTCGAACGGGAGACGCCTAACTAGGTTACGTGACACAGTTGTGCACAATCTTGGCCTGCTGTATTTAACTGTACGGTACGAATTCTTTGTCATGTCTTTGCATATCCTACAGTAAATAAGATGTCATATCATCTTATTTACTGTAGGAAATGCAAGAACATGGCAAAGAAGCCACATGGTAAAGATAAATACAAGAGACGAATAAGGTACACAACTTAAATATGAATCTATGAATTAAATACTGAGGGTGTATGGTTTTGCATGTGCTCACCTACGGGCTCGACGGCGGGCGAGTCGGTGACGCTCGTGTCGGTGCAGACGGCAGGGAACGACGTGCGGCGTCGGGGTCCAAGTCGAAGACGGTGCAACAGCCTCACTGAAATAAAAACAATTTTTTGTCAAATAAAAAATTCGGTAGCACCTCCCCTACAAGGGAAGGTTTCTGAAACCACACATCCTGCAAAAAAAACACGGCACGAAGGCCGGCAAACCACCACGGCACGAAGGCCGGCAAACCACCATGGCACGAAGGCTGACAAGCACATACACAAGGATAGGATGATCTACAATGATTCCAATATGTACTACGACAACACTATACCACAGCAGCAGCAATGACAAAAATAACAAAGGTACTTGTTACTTGTTATGGTATAAGGCATCCTAGTTTTGTTAACTACTAACTAGCAACTAAATATAGGTCACACATACAAGTTCTACACATGCATTGTCCAATTTTATCGTTCATTCCTAGAAAATAAGCATATTATTGTTCAAAATTAGCATCCATTCCTTGATGTTCACTATCATCCATTTTTACAAACTAGCATTCTATCATCCATTCCTTGATAGCTCACGAGGCAGGCATGCATCAAGGCAAGAAAGGGGTCACGTACCGATGCGGGCTTGTCAGCGGCGTGGGGAGGGGCAGGACCGGCGTGGGGAAGGAGAAGCCGGCCGAGGCCGCCGGGTGGTCGACGACGGGAGCAGCAGCGGGCGGGTCCTGGCCACACACAGCCCAGCCGCGGCGTCCGGGGTGGAGAGGCCGGGAGGAGACTGGCGGCGGGGAGGAGCCCGGCGGTGTCGGCGTCCCGCGGCGAGGAGGAGGCCAGCGGCGTCGGGGAGGAGCGGCGACGGCAGCGGGCAGAGAGGCAACGGCGGCAGGCGGGCCAGGGACCGGCGGCGGGCGGAGAGGCGACGGCGGCGGACGGGCCGGGGACCGGCGGCAGTGGCGGCTTTCGGTCGGCCCGGGCGGCGAGCGGCCGCGGGGCGGACTGCGGACGGGGGAGGAGGGCGGTGCGGCGGGCACCGGCGGCGGGCGGGCCGGGGACCAGCAGCGGCGGCCGCTTTCGGTCGGCCCGGGCAGCGGGCAGCGGGCGGCCGCGGGGCGGACTGCAGGCGGGGGCAGAGGGCGGTGCGGCGGGCGGCGAGCAACGGCGGCGGAGGCGGCGGAAAACGGCGGCGGAGGCGGCGGAAAACGGCGGCGGAGGGGGCGGGGGAGGCGGTGGTGGGCGGGGCGACTGTGGCGGCGGCGCGGCGTGTGTGCGTGTGTGTGGCGGCGTGTGTGTAGGGTTGGGAACGCTTGGGCGGTTAAGTCCCCCGGCGCACCCCCCTCTTTGCCGAGTGTCGTAGATCTGACATTCGGCAAACAGATCGGCCACGTGGCCGCGCGCTGGCCGCTGACGTGGCCGCGCGCGGCCGAGGAGGTGGGCACGTGGCCTGTTTGCCGAATGTCTGGCCCAGGGCACTCGGCAAACAGGCCTTTGCCGAGTGCCTACACTCGGCAAAGGTGCCACGTCGGCCAATGACGTGGCCCGCGCGTCCGCGGTCCGGCCAGCCCTCGTGGCCTCTTTGCCGAGTGCCCCCGAGTAGGCACTCAGCAAAGGTCCTCTTTGCCGAGTGTCCCCGACCTGACACTCGGCAAAGGTGCTGTTTGCCGAGTGTAGCACTCGGCAAACATTTCCCAGAACATTTGCACCGTACCAAATTTTTCAAATTTGATCAAATACACATCAAAATATCTTGTCAAATACATTCAACAATGCACATTCTATGCTTCAATGAAATGTTTTCATTATTTCATGCCTATATAGCTCATAATTTCTTCACAACTTTCATTATTTCATGCGGAGAAGGGCGTAGAAATAATTTAAAAAAATATCAAATGGGTCCGGAAAAATATGATAACTTCAAATAAAGCAATCTACGTCATCTATTGCCTATAGAAAAAGTTATGAACTCAAACTCTAATTCAACTTCACTTCGTTTCGAAATCCAGCTGTCTCCTTCTCAACTCTCCGAAACTTCTATGGGGATATGCTCCGATTGGAAAGGGTCGTATATATAAACTTTTCAAAATCATCTCAACTTTTTCCCACAGGCTCCACATAAGATATAAAGAGCCTTTGACAAGTATCACTAGAAAAAATAAAGTTTGGACCCCAAAAACATAAGTTTAAAAACTAAGGTCCTGACTTTGCCGAGTGTTTACCAAGAAACACTCGGCAAAGGCTAGCTTCGCCGAGTGTCGAGTGGTGAACACTCGGCAGAGGCTAGCTTCGCCGAGTGTTGCCTGGTAAACACTCGGCAAACCCACCAAGTTTGACAAAAATATTTTTAAATTTTCAAACTTTTATGTTTGAATTCCAAGTTTTTTAAGAATATTTTCAAATTTTCAAATTTTTTTGCCGAGTGTCTAAGTAGACACTCGGCAAAAGTCCAACCCCGAGCCTGGCTGGACATGTGCAGTGCACGTGCCACCTCTTTGCCGAGTGTCGGCTGGAGGACACTCGGCAAAGCTGTGACAATTCAAACGGCCGCCAACGGTCGTGGGCGCGCGCGGCACGTGCTGGACACGTGCCGCACCTTTGCCGAGTGTCTCTAACCTGACACTCGGCAAAGGTGCTCTTTGCCGAGTGTCTTTGACCCGACACTAGGCAAACCAGGGGCCGCCCAAACGGCTACGGACGGCCGCGGACGGCCGTTGGCGGGCGTGTCGCCTGACGAGCACGTGCGCCTTCTTTGCCGAGTGTCTCCAGCTTGACACTCGACAAAGCTATGATTTGCCGAGTGTCGCTGGCCTGACACTCGGCAAAACACCTCTTTGCCGAGTGTCCCCTCTATGCCGATTGCCTTGCCAATGGCACTCGGCAAAGTCTTTCTTTGCCGAGTGCCCGACAGAATGCACTCGGCAAAGGGCTGGACACTCGGCATATACCCGGTTTCTCGTAGTGTCTTATCCCCTTTTCCCAAGAAACACTGCACTTTCACAATGATGTAAAAGTAAAAGCAATAGATGAAGTGGAGGAACAAGTTAGTGACTTGACCTTAGAAGTTGGAAAAGCTAAAGAATATAGTGACAAACTAGGTTGCGCGGATACTTGCGAACCCTTGCGTATCAGATACTGATACTCCTCCGATACTTGTCTGACACTAATACTCTTACGATACTTGTCGGACAAGTATCGAATAATTTAGTAATTTTTAAATAAATAAAATAAGCATGATACTTTGTTGATACATTTCGGATTCTTTCAAGACACTTCAAAACCATAATCCCTCACATCCTGCCTATAAATACATCATTTCATATCCTATAATAAAAGCAGGAAGATAGTAAAAGACATGATGAGTTATTATATCAATGCTTAGGCAATTACCTACTCCATATCTTTTGGGAAATGTTTATGAATTAGGTATATATTTTCATTTTTATATTATATACTTGTAAAAATATAAATATAAGACATATAATCGTGTATCCCTGTATCGGTGTTTTTAAGAAAATAGCGTATCAGAGTATCGCCGTGAAACGAACCGGATTCTCGACGACAAGAATCCGACTCCCTGTACCCTCAAGATAGTCCCAGGAATAGCAGCTATCTCGTACAGAATTCATCTCAGTCGAATATCACATCCATACAACGATAAAAGATCCAATACATGACATATATAAAACACAACGTCTGGTACAAGCCATCTGGGCTAAATCGACAATAAGAAACAGTTACGCAGCGGTAGCTAGAACATCAGGGACCATTCCTCCATAGGCATCCTTGAGCGTAGCACGCTCCCTTTAGTCGTACCACCCGTCCTGGTTGAACTCGTGGTCGGGGTCTTCACCTGAGAACCCAAAGTCTGTCCCCAAGGAAATGGGACAGGTTCACGTCACCAACCATAATATGAAGCAAGCTTTAAAGTGGCCTATTCTAAGGTATAGAAATAATCAAGGTTTGAGCCAGGGTTTTCCTATGCGAGCAGCAGCAATAACCCAAATTCATCTCATCACGAACTCCTTTCCTCACAAGCACATCCACTCCCCAGATCCACCCATCAGCCTCACATTCACGTCGGGCACGTCCTACCACAGCAGGTTCCCGCAAAAATCATCCACCAACACCTTTCACTCACTAGTCGACTCGGTGAGCTCCTTCCCCACCTTGTCTCATCAGCAACGCTGGACCAAACTCTCATAACCCAAATCAAGGATGAGGTAAGAAAGCAGATTCCCATGCTAGTCGGAACTTATCAGAAGCGGGTCGTCCGTAACCGTGGACACGGCTATACGTATAGTTTACACTCTGCAGAGGTGGCACTCCAGGAATCCATCCGGGCTGCAAGGCTAGTCCGCAACCAACCTGAGACACAGCCCACAGCAGAGATGATAAACAGTAACGGCGCCAATCCTGTCTCCCTGGGCTCGGGAAACATCCGATCTAACATCTGCCCCAGGGATGTGAAACCTTCCCACCGGGGCCAGTCGGCGGCCGTGGTAAATCAGGGAGAGTACGCCGCAACGAGTCCCCCTTACACATATCAAGCTCGATTCTCCTGCAGTCTCGGCGCCGCACTAGAGTAGGCTTGCTGGAACCCTCACCATACTGGGTAGATGGTGAGCACGGTATTCCCACGTCCAAAGGTGGAACTCGACTCGGTCCTTAATTGTCGGTAAAGCGAGTATCAGCGTCATAAGCGATCCACCGCAACGGTCCGCAATCGGCACCCATAACAGGTATAGCCGCCCAAACTCCTCAAGTAACCAAGTATCCAAAACCATGTACCCACAATAGGTACTCCGTAGGGACTGCCCGAGTGCAGTCCCCAAGCACCTCGATCAAACGATCGAGTTGTTATTACTCGCTTACACCGCCTAGCTGCTCTACTCCTCCCATACAACCCACAACTCACGCCAAGTGGTTCAAATCACAACCATCCCAACACATGCATAGCATAGCATATTTCATAAAGTGAGTAGTAGGTAGCAAGGTAACAGGATATTAACAAAGGCAGTGCAGGTTTATCATGCGAGTAAAGTAAAGCGCTAGCATACTAGTTTGCATGTCTAATAGGTATTTCAAAGATTGGTCGGGCGTGAACCTGGGCAAAGGTCTTCGTCCTCGTCAAAGCAGTTGTCGTAGTGGTCCGGCTCCTCCTGACTCTCCGGAGCTCCTAAGGTTGCGTAAACATAAATAAGGCACGGCTACTAGCAAGGAAACACCAAGACAGCAAGGAAAGAAGAATCAAGAATCACCAAACTCTACACTAACGTGTAGGTCATGATTTTAGAAAAATATAGAAACTGGTTTCATATTTTTCTGAGCTACGGTTGATTTATTATTAATTTTCGAAGTTTAAATCATTTTCTGAAATTATTAAATAATTTCCGAAAAAGAAAAACAGCAGAAATCAGCCTGCTGACGTCATGCTGACGTCAGCAGTGGGGTCAGCCTATGCTGACGTCATCGTGGGCCCGGATGACGTCAGCGTTGACTCGGTCAACGTTGACCAGTCAACGGTCAGCGGGGTCAGCGGTCAGTGGAGCCCACATGTCAGTCTCCTAGGGCCGCTGACAGGTGGGGCCGGTCTGTCAGCGCGGAAGAAAAAGAAAAAGGAAAATATAGCTGGGCTGGAACTGGACCGAAAGTGATTGGGTCGAGAAAAGTTCAAGGATGGAAACCAGACTTTGATGAAAGCTTTAGGCCCACGAAAACGAGGATTAGATCTGAACGCGCAGGATAGTTCGAGGGGCGAAACTGGACGTAATCACAGGAATTCGGCCCACGAAGGCTGGCTGCGGGATTCGCTCTGGTGGACTCGGTCCACCGTGAGCCGTGAGTGCGGTGCACGTGAACCAGGCGTACGGGATCAAATTGTGGCCGACTCGAAATCTTCTGTGCCGTGTAGTGTGTGGTGATGGTATGGTCCTTCGTGTGGCTTGGCCACGGCGCGACGCGACGCGCGCGGCGCGCACTGGCGCGCGGCCAGCGGCTCTGTCGACGGCGGCGATCACCGAAGTTGGCTCGGTTGGGTCCAAGAAGCGGTGGAGAAGCTCGGCTAGGGCTCCGCGAGGCCAAACGTTAGGGAAAAGGTGGGGGCTTGGCTGTGGTTTGGGCTTCCCGACGCGAGCGGCGGCGGCGTCGTGGGGAAGACGATGGGCTCCACCTCTCCTTGCTCCGGCTTCTGCTCAACCTTTCCCCACCTCCTCTCCCACTCCTCACCCCTCGCGATTGGAACAGGATGAAACCCCAAAGGGGCAGCGCGGCTTGGGGAAGAAGAAGGCCGGTGGGGGGTTTTATAGGGCGGCGGCTGCTAGGGTTCGGGCACGAACGGCGAGATGGATGTTGTGGGCGGCCGCGGACATGCGTCTGCATCGCATCGGGCCGCACTGGGTTGATGGGATAGGCTCGGCGGGAGTGGGTGCTCACGGGTGCGCGCGGCAGAGAGAGAGCAGAGCGACGCCGGCGCGGGGAAGGAAAGAGAGCGGGAAGAAGAAGGCTGCCAGGTGGGGTCCGCACGTCAGAGAGAGAAGAGGAAGACGCGGAGGCGACGCGTGGATCGGCTGGGCCGTTGCTGGGCCGCAAGGCCGGCTTGGCTGGGTCGGCTGATCGGCTCGGGAAAAGAATTGGAGGAGGTTTTCCAGACTTGGGTTAGGAGATTCGGGCCGAGAAGAATAGTTTGGATTTGATTTAGTTTGAGTTAGTTTTTGTTTGAATTCAAATCTAGGATTTAAATTCAAACCAACCAAAACCCCAACAAAACCAAAAGAACTCCAAATCACTACTATTTGATCCTTAGCACTTCAAATTATTTTTAATTTAATTTAAATTTGCCTAAGAGCAAAGGGAGCAAATAGAAACAATCTTATATGTTTGTAGCATGCACAACAATTCACCAAAAAATTTTAAAATTTACTTTTTCGCATTCAACAAATCCTAGGGGAAATTTAGGGTTGTTACAGTCTCCCCCCCTCACAAGAATCTCGTCCTCGAGATTTGTGGTTACCTATGGTTTAAACAAGTGGGGGTATCTCTCTTTTAGTACTGACTCCTTCTCCCAAGTAGCCTCCCTTTCTGAATGATTGCTCCACTGCACTTTGCAAAATGGGATAGTTGTGCTTCTGGTCTCTTTGACTGCTCTGTCTAGTATCCTCTCTGGGTACTCCAGGTACTCCAAGGTGTCTTGTAGGTCTAATGCCTCTCTCTTGACCTCATGTTCTGGTACTCTTAGACACTTCCTCAGCTGGGATACGTGGAACACTGGGTGTACTCCCGCTAAGTCCTCTGTAGGTCTAGCCTGTAGGCTAGCTTTCCTATTCTCTCCTATATCTGATACGGTCCCACAAAACGGGGTGCTAGCTTCCCTTTCACTTGGAATCTCCTATGCCCTCTGAGGGGTGACACTTTTAGGTAGATGAAGTCCCCTACTTCGAACTCTAGATCTCGTCTCCTCTTATCCGCATAGCTCTTTTGTCGGCTCTGAGCTACCTTCAGGTGCTCTCGGATCTTTGCCACATTTTCTTCTGCCTCCGCTATCATATCAGGACCAAAGAACGTTCGTTCTCCCACCTCTGACCACATTAGAGGCGTTCTGCATTTTCTGCCATATAGTGCTTCAAAGGGGGACATCTGCAGGCTGGCCTGGTAGCTGTTGTTGTAGGAAAATTCTGCATAAGATAGACACTTCTCCCAGTCTGTACTGTAAGCCAGAACACATGCCCTCAGCAAGTCTTCCAGAATCTGGTTCACTCTTTCGGTCTGCCCATCTGTTTGGGGGTGGTAAGCTGTGCTATACTCCAAGGTTGTCCCGATGGCTTGATGTAGGCTTTCCCAGAACTGAGCTGTGAATTGTGTACCTCTGTCTGACACAATACTTCTTGGCGCCCCATGCAGCTTGAGAATGTTGTCTATATAAAGTTCTGCTAGCTTGCTCACTGGGTATGTGCCATTGACTGGTATGAAGTGGGCTACCTTTGTCAGCCGATCAACTATGACCCAAACGGCATCATTCCCTTTCTGAGTGCGAGGTAGACCAACCACGAAATCCATGCTGATGTCTTCCCACTTCCACATTGGAATTTCCAGAGGTTTCAGCAGCCCTGCTGGCCTTTGATGTTCTGCCTTGATTCGTCGACAGGAGTCGCATTTGGCTACATACTCTGCTATGTCCTCTCTCATTTTCTTCCACCAGAACTTATCCTTTAGATCTTGATACATCTTGGTGCATCCTGGGTGTATCGAGTACTTGGACTTGTGAGCCTCTGAGAGAATTGTTCTCCTGATTTCCTTCTCCTGTGGTACACAAATACGGTCTTTCAGCCATACTGTCCCTGCTTCATCTACCCGGAAGTCAGGTGCCACTCCTCGCTGGATATCCTCTTTTACTTCTTGGATTTCTGGACACTTTCCTTGAGCTTCTTTGATTCGATCTTCTAGGTTGTACTTCACCCTCATTTCCTTGGGTTTTCCTTCTTCTACTAGCTCGAGTTTCAGCATGTACAACTCCTTTGCTAGTTCTGGCTGACTTTCTTCTATCATAAGGTTGTTGCAATAACTCTTTCGGCACAAGGCATCTGCCACTACGTTTGCGTTGCCAGGATGGTAGTGTATTTCCAAGTCGTAATCTTTGATCAGTTCTAACCATCTTCTCTGTCTCATGTTCAGCTCGGACTGCGTAAAGAAGTACTTCAAGCTCTTGTGATCTGTGTAGATATCGCACTTGTTGCCAATCAGATAGTGCCTCCAGATCTTCAAAGCATGTACCACGGCTGCCAGTTCTAAATCATGTGTGGGGTAGTTTTCCTCATGTCTCCGCAGCTGCCTAGATGCATAAGCAACAACCTTGCCCTCTTGCATTAGGACACACCCCAAATCTTGTCTCGAAGCATCGCAATAGACTACAAAATCCTTGCGAATATCTGGCAAGGTCAATACTGGCGTTGTAGTGAGTTTGTGCTTGAGCTCTTGGAAAATTCTTTCACACTTGTCTGTCCACTTAAACGGAACGTTGTTCTTGAGTAGTTCGGTCATTGGCTTGGCAATCTTGGAGAAGTTCTCAATGAACCTTCTGTAGTATCCTGCCAAACCCAGAAAGCTTCGGATTTTCGTGACACTCTTTGGTTGCTTCCATTCTACTACTGCCTCAATCTTTGCTAGGTCTACTGCTACGCCCTCAGCTGTCAGCACGTGACCCAAAAAGGCTACTTTCTCCAGCCAAAACTCACACTTGCTGAACTTCCCGTAGAGTTGGTGCTGCCTCAGCTTATCTAGCACAATCCTTAAGTGCTCCTCATGTGCTTCGACTGTTTCTGAGTAGATCAGTATGTCGTCAATGAACACCACCACGAACTTGTCTAGCTCTTCCATTAATACCTTGTTCATCATGTTCATGAAGTAAGCGGGTGCGTTGGTCAAACCGAAGGACACAACGGTGAACTCGTACTGCCCGTACCGAGTCACAAAGGCTGTCTTGGGAATGTCGCCTTCTCTAATCTTCATTTGGTGGTATCCCGATCTCAGATCAATCTTACTGAAGTACTTGGCTTTCTTCAACTGATCTAGTAAATCATCAATTCGTGGTAGCGGGTATTTGTTCTTGATTGTCACTGCGTTCAGGGATCGATAGTCTACGCACATGCACATTGACCCATCTTTCTTCTTCACAAACAACACCGGCGATCCCCATGGGGATGCACTTGGTCGAATCACCCCGCTTTCTAGCATCTCTTTCAGCTGCTTCTTGAGCTCCTCCAGCTCTTCCACTGACATTCTGTACGGTCTCTTGGCAATGGGCCCTGTTCCTGGTTGCAGCTCGATTATGAACTCTACGTCTCAATTAGGTGGTAGTCCTGGTATCTCTTCGGGAAACACGTCTGGGTACTCACATACAACAGGCACTTCTTCGATTGTCTTTTTCTCGATAGAGTATACCAACTGTCTCAGAATACATGTTCTGGGCTCCTTCTCTGTTCTTCTTCTTTGTGGTTCTACTTTTACTCTGACTCCGCTAGGGTGTGTCAACTCAACTGTTCTGGGCAAGCAACTGATTACCCCCTTGTGCTCTGTCAACCAATCCATTCCCAATATCACGTCAATTCCGTCCGACTTCAGGACTATCTGGCCTCCTGCGAACTCTTGCCCACCTATCATCAGACTAACTGTTGGGCACTGTAAGGTGCACCTAAGCTCTCCTAAGGGAGAAGTAGTGACTATAGGTCTAGCCTTAGGTATTGTCAGGGGATAATGCTCTTTCACGAACTTTGACGAGATATACGATCCAGTTGCACCAGAGTCAAACAGTATCATAGCTGGAATGCCATTTACTAAAAACTCACCGAGCACAATGTTGGGAGCGTCCTCGGCTTCTTCCTCTGTCAAGTGATTGAGGCGTCCCCTCTACGCTGAAGCTAGCTGCTTGTCTTGTCCTCCAGGTGCCGGTGCCTTGGCCGGGGTCTGTTTGTTCTTCTTCTCCGGACAGTCAAAGGACTTGTGACCGGGCTTCCCACAAGCAAAACAGACTACTGAGGTCCCTCCGCCAACTCTGGGCGTGTTGTTTGGCTTCCAGTTGGGGTTTCTCTGTCCTGAGTAACTGTTGTTTATGTTGCCAAAACTACTGTAGTTGTTGCCTCTGCTGCCAAAGTTGTTGCTGTTACTGCCTCGGTTACCCTGGTGGTTGTTTCTGTTGAACCCTGAGCTCCCTTGGCTGTTGCTCAACTGAAAGCCTCTCCTGAGCATGTTGCTCTGGCCACTCCTCGGCCTCTGACTCAGTCTGTGGTTGTGCAACTGTTCAACCTTTCTTTTCTTCTCTCGCCAAGTATCTTCAAGACCCACTCTTTCCTTCTCAACGGCGATAGCCCTGTCGATCAGCTCTCTGAGTGACCTGTGTGAACTCGCTGCGAGTGCTGTTCTCATACCTCTGTGCAAACCACGCTGGAACCAAAACTACTTCTTCTTTTCGGTGTTGACATCTTCAGGAGCGTACCTCGACATCTTTGCAAAGTGTCGAGCGTACTCAGCTACAAACAAACCACCTTGGGTCATTGTCCTGAACTCCATTGCTTTGTGCACCATGACTTGCTCTAGGATGTGGTACTCTTTGAAAGCTTCACAAAACTCTAGCCAGGTGATCTGAACAGGGTTTGCGTGAGAGTCACAGTAGCTCTCCCACCACGCCTTCGCTGCGCCTTCAAGCTGGTGCACCGCACATTCCTCTTCAGTGTAGTCTGTCAGGTCTAGCTTCGTTTCGATAGTACGCAGCCAGTCATGCGCGTCGAGTGGCTCATCCGAGTAGTCGAAGGTGGGTGCTTTCAGCCTGATGAACCTTTCAATCTTCCTTTGTAGGTCTTCTTCACGGTGTCCCTGACGGTTCTGGTTCTGGTTTCCCTGAATCTGTTGTATAGCTTGCATCATCTGAGTGTTGGCCTGTGTCATCTATTGCATCAGCTGTGTTTGAGTAATCATTACTTCTGCCAAGTTAGGCGGTGGCGGTGGTTGCTGGTCATTCTGCTGGTTCTGCTGTGGCTCCACTGCTGGTTCTACCATCTCCTCTACCTGTTCCCCATCTGGTGCGTTGTCCTCGGGCTGGAGCACGCCTGCTACGCGTCCACGGCCCCTGCCTCCAACTGCAGCTGCTGCTCTTCCGCGACCACGACCTCTGCCACGTCCTTTGCCCCTAGCTGCCAGTGCTGTCTCTTCTTGCTCAGCTTCCTCAAATTGTGCAAGCAGTCGGTTGGATCTTCGGATCGACATCTTGCTGCGTTTTTCATAGAGCAGGTATAGTGGCGGTCAGGTAATGGTTCGGTTAGCGTAAACTAGGGTAGGAGCTGCACACATGAAATAGACTCAACACTAGAGTACACTCAAGATGAACATCAATAAAACTACAAGAACAACCACAAAGACCAAACACTCATAACAGCATTACACCCTAGACATGAGTACTATCCCGAGGCCAGCTCTTGGAACCTTGAGGATTAGTACATCTAAGCGGATGCTACATCGCGGCTGAGCCAAAAGGTGGTCATGATCTACCAAGTCTAAACATCTACTCATGAAGATAGATACAAGTCTCATCACTACTGCTGACATCTGTCGATACTGCCTTCTGCATCTATCTCATGCTGCTGGAAGTGCCTGTGAGGCGCGCTGCCAACCTCACAGCCTCAATCTCTGTCTGCTGCCCATAGCATCAGTGACCTTGGCTGTCCAGGGATATTCGGTACTTCCATCTGCAACCGGGTGTGTACTCCCACACAAGGGCCGTAGGTCCAGCCCTCGTAGAAGACGTTGTCCACATCTATCCCCACTGTACGCAGCACTTCCCTCAGTAGCACTGCCAAACCTCCACAGTCTGCACCAGTGGTCCTGATCTCCCGTCGTTCATCTGCTGGTCTTCTTGCCTCCATCTACCACGCAGTTAGTGGGTTGTTAGTAAGTTAGCAAGTTAATAAGGTAAGGTAAGGGTAAAAATTTTGTAAATAGTTGAGATGTACTTTTATATAGTTTTGAAATAGTCCAAGGAGTTTCATATAAAATAGAGGACTCAGTTAGAGCTTCTGTCCTAAGTTTCCGGTCTAAGGGTTACGAGCTACGGTCAAGTATGGCTCTGATACCAACTGAAACGAACTGGATTCTCGACAAGAAGAATCTGACTCCCTGTACACTCGAGATAGTCCCAGGAATAGCAGCTATCTCGTACAGAACTCATCTCAGTCGAATATCACATCCATACAACGATAAAAGATCGAATACATGACATATATAAAACACAACGTCTGGTACAAGCCCTCTGGGCTAAATCGACAATAAGAAACAGCTACGCAGCGGTAGCTAGAACATCAGGGACCATTCCTCCACAGGCATCCTTGAGCGTAGCGCGCTCCCTTTAGTCGTACCACCCGTCCTGGTTGAACTCGTGGTCGGGGTCTTCACCTGAGAACCTGAAGTCTGTCCCCAAGGAAATGGGACAGGTTCACGTCACGAACCATAATATGAAGCAAGCTTTAAAGTGGCCTATTCTAAGGTATAGAAATAATCAAGGTTTGAGCCAGGGTTTTCCTATGCGAGCAGCAGCAATAACCCAAATTCATCTCATCACCGACTCCTTTCCTCACAAGCACATCCACTCCCCAGATCCACCCATCAGCCTCACATTCACGTCGGGCGCGTCCTGCCACAGCAGGTTCCCACAAACATCATCCACCAACACCTTTCACTCACTAGTCGACTCGGTGAGCTCCCTCCCCACCTTGTCTCATCAGCAACGCTGGACCAAACTCTCATAACCCAAATCAAGGATGAGGTAAGAAAGCAGATTCCCATGCTAGTCGGAACTTATCAGAAGCGGGTCATCCGTAACCATGGACACGGCTATACGTATAGTTTACACTCTGCAGAGGTGGCACTCCAGGAATCCATCTGGGCTGCAAGGCTAGTCCGCAACCAACCTGAGACATAGCCCACAGCAGAGACCCTAAACAGTAACGGCGCCAATCCTGTCTCCCTGGGCTCGGGAAATATCCGATCTAACATCTGCCCCAGGGATGTGAAACCTTCCCACCGGGGCCAGTCGGGGGCCGTGGTAAATCAGGGAGAGTACGCCGCAACGAGTCCCCCTTACACATATCAAGCTCGATTCTCCTACAGTCTCGGCGCCGCACTAGAGTAGGCTTGCTGGAACCCTCCCCATACTGGGTAGATGGTGAGCACGGTATTCCCACGTCCAAAGGTGGAACTCGACTCGATCCTTAATTGTCGGTAAAGCGAGTATCAGCGTCATAAGCAATCCGCCGCAACGGTCCGCAATCGGCACCCATAACAGGTATAGACGCCCAAACTCCTCAAGTAACCAAGTATCCAAAACCATGTACCCGCAACAGGTACTCCGTAGGGACTGCCCGAGTGCAGTCCCCGAGCACCTCGATCAAACGATCGAGTTGTTATTACTCGCTTACACCACCTAGCTGCTCTACTCCTCCCATACCACCCACAACTCACGCCAAGAGGTTCAAATCACAACCATCCCAACACATGCATAGCATAACATATTTCATAAAGTGAGTAGTAGGTAGCAAGGTAACAGGATATTAACAAAGGTAGTGCAGGTTTATCATGCGAGAGGGGCTGCTTCGCTGGGGAGGCCGCTGCAGCACACTCGGAGGAGTTGCGGAGGGCGACGATGTCGTCGGAGATTGTGGTGGCGGCGGCGGCCTGATGTGGGTGGGCCTGGAGGTCGAGGCCGGCGGGGGGCGTGGCGCGCGCGGCGACGGTCCGGCCGGCATTGCGCTTGAGGAAGAGCGTGCGGAGCTCGTGGGGGCCTGGGCGAGCTGGTGCTCCGCCATGGCCAGTGGAGAGAGAGAGGAAATAGAAGAGAGGATAGAGCTGACATGCGGGCCCCACCGCCATGTGTTGTCCACGTCAGCGAAACCACCCTCTAAAACCGCTCGATGGCTAATTGTGAACAGTTTTAAGAGTTCAATGGCCAAAGATTTCTGGTTTTCGAGTTCGATGGTCAAAACCAAACTTTGGCTATAGTTCGATGGCCAAAAATGGACTTCTTCCTTAAATAAAATGCATGTCATTTATGTACAAACGAGAATGATCAAGGAAAACTTGCCTTCCTCAAAACCCTACTACTGTTTGAAGTCTTCGGGAATTTATTCTTTAAAGTTGTCCTCGAACGGTGCACTTCCTATATGTTGGTAATTCTTATGACACATATATAAATCCACAAGCGTACAGATACCGATGTAGCATTTCACCCGGGAGTATTTCAAGGTATCGTATTTATTTCCTCAGGGAAGCAATGGATAAAGAGTATTGACTATTAACAAGGATATAACTACTAATTAAAATACCGACTAACGATGTGGGGGTAAAGGATATGATAAGAGTGATATGCATTTGACACACACAAGGAGAAATCTAGGATAAATGATAACGATAGAAGAGCGGTCTAGCGGGTGGGAGGATAACGAGACAGGAAAAAGATTTCCAATAACTTCGAGTCATCTCCAGCAAAGACTAGCTAGCACGAAGAAATACATCTATGGTTCTTTCCTATTTCTATTATCTTAGCATCGGGACAGGGTGCCAACAGCTCACAAAAAGGGATGAGAAGAGGAACTACCAACCTCCCCAAAAGAGTTCCTACAATGTCGGGACTAACATGGTGGATTCCAAAGGCCGCCTAGGGCTGTCACCACCAAGTGGCTACCACACGTTCATTGAATAGGATGCAAACCAAGTTAACATCAAGTCTGGACACCTTGCTTACACCAGTTGGTTAATACATACCTCCTATAGAGAGATAAGATTCCCAACAAAGCAACCAGTATACAATTATACTCATCCACTCCACGAAGGACGAGGAACCGGCTCAGATAAAGAACTAGGAGAGAAATTTTAGAGCTAGACTACAACGGCTATAACCTATGGTAGATTTTCCACACTTCGGTCAAATAATTCAAGTAAATGTGGAAGATAATATATTGAATACTACCCGTGTTGACTTCGGTCAAAAACCGGTCACCAGAGAACCGGTCTGACTGGTTGTACAAACCGTTCTGATTGGTTCCGTAACCGATGATGGGGGAGGGGTCTGTCTAGGAAAGAAATTTAGTGGCATGGCTAAAGATGGATATAATGCAGTCCCTAGCACACGTGATGAGCTAGTAAATGACAAATGTGTTGATTCGATTGGGAATACCCTCAATCGACCTTAGCCTTTATATTTATAGGCCAGGGAAGTCTTACCCCTTCACGAGTCGGTTAAAAAAAGAAATTACATCAGAAATCCTAAACCTGAATTACAAACATTCAAACCGGTCGGACCGGTTGGCCAAAGTACCGGTCAGAACGGTTGATTACGCCTTGTGTCAATTTTGCCTGTCAACATCTTGTTGCCAATTTTGCCTGTCAACACCTTGTTGTTTAGATTGATAAGAAACAAGAGGTCCAGAGCTACATTCTACCAAAATTATATTAAAAATACTTTATTATGGTACAATAAGTTAGAACTAAGCTCGACGCATGCGTGTGTAGTGTGTGTGCGTGTGTCGTGTGGGTGTGTGTGGCGTATGTCGCCAGGATCAGCACCAAACGCAGTGGAGCTGTGGCCATGGTGCGTGAACCACGTTCAGTCGTGTTCCGACGCATTTAGTCGTGGTTAGGGTGGCTCTGGTGCGTAGGAGTGCTGCGCTGGGCTCAGCCGGTGTTAGTCAGGGGTGCAGTGTGCATGGCGCCGGCCCTTGCGGAGGAAGCCATGCTGATCGGGGAGCGAGTGGCTCACGACGGCGTTGAGCGGCCTCTGCCGGTCATGGTGGGAAAGGCGGGCGTGGAGGTGAGCTCCTGGCCTATACATAGCTCTGTGATGTGCGGGGTGATGCGCGCGTTGTGTTCCCAGTCAATAAAGGCTAAGAAACAGGCGAGACCGTCGCCGCGGCGTTCGTCGACCAATTCCACTGTTCATCTTCTTCCTCGGGTCGGCGGCGAGTGAGCGAGCGTGAGTGAACTGCATGCGTAGATTTTGGTACAATGTGCTTTTAGAACTGCATGCGTAGATTTTTTTTATGTTTCTGCAATTAGTTAAAAAATGATTGCGACAGGTGGTCTATGCCGTAAGCGCTTAGATGTTTAAGCCAAATCTCACATAAGCAGTGACGACGTGTCACACTTGTACTCTATTTCAGTCGGACTAGGTAGCCTGACTTCTTCTCGCGCGGAACCGCCGGACACCCGTTGATGCATTCCCTGACGCTTTCCAATAACACTATAAATTCACGGACGAATACAATCCTATTTTTCACCAAAATCTATCCAGAAGTCTAAACTGATTTAATTTGTATACTACACAGCGGAAGCTCAAGCAGTGGACCAGATAGAAACCATGGCTGCTGCTCGGGCGACGGTGGTCCCCCGCATGAA
The DNA here is from genome assembly GCA_033239725.1 of Echinochloa phyllopogon. Taxonomy (NCBI): domain Eukaryota; kingdom Viridiplantae; phylum Streptophyta; class Magnoliopsida; order Poales; family Poaceae; genus Echinochloa; species Echinochloa phyllopogon. The sequence goes on from BTCW01000016.1 coordinate 19,878,713, forward strand.
GCTGGGCTCGCAGGGTCTGGAGTGTAGAAAGATGGGATTGGTACGATGGAATAATTTTATTGCATTGAGGCCTTGGCCGGTATATATAGAGGACAGAGACTTGTCCGTGGATACAACTAGCAGTACGGGATTATCTAACGTATACTCTAACATGGAGGTCTCGGCGCAGGGCCTGGGCTGCATGGGCATGTCCTTCGCCTACGGCCCACCGAGGCCCGAGCCCGACATGATCGCGCTCATCCACCACGCCGTCGCTGCCGGCGTCACCTTCCTCGACACCTCCGACTTCTACGGGCCCCACACCAACGAGCTCCTCCTCGGCAAGGCCCTCGCCCATGGCGGCGGGGTGAGCGAGAAGGTGCAGCTCGGAACCAAGTTCGGGTCACTCTTTTCCATGGATGGGAAGCCCCATGTCCGCGGCGACCCGGCGTACGTGCGCGCCGCCTGCGAGGGCAGCCTCCGGCGGCTCGGCGTCGACTGCATCGACCTCTACTACCAGCATCGTATCGACACCAAGGTGCCCATCGAGGTCACGGTGAGTGGCTGGCACCTGCCCTTTTTCTTTCTTGATCCAATTATTGTTCATCTGCTTTTAATTTTCACGGGGTTTTGTTTTTGGATTACATACTGAGTTTATTTTATTTGTGTATATAGATTGGTGAACTCAAGAAGCTAGTGGAAGAAGGGAAGATCAGATATATTGGGTTGTCTGAAGCATGTGCATCGACAATTAGAAGAGCTCATGCAGTGCATCCTATCACCGCAGTTCAGCTGGAGTGGTCGTTATGGACTAGAGATGCCGAACAAGATATAATTCCGACCTGCAGGTAATTTCACGGACACAGCACTTGACTAGTCCAAAACGTTGGAATCATAATTTTCTGAATTATCTTCTCGTTGTGACGATTTCAGGGAACTTGGAATTGGAATCGTGGCTTACCCGTTAGGCGGTGGGTTCTTCTCTAGCGGAGCAAAACTGATGGACTCAGTATCAGACCAGGACATACGAAAGGTGAGTTCCCATAGCTGCTAACAAAATTATGAGGCAGTACTTACTATTTTAAAGGAGACAATATGAGAAATCCAACAGTGAATCCAGCAGTATGGTTGGAATTCAAATAGATGTCATATCATGTCTTGCATACCTGTATACATGGTGTGAATGATTAATCACATCACACATGTATATCTTGACTTAGTTTTCTATAATATGGTGAAGATGGGCAATTTAGATGCAAATTCATGAGGGGATTTAATTATCCTTTGTAATGGCATAGGTTAGTAATCTAGAAGAAGATTACAAGGTTACTTTTGGTTATTTTTTATAATGGTAGAAGTGGGTAACTTAATTACATATTACTTTAGAGTATTGTTAATAATGTCATAGTTGGATATTTGTATACAACAAATTATATTTAATAGCTATTATTGTAGTTTACACGAGACGAAGGCATAGAGATGGGTATTTTAGATATAAATTTATTGGTTAATTTAGAGTATTTTAATAGTGGTAAATCTGAATAATTTTTATACAACGGATTAAATTTAATGGCTATTATTGTAGAGTTTACATGAATCCAAGGCACAATGTTACTGACTTTTATGAAAATTTTGAGAATTTATATTTTTTAAGAATGTTTCTATGAGGCTCCAAAAGGAGTATTCAGTTAGTAATAGTATGATTACTCAATACAATAGCCTCATCATTTATGTGAAGAAAACAGAACTCTGAATGTGATTAATTGCCTCTTTTTAATCTGAATTTGATTTTTTTCAGAGTTTGCCAAGATTTCAACCACATAATCTTGACAAGAACGCCAAAGTATTCGAGCGTGTTAATGAGATGGCAAAAAGAAAGGGCTGCACACCATCACAACTCGCACTGACATGGGTTCACCATCAGGGGAGCGACGTTTGCACGATACCGGGAACAACAAAAATTGAGAATTTCAACAAGAACGTGGGAGCACTATCCGTGAAGCTTACACAAGATGAGATGGCCACACTTGAGTCCTACGCTGCTGAAGGTAATTCTGAGACCCCTCCATTGTCGTCATGGAAATATGAGTAGGCATTTTTTAACTCTGTGTAATGTCACAGTTGTCTGTACGTGGTAAAAGATAAGAAGATGAAATGGTGTATAATAAGTATTAGGTTGTGTGCACCTCTAGATGTGGTAGATGATGGCCTTTCATGATCCTTCATCTCAAAGACAGCAGAAGATGCTCAGGTTTACTTTACACTACTTTCGTCTTTCCTAGTGCTTGTAATTGTATTATGTGCTCCATTGCAAACCATGTGTTCTCAAAAATTGAAATAACTGATATGATGTATGTTAAGCGCAACAAAGGATTCAATTCTAATCTTAAACCAGAGAGTCTGGTCATATAAGAAATTCCCACATACGGTTGGAATGCCCGATTGTTACTCCGTTGTGTGTAATTTATGGTGTGCCAAAATATCTAGTCTTTGAAGCAATGAATAGACAAAAGATGGAGAAGATTTAATATAGTGGAAGGTTCGATGGATATAAGAATGCACTACACAATTATCTGGTTAAATCACAATTTAGATAGAGGTAGGAATATATGGTGTTTTAGTGATCCACATGAAAAAAAAAATCAAAGCTTCAATTGGTATGGTAGAAATTGTTTTTGGACCCAAATTTTATACAATAAGAGAATTGATCATATATGAGTTGGTAAGGTTTATTTTGGTGGAACCTATCCACCTGAATTGGTCATGTATTTATTCTAAGAATTAACCGGCATTATTCTTTTAGTGATAGGCCGCGTCCCCGTCGACAGCGAAGCATATGTGGTGACATCCAGTCTCTTGGAGATGCTCATAGGGGTAGGTTATCGTAATGTATTTATAGATGCGAGTGCGCGTGTGTGTGAGCGTATGCGTCTATACTGGTCTTTCTAAAAAAGAAATTTCATACAATAAATTGGGTCCGATATACCCGATACTTTGTGTTTATCAGTAGGGACCAAAAAAATTAATATACTAGAATTTTAAACCTGTGTGGTAGTGAGATTACTATATTACAATAGAACTTTCTAATGAGTCCCCGATATAATAAATTGATAAAAAATTTAACATCATTGACAACGGATCAAAAAATAAAGGAAAAAATCCATTTTTTACCATCCAACTCTTGACTCTGTTTGGTTTTGACCATCGAACTCCAAAGCCGGATATCTTTTGCCATCCAACTATGAAAACCATTCAAGTTTGGCCATCGGGGCAGTTTTTATGGATGGTTTTAATTTTTTTATTTATAATTTAGTCCTTATATCTTAAAATAATCATTACTTTTTGCTCGAACCTCCAATTTACGGTCACGCGTTCATAACAATGAGCTTTAAAATAGTTTTTAAACTATTTTATCACTATTTAATATATTATTTTTATGTTGTTGTGTAAAAACATCCATATAAGAAAAGTAAAACAAACGGTTAGAAAATAATATGTTCATGACTTTAAAAGATAAAGTTTATTGTTACGAACGCATGACCACAAGAATCACTTAAATCGGATATACGAGAAAAAATATAGTAATCAATTGACCACAAGAATCAATTCAACTAAACTATAAATAAAATAGTTCTCGGATCTCCAAATGATTACTATTTTTTTCTCATATATCCGATTTAAGTGATTCTTGTGGTCATGTGTTCGTAACGATGAACTTTATCTTTTAAAGTCGTGAACATATTATTTTCTAACCATTTGTTTTACTTTTCTTATATTGGAGTTTTTACACAACAATATAAAATAATATATTAAATAGTGATAAAATAGTATAAAGACTATTTTAAAAGATAAATCTCACTATTATGAACACGTGACCGCAAGAATCACCTAAATCAGAGATACGAGCAAAAAGTAATAATTATTTTAAGATATAAGAACAAAATTGTAAATAAAAAAAATAAAACCACCCATCAAAACCGCCGGATGGCCAAATTTGAACGGTTTTGATAGTTGAATGACCAAAGATTTTCGGTTTTGGAGTTCGGTGGCCAAAATCAAATTGAGGCAAGAGTTGGACGGTTAAAATTGGACTTTGGTTTGAGTTAGGGAAGGTGGTCGTGCCTCATACCAACCTGCAAGACTGCCCTTGATGTTATTCGTGAACTGAGGAGACTTTCCATCAATTGGTTTCTCAATCCTCACTGGTAGTACCATTTTCCATTCTCATCACCTGACTCTTTTGCATTCGGTGCTCAATCTCGGTAGTGTGGGCACAAAACCAGCAGAGATGGTATTCTGTGTGGTTTTTGTTAAAGTTGATAATATTACTATAATATTTTTCCATATATTTCTATTGTCTGAAGCATGATAGCATGAGCATGACGATAATTGTTATAAGCATTACACAACTTCTTGTGCTCCTGCTTAGATCACATCTACTGGTGATTCCTCCCTTTAAGCAAAAACCAGAAGAAGACCATGTTTTGGTTGACAAGAGTTTGTTTAAAACAATTTGAAGCTCGGGTAGACTGAAGTGTATCCAATCGATCACCTTGTTCATATGCCTCGGAGGATAATTTAATGTTTCTATCCCAGATGTTTTCGTCTATGATTTTGAAGGTATTCATTTGATTCGACAGTGTTGTTGGTGCAGGCGATTATATTGTTTCACCATGTTGTAGTTTGGCTGTGTCAAAAACAGCTTCCATTTGGCCGGAGTTATGCAATACTTCTATCAGACAGTTTTTCGTATAAGTGACGTTATGTTTCCATCCAAGACAAATGTTTTCGATAACTGTTTATGGTATACCATCAGTACTTACTCCTTCTGGTGACTGTTAGTGTCTGCAGTCTGGATTTTGGGTAACTGACTGCTATTATTGCCAAAGATACTCTGAAAATGACGGAGGCCTAATTTTTCAAAAAGAGAAAGGGACACATGTTGCAACTTTATGACTTTATTGTTTCTTTTAGCCAGCTGCAAATGCCTATCTACTTCTCCAAGGGTTCAGAAGACGAGCCTGTGTGTGATGAAAGGGGAAAAGGTGATGCTGATGCCCGCATAGAATTGAAGGGAAGTTTCATCAATTCACTTTCAATCATGTCTGAATAAGAAATGGTATCTCTCTTCTCCATTCTCAGGCACCTTCCTCGCAACCAACCCATTGAAATTTCAGTAGCCATGTGATGGTGACCAGAGATAATTATATTTGTCTATATATATAGTGCTGCTCTGCACTGACCAAGTGACCATCCAGTCTCTAGTGCTGTGCACTTCACTCTGCTTCCACCTGAAACCCACCATAAGACATAGGAAAGAAGATCCTTGAACTGCAACCGATGGAGGGCCTCATGGTGAGCGCTGTGACAGGAGCAATCTCATCGCTCCTCACCAAGTTCGCCACCTTGCTAGAGAAGAAGTACAAGCTGAACAAAGGTGTGAAGAAGGAGATCGCCTCCTTGAGAGATGAGATGAGCAGCATGAATGCTCTGCTCGTGAAGCTGTCCAAGATGGAGGAGCTCGACGAGCAACAGAAGGAGTGGCGCGACAAGGTGCGTGAGCTTTCCTTTGATATGGAGGACTGCATCGACATCTTCTTGAACGATCGTGGTGGTGATAAGGCCGGGCCATTTAAGGAGCTCATGGCATCCAACAAGATTGCCAAACAGATCGAAGAACTCAAAGCTCGGGCGGTGGAAGCAAGCAACTCCCATAACAGATACAGGGATGATATGAGCATTTCCCAGCCTTGTCCTGTCACTGTTGACCCTCTGGTGCTGGCGTTAAATGAAGATACCACTACCCTTGTAGGCACAGATAAAGCAAGGGATAACATCATTTGGTGGTTGGAGGGAGGGCAACAAATGCAACAGCTCAGAAGGCCATGTTTCAAACCTTGGAACTTTGCAAGATTCTTACAGGAATGTTATTACTATTTCGTACAGAACTATTTCTGGAAAATTCCGGTAAAGACTGCACCTTCCGAAAAGATCAAAGTGATATCTGTTGTTGGACATGGAGGTGTCGGCAAGACCACTGTTGCCCACCAAGTCTATACTACAGTCAAAAACAAATTTGATTGCACTGCTTTTGTATCGGCATCACGAAATCCAAATATGGTCAAGATTTTTGCTGATATACTCTATGGAGTTGGGTGCTCGGTGCCTTCAAGCTCCATGGATGAACGCAAACTCATTGACCTACTCAAGGAACATCTCAAAGACAAAAGGTATGCCCACAAGAGTAATTCAGTTATGTCAAATCTCAGGAGCATGAAGTATATATGAAGAACAATCTTATCTTACTACTGCTGATTGGAAATGAGCTAAAATATATAAATCCTAGAAACATCCTCAAAATAAATGAAAAGCATCTAACTATCAATTCAATAGACTCTAATAATCATAGCCATTGGATCTTTTATGTCTTACTATATATGCTATTATTAAAAGAATACCATAAACCATCCCTACATATACTCCGAGCGGACGAAATTTAGCATTTGTTAAACGGGCCGACGAAATAATGCCCCCCCCCCCCAATTTCGTCCAGTGGCCGGACAAAATAGGGTTTTCGTCTGGTGGGCAGACGAAAATACGTAAATCATCTGACCAGCAGACGCCCATTATTTCCTCTGCCCACTAGATGAAAACTTTAATTTTATCCAACCGCTGGACGATAGCATCACAGTTTTGTAATTTTGTTTTTCAGAGTAATTAATTTGTAATTCCAAACTAAAATAATATTATTTTAAAAAAATCATCTAGTTTGCCTACAGAAGGCATTGTGGGAGCCCATGTTAATTAAACAAATCTTACCTGGTGATCAAATATGAACTGAAGGTGTAACTACATACTTTGTTAGTTAGAAGTTCGTGAGTATACATTAGCTTTATATTTCAGTGACCATGAGTAGATGTCAAGCATCATTCCACTGATCAAGATGACCCTCACCCTAACTAACTTTTCCACTCAAATTTCTTTCAAATTACTGTAATTAAACAAATTGTTTGTAATATACAAATTCAACATTTTTCCAATGATATGTGGGGTTCCTACATTGAAACACTGTATTGTATTCTATTGTTTGACAGATACCTTATCGTGATTGATGATGTGTGGACAATAAAAGCATGGGGGATTATTAAATGTTGTTTTGTCGAGAACTATTGTGGTAGTAGTCATAATTACTACACGGATTCAAGTTGTAGCTCGGGCATGGTCTCCTTATTTCGATGGTCATGTCTGCAACATCAAACCTCTTGACGATTTAGACTCAAGGATATTATTTCACAGAAGGATTTTTGGCTCTGAAGATGAATGTCCTAAGCACCTAAAGGCCGTTTCTGATGAAATTCTGAAGAAATGTGGAGGGTTGCCATTAGCCATACTTAGTGTTGCCGGTATTTTGGCTAGTCATGCCGAGGTAATAAACTCAAAGGAAACTTGGGAGAAGATAAAAGAAAATTTAGGTTTCCAACTGGAAAGGAACCCTTCTTTTGGATCGATGAGACATGTCCTTAATCTTGGCTACAATGATTTATCCTTGGACCTGAAGACCTGTATGCTCTATCTTGGTATATTTCCAGAAGATTCTGAAATAAACAAGAATGATTTGGTGAAGAGATGGATTGCTGAAGGTTTTATTACTGAGAAGCATCGATATGGTCTAGAGGAGATTGCAGAAAGTTACTTCAGTGAGCTTATCAATAGAAACCTGATCCAAGTAGCTCGTATGGATGACTGTGGGCATGTGCTTTCTTGCCGAGTGCATGATGTAATGCTTCAATTTATCATTTTGAAGGCCAATGAAGAGAATTTTGTCACTGTAATTAATGATCTGCAAAGAATGAGAAACAGTTTGAAAGCCCGTCGCCTATCCCTCCAAGTCAGAAATTCAGAGTGCAGCAACCATGCTCTGGGAAACATGGGTCTCATCCAAGTTAGGTCACTTAACTTCTGGGGGCCTGCTGATTGCATGCCTTCTCTGTCAAAGTTCCAGGTCGTGCGAGTTGTACACCTTGATTTCTCTGACTCCCAGTCCCAGGATGAGCAGTGGCAATGTGATATCTCTTCTTTATGCAAGTTTTTCCAGCTGAGATACTTGAGGATCAGAGGCCCTGGTTGTCGGCAACTACTAAAACATGTTCACTTGCGTAAGTTGACATGTTTGGAGACATTGGAAATTATGAACCCAGGAAAGAGGACGGCATTGGAGATGGATGCTAACATGTTGCCCCCAACGTTGTGGCATCTGGTTGTCCCGTCAGCGGTGAAGATGACCGGTGCAATCGAGAGGATGAAAGCCCTCCGTACACTGGAACTGGGTGCACTCGATATACACCACCCCAAAGATGCAGAGAAGAGCATCAAGGGCCTCGGTGAGCTTTCCAGTCTACGGGATCTGAAGCTATCATTGTCCAATTCTTCCTTCCAAAAGGTACATGGTGTTGGTGATCTTCTGGTCTCCTCTCTCAGCAGGCTCAGCAGCCTTCAGTCCCTAACTATCCTCGGCTCATTTGCTCTTACTGAGGACGCACTGACTCAATGGCGCACACCTCCACTCCATCTTCGTAGACTACACGCTTTGGCATGCCCCTTCTCCACAGTTCCAACAGATTGGATCACCCAGTTCATTGGCAGTCTCAGGAGCTTGGAAATCAAGGTTGTATCTTTGCCAAATGGCGGTGCCGAGGTTCTTGCCAGGCTAACCTTCCTGGTGCACCTCTGGTTGCATGTTGATAATCAAGCTCCAGAAGAAGGTGTCATCATCCACAGTGCAGCGTTTCCTCATCTCAGGGAGTTTTGGTTTGCTTACCAAGTGCCTTGCCTCATGTTTCAGGCAGGGGCTATGCCAAAGCTTCAGAGCCTCACTGTACAGTGCTATGCTAGAGCAGAGCGACAAGGCGATGGTGTGCTCGATGGTATCGAGCATCTCGGGAGCCTTAAGGCATTCAGGTTGGATATTGCTGACTTATACTACGAATTGCAATCAGCACATACTGGGCCAATGAAGGTTGTTACAAGGTGGAACAGGCAAGATCTGCAGACAGCTTTCAGGATGGCCATCAGCAAACATCCTGGTAGTCTTGATATTATAATTCGGCAGGTGTATTGTGACGAACCGGATTCTCACCGACGAGAACCCGACTCCCTGTACCCTTGAGATAGTCCCAGGAATAGCAGCTATCTCGTACAGAACTCATCTCAGTCGAATATCACATCCATACAACGATAAAAGATTCATTACATGACATATATAAAGACAAAGCGTCTGGTACAAGCCCTCTGGGCTAAATCGACAATAAGAAACATCTGCGCAGCGGTAGCTAGAACAACAGGGTCCATTCCTCCACAGGCATCCTTGAGCGAAGCTCACACCCTTCAGTCGTACCACCCGTCCTGGTTGAACTCGTGGTCGGGGTCTTCACCTGAGAACCCAAAGTCTGTCCCCAAGGAAATGGGACAGGTCCACGTCACCAACCATAATATGATGCAAGCTTTAAAGTGGCCTATTCTAAAGATATAGAAATAATCAAGGTTTAACCCAGGGTTTTCTTATGCAAGCTGCAGCAATAACCCAATTTCATCTCATCACCAACTCCTGCTCACACATACACACATCCACTCCCCAATCCAACCATCAGCCTCACGTTTTCCCATCGGGCCCGTCCTGCCACGGCAGGTTCCCGCAAATCATTATCCACCAACACCTTTCTCTCTCTAGTCGACTCGGTGAGCTCCCTCCCCACCTTGTCTCAACAGCCTCAGCTGGACCAATCTCTCATAACCCGAATCAAGGATGAGGTAAGAAAGCAGTTTCCCATGCTAGCCGGGGCTTCTCAGAAATGGGTCGTCCGTAACCGTGGACACGGCTATACGTATAGTTTACACTCTGCAGAGGTGGCACTCCAGGAATCCATCCGGGCTGCAAGGCTAGTCCGCAACCAACCTGAGACGCAGCCCACAGCAAAGACCCTAAACAGTAGCGGCGCCAATCCTGTCTCCCTGGGCTCGGGAAACATCCGATCTAACATCTGCCCCAGGGTCGTGAAACCTTCTCACCGGGGCCAGTGGGGGGCCGTGGTAAATCAGGGAGATTACGCCGCAACGAATCCCCCTACACATATCATGCTCGATTCTCCTACAGTCTCGGCGCCGCACTAGAGTAGGCTTGCTGGAACCCTCCCCATACTGGGTAGATGGTGAGCACGGTATTTCCCAAGTCCAAAGTGGGGGCACGACTCGGTCCTTAATTGTTCGGTAAAGCGAGTATCTGCATCACAAGCGATCCGCCGCAACGGTCTGCAATCGGCACCCATAACAGGTATAGCCGCCCAACTCCTCAGGTACTCCACGAGTACCAATCCCCAAGTAACCAATAACCATGTACCCGCAACAGGTACCCCATAGGGTCTGCCCGAGTGCAGTCCCTTAGCACCTCGATCAACGATCGAGTTGTTATTACTCGCTTACACCGCCTAGCTGCACTACTCCTCCCAAACCACCCACAACTCACGCCAAGAGGATCAATCACAACCATCCCAACACATGCATAGCATAGCATATTTATAAATTGAGTAGTAGGTAGCAAGGTAACAGGATAATAACAAAGTCAGTGCAGGTTTATCATGCGAGTAAAGTAAAGCGCTAGCATACTAGTTGCATGTCTAATAGGTATTTCAGAGATGGTCGGGCGTGAACCTGGGCAAAGGTCTTCGTCCTCGTCAAAGCAGTTGTTGTAGTGGTCCGGCTCCTCCTGACTCTCCGGAGCTCCTAAGGGCACGGAAAAAATAAAATAAGACGCAACTACTAGCAAAGAAACACTAAGACAGCGACGAAAGAAGACCCAAATAACATCAAACTCTACACTAACGCGTAGATCATGATTTTAGAAAAATATAGAAACTGGTTTCATATTTTTCTGAGCTACGATTGATTTATTATTAATTTTACAAGTTTAAATCATTTTCTGAAAATATTAAATAATTTCCAAAAAAGAAAACAGACAGAAATTAGCCTGCTGACGTCAGCATGACGTCATGCTGACGTCAGCAGTGGGGTCCGCCTAGGATGACGTCAGCAGTGGGCCCTGCTGACGTCAGCGTTGACCGGTCAACGGTCAACGGGGTCAACGGTCAGCGGGTCAACTCTGGTCAGTGGGCCCCATGTGTCAGTGACTCGCAGAGTATGACAGGTGGGTCCCATACGTCAGCGCGGTTAAAAGAAAAAGAAAAAGAATTAAACGATGGCTAGGCTGGATTTGGGCCGAAAGCGACTGGGCCGGAAGAGTTTAGGGTGGTTAAACGGACTTAAACGCGCACAATAGGCCCACGAAGGGGTGGCTGTTGGATCTGGCCTGGTGGACAGAGTCCACGGTGCACCGTGAGATGGGTCCACGCGAACCGGGTGCATGGGATCCAGGTGTGGCCGGTCGGGATCTTCTGTGGGTGCGCGTGTGTGATGCTGGTGTGGTCCGGCGTGTGGCTCGGCCGCGTCGCGACGCGACGCGACGCGCGTGCGGCGCGCTCCAGAACGCGCCGGCGGTGAAGTTCGTCGGCGGTTAACGCCGGAGAAGGCTCGGCTCGGGTCTAGGACGGCCGGGATGGCTTCGCTAGGGTTTGGCGGAGCGGAACAGGGTGGAAAGGGGCTCGGCTAGGGTTTGGCTGGGGCTTACCGACGCGAACAGCGGCGGCGGGCCATGGACGCCGGCGAGCACAACGGCGGCTCGGGTTTTTGGCTCAACTGCGCTCGTAAGGGGTCATGCGCGCGTGCGTGCGGCTCCTAGCAGCTGCTGGGACGCAACTAGGTGCACACGCGCGGGCTCGTGGTCGCCCACGACCGCGCGTGGCCTCGGCGTTCGCGCGCGCGGCGAGCAGAGCTCGGCCGCGGCGGGCCTCGGCTGCGGGTTAAAGGCGACGGCGGTCTGCAGGTGCGACAGCGGCGACAGGTTCCTGCACAAGAAGCCGGCCACGACTCGAAGGTCGAGCTCACAGGGGCTAGCATCGGCGACGGCGGCGGAATTCGCCGGAGACAGGGAAGAAGGGGGCGATTCGTCGGTAGCTCACCCAGAGGCACGTCGACGTACGCTGCAGCTCGGGGAAGGCTCGTCGTGGCTTGGCGAAGCTCGTGCGCTTCCTCCCGTCCCTGGTCCGGCTCCCCTTCGGTGGCTTCACGAGCGGCGGCGATGACTTCGGCGGTGGTGACGCGAAGAAGACGACCGGCTTCTCTTCTACCCACGGCTTCTCCTCCACTGGCTTCCTCGACTCCCTCCCCCACTCCTTCCCCCTCGAATTGGATCTGGAAACCCCCACGGGGCTGCGGCGGCTTGAACAGGGAGAAGGCCGGCGGGGGTGATTTATAGGCGATGGCGCTAGGGTTCTCGGGGCACGGACGGCGAGATTGGGGTGCTCGAGCGGCCTCGGACACGCGTCCGCATCGCGTCGGGCCGCGAGGATGGCGATGGGGCCGGCTGGGTGGTTGAGCTCACGGGTGCGCGGCCGCGGGAGAGAGAAGAGCGGCGCGCGGGGAAGATGACGCGGGGGAGAAGATGAAGGCTGGCAGGCGGGGTCCGCCTGTCAGTGGGAGAGAAGGCGACGCGGCGACGACGCGGCGGGGGAGAAAAAGAGTTGGGCCGCGCTGGGCCGGATGGGAAAGTTGGAGGGGATTAGATGGACTTTGGCTCGGGTTTTGGCCCACGAACAGTTAGATAGGTTGACAATTAGTTTGGCCAATTAGAGTTTGAATTCAAATCTAGAATTTGAATTCAAACCAACCAAAAATCCAAATAAATCCAAATAAATCCAAATCACACTATTTCATCCTTAGCACTTCAAATTGATTTAAAATTTGAAATTTAAATTGCCTAAGGATTTAGGGAGCAATTAGAAGACACTCTTATATGTTTGTTTGCATGCACACAATTCCACCAAAAAATTTTAAATTCGAATTTTTGCACTCAACAAAACCTATAGGAATTTTAGGGTTGCTACATGTATAGTGGAGCCAGGACACCTGACCACGAGTATACATTTGGATGTTCTGCCCAAGATGAGTTTATGCAGTGAATGTTGTGAAGGTATGCACAAATTTCGTTTTCCCTCTCTACCTCATTCCAAAGTGTTCAAATATCCACCAACCACCATGCTGTGTCGGTGATTGATTACTGTAGATATAGTGTAGCTGGATTAATTACTTGAAGATGATATAAATAGGATTCCATATACAGTTATGGTGCGCTCCCAGTGCGCATGTCATGGGCAGCCAGCAGCCTGGCTGCCACCGAGATGACAGGGGGAGCCAGCCCAGGGGCCCACACGGAACAGTACCGTGTGAACGGTACCCGTCAAATTAGATTAGATGGATTAGGTTTCTTAGGAAAGGAATAAGATAGATAAGTATTAGTGCCGGATTGAGATTCTAGTGTTTATGGTAAGTCTTCTCATCTATATAAGGATGGGATTGTACCTCCTATGAATCAATCAATGAAGAAGTATTTATTAATCCTAAAATCCCCTAAAAGTCTAGTCTCCCTCCATGCTGACTTTGCCCGGCCTTCCTCTCGGCACTGGTTATCCTCAAATGGACCTCGGTCCATAACATCGCAATTTTAATAACACACTACCGGAATCCAACACAACAGCACACGGCGAAGTGGTCGCAGAGAGTGGCCTACGGCGAACTCTCTACGGCGACCATCAACGACGGCGAAGCCCGCTTTGCCGTAGGCCTGGCCGTGGGCTAAACGAAGCTCACGGCGAAGAAAAGCAACAAACGGCCGTTGCTCTGCTGCCGTTTCAATTTCAAATCTGTGTCGTGTGCCTCAACATTGGCGCACGGCGAAGTTCGAATCTTCGCCGTGTGCCCGGCGAAGTCCCGCAATGTTGCCGTGTGCCACCAGCCAGGCACACGGCGAAGTCCCGCAATGTTGTCGTGTGCCACCAGCCAGGCACACGGCGAAGTCCCGCAATGTTGCCGAACTAGGGCCTACGGCCGAACCGCCCCCAGCACCAGAACCGACCCCAGGGGCTGCATCCTGGCCCTTGGTGGCTGAGGCGGTGGATCCTGCATTCGGCCGAACAGCAGGGTTCGGCCGAACCGACGTCCCCGGCCGAAACGGCCGCAACCGCCATCCAACCTCCCTTGGCGGTTACTCTATCCCCAACCGTCCTATGGAGCTATAAATAGGACACCATACCCCCTCTTGTGACACACACCAAGCCAAGGAGCTCTCTTATTCCACTTGTTCTAGTAGAGTTAGGATAGTTTAGTTGGGAGTTAGAGTTGAGTCGAGCTTTGCCTCGGAGGTTCCGGAGTCGTCTTCAGAAGCTCGGGTAATAGCTCTTGTATCTTTTACTTTTCCTTTTGTAAGACTTTCAGTTATCAATATAGTTATCTTTATCTTCTTGCCTTTGTCATTTATATCTTGCTTCTACTTTATTCTAGTTGCAAATATATCTTGTTTAGACTATAGTCAGTTATAGTTCTAGTGCTTGTAGTCTTGTTTAAGTCTTTATCTTGGCTGGTTCTTCGATCTTGCTTAATACTGGAGGTGAATTGTCACCAAAAGTATTGACAATGTTGCTTGCTCTTGCTAGCGGAGTAAGTAGTTGTTGACTAGTGTAGGAGTGGTTCCCAGCCTAGCCAGTGGCCTTAGAGTATTCCTGTCACAACGGAGGTGGTAGCCGTAAGGTGGTGACAGCCCTTTCGGTCTTTGTAGCCCATCACGTTAGTTTCGGTCCGTAGGATCCCCCAGCCCGGGAAATAGTGGCACCCCTTCTCATCCCTTTCTGTGTGTCCACCGGTTCCCTTGTCCCGAAGCTAAGACAATAGAGTTATCCCAGATCTCCTAGTGCTGGCTCTGTAGCCGATGTATCTCTAAGCTAGAGTGACATAGGTAGATAAAGTATCCAGGAGTCCTCTATCTCTTCTCGTTGTCCTCCAAGCTATCTATTTCTTCTCTCCCTTACATGAGTATCCCTTGAGCTGTGTGTCCAGTATATCCACTCCTATCCAATACCGTTATCCCCTGTCTTGTCTAGTCGTATAGTTTTCTCTGATAGTCTCGAATATCTGTTCACTAGTAGTCTTGCCAAAGCTTCCCTGTGGAAATATAAATTACGATACCTCGGGATACTCCCAGGTGAAGTACTACAGCGGTGATTCTGTGCGCTTGCAGAATATTTCTATATTTTACTAAGCCATAAGGAAAACCACTGAAACACTCCTTACCCCAGTACCAGGATTCTCAATTCTGATATTGGATCGTAAGAAGTGCCAACAGCGGGCGACGGTAGAGCTTGGTTTATCGGGCTCCGAGTGACAAACCTGGCGAACATGACGCCGCCGATTGATTTTGCAGAAAATTGAATAGATTGTGTGTGAGGCATAAATGAAATTCTTTGAAGTTGGAATTTAAATATTGAAAATTTCAGCTAGCTCTCTAAGCTATAATCTAAACCATTCATAATTTTATCGAACTCTCTACATGACTCTATGTCTCTATTTTCTCTAAGTCTCTAATAATTGAATGGAATGTAAAAGGTTGTGTTGTGGCTTACAGGAGGAGTTGAAGGAGCGACTGAGGGTGCACCACCAACGGTTGCAGTGGTGGAATCATATGACCCATCTGAGCGAATTGAGCAGCGAAAACGGCATACATATCTTCCATCCGCTGGTCAACAGTCGCCTGCATTCTCGCTGCATCCTCCTCTCGTAGCCTCTTCTCTTCGGCCAACGCCGCCTCGTATGCCTCCTTTTGCGCCGTCATCTGGGCCTACAATTTGTCATTTGAATGTTACAAATCAACACAAAGCAAGCATATGCAGAAATTGACTGAAGATGAATAAAGCCAAATTAACCTGAAGTTCCTGCACTTGGAGCTGTGTCATGGTTTGCCGTGGGCGTATGGCGGGGCTACTGCTCGTGCTCGTTGCTCGAACCTGGGCGAGAGTAGGAGTGGTGGCCGTGTCTAGAATGTTGTCGCCTATATAGTATCGGCCATGCTTCTTGCCTCCTCCCACCCTCATCGTGACCTCTCCATCAAGGTTATGGCGGCTCGGATCCCATTCTGGCCCATGGACCTGCCTGCCCACCTCTGTGTACGCAGCGATGCGGGGTTGGATGGAAGGATTGGTGTACGCCGAGGCTGGGTTCTCCGGGTTGTAGGTGACCTCCGACGCCTTGCCCTGGTGGGCCAAAACCCATCCCATGAACTCCCCGCACTCAGTGCCTCCATGTGTCTCGGACTGCGTAAAAACAACAAGTTCATTAAACACTATCCAGAATTTAGGGTTACAATAAAGAAATGAATCTACATACCCATTTCTCCCTGTATTCGTCGTTGGTACGACTGCCTTGATGGTGTGTTGGACATGGCATCAGCAAACGCCGTTCTCGACCAGCGTTGTGCAGTGCCTCCCACTCTGGTGTGAACCACTTGTCCACTATGTGTTCCCAGCACTCCAAATCTTTACGGCACCAAGGCGCGGGCTCCTACTCATTATCAAGTGAATCACATGTAAGAATATAAAAATAAGTGATGTACGGAATCCAGTTCTTATAGACCTAAATATAACTCCAAGTATTGCTCCCTGGTCAGCTTCAAACCTCTAGCTTCAGTTTTTCCGATCCTCCGTTTCAGGAAGTTAGCGCCATAATCTATGACACACTGGACTTAGGCCTCGTAATGCATGTCCTTCACCAGCTTCACACATCGACGGTGAGCCACAGCCTTAGCCTCTTCCTCGCATCCTTCAACACACCTGTAAAAATCCTGCAAGATATATACACTCATTATTTATATAAATTATCAACGAAAACTAGGGATTCCGGTAGTGACACCAGAACATAATTGTGAGTCCCACGCTCCGGGTCCAGAGACGGAAAAGCTCTGTCACATACACAAGTGCACCTACTAGTGGGCATATTGAACTTCATTCTAGTTAAACATACTAGCTTCAGTGCTACAAAAGAAAAACGGATCAAATATTCCTTAATTAAATTCTACTTTCATATAATGATTCTCTAGTATAATTTTTCATGTTACATTATTTTTATGTAGACCAGTATAACTGTACATAAAAATAATGTAACTGTACATAAAAATAATTTTCTATGCTACCCAAACCGAGTGGAAAATGCGGTATCAATAGTACCATGGGAATAACGATGGAAATTATCAAGCAGGTCCACAGTATATAGACAATTTGTAGATCCTTTAGTTTGTAGAGATAAAGCTGGTTCAATTATTAAATTTGATGCTTCTTGGGTTTTTGTTATCAGTTACTATCTTTTTTGTTGGTGCTTTCCAAGTTAACATGCTCTTAGTTTCAAAAATCCATGCGTGGGACTAGTGAGACCTGATTAAGATCCCTATGTGCATGTCTGTAAGCAATAAAATGATGAGAAGTTGAGAACATGTTGCTGCTTCAAATATAAGAAAAATCTTGCTTTGGTATTGTAAATGTTTTTGTTAGTGGCATAAATCAGCCTCCATTCTTTGTATACGTAGACATATAAAATTGAATGAGAAAAGCAACATCAAACACTGAGATTTATGTGCCTTGCTTACTACTGTCGCCTAATGGTAGATGTGGTCACAATGTATTTGTTGCAGTGTTCTAGATGTCTACAATAACATAATAAATTTAATCTGGAGGGCCATGCCCAAGCTTCAGAGCCTCAGTTTCACACTTGCCCAGAGCGCAAGACGACGCCGTTCTCATTCGAGGCGTGGAGGGTGAGTTTGTCGAAGATAAGCCAAAGGCCAGGCTATGGATGATGAATGACAATTAATAATATAGCCAAAATTGAATAGAAAAAGTCATCAAAGCAGTAGTGGTGGCAATTTGGTCTATAAGCATGACCACCGGTCAATTGACAATCACCAGAAATTGAAGAGTGAACATGACAACTACCAATGGAAGTACTAATGTTGGTAGAAGCCGAATACCTATTGAAATTGTGTAACTTTATAAAGAGTAAATTTTACATGCGGTCTTTAAACTCGTCTGTTCTCATTTCAGTTCCGATATTTTCAAAACGCGTAGTAAAAGGTTCTTAAATTTGTTTGGTATTCTCATCTGGGTCCTAGTGCCCACTGAATGCATATTATTGCTAAACTTGTCATGTGTTCTCATTCCACTCCATATACTTTCATAATGCATTTGCTTATGTAGGAAAACATTTTGGAATTTTATTTCAAACATTTAGGTTTTTCTAATCAAGTTTGTATCAAGCTCAAAATTGATAAAAAATTGTGATTTGTCTGCATTATTTTTATCAAAGGTGATAACGTAGAGCCAAAGTATTTTTTGTGATTTTCTCATGTAATATTGGAGCAAAGTTAAATGGTTTTCAAATCCCTTTAAATTATAAAATAAAATGAAGTACTAAATAAATATGTTCAAATAATAACTCCTAAAATAAGAAATCACAAAATTTGGAACAAGTTTGATGGTTTCGAATTTGGTTTCAAATTTTGAAAGCTTGAAACAAATCATAAAGGTTTGTATGAATAAATGAATGCACTTTGAGACTATCGAGACTAGAATGAGAATATGGAATAAGTTTAAGGACCGCTGTGAAAATTTACTCTTTTGTAAATATAAACAACTGTGAAACAAGGAAAGAAAAAGGGATGTAGCTTTTTTCTCTAGTAGTGAGCTGCTCCGTTACCCATGGTCATGCAGCACACACAGGCCTCCACGTAGGAACATTCTCTCAAGCAGAGTTACTTTCGAGAACCACTAGAAACTTGGCGCGGCCATTGCCGCGCTTGACCTGAGTTGGCCCCACTGTGCTGCCGTCTCTCTCTTGTTGATTTTTTTTGGCAAGTCTCTTGTCGATCTGTGGCAGATGTATCTCTCCTATTTTGGCTCGTGGCCTGTGGCTCATATTTTACTTATCAGTGGATGATGGGATGAAAAAATGAGGAAAGATATGTGAATTGATTATAGATTAGTTGATAAGTTTTATGATGGTGGAACGTGCGTACCTGGATTCGAGTCCCGGTTCTGACTCGGCACATGTGTCGCATTTTTCTGAATTTTTTTCAGGAATTAATCGGCGCTTTTCTTTCAATCGTAGGTGACGTCCCCGTCGACAACGAGGCGCCTGTGGTGATTTCGTTAATTTCAAGATCGGATTTGCCGGTCAAGTCTCTCGGATATGCTCATAGGGTAGGGTTAGCATACATGTTTCAGGGTGAGTATGTGTGTTTGAGCGTTTGCGTCAGGTGAGTATGTTGTTTCTACATTGTGAACTAAAAAGTAATATCATATATGTTGGTGCAAGACCATGGCATGGTGTATGCAACAGTAAAATACCATAGTTAAATATGCAAAGACCTTTTGACTCCTTATATAGTTACAGGAGTTAAATACACCACTGGCCCTTAAACTTGTCACGAGGTACCACTTAGGTCCACGAACTCGCAAAATGAGTTTCTGGCTCCCCAAACTTGTTAAGTTGTGCCACTTTGGTCCATACTCCTTCGGTGGTCATGCATATATGCAAAAGGAATCCTTGATTTGTATCCTCTTCTCCATCTACGTCCTCTACTCATTTGTGAAGAACAGAGGGGGGGGGGAGCGTCGGCGGCGGCGGCCTGCAGGGGCGCTGGTGATGCGGGCGGCGATGGCGGCCGGGGGTAGGGGAAAAAGGATGAGGGCGACGAGTGGAGTTCGCCCCTAGCCTCACCTTGGGCGGAGACCGCTCAGGGAGGCCTGCCCACGGCGGCGCGCGGGGAGCGGTAGCAGAGACTGCGGCGGCGGCGCTAGGCTCGCCGGCGCTGCGGGTGACGATTGCGGTCGGGATCAGGGGAAAAGGGAGAGGTGAGCGAGGGGAATCGACTCCCGTCCTCACCTCAGGTGGCGGCGGCCTGTGGAGGCCTGCCCACGAGAGCGAGCGGGCGGCAGCAATGGCAGTCGCGGCGGCGGCACTGCGGCGAGCGGGGAGGCGAGCTGGGAGGTAGGTGGGTTTTAGGAGGTGGAGGAGATGTGGCATCGGCGCAGACGGCAGTGGAGGCCAGCGCGAGCTGCGCGCCGGGCAGCACTCGACGGTTGGTGGCGGCCCCCTCGGCGGTGGTGGGCGGCCAGGGCACGGAGGAGGCGGGAGGAGGCGAGCGGGAGGAGGAGAAAGAGAGAGGCGAGGTCGCCGTTGTCGCCGCCCCCGGCCCAATACGATGGCGGAGCTTGGACGCCGGATTCGGAAATTGAAGATATGTAAATTCCTACATTCTACTTTCTTTCATTATTTGTTGACACTTGACAGCACTGATTAATCATTTTTTGTGAGCTCTGATATGCCTTAAACGTTGTAAACCACATGCCCGGCAAAATCAGGCATGATTTCTGGTTAGGCCAGGCAGGGTCCATTGGCCAGGGTAATAAACAAATAGTAATTGCCACTGTAATAATTTACATAAGCTCTTAGGTTTAGGCTAGCGACGTGTGCAGTGACGTCATCATTTCCAGTCCACTGCCCTTCTGGCACAGTGACAGTGGCACTCTCAAATCATACGGAACTATGTTTTAGCTCCCCACTATGAACTCTCAATTGTGCCACGTCATCCAACCCACCGCTCTCGCGTCCCCACTGGGGCACCCCCTCGCCTCCCCACCGCGGCAGCCGCACCACGCGCCGCCCCTTCCTTCTCCACCTACCGCGCCCGGAAGCCCGCTGCGGCCGCGCCTCGCCTGCCCACCGCCGGCCCCTCGGCTGCCCACCCACTGGCCGCCTTTCCACCGGCTCCACCCCCTCGACTACCCACCACCGCCCCCTCGGCTGCCACCCACTGGCGCCACCCCTCGCCTTCTCCACCTACCTTAAATTGCAGCAGCACAGCGACGACGAGCGCAAGCGAGCCCTCCGTTCATCTCATTCTGATGAGTACATGACACGCATGCATATGTCCATGAATGGTGCAGAGGGTGGAGAAGAAGGAGACTAACAAGATTTTCCAAGTCAACAAGAAGGTCCAAGATTAATCCGATTCGAGTCCCAAAGATGGAGGCCCAAAGAAACTTAAGTTCGAATCCACCTCGGAGTACAGGAGCAGCCCGCACTAAATCAGTCGCCTAGGTCGCATACGGGTTCGGTTTTTGACGATCTACATATGCTTGGAAAGCTAACGAGATAAGCTTTCCAATGGAACTGGTCCCACCTCAAAATTCTTTCTGAGTCATCCGGAATCGACGAAACAAGTTGACGTCCAGAATCTGTCTCGATGTTGCATCGCCGTATTTTGGTCTTTGGGCCGTGTATCGTGTGGAAGCCCATAGGGGGGCGCCCCCTCTAACCCTAGAACGCCCCTTTAGGCTATATAAACTCAGTAGCCGTCATCGTTTAGACTTGGGTTTTGCTTAGATTAATCTATTGAAAACAGTTTCGCCGTTAACGTTTGTAGAACCCCAACTATTGAGCTTAATCATTCATCTGCAGAGTCACTTCATATTGAGAGCTGCGTTCTTTTGAGTTCTTGCTTGTGTTCTTCGTTTCGCAGGCAGGGATTAGCCTTTTTGGCGAGGTCAACCGGGTTGTGACACGGTTGATAAACAGAGGAGTCGTGGTGCTAAGATTGCGGGGTTCGAGTTTGCTGACTTGAACCGGATCGGTGTGTTGCGCTCCGCCGAAAACGAATTATCATTCACCCGACGGAAGATCAGTCAACCTGTTCCCATCACATTCCAAGGCAGTCGGAATTGAAGGCGCCATCGGCGCCCGCAGCAACAAAGGTATGCCACGCCCCCATCTGAAGCCATGGAGTCGAGAGTAGAGCAAAGAGAGGGAGGATACTGAACCTGTAGATCTGCGTCGCTGCCGTTGCTTGCTGTCCGCCGCCACCCGCGAGGGGCCCGGCGCCACCTGCTGCTCACCGCTGCTAGGGGCCGCGCCTGCAGGCTAGGGGATGCTCCTGCTGCACGCGCCGCCTGCGCCCCAGCCCTCGCTCCTGCTACCTCCGCGCCCCCACCTGCCCTCGCCACGGCCAAATTGAGGCAGAACAGAATAGCAGATGCAGTGGCTCAGGCCAAATTGATTTGTTTTTTTGGAAACACGCCAAATCGCGATTTGTTGGACTAGCGGAGCAAGGGGATTTGTTGGACCAGCGCTTCTACTTGGTGTTGCTGCTTGCAGGAAGATGCAGAGAGTGAGGAGAGGCCGAGTGTTTGTCAGATAGCGCGTGCGTACGTCAGACAGAGCTCCGCACTACAACCGTATCTTGACTGTCATGAGCATGGGGTTAGCTTTGATCTAATAATAACGATTAGTGGTGCTTGCTTATGTTCAATCAGGTGATCTTCTTCACTGACAAACTGACTGCATGACAGAAAACTCAAGGGGTCACCGTTGCTGCTTACAGAACCAATGGATTCCATGCTTTCTTCTCAGAGATTAGTGGATGTCAGGTAAAAGAACTCAATCAGGTAATAGCAGTTTTGAGACTCGGGCGGCTCGCCCCCCCCCCCCCCACCGCCGCTCCCCTCTCCCCACCCTCTGGCCATCCTCGCCGTCGCCGGAGCAGGGCCCCGGAAGCCCGTGGACCTGCTAGGAAGGCGACGGCAGGGCTCTCTTCCTTCGACAGACCGCGGTTCCCAGCTGGCGGCGCGAGACTGCTGGCGTCGGTGGCGAGATCCGGGTCCCTGCGACCGGATCCGGCCAGGGCGCCGGCGGCTCGGCCTGGGGATGGCCGGCACGGGCGGTCGGCGTGACGGGACGGCCGACACGGGGGCGCGACGAGACGACTGCACACGGCGCGGAGGCAGAGGCCAGGCGCAGTGACGGCCCCCTGCATGGCGGCGGCGCTTGGTCGCCGGCGCGGCCAATGGCGGATCTGGCGTGACGGATTCGGCCCTGGTGTTGGAGGGGCTAGCTCCGGACTTTGCAACTACATCTGGTGATGACATCTTCAATTTTGCCTTTCCTTTTCGTATAGACCAAGAGACATGAGTCACCTTGACTTCATTCGCGGATTCTCCTACTCAAAGACGGATTTCATCTGCAATTTATTCCTGGTGGATTATGCACGGGTACCCGGCGGTTACTTTGTAGCATGGTATCTCAGGTTACGAATTCAGTTGGTCTGCCGGATTTGGAGTCCGTGACCGTTTAAAGTGGGTTAGGGCTGGTCTATATGGAAGCATTGGCCTGGTAAGAAGCGGGAAGCAACACGGTGTGACTTGGTCGTGGTGGTAATTGCTACTAATTCATCGGTTCCAGGAAGAAATTTCTAGGTCTGACCTTAATTGGTTGAACCTGGCAGTGACCTTGTTGAAGGCATTGCTTGGATTAAGATGAATTACTCCCTCATGAAAATATTTGATCTGGTCTTAATTGGTTGGGTCATTACAACGTCGGCACGTGCACGTGTCGTTTCCTCGTTGGAGGCGTTGTATCGGGAGCCTACTTCATAGTCCAAGAGTTGCTTTGGTTTGTGAAGCGGAAGAAGATGAAGGCGCTTGTGGTAGTTTGCTAGGTCATGGTGCTCTCTCTTTTTTTTCTTTTTCATTGGCGGTGTGCATCTTAGTTATGCAGAGGCCGGGTTGGATCTTATATAATTGTATCATCTCGATGTAATTGTCTAAGATCAATAAAGCTTCTCTTTTCCAAAAAAGTAAAAGAATTTTTCATCTCTAAGATATTTCTTTGGTTGGTACACAATTTTTGCCGGACACCTTAAAATCATTTATAATCTAACAATCACCTTATTGTTTCTGTTTTTCAAACTTCAGCTTAAAATATTGTTTAAAAAATTCCCGCAGCATCGTGCGGGATATCACCTAGTTATATTGATAAAACGCTGATTTAAAGTGTGTTAAACTACTCGTTTTTAATTTGGCTCCAATATTTTATGCCCTGAAAATTCTTATTGGTTTAGTTTCAAACTGATTACGTTTGCATTACCATATAGTTTACTATCGGAGAGGGATATAACATGTAATGATAGTCATAAGTAACATATTCCCTCTATATATCATTGTAAAGTCGCATTTGATTTAAGAAAGTTAAACTTGAATTTTGACAAACGATCAGTAAAATTATCTATTAGTTCAGTATATACAAACACAGATCCATACCCAAGTGAATATTGAAATAGTATTGACTATGTAGCAACTGATAACATATTGTAATATAAATCGAAACTGAAATTCTACGTACATTTCAAACAGATCGAGCTAGGATAAGCGTTGGGCTGGCCTCCGTACTGGCCCGATTACGTTTATTATGCCCTTATAGTTTCCAAATTTTATCTCCAAATTTCACTATACAAAAAAAAATTCTCATCACATCAAAATGACGGCACATGTATGAAATGCTAAATATATATATGAAATCAAAAATAAATTACATAATTTTGTTGTACTTTTTAAGACGAATATTTTAAGTCAAATTAATCTATATTGGGATAGTTATTTATAAATACCAACAAAATACTAAAGTGCCGCATTTATAACAAAGTGCCAACTTTGGGTATGCAAACTCTGGAACTAAAGAAGGCCTATGTAGCTTTTCCACGCTGGGCCTAATCATTCTCTCTTTTCTGCTTGGGCCCGATTCTATTTATTATGCAGCCTTTCCACGCTGGGCCCAATCATGCCCTGTTTTCTGCTTGGGCCATGCCGGGCCCATTTGCCAAGTAATATTACTATAAATAAATTTTCTAATGATTTATTTGCCACTGTAATAAGTCTGTAATTGACATCAGCTCTTACATGTTTAGGCAAGCCGACATGTGCAGTGACGTCATCACATCCAGTCCCCTGCCTCGCTGGCACTCTTACTCTCCCTCTACATAGCTCGAAGCTCCCACCCGAACAGGGAACAGACCCCGCACCACCACCACCAAGAAAAGTCACAGCCGGGCGGCAGCACCAACCACCGAAAGCATTAGCGGCGAGCATCCTGCAACTGCTGCTGCTGCCATGGCCGCCGTTCCCCGCATGAAGCTGGCTCGCAGGGGCTGGAGGTCTCCGCGCAGGGCCTGGGATGCATGGGCATGTCCGCCTTCTACGGCCCGCCCAAGCCCGAGCCCGACATGATCAAGCTCATCCACCACGCCGTCGCCGCCGGCGTCACCTTCCTCGACACCTCCGACATCTACGGCCCGCACACCAACGAGGTCCTCCTCGGCAAGGTCGGTAATTGGGGCTCGGATTTTGGATCTCTGTTCTTTTTCGGTTTGCACTGAAGGTGTTCGATGTAATGCTTCTGAGTTTCCGAGCAGGCGCTGCAAGGCGGGATGAGGGAGAAGGTCGAGCTGGCCACCAAGTTCGGCATCTCGTTCGCCGACGGCAAGCGCGAGATCCGCGGGGACCCGGCGTATGTGCGCGCGGCGTGCGAGGGCAGCCTCAAGCGTCTTGGCGTCGACTGCATCGACCTATACTACCAGCACCGCATCGACAAGAGAGTGCCCATCGAGGTCACGGTGAGTGGAGCTTGCCATTTAATTTGATTTCTTTGGTTGGTAGCTGGGTGTGGTGGATGTGAACGCACAGGTAAAGGCTGAAATGAGAGTGAGGGGAAAGTTGAGGGACACTGAGAGTGATGGCGGTTGGTGGAGGCAGGTTCGATGAATACTCCGTGCCTAGAATGAGAATGAGAGGTTATACAGAAGTGGGATCCTCGCACGCTTTGTACAAAGAATCCTACTGGCGTGCCATGAAATCTCTCTCTTCTATAATTAGGACTATACGAAACTGGCCAAGAATGTCAGTCAGGATCCCGAATTTACAAAAGAAAAAGAAAAGAAAACCACATTCTGTATCCACCTGTTACACTCTGCAAGTGCATCCATAAATCTGTGAACCAAGTGTAAATCAGCAATTAGTGGATATTGAAATGATTGCGATGTAGAAGATAGCTTCTGTATTGGCAGTAACATCTAGGAGCTCACTCATATTAGATACCATTGCATAAAATTTCCAGCATTGTAGGTCTGAGGACTATATCAGATGTTTTATCAATGCCTCTACAAAAATGAATTATGAAGTTTTTAAACCATTGCAGATTACTGTTTTATGCAAGTGACTTCTTGCTTGTCGTATTATTTTCCAAATTGATTCTGCACTGTGGTTTGAAAACCATTATTTTTATTTCTCTTTTAAAGAAAGATTATTGATTCAATTTCTTTTTTTGCTTTACTAGATGGGTGAACTCAAGAAACTAGTTGAAGAAGGAAAGATAAAGTATATTGGATTATCTGAAGCATCTGCATCAACAATTAGAAGAGCTCATGCAGTCCATCCTATCACTGCAGTTCAGCTGGAATGGTCATTATGGTCTAGAGATACAGAAGAACTAATTCCCACTTGCAGGTACTTCTATGAAAAGTCAAACACAAGAGTTGTCCAGTCACTAAGTAGGAAGCTTTATTTTCTGAGTTTTCTCTTTTCTGTGACAATTTCAGGGAACTTGGAATTGGAATAGTGGCTTACAGTCCACTAGGCAGAGGGTTCTTTTCCAGTGGGGCAAAACTGGTTGACTCACTATCTGAGCAGGATTTCCGCAAGGTGAACTGAAACTTATACCTATGGAACATTGATTCTGCCTTGTAGCAAGTTAACTTATCATTATGCTTTGGTTCTACTTTTTGTAGAACTAGGAGATATTTCATAAATATTTGGAAGAATTTTTCTTCATTGTATACATGCATGGCCTAAATATGCATCGTACATAGTGCACTTATCCTTGATTTGTGCCTTCATCATTTACTTGATCTTAGATACCTTTCTGGATTATAGTCTCATCCGTTTGATTTATACTATGGTCTCATGCATATATTCCAATAAAAAAGAATTATAAATACAGTCAGTTGCCTCTTGCTAATGAAATTTTCATACTTCTGCAGCATATGCCTAGGTTTCAACCAGAGAATCTTGACAAGAATGCTCAGATATTCGAGCGTGTCAATGCGATGGCGGCAAGAAAAGGATGCACACCATCACAACTTGCATTGGCATGGGTTCATCATCAAGGAAAGGATGTTTGCCCCATCCCAGGCACAACAAAAATCGAGAACTTC
Source organism: Echinochloa phyllopogon (assembly GCA_033239725.1). Taxonomy (NCBI): domain Eukaryota; kingdom Viridiplantae; phylum Streptophyta; class Magnoliopsida; order Poales; family Poaceae; genus Echinochloa; species Echinochloa phyllopogon. Next base: position 19,905,714 of record BTCW01000016.1, read on the forward strand.
AACCAGAATGTGGGGGCATTATCTGTGAAGCTGACACCGGATGAGATGGCTGAACTCGAGTCGTACGCTGCTGCAGGTGAAGTCGTGGGTGACCGGTATGCTCAGATGGCCAACACCTGGAAGGATTCCGAGACTCCGCCGTTATCGTCTTGGAAATCTGAATAGGCCAATATGGTATCATGAACTGTGTGTGTACCATATCTACAAGTTGGGATGCAGAATATGCTCAGGTCTTCGTTGCAAGAGCTTCCATAAGATGTGCTTGCCTTGTTGCAAGTGATGATCTGTGGTAGTGAGTGTGTATTGCATACCTCCTTTCTTATATCTGTGCTTTAGAACCACCGGCGCGATGAATAAGCTTTGTGCACTGTATATGACTATTAATTTTAATTAATTTATCATGTAGTACTAGTATATCGAATTTTGTATGGAAGTGTGACATTATTACTCTGGCCAACTGATTAAAGATCTTGTGTACTTCTGTTGGAATAACCACGCTATGAAAAGCTTGTTAGTTTCAGCGAAAGAAACTAATTTCAGCACAATCTGAAATCAGCTAAAAAATGTAACGTATTCACGGAGTTAAAAATATACATCACAAGGTATATATAGCAGCAACCACATAAATCAACGGACACTAGATTTTTAGGCCTGTTTGGAATCGAAAAATAGAAAAATGAGTGGGGAATGCATGAGTAGCATGCAAAGGTTATAGCAAAATGAGTAGCATGCAAAAAGATGTTTGGAATGTACTAGTGAAAACAGGAGTCATAAGGCTAGATAAGTTTGGGTTCCATATTCTCCTAGAAACGTTTTGGATCCTGTTTCTACCTACGAATATTTCTCTGAGAATTAGAATCACTATTATGAAATTGTTTATCTCATTGGATAATTTGTGATTCTGAAAAGAGGATGGTAGTAATGTGAACCAAGTGATTCTAAAGAAGAGCATGATAACTACTCGGTAATTGGCAATTGTGAAATAACAACTGGTAAATATGAGGTCTGAGGTCTCTGCTGTGTACGGTGGATAGATCCCCTTGGTAATTTTTTTCTTAAGAAAAACAACAACCGCGGCCCTAGCTGTGCTTGGCATATATTAATAGAGAAAGAGAAAAATTATACGAAAATCATACTAGGCGGAAACAGATTAAAAAATGAGAAGTTCTGGCATGGATATTATTTTGAGATTTATTGGTCTTAACACTAGTCGAACAATATTGGATTATATCGTTGTATGACCTTCCAAATCCCAAATTATTGATAAGCATAAGAAGAAAGTATTGACCCCTCATTATTTTTTATGTGCTCTATTTTTTGCACGCCTATGATAAGTATCTGACACTGTTGTTTGTAATTATTTATTTTCTCTTTATATACATTGATAAAAGTCATGAAATGAGGTGCCGTGGGGAACTCCACCGCAGTTTGCCCTTTGAGAAAAGAAGAAAACCGTATTGATGCAAATAGCCTCAAGATGACATGAAAATAACAAATACACTTTGTTTACATTTATTCTATATATGCTATAGTGTTTGAAGGATCGAATCGGCGAACGAAGAGGGGGGAGTGAATGACAGCCGATAAAATTCTCTCTCGAGAGGAAACTCGGCCTACATCCCAAAATCACTTCCGACGGTGACCAACTCACTTACTTGCCAAATCCACGAAGTCACTGAAGTACTTCTGGACATAGGAACAAGTCTTCAAGCAACTCAACTAGCAACGCACAACGGAACACACAATTCGAAGCTCAGTGCAGCACTCATGCCAAAAGCGGTCTGACCGGATTGAAAAACCAGTCATTCCGGTTTCGTCTAGAAACTCAAACTCAGAACTGCAGCTTGAACAAACGAGCTCTTAAACATTCCAAAATAACAGATAGGGCAACACCAATTCAAAACACAGCTAGAGTCAAGAAGAACTGCAATCAACAGCTCCAGCACCAAAACCGGTCATACCGGTTTCCCAAACCGGTCAGACCGGTTTCCCCAGGCAGACACGGGAAAAGTCTGCCCGAGGGAAGAACTCGATCTTATCCCCAACCGATCTCCCGATTCGCTCTACGATTCAAGTGAGACTTTGGGGATAGGTAGGATACCTCATGAACTAGTCATGGCTCCGAAATCAACTCTCAAAACACACCGAATCAAGAGGAATTGAGAAACAAAGACACGTACACCCTTTTGCTTGGGTTCAACCAAAATTCACCAAATCGAAGGCTTTTTTCGAGGATTGAGGGGGCCAAATCACTAGAAAAGGTTCAACAAAGACCCATGAGCGAATCCCCAACAAAATCCCACAAGGAAATGGCCTCAAATCCGATGAACGGAAATCTCCCCAAAAATCACCCAAAAATCCTCAAAAAGGAAAAACACGGAGGAGACAAGAACACAAGGATTCACCACCATGAATTTTATTTACACTATGAGATTATCTTCTTTACAAAGGCTAACCTCCTCCCTTCATCCGTCCCACTTGAAAGTGGATGAAAATTGAAGTGGAGAAGTCCCCTCCTCTCTTCCTCACAATATGAAGCTCACGGCCAACCTAGGAAAACAAAGAGCAAATGAACTAGGGTTCCAAAAGATGGCTGCTATCTCCCACAAGGTGAGTATATATAGCTGCCGATGAAAGACACAACTACCTCTACAACTTAATTGGAAGATACACGCCCTCAAGGGCAAAATTAGAAGTTGTAGATATTTTCTCCTCCGGCTGGGCACGCATCCATCTGGATTTGCTTCCCTCCGATGCAACCTCCACGATCACACCGCGTGTCCTCCGCTTCGAAGCTTCCCGACGTGCAGGACTGAAACCGGCTAGACCGGTTCTGCAAACCGGCCAGACCGGTTCTGCCACGCCAGGTCTTCGGACTTGGTTTTGAGGCCCAAACCAAGAAACCCTCCTCTGCTGGTTTTGTGGCCAAACCAACACACCCCGCGTACTTGGTCCAGCCTCCACGCCAAGCTTCGAGCACGCCAATCCTTTCACCTCTGGCGCTCGGACGGTCTACTCAGTCTTGCCTTGTTCCTTGACTCGGTTGTGCCCAATGTACCGGCTCGAATCATCTTCTTCCATGTTGCCTTGCTTGTTCTTGCACCATGTGAACTGCACTTGATTCCATCGGCCATCGGGTCTCTCGAACCAAGCCTACTTGTCTCTCCACTCCTGGGAGGCCGCTCCGGCAAAGACCTTTCACGCTTGTTCTTCACTTGCACCAATGCAAATCAAGCCGCATTCTACATCTGCAATACTTGAGCCAAGACAAATGTGAGTCCACACAATGTTGTCAATCACTCATCACTAGGAATCGACCATCCTCTCGGTCCCTCGGACACACATGGTCCTCAGTGTTGCTCGGAAATGTTTGACAAAGATTTTACTCCCTCATTTTGCTTTTGTAAGGCCCGCACGTATATCAATATTCAAACTTTATAAAATTTGACCAATAATTTAAGCAATAAAATTTAATTTTTATAGCTCAAATTTGATATTGTTAGATTTGTGCTGATGTTAGAGATTTTGGATATAACTAGTGCTTTTGTGACCACAGAATATGTACATATGGCTGGGGCCGTTGCGGGAAGCAATGTATGCGCCATCACTAGCTCGAGTATTGGTGTTAACCATATATATACTCTACTGGCGTTACTTGAAGTATTCAATCCTAGATGGTGCAGTAGCGAGTTGTTGCAGTGCAATGTCATGAACAGCCTCTGGAAGTAGTCGTACAGAAATAGATGGCCATTGGGAAGTAGTCGCACACGAGAGGATGATGGGTGCCAGGAAGTAGTCATACAAGCGAGCAGTCGCGTTGTCTTATGGTCCCCAAAAACCTTATCACCTACCTATCCCGAGTATAATCACCAGGTAGGAGGTTCGAAGGCCTCCTCACGCAAACAGTATGCACGCAGATGTTGCGGTTTAATGCAAAAGGAAGCAGCAGCAACAGCTGAGGGAGAAAGAGAGAGGTCTCCTGAGGAGAAGTACCTAGAGAGTGTGTGTGCCAGGGAGGAAGAGCCTCCTTATATAGGCGCATACGATGAGAGGAGAGATGAACCTCGACAGGGCTAACCTCAGCAATGGCCTTAATTGCTATTAAGTGCGAGTCATTGGTTTTTCTTAGTGGTAGCCATTATTCAGAATAACTGACATTTGTGGCAAAAAGTTCATGTCACCTCACCACGTCGCATCTTGTTGTGGCTCGGCTCGGCACGGCATGACACGTCACGGCTACAAGCCATGGCTACGGCCCGGCTCGGTGAGGCGAGCAGGCGCACATGTGGCCGCGCGCCCCTCTCCTCTAGCCAACTTCACAATTGGTGTACAGATGATCCACTCTTAAGTTCATTAGAATTCTCTTTGGCTCTCCATCCAGGATTTAATGTCAATAACCACCTAACATTAACTAACGAATCCTTTTAATTGTTATTAGATTATAATAATTGAGACTAAATGGGTCAGGCCTAATTAATCCAATAGCTGATTGGACCAAGCACAGACTGAACTATGGACTACTTCCTTATAGGTGAGAAGGTTGCATGAAAAAAGTTATGAGCTAAATTGATAGTGTTCTGTAGCGATCCATGGCAATGTAGCTTCCCCAGTGGCCAATGAAAATGCGGACTACTTGAAGTTAAAAGCTACATCGTTGGATTCTGAAGAACAAATTTTATTGATGTCGAAGATTTTGTACTATAAAAATTATTAGTCATCTGTCCAAACAATATAATGAACTGCAAAATATCAAGGCCACAACATACCCCACTTTGCTGGCGGCTATCTGCAACCGGATAACATATACTACAAAACAAACAAAATGCACTGGCCCATGCTTGCTGACCAAATAAACTTTGCACCATATAGTAGAGACCCAAAAGAGGGCTCAGATTTTTTTTTACGCACCAAAGGTAAATTGCGTCACCACTGTTGTAGAAAACCACTAAAAACTACCCTAACCACCACTAGTGGACGGATGCCAAGAATTAAAAAAAGATAATCCAATATATGCTATCAGGTGACTCAACAAGCTACATCAGTTAGTGACAATGACGCCAAGGGCTGCTATTTACCCGCCCCAGTATATTTGTAGGATGATCAAAGGTATCGGGAATCATTGAAGCTAGATGCAGTGATGGATGGTACAAACAAATTATACACTAACCGACTTGCGTCTTGTTCGGCAGGCTTATTCCATCACTAGCCAGCAGTGTTTTTCTCTCTGCAAAAACCAGCACCAGCCACCAGCCACCAGCCACCAACCAGCCAGCAGTATTTTTTTTCTCTCATGAAAAACCAGCACATGTCCTGTTCGGCTGGCTGGTGCTGGTGCTGGTTTTTGCTGAGAGAAAAATACTGCTGGCTGGTTGGTAGCTGGGGCTGGTTTTTCAGAGAGAAAAACACTGCTGGCTGGTGCTGGAAAAAGAACCGAACAGGGCGCCAATTTATTGGTACTTCAAAATAGAAGCTTTGGAAACATTTCTTCAAATATTATATATTCACGTGGCCATACATGGTTATGCAAAAGGCAAACCTCGCCCCCTTAATAGATGCACTACCGAAAAACCTATGTATGCGGAGTGTTTCGTTCTTTGCCGAGTGCATCCTGTCGGGCACTCGGCAAATACATCATTTCTCGAGTGTCTGGTAAAATGCACTCGGCAAAGAACAGGTGCTCAAGATATACAAGGTTTTCCGAGTGCCAAACAACAGGTAAAAACCTCCATTAAAATCTCGCAAACGGCGCGACTTCGCCACAACTTCGCCGCGCCGTTTGTTAGTTGTTTATTTTACCGAGTGTCAGGTCTGACACAAGGCTAAAACTTTGCCGACTGCAAGACAGAAAACACTCGACAAAGGCGGCTTTTGCCGGCAACCTATATACCGAGTCAGCTTTGCCGAGTGTTACTCTCAGCAAAGGTTTTGCCGGGTGACTCAGGCATTCGGCAAACGCCCGGTTTCCCGTAGTGATGTAAGCATTGTTGTCGAAAGGATACCGATGACTTTAGAAAAATACCAGGATAATATCACTCCACTGTGTACAAAATTCAAAATATTTGGTAAAGTGGAGGTTAGTAATCTTTTGGGTTCTAGGGTAAAAGAGGGTGTACAGAGCCAAACCTTTACTTATATATTGACAGGGGTTTTATCACTATATGCTGGGCAATTTTAGAATACTAGGAATAAAATAGTTTTTGATAATTGCCAGCCTAAAACTTTTTTGCATGTTCTTCGCTTTTCTCTATCGACGGATGGTATTTTAGTTTGCGGTTGGGTTATTAAAACTTTTTCCTTGTTATAAGACTTTTTTTGTGTCAGTTGGTGTGTAGCCTCGATTTACTTCCCGTAATAATTGGACTGATCCCTCTTCCTTGGAGAAGGGTGAAGCCGAATTTTTTATATTATAAAAAAACAAACATATTCCTAGGAGAATCATCAAAGACTCGCTTTATCCCTTTCATCCTCGGGATTGTATGGATTCATCCATAGGACTTAGTTTAAATTTGTTTATTTGTTTTCCAAGTAACTAGCAGTATACTGACTTTCACCTAAACCAGCAGGTCCTGTATGTCTGTATCGTTGTACTCAGCACTACGTCAGTAACACAAAGCCGCCGGATGACCTATTCCCTGACGCATCATTGGCCCTCCAACTGCAATATAAATTCAGGCACACAGGATACGCCCACTTCACTCAACACTCGAACTAGTGCGTCATGGCAGCTGCTCCAGTAGTGACGGTGCCGCGCATGAAGCTGGGCTCTCAGGGCCTGGAGGTCTCGGCGCTGGGCCTGGGCTGCATGGGCATGTCCGCTTACTACGGCCCGCCCAAGCCCGAGCCCGACATGATCGCCCTCATCCACCACGCCGTCGAAGCCGGCGTCACCCTCCTCGACACCTCCGACGTCTACGGCCCCCAAACCAACGAGCTCCTCCTCGGCAAGGCGCTGCAGGGCGGCGCCGTGAGGGAGGTGTTAGAAAACTAAGCATTTTTCGGTACATTTTAATTCCAGAAATTATCAACAAGTTCATGACTATTGTGAGTGATCCAGTGAGAGCAAAGCATGTGCTAGTGTTCTGGTTAAATCTCAAATAAAACATGAACAACAAGCATAACCAGAGAAGGTTCAGTACGTACCCAGGGACGGAACCGGAACCGGAGGCACCGGAATCGCCGTTACCAGTCATTGTGACTAGCTTGCTTGAAGTAGTCGATCTGATTCGGTGCAGTGACGAGTTGATGCAGTGGCGTCCCTCGAACGGCCTTCTGGAAGTAGTCGTTCGGCTCGAGGGAGAAGGACGTAGTCGTTAAGCGGGGACGTAGTCGTACGGGGTTGCTGGAGATGGCCGCTGGGAAGTAGTCGTTCACAGGTTGAGCAGGCGCGTACGAGTACGCTCCCCAAAAACCTTATCGCCCGCCTATCCCGTGCAGGATCTCTAGGCAGACAGGGTTCGGAGGCAACTGCTCACGCAAGCGATGTGCGCGCAAGGCTTGCGTTGGGAATGCAGGAAAGCAGCAGAACAACAGAGGAGAGAGGGAGTGGTCTCATGAAAGGAGTACCGGAGAAGATGAGAGCTCGTGTGTGTTTCGCCTGGGAGAAGAGGTCTCTTCTTATAGGCGCTCAGGAGAAAGGGAGGATGAACCTGGACGCGTTCAGCAGTGCAGCAATGACCATTATGCCGTCAGTTACTAGTCAGCTCAACGGTTACTGATTCTCTGAATGATATCGGTAACGGCTATGACTTAATGACTGTCATCAGTGGCAAAATATTCATCACACAGCACACGCCGAGCGGCACGGTCACGCCACGTCCACGGCCCGGCGAGCGAGCGCGCGCGTGTTGCACGCCCTTCTCCTTTTACCAGCTTCACAAGCGGTCCACATTTGGTCCACCATTTAAGTTGGTTAGTATTTCCGTTGACTCTCAATCCGGGATTTAACTCCCTAGTATTTAACCAGTGGACTTTTAATTCTTTGATTAATTGTGACTAAATGGCCTAAGGCCCAATTAATCCAACAGAAGGTGCAGCTTGCCACCAAGTTCGGCATCTCGCCGGACTCGAAGGAGGTGCACGGCGACCCGGCGTACGTGCGGGCGGCGTGCGAGGGCAGCCTCCGGCGGCTCGGCGTCGACTGCATCGACCTCTACTACCAGCATCGCATTGACACCACGGTGCCCATCGAGGTTACGGTGAGTCCGCGCGCCTTGCAATCTTGCTGAACAAAATGCAACTTGAAGAATATAATTCGAAGTTTCAGAACCAGAAACAGAGGTGGTTATGGTCACAATGGGTCCATGTTTCTGTGGGCACTTTGCAGAACCTGAGTATTTTGAAGCTGTATCCAATAAACAACCTTTACTGCTAATATATGATAAATAGCCTAATATTCTTAACATCCACAGGTAGGTGAACTCAAGAAACTAGTTGAAGAAGGTAAGATAAAATACATTGGCCTATCTGAAGCATCAGCATCGACAATCAGGAGGGCACACGCAGTTCATCCAATCACTGCGGTCCAGTTGGAGTGGTCACTCTGGTCAAGAGATGTTGAAGCAGACATAATACCAACTTGCAGGTATTTTCGTGGACTAGATTTGATTGAGTCACTGAGAAGTATCATGTTATGGTCTTTAATTAAGAACCATCCACCTGTTCTAATAATTCCAGGGAGCTCGGCATTGGAATAGTGGCATATAGTCCACTGGCAGAGGGTTCTTCTCAAGCGGGCCTAAATTGGTCAGCACACTTTCTGACCAAGATTTCCGCAAGGTTTATATCTGTAACTACCTTCTTGCAACATTTCATCTCTGCCTCACTTAACGTCTTAACATTTATTTATAATGAAACTATCCTATAATTTTTCAGGATTTGCCTAGATTTCAGCCAGAAAACCTCGAGAAGAACTCATTGATATTTGAGCAAGTCCATGCAATGGCAGTAAGGAAGGGATGCACGCCATCTCAGCTGGCATTAGCTTGGGTGCACCACCAGGGAACTGATGTCTGCCCCATACCTGGGACGACAAAGATTGAGAATTTCAACAATAATGTGGCGGCGTTGTCCGTGAAGCTCGCACCTGAAGACATGGCTGAGCTCGAGTCCTATGCCAAGGCGGAAATTCAGGGCGATCGGTACCATGACTTCCTCAACACATGGAAGGATTCTGAGACCCCTCCATTGTCCTCCTGGAAGGCTGAGTAACAAGTTTGGTTCACAGTCTCATACATAAGGCTATGATATACTACCTGATGCGTTGTTCATGATGTTCCTTGATGTTGGCAAAGCAATGGCAGGAACCGTAAGATGCACACATGAGGGTGATACATGTGAGTCATGTATGTGTAGGTCTTGTTGTGTAGTTGCATTAAGAAAGTGAGAAGTCTTGCGGTGTATGAATAAAATGTTAACTGTGTCACTATGTATGTGGTCCTAAGTAATGCAACCCATATGCATCTTCAAATCAGAACATTTTTTTACTCTTAATATTCCTTATCCAAATACTAGTTATGTGCGAGCTGCAGTTCTTTTCGTGTGGAGTGGGTGCGTAGGGTGGTGAACATGGTGGCGCATGTCTATGCAAAAGGAGCCATCCATGTCGCTGCCCTGGGTGTCCTGGTCGGAGGTCCTGAGGGGCGGATCTAGAATAGGGTAATAGGGACATGGGTGTACATCTGTACACCCAATAATTTTGATAGAAAAATCACAGGTTATCCCATTTTGGTAGTGCAGTGCAAAATATCAAGGCCATTATTTAGCAACAAATCCACTTCGTGGCGGCTATCTGCAACCAGCAACCGGACAACATATACTTCGTGGCGGCTACCTGCAACCAGCAACCGGACACCACTACCGGAAAAGGAGAGGTTGCCGTGCCTGAGCTTCTTTGTCGTGCGCATTTTATCAGACGCATGGTAAAGAGCTTCTTTGCCGTGCGCTCTAAAAAAACGCACGGCAAACTTAATCTTTATCGTGCTTTTTTTTACGCACGGCAAGAGGTTGCCGTGCGTTTTTTCTGCGCACGGTAAACTTAATCTTTGCCATACGTTTTCTTTTACGCACGGCAAACATTTCTTCATCACCGGCCGTTAGCAACCGTTAGGTTGTATGAGTTTTTTTACCCTTTGCCATGTATCTTCCCCTGGACGCGCGGCAAAGATGTCTTTACTGTGCGCCTCCTCTAAACGCACGGTAAAGATGTGTCTTTGCCGTGCGTCTTTGTTTTGGCGCACGGCAAAGCTCTATACGTGTTCAATGTATAGAGGGACACTTGTGAAGCAACTCATAATTATATTTATCTTCTTTACTCTAAACTTTTTTTTACTCTCCACATACAACATTTGTTACTCCATATTAAAATTTGGTACACTTTTATATTTATTTTCCATAATTAATTAATTATCTAATTACATGTCAAGCAATTTTTTGAATAAAGTCAGATTTGAGCCCCAAGTGATTCAAATAACATAATACAATGACTAAAAAATTTATATTTATGTCATTTAGCCCAATTTGAGTCCTTACCCATGAAATGAAAAGAAATTTCAAACATCTTATGTCAAGAAATATGATCACTAACATGTGTCCAAATGATTTTTAAATTTCAAAAGTATCAAATTAAGTCTAAAATCATGAAATTTATCATGAAGTGATGGTATCATATGTAGAGGCTCTGGTAAAAAGTTGAGAAGATTTCGCACATTTTTTCATAATGATATTTATAAAATCAAAACAACTCATAATAAGTATATGTATAATTGTACATGAGAGGGTTAGTGAATGTATTTTTTAATATAAATTTTTATACGATCTTATATGAAAAAACTCTTTATACGAAAGTCGTACAACTCGACAAAATATAAAACTTTGTAGTTGACAACTTTTACATTTGAGATTATTTAATAACTTAAAATGTTATTATAATTTATCTAATTTGAAATTTGAAATTTTAAATTTTCAAATGATCTCGAATGTTAATAAATTTACATATCCACAAAATATAAAACTTAGTAGTTGACAACTTTTTAATTTGAGAATGTTTAATACTTTAAAATATTCTTAAAATGTATCTTATTTCAAATCTTAATTTTTTAAAATTTTCAAATGACCTCGAATGTAAATATGTTCCATATCAATGTTGTAGGTCTCGAAGAGATGTAGAAGTTTGTAGTTTACAATTTTTTAATTCGAAATTATTTAACCATCCAAAATTTTATTACAAGCACATAGAGAAAACACAAGTGCCATTCAGCAATCCACTCCTTCAAAACCCTGGCCTCTGATTGGTCCAAGAGTGATGACGCGGATTGCTCCCTCTCTCCTTCAACATCGGCTCAATCTCTCATCTCTCTCACTCACTCTCTTATCTCTCTCTCACTCACTCTCTACCTCTCTCATCTCTCTCTCCTCCCATCTCTCTCTCCCTCTCACAGGCCGGTGGGGCGCGGCACCGTGGCCGGACCCGGCACGGGCTGAGCATGCGCGGCGGCTGGGTGACGGGCAGCTGGGCGGTGGGCGAAGCATGCGCAGGCGGCACGGCCCGGCGCGGGCGACCGGCGGGGAGCTCCACGAATGGAGCGGCCAGGAGCTCCGGCGGCCTCTCCCTCCTGCGGCGTGATGGGGCCGCTCCTTTTTTTATTTCCTTTTGTATTGACGCACGGCGAAGCTGCCATCACTACGTTGTTTGCAACTGCCGTCATCTATCTTAACTTTTTTTGCCGTGCGCCGCCAGTTACGCACGGCAAAGAGATTCACCGTGCATGCGATAAAAAAGCGCACGGCAAAGGAGCTTTGTTGTACCAATTATTACCGTGTGACAAAAAAAACACACGGTAATGTCTTTACCGTGCTTATTCGGGGCTTTGCCGTGCGCCTCCAACGCACGGCAAAGGTGGGGTCCCCCGTAGTGACTGGTCCATAGTGACTACAGTAACTAATAGACTAAGCACTATATACTGAACCAGAAAAGGATCCTTTTTTACGCACCTAAGGTAAATAGCGTTAGTGCGTCACCACTGTTGGAGGCAAGTCATTGACAAACTAGCCTCACCACTAACTCATGCAAAGAAGAAAAGAATTAGATAGTCCAATAGATGCTATTAGGTGACTCATGAAGCTACATCAATTAGCAGGGATGATGATGCCAAGGGCGGCTATTTGCCGACCCACTATGTTGGATGATCATATATCTGCAATCATTGATAAAGCAAACCCTCGGTGGTTAGAAAAATCAAGTGTTTCGTCCTAGCGACTTGTATACCAACTTTCATCGTACCTAATAAACCAGAGTAAAATATATAGGCAGTTCTTAAACATATATCGAGGTGTCATTAAGATCTCTAAACTCTTAAAATACAGTTTTATATCACTCAACTTGTCTTGATGTGTCATTGTGGTTCCTAAACTCTAAAAATACATTTTTAGGTCCTCAAATTTGTACAAATATGTCATTTAGGTCCATAAACTCCAAAAAATATATTTTCGTAAACTCCAAATACGTGAGAAGATGATAACTCCGCATTATTCTTGCATTAGATCTCTCTCTTTTCCATTGTTTAAGAGTTGGGAACCCGAATAACACGTTGAGACAAGTTCAGGCACTTAAAAATAAATTTTAAAAGATTAGAGATCTCGATGTCACACCTAGACAAGTTCGGGGATAAAAAATGCATTTTGAGAGTTTGAAGATCTAAATGATACTGCATGACAAGTTTAAGAACTGGTCATATATTTGACTCTAATCCGGCTGGCCATGACTGCTGCTCTCGCTACGGTGCCACGCATGAAGCTGGGCTCTCAGGGGCTCGAAGTCTCGGCACTGGGCCTGGTTGCATGAGCATACCCGCCTACTACGGCCCTCCCAAGAGCTGGACATGATCGCCCTCATCGCCGCGTCACCCTCCTTGACACCTCCGACATCTACGGCCCCCACACCAACGAGACACTCGGCAAGGCGCTTATCCCTGATGTTGTTCACGATGTTCCGTGATGTTTGCAAAGCAATGGCAGTAATCGTAAGATGCGCACACATGAGGGTGATACTCGTGAGTCATGTATGTGCTCGTCTGGTTGTGTAGTTGCATCTAGAAAGTGTGAAGTCTTGCAGTGTATGAATAAAATAAAATGTTAAGTGAAAATGTCACTATGTGGTCCTAAGTAATTCAACCTATATGCATCTTCAAATCGGAACATTTTTACTCTTAATAAATTTCCCCATCCAAATATCTATTATATAGGCCTATTATTCTTGTTTAACTTTTGAAAGCCCTTGTAGCCCAGTTATTTTCCCCATCCAAATCATGGAATATCTGCATTAATATTCCTTTATTGAAAGAATTTATTAATTGTTAGTAAAAACAACTATGATTTTTGTTAAAAAACAAGCAAACAAATATAAACAAAGGCTATGACAGTCCCTTCACTTAATAGGCTCAAACTTAAACAAGAAAAGGTATAAAGGTCCTTATAGTTTCTGAAATAATGTTACAAGCTTAAACGTTAACCATAACACCCCTAGTCTTAGCTTTCATTTAAAATTCACTAAACATTGAGAAATTTGAAATTTTGTTAAACAAAATCCAAATGAACGTGCTAAATAATTGGTTTAGGAACATATTGCAAGAAAAATCTCATGCGTGATGCATTTGCCTGTTCTAAACATTTGACCCACCTAAACCATGTTCAAATAAAACCCAAACTCCAAAATTCTCTAAATATATTCCAGAAACATAATCACAGCATTGGCTGAAACCTTTCTATATCCAGCCCACTAACCTTTTATCTTTTTTTTGAGAAACCGGGATTGTATTTCATATAAATATTTTGGTGATTACAGCCCATTTCTTACAAAGATAACCTTGAAATGAAAAGGAATTGCACTCTAATCCTTCTAAGCATCTCCCGGATGTCATCGCCGCCGGCGGTCGGAGCTCGCAGCTTGAAGCCGACCCCCTCTCTGGCAAAGGAACACAGATTTTTGATGCCGTCTTGAGCAGCATATCGTATCCAATATGCTCTATCCACGCTGAACGACCCGGCTGTACAAGATAGCCGTTGGCTATCGCATCGCCAGCACTTGGGAGATCTGACGCCTCAAGCACCAGAGACCCCGATTTACCGGACGATAAAGCACCCCGAAGGGGAACTGAACCACCAAAAGTGGGAGTAGAAAACCAACCCGGTTTCAATAGTTGGTAGACATACCTTCCACATCTTCCGTCCCTGACGACAGACATGAGGAAGGGACACAAGCCGATGTTGCCACCGCTCGCTGTGTCGGGGAAAGCCGCCGGAGATGTTGAAGAAGCCCACACCAAAACACATGGCGTCGTCCTCTTTGAACCTCCGTCGTCGCACATTGGAGCTGCAGCAGCACAGGTAGAAGAATCCACGCCTCGACGCCAACGTGGTCAAACCTAACCCTAACCTATCTAATACAAGCCTAATAGAGTAGGGTATGTACAACAACTGCCAAATCCGCAGGTCCCATCCTCTCCGACGGCGACGAGGCCGCCGGAGACGGAGAGAATCTGACAGATTCAGTGGCGCCGAATTGGAAATCGCTTCTGGATCGCCCTTTTACTGTGGGAAGGGGAGGAGAGGAGTCTAGAACGGAAACCTATATCACTGACCTCTTATCAGTCTCTTTCATATTCGTTCATTTTTGTCCGTGGGCCGAAATCTAAATGGCCCACTCCCCTTCCCATTTCTATTTTCTCACTCAGAGCAGCACATATTTCCTTTCACTTTTCCCTCAAAAAAACGAAAATTCTTTTTTGCTTTCTCTTTCCCTGGCCCAGCTCGATAGTGAAGCATTTGAATGTTTGAACAATTTGAAAAAAATATTCTACAATTGTTGGATAAATGACAATTTGAACACTTTCAAATTAAAGCTTGGACAAAAGTCTCTGATATGTGTTGGATTAATTGGGCCTTGGCCTATTTTAGTCTCAATTAATCAAAAAATTAAAAAATCTACTAATAAATGATAGGGAGTTAAATCCCGTACGGAGAGTCAAAGGGAATCCTAACCAACTTAAATGGTGGACCAGTTGTGGACCATTTGTGAAGCTGGTAAAACGAGAAGGGCGTGCCGCACGCGCGCGCTCGACTTTTCTCCCAGGCACACACACTAACTCCCAGGCCCCCTCGTTGTTTGATGCTCTCTCTTGAATTCACAACGCAAGCTTTGCACGCACTCTGCAAGCCTTCGAACCCTCCCTGCCTTGTGATCCTGCGCGTCTGCTCATTGTGAACGACTACTTCCCGGCGTTCCTCAACCCGAACGACTACTTCCCCTACTTCCGGGTGTCCATCTTCGGCAAGCGAACGACTACTTCCCGGAGGTCCTGAACGTCATTGCAACGACTCGCCGCTGCACCGAATTAGATCGGCTACTTCGTGCAAGGACAGTCGAGAATGTCAAGTTCTCCAGCCGGTAACGGCGCATCTGGTGCCTCTGGTACCGGCCCCGCCTCTGGGTACATCCTAAACCATGTCCGGTTTTTCTTCTTCTTGTTGTTGTTAATTTTGATATTTAACTTGAACACATGCACATGCTTTGTCCTCACAAGAACACTCACTGTAGTGATGAATTTACTGTTAATTTCTGGAACTAGCATGAACGGACGTGCGGCACGCACGTTTATTGATGACACATATCTACTAAAACAATATCACTTGAGTGGACCATGTTAAATAGACCAGTCGTGCGAAGCGCTTTTAAAATATTTTATATTCGCTCTCTCGTGTATAGAGAGCTTTAGATATTCTCAAATATAGATGCACATCATTTTTGAGGCTTTTAAAAATACTTTATATTCGCTCTCTCGTGTATAGAGAGCTTTAGATATTCTCAAATGTAGATGCACATCATTTTTGAGATAATTGGTCTTTATTTATATAGAAAAAACTCTCCAATCTATTGTTTATTAGCAATACGGGATAATTGTGTATAGACGTGGTTACAAATGTGGGTATATCATGAGCAGGTGGGTCCGCGTGGGTATGGGTAGAGTCTTAGGTGAAAAAAGTTTCGCATTTTGCACTGTTTTCCCACGTTTTCCTACGTCTTCCCACGTCCTACAACCTGACAGGTGGGCCCTTTGTGAGGGGCGGGGGTGGATTTTTTGGGTGAGAAGTGTTTTCAATTCTTTAGGATCCTTTTAGTATAGATTAAAATATATTGAAAATTACCTAGATTTATAAGAATCCAAAAACCTTATGTTAATAATAGGCTTTTGGTAGCTGATTTTGCTGCATCAATCAAACCAAATGTATTTTATGGCTCGAAATACAAATATTGGCGCGAGAGGATTACACTGTGGTTGACAGCGATGAACATCATGCATGTCCACAGGGGAAGCCCGAACAATTCACTCCAGAGGAGGAGCGCGCTTTCGTGACAGCTGATAACCTGTTTCGTGGTGCCATCATGAGTGTTCTCGCTGAAAGCCTTGTGGACATGTACCTCTTGCTGCCGAGTGGCAAAGAAGTTTGGGATTCGCTTGAAGCTAAGATTGGGGGTTTTGATGCTGGTAATAAGCTGTTTGTCATGGAACAGTTCTATGACTACAAGATAGTTGAAGACCGTCCTATGGTAGAACAGGCCCATGAGATTCATGTGTTGGCTAGAGACCTGGAGAACTATAGCAAGGATGCACCATGTTGATTGCCTGACAAGTTTGTGGCTGGTTGTATTATTACCAAGATGCCACCTTCTTGGAAGGATTTTGCGACCTCTCTGAAACACAAGCGGCAAGATTTTACAATCGCCGGTCTCATCGGCACTCTTGATGTAAAGGGATTGCTGGATCTTCTAGTGCCAACTTGGTGTAAAAGAAGAAAAAGAAGTCGCAATAGAACCAAACAAAGGCTAATCAAACGACTTAGTTAAAGAAGAAGAAGAAGCCATCGATAGGGAAATGTTACTGTTGTGGTAGCATGGAACACTTTGCTGCAAAGTGTCCGGATCACAAGGATAAGAAAGATGGAAACAGTGCCAACATGGTTGCTAGTGAGACTGATGGAACATTGGGGTACAGTTCTTTCAGTATGTCATTCACCTGATTGGTGGATTGACCCAGGTGCTAATATTCATGTTTGTGCTGACATTTCCTTATTTTCTTCTTATCAGGAAGGTGGCCCTTCCTCCTTGTTGATGGGGAATGGATCACATGTGCGTGTTTTTAGTGTTGGTTTGGTTGATCTAAAGCTTACTTCGGGAAAGATCGTTCGACTGAGGAACGTGCAGCATGTCCTCACCATCAAAAAGAACTTAGTCAGCGGGTCTCTTCTATGTAGAGACGGTTTTAAATTAGTCTTTTAATCCAATAAATGTGTAATTTCTAATTCTGAAAATTTTGTTGAAAAGTGTTAGAACCAAACAAAGGCTAATCAAACGGCGCAGTTCAAGAAGAAGAAGAAACCACCGACAGGGAAGTGTTACTGCTGCGGTAGCACGAAACACTTTACTGCAAAGTGTCTGGAATGCAAGGATAAGATCGATGGCAACAGTGCCAACATGGTTGTTAATGGGACTGGTGGAATATCGGGGTGCGGTAATCTATTACCTATAGTTCTTTGAGTATGTCATTCACCTGATTGGTGGATTGACACGTGTACTAATATTCATGTTTGTGCTGACATTTTCTTGTTTTCTTCTTACCAGGCAGGCGGAACGGATCACATGCGCGTGCTTTTTGTGCTAGTTCGGTCGATCTGAAGCTTACTTCAGGAAAGATCGTTCGAGTGAAGAACGTACAGCATGTCCCCACCATCAAGAAGAACATAGTCAGCGGGTCTCTTCTGTGTAGAGACGGCTTTAAATTAGTCTTTGAATCCAATAAATGTGTAATTCCTAAGTTTGAAAATTTTGTTGGAAAAGGTTATGATAGTAGAGGCTTGTTCCGCTTTTCTTTGTCAGATGAATGTAAAAGTTGTGAATCATGTTCAAATGTTAATGATGAGTCTAATGTTTGGCATTCGCAACTTTGTCATGTTAATTTTGGTTGTATGATGCGTCTTACAAACTCGAGTTTAATTCCAAAATTTACCTTAGTTAAAATTTCTAAGTGCCATGTGTGTGTTGAATCAAAACAACCTCGCAAACCTCATTTGGCTGCTCAGGCGAGGAACTTGGAACCTGTAGAATTAATTCATTAGGATTTGTGCCATATAAATGGCGTGTTGACGAAAGGTGGTAGTATTTCATGACCTTAATATATGATTGCACTAGATTTTGTTATATTTATTTGTTAAAGTCTAGAGATGAAGCGTTCAATATTTTAAAGTCTATAAAGCTAAGGTAGAAAACCAACTTGAGAGAAAGATCAAAAGAGTTTAGTCTGATCGTGGTGGAGAGTATTTTTCTAATATTTTCATTGCGTTCTGTGAAGAACATGGAATAATTCATGAGAGGACGCCTCCCTATTCACCTCAGTCAAACGGGGTAGGCGAAAGAAAGAACCGCACTCTAACTCATTTGGTTAATGCCATGTTAGATACAACGAGACTTTCCAAGGAATTGTGGGGTGAGGCTATATTGACTGCATGTCATGTCCTGAATCGTGTTCCTATGAAGAACAAAGAGATAACACCATTCGAGGAATGGGAAACGAAAAGGCTAACCCTTTCATATTTACAGACTTGGGGATGTTTGGCCAAAGGTAATGTGCCTATAACTAAGAAACGTAAACTAGGACCTAAGACTGTAGATTGTGTCTTTCTTGTTTATGCCTTCCATAGTGTGGGTTATAGATTTTTAATAGTGAAGTCTGGAGTATCTAACATGCATGTTGGTACTATTATGGAGTCCAGAGATGCTACATTTTTAGGACATTTTCCCTATGAAAGAGGTAGTTAACATGTCTAGTCATAAATTGTCTATTAATAATGAACCTAAAGAACATGTTGTTTTGATAGAACACAATAAACAACCACATGTGGAAAATCCTGAGCTTGATGGCAATGAAGCTCTCAGAAAGATCAAGAGACAGAGGACTGCTAGAACCTTGTGGATGACACTCCTAGAACCATTGAAGAGGTATATTCCTCTTTGGATGCTGACTATTGGAAGGAAGCGGTTCGGAGTGAGATGGATTCCATTATGTCTAATGGTACTTGGGAGGTTGTGGAGTGTCCTTATGGGTGCAAACCTGTTGGATGCAATTGGGTGTTCAAGAAAAAGTTTAGGCCTGATGGTACGATTGAAAAGTACAAGGCAAGGCTAGTGGCTAAAGGCTATACTCAGAAAGAAGGAGAAGACTTCTTTGATACTTACTCACCGGTTGCTCGATTGACCACTATTCGAGTACTACTTTTGTAGTAGAGGGTCAAGAAGAAATGGTGTGTAAGTTAATCAAGTCTTTGTATGGCCTTAAGCAAGCCCCTAAGCAATGGCGTGAGAAGTTCGACAGAACTTTAACATCAGTTGGCTTTGTTGTGAATGAAGGGGACAAGTGTGTGTACTATCACTATGGTGAGGAGTGATCTTGTGTCTGTATGTAGATGACATACTGATATTTGGGACATGCAGTATTGTGATTAAGGAAGTCAAAGCATTCATGTCTCAAAACTTTGAGATGAAAGATTTGGAAGAGGCTGATGTGATCCTAAATTTTAAACTAGTGAGAGAAGGTGATGGTGGGGTTGTCCTTACACAATCCCATTATGTGGAGAAAGTCTTGAGTTGTTTCGATTACAATGACTACAAGCCAGCTTTAGCACCTTATAATGCTAGTAAAGTATTGCAGAAGAACAGAAGAATAATGAGAGATCAGCTGAGATACTCCCAGATCATTGGTTCACTGATGTACCTAGGTAGCGCTACAAGGCCCGACATCACGTATGCTGTGAGCAAACTAAGCCGGTTTGTATCTAATCTGGGAGATGCTCATTGGGAAGCTCTTGAACGAGTAATGCGCTTTCTAAAAGGTATTGTGGACTATGGGATTCACTATACCGGGTACCCTAGGGTTCTGGAGGATTACAATGATTCAAATTTCATATCCGATGCAGATGAGATTAAAGCCACAGGTGGATATGTGTTTACATTTGGAGGTGGTGCGATCTCCTGTAAGTCTTGCAAGCAGACCATCTTAACGAGATCAACTATGGAGGCAGAACTCACTGCATTAGACACCGCCACTGTTGAGCCTGAATGGCTTCATGATCTCCTTGTGGATTTGCTGGTAGTTGAAAAATTGATACCAGCTATCCTCGTGAACTGTGATAATCAAACTGTGATTGTCAAGGTGAACAGTTCAAAGGACAACATGAAATCATCTAGGCATGTGAAGAGGTGGCTGAAATCTATTAGGAAAATGAGAAACTCCGGAGTGATAGCCTGGGACTACATCCAAACGGCTAAGAACATGGCAGATCAATTCACAAAGGGTCTTTCATATAACATGATAGACAATGCATCTAGGGAATAGGGCTTGAGACGCATGAGTGTTACTCAGTAGTGGTAACCTGTCCTATTTTATCGGAGATCCCATGAATTAGGATGATGAAACAAACTACTGTTTAACTAAGAGAAGAGAACCTTTGTAAAAGGGTCATTCCAATGGAGGTGCATTTCTCTTCTAAATCTTTATGGCAGGTATTGAAAATCTTAATGTGATCCGAGTGGCACAATGAGGGCAAAGATGTTGGCCTACAGAACATCTCAAAGGATTACACCTATACGGGTTCGATTGCTAGTCACAATATATGAGATAGGATGATCTCTAGATACCCATGAAAGGCACGGAGTATGACTTATACGCTTCGACCCTAGGGGATGCTTACATCAGCCAAGTACTGGAAGGGGCTCTAGTCAAGCTCATTTGCAAAAAACTGCCAATTCAAGGCATAGTCCATTGGTCAGTTGTGAATGAGTGTAGATTTTTCCACAGATGGATGCTCAACTTAATATTCTCCGCCATGAGGTCGGTATGTCAAAATAACATTTGAGTCTAGAGCATTTTCTTGTGTACCTAATTCTTGGTGGGGATTGCTGGATTAATTGGGCCTTGGCCTATTTTAGTATCAATTAATCAAAGAATTAAAAGATCCACTAATAAATGCTATGGAGTTAAATCCCGTACAGAGAGTTAAAGGGAATCCTAACCAACTTAAATGGTGGACCAGATGTGGACCATTTGTAAAGCTGGTAAATGGAGAAGGGTGTGCCATACGCGTGCTCGCCTCGCCGAGCCGGGCCGTGGACGAGACGAGTCGTCCGCTCTGCATGTAAGGTGAGGTGGATGTTTTGTCACTATGCCATCATGGACAGATCTGACCGGTACTGCCACCATAAAAACAATAATTAACAGGACTAGTAACTCACGCTTAATGACATTTTGGCCGGTCAAGAGTGTGCAGGTTTATCCTCCCTCTCCTACCTTGTGCGCCTATAAAAGGAGGCTTTTCTCCCAGGCACACACATAACAACTCCCAGACCTTCTCTGGTACTCCTTTTAGGAGACCTCTCTCTTTCTCCCTCGTTGTTTGCTGCTCTTTTGCATTCTCAACACAAGCTTTTGCGTGCACTCTGCTTGCGTGAGCAGAAGCCTCTGAACCCTCCCTTCCTTGTGATCTAGCTCAGATAGGCAGGCGATAAGGTTTTTGGGGAGTGTACGAGTACGCGACTGCTCGCTGTGAACGACTACTTCCCAGCGGTATCTTCCTCAACCCGAACGACTACTTCCCCTACTTCCCGGTGTCCATCTCCAGCAAGTGAACGACTACTTCCCGTAGGCCCTGAACGACTACTTCCAGAAGGTTGTTCGAGGGACGCCACTGCAACGATTCGCCACTCCACCAAATAGATCGGCTACTTCCAGCAAGGCTTGTCGAGAATGTCAAGTTCTCCAGCTGGTAACGGCGCATCAGGTGCCTCCAGTACCGGTCCCGCCTCTAGGTACATCCTAAACCATGTCTGTTTTTTCTTGTTGTTCTTGTTAATTTTGAGATTTAACTTGAACACACGCACATTCTTTGTTCTCACAAGATCACTCACTCTAATGATGAATTTACTGTTAATTTCTGGATTTAAAATATACCGAATATTGCCTAGATTTCTAACAATATATGGTGCATTAGATTACTCTAAATCCTACATACAGTTAAACTTCCCTTCAAATGAGTATCCACTTCAAATTTAACTTGAACCAAAACCCTGAAAGATTTTAAATTAATTCTTGAACTCCAAGTATCAGCTATTTCGCCCATACTGCCCCAGCTCGTTTCTTTCCCTTCCATTTCTTTGTCCAATGACACGACCAATAGATCCGCCCAACTCACCCGGCTCCTTTTTCTTGTTGCGACTAATGTGGCAAAATATAGTTGCAGTTCATGAACAGTGGCACAAGTGCATTCCCCTCGCAGCCTTGGTCGGTGCCCCGTCGCCCTATGCTAGCATTCTTGTGATTTGAGCTACATGTATGGCCCCAATGATCAAGGCAATGAACACGTGCAAGAATGAATGAATAATATGAAAGAAACCACTCCCTCCGTCTCTAAATAACTGTCCCTAGAAATTTATGTTTCCCTCAAAAACACGCTTCCCGGACGACGGTTATTAAGGGACGGAGGAAGTATATTTTATGGTCACCACCGCCACCACCATGCCTTGGACCTTATACCCACGCAAGCTCATCTCCATCCTCATCAACCCCCTTTCCTTTGATGCCTATAGAAAAGAATGTCAATTCCTTCCTCTCACTATTTTCTCTCGATCTCCCCTAGCTCATCTGAGCGTCATTGAAGGCTTTTGTTAGAAAACTAGGCATTTTTTGGTACATTTTAATTCCAGAAATTATCAACAAGTTCATGACTATTGTGAGTGATCCAGTGAGAGCAAAGCATGTGCTAATGTTCAGGTTAAATCTCAAATAACCAAAGAAGGTTTAGTATGTACCCAGGGACGGAACCGGAACCGGAGGCACCAGAATCGCCGTTACCAGTCATTGTGACTAGCCTGCTTGAAGTAGTCGTTCAGCGGGGACGTAGTCGTACGGGGTTGCTGGAGATGGCCGCCGGGCTTGAGCAGGCGCGTATGAGTACGCTCCCCAAAAACCTTATCGCCCGCCTATCCCGTGCAGGATCTCTAGGCAGACAGGGTTCGGAGGCAACTGCTCACGCAAGCGATGTGCGCGCAAGGCTTGTGTTGGGAATGCAGGAAAGCAACAGAACAACAGAGGGAGAGAGGGAGTGTGTTGGCGGTCGTTACAACCCAAATCCGACCAACAATACTCGGGAATAAATGAGGTTTTATGCAACATTCCATGTACTTAGGATTTATTTCTAATAAAGTTCCACGAGTTTTGGTGAGTGACACTTGTGCAGGTATAACTACAACAAATACGCGCTATTGGGGCCGAAAATGACCGAATCGGCCGAACGACTCTGTTCGGCCGGTTACCCCCCTTAGTCGTACAAGCCACCGGGAGTCATCCACGTCAACGCTGAACGAGCAAACACGACACACGCCACCCGGACGACCGCCACTTCATCTCGGACCATGCCACGTCACTCGAATGGTGGTCAATCGAGCAACCGGTGAGTAAGTGTCAAAGAAGTCTTCTCCTTCTTTCTGGGTATAGCCTTTAGCCACTAGCCTTGCCTTGTACTTTTCAATCGTACCATCAGGCCTAAGCTTTTTCTTGAACACCCACTTGCATCCAAGAGGTTTGCACCCATAAGGAGTGTCATCCACGAGGTACACAATGAAGTCATCACCAAAGGACTTTGCCATCCTCTGTCTCTTGCTCTTTCTGAGAGTTGCTTCATTATCATCCTCCTCAGGATTCTCCACATGTGGTTGTTCATTGTGTTCTATCAGAGTGGTGGGTTCTTTAGGTTCATTGTTAACAGATAATTCATGACTAGATGTGCTAACTACCTCTTTCATAGGAAAAATTTCCTCAAAAAATGTAGCGTCTCTGGACTCCATGATAGTACCAACATGCATGTCACGTACTCCAGACTTCACTATTAAAAATCTATAACCCACACTGTGGAAAGCATAACCAAGAAAGATACAATCTACAGTTTTAGGTCCTAATTTACGTTTCTTGGTTATAGGCACATTCACTTTGGCCAAACATCCCCAAGTCCGTAAATATGAAAGGGTTAGCTTTTTCTTTTCCCATCCTCGAATGGTGTTATCTCTTTGTTCTTCATGGGAACACGATTCAGGACATGACATGCAGTCAATATAGCCTCACCCCACCATTCCTTGGAAAGTTCCGCTGTGTCTAACATGGTATTAACCAAATCAGTTAGAGTGCGGTTCTTTCTTTCGGCTACCCCGTTTGACTGAGGTGAATAGGGAGGCGTCCTCTCATGAATTATTCCATGTTCCTCACAGAACGCAGTGAAAACATTAGAAACGGTCTTTCCCGAAGTAAGCTTCAGATCGACAGAACCAGCACCAAGAACACGCGCATGCGATCCATTCCCCATCAACAAGGAGGAAGTCCCGCCTACCTGGTAAGAAGAAAACAAGGAAATATCAGCACAAACATGAATATTAGCACCAGTGTCAATCCACCAATCAGGTGAATGACATAATGAAAGAACTGTAGGTAAAAGATTACCGTACCCTGACGTTCCACCAGTCTCACTAACAACCATGTTGGCACGGTTGCCATCTTTCTTATCCTTGCGATCCGGACACTTTGCAGCAAAGTGTTCAGTGCTACCACAGCAGTAGCACTTCCCAGTTGGAGGCTTCCTCGGCTTGAACTGAGTCGTCGGTTTAGCCTTTGTATGGTTCTGATGCGGCTTGTTCTTCCTTTTGTTGGACGCATTGTGGTTCTTCTTCTGCACCAAATTGGCACTAGAAGTCCCAACAATCCCTTTACCACGTTGGTCCTTTACCCTCGCCTACTCTTCAACATCAAGAGTGCCGATAAGATCGACGACAGTAAACTCCTGTCTCTTGTGTCTCAGAGAGGTTGCAAAGGCCTTCCAAGAAGGTGGTAACTTGGAGATAATACCTCCAGCCACAAACTTGTCAGGCAACTTACATGGTGAATCCTCGCTATAGTTCTCAAGATCTCTAGCCAGCGCTTGAATCTCATGGGCCTGCTCTACCACAGGACGGTCTTCAACCATCTTGTAGTCATAGAGTTGTTCCATGACATACAGCTCACCACCAGCATCAGAGACCCCAAACTTAGCCTCAAGCGCATCCCAAACTTCTTTGCCACTCGGCAGCAAGAGGTACGTGTCCACAAGTCTTTCAGCGAGAACACTCACGATGGCGCCACGAAACAGGTTATCGGACGCCTCGAAAGCCCTCTCCTCCTCTAGAGAGAGCTGTTCGGGCTTCCCCTGCGCGACATGCATGATGTTCATCGCTGTCAACCACAGCGTAACTCTCTGCCGCCAGCGTTTGTTATTTGAGCCATCAAATACATTTGGTTTGATTGATGCAGCAAAACCAGTTACCGAAAGCCTACTAATAACATAAGGTTTTTGGATTGTTAGAAAACTAGGCATTTTTCGGTACATTTTAATTCCAGAAATTATCAACAAGTTCATGACTATTGTGAGTGATCCAGTGAGAGCAAAGCATGTGCTAGTGTTCAGGTTAAATCTCAAATAAAACATGAACAACAAGCATAACCAGAGAAGGTTTAGTATGTACCCAGGGACGGAACCGGAACCAGAGGCACCGGAATTGCTGTTACCAGTCATTGTGACTAGCCTGCTTGAAGCAGTCGATCTGATTCGGTGCAGTGATGAGTTGATGCAGTGGCGTCCCTCGAACGGCCTTCTGGAAGTAGTCGTTCGGCTCGAGGAAGAAGGACGTAGTCGTTCAGCGGGGACGTAGTCGTACAGGGTTGCTGGAGATGGCCGCTGGGCTTGAGCAGGCGCGTACGAGTACGCTCCCCAAAAACCTTATCGCCCGCCTATCCCGTGTAGGATCTCTAGGCAGACAGGGTTCGGAGGCAACTGCTCACGCAAGTGATGTGCGCGCAAGGCTTGCGTTGGGAATGCAGGAAAGTAGCAGAACAACAGAGGGAGAGAGGGAGTGGTCTCCTGAAAGGAGTACTGGAGAAGATGAGAGCTCGTGTGTGTTTCGCCTGGGAGAAGAGGTCTCTTCTTATAGGCGCTCAGGAGGAAGGGAGGATGAACCTGGACGCGTTCAGCCGTGCAGCAATGACCATTATGCCGTCAGTTACTAGTCAGCTCAACGGTTACTGATTCTCTGAATGATATCGGTAACGGCTATGACTTAATGACTGTCATCAGTGGTAAAACATTCATCACACAGCACACGCTCGACTCGACACGCCACGGCCACGGCCACGGCCCAGCGAGGCGAGCGAGCGCGCGCGCGTGTGACACGCCATTCTCCTTTTACCAGCTTCACAAGCGGTGCACATTTGGTCCACCATTTAAGTTGGTTAGTATTTCCGTTGACTCTCAATCCGGGATTTAACTCCCTGGCATTTAACTAGTAGACCTTTAATTCTTTGATTAATTGTGACTAAATGGCCCAAGGCCCAATTAATCCAACAGCTTTAACAAAGATCCAACCGAGCTTCATCCCCTCTTCAACCCTTGGTAGTACCACTCATCCTTCTTTCAGATTTCGAACTCCACTGAGCCTAATTAGAGCTTCATTAATATTACCTATAATGTATTCTATATTAGTTTAGGCTGCCACCGCCACTTTTAGGTTGGGAAAACAGTTTCACCGTTTATTGATGATCCTGTATCTAATGCTTAATCATTCATTCACAAGTTTGAAGTTGAATTCTTTTTTGTTTTTGCATGTGTTCATACTTTAACAAGTAAGGTGGTGCCATTCAACCATAATATCTGCATCATCTTGTGAATGAACGATAATATTGCAGCATACAGTATCATGGCGCCATTTATAACTAACCCCACTTTGCTGGTGGCTAATGCAACTAGACTACATAAAAATCAATGGACCAAAATAGTACACCTTACGGACGAACTAAGTGTAGCTCAACTTGTAAGGTTCCTTGTGGTAGAACTTATTGTCTAATCGGATCCGAGTCCTTGACTCGCCGTGGGTGCTCAAAATTTTGCAGAATTTATTCTAGTCTTTAACGACTCTATTCTTTCGATGGTAGGTGATATGCCGTCGATAGCAAGGCGTCTATGGTGACTTCATCAATCTTGAGATCATCTAATCTAGTCTTCAGAGGTGGTCATAGAGATAGTGTTGCGTGCAGGTATTCATATGGGTGAGTGTGGGTGTATGTTTATGTGATCGTCTACGTGTACTATGTTTCGCAGAAAAAAAAGGTACACGGTATTCTAAATTACTATTCACTTTTCACTTTTTTCCTTCACCATTTGACTATCTGCCTTATTCAAAAAATTATGCAAGTATTATTATTCTGTTTGTGACTAACTTTATCATCAAAAGTGCTTTAAACATAACTTTTTTCCGTATATTGGACTAAAATTTTGAATAATATGAATGGCCAAGAAAAAATCAATAATAAATAGTAAATTGGAATAGAGGGAGTAATTAATAATAAATAAACTCGGTACTATTAAAAGCTACTTCCTCCATCCAAAAACATAGCTAGTTTATATTTTCTCAAGAGGAAAATTAAGGAGAGTGACTAAAGTTCTAAATTGCCCATCATTTACCCTTAACTGCCCATCAATTTTATAGAGCATCCTACCAAATGTGTTTATATGCAACCAAATTAAACCTACATGACAACATGCATATGAGAGGGGTATATTTTTAAATACAAATTTTGAACTGTAAAATTAGTTATATTTTGAGATGGATGGAATTAAAAAATCTATTTCAACACATTAAGCAACATTATAATTCTATAAGTGGGGGTGACAATTCGTTAAAATTAAAACTCTGAGCACCTTTGGAAGAAAGTTTTGCAGTAAACATTTTAAAGTGTAATTGTGATTTTGCCCTTGTTTTTTAACTTTATGATTAGGTCCTCTACCATGGACAAGTCAATGTGATTTTGCCTAGAGGACAAATCCACAAAGTTGGAAAAACAAGAAGAACACCATAAAACCTAAACAAAAGGTACATATGGAAGAAAGAAGAAAAATGAAAGAAACCATTGAATCAGCGGCACCACAAGTTAACTAGGTTATGGATCAAGGACACTGCTTATTAGAGGTGATTTCACAATGTTGGATTATAGTCTCGTCCAAATAAAAAAAATAGAATACCTATGCTGGAATAGATCTAGGTCCTACATTTCTTTTAGAAGGGCACTTGAGGTTATGCCATCCCACATATTAGCAAAACATTCTCATGCTGTGTCAGTCGACCCCCAAAGATATATTGGAAATATAAATTACGTACAAAGCACTCGTTCTTCCATCATAAAGGGACAACCGGCCGATATTTAGAGATCCTTATTACAACACATTTATTTACTTGTATGATATATCACCTAGCTGGATCGGAGGTGCTCTATCTGATGATGCAACAATGCAAACACAACATGTATTGCCAATACACACTCACATAAAAGCCCATTTCTAGTTGCGTTTCCAAGATGACAGAGGAGGTGTCTCAGAATCTCTCCAGGTGTTCAGAAACGTGCTGTTGTACCGATCACCTTGGACATCCTCCATGGCAGCATAGGACTCGAGCTCGGCCATCTCCTCAGGCGTGAGCTTCACCGACAACGCTCCCAGGTTCTGGTTGAAATTGCCAATCTTTGTGGTTCCAGGTATTGGGCAGACATCGCTTCCCTGATGGTGAACCCAGGCCAGGGCGAGCTGCGATGACGTGCATCCTTTCCTTGTGGCCATCTCGCGGACACGCTCAAATATCTGGGCGTTCTTCTCCAGGTTCTCTGGCTGAAATCTTGGCAGATTCTGAAAGAGAAACGGCATTGACGAATTGAGTGAAAGGATGAAATAAGCCACAATTAGAAGTCCAATTATATACAGCCTTATTTTCATGGATATAGTTAATTCACCTTGCGGAAATCATGGTCGGGAAGTTCCTTGATGAGTTCAGCTCCACCGGAGAAGAACCCTCTGCCTAAAGGGCTGTATGCCACGACCCCAATGCCAAGTTCTCTGAAGTCATCATCAGAGCAAGAAGAAAGTTCAGAACATGGTATCCTATAGTCCATTCCAGTAATGAAAGAGCCTTGTTTCTGTTGCTGCAAACACTAATTAATTTGTATGTACTACCTGCAGGTTGGGATGATATCTTGTTCAACGTCTCGTGACCAGAGAGACCACTCCAGCTGGATGGCTGTGATCGGATGAACCGCGTGCGCTCTTCTAATCGTTGATGCAGACGCTTCGGACAGCCCGATGTATTTGATCTTCCCTTCTTCAACCAGCTTCTTGAGTTCACCAACCTGCATCATGTCAGATTCAGCTATTAGTTAATCCCGGCTCTTGGTTATCAACTAGATCTATCTATAGATGTAGCAGATGACTAAATGCAAAGCTGGAAGTCAATCAAGAAGCTGAACAGCTGAAGCTGCTGAACATGCAGGAACCAATAATTCAGAACTTACCGTGACTTCGATGGGCACGGTGGTGTCGATGCGGTGCTGGTAGTAGAGGTCGATGCATTCGACACCGAGGCGCCGGAGGCTGCCCTCGCACGCCGCGCGCACGTACGCCGGGTCGCCGTGCACCTCCTTCACGTCCGGCGAGATGCCAAACTTGGTGGCCAGCTGCACCTTGTCCCGCACCATCCCGCCGCCATGGACGAGCGCCTTGCCGAGGAGGATTTCGTTGGTGTGCGGGCCGTAGACATCGGAGGTGTCGAGGAACGTGACGCCGGCGGCGACGGCGTGGCGGAGGAGCGCCACCATGTCGGCCTCGGGCTTGCGCTCGCCGTACGCCATGGACATGCCCATGCAGCCCAGGCCCTGCGCCGAGACCTCCAGCCCCTGCGACCCCAGCTTCATGCGCGGCACCTCGACCACCACCGGAGCCGCCGCCGCCGCCGTCGCCATTGCTGCTGCACACCGTACCTCTGGTCGATGACGACGATGCTAGTCGGCGGCTAATGCTCTTGCAGAATTGCAGTCTTGCGCTAGCTTCTGCCCTGTGTGATTTGCTTGGTAGTGTGGTACTACTGCGGTTACGAGCTGAGTGCTGGCCTATTTATAGTCTGGTGTTGGCGTCACGGAGTAGGTCACAATGTCACATAGTCTACGACTCCACGTCAAACCGTTCGTCAAAGGCGGGGAGCGAGTAGCTCCACTTCATGTTTAAAAGCATTCATCACGTCACTGCTTAGGTCACGCCTGTTTAAAATCCCTCTCAGCCTTTTTTTTTTTGCGTTGCACAGTAATTACCGACTTACCGTAGGGCGCGTACTACAACACTTGACCGAGCGTTCCATCAAGCCGGTCACGATATTGTACACGGACTTTCTCATGTTCCTTATAGCACTTTTTTGCAACAGCTACAAATCAACAAGCTGAGACACTGTCCTTGATATTGTCCTTGTCAAGCTGAGGCGTACCAAGTGATCGACTAAAAGCCTTCACGAGTGACGTAGCACAAGACGGGGCTCGGCATGAAGGAGTGGCAGCAAGCAAGCCTGTGGGCCACGACCGTGTCTTCGGGGTGGTGGGCTGGCCTCCCGTTTTTTTTTTAAAAAAAATATATATATCGTTTTGCTAATTTTTTGTCTTATTATTTATAGCATTTTTTCACTAGTAATTGGAGCCGGCTTTGAGGTAGTCTCAAAATGTGCGGTCTAACTTCGAACAAACAAGAAAGTAACAAACTAATCATAACAGGATGAATCCATGCTTGTAATATTCTTTTTTCGTCACATACTAGTCTTTTGTGAAATTTTTATCTTACAAAAGGTTCGTTGTTGATTTGTAAAATTGATATACTTGTACACCTATTCCTCGCTGATCTTTTTGACATGAACAAAGTTGATATGAAATTATCGCCTTAATATTGAATGACCAAACCCCCGCATTATCAAATTATGGCCTTGGTGATCTCCAAAGTTGGTGCCTTGAGATAGTTTTTCCATATCGATAGTGATGAAAAGGCATGTAATTTAAGAGCATATCAATCAATAGTTTGGGATATATTTTTAAAATATCACATGTAGGACTCTTAGTTGCTTTTTATAATGATGAGGGAGGTGGGTAACTCAGATAAAAAATTATTTATTTATATCTTGTTTACATATAATTTTAGAATTTAAATCCCCCGAAGGTCTCTTAAGTTGTGTGTAGTTTCACTTAGTTACATCAACTCTGAAAGTTGATTTTTGAAACATTACTAAATTTATAAAGTTGTTTCACCTAAAGGAGACAATTTAACTCCAAGATTAGATTATTTCTTATAATAAATAGGTCCTAATTTAGATAATTACGAGCTTATTGTAGTTTTTTCCCTAAATAGTTGAGATGGGTATATATTTTATATACGAATTAATGGGGATATCTTAGATTATTTTTATAATGCTATATGTGGGTAATTTAGATGGATATTAGGGATTGACACAAGCAACTTAACTCTAAGTCTAGATTATTTCTTATAATAAATAGGTCCTGATTGAGATGAAGGTTAGGAGCTTCCTCTGCGACTTCAATTTCTTATAAAATTTTGAATAAGACGAGCAGTCAAACTTGGGGTTGAAAAAGTCAAATGACCTACATTTTAGAACGCAGGGAGTAGGTAGGTATATGGTCAGTAATTTTTTATAAGAAAAATAAATTGAATGGTTAATATTATCAATGTAAATTGGAATAGAGTGCCCAAATCCTCAAACTCCGTACAATTGAAGTCTGCTTATCCAAATATGAGCTTGACAGGGCGAGGGCGGTGCATAACCCATGTCTCGATCTCCGCCATGAGCATCGACTGCACCTCGAACTTCCCCGGCGGGAACACCACGTACAGCTCCTCCAGCGCCGCCGCAGCGCCGAGCAGCACCTTGAGCAGCTTCCTCTGCGCCACGCGCCACTGGTAGTTCACCACGTTCATCTCCCGCACGCCGTCCCGCAGGCACGGGATCGCCGCCGCCGGCACCACGCCGGGGACTTCGAGGCCCGCCGTGGGGTCGCAGGTGACCTCGTCCTGGTACCTGGGGAACTCGTCGACGTCGTGCAGGATCAGCGGCGTCAACACCTCGAGGTTCGGAGTCTGCTCCAGGATCCTCGCCACCGCGGCCATGGCGGAGGCCGCGGAGGCGGAGCTGATCGTCTCGGTGTCCTCTGGCTCGCCGCCATTGGCGTAGGGAGATTTGCTCGATAGGGTGCCCTTCAGCTCGAGATGCCGGATGCACGGCAATGGCGTCCAACCCAAAGGGTAGCTGCTGATCTTGTCGATGCCGGCGCCCAGCAGGCGGGGTGATCCCAGCCGGAGCCACCTTGCCGGCGCGAACTGCCCGAGAAACCGCGCCATGTTGGCAAGCTCCGCCTCGCCGGATTCCATCTTGCCGCAGAACTCGATGTCGCAGGATAGGATCGCCGGCGGCGAGCCGTGGAAGCACAGGGCGGAGTCGCCGGGCACCGGGCCCTTGTACTCGAGCGCGCGCAGGTCGGTGGCGTCGGCGGCGAGGCGCGCGCCGTGGCAGCACCGGAGGGCCAGCCGGCGCAGGCGTCTGTCCATGACGGCGACGGCCCGGACGCGGCGGCACGAGTCCAGCGTCAGGTCGGCGAGGCGCCCGCAGCTGGAGACCAGCCGCTGGATGTCCTTGCCGGAGTCCGGGATGCAGACCAGCTCCAGCGTCTCGACGGACGGGAAGTGGAGGGGCTTCGCGATCTCGTCCCCCGCCGGCGGCTGGTCGAGGAAGCACGAGGCGAGGCGGAGCGTCCGCAGGCCGGCGGCGGCGCCGGAGGAGTAGAGCCAGGTCGGGATGCGGTAGGCGAGGTCGCGGGTCTTGGGGTCGCGGAACTCGTCGGAGTCCTCGCCGTCGGACATGTCCTTGAGCTCCTTGCTATCCCAGCTGTCGCGCGGCTGGCCGAAGTACCAGTCAGGGCGCTCAAAGGCGCAGACGCCGCGCTCGTCCCCGCGGCGAGCGTCGACGTGGAGCTCCTCCAGGGCGGCGGCGGCGGAGAGCCAGCGGTCGACGTGGTCGGAGAGGGAGCCGTGGAACGCGTCGAACACCACGCGGAGGGCGCGGAGGCCAGGGTCGCGGCCGCCGCCGGCGCACCGGCGGCGGCAGGAGACCGCGGCGTCGACGAGGGCGACGAACTCGGCGTTGCGGCGCTGCTCCGCCTCGTCGAGCCTGTAGCTCAAGTCGCTGCGGGCGGCGCCCGTGGTGGTCGTGGCCGAGGTCTCCTCCTGCAGGAAGGAGATGGTGTGGACGCCGGCGAAGGCGTGGCGGTAGCGGCGGGAGAGCACGGCGGCGCGCGCGGCCTCCTTGGCGCCGAGGAAGGAGAGCACGTGGCCCAGGACGCCGTCGGGGAGGTCGCTCAGGCGGTCCTCCACCTGCGCGCTCTGCTGCCGTCCATGGCGATGCCGTCGTCTGTTCGGCACGATCGATCAAATTAATTAGGCGCCACAACTACTCTTCTATTTATATATATAGGATTGGAAACGATCAAACGAATCTTCTCGATGTTTGATTTGTTTGGCCAAATGTCGGTTTGCTCTCCGAACCGGAACCATATACCGAGCGACGTGCTGCATAAAGAGAAAGCAGTTGTGCACCGAAAAAAAAAAAAGCTAAAATATTTCATAATACTACTACAGGCTGCCATGGCCGATGTTCTGAACCTCGACTCGAGGTCCTACTGGAACGACGACGACGACGGCGGACAGGTGGGCAGGGAGTTCTTCCGCGACGCCCTGGCTGCCCTCCGGCGGCGCGGCCGCCGGCGCCCAGTCCGGAGGCTAAGCGTCCGCGCGGACAGCCACCACCACAGCTCGTACGTGAGGGACATCATGCGCGCCTCGCCGGGGATGGACGCAGTCCTCGCCGCGCCGGCGACGCGGCGCCTCGAGGAGCTCTGCGTGGAGCTCCGCTCCGAGTTCTTCCACTCGGGAGACGAGTACGTGCTTCCGGCGAGCCGCGTCCCGTCGCGGTGCCTCCGGCGGCTGGAGCTCCACGGCTGCACGCTCGGCCCGCCGGACGTCGTCGGCTCCCTGGAGGGCCTCCAGGCCATGCTCGACGCCTCGCCGAACCTCTCACAGCTCTGGCTCGAGCGCGTCAGCTTCACGGCGGAGGAGCTCGGCCGCGACTGGTACCACGAGATGCGGAGGCGGCGAGTGCTCCTCGGCTGCCCGGGCGCCACGGTCGCCGTGACGGTGATGGACTGCCACGGCACGGACGGCCTAGACGTCGACGCGCCAGGCGCCCGGTCACTGCGGTACAAGGGATACCTGGAGCACTTCCCGTTCGGCGCCGCCGGCGAATCTGCAGGACCTCCAGCTCAGCGTCTGCACGGAGCGGCGGTGCGGCAGGCCTCCTCAGTCCAGGGAGACTCCACCGCACGCCTTGTTCTGGGGATCAATAGGCGGGTTCAGTGGTCTACGGGCGCTGAAGCTGGAGCTCCTGGACATCAACGACATCGCCATCCGCTCCGAGGAGGAAGAAGACGCGTTCCTCAGGGTGTTCCCGGAGCTCGTGTTCTTGGAGCTGCAAGGATCTTACGAGGTGGATGCCCATGGCGCAGCCGTGGCGATAGCGAACCTGCTCCTCTGCTGCCCAGCGTTGCAGGAATTTCACCTCAACCTCAAGGTACACGGAGACCCATATGCCCGTCATAAGCGTGTGCTCCACCAGTCAGATGAGAGGAAAGCTCAACTGGGCCTCGAGAAATATATGGAGTCACTCAAGAAGCTCAAGTCCGAAAAGATTGTTGCTTCTCCGTCCTCTGGTGTTTACGACGGCGATGGGTGCGGCGACGTGGACCTCGCCGTGCTTAGGGCATGCTCGTTCCCTTGTTTGGAGAGTCATTTGAGGAAGATAAAGCTAGAGTTTGAGTTGGAGTGCTTCGACTGCTTCGAAGTCAGACTGGCAAAATTCCTCGTGGAGAATGCACTTGTATTGGAGGAGATAGAAGTTCATGATGGGAACCAAAGAGTTTACGACCACATCCATCACAAGCTCCCAATATGGAGAGCCAAATCCTCGAAAAGCAAAATTAAGATTGTTGGCAAGAGCTGAAAAAGGTTGCATAGGCTACAATATTCTTATTTTGGTACTTGCTATCTGAGTAGCACTATAGGCCCAACATATATACAGTGAATGATCATTTAGCGACAAATGAGTACTAATTGTATTAAGATAATGCAATAAGAACAATTTCTAAATGTTCATCCACCTTGATTGAGGAGGCTGTATATGTTTTGAATTCTTTTGGCTTTTACGGATACCAGCCACTTCCTGCTGTGTTATGGTTGTATACTCTCTAAGCACTCCTTGTCAATTTACTCATCTGAAACGAGATATGAGATATTATAAGGCAAAGGTATTGCTATAATTTCTATAAAAAATCTTTACTATAATTAATGTTAGAGTATGCTTCTTACAAACCTTTGTTCTTTTGTATTCTACCTAAGATTGAACTCCCTGTATGGCATCACATTGGAAGGAATAGAAATGTATCTGCATTTATATAGTGACACAAAATTATAAAATATTACTAATCCTGAAAAAAAATAAACATAGCATTACGTACTAGTATATCTCCTTCGATGACTTAGCTAAAAAAAGGTGTACCTTTATTTGCTAGAATGATTAGCACAACATCGTGGGGATGATGCTTATGCTTCCTGGTTTGATAATTCCTTATAATTAGCATCACCATAATTGAAACTAGTTTCAATAGCAGGGCCGGCTCTACGATTTCAGGGGCCCTAGAGCGAGCAAAACATTATAGGCCCCCTAGCATAAATATTATTTTATCTATAACATAAAAAATAAAACAATCATATTAATGTTACCGACTTAATTCTTAAGAACAATTCTGATATTGCAAACTAAAAAAGCCATAAAATGAAACTAGTATGATTGTATTAAGTTCTTCTATCTTTATTAAAAAATTCTTCATGCATTTCTTGATGTAAAATCGTTACTGGCATTGCGGAGATCAATATTGTCCAAAAAGCTGTAATAGCCAAGCCATTCATTTTTTTTTACGAGAATCCCACATATGCTTCTTTGGCAATAATATATGATTCTAACACGTAAATTATGAAGAAAGACAAACATTAAAATTAGATGTTTAAAACCCTAATAATTTAAGATGTACAATATATTAACCCACAAGAAAACAAGTAATTGATTAACTCATTGAACGGAGCAGAGCAGGCTGAGGAATCAGAGGACTTTAATGATCGCTTGACAAGAGCACCAGAGCGGACGAGAGGGCTGACCGGCTTAGGGCAGGCCACAAACAATTGATTTGATTGAATTCTGAATGCTGATCTCATGGGTGAGCGGCGGACTTTTTGGGTTAGCGTCTGCTTGCGAAATTGCGATGGACAGCGGATCAGCGGAAATAGGAACGGTGCTTGGTGCCTGTGTGGAGCTGCGAACTTGCTGGGCCTCAAATGTTACATATGGAGTACTAGGACATATAGGATCATGGGCCTCCTACGGCTCTGGGCCCCCGGCCGTCGCCCCTGTTGCCTAGGGCCAGAGCCGGGCCTGTTCAATAGAAATCCATGTAAATTATAAACACTAGGCCCAATACCAACATATAATGATCTACGAGTAGATTATTCTTAGAAGACAGGCAACCAGTTGATAACCTTTTCATGGAAAAAAACAAAATCACCAGTGTCACTGTATGGGGACTCACATGCTTCTTTGGTCTAGAAAGGGACAGGACAAAAGGGGAATAGCATGAATTACTATATAAAAATATATGTAAAGAAACATAATACTTGTATGAGCAAAGAGACTTACCTATTCATCCCTCTATTTACTGAATGTGTGAGTCTGACTTGGTTCACCCTACTGCCCATTGAACTCTCTGAAAGATTCAAACCATATTAAAATGAGAAGAGAATAAATTAGCTGATAACATTTAAATAAAGCATTGAACTCTATTAAAATTACCATGATCAGTCGCTGCGCAATTCACCTTAAAGGATTTACAGTTTGAATAATAATTGCAAATTGCCAGAAGTTTACTCACCGTTAACATCTTTATCACTGTCTATCTGGTCATCAGTTCCACTGCTTTGATGGCACTAGGAATGACATTCCTAAAAAAATCCCAACACTTGATAATTCTTCCTCCTGGATAATCTCTCTAATCTGAAATAGGTGTTGTTTGGCGTATTAGCATGCTTCCCAAGATATAACTTTGATCCCCACAAAGAAAATATAACTTGATTACTAGTTCTTTTGTAATACATTTGTGAAACCTATTAATATCGTACTATTGTGAAGGTATTTTTTGAGAAAAAGATACATCATTTTCACGTATACAAAATAGATGGATCAGAAGCAATTATGATGAATACTTTGTCTAATGACTTGCAGTTGTACTCGAAATATCATCTGATTATGGCTTGATAGAATAATATTTTCTAATAATATATTGTCCGTGGCAATGTGATTTCTTCACTACATATTCTCATGTTTTCTCTATTTCTATGAGACCATAGATGTATATCCATTCTTCTTCACACAAATGTTCTTATTTGTAGTACTATTCTCAATTCTGGTTGTGTTGTGCCAGTTAATTTGTTCTATATGTGTGCCGTCTCAGGGGCTTGTAGTCGCCAAGTCCCAATTGCAACAGCAAGACGATCGAATAGAAAAGCGCTGCCGAACAGTGAAACGTTGGTACTAAAAACAAGAACAAGGCAACATGCAACGAAAAGGAAGTTGTGAGATGAGAGGAGTACTGATGCAATTGTTGGCCCGGTTCTCCTGGCCGTTGCCTGCGAGTGCAGGAACCCGTGATCTTCCGTGGATGGTGTTGCAGTCGTGTAGACAAATGACGGGAGGAGGGGTGTGCTTGAGGCAGGCGAGGACGGTGGCAGTGTGAGGCGCCAGGATTGGCGGCGGCGAGAGGCGCTGATGGAACGGCGACGGCGGATAGGCGGTGGAGGGTCCAAATCGCGATCGCCCTTTGCGGATGGTGCGAGAGTCGCGGAGGAGCGCCCGGAGGCGAGAACGGTTTTTGTTTGACCAGGTTGGGGGGCCTTTTGGCGAGCACAACCTCGGCAGTATCCTGATCAGCATGCTAGCGCTAGGATTTTTGACTAATCTGCGGTTAATGTCAACGAGTCAATCCATCTCGACCAGATGTATTTTTGCATGCACAACTTCAGTAACTAGCTTGCGAGATATTATCTATCTATATAGATCCAAAACTTTCGAGGCCGACGGACCCACAAATCAGCTACAGTAGAATTTTTTCGAACCCATGATTTTCGACGGACTCTTTAGTCATACTTTTGAAGAATCATAAAACGTTACGCCTCATCACGGTAAAAAAATACGCGCTTGTGTGAAATCGTCGAGCTCGTAACCAATACGGTCTCTGGCCAACTATCGTTATATAATCTTATTTTCTATTAAACATGTGTTTCTATTAAACGTGCGTGCGGTTTTTGCTAGTAACTTAGAATTTAGAAGGCCCATCACCGCACATATAATATATATATGCACACGGGAACAGAGTCCACCTTGATGTGTAGAAATATTAGTTGGGCTTCCTGTCTTGGCATGGTAGATTAAATTTTTCCTATCCTAATGCTTGGGTGAATCCAATGTGCATGTTTGCATCAAATTAGCTTGGCATGGTAGGAAACACTTTTACGCCACCCACAATATCATATTGGGTGAGGAGGAATTGAGAATTGCTTTGATTAGCATGATAGGTGGTGCAAGATCAGGACAGGACACACATCTCATTCATCAAAGGGCGTGTTCCATATGTAGGTAGGTTTTCGTAATCTAGCATTCTCAATACTTTCAAAAATGTACTTACCTCTTTTGCGTTTTGATGTCTCTGGAAATCGATCAAAACCGGAACAGGATAGATCGAGTCAGACCTGGACCGCGCCCCAGGCGTGGGAGCCGCCGTCGGTGCCGTGACGACTGTGGATCCTCGTGCACCGGCTTCCCCAGGAGACACGCCCATCGCCGCCTACACTCTCTGTGAAGCGAGGCGCTTGCCGCCCTGCTGGTACGCGCGAGGCGCTTGCCGCCCTGCTGGTACGCGCGAGCCGCGAGGGGAAAAGAGACGCGGAACTCCTCCTCAGCGGCGTCTCGGGAGACGGCAGCCCTTGCACGCGCTACGCCTCCGCCGTGCGACACCTGCTCCACCGCAACCGGTCCTCCACATTGTCTACGCCGGGATCGCAGCACCAAGATCACTTCTGACGACGGTGCGTTTCCTAACTTCTGGACGCCAGCTGGATTTTTAATTAGATTCTTTACTGAGATGTTTCAAGGCCGGGATGCTATCGCTGGTCATGGGAAAATTTTCTTTTCAATGTGTTCAATTTTCTAGCACTTAGGTTTTTGTTATGCTCTCTCATCATCATTGATTCATTGTGTAAGACTGAACTCCGAATGATGTAAGCTTATACTTGGATTTTTTTTTGCAGTGTTTCTCTCAAGCATTGATTAATTAAATTGCTGGATCATCGGAGTGGCTGCATTGTCAGACTTTCAGATCATCGAAGTAAAACGGATGGTCCCATCAGAAAGTTGTTGTGCCTGCCTATGTTAAAAAAATAGATGGTTCATTCTAATGTACATGCTTTATTGTTGACCTACATATGTTACCAAAATTTATTTCATCGCACAAGTTTCATATGTACTACTGTATGATGTATTTTAAGGTGATGTAGTATTCAAAGACTCTAGTTTGTACTCCTTGGATCAATTCACATGTATTTTTATCACGATTGATCTAGCTGATCTCATATAATGCATTACAATATGTTGCAGCCTGAAAGTATTGTTTTTTTGGTAAATTCTACGTTGATTATACTTTTGTGAGTCCATCGACATTATTCCCAACTTCTGATCATGGTGCTGAATTTTGTATTATTGAAAATGTTAATGCAAGTGAAAACATAATAATTTCAAGGGCCAATTGAACACCAGAACAACTACAATCATAATGGTTATTATTCAATTTAGATAAAAATTACAATTAAACATATATGGAAATCGTCCTACCATTAACAAATATGACAAGTAGGAGCAATGAAAATACATTATACCATTGCTTAAACCATATAAACTCCTAGCAAGTTTATTTTTGGAAATTTAAATACTAATCCCACATTATTCTAAAAAAAATAAAAATGCCACAAAGCAAGAATAGCACCAACCTTTCTTGATAGAATAGGATAACATACCACAAATATTGTCGGTGCTGGGATCGGTCGGCCAATCCCCAGCGCCACACAGAATGCGCTGTGCCCCGTCCCTTGACGGTTGATGCAAGAGCTAGCACGGTGAGGCAAGGGTTTATCCTGGTTCCGACCGTGAGGTCGTACGTCCAGCAGAGTGCGCTCGGGGCGTTGTACTATCTTGCACCGGGGTGCTTGCAGAGGGGGGCTACAAGCAAGGTGGGAGAGGAGAAGAAGTCTCCAAGTCCCTGAGGATGAGTGCGAAAGTGATTGAGGCGAGTGCCAATATCGCGTGAGGTGGAGCGCGTGGTTGTTCGTTGTCCGTCTCTCCCGCCCGCGTCGCTCCCTTCCTCCTTTTATAGGTCAAGGAGAGAAGGGAGGGGGAGGAGTTTACAAGTACAAGGGTGATGTGTGCTACAGGGATACGCACTGGAGGGCATGGCGTCGGGCGTGGGATCGTCCTTGACCCTGGCCGGAGTTTTATGGCGAGCCCCGGCTTCTGTGGGTGTCGTGACCGTCCTTGTGCTTGTCCTGGAGTGGTTTCGAGGGGTGTCGTTGCCGTAGTCCGTGTCCAGCTGCCCGTCGCTGGTTGATTCGAGGGCGGGGCAGGTGAAGAAGGACGGGAGTTGGCAGCACAGGGGTCGGCATGGTGGTTGCCGTTGACCACAGTGCGCGGCGTGCCCGGCTCACCAGGGGATGGCCAAGAGTTGGTGGATTTGACCCGGC
The DNA here is from genome assembly GCA_033239725.1 of Echinochloa phyllopogon. Taxonomy (NCBI): domain Eukaryota; kingdom Viridiplantae; phylum Streptophyta; class Magnoliopsida; order Poales; family Poaceae; genus Echinochloa; species Echinochloa phyllopogon. The sequence goes on from BTCW01000016.1 coordinate 19,946,694, forward strand.
GTTCGTCATCACCAGGCCGCGCCTGACCGGAGTCTGTACTCGGCTGTTGTTCAAATATTCGTTCGAGGGTTCCTCACGCCCATTCGAGGGGCACCCCGGGGAAAAAGGACGGGAGCGGGTGGAACAGTGGTGCGGAATGACGGCTGCAAGTCCGCACAGGGCCTTGCGCAGTGCCGCGTACGTCTGCACAGCGGTGGCAAGGACGTATAGTGACCGGAGCAGGTGGAACAGCGGGCTCAGTGGTGTCAGCGGCGCGGCGTGGGGGGAAGATTGCCTTTTGACTTTGGCACCCGCCTGATGGGGCGGGCATTAAATGCCGTTGTCGGGCGGGGCGCCGTCGTGCGCCGTGCTGAGTAGAGGGGTGCCCTCGAGCGAGGCGGAGTTGGTTCGCCCGCTTGAGGGGGCACGCGACCCTCGAGCGAGGCGGAGACGGAGGTCTCCACATGGGTCCCTTTGTGAGGCGAGCTCGGGCGGCTGTTTTGGGCCGTGAGTTGCGTTGAGCCGCATTGCCCTGGTGGCCCTTCCGGGCTGCCGGCGATTCGGCCTTTCATGGTTAATGTTTTTTGAGGGTGATTACCCCGATGATTAGGGGACCCCCTGGGTTTGTCCCCGACAGTAGCCCCCGAGCCTCTGGCGGACTGAGGGTCAGTCGGGCAGAGGCTGACGGTTTCGCAGGATCGTTCCCAGGCCTTCTGCGGGGATTACTCCTTCTCGATTATGCACGTTCTTCCATGGGGGCGCGCGAGCGCACCCGCGGGTGTAGCCCCCGAGCCCTAGGAGGAGTGAGTTTACTCGTGTAAGGGCTTTGATTCCCGACGGTTGTGTTAGCCGCTCCCCCTTTGTCGTGGCGGATTGCGGGGATGACGTCGAGTTATTCGGAATTTGGGGGGTGGACCCTGCACGGCTTCGACGCGTTTTGCGCATAAGAGGAGGGAGGTATGCTGCAAGGAGCCCCCGAGCCCCTGGCCCGAGTGGGGTCGGTCGGATAGGCTTCTTGTCTTTGTGTTGCGACCCTCGCTTCCCCTTCGCGGGGGAGAGGGGTGAGGACATTCGTGCAGCCCTCGAATCGGGCAGCGTACACGGATGCCTCGGTGAGCTGTTAGCGGGTAGTTCAAGTGGACGCCCGTGCCCCGTTCATTAGGGGTCGGCTCGTGGTCCGGAGACGCGTCCATGTAGCGCTTGCAAAGGTTTTCTAGGTGGGGCTCGGTCCCTTTCGACAGGGTCCGAGGGCGCGAAAGCTCTCCCTCGTTGGGATCCCCCCTACTAGCTGCCTTTGTCCGGCCTTGAACACAACAGGGGCGTCCCCAAACTTCGCGTTCGGGATAAAGTCCGTTGAACACGCCCGAATTGTCCCTGACTCTGTCGATCCAGAGCGCCTGTCGAACCCTTTCGCGGGCCAGGCTTCGTACTCCTGATCAGTGGGGCCTTGCGAAAGGTGCGGGTCACCCTCGAGCAGCGGGCTCGAGGGTTGGTCGAGTGTGACCGGCAGCCTTCGCATCGCTTAATCTGGGGCGCCCATCGAGCCCTTTCGAGGCTTGGGCTTTGGGCCCCTGATTAGTATCACCCCGCGCCTCGGGGCGAAGGGGCGTCGTTGTCTTACCCTGGAAGGAATCCAACGGTTGGGTCGTTTCGGTTTGTGGGCCCGCGCACGACCGCTGGCGGGCGTGGTCGTGGCCGTCGTGGCGCGGAGTGGGCGAGATGGGCGTAGTGGGCGCGCCTTTTTAGGCAGAGTTGGCGTGTGCCGGGGAGAAGCGAGGCGACGGGCGGTCAGGCGCTGCTGCCGCGCCGTTTCGTTTTACCGCGCCGCAGTAAATGCTGCCGCTTGTGCGTGCCATTCCCCGGGGAAAACGGGTGGGGCCCCCGGCTGCCATTGATGCACCACGCGCGCCCAGCCCATGTTTCAGGGGCTCTGTACGCTGCGGCGGGGATGAATCCGCTCGCTTCCTTATAAAAAGAAAGCCTGGGGGGAAGGGGATTACTTACTTTCGCCATTCCCTGCAGCAGCGCGCGCCTCTGCCTCTCTCGCCTCTGTGTCCGCTCGCAGTTCTCTGCTCCTTCCGCCCGCCTTCATCGTGTTTTGCTTCCCGCTCCGCCGTCCGCCATGGTGGTCATTGAGGGCGTCACCGAGTGGACTCCGTCCACCGCCACCGATCACTTCCTGGAGGGTCTGGCGTCCGGCGGACAGCTCTTGCCCCGGGGCGATCCGGCGCGGCCGGCATGGATTGTCCCGCCGCTAGTGGCCAGGGCGCCGAACCCGCCGGCGGGGTACGTGGTAAGCTTTACCCGCTTCCACGAGCGGGGCTTCAACGCTCCCGCCAGCTAGTTTATGCGGGGCCTGTGCCACTACTACGGCGTGGAGCTCCATAACTTCGCCCCCAACGCCATCTTTCAGGTGGCGGCCTTCGTCGGCATCTGTGAGGGTGTGCTGGGGATCGAGGCGCACTGGGACCTGTGGGTCCACCTCTTTCGTGCCGAGCTTAGCACGTCCGGCGCGGGGAGGGGCGTGCGCCGTTCCTCGTGCGCCGACGGTCTTACGCTCGCGCCGGTCGAGTCCCGGAAGCACCTATACCCGGCCTGCAGGATGACCACCAACAACAGCGGCTGGGCCAAGGTTGGTTCTATCTTCGCAACGACGACCTGGGGTTGTCGGAGTACACCGGCAAGATCCTGACGGAGAAGGCCGACTCCTGGAGCTATGGCGTTTTCGGCGACAGTCAACGGAAGAGGCTCCGCCATGCCCTCGATGCCCTTCGTAATCTGGCGGAGTCTGGTTTGTCCGTCGCGCACGTGCTTGCGCATTGCCACCGTCGCCGGGTGGTCCCCCTCATGGAGAGGCAGCTCCCTCTGTTCTGGATGACAGAGGACGCTGACCCGGCAGCAGTGGCGGCTTCGCGTATGTTGCCGGAGCCGCTCCTGGAGGAGTACGTCATCACGAGGGTGCGAATGGCGGTGCATCCCGACACCATGCCGAGCGACCTCTGGTCGTTCCGGCTGCGTCCCGATGAGGGCCATGTTTGGTCGGTAAGTCATCGTCTTCCTTCCCGAGCTGTTGGATTAATTACTTAGGATTTCCCCTTTCGATTCATTCGTGGCTTCAGGAGGTGAACTGCGGCCTCTACCGCTCCCTTGCGCCGATTCCGGAGGTGCGCGCTTTGAACCGCGCCCGCCGCGATCGTGAGAGGGGCGCGAAGGCGGCGAAGAAGGCCAGTAGCCAGAGGAGGCAAGCCCGGCGCGACGCGCACTTGGCGGCGCTCCGCCGGTGGAGGAGGGACGGTGGGACGCGGCCGTCGTCCCCAGAGGACTCCTCGGACCCTCTCAGCGAGGAGGAGGAGGAGGAGATCAACGTCGGCGGGGCTCCGCCCGCCGGTGGGGAGGAGGAGATGACCGTGCCGCCGCCTGACGCGGTCACGACGAGCCTTGGCGATGTTGCGCCGGTGGCGGTAGGGATGGCGGTTGCGCTCGCCCGATCTGCGACGCCGCGTGCGCTAGCGACCCCTACCCCTGCTGCGGGCGCCCCGCGCTGCAGCAGACTGGATGCCGAGGGCTCAAGGGGTTCACAGCCCCCAAGCGGGTTGAGGGGGTCCACGAGCTCGAGGAGGGCTTCTTCGACCAGCGGCTCGAAGCGGAAATCGCAGGCCCTGCAGGGCTGCGTCCGATAAGCCTTTCTTTGAGCCTTTCTCGTGATTTTCCATCCCTGCTTGGTTTTTTGCTTCGTAATTTCTGTTTTTCCCTTCTGATTCAGCGCTCGAGGCGTTGCCAGGGCCGACCCTGACCTTGCGCCTAAGAAGGCGTTGAAGGTCGGAGCGTTGGATTCCCCTCTCGGCGGGGGATCGCGTTCGCGCGGGACTCCACGTCCAGCGGCGACGTCCGCATCGGTGCTGGTGGAGCCGGTGCCGGGGGCACGAGATCTCCAGCCGGCGGAGATGGAGCCGGGGCAGAACGCCCTGGTGGTGGATGTGGAGCCGGGGCAGGACGCCCCGGTGGTGGGCGAGCAGGGGGGTCGTGCGCCTGCCGTGGCCCAAGATGATGACGGCGTGCGCGCTCCCCCTTCGGGGGTGGCCGCGTCCGAGGTGCTGGCGGCGCGTTCCCTGGCCCGGGAACTGCCGCCGGCGCCAGTGGCTGGGGGAGCGGCCGAGTGGGATACAACCGAGGCGGCACTACATCAGGGTCGGCACGGCCCGAGCGCATGGCCGGAGGAGCCCGGCGTCTCCGCTCGAGTCTGGCGGGGCATGGCGGAGGAGAACGAGCTGTGGGCTCGAGCGGAGCGGGTTGGGATGGACCTAGAGGGGTCCATTACTGCCGCCACCGACCTCCATTCCAGGCAGGCGCTGGAGCTTTTCGAGGTAATTCGTCGCCGTTTTTTAGTTCGTGGCTCATTCCTGATGGTTCTTCGTGCAGCTTCTGCGGCAGGAGGCGGCAGACAAAACCGCGTGCATTGCAGACCTGTACGCCGACCTTCGTCGGTACCATCAGGCAAACCTGGACCTGGGTATGGAGGTAACCCAGCTTACCGCCCGGGTGAGAGAGACGGAGGCGGCCGCCCGCGCGCACAAGGGCGCCAAGGCTCGCGCGGAGCAGGAACGCGACGCCGAGAGAGGCGTGGCGGAGCGGGGGGCCCGGGAATTGGCCGCGGCGTTTGTGCGGCTTGAGCTTGAGCGCAAGGCGCGCGAGGATGCTCAAGGCCGGCTCCAGCGGGAACGCGAGGCGTTCGCGGCGGAGCGGACCCAGCTCGAGCAGGAGCGCAAGGCGCGCGAGGCCGCACAGTCTCAGCTCGCGGAGGCGGTGGCCTGGGCAGAGCAAAAGGCCCAGGAGGCTGAACAGCTGGGCCGCTCGCTTGCCGAGGCGACGACCTTGGCGGATGGTATGGTCTTACGCTTCTCTTAGCTTCCCTGGCTGTTTTTTGCGCTGGAGTCTGTCCTGACGTGCTCAATCCTTGTCAGGGTTGCGGAAGGCCGAGGCCGAGAAGGCGGATGAGGCGGTGGCTGCTTGAGCCGCTTACTCCGAGGCTCAGGGGGAGCTCGAAGCTCTGAGGGCTGCCGCTGACGCCGCGTGCCGGGACATCTAGTGCGTCGACATCCCGTCGGGATCGCAGTCGGGGTCGTCACTGCCCAGCCGCCTGAGGACCTTGAAAGGCTGCGTGGCGGAGCGCCTCGAGAACGCTCTTCACCTTGGCGTGAAGAAGGCACTCAGCGTGGTGTCGACCCATTACAACATCGATCTTGCGGCGGTGGCGCGCGGCTATTTGATCGATGCAGACCTAGATGACGATGCCGCCCTTGCTGCTCTTGATGAGGCCGACGACAGCACCGAGGATGCCGCCACAACGCTTGCCGCCAGGTTCAGTCGGGAGCTTTTTCCCGGCGAGGACGTGGATGGAGACGCGTGCGCCGTCATCGGGCCCAAGGTCGTAGCCGTTCTCGACACCGAGGCTGATCCTGAAGCTGACGCCGTGGCGTCCCTTGAGGAGGCCCTTGCGTCGGTCCCCTCGACTATCGATGCCAAGGCCGCCGCCGCGCCCCCGCCGGGAGGTGAAGCCTGAAAGGCTCAGGTTTAGAGGTTTAAATGTATCTTAGTTTTTAGGAGATTGGCTCTATACATAAACTAAGTTTGAATTTCGATTGTGTGTTCTGAACTTGTTTCTATTGTGCTACTCTTAGCTTGGAGAGATTTTGGCCGGGTATTTCGATTCCGCGAGTAATTAAGGCATGGAGTGGAGAGGGAGATGCCGTATCCCTTCGAGGGCGTAGGCGGTCTCACGGCTCAGCCGGCTCTAGCTTTAGTTAGCTCGCGTCCCGCATCTTTCTAGATGCCTCAAGTTTCAGCACAATTTTCGAAAAATCGGGACGATTAGGGGAGTAAACCCCCCTGCAGCCCCCGAGGGGGGCTTGGCTTTATCAAGACTAGGTCGAGAATAGAACCAAGTCCCCCTTGTTCCTGCTATTAGTAACAATGTTTCCATGTTTTTCACAAACTTTTCATCGTTGTTGACTAAGAACATGAAGTATTTACAAGAAATACTGAGAGTTTTAAGGATAGAAGCGACGTAGCTGTTGGATGTTCCAGGCGTTGGTGAAGACCTCGCCCTTCTCGTTCGCCAGCTTGTAGGTGCCAGGCTTGAGGACTTTGGCGATGATGAATGGTCCTTCCCATGGCGGAGTGAGCTTGTGGCGCCCTCGATTGTCCTGGCGCAACCTCAGCACCAGGTCCCCCTCGTGGAGGTCTCGACGCCGCACCTTCTGAGCCTGATACCGCCGGAGTGATTGCTAGTAGCGTGCCGAGTGAAGCAACGCTACATCACGAGCCTCATCCACCTGGTTCAGCGAATTCTCGTGGTTCCGCTGGTTTTGGTCCTCCTGGTAGGCCTTGAGCCTCGGAGACCCGTACTCCAAGTCTGTTGGGAGGACGGCTTCGGCGCCGTAGACGAGGAAGAACGGGCTGAAGCCTGTGGCCCTGCTTGGGGTTGTCCTGAGACTCCAGATCACCGATGGCAGTTCAGCAACCCATTTCCGGCCAAACTTGTTTAGTTTGTTGACGATTCTTGGCTTCAGGCCTTGTAGTATCATGTCGTTGGCACGTTCTACTTGGCCGTTCGTTTGTGGATGTGCCACGGCCGACCAATCCACACGAATGTGGTGGTTGTCACATAACTCCAAGAACTTCTTGCCGGTGAACTGGGTGCCATTGTCGGTGATGATCGAGTTGGGTACCCCGAATTAGTGGATGATGTCGGTGAAAAACAACACGGCCTGCTCAGATCTGATGCTGGTGATGGCCCGAACCTCGATCCACTTCGAGAACTTGTCGATGGCCACCAACAAGTGGGTGAAGCCCCCGAGCGCTGGGCGGAAAGGCCCCACGAGATCCAATCCCCAGACTGCGAAAGGCCATGTTACACGGATGGTCTGTAGAGCGTGCGCCGGGAGATGCGTCTTTCGTGCGTAGAATTGGCACCGTTCGCAGGTGCGCACGACTTCGTTCGCATCGGATACGGCGGTAGGCCAGTAAAAGCCTTGCCGGAACGCGTTGCCCATGAGGGTACGCGGCGCCGCGTGGTGCCCGCATGCCCCGACGTGGATGTCGCGGATCAACTGTCTTCCCTCGGGGATGGGGATGCATCGCTGCAGGATCCCCGAGGCACTGCGCTTGTACAGCTCGCCGCCGACCGAGACGAAGGTCTTGGCCCTTCTGGCGATGCGGCGCCCCTCGGTTCGGTCCGAGGGCAGCTCCCCGCGGTCGATCCACGCGAGGTACGGACTGCGCCAGTCCTGCGGTTGCGTGTCCACGTCGATTTCCATGGCCTCGGCTGAAGAAATTTCAGCATCGAGGGCTTCGAACCTCTCTTTCGAGGGGTCCTCTTCCATGGGCTCGACCCCCGCAGCCCCCGAGGGCGTCCCGAGGGCTCCGGCCTTTGGTTCAAAGCTGACGGAGGGTTGGTCGAGGTCGCGGGCGAAGACTTTCGGAGGAACGGTGATTCGCTCTGACGCGATCTTGGCCAGCTGATCCGCTTCCTCGTTGTATTTGCGCACGATATGGTTCAGCTCGAGGCCACAGAATTTGTCCTCGAGACGGCGAACCTCATTGCAATACGCCTCCATCTTTTCGTCGCGGCAGCTTGCGTTCTTCATCACTTGGTCGATGACCAACTGAGAATCCCCCCTAACGTCGAGGCGTTTGACGCCGAGGTCGATGGCGATGCGGAGCTCCGCGAGGAGGGGCTCGTATTCCTCCATGTTGTTCGACACCGGGAAGTGCAAGCGAACCACGTATCGGATGTGTTCTCCGAGGGGTGAGACAAAGAGGAGGCCCGCGCCTGCCCCGATTTTCATCACCGACCCGTCGAAGTACATGGTCCAGCATTCGGCTTGGATCTGGGGAGGTGGAAGTTGGACGTCGGTCCACTCAGCGACGAAATCCGCTAAGGTTTGTGACTTTATCGCCTTTCGCGGCGCGTAGGAGAGAGTTTCCCCTACGAGCTCCATCGACCACTTCGCTATTCTACCCGAGACGTCCGGGTTGCGGACTATCTCCCCCAAAGGGAAAGATGAGACCACGGTGACCGGGTGGGCCTCGAAGTAGTGTCGCAGCTTTCGCCGCACGAGCACTACAACGTAGATTAGCTTCTGGATCTGTGGATACCACATCTTGGTTTCGGTCAGCACCTCACTGACGTAGTACACCGGCCTCTGGACCAGCAGAGCGTGGCCCTCCTCTGTCCTTTCTACGACGATGACGGCGCTGACAACTTGCGTTGTCGCAGCCACATATAGGTAGAGGGGCTCGCCGTTCTGCGGCGGCGTCAGGATTGGTGCGCGTGCGAGTGACGCTTTTAGCCCGTCGAGGGCTTTTTGGGCTTCGGGGGTCCATGAAAAGCGTTCGTGCTTTTTTAGGAGCCGGTACAAAGGTAAGCCCTTTTCACCAAGTCGAGAGATGAAACGGCTGAGAGCTGCGAGGCAGCCCAGTACCCTCTGCACCCCCTTGAGGTCCCGAATTGGCCCCATTCGTTCCAGGGCCGAAACTTTTTCGGGGTTGGGTTCGATGCCTCGTTGGGAGACGATGAAACCCAATAGCATGCCTCGCGGCACCCCGAACACGCATTTTTCCGGATTCAGTTTTACCCCGTTCGCCCGGAGGCAACTGAATGCGATTTGCAAATCGTTGACCAGATCGTCCGCCTTTCTGATTTTTACAACGATATCGTCAACATATGTCTCAACGGTCCGCCTGATGTGGCTTCCGAAAACGTGTTGCATACATCGCTGGTACGTAGCTCCAGTGTTTCGGAGGCCGAACGGCATAGTGACGTAGCAAAACATGCCAAACGGGGTGATAAAAGAAGTCGCGAGCTGGTCGGACTCTTTCATCTTGATCTGATGATAACCGGAATAAGCATCAAGAAAGCATAGCAATTCACACCCAGCGGTGGAATCTACTATCTGATCTATTCTAGGCAAGGGAAACGGAACCTTAGGGCATGCTTTGTTTAAACCGGTATAATCTACACACATGCACCATTTTCCGTTTTTCTTTTTAACTAGAACAGGATTAGCAAGCCAGGTCGGGTGAAATACCTCTTTGATGAATCCGGCTTGCAGGAGCTTGTGCACCTCCTCCCCGATGGCGCGGCGCTTTTCCTCGTCGAACCGCCGCAGTCGTTGTACCACCGGCTTGGAGTGAGGCTGGATGTCGAGGCTGTGCTCGGCGACCTCCCTCGGAATCCCCGGCATGTCCGAGGGTCTCCACGCGAAGATGTCGGCGTTGGCGCAGAGGAAGTCGACGAGCACTGCTTCCTATTTGGGGTCGAGGGTGGTGCTGACCCTCAACGCCTTGCCTTCGGGGGCATTGGGATCGAGGGGCACCGCCTTGGTGTGCTCCGCAGCCTCGAAGGTGCCTGCGTGCCTCTTGGCGGAGTCGACGGCCTCGTTCGCCATCTTCTCCAGGTCCGCCACCAGGGTCTCGCTGTAGGCGAGCGCTTCCGCGCCCTCGACGCACTCGACGTCACACGCGTAAGCATGCTCATACGACGATCCCACGGTGATGATGCCCTTTGGTCCCGGCATCTTCATCTTGAGGTAGGCGTAGTTGGGGACCACCATGAACTTGGCGTAGCACGGACGACCGAGGATGGCGTGGTACGCTAATGGGAATCCCACTACCTCGAAGGTGAGGGTCTCCCTTCGAAAGTTGTCGGGAGTGCCGAAGCAAACGGGCAGGTCGATCTGCCCGAGGGGTTGGACGCGTTTTCCCGGCGCGATGCCGTGGAACGGCGCCCTCCTTGGCCTCAGCTGGTTCGTGCCAATGCCCATGAGCTCTAAGGTGTGGACGTATAGGATGTTGAGGCTTCTGCCCCCGTCCATCAGCACCTTGGAGAATCGCGTGTTGCCGATGACGGGATCGACGACAAGCGGATATCGCCCTGGGTTTGGAACATAGTTCGGGTGGTCCTCGCGGCCGAAGGAGATGGTCTCGTCCGACCAGGCGAGGTAGGTCGGCATCGCGGGGTGAACCGAGAAGACCTCTCGGCGTTCACGCCTCTGCTCTCGAGACGTCGCGTTCGCCGTGGGCCCCCCACGATGAAGAAGACATTCTCCACATGGGGGAACTCGTCGTTGCCGCCATCACCCGTATCCTTCTTCGGGCCATCCTCCTTCGCGGAGGTGCGCCTGAAGTAACCCTTGATCATCCCACACTGTTCGACGGTGTGGGTGAAAGGGCCCTTATGGTACGGGCACGGCTTCTTCAACATTTCGTCGAACAGGCCTCCCCCCCGAGGGGGGCCTCGAGGGCCTTTACGGCCTCGCTCGACCACGAGGGCATTGTCGGAGTCCTCGTCCTGCTGCTGCTGCTGCGCGGCCAGCCGAGGCTTCCTGCCCTTGCCGCCCCGTTTCTGCTTTTTAGCCTTTCCCTTGGACTTGCTGCCCTCCGCGGGCAGCTCCTCCGCGCGCTTCCCCTTGGCCTTGCCGTCGAAAATCGCCCCGACAGCCTCCTCCCCGGAGGCGAAGTTGGTAGCGATGTCGAACAGCGCGTTGATGCTGGTGGGATGGTTTTGCCCCAGCTCGCGCACCAGCTCCCGACAAGTTGTGCCTTCGAGGAAGGCGTGGATGATTTCAGAGTCACCCACGCTCGGTAGCTCGGTGCAGCGCTTGGAGAAGCGGCGGATGAAGTCTCTCAGCGGTTCGTCGGCCGCTTGCCGGCACCCGCGCAGGTCCCAGGAGTTTCCGGGGCGCACGTACGTGCCCTGGAAGTTACCCACCAACATCCTGACCAGGTCGTCCCAGTCGTGGATCTGGTTCGCGGGTAGGTGCTCGAGCCATGTCCGCGCCGAGTCCGCGAGATGAAGCGGAAGGTTGCGGATGATCATGGCGTCGTCGGTGGCCCCGCCTAGCTGGCAAGCCAGGCGGTAGTCATTGAGCCACGTCTCGGGTTTCGTCTCGCCCGAATACTTGGTGATGGTGGTCGGCTGACGAAAGCGCGGCGGGATGGCAGCCGAACGGATCTTCCGGCTGAACACCGGGGTTCCCGGGGGTTCCGGTGTCGGGCTTTTGTCCTCCTCGCTGTCATAGCGACCCCCTCGTCGGGGGTGCCTACTGCGAGGAGGCGCCGCGTCCTGCCTCTTTTTGTTCAGGACGTTGTGCGCGTCGCCGTCGTCAATGGCGCCTCGCGTGTCCACGAGCCGATCCTTCACGGACCTCCTCGTTTCGCGGTCGCCGGCCATGAGCGCCCTTCCGTCGTTCGTTGGACGGTGAGGCGTCCATGCGCCCCTGGGTGGGGTATGGATGGATTGTTCCTTATCCCACTTGCTTCCTCCGGCTCTCGAACTGGCCTGGTGGCGCATGCGGAAGGCGGAACTTTCCGCTTGTTGAACGGCCGCTTCTTCGACAAGGGCCTGCACCTGGTGACGCATGCTGCGCGCCTCTGGTGTCGATGGTTCGGGCATGGCCCGAATCAGGGTTGCTGTGGCGACAAGCTTCTGGCTTGCTCGTGGTGGCATGGCAGGGCTGGCGTCGTCGCCATCACCCATGATGCGCGCTTGAGCGATATGCCCGGCAGCTCGCGCGCGTTCACCGCGCTTGGGCTGCCGGGCTTCCTCAGCTGCGCGCAGCTCCTGTACCTGCTGGCGCTCCTGTTGGAGCCTGGCTTCCAGCTCTTGCACCTACGCGAGCTGTGCCTGCGCGAGTGCGGCTTCGCCCGCTGGCTCGGCGGGCGCTGGTGGCGGTTCGTTGTGTCCGGCCTCGTCGCGCGTTTCTTCATCTTCTCCCACGGACTCTACTTCGCCGTGGAGGACGAAGCACTCTCGCGTGGGGTCATATTCCCCTTCACTGGAATCGTCCGAACAGGTGAGGCAGAAGTCCGCGATGGCCTGGAAGGTGGCAAGGCCTTCGCGGTCGCGTAGCCCGGAGTAGTCCAGGTCTGGGTGCTCCTGACCGTGCACACTTTCCCCGTCGTCCGACTCGGGCTGGGACCCGCCGAGCGAGGAAGTGTCAAGGCGGCGGGTCGAACCCAGCTGGTGACCCGGCGGATCCTCCCGCGCGCTCAGGCTGGCACTGATCACCGCGGAGTAACTTGCGGCCGTGTTGCTCATTCCGAGCGGGAGTGGTGCCAACCCGGCCACATTTTCCCGGCGTGCTCCCTCCGCGGGAGCCGCCGGCGGGGGTGCGCCCCCCTGTAATGCGGCGGCGGGCTGGAGCCACAGGTGCGCGTCCCAATCAGGGAGGACGACGCGCGGGGCAACGCGCCGTTTCACGCGAATCTGCAGCTCGCGCAGTCTTCGTCGTCTCCTGAGGTTGGGTGGCGTTGGCGGTGCCGGGGTAATAGCTATCATGCCGGGTGCCCTGAACGCGAGCCGCATGAGGAGGCCCTCACCGGTCGCTTCGAACTCCAGGCTCCCGAACATGATCCGGTACCCGCGCGGAAGCGGGCCGGGGGACCCCGGGGCGGATCGTGGCGACATAGCCTTGGCGTGGCCTGCCGTCAAGGGAACTGATCGGGTGTGGTTGATCATAGCGCAGCCCCCTACCTGGCGCGCCACTGTCGGTGCTGGGATCGGTCGGCCAATCCCCAGCGCCACACAGAATGCGATGTGTCCCGTCCCTTGACGGTTGATGCAAGAGCTAGCACGGTGAGGCAAGGGTTTATCCTGGTTCCGACCGTGAGGTCGTACGTCCAGCAGAGTGCGCTCGGGGCGCTGTACTATCTTGCACCGGGGTGCTTGCAGAGGGGGGCTACAAGCAAGGTGGGAGAGGAGAAGAAGTCTCCAAGTCCCTGAGGATGAGTGCGAAAGTGATTGAGGCGAGTGCCAATATCGCGTGAGGTGGAGCGCGTGGTTGTTCGTTGTCCGTCTCTCCCGCCCGCGTCGCTCCCTTCCTCCTTTTATAGGTCAAGGAGAGAAGGGAGGGGGAGGAGTTTACAAGTACAAGTGTGATGTGTGCTACAGGGATACGCACTGGAGGGCATGGCGTCGGGCGTGGGATCGTCCTTGACCCTGGCCGGAGTTTTATGGCGAGCCCCGGCTTCTGTGGGTGTCGTGGCCGTCCTTGTGCTTGTCCTGGAGTGGTTTCGAGGGGTGTCGTTGCCGTAGTCCATGTCCAGCTGTCCGTCGCTGGTTGATTCGAGCGCGGGGTAGGTGAAGAAGGACGGGAGTTGGCAGCACAGGGGTCGGCATGGTGGTTGCCGTTGACCACAGTGCGCGGCGTGCCCGGCTCACCAGGGGATGGCCGAGAGTTGGTGGATTTGACCCGGCGTTCGTCATCACCAGGCCGCGCCTGACCGGAGTCTGTACTCGGCTGCTGTTCAAATATTCGTTCGAGGGTTCCTCACGCCCGTTCGAGGTGCGCCCCGGGGAAAAAGGGCGGGAGCGGGTGGAACAGTGGTGCGGAATGACGGCTGCAAGTCCGCACAGGGCCTTGCGCAGTGCCGCGTACGTCTGCACAGCGGTGGCAAGGACGTATAGTGACCGGAGCAGGTGGAACAGCGGGCTCAGTGGTGTCAGCGGTGCGGCGTGGGGGGAAGATTGCCTTTTGACTTTGGCACCCGCCTGATGGGGCGGACATTAAATGCCGTTGTCGGGCGGGGCGCCGTCGCGTGCCGTGCTGAGTAGAGGGGTGCCCTCGAGCGAGGCGGAGTCGGTTCGCCCGCTTGAGGGGGCACGCGACCCTCGAGCGAGGCGGAGACGGAGGTCGCCACCTGGGTCCCTTTGTCAGGCGAGCTCGGGCGGCTGTTTTGGGCCGTGAGTTGCGTTGGGCCGCATTGCCCTGGTGGCCCTTCCGGGCTGCCGGCGATTCGGCCTTTCATGGTTAATGCTTTTTGAGGGTGATTACCCCGATGATTAGGGGACCCCCTGGGTTTGTCCCCGACAAATATGAATTCAAATACCATAATTTACTAAGTCTCACCAATATCTAATAATAATCAGTGATAGATTTAGCCCTTCTGGCCAATCATATAGTTGAGAGTATATATATAATTTTACTCCGAGTGTTCATTATTAATATAAAAATTTCCATGTACTTGTGTTGAAGCATCGACATCAATTGCGACAACATATATGTTTTCTCTTGTAACACTTTAGTTGTAATATTATTTTGTGTTACTATAGGAAATACATTTGGGACACATTTTACATGTTCCAGCTATGTGTTACAACAACTATTATTTTTGTAACATTTTAGCTGTAACATTAATTTTGTGTGACTATAACCAGTGTTTGTAACACATTCTTTCAACACAAGTGCTATGTGTTACAACCTTCATTTGTAACACATAGCTTTGCGTTCCTAGAGAAGTTCTTTGTAACACATGGATATATATGTTACAAAAGTGTGTTACAATATCCATGTTTTGTAGTAGTGTCATTTTTTATGGGCCATAGGGATACAAAGTATGACCAAAACTCTATCCCTAACGTATCAATTACAACTCAAGTCCAATTGTAACCAAACTATACACGTATTCAACACATATCTAATACAATGGCTGGTTTCTCGTTGTACGTCCACCTTGTCACGAGTCCCCCTCAGTCGGACACAATCATGTGCTGGTCAGGTGCTCACAAGTGTCGCCCCCCTTCTTAGGGCAAGTACATTGGTGTCGTCTAATAGGCGGTCTCATACAACGACATGTAATCTTGAGATGACTTATCAGATAACATGTAAAATAGGGTGTTGTGTTAGTTGTCTCGTAACAATACAAAATCACTTGATTTGTAGGAAAATAAAGAAATATTATTGGTTGCATGGCAACAAAACTCATACAATGGGGGGAAATTGTCTCAGTCCTAAAATTTAGCTCATGAGACAATTGTTTCGCGAAACAACGACCTCATTCTCACCTCACTCTCTCTCTCCTCCACATCAGCAAAAATCCTATGTGGCACTGCATGAGACGATCTATCAGACCGCTGACGTCATGTAACTGTCCTTAGAGGCCATGACGTGATGTCATTTAATCCAACGATTAATTGAAACCGTCTCTCGGTTTGATTTGTTTCTGACTCGGAGTTTTCTTTTTTTAACAACAATTTAAATTTTGCAATCTAAAAACAATCAAATGATAGTGAAAAAAATTATGTCTACGAGGGGGCACATCCTCACTTGACTGGCCATTTTTCTGTAAGAGCCATGATTTTTTTACTCCTTTGCCATATTTCGTGCGAGGCTCCTCTAATCACCGCACCACATTATCACATGTGCTTGAAGAAGGATGTAGTACTTTTATAACATTATTAAATCTTTTTTAATTTCTAAAGGTCAAACCTTAAGTCCGATCCGTCTGAATTTTTTTTATGATCGTCCCTTATATCCTCGTAGTTCAAGAAAAATAATAATAAAGTTATGTTCGCCACATTGGTAACGGGCATCGACAAGCATCAATCGTCTCTGTCATGTTCGTTACCAATGCGTGGTGCACATTGGTAATGGACGTTGTTAAAGTCCGTTACTGATATATTGTTAGGTCGAGCGGAACCTATTAGTAACGGACTTCAACAATGATCGTTACCGTTAACCTTGATATTAAATACCCGTTACCAGTAAGACGTTACCTAAAATACATTTTCACATAGTAGTGTAGTGTGGGCGTACCGGACGCAAAACGGGAACTTGGTCGTGCTTTTGGAGAGCTTCGGATAGCCATGGTTTGCTGTGCATTGTTTTTGTTGGGTACAATCAGCATGTGCTCATAATCATATGTCATCGAATCTACAGGAGACACCCAGTTTGATTTGTTTCCGACTCGAGTGTGCCTTTCTTCTCGATGTTTTGATTTGTTTGGCCGAATAATTGCATTTGAATAGCATGAGAAGACGAGTCCGATTCCGATCAATGGTGGTTTGCTTTCCGAACCGGAAGCACCTCGCTCTTAAGCGCCGTGCTACTTGCATAAAGAGAAACTAGCTGTGTACAGACACGGCAAAAAAACCAAAGACTTTCCTTGTCTGTACGTACATCCTCGCCGGCTGCAGAACGATTATTATCTAGCTTCGGCGCCGCTGCATCGATCGTCAGCCATACCATTAATTGCTGCCATGGCGGACGATGATGCCCTGAACCTCGACTCGAGGTCCTACCGGAACATCGGCTACGATGGCCGAAGGGTGGGCAGGGAGCTCTTCCGCGACGCCCTGGCTGCCCTCCGGCGGCGCGGCCACCAGCGCCCGGTCCGGAGGCTCAGCGTCCTCGTGGACAGCTGCTACCAGAGCGACTACCTGCAAGGCGTCATGCGCACCAAGCCGGGCATGGACGCCGTCCTCGCCGCGCCGGCGACGCAGCGCCTCGAGGAGCTCCGCGTCGAGCTGCGGGCCGAGTTCGGCCCGACGTACGACGTGTACGTGCTGCCCGCGAGCCGCGTCCCCTGCCGGTTCCTCCGGGTGCTGGAGCTCTCCGGCTGCACGCTCGGCATGCCGCCGCCGCCGCCGGCCGCCGCCTTCGGCCTCCTGGAGACGTTGGAGATGAGGTCCTGCAACTCCTCCCCGGAGGACCTCCAGGCCATGCTCGACGCCGCGCCGAGCCTCGCGCGGCTCTGGCTCCAGTACATGACGTTCAATCCGGCGGAACGTCGAGTGCTCCTCCGCTGCCCCGGCGCCACGGCCTCAGTGACGGTGATCCACTGCTTCGGGACGGACGGCCTCGACGTCGACGCGCCGGGCGCCCGGTCGCTTCGGTACACGGGGTTCCTGGAGCACTTCCCGTTCGGCTCGCCGGCGGCGCCGGCGCCGGCGACGCTGCAGGACGTCCAGCTCAGCTTCTGCACGCAACGGCGGTGCGGCAGGCCTCCTCAGTCCAGGGAGACTCCACCGCACGCCTTGTTCTGGGGATCAATAGGCGGGTTCAGTGGTCTACGGGCGCTGAAGCTGGAGCTCCTGGACATCAACGACATCGCCATCCGCTCCGAGGAGGAAGAAGACGCGTTCCTCAGGGTGTTCCCGGAGCTCGTGTTCTTGGAGCTGCAAGGATCTTACGAGGTGGATGCCCATGGCGCAGCCGTGGCGATAGCGAACCTGCTCCTCTGCTGCCCAGCGTTGCAGGAATTTCACCTCAACCTCAAGGTACACGGAGACCCATATGCCCGTCATAAGCGTGTGCTCCACCAGTCCGATGAGAGGAAAGCTCAACTGGGCCTCGAGAAATACATGGAGTCACTCAAGAGGCTCAAGTCCGAAAAGATTGTTGCCTCTCCATCCTCGGGTGTTGATGACCACGACGATGGGTGCGACGACGCGGATCTCGACGCGCTTAGGGCATGCTCATTCCCTTGCTTGGAGAGTCATTTGAGGAAGATAAGGCTGGAGTTTGAGTTGAAGTGCTTCGACTGCTTCGAAGTCAGACTGGCAAAATTCCTCGTGGAGAATGCACTTGTACTGGAAGAGATGGAAGTTCATGATGGGAACCAGAGAGTTTGTGACCACATCCATCGCAACCTGCCGATATGGCGAGCCAATTCTTCAAAAGGCAAGGTTAAGATTGTTGGCGAGTACCCCAATGGTTCCAATCTGTAATATGAAAAATATTGTTCCATTGCTCAGATTGTTTGTATATATATAGAATAGTAGAAATACTATTTCTGTGAATGAGAACTTCAATTATATTTTTCTAATTTTTCGGCAGCCGTGGCAATGGGAAAGTGTGTTCATAAGCTATCTAATTCAAATTCTTTATTAGGGTTGATTCTCTGAGAGAAAAGTGTTTCATTGGCTGAAAATAATTCTCTATGATTATTCTTTATGACAAATTTTGTGGAGAAAGTGATTCTACATGAGAAGTGAATAGGAGAACCTAGTATTTTTAGCACACGCCTTAGTTTATTTTAGAGGGTCACCTTTCTAAATTAGAATAGAATAATCTATAAGAAAAATGTTTGGCAGAAAGTTCTGCCAATAAGCTGATCCTGGGAGGCTGGGAGCTCTATCAAATATGCCCTTAATAGTTATCTTTTCCTCAAAAGCTAAGTGAGGATGGAAACGGATCGGATACAGATGGAATTGGATTCAGATAGCACCTTTTACCATATTTTATTTCAAATACGGACACGGATTCGGATATTCGCGGATAAGAATACAAAACGGATGTCTCGAATTCGGATACGTTAGATATTTAGTAAAACAAAATGTTTAAGTATAAAACAAAGTGTTTGAGTGTAATTTATATAGAAAATATATTAGTTTGAAACTAAATCAAAATAATATGTTTATACAATGGTTTGAATATGTGTTTATTCTATTCGGATACGGATAATATCGGATATTTCATCCATTTCCACATTTATTTCGAATTCGGATGTATCCACTTTACTTACCACATTAAAACGGATACAGATACTGATATCCATATTCACGTTGGATACGGATACGGATGCAGATAATTCGGATAACCATTTTACCGTTTCCATCCTTAGAGCTAAGGTTGGAGCAATTAATGGTGAACACTGAAGGCATAAATGGCCTATGCGCTGTCAACTCACAAACTCTCTACCAAGGTTTTCAATTTCGTTTTCGCTTTTTTCGGCTCTCGTCGAAATAAACAAAATTTTCAAATTTCATGAAATTTTGTTTTTATGCGGTAAAAAGGTTTTCCAAATTGAGAATTTAAAATATTCCAATTGTTATTAAGTGTCGTAGACACAATTGAGGCAATAGTGTAGTGGTTTGCTCCTTCGGTGACACAAAGAATGGCAAAATCCAGCTAGGGCAAGGAAACAAACTTTCAACCTGCCAATACATATGCAAGAGATCAAGTGTTGGTATGTGTCCCTTTTGCACTCAAAGACTCTATATGATAGTATATGAAATTCTAAATGTTTGAAGTTCCATACATTTTATGTTTGTTTCATCTGATTAACCCACAGAAGTGACAAAAATATCAAATACGGAGAAGTTAGAAATTAGTGCCGAATAGAAAAAAATTCAGGACCAAGAAAGAAACTGTTTGTTTTGGCGTCAAATAAGAATTTACCCTAGTTGGTTCGGGTCTGCTAGCTCCCGGATGTCGAGAATATTGCAACATCTTCGTGGGTTATTGCAGCTTGAATTTTTTTCAGCACTTGCAAAGAATATTGCAACATCTTATTACAGAACTTGCAAAAATGTCAAAGAATATTGCAACATCTTATTACAGCACTTGCAAAAATACAGAACTACAAGCTGCAGCGCTTACAAAGTTTGTTGAGAAAAATTTTGTCCTGCAACTTCTCATAAATTGCAAGATCATCCCAAATTAAATTCAACATCAAGAAAACTCTATTGCAATAACAAAAAAAAGATAATTGCAACATCGTGTATTCACACTGAGGGAACAAATTTCTTGGAATATTCAAAAGAAATTGACTGTAAAATCAAGAAAACATTACCGTGACAACAAACCTGTACAATTGCACCGTCTATAGAGTATTCATTGAGGCAATTCCAAGAACTTATCCGTGGGAACATCCAATGAAATGTACCGAAAGCAACTTCAACAACAGAAAGGGATAATTGCAACATCCAGAATATATGCATTACCACAGAGAACTTATTTTTGGAATATCCAAAGAAATTGATTGAAACATCATGAAAAAGATTATTGCAGCTAATAATTATCATACTTCCTGCAACACGTGAGTTTGAATGCAGGCACAATAATGAATTAACAGAGACGCGGGTCCAGTATAGATGGGTGAAGAACTCCTCGCCCGATGTCGGCTTCCATTCACTACTGAAAAAAGGCTTGCATGTATGATTGTAAACATATTTGTAGGCGCTGGTGGTCCCGTGCTCGCTTTTTGCAGCTACAAATAGTGCATTTGCGGACACAGGTGGCAGATCCATTGTTGGAGATCAATTAGCAGAGGCGGGCCACACGGTGACCCGATCCTGCAAACCTTATTTTCAGGGGCGGGTCATGCGGTGATCTACCACTGCACTCGTGATGCTCTGGCCCACATAGCCAAGGAGTGCACCATTGCCGAGCAACCATAGCTAAGAGCAGGAGATATGGAAGGGAAATTTGGGAAAAAGTCTACTTCACCCCCCAACCTATGAGGGGTGATGTGTATCACCCCTAACCTATGAAAATGTATTTTTTACCCCTAAACTTTCTAAAACCGGACAAATAACCCCGGAAGCAGTTTTAAAAAATCATAATGAATCACAAAAAAATCATAAAATGGAAAATCAAATTGTGTTGGACTCTAAATGAGTAGATCTACGCAATGATATAATATGGTATGCTTTAGTATATTTTTTTACAGCTATAAAGAAAAGCATAGATCTAAAGTTACAGGAAAAAATATACCGAAGCATTCTGTATTATATGTTCACTGCATAGAACTACTAATTTGAAGTCCAACACAATTTGAATTTCTATTTTACGATTTTTCTGTGATTTATTATGATTTTTCAAAACTGCTTCAGGGGATGATTTGTCCGGTTTTAGAAAGTTAAGATGGTAAAAAATCCATTTTCATAGGTTGGGGTGATGTGTTCCACCCCTTATAGCATTGAAAGATCACCGCATCTAGAAAATACCATTAAAATTTCGCCGTTCCGCAAAATATCATTGAAAGGCTGAACCGTCCACTGAAAATAGTATTCCGTCTCGTCTACACCAAACCCAGTCTCCACCATCGTTTATATTCTTCCGTTTTCCTTCCCAAGCTGGAGCGCCGACCGTCCCTCCCCTTGTCCGTGCAGCTGCGCCAGTCCGGCCGTCCCTTCCGCGCGTGCCATGCCGCCCATATGCTTTAATCCAAGCCGTTTGTCCATTGCTCTAGGCTGCCGCTTGCACCTCTCCGCTACAGGCCAGCGCCCGTGGGTCAGTGCCCCAACCGCAGCCCAGGTCAGTGCCCCTTGTTGTGCCCTGTCGTGGTGCTAGGCCAGCACAGCTCGAGCCAGTTGCCAGTGGTGCTGAGGCGTGTCCTATCAAGGGAGAAAGAGCAGAGCTTGGTGCTGGGTGAAGCTGTCGGCCTCTGGTGGCCATAGCTTTGGTGGAATTGAAGGTTGTCGTGGTGGATTTAGTGCCGGCCCGCGTGAAGCACAGGAGGAAGATGAACCAAAAGCAAGTGGGCCGCCCCACCGCCAGAGAAGAAGGCCAGGTTGGTTTGATTTGGGTTGGTTTCGATTCGATTCCGTCCTCCTCCCCTCCAATCCCAAAGACAAGCCGCCGACTTCCATCTGTCCATCTCTCACCTCGCCATTGCCGCGCCGCGCTCCCGCCCTCCCCGCCGCAGCAATCTCCGGGGAAACCGAGCTCCATGGGCGCCGCACCCGCGCCTGCGCGTCGCCGCGCGCCCGCGCCCCCGCCGCTGCGTGCACTCAACGCCGCCGTTGCCGCCGTGCTCTCCTCCTGCTGACCAATCTATGTTCGAAGGTACACGAGACGAGCATGTGCTGCTTGCTTGCTTGCCGATTTGAGTAGAACAACAGAGGGATCGAACAGAGAGATTGCTACTGGTGCTTGGCTTGGATGTGATTTGCTTTCTTCGGTTGGGAGAGAGAACAACGGAAAAATGGCGCGTTGGAGCAAGACCAGGACGGCGCGTCCTCGGTCAGCCTCCAGCGCGTCCATGGCCTGGAGCTCGGACTCCAGTCAGAGAGGCCATGAAGAGGCGGTTGTAGCCTGCAGGCATATGTACATGTGCACGCACGGTGGCGAACGTCTGAGCGGAGGGGTGAGCAGCAGCCGGCGTTCAGAATTGGAAGGAGGAGGAGCAACATGGCGTTGACGGTAAACGTCACGGAATGCTATTTTCAGTGGACGGTTCATTCTTTCAATGGTATTTTACGGAACGACGAAGTTTTAATGGCATTTTCAAGATGTTGTGATCTTTCGATGCTATGAAACCAATTTTCCCGATATGGAACGAGTTGGCCGACGCCACCACCGATGCCAAGTCCCACGTCTTAGACCATCTCAACACGACACCTTCCTCTACCACGAAGCCACCACCATCCTCTACCTGAACGCCTAAGTTGTCTCTGCACAGAACATCTGGAGCCTTATCCCTATCGTCGAGAAGTTCTCGCTCCAGGATCACATGTCCTATGGCGCCTCACTGCACCTCTGTGACTGGGCACAAATGTATTGCGTCGTCAAGTCGTGGATCTCCAATACCATCACCACCACTTTGCTGGGATGGTGATGGGTTGCGACACCACCGCTCGTTCTCCCGTGCGCCTTGGCTTGCAATTGAAACTTAGTTTCTTGGCAATTGGGAGACATGCACGCTCTACCTCGACACACCTAGTTCAGCAACTTCGTGCAAGGCGATCTCCATCACATATTGCAGGAACCTCAAGTTGGCCGACACCCCATGTGACCTTAGCGAGATGGTCACTACCGCTCGCACACTGGTGCTCAACCACATTCGTGGGCTCTACAACCTCTTCAATGACATTGGCCGACATTATATTTGCGACTCGGACACCGTTCCCCACTTTCCTGGAGATGCATCCTGATTTGATCATAGAGGATCTCACCTTGGTGAACCAGTTGACTGCAACCTCATCCGCCATCATCGCCGCCACTAGCGGTGCTACGCCCGGTGTGGCCGCGCTCACTCCAACCAACCAGCAGCGCCCGGTTGCCCAGCACAGGCCATCATCCTGGCCATGCGCCTCCCCCTTGGGGATACATAGATAGGTGATATGGATTGGACAATGATCTCCTGATTTGTGTTGTTTCTATAAACCAAACTGTTCGCACCCAAAATTGACAGGCCAAGTGCAACCGGTCAGACCGGTTCTAGGAAGCGGTCAGACCGGTTTCCCTATAGCCGATCTGACAACAGCCAAACCGGTCTGACCGGTTTGCCAAAGCGGTCTGACCGGTTTTACTCCGAGTTGGAGTAGAATTAGGAGTCCTAGTCGTTTCCAAATTATAAAAGGATTCCTTGCGGGGCAAGACCTCCCCACCCTATAAATATAAAGGGTCGTGGCCGGTTGAGAGACATCATCCAATCGATCAAATATTATCTTTTTACTTTTTATCTCCAAACCCTAGCTTTTCCAACCCCTTTGCTTTCCTTGTTTGTCTCGACGGCTTTCAAGGAGGTTCTGAGTGGCCTGACTGATCTCAGAGCAACCCTAGGTGCGCCATCTCCGACGGGGTCCCTCCCGAGGTGGTGATTCTAGGTTCATCCTGAAGCTCCCGACATAAACCGGTCTGACCGGATCCCTAAACCGGTCTGACCGGTTTGGGCGGGGCTGCGGCGAGTTCATCGTTTTGTTCGTTGCGCGATCCGACGTTTGTGTGTGTTGACCAGAAAAAGCGTGGTTGATCCGACGATATTGGTAACACAAATTTGTATCAAAAACCATATGATGCTGAGTTTGATAATTTTCCTCTTCCACGTGGTTGGTGTATGCCTGATTTGATTAAATTTATTGGAGAAGATGACCGAACCACGTGGGAACATATTAGTCAATACATAGCTCAACTGGGAGAAGCGGGTGCTTATAATGCTCTTAAAGTGCGTTTATTCTCTTTATCTTTAACTGGTACCGTTTTTGCTTGGTTTTCTTCACTTGCTCCTGGTTCTATTATATCTTGGGATATGTTAGAGCGTAAATTTCATGATCACTTTTATAGTGGGAGTTTGCAATTGAAATTGACGGACTTGACATCGGTTAGGCAAAGTAGAGATGAAACTGCTTCTGCTTACATTAAGAGATTTAAAGAAACTAAGAACTGTTGTTTCAATTTGTCAATTACTGATATGGACCTTGCTGATATTTGTTTAAAGGGTTTAAGGTCATCCATAAGAGATAGAATAGAGGGTTCTGATTTTCTTTCGGTTGCACAAGTTCAAATTAGAGCTTTAATTGTTGAAAATCGAATGAATAAAGAAAAAGAAAGAGATACTTCTAGATCACGTCGTTCCAATGTTCATATAATTGATTAAGATTCTGATAATTCAAGTGATAGTGATAAAGAAGTACTTGCTGCTGAATTTGTATGGCCCTCTAAAGAAAAAACTTACTCTTGTACATCACTTAAGCCGGTTAGCAAAGGTCGGCAAGAAGAAGTTAAGTTTACATTTAATGTTTCCAAGTGCGATCGTATCTTTGATGAATTGCTTAAATCTGGAAATATTAAATTATCTCATAAATTACCTCCACTTGAGGAATTGAAAAGGCGTGCATATTGCAAGTTTCATAATATTTATTCTCATGCCACTAATGATTGCAATGTGTTTCGTCGACAGGTTCAATCGGCCATAAATGAAGGTCGTTTGACATTTCATGAGATGCAAGTGGACAAAACTCCTTTCCCTGTCAATACTATGGATTTACAGCAGCCTAAGGTCTTGGTTCGGCCGCATCAAGCCGAAGCAACCAAAGGAAAGAATGTTGTGATTGGTGAAGCAAAACCTGATTTGAGGGGAAAAGAGTTGATTCGAGAAGTTGCATGTGAGACAACTCCAGATGGCAGGGAGACATTCAAGGTTACTGTGAGAGCCTCTGAACATGGGGGGCAAGGGTCGACCGTTCCCACCGAGCAGAGACTGTTTGAGCCTGTGCAGGACAAACCGGTCAGACCGGTTAGGGAAAGCGGTCAGACCGGTTTCCCCCAGGGTCGTCCAAAGATAATTAAACCAAGCCGTCCGGAGATTGGAAATTGGAAGCTCAATGTTGCAAAGAATCAGGGGAGTACTCTTAAGCCAAAGGTCACCTTTGATATGCTATTTGATAAGTACTCCAAGCAAAAGGCCGTTACAAGTGATTGGCCGGTAAAAAAAAGAATGAGAATGCCTCCACAACAAGAAGAATGTTCTCAGCCAAAGAGAAATTTTGCTCCGCAATGGAAGGCATCAAGTTCATATCCACCTCATCCAATTTATGATGATAATGGAGTAATGTGGGTGCCGTATCAGCAACCTTTTCAACATGGATGGGGAGGACCACGAAAGCCAGCATTGAACAGAATCTAGAGGCCGGGACAGGACCGTTTGGCACTTTGCCAATATGGTCAGGGTCACCAGACCCAACAGGTCGGACCGGTTTCACAAACCGGTCAGACCGGTTTCCCTGGGAAATCGACAACACCCCCTATGAAGCAAGTTTACAAGCCAAAACAGCGTGAGGAGGTGCATAAGATGGATATTGACCCAGAGAGGACTACGAATCAAGATGTTATTCAGATTGGGTTGATGGACGTTCCCCTTGGAGACGGTGGCAAAGGACCGATTGTCATAAACAATAAGGTTGAGACACCTATTCAGAAGGAATCTGTTTCTGACAATGATCATGAGGCCAGTGGAAGTAATTCTAATTCCAAATACTTCTTGCCAAGGTGGTGCCCTCCCGGTTTATCTCGTACTCAAAGGAGGAAACTTCAGCGTTTGAGGTTTCAGGAGATGAAGGAGAAAGAACTAGAGAAGAAAAGGGACGAAGCATTCAACAAGTACAGGCCCATGATTCCACAGGGGAAAGAGTGGAGAGCCAAGACCAACTCCCAGACAGAACCGGTCAGACCGGTTGGGGAGTCGGTCAGACCGGTTGCTGACAACGGTCAGACCGCTTTGCCCGACGCGCCACCCGGTTTTTCTTCTCTTACTTCTTTGGTTTGTGATGGCAAGTTATCATCGGTATCTACTTCAGAGGACGATGAAGAACTTGTTGATTATGGTTCTTCTCCTGAGCGCATGAATTTTGAACTTAATGTGATTCACATGTCTATGGATGATTATGTGTTATCGGAGGAAAGCATCGCTCATCTTGATTTTGGGCCGAAGGAAGCTATTTTCCAGAAGCCTAAAGCTACTGAAAGTCATCTGAAGGCTTTGTACATGAAGGGTCATATCAACGGGAAGCCTATCTCTCGCATGCTAGTGGATGGAGGGGCGATAGTTAACTTGATGCCGCATTCTCTGTTCAAGAAGCTGGGAGGTTCAGATGAAGAATTGATAAAGACCAACATGACCATCAGTGGCGTTGGAGGAGGTGAACCTATGGGCGCCAAGGGAGTTGCTTCTATGGAGCTCACTATTGGAAGCAAGACTTTGGCTACTGCGTTCTTCGTCGCTGAAACACAAGGTAACTACAGTTTAATCCTTGGTCGTGATTGGATTCATGCAAATCAATGTGTGCCTTCTACTTTGCATCAATTTTTAATTCAATGGATAGATGATGACGTAGAGGTCGTTCATGGAGATACGTCGGCTTGTGTTGCAGTGGTCGATAGTTCTTCTTTGGATGATCATGAAAATCTGAAGTGTTTATCTGGTTTAGATTTATCTGACTGTGAGATCATTGGTTGCACTAGCGATGGCTTTGCTACTACTGTTATGAGGCCGATCGGAGATCTGGCTATACCATCTCTTATGATTTGATGGATCCGAATCTAGAGTGGTTACAACAGAGGCGTGAGCACTATCGGGCGCATAAGAATGATATGTGTGAGGCCATTGAAGATTTTGATGATTTAAGCAAGTTAGGACAAGGGTTTACGTCGGCTGATCCTCTAGAGGAGGTAGATATTGGTGATGGTACTGTACCTAGGCCGACATTTGTAAACAAGAATCTTGATCCTTTGTTTAAATCTGAGTTAATAAAGTTGTTAAAGGAGTATGTTGATTGTTTTGCATGGAGCTATAATGAAATGCCTGGTTTAAGTCGTAATTTAGTTGAACATCGTTTACCCATTAAACCTGGTTTTAGGCCTTTTAAACAATCTCGTAGAAACTTTAATCCTGATATTTATGACCGAGTGAAAGAAGAAATCAATCGGTTGCTAGATGCCAAATTTATTAGGCTTTGTCGATATGCTAATTGGATCTCTAATATTGTGCCTGTTGAAAAGAAAGGAACAAAAAAGCTTCGTGTTTGCATTGATTTTAGAGATCTTAATAGAGCTACTCCTAAAGATGAATATCCTATGCCTATAGCCGATTTTCTTGTTAATGCTGCATCTGGACATAGAATTCTTAGCTTTCTTGATGGTAATGCTGGTTATAATCAAATATTTATGGCCGAAGAGGATATAGCCAAAACAGCCTTTCTATGTCCGGGTTTTGTTGGTCTATTTGAGTGGGTAGTGATGACTTTTGGTTTGAAAAATGCTGGCGCCACATATCAAAGGGCTATGAATTTGATTTTTCATGACTTGCTTGGCATTATAGTAGAGGTTTATATCGATGATATTGTTGTCAAATCGGCTGGAGTAGATTCTCATTTGGCTGATTTAAGGCTTGCATTTGAAAGAATGTGTCGATATAAACTAAAGATGAATCCACTCAAATGTGCTTTTGGTGTATCGGCTGGAAAGTTCTTGGGCTTTGTTGTGCATGAAAAGGGCATAGAAATAGATCCTAAAAAGATTGAAGCTATTAACAATGTAAAGGCTCCTACTTGTAAGAAAGATTTGCAAAGATTTTTGGGCAAAGTAAATTACTTGAGGAGATTCATTTGTAATTTGTCCGGGAAGGTGAATGCCTTTACTCCTTTACTTCGGTTGAAGAATGACATTGATTTCACTTGGGGGGCAAAACAACAAGAGGCATTTGATGAGATCAAGCAATATTTATCTTCGCCACCCGTCCTTCAAGCGCCTAAGAGTGGGATTCCATTCAAGTTGTATGTTGCGGCGGAAGAAAATGTCATTGGAGGTGTTTTGACTCAAGAAACCGAAGGGAAGAAGCATGTGGTTGCATATGAAAGTATAAGATTATTGGATGCCGAAACAAGGTACACCTTTATTGAAAAGTTATGTTTATCATTATATCATACTTGTACCAAGTTGAGGCATTATCTTTTACCAAGTACTTGTATAGTGGCATGTCAAATCGACATAATTAAATACATGTTGCACAAACCAATTTTAAGTGGTAGAGTCGGCAAATGGGCTTATGCTTTAGTTGAATATGATTTGCATTGTGAACCATTAACTTCAATGAAAGGTCAAATAGTGGCTGACTTTATTGTTGGACATAGAGTAGATAAGAAACTTGATTTAAATGTCGGTTATGTTACTTTTACTCCATGGAAGTTGCATTTTGATGGATCGGTTTGCAAAAGTGGTTGTGGTATTTGAATTGTTATTACTTCTCCACATGGGGCTGTTTTTGAAGCACTTAACCGATTAGATCATAAATGTACTAATAACCAAGTCGAGTATGAAGCTCTTCTATTCGGATTGGAAATTTTGCATGACATGGGAGTGAAGCATGTAGAAGTTTATGGTGATTCTTTACTGGTGGTACAACAAGTTTCTAAGGTATGTCAATGCTTAGATGGATTTTTGAATGCCTATCTCGATAGATGCTTTGATATTATATCTTGCTTAAATGAGTTTGTAATTCGTCATGTACCACGAGAAGGAAATCCAAAGGCAAATGCTCTGGCTCAGCAAGCATCTAGTTATAACATTCAGAAAAGAAATTTTCAAGAACAAAGACCAATGTTTTTAGAAGCCGAGTGTTCTATTCTGGAGGAACCGGTCGCACCGCTTCCTCAAACCGGTCTGACCGCTTTAGAGAACCGGTCTGACCGGTTTCCTGGTGAAGATGCTGCTTCGGCTGTTGTTTGCAATCAAGACGAAGTGGACGATTGGAGAAAGCCTTTGATTAATTACTTGCAAAATCCTAGCAGTACAGTTGACAGAAAAATCCGACGATGGGCTCTCAAGTTCGTTTTGGATGGTGATGAGTTATATTGTCGGACTATTGATGGTTTGCTTCTAAAATGTTTGGGTCCTGACCAAGCTAGGTTGGCTATGGCAGAAGTTCATGAAGGAATTTGTGGTACTCATCAATCGGCTCCCAAGATGAAGTGGCTCCTTAGGCGAGCTTGTTTCTATTGGCCCAATATGACAGCCGATTGTTTTAGGTACTACAAAGGATGTGAGGAGTGTCAGAAGCATGGAGATATTCAGTTGGTACATGCGGCGTTGATGCATCCAATTATTAAGCCTTGGCCTTTCCGAGGATGGGGTTTAGATTTTATTGGCAAGATTCATCCTCCTTCGACGAAGGGTCATTGTTTTGTGATTGTGGCAACTGATTATTTTACCAAATGGACGGAAGCAGTTCCTTTGAAGAATATGACACATAGAGAGGTGATTGAGTTTATTAGAGAAAATATTATACATAGGTTTGGTATTCCACAAACTTTGACTACGGATCAAGGGACTTCATTCATATCCAAAGAGGTGCGTGAATTTGTTAATTCCTATGGTATTAAGCTTCTCAATTCATCTCCATATTATGCTCAAGCCAATGGTCAAGCTGAATCTAGCAACAAGACCTTGATAAAGCTCATCAAGAAGAAGGTAGAAGATCATCCTAAAAGATAGCATGAGGTATTATCTGAAGCTTTATGGGCTCATCGTGTTTCTAAACATGGTGCTACTAAAGTTACTCCGTTTGAGCTTGTGTATGGTCAAGAGGCCGTTTTGCCTGTAGAGGTGAATCTTGGCGCATATAGACTTGCAAAGCAAAATAATCTTGATGTTGATACATATTATGCTTTGATGATGGATAATATTGATGAAGTGACCGACAAGCGTTTGGAGGCTTTAAAAGAAATTGAAAAAGATAAGAGACGAATGACGAGAGCATACAACAAGAAAGTGAAATTCAAATCTTTTCAAGTAGGTGATTTGGTTTGGAAAACAATTTTGCCCATTGGATTGAAAAGCAACAAGTTTGGCAAGTGGTCTCCAAGTTGGGAGGGTCCTTTCAAGATTGTGAAGGTTTGTTCAGGAAATTCATACATGGTAGAGACCTTGCAGGGACAGCAGCTGCCTAGAGCTCTCAATGGGAGATACTTGAAGAAATTTTATCCAAGTGTTTGGCAAAGTGCTTGAAAGGACATGGCCGATTTATGGTTAAAAAGCGCCCTTAGGATAAAATGGCCGGTGAATTCTGTAACATCGACCTTAGCATATTTTCTAGTGCATAAAATTTACTAGAAAACAGGGGGGCATATGTTCGCACCCAAAATTGACAGGCCAAGTGCAACCGGTCAGACCGGTTCTAGGAAGCGGTCAGACCGGTTTCCCTGTAGCCGATCTGACAACAGCCAAACCGGTCTGACCGGTCTGACCGGTTTGCCAAAGCGGTGTGACCGGTTTTACTCTGAGTTGGAGTAGAATTAGGAGTCCTAGTCGTTTCCAAATTGTAAAAGGATTCCTTGCGGGGCAAGACCTCCCTACCCTATAAATATAAAGGGTCGTGGCCGGTTGAGAGACATCATCCAATCGATCAAATATTATCTTTTTACTTTTTATCTCCAAACCCTAGCTTTTCCAACCCCTTTGCTTTCCTTGTTTGTCTCGACGGCTTTCAAGGAGGTTCTGAGTGGCCTGACTGATCTCAGAGCAACCCTAGGTGCGCCATCTCCGACGGGGTCCCTCCCGAGGTGGTGATTCTAGGTTCATCCCGAAGCTCCCGACATAAACCGGTCTGACCGGATCCCTAAACCGGTCTGACCGGTTTGGGCGGGGCTGCGGCGAGTTCATCGTTTTGTTCGTTGCGCGATCCGACGTTTGTGTGTGTTGACCAGAAAAAGCGTCAACACAAACCCTAGGAGCGCCTTGCTTATATATGTACATGAGCTTTGTCTCTCCGTAATCAATCTATTATTCCCTATGCCATACTTGCTTTCAATTAGTACGGGTTCACACGAACTCATCATTTAATTAACAGAATGAGTATCCATGCATAGTCAATGTGATTTACAGAGAAGATTGCACTTTATTTGAGCCTTTATCTGTACTAGATAAACAACCTGACAAATGGTTTTTATATTTTTATTAAGACATCTCGCTATTATTTTGTTGATTTCTCACACACCACTCTCCTATAAGCAGTAAATGCACTAAAATATGCAATTTCTTGTGTCCAGCCGCTTCAAGAAGTACCGCTGTGAAGGTTGTGTGCAAAATACCTTGAAGCTCGGAAATGGAATATTACCAAGTCAAAAAAAAGAAAGAAAAGAAAACGAAGCTAGAAGCAAAGTCTCAAGTGGAGGGTGTTAAGATATTTGTGTAAATCGATGAGTTTGTTATGATCATCTGGTTAGTTAGATATGTGTAGAGGTTGTTGTATTTCTTTGTAAACAAGTTGTCCCTGTACAAGCCACGCCGGGGCTGTTCCCGGCCTATTTAACACGAAGCCGTGAGCCCCAAAGGGTATCACGTTCAACCATTCTTTCATGGTAATCAGAGCTAGTTTTCTTTTTCGCCTTGGCCATGGCTCTCCTCTTGTCCTCCGCTCCAGTGCAGTCGGTTGGCTATCTTGTCACCGAGAAGCTAGCGAAGAACAACTTTCCGCTGTGGAAGGCTCAAGTGTTGTCTGCCCTCCGTGGCGCACAGATGGTGGGCTATGTTGATGGCTCGTGATGGCTCCTGAGAAGATGATGCCTACCAGCCCCACCGATCCCACTCCCATCGCCAATCCCACCTAGGCGCAACTCGAGATCAGTAGGTTCTGAATTTCATGTTGTCCTCTCTTTTGCGTGACATTCTTCTTCAATTGCTTCCTGTCGACACTGCACGCCATGTGTGGGTTGCCATCGAAGCCATCTTCGTGTCCCAGTCCAGGGCGCGTATCATCTCCACGCGCATTGCCTTGGCTACGGCGCAGAAGGGTACATCTACTATCGCCGAGTACTACAGCAAGATGAAAGGCCTTGCAGATGAGATGGCATCTGCAGGGAGGCGTCTGGAGGATGAGGAGCTTGTCTCCTACATACTAGCGGGGCTCGACATCGACTTCAACCCGCTGGTATCTGCTGTGGCGGCGCGTATGGAGCCCATCTCGGTGGGTGATCTCTACACGCAGATGACGAGCTTCGAGCAGCGTATGGATCTGCTCCAAGGCTCCGGCTCATCAGCCAATCTGGCGTCACGGGGTGGTAGTGGCGGCAACAACAACCACGATGGACGGGGTGGAGGAGGTCGTGGACACGACGGCTTTGGCCGTGGCCGCGGCAATGGTCGCCGAGGAGGCAATAATGGGGAGCGTCCCACCTGTCAAGTGTGTGGCAAGGAGGGCCACACGGTCGTCAAGTGCTTCAAGCGCTTCGATGCCACGTTCACCGGCGCTCCGGAGGCGAAGAGCGTTGCATCTGCTAACGTCTCCTACGGCATCGACACCAACTGGTAAATGGACTCCAGCGCCAACGACAACATCACCGGTGAGTTCGAGAAACTCACGATGAGAAACGACTACGCCGGCACTAATCAGATCCACACGGCCTCGGGTGCAGGTATGGAGATCAAAAAGATTGGTCAGAGTGTTGTTCATTCCCCTGATCACAATCTACTCCTTAATAATGTCCTTTATGCACCACAAGCCAATAAGAATCTGATTTCCGTTTATCATTTCACATCTGATAATCATGCGTTTTTGGAATTTCATCTGGATTTTTTTTCTTGTCAAGGATCAAGCAACGAAAAGGGTGCTCCTTCACGGCAGATGCAGAGGGGGTCTCTATCCCTAGAAGTCTTGCCTATCTCCACAAGCCTATAGTGCTGTCAAGCTTCCTGCTTCTCGATGGCACAGTCGTTTAGGTCATCCGTCGTCTTCCGTGGTTCAGCATGTCCTTAGCAAGAATAAACTTCCGTTTGTTTCAGAGTCCAATAAAGAGACCGTGTGTGACGCGTGTCAGCAAGGGAAGAGCCACCAGTTGCCCTATCCCAAGTCTTTTAGTGTGTCAAATAATCCCTTGGATCTTATATTCTCTGATGTATGGGGTCCTGCACCAACTTCTGTTGGCAAAAACAATTATTATGTTAGTTTCATTGATGATTATAGTAAATTTACTTGGGTTTATTTGCTTCGGCACAAATCTGAGGTGTTTCAATGCTTTCATGAGTTCCAAAGTCTAGTAGAACGCAAGTTTAATAGAAAGATCCTTGCGGTACAAACTGACTGGGGCGGTGAGTATCAACGTCTCAATTCCTTCTTTCAACGTATTGGCATATCTCACCATGTCTCTTGACCTCACGCACATCAGCAAAATGGATCTGCTGAGCGTAAACACCGGCATAACGTTGAATTAGGGCTCTCTCTTCCGGCGCATGCTTCTATGCCTCTAAAATTTTGGGATGAAGCATTTGTCACTGCTGCTTATTTGATTAACCGGCTTCCTAGTCGGGTCATTGCTCAAGAAACCCCCCCTTGACCGATTACTTCATGTGTATCCGGACTACAAGTCGCTTCGTACATTTGGGTGCGCTTGTTGGTCTAATCTTCGGCCATATAACCCACGCAAACTCGCTTTTCGTTCCACTCAGTGTGTGTTTCTTGGTTATAGTACCATGCATAAAGGCTTCAAGTGTCTTGAAGTCAAGACAGGACGCGTTTACATCTCTCGTGACGTTGTGTTTGATGAAACAGTGTTCCCATTTTCTAAGCTTCACCCAAATGCCGGTGCTCGCCTTCGTGCTGAAATTTCCCTTTTGCCTAACTCTCTCCATGATAAATCAATCGGGGATGAAAATGCTTTAGATCAGTATAAAGGCTCCACTGCCACTAACCCTGTTGTTGAGGCTTGTGTTCAGGGAGATTCTACAGAAAATTCGGTGGAGATTGACTCAAATTCGGACTCAGTTCGTCATCATCCTGTGCTGTTCCCCGCCACCGGATAGCGCACGAGACATGAGACGGATTCGCCTGCTGTTCCTGCGTGTGAATCTGCATCGGATCCGGCACCCAGCGCTGCTTCCCGAGCTGATTCGCCGTCGACCGATCCAACACCAACGCATGGCGCTGCTCCCTCCACTTTCTCGGGTTCCGTTGCTCCCACCGACGCGTGTCTGACCACCGCAGGTGCGCCTGCTGCTGCTGTTTTGCCACCCGGATCCTCTGCGGCGGATGGATCTTCTGCGCCAACGCCTACTGCCTCCGAGTTTTCTTCACCGCCTGCTGCTTCCGGTCCTTCTCCACCAGCCTCGCCCGAGCCTGAACAGCAGCGTCCGGTGACAAGACTTCAGCACAAGATTCGCAAGCCTAAAGTGTACACTGATGGTACGATCTGGTATAGGAATTTGGTGTCTGTTTGTGAGCCTAATTCTTTCCAAGAAGCTCTCCGTGATTCAAATTGGAAAGCTGCGATGGATGCTGAGTTTGGCGCACTTCGGAAGAATAAAACTTGGCACTTGGTTCCTCCTGAGCCTGGGAAAAACATTCACTACGGGAAACCCGGAGTTTGCCGAGTGCCTGGGGCACTCGGCAAACCCCGAAATACACTCGGCAAAGGCTTTGCCGAGTGTAACACTCGGCAAAGGGGTTACGGCATAGCTCGTGTCGGCAAACAGGCCATTTGCCGAGTGTCTTCTGTCGGGCACTCGGCAAAGCCTTTGCCGAGTGCAAAGCCAGCACTCGGCAAAATAAAGCACTAACAGACGGCGCGGCGCCGTCTGTGGACGGCTGTTAGGGCTAACGGGGCCTTTGCCGAGTGCCACACTCGGCAAAGACTCCGGGTTTTGCCGAGTGTCGCACTCGGCAAAGGTGGTTGACTTTTTTTGCCGAGTGTCTGTTCTGGCACTCGGCAAAAATTTAGGCCATGGCAGCAGAAACGCCCTGCGCTACTGCTCGGCGTCGACGGGCATCGGAGTCGCCCACACGGTGCACGAGGCATTGGTCCTCGACGACTTCGCCATGGAAGAGCTCCGATTCTACGAGGAAGGGGACTACTACAACCATGGCCTCAAGCTCCTCATGGAGCTTGAGGCCATGGTTGTAGTAGTCCCCTTCCTCGTAGAATCGGAGCTCTTCCATGGCGAAGTCGTCGAGGACCAATGCCTCGTGCACAGTGTGGGCGACTCCGATGCCCGTCGACGCCGGGCAGCAGCGCAGGGCGTTTCTCCCGAAAAAACAAAATAGTGATTTGCAAGATAAAGATAATTCCAAGAGACAAAATAGTGATTTGCAAGATAAAGATAATTCCAAGAGACAAACATGTTCTTTGGCAGAATGTGACGCCTAACTAGGTTACGTGACACAGTTGTGCACAATCTTGGCCTGCAGTATTTAACTGTACGGTATGAATTCTTTGTCATGTCTTTGCGTATCCTACAGTAAATAAGATGTCATATCATCTTATTTACTGTAGGAAACGCAAGAACATGGCAAAGAAGCCACACGGTAAAGATAAATACAAGAGACGAAGAAGGTACACAACTTAAATATGAATCTACGAATTAAATGTTGTCAAATTAAAAATTCGGCAGCACCTCCCCTGCACGGGGAGGTTTCTGAAACCCCATCCTGCAAAAAAACACGGCACGAAGGCCGACAACGACATATACAAAGATAACCATGGCACGAAGGCCGACATATACATCCACATTGTTCAATATTTGGAATAATTCAAACATTAAATATTGTTGGTCCCATGTTCACAATCCGCATTCACAATCACATACCACATACACATTCACAACTATAAATCGTCCATTCCTATAACAATTTGCATTTATTTATGTCGGATTCAAGAAATTGAAAATATCTATATGAAAACAATCATCGATTTGCATTGGAGACAGATCAAGGAAGAAGAGGAGCAGCGCACTCACCAACAGAAGATGAACGGGGCGGCGTCGGCGTCGCTCGTCGGGGCCGGAGAGGCGTCGTCGGAGGCCGGGGCAAGACGGGCGGAGAGGCGCCGGCGGCCGGGGCGGCGTGCCTGCGTGCCCGCCGGGGCAGGACGGGCGGAGGGGCGCCGACGGCCGGGGCGGAGAGGCGCCGGCGGCCGGTGCGACAGGCCCGGGCGAAGGCCGGGGCGGAGAGGCGCCGGCGGTCGGCCCTGCGAGGAGGCCGGCGGCGTCGGGGTGGAGAGGCGCCGGCGGTTGGGGCGGCCGGCCCTGCGAGGAGGCCGGCGGCGTCGGGGTGGAGCGGCGCCGGCGGTTGGGGGCGGCCGGCCCTGCGAGGAGGCCTGCGGTGTCGGGTTGGAGCGGCGGCCGGGGCAGCAGTGGCGGCGCGGCACGGGTGGTGAGCGGCCGCGGGGCGCCGGGCGGACGGGGCGGGGAGCGGCGGCGGGCGGCGCGGCGGCGGGCGGCGTGCGTGTGTGCGGGTTGTGTAGGGTTGGGGCCGCGCGTGGGCGGTTAAGTATCCCGGCGCACACCCTGTTTGCCGAGTGTCTTGGATCTGACACTCGGAAAACAGATCCAGCACTCGGCAAACATGCCACGTCGGCAAACATGCCACGTCCGGCCAGCCCTCGTGGCCTCTTTGCCGAGTGCCCCCGAGCAGGCACTCGGCAAAGGTCCTCTTTGCCGAGTGTCCCCGACCTGACACTCGGCAAAGGTGCTTTTTGCCGAGTGTAGCACTCGGCAAACATTTCCCAGAATAATTCTTGCATACCAAATTTTTCAAATTCGATCGAATACACATCAAAATATCTTGTCAAATACATTCAACAATGCACATTTTATGCTTAGATGCAATGTTTTCATTATTTGAAGCATATATATCTCATAATTCCTTCATATATTTCATTATTTCATGTGGAGATTGTTGTAAAAATAATTTAAAAAATATCAAATGGGTCCGGAAAAATATGATAACTTCAAATGAAGCAATCTACGTCGTCTATTGCCTATACAAAAAGTTATGAACTCAAACTCTAATTCAACTTCACTTCGTTTCGAAATCCAGCTATCTCCTTCTCAACTCTCCGAATCTTCTATGGGGATATGCTCCGATTGGAAAGGACCGTATATATAAACTTTTCGAAATCATCCCAACTTTTTGCCACAGGCTCCACATAAGATATAAAGAGCCTTTGACAAGTATTGTTAGAAAAAAAATAAACTTTGGATCCCAAAAACATAAGTTTAAATAAACATGGCCAAACTTTGCCGAGTGTTTTTTAGAAAACACTCGGCAAACATAAGCTTTGCCGAGTGTCTCCTAGGAAACACTCGGCAAAGAGGTGGTTTGCCGAGTGCCCCGCCGAAGCACTCGGCAAAACTACCAATCCAGCTGGCCAAAAACTCTTATATTTAAAATGTTCAAATTTTTTGAGTTTGAATTTCAAGTTTTTTAAAAATATTTTTCAAATTTTCAAACTCTTCGCCGAGTATCTGACCCAGACACTCGGCAAAGGGCCAACACGTCAACGGGCCTGGCACGTGTCAAGCACGTGCCACATGTTTACCGAGTGTCTGGACTGTGACACTCGGCAAAGAACTGACAGGCCAAACGGCCGTCCCGCGCGTACGGCTTTGCCGAGTGTCTGCCGTGTGACACTCGGCAAAGCTACTGGAGCCCAAACGGCCGTCCGTGGCGTGGCACGCGCCCGGCACGTGCGTCAGCTTTGCCGAGTGTCTCTGTCTTGACACTCGGCAAAGATCCTGTTTGCCGAGTGTCTCTTTTCTGACACTCGGCAAAGATCCTGTTTGCCGAGTGTCAGCTCTTTGCCGAGTGCCGTTGTCTGGGCACTCGGCACAGCCAGTCTTTGCCGAGTGCCCGACAGAAAGCACTCGGCAAAGAGGGAAGCACTCGGCATACGTCGGGTTTCCCGTAGTGATTATTGATTGTATGTGGGTCTTTAAAGTGAAGAAGAAAGTTGATGGGACCATTGACAGATACAAGGCACGTCTTGTAGCTAAGTGGCATAAGCAGCGATATGGTATTGACTATGAGGATACTTTTAGTCCGGTGGTGAAAGCAGCTACTATTCGTCTTGTGTTGTCCATTGCTATGTCCAGAGGCTGGTCTCTTCATCAGCTTGATGTTCAAAATGCGTTTCTTCATGGCATCCTTGATGAAGATGTGTTCATGCGTCAACCACCAGGATATGCATCCACATTTTGTGTCCAAATTGGACAAGGCTCTCTATGGTCTGAAACAACCACCTCGAGCTTGGTATTCTCGGCTAAGCCAAAAATTGCAGAGTCTTGGCTTTATTTCCTCCAAATGTGACACTTCATTGTTATTTTATAGTAAAGGGCCGGGGTTGCACTATGTTTGTTCTAGTCTATGTGGATGATATCATTGTGGCTAGTTCTTCTCGGGCTGCTACGGATGCATTGTTGAAGATCTGGAACATGATTTTGCCTTGAAGGATCTTGGTGATCTTCATTATTTTCTTGGCATTGAGGTCAAGCGAGGTGGTGACGTGTTATCCTTAACTCAAGAACGGTATGCAACAGAGGTACTTCAACGTGTACATATGAGCACGTGTAAGCCAGTCAACACACCTTTACCTGCTTCTGAAAAGTTGTCTCTCTACAATGGTGATCTCTTGGGGCCCGCTGATGCAACTCAATATAGAAGCATTGTTGGTGCTCTCCAATATCTGACTCTTACTCGCCCAAATATCTCCTTTGCGGTGAATAAAGTGTGTCAATTTTTACATTGTCCTAATACGGTTCATTGGGCAGCAGTGAAGCGTATTCTACGGTATATTCAAGGCACACATGGTCTGGGTTTGGTCTTCCGGAAATCTCCATCTATGTTGGTGAGTGCTTTCTCGGATGCAGTCTGGGCAGAATTTGCAGTCTATCTTGGTCCCAATCTTGTTTCGTGGAGTGCACAGAAACAAGCTACAGTCTCAAGATCAA
This sequence comes from Echinochloa phyllopogon, assembly GCA_033239725.1. NCBI lineage: Eukaryota > Viridiplantae > Streptophyta > Magnoliopsida > Poales > Poaceae > Echinochloa > Echinochloa phyllopogon. Next base: position 19,985,171 of record BTCW01000016.1, read on the forward strand.
GTACTGAAGCTGAGTACAAGTCTCTGGCTAATGATGTTGCCGAAGTGATGTGGGTTCGTAAATTGTTGGTAGAATTGGGCATCCCCCATCCAAGTGTTGGTCGGCTGTGGTGTGATAACATTGGTGCTACTTATCTAACAGTGAACCTAGTGTTTCATGCTCGGACGAAGCACATAGAGATTTATGAACATTTTGTGCGTGAACAAGTTGCTCGGAAATTGCTCGAAATAAGATTTATTCATTCCGGGGATCAAATTGCTGATGTTTTCACTAAGGCCCTACCCGAGCACCTACTTGTAAAGTTCAGGAACAATCTCAATGTTAGGGGACGTTGAGATTGACTGGGGGTGTTAAGATATTTGTGTAAACCGATGAGTTTGTTATGATCATCTGGTTAGTTAGATATGTGTAGAGGTTGTTGTATCCGGGGGCTGTTCCCGACCTATTTAACACGAAGCCGTGAGCCCCAAAGGGTATCACGTTCAACCATTCTTTCAGAGGGCCGCTTATAGGCTGAGGATATCGGCTGGGTAAACGGGCTCAAGTTACTTTATTATCTGAATAAATATCTTGATTATTTGTGTACATATTCTACAGTTCTTACTAGAGCTGGACAAAATGCTTAATGCTCGTTAGCTCGCTCGGATCTTAGCCTCCTCGGCTCGGCTCGATGCATATTCCTAACGACCTGAGCAGAGTTTTGCACGTTAGTGTAACGAGCGAGTTCGAGCTAGCTCGTGAGCCGCTCATGAGCTTAACGAGCTAAGTGCATTAGTAGGCTAGCAGACTATAAACTACGTCAATATGCGGCCTAATAGGCCCAAAAACCTCATACGTATATCACATTTGTTAAATCTTTAACTACAGGCTACGAGATATTTGCTATTTAACTATCAACAATTAATCTTTATTTAACTATGCCTCGGTCGGTTGTGTCGCTGGGCATATCTAGAGATTGCATGAATTTGTTGCCTGTGCACCAAAAACAAATCTACTACTATGCAGAAAGTGACACATAAAGTACCACAAGATCAAGTTAGCTAGTCCAAAGGAACAGATGCGAGCAGAGCGATAGAAAAATATCCACACTGCGCCGGAATATGTGAGTACACGTAGCGTCTGATTTTAGAAACCGCATCGGAGATATGAAGCTACTAATTCCTGTTAGTCCGTCTGCCAATTAGGTCCTCAAGGGAGAATGCTTAGCGGTGTAGAATTCTTCTACTATGATAAATTCATTTGGGTCCAACTTATAAGACTATATTAATTAGACTTTTCTTATAAGTCAGTTTAATAAATTCTAAAATAAATATGGATAATTAAATTAGTGTGTTTGAAATTTGAATTATGTTGCTTCTTAACACAACTCACTACCGGATTAACCGCGGCACACGGCAAAGTGTACCACACATGGAAAAAAACAAACGGCAAAAAATACTAATTTATCGTGTGCCTGCCCTTAGGCACATGGCAATCAAACTCCATTTTTGTTGTGTGATTCATGATTGCCATGTGGCTTTGGGCGGACACACGGCAAACACATGCAGCGGGCAAACGGCATGATTCTTTGTCGTGTGCCCTGCGTTAGGCACACAACAAAGAAGCAACATAATCGTGTGCGATCCGTGTGCATCGTGCTTGTCATGTGGTTTCTCCTTGGCACACGGTAAACACAATCTTTACCGTGTGTCCGAAATAAAGCATTTGGCAAAGGCCATGGCACACGACATATAGCCAATTTCCAGTAGTGAATGTTTAGGGATCATCCCGGCCAAAATGGGAAATTGGTGGACACAATTTTCAATCAAACAAAGGTCGTCACAATTTTCATGGCTAGAGGAGAAATTATAACTGATGAACTTCTCTCATTCACAAAATAATACTTTGTACATATAAAACCAACCTAGCTCAGCAATGGCACAATATTTTCTATTTGTTCATTCACATCACGTACTAGAACCGTCGTGGTCCTTGCCAACAATCTTAACCTTGCCTTTTGAAGAATTGGCTCGCCATATCGGCAGCTTGTGATGGATGTGGTCATAAACTCTTTGGTTCCCATCATGAACTTCCATCTCTTCCAATACAAGTGCATTCTCCACGAGGAATTTTGCCGGTCTGACTTCGAAGCAGTCGAAGCACTCCAACTCAAACTCTAGCTTTATCTTCCTCAAATGACTCTCCAAGCAAGGGAACGAGCGTGCCCTAAGCGCGGCGAGGTCCGCGTCGCCGCACCCATCGTCGTCGTCAACACCAGAGGACTGAGAAGCAACAATCTTTTCGGACTTGAGCCTCTTGAGTGATTCCATGAATTTCTCGAGGCCCAGTTGAGCTTTCCTCTCATCTGACTGGTGGAGCACACGCTTAGGTCTGGCGTATAGGTCTCCGTGTAACTTGAGGTTGAGGTGAAATTCCTGCAACGCTGGGCAACAGAGGAGCAGGTTCGCTATCGCCACAGCTGCGCCATGGGCATCCACCTCGTAAGATCCTTGTAGCTCCTGGAACTTGAGGTCAGGGAACGTTCTGAGGAACACGTCTTCCTCCTCGGAGTACACGGCGATGTCGTTGATGTCCAGGAGCTCCAGCTTGAGCACCCGTAGGCGGCTGAACCAGCCCATGGGTTCCCAGAACAAGGCGTGCGGTGGAGCATCCCTGGAAGCAACGAGTTGGCCACAACAACTACCAGAATCCTTCACATCCGCCCGCCTCCTCCGCCTCGGCCTTTTTTGGACCCGGTGCTGATGGGGCTTCAGCACCGGGTCCAACGGCTAGGAGCGGGGGCGGCGCGGAGGTGTGTCAGGGCGGACACATTAGCACCGGGTCGTGGCAAGACCTGGTGCTAATGTTCACCCTTTAGCACCGGGTGCAGCCACGACCCGGTGCTAATGTGCCCGAGGCCTTTAGCACCGGGTCGTGGCTGCACCCGGTGCTAAAGGGTGAACATTAGCACCGGGTCTTGCCACGACCCGGTTCTAATGTGTTTGAATATAGGGGCTTCCTCCTCCCCTGCCTGAGCCAGCTGAACACTTAGGCGCTGTGTTCATGCTGCTCGGCCGTGGGAGGGGAGGTGCTGCCCAAATTTTTTTCAAAATTTGTGAAGAATCTACTCATCTAAGGAGCACTACAAGGTACACTCTTTCATTCTCTAATGTTTTATTTAGCTTGTAATCCTTCTATGATTTAGAAATAGAGGGATTTGTGAATCAAAGTAAAGCTAGCTAGAGAGAGCTTGTGTTCTTGGAGGAGAGAGAGGAGAGAGCTTGAGTTCATGGTGGAGAGAGTGTTCATGTTGTGTTTTAAATGGAGAGAGAAGGCAAGCTAGTTAGTATTTTGTTTTCTATGACTTGTGAATAGTTATAAGGCTTATAGTAATGTAGTTTTAGAAATTACTAGAAAATCAATATAAAATGCTAGAAAATCTTATAAATTAATAGAAACTCTTATAAATTACTAGAAAATCAATATAAAATGCTAGAAAATCTTATAAATTAATAGAAAATCTTATAAATCTTATAAATCTTATAAGGCTTATAGTAATGTTATATTTAATGAATATAGTAATGTAGTTTTAGAAATTTATTTATATAATGGAATATATATTATAATTTGTATTTATTTATATATTAAATTTTTTTATCTTTAAATTGTATTGTATATTTGTTATTGGTTAATAATGCAGATGAATAGACAATGGATGTACGGGGACCCCCACGCTCAGGCGTTCCGTGATGGCCTTAGGACGTTTCTCGATGCCACCGAGGCTAACAGGACGCCGTCCGGTTTCATGTTCTGCCCATGCACCCATTGTAAAAATATACAATCGTACAAACAAAGAGGTTGTCTTCAAGTGCATTTGATGAGGCACGGTTTCATGAGGAATTATTCTGTTTGGACGAAGCACGGTGAAAGAGGAATTCTAATGGATGAAGATGAAGAAGACAAGGCCGATGACGACATTCCGTTATTGGCTCAATACTACGGTTCCTTTGCATATGCTGCAATGGGTGATGCCGATGAGGAAGATGTTGCTCGGGAAGGCGATGCTCAGGAAAATGAACCTACTGATGGGCTCGGGCAAATGTTGCGTGATGCCGAGAAAGACTGCGGCAATGATAAGGAACTGAAAAAGATACAGCGCATGTTGCAGGACCACAAGACTGACCTGTACCCAGATTGCAAAGAGGGGCTAAAGAAGTTGGGTAGCACACTTGAACTTCTACAGTGGAAGGCAGCAAATGGTGTTACTGATAAGGGTTTCGAGGAGCTACTGAAACTCGTAAAGAAGATTCTTCCAGAGGGTAACACATTGCCATCGACGACGTATCAAGCAAAACGTGTTGTTTGCCCTCTCGGTTTGGAGGTGCAGAAGATACATGCGTGTCCTAATGACTGTATCCTCTATCGCGGACAGTACGAACACTTGGATCGTTGTCCGGTTTGCACCTGCGCGCGATACAAGATCAGGCGGGACGACCCTGGTGATGTTGGGGGAGAGCGTTCTAAGAAAAAAATCCCTGCGAAGGTGATGTGGTATTTCCCTCTGATACCCCGTTTGAAGCGTTTGTTCAGGAACAAAGACCATGCCAAACTGATGCGCTGGCACAAAGAAGAACGTAAGCAGGATGGCATGTTGAGACACCCCGCCGATGGATCCCAGTGGAGGAACATCGACAGAGCATTCCCAGAGTTTGATGCTGATGCGAGGAATGCTAGGCTTGGTTTAAGTACCGATGGCATGAACCCTTTTGGTGAAATGAGCAGTAGTCATAGCACTTGGCCCGTGACTGTTTGTATCTATAACCTACCCCCCTGGCTCTGCATGAAGCGGAAGTTCATTATGATGCCAGTGCTCATCGAAGGCCCAAAGCAACCTGGCAACGACATTGATGTGTACCTAAGACCATTGGTTGACGAACTTTTGCAGCTGTGGAAGAATGAAGGTGTTAGCGTGTGGGATGAGGACAAGCAGGAGCAGTTTGACCTTCCAGCACTGCTTTTCATAAGCATCAACGACTGGCCTGCACTAAGTAACCTATCAGGATAATCAAACAAAGAATATAAAGCATGCACTCACTGTTTAGAGGAAACTGAAAGCATGTATTTGAAACATTGTCGTAAAGTTGTGTACATGGGTCACCGTCGATTCCTTCCGGCGAAGCATGAGCTACGAAAGAAATGTGCGCATTTTGGCAGGAATGCTGACCGCCGTACAAAGCCAAGACACCGGAGTGGAGAAGAGCTATTTGATATGGTGAAGGACCTACACGTGGTGTTTGGCAAGGGAGACGGAAGCCAGGCTGCTCCGACGGGCGAGGATGGTCGTGCCGCGATGTGGAAGAAGAAGTCTATCTTTTGGGAGCTACCTTATTGGCAACGTTTAGAGGTCCGTAACGCGATTGATGTGATGCATCTGACGAAGAATCTTTGCGTGAACTTGATAAGCTTCCTGGGTACTTATGGGAAGCCAAAAGATACACTGGAAGCACGTCAGGATCTGAAACGATTGAAGCAACGGACTGATCTACATCCAGAAAAGAGAGACAAAGGACGCCAGTACTTGTGTCCTGCCAGCTTCACTCTCAGCAAAGAAGAGAAGGCAAGCATGTTTGAATGCTTGAACAGTATCAAGGTTCCGTCTGGCTACTCCTCCAATATTAAGGGAATAATAAATATGAAAGAGAAGAAGTTCACAAACCTGAAGTCTCACGACTGCCATGTGTTGATGACACAGCTGCTTCCCGTCATACTCAGGGGTGTGCTACCAGTTAACGTGCGGAAAGCCATTGTGAAGCTATGTGCATTCCTCAATGCAATTTCTCAGAAGGTGATCAATCCAGACCACTTAGATCAGCTACAGAACGACGTGGTGCAATGTCTTGTCAGCTTTGAGATGATATTTCCACCATCCTTCTTCAATATCATGACACATCTATTGGTTCACCTCGTCAAAGAGATTCGTATATTGGGCCCAGTATTTCTACACAACATGTTCCCATTTGAGAGGTTCTTCGCTGTCCTAAAGAAGTATGTCCGTAATCGTTCTCGTCCAGAAGGATGCATTGCTAAGGGATACGAAACAGAGGAGGTCATTGAATTCTGTGTTGACTTTGTCGACGATCTTATGCCGATTGGTGTGCCCGAATCCCATCACGAGGGGAGACTTGGTGGAAAGGGCACACTAGGGAGAAGATCGATGGTGATCAAGGACGTTGAGACATTTCGTAAAGCGCACCTCACAGTTTTGCAACAATCAACCTTAGTTGCTCCGTACATCGAGGAGCACATGCAGATTCTCAGGGACGAAAACTCAACAAAGTCTGCGGCCTTCATTCAGCGTCTGCACAATAGTACTTTCGCCGATTGGTTGCGAAGACGTCTTATGGGTGTCGAGGGCATTGATGCGCAGCTAGCTTTTGTAGCTAGAGGTCCATCGAGCACAATCTTGACATTCCAAGGATACGACATCAATGGGTATACATTTTACACAAGAGCCCAGGACAAGAAAAGCACCAACCAAAACAGTGGTGTCCGGATCGACGCGACAGACACCAATGGCAATACAAACTCATACTATGGAATCATAGAGGAGATATGGGAACTAGAGTACGGACCTTTGAAGATCCCACTGTTCAAGTGCCAATGGGTGAAGCTGACTGGAGGAGGTGTTAAAGTTGAAGCGGACTATGGAATGACGTTAGTGGACCTAAGCAAGATTGGCTTTCTAGACGAACCGTTCGTCCTGGCCAAAGCTGTCACACAAGTTTTTTATGTGAAGGACATGGCTAGCAGACCGAAGAAAGGGGCGGATAAGAAAGGTGGGGGTAAGCAATTGGACCCATCACAAGACGAGCCAAAGCGTCATATAGTTCTTCCTGGAAAGAGAAAAATCGTAGGAGTTGAGGACAAGACGGATGAAGATTATGATATGCTCGATGGCCGGCCTCCATTCTCAGTGGCTGATGACCCAAGCATCCTGTTAGCGGCGGAGGAGACACCGTATCTACGGCGTGATCACAATCAAGGAACATTTGTAAAGAGGAAGTTTATTAGTGTCCGAGTAAACGATGATGCCATGTAATTTCTATTGATTTATAGGATTGTTTTTATTAATTCTAGCATTTTATATTGATTTTCTAGTAATTTATAAGATTTTCTAGTAATTTATAAGATTTTCTAGTAATTTATAAGATTTTCTATTAATTTATAAAATTTTCTAGCATTTTATATTGATTTTCTAGTAATTTATAAGATTTTCTAGTAATTTATAAGATTTTCTAGCATTTTATATTGATTTTCTAGCATTTTATATTGATTTTCTATTAATTTATAAGAGTTTCTATTAATTTATAAGATTTTCTAGCACTGACTGGGCCTAAGGGCCTTTAGCACCGGGTCGTGGCTGCACCCGGTGCTAAAGGCCACGACCGGGCCGTGGGGGCCGTGCGGCGGCCGGCCACGTCACCGGGCGCATGCGAGCCACGTCACTGGCCCGGTCGTGGCCTTTAGCACCGGGTCGTGGCTGCACCCGGTGCTAAAGGCCACGCTGCGGCGGGGCCAAAGACCGGCCTGGCCACGGAGGCCGTGCGAGAGCTGGCCACGTCACCGGGCCACGTCACTGGATGAACAAGAACAATTTTTCTTTTTAATCTCTATATAAAAGTTGTAACTAGTCGTTCTCCCTCGTACAAACTTCAAAAAAGATCATTTTTCTTCCTAAAAATTCCTAAAATCATACTCTATCAAGTTATGAAACTTATTAATGTTATTATTTTGAAAAATCTTCTCGTGTTTGAACAATCCAAATTTTGAATTAAAAATGACAACTACAACCAAGGTTTTTTTCACACTAGGTGATGTCAAATGAAAAAGTGATGAATACCAAAGTTTCATATTTCATCATGATCTACAATCTTTATTTAGGTCATTTTGTCATTTTCAAAATGGGTAATAACATGTAGTAGAAATTTGACAAGTCTCTAACAAAGTTTTGGAAACTATGCGAGTGAATCTAGGATTAATGAACAATGTATACTACCACTTTCTCAAATGCAAAAATGACTTAAATAAAGATTGTAGATCTTTATGAGATATGAAATTTTGGTATTCATGACTTTTTCATCTGAGACCGTTTAATGTTCCAAAATCTTTCATTTAGTTATCAATTTTTGTAATTTATAAGATTTTCTAGTAATTTATAAGATTTTCTAGTAATTTATAAGATTTTGTAGTAAGTTATAAGATTTTCTAGTAATTTATAAGATTTTCTATTAATTTATAAGATTTTCTATTAATTTACAGGATTTTCTAGTAATTTACAAGATTTTCTATTAATTTATAAGATTTTCTAGTAATTTATAAGATTTTCTAGCATTTTATATTGATTTTCTAGTAATTTATAAGATTTTCTTATTTAATATATATTTTTAATAGGTATTAATAACTGAATTAAAACAAGTATTAATAACTATACATTAAAAACTATATTTATAAGATTCCCAAATAGTAGCCCCCGATGCAAAAGGCCCGTTTGGAAACTGGGCGCCAAACGAAAAGTTGGGGCCTTTAGCACCGGGTTGATCTAAAATCCGGTGCTAAAGGCCCCCAATTTTCGTTTGGCGCCAGTTACGGGGCCTTTAGTACCGGGTGTAGAAGACCCGGTGCGAAAGGGGGGCCTTTAGCACCGGGTGTAGAAGACCCGGTGCGAAAGGGGGGCGTTTAGCACCGGGTCGTGGCTGCACCCGGTGCTAAAGGCCTTCGTCTGGCGCACAGTTACGGCCTTTAGCACCGACTGTAGAAGACCCGGTGCGAAAGGCCCTTTAGCACCGGGTCGTGGCTGCACCCGGTGCTAAATGCCCCGGACCTATATAGGCCGGGGACTTCTCTCCCCTCCCTCACTTCGCCCTCAATCCTCACAGAAACCGCCGCCTCATCTCCTCAGCCGCTGCCGCCCGTCGTCCCCGCCGCCGTCGTCGTCCCCGCCGCCGTCGTCGTCCCCGCCGCCGTCGTCGTCCTCGCGCCCACGCCGCTGCCGCCCGTGGTCCTCGCGCCCACGCCGCCGCCACCCGTGGTCCTCGCGCCCACGCCGCCGCCGCCCGTGGTCCTCGCACCCACGCCGCCGCCGCCCGTCGTCCCCGCCGCCGTCGTCGTCCCCGCGCCCGTCGTCCCCGCGCCGGCGCCCCTCGTCCCGCGCCGCTCAAAATGTTCATCTCGTAGAGTACAACCAATCCATGCAATTAGTTTTTGATTTTATCTACATTTAGTAGTCCATACATGCTATGATATTTTGATGTGATGACAATCTTCTTTTTGCATTGTAAACTTTGAGGGTGAAATTTGTGATCTAAACAGTGCTAAATGGAAGTGAAATTCCAGGTTTCAGGGCTTGCAACTGATGAACTTTGGGATAATTTAAGTGAGTGCATGGGTTGGGAATGGTTGTTTTGCAATGAACAGGGAAACAATGGCTGTAGGATTGGGATTGCTTTGGGTTTTATACCTAATACTAGTATGAAATTTATATTGGAAAATGCTTCATTTAAATGTATTGGAGATATTTACATTGAAATGTATATTGGAAATGTTATATGTTTGAAATGTATATTGGAAAATGCTTCATTTAAATGTATTGGAGATATTTACATTGAAATGTATATTGGAAATGTTATATGTTTGAAATGTGTATTGGAGATATTTACATTGAAATGTATATTGGAAATGTTATATGTTTGAAATGTATATTGGAAAATGCTTCATTTAAATGTATTGGAGATATTTACATTGAAATGTATATTGGAAATGTTATATGTTTGAAATGTGTATTGGAGATATTTACATTGAAATGTATATTGGAAATGTTATATGTTTGAAATGTATATTGGAAAATGCTTCATTTAAATGTATTGGAGATATTTACATTGAAATGTATATTGGAAATGTTATATGTTTGAAATGTGTATTGGAGATATTTACATTGAAATGTATATTGGAAATGTTATATGTTTGAAATGTATATTGGAAAATGCTTCATTTAAATGTATTGGAGATATTTACATTGAAATGTATATTGGAAATGTTATATGTTTGAAATGTATATTGGAAAATGCTTCATTTAAATGTATATTGGAAATTCTATGTATATTAGAAATATATGTGCTTCATTTAAATGTATATTGGAAATGTTATATGTTTGTATAATGTATACTATCGAAAATGTTTATTATCGGAAATTCTATGGCGTACCCAAACCCATCGCGCACCCGAACCCCTTAGCGAATCCGTTTTTCGCGCACCGACCCCCTTAGCGAACCCTTAGCGAATCAATTCACACCGCGCACCCGAACCCCTTGGCGAATCCGTTTTTCACGCACCGACCCCCTTAGCGAAAATGTTAGAAATATTGGGAATATGTATGCTTTGTATATATTTCTTATCAATTATTTTTAATTCTATAGATGGCGGACAACAACAACAACGTCCCACCCATGCAAGAGGACAACAACACCCCTGTCCCACCCATGCAAGAGGACAACAACACCCCTGTCCCACCCATGCAAGAGGACAACGACACGTTCTTTGCGAATCAACTTTTCAATATTGTAACCCAACCAATGTCCATGGATGATGTGTTGGGGATCATTGGAAGGGACGACAATGTCCAGGGCGACAATGTTGCAAGGGCCGAAGATGTTGAAGGGGCCGCAAATGTACAGGGCGACAATGTTGCAAGGGCCGAAACTATTGAAGGAGCCGGTAACGCGCCCTCGTCTAGTCAGGTGTGTATATAGATAACATAAATTTGTACTGTACATGTCAATTATGTATACCATCTCTATATCATCTCGTATATATGTAATTTGTGTAGGCCGCCTCTGCTAAGAAATCAAAACGATCGACCACGAAGAAGCTGAAGGATGTCAAGTTACACATCACCCGAGTGGAGGATGACGGGGAGCCAGTTGAGCCCCCAAAAGTGGCCAAGAAATTTGTATCTCAGTGCAGGGTAATTGTACGGGACAATGTGCCCATTAGTATCAGAAAATGGAAGTCCACGGACCCCACTGAGGAGCACGTGCTCCCTGATACCGAGAAGGAGATGCTATGGAGGGAATTAAAGGCAATATTCGACTGGCCTAGCACTCATGAAGCAGAACTGAGGGATTGGACAATGAAGAAGATGGCAGTTCTGTTTCAGGATTTCAAGAAGAAGTTGTACTCGCAATTTCTCAAAACCGGAGAGGCCCCGGATCCTGAGAAGTATAAGAAGATCACCAATGACGAGTGGGAAGCATTCATTGAGTACAAAACCTCCGAAGAGGGTGCAACGGCTAGCGCAAGAAACGCTGGAAACGCCGCAAATAAGAAGTACTCTCATAAGATGGGTTCGGGAGGTTACAAGGCAAGCATCGCTAAATGGGAGAAGATGAAAGAAGATCTATATGCTAGAGGCATCACTCCAGCGACACATGACTGGCCCACAAGGACCAAGCATTGGTACTATGGTCATGGAGGCACCCTAAGCCCAATCGACGGCTCCTTAGTTTTTCCCGAGGACTTGCGAGAACTAGCTCAGCGTCTCCTCGATATCCTCAGGGCATCTGATAGGGGAGAATTTGTTGCCGATAGAGACAGAGATGAGCTAACCTATGCCTTAGGGAACAAGGAGCATCCTGGACGGACGCGCGGCGTAGGCACAAGCGTCTCATGGCAGAAAGGTTTCCAAGAGCACGCCGCCACCTATAGGAGCCGTTCGAGGAAGAAGGCCGAATATGAGCAGAGGGTGAGGGACCTAGAGCAAACGGTTGCCGCCCAGGGCTCAAAGCTCCAAGAAATGGAGTCAGAGATGGAGCGACGGATGAAGGTAGCATGGCTGCAGATACAACAAGCCACAGGCGGGACCGGTTCCACAGAGCCTGCACCTCTCCAACAAGCCACAGGCGGGCCCGGTTCCACAGAGCATGCACCTCTCCAAGATGCGGCCCTTATTAGCCCTCCACAGCAATATCAAAGCAGTCACGCTTCCACACAGGCCGCCGAAGCGGTCCGTTACACCGTGGATGAAATAACTCAACGGACCGCGTGCGAGCTTGTCGTCAGGCAGAAGAACTTAGCTGTGGTGGTACGTATGCGACCTTAGTTCATACTGCATACATTTCACCGTAAATACCATTCATTTACTAACTTTCTTTGTGACTACTAACTTATCAGGTCGCATACGGTATGACCAAACGTGTGGAAGAAGGGCAAAAATGGCACTGCAATGACATTCCACATGGTTACGTACCTGTTGAGGTGGAGCAAGTCGTCACCAGCTGGGAAGACTTGGAACTTGACATCCCCGGAGGTGACGGAGAAACAAAACTCGGTCAGTGTTCTCACTGCATCATTCTATGGAGCAAGGCAGACGTCGTCATACCTGGTACACCTGCGGCTACCAACAAGCCCCCGTCACCTCCAAGAGATCCACAGGATCATGACGATTCTCCGGGAGCTCCTGATGCAAGCCCGTCTCCTCCGCCAAAGAGGTCTCCGTCTCCTCCACTGAAGAGGTCTCCGTCTCCTCCGCCGAAGAGGTCTCCGCCCCCTCCGCCAAAGAGGGGACGCCGCACTAAAGCCTCTGCCCCCACTCCACCAGCGAAGAAGGCACGGAAAACCAAAGAGAAGCCCGCACCAGAGAAAAGAGCGGGTGAGAAGACTCTAGAGGAGCTCGAAGCCTCGGTCAAAGCAGACACAAAGAGGCAAATGACCGAGTGGAGGAAAAAACCTGAGCCGGAGCCGAAGCTTGATCCCACCGTCGTCAAGTCATTCCTCGGTAATAGTAACAGACTATGACCGCTCATTACTGAAATCTCGCCGGAAGCGGAAGGCTGCAGATAAGGAGGCGGGCCCATCCAAAAAGGTTCCTCAGCTCGGCCAGCAACCTCAGCGGCCCTTGGGTCCATTGCCATCTCTGGACGAGCTTAACGTGCAACGAGTAATGGCCGAGACTGGACTAACCAGAGCACAAGTCCTGGGGGAAGAAGAGGTGCCTGTAAACACAACGCTGAGGTGGCCGTTTAATCTTGGCGAGCCTATGGTCCCTCCTGAAATGGAGAGGAAGCTACAGACGAAGATGCGCCGATTCCATGAGTGGTACTTGGAAGAATCAAGAAGGAATAAACGGCGCATGATCAAAGTAGGCGTGAAGGACCATGATTTCTACAATGGTGACGAGGATTGGGTGTGGCTGAGGTTTAAGGATATATATGAGCTGTACCACCGCGACGCCATGGACGTGGATTTGATCACCTGTTGGACATTGTAAGTACTTTGTTGTTGCTTATAATTCACAGTTTGAAAACAATAATTCCAATCTATGCTGACGCGGGCTTTATTTATTGCTTAACATATGCAGAATGGAGATTCAAAAATGTCACGGATCCGGGATATATGACGTTGGTTTCGTGGATCCTCGAAGGATAAGTGAAGAAATGATATTGATGAATCATGAGGAAACATATGGAAACCTATACAAATATATTAAGAAACAAAATTACTGCGACTCCATACTAATCTCATACAACATCGAGTGAGTACATACACAGGCTTCTTCTTCTTATACTGTCTGTGTACTAATTCATTTCTGATTATAATGTATACATGTGCACAGATTCCACTGGTTCTTAATAATATTGTGTCCTGACCGGGGTCTCGTGAACGTCTTTGATTCGTTGCACACTCCAAAAAAAAACTACAGAACATCATGGACATGATGACAAGGTGATGTATATTTTCCACTACTTAATTCACCCCTTACACTCGCAATGACTTAACTCAATTTTTTTTGTTCGCAGAGCCTGGATTCAATTTCGTCAAGAACACCCGGGAATTCAACATGAAACACTAAAATGGAACATTGGCTTTCCGGTAAGCAAGTAATTTGTACATGTAGGCCTCGGCTAATATATTATATGAATTTTACTTAATTTCTTTTGGTCGACAGTGTGCCAAACAGGGGCCAGGAAATAATTTATGTGCATACTATGTTTGCGATTTCATGTGGAATTGGGGACATAAAAAGCTTACACAACACGATATTATGGTACGTAATAATAAACAACATTTCCATTATTATTAAGTGCACAATTATTGTCTCCAACTCGGCGGATTAAATATCTTTCAATTATTTGTAAATTATAGATGTTCAGGCTGAAGGAAGAGTCCCTGGAGCTAGAAAGAATTGACGCAATTGCAGAACAGCTCGTCGGATGGATCTGGGACGAGGTCGTCAATCCCCGAGGAGAATACTTCTCGCCAGTACTGGAGGACGTACCGGACAGTCCAACAAGATAGTCGTCAATCTTAATTAAGTAGAAAATACAGTTTAAATATATATAACTCGAGTTGAGATGCATGAATATCTACTTTTGTAATATATATGTCTTCTATTTTGATGAAATGTCAGCTAGTATGAATATAGAGTCGGCCGAATACGCATTAGAATACACGTATTAGAATATATACGTATATAGACGTGCACGCATGGCTACTGAAAAAAGCAAAAAAAAAAGAAATCCGGGGTCTTTAGCACCGGTTTCAGGCAGCAACCGGTGCTAAAGGCAGGCCCTTTAGCACCGGGCGCAGCCACGACCCGGTGCTAAAGGCCCTGCTAAAGGCGCTGCGGGGCAGGCCCTTTAGCATCGGGTCGTGGCTGCACCCGGTGCTAAAGGGACCCTTTAGCACCGGCTATTCAACCTGGTGCTAAAGGGGTACCCCTTTAGCCTCGGATTAGTTGCACCGGGTGAGAAACCCGGTGCTAAAGGCATTTTCCACCCGGTGCAGATGTCGATCATTCTGGTGGTGACCAACGTTCCGTGCAGAAGCTGAGCTGCGCATCCTGCAGGTTCGCCGGCGGCGGCGCCGCCGGCGAGCCGAACGGGAAGTGCTCCAGGAACCCCGTGTACCGCAGCGACCGGGCGCCCGGCGCGTCGACGTCGACGTCGTCCGTCCTGTGGCAGTGGATCACCGTCACGGAGACGGTGGCGCCCGGGCAGCGCAGGAGCACTCGCCGCCTCCGCATCGCGTCGTCGTACCAGTTGAGCCCGGGCTCCGCCGGCTTGAACGTGATGCCTTCGAGCCAGAGCCGCGCGAGGCTCGGCGCGGCGTCGAGCATGGCCTGGAGGTCCTCCGAGGAGGAGATGCAGGACCTCACCTCCAACGTCTCCAGGATGCCGAAGGCGGCGGCCGCCAGCGGCGAGCCGAGCGTGCAGCCGGCCGGAGAGCTCCAGCACCCGGAGGAACCGGCAGGGGACGCGGCTCGCGGGCAGCACGTACTCCTCGCACGTCTGGCAGAACTCGGCGCTGAGCACGTGGCGGAGCTCCTCGAGGCGCTGCATCGCCGGCGCGGCGAGGACGGCGTCCATCCCCGGCGAGGTGCGCATGACGCCTTCCAGGTAGTCGTTCTGAAAGTAGCTGTCCACGAGGGCGCTGAGCCTCCGGACCGGGCGCCGGCGGCCGCGCCGCCGGAGTAGCCAGGGCGTCGCGGAAGAGCTCCCCGCCAATCCTTCGGCCATCGTAGTCGCCCCCATACTTCCTCGAGTCGAGGTTCAGGGCATCATCGTCGTCCGCCATGTATGGCTGATTAGCGATGCAGCGACGGCCAAAGCCCAAAGCTATAGATCGATATCGTTCTGCAGCCTGCGAGATGATGTACTCCTACAAGCTAAGGAAAGCCACTACGGGAAACCCGACGTATGCCGAGTGTCCAGCCCTTTGCCGAGTGTATTCTGTCGGGCACTCGGCAAAGAAAGCCTTTGCCGAGTGCCCTTGGCAAGGCACTCGGCATACACGGGACACTCGGTAAAGAGGTGTTTTGCCGAGTGTCAGGCCAGCGACACTCGGCAAAGAGGTGTTTTGCCGAGTGTCAGGCCGGAGACACTCGGCAAAGAAGGCGCACGTGCTCGTCAGCCACCACGCACGCCACCGGCCGTTCGCGGCCGTCCGTAGCCGTTTGGGCGGCCACCGGTTTGCCGAGTGTCGGGTCAAAGACACTCGGCAAAGAGCACCTTTGCCGAGTGTCAGGTCAGAGACACTCGGCAAAGGTGCGGCACGTGTCCAGCGCGTGCCGCGCGCGTCCACGGCCGTTTGAATCGTCACAGTTTTGCCGAGTGTCCTCCAGCCGACACTCGGCAAAGAGGTGGCAAAAAATTTGAAAATTTGAAAAAATTTGAAAATATTCTTAAAAAACTTGGAATTCAAACATAAAAGTTTGAAAATTTAAAAATATTTTTGTAAAACTTGGTGGGTTTGCCGAGTGTTTACCAAGCAACACTCGGTGAAGCTAGCCTTTGCCGAGTGTTCACCACTCGACACTCGGCAAAGCTATCCTTTGCCGAGTGTTTCTTGGTAAACACTCGGCAAAGTCAGGACCTTAGTTTTTAAACTTATGTTTTTGGGGTCCAAACTTTATTTTTTTTCTAGTGATACTTGTCAAAGGCTCTTTATATCTTATGTGAAGTCTGTGGGAAAAAGTTGAGATGATTTCGAAAAGTTTATATATACGACCCTTTCCAATCGGAGCATATCCCCATAGAAGTTTCGGAGAGTTGAGAAGGAGACAGCCGGATTTCGAAACGAAGTGAAGTTGAATTAGAGTTTGAGTTCATAACTTTTTCTATAGGCAATAGATGACGTAGATACATGCTTGTCCGAATGGATGCATCTTATTTAGGAAAGAATTTGCGGACGCAAAGCAATGTCCGAAGTGCAAGGCTTCTAGATTCGTGGAGATAGTCGGTGCTGATGGTAAGAAGAAGCAAAGCAAAATACCCGTGAATATCCTACGGTACCTTCCACCTATACCGAGGATCCAACGGCTTTACATGACCGAGGACTCCGCGAAACAGATGACATGGCACAAAAGTGGAGTGCGATACAATCCTGATAAGCTCGTACATCCATCCGATGGTGAAGCATGGAAGCACTTTGATGGGATTCATCATGACAAGGCTAGAGAGGCTCGGAATGTGCGTGTTGCGTTGGCAACAGATGGGTTCAACCCGTATGGAATGACGGCTGCCCCATACTCTTGTTGGCCAATGTTTGTGATCCCACTCAATCTCCCCCCCCCCCCGGTGTCCTATTTCAACGGCAGAACATCTTTTTGTCGTTAATTATTCCTAATTACCCGGGGAAAAATATGAGCGTGTATATGGAGCCTCTTGTTGATGATTTGGACCGTGCTTGGGAGGAAGGTGTATGGACATATGATCGAGCTACAAAAACAAACTTTAAAATGCATGTCTTCTACCAGTACTCCCTGCATGACCATCCGGCGTATGGGATATTCTGCGGCTGGTGTGTCCACGGGAAGTTCCCATGTCCAATATGCAAGGCATCTCTGAAGTTCATCTGGTTGACCAAGGGTGGAAAATATTCATGCTTCGACAAACATCGTCAATTTCTCCCTCTTGAACAAACATCGTCAATTGCTGATGCCCGGTGTCTCACACCATCAGGGCAGCCTTAGCCTCGAGGAGTACAGGGCCAAATGGGTACGCCGAGTCATTTCTATATTCGCTCACTCTATTCTGTGTAATTACTAATTCATATTGTTTGTTTTTTCAGTCGGCGTCACATGGTGGTGTGCCTTGCTCACAGCTCGAGGCTTTTGCTATGGCCCACAAGGGCAAGGCGACCTCCGACGTCCGGTACAACCCGGAGGACGGGCCCGCGGCATACAGCAACGCCAGCGTCCACAGTCGCCTCACAGCATATCAAGAGGTCGCGAAGGAGGTCCACGGGGCAGACTGGGATCCGACCGCCCACGACATTGATGGAGAAGTGGTCATGAGGGCGGGAGGAGGCAAGAAGTACGGGCGGTACTTGATCGCCAACAACACCATCGACACGGCCTCTACCCCCACACTCTCCCAGATTCGAGCCAGGAGCACGAGCTCTTCAGCGGCTATCCACCAGCCTCTTCCCGGTTCACACTTCGGGATGCAGGCACTCCAGGTCATTTCTATTTCTATCTTTGTACGTGAAGTTTGCTTACGTTTATAATGTATTATAACAATGTGATTGAATATTGCAGGCCCGGTTGGATGAAGAGACGGAGAGACGGAGGCAGCTGGAGTTGGAGGTGCAGCAGATACGGGAGGCGGAGGCCGAGAAAGACAGGCAGAAGGAGGAGGCCGAGCGAGCGAACCGAGTGTGGCAGGAGCAGGTATTTGCCTACCTGCAGAGCATTGGCCAGCGCGTGGGTGAAGGTCCGCCGCCGCCGATGCCACCACCGCCTCCACCACCACGTGTTCCTATTTCTCCCGTGAGTCACTTGAGAACCCTATGATTTCATTTCACAACTCATTTCTGTCCAAAATCTTGTAACACACACCACTAATCTCTTTTGGGCAGGCTCCTGGCTCGGCCGCGTCGAATGACGGCCCTCAAGACGAAGACCTTGCGGCGCGGGCGGTTAGATCGTTGTTCGGACCCCCTCTTCCGTGAGTGATGGATGTTGGACTTTGTAACATATGAATGATGGATGTTGGATGTTTGGATATTGAATTTGTGACATTTCTATGATGTTGGATGGTTTAGTGACTTATATGTGTTTGTTTATGGTTGTTTGATGGTTTAGTGGCTATATATATATATGAATTGCCTGTGATGCCTATTATAAACTGCATGTGATGTTTTTTGTTGAGGGGTCCTTTTAACACAAAAAATT
This sequence comes from Echinochloa phyllopogon, assembly GCA_033239725.1. Lineage (NCBI taxonomy): Eukaryota > Viridiplantae > Streptophyta > Magnoliopsida > Poales > Poaceae > Echinochloa > Echinochloa phyllopogon. The sequence goes on from BTCW01000016.1 coordinate 20,003,877, forward strand.
AATAAAAACAGGAAAAAATTTGAGCCTTTGCCGAGTGTTACACTCGGCAAAGAGGTGGTTTGCCGAGTGTATTGGCTTTAACACTCGGCAAAGAGGTTGTTTCTGTCATTTCTGGAACAGCCTTTGCCGAGTATCTTGGCTTTAACACTCGGCAAATATGCAACCTTTGCCGAGTGTTAAAGCCCTTACACTCGGCAAAGGGTTGTCCAGGGCCTGCCCCCTAACCAAGCTTTGCCGAGTGTCGGGGTCCAAAACTCGGCAAAGGCTGATGTCTTTGCCGAGTGTGACACTCGGCAAAGGGTCCGTTAGCCCTAACAGCCGTCCGCAGACGGCAGCGGGCCGTCTGTTAGTGCTTTATTTTGCCGAGTGTTGGCTTTGCACTCGGCAAAGCCTTTGCCGAGTGCTCGACAGAAGACACTCGGCAAAGGGCCTGTTTGCCGACACGAGCTATGCCGTAACCCCTTTGCCGAGTGTTACACTCGGCAAAGCCTTTGCCGAGTGTATTTCGGGGTTTGCCGAGTGCTCCAGGCACTCGGCAAACTCCGGGTTTCCCGTAGTGAGCTTTTGGCGTTTTGCCGTGTCTATACACAACTACTTTCTATTTATGCATGCATGCAGCACGGCGCTTGAGATCGATCTGCTTCCGGTTCGTAAAGCAAACCACCATTGATCGGACTTGTCTTCTCATGATATATTCAAATGCAATTTGGCCAAGCAAATCAAACATCGAGAAGAAAACTACTCGAGTCGCAAACAAATCAAACCGGGTGTCTCCTGTAGATTCAATGACATCAGGTCAAGAAGGGGCGACGCTCGTGAGAACCTGGCCAGCACATGATCGTGAGCACATGCTGATTGTACCCAACAAAAACAATGCACCACCACACCATGCATGGCTATCCGAAGCTGTGCACAAGCACGACCAAGATCCCGTCTAGCTGCGTCCGGTATGCCAACACTACACGTGAAAATATGTTTTAGAAAACGTGTTACTGGTAACAGACATTTAATATCCGTTACAAGAAAGGTTAACGGGAACTATCATCGTTGAAGCTAGTGTCCATTACCAATGTGCACCTTTAGAAATTAAAAAAGATTTAATAATGTTATAAAAGGACTATAGCCTTCTTCAAGCACAAGTGATAATGTGGTGTGGTGATCAGAGGAGACTCACGCGAAATATGACAAAGGAATGATAAAAATCGTGGCTCTTAGGAAAAAATTGGCCGGTCAAACGAGGATGTGCCCCCTCGTAGACATAATTTTTTCTCTATCATTTGATATTTTTAAAATATAAAATTTAAATTGTTATTAGATTGTCCTGACAATGCACAGGCCGTCGCCATATGGGGTTCCAAGCACCACCACGTAGGCCAATCTACAGCTGCCGGGGCCAACCTCTTGATCCGACTGAGGGGGCTCATGACCTGGTGGACGTACGACGAGAAACCAACCACTCCGTTAGATATGTCTCGAATATGTGTATAGTTTGGTTTACAATTGGACTTGAGTTGTAATTGGTACATTAGGATAAAGTTTTGGTCGTACTTTGTATTCCTATGGCCCATAAAAATGAGGGTGTTAATGCCGTAACCGAGAGACGACTCAGTAGCTGGTATGGGTGGCGGCGTGACCGCGGTGGTGCCTAGATGTTGATGTAGCTGCTGTTTATGGGGAGGAGTGCCTGCAGTCATGCCCCGAATATGTAGGCACATGGTTGAACTTCGTTAAAAAAACATCATGTTTTCGTGTCGTTCTCGTTTTGTGTGATGTTGTGATTTGGCTTTGCGTTCTTGGGATATCACTTCCATACTTTTATTCTAGGGGTATTAGAGCCAAAGATCGGTAAACCTGAAATATCTCAGGGGTCACATAGTGACGGATGTCACACCCGGCTCAGTTTGTATGGCCCAGTAGTGGCCCATAAGTGCGGGACGCACGTGTTTAGTGCCACATTGCTAGTTGAGCAAGGGTGGAGGCAACTTATAAGCCTTTGTCTTCCAGCCATAGCACCTTCGGGTTAACCCTTTTACACGAAGCGAGGACGAAAGTGTAAGCAGGGTGCTATGTGTACGCGTGCACGCCCCTCGGAAGGGTTGTGCGAGGCGGCTCGTGGAGGGCAGGGTGTTACAAATGGTATCAGAGCCGACCCTCGCGGTTGCGCGTACGGGTCAGTGTGCGGGCATAGGGCGCATGGCGCGTATGGCCCGAGTAGGGCATACGGCATGGACTATGGCGCCGGCACTGGACGTACGGTCGTGCGCCAAGGGGGAACGTTCCTGGACATTTGCCCGTGTGGGTGAGTTGCGCCGACGAGGACGTCGGGTTCTTTGGGGGGGTGTATGTCACACCCGGCTCAGTTTGAATTGCCCAGTAGTGGCCCATGAGTGCGGGACGCACGTGTTTAGTGCCACATTGCTAGTTGAGCAAGGGTGGAGGCAACTTATAAGCCTTTGTCTTCCAGCCATAGCACCTTCGGGTTAACCCTTTTACACGAAGCGAGGACGAAAGTGTAAGCAGGGTGCTATGTGTACGCGTGCACACCCCTCGGGAGGGCTGTGCGGGGCGGCTCGTGAAGGGCAGGGTGTTACAAGTGGTATCAGAGCTGTGTTGACTGTAGGACGTAAGCCTAGTTAGCAATGGTCTTTCTTTAAGGTTTATTATGCTTAAATAACGTTGTTCTAAGTATCCTTGATCTTATTTTTATATATTCTTGCTCATTGATAATTCATCTCCTCCTTCATTGCTTTACTTACCCCCCTCATCCTTGTTATTTGTTTTATGCTCTACTAATGCTCTCTTTTCTCAATTTTATTCTTTAGACATTGGCCTATTCTCCTATTATTAGGATCTACCCAATCAATCTCAATATGCGTTTAGTTCGAGTCATCGTGAGGTCGAATTGATGCTTAGCTCTTAAGGTGTTTGCTTCGTGTTTGTTTCGTGCTTAATGCTTGATTTGGATTTTTGTATTGATTGCACTTAATTTTGTGGAGTGATGACCGCAATTAAGTATTATTAAATTACTAAATTAGATGGTTTGGGTTATATCTTGGTCCTTGTTCTCAGTATCTATTTAAATCTTTATCAATCCTATTCTATCTCCCATATAAATCATATCATGCTCAAATCTGTGCTCGTCACTACCTGACACAGTGGTACTGTTTGATTTATTTCTGGAGCTACAGAACTTCAATTGACATGAATCCAGTTGGGTTAGCTTCAGAACTTGACAATATATTTTCTGGAAATTTTTCATGAGTTTTGGATGTCCTGACAGAGAGATACATATATTTCATTGGAATATTCAAAATCTGTCTTGAGGTCCTGATACAGCCATCTTGTTTATTCTATATCTCGAGTTCCAGACCTCCGATTGAGGTGATTGAAGTTGGCTTAGGTTCAGGATTTGATAATCGACATGCTGGCCAATTTCCACAATTTGTGGATGTTCTTACTAAGAGTTATACTAGTTTTATGAAGTCGGACAGAATCTGTCTAAACCTGGAACCTGGAAAGTTTTTCGAGCAACTCATGTTGTCCTTGTCAATAATATTTAACCATGTTAGAGAACCTTGGTCATACTTGTGCTGTTGTTGGAACTTATATCTTGGTGCAAAGTTGCCAGCTAAGTTGTCAGAGAGTGGAGAAGTGTCTCAGAGTTTTAGAGAAGCCGTCATCTTTAGAGAAGTTGAATGCACACGGTGATCTGACATGTGGATCGAGTAGTCTACCAAAAATTCTGAAGACCTCAAGAGAATCATTAGGAGAACAGTGATTAACATGAGTAATGTTCGTTTGAGTCATCAATCAAAGCCGGAAGCAACTTTGGAGAAAAGAAGTTGGATTAAATGCAGAGTTTCTATCATTCCATCATCTTCCGAATCTCGGGACGAGATTCTCTTTAAGGAGGGTAGGATTTGTAACACCCTAATTTCATCACAATAAAACATTAGGAACCTCTGGAATTTTTCTAGGAATTTTTGGAGCATATATAAATTTTCTAGCAATTAATTGGATTTCCTATCTCTTTAATCAAATTAAACATCATTAAATAATTATTTTAGTCAAAATAAGTTTTTGTTGCATTCATGTTGTTGAATATATTTTTGGTTGCTAGTAAATCAAGTTGGAATTTAAATTTTGTTTAAATTCGAATTTGATTTGCTTTTGTTTGAGTTTTAGAAAAGTTGTTGAGGCTAAGTTCGGTTTTGGCCCCTGAACTCCTGGCGCGGTTCGCTTTTGCTCCCTGGACTTTTCTTCTCCGCTCGCTTTCCCTCCCCGCTCGGCCTGCTTTTCTCCGCATTCGGCCCAGCTCCGGCCCAATCTGCTCGCCGCCGTCTTCTTCCTTCTCCCGGTCGTCGCCGTCGTCGGCCGAGGTGCCGATCTTTACCGACCGTCCGATCTAGATCCAACGGCTCAGATTAGATCACGTTTAAAGTCAAACCGGAGGATACCGGTCAATGCTGCCAATTTTGCAAAAGAGCCCTTGAAGTTTTTGAAAATCAACCCGCGGTCCAGCGCAGTTCAAAAGTATTTCAATTTAGGTCCCGTTTCTTTTGTTTTAGCCCCTGCAAGTTTTAAAATAGCGCCCGCAGTCCAGCCCCTGTTATTTTATGGTTTAGCCCTCGTAGTTTTATACAAAATTATGTTTTAGCCCTCGGATTTTCGCAGTTAAGACCCTGGAACTTTTAAAACTTTGCCAGCGAGTTCCTGAACCTTAGAAAAGCCTTATCTCTCTCGTTTTAACTCCGATTTTAGTGATTCTCGCGCTCACGCGTTCGTGGTGACGCGTAGATTAGTTTTGTGCCATTGTTTTCTTCTGTTGGAATTTTTTGGTGTACTATTTCTTATTTATTGTGTTGTTCCTTTGCATGTGAATGTGTAATGCGTATAGGAAACGTGTCGTTCGAGGAGAGCTTTGAAGATCCGGTCGTTGAAGACTTTGAGCAGCAGCAGGGTTGGAAAGAAGGCAAGTATTCCTTGATCATACCCGTTTGTACCTAAATGACATGCATTTTAATTACACTGTTATTTATCGCTTGCAATAATATTGTTGGGTCCCATTAAGGATTTCCTAGTCTCTTTTACCATACCTTGCAGCTTGGGTTACTTAATTAATTTTGATGGTAGATGATGCTTAGCTTGCTCAACTGGGATTGGTTAAATGAAACCCCTACTCTACGTTCCACGACTACCTTTTAATCAATTAATGGACAAGATCACATCTTTTAATTGGAACATGGAGAACCACCCAGGAAAACAGTACAACCATGAGTGCCATGTGGCTCTGGCTTTGACTGACTAATTAGGTGCTCTAGTTTATGGTAGCTTTACTCGGAAGGGGCATGGGGGCGGCGGTTGACGGGGTATAGCTCAGCCCTCTTGAGCTATGGGCTTTGGTAAGAGACATACCTCATTAGGGAGGGTTATGCTTTGCTTCTGAACCGGAAACCTTAGCGGGCTATCATTTATTAGAATGCTTTTGTAAAGGTCTCATAGTGAAACTCAGTATTCGGTCCACGTGGTGTGGGACGGGTGCATGCTTCGGCAATGGGAATCACGGCTTATGGTGAAAGTGTACAACCTCTACAGAGTGTAAAACTGTCATAACAGCCGTGCTCACGGTCAAGAGCGGCCTGGACCCTTACATGATAATTATACTTGAATATGATCTAAACTGTGGTTACCAGAATTTGTTGGGTTATGTCATTTATTTAATTGTGGTTGGTATATACTTATATTTGCTAGTAAATAGTTGCTTAATAAAACTTGACCAACTAAAAGTGCTTAATGCAGCTAGCCTTTCAGCTACCCACTTTATAAAGCCTTGCATGTCATTTATTTCCAAACTTTGCTGAGTACGGCATGTACTCACGCTTGTTGTTTATTTATATTGCATCGACCACACCCGGAATGCTGCTCAGATCGGGAGAATTTTGAGGATTTCACTGCTGATTTTGAGGAGTTCTAGGCGAGTCTCCCCCAGTCAACGCCTGTGGAGTTGGAGTCACTACTGCTTAGTTAGATGAACGTTTATTTAAGTCTTCCGCTATGACATTTGTGTCAACTCTGAGATTGTAATAAATGCACTTTAATACTCTTTCGTTATGCATGGTTATGGATATTCACTTGTGACGTCTACCATATGTGTGTAAACTGATCCTGGCGCACATATGAGATGCATCTGGTTTGGCCTTTAAAACCGGGTGTGACAGGGAGCCCGTGATCATCTTTGCATGATCGCACGGGGTGTTGTGACTGGAGAGTTGGACTCGGGGTCTGGGATAACATCTTCCGGGAGATCACATGGTGTGTATGTGATGGAAGAGTTGGGCTTGATGTGTGATAGATGAGATTATTAGGTTTAGTCCCACATCAGAAATTGATGGTGGGGGAGCACGTCTTAAAGGTAGGGGCAACCCTCACTTATCAGACTAGTCTTTTGGGTTGAGTTAGGCCAGAGCCTTGGTTGGTTGTGCCTTCGATAGACCTAGGCCTGTTGGGGCGCTGGCCCGTGGGTATAGCGGGCTGGACCGAAATCCGCCGCGCACTCTAACAAAGGAGTGTTGGAATTGAATGGCGACGACGCAAATCAAGCCTCCGATGAATCATATAGAGCTCCCGCTCAACACCAGAGTAAGAGCAGGAACAGTGGCATTATGGGATCACGAAGGAGAGGGAGAGGCACAGAAGACATCATGCCACCACCCTCCAAGAGCCCACGTATCTCTGACGCGTGGCCACAGGGTGGAGGAGATGAGGTATGGCGAGGCAGCATCCGAATTCCGCTCATGTCACTGGAGATGAGCGACGAGGGGCAGAGATAGTGGCTATCTATATTGATAATGCAAGTCTTAGAAATAAAAAAATCAGTGGTTTAGCCATATGGTGCAGACTTATGTGCATACACACACTTTCTATTGTCGGTGCTACGGAAAAATTATGACCGAACTTGTCATTCACAAAATATTACTTCTAATATATAAACAATAACCATTGTTGTACTCTGCCAACATTCTTAATTTCTCTTTTTGAGAAATTGACTCGCATATTAGGAGCTTGTGACGGATGTGATCATAAAATTACTTTTCTCCTCCACTACAATACAAGTGCATTCTCCGGTCTGACTCCGAAGCAATCGAAATACTTCAACTGAAACTCTAGCCCTTATCTTCCTCAAATGAATCCGCAAGCAAGGAAATGAGCATGCCAAGATCCGCATCACCATATCCACCGCCACCATTAACACTCGAGCGTGCAGACGTGGAGCTCCAGCAGTAGGGACCGGCACGAGACGCGGCATAATTTTCTCTCATGCGGAGGTGAGAATGATTTTCCTGCCACCCTACAGTGTAGTCTGTAGTTCAGGGCATCCGACATGGCAGCACAAGGAAAGCTTTTGGCTTTTGCCCTATAAGGACAGCTCTAGTGCTTGTTCGATCAAATCTGACAACATAAATCGACCAAAATGAGAGTTCGGTTCGACCAGCGTCAATATCGATTTGTGGACCCACCGTACGTTAAAAAAAACACTCTCAATAATCATTTGCTCCACTCTCCTTGCACCGAAAGTGCCGTCGCTTCTCCTTTCTCTCGTCATCATTCCCCTTCCTTCCTTCTCTCTTCCCCCTCAATTCTTTGGTGCCTCCGAGCAGAAGCAGCACTGCCAGCACCAAGAGGCGGCGCACCAGCACCTGTTCTACTACGCCGTGACGCTGGGGCAGCGCCATTGCCAGTGCCAGTGCGGCCGCGATGCCATTGTTCATGGTTTCTTTGGCCATTATCGCGCAGGCCTCTGCATTGTCTTCGGCGTCGAGGAAATGCACCTGGTGCGGGCCGCAGGGCCTGTATCGTCTGGCGGCGCGGATCAGAAGGCCATGGTGCCGACGGTGGCGAAGCGGTCTGCCATGATCCAGGGGCACACCTAAGGAGATGCGTGTCTAGGCTTACCGAGGAGATGGAGGATTAGGGTACCAGTACGTGAGCGCAACAAATATTTTTTTAGTTCATTATGATCGACATCTATTATGTGATCGATTTTTCTTCTGACATGTAGCAATCCACGCTGGAGCTACTCTAATAAGGCCAAGCCCAACGCACTAACGTGTATAGTAGCCCCGCAGAGACACGTAGGTTTGGATGCCATGTGGAGGAGAGAGATGGTGAGATAGTGGCTTCGCAGTCCGTCAGTGTGCATTGCAGAGGAGTCGATGGCTTCACAGAAAAAGCAATGTCTTAGCTAGAAATGAGTCGAGCATAGATATCATTGGCTGTAGACTAAAAAAAAAGTGGAAAGCGATGAGAGAGAGAGAGAGAGATAGCAGTAGGCCCAGAAGGTAAATAGGAGGGTGTAGTTTAAATTGTGGGAATTGTCATCCCTATCTCTGTATATCTACGTGGACCACGTCTTTTCAAATGAGACCACTATTACCTAGTGTCCGCGTTGGGCTTGGCCTAAGTGTGTAATCGACACTGATTGAACTACTTTCTCTTTATGCAGCAGAGCAAACAGACACTGATTGTATTGTACTCGTCTTCAAAACAGTTTTGGCCAAACAAATCAAACATCGAAAATAAATAAAGGAACTCGAATCGGAACCCAATACGCAATTGCTCTGTTTTCATTTCCGTCTCCGAAAAGGACATCCGTTTCCTTCTATATAACAGAACATTGCTGCCGACCATGATCGACCGATCGATCTGTGCCGAACAGACGACCGCATCGCCATGGACGGCAGCAGAGAGCAGGTGGAGGACCGGCTGAGCGACCTCCCAGACGGCGTCCTGGGCCACGTGCTCTCCTTCCTCGGCGCCAAGGAGGCCGCGCGCGCCGCCGTGCTCTCCCGCCGCTACCGCCACGCCTTCGCCGGCGTCCACACCCTCTCCTTCCTGCAGGAGGAGACCTCCGCCTCGGCCACCACGGGCGCCGCCCGCAGCGACTTGAGCTACGAGCTCGACGAGGCGGAGCTGCGCCGCAACGCCGACTTCGTCGCCCTCGTCGACGCCGCGTTCTCCTGCCGCCGCCGGTGCGCCGGCAGCGGCCGCGACCCCGGCCTCCGCGCCCTCCGCGTGGTGTTCGAGGCGTTCCACGGCTCCCTCGCCGACCACGTCGACCGCTGGCTCTCCGCCGCCGCCGCCGCCCTGGAGGAGCTCCACGTCGACGCTCGCCGCGGGGACGAGCGGGGCGTCTGCGCCCGCGAGCGCCCTTTCTGGTACTTCGGCCAGCCGCTCTACAGCTGGGATATCAAGGAGCTCAAGGACATGTCCGACGGCGAGGACTCCGACGAGTTCCGCGACCCCAGGACCCGCGACCTCGCGTACCGCATCCCGACCTGGCTCCACTCCTCCGGCGCCGCCGCCGGCCTGCGGACGCTCCGGCTCGCCTCGTGCTTCCTCCACCTGCCGCCGGCGGCGGAGGATGCGAAGCCCCTCCGCTTCCCGTCCGTCGAGACGCTGGAGTTGGTCTGCATCCCGGACTCCGGCAAGGACATCCAGCGGCTGGTCTCCAGCTGCGGGCGCCTGGCCGACCTGACGCTGGACTCGTGCCGCCGCGTCCGGGCCCTCGCCGTCATGGACAGACGCCTCCGCCGGCTGGCCCTCCGGTGCTGCCACGGCGCGCGCCTTGCCGTCAACGCCACCGACCTGCGCGCGCTCGAGTACAAGGGCCCGGTGCCCGGCGACTCCGCCCTGTGCTTCCACGGCTCGCCGCCGGCGATCCTATCCTGCGACATCGAGTTCTGCGGCAAGATGGAATCCGGCGAGGCGGAGCTTGCCAACATGGCGCGGTTTCTCGGGCGGTTCGCCGCCGCGAGGTGGCTCCGGCTGGGATCACCCCGCCTGCTGGGCGCCGGCATCGACAAGATCAGCAGCTACCCTTTGGGTTGGACGCCATTGCCGTGCATCCGGCATCTCGAGCTGAAGGGCACCCTATCGAGCAAATCTCCCTACGCCAATGGCGGCGAGCCAGAGGACACCGAGACGATCAGCTCCGCCTCCGCGGCCTCCGCCATGGCCGCGGTGGCGAGGATCCTGGAGCAGACTCCGAACCTCGAGGTGTTGACGCTGCTGATCCTGCACGACGTCGACGAGTTCCCCAGGTACCAGGACGAGGTCACCTGCGACCCCACGGCGGGCCTCGAAGTCCCCGGCGTGGTGCCGGCGGCGGCGATCCCGTGCTTGCGGGACGGCGTGCGGGAGATGAACGTGGTGAACTACCAGGGGCGCGTGGCGCAGAGGAAGCTGCTCAAGGTGCTGCTCGGCGCTGCGGCGGCGCTGGAGGAGCTGTACGTGGTGTTCCCGCCGGGGAAGTTCGAGGTGCAGTCGATGCTCATGGCCGAGATCGAGACATGGGTCATGCACCGGCCTCGCCCTGTCAAACTTGTATTTGGATAAGCAGACTTGTATTGGATACAGAGTATGTAAAACGGACGAGCGTGTTTTTTTTTTAATTTTGTTAGGTGCTGGAGCTTTTACAGCTAGGTCCCTCCCATTCTTCATAAAAGACTCTTTCTCTCTCCCCCTCCCCCCTCTCCCCCCTCTCTCTCAGGACCCGATCCCCTTTCTCTTTTCTTTCGTGGCTTGAGCCGACGCCTCCTCTGCTCAGATCCAGGCCATGGGAGGCGATCCAAGTGCTTCGGGCTTAGATCCGCAAGCTGCAAGTGCTCTTCCTCTGATCTGGTGCACGGGATGCGGGACGAGGCAGGTGGTGCGGCGTGTGTCGCAGAAAGAATGGAGCTTTGGGCGAGTTTTCTACTGTTGTCCCAAGTATAAGGTGAGTTGGTTCAATTGGAAAGGGCTCACTCATCTGTTGTGCAAGCTTTGAACTCTTGATTTGTTGAATCTTGTAGAGAGATGGAAGTGGATGTCCATTTTGGTACTGGGAGGAGGACTATGTCGATGTCCTGGCCGAGGAAGGAATGGTTGTTGCCCAAGCATCCGAGAGCAGTGGTGGCCAAGGAAGCAGGAAAAGATTTGGAGTTGGCAGAGCAATGGCGCAAGATGGAGATTGGAGCATGACCGGAAATGCAATGGTGAAGAAAAAAGATGAACTTGTAGGCATTGGGAGGGAAGTAGTTTGTTTGCTTAAGGCAATTTGCCTACTGTGTCGGTGTGTTCTCTTTGTATTGTTGTTGATCCTATTTGTTCAACTAATGAAGTGATGCAATATCATGTATGATAAACTTATAAGTGTGACATTCTTGAATAACAGTTGTGAGGTTTTCAACAAATACATTATAGATGCTAGGGAAATGCCAGTTCTCAGTATGTTGGAACAAATCAAGACACAACTAATGACACGACATTATAACAAGGAGAATGAGGTTGGTGACATGTGGCAGGGCCCAGAAATCTGTTGATCTATGACGTTTTTCTCGTGACATTTTAAAAACACGTCATAGTAGCACACCATCTATGACGATTATCTAGATTTCGTCATAGATTCACAATAGTGGGTATTAGGCCCAAAACATAGTGAAGTTTTATCGTTTTCGTCACAATCTGGCCCATAACACGATGACGTTTTAGCAAATCGTCACGGCCAATAAATTAAAAAATATCATAATCCTTATGGCATTTCCTATCAAGTATGTCTCAAAAATTCTATATATAGGACAAAATAAAAATTATTGAAACTCATACACAATAAATTATATGTAGTCTATTGCATTAAAAAAAATATAATAAGATATGCAAGATATATTATTTTGTAAGTTACTTCACAAGATTGCATTAAAAGAGAAAAAACAATTTACGAAATTAAATCAGCAAAATATATGGCACAAAAGGAGGTTGTACTTCGTACCTTGTAGAAATAAATCAGATGCCTTACCATTAGGAAACCGCACTATTTGCTATGCGGTCTTGTATTCCCTTTTTTAATTCTTATGATTGCATTTGAATTGGCGGCAAAAAAAAAGCCCAAGGGAATAGAACCTGAGACCTCCCGAAATTCCACTGGGCCACAGCGCCGCAGCACCCATTCGCGAAGGCAGAGCGACGACAGGAGAAAAAGAAAGGCAACAATAATTATGCCTCAATGGGCCTCGAACCAGCGACCTTGGTCGCCACAAGAAGAAGCCTTAACACCGCGCCAAAGACTTCTATGTTTCCAAGTGGAGTTTTTTGCTCATTTATATATTTGCGTTTTGCTCGCGAAATAATACGAGCACCCTGCGCAGCGCAAGTTAATCCGGCGAAAAAAGTGGGACGAAGGCTCGAACCCGCAACCTACTGGTTCCGAAGCTAGCGCCTTACCAGTTGGGCTATCGGTAGGATGATGTTGAGGTGATGATGGCAAATTATATATAGAGTTTACATCTCGGGACCACGTGCCGGCAATTAATTGGCTGAATTGCTTCGCGAGGGAGCCGTCCGGGGGCGGTATGCCATGTGGCGCGCATAGGTTCCTCCTTGCACCATCTTTTTTTCTTTTAATCTATAATTAGAATTTATAATTAGTATTTCTTGATCATACGAACTCCAAATTCCGTGTTTGTTTTCCTGAATTTTTCTAAAATCACGATCTTTCATTTCATATCGTTTGTTTGCATACTATTTTCTATTTTTCATCTTGTTTTTATATGTAGTCTATTACATATAAAAAATAACTTGACGTATATAAGATATTTTTATGTGCTACTTCACAATGGTGCAATAAATAGAAAAAGAAAAAGAAAAAGGTCGAAAAGAAAGAAGGCCCGTTTCAGCCCAAGCAGCCCAACAAATTTTAGCCAATCGATTTCGATTCTATGGCTACGATCGTGTCCCCGGTAATATAAAATAGGCCATCCTGGAACCCTAGCACCAGCCCGCCCTGTAACAACCCTAAAATTCCCTATAGGATATGTTGAGTGCAAAATTGTGAATTTAAAAATTTTTGGTGAATTGTTGTGCATGCAAACCATTATTTAAAATTGATTCTATTGCTTCCCAAATTCTTAAGCAATTTAAACTTGAAATTTAAAATCAATTTGAAGTGCTAATGATGAAATAGTGTGATTTGGAGTTATTTGAATTTAATTGGATTTTTGGTTGGTTTGAATTCAAATTCTAGATTTGAATTCAAACTCTAACTATTTAATCTAATTGTCAAACTCTTCTAACTGTTCGTGGGCCAAATCTCCGAACCAAAGTCCATCAAACCACCCTGATCTTTCCTTCCCGAGTCAACCGACCGAGCAGCCCAGCCGGCCTTTTGGCCCAGCTGCGGCCCAGCCTTCTTCCCCTCACCGCGTCGCCGCCGCGTCGCCTTCCTCTCCCACTGACAGGCGGGTCCCGCCTGTCAGCCTTCTTCTTCTCCCTCGTCATCTTCCCCGCGTCGCTCTGCTCCCTCTCCCAAGCGCGCACCCGTGAGCCCCAACCACCCAGCCCGTCCCATCGCCCCCTGTGCGGCCCGATGCGATGCGGACGCGTGTCCGGAGCCGCCCACCGCAACCATCTCGCCGTCCGTGCCACGAAACCCTAGCGCCATCCCCTTTAAAAGCCACCGCCGGCCGCCTTCCCTGTTCAAGCCGCCACCGCCCCATTGGGGTTTCCAGACTCCAATTCGTGTGAGGAGAGGGAAGAGGAGGACCAGAGGAGGGCTGGTGAAGGAGAGGAGGAAGGGAAGAGAAGCCGAAGCTTCTTCCCCGCGTCGCCGCCACCAGAGCCGACGCCGCCGTTCGTGGAGCAGCCGAAGAGGAGCCGGACCTGGGACGGGAGAAGGAGCACGAGCACCGGAGGAGCACCGCGAGCCCTTCCTCGAGCTGCAGCGAACCCCTACTGGCCCCTAGGTGAGCGCCGCCGTGTCTCTCCCCTTCTTCTCTGTCTCCGGCGAGTTCCGCCGCCGTTGCTAGCCTTCTGGGACCCGACCATCGAGTCGTGGCCGTGAACGTATGCAAGAACCCGTCGCCGCTAACCCCTTTTGCAACCCGCCGTCGACCAAGCCCCGCAGCCGAGGCCACCGCGGCCGAGCTCCGCTCGCCGCGCGCGAACGTCGAGGCCGTGTCGCGGCCGTGGGTGACCACGTGCCCGCGCACGCGCACCTAGCAGCGTCCCAGCAGTTGCTGAGGACTGCGCGCGCGCGAACCACCCGTAGCCGAGCCGTCCGAGCCGAGTCTCTGCCCGCGCATCGCCGGCCGCCGTCGCGCCATGGTCGCGTCGCCGCCGTTCGCGTCGGGAGCCCAAGCCAAAGCCAAGCCGAGCCCTTTTTCACTCCGTTCGTGTTCGTCGAACCATAGCCGAGCTAATCCGACCGATCATGACCCTAGCCGAGCCATTTCCGGCGAGAACCGCCGCCGACCATCGCCGCCGGTCGTGCACCAGTCCACACCGCGCGCGCGCTGCTTCGCGCCGTGGCGAAGCCACACGCCGGACCACACCCGCACCACACACGAGCACCCGTAGACGATCCCGAGTCGGCCACAGATTGATCTCGTGCACCCGGCTCACCTGAAACGCACTCTCGGTTCACGGTGGACTTAGTCCACCAGAGCAGCACCAGCAGTGCCCCCCTTCGTGGGCCGAATCTTGCGTTTAAGTCCAGTTAACCACCCTAAACTATCTTGGCCCATTCACCATTCGGCCCAATTCCAGCCCAGCCATCGTTTAATCTTTTTCTTTTAACCGCGCTGACGTATGGGACCCACTTGTCATACTCTGTGAGTCACTGACACATGGGGCCCACTGACCAGAGCTGACCGTTGACCGCTGATCGTTGACCCGTTGACCGTTGACCGGTCAACGCTGACGTCAGCAGGGCCCACTGCTGACGTCATCCTAGGTGGACCCCACTGCTGACGTCAGCATGACATCATGCTGACGTCAGCAGGCTAATTTTTGTCTGTTTTTCTTTTTCGGAAATTAATTAATATTTTCAGAAAATGATTTAAACTTCGAAAATTAATAATAAATCAACCGTAGCTCAGAAAAATATGAAACCAGTTTCTATATTTTTCTAAAATCATGATCTACGCGTTAGTGTAGAGTTTGGTATTATTTGGGTCTTTTTTCATCGCTGTTTTGGTGTTTCCTTACTAGTAGTCGCGTCTTATTTTATTTTTACGCAACCTTAGGAGCTCCGGAGAGTCTGGAGGAGCCGGACCACTTCGACAATTGCTTTGATGAGGACGAAGACCTTTGCCCAGGTTCACGCCCGACCATTCTCTGAAATACCTATTAGACATGCAAACTAGTATGCTAGCGCTTTACTTTACTCGCATGATAAACCTGCACTGCCTTTGTTATTATCCTGTCACCTTGCTACCTACTACTCACTTTATGATTATGCTATGCTATGCATGTGTTGGGATGGTTGTGATTTGATTCTCTTGGCGTGAGTTGTGGGTGGTATGGGAGGAGTAGATACTCGCTTTACCGACAATTAAGGACCGAGTCGTGCCCCAACTTTGGACGTGGGATTACCGTGCTCACCATCTACCCAGTATGGGGAGGGTTCCAGCAAGCCTACTCTAGTGCGGCGCCGAGACTGTAGGAGAATCGAGCTTGATATGTGTAGGGGGGATTCGTTGCGGCGTAATCTCCCTGATTTACCACGGCCCCCGACTGGCCCCGGTGGGAAGGTTTCACGACCCTGGGGCAGATGTTAGATCGGATGTTTCCCGAGCCCAGGGAGACAGGATTGGCGCCGTTACTGTTTAGGGTCTTTGCTGTGGGCTGTGTCTCAGGTTGGTTGCGGACTAGCCTTGCAGCCCGGATGGATTCCTGGAGTGCCACCTCTGCAGAGTGTAAACTATATGTATAGCCATGTCCACGGTTACGGACGACCCATTTCTGATAAGCCCCGACTAGCATGGGAATCTGCTTCCTTACCTCATCCTTTGATTCGAGTTATGAGAGATTGGTCCAGCTGAGGCTGTTGAGACAAGGTGGGGAGGGAGCTCACCGAGTCGACTAGTGAGTGAAAGGTGATTGGTGGATGATGATGATTTGCGGGAACCTGCTGTGGCAGGACGAGCCCGATGGGAAAATGTGAGGCTGATGGTTGGTTTTGGGGAGTGGATGTGCTTGTGAGGAAAGGAGTTGGTGATGAGATGAATTTTGGGTTATTGCTGCTGCTTGCATAAGAAACCCTGGCTCAAACCTTGATTATTTCTATATCCTAGAATAGGCCACTTTAAAGCTTTCATCATATTATGGTTGGTGACGTGGACTTGTCCCATTTCCTTGGGGACAGACTTTGGGTTCTTAGGTGAAGACCCCGACCATGAGTTCAACCAGGACGGGTGGTACGATTGATGGGTGCGCGCTACGCTCAAGGATGCCTGTGGAGGAGTGGACCCTGATGATCTAGCTACCGCTGCGCAGTTGTTTCTTATTGTCGATTTAGCCCGGAGGGCTTGTACTAGACGCTATGTTTTTTTTATATATGTCATGTAATGAATCTTTTATCGTTGTATGGATGTGATATTCGACTGAGATGAGTTCTGTACGAGATACCTGCTATTCTTGGGACTATCTCAAGGGTACAGGGAGTCGCATTCTCGTCGTTGGGAATCCGGTTCGTCACATTTGGTATCAGAGCCATACTTGACCGTAGCGCGTAACCCTTAGAACGGACACTTAGGACAGAAGCTCTAACTGAGTCATCTACTGTATATGAAACCCCTTGGACTATTTGAAAACTATATATAAGTATATCTCAACTATTTACAAAACTTTTACCCTTACCTTACTAACTTGCTAACTTACTAACAACCCACAAACTATCTGGCAGATGGAAGGAAGAGGATCAGCAGATGAACAACAGGAGATCAGGACCACAGGAGCAGACTGTGGAGGTTTGGCAGTGCTACTGAGGGAGGTGTTGCGTACAGTGGGGATAGACGTGGACAATGTCTTCTACGAGGGCTGGACCTACGGCCCTGGTGAGGGAGTACACACCCGGTTGCAGATGGTAGTACCCAGTATCCCTGGACGACCAAGGTCACTGATGCTACGAGCAGCTACCAGCGAGAGCACCTTCAGTCGGGCAGTGCAGACTATAGCTATGAGGATACTCCGACTTGCCACACTTGTGTACCAGAACCAGCTCAGCCACACTCATTTCCGGTACCTACCGAGGGCTCTTGAAGATCCAACAGACAAAGACGTAGTCAGCTTGCAGGCTCACGCAGCAGACCGAGAGCAGAACGTGACCCTACGGACCTCAGTTCAGTGCATGATTGAGCAGGAATACCTAAACATTGGTCTAGAGGAGAAAGTTGCCAAGCTGAAAGAGAGGGTATGGAAGCAGGACATCCAGCTGATTGAGAAGGACAACAGGATCGCCTTACTTGAGGAGCAACTCAAAGCTAAAGCAAGAGAAGTCAGAGTCTTGGAATACGAAGCTCGCAACAACAGACAGTTGGCAGGACTGATCCGAGCAACTCACCATGCTCGAGATGTCCGTCTGGAAGATCAACTCGCAGAGAAGGACAAAGCACTGGCAGCCAAGGAAGAAGAGATAGAAGAACTGAAGGAAGAAGTATATTGGTTGGACAGTCACAACTCAGAACTTCAGGAAGAGGTGGATAGCTACAAGGAGAAGAGTGGACGAAACTACCAGCTGATGAAGTACTTGAGTCTTCAACGGATTATGGCAAAGGATGAAGCTCAAAGGACCCTTAGTAGTTGGGTAAGATCATACAGGAAGAGGGTAGCAGAGGTGATCACAGTGAACCGAGGACTACCAGAAGAACGTAGAGTTGAACCCAGAACAGAGCACTACAGGGTCTCACCAAGCCGGATTGAGCCGATACCACTACCTGAGGCTCAAACCCTTACCCCCGAGATGACAAGACTGAGACAAGAACTGGCACACCTAGAGAATCAGATGACAGGACCTGAGATGGACACAGTGAGGTTGGCAGCGCGCCTCACGGACACTCTCCACGATGACAGACAGTGATCAAGCAGCAGACAGAGACTGAGGCTGTGAGGTTGGCAGCGCGCCTCACAGGTACTTTCAGCAGTATGAGACAGATGCAGTAGGCAGTATCAGCAGATGTCAGCAGTAGTGATGAGACTTGTATCTATCTTCTTGAGCAGATGTTTAGACTTAGTAGATCATGACCACCTTTTGGCTCAACCACGATGTAGCATCCGCTTAGATGTACTAATCCTCAAGGTTCCAGGAGCTGACCTCGGGATAGTACTCATGTCTAGGGTGTAATGCTGTTATGAATGATCGATCTTTGTGGCTGTTCTTGCAGTTTTATTGATGTTCATCTTGAGTGTACTTTAGTGTTGAGTCTATTTCATGTGTGCAGCTCCTACTCTAGTTACGCTAACCTAACCCTTACCGACCGCCACTAAATCTGCTCTATGAAAAATACAGCAAGATGTCGATCAGAAGATCCAACCGACTGCTTGCACATTTTGAGGAAGCTGAGCAAGAAGAGGCAGCAATGGCAGCTAGAGGCGGAGGACGTGTTAGAGGTCATGGTCGCGGAAGAGCAACAGCTGCAGTTAGAGGCAGGGGCCGTGGACGCGCAGCAGGCGTGCTCCAGCCCGAGAACAACGCAGCAGGTGGAGAACAGGAAGTGGAAATGGAAGAACCAGCAGTGGAACCTCAGCAGAACCAGCAGAACGACCAGCAACCACTGCCACCGCCTAACTTGGTAGAAGTGATGACTACTCAAACACAACTGATGCAACAGATGGCACAGGCCAACACTCAGATGATGCAAGCTATGCAACAGATGCAGGGAAACCAGAACCAGAACCGTTAGGGACACCGTGAGGAAGACCTACAAAGGAAGATTGAAAGGTTCATCAGGCTAAAAGCACCCACCTTCAACTACTCGGACGAACCACTCGACGCACACGACTGGTTGCGTACCATCGAGACGAAGCTGGACCTGACAGACTACACTGAAGAGGAATGTGTGGCCCTTACGGCGCACCAGCTTGAAGGAGCAGCGAAAGCATGGTGGGAGAGCTACTGTGACTCTCACGTGAACCCAGCTCAGATCACCTGGCTAGAGTTTTGTGAAGCTTTCAAAGAGTACCACATCCCAGAACAAGTCATGGTGCATAAAGCAATGGAGTTCAGGACAATACCCAAGGAAGTTTGTCAGTAGCTGAATACGCTCGACACTTTGCTAAGATGTCAAGGTACACTCCTGAAGACGTCAACACTGAAAAGAAGAAGCAGTTTTGGTTCCAGCGTGGTTTGCACAGAGGTTTGAGGACAGCACTCACAGCGAGTTCACACAGGTCACTCAGAGAGCTGATTGATAGGGCTATCGCAGTTGAGAAGGAAAGAGTGGGTCTCGAAGATACTTGGAGAGAGAAGAAAAGAAAGGTTGAACAGTTGCACAACCACAGACTAAGTCAGAGGCCGAGGAGTGGCCAGAGAAACCTGCTCAGGAGAAGCTTTCAGCAGAGCAACAGCCAAGGAAGCTCGGGGTTCAACAGGAACAGTTACCAGGGTAACCGAGGCAGTAACAGCAACAACTTTGGCAGCAGAGGTAACAACTACAGCAGCTTTGGTAACAGAAACAACAGCTACTCAAGTCAGGGGAACCCCAACTGGAAGCCAAACAACACACCCAGAGTTGGTGGAGGGACCTCAATGGTCTGTTTTGCTTGTGGGAAGCCCGGTCACAAGTCCTTTGACTGTCCGGAGAAGAAGAACAAACAAACCCCAGCCAAGGCACCGGTACCTGGAGGACAGGACAGGCAGCCAACAACAGCGCAGAGGGGACGCCTCAACCACCTGACAGAGGAAGAAGCCGAGGACGCTCCCAACGTTGTGCTCGGTGAGTTTTTAGTAAATGGCATTCCAGCTTTGATATTGTTTGACTCTGGAGCAACTGGATCTTATATCTCGACAAAGTTTGTGAAAGAGCAGTCACCCCCGACAATACCTAAGGCTAGACCTATAGTCACTACTTCTCCCTTAGGAGAGCTTAGGTGCACCTTAGAGTGCCCAGCAGTTAGTTTGATGATAGGTGGGCAGGAATTCGTAGGAGACCTGACAGTCCCGGAGTCAGACGGAATTGACGTGATACTAGGAATGGACTGACTTACAGAGCAGAAAGGAGTAATCAGTTGCACGCCCAGAACAGTTGAGTTGACACACCCTAGCGGAGTCAAAGTAACAGTAGAACCACAAAGAAGGAGAACAGGGAAGAGATCCAGAACATGTATTCTGAGACAGTTGGTATACTCTATCGAGGAAAAGACGATCGAAGAAGTGCCTGTAGTATGTGAGTATCCTGACGTGTTTCCCGAAGAACTACCAGGATTACCACCTGACCGAGACGTAGAGTTCATAATCGAACTACAACCAGGCACAGGGCCCATTGCCAAGAGGCCGTACATAATGTCAGTGGAAGAACTGGAGGAACTCAAGAAGCGGCTGAAAGAGATGCTTGAAAGCGGGGTGATTCGACCAAGTGCATCCCCATGGGGATCGCCAATGTTGTTTGTGAAGAAGAAAGATGGGTCAATGCGCATGTGCGTAGACTATCGATCCCAGAACGTAGTGACGATCAAGAACAAGTACCCATTACCGCGGATTGATGACTTGCTAGATCAGTTGAAGAAAGCCAAGTACTTCAGTAAGATTGATCTGAGATCGGGATACCACCAGATGAAGATTAGGGAAGGCGACATTCCCAAGACAGCGTTTGTGACTCGGTACGGGCAGTACGAGTTCACCGTTGTGTCCTTCGGTTTGACCAACGCACCTGCTTACTTCATGGACATGATGAACAAGGTATTCATGGAGGAACTAGACAAGTTCGTGGTGGTGTTCATTGACGACATACTAGTTTACTCAGAAACAGCCGAAGAACATGAGGAGCATCAGAAGATTGTACTAGAGAAGCTGAGGCAGCATCAACTCTACGGGAAGTTCAGCAAATGTGAATTTTGGTTAGAGAAAGTAGCCTTTTTGGGTCACGTGCTGACAGCTGAGGGCGTAGCAGTAGACCCAGAAAAGATTGAGGCAGTAGCAGAATGGAAGCAGCCGAAGAGTGTCACGGAAATCCGAAGCTTTTTGGGTTTGGCAGGATACTATAGAAGGTTCATTGAGAACTTCTCCAAGATTGCCAAGCCAATGACCGAACTACTCAAGAACAATGTCCCATTCGAGTGGACGGACAAGTGTGAAAGAAGTTTCCAAGAGCTCAAGCACAAACTCACTACAACGCCAGTATTGACACTGCCAGATATTCGCAAGGATTTCGTAGTCTATTGCGATGCTTCGAGACAAGGTTTGGGATGTGTTCTGATGCAAAAGGGCAAGGTTGTTGCTTATGCATCAAGGCAGCTGAGGAAACATGAGGAAAACTACCCCACACATGATTTAGAACTGGCAGCAGTGGTACATGCATTGAAGATCTGGAGGCACTACCTGATTGGAACAAGTGCGATATCTACACGGATCACAAAAGTTTGAAGTATTTCTTCACCCAATCCGAACTGAACATGAGGCAGAGAAGATGGTTAGAACTGATCAAAGATTACGACTTGGAGATACACTACCATCCTAGCAAAGCCAACGTAGTGGCAGATGCCTTAAGCCGAAAGAGTTATTGCAACAACTTGATGATAGAAGAAAGTCAGCCAGAACTAGCAAAGGAATTGTATATGCTGAAACTCGAGCTAGTAAAAAAAGGAAAACCCCAGGAAATGAGGGTGAAGTACAACCTAGAAGACCGAATCAAAGAAGCTCAAGGAAAGTGTCCAGAAATCCAAGAAGTAAAAGAGGATATCCAACGAGGAGTAGCACCTGACTTCAGAGTAGATGAAGCAGGGACAGTATGGCTGAAGGACCGTATTTGTGTACCGCAGGACAAGGAAATCAGGAGAACAATTCTCTCAGAGGCTCACGAGTCCAAGTACTCGATACACCCAGGATGCACCAAGATGTATCAGGATCTGAAGGATAAGTTCTGGTGGAAGAGAATGAGAGAGGACATAGCAGAGTATGTAGCCAAGTGCGACTCTTGTCGAAGAATCAAGGCAGAACATCAAAGGCCAGCAGGACTGCTGAAACCACTAGAAATTCCAATGTGGAAGTGGGAAGATATCAGCATGGATTTCGTGGTTGGCCTACCTCACACTCAGAAAGGGAATGATGCCATTTGGGTCATAGTTGATCGACTGACAAAGGTAGCCCACTTTATACCAGTCAAAAGCACACACCTAGTAAGCAGACTAGCAGAACTATATATAAACAACATTCTCAAGCTGCATGGGGCACCAAAAAGTATTGTGTCAGACAGAGGACCACAATTCACAGCTCAGTTCTGGAAAAGCCTACATCAAGCCATCGGGACAACCTTGGAATATAGCACAGCATACCACCCTCAGACAGATGGGCAGACCGAAAGAGTGAACCAGGTTCTTGAAGACTTGTTGAGGGCATGTGCTCTAGCATACAGTACAGACTGGGAGAAGAGTATATCTTACGCAGAATTTTCCTACAACAACAGTTACCAGGCCAGCCTACGGATGTCACCCTTTGAGGCATTATATGGCAGGAAATGCAGAACGCCTCTAATGTGGTCAGAGGTGGGAGAACGAACATTCTTTGGACCTGACATGATTGTAGAAGCAGAAGAAAATGTGGCCAAGATCCAAGAGCACCTGAAGGCAGCTCAGAGCCGACAAAAGAGCTATGCAGATAAAAGGAGACGAGATCTAGAGTTCGAAGTAGGGGACTTCGTCTATTTGAAAGTGTCACCCCTCAGAGGGCATAAGAGATTCCAAGTGAAAGGAAAGCTAGCACCCCGTTTTGTAGGACCGTATCAGATACTGGAGAGAGTAGGAAAGCTAGCCTACAAGCTAGACCTACCAGAGGACCTAGCGGGAGTACACCCAGTGTTCCATGTATTACAGTTGAGGAAGTGTCTAAGAGTACCAGAACATGAGATCAAAACGGAAGCGCTAGACCTACAAGACACCTTGGAGTACCTAGAGTACCCAGAGAGGATACTAGACAGAGCAGTCAAAGAGACCAGAAGCACAGCTATTCCATTTTGCAAAGTGCAGTGGAGCAATCATTCAGAAATAGAAGCTACTTGGGAGAAGGAGTCAGTACTAAAGGAGAAATACCCCCACTTGTTTAAACCATAGGTAATCACAAATCTCGAGGACGAGATTCTTGTGAGGGGGGGGAGACTGTAACAACCCTAAAATTCCCTATAGGATATGTTGAGTGCAAAATTGTGAATTTAAAAATTTTTGGTGAATTGTTGTGCATGCAAACCATTATTTAAAATTGATTCTATGGCTTCCCAAATTCTTAAGCAATTTAAACTTGAAATTTAAAATCAATTTGAAGTGCTAAGGATGAAATAGTGTGATTTGGAGTTATTTGGATTTAATTGGATTTTTGGTTGGTTTGAATTCAAATTCTAGATTTGAATTCAAACTCTAACTATTTAATCTAATTGTCAAACTCTTCTAACTGTTCGTGGGCCAAATCTCCGAACCAAAGTCCATCAAACCACCCTGATCTTTCCTTCCCGAGCCAACCGACCGAGCAGCCTAGCCGGCCTTTCGGCCCAGCTGCGGCCCAGCCTTCTTCCCCTCACTGCGTCACCGCCGCGTCGCCTTCCTCTCCCACTGACAGGCGGGTCCCACCTGTCAGCCTTCTTCTTCCCCCTCGTCATCTTCCCCGCGTCGCTCTGCTCCCTCTCCCGAGCGCGCACCCGTGAGCCCCAACCACCCAGCCGATCCCATCGCCCCCTGTGCGGCCCGATGCGATGCGGACGCGTGTCCGAAGCCGCCCATCGCAACCATCTCGCCGTCCGTGCCACGAAACCCTAGCGCCATCCCCTTTAAAAGCCACCGCCGGCCGCCTTCCCTGTTCAAGCCGCCGCCGCCCCACTGGGGTTTCCAGACTCCAATTCGTGTGAGGAGAGGGAAGAGGAGGAACAGAGGAGGGCCGGTGAAGGAGAGGAGGAAGGGAAGAGAAGCCGAAGCTTCTTCCCCGCGTCGCCGCCACCAGAGCCGACACCGCCGTTCGTGGGGCCGCCGAAGAGGAGCCAGACCTGGGACGGGAGGAGGAGCACGAGCACCGGAGGAGCACCGCGAGCCCTTCCCTGAGCTGCAGCGAACCCCTACTGGCCCCTAGGTGAGCACCGCCGTGTCTCTCCCCTTCTTCTCTGTCTCCGGCGAGTTCCGCCGCCGCCGCCGTTGCTAGCCTTCTGGGACCCGACCATCGAGTCGTGGCCGTGAACGTATGTAGGAACCCGTCGCCGCTAATCCCTTTTGCAACCCGCCGTCGACCAAGCCCCGCAGCCGAGGCCGCCGCGGCCGAGCTCCGCTCGCCGCGCGCGAACGCCGAGGCCGTGTCGCGGCCGTGGGTGACCACGTGCCCGCGCACGCGCACCTAGCCGCGTCCGAGCAGTTGCTGAGGACTGCGCGCGCGCGAACCACCCGTAGCCGAGCCGTCCGAGCCGAGTCTCTGCCCGCGCATCGCCGGCCGCCGTCGCGCCATGGTCGCGTCACCGCCGTTCGCGTCGGGAGCCCAAGCCAAAGCCAAGCCGAGCCCTTTTTCACTCCGTTCGTGTTCGCCGAACCCTAGCCGAGCTAATTCGACCGGTCTTGACCCTAGCCGAGCCATTTCCGGCGAGAACCACCGCCGACCATCGCCGCCGGTAGTGCACCAGTCCACGCCGCGCGCGCGCTGCGTCGCGCCGTGGCGAAGCCACACGCCTGGACCACACCCGCACCACGCACGAGCAACCGCAGACGATCCCGAGTCGGCCACAGATTGATCCCGTGGACCCGGCTCACGTGAACCGCACTCTCGGTTCACGGTGGACTTAGTCCACCAGAGCAGCACCAGCAGCGCCCCCCTTCGTGGGCCGAATCTTGCGTTTAAGTCCAGTTAACCACCCTAAACTATCTTGGCCCATTCACCTTTCGGCCCAATTCCAGCCCAGCCATCGTTTAATCTTTTTCTTTTTCTTTTAACCGCGCTGACGTATGGGGCCCACTTGTCATACTCAGCGAGTCACTGACACATGGGGCCCACTGACCAGAGCTGACCGTTGATCGTTGACCCGTTGACCGGTCACTGCTGACGTCATCCTAGGCTGACCCCACTGCTGACGTCATGCTGACGTCAGCAGGCTAATTTTTGTCTGTTTTTCTTTTTCGGAAATTAATTAATATTTTCAGAAAATGATTTAAACTTCGAAAATTAATAATAAATCAACCGTAGCTCAGAAAAATATGAAACCAGTTTCTATATTTTTCTAAAATCATGATCTACGCGTTAGTGTAGAGTTTGGTATTATTTGGGTCTTTTTTCATCGCTGTTTTTGTGTTTCCTTGCTAGTAGTCACGTCTTATTTTATTTTTACGCAACCTTAGGAGCTTCGGAGAGTCTGGAGGAGCCGGACCACTTCGACAATTGCTTTGATGAGGACGAAGACCTTTGCCCAGGTTCACGCCCGACCATTCTCTGAAATACCTATTAGACATGCAAACTAGTATGCTAGCGCTTTACTTTACTCGCATGATAAACCTGCACTGCCTTTGTTATTATCCTGTCACCTTGCTACCTACTACTCACTTTATGATTATGCTATGCTATGCATGTGTTGGGATGGTTGTGATTTGATTCTCTTGGCGTGAGTTGTGGGTGGTATGGGAGGAGTAGATACTCGCTTTACCGACAATTAAGGACCGAGTCGTGCCCCAACTTTGGACGTGGGATTACCGTGCTCACCATCTACCCAGTATGGGGAGGGTTCCAGCAAGCCTACTCTAGTGCGGCGCCGAGACTGTAGGAGAATCGAGCTTGATATGTGTAGGGGGGATTCGTTGCGGCGTAATCTCCCTGATTTACCACGGCCCCCGACTGGCCCCGGTGGGAAGGTTTCATGACCCTGGGGCAGATGTTAGATCGGATGTTTCCCGAGCCCAGGGAGACAGGATTGGCGCCGTTACTGTTTAGGGTCTTTGCTGTGGGCTGTGTCTCAGGTTGGTTGCGGACTAGCCTTGCAGCCCGGATGGATTCCTGGAGTGTCACCTCTGCAGAGTGTAAACTATACGTATAGCCGTGTCCACGGTTACGGACGACCCATTTCTAATAAGCCCCGACTAGCATGGGAATCTGCTTCCTTACCTCATCCTTTGATTCGGGTTATGATAGATTGGTCCAGCTGAGGCTGTTGAGACAAGGTGGGGAGGGAGCTCACCGAGTCGACTAGTGAGTGAAAGGTGATTGGTGGATGATGATGATTTGCGGGAACCTGCTGTGGCAGGACAAGCCCGATGGGAAAATGTGAGGCTGATGGTTGGTTTTCGGGAATGGATGTGCTTGTGAGGAAAGGAGTTGGTGATGAGATGAATTTTGGGTTATTGCTGCTGCTTGCATAAGAAACCCTGGCTCAAACCTTGATTATTTCTATATCCTAGAATAGGCCACTTTAAAGCTTTCATCATATTATGGTTGGTGACGTGGACTTGTCCCATTTCCTTGGGGACAGACTTTGGGTTCTTAGGTGAAGACCCCGACCATGAGTTCAACCAGGACGGGTGGTACGATTGATGGGTGCGCGCTACGCTCAAGGATGCCTCTGGAGGAGTGGACCCTGATGATCTAGCTACCGCTGCGCAGTTGTTTCTTATTGTCGATTTAGCCCGGAGGGCTTGTACCAGACGCTATGTTTTTTTATATATGTCATGTAATGAATCTTTTATCGCTGTATGGATGTGATATTCGACTGAGATGAGTTCTGTACGAGATAGCTGCTATTCCTGGGACTATCTCAAGGGTACAGGGAGTCGGATTCTCGTCGTTGGGAATCCGGTTCGTCACACGCCTCCACTCCGACGCTCCTCTCCTCAAGCCGCCCCCGTCTCCTCCGCCTCGCCGCCGCAGCCTCCTTCGCGCGGCCTCCTCGCGCGGCCGCTGCCTCAACCTCGACTTCCAGCTGCAGGAGGGCGGCCGCAAGCTCAGAAGAAGGTGAACTCCCTCTGTCTGATCTTCTTTTTTTCCTTTACTTTTCTCTATTTCATTCCCCATCTATCTTGCCTGAAGCTCTCCTCCTCCTCCTCCTCCTCTATTCCCTTTCTGATCTGGTGAAGCTCCATTCCCCTTCAGATCTGGTGAATGGGCCATGTCCCTGGCAAGATCCATGAGCTGCAGTCCATGGGTGAGTAGCGGTGGGTGGGGCATGGACTCAAAAGAGGTTGGTGTGACTGCGGCCGAGAGCTAGTCACACTATGGTGCTGATCCCGTTGATCTGAGCAATGGCGGTGGCTGCAGCACCGCGCCGGCGCCCGCCCTAGATCTGCTTGCTGGCGTCTTCTCCCTCGCGGCTGCATGTGCAGGACAAGAGTCGCCATGGCCACCCGAGGTAGGCTTGCACCTTCCATCCACATGTTGTATTACAGAGACATACTCCGTAGATTGGTAGCAGTCTTGCTTCGGTACGTGATGTACATGTACTACTGAAATGTATTACTGAAACACACAGCTTGGTATACGTATGGATGCATCATGTCTTTCATAGGTGGTGAAACTGGAAAGGGATTAGGAAATTATCCCTCTAATATATCCCTGTGTAAATATTGACATGTTTTTTCAAAAATAAATGCAGTCAACCTTATATTTAGTATCTGCATATGTAATCTGTAGGGACATCGAAGGTGCCCAAAATAAGGTCATGTTATTTCTACAGGTCTTTGAGCATACATTTCTGTTATTGCACATGTCTGTTCTATGATCTTTGAGCCTGTTATCTTTGAGCATTTCATATGTGATATGTTATTTCTACAGATCCCAAAATATGTTGTATGTTATTGCACATTTAGTATGTGTTAGCAGCCACGGCTAAACAATTGAGCATGCATTTCTGTTGTGTCGCTTTCATGCTTTGATTAGGCAATCATTGCTTTGAGCATTTACAAATTTTGATTAGTGTACTTCCTGGATGCTTGTGCTAGCAAGTTAATTGCTTTTCTTATGATCACATTGTGCTGAGTGGCTGCTGGCTACTTCTTTGCGTCTGCATCTCGAGGGCTTGCCGGTGTTGGTCCAGGCGGTGCTCTCCAACGCCCCAAATGTGCAGCCGGAGGCCACCACGCAGTTCAGGAAGCTGCTGTCCATCGGTGAGATTCGGATCCATCTAACTATAGCTTTTTTCTTTGTTACTAAAACGATAGTCATGCTGTAGAATGTTGTCACGGAATGGTGTGGACAGAAAAGCACATAGAAGTGTCTAATTCTGAATGCTGAAAAATCACATAGAACTTTTTCTACTATTTTGGTACAAAATTCCAGCTTCCATTTGGTCCAGATTTATATAACAATGTTTAGAGTATCATGCTGTGGCCTATTCATGTTCAAACCAATTTTCTCTGAATCCATGTGATGCCTGACTCTGATGCTTGTGATTTCAAGCATCAGTTATCTGATGACAGTCTCTGAATGACATACAACAACAACAACAACAACAACAACATAGCCTTTTATCCCAAACAAGTTGGGGTAGGCTAGAGGTGAAACCCAAAAAGGCAACAAAAAAACAGAAAATAGATGCTCTGAATGACATAATTTTGCTTATCTGTACAGAAAATCGTGAATGTGTCCTCTAAAGTTCAGTTTTGGAATAGATGCTCTGTCACTATGTAAAGATGATCTCATTGTATTTTCTTCCTTTACTTAACTACCCTTCATGATTATTGTGTAACATGTTTACTGGGATGACATGTTGCATATGGTCTTCCCTTCCTTTTTTGGGATTTCTGGCTTGTTCTGTCATTTTGGAATTAGAAAAGGTTTTAAGGTCTCATTCTTTCTATTTTTTAAGCAGACACTTTGGAACACGGCATGGCTGATGGCTGTCTCTGCATCGTCTTTGAGGAGGTATTGTTGTCTGGCTGATCTGTTAAATTAGGTACACTTTGTTTTCTCGTTGAACAGATAGTCTGAGTTAATTTGTTCATGGTGTTCCTTGTTCCTCAATCCTGCCGCGTAATTTACTGTCAAGTACACTTGCCATTTGGATTTGTAAGGCTGTCTGCTGATTTGTGGTAGTTCAAATGTGTTAGATTATAATAAGAATGTGTTAGATTTTTACACCATAAATACTTGGCCTTATCTGTGTTAAAAGTTTGAATCTTCTTATTATTTTTTACCGAGACAGTAACATATCCTCTTAGAAATGCATACTAAGTGCTTTAAACTGAGAATATATGCATGATGCATGCTACCCAAACAACTTATGGTGTGATCTAGAATTGTGATGCAATCAACAGTGCTGAGTGGCTATAGCTATAGCTCGACTTTGACCGGATCTGCTTTTATGAATTAAATCAGTAGCTTGTAAGTTTTCAAAGGTACAGTAGCATCTCAACTGCATTTTGCTCAGTTTTACGAACAACAAGGATAGTTAAGTTTGATTACCTTTCAGATTTGATTTGTTACTTAATGCTTTTGTGTAAACAATATCTGGTATTTTGGTTGCTTGTTCATGTATATATATTTGTTCTGATGCATATTTTTATTTTGGTTGTAGATTATTGACGAGGTCCAATGGATGCAAGATGAAAACATGAAATTTTGATGTGCCTCTGAAATATTGATTCTAGTATTTGTTGTAATTTTCTTGTGGATGATGTAATTTTGATACATGGTCTGAAAACTTAGTATGTCTTTTGGGCTAAAATAACTGAAAACTTGGTATGTCTTTTGGGCTGAAACGGCTGATATGTCTTTGGGTGACATGGGCTAAGCCCATAACAAAATGGGCTTGCAATTGGGAAGCCACGTCAGCGTCCATGGTGGCTGCCATGTCAGCGTCCACATCAGCTACCATGTCAGCTGCCATATCATCGCCATTGCAACTGCCATGTCAGTGGCCACGTCATTGACATGTCAGCGGCCACGTCATTTCCATGTCAGCGGCCACGTCATCCTTTCCAACCACCTCATTGCCACGTTATCAGCCACATCATCCGACATGTCAGGTGGTTGTGACGTGTCAACAGGATCCGTGACGTTTATTTTCGTCACAAATAATGGGCTTGGGCTGGGTTGTATGGGCTTGAGACTGGTTTATGACAATGTCGAATTGTCATGGATTGAGTTAATCTGTGACATTTTTGTTAAAAACGTCACGAGGTCCAACCGTGACGCTCAATACATGACAAAATTTTAGAGCGTCACGGGTACTGTTTTATGACGATTTTTCAGTGATCTGTGACGAAAACTAAACGTCATAGATCAACAGATTTCTTGTAGTATTACTATATGTGCTAAAAAAGGCTCTAGCCCAAGTATTTGGAGTCATCTTTTCAAGCCAGTGATAAGCCTTCTTGTTTAATGTCCTCATTTTCTGCATATTTTCATTCCATCTTGTCAATGTGGTTGACCTAGCACAAGCCAGAGCTGGTTCTTCAGATTTTCACCTTTGAAATGCTGCTAAAAATTAGAGTACAAGTGTCTCACACAGAATCTGTGCTCAGATTCTGTGAACACTTGCTCAACAGCTGGGATTAATCCCTTTTGTTTGTCTTTCATCACTGTCCATGGACAAGTGTTTTCAATCCCAAGATCTTCCTTTAGTGTCTGCAAGAACCACTTCCATGATGCTAGAGACTCAACCTCCACTACTGCAAAGGCAATGGGATAGATGCAATCATTTGGGTCAATATTAGAGGCATTATTCCTCCATACTATGTCTTTAGGTGGCAACCATCTAGGCATATTAGAGGTCTGCAACCACTCAAGAAACCCCTCTTGCATGCATCAAGGGATACATACAGTGAACTAAACAGGTTTCCATCAAGCTTCAAGAAGAAGGTACTTCCTGGATTGCTCCTCCTAAGCTCATGCCCATAATCCCAAATCCTTTTGTACTACTCCTCTTCATCACCAAGTATCTTTTTCATTGCAAGCCTTCTTGCTCTTTGAAGCTTGGTTCTAGGAGGTGTGATGTTCAACTCTTTCTGGACAATTCTTGCAAAGTTTGCAAGTGTCATCTTCTAGTCAGCTCTGAATGTTTCCAGATACTTGGAGGCAAGCCACTTTGATGTGCATGTCTTGAGCACCCATTGCTTCTGACAGTTGTGCTCACCATTATAGGTCTTTACCATCATACCCTTAGTCCTAGTGTCAGTGGATACATACAAATTCCATGGACAGCCATCTGCACATACTGCTCTAAGCCTCCTCTTCTCATTTCTTGGCATGCTGATCTGCACCCTATGCTTCAAGCTATATTCTGAGATAGCCTTTCTAACCATCTGAACTGAATCAAATATCATGCCCACCTTGAATACATGATTTTTCAAGTCTTCATCTCTAAATGACTTAAATCTCATCCTGGACTGACCTTCATCCTCAGAGTCTGGCATGTACAATTTATCTTCATCACTTGACATATCATCCTCTTTGTCAGAATGCAACCTGCCCTTTCCTTTTTGGCTGACTGAAGCCTTCTTGCCCTTGCCTATGGTCTTCCCTTTAGCTACATCCTCATCAATAACATCTTCATCAACATTATCAACAAATAAGTCATCATCATTATCATCAAGCTCATAATCACTATCAATGAAGTCTGAATCACATTCACTTCCAGTGTCTTCATGTCCTGCAACATCTGAA
The DNA here is from genome assembly GCA_033239725.1 of Echinochloa phyllopogon. Lineage (NCBI taxonomy): Eukaryota > Viridiplantae > Streptophyta > Magnoliopsida > Poales > Poaceae > Echinochloa > Echinochloa phyllopogon. Next base: position 20,035,447 of record BTCW01000016.1, read on the forward strand.
GAACTATCTGTTGATATGCCAACTTCACCATCTCCTCTTTTCTTCAAGTTTGAGTAAAATGCTGGCAGCTTCTCATCTGCTTTCTTGTCAACACATTCAACTTTTGATGGGCTAATAACCTTGGGCAGTGAAGTAATTGGGTTAGCTACTATGTCATCCCAATTCAACCCCGGTATATTATCATCATGATCAAAGTACACAACAAAGTTTCTAAGCTTGTTCACTAGTGCAGCCATAACCACTGTGTCTCTGTCTGTTGAAATCATTCTCAGACCATCTGACAAATCCTTTCCAGGTAGCAACCAATATATCTTCAGAGCAGTTGATATAGGATAGCCTAGTTGCTCTACGAAATCTGAAAGCCACAATGGAGACCATGTATCGACCTCACAGAGATCAAACCAATTCACTTTCTCATCAATATAAGCCCTGTTTCCAGCCTGACCAACGAAAAAATCGCCGTGAACACCTCGACTGTAAATTGGTCACTGTCGGCTCCTACATTACCAGAAAGAAACACATTACAACAAGGAAAACATCTACTGCTCTTTGGTTTCTTAAACCCGCAACACAGTTCTTCCGAAATCCAAAACCCTAGGTCAAAAAAATCCCCATTTGCGCAACCACAACCAAACTCATCCACAAAAATACCTCCTACAACCACTACTTCCATGGATTGAGGGCTCGATTCACTTACCGTATACGGGCGGCGGTTCCCCTTCCGGACGCAAGGCGGGAACCATCTTGCCGATTCGTTGGATCGGCAAGGGAACCCACAGGCGGCGGGTACTCCTCGACCCTCCTCACCCGCTTCTTTTTCTTGCCGTGCCGCCGAACAGCTTCGTCACTCTCTGCTCCGCCGTCGCCCTCCTCCCTCCTCTGCCCAGCGACGAACTCGAAGAGGAGATGGGGAAAGAAGTGAATACGAGGGGAGATGAGGGGCCTCCGTGCTTATGTCCATAGGCTTGACCATCCGCACGCATTGCTCACCTGGCCCCTCCGTCCACGCTGGCGATGCCACGTCGGCGAAATGGCTTCCACGAGGAGGTTATGGACCTAAATGGCACAAACAAACAAGTTTAGGGAGTCAGAAACCCATTTTGCGAGATCGTGGACCTAAGTGGTACCTCGCGACAAGTTCAAGGGCCCACGGTGTATTTAACTCTTATTTAATCGATGTAATCAGCATTTGTGTGTTGTGTTTAAGTCCTGCCTGTTCGGCTGGATGGTTTCCAGCCAGCCAGCAGTGTTTTTCTATAAGCAGAAATCAGCACCAGCCACCAACCAGCCAGCAGTATTTTTCTCTCAGCAAAAACCAGTACCAGCCACCAGCCAAACGAATAGGTTTCATTCACAATTAATACAGTACCATGTCACCATTTTTAATGATGTGGAAGAGAATTAATAAAGAGAGATGGAATGAGTTTCATGGTGATGAAACCTGGTGTACACTCTTTCCAAGATAGTTGTGTCTTGCATGTGGCCTTGGAAATAACAAACAATGAAACTTTGCATTGAGAGAATCTATTTTAACTATAAATTAAATATTATTTTACTTATGTGGTATTTTTGGAAACGCAAACATAAAATGTAGATTGAGAATGGCCTGATCAGCATTTACAGCGCCACAAAAATACTGTCTCTGCGTGCATCTAGTGCTTATGCGTGAGTGCTTCTGTGTTCATCTACTAGCATATTTCATCATCGTGAGTTGTGAGAGAGAGCTGGGCCAACACTCCTCGCTCCCGGCCTCGGCGGTCACGTATAGCGCGGTCTCCCCGGCGTCCGTCTGCGCGGCGGCGAGCGCGGCCTGGGAGGTGCTCGAGGCCTCGGCATCGGCCAGGAGCGCGCGGACGGCGGCCGCGTCGGCGGATTGGACCGCCGCGAAGAGCCCCAAGTGGGAGAGCGGCGGGAGATCCATCGGCTCCGGCTCCGGCGCACGTTGCCGCCGGCGATCTGCACTGAACTAATAAATGCATGGCATCTGATTCTCCGTCCGTCTCCATCTGCTTGCTCTTTGGCCGTATCGTTGCGTTGAGCCCAGGGCAGCCGGCAGGACAGGGCAATTGTTGCTCAACTTGAACCATGAAAAGGCCACAGCATAAAGAAGCAACAATGCAATGAATATGAATCAACCAATCCCTCGACACACGCTGATGATTGAGCGGCGAAAGAACAGCATCTGCCAAAGAATGGAAACACCAATGCAATGCAATTGGTTCATGGAACTGAAGAATTTTATATTTATTTGGTTTCAGTTGAATGCTAACTGTTCAATCTAGTAAAGGTCCTGTCATTCAGCAATGTGATTGATTTCGTAGTGTTTTTGGTGTCTTGGTGATCAAAACAATTGGTGTAAAGCTCAATCAAAGTTGATTTCTGTTGACGCTTTTTCTGGCCAACACACGCGAGTGCCGAATCGCGCAAACGAAGAAACGATGAACTCGCCGGTTTAGGGATCCGGTCAGACCGGTTCCCCTCGGGAGCTTCGGGATGACCTAGAATCACCACCTCGGGAGGGACCCCGTCGGAGATGGTGCGCCTAGGGTTGCTCTGAGATCGGTCAGGCCACTCAGAACCTCCCTTAACGCCGTAGAGACAAGCAAGGAAAGCAAAGGGGTTGGAAAAGCTAGGGTTTGGAGATAAAAATAGAAAAGATAATGTTTGATCGATTGGATGATAACTCAATCGGCCATGGCCCTTTATATTTATAGGGTGGGGAGGTCTTGCCCCGCACGGAATCCTTTTACAATTTGTAAACAACTAGGACTCCTAATTCTACTCCAACTCGGATCCAAACCGGTCAGACCGCTCTGGCAAACCGGTCAGACCGGTTTGGCTGTTGCCAGATCGGCTACAGGGAAACCGGTCTGACCGCTTCCTGAGGTCGGTCTGACCGGTTTGCGTGGCTTGCCAATTTTGGGTGCGAACACATGCCCCCCTGTTTTCTAGTAAATTTTATGCACTAGAAAACATGCTAAGGTCGATGTTTACAGAATTCACCGGCCATTTTATCCTAAGGACGATTCTCAACATGAATCGGCTATATCCTATCAAGCACTTTGCCAAACACTTGGATGAAACTTCTTCAAGTATCTCCCATTGAGAGCCCTAGGCAGTTGTTGACCTTGTAAGGTTTCCACCATATAAGAATTTCCTGAACAAACCTTTATAATCTTGAAAGGACCCTCCCAACTTGGAGACCATTTGCCAAACTTGTTACTCTTCATCCCTATAGGCAAAACTGTCTTCCAAACCAAATCACCTACTTGAAAGGATTTGAGTTTTACTTTTTTGTTGTATGCTCTCGCCACTCGCCTCTTATCTTTCTCAATTTCTTCCAAAGCCTCCAAACGCTTGTCAGTCACTTCATCAATATTATCCATCATCAAAGCATAATATGTATCAAAATTAAGATTATTTTGCTTTGCAAGTCTATATGCGCCAAGATTCACCTCTACAGGCAAAACGGCCTCTTGACCATACACAAGCTCAAATGGAGTAACTTTGGTAGCACCATGTTTAGAAATTCGATGAGCCCATAAAGCTTCAGATAATACCTCATGCCATCTTTTAGGATGATCTTCTACCTTCTTCTTAATGAGCTTTATCAAAGTTTTGTTGCTAGATTCCGCTTGACCATTGGCTTGAGCATAATATGGAGATGAATTGAGAAGTTTAATACCATAAGAATTGACAAACTCACGCACCTCTTTGGATATGAATGAAGTCCCTTGATCCGTAGTCAGAGTTTGTGGAATGCCAAACCTATGTATAATATTTTCTCTGATAAACTCAATCACTTCTCTATGTGTCATATTCTTCAAAGGGACTGCTTCCGTCCATTTGGTGAAGTAATCAGTTGCTACAATCACAAAACAATGGCCTTTTGTAGAAGAAGGATGAATTTTTCCAACAAAGTCTAACCCCCATCCCCGGAAAGGCCAAGGTTTGATAATTGGATGCATCATTGCTGCTGGTACCAACTGAATATCTCCATGTTTCTGACACTCCTCACATCCTTTGTAGTATTTAAAACAATCGGCTATCATCTTGGGCCAATAGAAACAAGCTCTCCTAAGGAGCCACTTCATCTTGGGAGCCGATTGGTGAGTACCACAAATTCCTTCATGAACCTCTGCCACAGCCAACCTAGCTTGATCAGGACCCAAACATTTCAAAAGCAAATCATCAATCGTCCGACGATACAACTCATCACCATCCAAAACGAACTTGAGAGCCCACCGTCGAATTTTTCTGTCAACTGTACCGCTAGGATTTTGTAAATAACTAATCAGAGGCCTTCTCCAATCATCTACTTCGTCTTGATTGCAAAGAACATCCGAAGTAGCATCTTCACCAGACAACCGGTCAGACCGGTTCTCTAAAGCGGTCAGACCGGTTGAACCGGTCAGACCGGTTTGAGGAAGCGGTGCGACCGGTTCCTCCAGAACAGAACACTCGGCTTCTAAAAACACTGGTCTTTGTTCTTGAAAATTTCTTTTCTAAACGTTATAACCAGATGCTTGCTGAGCCAGAGCATTTGCCTTTGGATTCCTTTCTCGTGGTACATGACAAATCACAAATTCATCGAAGCAAGATATAATATCAAAGCATTTATCGAGATATGCATTTAAAAATCCATCTAAGCATTGACATACCTTAGAAACTTGTTGTACCACCAGCAAAGAATCACCATAAGCTTCCACATGCTTTACTCCCATGTCATGCAAAATTCCCAATCCGAATAGAAGAGCTTCATACTCGACTTGGTTATTAGTACATTTATGATCTAATCGGTTAAGTGCTTCAAAAATAGCCCCATGAGGAGAAGTAATAACAATTCCAATACCACAACCACTTTTGCAAACCGATCCATCAAAATGCAACTTCCATGGAGTAAAAGTAACATAACTGACATTTAAATCAAGTTGCTTATCCACTCTATGTCCAACAATAAAGTCGGCTACTATTTGACCTTTCATTGAAGTTAATGGTTCACAATGCAAGTCATATTCAACTAAAGCATAAACCCATTTGCCGACTCTACCACTTAAGATTGGTTTGTGCAACATGTATTTAATTATGTCGGTTTGACATGCTACTATGCAAGTACTAGGTAAAAGATAATGCCTCAACTTGGTACAAGTATGATATAATGATAAACATAACTTCTCAATAAAAGTGTACCTTGTCTCGGCATCCAACAATCTTCTACTCTCATATGCAACCACATGTTCCTTTCCTTCGGTTTCTTGAGTCAAAACACCTCCAATGACATTTTCTTCCGCCGCCACATACAACTTGAATGGAACTCCACTCCTAGGCGCTTGAAGGACGGGTGGCGAAGATAAATATTGCTTGATCTCATCAAATGCTTCTTGTTGTTTTGCCCCCCAAGTGAAATCAATGTCATTCTTCAACCGAAGTAAAGGAGTAAAAGCATTCACCTTCCCGGACAAATTACAAATAAATCTCCTCAAGTAATTTACTTTGCCCAAGAACCTTTGCAAATCTTTCTTGCAAGTAGGAGCCTTTACATTGTTAATAGCTTCAATTTTCTTAGGATCTATCTCTATGCCTTTCTCATGTACAACAAATCCCAAAAACTTTCCAGCCGATACACCAAAAGCACATTTGAGTGGATTCATTTTCAGTTTATATCGACGCATTCTTTCAAATGCAAGTCTTAAATCAGCCAAATGAGAATCTACTCCAGCCGATTTGACAACAATATCATCGATATAAACTTCTACTATAATACCAAGCAAGTCATGAAAAATCAAATTCATAGCCCTCTGATATGTAGCACCGGCATTTTTTAAACCAAAAGTCATTACTACCCACTCAAATAGACCAACGAAACCTGGACATAGAAAGGCCGTTTTGGCTATATCCTCTTCGGCCATAAATATTTGATTATAACCAACATTACCATCAAGAAAACTAAGAATTCTATGTCCAGATGCAGCATTAACAAGAAAATCAGCTATAGGCATAGGATATTCATCTTTAGGAGTAGCTCTATTAAGATCTCTAAAATCAATGCAAACACGAAGCTTTTTTGTTCCTTTCTTTTCAACAGGCACAATATTAGAGATCCAATTAGCATATCGACAAGGCCTAATAAATTTAGCATCTAGCAACCGATTGATTTCTTCTTTCACTCGGTCATAAATATCAGGATTAAAGTTTCTACGAGATTGTTTAAAAGGCCTAAAACCAGGTTTAATGGGTAAACGATGTTCAACTAAATCATGACTTAAACCAGGCATTTCATTGTAACTCCATGCAAAACAATCAGCATACTCCTTTAATAATTTTATTAACTCAGATTTAAACAAAGGATCAAGATTCTTGTTTACAAATGTCGGCCTAGGCACAGTACCATCACCAATATCTACCTCCTCTAGAGGATCAGCCGACGTAAACCCTTGTCCCAATTTGCTTAAATCATCAAAATCTTCAATGGCCTCACACATATCGTTCTTATGCGCCCGATAGTGCTCACGCCTCTGCTGTAACCACTCTAGATTTGGATCCATCAGATCATAAGAGATGGTATGGCCAGATCTCCAATCAGCCTCATAACAGCAGTAGCAAAGCCATCTTTAGTGCAACCAATGATCTCACAATCAGATAAATCTAAACCAGATAAACATTTAAGATTTTCATGATCAGTCATGGTAGAACTATCGGCCACTGCAACACAAGCCGACGCATCTCCATGAACAACTTCTACTTCATCATCTATCCATTGAATCAAAAATTGATGCAAAGTAGAAGGCACACATTGGTTTGCATGAATCCAATCACGACCAAGGATTAAACTGTAGTTATCTTGTGTCTCAGCGACGAAGAACGCAGTGGCCAAAGTCTTGCTCCCAATAGTAAGCTCCATAGAAGCAACTCCCTTGGCGCCCATAGGTTCACCTCCTCCAACGCCGCTGATGGTCATATTGGTTTTGATCAACTCCTCATCTGAACCTCCCAGCTTCTTGAACAGAGAATATGGCATCAAGTTAACTATCGCCCCTCCATCCACTAGCATGCGAGAGATAGGCTTCCCATTGATATGACCCTTCATGTATAAAGCCTTCAGATGACTCTCATCAGCTTTGGGCTTCTGGAAAATAGCCTCCTTTGGACCAAAATCAAGTTGAGCAACGCTTTCTTCTGACAATACATAACCATCCATAGACATATGAATTACGTTAAGCTCAAAATTTGTATGTTCAGGAGAAAAACCATAATCAACAAGCTCTTCATCGTCCTCTGAAGTAGATACCGATGATAGCTTGCCATCACAAATCATAGGAGAAGGAGAAGAAAAACCGGGTGGCACGTCGGGCAAAGCGGTCTGACCGCTTTCGTCAACGGTCTGACCGTTTCAACCGGTCTGACCGACCCCTGAACCGGTCTGACCGGTTCTGTCTGAGAGCTGGTCTTAGCTTTCCATTCTTTTCCTTGTGGAATCATGGGCCTGTACTTGTTGAAAGCTTCGTCCCTCTGCTTCTCTAGCTCTTTCTCCTTCATCTCCTGAAACCTTAATCGCTGAAGCTTCCTCCTTTGAGTACGAGACAAACCAGGAGGACACCATCTTGGCAAAAAGTATTTGGAGTTGGAACCACTCCCACTGGCTTCACCATCAGCAACAGAATCCTTCTGAATCGGTGTCTTAACCTGATTGTCCGTGACGATCGGTACTTTGCCACCGTTTCCAAGGGGAACATTTATCAACCCAATCTGAATAACATCTTGATTTGTAGTCCTCTCTGGGTCAATATCCATCTTATGCACCTCCTCACGCTGTTTTGGCTTGTAAACTTGCTTCATAGGAGGTTTTGCCGATTTCCCAAGGAAACCGGTCTGACCGGTTTGTGGAACCGGTCTGACCGGTTGGGTCTGGTGACCCTGACCGGATTGGCAAGGTGCCAAACGGTCCCGTCCAGGTCTTGAGATCCTGTCTAATGCTGGCCTTCGCGGTCCTCCCCATCTATGTTGAAAAGATTGTTGATATGGTACCCACATCACTCCATTATCATCATAAACTGGACGGGGTGGACATGAACTCGGTGCTTCCCATTGCTGAACAAAATTCCTCTTTGGCTGAGGATATTCTTCTTGATACGGAGGCATTCTCAATCTCTTTTTTACCGGCCGATCACTTGTAACGGCCTTTTGTTTGGAGTACTTGTCAAATAACATATCAAAGGTGACCTTTGGCTTGATAGTACTCCCCTGATTCTTTGCAATATTGATTTTCCAATTTCCAATCTCCGGACGGCTCGGTTTAATCATCTTTGGATGACCTGGGGGAAAACCGGTCTGACCGCTTTCCCCAACCGGTCTGACCGGTTTGGCCTGTACAGGCTCAAACGGTCTCTGCTCGGTGGGAACGGTCGACCCTTGCCCCCCATGTTCAGAGGCCCTCACAGTGACCTTGAATGTCTCCCTGCCATCTGGAGTTGTCTCACATGCAACTTCTCGAACCAACTCTTTTCCCCTCAAATCAGATTTTGCTTCACCAATCACAACATTCTTTCCCTTGGTTGCTTCGGCTTGATGTGGCCGAACCAAGACCTTAGGCTGCTGCAAATCCATGGTATTGACAGGGAAAGGAGCTTTGTCCACTTGCATCTCATGGAATGTCAAACGACCTTCATTTATGGCCGATTGAACCTGTCGACGAAACACATTGCAATCATTAGTGGCATGAGAATAAGTATTATGAAACTTGCAATATGCACGCCTTTTTAATTCTTCAAGTGGAGGCAATTTATGAGATAATTTGATATTTCCAGATTTAAGCAATTCATCAAAAATACGATCACACTTGGAAACATCAAATGTAAACTTAACCTCTTCTTGCCGACCTTTGTTAACCGGCTTAAGTGATGTACAAGAGTAAGTTTTTTCTTTAGAGGGCCACACAAATTCAGCAGCAAGTACTTCTCTATCACTATCACTTGAATCATCAGATTCATAGTCAACCATATGAACATTAGAACGACGTGATCTAGAAGTATCTCTCTCTTTTTCTTTATTCATTCGGTTTTCAACAATTAAAGCTCTAATTTGAACTTGTGCAACCGAAAGAAAATCAGAACCCTCTATTCTATCTCTTATGGACGATCTCAAACCTTTTAAGCAAATATCAGCAAGGTCCATATCAGTGATTGACAAATTGAAACAACGATTTTTAGTTTCTTTAAATCTCTTAATGTAAGCAGAAACAGTTTCATCTCTACTTTGTCTAACCGATGTCAAATCTGTCAATTTTAATTGCAAGCTCCCACTATAAAAGTGATCATGAAACTTACGTTCTAACATATCTCAAGATATAATAGAACCGGGAGCAAGCGAAGAAAACCAAGCAAAAGCGGTGCCAGTCAATGATAAAGAAAATAAATGCACTTTAAGAGCATTATAAGCACCCGCTTCTCCTAGTTGGGCTATGTATTGACTAATATGTTCCCACGTGGTTCGGTCATCATCTCCACTAAATTTAATCAAATCAGGCATACGCCAACCACGTGGAAGAGGAAAATTATCAAACTCAGCATTATATGGTTTTTGATACAAATTTGTATTACCAATATCAACACCAAGTTTACTTTTCACTACATTAGCCAAATCTTCTCTAAATTTATTAAATTCAGCCCAGTTAGAATTATTTGGCTGTTGGGTCTGTACATTCTCCAAATTCATCTTATTTAAGTAGGGAGCAACCTTAGCTTGAGCTAGCCTATAACTTTCAAAAACATCATCAGGTATAACGTTTCCTTGAGCAGATGTATTAACTGTTGTACTATATTGAGGTCTAGCAGTACCTAAAGCATTAGTGTGAGCATAAACCATCGAATCAGGTGAAACAGAAAGCGGTATAGGCTGCTCATGCACCAATCCAAGCGCACTGGTCAGACCAGTCTGACCGGTTCCCTGATCCGGTCTGACCGGTTTGGCCGTGTTCGGCCCGGTCGGTTGGAACGGTAGGGATTGACCAATGGCAAACTCAGGTGGCATACCATACATGTATTTTTCAGTATTAACATTGGGTATGGGTGCCAAGCTAAGAAAAACTCCACTACTAGAATTAATTTTAGGAGCGCTACTACTAGTTTCATTATTGTTAAAGCAAGTAGTGGTCCTATCTTTTTCAAGATCTTCTAATCTTTCTAAACGAGCAATTCATCTCTTTCTACACTATTTTTAGGAACGGTAGTAGAAGGAGAATTCTGTGATTTACTTACAGTGGGTATTACCTCAACTCGATTGTCGTTCAACTTGATCGCCGGTAGCTCAAATTCTTGCACTCTTGCCACCTTGCCATGACGATCTTTCTTGATGCCAGCCATGAATTGCAACTTCATGAACTCTTGCAATGCATCTAAATTCTTCTGCTCCTCCGGAGTGAGATCTTCTATCGAAGCCGTGATGATGTTATCCGCATCAAGATCACATCGAGATCCCATCTTGTTTGGAGCTTAGATCGAACGGTCTTTGACAACCAGATCTTCTATGTTCCCCAGCGGAGTCGCCAAAAGTGTGTTGACGCTTTTTCTGGCCAACACACGCGAGCGCCGAATCGCGCAAACGAAGAAACGATGAACTCGCCGCAGCCTCGCCCAAACCGGTCAGACCGGTTTAGGGATCCGGTCAGACCGGTTCCCCTCGGGAGCTTCGGGATGACCTAGAATCACCACCTCGGGAGGGACCCCGTCGGAGATGGTGCGCCTAGGGTTGCTCTGAGATCGGTCAGGCCACTCAGAACCTCCTTGAACGCCGTAGAGACAAGCAAGGAAAGCAAAGGGGTTGGAAAAGCTAGGGTTTGGAGATAAAAATAGAAAAGATAATGTTTGATCGATTGGATGATAACTCAATCGGCCATGGCCCTTTATATTTATAGGGTGGGGAGGTCTTGCCCCGCACGGAATCCTTTTACAATTTGTAAACAACTAGGACTCCTAATTCTACTCCAACTCGGATCCAAACCGGTCAGACCGCTCTGGCAAACCGGTCAGACCGGTTTGCCAGAGCGGTCTGACCGGTTTGGCTGTTGCCAGATCGGCTACAGGGAAACCGGTCTGACCGCTTCCTGAGGTCGGTCTGACCGGTTTGCGTGGCTTGCCAATTTTGGGTGCGAACAATTTCTTATGTACCCAGGTTCTGACATGATCAGCCATGACTTTTGTGAAATATATATGCACATGACCTGGTATTCTGTTTCTTCCTTTGTTTGTGAAATAAGAATGATTATTTCAGTGCTGCTATTGTTTTTGATTAAGCAAGTGATTAAGAAAACTGCACATACCAAAGTAGATATCATTCTCAAAAAAAAACCAAAGTAGATATCTTGCCGCTGTTCATAGAGGTTATTTTTTTTCATGTGATGGAGCGATTTGCAGAGGACATGTCATACATACATCTGTACAGAAAAGGTTGCTGGATTTTTTTTTGTTGCTTGCTATTTGACATTGTCTCACCACATATATATTTTATATACTACTTATGGAGTAGAACCCTGCTTTAAGAAACTACGTTCAGCCATGGATGCGCAAGTTGACCTGAATGATAGCTGCAAGATATCTACTTTGGTCCATTTATTGTTGGACTGCTAAAGGGAAATCAAAGGGTTGTGTTTAGCATGGTACATTATCAGCATTGTCAGGTAGTACATGGAAGTGTACATTACAGATTACGAACTTCTGGACATGCCTGAAGATATATTCAGCAATTTCTTCTCTTCCTGAAAATTGTTAACAATTATGTACTGATAATAATTTGCCTGATCGGAACCATCAGAAGTTCATCGAATCAGAGTGAAATTACACGAGCAAACCATTCTGGAATTTGTGCACAAATCCCAAGTTCCCAACGATCATAGCCAGATAATTCTGATGATTGCGTAATCAATCAGCAAACACACAATGAAAAAGAAGTGCTGCCACCTATGGCACATTATATAGCAGCGGCGATAAGTTATCAAACAACTAGCTGAAAAATCTGCTTAACAGTGGCACTTAAAGTCAGCGCCCGCTTCGAGACTGGAGACTCCAAGGACTGGCTCCTACAGCAGACCGGTCTCCTTCCAGAACTTAGGTTGAGCTTGCCAGTGGGTTCAGAAGTTTCTTCTGACTGCATTTTAAGTTCAGTGGATAGTTCAGCTATGCAGAAAATAGGTTAATGTTTATGGTAGGAGTAGAGCAGAGCAACAACAACATCACTGATTCTCAAAAAAAAAAAAAACCAACAACATACGTGAAACAACCAACCTATCTAATCCAAGCTCATCAATCGTCCAGATATATACCATAGCAAAAACAGGGAACGATCGGAGCCCAACAATACTGAATTCAGTAAAGCAAGTTGGAACAACTAAGTAGTAAGTAATACTGAATTCATATGAGCTATATGAAATATGGCTACAAATTCAAATTCAACTTTTCCATAGTATTTGTGCTGAAGATTTTTTAATATGGATTATGCAGATCCGGTGGAGTACACCAGTAGCTGCAGTACACACCAACAATTCCATCTCTTCACGGGCTGCTAGCTTCCATTCCCCTTCTCTTCCAGCTGCACAGTAGAAACGTTTTACAAGAGGCCGCTGCACCACGTCCAGGAGGCCCAGAAACTCTAATTTGCAGTTAGCCGGCCCACCACCACACCCCCTCACCTCCCGTCCTCCTCTCCCATTCTCACCCCTCTCCCTCCTATCTCCGCGGCGGCGCACCCAGGGAGCCTGCGGCGGCCTCCGCTCCCAGATCAGCCCCCACCGGTCACGCCCCAAACCCAGTCCCACCAGATCACCACCGCTCCTCCTTCCACAAAAGCAGCGAGGAGTCCGAAGGGGGAGGCCCGGCGCATCCAGCCGCCGCGTAGGAACAAGACCCCGGAGCCGCCGCCAACCATGTCGTCGATGATGTCGGCGCTGTCCAACTGGCTGGTGAACCCGCGCCGCAACCCGCTCGCACGCCTCCACATGCACGCCATCTCCTCGCGCCTCAGGAAATACGGTAATCCGTCTCTATCCCGCCGGGGCTCGGCTCCCTTCGAGATTTCGTCCTTTTGCATCTGAATGGCGGCGGTGCGTTTTGGTTCTGATGCGTCGTGTGTGTGTGTGATCTGGTGATCCGATCCAAAAGGGCTGAGGTACGACGACCTGTACGACCCCTACTTCGACCTGGACATCAAGGAGGCGCTCGGGAGGCTGCCTAGGGAGGTCGTCGACGCCCGCATCCAGCGCCTCAAGCGCGCCATGGACCTCTCCATGAAGCACCAGTACCTCCCCGAGGACCTCCAGGTTCGTTCGCCCGTGCCCTCATCTGGATCCCTAGATTCCTATGTGTCTCTTTTTGAACGAACAACACTCGACGAGTGCGTTTCTATTAATATAGCAGAAAAATAAGACTATAGCCCTGGAAGGCCATAGGCAGGAAAACAGAAAAGAAAAAGAAAACAACTCGCCCGGTTGAATTGGGACCTCAACACGGGTTACCGCTCGACTACACTCACTAGCCGGTTGGATTGGGACCTCAACCACGGCCACACACTACTCACAACGACGACAGAGGAGACAAACACAACCGTAGCTTCCACCTACAACCGCACACCTGCAGGTATCAAAGCCTAAGAAGTGATCCAGCGCCGATAAAGGAGCCGAAGTGACAGACACCACCACACCTAGAGGGCCACTGCCGTGCAGGACCCACCGCCGCCGCGCTGCTGCACCCAAACCAACCACCCGACGGCATGAAAACCACCGAGTCCAAAGCAAATCAACGCGCGGGGGCCTCGCCACATCCGCCGTCTCTTGCGTGCGCGGGGACCCAACCCGCCACTCAGCACGCCTCACTCTCGTGCACGGGGACCTCCAACCCCGCCACACGGCTCCACGCTCTGGACTCGTTTCAAGAATTGCCGTCACGGTGGCAAGAAGAGATGCCCCGCCCCCCGGGAACTGTCTCAAACCTCCAGATCACCGCCGTGGTTCGAATCATCACGTTGCTTTCCCCCTCGCCCAAGACACCGCCATCGAGTCAGAAGACTAAAGATGTCGCCCGCGTCGCCTTTCGACGTTGTATCACACCAGGTGGGTTCAACAGTGCTGAAACACCCCACCGCGATCCGCTGCAGGCCAAGTCGTCACCAGTTGTCGTTGCCGCAAGCGCCGTCTTTCAACGCTGTTCCGCACCGCACTGGAGATTGTCAAGCAACAGCAGGCGCCGTGGAACGCTGCAAGCAGCTGGATAACACCCGAGAGAAGACCGTCGGCCACCAACCGGAGAGCAGGCGTCTAGGCGTGAGGTAGACAACCCCCTGTTCGCATGCCCTCCGACAGATTTGCCACCACCGTCCGGAGCAATCGCGAGTAGTAGGCCGGCCGTGCCGGCCGATCGAACGTGTCTCTAGAGACGACGCCTCCAAGGAGGTCACGGCGCCCACAGGCGCCGCCGTTGCTCGTCTAGGAGCTGGACAGAGTTTTCACCCAGAGACCTCGTGCAGCAGGGTTGCAACTCCCAAATGACGCCCTCAATAGAGAGAGCGACGCCCGGAGGTGCCGCCGTCATTCCACCAGAAGAATCTGGCAAGGGCTTTCGCCCGGAGTGTCTAGCCCCCGCTGCACGCGTTCACCGCGGCAAGCCGGCACCACCACTGCGGTCGTTCAAACCGGTGGGCGTCACTGTCGCAGCACCACTCAGACCGCCGCCGAAGCCCCGTCTCGCTGTCGCCGTCCTGTCTCCATTGCCACGCCGCTCCCCACGACGCCCGGCCGGCTGAGCCGCCAGCACGCGCGACGCGGCCTCGCCCCGCGCTGCCCTCCTGGCGCCTGCTCCACTGCCGCACGCATCAGCCACCGCCGGAGGCCGCACGCCCACTGCCACGCCTGCCGCCGCCGCGCATCTACTCGCAGGCCGCCTCCCTGCGCCCTCTGCCTGCCCGAAGCGAGGCGCACGCGTCGCCTGCGCTCGCCTCCTGGCCGCCGCCGGCCACGTGCGGCCTTGCCGCCGGGCGCGTCGACCGTCCGCGCCGAGCGCCGACACCCCACCGGGGCCTCGCCGTCCTGGCCTCGCTCGCCGGCCGCAACCCCGGCTGCCGTCGGCCCTGGCCGCCGCCACTGCTGCCGCCTCTCCGCCGCGCGCAGCCGTTCGCAACTCCGCGCGCCCCACTGCCGAAGCTCCTAAGGCGCCCTAGATCCGGTCGTGGAGGGCCCGGATCCGTGCCCTCCTGCTCTCGCCGCCGCCAGGGAGGCCCAAGCCGGCGAGGCTGCTCGGCAGGTCGTGGTGGCCGCATCCACCATGGATCCGTCGAGGGAGAGCCCCGCCACCGCCGTCATGGCGTGCCGCGCGGGCTTCCGGCGGCCCGCTCGGGCAACGGCGCGGCGTACGGGTGCGAGGGAGGGGGGTGCGGCGGCGGCTCTATCGCCCGAGCCACCCACGCGGGGAAGACACGCTACGGTGGCGTGCGAGATTGCACGAGATAGGTTCTGGATTGCTTTACTGAAAGCTTCTGCAGTGACTCTGTGTTATGTGGCTGATTAATTACAGTACATGTTAAGTGAAATGTGTAGGGTGATTGATTTGAGTGGTACATGTGATCCAGATTATTCTACTTGCCTGATGGTTTGGTGGTTGGTCCATCAGGCTAATCTACAATGCAGTTTCATGTTATAGTTGTTCACAAAACCAATTAAATTAGGAGAGAATGATTCTGAATAGGGTGGGCATTAAGTTTCGATAAGAAATGAAACTACAGTGGGCATAAGAATGAGAATGCTGGAGATTAGGATATATCATATATATATATGCCTTCACCCTGGTACTGCAGATTGATCCCAAGATTCTTATGGAATTATTATTAGTCTTTGTCTATGCCACCACCAAGTGGTGTTTTGCATCAGATAAGAGACGTTCTGTTAGATCAATTTATGCATTCATATGCTTTTTTATTCAGTTTACCATTTTAGTTTGCAAATTTATTGGCCTTGCTTAATATTAATGATTGTCCTACATTTTGCCCTGGAGATATCCCACTTAGTTGTTTTAATGAATGCTAAAACTAAATTTTGTTTTCTTCTCTTCAGCCTTGCAGATATTGTAGAGTAATGTGTCAGAAGCTGTTAATTCATTTAAATGCGTATTTCCAATGTGTGAAATCATATTGTTATCATCTTAATGTTGAAATTCTCCTCTATAAGCATGAATTTCTTATTGGATACTCTTCTCACATCATTACACGCAATGCAACAATTACACAAGTTTTTGTTTATTCTGAAACATTTGCTTTCATTTGCACAGGCAGCACAGACTCCATTCAGAGGCTATTTGAGTGACATGTTGGCTCTGGTAAGGATATTTTCTGATGCATACATTTGTTATTTCTCCTGCCCTTCGCAAAAAAGCCAGTAAGCCACTCCTCTTTTTTCATGCATAAGGGAGCTAGTCTACATGATGGCTTATTCTTTATCCTTATCAATTATCATGTATTAAGAATGAACTGAAGCTACTATAGATTATGCATTGGCATGTGCTGTGCTAGGATATCCTGACCTTTTCTTTTCTGGGGGACTGGGTGTATCTCCTTTACTTGTGGTACTGTTTATTCACATAGGGTGCGTGAGCGTGACAGCATGGATATCAGCCTCACTGATTTTGCTTGATCATTATCATGCTGAGCATTTTATTTTCCATTATTACTTTGCTTTTGCAAACCAATACTTGGTGCAAGCTGGAAATCATAGCTTTTACATATGCATGATTTGCAACTAATATTGTCGGCATCAAACACTTTGTAGACAACTTTAACATGATGTTTGTTGCAACTCAAGGTGTATAATGTTAACTGCAGAATTGCTGTGCTGATTACACTGCTTAAGAAATTCCTTGGCTCACAACAGACGTTTTGCATGTAGATTCTTCGTGTTAGTGCTAGCCAAGTACACAACTACCTTGAAAAATAGCCCTCTGACATCACAGTATGACACAATAACAAAAAGTCTTTTTGAAAGATGTACGATTGCTTGTTATGATATCTTTCAGTATCATAGTGAGGTACTACAGGTCACGATGGTAGAAATCCTTGTTGAGGTACTAGGTTGCTTGCTTCGATGTGTCCAAGCATCATATTGATCAAGCAACAGGGCAGGAGGATAGGCTGCTAGTGCTGTCTGCAACACAAGAACATTTGTTGGGGATAATGCAGCCACGTGTAACATTATATTACTAGGTCATGTGGTATTTGATGTTCTTTGTTTAGTGGTTCACATATATACCGCTTTTGTGCCCCTTGGGTTTCTTTTAAATTTTGGTCTAGAAAAAAAAAGGGATCCTGTTGAATTCTTACAACGTTTTAGCTTGTAGACAACACCCTCATTTGGTCTTATTCCAGTACTATGAAGGGGCCACAGATGAAGTGACTTAACCCCCGATTGCACCCAAGAAATAGCATCTTTTGCTTGTTATATGATATAAATCCTTATTAAGGTAATAGGTTGCTTGTTTCGATGTGTCTCATCTTATTGAGCATACAACTGGGGATGATGGGGCCTTGCACTGCCACTTGCCTTTGAGAAACAATATATGTTTCTAGTGTTGTCTGGAACACAGAAATATTTGTTTCAAAGTTCCTGATTTGCCTTTATGCTTCAAAGTTCTTGATTTAGCCTTGTGCTAGAAAGTGCTTTCCCATTTAAATTTTATTTGATTCCATGCATTTAGTGGCCTTTGCTTGATATCCACATTTCTTGCAGGTGAAAAAGGAGAGCGCTGAGCGTGAAGCCCTGGGAGCCCTTCCCCTTTACCAGAGAACCATTCCTTAAAGTGCTGCCTAGATGTTCTCGCAAATTTTGTCTTTACGACACTAAAATGCATGAAATAAATGCAGTGGATGAAAACTGTTTTCCTATCAAGTTCCATTTTACTTGTTGATGCAATTCTGCATTGACCATGGCCTGTAGTTGTTCTTTTCTACGCTCTAATTAATGGGAACAAGTTATGTGTTCAACCCTTGTTAACTTTCTATGAAGCCTTCAGCTGCTGGGCAACTGTTATAGTCATACTGATTGATCTTGCCTTTTCTATTTCATTTTTGCCTGTTTGTATCATGCATTTATGCAAACCGCTGTGTGCAGTTTCAGCTTGCTGCGCTGTTGCCAGCTGAGATGATTGTGTTGGTTATTCGCATATCGTTTCTCCATTTGTCAGTTGTGCTTGCACTTCTACTCATCATTTTCCACATTAGATTTTTAACCGAATTGCGTTCATAAAAACTACACATTGGAGTTGTATTTCTTCTTTTGGAGCTTTGTCGGTAGGAAATTCCAACTTCCGTTTGAAACAGTGGGGTCATACAGGAAATGCGCACGATTTGATTGAACTGTATACACTGTATAGGCCATTGGACAATTTTTATATGAATCTTCTCTACGCGGAGCCATTGCGGAGATGCGAGCAGTTCGCACTCGCAGCAGCAAACGTCCAGCTGACAAGCGGGCTCCAAATGGCCGCGGCTGAGTCAACTGCCCCCATCCAAGTATGCAGCCGGCGCAGCCGGAGTGGATAAGCTATGAGGCTGCCCGCATCGGGGCGGCATCCCACACTGTACGCGCAACGTGGGCGTGCATGGCATCCCGATTCTGGCCTGCAGCGGGGCAGCAAAACGCCGCTAAAATAGTGTCCGGCCCCCAAACACGGCAAAGCTGCCGGCGTCGCGGGCGAACGCTACCCCGCCACGTCGGCGCGGGCCCATGCTCCCTCCCAACCACCTCCTCCTTCGCCGCCGCCGCACGCACACTCCGCCGCGTACGCCTCGCTCCGCCGCCGCTGGCCCGTCGGGTAGAGGAGGGGAATCCGAGGCCGCCACGCCGGCGAGGAGCTCCGCCTCCGCACGCCGCTCGCACCCACAACGGCAAGGAGCTCCGCCGTGGCCCGCGTTGCAGGGGCGCCGCTGCTGCAGCTAGATCCTCGAGGCCGGGTCCCGTCACCGCCGGAGCTCTCGCTGGAGGCCGCCGCCGCTGTCGTGGCCTGCGCTAGAGGGGGGAGGAGCGAGCGCGGACCACCACGCGAGCCGTGCTGCAGCCTGCCGCTCCGCCCGTCGCTTCGCACCGCCCGCCCACCGCCTCCTCACACCACCCGCCCAGACCCGAGCTCGAGGAGAACCCCACGCTCCGCCCATCGATTCGACAAGGCGGTCGGCGAGCGCGGAGACGAGGTTGGTGGCGCTGGGGCCCGAGGTGGCGACGCAGCTTCCTCTTTCATAGGAAAAATGTCCTAAAAATACAACATCTTTGTACTTCATAATTGTACCAACATGCATGTCGGGTACTCCAGATTTCACTATTAAAACTCTATAACACATACTATGGAAAGCATAACCAAGAAAGACACAATTTACTGTCTTTGGTCCTATTTTATGTTTCTTAGTTATGGGCACATTAACCTTGGTCAAACATCCCAAGTCCGTAAGTATAAAAGGGTTAACATTTTCTTTTTACATTGCTCAAATGGTGTTATCTGGTTGTTATTCATAGCAACATGATTCAGGACATGATATGCAGTCAATATAGCCCCACCACACTATTCCTTGGAAAGTCCCGCTGTATGTAACATGGCATTAACCAAATCAGTTAGAGTGCGGTTTTTTCTTTTGGCTATCCTTTACTGAGGCTAATAGGGAGGTGTCTTCTCGTGAATTATTCCATGTTCCTCGCAGAACGTAGTAAAAACATTAGAAAAATACTCTCCACCACGACCAGATCTAACTCTTTTGATCTTTCTCTAAAGTTGGTTTTCTACCTCAGCTTTATAGACTTTAAAGTATTGCAACGCTTATATTTGGACTTTAACAAATAAATATAGCAAAATCTAGTGCAATCATCTATTAAAGTCATGAAATATTTTTTACCACCTTTAGCCAACACGTCATTCATTTCACACAAATCGGAATGAATTTAATTCTATAGATGCCAAGTTCCTCGTCTCAGCAGCCAAATGAGGCTTGCGATGTTGTTTTGATTCAACACACACATGACACTTATAATTTTTTATAAAGGTAAATTTCGGAATTAAACTCTATTTTGCAAGATGCATGATACAACCAAAATTAACACGACAAAGTCGCGAATGCCAAACATTAGATTCATTATCAACGTTTGTAATATAATTCACAACTTTATTACAATCATCAGACAAAGAAAAGCGGAACAAGCCTCCGCTGTCATAACTTTTTTCAACAAAATTTCCAAAATTAGAAATTACACATTATTAGATTTAAAGACTAATTTAAAACCGTCTCTACACAGAAGAGACCTGTTGAATAGATTCTTCTTGATAGTGGGGACATGCTGCACGTTCCTCAGTCGAAAGGTCTTTCCCGAAGTAAGCTTCAGATGGACCGAACCAGCACCAAGAACACGCGTATGCGATCCATTCCCCATCGACAAGGAGGAAGTCCCTCCTGCCTGATAAGATGAAAACAAGGAAATGCTAGTACAAACATGAATGTTAGCATCTATGTCAATCCATCACTCAGGTGAATGACATACTGAAAGAACTGTAGGTAATAGATTACCATACCCGACGTTCCAGCAGTCTCACTAACAACCATGTTGGCATTGCTTCCACTGTTCTTATCCTTGCGGTGTGGACACTTTCCAGCGAAGTGATCCGGGCTACCACAGCAGTAACACAACCCTGTCTGATGCTTCTTTTTTTTTGAACTGAGCCGTTTGATTAGTCTTTGTTTGGTTTCCGTTGCGGCTTGTTATTCCTTTTGTTGGATGCACTGAAGTTCTTCTTTTGCACCAAGTTGGCACTAGAAGATCCAACAATCCCTTTTCTATATAAGTATTTTGCCCTTGCCTTCTCTTCCACATCAAGAGTGCCCATGGGACTGGCAGTTGTAAACTATTTTCTCTTGTGTTTCAAAGAGGTAGCAAAATCCCTCCAAAAAGGTGGCAGCTTGGTAATAATACCTCTAGCCACAAACTTGTCGGGTAACCGTTATGGAGCGTCCTTTCTACAGTTCTCATGATCTTTAGCCAGCGCCTCAAAACAGGTTATCGGCCCACAAAGTTTTCAGTGAGAACACTTATGATGGCGCCTCAAAACAGGTTATCGGCCGCCACGAAAGCCCACTCCTCCTCTGGAGTGAACTGTTCGGGCTTCCCCTGTATGACATGCATAATGTTCATCGCTGTCAACCACAACGTAACTCTTTTGCGCCAACACTTGTAATTTGATCCACCAAATGCATTTGGTTTAATCGATGCAACAAAACCGACTACCAAAGGCCTATTAATAACAAAGATTTTTGGATTGTTAGAAATCTAGGTATTTTTCGATATATTTTAATTCCAAAAATTAACAATAAATTTATTATAACAGTGAGTGATCTTGTGATAACAAAGTATGTGCGTGTATTCAAGTTAAGTCTCCAAATTAATAAGAACAACAAGAAAAACCAGAACCAATTTTGGTTTAGGATGTACCTAGAGATGGGGCCGGTACCGGAGGCACCGGATGCACCGTTACCAGCTGGATGAATAGTGTTAACGATCCTCGACGGGCATTGCTCGAAGTAGTCGATCTAATTCGGTGAAGTGGCGAGTCGATGCAGTAAAGTCCCTCGAACTGCCTTCTAGAAGTAGTCGTTCATTTGATGAAGATAGACGCCGGAAGTAGTCGTTCGCTCGATGAAGATGGACACCGAAAGTAGTCGTTCAGGTTGTGGAAGACGGCTGCCGGGAAGTAGTTGTTCGCGTGAGGAAGCGAGCAAGTCGCGTATCTCGTACGCTCTCCAAAAACCTTATCGTCTACCTATCCCGAGCAGGATCGCTAGGCAGGGAGGTTCGGAGACTTTTGCACATGCAAGCAGTGTGCGCGCAAAACTCGCGTCAGGAATGCAAGAAAGGAGCAAAACAGTGAAAGAGAATGGAGAGGTTTCATGAAGAGGAGTACCAGAGAAGGTTCGGGAAAATTGCATATTTGCCTTGGAGGAGAGACCTCCTTAAATAGACACACAAGGAGAAAGGGGTGAACCTGGACACTCACAGCCAGCAACTGCCATTAAATATCAGTTACTCTCACCAGGTAACGGTCATTTATCAACCAACGGATAGGACTATTATAAATAACACAACGTTCACAGCACCTTGCTTCATCTAACTCCCTAGCATTTACAAGTGGATCTTTAATTCTTTTGATTAATTGAGTGTTGACGTCAATTTCGGGCCAACACACGAATTGCACTCGAACGTGCGGCGCACGGAGGGGCTCCTTGCTGCTCCTCCACGCAGGTCGGTCAGACCGGTATGATAGCCGGTCAGACTGGTCTCGTCGGTGATGCCCGGCGAGAGACCAACGAACGCCCGCCCGGGAGGGACCCCGTCGGGGCAGGCGCACCATGGTTTGCCCTAGGCTCGGCAGGCCAGCTAGGGCACCTCCTCATGTCATGGAGACAGAAGAAGGACAACACATGGTGTTGAAAAAGTTGGGTAAAGGGAACGAAAGGTAGAAAGATAAAAGTGTAATTGATAGATTCGATTGGATGTATCTCAATCGGCCTTTTAGCCTTTATATTTATAGGCCGGGGAAGTCTTACCCCTCATGAGTCGGTTATAATTTGGGGCAAAACTCGGAATCCGAAACCTACTCGAATTACAGCGTAAAAACCGGTCAGATCAGTTTTGAAACCGGCCTGACCTCTTTTCCCGAGTGCAGATCTTGCCGAAGTCATAACTCTCTCATCCGGAGTCCAAATTAGGCATTCCACATATGCATCTTGATCGTCTCGATGAGATCTACGCAATAGTGAAGTTCAATTCATATTTTGACAATGTTACCTAAACCGTTCTGACCGGTTTGTGCATACCGGTCAGACCGGTTTGCATAGCCGTGCCAATTTTGGTCGTCAACATATGCCCCCCTGTTTTTTTGGCAAAGCTTGCGTGCCAGAAAATAATCTTCAATGGTTAGTTCATCTAATAATTGAAATCTTGATATGGCCATGACGACCAACCGTAGTTCCTTGGTACATTAGAAGCATAATATTGATAATTGTAAAAAGAAGACCAAGGATTATATCAAAACCATGAATTGTAATTAGGTATACTTGGATATGCATTCCATGGCACATGCGACGGAATAAATGTTGAAGAATAATAAGATGACCGTTGATGCTTCTTTGGTCTTGGTGATGATGAATACCAACTTTGATCTCCTAACCGATTGCTTTGCTTTTTCTCGGCTATCTTCTGATATTTATGTAACAATTCAGCAAAGCTTGTTTTTTTCTTCATCACCTTACTCTTTGGAGTAACGATTGCAGTTCTACCACAATTTTTGGTATGACCGGTCAGACCGGTCGGAACACCGGTTAGACCGGTTCCTTCAAAACCAGCAACTTTGAGATCATTTTGCCCCCAGCCGAACATGATTGTTGCTCAGCTATATTATTTACGACATGCTTATCATTGGAGACAATTTGATCAACATAACTAGCCGATGATTTTTCAATACACGGTTTTTCTTTGTCTAGTGTCAAATCTGGATTTTTATTTACTCTTCCATCTTTTTTGACACGATAGACTTTTTTGACACAATAGACTTGTTTAATCACCTTACGCTTATTTTTCTGTGTAGACCGATTCTTTTGATCAAAACGGTCATTATGCATAGGTGATGACTTATTAATTACCGGCTCCCTATAAGTAATATAATCTGAACACAAATGTCTAGGAAGAGATGACATATATGAATTATAATACCAAGGAGAATAAGAATAAGGCATATTAAAACAAAACTCCCATGGCATCGGTGTAGTTGATCCATATGGTGGAAACGACGTTGATTTGTGAGAATTATTCCATCGCCGATTCTGATTATGGAACTTCTCTCTAGGAGCAGATTTTGATTGTTTGGAATTTTTAGACCGACTAGCATCATTGACAATCTTTTGTCTTTGAGACTTAACCGGAAGTTTCTTGTTATACTTCGGCTTTTCTCTTTGATGCTTATGACGGCCTTTGGATTCAATGGTTTTCCAAACACCAATCTCGGGCTTTTTGGGTTTAACCATCTTTGGTTTGAATTTATTTTGCGAAACCCTAGATGAAGCGGTTAGACCGGTTTGAGAACCGGTCAGACCGGTCACAATGCAACCAGCACCGTTGCCTTTGTTTTGTTGCCCCCCGAGCGTTGAAGTACTAGACACACTCTCTATGCTCATGCTAGGGAACTTTGGATCAACAATTTCGGCTAGAGACGACCGATTTGTTTCTTGACCAACAACATCACAATTTGGCAAGTTGCAAGGATCAATAATAGCATTAGTCGGCTTTTCAATAGCCAACTCTAGATCAATAGGAATTGAATCTACCTTATCCTCTTCAGTAATAAAAAATTTAACATAGGTAGATAGACGGACAGATATAGTACCGGAAGATTGTATCTCCTTTAATATGGCGATGGTCGATGGTGGCCGCCACTCTTTAATCTTAATGACTCCTTGTCCTGTCTTTTGGTAGCAAGACAAGAATAGACTTTGAACTGCTCTGTCATATTCTTGCTGATATTCCTCAAGTAGTTCTTCAAACGATGTCGTATCACTAGGGTTTGACAAATCGGCCATGATAACCTGATTTTCGTTCCCCAGCGGAGTCGCCAAAATGTGTTGACGTCAATTTCAAGCCAACACACGAATCACACTCGAACGTGCGGCGCACTGAGGGGCTCCTTGCTGCTCCTCCACGCAGGTCGGTCAGACCGGTATGATAGCCGGTCAGACCGGTCTAGTCGGCGGTGCCCGGCGAGAGACCAACGAACGCCCGCCCGGGAGGGACCCCGTCGGGGCAGGCGCACCTTGGTTTGCCCTAGGCTCGGCAGGCCAGCTAGGGCGCCTCCTCATGTGATGGAGACAGGACATCACATGTGGTTGGAAAAGTTGGGTAAAAGGAACGAAAGGTAAAAAGATAAAAGTGTAATTGATAGATTCGATTAGATGTATCTCAATCGGCCTTTTAGCCTTTATATTTATAGGTCGGGGAAGTCTTACTCCTCATGAGTCGGTTACAATATGGGGCAAAACTCGGAATCCTAAACCTACTCGAATTACAGCGTAAAAATTGGTCTGACCCATTTTCCCGAGTGCAGATCTTGCCGAAGTCATAACTTTCTCATCCGGAGTTCTAATTAGGCGTTCCACATATGCATCTTGATCGTCCAATTCATATTTTGACAATGTTACCTAAACCGGTCTAACCGGGTTGTGCATACCGGTCAGACCGGTTTGCACAGCCGTGCCAATTTTGGTCGTCAACATTGAGATAGAAAAAAAATGGTCCAAAGACCTAATTAATCTAACAGTAAAGAGATGTGAAAAACCATCTGGCTTGGGGACAAAGGGCACCTCTCGGAATCGGACGCCCTAGGTGGCCGGCGGCGCGAGGCCCCTCTCCATAGGCATCTATGGCAAATGTAGCTCCGCCGTTCGGTCGAATCAACGGTGATGAGAAACTGATCGAAAAGCAAACCGATGATGATGGGAAGGCAAAGACGGTTGGGCCTTGGTAAGTTGGGCTGGGATTCTGGGAACGCTTGGTGCTCTGCTCATGGGCTCATGGCCCAATAGACATTAACACCTCACCGCGATTAATTATCTGCTTGGATGTGCTAAAAAAATTTATCTGCTTCGAGTTCGGCCTTTCATGAGTTCATCTATTTCATTCTGCACAGGCGCATGCTTGCTAGGGAGATTTGGGTTGTTGCTTTCTACTGTATATCAGTGTTCTCAATTTTTTCTGTTTGTCCCTTCATTGTTGTTAGCAATCATGCATGAGGCGAGTTGCTGGTGTTGGGAATGGGAGACACTACTTAGTGCTTGTGTTCAAAAAAAATGGCTCACGTCCATAAAAGCTATTGCTAAGAACTAAATTTGTTTCAGTGCGTAGTTTACCCGTAGTAACGCATGAGCCTATTTGCGATTATATTTACAATCAGTAGGGGACCTCCTTCTGTTTCATAAAAAAAAACATCCCAAAGTATTGCTTGAGAAATGATTCCAAAAAATATGAACGTGGAGTATGTGATATTCTACAAGTATATAAATTTTGCAAATCAACCACAAACTTTTTGTAGGGTAAAATTGCACAAAAAGCTCAAAAGTAATGGAAACATATTACAAGCATGTATTCATAATGTTTGTATTACTTTCTTGTTTGTTGGAAGAATGATCGCACTATGCTGACTACGTGCAATGTACCTAACATCAAGTAGGACTGAAGTTTGGAAACCAGGGCCGTTCCATACTCTCAAGCTTAGCACACGCAGGTATTCGACCGGCTGTTGCTGGTGATAGAATAGAAAAAGATCAATACTTAATCACAAATTATAGACAAACAAACATTTCGCCTTTTGTACCATTTGATGCATATATACCCAATTCTTTATTACAAGACACCATTTTGAATGATGAAAAAGCTTAACACCACACAGCATACGGCTAAACCCCCAGCCATTTTTTTACTGGAACTTAGATAGCCACTATCTCCAATGCGTGTCTTCAAATGCCCTACCTAGACAAACAACTTATTGCATATCAACACTAAAAGCATCGAGTTGTTTTAAAAACTTTTCCTACCAACGAAAGCCCCTGTACCCCTCGTGCTGGACCCACTCGGACCCACGCTGCCTTTCTTTCCTTCTTGCGGCAGAAGCTCCTCCAGCTCACCCCGATTCCATGACGCGGCGGCGCGTTCCCGCCCCTCGCTCCCTCACCAAGCCACGAGCAGGGCCGCCCCCCTGAATATCTCCATCTCCTCTCTCCGTCGACATCTCGCCATGTGATGAGGTGAATGAGACTTAACTTCCCCAACCTCCATGGGTAGAGATCGGCGGGGGCTCCAACGGATGTGCCCCCATCCCTGGGCGTAAGAGGCGGACGCGGTGGGCTGTGGAGGTTGATGCGGTGGATGTGTGGCGGCGGTGGGGACAACAAGGAGGCCAAGCATCCCTCCAACCCCATCTCATCGGTGGCGGGGCTGGCCCAGCAATGGTGGAGCAGCCATCAGTGGAAGCTGCAAATGCACAAGACGAAGGTCATCGATAATAGTTGAAGTAAGGTCGTTGCCCTCTGTAGTGCTTCTTTTTGTTCTTAGAATTTTTCAGCAAATTCTTGAAGCAAGAATGTTGGGACTGTAGTGTAGGCCACCTATTTGAATAAATGTCTAGGGAGAAATCTATCTATTGAATAAAAAAGATTGTTGTTGGAGCATCAAAGATTTAGTGGAATGCATTGTTTGATGGCTAGGATACAAGGCGTGGTCATATGCCAAGAGATGACAGATGGGATCCCGTACTATAAACCACGCTTATGATAGGATCCCGTAAATTTTTTGTATTTTTCGGTTGCCCTCCTGATTATGTTCTTTTATTTACAAACTCTTTTCTATATAAGGTTGATAGAAAAAATAATTCTTTGTTAGCTTATTTTTGTTGGTGTCTGCATATTTTGATGTGGTCATGCCATAACTGGTGGTTTGCCATATTTCAGGGTTCTACTTGGAAAGGCATGATGCTGGCATTTCCTTGAGAGTAGTAGTAGGTGAGCAAGAATGGTATTCTTTTTTTTTTTGAGCTATGAGTTCCTTGTCTCTGGCCTATTTTATTTTAAATAGCACAGATAGCCCTTGATCATGTAGTCCGCAATTCTGATAAGCCAAATAAACACCCTATGGTAAAGGAAGACAACTAACCTTGAATTCTTACACATACTGCTGAGTAGACAGAGTAATAGAGAGTTTTGACATACTTCTCTGTTAATGTAGTCGTATACTTGCAACCAACTAAGTTTTCCTATCTCTTTTATTTATTCAGAGTTAAGCCCCGATATAAAAGTTATGTAGATGCAGAGCATTTGAAACTTCCTGAACATAAATTTGTATGCTAATATTTTATTTATTAACATTATTCCTCTTCCGTGAACCCAACAATTCGGATTGCTTGAGAAGCTTTAGAGGCTGTCTTATTGATTTAATGGGTTGGTTACCATTGTTAATTGGTGATTGCGTTAGTACTTGTAGATAGTTAATTAGCTGAAAGCTCTTCATATTTAGTCATGGAATATTTTTCTTTGTGTAATTCTGTCAAGATTAGCTTCTGTGCAGTTAGGATGTAGGTCCTGAATTAGAAGCTCAAGTGATTTCATCCCTGCCAGTACTATGAAACTATAGTAACCTGAAACTATTTGTGCGTGTTCATCTCAATGGGGTACATGTGTCTCTCTCCTTCACTTGTTGCATGAGAATTATGTAGATAAGCTATGCACGATTGATTCCTGGGATGATCATGAAAAGCACACTCCAAATTATATATGTCTAAAAAGAATGGACATAAGAAATATGATGAGCTTATCTATTCTTGGATGCACCGAACTGAACTGTGTGGAATGGCTTGTGTATGAAAATGGTTTTCAAAATGGTCATAACCCTTTGATCAAATCTGGTGGGGGAGTTTCAATAATTAAATTGTTGGATTGATCAACTTATCAAAATGAGTATTCTAATTAAACGTCCAGAATCTCTATATTTTAATGTTCTTTGAGTAAGCTGACACCACTATAATGAGCAATCTAATTAGCTCTGAGGGTCGGATAAATTAAAGTTATCATTGATTACAATTACTCCAAGGTGTGACACCTTTTTCTTTTAACCACTCACCTCTTTTTTGTTATGTCATGGTTAATGTTTACGTGTTTTTTTTACACACGTGCGTGCCGCACGTGCAACAAACTAGTTTTGGAAAGGAAACAAATAAATATGTTTTGATCCCAATTCATAAAAAATAACATGCTAATTTTCTATAATTTTGAATCCAAAATTGGCTCGCGTATTCTTTTTTGGAAAAAATCAGCCCCGTACTATTTTTTTGTTACCGGACTAATCTCGCCTGTTTTTGTTGTTGCCTGCGTAATACTTTTTTATTATCATTATCGGACTAATCTCGTAAGTTTTTTGCTCCCGATCAAGAAATTGCGATCACAGTGTCGTTCTTGCAGGCTCAGATAAT
Organism: Echinochloa phyllopogon; assembly: GCA_033239725.1. Classification (NCBI taxonomy): domain Eukaryota; kingdom Viridiplantae; phylum Streptophyta; class Magnoliopsida; order Poales; family Poaceae; genus Echinochloa; species Echinochloa phyllopogon. Next base: position 20,064,510 of record BTCW01000016.1, read on the forward strand.
CTTCTCGATGTCATCGACTGACTAATTTGCATGTGCCGATCATTTCCAAGGGCCAAAAAGTTTTGATCTCTGTTGGCATCGTTATTCTTGTGGACATTTTTTTGACGTCAGAGAAGGATTTTTCCCTGAAACTCAATATTTTTTTAACCAAAAAAGGGCCCATATAATTATCCCGTATTGCTAATAGACAATAGATTAGACGGTTTTTCTTTATAAATAAAGACCAACTATCTCGAAAATGACGTGCCTCTAGATTTGAGAGTACATGAGAGAGTGAATATAAAATATTTTTAAAAGCTCTTCGCATGACTGGTATGTTTACCATGGCCCACTCAAGTGACATTGTTTTAATACCTACGTGTCATCAATAAAAGTCGACACGCACGTGAGTTCTTGCTAGTATAGATTCAAAAGATATATATATTTTATTATTTGCGTCACTATATGATAGCAGCGATGCCTTGAATATGTATGCTCTAGGCTGGTGGCGGGTTCATGCTAAAGTTATTAGATACGCGTTTTGTCTCAGCCGCCACTGATATCACGTCGGAGAGATATATGTTACTCCCTCGGTTTCAAATTATAGTTGTTTAACTTTTTTGTCTGTAAGTTTGGCCGCTCGTTTTGTTCAAAATTCTGTATAAATTATCATATTTTCTATGGTGGCTTGCTTTATTAATAAAAAATATTTAAAAATGCCTTAAATTTGACTATATTTATACAAATTTTTTGAATAAGACGAATGGTCAAACTTGTGGTAAATAAAACTCAAACAAACTATAATTTTTTTAGATAATGGAAAAAAGTTCCGGCTTCAAACTTCTAACTTGAGGAGCATCGGTCCAAAATTATTACAAAATATAGCATGTTGCTATAATTACCACAATGTTCAACAAACAGTCAACCAAAAACCAATCCGTAAATTTAAGGACCTTCCATTAGCACTGAAGAAATGAAGTGAAGAGCAGCCACCTCAAGAATGCGACATGCTGCCACCATGAGTTCTTGGTCACTCTCACTTCACTGCAACTTGGCCCACAAGCGGAGCCAGTATGTTCCTCTGAACAATACGTGCAAAAAGGTTTTAGGTCGACATTTATCAAACACTACTTCATTTCTTGATAGACATATCACCCAACATAAAGTTGTACTTCATGTCAGTATGAATAGATTTAGTTTCCGCCCAACTAATTTACTCCATTGGTTAAATAAGTCATTCATGTCTTTGGGAGGACGAATACCAAATACTATATAGATAGCACGGCATATAAATTTAGCATACTGACACGGGAAGAAAAGATGGTCAATGGACTCCTCTGAATTACAAAAGCTATGGTGCTTGTCCCCATTCCAATTCCTCCTCGCTTGGTTATCTTTTATTAAGATAACACCTTTATTTAGATACCAGATGAATATCTTAATCTTTAATAGTAAACTCATATGCCAAACAAACTATAATTTGGAACGGAGATAGTATAATTTGCGTCACTAAAAGTTGTGCCTTTTTCCTTGTTTTTGACATAGTGTAAGGCGGGAGCTAGCATGGCCACGAATGAACTGTACACACCAAATCAAACAAACGTTTACTTCATTCGCATCGCATTTACTTTCAAACCCTAGTTTCTGTAGTTCTACGAGTTCTTCCAAGTCTTCGTTGTGCTGCATCTCCGTGATCTCTAGCTTGCTTTTAAGGTCCCCTTTTACCTAGTACTCTCTAGGTTTTAACTATCGGTCGTATCGCTATAGTCTCGTCTAGATCTCCTAAAAGTTATCGTGATTGTTAGACCGTAGGTTCAAGTGCCTTATTTTTATCTAAGATATCTGATTGTTGCACCAAATTATCGTAATCTTTAGATTATAGGTTTAAGTGCCTCACTTTTACCTAAAATCTATTTATTAGACCCCTGTATTGAGCGTCTCTGCTTTGCTGTTTCATTCAAAGTTATCGATATCTGCTAGATCTTAATACATTTAATCTGTTATTTTTTTAAGCTTTAGTTTCTATCACCAATTTATCAGTCTGCATCTAAGATTTGAATCGATTTTAAAGCTTTTAAGAGTACAGCCAATCTGAACCTTAGATTTGGACTTTAAACCATCATCGGTTGTCCTAACCGATCTGATATACAGAAGGACTATTCGGAATCCTAGCCGATCTATGAATTTTACACGATTTTATTCCTTTGTCAATTCTAGGTAAAATTGATGGGCACGCCACGAACCTCAAGATTACCGGCTCGACATCGGAGTGATGCAAATCTCCGAGGCCGATCGTGTGTTCACGCAGATTGTCATCGCCTGACTTTTTGCGTCAACACATTTTTGGCACGCCCGGTGCGACCAAAATAAAATAAGCTGATATATCTATTGACTCTGCGATGACAAATAAGAATTATGGACACAAACCAGATGCCGTACTACATGTCGCAAGCACCCAGCTACTCGACAGTAATTTCGCAACCTTCGAATCAAGGCCGGGAAGGGTTTCAAGCACCATATATTCCTCAAGAAATGATGCCAATAACTCCATTCACCCGATCACCTGGTCAGCCGCAACAACTAGAAGCTCAAGAATGGTCGTGTGATCCTCAGTCATTCCAATTAGCAGTTCCACGCTTGCAGCCGCCGTTTCAGGTGCAACAGATGAGGAATGATTAGGTGGAGTAGGTTCCTCAGGCCTTTTGGCCGATGAGTTATTTACGTGTGTCAGCCGAATCAGGACATAATTTGGAGAATTATCAGCAACACGTTCCTGATCAAGTTGAACAACTGGAAACTGCGCCTTCTCAAATGTTGACTGCTGATGTACAAGTAGAAAATCATCAGTCACAACGTATTCAAGTGTGGGATCAGGATCAATAGGAGAGTTTTTGGCAAGAGTTCAAACAAAGGTGTATTCAAAACATCTCTTGCAACAATTCCTATAAAGAAAGTCAAGGACATGTTTCTAACATGGCACAGCTAGTGGCTCTGACTCAGCAAAGGTTGGTTCAGGACCGAAAAGGTGTCCATTGCCAGGAAGGAGAAGTGCAACATGTGCCTGAGACAGCTCGGCCGGTCGTTCCACCTCAACAACTGTTGGATCCGGACCAAGATAATGTTCATCTCCCTGTGACAGTTTCTGGTGCGAGATCTGAAGAAAGGGTTGGAATGAGGTTGGTCGAGTGGGTTAAGAGTGAAGAGCGAGTCAATTGTCCTTTTGATAAAGAAGGGGATAAGTATAGTTTTGATGTCGCAAAAGCCGATGAGATTTTTGACCTGTTGTACAAGAGGGACAGATAAAGCTATCTCCAGGTCAGGCAATCCCACCGGATAAAGAATTGGGGAATCACGAATACTGCAAGTGGCATGGCTCAGTTTCTCATAGTACAAATGATTGCAGAACATTTCGCCAGCATATTCAGTCAGCTATATATCAAGGAAGAATAAAATTTGAACGATCTCTCAAGCCAATCAAAGACATCGAACACTCTTTCTCGGTGAACATAGTTAGTATTGGAGGGCCAAACGAAGAATCAAAAGCTGATATGGAATAATAAAAAAATGAACCATCAGCCGATAAAAATAAGGAGGACCCTTTGGAGACACCTAAACCTGCTATTCAAGGGCTATTGGATGAAGATGAAGGCCAGCTTGGACATGGATTTACATCGGCTGATGAATTAGAGCAGGTTGACATTGGAGATGGTGATAGGCCCAGGCCAACATTCACCAGTGCCAAATTGGACCCCAAGTACAAACATGAATTGATCCAGTAGCTAAAATAATTAAAGGATTGTTTTGCTTGGGAATATTATGAGATGCCTGGGTTAGATAGGTCAATAGTGGAGCATCGACTGCCAATTAAACCAGGATATCGGCCGTTTCAACAGCATGCTAGGCGATGCAAACCAAAAGTATTGGCAGATATCAAGGCCGAGATCAATCGTTTAATTAAGGCAAAGTTCATTCGTCAATGTAAATATGTAGATTGGATCTCGAATATAGTCCCTGTTTATAAGAAAAATGGGTAGCTTTGCATTTGCATTGATTTAGGGATCTAAATAGAGCAACACCAATGGATGGATACCCAATGCCCATAGCTGATGTGCTGATAGATGCTACTTCAGGACATAAGGTAATCAGCTTCATGGATGGTAGTGCTGGTTATAATCAGATTCTTATGGCTAAAGAGGACATCATTAAAACTGCATTTAGATGCCCTGGACACATCGGTTTGTTTGAACAGGTTGTGATGATATTTGGGTTGAAAAATGCCGGAGCCACATATCAGAGAGCTATGAACTATATCTTTCATGAACTCATTGGCAAGATTGTGGAGATTTATATAGATGATGTAGTAATAAAGTTGAAAGACTACAAGGAGCATTTAGCCGATCTACGAAGAGCGTTGGAATGTACTAGAAAGCATGATTTGAAAATGAACCCAAACAAGTGTGCTTTGGGCATATCAGCTGGACAATTATTGGGTTTCATGGTTCATGACCGAGGAATTGAGATTGGGCAGAAATGTATCTCTGCAAACAACAAGGTGGTTGCTCCAAAAGACAAGGAGTTGCAATCTCTGATTGGCAAGATTAATTTCCACAGGAGGTTTATATCAAATCTTCCTAGTCGAATTCAGTCGTTCAGTCTGTTGTTGAAGCTGAAAGCCGATCAAGAATTTGTGTGGGGAACAGAGCAGCAAAAGGCTCTAGAAGATATTAAACGATGCATTACTTCTCCACCAGTACTGGTGCCTCCCCAAAAGGATAAGCCGTTTAAGTTGTACTTATCGGCTGATGATCGGGCAATGGGATCGGCTCTTATTCAAGAAGTTGAAGGAAAAGAAACATCAATCTATTATGTAAGCAGAAGACTCCTAGACGCAGAGACCAGGTATTCTTCAGTAGAAAGCTTTGCTTATGCTTGTACTTTTCTTGTACTAAGATAAAAGCATTATTTACTATTGGTTGAATGCATCGTCGTCAGCAAGGATGATGTAGTAAAATACATGCTGTCATTACCAATCTTGAATGGGAGGATTGGGAAATGGATTTTGGCTCTGTCAGAGTTTGATTTACGCTACGAATTGGCTCAAGTTGTCAAAGGTCAGGTCATGGCTGATTTCGTTACTCAACATTGCGATCCGATGATTAATTTTCTGGAACCTGTTCCTTGGACGTTGTTCTTTGATGGATCAACATGCGGCGAAGGATGTGGCATCGACATAATTTTGATTTCGCCTAGGGGCCTAATTTTGAGTTTTCATTGCCGATAGTCGATACTGCTACAAACAATCAGGCGGAGTATGAAGTTGTTCTCAAAGGGATCAAGCTGTTAAGATAGATTGGCGCAGAAGCCGTGGAGATCTTTGGAGATTCGATACTGGTAATCAACCAACTGATTGGAAATATAAATGTAATAATGACATATTGAGATTATATTTTGAGGAATGCCTTCAACTGTTGGAGGAATTCAAGCTGGTTCACTTAGAACATATTCCCAGAGAGCAAAATGGGGAAGCCAATAAGTCAGCTCAGAATGCTTCTGGCTATTGACTAATCCCTGAAATCTTGGAGTTAACGGCTGATGATTGGAGGAAAGAAATCATAGATTATTTGAAAGATCCTTCACTAAAAGTTTCAAGACATTTGAGGTTTAAAGCTACCAAGCACGTTCTGTTGGAAGAAGATTTGTATTACCGCAAGATTGATGGGGTCATAAAGCTACCCTGCTTTTACATGCTTTTAGGTCATAAAATTACCCAACATGCCACTGGTTATGTAAAAAAATGGTTCACTTGGTTCTTTTTCCCGCCCGTTGATCGACACAATCTCCGCCGCGCCTTGCCTCCGCCGCCCAACCGTGCCTCCCGCAACACCACCACCCGCCGCGCCTCCGCCGCCCCGCCGTCATCGCCTGCCGCGACAGAGGCGAGCCGCCGCGGCTCGCCTCTGTTGCCCCGCCGCGCCTCCAGCAACACCTTCGCTGCCCCGCCACCGTCGCCCGCCCCGCCTCCGCCCGTTGCCCGCCGCACCTCTGCCCGCCTCTGCCGCCCCTGACCTTCATCGCCCCGCGCCTCCTGCAACACCTCCGCCGCTCTGCCACCGTCGCTGGCCTTTCCCTCACGCACGCCATTGGCGCCGGCGCAGCGCCACATCGTAGCGAGCCTCTTGAGCAGCAACGGCGACGGTTGTGGCACCAACACGGGGAGTGCGCGCACCAGCTACCGCGGGTATGGCGACGAACCGTAGGGGCTCCCGGGCTCCCCGCTGCACTCGGAAGACACGTCGGGGGACAGCTCCCGGCGGTGGCCCCGCCGTGGTAGGTCATCAATGTCGGTGTAGTGGGACTGCGAGCGCGCGTCGAGCTCTGAGCCCTCGTCGCACGTCGATGACAGGGTCTCCATCCCCGCCCCTCTCGGTGGAAACTGTGGCGGCATGCCCGAGATCTGGCTAGAGGAGGAAGAACTCACATGTGTGCATGACATGTGGGGCCCGCTTGGAATTGATTGGACTTTTCCAAAAGCCACATCAGCTCAACCAAACAGGCTTTGGTCCATCCCACAGCAGCTTTGCTAAAGCAGCTTTTTTCTAAAGCCACAACCCAACCAAACACACGCTAAGTATGACAGCATTTTGTCCTAAACATTGAAGGATACCTGACTTTTGAGTTGTGGAGAAGGAATGTCATGGACAAACAGACATTTCGCCTTTTGCACGAGTTGATGCATATAGGCCCAATTCCTTATTACAAGACTCCATTTTGAATAATAAAAGGAGAACAAAAGCGACACAAAAGCTTAATACCCACACATCATATGGCTAAAGAGCCACCCATTTTTTACTGAAAGTTAGATATCCACTATCTCCCATGCGTGTCAATCTTGTCTTCTGAATGCTCGATCTCCCTAGACAAACAACTTATTGCATATATGTATATATATATAGTTTCAAAAAGCATATATAGATTATTTATCGCGACGCATGATGGCACTGATGATAACATCGATTACACGCTCATCTCTGAGCATATTCATGTGCGTCACATTGCGCACCTTGTGCATGCTGAAGTAAGCCCCTGGCCGCCTCCACGCCGGGTCGACGGCGACGAGGCTCGCCAGGTTCACCAGCCCGTCGCCGTCGCCATTGACCATCGTCGCCGGCAAGTCCCGGTCATCAATGTCGTCTCCAGCGTACACCATCCTCTCCAGCGTGTCCTTGCCGACCCCCACGACGCAGACCACGGGCACCCTCGGGGAAGGCAGGTCCCGGAACATGGGCACCACGCGGGTCTCGTACGGCTCGACGGCCTCCGGGATCCCGGCGTCGGCGAGGAACGCCGCCATGCCGCCGACGGAGGCCGTGTAGTTCCTCCTCCGGGTGGTCACCAATGGCGCCGCGCCGTCGCCTTCGCCGAACACCCTGGGCGTCGGCAGCAGCCAGAGCGTGCTCTGCAGGCTGCGGTACTCGGCCCGGAGCTTCATGGCGTCGACGCCGTCGAGGCCGAGGCCGTTGCCGTAGACGAGCGCGAACATGACGGAGACGACGCCGCCCCACGGCGCCGCCACGGGGACGAACTGCCGGACGAAGCGGCGCCGCCACGGCAGGCTCTGCCGGAGCAGGAACTGGTACGCGAGCGGCCCGCCGAGGCTGTTCGCCACGACGACGACCGGCGCGCCGCCGCTGCGGCGGCTGGCCTTCTCGACGAGGCGCTTGAGGCGGCGGAAGTACGCGTCGCCGACGGCGGACCGGAGGTGCGGCGGCGCCACCGCGTAGCGGAAGTCGTAGGGCGCGCCGAACAGGGTCTCGCCGTCGCGGTAGCCCGCCCGCTCGAGCCGCGCCAGGAACGCGTCCATGTAGGAGACGCTCGTGTCGTCGGGGTCAGGGTAGCGGAGCCCGGCGACGGAGCCGAAGGAGGGGACGCTAGTCTCGACGCCGGGGAGGTTGTAGTAGTCGCCGGAGAGGCGGTCGTAGACGGTGGTCATCTGCTCGGCGAAGCAGAGGACGCCGTCGCCGGCGGGGTCGTCGTTCTTGAGGGCGGTCAGGTTGAGGTAGAGGCGGAACCAGCCCTTGCCCTGCTGCTCGCCACAGCGAGGTGAGGATGGCCGGTAGAGGTGGGTGAGGTGCGCCTCCAGCTGGCTGGTGGCGTAGCCGGGCACCACGACGACGGGAGGAAGAAGCTGCCGGTGATGCGGCCAGAGGACGCCGCGCAGGCGGAGCGCCAGGAAGAGGAGTAGTAGCGCGGCAAGAAGCCATCGCAACCATGCGAGAGCCATGCAGGAACTGAAGATTTGAATGCTTTGGCAACCCGTCTTGTTGCAGGCGCTGCTCAAGAGTCAAGACATTTTATACACTAGGGCAATATCTCTTAATTTAAAATTACCAAGGCACCACATGAACCTTTCTCAGTAGGAACCTAAAGGGGATGCGGCAAGAAGTGTCATTAGTATACATAGGGCTAGATAAAATGCTCGAAGATCGTTAGCTCGCTCGGATCGCAGTCGGCTGGGCTCGACTCGGTGTATATTTCTAACGAGCCGAGCAAGAATTTTTGCTCGTTAGTACAACGAGCGAGTTCGAGCCGGCTCGCGAGCAGCTCGCGAGCCAAACGAGCTTGAAGGTTTAAAAGACTAATGAGTAAAATATTAATTAATAATAATATATGTATAATATATGCGTAGTTTTAGATGATGTAATGGTTATATTTATTATTATAGTATGATAGAGTAGATTTTAGAGGTATTAAGACCATATAAATATTATAATTTTTTATATTATATATATTATTATGGTAATTTTAAACTTAACTCTAGCTCACGAGCTTAACGAGCCAGCTCGCGAGCTTAATGAGCCGAGCCGAGCCAGGATTTTTACTCGTTTCCTTAACGAGCCGAGCCGAGCTGGCTCGTTTGGCTAACGAGCTCGAACGAGCCGAGCCGGCTCGATATCCACCCCTGTAACATCCCGTATTTTTATACGGAATGTTAATGTGCAAAAATGTGAGTTTTCAAAAACTTTTCGTGGAGTGTGTGCTAGATAGAAAATTATAAGAGTGTCTTCTTGTTTCCCTCCTAAAATTCTTAGATTAAATAAACATTAAATAGAAATTAAGGTGTATTTTTGTCTTAGTGTGATTTTGGATCTTATTTGGTTTCTTAGAGTTTAATTGTTTGAAGCATTCAAATTTGAATCTAATTCAAATTTGAATTCAAATACTAACTAATTGGAAAAACACCCCTAACTCCTTTGGGCTGAATCTAACTCCAAGTCCAGGAAACCACCCTAAACTCTCTCTCTCCGAACCAACCCAGCCCAGCTAACTCCTTCCCACGCCGGCCTGCTAACCCCTTGGCCCAGCCCAGCCGAGCCGGCCCAGCAGCCGCGGCCAAGCTCCCCCCGCGCGCGCCCCTCTCCCCCCTCTCTCTCGCTGACGACCGGGTCCCACCCGTCAGCTTTCTCCCCTTCCTCGCGTCACCCTCTCCCCCACCGTGCGCGTCACGCCGCGCCGCGCCCCCACGCCGGCTCTCCGCGCTAAGGCCGCCGCCAGCCGTTCGATGCCCGCCGCGTGGCCTAGGGCACGGACGCCGAGGCCAATCAGCCGTCCGCGCCCCGCGATGCCCTAGCCGCCCGCCTATTTAAGGCCCCCGCCGGCGCCGATCCCCCTCCAACCTGCCTCCGCGCCGCTGGGACGCTCACCACACACCCACACCAACTCTGCGCAGAGAAGAAGGAGGAGAAGGAGAAGGAGGAGCCGGGAGGGAGGCCGAGGAGGAGGAGCCAGCACCAGAGAAGGTGAACCGCGAGCTTTGCCGGAGCATCGACCTCGAGCCGCCGCCGCCGTCCGCCTGCACTGCGTCGACCCTTCACGGCCGCGCCTCGACACTTCGAGCCCTCCGGTGAGCCACACCAGTGCCGTCCCTGCTTCCCCCTCTTTTTTCCCATCTCCTCTGTTTCGACGGCCGATTGCCATGGCCGCCGCCGCCGCCGTAGCCTCTGTGTGCCGGCCTTCGCGCCGTGCTTCCTCTTGCAGGGACCTCGTCGCCGCCTACCTTACCCGCAACCCGCCGTCGCCTTTCCGCGGACCGCGCGAGCTCCGCCATAGCCGTGCCGCGCGCAAGCTCACGGCTTGCCGCGCGCGCGTGTGCCCAGCGCCGCAAGGCCGTGCTTTGTCACCGCCGAGCCCTCTTCTCTTCGCCAGCAAGCCAAGCCGTGGCCTCCCGAGTAGCCGCCGGCGCTCGCTCCGCCGCTGCGGCCGCGCCGCCGCCCCTCTCGTCGGCAGGACGATTCGCCGGCCAAGTCTCCCCCAATCCCGGCCAAACATCTTCGCGATATCCAGCCGAAGCTTTTTCCCTTCGTCCCGAGCCTCGCCGTCCACCTCCTGGCCCTCGCCGTCGCTGGCCGCCGCCGCTCGCCGGCACGCCAGAGCGCGACGTCGCGCGCGCGTTGCACACCCGAGCACGCGTCGCGGATGCCACACGCTGGACCACACCAACAAGCCGCACGCAAAGCCGTAGAAGATTCTGTTCAGCTGCACCTGATCCCGTAGACCCGGCTCTGGTGGACCACACTCACGGTGCACCGTGGGCTCAGTCCACCAGGCCAGCTCCAGTCGCGCCCCCTCTTCTTGGGCCTAAAGTGCGCTAAAGTCCAGAAAGGCCCCTTGAACTCTTCTTTCGGCCCAATCCGGCCCAGCCGTCGTTTTCCCTTTTCTTTTTCTAGCGGCGCTGACACGCGGGCCCCACCTGTCATACTCTGGCAGTCACTGACATTCGGGACCCACTGACCCCGCTGACCGTTGACCGTTGATCGGCCAACGTTGACCGTTGACCGGTCAATGCTGACCGTTGACCGGTCAATGCTAACGTCATCAGGGCCCACGATGACGTCAGCCTACCCGGGCCCACTGATGACGTGAGCATGACGTCATGCTGACGTCAGCAGTGATGACGTGGCGCCACCGGAGGCTGCCACGTGTCCCTGTCTGTTTTTCTTTTTCGGAATCTAATTAAAATATTTTCAGAAAATTATTTAAAACTTCGAAAATTAATAATAAATCAACCGTAGCTCAGAAAAATATGAAACCAGTTTCATTATTTTTCTAAAATCATGCTCTACGCATTAGAATAGAGTTTGGTGTTGTTTGGCTCTTCCTTGGTTCTTGTTTGGAGTTTATTTGCTTGTAGTCTCGGTAATTAAATTACGGATCGATATCTAGGAGGACCGGAGACTCACGTCGGGACTGAGGAAGAGGAGTTCGACGAGTACTACTACGAGGAGGAGTCACCAGGTTCACGCCCATCCATTCTTGAACGCCTATTAGACATGCTCGTAGTATGCTATGCTTTATTTACTCGCACGAACTGCCTGAGATGATAAACCATGCATAGCCTGTTTATTTATCAATTCCTTGCTATCCTACTACTATACTCATATATGATGTTGTGAATGCTTCGCTTGCATGCGTGTGAGGAAAAGGATGATTTAAGCTGTTTTGGTGTGCGTGAGAAAACTGGAGGAGTTGAAGGATTTGAAAAACCATTTGTCGAAGTGAGCGTACCATAACTCGATCCTTTGGGATCGAGGGCTTGGGGAGTACACTTGGGTATTCCCTGCGGAGTGCCTGTTGCGGGCACATGCTTGATTTGGTTTGTTACTGAGGAGTTGGGGGCGATACCTGTAATGGGTGCGACTGGCGGACCACTGCAGTGGATACGCACTTCGAGAGAAGAGTTCACTTCGACAGATTGAGGGCCGGTCGGACAAACCGCGTCATTGGGTCTTACCGTGCACACCGTGTGTCCATTATGAGGGTGGGCCCGATCTGAGCCTAGCAAGTGCGGAGCCAAGCCTGCAGGAGGATAGTGTTTCAGTGTAAGTGGGACTGGTGATGACCTTTGCTCCCTGATTTGCTTTGGCCCCCGACTCGCCCCAGGGGAGTGCTTCACAGTTCCGGGGTGACCTCTAGCGGAGGATGCGCCCAAGCCCGGAAAAGCAGGATGGTGCCGTAACTACTAGACCTCCGTTCGGTGTTGTGTTGTTCAGCTGGCTTGCTACCTTCTGGGCGCACATCGCATGGTTACTGGTGTACACACTCTGCAGAGTTAAAACTATACGTATAGCCGCGTCCTCGGTCATGGACAACGCCCTTTGAACTGTTCGTTTGTTAGTGATTTGTTAACTAAAACTTCTATCTCTCCCCTTTTTAAACTAAGGATCCGGCATGGCCGATGAGGTGGGAGGAGCGGGAGTCCTCCCATCGAGTAGATGTTGGAGACGGGAGCCTGTTCTATCAGGATGGCCCGTGGAGGTGTGAGTTGGTGTTGGAAACCGGTTTATAAACTTCTATTGCTGCTGCATAGGAAAACCCCGGCTATTCCTTGACTATTTGTATACTAGATTAGTCCACCTTAAAGCTTGCACATATTTGGATGGTGACGTGGAACTGTTCCCATCCTTGGGAACAGTTCAAGGTCTTGCAGGATACGAGTCCGACTTCGACAACAACGCCGATGGGTGGTACGACTGAGGTGTTGTGCTACGCTCGAGTGTCAGCCTGTGGAGGAGATGAAGATGAAGCCTTGATGACTTAGCTACCGCTGCGTTGGCTTTCCCTTCTGTCGATTTAGCCCAAGTGGCTTGTACCCGTACTTCCTTGTTGGGAGATGTATTAATCTAAATATTGCACTATTTTAATCGATGTATGGATGTGATAACTTCTGGAATGAGTTCTGTACGCGATAGCTGTTGATTCTGGGACTATCGCAATGGTACAGGGAGTCGGATTTTTGGTAAGGAAAATCTGGTTCGTTTCAACCCCTAAGTATACATGTTTCTATTTATAGTTTAACAAATCACTTGGTCCACTCCAAGGCACATGCCACTCGATCTCGATCTCAACCATCAGCAACATGAATTGAGGGAAGCCATAATGGGACCCTGATCCTCCCACACTCGTTTAGATGGTATTCAAGCGTAGAGACTTACAATTCTCAACATCAATCTTATACATAAAATAATGGTGACCAACGAAGCACGACATACAAGGTGCCCATCTAGCTATAGTTTTTTTCTCAGTAATTAAGCCTAAGGCTTTGGTTAGCTAGGGTATATGTATGTTGTTCATGCAGTGCTTCCTAGCATTTTTTTATAATGATGTAGAGAAGACAGCGATGAAAGTGAGTGCTATCCTTTGAGACGAGGGTTTTGGTCCTTGGTCTCTGACCTTCGGACTAGCTCAGATTGATATAGGAACTCGAGATGGATGAACGGTACTTACTAATAAATAGACAACAAATAATGTTTACTGCAAAAAGAAGATAACAACTAATGTAAACTTGCTTGCATTGAGAATCCAAATTCTTTATGACGTTGTGTCAGAATCATTATGAGGAGAAAGAAATGGGCAGTTTTCATGGATGAGAGGGAAGTTCCATCCCCATAAAACATATTTGGGTCAGTTACCTAGTACCCAGTCTTGGTAACTATGCATTGAAACTCTCCGCTGAGATTGGCCTTTGTTTGCCGTGACCTGGTTAGCTCCGCTGCTAGTGATGCTGAAGTGCTGATCGAGGGTGGCTTTCGCCTTCCTTGGCCTTGTGCTTCATATTCATTCACCCTTGACCTGACATTGAGAGTAGCATTCATTTAAAAATGAACAAGGCATACCATGATCACCTTCGTTCCAAACGTCAGAGTTAAATACTGAGTATCACTACTTTTCAGCTTAGCTTAGCATAACTTCCTCATACGTGTTAGTTTGGATCAAAGATTCTATGGTCAGTGCTTTCACCGTGTCATTCTCAATCAAGGATCAATACTTCTCGCCTTCTACATACTACTACAAGGACCCCCGTACGTGCTGGCGTGAAAACCTCGTAGATGCCACTCCTCGATCTCGATCTGCAAAACGAATTAAAGCAAGCCATGGGACCTTGATCCCCTTACACTTGTTTCGATGGTATTCACTTGTAGATCGAGACTTAAAATCATCAACTTTAATCTTACATAAAAAAAATGATGACAAAGAAGCACAACAAACAAGGTGCCCATCTGACTATTTTTTTTTAATAATTAAGCCTTGCATTGGTTAGTAGGATATACATATATCAGCCATGCATTTTCATAGATCATGTGAGAGAAAGAAGTGCCTCAAAGGACGCGGGTGTTGGTCCTTGGTTTCTGACCTTCGGACCAGATCATATTGATATAGGAGCTCGAGATAGTTGAACAATAATCGGATAACGAATAACGTAGCTTGTTTGTATTCACAACCCGAATCCTTTATGTGAAGGATGTGATCCTCTATTTATATGAAGCCCAAGGGATTTCTTGTAGACCTAAATTGAATGCCCTTGCTCACCACCTATATTTTTGGAATATGTTGTACAAAAGAGCTAAAAAGGTACCAAGGTAAATATACAAGATAAACTTCTTCTCTATAAAGCACACCTAGATTTATGCTTCAGTTACGCTTGTCATGCCGTTTCGTGCCTTCAACTCACCCCCACTGTTTGATTACTATGATAAGCTTAGCTCCACTGCCAGCGATGCAAAAGTGCTACTCGAAGGTGGCCTTCGCCTTCCTTGGCCTTGCGCTTCATATTCAATCACTCTAGACCCAACATTAAGAGTCGCCTTCTTTTAAAAATAAACAAGGCATACCATGCTGTGACCTTCGTTTCCAAAGGTTAAAGTTAAATACTGAGTGTCATCACTTTTCAGCTTTGCCTCACTTCCTTAGATATGTTAGTTTGGATCAAAGGTCAGTTCTTTGTCACCTTATGCAATTTATACAACATGGAGGTGAGCTTTTTCACCATTCCTCAACAGTAACCCCTTAGGACCGAAGGTGTTCTCCAATGGGTCAAACACTCAAACAACTTTCTGATTGGAGTATGAGAAAATCCATTTTACCTTCGTTCTTTAGCAATAGTACTCAAACTTCCTCTACCTCTAAAAGGCGTGGGTAAGAAGGCATTAGTTTCACTTTTGTGTCTGCTCTAACCCTCACTCCTTGCATAAAGAAAATTCCTTATTTGACACCGAAGCAAATCACAATTCTTTTCTCGGCTACAAAAAACTTTTCCTTCTCTATTTGATACTAACTTCTAACTTTACTAGAAAGAATGCATGTGCGGCACGCACATTCAATAGAATGAGATTGGCAGTCAAAAAATTAGAAAGATTAACGTCCAAATATCAAAATATTTATAATCTCTTTAGAAAATATTTATAAAATATTATTTAATGAATGAAAAGATAGGCTTAAAATAGTAGAAACTCTTTAGAAAGTGCTCCTTTTAGTTTGACATCGCAAATTCATCAACGCACTTTCTTCTATAGACCCGACATGTGGATCCTCAGCGGACGACGATGATGTGTGTGGGCGATCAGGATTGCAGGGACACACTGGGTACACAGTTGTCCGTCGATTCCAGGGTCCGTCGGAGGTACACAACCAGTAAGGCCGGGTACAGAGAATAATTCTAGTTACATGTAAAGGATAGAGAAAAGTGAGAAATTGAGGCGGGTGTTTTTATTTGGCAAGTGCTTAATTTCAGTCACGTGATGAAAAGGATGTAAGAGAGAATTTGTTGTGGAGGTTTTTTATTTAGCAAGTGCTCATGTAAATAATACATAAAGAGAGAAATTACAGTGGATTTTTTTATTTGGCAAGCGTTTGCGAGGTACCATTGGAAATCAATGACGGGATTCTTGGCAGGGTTTTTTATTTGGCACATGAACAGGATAGAAAGAGATAAATATTAGTGGACTTGTTTTTTATTCCTAGCAGCAGCTTGGTATGGGTAAAGGGGTGGTGGGTAACATAAATTGCGGTGAGAAAATAAAATCCAAAATGGGAAAAACCCTCTAGAAAATGCGGTTTCACTTGACGTATTACAAACTTACGCCTCTTTTCTCCCCCCGGATCTGATAGGTGGGTCATTTGTAAGGTGTGGATAGAAAATTTTTAGATGGAAAACGATTTCAATTCCACTGGGTCCTATTTCACATTTCCAACACTTCCGTTAGTTAAGTCGCACAAAATGACCTCCAAACTGCCTCCAAATTCATGAATTATTTTTTTCTAATGATACAACAAATGGGTATGAACATTTTTTATTTAAAAGGACACATGCACCTTTGTAGTTTTAAAACTAAAATTCACCAAATTAGACTATCTTTGAAACAAATATGAAATTTATGGCACCAAAATACTACCAGAAATTATGAAAAAATAACTACTATTCGTCATACGCAATGTGGTAGTTTATAAACTATGTATTTTCTATTATAAGTTATTCATAGAATTAGAAAGAGCATGGTATTTGAGAACTTTTAGATGGAACTCATAATTCTATATTCAACTTATGAAGAGAAATAACTTTATAAACTATTGATAACATGTGATGAATATTTTTTAAAAGTATTTGAGTGCCATAAAAGTTAGATTAGTTAAAATTGCCTAATTTGGTGAATTTTAAGTTTAAAACTATAAGCGTACATGTGTTATTCTAAATAAAATATGTTCATGTTAATTTTTATATTGTTCGAAAAAGTTTCATGAATTTTAGAGGTGATTTGGAGGTTGTTTAGTTAACTTATGGAAGTGACAAAAATATCAAATAACGAAAGAAGTTAAATGTTAGTGTCAAATAAAAGAGAAATAACTAAAGTTTCCTCAAAAAAATAAAAGAGAAAAACTTTTTAGATCTAAAAATTAACTAAAGTTTTATATTAGTGTCAAATAAGAATTTACTGCTTTTCATACTCTGGGTGCTTAAAAAATCGCGCTCGACTGTCCTGCTGTGGAAATTCGCTACTCTGCTCAGTTTTCTTTGTTCGCGAAGGTAAATTATTTAACTAACGTTGTGTTTTGTTATGCTTCTTTTTTTAGTGTTCCACAATCTAGGTAGTTTTGCGACAGACAACTTACTGGATCAAACAAAAGGCAAGGAGTCGTCGATCACTTGCACTTAGCAGTGGACGCACTGATGAGCCTAAAGGAAAAGACAATGTGCCGGATTCGCATGATAATTCGGTAAGGGCAGCCATTCTGGTCTTGAGTGACGTCGAAACTGACGTGTCCGATCTGGTGAAAAAGAAAAGGTAAAGGGTGTAGCCGGCCGGCCCAGCATCATGGTGGGTTAGGGCCACCAGCATATATGTATGGATGGTCATGGCCTCGTGGGTCCTAGAGTGAGAAGAAAACAAGTAAGTATATTTTTTACTTGCAAAGTATTCATTCCTTATCAACATATTTATCAATATTAACTTTTGACCATGATGTTTGACCATTTCTTTTATTTAGAAATTAAGTAAGTATATTTTTTTACTTGCAAAGGTATTTTAAATATAACTTATTTATTCATATATTTATAAAAGAATTTGAATAAGATTAATAGTCAAAACGTTGTGACAAAAAGTGAGCAGTAACAAATATTTGGGTACTTCGGGAGCAGTATAGTATACTGTAGTTTTGGCAATGTGAAACAATCTTTATTTATTTGCTGTTTCCTCTGAACAATCTTTTGTAGATTTTTGGGGACCTCAGAAGTCTAAGAATGACTTCGAATCTGCAATGATGTTGTTGCCTACACTGAAAAGTCCATACAAACGTGCTGCTCCAGCAACGCGGTCCAAAACCGCGTTATCAGCAGAATCCTGCCCATCGCAAAGCGGTACGCCACACCAAAACCGGAATTAATGCTGTCGCTGGATTGGAATGCTCCATCCTCAGAAACAACTAGTAAAGGACTCGCTCCTTTCGTCAAAAATAAAACGCGCATTGTACGACCATGTTCATGACTACTATGTGTCGCTGGCTCGGGCTTTCCATTCCTTTCAAGTTGAAAAAAATATAATTAAATTAAAGTATCTGGCCAGAATCGATTTACTCTTACCAGGTCTAGTCCCATAGTTGTCATGAACGGGCCAAAATCTGACGGGCTTAGGATAGGCCCGCGGGCCAAGTTGGACTAAAAATGCTCAGGTATTATACTAAGGCTACTCCAAATGCTCTGCATAATGTTAGTATTGCTTTAAAAAACTGTTATTTAGTATAAAAGTATTATAGTGGCTATAACCAACTTCTATAAGTGAGACATATATGGTAACTTCTATAAGAAAACGAGGAGAAAAAAATAAGAAAATGAGAGAAGGAAGGAGGAAGAAAGGGAAGATTAGCCCCGAATCCGATCTCTCACGTATATGATCATAAGGAGGTAGGATGTGCGTGCATATATGTTTTATATGGGTGAGAGTATACGTGCCACATATATGATATGAATCTCCGTGAGTAGTGTGTGTATATGATATAAGTATTGTGTTTTAGAAAAAAAGTATAATTAACTGTTTTATTTATTTGTCCTTATCGTCGCCCACGGTTCTAGATTTTTTTTGCAAAAATGGTTCAAGATTTTTTTTTGTAAAAATGGCTCTAAATCTTTAATATTAAATTTATCGTATCTTGTTTTTCAACCTTGTCTCATGTAAAAAAAATCGTATTTATATATGACGTACTGCTAATTTTTAGCCGATAAAATTAAATAGATCCAAAAACGCTAACTAATAGTCGAACTCTATGGAAAAAAAATCTCTTGATGGGCATAGGGCACCTCAGCTGGCGATCATTTAGTCAATAAGAAATGCCAACTAGATGCTTAGTAACACTAACCAGAGTAGCCACTTGCATCTGGCGATCATGTGCGTCGGACTCTTCTTTCAACATATGGCTACCTTCAGAGCACCGCACAGGCCTCGCCAATGTTATACTTAACAAGGAGTCAAGGACCTCGTAGTGCTTCAAGTCAATAACGTAACAACTCTACATATATGCATACCATCTCTCTTCCTTTCTCTCAGTCCTCTCTCTCTGTATATATGCATAACAGGTCCAAGTAGATTCACATAGAAATCCAAAGGGCGTGAGTAAGTGTTATCCTATAGCTGAACCTCGAGAAGAAATGGTGGTAAACAGAGCTCTCACAAAATTCCTTCTCGTAGCCCTTCTGGTGTTACAGACAAGAGAAGTGCGCGCTGACAGTAGGCTTGAGAGCTTTGTTCATGATGAGCTGCAATTCGGCCAGGGATTGGGCTTCCCAAGCACCACATCCTTCCATGGTGACTTTGCCCATGGCATGCTGGTAGGTAGTACTCTCTGCTTCACAGCTACTGTATGTACGAGCATTTTCTCGATCATTTACTTTTTCTCTATATTCAGTTCTTCATTTTTCAAGTTACAATATTTGAATTTGGTTTTTATCTATGTTTTCTTGCCATAGGCACTCATTTAACATGTCATGTTCTTTCTACACATTTGAAACACTAATCTTCAATAGTTATTCTCACATATTCCTAAGTTTCTTCAATAGCATGGTTATGTGTTATCTTTATTTCATAGCCCACTAATCCTCGTGCTACCTAAAATGCACCTATGAAACTGATGAATGCTCAACGTTATGTATTTTGTCAAACAGTTCAGAAACCATACACTAATTAAACTGTGGCATGGCAAAAAACTCTCGTTTTCCTTCCATCTAGAAGGCTAGAGCTCTGTGCTTAATTTCTACGCAAAAAGGTGCAATATCGTCCTCACTGGTCTATGTCATATTTCATATATATGTGCTAAAAGAATGGTGTGGAGGACGTTGTACAAGCATGGTACATGGATGAAACCACCGAGGAAGACCAGAGGCTTCCCCACCACAGGCAGCCTGATGATCCGGTCCCCCTTGCAAAATTACTTGGTAATAATCTAGCTAACTGGATATATATTTTTTCTTTGAGAACAGGCCTGAAATATTGAGGTGTAGTACATGTATAGTAAGAAGAAGAGACGACCCTGAAAAATGTGCAGTTTTTGTCATAGAGCTTAAGTATACTGTGTTTTCCAATTGTTTGGATATAATGCAGACCTCGGAATCATTGCCATGCGGCTAGATGCAGATAACCATGAGAACGATGAGAACCTTACGATGATCCGCGGTCAGAGGGGCTACATGCACATGGTCAGTCTTCACTCTTCACCCTCGGTCAAGTTATTCAAATTAAAGGTTGCTTACGTACTCCGTACAAATTTTCTCTCTCTCAAAGGGTAGAAATCTAGAAGCTCATTTTTTTAAAGGTTTCCTTGCTGGTCCATTTAATATTGTCACCAAAGGTCAGACTGAGTTACTTGTGGGCATGACATGGCTAGTATCAGTGGCGAAGCTGGCGGATTTTGACGCCTAAGGCCACTTAGTAAACGTTTATACCAATTTCAGTGTAGTACACATAATAGCGATAATCGCAATAGCGATAGTTCATATATCGATAGAAGTGCTTAAAATGCACGATTTAAACCAATACATCACAATTTAAGACACATTGGCATAACAAACTTGATAAAATAAATACCTAACTAATGTCGGTCTGATTCATCGTCGATTCCCCGCATATCACAGATATCACAGAAGGAAGGACACCCGAACCTACACATGGAAACAACCAAACAAGTAAATTTTTAATGAATTGGATAAGAAATATGCAAAACATGATTGAATAGCAGAAAAATGACAATCGGATTTGGATATGAAACATACCACTTGGATTAGAGCCATGAGGTGGCAACTTTTGCAACCGATTATTCAAATCTTGCCAATGGTACAGAATATCATCATCTTTAATGCTTGCAAAAATCTCTCGCTCAATATAGCATATCATCCTATGATTCAACCAATCATTCCCCATCTTATTCCTCAACTCTGTCTTGATGATTTTCATAACTGAGAAAATTCTTTCAACCGTGGCAGTTGCAACAGGTGTAGGAGCAGGAGAAAAAAAGGATGTCAATGGCCTAACAGCCCCCTGTGTCCCATGTGTCCTGCTCCTCTTATTCATTGACACCAGTTGAGTATTGGGGAATGCAAAATTGCAAATCTACAATCTACAAATCAATAGATAAATAATATCAGTTCTACACTATCCTACCACTAATTCCAATTTCCAAACAATGCTGAGCAGTCCTGATGCTGAGTTAACTGACTACTGACCGATTTAGGGAGGGGCAGCCGGAAGGGAGGGGAGCCACCGGTGCTGCTGCCCTGCTGAGTCCTGGCGCGCGCCTGCCGCTGGTGCTGCTGCTGCTGTCGGCCGCCAGCCCGCCACCGCCTGCTGCCGCGCTAGGCCGCTAGTGCCTGGCTGCTGCTGCGCGCCCCCTGCGGCCTGCCTGCTGCTGCTGTCTGGTGCCGTTGCTGTGCTGCCTGCTGCGCCACCGGCCGGTGCACTGCCCTGCGCCCGCCGCCGCCCAGGCCGCCGCGGCGCCGCCGAGAGCTAGGGTTTCGGCCTTCGGGGCGTGGCGGCGTGCGGCGCTGCGGGAGTCGCCGAGTCGGAGAGGACGGGCGTGCGGGAGTGCGAGTCGGAGAGGAGAAGGTGCGGCGCCTGGGCTTGGGCTGTTGGGCAGCAGTTGGCTGGAGGAAGGGAAGGGAAGGGAAGGGAAGGGAGGGGAAGTAGGCCGGAATATGGGCTAAAATGTAACCTGGTATAAGAGGTTTTTTGGGCCACGCCTAAGGCCATGGCCTGGGTGGCCTTAGGCCCAGCTCCGCGCCCTGGCTAGTATTATATGAAGTATCTGATGTTGGACGAATACCAACGTTATGGTTTTCTTAGTATTTTTGTGATTTATCAGATATTTAATATTCCCTCCGTCTCCTTCATAAAATACACAAGATATTATAGAGATTTTTTAATATATTAGAAAAGCTGGCAAAAGACAAATGTAGTCTAGTTATAGTATGAGAAGTTGTCTGGTTGTTTTAATGGTTGCGGTAACAAGGAGCCCGCGCCAAATTAGCAAAGCAACTCTGTTTAATTACTCCGAGAAAGATTTAATGGACATGAATTAAACACGTACAATCTCTTGATTCGAGTACAAATTTTGAATCCTTAAATACTTTTTTATATTACAGGATGGAGGGAATAACTATGTGAAAACTAATAATAAGGCGAAACTATAAATTATAAAAGCAGCGCAAATGCCAATGAAGATATATAAGATTAGCTGATTGCGGCCATGTTGATATCATGTGATTTGTTTAGGATATTGTGACATTAACCCCGGAGAAAATGTCAAAATACGAAGCGATGATCAAGAGATTCTTTGAAGAACATCTCCACGCTGATGAAGAAGTCCGCTATTGTCTCGAGGGCAGTGGTATATATAAGTAAAATTATATTGTATCTTCTCTTTGCTTTGTGTACATCCCTGATGCATTTGTATGCTTGCGCTTGCAACATGTTTATTTTCATGAAGGGTACTTCGACGTGAGGGATGAAGAGGACCGGTGGGTTCGGGTGTCGGTGAGGAAGGGAGGGCTCATCGTCGTGCCAGCGGGCATTTATCATAGGTTCACACTAGACACCAACAATTACATTAAGGTTCGTGCTCTGCTAAGCCAAACAAGATCATCATCCATTTCTGTTTTAGCTTCTGCTTAGCGGTGCGGTTGAAAGAATAAAATATAAAGAAATAAATGAAGAAACAAACTAAACAATTTGTTTTTGCGATATGCAGTGCTATAACTACTAGATTATAATCATGCAGTTTCTTTGGAAATAAATATTTTCAAGGGCCCGTTTTTCTATGCAGAAATAAAATAAGAGAACCTTAATTATAAAGGAGTCCACAAATTAGGCCATTGAGTTTATTATATATATACCATTTTAAATTAGACTCCGCTAATTCATACCCGACCTCCTGTTCCCATCGGAGGCAGACCCCCGCGCGCCCGCACCTAGTACCCGACGCCGTCCACGGAGCCCGGGCACCCACGTCTGGTTTTTTTCTCCGTGTTTTTTTTTCCTGTTTCGGCGGTTGTGCAAAGCTGTGCCTTTTTTTTTGGACCGGATGCAAAGCTCTGGTTTTTTTTGGACGGGATGCTGGGTAGTATCGATAGCGAGGCCTACACATAGATACACTAGTTTAATTGTATGTTGAATCGAAGCTAGGTCAAACAAAAAAGTTGTGTTTTGATCACGAATCAAATGGTTCTCTTCCTTGATGGATAGATCTCGAAATATAATGTGTGTATTTATTTAGTATTGTTAATTTGTTTTACTTATCCATGCCAAAATATCAGATCAGATTAACGTGCCACGTTTGTCTGGCTAAGTTTGTAGCATACAACAGTCTATTGTTCTACCAAATTGTGCACATGAAACTAGTCAAATTTCACTCCAGGCCCAGACTTCTGATAGAAATACTTCTGAATAGAATAGTAAATATTCCAGAGTTGCTCCTCACCCACATATAATGATATTACAATTGTACAACAATCGGATCACCTAGCGATAATTACAAGGAGAAAAAAGAACCAGCGTCAAGCACTTCAAAATCTGCATTGTGCAGAACACCTAAACTATGATTCTTCCATAGAAGTCGACCATGGATCGCTCAAGTTTTCTTGCTGTTCTGATGCCAGAATCTCTTCCCTGCGACAGTTCTAAGCACCTGTGTTGACACAATGCCAGCGGTCAGACATTCAGATTAGACAACAATCGTTCAAAAGTTGAGAAATCACTCGTTTACCATGGGCATGTTGGTTGAGTTAGTAAAGCTCAAAAGCATGCAGAAATGATATCCGATGGCAGGAAGGGCCTACAATCAGCATGCACATGGTTCAATCAAAACATGAAGGGATATGTTTCTTGCAACTATACCATATAGAATTAAGTTACATGCATGACAGCAAAATAAATTTCAAGGAACAGACTAAAAAGTGCAATACATCTTTTCTAGCATCTTGGTGTGGTGAAACCGGGCAAAATTAACATAGAAAAAATACTGAGGATAAGACTGACGGGTAAGGCAGAAACCTGAATTCCAATAAGAATAACAGAATTATGGTTGAATTACACAAAACCCTAAAATTATATCTCATGAGGAATGGGACACCATGAGGCTGTCCGCCACCATAGCCACCTTCTCCTGTACTCTGCAATGCCACTGCGTAGAGCACCTCCACATCCACACCTATATGCCACAACGCTATTGCAGAAGGCGGTGGAGACAAGCGAGACAATAAGCTAAGCATACGTAGGCACACTACACCCAGATGTTCTAGCCAATCTGTTCTAGCAGAGAGGACAGCCGTTTAGTTCAAATGTTCTTGCTTGTGTTCATGCCTAAGCATTTCCACAAATTTGTGTGCAGTAGGAAGAGAGCACTAAATTAAGCATACACACATACTGAGAAATTAGGTATATGCATAAAAAAGTTAGGAGAAAAGGGATGTTTCATTCTATAGATCAGACCACATACAAATAATCCCAAACGAAATTTTGATCCAGGGGAAGGGAGAGTTATCAGAGACTAACCTGGAGGTCCTTCTTCAGGCGTGGATTGAAGATGCTGGGTGACAATGGTGCCGGCGAATTGATAAGCTCACCAGGGTGCCTAGACTATGCACGATGTAGAATGGATAGGCGTGCTCACCCAGCTTAAATCAGTCAGCTCATGGTGTCTGATCTGAATGCAGGAACAAAATTAGGCTTGGGAATAAACAAATATAATAGATCACAGAGTCAAATAGCCGCTGTATCAATTGTGCACCGGAGTAAGGCATCAATTGATATAGCCAACCATGAATTATTAGTTGCACAGATCAGCCACAAAATATGGCCTAATGCCTAAGCCTATAGTTCAACAGACCCAATAAAAGAAGAGATACTGACAATATTTGGAAAAACTAACCAAACACTAGTTCAGTTAGCAAATAATGGAATTGAAACTCTGCTTCACCCTTTACTGCAAAACATAAACTATTAATCGATATAAAAATTAATCCCAAGAAGGCACCAGTTTGCAGAAAACATCTCACGCAATAACCAAAACAAACCGAATGGGGGCTGAAGAACAAATAGCAACAATGGGATGCCCAAAATGAACTAGCAGGTCGGCAAAACCGCCTGAAAGCTTTACAGTAAGGATGGTCCTACTCCTACGGACCAGCACCTTAACAAAGGGTGCTCTAGGCTGTGTTCAGGTCAAAGGCAATACAGGTTGGGCGCATCACAGCACGTCGAGGACTCAAGCCATCGAGCGTGTTCAATGGAGCATCTCAGAAAGAAATTCAGGATCATGAACACACATTTTTAGCATGTAGGCATCTTGATTTTGCTGTATTACTGACCTCCATGATGGACGGAGAAGACAACTGAAGCAACCATTTAGGATGGTGAAGCAAAGATCCACGCAGGCAATCAAGAAACAGTAGGGGAATCTAATGCTAACTGAGTGAAAACGTTGGTGTGCCTCTACTCGATAATTTCTTCATCCTCTTGCTATTATCACAAATCGCTGCCACCAACGTGGGGCAATCAAGCAATAGCAGGTGGGAATGAGTGCTAATTGACTGAAAACACTAGCAGGTGTGTTCCCTACTTGATTTAGTTATTAAACATAACCATTATTGCAAATCATCGCCACTAAAGCAGGCAACAAGGCAAGAAGAGGGGGAATCGAAGAGAAAACATGCCACCTGACTCGTTGGATGAAGACTCATCCGAAGAAAATCTGCCGCGGAAGAACAGCATGCTGTCGCAGAGGAGATTGGATCCCGGCGTCCGTTCGCGCTTCAACACAGCAAGCTAATCGAGGAGGAAGAGCGGTGGACCACACGGAAACCAGCACTTAGCAGGCTATGTGGGATCTTAATGACTCGCCGGCCGCCGAGGCCATCCTGCTTTCCCCGCCCGTGCTCGTCGAGACAACCGAGAACAACTCCGCCGCCGCAGCGGACGCTTCTACCTGACCCAGCGCGGTCGGCGCAAGCGCGGGCTAGCTTCGCTTGTCCGCCGTGACCCCGCCACCCGCCCAATCAGAGGGGCGCGGAGACCGCACGCGAGGTAGATGCGACGGCGACAGCAAGGACGGCGGTGCGAAGCGAGGCAGGACGGAACCGCGCACCGCGGCGATGGGCGGCGGCAACGTCTGTTTTTTTTTTTTTTGAGCTGCCGGATCTATATCCAGATGCAACGCCAGGATGGGAACTGCAACAAAGATCGTGGGGTCCACCGGGCAAAAAATGAATGAAAAACCGGAAAAATAAAACGAACCGGGACTCGACTGGGGCGGATGAACCGACGGCGTCGGCCCGGGTATGGAATAGTTATTCTGTACCAGGGTAGGGTATAGTATTACTAATTTTAAATTATTTATGAATTAATATTATGTATTTAATTTTTCTCATATGATTTTTTTTGGTTTTGTGAAAGATTTTTTTTATTCGGTCGTCGGGATTTTGTTGGATCACAGGCAATGCGGCTTTTTTCGGGAGGCCCAGACTGGACAGCTTATAATCGTTCTCATGACCATCTCCCTGCAAGGTACCTCAGCCCACTGGACCACTAGCATAAATTTGCAAATTTTATATGTGCAACTATTATTATGATTATAATAACATAATGTTATATGTGTGATTTTTCCATAATTTAATTAGTCACTGAGTTCCAAGCCTTCATATACATTGATTCAAATGATGATTTTGTTGTACTTATTGTTTCTAGTTTTTTATTTGATTTTTACTGCCTGTGGTTGTTTATGTTTATTAGTTTGCAAGGGTTCAATATATAAAAATTTGTTGCATTTATGACGGAATTATTTGATTATATATGCAACCTAAATATTTTCCAATAAATCGACGGCCAAGTTTCTTTTTTAAAAAATAAAAGAAGATCGGATCAAGGGGTTGTGTTTTTTATTACTCTATAGAAGATGGTAGTGTCACATCTATTGTAAGATTGTATCTTGTTTCTCCTTTTTGGCGCAGGAATTAATGCTATGATCCATTAATATTCTCATTCCATTGGTGGCATAATTACAGGAAAAATTATCTGGCAGCTTTGCAAAAAAGGTCGAGCATGAGATCAGAAAGCTGAAGTCGGACTGTCAGGATCTTTATCTTGTGAACCAAATCGATCTGGAAGGTGCCTACTTTGGTACTTTAGTATGTAATTCAATCTTACTGGATGGTAGTGAATGTAATGTTTGATCCCTCGATCAAAGCTACCAACGGGATAGCAGAAAACTCCAGTGCAATATCTGAAAATTAATTAGTATTTTCCTTGTCCAAGCTCTGAATGTTTGTCTTGTAATTTATGGAGGAAATCTGTTACTTCTTTTTTTGTTGTATATATCCTACAAAGTTGCAACAGGTGGTACTATGGATCTGATGCGTCCTAGAGAGAGAAATATATGTACACAGACAAAATGAGAATAAATAAAATTAGGAATGGCATACGTGATCTCTTGCTCATTCTGATAAAAAATGTCTATAGTGTGCATGTGCATCCTCTATTATTGTTTCATTACCTCTATTTTTAGGCAATTAACAATTTTTGGACTTTGATGCAATATCCTCAAACGTTATGTGCATGCGTGTGTGTGCGCGTGCGTGCAGTGCGTGTTAAGTGGATTCTTGTGTGTATGTCCCTCCAAATCAACATCTGAGTCAAGTAGTGATCGATTTACACACTGCCACGACTGAATTGTGAGAGAAACTTTTTTTCCGATCGATCTCTGCGGAAGAGTCGAAGCGTGGAGAATAAAAAAATCAGCGGCAGATAGTTATCCATACCTGGAGGGCCAAGGTTCGCCTTTTTTTTTAGAGTGAATAAGGCAGCATTATATTAAACTGACTGTTCATTACAGATAATGGCCCGGATCATCTCCGGAACCTCATTAAACCAAACAGTACCATCAAACTGATCAGCTTGCTTAGCCATGCCATGGGCTGCCTCATTACACCATCTACTGACATGGACAAAAGATACAGAAGGATTTACACTCCTCAAATTTTTGACATCCTGGATGATAACTCCAACATGAGATCTATCAAAAACTTGGGAGTTAATCTTTCTAATAACACTTTGACAATCAGACGCTATAATCACATGCCTAAGATTGAGTTCCAAAGAGAAGATGAATGCATTCCTGATAGCAATTGCTTCTGCTAGTTCAGGGTCGTTAAATCTCCGAACTAATTGAGAACATGCTGCTATGAAAACTCCCCTGTGATCACGGATCACAACTCCAACACCCATCCGAAATGGCGTTTTGAAAGTTGCTGCATCAACATTGATCATCAACCATCCGGCGGTGGAGTCCACTTTGGAACAGAGAATTCAGACTCACACCTGTGTGATGTTGGCTGTTTAAATAAGTGCAGCAAAGCCATTTGCACATAGGCCTTTGCCCGTTCTGCAATAACATTAGGATGAACTGGATCTTCACCATTACGAACTGCATTTCTAGTCTCCCATAAATGCCAAACAGTGATAGTAAAAATTGATGCATCCTCATCAGAAGCAACAGCTAAGAAATCAAAGAGCCATTGTTTCATTGAGACAGGGTATTGGATCTTACATTAAAGGCCAAACGACTTTTTAATTTCACGCCACACTTCAGATGCATAACAGCATGTTAGCACAGCATGCTCCACTGATTCTTCCCTGCCACATAAATAGCACATATCAGAAGCCCGTATGTTTCGGTGCTTGAGTTGTGTTCCTGTCGGCAAACAATTCTGAGCCATCCTCCATAGCACAACCTTCATCTTGGGTGGTGCCTGAATAGACCAAAGACGTTTCCACATTTTACTAGTTTCTTTTTGATCTGAGTTCTCTCCTCTACCATTCATGCTCATAAAATTATGAAAGCTTTCCATTCTAATTAATGAGTATGCCGATTTGACCGTGTAAATACCTGATTTGGAGAGTGGCCAAGATGGGAAATCATTACAAGGCGTATTACTCAAAGGAATCTGTAGGATCTTTTCTGCATCTTCTTCACTAAAACATGTCCGAATGATGTATTCATTCCAGTCTCCTGTTTCTTCAGCTATTAGAAAATTGACCATTAAATCATCTCGAAGAGAAACAATAGGTTTCAGTAAAGAAAAATTTTGAATCCAACGATCTTTTGTTAATCGGATCATTTTCCCATCTCCAACTCTCCATAGAATACCTTTCTCTAGAAGTTTCCTCCCATGCATAAGGCTGCGCCATGTGAAGGATGAATTTCTGGGCTGAAGTGCATGCCAAAAATCACAATGAGGAAAGTAACGGCCTTTCAGCACCTTTGCGCAAAGAGAATTTTGGTCCGTAAGAATTCTCCAACATTGTTTTCCCAGCATTGCTTGATTAAATAGCTCCATGTCTCGGAATCCCATACCACCCATAGCTTTTGGTGTAGTTAGCCACTCCCACGAACGCCAATGCATCTTCTTCTTTCCATTTTCAATTCCCCACCAATGGTTGGAAACTGTGGTTCTCATTTTATCACATATGCCAGCTGGTAGTCTGAAACAACTCATGACATAAATAGGGATAGCCTGTATTACTGATTTCAGCATAACCTCCTTTCCAGCTCGAGAAAGGGGACGGTCACTCCATCCTCTCACAATTTTCCACATTCGTTCTGGTAGAAAGTTGAAGGTATTTGACGGAGATCTGCCTACCCATGATGGCATTCCCAAGTAATTTGCCTGCAATGCTTCACTATGCACATTAAGATATGTTTTCACTCCTTGTTTGACCTGCTCTGGGCATCTATCCCCAAAGAAAACTGAAGATTTCTGAAGATTAACTCGTTGTCCAGAGCCCTCACTGTAAACCTGTAGGACTTCATTTAGAGCTTGGAGGTTCTTTTCATTCCCTCTTGTGAAAAAGATAGTGTCATCTGCAAAGAGAAGATGTGATATTGATGGTCCATTAATTCCATTCTTAACCCCTTTTAAAGATCCATCACTTTCTTTCTTCTTTATAAGACATGACAATCCTTCTGCAAAGAGAAGAAACAAGTATGGACTTAATGGATCACCTTGTCTTAAGCCTCTTGATGGAATAAATGTCTGCGTAAGTTCACCATTTATTCGGACAGCATATCTGACATTTGTAACACACCTCATAACAGTATTGATCCATCCACTCGAGAAACCCATCTTACTCATGACCCCTTCCAGATATCTCCATTCAACCCTGTCAAAGCCTTCATCATATCTATTTTCAGGGCAAAAAATGGAGTGTTAGATTTCTGCCTTTTAATAGTGTGCATACATTCGTAAGCAATTAAAACATTATCAGTTATTAATCGGCCTGGGACAAAGGCATTTTGTTCCTGGGAGATGATATTCGGCAGAATACTTTTTAGTCTATTGGCCAACACTTTTGAGGCAATTTTGTAAAGAACATTACATAAACTAATTGGGCGATAGTTAACCAGCCTCTCAGGTTTTGAAAATTTAGGAATTAGGACGATAGTAGTATCGCAGAGACCATCAGGAATTTGATCACTGTGGGACCAGGATCCCTAGGGCCATTCATATAAAGGATTGAACTACTCGACAGGGAATGTTTGATCCGACTACTTCAAACTAGTCGGCTATGGTGCAAGACGGCGTAGTCGACTAGGTAGACTAGTCGTATACTGATAGGAGACTCCCCAAAGTATTCTGTTGTAGTACTCCGAGTTGTATACGACTAGGATATTGTAACCGACTTGTAACTCTGCTCCCCGGACAATATAAGGCGGAGCAGAGACCCCTCAGAAATATCAGGTCCAACAGGATCAGAACACACGAGACGTACAACCAGTACGACCTCACGGATAATACAATCAACCATACAGGACGTAGGGTATTACGCTGCTCGCGGCCCGAACCTGTCTAAATTGTCTTGTTCGTGCACTATTGTTCCTAAAACTCGGTGAGACCCACACAAATCTACTCGCTGGGGTATCCCCAGTTAGACGTGCTCGACATAATTCGTCGACACTTGGCGCCCACCGTGGGGTTCTCTCGTTCAAGTTCACGAGTAGGAGCGATGGGATCAACTTTCAAAGCGCAAGGCGTCGAGGAAGGAGCGACTATCGTCATCGGATCATGGACTTTCGTCTCTGATGGCGAAGGTGGCTTCGATTCGTTCTCAGCGGATCGACCAGGCCCGTACTCGGCGACTTCATCGTCAACATCGGTTTCAGGTTCCGATTCAGTTTCAATTTCCGTTTCAGAATCGATCTCGATTTCAATTTAAGATGAAGCACCCACTGCCGACTCGTTTTCAATATCGACTTCGATTCCGACCCGAACTCCGATCGGGATTCAACAAGTCGTGTCCGGGTACAACTCTCTTCCAAACATGGAAAGAGCTGGGAACTCCGAGTTGGCTACGCCATCGGACAACCCCCCACACTGACTCCCGTTCGGCTTTCTCAATTCCGCGGCTATATATCAGCAGATGTATACCGTGATGCAAGACAACAATACAAGCTCATCGCCTAGTGAGATTGCGGGACGTTGTAAGGACTCTGAGCTGGTCTCCGGACCATCAGTCATGAATGTCCCCTGCCCATACCACCCGCATGGCAAGCACACGATGGCTCAATGTGCCCATATCAAGAGGCAATTTGACAAGCTAGAATTGCCTGAGAAAAGGAGGCCAGCGAACAAGAAAAAAGACAACGACAACGATGACCTAGACAGTGGTTTTCCGCAAGTGAACAACATCGTTGCAGTTTTGTTCAGTGGTGAAAGCCTTACTCAGTTAAAGCGGTCCAAGAAGCTATCTCTTCGTGAGATCATGGCAATCGAACCAGCTACCCCCACATATCTCAAGTGGTCTGAGGTCCCCATTACGTTCTCCAGGATGGATCAGTGGACTAATTTTGCCAATCCAGGCAAATACCCCCTAGTACTCGATCCAGTCATGGCGCAAGCCAGACTGACCAGGGTACTCATCGACGGAGGCAGTGGGCTCAACATCATCTTTGCCAAAACTTTCACAAAGATGGGGCTCGACATCACCAAGTACTTGAAGCCCATGGAGTCACCGTTCTATGGCATCGTCCCAGGCAAGGCAACAATCCCCTTGGGACAAGTCACATTGACAGTCACCTTCGGCACATCGACCAATTTTAGGACAGAGTACATCAAGTTTGAGGTGGCAGACTTTGAGACGTCGTACCATGCGATCCTTGGGAGACCAGCCCTCGCCAAGTTCATGGTGATCCCGCATTACGTGTACCTCGTCCTCAAGATGCCTACTCCCAATGGAGTTCTTTCCCTCAAAGGAGACCTCAAGACTTCACATGACTATGATGTGGAAGCCGTGGAATACGCAGCAGCGTCGCAGGTTCCCACACAGATGATGGAAGTACTCGCCTTGGTCAACAAGTCGAAGGAGGAAGGCTCAGAAGTCCCTGCCAAGAAGTCGGCAAGCATGAGTTTCAAGCCCTCTGGAGAAGTACAGATCAAGACTGTCGATCTTCAGATGGGCGACTCATCTCAAACTGCCCTCATAGGGGCTAGTTTAGATTGTAAATAGGAAGACGCGCTCGTCAAGTTCCTTCGTGCTAATAAAGATATATTTGCATGGAAACCATCTGATATGCCTGGTGTCCCAAGGGAGCTTGCCGAGCATAATCTCAATATCAAGAGAGACGCGAAACCTAAAAGACAACGTTTACGACGCTTCGATCAAGAACGCCGTAACACCATCAAGGCTGAGATAGCCAAACTACTCGCGGCCGGCTTCATCAAAGAAGTCTTTCATCCAGAGTGGTTGGCCAATCCAGTCCTGGTCAGAAAGACGAACAACAACTTGTGGCGTATGTGCGTTGATTACACAGATCTCAACAAGCATTGCCCTCCAGACCCTATGGGTCTCCCGCGCATCGATGAAGTCGTGGACTCCACGGCAGGTTGCGCACTGCTGTCTTTCCTTGATTGCTACTCAGGGTATCATCAGATAGCCCTGAACAAGGAAGACCAGATCAAGACATCATTTATCACCCCCTTCGGTGCTTTCTGCTACACTACCATGTCGTTTGGATTGAAGAACGCCGGAGCCACATATCAACGAGCCATACAGAAGTGCCTTTCATCTCAGATTGGTATTAATGTAGAGGCATATGTTGATGATGTGGCAGTCAAAACAAGGGATCAAGACAACTTCATTGATGACTTACAAGAGACATTTGACAATCTCAGAACCTTCCGCTGGAAGCTCAACCCGACTAAGTGTGTCTTTGGCATCCCAGCTGGCAAATTACTCGGGTTCATAGTAAGTCACAGAGGCATTGAAGCTAACCCCTCCAAGATCATGGATGTTCTCCAGATGGAAGCCCCGAAGAATGTCAAAGAAGTCCAGAGGCTTACAGGATGCCTCGCGTCGCTTAACAGATTCATTTCTAGACTTGGAGAAAAGGGCCTCCCTTTCTTCAAATTACTCAAACATCACGACAAGTTCACTTGGACAACAGAGGCGAATCAAGCTTTTGAACAACTCAAAGCTTACCTGACTACTCCTCCAATCCTCGTCGCTCCAGTTAAAGGTGATCATTTATTTTTATACATTGCTGCTACTACGCACGTAGTCAGTACGGTCATCGTGGTTGAGCACAAGGAAGAAGGCCATGTCTATCCAGTACAGTGGCCGGTCTACTACATCAGTGAGGTACTCTCTGCGTCCAAGAGTCGCTATCCTCAAGTCCAGAAGCTTCTTTATGCGGTATTCATTACTTCAAGAAAGTTACGGCATTATTTTCAATCTTTTTCAATTACTGTCGTGACTAAATTTCCGCTGGGAGAAATTTTCAATAACCCGGATGCAACTGGACGAATAAGCAAGTGGAAAGCGGAAATTGCCGCATATGATCTCACTTTTGCTCCACAGACAGCAATCAAGTCGCAAGCCCTAGCTGATTTCACAGTCGAGTGGTTGGAAACCCAATATTCCAGATCAACTACTCGCCCAGAGCACTGGGTCATGTACTTTGATGGATCATTGAAGCTAGAAGGCGGTGGAGCAGGAGTTCTTCTGATCTCACCCAAAGGAGAACAACTCAAATACGTTCTTCAGATCCTTTTCCAAGTCACCAACAATGAAGCAGAGTATGAAGCTATGCTGCATGGTCTTCGTTTAGCGGCTTCGCTTGGCATCAAACGTCTCTGTGTATATGGAGACTCGGCGGTAGCCATAAACCAAGTCAACAAGGATTGGGATGCAACCAAAGAAACGATGGATGCATATGTCAAAGAGGTTCGTAACCTTGAACGTCACTTCATTGGTTTGGAATTTCATCATGTCGTCCGTGACTACAATGTAGCCGCCGATGCTTTATCCAAACTGGGCTCTCAACGAGCAGACGTCCTGGTCGAGATCTTTGTCCATGAGTTGCACCATCCATCTATCAAAGAACCAGTCCTTGCGGACGACACTTCAGAGCAAACATGGCCTGACCTCCAGGTCATGGTCATCGATACAGACTGGATGGCTCCATTCATCGAGTACTTACGGCCGATCAAGTCAACGTCTTGATGAAGTGTATCACAGCCGATCAAGGCAGAAAATTACTTGAAGAGATTCATAGTGGCGTTTGTGGCAATCATGCTGCCTCACGCACACTAGTCGGCAAGGCATACAAAGCAGGGTTCTTCTGACCGTCGGTAAAGAAAGATGCTGAAGATATCGTCAGGAGATGTCAGGGCTGTCAGTTCTTCGCCCGTCAGCCTCATGTCCCAGCTCACGAACTACGCATGATTCCATTGTCTTGGCCCTTTGCATGTTGGGGTCTTGACCTTGTTGGTCCTCTAACAAAAGCTCCTGGTGGTTTCGAGTGGCTTATTGTAGCCATCGACAAGTTCACCAAGTGGATTGAAGCACAACCATTGGTTCACCCACGAGCGGAGAATATGATCAAATTTTTCAATGGAATCATTCAGCGATTCGGTTTACCTCACGAGATCATTACAGACCTCGGATCGGTGTTTACAAGCGACGCCTTTCAGACATATTGCGACCAATATTCAATTGAACTCCATTATGCATCGGTTTCTCATCCACGATCAAATGGACAAGTCGAGAAGGCTAATGGACTGCTATTGCAAGGCTTAAAGCCTCGATTGTATGAACCCTTGAAGAAATACGGTGGCAAGTGGGCTCAGGAATTGCCAGCGGTGCTTTGGGGGCTTCGCACGCAACCAAGTCGTGCAACCGGATAGACTCCGTATTTTCTAGTCTATGGGTCGGAAGCAGTCTTGCCTGCTGATCTCCTCTGGAACGCCCCTCGACTAGAAAACTACGATGAACAAGTCGCTCAACAAGAACGACTCCAAGATATTGACGGTGTCGAAGAAGCTCGAGTGGCGGCTCTCACCCAGAACACACGCTATCTCGAAGGGCTACGGCGCTACCATCAGCGCTCTGTCCAGCCTCGCTCCTTCATCATAGGAGACTTGGTTCTTCGGCGTGTACAGAAAACAAACGGCCTACACAAGCTCATGTCAAAATGGGAAGGCCCGTTCTTGGTGAAACAAGTAATTGGGCCCGGAACTTATCGTCTCCAAACTCAAGAGGGCGATGAGTTGCCCAATGTGTGGAACATTGAACATCTGAAGAAATTCTACCCATAATTGGGTCTCCAGGTTCCTTTATTCTTTATAATCATCAGATTAATAAAGTTATTTATCCATTTTGTCAAGTATTTACTTGCAATGGTTACATTTTATTCTCATCAGAGAACCTTGTGTCATGCTTTTGCTTTCATAGCTTTTGCCCAGGGCGGTTTTTTAATAAAACCAGTCAATAAGATCCAGGACTGCTCTCTTTCACGCGGCACCGAGCCTCATAAGTCCTGTTGTATTATCTGACAGATATTTCAATTCAATCTTTGCCTTTGGGTTATGTTTCTTACATGCAGCAAGCACTTTGCTCATGCAGCATTTCAGGATGGCTTTACAGTGGTCATCGACTAGTTCTGGCACTTGGCACACCCGCTCTGGCGGCAAAGTTTCAGCTCAGACATGCGAGCACTGACTAGTAAACTAGTCAAATCCAGATTTTATCGCCGATGGTTTTCATGCAATCATTTGTGCGACTTCTCCAACAGGAGAATTGACCATTACATGTGTGGTCACCTTTCTCACCAGAGAACCCTGTGTTCAACTTTTGAATCGTCATGAGATTCAAAAGACCAGGGATAATCGTAATGACTACTAGGACTAGTAAACTAGTCAAATCCAGATATTATCGCCGATGGTTTTCATGCAATCATTTGTGCGACTTCTCCAACAGGAGAATTGACCATTACATGCGTGGTCACCCTTCTCAACAGAGAACCCTGTGTTCAGCTTTTGAATCGTCATGAGATTCAAAAGACCAGGGATAGTTGGTCATATAACTAAGTCAAAAGAAGCCAAGACTACTCTCATCAGAGGATGGCGCCAAGCCTCAGAAGTCTTGATAGAGGAACGCCAACCTACACACGGTTGCAGCAGTCTACCTCGTTTCCTTTGATGTTTTTTACAAGGATGCGTTGCTCTGTGTCTTGCGCTGACTACATCAGGCTCCTTTATAGCAAGAGCTTATTCAAGTCTCTGTTTTAGCATACGCTAGTATTGCTTTTTCATTTGTGCGAAATTCAGTACTCCCACTATATGTGGCAACTTGGCTCTGCATCAGCAACCATCTACAGTCTCCAACAGACTAGTTTTAATGAACTTTTGATTAAGTTCAGAAGCTTTTTTCGACCTATGGTCTGCGCGCTCGAGTACTTTCGCACTAGATATACTACATCAGTGGTTT
Organism: Echinochloa phyllopogon; assembly: GCA_033239725.1. Taxonomy (NCBI): domain Eukaryota; kingdom Viridiplantae; phylum Streptophyta; class Magnoliopsida; order Poales; family Poaceae; genus Echinochloa; species Echinochloa phyllopogon. Next base: position 20,101,112 of record BTCW01000016.1, read on the forward strand.
TCAATTGCCTAACCTGCTTGATCTACACATGATCCTGGCGCTTATTATTATAAGTTGTTATGGCTATGTTTTTCAGTACTACAAGTACTTGATTACGCTTCAATTGCAACTCATCAAACACAACAATGTATAAAACGACTAGCTTACACATAGCACAAGTCGTAATCGAACAAGTTGTTTCAATCAAGTACTTTCAAATGTTTTACAACATTACTTCATTACAAGCATTACACTTAATATTACAAGTCAACAGACTCTTACTGCTCTAACGAGTTAACAAACTCTTCAGCGAGTGGTTCTGTTTCAGCTACCGGGCCTTCATATTGCTCTGTTGTGACTCCAGTTGGCAGATACTTCAGTTCTAGCCTAGCTGACCAGTTGTGCGCCTTGCATAGCGCCAAGAGTTTGTTCACACAATCTTTCAATGAGGCCTTGCAGAAGTTTGTGACTTATCTGGCACTTGGCGGAGGCGGTCGAGGAATGATTGGCTCTGTGCAGCTTGGCTTTCTGGAGCGAGCATCTCCAAGATGGGCTCTACGGCTTCTTTTAGCTCTTTTTGTGCAGCCATCAGGTTGTTCACTTCCAGCTGTTTGTCTTGTGCCAGTTTTAGATGCATCTCGATCTGCTTTTCCCAGTCACTGCGGATCTGGCGCTCTTTGGCAATTTCTTCTTGGAGCTTGGCATTCTCCTCCGTTCGTCGCTGCGCAAGGTTGTACCAGCAGGTGGAGTTGTCTTCGGCCTCTCTGAGTTTCTTTTTCAGACCTGTATAAGACAGATCAAGCATTATTCCATGACCAAGTCTAGCATCAGCAAGACCATGGATAGCAGGAGTTACAATTTACTGCTATTCTCTTTGGTCAAGTTTGTGACTCGTCCATCCAGGCGGTCCTTGATATCTTCGAGACCGGTGAGCTGATCGTTGAGGTAGTCGAGTTCTTTCTTGTGCTCCTGCTTTGCCTTCTCCAGCTCCTCGCACTTCTCGGTCAAGTCAGCAGATAGTTCTTGAATCCGTGCGCGGAGCTGGCTGTCACCAGGATTCTCGACGATTTCCACCAAAGCCTGCACAACAAGGCATTATATACTACTCTATGCAGCCAATGCATGATTTACAGGTTATAAGACTCACCAGAGCCTTGTGCAAGTAGTCGCGGAGCAGATCGCCATCGTTCCCCGACCTCATTGCGGTAACATTAACCTATATATCAAGACGCTGATTCATTATCTAGTTATTTCTTGCGAATTTATTTACAAGTTCATAGACTACTTACAGTGTTTAGCTGAGTACCACTTGTTTCCGCAAGATTAACTCCGACTTCAGCGCCCTCAACGCTGGGTGTCGGCAAGTCTACTTTTTGTGTTCCCTTGCAGCACACAACTGGAATCAGTACCAGTACTATAATCAAAGGAACCTAGGCTACAAGTTGGTTATGCATGGCATACCTGAGTAGCTAGGTGCTCGACTACATTAGTCAGCGCGACGAAGTCGCTTGGCCCGGCACTTGGGAGTACGCCTTCTTCGACTTGTAGTGGTGGCTTCTCCAGTGGCGCGTCCTCTTTAGCAGTAGCGAGAGGGACAGCGACTACTTCTGGCACCTCTATGGTGGCAATTTCTTCGGTGGCGGCCGGGGTCTCCATCATTTCCCCTGCAGTGCCACTTGGGGCCTCCTCTGGCGCAAGCTCCAGATTTGGCCTGACATATCAAGACATATATCTATCATGCAAGCTCACATTTACAACTACAAGACTATGTGAGTAGGCGACTACTTACGGTTGTGGCGGTGCTGGCGCAGCAAGAGGCTTGAAGTTGAACCTCATCAGAGGCTTTACCTGCTTCGCGCTTGTAGTACTGCCTGTGGCAGTACTCGCCATGGCACTGCGGCTCGAAGACAGCTGCGGCGACGTCAACATTAAAGACAAGTGTATACGCTTTTTAGGCTCTCCGCTCGACACAGTGTTACCACTCTGACTTGTGTTCGTCCGTTTTTTCCTCGCCGTGCGAGGCACATCTGGCACTACAACAAGTACAACAACAGTTGTATAAGATTTCTATGCTCATACAAGAAAGGATGGAGTGCTTAGAGAGTGGTTACCTTGACCTCGAGCGGGCAATTCTACTTCTTCTTCCGGCTCAGAGTCCTGGGTCACAGTGACTTGTCCAGCTCCGGCCGGTCCCTCCGCACTTGGAGTCCTCTCAGAGTCCTCCTCCTCCAGTTCTTTCCACTCTCTTTCAGTGAGTGGAGATCGCACGGGCTCTACAGGCTATACAACCACGATATTATCAAGACAATTCAAGAGTGAAACAAGTCAGATTCGAGTCTTACGATTACTTACAAGTGGGGGGTTCTCAGCAGAGTACTCTCCGATGATGACCGGCTTCTTGTTCACACCAGTGAACATTCGGCTTAGCCGCATCATCACCGCGTCAACAGATATCTCCTCTGTTGTCATGCGGGAGCCATCCGACGTGCCCTCATACTCGTATCCGAGATGGGCACGCTCTTGGAGTGGCTGTATTCTCCGCTTCATGAAGCTGAAGGCGATGCCAACTCCGGTGAGGCCTTTGCTCTTCAGCCACGCAACCCGCTCCATCAGTGCGGGCACGTCCTTCGCTTCGTCAGCAGATGGGCGACGGTTCCAGTTGCTTAAGTCCCTCGGGTACCAATTGTCCCTCTCTGGACAGCTCATGGAGTGGTTTCCTGCAATATTTCAACACATGGCATGATTTATGCAACGACAAACAAGTCGGCAATACAGAATAACAAGTCTAGCGTTGAGTACACTTACCGATGGTGAACCATTTGTTCTTCCAGTTTCCACAAGAGTCCATGACGGGCATGTCAAACCACTTTGCCCTCGTGCCTTGGCGGAATTGGATGTCAGCCCCACCGACTACTTCAGTTTGTTGGTGTGTGGGATGTGGTTTGATGTGGTACAGATATCGGAACAGTGGAAGGCTGGGCTTAATGCCAAGGAATGTCTCACATGCGTGGACAAAGACGGAGAGGAACAAGATCCTGTTCGGGTTCAGGTGGTGGAGTTGGAGTTTGTAAAAAGACAGAAATTCCTTGAAAAAGGAAGAGATAGGCAAACCCACCCCACGCTCACAGAAAGAGACAAACAAAGAGATTTCTCGCCTATCTTCAATTGGACAGAGTTGTTTCAAGCACGACTTCCACTGAAGGATGGTTTGGGAGAGCAGCAAACCTTGCTCCACGAGACGATTAAGCTCCGCTTCAGTGGCGGTGCATTCCTTCCAGGCGACTCGCGGCATCGGCGGCGTGTCAAAAGACGGTTTGGTTGTGGTGTCCTTCACCGCGCCCCGCTTCCCAGATCTGCGGGATCCCTCGGCACCCTCAGCGCCAGCGGCGGCAGGCTTCCTTGCTGACTTCTTCTAGCCCATCGTCGATGATGCAAGCTCGGGGGCTTGGAAACCGGATTCGCAAACGCTCGGGGGCTTACGCTCAGAGTATTTGCGACGCGAGGTGTTGGCTATGGTGGCTAAGTGATTCACAACAAAGGCAGATCGAGATTTATAACGCTTCAAGGCTAGGGCTACAGTACAGCTACAGGGGAGGCGGCGCGCCACATTCTGTTTTTCCCGCCTATTTTTCGGGATAAAGGAGCGATATTTGGATTTTCAGTTGGGCAACAGATCACAAGATTTGTCCTGATCTTTAAACCAAAGATATTTGCTTTAAAGCTCGGGGGCTGCTAGCGGATAATCCGGGATCTGATTTCTGAAATTTAAGGAATAATTATTTACACACCTTCGACTAGTTTTCATGCAACTACTCGAAGCTCGGGGGCTACACCCAATGGGTGCACCTATTCGGCGCACACCATTGAACTACTCGAGATGAAGACAAGAAGACTGCTTTTGAACCTCCGACTAGTTTCCACGCAACTACTCGGAGGCTCGGGGGCTACACCCATTGGGTGCATCAACAGATGCACTCCAATGTAAACTACTCGTCAGAGAGAGCTTGAGCGTCTTGTGCTTAGCTCCAACTACTCGAAGGCAGATTCAAGACTTGAAGCGAAGGCGCAAGATGCTCGGGGGCTTGTGGGACCAGGATCCCTAGGGCCATTCATATAAAGGATTGAACTACTCGACAGGGAATGTTTGATCCGACTACTTCAAACTAGTCGGCTATGGTGCAAGACGGCGTAGTCGACTAGGTAGACTAGTCGTATACTGATAGGAGACTCCCCAAAGTATTCTGTTGTAGTACTCCGAGTTGTATACGACTAGGATATTGTAACCGACTTGTAACTTTGCTCCCCGGACAATATAAGGCGGAGCAGAGACCCCTCAGAAAGATCAGGTCCAATAGGATCAGAACACACGAGACGTACAACCAGTACGACCTCACAGATAATACAATCAACCATACAGGACGTAGGGTATTACGCTACTCGCGGCCCGAACCTGTCTAAATTGTCTTGTTCGTGCACTATTGTTCCTAGAACTCGGCGAGACCCACACAAATGTACTCGCTGGGGTATCCCCGGTTAGACGTGCTCGACATAATTCGTCGACAATCACCTTGTAAGAAGCTCCTCACTGCAGAGCAGATTTCTTCCTTCAAAAAATATCAATGACGCTGATAGAACAGCGCATGAAAACCATCAGGACCTGGCGCCTTGGTCAGTCCCATTTGGAATAAGGCTTCACAAATCTCCTCATCTGAGAAGGGTTTGCATAATTCCTCATTGGCAATCTGATTCACTTTGCATGGGATGGTCTCTAGAATAACATCCATTTGGGAGCACGGCTCGCTAGAAAATAGATTCATATAGAACTCGCGTGCCATAACTTTGATTTCCTCCTTATTTTCACATTTAGACCCATCATCTCTCAAAAGATAAGATATCCTATTAGTGTTTCTTCTGGCTAGAGCTCTTGTATGAAAAAATGAAGTGTTACGGTCACCTTCTCGGAGCCAATCCACCCTAGAACGCTGGCGTGCCATGATTTCTTCGCACTCAAATAGCTCACATAGCTTTTTTTCTATCGATCTTTCCTCCTCTGAATAGGCTGTTGTAGAACCTGAAGATCGAAGAGTTGCGAGTCGTTTTTCAAGCTTTTTGATCTCCTTTTTGACCGAACCAAATGTTTTCCAGCTCCATTGTTGTAAAGAGGCTGTCATTTTTCCTAGATTTGACCAAACCGTCTGAATATTTTGCGAACCTTCACAACCTCCACCCCAACTCTTTTCTACTTCTACATAATCAGGAGCTCTTGCCCACATCGCCTCATATCTGAAGGTCCGCGAGGAAGATTTTCCTTCATCATATTTAACCCCATTTCCAATTGATATCAAGACAGCATAGTGATCTGAGGAGTAGGTGATAATGTTGTCGACATGGTAGTCATTAAATAACTCCATAAATTTTCCATTTGCCACAACTCTGTCAAGTCTTACTTTGACATTGTTATCTCCACTTTGCCTATTGTTCCATGTAAACTTCGGTCTTGAGAAGCCCATATCAACAAGTTCGCAGTCTTCCAGGCACTCCCTAAAAAGCTTCATCTGGTATTCCCCTCTTTCCACTTTACTCATGTGCTCATCTCTGCTAACCACTTCATTAAAATCTCCAGCACACATCCAAGCCCCAGACCATTGTGTTCTAATAAAACGGAGAAGATCCCAAACTTTGTAACGTAATTCAGTTCTGGACTCCCCATACACAAAAGTAGATCTCCAAGTCCTCCCAAAATCCATTTTTATAGTCACATCAATAACATTTGCATTGTAATGTAAGAGAAACAGAGCACTCCTTAACCCAAATTAGAGCCAGTCCTCCACTGTTTCTATCACTGCTCACAGCAAAACATCCAGAAAAGCCCAAATTCCACAAAAAATTCCTTACTTTGTTATCCCTCATTTGAGTTTCCGATAAGAACAGGAGGGAGGGACGGGAGCGCTTCACTAAAATGCGAAGCTCAACAACTGTCGAGTCCGTCCCCAAGCCCCGACAGTTCCAACATAAAATATTCATGGCTCCCGGCGGGGCTGGGACCCAGCCAACGCCGATAGTTTTGAAGTCTTATTCTGATCCTTTTTATGCTTCTTTACTGTCTTCTTTTTTCCTTCTTCAATTTCCCCATCACCATCACTGTAATCTACAATAGATTCTTCTGATAACCGAGCAACCGCAAGAGCCAGCTCCATGGGTTTAGAACCTTCTGTATTCTCAATGGCCATAGCATTGCTCGTCTCCTCATGTAATTTTCTCATCTGCTTTCTTTTCTTTGCTTGGTTTGATGTAGATTGATGCTGTTCTTTGGGAAGAACTTTAGTACCACTTTTATTCAGAGATGGCTCTTCATCCTCTACATCTTTTGAGTCCACATTTTGTTGTTTTGAAAGATAAGAGCTCTTCCGTTGATCAATTGGAAGTCGTAAATCAGAACTACCTGACATTGAGTCCGGCCTCATGGTGCTAAAATTCTTCCCTAATAACTTAGTGTTGTGGCCCTGCACCAAATCAAAAAACTTCTTTTTCTTCTCGTCTAAAGCTCTTAAATCCACACTATAGGGGAGCATACCATTTTCATCACGTTCAGCAGGAGTAGGACACTCTACTGATGAGTGCCCAATAATTCCACAAGAGTAGCAGTAGCTTGGCAATTTTTCATATTGCACTTCATACCACTCCTTTGTCTGTCTCTTTTTTGAGAAGATCGATACACCTCACCGTAAAGGTTTTGTAATGTCGATCTTCACCTTTACTCTAAGAAAAGCACCCCAAACTCTGCCTTGAGCATCAACATCTACCTTTTCCATAATACCTAGCTTATTAGCTATCTCATCTCCCCAAGTTTTATTCATCAGACCAAAAGGAAGATTTTTTATTCTTACCCAAATTGACATTCGTTCGAAGATGATATCTGTTGGCCTCAAGTTGGCATCAAAATCTTGAACCAATACAGCTCGATTACCCACATTCCAAGGTGAACCATCCAAAACTCTTTCCTTATCCTGCTTCGACCCGAATTCTGCGATAAACAGATTATCCCCTACCATCCTCACATTCAGTCCCCTCGGATTTCCCCATGCTGGTCTTAGGGCTGCCATAATTGTTTGAATATGTAAGACACCCTGCGACAAAACCTTACCAACAATCGCGCAATTCGACGTTGCTAGCCCATCTTCCACATCATCCGCCACCTCCAAAGCATCACTTTCTTTTGATGTGAGTTTCAGGCGGCCAATCATCTCAGCCATCTTGTCTTCTGAAGATCGATCCCCACTGCCCTCTATTTGTTTAGACATCATAGAGGGCAGCCTTTGATCTTTTCCTCCCATTACCTTGAAGCTTGAAACTCCACAGACTGCTTGGATGTTGAAGCTGCCAATTCCTTCCTGATCTGCAGGTCCCCGGCTCACATCCAACCCCACCTTAGTCGCAGGCCAAGGGCGGGCAGTGAAGCTAGGTTCACCCCTTAGTCACCCCGAGCCATGGCAGATGGCTGTCGGAAGTAACGGGAATGCTGAACTCAGGGCTTTGATTGAGGAATAGGAGCAAACAGAGTGCCTCGCTAGATGGTCACGAGAGCACAGATCGACTGCCAACCTTGAATCTCGATCCACAAGAGATGGATTTTTGGTGGGGAGAAAAATCGCCTCTCTCTACTGTTCAGTCGAACAGTCGGGAAGGCGGCCAAGGTTCACCTTGAAGGGAAGAGAATGCTGCTCATTTTCATTTCTTTAACCACCATGCGGGCCCTATAGATCGATGCATACGCTGCACGAACCAAACACAACTTGTGTTCGGCTTTTGGGAATTCCTAATTGGATGTTGCACTGTAGCTACCCCAAGGATTCCTTGTCTATTTTGGCCTCCTCCAACGATGACATATCAGCTAGCTCATAGGAATCCACCTCATCATTTTGCTTACATGAAAGAGAGAATATGAAGAGAGTGTACTATCTCCTCTTCAAGAGCTGGCTCATAGAGAGAAAGTGTTGGGGTCCATATCTTATTGTGAGAGAGATGTGGTAGGGCCCAAAATATTTTGAGCAATGTGCTATAAGATAGATCATTAGAGATATAGTCATTTTATTATCTTTTATATGAGATGGGCAAGCTTTGAGCTAATGCAATAGCTCAACCATTGGAGGCGGTCTTATACTATCTACTCAAGTTGATGAATGGTTGCTTCGAACCATCACATGGTATAACGAAAGGACACATCATCCATGTCATTTCAATATGTTTCTGTTTTAAGAAATAGACAACCTTTTTTCAACGGTCAAATTCTATGCTCATGAGTAGACGTCTTCTCTTCACAAAGGCTATGTTTAGTTCCTACAAATTTTTTAAAATTCTCTCTCCAAACTTCACTATTCATCTATCACATCAAATCATATCAAATCTCTCTCCTCATACATGGAGCACTAAACATGAGTAAATAAAAAAACTAGTTGCATGGTTTTGATGTACACGACAAGACGAATCTTTTGAGCCTAGTTAGGTCATGATAGGACAACGATTACTACAAACAAACAAAAAGTGCTACATTACGCTACAGTGTCCTATGTGACATTTTTGTCAAATTTTGCCACCTCTTTTTTGAAACTAAACACAGCCTAATACGCACTTGTCATTTAACTTTGAAAGAATGAGAAGAGTACATGTGAATTTAATAATTTAAAATCTTTTAGTCTAACAATCACATTAGAATTTGATTATAAAAATAAATAAATAAATAAATAAATTACGCTAGTCACATTTAATGAATAAAAATATTATTAAATTTGGTGCTGGTTTCACCGCTATTAGTTTCTTTTTTTTCTGAAACATTATTGGTTTCTAAAAGTATATACATATGCAAATGGTTCCAAGTGCCTAATATTCATAAAAGCATATTATTTAGTAATATATGCATTAAATTCACTAGACATTTAAGATTTTGTTGTCCCTCACAGCGTGCAAAGTTGGAGAAAAAATTTTTCATGGACTATACTATCTCTGTTTTAAAATATAGATTGTTTAACTTTTTTATCATAAGTTTGATCACTCGCCTTATTCAAAAAATTTATGAAAATATAGTCAAATTTAATATATTTTTAAAGATTTTTTTATTTAAAGTAAATTTAATATATAGGTGACCTTGGGACAGTTTCAACGGCCGGATTAGATGCGGTTGCGGTGTCAACTTCAGTTTGAGGGGGATTAAACTTGGTGGCGAAGCATGCTTGTTTTGGGCATTTTGGCATGCAGGACGCCTCCTCGGTCATTTTTTTTTCCACATGCTTGACCGGCGCTGGGGGTGGGGGGGGGGGGGGGGGGTGCCTCCGCAGTTACCACCAAGCTTGGGTGAGCTAATGCCTAGTGAGTTGTTGGGTCCTGATGTGTTTGGCATAGTTGAGTTTTCCTGTGAAGCCATAGATGGATGCCAATTAAGCTAGAGCTTCTTTATGAGTAACACACTTTCTTGGCACGAGTAAAAGAAATTAACCTTTATCTTGATGCGCAAAACCTTTAGTTTTTACCATGGTTGAATGTGCCTTTGTTCTTTTTTTCGATAAAGGAAACTTTATTACCAGACGATTGCATTAAGATGATGTGCATTTGTTTTTAATGTTCTTCATATAGATTAGCATCAATTGTTACAGTTTAGCTTCCTATGGATCTGTTTTCCAGAAATGCTGGTTTCTTGACTTCGATTACCGTTAAGATATTGTGCGCATATGAGATGTGTTGCTTCAACATATTTTAGTTTCATTTTGCTTCCTTTTCTTTTTCCACAAATGCAGGTTCTTTGCTTCAGTTAGCACTTCTCCATCGGCTGGATGATCCCGCACGTATGTGTGCCTCCCCTGTTTTTGTTGCATTCAACAATACACGTGCTTGTTTATCTTCTCTCACTTATTTTGCATTACTGAAAGTCCTGTTAATTTTGTTTTTATTAGAAAACATCAAATTTGGCACTTGTTATTTCCACATATTCAATTTTTTATCTAGGTTGACGTTTGAGGGTTTGTGTTATGAAACATTCTTTGTTATGCATGTCAGATTTAATGCATGCTGATAATGATCCAGAGGCTGCTGTTCTTCGTCTTGGATATGTAAGTTTTGGTATTAGGTTAATATCTCAAGCTTTATATTCTCCATAATTATGTTTTGTAAGCTATTGTTTTCATTTGGCTAATTTCCTTGCAATCCTCATGCTATGGATGCATGGCATCACTAATCAGATATACTCTCTGGACATTGTCTGGCAAGCTGTTATTTTTCTCTACAAACTGAGCCGTGAAACAGATTAATTCGGAAGAATCTATTCAGCATGGCAACTGCTAGTCTGCGAAATGTATAGAAATACAGTGTAGTGGTAGTTTTAGGTTGTTTTATCTTCTGCAGTGACTACACAAAAGTATCTTGAATTCTCTGAAATTTGCTACATTAGTATTTGAAAACATTTGGGCTTTTGACATGAATGAAGTTGCATTCACTGTTTTACTCATGATGCCTAATTGCATAATCACTTGCAAGATAATTCAGTCACACTTACTAAACGTCCATTTTGAAGCTCACTTGTGTTAATGTGTAGCATCCTCCTGTCAAGCACTTTCTTTTTTCTCATGAATTAAATTGTTTATAATGTGTAGGTGAAGCCTGAAGTTATCAGCTGGACACCAAGGATAATTGTTTTCCATAATTTTCTTAGTTCAGAGGTTTGACCCTCTATTTCTGACCCCAAGACCATAAAAGCATGCACAATGCCACTATCATACATAGCACCAACATGACTAATAGTAGGACAGAATAGTGTTACTGGGTTTCTTTAGCTTGCTATATAGTTGCTGGAAAATGGAGTTCTTGATTTTTATGTTGGTAGTAATATTTAACATTCGAGCAGCAATGTTTACTTCCAGCCAGTGGTACTGTGAGGTGTGTTGGGCAGGAACAAAATGCAACAGTACATGTACGTTGATGTGCCTGGGTTTATTGCAGCTTCCTCTTGATGGTGGCTATAGATAAAACCAATACCATGAGAAGGCAAAGAGTTGAACCACTAAATCAATTAATAGAGTGAGGAGATTTTCGAGCTAAGAATAAGAATCTTGTTTGGGGGATATTTTCTAGTATTTTGTTAGAATTTATGAAATTTTGAAGGAAGGGGGTGAATGAACCACCACCACCAACTCCATCTATCTTTTACAATTTCCTTTATATAGTAATTCTCTGTCATACTCCATACGAGCTAATTTGGACAGACATGGATTAGATCCAATCCCATTGGATTTGCAAGGAAAATGGTCCAATTTTTTGTGCTTATCCAAATAATCCTTAACTTATATAATCACAACCGTTAATCACATTGACAGGGTAATAAACTTTAGTTTCCATGCTTGTTTGTATGATTTCGCTGGCCTGTTGCTGTTTAGTTTGTCAAGTTTCTACTCCATCAGAAGAAAATCTATTCGAAAAACAGGTTCAAAAACAACAAAGTCAAGTTTGGGGATGAATGCACCAAATTTTTCCATGCAATGGCTACAGTCAACTGTAGAAGAAACTCCATAGCCCAGATCTGGAATGACAATACATATAACTTTGTATTTAGATGCTAATTTTTCTGTGTTTGGCTTTTCTGTTAATACATTTAATGATAATATTTGTAGGAATGTGACTACCTAATGGCAATTGCCAGACCAAGACTCCAAATTTCCACTGTAGTGGACGTCGCAACAGGAAAGGTATGTCGATTCTAATACATATCATTTATATTTCAGTATTAACTAGACATCTTGTTTTTCATTAAATCAGCAGTCTAGTAGTTTTTAGTTGGCTATTTGGGGAACATAAGATTTTCATCTAAATCCCTCGATCTTGTGTTCAACTACACATCTCCTTTTGAGTGTACAATTAGGTACTAACTGGAAATATCAAACAAATCTCTCTCCATTTCTTAGAATGACCTTGATATACTATGAGTGTTTGCTTGTGAAATTTAAGGTCTTGTGTTTTTCTGTATTTGTATCTTTTGGCCTAGAAATGTTGGCATGCCATTTTTCTGGAGACATGAAGTGCAGGTTCTTTACATCCTTGATTTGACATGCTTTTCTGTATGGCATCTTTGCATGTTTATGAAAAGATCAATTATTAGGCTGGAAGTATTTGGAGGAATTTCTACCTCATTGGATTTATTTTTTTGGCTAAATTTCTAAAAACCTGAGGCATTTGATTCTTGTATTTTCTGTATTTATGAATATGATGTTACTGTTTCTATGCCCTCCAGGGTGTAAAAAGTGATGTTCGGACAAGTTCTGGTATGTTCGTGAATTCAGAAGACAGGAAATCTCCAGTCATCCAGGTCTGTTTGCTGCTTTCATCTCAACTATTGGCTCTTTGACTTGTTCTGCGGCAATGAACTTTTGTATGACTAACACAAATGCTTGTGTTGTATAGCATTGTTTTTAGTCTTTTTCTGTTTGCCGTGACACAGAAGAGTGCATGCATATGCCAGATGATTATGACGGAGTCATGTTCTGTTCATGAGCTACACTTGCACACCAAAATAATAAATAATAGATATTTCTCAAAAATGTTTCATCTTGGAAAACAATAATTTCTGAACTAATTCAGCTCTAGATCCGTTTTAAAATCCTTTTCCTTTTATCTGTTTGGATGTTGCATTTATGAGTTTGCTTTTGCTCCTATCTTAGTTTGAGACAAAGATACTAATGCTCCCTATTAGAAGTAACCAAGTTTTGTGATAATGTAATTTGAGATCATTCTATTTTTTGGGTGTCAAATTTGAAGAAATTATCTAAGCAAATAGAACTTGACCATACAATGTATACTGTTTGTTACGCCAAAGATGCAACATTCGCACTAAAAGAACTACTAATGAGCATTATTGATTCCAAATTAAGAAATCATGTAGCGCCAAGAGTACTAGACACATGCAACAGTTGTTTGGCCCATGAGTTCTCCATAATAAACACATCAAACATCATATTCAAATTATATTCATTTTAGTTAATGCATTATGTGTGGTTATCTTGTGCACTATCTAGTTGCGATAGTTACGTATACTCTGTTGAGTAATTCAATTGGCCGACATGCATTGCCTATCCATGATATGTGACATGTATTGCCACGCTAGATCAAGTTCTAGAGTCTGCAATTTGACCTCAGTGGTTCCATTGCTTATTCCTGTTCTTTGACACATGCTTACCTTATGTAGGCTATAGAGAAGCGGATTTCTGTGTTCTCTCAAATACCCAAGGAAAACGGGGAACTCATTCAAGTATTGAGGTATTCGATGGATTTACGATAATAATTTTATTTGTATATATATTTTACTTGACTATTATTGTGATCTGACTTCAAAATTATAGGTATGAAAGAAGTCCATATTATAGGCCACATCATGATTACTTTTCTGATACTGTAAGTTGAACATATAAGGCAAGTTTCAGGGTTGTAGATTCTTGCGAAATCACCAGCTTATTCTTTCGTGTTTCAATCAATTATCAGTTACATTACATGAATCAATGTGGATTGTATACCTGCAGTTTAACCTGAAAACGTGGGGGGCAGCGTGTTGCTACAATGTTGATGTATTTGACTGATGGTGTTGAAGGCGGTGAAACCCACTTTCCACAGGTTAGCTGGCATTGCGTGAATCCATCTTGCTATTAGACCAAATGCTCCTCCAGTGTCATGTGATTTGTGCTGGCCCGATGCTCAACGAATCTTATCTCTGGTTCCAAAAAATGCAACAACAAATAGTATGTATGGATGTAAACCTGATGTGATTCCTTTCTCTAACTCATTTACTCGTCAGATTAAATGAGTTACAACATTTGGTAAATCTGACGAGTAAATGAGTTAGAGAAAGGAATCACATCAGGTTTACATCCATACATACTATTTGTTGTTGCATTTTTTGGAACCAGGCCTTTACGCGTTGGGGGCGGGGCCTCCTATATAGCAAACGGAAACTAGATGAGCAATATAGCTTTAAGAGCCCACTTAATTCTAATTAGCATCCGCATCTTTTCGATGTCTATTCTATGTGGTTGTATCTGGCTATCAACGTAAAAATCTTTCTCACGTGCTGGAATATATGCGATTCATGTCTCTCCAATCTTTTTTATTATTGTTGTTTTGAATGCATATAGTAAATATTTTAATAATACTAGATCCAACATTTGTTCAAATTTTGTTCAACAATCCTAATGAACTGCTTCAACAATTTTATATTACAGTCCACAGTTGACGCCCATGAGGTTGGGCTAGGCAAACCAATACAAATGTAATCAATATTTTGAAATACTAGATTCAATAATTTTTAAATTTTCAACAATTTTATAAACTAGTTCAACATTTTAGATGAAAAAGTTGAAATAGTATATCATTAATGTTGAACATGGTTATCATAATGTTGAGTCAGTAGTTATGAATGTTGAAATTTTTTGAAACTAAGAAATAAATACAATATGTACACAATAAGATCTAATTTTGTTGCATTAATTCTGTAGAGCACCATTGTTCAAACGGTTTTGAAAACAAATAAACGGTTTTAGCAAATACAAACGTTTGAATCTTAAAACTTACTCACCTCCTCCCCTAACAGCATCCAACCGCTGCCCATATATTATCTTCATGTACCAGTGTTCGCTCGTTGTGCCGCGTCCACCACTACTCATATGAATATGAGTCGTTCTAAAGGTTCACTAGGAATCTTATACATCGGAAGCCCTAACATAAAAAGTTTTCGAAAGCTATATAGGATCGACGGTGTGCCTTGTGCTCAGCTGGGCCGTCAGCGGAGCTAGAATTCTTGGGCCTTCTGTTTTTCTTTCCATCATCATCCACTAGAATTCATGACCGTCTGCTATGCTATCCGTATGATTTTGTTTTTGAAAAAAAGTCATACTATCTCCCTCATCTATCACCAAAGTCTGATTTCGAGCCCCTAAATATGAAACCAGATAGCTAACCTCCCCCAACTCTTAAAATCAGGTCAACTTTCCTCCCTCCTCGATTTTGACCCTATTTTCGTCCTTTTGACTATCATGTTGGATGCTGCGTGGTAGGCCCCATGTTAAGTCAGCTCATGGAAGTAAGAAAAGACTTGAATCTACCCATTCTTATGGATCTTGTCCCCAATCCTCTCTCCAACATGAAACCGCGCTCGATTTGAAGCAGGATTTGCCAGATTGAGAGCAAGGTCAAAACCAGATTTGAATAAAACACTTTCAAATCAGAAATTCATTTCGATTGAACGAAATTAAGAAATCTAATTTCAAGAAATCAATTGATTTCACTTACTATAAAGTACTTCTCGAACATTTGAAAACCTCTCCATGTGGCTGTTTGATTTCATCAAAACAAGCACTTTGACCAAATACTGCTCATTGATGAGCTCACAAACAACGGAGGATCATGAGCAGTGGAAGCGCATTGGAGAGTTGAGTCGCTGATGCAAACGTTAGCGCTAGGGTTTCAGGAGGAAGGAAGATTTGGGAAAGGACGCTGGCTAGATCTATACTTTTTTCTATACCTGTTAGCACTTGACACGACAGTCAAATGGATTAAACTAGGGTCAAAACCAGGGAGGTAGGAAAGTTAATCTGGTTTTTAAAGTTGAAGGAGGCCACCTCGATTCATACTTGGGGGCTCAAAACTAGACTTTCATTTGTTTTACTTTCCATCGTCGTCCACTCAATTTCAATTCATGGACCGTTTTGCTGCTGGGGTGTTTAGTTCTGAAAAAGGTGAAAAGGGGAGTGAAAAAGTCACATCGGACACTGTAGCGTACTGTACATTTTTCGTTTGCTTGTGGTAGACATTATCCTACCATAACCTAACTAGGCTAAAAAAAATTCGTCTCGACGTGTACATTAAAACTATGTAATTAATTTTTTATTTATCTATATTTAATACTTTATGCATGAGAAAAGAGATTTGATGTCATAGGTGAATAGTAAAATTTGGAGAGAGAAAGTTTTAAAATTAGACACAGCCACTGTCGTTAATTGGCGAGTAGGTTCGTCTTCCTGCAGAGACCGAGACTGCGGCCAACTCCAAGTAAATGCGCACAGGAGGCGAGGCTTCTTCACTGCGCTCCCGTGTGGGTCCCCTCCCCGACCTTGGCTTCCAAGGCTTTCCCCTAGCAGCCTCTCCGGCTGTGTGAATACCAATGCGCATGGCCTGCTTAGTTCTAAAAAAAAACTCCCAAATACATTATGTAAAAAGAAGATTTTCTATCACATCAAAATATCATAACATGTATCGAGTATTAAATGTATTAAATGTAGATAAAATAAAAAACTAATTGCACGGTTTTGTTGTACTCTGCGAGACGAACATTTTGAATCTAATCAATCAATTTTTGAATAATTTTTACAAATACAAATGAAATGCTACAGTAGCGCAATGATTATGAAGTGACGTCTTACTCTCAAATTCAACCTCTCAATTCTAACGTCTAAACACCAGCCCCGGCTGAACTGAACGGCCGGGCTCTGCTCTGCTGCGCGTCATATCTGCCCACCAGCTAGCAGTTCCTTTCGGACGACATCATCGTCATGGGATCGTCGCCCGGCGACCGCGCCATTGCCAGGCATCTCAAGGTCCTGCTGCCTTCTTCCACCTCCCACAAGCTGGTAACAACGACTCGATCACCGATCAGAATGCACCACTTGCTTATTTTTAGTTAGCTTCTTCCCTTCCACCATGACAATCGATCAGACGCGGACGAGCAAATCGATCTGTATGTACGCAGCGCATCTCCGACGAGCTCGCTCAGCACTGGGACGGCGGCGGCACGGTGCTCGTGGTCGGTCCGTTCGGCAAGGTCTGGCGCGTCGAGGCTGGCCGGGACGCCGACGGCGCGTTCCTGGGGCGCGGGTGGCCGGAGTTCGCGGCCGCGCACGGCTTCGCCGCCGGCTGGTTCCTCGTGTTCCGGCTTCGCTCGCGAAGCCGCCGCCGGCCGCGTGCTGCTCACCGTCAAGGCCTTCGACACCACCTGCTGTCTCCGCCAGTTCGGCCGCCCGCTCAATGGTGCGTTATCATGCTCTGTCAGATTGTTCACTGTCTGCCAATTTCTCGTGCTGCAATCATGCTCGGGTGCTTAACGATTCAGTAGTATCATTCATGAACTAGGAGTGGCTGCAAACTACAGCAGCGGCGGCGGCTCTGGTAGGCCTCAGTTCATCAAGGTGCTTCTGCCTCCCTTCATGATACAGATGGTTAGTATTAGTACAAGATCAATACTAATTTCTCTTGCTGAAACATATATTCAGGCTTCACGTACATGTACTCAGTTCTTTTCATATGTATACCACCGAGTGGAAGCAGCATGTTAACTCCAAATTCTGACGTTGAACGCAGCGTATCCCTCCCAAATTTGTGCAAAACGAACCAGAAATGGAAAGCTCGATGGCCGTCCTTCTCAGCCCGCTGTATAAATTCTGCAGCATCACAGTTGAGAAGGATCAATCAGGTAACGTGTTCTTCTCTGGTGGCTGGCCACAGTTTCTGGCGTCCCATGGCATCACTCAAGGCGACGCCGTGCTGCTGAGGTACGAGGGAAATATGGTGTTCACAGTCAAGGTGTTTGGACCTGACGGCTGCCAGAAAGGTTGCAAGGACCAGGACACCAGTCGTAGCAAGGGATCAGAGCAGAGTGATAAAACGAGTTAGTTTCAGAAACTTCAATTGTTTGATGTTGATCGAATTAGGAGCTAATTATGTCAGTCAATTTTGTTTTCTCAGCATTTGTCGATATCAAGACGGAAGAGGAAGATGATCATCCATCTTATTACAGTAAGAACATTGCAAAGAAGCTAGATGGTGAACAGAATCCCAAGAGGCCAAGAAAGTGCACAACTTCACCGAGCAAGGTGTTGTCGTCACCTATTAGTGTCTACGAGATCGGGCCACCATCCTGGATGAAGAGGGAGATCAACGGCTATATGCTCTCGAATTTCCTTGTAAGAACAATAATTTATTTCTTATCTCATGATTCTATGACAATAACCAAGCCAAGGAGCTGGATAGACTCGGGTTTGGAACATGAGCAGCACGGTCAGCAAAAGAAAGCTCTTGCAGTGCATTTGTCGTGTCTGCAGTGTCACCTCATGCCCACTATTGCTATTGCAGATGGTTGCGGGGAACTTCTGCAAGGTGATTGGGCTTCGGAAGACCTCCGAGGTCATTCTCAGGATGACCGCGGGCGAGGGTCTAGGCATCAGGTCATGGCAAGTGCGCATCCTAGTGTATGGGAACCGCAGTCGCGGCTATCTCACTCGTGGCTAGAGGAGGTTCTGCATCGACAATGGTGTTGACGCAAATCTCGGTCAACACACGAGAGTACTTGAAACGAACTGAAGAGCAGCAAGTTCGCTTAAAACGAGAGTGCTTAACCGGTCTGACCGGTTTCTAGGGTTTCGCTGGAATTGACTGTTCGTGAGGGTAACTACCAGGATTACGTGTTGGAGGATGGCAAGGTTTACGAGCAAACCAGCAAAGAGATAACCAACGTGCTTACGTGACGAAGAACGACTAGTTTACGAGCAAACTAGCAAAGACCGTCGAAGCTCTCACCCGGGAGGGACCCCGTCAGGGTGTGGATGTCGCCGGCGTGCCCTAGGTCGATCAGCGAGCCTTAGGACGTCGTCTCTGGTCGTGGAGATCAGCGGATGAGAAGCATGGAGATTGGAAGAGATTAGGGTTTGAGGTAAAAGTTAAAGGTAATGTTTGATTCGATTGGGAATATCTAATTGGCCTTCTAGCCTTTATATTTATAGGCCGGGGAAGTCTTACCCCTCATGAGTCGATTACAATATGGGATTATATCAGAAAACCTAATCCTACTCGAATTACAGACCTAAAACCGGTCTGACCGGTTTGCAAACCGGTCTGACCTCTTTTCCCGAGTGCAGATCTTGCCGAAGTCATAACTCTCTCAGCCGGAGTCCAAATTAGGCGTTCCACATATGCATCTTGATCGTCTCGACGAGAGCTACGCAATGGTGAAGTCCAATCTGCATTTTACCAACATTATCCAAACCGGTCTGACCGGTTTGTGCACACCGGTCAGACCGGTTTGCACAGCCTGCCAATTTTGGGTGTCAACAAATGGATAAGGAAGGAGACATGCACATTCAACGTCATTGAGACCACATTGTGGCACGTTGATATCACGTGTGGTGGCTAAGCTTGTGTGTTGGGCATCACTTCATCTCATGTATGATATGATGCTTCCTAGTCATAACTATTCGGGACATTATGGTTACAAATTGGGCTATTGTGAGCAACAATGCTTGAACTCCAGTTTTTTCAGTTATGGTATGCTACTGCATCGAATCAACACCGCATCATGCCTCTCCGGCCAGGACATGTTTGTAAAGTGCCTGCGCTGAATTTGTCATGCAGTCTTTACTCAGTCAGTGAACTAAGCTCCATTTACTGATTTACTGTGCTTAATTTTAGGTTCGATTAATTCCCTGCACTCATTTTTGTATATATGCTGCTTTTGGTCTAGTGATAACTGATAACACACAAGCTACAAAGTTTATGACACAACCGATTGGAGCCATACTAAAGGTAGAATCTAACTAACCTATCAAAAAAAAAGATGGAAGCAAACTCAATTAACTCGATTACGGTTAGCTACTTAAAATGAAGATATTGTCACCATACATTAGCCAGGTCTCTCGCCATTAAAATGTGAAGTACTTTATCTGTTATAAATTTTCAAACAATGGCCCTTGGACCGGCTCTCCATTTTTGGGTTGCATAACATGGTTCAAATCATTATGCATATTATAAATACAGAAGGGTACATGCATATGTACAGGTTACACGAATGAGTATTATGGATTCCTGTTCGGCATCTTTATTTTAAAGCGAAAGTGTCTGAAACAATTGACCTCTGTGAGGCCCAATGGAATATGTTAAACTTGTGAGATTAATTTTGCTGCAATTTTAGTAAAACTAAGGTAAACATTAAACTTATCAGAAGTAACCACAATCACAATTTGCAATCATTGTAATTTGTGATTGTCTAGTTATTTTATCACAAAAAGGAACATCCTTGCCAAAAAGATCCAATTATTATAGTTAGTAACCAGTTTATATCCACACAAGAATTAGGCCATAAACTTCGTAGTATGTGTCTTGATGTTGAATAATTCATGATCGGTTATTCTTGACATTTAGGCCATTTAGGCTTTTCAAGAAGTTAATATAAAAGAATAGTATATCTCATACAATTATTGTAGATGACTTTTTGGTGGAGTCGTGGGATCCTCCCATAGTCCCATGTGCGTGAGGCTTGGGTCACTGGTTCAAACCCTCCTAAATACGTAATAATCAAATGACTTGTTGTAACCTACAAATGTGTGATATAGGTGATTGTGTGGTTGTCAAGTTGCCTCTTAAATATGAATTAATGTTTTTTTCCTAAATTTTAGAGGCTAATTATGATTTCTTTTACAATTTTGGAATCAATTTCTAGATCTGGACAGTGGCATGACTTGGGCCCAAAAATCAATTTGTAGGTGCGGACCATGGCAGGACACACGCCTAAAAATTGATCTGTAAGAGGGGCTCAAGACACATCCCTGAAAATACTTTATTTCTAGCTACAATAAATAGGTGCAGGTCCAGGACCCATTCCTAGAAATATGTTTTCAACCGTTGCTACAAATCATTCCTGTAGTAGTGTACCTGCACATCAAGCATTTGTTCATTGAGCATCATATCGCTTGGTCTTCTCTACGGATGAAAGTGAAGAGAAGAAAAATCCCATTTTCCAAAATTTGTTTCAAGTTTCTTTTCCTCATCTATAGGCAAATTTTGAAAAAGAGAGTGATACTAGCAAAAATCAAAATGAGATGATACACTAGTACAGAAACAGTTTTTAACGGCGGGCGAAAACGTATTTGTAGTGTCGGGCGCTCCACCACCCGCTCCTGCTTTTGGCAGCTACGAATGGTTGTTTGCAGGGACGGGCACGTACCCGGCTCTGCAAATAAGTTTCCAGAGGGGTGGACGACGGCATCACCCGCACCTAGAAACCGATCCAAAAAACAAAAAAAAAAAGCCCCGCTTGGGCACGCACGCGCCGCTGGGGGCAGCTGCCCCACTGGAGGCGCCCGGCCGCGTCCCGCCGTAGCCGCTCGCGAGGCCTAGCCGCAACGCTGCTGGGGGCAGCGCTCCCCGCCGGAGCCGCAGGGCCACGCACCGTCATGACCCCTATGGGGTCTTGCCGCGCCGCCGCTGGGGGCCGCGCTCACCACCGGGGCTGCCGGCTTGCGTGGACTGGCTGCGCCACCGCCTGGGGGATGCGCTCCCCGCCGGGGCCGCTCGGCCGCGGGTCCTAGCCGCGCCGTTGTAGGGGGGGCGCCCGCCGTTGCCTGGCCGTGCCACCGCCGGTGGTCCGCTCTTCCCGCCGTGGCCGCCGACTCGCGGGTCCTGGCCGCGCCGCTGCCTGGGTGCAGGATCCCCGCCGGGGCTGCCCGCCTGCGTGGCCTGGCCGCGCCGTCACCGGGGCAGCGCTCCCTGCCGCGGCCGCTCGGCCGCGGGTCCTTGGCGTGCCGCCGCAGGGGGGCCCCCGCCGTTGCCTGGCCGCGCCACTGCCGGGGGTCCGCTCTTCCCACCGTGGCCTAGCCGCCGTTGGGGCACCGCGCTCCCCGCTCTCCCCGCCGTGGCCGCGCTGCCATCGGGGCACCACGCTCCCCGCCTGGGCAGCCCGCTTGCATGGCCTGGCCACGCCGCCGCCGGGGGCAGCGCTCCCTGCCGCGGCCACCCGCCAACGTGGCCCGGCCATGCCGCCGCCGGTGGCAGCGCTGCCCGCCGCCGGTGCCTGCTCCCTGGCATCTCCCTGTGCAAGTCGAGGAGGAGAAAGAGGATAAAGGAGAGAGAAATGTGAGACTGAAAGAGGAGTGTGGTGGGAGGAGGAGAGATAAAGATAGGAGAGATAAAGCGGTGGGTCTCAAATATTGAAATGCGTGCGCGCAATTGATTTGCTGGCGCGGTTCACCGAAACGCCCGTTGCTAGAAACATTCCTTCATTTCCAGGGCGGGTGAGTCCCTAATCCGCCCATGAAAATCACCATTTTCAGGGACGGGTCATGGGCCTGTCGGCCCCTGGAAATGGAGGTGATTTTCAGAGGCGGGTGACATGCCCACCCGTCCCTGGAAATGTATTTCCAGGCGCGGGTTACTGCTACAGTTCACTCCCTCACGTAGCAGGGGCGGGTGAACTTTTGGCCCGCTTCTAAAAAAATAGAAGCCGCTCTTACAAACCGTTTTTGTAGTAGTGATAGCGAATAAAAAAATATTTTGGACTTTTTTTATGCCACGCAATGCGGTAACGCACATGTGTGTGCAACATCTATGTGTGCATGTTAATCCTAGTGTGTGTGCGCGGCCGAGATGAGGAAAACAATAGTCTGAGATTATTTTGGAACACACTATAGCGAGATGCTCTAGGCCGATCTATTCGAGCAGAGAGGACAGCCATTTAGTTCAAATGTTCTTGGTTGTGTTCGTGCCTAAGCTATTGTGCAGTAGGAAGGCCACATCAGAGGGAGCGCCATATAAACAGAGCTTCCCAAGGAGCACAATGAGCACCTGAAGTCCTGGAAGGAGGCGCAGCAAAATATACGAAACCTGGATATGGATCACATAGCAACTGATTGTTTATATACCAATGCACGTAGGAGTACTCATGTTTAATTAAGGTTCGTAACCATAATGCACTAACCAATGAAACGTGGATATGGCTCACATAGCGATATCTCTCTTCATCTTCAGGTGCTACTTGCATCGGGCTTCGGGCAGCTTTAGCCGGCCCTTGACCTTTAGGGTGGGTCGTCTGAATTTTATTATATAGTCCAGACTTATACAAGTCCTATACAAATACATATAGACACCAATAGAAAAACCTCATTTAGCACCGGGTTTCTCAACCGGTGCTAGCCTTCCAGTGCTAAAGGGTGTGTTGCTGCGGCGATTCAAATTCAGGACCTCTGGGCTCGCACTTATCCACCTTTCCATCTCATCTATGCAACACATGTGACTGAGTAGAAGATGCTCTCCTTTTGAAGTAGCATGCGACACCCCATTTAGCACCGGGTCATATTTACGACCAACCGGTGCTAAAACGCCTTTAGCACCGGGTCGTAACACCACCTGGTGCTAAAGGGTCGAGGACCAACCGGTGCTAAAAGTGACCCCAAGGGCACCTGAATTTTGCACCGTACCAGATTTTGAGTGTGCCGAGGACTATGAGAGGGGCGGATGATGGTTTCTCTAGTAGTGAGAGTCCTACTCAACCTACATGTCCTAGTCCTACTCTAATACAACTCATACTCTAACATTCCCCCTCAGTCATAGCGGGAGTGAAGTGAATGATAACGACTGAATTTGAACTCTTGCACTTCCACCGTCTTCTTCGCTTCTCCATCATCAACTCTGATGTATGTTCCGGCCCTAGGCGGTGCCTTTGTCCCCTTATGGTTATGTCCCATATCTCTCCTCTATACCTCACGCACTCATATAGTGGTAGTGTCATAAATGACATGGACGCCTTGACTGAAGTAATAGTTGTGATCTTCATCTATGAAGCCGCATATAGTTGAAGGCGTAAAAAATATAAACTATGTTGTAAAGACGGAGTTGCAATCATAGATTATGCACCTTGCATATATTAGAGGATGCCATTGTGGGCTTCTTGCATAGGTCAGAGGACGATTGTGTCTTGCATATGTTAGAGGAGGTCGTCATGATTGTCTTGCATATGGTTTTGCATATTGTGGACTTCTAGGTTTGATACATTTTCCTAAATACACATGTTCTATAACAATGCATTGCTCAGCTAGTGCACCTAAAATTCGTTTTCAACAAACACATTTTGCAAAATGTTAGCAGCCAGAACCACCCATGCCATGTAAACTAAACCATGCAGTAGCAATTTTAGAGAATAGTGGCAGAGCACTGCAGAAACTTCCTGGCCACAATATTAGTTTTTTATTTCTCCATAACAAATCAGCACCAAATAAAATAATCCAATGTGGTGGTGTCATCGGCATGCCATCACCTCTAGGGATGTGATTACTCAACCAAATAAAATGATCACCTTCTAAACTAGACTATCCATTAATGATGCTCTTGACCATGCATCCAGCTCCATTCTTGAGGTTTGCATTCTAAAGAGCACTAGGAATGCATGCACATACCTTCTCAAGATTTGCACATAGGACAGAAAAATGCATGACTTTAGTCTCTATTCCACTTTGTACTATATAGGTTTATTTGAGAATTCTAAAAAGTTTGTAATTATGACAACTACGTAACTAAAAGCAAAAGGACTACTGAGACATCATTGTTGAACCATAATTAACTTGGCATTTGTACTGCCTATCTAAATTCTTAGCTCAAATTTTCCTGTGTAACTCTATTCCATCTTACTACTGTAATTTAATCTTATTTCGGCAGGATGATACAATTCGAGTGGAGCACTCCGAGACATGAAATGCCCATGCTGAAATCAATCAAGAATGCAATGATGTCAATCTATCCACTGTTGGTTTTGATAGTCCGGGGACATTGTTCTAGTATACGTACTTATCTCATTGTACATATTACTTGAAAAGATTGTCACATTTTAAATGTTTATGTGCCTATTTCAGTGACATAATGGCTTAATAGAATGATCTTGTAGTCCTGCAAATAAATTAGTTTTTTGATATTAATGTTTTTAAGAACAATATATAGAAATATTAAATGCAGTATGCTTTATCACCAAATTGCAACGAAATTTGATTGACATAAAAGGATGATTGCAATGAAATATTCACGTTGCCAGATACTATTTGCAACATAATTTTTTGGATGCATTATAGGTATTTACAATGATGTTTTTGTGAGGCAATATAATCGATTGCAATGAAATAGTCGCGAGGCAAATAAAGTCAACTGTAACGAAATATTTGCGAAGAACCAATCACAATGATATATTCCCATGGCAAAAGACCCAATCACAATGAAATATAAGTGGCAAAAGAACCGATTGCAACAAAATATAAGCGTGTCAAAAGAACCAATCGCAACAAAATTTTTATGTGGGAGGAGAACCAATCACAACAAAATTTTTGCATGGCAATAGAGCATGGGTCCTGGCGATAGAGGTTATTGCTATGGTGTTAATTTGTTGTAAGAGGAAATTGCTATGGTGTTAATTTGTTGTAAGTGATGTGTAATGCAACGCCTAAATATGTGGCAATACATAGTGTTGCCACGAAATCGGTCATTGCAAATACTGCATGCAATACGTCATTTTATGGCAATAGCCATATCTATTGCAACCAAACTATAAATCATTGACCAAACATTAAACCACGCTATTGCCACGTTTTTTTACCATTGCAAAAGGGGCAAAATCTTGTATTGATGAAAAACGTACTGATGAAGAGCTACACATCATTTTATTATACTTAGTGTCAGTGAATAACTCTAAATTAAATTTTTAAAGGTATTAGTATAGTCGATATTTATCTTTAGTTATCTTTTCTAAATCGTGTGCCTTTAGCATTTTAAACCAACATAATTAATAAAGTACTACTCATAACCGGTATAGTAATTTATAATTTAAAAGCACGGGCACATATTACTATGCTTTGTCACAAGTCACGTGGCACAACGGCTTTTCTTCCCTAAAGTAGCTTTATGTCAAATCAATTGTATGAGGTTCTCTTATGTATATCTGACACGGTTCAAGAAAAAATAAAATATACCTATAATACGTAAGGAAGGGATAAACGTGCACACATCTCGATATGGCTTGTTGTGTGGATGTGATTAAATTTTCCATGAGTGCCTGGTTACAGACTGATTTTTCGCAATTCTGAGCAAAATGTGTCGCCATACCCATTCTTGAGGACCTCGATATCTGTGTCCCTGCTGACGATGGAGAGCCCCATGCATGAGTAGCTACACTCGGCAAATGGCCTATTTGCCGACACGAGCTATGCCGTAAAGCCTTTGCCGAGTGTATTTCGGGGTTTGCCGAGTGCCCCAGGCACTCGGCAAACTCCGGGTTTCCCGTAGTGTAGGTCCTGGTTGGGGGAGAGGAGGTGGTGTTCCTCCCGGACCTCATCAGCTCGGTGACGATTGTGCCCTCCAGCCGCAATGTCACGTTGCGGAAGCTGCCGCCCTTGTAGTACATCATGTCGAAGCAGGAGGAGTTCATCACATCCCGCGTCACCGTGGCCTCCACGAGGATGCATGTCATACCCTGCTCGCTGCTGCGCGCCTCTGACGCGGCCACGATCCGGATGGAAGAAGACGACGGCGTCGCGTTCTGGGTTCACCGCCACCGCCGCCGGCGTCGTGGCGTTCTGGTCCAGGAGGTAGGCGGTGCTGTTGACAAGGTAGTATTTCCGGCCTGTGGCGGTTGCGGCGGCGGTGGCGCTGCGGTCGTCCCAGACTCCGATGGCGAGGTAGAACACCAGCGCCGGCGGATGGATCGCCGCCGCGCGCCTCACGTAGACGATGCTGCCTCCGACGATCGAAAGGTACGCGGAGTCGTGAGACGGCCGCAGAATCACCTTGATGGTGTTCAAAGCGATGAACATGACGAGCACGGTGATCACGGCGGCCAGCACATACCGCGCCGCACCTAGACACCGGAACCTTGATTTGTCGTCGTCGTTCACCTCCATATAAGCACCACCAGCAGGTCACTTTATCGATTCAAAATGCAGGAGATATGGCCTTTGGATCATATCGCGGAAGAAATGGATACGGATGATAGAGGCATCACATGATAAGTTCACCAAGGTGGCTACGTACTTATAGCACACCAACAACTTATATAGCACAACACCAGCACAGTTACGGTTATCATCGATCCAGCATTCCGGCTCAGTCTGTATATACTCCGTATATATATATATATATATATATATATATATATCCACTTATATGTGCGACTACATACCATTTAGACATTGAATTGAAATTATATATAGAGCTTGGAAAACCATAAGTTACAGACACGCACTACGGGAAACCCCGTATATGCCGAGTGCCGTGCTCTTTGCCGAGTGTATTTTCTCGGACACTCGGCAAAGAAGCTCTTTGCCGAGTGTATTTTTTTGACACTCGGCAAACAAAAAACACTCGGCAAAGAGCTTGTTTGCCGAGTGTCAAAATAATACACTCGGCAAAGAGCTTGTTTGCCGAGTGGCATTTTTTGACACTCGGCAAACAAGTTTTTTGCCGAGTGTATTATTTTGACACTCGGCAAAGAATTAAGTTTTTTTATTTTTAAAACTGCAAGCGATTCAAATAACAAATATAAGGAGCAGAAAAATTGTAGGCATGTTGTTTGCCGAGTGTGAAAAAATACACTCGGCAAACAAGCTCTTTGCCGAGTGTATTACATTTGGCACTCGGCAAAGAATTAAGTTTTTTTGTTTTCAAAACCGCAAACGATTCAAATAACAAAATATAAGGAGTAGAAAAATTGTATGCATGTTGTTTGTCGAGTGTCAAAAAAATACACTCGGCAAAGAAGCTCTTTGCCGAGTGTATTATATTTGGAACTCGGCAAAGAATTAAGTTTTTTTGTTTTCGAAACCGGAAGGGATTCAAATAACAAAAGTTTGCCGAGTGTGTAAAACAACACTCGGCAAAGGGCCTCTTCGCCGAGTGTTTTTTCCTTGACACTCGGCAAAGGGCCTCTTTGCCGAGTGTTTTTTCCTTGACACTCGGCAAAGGTATTTAAGCAATTTTTTGAATGAAGTCAAATTTCAACTGCAAGTGGTTCAAATAATAAAATACAATGAATAGAAAAAATATATTCATGTTATTTAACCCAGTTTAAGGCCGTACCCATGAAACGAAAAGAAATTTTGAACATGTTGTTCAAAAAATATGACCACTACGTAGATCCGAATGATTTTTAAATTCTAAAAGAAAAACAAATGAAGTCTGAAAATTATGAGATTTGTCATGATATCATTATATCATACGTAGAGTATGTGCTAAAAAATTGAGAACGTTTCGGATAAGTTATCGTGCACGTTGCTTGTAAATCGAAGAATCTCCGAAGAAGTTTCAGAGAGTTGAGAAGTACTCGTTAGGATTTAGAGTAAAATTGATGATCGAATTTGAATTTAACTTCAATTCATTTTATATAGGTCATAGATTATATAAATTATGTCATACTAAAATTTGATTATTTTTAAATTTTGTTTGATAATTTTAATTTTTTTTTAAAGAATGCTGAAAAATTGTTTGCCGAGTGCCTGTAAAAACACTCGGCAAAGTATCTGTTTGCCGAGTGTTTTTGTAGACACTCGGCAAACCATCCACGTCATCGATCCGTTCCACTGGAATCGCGCCTTCCTGTTGGTGCGCAGCTTCCCCTCCGAATCCTTCTCTTCACGAGCGACACAGGCAGGCCACCCCCTTCGGATAAGCCCTCCCCCTCTCTCTCTCTCCCTCCCTCATCCATTCAACCACCCACCGCCTGCTCTCTCTCCCTCGGCTCTCTCCTGCCTCTGGCAGCGGCGCGGGCAAGCGGCGGCCAGGCGGGGCGGCCGGCGCGGTGCGGGCCCCGGCGCGGGCGACGGCCGGGCCGGGCAGGGCGGCCAGGTGCGGTGCGGGCGGCCGGCGCAGCAGCCCCGGCGCGGCGCGCGCGGCCAGCCAGGCGCGGTGCGGGTGGCAGGGCGGCCGACGCAGCATCCCGGCGCACGGACCGGCGAGGCGAGCGGCGGCGGCCGGCCGTGGCGGGGCCTGCAGCGGCGTGGCCGGGCGGCGCGCGTCCCGGCGAGGCGAGACGGGCGGCGCGCGGCCCCGGCGAGGCGAGCGGCGGCCAGGCGGGGCGGGACCCAGCGCGTCCGGCGGCGGGGCGCGGCAGGCACGGGCGCGGCCGGGCGGCGCGAAGGGACCCCAGCGCGGCCGGCGGCGGGGCGCGGCCGGGCGGCGCGGAGGGACCCCGGCGCGGCTGGCGGCAGGGCATGGGGCGCGGCCGGGCGGGTGGCGAGCGGCGCTGCCGACGGCCGGTTGTGTTTTTTTTTATTTTTTTTCAAAACTGTTCGCCGAGTGCTCTGTTTGGCACTCGGCAAAATCTTAGGCATTCCAAAAATGTTTGCCGAGTGTTGTGTTGGGCACTCGGCAAACTCTTCGCCGAGAGCCCGACAAGGAACACTCGGCAAAGGTGGTCTTTGCCGTAACTAGATATGCCGAGTGCCCTTTGCCGAGTGTTACACTCGGCAAAGTATTTGCCGAGTGTATTTGTGGGTTTGCCGAGTGCCCCAGGCACTCGGCAAACTCCGGGTTTCCCGTAGTGACGTACATACAACATATTCATAAGATAGAAACATGCTACTGGTAGATTGTTTCATCTCATAGAAACTTATATATATATATATTATTTCCTCTTTTTTAGAAAAAAAATGCATAGCCGCATATTGGGGAATTTCAAGCCTTGAAAGTACTCCGGCCAGTTCTTAAATTCAACCCCTCCGGCCCGCCGGCTCTAGAGAAATTGGACATGAGCAAAAAAAATGCTTCCAAATTATCTTCTCTGTTACACCAGAAATCTATATACAATTGGAGATGCTCCACGCCCCAATAAAGCAACGAAAATAGAGTGAACCCGATCCGAGTGTAGCCAAAGCAATTAACGTGAGAACTTTGGTGTGCTTTGCTTTATTTAACGTGCGTACTGCTCTCATCTCTTTATATGTAGCGAAAGGAGAAGGGGCCTATATGGCGTTGCATTTTTTTAAAAGAGAAATAAGACTGTCTGCCAAAATAAAAGCACAATATCTAAAGCTGGTGCAAGGGAAGTGGGGACAAATTTCCGGTGGGGACCGGAGAAAAAGTAGAAGAACTGCCATCACTACGGGAAACCCGACGTATGCCGAGTGCTTCCCTCTTTGCCGAGTGCTTTCGGTCGGGCACTCGGCAAAGACTGGTTGTGCCGAGTGCCCAGACAACAGCACTCGGCAAAGAGGCGACACTCGGCAAATAGGATCTTTGCCGAGTGTCAGAAAAGAGACTCGGCAAACAGGATCTTTGCCGAGTGTCAGAAAAGAGACACTCGGCAAACAGGATCTTTGCCGAGTGTCACGACCCAGACACTCGGCAAAGCTGACGCACGTGCCGGGCGCGTGCCACGCCACGGACGGCCGTTTGGGCTCCAGTAGCTTTGCCGAGTGTCACACGGCAGACACTCGGCAAAGCCGTGGCACGTGTCCAGCACGTGCCACGCGCGCCAACGGCCGTGGACGGCCGTTTGGCCTGTCAGTTCTTTGCCGAGTGTCACAGTCCAGACACTCGGTAAACATGTGGCACGTGCTTGACACGTGCCAGACCCGTTGACGTGTTGGCCCTTTGCCGAGTGTCTGGGTCAGATACTCAGCGGAGAGTTTGAAAATTTGAAAAATATTTTTAAAAAACTTGAAATTCAAACTCAAAAAATTTGAACATTTTAAATATAAGAGTTTTTGGACGGCTGGATTGGTAGTTTTGCCGAGTGCTTCGGCGGGGTACTCGGCAAAGCTTATGTTTGCCGAGTGTTTTAGTTTTAGGATCTTTGCCGAGTGTCAGAAAAGAGACACTCGGCAAACAGGATCTTTACCGAGTGTCAGAAAAGAGACACTCGGCAAACAGGATCTTTGCCGAGTGTCACGACCCAGACACTCGGCAAAGCTGACGCACGTGCCGGGCGCGTGCCACGCCACGGACGGCCGTTTGGGCTCCAGTAGCTTTGCCGAGTGTCACACGGCAGACACTCGGCAAAGCCGTGGCACGTGTCCAGCACGTGCCACGCGCGCCAACGGCCGTGGACGGCCGTTTGGCCTGTCAGTTCTTTGCCGAGTGTCACAGTCCAGACACTCGGTAAACATGTGGCACGTGCTTGACACGTGCCAGGCCCGTTGACGTGTTGGCCCTTTGCCGAGTGTCTGGGTCAGATACTCGGCGAAGAGTTTGAAAATTTGAAAAATATTTTTAAAAAACTTGAAATTCAAACTCAAAAAAATTGAACATTTTAAATATAAGAGTTTTTGGACGGCTGGATTGGTAGTTTTGCCGAGTGCTTCGGCGGGGCACTCGGCAAACCACCTCTTTGCCGAGTGTTTCCTAGGAGACACTCGGCAAAGCTTATGTTTGCCGAGTGTTTTCTAAAAAACACTCGGCAAAGTTTGGCCCTGTTTATTTAAACTTATGTTTTTGGGATCCAAAGTTTATTTTTTTCTAACAATACTTGTCAAAGGCTCTTTATATCTTATGTGGAGCCTGTGGCAAAAAGTTGGGATGATTTCGAAAAGTTTATATATACGGCCCTTTCCAATCGGAGCATATCCCCATAGAAGATTCGGAGAGTTGAGAAGGAGACAGCTGGATTTCGAAACGAAGTGAAGTTGAATTAGAGTTTGAGTTCATAACTTTTTGTATAGGCAATAGACGACGTATATTGCTTCATTTGAAGTTATCATATTTTTCCGGACCCATTTGATATTTTTTAAATTATTTTTACAACAATCTCCACATGAAATAATGAAATATATGAAGGAATTATGAGATATATATGCTTCAAATAATGAAAACATTTCATCTAAGCATAAAATGTGCATTGTTGAATGTATTTGACAAGATATTTTGATGTGTATTTGATCAAATTTGAAAAATTTGGTATGCAAGAATTGTTCTTGGAAATGTTTGCCGAGTGCTACACTCAGCAAACAAAACCTTTGCTGACACTCGGCAAAGAGGCCACGTGGGCTGGCCGGCCCGCGGCCGCGCGTGCCACGTCATTGGCCGACGTGGCCCCTTTGCCGAGTGTAGGCACTCGGCAAAGGGCAGGTTTGCCGAGTGCCCTGGCCAGACACTCGGCAAACAGGCCACGTGGTCGTCCTCTTCGGCCGCGCGCGGCCACGTCAGCGGCCAGCGCGCGGCCACGTGTCAGATCTGTTTGCCGAGTGCCTGATCTATGACACTCGGCAAACAGGGGGTTGGGCCGGGGGACTTAACCGCCCACGCGGCCCCAACCCTACTCACGCGCCCCCACACACGCAGACATGCACACACACGCCGCGCCGCCGTCGCCTTGCCTACCGCCGCCGCTCCCCACCCCGCCCGCCGCCGCCGCGCGCCTCCTCCTCGCCCGCCGTCCGGCCCGCGGCCGCCCGCCGATCGGCCGCCGCCGCCGCTCCCCGCCCGCCGCCGCCGCCGCGTGCCTCCTTCTCCCACCCGCCGTCCGGCCCGCGGCCGCCCGCCGACCGGCCGCCGCTGCCGCTCCCCACCCCGCCCGCCGCCGCCGCGCGCCTCCTCCCCCCGCCCGCCGTCCGTCCCGCGGCTGCCCGCCGCCCGGGCCGACCGGCCGCCGCTGCCGCAAGTCCCCGCCCGACGCCGCCCCGACGCCTGTGACCGCGCGCCGAGCTGCCGCCCCGGCCGGCCACCTCGCCCGGTCGCCGCCGCCCTGACGCGGCCGAGCTCATCGCGGTCAAGAAGGCCGTCACCCTAGCCACCTGCCTCTGCCAGGTGACCTTCTTCCCCTCCCCATCCTCTGTTCTTTTATTCCGAAGCTAGTTGCAGCGTATTCATGATTCAAATGCATGTCAATTTTGAATGCTCGTGTAGCGTATTCATGATTCAAATGCATGTCAATTTTGAATGCTCGTGTAGCAGTGGTTTGGATTTATAGGAATGCTCGTGTCATGCATGCCAAATTTAGAGGAATGCTTGAAGATAGATGATTTGAATGCTAGGTGAATGTTTTCTTTTTCTTGTGAAAATATGGACAATGTATGTGGCTGTGTATGTGGTTGTCGGCCTTCGTGCCATAGATATCCTTGTGTATGTGGTTGTCGGCCTTCGTGCCGTGGATATCCTTGTTTATGTGGTTGTCAGCCTTTATGCCATGTTTTTTTGCAGGATGGGGTTTCAGAAACCTCCCCGTGCAGGGGAGGTGCTGCCGAAATTTATATTTGACAAAATTTTGTTATTTTTTCAGGTAGAGGCCGTTGCACCATCGTCGGCTTGTAGCTCCGCCGCACGTTGTTCCCCGCCGTCTGCACCGACACGAGCGTCACCGACTCGCCCGCCGTCGAGCCCGTAGGTGAGCACATGCAAAACCACACGCCATCCGTATTTAATTCGTAGATCCAGATAATCCTGATCCGGATGATTATTTCTAATAAAAGTACGTTTATATATTGCATCATCTCTTTCTAATAGTTTATGTCGGGTTATATTTCTTATATATTACATGTTTTTCTAATTATTTATGTTTATATGTGAAATCTAATAATTGTATGTTTTTGTTGATCGCAGGTGATTGAACCAATATGGTGGGTCGTGGCGGTGCGATGAGGTACGTCATTTCGTTGTACCGGAAGTTTAAAGATGGGGGGTCCGAGGCAGCTGGGTCGTCTGGTGCCAAGGGCATGGGGCGAAAGAAGAAGGCCACAGGCGGGGGGCGAGGCAAGGGCAAGAGGCGAGAGCGGACCCCCGTACCTTCGTCGTCTTCGTCCGACGAGGACTTTGTTCCTTCGGCGGTGGACACTCGGGCCGCGGAGCACGAGTACCGCGAGGACGAGGAGCACGAGGCAGCGGAGCACGTGGCCGAGGAGCACGGGGCCGAGGACCACGGGGCCGAGGACCCCGAGGGCGAGGACGTAGAGGGGTCCACCTCCTCTGAAAACTCGGCCCTTTGGCAGCGAGGCCCCTCGCAACTCCCGAAGCGCCCGATACCCATGGAGCGTCGCCCCGTGATCGCACCCAGCCCTCCAAGCTAAGTAATTTTAGATGTTACACAGACCTTCTCGTTTCATATTCATATGTTGGAAATGACAATATGGACTAACAATTTATCTTAATCACTTGGGCAGGAATTGGGTGATGGTCACCCCAGGCGCTGGTCACGCCCGCAAAGTCAACGACATCCTGGGTCTTCTTTGCAGGGAGCTGTTTCCGGGTCTGGTGACCATTGGCGGCAGGGAGGAGCCGGCCTACACCTTTGACCACTACGTCGCCGCTGGCGATCAGGAGGACCGGGAGCGCAGGATCTTCAACAACAAGGCCGAGCGAGTAAAGGGAGAGCTTTGGGTAAGTATTCGTTGCACTACACTGCTCAACACAACACTTTCATTGAACAATCTACAAATAATGCAACATTCATCGTGTATATATGCGCAGGACTTTTACAGATGCGCCCCGGGACAGGAGGCTTCGGCGGATGCTGTGGCACATGTAGCCTGCTGGAAGCTTGTCAAGGACCTGCACTACGAGGCGCGCGTGCAGGCCGTAATTGATTATTTCGCGGCACTCAAGATCTCCGTGAAGAAAACGGAGGCAAGAAACATGAAGTTGACCAAGGAGCAGGATCTGGCGGTATGTAAATCGATACTGTTTTATTCTAAGATTAAGTACTCTAAATTCGATCTTGTTATATGTCGTACACTTGATGTCTTGTAGGCGATTCCGTGGTGGTGCGCCCCGCATCCCACGTGCTGGGAGGTGATAGTCGACAAGTGGTGCAGCGCCGAGTGGGCCGCTCAGCACGACCTTTGCCGGGAGCGGCGTTTGCTGATGCCCGGTGTCTCACACCATCAGGGCAGCCTCAGCCTCGAGGAGTACAGGGCCAAATGGGTACGCCGAGTCATTTCTATATTCGCTTACTCTATTCTGTGTAATTACTAATTCATATTGTTTGTTTTTTCAGTCGGCGTCACATGGTGGTGCGCCTTGCTCACAGCTCGAGGCTTTTGCTATGGCCCACAAGGGCAAGGCGACCTCCGACGTCCGGTACAACCCGGAGGACGGGCCCGCAGCATACAGCAACGCCAGCGTCCACAGTCGCCTCACAGCATATCAAGAGGTCGCGAAGGAGGTCCACGGGCCAGACTGGGATCCGACCGCCCACGACATTGATGGAGAAGTGGTCATGAGGGCGGGAGGAGGCAAGAAGCACGGGCGGTACTTGATCGCCAACAACACCATCGACACGGCCTCTACCCCCACACTCTCCCAGATTCGAGCCAGGAGCACGAGCTCTTCAGCGGCTATCCGCCAGCCTCTTCCCAGTTCACACTTCGGGATGCAGGCACTCCAGGTTATTTCTGTTTCTATCTTTGTACGTGAAGTTTGCTTACGTTTATAATGTATTATAACAAAGTGATTGAATATTGCAGGCCCGGTTGGATGAAGAGACGCAGAGGCGGGAGTTCCTGGAGGCGGAGGTGCAGCGGATGAAGGACGCGGAGGCCGAGAAAGACAGGCAGAAGGAGGAGGCCGAGCGGACGAACCGAGCGTGGCAGGAGCAGGTATTTGCCTACCTGCAGAGCATTGGCCAGCGCGTGGGTGAAGGTACGCCGCCGTCGATGCCACCACCGCCTCCACCACCACGTGTTCCTATTTCTCCCGTGAGTCACTTGAGAACCCTATGATTTCATTTCACAACTCATTTCTGTCGAAAATCTTGTAACACACACCACTAATCTCTTTTGGGCAGGCTCCTGGCTCAGCCGCGTCGAATGACGGCCCTCAAGACGAAGACCTTGCGGCGCGGGCGGTTAGATCGTTGTTCGGATCTCCTCTTCCATGAGTGATGGATGTTGGACTTTGTAAACATATGAATGATGGATGTTGGATGTTTGGATATTGAATTTGTGACATTTCTGTGATGTTGGATGGTTTAGTGACTTATATGTGTTTGTTTATGGTTGTTTGATGGTTTAGTGGCTATATATATATGAATTGCCTGTGATGCCTATTATAAACTGCCTGTAATGCCTATTAGAAACTGCCTGTGATGTTTTTGTTGAGGGGTCCTTTTAACGCAAAAAATTAATAAAAACAGGAAAAAATTTGAGCCTTTGCCGAGTGTTACACTCGGCAAAGAGGTGCTTTGCCGAGTGTATTGGCTTTAACACTCGGCAAAGAGGCTGTTTCTGTCATTTCTGGAACAGCCTTTGCCGAGTGTTCATACTTTGCCGAGTGTGTTGGCCTTTACACTCGGCAAATATGCAACCTTTGCCGAGTGTTAAAGCCCTTACACTCGGCAAAGGGTTATC
The DNA here is from genome assembly GCA_033239725.1 of Echinochloa phyllopogon. Classification (NCBI taxonomy): domain Eukaryota; kingdom Viridiplantae; phylum Streptophyta; class Magnoliopsida; order Poales; family Poaceae; genus Echinochloa; species Echinochloa phyllopogon. The sequence goes on from BTCW01000016.1 coordinate 20,137,180, forward strand.
CAGGGCTTGCCCCCTAACCAGGCTTTGCCGAGTGTCGGGGTCCAACACTCGGCAAAGGCTGGTGTCTTTGCCGAGTGTGACACTCGGCAAAGGCTCCGTTAGCCCTAACAGCCATCCACAGACGGCGCCGGGCCGTCTGTTAGTGCTTTATTTTGCCGAGTGCTGGCTTTGCACTCGGCAAAGCCTTTGCCGAGTGCCCGACAGAAGACACTCGGCAAAGGGCCTGTTTGCCGACACGAGCTATGTCGTAACCCCTTTGCCGAGTGTTACACTCGGCAAAGCCTTTGCCGAGTGTATTTCGGGGTTTGCCGAGTGCCCCAGGCACTCGGCAAACTCCGGGTTTCCCGTTGTGCATCCTAAAGCAGGAAAATGAATTACGGGCGCTTTATTCGACATGGATGAAGCAGCTCATCTTAAGTTATCTTCTTGAAGAAGGCACATCAGAGATGAGTAAGGAATACGATTCTCGAGAAAAGATTGATTGTAACACATCAGAATAACATATGCAAACATGGGCACAAATAATGGATGAAATAGTTTGACCTTAAGGATCTCTTGGGACTTTTATTATATAGTTCAGGCTCATACAAGTCTTATATGATTGCATTTGGAGTCATACTCAAACTACATGTCCTAGTTCTAATCTATTACAACACATACGCTAATATTCCTCCTCAGTCGTAGCGGGAGTGAAGCAAACAATAACAACTAAATTTGAAGTCTTATACTTTCATTGTCTTCTTCACTTCGCCATCATCAACTGTGTTTCTAATGGATGGCCCGGTCCTAGACGGTGTCTCCGTCCCCTTGTAGTGATGTCCCTTTTCTCTCCTTTATTCCCTTCTGCAGTCATAGCGCGAGTGTCATAATGACACGGACACTTTGACTGGAGTTTGTCAGTGATGAGTTGTTGAAGGCGTAGCCGATCATGATGATGTAGTAGCCATGGTTGATATAGTGGTCATCGTTAACGTAGCCGCACATAGCCGAAGGCATAAAAATCTGCGCTATGTTATAAAGACAGATCTGCAATCATAGATTATTAGACACCTTACATATATCAGAGGATGCCGTTTGGGGCTTCTTGCACATGTCAGAGGATAATTTTATCTTGCATAAGTCAGAGGAGGCTGTCGTGTCTGTCTTGCATATTTTAGAGGATGATTGGGTCTTGCGTATGTCAGAGAATGGTTGGGTATTGCTTAAGTCAGAGGACAAACAGTTGATGCAGTCTTTTGCCGTCGTAAATGATGCGGCCGTTGCTATCGTGGATGAAGCGTCTTGCAAAATTATTTGTTGGAGGACGTGAGATGGACATCTTGTCAATGAAGTGGAGGCGGCGTGTTGACGCAGACTATGTCGATGAAGACCTTGACAATGTAGCATCTCAAAATCCCAATGTCGCCGTAGACGAGATGAGAAAAAAAACTAATCTAATCTATATTATATGATATTTTATAGACTAGCTATCTAGTTGATGCGGCGTCCCATGGAAACAAGAGATTTATCCCTCAAGACGGCGCGTGCAGAAGACGTGACATGTCCCAGAAATTAAGCGATGTTGGCATTATGGCACATACAAGTCCTATACAATTACATTTGAAGCCATACTCAAACTACATGTATTAGTTTTACTCTATTACAATTCATATTCTAACAGTCTCAATCCCCATGAACAGACGTACCAGAGGCTAGACTAATTAGTAAATATGAGTTATATATGCAGCATAAATAACACTATAATTACAAACTGAACTTATACACTTACGGTAAAGCAAAAGAAAGCTGAATAACATATGCTTAATTAAGACTGAAGATGCTAACATTTGCGTTTGATCGATCTGCTCGCAGATCTTGTCATCCACTTAAATTTACTATATATGGCATAGAATACCATTCCACCCGAGCCACGCACATATATCCTCGATCGATCCATGCCCATGGCATAGCTAGGCCACGCTAATAATCATGGCCCGTCGTCCCGTCAGGAACTGCAAGTGCTACACCATCTCGGTTCTCGCCGCGACCGTCGCTGTGACAGCAGTCGTCTCCGCCATCTCCGTCGTGATAAGCCCCGCCCGCATCAAGCTCTCCATCACCCAGGCCACTAACAGCACGTCCGGCGATGACGGTGGAGAGGAGATGATCAGCATCAGCATCTCCGCCGAGAATACCAGCCCACACACCTCGGTGTTGTACCGGACCATCTACATCGGCATCTGTAACACAACATATGCCGTCAGTGTCGGCGACTGCCTCGCAGCCGACGTGGTGACGCCATTGCCGCTGCTGCAGAATCCCAATAGCACTGAGCTCATCTACGCCGTGGCGGAGTTGGAGGGGGCGAAATCGCCATGGGCAGCCCTCGGGGTGTTGCCCAGGCCGGAGGACTTCATCGACCCCGGGAAGCTACCCATTGAGGACCATGTGTGTCCGAGGACCGATGGATGGTCGCTTCTCAGTGTGATGAGTGAGTTGTGTTGACTGACTCTTGGCCTAGTACTGCAGGTGTTGGTGCGACTTGGTTTGTGTTGGTGCAGGTGAAGAACAAGGCGCGAAAGGTCTTAGCCAGAGTGGCCTCCGAGGAGTGGAGAGACAAGTAGGCTTGGTTCGAGGGATCCGGTGGCCAGACGGGATCAAGTGCAGTCAACATGGTGCAAGAAGAGCAAGATGAAGTCGTGGACTTGGAGCCGGTGCGAGGTAGCGGCTAACAACCGAAGCTTGTACGCGGGGTTTAATGGTTGGGCCACAAAACCATCGGAGGAGGGTTTCTCGGTTTGGGCCTCAAAACCGAGCCCGAAGGCCCAACGTGACAGAGACGATGATCCGGGCGCGTCCGGGAAGCTTCGAAGCGGTGGACACGTGGCGGGATCCTGGAGCTTGCGTCGGAGGGAAGCAAGGCCGGATGGACGGCGTGCCCAGCCAGAGGAAATATTTTCACATTCCAAAAGTGCCCCTGAGGGGTGTGTATCTTAGTTTTAGAATGTGAGGGTAGTTTGGTCATTAGCCCCCACCAGGACACTTAATATAAATAGGAGGTAGAGGGGATGGCAAGGCATCCGGTTGAAACCCTAGTTCATTTTCTTTCTTGCTTCACTAGGCTAGCTCGTGCTTCATGTCGATCTTAGCGGGAGGATGTTTGGGAGGTTGCTAGCCTTGTATAGAATCTGACCTCTGTTTGTTGGAATGAAATCAAGTGCTAGTTGAATCTCTTTGTTGCTTCCTGAGTCCCTTTTTGAGCTATTTTCGTGTTTGTCTCGATTCGTCGTTTCTAGACCGTTTGCCTTCGGATTTGTTTGAGGGGATCATGGGTGAGTGCCTTGCGCCTCTTTGTGGATGATCTTGCTCCCTCAATCGCTGGGAATAGGTCTCGATTTGATGTTTTTGGGATGAACTCGTGGGATGGTGTTCTTCCATGAGATCCGCGATTCCTCGAGTTGTAGGGAGTTAGAGGCCGAGATTTTTGGGGCATAGCATCTCCTTACGGTGCTGATCATCTCCCCAAAGTTTCGTCTCAAGAGCTCTAGCCGTTTGGGAGATCCGGTGATGGATTTGGGAGAGTTGACCTGCGGGCTACTGTAGCTGTTCTTCCTGTTCATCCGTCGCGTTTTTCGGACAGTCCGCGCGAAGTTGTCGGACAGTCCGAGGGGTTGCCGGACAGTCCGCATGTGATTGGCGGACGGTCCGAGCTGAGGGGTTCGTTTGTGCGTTCTTCGGTTTTGGCTAAGTTTTTTCACGGACGGTCCGCGTGACCACCTCGGATAGTCCTCGACACTGGCGGACAGTCCGCGGTAGGGGCTCGGACAGTCCGAGAAGGGCCTGGAGCTTCTGGAGATTTGAGAGGGTATTTCGGACGGTCCGCCCTTCCTTGTCGGACAGTCCGCCGCGACCCCGGACAGTCCGAGACCTCTGTGCGGACAGTCCGAGAAGGGCCTGGAGCTTCTGGAGATTTGAGAGGGTATTTCGGACGGTCCGCCCTTCCTTGTCGGACAGTCCGCCCTGACCCCGGACAGTCCGAGACCACTGTGCGGACAGTCCGCCCTGACCTAGACAGACATCAATTTGGTTCGCTTCTTGAGTTGTGCTTCCGCGTTGCATTTCATTCTAGCTTGTTCCTAGGGTTGGTAGGTCCGTTGTGACTACGCTACCTTGACAAGTTCGTGAGGAATCATTGGCGAGTGATTTCGGGACAGAGGCCGAGTTTCGAGAAAAAAAATTTATCGGCTCCCATTCACTCCCCCCCTCTGGTCGCCAGTTGGATCCTTCACCCATATTCTCTGTAAATGTCACCGCCGTGGTGAAGTTCAAAAGGCAAGGAATTCCCTGGACGAGTCTGTACTATGTCCTGTGCGCCAGTCACATTTTCTTTCCAAGCAAACCACCACAGCGTTGTCGTCCTTTGCATCTAGAGGAAGCTGGGATAATTCCTTGTTTCTTCTGATTGATCGAATACTCATAGTGTTGAATGTTTCCAATTTGGTAACACCTTTTAAGCAAACATTGGACCATGTCTACTATTGAACACAGTTGTAGTAACACCAACTTGTTTTACTATGGGTCTATCAATAAAAGCAACTCTAGCAATAACAATCTTTAAACAAGCCCCCCACCTGTTTTAGTAGTCCAGGGCTCACTACCGGAGATATCCTCGCACATTTCAGCCTATACGCGGCGTCCCAAAATGCACCGGTGACTCTTTTTTCGTAACTCCCGAGGCCATGGCAGCGTCCTCCGGGGCCAGAATTTTTCTTTTTTGTTATTATTTTTTCTTCCGAATGTTGTCTTTGATTCTTTGTTTCTTTTACTCCATATAGTTTAGCATGATTGTTTTTTGAATTTATTTGTTTTTATTTTTTCATTTTTATGCTATCTGAATATTTTTTGCAAAATATTTTCGCATAAATTTTTGTGGTAGAAGACATTTTTTCGTAATTTTATTTTTAAATTTGCTTGTAAATAGTTTAGCTACATATTTTTGTAGTTTGTTCATAACTACTTTTTTTTGTTGGCAAATTTTTTTCTTTCACCTCTTCGTGTTTTGACCTACGGAGACTTTAAATACCCCTTGCCTTTTCATTTCAAGGTGACAAAAATTGGAGAAGAAGAAGATTTCTAGGAAAATCCCTGCCCCACTTTGCTTAAAAAATGTGGATAGTGTGTGCTTGTTGTTGACACCTATGGCGCTAAAAACTATACCTTAAGCACATGGATCCATTTTATATTTCTCCTTAAAAGTACCCCCCCCCCATGGTTTATCAATCCATAGAACAAGTAGAATGCGTATAAGCTACTATACTAATTAATTTAACGAAAACAAGGTTGTATGTATGAAATGTGAGTAGCAATTAATGCTAAACAAAATGGAGAATGATAGTTGTAAACAATATAGATGAAATTCTCATCCCATGTAGCCAAGAAAGCTTGCATATGCTTCCGTTACTCAAATGGTCCTCATCTAAATATTATTGTGCATGTGCTTGGCCTTTTCCCTACCACATATTGTCACTACACGAGGGTAATCAACTATCTGGCAATGTGCACGTACACCATGAAGATATTCGTATAGGAACGATCAGACCCCGAGAAGATAATGCCGGCTAAGCACATATAAAGATTCAAAACATGGTATTATGATAACATCTTGATCAAGTACACAAGTGTAGTGAGTACATATTGAGGTCACTATTTGATTGCAGGGACGAATGGAGACTTCACCCCATGATCATACTCTTCTTGATGCACGGATGGGGGTTAAACATCATAAATATGATCCTGACCAAGGATGTTGACAAGGAGAGGTTGGTGAACCCCAGGCTCATCGGCATAAGTGGCTTGAACCCAAATATCTTCGTGAGCGCCGTAGAAAGTTGAAGTTGTTTGGGCCCTAGATTGGATGAGCCGATCAGCTGAGCGGTGCCAAGCCCATCTGCCTGAGCCCCTTTTTGGTTACCTAGCGCTCATCTTCCTTATGTAGACTCTTCATGGCATGTTAGGTCCAGTTGCTAATTGAGCTCGTACAAAATCCCTTTGATTATGTAGTATATATTCCATATATGCAATTATGTGGTTATTTCAAGCGCCAAGTATCATGCTAGAATAAGAACTAAGCCAAAATCACCACCTAAACAACACTAAAAGATTGCCATTAACAAGCGTCGATAATGGTGAGGTTCTAGTAAGAAGCCTACAATACTAGGAAAAGTAGCTATCAGGATCCCAGGTTTAGTACCGGTCATCCCAGCCAGTACTGGATGGCCAGCACGTAGTACCGACTAGGATGACCGGTCCTAAACGATGCAATTTAGTACCAAACAGTAAAACCAACTGGTACTAATCACGCGCCCAAAAAATAAAGCAATTTTTTTGGAGTCACGCGATTCTTTCATGTGTGAATGTGTGTGCGCGGCCGCATGAATTCAAACCGATAATCTAGAGCCTCACGTGTTTCTTCCTTACTATTTCATCTATGCATCACATGTGAATGAGAGGGAGATGTTTTCCTTTTGAAGTAACTCGTGGAGGCCCATTTAGTATCGGGCCAAGACACCGACCGATACTAAATGTTACACTTTAGTATTGGTTGTGGGATATGGGTACCCCTAGGCCCATCACCGAGAGGGGTGTAGGGTCGAGATGGCGGACTAGAGGGGGGGTGAATAGTCCTTTCTAAAAATTAACTCGCCGGCTAATCAAAATAAATGCGAAATTAAAACTATCGGTCTAGTCAAGACTTCACCCCCTTCTATCTAAGTTTACTTGCACCTTATAAAAGATCCTAAACAAGCAAATAAGGTGCCGGGCTAGTTCAAGCTCACCTAAATAATTCTAGGAGCAATGTCACACAAACCTATGCCACTAGTACTTCACACACCGGGGAGCTCCTACACAACTAGCAAGCAAAAGCACAAAGCTCCTAAGCTCACTAGCAATGCTCAATGGACAAGACTACACAAGTCTAATCCAAAGGCTCAATTTACTTAGCTACACAAACTAAGCAAAGAGACTAATTAAGCTACTCAAGCTAATTAGTCACAAGATTACTACTTCTAGCTACACAAGCTTGAAGACAACTAGAAAGCTACACAAGCCAACTAATTGTAAGAGCAACCACACAAGCACAAGATATGTAAGAATGTAAATACAATGCTTGTGATCAAGAAATGCAAACCACCGAGAAGAGTAGACAATGTTGACACGGTAATTTTTATCCCGAGGTTCACTTGTTTGCCACCAAGCTAGTCCTCGTTGTGTCGACCAACACCTTGATGGTTCTTGGGCAAAGCTCTCAAGCCGCTGGCCACTCCGGGTGCTCCAAGACACCACTCACAAGTGAGGTAACTCAATGACACGCTCCACTAGAGTTGCTCTTCGCGATCCCCGCGGGGTGAGCACAATCCCCCTCACAAATCCTTCTCCGGAGCACCGCACAATCTCCTTGCGTGCTTCAACGGAGCCTCAATCCACCAAGCCGTCTAGGAGGTGGAAACCTCCAAGAGTAACAAGCAAACCAACTTGCAACACGAACACCTAGTGCCACTCGATGCAATCTCTCAAAGCAATGCACTAGATTCGCACTCACTCGCAATGGATTCGCAATCTTGCAACAAGAAGTGAGTTAGTGGACTCCCAAGGCAAGCACAACCATGGGAAACACATTCCCAAGGTGCTCAACATCTCCCAAGGCCCAGACACCCTTCTATTTATAGAGGGGAGGGGAAAACTAGCCGTTACACCCTTTTCCCGAGCTCTAACGGCTAGCTCGGACCGTCCGCCATTAAAAAAACTAGCCGCTGAGATCCAAACGGTCAAAAACTCGTCAACCGCGGACTGTCCGACCTCATCCGCGGACTGTCCGACCCCCTAGAATTTGCGTCCCCAAACTCTCTGGTAAAACTGGGCAAATTTACGGATTGTCCGACCCATTCCCGCGGACTGTCCGACCTATACGCGGACCGTTCGTCTTTGATTTTGGACGGTCCGACACTCTATTTTCAGCACAGCCGGCACTCGGTAAAACGCCCATAACTTTTAGCTCCGATGTCCAAATTAGGTGATCTTGGACTCTATGGAAAGCTCATTCAGAGGGTTATCCAACCCAACTGAATTCTTGACCCAAAACACTTTGGATCAAAGCAGAATTGCAAGCCAAGATCATACTAAGCCATAACCATCATCCAAACTTCAACCTCTTTGCAAATGTGCCAACTCCATAAGTGTACCATCTTATGTGTGAGTGAGTTAGCATTTTCACAAACATTTCTCAAGGGTTTTTTCACTCTCTTCACCATGCCACTCAATCTTAGCAACATCACAACGCTCAAGAGATCGACAGAGTGGGTCTTCTCACATAGCACAGATCACGGACTGTCCGACCGCCTCCACGGACTGTCCCACCTTTCATCAAACCACTCAGAGGACATCGCAACAGCTCGGAAGTCAGCGCCCACGGGCTCATAGGTCAACACTCACCACGAACAGTCCGAGACCTATCACGCACTGTCTGAGCGACGATCGGACAAGCTGATCGGACACCCGAATGGAATTTCCCATGAAATCTATTTTCTTTTTCAACTCACAAGCCACGAACTGTCCGAGCCCTGACTACGGACAGTCCGACCCTTCTGTCAGAACAGAGTTCCTCAAGATATTCAACAACGCCTTTCACAAAGTTAGTCGCCACTCGATCCCAGCAGCATCGCAATGTTAGATCGCTCAAGTGGCACTAAATGACCGATATGCAAACAAGTTTGCTCCTCTTGATAGTACGGCCATCTATCCTAAATCCGGTCATAAACTTCTCTACTCACCTATGACCGGTTAAATGAAATGCCTATTGGTTATACCTTTGCCTTGCGCATTCCATTCCATCTTCTCCATTTTTGATGCAACACATGCACCAACATCATCACAAATGATATGATCCACTTCATATCATCATGCGACTCATTGGTTCATCGATATTGACTCCACTTGCTCTTCACCGTTGCAACGATCCATCGGCGCCAAGTCATTGCTCAAGCATCCCGCCACGCGGTCCAGCGCTTAGCCTCTAACTTGCCCTTCACACTTGCAACCGGTCCATCAAACCAAGTCTTGTCTTGATCTTCTCCACTTAGTCACATGACTCCACGTCATGTCCCATATGCAATGAGCTCCTTTATCACATAATCACCTGTGGACTAATCACCTGTGTATTTTACTTAAACACATATTAGTCCACCTAAGTTGTCACTCAATTACCAAAACCAAATAAGGACTTTCAAGGGGCGGCGGCCGGCCCAATTACTTAACCAGGGAAGAAGATCGAGTCCTAGTAGAGCTGCTCATGTACTCCTACTAGGACTCCTATAGTGTAACCGACTAGGAAACTTGCCACGTAACCCTATCCTCCTTGGACATACAAAGGAGGGCAGTGGTCTCTGGATTGGTAGACCGACGCGAACCATCTATGGTAACCACAAAGCTCGCCCTAACTTTTTGAGACTTTGCCAGGCACAAGCAATACAAACACCACCCGACATAAGACGTTGGGTATTATACCTCCGGCCTCCGGGTAGCCCATACATGTCCAAACCATGGACCTTATGTCACCATCAAGCTAGTCGACTCGACGATTCTCCTCTTACAAATCTACCACTCGGGTACACCCTAGTGGATTGCCAGGTCTAAGATCCGACAGGGGTAATTGTTGGCTTTTTTTACAGCTAGCTTGATGGCACATCAATCTCGCATCATCTTTCCGGCGAGAGTAGAGGAAAACCCCAAGCATCTACAAGGGGTCAGCTTCTTCATCATCTGCCACAATGACCCAAGCAGCTCTAACAAGGTCAATGCGATTTGCGTCAACAAGGTCGGGGACTTCCACCGACGTTGGTGTTATAGCTGGCCCGCTCCTGCTGTAGGTCGTGTAGCTCAACCTCCAGGAATGGATCGCAGATCTGCTTCCTTGACGTTGAGTCCCACCACCTAAGGAGATCGTCGCTGGGCTAGATCGCATGAACGCCACCCTTGTAGAATGCATCACTCTATCCAAGCAGGCGTTATACCGCCTTGGGAGCCACCTCCCCTTCGGGCTCAGGAATGCGGCCGCCGACTACTCTAGTCGTGACCCTCGGCGCACAACTCAGATCCAATCTAAAAACCCGCCCGAACCCACCCAGTTTCGGGACTGCGGTGAGTTTCTTATTGCAAACGACGACTACTTTAACTTGATCACTACTCGAGCTAAGTATTTCTAATCTTTTCACGGTTCCCATAGATCGCCATGAGTGTAGAAATTTTTCCTGCCCCAGTGATAACCACCGACTTGATTTATGCACGCTAGTGCCTCCTTTTTCACACAGTTCTGACTGCTTTGCTGTTTTCTTCATGTCTTGTACGTCCCCTCTTGACAGTTATTAAATGTACTCAAACAGCATACGCCTTAATCCGTGAAACTTTGGTCTTTTGTGCCGCCTACAACTAAGCCCCACTTTGAGCATTGTAGTCGTGGTAAGCCGTCCTGTCCTTTCTGTGAGCAGTGGTCAGGAGGATTAGATACTTAAACGTAATAGGCTAACTACTGGGGAAATTATATGGCCTGACAAGAACGGGACGTACAAGATCATACTTTGTGCCGATTAATGTTCGATTTATTCTATGACTAAGTATTTTGCACCGTACTACATAATATTTGTTATGTCTCTTTATAGTTAAGGACTCGGCGACCGCTCTGTACACTTCGCCCGACTAGGCCAGCTTCTAGTCTCGGGAGTCGGCACCCGATGACTACTCCATGTGCTTTGCCCGACTCGGATCGCTTCCAACCTCAGGGGGCTGGCACCTGGCGACCGCTCCGTGTGCCTCCTGTGACGTCTCGGACGACTCTTAGGCTCGGGGGTTGGCGCCCAGCGACCACTTCGCATGCCTCGCCCGACCTTGGCTGGTGCCCTACGACCACTCCTTGCCTCGCCTGACCTTGCTAGCTCCTAGGCTCGGTGGCTGGCGCTTAACGACCACACCGCATGCCTCGCCTAACTTAGCTAGCGCCCGATGACCACTCCACGTGCCTCGCCCGACCTCGTTGGCTTCCAGGCTCAGGGGCTGGAACCCTGCGACCACTCCGCGCGCTTCGTCCGACTCGGCCGGCTCCTATGCTTGGGGGCTAGCACCTGGGCCCGACTAGGCTCACTCCCAGGCTCAGGGGCTGGTACCCGACGACCGCTCTGTGCGTCTCGACCGACTCGGCTGGCGCGCAACGATCACTCCGCGATCCTCGCCTGACTCGGCCGACCTCACTGGCTCTTAGGGGCTGGCACCCGTCGACTGCTCCGCGCGCCTCACCCGACTTGGCTAGCTCCTAAGCTCGGGGGCTGGCGTCCGACGACTAGTCCACATGCCTTGCCCAACTAGGCCAGTTCTTTTTATTCTCATGCAGCCTGCTGCTAGGGGAAACATTTTTTGACCCTTAGCTTGGTTATTTTAATCGACCCAAGACTCGAGGGCTACTCCATATGGAGGGTGTGTTGACCATGATGCATGGTTATGTTTACCACTTTGGTACTCGGTATCATGCATGGTTATGTTTACCAATACATCAAGGTTAAGGGAGGACCTCATGTGCATAAAAACACGATAACACGTGTACAGAAGTATGAAAACAATTATATGAAATCATCTAGCACATGAAAACATCTAGTGCGTCAAATCATCTAGCACAAAAAAGTATCACGTAGTTTCACACTAAGCGCTTGTAGATCATGAAAAACAGTGCACCCATAGAGAGAGGCACTGTGCAAACCAGACACGATGGAGAGGTGATCACTATCAGGAAACAAAGGAAGGCGCGACGGCCGGGACAAAATAACAGGGAAAAAATCAATCGATCAAGATCTGCAACTACGTATAATCTACATGCAAATCGAAACCATATAAATAATGGTAGATGGAATAAAGGAAACATTGTGAATTTAGGTGGTCACATATAGTCAATATAAAATCAGCCAATCAAGGAGCATATGTACCATAAAAAGGGGAAGTTAACCACGCATTGATCACGGTGAGGGAACAAATGAAACTTACATAGTTACATTGTAAACCTAGAATTCTAAGGCCATGGTCAACAAAATCAGCCAACAAGAAATATATACCATTAAAAAGAAAACCATGTAAATGATGGTGAGGGAACAAAGAAAATGTTGGAAATTTATAATGGATAGGTCCGGCCAAGTAAGGAAGAAACTATAGGTGAGAAAAATCCAAAGCATATACGAATGGTCTAGGTTGGTCATGGTTTTATTCCGCTTAATGACCAACCACCTTCACATGGAAGCACTCCTCATGGCATCTCTAATGCCTCTTGAGATAGCCAGAATGAATTAGGGTAGATTAGACCAAAACAAGGTAAGATACAAGATGAGTCTTCCATCAAGGGTTAGACAAGATATAAAATTGGAATAGCACTAAGATGAAAGGACATTTCCTACGAACTCATAACCATGATGGACAAGATAAGTTAAGAACAAACGACATATTAAATTGGTTAAGCATAAGGAGAGTATAGCTCTAAGATAGACAAGAAATAAAAGAGAATGATACACTTAGTCACAAAATTTTATTTAGTGGCACAAATAGGTCATTAGTTGTACATTGTTCTCTTTTAATTACCCATCTAACTAAGCTATCTATGGTTCTCTCCATAACCAAGCTCTGATGCCAAGCTGTAAGGAATCGCCCAAATTATTTTGACTAAACCAGATTATCATCCATTGATCAACCCGGCTTAACCAAAATAATCCCGTAGTCCCCGGTATGTGCCTCGAGCATCGCCCAGGAACAACTCACATACCGTTTATACATCATGGAAACCATCACAAGGTATACAGAAGTATGAAAACACTTATATGAAATCATCTAGCACATGAAAACATCTAGTGCGTCAAATCATCTAGCACAAAAAGTATCACGTAGTTTCACACTAAGCGCTTGTAGATCATGAAAAACAGTGCACCCATAGAGAGAGGCACTGTGCAAACCAGACACGATGGAGAGGTGATGACTATGAGGAAACAAAGGAAGGCGCGACGGCCGGGACAAAATAACAGTGAAAAAAAATCAATCGATCAAGATCTGCAACTACGTATAATCTACATGCAAATCGAAACCATATAAATAATGGTAGATGGAATGAAGGAAACATTGCGAATTTAGGTGGTATGAGAGCTCATCTTTCATCGTCCTTATCCACTTTGATTCATCGTTCATGTTCATGGTTGCTCATCTTTTAACCATTCTCAACTATTCTAGTAAACTTAGCAATCATCCTATAGCTCGCGGGTGGTACGGTGGTGCCCTAGCCACCTCCCGACTTCTACCTATATCTAAGCATGCTAAGAAAATTAACACGACAATGCTAAGCATACATATTTGCCTATTACAATTTGATCTAAAGCTATAGGAAAATATGCCAAAGTAGGTTCTACACATTTCATATGAACCAAATAGGGTTAATCCCATGCACAAACATTAATAGTAATATCACATTATCATTCAGAAAATAGAGTGAGATAAGTAGGGGCCTGCCTGATATTCGGTGCTCCACAAAAGCGTCACTACGGAACATCATGCTCTAAAGAATTAAGCGAATGCATGAATTAGAACAATGTCATGAATGTATATGCATTTGAGGTGAAATGATTGAATAGAAGTAAGGACTAACATAATTAAGGGTCATCAAGCAAGTAATCTAAAGTTGGAAATTAGATACACGACCACAACATAGGACAAAAGCACCAACACAACTATTCATACATATTCTCATATTTTGTAAGAAAACAGCTAACATGATCGTGAGAATGCCCTTTGAACTTAATAGTAAGTTAACCTTATCACAACACCAAGCATCAACCATGCAAGTTATTTAATTTATTAGGTGATAGATCATACTCTTACAAGATAACACACTACCATGATAAACCTTGGACAATTCAAGAATTAAGGATAGCAAGTAATATCATATTTTAATTGAGAGCAAAACATCATTATATAAATTAGAGGCTAGCTAGTCTTGTTTTACTTGATTAAGGTAAGCTCATCATTCTATTTTATTTAAGCTAGATGTTAATATGAAAAACATGTCACATTTGTTTACAACTAGTGAAAGAGACTAACATTTAGCCTATTGTAGGACAATTAGAGTTATTAGATATTTTACAACATGAAACTAGTTCTAGAACAAACTAACTAAAGCTATATTATTCTTCAACCATTTCATGTGACATATATCTATAAATATTAAGCAACATAGCCTAATTCTTAAAAAGGATAGAATAGTTGGACTTATAATTTTAACTTCACAATTAAATTGGCCACAACAAAGTTGACATGCTTTTAATCATGATATGATAAATATACTCACAATATAACCACTTCACAAGTGTTATCAATTTTAAACAATAGGTCAAAGCTAGTAAACATTAGCTCAAATAATGTTAGGACTCATGGTAAATTATTATGCATTACCAATTTAAGTAGCTACAACCAAATGTACAATCAACCATACTAATATGCTATCTTAGGTTTATGAGTTTAGAATATTAGGTGAATTTATTATGGATACAAGTCAATTGATCAAAAGCAATATATATAAAACCACACCAATTTATAACTAAATCATGCAAACAAATAGTTCTACTAGGCATTGTCTATTATAAAGAAGCTAGCATAATTGATTTCATGATTATCAACGTAATGAACCATGTGTTTACCAAATTGTAACTATCAATGTAGTTCAAACATTATCAACAATTATTCCATATTTGCACATACATATGAGATGCACAAAAGAGATAAAATTATTTGCATCATATATGCACAACACATCACAATAGTTAACAAAAAGTATTGGGCAATCAACTATTTCACAAAAGTATTGGACAATCAACTGTTTTCGTCGAGGGTCGGAAGTTCTGACGTGGGATCAGAGGCTGGTTCAGGTTCCGACGAGGGGTGCTCAGCTTTCACGTAAAATATTCATCGGAAGTTCCGACGTAGGGTCGGAAGTTCCGGCAAAACATGGAAATCCTGAAAAGTGATATAGAGAGCTCTAAAACTCCTGAAAATTTTCTAGTAGCTATTATAAATCATGATGAATAAATTTTGCTCAAAACTGGCATAACAAGCATTGCATATTTGAAAATACAAATTATTCTCAAAACACTATTTTTGGATTTACAAATAAATTGTTTGGCCTCAAGATGGCTTCTAAAAAATACGGGAAAAATCACCTAAATTCTTCTTTTGGAAACTTGTATTTTAGTAGATGAAGTTACAACCAAAGTACTATGTAAAAAAATGCAAGTTGCTTCACAATGCATGTGTTTCTATTTTATTCAATAATTCAAATTCATACACAAAAGCATTGAAACATAGCTCATGAATTAATATAATGGCAATCAATTATGCTCATGATGCAATACTTAAATTGGATCGTTACATCTATGGCAGAGGGAGTTGGCCTAGTCTAGGTAATAAATGGCATGAATTCATATTCTCTTTTTAGTATAAGAAATATAGATACTTGCATTTAATCGAATATCCTTCAAATTAACTCCCTGACTATTCTACTGAGAAGCATTAGCATGACATGATCTCTCTACCTCTCACTGTAAATTGATGCATCATCCATTTGTAATGTTACAAAACCTCTTGCTAGCATGCATAAACAAATCGAGGAATCAACACTCCAGACCCTACACACATATCCCCTGTGGATGGATATGAGGAAATTAAGCAAGATCGCCCCCCTAATAACACAAGACAAACCACACTATCCTTTGCTCACCAAAAAAACGGAGGGAAAAGGAAATACCACGCACACAACAAAACAGTTTAATACATCAAGCTAGACTCGGTCTCCTTATGCTTTAATATGTCTAGTCGGCGTTGGCCGGAACAGACATGCATGTGTGGATGGTCAGCGCCCAAAGCACGGTGATGAACTCTCGTCCTTGCACTAACACATCCTTCACACGCTCCTTGTCACTCGATGCTGCCACATAAATTATGAGCTCTGTCCACACGTCGGCTAAAACCTTCCACACTGTTTCCAGACCATTGTTAACTTCGCCCATTAGCATGTAACCCAGCTTCGCTCCACCTTTTACAACTTTCTTTTGCTCATTCTGTCTTGTAGTTTCCACTTGAATCTCACTCTGGCCTGTAGCTTCAGTTGTATCCTCACCACGTACGATTTCCATGATTTTCTTCACACGTGTTCGCGGAGATGACTTGTAGTAATCACAGCATGTTCTTCAACTCTTTACTCACATCTTCAAAGAAGAGCTCCACATTCTCTCGATTGTCAGGCAGTAGCTCCGGTTGAAATAGCACCAAGTAAGCACAATACTTGGATAGCCTCATCGCCAACTTGTAATAGGGGGCTTCCTCGGTACTCCTTGGGGGACACCCCATCTCCATCAAGCCGGTGGCAATGTGCCATGTGAGCACAACCTCAGCAACACTGTTGCTGTTGCAGGCCCATGAAAGCTGATCAGAAAGGTTGTTCCTTCGCAATGCTGACTTGCCGTTGGTAAGAAGGTTGTAGTAGTTGGTACCACGGTCGTGTTCGACCATGTATTCCATGATAGATTCTTTCAACTTGTTTGGCACCGGCACAGTTTTTACCTTCACAGAGAGTATGGCAGGCAATGCTAAGATAGGCGGGCAACAACAATCCAGCAGAGAGAACTGCTTCAAGTTAAGCTTCGTGTTTCTGCTCTTGCTCCATAACAACATGAGAAAACGGAAGGCGCAACGAAAGATGAGTCTCTCATGACATGGAGGCTTGGTCATGTAGTTGCAAAGCAATGACACCATGAACCAGTTGGAGACTAGGAAGATCAGGAACTCCCATATTTCCCCAGAGAAGAAGATGATAAGTAGAATAACAGTGATGGAGAGATCTAGTGTTAAGAAGAACGCTGAAGGAAACATGGTTGTTTTCCGTAGTATGCACAGAGCTAAGTTGGAATTGAATAAAACGAAGTTTTCACTTCTGATTCCATCAAATGCAAATCTCACGTCCCCGTTGCCAGAGAGAAGAATGGCCATGAGGCAAAAACCAAATACAACTACGTGGGTTAGGATGTTTTGCTCAAATACGGTGAAGAGATGGTCACTATCGGCATGTTCCCATACCTTACTGAAAGTGATGATGCTATCACAAGGGGTTATGTCATTCAGCTCGTAGCCATAGGCAGTTACCTTCTTCACCAACTTTTCTTCACCCATGACAATGTATTTGCATCTTTTTAATATCTCATCTCCACACTCGACAACATGATCAGCATCATGGGCACCCAAGCGTTGGTCTATATGACCATGTAGCATCTGGGCCATATAGGATCTAATAACACCAGCATTCTTACCATGGGCATATGAACGCTTCTCAACCTCACTAATGATGAATCTTTGCACCAGTCTGCTGCCACAAAGGATGCTGAACAACGCACTACGGGAAACCCCATATATGCCGAGTGTGTAAGTCTTTGCTGAGTGCTTTCTGTCGGGCACTCGGCAAAGTCAGGCTGTGCCGAGTGCCCAGACAAAGGCACTCGGCAAAAAGACAACACTCGGCAAACACAATGTTTGCCGAGAGTCGGAAAATAGACACTCGGCAAAGAGCATTTTTGCCGAGTGTCAGGCCAGAGACACTCGGCAAAGCTGTCGCACGTGCCCTACACGTGCCACGCGCGCCAACGGCCATGGACGGATGTTTGGCCTGTCAGTTCTTTGCCGAGTGTCATAGCCCAGGCACTCGGCAAACATGTGGCACGTGCTTGACACGTGCCAGACCCGTTGACGTGTTGGCCCTTTGCCGAGTGTCTGGTCAGATACTCGGCGAAGAGTTTGAAAATTTGAAAAATATTTTTAAAAAACTTGAAATTCAAACTCAAAAATTTGAACATTTTAAATATAAGGGTCTTTGGCCGGCTAGATTGGTGGTTTTGCCGAGAGCTTCGGTGGGGCACTCGGCAAACCACCTCTTTGCCGAGTGTTACCTGGTAGGCACTCGGCAAAGCTTATGTTTGCCGAGTGTTTTCAAGGAAACACTCGGCAAAGTTTGGCCCTTTTTATTTAAACTTATGTTTTTGGGCTCCAAAATTTATTTATTTCCAATCATACTTGTCAAAGGATCTTTATATCTTATGTGGAGCTTGTGGCAAAAAGTTGAGATGATTTCGAAAAGTTTATATATACGGCCCTTTCCAATCGGAGCATATCCCCATAGAAGATTCGGAGAGTTGAGAAGGAGACAGCTGGATTTCGAAACGAAGTGAAATTGAATTAGAGTTTGAGTTCATAACTTTTTCTATAGGCAGTAGACGACGTAGATTGCTTCATTTGAAGTTATCAGATTTTTCCGGACCCATTTGATATTTTTTAAATTATTTTTACGACTATCTCCGCATGAAATAATGAAATATATGAAGGAATTATGAGCTATATAGGCATGAAATAATGAAAACATTTCATTGAAGCATAAAATGTGCATTGTTGAATGTATTTGACAAGATATTTTGATGTGCATTTGATCAAATTGGAAAAATTTGGTATGCTGCAAATGTTTTGGGAAATCTTTGCCAAGTGCTACACTAGCCAAAAAAACACCTTTACCGAGTGTCAGGTCAGAGCTACTCGGCAAAGAGCACCTTTGCCGAGTGCCTTCATGGGACACTCGGCAAAGAGGCCACGTGGGCTGGCCGGCGTGCGGCCGAGCGGGCCACGTCATTGGCCGACTTGGCCCGTTTGCCAAGTTTAGGCACTCGGCAATGGGCAGGTTTGCTGAGTGCCCTGGCCCAGACACTCGGCAAACAGGCCACGTGGTCGTCCTCTTCAGCCGCGCACGGCCACGTCAGCGGCCAGCGCGCGGCCACGTGGTAGATCTGTTTGCCGAGTACCCGATCCGGGACACTCGACAAACAAGGGGTGCTCAGGGGGACTTAACCGCCCATGCGACGGCCAACCCTACACACGCACACACGCACGCACACAGACGCCGCCTCCTCCCCCCACCCGCCGCCGCCGCCCCGCCTCCGCCCGGGCCGCCGCCGCCGCCCCGGGCCGCCGCAGGCCCGAGCCGCCGCCCCGAGCGCCGCCTCGGCCGGCCCCCGGCCCCTCGCGCCCGACGGCGGCCCACGCCGCCGGCCCGGACGCCGCCCCGAGCCGCCGGCGGCCTCCCCTGCTGCTCCCGGCCGCCCCTGCCCGCTGCTGCTCCCACGCCGGCGGCCCGTGCCCCTGCCCGACGCCCTGAAGGTAAATGTTTTTTTTTGAAAAAATTGTTGTGAAAAATACATGTCAACTTAGTTGTTGTTTGTGAAAAAAATTGGACAATACATGTGAAAAACTAGTTGTCAACTTAGTTGTAAAAATGGATGATAGAATTTTGATATATATATATATATGTGGTTGTCGGCCTTCGTGTCGTATCCTTATTATGTGGTTGTCGGCCTTCGTGCCATGTTTTTTGTAGGATGTGTGGTTTCAGAAACCTCCCCGTGTAGGGGAGGTGCTGCCGAATTTTTTATTTGACAAAAATTTGTTTTTATTTCAGGGAGAGGCTGTAGCACCGTCTTCGACTTGGACCCCGACGACGCACGCAGTTCCCCGCCGTATGCACCGACACGAGCGTCACCGACTCGCCTGCCGTCGAGCCCGTAGGTGAGCACATGCAAAACCATACGCCCTCCGTATTTAATTTGTAGATCCATATTTAAGTTGTGTCACGTAACCTAGTTAGGCGTCTCCCGTTCGAAAGAGATACGGTTGTGAATATGCGAATCTTTGTATATGCTTAACCGTATCTGTTTCAAATTGTCCACGTTTTCTGGACAGCTCGAGGATGTGTAGATGGGTTAGTTTCCACGCACCGTATCCGAGACAGAATTTCAGCATCACCTCCATGTTATTCTCCGAATACACAATCTCCATAATTGGACGTGTATTCGGAGAACAGCGGGGAGGTGCTGCCGAAATTCTGTCTCAGATACAGAGTGTGGAAACTACCCCGTCTACACATTCTCGGGTGGGATTAGGACCTATCTTTACCTATTAGACATATAAGCTAGCATCCGATAGATGCATTTCATTATTTTAAATTTGGTATGGAAGAAATTTATTACTCGGTGATATGTAAAGGGATGGATGACCGTGAGTGGATGTACACTGGTCGCTCAAGTAAAGGTGAGTGTACAGATGAATGGATTTTCAAGACTGATGCGTTCTTGAAGCAAGCTTTTGCCAATGCGAAAGGGGTGCCAACCACTTTCTGTCCATGCGTGGTTTGTGACAACCGTAAACGCCAAACAGAAGTTGTCATGGGTAAACATCTCATCAAGAATGGATTTACGGAGAACTATACCCGGTGGACACGCCATGGTGAAGCCGTTGATCGTGTGAGAGACGAGGCCGCGAGGCAGCGCATTCAGGAGTTTGATGATGAGGCAGGGGTTGGGGACATGTTGCATGACTATGGCGAAGCACACTTCAATGATGGACCTAGGGAGGAGGAGCCGGAGGCCACTGCAAAGGCTTATTATGACATGTTGGCAGCGGCACAACAACCCCTTTACTCGCACACTAAGGTTTCTCAATTGGATGCCGTTGCACATATGTTGGCCGTCAAGTCCCAGTTTAGCTTGGGTCGAGACGCCTTTGACCACATCCTGAAAGTTTTTGGCGGCCTCCTTCCGGAAGGTCACATTCTGCCAAATAACATGTACGCAGCACAGAAACTTCTAAATGCACTTAAGATGTCATGTCAGAAGATACATGCTTGTCTGAATGGGT
Organism: Echinochloa phyllopogon; assembly: GCA_033239725.1. Taxonomy (NCBI): domain Eukaryota; kingdom Viridiplantae; phylum Streptophyta; class Magnoliopsida; order Poales; family Poaceae; genus Echinochloa; species Echinochloa phyllopogon. The sequence goes on from BTCW01000016.1 coordinate 20,158,006, forward strand.
GCATCTTATTCAGGAAAGAATATGCGGACGCAAAGAAATGTCCCAAGTGCAAGGCGTCTAGATTCGTGGAGATAGTCGGTGTTGATGGCAAAAAAAGGATAGTAAAATACCCGTGAATATCCTACTGTACCTTCCACCTATACCAAGGATCCAACGGCTTTACATGACCGAGGACTCCGCGAAACAGATGACATGGCACAAAAGTGGAGTGCGATACAATCCTGATAAGCTCGTACATCCATCTGATGGTGAAGCATGGAAGCACTTTGATTGGATTCATCGTGACAAGGCTAGAGACGCTCGGAATGTGCGTGTTGCGTTGGCAACAGATGGGTTCAACCCTTATGGAATGACGGCTGCCCCATACTCTTGTTGGCCAATGTTCGTGATCCCACTCAATCTCCCCTCCCCCCCCCCGGCGTCCTCTTTCAACGACAGAACATATTTTTGTCGTTAATTATTCCTAATTACCCGGGCAAAAATATGAGTGTGTATATGGAGCCTCTTGTTGATGATTTGGACCGTGCTTGGGAGGAAGGTGTATGGACATACGATCGAGCTACAAAAACAAACTTTAAAATGCATGTCTTCTACCAGTACTCCCTGCATGACCATCCGGCGTATGGGATATTCTGCGGCTGGTGTGTCCACGGGAAGTTCCCATGTCCAATATGCAAGGCATCTCTAAAGTTTATCTGGTTGACCAAGGGTGGAAAATATTCATGCTTCGACAAACATCGTCAATTTCTCCCTCTTGAACACGAATTCAGATGAGATATCAAGAACTTCACGAAAGGTGTCAGGCTTGAAGACCCTGCACCACAGATGATGACAGGTGCGGATGTTCGTACAGAGTTAGACGCTCTCGAGGTCAGGGAGGATGGCCGTTTTGTGGGATATGGCGAGCAACATGCCTGGACTCATAAGTTGGGCCTGTGGAAGCTCCCGTACATGCAAGACCTTCTTCTTCCACATAATATTGATATGATGCACACTGAAAAGAATCTTGCCGAGGCACTTTGGGGTACAATCATGAACATTCCTGATAAAACCAAAGACAATACCAAGGCTAGAGTGGATCAGCAGCTGTTATGCAATAGACCGAAGCTAAATATACCACCTCCCAAGGACGACAAAACATGGAAAAAACCTAAGGCCGATTTCGTTCTCGATAATGACCAAAAGAAGGAAGTGCTAAGTTGGTTCCAAACATTAAAATTTCCTGATGGTTACGCAGCGTATTTGAAGAGGGGAGTGAACTTAACTACTCTATGAATCAACGGGCTCAAGAGTCATGACTACCACATATGGCTTGAGCGGCTTCTTCCGATGATGGTTCGAGGCTATGTTCCCGAGCATATCTAGCTAGTGTTGGCAGAGTTGAGCAATTTCTTCCGCCAGTTGTGTGCTAAGGAAGTATCGAAGACCATGCTTGCAGAAATGGAAAAGCTTGCTCCCGTGTTGCTATGCAAGTTGGAGAAGATATTTCCACCGGGTTTTTTCAACCCGATGCCGCATATGATTCTGCACCTTCCGTATGAGGCACGAATGGGAGGGCCTATGCAGAACCACTGGTGCTATCCAATTGAGAGATGTCAAAAGGTTCTTCGAACTAAATGCAAAAATAAATGCAAGATTGAAGCTTCTAGTGTAGAGGCATACATTCTGGAGGAGGTGTCAAACTTCACAACGAAGTACTATGCTGACAACCTCCCTAGCGTGCACAATCCACCGCCTCGTTACAATGTTGGTGAAGTTGAATCGAACCTCAGCCTTTTCCGAGGGCAACTGGGAAGTGCAAGTGAAGGCACCAACAAAAACTTGACAAATGCAGAGTGGCGCGCTATCATGCTTTATGTGCTCACCAATCTATCCGAAGTTTCCCCATACATGCGGTAAGTTCAGAACAATCTTGTTTTCGAGTACCTAGCCACTATTCTGCATCCAACACTCTTGTTTCTCTTTCATACAGAGAATTTCTTGATCAATTCTGGCGTAATAGGAGGGCTCCTACCCCACACGAAGTTGATAACCTTCTTAAACATGGAAACCCCGATTTTATTTCTTGTTTCAAACGGAAGGTACACTTTATTTCAGTCTTGTCCTAAATTCGACATTACTGAGGTCGTGTCATTAACATAACAAATTATCCTGGTCGAACTCGCAGGGCCAATCCGATGGGTCTATGAGTGCCGAGTTGAGACAAATAGCCGATGGTTGTGCGTATAAGGTCAAGTCATTTACCGCATATGGCGTGAATGGTTATCGTTTTCGCACAACAAGTCATGAGCAGAGGATGCCCAATCGAAGGACTACAAATACCGGAGTCTATACTCCGGGCTCTGATGGGCTCGAGTACTATGGGAGACTTGAAGAAATATACGAGCTTAATTTCGGTGGAAGCAAACCTCTTTCTCCTATTATCTTCAAATGTCATTGGTTTGATCCCTCCATGGTGAGACGAACCCCTAGTCTGGGGCTAGTCGAAATTCGACAGTCATCTGTCTTACCTGGAGACGATGTCTATATAGTGGCTCAACAGGCCACCCAGGTGTATTATTTGTCTTACCCGTGCAAAAAGGACAAAAGGCTTGAGGGTTGGGATGTTGTATACAAAGTGTCGCCACGCGGTAAACTACCTATGATGGAGAGTTCTTTCAAGAAAATGGGCTAGAAGGGTCTTTTGAGATAGACTTAACCCAAGCGGTCGGAATGGATTTAGACTCAGAAATGTTTGTTGACGAGGACATCACTGGAGATGTGGTTCATAATGCTAAGGAGGTAGAGTTACTAGAGCGATTACAATTAGGCAATGACGAAGCCGACGACATTCCTCCTCCTTTGGAGGACGACCATGAACATCTCGAAATGTACGATAGTGATGATGCGACCGTTGATCCAGATAATCCTGATCCTGATGATTATTTCCAATAAAAGTACGTTTATATATTGCATTATCTCTTTCTAATAGTTTATGTCGGTTCTTATTTCTTATATATTACATGTCTTTCTAATAATTTATGTTTATATGTGAAATCTAATAAATGTATGTTTTTGTTGATTGCAGGTGATTGAACAAAGATGGTGGGTCGGGGCGGTGCAATGAGGAACGTCATGTCGCTCTACCACAGGTTAAAAGATGGAGGGTCCGACGATGCAGCTGGGTCGTCGGGTGGCAAGGGCAAGGGACGAAAGAAGAAGGCCAAAGGCGGGGGGCGAGGCAAGGGCAAGAGGCGAGAGCGGACCCCGGTACCCTTGTCGTCTTCGTCCGACGAGGAGTTTGTTCCTTCGGCGGAGGACACTCGGGCCGCGGAGCATGAGGACCGCGAGTACGAGAAGCACGGGGCCGAGGAGCACGCGGCCGAGGACCCCGAGGACGAGGAGGCAGAGGGGTCCACCTGCTCTGAGAATAACGGCCCTTTGGCAGCGAGGCCCCTCGCAACTCCCGAAGCGACCGATACCAATGGATCGTCGCCCTGAGATCGCACCTAGGCCCCCAAGGTAAGTAATTTTAGATGTTATAAGTACCTTTTCGTTTCATATTCATATGTTGGAAATCACAATATGGACTAAAAATTTACCTTAATCACTTGGGCAGGAGTTGGGTGAGTGTCACCCCGGGCGCTGCTCACCACCGTAGAGTCAACGACATCCTTGGTCTTCTATGCAGGGAGCTGTTTCCGAGTCTGGTGACCATTGGCGGCAGGGAGGAGCCGGCCTACACCTTTGACCACTATGTCACCGCTGGCGATCAGGAGGACCGGGAGCACAGGATCTTCAACAACAAGGCCGAGCGGGTAAAGGGCGAGCTGTGGGTAAGTATTCGTTGCACTACATTGCTCAACACATCACATTCATTAACAATCTACAAATAATGCAACATCCATCGTGTATATATACGCAGGACTTTTATAGATGCGCCCCGGGACAGGAGGCTTTGGCGGATGCTGTGGCACATGCAGCCTGTTGGAAGCTCGTCAAGGACCTGCACTACGAGCCGCGCGTGCAGGCCGTAAATGATTATTACGCTGCACTCAAGATCTCCGTGAAGAAACTGGAGGCAAGACAGACGAAGTTGACCAAGGAGCAATACATGGCGGCATGAAAATCGATAATGTTTTATTCTGAGATTAAGTACTTTAAATTCAATCTTGTTATATGTCGTACACTTTATGTCTTGTAGGCGATTCCGTGGTGGTGCGCCCCGCATCCCGCGTGCTGGGAGGTGATAGTCGACAAGTGGTGCAGCCGCGAGTGGGCCGAGTAGCACGACATTTGCCGGGAGTCGCGTTTGCTTTTGCCCAGTGTAGCACACCATCAGGGCAGCCTTAGCCTCAAGGAGTACAGGGCCAAATGGGTACGCCGAGTCATTTCTATATTCGCTCACTCAGTTCTGTATAATTACTAATTCTTATTGTTTATTTTTCTAGTCGGCGTCACACGGTGGTGCGTCTTGCTCACAACTCGAGGCATTTGGTATGGCCCACAAGGGCAAGGCGACCTCCGACGTCCAGTACAACCCGGAGGACGGGCCCGCGGCATACAGCAACACCAGCGTCCACAGTCGCCTCACGGCATATACAGAGGTGGCGAGGGAGGTCCATGGGGCAGACTAGGATCCGACCACCCACGACATTGATGGAGAAGTGGTCATGAGGGCGGGAGGAGGAAAGAAGCATGGGCGGTACTTGATCGGCAATAGCACCTTCGACACGGCCGCTACCCCCACACTCTCCTAGATTCGAGCCAGGAGCACGAGCTCTTCCCCGGCTATCCGCCAGCCTCTTCCCGGTTCACACATCGGGATGCAGTCACTACAGGTTATTTCTGCTTTGTTCATCGTACGTGAAGTTTACTTACATATGTAATATATTATAACAATGTGATTGAATATTGCAGGCCCGGTTGGATGAAGAGACGCAGAGACGGCGGCAGCTGGAGGTGGAGGTGCAGCAGATGAGGGAGGCGGATGCCGAGAAAGAGAGGCAGAAGGAGGAGGTTGTGAGGGCAAACCGAGCATGGCAAGAGCAGGTAATGGCCTACCTGCAGAGCATTGGCCAGCGGGTGGGTGAAGGTCCGCCATCGGCGGCGATGCCCCCACTGCCCCCACTGCCTCCACCACGTGTTCCTATTTCTCCCGTGAGTCACTTGAGAACCTTATAATTTCATTTCACAACTCATTTCTATTGTAAATCTTGTAACACACATTGAAAATCTATTTTGGACAGGCTCTTGGCTCGGCGGCGTCAAATGACGGCCCTCAAGACGAAGACCTTGTGGCGCGGGCGGCTAGAGCGTTGTTCAGAACCCCTCCTCTGTGAGTTGGTGACTTTGTAAACGTTCGGATGGTGAATTTGTGAATGTTGGATGCTTTGTATGGTTTGGATGTTGGATTGCCTATGATGTTGGATGGTTTAGTGACTTATATGTGTTTGTTGAACTGCCTGTGATGTTTATGGTTGTGGAAGGCTATATATATATGAATTACCTGTGATGCCTATTATAAACTGCCTATGATGCCCAATATAAACTGCCTGTGATGTTTTATTTGAGAGGGTCCTTTTAACACAATAAATAAATAAAAATAGGGGTAAAATTGATACTTTGCCGAGTGTTACACTCGGCAAAGGGCCTGTTTGCCGAGTGTATTGGCCTTAACACTCGGCAAACAGGTTTTTTCTGTCATTTCTGAAACAGCCTTTACCGAGTGTAGCGTCTTTGCCGAGTGGTTTTGCCTTAACACTCGGCAAAAAGGCAGCCTTTGCCGAGTGTTAAAGCCCTGACGCTCGGCAAAGACCTGTACAGGGGCCTACCCCTAACCAGCCTTTGCTGAGTGTCAGGGTCCAGCACTCGGCAAAGACTGGTGTGATTGCCGAGTGCGACACTCGGCAAAGGCTGGTTAGGGGAAGGCCCGTGGACAGCTCTTTGCCGAGTGCAACACTCGGCAAAGGCCGGAGTCTTTGCCGAGTGCAACACTCGGCAAAGGCTCCGTTAGCACTAACTGTTGACACCAAAAATTGGCACCAGGAAGAGGCTGACATGTGGGCCGGATTCGTCGAAAAGGTATCATTCGACAAAGGAGTTTTTTCCCGGAGCATTCGGTAAAGACGTTCTGCGGTCGGGAACGCATCGTCATTCGGCAAGAGAGCTGTTCCGCGGAAGGCATTCGGGAGTACGTAATGACGTGGATCAAGCATAAGGAAAAGGCTGGTTTAACTTAGAATGCAAGACGGATACGGTGCCCCGACGTTTATCTTTTTAGGAAATAAATAAATGTAATCGTAATCGATTAGGAGTCGTGTCGAAATCAGGGTATAAATATAAACCCATGGTAATTGTAAAAGGATCGGTTAAAATCAATCATACAACAAACCGGCCCCGTGCCAACTTCGAGTCCCTTAGTCGAGTCGTCGAGTTCTTCGAGAGGAATCATCGATCCGTCGACCTCCGTAAGTACCGGCACCCCTGCACCATGCCTAGTATCATGCGGTGGATTTAGGCTCTGGTTCAGGAAGGTTCCATTGTTAGAGCATGAGCCATGCGGTGGGCTAAGTTTTAGCTTGGAACAAGTTATCGGCTCTATTGGATTTTGGCAAGATCTGATAGATTCATTAAGTTATCATGTGTTGCTCTGAATTTTACCTTTATGTTTAATTCATTACAACACTCCTTTGCCCAGTCTAGGTTGATTAGATTCGGCTCCAGCTCACAATGCATTGCGTTTCCATAGCCGAATTCGAAGTCAATCTAGATTGCCACGTGTTGCGGGTTCACGCTCGTTGGTCTTGTGTAGATCTTGACAGAACCGGGTATCATGCGGTAGATGCAGGTTTTTGGGTCGTCTTAGAGCTAATCATCCGGTGGATTAGAATTCGATTCGATCTGATAGATCTATCATCATTAGCGAAGCTTGTTCCTTCTTCATGGAACCCGATTCGGCTATATAGCTGTATTCGGCAGTATCGCCACGAGCGAAACACGTCCATGGTTTTGTTTTTTAAATAAAGAATGCTTTTAGCCTTCTATGTTTAGGGTGTATCATGCGGTGGATTGCTCTATTCCTGGTTGGTGGTGTGATTCCAAGCAAGTCGTATCATGCGGTGGATTAACTTGCCTGTTTCATGCTCGACGGGTTGAAAAGTACCTAGACATGCGGTAGACTAGTGCTTTTTATCTATGCATTCTTGTTTATTATGAAATTATGGTCATGTTTTCGGCCTTTTATTTATCTATCATGCTCTGTTCCTCGTTAATCGGCTATGAGTATGCGTTACAATGTTTATTCAGTCATTGCCGATCTTTCGTCATGCTTACGTCACGCATTCGGCAGTGCGCTCCCCGCGTGCCTTGCCGATTGCCGAATGATGCTTTAAACGCCGACAGATAGCTTCTCTATAGCTATATGTCGTTCGAAGCTGGCTCCGTAGCCGTAAATATGGAACTGACTGGTATCACCCGGTACGTTCCAGGTGTTGTCTAAACATCTTTTCTCCCTTTGTCAGTTTCAGGAAAATTGACTGGCACGCTTCCGGATTCAAAAGCCCGGACCACGCCAGAAGCCAGCTGATTCGGCTTGCTGTGTGCTTGGCGTGAGGTGCGGATTTTACGTCAACACTAACAGACGGCCGCGAACGTCGCCGCGCCGTCCGCGGCCGTCTGTTAGTGCTTTATTTTGCCGAGTGTCAGCTGTTGCACTCGGCAAAGCTTTTGCTGAGTGCCCGACAGAAGACACTCGGCAAAGGGCCTGTTTGCCGACACTAGGTATGCTGAGTCCCCTTTGCCGAGTGTTACACTCGGCAAAGGTTTTTCCGAGTGCATATGGGCTTTTGCCGAGTGCCCCAGGCACTCGGCAAATAGCGGGTTTCCCATAGTGACGCCTTGGGACCACTACGGGAAACCCCGAGTTTGCCGAGTGCCTGGGGCACTCGGCAAACCCCGAAATACACTCGGCAAAGCCTTTGCCGAGTGTAACACTCGGCAAAGGGGTTACGGCATAGCTCGTGTCGGCAAACAGACCCTTTTCCGAGTGTCTTTTCGGCCGATAGATCTCTCAATTCGGCTTCAAGTGCAGCTTTTCTGACCTCCTTCATTTCAAGTTCAGATTCCAATTTGGTCAGTAATTCCTTGCTATTCTGAGCTTGAGTATGCAGGTCTTTCACAGATTGTTTGGCTGTGGACCTCCTCTGTTCCAGGGCTGGTCGAGAAGATTGGTTTTTCAGAGCCTGCTTTACTACAGCATATTGTTGATCCAAATGAGAAACTGGTTCCAAAGAGATTTTGATATCATCAGGAAGTTCTTGGTCAATGGATTCCAATACATCCCTTAAGAGATCAGCATCTTTGACTTGATCTTGGATACTCTTATGCAGCAAAGCAAGGATATCTTTTAGCTTTGTTTGATTTTCTTCTGACAGAGCTTGGCCAGAAGATGTTTCTTCCCCTTGTTCGGCAACCAAGTCATCCACAGCGAAAGAATAGCTGGATGATGAAATGGGTTTCTCCTGAAAGAAGGTCTTGCCGAATTAGTGATAATCTGCTGAATAAAAGAGTAGAAAAGGTGAATGATTATGTTTACCTCGTCCCTGACTTCCTGAGTGGGGGAAGGAAGCCTCTCAGGCTCAATGGGAAGAATCTGTGTATCTTGCTGAGGAGAAGCCGGAAGATTCCTTGGTGGAGATAATGCTTCTGATTGAGGAAGAAGTTGCAAAGCTGAAGATGGATCGTGATGAGAAGAAGAGCTCTCCAAGATTGGGTCCATTGAGGATTGTTCTGCAGTTAACAAAGAATGAGTGCCGATGAGAAAGAAGTTAAGAGGATGAAGTGGTGGAATTTTACCAGTCAATGAAGTATCGGCAAGATCTGTACTGATTGCTAGCTGCTGTTCTCTGGCCTGAAATCAAGAAGAGATAAAGCTGAGCAAAATACCAAAAGCATTATAGTCAAAGAAAGGAGGCTCTGACCTTGATTTTGCTACTTGTTCTTTTCTTCTTTACAACTGAGGGAGCAGCTAAAAGGAGGGTTTTTCTTTTGACAGCTGATGGTCTGGTAAGTGTTGGATCTAGAGAAGCCTGTCTAGCCATCAGTTGAGCCAAGGTAGGAGATTGGTGCCCCAGAGCAGATATTGGGCCTGCAGCTTTGTATAAGATCGCCCTGGCAAGAGGGGCAGGTGTTGTATCCTGTAAGATGACAGGATCAGAATCAATTGGGGTTAATATTATTGAGACAAATGAGGGATGAGCATATTACCTCTGCAGTTGGCTGATAATCAGGCATTAATTCAAGGCAGAAGGGATGAATTGGCATGTTGAAGATATGATCATGGAGTTCTTGCCACCAGAGAGTAAAAGAAGGATGGGCAGATATTATTGGCACAAAAGGATCAGGTGCATAGATAGTTCCACAGCATTTATAAGTGAAAATCCTTCTTGTCTCTGTGGAATCTTTGATAATCTCCCTAGGCTTGAGAAATTCATGAAGAAATAGCCTTGGGGGCACTTGGCCACATCCCAACTGTCTAGCCATCATGTTGGGCTGATAGTATTCATAAGTGCTTTGAACCAGCCTTCCTCCACAGAATTCGGCTGGCAAGATGCAGGGCTGGAAGAAGGCATTGAAGATTGCTATAGATTGTACATCAGTGCATCCAGTCTCAAAGCTGAATTCGCAGGGGAGAGTGAGGTTGTCGTTGTCCAAATATGGGAACCAAAGAGGATGAGCAAAACCTCTGAAGAAGAGCTCAAATAGTTCACCGATGTTCTTGTTGATAGATACAGTGGAAGCAGCTTCTCCATAGGTTTGACAACCTTTGGTTCTCCGAGTTTCTCCTTCTTTGTAATTAATTGAAGGAAAGTCTCGGCTGTTGAGATCAATAGCGATGATTTGGTGCATGTACAACTGCAACCACATTTGGACAAACCACCAAGGACCATTGACACAGGGGATTTTCTTGCTGGTATGCATCAGCTGGGTGGTTTGATTGAGAATATGGTAGACACTCCCCAGAAGGTATTTCCCGAGTGGGATGAGTTTTCCGGCAGCCAGCTCTTCAGCCATCACAATATGATTCAGAGTTGGCTCATTGGCTTTACCACAGAAGACTGATCTGCATAGCCTCATGTTCAGGAAGGCTCTGTATTCAACATCGGTCAGAGGGCCATCAGACATATAGTTCTGGATGTATCTCTTGTATCCGACCCCTGTTTTTACTCCTGTCTGCTTGGAAGAACCTTTGTGGCCATATGGGTATACAGTTCCTGTAATGTTCAGGCCGGTCATCATATAGACATCGGCTAAAGTGGGGGACATTGGGCCATGGCCGAAAAGAAAAGCATTTGCACCATTGGACCAAAAATGGCAGGCTGCAATCAGGAGGTTCTCATTCTTTGGTGTTTCGGCTAGTGACAGCTCCAGGCAATGAGAAATACACAGTTGGTCCCAGTTCTGTGTTTGGGGGCTTTTGTCATCAGATATCCTCTTGTACCAATTTCTCCAACCGGCAATTGGAGACAAAGGCCAGTTCTTGAAGGCGTCTTGCCACTCATGAGGTTTTGTCAGTGAAATCTTGAAAGGAATCCTCTGAGATTCGGCCGCAATGATTTCGGAAGGATCTGAATCTCCTACAGGGCCGAGGAAGTAGGATGGAGCTTTTTCCTCAACAGGAATGAGGATTTCGGCAGCTAGGGCCTATCAAGAATGGAAAGGGGTGAGAAGAAATTTAAAGATGCAAATCGAAAGAAGAATACCGAATGTGCTTGAGGGGATTGAAGTTTACCTGGAGAGCAAGATCTTGGTCCGCCATTTGAAGATTGGATCTTGGAAGTCGATGACCTAGGGTTCGGATCCGGATGAGAGCTCTGAAGATTCAAAAGGAGAAGCGGGCGCCGAGCAGAAATAACTTGGAAATGTTGAGTGCTTCTGGTCAATTCCGGGATAAAGTTACCTCTTATCCCGAAATTGAAGGGGCATGTGTTGACACCAAAAATTGGCACCAGGAAGAGGCTGACATGTGGGCCGGATTCGTCGAAAAGGTATCATTCGACAAAGGAGTTTTTTCCCGGAGCATTCGGTAAAGACGTTCTGCGGTCGGGAACGCATCGTCATTCGGCAAGAGAGCTGTTCCGCGGAAGGCATTCGGGAGTACGTAATGACGTGGATCAAGCATAAGGAAAAGGCTGGTTTAACTTAGAATGCAAGACGGATACGGTGCCCCGACGTTTATCTTTTTAGGAAATAAATAAATGTAATCGTAATCGATTAGGAGTCGTGTCGAAATCAGGGTATAAATATAAACCCATGGTAATTGTAAAAGGATCGGTTAAAATCAATCATACAACAAACCGGCCCCGTGCCAACTTCGAGTCCCTTAGTCGAGTCGTCGAGTTCTTCGAGAGGAATCATCGATCCGTCGACCTCCGTAAGTACCGGCACCCCTGCACCATGCCTAGTATCATGCGGTGGATTTAGGCTCTGGTTCAGGAAGGTTCCATTGTTAGAGCATGAGCCATGCGGTGGGCTAAGTTTTAGCTTGGAACAAGTTATCGGCTCTATTGGATTTTGGCAAGATCTGATAGATTCATTAAGTTATCATGTGTTGCTCTGAATTTTACCTTTATGTTTAATTCATTACAACACTCCTTTGCCCAGTCTAGGTTGATTAGATTCGGCTCCAGCTCACAATGCATTGCGTTTCCATAGCCGAATTCGAAGTCAATCTAGATTGCCACGTGTTGCGGGTTCACGCTCGTTGGTCTTGTGTAGATCTTGACAGAACCGGGTATCATGCGGTAGATGCAGGTTTTTGGGTCGTCTTAGAGCTAATCATCCGGTGGATTAGAATTCGATTCGATCTGATAGATCTATCATCATTAGCGAAGCTTGTTCCTTCTTCATGGAACCCGATTCGGCTATATAGCTGTATTCGGCAGTATCGCCACGAGCAAAACACGTCCATGGTTTTGTTTTTTAAATAAAGAATGCTTTTAGCCTTCTATGTTTAGGGTGTATCATGCGGTGGATTGCTCTATTCCTGGTTGGTGGTGTGATTCCAAGCAAGTCGTATCATGCGGTGGATTAACTTGCCTGTTTCATGCTCGACGGGTTGAAAAGTACCTAGACATGCGGTAGACTAGTGCTTTTGATCTATGCATTCTTGTTTATTATGAAATTATGGTCATGTTTTCGCCCTTTTATTTATCTATCATGCTCTGTTCCTCGTTAATCGGCTATGAGTATGCGTTACAATGTTTATTCAGTCATTGCCGATCTTTCGTCATGCTTACGTCACGCATTCGGCAGTGCGCTCCCCGCGTGCCTTGCCGATTGCCGAATGATGCTTTAAACGCCGACAGATAGCTTCTCTATAGCTATATGTCGTTCGAAGCTGGCTCCGTAGCCGTAAATATGGAACTGACTGGTATCACCCGGTACGTTCCAGGTGTTGTCTAAACATCTTTTCTCCCTTTGTCAGTTTCAGGAAAATTGACTGGCACGCTTCCGGATTCAAAAGCCCGGACCACGCCAGAAGCCAGCTGATTCGGCTTGCTGTGTGCTTGGCGTGAGGTGCGGATTTTACGTCAACACACTTTTTGGCACGCCCGGTGGGACACAAGCTTCGAAGATGCCTGAATTAAAAGACATTCTGGATGTCACTTTTGAAGAATTGTCTGATGAACATCAACAAATGGTGAAGATTGCTGCAGATCAGTTCATCAAAAAATGTTTGTTGTCTTTTGCTAAGAACAGGAGTGGTGCACCATTTCTCAAGTCAGATCTGCCAAGAGTTCTTCTGCCAGGACAATCTGATCTTACTGAAGAAGAAGAAAGGGAAAAGTTCTCTAGCTTGTTGTACAAGGCTTTAGGAGAAACAATGACCAATCATAATGCTGCATTCCTGAACAGTTTTCGGCTCATATTGGTCAACATCTTTGGTCAACACGTGGATAAACCTTTTGAGCAAGCGCACGGACAACTTGGTGGACCAACATATTTCAATATTCAACAATCGGTCCCAAAACGTCATGGTAAAGGTATTGAAGAAACTGAAGTTTCTGGAACCAAAGACACGAATGGACAGCCGATTCAGCAGGAGCTTCAGCATGCATTGCCGAAACCTCGTACATATGGTGATATGGCATTCGGCACCACGGGAAATCCACCTGCTTCTGCTTACAAGATATCCCCTCTGAACAACAGGCTGCAAAGAGATGTGTATGAAAACGGGTATTCAGAGTTCATGGATTACAATGCTATCGACGCTCTCCCGAATCCCGGGTATGTTGGTACTGCAGGAATGCCTGCTGGAAGACCAGGGAATCAAGATACCAATATTGACCTCATGGTGCAAAAGATGACCGATGTATTGCACAATCAATTCGGTCTGAAGCCTAAAAATCAGGGGTATATGTACTCGTCTCCTTTCCCAGAATGGTACCAGAGGGTATCATTGCCGAATAGAGTCAAGGTGCCTACAGAATTTACTAAATTCTCAGGACAAGATGATACTAGCACTGTGGAACATATAGCTCGATATCTGATACAGCTTGGAGAAGCTTCAGCGGACGAGGCTTTTAGAATCAGATACTTTCCTTTGTCACTGACGGGTCCAGCTTTTACATGGTTCGCTTCTTTGCCTGCTCAGTCAATTTGTACTTGGAAAGACCTGGAGCAGAAATTCCATGCTCATTATTACATCGGCAGTACCGAGAAAAAGTTGGTTGATTTGACCAGCTTAAGGCAGAGGAATAATGAAACACCTACGGAGTTCCTCAGAAGGTTTAGGGAAACAAAGAGCATGTGCTTTTCTCTGAACATACCTGATGACCAGCTAGCTGGTATGGCTGTAGCTGGCATGCTGCCTGCCATTCGGGAAAAGCTATTCGGGATGGAGTTTGATGATCTGGGCCAGTTGTCACACAGATTGGCCTTAATGAGTAACCAGGCATATGGTTTCAAGAAAGATGCCAGATTCGCTAAACATAATGATGTAGCTGACATATATAACCAATTCCTTGAAAGAGCAGATCAAGGGGATGAGTATGAAGATAGTGAGGAGATAGCTGCAGCAGAGATAGTGTGGGGCAAAGAACCAGTCATGGTGAATCAGAGATGGATTAAACAGAATAAGGGCACCTATGATTTTGATGTAACTAAGGCAGATAAATTGTTTGAATATCTTGTAAAAGAAGGCCGAATCAAGCTACCAGAGGGGCATTCTATGCTTCGGCCTGATGGAGTGAAAGATAAAAGGTACTATGGATTCCATGATAGAAATTCTCATTCCATCAATGAATGCAGGGTTTTTAGAGTGAGGATTCAGAAAGCTATCCAAGAAGGGCATCTGAAATTCGACAATAAGATGAAGTTGGACAATAACCCGTTTCCTCAAAATATGATTGGGTTTTCAATTAATATGGTGAATGTTGCCGAATCTGGAGAAAAAGGAAAGATGAGAATCCTGACGTCGAAGGAAGCAAAGCAGAATGGCTCAGTCGATCCTAATCGGCAAATCACGATCGGACAGATTCGGCAGGAAAAGCCTCGCTTCACGAATAGCCGATTTGAAATTGGGAAATCTTCTAAACCCAGAATCACATCGCGCATTCTCCTCAACAAGTGGCAGCGTCAGCAAGAAAAAGAATGCTATCAGAGACGTGAGTACGAGGAGGAGAAGAGGAGGCGCGAAGAAAGAAGGTATGAGGAAGAACAAGAGGAATATGTCCGAGAACAAGAACGTGCACATTGGGATTGTGCCTTCTTCAGACACTGTTGGAACGAAGGTTTAAAGCTGCCTACATGGAATAACTGTCCTGAATGCAATAATGGATTTATTGAATATAGGCAAAATGGTGCCAGTCGCCGATCCGTCCACGAAAGAATTGGAAGGATACATCCTAGTGATGATCGGCGTCTAAAAATATATGAGAACGATGATCAACCAAGGAAAAGACATGCTGAAGAAGAAGATCATGAGTATGTCTGGCAAAAAGGACAGTGGTGTCCACCTGGTTTAAGAAGGAGCCAGAAGAGAAGAGTCCAACGCCTGAGGAATCAAGAGTTGAAGCGAGCAGGAACCAGGTTGAGATCGATATGGCGTCCAAAAGACAAACCTGATGAATCGGGTCATTCGGCTCCTACATGCATGGTATGTTTCTTGCCGAATGAATTCATGGCTCCAGCTAATCAAATTGTACAGGAAGAGATATTGTCAGAAGTGGATGAAGCCGAGCAATGTGGGTTAATGGCACAATTGGTATTGAATAAGCAAGCTATTTTCGAGAAGCCAGTCCAGAATCGGCACATGAAGCCGCTGTACTTAAGAGGATATGTCAACGGAAAGCCACTGACGAAGATGTTTGTTGATGGTGGAGCTGCTGTTAATGTGATGCCATACAACACATTCAGGAAACTTGGCATGAGCCCTGGAGATTTAACGCTGACAAGCATCGTTTTGAATGATTTTGCTGGAAATCCTTCGGACACCAAAGGATGTGTACATGTAGACCTGATGATTGGATCTAAGATTCTGCTTACAACCTTCTTTGTTATTGAAGGCAAAGGGGCATACAGCTTGCTACTTGGAAGGGATTGGATCCATGCGAATTGCTGTATTCCATCTACTATGCATCAGCAGCTTATTCAGTGGATAGATGATGAAGTGGAAATTGTCCCAGCAGATGATTCAATTAGCGTGGCTAATGTGGAACCAGCCTTCTGGGAATATCAAGGCATAGATTGTTTCTCAGGCAAGGACTAGGGAGAAGGTCCTGTTGAGCCAGTCAGCAGTGATCAACAGCCGATCGAAGCAGTCGGCTCTTTTAGTAATTTTTAATGGATAACCCAATCGATGGGACTGACGGGAAGCTAGGACATGGATTTGTGTCGGCTGACAAATTAGAAGAAGTAGACATTGGGGATGGTGACAAACCAAGGCCGATATTCATCAGTGCTAGCTTGGATTCAGTTTTCAGAGAAAAGTTGATTAAGTTGTTAAAAGAATACAAAGATTGCTTTGCTTGGGATTATTCGGAGATGCCTGGTTTAGATCGTTCCATTGTTGAGCATCGATTGCCGATCAAGCCTGGTTATAAACCTTACAAGCAACCACCCCGGAAAATCTACAAAGATGAAGTGTTGGCCGATGTAAAGAAAGAAGTGGAAAGATTAATAGCAGCAAATTTTGTTCGGCCATGCAGATATGCAGAATGGATCTCTAATATTGTTCCTGTGTACAAGAAAAATGGGAAGATGAGAGTTTGCATAGACTTTAGAGATCTGAACAGAGCTACACCCATGGATGGATATCCAATGCCTATTGCTGACTCGTTGGTTGATGCTGCTGCTGGTTATAAAATGATTAGTTTCATGGATGGTAATGCAGGGTACAATCAAATTTTTATGGCATTGGAAGATATAGCGAAAACAGCTTTCAGATGTCCAGGACATATAGGGTTGTTTGAATGGGTTGTCATGACGTTTGGTTTGAAGAATGCTGGTGCAACTTATCAAAGAGCCATGAATTATATTTTTCATGAGTTGATCGGCAAGATTGTGGAAATATATATTGATGATGTTGTGATTAAGTCATTGGATCATGAAGCACATTTGGCCGACATAAGGAAAACTCTAGAGTGCACTAGGAAACATGGGCTCAAGATGAACCCGAATAAATGTGCTTTTGGAGTTTCGGCGGGAGAGTTTCTGGGATTTTTTGTGCATGAAGGAGGAATAGGAGTTGGCAAGAAAAGTATGAAAACCATTGATGAAGTTGTTCCTCCAACTAATCTTAAGGAATTGCAGTCATTACTTGGTAAGATCAATTTCGTAAGAAGATTCATATCAAATTTATCACAAAAGGTGTTACCTTTCTCTTCACTGCTAAAAGTCAAGAAGGATCAGAAATTTGTATGGGGTGACGAACAACAAAAGGCTTTTGACGAAATCAAGGAATACATGAAAAAACCACCAGTATTGATACCTCCACAGTTGAACAAGCCTTTTAAGTTGTACGTGGCGGCCGATACCCAAACTATTGGATCGGCCCTCATACAAGAATTTGAGGGAAAGGAAAGGGTAGTTGCATACCTTAGCCGAAAATTGCTTGATCCCGAAACGAGGTATTCGGCTACCGAGAAACTCTGTTTATGTGTTTACTACTCCTGTACAAAATTTCGGCACTACTTGTTACATGCCGAATGCATTGTGTACTCAAAATTTGATGTGATAAAGCACATGTTGTCTATGCCAATTTTGAACGGAAGGATTGGCAAATGGATTTTAGCCTTGTCTGAGTTTGAATTAAAGTTTGAATCGGCAAAAGCTATTAAAGGACAGGTTATTGCTGACTTCATTACTGAGCATCGCGATTCATCGACTAATCTGCTTGAAATTACTCCTTGGGTATTATTCTTCGATGGATCTTCATGTGACAAGGGTGGTGGAGTAGGTATTTTGTTAATTTCGCCAAAAGGAGAGGTATTTGAGTTTGGTATTCCTATTCAACCTACTGTCACTAATAATCAAGCCGAATATGAAGCGTTGCTCAGAGGACTTCAATACTTGAGAGAAGCAAAGGCCATTGCAGTTGAAATTTTTGGAGATTCAGAATTAGTCATAAGGCAACTGAATGGCGAATATGAGTGCAGAAACGATGTCTTAAGGAATTACTATGAAGAATGCAAGCAAACCTTAAAGGAGTTTCAGACGGTAATTTTGCGGCATATTCCTAGGAAAGACAATGAAGGGGCGAACAGATTAGCTCAGAGTGCTTCGGGTTATAGAGAGCTTCAGGAAGTTTTTGCTAATGATGTATATGCTTTCGGGAGTAATCTAGCAGAAGATGATTGGAGAAAAGAAATTGTTGATTATCTGAAGAATCCATCCCGAAAAGTTTCTAGAAAGCTCAGGTATAAAGCTTTAAAGTTTGTTCTTCTTGATGATAATTTATATTATAAATCCTTGGATGGGGTGCTGTTACATTGCTTAAGTCAAGAAGAAGCAAAAAGGCTGATAAGTGAAGTGCATGATGGGTTGTGTGGAGCACATCAATCGGCTTACCGAATGAAATGGGTTATTAGGAGAACTGGGTACTATTGGCCCACAATGCTAGAAGACTGCTTTGAATATTACAAAGGATGCCAAGATTGCCAGAGATTTGGAAATATTCAAAGAGTTCCAGCATCAGTCCTGAATCCTATTATCAAGCCATGGCCATTCAGAGGATGGGGAATAGATTTGATTGGCCAAATAAATCCTCCATCTAGCAAGGGGCATAAGTTTGTGCTTTTAGCAACTGATTATTTTACTAAGTGGGTTGAGGCGATTCCATTAAAGAAGGTGACATCGGAGAATATGGTTGAGTTTGTTAAAGAACATATCATTTACAGATTTGGAATTCCTCAAACAATCACCACAGATCAAGGAACTCAGTTTACATCTTCAGAGTTCAAAAGTTTTGCTGAGAGTATGGGCATCAAATTGTTGAATTCTTCTCCTTATTATGCCCAAGCTAATGGTCAAGCAGAGGCTTCTAACAAGATTATGATTAGAATTATACAGAAAAAGATTGATCAGAAGCCGAGAAAGTGGCATTCGGTACTCAATGAGGCTTTATGGGCTTACCGAATGGCTCCACATGGGGCTACACAGACGTCTCCTTATGAATTGGTGTATGGACATCATGCTATCTTGCCATGGGAGATGCAGTCAGATTCGAGGAGAATAAAGTTGCAAAAAGATTTAAGTTCTAAAGATTATAATGATTTAATGATGGACGAATTAGAAGATTTGCATATGATTCGTCTCAGGGCCTTGGAAAATGTTGAGAAAAACAAAATGCGAGTTGCTAAATATTACAACAAGAAGGTGAAAGTCAAGCAATTTGCAGAAGGAGATTTGGTTTGGAAAGCAATATTGCCGATTGGAACTAAATACAGTGCATTCGGCAAGTGGTCTCCAAACTGGGAAGGTCCTTTCAGAGTGGCCAGATGCGTGCCTGGAAATGCATATATCCTGAAAACTTTACTAGGAGAGGAGTTTACTGCTGCTATCAATGGGAGATACTTGAAGAAATATTATCCTAGTATTGAGATTGATCGCTGATTGAAATATTTAATGTCAGAACGACTGAAACAGCCGGTATTCGGGAAGGAGCTGTCTTCAGAACAAAAATATTGACAGAAGAAGAAATGGCCAATACTAAAATGTATTGCCCTTAGTGCAAATATATTACAAAAAATGAGTTTGACAGAGTCATCACATAAAGATCAAAAAGATAAGTTTTATTGCCGGAATTCCATAATCCCTAGTACAAACTAATGGAACAACCTGTTCAGAACAGATTGGGGATGGATGGAATCGGCGATGGCGGCGCCATGAGCATCGAGGCGATCTATGGAGGCCTCAATGTCGTCGATCTCCTCCGGATTGCCATTGGCAAAGCCGGGCGGTAGCCTGGAGTAGTCAGCGCCGGTGCGCGTCGACATGGCGACTAGGCCTGCGGCAGTGCCCAAACGGATGCCGTGTGAAGCCACCTCATCGATGCGGCCTGCCACTGCACCGAGGCGAGCTTCTGGCGTGTCCCCGGGAGCATTCACCTTGTTTGCCAAAGACTCGACCAATGTCTTCAGCCGATCGAGTTCAGCGTCGCGATCTATAGAGTTATGAAGCAATGGCGGCTTAGTCCAAAATCAGATTGAAATCAAAGCGAACCGCAGGGATTACCGTCGATGGTCTCGAGCAGCTGTTTGCGCTGGTGTTGCCACTCCAGATCTGCGATCCCGGCTTGTTTGGAGATGACCTCCAGCTCACGCCGAGTGTCGTCACGTTCCTGCTTGAATCGGCGAGCGTCGCTGTCCGAATAAGGCAGATCCCAGGTGGGCCTTGGGGATCGGCTAGATGACTCTGAAGAGTCACCCGCTGCAGCCGGAGCCGCAGTCAAGGCAGTGGCGGGGTTCCATTGGATGAGCCTGAAAATACAAAGGAAGTTGAGAATAAGGCAAAATCTAGAGGAAAGGATAAGGAGAGGCAGACGGTCATTACCTCCGACGAGCGCCGGCGCGACTCCCTTCGGCTTCGTCGACGGCCGAGCGTCTTCTGTTGTTGGACATCGTAGTTTCTTGGAGGCTACTGTGCTGGAAGAGGAAGAGACTCAGGCTAACAGAGAGCTCGAGTTGAAAGATTTGGTGGGAGATTAGGAGTGCTCAAGGTTCTTATTTATGGAACTAACGAAGAGATCGTGGCTGAGGATTGTGGTGCACATCCCAAGAAGCTCGGGAGGTGGAAAGGATTTTTCCAACCGATCGGTTTCCACGTCGTTTGGGATTCTTGCCGAGTCGTATTCGGTTTTGACTGAATGAGATTCGGCTATGTCGTGTTTTCGGGTCTGACGCTGTTATGGCCAGCTTTGCCGAATGAGTTGCCCACAATAAAAAGAACAGAGATAAGAAATGGCAAGATTGCAGGATTGATAAAACATTCGGCTATCAACTGTTTGTTACAATTACAAACCCAAGAACTTTGAGATTACATTTTTAGCATTTGATATCATATTGCTAATGCTCTCTAATAGCTTTTTGTCAGCTTCTTGGGTTCTAGCCAGAGCAACAAGCTTTGCCTTGAGTTGTTTGTCTTCGTTTAGAGCTGCTGAAGCTTCCTTTCGCATCCTCTCTGTTAATTTGGGAAGCTCGACTATCTTCTTCTTATCAGCTTCAATTTCGGCCGATAGATCTCTCAATTCAGCTTCAAGTGCAGCTTTTCTGACCTCCTTCATTTCAAGTTCAGATTCCAATTTGGTCAGTAATTCCTTGCTATTCTGAGCTTGAGTATGCAGGTCTTTCACAGATTGTTTGGCTGTGGACCTCCTCTGTTCCAGGGCTGGTCGAGAAGATTGGTTTTTCAGAGCCTGCTTTACTACAGCATATTGTTGATCCAAATGAGAAACTGGTTCCAAAGAGATTTTGATATCATCAGGAAGTTCTTGGTCAATGGATTCCAATACATCCCTTAAGAGATCAGCATCTTTGACTTGATCTTGGATACTCTTATGCAGCAAAGCAAGGATATCTTTTAGCTTTGTTTGATTTTCTTCTGACAGAGCTTGGCCAGAAGATGTTTCTTCCCCTTGTTCGGCAACCAAGTCATCCACAGCGAAAGAATAGCTGGATGATGAAATGGGTTTCTCCTGAAAGAAGGTCTTGCCGAATTAGTGATAATCTGCTGAATAAAAGAGTAGAAAAGGTGAATGATTATGTTTACCTCGTCCCTGACTTCCTGAGTGGGGGAAGGAAGCCTCTCAGGCTCAATGGGAAGAATCTGTGTATCTTGCTGAGGAGAAGCCGGAAGATTCCTTGGTGGAGATAATGCTTCTGATTGAGGAAGAAGTTGCAAAGCTGAAGATGGATCGTGATGAGAAGAAGAGCTCTCCAAGATTGGGTCCATTGAGGATTGTTCTGCAGTTAACAAAGAATGAGTGCCGATGAGAAAGAAGTTAAGAGGATGAAGTGGTGGAATTTTACCAGTCAATGAAGTATCGGCAAGATCTGTACTGATTGCTAGCTGCTGTTCTCTGGCCTGAAATCAAGAAGAGATAAAGCTGAGCAAAATACCAAAAGCATTATAGTCAAAGAAAGGAGGCTCTGACCTTGATTTTGCTACTTGTTCTTTTCTTCTTTACAACTGAGGGAGCAGCTAAAAGGAGGGTTTTTCTTTTGACAGCTGATGGTCTGGTAAGTGTTGGATCTAGAGAAGCCTGTCTAGCCATCAGTTGAGCCAAGGTAGGAGATTGGTGCCCCAGAGCAGATATTGGGCCTGCAGCTTTGTATAAGATCGCCCTGGCAAGAGGGGCAGGTGTTGTATCCTGTAAGATGACAGGATCAGAATCAATTGGGGTTAATATTATTGAGACAAATGAGGGATGAGCATATTACCTCTGCAGTTGGCTGATAATCAGGCATTAATTCAAGGCAGAAGGGATGAATTGGCATGTTGAAGATATGATCATGGAGTTCTTGCCACCAGAGAGTAAAAGAAGGATGGGCAGATATTATTGGCACAAAAGGATCAGGTGCATAGATAGTTCCACAGCATTTATAAGTGAAAATCCTTCTTGTCTCTGTGGAATCTTTGATAATCTCCCTAGGCTTGAGAAATTCATGAAGAAATAGCCTTGGGGGCACTTGGCCACATCCCAACTGTCTAGCCATCATGTTGGGCTGATAGTATTCATAAGTGCTTTGAACCAGCCTTCCTCCACAGAATTCGGCTGGCAAGATGCAGGGCTGGAAGAAGGCATTGAAGATTGCTATAGATTGTACATCAGTGCATCCAGTCTCAAAGCTGAATTCGCAGGGGAGAGTGAGGTTGTCGTTGTCCAAATATGGGAACCAAAGAGGATGAGCAAAACCTCTGAAGAAGAGCTCAAATAGTTCACCGATGTTCTTGTTGATAGATACAGTGGAAGCAGCTTCTCCATAGGTTTGACAACCTTTGGTTCTCCGAGTTTCTCCTTCTTTGTAATTAATTGAAGGAAAGTCTCGGCTGTTGAGATCAATAGCGATGATTTGGTGCATGTACAACTGCAACCACATTTGGACAAACCACCAAGGACCATTGACACAGGGGATTTTCTTGCTGGTATGCATCAGCTGGGTGGTTTGATTGAGAATATGGTAGACACTCCCCAGAAGGTATTTCCCGAGTGGGATGAGTTTTCCGGCAGCCAGCTCTTCAGCCATCACAATATGATTCAGAGTTGGCTCATTGGCTTTACCACAGAAGACTGATCTGCATAGCCTCATGTTCAGGAAGGCTCTGTATTCAACATCGGTCAGAGGGCCATCAGACATATAGTTCTGGATGTATCTCTTGTATCCGACCCCTGTTTTTACTCCTGTCTGCTTGGAAGAACCTTTGTGGCCATATGGGTATACAGTTCCTGTAATGTTCAGGCCGGTCATCATATAGACATCGGCTAAAGTGGGGGACATTGGGCCATGGCCGAAAAGAAAAGCATTTGCACCATTGGACCAAAAATGGCAGGCTGCAATCAGGAGGTTCTCATTCTTTGGTGTTTCGGCTAGTGACAGCTCCAGGCAATGAGAAATACACAGTTGGTCCCAGTTCTGTGTTTGGGGGCTTTTGTCATCAGATATCCTCTTGTACCAATTTCTCCAACCGGCAATTGGAGACAAAGGCCAGTTCTTGAAGGCGTCTTGCCACTCATGAGGTTTTGTCAGTGAAATCTTGAAAGGAATCCTCTGAGATTCGGCCGCAATGATTTCGGAAGGATCTGAATCTCCTACAGGGCCGAGGAAGTAGGATGGAGCTTTTTCCTCAACAGGAATGAGGATTTCGGCAGCTAGGGCCTATCAAGAATGGAAAGGGGTGAGAAGAAATTTAAAGATGCAAATCGAAAGAAGAATACCGAATGTGCTTGAGGGGATTGAAGTTTACCTGGAGAGCAAGATCTTGGTCCGCCATTTGAAGATTGGATCTTGGAAGTCGATGACCTAGGGTTCGGATCCGGATGAGAGCTCTGAAGATTCAAAAGGAGAAGCGGGCGCCGAGCAGAAATAACTTGGAAATGTTGAGTGCTTCTGGTCAATTCCGGGATAAAGTTACCTCTTATCCCGAAATTGAAGGGGCATGTGTTGACACCAAAAATTGGCACCAGGAAGAGGCTGACATGTGGGCCGGATTCGTCGAAAAGGTATCATTCGACAAAGGAGTTTTTTCCCGGAGCATTCGGTAAAGACGTTCTGCGGTCGGGAACGCATCGTCATTCGGCAAGAGAGCTGTTCCGCGGAAGGCATTCGGGAGTACGTAATGACGTGGATCAAGCATAAGGAAAAGGCTGGTTTAACTTAGAATGCAAGACGGATACGGTGCCCCGACGTTTATCTTTTTAGGAAATAAATAAATGTAATCGTAATCGATTAGGAGTCGTGTCGAAATCAGGGTATAAATATAAACCCATGGTAATTGTAAAAGGATCGGTTAAAATCAATCATACAACAAACCGGCCCCGTGCCAACTTCGAGTCCCTTAGTCGAGTCGTCGAGTTCTTCGAGAGGAATCATCGATCCGTCGACCTCCGTAAGTACCGGCACCCCTGCACCATGCCTAGTATCATGCGGTGGATTTAGGCTCTGGTTCAGGAAGGTTCCATTGTTAGAGCATGAGCCATGCGGTGGGCTAAGTTTTAGCTTGGAACAAGTTATCGGCTCTATTGGATTTTGGCAAGATCTGATAGATTCATTAAGTTATCATGTGTTGCTCTGAATTTTACCTTTATGTTTAATTCATTACAACACTCCTTTGCCCAGTCTAGGTTGATTAGATTCGGCTCCAGCTCACAATGCATTGCGTTTCCATAGCCGAATTCGAAGTCAATCTAGATTGCCACGTGTTGCGGGTTCACGCTCGTTGGTCTTGTGTAGATCTTGACAGAACCGGGTATCATGCGGTAGATGCAGGTTTTTGGGTCGTCTTAGAGCTAATCATCCGGTGGATTAGAATTCGATTCGATCTGATAGATCTATCATCATTAGCGAAGCTTGTTCCTTCTTCATGGAACCCGATTCGGCTATATAGCTGTATTCGGCAGTATCGCCACGAGCAAAACACGTCCATGGTTTTGTTTTTTAAATAAAGAATGCTTTTAGCCTTCTATGTTTAGGGTGTATCATGCGGTGGATTGCTCTATTCCTGGTTGGTGGTGTGATTCCAAGCAAGTCGTATCATGCGGTGGATTAACTTGCCTGTTTCATGCTCGACGGGTTGAAAAGTACCTAGACATGCGGTAGACTAGTGCTTTTGATCTATGCATTCTTGTTTATTATGAAATTATGGTCATGTTTTCGCCCTTTTATTTATCTATCATGCTCTGTTCCTCGTTAATCGGCTATGAGTATGCGTTACAATGTTTATTCAGTCATTGCCGATCTTTCGTCATGCTTACGTCACGCATTCGGCAGTGCGCTCCCCGCGTGCCTTGCCGATTGCCGAATGATGCTTTAAACGCCGACAGATAGCTTCTCTATAGCTATATGTCGTTCGAAGCTGGCTCCGTAGCCGTAAATATGGAACTGACTGGTATCACCCGGTACGTTCCAGGTGTTGTCTAAACATCTTTTCTCCCTTTGTCAGTTTCAGGAAAATTGACTGGCACGCTTCCGGATTCAAAAGCCCGGACCACGCCAGAAGCCAGCTGATTCGGCTTGCTGTGTGCTTGGCGTGAGGTGCGGATTTTACGTCAACACACTTTTTGGCACGCCCGGTGGGACACAAGCTTCGAAGATGCCTGAATTAAAAGACATTCTGGATGTCACTTTTGAAGAATTGTCTGATGAACATCAACAAATGGTGAAGATTGCTGCAGATCAGTTCATCAAAAAATGTTTGTTGTCTTTTGCTAAGAACAGGAGTGGTGCACCATTTCTCAAGTCAGATCTGCCAAGAGTTCTTCTGCCAGGACAATCTGATCTTACTGAAGAAGAAGAAAGGGAAAAGTTCTCTAGCTTGTTGTACAAGGCTTTAGGAGAAACAATGACCAATCATAATGCTGCATTCCTGAACAGTTTTCGGCTCATATTGGTCAACATCTTTGGTCAACACGTGGATAAACCTTTTGAGCAAGCGCACGGACAACTTGGTGGACCAACATATTTCAATATTCAACAATCGGTCCCAAAACGTCATGGTAAAGGTATTGAAGAAACTGAAGTTTCTGGAACCAAAGACACGAATGGACAGCCGATTCAGCAGGAGCTTCAGCATGCATTGCCGAAACCTCGTACATATGGTGATATGGCATTCGGCACCACGGGAAATCCACCTGCTTCTGCTTACAAGATATCCCCTCTGAACAACAGGCTGCAAAGAGATGTGTATGAAAACGGGTATTCAGAGTTCATGGATTACAATGCTATCGACGCTCTCCCGAATCCCGGGTATGTTGGTACTGCAGGAATGCCTGCTGGAAGACCAGGGAATCAAGATACCAATATTGACCTCATGGTGCAAAAGATGACCGATGTATTGCACAATCAATTCGGTCTGAAGCCTAAAAATCAGGGGTATATGTACTCGTCTCCTTTCCCAGAATGGTACCAGAGGGTATCATTGCCGAATAGAGTCAAGGTGCCTACAGAATTTACTAAATTCTCAGGACAAGATGATACTAGCACTGTGGAACATATAGCTCGATATCTGATACAGCTTGGAGAAGCTTCAGCGGACGAGGCTTTTAGAATCAGATACTTTCCTTTGTCACTGACGGGTCCAGCTTTTACATGGTTCGCTTCTTTGCCTGCTCAGTCAATTTGTACTTGGAAAGACCTGGAGCAGAAATTCCATGCTCATTATTACATCGGCAGTACCGAGAAAAAGTTGGTTGATTTGACCAGCTTAAGGCAGAGGAATAATGAAACACCTACGGAGTTCCTCAGAAGGTTTAGGGAAACAAAGAGCATGTGCTTTTCTCTGAACATACCTGATGACCAGCTAGCTGGTATGGCTGTAGCTGGCATGCTGCCTGCCATTCGGGAAAAGCTATTCGGGATGGAGTTTGATGATCTGGGCCAGTTGTCACACAGATTGGCCTTAATGAGTAACCAGGCATATGGTTTCAAGAAAGATGCCAGATTCGCTAAACATAATGATGTAGCTGACATATATAACCAATTCCTTGAAAGAGCAGATCAAGGGGATGAGTATGAAGATAGTGAGGAGATAGCTGCAGCAGAGATAGTGTGGGGCAAAGAACCAGTCATGGTGAATCAGAGATGGATTAAACAGAATAAGGGCACCTATGATTTTGATGTAACTAAGGCAGATAAATTGTTTGAATATCTTGTAAAAGAAGGCCGAATCAAGCTACCAGAGGGGCATTCTATGCTTCGGCCTGATGGAGTGAAAGATAAAAGGTACTATGGATTCCATGATAGAAATTCTCATTCCATCAATGAATGCAGGGTTTTTAGAGTGAGGATTCAGAAAGCTATCCAAGAAGGGCATCTGAAATTCGACAATAAGATGAAGTTGGACAATAACCCGTTTCCTCAAAATATGATTGGGTTTTCAATTAATATGGTGAATGTTGCCGAATCTGGAGAAAAAGGAAAGATGAGAATCCTGACGTCGAAGGAAGCAAAGCAGAATGGCTCAGTCGATCCTAATCGGCAAATCACGATCGGACAGATTCGGCAGGAAAAGCCTCGCTTCACGAATAGCCGATTTGAAATTGGGAAATCTTCTAAACCCAGAATCACATCGCGCATTCTCCTCAACAAGTGGCAGCGTCAGCAAGAAAAAGAATGCTATCAGAGACGTGAGTACGAGGAGGAGAAGAGGAGGCGCGAAGAAAGAAGGTATGAGGAAGAACAAGAGGAATATGTCCGAGAACAAGAACGTGCACATTGGGATTGTGCCTTCTTCAGACACTGTTGGAACGAAGGTTTAAAGCTGCCTACATGGAATAACTGTCCTGAATGCAATAATGGATTTATTGAATATAGGCAAAATGGTGCCAGTCGCCGATCCGTCCACGAAAGAATTGGAAGGATACATCCTAGTGATGATCGGCGTCTAAAAATATATGAGAACGATGATCAACCAAGGAAAAGACATGCTGAAGAAGAAGATCATGAGTATGTCTGGCAAAAAGGACAGTGGTGTCCACCTGGTTTAAGAAGGAGCCAGAAGAGAAGAGTCCAACGCCTGAGGAATCAAGAGTTGAAGCGAGCAGGAACCAGGTTGAGATCGATATGGCGTCCAAAAGACAAACCTGATGAATCGGGTCATTCGGCTCCTACATGCATGGTATGTTTCTTGCCGAATGAATTCATGGCTCCAGCTAATCAAATTGTACAGGAAGAGATATTGTCAGAAGTGGATGAAGCCGAGCAATGTGGGTTAATGGCACAATTGGTATTGAATAAGCAAGCTATTTTCGAGAAGCCAGTCCAGAATCGGCACATGAAGCCGCTGTACTTAAGAGGATATGTCAACGGAAAGCCACTGACGAAGATGTTTGTTGATGGTGGAGCTGCTGTTAATGTGATGCCATACAACACATTCAGGAAACTTGGCATGAGCCCTGGAGATTTAACGCTGACAAGCATCGTTTTGAATGATTTTGCTGGAAATCCTTCGGACACCAAAGGATGTGTACATGTAGACCTGATGATTGGATCTAAGATTCTGCTTACAACCTTCTTTGTTATTGAAGGCAAAGGGGCATACAGCTTGCTACTTGGAAGGGATTGGATCCATGCGAATTGCTGTATTCCATCTACTATGCATCAGCAGCTTATTCAGTGGATAGATGATGAAGTGGAAATTGTCCCAGCAGATGATTCAATTAGCGTGGCTAATGTGGAACCAGCCTTCTGGGAATATCAAGGCATAGATTGTTTCTCAGGCAAGGACTAGGGAGAAGGTCCTGTTGAGCCAGTCAGCAGTGATCAACAGCCGATCGAAGCAGTCGGCTCTTTTAGTAATTTTTAATGGATAACCCAATCGATGGGACTGACGGGAAGCTAGGACATGGATTTGTGTCGGCTGACAAATTAGAAGAAGTAGACATTGGGGATGGTGACAAACCAAGGCCGATATTCATCAGTGCTAGCTTGGATTCAGTTTTCAGAGAAAAGTTGATTAAGTTGTTAAAAGAATACAAAGATTGCTTTGCTTGGGATTATTCGGAGATGCCTGGTTTAGATCGTTCCATTGTTGAGCATCGATTGCCGATCAAGCCTGGTTATAAACCTTACAAGCAACCACCCCGGAAAATCTACAAAGATGAAGTGTTGGCCGATGTAAAGAAAGAAGTGGAAAGATTAATAGCAGCAAATTTTGTTCGGCCATGCAGATATGCAGAATGGATCTCTAATATTGTTCCTGTGTACAAGAAAAATGGGAAGATGAGAGTTTGCATAGACTTTAGAGATCTGAACAGAGCTACACCCATGGATGGATATCCAATGCCTATTGCTGACTCGTTGGTTGATGCTGCTGCTGGTTATAAAATGATTAGTTTCATGGATGGTAATGCAGGGTACAATCAAATTTTTATGGCATTGGAAGATATAGCGAAAACAGCTTTCAGATGTCCAGGACATATAGGGTTGTTTGAATGGGTTGTCATGACGTTTGGTTTGAAGAATGCTGGTGCAACTTATCAAAGAGCCATGAATTATATTTTTCATGAGTTGATCGGCAAGATTGTGGAAATATATATTGATGATGTTGTGATTAAGTCATTGGATCATGAAGCACATTTGGCCGACATAAGGAAAACTCTAGAGTGCACTAGGAAACATGGGCTCAAGATGAACCCGAATAAATGTGCTTTTGGAGTTTCGGCGGGAGAGTTTCTGGGATTTTTTGTGCATGAAGGAGGAATAGGAGTTGGCAAGAAAAGTATGAAAACCATTGATGAAGTTGTTCCTCCAACTAATCTTAAGGAATTGCAGTCATTACTTGGTAAGATCAATTTCGTAAGAAGATTCATATCAAATTTATCACAAAAGGTGTTACCTTTCTCTTCACTGCTAAAAGTCAAGAAGGATCAGAAATTTGTATGGGGTGACGAACAACAAAAGGCTTTTGACGAAATCAAGGAATACATGAAAAAACCACCAGTATTGATACCTCCACAGTTGAACAAGCCTTTTAAGTTGTACGTGGCGGCCGATACCCAAACTATTGGATCGGCCCTCATACAAGAATTTGAGGGAAAGGAAAGGGTAGTTGCATACCTTAGCCGAAAATTGCTTGATCCCGAAACGAGGTATTCGGCTACCGAGAAACTCTGTTTATGTGTTTACTACTCCTGTACAAAATTTCGGCACTACTTGTTACATGCCGAATGCATTGTGTACTCAAAATTTGATGTGATAAAGCACATGTTGTCTATGCCAATTTTGAACGGAAGGATTGGCAAATGGATTTTAGCCTTGTCTGAGTTTGAATTAAAGTTTGAATCGGCAAAAGCTATTAAAGGACAGGTTATTGCTGACTTCATTACTGAGCATCGCGATTCATCGACTAATCTGCTTGAAATTACTCCTTGGGTATTATTCTTCGATGGATCTTCATGTGACAAGGGTGGTGGAGTAGGTATTTTGTTAATTTCGCCAAAAGGAGAGGTATTTGAGTTTGGTATTCCTATTCAACCTACTGTCACTAATAATCAAGCCGAATATGAAGCGTTGCTCAGAGGACTTCAATACTTGAGAGAAGCAAAGGCCATTGCAGTTGAAATTTTTGGAGATTCAGAATTAGTCATAAGGCAACTGAATGGCGAATATGAGTGCAGAAACGATGTCTTAAGGAATTACTATGAAGAATGCAAGCAAACCTTAAAGGAGTTTCAGACGGTAATTTTGCGGCATATTCCTAGGAAAGACAATGAAGGGGCGAACAGATTAGCTCAGAGTGCTTCGGGTTATAGAGAGCTTCAGGAAGTTTTTGCTAATGATGTATATGCTTTCGGGAGTAATCTAGCAGAAGATGATTGGAGAAAAGAAATTGTTGATTATCTGAAGAATCCATCCCGAAAAGTTTCTAGAAAGCTCAGGTATAAAGCTTTAAAGTTTGTTCTTCTTGATGATAATTTATATTATAAATCCTTGGATGGGGTGCTGTTACATTGCTTAAGTCAAGAAGAAGCAAAAAGGCTGATAAGTGAAGTGCATGATGGGTTGTGTGGAGCACATCAATCGGCTTACCGAATGAAATGGGTTATTAGGAGAACTGGGTACTATTGGCCCACAATGCTAGAAGACTGCTTTGAATATTACAAAGGATGCCAAGATTGCCAGAGATTTGGAAATATTCAAAGAGTTCCAGCATCAGTCCTGAATCCTATTATCAAGCCATGGCCATTCAGAGGATGGGGAATAGATTTGATTGGCCAAATAAATCCTCCATCTAGCAAGGGGCATAAGTTTGTGCTTTTAGCAACTGATTATTTTACTAAGTGGGTTGAGGCGATTCCATTAAAGAAGGTGACATCGGAGAATATGGTTGAGTTTGTTAAAGAACATATCATTTACAGATTTGGAATTCCTCAAACAATCACCACAGATCAAGGAACTCAGTTTACATCTTCAGAGTTCAAAAGTTTTGCTGAGAGTATGGGCATCAAATTGTTGAATTCTTCTCCTTATTATGCCCAAGCTAATGGTCAAGCAGAGGCTTCTAACAAGATTATGATTAGAATTATACAGAAAAAGATTGATCAGAAGCCGAGAAAGTGGCATTCGGTACTCAATGAGGCTTTATGGGCTTACCGAATGGCTCCACATGGGGCTACACAGACGTCTCCTTATGAATTGGTGTATGGACATCATGCTATCTTGCCATGGGAGATGCAGTCAGATTCGAGGAGAATAAAGTTGCAAAAAGATTTAAGTTCTAAAGATTATAATGATTTAATGATGGACGAATTAGAAGATTTGCATATGATTCGTCTCAGGGCCTTGGAAAATGTTGAGAAAAACAAAATGCGAGTTGCTAAATATTACAACAAGAAGGTGAAAGTCAAGCAATTTGCAGAAGGAGATTTGGTTTGGAAAGCAATATTGCCGATTGGAACTAAATACAGTGCATTCGGCAAGTGGTCTCCAAACTGGGAAGGTCCTTTCAGAGTGGCCAGATGCGTGCCTGGAAATGCATATATCCTGAAAACTTTACTAGGAGAGGAGTTTACTGCTGCTATCAATGGGAGATACTTGAAGAAATATTATCCTAGTATTGAGATTGATCGCTGATTGAAATATTTAATGTCAGAACGACTGAAACAGCCGGTATTCGGGAAGGAGCTGTCTTCAGAACAAAAATATTGACAGAAGAAGAAATGGCCAATACTAAAATGTATTGCCCTTAGTGCAAATATATTACAAAAAATGAGTTTGACAGAGTCATCACATAAAGATCAAAAAGATAAGTTTTATTGCCGGAATTCCATAATCCCTAGTACAAACTAATGGAACAACCTGTTCAGAACAGATTGGGGATGGATGGAATCGGCGATGGCGGCGCCATGAGCATCGAGGCGATCTATGGAGGCCTCAATGTCGTCGATCTCCTCCGGATTGCCATTGGCAAAGCCGGGCGGTAGCCTGGAGTAGTCAGCGCCGGTGCGCGTCGACATGGCGACTAGGCCTGCGGCAGTGCCCAAACGGATGCCGTGTGAAGCCACCTCATCGATGCGGCCTGCCACTGCACCGAGGCGAGCTTCTGGCGTGTCCCCGGGAGCATTCACCTTGTTTGCCAAAGACTCGACCAATGTCTTCAGCCGATCGAGTTCAGCGTCGCGATCTATAGAGTTATGAAGCAATGGCGGCTTAGTCCAAAATCAGATTGAAATCAAAGCGAACCGCAGGGATTACCGTCGATGGTCTCGAGCAGCTGTTTGCGCTGGTGTTGCCACTCCAGATCTGCGATCCCGGCTTGTTTGGAGATGACCTCCAGCTCACGCCGAGTGTCGTCACGTTCCTGCTTGAATCGGCGAGCGTCGCTGTCCGAATAAGGCAGATCCCAGGTGGGCCTTGGGGATCGGCTAGATGACTCTGAAGAGTCACCCGCTGCAGCCGGAGCCGCAGTCAAGGCAGTGGCGGGGTTCCATTGGATGAGCCTGAAAATACAAAGGAAGTTGAGAATAAGGCAAAATCTAGAGGAAAGGATAAGGAGAGGCAGACGGTCATTACCTCCGACGAGCGCCGGCGCGACTCCCTTCGGCTTCGTCGACGGCCGAGCGTCTTCTGTTGTTGGACATCGTAGTTTCTTGGAGGCTACTGTGCTGGAAGAGGAAGAGACTCAGGCTAACAGAGAGCTCGAGTTGAAAGATTTGGTGGGAGATTAGGAGTGCTCAAGGTTCTTATTTATGGAACTAACGAAGAGATCGTGGCTGAGGATTGTGGTGCACATCCCAAGAAGCTCGGGAGGTGGAAAGGATTTTTCCAACCGATCGGTTTCCACGTCGTTTGGGATTCTTGCCGAGTCGTATTCGGTTTTGACTGAATGAGATTCGGCTATGTCGTGTTTTCGGGTCTGACGCTGTTATGGCCAGCTTTGCCGAATGAGTTGCCCACAATAAAAAGAACAGAGATAAGAAATGGCAAGATTGCAGGATTGATAAAACATTCGGCTATCAACTGTTTGTTACAATTACAAACCCAAGAACTTTGAGATTACATTTTTAGCATTTGATATCATATTGCTAATGCTCTCTAATAGCTTTTTGTCAGCTTCTTGGGTTCTAGCCAGAGCAACAAGCTTTGCCTTGAGTTGTTTGTCTTCGTTTAGAGCTGCTGAAGCTTCCTTTCGCATCCTCTCTGTTAATTTGGGAAGCTCGACTATCTTCTTCTTATCAGCTTCAATTTCGGCCGATAGATCTCTCAATTCAGCTTCAAGTGCAGCTTTTCTGACCTCCTTCATTTCAAGTTCAGATTCCAATTTGGTCAGTAATTCCTTGCTATTCTGAGCTTGAGTATGCAGGTCTTTCACAGATTGTTTGGCTGTGGACCTCCTCTGTTCCAGGGCTGGTCGAGAAGATTGGTTTTTCAGAGCCTGCTTTACTACAGCATATTGTTGATCCAAATGAGAAACTGGTTCCAAAGAGATTTTGATATCATCAGGAAGTTCTTGGTCAATGGATTCCAATACATCCCTTAAGAGATCAGCATCTTTGACTTGATCTTGGATACTCTTATGCAGCAAAGCAAGGATATCTTTTAGCTTTGTTTGATTTTCTTCTGACAGAGCTTGGCCAGAAGATGTTTCTTCCCCTTGTTCGGCAACCAAGTCATCCACAGCGAAAGAATAGCTGGATGATGAAATGGGTTTCTCCTGAAAGAAGGTCTTGCCGAATTAGTGATAATCTGCTGAATAAAAGAGTAGAAAAGGTGAATGATTATGTTTACCTCGTCCCTGACTTCCTGAGTGGGGGAAGGAAGCCTCTCAGGCTCAATGGGAAGAATCTGTGTATCTTGCTGAGGAGAAGCCGGAAGATTCCTTGGTGGAGATAATGCTTCTGATTGAGGAAGAAGTTGCAAAGCTGAAGATGGATCGTGATGAGAAGAAGAGCTCTCCAAGATTGGGTCCATTGAGGATTGTTCTGCAGTTAACAAAGAATGAGTGCCGATGAGAAAGAAGTTAAGAGGATGAAGTGGTGGAATTTTACCAGTCAATGAAGTATCGGCAAGATCTGTACTGATTGCTAGCTGCTGTTCTCTGGCCTGAAATCAAGAAGAGATAAAGCTGAGCAAAATACCAAAAGCATTATAGTCAAAGAAAGGAGGCTCTGACCTTGATTTTGCTACTTGTTCTTTTCTTCTTTACAACTGAGGGAGCAGCTAAAAGGAGGGTTTTTCTTTTGACAGCTGATGGTCTGGTAAGTGTTGGATCTAGAGAAGCCTGTCTAGCCATCAGTTGAGCCAAGGTAGGAGATTGGTGCCCCAGAGCAGATATTGGGCCTGCAGCTTTGTATAAGATCGCCCTGGCAAGAGGGGCAGGTGTTGTATCCTGTAAGATGACAGGATCAGAATCAATTGGGGTTAATATTATTGAGACAAATGAGGGATGAGCATATTACCTCTGCAGTTGGCTGATAATCAGGCATTAATTCAAGGCAGAAGGGATGAATTGGCATGTTGAAGATATGATCATGGAGTTCTTGCCACCAGAGAGTAAAAGAAGGATGGGCAGATATTATTGGCACAAAAGGATCAGGTGCATAGATAGTTCCACAGCATTTATAAGTGAAAATCCTTCTTGTCTCTGTGGAATCTTTGATAATCTCCCTAGGCTTGAGAAATTCATGAAGAAATAGCCTTGGGGGCACTTGGCCACATCCCAACTGTCTAGCCATCATGTTGGGCTGATAGTATTCATAAGTGCTTTGAACCAGCCTTCCTCCACAGAATTCGGCTGGCAAGATGCAGGGCTGGAAGAAGGCATTGAAGATTGCTATAGATTGTACATCAGTGCATCCAGTCTCAAAGCTGAATTCGCAGGGGAGAGTGAGGTTGTCGTTGTCCAAATATGGGAACCAAAGAGGATGAGCAAAACCTCTGAAGAAGAGCTCAAATAGTTCACCGATGTTCTTGTTGATAGATACAGTGGAAGCAGCTTCTCCATAGGTTTGACAACCTTTGGTTCTCCGAGTTTCTCCTTCTTTGTAATTAATTGAAGGAAAGTCTCGGCTGTTGAGATCAATAGCGATGATTTGGTGCATGTACAACTGCAACCACATTTGGACAAACCACCAAGGACCATTGACACAGGGGATTTTCTTGCTGGTATGCATCAGCTGGGTGGTTTGATTGAGAATATGGTAGACACTCCCCAGAAGGTATTTCCCGAGTGGGATGAGTTTTCCGGCAGCCAGCTCTTCAGCCATCACAATATGATTCAGAGTTGGCTCATTGGCTTTACCACAGAAGACTGATCTGCATAGCCTCATGTTCAGGAAGGCTCTGTATTCAACATCGGTCAGAGGGCCATCAGACATATAGTTCTGGATGTATCTCTTGTATCCGACCCCTGTTTTTACTCCTGTCTGCTTGGAAGAACCTTTGTGGCCATATGGGTATACAGTTCCTGTAATGTTCAGGCCGGTCATCATATAGACATCGGCTAAAGTGGGGGACATTGGGCCATGGCCGAAAAGAAAAGCATTTGCACCATTGGACCAAAAATGGCAGGCTGCAATCAGGAGGTTCTCATTCTTTGGTGTTTCGGCTAGTGACAGCTCCAGGCAATGAGAAATACACAGTTGGTCCCAGTTCTGTGTTTGGGGGCTTTTGTCATCAGATATCCTCTTGTACCAATTTCTCCAACCGGCAATTGGAGGCAAAGGCCAGTTCTTGAAGGCGTCTTGCCACTCATGAGGTTTTGTCAGTGAAATCTTGAAAGGAATCCTCTGAGATTCGGCCGCAATGATTTCGGAAGGATCTGAATCTCCTACAGGGCCGAGGAAGTAGGATGGAGCTTTTTCCTCAACAGGAATGAGGATTTCGGCAGCTAGGGCCTATCAAGAATGGAAAGGGGTGAGAAGAAATTTAAAGATGCAAATCGAAAGAAGAATACCGAATGTGCTTGAGGGGATTGAAGTTTACCTGGAGAGCAAGATCTTGGTCCGCCATTTGAAGATTGGATCTTGGAAGTCGATGACCTAGGGTTCGGATCCGGATGAGAGCTCTGAAGATTCAAAAGGAGAAGCGGGCGCCGAGCAGAAATAACTTGGAAATGTTGAGTGCTTCTGGTCAATTCCGGGATAAAGTTACCTCTTATCCCGAAATTGAAGGGGCATGTGTTGACACCAAAAATTGGCACCAGGAAGAGGCTGACATGTGGGTCGGATTCGTCGAAAAGGTATCATTCGACAAAGGAGTTTTTTCCCGGAGCATTCGGTAAAGACGTTCTGCGGTCGGGAACGCATCGTCATTCGGCAAGAGAGCTGTTCCGCGGAAGGCATTCGGGAGTACGTAATGACGTGGATCAAGCATAAGGAAAAGGCTGGTTTAACTTAGAATGCAAGACGGATACGGTGCCCCGACGTTTATCTTTTTAGGAAATAAATAAATGTAATCGTAATCGATTAGGAGTCGTGTCGAAATCAGGGTATAAATATAAACCCATGGTAATTGTAAAAGGATCGGTTAAAATCAATCATACAACAAACCGGCCCCGTGCCAACTTCGAGTCCCTTAGTCGAGTCGTCGAGTTCTTCGAGAGGAATCATCGATCCGTCGACCTCCGTAAGTACCGGCACCCCTGCACCATGCCTAGTATCATGCGGTGGATTTAGGCTCTGGTTCAGGAAGGTTCCATTGTTAGAGCATGAGCCATGCGGTGGGCTAAGTTTTAGCTTGGAACAAGTTATCGGCTCTATTGGATTTTGGCAAGATCTGATAGATTCATTAAGTTATCATGTGTTGCTCTGAATTTTACCTTTATGTTTAATTCATTACAACACTCCTTTGCCCAGTCTAGGTTGATTAGATTCGGCTCCAGCTCACAATGCATTGCGTTTCCATAGCCGAATTCGAAGTCAATCTAGATTGCCACGTGTTGCGGGTTCACGCTCGTTGGTCTTGTGTAGATCTTGACAGAACCGGGTATCATGCGGTAGATGCAGGTTTTTGGGTCGTCTTAGAGCTAATCATCCGGTGGATTAGAATTCGATTCGATCTGATAGATCTATCATCATTAGCGAAGCTTGTTCCTTCTTCATGGAACCCGATTCGGCTATATAGCTGTATTCGGCAGTATCGCCACGAGCGAAACACGTCCATGGTTTTGTTTTTTAAATAAAGAATGCTTTTAGCCTTCTATGTTTAGGGTGTATCATGCGGTGGATTTCTCTATTCCTGGTTGGTGGTGTGATTCCAAGCAAGTCGTATCATGCGGTGGATTAACTTGCCTGTTTCATGCTCGACGGGTTGAAAAGTACCTAGACATGCGGTAGACTAGTGCTTTTGATCTATGCATTCTTGTTTATTATGAAATTATGGTCATGTTTTCGCCCTTTTATTTATCTATCATGCTCTGTTCCTCGTTAATCGGCTATGAGTATGCGTTACAATGTTTATTCAGTCATTGCCGATCTTTCGTCATGCTTACGTCACGCATTCGGCAGTGCGCTCCCCGCGTGCCTTGCCGATTGCCGAATGATGCTTTAAACGCCGACAGATAGCTTCTCTATAGCTATATGTCGTTCGAAGCTGGCTCCGTAGCCGTAAATATGGAACTGACTGGTATCACCCGGTACGTTCCAGGTGTTGTCTAAACATCTTTTCTCCCTTTGTCAGTTTCAGGAAAATTGACTGGCACGCTTCCGGATTCAAAAGCCCGGACCACGCCAGAAGCCAGCTGATTCGGCTTGCTGTGTGCTTGGCGTGAGGTGCGGATTTTACGTCAACACTAACAGACGGCCGCGAACGTCGCCGCGCTGTCCGCGGCCGTCTGTTAGTGCTTTATTTTGCCGAGTGTCAGCTGTTGCACTCGGCAAAGCTTTTGCTGAGTGCCCGACAGAAGACACTCGGCAAAGGACCTGTTTGCCGACACTAGGTATGCTGAGTCCCCTTTGCCGAGTGTTACACTCGGCAAAGGTTTTTCCGAGTGCATATGGGCTTTTGCCAAGTGCCCCAGGCACTCGGCAAATAGCGGGTTTCCCATAGTGACGCCTTGGGACCACTACGGGAAACCCCGAGTTTGCCGAGTGCCTGGGGCACTCGGCAAACCCCGAAATACACTCGGCAAAGCCTTTGCCGAGTGTAACACTCGGCAAAGGGGTTACGGCATAGCTCGTGTCGGCAAACAGACCCTTTTCCGAGTGTCTTTTATCGGGCACTCGGCAAAGGTTTTGCCGAGTGCAAAAGCCGGCACACGGCAAAATAAAGCACTAATAGACGGCCGCGGATAGCACGGCGACGTTCGCGGCCGTCCGTTAGTGCTCACGGGGCCTTTGCCGAGTGCCACACTCGGCAAAGACTCCGAGTTTTGCCGAGTGCCGCACTCGGACAAGGTGGTTGGGGCCGACACTTGTTTGCCGAGTGTCTGTCCTGGCACTCGGCAAAAATTTAGGCCATGGCAGCAGAAACGCCCTGCGCTGCTGCCCGGTGTCGACGGGCATCGGAGTCGCCCACACGGTGCACGAGGCATTGGTCCTCGACGACTTCGCCATGGAAGAGCTCCGATTCTACGAGGAAGGGGACTACTACAACCAAGGCCTCAAGCTCCATGAGGACGAGAGATACTTTCAGCAAAGTATCTCTCGTCCTCATGGAGCTTGAGGCCTTGGTTGTAGTAGTACCCTTCCTCGTAGAATCGGAGCTCTTCCATGGCGAAGTCATCGAGGACCAATGCCTCGTGCACAGTGTGGGCGACTCCGATGCCCGTCGACGCCGGGCAGCAGCGCAGGGCGTTTCTCTCGAAAAAACAAAATAGGTTACGCGACACAGTTGTGCACAATCTTGGCCTGCTGTATTTAACTGTACGGTATGAATTCTTTGTCATGTCTTTGCGTATCCTACAGTAAATAAGATGTCATATCATCTTATTTACTGTAGGAAACGCAAGAACATGGCAAAGAAGCCACACGGTAAAGATAAATACAAGAGACGAAGAAGATACACAACTTAAATATGAATCTACAAATTAAATACTGAGGGCGTATGGTTTTGCATGTGCTCACCTACGGGCTCGACGGCGGGCGAGTCGGTAACACTCGTGTCGGTGCAGACGGCGGGGAACGACGTGCGGCGTCGGGGTCCAAGTCGAAGACGGTGCAACAGCCTCACTGAAATAAAAACAATTTTTTGTCAAATAAAAAATTCGGCAGCACCTCCCTACACGGGGAGGTTTCTGAAACCACACATCCTGCAAAAAACAAGGATGCGGCACGAAGGCCGACAACCACATAACCGTATCCACGGCACGAAGGCCGACAACCACATAAATATATCAAAATTCTATCATCCATATCCACATAAATATATATGTTTCTATCCTATGTATAAAAAACAACAACTACCACATCCTACACAAAACAGCAACTACCACATCCTACCACAAACTAAGTTGACAACTAGTTTTTCACACATTCTACACATGCATAGCAAATTTTTCATAACAATTTTGCCAAAAAAAAATTACCTTCAGGACGTCGGGCAGGGGCACGGGCCGCCGGCGTGGGAGCAACAGCGGGCAGGGGCGGCCGGCCGGCGAGGAGGCCGAGGGCGGGGAGGAGGCCAGCGAGGAGGACGGCCGCGGGGAGGAGGCCGGCGGCGACAGGGGCGGCGGCGGCTCGAAGCGGCGTCCGGGCCGGCGGCGACAGGGGCGGCGACGGCTTGAGGCGGCGTCCGGGTCGGCGGCGTCGGCCGGCGACGGGCGCGAGGGGCCAGGGGCCGGCGGCGAGGGCCGGCGACGCGGCGCTCGGGGCGGTGGCGGCTCGGGGCGGCGCTCGGGGCCGGGGCGCGGAGGCCGGCTGGGAGCAGCAGGGCCGGCGGCGCTCGGGGCCGGGGCGCGGAGGCCGGCCGGGAGCAGCAGGGCCGGAGGCGCTCGGGGCCGGGGCGCGGAGGCCGGCCGGGAGCAGCAGGGCTCGGGCCGGGGCGCAGAGGGCGGCGGCGGCAGGCGGTCGCGGGCCGGAGGGCTGGCGGCGGGGCGGGCGGCGGGCGGGAGGCAGGGGCGGCGGCGGCGGCGGCGGGGAGAGAGGCGGCGGCGGCAGGCGGGGAGAGAGGCGGCGGCGGCGTCTGTGTGCGTGTGTGTGTGCGTGTGTGGCGCTGGGGGGCGCATGGGCGGTTAAGTCCCCCGGCGCACCCGCCTCTTTGCCGAGTGTCGTAGATCTGACACTTGGCAAACAGATCTGACGTGTCAGATCTGTTTGCCGAGTGTCAGATCTACGACACTCGGCAAAGAGGGGGGTGCGCTGGGGGGCGCGTGGGCGGTTTGACACGTGGCCACGAGCTGGCCGCTGACGTGGCAGCGCGCGGCCGGAGACGTGGGCCACGTGGCTCCTTTGCCGAGTGTAGGCACTCGGCAAAGGAGCCACGTCGGCCAATGACGTGGCCCGCGCGGCCACGGGCCGGCCAGCCCACGTGGCCTCTTTGCCAAGTGCCCCCGAGCATGCACTCGGCAAAGGTCCTTTTTGCCGAGTGTAGCACTCGGCAAACATTTCCCAGAACATTTGCACCCTACCAAATTTTTCAAATTTGATCAAATACACATCAAAATATCTTGTCAAATACATTCAACAATGCACGTTCTATGCTTCAATGAAATGTTTTCATTATTTCATGCCTATATAGCTCATAATTTCTTCATAACTTTCATTATTTCATGCGGAGACGGGCGTAGAAATAATTTAAAAAATATCATATGGGTCCGGAAAAATATGATAACTTCAAATGAAGCAATCTACGTCGTCTATTGGCTATAGAAAAAGTTATGAACTCAAACTCTAATTCAACTTCACTTCGTTTCAAAATCCAGCTGTCTCCTTCTCAACTCTCCGAAACTTCTATGGGGATATGCTCCGATTGGAAAGGGTCGTATATATAAACTTTTTGAAATCATCTCAACTTTTTCCCACAGGCTCCACATAAGATATAAAGAGCCTTTGACAAGTATCACTAGAAAAAAATAAAGTTTGGACCCCAAAAACATAAGTTTAAAAACTAAGGTCCTCACTTTGCCGAGTGTTCACCAAGAAACACTCGGCAAAGGCTAGCTTCGCCGAGTGTCGAGTGGTGAACACTCGGCAAAGGCTAGCTTCGCCGAGTGTTGCCTGGTAAACACTCGGCAAACCCACGGCCGTTTTACAAAAGTATTTTTAAATTTTCAAACTTTTATGTTTGAATTCCAAGTTTTTGCCGAGTGCTGGGCACGTGCCGCACCTTTGCCGAGTGTCTTTGACCCGACACTCGGCAAACCAGGGGCCGCCCAAACGGCCGCGGACGGCCGTTGGCGGGCGTGTCGCCTGACGAGCACGTGCGCCTTCTTTGCCGAGTGTCTCCGGCTTGACACTCGGCAAATCTATGATTTGCCGAGTGTCGCTGGCCTGACACTCGGCAAAACACCTCTTTGTCGAGTGTCCCCTCTATGCCGAGTGCCTTGCCCAGGGCACTCGGCAAAGTCTTTCTTTGCCGAATGCCCGACAGGATGCACTCGGCAAAGGGCTGGACACTCGGCATATTCCCGGTTTCCCGTAGTGGACCAATGCTTCCGATGTTGAAGAAGATGAGGCTTCCCAGCCACACGACACGTCCAGCACGCTGGATGGTGCTCGTGTACCCTCGCATGCGGATCTCGTCCACCTTCATGCGAAGGAGCTCCACAACAAGCATCCATGTTAGAATGAGCCTGGCCCTCGGTGAGAGGCCAGCCAGGTGGATTTTGTCGTGGAGCTCAGGTCCCCTTTGTTCTTGGCCTCGGAGCAGAGGTAGGACATCACAGGTAGGAAGAGGGAAAAAACCAAGGAGAGGGGCATGCGGACTTTAGGGTTGATGATGGCGCTCATGCCCGGCATTGCACTAAATAGGTTGAGGCTCAAGAAGAGTCCAGTGAGGATGAACATGATCAGGGAGGCGGGAACCATGGTAAGCTCACTGTTCTTGTCGGTGTAGGATGATGTGAGGTTGGCAATGTACGAATCCATTTGTAATGGGCAGTAACTTGTTGCATGCATTGTTCTAAACTATTACTTTTCCACGCTTGAGTTTTCATGGATGCTATAGCTATCTGGTTTGGATGACCGCTGGCGCCTTACTAGCACATATAAGCAGGAGCACAGGGTGATGGCGCTACTGCAGTTCACCGTGAATACGGTGCCATGTGGTTTCCTAAGCATCATGTGCTGAGATCGATAGAGAGGCTGCAGCACAGCGTTTGCGCCATGATTGGCTCCTCTTGCTGATCATATCTCTCTCTCTCTCCCATTGGTGTCTCTCCTTTTTTTTACCAAAGGATGCATGGGTCCATGAAATCTCCACTGTGTCGGAGGTGCTTTAGTTGCGTGTTTGCACCCAACAGGAAAAAGACCTTTGAACACAAACCTGCTACCTGCACCTAAAGGGCGATGCTACTTTAACTTTGAGACAATATATAGCATCTGAGATAGAGGTGCTGGAAATAACCCTGCAGTTAAAGGCACACGTACTACGTACCTTTTATCATCTTTTTTTAGGCACCTTTTGTCATCCTTAAGACGGCTCTAAATTCAGGGTACATCCCTGCCATTGTCAATCTAACATGTAAATTAAAGTGGATCAGCTCTGCGCCTCTTCTCAGACTATAAGACCATCTTATCAGGTCCTGGACTGATTGCCAGCGATAAATCATAGCTCTTTTTATTTTCTTTTTGATACACACCAAGAGTCACATAGTTTAAAGTGTACACGGAGTGTTGGAAAGGGTTTGGTCCATGAAGAACTTCAGATTTCCCAAGTACTCTCAAAGGCCCATATGGACTTGAAAAAGTAGTGTAGGTGAAGCACATCTTTAATGGCTGTGTTTAGTTCCAAAAACTTCCCAAAATTCTCTCTCCAAACTTCACTATTCACCTATCACATCAAATCTCTCTCCTCATGTATGGAGCACTAAATATGGATAAATAAAAAAACTAGTTACATGGTTTTGATGTATACGACGAGACGAATCTTTTGATCCTAGTAAGGTCATGGTAGGACAATGTTTACCACAAACAAACAAAAAGTGCTACAGTGTCCGATGTGACATTTTCACCAGTTTTTCGTGGGAACTAAACACACCCAATACCACCTAACTCATGGATGACCAACATTCTCGATGTTGTCTGCACTCCACCAAAACATGTGTATTGGGAGAGCATGAGAACACCACACGCATGCACTTGCTCACCTCACCAGGCTCAGCCAGGGCAAAGAGTGCGGGCGCACAGCACCTACGTGAATGGTCCGCTGAAATCCGCTCCCTCTATGGAAGCATAATTTGTTTAGATAGTGATCATGATGCTGGACCATGTGGGTCTCCAGTATGTACGACCTATCGGCCTCCACCAGAAACATATCTAATTGAGTTAGGGTTTCGACACTTCTCACTGTTGGGCAACATTA
The DNA here is from genome assembly GCA_033239725.1 of Echinochloa phyllopogon. NCBI lineage: Eukaryota > Viridiplantae > Streptophyta > Magnoliopsida > Poales > Poaceae > Echinochloa > Echinochloa phyllopogon. The sequence goes on from BTCW01000016.1 coordinate 20,201,601, forward strand.
TCGTTTCAAGTCCTTCAACGACCAAGAGCAAAGATGCTTTCGAGACAACCTCAGCCTGCAGCGCATTATATTACTGATGTGCCCACCGTAGTAATTTTGCTGAATACTGTATGTCACCTCCGGCTCCAAGCTCGGCATCCACATTGCCGTCAAACCGTATGTCGTAAAAGTTTTCTCAACAGTTCGATATGTAAAAGCAGTACCAATCCAACAGGTGCCGCACTAGATTGAACACAGGAGATTGGCAACTTACTTGCTGATGGTCAGGCTCTGTGCTGTGATCACCTCACAGCATCAAGTTAATGTGGTGTTTAGATGTTAGAATTGAGAGTTTGAATTTGGGAGTAAGATATCACTTCGTAATCATTGCACTGCTGTATCATTTCGTTTGTATTTGTGAAAAATTATCCAAAAATTGATTAATTAGACTCAAAATATTCGTCTCGTAGAGTACAACAAAACTGTGCAATTAATTTTTGATTTCATCTACATTTAATACTCCATGCATGTTATGACATTTTGATATGATGGGAAATCTTCTTTTTATATAGTGTATTTAAGAGTTGTTTTTTTAGAACTAAACAGGCCCTAAATATGCCCTTGCGCGCCGCCGCCCATCTCTGTCTGAGTGTCTGACTGATCTGACTGGGAAGTGGGAACAGAGAAATGAAAAGGTTAGGAGACTGCCCAGGAGGTCAGCAAAGGAGGGCTGATATTGGCTTCAGTCAAGCTAGCGTCCGTCCAACGCCTCACAAAAAATCAGACGGGTGACGTGGCACAGTCACAGCCATGTGTTCCTCCTCGACGGTAACGTAGCACAGAAAAAATCCCACCACAAAATGTACATTTTTTACAGCATCCAAAAATAGCGTATGCAACATCAAACAATAATATCTCCAACATGAAAAGCCGTCGGTTGCAACATCGTGGACACGTACAAAAACGCACGCCATCAAATATCATCTAATTGATATGGGAGTTGACTAAAAATCTCCGCCACAACATCAGAGTATGTTTCATGAAACATTCAATTTCATATGAAACATCCAATCGAATTTCATATGCAACATCCAAACAAACTTCATGCAACATCAAGACAAACATATCGCAACATCAAAATTTTGCAGCTACAACATGCAAAAAAAAACAATCAGCTCGGTTTCATGCAACCTCGGTCGAGCCAAAAATCGTAGAGCTGCATCATTCTAAAAAAAATATTGCAACACCACGAAGTATCTACTCCAATATGGAGCCGAACAGAACATAAGGTCTTCGTCTTCTTCCAGCTCGGTTTCATGCCGCTCGTCCTCGGAGAGGGACGAAGCGTGGAGGAGCGCGGCGGCGGCGTGGGAGCGAGGAAAGGGCCGGCGGCGGCGCACGTAGCGGCGGCGGCGCGTGGACGAGCGCGGCGGCGTGGGAGCGAGGAGGGGGCCGGCGGCAGCACACAAAGCGGCGGGGACGGCGGCGGCGTGGGCACATGGAGGAGCAGCGCGGGGCGGCGTCGGCGGCGGCTCGTGGGGCTGCGCCGCGCGGGGTGGCCGCGTCGGCATCGGCTCGCGGGGCGGCGGCGGCGCACGGGACGACGCGTGGAGGAGTGCCGGCGCTTGGAGGATCGGCCAGGGGTGGCACGCGGAAGAGCGGCCAGCGGCAGCGCGGGCGGAAGAGCGGCCGGCGGCGACGCGTGCAGGAGAAATGGAGGCAGCAGCCAGCAGCGGATAACATCAAATGCATGCGGAAGAGGATAACGATGGATAGATGTGGATGAGAAAGAGTCACGTGGGCTCGATCAGCGTCCCGACGAACGCTACGCGTCGGACGGCCGAGCTGAAGCATTACCGTATTGGCTTTTATAGGGGTGGGAAAAGGATTGAGGATTTGTTCCATTTTGGGTTGGACTTGGACGAGGGCCCATTAGCAGTTTCCTGCGGTGGTTTTCTGTGGGACTGCTGCATGGGCATGGCCACAATTGATCGAGGAAGTAGGCACATTGCAAATCAATGTCTAGACATGTCCAGACATTGTCATGAATTTTCTGGGAGTCAGTGACATATTAGGGTTGTGTTTAGTTCACACAAACTTACTAAAATTCTCTTTTCAAATTTCGCTATTCACCTCACGTCAAATCTCTTTCCTCGTGCATGGAGCACTAAACGTATGTAAATAAAAAAAACTAGTTGCATGGTTTTGATGTACACGATCGACGAGACGAATCTTTTGAGCCTAGTTAGGTCATGGTAAGACAACGATTACCACAAACAAACGAAAAGTGCTACAGTGCGCTACAGTGTCCGATGTGACATTTTCACCAAATTTTACCACCACTTTTTTGGAACTAAACACAGCCTAGAAGTAAGCAACTGCAATACATGTTGTGACTGAAAATAGCATCGGTAGCCTTTGCAGACAAAGATGAAAAGATGCTACTGCTGCTCTTAGGATGCTTCTATTAAGGGCACCAACAATGTTTATGGGCTAATTGGTCTTTATGAGTGGGTCGCATGGCAGTGGGTATTAGTTGCTGTCCATACCCATTATGTTTAAGGCCCAATAAACCACAACGCTGGGCCGTCGAAAAATAAAAAAATATCCACCATCTCAACCGATCCTCTCTCAATTCTTCCTAGCGCCGCCCGGCGTGGCTGTACATAGCGCGCGTGATGGGATTCCTTTCGTGGGGGCTCCTATATAGTAAATGGAAGCTAGTTAAGCAAGTTAGCTTTGAAGGCCCATTAAGTCCAATTAGCAATCGGTGTCTTTCTCGTCTCGCTATTTTATTTGATTGCATCCGGTCATTGATATGGAATTTCTTGCGCGCTGATATTTATGTGCATTTGTTTCTGACATTCTTTATTTTTTTCCAAATCAATACAATCAACATTTAAACTTACTGATTAAACATTTGATCCACAATCTAACTGAACAACTTAAACAATTTAAGATACTAGTTTCAATATTTTTCGAACATAGTTCAACAATTATAATAAACCAATTCAACCTTTTATGAGGAAAAGTTGAGGCTGTATATCATTAATGTTGAACATGTATACTAAAATGTTGAGTCAACACTTTACGAATGTTGATTTTTGTTAAAAAATAAAAAATAAGTATCATATAGACATATGAGATCTTATTTTGTTGCATTAATTCTAAGGGACATCATGGTTCAAACGGTTTCGAAAATGAATAAACGGTTCACGAGATAAATGGATTTGAATCTTGAAATTCTCTCACGTTCTCCCCTACAACACCGAACAACACGCTGCCACGTCGCTAGTATCGGCTTACCGCCCCACGTTCACTCACAAACCGCATGAATCTGAGCCGTTCCAAAGGATTAATACGAATGTTGTACACCGAAAGCTAGCTAAAAAAAGTCTTCCGAAGCTACGTAGGATTGCCGCCTTTTGTCGCCTGCGTGGACTGCGTGTTGTCTGCCTTGCGTGCGTGGGCCGTTGGGGGACGGAGACGGGCCATGAATAATTCAGCCCAGTAGAGTATTCGGTCAACCAAGCAGCTGTTGACGCGTCATAATTTGGCAGAACGCAGCAGCACACGCATGATTTGGCAGCACGCAGGATTTGGCAGCACATGCATGGTTAGTGCCACGCGCATCTATGCCTCTATTTACCTTTTCTCTTTCTTTCTCTTATATTTTATTTTATATTATTTCTCTTCCTTCTTTCTTCTTCTTATTTTTCTCCTATAATCGTCCTTTAGCTATTTCTTTCCTAAAATGTAATATTAGAATTATTATTCTATTATATTTATAATGTTTATTATTGTTTTGTTCCTAATGTATAATTTCTATGCATAGAAATGATTTTTTTCTCATATTTAAAATCTTTTATTCATATTATATAATTATGTGTTCTCATATTAGCATTTTCTTCTTATTTTTATTTTTGTTCGGTTTTATTTATTTTCTATATCTGTTAATTTATATACATTTTTCCATTTTATACTTACTTATTATATTTTTTATTTTTCCTTACTTATTTTATTTTATTTTATATTATGTAATTTTATTATTTATACATTTCTTTTTTACCCTTACTTACCATGTGTATATATTTGTTCGTCGTGTGTATATATTTGTTCACAACGTAGACTCATTTGTTCGCTATGTATAATAATTTGTTCATGACGTGGACTTACATGTTCTCCATGTGCAGTAATTTATTCGTAAGGTGGACAGATTTGTTCTCCATGTGCAGTAATTTGTTCGCAACATAGATTATTGTGTTCTCCATTTGGAGCAATTTGTTTGCAAGGTGGACTCATTTGTTCTTGATGTGCACTAATTTGTTCGCAATGTGGACTTACATGTTCTCCATGTGCACTATTTTGTTCGCAACGTGGATTCTTCTGTTCTCCATGTGCAGTAATTTGTTCGCAATGTAGACTCATTTGTTCTAATTTGATAAAAAAATATTCGCAAAAAATATTATCTAAATATAGTAAAGTAAGAATTTGTTTTGAAGATTTTATCACAATAAGTATTATGGTGCGATCAAAATTTAATTTGAATGCTTGGTTTAAAAGATACGGCTTTTTTCTAAACTCTATCGTATGAAAGTGTGTGTTGCTTTTTCTGCTGGTCCATTCTTCACGTGACAGACGTCCGCTGACGAAATAGCCCAACATCAGCCCAATAAAAAATCGAAAGCACGTTCGCTCCTTCAGGCGACACATGTCTTCGCATCACGGTCGTGATGCCTAGATGCGCCCAGCGCCGCCCCCTTCTCCTTCTCATTGCTTCCCACGGCGCCTCCCCACCGCTGGATACGGAGCCCCCACCCGCTCCTAGACTGCATCAAGCCCTTCTCCTACTAGATCAAACTCCACGCTAGATTGAGGTCCCCTCGTTGGATTAGAGGCCATGGTGATGGAGTACAGCACGGTCCCTCGATTTGGGCCGATCTTGTGGAGGTTGCCATCTTCTTAGATAAAGAGCAAATCCGGCCTACTATATCCATACGATGGATATATACAGTCAACAATTATAATTACAGAGTTCTTAAACTCAAAACCTCAAAAATAAAGAGCTCAAATCACAAGAAAGAAAATCTAAGACAAAAAAAGAAAACTAGAAGACTAAGCATCAATCTTTTTTCTTGTCAATCTCTCAATCTTGAATTGCTTTTATGCAGCACCAATCCATCCCATCTCTCGTCTACTTAGAAACTTGATACCTGGGAATCGTTCTGCCAGAAAACTTATCTTCGTTTGCTCGCTAACATCATCACAACCGCAAAAACAAACTCCGTCTAGAAAGAATATCGATTCAGAGGACCTCCATGACGACACCTCTAAGAAGGACATGACGTCGAATGCGTCGTCGTCGCCTATCCGGCAGAGCCGGAGTTAGATTTTCATCCGGAAGACCACTAACCTTTGTAGAAAACACCACAGCAATGCCTCAAACGAGGAGAACGGTATCCCAGCGCCGCCGTTGTCGATAGGGGTGGATGTCGAGCCAGCTCGGCTCGTTTTGGCTCGGATCGTTCGAGCTCGTTAGCCAAACGAGCCAACTCGGCTCGGCTCGTTAAGAAAACGAGCAAAAATCTTGGCTCGGCTCACTAAGCTCGCGAGCTGGCTCGTTAAGCTCGCGAGCTAGAGTTAAATTAAAATTGTCATAATAATATATAATATAAAAAATATAATATTGATATGGTCTTAATACATTCAAAATCTACTCTGTCACACTATAATAAACGAAAATAACCATAACATCATTTAGAACTACGCATATAGCTCTTTGGCTCGCGAGCCAGCTCAAACTCGCTCGTTATACTAACGAGCAAAAACTCTTGCTCAGCTTGTTAGAAATATGGACCAATCCGAGCCGAGCCGAGCCGGGTACGATCCGAGCGAACTAACGAGCTTCAAGCATTTTGTCCAGCCCTAGTTCTCGACACTGACCCAACAGTCAGATGAAGCTTTCACTTGGAACTTTGCACGACAACCTATCACGTCAAAAAGCCCGTTGATTGTACCTCTATCGCGAGCAAGATTGGTGCCGAGAAGCACCAGCTTCGACCATGGCCTCTCCAACCGCGAGACTCAGAGGAGATGAGGACCTGATGCGCGGCCGACCACCACATGGCCGCACACGCACCACATCGCCTCCATCGGCCATGACCTTCAAAGGGGAACGGGCGACACAATATCCCCCGAACGCCGGCCACCGACGTCGAGGAGGGAGGTTCCCACAGCCCATAGGGCGCCTGGGCAGCCACAGCACGCCGTCCCCTCCGCCTGCTGCTCTCACGCCGCCACAGCCCATGCTTTAGATCTGGATCTCATGAGGAACTAGAGGAGAGTGGAGGGGGATGGAAAGAAGGGAAGGTCGAGAGAGGAGAGGAGGTGGGGGCCACCGCCGTCCTTGCTATGGCGACGGCGGCCGGGGGCGCTCCTGGCTAGTGGCCGGGCGGGGAAGCGCCCTCCTCTTTTTTCGTAGGTGGAGCTTGCCATCTGAGATCCCATGCTGGCCCTCCCCGAGCTCGAGCTCCAGATCTTTAGCGGCTCCGTTCAACCCAGCAATGGAAAGTCGAGGTCCATGACTGTCAGTGCCAACGGCTTGGACCTCCCTGAGTGTGCGCTGCGGCAGCGCTCCTCCATGATTGCGACCGAGGCGCTTCATCCCAGTTCAAGTGGGAGGATCCGACCATTAGTTTGGCAAGGAGCAGGTGGCCGTCGATGAGAAAGGATTGGAGCTCGAGCCCTAACGGTGGTGGGAGCAAGAACAAGATGGGAGACAGATGGGTCTATAAAGACCACTTTTTCACACATTCCTAGTGCCCTAATATATATCAAGTTTCACACGACAACTAATGGAGCTAAATTTTAGAGTGACAACCCAACACTCGTAACTAAACTTTTACTACTACCATCGCACACTTAGGGGTGGGAAGGAATCATAACCTTTATGTCTCATTCACAATCTAACTTGACCCTAGTTAATTTTAGCTTAAAACCTAATAATGTTTTGGTCTAATTCTAATTGAGCCCGATCCTTACAATTTCTAGGATAAAATTTCCTTACCATCCGGCACACGACCCAAACAAAACTTCCGGGAGCCAACATTGAGATATTTGAACGGGATGGCCGCGAACACCGCCACAGCTTATACTCTCGCGGAGCACACTGGAATACCACAGTCCGTGAGTGGCTGAACACAATGTTCTCCAATCACATGGACACAGTCAGTAGTCATTTGCTAAATTGTATATAATCCGTTAGATTAATTAGGCTCATAGCCTAATAAAAAGATATTTAATCAGTTAAATACCAAGGCCCAATTTAATGCTATGTGTTACTACGTATAAGTGGGAGGATGCATGTATTCGTGGGTGTAAATTGTGCAGGCATAAACATCATTTGAGATAAAGTACAAACATTGCATGCCTGCAGTAGTGCTGGCAATTGCTAAGGTACTCCTAAATAAATGTAGATCGTTGATCTAATACTATATAACTTCTTACCAGGTAATAAATTAATTAATTAAAAATTTAAGGAAAATATATAACTTCCATGGACCTGCTGGTCATGACGTCGTGTGCACGTTCTGGTCGTGTTAGCGGTAGTGTGCACGTTCTGGCCGCTTTTTTAGATTACACAGTACAACAAAGACGCTCACACACGTACATGTGCATGTGCATGATGTGAGCGGACATCATCGATCATCTGCCATTTTTTTAGTCCACTGATCAAGCCTACCTACGAACGAGGCCATATTGTGAGTGGGGACCCAATTCTGCCGCTACCTTTCAAAAATATTCTCAGTGTAATTTCTCATATAGCATCCTAGTTTTAGTATGTTTATTGTTTTGGACTTTTAAATATGTTTAATTTAATATACTTTAACATGTTTAATTTCTTAGAATTGTTTATATGCTCCAGGCTTTATTGGAAATTATTGTCTTATATATGCTTACATAAAATATTTTATGTGCATGTTTAAATAATAGAAATTTTATGTTAATTTCTCTAAGTCTAAGGTGTGCGCAAGCCTAGTACGCATACCACACCAAGACGAGGGGGCAACAAATTAAACTCCAGGATTCAAGCCAAAAACCAATACTTTAGTCATGCATGCAAATCACTTCGTTCTTCTCCCCGCAAATTAATACAGCCACATTGAAACGAGAAGGCCCCTAAGAAATCGCAAAAAGTGAAATTCACCGTACGCTAAGAAACCGGAATGGAGGGAGAGTACTAAATCTGAACCTCCTTAGGTCTTTATTCTTCTTAATAGTTAAATCTAATTCATAGTTTCATACACATGATAATTGTGGAACTTTGTAATTTTTTAGTAAAATAATTGACTGCATACTATAGATCGATTTGTCCTCTCTTGTTGTAATAATTGGCTGCATACATTCCTATAGAAACAATAAAATTGCAAGGCAGTGGATAATTAAAAATATGCAATGAAATACCATGTAGCCAATTTGTTTTTTTTTGTTGAAGAGAATCTTGTGGATATATGTTTGTTCTAGTACGATATCTTGTACACAAATTGTATGTGAACTCGTTTCAGTGCACCTCTTTGAAGATTTAAAAATTATCTATCTATATCTATACTATAAAGATTCAAAAAATTTTATAGACCGTGGACCCACCAGTCATTGAAACATTACCCCCTCCTAACGACCCCACATGTCAAGCCCGTTTTTCGTCAAAGTTTTGACAACCGACGGACCCACCAGCCATTGAAACACTACCCCTCCTAGCGACCCTATCTATCAGGCCTTTTTTCGTCAAACTCTCCGTCTGCCTCGTCTATCTCTGTAGTATGGATTCGTCGAGTTCGTAACCAGCACGGTCTATGGCCAACTATCTGTTATAAAATTTTATTTTCTTTTAAATGTGTGTCACACGTGTGTTTTTTCTAATCTATATTTTAAAGATCTAAAACTTTCGAGACCGACGGGCCCATAAATCAGCCACAGTAGAAATTTTTTTGAACCCACGATTTTTGTCGGACTCTTTAGTCACACTTTTGAAGAAATTATAAAACGTTACGACTCATCATGATTTAAACGGTCGCACTTTTTAAATTAGACGATGATAGTATTTTCTATTAAACGTGTGTCGCACGTGCGTTCTTGCTAGTAAAACAAAATAATAATTATATTTGTACCGATTGCCCCAACCATTGGCACATATCTGTTTTCTTTTGTTTTGCGAAAGATCAGTACAACATAAACACTCATACGCATGCGCACTCATCCCTATAAATACATGTAACACCTTAGCCGAATAGTCACTTTCGAGAGATTGGGCCAAAAATTACCTTGTCGATGAGTACATTGCCTATTACTGAAAAAATAGCGCCGATTAAAATCCTAAAATAAATCCAGAAAAATACACAAACCTGTTGTGGTCATACACTCGGCCTACCCAGCCCCTTCGTGATTAGATTCCATATATGCTTCCCTCCTTACTATAAGAAAAGAAGAATTGTGTTCCAGTGTCCACGGATGTTGTCGTCTGTCACGTTCTCACCGACACCCACATCACGTGTCCTTCCAAGCTGATAGGCAGTCTATTATTAGATGATCCTCTGCCTTGTATATTGTCTCGCTTCAGCGCAAAGTGATAATCTTTCACTTTGACCAGCCAAAGATCGGAAAACGACTTTGGATACTGTAGTGATAGACCGGCGCTCGACAATCCCAGCTAATAAGATCCCAATGCATGCAACAAGCACACGGTCGTCCGGCGGTCCCCCTACCCAAATGACACCGTTAATTTGTTGATGCCGACGCATCATATGACCCAAACTGTCTATGCACTTCCACGAGCGGAGGCGTGCCCAACGAAACATAACTATTGAGCATACCGTAACGAATCTTGCTGCCCGGAGTTGGAGAAGCGTCAACAAAGTTCAGATGACATATACAACGACGAGGAGAAATAGCGTGGAGCGTCATTTAACATTCACCAGTGATTCGAAAACTGATTTCCAACCTTTCATTTCCAACCATTCATTTCCTTCCGAAAAAGTAAAACTATCGATCTATGTATGATAGTCATTAACATGCATGTGCCCTCCAAGAGTATAGTACAAACATCAAAACCAGCTGCATGCAGGCTGCCATATTCTCAGGATCGTCCCTAGCTTGCTGCTGCTAGTCGATCTAGCAGTTGTTGTCAGTTGTCAACCTCCTTGGCAACAGCATCCTTGTCACCCCCGATATTACTATTGCCGACACCGTCATCACCAACGCGACGAGCGAACTTCTTGGACGAGGTGTTGTGGGGCTTCCCAACCGGGTACTTGACGGCATTGAGCCCAATCTTGCGCAGCGCAGCCTTGCCGAGGTCGACGCCACACATGTCGGAGAGGCGGACGAGATAGAGGAGCACGTCGGCGAGCTCCTCGCCGAGGTGCTCCATCTCCCTGTCTTCCCACCCCGGCAGGCCCCGGGGCACCTCGCCCTTCCACTGGAAGATCTCCGAGAGCTCCCCAACCTCACCCACCTGCAATGCAAGTTATGTCGCAACAGCACGAGATGGCGTCAACAACAGCCAGGATGACTGCACACACTGAAATTCAATCAAACACATGAGTAAATGTTGGCGAGCGGTCAGCAACAGGTGCTGCACTAGGACTGAACACAGGGGAATGGATCAGCGGATTGGCAGCTTGCTGGTGGTGAGGCTCTGTCTGTGACCACCTCACAGCAGCATCATGCTGTTTATGGCCATGCCAGTGTTGCAAAATTTAATTTCTGCAGCAGCACACAGCTAGTACACGACGAACAGAAAGGACCTACATGACGCTTGGTTGCAAAAAAGACAGGGCGCTGACAGTCATAATCGTAACTACATTAATGGAAAAGTAACAACTACAAAAGAAGGTAAACTCGTGTAGCGCAATAGGGTGCAATGTTTTCTTGTTTCTTTCATAGTTGGTTTTCATGTTCCCTGGGGGAACATGGATATGTCGTTTTCGGTCCTAGTAGTGTGCACATCTTATTCAAAGTCTGAATAATAAGGGCCCTCATCAGACGCATACAAACAAGGAAGAAGATCCACTCAGATCAACTTTTTATATTGTAAAGTATGCATGGCTGTTCCAAAGTCTAGTCTAGTTTATACGAGAGAATGAAGACGATCAGGTTTGGTAATACACATACTTTTCTTCCAGTCACGCATAGCTTTTGATGTTCTACCAAATTAGCTACTGTATGTGTACTATATAGTAATAACTAAGAAGAAAGATCTCGCCATTATCTTGTACTAATTTAGGAAGACAATAAATGAGAAATGAGGAAAAGATGCTGTCATAAATATAATAGAAAACAAGAAGAAAAACTGGGAGAAGAGGACAAATATTTTGGATGGGATTGGGGACAAGTATCGTTTTGTTTCATTGCGTACATCCCGAAAGGAAAAGAACCCCCATCTATTCTCGACAAGAAACAAGAACTCGACAACAAACAAAGCATGGCAGAAAACCCAGGACCACGCACAACTAACGCGTCCCGGATTAGGCCAGCACAGCAAGAACAAAAACCTCGCATACGAAGTCGGCAAGAACGTAACGCATCTGGCGATGAAATGAGAGAATTTCTCATAGGTACGGGCGCAGAAAGGATCGAATTAATAACGCATGCAAGGGAATGTGAGGCGAGAAGATCGACGGCGGGAGGGTAGACGGCGGCGTACCATGGCGAGGAGGAGGTTCCTGGGGCTGTGGAACTGGTCCCAGTCCCGCTCCCTGGCGAAGTCGGCCATCCGCTTCCTCAGATCCTCCAGCGTCACCGCCGCCGCCGTTTCTCCGACGCCCTTGCCGGCCGGCGCCGCCTGCTGCCCGCCGCCGTCCATCTCTGTCTCACTGATCCGACTGGGAATGGGAAGGGAGAAAGGGGAGATGAGGAGGCCTGCACAAGTCTGGAGGGAGGCGGCTCGTCTTTGGGTTGGCTTTTATAGCGGCGGGGAGAGGAAGCGGAGGCGAGGAAGGCGTGCGGATTTGTCTCGCTGCTCCATTTTGGGTTGGACATGGACCGGGGCCCGTGGGCCGCCACCTGCGCGGTGGTTTCGTGCAGGCCTATTTTTGTACGTGGATGTGGCCCGCCATATGTGCGTGTGGCGCACCATGTTTTCTTCGGCAAAAAGTCCATTCCACAACCCTCATCTATCGTCGTCGTCTGATTTTAGACCCTCAACCGCGAAACCAACTGTTCAGGACACCCGAACTATTGAAACTGTCCATTTTTCAACCCTCGGTGGTTTTGATGGCTGTTTTGGCCTACGTGGCGCCACATAGGCATGTCTGACGTGGAGTTGAGTCTGACGTGGAGTCCGATCTGAGAGGGAACGCTACAGGCTATTGCGCATACGCCCGTCGCCGCCGTCCGCCCGTGTTCGCCATGGGGCTCTTCACGCTCCCGCACCGTGCGTCCGCTAGGATCGCAGCCACGGCGTCTGCCGCCGCGCGCTCGCAGCCACAGTCGTCGTGCGCCGCGGAGGTGGTCAGCTCGCCCCGTGCCGCTGCTACTCCCACGCGCCCGTACATATCCACGCGGGGGAGGGCTCCCCATGCTCGCCCGCCGTGTAGGAGCCGTCAGACGTCGCCGCAGCGATGCCGTCCACGAGCCAGATTCGGCACGCCGGCCGCCCCTGCTCGCCGCCGCCTGGGAGCTCCGCCAAAATCTGCAGCCGGCGCGCCACGGGAGCCTAGTCCACAAGCTCCGTCGCCGAGGCCGCCTCGCCGACGTGCTCGAGCTTCGCCGCCAGAGCCAGCCGTCATCATCGCCATTACGGGAGAGGGGGCGGAGCTCGAGGCCGCGGGAAGCTCCGCCGTCGCCGGCCCGAGCTCGAGGCTTCGGGAAGCCGGCCGACACCGCTACCCTGGGTCCGCGTAGGGCGGCCGGCGCTGCCCGGCGCTCGTCCTGGCCGGCGGAGAGGGTAGAGAATAGGAGGACAGGGGAAGGGCAGAGCAGGAGACGGGGAAGGAGGGAGGGGGCCAGTGGAGAGAGAGGGGACATACCGCCCGCTCGAGCTCTGGCCCGACGTGTACCGCCCGCTCGAGCTCCTCGGATGCCGGATCCATGTTGGCGGTGGCGAGGACGGGGGCAGGGGCGTCCCGGGCCGGGAGGCTCACCTCGCCTCACCCGCGGCGGCGGGCGAGCATGGTTTTGGCGCGGCGGCCTGGGGTGGATGCGGGGCCGCGGCGGCTGGGGGACGAGGCGGGGCTACGGCGCGCTGACGCGCGGGGAAGGATGGGAGGGGCTGCGGCGCGGGGGATGTGGAGGGCGGCTATGGGGGAGGGGAGGGGGCAGAGGCGCCAGTGGAGTGGGGGAGGGGCGGCGGCGCCGGTGAGGTGGGGGATGGGGAGCGAGTGCGGGCGAGGCAGAGGGAGGCGGAGGGAGATAGTGAGGAGGGAGGAAGGAGAAAACGTAAATATATATGACACGTGGACTCCACGTCAGACTCAACTCCAGGTTAGACATGCCTATGCGGCGCCACGTAGGTCAAAACAGCCATCAAACCCATCAAGAGTTGAAAAATGGACGGTTTCAATAGTTCGGGTGCCCTGAACAGCTGGTTTCGCGGTTGAGGGTATAAAATCAGACGACGGCGATGGATGAGGGTTGTGGAATAGACTTTTTCCTTTTCTTCGGGAATGGCCCACCAATTGATCGGGGGAAGCTTCTGCATACCAGCATCGCATTGCTGCAAATCAATGAAACATGTTCAGACGTTTCAATGAATTTTCTATCACTTCTAATCTGCCATATACGAGTACTTCTCCATACATTGTGCCCGGAACCAGTAGAGATACCAATTGCACTTACACACAACATGCTACTGCATTTGCTAATATGCTGCTGCATGTGCCATTACCAGATCTCGACTCTAACCCATGGCCATCATCGCTCGACAAGCTATATTTCAGAGTGTGACAACAGTACTGAAACCAAGCTGTTGCTACTACTACCATTGTACACAAACACCAAAGAACAACCAATTATATAAAACGGGCCGACAGTGCAACCAAACCTTATGAGATGGGCACGAAAATTGCCCCAGATTTAAATTTCTCAGAGCATACTCCAATCGCGCGATAAGCGAACTTGTGAGCTACACAACGGGCAAGAAAAGCACAATTGGATGAGGAATCATGGCAGTAACCACAACACTTAGCAGCTTTCACTCAAACAAAGTGCAGGTTTACTTATGCGGTGACGCTAAACAGGCATAATTAACAAAATCCTCCACAAGTACATATCCTGTAAAAGGTAAACATGACAGGAGTTGCTTGGCAGGACATCATTCTTTCATCACCCTGTAACAAACGTCAGGAGACTAGTCACCCTTGCGGCGGAAAGAGCAGCCCTCGGTAAGCCTGGCCTTCCCACCAGTTGGTTGGCATAGCACCGTCTGGCAGCCAGGGCACACCACCACGGTCTGGGAGTGGCTGAAAACAGTGGTTCTGCAATCACATTAACAGAGGGTAAGATACTGCTAACAAACCTTTGGTTTGATCAGCATGACACAAAAACAGACACAGAGCTTCCAAATCTACTGCAATCAATTTATGTTCATACTGCAACTGATCAAGCAAAAGTCCCTGGACCACTACTAGGATGATCACATAGAAGTTTAGCATCCAAAGGACAGGGACAAGTGCAAACCAAAGCTTGGAGATGACAATAATATCAAATTCACTGGAATCAATTCATAATAGCTGCGCTTGCAATAAATCAAGCTAAAGCATTGCGCCACAGTATTCTTTTAAAAATAAACTACTTGCATTATCACTAAAATCACCCAACACTAAAGCAAGACACTTTGTATGCAAGATAATAACAAAATCAGAGGGGTACCAATAGCAGTTTCCATCAACATTTCTTCATGTTGTGCTATGATAACAATCTAGAAAACTTTTCCTAGACCCTAATAATAAAAATGAAATTGAACCAAATTAAGATGCTTCCATCGGTCAATTGTAAGATTCCAATAATTGAATGAATGTTTTATCACCTTACATAATAGTAATTGCATCCCTACTTGCAAAATATCGAGTAGAGCCCCAAGAAAATTGTATTGAATGAAAGTCAGTGACACCACATTTACAGAACGCATCAAACATGATGAATGCTCTCCATTTTTTGTTTAAATGACGTTCAGACAGAAACTTTGGGCTGCTACCATTACAAGTTCTGGTCAGGGCTGTCAATTATTCGCAAAAACAGAGTAAGTAGACAACTAGCAAGATCCACACAATCTCTCAACCTTCTTGAATTCACAAGAAGGTGAAATAACTTGCCTAAATGCAGTTTGTATACCATTCAAAAGTCATAAAGTGCAAACACAGGCAAAGTATCGATCGACAATCTATAAACATTCTACCCACGAATCAATCAAAGCAACAGACAGTGCTCTCGATTGCAATTCCAGAAACAAAAGAAAATATGAGGGGACCGAGGATCGGGAAGCCTTACATGCTGAAACAGCCCTGGCACTTGACATCCTGCACGGATCGAAAACAAAACACAGGGAAAACACAATTAGAGCCAGGTTTCCAATCAAACGACAAAAAGACAAACACATCCCACAGATCAGAGGTGATTTACGCCACCCATCACGCAGACTGAGAGAAGGGCATAAACGCGTACCATGAAGAAGGAGTTGGGGGACTGGACGAGGCGCTTCTTCTTGTGCTTGAGCTTCTCGAGCTCCGCCGGCGGGTTGAGCAGGTCGATGTCGTTCTGCAGCACCTGCTCCGATTCCCCAAGAAACAAACAAGGTAAACATCAGATCGGAAGAGCAAGCAACCACGCGGAGAAACGAAATCGAAATGGAAAGTTAAAAGGCAAACACGCGGCCGAATCAGCCAGCGCACCATCTTGGAGACGCGGCCGCCGCCTTGAGCACTCCGGCGATGGAGGATGGGAAGGAGCGAGAGGAGGCGAAGGAGAGGTGGCGGCGGGAAGAAAGGGGGCTAGGGCTGGAAGAGGAGGCTCCGGGAATGCGAGGGTGGATGCTTTATATGCGGCGGTGCTGAATCTGAGACGTCCATCGATGTTCTCCATTCATCTGGGCCGTCCGTGTGATTGGACCCGCCGGCTTTGACGACGCAGGGAGATCAATTTTTCTGATACTTTCAAATCATGTCCATGCATAGGACGCGTTTGTTGCGTTTTTTTTGTAAAATATATATGCAATCCATTTGGTTAGTTGTGTTGAATTCTTTTCTAATTAAGAAAAATATCGGGCTTAACATTCAGCAAGTGAGTGTTTACAGCCAACGAGCACAATTAAAATGGGCTTTAACCCCACCGAGACGCCATCAGGTTAAAAGAAACCAGCAGCACAATTCACAGATGTAATGCCTCAAAAAAAAAAGAAAGGAAAATGAACTAAACGCTCAGATCGTACCCAAACTAGGCCTTGATTTTCTGGTGCTCTAACCAAATTTGCTGAAAACTTCCATTGATGTAACTTCTAAATTATGGCAACATTTCTTTAGGAGATCAACCTCTTCCTCTTTAGATAGCTGCGCCCATGTCCTGATCCAGTATATCGCTCTAAAATCAGCTGCAAAGAAGCATTAGGAATATTTCTTTTGAACACCACATCATTATGGTTTAACCACGTGGCCCAAGTTAGGGTTGATGCAACCATTAAAATTTGATTTCTAAGTTTGTGATGGAAACTTCTAAGCCATCCACCAAACATATCAGCTACATCAGCTGAAACCAAAAGTAATATAGATGATGTTCCAATAAAAACGTTTTGTATGCCACTCACAGAATGGATGTGTTTAGATCCGTGAAATAGGGTGAAAGGGGTTACATCGGACACTGTAGCGCATTGTAGCACTTTTCGTTTGTTTGTGGTAATTGTTGTCCTACCATGACCTAACTAGGCTCAAAAGATTCGTCTCGTCGTGTACATCAAAACTATGCAATTAGTTTTTTATTTACGTACACTTAATGATCCATGCATGTGTCATTTGCTATATTTAATGTTTTGATGTGATGTTGATGTGATGGAAAGTGTTTAGAAAGTTAGAGGAACTAAACACAACCAATAAGTGATGGATTGTCTCATCCCTCCTTTCCATCTCCTCTTAACAAGGTTGTCCTTTGTCAAGATAACGCCCTGTCTTAGATACCATAGAAAAATCTTTATCTTAAGTGGCACTTTAAGCTTTCATGAAGTACAGTTAACTTTGATAAAGTTTTATTTTTTGCATTATATCTTATACATTGAACAAATTGTAAATGCTCATGTTCTTATTTAGGTTCTAAAGAAATCTATCCTTCTGGTCACTTAAGTTAGCATTGGAAACTTTCTCAACCAAGTCTAGCCAGAGTCTTAGCCTCTCCCCTATCAGAAGCTCGTCTAAAAGAGACATTCAGAGGGCAACTGCCCATGACTTTAGCTACAGACTCATTTTTCTTTCTAACAGTCTGATAGAGGGACGGATATTTATGTCTAAAAGGTTCCTCTCCTATCCATTGGTCCTCCCAAAACCTAGTTTGATGATAGAAATGGACTTCAAACGAGCCTCTTGGCAGGAACAGATCTTTGATGTCCATCAATCCCGACCAGAATTGTGAGTCTGCTGGTTGCTTTATTGCTTGGGACAGGGTCTTGTTTTTTATAGATATTTTCTTCTTAGAATTTCTTGTCAAACTCCCTCTTCATTCAACAGCTTATCCCACTTGCTTAACAAGCAAATATTTTGGACTTCTAGGTTCAAAATTTCTAGTCCCCCAACACATTTTGGTTTGCTTAAAATACTCCATCTAGCAAGTCTATATTTCTTTTTGTGCTCATCATTCTGCTAAAAAAACCTGGATCTATAGTAGTCCAGGCATTCTAATTTCTAATTTCTACAAGGAGTGTTATATGGCAAGAGGGGGAAGATATAAACATTTCTCTTAGTTTCTTACAAGGAAAAATCATTTTAGCATGGTTCTTCGGGTTTTCTCAAAAGAGGTAAAAGAGTTAAATACTCACTTAAAAACATAGCTTGATATGCTACCTTAGGGGGAAAAAAAGGATCATTTCCAACAGAAACAAAAATTTCAATAGATTACTACTTGTTACAAACAAACGCAAATATGGATTACAAACAACCACAACTTTTAACCTTGGCCACATCTGGTTGCTCTCTACCACAGCAAATTCTTTGAAATTAAGCAAGCAACATCCAACCATGTAACTCCACCAAAGTAGGGCATCAACGGACTCCCTCAAGTGTTGAAGTTAAGCACTCAGTTAACTATGTCTCCACATTCCACGATAAGAACAACAATATCCAATGCTTTTCGACAAACAAAACCGTCACACAGGTCCTAGCCTATTGACGCGCGACTTCGACATGCCACAAGGTGGTTTCAACAATGTTGAAGGTGCAGACGTCGCCAACCTTGATCTGGTTCTCCTTGCAGAACCTCTTCCAATTTAGACCCCGGACATAGTTGATGTCATTCTTGCAAGCGACCACACGCACCTGTCAAGACTTGGTGCTGCTCTTTGGGGTCTTCAGCGTGATGGTGCAAGGTTCCCTTAGTCCAATTGCATCACAAAAGGTTGGTGGCAAAGACTGCAAGAATACCAATTAATACCGACATTGGTCAGAAACTGGCTTCTATAAGCAATCATCAACAATACAAGTACTATCATATATAGATGGCATCAAATACTGACTCAAGACAGTTGAATTATAGTTCGATCATCATCATGTGAGGGTTTGGTAACACAAGAGCTGATAATACAAGGTACATTGGAATATTGATTTGTTTCCTCTTGTGGTGTGCACATACAGTATCGGTAACTAAACAGTGAATGGAACTGTCGGCTCTGTTTCTGCATTTAGAAATGTAAGCTTTTTGCAGAAATGCTATATTGTAGCAATTATTCCTGCTAAAAAAAATGGAAACAAGCTGTATCCAATTTCGCACTTGTTCATATCAATAGGGAAATGACTGTGCTTACAAGATATCTTTCCATTGTGCTGTTACTGATCTCCTTCATCCAACACTACCGGAAACACGTTGTCTGCCGTGCGTCCCAGGCGCACAGCGAAGCCCTGAAAACGCATGGCAAAGCCTTTGCCGTGTGTTTACCCATGTGCACAGCAAAGGCTACACGGCAAACAAATGCACGGCAAACAGGTCTTTGCCGTGCGCTTTATATCGGGCGCACGACGAAGGTGTTTGCCGTGCATTAAAGGCGGCGCACGGCATAAAAAAGTACATGCGCCGTGAACTTGGAGAAAACGGAGCAGATTCAAAATATTTGCCGTGTGCAGCTGTACAGCGCACGGCAAAGAATTTTTTACAAAATAAAAAAAATTGGATTCCGGCCGCCTCGCCGAGCCGCCAACCGTCCCGGCCGTGCCGCTGGCCGGCCGCCCTGCTGCGCCGCCCGCGGCCCTGGCAACCCGGCCGCGCCGCCCGTAGCTCGCTGGCCGCGCCGCCCGCAGCCCCGGCCGCCCGGCCGTGTCGCTCGCCGGCGACCTGGCCGCGCCGCTCGCCTCCCCTGCGCGTCGAGCCTCTACCGAGAGAGAGGAGAGAGATGAGAGAGAGAAGAAGGGGATAAGAAAGAAGATAAGAAGGCAGGGAGGGAGGGATCCATGTGTTTGCTTGTGGACCAATGAGAGGCCACCATTTTGAGTGTATGGATTGATGACGTGGCGAGTTGTGTTTCTTCTATGCATTTATAATAAAGATTTGAATGCCTAAACGATTTTAAATAAAAAAGTTGTAAACTACAAACTTTTATATTTCTTCGAGACCTACGACTTTGAAATAGAACATATTTTCATCGGAGGTCATTTGAAAATTTTAAAAATTTATGATTTCAAATTAGATACATTATAGAAATATTTTAAAGTATTAAACTATCTCAAATTAAAAAGTTGTCAGCTACTAAGTTTTATATTTCGTTGATATGAACAAGTTTGTAATAGAACATATTCACATTCGAGATCAATTGAAAATTTCAAATTTCAAATTACATAAATTATAATAATATTTTGAGTTATTAAATAATCTCAAATGCAAAAGTTGTCAACTACAAATTTTTATATTTCTTCGAGACCTACGACTTTCGTATAAAGAGGTTTTTAATATAAGATCATATAAAAAAGTTTGTATTTAAAAAATGCATTCACTAACTCTCTCATATACAATCACACATATACTTCTCATGAGATGTTTCGATTTTGTAAATATATCGTTATGAAAAAATGTGCGAAATTTTCTAAACTTTTTATTACAGCCTCTACATGTGATCCATCACTTCATGATAAATTTCATGATTTTTAGACTTAATTTGCTACCTTTGGAATTTAAAAATCATTTGGACACATGTTAGTGATCATATTTCTTGACATAAGATGTTTAAAATTTCTTTTTATTTCGTGGGTAAGGACTCAAATTGGTCTAAATGACATGAATATAATTTTTTACTCATTGTATTATATTATTTGAACCACTTGCAGTTTAAATTTGACTTACTCAAAAAATTGCTTGAAATGTAATTAATTAATTAATTATAGCAAATAAATATAAAAGTGTACCAAATTTTAATATGGAGTAATACATGTTGTACGTGGAGAGTAGAAAAAGTTTAGATGGGAGAAGATAAATATAACTATTAGTTGATTCAGAAGTGCTCCATTATATATTGAACACGTATTTAGAGCTTTGCCGTGCGCCACATCTTTGCCGTGCGTCTAAGGGAGGCGCACAGCCAAGTCACATCTTTGCCGTGCGTTTAGGAGTAGACGCACGGTAAAGGTAAAAAAAAAACTCGTCCGGCTAACGGTTGCTAACGGCCGGTGAGGAAAAAAACATTTGCCGTGCGCAAAAAAACGCATGGCAAACTCTAGTATTTGCCGTGCGTCGCAAAAAAGCACACGTTAAAGAGCTTCTTTGCCGTGCGCCAAAAAAACGCACGGCAAAGTTGAATTTACCGTGTGTTTTTTAGGGCGTACGGCAAAGAAGCTCTTTGCCGTGCGCCCGAAAAATGCGCACGACAAAGAGGCTAACGCACGGCAGCCTCTGCTTTTCGGGTAGTGCAAGCTGGTGGCCCAATCTCAAAGACGGATCTTCTCTTTGGTGACGGCGTGATAGAGTGACAGAGCCTTCTGGTCACTTCATAGTTTCCTACTGGAAGCAGGACTTTCCTGTTGCATTTGAATATACGCTAATGTCGATACTTGAAAGATGAAAGGGGCAAGTGCTTCGGTATTTAACTCATATAACAAAACTGGCTAACCTTTTTTTGTTATGACGTGTGATAGCGACATGCCATAGTGTGGTTTCATCAATATTGAAGGTGCAGATGTCACCTTCTTTGAGACTGTTATCCTGGCAGAACATCTTCCACCCCCGCACAATAACAAAGCTGTTGTTGCTGCATGGGACGCCCCTCACCTGCCATGATTTTGTACTGTTTGAGGTCTTGAGTGTTATTGTGCAAGGCTCCCGTAACCCAATTTCGGCACAAAGATTTTGACAGAGACCGCAGCAATTGCAATAATGGTTCAGTAAGAACTCAACAATCCACTCACTATATACGACAATGGATGAATAAACTTAATTTCTTTGGATTCAATAACAAAATCCTGAATGCAGACGCATGACAGAATCCATAAACATCTGATACCATCAAATCCAGCACTTAAAATATATTATAGTTAGTTACAACATCAAATGATCAAACGAACATGTTGATGTCTCCAAAAGGAAATCAAAAGTACTGACTACTGACAGGAGTCTCATACTCTAGTTGAGCATATGATTTTATAGTATTTAGTAGGAAAATGGTTGTGCTTACAAGCTTCTTTGTGATGCATGGTGACCCAATCTCATACACAGCATGCATCTTTGATTCATTGTTCATGTCAACTGTAGGGCCTTTTGGTTTCTTTTGTCCTTCCTGACTTGGGCAATCCTTCTCGCTCTTACGTTTCTGAATGAAATCAAATTGTGCTTCTGGCAGCTTACCAATATCTGGTAATGTTGGTACTTTTTTAGATAAAGGGAGTTCTTATTTCATTAAGATAATGAAAAGAGGTCCCAGTCTCTTCATCTAGAAATGAATTTGACCGTCAATTATTACAATTTCTGCTATGGAGTAGACTTCATCGCCCATATAGCAATCACACCCATCAGCCAAAAGAAAAAGGCTGAGCTGAAGCAAAAGTTTAACATCCGTTTAACCTATTGCTAAACCTCCACCCATGGCTGGCGAAAATCTCCATTGTCAAAGTTTCTAGGAGTCGACATGCATTTCTCATAAAGCTACGATCTTCCTCCTGCTGAAACACTGACCACATCCTGGTCCAATGTGTGCCCCTGTATATAACCTGCATAAATGAATAAATATGTGTTTTTATCAAATATCACATCATTTCGGCTTAACCATATAGCCCAGCACATGGCGCCTGCACCTGCAAGGATTATACTTTTGTCGTGTGTTGACACACAGTCTAACCAAGTGGTAAACATGTGAACCACACTAACCGGGCCTAAGCCCAAAGGTAATTTGTACCATACGCCAGATAAATTTAGCAAGTACATAATCAAAGAAAAGATGCTTTATTGTCTCATTAGCACCACAGAACCAATATTTTTCGTTGCCATGCCAATTTCTTTTAACTAAATTATCTTTAGTAAGCACTACTCCTTTGTACAGAACCAGAGGAATACTTTTACCTTCAAAGGCATCTTAAGTTTCCAAATTAATCTGTTCTGGGCTATACATTTGAATTGAGCTGCATTATACATAGATTAAGAAGAAAATTGTCCACTTGAAAGGAGCGACCATCTAAACAAATCAGGTTCATCAGTTAGCTGTGTATCCGAGATTCTTAGAACTAAAGTATTCCAAGAGTAAAGATTTTGCTCTACCAATGATCTCCGAAAAAGAAATGTTAAATGATGTTGTACTTAACATGTTAGCTACTGTGTCGCTCTTCCTCCTGACTATATTATATAAGTTTGGATATTGCTCTCTTAAAGTGGAGTTTCCTAGCCAAACATCCTCCCAAAACCTGATTTGCGTGTCATTCTGTAACTTAAACTTCCCAAACGACAGGAATTGATTTTTCACATTCATCAGGCCCACCCAGAATTGGGAGTCCCCAACTTTTTTCTCCACTTGAGTAATTGATTCAGTACCCATATACTTATTTCTCAGCAACTGTTGCAACACCCCCTCCTCATTAATTAGCATGAACAACCACTTACGAATTAAGCATTTATTTCGAATCTCTAAGTCTAGGATTCCCAATCCTCCTTGTTCTTTTAGTCTACAAATGATATTCCATTGTGCTAGCCTGTATTTCTTTTTATGATTATCTTCTTGCCAAAAAAACCAAGACCTATAGTAGTCAAGCTTTTTCAGTACTCCTTTTGGTACTTCAAAGAATGATAACATATAAAGAGCCAGGCTTGACAGCACAGAGTTAATCAAAACCACTCGTCCCCGTATGAAAGTAGTTTTCGTTTCCAACAACTAAGTCTTTTCTCAAATTTCTCCTCTATTACTTTCCAATCTGCATTACTTATATTTTTATGATGCATCGGTATACCTAAAAATCAAAATGGATATCGCCCCATCACACAACCAAAAAGTTGTGTATATTGGTCCTCATATTCTTTTGCATCTCCGTAGCAAAAAAGCTCACTTTTCTAGAAATTAATTTTAAGCCTCGATAACTACTCAAAAGCATATAGCAAGAGTTTCATATTCGTTGCTTGTTCTAAATTATGTTCCATAAACAGTATAGTGTCATCCGCGTATTGTAAAATAGACAAGCCTCCTTCAACGAGATCCGGCAGTAAACCCATTATTTGACCCTCTTCCTTGGCTCTGGATATTGATACTGCCAACATGTCTACTGTAAGATTAAAGAGCATAGAAGATAACGGATCTCCCTATTGTATCCCTCTTAGTTTGAATGTATCTACCTATATCATCATTCACCTTTATTCAGACACTTCCTTTACTTACAAAATTATCTATCTACTGACACCATTTTTTGGAGAAACCTTTCATCTGCAATGTTTGTTGTACAAAGGACCAATTAACTTTATCATATGCTTTTTCAAAATCCAATTTTAGAATAATCCCACTCTTTTTTTCCTGTGAAGTTCATGTATTGTTTCATGCAAAATTATGACCCCTTCCAGAATATTTATTCCCGGTAGGAAAGCAGACTGAGATGGGCTTATTAGACTATTAGCAATTCCAGTAATCCTGTTTACTGCCACCTTTGTAAAAATTTTGAAACTTACATTAAGTAGGCATATTGGACGAAATTGCTTGATATGTGTGGCCTCTTTCTGCTTTGGTACCAACGTGATGATGCCAAAATTAAGGCTATAAAGATTCAAAGTGCCATTATGAAACTCATTAAATAAAGCCAATAAGTCGTGCTTAATAATTTCCCAAAAGGTTTGATAGAATTCTGCTGGGAAACCATCCGGACCCGATGCTTTATTGTGTTTCATTTGTAATATCGCATCGTTAACCTCCTTTTCAGTGAACTGTGCTACCAATTTTTCATTATCCTCAACTGTTATTTGTGTTATGTCATCTGTTCTGGTTTCACCAGACTGAAACCCTCACATTCATTTGGGCCAAAAGGGCCTCTGTAATAATGTGTGATGTATGATTTCAGTTCTTCATCCCCCTTAATTACACGACAACCATCTTCCAGTTGAAAGATATGCGTGTTCCTATGTTTACCATTTGCTACTAGCTGGAAGTATTTTGTATTGCTGTCACCTTTCAGCAACTGCTCGGTTTTTGACCTTTGATGCCATTTGATTTCTTCCTCCCTTAACAACTGAACTAAATGGTCTTTTAAACAATGTTTTAAATCCACCTCATGTGGTTGTAACATTGTTGACTCTGCCTTTCTGTCCACTTGGTCTATTCTGTCTATGATATCTTTTTTTCTTTTCTATATGCACCACTTAAATTTGTTGCCCACCCTCTTAGATACTGCCTCAACCTTCTTATTTTATTCTGCCACCTCTCTAAATTTGTATTACCCTTATTTTCGTTTTGCCATACCTCTGCAACCAGATCATAGAAACCATCCCTAGCTAGCCAGCCTAGTTCAAATTTGAACAAATGCTTTGTGCTTGTTTGGGATGAGTCTCTAGTATATAACATTAGGGGAGTATGGTGAACTTTCTCTACTAAGGGCTTGCACTGTCGCTTTTGGATATTTTAATTCCCAATCAGTAGTTACTAAAATTCTATCAAGCTTTTCGTAAGTCGGTATTGGTAGGTTATTAGCCCATGTATATTGTCGACCAGATAGCTCTAATTCTCTTAAATCCAAACAGTTATAACAGCATTAAATAAGAATGACCATCGATCATTGTATCTGCTGTTATTCTTTTCCCTTGGGATCCTAATGATATTGAAATCCCCACCTACAAGGAAAGGTGTAAATTCCATAGAGCAAATGTGTACCAATTCCCGTAAAAAACTCTCCTTAAATTCATTTTGGGCAGCACCATAAACTGATATTAAAATCCATTCGAAATTATCGATTTTATTTCTAAGCTTAAACTTCACATAGAAGTCACCATGAGAAATATTTGCAACATCAAAAACTTCTAAATTAACTCCAATAAGATCCCCCCTGATCTACCTTTTGGTGGCGCCCAACTCCAAAGGAAGTTGTTGTCACCACAAAAGTGTGATAGTTCATGGGAGGTGAAATGATTTCTGCCAGTTTCAAGTAAACATATGAAATCTAAGTGTTCATCCCTGCTTGTGTCAAAAAGGAACCCCGCTTTAGCCAAGTCCCGAAGACCTCTGCTATTCCAGAACCTATATGACGTGCTGATTTTTCTCTATTTTTCTTTTTTTTTCTGTTCGAACCTGATTTGATTTTGTCATGTGTTTTTGGGGGGACAACTTTAAAGTCACTCCAATGACCGTTGTCTTCTCCCAACACATCCTCCACAATATCACTATTTGATGAGAGAAAACATAGAGATGAACTTCAGTATTTACCTCGCAGTCATATCCACTGCTAACAGATAAAAAAATGACTATGATAAACATGTTTATGTTTTGTTCACCTTGCTGAATCGTGATGTCCTTGTGTTTGAGCTCTTTCAGGAATCCATTGGAGTCAAACATTTTGATTCTAAACGCCATGTTGCCTTCATGCTTTAACAGCAGAAAATCAGCTCGAGTGATGCCATGAGATGCAAGGAACTGTGGCCAGTCACCTCTGAGAAACAGGCCGGACTGATCCATCTCGAGCTCAATGTGATAATATAAACCTTCTGCACAAGAGGGCAGAGAACGACTGCAAAACTTTTGTCCTTGTGCTCTTCATGGATATGATGTTGCACAAACTTAGCCGGCACTAGCTGCAATGACACATAAAAAGGGTAAAGTCAGACCATCCTAACAGCAGAGAGCACAGGGCAAAAAATGAATTAGCAACAAAAAAGGTCTGAAAGAAAATATGAGTTAGTTTGGACTGAATGTAGGAATTAATAATGGCATTAGGTAACAAGAAGTTAACCGAAGGATGGCATGGGATCCTAATGCGGTAAAGCTGATCTTCATGCAAATAAAGCTTCCTTATTATTCTAACATTGTAATTGTTGGAACCGAGTTGCTGCCTCGCTCTAACTCTCGCCGGACGGAGCTAGAAGAAGAACAGTAGACAAGAGACATTTTTCGGGGACGAACGCCGCGGCGCAACGGATGCCTGTATCTTGGCTTTCTATTGGATAAACATAACTCGGAACACCTAGTACACGAGCCTACACAGCCAGTTTATACCCCACGGCGACGCAGCGCCCCTGCACCCACCTAGCGAGCTTCACGCGCACGTACATGGCAGCCTGGACGACCTGGTTTCACGCGTTTGTGAGCCACATACTCCACCACACGAACGGGTCTCCATCTTTCTGGCATGGCGTGCTCCTGCATGCGCTCAACCGCCGAGACTTGGCCTCTGGACCCACGCGCACAACACGCACTCGATGCTACGGCCAGGCATCCTACACGGGCGCTCACCCTAAACAAGCTAACTAACTCAAACGAAAACGCGCACACACACGTGACCATCTCCTAACAACTTTAAACAGAACGTGGCCATACCGACGTTCTGGACGCAAACACAAGCACAGACTCGTGCGCCAGCGACCACGACATGAGCTAGCACGCCCCGGCCATGAACACCATGGCGTGGTTTATTCCAACAGTAATATGAGTAACAAGATCATTTGTCTCTGAGAATGAGCTTTACATTTTAATATGACTCTAAGATCGCAACATTACAAATAGTTTTCAGAGTCCAAGCAGACCACCTGAATTCAGGTCAAGAAGATCACAACTGTTCTTTGGGACTTTTACACGCGGGAATCCTTTTTACCTGCAGGTGGAGCGCCGAGGTCCATGATAACACAGTAGTCGCCGTCGAAGGCCTTGAGGGACAGGACGCTGCCGCCTTGGTGCCCGAGGATCAAGGACCACCTGAGCCCGACGCCGCACACTGCCGTGAAGTCCTTCCAGCCGCGTCCCAGGAACGCGCCGTCGCGGTCCCGCCCGACCTTGACGGGCCAGACCATGTCCTTGCCGCCGAACAAGACGACGACGCGGGCCTCCTCGACGTCGATCTCGTCGGCGAGCTCGACCCGTATGCGCTGCGAGTGCAAAAGATGGGTAATTTCCGGGACCAGCGTACGTCCATCCGGTAGAGCCAACGACATAACGTCGGTGGCGTCGGTCTCACCAGGCTGTCGGTGGTGAAAGGGAGCAGCAGCATCAGGTGCTTGGGCTTGCCGTTGGCGGGGACATGGTTGCCAGAGGACGCCATTCCGATCGGACGAAAGCTGCGACTCGGCTGGGTTCATTGAGTCCGGCAGTAGGTGTCGTTGAATAGTAGCTGAATTGCCCTGTATTACAAATATAGGCATGTTTGAGTACATTCAATCATACAAGAATCTTAATCGGTAGCAATATATGCTGCGTACGAAGAAGGGTGGGGACGCAGGCAAGCAAAAAAAGAAAGAAAAAAAAGTGAGAATATAACAAATTGAGACTGACCTCCAGCGATCACCTTTAATTTGATGTCGACGTTTGCTTGAGTGATGGATCTGGCCGTGATGGGTCCTTCGGCGGCTACATGGACAGCTGATTTAGTGACGGTTTGGGCGGAGGATCCGGCGGCGGTGACTACTGCTTCGGCGGTGGATCGGGTCACTGCGGTGACTGCTTCCGCGGCGAATCAGGTGGCAACAGCTACTTGAGCGGTGGATCTGGCGGCGGTGATTCCTTGGGTTGTGGATTTAGGAGCGGCGGGTTCTTGGGAGAGGTGAATCGGGCAGCTATTTGGGTGGCGGATCTGGCGGCTTGGGCGGCGGCAGCGGCTTCTACTTAGGCGGCGGATCTTGCGGCGGTGATTCCTTGGGCTGAGTATTTGGCAGCGGCGGGTTCTTGGGAGGTGGATCGGGCTGCTACTTGGGTGGCGGATCTGGCGGCTTGGGCGCCGGCGGCGGCTACTTAGGTGGATACGGAGGAAGGCTTCTATGACTCTTCTACTCCAAATAGGTTTTGGATACGGAAGTGCTCTTCTATGGCTGGCCTAGTCCGAGGTTAGAAGGTGGTACGGGAAATTGCCTCTATTGCGTGCAACTATGAACTAATATGCATGAGAGGACTCTTTGAAAAGGTCTCGTAGCGTCGTCCCTATGCGGCCACACCTCGTTAGTGTGATTTAAGAGGTTTGGCCACCTCGACATGGTTGGGTTTAAAGTTCCTTTGAACTTTTACGCGGCTTGTGGTGAAAGTATACAACCTTTACAGAGTATAAAACTAATATATCAGCCGTGCTCACGGTCAAGAGTGGACTGGACCCTCACATGATCAACTAACTTAAAGTTGATATTAATTTAATCTCTGGTTATTTTTGTGGTCTTGCTGAGTATCAATCATAAGTATACTCACCCTTGATAACCGCTGCTCAGAAAAAGAAGGTGTGTGAAGCTGATGAAGATGGTGATGAGTTCTAGGCATACCCAACCCCTAGTCGATTGCCTGTGAAGTTTAGGCCTTCGTTTCCAGGATATGTTGTATACTCTGATAGAATTGTAAGTCATTTATAATTATTTTACGTGATATTGTATATGTTATTCACTACTAGCTTATTGTATGTGTGAAACTTGATCCTCACACACATATAGTGTACAATACACTTGGTTTGTTTTCTAAAATCGGGTGTGACAAACACTCAGCAAATATGAAGGCTTTGCCGAGTGTGTTTTGGGCTAGACACTCGGCAAAGCCTAGGTGCATTGCCGAGTGCCTGGAGAAGACACTCGGCAAAGCGTCCGTTAAATTATACTTTGATGGGTTCATGACATGTTTTTCAAGGTCGTCCATTTCTTGATAAGGCAATTGATATTGTGGATGAAGCATGTGTCGTCACAAGAATGCAAACTGATAATCAACAGAAAGAGAGCAATGCACAACTCATCCCTAACGAGGTGATTCCCTAACAACAATCTTAATCGGTAGCAATATATGCCGCGTAGTATGAACAAGGATGGGGACGCCGACAAGCAAAAAAAGAAACAAGTGAGAATATAGAAAATTGAGACTGACGTCCAGTGATCATCTTTGATGTTGACGTTTGCTTAAGTGGCAGATCTGGCAGCGACGGGTGCTTCGGTGGCTACTTGGACAGCTGATTCAGTGACGGCTTAGCCGGAGGATCGAGCGGCGGCGACTACTGCTTCAACGGTGGATCAGGTGACTGCTTGGGCGGCGAATCAGGTGGCAACGACTGCTTGAGTGGCGAATCTGGTGGTGGTGATTCCTTGGCCTGCGGATCTGGTAGCGGCCAGTTCTTGGTGGGTGGATCGGGCGGCTACTTGGGTGGCAGATGTGGCGGCCTGGGCAGCGGCGACGACCACTACTGCTTCGGCGACAGATCGAGTGACTACGCCGAATCAGGTGGCAGCGGCTGCTTGAGTGGCGAATTTGGCGGCGGTGATCGATTCCTTGGGCTATGGATCTGGTAGCGGCGGGTTCTTGGGAGGTGGATCGGGCAGCTACTTGGGTGGTGGATCTGGCGGCTGGGGCGGCTACTTAGGTGGCGGATTAGGTGATGGCGGCGACTGTTTGGTCGGCGAATCTGGCTGCGGTTGTTCCTTTGGCAGCAAATCAGGCAACATCGGCTGCAGCTTGGGCAACGACTGCACTTTGGGTGGCGGATCGGGTGGCGGCAACTGCTTGGGCTAAGAATCGGGTGGCAGCAACAGTTGCTTGGGCGACGGATCGGGGGACAGTGGCGATTTCTTAGGAGGCGAATCAAGTGGCAGATTTGGAGTGGTGGGTGCTTAGGGCAAGTACAACGGTGGAGACAGCTGCTGTCTCTTTTACACAAACAGACAGCTGTCTATATGATAATTAATTCATCATTTGACACACAAACTCACTATGATCTAGTGCACAATTGATCTTTGTAGCTGTTTTTGTTGTATACATTAGACAATTAAAAAACATAGGCTGACAAGTGGGGCCGTGCTCCAACCTTATCTTCCACCTCCCCTCTCTTCGCCCCACACTCGATCGGATCCACCGACGACCTCGCTCATCTCCCCACAACCGACCGGATCCACCGACGACCTTGCTCATCTCCTCCTCCCTCCCTCCTCCTCCTCTCGCTCTCTCCATATCCGGCGAGGGGAACCGTCGAGGCCCCGCGGCGGGGCTCCCGCACGCGGCCGGTGGCCCCTTCCTCTTCTCTTCCTCCCCGCAGATCCAGACGGAGCGAGCTCGCGCGTGGCCGGCGTGGGGGAGCTCGTCCCGGCGGAGCTCTAGGTGGCCCGGCGCCGCGGCGCGGGGAGGGCGGCCCAGCTCGTCCTGGTCCGCTGTCGCCTGCTGCTGCCGCGCCCCACGACGAGGTGGCCCACGCTGTGGGTGTGGGCGCGGCAGTGGATGCGGGGAGCGGCGGGCCGGCCAGCGCTCCGGGTGTGGGGTGCGGCGGCAGCTGCTCTCCATCGACGCGCGAAGCTTCGGCGACGAAGGCGTGACGCTTTGGCGCGAATCGAATCCCCCGCGGGCGTGCAACGGATCCCATGCCGCCGTCGACTCCCAGCAACGAGCTGTACAACGGCCTTCTTCCTCGTCGAGACGCCTGCGAGCATGCGCCCGAGCCGTCACCGAACGAGACGACGGGTGAGCCTCGGCGCCCGTGCGCGGGGGTGTTTTTGCAAAATTTTGATGCATGTCGATGGGTCTCGCCGACCCATTGTACATGCCCTTAGGCAATGGATCGGGCAACGATGTCTGATTGGGCAATGGATTGGAACGGTTGCTTGGGCAGCGGATCTGGGGGCGACGATTGCATGGGTCACGAATCTGGCGGTGATGTCACTTCTAGATCGGGAAAGGGCAGCGATGGAGGTAGGATATATTGGATTAGAATGCGGAGGGGTAGGGAAGGAGGGGGAGAGTGGGTGGTCCCATAGTAACAGGAAACGGGGTCAGTGGCTCGTACCATGACCCGGGAACATCGTCCCAATTCGAGGGTCAGGGTCACCATGGGTCATCATCCCAATCCTCGCTGGATCATCGTGTCAATGAATTATGTCGAGCACGTCTAACCGGGGATACCCCAGCGAGTAGATTTGTGTGGGTCTCGCCGAGTTCTAGGAACAATAGTGCACGAACAAGACAATTTAGACAGGTTCGGGCCGCGAGTAGCGTAATACCCTACGTCCTGTATGGCTGATTGTATTATCCGTGAGGTCATACTGGTTGTACGTTTCGTGTGTTCTGATCCTGTTGGACCTGACCTTTCTGAGGGGTCTCTGCTCTGCCTTATATTGTCCGGGGAGCAGAGTTACAAGTCGGTTACAATATCCTAGTCGTATACAACTCGGAGTACTACAACAGAATACTTTGGGGAGTCTCCTATCAGTATACGACTAGTCTACCTAGTCGACTACGCCGTCTTGCACCATAGCCGACTAGTTTGAAGTAGTCGGATCAAACATTCCCTGTCGAGTGGTTCAATCCTTTATATGAATGGCCCTAGGGATCCTGGTCCCACAAGCCCCCGAGCATCTTGCGCCTTTGCTTCAAGTCTTGAATCTGCCTTCGAGTAGTTGGAGCTAAGCACAAGACGCTCAAGCTCTCTCTGACGAGTAGTTTACATTGGAGTGCATCTGTTGATGCACCCAATGGGTGTAGCCCCCGAGCCTCTGAGTAGTTGCGTGGAAACTAGTCGGAGGTTCAAAAACAGTCTTCTTGTCTTCATCTCGAGTAGTTCAATGGTGTGCGCCGAATAGGTGCACCCATTGGGGGTAGCCCCCGAGCTTCGAGTAGTTGCATGAAAACTAGTCGAAGGTCTGTAAATAATTATTCCTTAAATTTCGGAAATCAGATCCCGGATTATCCGCTAGCAGCCCCCGAGCTTTAAAGCAAATATCTTTGGTTTAAAGATCAGGACAAATCTTGTGATCTGTTGCCCAACTGAAAATCCAGATATCGCTCCTTTATCCCGAAAAATAGGCGGGAAAAACAGAACGTGGCGAGCCGCCGCCCCTGTAGCTTTACTGTAGCCCTAGCCTTGAAGCGTTATAAATCTCGATCTGCCTTTGTTGGGAATCACTTAGCCACCATAGACAATGCCTTGCGTCGCAAATACTCTGAGCGTAAGCCCCCGAGCGTTTGCGAATCCGGCTTCCAAGCCCCCGAGCTCGCATCATCGACGATGGGCCAGAAGAAGTCAGCAAGGAAGCCTGCCGCCGCTGGCGTTGAGGGTGCTGAGGGATCCCGCAGATCTGGGAAACGGGGTGCGGTGAAGGACACCACGACCAAACCGGCTTTTGACACGCCGCCGATGCCGCGAGTCGCCTGGAAGGAATGCACTGCCACTGAAGCGGAGCTTAATCGTCTCGTGGAGCAAGGTTTGCTGCTCTCCCAAACCATCCTTCAGTGGAAGTCGTGCTTGAAACAACTCTGGCCAACTGAAGATAGGCGAGAAATCCCTTTGTTTGTCTCTTTCTGTGAGCATGGGTTGGGTTTGCCTATCTCTTCCTTTTTCTAGGAATTTCTGTCTTTTTACAAACTCCAACTCCACCACCTGAACCTGAATGGGATCTTGTTCCTCTCCGTCTTTGTCCACGCATGTGAGACATTCCTTGGCATTAAGCCCATCCTTCCACTGTT
This sequence comes from Echinochloa phyllopogon, assembly GCA_033239725.1. Taxonomy (NCBI): domain Eukaryota; kingdom Viridiplantae; phylum Streptophyta; class Magnoliopsida; order Poales; family Poaceae; genus Echinochloa; species Echinochloa phyllopogon. The sequence continues at coordinate 20,234,815 of BTCW01000016.1, forward strand.
CCGATATCTGTACCACATCAAACCACAACCCACACACCAACAAACTGAAGTAGTCGGTGGGGCTGGCATCCAATTCCGCCAAGGCATGAGGGCAAAGTGGTTTGACATGCCCGTCATGGACTCTTGTGGAAACTGGAAGAACAAATGGTTCACCATCGGTAAGTGTACTCAACGCTAGACTTGTTATACTGTATTGCCGACTTGTTTGTCGTTGCATAAATCATGCCATGTGTTGAAATATTGCAGGAAACCACTCGATGAGCTATCCAGAGAGGGACAATTGGTACCCAAGGGACTTAAGCAACTGGAACCGTCGCCCATCTGCTGACGAAGTGAAGGACGTGCCCGCACTGATGGAGCGGGTTGCGTGGCTGAAGAGCAAAGGCCTCACCGGAGTTGGCATCGCCTTCAGCTTCATGAAGCAGAGAATACAGCCACTCCAAGAGCGTGCCCATCTCGGATACGAGTATGAGGGCACGTCGGATGGCTCCCGCATGACAGCAGAGGAGATATATGTTGACGCGGTGATGATGCGGCTAAGCCGAATGTTCACTGGTGTGAACGAGAAGCCGGTCATCATCGGAGAGTACTCTGCTGAGAACCCCCCACTTGTAAGTAATCGTAAGACTCGAATCTGACTTGTTTCACTCTTGAATTGTCTTGATAATATCGTGGTTGTATAGCCTGTAGAGCCCGCGCGATCTCCACTCACTGAAAGAGAGTGGAAAGAACTGGAGGAGGACTCTGAGAGGACTCCAAGCGCAGAGGGACCGGCCGGAGCTGGACAAGTCGCTGTGACCCAGGACTCTGAGCCGGAAGAAGAAGTAGAATTGCCCGCTCGAGGTCAAGGTAACTACTCTCTGAGCACTCCATCCTTTCTTGTATGAGCATAGAAATCTTATACAACTGTTGTTGTACTTGTTGTAGTGCCTGATGTGCCTCGCACGGCGAGGAAAAAACGGACGAACACAAGTCGGAGCGAGAACACCGTGTCGAGCGGAGAGCCTAACAAGCGTATCCGCTTGTCTTTAATGTTGACGTCGCCGCAGCTGTCTTCGAGCCGCAGTGCCATGGCGATTACTTCCACAGGCAGTACTACAAGCGTGAAGCAGGTAAAGCCTCTGATGAGGTTCAACTTCAAGCCTCTTGCTGCGCCAGCACCGCCACAACTGTAAGTAGTCGCCTACTCACATAGTCTTGTTGTTGTAAATGTGAGCTTGCATGATAGATATATGTCTTGATATGTCAGGCCAAATCCGGAGCTTGCGCCAGAGGAGGCCCCAAGTGGCATTGCAGGGGAAATGATGGAGACCCCGGCCGCCACCGAAGAAACTGCCACCATAGAGGTGCCAGAAGTAGTCGCTGTCCCTCTCGCTGCTGCTGAAGAGGACGCGCCACTGGAGAAGCCACCACTACAAGTCGAAGAAGGCGCACTCCCAAGTGCCGGGCCAAGCGACGTCGTCGCGCTGACTAATGTAGTCGAGCACCCAGCTACTCAGGTATGCCATGCATAACCAACTTGTAGCCTAGGTTCCTTTGATTATAGTACTGGTACTGATTCCAGTTGTGTGTTGCAAGGGAACACAAAAGGTAGACTTGCCGACACCCAGCGTTGAGGGCGCTGAATGTCGGAGTTAATCTTGCGGAAACAAGTGGTACTCAGCTAAACACTGTAAGTAGTCTATGAACTTGTAAATAAATTCGCAAGAAATAACTGTATAATAAATCAGCGTCTTGATATACAGGTTAATGTTACCACAATGAGGTCGGGGAACGATGGCGATCTGCTCCGCGACTACTTGCACAAGGCTCTGGTGAGTCTTATAACCTGTAAATCATGCATTGGCTGCATAGAGTAGTATATAATGCCTTGTTGTGCAGGCTTTGGTGGAAATCGTCGAGAATCCTGGTGACAGCCAGCTTCGCGCACGGATTCAAGAACTATCTGCTGACTTGACCGAGAAGTGCGAGGAGCTGGAGAAGGCAAAGCAGGAGCACAAGAAAGAACTTGACTACCTCAACGATCAGCTCACCGGTCTCGAAGATATCAAGGACCGCCTGGATGAACGAGTCACAAACTTGACCAAAGAGAATAGCGGTAAATTGTAACTCCCGCTATCCATGGTCTTGCTGATGCTAGACTTGGTCATGGAATAATGCTTGATCTGTCTTATACAGGTCTGAAAAAGAAACTCAGAGAGGCCGAAGACAACTCCACCTGCTGGTGCAACCTTGCGCAGCGACGAACTGAGGAGAATGCCAAGCTCCAAGAAGAAGTCGCCAAAGAGCGCCAGATCCGTAGTGACTGGGAAAAGCAGATCGAGATGCATCTGAAACTGGCACAAGACAAACAGCTGGAAGTGAACAACCTGATGGCTGCACAGAAAGAGCTAAAAGAAGCCGTAGAGCCCATCTTGGAGATGCTCGCTCCAGAAAGCCAAGCTGCACAGAGCCAATCATTCCTCGGCCGCCTCCGCCAAGTGCCAGAAGAAGTCGCAGACTTCTGCAAGGCCTCATTGAAAGATTGTGTGAACAAACTCTTGGCGCTATTCAAGGCGCACAACTCGTCAGCTAAGCTAGAACTGAAGTATCTGCCAACTGGAGTCACAACAGAGCAATATGAAGGCCTGGTAGCTGAAACAGAACCACTCGCTGAAGAGTTTGTTAACTCGTTAGAGCAGTAAGAGTCTGTTGACTTGTAATATTAAGTGTAATGCTTGTAATGAAGCAATGCTGTAAAACATTTGAAAGTACTTGATTGAAACAACTTGTTCGATTACGACTTGTGCTATGTGTAAGCTAGTCGTTTTATACACTGTTGTGTTTGATGAGTTGCAATTGAAGCGTAATCAAGTACTTGTAGTACTGAAAAACATAGCCATAACAACTTATAATAATAAGCGCCAGGATCATGTGTAGATCAAGTAGGTTAGGCAATTGAAAACCACTGATGTAGTATATCTAGTGCGAAAGTACTCGAGCGCGCAGACCATAGGTCGAAAAAAGCTTGTGAACTTAATCAAAAGTTCATTAAAACTAGTCTGTTGGAGATTGTAGATGGTTGCTGATGCAGAGCCAAGTTGCCACATATAGTGGGAGTACTGAATTTCGCACAAATGAAAAAGCAATATTGGCGTATGCTAAAACAGAGACTTGAATAAGCTCTTGCTATAAAGGAGCCTGATGTAGTCAGCGCAAGACACAGAGCAGCGCATCCTTGTAAAAAACATCAAACGAAACGAGGTAGACTGTTGCAACCGTGTGTAGGTTGGCGTTCCTCTATCAAGACTTCTGAGGCTTGGCGCCACCCTCTGATGAGAGTAGTCTTGGCTTCTTTTGACTTAGTTATATGACCAACTATCCTTGGTCTTTTGAATCTCATGACGATTCAAAAGCTGAACACAGGGTTCTCTGTTGAGAAGGGTGACCACGCATGTAATGGTCAATTCTCCTGTTGGAGAAGACACACAAATGATTGCATGAAAACCATCGGCGATAAAATCTGGATTTGACTAGTTTACTAGTCAGTGCTCGCATGTCTGAGCTGAAACTTTGCCGCCAGAGCGGGTGTGCCAAGTGCCAGAACTAGTCGATGACCACTGCAAAGCCATCCTGAAATGCCGCATGAGCAAAGTGCTGGCTGCATGTAAGACACATAACCCAAAGGCAAAGATTGAATTGAAATATCTGTCAGATAATACAACAGGACTTATGAGGCTCGGTGCCGCGTGAAAGAGAGCAGTCCTGGATCTTATTGACTGGTTTTATTACAAAAGCGCCCTGGGCAAAAGCTATGAAAGCAAAAGCATGACACAGGGTTCTCTGATGAGAATAAAATGTAACCATTGCAAGTAAATACTTGATAAAATGGATAAATAACTTTATTAATCTGACGATTACAAAGAATAAAGGAACCTGGAGACCCAATTATGGGTAGAATTTCTTCAGATGTTCAATGTTCCACACATTGGGCAACTCATCGCCCTCTTGAGTTTGGAGACGATAAGTTCCGGGCCCAATTACTTGTTTCACCAAGAACGGGCCTTCCCATTTTGACATGATCTTGTGTAGGCCATTTGTTTTCTATGCACGCCGAAGAACCAAGTCTCCTATGATGAAGGAGCGAGGCTGGACAGAGCACTGATGGTAGCGCCGTAGCCCTTCGAGATAGCGTGTGTTCTGGGTGAGAGCCGCCACTCGAGCTTCTTCGACACCGTCAATATCTTGGAGTCGTTCTTGTTGAGCGACTTGTTCATCGTAGTTTTCTAGTCGAGGGGAATTCCAGAGGAGATCAGCAGGCATGACTGCCGACCCATAGACTAGAAAATACGGAGTCTGTCCGGTTGCACGACTTGGTTGCGTGCGTAGCCCCCAAAGCACCGCTGACAATTCCTGAGCCCACTTGCCACCGTATTTCTTTAAGGGTTCATACAATCGAGGCTTTAAGCCTTGCAATAGCAGTCCATTAGCCTTCTCGACTTGTCCATTTGATCGTGGATGAGCAACCGATGCATAATGGAGTTCAATTGAATATTGGTCGCAATATGTCTGAAAGGCGTCACTTGTAAACACCGATCCGAGGTCTGTAATGATCTCGTGAGGTAAACCGAATCGCTGAATGATTCCATTGAAAAATTTGATCATATTCTCCGCTCGTGGGTGAACCAATGGCTGTGCTTCAATCCACTTGGTGAACTGTCAATGGCTACAATAAGCCACTCGAAACCACCAGGAGCTTTTGTTAGTGGACCAACAAGGTCAAGACCCCAGCATGCAAAGGGCCAAGACAATGGAATCATGCGTAGTTCGTGAGCTGGGACATGAGGCTGACGGGCGAAGAACTGACAGCCCTGACATCTCCTGACGATATCTTCAGCATCTTTCTTTACCGACGGCCAGAAGAACCCTGCTCTGTATGCCTTGCCGACTAGTGTGCATGAGGCAGCATGATTGCCACAAACGCCACTATGAATCTCTTCAAGTAATTTTCTGCCTTGATCGGCTGTGATACACTTCATCAAGACGTTGACTGATGCCCCACGTCGATAAAGTGTATTGTCAACCACCACATAGTGTGCGGCTCTGCGTTTGATACTGACTTGTTCACTTTCCTCTTTGGGCAGAGTGTGATCCCGTAGGTACTCGATGAATGAAGCCATCCAGTCTGTATCGATGACCATGACCTGGAGGTCAGGCCGTGTTTGCTCTGAAGTGTCGTCCGCAAGGACTGGTTCTTTGATAGATGGATGGTGCAACTCATGGACAAAGATCTCGGCTGGGACGTCTGCTCGTTGAGAGCCCAGTTTGGATAAAGCGTCGGCGGCTACATTGTAGTCACGGACGACATGATGAAATTCCAAACCAATGAAGTGACGTTCAAGCTTATGAACCTCTTTGACATATGCATCCATCGTTTCTTTGGTTGCATCTCAATCCTTGTTGACTTGGTTTATGGCTACCGCCGAGTCTCCATATACACAGAGACGTTTGATGCCAAGCGAAGCCGCTAAACGAAGACCATGCAGCATAGCTTCATACTCTGTTTCATTGTTGGTGACTTGGAAAAGGATCTGAAGAACGTATTTGAGTTGTTCTCCTTTGGGTGAGATCAGAAGAACTCCTGCTCCACCGCCTTCTAGCTTCAATGATCCATCAAAGTACATGACCCAGTGCTCTGGGCGAGTAGTTGATCTGGAATATTGGGTTTCCAACCACTCGACTGTGAAATCAGCTAGGGCTTGCGACTTGATTGCCGTCTGTGGAGCAAAAGTGAGATCATATGCGGCAATTTACGCTTTCCACTTGCTTATCCGTCCAGTTGCATCCGGGTTATTGAAAATTTCTCCCAGTGGAAATTTAGTCACGACAGTAATTGAAAAAGATTGAAAATAATGCCGTAACTTTCTTGAAGTAATGAATACCGCATAAAGAAGATTCTGGACTTGAGGATAGCGACTCTTGGACGCAGAGAATACCTCACTTTTCTAGTAGACCGGCCGCTGTACTGGATAGACATGGCCTTCTTCCTTGCTCTCAACCACGATGACCGTACTGACTACGTGCGTAGTAGCAGCAATGTATAAAAATAAATGATCACCTTTAACTGGAGCGACAAGGATTGGAGGAGTAGTCAGGTAAGCCTCTGTTGTCCAAGTGAACTTGTCGTGATGTTTGAGTAATTTGAAGAAAGGGAGGCCCTTTTCTCCAAGTCTAGAAATGAATCTGTTAAGCGCCGTGAGGCATCCTGTAAGCCTCTGGACTTCTTTGACATTCTTCGGGGCTTCCATCTGGAGAACATCCGTGATCTTGGAGGGGTTAGCTTCAATGCCTCTGTGACTTACTATGAACCCGAGTAATTTGCCAGCTGGGACGCCAAAGACACACTTAGTCGGGTTGAGCTTCCAGCGGAAGGTTCTGAGATTGTCAAATGTCTCTTGTAAGTCATCAATGAAGTTGTCTTGATCCCTTGTTTTGACTACCACATCATCAACATATGCCTCTACATTAATACCAATCTGAGATGAAAGGCACTTCTGTATGGCTCGTTGATATGTGGCTCCGGCGTTCTTCAATCCAAACGACATGGTTGTGTAGTAGAAAGCACCGAAGGGGGTGATGAATGATGTCTTGATCTGGTCTTCCTTGTTCAGGGCTATCTAATGATACCCTGAGTAGCAATCAAGGAAAGACAGTAGTGCGTAACCTGCCGTGGAGTGCACGACTTCATCGATGCGCGGGAGACCCATAGGGTTTGGAGGGCAATGCTTGTTGAGATCTGTGTAATCAATGCACATACGCCACTCGTTGTTGTTCTTCTTTCTAACCAGGACTGGATTGACCAACCACTCTGGATGAAAGACTTCTTCGATGAAGACGGCCGCGAGTAGTTTGGCTATCTCAGCCTTGATGGCGTTACGACGTTCTTGATCGAAGCGTCGTAAACGTTGTCTTTTAGGTTTCGCGTCTCTCTTGATATTGAGATTGTGCTCGGCAAGCTCCCTTGGGACACCAGGCATATCAGATGGTTTCCATGCAAATATATCTTTATTAGCATGAAGGAACTTGACGAGCGCGTCTTCCTATTTACAATCTAAACTAGCCCCTATGAGGGCAGTTTGAGATGAGTCGCCCGTCTGAAGATCGACAGTGTTGATCTGTACTTCTCTAGAGGGCTTGAAACTCATGCTTGCCGACTTCTTGGCAGGGACTTCTGAGCCTTCCTCCTTCGACTTGTTGACCAAGGCGAGTACTTCCATCATCTGTGTGGGAACCTGCGACGCTGCTGCGTATTCCACGGCTTCCACATCACAGTCATGTGAAGTCTTGAGGTCTCCTTTGAGGGAAAGAACTCCATTGGGAGCAGGCATCTTGAGGACGAGGTACACGTAATGCGGGATCGCCATGAACTTGGCGAGGGCTGGTCGCCCAAGGATCGCATGGTACGACGTCTCAAAGTCTGCCACCTCAAACTTGATGTACTCTGTCCTGAAATTGGTCGTTGTGCCGAAGGTGACTGGCAATGTGACTTGTCCCAAGGGGATTGCTGCCTTGCCTGGGACGATGCCATAGAACGGTGACTCCATGGGCTTCAAGTACTTGGTGATGTCGAGCCCCATCTTTGTGAAAGTTTTGGCAAAGATGATGTTGAGCCCACTGCCTCTGTTGATGAGTACCCTGGTCAGTCTGGCTTGCGCCACGACTGGATCGAGTACTAGGGGGTATTTGCCTGGATTGGCAAAATTAGTCCACTGATCCATTATGGAGAACGTAATTGGGACCTCAGACCACTTGAGATATGTGGGGGTAGCTGGTTCGATTGCCATGATCTCACGAAGAGATAGCTTCTTGGACCGCTTTGACTGAGTAAGGCTTTCACCACTGAACAAAACTACAACGACGTTGTTCACTTGCGGAAACCACTGTCTGGGTCATCATTGTCGTTGTCTTTTTTCTTGTTCGCTGGCCTCCTTTTCTCAGGCAATTCCAGCTTGTCGAATTCCCTCTTGATATGGGTGCATTGAGCCATCGTGTGCTTGCCATGTGGGTGGTATGGGCAGGGGACATTCATGACTGATGGTCCGGAGACCAGCTCAGAGTCCTTACAACGTCCCACAATCTCACTAGGCGATGAGCTTGTATTGTTGTCTTGCATCGCGGTATACATCTGCTGATATATAGCCGCGGAATTGAGAAAGCCGAACAGGAGTCGGTGTGGGGGGTTGTCCGATGGCGTAGCCAACTCGGAGTTCCCAGCTCTTTCCATGTTTGGAAGAGAGTTGTACCCGGACACGACTTGTTGAATCCCGATCGGAGTCCGGGTCGGAATCGAAGTCGATATTGAAAACGAGTCGGCAGTGGGTGCTTCATCTGAAATTGAAATCGAGATCGAATCTGAAATGAAAACTGAAACTGAATCGGAACCTGAAACCGATGTTGACGATGAAGTCGCCGAGTACGGGCCTGGTCGATCCGCTGAGAACGAATTGAAGCCACCTTCGCCATTAGAGACGAAAGTCCATGATCCGATGACGATAATCGCTCCTTCCTCGACGCCTTGCGCTTTGAAAGTTGATCCCATCGCTCCTACTCGTGAACTTGAACGAGAGAGCCCCACGGTGGGCGCCAAGTGTCGACGAATTATGTCGAGCACGTCTAACCGGGGATACCCCAGTGAGTAGATTTGTGTGGGTCTCGCCGAGTTCTAGGAACAATAGTGCACGAACAAGACAATTTAGACAGGTTCGGGCCGCGAGTAGCGTAATACCCTACGTCCTGTATGGCTGATTGTATTATCCGTGAGGTCGTACTGGTTGTACGTCTCGTGTGTTCTGATCCTGTTGGACCTGATCTTTCTGAGGGGTCTCTGCTCCGCCTTATATTGTCCGGGGAGCAGAGTTACAAGTCGGTTACAATATCCTAGTCGTATACAACTCGGAGTACTACAACATAATACTTTGGGGAGTCTCCTATCAGTATACGACTAGTCTACCTAGTCGACTACGCCGTCTTGCACCATAGCCGACTAGTTTGAAGTAGTCGGATCAAACATTCCCTGTCGAGTAGTTCAATCCTTTATATGAATGGCCCTAGGGATCCTGGTCCCACACATCGTCCCCACCCCGTAGGGTCATAAACTCTGGATCAAGGTCCTAGAGGTCGCCATGGAGAAGCTCCAACATGAGGCAGACATGATGTTGCAGCACAGATCGGGCAATAAATATGCGCGAGGGCTTTGGGAAAGCGGAGGAGGCACTGTTTCAGCCCATCTAGCCCTTTTCTTGTATACTTTTCTCCCTTTCCTTTGTTTTGCTTGACTCTTGTATATCTCATTCTGTGGTCATCGACCCGACACTCCTTGGATCATGTACCAAGTTGCGGATTTTTATCTCAAAGGGCTATACCCCCTCCGTACCACAATTTTATAAAGCATCGACCCTCGACCCTCGATCCCGTTCCTCGACCCAATCCACCCGGGAACTTTGTGTGGTCCTCGTTTTTTATGTGATTGATGGCGGATTCCTCGAGGAAGACAAGAGGAGTAGGTAAGAAGGTGGGATTTTTTTCTTTTTGTCAAGGCCAGCGAACAGATAAGGTGGGATGTTTTTCGTTTTTTTATCATTTTTATTCTAAACCCAGTTATTTCTCTCCCACAGGGAGTCGAACCTGGGTACTACTCAGGTGCTCTAACCACTACGCTAGAGGCTATTTCACATCTCCTTGTGTTCATTGTGTCCACTTAAATAGTGTCTTACTATATCTATTATTCACTACTAGCTTACTGTATGTGTGAAACTTGATCCTGACACACATACAGTGTACAATACACTTGGTTGTTTTCTAAACTCGGGTGTGGTAAACACTCGGCAAACCTGAAGGCTTTGTTGAGTGTTTTGGCCCAGACACTCGACAAAGCACAATAGGCAAAGCGTCCGTTAAATTATACTTTGATGGGTTCATGATATGTTTTTCAAGGCCGTCCATTTCCTGATAAGTCAATTAATACTATGGATGAAGCATGTGTCATCACAAGAATGCAAACTGATAATCAACTAAAAGAGAGCAATGCGCAGCTCATCCCTAATGAGACGATTGTTTCCCCAGATCAAGTTGCACATGTATGTCTGTGTTTAGACTTGTTTATTAATACAACAATAGACTACTTGGAGCGCCGAGGTCCATGATAACAAAGTAGTCGCCGTCGAATGCCTTGAGGGACAGGACGCCGCAACCTTGGTGCCGGAGGATCAAGGACAACCCGAGCCCAACGCCGCACGCTGCCGTGAAGTCCTTCCAGCCGCGGCCCAGGAATGCACCATCGCGGTCCCGCCCGACCTCGACGGGCCAAACCTTGTCCTTGCCGCCGAACAGGACGACGACGCGGGCCTCCTCAACGTCGATCTTGTGGCCGAGTTCGTCCCGAATGCAAGAATCTTAATCAGTAGCAATATATGCTGCGTAGTATGAACAAGGGTGGGGACGCCGGCAAGCAAAAAAAGAAACAAAAATGAAAGAAGTGAGAATATACAAATTGAGACTGACCTCCAGTGATAACCTCTTGATGTCGACGTTTGCTTGAGTGGTCGATCTGGCCGCAACGGGTGATTCAGTGGCAACTTGAACAGCTGATTCAGCGACGGCTTAGGCGGCGACTACTGCTTCTGCGGTGGATTGGGTGACTGCGGTGACTGCTTGGGCGGCAGCGAATCAGGTGGCAACGGCTGCTTGAGCGGCGAATCTGGTGGCGGTGATTCCTTGGCCTACGGATCTGGTAGCAGCGGGTTCTTGGGAGGTGGATCAGACAGCTACTTGGGTGGCGGATCTGGCGGCTTGGGCGGCGGCGGCGGTGACTACTGCTTCGGAGGCGGATCGGGTGACTACGGTGATAGCTTTGGGCAGCGAATCAGGTGGCAACGGCTGCTTGAGCGGCGGTGATTCCTTGGGCTATGGATCTGTTAGCCATGATGACTGCTTGGGCAATGCATTGGCTCGGTTGCTTGGGCAGCGAATCCGGTGGCGGCGATTGCTTGGGTCACAAATCTGGCAGCGATGGCACTTCCAGATCGGGAAGGGCAGTGATGGAGGTTGAGAGCTTGGATTAGAATATGGAGGGGTAGGGAAGGAGGGAGAGAGGGAGGGTGGTTCGTTTTTTATGTGTTTGCTTGCGGATTCCCTGAGGAAGACAGGAGGACTAGGTAAGTAGGTGGGATTTATTCTCTTTTTTCACGGCCAGCGAATAGATAAGTATGGACCGGAAGGACAAAGGGATCTCAACTGGTAACTATTGGGAAATCTTTCTCCCCTAATCATCTCCATATGTTCAATGGATCCAGTTAAAAAATGTCTACGGGTGTAATATCAAAATTTCTATATTTGTGTCTTGGGTGATGAAACATATTCTACATATATAATCTTTTTAGAATTCTTAAAAAGGCACACGAATATAAAAGAAATGTACACCTCACATGTCTTGAGTACATTTAAGCATACAAGAATCTTAATCGATGCAAACCATGTAATTGCCGAGTGTCCAGGGCTTTGCCGAGTGCATTTCCTTGAGCACTCGGCAAAGCCCCTCTTTGTCGAGTGTTGAGCGAGAAACACTCCGCAAAGGCACTTAGCAAAGCCCACGGCCCGCAGCCACCCGCCGCTCCGCTCTTTTGCGCCGTTAACATATTTTGAAAAATAAACATAACAAACCTTTGCCGAGTGTCAGGTGAGAGGGCGCTCGGCAAAGATCTCAAATTTTGGAAAAAAAATTTGAAACTTTTGCCGAGTGCCGGATCAGGTGGCACTCGGCAAAGATAATTTAAATTTTTTTGAAGCTTGGTGGCAGACGGCAAAAATAATTTAAAAAAATTGAAACTTCTGCATAGTGCCGGATCAGGAGGCACTCGGCAAAAAAATTTAAAACTCACATACTTTGAAAAAAAATTAAACACCTCTGGCCGTCCATGGACGGCTTTGGTCGACTCTTGCCTAGCCACGACTTTGCTGAGTGCTGTATCAGGTGGCACTCGGCAACGAAGTTGTTTGTTGTTTCACATAGGACACTCTAGCAAAGAAGTGACTTGCCGAGTGTTTTTCCTCGACACTTGGTAAAGGTAAGTTTTTTTTTCTATTCTTCCCTCCAAACTTTTTGTGCTGTTCACAAACTATACGGGGTACTCTATGTTCAAATTTGGTATATCTTTTTATCCGTTTACTATATTTAGTTAAATTATTTCATTAAAAGTACTATTTTGGGATTAGACAAATTTGAACTTGAAGTGATTCAAATAATGCAAAATAATGAAAGGAAAAATAATATTCATGTTATTTAGGCCAATGCAAGGCCTTATCTAGGAAATGAAATGAAATTTCAAACATCTTGTTCACGAAATATGACCACGAAATTGTGGCTAAATTGCTTCCTAATTCTATAAAAAGCAAATGAAATCCGAAAATCATGAGATTTGTCATGATAGCATTGTATTATACGTAGTGTCTATGGTAAAGAAACTAAGAACGTTTCGGACAAGAAGTTGTCACGTATGTTACTTGTAAATCGAAGAATCTCCGAAGAAGTTTCAAGAAGTTGAGAAGTACTCGTTAAGTTCAAAGTACATTAGAATAAAATAATATGAAATAATACAATTTTTCACAATCTAATGAAATATGAAATGTTGAGTGAAATTGACAATGTATGTTCAAAGTACATTAGAATAAATTTAATAAAATTCATTTTTTTGAGAAAAAAACTTTGTCGAGTGCCGCTGGATCTTCCACTCGACAAAGAGCGCGAGGTGCTCGGCCGAGTGCCCTATCCGGGGGCACTCGACAAAGAGGTGGTCAGCGATGTTGATGGTTGCTTGGGTGGTAGATTTGGCACTGACGGGTTCTTGGGCGGCTACTCAACAGCGGCTTGGGCGGAGAATCTGGCGGCACTGACTATTGTTTGGCTGGCAGATCAGGAGATTGCGGTGGCTAATTGGGGGGGGGGAGGGTGTCGTGTGGCGATGTCTACATGAGCGGCGGATCTGGAGGCGGTGATTCCTTCGCCTACAGATCTGACGACGCCGGGTGCTTGAGTGGCGGATCTGATGGCTTGGACGACGTCGACTGTTTAAGAGGCTGATCAGGTGACGACGAAGACTGTTTGGGCAACGGATCTGGTGGTGGGTTTTGCTTGGGTAGCAAATCATCTGACAGTGACTGCTGCTTGGGCAGCGACTGGCAGTGGTGGGTGCTTGGGCGGTGGTTCAGGCGGTGACTGCTGCTTTGGTTGCGGATCGGGTGGCGGCGACTGCTTGGGGGAAGACTCAGGTGGCAGGAACGACTACTTGGGGGAAGACACGGGCGGCAGGAATGACTACTTGGGCGATGGATCGGGGGACGGTGGTGACTTCTTGGGCGGCGAATCGGGCAACAGATATGGCAGTGGAGGGTGTTTAGGTAGCGGATCGGGTGATGGTGTCTGCTTGGGCAGCAGATCTGGTGGTGGTTGCTTGGGTCACAAATCTGGTGGCAATGGCACCGGCAGATCGGGAAGGGCAGCGATGGAGGTAGGGGAGCTTGGATTAGAATACGGAAAGGTAGGGAAGGAGGGAGGATGGTCCTTGTCTTCTATGTGTTTTCTAGCGGATTCCCTGATGAAGACAAGAGGAGTAGGGAAGGAGGTAGCATTTTTTTTCTCTTTTTTTTCGCAGCCAACTAACTGATAAGTATGGATAAGAAGGACAAAGGGGATTTCAACTGGTAACTATTGGGAAAGCTGTCTCCACACACACACACACTCCTTATGTTCAATGGGTCCAGTTAAAAAAGGTCTACGGATGTAATATCAAAATTTCTATATTTGTGGGTGTTCTGGGATGAAACATATTCTACATGTATGATCTTTTTAAAATTCTAAAAAACGCACACGAATATAAAAGAAATGTACATCTCACACAGACAACTCACTCGGCCAAAAGTATAGTATGGTGGTTTGATTCCTGTAGCCTCTGTATTACTGGGCAAATCGTACCACAATGTGATGCCAAATATTCTCAACTCGGTCATATAGCATTGCAAGCAGATGTATCGGTTGGTTAAATTGCTTATGATGTAATTCAGGTTTGACTCATGCGTTGACTCTGCTTGTATTCTCTTAGATTTATTTTAGAATTAGCATCAGGGAATCCGCTACTCCTAAAATTACTTGGATCTTATCCATAACGTTATTCCTAATACCAACAAGAGATTATGAAAACTAAAAATACTTTTAAAGATCAAGATTTTCTTGTGGTACTTGCGTAGGGGAGTAATACTAACAAAACACAATTTAGCGAAGCGTAATTGGCAGGGTAGTAAACAACGTTGTTTTTGTCATAAAGGAAAGACAATTCAGCATTTGTTCTTTGATTGTCGGTTCGCTCGAATGGTCTGGGCTGTCACCCAAGTGGCTAGTGCTATCTCACAACCCTGCAGCGTAGCCAACATGTTTCGATCATGGCTGATGGGATTCAGTATCAATATAAAACACGTAGTTTTGGTTGGAGCGGCAGCAACATGATGGTCTTTATGGTTATGCAGAAATACAATAATATTTCAAAATAGACAAACTTCTTTTTTTCAGGTTATCTTCTTAATTACATAATGGCTTCGTACATGTGCTATTCTCCAGAACCCATCTACACGGAACTTGGTTGTTCAGGCCTCTCAATGCTTGGCAGAGGCAGCCAAGGAGCGGTTAACCTAGGCACATGGGTGGCGGTATAATCCGTGGATTGATGGTCAATACAGTGTCTGTTTGTTTTTCTTTTCTTTCTTTTTTCTGTGGCTATGTGCGGTAAGAAGAGGTTGGGAGGATTTCAAGTCTGATTATTTCCTTAATTTAATATTCTTGAAATTAATAAAAATTTTCATTTTCTAAAAAAAGTAGCTGGATGTACTATATATCTGCAGGTCCTAGCATATTGGCGGTCAATGGTGACATGCCACAGGGTGGTTTCGATTATTTGGATGCATGATGCATAAGTCACCGACCTTGATCTCATAGCAGAACCTCTTCCAACCTGACCATCCACTTGTCCACGATTTGTGTATGCAACAACCCGCGCCCGCCAAGAACTGGTGCTGCTAGTTGAAGTCTTGAGTGTGACTATGCAAGGTTCCCATAAACCAAGTGCCTCACAGAAGGATTATTCTTTTTCGAGGGCAACTCACAGAAGGAAATTTGTAAAGATTGGAAAAAAATACAATAACATTGGTCAGACAATTTATTTCTGTATGTGGTTTGTCCATGATCCATTTATCATATATAGTGGATGGATAATGAATGCTAGATCTGAATTCCAGACATTTTGGGTTTTGATAACATGTTATTCTATTGCATATACATGGACATTGTTATGCCAGAACTGATACTATATCAAATTAATAATTTCAATATATGGATTTGTTTCCTGTTGTCATAATTTCAATATGTTCTCAGCTATCAGTAATTAAAGCATGAAATGGATCAGTAATGTCGGTTCCTGTTTTAGCAATTGAATATGCAAGCTGATCACCATAAGACTTTGAACCGTATCCTAGAATAAGATTTAGTTCATCTCCCGGGCGAGCTCGTCGAGGATGCGCTGCAGGAACGTGCAAGATCGGTGGTTTTCTTTGGACGGGGAGAGCAGTGGCGCGGCGGCGCCATGGAGGCAGTGGCGGAGCCAAGGGGGGTAGGCAGGGGCCACGCCCCCCCCCCCCCCCCCAAAGCTCATGGCTAAGTATGATTAGGGAGTAGGATTAATGAGCTAATATGATTAATTAACTACTTTTCAGTTGCTAAATATGGTGCAATTAGGTTTTATCTCAAGAAAAACACAAGTAATTATAAAAAAAAGCTCTAAATGTATTAATTTATAATATAAGAGTTGATATTTTTTACATAAATTTAGTGTTTGTAGCTCATCTTTTTTGTTTTTTTTTGCTTCTCTTGTAATCTAGCTTTTTGTTTGTTTGTCTCTCTGGTTTCAAAGCTCACACTTTGATCTTGCCCCTCAAATCTTGTAAATATTATTTATTTCATGCACTAAAGTTCATGCAATCCACCAATAATTACCGTAATTTCTTCAAAACATTGTACATCGAACACCTAAAGTTAGAATTGTGTATAGTTATACAATATTATCCATAATTGTTTTTATTCTTCTATAGAGTGTTGTACTAAGTTCTAAATACGCCATAGAAAATGTTTATAAAAATTTAAACATGACCATTTAAGCATAAGTTTGTGACGTATTTGGCCCCCCCCTCAATGTCAAATCCTGGCTCCGCCATTGCATGGAGGGAGCTGCAGCAGCCAGCAGAGCATATGCACGTAGGTGCTTGGGGCGGCAGCCGCAATGGTTGTCAGGCACTCAGGCGACGTCATGGCCTGTGACGTGCCGCGTGCGTGCGTGGACGAAGCTGGGTAGCCTCCTGCTCTGCGCGGGCCGCGGTGAACTGAGTTACGCAAAAGCAGCGGTGGCCAAGTGATTCGGCTCCCATCGGCGTACAGGGCAAAATAACTAACTGCTGTTTTGGTTCCTCAATTTTATCTAGAAGGTCAACTTCGTCTTTAACTTTCAAATTAGCCAATATAGTCTCTGAATTTTTATTTGTAGGTCAAACTCGTACTTTATGTTGATACGACGTTCTTTGTTGGCATGAGATCAATTGAAGTCTTTTTTGCCCTTGACTCTTCCACTCCGCTGATGCGCAGCATAGCTCTCCGACCCTGCGAACCAACTGGAGATGCAGCAGCAACACGTTATGGCCAGACGTGGTCTGCCTTGTTCGGTGTCGGCTGCCTTGGCGCAAGAATGCTCCCATGCGAAAGCCAATTCCTGGTGGCATTGCTTCCTATGGTGCAGTGGACCACTCCAATTTCCAGCGGTCGAAACATATATGTATCTGTATCTCCTTTGTCTTCTGTTGCCGGCTGTTGACGCCTCTTCTGCTAGAAGAATAATGCGTGTGAACGACCATTGGAGAAATATATGTATCTCCAAATTTTCAAGTTTTTACCATGGTCGGTTTGTCCATTCAAAAACAAAGCTGACGCTATGCTTCCAAAGTTTACTGCACGTTGCTGACCATTCGTAGGGATAGTTCGATCGCCATGGTGACCTGGTTCACTGGCCATGCTCCCAATCGATCTGCCTCCATTGATGCCATGTACGAGGATGGATTTGACCCAAAAAAATAAAAGTTGAGGGACTAGATTGACCTATCTAAAAGTTATAGGAAGAATTTGATCCTGAATGTAAAGTTGAGGGACAAAAATGACTATTTTACCCTTGTAGAATGTGAATTGTTATATATAAAAGCTAAATTTACTAAAAGTTTGATGATTATTTGGATCCACTTAGATTGTGGCTGGTTGGATCGAGAAATTTATGGTGTTTTACAATATAGAAGAATTAGTATTATATTGCAAAAACAATATTACAATATGGGACCTACTTAGATCGTGGGGTCGCATGTGTAGTTGTGTACAGAACACAGAGCAAGCTTGTCTATATTGCTTATCGCATCGTGCAAGCAGAGTGTATAGTGTGACATTTTAGCCGAAGAATCCTTGTTTATTTATTTGTATCAAATCAACATGATCTCTCAGATGTTTCAACTACATGACATGTAAATTCGCATGGCTGAGGGCACCAAAAGAAGGCACTTTCCAGAACAGTGTAAGCCAACACTTGGTGACAAACATGCATGCATTGTAGATTAAGAGCAGCGACAATCATATTCAACAAAAGTCAAGGATTAACTGATGTGCTACTTTGCCCTAAGCTAGCTTACTGATGAGCGATGACGACATGCCACAACTTCGTTTCAACAACGTTGAAGGTGCAGATGTCACCTTCCTTGATCCTATTCTCCCGGCAGAACCTCTTCCAGCCCAACCCTCCCAGGTGGTTGCTGCACTTGTATGGGACAACACGTGCCTGCCAAGACGAGGCACTGCTCATTGAAGTCTTGAGGGTGATGTTGCATGGCTCCCTTAGTCCAATCGCCTCGCAGAAGGACAGTGGCAAAGACTGAACGGATTGCAAAATATTTGTCAATCAAGTGATTTCTGTAACCCATTGTCCAGGATTAATGCAACAGTATATACCATATAGCAGTGGATAAGTGATTGATGACTGCAAGGTCTAAATTTCTGTTCATGTGGGTTTGATAATATGTTCAGACATATGTTCTTAGAGGTCAAACATATGACAAATGCCGTACAAGCGCTGACAATATATGAAGATTCATTTCCTCTTGTGATAGCATGCACACATATTTAACAGGTAACTGAAGCATCAAAGGTTCTTTGTGGGGCAAAAGTCTTACGCCATATCCTAGCAAAATTTCATTCCACATTTTTGCTACAAAATGGAGAAAATTTGTCAAATTTATTGCTCATATAAATAGACAAGTGATTGTGCTTACAAACACATTTTCAATTGTGCTGCTGTTGATCTCCTTCTTTATCCAAGCCGGTGGCCCAAGCTCATAAATGCTCCTCGATGATGCCTTATTCAGTGAAGCCATATGGCCATTTGACTTCTTTTGTTCTTCATTAGTTGACATGCCGTTCTCACTCTTGCGCTTCCTGCTAGAAGCAGAAGGGGTTTCCTGCTGTTTTAGTGTATGTTAATATTGATACTTCATCATAAAACAGAAGGGACAAGGGCTTCACTATTTAACTCACATAACAGAACTGATCTATCCTTTTCTTGCAGCGTGTGATAGCAACATGCCATACAGTGATTTCGACAACGTTGAAGGTGCACATGTCGCCTTCCTTCAGATTGTTCTCCTGACAGAACTTCCTCCAACCCCTGGTGAATTTGTAGCTGTTATTCTTGTGCAAGGCTCCCCACAGCTGCCAAGATTCAGCACTATCTGTTGAGGTCTTCAGAGTGATCATGCAATGGTCCTGCAACCCAATCGCATTGCAGAAATCTTGTGCCAAAGGCTGCAATAGTTATATTCACATTGGTTACAATATGTGGTCAACTATTCACTATGTTTCACAGTGAATATTATATCAAATATAGTTGTTGTAGAACTATAAGGCATGTGACAATTGCTCTACAGCAACTGATGTTATATCAAATCGGGCACTTAAATGTATTGCTTTACTTCTCCTTATCACCATGTTTGTAAATTGTCAGAAGTTTGAGCATCAAATGAACATTTTGGTCTCTATTTCTCCATGAGGAAATAAAAAAGTTCTGACAAAAGTCTCAGATGCCACCCTACCAACTCTTCAGTTCATATTTTTGTTGCATACAGTTTTATCTTATACAATAGGGAAATGGATGTGCTTACAAGATGATATCGAAGCGTGTTGGTGTTCATCACTTTCTTTATCCAAGATGGTTGCTCAATCTTATAGAAGGAATTCCTCCACATTGAAGCCTTGCTCAACGAAATGGAGGCCTTTGGTTTCTTTTGCCATTCACTACTTGTCCAATCATTCGAGCTTTTACACTTCTGAATAGAAGTAGTTGGAACTTCCAGCTGCTTCTCAGAATCTGGTAATTTTGATAATTGGTCATACAATAGAGCAATGTACTTTAGTATTGAAGTCACATTCAAATCGAATGCTAACATATTAAAAAACATCATAGACTTTCTAACTTTTGCTTACTTTGTTGCATTCTGGTGTTGTCTTTGGACTCTCTCATGCATCCATTCGGCGCAAACACTTTAACTGTAAAGACCATGTTGCCCTCATACCTTACGAGCAGACAATTAGCTCCAGTGATGCCATTAAGTGCCAGAAACTGTGACCAGCCACCTGAGAACAACATGCCTGACTGATTCATCTCCATCTCAATTTGATATTTTCTTCCAAGGGGGTCCAAAAGGACAGCAATTTGGTTGTTCAGGTCCCCCTTGGGAATGTAATTTTGCAAAAACTTAGCAGGTATTAGCTGCAAGAACAAATTAATAGAGTAAAGTAAGACTATTCCAATAAGAGACAACAAAGTTCAGGTAAAGAAAAGAAAGCACAGCAGTTCACAAACCATCTTTTCCATGGAATCTGGTGGAAGCATACTGATGAACTGCGGTCTATGGGGAGCATCTGTGCTGCTCATGGCTGCTTCACCTGAAAAAATATGTGTTGCAGTTTATACTGAAAACAGAAATTCATGAAGTTACTAATTGGCGGTTCGTAAAAGTCTGCTCCCTACTGACAATTTTTGTTCCTCATCTAAGGACCAATTATATGTTATAAGAACACCAATATTGAAATTTTGCAATTAACAATTTAACATCAAGCACATCACCAACATAACTGACATCTATGTTCCATCCTTTCAAGAAAAAGTAGGAGTATAGGACTGCCCAAGAAGATAGAGAATTTACATTTACAAGGGAAAAAAGCGTAAAATTACATAAGGAACTCCAATGTTGCCTCTCCGGACAAGTATTCATCACATTCGGGTGAATAACATTCAATTTCTGTGAGATTTTTACAGCATGAGCAGAACAGGTCCAAGATTTGCAGTTTATACTGAAACAGAAATTCATGAAGTTACTAATTGGCAGTTGGAAACAAGAAGTTAGGAAAGATCTCATATATTCTTAATTCTTATGATTTGTAAAGTGTGTTCCGTAACTAAGAATTTTTGTTCCTCATCTAAGGATCAACTATATATTATAAGAACTCTAATATGTAAATATGGCAATTAACAATTTAACATCAAGCATATCACCATTGATTCACCAACATAAGTACATAACTGACATCTATGTTCCGTTCCATCCTTTTCAAGAATATACAGTAAATAGTGGGACTCCAACAAGACAGAGTGATTACATTTACATGAGAAACAAAAGCGTAAAATCACAAGGAACTCAAATGTTGCTATCCAGACAAGCATTCATCACATCCGGGGCGAATACCATTCAATTTCTTTTAGATTTTGACAGCAAGAGCAGAAAAGGTCCATTTTTTAAAGTAAAATAGGTCCAAAATTTGCAGGCGGAATTGATGTGACGAGACCTGCTGGGGATTGAGTCGCGAGGTCCCTGAGGCAGCGGCTGGCGTCGATCGCCTTCACGGTGAGCACGCCGCCGCCGTGGTGCCGAAGGGCCACGAACCACCCCGCGCCGACGCCGCACGCGTCCGCGAACTCCGGCCACCCGCGCCCCAAGAACGCGCCGTCTCCGTCCTGCCCGACCTCGACGCGCTGCACCACGCCCCTTCCGTACCGGACGATGATGAGGGCCTCCTTGGAGCCGATTTCCCTAGCGAGCTCGTCAGGGATGCGCTGCAAGGTGCAAAAGATCGGTGATTTTTTTGGGCGGAGTGTCACGTCGCCGGCGTCCGGAGGAGCGGCGCGACGGAGGGCTTACCAGGCTGTCGCGGGTGAAAGGCAGCAGCACCCGTAGGTGCTTGCGGTTGTGGGCGGCGGCGCCATGGTTTCCAGGCGACATCATGGCCTGGGGCGAGCACCGTGCCTGCGTGGACGAAGCTGGGGTAGCAGGGAAGTGAATGCAAAAGCAACAGTGGCGAAGTAGAAGATTCGGGACTTTTGCCTCGTATATTTTCGGGTCGAATGGTATGAACCCCGTGTATATCACTTTGATTTCGATTTCCCTCCTCAAAAATGATTCAAATTGGTTATAGTAATCGGACTGTTTTGAATCACTAAATTATACTAGCTCAGTTCTAAATTACAATTCGTTATTGACTTTTTCTCGTAACGTTTGACCATTCAAAAATGACACATGCATAAATTTTATTCAAATATATGATAAAAGAAGTCATACATAAATTATATGCGATGATAAGTCATAAATAAAAGAAATGACACATGCACAAATTTTTAAATAAGACGAATGGTCAAACGTTATGAAAAAAGTCAACAACGAATAGTAATTTGGAACAGAGATAGTACTTAATAAGATTGTTGGTGGCTAGTTATGTCTATTATCTTAAGATTAAATAGTACTGTACTAAGTAGGATGGAGAGAGAGTAGAATGGTAATAATCCAAATGGTTCGATTTCGAAATTGTATCATCTTTAGGTATAAATTTTCTCTCCGTATCTGAACTTTTTCTTTTTAACTTTTCCTCTTTCACTCTAAACTCCCATGTGTATTTTAGGGTTTGGAGTTAGGGGGGTTTGGATACATGTGTCCCAAGGGTTTAAAGAGAGCTCCAAAACGGTATGATTGCAGCCCACAGTGGTAATATAGACAACGATCAAATGAGGGGCTAAGGATGTCACCCACCAAGATGATGGTGGACCCCTGGTGGAGGCACCGAAGGAGGAGGGAGGGGGGGGGGGGCTAAGTATCGACGACGAATTAGAATGGGAAAAGAGATTAAAGACGGGCAAGGCGGTGGTGGTAACGAGGGGTGAACAATACAGTTGAGCTCCAACAACAAGGTCAGTGAATCAACGAGGGAGGAGAGAGAGGCTTTGGAGGGAGGCAGGGCGGCTTTGCCTTCCTTCCTTTTTCTTTTTCCTTTTCTTCTTTGTTTTTAGATAATGAAAATAATATCCGGTCTTGACCGAAACGGCTACAGCCCAAGTTTACAATTCAGCAACACTTACGTCTTCAATCTCTTTCCTTCTTAATAAAAAAACGTGCCTTGCACGTTCTCTAAAAAAAAGACAGAGGCAGGGCGGGTCACACGAGCACTAGCGAAGGCAGAGGGAAGCGGTGAAGGGAAAGGGCAAAGGAGATAAGTTGAGAGATTTGAAGTGTTGATCTTAGATCTAAGGGTTAAAATATTCGAATGTGGACGTCAATGAAAATACCCGTACGACCTAGACAATGGCTTCAATTTTTTTTATCTAAATATAGTTTAAATACCGACTAACCTGAGGTAATAATACAAACATAAATTCACCGGCAGTCATCAAAATGATGTTAAATTAATAAAATATCCAAAGTTCCAAACAATCACACCAGATGGGGTGTAAAACTAAATCGAGGCAAAGTTCTAGGTGATCACTTGCAACAAAACCTTCTATAGAGCGAAAGTTTGAGGCAATTTTGTCTTGTTTCGTCACCACAACTACAATTTTATGGTCAATTGCATACAATGCCCTCACTTTATTAATCTCCAAATGCACATTTGGCTCCTTTACCCAACTTTACACAATTGCCCCTGCTTTGACAAAGTCAATGCACCATTGCCTTGATTTTGCCTACTTTGATGGCAAATAAAAGAAGGGAAACTAGGAGAAATGATGCGTTGACTTGATCAAACTAAGGGAAAACGGTACGAGGTTAAATAGAAAAAGAAAGGCTAACATGAAGATGAGATCAAACTGCAAAGGGTTCTTTTGTTTATTTGCAACCTTTTCAGTTAAAATTCGATACTCTTCTCATTAGACCTCTTTCTTCGTGGGCAATGGAGAAGGAGCATAAAGAAGTGGATGAATAAAAATGTGGATGAGCCTCACTATATGTCATGGCTGATGACAAGACGACATATTAAGGAGAAGACGTATTTAACAGTGAGAAACAACAGTAGCACAGAGTATGTGTGTGTCTGTGTTATCTTGTATATGGCAAGTGAGCTACGGATTCAAGAGCCTAACCCCTTGTACGGATATGAACATCGAAGAAATTTAATACAGACTAATAGAAAAGGATCCAATTCTCATCCAGTCTGTCCAAGCTGTGGCCAGCTGACTCTCTACAGCTCAGTTCGAGCAGATGCACAATCGTTCTTCAGGGTGTTCTACTCACATTCTCCTTTCCCTGAGAGACAGAATTCAGTCTCGAGCAAAAAAGACGAGCAGATTCACCCCTAACACAAAGACTGAATTGAGTTCGCTAGGGTACTCATGGTGGTATTCCTAGACATTCTTTGCCCAAAATGACTTATCCCAAATTCATTCAGTGCCGAGCACCCTAAAGTGCAGAAAGACAAGTGCATTGACTATTTCTTGCTGTTTGAGATACCACATAGCGTGTGGGAGCCACTGCTACATCTTTGCGCCTCGAGAGAGCTGCTGCACGCGGTGGTGACAACTGACAAGTCTATAAGAAATAGCATAAGAATAAAATGGACTCTTGGTTATCTTTTGTGCTAGCCCTGAAGCACAAGTTTGGGGCTGATGATTACAAAAAAAAAGCTCTGACACTCAACTCTATGGGTACTTAGACAGACATGTCAAATGTAAGCTGACGAAGAGTACTGCGTAGCTATGTCGACGTGTGCACTTGAACCAAAAAAATACTTGCATTAACTGCATGGATTAGACCAAGACATGATCTCTCTTAAGTTTTGGCTGCGAGACATGTACATGAATCCACACAACTCAGGACACCAAGAGAGAGCACCCTGATGAACGGATGTTCTATCTTGCCCTAGCTTAATGATGTGCAATGACGACATGCCACAGCTTTTTGTCAACGACGTTGAAGGTGCAGACGTCACCTTCCTTGATCCTATTCTCCTGGCAGAACCTCTTCCAGTCCGACCCCCTCATGTGGTTGCAGTTCTCGTACGGGATAACACACACCTGCCAAGACGTCGTGCTGCTCAGTGAAGTCTTGAGGGTGACTGTGCAGGGCTCCCTGAGTCCAATCGCCTCGCAGAAGGCCAGTGGCAAACACTGTAAGAAATGCAATCACATTGGTCAACAAATTGGTTTCTGTAAGAGAAAGTCCACGATTAATGTATCAGTACCACAGTCGATGAATAGTGACAGCAAGATCTGAGTTCCTATTCATGTGGAGTTAGATATCATATTCAGATGTTCTTTGAGTCCATCTAAATGACAAATGTCATACAAGAGCTGATACCATGCCAAAAAGAGTACTTCATATATAAATTCGTTTCCTCTACTTATAGAATGGACACATGTATTTTAGGTAATTTAAGCATAAAAAGAAACGTTTCTTTGTGGGGAGAAGATTGAGATGCAATGTCCTAGCAAAATTTCAGAAGCGATATGATTGTGCTTACAAAGACATTTTTAATTGTGCTGGCGTTGATCTCCTTCCTCATCCAAGCCGGTGGCCCAATCTCAAAAGCACATCTTGTCTTAGGTGATGCCATATTC
This sequence comes from Echinochloa phyllopogon, assembly GCA_033239725.1. NCBI lineage: Eukaryota > Viridiplantae > Streptophyta > Magnoliopsida > Poales > Poaceae > Echinochloa > Echinochloa phyllopogon. The sequence goes on from BTCW01000016.1 coordinate 20,259,846, forward strand.
AAAGAAGTCATGGGGCCATTTGGCCTCTTTTGTTCTCTTCGACTTGACATATCGATGTCACTCTTGCGCTTGCTACTCGATGCAAATGGGGTTTCCTGCTGCTTTTGGATATATTAACATGTATTATAATTGATAAGACAAAGGCATAAGGGCTTCAGTAATCCACTCACATAGCATGACTGGTTTGTCTTTTCCTCACAGCGTGTGATAATAACATGCCACAGTGTGGTTTCAACGACATGGAAGGTGCACATGTCGCCTTCCTTAAGACAGTTCTCACAGAACCTCTTCCAACCATGTGAGATGATGTAGCTGGAATTTTCACTTGTGCGACCGTGCACCTGCCAAGATTTAGTACTGCTCACGGAGATCTTGAGCGTGATCGTGCAAGATTCCCGCAACCCAACTGCAATGCAGAAATCTTTGGCCAAAGACTGCAATAATGGCATTCACATTGGTTTCACCATGTGGTCAAGGATTCAGCATATATCAAATAGGATACATATTGACTTCTAGATCTAGATTCCATTGGATGTTCAATAACAATATTTTAAGAGTGCAAACATGTGAAAGTTTTTTATCCAACAGCTGATATTATATCAATAAAATCCAGTACTTTTACATATTGATTTGCTTCTTCTATTAGCATGTGCATATATTGTCAGTAATTAGAGCATCAACTCAAACATGTTGGTCTCCATTTCTCCACGATGAAGTAAAAAGGTTTTGAAAGTCTCAGATGCCACTCTACAAATTTTCAGCTGTTGAACATAAATTTCTATCTCAATGAATGGGGAAATATTTATGCTTACAAGATGAAATTTAAGTGTGCTGGTGTTGATCACTTTCTTTATCCAAGATGGGGGGCCAATCTCGTAGAAGGATCTCTTCTGAAGTGGAGCCTTGTTCAGAGAAGCCGTGGAGGCTTTTGGTTTCTTTTGTTCTTCACTACATAGTTGGCCGATCTTGCTCTTATACTTCTGAATAGAAGCAGATGGTAATTCCTGCTTCTTTTCAACATCAAATAATGTTGATACTTGATGATGCAAAAATAGACATGTGCTTTAGTATTTAACTCACATTCAAATCCACTGCAAACAGATTAAAAAAATACCAGACTTATTAGTCTGTTGCTTACTTTGTTGGATTCTGATGCCGTTCTGTTTGGAGTCTATCTGGCATCCATTGGGCCCAAACAGTTTGCCTGTAAACGTCATGTTGCCCTCATACTTTAGGAGCAGAAAATTAGCTTTAGTGATGCCATGAAGTGCAACAAATTGTGGCCAACCACCTGAAAAGAATGTGTCTGGCCCATTCATCTTGAGCTCAACTTGGCAAATTTTACCAATCGGACCAAAAAGGACAGCAATACGCTTATTCATATGCCCCTTAGGAATGTAATGTTGAACAAATTTAGCAGGTATTGGCTGCAAGAGCACATTAACAGAGTAAAGTCAGAGGATTCCAATAAAAGAAAACAAAGCTCGGCAAAAGAAAAGGATGCACAACAGTCTACGAACCAGCTGTTCCATGGAATCTGCTGCAAGCACCCTGATGAACTGTGGCCTTCGTGAGGAATCTGTGCTGCCAATGGGTTCTTCAACTGAACAAAATATGAGTTAAAACAATCAGTTCATACTGAAAATAGAAATTCATCCAGTTACTAATTGGCAGTAGGAAACTCGAAATTAGGAAAGGCCTTGTGTATACTCTTATAAACATTAACTCGCCTCCAGCTTCCTGGTCCCCATTTTGCACCTAATCATTTTTTTTTTCTCATCTGAGCGTAGATTATCACTTATAAGGTCTCCAATAATTGAAGTGTCAGAGTTAGCATTCAAGAACAAAATGTAGGAAACCATCATACCGAACGTTTAATTCTACAAGGGAAGAAAAGGGTAAAATCACAAAAGGGACTGGAATGTTGCTATCCTGACAAGAACCAAAATCAATTTCTTGAGGCTTCGATACCAATGAGCCGAAAAAGGTCCAAGATCGATGTCTACCTGCAGCGGGTCGGGTCGCGAGTTCCCTGAGGCAGCAGCTGGCGTCGAATACCTTGACGGTGAGCAACCCGCCGCCGCGGTGCCGGAGGACGAAGGACCAGCCCACGCGGACGCCGCACGCGTCCGCGAACTCCGGCCACCCGCGCCCTAGGAACGCGCCGTCGCGGTCCTGCCCGACCCCGACGGGCCGGACTCTGCCCTTCCCGAATGGGCGACGACGAAGGCCTCATCGGCGGCGACCTCTCCGGCGAGCTCGTCGGGGATGCGCTGCAAAGTGCAAGCAGATGGGTCATTTCGAATGGGGGCGGAGCACGGCCGCCGGCCGGCGTCCCGGGTGAGCGGCGCGACGGCGGCGGAGCTGCTCTTACCAGAGAGTCCCTCGTGAATGGAAGCAGCACCCGGAGGTTCTTGCGGCCGGCGGCGCCACGGTTGCCGCACGACGCCATCGCCGGAGCAAGGCGGTGGCGGTTTTGAGCGAGACTGAGAGGCGCCGGCTGGAGATGGATTAATAATGTGAACGCAATAGCAAGTCAATGATGTCTTTCGCCCTACGGAGTACAAAAGAAAGTCAGCGAGTTTTTTTTTCCTGCGGAGCTGTAACCGCTCAGTTGAGGTTTTTTCGGCCGCACGGCACGAGACAAAAGGCTGTTTTTTATTTTATTATTTCTGTGAGCAACTGCTGTAATTTTTTTTTAGAAAATAGCAACTGCTGTATTGTGCCAGAGAATTTTACGCTTAGGCCCTATTTGGATACAAAATATTTTGAATTTCACGCTTAGGCTCTGTTTAGATACAAAGTATTTTTTAAATTTTTTGAGAAATACTATAGTTTTATGAAATAACTAGGTATTAGAAAGAATGGAGGTGTTTGGATGTAAAAACTTTGGAGTTTTAGAAACTGTAGTATTTGAAACAACAGTTTTTTTCGACGTTTTGGAAACTCCGCTTGCACCCTCTTTATTCTCGACAGAGGTGGTGCTCTCGCGGCCGCGCGGACTCCTTTTGGCGCGCACGCACGTTCTCCTTTTCATTGGCGCCCATTTTGTCTGATGCGCCTTCGGGTGTGTTTAATTGTAAAAAAGTGGGTAAAATTGGTTCGAAAAGTCACATCAGACACTGCAGCATAATGTAGCACTTTTCGTTTATCTATGGTAATCGTTGTCCTACCATGACCTAACTAGGCTAAAAAGATTCGTCTCGCCGTGTGCATCAGAACCACGTACTTAGTTTTTTTATTTGGCACCGTATTCTATAGAAACCAGAGCTCTTGTGCAAACTTTGGAAACTCCAACGGAGGCCAAAGGATCCCCATCCAAGGGCACTGGATAGAGGTGGAGAATTTTTTCATTTAGGCACCCGCCGTTTTTTGCAGTTCGATCCCTCCTAGCGCCATCCGTCCGTTCCGTCGGGCTTCCTCCGTTCCCCAAGGCCAAAACACATGTCTGCTTCCTCCGACCCATGCGGCCACAGCCGTCGCACCCTGATCTCGTCCAGCACCGCCCCCTCCATGTCGTGCAGCGCCGCTGCCCTCCAACGCCTCCAGCAGCGCCGCTGCCCTCCAACGCCTCCAGCAGCGCCGCCGCCCCTCGTCGGAAGGGTCGCTGCCGCACTCGTCGCAAGGCCAGGGAAGCCGGCCTCCATCTCCAACAGCGCCGCCGCCCATCGTCGGAAGGGTCGCTGCCGCCCTCGTCGGAAGGCCATGGAAGGCGGCCTCCAACTCCAACAGCGCCGACGCCCAGCCATGAAGCCGGTGGCCGCCCACGACGCCATGGATGACAGTTCCCAACCTTATCTGCTACTGCTCTTCAGATGACAATCTTGACAAAGATTACCTTATCTCGGATTGGAGAAATCAAATAGTTATGCCAGCTGCATGCACGCAGCCACGTTAGTAGTGATCAGATTAATTTTGATCAAAGAAAGTAATGCTGGCATGAATGGCTGCCACTACTACCAACGCCGAAGTTTGCGTCGACGGTGTTAGAGTTGGCGACGATTCCCGATGATGCAGCTCCCAACTCCATGGCGTCGTGGTCGGCCGCCGGCTCCATGGCGGACTGCAGGACCACGAGCCGTACGACGATCGAGGGCGGCAGTGAGACCTGCGACGAGGGCGGCGGCGAGACGTACGAGTCGTGCGCTGGAGGCCGGCGGCGCTGGCCTTGTCCTAGACGGACGAACGCCGGAGCTGCCTTCGGGCACGGACGGATGACGGCGCTGGCCGAACGGACGGATGGTGGCGCTGCCTTAGGTCACGGAACGGAACAGACGAACGGAACGGAGGAAGCCCGACGGATGGCGCTGGGAGGGATTGAACTGCAAAAAAAACAGGGACCGGTGGGGAGAGGCGGGCGCCTAAATGAAAAAATTTCCCACCTCTATCGAGTGCCCTCGGATGGGGATCCCGTGGCATCCGTTGGAGTTTTCAAAGTTTGCACAATAGCTCTGGTTTCTATAGGATACGATGCCTTTTTATTTACCTATATTTAATGCTCCATGTAAGAGGAGAAAGATTTGATGTGATTTGATGTGATAGGTGAATAGTGAAGTCTGGAGAGAGAATTTTAGAAAGTTTGTGGGAACTTTTTCTTCCCCTCTTGGCCTCTCCTGAGCAGTTCTTCTTGTTAAAAAACTCCCTCACTGGAGTAGCCCCTCCCATGGCAAGCAGAGATGAAGCTGATGGGGGAAAGAGGAAAGGTACGATTGCCCTGATCTTTTATATAGGGCGCCTCTTGTATTTGAGCCTGCTTGATTGGGTTCTAATTTTTGCCCAACCAAAATCAAGGCATATCTATAAACTTTGGCTCTTAATTGGTTCATTATCAAGGAATTGGCACTATAGCCAAAACCATGTCAACTAACTAAACTTCTTGAAAGACACAAGGAGAAAAGTATTTGTCATCATATATATTTTGGCACTAAACCAAGTGAGTATCTAAACTTTTTGTCCTAGTTTTGGCCTACCCTTGTTTTGGCAAGCCCTAATTTTGGCAAGCCATGATTTTGGCTGGGCAAGATTTGTTTCCTTGCGGCCGGATTCGGCGTTGCCAACCGTAGCTGTCAGGGTTGCCGGCCGTGGCTCTATGGAGTTGTGGAGCAGGATTCTTGATTTCTGTTTCTGTCGCATCTAGACCGTGTTTAAGACGTTAGGTGCATGCTTTCTTGATCTGTCCTTTTTCTATTCCAAATTAATTACTATGTCTGAATTTGTTTCACACAATTATTTAGATCCAGATGCAAGCAAGAGTCTAGGTCAAGGTCAGTACCGTCTGTTATGAGCAAAAGTACTGACTACTAGGTGGTGATAAAATTAGAGACATGTAGGGCAAAATCAGTTCTTTCCTAATTTCAGTGTAATTCAAGATAAAGAATGGTAATTTGTTCTCAGATTTATGAAGTGACCATTTATAATTGGCATACGGACTGCAGGGGAAAAAGGGAAACCAAGAGCACATTGGAGTGATGCACAAACCAGATTTCTTGTTTCCATGATGGAGGAGTACCATCTCTCTGCAAGATACCGTGGTCAGAATGGATGGACTAAAGAAGGTTGGAACAGCATGGACATTCGCTGAACAATAAATGCCCTGTTTCCAAGTTCACTGTGCCACAGCTCAAGGACAGGGAGCAAAGACTGAAGAAAGATCATAATATTGTGAAATCAATTGTGTCCAAGAGTGGATTTGGTTGGGACCCTGAAATAAAAATGGCAACGGCCATTGATGAGAAGTGGAAAGAGTTGTCTGAAGATCAACAGAAGTGGAACTTTTCTATATATACAATACTAGTTGCCGCCGGAGTTCACATAAATTATTTTAAGATCAGATCGAAAAGGAAAGATTAGTATGCATAACTAGTACGAAGCAAATCTGATCCGATCAACAAGGGCAGTGTTTGACTAGTACTCGTATATTTATATTTATATTATTTTTACTACTGTCTTAGTTGCCGGTAATAAAGTACTAATTTATACAATAGATACTACAACGCATGTATACTGGTCCACTCAACCAAATTTTGAAAGTGCAGTATTGCCGCGTCAAAACTCCAAACAGGCAAACGGGTCATAGTTTTTTATAAAACAGAGAAAAACTGTAGGTTTTTTTTTGAGATAATAGCTTCTTCATTGATCAAACAACGTGATTACAATCTGACTGCAAGCACCGCAGTAAGAAGCCAGGGGGTTCCTGAACCCAGACCCGACTACCTCTATCGTGGGAAGCAAATTTTGCACATAAATGTGCTGCTGTGTTGGCCGACCTCCTGATATGCAAGAGCGAGAAGGCAGAGAAAGTCTTCGTTATATCTTGAATGTCTTCCAGGATCACCGAGACTGTCGACCTGTGCTTCCCCATCGAGTTCCATAAGGCAACAAGCTCCAAAGAGTCTGTTTCTGCCACTACAGCTCTTCGGTCTCCCGGATCAATTAGCTTGACGCCATCTCTGTAGGCCTCGGCCTCCGCCAACAGCGCCGACGCCGTCGAAGGAAGCCACCTTGATGCCGCTGTCACAAAGGCGCCATCTGGTCCGCGAACAATAGCACCAGTTACTCCAGTCATGTCGCCCACATGGAACGCACCATCGCAGTTCAACTTCACCACACCTGTCGGTGGACATGTCCATCCCTCTGGCTGCGCCCTGAGGTTTGCCCTTCCTGGCGTCCTTGATTCTAACATCAAATGGAAACATGCCTCCACTGCCCAATCAATAGCCAGCTTGTGCTCGATCGGGGTCTTGCCATGTCGTCTGTCATTCCTCGAGCACCACAGCGACCACATTCCACATAGGAGAATTCCTCTTTCATCCTCTCGACAAAAAGCGTCGCCCAGAAGGTCCACTGTCCATGTTCTTGGGCAAAGTCTGGGCAGCTTTATTCCTGTCAGGTCCTTCAACTTGCTCCAAAACATCAACACAAATGTGCATTCGGTGAGGGCGTGGAACGTGGTCTCGTCCCCAGCACCACACGTCTCACAGGTTCAATATGCCTACGATGGAGGTTGGCTCGGGAGGGAATATAGTCGTGAGACACCCTCCACCAGAATACCCTCACTTTTGGCGGGACCTTGATCTTCCATAATTTCCTCCAGCAGGGGTCATTGTTCGATGCCGAGTGCGAGGCCCTCGAAGCTCCATGATCACCAATCTGCTTCTCCTCTTCAGCCAACAGTCGATACGCTGATCTCACAGAATATGTGCCATGCCGCTCCGCAGACCATGCCCAGAAGTCATCACGAGCGCGCCCCAACGGGATCTGCTTCACTGCCTTGGCGTCCATCTGGATAAGGTTCTAGTTTAGTGCATCATCATCCCATGCACGACCATCTGCCGTCATCAAGTCTGATACTCGAACTGCTGTCGCTTCCTCCCTCATGCAAACGGGTCTGAGGCCAATTCCATTTGGAATCCACCGGTCATTCCACACATTTGTTGAAGTACCATCTCCAATCCTTCGAATCAGCCCAAGCTCTAATACTCGACGGCCAGCCATGATCGCTCTCCAAGTATGTGAGGCATTCCTTTTCTTTCTTGCTGTCAAGAAATCACCATGTGGGAAATACCTTCCTTTAAGCACCCTTGCACAAAGCGAATCCGGGTTAGTCATCAACCTCCACCCTTGCTTCCCAAGCATCGCTAAGTTGAACTGTTTGATATCATGAAATCCCATTCCTCCATGGCACTTTGGCAGGGTCAAGTCTGGCCACCTTCTCCAGTGCATACTCCTTCTGTCTACAGCACTCCCCCACCAATAGTTTGACATGGCAGAGGTAATCTTTTTGCATGTAGCTGGGGAGAGGAGGAAACTACTCATGGAGTATGTTGGAACTGCTTGCGCCACCGACTTAATTAAAATTTCTCGGGCAGCACAAGAGAGTTGTCGCTCACTCCAAACTCCCACGAGCACCCTAATTCTTGTTGGGATCTGCTCAAAAGCCTCCTTGGTGCTTCGCCCGACAGCTGTCGGAAGTTCCAAATACTTCTCACCAAGAGCTTCTGTAACAATGCCTGTTACTTGTTTCATCTCTTCCTTCATCACGTCATCACAGTTACTGCTGAAAAAAATTGCAGACTTGGTTGTGTTTACCATTTGGCCTGAGCTCCTCTGGTATGTATGCAGAATGTCCACCAGCCTCTGGCCTCCCCGAGCATTGGCTTGTGTGAAGAGCAGGCAATCATCAGCAAATAAAAGGTGTGACACCCATGGTGCATGAATGCCGACTCTCACTCCTTTTGCTAGGAAATTCAGACCTAAAAACTTGAACAAACTAGACAGACCTTCCGCGCACAAGAGAAACAAATACGGGGACATGGGATCACCTTGTCGTATGCCTCGAGTAGGAGAAAAAACTTCAGAGAAATGCCCATTAACCCGTACAGAGAACTGGACTGTTTCTACACATCTCATAATTAAGTTAACCCAGCTGTCCTGGAAGCCAAGTTTCAGCATGATAGCACGTAGATATGGCCATTCAACTCGATCGTAGGCCTTAGCCATATCAAGCTTGACCCCACATGCTCCTGTTTTTCCTTTTTTCTTTTCAAATAGTGGATACTTTCATATGCCACCAAAACATTGTCTGTGATTAGCCGCCCAGGGACGAAGGCCGACTGCTCTTCAGATATGATGTCATCTAGCACCAAACGCAGTCGGTTTGCAATAACCTTGGAGCAAATTTTGTACAGAACGTTGCAAAGTGCAATGGGACGGAATTGCGTCAGCTCCTGGGGGTGTTTTACCTTTGGGATGAGAACTAGCACAGTATATGTTTTACAATATACCCCAGTGTTTTGCAAAGTGCTCCCGGGATATTGTAAAACACCCCCAAACACTTTGATATTGTTTTACAATATACCCCAGTGTTTTACAATATCAAAGCCTTTGGGGGTGTTTTACAATATCAGGCTTTTGATAGAATCCCACTGTAAAGCCGTCCGGACCCGGGGCCTTGTTTGGCTTCATCATAAACAGAGCTTTCTCCACCTCCGCATCAGTAAACTGAGCACATAGCATGGCATTCATGTCTTGTGTCACTTTCCTCGGCACAAATCGAACAACAGCATCCGGGTTTGTGTCTTCCTGTTCCAAGAACAAGTGATGATAGAACTCAGCTGCAAGCTCTTCTAGCTCCTCTTGCTTGGTACATACTGATCCATCCGGCCGCTGCAGGCTTAATATCTTATTTGTACGTGCACGTTGCCGGGCCTTAGCTTGGAAAAAACCAGTATTCCTGTCCCCTTCCAGGAGCCAATCCACCCGACTACGTTGTTTCTCCATGGCTTCTTCCCGAGCCAACAGCTCTGCCAATCGACGCATAGCTCCCGCTCCTCGCGCGTTGGCCCCGATCTAAGTGACTGGCAGCGAACCTCCTCAAGACGACCACGAATTCTTTGTAGCTCCTTCCGGACTGAGCCAAAATGATTATATTCCCAGTCCTTCGGAGTGTGCTGCAGCATGCCCAAGTTAGCATGGACATCACATAGACTCACACAGCCAGCAGACCATGCCTCTGTGATAGTTGCGTCATATGTCTCATGGCGTTTCCACATGTTTTCATACCTGAAGGGCCGATCCCTCCGGCGCCCCTGAGTTTGGCATGTGTCTTTTAGCTGTACAAGAATTGCACAATGGTCTGACTCCGTTGTCTGCACATGTTTTATCGAGGTGTCTGCATACATGTCCAGCATCTTCCCATCAGCAAGGGCACGATCCAGTCTCACCTTGATATTGTGCATATCATCTCTTCTATTATCCCAAGTGTATGGCAATCCAGAGAAGCCCAGATCGGTGAAGCAGCAATATGACACCACTTCCCGGAACCCCTCCATCTTCCACTCCTCTCGATCATTACCACCAATCTGTTCCTGATCATGGAGAATTTCATTAAAATCCCCAACAAAGAGCCAAGGCAGGTCTGACTCATTTCGGAGGAACCGTAGCATCCGCCAAGACTCCTTTCTGCGCGATCTCGTCGGATCACCGTAGAAACCCGCAAACCGCCACTGTTTTCCAGCTCCACCTGTTTCCGACACCCACACATCAATGTGATATTTGGAGTACGACTTGAGCTCAACCTCAACTTCATTTTTCCACATCAGTACAAGGCCTCCACCGAGACCCTCACAATCTACACCAACAGCGTTCGGGAAACCGACACGCCACCACAACTCCCTTGCTTTATTAGCTCGCATTTTCGTTTCAGACAAAAAGAGCACCATGGGATGATGTATGTCCACAAGATTGCGGACTTCTCAAACTGCCTCGGACCTCCCACAGCCCCGGCAGTTCATACACATGAGATTCATTGTGCCCGGCGGGGGTCGTCATCCGCGACCGCCGCCGATCTTGCATGTGAGTTTTTTGTGACCTTCTGCTTCTTCTGCACCAGAGTCTCCTCCTCAGCCCCGCCTGAGGTGTTACCGGGCTGGGCAATTCCCTCATGGACCAAGCCTGCCGGCACTCACACATTTGGTTCGAGAGCTGGTAGGTTTAGGTCCGGTGTGGGCCTGTTCTTGGTATTCGGCTTTCTCTTCCGAGCAGCCAAATGCTCCCTGCCTGCATCAGTCAGGTTTGAAATACCATGGTATTATATTGCTCAAGTTTATAAAACTGTAGTTTTTCAATACTGCAGTTTTAAGAAACTGCAACATCCAAACAAGGCCATTGTAGTCGCCTTCAGATTTTGCTTTTCTCAATCTTCAACTTATCTCCCAACTTTAGAACCTCTTTGTTCTTAAGATACTTTGTATATCGCGAAGTGGCGAACTCTCCCTTTTCTCGTGGTAACTTCGTGAATCTCAAAATCGTCTATGTCGGTCCAGTCTCTCTGACGTGCTCGTAGAAGTAGTGTTTGTGTACGTATATTTATAGGAATGAGTGTACGTATATTTATAGGAATGAGTTTACATGCATGTGAGCATCTGCGTACGTCTATACTGACCTTTCTAGAAAAATCTTTATGGTTAGGTTGAACCGCACAACTGAGTAATCATTTTCTTGTCCTCGCAACCACTCGCACACTGTTGTCAGATTTTTCAAGATGCCGTCAAGCTACCATAAGTCCATAATCATTGCTATAATAGTAGCCTAACATTAACTAAGTCCTAGCCATGCGTTTTCATGGTTGTTTGAACTGCCCGGTGTTTGTCCAGAATACATGGAAATTAAGGTGGAGATGACAAGGAGCTGGGACTGAAAACGAGGGCTGTTTGGGAGAGTTCAACTTAAAAAAAACCAGCTTCAGCTATAACAACTCCATATTTTTCACCTCTACTCTGCATACTTTAATTAATATGGAGCTGGCTCAACATGTTTGGCTACAAATGCAACTCCAGCTCTAGAACATATAAGATTTGTTGGAAAATAACTTTGGGCATTGATTTTGTTGGCCCGAGTTTTTTCTGTGCTGCTACAGTATGCCACTACAGTACCGAAAAAACTGACCGAAAAAAAGAAAATAAAGCTACAAGAGGGATGGAGGCGGCAGAAAAAAAGAAGAAAAAAAGAGTGAATTTCACTGTAGGTCCATAAACTTTTCTCGAGATCTCATCTAGGTCTGTAAACTAAAAAAAGCGGTCGTCTAGGTCCGTAAACTTTTCCCGAGATCTCATCTAGGTCCGCAAACTAAATAAGCGGTCATCTAGGTTCATGAACTTTTAAAAGTGGTCATCTAGTTTCATGAACATTTAAAGAGCGGTCGTCAAGGTCAGGCTCGTTGCCACCGCCTTGGACCTAGACGACAACTCTTTAAAAGTTCATGGACTTAGATGACCACTTATTTAGTATGCGGACCTAAATGAGACTTCAGAAAAAGTTGGTGGACCTAGATGACCGTTTTTTAGTTTGCGGACCCGGATGATATCTTGGGAAAAGTTTATGGACCTGCAATGAAATTCACTCAAAAAAATGAGGCGAGGGAGGTGGGGTCGGGCAGAATAGATGCATCGTCTTTTTTTACATGAAACGGTATACGTAATGGATGACAGTGATGGGTAATTTCACCCCAACTCCATGAGAAGGTATGAAATCTTTTTGGAGCACCCCTTGAGGTGCTCCATGTTTAACCTGACCCTTGTTTAGATGCAAAATTCCACCCCAAAAGTTTACTATGCAAAAAGAAGATTCTCATCACATAAAAAAATCGGCACATGCATGGAGTATTAAATGCAGAGAAATAAAAAACTAACTGCACAGTTTTGTTGCCTCATTAATCAATTTTTGGATAATTTTCCAGAAATACAAACCGAAATGCTACAGTGGCGCATTTATGGCGAAGTGACTTCTTTCCCCCAATTCCCCACCCCCAAATTTGCATCTAAACAAGGCCCTGGAGTTGCCCTCCCAACTCTACTTTTTTCTTGGAGCTGCAAAACTGAAAAAAAAGAACGGAGTTGTAAAAGTGGCCAAAATAATGAGCCTGCTCATTTCTGTCTGCTTTGATCCCTTGTGGAATGAGAAAAATTAAACTTTTTCCTTTCGGCAATCTGGTATAGGCCATATAGCGCATATGTTGGTGTACCAGATACAGGTGGCAGTGTGGCACACACGAAAAACAAAGGATGAGTTGGTTTGGAGTAACGAGGCACCCAAATAATTAAAATGGTTATTACGTGGTGAAAAATGACACATGAAACGTAACTGTGTTCTATGAGTTACTCCCTCCATATTGGTAAAGAATGACGTTTAGGACAACGACACGGTCTTCAAAACGTAACTTCGACTTCTTATTTTTACAAAAATATTTATTAAAATATAATATATGTATACTTTTATAAAAGTATTTTTTAAGACAAATATATTCATATGGTTTTCACATTTCCAAACTCAACGACTTCAAAGTTATTCATGATTTATATTTCCAAAGTTTGACTTAAACCTTATCCTAAACGTCATTCTTTACCAATATGGAGGGAGTATGTTATATATATATATATACACACATATATACATATGGGTTTTTCTCTTTATTAATAAAATTACATGCAACTCTTGGTGGATTTAACCTAAGATTTGAAAAATAAAAAAAGGTTGTTTGAAGAAAAATGATTGAAAACAATACCGCAACAGAAGAACTCTCTCTCTCTCTGTTTTAATTTCGTTATTACGTGCGGACATATGCATATGGTTTCTTCCTAGGCTACTCATTGCACCACGTAAACACCATACATCCTCAACACACATATTTCGTGTAAACATAGAATTTTTACTTTTAGCGATATATAGAAAGAGAAGTTAAGGTATACATTGAGGTCAAAATAGTGAGCTGACCATCCTCTGGGGATTCAATTCGAACGGAGTTTATCTAAACAATATTTGCATTTAAATTTTGCTTTCACGCAATCTTCACCTTCTCTTCAACTATAGCAACTTATTTGCTTATAAGAAACCGTGCTACATCGGCAGTTTTTCTCCTTCCCTACCCCTCACCATAAAAATTCCACTGTAAGGTTGAATTGCATATATAGCCGATGAGTCGTCTTAAGATTACATGTTACTGTATAAATCGTCTATTAAATGACACCAATATACTAGTCCTAAGTCCAGGTACTATAACACCAAATTGTGCTTGCCCGTTTCTGTTTGTTTCCATCCCCAGTAATGATCCTTTTAGGAAGTAGGGAAACTTAAAAGTTTTTTTTTACCCTGGCACTCTATGGTATAGGCCGTATATAGCCCATGCGATGGAGGTGCAGCTAGCTCACACTGGTGGCCACACGCCCACACACGTAAAACAACAGATGAGTCGGATTTGGGCAACGAGAGACCCAAATAAAATAGTTAAGTGACGAAAATGGCACATGATCGACTTATGTTGTGTGAGTTGTGTTGTATATGTGTATTTTTCTCTCTCTTTATTAACAAAATTACATACAATTCTCCTATGTCCGAGAAAAAAAATAATGCGTACATAAGCTTGATCTTAGAGGCTAGAGGCTAGTTTATCCCCCGCATTATTTGAACGCTTAGGGACCAGGTTCTCTCTATGACATGCCTGGTCGGTAACTACTCTCGAAAATCCTAGCGAGAGTGCCATCGTGGGGCTTTGAAAGTATAGGGTAAGGTGGCAAGAATTAAAACCAAGTGTGAGATTGTACTAGCATTTGGGAGTGTAGTCGTTCTTAATCATCGTGACAAGAAAAATCCTCACGAACGGATCACATCTAGTGCATTTTCAGATATTGGGTTCTTAGGAAAGAATAAATTAATCAATTCAAGTGCGGCAGCATTCATCTGCTTCCTTATCCATGATGGTGGCCCAATCTCATAGATATAATTCCTCCATAATGATGCCTTGTTCAAAGAATTCATGAATCTTTTTGGTGTATTTTCTCTTTCACTAACACGTTCCAGCTTGCTTCGCTTCAGATTAGAGGCAGATGTTGCTTCCTCCAGCTCTTCAATATGTACTATAGATCATGACAAGTGAAAAGAAACGTACTTCAGTAATTAACTCACTTTCATATCCATTGCAGACAAATTCAGAAGTATGATAAACTTAATTATCTTTTGCTCACATTGTTGCACTCTGATGTCACTGTGTTTGGACCCTCTCTGGCATCCATCGGGCTCAAATACTTTGACTGTAAACACCATGTTGCTCTCATACCTTAACAGCAGAGCATTAACTTCAGTGATGTTATGAAATGCCAGAAACTGTGACCAGCCACTGCAAAGAACACGACTGACTTTTGAATCACAGGAGCAGAGCAAAAGTCAGGAAGTGCTTGTTTCAAGAAAAGGAAAAGACCGCTGTAGCCATCCGATAGCGTTAGATTACACTCGGCCCGTCGGGAGGAACGGCAGCTGGAGTTGTGCACAACCCCTGAGGGGAGGTAAAAGATAAAAAACGCAGAGGTAAAAGTGGAAAGTTGCAAAAAATGAGCTTGCATTTTTTGTATTTTCAAAAAGCTTCTACCACTTGACACATTGTTTGGATGGACAAGAGCATAGAAATTGCCGTATAGATTGTGAGATTGCGAAAGCTAATTGTAAAAAGTTATACCAAAGCCTATTCGGATCAGCTAGAGCTCTTTAAGAACTCCAATGAACAAGCTAATAAAAATTAGGGAGAGATAGGACTCCTCGACAAATAATCAAATGTACACACTTTCTCTTATGAAACATTTCATTAGTCAGTATGGCACTCCAAGTTAGAACTAGAACACACACCATTACCCACGTAGATAGATTTTACCACCAACCATTTGAACTAGGATTAGTTGCAGTGGCGTAGTTAGGATTTTATCTAAAAGTGTGCCAGAAATTATTTTAATATATATATAATCTGGTATAATCAATGTATAAATGGTATGATTCATATGTAATTCGTAAACAATTGGCTAAAGCAATTGCAGGAAATATCTTCCGACACTTGCCTTCTCCACCAGTAGAAGCAAACAAATTTGAGAAGAGAAAAAAATATTAAACATGTGCCAAATTTTAGGGTATACTAAGGCATACCCTTTGGCTATGCCACTGATTAGTCGGCAAATACAAGCAATATAATAACTAGTACAATAAAAGTTATAGTTTCTTTTTGGAGAAATAAAAAACCCACCTGCAAGCCAAGAGGTTTTCAAATTGTCCATAAGAGCAACGATGTGGCTATCTATGTGGCAGAGCCCATCCAATTGTCCTCGAGGATTCCAGAAAAGTGGTAGGAAAGGTATATTTCCCTACGGTTTTGAACTAGGCACTAGGGAAAACAAACTTTCCCTACGGTTCTCCAATATTTTCTAGGGAAAGCACAATACTCGAAACTAGTAGATTCTAGTAGTGCCACCTGCAAGTTTGCCAAGGTCTAGGATGCAAGTTTTATTTGTTTGAAAGTGCCCAACGCTTGTTGATTGGCAATATATTGTGCCTATTTGTCACCTCTCTACACCGACCAAATTAAAATGGTTTATAATAAATATTTATATTTAATCTAAACCATTATTCATGGCATATCTTAAGCTTGAAAAAAATCTTCGATCTGAAACCCTGCCAAACACCCGTATTATCTTTGACTTTGGCAATCCTGTATTAGCTTCATTTGAGTTGTTCCACATATCATAAGAAGGTGCTACAGATACTCTACGCATAGACCATTGTGCCAAAGCTCTACTAAAAGTATAGGAATCATGTAGGACAGTCATGATACCTAAACTCAAGAAAAACAGGGTCGACCTTGATGTTGACACACCAGATTTTTTAGAGAACTTTTTAGCAAGCTTATCAGGGCTCACATGTGAGACTATGCCACAACTACATTTGGGTTGGGCAAAGGGCAGGTATGTGAAAATACATAAACTTGTACGTACTAGAGAAAAAGAAGTGGAGATGTTGTTTTCTTTAAATGCCGCCTACTGGTAGGTTTTTGCAGTTTTTCAATTTTTTTTAGAGCCATTCTCGGTGCAAGGTTTTATTGTGTACATGCTTTCCACAGTGCCATGTCATCTCACAAATTTTAAGTTGATGAATGAAACTTGTGTATGTCAAAGATGGTCCGTCAATAATCTTATATCTTAATTTTCAGTATAATCGTCAATAATTGCACATAAGATTACAATCGTTCAGTTATCAGTATATATAATGCACATTTGTTAACCCTAAAACAGATGATGTGGGCTTTCTGTTTAGAGATCGAAAGCTAGGCAATGACTCGATGTCATGTCAATGTACATGACCGTATATGCTCAAACTTGAACTAAAAATAAAGTTCTTCGCCCATTTTTTTCCAAAAAAGTTCAATCCGATCCATCCACTTAGAATGCTTAGGGAACAAAGAAAGATCTGGATCCGGTGCACTGTTTGAGCTACTGCGACTTTGGCAGTAGCCCTAATCTACACTGCGAGAAAAGGATCTAATGGTGCCTACCTACCTTGGTAATGCACTTAGCTACCCCCGGAAACTGGAAACACCAGTAGCCAACACTCCCACAGAGAGGCCAACTTACTGATAGAACAATCCATGACTAGCATAGTAACATCTAGTGATTTCTAACAACAGAAAAGGTCACACCGCTGAACTATTCCTGGTCCTCTAGCTTATATATCAACGATCGATTATGACATGCCAAACGGTGGCTTGAACGACTTTGAAGGCGCATATATGGCCCACCTTGATCTCATTCTCATGCAAGAAACTCTTCCAACCTGACCCGCCCAGCTGGCCACGATTCTGGTACAGGCAAAATTGTGCCAGCCAAGACTTGGTGCTGCTCATGGAGGTTTTTAGCCTGATCATGGAATGATTCTGGAGTCCAATCGTCTCACAGAAGGGCAGTGGCAAATGCTGCAAGAATTGCAATGACATTGGTCAACCAACAGATTTATGTAAGTGAACGTTGACAATCCATGTATCACAATGGATAGAAACTGCTAGCGATGCAACTAGTAACTTAAGATCATGTGGTGTTAGATAACATATTATTGAAACGCGTACACATGAAAAATGTTATATAGGAGCTGATACTTTGTCAACACAAGTACTTCCCTCTTGTGATATAATACACAGATATATTATCAGTACTTAAAGCATCAAATGAAAATGTTGGTTCCCACCTTTTCATTCGGAAAATTAAGCTTATCAGCAGAACTCTTACATGGATATCCAAGCAAATTTTCAGTTAATATTCAAGCTAAAAGTTGAACAAAATCCCATTTCTAATTTACTTGTATCGATAGAGATGCTTACAAGATGAATTTTAATTGTCTTGCCGTGGATCTCTGCCCTTATCCAAGCCGGTGGACCAATCTCGAAGACACATTTTGTCTTAGCATTCTTCAAGAAAGTAATGGAACCTTTTGGTCTAATATGCCTATCACTGCTTGACCAATCTTTTTTGCTCTCAGGGGTTCCCTGCTGGTTTCAAATATAAATTAATGTTGACACATCATACCACCAAAGAGACAAGTGCTTCAGTGTGTAACTCACATAGCAGAACTGATTCATGCTTTCCCTAAAACGTGTGATAACATGCCAGATTGCAGTTTCGACGACATTGAAGGTGCAGGTGTCGCCTTCCTTCAGACTATTGTCCTGAAAAAACCTCTTCCAACCCTGCATAAGTGTGTAGCTGCTATTCTTATATGAGGCAATATGCACCTTCCAAGATCGATTACTGTTCATTGAGGTCTTCAGCGTGATCGAGCAAGGTCCCTGTAACCCAATCGCTTCACAGAAATCTGTTGACAAAGACTGCAATAATTGCCATTACAATGGTTTCAGTAAGCAGTCAACAATGCACTATATAGTATATATCCCCTGGGGATGGCTGCTGACTGCTAGGTATAAACGCCGATTCTTTGGGTATGAATGTATGATAACAAGATCTTCAAGTGCATTTAAGCCATACATGTTATACAGTGCAGCTGACATTATATCAAATCCAATACTGTGATATATTCATTCGTTTCTTCCTGCTACCATGTACATATATTATCAGTATTTAAATAATCAAATGACCATATGAACATGCTAGTATCTGATTTACTGTAAAGAAATAAAATCTGTTGACAGAAGTCTCTGATGCGATACCCTGGCAGGCTATAACTTTTCAGCTCATATTATTCTCAAACATACAGTTTTATCATATTTAATAGGAAATTAAATGCTTGTGCTTACAAGGTGGTTCTGAAGCGAGTTGGTGCTGATCACTTTCTTTATCCAAGACGGGGGTCCAATATCATATAATGAATTCCTCTGAAATGAGCATTCTGGTATCTTTTGTCTTTCACCAATTGGGCAATCGTTCTTGCTCTTACAATTCTGAATAAAAGCAGAAGGTGCTTCCTGCTGCTTTTCAAAATCTGGTAATGTAGGTACTTGATAAAATGAAATAAACATGTAGGTTAGTATTAAGCTGGCACTCAAATCCACTAATAGCAGACTAAAAAAATATGGTGCACAGTCTTGCTCACTTTGTTGAATCCCAATCTGCTTGTGTTTAGACTCTCTCTGGCATCCATTGGGCTCAAACACTTTGACTGTAAACACCATGTTGCCCTCATACCTTAACAGCAGAGAATTAGCTGCAGTGATGCCATGAAATGCCATAAACTGGGACCAGCCACCCATGAAGAACACGTCCAATCTATTTATCTTGAGCTCAATTTGACAAATTTTGCCATGGGGCCCCAAAACAACTGCCATATGCTTGTTCAGGTGCTCTTCGGTGATGCATTGCTGCACAAACTTTGCCGGTATTTGCTACAGGATTACATAAAACAGAGTAAAGTGAGGCCGGTTCAACAGTAGAAAACAAAATCGAGTAAAAAACTAAGCAACAAAAGCACACGAACCATCTTTTCCATGGCATCTGGTGGAAGAACACTGACACATTGCAGCCTACGGGAAGTGTCTTTGCTACTCATGGGAGTTGGAGCTGAAAATTACAAGTTCAAACAATCAGTTTGAAGTGGAAAATGGAATTCTTGAAGTACTTACTAATTAGCAGTACTTACTAAATTTTTGCTTTTGAGGATCAGGTATTCAGGTTTACATTTCGAGGAGACAATATTGCAATTTCATTGTTGCAAGAAGAGCATGGGTTTATAGTTACAACTTACAAGAGAAAACAGGGGTAAAACTACACAAAGAACCGTTGGGAATATGCCCAAGAGCCAACTGGATTCGATCCACTAGTGGGCTCAAAGTCTTAATGGGCCACAAATGTTGTGAAGCTCATTATCAGGGGAAGGGGTACACTATCTGTTAGTCCCATATTGCTAATGGAAGATGGCGTAGGGAATTTCATCCCAATAAATAGAGACCAAACCCCTCCTGAGAAAGACAAGCCTTCCAAGCAATAGTTGCACTTCTCCTCATCATGTTCGCGGACCTAGCAGTCCGGTGCACGACGTTTCCATCCTCGTACGTGTGGATACCTCGGAGGTGCTGCGCTTGGAGCACAAGGACGGATCACAAGTGCAGGACCAGACGGACGTAAGCAACTGCACTGCACTGCCACTTCGACGCGTTCGTCTACATCGAGACGGTTTCTGCTGTAACTACGCGTCAAGTGGTAACAATCTGTGATCTATAACTGCTGCTGTTCCTGTTTTTGGGTGAACGAGTTTTGTGTGTGCTAGCGTAGCCCTCCTCATTTCCCTTCAGTGGTATTAGAGCTGTAGCTGTTTCGTTATAGATTCGGATGCGTGCATATGGAGATATGCTTGGATATAGATTAGTCTCTGATCGGTTCGTGATCTCCACTATGATGGTAGTGTAACGAATTACTCCTACCGGTCGGAATTCCGCCATCGGAGTTAAGTGAGACACGTAAACCCAGGCATGGTGAGATATAGATCAATTGGATTGGTCGAATCGAACTTAGATCAATGGCCGCGTCGCATGGCGATGCGCGGCGGTGTTGATTGGATCCACTATGATGGTAGTGTAACGAATTACTCCTACCGGTCGGAATTCCGCCATCGGAGTTAAGTGATACACGTAAACCCAGGCATGGTGAGATATAGATCAATTGGATTGGTCGGATCGAATTTAGTTAAATTGCCGGGGGCGAGTGAACCGCGGACGGTCCGCAGTAGAACGGCGGACGGTCCGCGAGATGAACGGCGGACTGTCCGCGATAGAAATGGCGGACGGTCCGTAAATTCGGTCGAAAATCTTACAGAGACGTTATCTAGCGTTCCAGAAGGTCGGACGGTCCGCCAGAGCAGGTCGGACAGTCCACGGGGCAAGGTCGGACGGTCCGTGTGTAATGTCGGACAGTCCGCAGTGAACTGAAATTTTTAAAAACGATCCCTCAGAAATGTTTAAGTTTTGAATGTCCTCCCAACTAAATCTTGCACCGTCACATGTCTTGTACAATTAGTGGTGGGTCTATGAAATTAGGGTGCCACTAGTTTTCCTTGACTAGACGGGTTTGTATCAGATACTTACTCGCATAAAGGGTTGGTTAACTTAAACAAGGTCATCTTAACGGTTAAGGACCTTGGGACATAAAAGTTGGGCGCCGAGACATAGAGATGTCACCCAACAATAGGAGTCATATGTGATATGATTAGCAAATGTTGCTTACCGATCTACCATGTCTTCTAGCGGTGATGCTAAAGCTCACTAGTCGACTAGTATCAATGGAGGGATATTGATTTTAGTGGGAGTAAATTCCGTTAAATTGTTTAATGTATTTTACTCTTTCATAGATAAATTGTCTTAGTATTTAGCATTATTTGCATTGTAGATCAATGGCATCTAGCACACCGTTTTCTTTGCGTTCGATCCTTGAGAAGGATAAGTTGAATGGAACGAACTATGCGGATTGGATCCGAAACCTTAGAATTGTTCTCAGGGCTGAGAAAAAGGAAGATATTCTAGACACCCCATTCCCAGATGAGCCTAATGATAACGCAACTGTTGCTGAAAAACTTGCTTACAAGAAGGCATGTGATGTAAACCTTGAAGTGAGTTGCCTTATGCTTGCTTGTATGGAACCCGAGTTACAAATGCAGTTTGAGATAAACCATGAGGTGCATGATATGATCGAGGCGCTTAAGGATATGTTCCAAACTCAGGCCAGGACTGAAAGGTTCAATGTCTCAAAGGCCTTTGTGGAAACAAAGTTAGCAGAAGGCGCAGCTGTAGGGCCGCATGTGATCAAGATGGTTGGTTACTCCCAGAGGTTGGAGAAGCTAGGCTTCCCACTTGGCCCAGAGTTAGCCACCGATTTTATTCTAGCATCACTTCCGCCTAGCTTTGGGAATTTCATTTCAAACTACCATATGCATGGGGCGGAGAAGGGATTGAATGAGTTGTGTGGCATGCTCAAGACAGCAGAGGCTGACATCAAGAAAAGCGCTAGCAGCAACCATGTGATGGCTGTCCAAAACAGGCCTAATTTTAAGAAGGGCAAATCTTGGAAGAAGAAGGGCAAGGCCAAAGATGTGATCTATCAGCCAAACCCAACGCCCCAGGCTAAGTCTGGACAAGCTGCAGAAAAAGAAGAGTGCTTTTACTGTAAGGAACTTGGTCACTGGAAAAGGAATTGCAAGCAGTACCTGGCTTCTCTGAAGAAGGGCGGTAGTAAGAGTACTTCCGCACCAGGTACACTTGACATTCATATTACATTTTTCTCGCTGATTCTTCTATTAATTCCTGGGTATTTGATACCGGATCGGTTGCTCATATTTGCAATTCGATGCAGGGATTAGTAAGAAGTAGAAGCGTGGGAAGAGGCAAAGTTGATTTCCGCGTGGGCAATAATGCAAGAGTTGCTGCTTTGACCGTCGGGACGATGCAACTCCACCCTTAGTTAGGATTTATTATGGAATTGAATAATTGTTATTTTGTTCCTAGTTTGAGTCGAAACATTGTATCTCCCTCATGTTTGATGAAGGATGGTTATACATTCGCGAGTAAAGACAATGGTTGTGTGATCTCAAAGAATGGCATGTTTGTGGCTCTTGCATCCATTGTGAATGGGTTGTTCATTTTAAATCTTGATGATTCACCTATCTGTAATATAATTGCTAAAAGGCCTCGGCTAGATAATTTGAATCCTACCTATATGTGGCATTGTCGTTTGGGTCATATAAGTGAGAAGCGCATGAAGAAGCTCCATTCTGACGGACTTTTAACTTCGTTTGATTTTGAATCATACGAGACGTGCGAAGCTTGTTTGCTAGGCAAGATGACCAAGGCACCTTTCACAGGTTTTCCTGAGAGGGCGCAAGACTTGTTGGAACTCATACATACTGATGTGTGTGGACCAATGAGCACGACAGCTCGAGGTGGATTTCAGTACTTCATAACTTTCACTGATGATTTTAGTAGATATGGCTATGTCTACTTAATGAAGCACAAATCAGAGACTTTTGAAAAGTTCAAGGAGTTTCAGAATGAAGTTGAAAATCAGCGTGGTAAGAAAATTAAAGCCTTGCGATCAGATCGTGGAGGCGAGTATTTGAGCCACGAGTTTAGCACTCATCTAAAGAGTTGCGGAATTGTTCCACAACTAACGCCACCTGGAACACCTCAGAGGAACGGTGTGTCCGAGCGACGTAATCGAACATTGTTAGACATGGTACGATCAATGATGAGCCAGTCAGACCTACCGTTATCATTTTGGGGTTACGCTCTAGAAACAACAGCTTTCACATTAAATAGGGTACTGTCTCAGTCCGTGGAGAAGACACCATATGAGATATGGACTGGCAAGACTCCCAGTTTGTCTTTTCTGAAAATTTGGGGGTGTGAGGCATATGTCAAGCGACTTCAGTCGGACAAGCTTACACCAAAATCAGACAAGTGCATATTCGTGGGATATCCGAGGGAAACAATTGGATATTATTTCTACAACCGATCAGAGGGCAAAGTGTTTGTCGCTAGGAACGGTGTTTTCTTGGAGAAAGAGTTTCTCAAAAGCGAGAAAAGTAGACAGAAGGTGTATCTTGAAGAAATTCGAGATGAGCCTATGAGGCAAGACTTAACGAGTGATGCTAATGTAGCAGAACAAGTTGAGGCACCTGTGGTAAGAGAAGAACCGCCACAACCACGAAGGTCGGAAAGACCACGTCGCGCAACTGAGAAAATGAATCTCCTAGTTACGGGGGAGCGCGACATATTGTTGATGGACAACGATGAGCCTAGGACCTATGCGGAAGCAATGATGGACTCAGATTCCGAGAGATGGCAAAATGCCATGAGATCCGAGATAGATTCCATGGGGCACAATCAAGTTTGGAACTTGGTTGACCCGCCTGATAGTGTGAGACCCATCGAGTGCAAGTGGATCTTTAAGAGAAAAAGGCATGTGGACGGAAATGTTAACGTCTACAAAGCACGACTTGTTGCAAAAGGTTTTCGACAAGTTTAATGAGTTGACTACGACGAGACATTCTCTCCAGTAGCGATACTTCAATCTATTCGGATCATTCTAGCAATAGCTGCATATTTCGATTATGAGATATGGCAGATGGATGTCAAAACAGTTTTCCTCAATGGGAACCTAGAGGAGGATGTATACATGATAGAACCTGAAGGCTTTGTCGATCCAACTAATGCTGAAAAAATATGCAAGCTTCAGAAATCAATCTATGGATTAAAGCAAGCATCTCGGAGTTTGAACCTTCGTTTTGATGAGGTAGTCAAAAGTTTTGGCTTCCGGCAGAATGAAGAAGAGGCTTGTGTTTACAAGAAAGAAAGTGGGAGCTCTGTTGCATTTCTAATCTTGTATGTGGATGACATATTGTTGATTGGGAATGATATTCCTATGCTAGAATCCGTTAAGACTTCGCTGAAAAATAGTTTTTCTATGAAGGACTTAGGGGAAGTTGCATACATTCTGGGCATAAGGATCTATAGGGATAGATCAAGGAGGCTTATAGGATTAAGCGAAGATACTTATATTGACAAGGTGCTGAATCGGTTCAGCATGGAATAGTCCAAGAAAGGGTTCTTGCCTATGTCACATGGCGTACACTTCAGCAAGACTCAGTGTCCTACGACGGCTGATGAGCGGGAGCGCATGAATAAGGTCCCTTATGCTTCGGCGATGATAAGTACTCGTCCAGATGTCTCATATGCTCTAAGTGTTACGAGCAGACACCAGTCTAATTCAGGTGAAAGTCACTGGACAGCGGTGAAAAACATTCTTAAGTACTTTAGAAGGACTAAAGATGTGTTCCTAGTCTATGGAGGTGAGGAAGAGCTCATTGTAAAGGGTTACACTGATGCTAGTTTCCAAACTGATCCAGACGATTCAAAGTCGCAATCAGGATTCGTGTTCACGATAAACGGTGGTGCTGTAAGCTGGAAAAGTTCTAAGCAAGATACTGTGGCTGATTCTACAACGGAAGCCGAGTACATCGCAGCTTCAGAAGCGGCAAAGGAAGGAGTTTGGACGAGGACGTTTCTCATTGAACTTGGTGTGTTTTCCAATGCATCTAGCCCATTGGAACTCTACTGTGACAACAATGGGGCAATTGCACAGGCTAAGGAGCCGAGGAATCACCAGAAGAACAAACATGTACTGTGGAAGTTTCACCTCATTCGAGAGTTCGTTAAACGTGGTGAGATAAAGATATGTAAAATACATACGGATTTGAATATAGCTTATCCTTTGACAAAGACTCTTCTACAGCCTAAGCATGAGTCAGACACGAGAGCTATGGGTATTAGATATCATTTAGATTAGCTCTAGTGTGAGTGGAAGATTGTTTTGTATCTATGACATATTGTTATTTATTGAATATCCATGAAAAGCAACTTGTATATGATTGGCAATTATGTGAATTGCTTGTGAAACTCTATACTTGTATGGTTATTCTAAAAGTTGTCCCTAATATGATTAGCACATGTATTAGTTGATGACTATGTTTCATAAGTCATGGACATGGAGATGTCAAACTAATAATGTGGGCACATGTATGACATGGGGCTGGACTGACCCAACTTGAGATTTTTGTTGTATGTCTTTTTTCACAACGCGTATGCTTTGTCCTCAGACCTGAGATTGTCGTATGTACTCAAGATGTGAATTGACCTACTTAGGGACTACCAAACGCTACTCCGTAACTGGGTAGTCATAAAGGTGGTTTTCGGGTTTGTCAGGAACCATACTGTGAGGCATGGTCAATCAAGATGGGATTTGCCCCTCTCTATATGAGAGAGATATCTCTGGGCCCCTCGAGTGATCGGATCAAGAAATGCATGGCCGTGCTAGGTTAAGTGTTAACCTCTTGAAGGATCCGACTCACAGATTCGAGAAAGGGAGGTCTTACTTGGAGTTAGACCAAATATCGTGAGGTAAAGGGAATAGCTTGTACGTGATGTTGTGGTGGTTCGTCTGATATGATCTTTACGTACGCATGGGAGTTGACACGTCTTGCTAGAGGCCGCTATCAACTATTGGAACGAGTAGGAGTACTCGAACCATGTCTATGTGTACGTGAACCCATAGGGTCACACACTTAAGAGGTTTGGAACACTGAAAACTTGCTTATGAGATTGTCTCTAGTGCAAGTGGGAGACTGTTGGGAATATGCCCAAGAGCCAACTGGATTCGATCCACTAGTGGGCTCAAAGTCTTAATGGGCCACAAATGTTGTGAAGCCCATTATCAGGGGAAGGGGTACACTATCTATTAGTCCTATATTGCTAATGGAAGATGGTGTGGGGAATTTCATCCGAATAAATAGAGACCAAACCCCTCCTGAGAAAGACAAGCCTTCCAAGCAATAGTTGCACTTCTCCTCATCATGTTCGCGGACCTAGCAGTCCGGTGCACGACGTTTCCATCCTCGTACGTGTGGATACCTCGGATGTGCTGCGCTTGGAGCACAAGAACGGATCACAAGTGCAGGACCAGACGGACGTAAGCAACTGCACTGAACTGCCACTTCGACGCGTTCGTCTACATCGAGACGGTTTCCGCTGCAACTACGCGTCAAGTGGCAACAATCTGTGATCTGTAACTACTGTTGTTCCTGTTTTTGGGTGAACGAGTTTTGTGTGTGCTAGCGTAGCCCTCCTCATTTCCCTTCAGGAACTCAAGCTAAGAAGCTATCCACCTCAGTACCTAACGGCACGACGACGAGCGCCTCACCGGCGCCAATCTCCACGGCGAGCTCGTCCAGAATGCGCTGCAGAGTGCAGGGTCAGTTCCGCGGATTTGGGTTTCGGCTCCGGAACAACCAGCGGGATGGTGGAGCCGTAGAGGCCTTACCAGACTGTTGCGGGAGAAAGGCAGCAGCACCCGCTGGTGCTTGCGCGCGGCGGCGCCATGGCTGCCAGACGTCGCCATGGCCGTGCCTGGACGAAGTTGGCAGGGATGCCGTCAGCTGCAGTGAAGTGAATTGGGGTATGCAGTTTGGTCAGAGAATCGGGTGGGTTCCTGCCTCAAAAAAAATTTTCATTTTTCATTTCTTTCACATTTGCATTGCTTAAATGAAGATTGGATCAAACATGTACTTAGATTCCAGTAGCTAGCACATTTGGTTGTACATTTATTATGAGTAAGATGCATGGCTGTCCTTGAATTTGACTTCACGTGTGTCACTTTGTGACATCAGTAATTCGATCACCTTCTTCTTGTAGGATTGTCTTTCTTTCTTTCTCTCTCTGAAAAAAAAACTGATAAAAGTTTTTTTGGGAATATATCTGAGAAAGGAGCAAGTAATAGACAAAGGGTCTTCGTTGTCCTAATCAAAAGAACCATGCATTTCATGACGAATTGGTTTGGTACTGCACAAGCAGAGGAGCTACCAGTACCATACAATCGGAGGAAACATTATGTGTGCAAAAATCTGAATTTCTGGATTCAGTTAACTTTACGGTACGTGAAACTTCTGAAGAGCTAAGACGGAAGTGTCTATTTAAACAGGCTATATGTCGTGGATCTCTTGCTTAGAAATAAAAAGGCAGACTTTACGTGCCTGACTAGAATCTAATGAGCAAATCTTTACGTGCCTGTGGAAAAACTAAATGGTCACAGATGCTGCAACTCAAAAGGTCAGGCAAAGATTCATAGGGCAATGATATGTTAAAATTAGGATAATCATCTGCAATCTAATGAGCAAAGTCTTGTCACACTGAAGCCGAAGAATTCAGAATTTTCTCGGACTAGAAGTATATTTTGCCACCTAGAATAGAATGTTCTGGGCACATAGAAGCCTGGATCCAGTGCAATTGCCAGAGCTGTTGCAATTTTAGCACCCAAAACCCAAAAGCTCCCCCAAAACAAGCCAACTTATAGATAAACTTGGGCATTCCATGAGAAGAACAGTAGCATCCAGATTCAGTGTTTTCAAATAACAGACACAATCATATAGGTGAACTGATGCACTGTCTGGTCCTAGCTTCTCAACGCTCGATGATGACATGCCACAGGGTAGGTTCAATGATTTTGAAGGTGCAGACATCGCCCACCCCGATCCCATTCTCGTAGCAAAACTTCGTTCAACCTGATCCAACCAGCTGGGAACAATTCTGGTAAGGGTGAAGGTTCGCCGGCCAACATGTGGTGCTACTCATGGAAGTTTTGAGCATGATCGTGCAAAGTTCCCGGAGTCCAATCACCTTGCAGAAGGAAAGTGGCAAACACTGCAAGAATTGCAATCTCATGGTCAACCAAATGACGTTTCTGTAAGCTATTCTTGATGATCCAGGTATAATGGCCGATAGTTCTGAATTCCTGATTATGTGGGGTTCATGATCTTGAAATGCATATATATGACAAACCTTATCAAGAGTTGACATGTTGATTTATTTCATCTAGTGATAGCATGCCTATAAATACATATTATCAGAAATGAAGATATCCAATGAAAATATTAGTTCCTGTAGGCTTGTCGACGTGTGTTAGAGTAGGTACCGAACCGGAGTCAGAGTGAACAAGCGGTATTTCATTCAGTCAGCTTGGCTTTTCTATAGTTGGCCTTTTTGTCTACCTTCTTGAGTCAATGTCACATTGCTCCATTCCGGTCTTCAGTAAGTCTGTGTTCACCAAGCAAGCTGGAGCACCTTTCACTCTCGGACATAAAGTCTTTTATCCAATTCATTCACAGGAAGGGTAGAAGGAGCTTCACACTTGCTTCCCATTTCTTTTGCCTTTGGTAGAATTAGATCGATCTCCCAATGCCTTTGTTAGACACAAGGCCTGCTTGGTTGGATGCCAAAATTTTGGCATATGCCAAAGTTTTGGCATACCAATTATTTAGCCACTATTTTTTTTGAGGAAACAGGAGGGGTGGGTCCCCTACTGATTATAATATATTGAGATTAAAAGGAAGAAATTGTTCCTACTAAAATTTAGCCACTATTTGGATTCCTACTAAAATTTAGTAGTTAAACCTACCAAAATGTTGGCAAGTTTTCTACCCAGATTTTAGCTTACCAAAACTTTGGAAGCAAATCAAGCAGGCCCAATATCCTAGAAAAACAGTATGTTCATATTGCTAAAAATAACAATGGAGAAATGATTGTACTTACAAACTGCCTTTGAATTGTGCTAGCATTCATCTTCTTCTTTATCCAAGCTGGTGGCCCAATCTCATAGGCACATCTTGTCATAGTTGATGCCTTATTCGAAGAAGTCTTGTTGCCTTTTTGAATCTGTTGTTCTTCACTACTTAACCTGTTGATCTTGCTCTTATGCTTCCAATTAGAAGGTGGAAGGGATTCCTGCTGATTCAACAAAAGAGACATGTGCTTTAGTATTTAAGCTGATACTATGTTAAAATAAGTGCTTTACTATATTGATTTGTTTCCTCTTGAAAGCATGGTCATATATATTTTAGTGATTATATTGATTAAAGAATATTTGTTCCCGTAAGCTTATCAGCAAAAGCCTTAAATGTCAAATACTAGCAAAATTTCAGTTCATATTCTTGCTAAAATGGGAACAACTTATTTGATTAGTAATCTGCAAATATCAATAAAGAAATGATTGTGCTTACAAACTGCTTTTCAATTGAGCTGGCATTAATCCCCTTCTTTATCCAAGCCTGTGGCTCTACCTCAAAGGCACATGTCGTCATAGATGATGCCTTGTTCAAAGAAGCCATCGAGCCTTTCGGCCTCTTTTGCTCTTCAGCACATAAACTGTGATTCTCGCTCTTCCTCTTCAGACTAGAAGCAGAAATTGTTTCCTGTTTATTTTGAGTCCATGTTAACTTTGATACTTCATAAAACAAAAGCGACAAGTACTTCAGCATTTAACTCACATAGAACAATTGATTTCTCTTTTCCTTATAACGTGTGATAGCAACATGCCACAATGTGGTTTCAAGAACATTGAAGGTGCAGATGTCACCTTCCATTAGATTATTCTCCTTGCAGAACCTCTTCCAACCCTGTATAAGCATGTAGCTCTTATTCTTGCGTGGATGACCACACACCTGCCATGATTCTGTACTGTTCATTGAGGTCTTGAGCGAAATTGTGCAAGGTTCCCGCAACCCAATCGCATCACAGAAAGATGTTGCCAAAGCCTGTAGCAATTGCAATCACATTGGTTTCAGTATTGTGGTTGATGATTCATTATACAAGTATGCATCATAGTGGATGGATACTTCTGATTGCCGGATCTAGTATACATTTCTTTGGGAACGATAATAACATCTTGATGAACATGATAAATTTAATACATCAGCTTATATTATATTAAAACATGTACTTTAATATAATTGTTTCTTCCTGTTAGCAGGTGCAAATTTATCAGTAGCAAGAGCATCAAATGATCAAATGAACATGTTGGTCTCTATTTTTTTGTGCGGAAAAAAAAAAGCCATTGGCCTATGTCCCAGTAGTGTAGCAACTTTTCAATTCATAATCTTTTTTAACACACGGATTTATCTTTTTCAACATGAAAATGGTCGTGCTTACAAGTTCAGTAAGTGTGTTGGCGTTGATCTGCTTCTTTATCCATGATGGTGGCCCAATCTCATAGACAGATTTGATCAATAATGATGCCTTGTCCAAACGAGTCATGGGCTCTTTCGGTTTCTTTTCTCTGTTCCTGCAACACTCCAGAGTGCAAGCAGATGGTGCTTCATGCTGCTCTTCCATATCTGGTAATGATACGACAAGAGACATGTAATTAATTATTTAACTCGCATTCGAATCCATTAACAGCAATTTAAAGAATGTTCTAAGCCTGTTTCTCTTTTGCTCACCTTGTTGCACTCTGATGTCCTTGTTTCTGGACCCTCTCTGGCATCCATCGGGCTCAAAGACTTTGACTGTAAACACCATGCTGCCTTCATACCTTAACAGCAAAGAATTAGCCCCAGTAATGCCATGGGATGCCAGAAACTGTGACCAACCACCCGTTAAGAACAGACCCGACTGATTCATCCTGAGCTCAATTTGACCGATTTTGCCAGGGGGTCTGAGAATAACAGTCATATAACTGTTCAGGTGCTCTTTGGGGATGTGGTGTTGCACAAACTTAGCAGGTATTAGCTGCACGAACACATAAAAAGACTACAGTCGTATCATTCCAATAAGAGAAGTGATGAAACAACAACAATTTGCAATGAAGACTATGCAAACCATCTCTTCCAAGGATTTTAGTGGAAACACACTGACAAACTGTGGCTTACGCGGAGAACCTTTGCTGCCCGGGGCTACTTCAACTGCAAAAAACATGAAGTGCAAACAATCAGCTTGACTGAAAACAGAAATTCACAAGTAATTTCTAATTGGAAGTAGGAAAACAGAATTTAGGGAACTTAACCAAGATCACGTATTTAAGAATCTAACATTGCAAAATCACAATTGTTGTTTCATAGTTGAAAGTTGAAACCGATCATCATCAACATTACTGATATCTCTGTTCCATTTTTTTCAGGACAAAAACTACTAGGAAACAATCCAACAGCAAGAAGAGCAAAGGTTTGCGCTTACCACGGAAGAAAAGGGTGACATTGTACGATTAACTCAAAAGATGCTATTCAGCCAAGTACAGCTCACATTTACAACGAACTGAAAAGAGGGTTTTCTTGGAGAATTTGGCACCATGAGAAAAAAAAAGTTCGAATCTTTACCTGCAGGTGGAGCGCCGAGCTCCCTGAGGCTGCTGCTGCTGTCGAAGACCTTGACTGTGAGCACGCCGCGGCCTTGGTGCCGGATGACCAAGAACCACCCAGCTTCGACGCCGCACGCGTCCGCGAACTCCGGCCACCCGCGCCCCAGGAACGCGCCGTCGCCGTCCTTACCAACCTTCACGGGCCAGACCTCCTTGCCGCAGCCGGGAAAGCCGACGACGAGGGCCTCCCCGGCGCCGATTTCGTCGGCGAGGTCGTCGGGGATGCGCTGCAAAGTGCAAGATCGGTCAGTTCCCACGGCGCCGGAGTTACCGGCGTCCGAGCGCGCGGCGTGACGGCGAGAGCGCTCTGAGCTTACTAGACTGTCGGAGGTGAACGGAAGTAGCACCCGTAGGTGCTTGTTGGTTGCTGCGCCGCGGCCCCGAAACGACGCCATTGCCGGGGTGGAGTGGGACTCCGTAGCGGCAGTAAAGTGAGGCGATAGCAATAGCAACAGCCAAGAGTGCGGCAGTAAAGCATGAGCATCTCAATAATACCGTCGATATTTTAATAAAATATTCCTGAGAAAATTAAAGAAATTACACACCATTTTTTACACGTCACATTATTTTTAAGTTTAGAATAACAAATTATTTTTTTGTTCGAAGCCTTAATTAAAACATCAACAGATAATGAGCTAAATCATCTTTTTCCGAACTTTCTTCCAAATTGACTTATTCATATTTACTATAATCTTCTATGTTGTTTGAGACCCAACTTCAAAAAAGCGATTAGTGAGCCAAGCTGCTTCAACAGGTAATGAGCTAAATCATCTTTTTCCGAACTTTCTTCCAAATTGACTTATCCATATTTACTATAATCTTCTATGTTGTTTGAGACCCAACTTCAAAAAAGCGATTAGTGAGCCAAGCTGACGTTAACATTTATTCAAAATTACCTAATTTTGATTATAAAATAAAAATAGACGTAATCGGAGTATTTTTTTATAATGAGCCACTGAGCTAGCTTAACAAGCTTTTTTCCAGCTCATCCACCACTAAAATATGCTTATTTTAGAAAAAAATATCTTCGGCCTCTGCAACCATACACATTCTTTTACAATTTATTCAGCTTCAGAACTATATGAAAACAGAAAAAAGGTTAACCTAAAAAATATTCATAAACAAATATAATATTGCTCATCAACATATATTTTGGGTTTGCTTTCCACAGCTCCCCCTACTCCTGATTCTCGATGAGAATCTGTGGAGCTGTACCGAACGGTGTTTTGGGGGGCCTGATCGAATCTGCGGAGCTGTACCTAACCATGAATCACGTGAATCAATTCTTCGTTTTTGTACAGATGTTTTGGAGGCGTGGAGCTAGAGAATCAGGATCTGGATCCCTGCCAAATGCACCCCTATATAGGATGGCTTCAATGCGTGTGATAAGTATACACTAGAGCGGTAACTAGATTTTGTGTGAAGTAGCATGCGACCAATTTGGGTTTCCAACTTGCTAAAAAAAGTACGCCTAGAAAGATATGCATGTGTTAGACTAGGTTCAAAACTTTCAAAGTTGTAACTAGATTTTTCAAGATTAAAATGAAGCTCGTATATCAACTCTACTCAGCTTTAGTCTCTATTCTCTATCCTATATTGCCCTAACATCCTCCCTCGTGGAAACATGGATGACGTTAATTTATCGTGATTTCTCTTCCATTTTACATGACATTTATATTTAAATTTATATGATTATATATTCCTTTTAGAATGTGCATAGCATGTTTTCATTAAAAAGAAGATAAATTATTTGAACATGATACGGGGCACACAAACGCAGGACAATCTAAACAAACCTAAACAAAATAAAAATATAGTTCCATATTAGAGAGCTTATTAATGTCCAAACATATACTTGCATGAGTACAATTGTAGTCACTAGATCTACCAAGATCTATTCTTGCACTAACTCTTTATTTCAAACAGTATATTTCCTAGAAAATGCTAGCCAAGTGTGTCTTTGAAGGTTTTGAAAAGGAAAATGCCTCCTTAGAGACAGACATATGAGGAATATTTTTGGTACAACGTGTAACGGTTCAGAATAATCTACTCTGTTTTTGATGGTTTAGCCTAAGATAATACTTATTCACAAAAAAACTAAGATAGTGATTTAAATGAAGAACAGTTGATACAGTTTGAAATAAATATCCTCAATTCTCTTTCTTGCATGGGCGATAATGGAGTCAAAATCCTCAAATCATATGATATACATGCTCTAGTCCAAATAATCCCTGAATTCCATGACGGTTAATCTAATCTTTGACCATTTCTGCGTTGGTGTCATCTTGCAAGAAGAGAAGGAAATCAATAGCCTGTTTAATTTGTATCATCAGAATTGGAGTGGATTCGAAATTAATTCTTGGAAAGATATAGTATGCCGCATTTAGGCCAGACCGAGTGAGGGTTTCATGGCATTAAATATGCCGATATGGCATTGAAGAGAGAAGAAAGAGTTTCATAATACGTGAGAGGAGTTTCATCACTATAAAACTTTTTTGGCTCAGTTACCTAGTTTCTGTTCTAGGTAAGCGTGTAGTGAAAATGTGCACTGAGATTAGCCTTGGATAAAAGAAATCCATGGTAGGTGGAGACATCGAGCACATTGGATCATTCAGCTGCCATTGTCAGTTTGTCACCAATGCAAATTATTAATATAAACTTAAATATACCGTAGGTTGAGAATTCGGGTCACTGAATCAAAAAAAAAACAACGTAGACGGGCATGAAAGGATGAAACACCCGAATGTAAGGCACAGTTTAATTTGACACGGTCATTCAAATTGTATCCTTTGATTATTTATGTTTCTTATATTACTTATGATTTTAGGAGAGTGTTTGATTATAAATCTAACCATATCAAATTTGTATTATAAAAGTTAAAGATTTAATCAATTAGAGACCCTAAACTTTGAATATTGATATGCATAGACGTCTTATAAACCTGTCCGGAGAGAGTAATATACAATCCTTTTCTCAAAAGTGATTCGATTCGTAGGACAATAATGTTGGGTTATGGCCATAGTCACTTGACAAAGAATGCACATGATTGCAAAATCTTGTCACGCTGAAGCAGAAATGTCCATTCAGATTTTACTGAGACTACTGGTACTGACCACTTCTTATAGTTCCATTACAGCTACAGCAACGGTAAAGAAATAAAGGCCTGGAACCCGTGCAGTTGCTATGGCTACGGCAACTTTGGCAATTGGCCTCAACTACACCGTTAAAAAGGGATTCCAGTGGTGCACGCCTTACCTAGGCTTGGGCGCTTGGCACTTTAGGCCCTGTTTGGGGGAGAGCTTCTGTCAGCGTCAGCTAATCCAACGAGCACCAAACACAAGCTCCCCCCAAACATAAACTTGTACATTCCTTGAAACAAACAGTAGCATCCATTGCTTTCAAACAGCAGCCACCATCACACAGGCAGACTGATGTGCTACCTGGCCCCAGCTTCTCAACGATCGATGATAACGTTCCACAGGGCGGGTTCTATGATTTGCATGGTGCAGAAATTGCCCACCTTGACCCCATTCTCAAGGCAGAAACGCTTCCAGCCTCCAACCAGCTTGCAGCAATTCGTGTACAGCTTTAGACACACCTGCCAGGACTCGGCGCTGCTGGTCGAAGTTTTGAGAGTGATTGAGCAGGGTTGCCGAAGCCCAATCGCCTCGCAGAAGTGCAGCGGCAAATTCTGCAACAATTGCAATCGCATTGGTCGACCAACTAACTCTGTAAGCGATTGTTGACAAATGACAATCCATGTATCACAGTGGACAAATAATGGCTCCTAGCGCTGTAGTTTCTCATCATTTTGATCCTCTTGTGATAGCACACATACAGTTACTTATCAGTAACTAAAGCATCAAATGAAAGTGTAGGTTCATCAGAATTGTAAGCTACCTATTCAGCAGAAGCCTTGCATGCATATATAACAACAAAGCTTTTTCCCTTCTTGCATGCATATCCTAGCAAATTTCAGTTAAGATTTTGGCTAAAAGTTGGAACATGTTTATCCTATTTATAACTTTTTACTGACATCAATAGACAAACAGTTGTGCTTACAAGTTGATTTTCAATTGTGCTGGCATTGATCTCCTTCTTTATCCAAGCCGGTGGCCCAATCTCATAGACACATTTTGTCCTAGGCTTGTTCAAATAAGTCATGGGGCCTTGTGACCTCTTTTTTCCATCACTACATGACCTGTCTTTCTTGCGCTTAGGGGTTTCCTGGTAGTTTTAAATAAATGTTAATGCTGATACTTCAAAAGGCAAAAAAGGAACCAAGTGCTTCAGTATGTAACTCACATAGCAGAAATGATTCATCTTTTCCTTATGACGCGTAATAACGACATTCCACAGTTTGGTTTCTATGACATTGAAGGTGCAGATGTCTCCCTCCTTGAGACTGTTGTCCTGGCAGAACAGCCTCCAACCCTGCAGAAGTAGGTAGCTGCTTGCTTTGCATCTGAGACGCACAAGCCAAGATCTGGTACTGCCCGCTGAGGTCCTGAGTGTAATCGTGCAAGGTCCTTGCAGCCCAATAGCATAACAGAAAGATTTTGCCAAAGCCTGCAATAATTTTAATCTTCAAGCACATATAAATGACAACTGTTATACAACATCTGATATTATATCAGTATCAAATCTAGAATGCCAATGTGTATTGACTAGTTTCTTCCGGTTAGCAAGCATATCTATTATGAGTAGTTAGGCAATCAAATGAAGATGTGTCTCAATCTCTACATAATGAAAGAAAAGAAGCAAACAGAAGTCTTGGATGCCAATAATCCATACCCTAGAAAGTTTATAGCTCATATTCTTATTGAACATATGATTTTATCTTATCTATAGTGAAATGGTATGGTTGTGCTTACAAGATGTCTTTCAAGTGCGTAGCTGTTGATCTGCTTCTTTATCCATGATGGTGGCCCAATCTCATAGATAGAATTCCTTTGTAATGATCCCTTGTTCTCACGCTTACGCTTCTGAATGCAAACAGATGGTGCTCGATGCAGCTTTTCACTACGTGGTAATGTTGATGCTTGAGCAGAAAACAGGCATGCACTTCAGCGTTTAACTCATTAAAATCCACTACCGCTATATTAAAAAAAAATAAAGCTATTTATCATTTTCTCACTTTGTTGAAATTTTTTTTCCTTTGGCTTGGAGTCTCTCTGGTATCCATCAGAGCCAAACACTTTGACAGAGAACACCATGTTGCCCTCATACCTTAACAGCAGAGCATTAGCTTCAGTTATGTCATGAAACACCAGAAACTGTGACCAACCACCTGTGAAGAACATGTCCGATCCATCCATCTCAAGCTTAATGTTGTAAACTTTGCCATGGAGGCCCAAAATGATGGCCATAGGATTATTCAGCTTCTCTTTGTAGATGTGCTGCTGCACAAACTTAGCAGGTATTAGCTGCAATAACACAATAAAAGAGTAAACTCAGACCATTTCAATAAAAGAAAACAAAGTGAGCAAAAAGAATTAGCAAAAACAGTCTGCGAACCATCTTTTCCATGAAATGGGTTGGAAGCACACTGATGAACTGTGGCTTACGAGTGGCATCTTTGCATCTCACGGCTGCTTCAGCTGAATAAAATATGAGTTACAAACAGCCAGTTTGAACTGGAAACAGAAATTCATTCTTTAGTAGTCAAGAATTGGCAGCAGGGAACCAAGATAATATATACCATTTCAGTTAAAATATCTTCTATTCTTCTTGCGAAACTTCCCTATCCTCGATTATTTACAAGAACGTTTTAAATCTTTACCCAATCAGGTGCACGGTTTAAGGACTGAAAGGTTGTGGTGTTACAATTAGCTTTATAGCGCCCAAGTTTGAACACAAAACAGAAATCCACTTTATCATAAAAGGATATAGTATGCCTTTTAGAGTCACTTGGAGAAACAGGGTATGAACTATGAAGTCTTACTCAAAAGCAGTGGCGGAGCATGGTGAAAACTCAAGGGGGGACCAATTAGATGCTAATGACTCATAAATGGCTACACAATTATACTTTTCTATACATAAATCAGACACACAATTCAAAGTCCAACAATTTGAAACCTAAACTAATGTATTGGAACAAAGTACACCTAGTGTAACAAAAAGAAGTAAAATGAATATCATGTAGGAAGCTAGCATATCTGCTGTCTGCCTATTGTTACGGGGACTTCACTGTACTGCTGGTTCCAAACTGGCATTGCTATTGGTTTTAGAAGTGGCAGTAGGCAAGGAGATTATCGATTAACTAATAACTGGTAAAAATATGGAGTTATCACTGTCGGTGATGGAAATTAAGCCACCAACAGGGAGTGATACAAATTTCAACGATTAAAAAAATATACTGGACTTGAACGGGGCAAATCAGTCACAAACCAACCAAACGATGATAAAAACAGAATAAACCGACGAGCCTTAAAAATCAAATGCGGCGAAGCCGTCGGAGCATGAGGAAGGTCCATGGCCGTGGGGTGGCGACACACGATATCCAGATAAAGCAACTTAACTTTTTGATCAAAGCCAAAATGAAAGGAGAGCTCTGTGGTGACTGGTGAGCATATAATTCCATGCAGCGATGCAGATGTGCGCTGCTAGGCTAGTCCATCAAGTAATCACTAATTCCTGACCCATTATACTCATAAGTCAGTAAAGGCAACTTCTTTCCTGACCTCCAGTTATTTACGACATCAATTTTTCAGCTGTTCATTCTAAGGACTCAAAACAGTCGCAGCACTACAATTGGATTTTAGGCAAACGGTACTACTAGGGGTTACAATTTACATTCTTATGAACCAAAAGAGGGGGCCTTTACAATCTTTTAGCATTGAGGGAAGAACAAGATAAAAGAAACTACACAAGAGCTGAAGCATACATCACATTCAGATAACTAATTCATATAGTGTATTTGAGACTGACAGCCGGAGGAACAACCAAATTCAGAACCCAAGATTTTGCAAAAGCGCGGAATCTTGGTTACCTGCAGGTGGGGCGGAAGCGCCGAGGTCCCTGAGGCAGCGGGTGTCGTCGAAGACCTTGGCGGTGAGCACGCCGCGGCCGCGGTGACGAAGGACGAGGAACCACCCCGCGGCGACGCCGCACGAGGCGGCGAGCTCGGGCCAGCCGCGGCCCAGGAAGGCGCCGTCGCCGTCGTGCCCGACCTCGACGCCGCAGACACCCTTCCCGCCGCTTCCGGCCGGGCTGACGAAGAGGGCCTCCCCGGCGCCGATCTCCTCGGCGAGCTCGTCGGGGATGCGCTGCGAGTGGAGCGAAAAGATCAGGCATTTCCAATGCCCGGCGCCCGCGCGGCGGTGAGAGAAAGCGCTGCTTCCTCTTTACTGACCAGACTGTCGGTTGTGAACGGCAGCAGCACCCTGAGGTCTTTGGCAGCCGCGCCATGGTCGCCGGACGACGACATGGCTGGTACGGTGCAGAGGCGGAGGAAGGGGGAATGGGGTTTTCTTTTCCGCCGCGCGGGGTACTAATGGGGTTTTCTTTGGTATTGGTTTATGGAGTTTTTTTTTGGGTCGAGAGTTTTGAGAGACTGTCGGGTTATTTGGTCAATCTACTCTCATTTTATTTACGACGGTTCCAGAAACAATGCAACCCTTGGTTCCTATCGAGACAACAGAAAAAATACAACCCTCGTTTCATAAGGAGTCAAACGATTTCAACTTTGATTAAATTTATATAAAATAATACTAACATTTATGTATTTAAATAGATTTAATATAAAAATATAATTCATGACTGATCTAATGATATTTATTTTGTATCATTAATGTTAGTAACTTTTTTATTCTTTTTTAAATACATTATAAAAGGAACATATGATGTAGCATTTGTTAAATTTCTAGTTGCTCGGTTTGAAATTAGTAGGTGTGTTAGATGTTTATGAAAAGGCCAAAGTTTACTCATTTATTTCAACTAAGAAAAATCCTAATACACCCATACTAAAAACGAAGGGAGGACTAGACGACTAGTCATCGATAGATAAAAGGAAATTTGTAAACTGACAATACAAATTGTAGTTAGATGTTTTATTAGTTTTGACAATCGACGGACCCATCGATTAGTGGCGTAGCCAGAAAAAAATCCAGCTGGGGCGAACTTTTAATGATCGACTAAACCGAAATCAAGCACATTGCAATTCACATCGCATTAATAGATCCATACATTGCAACCACACAATTTTAATGCGAAGTTGAGATATTACCTCAAATTTGAAGAAAAAATTGATGGTTCTTGCACCAATACATGGTAAAATCGCTGCCGAAGCTCTAAAAATCGCCGGAGTAGAAGGGGATTTACAGGTGCGATTCCAACTTTAGCTAGGGCAACTGCCCCTGCTCGCTCAACATAGATCCGTGAGTGCCATCGGTCATTGAAATACTACCCCTCCTATCAATTTTAACTGTTAGATTTTTTTGTCAAACTTTTGATAACCAATGAACCCACCCGTCATTGTTTTTCGTCAAACTTTTGATAACCAATCGAACCACCCGTCATTGAAACACTACCCCTTCTAACAACCACATGTGAGGCCTTTTTTTGTAAATGCGGGAACATAATAAATTATTAGTCATGATGGGATAAGAGAAATCGATCAAAGTTTTTTTACAATTTTTATGACATGTTTTGCACACCAACAGCGACAGAGGCAGCCGGTGGGGCGGGTGGGGCTCGAGCCCCCCTGCTGCTCGCAGATATGTAGAGCCCCACCGGAGCTTCCCCTTGCAACCCTTATTTTTCATGATGTATTTTATGATTTTTATCGTTCATCGATGGTTCAATATATATAACTATATAAGACTATTTTAAACTG
Source organism: Echinochloa phyllopogon (assembly GCA_033239725.1). NCBI lineage: Eukaryota > Viridiplantae > Streptophyta > Magnoliopsida > Poales > Poaceae > Echinochloa > Echinochloa phyllopogon. The sequence goes on from BTCW01000016.1 coordinate 20,300,217, forward strand.
TTATATTTGTCTATTTTGAGATGTCATAGTGATGTTATGTCAATATAGTTTTATAGTTCAGCCCCCCTAAAAATTTTCGTGGCTCCGTCCCTGCACACCAACATTGAATATGATTAATGTGAGAGCCCTCTCTCCCAACATATTTCTCTTGGTTCAGCGTTGCACTCGACACTAGTAAGGACAGTGCACGTCCTCCCCTCCTCCACCACGCGCCATTGCACTTGGACCTGAGCTCCCTGGCCTCCATTGGAACACCACCGGTGACCGTGTCCTCCTTAATCCATCCAAACAGCGATGCCCCACCGTATCCCACCCACCGCTCTTGGGCCGACAACTTCTCTGGGCATTCATAATTCCTCCAAACCTGGTAGCTACCAACCGAATCTTAACCCTAGCTGGAGTGCCGCTAGCTTGTTGCTAGAGCATAGCCGAAGTGCCACCACCATCTATAATCTGGATGCTTGTTTTATTCTTTCTTGCAATGCTTACTTCCCCTATTCCCTTTATTCGTCTCTGTATTTGAAAAATCTAGCTTGCCGGCATGGCAATTTTCAAGCTGGAAGAGGCTATAGAACCCTCTCGTTTTATATATAATCTTTACACAAATTATAGTGGTCCAAATGTTATTCCAATGACATGCCCCCGTTCATACCACCATGCATGGTTGGCAGAGGATTTATGTTCCGACCAAGTGATGGGAACCGAGTACTGTTAGGCAGTCAAAACCCATGATGTCCATAGATAATGTCCATAATATCATGTTAGCAAGACACTACTTTAAACATTGTGTTCTTCAACCCATGATTTCTTAATGTGGGTCCTCAATAAATTCATCATCTCTCCTCTTCACCAATCGTATTTGTTTTTTATCTATAATGAAAACACTATCATCTCACAACTCAAACTTGGTAGTGTCCTGTGCATAGGTTCTCGTGTAGAAACTGGGTTGCATGAGACCCAGTGTCTTGCTCTTTTCCCCTCTCTCCTGTTTAATGTTACGCCACATAAGCCAATAGTCCTATTTATCATCCTATTTAATGCTATATAAACCATCCTAGTTGGAGGGTTAGGGCTGCCCTTATGGATTAGTAATGCACCAACCTGTACCGTCTTCCTTGTCTATGGATGAGTAATGAGTTATCTGCCCAGTGGGCTATTGTCATCATACTTGCATGCCCAACCAAGCCTTTGTTTAGTTTCCAAATTTCACCCCCAAATTTTACTACGTAAAAAGAAAAAATTCTCATCACATCAAAATGTTGGCACATGCATGGAGTACTAAATGTAGATGAAATCAAAATCTAATTGCACAGTTATGTTGTACTTTGTGAGACGAACAATTTGAGCCTAATTAATCAATGTTTGAACAATTATTTACAAATACAAATAAAATATTAAAGTGACGCAATAATTACAAAGTCTCAATTTTAACATGCCAATATTGGGAACTAAACAAGGCCCAAGACCAAAGTAGTACTACGAAGTGCCACAACGTACAACCTGTACCGCCTTAGCGTAGTATCAGCCTTCTAGGGGCTCCTAGCGATAATCCGTCAGCCCTTGTCCTATACTCCTATCCCGTCTCACCGCATTAAGCCTTGTTTAGTTCCCAAATTTAGAGGTCAAACTTTGGCTTTTTTGAGTGCGTGCGCACTGTATCATTTCGTTTGTATGTGTGAAAAATTGTCCAAAAATTGATTAATTAGGCTCAAAATGTTCGTCTCGCGGAGTATAACAAAACTGTACAATTAGTTTTTGATTTCATCTACATTTAGTATTCCTTGCATGTGCCGACATTGTGATGTGATGGAAATCTTCTTTTTGTATAGTAAACTTTAGGGGTGAAATTTGGATCTAAAAGGCCTAAACCATTAAATATCGGCACATCATAGTGTTCTACACAAGTGCAATGTTAGACTTGACGAACCGCCTGTGAATCTGCACTGGCCTCAACTCTGTACGAGTGAGGAACATTTTAGGAATATTATTGTAGGCCTACATTTTAGGAAAATTCATGTGATTATGTGATGGAGTATTTTACAAGGATTGTCTGGTATAGTTCTGCTTGCTTATATTTATTGGGGGCACCACTGTTAGGTTTTATTTTCTTCTGCTTATGTATATGTTGGAAGGGTTCTTTGACCGTGTACCGATTCTTTTTAAATACGTTAAAATTCTGGTCTTTGTATTCTTAACCCTCCATGATGTCTTCGATCTTAGCCGTAGGGTTGTGCGCCTTCATTATAACACTATCAAGCGATCCGCACAACTCTTGAGGGAATCCTTATATGTTATAAAACAAGGACTCTTGGAGAGTCCTAACCGGACCTACCAACCATAGAAGCTAAGGGAGATAAAGGACTCCTAGTCCTAGTCCGGTTATGTTGTGGGCTCTTACCAAACTCTACTCTTACTTCGGAGTATATATACGGAGGAGCACCCATGTTGTAAGATATCGATTTGAGGAATAAAGAGAAGCTCCACCTATATCGTGTCTTGTCTACTTTATACTTGCGTTCTTGTGCTTGTCGTGAGAGGCGTGAGAGGGAGAAGATCCAACCGTTGACGACGTGTTTTACAACACGTTATCAGCACGACCGCTCTTCGTCGACTACGAGCGTTGGAGGAGTCGCCATCAAGATCGACGTCGGCGATCCTCGCCGTCGTCCTCTCATCAACGACTACTTCGACGACATCAAATACATCAACGTCGCCAGCGAGTGGATCTGCACCGACTCGTCATCATGCCGACAGGTCCCCCGGCCTTGCCGAACTGTCCTTCGCGACAAGCTTCGAATCCGTTCGTGAATCAAACAGCACGATATGAAATATTGTTTTTAGTAGATTATACATACGTGGAACCAATCTTTGAGTTGGAATAATTTAATCTACTAAAACTAATCTACAAGTAGTAGATAACTTTCTAATCGCTTGATCTCGAATGATCAAACCTTGTTGCCGACTCGTACATTGGTGACGTGAGGAGTTAAGGGTATGGAATTACCAACCTGTACGTTGGTGATTAAGGATTAAAATTCAATCTACCGAGAAGGCAAGCAGTAGATGCATTCTAATTTCTAGATCTCGCATGATATATGGGTGACCAATAATAGAAGAGACCAGGAAGGCTCACACATGCACAATATTCTGTTCTGTAAATCGTCCAGAGTCCTACACCTGCCTGCAGCGTATGGCCATGAGCGTGTCCCTCCAGCAGAGGCCCACCGTCGATCTGGTGATGGCCGAGCCCGAAGCTGAACATCGCCTAGTTTTGCTTGCATGCGCGCAGGCACCATAATTTCCTTGAAGCGTCTGTATGTGCTACCCCCTACCCTTCGCCGACGCCGTACGTCATGCTCAGGGAAGTGCGGCCCGAAGTCGCAATTACCGGACGCACAGCATTGCAAAGGAAGAAAAGGCTGGTTTTGGGAAAACGAAAATAAGAGAAAAGGCTTAGCAAGGGGTATCTTTGTGCACAACACCCTGGATAAACATACCAATCCAACTACAGTCCTGAAGTTTAACTCCTCGTGTTTATAGAATTAAAGTTTTTGAGTATTTTTCTAGCAGAAAATAACTTGGCAAATTCAATTTTGCTGCAGATTGAGAAGTTTAATTTATTTACTACATATACTTCCTATAAATTAATATCCATGAAATTATTTACTGTTTTATGATAATTTGCTACAGTTGCACATAAATACAGTAAATAAAATGCCTTTAATCATAGAAACATGGTTTTAGGTTTATGACCTCTCTCGATCTTGAAGAACCTTAGACATAACCCCCATGAGAGTGTCATATTTTATTTCCTTTCCTAGCAAATTGAGAATGGGGTAAATGTTTTGCTAGGAAAATTCTAGGAAATTAGATGAATTATGTATCGAATAGATTTAACCAATGTAAATTAATTTTGCACTTATTTCATGCATTTTAAACACATGAAGTGAGCCTGTAGCAAATGCATGTATAATGTATGAGTGATATGAAGTCTATTATTTTCTGAAGAAATATTATTGGTTTTAAGCCTTGCACAAAATAATTTCAAGAAGAAATATTGTATAACTCTGAAAGTTATTTTATACACATCACATTTTCCTCCCAACATGGCATCATGTTTTTACATTAGCAGTAAATTTGTATGAAGCATGCCAAATATTTGAGTTCATATATAACATGAAGTTATGCAAACTTTATTTGATTTCTTGAAGAATTATATTGTTTGCCACATAGGCATTTTTGCAATTCAAGAAGAATATGAATTTTTGCAATTCAAGAAGAATATGCATAAACTCATATAGAAAACATTTATGCAATAGAATATGCATAAATCATACAAGTGGAAGGAAAATAAGTTACATTCTAGAAGTAATGGTAGGCTTAGGGGGGGATGCATTGAGACAAAGAAGTTTCATACTCACCCTTTTACCAAAAGTAAATAGAATTTCCTACATAAGATGCACTATTAGTTATATTCATGAAGAATTTAGTTATACTTGTGAAGAGAAAATAAGTTTTGCTTGTAAACTAGAAGTTTAGGATAAGTTTATGAATCTTTCCCAGAATAGAAGGGAAAAATTAGTAAATTGGTGTTTCTTATCTCTGTATTGGTTTTTCTCACCTTATTTTGTGCCCATTTGCTCGTAGCAATTTTTACCCACAGTAATCTATTTTACGGAATAAAATAAAGAATTACATGCTAAATATTGTAAATACTATTGCCTTTAAATGCCTATTTGAGAATCATTTGAAGTGACATTTCCATGAAAGAAGGCCTCAAGTAACCTTGGAGGTTATATCTGTATAGTGCATTCCTACCATGAAGGTAGAATGGGATCTGAATTTTCATTAAGTACATGAACTAATAATATACAGACTTTTAATTGATCTTAGAAGATTCAATTTAGTCATGAAACTATATATTACTTAATTATGTACTGAATACATAACCCCTATAACATGAAGTTTATTCTACCCAAATCATAATATTGTACACTGAATAGTACAATCTATATGTAAATTTCATACCACTTTATGAATAAACTAGAAGTATAACCATAGTCTATGGAGCATTAAAATGATTCGTAGATTATGCTTAGAGCATAGAATCACATGAAGTGTAATTATGGTATGAAAAGGGGGAGAAATTGGGGATATAGAGGCATATATGAAGAATGTGGATAAAGTTGAAAAATCTAATAGGCATATGCCTAATCTTGCAAAATTGTTGGTCTAGATCCACATCCTGTCAGATTGATGGACAATCCAACGCGCAAGTTGGCATGTAGCCATGATCATTATAATGACTAATCATGTAGCTCTGCGCATAGCATTTGTGATCCATATACCACTATGTCAATAAGAATGGCTAGTTAGAAGAAGTTTCACACTAATGTAAGGACATGCATGCCATTACATTAATTTGTAACCCTTGCAACGGTATTACATCAAAATTCCTCTTCACGTTGGCTTGTAGCTATCATATATTTCACTCAAGTTTCTCCTGTTGAGAAACATCTCCTGTTTAGTTGAGATGGTCAGGAAGCCATTATAACACATAATTAATCATCAGCTTGCATGCTATATATGGCTAGAAGTCATTAGTTCATCTCTAATCAAGAAGGTTGAGATCAGGGGGAGAAAACTGGTCTGAAATTGATTTAATAGTGAATTTATCCAATTAGAAATTGGATGACCCGTTTAGAATGAGTTTGCGGATAGTGAAAACAAAATGGACATGTAAGTCTGTTGTGTGGTAAATATTTTGGTATTAATGGGTTCAGAATTTTTATGCACATTGGGAATTCTTGAATGAGCGAGCAATTAAATTTTCTAGTAGAAATTCCATGTAAACTATATTTGCGTAATTATAACTTGAAGTTTAATTATTCAAATTACTTGAAGTATATGATATGAGTATTTGGATAAAAAAATTTGGGATAAAAGAAATAAAAATCTAGACAATAAAATAAGTTATGAAGACTTAAAAGATGTGCATAAAACAGGGGGAGAACACCCTAAATAATTATGTATGTAGAACATACTAAATTGCACATTAACCTTATGAAGTATATGTAGTTTTTCATGCCATTACAATAATATGTCTAGATCACTACATATATGAATGTCACTATTTGAAAATGTGCGTGAAACATTTACGAAATAATTTCATCAATTTTGCATACACGAATACACGAATGAGCTTCCACTCGAAGTTGGAGAAATATGGATCTGAACTTCCATTAAAAAAATAAGCTTATGATATGGGGATATCTTATAAAAAGTATGCTATTAAGAATTTCTAATATCGGCATTAGGGGGAGAGAAATCCCATACCTATCGAATGCCTTATATTAGAATTCAAGTATTCCTAGAAAGCTTGAAGCGGGAATATAATCACGCACTATATTTCTAGAAGAAACAAAATCTCAGCATGAAGCAGAGTGTAATGCCAGAAAATCTAAATGTGAGGAAGTTCTAGAATGGGACATCACCCGAAGTGGAAATACACTTGAAGTGAAAACTCGTTGAAGGATTTGACCACAATGAGAATGTGTACACGATGAATACTCACGAATGGGAAACCAGAATCAGGAGAAACAACATGAAGTTATTAACCAGAAGTTAAGTTTACTTGCAGTAAACATAACGTTATGTGTGGAAGTATATCCCGGGTATCTAAATACTATGCTCACCATAGCAAATGACTTGATCATTAATTTAAAACCTACGAAGACGCCTATTGGTTTTGGATGAAATGAACTTGTCAAACAATCTCAATGGAATCTCCATCAACTCCGGATAGAATATTTTTACCTCACATACTAAATAATCATCATGAAGATGAATGTCTAACACTATCAAGCGCGCGTGATATTTTGTGTTGGCATAGCAGATACTAGTTGACTATATAATAGTCTTATCCTGAAGATATGGGAGAGAATAATGAATGTCGACAACATTACCTCTATTATTGAAAATGTTTCTCTAACGAGAAAATGGATCCACTAACAAAGTCCATGGCAGAGTCGCATGAAGCACTCATGTCGGGTCAATGAAAGAATGCAATAGAGGTTGAACCATGAAGAAAATATTTGAACCTAGAAGGTCAAATTAGAGAGTCATTATGAAATAATGATATGGTGAAATGAAATGGTTCATAAGTCTTTTAACAGGACCAATAAACTCCCACTATGTATGAATAAATATTCTGCTATATATCTGGCAAATGGCATGAATGAATAAAATAAATATTATGCAGTTAATTAGTGGGTTCTGAAATCAATAAGAAGAGATCCAGGAAGGATTCATAATTTTCTAGAAGGAAATTAAGTCATAGAATGGCTTACTGTGAATAACACTATCTAAGTAATATGTTCAATGGAGAACGTAAGTTAATATAAGAAAAAAGATTGTGTAAATCACTTCTCTCTTGCATGAGAGAATTTCTCGTAGAGAAAAGAAATATTATTCTTGAAGAATCAGAAATCCTTGAAGGAAATTGTCACTGAATGACTTATCAGTCAATTCGTGAATGAATACCAATAATGCAGAAGATATGAATGATGATTCATATAGACACGAGTTATTGAAAAAAACTGAGGAACCATACGGCCCTGAATGTGTCATACAAGCATTTGTAAGTGTATATGAAACTAGCTAGCCCTATTCTCAAAATACCACAGAAGATGTATTGGTGATTGGCACATTAAACTATCCCCTTTTAACGCCAAAAGAAGATTGATTATTCCCCATAATCCTACAAAAGGATTAAACTTTATTTTTATTGCACAAACAAAAGTGGTAACCAGTGCACGAAGCACATTTCTCCTAATTACTCAATTATAATCTAGAAGATTAAATCTATGAAAGACTAAGTATTATGATAATTAAATATCATTGCTTACTCATATTTCTGAAAAATATGACTTAAATATTTTAAACATTGAAGTTTAAGTGATGTCATTGTGAGGGGGAATATGTATAGATTTAAAATCTTTATGTTGTACCTAGAAAGAATCAACTTAATGATTAATTATTAAATGAACCTAGAAGGTCTACCACTTAGACTATGTGTAAATCTTGAAGATTGATAGCTATTCACGAAGAATAACAAATATAGAATATGACCAAGAAGGTTTAATGTTGTACTCTTTTCCTTTGTGAGTTTTTACTTGAATGTTTCTCACATACGGTTTTTAACGAGGCAACATGTGCAATATGATAACGGATAGTATGTACTCTTTTCTCCAAGTACCGTTTTTCCCACTGGGTTTACGGATGGAGTTTTTGATGAGGCATATGTATTAGTGGTAATCGCCCAATGGGGAGTGTTATAAAACAAGGACTCTTGGATAGTCCTAACCGGACCTACCAACCATAGAAGGTAAGGGAGATAAAGGACTCCTAGTCCTAGTCCAGTTATGTTGTGGGCTCTTACCAAACTCTACCCTTACTTCGGAGTATATATACGGAGGAGCACCCATGTTGTAAGATATTGATTTGAGAAATAAAGAGAAGCTCCACCTATATCGTGTCTTGTCTACTTTATACTTGCGTTCTTGTGCTTGTCGTGAGAGGCGTGAGAGGGAGAAGATCCAACCGTTGACGACGTGTTTTACAACAATAGTAGCCTTGGACCTGTTGCGGCACAAGCCTCGGACGATCCAAGATTGGTAAACTTGATGCAGTCTCTCCTTCAGGAGTAACCATCTCTATGATTGGTATTGCCGCCGCTTCAAGGTTTTCTTTCTCCGCCAGCATATCTTCGACTTCTTTCTATTTTGACTGAAGAGTTGCCAAAGATTGTGCAAGTTGATTCTCCATATCTTTGTGGATTCTCTCTTTCTTAATGAAGTCTTCAGCGTTCTTCATGGCCAACTTCTCTGCTTTAGCACAGGCTGCATCCTTCTGCTGATAAGCCTTGTACCAGTTCGTGCTGTTGGCTTTTTCCGTCTCTAGCTCTTTCATCAGATCTATACGATAACAAGTATTCAGTAACTACGAGTCTAATAAGACTATTTTATCATCAGATAGAGTTTCATATTGTTAGGCTTACCTGAGACTTTAGTCTTTAAAGCTTGATTCTCCGTGGACAGTTTGTCTTTTTCTCCGCCTATGACGGTTATCTGCTCGTGTAGATTCTTGATCACCTCTTGGTTTTCTACACGAGTAGATTCCCGCTCTTCATAAGTGTTGACGGTCGTTACGGCCTGTTTCCGACCTCCAACCGTGTATAAAATGAATACAATGAAATAATACACCATAGCTATAGGGTTTATTTCTAATCATTTTCACAAGTTTTGGTGTTTCTCTAATGTGCAGGCACATAATTGACAAACATGGACTAAAGGGGACAAAATTCGCTAATTTGGCCGAACCACTTGGTTCGGCCGAGTTATTCCCCTTAGCCATATACAGCTCAAGAAGCGAAGCACAACTAGGAGGTCTCATGCATGAAGTCCACGTCAGCAATGACCAAGCGATGACGATGCAAGCCACACGAACCGATGACCAATCCGGGGCAAACTAATACTCCACATGCAGAGACAGTGCATCGGAGGGCTGCTAGGTTTCGGGTCCAGTTCGGCCGAACTAGCCGAAAGCATGTGCCCATGCAGCTGACCATGAGAACCGACTCTAGGGGCAAATTTAGGCCATAGGCACCAAGGCGGTGCCATGTGCCAGTTCGTCCGAATCAGTCGGGAACCGCCTCTCAGTTCCTTATCCGCTGCTCCACCGCGCACCATCTTTGTCCGCTATAAATTGAATCCCCCTAGCACTTGTTTGAACACACGAAGAGAAGAGAAGCTCATAGCGAAGCACTGCCACTATTACACTTAGAAAATAGGGACAGAGGAGAGGTGAACGTGCTGGAGAGGAGCCCGAGTATGGGCCCCTCTTCCACCTGTACATCTACAGATGCAACTCCACTTCAAGTGACATCCGGGTCGTGTCTGGTAACTCTTGTATCCCTCTGATTAATTGAGCATCAGTTCTTACTTTTATTTGTTTGTTGGTTCCACGTTAATTGCTTAGTTGATTGGTATAATTTTATACTAGTTGCTTTGCTTGGGTGCTTATCTTTCTATAGGAAATAAGTACTAACCGACTAGTGTGGGTGTGGTGCCTAGACTTGAGGTTAGCTTGATTTGCATCCGATTCAGCGGACATGTGGTAGCCGTTAGGTGTGATAGCCTTATACGGACTACATAGTCTACCACGTTAGTCTTGGCCAGTAGGAACCTCCTACGGTTGTTAGCTACACCCCTTCTCACCCCTTTCTTCGTGTTGCTAGATCTGTATCCCGACGCAAGTACCTATTTCATCTGTCCCACTCAGCTGATCAGAAGAACCTTATTATCAAACTTGTACCTTCTCTACCCTTCTAATCGCTTGTTCCTTCTTTTTCTTTGTTGTCAATTGCCCCATTAAATCATCCTTGGACAACTTAGTTTAGAATTAGTTCATTTCTCGTTCCTCGTGGAAATAGATACTCTGGAATACTCCCGAGTGAAAGCTACATCGGTATCTGTCCACTTGCGGATTTATCTGTAAGCCATAAGGAGTGCCAACAAGCTTTCTAGCACCGTTGTCGGGCAACGGTAGTTGTTCTGATTCTGAACCCAAGTTGTACGTGTATCACACCACCCACCATATGGATTCCACTCTTACCTTGCGTCAACATTCGGCTCCAAAGGGCGATTGTTTGGAGCCACCATCATCATCACATCTCATCCACACACACCCGGCTATAAGCTGCGTCCCGGCTTCATAGACATGGTTCGATGGATTGCTCTCTACGGTGAAAATCGACGATCTGATCTTAACTGATTGGATCATGGCAACGGCGACCTGTGCGCATGCTGTTTCCTTATTGGAGGCGTTGTTTTTAGAGAGCCTTTCTCGTAGTCCATATGCTTCTTTGTTGGTGTATGAAACTGAAGATTAAGTCGTATGGATAGTCTGCTTTGATATAATTTTTTATGTCTTCTTTTTTATTTTCTCTTTTAGGCTGTGTGCATCTTAGCTATGAAGAGGCCAGGAATGATCTTAGTGTAATTGTATCTTTTTGACTGAAACAGTAGGGAAGTCCCCTACCTTTTTTTATTTAGATATTAAGAAAATATGTACAGGGGTTTAGCTTTAAGATAAAGAAAAAAGATCTAGAAAATTACAGATTACTACTCAACCAGGCACTGATCTTGTCCTTCACCTTTGGCCCTGGTCTAAGAGCAACCAAACTTAACTGCTCCTTAAAATGAACTCTCCACCATGCAAAGGATACAGTCCCACCATCAAAGATGATGTTATTCCTATGATTCCAGATTCCCCAACATGCCACTATTACCAGCTCTCTGAATATGTTGGATGCAAAAGCCTGTCGTGCCTGAATGAACATCTCAAGCATGGGTAAAGAGGGATCCCATTCAATGCCCATGAAGATCAACATGCTTGGCTAAAAGGGCATTCAAAGAAAAGATGCATGAGTGACTCCTCTTGCTGCTCCACACACTGCACATAGTTATAACTGTCGATCGTCATATGTTTCCTTCATAGAATATTCCGGGTATTCAGTCTGTCTCTGAGCAATAACCAAAAGAAGAACCTATGTCTTCTAATTGTATCTTTCGATGTAATTGACTAAGATTAATAAAGTTTCCCTTATCGAAGAAATATACATGGTTCGAGAGTAAACATTCTCAGGAATGAATGGGTGAGAGTCCCTACACGCATTTACACTCTATCTGTCGGTAATATGGAAGGGAGTTGCGAAATCCTTAGAGGAAAATCTGCTTAAATTTATTTCTAGCTTCCAAGGTAACCAGCCTCCGAATCGATATTCTTACCTTTAAGCAATTAGAGGGAGAATCGTTAGGAGTTGCCTTGGCTCATTTCAAGCAAATTTTGGTGTACGGACCAGAACTAGGCTTATCAACTATCATTCTACAACATTTCAGCATTGGCCTCTCTCCCGTAGCCACCACTTTCTTGAACTCTACTTCAGGAGAGTCTTTCTCTTTTTTGATTCCCTGTGAAGTGAGGGTAATCCTAGATTGTATCCTAGAGGATACTCCCTACACTGGAATATATGATGAACTCCTTGATGAAGAAGAGAAGCAGCCCAAACCTGAAGAGCCTACATGTTCACAATCCAAATCTATCAGCTCTTTCATTCCATCAAAACCTGATGCTCATTTCGAACCGTCACTCTATTCTATCTTGGATTATTATCATCCACTCTACACCACTCCCTATGATTTTAATGATGATCTATTCGATAACATGGGGAGTGCAACAAATTTCCCAATCGAACAACGTGTACAGCAAAAGGGTCAACCCCCAACAAAGAAGAACCAGAATACCAGAGAGAGTACTTAGGACGTCTCTCTGCTATCATGAGCCGGGAATGGTTAGACGAGGTTGAAGCCTCGACCGAGGTCGTTAAGATGCCCAAGGGAATGCAAACCATCTTTTGTGAAGTTATGGGCAAAGACAAGGAAATCGGGTGTGACCCGAGCCTTGGAATCAATATCATCTCTAGCTCTTTGGTACGAACTCAACTCCCCGATGAACCCTGGTCCTCATCTTAGAAACGTCTAAGGTTCACATCAGGAAGAATCCTTGATTGTTTAGGGATCTTGCGGGTCACACCAGCTAAGATTAATGACCCTAAGATTTTCCTGGATTTCCATATCTTTGACTTACCCGATGATTCCACACATTCCATCTTTATTGGTAGGCCAATCATGAAATTCTTAGAAAACCCACCAACGAACCAGCTAGTAGAGCTTAGGATCAGAAAAGAATATGCCCAGGTCTCTTATTCCTATTCATTGAACACCGCAATAGAGGCAGACCCTAATCCTGATTTCAGAGGTAGACCCCGATCATGGTATGAGCGACAGAAAATTCCCAGAATCCTCAGATTTTATGTGCACCTCATGTGCAACTGGGAAATTAGTTTTAAGATCCTCACATCTCAAAATAAAGACCGAACCACTCAAGTTCCTTAAACGAATTCAAGGTGACATATGCGGTGCCATTCAACCTTTGTCTGGACCATTATGGTATTTCATGGTCCTAATAGATGCACCCACAACATGGTCTCATATGTGTCTATTATCGACAAAGAATCATGTCTATATGTCTGGTCCCCACAATGCCAGATTAGAGACGGGTTTTGTATTCCTTCATGGAGGAACAATCATATCATGGAAGTCATCTATACAGACATTAGTGTCTACCACCACAAATCATTCTGAAATAATTGCACTATTTGAGGTATCACGTGAATGTGTGTGGCTCCGTAGAATGATAAACGACATTGAGAAATCATGTGGTATTGGTTCCTTAGAATCACCTATACCATTATCTATGAAGATAATATTGCCTGTATTACACAGATGCAAACCAGCTACATTAAAAGCACTATCACCAAACACATTGCTCCTAAGTTGTTTTGTCCCCATGAGCTTCAACAAAGTGCAGAAATAAACATCTTACAAACAAAGTCTTGCGATAATCTGGTGGATCTCTTCACCAAGTCCCTACCTACTTCCTTGTTCGAGAAATGCGTGAAGGGAATTGGTATGAGACAACTCAGAGACTTGCAGGCTTAGGGGGGAAAATCTCTGAATGATGGATCCTGTTGAATGCGTCACATTGTGTCCCTTTTCTTTTATGAATTTTTACCATCACGTTTTTCTCATACAAAATTTTTATGATATAATAATTAATTCAAGCATATGTCTTATCTCATGTTTTCCCCACCAGGGTTTTTCTAGAGATAAAACAAGGCATAGGTTACCCCCTCAAACCTTACAGGTTCATTAGACAAATTTAATTCTTCCTATTTTTTTCCATAGGATTTTTCAAATAAATTAAAGAACATGTTGGGTTCATCACCAGACAAAATTAATTCTTCCTATTTTTTTCCATAGGGTTTTTCAAAGGAATTAAAGAACATGTTGATCTCAAGATGGACTTGATCAAAAGGGGGATTGTTAGAAGGCCTTAATTTGACCTTGTCAATGCAGCATTCATGGATAAAAGCTTAGGTAACTGTCATGGTTTAAGGCCATGAAAGACCATAGTGACAGTCATGAAAGTCCTCAATGAAGAACATGGACGGACACCTTAAACCATTCTAATTGCTAGTGCAATGAAGGACTCTTATTGCTGTCATTTAAAATGAACATTCATGTATTACACTAATGTTGAGACCTTACAACTACACTGTAATCTCTATATGAATAGAGACCTTGAGTTCAATGAGAATTCACCCAATTCACTATCTGCAATGCTCTCTCTTGTTTTCATTCTATTTCACAACACTTTTTAAGCAACAAACACCAATACACAGGTGAGTTGTACCACTAACTGGTCCTAGGTTGCTGGGGCTCGATGACGACATGCCATTGGGTAGTCTCAACGATTTGGAAGGTACAAAAGTCACCGACCTTGACCCCGTTATCCACATAGAATCTCTTCAGTCCATTAACATGGTGGCTGCTTCCACTGTAAGGGATAACACGCGCCTGCCAAGACGTGGTGCTGCTCATTGAGGTCTTGAGGGTGATCGAACAAGGTTCCCGGATTCCAATCGCTTCACAGAAGACCGGTGGCAAATACTGCACGAATTGTAATCACAACAGTCAGTCAACTTATTTCCATAAGCAGTTGTCAACTATCCATGTATCACAATATTTTGGATCTGAATTCCTGTTAATGCAGGGTTTAAGAGCATGTTCTTGAAGTTCATGCACATGATAAATGTTACAAAAAGAGTTGATACTATGTCAAAATAATTATTTCAATACATCCGTGATAGCACGTACGCATATATTATCAATAATTAAAGCATCAAATGGGAATGTTGGCTCCTGCTTCTGCATTTGAAAATGTAAGGTCGTCTGCAGAAATCATAGATAAGCTTAGCTTAGTTGTTCAAGGGCATGGGTGTACAAATAGACCACCCAATTGAAGTCCTCATCAAGGCAAAATTGGGTGTCTATATCTTCTCAATTAAAACAAAGCTACCTAGTTCCTCCTAGATTGCTTGAATTCTATTCATTTTAAACCTTAGATGCCATATCCTAGCAAAATTTCATTTCACATTCTTGCTGAAAACTGAAATATGTTTATCCTGTTTCTAATTTTCCCATATTCATAGAGAAGTGATTGTGCTTACAAGCGAATTCTTTTCAATTGTAGAGGTATTGATCTTCTTCTTTATCCAAGCCGGTGGTCCAGTCTCAAAGGTGCATTCTGTCTTTGACAATGCCTTGTACCACAGAGTCATGGAGCTTTTCGACCTCTTCTGTTCTTCATGACTTGACCTGCCATTCTCTCTCTTATGTTTTATACTCAAAGCAGAAGGGTTTTCCTGCATCTTTTAGGTATATGTTAACGCTGATACTTTATATGACAAAACTGACAAGTGCTTAAGTATTTAACTCACATAGCAAAGCTGATCTATCTTTTCCTTATAGCGCCTGATAACAACATGCCACAGTGTAGTTTCGACAACATTGAAGGTGCAGATGTCACCTTCCTGAGACTGTTATCCTGGCAGAACCTCCTCCAGCCCTTTATAAGCAGGTAGCCGCGGCTATTCTTGATTCGGATACCACGCATCTGCCAAGATGTGGTACTGTCCATTGAGGTCTTGAGTGTAATCATGCATGATTCCTGCAACCCAATAGCATCACAAAAAGCTGTTGCCAGAGCCTGCAGTAGTTGCAATTACATCGGTTTCAGTAAGCAGATTGCGATTTACTATGTATAACAGTGGACAAATACTGATTTCTAGATCCAACCTCTGATTCTGGGTTCGATTACAAGATCCTCAAGCGCATATAGTGATAAATGCTATATGACTTGTGATATAAATCAATATGTTGATTTGTTTCTTACTATTGACACGTGCATATATTATATGCAGTTTGAGTATGAAATGATAAAATGAACCCGTTGGTCTTTGTTTCTCTACAGGGAAATAAAAAACTGTTGACAGAAATCTCAAATCTAATTCTAGCAACTTTTCAGTTCATATTCTTGTTGAACATATTATCTTACAAAATAGGGAAATGTTTATGCTTACAAGATTCCTTTCAAGTGTGTGGGCATCGATCACTTTCTTTATCCAAGATGGGGGGCCAATCTCATAGAAAGATTTCCTGTGAAATGCTGCCTTGTTCAAGGAACTCCTGGAGCCTATTGGTTTCTTGTTCCTTTTACTTGACCACTTGTTCTTGCTCGTACGCATCATACTGGAAATAGAAGGCCGTTCCTGCTGCTTTTTATTGTGTGTTAATGTTGATATTTGATAAGGTAAAAGGGAGAGGTGCTTCAGTATTTAACTCACATAGCAGAGCTGATTTATCGTTTCCTTACAACAGGTGACAACAACATGCCACAGTGTGGTCTCGATGACATTGAAGGTACAGATGTCGCCTAGCTTGAGACTGTTTTCCTTGCAAAACTGTATCCAACCCTTCCCAAGCCGGTAGTTCCCCTTCTTCCATGGGTGAATAAGCACCTGCCAGGATTCGGTACTGCTCATTGAGGTTTTGAGAGTTATCGTGCAACGTTCCGGCAGCCCAATCCCACGACAGAAACTTGCTGCCAGACCCTGCAAAAATTTCGACTGTGTTAGTTTCAGTATGTGGGTGACAGGGTGAGAATTTACTTTATATTATAGTAGATGAATACTGACTGCTAGATCTGAACTTTGTTTATTTGGGTTCAATAAAAGGTTCTTCGAGTGCATATACATGAAAAATGCAACTGCTGACATTATGCAAACCCAGTAATTCAATAATATTGATTTGTCTCTTCCTGTTAGCAAGCACATATATTAGCAGTAGTTAACGCAACAAAAAGGATCAAAGGAACATGTTGGTCTTCGTTTCTCCATATGGAAATCGAAGCTGTTGACTGAAGTCTCAGATGCCACTACCTAGCAATTCTACATGGAAATGCGACTGTACCTTATTCAACAGGGAGTTGGTTGTGCTTACCAGTTCCTTTTTAAGCGAGTTGGTTCTTATCTCCTTCTTTATCCACGACGGCGGTCCAATCTCATAGACAGATTTCTTCGGTAGTGGTGCCTTATTTAGACAAGTCATGGGGCCTGTTTGCTTCTTTTTTTCCATTGCTGCTAGGCCAATAATTGTTGCGATGCTTCTGAACAGAGACAGACGGTTCATCCTGCGACTCTTGAATATCTGGTAATGTTGATACTTGATAAGACAAAAGGGACATGTACTTCAGTATTTCACACATATATTGGTATTTAACGTTTGTGCTTTAGGATGATGGGTATATATGGGATAAGGAAATTCAAGCCTTTTTTAGCCTACTATAACACCTGAATTTTTGTTTATACCTTAGTTACAACTAGTTTATTTCAAAATTACATTTGTTTTACACATCTATTAGACACTTTTTTAGTGATGTAGGTGTAATAAAAATTACAGTGCTAGATCGTCCCATAACAATTGATTTTTTGTTAGCACAAAGTTAGATCTAATTGGAGTCATAGATCTTAAAGTTGAATGGCTGCAGTGTCAAGTGTTATAAGCCTCCAAGACACTCAAGTGCCATATAGATGCTCCTGATTCAAAAAATACAAAACTTTATTCATCTTTTACTCACTTTGCTGCTTTCTGATGTCCTTGTGTTTGAACTCTCTCTGACATCCGTCAAGATCAAAGACTTTGACTGTAAACACCATATTGCCCTCATACCTCAACAACAAAGCATTAGCTTTAGTGATGCCATGAAGTACCAGAAACTGTAACCAGCCACCTCTGAAGAACATTTCTGATTGATTCATCTGGAGCTGAATGGGAGAAACTTTGCCAAGGGGGCCGGAAACAATGGCCACACGGTTGTCCAAGTGCTCTTTGGGGATGTATCGTTGCAGAAACTCAGCAGGTATGAGCTAAAAGAAGACACAAAAAGAGGAAAGTCAGGCAATTCCAAAAATAGAAAACAAAGAGGAAAACAAAATTAGTAGCAACAATCTACAAACCATCTTTTCCATGAAATCTTTTGGCCGCACTCTGAGGAATTGCGGCTTTCGGGCAGTGTCCTGGCTGCTCGTGGATGCTTCAACTGAACAAAACGAATAACAAACAATCAATCTGAACTGAATGCAAACTCGTATGAATACAAACTGTGGAAGTTAGCCAAGATCCCGTGTACTCTTTGTTCGGTAAAAAGCTTCTTGATCCCCAATTAGTTCGACGATCTTTTTCTTTCCCTCTTTCAGGAATAACGTAGTACTATATTTTAATGACTCGATGCTGGAAATCAGCTTTTCATTTCCCACAAAAATCAAAAAAATTACCGATCTAAATCATGCCCTCGAAACATTAAATGGGGGATTCCTCTATTTTTTGAGTGCCTCAAAACTCGTTTTGGCTCTATAGAGGGGCAACTAGAGGGTCTGCTGGAGTGCAACTTTTTTTATGGGCCCTCTAAATTTAGGTTGGGGAGGGTCCACTGGAGTTGCTCTTAGTAGAAACACTACTATTGCAAGAAGTCGTTTGCGTTTTCTTGGGAAGTACAGGGGAGGGGAAATTACACTGGCAACTCAAAAGACTGTATCTGCCCAAGTATTCATTATATTACAGGTGAATCTAACTGATAAGTTGGCAACAGGAGACAATGAGAGGAATCGATGTTTACCCGCGGCTACAGGTGGTTGAGCGCCAAGCTCCATGAGGCAGTAGTCAGCGCCGAAGACCTTGGCGGTGAGCACACCGCGGCCGCGGTGGCGGAGGACCAGGGACCATCCCAAGCAGACGCCGCACGCGCCCGCGAAATCCCACCACCCGCTCCCCAGGAACGCGCCATCGCGGTCCCACCTGACCTCGACGCGCCAGGGCTTGACCTTGCCGCGGGTCGGGTCGATGACGAGGGCATCATCGCCGCCGATCTCCGCGGCGAGCTCGTCGGGGATACGCTGCAAGTGGCATGTGCAAGATCAGTAAATTCCACGGCCGGGCCGGAGCGGACGCGCGCCAGCGAACGAGCGCAAGCACCAGGGTGTCGGAGGTGAAGGGCAGCAGCACCCTTCGCCGCATGATTAGAGGATGGTTACTGTAGGTATTACCGTGGCAAATCATGGACTAATTAGGCTCATTAGATTCGTCGCGCAAAGTTACACCTATCCCTAAAAAGGTTTTGCAAATAGATTTCATTTAGTACTCCACATGTAAGATTCACTTTAAAAATAAATTTCTGGGATGGAAAGAAACACACAGCCTTGGTAACTGTTATTTTTCGTTCTCTTTCCTGCGTCTTTTTCATCCTACAAAAACGCGCTTATCATATAATTATATGTCTTAGTCGCTACCCCTTTTCCAGTGGCCTTTAGTTAACCGGATCTGCCCTGCTAGTCTCGTTCCCGGTAGCTAATCTGCTTTTAACAACCCTATGCCAACTTTGTCGACCTCCTTGTGACCATGGTGTTGATGCCCTCACCTCTCCACACCATTATGCTAGCTAATGCCAACTGTTTGGCCCTGGCCCAACCAGTAACAAAGGATCCCTTTAAGAGGGCAAATCCAACCCAAGGAGCACTCACCAGTAGCCTCACACAAAAGCAAAGCAAGAGGCCATGTTGACAATAAAACATAAAGCCATTGATTTTTCCAGCACAAGCTATCGTCCTATCCATCTTTTGCTTTGACGCACCAGAAAAAGCTTTTTTCATGCATAGCCTGGTATCTCTCTGCCACAACGCACCCTCCAGCGGGTGCTTCAGCATTTTGTCTATGAGACATGCACTGCCTCTGCCCGCTGGTTGATGTGATGTGGAAGCCAGATGAATACCTGAAAGCTGAAGCCTCTATACACGAGGGAGCGTTGGGCCTGGCCTTTCTAGCAAAAGGAAACACAATCTAGAATCGAATCTAAGCCGATAGAACCATTGGAAGCAAATCCATAGTTATCAACTAAGTTTGGTCAAAAGTTTGGCGTGTCATAGTCTCAAAATTTTGGTGTTTTTTATTAGCCTGAACTATAGAAGGCTTGAAAAAATTATGTCAATTGAGAATGAAAGATAGTGGACTCATAGTAGAAAAGTAATTTATATTCAAATCTTTTTATGTTAGACTATGATTTGAAAAAAAAAATGTTAGTCAAAGGAACTTCATCGTGGAACGCCATGGATGCCAAGATTTTATATATTTAAATCTGAGTTAGTATATGGAAGTTTTGATTATAGATACAACTTTTATTATTCCTACCTATATGGAAGGGGACCCGAAGCACCACTTGTGGGCACGTTGTACTGCTTTGTTCAAGAGTGGACAAAAATACATACGGAAGTATTTGACATTTGAAGATTTTCAAACATATCAATATTTTAACTATCGAGTCAAAACACTAATCGCAATCTTTTATGATTATAAAGGGTTTTTCAGTCAGGTTCATAGCTATCAGATTTGGACTGGTTTCTCAGTGTGAGAGCACAGGGTTACAGACAACGTCAGCTTTAACCTTTGTTACATCTGATTGCTTTCTCTCTCAGTTTAACTATTGAAACTGATAACAATCTGATAAGTTCAACTTTGGCTACAACCTGAAATTTGCATTCATCGTGCAAGTTTTCCTCTCCACAAGCAAAGCCACATCTAATTCAGTCGAATAACCATAAAACATGCAAGGGCGCCTAATTGAGAAAGCCATCTGCAGACACAAATGACCCCCTTAAAGTGTTCGAGTCAGGCATTGATATAATTACATGCACATTCCATGATGACAACGGTAACATCCCACAGTGAGCTGATGTACTAGCTTATTGGCGCTCGATGACGACATGGCACAGGGTGGTTTCGATGATTTTGATGGTGCAGACGTCGCCCACCTTGATCCCGTTTTCATGGCAGAACCTCTTCCAACCAGATCCTTTCATTCGGTTACCACTCTCGTAGGAGAGAAGGCGTGCCTGCCAAGAACTGGTGCTGCTAGCTGAGGTCTTGAGTTGAAAGGATCAACACTAGGTCTAGAGGGGGGTGAATTGGCGTTCCTGAAAATTATCACACACAACTCCACAGAATATCAGTTCTGCCGGAATTTCCGGTAGCCACCGGAAATTTCCGCTAGACTGTCGCAAATTTCCGGTCACTACCGGAGATTTCCGGTGACAGGCGACCACAAAGCTTTGACAAAGATTCACGAGCAAAGACAACAAAGTATATGAATCAAAATGTTCCAAGTGATGTTATACTACTTCTACAACCTTTTGTATCACCAGAAACTTCACACAGAGATATATCGAGATGAAACAAGATATAAAAGTGCTTGAATATAAGAATAAGATGAACAACAACAAGAGACACAAGATTTAACCCGAAGTTTGAATTCACCGCTGCCACTAATGCTGTCACAAAGACACGATGAATTCTACGTCTCCGTTGAGGGCCTACGAAAGGTGGGCTTATGCACTCCAAGCCACTTTCCTCTACTTAGTCACCACGAAGGAGCTAAGCTTACTTACTAGCAGATCCACGAAGGATGGAGTGATACAAACTTCCAAGGCGAATCCACAATCTTGCTTGGATGCTCTTGGTGACTCCTAACCGTCTAGGGAATGAATCCCCAAGAGTAACAAACAAGATCACCGAGAACCACGAAGTTGATGCTCAAGAGAGGGAAAAGATGAAACTTGGATCACTTAGCTCAAGTCCCTCAACCAACACACCACCACAACTTGAGAATGGAAGCAAGGGGTGTTGGGAGAGCTCTTGGAGGCTTTGGAAGTGTTAGGGTTCGTCAAATGGGCCAGTCCCCCCGGTAGGTGGCATATGAGGGGGTATATATAGCTCCCTCATAAATGTGACCGTTGGGGCGAGTTATGGCGGAAATTTCCGACAAACTACCGGAAATGTCCGTCGCATTTGCCGTATATTTGCACAGTACATCGGATATTTCCGATGTTCAATAGAGAAGCTCGGTTATACGGTGATCAGCGGAAATTTCCGGTGATCAGCGGAAATTTCTGACAAGGACCGGAAATTTCCGACAAGGACCGGAAATTTCCGACAGCCAAAGTTTTGATGGAATTGATTGACGTTTTGGTGCTGTGGCTATGGGATAGGTTTGAGGGTGTGTTAGAGCATCAAACTCATATGATCCACGATTACCTGTCCCTCTTGATAGTACGGTGGTCCTATACTCAATTTTAAAAAAGAATTAAAATTTAAATCGTCGAAGATCTTTCTCCAAAGACTAACTTCGGTTGATTCACCATACATACTCATTTTCTTTTCTTTTCCTTTTTGATTTACCCCTGTACAACTCATTCAAAGCATTATATCCAAATTTATATTGTCATTAATCACCAAAATTGATTAAATGCCTAGATGCACTTTCATGAGTGTGATCATCGTGCAAGGTTCCCGAAGTCCAATCGCCTTGCACAAGGACAATGGCAAAGACTGCAAGAATTGCAACCACATTGGTCAGCCGATAATTTCTGTAAGCAGTCCATGTATCATAGGGGATCGAAGTGCATATACATGACTAATTACATACAATAACTGAAAATATGCTAACTTAACATATTGACTTATTTCGTCTTGTGATAGCATGCACACATATCAGCTAAAGCACTAAAAGGAAATGTTGGTGCCTGTTTCTGCATTCAGAAATATAATCTCATTGCAGAAGTTTTAGAACCATATTCTACAAAAGTTTTAGTCCATATTCTTGCCAAAAATTGGAACAAGGTTTTTCCTATTTAAGGCTTGCTCAAATGAATAGAGAAATGATTGCGCTTACAAGATGGTTTATAATTGTGCTGGTGTTAATCTTCTTCCTTATCCAAGCAGGTGGCCCAATCTCAAAGACACAGCCTATCCGGGATACTGTGTTGTTCAAGGAAGAGCCTTTTGGCCGCTTTTGCCCGTGGCAACTTGACCTTTCTTTCTTCCTCTTAGGATTTTCCTGCTGGTTTTAAATATGTTCAATGTTGGTATTTGATAAGACAAAAGGGAGAGGAGCTTTAGTATATAACTCACATAGCACTGATTCATCTTTTCCTTACAACGTGTGACAATTACAAGCCACAGTGTGGTCTCAACAATATTGAAGGTACAGATGTCGCCTAACTTGAGATTGCTCTCCTTGCAGAACTCCTCCAACCCTGCCGAACCCGGTAGCTCCCATTCCAATATGGAAGGACTTGCACTTTCCAGGATTTGGTACTGCTCATTGAGGTTTTGAGTGAGATCATGCAAGGTTCCTGCAACCCAATTGCATCACAAAAAGATGCTTGCAAAACCTGTAATAATTGGAATCACATTTGTTTCAGTTAATGGTCACGATTCACTATATATTACATTGGATGCATACTGACTGTTAGATCTAAATTCTTTCTTTAAAAAGTTCTTCAAGTGCATATACATGACAACTGCTATGCAACTGCTGATACTATATAGAATCTACTATATAGAATTCAGTACTTCAATTTTATTTGGTAACTACTATTAGCATGCACACATATTATCTGTATTTAGAGCATCAATTGATCAAACAAAGATGTTGCTCCCTGTTTCTCCACCATTTTATCTTATTCAATAGAGAAATGGTCTTACAAATTCTCTTAGTGTGTTGACACCGATCTGCTTCTTTAACCATGACAGTGGCCCAATCTCAAACACAGATTTCGCCCATAATGGTGCCATGCTCAAACAAGTCATAGGGCCTTTTGGTGTCTTTTCTACATCATCACTTGACCAATCATTCTTGTCATGCTTCTGAATGGAAATAGATGGTGCTTCCTGCTGCTCTTCAATATCTGGCAATGTTAATACTTAGTAAGACAACAGAGATATGTACATTAGTATTTAACTCTTGCTCAATTCCATTACTAACAGATTCAAAATATCCTAAACTTATTCATCTTTTCTCACTTTGCTGTATTCTGATGTCCTTGCATTTGGAGACTCTCTGGCATCCGTCGGGCTCAAACAGTTTGACTGTAAACACCATGTTGCCTTGATACCTCAGCAGCAGAGCATTAGCTTCAGTGATGTCATGAAACACCAAAAAGTGTGACCAGCCACCTGCTAAGAACACATCTGACTGATTCATCTCGATCTTAATGTGAGAAACTTTGCCAAGGGGCCCCAAAACAATGGCTGTACGATTGTTCAGGTTCTCTTTGGGGATATTCTGTTGCACAAACTTAGCAGGTATTATCTGCAAGAAAACATAAAAAAAGAGTAAAATACAGGCCATCCCAATAATAGAAAACAATGTGAGGAAAACAAATTAGCAATAACAGTCTGCAAACCATCTTCTCCATGAAATCTGCTGGAAGCACTCTGATGAACTGCAGCTTACAGGTGCCTATGCCGCTTGTGGTTGCCTCAACTGAACAAAATGACTTACAGACAATCAGTTTGAACTGAAATTTCATTTGAGTAATTATGAATCTGCAGCAGGGTACTACTGTAAAAATTAACAACGACTGCATATACTCTTAGGTATAAGTGTCTTATTGCAAGCTTCTTTTTTTTTTTGGAGGTGTTATTGCAAGCTTCTTGATTCCCAATTATTAACAAGATCCTTTCCCCTTTTTACTCTTTCAAGAATCATATGCATTTTAGTGACTCCAATGCTGTAACGAGAGAATCGGGATTTCAGAATCCAAGGAGATCACTGACATTAGTGATCTCTTTATTCTAATTCTATGGGTAAGAGATAGTCCTACTGCAAGAATAGAAATGTTTGCACTGACAAGGGAAGCAAAAGGGCAAATTACACAAGAAACTCAGAGATTTTTTCCACCTAAGAATCCATCGCATTCGCAGGTGAAAATTGAACTTTTCTTTGAGACTTTATGCCACGAGTAGAACAGGTCCAAGATTCTGATACGCAGAAAAAGGATCAATCTTTACCGGCAGCTGCAGGTTGTTGAGCGCCAGGCTCCCAGAGGCAGGAGCTGGCATCGAACGCCCTGACGGTGAGCACGCCGCGGCCGCGGTGGCGGAGGACCAAGAGCCACCCTGCCTCGAAGCCGCACGAGCCCGCGCCCCAGGAACGCGCCGTTGCCGTCCCTACCGACCTCGACGAGCCAGGGCTTGACCTTGCCGGCGGAGGGGCCGATGACGAGGGCCTCCCCATCGCTGATTTCCGCGGCGAACCCGACAGGGATGCGCTGCAAAGCAAGCGCAAATTGAGTCAGTTCCACGGCCGGCCAGGAGATCGACACTCCCGCCGGCGAAATGAGCGAACGTACCAGAGTGTCGCTGGAAAAGGGCAGCAGCACCCTTGAGTGCTTGCCCATGGAGGCGCCACCGCCGGCCGACGACGCCATTGCGAGTCGGCCGGAGGCGCGTGGACGAGGCCGCCGACTGCACAGGGGAAAGGCGGAAAGCAACAGCGGTGAGAAGTGGGATTATCACGTCTACTGCTTTTTTTTGAGCTCAAAAGATTCGTACCGGACCATATATTTTAGAGTGAAGTGCACTGGGGTCTTTAAACTTTTCCAAAGATTTTCAAATTGATGTATAAAGTAGTCGTTCAATTATTCATGTGGATTCTCACTTGGAGTGAATAACCTAGGTTAAGGGCTCTGATCTCTGCATAACTTTGGGAGTTTGTGAGCCTTGGTTATAGTCCAGGAAAAACATTAAACTTCTTGCCATATTTTACTTTATACTTCCTCCATATTGGTAAAGAATGACGTTTAAGACAACGACACGGTCTCTAAAACGTAATTTTGCCTCCTTATTTTTATAAAAATATTTATTAAAAATAATATATGTATACTTTTATAAAAGCATTTTTAAGATAAATCTATTCATATGATTTTCACATTTCCAAACTCACGACTTAAAAGTTATTCATGATTTATATTTCCAATGATTGACTAAAATCTTGTCCAAAACGTTATTTTTTGCCAATATGGAGGGAGTATTTTATTATAAAATCTAAGGGCATGTATATAAAAAAGGTTTAGTTTTGGTTCTGTATTTTTGTCTTTCTCTCTGTGATTTGTCACATTCATAACTCATAAATAAATTAAATCAGCTCTTGAAAATTTGTACTCCGGTTTGATAAAGGAAGTCGTTTACGACACCGACACGGTCAACAAAGCACAACTTTGACTTCTTTTTTTTATAAAAATATTTTTGGAAAGTTATATATGTATATTTTATGAAAGTAATTTTGAAGACCAATCTATTCATATAATTTTTATATTTCCAAACTAAATAACTTAAATGTTATTTGTGATTTATATTCCTAATGTTTGTCTCAAACCTTATCTAAAACGACTTTCTTTTATCAAACCGGTAAACCGGAGGACGGGTAGGAACGGCGGTATCCGTCAGAGGAGGGAAGGACTGAGGACGAAGACAAACAGTAGAATCTTTGCCGTTGGATCAAGCAACTGACAAGGAGACATTAAGGCCCTGTTTGGCAGAGCTTCCAGAGCTGATTCTCTAGAGAGAGAATCCAGGAGGAGCTCTGCCAAACAGTTTTTTAGGGAGAAGTGATCCTCTACTAATTATGTGAAGTGATTCTCTAAAATGAACTAAGAGGCTGGAAGCTGAAAAAAAGTAGCTTTGCCTGATTCTATGAAGTGATTCTCCATCCTGATTTTGAGTCTATGATAGAGAATCAAAGAGAATCACTTTCAGCCATATAATCACTTCTCTCAGAGAACCAGCTCTCATAAAGAATCAGAATCAGGTGGAGCTCTACCAAACAGGCCCTAAGTTCAAACATTAATGGACGGTGATTTCATTCAATCAAAACGATAATTTTGAAACAACTACAAGCACCTAGCCAAGGACATACAGACCTTCCGTTCACTCAACAATATAGCCACTTGCTGAGGAACTTGTGCAGTTTCATAATGAGAAGACCAATGCCTAAGTATTTTTAACACGAGCAAAGATGAACTAATGTACAGTCATGTCAAAGATTATCGATGCACAACTTCAACATGCCAGAGCGTGGTCTCAACAATGTTGAAGGTGCATGTGTCTCCTTCCTTGATCTTGTTATCCCGGCAGAACCTCTTCCACCCCAACCCGAGGTGGCTTGCATGCTTGTATGGGAGACCATTAACCTGCCATGACCTGGTGCTGCTCAGTGAGGTCTTGAGAGTAATTGTGCAAGCATCCCGTAAACCAATCGCATCACAGAAAGCCCTTGGCAAAGTCTGCAAAAATAACAATAACACTGGTCAAAAACTGGCAGCTATATGCGACCTCAATGATCAATCCATACTCAAAGAAATGAATACTCACTGCAAGATAGAATTCCTTTTCATGAGGGTTTGGTGAAATGTTATTGAAGTGCATATACATTAACAATTTTAAGAAAGAGCCCATACTATGCTGAAATAAGTAGAATGCACATGTATATTATCAACAGTAAAGCATCAATTGAAACCATTGATTTCTGTTTCTGCAATTAAAAAAATAAGCTCAGCTCATTTTCAGGTCATATTCTTGCATCTATTCAGTTATTCAGTTTCTTGTATATATTACTGCTGTATGGAAGCCTGATAACTTGGACTGATATATTTTCAGCTTCCAAACAAAGTTAGAGAAATGGCAAGGAAAGCCTACATGTTTGGTTGGAGCCCTGAAAAAGCTGCCTGGTCCAGGCAGCTAGATCCAGCCACAGGCAGTGAAAATCCAAAGCCTGGAGAAGCTGCCTTGGGAAGGCAGATTTTCCACTGTCTAATCCAAGTTTGTTCAGATGGCCATATTGTTGTCTTTCCGCTATGTTTTGGTTGCTGTTAACATGTATCAGTACCTGTAGTTTTTGTCGGTCTGGGAATAGTTCTGTTCCTTGTTGACAGGGAGGTGCAATGGGAGCCTAAATTGCTAGTGGCATTACACCTTTGCCAGGGCTGTAAATACTTTAAATAACTGGGGCTGAGTCCTAAAACTCTACGAAAAGAATTCTTTGATGGAAATTGAAATAAATTTTCTCAAACAAGCAGGAGAACTGTGTATAGAAGAAAAGAGGGTATAAGAACCCTTATAAACACACCCCACACACACAACACACAAGTGATGAAAACTGAAATAATCTTTACCTATTCCTAAGTTGATCAAATAAATAGAAAAATAACTGTACTCACAAAATAGTGGTAATTTGTGTTTAATATCTCCTTCGTTATCCAAGCCGGAGGCCCAATCTCATAAACACATTTCTTCTGTGATGATGCCTTGTTCGACGAAGTGATGGAAGACATTTCCGGTCCTTCACTAATTGACCTGTCATCACTGCCCGTACACTCCGTACTGGAAGCAAAAGTTGTTCGCCGTTGCTTTGGAATGTCTGCTAATATATGATAGAAGAGACATGCGGTTCAGTACTGAACTGAAATAGAATCATTGGCAGATTTAATTTATTTTTTCCTTACAACGTGTGATGACGACATGCCACATTGTGGGTTTGATGACATTGAAGGTGCAGATGTCACCTTCCTTAACATTGTTCTCCCTGCAGAATTTCCTCCAGCCATGTGCAAGAAGGTAGCTGTGGTCGTTGGGGACACCACGCACCTGCCAAGACCCAGTCGTTGTGGTCTTGAATGTGATTATGGAAGGCTTCTGAAGCCCAATCGCATTGCAGAAAGCTATTGGCAAATCCTGCAGTAATTGCCATATTTGTTTCAGTATACGGTCGATCCTTCGCTAAACATCATAGTCAACAAATACTGACTGCTAGATCTAAATTCCATTTCTTTGGTTTCATCACAACAGCAAATGCATATAAATAACAGATGTTATACTAGGACAGATATTAAACTGTATCCAGTACTACATAATATGTCGATTTGTTTGTTCCTGTTAGCATGCGCTTATATTATCAATTGTTAGAGCATCAAATGATTAAATGAACATCTATTTATCCATAAGGAGCAGATGAGCTTGTAGCTCAGTGGTAGAGCACCCAGCAGAGGTGCCACCCACACAGGGCTCGAACCCTGGGTGCTGCACTTGTGCCTGCCTGGCTGCCTCCCTGTGAAATGGCTGCAGATGAGTCCCATGCTGCCAAAGAAGCAGCGGTGGTGAGGTTCCTGCCCCGGCCATGTTTCGGTAGACACCTTCTTAAAGCTAAGTCAGTGGGGACGTCTTCCCCGAGTTTTTTTTATTTATCCATAAGGAAACAAAAGCTGTTCACAGATGCCACACCATAGCAACTTTTTAGCTCATATAACATGCAGGAAGTGGTTGTACTCACAAGATAATTCTCAAGTATGTCAGTGTTGATCTGCTTCTTTATCCATGATGGTTGCCCAATCTCGTAGAAAGAATCCCTTTGTAATGATGCTTCCTTTGAAGAAGGCATGAAGCCTTCTGGTTTGTTTACTTTGCTACATGGCAAATTGATCTGGCTCTTACTCTTCCAAATGGGTACAGATAGTGCTTCCTGCTGCTTTTCAAGGTCTGTTGATGCTGATGTTTGATAAGATAAAAGAGACATTGTACTTCAGTATTTAAAAAACATTCCAATGCATTGCAAAAAGATTAAAATCCATAGTCTTATTTATCTCTTGCTCACTTTGTTGCATTATATTGTCCTTGTGCTTGGGCTTCCTTTGGCATCCATTGGGCTCAAACACTTTGATTGTAAATACCATGTTCCCCTCATACCTTAACAGAAGAGCATTAGATTCAGTGATGTCATGAAACGCCAGAAACTGCGGCCAGCCTCCTGCAAAGAACACATCTGACTGATCCATCTCGACCTTAATGTTATTAACTTTTCCAAGGGGGCCGAAGACGATGGCCATACGGCTGTTCAGGTCCCCTTGGCTGATGCAGTATTGCACAAACATATCAGGTATGAGCTGCAAGAACACAAAAAAAAGACTAAAATCAAGCCATTTCTCAAAGAGAACACGAAGTGGGGAACAAAGACTAGCAACAACAGTCTGCGAACCATCTTTTCCATGGAATCTGGTGAAAGCATACAGATGAACTGCGGTTTACAGTCAGTGTCTTTGCTCGACGCGCTTGATTGAACTGAACAAAACAGGGGTAACAAAAGATCAGTTTGAATTGTAAAACAGAAATTCCCCAAATAGAATTACTACAGTGCAGTAGGGAACTAGAAGCTAAACAAGATCTCGAGTACTCTTAGTTTGACACAAATAAATATTGCAAGGCCTCCCCCACCCCCAAAATTATTTACAAGATCGAGAATCTGTGTTCTGTATATATATTTTAAAGGACTGCAATAGTGCAATTAGCTTGCTGAGAATTCCAAGCAGATCATCACCAAGATAAATACTACTCCGTAACAAGGAGTAAGGGGATAATTTCTTTCAGAACATGAGAAGGAAAGGTCCGTGATTTGAAATGTTGGGGAGAAAAGATCGATCTTTACCTGCCGCCGCAGGCTGTTGAGCGCGTCTGCCTAGGTCCCTGATACAGCAGCTGGGCTCGAACGCTTTCACAGTCAGCACGCCGCGGCCGCGGTGCCGTAGGACCAGGTGCCATCCGGCGCCGATGCCGTGCTCGGCGGCGAACTCGGGCCACCCGCGCCCCAGGAACGCGCCGCCGCCGCCCCGCCCGAGGCCGACGCGCCAGACGGACTTGCTCTTGCCCTTTCCGCCGCCCAGGCCGAGGACGAGGGCCTCCTCGGCGCCGATCTCCTCGGCGAGCTCGTCGGGGACGCGCTGCAGAGCGTGAAAAAAGGTGAGCCATTTCCACGGCCGGCGGCTGCCCTAGCGCTCGGGGGGCGGCGGAACGGCGGCGTCGGGCTTACTCACCAGGCTGTCGCAGGAGAAAGGCAGCAGCACCCTGAGCTGCTTGGCGGCGGCCGGACCACCACCGCAATTGCCGGACGACGCCATGGCTGAGCGCCGGCGGGGAGGGGACGTGGAAGGGGAGGAGGAAGTGGAGTGGTGGGTGGGTCTGGGTCTGGGGTTTCCTCCCATCAATAAAATGGTCAAAGTGCAAGGAATGGTTGGTCAGCGCCATAAACCAAGTTGGTCCGAGGAACCTTCGTCATGGCGGTCAATCTGTTGTCGCCTTGTGACCCAAATTGTAACAATCGAAAATTACAGAAGCTCACCCAAATGACTTTTTTTTCGAAAAAAAGACCATATACCAATCTGTATTGATGCAAATTTATGCGTTTTATGATTCATCATATACTCGTCGACCAACTGATGATGTGCCTGCCGTATAACCTGCTTCTCGGTGGAGCAGGGAGTTGGGCCGGTACGAGTTCTTCTCAAAGTGAAACTCCCGAGGGGGAAACCCGCGCCCCTCCCAGGGCGACGGACGGATCCCTTCTCTCGCCGCGTCGCCGCTCCACCCCCGCCTCCTAGCCCCCCCCTCGCCCCGCCGCCGCTCGACCGGCTCACCGGCGCTGCCGCGCGGCCGCGAGGACAGTAGCGGCGCCCCCCCCCCCCTTTCTTCTCCTCTCGCAGGCTCCGGCGCTCAAGTGCTCGCTGGTGGGGGCGGCGGCCGTCGCTCGGCGGCGTCCTCCTGACATTGTTTTCCTAAACGGTTCTAAACGGCCGTTTAGACGAGTTTAAACGCTAGACGGTAGGCGGCCGTTTAGGCCGTTTAGGCCGTTTAAACCCGTTTAAACCCGTTTAATCCGTTTAATCCCCGTTTAAACAGCCGTTTAAACCCGTTTAAACACTAAACAATGGGTCACCGACTAGCCTCCGTTTACCGTTTACGTTTACACTGCCTCCTGACACGGGCGGCCGGCTTCGGGGAGGTCCTACTCCCCGGATCCGGGCCGTTGGCCTCTCCCTCCGCCCTCCCCGTTGGTGTGGGACTCCGGCGGGCGGTCGGGGGACGGCGACGGTGGCGCGCCTCCGGCGGCGGCGCGGTGGTTCTGCGCCGGCGCGACCAGGTCCCGGAGGTCCGGATCTACGGCGGGGGTGGTGCCGCGGCGGCGCTCCGGCGGTGGCGGCGCTAGGGCGGCGCGGGCCCACCACTGGTCCTGCCTTGACCCTCCTGTGACTGCACTGCTCTGCTCCTGTGGGCGGTGGGGTTCGGGGGGCTGGGAGGAGCTCGTGCTTGCGGCTTCATCATGCGAGTGGCGCCGCCTCCGACGTGCATCTCGCCAGTGAAGTTGCTCCCGTTGCGGTACTAAGCCCCTGCATTAGGTTCATGGTTCCCTTCTCAATTTGGTCTCTCCAGTGCCGTCCAATGCGGGACGTCATGAGATTTGGCGTATCATAAACAGAACCAAATCTCCCCGAGGTGTCGGGTGGTGCAGCCGGTTGCATATGGAGACTGATGGAAGCTTTGGTGTCTGCGAGGTGTGGGTTGCGGATGGTCACGAGTGTCGTTGGAACATGTGCTCTCGGTGCGTCGGACGTGTTCTTCGGGCGTAAGCGCGGATCCTGCTTCGGGTCGGGCAACGGTGGTAGCACTCCCCTCTTGAGGGCCTTGCCTTCGAGGTCTCGTTCAACGGCGACCTATGGAAGATCTCCGAGGTGAAAACCTAACGTTGGCGCTGGAGCGCCTTTGCCTTCCTGAAGGCGTTGTTAGAGTCTTTCTGTGGTCGTTGTGATGGGGCAGCAAGCCCCGCTGGTGGTCTGGGCCGTCCAATCATGTAATGGCTTCATGGCTTTTTAGTTTATTCGTCTAGAGTAGTTCCTTGTTGTCTCTAACGCGTGGCCTAAAGGGTCCCGTTAAAGAGGGGCCGGTGTTGGATCCCTTAGCGGATTGTGCTTTATTGTAAAACTGGTAATCCCGGTATTTGACTTATCTATAAAGCTCGGCTACGGCCGTTTGGTCATAACCTGCTTCTCGGTCAAGGTCGTCAAACATAACATTAAGCCTTTTAATAATAATCATAATAGAACTCATGTGGGAGAATTGTACAAGCCACTTGTTGCGTCCAAATTCAAGCAAAATGAAGGACATATTTAGGGGTTGTTCGAGAGAGCTGCGCTCCATATTTTGCAACTCATCTTCTAAATTTTTTATCCAAATGTTGACACCGGATTTTGTCAGTAAATTCGATGTAGTCTGAGTTATAAAATTACCGGTTGTAGGCCTGTATTGGCAAGATTATGATCTGCAGCCTATTTGGTGGTCACGTGGGAAGAGAAAAGAATGCAACGTGATTAGCAACGTGGCCAGATTATTTTATTCGTTTGAGAAGATACATGGGTGGTGTTTAGATGTTAGAATTGTGAGGTTGAATTTGGGAGTATTTGTGAAAAAATTATCCAAAAATTGATTAATTAGGCTCAAAATGTTTGTCTCGTAGAGTACAACAAAACCGTGCAATTAGTTTTTGATTTCATCTATATTTAATACTGCATCCATGTTATGACATTTTGATGTGATGGAGAATCTTCTTTTTGCATAGTGTATTTGAGAGTTTCTTTTTGGAACTAAACACGCCCATGGTGTATCAGTTGGTGAGTATTGCTTGCTTCGGGGATGCATGTGGCCAATATGGTGAAAAGGAGAAGGCTTCATTGGCCGGCAAGAAAGGAATATTTAATTTCAACAAGTGCAAAGCAATTAAGGAAGGGATAGTATGTATACCCGAAGGCGGATCCGCAGGGAGCTTAATCGAGGAGGATTCTATAGAAAGGGAAGTGATCGGCTTAGGGTGTCCAGGGTATAAATAGACACCCACTGGCCATAAGGAACAAATGGCAAATGCCTTGTATTTTACTCTATTACTTTCTAAATGTTCGTGAAAACAAACGAAGACAAAAATAAAATAAACAGGGGCACACGTACACAAGTATTGACAACCACATATTTCATTAATTCTTTCTCCAATATACAACACACATGATCATCAAGATTTTGTCTTCTTCTGTCTTCTGCGTCAAGGCTTAAGGAGAACACACATGATCATCAAGATTTTGTCTTCTTCTGTCTTCTGCGTCAAGGCTTAAGGAGAAGTTTGACTTGTAGAAATTTCGTAGTTTACCGGTACCTATGGCCTATCGAGCACGTCCGGTTAATTACATCTCCAAGATGAGCTTGGAGAACACTTCCAATTAAGCTGCGCTCTATGGTCATTATCAAATCTTGTGCTCGCTCATCGATGTGCAAATATAAATATGAATGGCTTTTGTGTCACTGAAACTTGATCATTACATTGTCATCATGACATAAAAAATAAACGGAATATGTTGGAAAAGGGATGACTTTCGCCACGTCAGTGCCCAATCATATACGTACACCCGCTTTCACCAAACATGAACTAAAACGTTACCTTTACCTCGTCGGTACCCAGCAATATGGGGTTCAATCCCGTTGTTTCGGACGCCTCAATGGAGTAACGATTTTGCTTTGTTGGCACTTGGCCAGAATTTTGGTCTAGCCTCAGTACCAGACCTGATATCAAAAAGTGTGTCGCATATCGCAACATCAATATGAATGCACTTGAACAATAATGCTTGCTTGCTAGCTGAATATTTCAGGATTGTCTTGTCAATGGGGGGCCAACTATGCTTGAATTAAAGCAATAGTGTCACTTGGTCAATTAAGAAAATAGCTTAGCTTGAATTAAATCTATAGCTATTGTTTTGCCACCCTTAAGAACAAGTTTAGCTAGAGGAAGAAGTTCATTTTTGACCATCCAACTATCACCCAAGTTTGATTTTGACCATGAAACTCTAAAACCAGGAATCTTTGACCACTCAACTTTTAAAACCGTTTATATTTGACCATCGGGCTGTTTTAATGGGTGGTTTTGCTGAGGTGGTCGACACGTGGTGGTGGGGCCCACATGTCAGCTCCTTTTCCTCTCTTCTCTCTCCTCTCTCTTCTCTTTCCTCTTTCTCCCCACCGGCGGGCAGCGGCACCCGCACGACCCTCCGGCACCCCTCCTCTTCCTCTCAGCCGTCCGCCGACGCAGCGCCCTGCGGTCGCCATCGCCCGCCGCGTGCGGTGCCGTAGCTGCCTGCCTCCGTCATTGTCTTGCTCAAACCAAATCGGAGTCGCCGCCTCCGCGAATTCCTCGATGGCTGCAAGAAGTCGCGTGAGCCGTCCACCGCGCCCGCCGCCCACAGCCGCCGCGCCCACCGCCCACAGCCGCCGCGAAGCCGCTCTCGCCGCCGCCGCTCCCGTCGTCCGCCGCGCCTGCCGTCCACCACAGAGCCGCTCCTGCCGTCGCCGTTCCCGTCGTCCGCCGTCCACGGTCGCCGCGGAGCCACTCCCGCCGCCGCCCGCCGTCCGACGTGGAGCCACTCCTGCCGCCGCCGCTCCCGTCGTTCGTAGTGCCCGCCGTCCACGGCCGCCACGGAGCCGCTCCCGCCGCCGCCGCCCGCCGTCCACCGCGAAGCCACTCCTGCCGTCCGCCGTGGAGCCACTCCTGCCGCTGCCGCGTGGAGCCATCCACCGCCGCGGAAGTCACGCGGAGGCCACCCGTCGCTGCTCCCACTGCATTCTCCTTCCTCTTGTTGGGGCCCAAGCTTGTGGCAGAGTGATGGCTCCATTGGGATTGTGGGAGAAGAGGAGGGTGCTGTAATGGGAGAGCAGGTGCGTCCGTGCGGGAGGGAGCCGGTGCGCGTAGGCGCAGCATCGACGGCGGCAGGAAGAGGAGGGGCGGCGGAGGGGGCGCGCAGGTGCCGCTGCCCGTCGGTGGAGAGAAAGAGGAAAGAGAGAAAGGAGAGAGAAGAGAGCAACAGGAGATGACATGGGGGGCCCACCGCCACGTGTCGACCATATCAGCAAAACCATCCATCAAAACAGCCAGATGGCCAAATATAAACGGTTTTGAAAGTTGAGTGGTCAAAGATTCCTGGTTTTGGAGTTTCATGGTCAAAACCAAACTTGGAGGATAGTTGGATGGACAAAATTGAACTTCTTCCTTAGCTAAAACTATAGCTGCAACCATCACTTTCTACACCTTAATTAAGTTGAGCTAAAATTATAGGTGCAACTATCTCTTTCTACACTTGAATTAAGGCTGTAATCTTTTGCTGTAAATCAATCTCCCTTGAAAGAATAATGGAAACAAGTTATGCCTAAATTAAGGCTATAAACGAGTGGAGGGCAAGCAATCTTGAATAGACACAATATACTTCTAGCCAATCAGTCCCTAGTAACCCTTCAAGTCTGTATTCATTCTTAGGGTCCCTAGTCACTGTTTGGGCATTTGGTAACCAACAAGTAAATTGTAGAAATGATATTTATTGCAACTAATATCATGCTCATGTTTGTTTTACATTCTAACACCTACTATTCTTATGAGAAAATTCTTTCATTAAAGCAATATACTCTTTCCTCATGTGACCTGAAAAGTATAAGCCTACACCTTGTCCTTGTGTGCCACATCAGTTTCAATTAGAGATGCCTTGTGCACCGTTTGTGTTAGGTGTCTGTGAAGGGGTCACAGAAAAAAATATATTTTTACCCCTCTAAGTAAGAGGAAGCAAATGGTGGCGCACCGTCTTTTTTAGAGGAGATTTGATTGAGTTATTCTCACATCAAGAAATATTTCTGATCAACAATTGACAGAAGCCAATCTGTAATTGCTCTTACTTTTTTGGTTTATTTCTTTGTCTCTTGATCTCCTATATTTTGTTTTTTTTTTGAAAGTAGGGAAAGCTTATATTACTTTAATAGTAGCAAATTACAATCATGATCGAAAGCTGCCGACACGCAGGCCGGGACACCTTCAAAAATAAAACCATCAGAATCTCCTCTCCTACCTATTTGGCACAACACATGAGCCACCTCATTTGCACCACGAAAGCAAAAGGAAACTCTAGAACTCTGAAACAAGCAAAACAATCTTTTTCCTTCTTCAGTGACAAAGCAGCTCTCCGACCGGTTTGGAGAAGAATCAGTAAATGCTTGCACTGTTGCTAGACAGTCAGACTCCAACCAAAGAGGCCCCTGTGAGATAGATAAAGCTTTGTGAATACCTTCTAGGGCAGCTACACATTCAGCTTCTTCTGCCGATTTACAGAGCCGGTCGTTTGACCATCCTGAGAAAACAACATTGCCTAGATGATTTCTAGCGATGAAGCCGAGGCCCGCAAAATTTGTCTTTGGGTCAAAACCAGCATCCACATTAATCTTTATCCATCCCGGGGGAGGTGGCATCCAAGGAGTTGTTTTAGTCGTGGTGTTCATATTCTCTTGGTGCGGTAAGGGCTGATCTGGAACACAACTTTCTTTGCCTTTTATTGAGGTAGCAGGGTGACTAGCCATACCTGGGTTCAGAGAGGCAAGATAATTTTCCAAGAAAATCACCGATGCAGTGATCAGGCAGTCTCCTTTCCTGAAGATTACATCATTTCTGTGATGCCAGACTCTCCAGAAGAGGAACATCAATTTGGCTCTGAGTTCTTTGTTAGCTTTGTTGAGGAGGACAAGAATCCAATCAGGTCCTGTATACATAAAAAAGTTATCCTCAAGGAGAGCCCAAACCTGTCGTAGTGCTTGTCTTAATGCCACAGCTTTTGTGCATCGAACCATGGCACGGTGTGCATTTTCAGGTTCCATGCCACAAATTGAGCAGGTTGCATCATTAATGAGATGATGCCTCTGTCTGTTGGTTTGTACAGCAATACTATTCAGAGCTAGTTTCCACATAAAAACTTTTATCTTTTGGGGTACTGGAGTTTTCCAAATTGCATCATAAACTTCCCTATCTGCAGACGTACTTCCACCACAACTTTCACCAGACTTTGCTTGAACTGCAAGTTTATATGCACTTCTGACAGAGAATATGCCATTTTTCTCAAAGTGCCATGCAACTATGTCATCACCCTCGGTTTCTGGGATCCTGATATTGAGGATCATTTCAGCTTCGTAGTGTAGGAATAGTTCCCGGACGAGAGGTTCATTCCAACGTCTTTGATTTTGGAGCATCAGATCAGCCACTTTTCGAACTCTATATCTCTTTGACGGGCTTGAGATCTTTAGGGAGTCAGATCGAGGTATCCAATTATCTCTCCAAATTTGAATGTTGTGCCCATTATTTACTCTCCAGATAACACCCTTTTTTAGAAGATCCAAGCCATGTTCTAATCCTTTCCATACAGATGAGGAATTCTTTGGGAAGCTGGTATCCAAAAGGTTTCCAAAAGGATAGT
The DNA here is from genome assembly GCA_033239725.1 of Echinochloa phyllopogon. Classification (NCBI taxonomy): domain Eukaryota; kingdom Viridiplantae; phylum Streptophyta; class Magnoliopsida; order Poales; family Poaceae; genus Echinochloa; species Echinochloa phyllopogon. The sequence goes on from BTCW01000016.1 coordinate 20,338,267, forward strand.
ATTTGGCTTTTAGAAGTTGTGCACACAGACTGTTTGGATAGTGCAAAAGGCGCCAGGCTTGTCTAGCAAGCAGAGCTTGGTTAAACAGACCAAAGTCTCTGAAGCCTATTCCACCTCTCAATTTTGGTCTAGAAACTTTGTCCCAGGAAAGCCAGTGAACTTTTCTTCTTTCGTATTCATCGCCCCACCAAAAATTCCTTATCAATTGCTCCAGATCGTCACAGAGACCTGCAGAGAATTTGAACACACTCATGGCATAAGTGGGGAGGCTCTGCAACACTGATTTAACCAGAACCTCTTTTCCCCCACTTGAAAGATATTTCTCTGACCAGTCATTTACTCTTGCTAAATATTTCTCTTGCTAAATCTTTCTTTTATGCTCTTGAATTTCCCATTGACCAATCTTCCTTCTGGGACTGGTAGACCAAGGTATTTTTCCTAAAAACTTCTAGTTTGGGTCTCCCAACAGTTGCTGACTGCAGCAATGTTACTTTCAGTACACTTGCGCCCAAATAAGACACTGCATTTGTTTTTGCTAATCAATTGCCCGGTACTTCTTTCATAGGTGCTGAGAATATTTTTTACAATCCGAGCCTGTTCTTCATTGGCCTGCACAAATAGGAGACTATCATCAGCAAAAAGAAGGTGGGATATACCAGGAGCCTGCCTTGAGATGTGAAGTTCTTTTAGGTGGCCTTCTGCAATTTCCTTGTTGATGATAGTAGACAGACCATCTGCAACTAACAGGAAAATGTAAGGAGACAAGGGATCTCCTTGTCTAAGGCCCCGGGAGGGGAAGAAGGAGTCTAAAAGCTGCCCATTTAGGCGAACAGAGTACTTGACTGTTGATATGCATTCCATCACCCAATCAGTCCATTTTCTTTCAAAACCGAGCTTTTGCATAGCTTTCTCTATGTATTCCCAATTTACACGATCATAAGCTTTCGCTGGATCAAGTTTATACGCGCAGAAGCCCCCTCTTTTATCATTGCATTGCTGTATAACATGGAGGCATTCAAAGGTAATTAAGGCGTTATCTGTGATCATGCGTCCTGGAATAAAAGCGCTTTGTGTTGGTGAGATGATGTCCTGTAAGAGAGGTCGTAGCCTATTTACCAGACATTTTGAGACGACTTTGTAGATGACATTGCAGAGACTGATCGGTCTGTAGTCTTTGAGTTCTTTGGCATCATTGTTCTTTGGGATCAGGACAATTACTGTGTCGTTTACTCCTTCACGCATACTGCTAGAAGAGAAGAACTGTTTTACTCCTTTGATTACATCATCTTTGAGAAGGTCCCAATTCCTTTGGAAAAATTTAGCTGGAAAGCCATCCGGACCCGGGGCTTTTAGAGGACCTATTTGGAACAAGGCATCACTAATTTCATCGTCCGTGAACTCATTACAAAGTAGCGAGTTCATCTCTTCATTTACTCTCGGTTGCAGATGGTCAATGATTAGCTCGGGCATTACTGAGTCGTCTCTTGTAAAAAGGTTGGTGAAAAAACCATTAGTCAGCTTGCCTATCTGCACTTCATCTGTCACCAAATGCCCATTATTAGGGGTGGATATCGAGCTGGCTTGGCTCGGCTTAGTTCAGCTTGAGCTGGCTCGTTAACATAACGAGCCAGCTCGGCTCGTTAACGAAGCGAGCCAGAGAAGCTGCTCGGCTCGGCTCGTTTGTTAGCTCAAGATGGCTCGATTAGCTTGCGAGCCAGCTCGTTTATCATCAGCACACATGTATTTCTCATACAAAAAATATTTATGGCACACTAAAATAAAAAAACTATTCTTCACATATTTCAAGCTAAAAAAATAAGATAGAAGCAATAGTAGTTCACAACATGATATCACGACATCATAGATTATTCATGGCCACCATCATTCATCATTCAAATATAAGTAAATCAGACAAATAAAATATATGCTGGGCTATAGACTCTGGCTTGTTATAGCTCGTGAGCGGCTCGCGAGCTAGCTCGAGCTGGCTCGTTAACACACCGAGCTAAAACCTTGGCTCAACTCGTGAACAATTTAAAACAAGCCGAGCCGAGCCGAGCCACTAATGAGCCGAGTCGAGCGAGCTATCGAGCCACGAGTATTTTGTCCAGCCCTACCCATTATTGTCCTGAAGGCTTACTATCTTATTTTTCTTTGCTCTCCACGATGCCTTTCTATGGAAGAACTTGGTATTGCTATCCCCTTCTTTTAACCACAGAGCTCTTGAACGTTGACGCCAAATTATTTCTTCCTTGGGTAGCAATTCCTCCATATCTGCCAGGAGTTTTTTCTTTTCTGTGGAGCTAGTAGGGTCATTACTAGATTCCAGACTTTCCAACCTTTTCCTGTACTTTACTAGTTTTTTTGGTACTGACCCAATAGTGTTATTACTCCAGGATTTGAGTTCTGACATAACACCCTGCAATCTTGAAGCAATTTGACCCAAGTTCTCATTTTCTCTGTTTCGCAGCCATGCTCCTTTTACTGTTTCATTCAGGCTTGGTTCTCTTTCCCAGTAGGCCTCATACCTGTGGCACTGGTTTACTTTTCGAAGTCTCTCTGTGTTGAACAGGCTTAATAGGAGGGGAAGGTGGTCTGACCGAAAGCTTGCAATATGCTTTAAAGACGCTTCCGGGAAAACATTCGACCAGGACGTACAAGCCACAGCTCTGTCTATTCTGCTCTTCACATTCCTAGACCCGTCTTGTTTATTGTCATAAGTCCAGGGCAGTCCATGATAACCCAAATCATGGAGATTGCATTCCGATAGAACATCTCTGAATTTCCTCATCTGGTTTTCTCCTCTGCGAGATGAAGAGAAGTGTTCATGCTGCCACATTGTTTCATTAAAGTCGCCTAACATAAGCCATGGACCACAGCCCATTGGTTTTATTCTTCTCAACAGATCCCACATTAGATGTCGATCTTGTACACGAGCCTCACCATAGACAAAGGTGCATCTCCATTTTATTGCAAGGGGTGGGAATACAATGTTTACATCAATAAAATGAGGTTCTAGCTTTTTCAGCTCTACTGTAACATTGTCATCCCAGAACAAGGCAAGGCCTCCACCTTTTCCTTTACCTGACATCGCTAAAACATTATTTAAACCAAGCCGGTTGCGCAGCCCTTCCACGACGAACTCCCTCTGTTTGGTTTCGGAGATGAACACCACACTTGGCCTATAGGTCTGCACTAAGCAGACTAGTTCCTGAACTGTCCGGGAGTGGCCCAGTCCCGGGCAGTTCCAGCTGAGGATACTCATGGCTCCTGACAGGCGCTATCATCCGCGCCTGTCAGTTGATCGGCAGCCCCAAGGCCGGTAGCTTCCAAACCACCACGCTCTTCCTTCTTATCCTTCTCTTTAGTTACCTCTGTCTTTGCAGTATCAGGCATGGTTCCCTACATTTTTGGTTCAGTGAGCACATTATTGTTTACAAGAATGTTAAAGTTTACATCATTCAGGTCCTCATTCAGGCCTCTGGTAGAGGAAAGATCTCCACTCGGCCCCTGCAGCTCCATCTCTCTCAGCCTCTTCAGTCCTTCTGTCCCCAGGCATTCAGACAGTGTGGGGGGTCTGAATCTTTTGGGGCTGTGCTTTTGTTCCCCACCCAGCTCATTCTGCTGTAAGATGTTATTGGCCTCAACCTTTTCTCTAGCCTCTAACCTGCTCCACTTCCTTGGCTTCTTAAATTGTGGACCACTAGAAGATTGTTCTGTTACAAAAGATCACTACCAGAAAACTCCACATCCGCCCGCCCCCTCCGCCTCGGCCATTTTTGGACCCGGTGCTGATGGGGCTTCAGCACCGGGTCCAACGGCTAGGAGCGGGGGCGGCGCACAGATGTGTGAGGGCGAAGACATTAGCACCGGGTCGTGGCAAGACCCGGTGCTAATGCGCCCCCTTTAGCATCGGGTGCAGCCAGCAACCGGTGCTAATGTCCCGAGGCCATTTAGCACCGGTTGCTGGCTGCACCAGTGCTAAATGTGGAGCATTAGCACCGGGTCTTGCTAAGACCCGGTGCTAATGTGTTTGTATATAGGGGCTTCTTCCTCCCCCGCCCGAGCCAGCTGAACACTTGGGCGCTGTGTTCATGCTGGCTCGGGCGGGAGGAGAAGAAAGAGGAGAGGTGCTGCCCATTTTTTTATTCATCTAAGGAGCACTACAAGGTACACTCTTTCATTCTCTAATATTTTATTTAGCTTGTAATCCTTCTATGCTTTAGAAATAGAGGAATTTGTGAATCAAATAAAGCTAGCTAGAGAGCTTGTGTTCATGGAGGAGAGAGAGGGGAGCTTGAGTTCATGGTGGAGAGAGTGTTCATGTTGTGTTTTAAATGGAGGTAGAAGGCAAGCTAGTTAGTATTTTGTTTTGTATGACTTGTGAATAGTTATAAGGCTTATGTATTTTATTTATTAGTTATTTATTAAAAGTTGGAATAGTTATTTATTAATTTAATGGAAGGTATATTTGTTTTTAGAAAATGAATATAATAATTACATGGAATATAGTAATGTAGTTTTTGAAATGTGTTTATATAATAGAATATATATTAAAATTTATATTTATTTATATATTAAATTTGTATTAACTTCATATTATATTATATATTTGTTATTGGTGAATAATGTAGATGAATAGACAATGGATGTATGGGGACAGCCACGCTCAGGAGTTCCGTGATGGCCTCACGGCGTTTCTCGATGCCGCCGAGGCTAACAGGACGCCATCGGATTTTATGTTGTGCCCATGCACCAATTGTGAAAATATACAATTGCATCAAAAAAGAGGAGTTCTTCAGGTGCATTTGATGAGGCACGGTTTCATGAGGAATTATTCTGTGTGGACGAAGCACGGTGAAAGAGGAATTCTAATAGACTTGGTGGTAAGGGCACACTAGGGAGAAAATCAATGGTGATCAAGGACGTTGACACATTTCGTAAAGCGCACCTCACAGTTTTGCAACAATCATCCTTAGTTGCTCCGTACATCGAGGAGCACATGCAAATTCTCCGGGACGAAAACTCAACAAAGTCTGCGGCCTTCATTCAGCGTTTGCACAATAGTACTTTCGCCGCTTGATTGCGAAAACGTGTTATGGGTGTCGAGGGCATTGATGAGCAGCTAGCTTTTATAGCTAGGGGTCCATCGAGCACGATCTTGACATTCCAAGGATACGACATCAATGGGTATACATTTTACACAAGAGCCCAGGACAGGAAAAGCACCAACCAAAACAGTGGTGTCCGGATCGTCGCGACAGACACCAATGGCAATATGAACTCATACTATAGAGTCATAGAGGAGATATGAGAACTAGAATACGGACCTTTGAAGATCCCACTGTTCAAGTGTCAATGGGTGAAGCTGACTGGAGGAGGTGTTAAAGTTGATGACTATGGAATGACGTTAGTGGACCTAAACAAGATTGGCTTTCTAGACGAACCGTTCGTCCTAGCCAAAGCTGTCACACAAGTTTTTTATGTGAAGGACATGGCTAGCAGACCGAAGAAAGGGGCGGATAAGAAAGGTGGGGCTAAGCAATTGGACCCATCACAAGACGAGCCAAAGCGTCATATAGTCCTTCCTGGAAAGAGAAAAATCGTAGGAGTTGAGGACAAGACGGATGAAGATTATGATATGCTCGATGGCCTGCCTCCATTCTCAGTGGTTGATGACCCAAGCATCTTGTTAGCGGCGGAGGAGACACCGTATCTACGGTGTGATCACAGTCAAGGAACTTTTGTAAAGAGGAAGTTTATTAGTGTCCGAGTAAACGATGATGCCATGTAATTTCATTGCACTATGTTCCACCTATGTTGTAATGACTATATTTGCATTTATGTTCCACCTTTGTTCTAAGATTTTCTATTGATTTATAAGATTGTTTTTATTAATTCTAGCATTTTATATTGATTTTCTTTTAGTTTATAAGATTTTCTATTAATCTATAAGATTTTCTATTAATTTATAAGATTTTCTATTAATTTTCTTATTTAATATATATTTTTAATAGGTATAGCATTAAATTAAAACAAATATTAATAGGTAGTATAAATATAAATAACTAGATTTAAAACAAGTATTAATAGGTAGTATAAATATAAATAACTAGAATTTTCTAGGATTTATTATTAACTCTAGCATTTTCTAGGACTTTCCATTAATTAACTTATAGTAAATATTTTGATATAACATTAAAACAAGTACTAAAAGGTGAAATGCATAAATGGAAATAGAAATAATATAATAAAGACGCCTGGTGCTAAATGTGTGTTTGCAGATGGCGGGAAACGAAATCTGGGCACCTTTAGCGACCCGGTGCTAAAGGTGCCCAGATTTTGTTTGTCGCCTGGGCACCCATTTAGCATCGGGTATAGACCGCACCCGGTGCTAAAGGTAATTCGCACCGGGTGTGGGCTAGACCCGGTGCGAATGCTTATGACTTTAGCACCGGGTCTTTGATCAACCCGGTGCTAAAGGCCCTTTAGCAAAGGGTCTAGCCAACACCCGATGCTAAATGCAGTGCGCCATATAACCGTGGGGGCCTCCCTCCCTCACTTCGCCCTCTCCTCCCAGATCGACACTGCCGCCGCCGCGCGCCCCTCGTCTCCTCAGCCGCCGCCGCCCGACGTCCCCGCGCCGTCGACCTAGGCCCGCCTCACCGCCGCTGCCCGTCGCCGCGACCGCGCCTCCGTCCACGGCAGTCGCCCGCGTCGTCGTCCCCGGCCGCTTCGACGCCGCCGCCGCCTCCGCCCGTCGCCGCCGCTGCCGTCCGTTGTCGTCCCCGCGCCTCCTTCGACGCTCGTCGGCCCCGTCGTCCCCGCGCCGCCACGCCGCTGCCGCCCGTCGTCCCCACGCCCACGCCGCGCCGCCGCCCTCGACCCGGCCCCTGCTGCCGTCGTCTACGCCGCCGTCATCGTCCCCGCGCCGCCGTCGTCGTCCCGCGCCCTCGCTCGTCGTCCCCGCGCCGCCGCCCGTCGTCCCCGCGCCGCCGCCCCTCGTCCCCCACGCCGCCGCCGTCCCCGGCCGCGCCGCCCTTCATCGCCGCCGTCGACCCGTCGCGGTGAGCCCTTTGTGAAGCCGGCTTTCGTGTCGTGCGGGCATGTATGTGAGCCGGCCTTCGTGTCGTGTGTGTTTGCGTGTGTGCAGGTACCCGCTGCGTGGCCGAACACGTTCGGCCATGCACATTTGCTTAGCGATCGTGTTCGGCCATGCACATTTGCTTAGCGATCGTGTTCGGCCACGCGTATTTGGTTAGCGAACGCGTTCGGCCATGCACATTTGCTTAGCGATCGTGTTCGGCCATGCACATTTGCTTAGCGATCGTGTTCGGCCACGCGTATTTGGTTAGAGAACGCGTTCGCTAACCCCATACATTGCAAATGCATTGTACTGGAAATATTAGAAATATATATGCTTCATATGTATTGAAAATATTAGAAATTAATTTTATTGGAAATGCATTGTATTAGAAATATTCGAAAAATGATATATTGGAAATGTTATATATTGCAATTCTATTAGAAATAAATGTATATGCATGTTTATTTATTGGAAATGTATATGCATGTTGAAATGTATATTGGAAAATTTATTTTATTGGAAATATTTATATTGAAATATTTACATTGAAATGTACATTGGAAATGTTATATGTTTGAAATGTATATTGGAAATGCTTTGTATATTTACATTGAAATGTGTATTGAACCCGAACCCTTCGCAAACCCCTTCGCGTCGCACAATCAACCCCTTAGCGAATCCGAACCCCTTAGCGAATCCGTTTGCTAAGCGCACCGAACCCCTTAGCGAATCCGTTCGCTAAGCGCACCGAACCCCTTATCGAATCCGTCTGTAAGCCTTGTCTAATATATTATATGAATTTTACTTAATTTCTTTTGGTCGACAGTGTGCCAAATAGGGGAAGGAAAATAATTTATGTGCATACTATGTTTGCGATTACATGTGAAATTGGGGACATAAAAAGCTTACACAGCACGATATTATGGTACGTAATAATAAACAGATTTCCATTATTATAAAGTGCACAAATATTGTCTCCAATTCGGCGGATGAAATATCTTTCAATTATTTGTAAAATATAGATGTTGAGGCTGAAGGAAGAGTGTCTAGAGCGAGAAAGAATCGACGCAATTGCAGAACAGTTCGTCGGATGGATCTGGGACGAGGTCGTTAATCCCCGAGGAGAATACCACGTCCCAATATCGGAGGACGTGCCGGAAAGTTCAAGCCAGGCATCTTAAGTTGTAAATACAATTTAAACTATAACTCGAGTCCGATATATAATTTGTAATATACATGTCATATATTTGTAATATATATGTCTTCTATTTGATATACAGCTAATATGAATATAGAGTCGGCCGAATATTTGATATACACGTATTAGATTAGAATATATATATATATACACACGTGCATGCATGGCTACTGAAAAAAGCAAAAAAAAATCCGGGGGGGGCCTTTAGCACCGGTTCCAGACACCAACCGGTGCTAAAGGCCCTGCCACCCCCGCTGCGGTGGCAGGCCCTTTAGCACCGGTTGGTGTTTGCAACCGGTGCTAAAGGGGCCCTTTAGCACCGGTTATTCCACCTGGTGCTAAAGAGCTTACCATTTAGCCTCGGGTTACCGGCACCGGGTGGGAAACCCGGTGCTAAAGGGATTTCCCACCCGGTGCGGATGTGAGTTTTTCTTGTAGTGGATGGATTCCCAACAAACATGCTAGAAACAGGAGAAGGTGCCCCGGGTGCAGGGAGTGTTGAGGAAGACCTGCTCCCTTTTCCCCAATGGTCTTTGGACCGTTGGCGCCAGAGCTCGTCTTCATCAGTGGGGATTTGTGGGGGCTTTGCTGGCAGCATGCTGGGGGGGTCAGCTGTCGTTGTAGCCATCAGCTTGGTGGATTTGATGTTGTCGTCGTTCACGAGCAGGTTGGCCACGCCGTGAGCCACCTCCTCCGGAGCCGCCTGCTGCACAGGAGGTGTCTTCGTGTTATGTGCCTGGAGAGTCCCTGCGGTCATGCTCCCCGTAAGGCCAGGGGCAAACTGAGGTATGCCCTGTCCTGACACATCTCGCATGAGCCAAGAGCGAGGATCGCCCTTGATGAAAGGGGGGGCACACATATCCGTGGAGTATCTGATCTTCCTTCCTGTATCTGGCACATTGCACTGCATTTCTCTATGTCCAATCAAGCCACAAAACAAACAGAAATTTGGGAGTCTTTCATACCGTAGTGTAGTCTCCACTTCCTCTCCAGTTACCTCATCCAACAAGGTGATCGTCTTCCGTAGGATGGTGTTCAGAGGCAATAAGACTCGCACCCGTGCAAACCTTTCACTAATGTCACCATGGGAGTTGACATCCACCATAAGGACATCCCCCACCATTTCACCCAGGCTTGTAGCAAGCTTCTCGGAGAGGAGGTAGAAGGGGATCTTGTGGAACTGATTCCAGATGGGTACCGTGCTGAAGGTGGCCATCGCTGGTTCCTCCCCCACCTCTAATTTCTTGACGAGGAAGGCGTCGCCCCTGTATTCCATGGGCCTGCACGAAGGGCATGTAGCAGGTCGCCCTCCACGGAGAATTCACTTGGCGCCAGTTCACAACCAGCATCGACATGAACAGGTCGACAGCAATGAACCGTGCTCGCATGGCATTGCGAGCGTCGCCCAGGTTCACAGACAGTGTGCGTCTGGGTGCTTCGATATCCCCATCGGCCGGCTCCTTCCCTTTCCTGGCCACATCTTCCATGACACGGTCGGCAGGCCGTGAGGATTTGGCCGCCGCTGCCGTACCCACAACCAGTACAGCCTGGGTCTTGCTCGTGTTTTCCATCTTCGATCTGTCAGTGGCTTCCATCGCACAAAAGGTCGATCACCTCTCGGGCAGTGGTTTATGGAAATGAGGCTGAGCTCTGGGATTGTGGATCCCCTGCCTCGTATCGCCCCCTTTTGAAGACTGTTGCGCTGCCTTGTTAATCGCTTCATAAATTTCTTCATTGCTCCCCACAATTTCTCCATGAACATGCTCATTGATCTGGGGCGTTTCAGCATTTTCTCTTCTGGCGGCGCCCCAATCTTTAACACCGGCGTTTGGTTTCTGAGTTACTGCTGCAGTAATCGCTTCCTGTATCTTAATTTTGGATTCTTCCCAGTGACTCAATAGCTTTTGGATTCCTTCTCTCAGTCTCTCGATGCTCTCTCTCTCTGTTCCAGAGAAACGAGGCTGGTTCTTTTTCTCCCTCCCTGATCTTTGGAGTCTCTTCGGGCATAGTTATCTGGGTGGCTAGAAATTGAATCGGAGATGGTAATCGGAATTCTGGTCTGGGTGTAGATTGATCTGGGATCAGGAGATGAACAGATTCGCAAATCGCCTCTCCGATCGCCGGAGGGCCGAAGCGGAACGGTCATCGGTTGAGAAGGATGCTGCTCTTGAGCGATCTCCTATATTTTGTGAACAGCTTTATTTCTTCTCTTTTATACAAATAATCAGTCAGGGATTTTCCCCACCTGTGTCAAAGGAAAACAAGCATCGATGATGATACGAGAGAGTGAACAACATTTGGCTAGGCTCCTAGGCTACATCATAATAATATGAATTTTCTAACAGGTTTGAGCCAACATTCAAAATATTAACCTAGCCACGGTGGGCGCAAGATGTCGGTGTTTGTGCACTGAGTACCTGCCTAGGGATACCTCACGACAGAGAGTAGTCGGGGCATCGCCAGATCAAGATCCCGAGTTAAATGTAAGGATACAAGACACAAGGATTTAGACAGGTTCGGGCCGCCAATATATCGTAATACCCTATGTCATGTATCATGTATGGGGATTGTATTTGTGTTCGACGCTGGGGGTGTTGAGAGTTGGTAGTCTTGTAGTTGGATAATGTTGAGCCTATGGACCCCTGCCCTCCTTTATATATACCATAGGACAAAGGTTACATGGCAAGTCTCTTTGTGCTAAAAAAACATGGCAAGTCTCTTAGTTGGTTACAATATGGCAGCCTAGTAGGAGTACACGAGTAGTTCTACTAGGACTCGGTCTTCTTAATCAAGGGTACCTGGGATCGTATTCCCATATGGTGGCATGATAAAAAAGAAACATAAGAATGTTAAACAAACATTTCTTCTAGTCACCCACACTAAAGAAGCAAAAAAAGTGGTGCAATTTGAACTTCAAAATTGTTTTAATTAGGGCGCCAGGTTTATGTTCCATTCACTCCTGCATTTATATTTATAGAGGCATCTACGCTTTATATCTTTTTAGTAGTAGATTTTATGTATTTGATGAGCTTAAGTTGATCACTTATTTAATAATTCCATTCCAAGATAAGTGGCATTTTCGAGTTGTCTTAAGTTGACTTTGAAAAGTTCACAAATTACATTTAGTGTTAAGTTTGAATATCTGAGTATGATATATATGAGTAGATCTATCTTGAAGCATGGTTTTATGAAAATATATTTTTGTCATGTTTTACAAATATTTTGTAATAAAAACAGTGGCTAATGTTGTGGTCACTAGGTTCCCGATTGGTAGTAATACTAATGAGGACTAATACATGTTTCTCTACTAGTGATGCGTGCGTCACAGGTTCACAGCGTATTCAATAACCAAAATCTCGATTCATACCACAAGTTTTGGCAATGCAACGAAATTTATGTACCCTATATAAGATAACTAAGTAATTAAACAAGACAACCGTGAAGGATCTTATCTAGAACCGCTCGTTCGAAAATCCATTCGGTTGACCCTTTAAGAACAACCTATAAACTTCACCTACAAGGAAGATTTCCATATTTTTGCATCGCTAATGGTTTCTCTGCTACTTCCATTGTCGCCATTTTTCTCTCCCATCCCGAACATAGTTTAACATACTTCGTCAATCTCTCAATTCACAAACATTCATGATGATAGGAGAGTTAATATATGCACCCACAAAATACTTATGGTTCACCGTTAATAATATTTTTATTTTTAATTAACCTTCTTTAAAATATCCTACTTTTTATAAAAGTTATTGGTAAAAGGCTCAATTATTACGGGTCCCATAAGTATTGCTAACAGTAACAACCCCATCCAAATAGGCGATGAGGCGATTACGGGTCCGGCGACTGACCCTGGCGCCAACGATCTCGCCGGAGGTCGTCCAAGAGGAGCCGGTGTCTGTACCGGCCGCGGAGGCAGCGCAGATTCTGGCCAGGGAGAAGTTGCATCGCGCAACAGAGGCGGCGGCGTCAGTATGGAGGTCGACGGGGAGGGTTCATGGAGTCGAGGCGACCAATGGCTCAAGGTTTTGGGCATTGGGGGACACATCGTCGGAGGATGAAGATGAAGTGGATGACGGCTGTGCATCTCCTCTTTCCAATACCTCCATTGATACACCAGAGCTGGTGGGGAGAGCACAATTGGCGGGATTCACGATAGCACAAGTATACCAAGCAGAACAAGAGCTGGAGGAAGACAATGGCAGCGGCAAGAACGGCAGCTTGGCAAGGCGGATTGTTGATTCGGTGATCCGAGGTAAACAAGCTGGTGAACCATGTCGCGGTCCACTGCCGAAGCCGAGACGGTCACCTCCGATGACAATTGGGGACGCGATAGCCAAGGTGAGTTCCGGTTCTGCTTCCAAATCTCGCAATCGTTTTACACCACCGCCACAGTCCTGTGTCCCATCTCCGGCGAGGCCATGGCCGACCTCGGACGCGACGTCGGAGCGATGCGATCGCGATGATCAGGGACGGGATTCTCGGGGTTCGGTGAATTCAAAATTTGAAAGTCGAAGTGCTCACTGTGGCCGGCTGATCAGCCCAATCAAGCACCGGTTTCGGGCCCGCGACAGATGTGGCTTGACCCGTCAGTGCTGTATCGGCCTACTACGGGTCTCATCTCTCTTTTCGCGAGGACTGGAACTCGGCGCTTGAACCCTAGGGCGCCGCAACCTCTGTCGCCGCTGCTCCGTTTGCTCGCTCGTACGCCGACATCGCAAGACTGGTGCCGATGGAGCATGGTGGCAACGGTGGTTTCAACAGGGGTGGTGGGAGATCGAATGGGCAAGGAGGACTCTTTGGTCGTGGAGGTTTCACAGGGTCTTTCCACCCGGGCAGAGGAGGGAATACTGGTCGCGGTGGTGGAGGTTTTGTGAATCGCGGCGGTGGTGGTCGCTTCGGAGGCGGGCGTGGGCCTGTCGGTCAGTATGGTGGCCGTCACAACTCCACTGGCAGAGGCTACGGCGATCGCTTTGGTGGTAGGGGTCGTGGGGGGCACCAACCTCACGTCCCGGCTGCACCGGAGGCGAACCAAGCGACTGGTGTGGCGGCGGGACAGGCTGCGCATGCGATGGCGATGTTCCAGAGTGCGTTGTCTGCTCCGGCCTCTGCACAAGCGTCGCAGGCAGCCGCACTGCTACAGCAGGCGTTTGCTCTAATGCAAGGGGGAGCACCGGGTGCGTCTGGTGCAAAGGAGACAGAACAAACAGCCCCTCAGGAGGTGAGCAATGCAAGTGCGAAGCCCTAGAGCCAGGCAAAGCCAGTAGAATCAGCACCTGAGTCTTCGGCCATGGGAGCTGCAAAGGTGGGGGGTAAGCAACCTTATTGTTATCGATGCTACACTAAGGGTCATGCCATCTCTAATTGCACTGCGGAGCTGTACTTTGAAATATGTGACAAGTCGGATCATGCAAAGCCTCGCTGTCCGCGGTTCCGTGCAGAGAAGTCGTTTGCGGTGGCCTGTGGTTATGCAGTGGACGGGCTCGGTTTTTTCTATACACCGACACCTAACACTCATAAGAATAGAGCGGACACGCGGACAGGGATGATAAAAGTCAGTGGGGGTCCGCTTTCAACAGCTAATGTTACATCCGAGCTTGAGCGGTTGGTTCCGGGGCAATGGAAATGGGTTGTGCAGGAGGCAGGGGTAAACATGTTCAAAGCTGTGTTTCCCACCAAAGAGGAGTTGCAGCGGATGGTAGAATGGGGGGTTTTACATTCTAAATTCCCGAACACTACATTGACTATTGAGGAGAGTGGCAGTGGCGCTTTGAAGTTTGATCTCACATACATTTGGGTCCAGTTCACTGGATTGCCTGATGACCTCAGAGTCTACAAGATCATCTGGGCAGTGGGGTCAATTTTGGGAGTGACCCGGGAAGTGGATATGCGCTTTACTAGGAAGTATGGAAGGTGCAGATTGCAGATTTCTGTGTTGGACCACAACATCATTCCACAGCATGTGGATATAGCAGTTGGCAACTCGGTGTACAGTCTGCAATTTGTGGTGGAGCAAAATGTGAATGACAGTAACCCGGTACCGATGGACATGGATCACAGAGGGGATCAGGATGAAGGGAAGGATGATGACTCGGCTGCACAGTCTGATGATGACAAGTTTGATGGCACTGCTAGGAGTGGGTCAAAGAAGAATACGGTGGGATCACAGCAGCAGCAAGGAAATCAGAGCGTTGGAAGCGCTGGTAAAGGGAAAAATATACAGCATCAAGCAGTTCCGGCTGTAGGGCACCGAACCGATCAAATGGAAGGGCTCAGGCTGGGCGTGGGTGTTGCTGCAGAAGTGGCAGCGGTGGCTGCTGATGCGGCGCTGCTAGGGGAAGGAGGTGCTGTGCCTGATGGTGAGAATCAGATGGCGCTAGACGGCATCGGGGATCTGGCGATGGAGATGGCTGCTATTCATGAGGCGATGGATCTCAACCTTCGTCGCAGTAAGCGGCGTGCGGAGTCTAGCAGCGAGGATTCCATGGAGGCGGCGATGAAGCGCAAGTCTGGAGCGTCATCATCAGACCAGCATAATAAAGGTGAACACAAATGCCTTTCTTTTTTAAATATTGATGATAATACGATAGCTAGCTGTTTTGGGGATATTGGCATTACTTTGGGCAGTGATTCACATACTATTAAAAAGTCTATTGATTGCATCAAATCGATTGAGGAGAAAAGAATGATAGAAAAACCGGGTATTGATCGGGTGACAGATATTTTAGATAAGGAGGAAAAATATGTGGCAGAGGAAGAACAAATAGATAATTTTATTTTAGGACATTTATGTGGGGATATAATGGATGAGGTAATGGACTCCAGTGGTGATCTTCATGATCGTACTACTGCGACACCTATTATTACTTCACCAAAAAACAGGAAGAAAGCCTCACAAAAGAAAACAAAGAATAGTCATAATGAAAGGAATATTCTAGAATAGTAATGGGTTCAAAGACCCAAAGAAGCATAGATTTCTATCGGAACTTACTAAGGAACAAAATCTCAGTTTCATTGTCGTATCTGAAACAGGAAGGAGGAACTTTTCCAATCCTTTTCTGAGAAATCTGTGCGGCGGAAAGAATTTTTTGTGGCACTGTAAAGAACCGAAAGGACGCTCTGGTGGAATACTCTTGGGAATTGACTTAGAGGTTTTCCATATTGGAGCGATAGATGAGGGTGATTACTATGTGAAATTCCACTTGTGTAACAAGAATGATGACTTCAAGTGGGCACTTGTAGTAGTTTATGGCCCTGCACAAGATGAGTTCAAAGAAAATTTTTTGACAGAGTTAGCTCAGTTGTGTAGTCATGAAAATTTACCCCTTCTCATCGGAGGTGACTTCAACATCTTACGAAGTGTTGGGGAGAAGAATAATGAGAATTTTGATCATCGATGGCCGTTTGTATTTAATGCCGTAATCGATGGTCTGGATCTCAGAGAAATAGTGATGATAGGTAGACAATACACTTGGGCTAATTCTTTACTGACCCCCACATATGAGAAGTTGGATCGAGTGCTTGTGTCCACGGAGTGGGAGCAGAAATTTCCATTCTCCACGGTCATTGCATTAAGCCGAGATATTTCAGACCATACCCCTTTGCTCCTAAACACTGGAGAAACATCCACGGGCAGCAACCAACCTGCTTTTAAATTTGAGCTTGGGTGGCTTCTACGGGAGGGCTTTATGGATATGATCAAGGAGGTATGGATTTCTGAAAATGGGGGGATAATCCTATGGCACGTTGGCAAGATAAAATCCGAAGAGTGCGACAGCACCTGAGGGGATGGGCTAAAAGTACAAGTGGACATTATAAAAAGGAGAAAAAACAGCTGTTGGACAAGCTTGACTCATTGGATAGAAAGGCGGAATCTGATCTCTTGTCTTCTCATGAGATTGATCTAAAGCACTGCCTTCAGAATAGACTAGCAGCGTTGCTGCGAGAAGAGGAAATCAAGTGGTACCAGCGAGCGAAGGTGAAAGAATTACTGGAGGGTGATTCTAACACCAAGTACTTTCAGCTTGTAGCGAATGGCAGACATCGCAAAACAAGAATCTATCAATTGCAGGATGGGGAGAGAATAATTAGAGGGGATGATGAGTTGAAAGAATACATCACCACCTATTATAAAGGTTTATTCGGTCCATCTGAAGGAAATGATTTCAGTCTGGATGAGACTCGAATAGATGACATACCCCAGGTCTCTGCAATTGAAAATGAGGAGTTGGTCTCAATGTTCACCGAGCAGGAAGTGAAAGAGGCCATATTCCAGATGGAACATAATAAAGCCCCTGGGCCTGATGGTTTCCCAATTGAATTCTATCAGGCTTCATGGGATTTTATAAAGGATGATTTAATGTTGCTATTTCATGAATTTCATAACGGAAGCTTGCCGATTTATAGTCTAAACTTTGGGACGATTATTCTTTTACCAAAATGCAAGGAAGCGATGAAAATACAACTGAATGTGAGCTTCAAAATATTTACAAAGGTAGCGACGAACAGAATCACGAGGGTCGCACAAAAAGTAATTAGTCCGACACAAACGGCCTTTCTGTCGGGCCGGAATATCATGGAAGGTGTCGTAGTACTGCATGAGACGATACATGAAATGCATAAGAGGAATCAGAGTGGAGTGATTTTTAAAATAGATTTTGAAAAAGCATATGACAAGGTAAAATGGTCATTTGTACAACAAACCATAAGAATGAAGAGCTTTACACATAAATGGAGACAATGGACTGAGGCCTTTACTAGGCATGGCCATGTTGGTATTAAAATAAATGACCAGATTGGTCAGAATTTCCAAACATGGAAAGGCTTGAGACAGGGTGATCCGTTGTCACCACTGTTATTTAATATTGTTGTGGATATGTTAGCCATCATAATTAACAGGGCCAAAGTAGAAGGACAAATCTCAGGGGTTGTCCCGCATCTAGTTGATGGAGGGCTGTCGATCTTACAATATGCGGATGACACCATTTTATTTATGGATCATGATATTGCCAAGGCAACTAACATGAAATTGTTGTTGTGTGCATTTGAGCAACTATCTGGTCTTAAAATTAATTTTCATAAGAGTGAGTTGTTTTGCTTTGGTCAAGCAAAGGAATGTGAACAACAATATGCAGATCTGTTTGGATGCCAATCCGGTTCTTACCCTTTTAGATACCTTGGCATTCCAACGCATTACATAAAATTAAATAATTCGGATTGGAAAGGAATTGAGGAAAAATTTGAAAGGAAACTGGCCAGTTGGAAAGGGAAGCACATGTTAGTTGGGGGTAGACTGGTATTAATTAACTCCGTCCTAACTAGCTTGGCAGTGTTTATGCTCTCTTTCTTTGAGATACCAAAAGGGGTTCTCGAAAAACTAGACTATTATAGGTCTAGGTTTTTCTGGCAATCGGATGGTCATAAAAAGAAATACAAGTTAGCCAAATGGGACATCCTATGCCAACCAAAGGAGATGGGAGGACTAGGAATAAAGAATTTGGAAGTCCAGAATGAGTGCTTGCTAAGCAAATGGCTGTTTAATTTGATAAATGGGGATGGCCCGCAATAGTTGCTTAGGAATAAGTGTTTGCGTTCACAAACTATTACCCAGGCTGAGAGAAAACCAGGAGATTCTCACTTCTGGTCGGGTTTGATGAAGGTTAAACAAACCTTTATTAACTTTGGTACCTTCCATTTAAATGATAGTAAACAAGTCATGTTTTGGGAGGACAAGTGGTTAGGCAATTTTACCCTACATCAACAGTACCCGTCCCTATATCGCATTACAAGGAAGAAAAGTGACACAGTGGCTTCGGTTTTTTCTAGGATCCCTCTCAATGTGTATTTCAGAAAAGCATTAGTAGGCCAAAATTTAGTCCTATGGCATCATTTGGTAGGACGAATTAGCCAGGTACAGTTGACTGATAGTAAGGATACCTTCAGTTGGAATTTGACTCAATCGGGTACCTTTTCTTTCAAGTCAATGTATGCCGCTCTTATAAATAATGGGAATGTTCAACGTAACAAGAGGATATGGAGAATGAAAGTACCATTGAAAATAAAAATCTTCATGTGGTATTTAAAAAAAGGAGTTATATTGACAAAGGATAATTTAGCTAGACGGAACTGGAACGGGAGTAAATTATGCTCGTTCTGTTCCAGGGAAGAGACCATCCAACACCTCTTTTTTGATTGTCCTATGGCCAATTTCCTTTGGAGAATATGTAACATCCCGGATTTTTCCGGAATGTTAATTGTTGCAAAACTGTGGGTTTCAAAAAAATTCCGTGCATGATGTTCTTTGCTCATAAACATAAGGTTGTTTTCTTGTGCTCTCTCTAAATTCCTAGTAATTAACCTAATTAAATTGTTTTGTGTGCTAAGGATATTAAGGTTAGCGTGATTTGGCTCTTAGTTGGTTTCTTGCTTCTTTGTGTGTGGTTTAATTTGAATTCTAAATTCAAATTAAATCTAAAGCTAATAACTAAGTCTTGGGCTCTAACCGCTAACTGCTCTATCTAATTTCGATCAGCCCTCTAACTCAGCCTGCTAACTGAAGCCTGCTAATTAACCAACTAACCCGTCCCGCTAATTATCTCGGCCATCTCAATCTCTGAGTGCTCTAGAAATTGATAGAATGAATTACGGCAAGATTTTCCTACTCTTCAAATTAACTCCATGCTAGTTGATTTGATTTCGGGAAATAGTCCAATTCATTTATATTAAATTTCTATAGGCTTCATTTGAATTATGGCTATATTTTCTGGTTTCTCGAATTAATTACCTTCTAATTAACTCGTTACCCGAAAATTAGTCTAATTCATTTGTACCAAGTCTTATTAATTTATTTCGTGAGCTATTAAATCTTTTTTGGCCCAATCTCTATCTACTTCGCATGCTTTTGTTCACGTGAATTCCAGGCCACCATCTTTTCCCCCCACAATATCTTTGCTTCCTTATTTTCTCTCACGTGAATAAAAGCCTAGCAGCCAGAAAACCCTCTCTCTCTTCCTTCGTCACGGGAAGTCCAGCCCAGCCTTTTTCTCTACTTCTTTCCCTGCTTGAGGCCCAGAAGCAGCAAGCCGGCCCAAGCTGCCAAGCCCCAGCACGAGTCGAAGACGGGATTGCACCAAACCGCCATCGCGTGCTGTTCATCTTCTTTCTCTCCAAGCAAGCCGCCGCTGCTTTTTCTCCCCTGCGAGATGCTGTCGTCGATGCCGCTCCCACCTGCTCATCCCGCCAACCCTAGCGCCGCTCCGCTGGATGCCGGCCACGTGCCCCGGCACGGACGCCCAGGAACCCCGGCCGTCCATCCCATCAGCAGCCCTAGCCGGCCGCTATAAAGTCCGAGGCCTCAGCCTCTTCCTCACCACAGCCGCCGCCAGCTCTCTTTCCCCTCTGCCTGTTCTTCTCTCGCAAGAAGCATCCAGCAGCTTCCTCTCTCCACTCGATCCCCCTCTGCTGCTGCTCCAATTTTTCTCCACCGAGCAAGCAAGAACAGCAGCAGCAGGCATCTCTCCAGTCCCATCCTTTCCACCGAGCAAACCAAAGGAGAGCAGCAGCGCTGCTAGTCTTCATGCACGCCGCTGCATCTCTTCCCTCTTTTGCTGTTCGCGCAAGAGGAAAACCAGGAGGCCGAGCCGAAGAAGCAGTACCACGGCGACGTCGTCGTCTCCAAGCCGGACCACGGGAAGGAAGGACGGGATGACGCTGCGTCGCACGGCCACCACGACGACGACGCCGAGCTGCCGCGGATGACGACAACATGGAGCTGCTGCCTCCGCCGGCGACGCCCGCGACCTGTTCGACGGAACGCCGACAAGCCGAACCGCAAGCAGAGCAGGAACACGAGGACGCCGCCACTGGTGACGAAGTGTACCGCAAGCCGTCGGCACCGCTACCTCTTCGTCGAGCCAGCCCAGCACCAAGCCGTCACGGCCCCAACGTCTTCCTGCCTCACCATGTCCCCGTTCAAGCCCTCGGTGAGCACCAGCCAAGCCCTTCCCATCTCCTTGTCTCCCTCTCTGTTCGCCGGCCGTGCCGTGCGAGTTTGTCTGCCGTCGTGCCGAGAGCACCGTGCGCCGCCCTAGCTTCTGTGTGGTGGTCTTCGAGCCACCGGTGCAGGTACCGCCGCTAGGAGCCTCGCTGCCCGCCGTCGCCTTGACTAAACTCCCAACCCACCGGCCGCCGTGCAGGCCGTACCCCAGGGATGCCTGGTGTGTGCGCGCACAACACGGCCGCGTCGCGGGCTTGGCAGGACCTTGCCCCGCGCACGTGAGTGCCGTCGTTGCGTTCGCCTTAGCTGCGCTGCCGCCGGCGCCGCGCCACGCGAACCTGGGACACCAGGAACTCGCCTGCGCGCTTGCATCTCCGCCTGCCTCGCCTCTGCTCTGTTGCCGCCCCAGCTCTGTCGTGGTGCCTAGTCACCATGGTCGAGAGCCTCGCCGTCGCAGCCGCACCGCCCGCGAGCCGTCCTTGCCCCTGTTCTGTTTCCCCGCTTAGCCTTCCACCCATCTACCCTGCTCCGAACCCCGCTCCGCCGCGCTGGAGCGCTGCGCCACCGTAGACCCGACCATCGCCCTGCTCGCCTTACCGCGCCATCGCGAAGTGTGGCCGCGGACACCGTCGCCTCGCGTGCGCGGTGTCGAGCGCCCTGACCGCCGCCGCAGGCCGCACCCAAGACCACACCACCACCAGCCCGGCGGAGCCGCAGAGGATCCCATCCTGCCACAAATCGATCCCGTGGACTCGGCCTACGTGAGCCGCTCACCGGGCTCACGGCGAACCCAGATCACGCCGAAAACCCCTGACCCCGCCTGCGTCAGCGCTGACGCAAGCACTGGTGCTAGCATCCAAAGCCGCTTGTGGGCCAGAAGCTAGAAGCCGCCCGGCCCAAATCGCCTTTTAAGCCTGCCTTGCCGATCGACCTGGCCCGTTGAGCTTAGCAGGCCGACCCATCTCTTTCAGTCCAAGCCGTCCCAACCTTTCTTTCTTTTTTTTCCTTTTTCCTGTTATCATGCTGACTCTCGGGCCCCACCTGCGATAGATTGTTTAGAGACTGACCTGTGGGCGCGTTGACTGTCAATGTTCACCAAGTCAACGCTGACGTCATCCGAGCCCACGATGACGTCAGCAGACCCGACCCCCACTGATGATGTCATGCTGACATCAGTGGTGATGACGTGGCACCACCTGTGGCTGCCACGTGTCCCTGTGTTTTGCTTTTTCAGAATTTTATTAAATGAATTTCAGAAAATGATGTAAACTTAGAAAATTCATAATAAATCAACCGTAGCTCAGAAAAATATGAAACCAGTTTCTATATTTTTCTAAAATCATGACCTACGCGTTAGAGTAGGCTTTGGTGTTGCTTGGTTTTTCTTTGGTTCCGTTTTGGTGTTTATTTGCAAGTAGGTCCTCGGTATTTATTTTAATTACGTCTCTAGGAGCCGTCGAGGACCGAGGTGAACCGGAAGACCCGAGCTACTGCTACGAGAAGGAGGAGCAATCTCTAGGTTCACGGCCATCCATTCTTTGAACGCCTATTAGACATGATCGTAGTATGCTATGTTGAATTTACTCGCATAAACCGCCCGAGGTGATAAACCAAACCATGCATAGCCTATTTATTTATCAATTCCTTGCTATCCTACTACTATACTCATATATGCTGTTGTGAATGCTTCGCTTGCATGCGAGTAAGGAAAATGGATGATTTAAACTGTTTTGGTGTGAGTGTGAAAACTGAAGGAGTTGGAGGAGTTGAAAACCCTTTTGTTGAAGTGAGCGCACCATAACCCAACCCTCGGATTGGGGGCTTGGGAAGTACACTTGGGTACTTCCTGCGGAGTGCCTGTTGCGGGCATATGTTTGATTTGCTATGATGAAGAGGAGTTGGCGGCAATACCAGTAATGGGTGCGACTGGCGGACCACCATGGTGGATAAGCATTTCGAGAGAAGAGCTCACTTCGACAGTTTGAGGACCGGGTCGGACAAACCGCGTCATTGGGACTTACCGTGCACTTTGTGTGTCCATTATGAGGGTGGGCCCGAGCCTGAGACTAGCAAGTGCGGTGCCAAGTCTGCAGGAGGATAGTGTTTCAGTGTAAGGGGGGATTGGTGATGACCTCTGCTCCCTGATTTGCTTTGGCCCCCGACTGGCCCCGGAGAGTGCTTCACAGTTCCCGGGCGACCTCTAGCGGAGGACGCGCCCCAAGCCCGGAAAAGCAGGATGGTGCCGTAACTACTAGACCTCTGTTCGGTGTTGTGTTATTCTTCTAGTTGATCCCCGGTTGGATGCACATCGCATAGATTCCAGGTGTACACACTCTGCAGAGTTAAAACTATACGTATAGCCGCGTCCTCGGTCATGGACAACCCCCTATGAATTGTTCGTCTGATTAGTGTTTTGGTGACTAAAACTTCTACCTCTCCCCTTTTTAAACTAAGGAACCGGCATGGCCGATGAGACGGGAGGAGCGGGAGTTCTCCCATCGAGTAGACGTTGGAGACGGGAGCCTGTTCTATCAGGACGGCCCGTGGAGGGGTGAGTTGGTGTTGGAAACTGATTTACAAACTTCTGTTGCTGCTGCATAGGAAACCCCCGGCTATTCCATGTCTATTTGCATACTAGATTAGTCCACCTTAAAGCTTGCACATCTATGGATGGTGACGTGGACCTGTCCCATTTCCTTGGGGACAGTTCTGGAGCTTTCAGGTGACAACTACAACCTTGATGGATGCTGCTTTGGAGGGTTACGTGCTTCGCTCAAGGATGCCTGTGGTGAAGACCGAAGATGAAGACTTGAAGGCCTAGCTACCGCTGCGTAGATGTTTCATCTTGCCGATATAGCCCAAGTGGCACGTACTAATCTCGTACTCTGATATGTAAATAATGAATGCAGTCATGTTAATCGTTGTATGGATGTGATATTTGACTGAAATGAGTTTTGTACGTGATAGCTATTGGTTCTGGGACTATCATAATGGTACAGGGAGTCGGATTCTCAAAACTGAGAATCCGGTTCGTTTCAGAATAGCTCAAATTGTTTTGAATCGTCCAAAACCGCACAGCTTTAATTCTTTGTTTAATGGTTGGCTAGTGGGTTTAGATAAAAAGCTGAAAAACCAAATGTTGGCGGGTGCCTCTGCTTTATGTTGGGCATTATGGCTGAGCAGGAATGATTTGATTTTTAACAATTCAACACAAAAAACTTTTTTGCAGGTACTGTTTCGGGGCACATATTGGCTCCGCTTCTGGGCCCAGTTACATCGGCTTGAAGAAGACAGCCAAGCAATAAAGGACGTCTGCCAAGCTTTGGAGGCCTTGGCGATGCGCGTTTTTGCACACCATGGATGGAGGTTTAGTAATAGGATTACGAACTAATGCTTTCATTCTTTGGTGTGGATTGAGTTGATTAAAGTTTGAGTGAGCAGACGGAAGTGCTGCAAACTTGTAAGTTTGGGCCGTAGCCTTTTGGTCAAGGCCGGATAAGTACTTTATCCATTATCTAAAAAAAGGCTCAACCGTATTGATGTCCAAAACAACATACATTTTGAATTGGAGGAGTATATACAAGGGAGGTGCTCCGGTACGCACGAAAGGTGTTCAAAACATGGGAAAGTTATGGAGTTTCTTTTCTATGTATTTAAGAGTCTCAGTAGGAAAGGGATTTCCACACATACGAGCCTGAACACAAGCACATAGATAGGAGCACCTAATCTGGACGGTAAATAACCTGAATGTGTACTGACATGAAGGTTCACAACTCATTTATTGCGCTTGGGATCCTGGACGTACGGATTTTTGTGACGAACCATTGGCATTTTTGTCAACTCACCGATTACCTCTCCCACTTGCATGGTGGAAATGACTTTGCTATCTGCAACTATATATCATATCCCTCGGCAAATTAACAACCAGGACCAACGAGCAAAAAGAAACGTAACCTACTGCGGTCGGCCGTGGCAAATCACACATTGAAAATTGTAAAGAGACCAAAATTAACTAGAACGGAATATATACACGCTAGTATCTATGTATTTCATAAGAAGTTTGCTCGTCAAGCAAGGCATATTGCAAAGGGCCAGGAGCTGAGGAGTTGTTCTGTATGTTATGATCAATTAGGGGAAAATATGGTGCCTAGATTTGAGTGAAAGAAAATACAAAGAAAAACACTACTCCCTCAGTACAGGATTTAGATGACGTTTTGGATAAGATTTTAGTCAAACATTGACAATATAAATCATAAATAACTTTTAAGTCGTTCGAGTTTGAAAATGTGAAAACCATATAAATAGATTTGTCTTAAAAATACTTTTAATAGAAGTATACATATATTATTTTTAATAAATATTTTTGTAAAAATAAGAAGTCAAAATTACGTTTTTGAAGACCATGTCGTTGTCCAAAATGCATCTAAATCGTACATAGAGGGAGTACTTCCTTCGATTTTAAATATAAATCCATCTATATATCTTCTTCCTAAATATACCAACACAGTCTTTCATAATTCCAATAATGCATCTGTTTGCCCCATTCTTTCATGTCTGTCTCTTTTTAAATAATAAATGGGCAGCAATCAATGCAATACACCTCACACCAAACTTAACTCTAGTGATGATCGGTAGACAAGTCTTTCCACCCTCGCTTTTTCTCTTGTGGGAATGTATTCGGACAATGTAGTCCAAATAAACCTAATAGTATTTGAGATCCGAAAGAGTATATCTGTTTCTCTTCTGAGAAAATACAAATAATAATAAAAACAATAGGTAAAGACCCTTATATAATATTAAATTGGAAATTGGCTTATTGCTTTGCTGGCACTGCAAAGGGTCTCAGATATGTCAGTAATTGGGAGCGGTGTATATATGCATAACACAATACGTGAAGATGTATTGATACACGCTAGTTTCATGCAATCAAGCAAATGGTTCTGAAACATGTAAATGCAAACTATCTAGCTTGGAAATCTGTTCGTAAGTGTTGAAGCCAAGCACTCAAAAGGCCAAGTCAATTTACTGACAAACTTGCACCTTCTATAATAACAAAAGTGACACACGATGAACTGATGTACTATCTAGTCGTAGACTCATAGCTTAGCAGCGTGTGATAACCACATGCCACAGCATGGTTTTGATGACGTTGAATGTGCAGATGTCGCCTACCTTCAGACTGTTTTCCTGACAGAACTTAATCCAGCCTGACCCAATAAGATAACTACCGTTCTTCTGGATGAGACCAATAACCTGCCAATAGTTTACGCTGTTGGTTGAGGTTTTCAGTGTTATCGTGCAGCGTTTCTGCAAGCCAATCGCAGAGCAGAAGTCCCGTGCCAAAGACTGCAATAAATACAATCATATTAGTTAGACAACTGAATACAGTAAAGCTATGCCAACTATCCATGTATCACTGTGCATACATAGGAGATGCATCTTTTTTGTTCTTGTTCATGTAGGTTTGAATTCTTTAAATACGATGCCATGTGAAATGAACTAAAAGTAATATTTTTGTGATATTATGCAGATTTACATTATCAGTAATTGAAAATATCAAAAGAGGTGTGGTTTCAGATTCTCAAAAGTGAGACGCAAGCTTTGAACAAAATATACGCTGCCATGATATATCATAGAAAATTATTGGTTCATATGCATGTTCAAATTTGAATGGCTTCCTAGTACCAATGGAAAAATGATTATCCTTACAAGATGCTTTGCTAATGAGTTGTTGTTCAACTCCTTCTGTATCCAAGATGGCGGCCCAGTCTCGAAGACTGATCTTGTGTATCTTGAAGTCTTGCTGCATGAGTTAATGGAACCTTTTGGTCTGATTCGTTCTTCACTATTTGAATCACCCTTCTTGGGTTTGTGCTCCTTGCTGTATGAGCAAGGTGACTCCTTTTGCTTTTTAGTATCTGCCAATGTTGATGCTTCATAAAAGAAAACGAATACATGTTCTTCAGTAGTTAACTCATATTCAATCTATTCCCAACAGATCTGTACATATAAGAAAACTAATTTATATCTGTTCTTACAGCGCTTGATTGTGACATGCCACAGCGTGGTGTCGATGATGTTGAAGGTGCACAGGTCGCCTGTCTTCAGCATGTTTTCCTTGCAGAAGCTCTTCCAGCCATCTCCTACAATGCAGCAATAGTTCTTGTATGCGGCACCATGAACCTGCCATGACCTGGTGCTGTCCATATTGGTCTTAAGCGTGATTGTGCAAGGATTCTGGAATCCAATCCTCTGGCAGAACTTTATCGACAACGACTGCAAGCATTGTGATGCAACAGCTGATTTCATTAAGCATCAATATTTCATCATAGTGGACAAATACTATTTGATAGTTATGAGCGCTTCTTCATTTGGGTCTTCTTAGAAGTTTTTTTGGCAAATTTTGCTGTGAGACATCAAATTTTCTTCTAATTGACCAGAACACACCGCAAATGAGTAAATTGGCTAGGTACCATTGTAAATTCGTGATTCTTAGCTGAAGGACACTGCAACGATTATAATATTGAATTTTCTTATTTGAGGGGAGAGAATGTAGGGGAATTGACATTTTTGCCCTCATATTCAACCTTCTGCTCTCTTCTCCCCTCCTCTTCTGTATCCTCTCCTTGTCAATTTCTTCACGTGGCTCAGAAGGAATGAGGATACAATGAGGGATTATAGATAGAGGAAAGAAGAATATAAAAGATATAGGACTCTGAGGTGTATGGTTTATTAATTATATCATAAAAGAGGTAATGTGATAAAGTGGCAATATAATGAAATAATAGAAAATAGAGAAGGCCCTCGAGCAGACACAAATTGAGCTTACTAGAAGGTGCTTGAGCGCGTAGGTGTTGATCTCTTTTCTTATCCAAGATGATGGCCCAATCTGATAGTCAGGTATATTCAGTGATGGTTTCCTATTAAAAGAAGTTACTGAACTTTTCGGCCTCTTGTTTCCTTCACTGCTTGATTTCTCGTCGTTGATTTTCCTTTTCCTGATGGTTGAAGACGATTCTTTTTGTATTTCAATATCTTTGAATGAAGCTGGATCGAGAAGACAAGCCATAAGCATATGTTCATATCAGTCAATAGCTCGCTATAATAATAATAAAAATTCTCACCATGTTGAATTCCAGAGACTTGGTTCTTGAAATCTTTTTGACATCCACTGAGCCCAAATGCTTTGAATCTGAAAACCATGTTCCCTTCGTATCTCAAGAGCAAAACGTCACCTTTGGATATTCCATGAAACTTCAGAAACTGTGACCAGCCACCTGTGAAGAACAGGCCTGATTTATCATTCTCAAGTTCAATCTTCCAAAATTTGCCAAGGGGGCTGAAAATGACAGCTATTCGGCTGTTCAGGCACTCTTCAGTGACGTAACATTTCACAAACCTAGCAGGAACAATTTGCAATGACATATATGAAAGTAAAAAATGTTCATCATACATCTCATGTCTGAATATTCAACGAGATGAGTAGTTTGAGCAAAACATAGCATCTGAAAGAGATTGCTGACCATCTTCTCCATCAAATCGGGGTAAACAATCCTGATGAACTGGCTTACAGGACACCCCTTTGCTTGTTATAGATGCCATAACTGAAGAAAATAATAGCTATAAAATACCATTATGAACTGGAAATGATAGAATTTGATAATTATTAACAATAATTGTAGCTACCAAAGAAAATACATAAATACAAGAGTAAATGACAAAACAAGTACAACAACTTGCACAGTGGGTGCAACTAGATCATACTTCTTGTCAATTGCTCAAATATATCATAGAATATGTTTAATTAGTGCATTTGGGGTAAAAAATGAACTCCTTGCTGAGCAGACTTGACGTGGCATCCATGTCACCTCCAATGTGGACTAATCTTTGTCAAAAAACCCTTTGTCTCTCAGCAGCAATTGTTTGGGCAGGTGCAAAGATGCTGACATCCTCCAGGACATCATGATCATGCAAGAACTCATCAGCATCAGGTTTACGCACGCAAAAACATTTCCAACAACAATGTAGCGAGGGTCGTGCGGTGGCCACACGCCGTGTGCGTTGAGCAGTAGGGTCGCTGCCTCCTCCCAAGGTGAGTGCTTTTGTGCCTCGACTAGTTCCGGCCATGGATTTCTCCTTATTGTTTCAGTAATTAATGAATGGCCATGCATGTGGAAACGCTGGCAATGGTATGGTATAGATTTAAAATTTTGACCCACCTTATTGTTTATGGATTTATTTGGCATGAGACTACATGTAACCTGTGATTAGAATAACTTGTAAAAGAAAACTTAAGTGCACATTTTCAGAGATTTGCCACATATATCAGTGTGTGCAGCCATTTTTCTCTGATTGTTGTTAGATACAAGTTTTCTATGTGTTGCATTTGTTTTTTATTTGTAAATAATATTTTGATGCAATAACGGGTGTTGACAAAGATTAGGCCATGCTACAGGTGATGTAGATGCCACATCAGATCGGTTCAGCCATAGAATCCATTCTTCACATCAAGTGCACAGTTTAATCAAAATATGTGACATGTTTGAGCAATTTACAAGAAGTATGACCTAGGTGCATCTACCATACAAATTGCACTTGGCATGTAATTTACTCTAAATACGTCCAGTTGAACATTTGTAAGAATTTCACAGGGAAGTAAATCCGTCCTTCATAAAGCAACCCTATGATACTTAGGAAACTTACATATTAATTTCTTAATGATAGGCTCTAATGCCATTTTCGAACCTTAGGCTCTAATAGCCCGTATTGAGGTAAATTTATGATAAAAGTCTTCCTACAGGTTTAGGCATCCCATTTTTAGTTTAAATCCAGATAAGCGTTTCAATCCTTTCCAAAAAAAGATATCGGATGGTCATATAATTTCTGCACTCCAATCTGGTAATCTGAAAGCATTCTTTTTCAATCCTCGGTGGATCAAGGAAAAAGATCCAAAACTAGCATAATCTTGCATTCAAAATCATTCTTTTCAATCCCCAGCTGACTAGAAAAAATGACTAAAATAGCAATGTTAAAGATTTTTATGGAAATGTATTCTTACGTGCAGCCGGAGCGGCGAACTCCTTGATGCAAAGGCTGGTGTCGAACGCCTTGAAGGTGAGCACGCCGCCACCCTCATGGCGGAGCACGACGAACCATCCGACGCCGACGCCGTGCGCGGCCAAGAACTCCGCCCACCCGCGCCCGAGAAAGGCGCCGCCGCCGTCGCGGCCGACCTCCACTCGCCACACCCTGCCGAACGGGGTGACCACGAGGGCCGTAGGCCCCGGCGCCCCTTCGCCTCCGCCGCCGCCGGTGTCGAAGCACCCGGCGAGCTCGTCGGAGATGCGCTGCGTGTGGGATCGGTTAGTAGAGTACAGTAGACCGTCAGTCAGTGAGGCCTGAAGCGTCGGCGCCAGAGCTGGATGGGGATCGAGAGGGAGGCTGCGCTTACCAGCTTGTGGAAGGACGGAGGCATCAGCACCTTGAGCTGCTTCGCCGCGGCGCGCGTGCCGGTGTTGCTCGGCGATGATGCCATGGCGACGGCGGATCCAGCAGACCAAGCGACAGCCCGCCTTGACTGAAGCAGAGGATCACGGAGTGATGGACCTTTCGTTGCTTTTGCTACGCGAGTGTCACGGTATTACTACACGATTACTAGATAAAAAAATAAGATAACTAACCCAATGTTTCTTTGGTTGAAATTTTCTTCACCCAGAATCTTGCAATGCATGAAGTATTAAATGAAGTCTATTTATAAAACTTTTTTAAAAACGAGTGTAACTTTGCGCAAGAAATCTAATAAGCCTAATTAACCCATGATTTATTATAGAAATATTACAGTAGCTATCCTTTAATCGTGCGGTCAAAGTCCTCATTAAATTTATCTTGTGAATTAGCCCAAGGGTTGTGAAGATAGTTTTATCTGACTTTGTTTAATATCCTTAATTAGTGGTCAAATGTGTGTAAAATTTTTCACCCACCAAAGAAACACAGCTCAGTCAAAAAAGGTTTATGGTGATGAAACTTCTCTCATAAATAATGAAACTATTTATTCTCTCTCCTATGCCACGTCAACACATTTAATATTATAAAACTAGGATGCTCCCGAGCTATGTCTTGTATTTTTTTCTAAATTCCTAGCCTACCCGCGGCTCGCTAGACCTCCGCGTCCACCAGTCGCCTTCATGCGCCGCCAGCAATGCTCCGGTGTTGTCGAGAGCTAGATGGATGGGTTTGCCTTTCGCTCTTGAGCGCTTAGGTCCAAACCGCGTTGAAAACCGAGCCCGCTAGCTTGAGAAGACGCTTTCTCCAGCGAGTCCCCGCCGCACGTAGGCGGCGCTGCTGCCTTGAGTTCCCGTCGGTGACTCCCCTTGGCAAGATCCATTTTGACCGTCCGATCACGATCCAACGGCTCTCGTCGTCACTCGCCCTAGGTCAAAACCTGTCCCGGCAAGTTGCCCAGTCGCTTTGCCAAAGAGCCCCTGAGTTCTTCGCTAATCCATCCGCCGTCCAAGGTAGTTTACAAAATAATTACGGTTATGCCCTTAGTTCACGTTTAAGTCCCTATCTTTTCATAAATTTGCCACTCGACAATGTGGCGTCATCCTCAGCTTGCATTCCCCGACGCTACCGAGGAGGACGCGACGGTCACCAAAGCCTGTGTTCCTGCCACGAGTCTCCTCCCTACCAACAGCCTCTGTATCACCGAATTGGTCAATAGCTGCCTACATTGTGCAAGGTAATCTATCAGTGATGTTCTCTCTAATCCTGTGACTATCAACCCTTGAAACTCCGAAGAAAGCCACATGGCACAACCAATTTTGCCACTAAAATTGGTTGCCGCTGGTGAGTTCGACCACGATTTAATCGATCCCTTCCTTCAGCACTAATTCTCTGTTTTTCTTCTTTGCCATCATTTGACAATCCATTGCCACAAATCTATATGGGAAAACCAGTTGCATTTGAGGCCGCTGCCGTAAGCTCCATTGCTGTCGTTGATGAACTTTGGTTTGTCCGGCCAAACTAGCGTGCCTCTGATAGAGCCGAGCCACCATTTGCTCTCCAGGGTCGAGTGGAACCTCATGGCTTCATCTTCCTTGCACCCGGAAACTGCATCCCTATGATCCGCCTATCTCCTCAGCTACTGCATCCATGACGTCTAGAGGATGGTCCTTATCTAGTTATCTACACTACAACATGTTTTCCCTTGCATCCTAGGTGTTCGAGGATATGTCTCTTTGGATGTGGCACCTCATTTTGCGTGCACCTCAGGTATGGAATTACGAACACTTTGCACTCAATTCTGTTATCTTTTCAAGGAAGCTGTCATATCATACCATGTTTGTACAATTGGTGTTTGGTTCAACTTTTGTAGCAGTAATGTGAATGCAATTAGAAAGCAGTGCTATCTGTACCAGTTTAAGGAATAGCGGGATTTGTCTGGTTGGACTCGGCGCGAGCGATAAACATGACGTAATGAGATAACGCGGGCAGCCGGACGGTATCATCGTTTTGAAGAACTGTATCCAATATCGTGGTAACTGATTACGTCTCGCTGAACCAAACTGCAAGCAACATGATTCGATACCACTGTAAACCGATGACGGAGCAAAATACCTGAACCAAACACGTAAAGATTGATTCCAATTTAGATGTGTCCTACGATGATTTGCATTTTTCTTATCAGAAGATCTCCACGAACTGTTTTACGGTGCTCCATGGTATACTACTAAAAGACTAGTATATAAAATATCCAACAACTAAGATTAATTATATACTACTGAAGACTTCACATGTGGTATAAGTAGTATAAGACTATTATCGATAAAATAAACACAAACGACATCACTATTATAT
This sequence comes from Echinochloa phyllopogon, assembly GCA_033239725.1. Lineage (NCBI taxonomy): Eukaryota > Viridiplantae > Streptophyta > Magnoliopsida > Poales > Poaceae > Echinochloa > Echinochloa phyllopogon. The sequence continues at coordinate 20,370,406 of BTCW01000016.1, forward strand.
TCTTTTGACACCAGTACAAAGTTGTAATATTATTAATGCTGAAAAGATCAAAATAGTTGCTAAATTATCCTTAAAAATTGACGGTTAGATTTTCTCTATACTAGTATATTACTAAGTACTAGTATGAAGCACAGTAAAAAACCTCCCAAATTTTACCATAGAGTATTGCTAAAATCTCATGAGTTTTACTGGTTTTAATTTTAATGGTGACACACAGACCTTGCTGTTCCTTCTCTCCTTTTTTTCATCAAAAAAATACTCCTCTGTGCACCACGGGGATGTACTGATATATGCGCCACACCAATTTGCTCCAAGAAAAGAAAACTACTTGTTCCATCCACGACAAGAGTGTAAACATTCCAGCGGACACTTATGGACTGGTGTATTATTTGGTCCCTGCACGTGTGACAACGGCATGCCACAGTGTGGTTTCGACGACATTGAAGGTGCAGACGTCCCCTACCTTGAGCTCATTCTCTTGGCTCAATTTCCTCCAGCCGGACCCAAAAAGGTAGCTGCCACTCCTTTGCTTGACACCACGAACCAGCCAACACCTGGTGCTGTTGATTGAGGTCTTGACTGTGATCGTTCAGGGTTCCCGCAACCGGATTGCATCGCAGAATCCCTGCGGCAGAGACTGCAATTGTTGTAACGAATTCGGTTAGACAATTGATATACCTGCAACTTGTTGTCAGCGATCCATATGTATCAGTGTTCGTTTCCATGCGTTCTTCGTAAAATTTTCGTGAATAGCATGTCATACATAACAAATGTTATGGAAGTGCAAATTAAATACTATATATATGGCAAACTAACTACTATAATATACTGATTTGTCTTCTCTGGTGAAGCATGTTTGTGTATGCTATCAGTATAGTTAAGTGTCAACAAGTAAATATCTCATATGATGATGCTTACAAGATGATTTACAAGAGAGTAGGCCTTGATCTCCTTCTTTACCCGTCACGGCAGCCCTATCTGGTATGCAGATCTTCTGCATGATGATAACTTGTTCAAAGAAATTGTGGAGCTTCGCGGCCTCAATTGTTCTTGAGTACCTTACCTGTGGTTCTTGATCTTGGGCTCCATACTGGAAGAACAAGGTAATGCTTTTTTCATTTCTGTTAATGCTGATGCTCCATAAGTGAAAAGGAAAATATATATATGATTCAGTATTTTGACTCACTCAATAATCATACATTTGGACATTAAGAAGATATCAGAAACTGATTTATTGATGCTTACAGCGCATGATCGAGACATGCCACAACGTGCTCTCGATGACACTGAAGGTGCACAGGTCACCTATCTTCAGCCTGTTCTCCTTGCAGAAGCATTCCCAACCCTCTCCAAGAAGGTAGCAAACTTTTTCGTATGCAAGACCACGCACCTGCCATGACCTGGTGCTGTCTATTTCAGTCTTGAGCGTGATGGTGCATGCTTGCCTGAACCCAATTGAATGGCAGAATTTCACTGGCAGAGACTGCAAGATTGTGATCACATTGATTCCACAACTGATTGCATTAAGCATTTAAGCATCGAAGATCGACCGTAGTGGAAGAATACTGAATGCAAACTAATTTTTAACTCCTTTTCTGTGGGTTTGATGACATAGAATTTTCACAAATGCTTATGAAAAATCGATATAGAGGATATCATTTCTATCAAAGTTTCTCTGCTGAAATATTTAGTTATACAAGTTAAGGCATGAGGCATGTTGGTTCTCAGGAAAAACTTTGCTTACAAGAAGGCGCTTAAGCACGTATGCGGTGACCTCCTTCTGTATCGAAGATGGATGCCCAATCTGGTTGTCAGGTCCATTCTGTTCAAAGATGTCATGGAGCTTTTTGGCCTCTTTTCTTCTTCTTCAGAACTTGCCCTCTCATTGTTAGCTTTGCGTTTCTTGATGTGAAAAGGTGATTTATGTTTTACACAATATGTCAAAACTCAAACATCGTTATAAACATTATGATTTTTTCTATATCAAATTGGATCCACTGCAGTGGGTTCAATATATCGAAAACTATGTTCATTTTCTCACTTTGCTGAATGCCAGTGTTGTGGTTCTTCAAATCTTTCTGGCATCCATTGAGCCCAAAAACCTTGAATTTGAACACCATGTTCCCTTCATATCTCAAGAGCACAACATCACCTTCAGATATTCCATGGAATGACAGAAGCTGTGACCAGTTGCCTGCAAAGAACATGCCTGACTGGTCATTCAGTAGCTCGATTCGCCAAAACTTGCCGATGGGGCTGATAACAACAGCCATCTGGCGGTTCAGGCACTCTTTAGCGACATAATGTTTCACAAACCTAGCAGGGATCATCTGCAATGGCACATTTATGAAAGTTAAAATGTCAGTATTATGATAGCAAAATCCTAATTATTCAAGAGATACATAGTGTGAGCAAAACATTGTATCCAGAATAATTTGCAGACCATCTTCTCCATGAAGTCCTCTTGAATAATCCTGAGAAACTGTGGCTTACAGGAAATCCCTCTGCTGCTTGTGGATGCCATAACTGGAAATAATGTGCTATTCAACTATGTATAAACCCGAAAATACTAGTATAAACCGGAAAATGGCAATGAAATCAGGAGTATAAATACAATAAATTACTACATGACAACCAATTGAACTGTGATTTGGAACACATTTTCAGGAAATAGATCATATTCCTGAAGAAGTCCATGGAACATTGTACACATTTTCAAGAAATCTATATAACCTATATAATTAGTACCCACTAACAAGCATGGTTGGATTTCTCTCAACATGCAACCATTCCACGTCATCATCCACTATGCGCCATATCATTATCCACTATAAGCCATGTCATCATCCACTAGACCATCTATTTATTCTTCAACCGATTTTCTGTGACCACATTTTTGCGTGTAGCAATTACAAATTACAGGAGTAGAAATTACATGTATGATCAGTCATACTTCCATGTATAATGTTTACTAAAAAACGTTGCAATGCAATCACTTTGGTGTTTATACTTTCACATTTCACTTTAAAATTTTGTTTAACAAATTTCCGCAGCAACGCGCGGGGTATCACCTAGTAGATCATATTCCCGAAGTAACGGGAAAGTATTCTGACCTTTCCAAAGTAATATTCACAATAATGGGCTCTAACGGTATATTCAACCTTAGCGCCAACCCATGCACCCAAAAACTTAAAAAGCCTACTATTTTGAGGTAGGATGTATGATCCAGTGCGACTTCAATAATCAGATATTTTCCTACAAAGCTTGTGAGTTGGGACTCCCAGTTCTAGTTCGGTACAAATTAAATGATTTAAAAATTTCTGAGAAAGTAGAATGGACTATACATTTTCTGCACTCAATCTTAACTCGTAGTTTGAAAGCAATCTTTCGAATGCCTAATTGAATAGAATAAAAGGGGCCCACTCTTGCATTTCTAGATCTAGTCCAGCAGCCCACCGAAGAATTGGATTGTAGTGCGTAAGGAAATTCCAACTATAATAGAAGCTGGCTTAGCACCTAGTATATCTTTTTCCGAAACAAATTGCCTTGATGTTTACCTGCCGCCGGAGCGGAAATTCTAAGGAAATATTGCCTTGATGCTCCGGCCCGTGGGTGGAAATTCTAAAGAAATTAGCATTATTATATCCAAGATATATGAACGAAAATGTTTACCTGCAGCCGGAGCGGTAAACTCCTTGATGCAGAAGCCGGTGTCGAACGCCTTGAACGTGAGCACACCGGCGCCCTCGTGCCGGAGCACGACGAACCAGCCGACGTCGACGCCGTGCGCGGCCAAGAACTCCGCCCGCCCGCGCCCCAGGAAGGCGCCGTCGCCGTCGCGGCCGACCTCCACGCGCCACACCTTGCCGAACGGGCTGACCACGAGGGCCGTTGACCCCGGGCCCCCTTCGCCGCCGCCGGCGTCGAAGCACCCGGCGAGCCCGTCGGAAATGCGCTGCGGAATCAGCGAGTTCAGTAGGCCGCCGCCGGGTCAGTGAAGGACTGGAGCGCCGGCGCCTGATCGAGAAGGAGGGAGCCTGCGTGCTTACTAGCTCGTGCAAGGAAGGAGGCATGAGCACCTTGAGCTGCTTGGCCATGGCAGGCGGCGCGCCGTGCTCGCCGGGCAATGCCATGGCCGGCGACGGTAGATGCAGACGACAAAATGTGGGTGGTTTTGCGGTGGTGCATCATGAATGGAATGTTGAGCGCCCTTTTAAGAGTCAAAATGAGGATCTTGGTTTGGTCGACGAAAACGCGCGAAGGATTGGATAGGATCACCGACGGAGTAATCGGCTCGATCCGATCCTTTCCTTGTGTTGATTGTAAGGTGACTAAATTCAACAGCTGTCTGATTTAGAAATAATGGCGCGGTGTTATGGAGCAATTGTACATGGCAACCGTCTTTGCGTGTACATGATCAATATAGGTGATAATGTCAGTACGTTATGTTGTCGAGATACGGAGGGTGCAAGTACAATAATGACCCTAAAATCCTCTTATCCTTAGTAGGTTTTGCAATACCTGATTGTATACGATGATCTATAGGTGATGACCCATCTTGTTTCATTTGTTGAGACGCCGAGGACGTTGTTCACGTCTTGCCGCTCGGCATTCCTCACCATGTACTCCATATGGTCTACACTCTACAGTCTACACGATCCCTTACATTATCATTATTCAAATCTAGTATAGCCCAGGGTTATGGGATTCGACCAAGATAGTCCGAATTTCAACGAAATTCGTCCATCTTGGAATGGTCCCAATCGAATTTAGTGCATCTAGATTTAGAAATTCACTGAAATCTATCTGAGATGAGACCGAAATTGACCGAAATTCATCCATTTCGGATGGGACCCAATTTGTTTGGAATTGAATTCAATTTAGTCAAAACGAGGAATCAACTTCTATCTAGGGGTGGATGTCGAGCCAACTCGACTCGTTTTGGTTCAGCTCGTTCAAGCTCGTTAGCCAAACGAGCCAGCTTGGCTCGGTTCGTTAAGGAAACGAGCAAAAATGCTGACTCGGCTCAGCTCATTAAGCTTGTGAGTTTTCTCGTTAAGCTCGCAAGCTAGAGTTAAATTTAAAATTATCATAATAATATATATAATATAAAAAATTATAGTATTTATATGGTCTTAATATGTCCAAAATATACTCTATCATACTATAATAATAAAATATAATCATAACATCATTTAGAACTATGCATATAGTATACATATATTATTATTAATTAATAATTTGCTCATTAGTCTATTAAACCTTCTAGCTCGTTTGGCTCGCGAGCCGGCTCGAACTTGCTCATTATACTAACGAGCAAAAACTATTGCTCGGCTCATTGGAAATATGCACCGAGCCGAGCCGGCTGCGATCCGAGCGAGCTAACGAGTTTCGAGCATTTTGTCCAGCCTTACTTCTATCCACAATTGCATCCTTCGTATCTGCCTCTTCAGCATTAATATCTACTTCAATCTAGTCAAAGACTCTTTAGAACAACTCGGCTCAATGTACATTCAACTTCTATCCACCATTTGTGAATTAACAAAATCAATAATATCTATTTTACAAATAATCTACGACTAAGACCCATGGTGTACGCTTTAGTGCCCTTTTTATATTTTTATGAGTAGTGTAGTAAATGGATGGCATCAAAACAACTAATTACAACCAAAAACATATTTGTTAGTACAAGAGTTATAGATAAGGCTGTATTTGAGTATCAACATAATCTTTGTTACACAATGTAATTTTACATGCCAAAATGAGCTAATCATGATACGCCTAAAATACATACAACCAAAGTTAAGAAAAAGTTAAAAAAAGGGAAAAATATGATGATCAATTTTTTAATAAATACGAGAAAAACAAGAAGAAGATATATCAAAGAAACATGGCTAACTTATCCATGACGCATGTGTGTTGTCGTGTTGATGGACTAGATCCCACAGTCGCAACCTTATATTATTATCCTTTTTTTCTCTACTAGCAAGGGCACCCGTGCGGCACGCATGAATTTTTCAAGAATTTTAATTTTAATATTCATAAAAAGTAGCATATTTAATTTATAATCATCAACAAAAGTAAATTTTACATTTAAGAAAATAATTGAATATAAATTACTTTCAATTTCTCACATAATTATAACAATAATAATTAAAATAGATCCACAATTAGGCATGAATAGAAGCCTATATTAAGAGAAGCAAAACTTCACTTGGAAACATATATTCTTTTTCTTGAGTAATAATCAAAAGACCATTCTTTTCTCCCGGTAAAATTTATTACTGATTTCAAGATATAGTTGATGGACATTCAATTACACACCACCGAAAAGAAGAAAACAAATTACTTTCAATTTCACACATAATTATAGCCATAATAATTAAAAAAGAGCCGCTGTTGTTAATAGTTTGCACGGTTTTGAGGAAGTTTGTGTTTGAAGGAAATGGTACCTCAGCTCCAGGCCTGTCTTCGTCATATATCCTTTTTCTTTAGTAATAATCAAAAGACCATTCTTTTGTCCCGGTAAAATATATTGTTGCTTTCAGGATATAGTTGATGGACACTAACTAGAAACCGGTGCCTCTTTCAATTACACGGCATCCAAAAGAAGAAAACAAATTACTTTTAATTTCCCACATAATTATAACCATAATAATTAAAAATGAACCACTATTGTTAATGGTTTGCACGGTTTTGAGGGCGTTTGTGTTTGAAAGAAGGGAAATGTCCGTTTTACAACCTTCAACTATCATAACAGTTTGATTTTCAACCTTAAACTACAAAACCGGATAACAAAAGCCATCCAACTATCAAAACCATGCAAATTTAGCTCTTAGGGTGGTTTCAAAGGTGGTTTTTCCATTTTGTTAAAATTAAAAATATTCAAATTTAAACTAAAAATTCATAAGTAATTCATTTTAAGTCAAAAAATACAAAATTGGTATCAAAAGTTTTCTAAAAATATAACCTATCTATTGTCACTATATTTGTCAGTTAATCAAATCCATTTTATTTATGTCCATAGTATTTGGTTGCTTATAGTTATGCCTATTATTTTTGAATAATTAAGATTAAAATAGAGCAATAATAGATAGGTTAAATTTTTAGAAATTCTTTTATACTGGTTTCATATTTTTCTGATTTAAGATGAATTAGTTTTGATTTTATAGATATAATTGGATTTTTTAGTTTTTTTACAAAATACAAAACCACCTTCGAAACCCCCCTAAGGGCTAAATTTGCACGGTTTTGACAGATGGATGGCCTTTGTTATCCGGTTTTGTAGTTCAAGGTTGAAAATCGGACTGTTGTGATAGTTGAAGGTTCTAAAATAGACTTTTCTCTTGAAAGAAATAGTACCTCAGCTCTAGTCCTATCTTCGTTATATATTCTTTTTCTTTAGTAATGATCAAAAGTTCATTATTTTCTCCCGACAAAATATATTGCTGCTTTCAGGATATAGTTGATGGTCACTAAGCACAAACCAGTGTTGCTTTCAATTACACACCACCAAAAGAAGGAAATAAATTACTTTTCATTTCTCACATAAGTATAACCATAATAATTAAAAAAGAACCACTATTTTTAATGGTTTGCACGGTTTTGAGGAAGTTTGTGTTTGAAAGAAACGGTACCTCAACTCCAGGCCTGTCGTTGTCTCTTGCTGCTGCTCCACCAAAGCCTGCCTCTCAACCTACGCACGAACAAATCACACCAAAATCCCATACTAAATATCCGTATTATATGACAAACGAAAAGGTGATATGCTTGTTATTTTCCAAGCATCATATGGGCTCACTATTTTCTCTAATTAAAAGTCAAATTACTAGGATTTCATATTTTAAATAATTCATGAACCATTTAAGAGATGATACCAATGTTCATTTCATAGAAACACCATAGTGCAAATATTTTATTTAAATTAACGGTGAACTATCAAAAGAACTGCCACTGGACTACCTCTGCGTACTGTTAAAAAGAAGAAAGTGATTTATGCTATTTAAACCGGAGGGTAGTATTCTTTAAACCGGTGTCGGGTTTTCAAACCGTTTTGCTGACTGGATTCACACGTTGACAGCCTACATGGTAAATTGTGTTTAGTTCCAGAACACCCCTGCCTTCTCTACGTGGCACCTGCCTTTCGTCACCACGACACTGGATCATTTTCATCTTTCTGTTCACTATAGGGCATCCTGTATAACCAAATTCAATCATCTTTGACTCTGCAAGCTAATATGGCCTCAATAATCAAATCACAATTGTCCAGGAGGTAACAGGAGATAGCTCTCAGGTCGTCTTGGACTTCCGTTTCAGATTTTTGCAGTGCTAGATTGCTTCATAATAACAGATGTGGCTTTGGCAATTTGTTTAGCACTCCAGCTGCAAATTATATGCTACACTGCATAAATTATCCATCAGAGCCATCTATCTATTTAATAAAGGAAAACTTCATCCATCAGTTGCAAGGATTGGGTGGACAAACCGAACCCGTGTTCTGGCCATCCAACCAAAGCTAGAAACAGTGTCCAATAAGATGTCGATCAGGGGCAGGACACTACTACAGAAAGACATCACAAACGACCTGTTCAGCAGAGGCCACCCAGGCCATGAGGCCGTGTCGAGTAGTACGCAGCGGCGGGTGCCACGTAGCAGAGGGCCTACTGCACCGCACAGCATGTGGCAGTAGCGGTACATGGGCACGGGACCTAGAATCACAAGCGCCGACGGAGCAAGGCATTGGCAGCAGGAGGCATTTGCGGCCGGCGGCAGCAGAAGCCAACAGGCACGTTGAGAAATAGATCATGGGGGAGGGTACGGTGTGGGATAGGACGTGGGTGTTGTGAACCTAATAAACACAATTTGCCACGTAGACTGCCAATTTGTCAATCTACTCAACAAACCCAGTTCAAAAACCACTCAGTAGTTTTATGAATTTGTTAAAATGTGTGTTTTGATCTGGGTTTGCAAAAACATGGGGTTAAAAAGATCATTCAATACTTTAGGTATTATTTAGACCTACTATACTTGGAGGTAATAAATCGGTCTTTTCCTATTGTAAATACAATATCATGTTGTATATGTATTCGAGAATTTTACTTCATTTAGAGGTCGTCACGGATAAGAGCAGAAAAAACTTGTATTTTAATTTAACTGCACTAGCTTAAACTTATTGGTATTTTATTTATTAAGAAGATATGGTCAATGCCAGGCCATGCATGAATATCCAAACCTAGATGATATCATATTACTGTTGACATCTATAATCTATAATACTCCCTCCGGTGCGGTAATTCAGGTCGTCCTACATGCGAGGCAACGTTTGGAAATTCAAGTCGTTCTCCCCATTTTCCCCGGTTTTGGACTTCCTTGCCCACGAGTTATTTCTGCACCCCTTTGATTAACGCGTCGCCCGTTGCGTGACCACCGATTAAAACACGAACGCCTTGCCTTCCGCTCGCCTGCCTCCTCTCGCCTTCCTCCTTTCGCCTTCCTCCACTCGCCGCCGCGCGTGACCTTGCTCGGCTTGCCGCACCTCGCCATGGACTCCGACGAGGAGATAGTACAAGCGCCGGACTCTGATGAGGAGATGCTTCTCGCGCCGGACTCCGATGAGCCTTCTCAGATCGGCATGGCCTCTTTGTCACCAGAATCCATGGTTCCGCGCCGGACTCTGTGGCGACCATGGACGACGGCTCTGTGGAGCCCTTGCTCATCGCTCCTGAGTCGGAGTCCGTGGATTTCATGGCTGACTCAGAGCCCTTCGAGGACGTGTGGACTCAGAGGCGGTGGAGGCCCTGCCGGAGGAGAAATCCATCGAGGACGTGCCGAACTACAATAAGAACGGCGAGCTCGAGCTTCCCTCGTTTCTATGCTATCGCTGCGGCGAGGTTCATGAGAACCGGGCATCTTGGAACCGCGTTCACTCATTGTTCCGTCCCTGCTCGCGCTGCGGTGTGGTCTACAAGGACAGGAGCATTGTTGTGATGCTTCGTGGCGCACAGGAGTGGGATTGCAAGCCAGCTTGTGAGGCCAAACCCTCGGTAAGTGAAATGCTAAACCTGTAAACCAAATGTTCATGCTAGGAGTACAAATTTTCATGCATCTCTAAACATTTTTCTCCCTACAATGTAGCAAATGTGAAACGAACCGGATTTTCGTAAAAGAGAATCCGACTCCCCGTACCATTGTGATAGTCCCAGGGCACATCGGCTATCACGTACAGAACTCATTTTAGAATAATATCATTTCCATACATCGAATTCAGAGTACAACAAGAGTATTTACATAGAGTTTACGAATTAGTACAAGCCGATTGGGCTAAACGACAAGTAGAAACTCTACGAAGCGGTAGCTAGGGCTTCAAGTCTTCATCTCTAGTCTTCACTTCATCTCCACAAGCATCCTTGAGCGAAGCTCGTAACCCTCCAATCGCAACATCCACCATGATCGGACTTGGGCTTCAAGTCCAACCTGCATGCTCACGAACCGTCCCCAAGGAAATGGGACAGGTCCACGTCACCAACCGTATATGCGCAAGCTTTAAAGTGGCCTATTCTAGTATAGAATATATAGCAAGGAATAGGATAGGGTTTCCTAAGCAAGCAGCAGCAGCAGTAGAGTAATATCCTCAACTCAACACCTTTTAAAAAACAATGGGCAATACTGCCAGCACAGGTTCCCGTTCTCCACACCATCTCCGCCTCCACTCTCGGTTTTGTGACAAGGAAAGCTCCCTCCCTTCCGAGTCTCAAAACCGTACCTCACCTCACTCAAGACAGTTTAAAAAGGGGGAGATAGAGATAAAAACACGGGCACAACCAGACGAACAGTTCATAGGGTATTGTCCATGACCGAGGACGCGGCTATACGTATAGTTTTAACTCTGCAGAGTGTGTATACCTGGAATCTATGCGAAGTGCACCCACCCAGGGATCAACCAGGTGAATAACACAACACCGAACGGAGGGTCTAGTAGTTACGGCACCATCCTGCTTTTCCGGGCTTGGGCGCATCCTCCCGCAAGAGGTCACCCCGGAACTGTGAAGCACTCCCCCGGGGCCAGTCGGGGGCCAAAGCAAATCAGGGAGCAAAGGTCAACACCAGTCCCCCTTACACTGATACTCGATCCTCCTGCAGGCTTGGCACCGCACTTGCTAGTCTCAGAACGGGTCCACCCTCATAATGGACACACAGTGTGCACGCTTACACGGTCCCATGACGCGGTTTGTCCATGTCGGTCCGCACAAGGCCGAAGGCAAGTCTCCTCCACAAATGCATATCCGCCGCAACGGTCCGCCATCGGCACCCATTACAGGTATGGCCGCCCAAACACCTCAATTCCATCAATCTCAAGTATTCCATAAATGTACCCGCCACAGGTACCACATAGGAGATGCCCAAGTGCAACTCCCCAGCATCCCACAATCCGAAGATTGGGTTGTTGCTTGCCTCCGCGGAAATAGTTTTCAAAATCATCGTCTCCTTCCACCCGGTTTTACCCACTCATGCCGAGAAGGTTTTAAATCATTTTATCACACCAAGCAAGCATCGCGCAGCACAAGTATATAGCAGTGTAAAACAGGGTAGTAAGGAATAACAGGCATAAAATAAGGCTATGCAGGGTATATCACCACCAACATGCGGAGTAAGCAAAGCGCTAGCAAAACTAGTTGCAATGCCTAGTAGGAGTTCAAGATTCGGATAGGCGTGAACCTGGAGATTGCTCCTCTTCCTTCTCGTAGAAGTAGCTTGGGTCTTCCGGATCACCTCGGTCCTCGACCGCTCCTAGAGACGTAATTAAAATAAATACCGACGACCTACTAGCAAATAAACTCCAAAACAGAACCAAGGAAGAACCAAACAACACCAAAACCTACTCTAATGCGTAGAGTATGATTTTAGAAAAATAATGAAACTGGTTTCATATTTTTCTGAACTACGGTTGATTTATTATTAATTTTTGAAGTTTAAATCATTTTATGAAATTATTTAATTAAATTCCGAAAAAGAAAAACAAGACAGGGACACGTGGCAGCCTCAAGTGGCACCACGTCATCACTGCTGACGTCATCAGTGGGGCCGGGTTATGCTGACGTCATCGTGGGCCCTGATGACGTCAGCGTTGACCGGTCAACATTGGCCAGTCAACGGTCAAAGGTCAGCAGGGTCAGCGGGCCCACATGTCGGTCTAAGGGTGCCTATGACAGGTGGGGTCCACTGGTCAGCAGCAAGGAAAAAGAAAAAGGAAGAAAGGGCGCTAGGCTGGTTATGGGCCGAATCTGCTGGCTCGGCCCACCAAGGGTTGGAAACCGGCACACGAAGGGCGGGTGAAGGGAGCTGTTGGCTGTTGTCGCGGTGGACATGGTCCACCGTAGACCATGTCTGTGGTGCACATGGACCGGGCGCACGGGATCAGGTGCGGCCGCGGCGGGATTATCTGCGGCCGGCAGTGTGGCACGTTAGAGTGGGTCGTGGTGCGGCTCGACACACACGCGCCCGGCGCGCGACTCCGCACGGTGTGCGCGCTCTGGCTCGCCAGCGTCGCGGCGGCGCTGGCGACGGCGGGGGCCAAAAAGGGGGTCCGGCGAGGTTCCAGAAGAGGGGGAGAAGGTCCAGCTCGGTTTCGCGAGGATGAGGGGCAAGGAAGGTGGGGCTTTTGGCCGGCGAGGAGGCTCGCCGACGAGCGGCGGCGGCGCTCCGGCACTGGCTGCGGCGGCGAGGCAGCTAGGCGGTCCGGGGTGCGAAAAGGCTGGGCCTTTGGGTCTGGTTCCTAGTGGTGGTCGCAAGGCGAGGGCCCCGGTGCGGTTAGAGAGAACGGAGGGGCTTAATGGCCAACGGCGGCGGAGTCCATGGCGACGCTCTCGGCGCGTGGCGGCCATGATGGCTAGGGGGAAACGGGCAGGGCATCAGTGTGGCTGCGGCTAGGAGCTTAGTGGCGACGAGGAAACCTGCACAGAAGCACACGACTCGAAGGCCGGCAACACACAGAGGCTATGGCGGCGGCCATGGCACATCGGCCAACGAAGCAGAGGAAAAAGGGGGAAAGAGAGGGGGAGGCATGGAGGGCACTGGTGTGGCTCACCGAAGTGCTCGAGGTGGTCTAGGTGGCGGTGCCGTGACGAGGCGCGGCCGTGAAGCTCCGGCGGCGGTGGAGCTCGGCGGTGCTCCTCCTCTTCGGCGCCTTCTCGGCTTCTCCCTCCAGTCCCTCCTGCTTCTCCTCTTCTTCCTCCTCCGGGTCGTGATGGTGGCTCGGGTGTGTGGGGGAAAGGAGCGGCGGCGAGGTGCGGCGGCTTGGGAAGGGAGTGGCTCCGGTGGGGTTTTATATAGGCAGCCGGCTAGGGTTTGCGGCCGAGGGCACGGGAGCGGACGGCTGTCGTCTCGGCGTCCGTGCCCCCAGGCCACGCGGCAGGCATCCAACGGCCGGGCGGTGGCCTTGGCGCGGAGCGCCGACGCGGGGCCGAGCTCGGTAGGGAGGAGGGTGACGCCAGGTAGAAGAAGGCTGCCGAGTGGGGTCGGCTTGTCAGCGGGTGAGAGGGAGGGGGCGCGGCGCGCTGGGCTGCTGGGCCGCGACTGCTTGTGGGCCGGCTCGGCCTGAGGGGGTTAGCAGGCCGGCGGCAGTTTGTTGGTTCATGGGCTGGGCTGGTTGCTTAGAGGGTTTCGGCCCAAGGACAGGTTAGGGGTTTTCCAATTAGTTCTAGGGCTAGGTTAGTTAGCATTTGAATTCAAATTTGAATCTAATTCAAATTTGAATGCTTCAAACAAGGAACTCCAAGAAAACCAAAAAGACCCAAAGATCACACTAAGACAAAAGTACACCTTAATTCCATTTAATGTTTTATTTAATCTAGGAATTTGGGAAGGAAACAAGAAGACATCCTTTTGATCTTCTATCTAGCAACAATCCACGAAAAAGTTTTTGAAAATCCACATTTTTCAAACATACAACATTCCGGAAAAATCCGGGATGTTACAAAATGTAGCCTCAGCCTCCTCCAACAAAGATGGTGGACACGACATACACATGGACAGCATGTCTTCTCTTTCTAGTGCCTCCTTGTTCATGTGAGGGATTGTATAGTTGTTGCAACCTTTCTTCTTCATGGATTCCAATAAAACACTTTGTAGTGTTCCAAAAATTCGATTTGCTTTCCTCGGACAGAACTCCATGAATGCCTGCAAAAAAACAGTGATGAAATTAGTTGATGGAATGATGACAAATGTGTGAACAATTTGATGAGCAATGTTTGAATAGTACCTGTTGCACTGCTGGAACAAGTTCTTCAATGTTTTTTGCATTCTTTGTGTACTGAATTGTTTGAATGGCCCCAAAGAATCCCAAGTCTAAAATATTAAAATCAAGAGAGTTTGGAGGTTGGCAAATGAGGCGAATATCAAAACCATCTTGCTTTGCAGCCTCACAAAACAATGGACCATCCAACTTCAAATGTGTAGGTGCATTGTCTTGTTGAATGTAAATAGGACTTGTCACATCTTCTCTAGGCCACTTAGCTCTAATGGCCGGCAAGACTTGGTTAATCATGAATTCTCTTATGACATCTCTTGTGATACTTTGAATGGGCTTCATAACCATTTGTCCCCTAACACGGCTGGTACTAGCATTTCCCTTTATAGCCGGTTCATATGTGACAAGAGGAAAACATCCAATTTTTCCATCAAAAATGCACTCCCATCTCTAAATCTTGGCTGAGCACAAACAGTGAGAAACATGAGCCTAGGAATATAGTTTTTGTTCTTGCAAGTTCTATGTGGATCATCCTCTTCAGGGAGCAAATAGTACTTTTCAGACTTTTGATATAAGAAGAACCATTTCTCATCAATGAAAATGATGTCAAAAAAATCCCTAAACATTGGATCACCATTCAGTCCCCTCTTAATCATGTCAATGCAATACTTTAACCTACTCTTTTTATTTGCTGCGGTGAGAAAGGGCTTGATGCTACTAGAATGACGCCTAAGTAAACCTTGTTTCAAATATCTTATCAACCTCCACTTGCTAATGTTTAACTTGGCACAAACATCCTCTAAGGTCATACTATCCTTTAGAGGAATGTCACGCAAAAGCTCCAAATCAACAGGAATTGCTTTCCTCCCAGCTCTCCCCTTTTTTAGACTCGAAACTACAACTAGTACCGAGTTTGCAAATAGAGCTTTAGCTCTCCTCCATACTCGCTGAACTGACCGTATGTTGAGACCAAATTGAGCAGCAACAAGTTGGGTATCTTTCTTGTGTAGTGTCCCGTTATTGCTTCTACCCAACAAAGCCTCAAAAACTTGCTTCCTCACAGCTTCAGACATATCTTTCCGTCGTTGGTTCACTGCAACTTGGGGCGTGACATCAAGTTCTACAAAAGAACATTCATTAGCAATGACAAAAAATCAAAAGAATGATGTACAAAGCAATCACCATGTGTGCAAACAATTGTACCACTCATGTTTTGAAGAAAGTCCATATCAACCGCGCCAAACTCGTCTAGAGGTAAGTTCAAATCAAACTCTGTCGAAAACAAGCTTCAAATATTAGAATTGACACAAAAAAAGTTGCTAAACGACTAGAATAGACACGATATTGACTTACCAGGAGCATCGGCCTCTTCTTCCTCTACAAGAGCAACGACCTCCTCTTCTGCTTCCTCTACAAGAACACCGAGTTCTTCTTCTCAGGTGGAGCATTTAGGTCCAGCCATGAAGGAGCTTGTACCTCTTATGGAGCATTTTGGTCGAGTTGAGCCATTGCTGTTGGTCAACAGTGTGCACACGGCTTGGAGTAGGCGTTTATATGGTGAATGGAGCGGCCAGGGGTGGATCTTGCACGAAGGCGCGAACAAGTAGAAGAAACGGCACCAAGATTGAAAACAACGATGCGAAAACATCCAAATGATGAAAAAATGGGTGCTACGACATTTTCCTCACACGCCCAGGTCAAACACCGCGAAAAAATAGCGTCAGAATGGGATCTCCAGCAACCGAAAACGGAAAAACAAAAAAAATGGGTGCCAACAAACGCGCCAAGGTCACCACGCAACGCGCGTTCGACGTCCATGCACAGCACCATGCAGCCCCATGCAAAAAAATGGGGGGGGGGAGTCGAACCTGAGACCTCGCAGCACGGGGGCTTCAACACACGCTGAGCTAGCCAATCAGCCGAGACAGTGGTTGTAGTTAAAAAGCACCCGCCACCATATTTAATGAGGGCAAAGAAGGAAAAATTACCCCTAATAAATGACACCTTGGTATTGATAATCTGGTCCTAAACGACCTGAATTACCGCACCGGAGGGAGTACCTATATAAAAGCATCCCACTACAAGTCCTATCCCCATTTCTCTCAATCCTTGCGCATCCACGTCAGCACCTTGGTAGATAAAAAGTTCCTTCTGCAGTGTTTGTGCGTGTGCTAATTAAATTCAAAAGTCCGTTCCGCCTTAGTTTCAAAAAGCAACTCCCAAATTTATTATGCGAAAAGAAGATTCTCCGTCACATCAAAATGTCATATGTATGGAGTTCTAAATGTAGATGAAATGAAAAACTAATTGCATAGTTTTGCTGTACTCTGCGAAACGAACATTTTGAGCCTAATTAATCAATTTTTGGATAAATTTTCGCACATACAAACGAAATACTACAGTGACGTAATGATTACAAAGAGACCCCAAACTCCCAAATTACCAAATTTAGGAACTAAACAATGCCGTCGATTAAACAGGCTGCCTCTTGCGTTTGTGCGTGCGTGTATCAGGTTGGCCCATTAAAAGCTTGGTCCACCAGCCCATCAAGCATGCCCTTCCGGTTCCACCTCTCTCCTGCCCTATCTCAAAAAAAAAACCTCTCTCCTGCCGTCGTTTCAGGTTAAACGTTCGCTCCTGCCGCCGGCAACAGCCCGCTCGCCTCCATACCGTGCGCCCCCTCGCCTTCTCCACCCGCCGCCTCCGGCCTCCCCACCGCGCTGCCCCCTCGCCTTCTCCACCCGACGCGCCTCGCGCCGCCGCCTCACCTCCCCACTGCTCCACAGCCTCACCTCCTCCCGCCTCCACCTTAAATCGCCCCCGTCCCATGGCGGGCTCATCCGCATCACGGGGCGCGCGGACGGCAGCCTAGACGGCCGGCGGGAGGTGGCCATCGCTGCAGCCGTTGAGCCATCCTGTAGCCACATCAGAGCACAAGATCGAATCGCCGAGGAGCTGCTCGGACATACCGTCGACTCAAGTCGTTGCCACACCACTGAGCCGTCGATCCGCGCGCCGCCGCGCTACTTCTCTGCCCGCTGGTTGGGCGCGGCTCCGGGCAAGGCTGTGCCCACTTCTATGCCTGCCTCCTCCATTGGCCAACATTGCGTAGCCGGGGAGAGCGCGCCACCGTGGCCTCCCGTCGGCCTCCTGGGTCCTGGCCGGCTCGCAACAGGGGGAGGGATAAGGTAGGGTCCATAATGTGAGTCTCGGCTTCTCTCTCATCTGAAGCTTGCCCTCTCTTTTATTTTATTTGTTGCGCTGCCCTTTCTTGAGAGTTGTCATCAGTAGCTGGTGTTGCAACAAGAAGAAAATTAAGGTAACGATTATGCATTTCATCAGTGACTTAAGCACTCCTATTTGCCTCTTTATCTCTTTTGTCCACCATAAGAATGACCCCAAAGAGACTGCATATGTATAGGATCCTCATGACGGATGTGGTGATCCCAGCCATTGTTCCGGAGTGCGTGAGCAGAGCTGCCTCATTCATGTTGGACAATCATTCGTAGAAGGCTTCCGAAGGCCATAGTGTAGAGAGGCTTCAGATGGCACTCTCTGAATTGGAGTTTGTTCTCGAGAGGTCCGCAAAGTTGACCATCACAGACATCTCTCTGCTTCGCCGAGGGATGCTGTTCTGGCATGCCTACATTGAGGGAGTAGGTCTGCTCAAAAAGCACAAGCTTCCAGACCACCAAGAGCTAAGGCAAGGGGCAAAGCGTAAACGGTTATTCAATTATGCAAGGAATCTGTCCACCTCATCTTTTAGTGGCTTGAAAACGGATGATGTTAGGAGATTTGAATTATTTGTTGTGCTGCCCTTTACCGAGAACATGCGCAGGCCCTCGCCTCGGAGGTGACGTGGCGACGCGTGGAGACAGGAATGGAGCATGAAATGCGGTGGTGCGAGGAAGATGCAGCGGTCTTTAAGAAACCCGATTTGAGTTGATTTTTTAATGAATTTAGATTTGTCTTTAGCGTTTTTTCTCTGTTTATTTATGGATGAATGAACTTTGATATTAATCCAAGGAAAAGCTTGCTAATCTCAAATGATTAAAATTACTAAATCATATTAGATATTATTTTATTGTTTGCTCAATTTTTTTATAATTAATAAACACTTAAAACTAAGGTTTAAACCATTCTCATATGTAGCATAATTGTCATGAAATTGTACCATCTCAATCAACCACCACATTAGTTTATAGTTTATAAAAAGACTCTTAAATCCCGCAGCAACGCGCGGTGAATCACCTAGTTCAGTTTACAAGTACCCCACCTATGCAAACCACTGCTGCCTTAATCTACAGCGCTAGCTTCATCATCTTCAGAGTCTGAATAGGCCACGAGCTTCAGAAATCGTGCCTGGGCATCACCATTAGAAACCTCCTTGTCTGAATCACCATTGTCCATGGGCCATTTTGCATTTTCTTCATTGTGGGTTTCAGATACCACATTTTTATCACCAAATGCATATGTCCAGTCATCTTGACCATTGCCATCTCCCATCATATCTACTTCATCATTGCTTGCTTGTTTATCAGAAGAATCACTGGTCAGCTCCGATTCATCAAAAACAACGCCAAACTGTAAGGCTCTTCTTATTGCTTCAGATATATTCTTTCCTTTTGTTTCTTCAGTGCTCTCTGTTTGATCCCAGGAGATGTCTCCATCCTAAAACCAAATAAGGATCATATTAGACAGCTTTGTACGTGTACAGTATTATCATTTGTGAGTATAAATATATAATCAAGCTCTGTGTTATTAAATAGCTCACAGATCTATCTGCTGGTTGGATCTCGGGGTCATATTGGCATGTGTTAGGGACTGTTTCACAAATCTGTAAAGGCTGAGAACATGAGGCATCATTGCTGCACTTATTTGCATTCTTTTTACGTAGTTCCCTCTCGACCTTCTTTCGGTGTTTCTGATACAAATATTTGTTGTACAATTAATAAAATTGCCATTCAAAGGGCCGGGAACCTATGTGAACTCTATATAATTCATGTTATGTGATTAGTATATAATTTTTATAAAAATAATACAGATGAACCTGGAGATGAGCAGAAATTTGCTTGCGACCAATGGACTTTACATCCATGAACAGTTGTACCTTCCTTGGAGTCGCGGCTGGAATAAAATTGACATGCATATATAATCCACAATCTAAATGAAATCCAGAAGTTATGAGGGCCACAATACAAATAAAAATGATTATACCTTCCCCGAGTAGTTTAAGAGCTTCTAGAAACTTCTTCTGCAGAAATGGTGTCCACATGAGTTGAGTCGCCTTCTTTTTATAAGTTCCTTCTCCAAATTTGTTCCCAATCTTTAACACACCATCCCTTTTTCCTTCAATACCTATATGTATTCACAAGCAACATAATAATTAATATACATATTATTGGACTAAAGTACCTTTTTCTTTTGTGTAAATTATGACTAATAAATGCTCAAAATCACATAATCTTTACAATATAAAACAACGTTGATGCATGTAATTACATCAACGTTTATGTGTGTGATTTACACAATTAAAAAATTAACAAATAATATACTAATTTGACTTGCATTGTCTTCAATAATTTACTTGATGACAATGCCAGCCGATTAGTATATTATTTTTTATTTTTTTTAATGGTGTAAATCACACACATAAACGTGGACACGTGGTACATCTCTTGATTGAACACTAATATGGGTAAACTCCAGAGCTTTCTTTCTATTCGTTAACCAGAGAAAGAGTGAATATGTACCACAGTAGCCCCAACCTTTAAATAAATCTTTAATCTTCCTCGGATGAAATTTTAGGTCAAGATGTTGCCATATATTATTTGCAGTATTTTCATCAAGAGGCTTCTTAACCAAAAAACGTGCACCAAGCTCGACACTACTCTTTTTTTTGGGCCATGTGATATCAGCTGACATCACTATTCAGAAAACAGGAGTTAGTATATTGACAATTTACAACTTGTATACTACACGATGTAAATATACTTACTAATCACTTGGAGGTTTTTATGCGACTCCTTGGAAATATCAAGGAACTGAAAACCATGCATCTCTTTCATATTCACTGCCACCAATGCAAAATCAATTTCTTTTTCATGATGCTTAAGAAACATGAGTGCTTCAATGGGGCTCGTATGCACCATCACTGCAATAAACAGGAGAAACATTAGGGATTCTTTCAAACACAGAATAATACTGGTAAATAATCTTTCAACAGTGAAGTTTCTACATGCTAACCAGTTAGAACAGATAAGTTTTTGAGACATAGATCCATGAAAAAACAAAGAAAAGGGTGCATATATGCATACCATTTCTTTCCTGTGTTAGATTTATACATATTTACCTTGAAAGTCGAGTTTGGCAAGCATGCAACTTGCAGCGTTGGCATGGACTCGGTTTTCATCAACAACTATGACACAAATCTTAACACTAGGTCGCCCTTCTGTTCCTTCAGTACCCATATGTTTCTGCTGGCTACACTGCTGTTATGCTCCAGTTTTGTGGGGAACACCTGAAGAAGCCAGTACCTATAAATAGAGAAATTTGACCCCACCTATTTTCCTTACAGTATGTTTTATTCAATTCTTTTTTGTGCAACTAACATGTAGCATAGATCTGCAAGCACCTATAGTATTAATTACAATATATGTGCAGATCCCAACTTATTCCAATTATTTTCCTATTCATACAAGACCCGTTAAATATTGGAATTTTATACAAAAGTCCAAACTATGTCTACAACTACAAATTTCTATGTAGCGCTATCTCCAAATAGGGTTCTTTGCACCAATATAAATACTAGTAGAAAACTTCCACAAATTGCATAATCATTAAATGATTCTAGTGAAGGGATCTTATAGATTTTGATATATATGGGGTTATCTTCCCTATAACTAATGAGAGCACATCTTGTGCCTATAGCAAGGCCTGCACAAAATTTTATTTGGATGCGCTAAAGTTAATATGGTTTATTTGGTAGTGTCATCTAGATGCTATGCTATCACCAACTACTGCTGTATTAATTATTGAAGATCCAATCGTGCTATTCGACCTCATTAATGGTGAGTACTCACCTTCCCAAGAGTTCACCTAAGGGCATGGTTAATAATTTAGCTGGCTGGCCGGCTCTATGAGAGGCCATGCGCCGGCTGCTGCGCCCGCTGCAGGCTGCAAGCAAGCGGCTGGCTTTTCAGAGGCCCACGAGCAGCGGTCCAAGCCAGGTTTCAGCCGGCGGTAAGCTAGACGCCCACTCTCTTCTCTCTCTTCTCCTCTCTCTCCTCCGCATAGGATTTAGTCTGCTTACAGCCTGCTATAATACTTGCTCTAAAGAGTAGCCAATAGGTCTCTTCTAGGTTTTGGTTTGTTTTTTTTTCAAGGATAGGGAAGGGAGGGAGGAGGGGGGGAGGGGGGGTCATGTAGACTTTGAATTCTATTCAATGGACACACAAGATAATATACAGTATATGTTGATATACAAACTACTAGGAACCATACAATTGACAACATATCTTGGATCACAATTGTAACATCATTTCTCTCTATGATCATTCTTTTTCTAGCCATGAACAAATAATTTGGATGACATGGTACCCAAGATATAACTTTTACTACGATTTCATTACAACTAGCAAGAACACACGTGCGACACAAATGTTCAATAAAAAATAAAACTGCATAACACTCGATACAAGATGTCGCAGGTTATTAATAAAATGTTTAAGATAAACAAAATCCAACAACAGTCTTTCATAGTGTGCGGGAGCCATGGACGTCGCAGGTTCCGCATTTGAGACATTGTGCTCAGAATGATGGTGGGTCGATGACGGGGTTGCAAGCACTAGTAGAAAAACAGATATTGGCACCGGGTGGGAAAGCCTTTTAGCACCGGGTTTTCCACCCGGTGCCAAACATTCGAGGCTAAAGGGTGCCACCTTTAGCACCGGGTCAAATAACCGGTGCTAAAGGTGGGGGCACTAGCTAAAAATATTTGCATATTTGCGTGTTGCGGGATTCGAACTCGGGACCTCTTGCCTCGCGCGCACCCACCTAACCATCTCACCTACGCAGCGCATGTGATATGATTGAAGATGCGCTCCTTTTGAAGTAGCATGTGACACCCTCATTAGCACCGGATCGTATTTACGAACTGGTGCTAAAGGGCCTTTAGCACCGGGTCGTAACACCACCCGGTGCTAAAGGGTGACCCTTTAGCACCGGGTCGTAATTCCACCCGGTGCTAAAGGAGGGGGACCCTTTAGCACCGGATCGTAACACCAACCGGTGCTAAAGGAGACTTTTAGCACCGGTTGGTGTTAGCAACCGGTGCTAAAGAGTCCCCGGGGGCATCCCAATTTTACGCCCGGTGCTAAGGTTACATTAGCACCGGATCTTGAGTGCACCGAGGCATATGAGGGGTGCGGATGTGAGTTTTTCTTGTAGTGAAGTGACACGAGAAGACGAAGGTGTGGGTGTGGTGCTGCGGGACTATGAGAGGAGATGAAGTATTGTGGGTTGATTACATGAAACGTTATGGGTTTTTTAAAATATTACAACGTACCAAAGGACCGTGGGTTGATTTTTATAAATATTACGGGTTTTCGTAAAATTATTATGGTTTGATAGTTTGACAGTGTCGAAAGTTTTGGATCTTTATAGTATATAGATATATTTGTAAAACAATTAGCAAAACTATGAATTTTGATACATCTCTCACTACTGGAAAGATTACCATTAGTACTGGTCCCTTTTAGTCTCTATTTTGGAATTGGTATCCCCATATCGATACTAAGCGATGGGATACCCGTCTAGTACTAATAGATCCCTTTTAGAACTGGATGGAGACACTAATCAATTCTAGTGGAGAAAAAGTCCAAAAAATATTTAAATGTTTGAGAGGCCTATTAACATTCGCGTAAAATCACGCGAAATATGAGCGTGTGTGGTCCCTAGCATTTGGACCCATGACCTCTCATCAAATATGTAACTTCCTTACTATGCCATTTACACAACATATTTGATATAGGTAAAATATGCTTTCCTTTTGAATTCACGCAAACTATTCATATAATTTTGAAATCAAAATCAACATGTAAAATAATTTGTAATCAGGAATGCTTGATTTTGAATGACCTAAAAGTGTCACTTATTTGTGACTAGTGGTAGTATCCCTATCAAGAAACTTACGTGCATGGTCCTTGCTGTCTATTCTCGGGTAATGTAGCATTGACAAACATGTTATGCATTTGAGATTAACAATAGTACTAGAAAACACTCATAATCGCAGGTTGTTTGCCATGCATCATTTGGATCGTGAGAATGATCATTCTATCACGGTTGGTGTCTTAAAATATCTATAATGATTCAATTTTATCTTCAGGTCCATGCTATAAGTCTCTTTTAGATCAACCAGCAGGAAAATTAATGCTGACATAAGAAGACCCAGCACATAGAAGAAGCATCAAATCTAAGCGCCAAAACAAAAGGTTCAAACACTCTCCCTACAAGGAGAAGCACTGCATCGGATGTAAGATTCCAGCACCCCAACTATCTCATGTTGTAAGAAGCCGAAAGTATCAACTCTTGGTGACAAGTAGAAGTCTAAGAAGCTAGCCCAAGGGAATAAAGTAACAAAGGTTTCAACCACTGGTGGGAAGAAACCTATCCCCAAGAAGAATACACAGGAACAAGGTGATGACAATCATGCCAAACCAAGCAAGAATAAGCCAAAGAATTAACATGCTACCGAGGACATCATTGAAGGATGGGAGACCAGTGTCACTCACCAGTCTTCCTCTCTTTTGTTGCTTTTGGCCTTGGGATACCTCTATCCCTGAAAATCGGCACTATTTTGGCTATAATAATTTTGTAACCCTTTTATTTGAAAATGTCTACTCTCTGGTGGTCTTGGTTAACTATTGGTACGTTGTCTCTCTTCATTTATATTCCGATCTTAAGTTATCATACTGTGTAGGGAAATCTTTATCAAAATCCACATTTGTTTCCTTATGGATAACTCAATACAATCAACTATTAAAAATTGGGAAGTGATGTGCTGGAACGTCAGGGGGCTCAATTCTGACAAAAAATGGGAGTCAATCAGAGATAAAACTAATGAAAGTCAATTTGATATTGTCTGCAGGAGATAATAAGAGAAAATTTTGATGTTCACTTCCTTAGAAAATTTTGCCCATCGTGCTTTGATGTGTTTGAATTTGTTCCGTCTATTGGTGCCTCTGGAGGCATCCCCACTATCTGGAAATCAGCTGTCTTCCAAAACAATTTTGTTATTTCAGTGGATTTTAAGTCCAAACATAATAATTCTAAATGGCTTCTAACCAATGTTTATGGACCCTGCACCTTAGAAGGAAAAAGGAATTTTGCAGAATGGCTTAAGCACATTCAAATGCCACTAGAAGTGGAGTGGTTAATTTTGGGTGATTTCAACTTCATGAGAAGTCCAGCTGACAGAGATGAAATTGGAGGTGACACCAATGAAATGTTTAGATTTAATGATGCTATTAACTCGCTTGGATTAGTAGAAATTCCTCTACGGGAAAGACAATTCTCATGGACAAACAAACAACATAATCCCTTGTTAGAAAGGCTTGACTAGTTTTTCACATCAAATGAATGGACTTTGTCTTACCCAAATACTATAGTTCATTCACTAATTATGGAAACTTTAGATCATGTTCCCTAGGTAGTCACCATTGGTACAGATAGCCCTAAAGGTAGAATTGTTCGTTTTGACAATGATCTAATGGAGCATGAATCTTTCATACAGAGAAGGCCAAGAGAATCACTATGGAGTTCAGAAACTTGAGAAGAGTTATTAGAGCATGGCAAGGCCACCTCTCCAATCTAAAGGCAAATATTAGCATTCTTAAGCTAATACTTCACTTCATGGATATAATTAATGAGCTTAGGGACCTCACAATAGCTGAGTGGAATTTCAAACTCAAGCTAGAGGATAAATTACTATCTCTACTCAAGCAATAGAGAATATACTAGAAACAAAGGGGCACAATTAAGTGGATTAAGTTTGGCGATGAGGGTACAAATTCTTCCATGCAAATGCTACCATCAAACACAGAAGGAATGCAATTGCCTCTCTGTAGAGTACTGATGGCCAAACTATATTTTCACATCATGAAAAATTTTGTGGCATACTTTTAAAGAATGATTACGCATATCTTAACATCAAGAAATGAAGTTTGACCTTGGGACTATGTTACATCCAAATGCAGTCCTTAGTGTTTTGGAGACACCCTTCACCCAGGAGGAATATACCAAGTAGTGAAATACCTACCTAATGACAAATCCCAGGTCCAGATGGATTCAATACTGACTTCATAAAAAAATATTGGCCCCTAATAAAATCAGACTTCTATGAACTCTACATGGCCTTGCAATCACGTGAAGTATGCCTGCAAAGCATCAATGGACCATATATCACTCTAATACCAAAAGTAGATGGGCCCACCTATGCTTCTGACTTCAGGGCAATTTCTCTATTGAACATCTCTATCAAAATCATCACAAAACTGTTGGCAAATAGGCTGCAGAAACACATAACAAGTTTGATGCATCAAAATTAGTATGGGTTCATCCAGTCTAGAACAATTCAAGACTGCCTAGCATGGGCCTTTGAATATATACACCTATCGAAGCACTCCAAAAGAAAATAGCCATTCTGAAGTTGGACTTTGAGAAGACATTTGACAAAGTAGAGCAGAAAAGTATGATCCACATCATGAAACATAAGGGCTTTGGTGAAACTTGGTTGAAGTGGATGGAGGATATATTTTCTTCAGGAACATCAGCGATACTCTTGCATGGCGTACCTGGGAAAACCTTTCATTGCAGGCATGGAGTGAGATACGGGGACCCACTTTTATTCATGTTGGCTATAGACTTGCTGCAAACAGTCATCAATAGAGCCATAAACAAGCATATGCTAACACTCCCAGTATCGGTTCATTACAATCAGGATTACCCAAAGTCCATGATAGTATCTATAAACATCAGTGAAACTGATTCACAATCACTAGCACAAGTTTTAGGATGCACAGTTGGAACCTTCCCTTTCATGATGTGAAAGAAGACCACTAGACCGAAGGTAGAGGATTACTATGCATTAGTTTCTAGATGTGAAAGAAGATTAGCAAGCACATCAGTTTTTCTATCTCAAGCAGGAAGGTTGTAGACGACAACTATTGTCTTTTCTTCCCTGCATGTGTTCCTTCTTGCTTCACTTGACAATCATTAAGCAAGTGGATAAATTTCAAAAGCATTCCCTTTGGAGGGATCTTATATCAATGCCAGGATTCCATCAAAAGCAGCCTAGGAGTTAGTTTGCTTGCCCAAAAAAAGGAGGACTAATAAATCTGAATTTGGAGACACAAAATGAGGCCCTACTAATGAAAATTTTGCACAAATTCTTCAACAGAGTAGACACCCCAATCGTTAATTTGATTTGGGAAAAGAATTACCCAAATGGGAAACTGCCAAACCACAGGAGAAATGGATCATTTTGGTAGAGGGATGTACTGAAGCTTTTAGACAAATTCAAAGGTCTGGCCTCTGTGACAATCCAGAATGGGAAAACCTGCTATTGTGTGCATGATCTATGGAAAGAGTGTGTTCCAAGCCAGACATATCCTGAGCTCTACTCTTTTGCCATTCATAAAAACCTAACAGTTCACAAAACATTGAATGTTACTAATATTACCCAGCTTGTTCATCTGCCTTTATCAGTGGTAGCCCATGCCCGGTTACTATAGCTGTTTGATGCACTCGATAATCTTCAAATTTCCACATAGCAGGATGTGTGGACTTATATTTGGGGCTCTACATTGTTCTCGTCATCTAAGGTAAACGAAAGGTTAACTAGTTCTCTCATTGGCTTTGGAAGGCTTCATGCCAACATAAGAATAAGGTATTCTTCTGGCTCCTGTTAAAAGATAGGTTGAGTACAAGAGAACTACTAAGGAGAAAAATAATATTGAGCTCCAATCATATAACTGTGTTATGTGCCATCTAACACAGAAGAGAGCAGGAATCACAATGTTGGTTCCTTTTGGGTTTTCAAATACCAGTGAACCTTGAACCCTTTGATATAATGGCCACATGCAAAACTCTGCTGGAACTCCCATTTGGCATGGATGTCATCATCATTCTATCCTGGACAATTTGGATGGCTTGAAATGATTATATTTTCAGACGAATACAAGCAACAATTCAAGGGTCGAAGGACCTTTTCAGACATGAGATTGGGCTGATTGTCCTCAGAGAAAAATTTCAATGGCTTCGAAAGCTTTGTGTAATTGAACTTATTTTATTTGTTTCCTTCTTGGTTTCTTGAGTTTGGTTGTTTGTACTCTTGATAAGTCCTATAATAATTAACCAGTAGCGGGCTCACCCCTCCTGTTTACTAAAAAATGATTCTATTTTGTATCTTAGCTTCCACCATTTTGGGAAACATCTGTGACGGATAAATGACTGCTTGCTATGGTGTTGTTTTGCAACACTATGGAATAGAGAGGAATGGCCCCACAAAGGCTTATTTTATTTTTACTCCACCAGAAGATGAATAGGTCACAATGGTGTATATTCCAAATGCGCAAATATTGTACAAAGTTTAATACATATGAGGATGATAATGGCACCACAAAAAAAAATTCGTACTCAACTACATTAAAATGATACAAAATCAAAAAATTTCAAAGATTTTCACAAGTGGCTAACATAAGGAACCCCTATTGGAAATTGTTAGAGTGCGCAGCGGAATCCGGCCCTGCCCGCTATACCCACGAGCTAGCGCCCCATCAAGCCCAGGCCAACCGAAGCCACAACCAACCAAGGTCTAGGCCTAACTCAACCCAAAAGACTAGTATGATAAGTGAGGGCTGCCCCTGCCTTATATGTTGTGCCCCCACCATCAATTTCCGATGTGGGACTAAACCTAACAATCTCCCACGTCACACATCGGGCCCAACTCTTCCATCACATACAACCCATGTGATCTCCTGGAAGACGTTATCCCATGCCCCAAGTCTAACTCTCTAATCACAACACCCCGTGTGACTCTCCGGAGAAGTTCACGGGCTTCCCCGTCACCATGTGACCCAGAGATTTCCAAGTTTCCCGACCTTCGGCTCTGATACCACTTGTTAGAGTACGCCGCGGAATCTGGCCCGGCCCGCTATACCCACGGGCCGGTGGCCCCATCAAGCCTAGGTCCAACGGAGCCACAAGCAACCAAGGTCCATGCTTGACTCAACCCAAAAGGGCCCGGTAGGTAAGGGCTGTCCCCGCCTTATATGTTGTGCTCCCCCACCATCAATTTCCGATGTGGGACTAAACCTAACAGAAGTACCATTTTTACAGGTGGTACCTTGTCTTAGCGGCTTGTGTAAATCGCTTCCCACAAGGTTCAAAAGGAAATATTATTCGACTGCCATCGGCAAGAACTATGTATTGTGATGGTAAGGAAGGATCACATGATGGGGCAGGTCGTGGTTTCAAAAACCATGTGATAAGTGAGATTTATTTTTGTCCATTTTTAGATTCTATAGGTGGTTATCTTATTTGTGTGTGTAGAAATGCACCATTTTTTAAAACTATTAGTTGTAGGTGGTTAGCAAAATGCCTATACAACAGGGTTACCAACCGCATGAACAAATGTTAGATTAGTGATTGCTAGTGGCAATTCATCATTTGAACAAATGTTTGATTAGTTAGTATTATGCTCATTTTTAGTTTCTAAACATAATTTATGATGCATTTTTTTATAATATGCATGTCTGTTTCAAACTTTGTGCTTTACGTTCATGATGGCAAATATAATTTGTTATCACATGATATACAACTTGCTATTGAGGCATAACTCTAGATAGCTCATAACCATATAAAGAACTCCATCGTAGGTGCTTGATGATGTAGGAGGAAGAGTAAACCTAGTGAACAAAATTATGCTTGTATGGCATGTGACTTCACTACATCATTCTCAAGATAAACTTAAACATACTATCTAGATATATATGCAACAAAGGGGCTTGCAGTATCCATTCTAGAATTGTAGATGTTTATCAAGTGTTGTTTCATAAAAATGTTTATGTAGTTTTTTTACCCACACAATAAGGCCAGTCTTAGTGCACAGTTTCACTACATGGTCACCTAGACCAGAAACTAGGTAACTAACCCAAAAGAGTTTCATGGTACAATGAAACTCTTTCTTCTCTCTCATATGCCACATCAGTACATTTAATGTCATGGAACTCTCCATGAAATACTCACTGAGACCGACCTAAATAGGGCTACTCTATGAAAGTTAGGGCACGAATGCTGCAAGTTTGAAAATAAGGAAACATAAACACGTGAATAAGAAGGAATAACTTGGCACACATATTTATGTCGTGGGCTGATGGCAAATTCTACCCCTAGTTCATGTTACAGCTCCGCCAAGGATATGATCCTAATCACCAAGTGTCTCCCGGTCAATGTCTTGGGCTTGCCACAAGGGCTATTGCCAAGTCGAATGATGAAATTGGCACAAATGCATATTTCACCACAACCCCCCTTCTTGTGAACTAGATACCATCTCCACTATAGAGCTTCTCCATTAACAAAGGGGTCTCCTTGGCCCGTATACACAATTATTGATGTTACTCATGCCAAGCCTATGTGAAGTGGACTCTAGACTATATATATCCTATGTGAAATCTGGAGTATATGAGATGAATACATGCCAACCCAGCCATTTTGCAACCTATTTGTAGAAAAACTCCAATATGTAACTTTTGTGAGCGATGTCATATGCCATATTTATTTTTTGAATGACATATTTTACATACATATTTGTGAACACATTATGACGTGTATACAAGCCACTTTTCAACCCATCCACAAAAAAATATTCCCATGAACCGTCATTGTGAATGTTGGACTATAAGACATTTTGTGAATAGCATCATGTGCTCGGCAAAAAAATTATTTTGACACTAGATTATATGGTGGGAGTGGGTTTAAACATTTGAATCCAAGATTATCTGTCGAGGCAATTTTTGAAAAATGTACCCTTCATAATTTGGGCATAACTTTCGCTCAACACTTCACGTTGATGCGCTTAGACTCAATGGAAGGCTCATGAAGACATCTACATGTTTATATATAAATTTATCACATTTGATGCCACCAAAAATTAATATTAATATTCATGGACAATTCTAATCCATTCTTTCTCCGTCCTTGCTTAAGTGGTTTTGTTTGTATTGCACAATTATACATAGGACACTAAAAATAGATATTGTTAAGAAAAATTAGACCCAATGATCATGTTGTCACTTATTCACATAAATCACAAACTATTGTATAAGGAATGTTCACTATAGATGGCAATGTAGATTCACACCTTGTTTTTTATTCCTTTTTTCATCGGATATGTAGGGATGAGTAGTTTAAGAAATGAATTATCTTTGGATTATATATCCGTTCTTTTGCACTTTAGCCCATGGTCATATGTTGGCTTGGATATATTTGAAGTATATGCCTTAGTTTTTCTAATAATAGTGGTTTAGGGTCTTTTATAATTTTCATAGGCTTTATTTGAAAATATAACAAATTTCTAGAAATTTGTAGACTTTTCTGGTTTGTTCGAGGGATTTCTTTATCATGCCCAGATTCCTACAGAAAACAATGCTTCTCTGATTAGAGAAGAAAACAATTCCATAATTTAGTTGGATACCATCTTTTGGTTCACCGTGAATTGTGATTTGATTATTATAATATAAAGACAATAATTTGGATCATCTGGACTCTAAGCGTGTGTTTGGTTTAATGGACGGGATAGGACGGAACCAGTCGATCTCATTTATATGTGTGTTTGGTTTGGGAACACGAGAGACAAGGACATCCCCGTAGAGGAATATACTCCTCAGATGTGGGACGAGTCCGTCCCTCCGAATCGAGCGGACGGGGAATCCCACTTCGTCAGTGTGAACATCATCACTCTTCGTCCGTGATGCACTCGATCTGCCGAGCCATGCGGAGGAGGCTTCAATGGCGTGGGGATGACAGGACGGCGCTGCATGAGAGCTCATGCTTCTCAGGCGAGCAGGAGGCGGTGCTGTAGGTGAGCTTCTGCTCCTCCAGTGAGGAGACCCGGGCGGCGCTATAGGTGAGTTTGCCCTCCTCCAACAGGGAGCCATCTGGGTGGAGGACGCCGGTGCCGGCGCCAATACGAGCTCGCCCCTGTCCTACGGTCACGAGCCACATCTGATGCCAGCTCCATGCGGAGGAGACTGGCGCGGGCGGCCGCTCGAGCTTGCATGGGCCACGGATGGCGGTGCTGGCCACGAGTTGCGCGCCTACGCAACGGACAAGTCCCTTGGCGAGCAATAGTTTGCCTCGAGCTCCACCGCGGGCGTGCTCCTTGGCCAGCGGGATCGGCCTTAAGCTACGCCATGGACGAGCTCATGGGGCCCTGGTGCGAAATATAAAATGGGGCCCCTATATTTAAAAATTATAAATAAATAGTTTTAGATCTTCAAATGATTACTATTTTATTCTCGTATTTTCGATTTAAGTGATTCTTGTGGTAATGCGTTCGTAACGATAAGTTTTGTCTTTTAAAGTCATGGACATATTATTTTCTAACTGTTTATTTTTCTTTTCTTATGTGTTTTTACACAAAACCCTAAAAATAATATATTAAATAGTGATAAAATAGTATAAAGATTAATTTAAAAGATAAAACTCAATGTTATGAACGCGTAACCGTAAGAATCACCTAATTCATAGGTACGGGTAAAAAGTAATAATTATTTTAAGATCTAAAGACTAAATTATAAATAAAAAATTAAAATCACCCATCACCCAATGACCAAATTTGAACGGTTTTGATAGTTGGATGACCAAAGATACCCGATTTTGGAGTTCGATGGTCAAAACCAAACTGAGGTAAGAGTCGAAAAATAATATATTAAATAGTGATAAAATAGTATAAAGATTAATTTAAAAGATAAAACTCAATGTTATGAACGCGTAACCGTAAGAATCACCTAATTCATAGGTACGGGTAAAAAGTAATAATTATTTTAAGATCTAAATACTAAATTATAAATAAAAAATTAAAATCACCCATCACCCAATGGCCAAATTTGAACGGTTTTGATAGTTGGATGACCAAAGATACCCGATTTTGGAGTTCGATGGTCAAAACCAAACTGAGGTAAGAGTCGAAAAATAATATATTAAATAGTGATAAAATAGTATAAAGATTAATTTAAAAGATAAAACTCAATGTTATGAACGAGTAACCGTAAGAATCACCTAATTCATAGGTACGGGTAAAAAGTAATAATTATTTTAAGATCTAAAGACTAAATTATAAATAAAAAATTAAAATCACCCATCACCCAATGGCCAAATTTGAACGGTTTTGATAGTTGGATGACCAAAGATACCCGATTTTGGAGTTCGATGGTCAAAACCAAACTGAGGTAAGAGTCGAAAAATAATATATTAAATAGTGATAAAATAGTATAAAGATTAATTTAAAAGATAAAACTCAATGTTATGAATGAGTAACCGTAAGAATCACCTAATTCATAGGTACGGGTAAAAAGTAATAATTATTTTAAGATCTAAAGACTAAATTATAAATAAAAAATTAAAATCACCCATCACCCAATGGCCAAATTTGAACGGTTTTGATAGTTGGATGACCAAAGATACCCGATTTTGGAGTTCGATGGTCAAAACCAAACTGAGGTAAGAGTCGAAAAATAATATATTAAATAGTGATAAAATAGTATAAAGATTAATTTAAAAGATAAAACTCAATGTTATGAACGAGTAACCGTAAGAATCACCTAATTCTTAGGTACGGGTAAAAAGTAATAATTATTTTAAGATCTAAAGACTAAATTATAAATAAAAAATTAAAATCACCCATCACCCAATGGCCAAATTTGAACGGTTTTGATAGTTGGATGACCAAAGATACCCGATTTTGGAGTTCGATGGTCAAAACCAAACTGAGGTAAGAGTTGGATGGTCAAAAATAGACTTTTTTCTAATTAATAAAGATGGTGCAGTTCTCAATAAAGATAGAAAATATACTTGTAAAATTGTGATCAAACCTTGATGTAAAATGTGATGTGCAGAATATTAATGGAATTAAAGCTGAAGCATCATCAGATCCAACTTAAGCACAAGCGTTACAGCCTAATTCAGAAAATGAAATTAAATTGGAGAATAAGAGATTGAGATTCTGAGAGCGCAGCAATAGAGGAATGGTAGTAACTCGGGAGACGTTGAGTCGCTGACGGCAGTCGGCAATGGCAAATAGTAGCAAGCGGAGCGGCACCTCGCCGAGATCGCACCGAAGTCTCGCTTCGAACTTGGAAGGCGGGCATGTATGGCTGTCTGGCAATCCACGTCAGGTCATGGGTCCCAGCCGGCTCACACGTGGCCACAGCCCACAGGTGAGTCATCAATTCATTTCTTTGTAAAGCCTAGCTTGCGTACAAGTTACTCTATGGTTTTTTGGGCTCTGGTGCTGACGGCCTGGCTTGTGGGCTATCATGGAGTATTAGCCTACATTAAAATTGATAGTATGATTAGGGAATAAACTAGTGATTTATGGGGCCCTCAATTTTAGGGGCCCGGATATCAAAGTTACTTCATCCTGCAAACCTGGTTTGATGGATTAAAATGCAGCAAGTCTCACTGCCACGTGGGGCCGAGCTGGGTAATAACGTTTGTATATATAGTATCGAATGACTAATCGATGTGAAGATATCCTCTCGTCCGGAAAGTCCAAACCAATGGGCCGCCGCCGCCGCCGCCTCCTACCCTCAGTGGATGCTCGTCGCACCCTACGGCAAATGCGACGCCGAGGACCAGCAGTACATCACCGCTGACCTTAGGACAGCCGCAGCCGCCCACACCACCAGCCGCCATCTCGTCAGCGTCGCCCTCCGCCCGGAGCCGCCGCCGGCGCAGTCGCGCGTGTGCGTCCGCTTCCCGCGCGGCGCCCGCAGCGCCTACTCCACCGTGATCGCTGCGCGCGGCGACTCCTTCCTCCTCAACATCGTCTTGCAACCCTACTGGGAGTGCCCCACCAGCGCCGTGACCGACGACTACTTCGTCTACAACGCCGGCGACCCCGCCGCCGCACGGCCGCCGACGCTGACGCTGCTCCCTCCCTGCGGCTTCACCCACCGCATTACCGCAACCGGCTGGACAGAAGCGCGACCGGCCTCCTGCGCCACGGCGAGGCCGAGCTCGCGGTGGCGCAGCTCCGGATGGCGGAGCCGAGCGGCGGCAACGGCGGCGGCGCGGCGGTGCCCGAGCTCATCATGTTCCGCTCCGGTGAGTGGCGCGTCGAGCGACCGCAGGTCATCCCCGGCATCCATATCGTCCACAACAGGGTCAGGGACGAGGACCGGCGGCTGCCCCCGTGGGGGAGCAAGAGCAAGGCCGTCGTGCCCCTCGGCGGCGGGCTGCTGTGCTGGGTGGACTACGACAACCGCGGCGTCGTGGTCTCCGACGTGTTCGAGGAGAGGCCCACGCTGCGGTACGTGCCGTACCCAGTGGATGCCCGTTTCTACTGGGACACGTACCTGTGCATCGCCGCCGGCGGCGCTGTGAAGTTTCTCACATGCTCCACCCGCTGCTGCTCCAGCCTTGGGTGCTCCGACCATGCCTGGGCCATCCACACCTGGAAGCTCAATCCGGACCGGCATGGAATGGGCCATGGACGACATGGACACCGCGGCTGACGACGATGACTCCGCCGAGCCCTGGGCCCTAAGCAGCGGCGGTACGGGCTGCGCACGCGTCCAACTAGTCTACCCCGTCCTGAGCACCAACGACGGAGACAGGGGCGCTGCTGATCCAGCTGAACAAGATGATACCGATCGATCAGGTTGCCGACATTGAGGGAAAAGGACACAAGCGACAGGCCGAATTTGGCAGGGAATGTGCGTGTCAGCATGTGAAAGACTGACGGGCAAAGCTTATGTTTGCCGAGTGTTTCCTAAACAACACTCGGCAAAGTTTGGCCCTGTTTATTTAAACTTATGTTTTTTGGCTTCAAACTTTATTTTTTTTCCAACAATACTTGTCAAAGGCTCTTTATATCTTATGTGGAGCCTGTGGCAAAAAGTTGGGACGATTTCGAAAAGTTTATATATACGGCCCTTTCCAAACGGAGCATATCCCCATAGAAGATTCGGAGAGTTGAGAAGGAGACAGCTGGATTTCGAAACGAAGTGAAGTTGAATTAGAGATTGAGTTCATAACTATTTGTATAGGCAATATACGACGTAGATTGCTTCATTTGAAGTTATCATGTTTTTCCGGACCCATTTGATATTTTTTAAATTATTTTTACAACTATCTCCGCATGAAATAATGAAATATATGAAGGAATTATGAGATATATATGCTTCAAATAATGAAAACATTTCATCTAAGCATAAAATGTGCATTGTTGAATGTATTTGACAAGATATTTTGATGTGTATTTGATCGAATTTGAAAAATTTGGTATGCAAGAATCGTTCTGGGAAATGTTTGCCGAGTGCTACTCTCGGCAAAAAACACCTTTGCCTAGTGTCCGGTCAGAGACACTCGGCAAATAGGTCGTTTGCCGAGTGCCTGTGGAGCGGCACTTGGCAAAGAAGACACGTGGGCTGGCCGGCCCGCGGCCGCGCGGGCCACGTCATTGGCCGACGTGGATCCTTTGCCAAGTGTAGGCACTTGGCAAAGGCATGTTTGCCGAGTGCCGTAGGCCAGACACTCGGCAAACAAGCCACGTGGCCCACCTCTTCGGGGGACTTAACCGCCCACGCGCCTCCCGGCGCCACACACGCACACACACGCCGCCGCCGCCTCTCTCTCCGCCCGCCGCCTTCGCTGTCGCCACGCCGCGCCCGGCTCGGTCGCCGCCTCCGCCCCGACCCCGGCCGCCGCCTCCGCCCCGGCCCGGCCGCCGCACCGGCTGCCGCCGCTCCTGCCACGCCGGCCCGCCGCCCCGGTCGGCCTCCGCCCCGACCACGGCCGCTGCCTCAGCCCCGACACCGGCCGCCGCCTCCGCCCCGACCCCGGCCGCCGCCTCCGCCCCGGCCCGGCCGCCGCGCAGGGCCGTCGCACTGGCCGCCGCCGCTCCTGCCACGCCGGCCCGCCGCCCCGGTCGGCCTCCGCCCCGACCCCGGCCGCCGCCTCCGCCCCGACGCCGGCCGCCGCGCAGGGCCACCGCGCAGGCCGCCCCGACTCCGCCCCGGCCCCGGCCGCCCCGAACCCAGCCCCACCGCCGTGCTCCTTCCCCGGCCGCCGTGCTCCTTCCCCGGCCGCCGCTCCTTCCCCGTCCGCCGGCTCGTCCTCCTGTCCCACGCCCGCCCGTCCCGTGTAGGTACCCCGCCCGTCTTTGTAGCATTCCTGAATTTGTTACTTGTTACCTTTGTTATTTTGTTCATTTTGCTGCAAAACTAGGATGTGGTAGTTGCTATTTTTGTGGTAGGATGTGGTAGTTGATGTTTTTCATACATAGGATAGAAACATATATATGTTTATGAATTTTGATATATATATGTGGTTGTCGGCCTTCGTGCCGTATCCTTGTTATGTGGTTGTCGGCCTTCATGCCGTGTTTTTTTGCAGGATGTGTGGTTTCAGAAACCTCCCCGTGTAGGGGAGGTGCTGCCGAAATTTTCAGTGTATTCATAACTAAAATGCATGTCAAATTTGATTGCTAGATTAGGTGATGGTAATATAAAATGTATGTCAAATCAAAATGCAAAATTTGATTGATAGGTTGGGTTGATGCTAATATCAAATGCATGTTAAATTTGATTCATCATTGTCCTTGTGTATGTGGTTGTCGGCCTTCGTGCCGTGGATATCCTTGTGTATGTGATTGTCGGCCTTCGTGCCGTGTTTTTTTGCAGGATGTGTGGTTTCAGAAACCTCCCTGTGTACGGGAGGTGCTGCCGAAATTTTTATTTGACAAAAATTTGTTTTTATTTCAGGGAGAGGTTGTTGCACCGTCTTCGATTTGGACCCCGACGCCGCCCGCCGTTCCCTGGCGTCTGCACCGACACGAGCGTCACCGACTCGCCCGCCATCGAGCCCGTAGGTGAGCACATGCAAAACCATACGCCCTCAGTATTTAATTCGTAGATCCATATTTAAGTTGTGTCACGTAACCTAGTTAGGCGTCTCCCGTTCGAAAGAGATACGGTTGTGAATATGTGAATCTTTGCATATGTCTAACCGTATCTGTTTCGGATTGTCCACGTTTTTGGACAGCCCGAGGATGTGTAGATGGGTAGTTTCCATGCTCTACTCGTACCGAGGCTGAGTTTCGGCATCATCTCCCTGTTGTTCTCCAAATACACAATCTCCGTAATTGGACGTGTATTTGGAGAACAGCGGGGAGGTGCTGCCGAAATTCCGTCTTGGATACGAGTAGAGCATGGAAACTAGCCCTTCTACACATTCTCGGGTGGGATTAGGACCTATCTTTACCTATTAGACATATAAGCTAGCATCCGGTAGATGCATTTCTTCATTATAATATATTACTCGATGATATGTAAAGGGATGGATGACCGTGAGTGGATGTACACTGGCCGCTCAAGTAAAGGTGAGTGTACAGATGAATGGATTGCCAAGACTGATGCATTCTTGAAGCAAGCGTTTTCCAATGCGAAAGGGGTGCCAACCACTTTCTGTCCATGTGCGGTT
Source organism: Echinochloa phyllopogon (assembly GCA_033239725.1). Taxonomy (NCBI): domain Eukaryota; kingdom Viridiplantae; phylum Streptophyta; class Magnoliopsida; order Poales; family Poaceae; genus Echinochloa; species Echinochloa phyllopogon. Next base: position 20,408,414 of record BTCW01000016.1, read on the forward strand.
TGTGACAACCGTAAACGCCAAACAGAAGTTGTCATGGGTAAACATCTCGTCAAGAATGGATTTACGGAGAACTATACCCGGTGGACACGCCATGGTGAAGCCGTTGATCGTGTGAGAGACGAGGCCGTGAGGCAGCGCATCCAGGAGTTTGATGATGAGGCAGGGGTTGGGGACATGTTGCATGACTATGGCGAAGCACACTTCAATGATGGACCTAGGGAGGAGGAGCCGGAGGCCACTGCAAAGGCTTATTATGACATGTTGTCAGCGGCACAACAACCCCTTCACTCACACACTAAGGTTTCTCAATTGGATGCCGTTGCACGTCTGTTGGCTGTCAAATCCCAGTTTAGCTTGGGTCGAGACGCCTTTGACCACATCTTGACAGTTTTTGGCGGCCTCCTTCCGGAAGGTCACATTCTACCAAAGAACATGTACGCAGCATAGAAACTTCTAAATGCACTTAAGATGTCGTATCAGAAGATACATGCTTGTCCGAATGGATGCATCTTATTTAGGAAAGAATATGCGGACACAAATCAATGTCCGAAGTGCAATGCTTCTAGATTCGTGGAGATAGTCGGTGCTGATGGTAAGAAGAAGCAAAGCACAATACCCGTGAATATCCTACGGTACCTTCCACCTATATCGAGGATCCAACGGCTTTACATGACCGAGGACTCCGCGAAACAGATGACATGGCACAAAAGTGGAGTGCGATACAATCTTGATAAGCTCGTACATCCATCCGATGGTGAAGCGTGGAAGCATTTTGATGGGATTCATCGTGACAAGGCTAGAGAGGCTCGGAATGTGCGTGTTGCGTTGGCAACAGATGGGTTCAACCCGTATGGAATGACGGCTGCCCCATACTCTTGTTGGCCAATGTTCGTGATCCCACTCAATCTCCCTCCCGGCGTCCTCTTTCAATGAGAGAACATATTTTTATCGTTAATTATTCCTAATTACCCGGGGAAAAATATGAGTGTGTATATGGAGCCTCTTGTTGATGATTTGGACCGTGCTTGGGAGCAAGGTGTATGGACATACGATCGAGCTACAAAAACAAACTTTAAAATGCATGTCTTCTACCAGTACTCCCTGCATGACCATCCGGCGTATGGGATATTCTGCGGCTGGTGTGTTCACGGGAAGTTTCCATGTCCAATATGCAAGGCATCTCTGAAGTTCATCTGGTTGACCAAGGTTGGAAAATATTCATGCTTCGACAAACATCGTCAATTTCTCCCTCTTGAACACGAATTCAGACGAGATATCAAGAACTTCACGAAAGGTGTCTGGGTTGAAGACCCTGCACCAGAGATGATGACAGGAGCGGAAGTTCGTGCAGAGTTAGACGCTCTCGAGGTCGGGGAGGATGGCCGTTTTGTGGGATATGGTGAGCAACATGCCTGGACTCATAAGTTGGGCTTGTGGAAGCTCCCGTACATGGAGGACCTTCTTCTTCCACATAATATTGATATGATGCACACTGAAAAGAATCTTGCTGAGGCACTTTGGCGTAGAATCATGAACATTCCTGATAAAACCAAAGACAATACCAAGGCAAGACTGGATCAGCAGCGGTTATGCAATACACCGAAGCTAAATATACCACCTCCCAGGGACGGCAAAACATGGAAAAAACCTAAGGCCGATTTTGTTCTCGATAATGACCAAAAGAGGGAAGTGCTAAGTTGGTTCCAAACATCAAAATTTCCTAATGGGCACGCAGCGAATTTGAAGAGGGGTGTGAAATAAACCGGATTCCCAATTACGAGAATCCGACTCCCTGTACCCTTGTGATAGTCCCAGGAATAACAGCTATCACGTACAGAACTCATTTCAGCAGAAATCACATCCATACATTGATTAGGGTCCCCAATCATGACATAAATACATAGCGGTATGGTACAAGCCCTCTGGGCTAAACGACAGAGAGAAAATAGCTACGCAGTGGATAGCTATAAGCTTCTGGTACTTCAGGGCTTCGCCTCCACAGGCATCCTTGAGCGCAGCTCACAGCCCTCATTTGCATCATCCATCGTGGTTGATCTTGTACTCGGGGTCTTCTCCTGTGTACCCAAAGACTGTCCCCAAGGAATTGGGACAGGTCCACGTCACCAACCATAATATGCAGCAAAGCTTTATAGTGGCCTATACTAGTAATAAAATATTCGAGGAGTGTAAGCTGGGGTTTTTCCTATGCGCGCAGCAGCAACATAACCAAGTTCATCTCCTCTCCAAACACCTTTCCTCACAAGCACATACTCTCCCCAATCCATCCACCAATCTCACAACCACATCGGGCTCGTCCTGCCTCAACAGGTTCCCGCAATAAACATCCGTCAACTCCTTTCACTCGCTAGTCGACTCGGTGAGCTCCCTCCCCACCTTGTCTCAACAGCCTCAGCTGGTCCAACCTCTCATAACCCAAATCAAGGATGAAGTGAGAAAGCAGAATCCCATGCTAATCAGAACAAGCCAGATGAAGGATCGTCCGTGACCGTGGACACGGCTATACGTATAGTTTTCACTCTGCAGAGGTTGCGCTCCAGGAACCATCCAGACTGCAGACGGTAGCATGCCGTCTTGAGAGACAGCCCACAGCATAGACCCTAAACAGTAACGGTGCCATACTGTCTCCCTGGGCATGGGAAACAATCTGAGCTAATAGCTGCCCCAAGGTCGTGAAACCTTCCCACCGGGGCCAGTCGGGGGCTGTGGTAATCAGGGAGAATACGCCGCAACAAGTCCCCCTTACACATATCAAACTCGAATCTCCTACAGGTCTGGCACCGCACTAAGTAGGCTTGCTGGAACCCTCCCCATTCTGGGTAGATGGTGAGCACTGTAAATTCCAACGTCCGGGTCATCCCGATACGACCCTTAATTGTCGGTAAGGCGAGTATCTGCGTCAAAGCGATCCGCCGCAACGGTCCGCAATCGGCACCCATTACAGGTATTGCTGCCCAAACTCCTCAAATCCATTAATCTCAAGTAATCCACAATTGTACCCGCAACAGGTACTCCGTAGAAACTGTCCGAGTGCAGTTCCCAAGCACCCCGATCAAATGACCGGGTTGTTATCACTCGCCTCCACCGCCTAGCTGCACTACTCCTCCCAAGCCACCCAACTCACGCCAAGAAGATCAATCACAACCATCCCAACACATGCATAGCATAGCATCCGCATAAAGTGGATAATATGTAGCAAGGAAACAGGGTAGATAAAAGGCAGTGCAGGCATATCATCATCATGCGAGTAAAGTAAAGCGCTAGCATACTAGTTGCATGTCTACTAGGTATTTCAAAGAATGGTCGGGCGTGAACCTGGGTATTGCTCCTCCTCTTCATTCCGGTAGTTGGTGTAGTTGGCGGCTCCCTTCGGCGACTCCGGAGCTCCTATTTACGCGGAAATAAAATAAAGACGGGAGCTACTAGCAAAGTAACACCAAAACAGCGAAGCAATAAGACACAAACAACACCAAACTCTACACTAACGCGTAGGTCATGATTTTAGAAAAATATAGAAGTTGATTTCATATTTTTCTGAGCTACGGTTGATTTATTATGAATTTTCTAATTTTAAATCATTTTCTGAAAATATTAAATAATTCCGAAAAAGAAAATCAATCAAACAGGGACACGTGGCAGCACCAGGGCATGCCACGTCATCACTGCTGACGTCAGCATGACATCATCAGTAGGGCTGGCTCTGCTGACGTCATCGTGGGCCCTGATGACGTCAGCGTTGACTTGGTCAACGTTGACCAGTCAATGGTCAGCGGGGTCAGTGGGGCCCATTGGTCAGTCTCTGATAGTCTATGACGCGTGGGTCCGGGCTGTCAGCAGTTAATCGGAAAAGAAAAGGAGTTAAAGCTTGGTGGGCTGCACTTGGGCCGAAAGTTACTGGGCCAGAAGAGTTCAGGGTGGTAAACTGGACTTGGGTGCGAACTTTAGGCCCACGAAGGCAGGGCCGCTGGACTCGCCCTGGTGGTCCAAGTCCACCGTGAGCCGTGAATGCGGTGCACGTGAACCAGGTGTACGGGATTTAATTGTGGCCGACTCGGGATCTTCTGTGGCGGCCGTGTGTGGTGATGGTGTGGTCCGTCGTGTGGCTTAGGCCGGTGCGAACGCGAGAGCGCGACGGCGCGCAGTCGGCGGCGACGGCGGCGGCGGTTTTGGCTCGAAGGCAGGCCGGCGAGGCTTGGTTTGACAGGGAGTGGCTCGGCTTGGTTCTCGCGGAGGCGAACGGCAAGAAATGGGAAAAGGATTGGCCGACGGAACGGCTCGGCTCGTGGCGGTGCTGCGCGACGGCGGCAACGCTCGCGGGTGCTCCAGCCTCCCGGCTCCGCGGCGGCGCTGGTTCGGCTGGTTAGCGCGCGTGCGCGCGGACTCCAACTCACGTTGGTCACGCCACGGCGTGGCTTGGTTAGGTGCGCGTGCGTGGCATCGTGGTTGTCCACGGCCACGACACGGCCTTGGCGCGCACGCGGCGAAAACTGCGGCGAAACGGCGGAGCAGAGGAAGAAAGGGGGAGAAACGGCGTCAGCGCTCACCAAGGGGCTGTAGGCGATCGCTGTAGGTCGGTGTGGTGTCGCGGTGCTCGGTGATGCTTGCGCGCCCCAGATCGTCCTCGGCTGGGCCTTCTCCGGCGCTCTCCACGAACGGCGGCGGCCGCGACTTCGACTCGTCGGCGAGGAAGGTGCTCCGGCTCCTCTTGGCTTCCCCCTCGGTCCTTCTCCTACAGCTCCGGCTCCCACAGCTCCTCCCTCTCCTCACCCGCTCACGAATCGATGGAGTGGAAACCCCAATTGGGGCGGCGGCGGCGGCTCGAGCAGGGAAGGCGGCGCTGCGGGGATTAAATAGGGCAGCGGCCCTAGGGTTTGAGGCTTGGGCGGCTGGATGGAGGTGCTCCGCACCCGTGGACACGCGTCCTCATCGCATCGGGCCGCCCACGAGCTCGGCGACGGGATTGGCTCCCCGCCCTGCTTTTCGCCGGACAGAAAGAAGGGAGAGAGGGGGAAGAAGCACAGTGCTCGGCGGGTCCCGCACGTCAGCGATGGGTAGAGGGGGAAAGGGTGACGCGGTTGGAGATTGGGCCGAGCTGGGCCGGATTCGGCGCTGAGCTGGGCTCTGGAAAAGAGATCATGGACGGCTTGCGAGTTGAAGTAAGAGTTCAGGGAGGCGTTTCGGACTTCGGAAAAAAGTTTCGGCCCAAGTCAGTTAGAAGGGTTTTAAATTAGTTTGGTTAATGATTTGAATTCAAACATAAGATTTGAATTCAAATCCAAACATAGAACTAAAAGGCCAAATAAAAACCAAATCGCATCTAATTTAATCCTTAGCACTTCAACTCAAATTTCTAAATTAAATTTAAATTGCCTAGGAATTAAAGAGAGCAAAATAGAGGACAACCTTATATGTTTGTTGGCATGCACACAATTTCACCAAAAATTTTGAAATTCACATTTTTGCATTCAACAAATCCTACGTAAATTTTCGGGATGTTACAGGGTGTGAACTTAACTACTCTACGAATCAACGGGCTCAAGAGTCATGACTACCACGTATGGCTTGAGCAGCTTCTTCCGGTGATGGTTCGAGGCTATGTCCCCGAGCATGTCTGGCTAGTGCTGACAGAGTTGAGCAATTTCTTCCGCCAGCTGTGTGCTAAGGAAGTATCGAAGACCCTGCTTGCAGAAATGGAAAAGCTTGCTCCCGTGTTGCTATGCAAGTTGGAGAAGATATTTCCACCGGGTTTTTTCAACCCGATGCAGCATATGATTCTGCACCTTCCGTATGAGGCACGAATGGGAGGGCCTGTGCAGAACCGCTGGTGCTATCCAATTGAGAGATGTCAAAAGGTTCTTTGAACTAAATGCAAAAATAAATGCAAGATTGAAGCTTCTATTGCAGAGGCATACATTTTGGAGGAGGTGTCAAACTTCACAACGAAGTACTATGCTGACAACCTCCCTAGCGTGCACAATCCACCGCCTCGTTACAATGTTGGCAAAGTTGAATCGAACCTCAGCCTTTTCCGAGGGCAACTGGGAAGTGCAAGTGAAGGTACCAACAAAAACTTGACAAATGCAGAGTGGCGTGCTATCATGCTTTATGTGCTCACCAATCTATCCAAAGTTGAGCCATACATGCGGTAAGTTCGTCACTATTCTTGTTTTCGAGTACCTAGCCACTATTCGGCATCCAACACTCTTGTTTCTCATTCATACAGGGAATTTCTTAATCAATTCTGGCGTAATAGGAGGGCTCGTACCCCGCACGAAGTTGATAACCTTCTTAAACTTGGAAACCGAGATTTTATTTCTTGGTTCAAACGGAAGGTACACTTAATTTCAGTCTTGTCCTAAATTCGACGTTACTGAAGTCGTGTCATTAATATAACAAACTATCCTGGTCGAACTCGTAGGGCCAATCCGATGGGTCTATGAGTGCCGAGTTGAGACAGATCGCCGATGGTTGTGCGTATAAGGTCAAGTCATTTACCGGATATGACGTGAATGGTTATCGTTTTCGCACAACAAGTCATGAGCAGAGGATGCCCAATCGAAGGACTACAAATACGGGAGTCTATACTCCAGGCTCTGATGGGGTCGATTACTATGGGAGACTTGAAGAAATATACGAGCTTAATTTCGATGGAAACAAACCTCTTTCTCCTGTTATCTTCAAATGTCATTGGTTTGATCCTTCAGTGGTGAGACGGAACCCTAGTCTTGGGCTAGTCGAAATTCGACAGTCATCTGTCTTACCTGGAGACGATGTCTATATAGTGGCTCAACAGGCCACCCAGGTGTATTATTTGTCATACCCGTGCAAAAAGGACAAACGTCTTGAGGGTTGGGACGTTGTATACAAAGTGTCACCACGCGGTAAACTACCAGTCCCAAACAATGAAGATTATAACATAGATCCAAACACCTATGATGGAGAGTTCTTCCAAGAAAATGGGCTAGAAGGGTCTTTTGAGATAGACTTAACCCAAGCGATCGGAATGGATTTAGACTTAGAAATGTTTGTTGACGAGGACACTGGAGATGTGGTTCATAATGATAAGGAGGTAGAGTTACTAGAGCGGTTACAATTAGGCAATGACGAAGCCGACGACATTCCTCCGCCTTTGGAGGACGACCATGAACATCTCGAAATGTACGATAGTGATGATGCGACCGTTGATCCAGATAATCCTGATCCTGATGATTATTTCTAATAAAAGTACGGTTATATATTGCATCATCTCTTTCTAATAGTTTATGTCGGTTTATATTTCTTGTATATTACATGTCTTTCTAATAATTTATGTTTATATGTGAAATCTAATAAATGTTTGTTTTTGTTGATTGCAGGTGATTGAACCAAGATGGTGGGTCGGGGCGGTGCAATGAGGAACGTCATGTCGCTCTACCACAGGCTGAAAGATGGAGGATCCGGCGATGCAGCTGGGTCGTCTGGTGGCAAGGGCAAGGGGCGAAAGAAGAAGACCGCGCACAGGGGGCGAGGCAAGGGCAAGAGGCGAGAGCGGACCCCTGTACCTTCGTCGTCTTCGTCTGACGCGGAGTTTGTTCCTTCGGCGGAGGACACTCGGGCCGCGGAGCACGAGGACCGCGAGGACGAGGAGCACGAGGCAGCGGAGCACGGGGCCGAGGACCCCGAGGACGAGGAGGAGGACGTAGATGGGTCCACCTGCTCTGAGAACTTGGCCCTTTGGCAGCGAGGCCCCTCGCAACTCCCGAAGCGACAGATACCCATGGATCGTCGCCCCGTGATTGCACCCAGCCCTCCAAGGTAAGTAATTTTAGATGTTATAAGTACCTTTTCGTTTCATATTCATATGTTGGAAATCACAATATGGACTAACAATTTATCTTAATCACTTGGGCAGGAATTGGGTCACCCTGGGCGGTGGTAAAGCCCGCAAAGTCAACGACATCCTGGGTCTTCTTTGCATGGAGATGTTTCCGGGTCTGTTGACCATTGGCAGCAGGGAGGAGCCGGCCTACACCTTTGACCACTACGTCGCCGCTGGCGATCAGGAGGACCGGGAGCGCAGGATCTTCAACAACAAGGCTGACCGAGTAAAGGGAGAGCTGTGGGTAAGTATTCGTTGCACTACATTGCTCAACACAATACTTTCATTGAACAATCTACAAATAATGCAACATCCATCAGATGCGCCCCGGGACAGGAGGCTTTGGCGGATGCTGTGGCACATGCAGCCAGCTGGAAGCTTGTCAAGGACATGCACTACGAGGCGCGCGTGCAGGCCGTAATTGATTATTACGCTGCACTCAAGATCCACGTGAAGAAACCGGAGGCAAGAAAAACGAAGTTGACCAAGGAGCAATACATGGCGTTATGAAAATCGATAATGTTTTATTCTAAGATTAAGTACTTTAAATTCAATCTTGTTATATGTCATACACTTGATGTCTTGTAGGCGATTCCGTGGTGGTGCGCCCCGCATCCCAGGTGCTGGGAGGTGATAGTCGACAAGTGGTGCAGCGCCGAGTGGGCCGTACAGCACGACCTTTGCCGGGAGCGGCGTTTGCTTATGCCCGGTGTAGCACACCATCAGGGCAGCCTTAGCCTCGAGGAGTACAGGGCCAAATGGGTACGCCGAGTCATTTCTATATTCGCTCACTCAATTCTGTATAATTGCTAATTCTTATTGTTTATTTTTTCAGTCGGCGTCACATGGTGGTGCGTCTTGCTCACAGCTCGAGGCATTTGCTATGGCCCACAAGGGCAAGGCGACCTCCGACGTCCAGTACAACCCGGAGGATGGGCTCGCGGCATACAGCAACGCCAGCGTCCACAGTCGCCTCGCGGCATATACAGAGGTGGCGAGGGAGGTCCATGGGGCAGACTGGGATCCGACCGCCCACGACATTGATGGAGAAGTGGTCATGAGGGCGGGAGGAGGCAAGAAGCACGGGCGGTACTTGATCGGCAACAGCACCATCGACACGGCCGCTACCCCCACACTCTCCCATATTCGAGCCAGGAGCACGAGCTCTTCCGCGGCTATCCGCCAGCCTCTTCCCAGTTCATACTTCGGGATGCAGGCACTTCAGGTTATTTCTATTTTGTTCTTCGTACGTGAAGTTTACTTACGTTTGCAATGTATTGTAACTTTGTGATTGAATATTGCAGGCCCGGTTGGAGGAAGAGACGCAGAGGTGGGAGCACCTGGAGGCGGAGGTGCAGCGGATGAAGGACGCGGAGGCCGAGAAAGAGAGGCAGAAGGAGGAGGCCAAGCGGACGAACCGAGCGTGGCAGGAGCAGGTATTTGCCTACCTGCAGAGCATTGGCCAGCGTGTGGGTGAAGGTCCGCCGCCGCCGATGCCACCACCGCCTCCACCACGTGTGCCTATTTCTCCCGTGAGTCACTTGAAAACCTTATAATTTCATTTCACAACTCATTTCTGTCGAAAATCTTGTAACACACATGGAAAATCTCTTTTGGGCAGGCTCCTGGCTCGGCGGCGTCGAATGACGGCCCTCAAGACGAAGACGTTGGCTAGAGTGTTGTTCGGACTCCCTCCTCCGTGAGTTTGTAAACGTCTGGATGGTGAATTTGTGAATGTTGGATACTTTGTGTGGTTTGAATGTTGGATGGTTTGGATGGTTTAGTGACTTATATGTATTTGTTGAATTGCCTGTGGTGTTTATGGTTGTGGAAGGCTATATATATGAATTGCCTGTGATGCCTATTATAAACTGTCTGTGATGTCTATTATAAACTGTCTGTAATGTTTTTGTTGAGGGGTTCCTTTTAACGCAATAAATAAATAAAACAGGGGTAAAATTGATGCTTTGCCGAGTGCGGCCTGTTTGCCGAGTGTATTGGCCTTAACACTCGGCAAACAGGTTGTTTCTGTCATTTCTGGAACAGCATTTGCCGAGTGTGAAGGCTTTGCCGAGTGTTTGTGCCCTTACACTCGGCAAAGATGCAGCCTTTGCCTAGTGTTAAAGCCATAGCACTCGGCAAAATGCTGTCCCTTTGCCGAGTGTATAGGCCTTACACTCGGCAAAGGCTTGTTAGGGGCAGCCCCCTGGACAAGTCTTTGCCGAGTGTCCGTTCTAGCACTCGGCAAAGGCTAGAGTCTTTGCCGAGTGCGACACTCGGCAAAGACTCCGTTAGCATTGACAGACGGCCGCGAACGTCGCCACGCCGTCCGCGGCCGTCTGTTAGTGCTTTATTTTGCCGAGTGTCGTCTCTTGCACTCGGCAAAGCCTTTGCCGAGTGCCCGACAGAAGACACTCGACAAAGGGCCTGTTTGCCGACACGACCTATGCCGAGTCCCGTTTGCCGAGTGTAACACTCGGCAAAGGTTTTACCGAGTGTATATCGGGGTTTGCCGAGTGTTCCAGGCACTCGGCAAATTAGGGGTTTCCCGTAGTGTCGGAGGGAGGGGAACGTGTGGCAGGCCCACCTCCTCTCTATCTCTGTTTTTTTTTGGGGGGAAAGGTCCGGCCACCTCCTCTCTCTTGCGCTATGCGGTAGCAGCCCGTTGCATATGCTGCGACCTCCATGCGGTTGAGCACTAGTACTTCTATGCGGTTGAGCACTAGTAGCTGTGTACGTCCCTCCTTTGTGAGATCAGGTGCTCTCGTACCCATCTTTCGCTATATCGTGTGGTCTTTGTTGGTTGGAGCAGTTAGACTTATCTAATGGACAGCGCTAACGCGCGATCGGTCGCGCGCGGAAGCCCCCGCCGCCGGCTTCTTCCCCGACTCCGGCGGCTCCCGCCGCCTCCGTCGCCGCCCACAACCACGGCCGACGCTAACCCATCCGCCGCGTTCACCGCCGCCCCTTTCGCCCCCGCCGCCCGCACCTCCCTCGACTCTGGCGGCCTCCGCCACCGCCCACTGCCGCGGCCACGCTAACCTTGCCGGCCGCCGTCTCCTCTTCCTCGTCTCCTCCCTCCCCCCCCCCCCCCGCCGCCGGCACCGCCCACCGGCCGTCTCCCACCGCCCGCTACGGTGGCCACCTCCGCCTCCGCCGGGCCGGCCGCCGCCCCCCGAGCCCTTCTTCTAGGTCCGGCGACGACCGGAGTCCCAGGTAACCCCGCCTCCCCTAACCCCGGGCCTTAACCTGGTGGTGCCTGCGCGCCGGAGAAGACGGATGGCGGCGGCGGCGCGCGGGTCGCGCGACCCGTCGCCTCCGTCGGGCCAGCCGCCGCCCCCCGAGCCCTTCTTCTAGGTCCAGCGATGACCGGAGTCCCAGGTAACCCCGGGCCCTAACCTGGTGGTGCCTGGCGCCGGAGAAGACGGACGGCGGCGGCGGCGGCGCGCGGGTCGCGCGACCCGTCGCCTGATAGATTTACCGTTATCTAATATGATTTCAAAATCTAGTAGATGTTTTTCCTTTTTCGGGTTAAAATCTAGTAGCCGCCGTTGACGAGCACCTGACCATAAATGAAAGCAACGCCGCAGTATATATGGTTCAGCATAAAGTGTTGTGCTGGTGTGTTTGGATTGACGCCTATGGCCGCCCAACTAAAAAATTGGCGTTGACCCTCCCAATACGCTGAGTTTGGATTAGTACCATCATTTGGCGAGCCAACGTTGTCATGCAGCAGGACAATTCATTTTTTCGCCAACGTTGGCCAAAACAGCGGCGGCAGAATCCATCGCCAAATATTTGGCATGGTCAAGATTGGCAAGGTAATCTTGGGTGAAATCCAAATGTGCCCAGACCATCTTCTAGAATTAATGATTCCAAGGGAACTTTGACATGCTGCAGTTTGTAGGGAATCTTTCTTGAAATGAACTAATAATTAATTAATAAGTAATATCCGACTTGTCATTATGCGTGTAACTGGAGAATCTGGTTACAGAGAGAGAATCACTTCCCAAAAAATTCATTTTCAGTAGGAGCTAGCGTCTGAATGGGTCTCCACACGGCAAATGTATAAAACTCCTGTTTGGAACTGGCGGTTGACTTTGTCGCGAAAACAGGGCAACACGCATACACGTATTTATCTGTCTAATTATGTAATACATTTTTTTTGTCTCTCATAATGATAGAAATCTAAGCGAAATCAACGCCTACAGGCGACACAACTAATACTATAAAGAGCGTTGAACATTGACTTATTTTTCTGTACATTTAAGAATTAGCTTGCGTGCAAATCTCCACGTTCCATTGACCTCAACATAATCAATCTTATCGCAAAATCTGGCTAAAATGATCGGACCATTTTCCTTCGGATACGGGCATAATGACAAGTCAGTGAGTAAACACTCAATCCCGGCCTTCAGTAACGGGAAAACAGAACTAGAGCGAAAAAGCAAGCTCACAACGTACCGTTTGCGTTCACATACTTTATCTGCGCCGTCCATCTCTGCTTTGTTATTCGTGCTGGTTAACAACCTCGTGTGTATCCCCCAATTCCCTGTCTCGGTCCCGGTTGCACATGCACTCCATCTGTGGTGGCTATGTCGTGCAACGTTCGTATACTGGCATTCCGTCCGTCTCTTCCATTTCATCCCCCATCGCAGGCCTCTCCACTCGGCGTCTCGTCGGATCCTAGCTCGCCGCCCTTCTTCTCTCCGTCCGCCGGCTTGTCCCTCGCAGCTCACGGCCGTCGTCCCTGCCCGCTGCTAGCCGCTTGCCGTCTCGCCGGATATGTGCTCTCCGTTCTTCTCTCTCGGCTCCGTTGTTCAGACCCGCCGCGCGCCGGCCTATATATGCAGCATGTCTGAATCACCAGGATACAAAGTCTAAAATTTTATTATTGCCGGTCAAAAAAAATTTATTATTAAGAATGATCTTAATCACCTCACCAGTGCAATAACAATGCCATTAGATTGGACACGTTATCAGTTGCTGCTAATGCTTTTGCAAGTATAAAATATTTATTAAAGCTTTGTTAATATCATCCGGCTGGTTGCATCCCGCTGATCGCAATTTTATCTAGCAAATCGCATACTACGCACACCACAACACTACACCACCCATTGTTTGCTCTCCAGCAATATGCTAGTATAGTACTACTACTAAGTACCCGGCATAGTGGCATCTCGATGCTTTCACGCGCACACCTCTCCATCTCCATCCAGTCAAATCACCGAACGGATAAAGATAAAGATCATCACGCGCACAACATTGCTAATATTTTCTTTTTCTAGTCAGTGAGGCTTCAGATAAATTTTAATAAAGAGCAAGAGGGGATAGAAAAGTTGCAGATTCTGATTATAGGGAAGATGTAGTATCCGAACTGCATGTCAGGCTAAAAATAAATGATGGACATGCCGTTCTAAGAAATCCTTCTCAAAGCGTGAACCATCAGCACAAAGGGGGTTAAAACTATATCCTTCGGTTCCATAAACTGTACGTACTGTGTATCCTTCAGATCCATAATCTTGCAATTATTATTTGAAGATGAATAAGGATTACTAAAACAAAGATATGTCGTGTCTCAGTATATTATATTAAAAACAGTGCATTTCGGACGAGGAAATGTCCAACCAGATAAACCATCAGCTAGGGAAACATATTATATTTGACTCTTCAATATATTTGAGAAAAGCTGGGGCATAAAAAATATTGTGTTCATCGTAATCTAAATAACAATAAGGAAACGGAAAGCCAGGAATATTAATAAAATAAACAACCAGGAAATATAAACATTTCTCCTATGTGCATTACTCTTCAATGCCTTTTGAGTTAAGGAATAGTGGAAAATACACACTTGTGACTCTATGAGGAGGGAGAGTCACCGGACCGAGGCAGAACGGGGAGTGGTGGGCGGGTGCACGAGAGTCATGGGCGAGTGGATGAGTTTGGAACCGGTCATTACAGTGCCCCTCTTCGATTCCTGGTGGTTCATTCCGGTGAGGGACTTGGGACAAACCGCGTGCGGGGGAGAAGTTGACCGGCGCGAATCTTGAAGCCGTTGCCACCGAGCGATAGCGGAGGCGGCCGCAAACAGTTTCAGAAAAACCTTGTTGGTGAGCTCTAGTTCCAACCGGTTTATGAATACACCATGCATACACCAACACAACACAATTAATGAATACTAATACAAGCATACAAGCTAAGCTATAGATTCTTCTTAGATGATGGGTCTCGAATTAGCATCCGTCAGGAATTAGCCTGCGTCATGTTCCATGCATTGACCTCAACATAATAAAGCTTATCGTATGATCTGTCTCACAAATGAAATCTAGGAGAGATAGAGATAAAGGCATAAGAGCAACTCCAACATCCTCTTTATATTCTACTCTCTATATTTTTGTTTAGAGAGTCATTTAGCTAAGATTCACCCTTTACAGCACAACTCTTTCCAACAGTCTGGCTATAATAGACTCTCTAAAGTGGACCCCACGTGTTGAACCTTATCTTTTCTTCTCCCCCACCTCGGCACCTCCCGCACCCTCCAGACCCACCGCGGGCGGAGGCGGGGCGGTGGCGCTCGGCCGGCCGCGGGCGTGGCGGAGGCAGCGCGGGCGGCGCTCACGGGGTGGAGGCAGCGCGAGCGGTGCTCAACCGGCCGCGGGCGGAGCACGGGGCGGTGGTGACTTTAGAGCGTGGCGCGGCGGCGTCCGGTTCTCAACCGCGGCAGCGGCGGCGACTGCAACTTGGCGCAGGAAGAAATTTGGCGCGGGATTTATCGGTGCGGGAAGGAATTTGGCGCGGGATTTGGGGCGACGAGGGCGGGATGTGGCCTTTTTCCGAGCGGAGGCGCTCGCCACAGGTAACGAGCCGCGGGGGGAGTTTGGCGAGGAGGATACCGAAGTTGGATAATAGAGAGGCTGTTGGAACGGTACTTTTCTGGTTCTCTTCAATTTTTACAGATAAAATAGCATATAGAGAGGCTGTTGGAGTTGCTCTAACACAGATCACGCTCAATCGCATAAACAAGCTCTCCAGATCACTATAAAAGCTTCAGCTCTCGGGAGGACCCTCACCATGAACACACACATACACACTACCTCAACAGTTAGCTCCTTCGAGTCCCATGGCTAAGATGGCGTCTCGCGTGGCCTTGATAGCCGCCGTCTGCTGCGTGGTGCTCCTCCCGTGCCTCGGCACGGTGGCGGCGACCGGCAAGACCGGGCGGATCACGGTGTACTGGGGCCAGACGGCCAGCGAGGGCAGCCTCCGCAAGGCCTGCGAGAGCAACCTCTACTCCACCGTCATCCTCTCCTTCCTCACCCGCTTCGGCGGCGGCAGCTACAAGCTCGACCTCACCGGCCATGCCTGGAGCGCTGTCGGCCCGGACATCAAGTACTGCCAGTCCAAGAACATCCTCGTCCTCCTCGCCATCGGCGGCGGCTTCGGCGACTACTCCCTCGCCTCCAAGGCCGACGCCAAGGCCGTCGCCGACCACATCTGGGACGTCTACCTCGGCGGCCGCTCCTCCAAGAGCCGGCCGTTCGGCACCGCCGTGCTCGACGGCGTCGATTTCGACATTGAGCACGGGGGATCCAAGCACTACGACGACCTCGCCAGGTATCTGAAAGGCTACAGCAACAAGGGGAAGAAGAAGGTGTGGGTCACGGCGGCGCCGCAGTGCCCGTTCCCGGACAGGATGCTGGGGGAGGCGCTACGGACGGGGCTGTTCGACCGCGTGCACGTCCAGTTCTACAACAACCCCGTTTGCAGCTACAGGGCCAGCAACGTGGAAGGGTTCACCAGGGCGTGGAAGAAGTGGACGAGCAGCCTGCCGGGGAGCTCGGTGTACCTGGGGCTCCCGGCGGCGCCGGGAGCGGCGGGGAGTGGGTACGTGAAGCCGGCGACGCTGGTATCCAAGGTCCTGCCGATCGTGCGCCGGTCGAGGAACTACGGAGGGATCATGCTGTGGAGCAGGTACTGGGACCTGCAGACCGGATACAGCAGGGCCGTCAAGAATGCTGTCTGATGATATGCATGTGATGAAATTACAGAGCTTAGTGGGTCCTTTGTTGATTTTAATTTTTCCTTTGTGAACGGGCAAGGAAACGAGGCCGCTCATATGTGTGCGTGCATGACTTTGTTTGCCCCACCGGCCACCGATGATGTCTTGGGTCGCGCCTTTCCCGGACTGGCTCCAGGGAATAGGCGACAATGATTGTAATTGCGTGCTTATAATCGATAAAAGCTCTCTGATTTGCTCTAAAAAAAAGGAGTCACCTGCAAACTGGGCCAAAACACGGGCCGATTCCATTGGACGTTTCCTTCAGGCCCAGGTTTGCAGACTTCACGCGCTCGCGCTGAGGTTCGCAGCCCAAATTCGCGTTTGCAGGCCCCCTTTTCATTTAATGTAGGCCTAGGCATCGAAATGTGGGCTTGTCTAGCTTGTTTTTCACCCATAGCATGATGTTATTTCCAGCCTACCAAGGCCGACGATCTTGGGCTGTGACTATTTTTTATGCCATCTAAACACGTCCCGAGCATGGTTTTCAATAGCGGGCAAGGGCGGACAGGTTGTTGGGCCTCTTTACTACAGTATCAATCTACCAGTGAAGAATTCCGACCCACGTCTACGGCCATGGCCCAAGTGGTCCTAGGCTTCTATCCGCCACTGATAGCTGGCTAAGAGATTTAGCGGCTGGGATAAAAAAAACTAATAGCGGACTATAGCAGCAAAATTATACATGATTTCAAATAGCGGTTTTATATTTTAAATGGCTATAGCAGACTATAGCCAGCTGTATAAAACCTTGGTCCCGAGCCGCACAATAACTTTTTTTCAGCACATCCAAGCCCATCCCGAGCTGCACGGTAACTCAGAAAAATAAAATGAACGTAGAAGGTACAACAGACTCTGATCAACAGACACTACTTCCTTTTTTTCGAAAACAGTTGACACTGCTACTAACTCTACACTCCACAATTGAACTGCAGCTATGTTTGTGAATAGATTAATTATTTTCCTTTATCTATGCGGAGTACATGAGAACCGGTTAGAGCATTACCACGACCAATGAGCCCTTGAGACGAGTTCGGAGCCTGGAGCCGTGTGGCGGGGTTGAGGCCTCCGCGCACGAGGGCGAGGCGTGCTGAGTTGCGGGTTGGAGGTCCCCGCGCACGCGAGAGACGGCGGAAGTGGCGAGGCCCCCGCTCGTTGAGTTTGCTTCGGACTCGGTGGTTTTATGCCGTCGGGCGGTTGGTTTGGATGCAGCAGCGCAGCGGCGGTGGGTCCTGCACAGCGGTGGTCCTCTAGGTGTTGTGGTGTCTACCCCTCCGGCTTCTGTATCGGCGTCAGATCGCTTCAGAGGCTTCGATACCTGCAGGTGGGCGGTTGTAGGTTGAAGCTGCGTCTGTGCTTGTCCCTTGTGTCGTCGTGTGTAGTGAGTGGCCGTGTTAATGTCCCAATCCAACCGGCCAGCGAGTGTAGGCGAGCGGTAACTCGTGTTGATGTCCCAATCCAACCGGGCGAGTTGTTGTTTGTTTCTTTTTCTTTTTTTCCTGCCTATGACCTTCCAGGGTCATAGTCTTGTATTTTTTCTGCTATATCAATAGAAACGCACTCGTCGAGTGTTGTTCGTTCAAAAAATAATAATTTAATACTATAAAAGATTATCCAATAAAACAAACAGGATAGCTCAACAAGCGAACAAGTTATTCTGCATAGACAACATACACATCCACATAGATAACAAGTAAAATTATAATACAAACAAATGATTATTTTCCACGGATAAAATGGATCAACATGACCCTGGAATAAAAATATACTACAAAGATAATATCAAACGCATTTTATTGTTTTGAGTATATGACAAATAATAGGCTGACTGTTGTGAATAAACCAGTTCACATTTGACCGAAGTCGGGAGGGGACGCCCCTACCTATTTTTTTAATATTTTTTTTATTCCAATAGTTAATTCGCTCTAGTCTAGTGGTTAGAGCACCTGAGTAGCACCCAACAGACCCAGAAATGAGTTCACATTGCCGAACAAAATAGTTTATTAAACAAATAAATCACTTAATATTGTGAACAAATTAGTCTATAGGGTGAACATGATGGCTCCACACACGAATAAATAATTCTACATCGAGAACAAACATGCTCATATCACGAAAAAATATTATTATAGTTAAATAATTTATTCTATAAAATAAAAATATATTTTACAACCGTGAAAGTCTACAAAAGTGAACAAAATAGATTTTTACGTGGACTAATAATTCTACAAAGAGAACAAACATATCTCTATCGCGAATAATTTTTATTATAGACGAATAACTTATTTTTACAAGTTAACAAAATATTCACACAGCTATAATTTACATAAGGATTAGAAAGAAAAATGAGAGGGAGAAAAGGAGGATTAGAAAGAAGAGCGTGGGATTACAACGGGTGATGGTGTTGCGAGGGCTCTTTGGATAAGTCTATCTCACAAGCCCTCTCTCTAAATAGATTTTGATCTGGTAAAGCAGATTAGCTCGATCTCCTTAAAAGTGGTTTATTTGGTACATTGTTTTCTGAGAGTAACTTCAGCAATAGCCCATAAATTAGGCTCTCTAATATAATATTAAATGAGGGCTTCCTCTATTTTGAGAATTGCAAAACTTGTTGCAACTCCAACAATAGCCAAAAAATGGAGAGCTCCCTAGAGACCCATTTGCCCCGTTTGTATTAAACACCAGTATATTTACGAATGTACATGCACACACCGGGTCCACCACATCGCCGGCACCGGGATGCGACCATGGAGGGTGCTGCCTCTTCGGCCACACCCATGGCAGCTCCACCATCGCTGTGGAATTTCTCTCGTTCCTCCCATACAGGTAACAGCCTGCGGTGCGAAACGAAATGCCGTCGCCTCCTGTGCACCAAGGGAGTGGACCGGGGAAAGGAAGGCAGCGGAAAATGGGGATCTGGGTGGATGCGGGTGCGGGCTTTGGCTGGACACGGATAGGGTCGAGCCCTTTTGGGTCCCACGGGAAAAGAAATTATGAACACAATTAACTGTTTTAAGATTCACGCCATAAAATATAAAGGGAGTACCGGAGCAGTTCGCATCCCTGGGAAATTTTTCCAAGTTTACCATCTAGATCCTCAATCTTTTAAATTTTATTTTTAAGTCTTGGAACTTATCCAACTTATTATTCAGATCCCTAAACTCTCGGAATACGGCGAAAAAGGGAGAGATCTACTGCGAGAATAAAGAGTTCTCATCTTCTCACGCGTTGGAACAAGTGATGATACCCAAAAGTTTATAAAAATATATTTTGAGAGTCTATGACGTGGATAACACCTCTTTACAATTTTGAGAACTAAAAAAAAGTGTTTTGACAGATTAGGGACCTAGATAACACATGGGGACAAGTTCAGCAATACGAAAAAATATTTTAAGAATTCGGGAATCTATTTGACATATCGATACAAGTTTACGAACCACCTATACATTTTACTCGAAAACTAATTAACTATCAATGACGATAGAGATGATGAGACGACGAGGGCGCCTAATAAAGCAACGGTAGCACCGCTGCCTCACCTTACTGGCTAACTATATCTATTTTAGGTTAGGCGCACACTCGCCTGAAAGAAAAGGGCTGCCGCCATAGTTGTTGTTGGTGCTGACGACGGGGTACACCAGCTGGACGCGAGCGTAGCCCTTACAGTAGCCTGTGTGTCGTAGGGCCCAGAGCTCCGTGGATTCCTCGGCCGAGCTCTCCGTGACCCATGCCATGTAGTCTGTCTTCAGCGTCCTGGTGTGGATAGCGCAGGAATGGAATGATTGGAGCACCCGCTTCTCCGCGATCATAGAAGAAGTCGAGCAGCTTCACCGCGCCGGCGGCGGCGATGCACATGTACCAGAACCCACCCGGAGGAAACGGCACGTGCCGCAGCGTGGGCCTCTCGCTGAGCACGTCGGAGACCATGACGCCCCGGCGCGCGGTTCTGGTCCACCCAGCACAGGAGCTCCTCGCCCAGCGGCACGACGGCGGTGCTCTCCCACGAGGACAGCAGCAGCTCCCAGTCCTTGCAGTGGAGCCCATGGATGACCCGCGGGCGCTCGACGCACCAACGGCCGGAGCGGAACAGGAGGAGCTCCGCCTCCGGCGCCTCCGCCGCATCGTCGTCGCCCCTTACGCGCCTCCTCCTCCGGTGCCCGCATTGTAAATGAAGTGGTCGCTGGCCCTGCAGGGGATCGCCGACATCGGGTACGTTTCGACAAAAATATGGAGGAGCATGGTGTCGCCGTGGGCCGCGAGCACCGTGGAGCAGGCGCTCTCGACGGGCTGCGCGAAGTGGAGGCAGACGCGCGCCGGCGCCGGCGGCGGCACGCGGCGGAGGGCGACGCGGATGAGATGGCCGTTGGAGATGTGCGCGGCCGCGGCTGTCGTGGGGTCGTCGGCGGTGAAGTACAGCTGCTCGTCGGCGTTGCTTCGGCGATATTGTTGGGTGCTGCGTTTGCCGTATGGGGCGAGGAGCATCCATGGAGGGTCAGCGGCGCCGGTCGCCAGAGCAGCGGGTACTTGCGTCGCTTGGGTACCCATGGGCGCCGGCGCCGCCAAGCGCGTCAGACAATGGTTATATCTTGATCAATTGAACCCTACTTATTATATACTGATGGTATAAATATATACTGTACTATGGACGTTGTGATGCATGCCGATCGATCTGCCACGTTCTGACTTCTGAGAGTTATCGAGTCCGTATACCACACAAGAGACACATGCAGTATACGGTCTAAATATCATCATATAATACCATATTTCTCTTTAAACCGCATATATCTACGGGTTAGAATAAAGAAAAAACATCCAACCTAACATCACATCTCTACACCTAATAAAACGAAACGAATTGCGTACGCAAAACTGTGAGCATATACACAACACATACAGTATACGGCATAAATATCATCATATCTCTCATGAAACCGCATATATTAGAATATATCTACGGGCTAGGATAAAGGAAAAACATCCAACCTAACATGACAATCTCTGCAACGAATTGCGTACGCAAAACATTGTTCCTCCGCTCCTCCTCCGCCCGCCCCCCTCGCGAAACGCCCCCCCCCCCCCCCCCCCCGCCCCCCCACCAGCGAACCCACCTCACGGCTCGCCTCCCCGCCTCCTCCCGCGGCTGACACCTCGGCCGACCTTCGCCGCGGCAGACGACTTCCACTGCCGCGCGGCCGGAGCCGTCCGCCGGAGCCGCCGTCCGGGGCGCTGCATCTGCCGCCGGGCCGAGCTCGTCCGCGTCGCCAAGATCTTCCGTCCGCGGCGTCCGGGCAGAAGGCCGGCTCCCCCATCTCCTCCTCCTGATGCGGCGACGGCGGAGATCCAGGAGCCCTCTACCTCGCCCTCAAGGCAATCGCCCCGCTTCGCTTCGCCGACGCCACTGCCTCCGGCGTCGCTCCCACCGCCGGGTACCTCCGCTGGCAAGCGTGATTTGATCTGGTAATCCATATTCCTCCCAACTTGCTCCACTGCTCCTCCCTGTCTCCAGCAATTTGTGTTTATTTGATTTGTTGCAATGATAATCCAAACACAATGGGAGGGCCCCCTGACATGCAATGCAAAGATAGGGATGTCACAGCGTTGTTGCACCTGCTCGTATTAATGTGAAGGATATGACAGGGGATGAGGCATCAGCTCTGGGATTGTTTCTTTATGGAGATATTCATGTCTTTTAGCACAATATCTATATTGACTTGTGCGGCTTATTAGAACTTTGGCATTGTTGTTGTGCTACTGGTTTAACAGTTTACAAATGAGGCAGGGAATAAGATGGAAGAGGTCAAATTGCAAGTCACCTATGTTGCTCCTGCACAGCCACCCTCTCCTGTTCCAGAGGAATCTGAAGAAGGATCTCCGTCTATGGTTTTTGAATCATAAAATGGAGATGGCCTTGCTGGGGAATTCACCAGAGTAAGTTACTTTGACTCAAAACTTACTGGTTTTCCATTTTTTGAAACCATTGCAGGCACCGAGAAAGCGTATTGAGCCTAGAGAAAATTAAATAACTTCAGAGATGCACAGGAAATTTTACTTGATTGCAGAAGCACTAATTTTTGATAATGCATTGTAGGCAACTAAGGTTCCAAGTGTTAGCAGCATCCGAAGAAATGCCTACTCCCTGGACTTCAGGTATATTGGCCAGCATACCATCACACACAATTATAGGCAATCCAATTTATAGAGGCATCGTACCCAGTTTTTATCTAATTGCTTTGTTCAGACATCGTGTGTCATCCCAAAATTCAATTATGAATGCTCGGTAGTATTGCTTCTTTTGGCAACAACTGTATACTATTGCCTGAGAGTTTGGTTGTTGGATTGGAAGTTTGCTTGATTAGACTAATTTAAAGAAATCAGCGCAAGGCTGAGTTGGCACTAAATTCTTATTATACAGTTGATATACTTTAAATTGTTCTTTTTCTGTCATATGCAGTAGAAAGAAAATGGTTTTGAAGGGAGCTCATTTGTATAAAAAACAAGCAGCATCGTGAATTTTGGGCTGATGGTGAGTCATGGATAATCTGAAACATGATAAGTTTGATTAGCTGTCGAGAGAAACATCAGATTGCAATTTTGGGCTGATGCCGAGTCATGCAGCAACGCATCTGTTGTGTGCTATGTCAGATTGCATTTTTTGTGCAGAAAACTGGATAAGCCTCAATGACCTCTATCCTCTTTATATTTCTAGCAATTAAATCACATTCTCTTTGTCTTTTTCCATTGATTAGAAAAAGAAAGAGGAAATAGTAAAGTAATAGATGTTGAAAAGTCTGATTAGCCGTTTTTTCTACACAGACCATTTAGGTGAAAAAAAACTTTGGTTTTAGGTTAGCAACCTGATCACAATCCAAGCATGATTCCGTTAGTTTTTGTTTGCAGTGCACAATTGTGAAAACATAAGCCTTTCTACGTGTATGGTACACAGCACAGACCCGACAATGGCTTTGATGTTATATGCTTCTGCAATCCACTGGTACACCTTTCTCATGACAATGTCTTTGATTTTTAATTTCTGTTTTGCACTAAGAAATCAGTTAACTTGCTTCCTTTAATTTGCAGGTTTGCAACAATTTTTTTAATTTTTAATTTCTCATGACACTGCATCAGCAATTTAATTGTTTTTTAGATATTATGTGTCTTTTATCAAAAGATATTTTGCAGGTTTACTTAAATTCATCAGGATAAAAAAACATGCATCACAGTGTAGCTCTGAAATCTTGTTGCAGTAGCATCAGATTCTTTCTTTGGAGATAATTTACTAAATGTATTCGTTTGGTTTACCAATGTTAAGTGACATGAGTTTGAAAAAAATGTTATGTGATATGTTGTGATGGTCCTTTTTACCAGCGCTTCATCATGGTACTGGAGAAATTTAAGAGGGTTAAGGCTGCAACTAATCAAGCATCCATGTTTATATCCTAGGGGATGAGCAGCTTATCGCAGCAGCCAACAGTTACATGAGTGGTCGTATGATGTCACACCATGTACAAACACATAATTCTAATTATTTTCTAAAAATTCATTTGCTGGTATTTTTTTCTTGATCGGTTTCTTCCCCATAACATGTTTTTTTTTCTTTTGATCATTGTTATTCAGAGCAGTATAGCTGGTACTGTTTTTTCTTTTATATGTTTGAATGGTCTATTCTGTTGGAAGTGTTTTTTCTAATTTAATATTGTTGGAGAAGTATATCTGAATTCATATGAAACAAATATCAGAATTGAGGGGCATTTCTACGTATTCTTATTATTAGACAATAAAGTTTATCTAATTATAAATTATAAGATTACATGATCTTTATTGCCCGTAGCAACGCACGGGCACGATCCTAGTATGCTATATATGTGAAGTGGTTAGGAGAAATCCTACAAGTGTAACATTTTTTAGCGCTCACTTTTAGTCCCGGGTTATATATGGAAAGGGTTTGCATGTTGTACTGTATTTCACAAAAAAAAAAGTAGAGGTGAAGGATACAATGATTCTAACAATACGGTGGATGAGTTTTAGGGCATGCGAACATTGATAATGGCATTAGAAAATGTGATTTATTTGTCAATGAATGTTGCGGATGTTTCATATCACCTTCTAGTAAATTTGTATCACGTGTTGAGTTTGGGTGGCTTTTTAGTGCTCAAAGAGTGAGAAGGTATATACTCTCTGGGCAACGTGTGCCCTACATGCAATCCGGATTAGATGTTCACGTTCGTGAGCATAGGGGTCTCAAAGTTTATAATAGGGATTATAAACGGGCATTAGAACAAGAAAAGAGAGTGAGTGAGAGTCTATACTCTATAGATGGGAAAGTGGTTGAAAGAGTACCAGAACCTCTCCCTCGAGAGAGTATTTGCTCCCCTCTTTATATGTCCAAAGGGGTTATGTATTTTTTTTAGGACTTTGGGGAAAGGGGTTAACTATTTGCTCCCCTCTTTAACTGTCTGTGGCTAAATATTTGTTACATACTGCTAGTCGCTATACGATGGTCGGTCGATATATTTCTTCATATGTCTGACAGTCCATCGCTGTAAGTGGAGTCCGTCGGTATACACTTATACCGACGGGACTTACACCGTCGTTCATCGATACAACTTTATTCTAACGGACTCTCCATCGCTATAGCAGCTTATACCAACGTTCCGTCAGTTGTTCTTCTGGGGTTCTGGTGTAGTGAGTTTTACGTGTCAGCAAGTCGTGGTGGACCTTTGTCGATGACCTGCCTTCTGCCTCTGGGTGTCGTCCCGTCCCCAGTCGCGGTGGAGGACGTGGGTGACTGCATCAACCTGTACGCGTCGTGTTGGGTGAAACAGTTGCCGGTAAGACCTGCCACCATCCCCTATATATTTTGCAAAGGGCCGCCACAGTCCAGGGCGACGCGTCTAATTACAGGTGCGGTATTGACTTCTCTACAATTAATAAGAATGCCTGGATAACTGCTTCACCAAACCCCCGAGGCCCCAACGTGGCTCTGCGGCTCTGCATCTGCCTCTCTGATTTTGGTGCCGACAAGAGAATTCCACGGAGAGCTGGATTTAGAGAGCTGAAGCACAGCATGCCACTCTTAGCAATAGTTTCATTGCCCTAACTGATGATTCCAAGGGGACATTTGTAGAGTTTTCTTTATGGGACTTGTAACACGTGCTACGACAGGGGCTGGACAAAATAATCGAAGCTCGTTAACTTGCTCGGATCGCAGCCGGCTCGGCTCGGTGCATATTCCAAACGAGCCGAGCAGGAGTTTTTGCTCGTTAGTATACCGAGCGAGTTCGAGCCGGCTCGCGAGCCAAACGAGTTAGAATGTTTAATGTACTAATGAGCAAATAATTAATCAATAATAATATATGTATATTATATGTTTAGTTTTAGATGATGTTAGGGTTATATTCTATTTATAGTATGATAGAGTAGATTTTAAAGGTATGAAGACCATTAAATACTATAATTTTTATATTATATATATGATTACGACAATTCTAAATTTAACTCTAGCTCGCGAGCTTAACGAGCCAGCTCGCGAGCTTAATGAGACAAGCCGAGCCAGGATTTTTGCTCGTTTCCTTAACGAGCCGAGCCGAGCTGGCTCGTTTGGCTAACGAGCTCGAACGAGCCGAGCCAAAACGAGCCGAGCTCGCTCGATATCCACCCCTAGCTACGACAATTGTTAGCCACCGCGATACGAACACTTACCTAGTCAACTATGAATAAGGATATGTCCAACACTCCTGCTTTTTTGTTGAGAAACATGGTATATACGCATATGCTCACAAACACACACGTACATTCATCCATATGGATACCCACACGTAACCCTATACTATCAGTACGTTCGAGAGACTAAGCCGTTAGAGCTCGATATTGACGAAGTCACTACTGGCCCCTCGCTGTCAACAGGAAAGTTGTCTACCACTGAAACAATAATGTTAGTTAAATCCTGAAATAAATCCAAAAAATATGATATCAGTGTTGATCGAGTCGAGGACTAGAACCCTGGTGGGAAGGTTCCACCATAAATAATAGTTCAGTCGTAGGCCCAAATAGTGCGGTCGTACACTCAGCACTGTGTCGGGGACCGGACAAAGACGTGGGCCCCTTGCTAAGTCAGATAAAGCTGCTACATCAATCGGAACCCTTCTAGCCCAACCGTTGGGTACAATGCTTTCGTGTCTAAGTGGGCACCTTGTTCAGTTTTTCAAAAAAATAAGTCTTATGTTCGACAATTAAAATATTAGGCTTGGCCATATAAGGTTTTAGAAAAATTCTCAATAAATCTCAAAGACCCAAGTTGGCATAAGAAATTGGTGAAAACTGTGCACATCTTTAAGCCCACCTTACTAGTGAAAGTGGAGGATGATCAACATAAATATATCAATTGTCTCCACTGCACCAAGCTATATGTATGGGGAGAAAAAGAACACCATACACGCGTGGCGGCTTGCCTCAACGGGATGGACAAGGGCTGGGGCAGGACTGAATGTGCTGCACCTGCGAATAGGCCTGGGTGTTCGGTTTACCCGATTTTTTTCGGGTCGGGTAATTCGGGTAATTCAAAATTCGGGTAATAAAAATAGCTACCCTATATTAGCCCTGAAAAAACATTACCCGAAATTTCGGGTACCCGATAATTCGGGTTCGGGTATACCCGATCTACCCGAATTTAAAAAAACAACAAAATACACAAAATTTAACTAGCAATTTATACATAATTTCACCAACAAATTGTGTAGAATTTCAATAACAATTTGTGGACAATAATATATTATAGTCACTTGTTCGAACCGAGAGAATTATATTATAATAAAATGATAATTTCAAGTGTTCAACTAACAACACGTGATAAAATACAAAGAGGATGGTAAACTTTGAGTAGTTCAGGTAATTCGGGTACCGGAGTCTATTACCCGAATTACCTAAACTAATTTCGGTTAATCAAAATCGCTACCTGAATTTAGATTGGGTACCTCGGGTTCGGGTAATTCGGGTAGTTCGGGTATGGGTATGGGGTATTTTGCCCAGGCCTACCTACGTAAATGGTCCGCCGAAGTCTAGTCACTGACCTTTCAGAAGTGCAACTTACTTTTGCAGTTTATTTTTTTTAAAAAAACCTATTTTGACCATCCAACTGTTATGAGACTTAGATTTTGGTCATCCAATTTTAAAACCAAGAATATATGACAATCCAGTTATCAAAACCGTCCACATTTGGTTATTCAATTGTTTTGATGGATGGTTTCACTGACATAGACACTGCACCACATGCCACTGGGCCCACAAGGCAGCCACCCTTTTTTAACTACCTGTGGGGTAAGCAACCTATATAGTTGCTGTCAGCTCAAAACATAGTTTCTGTTCACGTGATGTTCTAGAACTACAAAAGGTATTTAACTGTCCTGTTCTATTCTATACATATATTAGTGCTGTTTGGTTCAGCATCCGTTTAAAACCTGAAATACGAGCCAGCTTCGAGCAATGAAATGAAACGGAAATGGTATAAAATCACGCTGGTAACAGAAATGGAATTGATGAAAACAGACTTTATTTTGTTCAATTCAGGTAACAGAAAGCAAGTAAACCAGCAAAACCTATACACCATAAGCACAGCCCAGGTAACAGAAACGGAGTATTTCGAGCAGTAACAACCTTATATTGGTCCAGTATCACATCCGGCGTCACCCGACTACATAGCCCTTTAACCAAACAGAAAGTAACACAAACGAATTACAGCGCAATCTGGTTACGCTTGAAAACAATCGAACCAAACACCACCACCATAAGTGCACAGAACATACGACAAAACAATCACATGTTTACACACGTTCACAGAATGCCATGTGTGACGCCTGTCTTCCTAGGAAGATACTGTTGCACAAGAATTAACTTGGGCTGGCTACATTTAGGTTATCAAAAGATCTCAATGATTGAATGCTAACTACGAAGATACCCATTGCAACAAAGTGGAGGAGCCATTTTAATCGTTAATTTAATAATAGATTGGACCTATGGCAGATGGGCTAAGGTTAGGTTACTCTACAGAACTGAACCATAAGTCAGGATTGCATCCACATTTACTGTCCTTTTCCGGTTTTGTATCAGATTGATCCCTGTCCTGATCAACGCTAGAATCAGAAGCTTCTCTTCTCTCTTGGTGAAGAGTTTGTTCATTCTCGTCGACAGGACATGGAGAATCTTCAGCAGTTGGGCCTGTTGGTGCTTCAGACGAGGGGCCTGTTGGGTTATTGGCCTTGTTAAATAGTAGTTTCTTCACAGCTGGCTGGTGAAGAACTGAAAATAGCACAACATTAGTAGTAAGTAATATAATGTCCGCAAAAAAAAGGTAGTAAGTATAATGGACACAAGACCAAACCAATTTGTAAGGTATAAGAGACAATGACAGGAATCACCTATCATTTGCGCAAGTGATGTAAGGCTCCAAGTGACGAAGTAGCAACAAATTGCCTGGCCAGGAGAAAATTTTTAAAAAGGCATTTCAATGATCAAACATTTGAAAGCTAGGCAGAATGTAACAAAGTCAGAAGCATTTGGAATTTGTGACACTTATGTGTTTGAATATTTATATCAGTTTACTGTGAGAGCAAAAGCCGCTATATACTATACAATCAAGGAAATGAAACAAATTGACTAGCTGGTAACATGTGAAATCTTAAGAGCTACATAGAACTAGTTTTTGATGAAGCAGTGATGGATATCGTGCAATAACTGATCCCAAATCCCATACCATAACCCAAAAGTTAACGCTACTAAAGTCTAACAGAAGGTTATGCACACATATTTCAAAGAGCAGAATTGGGTCTATCAAAGAATTTGAATGGAATTTTTTTTACAACCTACCTCCATATTAAAATTTGTTATAGGAACAATAGATTAAGATTCCCTAGTGAACTGCATGTGCTCAATAATGCATGTCAATTAGGAGATAGAAATGTACATTAGAACGGAATAACATAAAAATAAGTCAACTCGAGAGTTGCTAAGTTTCACAGCTAAATATCCTTTTTCTTTCAAAATATGACATTATGGATCCAGACTACCGTTGGTTTCTTTCAGTGCGTTCTCACCTCCTCTTACGGCAGGTTACCTCCTGATATGCAGGCTCTATGGAGCACATTAACGAAGACAGGGGATACTACAACTACTGACAAAGTTGGCCAATAACGAAATATCTCAAAATTGACCTCTTCGCAGTGCCATTCATCAAAGAGAATTTATATCAAATCAAACAACTCTTGATTATCTATGGTTTCAAAAATAAGTTATGCCCTCACATGTAGTGTCTTTTATTTCGTAGGAAACCAGAAATAAAACTGGAATACATGGAGACAATCATTAACCCAAGCATCACAAAACTAAAAAAAAAGAAGAGAAAAACTCGACCACGAGAGGAGACTCCACCGGGCTTTGTTTTAAAAAGGTGGCGTGCTTCGAACCCTGATCAGGACGGAAATTTCAACGACTTCCGGAATACAACGCTCTAACTGGTCCACCGCGAGAAGTTAGGCAGGCACCACAAAACTAGAAACATGTACCCAGTACATAGTTTAAAGGTGCTCTGGTAAGTGTGTATAGAGCAAAAGGTTCCACCACACAAATTCTCGTCTGATGGCATCTTGTATTACTGGTATAGCTAACAAAATATGATATACTTAATAAGGTTCAAGCATTAGCAAATACAATATAATAGTGTAATACAATACATTTACCTTTGGAAAGGTTGCTGCGAACGGGAATGTTAGAACTAATAATATTCTCACAAAATCAGCCCTACGGGATCTTTTGATCTTTGAACAATGTAGAAAAAACTGCCAAAAATTATGATTAGTTAGCAGTTTAAAGTTTAAAACTGAAGTGATCCAAGAGGACAGAAGGAAACACTCGCAAAGAAGTGTCCAAATGTGCCTCAGACCCCGTATAAATAAATTAATAAACCAACTATATATGAGTAGGCATCAGCCAAATAATAAGGTACAGAAAACTGCTACTAATAGCACTTAACCATTATTCAATAACGGATCTTGACTCATTATTGTGGGATGTTGGTGTGTGATCATTTGCAATTCTTGAAATGATAAAGAAAGATAAATAGATGACCATGATCTCAAATATATAACATTAGTCATCTTACAGCAGCAGCACATCAATGACGAAAAATGGAAAGACCATATCCATTTATTTACAAATGGAACTTCAGTAACAAGACACACAAAATAGAAAGAGAAAAAACTGCATGGAGGATTCATGAGTAAAAGAGGTATAGCCCTGCGGAACGTGCTTTTCTGAAGTGCCAAAGTGGTACACCGCAGACATATACCATGATTCTGGTAAGTGTGGGTTGATATTTGTGAGAAACACATAACTCCCCAACGTTTCGAGGGTCCCGTCAACTACAAAACTGGGAATGTAACCCTCTAACCTTTGCAAAACCATTTAAATGGTCCCCTTGGGTGGTTTTGGGCCAATGACTAGTGTCAAAAACTTGTTTAAAAATCTCCTCCACCCCCTAAACTTTTGAGGCTCGGCTACATAACCCGGTCAACTATATAACTTGATATCTAGCGCCCCAAAGTATTAAGTACCGCCTAAATCATTCCCTGCACATGGAAGATGATGTGGCACTGACCCCATCCCTAACACACACAGAGCAAGAGCATGACCTGCTAGTCACCTGTTCAAATTGATGCGAAATTGCCACAGAGCTAGAATAGAGCAAAGAGACTAGTAGTGGGACGTACTTTTATCTGAAATATCTGTTACCTAGTTGTGTGCGTGTGTAGGCGGTGGGGTGGTGGGGGGTGTGTGCCTGGTGGGGTGGTGGGGGGTAGGGGCTGCTTCTGATGGTGAAAACAAAGAACACATCACATAATGATCTTTCCACATGGCATTAACAGAGGCTCAGTTGACAATCTAAAGAAAATTAACAAATCAAATGTTCAAAGCATGCAACCTCTACTCAATCTAAATTTTATAGCACAAGAAGGAACATACATATCCATCAGAAGATTAAATACTGCACATACCTCAAATCTAAGCAACAGAGATAGTGATGCCATAGCCGGAAAGATGAATAAGGCATCAGGAGTCGTCAGATCAGTAAACCAGAATGCACCGCCCTCTTTTAAAGATGGTAGTTTCTGAACCATGTTTGATATCTAGAAGCATTACAGATAAATGAAATCTCTTGTGTGTTGGATAAGCCTTGCACTGTTTGGTCTTTGTGGGGCTGGTCCTTTTGTGGGGCAGCTGCTGGTCCTGCTTGTAGGACAGCAGTTAGCATCTTTGAACAGCAGTCCTTGTGGGGCTGCAGATGCTCTGTACCTTTGGTCAATAGTTAGGCAGCAGCACATGGTTCTTATGACCTGCTGTGGAGTGGTGGTCTTGCTGCCCTCCCTAGGACAGCATGTGCTGGTAGTGCTGGTGGTTTTTGCTGTCCACTTGGACAGCATCTTGGACTAGCATATTAGAATATGCTAGGGGGCTGGCAGCAGCCTATAAATATGTAAGCTCAGCCCCTTGGGCTGGCATCGCATTGTGAAGAGAAAACAGAAAAATTGCCCCAAACTTCTAGTGTGATCCTCTCTAGATGAGAGTAACCATTGAGCTACTAACATTGTGAGCTGGAAACAGAGATGTCAGTAGTGGTGACAAAACATGTGCATCAAAGATGAATGATGTTTCGACACTTACAGCAAAGTAAAGAGACATAAAAGTATATGGCGTCAAAATTGCAACAAGTGCCAGAGGACCAAAACTGTGTGAACAAAAGCAAGCATATAGATGTTTGTTAGCGAAAACTATGCAAGCTCCCGAAAGCAAGCAGGAACACCAACCGTCTCCCTAACTATGAGATAACAAAAGCATAAAGGGATGGCACCAGCTATGTACAATTTTTTTTACAAAAAACAAGGACAATCGAGTGCAAGATAGTCATTGTGTCTGCCTGTGCCGAGACATGCAGCCATGGCAAAATGTGTATCAAAGCTGGCCACGCCTGCATTTTTAGCACATAACAGTATAGCTCACATAAAATGAACTTTTTAGAATAACAAATCCACAATCAACAACGAACTGAAGCACTAATTAAAGAATCAGATGTGTTATATGACACCATGTGCTAAGTCTGCTTTTCAATTATATGATGCATGGATGCATAATGCAAATAAAAAATTTCATAAAGCTTTAACTTTTGACATGGATAACCCATAACATAAATGCTTGTAATGTCATACTATAAAGCATATACTCTAACCCAAAGCATTTCACCCCCTTCAATCAGAACTGATTGTTGCCTCAGATGTCAGATGAGGCAACCTAACATCAGTACCAAATGATCCAGTCTCAAACAGATCATGATTGAACAGAGGAAAGGAAAGGTAAGGGAACCACAAAACATTGTCTTCCCAATTTCATGTTAACATTGAACACAGTACTAGACTTGCTTTCATTCAGTAAGAAGCCAATAGCGGCTTAAATATTAGGCCATCCACTGCAGGGGAACACACTTTATAATGTCACAATGTAAACGTAAGTGAAGCATTTCACATAAGTTCATACCTTTTACAGAAAGAAAGCGTTCTTTCTTCAGCTTCCTGTTCTGATTTCTCATCCTTAGCCTGCAGGAAGATCATGTACAGCCATGTTTTTCGGCAACAAAATGTAAATAAATATTGTAAATTGAAATAGGAGTAGCAAGAAAGCTAATGCATTAAATATTTATAACTAGATCAAGCACGAATAGTATCATGATACATACACTCTTTGTCAGCTTTGTAATTGCGGAAAGTTCCTCACGCGCCACCTGTTTAAGTTCAAAAGTGACAGAAAACAGGTTTAATACTCGTCAAGTTCCTCATAACATATTAAATCTAGAATTTATTTCAGTTGCATTTCTAATGTTTTAGGACTTATTTGGAATGCAGGGACATCATTTAAAACAGTTGACGTCATATGTGAATCTGGCAAAAATTCCAGATTGCAAAATCTAAACAAGGCCTTGAGATAGCCAATCGCTTCTTACACTTGGATCTGCTTAGCACACATTTATCAGTGGATACTGCATATATGCTACTACCTCCGGTCATCATTATATGACACTTCGGACAGACAATTTGGCTTGAGTCCAGTTCATTTCTTGTATCCGAAACGTCACCTAAAGATGAACGGAAGTAGTACTATGTGATGCAGAATTTTTTATTTGTGAATCATCACTACTCAAACCCCATGTTAGAAATGGGTATTAGATCAGTTTAATCTGTTGGATGGAAGATTCTTTAAAGTCCATATAAAAGAAATTGCCCAATTCCCTCATGAAAACGTGGTGCGAAAACGACATAATTAAGTGATCCGGCTTACCTACTACCTAGGATTCTCAATATTAGTGTATATATTTTTTCCCTAGCAATTCTAAAGCAGAAAAATAAAGAGAGGTAATATTCCTAAATAAAATCTTACCAAAATTCGTTTTCTGATTGTGAGCATCAATGTGAACAACACAGATCGTAGCAGCACGGTGGAGACAGCAATGGAAAGCCACCTACGGTTCAAAAAGACCGCCAATCGAGAAGATGATAAAAATTCCACAAGCACACCAAATCGACAAACCCCCAACTAAACCCTCACCAGTTGAGCCCGGTGAAGGAGTGGACAGCGCCGATGAGGTTCTGCACCGCCTCCACGGATAGCGACGAGTCCCCCGCGACCCACGCCACCTCGCTGGGAAAGTTCGCCGGGGCCACGGGCGCCGCGGCGGCTTCGGTGAGGACGGAGCCCGCGTCCGCCACTCGATAGGGAGGCAAGGAGGAGAAACCGCGGCGGGATAGACCAGCTGCAGCGAGGGGAATGCCAAAGGGGTAGCGGGTTAGGGTTTGGGCTGCTGATCCGGATGATTGGGGGAGTGGGAATTGGGATGACCGGAACAGGGGCTGCGGGGGATGAAGGGGGGATGGGGTGGTTGCGGTTGCGGCATCGCCGGAGCGATGCGCGGTGAAGAGGTGGGGAAGCGCGGGGTGGATGCGGCCGGAGAGGCGGGAGGCGAGGCTTCTCCGCGCGGCCGCGGCGAGCGCCATGGCTGCGCAGCGGGAGAGGGAGTGGCGGCGCGGCGGGAGCAACGCCGTGAAGTGTAATTGGTTGGAAGTGTGGATGCAGGTCCAGAATACCCAAGCACAAGTTCTTGTCGAGGACAGGACGCGTGTCGATTGCTGAGACCTTGGTCGCTCGGCGCGTCTCGGCGAGACGGGAGTGACAGCCAGCCTGTTTGACTTACGAATCTTACGATTGTCAGACAACATAACTTTTTCCTCAAGACTAATCTATCTATATATATACTATAAATATCCAAAACTTTCGAGACCGACGGGCCCACAAATCAGCCACAGTAGAACTTTTTCGAACCCACGATTTTCGTATGACTCTTTAGTCACACTTCTGAAGAAATCATAAAACATTACGCCTCGTCACGAAAAAAAAACACGCGCTTACGTGAAATCGTTGTGTTCGTAACCAATACGGTAACTGGCCCCGTTATATAATCTTATTTTCTATTAAACGTATTTTTCTATTAAACATGTGTGTCGTACGTGAGTTCTTGCTAGTCAACATAAATTATCAGTCAATAGTTTTTTCTCTCACAACAAATCAGCATAAGCCATCAGCATAAGTCAAGCGAACAGGTTCAACGGTTCTTTGGCTATTTTGCAAAAAGAACCTCTAATTTCAACGGTCCAACTTGCAGCTCAAACCCTACCTCTCGATCCCTCGGGCTTGGCGGTGCGCGGATCGGACGTAGCTCACCCGCTCGCCTCCGCTCACCTGCTTCCGTAGTGGCCATGGTTGGCATCTCTATCTCCTTCCCTCTATTCTCTCTGCCATTCTCGGGGCCATCGGCACGATGAGCCCCCGTAACGAACAGGCCACGTGAGCTTGTGGAGCTCGACGTTGAGGGTGAGCGGCGGTGTACATTAGAGAGGATGGAGCGGACGGAGGCACAGCGGCAGTCAGGCCCCTCCTCAATGTGGTCGTTGCGCGATAGGGGTACTACTGGGCCCACTATCAGAGGGGATGGCAACCGACCCAGATCCACATCTGATAAGGTTGTGGACCGATCTAAAGATGGCCCATAAGGAACCCACGACATGGAGAACAAGTTTGATGAAGGTGTAGTTTACTTGAGTTTGAATATCCCGGATATTTATACAAATCTATTTGAATACGATTTGTGATTCGTAATCTAGTAGGTTTAGATTGAAACCGACTTCTAAACTCTAAACTGTCGGCCTATATAAGGCGGTCTAGGTCGACTCCATGAGGGGTAACCAATACATTGTAATCATAGAGCTCGCCATTACTTCTAGAAGAATTGCCGAACACAAGCAATACAAACCACCACCGACACAGGACATAGGGTCTTACACCTCTGGGTAGCCCGAACCTGTCTAAATCTTGTTCCCTAGGTCACCTTCAAGCTACTCAACTTGGTGATTCCCCTCCTATAAATCTACCACTCGGGTATTCCCTAGTGGATTGCCGGGACTTAGATCTGACAGTTGGCACGCCAGGTAGGGGCTTTTGTTTCGTTTTCCATTCAGTTAGCTTGGTGAAAGATCGATCCAGCATCACCTTTCAGGCGAGCATGAAGGACAACCCCAAGAACTTCCCGGGGATCAACTTCTTCGCCGACTCCAGCAGCTCCAGTTTCGCGAGCGCCAGCGAAATCTGCATCAGCAAGCTCAGGCGCTTCCCCCGACGTCGCCGACCCGATCCTACCGCAGGTCGAGCAACTCAGCCTTCAGGAACGGATCCCCGATCCGCTTCCTCGATGTCGAGTCCCATCGCCCGATGAGATCGTCGTCGTGCTAGATCGTATCAACGCCACCCTCGCGGAGTGTATCACTTTGTCCGAACAAACGTTGGATCACTCGAGAAATCGGCTACCCTTCGGGTTCAAAAATACAGTGGTCGACTACTCTAGCCGCGACCCACGACGTGCGACCCACGTGGGTGATAACCACCTAGACGAGTCAGAAGGCCGGAACCCCCGCAATCACACGAGGGCCGACTACAACAGATGAAGGTACGTATACTGACCAGATCCAGATCTCCGTGACTAGTTGTGGAGAAGGGACCGTGCCATACGCAGGGACCTGGACAACAGTCACATGATGAGTGATGCGGTCGAGCTGGAGCAACGCAAGCGTTACAACCGCAACTACGGCCGACCCGAAAGACAGGGTGCTCGACCCCAGTACAGCGACGAAGAAAATGATCGTCGCGCTAGACGTGAGCTCGAAGCGCGGGATCGCTATGATCGCCGATATGACTCACCATGCGACCAAGAGCATTGCCCCGACTACCAACCCCCTCACAGAGGGCTTCACGACTTTCACACCACAGCTTCATGCGCGTAAAGTGGCCTGAGTCCTGCAAACCTGCCATGGTCTACAAGTTCGACGGCCGCTCCGACCCCAAATTATGGCTCAAGACATACTTCACCGCGGTAAAAGCCACACACGACCCGCCTGATCAGGTGGCTGCCTACTTCCTTGTGATGCTAGTCAAGGTGGCTCTACTTCGGTTGTCCATGTTACACAAGCACTCTATCAACACCTGGACTGACCTTTGCAAAGCTTTAACTCAAAACTATCAAGCCACGTACACCCAACCACTATCCAGATTTGACCTGGACTTGGTAAGGCAGTACAAGGGGGAGACCTCAGGGAGTACACCAACCACTTATTCGACACCCGCAACAAGATGCAGCCTTCAGGAGAGGCCTCAATGATGCAGCCTTCTTCTGAACCATGTTCAAGATCGATCCCAGTGTAGTGAGAGAGATGATGAAAGTGGTTGAGCTGGAGGCCAATGCCGATGCGTCTGAGCAAGCTCAATTTCGCCCCAAAGAAAGAAGAACCGACTACCAAGATTGGCCAGGTGATGACCCAGAGAAAGGAGAGCCAAGGCGCAGGCAGACTCAGACAGACAACATCATCACAGTCACGAAAAGTGATGCTAAGGTTGAATCCAAATCCATACCTGAAGAGCCCGCACCTAGATGAGCTGTGTCCCTTCCACAAGGATGCAAAACACACGTTCCGCGACTACTACACCTTGAAGAAGGAATTGGGAGTACCACCGCCCCCCTAAGAAGCCACACTACAACGAGTGCCGTGGCACAATGTCCAAAGTGTTAGTTGACGGGGGCAGCGCCCTCAACATCATCTTCATCAGCACCATGAAAAGCATGGGGTTCGACTACAGAAGGCTGCACCAGTCGGAGCACCCATTCTTCGGCATCCTACCGGGGACAGCCTCTTACCCAATAGGACGAGTCACCCTCCCAATCACCTTCGGCACGCTTGATAGCTACAAGACGGAGCATCTCCACTTCGAGGTGGCCGACTTCCACAGCTCGTACCACGCCATCTTTGGCCGGCCCATGTTGGTCCGCTTCATGGCGATACCAAACCACACCAACTTGCTGATGAAGATGTCGGCCCCCAGGGGAGTCCTAAGCATCTAAGGCGACGTCAAGACGTCGAACGAGTGCGATGGCGAAGCAGTGCGCCTCACGGAGCTATCCCGACAGCTTACCCGGAACAAATACAAAAGATAAAAAGTTACCAGAACAAATACAGAAGATAAAAAATCCATTCTCTACTAGTGTAACATCCCTAACAATATATAGCAATCATAAACCCGGCCAGATTCTGGCTTTTGTTCGCGCGAATGGTTTGGGCTTCGGCAATTACATCTCATGGATGTGTCTGTACAGTGGATGGGCTCGATGACGACTCAAGGACCCGGCAGATCGGCACAACATCCGTATTAAGAGCTGTTTTACAATGATTGGAGAGATACCCAGAGGTACCTGAAAGTACCCGATATTTTGAGTAAAAAATTAAATTAAATAGAAAAAGGTCATTGTGGTAATCTCACGAGAAAAGATTCAGATTTGTGGGAAGATTCTGAGGAAAAACTCTTGGGGGGAATCAAAGACCAAGCTCCGGTGGAGGAGGAGAAAAGACGGTGAAAAAACACATTTTTTCACCACGGGAATTCGGACGGTGGAAACAAATGAAGTACCGAGAGGTACCTAAATAGAGGTACCTGGAGGTACCCAGAGGAACCAAATTCGTGGGACCAAGTACTAAAAATGATGGGACACAATTTTGATTTAATATTTTTTTCAAAAGTAGAAAAGGGCATAAGGGTAATTTCTCGTGGTGAAAAAATGTGTTTTTTCACCGTCTTTTCTCCTCCTCCACAGGAGCTTGGTCTTTGATTTCCCCCAAGAGTTTTTCCTCAGAATCTTCCCACAAATCTGAATCTTTTCTCGTGAGATTACCACAATGACCTTTATCTATTTAATTTAATTTTTTACTCAAAATATCGGGTATTTTCAGGTACCTCTGGGTATGTCTCCTAGCATTGTAAAACAGCTCATTCCTCATTAATATATACCGGTATAATTAGGGTTAATTCCCCAACCAATCTGACACGTCGGCGCCGGCGCCCAACATCCATAGTACGGTAGATATTTATACCAGTATATAATTAGGGTTCACTTGATCAAGAACTATAATCTGACGCGGCGGCGCCGACGCCCATGGATAGCCAAGCGACGCAAGTAGCCGCTCCTCCGGCGACCGCCGCCGCTAACTCTCCGTGGATGCTGCTCGCACCATATGGCAAATGCCGCAGAAGCAACGCCGACGAGGGCTTGTACTTCACCGCCGCCGACCCCAGGACAGCGGCCGCCGCGCACACCTCCAAAGGCCATCTCATCCGCGTCGCCCTCCACCGCGCGCCGCCGCCGGCGTTGTCGCGCGTTTGCCTCCACTTGGCGCCGCCCGTCATGAACGCCTGTTCCACGGTGGTCGCGGCCCACGGCGACACCATGCTCATCCATACGCCGGCGCCGGAGCCAGCGACCCCGCACGGCCGCTGACCCTGTCGCTGCTCGATATCCCAGGCTGGCCGAATAGGAGCGCCACCGGCCTCTTGCGCCGTGGCGATGCCGAGCTCGTGGTGGCGGAGCTCAGGATGGCAAAGGCAGAGGACGACCCGACGCCGCGGAGGCGCCCGAGCCGGAGGTCCTCCTGTTCCGCTCCGGCAGGTGGTGCGTGGAG
Organism: Echinochloa phyllopogon; assembly: GCA_033239725.1. Classification (NCBI taxonomy): domain Eukaryota; kingdom Viridiplantae; phylum Streptophyta; class Magnoliopsida; order Poales; family Poaceae; genus Echinochloa; species Echinochloa phyllopogon. The sequence continues at coordinate 20,447,487 of BTCW01000016.1, forward strand.
CGGCCGCGGGTCATCCATGGCCTCCACTGCAAGGACTGGGAGCTGCTGCTATCCTCGTGGGAGAGCGCCTCCGTCGTGCCGCTTGGCGACGAGCTCCTGTGCTGGGTGGACTTCCGCCGCCGGGGCGTCATGATCGCGGACGTGTTCAACGAGAGGCCTACGCTGCGGCACGTGCCGTTCCCTGCGGGCGGGTTCTGGTACATGTGCATCGCCGGCGGCGGCGCGGTGAAGCTGCTCGACTTCTTCTCTGGCTGCAACTGCTCCAGGCGCGGGTGCTCCGATCATTCCTGCGGTATCCACACCAGGACGCTGAAGACGGACTGCATGGCATGGGTCACGGAGAGCTCGGTCGACGAATCCACGGAGCTGTGGATCCTACATACCTACAATTTTGGCTGCGCGCGCGTTCAGCTGGTGTACCCCGTCGTCAGCACCACAAACAACGGCGGCAGCCCTCTTTTGTTTCAGGCGAGTTCGCCACACAACCTACAATAGATATAGCAAAGTGAGGCACACAGCGGTGCTACCGTCGCCATGTTATTATTTATTAGGCGCCCTCATCATCTCTATCCTCGTGGTAATTGTTTATTCTAGTGTGACCGTCAACGTATACCAAAGAGAATAACTTTTTAGGAGAAGCAATTATCAAATCAAAATCTATCTGTAGAGGGCCCCTCTTCAAATATCATCCGTTTTCTATTCGACGAAGTTCCGTTTTATTGTAAAAAGTTAGGTTAGGGGGTTACGTAGTCCAACCCTCATAGATGAGGGGATGATCTCGACTTTTTCCCATTTTGTTTCGGGTGTTCAATGAGCTAGGGGAGGTGACAAATAGGGCGGCACCAGGCCGCAATGCAAGGGTAAAGAGGATGCTGCTGTTTCAACAATCCTTTCTTCCATGCTTGCTGAATGGAGCCGGTGAGTATAGGTGAGGTGAGGCCACGGCGGCAACATCAAGACACGACACAAGGCAAAGTGAAGGCTGTATTTTTGACATGGAGAGCTGGGCGCTGTGATGGGGCTGGAGCGACACCAGGACATACTCCCTCTGTATCATATTTAGAGGTCGTTTATGACATGATTGTGCATACCAAGTAGTACATGGGGGGTGTTCACTTCCTGAAAAGAGGGGGTGAAAGTTTGGTGAAAATGTCACATCGGACACTGTAGCGCACTGTAGCACTTTCGTTTGTTTGTGGTAAACATTGTCCTACCATAACCTAACTAGGCTTAAAAGATTCGTCTCGTCGTGTACATCAAAACTATGCAATTAGTTTTTTTATTTACCTACGTTTAGTGCTCCATGCATGAGGAGAGAGATTTGATGTGATAGTGAATAGTGAAGTTTGGAGAGAAAAAGTTTGGGGAATTTTTGGAAGTGAACACCGCCATGGATGCATATATTGCGAATAGAGGCCAATGAGTAAAGACGAAAAGAAAATTAATCACTACTTATGACTTACAATTTTTATGCGTTACGGTGATTGGCCGGTGATAACTATCACCTGACATATAGGTTCCTTATGATACAACCTGTCCATTTGAGTTTTAGTCTTTCACTCGGCACATGTGTCACATTTTTGGTATTCTTTCAGCGGGAGGTGACATCCCCATCGACAATAAGACACATGTGGTGATTTCATGATTTCAAGGTCAGATTTGCCGGTCCAGTCTCTTGAAGGTGCCAGGTAGCGATAATATACATGTATTCATAGGGGTGAATGTGCGAGCGTGTGAGTATCTGCCGTCTGTACTGATTTTCCTAAAAAGAAGTTGGAGAGCGTCGTAATTTGTGTGCATGATAGAATCTTTAAAAGGAGGTGGTGGCGATAGCATGTATCCTATTTTACTCGGGAACTAATAGAAAATGCAGAGAGCAAACACATCTCTCCACTCTAAGCTCACACGATTCCTGACGTCTATCTTTTACATACACATCTCTCTCCTCCACATCAGCCGGTGAAGTCGCTAGACTTTTAAAAACGCCCCTGATTGATGGACACGATCATCCAAAAGGAAGGCACCCTTACTCTCTCTGTTCCATATAGATTTACGTTGTCATACAAATTAGTGAAAGAGGCAAATAACCATAGTACCCTTAATAATTGAAGGATTACATTACATTTATTTGAGCAGGTTGTCTTGTCAGTTTGGGTGGGCAACGCCTCGTGTTGGTGGTAAAAGAATATTATTTGACACCTTATTTTTATAGCATTGATGGTAATGTGTGCCTCACGAGTGGTCTAAATACTAGGCGATGACTTTTTTGTGGATTACTTTTAAACCTTAGAAACACAGTCTTCATGGCACAAAAGGAGTAGTTTAGTGTTATCTTCTCTGGTTGGAGAGGATTTTTTGTGTTGAGAAGACATGCCTTGTGATCGCGACTCTACACAACACAAATAGGAGGTACTACTACACTTGTAGTTTGTGGCATCAGAGCAAGTCTAACATAGACATACAACAACGTTGACTTGAGATAAAAAGTTAACTTAGACGTAGATTCTAGGGAGCATAAAGAGAGTTGCAGAATTTTATACTGTTTGCTAGAGCTCTGAGACATGTACGATGCCTATCTAAATTTTTGATAAATCATGCAATAGTTAGATTGTCAAAAATGAACTTTTCGTCTCAAAATCTATACTATACAGATCCAAAACTTTCGACAGTCGACAGACCCACCAATTATTGAAACATTATCCCTTCTACGACCGTACCTGTTAGGCTATTTTTTCGTCAAACCACAACTGACGAAATAATCCGAACCCAGGACTACTTATTGTCAAAATATACTAGCGTAAGACAAAATCTGAAGAGTAATGTGTGGAGCGGCATATGTCCACAGTCTACGGACTGTCGGAGTATCCTTCCCGCGGCCGTTACCACCTGTTTGTGGCCTACCGCAAACCGTCGATGCCCTGTGTTTCAAATACATCTTCTGGAAACATTCTGTAAGTCCCTCCTACCTGACAGACTCAGTTTTTTTGACACGCCAGATAGAATCTGTTGGGACTACGATCCCACGTAAATCCCGTCTTGAACTCCAAGTTCATGTTCATGGAACCCGACCTATATATATTTCTCGAGAGGCTCGATGCCAAATCTAAACAAGTATTGCTCACGCTCGGCCTCTAGCTACTTCCCAAATCTCTTCTCCGTAGTAGGTACCGCCTGTTTCCCTTTTATTCGCTTCACTCGAACTTGGCGAGGCGAATTGTTTTTTCCCTTTTTGGCGAAGCGAATCCAAGTACATATTGATCGATTTGTTTTTTTTGGCGAAGCGAAACCAAGTACGTATGGATCGATTTGTTTTTTTTCCTTTTTTCTACAAACGCGATGGACCTAGAGATGGTGATGCTGGAGCTGCTGATGCAGATGGAGGACGACCACTCGGCAGCGACGGCGTCCGGGGCCGGTGGCTTCTTGGCGCACGGGTGATGGGTGTCGAAGGAGGACGGCGACGCGGTGCAGCTGAAGGTGGAGATGCCGGGACTCGGGAAGGAGCACGTGAAGGTGTCGCTGGAGAAGAACGTCCTGGTGATCATTGTCGAGGGTGTGAAGGATCTCGAGGACGGCGACGCCCAGGTCCCCGTGCGGTACAGCCGGTGCTTCAAGCTCACACAAGATGTCTTCAAGATGGATCGAATCACGGCGGAGATGAGCAACGGCGTGGTCAAGGTCACCGTCCCCAAGATCAAGGAGGAGGAGCGCGAGGACCTGTTCCAGGTCAAGGTCGAGTAAGGGTGCCGGCAAGCCGGGCATCGTCCAGGTCTCGGTAGTTGTAGTTGCAATGGATACCGTAGTTGGAGTGCACTGGTAATAAGTTTAGTTTAGTGGAGTAGTCATAGCTTTCTTTTTATGGCGGTGGTGTTGTCTCGTGCCTGAATCTCATGTATGAGGCGGCCCTATTACCTTTTTGTTCGTCCTGTAGTGTGCAGAGTTTAGTTTCTTGGATGGTGATAGATATATAATGATCCTGTTATGAACTAACAACGGCAATGGCATGGTACTGATCGGCATCTATCTATTCTTGTTGTTCTTGTGGGTTAGCATTATTGCTACTTGCTGGACTTGCTGATGGTTCAGATTTGCTGCTATGTTGCAGCGTGCAGCCTTTCCCTGTTCGTCCTGTTGAGTTTCTTGGATCGCGGTGGTGATTATCTGTTATGAACTTCGAGTCCATAACAAGAGCCTAATTACTGGCATCTATGAACATTGATTGTCCATTGGCTAAATCAATCCATAATTTTGTGTTAAATTCCATCTGGGTTCCCAAAACTGTAGCACTCCACGATATATGTACGACCTAAATGTGTCCTAATGGGAACACAGTCTACCCATAACATTAGGGGGCTAATGTTAACACAGCAACCAATTGTTTTCAAAGGAAAAAAATAGCAACCAGTTGGGGAGCATCATGAGAATTGATTATAGATCAATTGGTAAGGTTCCTTATGATACAATCTGTCCATTTGAGTTCTTGTCTTTCACTTGGCACATGTGTCGTATTTTTGGTATTCTTTCAGTGTGAGGAGACATCCCCATCCACAACAAACAAGACGCATGAGGTAGCGATAATATACATGTATTCATAGGGGTGAGTGTGCGTGCGTGTGAGTATCTGACGTCTGTACTAATTTTCCTAAAAAGGTGGAGAACGTCATAATTTGTGTGCATGAGAATCTTTTAAAGGAGGTGGCGGCGCTAGCATGCATCCTATTTTACTCGGTAAATAGTAGAAAATGCAGAGAGCTAACACTTCCCTCCACGCTCGTCTCACACGATTCCTACCGTCTATCTTTTACATACACATCTCTCTCTCCTCCACATCTGCTAGTGAAGTTGCTGGTCTTTTAAAAACGCCCCTGAATGATGGACACGATCATCCAAAAGCAAAGCTCCCTTACTTACTCGCTCCGTTCCATAAAGATTCTCTGGTTGGAGAGGACTTTTTTGTGTTGAGAAGACGGGCCCTGTGACCGCACAACTCGGGACGACACAGATAGGAGGTACTACTGCACATGTAGTTTGTGGCATTAGAGCAAGTCTAATATAGACATACAACAATGTTGGCTTCAGATAAAAAGTTAACTTACACGTAGACTCTAGGGAGCCTAACCAAGATCACCTTATTTTTACTCCCTAAGCCCACCACTCACAAACCCGTCACTTTCACCGTTCAATAACATAGAACAAATTCTATAAATGTTATGACTAGACCACTTTCTCTCTTTTAAAGCAGTTGCAGCTTTTGTAGGTATCTTTGACACCCGTCGAGCATCCAACTTTACTGTCTGTTAGGATACGAGGTGGAGAGCCAAGGCCTAGTTGGAGTTTTAAACACAATAGAAAACTCTAAAACAAAAAAACAAAGCAAGAAAATAAACAAAGCTTCAATCTTTCTCTTGGTCCATGTTTCAATATTGCATTTACTTTACGCAGCACTAATCCATCAGCATTTTCACTCGCTTAGAATATTGATGTCGGAATCGTCCTGCCATATATAAAACTTGTCTTCTATTACTCGCTATACCTTGTTGCACTTTAAAACACGTACAGATAATGAATGCGAGGCCAAAGGATTTCCAAGGCGACACCCCCAACGATTGAGGCAGGAATATGTCGTTCTCGCCAATCTGCCGAGCTGGAGTTAGGTTTTCAGCCGGGGAACCAATAACTTTTGTAGAAACTACCATAACAATGCCTTAAAGGAGGGAAATGGTGTCCAAGCAGCGCTGCCATTCTTAATGCAGGGAACCATTTCCGGATTGCTATAGTGGTTGTTCACCTTGTGGTGCTAGCTGTTGGGTTTAAAGAAGAAAAGTAATACCCTTTCTTGTTGCTGGTTCGGGTAATAGTTGAGTTCGTTCAGAACTCTTGCCATCACGATCACATCGATCAGAATCACATGCACCAATCAGCGAACCATAAATTCACAGTATCACAAAAAATCAAGCAGAAAGCTAGAAACACACATAGTCCCCATTTATTGAACGTACGTATACATACCAACATACCCAATATTGGGAAGAACACATGCACGTACGTGCAAGATACATGAGGGATCACTTGTTCCTCGACCGGCGCACGATCGGCAGGACCTTGGACACCAGCGTCGCCGGCCGGCTTCACGTACCCACTCCCCGCCGCTCCGGCCGGCGCCGCCGGCAGCCCCAGGTACACCGAGCTCCCCGGCAGGCTGCTCGTCCACTTCTTCCACGCCCTGGTGAACCCTTCCACGTTGCTGGCCCTGTAGCTGCAAACGGGGTTGTTGTAGAACTGGACGTGCACGCGGTCGAACAGCCCCGTCCGTAGCGCCTCCCCCAGCATCCTGTCCGGGAACGGGCACTGCGGCGCCGCCGTGACCCACACCTTCTTCTTCCCCTTGTTGCTGTAGCCTTTCAGATACCTGGCGAGGTCGTCGTAGTGCTTGGATCCCCCGTGCTCAATGTCGAAATCGACGCCGTCGAGCACGGCGGTGCCGAACGGCCGGGTCTTGGAGGAGCGGCCGCCGAGGTAGACGTCCCAGATGTGGTCGGCGACGGCCTTGGCATCGGCCTTGGAGGCGAGGGAGTAGTCGCCGAAGCCGCCGCCGATGGCGAGGAGGACGAGGATGTTCTTGGACTGGCAGTACTTGATGTCCGGGCCGACGGCGCTCCAGGCATGGCCGGTGAGGTCGAGCTTGTAGCTGCCGCCGCCGAAGCGCGTGAGGAAGGAGAGGATGACGGTGGAGTAGAGGTTGCTCTCGCAGGCCTTGCGGAGGCTGCCCTCGCTGGACGTCTGGCCCCAGTACACCGTGATCCGCCCGGTCTTGCCGGCCGCCGCCGCCGTGCCGAGGCACGGGAGGAGCACCACGCAGCAGACGGCGGCCATCAAGGCCACGCGAGACGCCATCTTACCCATGCCGCCCATCATCGAAGAATCTATAGCTCAGCTTCGTTGTATATATATGCTTGTATGAAATTTCGACTGTCTTGGTGTATATGATATGCATGGTGAGCATATGCTTTTATAGTGAGCTGGATGGCTAGTTTCCTGTTACTGAAGCGTTCGAGAGTGTGACATGTCATTATCCTCTCATTCTAAGCAAAATGGTACGATGAGATATTAGCCAGATCATGCGATAAGCTTCATTATGTTGAGGTCAATGGGACGTGGCGCATGCATGTAGTCAAATATATATATAACATGCCAGTGGGTTCATTTGCAGCCCAAGCTATTTGCTGACGGACGTATGTACTGACAAACAAGTCAATGATCAACTCTTTATTTACACAATTAATCCGTGTTGCTTCGCTTGTAGGCGTTGATTTCGCTTAGATATATGGTTATCCAGATAAGTTGCTTTGCATTGTGTGCATTTGAAGCTTTGTACATTGTCCTGTTGCCAAACTGATCATAGTTCAGTTGGTAAGTTTTTTACGCTGAAACCTATTCATCAGGGTTCTAGTCCTTGCATTGACACACAGTACTAACGTCGACGATATTTTTTTGGTGGTACCAGACATCCCTATCCACGGTGAGATAGATGCTTGTGCTAACTTCGTAAATCAAGATCGGATCTACCGGCTCAGTCTTATAGAGGTGCTAATTAATAGGCATAGGACTTACGTATATGTATTTTTATGAGTGAGTGTGCATGCGTGTGAGTATCCCACCAGCAATAGTCTTTCGAAAAAAAAAATTCTCTTTTGATACTCCTATTTCCAAATATTAAATATTCTTTTTTGATACTCTTATTTGAGTTGTAGTCCTATACCCAAATCTGAAATATTCTCTTTTGATAATCCTAGTTATGTTGCTGTCTCGGGTTTAACAAGGATGGCCATTAGTCCATTACGATTCTCATGCAGAGTAACTCGAGCAGAAAAGATTGGTGTGTGTATTTGATATAACGTTGATTTTCACGCAGAATAAATATACTAACCAGGAGTATATGAGGACATAATTATTAGATCATAAGTATTCCCACGGTCCTAAAATAATTGTCCATTTAACGTTTAAAATTTATCCCACAAAAATTGTGTGTGTGTTTTTTTTAAGAAATAGAGAGCTTCCATTCATTCAACCAGTAGAGAGGATTACATCTAGAGCTACTACCTCCTGCAGCCACGACGGGAGGCAGTCACTCCACACACACACAGGGTTATCAACCGAGGGGAACTTTGAGCAGCGATAGCAACTTGATTCGCCTCCCTTCTAATCCATCTAATACGAAACAGAGAAAAGCCTCTGCTGAGCTCTCTAATGTCATGCCAAATGCCGGCAATCCGAGACCTATCCATTGACAGCGACTTAATGGCAGCCGCCAGCGTAGCATTATCAACTTCGAGAATGACTCTCTGGTAGCCCTGCTCCTACGCCACCTGCAGCCCTTGGCGCGCTGCCATTGCTTCTACTATCAACGCGTCATCCATTCTCCCCAACCATCGAGCCCGTGCCATCTGAACTTGGCCTAAATGGTTTCGCACCACAACAGCCAGCGATCCATTTCCTGTTCTTGCTTCAAATGCCCCATCAGTGTTGACCTTTATCCAGGTTGCCATGACTCCTTCGGCCGCTGCATGGTCTGATTGCCTTTTAGTCCTAAGCAAATCAGATCTTCCACCATAGTTGGTACATGCTTAGCAGCCGCCATAGGGTTCCACTTGCTCCTCCCATGGCTCCATCCATTGCGGTTCGTCCATAGCGACCATCCACCACAAATAAACAACGCCGCATCCTCCTTCGAGCACAACTTCCTTGTCAACAAGTCCTTCGTCCATGTTGCCGGGTGTAGCTGTGGCAACTTATTCCCACTGATGGAGTAAACAGCATCCCAAAAACGGCGAGCCCAAGGACAATCGACAGCAATGTGGTATAGGTCCTCCACCGGGTTTCCACACATCTCACAGTGGCTCTCCTGGATTATATGGTGACGCTTCAACTCCGCCTTTGATGGCAGGAAGCCATTGATCACTCTACACCAGAATATTCGAACCTTGGGAGGCACCTGAAGTTTCTGCAACACCTTCCACCAATAGTTCGAACTCGACATGCTACCCCCACCATGTTTTTCATCAGCTTTTCGAGACTCCTCCCTCTTAAGCAGGTGATAGGCTGAACGTACCGAATAAATACCAGACCTCTCATGCGCCTATGCCAGCACATCATCATCCATCGTACGGCTCGGCTGAATTTTCAAGATTTCTTCTGCATCCAAGCAAATAAAGGAGTTGCAAATGAGCTGCTCATTCCACTTTCTCTCATTAGGGAGCAGCAACTCATCCACCTTTTGCACGGATACCCCAGGTAGCCGCACTAGGGGCTTCATCGATATCGAGCCTGGTATCCAATTGTCCTCCCAAATATTCACAGAGGACCTCGATACAATCCTCTGGATGACTCCCCTTGCCAACACACATCTCTTCCGTGTAAAATAGCCCTCCAAGTCTCAGAACTCTTCTTCCTTCTAGTAGCTGCTAGGAAATAAGTATTCGGGAAATATTTCCCTTTTAGAACCCTAGAGCAAAGAGCCTCAGGACGAGTTAAGAGCCTCCACCCCTGCTTCCCAAGCATAGCCTTGTTGAATAAGGACATGTCCCTAAACCCCATACCCCCTTCCATCTTTGGGTCAGTTAACTTCTCCCATTTAAGCCAGTGGATCCTGTGGTTATCCACCAAGCTTCCCCACCAATAATTGGATATATCAGTTTTGATTTTCCCACAGATCGGAGCAGGTAATTTGAAACAGCTCATAGAATAAGTTGGGACTGCCTGAGCATTTGCCTTGATCAGAACCTCCCTGCCAGCACAACTCTACAGATTTTCCCCCCAACCATTGATAAAGGTCCTGATCCTATATATCCGGGATATAGTTGAAAACTCGGTCTGCCGTCTTCCCAACTGCAGTTGGTAAACCAAGATATTTCTCCCCCAAGGCTTCAGTAGTGATCTGTAAATTATCATGCACACATTTATTGTCATCTTCACCACAGTTACCACTGAAAAAGATGGCCGATTTTTTCTTGTTGACCATCTGTCCAGAACTGCGCGAGTAATTCTCCAGTACCTGTGAAACCCGAGCAGATCCCCTCTCCGTCGCTTGTGTAAATATTATACAACCATCCGCAAACAATAAATGAGATATCCATGGGGCATGCCTACTCACTCGGGTCTTGTTTAGATCCCAAATTCCACCCCAAATTCCACTATGCAAAAAGAAGATTCTGATCACATCAAAATATCATAACATGCATGGAGTACCAAATGTAGATGAAATCAAAAACTAATTGCACAGTTTTGTTGTACTTTACGAGACGAACATTTTGAGCCTAATTAATCAATGTTTGGATAATTTTTCATAAATACAAACGAAATGTTACAGTGGCACACGTACATCAAGACGTCAAATTTGACACCCAAATTTAGCGTCTAAACAAGGCCTCGGATACCCTTCGCGATATACCTCGAGCCACACTCCTTCAGCATACAAGAGAAACCCTTGGCACATAGCAGGAAAAGGTAAGGGGAGATAGGATCTCCTTGCCTAATTCCTCGAGTAGGCTTAAACACTTCTGAATATTGCCCATTAACTCTGACCGAGAATGAAACCGTGGTAACGCACTTCATGATCAGTTGTCTCCATCGCTCCGAAAAGCCCAATGCCTCCATAATAGTATTCAAATATCCCCATTCCACACGATCATAGGCCTTAGCCATGTCCAATTTAATCGCACAAGCACCGGTCTTGACCTTCTTGTTCCTAAGGTGGTGAATGCACTCATATGCAGTGAGTACATTATCTGTGATCAGCCTCCCCGGAACAAATGCACTCTGCTCCTCTGAGGTAATCTCATCAAGAATTGTCCTCAACCTATTGGCAAGCACCTTCGAACATATCTTGTATAAAACATTGCATAACGAGATCGGTCGAAACTGAGTTATCTCCTGCGGATTTGCAACTTTAGGAATCAGCACTAGCAGTGTTTGATTCATAAAAATTGTGTATTTAGCTTTTAGAAATGCACACATTAATACAATAGTATATAAAGAAACTCATAGATCTAATCAGATAGTTGATTAATGCTACTTTTCTAATTTCAATAAAAAGTAACATTATCAATTGTCATGGCTAATAATTTGTCTTAAATTTTATAAAATAACATTTATTTTGAGATGAATGGATTAAGCCTTACTTTGTAGTTATTCTTTTTTTAGGGGTCAACGGAGGGGGGAAGGATCCCCCACCTGATTCATTGCCAAGGCACCCAATTACCAAATTGGGGCAAACAAAAGTTTACAGCGAGGGGAAGAGGATGATTTAACGAGGATTACATATTGAAAGTAAGGCTATTACACCAGGCGAAGACCACCGCCGAGGCTGAGGTTGGCATCCTATATCGCCATAGAAGCGCAGTTTCCTTTGCAAGACGAAGGAGACGAGCCGTGCAGGGGAGCTGACCATTGAAGACTACCTTGTTTTGATGCTTCCAAATCATCCAACTGACAAGCAGGAGGATGACATTGTAGTGATCTGCCGGGATGGATGGTGGCCGCTCCATCGCCCATAGCGTTCTGACATTACTGCCTGTGACATCGAAGCCTATTCGTGACCAGATGCCTGCAGCAAACGGGCACTCCAAGATGAGGTGGTTTGCGCTTTCAGGAGCTGACAAGCAGATAGGGCAGTTGTCATCGTCCATGATGTGTTTGATCTTCAGGTTGCGGTGACACTTGATCCTTTGTTGAACCAACAGCCAGCCAAAATGTTGAACCTTAGGGGGAGCACAATTGTTCCATACGAAGCTGCAGTATGGCGGTGCAGGACCATTGTTCTTGATGGCCTTATATATCGGTCCTGCTCTCAAGACTCCATCAGAGGAGACAAAAGGGCAGAGACGGTGATCTAGTGTGTCTGCAAGGGTTGCACCCGAGATGATGTCTTCGACGGCAACCAGCTCATGTTGCGCAACCGGGAGAGGCGGGTCACCAAGGTGGTCATCAGGCCTGCCTCGACCACATCGTGCACACTGACATTGGCTTGAGTACATGGCTGAACAGGCTGGGGAAGCTAACTGAAAGAGGAGATTTCCCAAACCATATGTCTTCCCAAAAGTTGGTGGAGCGGCCATCACCAAGCTGCACCATGGTGATGCTTATATACTTTGTAGTTATTCTACCAAGATAAAACAAGACTATCAACATGAGCAGCAGATTATGGACTATGGAGAAACAATAAAGCAACCGATGATCTTCGCCTGCCACGCCGTTTACACGCGGTAGCATCGCCGCGGATGCGCGACGTTGGTTTTTGTGCGGAGCGGATGTGAGCATGTGCGCCATGTTTGGGGACAGGTCCTGAGAAGAGATGGGAACTGTGGGGTTTAACTAGGGTCTAAGGGCTTATTTGAGAGGAAACAGGAAAGGGAGGGGCTCCTGGTAAAGCATAAGAGAGAGAGAGGGAGAGCGGTAGGGACTCGGGTGCAAAAGGGAGAAGTGCAGGGGATTTTTCATAAACTCCCCTTTCTTCCCCACGGTAGAGAAACAGGGGAGCGGTGGCGGCCTTCGGCGGTGGTATCACCGACGACTGTGGCGGCGGTGCCGGACGGACAGTGAGGTGGACGCCGACCATCGTTATTGAGTTGAGTGCTGTTGGGCCGGCGGGTTTAGCTGGGTTGAGGTGGCGGGGTAGGGCACTCCCAACCCGGTAACTAAAGTATAAAAAAACCCGGTAACTATGATACTGTCTACAACATTAAGCAAAGCAAGGTGTCATATACGATAAAAGATGAGGCGGTAAATGAATTAATAAAGAAAGAGAAGAAAATCAGATCTTGCATAAGGCATGGTTTTTGTACAACATTTAAGACTAGATGAGAGAGGTATCATTTAAGGCCAGTCTCAGTGAAAGTTTCATGGACAATAAATTGACTGTCATGTAGCATTTTTGATTATGTGTCACTGTATTAATTAAGAGAGATGTGAAATGAGTTATATGGTGATGAAACTACATGTACACGGTTACCTAGACAGCTTGTGTCTTGTATGTGATCTAGCAAACAACAATTGATGAAACTATGCATTGAGAGGGAGATGTTTCATCCTAATTTTAAACACTTTTAGATGATGTGTCAGGTAATTGTGTCAACGAAACTTTCATTGAGACTGGCCTAATTTGAGTAAAAAAATCGGTATCCGCTTTGAAATGGTAATGTCTTGTACTAATTTTTTTTAATGATGTAGGGACTCTACAAACTGCTAGCAGTTTCTTGACCGAGGTTTGAAAATTTAATGCTTGCGCCAAGTCTTGCCGACGCTGGAAATATTTATTAGCTGCAGTGTACAACCTCGATGTCCAAACGCACTCGAGGCCTTGCTTAGTTCCCAAAATTGGAAGTCAAATTTGGGTCTTCTGGAGTGCGTGCGCTACTGTAACATTTCGTTTGCATGTGTGAAAAATTGTCCAAAAATTGATTAATTAGGCTCAAAATGTTCGTCTCGTAGAGTACAACAAAACTGTGTAATTAGTTTTTAATTTTATCTACATTTAGTACTCCATGCATGCTATGACATTTTAATGTGATAGAAATCTTCTTTTTGCATAGCGAACTTTGGGGGTAGAATTTGGGATGTAAACCAGGCCTCGGCCAACTTTTTTGTCTGAACAGCATGTAGCATGTGGTTATTTTGTGGGATATCCATGCGAACTAAATCTCTCCTTATCAAGGAGGTGAGTGTGGTGGCCGGCCAGGTGGTACACCACAGTCAAAAAAATTTGACTCCGTCCGATAGGTAATCTACAGTGCTCGATATTGAAATCACACGGAAACAATCCATGCGTCAAACAAACGATGATTCCGTTCGCGAAGAATATCTGCAACGGAAGAGTCCGGAGTCAACCCATCCTCATCTCTCGCCTTCTTGACGGGCCCATTTTTTTCCCTTGGTGAAATTTTTTTCTGCTTCTCTCTCACCTCGTCTCTCCCTTCTCTCCGCAGTAGAAAAAAACGCCGCTGCCCCTCCAATCACGCGAGTGGTGGCTCTGTGCGGCGAAGGCACGGCCGCCGTGAGCACGTGGTGGCACGGCTGCATCCTTCGCGGGCGGACGGCCCCCAAGATGAATTAATCCAAGGAGCAAGATTGACCTTCTCCGTAGCTACTCCTGGTAATGGTGGGACGAGTATGGGATGTTCCACCTTATATTCAAGCTCACCATCAACAACTTCTTTAATGAATATCAAGAGGTAGACTGTGTCAGATAGCTATGTTATCTTACTAAAGTTTGTTTTATTCTCCTATGGTGACTGGGTCTCATGAATAATTTATATTATTTCCACTGCATGTTCTCGGAAAATTTACGTTTGTTTCTATTAATTTACCTTCATGTTACCTCGAATGTGCTTCTTTTTGTTTTTTATTTAAAAACAATATTCTAACCGTGTTATATTAAGTCAGTTAGAATAGTTGACATATTCTAATAGGCTAAACTTTGGGTTAGAATAGTGAGATAATTCTAAGCGTCCCGAAATTGGCTCGTTTAGAAATGCTTGTCTCTCTATATATGAGCCCACTTGGCTGGGTAAGACTAATCTTAACCTTTTTCGTTTGCACTTCTTTACCACCGCTACCTCTCTTCTCGTCATCCTCCACTCGCTCTCCAATTCTGCTTGACGAACGCCATGATACCCATAGCGGAAGATGAGGCCAAGGGGGCCGTGGCCTTGGAGTCCTTGGTGTTCTGCCTCATAGAGGCTACGGCTTGGACCGGCTCTACGTTTTCAAGGACCCCAACGAACCCGATATTATGGACCTTTTAAATTATTTTTTAAATTTATATAACATAATAAATGAGAAAATAGTTGTGATATGTCTATAGTACAAACTAAAAAAAACAGTAAAACAAAAGAAGTAAGATTAGAGCCCCATGATTCCATCAATAATAATGCTTCAGTTCTTCAGAAAAAAACTCATTTAAGTATTTCTTGATGCAAAATCTTTAAGAATGATATTAAGATCAATGTTGTCCAAGATATCCTTCTCAATGTTGCATACAGCCATGCCAACCAATCTTTATTGTAACATAGTTGACCTCAAATAATTTTCAGTAGCTTTAGTTTTGAGAATCTTTTTTCAACCGAGGTGGTCACAAGTCCAGTTAAGAAAATTCGATATGTAACAGAAACATTTGGATAACAATCTACTGAAAAGAAAATAATTGTTACTGGAATTAAAAAGTTAGAACTGAATATCTAGCATGGTAAATAAATACACATTAGAGAAACAATACCAATTGGCAAGCAATTGTCAGCGTCGGCACAGCGTCTATACTCCAAATTCCGTCTCTGGTCTGGTCTTTGCATGATGTTGCCTCTCTATACTTTGGATTTCGAATCAGCCATGCATCAACACTGTAGGTCGTGGGCTGCAACACGGGACGGAAGGGGCACAACGCGCAGGGAGACCAGGGCGGCACGCGGCAGCCGGCAGGCGGACGCCGGCAGCAGAGCTGCGCTCCTGCGGAGGGCAAGGGTAGGTGGCCGACAGGCAGGCAGCAGAGGCCTTGTTGTTTACATCCTAAATTTTAGAGCACGATGTCACTTCGTAATCATTGCGTCACTGTAGCATTTTGTTTGTATTTGTAAAAAATTGTCCAAATATTGATTAATTAGGCTCAAAATGTTCATCTCGCAAAGTACACAAAACTGTGTAATTAGTTTTTGATTTCATCTACATTTAGTACTCCATGCATGTTATGACATTTTGATGTGATGAAAATCTTCTTTTTTGCATAGTAAAATTTGGGGTGGAATTTGGAATCTAAACAAGCCAGAGGGCAGCGCCGTAGCGGTCGCGGAGGGGAACAGCGGCGGGCACCGGGCAAGCAATCGGCCGATCGGCGTCTGCGCGGGCGGTGTTTAACACCAACGTGGAGAACCGGCGATGGCTCATGGGCCTTGCACAGATGGGTCTCGGTTCATGGGCCAACGGTTTCTGTTTGATGTTGGGCCTCTTTCTCTTTGGGCCCCCGACGGTCGCCTCCGCTGCATGGCCCCAAAGTCGGCCCTGGCTACGGCCAGAGTAGCGGTTGCAGCAGCAGTGAGGGAGGCCGACCTCAGCACCTTAGCGGCGACGGTTCCTTGATCTGTAGAATGTATGACCAAATCTATGGCTCAGGTGTGGGACTTTGAGACCAACAATCCACAAGGGGATATTTGAGTAGTAGATTTCTAGCTAGAGTGATCGGGATGTTAGCAAGCCTGAGGTAACAGAAGGCGCAAGGTTTATACAACACTAGTGGAAAAATGACTTTCCATCTCTTACCTTTAGTCTCGGTTAAGTTTTAACCCGAGACAATAGGCATTTAGTCCCGGTTCATAATTTTCTAGGTTTAAGAAGAACCTTTAGTTTCGGTTGGAATCACCAACCGGGACTAAAGGGGTGATTTTTAGTCCCAGGTGCAGCCACCACCCGGGACTAAAGTGCAATCGGGACTAAAAGTGCCCCTTTAGTCCTGGTCGGAGCCTCTAACTGGGACGAAAGTTGTCTCAACCTTTAGTCCCGGCTGGTGGCTGCACCCAGGACTAAAATGGTGACTTTTAGTCCCGGTTGGTGACTCCAACCGGGACTAAAGGATCTTTAGTCCCGGGTGAAAGTGTTTCACGGGTTATAATAAAGAGAAAACGTCACACCTTCCATCACGTATACTGTGTAGATGGAGTGGCTAGGTGTGTGTGCGTGAGACCATGCAAGTGGTTATGAGTTTGCATCCCCTTGGGTGCAACATTTTTTTAGTTTTATAGACATTTAGTCCCAGGCGTGGGGACCGGGACTAAAGGTCCAGATCCTTTAGTCCCGGATTCCTAGTCCCGGTCCCCACGCCCAGGACTAAAAGGGTTTGAGGACCAGGACTAATGCCCCTTTCTCCACTAGTACAAGTTTGGGCTACCCGAAGGTATACTGCGTTCGGTGGTGTTTGTGTTGCTCATGTTCGGCAAAGCTCTAAGAGGCTAAGCGAACTTTGTGGTTACAATAGGGACGATAATTCTCCTATTGTCTCATGTCCTCGGGCTCAACCTAGACCACCTTATATAGGTTGACAGCCTAGGATTTACAAGTCGGTTAAGGTCTAAATTTATTAAATTACAACTAGAAAACTACTCTAATAAGATTACAACATATACTCTTAAACATCTGGGCGCAATCGATGTGCCGGGTTTCACATCCTATGCGCCATGTCATCATCTAGCTTGTCTAGCAAATTGATGGTTTCTTCTAGTGCACCTCCAGATCGGCCCACAACGTCTGAAGTTGACCCATGTTGATTGTCACCCTTGTCAGTGATGGGCCTAGCTGTAAAAGTAGATAAGGGTAACTGCAAAAGTTTTCTTGTGGTGAAATGATTGCAGATCAGCTGTAAAAGTTTCTTGTGGTAAAATCTGCACACTAGACTCTGAATCCTTGAATCAGCATCGCTGGTCTCGTATTTCTCTAGATTTATTCTATGATTTAACCACTGTTTTTTCAGTGGCAATTTATGTGTTCGTTGAAAGCTAGGTTTTATGGTGACTTCATTAATCTCGACATCTGTAATGTAGGACATGGCTTGTATGCGTGTATTCCTAAAGATGAGTATTCATGCACTGTGAGCGTCTCCGTATACGGGCCTTTCGAAAAAAGAATAAATTCCTTCAATTAAAGAAAATGCTGCAATTGCTGTGATACATTTGGAAGAGCATGAAAGTGTGATCCTGACATCCAGCGACCCTCCGTACTAGACGCTTACGTCAGGCTATATTTTGTTGCACCATGCGCTCGGCGTGTTGCATATTTTTGTTTGCGGTGACATATGCGCTAGACTCGGAATCCTTGGTCTCGTATTTCTCTAAATTTATTCTACGATTTAACCACTGTTTTTTCATTGGTAATTGATGTGTCCATCGGCAGCTAAGTTTTACGATGACTTCATCAATCTCGACATCTGCAGTATAGGATATAGCTCGTGTGCATGCATGTATAGTGTTCATGCATTGTGAGGGTCTGCGTATACAAGTCTTTCGGAAGAATAATAAATTACTTCAATTAAAGAAAATGCTGGACTTGCTGTGATACATTTGGAAGAGCATGAATGTGTCATCCTGACATCCCGCCACTCTCCGTACTAGCTAGACGCTTACATCAGGCTATATTTTAATGCACCACGCGCTCGGCGCGTTCAATTTTTTAATCATAGACTGTTCTATGCAGGCACGCATATAGGCACGAGATCTTGTACGTGTGATAAATTTTCTAACTAGAATATGCAACAAATACGGCTCGTATTATTAAACATCCATTTCACCTGGGAAAAAAATTCTATAACCTTTTCAAAACAAATTAAACTATATTTCAGATCTCCAATTTTGATTCGGCGCCTGCTCCTGGATCTCCAATTTTAAAAGTTTGAAGATTTAGCTGCTGACCCTATTGTTCCCCAACCATTAAAAAGATCATTAGCATCTGTTGGTGGATTTAGAATAAAAACTATGTGTAGTGCTCGCCATAAAAAATTTGCATGCACACTGATAGTTAATAAAGAGATGATATGTGTGTCAGTTATATAGCGGGCATGAAAAACCCAGACATATTATTTTGGAGGTTATCAGGGCAAATAGGGATGAGGTACTCCGCAGTACGGGACCTTCGTGTTCCCCCATTTCGGTCCTTCACAACCACAGAGAGCCGCGCCTTTGACACCCCACGGTGACATAACCTTTGATTCAAACCCTAAATTAGAGCTAGGAGTGGATGTGAGATTGCTCGGCTTGGCTCAGCTTGTGAGTTGGCTCAGTTCGGCTCGGCAAAAGCTCAAGCCAAACTAGCGAGCACTAGCTCCTCCAAAGTCCAAAGGGACGAAGTTTCAGTGTGGCGAGTGGCGAGGTCGCGCTACAGCTCCCATGCCGCCTTCGTTTGGCTATTGGGGCCTGGTGGCACCACCGTGCGCCGCTGGCCTCTGCCTCATCTGATCTCGTGCACCAAGTAGTGTCGCTGGGCCTTGCGCGTCCCATGCGCGGTGAGGTAGCGACGTCATGGATTTCAGTTCTGGCGGTGTCGTGATCCTCGTGGATCTCAGCACCGTGGTGGCGGAGCTCGGCGTCAGTGGGCGAAGTGGATGTTGAAGGTAGTGCTCAGCGGAGGCGCACGCGGAAGTGGCCACTTGTTGATGCTTGGCGGCATGATGGGCTGGGTTGCGTCCATCTCTAGTTTGCCGTCAATAGCAGTGGGCCTTTGCCGTGGGCCGGAGACTTTGCCGTGTGCCCAATAAAAGATCTATGGCGTTTGTCGTGAGCTGTTTACCGTATGCGGCGCATGATAAAGCCTTTACCATGTGTAATAATGCATTTGCCGTGTATATGTACCGCAGATACACGGCAAATTACCAGTATCGGATAGTGGCAGTCAGGCAAATAGAGGTGACGAAGATGGCTTGGATTGCAAACCAGCGGAAGCAGCAAGACGTTCGGTTGCTGCTGATATTAGATATGTTCTCGCTCGTATTAATATTATTAATATACACACATAAACTTTATGAGCATCCTTCAAAAGATTGGGCCAGCGGATCCAATCTGGAGACTCATAAAGTCACCCGTAGGCGTCTAGCTGTCGATTGGGACATCATCTATTATTGAAAGAATGGTGCATGCTAATTTGAGGAAGAAAATGTGTCATCCATTCTCAGTCGAGGATTCAAACCTGGATGGAAACATTCCACCGAAAAAACTATATTTATTATTCTTGGAAGGCTCAAAAGTACTTGCAGAAAATGATGAATATGCATTTTGGACTTGGCTATATACTTTCTAAAATTTAGTTCGATGTCTCAAATCCAAATGATAAGAAGACAAAAAAAAGACTCAGATTCCCGCATGTGGTTGGTAAGGACTAAATTCAACTTTGATACAAGCCCACTTCCGCTTCCCTTCCGGCAAGAAGCACTCTTCGGTACAAGACATATATTATAGTTGCACTAAAAATATCTAAAAAATTAGCATGCGAGGAGGTGGAGAAATCTAGGTTGGATTTAGGTTCCCGTTATATTATTCATGAATCTAATATTTTTATTGGAACTTGAGACCACTTTAAAAGTCATATGTGGCTATACGCAACATGAGCTAGAAACGGCTGGATGAAACTATAAATGGCCAAATAGACCGGCTTAAATGGGCGGCCTGAGGCCTGGTCCTAAACAGCACGACACTAGCATGGGACGACCTGATGTGAATAGTGTTCGGGCCGGCACGATACTATACGGTGGGCCGTGCCTGGGCCACCATGTCGGCCCCAGTGCCGTGCCAGCCCAGGAAGGCTTGGCACGATGCGATCCGTAAAAACTCCGCCTGCCAAAGGCCCATGATGTAATCCTAGTTGGGAGACACACTTCGGCCCCCTCTTTCCTGCTCACAACTCCACCCGCCGCCGGGAGACGCGCCACCCGCCGCCGCCGTCGCTGGTGGCCGCGGTCGGGAGCTGCGCCGCCCACTGCCGTGGGTAGGCACGGAGCCGCCCCGCCTGCCTGCCGCCGCGGGTTGCCGCCACCGCTGTCGGGAGTTGCGGCCGCGATCCGCGTCGCCGCCACCGCTGGTGCCTGCGCCTCGGATCCGCACACCCGCGTCTGGGATCCGCGCTGCCAGTTGCCTCGGCGGGGATCCGCCACGCCCGCTGCCATGACTGGCCGCGGCTGGGATCTCCCCGCCAGCGCCATGCTCACTGCCATGGGGTCCTTTTTATGTATTTTTCTGTGTGAATTTGATAATATTTGTACGTTTATGTGTGGATTCATGCACTTTGATGATTCTTTTGATGTATTTTTTTATTCTCTTGAACTCCTTTCTTGCTTAGTGCTTGGGCCGGCACGAAGACGTCGGGCCGACCGTTCCCATGACGACCATGGTAGTTTAGTGCCGTGCTTGGACTGAGTCGGCACGACGTGCCAGTTGTGCCGGCATAGCATGGCACGATTTGGTGATAGTGCCTAATAGTGTCGTGCCGATTCGTGCCAGTGTCGTGCCGCCCATATAGACATTTATAGATGAAACAAGTAACACATATTCATTCATGCAGGGTGACGAGGGCGCCGGCGGACAACTCTCTATTGTTACGCTACACACATGGCGTCATGCGAGCCTTGAGCGGCGTCTTCATCACCGTGATGAACCCATAGAGCTCCGTCATGTCAACACCACCGTCGCCGCCGCCTTCCGCCTGCAGCGCCGCCCACTCAAACCTGCTCACCAGCGGCGCGAGGAAGCCTTTGATGTACTGCATTCCCAGCGCGGCGCCCGGGCACGACCTCTGCCCTGCGCCGAACGGCATCATCCTGATATCCTTGCCACCGGCGGGCACCAGACCCACGCCTTCACCTTCGCCGCCGGCAACGAAACGCTCCGGCCGGAACTCGCTGGGATCCGTCCACAGCTCCTTGTCCTTGCCGATGTCCGCCAGCATGAACTGCACCCGCACGCCGGCAGCCGGCACGCCTGTTGCCATGCCAATCACCTCGTCCCCGGAACGGAGCTCACGCATGATCAACGGGAATGGCGGGTGCAGACGGAGGCTTTCGAGCACGACGGCGTGCAGGTACGTCGTCGTCGACCCGCTGCTAGTGCGCTGCTTCTCCGAGGCGGCGGAGCCAGCGACGACGACCTCATGGCGCAGCTTCCTCTGGACCTCCGGCCGGGCGACGAGGTGCGCGAGCGTCCATTCCACGACGGCCATGATGGACTCCACGGCGCCGAGGAACTCCACCACGAGGCTCACCATCTCGTCGTCGGTGAGGAGCGCCGCTGCCGGGCGTCGTTCTCGTCGGGGACGCGGAGGTTGACGAGCGAGTCGACGTACGGGCGGACGCCGCCGCGGCGTCCGGAGCTCTGCCGCCGCCTCGCGTCGGCGATGAGCGGGGCGAACAGCGAGGCCTGCCGTCTGCGGAAGGCGAGGAAGCGCCGCCAGTGCTTGAGCTTCGCCGCCGTCGAGCGGGCGAAGACCTTGGCTTCCCCAATGGCGACCCTGAACTCCTGCATCATCCGCTCCTTGGAGCGCACGCGGCGCGCGTCGACGCCGTCGCCGAAGCACACGCGAGCGAGCATGCCGAACACGGCGCCGTAGAGGCAGTCGCGGATGACCACCTCGTCGCCGGGGCACCGGGTCAGGAGGCCGGCGACGAGGGCGTCGACGGCGTCCCGCTGGAGCGGAGCCAGGAGGCCTTGGCGCCAGGGCTGGAGGATTGCGGCGGTGAGGTTGGACCGGAACGCGCGCCAGTGCGGGCCGTAGGGCACGGTGGTGATGCCGTGGCTATGGCGGCGGCGGCGGGGACCCGTGATCAAGGGCACCGGGAAGGGCGTGGCCGGGCGATTGGAGAAGGCGTCGGCCTGGTCGATGAGCGCTCGCCGGGCGACGGCAGGGTCGCGGACTTTGACGGTCGGCTGCCGGCCGCGGTCGGTGCTGCTGCTGCTGCTTTGCCCGTAGTATTTGCTGGCTAGGAAAACGATGACGGCCAGGATGAAGGTAAGCAGCCCAACCGCTTCCATGGTTTCGTTCAGCGCTAGCATATCTACAAACAGTCAGAAAAACACTGGCTGCGCTTCCTCCGGGCTCGCAATGCAAAGCCTCTGCTTTTACGTACACAGCTGCACTACAAGTCTACAACTACTAGTAGCCCGTCTATTGAGCTGTTGCCGCTACCTTTGACTTTCTAATCCTTGAAGTTACAGCGCCAACAGCTTGCTCTTTTTATAGCCACGGATACTCGCATGCACACTTGCACTGTGTTGGGGAGTGAAAATGAATGATTCCTAATAGATTGAATGGAAGGGTGATTACATATTTATACATGGGAAGGGGTGTACAAAGGACCACATGCCACGTTGGGGAAATTGGTCCCTTCGCGTAACGTGGTAAGGTCAATCTCAGTGGCGTTTCACGAGAGTTTCACGGTATTAAATTTATTAAGAGAGAAAAACAGAGTTTCATGGTACGTGAGAGGAGTTTCATCCTCATAAAACTCATCTGACACGATTATCTAGTTTTTGTTTAGGTAACTATATAATAAAACTATGCTCTGAGACTGGTCTAAAGGGTTCTATACAATTTTGTGTAGCTGATTAGCATACTAATTGATCACTAATTATTGTAATTCTAACACTCTCCCTAGGTCTGTTTGCTTCTTTGTAACCATCCTTCACTCTATGATTATTACATGGTAAAACCCCTCCAAAATCTTGTACGAAAAATCTAAGGAGAAACCATGGTCATAATGGTAAAAATCCTACAAGAAACCTTGTGGAAATTGTTTTTAGAGAAATATAGACATGTCATAGGAAAAAATCCTTTAAAACCCCTAAGGGAAAATATAGGACATGTAATGCATATTGTCTCATTAAAAAACTATGTATGAGAAAAACTTTGATGGGAAAAACTCATTAGGAAAATAATGTAATATTTATATAAGAAGATTATGTATAAATTATATTTAAGGATTTACTCCCCTTGGTACATGTTGGGGACGAGCCATGTACTGTCATAGCCCAAGGGTCACCTTTGTGAGTGAAAGAGGCCCAATCAAGAGTCTAAGGACTTAGTTGCAACATCTAGGGTCTCTTTGTAAATTCTAATACTTTACCCCCACCAATGAAATAAATATAAACAGCTATCCCCCTATAAATAGAGCGCTAGGGCTTGGAGAAGAGGACTCCTGACCATTTAGTCATTTGTTGTCTTGTTCATTTGGTTCCTCTCTTAGAGCAACTCCATCAGATTGAGAAAACCTATTCCCCTATAACTAGCTAAAGAGGATTCAGAGAATAACGTTTTGAAATAATAGGGAGACCTGCTCCAGCAGTTCCCCTTTCCATCTTCCCTGGGATGTGGGACCTATTTGTCATTGGGTCAAGATATGTTTTTTCCTTTTGTCTTCGTCTCTCTTCTCCTGTAGGGAGTAGCGCTGGGGCAGGGAACAGCTTGTCGGTGCATCGTCGGGGATGAGGCCAGACACGGCGGGCGGCTCTCACGCGTATGGCCGAGGGCAGGGCATGGGGAACCGCGGCCCACCGGCACGTCGCCGGGGACGGGGCTAGGTAGGGCGGGCAGCTCTCATACGCATGGCCGACGGCAGGGCGCGGAGGACCGTAGCTCGCTGGCACATCACCCTGTGGCCGAGAGCGGAGCAAGGCAGGGCGGGGCGGCTCGCGTGGGTGGTGTTGGCATGGCGGCATAGCTCGCACATGTGGCCAGGGTGCAGCGGCATGCCTCACTCGGCTTGTAGCAGTGGCAGCGCGGTGCGGCTGGCGCGGTGTCGAGGGGCGGTACTGCTCGTCCGGTGGTGCCAAGGATCTTGTCTGGGGAGCCGGGTCAGTGGTGGGGAGCCCATGCGGCAGTGCGCCGGCACCACGCAGGAGGGAAGAAAGAAGGGAGAGAGAAATAAAGGGGATTGAGAAAAAGTGAGGATGATTGAGAAAAGAAAGGGGAGAAGAAGAGGGATAAAGTGGATGAAAAAAATAAAGGAAGGAGAATTACAAAAGGTTATCCATTGGAGCTGAATTTTAACCCCCAATCCCCTTTAACCACGAATATAGGGAAAGGGGATTTGTTTTCTCGATCTGTTGGAGTTGCTCTCCAACATATCCCTTTTCCATTTCCCTTTATTTTTGCTATAGGGGAACCCCCTTTCAAACTTTTAGGATATTGGGGAGAGTTGCTCCAGCAGATCCCCTTCCCTTGTTCCACTTTCCTTTTCCCTGGCAAGTAGGGCCCACAAATCAGTGTCTATTCCTTCTCTCGCTTTTTTCCTCTCTCTGCGACGGACGGACGCAGGGTGACATGGCCCGTCGGCGCGCGAGCAGACGCGGGCTCGCCGGCTCCTGGGCGGGCGGATGCGGGCTCGCTGGCTCCAGGGCGGGCGGCGCGGCGCATCGGCGATGGGCCGCGCGCGTGGCCACTCCCTGTGGCTCTGCCGGCGGCACATGCGGCGCCGCGGCGGTACCGGTCGCGTGGAGAGGCGGCGGCACGCGGAGAGACCAAATTACAGGCGCGCGAGCTGGCGCGGCTGTCGGGCCGGAGCGCCACCTGCCACCACGCGCGTGTACGTCTTGGCTTCCTCGCTTGTGGCCGAGGAGCGGCGGACACGCACGGCGCAGCGACCGCGATGGTCCATGCTCGGCCGACGACCAGGTCGCCTCGTCTCTTACGTACCGTGGCGCACGCTCGGAGAAACCCCGTGCGTGCATGCGATAGACGAGCTCGTCGCGCGCGGCTGCTGTTGCCATCGTGTTTCTCGAGAAACGTCGGCATCGGCAACGCGCGGCCATGGCGGCAGACCATCTCCAGCTCCTGCTGCCGCGGCTCCTGCACGTCGCCTTCCTGAACTGGCGGCTTCTCCATCGAGCCGACGCAGAGGACGACGACGAGCAGCGGGACGACACATACCAAGGCCACAGCCGTGCAGAGCGTTGCGAGCCGTGGCGGCCAGACGCCGCCGCCGCCGGTCGACATGAGGCTGAGGGGTCTCATCATCTGTGGTGATCAAGATTCAAGAGGCACGCTTGCCGAGTGCGCGCAGTAGACGTGTGTAGGCACTGGAGCTTTTGTACGCGGAGCACGTGGTGAGGCGGTTGCAGTCGGGGTGCGGCCAGCGGGCGCCAGAGCGGCGGCGACAGCGTAGGGCGGTGTGGTGGCACTCAGCGACGAGCTAGGGGCGCGGGGCGGCCGGCGTGCGTGGTGAAGAGCGCGGGTGAAGGATTGAAATGGCGACCAGAGAGGGGGAGTGAATGGGAGCCAATAAAATTTCTTCTCGAAACTTAGCCTATGTCCCAAAATCACTATGCAATGATTCCTCACGAGCTTGCCAAGGTAGCATAGACGCAACAGAGCTACCTACCCTAGGAACAAGCCAAGATGAGAAACCAAGCGGAAGTACAACTCGAGAAACAAAGAGAAACAACTATCTGCCAGGCCTGGTCGGACTATCCGCACAGAGGGCTCAGACTGTCCGTGAGGCGGGCGGAGTGTCTGACAGAGGAGGACGGACTATCCGTAAAATCAACTTCAATCTCCAGAAACTTTAGGTCCTATACGGACTGTCCGATCCACTACTACAGACTGTTCGCCAGTGTCGCGGACCGTCCGAGGTGGTCACGCGGACCGTCCGAGAAAACACTTAGCCAAAACGGGAAAATCTCAAATAAGCAACCAAGTCTCGGACCGTCAGCCAATCACATGCGGACTGTCCGAGACACTCACGGAGTGTCTGTGACCCCAAGTCGAACTGTCCGAGAATCCCGACGGACGAATAGGAAGAACACCTACAGTAACCTGCGTATCAAACCTCTCAAATCCATCACCGGATCTCCCAAACGGCTAGAGCTCTTGAGACGAAACTTTGGGGAGATGAGAAGCAACCCAAGAGGATGCTATGCCGCAAAAATCTCGGCCTCTAACTCCCTACAACATGAGGAATCGTGGATCACACGGAAGCACACACCCACCACGAATTCATCCCGAAAACATCAAATCCGGACTAAATCTCGGCGTTTGAGGGGTCAAGATCATCCACAAAGAGACACAAGGCACTCACCCATGATCCTCACAATGAAATCTGAGAGGCAACGACCTAGAAACAAAGAATCAAGCCAAGCACGAAAATAGCACAAAATGAACCCGGGAAGGAAGACAAGCAGAGGTCACGATCTAGAACAAATCTTCCATACAACCAGAGGTCACTATCTATACAACGGTGGCTAACCTCCACCCTTTATCCACCCACTCAGATTACTCGATCTGCGCTTGGCTAGCCTACCAGAAGAAAAGGTAAATGAACTAGGGTTTCGAATAGATACCTTGCCATCCCCTCCACCTCATTTATATTGAGTCATCTAGTGGGGGGGAAATACCACACTACCCCTACACACTAAATCTAAGATACACACCCCTCAGGGGCAATCTTGGAACTCAGAGATATTTCCTCTGGCTGGGCACGCCATCCATCCATCCTTGCTTCCCTCCGACGCAAGCTCCAGGATCCCGCCGCGTGTCCACCGCTTCGAAGCTTCCCGAACGCGCCCGGATCACCGTCTCCGTCACGTTGGGCCTTCGGGCTCGGTTTTGAGGCCCAAACCGAGAAACCCTCCTCCGAGGATTTTGTGGCCCAACCATCAAACCCCGCATACAAGCTTCGGTTGTTAGCCGCTAGCTTGCACCGGCTCAGTCCACGACCTCGTCTTGCTCTTTTTGCACCATGCCGACCGCACTCGATCCCGTCTGGCCACCGGGTCTTTCGAACCAAGCCTACTTGTCTCTCCACTCCTCAAAGGCCACTCTGGCTAAGACCTTTCGCGCTTGTTCTTCACCTGCACCAACGCAAACCGAGTCGCATTGAACACCTGCAGTACTAGGCGAAGAGTCAGTCCAACACAACGTTGTCAATCACTCATCACACTGAGAAGCGACCATCCACCGGTCCTCAGACACACCTGATCCTCAATCTCCACATTGATGAGGGCATTGACAACACACCTCTCGATTTTGGATATGAAAAAGAAAAACAGAAGAGAAAAAGAAAAGAAGACTCAAACAAGTGACCCAAAGCAAGGAACAAGATGAATGTCAAATCACTTGAATGAGAAAATCTCGGACCCTTAAGACAAGGGCAACGGCTCAACACAACCGAGACAAACAAGCTCCAAATGCCGACCCCTCAAGAAGAGGCACAAAGGGCTCAACACCATCGGCAGAAAGAACAAAGCAAATTAGGAACACAAGAAGATCCTCCTGCACAAATGCAGACTCTCCCTAAACAAGTGCATGCAAACTCAAGTTCTCCCCCTGAACTGAGTATCCCTCCTAACGCAAAGCAGTGCAAATTCTCCAACTTTTCTGTACAAATTCTCCCCCTTGTTGCCAATGCATGAATCAGGGCTAAAATGCAAATAATTCAACCTAGAGCTTCTCAAATATACAATGAGTACTATAAAATGCTACACAAGTGCAAATGAGCAAGCAAGATAGTCCAAGGTTCTGTACAAGCATTGCCAACAAGATGTCATAGTTGTATAAGCATATGACTAATTAGTTTCCAAGTTCAACAAGTTTTTCAAGAATTCATTACCTCGTGAGCAAAATGACAACTTCAAGACAAAATGAACTAAATCATGCAAAGATCATCCTAGGTCACCAGTTCTAATTAAAAGATCATTGCAAACACCGAAAGCCTATCTCATGTCATGTCACAGCCACCAAGCCATGTGTCTACTTCTAAATAGAGACTTCTCTTGGTAGACAATATGCAACGGTTTAGCACCTAAAATTATACACATAATAGCATATTTGGCATGTTTAGCACATTTTTCAACCATAAGCACTTCATTTTTTTAAATTATGGTACATGAAGTGCCTTTGCGGCAAAAAGAGGCTTATGCCTCTCCACAGGATAAGCAATAGGCTAAACATTTGCAATGATAGAATAATCTTTGATCCATTTAGAAAGAAAGGGATATCCTTGCACAACCTAAGCATGGGAAAGGATTTAGGCTTGAAATAAGCATGTAAAACATTTGCTCATGAGTGAGATCAGGTTTAACATTTCAAAATCATTTGCAAGCTCTTTATGAATATACAATGAATCAATCAAGAGCTTAGCTAACAATCACCAAAAGACTACACACATGTCCACTAGCTCAAATGTAGCAAGTTATAGCAATCAATCCATATAGGAGAAGCTCATCCTAAAATGCATTAAAATAAATATGTACAAATGCAAAACATGTCACACAAGTGCAAATGCAAGATGAACATGATATACATATTGTGGAATATACATCCCTGGGTACCCTCAAGATAGAAAACCGAGTCCTAGTAGAACTACTCGTGTAATCCAACTAGGAGTCACATATTGTAACCAACTAGGAAACTTACCATGTAATCCTGCCCCCTGGGATATATAAAGGAGGGCAGGGGTCC
Source organism: Echinochloa phyllopogon (assembly GCA_033239725.1). Classification (NCBI taxonomy): domain Eukaryota; kingdom Viridiplantae; phylum Streptophyta; class Magnoliopsida; order Poales; family Poaceae; genus Echinochloa; species Echinochloa phyllopogon. The sequence goes on from BTCW01000016.1 coordinate 20,476,449, forward strand.
CTAGTTCGGCAGAAGCCTACAGGCAAGACCATACAACTCAACTCACGTGCAATACAATCAAGCACACAGGACGTAGGGTATTACGCTACTCGCGGCCCGAACCTGTCTAAATCTTTGTGTTGTTCGTGCACTGTTGTTCCTAGAACTAGGCGAGACCCACCAATCTACTCTCTGGGGTACCCCCAGACAGACATGCTCGATATAAATCATCGACACTTGGCGCCCAACGTGGGGATCAAGCTTCAACACCTGCGACATCGAGGAGGGGGCGACCATCGTCTTCGGCGCCTGAATCTTCATCGCCTTAGGCAACGGCAAAGTCTGCAAGCCACCTTACGGATCGCCCAGGCCCATAATTGATGATGGCAACTCCACCGGAGCCGCTCCGCGATCTCGTCGAGAACCAACTCTTGACGACCTCTTCGGCTTCGACCTCGACTCGTACCTCGACTTTGATCTCGACTTCGACCCCGACTTCTACTCCGACTTCAACATCGATTCCGATTCGGGTTCATCAAGTTGAGTCCGGGTACATCTTGAACGACAGCCTCGACTACTCGGCTCAACCTAAAACCACTCGAAGATGAGTCCTTCAAGCTCAGGAACTAGTCACGGGCATGCCCCGACTAGTCAGCTTCACCAACGACTACTTCATCGCGCGCAATCACTGCTTTGACTACTCGAGTACAACTACATCGACGATCGGCAACGCCAATTCACCGTCGACTGCTTCGACTACTCGAGTATGACTGCATTGACTCGTCGCGCGACTACTTAGACCACTCATCTCGACTAGAAAACTAGTCGGGATCGGCTACTGCGCCATCTACAACTAGTCCCTGACTAGTCAGCTTCATCGACAAGAACTTCATCGCGTTGTATGACTACTTCGACTACTCGTCCCGACCACTTCGACTACAACTAGTTAAAACTAGTCGAGATCGGCTGCATCGACTCGCGCACAACGACTACTTTGACTACTCGTCTCGACTAGTTAAAACTAGTCGAGATCGGCTGCATCGACTCGCCATGCGACTACTTCGACTACTTGTCTCGACTAGTTAAAACTAATCGAGATCGGCCGCATCGACTCGCGCACGACGACTACTTTGACTACTCAACTAGTAGAGAACGGCTACCGCGCCATCAGCAACTAGTCGGATCCGACTCCAACTAATCGACTTCAACAATGACCGCCACGTCTTCGTCGACAAGTCGTCCGCGAATCAAGCTAAGTCTTATTTAATAATTATTTTCTTCATAATAATTTTATCAGCTTGTTTAAAAAATGCTTGGCCATAAGCTGACTACTCTAAAAGAGTACTTCACTCGATAACAAAAGTTCTCGAGAGCTACATTATCACCGCCTATGGAACATGCCACGTTAGCCCACATATTTGGTAAATCGAGTTACGCAGGGCACTAGCTCGCAGACTTGGTGCATCGAACTACGTAGGGCTCGCGGAGGCTATATCCACAGATTCAAGATTTCTCGCCAACGGGTTACAAACCCTCACGCGGTCTCTCCTACAGGAGAAAAGTCCTAACCGACTACTTATATTATTTCTCTGCACTCTTAATGACCAATGCTGCTCAGTAGCATGCACCTTAATTCGCGAAACTCCGGTTCCTTCACAAACACCTATGCACCTTAAAAGGACTAGTTAAGCGGGACCAAGTGTTTAAACGTAACAGGGCTACTACTCGAGTGGTTAAGAGTCTAACAAGAGCAATGAGCAACAAGCTTAAACATGCATTACTAATGCTATTATTATCCTTCGTGGATCTTTCTTGATTGGATACTACTCATCCTATGTATTTAAATTGCAGGGTTCATAGCTGAGACTTGGCACCAACTCGCCTCTTCATGACACCACGGAGCCGCCCGAGTACTTATACTAGTCGATGCTCACATGCTGAGTACTTCAACTAGTCGCTTGAAGCTCAGGGGCTACACAGTACAAGCCAAGACATGAAGACAAGTACTGAAGCTAGTCCGTACTCAAACGGCGCGGCCTTACAATGCCAGCTGAGTACTTTAAACTAGTCGGTGCTTGCATATTACAACAACTCGAAAACTATGTTCTTGACCCTTGGACTGAATGTAAACCATTCGCTTCAAGGCTTGGGGGCTACACTCAAGGGGTACACATTTTTTGTGCCTATTGTTGATCCATTCAAGATCTTCGACTAGTTTTAATAGAACTACTCGAAGCTCAGGGGATACACCCAATGAGTGCACCTACTCGGTGCACGCCATTGAACTACTCGAGATGAAGATAGAAGACTACTTTTGAACCTCTAATTACTTAAAAAGTAGTCGGAGGCTCGGGGGCTACTCCAATTGGGTGCACCTAAAGATGCACTCCAATGAAAACTACTCGTTAGAGAAGGCTTGAGCGTCTTGGACTTAGCTCCAACTACTCGAAGATGTTAAAGCAGATTCAAGACTTGAAGCAAAGATGCAAGATGCTCGGGGGCTTGTGGAATATACATCCCCAGGTACCTTCAAGATAGAAAACTGAGTCCTAGTAGAACTACTCGTGTAATCCAACTAGGAGTCACGTATTGTAACCAACTAGGAAACTTACCATGTAACCCTACCCCCTAGGATATATAAAGGAGGGCAGGGGCCCCTAGTTCGGCAGAAGCCTACAGGCAAGACCATACAACTCAACTCACGTGCAATACAATCAAGCACACAGGACGCAGGGTATTACGCTACTCGCAGCCCAAACCTGTCTAAATCTTTGTGTTGTTCGTGCACCGTCGTTCCTAGAACTCGGCGAGACCCACCAATCTACTCTTTGGGGTACCCCCAGACAGACGTGCTCGATATAAATCATCGACACATATGATACACGAAAGCTATACATATGCTACAAGGACCCCCAAAAATCAACTCAAAGAGGACAACACACTCCAAGCTCTCCTCGCAAGCGGGCAAAGGTTGCTTGGTCAAGTGGTTTGGTGAAAATGTCTGCTAGCTAGTTTTGGGTGGAGACATGGGATAGCTCTATGTTTCCTTTCTCAACATGTTCTCTCAGAAAGTGGTACCTCACTTCTATGTGTTTGGTTTTGGAATGAATCACATGATTTTTGGCTACGCTAATGGCACTGGTGCTATCACATAGAAGTGGAACTCGGAAAAAGCTCAAACCAAAGTCACTCCAGGTGTACATGATCCATAGGAGCTGGGAGCAACAACTAGCAGCAGCAACATACTCGGCTTCAGTGGTGGATTGTGCAACACTTGACTGCTTGCCAGAAGACCACGAAACCAAAGAAGATCCAAGAAACTGACACTAACCCGAGGTAGACTTGCGGTCCAAACGACACAAGCAAAATCAGCATCGGAAAACCGTGAAGACCGAGTGTCGATGAGGCAGAATACCAAAGACCCAAATCAGGAGTGTATTTCAAGTACCTGAATATCCTCTTGACGTCCTGCCGGTGCGAAGTCCTTGGTGAAGCCTGAAAACGAGCGCACAGACACACACTGAACTGTATGTCTGGCCTCATTGCTGTCAAGTAGAGGAGGGAGCCAATCATGCTCCGGTACTCCTTCTGGTCCATGAGGTCACCAGCTTCATCAGCATCCAACGCCGTAGTTGTACTCACCGGTGTCGACATCGGCTTGGCAGCACGTCCTTCGTGTACTTCGCTTGATGCACGAATGTCCCATCCTTCACTTGCTTGATCTGTAGTCTGAGAAAGAACTATAACTCTCCCATCATTGACATCTCGAATTCCCTGCTCATATCTTCAGAAAAATTCGCAACAAGAGCATTAGATGAGCCACCAAAGATAATTTCATCCACGTAAATCTGGATGATCAAGATGTCATTGCCAGCATGAAGCAAGAATAAGGTCTTATCTACGGTGCCCATCACAAACCCCTGACTCAACAAGAACCCTCTCAGCCTACTATACCACGCTCTAGGTGCTTGTTTTAGGCCATATAGTGCTTGGTGGAGTTTGTACACTCGGTGTGGGTATTTCTCACTCTCAAACCCCAGTGGTTGCCTCACATACACTTCTTCTTCTATTACCCCATTCAGAAAGGCACTTTTTACATCCATTTGGTGCAACTTGAACCCTTTCGCAATGGCTAATGCTAGAAGGATTCGAATTGCCTCCAAACGGGCTACAGGAGCAAATGTCCCCTCATAGTCAATTCCCTCTTTCTGTGTAAAGCCCTGGGCAACCAACCTAACTTTGTTTCTCACAACCTCACCACTCTCACCCTATTTTTTCTTCCAAACCCACTTGGTTCCTATATGGTGGTAATTTGGTGGAGGCTCAACAAGTTCCCATACCTCATTCCTCTCAAAATTCTGAAGCTCTTCGTGCATAACATTGACCCAGTTCACATCAGATAAAGCATGTCTAATATCTTTGGGCTCAAAAGGTGCAACAAATGCAGAATGTGAAAATTGAGAGTTGTTCCTTGACCTTGATCTTGTAGTGCGCTCATCGATGTCTCCTATGATGCTTGAGGGTGGATGCCTAGCTTCAATGTGTCTTGGTGCCTCACGCCTTGAAATCTCCTCCCCATCAACAATTGCCTCCACTCGATCTCCAGGTACTTGTGTTGATGTAGTAGTGGGGGATGGACCATCATCAACCGTAGTCGTTGTAGTGGAGGTAGTAGGTACACGTGTCGTAGGAGGCACACCATCTCCATCATCATCTTCACCATCATCCGCCTGCTCATCCTCAAAGGTAGTTTGTCCCATCTCTTCATATCCTACACACTAAAAAATAGTCGAGCTACACGGAATCGTCTCGTCGAATGTAACTTCGCAAGTCTCCATGATTTGGTTAGTGTCAAGATTGAGCACACAATATGCTCTAGAGTGATTAGCATAGACAAGGAAAATACCATCATGAGATCGAGACTCAAATTTGTCTAGATTACCTTTCTTAAGACCAAAGCACTTGCAACCAAAAACTCGAAAATGACTCACCTTGGGGGGTCTACCATGAAAGATCTCGTAGCAAGTCTTCTTCTTGAACGTACGAAGGAAAATCCGATTTGAGACATAGCACGCGGTGCTCACCGCCTCGGCCCAATATCTCCTAGGAGTCCTATGCTCATCAAGCATCGTCCTAGCCATCTCTCAAAGAGTCTGATTCTTCCTCTCCACAACACCATTCTGACAAGCGACATAAGGAGAGGAAAACTGATATTCAAGACCATGATCACGGCAAAAGGCTTCAAAATGAGCGTTCTTGAATTCCGTGCCATTGTCACTACGGATAGCTCGCATGGCATTATTATTACATTTGTTTTTCAACCCCAAGATCAAGTCTGGAAAGAACCCAAAAGCCTCATCCTTAGCCGCTTCCCACTATCACAAGGACATACCACTTCCCACCGACTGAGCGAACGTGAGCTAGACCAACCAAGTCCATATGTAGAAGCTCCCAGGACGCTCAGTCATCACCTTAGTCAAAGGTGGATGAGAAGTGGCGACCATTTTCCCATGCCTATAAGGAGCACACACCAAATCCTTCTCATACCGAAGCTTGGGCAATCCTCGGATAAGGTCAAGACTGCTCAAACGAGAGAGCAAGTCAAAGCTTAAATGACCCAACCTCCTATGTCACTTCCAAAGCTCGGAAGAGGAACCAACCACTAGACAGCGAGAGGGACCAAAAGACCTCGAGAAATTAGCATGAAAAACTTGACCCTCGGGGAATGATCATGCACACAAGGTCACCTCGAGAATCAAGAATCCGAGAAGAACCACTCACAAAGCGAACCTCAAAACCCTTGTCAAGCAACTGATAGATAGAGAGCAAATTAAAACCAAGCGACTTGACGAGAGCAACACGCTTCAATACAAACTTCTCACTTACCTGAATATCACCCTCTGAAGGCACTCTACCCTTACCATTATCCCCAAAAGTGATGTACTGCATTGTCATCAATGGGGTGAGGCTTGAGAACCACCTTCGATCTCTGGTCATGTGTCAAGAGCAACCGGAGTCGATCAACTATGACCTCCTCAAGCCTCCCACTACCTGCAAAATTAGAAGCGAGTGCAAAAGTGAGGAAATGACTCAGCACTGGGGTTAGAACAAAAGGAGTCAAAACAATGCCGAGCCATCTGCTCAAAGGAGGGGTTAGCAAAATCTACTCTACCACCATCAGCAAAAGCTGGGAACCTCTCACGCCTCACAAGCGGAGCTCTATCACGTCTAATCGGAGGACCACCACGTGGGGGAAAGCATGGCCTAAAGTCCCTCTAAGCACCAAAGCTACAGTCATTCCTCCCAAACTCGTACTGACCACGAGGAGGGAGACGCCTAGCAAACTCACCACGTCCAAACCCAAAGCGCCTATCACCACCTCTCTGAGGACCACTTGCAACACCATGAGCACCTCCTTTAGGAATCGAACGCACAAACCCTTCACCCCTAGGCATAGGTGCATGAGGCTCAGGCATGCTATGAGACGATCGGTACCTGTCCCGGTTACCCGTCTCTCTTTCTCTCCTCACTTCTCTCTTGATGAGAGCCAGTTATGGATCTTTGTGATTCTAACCAGTCTTAAAATCCAATGATGGCGTACTCAGGAAAGGGTTCGGGTCCTCCTTTCTTTGATGGGAAGAATTATCGGATGTGGTCGGTTCAGATGGGTGCGTTTCTCCGCGGCAAGAGACAATTGCTATGGGATATCACTCTTGATAATACCTATACCATCCCTACTGCGAGATTGACCTAAGTTGATAAGGATAAGTTTGAGGCAAATGCAAAAGCCATTGATTACTTGTTCAAAGCGCTTGATGAGCATGAATTCAATCGTGTCATCGAAGACCATCTTGCTAGTAAGATTTGGAAAAAGTTGGAGGTTGCTCATGGTGGTGATGGTGCGGTTAAGGCTAGGCTCTTTTCGACTTACCGGAGGGAGTATGACAATTTCACTCATTTGCCCGGTGAGTCAATTGATGCCATATTTCAGAGGTTTACCGTGATAGTGAACAACATGCAAGCCAATATCACCGACCTCCCTTACTCAGATCATGATAGAGCTTTGAAGCTCTTGCACTGCTTGGATAGATCTGTGTGGGGTGCGAAGGTTGAGTCCATTATGGAGTCGGATAGCTATGAGACGCTTACAGTTAATGGGTTGTTCTCCAAGCTCAAGTCCTCAGAGATTGATAGGACGGCTAGAGCCAAGCTTGAGAACCCGACTGATCCCCATAGTCTGGCCCTCATGAGTGGTTCTGGTTCTAGGTTGTTTGCTAACTCCTCTCAATAGTTTGCTTTGTCTATGCTTGTTTCTTTGCCAGATGAGGAGTTCGAGGTGTTGAGCGAGGACGATCTTGTGTTGCTAACCAAGAGGTTCGGGCGCTTGCATGAGAACCGCAAGAGTACCAAGCATGTTGGGAGTACATGCTACAGGTGCGGCAAGATGGGGCACTTCATCGCCGAATGCCTGGAAGCAAGCAAGCCCAGGAAAGACTACAAGCACTGATGAAAGGATGACCACAAGAACTAATCCAGGAACGACTACAAGGGCAAGCACAAGAGCAAGGACGAATACAAGAAGAAGAAGCATGGTGGTCACAAGCACAAGTACAAGCTGCGAGCCATGGTTGCCGGTGCGAGCGATGTCGACAAGAGTTCCAGCTACACTTCATCGAGCTCGAGCAGCGAGGATGAGGATCAAGGTCGACGCCCGAGGCACTTGAGCAAGAACTTCAACGGGTTGGCCTGTGTGGCTTCCGGTGGCTTTTGCACCATGGCACACAGCACCGACGACAAGAAGAGTGAAGGAGAAGACTCGGACTCAGACTCCGAAGATGAGGTAAACCGTGATCCAAACTTCTTTCTAGGGGAGGTTGATAGGTTAAATGCCTTGCTTGACAATCGTGGTGATGTGCTTAGAAAGACCAACAAGGAGAAGAGGGAGTTTAGGTCTTTGCTTGGTGTTTCTGAGGAGAAAGTGGCTAAACTTGAGTCTTTACTTGCTGCTTCTCAAGTTGAGAGCGATGCTTTGAAAGTTGTCTCTGTTGTTCCTGATGAGCCTGAATGCATAAATTGTATGTCATGAATGCATTGGTCGAATATAAGAAGAAACACATGACTAAACTGGAAGAATTTGATATGCTCCAAGTTGAACTTGATGAGTTGAAATCTAGATCTGCCTTGCTAGGAGCTTGCACCTCTTGTCATGTCTTGCATGCTAAATTGGATGAATCTCATGCTAGGATCAAGTGCCTTGAAAGTTCTTTGAAATCTTCTGCTACTCATGCTTGTTCTAGTTGTGATGTAAATGCTTTGAAGATTCTTGTACTTGAGCATGCAACTATCCATCTACAGGATGAGAATGATGAGTTGCGTAAGTGTTTGGGTTGGTTGTCTGGTCGTGAGCCCCAGCTTGGTATGGTGATAGCTCAGTTCAGGCGAGCTGATAGCCGTGGGCTTGGATCGGAGAAGGTGTGTGAGAGTGAGGATGTGGGGTGTGAGAGTGTGCCAATTCCTCCACAAGTTACCCCAGACAAGAACACCTTTGATCCTAAACCAAACCACTTGAAAAACAAACTTGATACTACTCCTGATCCTCCAGTGTTCCCTCCTCAAACCAACAATTTCCAAAAGAGAGTGAACTTTGTGGGAGAAAAAAGTCCTAGGTTGCCCTTTTTGTTTGGCTTATCGGCCACCAGCCAGCAGTACTTTTCTCTCAGAACAAATAAGCACCAGCCACCAGCCACCAGCCACCAGCCAGCAGTATTCTTCTCTCAGCACAAACCAGCACCAGCCACCTGCCACCAGTCAGCCGAACAGAAAGACCTGCTGACACAAGATAACTATTCAACAGATTATTTTCTTTTGACAAGTGAAGCTAGTTTCCTTTTACAAGGAATCGAAGTTGATAGCCAAAGATGCATGTGTCCCGGGCCACCTGTATTCATCTTGGATTGTTTGATCATCCTTTTGATGCCTTGTTGTGGAAAAGAGGAATGCTGCTACTAAAGTGCGAACCTTGTTCATTCTTAGCTAATGGTAACGAACCTATCAGCTGATGCTCACTCATCACCTCCGCTCATTCAGCCATTCAAAGCTGGCAGAGATCAAGCACTAATCCAAGCAAGAGCGTAGAATCCACAAAATGCTTATAAAATCGAAAGTGGCGAACAAGATTTTCACTAATCTAAGTCTGAAAACTCTTAGGGTTGTAGAATTGATTCTCTTACTAAGCGTTCTATCCTTCCCCTCGAAATGTGGCCTAAACGACAGTGCCACAATTTCGAAGAGACGCTATCAATTCTTTTCCACTTTCTATTTGTAGATATGGGGACAATCTCTGTCTCACACTCATTCGTGTCGCAAACATTCACAGAATCATGCGTTGATAACATATAGAGATGGTCTTGTCGGATGGCAAGACCCACACAAACTTTATTGTACTCAATAATACATTGTATCTCATCAAAATGACACTTAAGCCATTGTGTGCTAAACGTGATACTAAAATCAAACTTCAATTTAGTGAAGACACAAATAGGACATCATGCAGCTGAAGAGTGAAGCCATCTTTTAGCTTGATAAGGAGTTCTCCTATGGCCTCCACTTCAGCTTCAATGCCATTAGCAACTTTAATGTTTTTTGCGCCTCTTGGTAGGGTCCGACTCGAATGGAATCCCTGCAAAGAATTAGCAACATGAACAGTTGCACCTGAATCAATCCACCATGTGGACCTCGAAAAACTTAAATACAAGGATTTATCTACAAATGTGATTACATCCTCACTATTAGTCAGCATATGCTTGAGCCACTTGGGACACTCTTTCTGCCAGTGGCCTTCTTCCTTGCACCACATGCATTGATTCTTGCTGACTTTCTTGGACTGTTCATTCTGGGCGGGAGCTTTCCCATGAGGCTTAGCAGTAGCATTGGAAGGACCACTCTCGTGCTGGTGCTTCGGTTTGTAGCCCTTGCTATCAAAGCTTGTTTTCTTGTTGTTGTTATGCTACACAAAATAGATGGAGCCTCCATTCTGTGCCTTCAGTCTTCTCTCTTCTTGCTGACACATGGACATAAGCGTGTGCAGGTCCCAATTCTCATTCTGGGTGTTGTAGTTGCATGCCAACACACCAAACTCAGGCGGCATCGACCTAAACACCAAGTGCACTAGGAACTGCTCGGGCAAGCCCATATCCATGGTGGTAAGTTTAACGTTCATGTTGCTCATCTTGAGAATGTGATCTTTCACACCACCTCCTCCATACTTAATGGAGATGAGCTTCTCGATCAGGGTGCTTGTTATCGCTCCACTATCGCCAGATACTGAGCGGCAGTGTGTACATTACCATCCGCATCCTTCTCTGGGATGGATGCCCTGATCGCCTCAGACATCTTTATCTGCATTATCTTTGGGCACTTCTTGTTCATCAGCTTCCACTTGGCCTTCTCTAGGTCCGGTGCAGCGATGGCGTCAGCATTGGCGTGTTGTCGCGGCTGGAAGATAGTAGCATCCTCTTTCTCAGCCCTCACGACTGACCGTGCGTCTGTGTGAGCGCCGCCGCGCCATGGCCGGAGAGCCATAAGCACGAGTGGCCGACCCCTTCCCCTTTCTCTATCTTCTTCTCCTCATTACGAGCTTTCGGTAGATCAGAAAGATAATGCACCGCGCCGGTGAGCGCGTGCAGCTGAGAGTGCGCGCGCCGCCGTCGATGGGTCCCTCGGTGGTGCTGCTCGCGTGGCAACGGCTAGGAGGTAAGGGTTAGGGTTAGGGTTAGGATCGGATTTGTTTTCTTTTCTTATTTTTGTTTGATTTGCTTGAATCGGAGACTGTGGATGTGATTTGCTTTGAATCTTAGTTTGATTTGCGGTGTTCTTCCCCTAATCCTCTTGATTTGGGTCTGTGTCTCTTGAACTACTACCGCACTAACCCAAAAAACTTCGATCTACTCGATTTTAAGGTGTCTGATACCAATGTTAGACCGAAACTTGAATCGCTACAAGTAGATCTAGATTGGGTGCATTACTTTGAGTGATAAACATGATGTTCTTGTTCCTATTCTACTGCAACAACACAAGCACAACATGACCACAACCTACAACACTACTAATAGAAGGGAAAATGAGGTGGCAGACCATCGGTGGTGGTGGGAGCCATCGGTGCTGGCGCAGTCATGTCGATGGCGGAGGTTGCAGGGGTGGCCGGGGCTCGTCGGTGTAGATTGGGTCGGTGGCACCGGCGGCGGGTGATGTAGCAGGACGGCGGCGGTGGTGAAGATTCCCGCCGCTCCAGTGCTCCCTCGGTCGGCTAGGGTTTGTAGGTGGGGTGTGTGGTGGCTCGGTGAACCTCGTACTAAGCGTCGTGGCCCCCACCTCCTTTTTATAGCACTGTGCGATGAGGGCCCACCAACCATGGTTAGGGTTGGGCGCCCCCGACTAGGGCACAGAGAAAGGCCCATTACGAACTTTGGGCCGTAATGGGAAGAGATCGCACTAACATTACATGCTTTTGCAACGTTAGAATTCCTGCAGCAAGATGATGATATGATGAAGAAGAAGCTCTAGAAAGCGTTGGTTGAGTCGCGGCTGCGCGCACGTGTGGACTGCGGCGTCGTACAAGCTAGCTTGGCACCTGAGGTTACACAGCCCGATGGCCAACAACAACGAGAACCGCGGGCACGCGAGGGGCACGTGAACATTGACTCCCCGCCATTACGGTGCCGATCCTTGCTGGGCGCATGCGGCGGCTCATCAGCACCTAGGCCTAGTGCCGCCCTGCCCCGCCGCAGCAAGAAGAAGCGGGCGCAGCACGAGTGGACCTCTCCCCAAAGTTGCTGCCATGGCTGGCGGCTCCGAGTCGCAGTGCCCGCCTTGGCGCTCACGTACGCCACCCGCCACTCCTTAAAATTGAACGTCGAACCGTCGGGCTCCGGCAGCAGTGGCGTGAAGCCGAACGACAACCAGTCCACCGGCGACAGTGCGCGCCTCCTGAGACTGCACGCCCCGATGACGACATCACCACATTGCACATACACGAGCCGGACTCGTCTCCAAGTTAAGTGTCATCGCCATGTCGGACATCTTCTGTTCGGTTTCAGCCGACATGTCTGCGCTTCAACTCTAATTACTCCTTCATACGACGTCCAAATAAGGCGTTCTTGGATGCGTTAGAATCGTGACGATGAGATGCTTCTTTTGGTTCTGGTCCTAGCTCCAAAAGATTCATGGATCATACTGTGTGACCACGAAGAGGTGTTGCGTCACCTATTTTGGGCCTTTTCAGGCTTTGTATCGTGTCGGGCCTCTCGGACCATCTTGTGGATGCCCTCCTGGCGCGCCCTCAACCCGAGCTCGACCCTAGACTATTAAATTTAGTAGTCGTCATCGTTTAGACTCGGGTTTTGCTTAGTGTTGGTGTTTGGAAATCGTGGTTCCGACACTTACTAGAAATGCGCTGTGTTCCCACCCCTGATGGATGATGCAGAAAGTAATGCAATGACACAATTATCCTGGTTCCGGTCGCAAGACCGTACGTCCAACAAAGATGGTGCGTGCAATGTACTATCCTGCACCGGACTGTGAGTAGTAGGGGATACAAGCAGGTTGGGAGAAGAGGCTAGGCCTCCAAGTCCCAGATGATGATTGAGGCAGAGTGCCAATATCATGGAGTGCGGAGTGGGTGGGTTGTTTCTTATTCTGTAGTGGGTGGGTTGTTTCTTGTTCTATATTCGATTGATTCGTTGTTCTCTCTTTTCTCATGAGCGTGCCCTCTCGTTTTATAGACCAAGGAGGAGGGGTTACAAGCATGTGTCACTATGCAGACGCAGTTGTTGCACAGCCGTTGGCGTGGTGCCGGGCGTGGCTCCTTGTCCTTGGCTACTGTTGCGCGGTGTTGCGGTCCCTGTGACGGACTTTTGTACTGGCGATGACGCCATGGAATGGTTTCGAGGGTCTAAGCGGACCAACGTGCCATAGTGACTCGTCTGTACGTCAATTCGAGGGTCCCCCATGCCTGTGTACAGCCCTTTCCGTGGAAAATTACTGCGAGAGTCGGCAGCACAGGGAGTAGGAATGACCCGGCCCTGTTCGCGTAGTGGTGGCATGTTCGCACAACGCCGAGGATGGTCGCACAGTACGTCGCACAGTAGTCGGAATGGCCCACCATGCTTCCGCCGTCCTTCCTCCTTATCCTGCTGCGTGTTCGAGGGTCTCTCCCGCCCGATCGAGGGCTTCGGGTCGTCGGAGTTGGTAGCACAGGAGCTCGGAGTGACGTGCTATATTCACACAGCACCAGACTGTCTGCACAGAGCCTCGGTTGGCAGCATAGTGATGGGGGTTGGCAAATACGACGGGGGGCCGCGGCTGTCAGAGCGGCATGGCGAGAGATTTGCCTTTTTTACTTTGGACGCCAGGCGGCGACGAGTGTCATTAACTACATGACTGGGCGGAGGTCTTGACCGAGGTGGAGCTTTTCCCTTTCGTGGGTTGCTCGAGGCTCGCCCCTCAAGCCTCAACCAAGATAGAGTTTTCTGATTCGCTTGAGGGGTCGCTTACCACGAGTGAAGCAGAGATTTGAGACTGTTGCTAGGTCATGGGCCTTAATTTGCTTTTCTCTTTTCTGATATGTGCATGAGTTTGACAATAGTTAGCGTTTTAACAAGGGTGATTATCCCATAGGTTTGGGTACCCCTAATGATCGCCCCCAACAGTAGCCCCCGAGCCTATGTTGGAGTAGGTTTAATCCGGCAAAGACTTTCATCGTGGGTGCTTCCGATCAGGGTTTCCTTGAAGAATTCCACTGGGTGCGCCGTAGCACACCCGCGGGTGTAGCCCCTGAGGCCTTGGAGGAGTGGATATACTCCTGTAAGGGCTGTCAGTGTTTCCCGCCTTCGTGAGCTATAGCATATTTCGTCTTCAAGGAACTCAATCTTGTGGCGCGAGGAGCCCCCGAGCCTTGGCCCTAGCAAGGTTGATCAGGGGCGATCCTCGACTTTGAGTTACGACCCTCGTCGCCCCGTTCGCGGGGAGGAGGGGTGACGCTATCCATGCTTCCCTCGGACGACCTCATGGAGATCCCGCCACCTGCATTGGTGGCGGCGGAAGTGACCGTGCCCCCGAGGGGGCGAAGCCAGGAGACCCCGGCGTCATCGCGGGGTAGGGGGGCCGCGAGCAGCTCCACTCCCTCGACGGCGCGAGCCACCCTCTCAAGCGTCGCGGCGACCGCCCCAGGGGTTCAGGCTCGAAGCCCGCCTACGCCTTGGGCGGACAAGGGGCCGCAGCCCCAGGGGCCACGAGGGCACGAAGCCCTGCACCAGCGGCCACAAGGCCCGCGAGTGGGTCCCCACCACTGAGGGGCCGGGGTCGTTCGGAGGCGCGCAAGCTGAGTGGCCTCCTTCGGGTTCGGTGAGTTTCATCTTTTGCTTTTGGTTGTAGATCGTTGGTGTTTTTAATCAAATTCTTTTGATTTGATCATCTGTCAGCCAACCCGGGCCACCGACATCGCTCCTGCTAGCGCCCACCAAGGCGCTGAAGGTGTCAACGCACTCCATGCCGTGTTCGGCGGCGCCGCCCCCGTCAGGAGTGCCCCGGCCGATGGAGATCGTCGCCCGGTACCAGGCAGCCCTGGTGCGAGGGTTCGCCCGATCGAGGGTGCAGGCGGTGGCTGCGGAAGCATCAGCCGCAGCGGGTGAGAACCGGACCGGGGAGGTGACCCCGGCCCCCTTGTGGAGGAGGCGGCCCCCGCCATTGCGGGGGCGAGTGAGACCTCCGCGCCGACCGATGGCGCGATGGAACCTGAAGGTGCGGGCCGCACCGGAGACGCGGCTCATACCGTGGCCGGGGGCAGCCGCACGGAGGCGTCGTAGGCGTTGAACCACCGGCTTAGAGTGGGGCAGGATGTCAAGGGAGTGCTCGGCGCCCTCCCTCGGTATGCCTGACATATCCAAGGGGCTCCACGCGAAGATGTCGGCGTTGGCGTGGAGAAAGTCGACGAGCACCACCTCCTATTTGACGTTGGGGGTCAAACTGGCCCTCACTGTCTTGTCGTTGGGGACGCTGGGGTCGAGGGGCACAGCCTTGGTGTGCTCTGCGGGCTCGAAACTGCCTGCATGCTTCGAAGTGGAGGCAATGGTTTCGTTCGCCATCTTCTCCAGGTCCACGACGAGAGCCTCATCCTCGGCAAGCGCCTCGGTGCTCTCGACGCATTCCACGTTGCATATGTAGGCATGCTCGAATGATGGGGCCACCATGATGACGCCCTTCGGCCCCGGCATCATCAGTTTGACGTATGTGTAGTTTGGGATGGCCATGAACTTGGCGTAGCATGGGCGGCCAAGGATGGTGTGGTAGGCACCTCGAAATCCCACCACTTCGAAGGTCAGGGTCTCCCTGCGGAAGTTGTCGGGTGTGCCAAAGCAAACATGCAGATCAATCTGCCCAAGGGGCTGAATTCGCTTTCCCGGCGCAACGCCATGGAATGGCGCCTTGCTGGGGCGTAGCTTGTCCCTCCCGATGTCCATGAGCTCCAAAGTCGATACGTACATGATGTTGAGGCTGCTGCCTCCATCCATGAGTACCTTGGAGAACCGGGTGTTGCCGATGATGGGATCAATGATGAGCGGGTACTGCCCCGGGTTTGGGATGTAGTTGGGGTGATCCTCTCGACTAAAGGAGATAGTCTCCTCAGACCAGTCGAGGTAGGATGGCCCGGCCTTTTGTATGGAGAACACCTCTCGGCGCTCGCGCTTGTGCTGTCGAGGTGTCATGTTCACCGTTGATCCCCCGAAGATGAAGAAGACGTTCTCCACCTCCGGGAAGCCTTGGCCTCCCCCGTCGCCCGCGTCCTTTTCGCCCCATCATCCTTCGAAGCGGCGCGATTGAAGTATTTCTTTAGCATTCCGCATTGATCGAGGGTGTGGGTTACGATGCCCTTGTGATAAGGGCAATGTTTCTTGAGCATGTCATCGAAGACGCCGCCTCCTCGAGGGGGGCCTCGAGGAGCTTTGGGTGTAGGGTCGACTGCGAGGATTTCGTCGGGGTCCATGGTCTGCTCTTGTCGGTGCGAGGCTTTTTGGGGCTTCTTCCCCTTCTTGCCTTGCTTCTGTTTCTTTGCGGAGCCTTTGGACTTGCTGCCCTCCGCGGGCGTTTCCTCCGTCTGTTTCCCCCTCCCGCCATCAAAGATGGCTCCAACCGCCTCCTCGCCAGAGGCAAAGTTGGTGGTGACATCGAACAACTCGTTGACGCTGGTAGGAGGGCTTCGTCCTGACTCACACACCAAGTCCCGGTAGGTTATGCCCTCGAGGAAGGCGTGGATGACTTCGGAGTCACCCATGCTTGGGAGCTTGATGTAGCGCTTGGAGAAGTGGCGGATGAAATCACGAAGGGACTCGTTGGATGTTTGGCGACACCCTCGAAGATCCCAAGAATTTCCAGGGCACACATAAGTACCCTGGAAATTACCCATGAATGTCTTCACGAGGTCGTTCCAATCGTGAATTTGGTTCGCGGGTAGGTGCTCGAGCCATGTCCGCGCAGAATCCGCCAAATTGAGCGGCAAGTTGCGAATGATCATGGCATCGTCGGTCGCGCCGCCTAGTAGACAGGCGAGGCGATAGACATTGAGCCACACCTTGGGATCTGTTTCCCCCGAGTACTTGGTGATGGTCGTTGGTTGCCGGAATCATGTGGGAATCGGGGCCGCGCGAATCTCCCGGCCAAACACCCAGGTTCCCGGGGGTTCTGGTGTTGGGCTCTTGTCTTCGTCGCTGTCGCAGTGGCCTCCACGGCGAGGGTGGAAACCGCGAGATGTGCCATCCCGCTTTTTTGTGTTGAGAATGTTGCGGGCATCGTCGTCGCTGGTGTCTCCACGTGTATCAAGGTTTCGCTCTTTGAGAGGCTTCTTCCCGTTGCGTTCGTGCACCGAGGGTGCCTTCCCCTTATTTGATGAGGGGGGTGGCACCACATTGTCCCTTCGCGGGGTTCGCGCTGATGCCTCGTGCTCCCGCATTCCTTCACGGATTTTTGGGCCGGCAGAGTTGCATATGCGGGAGGCTGAGCTTTCGGCTTGCTGCATAACTGCTTGCTCGATGAGGAGCTGCGCCTCTCGGCGCAGATTTCGGCCTTCAGGCGTTGAGGGCTCCAGCATGGCCCGGATCAAGGTCGCCGCAGCGATGAGCTTTTGGCTTGCCCTGGCTAACGCGAGTGGGTCGTCCACATTTTTCAACAGCCTTGATGCGGGCTCAGGCTACGCGCTCGGCCTCCCTGGCTTGCGCGCCGCGCACAGGGCGGTTGTCATCAAGCGTTGACCGGAGCTTCCGGACCTGTTGGCGTTCTTCTTCGAGCTTGGTCTCAAGTTCGCAGACTTGGGCTAGTTACGCTTGCACAAATGCAGCGTTGTTAGGCGCCTGCTCGTTATTCTTGGCTCCCACTGGTTCTTCTGCCCCGTCATCTTCATCACCCCTTCCCGGGAGGACGACGAAGCACTCCCTAGAGGGATCGTAATCCCTCTCGCTAGAGTCGTTGGAGCAGGTTAGGCAATAATCTGTTGCAGCCTGGAATGATATAAAGGCCTCACGATCGCGAAGCCTTGAGTAGTCCCGTTCGGGGACCCTGTGGCCGCTCTCGTGTGCCTCACTGTCAGAGTCGGGGTAGTCATCGTCCGGCGAAGTTGTGATGAGGTTGCGAATTGAGAGCAGATGGTGCCCCGGTAGATCCTCATACGCTATCATGTCCGTGCCAACTGACGAGGAGTTGGTCGTGGTTGCGGTGCGCATCTCGCTGGGGACTCGCGACGGGTCGGTCGTGCTATTCCCGGCTGAGAGTGATGTTGTGCGAGGTGTCGCTGGCAGGATATTCTTTGCCACTGTCGCAGGGTTTGGTGCGCCGGCCTCGACCCGCTCGGGGGAGCCGGCGCGGGCCGCTCTACGTCGTTCCGCGCTTGTTCGCCGCGCACGTTGATGCGAACGCTTCCTGCGCGACGGTGGTGGTGACGGGAGTGGCGCTGGCGTGCCCACACTGGCGCTCCTCATAAGGAGGAGCATGTGGTAGCCATTGCCACTCCCCCTAAACTCGAGACTCCCGAACCAGATTTTGAATCCGGTGGGAAGTTGGTCCGAAGTCCCCATCAGAAAATGATTGTCGCGTACGACACGGGTTGCCATCAAGCGAGATAGTGGATAATGTGGTCGATCACAGCGCCGCCCCTACCTGGCGCGCCACTATCGGTGTTTGGAAATCGTGGTCCCGACACCAACCAGAAAAGCGCTGTGTTCCCACCCCTGATGGTTGATGCAGAAGGTAATGCAATGACACGAAATTATCCTGGTTCCGGTCGCAAGACTGTACGTCCAGCAAAGATGGTGCGTGCAATGTATTATCCTGCACTAGACTGCGAGTAGTAGGGGATACAAGCAGGTTGGAAGAAGAGGCTAGGCCTCCAAGTCCCAGATGATGATTGAGGTAGAGTGCCAATATCGTGGAGTGCGGAGTGGGTGGGTTGTTTCTTGTTCTGTATTCAATTGATTCGTTGTTCTCTCTCTTTTCTCATGAGCGTGCCCTCTCCTTTTATAGACCAAGGAGGAGGGGTTACAGGCGTGTGTCGCTATGCAGACACAGTTGTTGCACAGCCGTTGGCGTGGCGCCGGGCGTGGCTACTTGTCCTTGGCCACTGTTGCGCGGCGTTGCGGTTCCTGTGATGGATTTTTGTACTGGCGATGACGCCACGGAATGGTTTCGAGGATCTGAGCTGACTAGCATGCCGTAGTGACTCGTCTGTACGCCAATTCGAGGGTCCCCCATGCCTGTGTACAGCCCTTTCCGTGGAAAATTACTGTGGGAATCGGCAGCACAGGGAGTAGGAATGACCTGGCCCTGTTCGCGTAGTGGCGGCATGTTCGCACAGCACCGGGGATGGTCGCACAGTACGTCGCATAGTACTCGGAATGGCCCGCCATGCTTCCGTCGTCCTTCCTCCTTATCCTGCTGTGTGTTCGAGGGTCTCTCCCGCCCGATCAAGGGCTTCGGGTCATCGGAGTTGGTAGCATAGGAGCTCGGAGTGACATGCTATGTCCGCAAGGCATCGGCCTATCCACACAGAGCCTTGGTTGGTAGCATAGTGACGGGGGTTGGCGGATGCGATAGGGGGTCATGGCTGTCAGAGCGGCATGGCGAGAGATTTGCCTTTTTGACTTTGGACGCCAGGCGGCGACGAGTGTCATTAACTGCGTGTCTGGGCGGAGGTCCCGAGCGAGGCGGAGCTTTTCCCTTTCGTGGGTTGCTCGAGGCTCGACCCTCAAGCCTTGACCGAGATGGAGTTTTTCGATTCGCTCGAGGGGTCGCTTCCCTCGAGCGAAGTGGAGATTTGAGGTGCGCGTCGAGGCGCCCAGCGAGGTGCCTCGACTGGGCCTTTGACTGTTACTTGTCCGTGGGCCTTAATTTGCTTTCCTCTTTTCTGATATGTGCATGAGTTTGGCAATAGTTATCGTTTTAATAAGGGTGATTATCCCATATGTTTGGGTACCCCTAATGATCGCCCTCAACACTTAGATTAATCTATCGAGAACAGTTTCGTCGTTATCGAGAACCCCAACTTTTGATCTTAATCATACATCTACAGTGTCACTTCATATTGAGAGCTACTTCTTTCGAGTTCTTGCTTGTGTTCTTTGTTTCGCAGGTAGGGATTAGCCTTCTTGGCGAGGTCAATCGGGTTGTGACACGGTTGATAACCAGATGAGTCGCGGTGCTAAGATTGCAGGGTTCGTGTTGCTGACTTGAAGCCGGATCGGTGTGTTGCGTTCTGCCCTAAACGAGTTATCCATCGCCTGACGGAAGATCGGGAACCCTAGTCCCCATCAAGTGGTATCCAGAGATAGGTTTACTGTCAAGTATCTCCATCCTTTTGCCTTCGTCCTATAGTCCCAAAAATTGGCCTACAAAAAAAATTGGTTTGTTCATCGTATTCTGCTGTCCTATTACCTTTTTAGCCTTTGCAAATTCATTTCAGTTTCGCTTGCTTGAGTTTGTGTCCATGATCGAGTCTTATTGCTTGTTTTAGTCATGTTCGTGTCATAGTTCAATCGTCCGTTGCGTGATTTGTTTGTTTCTGCCGCTATCCCTTCCACCGTGACCAGATTATAAGTCGTGTTACCCAATAACTCGACTTGCGCTCGCTAGCTGCCTTGCGTGAACTCCTGGCGTGCAAGCCCTAGATAGGTTGCGAGCCGCCGAGTGTTCATCGCCTTGCATCGCAGCCCTTCTTGGTTCATCTTGCATACCCTATCCGCCGCCGTGCAACCTTCCGAATTGAGCCTCCAGAGAACCATATCGTGTGCCTCCCGAAAACCATAACTCGAGGTACCTTCAGTAAAACGGGCACAACTTTTCGCTCGGTGCTCTGTTTTGACTCAATTTTTTACAGCAGCTTCGTGACTCCATTGTGAGGGGCCCAAACTTGGCTATGCCCTGTTTTCTTGAGTAAAAAATTTTAAAAAAAATCTGGAAGATAAAGAAAAAATTGATCAAGTTATTTTAGGGTTTTTAGTGCTTGTTCCTGAATTTCCCTAGGACGCATCTCACCTCAAAAAAGGGTGCGAATTTGTGAGCTCGGAGCTTTTGGTATCCCTGTTAAGAGAAAAATATTAAAAAAATAGTTGAAAAAATTAAAAAAAATCGTGATTCCTACTAGTCCTGAGGTTTTGGAGGGAAATTGCTGTAAAGATTAAAAACAGTTGTATATAGTGCTGTTTTGCTTGTTCTGTGAGATTTTTCCATTATTTCTTGTTCCAACTTATTATGCTACGTCTAGGACACGTCTAAGCCAGCAATTGTGACTTGTACTTTGGATACTTATTGAACTTTGCTATTCTGCATTCATTATTTGCTACTCCTTGCTACATATTGTGTCTTCCCAAAGCTCCACATACACTACTTCAGGTCAGTACAACGAATAACCTTTGCAATCTTGGTACTATATCCTCACAGGTATCACCAACCAGCCATCGGTTGTACCATCCACTGCCTGCATTGGTAAGAACTTGGTAAGATGTGTGTGAGGGTGTGATTCCACCAAGCAGACCGCATAGTTCCTAGGACATTTGTTGATCACTAACCATGCCAGACGACGTTCCTGTTTTGTCTAGTCAATTGGTGCAGGTAACGAACGAGCTGAAGGACCTCTTCATGAAGGAGTTGAGCAAGCTAACAACGGAGGTCAAGGCTGCCTGTCACACAATTGAGGGTGTGGACAAGCGAGTCTCCACACTGACGATAAGGGTTCAACAACTCGAGTCCAACCCCCCAAGCCCAAAGAAGAGGAACCCTATGACGACGATGACGATGATGATGTTATCTATGGGTCTGATGGCGAGCCTGATCCCATCAAGACCCAAGCGGAGAAGCTACGTCGTCGCCGCCTTCGCAAAAATACAACAGGTATGGGAGGTAACAGGAACCGACACCATCAAGGTAATGATGATCCTTACGCCAAAGTTAAATTTACTATACCATCTTTTTATGGGCGTCATGATGCGGAGGATATTTAGATTGGGAGATGACTGTACAACAGAAATTTGCTTCCCATCTTGTTCCTAATCAGCATAAGGTCCAGCAAGCCACTAGTGAATTTAAGGATCTTGCAATAATCTGGTGGCATGAATGTGCTTCTTTAAACATACAACCTACTTCTTGGAATGCGCTTAAACTTGTCATGCGTGATCAATTTGTTCATGCCTCTTATAAGCATGATTTGCGTAAGAAATTGCAATGTTTAGAGTATTATGCCGAGTTACAAAAGGGCATGGTTCATTGTGGGGTAGTAGAGGATCCTGAGGATAAAGTGTGTCGTTTTTATGGTGGCTTGAGACGTGAAATTCAGGATATTGTTGACTATAAAGAATTTACTATCACCAACCAGTTGTTCCAGCTTGCTATGCTTGCAAAAAAAGAATTGCAGGGACGACCCAAGACCGTCATGCCAACAACAAGTACTCTAGCCACGCCACCATCGAGTACATGTTCGACGCCATCAGTGCCGGCACCAGCTTCTGAGGTACGAAATATGACTAATGTGTAGGTCCAACAAAACAAGAAACCGACTACTACTGAGAAGAGCTCATCGAGTAAGTCTGCCAGCATCATGTGCCACTGCTGCAAGGGCATGGGACATGTCATGAAGGATTGCCCAAGTGTTTGTGCATTCATCGCTACACCCGATGGTACTGGATATATAAGTGCTAGTGATGTTGAAGATGATTTAGTTCTTGCGACTAACGCTATTGTAGATTCAGAGGATGATGAGGGTGAGGCAATTGACTCGGTTGCCGCATCAGCGGGATTCCATAGCTTGGTTCTTGTGCAGTGTACATTGAGTTCGCAGGTGGAACGTGAGGATGCGGAGAAGATCCAACGCAAGAATTTATTCCACACGTTCCTCGTCGTCAACGATTGTTGTGTGCTTACCATAATTGATAGTGGGAGTTGCAACAACTTGGTGAGTTCAGATTTGGTAGAGAAGCTTAACTTGCCAACACGTCTCATTTCAAATCCCTACCACTTAGAATGGCTGAACAGTAGTGGTCAAGCTAAGGTAACAAGATCGGCACGTATACAATTTTCTGTTGGTTCTTATCATGATTATGCTGATTTTGTTGTTGTCCCGATGCTAGCTTCATCTCTTTTGTTGGGTAGACCATGGGAATTTGATAATGATGTTGCAAACCATGGTAGAACTAATACATACACTTTCATGCATAAGAACAAGAAAATTACTTTGCTTCCTTTATCGCCTGTTGATATTAGGAAACATTTTAGAGAGCTTGTTGAAAAAGATAGAGTTAAATCTGCTAGTGTTGCATCTTCTGATGATAAACCAAAATGGATTAAATTAAAAGGAGGTGCTTTTATTGCTACTACATCTGCCGCTGCTGCTTTATGTGATAACCCTCATGCTCCATGTTATACAATGCTTGGTCGACATCAAAATCTTTGTCTTGCTACAAATTATTTTATGTCTCATACTTTGCAGTCCCCTGCCGCTAACCTTTTGCAGGAGTTTGATGATGCGATGGAGTCGTGGACGACTCCAATTCAAGAAGGGGAGGATGATGAGGACATCACTACGTTGCACGTACACGAGCCGGACTCGTCTTCAAGTTATAAGTCATCGTCGTGTCGGACAACATCTTCTGTTCGGTTTCAGCCGACTTGTCTACGCTTCAATTTAAATTTCTCCTTCATACAACGTCCAAACAAGGCGTTCTTGGATGCGTTGGAATCGTGACGACGAGACGCTTCTTTTGGTTTTTGTCCTAGCTCCAGAAGATTCGTGTCGGGCCTCTCGGCCCATGTTGTGGATGCCCCCTAGCGCGCCATCAACCCTAGTTCGACCCTAGACTATTAAATTCAATAGCCGCCATTGTTTAGACTCGGGTTTTGCGTAGATTAATCTGTCGAGAACAATTTCGCCGTTATCGGTTTGTAGAACCCAAACTTTTGATCTTAATCATACATCTGCAGTGCCACTTCATATTGAGAGTTGCTTCTTTCGAGTTCTTGCTTGTGTTCTTCGTTTCACAGGTAGGGATTAGCCTTCTTGGCGAGGTCAATCGGGTTGTGATACGATTGATAACCAGATGAGTCACGGTACTAAGATTGCAGGGTTCGAGTTGCTGACTTGAAGCCGGATCGGTGTGTTGCGTTCCGCCCCAAATGAGTTATCCATCACTTGACACAAGATCGGGAACCCTAGTCCCCATCACGCCCTCGCCCAAGAAGGGGGAGCCCGTGACAGCGGCACTCTCTATGGCTTGGCGAGGCGGGGTCCAGAGGGTGGCGGGCGTGGACCGCCTCCCACGTTTGCTGGAACAGCTTGAACACGCCGTGGGCGGCCGCCGAGGGGTTCTTGTCAGGGTGGAGGACGATGCATTGGTGCCCGTAATGTTTGGGGGTTATTTTAGATCGTTTGGTTGGTGGGTATGTGTGGTGGGTAAAGAAACTCTATGGTGAGAAAATGAATGCAAAAAAGACAAAAACTCTCTAGAAACATCATTTTTTTGTTTGTGAAAACTTTTCACGTTTTTTCTACCGTGAGATCTGAAATGTGGGTCCTCTGTGAGGGGTGGGTAGGAATTATTTTGATGAGAAGTATTTTTAAAAGAATTAGATCCTTGTAATATAGATAGATTCATCTATAAAAAATTTACAGACCGGTACATTTTCTTTTGATGCATTTTCAATTGTCTAATGTGAATCGAAATATGTATGGCGGGTAATCGAAACATGTGAATATGGTGTATATACGATTTTTGGGGTAAGCTTTTAGCTTTAGTTTGCCCCCACCTAAATTTTTTTCTAGGTCCGCCGCTGCTGGTGGCCATGATAAAGTAGCTCCAGCAGTAGCAGGCATCTCGATGGGCAGGGTATGGATGGAGTCACGCATGAGAAACTTATGGATCGAGAGCAGAGACTAGGCGAACCAGAACGATATCCACTATACCACAGCCCCTGATCACCGACTACATTGGAGTCGGTATAAGCTCCTATACCGAGCTACCGTCGGTCGGTATAGAGTTATACCGACTACACATTTCAGTCGCTGCAAGTGGCGTCAGTATAGAGTTATACCGACGGACACTTGTTGTACCGACCGATCGTCGGTCGCCCAGAGGAGATATACCGACGAACACATATACTCCGACCAACAGTCTGTTATAACTTTATACCGACGCACAGTTTGAAGTTAGAAATATCTTTACCAACCATCAGTCCAACGCTATGCATTCAAGTTAACCTTTAAATTATATAATTAATCAAAGTACGGAACTTTTTGAATATTGCACATGAATAATAATTGTATTGTCACAGCTCATGTATACAAGGCTACATTGCACATCAGAGAAATGACTAAATGTGCTCATAGTTTTCATTGAAACCATCTATATTAACTTCTCAGGTCAAAGAACATATTTTTGACTTGTCACAGTGCACAAGTCAACAACGTTTACAAAATAATCTGAAGCAGCCAAGCTGGCTCAAATAAATGTTTTCACAGCCATCAAGATGGCCATGTCAAAGCTCACAGTAAAAATATACAATATCTAGTAAGTCCAACACAAAAACGACCGAGCATCACACTAACTCTCACTACAACAAAATTGGCCTTTTATGACGAATACCTGATGACGTTCGACTTATTCATCGTTATCATGTTTGGTTTTGTGACGTTCTATATCATACAGCGCAACTTAACGACAAAAATGAGGTGTTTGTCATTAAGAGTAACTAAGAATCGTCACAAACTCTGGCAAAGCCAAAATCGTGACGAATTTTGTTTTGTCATTAAGAAAAATTGTTAAACGTCATAAATTTTCAAAAGAAAAATAAAAGATTAGGGTGGGTCCCACTGCCACTTGGACAAGTGGGCCCACGCTGCTAGCATGGGTCCCACAAGTGCAAGGCTTACCACTACACCATGGAATAATTTGTGACCAAGTGAGGTTTTACTTTATTTTATATCTTATCATTTTGCTCGCTAAGTATGGCAAAAAAAAGTGCAATGTCACACCACAAATTTTTTTATTTTGGGACGTGAATAGGTAGTACAATTATAACAATGATTTTCACAAATTTCTAAATTTTTTCTCAATTTTATTTAATTTACAGGGAATTTAGAATAGAAAAATATTTTTCGAAAGTAAATAACTTGCTCTATATGTTGCATTCATGCTGGCTACATTGAGTTTTGACTGCTTGTAGTTCAAATTAAAATTTAAATCTAATTTAAATTCACGTTTGAATTGTTTCTTTTGAGCTCTAAAAAAGTGGTTTTGGCCTAAGTTCACAATTGCTCCTCCAACTCCCTCTCTCGGTCCAGTCTTCCCCTCCTTTCTCATCCCGAACGGCCCAGCTCCCTTCGCTCGGCCCAACTCCCCTCGCTCGGCCCGGCCAGCGCCCTCCGCTCGGCCCAGCCAACGCCCTCCGCTCGGCCCAACTCTCTTCGCTCGGCCCAGGTCTCCTAGGGTCAAATGTTTTCATTTGACCAGGGTCAAAAGACGTTTGACCAAGATTTGAACGAAAATTTACATTAAAACTCAAAAATTGACCAATACAAAAGTTTCTTAGAATTAAAAGTTTTATAATTTTCATTTTGAAAGGTTTTTTATTTGAGTTCTATATTTAGGAGAAAATTTGAGTTTCCGTAAAACTTCTCTAAATGAGTTTGAACTTGAATTTCAAACTAGAGTTTTATATAACAATGGCTAATTTAACTTCACATTCAATAATATTATAGTGAACTAGAGGTTGTGTCCAAGTTTGAAGTGCATACAAGTTCAAAAAACTAATTTGGTATTCAAATCTCAAAGTTTGGGTTGAGTTATAAGAAACTTTATTAGAGATGTATCATTTTGTGAATAATGTATAGTCTCACTTCGTTAAAATCATTTGAATTTTTTATGGAAAGCTTATGGACACAAAATATGTTGTCACGTCAGTTTGTAGAATTTTTTGACCAAATTTATATATTATTACAATTATCCTATTTTTAATTTGGAGGTAGAAGTCCGAATTGTCCATATAAGACAATTGAATTTTTTATATATCTCCATGACTTAGGTTAGACTGCAACATATGAATGTACAGATGATTTTTTGTATATTATTAAATGCACACATAGTTTCAATAGAAACTAATTTCATACTTATATAGAAATTTATTGAACTTATAGAAAATAGTAAATCAGTTCCAAAATTTTTGAAATTCCTATAAGAGAACTTAGATGTATTCTATTATATATAAAAAATATAGTGGCCTATATAAGATAATTATTTTTATGTGTCACTTCACAATGGAGCAATAAAATGAAAAAGAAAAAGAAATACACCAAGGCCTGTTTCAGCCCAAAGAGCCCAACGAATGTTAGCCGTCCGATTTTGATCCTATGGTTGTGATCGTGCTCCCGTTAATATAAGGGCTTCTAGAACCCTAGCGCCAGTCCGCACCCCTCTCCTCGCCTCCCACTGCCCCTTCCAAGCCTCCGCCGCCCGCTCTCTCACCTCGCCCACTGCCGCTGGGTCGACGACGCCCCTCCTCCCACAGCCCCGCCTCCGGTGCCACCCTGAGCCACCCCTCGGCTCCGATGTCCTCCGCTCCCGCACCACCGCCGCCCCCGAACCCTAACGCGCCCCTCATGTCGTCTGCGCGCCGCGGCGGCGGCCTCCTCCCCGCGCCCCCGGGCCGCCGCCGTGGGCGGAGTGGCGGCCCGCCGTGTCCATCGACCACGACACCCGAGCCAACGCCCGCACAGCCAAGATCTTCACGGGCCGCCGGCGGGGACGAGGACACCCCCCTCTGCGAGCAAGTCGTGTGCGGCTCTGCCGAGGACCTCCATCGAGGCGCGGTAATGGAGCACGGCGCGGACTGAGATCCAGGCGGCCACGGCAACGACAAGGCTCATGCCGGCGGCGTGCACGACCTAGGGTTATTGATTGGCTAGGGGCGTGAAGGTGAGTAGCCTAACCTAGGGTTAGGGTTACTGATTGGCTAGGGTCAGGTCTATTGTGGTTGGATTTTGAGTGATTTGTGTGGTTTTTCCGTGCATCTTCGTTTGTGATTTGGCTCAGGTTTCAGAAGGACCAGCAGGCTCATGGCCATGGTCGCCCTCCTGATGAGGGTATCGAGCTCGTCCCCGTCAACAACCCCTTTGTTCACCTCAGACTACATGGTATGCGCCCGATCTGTGACCTTTGTTCATTGCCAGAAGATGTTGTACACACCTTTGTTCATTGCCAGCACCGTTGAACTCAATCAGACAAGCACCGCAAGATTGAAACAGCCTAAGCACATATCCTGTTTGACCAGAGTCTTCTTTCCTTTTAGCTGTATAATATGCATGCACATATCCTGTTTGATTAAATGTCGCGGAAGTGCTGAATTTTGCTAGATGATGGCATTAACGAGAGCCTCCTTTCCTTTTAGCTGTTTGGTAAATGTCGTGAAAATTACTTTGCTAAATGTTGTGGAACTCAATCACACAAACGTATCCTGTTTGATAAAATGCACATAGCCTTTACCATATTACGAGATGATGAATTTTGAGTTGGTTGACTCAGATTCTATTTGACTTATCCTTGACGATTGGGAAAATGGTAGGCAACCAATCATTTAACTGAAACATCTAAAAATCTGTAAGAAGAAAAAGCTTGAGCATGTGCTTCTCTCTGAGTTTAGTATAGACATATTGAACCGAAGGAAATTGTGACATCTCTGAGCATGTGCTTCTCTCTGTGTTTTTACATCAAGCTTGAGAAAGTGCTAGGTATCTGGCCAGTTTCACTATACTAGCTAATTGCTTATTTCCTCCCTGCAGTTAAAAGAAATATTCATGGCCTGCAGTTAATTGCTTTTCTTATGATCACGTTGCGCTAAGTGGCTGTTTAGCTATAGTTTGACTTTGACGGTACCTGCTCTTGTGGATTAAATCAGTAGCTTGTAAGTTTTCAAAGCTACAGTAACATCTCAACTGCATTTTGCACAGTAATTTTGGAACTATGTCATATTGATGTTCTATACCTGTTAACATTGTGCAGGAGCAGGGTGTGGTGGGGGGACAAAATAACGACTCCTCAGGAGGATCAACAGGTTGGCTATGACTTGTGACAGTAATCTACTATTGCCGATATCAGAGTGGTATCTGCACTACATTATTTGTATGCTCCACCATGTAAATGGTCTCTTATTTGTTGTGAATAGTGGATCTGTTACTGACTGGTGTTTCTGTCAACCTAGCTATGTTTTGCGATCAGTGATTTGGTCAGTGACACCATGTAAACATTATGATAAATTTATTTTGCTGGGAAATTGTTCTGGATTTTAGATGTATGGGTTGTGTTGGTATATGGCCTGAATGTGTTGGTTGGGCTGCATTGGTATATGGGCTGAATGTATGAGTTGCCTGATTTGGTATATGGGCTTATAATGGGCTGTAATGATATGCTAAAAAAAATTTGAATGAAAATGCTCTGAGCCCATGTTAAAAATAAGGCCCGTAAAAATTTTGGGCTCAAATTAATGTGAGCTTTGTACAAAATAAAATAATTTTACCATAAAATAAAAAACCTTACAATTGGACTTGACCCATAAATGACTGTTCATTGCATGGGCCTTCTTGGGCCATAAATGTTTTGTGACGAATTAAAACGTCACAATGGTGCTTCCACGTCATCACGTCACTGCCATATCATCCGCACTCAAGGTTTCGTGACGTTTTTTGTGTCTTTAACGACGAAAAGCCAGCGTCATAATCTAGCGACGACATAAGAAACGTCATAAAATTTGTGACGAAAAAATGCATAAACGTCATTGAACACCTTTTATTATGGGGTATATGTGACGAATGAATTTTCGTCACACAAATGTCACAAATCGCAAAAGATGATATAATTTATACTTTCTATGACATAAATGAAACGTTATAAAACCCCATATTTGTTGTAGTGTCGGGGACCTCCCACCCGAACAAAGTCAAAACTGTAAGCTGTTAGAAAAAAATGTAGACTAATGTGTTATAACTAGTGGCTGCTGCCCAAAGATAGTAAATCAAAATATATTCATGTAGGTGTAGAGCAGACAAGTATTGTATCCTGCACTTCTATATTTCTCTGTTCTACCAGGAAGCAAGTGCTTCTATGTGTTCATCGTGCTGGGTAGCCGCAGACAAGTATTGTATCCTGCGCTTCTATATTTCTCTTTTCTGGCAGCAAGCTAGCACCTCTATGTGTTCATATATTCATTCAGGCAGCAGACAGGTGATAGTATTCAACAAGTGTAGCAACAGGCAAGTACTTCTATGTTTCTCTTATGCAAGGTAGTAAGATCACCTGCCCATTGAATTCACTAGCTTATAGGATTTACAACAGCTCATAAAGATGAGCTCACCCTCTCCTTTATTTCATCTAGAGTGATAGAAAAGACTCTGAAGATTAGAAACATATCAAAAAAAATTTACATGCTCAGCTTTTTTCATCTCTAATTTCCCAAGCGTGTATGGAGACCTGCAAGCATTACAAAATTCAATGTAATCACTGAAACATTCCTACAGTTCAGAAAGGCAACAAATTCAAGCTCATAGGATTTCTCAATTTCATATCATTTAAATTGTTTCATTTGCTGCATATCTTATGCCTGTCTGTATCTAACTTCCAATTCTCATTTCCCAATAGCTATAAAACATTGTGATAAATTGGCGGGAAATGAATGAGAACTGTAAAGAGAATGCATACAAATTTATTTACCAAGTAGGAATAAGTCACAGCCCAATGGTCTTTATTTACCAAAAAAATACAGTTTTCAAATTTCAGATGCAAACATCTTAGAAAAACAATGCAAGTCATGTAGGTCAGAGGCACAGGTATCCATGTTGGAATGCAAACAATTGTGCAATACATACACAAGATTGAGAAAAGGGTCATGTGTTAGACAGAGCAAGACATGCCTTGAATGCAAGAAGATGAGCTCACCCTCTCCTCTATTAGCATGTAAGATATTTGCAAGCTTTGACTACTTATATGCATCAAATCTGCTACACCTGCAGAACATATCACGAATTTTTAATCAGAATATTATGGCTCCAAAATTATTTTGTTATCAATACATAAACACTGTCAATAGAGATATGATGAAAACGGGTTTAACTCATTAGCGCTTATGACATGAATCAGTGGATAGATAAGCAAAAATATACCAAGTACTGTCTCATATCAATCTAATGGTAGTGTCGATGCCAATCAATTTTTCTCCAAATTAACAGGTTCACAATAGCAGGAAACATACTTGTTTAAGTTTTCAGGTACTAAATTCATATAACTTTCAGAGGAATAACACAAGAGAAAGTTGCAAATAGATATAAAAAGAAGGGAAGCAGCAACAACTTGAGCATGCAAACTAGGATCTTATCCTTGCAAAATTGGCTGAATGCAATCAGCTATAAGTGTCATATTCATAAAAGCAAAGACAGAAACAGAAGGATCATCTGGTATTTATGAAATAAAAAACAGACCATAGCACAAAACATTTGGTATTTGTGAAATAAAAAACAGATCATAAGCACAAAACTTTGATAATTGTTCATGCCCGCACATCCACAAGTGACTATAATTAAACTTAAATTACCACCTTGAAATAAATACTCACACTAGAAACTACGAAATAGATCCCCTCAACAAATTAGAAGGTTATAAGATTGCAATATGAAAATAAAGAACAAGAACTAGATAAAGAGAACCCTACTTACTACACGAGGCGAGCTGCTCCGATGTTCTGGATGTCCAGAGGCCGGTGCTACCAATGTGTTGGAAGTTCAGTTAAAATTCAAAAATGTGCCGGGTCCTGTCTTCTCTGTCATCTATCTTTGGCTAAACAAGGTAGTGTTGCAAATGTTTTCTCTGTCATCTATCTTTGGCTAAACAAGGTAGTGTTGCAAAGTTAAGGAAAAACATAAGAAAAATGAATACTGCAAGAAAACCACATTTGGTTTCTATCGTCAACCAGAAGATATTGATCTCTACTTAAATTAAACAAGACAAGACAACTGAAAGTGAGAGCATTTTCTGTAAAATTTCACCCTTTTATGCAAACCCATTCTACTTTTTCAGTCATTTATACACGGCTGGCGCAGATCGACTACTTCACCAGAAATTTCAGTTCCATAGATTGACAAAAATAAAGGCAAGTAGATACTCATATACATGAAAAGGGAGGAAGAATGTGTACAATACCTTAGGATGGTGGCGTCCA
Organism: Echinochloa phyllopogon; assembly: GCA_033239725.1. NCBI lineage: Eukaryota > Viridiplantae > Streptophyta > Magnoliopsida > Poales > Poaceae > Echinochloa > Echinochloa phyllopogon. The sequence goes on from BTCW01000016.1 coordinate 20,508,210, forward strand.
GAGGTAAAGTGTGCATGGCTGGGGCAGAAGGGAAAGGGATGGCGTCATTTGGAGGGGAACACCAGTGCAGACGGGACAAGAATGCAGCATCCTAATTCAGATCCGGCCACTGCTTGCCCTCTCCTCACAATCCATGGATCTGAAGGATCCAGAGTATTGGAGTAACCCAGTTCCCGTGGAGGAAGATGGTGGTGCAGACTGGATGGAGGGCAGGACGATAGCCTCGAGATCCCAGGGCATCCGAGTTGGAGAACTCATGGCGTTTGACCTGTGGAGCACGAGCAGAGGAGGAAGAGAGGAGGTTGCAGCACAAGGCTTTTGGGAGACAGTGCAGCGCGAGATTTGGAGGACGCAGGCACGGTGCTGTGAGCAAGCATGACGGATATTTGGGAGAGAGGAGGAAGCAGGCGGCGGCCAGGAGAATTGGGAGGCATTGGCTAGGGTTTGGTTTTGTTGGAGAAGAAGAGAAAGCCGGGCTGATGGGCCGATTTTGTCTGCTGAGTGGGCCGGCTTAGTGTGTTAGGGGCCTGCTTCATGTATACCGACCGATAGTTAGACCGAAGTACATGTAAATACCGACCAATGGTTCAAGGGGAAATCTAAAGATCTATAGCGACGGATGTCTATAACGACCAACAGTTTAACGGTGTTTTTCTACTTATAGCGACCCGCGTCTGACGGTACTTTGGTGTTGTGGTATAGTGATCTGAGTGTATATAACTACTAGTGATTGACGCGCGCCCAGCGCGTGGCTTATGAGAATATGATATCATACGCTGAATTTGTGACATAAAAACATTCTACTATGAACTTGTTCATTAGGCTACTGACATGACATCACAAAATATGTGCGTAGAACTTTTACAACTCTGTCTAATAATGGTATTTGTGTGCAGTAGGTATTTTTGGTGTACAATATAGCTACATGTAGCAGTGGTTAACTATTATTAGGAATATAGATATGGTCTATTTATAAGGCTAGCCAATAGTCAATACTACGCAGGGCCAGGGGTTACAGTGTAGTCAATGAAAACAGGAAATTAAGAGCTAAAATTGCAACCAGATTTCTGCATTTCATTTGCTAGCACAAGCTAGATAGAACATTAGGTCAAACCATAGGACATGGGCAGTTTTTTATTTATTTGATAAATGTGCACGGACAGTTTTTTCATATATACTTACATGCCATGACTACGAGATTTTTTTTTGGTTCATACGCTCCAGATGCTAGCAGGTTCATAGAATTTAATATGCTATGACTATGAGATTCAGTTATTCAAATATTACAGCAATTATTTGATAAGTCCAATAGTCGATATCCTAGCAAGTTCATATATTACATTGAATTGAGGGAAGTGTCCTTTGATAGCAGCATCTAACAATGAGTATGTGCAAACCAGTTAAGATTGCAATTCTTATATATGATGAGCATTAGTGGTCGTTCACCATATGTACGGAGGATGATCCAAATTTTCCTGATCTGTAGCAACGATGCTGGATAGACGGAGTACAGCATGTCCAAAAGCAATCTTATTCCCATAGCAAAAGACATACTATTCGGTCTTCAAAAGTATCGTTCCTTTTTACCTGAATATTAGAATGTGATATGTACTATGAATGTCACCATTTCGTTTCATTAGGAAGGGTTTCGTGTAGAGGATGAGCACTAACCTTGATCATTTGCATTTTGGGGAATGAGATAGCTTCATGTCAGAGTCAGACTTCTTCGCTGTGGACAGCAAGATTTCTCCTCATGTAATTCTGTTTGGAATATCTGGAAAAATAATAGGTTCAGTTCGTCTTTTAGTTTTTAGGATGTTTAAAGTCTTCTTTGTCTAGCATAAAGGATAACAGATCATGCCATTTTACGAAAGTGGGTGGCAGGGTCATCTCATGCATGCTTAGATAGTGTCAATACAATGTCTTTATTGCTCTGTTTGCCGGCGCTGCTACCTGTCTGCTTTATTTGTCAAGGGTTAGTAGTTGGTTTAAACTAACACTTTAATTATATGTATGCTAATTATGTAGAATGGTAGGATTTTCTTGCCTCATCATCAAGGTGGTTGTATTTGCACGCAAGGATCAGCTAGGAGCTAGGCGGAATCTAGGCGCTGACCCTCTGCCTAGCGCCTAGTCGGGAGTACTCGCGCCTAGGTGTTTTGCTAGGCGGTGAATAATACATGAATAAATACCAGGAAGAAAAGAAAAAAAGAGAGAGAAGTGGTCATGAAAAGAAAAAAAGCCCATTTGAAGGCCCATGTGAAGGCCCAACTCTCCTAACCCTACCTCATCTCCCTCCTTCGGTCTCCCACTCTCCCTGCCGCCCGCGCCTGCGCCCGCCGCCCAGTCTGCGTCGCTGATGCCGATGCTGGTACGTCTCCTGCCTCCTCCCCCTCCTCCGCCACGCCCAGTCCTCCTCCTCCGTGGCTCCACCGCTCATCCCGGCCTCCGCCGCCGCCTGTCTTGGCCTTTGCCGCGCCCAGTCCTCCTCCGCAGCTCCACCGCTCGTCCCGGCCTCCGCCGCCGCCTAGGGGCCCGCCTAGCCCCCTAGTCGAGGCGATGGCCCTCGCCCCGCGCCTAGTCGCCGCCTACTCGCTGCCTAGCTGATCCTTGTTTGCACGGCATATGAGAATTTGATATTATATGCTGAATTTATGGCATAAAAACATTGTACTATGAAGTTGTGGTTGACAAAAATGAGGATCTGTGTATAGATGCAAAGCCATCAAAATCGTTCTTTGCTTTTTTAGCAATAGCGATGTTGCAAATAAGAATAGGATTGTTACACTTAATGGATTTGTATCACATGGTTTAGGTAAAATTTCGCACCACTCGTAGTTTTTAAGTCCTTTAAGTACCATGTGTATGCATTTCTGAAGGAAGAACCAAGTGCCAAGCGTATAGCAGTTTAATTTTACAGGGAAAGTAAAGATCCACATGAGTTTTTATTTAATACCAAACATGGATAGAAACTTGGACACATCATCAGGTAACTGGTAAGAGTGGTTGATACAGGAGCATGATGATTCAAGTGGGTTCTTAAGCGTAGAGGATGTCGTGCTTACCTTGATGTGCCTTTCATAAGCCATGAAGCCTCTTCGAGTATCTCTCTGTTGATGTTGAATTGCTCTGCTGATTGATTTGCAAACGTGTGTTAACAAAACAAGGAAGCTCTATGGAGTAAGGTAGGGACGACAAAGAAAGTGGAGAAGGAATGTTATGTTACCTCTGTCATCATCAGAAATTGTGCCGCTGAAATAAATGGCAGCAGATGGATCTGGAGTCCATTGCAGGCTATTAAGATTCAGTTACTGGAATTGCCAAATTATAGATAACATACGGACAGATCTCTAACCAAAGTGCAGAGCGAAATGTTACCTACTTGCAGTAGCATGACATCAGTTGGAAAACAAAAAACCATGGTCTGTCAGACCATGTTATTGCAAAGTAACATATATAATGATTTAATTACCAAAAATTGTAGGAAAAAACAACTAATTAAAAAGGGATGAATGGAAATACCTCTTGCCAACCTGCCCAGCGCCCTCCTGCTTGCATCAATTGCTGCTGCTGCTGGCCTGCCCCCTGCCTAGCTGATTCATGCCAATGCCTCTGCTGCCTTGCTGCAAGCTGTTCTACTAAGCTGCCTCTGTTGCTACCTACTGGGAAGGGCACAGCAGCCTAGCGCTACTTGGGGGGCGTCGCAGTAGATGGAGACACAACTTGCAGGAAGGAGAGTAGTACAAACATCTTGTGCCTGCTGACCTATTGGCCAAATTGGGAAAAGGGAAAATAGAGATGGATAAAATGGAGAAAGGGAAAACAATCTAAGAAAGAAAACAAACCTTCTAAAGAACTCGGGAAAAAACAGAAGGTGACGGAGAACAGAGTTAATGGAAGCTCAAGTTGAAATAGACCATTTCCACCTTGTCATAAAGTTGGACAGGATCATCTATTGCATTTTCATACAGATCCTTTGAAATGGCAACTAAATTTCTTTCCCTGCATTTGTAAGGAAACAAAAGTTCACATTTACACAGCAAACCGTTTAATGATTGTACTAACAACAGGGGAAATATGATAATGTAATACTATTGTGTTTTATAATAACTCAGATCACACGAAGAGTGCTGACCTGGGATAATCAGTGCTTGTTTATCCACACTTGTGTACCACCCCACCTGCAGTCCTGAACACACTGGAGTCGATATATGGTACATTAACTTGCATTGTAAATCAGAATAACTGGATGAGTTAGTTCATATCTTATCGAAAAAAAGTAATATGCTAATGGTACTTAATTCACTACTCTATTCTGAAACAAACAGCATATCTGACATTGCTTTTCCTCACACCATCACTTTGCAAAATATTGAGCTAGCTGCACAATAGATGGTCGTATCTCAAGGGCAAGGGGTACAATATCTATTTAGCACCTATAGAACAAAGCAAACTATGCCATCTCAGAATTAAACTTCAGTTTTCAACTGGAAAGTACAGCATGTGGAAAGATATTATTCAAAGTTCAATTAAATAAAGGCAATGGCAGAAGGACTACAGTTATCTTCAACCCATCTCACAAGCTGGTGGAAGGTTCAGTTATAGTAAAATTATGGTTGCTTAAGCAAGTGACACTTAAGCATTATAAGGTAACAAGAAAACATTATAGGCATAATTATTTTCTAAAGATATTTTTTGCACCCTTCTTCTGTTTCAGAAATTTTAATGTACCTGCAACCTTTGATGGGAAATCTCAGTAGCATAACAAACGTTTCAACATCCAATTGTAGCCTCCTCCTTAGTTACTTACATGGATAAGTGAAGCTGCATTCTCTTAAATTCAGCATGGTGGAAACAGATATAAGGAGACCAATAGTTCAGGCAATTTTTTCACTAAATTAAGAAAAGGGCTACATTCGAAAGCACATGCCACAGATCACAGCACTGAACTATCCATGATGAAGAGGCAGTAACCAAAAGAAACCTGGAAGAACATAATAAAATCAACCGAGTGAGTGTTAATCGCAAATATAACCATTTGTTCATACAGAATAAACAAAATGCTTGAAGCTCATCCATTGAGGCTCCGTAAAAACTAAAGAGTAGATGAAATACATAGATTATTTAGTAATGCATAATATAAATTTGGGTCAAGCAGAGTGAAACATGATAAATAAAACATCCAAGGACCAAGGGGAAATATTAACTTGGAGAAGCACCGCAGAAAGTAGAAGAAATTTAACCTCAAAGATGTACTCCGTACAATCTCCAGCAATTCAATAAACTCAAATTGGTTGCTTAATCTTGATTGAGATTTTATAATACAAGAGGGCAGCAACAAGCAACCTACCTGGAGCATCTAAGTACAGTTCTTCAGGCAAGCATTTCGTCAAACACAGTGGGGGCGTCCGTGAAGCAGCAGCAGCTATGGTGCCCAGCGCCCGACTCCCTTTGTCCCTGTGTAGGTGCAGGCTCAGAGGCAGCGGAAGGCGGCAGAGCTGGTGCGGTTGATGTCGCTGCTGCTGGCCCTGGTCCTGTCCGGGTCAGACATCACTGCCCGAGCACACCAAGAACAGCCATCACAATTGGATTTTCTTGTTGTGGTGAGCTCAATAATAGGAGAAGGAACTCGATTTGGACTGCATATGTATGACACAGAGCAAAGGAGAAGACTATGATGGAAGGAGAAACTCCCTCTGACAATGTGTACTGCTGCCCCCATGCGCCTGCTGCTGCACCTCTACCGCACGTACTGCTACTGCTCAACTTTCGCCGACCCATCCGCCCGTCGCTTGCCATTTAGCACCACTGCGTCCGGCCACCGCGCGCCGCCAGCGCCTCCGTCCATCGCTTGCCGCCGCGTGCTGCTGCTGTGTTCGGCCATCTCTCGCCTCCGCAACCGCCGTCCGGCCGAGCGCCTGCGGCCCTCATGCGATGCACCATCGTCTGCGCTGGGAGCGACTGCTCCGACCCAGGGGCGAGGCATTGGTCTTGAAGGAGAGTGCGCCACCGGCCGGGGAGGAGGGGCCCCGATCCGCCGGCGTCGTTGGAGAAATTGGGGAGAGGGAGAGAGTGCGCTGGGGAGGCCAGCCTATGCCGCTGCGCTGCTGACCGCGCGCCGCCCGTGCGCTGGCCACGCGCCGTGCGTCCTCTACCGCATGCGGCTACCCGCGCGGCACCCGAGGCTCGCCGCCGCCGCTCGCGGTCGTCCTCTGCTGCCCTTGCGCCCGAGGGCAGCTCGATGCAAAGCTGCCGCCGCCGCCGTTGACGCCGCCCCGCCACCCCGCCGGCCGGAGGCCGCCCCACTGCGCCGCCGGCCCGACCGGAGGTTGCTCCGCCGCCACGGGAAGCCGATATGGGCCGACGCTGTGGCCGCCCGCCACCGCCCGGCGCGCCGCTGGCCACCGCCCCTGCCGCCGCGTCTCCGGACGCCGCCCCTGCGTCCGCCCGCCCCAACCGCCGCGACGCCGCCGATGGGAGAGAGGGAGGGGAGGGGGCGGCGCCGGGGGAAAGGATACGGAGCGGCGCGGAGGGCAGTGGCGGCGCGGGGGCGGAGAAGAGGGGTGTGGGGGAGGAGACGAGGCGGAGAAGAGGGGCAGCGGGAAGGGAGAGAGGGAGGGGGGGGGGGGGGGGGGCGTGGGAACGAAGGGAGGGTGGGGGACGGTGGGGCGGCGGCGGCGGGGAAGAAAAAGGCGGGAGGAGACGGGCGCCGATGGAAGGAAGAAGACCACGAAACAATCCAAACGCTTCGCGAGCCTTCCGTCCACGGCTGCTAGGTACGCGCCCGAAAAGTTAAAGCACCGCGGTGAAAGCGCAGGCCGTCGGATTAAAATCGAAAGGGGTAAATTATTTTTTGCTATCGTGACACACCTGGCCGGCCGCCGCACCCGCCCATATAAAGAGGTCTAGTGATTGGCGCGCGCCCCCGCGTATGAGAGAACCGTATGCTAGAGTGGATTTATAAAATAAATAAGACTATATGACTCGATTAAGATGGTATGTCAATATATTAGTAGATGTATATACATGGATGCTTAAATCAACTTGACGATCAAATATCAAGAAGTACACATAGTTATGTAATTTACAGGATCCTAACGTCGTTGGAACGATGCATATAGACAGGACAAGCATTGCTGCGGAGCTGTTGCTGTCTTTAGGCTGGCAAGGCATGACCTGCACGGGTAACAGAGTATGTAGAAAAGGAACATTGTAATACGGTTTGATGATAGATGTAATGACGAGATAAATAGAAGTTTTTCTGACAGTATTTTTGGCACCTGATTCTCCGTGTATTGGTTTCGCTCAAACAAAAAGATCTTGTTCCAGCTTGGACGAAGAAATCTGAAATCAAAGGCCAAAGTCTCCAGTGACATTCCCCAGGCCCAGATTTGAGCTGGCTGCGCACTGCTTCCAGATTATCAGAAGGAAGCAAATGTGATGTTCCTGCAAAGAAAAGGCTGCCAAAGACAACGCAATAATTCCCCCATGCGAACTGAAGAAACCTTCATTTTTGCACGGATGTGCAGAGACCAGGCATCTTCAGAACATACAAAATGCAGCAGCACATCAAGTCCTACACTTCTAAGAGGTTCACCAAGAGAGTGGTTACAAAGCTGCATCTAAAAAACATGTCATTCTTGGTTCCTGCAAGAGCAGCAACAGAAAGGCGCAAAGGAAGAGGAGCAGAAAGCATGATGACCATGTGGTTGAGCACCAAAACTAAACCATTTGGAAGTATTTGGCTGGACAGAACTATGATTGATTGCAAGACGAGAGAGCCAAACTTTGGAAGTAGAAATACCAGCTTCAGTTTCAGTACTATTGTTATTTTCAGTTTGGCATCCATTATCTGGAGTGATTATAGGGCAGCTGGCACAAAGGAAAGAGCTTAGAAACTAATAGCATATGGGAATTCCATGTATGAAACTTATGGGCATTTTAGACTTATGCAGTAATGAGCTGAATGCACTTGTACTCAATCAATTAAACAAATAGAAATTTGGAAGGTAAATAGTGTCATACCTCAGTTTGACTGAGAGAGAAATTCATTCTCTATCTTGCAAACAGTACATGATTTTATCAGTGTGTGCCATATGAGTGAGATTTCACAATTAATAGATGAATATGAAATTAGCAAAAATTGATAAGGGAAACTAAATAGAATGAAACACAAATAAACTTTGAAAAAGGGAAATGCAATAGTAAGAAAAGGATTTCCAATTGGCTTCTAAAACATCAACCTACCAAATGAAGCATGATCCTTGGTAGCTGAAAATTGATTATAACCCAACTTCTATATGCATCATTACCATTCTTTTTTCTCAGCTTTTGCAAACCTACCAGGCAATGTCCCTAACATGTTTCAGAATTTGGTGTCATTTATCAAAGTAAAGAAGATCATGTGATGAATCTAGATTTACAGACTGGTAGATTTGATAACTAACATGACTCTGCATATAAAATGGTAACATGTTAAGTGCAGATCATTTTTACCAACAAATGATTTTGGTATAAAAGATGGAAATACAGAAAATGTGTTACCATTCCCATGTATTCTTCAAAAAAAAACAGAATACATCTCATATCTTATAGTGAAGTACAGAAGATGCTATCCAGTCTGGCAGAGAGGAAGGCAATTTCAACACTTAAGTTTCACCCAATGGTCAAGTTTTACCAAATATAAAATATCCTGCATCTTACAATGACTTTTAGCGTATTTTTTCAGTAACAAATAACATGAGAAAATGTTGGTATAGGCGGATAACACAAATGGAAAATCGACCTATTTGATATTTGATTAGTATGAACTTTATTTCCTTTTAATTAAAAAAGCTTAGGTTTATAGTAGAACGAATAGATACTTCATCGATGTTGCAAGGCTCCGTAGAATACTAAGAAGCAAGAAGGATGGGAATAAAATTACCAAAATTCCGTCCTGAAGATTGAAGTCACGTTAGTCGTTGTCCTGTCAACACCAATCAATGAGCTTTAATCATGAAGAGAAACAATGGACAAGGCCAATGCGCAGTTTGGCAGGAGTAGTAGAGTAAGAACTCAACAGTGGAAGAAGTAGTAGCAAGCAAATATGCTTACCTCGCTTCAGATCTGACAAAGTAATGCAGTTCCCCTCTAGTAGTAAGAAAATGGCATTATAGCTAACCAGACAGAGAAACAAGATCTAAAATGCATAGGGATTTTAAGAGGTAGAAGTTCCTTCATTTTACTTAAACTATTTTCATCTTGTTCTGCCTTACGTGGATGCACCAATAGTAGGCTAGATCCAAAGAAGGTGAAAAATCTATAGCTATATGTTTACCTTTCTGCATGGTGGCATTTTCTTTGGCAGCTATTAGGCAACAAAACTACCTGTAGTGCGGCACATTAACTACCATATTATGAACTGTAGAGGAGGTGGTTGCTGATATGTCTAAAATTTTAGATAACCATATATATGGTCCAAGAAGGTAGCATAAATATATTGACAAAATTTTAGAAGAAACTTCTACACCGCAACAAAACTGTGAGCCATACCATATATAGGAAATGTTGTGAGAACAAAATTCAATCGAAGATGATAAGAGAAAAAGATACACTCACATACAAATTATGGATTTATCACTTGGATTCTTTTATCTTTTTCCTCCATCTGGAGGTGACAGGATGAAAGAAACATCTCACTTTTTGGTAGCCGTCACTTGCATCTGCCCAGGTAACCTCTACATCGAAGGAAAATAACCCCAAGCTTAGTTATGAATACAAGAGTATGCTGAAGCAAAGGATTAAACACAAAAATATTATAGAGCTATCATCTGGTTACTGAACTTTAGATCATTGTAGCACAGCTGTAAAGGAGTACTACATATGAACTCAAGAATGTTCTTATTTTTGTTAAGCCACCAAAACCCCTTTTCTCTGTGAAGAACAATTTTTTTTTGTTAAGTCACCAAACCCCTTTTCTCTGTGAAGAACAAAGCCAATACACTGATACTATCATTATGGTTTATGATTCGTTTTGATTCTGCCAAGTCCCAATTTAGCTTAGATGGTGTGAATACAATTTTTAGGCAAATTTATTCATTGAAAACATGGAAAAAAAGCTATGTTTTCTTTCCAAAATATAAGACCTGGATTTGTTTCTAGCTCTATTTCTAGTTTTCAACCATTTATTGACCTACAACTTGATGGTCTAATCTTCAGCTCAGACAGAGTCACCTGCTCTTCATTTGTGCAGCACACTCTTTATCTTCTCATCTTGGCGTCCAATAACATGACGCCAAGATTCAGTTGATCCATCCTATTGCATCAGTAGAAGACATAAAAATGATCTAATCCATGCAAAACAAAAAACATCATCGGCACTTAGGTAACATGACGACAGTTATGGAAAGCTAATTAAATCTATACTGGGCTATACTCGGATCATTGTACAATGCAAACTAATGCAACCAATGGAGGTAGATGAAGAAATGTGACCCAGGAGAGGGTCAGATTTGCCGTTGATGTGACCAATCCGTTCATTAACATGTCGGTGTCCAAAGTCTCCTCTTGAGCATTCCATCAAACACCTTGCAAGCTATAGACATGGCATGTGCACTTGGACCCTGCAGAGGTGAGGAGCATCAGGTGGGGCATAAGAAAGATGCAAAGAAGATGTAGAAGGGGAACAATGATAATGGGACGAGCTCACCTACGCATTACTTCATCCTTTGGTCAACGTACGGTTGCAGACCCCCTGCTTCTACCATGGTTCTGGCATAGCCATGGCGCCTTCGTCGGATGGCTTCCCAACTCCTACAGAGGCCAGCCATGATTGCTCGCTTCTCCTCGGCCGCGTCAGGAAGCCATGGTCTGTGGTTGGCCTGCACCGTGCGTGATGATGCCTGGAGGTGAGCAGTGGGGACGATGCCTAGGGGTGGCCAGTAAACCGTCAAGGGACTGCCCTGCACCATCATTAGAACAAAGCAGAGAACCAAATCGAATACCTACACAGGCAACAGATAAGTGAAGAAGAAAGTGATAGGAAGAAGAAAGAGAGGGGCTGACGACCACCTGCCTCTCATGCTCCGCTGCTCTCGCTCCTGTGTCCTGTGCATCCTCCATTCGCCATTTGCCTATGCTTCTCCATTTAAATTGCATCGTCGTCTACACATGTGCCGCCGCGACCGGCCGCACGGCCCCTGCCGCCGCACGTGTGGTCATGGTCGCCTGCACGGCCGGTGCCGCCGTTATCGCCGCTCGTCGCGGCCGCCGCCGCCGCCGCACGCGTGGCCCATCACCGCGGGTGCGGCCGTCTCTGTTGCTGCCCCCGTGGCCGCGGTCGCTCGCACGGCCGCTCCCGTCATCGCCACCGGCCACTGCAGGCGCGGCCGTCGCTGTCGCCGCACCCGTGGCCACAGCCTCTGTCGCCGCGATGGCCGCCCTCTCGCCTATGCGGCTGCAGCTGCCACCCACCCGCGGGTCACTGCCTTCACCATCACCTCGTGCCAGCTTCAGACGGAGGCAGCGGCGGCGGCCACGTGCTTGCCACGCTGCTTATACTCGGCGGTGGCCGCCGCCGTATACTCCGCGTGCTGGAGGAGCATGAGGCCGTCCTCGCTGTCGCGCCTCCAGCACGCGTCGTCCACCACCTCGCCAGCTTCTGCCTTGGCCTCCACCTCCTCCCTCCCGGCGCCGGGAGGTGCCGCGCAGCAAGACCGGTGCAGATTCGATCGTCCTAGCGTCAGGCAGCAAGGTCGACACGGATTGAGTCGCGGAAAAGGGGAGGAGGTAGAAAGTGAGATGAAGCAATCAGCGGTTCTGAAATCTTCTACATGATATTTTACTCTTGAACGGAATCTGTCGAGGGAGAGGAAAATGGAAAGGGCTGGTGAGGTAGACGAAGCAATCGACGAGATATTTTATCCCGAATCGAGAGCGTTCCAGAGCGCTTCGCGAGGCTTCGGCCTTCGGGCGTACCAAGCAGCGACCCGTATGCATCGAAGAAGACGAGGCGCCCCGGTGAAAACTGAATCGTTGGATAAAAATCAAAGGAAGGTAATTTTTTTCGCTAACGTGTACCGTCTGCGTGGCCGACGGACCCGCCGCGTTTCATAAGGAAAAAAGAAATACTAGTGTCTTGCGCGCGCATACGCGCGCGCATGTGCGCGCGCGTGGAGCTTCACACTGCGTATGGCAATTTGTTTATGAAATAAATAGATGAGCTGCCAATTTCAGAGTGTGGATTTAATACTATTTTCCAAAAATATAAAAGGACAATGTAGTTGAACTCATTTGCATTGAGTGAGATCGTCAGTTTGCCCTATACAGTAGAATTGCAATCTGGGCACTGAAGTTGGACATATGTTTAGTATAATATCATCCATGGAGATTTACAGTCTGGGCATTTTAAGCAGGCTCAATGGGATGAAGTGTTAGGCAGATTCATAGTGGTTAAAGACTGCACATTGAATATACTGTATACAATGCATCTTTGTAAGCCTTTTTTTGTTGACACGATCTTTGTAAGCCTTAGTATGAAAAATGTAATGGAAACTACACTATTGTTTTCTACAAACTTATTAGCTATTACCCTGTTACTTCTACCGGCAGTGGCAATAACTTCTTATTGCAAAAACAACATTGGTATAATTAGTTTTTTATGTTATAAGAACCTGCGTTATATCTGCAGATAGACATACAGTGTGTATAAGGTGCCAAGTTCTAAAAGAAGCTGTCTAGCCACTAACCTATTCCATTGTTGTAAAACTGACCATAATGCATCAGCTATGGCAGCAGCCGAATGAAGTATGTCTTAGCGTCCTGCACAACAATGAAAATCAGCATACTTTGACTTGCTAAACTTTATAACACCTACAATTACGGATATTAAAAATTGATAAGGCCATTCTGGACTACATCATCGATCAAGGTTATATAATTTCAGATTTGATTTTCCCATGAAAAGCACTTTCAACAAACTTATGACGGAATGGGGTACCTCTATTCCAGCGATGGTAAGTAATATGTTCATGGGACCAAGAGAAATCCAAAGGTACGATGATTCAAAACATGAGAAGATGAGTCGGGTAGCCAATAACTAAGGCATTTTAACGAAATACTACCCTTTCATTCTGTAGCAGATCACGGCAGCACGCTGGTAGCTGTGGTAAGAAGGAATGAGGTTTTACAATCTATTCTCGAGGACATAAAAGTTTGTCATGATAGATCATCAATACAAAATAAATATTAAATTTTTCACAGGTCACTTCACCTTGTAGTAGCTAGACTGGATCTTCTCTTGCACCTTCATGTAGATCCTCTTGGAATGGCAACTAAATTTCTCTCCCCGTGTATTTGTAAGGGGGCAAAAGAGTATAGATGCATCACAAACTCATTTAATTTTTAGTGATTTTAGTACGGAGAAACTAATATGATATTGGGTTTCACAATAGCTTAAACAACATGAAAAACACTGACCTGTTTATTAGATAATAACCATTGCTTGTTTATGGACAGTTTGCACAACATTTGACCTACACAGACCTGCACACCATTGGAGTTGAAATCCTGGGTCTTTAATTCACCTTGGAAATCAAATGAACTGAAGGAGAGTCACCTGGAAAAATAAGTAACACACACACGATGTGTTATTATGTCACAATGTGTTACTATGTCATGAAACAGATGGAGACTCACTTGGGTAATTAACCAAACAGGTTGTGAGCATTCAAAGTACATGTGACAAATAGACTGACCTGGACAACTTTTCTGTCCATTGACGGCAATGAAGGGGGGCATTGATGCTACATAAGCTGCCATTGCATGTTCACATATCACCAGTGCATATGCCGTTTATGCACCACACCACTGTCATTTTGCATACCGCCGATCTAGCAGGCTGCTTTGCAGGCAACTATTCAACCCCACACTGTTGCTCCTGATTCAAGCGTAGATGATTGTTGAAATTAAATGAACTATATGAATGCAGGAAATACCAGCACTAGATGACATGTTTGGACAGAAAGGCAAAATCAAGAAAATAAATCAGAACTATTGGTCCAAGCAATACAACAAACAACTGGTGTGCATAAGAAATGAAGTAAATGGAAGGGCATTAACATGTGAGCTCCATGGCAGGCTGGCCTCGCTAACCATGCGTTGCTAAATCAATCAGCACTGGAGATCGTGTCTGAATAAGCTTTTAATATTTTTTTCGACGTCACCAAATAGAGCACCTCCAACTAACAATTGAGCTATCAATCGGAAGATTCAGAAAATCAAACTACAAATCCACCAAATTGAACCATCAATCGAAAGATTCGTATGAGATTGAAGAAGCAAGCACAAAAAAGAAAGTTCATGATTTAGGGAAGTCAACTCATAGGAGGTTGAATGATCCCGCTTTCCGTTACAGTTTGCTTGCCAGACGAGGAGGCTCACCACAGATCACTAAAGGCAGACGCCATAGTCGCACGACGACAGTGCTGCTTGCCTGGATAGAGGCTTCTGTGCACAATTTCCTCCTCGTCTTGATTAAGCAATCGCACTGCAGAGCATAAACAACTGCTGCTGCCTCCACCGCGGTCCTCTCCGGCATGTGAACTGCAACTGCCGCTGCCTCCGCCGTGGTCATCTCCTGCATGTGAACTGCATATGCTTGCTACAAGCGAAAAAGGGTCAGTGTAGTCTAGCCAGCGACTAACCTTCGCAGGTGGAAGACAGCGTTGGGGAGGTCATCGGGTCGCGCCGTCTGCCGCCGCCGGCCCGCTGCCTACGCCTGCCGTCCGCTCACACCATCTGCCACCGCTGACTGCTCCCGCCATCTGCTCGCACCATGCAGACTTGGCACCGTGTGCCGCCGCTCGCGCTATATGCTACCGCCGCCTGCGCCCGCCGTCCGATCGCACTATCAGCGGCCGCCGCCTACGCCCGCCCACGCTCACACCATTTGCCGCTAGCGCTGCTGACTGCTCCCGCCATCTGCTCGCACAGTGTGCCGCCGTTCCTCCAGGCCGTGCGCCGATGACTAAACTCCTGCGACCTGCCACTGTCATCTGTCTCGCGGGCTTTGGGGTCTAATCCCCGTGCTCAGGATTGATAAGCGGACCTGATCCAATTTCGCCATAGGTTGCCGTAGCCGGCGTGGAGCTGTGCTGCCGACAAGGTTGCGTTGTGCCAGAGCTGTCCACGAGCATGTGGCTTTGCAGCTGGCTGCTATGAATCAGCCAGCATAGCGCACCACGGCGGAGCGGCGGCAAGGCCGCGCCTGAGGTAGACGAGCAGGGAAAACATAACAGGAAGTCTCTCGAGCAATCTAGCAAGATACTTTGGCTCAGAAAATTTACTACCTAACACGTGGAAGGCTGAAATAGGAAAACGAGCTGGAGCCTAACCAATGACGAGCTCCGTGAGTATTTAATCCAACGGCGAATATTTTTATGCTGTCGTGGCCACCCTTGCCTGCAGCCGGAGCCGCCCCGTTTAAAGAGGTTCATTATTATTATTATATTATAGATTAGATAGATACGGCAGTGCCTTTAATTTGGTTAGACAAAGGCTTTCAACTTCACGGGTGGCATCTCGATTTCACGAAGGCGAAATGTTGTACATGTCGCATCAACTTCTCGTGTATTGACTGCATGTTGACTTCAACGGTCTAAAATATGAAAAATTACGCCGACACCATAAAACGTAGAAACATGTCGGTCCAATTATAGACAATTACAATATAAATTTACTTTAATGACTTTGAAACTAGCTAGACCAGCATGTCTATGTTAACGTGTATACCCTTGATGCATGACAAGCTATAGTAATAAATAAACATTAGGGATGCTAATGGTGTTTTCTCGTTCAGTTGATTAATTACAATGATGTATACCACTATACTTCTTTTCTCCTTCTAAATATATTACGTGAAATTACATTCTAGTTCACTTTTGGAAGTTTTGGATCCACTCAACATCACTCAAAATATTTACAGCACTGATACATAATATGGCGCACGCGGATGCGTCGAGCATGCTATGACGAAGTAGATACACCAAGCAGTAATTCTCTTAGAGTGCGTGCACAAGTACTGTCCATTCTCCATCAGGAGATCATGCATGTTGTTGGCACATAGACCCAACAGAACAACGTACTGAAAGGGCATGTTACATTGTACATTGAGGTGTGAATATGTTACGACAAATGACACCAATCAAACACTTCTGTTGCAGGACGTACGTACACACATTCAATGTACACGAACAATGTTTCAATCCTTTATTACATGGGAAATCAAGCAAACACAAACAGTAGCTGAAAGGAATGATATCGTCAAAAGGGAAATGAAAATACAAATATGCAGGCATGACCGACTCCATAGTGCCAATAAACCAATAGCGCGTGCGTCGTAGTAACTGAAAACAGAACTGGCGTGGCAGCCCCGTGCGTACACACTACAGAGATTCACAACCGAAAATCGGTTGTTTGCTGTGTGCCACGGTCTTTGCCGTGCGCTTTATTTCGGGCACACGACAAAGATTCAGTTTGCCGTGTACCAAAGAAAAAGCACACGACAAACCAAACCTTTGCCGTGTGTCTCGGCCAAAGGCACACGTCAAAGAGGATGCACACGGCAAAGAGTAGGCACACGATAAAACATTATTTTTGTCGTGTGTTTTCTATATTTGCCAGGTGTTTTCTGTAAGCATTTGGCAAAGATTTATAAAAAAATGTTTTTTCCTTCCCAACTTTCCGTGGTATATAAATATTGTACGTTTAACTCTATGTTAAGATTTGGTGTATTTCTGGATTATTTTATTATATTTAGTTATTTTATTTCATTCAAAGGATTTATTGGAAATAAGTCAAATTTAAACAATAGGTGTTTCGAATAATGAAATATAGTGAATCCAAAAATGATATTCATGTGTTTCATTCCAATATGAAGCAGTATCCGGGAAGAGGAAGGAAATTTCGAACATCTCACTCACGAACCATGGTCACGAACGTGTGGACAAATTGTTTTGAAATTCTATAAATAACAAATGAAGTTCAAAAATTACAAGATTTGTCGTGATATCATGATTTCATGCAGACATGTTGTGGTAAAAATTGAGAAGTGTTTGCACAAGTTATCATGAAAGCGGCTTAGAAATCGAAGCATCTTCGGAGAAGATCCATAGAGTTGAGAATGAGTCATTCAGATTTCGAAGCAAAAGCAAAAATTGAATTTGGGTTTGACTTCAAAACTTTTTGTGTATGCAAACACTTAATTAATGAGTAAATTGCATCCACTATAAAAAAACTTGACACATAGGTGCAAATTGGTCCAAAAACTAATGTAATGGTCAAGTTGGTACAATAACTTGACGGATGGATGTAAATTAGTCGAACAACTAATAAAACATGCTTAATTTGAACAATGCATATAATCAAATATGTAGAAAAAAGAAGGATGAAGTTATCAATATTGAATATGAAATTAAATATATTCTTATTAAAATGATGTCACTCTATTGAATAAATTAATTTTGAAACATAACATTAATTTCCTAAACATCGAAGGTTATCATTTTAGCCAAATACATTTGACATCGCAACGAAAATATCAATGGACAAATAATACGAAATAATTTGTTCGACGTGAATATACTTTCTATCATGACCCTACGTTAGCAAATACGTTGTTGATGTAACATTTGGACCACGGATGCACCAATTTACAAAGTAATTGCACTAAATTGAGTATTTTACAAGTTGTTGGACTAATTTGCACTCACCTACCAAGTTGTTGTATATATAGCGGGTGTAATTTACTCTTAATTAATATAATTACGAGGAATAGGATCAGCCCACTAAAATATATGAAAAGGACTCATGATGACCTCACATAGAATTAGGCGAGAGTACTGCAAAAAAAGATTTCTAGGGGCGGGCTAAAACCCATTTCTAGAGGCGGCTCCAGGGGCGAAGCTAGACCAAGTCAGAGGAGGGTGCCTTTCTCTTATTGTCGGGGACAGACCCAGGGGTCCCCTAATCATCGGGGTAATCACCCTCCAAAAAACATTAACCACGAAAGGCCGAATCGCCGGCATCCCGGAAAGGCCACCAGGGCAGCGCGGCCTGACACAACTCACGGCCCAGAACAGCTGCCCGAACTCGCCTGACAAAGGGACCCAGGTGGCGACCTCCGTCTCCGCCTCGCTCGAGGGTCGGTTGCCCCCTCAAGCGGGCGAACCGACTCCGCCTCGCTCGAGGGCCGCGCACTCCCTCGAGTGGGCAAGACAACTCCGCCTCGCTCGAGGGCTCCCCTCTATTCAGCGCGGTGCGCGACGGCGCCCCGCCCGACAACGGCATTTAATGCCCGCCCCATCAGGCGGGCGCCAAAGTCAAAAGGCAATCTTTCCCCCACCACCGCGCCGCTGACACCGCAGAAGCTCGCTGTTCCACCTGCTCTGGTCACTATACGTCCTTGTCACCGCTGTGTAGACGTACGCGGCACTGCGCAAGGCCCCTATGTGGACTTGCAAGCGTCATTCCGCACCACTATTCCACCAGCTCCCGTCCTTTTTCCCCAGGACGCCCCTCGAATGGGCATGGGGAACCCTCGAACGAATATGTGAACAGCAACCGAGTACAGCCTCCGATCAGGCGCGGCCTGGTGATGACGAACGCCGGGTCAAATCCACCAACTCTCAGCCATCCCCTGGTGAGCCGGGCACGCCGCGCACTGTGGTCAACAGCAACCACCATGCCGACCCCTGTGCTAACAACTCCCGTCCTTCTTCACCTGCCCCGCCCTCGAATCAACCAGCGACAGGCAGCTGGACACGGATTGTGGCAACGACACCCCTCGAAACCGCTCCAGGACAAGCACAGGGACGGCCACGACACTCGCAGAAGTCGGGGCTCGCCGTAAATCCCCTGCCAGGGTCAAGGACGATGGCATGCCCGGTGCCATACTCTCCAGTGCGCACCCCTGTAGCACACACCACACTACTTGTAAACCTCTCCCCTTCCCTTTTCTTTCCTTGACCTATAAAAGGGGAGAAAGGGAGGAGAAAGAGGGGGGCAGAGAGAGACACACACACCGCCTGACACGATATCGGCACTCGCCTCAATCACACTCGTTTTCAGGGACTTGGAGACTCCTTCTCCTCTCCCGCCTTGCTTGTAGCCCCCCACTGCAAGCACTCCGGTGCAAGATAGTGCAGCGCCCCGAGCGCACTCTGGTGGACGTATGACCTCGCGGTCGGAACCAGGATAAACCCTTGTCTTATTGTGCTAGCTCTTGCATCAACCGTCAGGGGACGAGACACAGCGCATTCTGTGTGGTGCTGGGGATTGGCCGACCGATCCCAGCACCGATAGTGGCACGCCAGGTAGGGGAGCAGCGCTGTGATCAACCCACTTCACCCGATCAGTTCCCTTGACGGCAAGCCAAGCCCAGGCCATGTCGCCACAATCCGCCACGGGGTCCCCCGGCCCGCTTCCGCGCGGGTACCGGATCACGTTTGGGAGCCTGGAGTTCGAAGTGACCGGTGAGGGCTTCCTCATGCGGCTCGCCTCCAGGATGCCCGACATGATGATCGTTACCCCGACACCGCCAACGCCGTCCCAGCTCAGGAGACGTCGAAAACTGCTCGAGCTGCAGATTCGCGTGGAGCGGCGCGTTGCCCCACGCATCGTCCTCCCTGATTGGGACGCACACCTGCTGCTCCTACCCGCTGCCACATTACAGGGGGGCGGACCCCCGCCGGCGGCTCCCGCGGAGGGAGCGCGCTGGGAAAATATGGCCGGGCCGGTGGCAGCTCCCGTACGGGATAAGCAACGCGGCCGCAAGCTACTCCGCGACAATCAGCGCCAACCTGAACGCGCACAAGGATTCGTCGGGTCACCAGCTGGGTTTGATCCGCGACCTCAACATTTCCTCGCCCGACGGGTCCCAGCTCGAGTCGGATGACGGGGAAAGTATGCGCGGCCAGGAGCACCCAGACCTGGACTACTCCGGGCTACGCGACCGCGAAGGCCTGGTCACCTTCCAGGCCATTACGGACTTCTGCCTCACCTGTTCTGACGATTCCAGCGAAGGAGAATACGACCCCACGTGGGAATGCTTCGTCCTCGACGGTGAAGTAGAGTCCGCAAGAGAGGACGAAGAAACGCGCGACGAAGCCGGACACGACGAACCGCCACCAGCGCCCGCCGAGCCAGCGGGCGAAGCCGCACCCGCGCCAGCACAGCTAGCACAGGTGCGAGAGCTGGAAGCCAGGCTCCAACAGGAGCGCCAGCAGGTACAGGAGCTGCGCGCAGCTCTAGAAGCCCGGCAGCCCAAGCGCGGCGAACGCGCGCGAGCTGCCGGGCGTATCGCTCAAGCGCGCATCATGGGCGACGGCGACGACGCCAACCCTGCCATGCCGCCACGAGCAAGCCAGAAGCTCGTCGCCACAGCGACCCTGATTCGGGCCATGCCCGAACCATCGACACCAGAAGCGCGCAGCATGCGGCGCCAAGTACAGGCCCTTGTCGAAGAAGCGGCCGTTCAACAAGCGGAAAGTTCCGCCTCTCGCATGCGCCACCAGGCCAGTTCGAGAGTCGGAGGAGGCAGGCGGGATGAGGAACAATCCGCCCATACCCCGCCTAGGGGCGCATGGACGCCTCACCGTCCAACGAACGACGGGAAGGCGCTCATGACTGGCGACCGCGAAACGAGGAGGTCCGCGAAGGACCGACTCGTGGACACACGAGGCGCCATCAACGACGGTGATGCACGCAACATCCTGAATAGGAAGAGGCAGGATGCGGCGCCTCCCCGCAGCAGGCACCCCCGACGAGGGGGTCGCTACGACAGCGAGGAGGACAAAAGCCCGACGCCGGAACCTCCGGGAACCCCTGTGTTCAGCCGGAAAATCCGTTCGGCCGCCATCCCGCCACGCTTTCATCAACCGACCACCATTACCAAGTATTCGGGCGAGACGAAGCCTGAGACGTGGCTCAACGACTATCGCCTGGCTTGCCAGTTGGGCGGGGCCACCGACGATGCCATGATCATCCGCAACCTTCCGCGTCATCTCGCGGACTCGGCGCGGACATGGCTCGAACACCTACCCGCGAACCAAATCCACGACTGGGACGACCTGGTCAGGATGTTCGTCGGAAACTTCCAGGGCACATACGTGCGCCCCGGAAACTCCTGGGACCTGCACGGGTACCGGCAAGCCGCCAACGAGCCGCTGAGAGACTTCATCTGCCGCTTCTCCAAGCGCTGCACCGAGCTCCCGAGCGTGGGTGACTCCGAAATCATCCACGCCTTCCTCGAAGGCACGACCTGTCGAGAGCTGGTGCGCGAGCTGGGGCGAAACCATCCCACCAGCGTCAACGCTCTGTTCGACATCGCCACCAACTTCGCTTCTGGGGAGGAAGCTGTTGGGGCAATCTTCGATGGCAAGACCAAGGGGAAGCGCGCGGAGGAGCTGCCCGCGGAGGGCAGCAAACCCAAGGCAAAGGTAAAGAAGCAGAAGCGAGGCGGTAAGGGCAAGAAGCCTCGGCAAGCCGCGCAGCAGCAGCAGCAGCGCGAGGACTCTGACGATGCCCTCGTGGTCGAGCGAGGCCGCAAAGGCTCTCGAGGCCCCCCTCAGGGGAGAGGCCTGTTCGACGAGATGCTGAAGAAGCCATGCCCGTACCATAAGGGCCCTGTCACCCACACCCTCGAACAGTGTGGGATGATCAAGGGTTACTTCAGGCGCACCTCCGCGAAGGAGGATGGCCCGAAGAAGGATACGGGTGATGGCGGCAACGACGAGTTCCCCTACGTGGAGAATGTCTTCTTCATCGTAGGGGGGCCCATGGCGAACGCAACATCCCGAGAGCAGAGGCGTGAACGCCGAGAGGTCTTCTCCGTTCACCCCGCGACGCCGACCTACCTCGCCTGGTCGGACGAGACCATCTCCTTCGGCCGCGAGGACCACCCGGACTATGTCCCGAATCCGGGGCGATATCCGCTTGTCGTCGACCCCGTCATCGGCTACATGCGATTCTCCAAGGTGCTGATGGACGGGGGCAGCAGCCTCAACATCCTATACGTCCACACCTTAGAGCTCATGGGCATCGGCACGAACCAGCTGAGGCCAAGCAGGGCGCCGTTCCACGGCATCGCGCCGGGAAAACGCGTCCAACCTCTCGGGCAAATCGACCTGCCCGTTTGCTTCGGTACTCCCGACAACTTTCGGAGGGAGACCCTCACCTTCGAGGTGGTGGGATTCCCAGGCGCGTGCCACGCCATTTTCGGGCATCCGTGCTACGCCAAGTTCATGGCGGTCCCCAACTACGCCTACCTCAAGATGAAGATGTCGGGGCCAAAGGGCGTCATCACCGTGGGATCGTCGTACGAGCACGCTTACGCATGCGACGTCGAAAGCGTCGAGGGTGCGGAAGCGCTCGCCTACAGCGAGACCCTGGTGGCGGACTTGGAGAAGATGGCGAACGAGGCCGTCGACTCTGCCAAAAGGCACGCAGGCACCTTCGAGGCTGCAGAGCACACCAAGGCAGTGCCCCTCGACCCCAATGCCCTCGAAGGCAAGGCATTGAGGGTCAGCACCACCCTCGACCACAAGTAGGAAGCAGTGCTCGTCGACTTCCTCCGCGCCAACGCCGACATCTTCGCGTGGAGACCCTCGGACATGCCGGGGATTCCGAGGGAGGTCGCCGAGCACAACCTCGACATCCAGCCTCACTCCAAGCCAGTGATGCAGCGACTGCGGCGGTTCGACGAGGAAAAGCGCCGCGCCATCGGGGAGGAGGTGCACAAGCTCCTGCAAGCCGGATTCATCAAAGAGGTATTTCACCCAACCTGGCTTGCTAATCCTGTTCTAGTTAAGAAGAGAAACGGAAAATGGCGCATGTGCGTAGATTATACCGGTCTAAATAAAGCATGCCCTAAGGTTCCGTTCCCTTTGCCTAGAATAGATCAGATAGTAGACTCCACTGCTAGGTGCGAATTGCTATGCGTTCTTGATGCTTATTCCGGTTATCATCAGATTAAGATGAAAGAGTCCGACCAGCTCGCGACTTCTTTTATCACCCCGTTTGGCATGTTTTGCTACGTCACTATGCCATTCGGCCTCCGAAGCGCTGGAGCTACATACCAGCGATGTATGCAACACGTTTTCGGAAGCCACATCAGGCGGACCGTTAAGGCATATGTTGACGATATCGTTGTAAAAACTAGAAAGGCGGACGATTTGGTCAACGATTTGCAAATCGCATTCAGTTGCCTCCGGGCAAACGGGGTAAAATTAAATCCAGAAAAATGCGTGTTCGGGGTGCCGCGAGGCATGCTATTGGGTTTCATCGTCTCCCAACGAGGCATCGAACCCAACCCCGAGAAAGTCTTGGCCCTAGAGTGAATGGGGCCGATTCGGGACCTCAAGGGGGTGCAGAGGGTACTGGGCTGCCTCGCAGCTCTCAGCCATTTCATCTCTCGACTTGGTGAAAAGGGCTTACCTTTGTACCGGCTCCTAAAAAAGCACGAATGCTTTTCATGGACCCCCGAAGCCCAAAAAGCCCTCGACGGGCTAAAAGCATCGCTCGCACGCGCACCGATCCTCACACCGCCGCAGAACGGCGAGCCCCTCTACCTGTACGTGGCTGCGACAACGCAAGTTGTCAGCGCCGTCATCGTTGTGGAAAGGACAGAGGAGGGCCGCGCTCTGCCGGTTCAGAGGCCGGCGTACTACGTCAGCGAGGTGCTGACCGAAACCAAAATGCGGTATCCACAGATCCAGAAGCTAATCTACGCTGTAGTGCTCGCGCGACGAAAGCTGCGACACTACTTCGAGGCCCATCCGGTCACCGTGGTCTCATCCTTCCCCTTGGGGGAGATAGTCCGCAACCCGGACGTCTCGGGTAGAATAGCGAAGTGGTCGATGGAGCTCGTAGGAGAAACTCTCTCCTACACGCCACGAAAGGCGATAAAATCGCAAACCTTGGCGGATTTCGTCGCTGAGTGGACCGACGTCCAACTTTCCCCGCCACAGATCCAAGCCGAATACTGGACCATGTACTTCGACGGGTCGGTGATGAAAACCGGGCCAGGCGCGGGCCTCCTCTTCGTCTCACCCCTCGGAGAAAACATCCGGTACGTGGTTCGCTTGCACTTCCCGACGTCGAACATCATGGCGGAGTATGAAGCCCTCCTCGCCGGGCTCCGCATCGCCATCGACCTCGGCGTCAAACGCCTCGACGTCCGGGGAGATTCTCAGTTGGTCATCGACCAAGTGATGAAGAACGCAAGCTGCCGCGACGAAAAGATGGAGGCGTATTGCAACGAGGTTCGCCGTCTCGAGGACAAATTCCATGGCCTCGAGCTGAACCATATCGTGCGCAAATACAACGAGGAAGCGGATCAGCTGGCCAAGATCGCGTCGGAGCGAATCACCGTTCCTCCGAACGTCTTCGCCCGCGACCTCGACCGACCCTCCGTCAACTTTGAACCAAAGGCCAGAGCCCTCGGGACGCCCTCGGGGGCTGCGGAAGTCGAGCCCATGGAAGAGGACCCCTCAAAAGAGAGGTTCGAAGCCCTCGACGCTGAAATTTCTTCAGCCGAGGCCATGGAAATTGACACGGACACACGACCGCAAGACTGGCACAGCCCATATCTCGCGTGGATCGGCCGCGGGGAGCTGCCCTCAGACCGGACCGAGGCGCGCCGCATCGCCAGAAGGGCCAAGACCTTTGTCTCGGTCGGCGCCGAGCTATACAAGCGCAGTGCCTCAGGGATTCTGCAGTGATGCATCCCCATCCCCGAGGGAAAGCAGCTAATCCGCGACATCCACGCCGGGGTATGCGGACACCACGCAGCGCCGCGTACCCCCGTGGGTAACGCGTTCCGGCAAGGCTTTTACTGGCCTACCGCCGTAGCCGACGCGAACGAAGTCGTGCGCACCTGCGAAGGGTGCCAATTTTACACACGAAAGACGCATCTCCCGGCGCACGCCCTACAGACCATCCCTGTAACATGGCCTTTCGCGATCTGGGGGTTGGATCTCGTGGGGCCTTTCCGCCCAGCGCCCGGGGGCTTCACCCACTTGTTGGTGGCCATCGACAAGTTCTCGAAGTGGATCGAGGTCCAAGCCATCACCAGCATCAGATCTGAGCAAGCCGTGCTGTTTTTCACCGACATCATCCACCGATTCGGGGTACCCAACTCGATCATCACCGACAACGGCACCCAATTCACCGGCAAGAAGTTCTAGGAGTTCTGCGACGACCATCACATTCGCGTTGATTGGTCGGCCGTAGCGCATCCACAGACGAACGGCCAAGTAGAACGTGCCTACGGCATGATACTACAAGGCCTGAAGCCGAGAATCTTCAACAAGCTAAACAAGTTTGGCCGGAAATGGGTTGCCGAGCTGCCATCGGTGATTTGGAGTCTCAGGACAACCCCAAGCAGGGCCACCGGCTTCAGCCCGTTCTTCCTCGTCTACGGCGCCGAAGCCGTCCTCCCGACGGACTTGGAATACGGGTCTCCGAGGCTCAAGGCCTACCAAGAGGAGCAAAACCAGCGGAATCGCGAGAATTCGCTGGACCAGGTGGATGAGGCGCGAGACGTAGCGTTGCTTCAGTCAGCGCGCTACCAGCAATCACTCCGACGGTATCAAGCTCAGAAGGTGCAGCGTCGGGACCTCCACGAAGGGGACCTGGTGCTGAGGTTGTGCCAGGACAATCGAGGGCGCCACAAGCTCACCCCGCCATGGGAAGGACCATTCATCGTCGCCAAAGTCCTCAAGCCTGGCACTTACAAGCTGGCGAACGAGAAGGGTGAGGTCTTCACCAACGCCTGGAACATCCAACAGCTACGCCGCTTCTATCCCTAAATCTCTTAGTATTTCTTGTAAATATTTCATGTTCATAGTTGACAACAATGAAAAGTTTGCGAAAAACATGGAAACATTGTTATTAACAGCATGAACAAGGGGGACTTGGTTCTATTCTGGACCTAGTCTTGATAAAGCCAAGCCCCCCTCGGGGGCTGTAGGGGGGTTTACCCCCCTAATCGTCCCAATTTTTTCAAAAATTGTGCTAAAACTCGAGGCGCTTAGAAAGATGCGGGGTGCAAGCTAACTAAAGCTGGAGCCGGCTGAGCCGTGAGACCGCCTACGCCCTCGGAGGGATACGACATCTCCCTCTCCACTCCACGCCTTAAGTACTCGCGGATTCGAAATACCCGACCGAAATCTTTCCAAGCCAAGAGTAGCACAATAGAACAATCGAACAAGTTCGAAACGCACAATCGACATTTAATCTTAGTTTATGTACAGAGCTAGTCTCCTAAAAACTAAGATACATCTAGATACTAAGCCTGAACCTTTCAGGCTCCACCTTCCTGCGGGGGCGCGGTGGCCTCGGCGGCAACGGTCGAGGGAACCGACGCAAGCGCCCCAGGACCATCGTCATCACGGCGCACCGAGGCGATGGCCTCCTCAAGGGACGCCACGGCGTCGGCCTCAGGATCAACCTCAGCTTCGGTGGCGGCCGCGGCCTCAGGCTCAACGTCGGCGCACGCATCTTCATCCTCTTCAGGGAAAAGATCGCGCCTGAACTTGGCGGCAAGCGCCGTGGCGGCATCCTCGGCGCCGTCATCGGCCTCGTCGAGAGCAGCAAGGGCGGCGTCGTCGTGCAAGTCTGCGTCGATGAAGTAGCCGCACGCCACCGCCGCGAGGTCGATGTTGTAATGCGTCGACACGACGCCGAGTGCCTTCTTCACTCCAAGGTGAAGGACGCTCTCGAGGCGCTCTGCCACACAGCTCTTCAGAGACCTCAGGCGGCTGGGCAACGACGACCCCGACTGCACGTCGACGCACTGGATGTCCCGGCACGCCGCATCGGCGGCGACCTTCAGCGCCTCGAGCTCCCCCTGGGCCTCGGAGTAGGCAGCCTGAACAGCCATCACTTCATCCGCCTTCTCCGCCTCGGCCCTCCGCAGCCCTGACAAAGCTCGAGCACGTCAAGACGAACTCCAACACAGAAAGCCAGGAAAGCGTAAAGCCATACCGTCTACCAAGGCCCTGGCCTCAGTAAGCGCTGTGCGCTCTTGCTGGAGCAGGCCCTCCGCTGTGGCAAGCGCACCCTCCTTCTCTCGAAGCGCGCGGCCCAGCTGTTCGGCCTCCTGGGCCTTTTGCCCTGCCCGGGCCGCCGCCTCCGCGAGCTGGGACTGCGCGGCCTTGCGCGCCTTGCGCTCGAGCTCGAGCCGCTCCAACACCGCGGCCGAGGCTTGGGCCTCTTGCTCCGCCGTGCCTCTCTCGGCGTCGCGCTCCCGCTCCACGCGAGCTTTGGCCTCTTCGTGTGCGCGGGCGGCTGTCTCCGCCTCCCTCACCCGGACGGTGAGCTGGGTCACCTCCGTGCCCATGTCCGCGTTCGCCTGGCGGAACCGGCGAAGATCGGCGTACAAGTCCGCGATGCACGCGGTCTTGTCCGCCGCCTCCTGCCACAGAAGCTGCACGAAGAGCCATCAAGGGTAAGACACAAACTAAAAACAATCACGAGGAGCTAAGATGAGCGCGGGGATACCTCGAAGAGTTCCAGCGCCTGCCTGGAATGGAGATCGGCGGCGGCGGAGATTGCCCGCTCCAGGTCCGTCCCGACCCGTTCGGCTCGAGCCCACAGCTCGTTCTCCTCCGCCATGCCCTGCCAGACCCGGGCATAGACGCCAGGCTCCTCCGGCCATGCGCTCGGGCCGCGACAACCCTGAAGCAGCACCACCTCGGTCGCATCCCACTCAGCCGCTCCCCTAGCCACGGGCATCTGCGGTGGCCCCTGGGCGAAGATGCGCGCCGCCGACACCTCGGCCGCAGCCACCCCTGCGGGGGGAACGCGCCCGCCGTCACCACCCTAGGCCACGCTTTGTGCGCGACCCAAAGCCGGCAGGATGACCGTGCCGCCGACCGGCACGACCGCCTCCTGCCTCCCTCCAGTAGGGGCCGCGGCGGTGGCGCGGCCCCCCTGCTCGCCCGCTTCCGTCGCCGGGGCGCCGTGCCCCGGCTCCACCTCCACCACCGGGGCATCCTTCCCCGGCTCCGCCACCAGGGGCGTCCCCTCCCGCTCCGCCTCCGCCGACCGGGAATCTCGCGCCCCCGGCGCCGGCTCCGTCGGCGTCACTGCGGACATCGCTGCGGGACGCGGATTCCCGCGCGAATGCGATCCCCCGGCGTGAGGGGAATCCGACGCCCCAACCTTCAACTCCTTCTTAGGCGCGAGGCTGGGGTCGGCCTTGGCGGCACCCCGCGTGCTGAACCAAAAAGGAAAGAGCGGGAATCACGAAACGAAAAACCAAACAAGGATGGAAAGCTTCGAAAAAGTTCGAGGAAGAACTTACCGGACGCAACCCTGCAGCACCTGCAGCTTCCGCTTCGAGCCGCCCATTGAGGGAGCCCTCCTCGAACTCGAGGACCCCCTCAAACCGCTCGGGGGCTGCGAACCCCCCGAGCCCTCGGCACTCAATCTGCTGCGGCGCGGCGCGCCCGCAGCAGAGGAGGAAGTCGCTCGCGCCCGCGGCACCGCGGGTCGAGCAGGCGCGACCGCCGTCCACGTCGCCACCGACGCAACATCGCCTGGGCTCACCGCGCCCGCCCCGGGCAGCAGCGCAGCCATCTCCTCCTCCTCACCGGCGGGCGGAACCCCGCCGGCATCGATCTCCTCCTCCTCATCCTCCTCCTCGCTGGGAGGGTCCGGGGAGTCCTCGGGGGACGACGGCGGCGCCCCGCCGTCCCTCCTCCACCGGCGAAGCGCCGCCTGGTGCGCGTCCCGCCGGGCTTGCCTCCTCCGGCTGCTGGCTCTCTTCGCCTCCTTCGCGTCCCTCTCGCAGTCACGGCGGGCGCGGTTCGAAGCGCGCACCTCCGGAGTTGGCGCGAGGGAGCAGTAGAGGCCGTAGTTCACCTCCTGAAATCACGATGAATTGAGGAAGGGAATCCTAAATTAATCAATCCAAGAGCTCGGAGAGGGAGAATGGCGACTCACCGACAAAACGTGGTCCTCGTCGGGACGCAGCCGGAACGACCAGAGGTCGCTCGGCATGGTGTCGGGATGCACCGCCGTTCGCACCCTCGTAACGACATACTCTTCAAGCAGCGGCTCCGACAACATGCGCGAAGCCGCCAGTGCCACCGGGTCGGCGCCCTCCGTCATCCGGAACAGAGGAAGCTGCCTCTCCATGAGGGGAACCACCCGGCGGCGATGACAGTGCGCGAGCACGTGCGCCACGGTCAGGCCCGACCCCTCCAGGGTACGAAGGGCGTCGACGACAGGGCAGAGCCTCTTCCGCTGACCTTCGCCGGAAACGCCGTAGCTCCAGGAGTCGGCCTTCTCCGTCAAGACCTTGCCGGTGTACTCCGGCAACCCCAGGCCGTCGTTGCGCAGGTAAAACCATCCCTTGGCCCAGCCGCTGTTGTTGGTGGTCATCCTGCAGGCCGGGTACAGGTGCTTCCTGGACTCGACCGGCGCGAGCGTAAGACCGCTGGCACACGAAGAACGGCGCACCCCCTCCCCGCGCCGGACGTGCTGAGCTCGGCGCAGAAGAGGTGGACCCACAGGTCCCAGTGCGCCTCGATCCCCAACACAGCCTCGCAGACGCCGACGAAGGCCGCCGCCTGCGAGATGGCGTTGGGGGAGAAGTTGTGGAGCTCCACGCCATAGTAGTGGCAGAGGCCCCGCATGAACTGGCTGGCGGGCGCGTTGAAGCCCCGCTCGTGGAAGCGGATGAAGCTCACCACGTACCCCGCCGGCGGGTTCGGCACCCTGGCCGCCAGCGCCGGGACAATCCACGCCGGCCGCGCCGAATTGCCCCGGGGCGAAAGCTGCCCGCCGTTCACCAGGCCCTCCAGGAGGTGCTCGGTAGCGGTGGACGGAGTCCACTCGGTGACGCCTTCGATGATCACCATGGCGGGCGGTGGAGCAGGGAGCGCGGAGCAAAGGCGACGAAGGCGAGAAGGACGAACAGAGTGCGACTAGCGGGCTCGGAAGCAAGCGAAAGGCAGAGGCGAGAGCTGGTGCGAGGAATGACGAAGGTAAGAAATCTCCTTCCTCCCCCGCTTTCCTTTTATAAGGGAGTAGGCTCATCCCTGCCGCGACACGCCAACCCACTGGCAACGGGCCGAGCGCACGCGTAACGCGTCGCTGACAACCGGGGACCCCCCTCTCCTTTTTTTTCCTGCGGAACGGCACGCGTGAGCGGCGGCATTTACTGCGGCGTGGTAAAACGAAACGACGCGGCAGCGGCGCCTGACCGCCCGTCGCCTCGCCTCTCCCCGGCGCACGCCAACTCCGCCTAAAAAGGCGCGCCCATTACGCCCATCTCGCCCACTCCGCGCTACGTCAGCCACGACCGCGCCAGCGGTCGTGCGCAGACCCGCAAACCGAAACATCAAACCACCCTACCGATTGGGTTCCTTCCAAGGTAAGGCAACGACGTCCCTCCACCCCGAGGCGCAGGGTGCTACCAATCAGGGGCTCGAAGCCCGGGCCTCGAAAAGGTTCGACGGGCGCCCCAGATTAAGCGATGCGAAGGTTGCCGGTCACGCTCGACCAACCCTCGAGCCCGCTGCTCGAGGGCGACCTGCAC
This sequence comes from Echinochloa phyllopogon, assembly GCA_033239725.1. Classification (NCBI taxonomy): domain Eukaryota; kingdom Viridiplantae; phylum Streptophyta; class Magnoliopsida; order Poales; family Poaceae; genus Echinochloa; species Echinochloa phyllopogon. The sequence continues at coordinate 20,538,796 of BTCW01000016.1, forward strand.
CCTTTCGGAAGGCCCTACTGATCAGGAGTACGAAGCTTGGCTCGCGAAAGGGTTCGACAGGCGCTCCAGATCAACAGAGTCAGGGACAATTCGGGCGTGTTCAACGGACTTTACCCCGAACGCGAAGTTTGGGGACGCCCCTGTTGTGTTCGAGGCCGGACAAAGGCAGCTAGTGGGGGGATCCCAACGAGGGAGAGCTTTCGCGCCCTCGGTCCCTGCGAAAGGGACCGAGCCCCACCTAGCAAACCTTTGCAAGCGCTACATGGACGTGTCTCCGGACCACGAGCCGACCCCTAGCGAACGGGGCACGGACGTCCACTTGAACTACCCGCTAACAGCTCACCGAGGCATCCGTGTACGCTGCCCGATTCGAGGGTTGCACGAATGACCTCACCCCTCTCCCCCGCGAAGGGGAGGCGAGGGTCGCAACTCAAAGACAAGAAGCCCCTCCGATCGCCTCCACTCGGGCCAGGAGCTCGGGGGCTCCTTGCAGCATGTCCTCCTCCTCTTATGCGCGAAACACATTGAAGCCGTGCAGGGTCCGCCCCCCGAATTCCGTATAACTTGGTCTCCACCCCCACCACGTCGAAAGGGGAGTGACTGACACAACCCTCGAAAGTCAAAGCCCTTGCACGAGTGAATTCACTCCTCCAAGGGCTCGGGGGCTACACCCGCGGGTGCGCTCGCGCGCCCCCACGGAAGAACGTGCATAATCAAGAAGGAGTAATCCCCGCAGAATGCCCGGGAACGATCCCACGAACCATCAGCCTCTGCCCGACTGATCCTTAGTCCGGCAGAGACTCGGGGGCTATTGTCGGGGACAGACCCAGGGGGTCCCCTAATCATCGGGGTAATCACCCTCCAAAAAACATTAACCACGAAAGGCCGAATCGCCGGCATCCCGGAAAGGCCACCAGGGCAGCGCGGCCCGACACAACTCGCGGCCCAGAACAGCCGCCCGAACTCGCCTGACAAAGGGACCCAGGTGGCGACCTCCGTCTCCGCCTCGCTCAAGGGTCGGTTGCCCCCTCAAGCGGGCGAACCGACTCCGCCTCGCTCGAGGGCCGCGCACTCCCTCGAGTGGGCAAGACAACTCCGCCTCGCTCGAGGGCTCCCCTCTATTCAGCGCGGTGCGCGACGGCGCCCCGCCCGACAACAGCATTTAATGCCCGCCCCATCAGGCGGGCGCCAAAGTCAAAAGGCAATCTTTCCCCCACCACCGCGCCGCTGACACCGCAGAAGCTAGCTATTCCACCTGCTCCGGTCACTGTACGTCCTTGTCACCGCTGTGCAGACGTACGCGGCACTGCGCAAGGCCCCTATGCGGACTTGCAGGCGTCATTCCGCACCACTATTCCACCAGCTCCTGTCCTTTTTCCCCAGGACGCCCCTCGAATGGGCATGGGGAACCCTCGAACGAATATGTGAACAGCAACCGAGTACAGCCTCCGATCAGGCGCGGCCTGGTGATGACGAACGCCGGGTCAAATCCACCAACTCTCGGCCATCCCCTGGTGAGCCGGGCACGCCGCGCACTGTGGTCGACAGCAACCACCATGCCGACCCCTGTGCTAACAACTCCCGTCCTTCTTCACCTGCCCCGCCCTCGAATCAACCAGCGACGGGCAGCTGGACACGGATTGCGGCAATGACACCCCTCGAAACCGCTCCAGGACAAGCACAGGAACGGCCACGACACTCGCAGAAGCCGGGGCTCGCCGTAAATCCCCTGCCAGGGTCAAGGACGATGGCACGCCCGGCGCCATACTCTCCAGTGCGCACCCCTGTAGCACACACCACACTACTTGTAAACCTCTCCCCTTCCCTTTTCTTTCCTTGACCTATAAAAGGGGAGAAAGAGAGGAGAAAGAGGGGGGACAGAGAGAGACACACACACCGTCTGACACGATATCGGCACTCGCCTCAATCACACTCGTTTTCAGGGACTTGGAGACTCCTTCTCCTCTCCCGCCTTGCTTGTAGCCCCCCACTGCAAGCACTCCGGTGCAAGATAGTACAGCGCCCCGAGCGCACTCTGCTGGACGTACGACCTCGCGATCGGAACCAGGATAAACCCTTGTCTCATTGTGCTAGCTCTTGCATCAACCGTCAGGGGACGGGACACAGCGCATTCTGTGTGGCGCTGGGGATTGGCCGACCGATCCCAGCACCGACACTTATAGATGTGAAGATTTAACATGCAAACATGGTGAAAAATTGTTTTCAATAGTGGATTTTCAAAAATTTGTGGGTGCCTGGGCACCCACAACCTTCAACCTGGCGTCGCCCCTGGGTGGCTCCAACGCTCGCCCCTGCTTTTTGCAGTTAGAAATAGCTTTTCTTGGTAAGGGACTTGTAGCCACCCTTGCTATGGGAATTTCCACGCCCCCCTAGAAAACAAAAAATATAAAAAATTAAAAACAGGAAAAAAGAAAAATATCCCATCTAACCAACCACCACGAACAATCCCTACTTCTGCTTTTGCCATTTTGGATAAAATATGCTCCACATGCATTCACACTAGGGTTCGAACCGCTTACCTCCAGCCTCACGCGTAGCCTCGTATCAACTGTACCACACAGTTACTTGTGATACCATGAGATATGATTTGCTTTTAAATCTAAAAGGGTTTCTAGGGGTGGCTCACGCTATTACACGCCCCTGTAAATATTTCTCTATTTTTAGTTTTATTTTTTGTCTTTAAAATATATACATATATCTATATATACTCATGCATGATATATTTCACATATCCCATGTGTTTTTTAAATGGTCAAAATATCACAATCGCAATACATATGATCAAAATACATCGGCATTCACATATACTACATTCATTCTGTAGAATACATAGTTATAGTCGTGTATGACACAACTAGTATCTAAATAATCTTGTGATTCTAAACCATGTTAAATAAAAACATACAGACTATAAAATTGTAGATCTTGCTGACCACTACAAATTTTATATGGAGCAGCACTACATCTAAGGTTGTTTGGAAATCTCTAAAATTCTAGATTTCAGAACTAGATACATTATATACATCCGCATTCACATATACTAGATTCATTCTGTAGAATACATAGTTATAGTCGTGTATGGCACAACTAGTATCTAAATAATCTTGTGATTCTAAACCATGTTAAATAAAAACATACAGACTATAAAATTGTAGATCTTGCTGACCACTACAACAATTTTATATGGAGCAGCACTATATCTAAGGTTGTTTGGAAATCTCTAAAATTCTAGATTTCAGAACTAGATACATTATATTGATTTTGGGACAACTAAATGTTCTCAAATGAAAAAATTGTCAAGTAAAGTTCTAGCTCTCGTCGAGATCTACAATTTTAATATAAAGTTTCTATTCATCTCAAATCATATCAATAATTTATGAATTCATTCGTAGGACATTTCTTAGTATGGGTCATGCCACCACCCGCCCCTAGAAATGGTTCCTATTTGTATGGCCAGGTGATGGGGTGACCCGCCCCTAGAAATGGCCATTTGCACGGACACGTCACCCCATCACAGGTCCCTGGAAATGACCCCAGAGGCACGTGACGCCATGGCCCACCCTTTCAAATGCTTCTCCAATGGTGGGCCATGAGCTATAGTAACACGGAACGGGTGACGTTTTGGTCCACCCCTAGAAAAAAAATCAGGGAGCCCCTAGAAATCATTTTTGTAGCAGCGTAATTCCTGAAACCAAACACATAATTAGCTTTGCATTGTTCCCTACACCTTCAATTACATTCCTTGTAATGGTTGGTTTAGTGTGCATACACTTCCGCTGAGTTGTGGGAAGCAGAGCTGTTTAGTTGTTTTCGAATGTCCTTAGCAGAATGGGAGCCCAAGCAGACCTACTTAATAGCAAAGAAAATATTTGAAGTAATCCTTTCAATTAAAATCTGGATTATCTTTTACAGCTAGGGTAGCTCTAGTGACACTGCGTGCTGTCAATGTCAATGGTATATCTAGCTCACTGGGTTAATTACTTACTCCTTCCATCCTTTACTACACTGTATTCTAGAGATTTGAGGATAAATTAGAGAGCTTAGTGAAAAATGTATATACTCCTGACTTGTCATATTCACCAATCAAATAAACTATTCATATTAACTCCAAGAAGATTTAAATGAACAATGGGTTAAATATATATGTGCCACGATATGTGCTGAGGAGGCCTGGAGGGGTTAAGAGCATGTGGACTGATCATGGTACCTCTGTAGCAACCTTTTTAAACAAAAAAACACCTTTCTTTGTGAAATCATTCTTGATCGACTCGGTAGGGTTGAAGGTATTGGGCAGCCGGGGTGACTCGACCAAAGACACATATGCTTTGCAAATAAGAAACGTGAATTATGGTGCAACTATAGATGGATAGGAGGATTGATCATCAACTAGCAGGATGCAATGTCATATTAAATTTTTCCATACCGCCAAATACGATTTGTCAATTTATTATCAATTTGTCTTGGTTTGTATATACTACAAATTCATATCATGTAAAAAACATAGTGAAAGTCTACTTAAGGTGAGTGCATATTTGCTTTAGTGATGATGACAATTAAAATTATGATGCAATTTTTTTGTAATTAAGTTTTGCTAGTGCACATTACAAATGAATATACACAATCACACAAGTTTATTTAGCACAAACTACTTGGCCAGTTGGCTCTCACTATCCAAAGCACCATTACTAGAGATAGGCATGCGGTTGCAAGGTTTATAGCTTTGGGGCTGATGATGATTTTCCTAAAGTGGTCTTAGGGAGGGATTTTGTTTCGAGGCGAACATTTTGATTGGAGATGATGTGGGCACAAATTTCTTTACAATATGCCAAATTTTCATTTTTGCCCTTCCGCTACTTCAAGCATGCACTTTGACTCTTCTATGGCATTGTCATCAGCATACCACTTAGTGTATGGTGGTGTGACTCTTCTAGTGTACATGGATCATATATGCACGCATCTAACCACTTAGTGTATGGTGGTGTGACATTTTCATCTTGATGGACTAAAGTGAAACAACGATACAACTTCATGTATGGCGGATCGGATGCACTTTACTCAATGTTGAATCCTTTAACGTCTTGTATTTCAAGACAGAGGAAGTACATAACTGGAACTACAAGTCATTTAGTTGTATGAGGGTTCTTCTTGTTTGAGACACCACTGTCGATTACTTTCAGATAAGGTTTTGTTTACTTATGCATGCTCTTTACACTAGTAGAAAATGGACTTTCCATCCAAGACATTAGTCCCGGATTTAATTAGATCCGAGACTCATATGAGTATTAGTCCCGGTTCTAAATTTTAGGGAGGTGGATGGATCTTTCGTCCCGGTTGAAGCCACCAATCGGGACTAAAAGTCACAATTTAGTCCCGGTTGGTGACTCTAACCGGGATTAAACGGCATCATGCATTAGTCCCGGTTGAATCCACCAACTGAGACTAATGTGGACCCTTTTAGTCCCAGTTAGTGGCTCCAACTGAGATTAAAGGGTCTTTTAGTCTCGGTTGGTGGCTCCAACTGGGATTAAAGGGTCACCAACCGGGACTAAAAGTCCTCCGCATATTAGTACAAAAGGTTACCATCCCACCTAAGGTCACATGTCATGTGTGGGTAGGATGGTATGGGCCTATATGTGAGGCAACAAACATGTTGTGGGTTCTCAAAGCTCATGGGCTGCAAGTTTTTTTGGTTTTACAAGCCTTTATAGTCCCGCTTCCCAAAACCGAGACTAAAAAGGTTCGAAACCAGGACTAAAGGTCATTTGTGTACGAGTGCCAATTAGTGTTTTGGAGTAAGGGCTTGAAAATCTCTTGAATGTTTAGTGTGAGTCAAAACATATGTGGAATTTATAATACGGGTCGGGCTAAGCTCAATGGTGGTAAATAGCTCAATAATTTAGGCCAACAATTTTATGGATCAAGCTAAATAAATACGAGCCAAACTACTATATATTTTAGAGCAAAAATATATTATGGCCAAATTAGATTATGAAGAAAGTATAGAGGCCGTAATCTATTACCGTACGACCCACACAACTCTTATACGGGGGAGAGGTGGCATTTGCCTTACTAAAAGATAGGATGGAGGGACGAAGGCACCTACACTAGTAGAGAATGGACCTTTCATCTTCTACTTTTGTCCCGGTTGCTGTTTGACCCGCGATAAAAGTATCTTTTAGTCTCGGTTCACATTTTTTATGGTCCCGAATGACCCTTTAGTCCCAGTTGAAAACACTAAACGGGATTAAAAGTAAAAGTCCCACCAACCGAGACTTAATGGTCCTCCACCGGTTAATTTAAAAGCTAAGCATCTAGTAGTGTACTACATGTGCTATGTAGGTGAGATGGTAAGGGAGGCTACGCGTGAGGCAAGACGTCCCGGGTTCGAATCCCACAGACTGCACGTGCGTATTTCCGTGAGAAAATTCGTGTGACTTGTGTAACCGGGACTAAAGGAGTCAGACCCGTTGTCCCGGTTTCCCAACCGGGACTAAAGCTCCTTCACAACCGGGAATAATACCCCTTTTCGACTAGTGCTAGCAGCTAACTAAACCCTAATTTGAGAGCTTGCACACAAATTGGAGGGCTAGCATAGCTTATCGAGTACCTCGGCGTTCTTGATGCCAAGCTCGGTAAGTGCTAGAAAAAAATAGCACGTGGTTACTGTTCTTTACTATGCAAGCACTTAGAACTTTGCACTAACTCCCAAATTCCTGTGCTATTGCTTTGCATGTGTTCCAAACACCCACTTCTTTTATAATTTCTGTGTTTTGCAATCCTTGCGTTTAATTTTCATATCCCATAATCCTTCTTATATTTCCTTCCATTTCTTTGTTTTCTATTCCTTCGTTCTAAACAAGAGGGAGGCGCAGTGCAGACGTCCAGCGTCGCCACAAGAGAAGACGATGAATGGAGGCCATTGGCTTGATGGCTACTTGCTAAATGAGCGATGTGTATCTCTGTACGTGTTCTTGATCACTAGTTGAGGAACATTTCCATCTTAATCTATGATCAATTCACGTCATAGGAAATCTTCAATGGTCCATCGACCGCTTCTTAAAAATGGACATCAGCTTCTTTGCGAACCAGTCTCCTCTCTTCTTGGCAACCTGCTGGCAGCAGCACCCTATAATCAGGGTACAATATCTGACACTTGAACAAGATACTACAGTATATGCTTGTCTCTTGCTGTCGTCTTGCACTTACCGTCAGCTTGCCGACCAGCAACGCAATCGGCCAACTCTTTTGATTATTGTTCCGTTTCTTTTCGCTGTCATCGCCATCCATCCTCGTCGCCCGGCTTGGTTTAGTTCGCCCCACAACGCTGTGGCTGTTGCTGCGGACGGGGAGCATGAGCACGACGACCCTCTTCCAGCTCCATCCGTCGCTGCCGAAGCAACAACGCTGCCTGATCTGCTGCTGGCTTATCGCGCGCTTTAGTCGCCGGTAAATGGATGCCGGCTGCACCCTCGTCACCGCGAATTAACCGCAACAGCCGGAAGGCCCGAGACATGTGTGAGCAATAAATGAACATGTGTATGTATGCACCAAAGCAAGAAATTTCTACGCATAAAAATGGGTCTGTAACGCATGCACCGTGGTGTTATGACGCTGACGACAAGGTGGTGGTGGTGGAGCAGCTGCAACTGTGGAGGTCGTATGCCGTGCCAGCGCCCTCAGCTGCCGCGAGTACTCCAGCAGGTCCGCCCGGTGATTATTTGGGAACTTGCCGCCGTTCCGTCGCCGCCGCTCGTCATAGCCACCGCCATGTAAGTGGTGACGGTGATGGTGATCGTGGTTATGTCTAACGTCGTCGTGCGATGAGGTCGCCCCGGTGCCGCCGCTGCCGACCCTTCTCGGCTGTATCACGTAGAACGCCACAAGCACAGGCCTCCCGCTCTGCTGCTGCAGCCGCCCCTTGTTCTTGCTCTTCTTCATCATGACACAGTAACCCTCGCTCGAAAACACAGTAACACAAATGTGGCTCAATGTGTAGATCCCGTTAATGTCTGATCTGACGCGGCTAAATATACATGTTTGCATGCCCTTAACAGTTCACGCGAAAACGGACTATCTAGCATACCGCGTCGTTGTGCTTCGGAGAATTCAAAGGCCGGGCGGCTGCATCCGCCCTCCCATCAATTGTGAATTCGGATGTCGATTGGCGCCCTGCGAAGCTGCTGTACCTGTAACTGCCAAAAGGCAACAGAGCTTTCGGTTGAGCCAAAACCATGGCTGACAATATGATCGAACCAATCAGATTTGGATTTGTCCGGCCCTGAAACTATAAGATAACGGAATCCTGTTTTTTAATCTCCGCGGATAAAGTATATCTATACTATAGGGATCCAGTAGAATTGAAAACACTTGTAACTAAAATAATTCCTACCCACCCCTCACGGAGGACCCACATGTTGGGTCCAACGGTGGAAACGACGTGAAAAGTTTCTCAAAAACGATGTTTCTAGAGAGTTTTTGCCGTTTTGGACGTTACTTTTCTCACCATAAAATTTCTTTACCCACCCTGTATACCCACATATACGTGCATCCACACGGGCGTGGACTCTTCAAACCGTGATATTGTATCTCGAGTTGGTAACCAACACGGTCTCTGGTTAATTATCTGTTTTCTATTAAACGTGTCGTGAGATAATTTTTTTACAATAATATCGCTGTTTATCTCCGGAATTCGAGTAGGACTCGTTTAGAAAAAGAATAAAGAAACAAAGAAGACTCGTTACCAAATACTAAAGTGGTGCAATGATGCCCACAGATTGAACTCGCCCAAAACCTTCAGTCCAAGGTCCAAACGAGTCGTGCGGCGGAGGCCACCCAACACGGGAACGCCACACCCGGCAACAACTTCTCGATCCATGGCACCGTGTGCTCGTGGAAAGCGCGCCGAGTCGGACTCGCGGCCTCGCCGGCGGCGCTCTACGGCTCGTCGCCGCTCCACTTGTGCCGGTACGCACGCATCCTGCTTCTCGTAATCAATCGCAAAGACTTCCTCCTCCTTGTGTATGCTTCTGACTCGGATGGTTGGTTGGCCCACCGGTTGCGGCGGCGCGTAGGGACTGGGCGAACCTGACGTTCGGGCTGGCGGAGCTGATCACCGAGAGCGTCCTCTCCAACGACGTCGCTGACTACGTCCGCTTCCGCACGGTGTGCACGGCGTGGTGCGCGTGCTCGGCGGACCCGCGGGCGCAGGGCGTCGCCGACCGCCGGTTCCACCCTCGGCGATGGATCATGCTCCCGCGCGCCTGCAGCCTCTGCCGCCGGTGACGCTTCCTCAACGTCTCCACCGGCGAGTGCATCCACGCGCGCATCCCAGACCTGCACCGCCACTACCTCCTCGGCCCCACCGCCGAGGGTCTGCTCCTGCTGTGCCGGAAGGGCACCCTATGTCGTGCAGCTCCTCAACCCGCTGACGGGGCAGCTCACCGACCTCCCGTGCGCGAGCACGATGATAGCAGAGGGTCTAAGCAGGAGGACTACGGCCTGCAGACTAAGGCTCTTCTTCAAGCTGGGCAGCGCCGGCCTCGCCGACGACTCGACCATGGCGCTCCTTTACAACTACAGCGCCGTCGCCGTCGCCAAGCCCAGCGACGAGCGGTGGACCCAGTTCACGCTCGCCATCACCTATAGAAATATAAAGTCATCAGTGTTGCCATTCTCCGGCCGCTTGTACTGCGTCACGCACAACCACAAGAGCATCTTGGTGGTGGAGACCTTGGGGAACCAGCAGGCGCGGCTGGTGCCGGTCGCCGATTACGAGATGGAGGGAGATCATGAGCCTTCCGATTCCGACTGGAGGGAGATCAATACCCTGTGTACGAAGACGTGGGCCTGATTTTGGTCCATCGGAACACGATCACAGCGGGTGATCATCTCTATTCTTCTGACAAGTACACGACGTACCAGGCGAAATTGGACACGGTCAGCGTGCATGGTGCGGATGCATGGGCTGGGCGGACGGCACGTCCGGAGGTTGTCCGTACGCGTATTCCGGGCCGGACAGCCTCATTTGACTCCGTGAAAGTAACCTCCCGCGCCGCCCACAAGTACCAAATGAACAGCACCAAATATTGAACAATGCAAAGCGCACTACGCTTCACAGTTCCTGTGCGATGCCAGCCAACGGTTTCCAAAACCCACAAACTTAGGTGTAACTGTAAACGCCTCAGCCCAAATTAACGGAGATACTATAAAATCAGCTTCAGATTCTCCGCAAGTTACAAGTTTGACATCAGCTCTGCCTGCTTTACTAGCGCAGCAACAATGGAGTTGGATCCATGCAAAGCCGCCGCCGGTGGCACCATCGTCTCGCTGCTGGAGGACATCATCTTTGACGTTCTAACCAGGCAGCCGGCAAAGCAGCTCTGCCGGTTCCGGTGCATGTGCAACGGGTGGCGCGCCCTTATCTCCGACGAGGCCTTCGTCGCCGCGCCGCTCATCACCGGTGTGTTCAGACCCGGATGCTTCGTCAAGGAGTTCGAGTTGCAAGCAGTCCACAGTGGCGTTCACCCTCCCTCCTAAGTAGCTGCCACGGTCCTCTGCCACCTCCCGTCCCACGCTGACCCGGACACCAGCCGCACCCTTCTCGTTGCCAAAAAATTCCCTCCCTCGACGTCGCTCATTTGGCTGAGAGAAGCTAACGGAGGGGGAAAGTTCGTTAGATCTGTTTCGGATCACGCGTGCACGCTCGGGAATCAGAGGGTTCCACAAATAGCTTCGTTGAATTTTAAGTTTTGCCTGGCCAATTCCGTTTTAACTTGCTTAAGCCTGTAAATTTGTTGAGCATGTTATACATCTTGTATTTTTTACTGCTGATTGGATTTGAGGGTTCTTGTTTCTATTTCTGTGAGGTTACTACCTCGGATAGGTTGTTTTTTAATTACTTAAAGCTTGATGGTAGGAAGAGTACTGCTACTTTTGTTCAGATTTCTGCACGTTGGTAGGAAAATACATATTCATGCGAGTACATAACCCTGGTCAAATGGACGTAACCTAACCCTGCGCCTCGACTTTCTTTTCCCACGCACATCCAACTGGCATATGTGTCTCTGATCTCCGCGTACGACGGGTCGATCCTGCTGGAGGACACACCCTTCTTCACCGGTGAGAAGACGGCCTCGACCAACGCCAACTCCGTCTGTGGCTTTGACGTCATCGGCCGCTGTCAACGCTGCCTACTATAGGGGCAACGTCGTCTCCTACTATCGGCAGATTTGGATCGTCGCCGTCTTGGCATGTGACTACGTCGTAGCGGTCCGTTCTCTCCCCTCCTAGCTCCATTAAATGTAGCTAATAATATAGTTAGACGTGCATGCATCCGTTGTTAATTATCCTTTGCATGCATGTAGCTGGGAGGCCCATCGTACGACGTGCCGCTAGGTCACTGCGAGTTTGCGACACGCGCACGGTGAGCCAGGCGGCAGCGAACAACAGCATCCCGACGCCGACATTCAACCTCGACAGCCTCGCCCGAGTGCTCAAAGGTCTGGTCATCGCTGCATATGACATTATGCTTCCGCGCACTCAACTCGGCGCTGCCAGATTGCCAACCAAACAACACTTCCACGAGCTTTGCTCATCGCGCTTCAAAAGCTGCCTACACGGATGCTGCCACTGGTCAAGACGGGGGCGGCACCAGCAGTGATGGGAAGCAGCAATGCAGCATGGAAAAAGGAGGATGTGCACCAGTTGAGGATTCTGGACAACTGCTATATGTAGTACAGGTTCTTGAATGTCCGGGCAGAAGTGATGGCGATGGCAAAGAGCGCAACAGCTGAGGTGATGAATGTTTAAGTTGTAGCCCGGCCTTTTGTCACCACTGTTTTTTTTTTATTGGATGATTGTTGTCTTCTTAGTTCTTGATTATATTTTTTATCAGTTTACGAGGCAAACTGATATTGTAGATCTCCGCCACGAAACTACGGTAGATCGATTAGTTTTATCGAAGTTACTGTATTTACATACCTAGGACTTGTAAATGCATGGAATCATTAGAAAATTAGTGCGGTGTAGTTTTCTTGGGCAGTGAAACTGTGAAAGTAAATTATATTATATGTATTTGTAATTTTAATGTTTACGCTTTACACCATGCTATGTCTATTTTATTATTTTTTCTACCGTTAGAGACATCACTAAGGATGTTAGATTCGGTTCTAACCAATGTAGTATTTTGGTCAATGCTTAAAGTGGATGGATTTGAAGATATTACACAAAAAAGATAAATTTAAATCATTTTGACCTCAGTCTACTCTTTACTAAGTTACCGGTTAATTTATCAAAAACTGGATTAAGCTCACCCTCAAATTAATTCTTATTTACTATATTTTCTAATACTACACGTGTCGCGCGTGCACTCTACTAGTATAACTATAAAGAGTATCTTGTTGCATCCTGTACCATGCTGTTTGGCAGGATTACGATAGATCCATTGGTCTTGGATATTGTTTTCGAGAATAACAATGGCATTGGATTTGTCTAAAGGTACGCTTGCACTCATTATAGATATCTCCATGTGATTTTTTTTCAAGAAAAAGGAAATAAAAGCTTGTTGTGGGTTCGGTACAAAGTTAGACGAACATGGACAGATTCCTTATCAATTAAATATGACAGCATCAGGTTGAGAAGACAACGAAAACTAAATCACAGACATGACGGTATACGAAACATCATCCGGCAAAATCTTTATATACCATTCTAATTCCTTGGTCTTCTCAAAAATTTCTAGCTCACGAAAGCCTAAAAATAGTATAGCCACACTTGTGGGATATAGGTACACATGGACCCATCACCGACAGGGTGACACCAGGCCTGGTCCCAATTCTGACAGGTTTGTGGGCCGATGTCGAGGTGGCCTACAAGGAACCGCCGACTTGTTGAGCAAGTTTAATAATGTAATCAACAAGGTGTGCGACCCAACAGAAGGGATATCCAGGATATCTAGCACTACTACAAAAACTCATATTGGTCGCTGTCAATTAGTACCGGCCGTTGCAGAACCGGTACTAACGCACGCGATTAGTACCGGTTCTACAGCACAGTGCCCCCGAGGGCAGTTTAGTATTGGCTGGAACCAGCCGGTACTAAACTGCCCCGTACCGACGCCATCAACGGTTTAGTTGGCAGTTTAGTACCGGCTTGTACCTCGAGCCGGTACTAAACTGCCACCGGGAAATTTATTACCGGCTGGTATCCATAGCCGGTACTAAGATTCTAGAACTAGTACCGGCTAGGCTCTCCAACCGGTACTAAATATGTTTACTGGCTATAAATCCACCGTACCTCTTCCTCCCCGAGAGCTCAACACACACATCACATTTGCTCGAGCTGTCCTCTTCGTGCATGGCGGGTTAGAGGGAGTGCTGCCCATTTTCGCTCATCTAAATACACCAAAGGTAATTAGCAACTTCATCCTCTTCTCTTTCATTCTGTTTCATTCAGTTTGTTCTTCGTTTCATGCATCATACTTAGAGATTTTTTTCTAGTTTTTTAGGGATGGGAGAACAATGTGCAAATTTTCTTTATTTAGACTAATTTAGGGATCATAATAGATATCACTAGAAAAATTTTGATCTTCATAGTATTGATTATAAAACATGAAAAACTTTGATCTTTGTATTATGGATCATATTTTTTATTTATACATTAATTAATAGAAAACACTTGATTAATCATGTAGGACTGTAAGTGGGAGAGCCAGCTGTTCATATATGATGGTGAGGTGGCTGAACATGCTGGTGTCATGCCAAAGTCTGGACCGGTGTCATGCCAAAGTCCAAGTTATGTGCAAGGTCTGGACTTGGCATGACACCAGCACTTTCACCCATCTCTGGGACAATCTATCATGAAGATATAATGTCGCCAAGTTTCCTGATGAGTCCAAACGGTACCGAGTATATCGATAGTACAGGGACAACAGTAACCATCTGATCATGAACCTCAATCATTTCGATCAGATGGTTACTTGTTGTCCTTGTCGTATCCACATACTTATGACACATGAGAGCTAAGAATTTTTTTTGGAGTCCCGATGATATGTATTTTGGAGTTAACTGTTGTTTGGATAGTAATGATATAGTTGATATGAAAAATATTGCAATTTACATAATTTATTAGGAAAATAATGCCGAGACAATGCTAGAGAGCTAGTCGTGGTGGTCACTCCACGTACAATGTATTGCCGGACCTTCCCCCATCACCGCCACCACACCGTCCTGGGCCAGTATTCGATGACCTCAGCTTCGTTCCTATCGAGGCTAACAACCGTCAGAATTGGGTACGAGATCCTATTTTTAATACTTGTAATACTACAATCATATATTTATTATGTCATAATGATAATATATTCATAATTTATATGTAAAACGGACTATTGATGCAATGCAATGGTTCAAAGATATAGTGTACCATATCGGTGGCTCCCGTCCTTTGGTGGTGAGACAGAACAACGGCTGATACAATGGGAGTTATGTGGTTTCTATTGCACATCAAGAACGTGCCATGCGTGACCCAAATCCTGGTGATACAGTTATTTTCCACGTCCAATCAGGCCGTACCAGCAAGAATATGTTGCTGCACGCGATGCCGTGAGGAAGGCACTTGAACAGATGGAAATTCATATGGGGCATGTTATCCCAGACTATAGTTTCTTGAAGTTGAAGGCTCTTGAGCTCAATGAACCAGACGTCACACAAGTTCCAAAAAGGATTTCCCCTCCCTATGAATCGGAATACGTAAGTTACTGTACATTTGATTCTGTACATACTCTTCTTTGTTTCGACATATGCTCTCTTATCAACTGTACTCTTATTTGTTTGTACATATATCTCGTGTATATGTAGGACACTCTGAATTGTGGATTTATACACACAGAGTATGGTTTGGGAGAAGTGTTGCCCCAGATTCTGCCGTCTTTGGGATACTCATTTGTGCCGCCATATTCGCGTCGAGTACATGGTGGTTTTCAGTCATCATTATCCTTGATGTCAAGTCAATGCCCGTTTACAATATACGTTGAGACATTAGATGCACCATACAAGCCAAAGGATAGTGCATTAATATACGCACTAAACTATGTCGACAAATATCTAGGGGTTGATAATTTTGGATATAAATTATTCTGTCTACCTTGCCAGGCTTCATAATGTTGATCCTTAGTATGATCTTGATCATGTGTGTTATCGGAATGATATTGTAAGACCTTGACAATGTGTGTGTTATTTGAATGATATTATAAGACTCTAATAATGTATTCATGTGTTTTTTATTTGTTTGCTTCCAATTATTTGTTAATATTTACAAAATGGCTCTGCATACTCACCGAACCAAGCTTAAGGCCTTGTTTAGATCCCAAATTCCACCGTCAAATTCCACTATGTAAAAAGAAGATTTACAAGGCAGTGATTTAAACTAAATAAAAAACATCATTTTTATTTAATGGAAAATAAAAAACAAGCTGGAAAATAAAAACAACTTGTAAGGGAAAGGATCCCCATAAGCTACAAGCTATGGAAGAAAAATAAAAAAAATGATGATAATCCAGCAGATATTGTTCCTCATAGTGAGCAAGAGTTGTTATGGAAAGAAGTTCTGCAACACTTTGTATTCCCTGAAGGCACGGAACCAAAAGTCAAGGAATGGGCGTTCAAGAAGATGACCATTCAGTTTCAATCGTTCAAGAAGCTGA
The DNA here is from genome assembly GCA_033239725.1 of Echinochloa phyllopogon. Lineage (NCBI taxonomy): Eukaryota > Viridiplantae > Streptophyta > Magnoliopsida > Poales > Poaceae > Echinochloa > Echinochloa phyllopogon. Next base: position 20,554,514 of record BTCW01000016.1, read on the forward strand.
CGAATGAATATGTCAACAAGGGCCTCACACCAGACTTTGACAAGAAATTAAAAAACTAACGCTAGTTCTGGAGTGATTTCGTAGCATACAAGTTGTCAAACGACGCTTGTAAGTCCTGATCTAATCAGAATAAAATCAATGCGGGCAAAAAGACGCAGTTTCACCATCTTGGGTGTTGGTGGTCGTTACGGACCGATTTCCGACCTCCAACCGAGTATTAAAACAAACACAATAGAATCACACACCATAGATATAGGGATTATTTCTGATCATGTCCACAAGTTTTGGTGTTTATGTGATTCCAGGAGGCAGGTTGCCAATGTCGGGGTAAAACCACCCAAAATGGTGTGTTTGGCCGAGTCTCATGACTCGACCGAACACCACCCTCATCCCCGGAGCGTACCAGGACCTAAACACACGTGATTTACCAAGACCCCGGGCATATGTAGACAATCAGGATCAACCTCAGCACAAAGGCGGTGGATCCAAGGGCAGACGGACACCCGGACCCATACGTCCAAACTTCCAGGATTCGGCCGAAGCCCAACCGACCCACACCGACCTAGGGACGAAATCTGGAGCGTTGGAGGCTGAGGCGGTGCAAATGGGTGGTTCGGCCGAACTGGAGAGTTTGGCTGAACCGATCCCCTTCGGCCGAACCCGACATCTTCGCCCGAATGGCCCGGAACCGCCCCTGTGGTCCCATGGCCACTACTCCTTCTTCCACCGACCTTCCTTGCTATAAAAGGAGGCCTCCAACACCTGCAAAAGCACACAACACTTGAGATTAGGCATTAGCGAAGCTCTGCCACTTGTACCAATAGAAGATAGGAGGAGAGGAGAGGTGAGCGTCCCGGAGAGGAGCCGGAGTGTCGGCCCCTCTTCCCGCTGTACCTCTACGGATGCGGCTCCGCTTCGAGTGACATCCAGGTCGTGTCTAGTAAATCTTGTATCTCTTTCTAATTAATTGAGCATTCAGTTCTTACTTTTATATGCTTGCTGGTTCTTCGTTCAATGCTTAGTTGATTGGTATAACAGTATACTGGTTGCTTAGCTTGGGTGCTTATCTTTCTATATGAGATAAGTATAAATCGACTAGTGTAGGCACGGTGCCTAGACTTGAGGTTAACTTAGTTTGCCCCCGATTCAACGAACGTGTGGTAGCCGTTAGGTGGTGACAGCCCTATACGGCCTTTGTAATCCATCTCGTTTGTCTCGGCCTATACGATTGTTTGGAGCCACCACCATCATCACATCCTATTCACACACCTGGCTATGAGCTGCGTCCCGGCTTCATAGCCATGGTTCGAGAGCAAATTTTCTCAGGAACGAAAGATGAGAGTCCATACTCACATTTGTGAGAATTTGAGTAGCTCTGTTCATGTCTCGTCATTGCGGGCATGTCACAAGAGACGCTCAAATGGAAGCTATTTCCGTTTTCCTTAACGGGAGGAGCGAATAAATGGTACTCTCTATCTGTCGGTAACATGGAGGGTGTTGGGAACTTCTTAGAGAGAAATTCTGTTTAAAATTCTTCCCAGCTTCCAAGATAGCTAGCCTCCAAATCAAAATTCTCACCTTTAAGCAATTAGAGGGAGAATCATTAGGAGCTGCCTGGGCTCGTTTCAAGCAAATCTTGGCATCCGGACCAGACCTAAGCTTGCCTGAACCTGTTGTTTTGCAACATTTCAGCCTTGGTCTATGTCCTGTAGCCTCCGATTTCTTGAACTCCGCTTCAGGAGGGTCGTTCTCTCACTTCATTCCCAGTGAAGCGAGGGTAATCCTAGATCGTATCCTGGACGATACTCCCTACACTGGAATCTATGATGAACTCCCCGATGAAGAAGAGAAACAACCCGAACCTGAAACAGCCCCGATGAAGAAGCTCAATTCGAACCACAACCATATTCTAGCCAAGATTATTATGACTCATTCACTCCCTATGATTTCGATGATGATCACTTCGAAGACAATGGGAATGCAAAAAGTCTCCCATTGGGACGACAAGTAGAGCATAAGGATCGACCACCCGACAAGGAAGAACTCGAATACCAAAGGGAGAACCTGGAATGTCTCTCTGCGGTCATGAGTCGGGAATGGCTAGAAGAAGGTGAAGCTTCAACCGAGGTTGTCAAATTGCCCAGGAAAATTCGAAAAATATTCTGTGAAATCCTGGGCAGTGACAGAGAAATTGGGTATGACCCAAGCCTCGGGATCAACATCATCTCTAGCTCTCTAGTTCGAGCCCAACTTCCTGATGAACCATGGTCAACATCTAAAAACAACTAAGGTTCACCTCGGGAAGAATCCTTGATTGTTTAGGGATCTTACAGGTCACACCCGTTAAGTTTAACGACCCTAGACTTTTCTTGGATTTCCATATCTTTGACCTACCCGATGATTCCACCCATTCTATCTTTATCGGTAGGCCAGTCATGAACATTCTGGAAAGGGTGTCGAACAATCAGCTAGTAGAACTCAGGGTTGGGAACGAACTTGTCTCTGGCTCTTATTCTCATTCCTTGAATACTCCAATAGAGGCAGAACCTGATCCTGATCCTATAGAGGAAGTCATGTCAACCTCGTTGATAGACTTAGAGCAACATATTCTAGAAGAGGATATTCAGTTCTTTGCTGAAGAGGAGGAACCTCATCCTCCGATTGAGCTCGATACATCCAAAACTCCAAAACCATCTCCAATCGATCTTAAACCACTCCCTCCTGGATTAAAGTATGCTTTCCTCTTTGGAAACAAACAAACTCCAGTGACCATCAGTGACAAACCCTGTAACGTTGAAACACAACAGACTTTCATGGTCGTAGAAGAAGATCAATCAGTCTTTGGACACTCAGTCCAAGACTTCAATGGGATTACTCCTAACCTTCATAGACATTATATCCCTATCTCATCTTATCTTGGGATCATAAGAAAAGTGTCACGAAGAGTCGTCTTTGATCGAGGAAAGACTAGATTCAAAGTCAGAAGCAATCATCTTCCCCTATCCTACTCCTAAACATGATCTTATGCCTACACTTCCCACCAACATAAAGGGGATTCGTAGTCTCCTTGGCCACGCCGGGCTTTATAGGTGTTTCATTGAAAATTTCTCTCTGATAGCCCACTCGTTAACTAACCTCCTAGCCAAGGAAACCCCTCTCGTCTTTGATAAAGAGTGATATGCTTCCTTTCACACCCTCAAGAAAGCACTCAATTTCGTTCCCATCATCCAGCCTCCCGCCTAGAGCATCCCACTAGAAATCATGTGTGATGCGAGCGATTATGCCATAGGAGCTGTTGTGGGCCAAACCAAGGACAAGAAGCTTTATGCTATCTCATACGCTAGCATAACACTCACTGGCCCCCAGCTCAACTACACAACCACGGAAAAGGACTCTTAGCAGTTGTGTTTGTTATAGACAAATTCCGGTCCTACCAAGTTGGGGCAAAGGTCATAGTCTATGCTACTCTGAAGTATCTTTTGACCAAATAGGATGCGGAACCGAGACTCATCCGTTGGGCCTGTCTCGGATACAAGTCCCGTTAGATCATCTCATTGATGATTTCTTACGGGATGGTATGCTCCTCAAGGTCACAACACTAGAGCCGTGGTACGCCAACATAGTCAACTTCGTGGTGTCTCGGTACGTCCCATCAGGTGAAGATAGGAAAAGATTGGTTTATGAGACCAGACTTCACATATGGGATGACCCATATCTGCTCCGGTAATATTTAAGTTTGGGGGAGCCACATTTTTATAGCCACAACTTATCACCCCCAAACTTGTGGTCAAGAAGAACATCCAACACGTAGATTAAGAACATTCTGCAGAAGACCGTGAATGAGATGGGAAAACACTGGAAAGATAAACTGCCAGATGCACTCTAGGCATACTGCACGACCTATAAAACACCCATAGGAATGACTCCATATCAACTAGTCTATGGCAAAACCTGCCACTTACCAGTAGAGATGGAGTTTAGAGCTCACTGGGCAATTAGGAAGTGGGGTATGAACCTTCCAGCAGCCGGCCTCAAACGGAAAATCCAGCTAGCCGAATTAGATGAAATGAGGGAACGAGCATACCACAGCTCCCGGCTATATAAAGAACGGACCAAGAGATGGCACGACAAAAGGATTAAGGTCAAAGCGTTCAAGCCGGGAGACAAGGTCCTCATCTTCAATTCCCGTGTCAAACTTTTTGGTCATGGGAAACTAAGAAGCAAATTGGACGGCCCATTCACAGTGATCAACGCTGCATCCAATGGGGCCGTCACATTGCAATGTGAGGATGGGAATACCTTCAAGGTTAACGGGCAACGGTTGAAGATCTTCCTAGAACCAGAACCTCCGCCACTCGACGATTTAGATGTTGTCGAGTTCATGGAACTCTGAAACCCGTCCGTGAAATCCGGCCCAAATCCTTCAATTCCAAACCTTTCTGGGCCAAAACCCCCTCAAACCTCAAAACCCCTGACCAAAGGCACGAGACTCGACCTAGCCCGCACTGGACCAATTCGGGCGAGGCCAGTTCGCCCGAAGGCTAGGGTTCGGCCGAATCAGGCCCCCTGGTCCTCCGTGCGGATATTTGCCTCTGGACTCAACTATAGTTGAGCCTATCCCGAAATCCGCGAGGTAAACGTTGGGAATCTTGTTTTTCGATCAGGAGAAACATCGATAAAAGCCAGGGGGTTTGTGTTGACTCCCTCATCCCATCTACAAGCTTCCTTGCCCATACACACAGCCACCATGGCCTCCTCCTGCTCCAAAGATACATGTTCAACCAAGGGATCTAGCCTCGCCAGCCGGATCGGCGAGTCTCCCCGACGTGAGCAGGCGTTTCGCATTGCTGATGTTGAGCTGTCAGGCGATGGGCAGCGAGGAAGGGTGCATGCCCGCAGCCCTATGAGGCAGTCCAACTCCCCACGCCGCTCTCCGTCAGTGACGTTCAATGCCTTCACACCTCTGAAGGAGATCAAGAAGCCCCCTCGCTCACCATCGCCAGGGCGTCCCACTACTGGGTAGCTGCCCCCGAAGTCGGCATCCTCCACAAGGGTGCTGGACTTTGTGCTCCCTGCAGTCAAGGAGGAGGGCATGAAGACACTGGACTATACACCTGATAGTCCGCCCCGTTTCAGCATCAAGGGCGAGTGCACCGCCACGGGATACGTCAAGGAGTTGGTCCCACCGCTGAACTAGGACGAGCTTGGACTGACAGAGTCGTCCCAGTCCACTCCTCTACGGCGGAACCCTAGAGCTCAGTGCCGCAGGCAGCCTCCAACCATCAAGGGGCCGCCAGGAAACATGGAGTTCTCCGATGAGGAGGAGGAGGATGAGGAGGAGGAGAAGCCACCCACACTGGAGAGCCTGCGGGTGGAGCTGGTACAAGCACGCCAGCGGATAAACCACCTGGAGGAGAAAATGGCGGAAGCAGAGTTGGCACGCCTAGAGACGGAGGACAAGATGGAAGTCCTCTGCAAGGGTTTGTGCGCCAAGATCAAGAGGCTTGCCAGAGCCACAGGACACTCGGACCTTTACGACCCACTTGCAGAATAGTGTCCTACAGTCATTTTGTTTTTAGATAGAGCACAGTTAGATTGGTTTGCTAGTTTGTTTATTTCATTTATTTCCTTTAGAATATTGTTTAGGGTGCTCTGAACTATTTGCCTTCCCAAATATTTTGTTTCCAATCTTAGCTTGATGAATAAATAAAATTAGATTTGAGTGCAAAAAGAATAAAATTATTGCTCCGGTTGGTGCATTTGAGCCAACTGGAGATTGTCCTGTTTAACGAAAAAGATACAGGATGACACAGGAGCAACCCGACACGACGGAGCACGCACCCAGCCACTTCGGCCGAACCAGTCGGTTTGGGCGAATCGGGCAATTCGGCCGAACCCACCAGTTCGGCCGAACCAGCCCGGCTCGTCCCGCTCGCACAACTACACGATGGTTTGCACTCTTCCCCCCTGACCACTTTTTCTGTGTTGCCACATTTCAAAATTTTGATCAATGCATGCCTCACATATACAAAACGTTCTCGGTTTTTCTTTTTTACCATGAACTTGCCTATTGCTTATTTCAAACCTAGTATCTTTTTCCTGTGAAATATTTCATGATAAGACCCCCTTGATCTAGGTTGTTGATGATTGTGATATGTCTCGATAAAACAAACCACTTGTTTACTCCACCATTCGGGAGAATTTCAATTTTCAAAACATAAAACTATACCCTATCCCTTCATTCTGTCCACTACTTCCAACATACACATATGCTTGAGAGTTTATTCCTAAGAAACTTGTTATGGCTAGTACAAAGTCTTGTTGAATTTTGATGTCCCCGGAGATAATCATGTTTGCCCAAGGTTTATTGCAAGTATACTATCATCAAAGTGTAGTAGAAGTCCTCATGCTTTGGTGATACCCTGAAAAAAAAGAGAGAAAATAAAGGACTCATGAAAGTCTAAATGAAAAAAAGAGAGAGAAAGAAAAGAAAAGAAAAAAAAATCCCCAAAAAGGGAAGAGAAAAGAAAGGGGTCACAAAGCTGAGGACCGACATGAACTCTTCATCTTTAACATGCAATCTGACCAAGGGCGACAATGAGAAACTCCGGGAAGCAATCTTCGACTCGACAGAAGTACATGACTTGACAAGGCCACCACCTGAGAGACAAAGAGAAACACAAAAAGAGAGTGAGTGAAAAGGAGTGACTCTAGAGAGCTGAGAGCATCAAGGATGAAGGGACAAGGGTTATTTATTTGCGAAAATCAGAAAAACCCCCAAATGTAGGATGAGCAAGAGGATCTTGTTGTAAGAGTCGTTCCGACTATCAACCGCCCAAGATCCAGGGAATATCCACTACAGACTCACAGGTATGGAGAAAAGTTTGGAATATTCAATATGCAATTATTCATGTCATGAAAGAACCCTTACCTTATTCTTGCTCATATTTCAATTTCTCTACTTGGGACGAGCAAAGATCTATGTTTGGGGGAGCTTGTTGGCGGTCGTTACGGACCGATTTCCGACCTCCAACCGAGTATTAAAACAAACACAATGGAATCACACACCATAGATATAGGGATTATTTCTGATCATTTCCATAAGTTTTGGTGTTTATGTGATTCCAGGAGGCAGGTTGCCAATGTCGGGATAAAACCACCCAAAATGGTGCATTCGGCCGAGTCTAATGACTCGACCGAACACCACCTCATTCCCGGAGCGTACCAGGACCTAAACACACGTGATTTACCAAGACCCCGGGCATATGTAGACCATCAGGAACAACCTCAGCACAAAGGCGGTGGATCCAAGAGCACACGGGCACCCGGACCCATTCAGCCAAACTTCCAGGATTCGACCGAAGCCCAACTGACCCACAACTGACCTGGGGACGAAATCTGGAGCGTTGGAGGCCAAGGCGGAGCAAATGGGTGGTTCGGCCGAACTGGGGAGTTCGGCCGAACCGACCCCCTTCGGCCGAACCCGACATCTTCGCCCGAATGGCCCGGAACCACCCCTGAGGTCCCGTGGCCACTAGTCCTTCTTCCACCACCCTTCCTTGCTATAAAATATTAGGCATTAGCGAAGCTCTGCCACTTGTACCAATAGAAGATAGGAGGAGAGGAGAGGTGAGCGTCCCGGAGAGGAGCCGGAGTGTCGGCCCCTCTTCCCGCTGTACCTATACGGATGCGGCTCCGCTTCGAGTGACATCCGGGTCGTGTCTGGTAACTGATTAATTGAGCATTCAGTTCTTACTTTTATATGCTTGCTAATTCTTCGTTCAATGCTTAGTTCATTGGTATAACTGTATACTGGTTGCTTAGCTTGGGTGCTTATCTTTCTATAGGAGATAAGTATTAATCGACTAGTGTAGGTGCGGTGCCTAGACTTGAGGTTAACTTAGTTTGCCCCCGATTCAACGAACGTGTGGTAGCTGTTAGGTGGTGGCAGCCCTATGCGGCCTTTGTAATCCATCTCGTTAGTCTCGGCCTGTAGAATCCCCTAGTGTGGAGCTGGTGGCACCCCTTCTCATCCCTGTCTGCGTGTCACTGGTGTCCATTGTCCCGAAGTAAGTATCTATCTGTATCCTCTGATTTGCTTGATCAATAAGTAGAGTACCGCTTTCAGACTCGTACCCTCTCTACCCTCCTAGTGCCCTTCCTATCTCTTTGTTGTTGTCATCCACTCCATCCATTCCGTTCATTCCACTCCATCTACCCAGGACAACTTAGTTTAGAATTAGTTCACTTCTCATTCCTCGTGGAAATCGATACCCTAGAATACTCCTGGGTGAAAGCTACATTGGTATCCGTCCGCTTGAGGATTTATCTGTAGGTCGTAAGGAGTGCCAACATTGGGCCAGGAGGCTATGCGGTGGCGATTCCAAAAATGGGAATAGATGGAAGCAGACCTGATTGCTAGGGGAATTGTACCGCAGACTCTGAATTGGCCATTGAGAGCAAAGTGGTACTTCTATGCCCATGGAGGAACACTTAACATGGAATATGGGTCGTTCGTGACTAGCGATGCAATCAGGGAAGCGACTGACTGGCTTGATGATGCAATGAGGTTTGCACACGAAGGAACTTTCAAACCTAACAGAGAGAAACAGGAGCTGACTTATGCTCTTGGAAACCTAGAACACACTTGGCGGACCCGAGGCATGGGCGTAGTCCCATGGAACCGCAGCTTCACCGGAGATCTCGACACATACAGAAGCCGATGCAGAAGCAAGGAAGTAATGGAAGAGAAGTTCCGTGCCTTGAAAGAAAGGCTAGCGATGGTTGAAGCCAGAGGGGATAGACATGATAGAGTGCTTAGCCAACACCAAGAACAACCGACTGCTAATTTGGAGGTCAGCCCCCACCTCTCAGCGTCTAGCAGCATCGAAGAGAGCCAAGCAGGGAATGAGGCCAAACGACACCCTGTGGACGACATCACTGAAAGGACCAATCGTGACCTTCTGTATCTGCGCGGGAAGAAGCTGAAATTATGTGCGGAGGGATATGTTGAGGCTCCGGTCGACGATGTGACAATTCATTGCGTGCCGATTCCCGAGGGATACGCTAAGGTCTTTGTTGACCGAGTGGAGGATGGATGGGAAGATCTGGACCTTGAGATCCCTGGAGATGACGGTGAAACAGAACTACTACAAGTAGTCCACCAATGGATCTGTTGGCCGAAACAGTACATCGGATTGAAGCAGCAAGCAGCCACAACGCCAGACCAACCGTCAGCTTGTGAGAGTTGGCCTGACCCACATGTATCACCTCCAGCACAGGACCCAACGCCACCTCCAGCACGGGACCCAACGTCACCTCCAGCACGGGATCCAATGCCACCTCCTAAGCAACAAAGGAAGTCAACAAAGGCACGATCGTCCCTGCCACCTCTAGCTCCGACGCAGCAAAGGAAGAAGAAAGAAAAGCCACCACTTCCGAAGCGTGTATGTGATCTGACCCCGGAAGAATTAGATGCTTGCGTGGCTCAACATGTTCATGACCACTTTCATCCAAAAAAGCCTGATCCGCTGAAACCAATAGATCCGGATAAAGTGGCGTTCTTTAGGAAAATGATGAAACTAGTGGTGAAAGAGCGGGAATCGTACTACGACCGGTCAATCAGAAAGTCTTACTGCAACCCGATAACCGGATCAGTAGTACTAGTAAATCAACAAAATCCATTCCCCAGCTCGGAGAGCAGTCCAACCAAACAGTCCAGACGTTGGTGGTACATGCAGCGCAAGAAAATAATGCAGTTATGGCCCAAATGATAGTGGATACAAACCATACAAAAGGTCAACTGCGAGGGGAGTTAGAGGCGATCTTACTAGATACCCGGGGCAGGAAAAAGTTTGTGCTGGGTGAACCGCTTATTTGGGAAGAGTTGGTGAGGTTCCTACCAACGAGAATGCACGAGTTGCGTACATGGTACCTAGAGAAATCGCGGTCGGGCCAGACGATGCTCGCAACTCGAATTACTGATGACCATCTGAAGCGAGGGCTAGATGATATTTGGATCGAGTTTAATGCACTTTATGACTTATTCCATCAAGATGCCCTTGACAAGTCTCTCATCAGTGTATGGGTTATCTAAGTGCCTCCTGCCTTAGTGTTTTCTTATTTAATATCCACTACATATACTATTGTGCTGTCTCATGATGTCTTTTGATTTATGGCTCGTAGGATGAAGGTCCAACAGTGCAAGAAAAAGGGATATTACAACATTGGCTTCATCGAGCCCAATGTTGTACACGAGAAGACCGTAAAAGATGGAGCAAAAGAAACTACTACACTTCTATTCAACGCCTTGGACCGGCAGAATACATGTCCATTCATTCTTTTGCCGTATAACTATAAGTGAGTTCTTCGACTTTTTTTAATCATTTCAAGTTAATAGTAAATACAAAATATAATCAACATTACCTCTCTGTATGTATATGTATGTACAGATTCCATTGGATACTGTTTTCTATCGAGGTTGATCAAGCCCAGGTCATGGTGTTTGACTGCTTGAGGAAACCAATATCACATAACCAAGATCTCATAGACCTGCTTAAGAAAGCATGGGCTCGCTTCCTGAAAAAACACATAGGAGTAACCGATAACGGCGATGATCTTCATATTAATACTAATGTCCCGATAAGATTGTAATCCCCACTTCGATCTAGTGTCATTTTCTAGTGTTTCGTACTATTTTCTTTAATTTTATAATAATTTATGCTATTTTATAATAGACCCTACTATTTTTAGAAAATTTAATCATTTCTACTATTTTTTGGTAATTCCTAATATTTTCTAATAATTTTTGCTACATATATATAGTGCATGAGACAGGCGCAAGGGACAAACCTATGTGGTTACTATGTGTGCGAGTTCATCGACAATTTTGTCGGTCCATGGGGGCAAATCACGTCAGAAGCATTCAAGGTACGTAAGCAAATATCGGTTCTGCTCATTCTTTTTTTATTAAGTCATTATTTTTTCATTCCGCTAAAGTTTTGATTCATTGAAATTTGCAGAAATGGTGCATGAAAGAAGATCTCATCCAATCAGAACAATTCAGGGCAATTCAAGAACAACTCTGTGGATTCCTGCTCGATGAAATCATAAATCCCAAAGGGGAATTTCATGCTGATTTTAATGTAAGCATGACACAACTAGATCCTAGTAGGGGGTTATTTGATGAGGACACTTGATTTGTAATATCTCGATTATTTTGAAGTACTTGTAACAATTCAAATATAATACTTGATTTTAAAGTACTATATGTGACCGATGATGTATATACATAATATAAAGTAATATATTATACATTCTATAACGTAATATCAGCTGCATATGCATACAAATATAATATATATACGCGTATGGATAATATAAGCATAAAAATGAAAATGAAAAAGGAATGAAACAAAAAAAGAAAAACAAAACAGGTTAGTGTCGGCTCGTAAGCCCAGCCGGTACTAAACTGCGCGACCTGCGCTCTTGTGCGGGCGGGCAGTTTAGTACCGGCTGGGGTCACCAGCCGGCACTAAAAATAGAATTTAGTACCGGTCCACTCGACCGGTACTAAATGGACGGCACATTAGTGCCGGCGAGCATGTACCGGTCAGAACTACCGGTTCTCTGACTGGTACTGATAAGGGATTTTGTAGTCGTGTAGCTATCTTAGTTTTAATCTTGACGGAATGATTTCCTAAACGTAATCCATTAGGTTTAAATCTTAAATCGACTTGTAAACCCTAAGTCGCTAGCCCAAACAAAGTGGCCTAGGTTGAACCCGGAGGACACAAGAATCATCATGTGGTAGTGCCTTAAATTAGTTGGGCTCAATCCACATGAGACCTTACCCCATCAGCGGCATCAAGGATCATTAGCGTGTTGAAACGAATTAACTTAAGAATCTGTCGCGTAAAGTCTTAATTAACCACCTTCTTTCGTGATCGAAACAATGCATGAAAATTACAACTCAACACAAATTTTTAAACCATATGGTTCACATTGATTAAATTACAATCCAAATCCAAATATTAAGGTATTACAAAACCAGAGTTCAAAGCAGCGGAAATAGAACATCACGAGTTCTAACGATGATACAGATGCATCACATGGCAGCCCATCACATAATATCAACAACCATAGTCAGTCTCACGGAGAAGATAGCCGGAACACCACCGACCATCCCTCTGAAAGGGTGGTCAGACAAGTTAGAGAAGCAACGTGCTCCTCTAAACTAGGCTCACCTTAAAACAAAGTCACAAGCAAGGATGATTATACTAACACTCAGTAGGTCATAACCAACATAAAGAAAGGATCAAGATGATTCCTAGATTTGCAAGACTTTTGGCTTGGGGTTTGTTTTGCCAAAGTGCGATTAAGAGTTCATCCTTAGCACATATTTATAAAAAAACGGCAATCTATTATGTAGATTCGCAACTATCCAACACTAATCAATAGATTTCAGCAAACAACATTGCATTCTTCTTGTCCCCTCATGCTTATGTTTAGTTGTTATTACGTGATGACACAATGAACAAGTAGCTTCATATTTCATGAAATATGGACAATTTGAATTGATATCAAAACCATGCCAGAGAAACCTAACCACACGACATATACACACCAAAGATCACACATGACAACTTTTTCCAACTCTTACACCAGCTACTCCATCCACCATGCATGTTCTTCGAACACTAGTCCCTCCACCGGTAATTCCTAGAGCCTGACGTCAGAGTTAACAACTAGGTCGCTCTTATCCGCTTGGATATGAGTGTGTCAAACAACAAAAAAAAAGGATGTGCATGAATGCGAGCAATGGAACAAAAAAGGTACGTCTATTTACCGGTCCTATAAAAATCGGCATGCAGATAGTACATTCAAAACACTAGTAAAACACTATAAAAAGAACTTTGATTTGGACCACAACAAGTATATAGAAAGTTAATGTATTAAAACACTATTTTCCAGGCCAAGAATTTAGATTATTTTACTTGATTTTTTGGAAACCATATCAAAAGTAAACAACTTTGGTAATAACTACAATCTAGATTTTTTGGAAAATAATTTATATCAAATATAGAATAGCTATGATGCTAGATACTAAATTTGATATCAAATTTGAGTCTATAATACTTTTAGCATATATTAAAAAATATTATTATTTAAAACCATCTCGTTCTAAACAATTTAGGTGAAAACCCCAATATAATTTTATATAAATAATTTTTATTTTGAACCTATAGAAGTTATCTTGGCAGGTTAAAGAAAAATAGATAAATATTTATTTATATCATCTACTTAGAATTTTTAATATTTTTCTAAAACCATATATTACATAAATAGATTACATGACAACTTAAATAAAAATTTTAGTTTCAAAATACGATAGCTACGGTACGAGATTCAACCAAAGTGGATTGCTACTAATTTATACATGGAAATTCTTAGATTTTTAGAAGTCTTAATCTAACTTACTAGGCCCTCCATCCTAAAAAGAGAAGTTACTTTATGTTTTTCCAAGATCATACAGTAAGTTTGACCAAATTGGTAGTAAAATTTATCAATATTTATGACATCAAATAAGTATATTATGAAAAATATATTTGATAATGAATCTAGTGTTTCTTATTCAGTATTACAAATTTAACAATCATTTAAATAGACTTGGTCAAACTTGAGAGGGTATGCCTTATAACAAACCTAAGAGCATATCCAAGAGACTAGTAATAATGTAGCTAAATTTAAACATCAAGAGGCTAGCAAAAAATAAAAAGCTTCCCAAAAGTAGGCGTAAACCAACCGACTCTCTAAAACTGGACTCTATACAATAAATGTCCATGGGCCCCACATGTCATACCGCGCATCAGTTGTTCCTAGCGCCAAACGCGATGAGATAAAGGAGCACGACAGCGAGCAGTATGTTCCGGTTCACCTTCCGGTGCCAGCTTAGGCCCTCAATGAGCCGCCGCACCAGGTGCTCCTGCCGCCGCGCCACCAAGCCACCGCTGTAGACGTTGCCAGCCTCGCCTTCTTCGCCTCTTCCCCTCATTGCTGGCCTCGCCTTCTTCCCCTCCTCCCCTCATCAGCGCTACTCCCGTCGCCGGCTCCAGTGCCGCCACACGCCGATCTACCACCGCCACGAAGCTCCAACGCCGCCGAGCTCCTCCCTACACGAAGCTCCCCCCACCACTAGCTCCAGCGTCGCCGCCACTGGCGATTCCCCCTCCGCCGGCTACAGCTGGGCCGCCACCACCGATTTGGCCCCCTGTCGGCTCCAGCTCTGATGCTCCCATTTCCTCCGCCTCCATCGTCGGTCGCCATCAACCAAGTAGCGGCCATGGCGTCCCATCCTCCATCTCCGGTGCCACTAACCTCCTCCACCTCCTCCCCAACACCCCCCCCCCCCGCCTGCGCCGCGCCAAGACGCTCTCACGCCACTGGTCGCGCTCCGCCGCACCGAGCCGTTCCTCCCGGTCCACTCCACCGCGCCGAGCTGCTCCCGCGCCGCTAGCGGTGCTCCGCCACACCGAGCTGCTCCGTCCGCTCCATCGCGTCGTGTCGAGCTGCTTCCGCGCTGTTGGTCATGCTCCGCCGCGCGGAACCGCTGCGTCCACCTCGCAGCAGTAGCAGCGCGGGGGAAGGGAGGGAGCGTAGGGGGCCGGGGAAGGGAGGGAGAGTGGGAAGGATGGGAGAGGGCGCGGGCGAGCTCGGATAGCGAGCGCGCCTGGCTCGGCAAAGGTACCAAGCGAAGGGGAGGAGACAGTGACCGTGGAAAGATATCGATCTAGTTAACTAGTACGTTGGATACGATTTTTTCTCTCTTTTCTTTTTTTTAGCTAGTCAACGGAATATACAGCAGCTCTTGGAGTTTCTGGGAAGGAGAGATTATGTTTTGACTAGGTAGTGGAGTTTCGAACAGGGTGCGTCGGGGAAAACGTATGAAAACAAGAGGCGGAGCCACGAAGCGGAGTCGACGTCACATTTGTCTTTTTAGAGTAGAGCTGAGTTTTCTTTCTTCCAAGAGGGCGGCGCCGCGCCGGTCGTCCCAAAGCAGGTCGGTGTGGATTTCTAATTTGTTGCACAACAGGTGCAGGCCAACGCCCACCAGGAACCAGGATATCCACTCCTTAGTCCAGAAAGCACCTGTCATTCATCCTGTCCGCTAGGTCAAGCTAGGCAGCTGTGCTGATTCATCAGCTTGCCAACCAGAATCTTGATGCCCTAGCAGCGGGCCCAGCAGTTCCCTCCACCAATACGGGTTGCACGAGAGTTCGGCCTGCCCCCCTACCACATCATATCGAGCAAGAGATGGGCGGAGGCCATGGATGGGCTACTGTGCTGCTTGAGTGCCTATTTTTGTTTGGGTCGTTTTGTGTGTGGTTTGCTGCAGTTACTGGAAGGCTTGGAGTGTCTGTAGTACACTGAAATGTTCTGAACAGCCTCTGTACTCAAATTAGCCGAAGTGTGAGCAATGTCCTTATTTTTATTAGTCATAAATCATAATTGTGTTTTCCATAAGGCATGTCACTTGCTAATTGTCGCTTATTAACTGTCATATATATGCACATACGGAAGAAGGTTATCAAGGTGCGCCCACGCGCATAATTAAGAAAATGCTTGGCAATTAGTTGGCGCCCACTACCGCTTCACTACCAACAATGACAACAATCATAAGATTGATTTTAAATCAGCAAATGACTTTCTTTTATGGACGAAGGGGTATATACTATATAGTAAGTATAAACTGATCCTCCTATTATTACTTCAAATATAATGTGGACTCAACAAACCAATACGGAAGTAACACATTTCAACCTTGCTTCGGATTGAGTAACATCCATCATAGATCGCAAATTTCTTACAGTATACACGCTGATATATATATCAACCGCGTGATATATTCCACGCCCAACAACTTAGAGTAATCAAATATTCAATAAAATATTAAGAATCAACTAAATTAAAGACAGGCACAAACGACCGCAGAAACCACAGGAAGGATACTGGGAATGATAATAAAACGAAAAAGATGCGACTACCAATCAAGTATACACCATCACCGCGTACAATTCACATATCTGACGTATGCAACTATGAATGGATCCGCGTGCAAATCAGTGTCCCCGAGGGAATACCTGCTTGATCAGGTCGGCGAATTCCCTGACGCCGGAGGAGCCACCTGAATTTTCCCTTAGGTGTGACAGGTTGCAGAAGCACTCGGCGTGGTTCTGCCTGAGGGCCTCTACCGCCGCCCTGCACCCTTCCCCTAAATTGCAGTCGGATTCCCTGGTCGCGTCGTGTGCAATTTCGCCGTCAGCGGAGCAGGCATCGTAGTTGTTGCACAGGCCCTGCAGGAAGCTGACAGAGTCGGCTACCTTCCGCACCGTTGGACAGATGAATTTGCCGCATTTGCCTAGCTCGTTACAGCACTTGCCCCGGGCTTGCCTTGAAGAAGAGCTTCTTGGGCACCATTGCAGCTGCTAACAATGTCATGAAACTCTAACCCCTTCGGGCTGCTGCATGAGGAGGAGGTCGTCGTGGGGTATAGCTCCTGCTGCTGGGGCAGCCCAGAGGTCGAGGGGCTGACCGAGGCGGCGGCAGAGATTGCCAGCGTCGCCACAAGGATGAGAAGACGATGCATGGAGGCCATTGGCTTGATGGCTGCTTGCTGAATAAGCAATGTGTGTCTGTGTGTGTTCTTGGTCGATAATTTGTGCTGTGTCTTCGAATTCTTGCACCTAAGCTATTCCTTCTTTTATAGGGCACGGGGATGCACCGGTTGTGAGGATCAGGTGTGTCCGAGGACCAGTGGATGGTCGCTTCTCAGTGTGATGAGTGATTGACAACGTGATGTGGACTGACTCTTGGCCTAGTACTGCAGGTGTTGGTGCGACTTGGTTTACGTTGGTGCAGGTGAAGAACAAGTGCGAAAGGTCTTAGGAGAGACAAGTAGGCTTGGTTCGAGGGACCCGGTGGCCAGACGGGATCAAGTGCAGTCAACATGGTGCAAGAAGAGCAAGACGAGGTCGTGAACTGGAGCCGGTGCAAGGTGGCGGTTGACAGCCGAAGCTTGCACGCGGGGTTTGATGGTTGGGCCACAAAACCATCGGAGGAGGGTTTCTCGGTTTGGGCCTCAAAACCGAGCCCGAAGGCCCAACACGACGGAGACGGAGATCCGGGCGTGTTCGGGAAGCTTCGAAGCGGTGGACGCGTGGCGGGATCCGGGAGCTTGCGTAGGAGCTAAGCAAAGCCGGATGGACGGCGCGTACCAGCCGGAAGAGATGCCTGCAAGTTTACTGCTTTGCCCCTGCGGGCGTGTATCGTAGGAATTAGCAGTAGGGCAGTCTAGTCATTTTCCCCCACCAGGACTTGGTATGTATAGGGGTGGAGGGGATGGCTCTGGGTGTAGCTTGGAACCCTAGTTCATTTGCACTCTGTTTTTTCTCTCTCTAGCTTTCTCTCTCTAGGCTAGCCAGTGCATCATCGATTCATCTGAAGCGGGAGGATGTTGGGAGGTAGCTAGCCTTGTACAGATTGTGACCTCTGTGATTTGAATTCAAGTGCTAGTTTGATTCCTCTCTTGTGTTCTTCCCGAGTTCTTTTGGTTCCTCTCTTGTTTCTCTCGATTCTTCGTTTCTAGACCGTTTGGCTCCGGATTTGTTTGAGGGGATCATGGGTGAGTGCCTTGCGCCTCTTTGTTGATGATCTTGCCCTCTCAAACGCCGGGAATCGGTCTCGATTTGGGATTTTCGGGATGAACTCGTGGGAAGGGGCCTAGTTCGTGTGATCCGCGATTCCTCGATTTGTAGGGCGTTAGAGGCCGAGATTTTTGGGGCATATCTTCACCTTAGGGTGCTAATCATCTCCCCAAAGTTTTGTCTCTAGAGCTCTAGCCGTTTGGGAGATCCGGTGATGGATTTGTGAGAGAAAATCGCGATTTACTGTAGCTGTTCGTCCTGTTCATCCGACGACATTTACGGACGGTCCGCCCTGTCCTGTCGGACGGTCCGCCCGGTCCACGGACGGTCCGCACTCTCGTGGCGGACGGTCCGCGGTGCGCTTTGATCTGCTCGAACGTCGATTTTGGCTAAGTCTTTTCTCGGACGGTCCGCCTGCTCTTCTCGGACGGTCCGCGACACTGGCGGACGGTCCGCAGTAGCAGCTCGGACTGTCTGCTCGAAGTGCCTGGAGCTACTGGAGATTTGAGTTATTTTTCGGACGGTCCGCCGTGCTCTGACGGACGGTCCGCTGTGCTCTGTCGGACGGTCCGCCGTGACCTAACAGACGGTCCGCCGAGTCCGCGGACAGTCCGCTTGTTCTGTGCGGACGGTCCGTTCTGCTCTGACCGACAAGTGTTCGCTTGATCATCTTGAGTTTGCTTCCGCTACTTGTGTTTGATCGAGGCTTGTTCATAAGGTTGGTAGGTCCGGTGTGACTACGCAATCTTGGCAAGTTCGTGAGGATTTCTCCGGTTGTGAATTTCGGGATATAGGCCAAGTTTCGAAAGAAATTTTCATTGGCTTCCATTCACTCCCCCCCTCTCTGGTCGCCATATCGGTCCTTCAATTGGTATCAGAGCCGGTTACGGATCTTCGTGATTCTAACCAGTCTTAAGATCCAAGAATGGCGTATGCCGGAAAGGGCTCGGGTCCTCCTCTTTTCGATGGAAAGAATTACCGGATGTGGTCGGTTCGCATGGGAGCTTTTCTCCGAAGCAAGGGACAGTTGATATGGGATATCACTATTGATACTTCTTATATCATCCCTGCTTCGAGAGAGACACAGATTGCTAGGGACAAGTTTGAGGCTAATGCAAAAGCCGTTGATTTCTTGTTCAAGGCGCTTGACAAGCATGAGTTCAATCGTGTGATCGAAGAGCATCTTGCTTGGAAGATTTGGCAAAAGTTGGAGATCGCCCATGGAGGTGATAGTGGGGTTAAGGCTCGACTCTTTTCGACTTACCGGAGGGAATATGAGAACTTCTCTCATTTGTCCGGTGAGTCAATTGATGCCATGTTCCAGAGGTTCACCGTGATAGTGAACAACATGAGAGCCAACATTGCCAACCTCCCTTATACAGACCATGACATGGCTTTGAAGCTTTTGCATTGTCTTGATATGTCTGTTTGGGGCACTAAGGTTGAGGCAATCATGGAGTCGCCGAGCTATCTGACACTCACAGTCGATGGGTTGTTCTCAAAGCTCAAGTCCTCAGAGGTTGATAGGCAAGCTAGAGCCAAGCTTGAGAACCCGACTGATCCCCATAGTCTGGCACTCATGAGTGGTTCTAGTTCTAGATCCGGTGCTAACTCTTCACGGCAATTTGCTTTGTCTTTGCTTGTATCTTTGCCAGATGAGGAGTTCGAGGTGCTGAGCGAGGAGGATCTCGCGTTGCTCACCAAGAGGTTCGGGCGCATGTACGAGAACCGCAAGAGTACAAGGCGCTTTGGGAGCACGTGCTACCGGTGCGGCAAGATGGGACACTTCATCGCCGAGTGTCCGGAGCCGGCCGAGACGGACCGCAAGCACAAGCACCGTTCAAGGGACAAGAGCCACAAGTACAAGGAGAAGAAGAAGCATGGCGACAGCAAGCACAAGCACAGGCATGAGCACAAGCACAAGCGCAAGGAACGTGCCATGGTGGCCGGGGCGAGCGACGTCGACACAAGCTCAAGCAGTTCCTCTTCGAGCTCAAGCAGCGACGATAAAGATCAAGGTCGACGCCGGAGGAACGATAACTTCAACGGGTTGGCATGCATGGCATCCCGAGGCTTCTGCACCATGGCGCACAACTCCGACAACAAGAAGAATGCAAGAGAAGACTCCGAGTCTGAGTCTGAGGATGAGGTAAACCAAGATCCCAAATTCTTGTTAGAGGAGAATGCTAGGTTGAATGCCTTGCTTGATAACCGTGATGATGTGCTTCGTCAGACCAACAAGGAGAAGAGGGAGTTTAGATCTTTGCTTGGTGAGTCCAAGGAGAAGGTAGTTGAACTCGAGTCCTTGCTTGTTGTGTCTAATGAAAAAGTTGCTCACCTTGAATCATCTCTTGCTAAATCACAATCTGAAATTGATGCTTTGAAAATTGCTCCTGTTGTCTCTGATGAGCATGCTTGCACTGATTGTGATGTTGTGATGAATGATTTGGTTGAGCTTAAGAAAAAGCACATGTCTCTGGTTGAGAAATTTGATTCTCTTGTTGCTGAGCACGATGAATTGAAATCTAGACCTGTTTTGCTTGGAGCTTGCACTTCATGTTCTGTCTTGCATGCTAAACTTGATGATGCTCATGCTAAAATCAAATTGCTTGAAAATTCTGTGAAATCTTCTTCCAAGAATGTTTGCTCCACTTGTGAAGAAGTCACTCTAAAGAACCTTGAACTTGAGCATCATGTAAACCGTGCGCAAAATAAAAATTATGATTTGCGTAAATGCTTGAGTTGGTTGTCTAGCTATGAACCTCAATTGAGCATGTTGATTGCTAAATTCAGACGTGCTGATGGGTGTGGTCTTGGTTCTGAGTTGGTGGTTGAGCATGAGGGCATGATTTGTGAGAATGTTCCTATTCCACCTCTAACCCCAAAGAAAAACACCTTTGAACCCAAGTCAAACCACATGAGAAACAAGCTTGACACAACTCCAGATCCTCCAGCTTCCACTATCCCAACCAACAACTTCCAGAAGCGAGTGAAGTTTGTGGGTGAGTCGAGTGGCCTCAAACCTAGTGAGAAGCCAGGGCCAAAAGAAGCTCCAAAGCCAAAGCCAGTCCGTTACCACTGTGGGTTTTGTGGTAAGGATGGTCATCAAGAGGAGTTCTGCTTCAGAAAGAAAAGGGAGATGAGGCGTGAGAAGGAGATGGGTAACCGGGACAGGTACCGCTCTTCTCATAGCGTGCCTGAGCCTCGTGCACCCTTGCCTAGGGGTGGTGGTTTTGCTCCTCGTGGTGGAGTTCATCAGAGGCGTGGTGGCTTTGCCAGGCGTCCTCCTCCTCATGGTCAATATGAGGTTAGGAGAGACAACCGTGGCTTTGGATACCGGAGGGAGTTTGGTCCGCGCTTTCCCCCGCGTGGTGCTCCTCCGGTCAGGCGTGATAGGTTTGGTAGAGTGGATTTTGCTAACCCCTCTTTTGAGCAGATGGCTCAGCACTGGTTTGATTCTTTCTATTCTAACCCCAGTGTTGAGTCGTTTGCTCACTCTCGATCTCGCTTCTGATTGTGCAGGTGGGAGGCTTGAGGAACTTGTGGCTGATTGACTCCGGTTGCTCTCGACACATGACCGGAGATCAAAGGTGGTTCTCAAGCCTCACCCCGGTGATGACAAGGGAGTACATCACTTTTGGGGACAATGGTAAGGGAAGAGTGCTTTCAGAAGGCGACATTCAGGTGAGTGAGAAGTTTGTATTGAAGCGTGTCGCTCTCGTCAAGTCACTTGGCTTTAACTTGCTTTCGGTCTCTCAGTTGCTTGATGAGGGTTTTGAGGTTCGCTTTGTTAGTGGTGCTTCTCGGATTCTTGATTCTCGAGGTGATCTTGTTTGCATGATTATCCCCGAGAGTCAAGTTTTTGTTGCTGATTTCTCGAGAGCCTTTGGTGTTGCTCGATGTCTTGTTGCTGGTTCCTCTTCCGAGCTTTGGAAGTGGCATAGGAGATTGGGTCACTTGAGCTTCGACTTGCTCTCCCGTTTGAGCAGTCTTGACCTTATCCGAGGATTGCCCAAGCTTCGGTTTGAGAAGGATTTGGTTTGTGCACCTTGTAGGCATGGCAAGATGGTCGCTACTTTCCACCCACCTCTGACTGATGTGATGACTGAGCGTCCTGGGGAGCTTTTTCATATGGACTTGGTTGGTCCAGCTCGCGTTCGCTGAGTCGGTGGGAAGTGGTATGTCCTTGTGATTGTGGACGACTATTCTCGCTATACTTGGGTGTACTTCTTGGCAACTAAGGATGAAACATTTGGTTTTGTTCGAGACTTGATCTTGAGGTTGAAAAATGAGCGAAATGGTGATGCCATACGAGCTATACGCAGTGACAATGGCACGGAGTTCAAGAACGCTCGATTTGAAACTTTTTGCCGTGATCTAGGTCTTGAACATCAATTCTCTTCGCCTTATGTTGCTTGTCAGAATGGTGTTGTGGAGAGGAAGAATCGGACCATTTGTACCATGGCCAGGACGATGCTCGATGAGCATAGGACTCCTAGGAGGTATTGGGCCGAGGCGGTGAACACCGCATGCTATGTGTCTAACCGGATTTTCCTTCGAGCTTTCAAGAAAAGGACTTGCTATGAACTCTTTCATGGAAGAACCCCCAAAGTGAGTCACTTTCGAGTTTTTGGTTGCAAGTGTTTCATTCTCAAGAAGGGAAATCTAGACAAGTTTGAGTCTCGGTCTCATGATGGTATCTTCCTTGGTTATGCTAGTCATTCTAGAGCATATCGTGTGCTCAACCTTGCAACTAACCAAATCATGGAGACTTGTGAAGTAACCTTCGACGAGACGATTCCGTGTAGCTCCGTTGTCTTTGAGTGTGCAGGTGATGAGGAGATGGGACAGCCAATCTTCGAGGACAAGGATGTGGATGATGAAGATGAAGATGGAGATGACTCACCTCCGGCGGCGCCTGTACCTACTACTTCCACTTCGACCACTACAGATGATGGTGGTCCGTCTACCACCTTGACAACAACTCAAGTACATGGAGGTCAAGTGGAAGCAACTGTTGAGGGGGAGGCGATCTCAACACGTGAAGCTCCAAGACACATTCAAGCTCGCCATCCAACCTCTGGAATGATCGGAGACATCGACGAGCGCACTACACGGTCAAGGTCAAGAAACACCTCTCACTTTGCTCATTCTGCATTCGTAGCGTCTTTTGAGCCCAAAGATATTCGACATGCTTTATCTGATGCGAACTGGGTCAATGCCATGCACGAAGAGCTTGAGAACTTTGAGAGGAATGAGGTGTGGGAACTTGTAGAACCTCCACCAAATTGCCACCCTATAGGAACCAAGTGGGTTTGGAAGAACAAACAGGGTGAGAGTGGTGAGGTTGTGAGAAACAAAGCGAGGTTGGTTGCCCAGGGCTTTTCACAAAAGGAGGGAATTGACTATGAGGAGACATTTGCTCCTGTTGCCCGTTTGGAGGAAATTCGAATCCTTCTAGCATTTGCTGTTGCTAAAGGGTTCAAGTTGCACCAAATGGATGTGAAGAGTGCCTTTTTGAATGGGGTGATAGAGGAAGAAGTGTATGTGAGGCAACCACCTGGGTTTGAGAGTGAGAGATACCCCCACCGAGTGTACAAACTCCACCGAGCACTATATGGCCTCAAGCAAGCACCTAGAGCGTGGTATGGTAGGCTGAGAGGGTTCTTGCTGAGTAAGGGGTTTGTGATGGGCACCGTTGATAAGACCCTGTTCTTGCTTCGTGTTGGCAAAGACATCTTGATCGTTCAGATTTACGTGGATGACATTATCTTTGGTGGCTCCTCTAATGCTCTTGTTGCAAAGTTTTCTGAAGATATGAGCAGGGAGTTCGAGATGTCTATGATGGGAGAGTTGCAGTTCTTCCTTGGACTGCAAATCAAGCAAGTCAAGGACGGGACTTTTGTACATCAAGCGAAGTACACCAAGGACATGCTGAAGAAGTTTGACATGAGCGACGCCAAGCCAATGTCGACTCCGATGAGTACAACTACGGCCTTGGACGCTGATGAAGATGGAGAACCCGTGGACCAGAAGGAGTACCGGAGCATGATCGGCTCCCTCCTCTACTTGACGGCAACGAGGCCGGACATACAATTCAGTGTGTGTCTGTGCGCTCGTTTTCAGGCTTCACCGAGGACTTCACATCGGCAAGCCGTCAAGAGGATCTTCAGGTACTTGAAATACACTCCTGATTTGGGTCTTTGGTATTCTGCCTCCTCGACACTCACACTTCACGGATACTCCGATGCTGATTTTGCTGGGTGTCGGTTGGATCGCAAGTCTACCTCGGGTCAGTGTCAGTTTCTTGGTTCTTCTTTGGTCTCTTGGTCTTCTCGCAAGCAGTCTAGCGTTGCCCAGTCCACTACAGAAGCCGAGTATGTAGCTGCCGCTAGCTGTTGTTCCCAGCTCCTATGGATCATGTACACCATGAGTGACTTTGGCTTGACTTTTTCCCATGTTCCACTTCTATGTGATAGCACAAGTGCCATTAGTGTTGCCAAAAATCCAGTGCTTCATTCCAAAACCAAACACATAGAAGTGAGATACCATTTCTTGAGAGACCATGTTGAGAAAGGACACATTGAACTATCCTATGTCCCAACAAAAACCAACTAGCCGACTTGTTCACAAAACCACTTGACCAAGCCACCTTTGCCCGTTTGCGAGGAGAGCTTGGTGTGTGTTTCCCTTTCTGAGTTGGTTTTGGAGGCTTCTGTGTAATATATGTATGATATTGTGCATTTGCATGTTTACCTTTGCATTTGTATCATACTTTGCATTTTAGAGCAAGCTTCTCTCATATGGATTGATTACTCTAATCTGCTACTTGTGAGCTTATGGACATGCTAGTAGTTCTGTGTGGTTGTTTAGCAAAGCTCTTGATTCAATATTTCCTACAAATATGAGTTTGCTAAATCTTGGACAAAGAATGAAAAATTGACTCTCACCTTTGAGCAAATGATTTACCATGTGTTGTTCTTGCCTAGGTGATTGATCTTGCTTAGGTTGTGCTTAGAAATCTTTGTCTTGCAAATTTGGGTCAAAGACCGGCAATCACTATGAATGTTTAGCCCATAGGTTGACTTGTGGAGAGACATAAGTCTCTTTCTGCCGCAAAGGCATTTCATGTACCACTATGCAAAAATCTGAAAAAGAAATGCTTATGCTTGTCAAAATTTGCTCCATGTCATTTGTGCTATATTGAATATGTTTTGGGTGCTAAGCCGTTGCAAGCTGTCTACCATAGAGAAGTCTCTATTGTAAGAAGTAGACACTTGGCACGGTATGCTTTGACATGACATGAGTTAGTCCATGGGTGTTTATAGTGATCTTTTGCTAAGAATGGATGACTTTGTTCAATCTCTGTATGATTATACTTATCTTGGTTTGAATCACTCATGGCTATGATTTTGCTCATATGGTGAGAACTCCTACTAAAATTGATCTACTTGCACTAAACTTGATCAAATGCCTATTCTATGTTCAAATCTCGTTGGCATTGCATCTTCACCATTTTGGACTGTCTTGCTTGCCTAGTAGCTCTCTTGTAGCATTTTAGAGTGCTTATTGCATATTTGAGAAGCTCCAGGTCATTGCTTTTGCATTTTACATCTTGATGGTTACATTAACAACAAGGGGGAGAACATAATGTGCATTTGGGTGTGCATTTGGGTGCATTGTGCATCTGGGAGAACAAAAGTGGGACACTCAGTTCAGGGGGAGAACTTGAGGTTGTATGCACTTGTTCAGGGGGAGCGTGCATGATTTTCTCTTTTGTCTGGAGCTTGTTGTCTCGGTTGTGTTGAGCCTTTGCCCTTGTCTTAGGGGACCGAGATCTTCTCTCTTTCGAGTGACTTGTTCTTGGCTTGTTCATTGCTTTGGTCACTTGATTGAGTCTTCTTTTCTTCTTCTTTTTTGCTTTTCTTTCTCAAACTCTTGAATCATTATGTGTGTTGTCAATGCACTCATCAAGGGGGAGATTGAGGACCAGGTGTGTCCGAGGACCAGTGGATGGTCGCTTCTCAGTGTGATGAGTGATTGACAACGTGGTGTGGACTGACTCTTGGTCTAGTACTGCAGGTGTTGGTGCGGCTTGGTTTACGTTGGTGCAGGTGAAGAACAAGTGCGAAAGGTCTTAGGAGAGACAAGTAGGCTTGGTTCGAGGGACCCGGTGGCCAGACGGGATCAAGTGCAGTCAACATGGTGCAAGAAGAGCAAGACGAGGTCGTGGACTGGAGCCGGTGCAAGGTGGCGGTTGACAGCTGAAGCTTGCACGCGGGGTTTGATGGTTGGGCCACAAAACCATCGGAGGAGGGTTTCTCGGTTTGGGCCTCAAAACCGAGCCCGAAGGCCCAACACGACGGAGACGGAGATCCGGGCGTGTTCGGGAAGCTTCGAAGCGGTGGACGCGTGGCGGGATCCGGGAGCTTGCATAGGAGCTAAGCAAAGCCGGATGGACGGCGCGTACCAGCCGGAAGAGATGCCTGCAAGTTTACTGCTTTGCCCCTGCGGGCGTGTATCGTAGGAATTAGCAGTAGGGCAGGCTAGTCATTTTCCCCCACCAGGACTTGGTATGTATAGGGGTGGAGGGGATGGCTCTGGGTGTAGCTTGGAACCCTAGTTCATTTGCACTCTGTTTTTTCTCTCTCTAGCTTTCTCTCTCTAGGCTAGCCAGTGCATCATCGATTCATCTGAAGCGGGAGGATGTTGGGAGGTAGCTAGCCTTGTACAGATTGTGACCTCTGTGATTTGAATTCAAGTGCTAGTTTGATTCCTCTCTTGTGTTCTTCCCGAGTTCTTTTGGTTCCTCTCTTGTTTCTCTCGATTCTTCGTTTCTAGACCGTTTGGCTCCGGATTTGTTTGAGGGGATCATCGGTGAGTGCCTTGCGCCTCTTTGTTGATGATCTTGCCCTCTCAAACGCCGGGAATCGGTCTCGATTTGGGATTTTCGGGATGAACTCGTGGGAAGGGGCCTAGTTCGTGTGATCCACGATTCCTCGATT
Source organism: Echinochloa phyllopogon (assembly GCA_033239725.1). Classification (NCBI taxonomy): domain Eukaryota; kingdom Viridiplantae; phylum Streptophyta; class Magnoliopsida; order Poales; family Poaceae; genus Echinochloa; species Echinochloa phyllopogon. The sequence goes on from BTCW01000016.1 coordinate 20,581,221, forward strand.
TGTAGGGCGTTAGAGGCCGAGATTTTTGGGGCATATCTTCACCTTAGGGTGCTAATCATCTCCCCAAAGTTTTGTCTCTAGAGCTCTAGCCGTTTGGGAGATCCGGTGATGGATTTGTGAGAGAAAATCACGATTTACTGTAGCTGTTTGTCCTGTTCATCCGACGACATTTACGGACGGTCCGCCCTGTCCTGTCGGACGGTCCGCCCGGTCCACGGACGGTCCGCACTCTCGTGGCGGACGGTCCGCGGTGCGCTTTGATCTGCTCGAACGTCGATTTTGGCTAAGTCTTTTCTCGGACGGTCCGCGACACTGGCGGACGGTCCGCAGTAGCAGCTCGGACTGTCTGCTCGAAGTGCCTGGAGCTACTGGAGATTTGAGTTATTTTTCGGACGGTCCGCCGTGCTCTGACGGACGGTCCGCTGTGCTCTGTCGGACGGTCCGCCGTGACCTAACAGACGGTCCGCCGAGTCCGCGGACAGTCCGCTTGTTCTGTGCGGACGGTCCGTTCTGCTCTGACCGACAAGTGTTCGCTTGATCATCTTGAGTTTGCTTCCGCTACTTGTGTTTGATCGAGGCTTGTTCATAAGGTTGGTAGGTCCGGTGTGACTACGCAATCTTGGCAAGTTCGTGAGGATTTCTCCGGTTGTGAATTTCGGGATATAGGCCAAGTTTCGAAAGAAATTTTCATTGGCTTCCATTCACTCCCCCCTCTCTAGTCGCCATATCGGTCCTTCAGGTTGTTATCTTTAATCTGAAGGTAATGCATTCCATTGCTTAGCTAGCTATTGTCAACCCTTTGAGATTCGATAGATCAAGAGAACGTGGCCACGGCTCTGCCGATTACATGGGAACAATGATTTGTTTACTTGTGCACGGATGGCGTTTCAGATTAAGTAGTTGTTATATGTTCACGCGCGGATGGCCACTTAAGAACATTTGCGTGTATTGGCACATCTATTCTTTTTTGTCTCACAATATTGTTTCTTCATCAGGGACATTATGTTCACGCGCGGTCTTATATCTGAGTTCAATCAACTGCTGCGTCCGTTCCAAATTAGTTGTTGACTTTTTTCCACGATCTTTGACCATTCGTCTTATTCAAAAATTTTGTCCAAATATACAAACCAATAAATTATACTTGAAGTATATACAATGATAAAGCAAGTCACATATAAAATAAATGATACTCGTAAAATTTTTTGAATAAGACGAATGGTGAAACGTTAAACGAAAAATCAACAACGAATATTAATTTGGAACGGAGATAGTAGTAGTGATCAATATTTTCGGGAAAAAATACACAGAGATATGAGTTGAGGAATGAGGATTCCTCGAGATCTTCCAGGCTGTATGGCAACGTTATTGTGTTTCATCATATGCCGCGCATTCAGCTCCCGGCCGTCGGCAACACCAGCGAAAACACAATGAGACTAAGCTCCCGCCTGCCGTGTCGTGCATCCACGCTGGCGACACCACTTCCATTCCATTCGGGACGCCGATGGCTCTGATCTGCCATTCAGGTTCATGTACGTCAGGAAAAATGACACTAGTTCAGTTTTTTTAAGATAATGGAAAAGAAAATCCGGCCTTCACCATAATGGCTACAGCCCTTGTTTACACATCTGCAGCCCTTCCGTCTACAATCTCACAACGTAACCAAATAAATCACATCACACAGTTTGATGAGAGAATTAATTCGTAATCGTATTACTATATCTCCATCCATGGTGACCAAAGAGACGCATGCCCAGAGCCTCCAATGCTTGGGCGGTGTCTTTTATTACTTGTCTGTCCTGTTCATGCCGATGTAGCTGCGCCCAGAATCGAAGCCAGTAGGTTCCTCTGAACAGTACCTGCAAGTAAGTTTTTTCGGGGGTTTTGTCAAAGACCAAATCATTCCTACTAAGCCATAGTGCCCAGTATAATGCCGAGGCGCCAACTAATAGTTGGCTCTTTAACTTTCTATTCAAACCTACCAGCCAATTGTGAAACATATAATGAAAGCTACGAGGTTTTCGAAGGTTAAAAGCAATCTGAACAGCTCTCCAAAGGAAATTGGCCATATGACAATAAAAAAAGAGGTGCTGAATGGTTTCCTCGTTAGAACAAAAGGAACATAATTTACCCCCATTCCAGTTCCTCCTAGCTAAATTATACTTCGTCAAGATAACACCTCTCCTTAAATACCACATGAATATTTTGATTTTTAACTGTATCTTTAGATTCCATATTTGCATATTGCGTTGTATATTGCCATTGGTGATGAGAGCCGAATACATTAAATTGACAGAAAACAAACCAGATGCAGTGAGGTTCCATTTAAAGGTATCACTTCTGTCGTTCAGCTGTACGTGGCTAATTCTACTTACAAGATTATGCCAAAGGTTTAAATTCGGCCCTACTAATGATCTTCTAAAAGATAGATTGAGAGGAATCCTAGAAAAAACCGAGGCCACCGTATCATATTTCCTTCTAGCAATATGAAACAACGACGGGTACTGCTGCTCTAAGGTAAAGTCCCCCAACCATTTGTCCTTCCAAAACCTGACTTGTTTTCTATCGTTTAATTGGAAAGAACCAAAGTTGAAAAAGGTTTGTTTCACCTTCATCAGTCCTGACCAGAAGTGAGAATCACCTGGTTTCCTCTCTACTTGTGTTCACCTGGTTTCCTCTCTACTTGTGTTATAGTATGAGAGCGTAAATACTTGTTTCTTAATAACTGCTGCCATAAACCGTCCATGTTGATAAGATTAAATAACCATTTACTAAACATTGGTTTTGGATCTCCATGTTCTTAATTCCTAAACCTCCCACTTCTTTTGGTTGACAGAGGATATTCCATTTGGCTAATCTATATTTTCGCTTATGTTCATCAGACTACCAAAAGAATCTCGATCTGTAGTAATCTAGTTTTTCTAGAACCCCTTTTGGTACCTCGAAGAAAGAAAGCATAAACACCGCTAGGCTAGTTAGAACGGAATTGATTAATACCAATCTCCCGCCAACTGACATATGCTTTCCTTTCCAACTCGACAGTTTCTTTTCAAATTTTTCCTCTATCACATTCCAATCTGAATTACCAAGTTTCCTATAATGCATCGGAATACCAAGATATCTAAAGGGATAAGACCCAGATTGGCACCCAAATAATTCCGCATATTGTTGTTCACATTCCTTAGCACCGAAACAAAATATTTCGCTTTTATGGACGTTAATTTTGAGACCAGATAATTGTTCAAATGCGCACAATAGTAACTTCATGTTAGTGTCTTTAACAAAATCATGATCCATAAAAAGAATTGTGTCGTCCGCATATTGTAAGATGGATAGACCTCCATCAACTAGATGCGGTACCACCCCTGAAATATGTCCTTCTTCTTTGGCTCTATTAATGATGACGGCTAGCATATCCACAGCAATATTAAACAGTATGAGTGATAGAGGATCTCCTTGTCTTAGACCCTTCAACGTTTGGAAATTTTGGCCTATATGATCATTTATTTTGATACCGACGTGACCCCGCTGGGTGAAAGCCTCAATCCATTGTCCCCATTTTTGTGAGAAACCTTTCATCCTCAGGGTTTGCTGTACAAAAGGCCACTTCACCTTGTCGGATAGACACTAGTTCAGTTAACAATTAGGAAGGCCACGAAGAATCGAGGACCAATTTTTCTAGGTCTTATTGAACTTAAAAAATGTTTGGGTGAACTTAATAGAAATTAAATGTGAAGGAATGTTTGGTTTTTTTGATTAAGCATATGTTCAGTTGCAGATTAGGCCAGTTGGAGAATTAAAAATACGGTTTCTCCTAGGACTATAGACTGCATCAAGGGAGGAGGAGAAGGTGATCAGGAGGATTTCACTATGCTGGTTAACTTGTTTCTACTGTTTTCTTTGAGCACGAACATTTCTCTACTCAAGAATGCTCAGATAAAGGAAGAAAAAAACAAATCCAGCGTTGTATCAAGATAATGTTGCCAAAAGAATTCAGATGTGGGTGAAGAAAAAAAGTACGCCGGCGTGTAGTGTAGCGTACACATCTCGCGCTGCAACAAACTCGTAATAAACAATCGGTAACCGTCTGGACGTCCCATCCATCAGACGCCCTAGCACCGTTCCGTTTTCTCTCTATTTACATGCCGCTGCCATCTCCCAACCAACCGCATCGCCAATTTCCAAAAAAAAAGAAACTCCCGCATCACCGTCTGCCGCCTCCTCACTCCGGCACCGCCGCCACCCCTTCACGCACCGCCGCAGCCCATCCCTGCTCTTCCACGCGCCGCCGCCTCCTAGCTCCCGTGCGCGTCATTGCGGTTGCCCCTCCGCGCCCCCCACGTCGTCGCCGTCGCCGGTGCCGCCTACGCGGGTGCTCCTCCCCGTGCCGCCGCCACTCCCCTGCATGCTTTCCGTGTGCCGCCATGCTCCTCCACGCGACGCCACCGACACCATGCTCCTCCGCACGCCGCCGACGCCATGCTCCTCCACGCGCCGCCCACGCCATGCTCCTCCACGCGACGCCCGACGGCATGCTCCTCCGCGCCGCCGCCGCCTCACCCGGTCGCTCCTCCACACGCTGCCGGCGCCGCCGATGCCGCCTTCCCGCTCCTCGCCGCGCCGCTAACGCAGCCTCCTCACTCCTACTCGCCATCCTCTTCCTCCTCCCGCTCCTCCTCTGTCCACCTCTAGGTTTTGCTGCGTGTTTGTAAATGTATGTTCACATGTTTCAACTATTTTATGTGAATGTTGCAAAAGTAGATCTGGATAATTGCGATGTTTCATATGTTTTACACGTATGTTGCAAGTGTTTTATTCGGATGTTGCATTTTTATTTAGAAGTTTTGACTGCGGACATGCATGGTTGAGAGTTGGGAGGGTGCCGCCGTTAGTGTTGCAAACAATGACTATGATGTTGCATATGCTATTCTTGTATGTTACTGCATGTTGTATGCAACATCATACCTATGTTGCGGCGGGAATTTCGACTGCTACAGTACCGTCCAATTTTTTTCCACCCGTTGGCCGGGCGCTAGTAGGACCGATAAACAATTCATACATTTAGACCCCTTTTGGTAGGGCTCCATGTCATGTTTTCCCTTTTTTTTCCTTTCATTTCCCTTTCCTTTTCTTCTATGTTTAGTATTTTTTTATTACTTCCTAATATGTAATAATCCATATTGTTCTTAATTTTAATTTCTTTCTCTTTTTTCTACTAACTTCCCTCTCATTTGGTAAAACTAATTTTTCTTTGCATTTTATTTTCCTTAATGGTTTTAAAATATTTGTTCGCTTGTAGTTTACAATGTTAAATTATTTGTTTGCGTTGTATACTAAATGGAAAGCATGTAAGAATAATTTGTTTACGAGGTGGATATGTTCGCTTTTATAGAGAACAATTTATTTGCATGTGGCGCCATCTTATCTACTTTCTAGACTAATTTGTTCATTCAATACAGTAATTTGTTCCTGACATTCGGTTTCTATTGTTTCTCTATGCAATGAAACATTCATCATGATCAATCAATTATTTGCAATATGTAATTATTTGTGCATTATATTTAATCTTTTATTCCAAGCAAACAATCATCTGTTCCTCTTGCTAAAATACTTCTCGGCACTCAAAATATTCTACCTTCATAAACATATTATTAAAACAACCCATTAAAAAAGATAATTAAGTGTAGTCTTATTTGAAGATCTTGTGCAAAAATATAATGATGCAATCAGGATTTAATTGGACGTAAGGTCTTCTCCTGCATGCGATCAGATCTCATTTTCTGCTGCACTGAACTACGTTGCCTCTCCATGCTCCTAAGGCAGTTCTCGGCCCTCCATCTCAGTTGGTTTCCATAATATTAAATATGATGTCACATAAATAAAAAGCTGAGGTGTCATAGAAATTCATGGGAAAAAAACTTCTCTACACGAGAACTATGAAAAAAAGGGAGTAATTTGAGAGGAAAGGACAAACAAAAAAGTCACAATCAATTAGGAATGTAGTTTTTATGACTACTATGGTGTATGAAGTATTTTTTACCAAAGAATACTACATATGTAACACTCTCACACACATACACACTTACTCGTATAAATACATATATGCAAATCCTACCATTATAAGCATCTCCGAGATACTGAACTGTAAATATAGAAAGTATATGATATAGTAACTATACAAACTATGTGATATATTGTCTTGGTCGGGATCATCCTTGTAGACCTACAGTGATAGTTATTGTTCAGGCTGCGGATGACAAACGAAGAATTCGTCGCCTTCGCGGACATATGACACTCGGTAAATCATCTGTCAAAGTCAATCGCTGTTTGGCCCGCCGTCTTCCGTCATCCGTTCAACTTTTTTTTGCTGAGTGTCGGCCCTGCACTCGCTGAGTGCCCGATAAAAAACACTCGGTAAAGACCGCTTTACTAAGTCTCTATTTACTGAGTGGTCTTGCTTTCAGGCCGGGCACTCGGCAAAACGCGTGTTTAAGTCCCGGGGTGACGGCGGAAGAGAAAATAACGTGGAACATGCGGATCAGCTGGGCCAAATTCGTTCAAAAACGGAACTAGCAGTGAAGTGCATCCGGGCTGTAGATGATATGGAAAAATTCAGTCACGCACGTTATGGGGCCAACTACACGGCCCAGAAGGCCAGAACTATTCCAGAGTGAGTGCGTATTTCCAGCTGCACAAGTATGCAAGCGACATACTCATGAGACTTATCTACGAGAAGTACTCTAGAGTGCATATTTCCAACATCATAACTAATGCATCATATTTGGCCAACTATTCGCTTTTCTTTGTAGGTACCTTTTGGAGGAATCTACGGTAGGCGATTGCCGATCTACACTTCTCATTAAAAGGTGTGGCAAATTCACGAATTACATAGAAAAGTTGTGAGCACAACGCAACATGTACAACAAAGAAGAATAGAGAAATATAAGAAGGGGAAGAAACATAACTTCCATATAAACATAAGGCTCTGGGACAAGACTGAAGCTTGCACAAGCAAAAAAGATGAGCTGCCATCCATAGAGCACCACAACCAAGCAACATACCTGCCAGCTTCCCAAAGACCAAAGAGGCACCCGTCAACCCCTCGTACCTACACCTCTCCATTGACGCCCTCCATTCCCACTGATGTGCTCATTTTGCACCTCCGCGTGAAGGAATGAGGGACCGCCACAACGAAAAGGAGACTAAAGGCAGGGGGAGCTTGCCGAACAATGGTACACCAAAAACATTGATCTCCCTTCAAGCCTGTGGCAACAACTTTCGCGGCACATCCAAGCCCCACATACTGCCATCCAACACCCTTCCAGGGAAGGAAGCCTCGAAGGAGGGAAGGTCGGCTACTATGAGCGCATCCGTCATAAGATTTGATGACACCATAAGCAAAGAGCGCGATGACGAAGCAGAGGTGCCATAAGCAGCCACATATCAAATCACAATGAAGCCAATGGCCACACAAACAAAAGACACATCCAGGGGATGACCTTATCCAGCGGAAGAGGGCACTGCACCGCTGGCCGAAACTCTCTTGCTTGCTTGATAGGAAGCCATGTGAAGATCAGGGACCTCCCTACGCTCCGAGCACGATGCTTTCACTGCATGCCACCACCATCACAAGACAGAGCGGCAGTGCATCGAGCAACCAAAATCTTGGCAAGACTATGCGGAGGTAGGGCACCTCCCCACACACCGGGTGTGGCACTTTCGTTGCACAACTTCTAGCAATCAAGAATGGAGCTACCACTATATATTGAGCATTAGCCGTAGAGACGAAGTACTCACAGAGTTGAGAGCACATGTGCTACCACCATAGTCATCCGCATGAGTGCTCACACAGGAACCTCGATGAGACGCCGACGAACGACCCGTGCTGCCACCACGGTCGTCATATGTGATGGCCGGTGCAAAGGCCGGGCACCAAGGCACCCCTGCAAGGAGCCAGCCGACCGTACTAGTCTGACGCCCAGCGTTGCAGCCTCTGGAAGATCCCTGGTGGAGCCGGTGCATGGGGCCCCACCCTGCGGAGCCCCCCGAGTGGATCTGCAGGAGGGAGCACCAGAGGACTTGAGGCCGCTGGATCCAAGCATGTCGGAACCAGATCTGGACTCCGCCAACACGGAGACGGCCGCCGCTGCAGCTGGGCAGGAGCACCAAGAGAAGAAGTTGAGAGCACACGTGCTACCACTATGGTCATCCGCAAAAGTGCTCACACAGCAACCTTGATGAGGCACCGACGAACGACCCATGCTGCCACCACGGTCGTCATCTGTGATGGCCGACGTAAAGGCCGGGCACCAAGGCACCCCTGCAAGGAGCCAGTCGACCATACCGGTCCGACGCCCGGCGTTGCAGCCTCTAGAGGAGCCCTGGTGGAGCCGGTGCATGTGGCCCACCCTGCGGAGCCCCCCGAGTGGATCTGCAGGAGGGGGCACCAGAGGACCAGAGGCCGCTGGATCCAAGCATGTCTGAGCCGGATCTGGACTCCGCGAACACGGGGACGGCCGCCGCAGCAACTGGGTAGGAGCACCGAGAGAAAAAGATGGGAAGGAGGGGAGGGAAAGATGAGTTCGCCGCCGCTCTCATCACTGCCGATTGGACTTTCGGCGGTGAGGCGGAGAGGTGGGGGCGGGGGCGAAAGGAGCGTTGGCGCCACCGCCCGTGTCGCCCTAAGGCCGACTCGGGGGGGGGGGGGGGGGGGGGGCGGGATTCCTCTCTTATTCATACCGCCGTATTGTTGGCCTCGCTTGTATTGGAGAATCGTTTTCGCTGGCGTCTATCAGAGTTGGTTCCACACAGGTTATTGGCATGCTGCATAAAAGTGATGCAGTCCCTAAACAGCACGTTTTGATCAGTTCACGAGTAAGGCTAGGGCTTTGGGTTTGCATATCATACACCTAGTTTGCATGCAGCTCTCGTTAATGATTGAGGTTAGTACTAGAGTCCGTACGTTACTATGGGTATAAAATAAATATCGAATCTCATCATATTAAAGTCGTTCGATGAGCTTGCAGAACACCCGGGAATAACTGAAATCAAGATGAACTTGCCCACCAAAGCTTGCAAATAACTGAAATGAAGATGCCCCTATTCTGTATTCGGTTCACATGAGCACAGAATTGTTAACGACTGAGAAATTTCACCTACAGAACTGAGAAATGAAAAATTGGACCGAATTAGAAAAGCAAATCATTTTACGCGGATTTGCAGCAACATTGCCTCCATGTCTCGTGTGTACAAGCAAATGTCCGTTATCTGCATATAATCAATAAACATAGAGACATGCTCAAGAATTATCTTTGAAAACAAAGAGAAATGCAAATGGCTCAAGAAATTCATGTACCCTGTTCGCGGGCAGTATTAGCAGCTACAGAAACAGCTTCTAAATCCTCGTCTCTTCCTTCTGAAGCTGCTCAGCTTCTAAATCCTCGTCACTTCCTTCTGAAGCTGCTCCATCTCATTGTTCTTCTATAGGTGTGACGGTCAAAATAATATCAAGTCAGAGCGGCTAGCAATCATATATAGGCACCAGTATACATAACCGGACCCGGGACCCGACGTTCTGTTTCCTGAGTACTAAACATAACATTCAGTTAGGATGGAGGGGGTACTAATAAACATAAAATTCAGTTAGGATGGTTAGCTTAGGCAAGAAAAGTACCTTCAATTTCTCTCCTCTTTTGCCTCATTCTTCGAGTAGGACTCCTTGCCACCTGCTCTCAGAAATCAAAGACAGTAAATCTATACTACAAGGATCCAGTTCTTTTTAAAACACTTCTCACCTAAATAATTTCTACCCACCCCTCACAGAGGACCCATCTAACAGTGGCAAAGACTAGAAAAATTTTCATAAACAAGAATAAAACGATGTTTCTATAGAGTTTCACCCTAGAATTTCTTTACCCACATCAAGTACCCACCAACCAAATAGCCTAAAATAAGCCTATAATAAAGATAGCACGCACGTGTCGCGCCAACATATTTGCTAGTAAGGACAAAGGATAATTCGAATTACAGTAAATATGTGGTGACCTAAGCTGTAAGTAGCTAGCATCAGTTTGCGAATATTTGCTTTTAGGGAACAGTTGCCACCAAATCTTTGGATGTGGAATGAAAGTTCCTAGCGCTGACGTGAAGACAACGCATGCTAGTCAAGCAACCTTGTATGAATGAAATCACTGATGAAATTGAATGTGTAATCATAGACCTTATGCTGCGTTGAATAGGGACCGTGGATGGCAGTATGGAGCTTGACGTCGGGTGGCCTTGACGATTGCAGTCTCAGCTAGCTGCCATAAAATGAATTATACAATGTTCATGTAAGATTCGGACAAACATGCGTTTTACAGCAAGTCAAAATGAGCGCCATTTACCATTTAGTGAATAACTTTTGTCTCCAATATATGATACACTAAGTATTTGTAGATGTATGATAGAATGGTTTAAAACAATTGATTGTCCCAAGCCACTGCCTGAACAAGAACCGCGACTGACGGCGAGGACAGAATCACCACGTACATGATACTCACCCAGAAGTCAACAGAGTCACTTCACCCCAAACCACTATAAATATTTATGATAATCTGAAATCAATCCTTGTGTTTGCAAGAAGTTGTTTCAAGAATCAAGTATATCAACCAATGTAAGAAAATTAGGATATGATCATAGATGGAACCACATATCAATTATTAGATAGATCTATCAATTAAGAAATTATTAGATAGATCTATCAATTAAGAAATATCTCAAACATGCAAGGTTGTTCGGTTAGTTATTAAGGGTCGTTTCTTCCACATGATTAATTTGGGTAACTGACATATACATAGATGGAACCACGTATCTACAATACAATAAGATAAGCATGTTCGAATAACGCAGGTAACATTGATCGAGCAGCAGATAAAACATTTGTCAAAAACAGGATATTGTAAAATCCTTTCCGATGGAAGAATTTGTGCAGTGAAATCACTGGACAGTAACATGTAAAATCCTTTCCGGGCTGAGGTAAAAAGTTCATTTTACTACCTTCGACAATTCACTTTGTCCACCCAATACCCCGAACAAAAGGTAGGCTCATTTACTCCCCCAACACCCCTTACTTAGATTTGTCTTTTATGTTTCTCCTACGTAGGTTAAATTTTAAGTTCAAATTTGACGATATGACTTTATCATGATGCCCTGTATTAGAAAAATATATTTGGAATTTTCATGATTTCTTTGCATAGAATTTGGTATCCTTAGCATAAATTCCGTATTAAATATTATAATATACAAAAATAACTATGAAAAATTCTTAATAAATTTTTATAACACAATGGATTATGTTCTCTATCTCCTCAGAAAATTTGACTGAAAATTCATCCTGTATGTGGAAAAACAAAAAGACAAAATATTATTAGGGGTAGATAAAACCAAATCAAGTAGTTCAGGTTAGTAAATTGAGCATAAATTTTGATGACGAGGTTATATGACAGAGTAAATAGGTGAGGGTACTAAAATTGATTTTTTTTCCATGAGCTTAGTACAGCAAACGGTGCGAGGAGAAAAAATAAAGATAGTAATTTGTAAAGAGTCTGACCAGGACTCCAGGAGCAATGCAGCCATACAAGCCAGCGATGGCGGACATGCGGAGCCGCCAGCATTGCCGCGGAGGAACTTCAGGGGGCCAAAGTCGGAGACATTGGCCTCGAAATCGTTGTCGAGGAGGATGTTGTTGGACACGACATCGCGGTGTAGTATCGGCGGTGAGCAATCATGGTGCAGGTAGCAGAAGCCCTTGGCTGGACGGCTCGACGACGATCTTGAACCGCATCGTCCATTCCAGGTGGTCACCCTTCTTGCCATGGAGCACCCCGCCGAGGATGTGCGTGTACTCGTACACCAGCGGGGTCGTCTCCCCAGCAGCCACCAGCCACACGATGTGGTGGTTTCGGATGAGCCCCACCGTCTGTGTATCTCCACCAAGAAGTCATAGTCATCGTGAGCGGCGCTCGCGCAATCGATTGCCGGGAGGGAGGGGAGCCGCTTGACAGCCACCACCGCACCTCTCCCCGCTACCAGAGAACCTCACATCCGCACCGGTTGGGAACAGGCTTTAGCACCGGATTCCCAACCGGTGCTAAACTACTTCCGGTGCTAAGGGGTACCCTTTAGCACCGGGTAGAATAACCGGTGCTAAAGGGGGCATTTAGCACCGGTTCTAAACACCAACCGGTGCTAAAGGCCATGCCTACACAGCGGGGATAGGACGGCCTTTAGGCCCTGTATACAACCGGTGCTAAAGTGCCTGGATTTATTTATTTTGGTTACTTTCTACAGCCACCATGCATGTACGTTTATATATGTTTATATATGTATTATGATACGTATTCAAACATGTATTCAGCTGCCGTGCATGTAGTACTATATATTCATATTAGCTAGACATATAATCAAAATAGAAGATATATATATTATAATTTTAAACTGTATATATATTTGAATTGTATATATTTGAACTGTATATTACAAATTAAGAAATCCGACTAGAGGAACGACTTGACGGCGCATCCTCCAGGGGGAGATGGAATTCTCCACGGGGATTAACGACCTCGTCCCAAATCCATCCAATGAGCTGTGCTGCAATTGCGTTTATTCTCTCTTAAGTCTATCTTCTTCCAACCTCATCATCTATAATTTTCAAATAATTGGAAATATTAATTCCATGGAATTGAAGACAATAAATGTGCAATTAATAATCATTTAATATAAAATAAATGCTTTACTTACAAATACAAATGTCCGTCTATATTTAAATAATCATTTATTATAAAACAAAGTGTTTTTCTTATTAATACAAACATAGTAATTATTAAATGAAGGCCTATATTTCTAAATAATCATTTGTTTTAAAACAAAGTGCCTTACTTATTAATTCAAATTTAATAATAATCATATTTATTATAAATGAATCCCATTATCAATAAAAGAAGCCGTATATTTCTAAATAATATAATTTATTACAAAATCAAGTGCTTTTTCTACAAAAAAAGTAAATATATCAAATTAAAACCTGAAAATGTGTTACGTACCATAACATCATGGTGACTCATCTTTTTCGTCGACCAATTGAGCATCTTATCACAAACATAATATGCACATAGATTATTTCCCGACCCCTGTTGGCGACACTGTCGATCAAAAAATAAAGTTAAGTAAAATTCATATAATAGGTTAGCGGGGACCTACACGTACAAATTACTTGCTTACCGGAAAGTCAGTCTTCCATGTGAGTGTTTCATGGATCATACCAGGGTTATCTTGACGAAATTGAATCCACACCCTGTGAACCAAAAAGTTGTGTTAAATCATTGTGATTGTAAGGGCAGAATTGAGTTAAATGGGTAAATATATGTCACCTTGTAAACATGTCGATGATGTTCTGGTAAGCATATGTTGGCCTCTTCAACGAATCAAAGACGTGGACGATACCCCGGTCAGGACACAATAGGATTAAGATCCAGTGAAAATTGTATACATGTAGACATTATAATGAGAAATAAAATTGAACGGTAATAGTATGGAGTCCATAAAATTTTGTATAGGCACTATAAGTAGATACATGTATAGGTACTCACCTGAAGTTGTACGGCAATAGTATGGAGTCGCAATAATTTTGTTTTTGGAGATACTTGTATAAATTTTGATCAAAATCATTTTGTCACTTATCCTTGTCGGGTCCATGTAACCAATGTCAAATATTCCTTCCCTCTGACATCTTTGAATCTCCATTCTGCATTGTTAAGCAATAAAGGGAGCGTCATCAAAGATTAAAGTTTTTTTTCAAGTGTCAAATGTAAATGAGAACAAAGCACTTACAATACCCAACAGGCGACCAAAGACACGTCCATGGCGTCTTTGTGGTACACCTCATATATATCTTTAAACTCCAACCAGAGGGTTTCCTCGCCATTGAAAAAATCTTGGTCCTCTACGCGAACTCCAAACATGCGCCTTTTGCTTCTTTATTGTTCCAGATACCACTGATGGAAACGACGCATCTTTGTTTGTAGCGTGCTCTCCATTTCTGGACCGACCAAAGGCTGGCCAAGCTTAAATGGCCACTTGAACTCTGTGCTCATAGGGATTTCTTTTTCTAACGTGATTTCCTCTCTCTAGAGTCCTGTCTCCGCCATTTGTCGTTGCACGTTCAGCTCGTACTCAGATGCCAACTGAGGCAACGACTCTTGAGGTTGGTTGCCGAGCTAAGCAACAGGTTTGGACGCTGCCGCCTTCCTCTTCCCTTGAGATTTCAGTAATGAGCGGTCATAGTCCGATACCTGTGCCCTCTTTTGTTGTCCCCTAGTCAAATTTTGGAGGAAGGATTTTGCCGTGGCAGGGTCAATCTTCGGCTCTGGTTGTTTTCTTGTGAAAAGTTGCCTCTTTACGTCTTCTTTAACTGAGGCATCGAGCTTTTCTTGAGTTAGGTCGTAAGCTTTTTTCGGTGGTGCAGGCTTCTCTTTGACCTTCCGTGGCTTCTTCTGTGGTGGAGGGGCCAAGCTAGCCAGTTTAGAGCGCTTCTTTGGTTCAGGCTTCTGCCGCGGTGGAGACGGAGACTTTCGCCGTGGAGGAGACGGAGATGGAGACGGGTTTGCGTCATGAGCTCCTAGAGAATCGTGATCCGGTGGACCTCTTGGAGACGGGGGATCTGAAGGAGACTTGGTGCTACTAGGTATGGCGATGTCTCGCTTGCTCCATAGAATGATCCCGTGAGAACACTCCCCGAGTTTTGTTTCTCCGTCACCTCCTACGATGTCAAGTTCCAAGTCATTCCACCGGTCAACAACTTGCTCCACCTCAACGGGTACGTAACCATGTCGAATCTCCATGCAATGCCATCTTTGACCTGGTTCCACTAGTTTGGTCATACCGTATGCGACCTAATAAAATAAGTAGAAAGGAAGTCAGTAAATGAATAATATTTATGATGATATTTACGAAATATACAAACTAATGTCGCATACGTACCACCACGGATATGTTCTTCTGCCTCACGACAAGCTCACACGCGGTCCGTTGAGTTATTTCATCCACGGGGTAATGAACCGGTTCAGACTGAGGTGCAGGAATGTCTTCATGACCTTGTACATGCTCTGTGGAAGCGTGGCTGCTTCGATGTTGTGGAGGGCTAAGAAGGGCCGCATTAGGATCTTGGAGAGGTACATGCTCTGTGCTGGCGGTTCCTGTGGCTTGTATCTGCAGCCATGCTAACTTCATTCGCCGCTCCGTCTCTACCTCCATGTCCTGTATCTTTGAGCCCTGGGCGGCTACCGTTTCCTCTAGGTCCCTCACCCTCTGCTCATATTCCGCCTTCTTCCTTGAACGGCTTCTATAGGAGGCGGTGTCCTCTTTGAAACCTTTCTTCCATGGTACTATGCCTACGCCACGCGTACGTACATGATGCTCCTTGTTTCCTAAGGCATAGGTTAGCTCATCTCTGTCTCTATCAGGAACAAATTCTCCCCTCTCAGATGCCTTAAGGATATTGATGAGACGTTGAGCTAGTTCTCGCAAGTCCTCGCCAAAAACTAATGAGCCGTCGATCGGACTGAGGGTGCCTCCATGACCATAGTACCAATGCTTGGATCATGTGGGCCAGTCATGTGTCGCTGGACCAATGCCTCTAGCAAATAGAGATTCTTCCATCTTCTCCCATTTCTCAATGCTCCCTTTATAACCTCCTGAACCCATTCTATGGGTGTACTTCCTATTACCGGCATTGTCAGCATTTCTAGTGGTCATACTTGACCCTTCTTCGGAGTTTTTGTACTCCAAGAACGATTCCCAAGCATCATGAGTGATGGTTGGATGCTTCGCTGGATCCGGTGCTTCTCCGGTAATGAGATAATTCTTGTACAATTTTTTCTTGTAATCCTGGAACAGAATTGCCATCTTTTTCATTGTTCAATCCTTCAGTTGCTCTTCATGACTGCTTGGCCATTCGAAAATTCCTTTTAAGTCCGCCCATAGGATCTCCTTCTCAGTATTGGGCAACACGTGTGGCTCAGTAGGGTCCATGGATTTCCATTTTCTGATGCTAATAGGCACGCGTTCCCGTAGAACAACCCCGCACTGATATATAAATTTTCTGGCCACTTGTTTGGGCTCAACTGGCTCCCCATCATCCTCCACTCGAGTGATGTGAAACTTCACATCCTTCAGCTTCTTAGTGGCAGATCGTTTGGATTTCCTAGTTCCGGTTGTCGACGCGGAGGCGGGCTTCATAAATTACATATTAATGATACAATATAAAATGAGATATATTGAGATATAATACATATTAAATGAGATATATTGAGATACAATACATATTAAATGAGATATATTGAGATATACAATACATATTAAATGAGATATATTCACACCTGACTAGACGTGAGCTCATTATTACTGCGTTCATCCACATTACGTTGTTCCACATTTTCACTCCCTTGAGCAATACCCAGCACGTCTTCCATGTTTGGTTGCGGGTTATCTTTGGCATCGATACCAAATATTTGATTCAATAAGAACTGGTCATTATCCTCTGGCAAGGGTTCGCTAGGGTTGTTGTCCGCCATCTATAGGAATAAAAATAATTTGTAAGCAATAAATATAAATAAATATAGATATGGGGTTTAGGGTCACGGTAGGGGGTTTAGGGTTTGGGTATTGGGGTTTAGGGTTAGGGCTAGGGGGTTTAGGGTTTGGGTTTTGGGGTTTAGGGTTTAGGGTTTAGGGTTAGGGCTAGGGGTTTAGGGTCAGGGATAGGGGGTTTAGGGTTTGGGTTTTGGGGTTTAGGGTCAGGGCTAGGGGATTTAGGGTTTGGGTTTCGGGGTTTAGGGTTAGGGCTAGGGGGTTTAGGGTTTGGGTTTCGAGGTTTAGGGTTAGGGCTAGGAGGTTTAGGGTTTGGGTTTCGGGGTTCAGGGTCAGGGCTAGGGGGTTTATGGTTTGGGTTTCGGGGTTTAGGGTTAGGGCTAGGGGGTAGGGTTTGGGCTAGGGGGTTTAGGGTTAGAGCTAGGGGGTTTAGGGTTTGGGTTTCGGGGTTTAGGGTTAGGGCTAGGGGGTTTAGGGTTAGGGCTAGGGGGTTTAGGGTTTGGGTTTTGGGGTTTAGGGTTAGGGCTAGGGGGTTTAGGGTTTAGGATTAGAGCTAGGGGGTTTAGGGTTTGGGTTTCTGGGTTTCCGGGATCGCGAACGGTGGGTGCGCGACGCGAAGGGGTTCGGGTGCGTGACGCGAAGGGGTTCGGGTGCGCGACGCATTTGGGTTCGCGAAGGGGTTCGGGTGCGCGACGAGTTTGGGTTTCGGATGGTTTGGGAGCGCGACGCGTTTGGGTTCGCGAAGGAGCTCGGGTGCGCGACGAGTTTGGTTTCGCGAAGGTGTTCGGGTGCGCGATAGTTTTGCACATACAAAATATGCACATATACAAAATTAGATATACAAAATTACATACAAAATTATACATACAAAATTACATACAAAATTATATATACCAAATTACATACAAAATTATATATATAATATTATATATACAAAATTATATATACAACAATATATATACAACATTATATATACAAAATTATATATACCAAATTACATAAAAAATTATATATAAGCATATATATAATAACAAATTATATATAACAAATTAAATAACAAATTAAATAACAAATTATATACCAAATTATATAACAAATTATATACCAAATTATATAACAAATTAAATACCTAATTATATAACAAATTAAATAATAAATTAAATAACAAAATGTAAACAGAAATCGACCGAGGGGCTCGGGTGCGGGCGACGGCGGCGGGTGCGGACGAGGGGCGGCCGCCGACGAGCGCGGGCGAGGGGGCAACGGGCGGCGTGGACGAGGGCGCGGACGAGGGCGCGGATGCGGGCGCGACGGGCTACGGGCGGCGCGGGCGAGGGCACTGGCGAATGGCGGTGACGCGGGCGACGGCGGCTCGGGCGACCGGCGACGGGGACGGGCGACGGGCGCGGGAGCGGGACCGGCGGCGGAGGCGGGCGAGAAATGCAAGAAGTGAGGAGGGGAGAGCGGGCGAACGGTTACATGGGGCAGCGCCTTTAGCACCTTGTGAGGGTAAGACCCGGTGCTAAAGGCTCATTAGCATCGGGTCTTTCCTTCACTCGGTGCTAAAGGCCACCACATTAGCACCGGGTGGATACAACACCCGGTGCTAATGAGTCTTTAGCACCGGGTGTAAGCACACCTGGTGCTAAAGAGGTGCCCGGGGTGCTAAAGGCCACCACATTAGCACCTGGTGCTAAAGAGGTGCCCAGGGCGGCAACTAAAATCCTGGGCACCTTTAGCACCGGGTGTTGGATCTACCCGGTGCTAAAGGGTTAGGATTTCAGTTGCCGCCATTTTTTCATCCAAATCGACAATTAGCACCGGGTCTTTTTTCTATTTCTATTACTTTACTTTATTCGTAAATAAATAAAACAAAGCTCTTTAAAATTGTTAGAAAATTCTAGAAAAACATTAGGAGTTACTAGAAAATATTAGAAATTAATATAAAATCCTAGAAAATCGTAGGAATTACCATTTGCTTTCATTTTCTAGTAATTATTAAATGAAGCTCTTTATTTCTAAATAATAATTTTGTAGAAAACAAAGCCCTTTAAAATTATTAGAAAATTCTAGAAAACAGTGGGAGTTACTAGAAAATATTAGAAAATAATAGAAAATTCCAGAAAATCGTAGGAATTAACATTTGGTTTCATTGATCGAATGTTGCTACATTTCACGAAAGATGGGCTTCGGGTGGTCATATCTTTTGATGGATCATATGTCAAAATGTTAAAAACTAAAACCACATAAATGCATAACAAATACACGATGTCATTTATATAAATATGAATTTCTGGAACATAGTGGAATTAAATTACACGTCATCATCGTTTACTCGGACACTAATAAACTTCCTCTTTACGAATGTTCCTTGATTGTTATCACGCCGTAGATAGGGTGTCTCCTCCGCCGTTAACAGGATGCTTGGGTCAGCAGCCATCGAGAATGGAGGCAGCCCATCGAGCATATCATAATCTTCCGTCTTGTCCTCAACTCCTACGATTTTTCTTTTTCCAAGAAGAACAATATGACACTTTGGCTCGTCTTGTGGTGGGTCCAATTGCTTACCCACCCCTTTCTTATCCGTCCCTTTCTTTGGTCTGCTAGCCATGTCCTTTACATAAAAAACTTGTGTGACATCTTTGGCTAGGACGAACGGTTCGTCTAGAAACCCAATCTTGTTTAGGTCCACTAACGTCATTCCATACTCATCAACTGTAACACCTCCTGCAGTCAGCTTCACCCATTGGCACTTAAACAGTGGGATCTTCAAAGGTTCGTACTCTAGTTCCCCTATCTCCACTGTTTTGGTTGGTGCTCCTCTTGTCCTGGGCTCTTCTGTAAAATGTATACCCATTGATGTCGTATCCTTGAAATTTTAAGATCGTGGTCGATGGACCCCTAGCTACAAAAGCTAGCTGCGCATCAATGCCCTCGACACCCATCAGACGCTCTCGCAACCAAGCGGCGAAAGTAGTATTGTGCATCCGCTGAATAAAGGCTGCAGACTTTGTTGGATTTTGGTCCCAGAGAATCTTCATGTGCTCCTCGATGTACGGAGCAACTAAGGTTGATTGTTGCAAAACTGTGAGGTGCGCTTTACGAAATGTCTCCATGTCTTTGATTACCATCGATCTTTTCCCTAGTGTGCCCTTTCCACCAAGTCTCCCCTCATAATGTGATACGGGCACACCAATCGGCATAAGATCGTTGACAAAGTCAACACAGAATTCAATGACCTCCTCTGTTTCGTATCCCTTAGCAATGCATCATTCTGGACGAGAACGATTACGGACATACTTCTTTAGCACAGCGAAGAACCTCTCAAACTAGAACCTGTTGTGTAGAAATACTGGGCGCAGTATACGAATCTCTTTGACGAGGTGAACCAATAGATGTGTCATAATATTGAAGAAGGATGGTGGAAATATCATCTCAAAGCTGACAAGACATTGCACCACGTCGTTCTGTAGCTGAACTAAATGATCTGGATTGATCACCTTATGAGAAATTGACTTGAGGAATACACATAGCTTCACAATGGCTTTCCGCACATTAATGGGTAGCACACCCCTGAGTATGACGGGAAGCAGCTGTGTCATCAACATATGACAGTCGTGAGACTTGAGGTTTGTGAACTTGTTATCTTTCATATTTATTATTCCCTTAATATTGGAGGAGTAGCCCGACGGAACCTTGATACTGTTCAAGCATTCAAACATTCTTTCCTTCTCTTCTTTGCTGAGAGTGAAGCTGGCAGGACGCAAGTACTGGCGTCCGTTGTCTCTCTTTTTTGGATGTAGATCATTCTGTTGTTTCAATCGTTTCAGCTCTTGTCGTGCTTCCAGTGTATCTTTTGGCTTCCCATAAGTACCCAGAAAGCTTATCAAGTTCACGCAAAGATTCTTCGTCAGATGCATCACATCAATCACGTTATGGACCTCTAAATATTGCCAATAAGGTAGCTCCCAAAAGATAGATTTTTTCTTCCACATCGCGGCACGACCATCCTCGCCAGTCAGAACAAGCTGGCTTCCGTCTCCCTTTCCAAACACCACTTGTAGGTCCTTTAACATATCAAATACATCTTTTCCACTCTGGTGTCTTGGCTTTGTACGGTGGTCCGCATTCCCGCCAAAATGTAGACATTTCTTTCGTAGCTCATGCTTCGTAGGAAGAAATCGACGATGACCCATGTAAACAACCTTCCTACAATGTTTCAAATACATGCTTTCGGTTTCCTCTAAACAATGAGTGCATGCTTTATATCGTTTGTTTGATTGTCCTGATAGGTTACTTAGTGCAGGCCAGTCATTGATGTTTATGAAGAGTAGTGCTCGAATGTCAAACTGCTCCTGCTTGTCCTGATCCCACATGCTAACACCTTCTTCCTTCCATAGCTGCAAAAGTTCATCAACCAATGGTCTTAGGTAGACTTCGATGTCATTGCCAGGTTGCTTTGGCCCTTGAATAAGCACTGGCATCGTAATGAACTTTCGCTTCATGCAGAGCCAAGGGGGTAGGTTGTAGATATATAAAGTCACAGGCCAAGTGCTATGACTACTGCTCATTTCACCAAAAGGGTTCATTCCATCAGTACTTAAACCAAGCCTCACATTCCTCGTATCAGCATCAAACTCTGGGAATGCTCTGTCGATGTTCCTCCACTGGGATCCATCAGCGGGGTGTCTCAACATGCCATCCTGCTTACGTTCTTCTTTGTGCCATCGCATTAGTTTGGCATGCTCTTTGTTCCTGAACAAACGCTTCAGACGGGGTATCAGAGGAAAATACCACATCACCTTCGCAGCAATTTTTTTCTTACAACGCTCCCCCACAACCTCACCAGGGTCATCCCACCTTATCTTGTATCGTGCGCAACTGCAAACTGGACAACAATCCAAGTGTTCGTATTGTCCGCGATAGATTTCAGCGGAGATGTGTGGATATGCAGTCGATGGACTGGGGTTCTACTACATCCCGTATAGTGTCAAAGCAAAGGCACAACCCGAGTCAAAAGCTGCTGTGGTGACAGTGCTTGAGGGCTCAATGACTGCGGCACACATAGTGACCGAACTTGAGCGCCTACTGTCGGGCAGTAAATATTGGGTGGTTGAGGAAAAAAAATACCTACACAACCACATTCCCATCGCGTGCAGAGCTTACGCGTATGGTGTTGTGGGGACGGATGGAGACAAAGTGTGTCCAAGCAAAAATAGAAGTCAAAGAAAGGATGGATAAAGATGTGTACAAATATGAAATTCAAGTGTTGGATCCAGTTTCGTGGTTTATCCGATGAACTACTGGAGGAGATTTCTATCATCTGGGCAGTGGGTTCCATTTTGGGAGTGACTAAGATGGTGGACATGAAATTTACAAAGGCACATGGCGTGGATCGCATACAAGTAGCCGTATTGAACCCTGAAATAATTCCAGAATTTGTGGAAGTAGCAATCGGGGAATATGTTTACGAGTTACAATTCCGAGTCGAAAAGGAGGATACTACTAATAATCCTATACCTATCGACATGGACATCGATCCTGATGTGGATGGCGACAAAAGGGACAATGGGGACAATGACAGAGGCAAGGCGACTGATAAAAATTTGAGTGGCGCATCAGCCCCTAAATCAGCACCTAAAACAACGCCCCCTAGCAGTACAGAACCCTCCCAGAAAAAAGGAAAACAAGTGCCTATGGTAGTGCTTAGTCCATGTGTTAATGGAACAAATTGGACTGCTTCTCGTCTACCAAACTTAGATGGACAAGAAACCGCTACACGTTAGAACAATATCATTGCCAACCCAATTGTTACTCCTACTCGTACCAGTAAAAGGAAGCAACAGCTTCTGATCAAGAATCTATTGAAAGGGTGGCCAAGCTTAAAGCAAAAAAGAATCCGGAAGTCCCACCGTTGCCAGGTACAAATTGTGATTCTTTTTCTTTTAACGCTTTACATGATGATTCTCTTATTGCAAACTTAGGAGGATTCAGGATCAATTTGGGTGCTTGTGAGAGTACTGTTAGTTCTTCAGTTAGGATTTTAAAATCATTGGAAACAGAACATCTGCACGAATCTTTAGTTTTTGGTTTTAGGGATGGTCCTAGTAACCAAGATACTTTATTAGATGAAGAGAAAGAGGAGGCTGAGCTTGATATACTTGAATTAAAAAACCTATGTGGGAATTTAATGGAAGGTTTGAGTGAGGAGAAAGGTGACATAAGTCTATCGACCTCTCATCAACCCAAAAGTCTAAGCTCTAAGAAAAAAGGAAAATCTAGAAAGAAAAGATGAAAGGGATCTTCTGGAATTGTAATGGTTTGGGTGATCCTAAGAAGTACAGGTTCCTCTCTGATCTTACCAATGAAAAAAGTTTAGATTTTATTGCCTTGTCAGAAACCGGAAGGGTTAACTTCACTGATACTTTCCTTAGAAATTTATGCGCAGGGAATGACTTCCTGTGGCATGCGAAACCATCTAGAGGGAGATCGGGTGGTATGCTGGTAGGAGTAAATTTATTAACTTTTGATATTGGTGAAATTGAGGAGGGATATTTTTTTGTTAGGTTTAAGGTTAGGAATAAGGACAGTGCTTTTCAGTGGAACCTCGTGTCCATTTATGGAGTGGCACAAGAAGAATTCAAGGAAGCGTTCCTTACTGAACTAGTTCAAATATGCACAAAAGAAGCTTTACCTATGTTAATAGGTGGCGACTTTAATATCATCAGAGGACCAGAGGAAAAAAAGTAATTCAAACTATAATGACAGATGGTCTTTCTTGTTTAACACTATCATTGATGCGTTTAATCTTAGAGAATTGGCTTTGTCTGGTCGCAAATTCACCTTGGCAAATAATTTACAGAATCAGACATTTGAGAAATTGGACAGAGTTCTAGTTTGTACCGATTGGGAAGCAAGTTTTCCGCTTACCACAGTTAAAGCCTTGACTTGTGAATTATCAGATCACAAGCCCCTATTTATAAACACAGGGGACAAATCCTCACTAGCCAAAATCCCCATGTTAAAATTTGAATTGGGATGGTTGACTAGAGATGGGTTCCAAGACATGGTGCGTGAGGTCCGGCAAAGTGCGAGTGGTGGCCATACTTCGTTGGAGAATTGGCAAGCAAAAATCAGGAGATTAAGACAATATCTAAGGGGTTGGGCTAAGAATACTAGTGGTGCTTATAAGAAAGAAAAGAATGATTTGTTAGACAAACTAAATATTTTGGATAAAAAAGCAAAAAACTCATGCCTTGACCAAGATGAGCTGGACTTTAAGCATGTCCTCAATGACAGGCTAGCTATTTATTGAGAGAAGAAGATCTTAAGTGGTACCAGAGAGCCAAAGTTCGGAATTTACTAGAAGGCGATGCAAATACAAAATACTTCCAATTAGTGGCTAATGGAAAGCACATGAAATGCATATTTTCCAACTCGAACAAGATGGGGAGAGAATATGCGGTGATGTGGAACTTAAAAAATATATCACCAAGTATTAGAAAAATCTTTTTCGAGCCCCCCAAATATTTCTAATATGTGTTTGGACGAGACTCGGATTGACGACATCCCTCAAGATTCAGAGGCAAAAAATGCTATGTTAATAGATAAATTCACATAAGCGGAGGTAAAAGAGGCAATTTTCTAGATGGAACATAATAAAGCCCCAGGATCTGATGGATTCCCTGTGGAATTTTATCAGGTCTTCTGGGAATTGATAAAGGGGGATCGATTTGATGGCCCTATTTCAAGATTTTCATATGGGCAATTTACCTTTGCACAACTTGAATTTTGGAACAATAATTCTACTACCTAAGTGTAGTGAAGCGAAGCAAATTCAACAATATAGACCTATCTGTTTGTTGAACGTTAGCTTCAAAAATTTTACAAAGGTAGCCACTAATTGGATTACAAAGATAGCACAAAGAACCATTAGACCCTCTCAAACAGCGTTTCTACCAGGTAGGAACATTTTTGGAAGGGGCTGTGATTTTGCATGAAACCTTACATGAACTGCATACTAAAAAGCAGAATGGTATAGTGTTTAAAATTGACTTTGAGAGGGCCTATGATAAGGTGAAGTGGGATTTTCTACAGCAAACTTTAAGAATGAAGGGGTTTTCACCAGTTTGGTGTAGATGGATTGAAGCATTTACTAAAGGGGGTAATGTGGGAATCAAGGTAAATGACCAAGTTGGGACTTATTTCCAAACTAAGAAACACCTTTATGCAAGGTGACCCACTATCTCCCATTCTATTTAATATAGTGGTGGATATGTTAGCAATCGTCATTGCTAGGGCCAAAGATAATGGACAGGTAAAAGGTGTGATCCCACATTTATTACAAGATGGTCTATCTATTCTGCAATATGCTGATGATACAGTGATTTTCTTAGACCATGATATTGCTCAAGCAAAAAACATGAAGTTACTACTATGCGCTTTTGAGCAATTATCTGGTTTAAAAATCAATTTTCACAAAAAGTGAAATTTTTTGCTTTGGACAAGTGAAAGAATATGAATATATATATTCACAACTGTTTGGTTGTAAATTAGGTTTGTTCCTGTTTCGCTATTTAGGCATCCCCATGCACTTTAGAAGATTAAACAATATGGACCGGAAAATGGTAGAAGAAATGTTTGAGAAAAGATTGAGTGGTTGGAAAGGAAAGATGTTTTCTGTGGGAGGAAGGTTAGTATTAATCAATTCTGTGCTATCTAGCTTGCCAATGTTTATGCTATCATTTTTTGAGGTCCCAAGAGGAGTCCTAAAAAAGATAGAATACTTCAGGTCAAGGTTCCTCTGACAGTATGACCAACACAAGAAAAAATACAGACTGGCTCAGTGGGAAGTGATTTGTGAACCAAAGGATCAGGGAGGTCCAGACATTTTAAATTTAGATGTCCAAAATAGATGCTTGCTAAGCAAATGGCTATTTAGATTGTGCAATGAGAAAGAATTGTGGTAGGAACTCATCAAGCACAAGTACCTCAAAAACAAACCCTTAGGACATGTGTATAAAAGGCCAGGTGATTCACATTTTTGGTCAAGTCTAATGGGTGTCAAGGATAAATTTCTTAAGTTAGTAACCTTCAATGTGAAATCAGGTGAAAAAACTAGATTCTGGGAAGATATTTGGTTAGGAAATCAGTGCCTAAAATCCAAATACCCCAATCTGTATAATATAGTTCGGAAGAAACAAGCCGCAATTGCATCGGTCTTTAGTTCAAGTCCACTAAATGTATCTTGTAGACGATCTTTAGTGGGCATTAAACAAATAGAATGGCATAGCTTGGTGACGGAGGTTCTTCATGTCAACCTGCATGAGGGTACGGATGTGTTTCTTTGGTCACTAAATAAAAATAGTTCCTTCTCAGTTCATTCAATGTATAAATATCTTATCAATAACGGTGTACGGGTCACACAAGAAATTTGACAAATCAAAATATCATTAAAGATTAAAGTCTTTATGTGGATCTAAAGAAAGGAGTTCTACTGACTAAGGATAATCTAGTCAGGATAAATTGGAATGGAAACATGCATTGTAATTTTTGCAGTCCGGTTGAGTCCATTAATCATCTTTTCTTTGATTGTCTATATGCCAAATTCCTTTGGCGAGCTACACAAATAGTATTTGGGATTCCACCACCAACAAGCGTTGGCAATCTTTTTGATAGTTGGGCAAATTTGGGTGGACAGAAACCGGATCTAAACTTACTGACAGGTGCTGCGGCGTTGTGTTGGACAATTTGGAATACTCGAAAT
Source organism: Echinochloa phyllopogon (assembly GCA_033239725.1). Taxonomy (NCBI): domain Eukaryota; kingdom Viridiplantae; phylum Streptophyta; class Magnoliopsida; order Poales; family Poaceae; genus Echinochloa; species Echinochloa phyllopogon. Next base: position 20,607,610 of record BTCW01000016.1, read on the forward strand.
GAAGTGGTCTTTGAAAAATGTCAACCTACAACTTTTTTGCAGGTTCTTTACAAAGTAACATATTGGCTCCGGTTGTGGGCCAAGTTATAGCGAAGTGAAAGTGCTCAAGATGCCCTCGCTTCAGCATGCCGATCCTTAGAGACAGCTACTCTACGTTTATTCTCTTCACATGGATGGTCCTCTGGCTTAAGAATTGCTTTTTGAGTTTTTAGGTTGTTACGTTACTTTATGGTTATTGGTGTAGCAAATGCTACTGCTCGTAATAATTGGACTGATCTTTTTTTTAAAAAAAAAGTGAAGGCGGATTTATTTCCATTATCTAAAAAAACTGGAACTAGTGCAATCAATATTACATTATCAGATTTTGGCCGGATTCGGATACAAATCCCGTACTGGTAATCGGTAAATTTAGTCTGCTTTACAGTTCAAATACACGAGGTGCGTACATAACAAACAGACCGACATCCAAATTCGATCATGTTTTGGTGAGATACCCGTCGTCTTAATTAGCTTGCTTGCAGAGATTTAATTACTTGTGTTTGATGGAATTGTTGACCACGATCCCGATGATGGCGACGAGAAGACTAAGCAGCGGCGCCATGGCCAAGATGATCCTCCTGTTCCTGTAGAAGAAGGCGTGGATGCCGCTCCTGGTGCTCCTGCTGGCCCGGAGCCGGACGATAGCATCCAGCGTCCTGAGGTACAGGTCCTGGCGCGGCAGCGGGTCGAGGAGGTCCTCGAAGAACTTGACGGTCTGCCGGTCGCTCATGGTGCTGAAGAGTATCCTCTTTGAGCGAAGCTCCTCCACGTCCCTCTCGGCGCGGATGAGCGAGCCGAGGATGGCGAGGTAGGAGCTCACGCCGCTGCGGTCGTCGGACCGGTCCGTCACGCACTCGAGCGCCACCATGTTCAGGAGCCAGCACCGCGGCAGCCAGCTGAGCGAGAGCTGCGGCAGGGAGAGGCGGCCGATCCGCACCACCGCCGGCTCCACGCTCACGCCGGCGACGCGGCACGTGCCGTTGCCATGGATCAGAATCCCGGCCTCCGCCAGCTCGATAGCCGACGTGAAGGGCGCGAACGGCCGGGCGTAGTCGCAGTACCGGATGTCGACGCTGCCGGCGGGCGGCGGCGGCCCGCCGAGGTGCCTCTGGTGGACGAGGTCCAGGAGATGGACCGGGCTCAGCTTGTCCCACGGCGTGCGGAAATGTGCCTCGCGGCCATGGGCGTCGAACTCGAAGTAGTCGAGGATCCTGGCGACGAACATGTCGACGTTGACGGGTCGCAGGCCCATGAGCGCGCGCAGCACGACCCAAGGGATCTGGTTCTCAAACAGCAGGATGTCCTTCATGATGCGCAGCATGCGGCCGTGCGTCCAGGACCAGTGCTCCAGCCCTTGCGGGTAGTCTCTGGTGAGGATAGCCATCACGGCGAGCAGGAAGCAGCCGTCGACGACCATCATGTAGGCGAACTCGTTGTTGCTGATGTTGTCAAACCTGTCGTTGTAGCAGCTCCGGGCATCCGGCAAGATCGGGCTGACCGCCTCCAGGAACCGCGGCACGGCCGCCTCGACGGGGTCGTCCACCGCCAACGCGCTGCGGCAGAACTCGTGCGCCACGGCCTCCTTGACCTCCTCCATCTCGACGAGGTGCGGCTCGTGCTCGGAGCGGTGGTGGTAGGGGCCGATGGAGACGACGTCCGGGACGAAGTAGCGCTTCTCGAGGCCGCCGGCCCGCACGCTCTGCGGCACCTTCTGGATGATGAGCGGCCGGTTGTGGCGCTCCTGCGCCAACCTGCGGAACGACGCGTTGCTGGCGGAGAGGCGGGATGGCAGATCCAGCTGCTCACGAGGGACCAGGCGGTTCTCCGGGTCGTGGAGGTGATCCATGGCCGAGTTCCGACTAATGACTGACGCGACGCCCAGTTTGCAAGTTGCATATACTTTCGCACGGGATGGGACGGGACGATATATATAAGACATAAATAAATATATATATATATAACATATAGTCTATGGCCGGACATAGAATAACTATTCTATAGCCACTTTGAGTTACTATAATTACTATAGTAATTCACGAGATATTAGTAACTTTTTACTAAGTAATTTACTATAATATAATGGTAATATCTCTATGTGTGTTATATTAAACCAATTACCATAAATATGTATTAAAATTATAGTAAATTACTACATAAAACTACAGTAAAAAGAGGTGGCTACAGAATAACTATTCTATGGCCGGCTACAGAGTATACCTACAGTAAAACGAGGTGGCTACAGAATAACTATTCTATGGCCGGCCACAGAGTATACCTTATATATATATATACATACTAGGTGATACCGCGTTGATACGGAAATTTGTTAAACAAAATTTTAAAGTGAAATATGAAAGTATAAACGTCAAAGTGATTGTATTGCAACGTTCTTTAGTAAATACATGAAAGTATGACTGATCATACATGTAATTTTTACTCCTGTAATTTGTAATTGCTACTCACAAAAATGTGGCCACAGAAAATCGATTGAAGAATAAATAGATGGTCTAGTGGATGATGACATGGCTTATAGTGGATAGTGATATGACCCATAGTTGATGATGACGTGGAATGGTTGCACGTTGAGAGAAATCCAACCATAGGAGTATAAATTATACAGGTTATATAGATACGTAAATAAAAGCTGTAGGCCAGGGACGACGTGAGACACCATGACCGAGTCCTCTTGGCATGATTGCATAGGTGTCCTTTGTCGTTTTGTGCTTGATGACATTTACGCTCTGGTAGCGCAAATGCAATCGGAAACTAATAACGGAAAGCAATGCTACTGGTAATAACGACGGTTGGAGCAGATCCTTGACTTTGTTTGGTTCAACTTGTTTTGGTTTTGGTATAAATTGTGAGATTCATTCAATGAAGAGAGTTGGTTCAACTTGTTCCAAATTTTTTGTTCGAGTTGCAACCCCAAGTGTCGATAGTGACAGTATCAAGAATTGGGCATGTAACGTTGTACATGATGTAGTAGTTCCATGTAATAAATTAAACAAAAAGGAAAGGGAGTTTGTTTCAAAAAAAAGCCAAAAGGGGGGGGGGGGGAAACACCAGTACTTGTCATGGTGATTTTTACTAGGGCTGTGTTTAGATGAGGTGAAAAGTGGGTGAAAAAGTCACATCGGACACTGTAGCGCACTGTAGCACTTTTCATTTGTTTATGGTAAACATTGTCCTATCATAACCTAACTAGGCTCAAAAGATTTGTCTCGTCGTGTACATCAAAACTATGCAATTAGTTTTTATTTACCCACGTTCAGTGTTCCATGCATGTGTCATTTGCTATATTTAATGTTTCAATGTGACGTTGATGTGATGTCGATGGGATGGAAAATTTTGGAATTCAAGGGAACTAAACACAGCTTAGTAGACAAATGAATCTATCCACACAACCAATCCGATCATATACTTCTCTCATCATATCAAAGCGTTGTTCAGACTAGTTGTTAGGTATTATATGATTTATCGTATAGATTATGGGGAAGTAGAAAAGTAGTGGTTACATGGGTGTGAGATTCCATGCATGATGCATTCTAGGAAGAGTTTACTAACTATGCTTAGGTATTCCATGGCATTCCAAGAAAAGTAGAGGTTGGGCAGCAACTTGTATTTTTTTTACAAGCGAGATTTTAAACCTGTAAAACCATGTGCGCTAGGAATTCCTTGTATATATTTAAGCTTAAAATTTGCTGTTTGGACAGAACAAACCCTGCAGCTCAGCGTAAAAGGTCCTGACTTTTCGATGGACAACACAAGCAAATAATAATGATCACCAAACACAGAGTTACATAATTTGAAAAATCAAGAACAATGCAAGGTCAGGCAGGGGCGGAGCCAGTATTCGAGCATAGTGGGGATCGGTACCAAGAACCGAGTTGAGAAGGCTTGAAGCAATAACTGGCCTAACAACTACAGTTTATTGTGGATAATAATTTTGATCTATAGTGCTATTTAGTTGTGATTTCATCGACAATTAGTTATAAATTTTAGAAGTTAACTATGAATGTATATTGATTTCGCTCCAAAGTAGCTTGGAGTGGTAACACAAAACACGAAAAAAAAGGAAATATATTAGATGGTATATTTTGAATTAAAAGCTTGCTTCTCTTTACGATGGGGAAATTATGATGCAATGTTTGGAAAAGTAAATGAAAAGAGAAATTAATTGTAAAAACTATAAGCACACAAATAATATTGGATATCCTTTGTATAAACGTCTAAAGCATTGTTAAATTGGAGAAAAGTTGGAACCAATTATGGCATCATCATCAAAAGATTAATTAACCTTACTTTGAAGCAGCAACAACGATTCAGTAGAGTGGTAGACAAGTTAGTCCTGATCTATTATCACAATTAGTCAAACGAAGGCCGTGTGGTGTCTACAACTGGGCGGTAGAGAGTATAAATGAGAGGCAAAAACAAACCGGTGTCCATTATTTTTTTTAGAAAGTGATGTCCATTATTAATGAGAGCTTAACTTTAAATAAATATGGGCTTGGACTATAATAATTTATATTTAGCTTCATCATGTTATGCATACTATAGTATGTTTAGTACTGCAATTCTACTTGTACCGGTGGGCTGCTGTTGGGCTACCGTGATCTTGAGGGGGGACCATGTAGGCTAATTCTAGTGATTAGCAGTTGTTATTAGGGGGCCTGTTGCGCTAAAAAAAATTAGGGGGCCTGTTGGTGTGTTACTGGAGCAGTTGTTATCCTTTGCTGCTGCTGCGAGATTCCCAAATCGTGGTTTACTTCTACTTCTAAACCTGATTGTTATTTACCCAAATCGTGGTTTACTTCTACTTCTAAACCTGATTGTTATTTATTTGGGAAAAACAATTGTGTTGCAAAAGGGGAGAAAATAAGAAAAGAACACTTGTAGGACCTTCCACCGCATACCCGCAAGCTAGGACGTGTAGGAGTGCAAACCTATGATCAACAAAATCGGTGGATGAGTTTCGGGGTGAAAAAGCAAATTATTAACCATGGTAGGACATGAAACAATTATAATGTGCCAAGTGGCAGATCCACGTCCCGGGCTAGCACTACCGGAAAACGCAAATTTACCGTGCGTCTAAATATTTGCCCGCTTTATATCGGGTGCACGTCAAAGCTCTACATTTGCCGTGCGCAAGAGCCCAAACGCACGGCAAAAGCATGGCATACGGCATAATCTCCTTTCACCGTGCGTCGTATACAAAGCGCATGGCAAACAAACACTTTGTCGTGCATCGGTCAACGAGCGCACGGTAAACAACCTGGCACGTGCGCGGCACCTGCGCCGTCCGCCCGACGAGGGACGGCCGGCGACGGCCGTTAATGTTTGCCATGCGCCCCTCTCACCGCGCACGGCAAACATTAACGATGTGCAGCACGTGCCACAGCCGGCCGGATGACGCACATGTTTGCCGTGTGTTTACATTAGGTGCGGCAAAAATATACGTTTGCTGTGCATTGTACACGCATGGCAAAAATATATGGTTGCCATGCGTTTCACGCTAGCGCACGGCAAAGGTAAAAAAAAGTTTGATTTTTGTGCATCTTTCTGTTTATCTACTACAAAAATGTTATTTGATACTACATACTCCAGTTATATACATTTCTTGATATGTTTACTATTTTTAAGAATTTTCTGTCTTTTAAAGGATTTATTTCGTTGAAGTAAAATTTGAACCGCAAGTGCATGAAATAATAGAGTAAAGTTCGTGAAACCTAATATTCATATAATTGAGTCATTTTTAAGACCTTACCCATAAAATTATATGAAATTATGAACATTTTATTAGCTAAGCATGAAGATCCACGTGCGACTGAATTGTTTTTAATTATATAAAATGCAAACAAAGTTTGAAAATCATGGAATTTGTCCAGAGCTTATGATATCCTACGTGGAGGTTGTGGTAAATCATTGATAAGATTTTGAACAATTATCTCAGGAGACGTTTCGGAATGTTAGAGTCACGTGATTAGATTTTGTAGTCTTAGAAAAGTGCATAATGGATGTTGACTTCACAACTTTTTGTGTAGTGAACGTACAACATAGATTATGATAATTTTTCGCATCCATTTGATAATTTATGATAATTTTTCGCATCTATTTGATAATTTTAGTATATTAACTCTAATTTTAAAATTTTAATGGATACAAATTAAAATTTTAGCAATAAGTTAATGAAAAAAGTGGTTGTAAAAATGATATCCGTGTTGTTGGCTGTAATGGTAAGCTGTAAATGAGCATTGAAATAAAAATTTGAATTTAATGTTCACTTAAATTTGAATTTGAGAGTTTGCATGAAATAATGGAACCAGTATTTGCCGTGCACCCCTGACCAAGGCGCACGGCAAACAAGAGACTACACGGCCAGGCCCACGTGGCTGAGACGATGCGCCTCGGTCATGGGCGCACGGTCAGCCATGTTGGCCTGCTAGTTTTTGCCGTGCGCCCCTGTCCTTGGCACACGGCAAAGTATGGCAGCCTCAGCAGCTTTACAAAACGTTTGTCGTGCGCCTCAGATCTAGGCGCACGGCAAACGTGGCCACAATAAACCGTCGCGCGCCGCCCGCGCCGACGCCATTCTCTCCCTCCTCACGCCGCCCGCCTCCGCCGCCACCCCAACGTCGCCCGCCTCCGCCGCCGTGATGCCCTTGGTGGCGCTGCTCCTCCCCGCCCGCGGCGCCCTCCCCACCCCGACGCCGCCCGCCTTCACCGCCCCGACGCCCTCGGCGGCGCTGCTCCTCCCCGCCCTGACGCCGGGCGCCTCTGCCACCCCGATGCCCTCGGCGACACTGCTCCTCCCCGCCCGCGGCGGCGCCCTCTCCGCCCCGACGCCACCAGCCTCCGCCGCCTTGACGCCCGCGGTGCTCTTGACGGCGATTCCCTTCCCCGCCCGCGGCGGCGCGCCTCCCCGCAGCCGCACCCCTCCCTGCGGTCCCCGTCCCGGCCGCGGCGGCGCACGGCTCACGGCCGGCCGGCCGTTCGCCCTCGTCCGGCGCTACGGCAGCTCTGCAGGTACGTTTTTTTTAATTTACTTATTTAGTTTAGTAAATTAAGTAGTTTAGTAAATTAAGTAGTTTAGTTAAATTAGTTTAGATTATATAGTTATATTAGTTAGCATTAGCAATTGTATATAGTTTAGTTTAGTTTATAGTTTATATATTTAGTTTAGTTTGTATATTTTAGTTTAGTTTATATAGTTTAGTTTAGTTTAGCTTAGTTTATATAGTTTAGTTTATATAGTTTAGTTAGCAATTATAGATATACAATTTTATCTTGTCATACATATCAATTTTAGGGGGAGATGACTTCTTTGCGGCACTTGGACGTTGGAGGAGGAGGAGGAGGTCGAGATCGCCAGTGAGCCCCTATAGGTGAGCCTCGTGGCGTGCGATGCATGCCTTGTGTCCGGCCATCAAGCCGTGGGAAGATCACTGTTGTGTAGCCTGACCTTCGTGTTGTGGCTTGTTTTTTGCAGGTTTTGGGGTTTTGGTAACCTCCCCGCATAGGGGAGGTGCTGCCGAAATTTTAAATAGACACTAAGCGTTGGTCTAGTTTTGCAGGAATTCTCCCATAGTCGCAGCCACCGCCGAAGGAGGAGTAGAAGGCATTGGAGGCCTCGTTAAGCCTGTCTTGCCGTCCGCCCCCGCCTCGCCATCGAGTAACTAGGTGAGGACATGCAAAACTCCCCTATTTGCGCATCATGCACGTAGATTAGGTAATCTAGTTAGGTGTCTCCCGTTCGAAAGAGATACGGTTGCAAATATGCATATGCTTGCATATTTATGACCATATCTATTTCGAATTGTCCACGCTTTTTGGATAGCCTAAGGATGTGTAGATAGGTTTAGTTTTCTTGATCTGCTCCGATCGGGGACAGAGTTTCGGCATCACCTCCCCGTTGTTCTCTGGATACACAATCTCCTTGTCTGGACGTGTATCTGGAGAACAGCGGGGAGTTGCTGCCGAAATTCTGTCTTGGATAGGAATAGAGCATGGAAACTAACCCCGTCTACACATCCTCGAGTGGCATTAGGACCTATCTTTACCTATTAGAGCATGATAGACATCGTGTATATGCAAACGGTTTTTATATCACTTGCTCATACGTATGTTAAAGGATGGATAATCATAAGTGGATGTACACGGGTTGGAGAAGTAATCGTGATTGGACCGATGAATTCATAAACAAGGTCAATGATTTCCTGAACAAGGCACTTGACAAAAGACAGCGTAAAGCGTCGTGTCCCTGCAGAAATTGTGAAAACAAGATAGACCAGCCTCAGCTCCAAATGGGTCAACACATTTGCAGATATGGGTTATGTCAAACTATACCCGGTGGATCTGTCATGGTGAAGCCCATCATGCGAGAGACCAGGTCATCAGGCAACGCATCGATGATTATGAAGCTGATGCTGGGTGCGGAGACGTGTTAGATGACTATCATCAAGCACACTTCGATGGAGGGCCATGATAAGGAGGATCCTCCAGAGGCAACCGCAAAGGTTTATTACGATATGTTGTCAAGTGCACATAAACCACTTCACGACCACATTGGTGTGTCTCAACTGGATTCCATCGGCCGCATAATGCCCTAAAGTCTAAATTTGGCATCAGTCGAGACAACTTTGATGAAATGGTAGTAGTTTTTGGCAGCCTGCTGCCGAAAGGTCACAATCTGCCATGCAATATGTATGACACACAAAAGATGCTTCGTGTACTTAAGATGCCATACGATGCGATAGATGCTTGTACAAAAGGATGCGTCTTGTTTTGGAAAGAACATGCAGATGCAAAGTACAACCCGAAATGTAAGGCATCTAGGTACCTGGAGGTAGATTTCGGTGATGGTAAAAAGAGGCAACTCTCCATTCTAGTGAAAATCTTACGTTACCTTCCATTCATACAGAGGATCCAACGGATTTACATGACCATGGAATCCGCGAAACAGATGACATGGCACAAACATGGCATACGATACCGTCCCAAAAACATGGTACATCCAGCCGATGCTGATGCTTGGAAATATTTTGACATTCGACATAGTGAGAGAGCTGAAGAAGCTCGAAATGTACGTGTTGCACTGGCAACAGATGGGTTCAATCCTTATGGAATGACGGCTGCACCACACACTTGTTGGCTTGTGTTTGTTATCCCGCTGAATCTCCCCTCCGTCCTCGTCTTTCAGCGACAGTTCATATTCTTGTCGTTGATAATTCCTGGATACCCAGGGGAGAATATGAGTGTGTACATGGAACCTCTTATTGTTGATTTGCTCCGTGCTTGGGAGGACGGGGTAGACACATATGATTGAGCTACAAAGACAAGCTTCAAAATGCGAGTGTGGTACATAAACCACTTCATGACCACATTGGTGTGTCTCAACTGGATGCCATCGGCCGCATAATGGCCCTAAAGTCTAAATTTGACATCAGTCGAGACAACTTTGATGAAATGGTAGTAGGTTTTGGCAGCCTGCTGCCGAAAGGTCACAATCTGCCACGCAATATGTATAACACACAAAAGATGCTTTGTGTACTTCAGATGCCATACGATGCGATAGATGTTTGTACAAAAGGATACGTCTTGTTTTGGAAAGAACATGCAGATGCAAAGTACAGCCCGAAATGTAAGGCATCTAGGTACCTAGAGGTAGATTTCGGTGATGGTAAAAAGAGGCAACTCTCCATTCTAGTGAAAATCTTACGTTACTTTCCATTCATACAGAGGATCCAACGGATATACATGACCGAGGAATCCGCGAAACTGATGACATGGCACAAACATGGCATACGATACCGTCCCAAAAACATGGTACATCCAGCCGATGCTGATGCTTGGAAATATTTTGACATTCGTCATAGTGAGAAAGCTGAAGAAGCTCGAAATGTATGTGTTGCACTGGCAACAGACGGGTTCAATCCTTATGGAATGACAGCTGCGCCACACACTTGTTGGCTTGTGTTCGTTATCCCGCTGAATCTCCCCTCCGTCCTCATCTTTCAGCGACAGTTCATATTCTTGTCGTTGATAATTCCAGGATACCCATGGGAGAATATGAGTGTGTACATGGAACCTCTTATTGATGATTTGCTCCATGCTTGGGAGGACGGGGTAGACACATATGATTGAGCTACAAAGACAAACTTCAAAATGCGAGTGTGGTACATAAACCACTTCACGACCACATTGGTGTGTCTCAACTGGATGCCATCGGCCGCATAATGGCCCTAAAGTCTAAATTTGGCATCAGTCGAGACAACTTTGATGAAATGGTAGTAGTTTTTGGCAGCCTGCTGCCGAAAGGTCACAATCTGCCACGCAATATGTATGACACACAGAAGATGCTTCGTGTACTTAAGATGCCATACGATGCGATAGATGCTTGTACAAAAGGATACGTCTTGTTTTGGAAAAAACATGCAGATGCAAAGTACAGCACGAAATGTAAGGCATCTAGGTACCTGGAGGTAGATTTCGGTGATGGTAAAAAGAGGCAACTCTCCATTCTAGTGAAAATCTTACGTTACCTTCCATTCATACAGAGGATCCAACGGATATACATGACCGAGGAATCTGCAAAACAGATGACATGGCACAAACATGGCATACGATACCGTCCCAAAAACATGGTACATCCAGCCGATGCTGATGCTTGGAAATATTTTGACATTCGTCATAGTGAGAAAGCTGAAGAAGCTCGAAATGTACGTGTTGCACTGGCAACAGATGGGTTCAATACTTATGGAATGACGGCTGCGCCACACACTTGTTGGCTTGTGTTCGTTATCCCGCTGAATCTCCCCTCCGTCCTCGTCTTTCAGTGACAGTTCATATTCTTGTCGTTGATAATTCCTGGATTCCCAGGGGAGAATATGAGTATGTACATGGAACCTCTTATTGATGATTTGCTCCGTGCTTGGGAGGACGGGGTAGACACATATGATTGAGCTACAAAGACAAACTTCAAAATGTGAGCGTGGTACATAAACCACTTCATGACCACATTGGTGTGTCTCAACTAGATTCCATCGGCCGCATAATGGCCCTAAAGTCTAAATTTGGCATCAGTCGAGACAACTTTGATGAAATGGTAGTAGTTTTTGGCAGCCTGCTGCCGAAAGGTCACAATCTGCCACGCAATATGTAGGACACACAAAAGATGCTTCGTGTACTTAAGATGCCATACGATGCGATAGATGCTTGTACAAAAGGATACGTCTTGTTTTGGAAAGAACATGCAGATGCAAAGTACAGCCCTAAATGTAAGGCATCTAGGTACCTAGAGGTAGATTTCGGTGATGGTAAAAAGAGGCAACTCTCAATTCTAGTGAAAATCTTACGTTACCTTCCATTCATACAGAGGATCCAATGGATTTACATGACCGAGGAATCCGCGAAACTGATGACATGGCACAAACATGGCATACGATACCGTCCCAAAAACATGGTACATCCAGCCGATGCTGATGCTTGGAAATATTTTGACATTCGTCATAGTGAGAAAGCTGAAGAAGCTCGAAATGTATGTGTTGCACTGGCAACAGATGGGTTCAATCCTTATGGAATGACGGTTGTGCCACACACTTGTTTGCTTGTGTTCGTTATCCCGCTGAATCTCCCCTCCGTCCTCACCTTTCAGCGACAGTTCATATTCTTGTCGTTGATAATTCCTGGATACCCAGGGGAGAATATGAGTGTGTACATGGAACCTCTTATTGATGATTTGCTCCGTGCTTGGGAGGACGGGGTAGACACATATGATTGAGCTACAAAGACAAACTTCAAAATGCGAGTGTGGTACATAAACCACTTCACGGCCACATTGGTGTGTCTCAACTGGATGCCATCGGCCGCATAATGGCCCTAAAGTCTAAATTTGGCATCAGTCGAGACAACTTTGATGAAATGGTAGTAATTTTTGGCAGCCTGCTGCCGAAAGGTCACAATCTGCCACGCAATATGTATGACATACAAAAGATGCTTCGTGTACTTAAGATGCCATACGATGCGATAGATGCTTGTACAAAAGATTGCGTCTTGTTTTGGAAAGAACATGCAGATGCAAAGTACAGCCTGAAATGTAAGGCATCTAGTTACCTGGAGGTAGATTTCGGTGATGGTAAAAAGAGGCAACTCTCCATTCTAGTGAAAATCTTACGTCACCTTCCATTTATACAGAGGATCCAACGGAGTATGGTCTATTTTGCGGCTAGTGTGTCCATGGAAAGTTTCCATGCCCAGTATGTAAGGCAGCTTTTAGGTTCATCTGGTTGAAGAAGGGTGACAAATATTCTTGTTTCGACTTACACCGACAATTCCTCCCTATGGAGCATCCATTCAGACAAGACACCAAGAAGATGGGATACCAGGCAATTTTGTGATAGACTTAACCAAAGCGATCGAAATAGAAGTAGAAGACGATGAAAGTGGTGATGACTCGGGTGTTGGAGATGAGGTTAATAATGAGAGGGACGTAGAACTACTTGAGAAAATACAATTAGGGATTGATGAAGACATTTCTTCATTGGATTAAGAGCCTCATTATCTGGACATGCATGATAGTGATGATGATACTTATCATCCAGATAATCCCGATCAAGATGTTTATTTCTAATACATGTATGTTTCGATATCATGTTTGTGTATTCTTTCTCTTTTGCAATATCATGTTATTTTTACTCATTATGTATTCTTTATTTGTTTACTGGGTTACTGACTGTTTTCTGGTTTAATTTCAGGTGATAGAACAGAGATGGTGGGCGGCGGCCTTGCGCATAAGTGCGCCTCCGAGTACACAAGAGTCATGAGGTCACTCGACTTACCTGATGCTTCTGCTCTGGGTAAAGGCAAGGGTCGAGGGAAGGGTGGCCCTAACAAGGGTATAAAGAAGGACCGAGCGCAAGGGCGGCTGGAGGAGGAGGAGGAGGAGCACCAGGAGGACGGGCAGGGGCAGGGGGTGGAGGATGAGGAGTATGCCTCCGATGCCCCAGTTGGTGTTCACTCCGTCTTCGGCTACGTTTCTGACAATTCCTGTTGTGAGTTACTTGACAACCTCGCTTCATTTCAATTAAAATCTCTTAGAGACCTAGAGATAGTAGAGACTTAAAGAAATGACATAAAAACTTAGATAATTCATATTATAACTTAGAGAACTTGATTGTTATATCACATGCAAAATACTCTATTTTTTGTAGAATCAATCGGCGGCATCGAATAATGTCGAAGTGTCTCCGGCCGTGTCACCGGGGTTGAACCCACAATAGTTGTTCCCTCCTATGATCGTCGCCCCACCGCCCCCGTTCCAGCCACCTCCTACTCAGTGAGCTCGTATTTCTGAACATGTCTATAGACTTGAATAATGCTTGTCGATGAACTATGGACTTTGTGGATGAATTGTGAACTTGTTTGTGTACTCGAACACTCATCGTTGTCAAATTTGTGTATTTATTTATATTTCTGTGTTTATTGATGGTTATTGTGATATATATATATCATGCTTGTGATGATTTGTATGACATATATATGATGCTTGTGAAATTTGATTGAGGGGGGTACTTTTAAACGTGAAAAACCAAAAAATGGAAAATTTAGGTCACTTTGTCGTGCACGGAACAGTGGACGCACGAAAACTGACCATTCCTGTGCACCAGAATGGCACGTTTGCCGTGCGCTATACAAGACGCATGGAAAAAAGACCGTAGTTTGCAGTGCGCCTCTTGGCCGGCGCATGGCAAACGTGGCATTTATTGCCGTGCGCCAGCCTGGTGGCGCACGGTAAACCCTCAAACTTTGTCGTGCGCCAAGGGCCGCTGCGCACGGCGAAGCCCCCACCCTGTGGCGTCAACCCCACACCGTCAGCCCCCGTGCCGTCATGCGCCGTCACGCGACGGTAGGCACTTTCTTTTTGCTGTGCGTTGTTACCATCCGCGCGATATAAAGCGCATGGAAAATACTTGTTTGCCGTGCTTTTGGCTGTCGTGTAGCCTTTTGCCGTGTGCATGGGCTAAAAACACACGTCAAAGACTTTGTTGTGCATTTTTAGGCCTTTGTCGTGCGCCTCGGACGCACGGCAAATGCCTTGTCTCCGGTAGTGTAGGGGTGCTGCAGCCCGGGTCTAGACCGTAATGTTTTTCTTAACCGAAATCAGCGGGGAATGCCCCTACCTATTTTTTATATTATTTTTTATTTTAAACCTAGTAAATTCGCTCCCACAGGAAGTCGAACTTAGGTCCACTCCGTGCTACTCAAGTGCTCTAACCACTATTCTAGAGGCATTTTCACGACTGTAAAGCTCTTACTCCCTCTGTTCTAAATTATAGTCATTTGGCTTTTTTTACCACAAGTTTGACCACTCGACTTATTCAAAATTTTGTATAAATTATCATATTTTTTGTGATGGCTTGCTTTATTATAAATATTCTTAAAAATGACTTAAATTTGACTATATTTACACAATTTTTTGAATAAGATAAGCGGTCAAATTTGTGGTAAAAAAGTCAAACAACATTGTGCAGTACAAATCAGCTGATAATGCTTCAAATTAGCCATAAAATTTCCATATACGTTCAGATATTGACCATTAGCTGCGATTCTGGATCAGTCCCTAGATATGTGTACTATCGGTGCAGCCTATTTATCACCTTACTGTTTTCCCAGTGTATCAAGCAAGCTAAGTGAGGACTTTGAGCGATTGCTAGGGCCATGCAACTACACCGGTATTGGTTCCAATGGAAACAACCAGTAGAGAATTATCTGGGCCTTGCAACTCACACCGCGGCTCACCACCAAAACTGCTCGACTCCCTCCGCCCGAGCCTTGGTCTTCCCCAAGATCTCGCCGCTAGCAAAACCAATCTGTTCGCCCGAATCAGCCGGGCTACCGCCCTAGCTCCCTTGGTGGTTACTCCATCCAAACCACCATCAAGCCACTATAAATACAGTGTCCAAGTTCCCGGATCAAGACACACTCAAGCCAAGGAGCTCATTCTCCACTTCTTTATAGTAGAGTTAGGATAGTAAGTCCGGGAGTTAGAGTTGAGTCGAGTTGTGCCACGGAAGTTCCGGAGTCGTCTTCAGAAGCTCTGGTATGAGCTCTTGTATCTTTTCCTTTCCTTTTATAGACTTTGAGTTATCGATATAGAATATCTTTATCATCTTGTCTTTGTCATTTATAGCTTGCTTCTACTTTATTCTAGTTGCATTTGTATCGTGTTTAGACTATAGTCAGTTGTAGTTCTAGTGCTTTTAGATCATGTTTAAGTCTTTGTCTTAGTTGGTACTTTGATCTTGCTCAATACTTGTGGTGAATTGTCACTGGGGTATTGACGAGGTGGCTTGTTCTTGCTAGCAGAGTAGGTAGTTGTTGACTAGTGTAGGATTGGTTCCTAGACTAGACAATAACCATAGTTTGCCCCCGATTCAGTGGAGGTGGTAGCCGTTAGGTGGTGACAGCCCTATACGGCCTACTTAGCCATCACGTTCATCTCAGCCTAAGGGATCTCAGAGTGCAGGATTGGTGGCACCCCTTCTCATCCACTTCTGTGTGTCACTGGTTCTGTTGTCCCGAAGCTAAGACTTTAGAGTTAACCCTGACCTCCAAGTGCTGGCACCTCAGCCACTGCATCTCTTGACTCCAGTGACATAGATAGATAAAGTACCTAGGAATCCACTATCTCTTCTCGTTGTCCTCCCAGCTATCTAATCCTTCTCTTTCCTATCCGAGCCCCCCTTGAGCTGTGTGTCACGGTATAACCATTCCTATCCTTTACCATTATCCCCCGTCTTGTTAGTAGTGTACCCTTCTCTGATAGTCTTGAATATCTGTTTACTAGTACTCTTGCCAAAGCTTCCCTGCGGAAATATAAATTACGATACCTCGGATTACTCCATGGTGAAGTGCTATAGCGGTAATTCTGTGTGCTTGCAGAATATTCATATATTTTACTGAGCCATAAGAAAAAACACTGAAACACTTATTACCCTGGTACCAGGATTCACAATCTAGATATTGGATCATAAGAAGTGCCAACAAGCATTTCAGAAGCCGCTCATTCCGACGAACCCAATCATTCCCGTCGTTGACTCAGCTTCTTCGAGTGAGAACGTGCGAGTCGGACCAGCTCCGCCAGTTGGACATGGTAACTTCGAGCTCAAGCCATCCCTCATCAACATGGTGCACGCCAGCCTGTTCTGCGGCAAGCCACACGAGGATGCTAATGCTCATCTTCAGCATTTCCTAGAGATTTGCAACACCTTCACCATACGCGGCGTAAGTATCAATGCCATTCACCTTCGTTTATTCCACTTCTCATTTTTAGGCAAGGCAAAACAATGGTTTTATGCTACCCTAGAAGCCATAGATTCATGGGATAAGTGCACTAGCGCATTTTTGTTGAAATTTTTTCTGGTTGGGAAAACCAACGCCCTACGGAGTAAAATTGCTAGTTTCCAGCAGTTAAAAGATGAAACAGTCCCAGAGGCATGAGAACGCCTCTAGGACTATATTTCTGCTTGTCCGCACCATGGTATGCAGAATTGGTTCATCATCCAAACGTTTTACCATGGGCTTAAGTGCTCTGCCCTTGAGTATTTGAATGCTGCTGCTTGAGGTTCCTTCTTCTCACTTGAGGAGAACCGTGCAAAGGCCCTCATCAAGAAGATGGTCGAAACCAAGGTTGGACCGATGACCATGCCCACCACGGACCCTAGGAGTTCACCAGGTTGAAGCTCTGGACATTCTCGCTGTCAAGATGGACCTCCTGATGATGAAGCTGGAGGCCCCTGCTCAAGAAACGGTGCAAGCCATGGAAGCTCACATGAGGTGTGAGGTATGTAGCAATGCTGGCCATTCGGAGAATGACTGCCATAAACGCGAGAAGATGCCCACTACATCAACAACTCCAACAACAACGGGTACCGACCTAACAACTACGACAATCAAGGCTAGAATTCACGCCCAAACCTCCCATTCGAGAGGCCTTAACAAGGTAATAACTTTAATTCCATCAATTTTAAGAATCAGCCATCACTTAGAGATCTTGTGCTAGGCCAGGGAAAAGTTAATGAAAATATTAGTAAAAATCTTGCTGCTAATGACAAAATCTTGGAAAGCATAGACTCAAAATTAGATTCATTCTCTTCTACTATGAAAAGTCAACTGAGCTTTAATAAAATGATAGAAACTCAAGTTGCTTAGTTAGCCGCTTCTTTACCTCCATCTGTAGTGGGGACAATTGCTGGGGAACCAGACAATTGCCCCCGTGAAAAGGTTAAGGCGGTCACCATGAGAGGGGGTAAGACCACTCGGGACCCGCCATATCTTAACGGTGCAGGTAAAAAGGCAGCCACTCCGACCAGGGATAGCGAAGAGGAGGAGGCTGTAGCTGAACCTCAGAAAACAAGTCCTCAGAAAGAGGCAAAGACGGCCCCTCACGAATTCTATGACACGACTGTGCTGTCATTTCCCAGAAGATGCCACAAGCCAACGGTGGATGAACAATTCAGCAAATTTGTTGAGGTAATTCGGAAACTCTATATCAACATTCCATTACTTGAAGCTATGCAGGTTCCCACATACGCCAAGTATCTGAAGGACTTCCTCAACAACAAAAGGCCAATGCTGACCACTGAGGTAATCAAACTAACAAAGGAGTGCAGCGCAGCCATTTTGAATGACCTCCCACAGAAAAAGAAGGACCCCGGATTTCCCACCATCACGTGTTCCATTGGGGAGAAACACTTCAACCACGCCTTGTGCGACCATGGAGCAAGCATCAGCGTCATGCTCAAGGTAGTATTTGATAAACTGAACCATAATTCCTTGTCCCCTACTACTATGTATTTGTAGCTAGCGGCTCAGTCGATTCGCTACCCCGCAGGAATAGCCGAAGATATTCTGGTGAAAATCCGGGATTTCTTTGTGCCCGTGGACTTTGTGGTGTATGATATGGAGGTCGACACAAAGACATATCTCATTCTTTGGAGGCCTTTTCTGAGCACCGCCAATGCAAACATCGACGTAGGAGCCGGAAAAATCAACTTGAATATCAATGCTCAGGAGGAAAAATTTGCGTTCAAGGCCAGGGTGGAAAAATGCTCTCAGGTATGTGCATTCCCAAGTCAAAATTTAACTAACCTGAAGCAGGTCAAAGTGGTTGCACCCGAGCCGCAGATGGACAGTCTTGTTGCCGCCATGAGGCAACATTGGGGGCATCAAAGGAACAAGCCCTCTGGAATTCCCCGGAGGAGCCGATTACACCGCCACCAACACCGAAGAAGACCAAGAAGGTGGGGCGGAAGAAGGTTGCATCATCCAAACCACCCACTCCAGGATCAGACGATGACAAAAATAACCGAAGAATAGGAGGAGTCCCGCTCGCGAACTTTAAACACGAGCTCTCGCCGCGAGGAAAACCGATATGTATCTCATGTTTCCCTTCCAAATTTTATTTTCCATCATTGCATTTGCATGTTTCCCTTTCTAAAATAAATGAACCACTTGTGCAATTAATTTGAAAGAGAGTAGAAAATTGCAAGCATGATAAAAATGAATGGAGAGCATGCTGAATTTTATTTCAATTGGGTACATTTTGCAATTCTCATCATATTTACCCTTTTCCAAAGTGCTCCATTTATTTCTTGTTATCACCAACCAGCACAAAACATGTCCACCACACTTCACACGGCTGCACATTCATCAATCACCACAAAACATGACAGCATGGAAGTGACTCCACTAATGTCCACTTTGGTCATGTCAAATTTGCATCTTACCTACCAAAAACCACCAAAGCGCCCATGCCCTAGTGTTGGACCTAGGCCAAATTTTGTGCTGGTGGGAGGCAAGGTGGGCAGCACCCACATGGCCAGTTCGGCCAAACACGCCTGGTTCGGCCAAACCAGGACAGTTCGGCGGAATTAGCGTGCTACCTCCCCTTTGCCTACAAATGTCGGCCATGCTTGCTCTCTCCTTGCACCATCCTATTCTGAAAAAAAAATTCATCCATGAGCTCTCTCTCTCTCTAGTACTTGCTCAAGTTCTTTCTTTAGTTCTTGCTCAAGTTGGTTCACTTGCATTGAAAAAAACACAAAAATATTTTGCTTTGCTCTATCTTTATGCTGAAACTTGAACGTAATTGTGGTGGTTTCCGATGCCCACAAGAACGACTAACCTTTTGTGGTGGTTCTTCATCCCCGCAAGAACGACTGACCCTCGACCGACTTTCTTATTTTGTTTGTGCTAACCCCATATTTTAAGTCCTTCGGGTATTTGTTTCGTTAACTTTTTGCTGGAAGCATGTCGAAGCTCTTCTCCTCTTTCCGACGCTCTGCCCGGCTGAGCAAGCATTCTGGAGAGGAGGATTCTAGGAGCTCCTCGGCACCGTCCCGTGGCTCGAGCTGGATAGAGGTGGATGAGCCAGGAGCAGCCAGCCTGGGCAGAGGCTCTGCCTCAACCCCAGTTCGGCAGCTTCTGAGCGAGGACGACATCGTCCTCCGGACGAACCAGGAGCATGAAGGCTTCAACATGCCATGCCTGAAGGCGTTTGAGGTTACACGTGTCTTCGACCATGACCTGCTCGTAAGGATGGGTATGGATGAAGAATTTCCAAAAGTGGTGGAAGCCATTGGCTGGAGCAACTTTTGTAGCATCGACGAACCAGGTTCATATCTTCTTACCCTTGAGTTTCTTACAACTCTTTCATCAGAAAGGGAGGGTATTTACTTTCGGTTTTTCAACCAAGAGTATTTCTACTCTTGGAGGGATTTTAGTGTGGCTCCGGGTTTTGATCACCGATGTTCTTTAGAGCCCACTAAAGCTTTGAGAAAGTTTAGTCGAGATGGTTTTTGGAAAAAAGATTTCTGGGAACACTAGTTGTACGGATCCCCATACCAACAACATCCATAACCCCACTTTGCGTTTCATGCATCGGTGGTTGGCTATGACAGTGTTCCCGAGATCCGACTTGCATCCAGTCAACGCAGTTGAGTTGCGTTTGCTTTATGCTATGGTTAAGAAGTTGTTGTTTCTCCTGTCCAAGACATTGTTGCCCATTGGTTGTCATATCCCTCTCGTGTAGGTAGTGTGGCGGTGACTTCTCTAGTCACTCGCCTCGCTACCCGGTTGGGCGTTCTCGAGGGCGCCCAACTGAACTTCATTGAGACAGCACGCCCTGTTGTAGATGCCGAACACTTCGTGCAAGGCCACATGATATGACGAGCGTTTGATGGGAACTTGGGCATGATTTATCGCAGCTATACAACCGAAGTCCCTCTACCTTGTGCAGAACTTATGTTGTATGCTGCCCAGAAACTGACCCTTCAATTGAGAACCAGTGTGGACAACTCTCCTCCTTAGAGAGGGCCAGCCCAGCACAATGTTGCAGGAACAGGGCCAGTTACCCGAGGGCGAGCCAGGCGAGATGCTGGGCTCGCCACCTCGCAAGAGCTAGCAAGTCCACCATCGCTACTACACCGACACACTTCTGCTTTCGAGGCAACATACGAGGACTATAATGGTGCTAGGACGTCTGGAGCAGGAGGCTCTAGACAGTCCCAGAATCCAGAGTACTTTGCCTCAGCCCACTGTGATTATACTTAGAGTACGGACTCTGGGTATTCCCAGGGTTGGTATGGAGGGGGGTACGACACTACATCCCAGCCTTACTACCCTGGGCACTCTCAGTCTGCACGCTTCATAATGCCAAGCAGTTACGACATCGATCGGGAGTTGTCTTACATCTCTGATCGAGTCGACGTCCTCGATGATCGTACCCACAACATTGAGAGCACTCTGGCACGCCATTCTCAGTACCACCATGAGAATAGCGGTGTGCTGGATTCTATGAGGTATGATATCCAGTAGTAGACGGGCCAGATGATGGAATATTTCTCAAGGTTTTAGCCCTACCAGTGACGAAAAGACCCAAGCTTGGGGGAGGACCACCACCAGGTACGTCTCACGTTCCCATCAACACTTTGATTTTGCATTTGCCATTTTTATATTTCCCTTCCAATTTTATTTCCATCTAAAAAATGAAAAGATCAAAAATACTTTCTTTGAATAAAATTAACTCCCAACTATGCATGGAATGAACCATATGACTCTCACTTTGGAAATGATGAATAGTTGCTCTGTCATTAATCTTGCAAGTGCTTTATTTTAATTAGTTGACCGGTAATACTTGAATTAATTGGCATGAGTAAAAATGAACCTGAAAACCTTGTGGGAGCACATGCTTTATTCCAAATTTAAGTTGTCGTGACGAATGATATAGTAAATTGTGGTTAAGTTCTACTTTTTCGCTTAGCATGGTGAAAATCTCGGATGTTTTATGCTTTGAAAAATAAAATAAATTTCCTTATTGGCTCTAAAGTCCTACCAAAGCCATATGATAGTATTAGTTGAAAACCCTATATTATATGCTGCTTATTATCTTAGTGAGCTTTGTCAAATTGTTGTGACCATTGTGAGGAACCTTTCATGCTTTCAAGATCGAGATTCACATACACACCACCTCTAACTTGCAATTACTACACTGGGCGTTAGCAAATTTTGCCATCATACATCCACAAAATAAATGCTCCATGATTCCCTCTCCAAATATCATTGAAAAGAGACATGGGCTATGCAAAAAGAAAAAGAAAAAAAGCATGCCAAAGAGCATGGCAAAAAAATAAAGAGAAAAAGAAAAGCATGCCAAAGAGCATGGCAAAAATAAGAAATAAGAAAAACATGCCAAATGGCATGGCAAATGGCATGGCAAAAATATGAGCAAAAAGAGATAGCCCATGTTCTCAAAAATAAATCAAGGAGAGGAAGAATCATCCCAAGGAGTTGCACCATATTCCATTCCACATACCCCACACACTTGCACTTCTCGATCTTAAGGTGTGATTTGGTCCGGTCTTTGACTTAGCAATATATAAGATGCATGCATGCCTTCATCCATTATCCCAGAGCCACACAAAAAGCTTTATTAGATTTTAGGATGAAAGAAGGCACAAGCCTTTGGTGAGGATTCAAATACCACTTGAGTGATTGAGTGTGCCAATTGAGAAACTAAATTTAAATTTTCAAAAAAAAATGTGAAAAACTCCGAGATGAGATCCTGAAAAGAGTAGGAGTGGAATAAAACTGAATCAAAACTGTTCAACCTTTCAACCGCCCAAGACAAGGAGATTGCTATACGCCCCATAGGTAAAATGATGAGTTAATACTTTGCTAATGATTCAAGTATTTTAGAGTACTAGCTATTTATAAAGATTACATGCAAGATACTGACATTGTAGCAACTCCTGATCCACCGAGCCTAAGTTTCTATCTTTGCTCGGGTCTAAGCTTGGGGGAGCTTGTTGGTGGTCATTACGGCACGTTTTCGACCACCAATACTCGGGAATAAAAGAGGTTATATGTGACATTCCACGCATCTAGGTTTATATCTCATAAAGTTCCACGAGTTTTGGTGTGTTTCACTTGTGCAGGTACAATAACGAGAAATACATGGTATAGGGGTTGGAATCGACCGATTCGGCTGAACGACACGATTTGGCCGGTTACCCCCCCTTAGCCTTAAATGATGCAAAGCAAAATTGAGAGGCCATCCAAGTTAGCAATGACCAAGCGATGACCGTGCAAGCCACTTGGACTACTTCCACATCATCCCTAGGCCAAACCAACACAAAAGACATCACATACAAGCAGCCCAAGAGGTCCAGGACCAGAGGCGGTGCAGCGGAGGCCGGCCAAGGGCCAGGCCCAGTTCGGCCGAACCACCCCCACCACTGGAAACCGACCCCAGGAGAATATCTGAGCCATAGGAGCAAAGGACGATGGATCTAAGCTGGTTCGGCCGAACCAATCCGTTCGCTTGAATCAGTAGGGCTACCGCCCTGGCTCCCTTGGCGGTTACTCCATCCAAACCTCCATCAAGCCACTATAAATATAGTGTCCAAGCTCCCGGATCAAGACACACTCAAGCCAATGAGCTCATTCTCCACTTCTTTATAGTAGAGTTAGGATAGTTAGTCTGGGAGTTAGAGTTGAGTCGAGCTGGGCCTCGGAGGTTCCGGAGTCATCTTTAGAAGCTCTGGTATAAACTCTTGTATCTTTTCCTTTTCTTTTGTAGACTTTGAGTTATCAATATATAATATCTTTATCATCTTGTCTTTGTCATTTATTGTCACACCCGGATTTTCACAAAAACCCGAATGTGGCCATATGTGTGTCCAGGAAGTCAAAGTACACATATAGCGAACAAATATGATAAACAGAGAACATATGCTTGAATAAATTCTTGATTAAATGAAGTTTTACATCAGAGTGCATCATAAATAAACTAATCAAAAATAGCGGAAGACTATAACTCTCAAACTAAATGGAGCCGCAATCCACAGGGACTCTGACTGGGGGATCACAACTCAGTAGTATTGCAAATCTCCTGGAAACTCAGAAGCAGTCTCATGCCCAGCCCAATTTGTTTACCCATCCGGGATTTTCTTGAATAAATAACAAGTGTAAGTAAACATTTACTTAGCAAGTATAGCATGGGTGTATGAGGGCTCAAAATAAGGCTAGACACGGCTTAACTGCATGAGCATGTTTAGTTGGTTCATTTTAACATTATTCAAGTAACTACAGTGAATGAATCCCAGTTACAACCCAATTAATAAAGTATAAGTGACATTAAACATAAATAAACATCATCTTCTAAACAAAAAGGATCCAGGCTGCTCGTGACCCTGAGCAAGGCTATCATGATAGATTTTACACTCTGCAGAGGTTTCTCCCTTTACCCACTAGTCGCGTAAAAGCTCAAACGAACTTTAAACCCAACCACGCGGAGGTGGATCAGACCTCACAAATCACACTTCCGAGGTGTGACCGCATAGGGACGCTACAAGATTTTTCACAAGACACCCTAACAAGATAGTGGCCGATTATGGTACACCATAGGGGGGTCAATGGCGTCCAGAGCGCGGGCATCACACCCAACAATGCGCAACATATGGAGTTCACCATCGCAGGGACTCCCAGCACGGGACTGTGCCTCACGGGGGCATAGCCGATAGATCACCTGTCCTCGGCAGATCAAGACATACTCTCACCCATGTTTCCCATAATGCCGTCGGCCACTCTGGTAACCACTGACAAGCTAGAGATGTACATGCTACTTGACCAAGACCAGAGCCATAATAGTTCTAGCGGTGGCGACAGGCTCCTGGGTTGCCGCTTTAAGAACCGGACCTTATGGAGAGACACTAGAGCAAAGCCCGAAGCGCATGCTCTAGCTCCCTAAACCAAGTTGCTAAAAAGCAAGTTTTATCATTAATGTTGAAGTGAACCATTAAGTCAAAATTAACAGTTAAATAATGGTGATAGTAGCTACGCATAGCAAGGATCTACCCATATGCATAAACCCAAGGTAAACAAGGATAGGATAATCAAACTAGGTACAACCTTAATGGTACATCGAATTAGACTCGTGCATTTATGAAATAATTTAATACAAGGTGAGTAGGTAGCAAGGATTGAAAGTGCTATAACTTGCCTTCCTCAAAAGGCGGCTGCTGCCACAGCTGTGAGTCCTGTCCCTGGAAGTCCTCCTCGTACTCGAAGTCCAACGCGAAAGGCTCACCGACTAGACACGAATCACCACACAAACATCCACGCAAGCCAATACATGCAAACAAATAATATTCTATTAGAATAGTATACCAAATAGTAGAAACAGTACAAATAAAGGTTCTAGAAATAACCTACGCTTTACTATGAACACATGTGCGCGAAAATCACACTAATCGGAGCTAAAACAGAAAAGATATGGCGAATCAAAGTTCTAGGGACCTACTGGCAAGTTTTTAAAAGTTTTAGGGGCTTATTTGTGAAAAACTAGGAGCTAAAACATAATTTCATATTAAAACCCTAGGGACTATGCGTAAAAACAACTACACAGGACTGTGGGTTCTATTATTTAAAAGTTCAGGGGTTTTCCATAAAATCAGGGACCTATTTGTAATTACTTTTAAATAGGCGTAGACTGCGGGTTGATTTCAAAACTTGCAGGGGCTTTTTAGCAAAATTAGCAGCGCTGACCGGTACGTTGAAGTCTGACTCAGGTTCGGGCAAACGCAAGCCGTTGGATTTGGATCCAATGGTCCAGATCAGACCGAGGCGATGGGGGGACGCCGGCGGCGCTCGGACACGGCGGTGCCGCTTGGACACGGCGGAGCTTCGCCGGAGCCGAGGCTAGCTTGAGCTAGGCTTCACCAAATGCTATGGGGATTGGCCCTACAGCGTCGGGGCGGGGTGGCGAGCTCACCTGGGTGGCTCTCGACGTCGGTCGGGCGATGTAGACGGCGGGCGACGCGGTGAGCTACTCCGGCGGCCCTGTGTGAGTTCCGGCAAGCGATTTAGCGGGGCATGGGGCGAAACGATGGGCGGGAGCTATTCGGGTGGCTTGGTTACCTTCTCTAGAAGCTCTGGGTGGGTTTCTGACGGGCAAGGGGTGGCGGCGGCGAGGCTCGATGTTGGCGGCCGAGGAGCGGCGACGCTCGTCGAGCGGAGGGCGCTGCGGGCTAGGGAAGCTCGGGCGAGGGCTTGGATGCGGCATTGGGGTACGGGGCGCGGCTTTTATAGCTCCGGGAGGCGATCCTTAGTGTGCGAGCCCCAAAGATTGGGCGGCGGCCGGTGATCCTTTCTTTCCAAGTGGGGGAAGATTTGCATGGGAGAATCGGTGCCCAAAAGGAAATAGGGGGCGCGGGGAAGCTTCGGTGAAGGCTCCTGGGTGGGCCACGGCAGCACAGGGAGGCGCCAGGGCGGCCGGCCGAGGCGGCGCTAATCGCGCCGGGGAGGAGGGGGAACTCGGGCGGGGGAAGACGAAGGACTGACGGGCGGGCCCCGCCTGCCAGCGAGAGGAGGAGGGGGGAAGCGTGGGGAGGCTGTGCTGGGCCGGCATCGGGAATGGGAGGGTGCCGTGCTGGGCTGGGAAAAGAGAAGGGGGAGCAGAAATTGTCCGGGGGAAAAGTTGAGGGAGCAAGAGTGGACTCAAAAGTTGCGGGGAAAAGTTCTAGAGCTCAAAACAAAACAGTTCAAATTCGAATTTGAACTAGATTTAAATCCTCATTTGAACCGCTAACAATTCAAAACTTTGTGCAGCAGCATGAATGCAACACAAATGTTTCCACAACTTATATTTGATTTTAATATTCATAAATAATTTATTTAACCTATATTAATTGTGAAAATTTTAATAGAAAGCAAATAAATTACTAAAAAATTTAAATAGGCTATTTTTGGGAGTTACAAACCTACCCCCCTTAAGATGAATCTCGTCCTCGAGATTCGGATGTAGATGCGAAGAGCTGTGGGTACTCGGTCTTGAGGTCTTCTTCCCTTTCCCAAGTTGCTTCATCCTTCGAGTGGCGGCTCCACTGTACCTTGCACATCCGGATGAACTTGTTTCTTGTCACCCTCTCAGATACCTCCAGAATCCTGACTAGATACTCCTCGTAAGTGAGATCTTCTTGCACGTTCAGCTCATCTATCAAGATCTTCTCTTCGGGCACCCGCAAACATTTCATCAGCTGAGACACATGGAACACATCGTGCACTCCTGCCAATTTCTCGGGAAGTCCCAACTGGTATGCCACTTCGCCTTTCCTTTCAAGTATATGGAAAGGTCCAATGTAACGAGGTGCTAGTTTGTCCTTGACATTAAACCTCTTTACGCCTCTCATTGGTGACACCTTGAGGTACAGAAAGTCTCCAACTTCAAAACTGAGATCCCTCCGTCTGACATCAGCATAACTCTTCTACTTGGATTATGTGTTGGCGGTCGTTACCGACCGATTTCCGACCTCCAACCGAGTATAAAATAAGAACAATGGAACCAAAGACCATAGCTATAGGGTTTATCACTGACTATTTCCACAAGTTTTGGTGATTGTCCATTGTGCACGTATACAATGGAGAAATACGTGCTAAAGGGGTCACAATTGACCGATTCGGCCGAATGACATGATTCGGCCGGTTACCCCCTTAGCCGTGCATGACACCGGGGACCGTCCACATCAACGATGACCGAGCAGTGACACCACATGACACGTGGGTGACCGCCACCTCATCCTGGGCCAGCACAACACGAAGGCCAAGCACCAGAAGTCAGCCCAAGGGGTCCACCAGGCAGAGGCGGTGCTGGGGAGGCCAGCTAGAGGCCAGGCCAAGTTCGACTGAATTGGGGCCTTCGGCCGAACTGCCCCCAGCCAGGAACCGCCTCCATAGGTGCAATCCTGGCCCTTGGAGCACAAGGCGGTGCATCCACTGGTTCGGCCGAACCGGAGGATTCGGCCGAACCAGGATCTTCGGCCGAAGGCCCGTCACCGACCTCCCAGCTTGCTTGGCCGGTGCTCCACCTCAAACCGACCCTAGCCACTATAAATTGAGGCCCTGGTCACCTGCAAGACACACAACACTTGAGATTAGGCCTTAGCGAAGCTCTACCACTTGTATCAATAGAAGATAGGGAGAGAGGAGAGGTGAGCGTCTCGGAAAGGAGCTGGAGTGTCAGCCCCTCTTCCCGTTGTACCTCTACGGATGCGGCTCCGCTTCGAGTGACATCCGGGTCGTGTCTGGTAACTCTTGTATTTCTTTTTGATTAATTGAGCATTCAGTTCTTACTTTTATATGCTTGCAGGTTCTTCGTTCAATGCTTAGTTGATTGGTATAACTGTATACTGGTTGCTTAGCTTGGGTGCTTATCTTTCTATAGGAGATAAGTATTAGTCGACTAGTGTAGGTGCGGTACCTAGACTTGAGGTTAACTTAGTTTGCCCCCCGATTCAACGAACGTGTGGTAGCCGTTAGGTGGTGACAACCCTATACGGCCTTTGTAATCCATCTCGTTAGTCTCGGCCTGTAGTATCCGCTAGTGTGGAGCTGGTGGCACCCCTTCTCATCCCTGTCTGCGTGTCACTGGTGTCCATTGTCCCGAAGCAAGTATCTATCTGTATCCTCTGATCTGCTCAATCAATCAGTAGAGTACCGCTTTTAGACTCGTACCCTCTCTACCCTCCTAGTTCCCTTCCTATCTCTTTGTTGTTGTCATCCACTCCATCCATTCTGTTCATTCCACTCCATCTACCTAGGACAACTTAGTTTAGAATTAGTTTACTTCTCGTTCCTCATGGAAATCAATACCCTGGAATACTCCTGGGTGAGAGCTACATCGGTATCCGTCCGCTTGCGGATTTATCTGTAGGTCGTAAGGAGTGCCAACAAGCTTTCTGGCGCTGTTGCCGGGGAACGGTAGTTGTTCTAATTCCGAACCCATGTTGTCCGTGTATCACACCATCTCATCCACCATATGGATTCCACTCTTACCTTACGCCATTATTCGGCTCCAAAGGGCGATTGTTTGGAGCCACCACCATCATCACATCCTATCCACACACCCGGCTATGAGCTGCGTCCCGGCTTCATAGCCATGGTTTGAGAGAAAACATTCTCAGGAACGAAAGATGAGAGTCCATACTCGCATTTGCGAGAATTTGAGCAGCTCTGTTCGTGTCTCGTCATTGTGGGCATGTCACAAGAGACGCTTAAATGGAAGCTATTTCCGTTTTCCTTAACGGGAGGAGCAAAGAAATGGTACTCTCTATCTGTCGGTAACATGGAGGGGAGTTGGAAAATCCTTAGATAGAAATTCTGCCTGAATTTCTTCCCAGCTTCCAAGGTAGCGAGCCTCTAAATCGAAGTTCTTACCTTTAAGCAATTAGAGGGAGAATCGTTAGGAGCTGCGTCGGCTCGTTTCAAGCAAATTTTGGCCTTAGGACCAGACCTAAGCCTGTCAGAACCAGTTGTTTTACAACATTTTAGCCTTGGCCTCTGTCCCGTAGCCACCACTTTCTTGAACTCCGCTTCAAGAGGGTCGTTCTCTCAATTGACTCCTAGTGAAGCGAGGATAGTCCTGGATCGTATCCTGGATGACACTCCCTACACTGGAGTCTATGACGAACTCCCCGACAAAGAAGAGAAGCAGCCTAAACCCGAAGAGCCTACATGTTCACAATCCAAATCTATCAGCTCTTCTATTCCATCAAAACCCGATGCTCTTTTCGAACCACCACTATATTCTAGCCTGGACTACTATCATCCACTCTACACCACTCCCTATGATTTTGACGATGATCTATTCGATAACGTAGGGAGTCCAACAAGTTTCCCATTGGAACAATGTGTATAGCAAAATGATCCACCACCCGACAAGGAAGCACTAGAATACCAGAGAGAGTACTTAGGATGTCTCTCCGCTATCATGAGTCGAGAATGGCTAGACAAGGCTGAAGCCTCGACCGAGGTCGTTAAGATGCCCAAGAGAATCCGAACAATCTTCTGTGAAGTTATGGGCATAGACAAGGAAATCGGGTACGACCCGAGCCTCGGAATCAACATAATCTCTAGCTCTTTGGTGCGAGCTCAACTCCCCGATGAACCATGGTCATCATCTCAAAAACGTCTAAGGTTCACATCGGGAAGGATCCTCGATTGTTTAGGGATCTTGCGGGTCACACCCGTTAAGATTAATGACCCTAAACTTTTCCTGGATTTCCATATCTTTAATCTACCCAATGATTCCACACATTCCATCTTTATTGGTAGGCCAATCATGAAAATCCTGGAAAATTCACCAACAAACCAGCTAGTAGAACTTAGGATCGGAGAAGAACCTGTCCCAGTCTCTTATTCCTATTCCTTGAACCCACAAATAGTGACGGACCCCGATCCTGACCCTGTAGAGGAGTCATGTCAACAACTCTGGCAGACTTAGAGCAACCTATCCTAGAAGAAGATGCCCAATTCTTTATGGAGGTAGAAGACATTCATCCTCCAATCGAGCCTAAGCCTCTTCTCTCTGGACAGAAGGATGCCTTCCTCTTTAAGTACCTACTCTAGTGACCATTAGTGACATACCCTCTGATGTTGGAACTCAACATATTCTCACTGTCCTGGAGAAAGATCACTCTGTCCAAGATTTAGAAGGGATTTCTAGTAATCATCATACACATCATATCTCTATCTCATCTTATCTTGGGGTCACAAGAAAAGTGTCACAAAGACTCGTCTTTGACCGAGGAAAGACTAGATTCAAAGTCAGAAGCAATCGTCTTCCCCTATCCTACTCCTAAACATGACCTTATGCCTACACTTCCCACCAACATAAAGGGGATTCGTAGTCTCCTTGGCCACGCCGGGCTTTATAGGTGTTTCATCAAAAATTTCTCTCTAATAGCCCGGTAGTTAACTAATCTCCTAGCCAAGGAAACCCCTCTCATCTTTGATAAAGATTTCTATGCTTCCTTTCACACCCTCAAGAAAGCACTCAATTTCGCTCCCATCATCCAGCCTCCCGCCTGGAGCATCCCACTAGAAATCATGTGTGATGTGAGCGATTATGTCGTAGGGGCTGTTGTGGGCCAAACCAAGGACAAGAAGCTTTATGCTATCTCATACGTTAGCATAATGCTCACTGGCCCCAGCTCAACTACACAACCATGGAAAAGGGCTCTTAGCAGTTGTGTTTGTTATAGACAAATTCTGGTCCTACCAAGTTGGGACAAAGGTCATAGTCTATTCAGACCATGCTACTCTGAAGTATCTTTTGACCAAATAGGATGCGAAACTGAGACTCATTCGTTGGTTCTGTCTCGGATACAAGTCCCGTTAGATCACCTCATTGACGATTTCTTACGGGATGATACGCTCCTCAAGGTCACAATACTAGAGCCGTGGTACGCCAACATAGTCAACTTCATGGTGTCTAGGTACGTCCCATCAGGTGAAAATAGGAAAAGATTGGTCTACGAGAGCAGACTTCACCTATGGGATGACCCATATCTGCTCCGGTAATATTCAAGTTTGGGGGAGCCGCATTTTTATAGCCACACCTTATCACCCCCAAACTAGCGGTCAAGCAGAAACTTCAAACAAGCAGATTAAGAACATTCCACAGAAGACCGCAAATGAGATGGGAAAACATTGGAAGGATAAACTGCCAGATGCACTCTGGGCGTACCGCACGGCCTATAAAACACCCATAGGAATGACCCCATATCAACTGGTCTATGGCAAGACCTGCCACTTACCAGTAGAGATGGAGTTTAGAGCTCACTGGGCCATTAGGAAGTGGGGTATGAACCTTCCAGCAGCCGGCCTCAAATGGAAAAATCCAGTTGGCGGAATTAGATGAAATGAGGGAACGAGCATACCACAGCTCCCAGCTATACAAAGAATGGACCAAGAGATGGCATTACAAAAGGATTAAGGTCAAAACGTTCAAGCCGGGAGACAGGGTTCTCGTCTTCAATTCCCATGTCAGACTTTTCGGTAATGGGAAACTAAGAAGCAAATGGGACGACCCATTCATAGTGATCAACGCTGCATCCCATGGGGCCGTCACATTGCAAAGTGAGGATGGGAATACCTTCAAGGTTAACGGGCAAAGGTTGAAGATCTTCTGGAACCAGAGCCTCCGCCACTCGAAGATTTAGATGTTGTCGGGTTCATAGAACTCTGAAAACCGTCCGTGAAATCCGGCCCAAATACTTCAAACCTCAAAACCCCTGACCTAAGGCATGAGTCTCGACCTGGCCCGCACACTTGGAGACCCAGGGGCCGGTTCGGCCGAACTGAACCAATTCGGGCGAATTGGCTAGTTCGCCCGAAGCCTAGGGTTCATCGTGCGGATATTTGCCTCTGGACTCATCTATAGTTGAGCCTATCCCAAAATCCGCGAGGGAAACGTCAGGAATCTTGTTTTTCGATCAGGAGAAACATCGATAAAAGCCAGGGGGTTTGTGTCGACTCCCTCATCCCATCTACAAGCTTCCTTTCCCATACACACAGCCACCATGGCCTCCTCCTGCTCCAAAGATACATCTTCAACAAAGGGATCTAGCCTCGCCAGCCGGATCGGCGAGTCTCCCTAGAGTTCAGCGCCACAGGAAGCCTCCAACCATCAAGGGGCCGCCAGGAAACATGGAGTTCTCTGATGAGGAGGAGGACGACGAGGAGGAGGAGAAGCTGCCCACACTGAAGAGCTTGCGGGTGGAGCTGGTACAAGCACGCCAGCGGATAAACACCTAGAGGAGAAAGTGGCAGAAGCGGAGCTGGTGCTCCTAGAGACGGAGGACAAGATGGAAGTCCTCCGCAAGGGTTTGTGCACCAAGATCAAGAGGCTTGTGTTGGCACTTCTTACGATCCAATATCAAGATGGAGAATCCCGGTACTAGGGTAAGGAGTGTTTCAGTGGTTTTCCTTATGGCTTAGTGATGGTGAACACAAGGACCAATGCCGGTGGCAACAACCAGAACCAGCGACCGCCACCACCTCCACCCCCTACCATTGAACAGATGATGCTTACCCAGACTCAGCTGATGCAACAGATGGCTCAAACTATGGCACTGATGTAGCAGCAACAGCAAAACCCGCCTCAACAGCCCCACATGCCACCCTGAGACAAGAGGGGCAAATTTTTGAAGGGACGCCTGCCCACCTTCAACAAAACTACTGATCCCCTACATGCAGTGGATTGGCTCAAGGCAGTGGAGCGACAGCTCGACATCGCTTAGTGCAACGACCGGGAGAAGGTGTTGTACGCAGGAGGACAACTTCAAGGACCAGCCTTGGACTGGTGGGATTCCTATCAATACGCTCACCCTGATCGTACTCAGATCACATGGCAGGAGCCATGATAGCTTCCGCTCACACCATGTGCCTGAAGCCCTGATGACTTTGAAGAAGGAGTTCCTGGCACTGAAGCAGGAAGGGATGAGCGTCACAGCTTATCGTGACAAGTTCATTGAGCTCGCCCGCTATGCTCCAGAGGACGTGAACACGGACAAGAAGAAGCAGTCCCGGTTTCGCGATGGCTTGCAGGATGCCCTGCAGTACCAGCTGTTGTGCACCAAGTTCCCCAACTTTCAGGAACTGGTGGACGACGCCCTGATGCTAGAACACAAGTGCCATGAGATGGAGGAGAAGAAGCGGAAGTTCCAGGGCCAGCAGACTGGGAGCAACAATCGCCCCCGCTTCACTACCCCCAAGGTCAACAAATGGTGAGCCAGCAACGCTTCCAGAGTCAGCCAAGCTCACTAAACCGTGGCCAGTACTAGCAGCGTCCACAGTACTCTCAGGCACCACAGCAGCAGTGCTTCCAGAACCAGCTGCAGAATGCCCCAGCTCAGCGCAACCAGGTGCAGCAAGGGCCTGTCCAGCATCCCAACACCACCAACAATGTACCAGTGGGCCCAAGGGCGTGCTACCACTATGGTGAGCATGGTCACTTCATCAATGTCTGCCCCAAGAAGGCTCAAAATGCTGCAGGCCAGAAAAACCACCAGAGAGTTGGGCAGAATGGGAACCAGCAGCAGGCACAAGCAGGCAGAGGTCCTCAGAACCCCGTTATCAGCTCAGCTTATCACCCACAGATGGATGGACAGACCGAGCGAACCAACCAGATTCTAGAAGACATGTTGAGAGCATGTGCTCTGCAGTATGGTGTCAGTTGGGACAAAAGTTTGCCCTATGTGGAATTCTCGTACAACAACAGCTACCAGAAGAGTCTGCAGATGGCACTATTCGAGGCTTTGTATGGCAGGAAGTGTAGGACTCCACTATTCTAGAACCAGACTGCAGAAAGTCAAGTTTTCGGGCCTGAGATACAAAGAGAGGCAGAGCGACAAGTGCAAGTGATCCGGCAGAACATGAAAGTGGCACAGTCACGGCAGAAAAGCTATGCCGATGTTAGAAGAAGGGATCTCACCTTCAAAGTCGATGACTTTGTGTATCTCAAGGTGTCACCGATGCGAGGCGTGAAAAGGTTCAATGTCAAGGGCAAGCTAGCACCTCGGTACATCGGACCATTCAAAGTACTGGAACGGATGGGCGAAGTGGCTTACCGACTAGAATTGCCTGAGAAACTGGCCTGAGTGCATGATGTGTTCCACGTGTCTCAGATGAAGAAATGCTTGCGGGTACCTAAGGAGCAGATCCCGATCAATGGGCTGAATGTACAGGAAGATATCACCTAGGAAGAGTATCCAGTCAAATATTTTTGTTGCACTGAGTTTTGGTTGTGTGCAAATCAATTGGAATTTAAATCTAGTTTAAATTCAAATTTGAATTGCACTTGTTTGACCTCTACAAAAGTTGTTTTGGTTTTGGTCCACTTCTGCACCTCCAACTTTCCTCCCAGGCTGCACCTGCTCCTTTTTCTTTCCTGCCCGAGCCAGCCTGACAACTCCCTCTTCCCTTCCCTCGGCCCACCGGCTTCCCCCCTCCCCACCCCCGGGCCTTCCCCCGCTTAGGGCCCACTGCGGCCCAAGCCTCCCTCCCCCCTGGCTCCCCACTCTCCCCTCCCCCTCCCCACTGCCACGCGGGCCCCAGCCAACAGACCCTCCCCCTTCCTTGAGCCATTCCTTCCCGGAGCTCGATGCCGGCCAATCCGCCCGTTGTCTCCGCGCCGTGGGTCTCCAGCGCCTTCCCCGAAGCTTCATGCCGTTTCCCTTCCTTTCTCGCCTAGCTCGCTTCCTTCCCTGCACCGATCCTTGCATGGAAAGTCCTCCCCCGAAAGGAAAGACGGGTGCCGCCGGCCGCCGCCCCAAATCAGCGCGCGCATGCCAAGGTTTCCCCTCCCCGTGCTACTTAAGCCGCACCCCGAGCCCCTTGATCACCACCAAGCCGCCCCGAGCTCCCCAAGTTCCCCCTTCGCATCTTCCCCGCGAGCACCCGCCGCCCGGAGCGCCGCCACCGTCGATTGCCTCTCACCGGTGTCGTTCCCCCCTCCCGACACACCCATTCCTTTCACGCGAAGGTAAGGACCATCCCAAGCTCTTCCCGAGCCTTCCCGCGTCTCGAAACCCCACCCCCGCCGCTCACCGTGGCACTCCTCCGCTGCTCACCGTCGTTAGCCACCTCCGTCGTGTTTTGGCCGACTTGAACCCCCTACCGAGCTCGCCATAGCCCCCTGGACCTGTGGGTCCAAGTCGCGTCGCAAATGGCAGCCGGGAGCTCGAGATTGCTTCGGCTCCGGAGACGCGCCGACGCGCGGGAGAGCGGCGCCGCCGCGTTCCCTGTTCCCGCCGGCCGCCTCCCCCTTGATCCGACCTGAGCCGTATGATCAAGATCCTATGGCCCCCATTAGTCGCGCCCACGAGTCAATCAAGTGCTTACCGGTGAACTCCGGTGGTTTTGCGGAAAAGCCCCTGCAACATCTAAATTAGAACCCGCCGTCCTTCGGCTTTGAAAAATATTTGCACATTGGTCCAAATTTTCTCAGAAAGCCCCCTGCCCTTTTTAAAAATAGAACCCGCCGTCCAAGTGGTTAGTTTTGTGCGTTAGACCTTTGGTTTTTATGCATAATAACATATAGGTCCCTAGTTTCATCAAAATAAGCCCTTGAAACTTTTGAAAACTTGCGAGCATGTCCCTGGCGCCTAGAAAACCCATATCTTTTCCGTTCTAGCTTCGATTTAGGTGTTTTTCATGCTCATGTGTTCGTAGAGAAGTGTAGATTAGTTTTAAAACCTTTTTATGTACTGTTTCTACTATTTGGTGTACTGTTCTAATAGAATCATATTTGTTTGCATGTATTGGTTTGCGTGTATGCTTGTGTGGTGCACCGTGTCCAGTCGGTGACCGTTAGCTTTGGAGTTTGAGTTCGATGAGGACTTTCCAGAGCAGGACTTGCAGTAGCAACAGCAGTAGCACTTCGAGGAAGGCAAGTTATAGCACGGACAATCCTTGCTACCTAAACACACCCTTTACAATTATTTAATTTCATATGCGTGTGTCTAATTTACAATCCCATTAGGGTTGTACCTAGTTTTGTATATCCAGTTCCTTTGATAACCTTGGGTTTATTCATTGGGTAGAATCTTTGTTATGCGCAGCTACTGTCACCAATGTTTAATTGTTAATCTTGATCTAATGTTTCACTTTAATGATAATGATAAAAATTGCTTTTTAGCAACATGGTTTAGGGAACTGGGGCATGTGCTATGTGCTTTGCTCCAGTGTCTCTCCCTAAGGTCCGCTTCTTAAAGCGGCAACCCAGGAGCCTGTCGCCACTGCTAGAACTTTTATGGCTCTGGTCTTGGTGAAGTAAGTTGTACATCTCTAGCTTGCCAGTGGTTACCATTGGGGCCAACTGCGGTAGTGGACACAAGGTGAAAGTGTGTTTCTTGATTCCACCGGGGACAGGTGATCTGTCGGCTATGCCCCCGTGAGGCACAGTCCCAAGCCGGGAGTCCCTGCGATGGGGAACTCCACACATTGCGCATGGATGTGTGTGATGCCCGCGCGTTAGATGCCATTAACCCCCTCATGGTGTGACTCCGTGAGCGTACGTCAATCCCGGTGCCTAGGGTCTCACCGCCTTGTTAAACTAGCGGCTACTGTCTTGTTAGGGTTTCTTGTGAAAACCTCATAGCGTCTCTATGCCGTATCACCTCAGAAGTGTTGCTGTGCATGGTTGGGTGCAAAGTTCCTTTGATCTTTTACGCGACTGGTGGGTAAAGGGCGAAACATCTGCAAAGCGTACAACCTATCATGATAGCCTTGCTCAGGGTCACGAACAGCCTGGATCCTTTTGGAATAGAAGATGATGTTTATTTATGCTTAATGTCACTTATACTTTATTAATTGGGTTGCAATTGGGTTTCACATAGTTGTAGTAACTTGGATCATGATAAAATGAATCAACTAAAAGTGCTAATGCAGTTAAGCCGTGTCTAGCCTTATTTCGAGCCTGCATGTACCCGTGCTATAATTGCTAAGTAATTGTTTTACTTACACTTGCTATTATTCAACAAAATCCCGGATGGGTAACAGATTGGGCTGTGCATGAGACTGCTGCTGAGTTCCCTAAGGACATGCCGTACTTCTGAGTTGCGCTCTCCCAGTCAAAGTCCCTGTGGACTACGGCTCCGCTCTAGTTGAGAGTTATAGACTTCCGCTGTATTAATCATTTATGATATACTCTGATGTAAACTATTTTTTTCGAGCATTTGTACTCTGTTTATCATATTTGTTCGATGTATGTGTTCTGTGGACTTCCTGGGCACACATATGGCTGCATTCGAGTTTTGTGAAAATCCGGGTGTGACAGCAGTAGATAGAGAAGCTCTTGGCTATGTCGGGCAAAATTAGCACAGGTGTTGTTGTCGGCCTCTTCTTCAATTCTTCGAAGCCGGTTTGGCACTCCTCTGTCTAGACAAACTTGGCATTTTTTCTCCAATAACGCCGTCAAGGGTTTAGCAATCTTGGAGAATCCTTCGATGAACCGTCGATAATAGCCGGTCATCCCAAGAAAGCTCCTGATCTCGCTGACATCTCGAGGCGGGTTCCAGCTCAACACAATGTTAACCTTCTTTGGGTCGACTGCCACTCCTCCATTGGATAGCACGTGTCCCAAGAATGCCACTTCCTTCAACCAGAACTCACACTTGCTCAACTTGGCATATAGCTGATGTTCCCGGAGTCTCTGCATCACCAATCTCAAATGATCTTCATGTTCCTCTTCATTCTTGGAGAAGACCAGAACTTGTTGAGGTAGTCCATAAACACACTATTCATTAGGTACATGAAGTATGCAGGAGCATTGGTCAGCCCAAAGGACATAACCGTGAACTTGTACAACCCGTATCGAGTAGTGAAAGTCGTCTTGGGTATGTCCGACGATCGGATTCTCATCTAATGATAGCCCGATCGAAGATCTATCTTGGAGAACACACAAGCTCCCTTCAGCTGATAAAACAGATCATCAATCCTTGGCAGTGGGAACTTGTTCTTGATGGTTACTTCGTTGAGGGCTCGATAGTCCACACACATCCTCTATGTCCCATCCTTCTTGTCCACGAACAACACTGGTACTCCCCTTGGTGATGAGCTAGGACGAATGTACCCCTTGGCTAGCAAGGAGCTCAGTTCTTCCTTGAGCTTTTCTAGCTCCTTTACTCCCATTCTATATGGCCTTTTAGCTATAGATGCAGTGCCAGGTTTAAGTTCAATAACGAATTCAACT
Source organism: Echinochloa phyllopogon (assembly GCA_033239725.1). Lineage (NCBI taxonomy): Eukaryota > Viridiplantae > Streptophyta > Magnoliopsida > Poales > Poaceae > Echinochloa > Echinochloa phyllopogon. The sequence goes on from BTCW01000016.1 coordinate 20,645,735, forward strand.
TCACGATCTGGGGGCATACCTGGCAATTCATCTGGGAACTCGTTCACCACTCGGATTTCTGCGGGAGCTCCACCCTCGGCTTGGTTAGCTTGGCACTGATCTGAAGACTGGACTGCCCGGTACTCCACTTTGTCGCCGCCTTTTGCCACCAGTTGCACTGCCCTCTCGGAGCAATGGATCACAGCACTATACTTGGCTAGCCAACTCATTCCAATGATTAGATCGAATCCAAGAGAATTCAGTACTATGGGGTATGCCTCAAAATCTACCCCCCTTATTGTAATGATAACCTTGGAGCAGCATAGATTGGCTCGTTGTTCTCCCCCAGGTGAACTAACTAACATAGGATTCCTTATGGGTTGCAGGGTCATCATACTCTTGTGTACAAATGCAGCAGAGATGAAAGCATGCGAAGCTCCAGAATCGAATAAAACAGTTGAGGGGGTCGAGTTGACAAGGAATGTACCCACAACCACGTCAATAGCTCCCTCTGCGGTTTCTGCGCCCATGTGGTTGACCTTGCCAATAGCGGGGTTCTAGGGTCCCTGGTTGGCCCGCACCTGCTGCTGTCCGGTCTGCTGGTTGGCGTTCTAGGTCTTCTTGGGGCAGATATTGGCAAAGTGCCCCTGCTCTGCATAGTGATAACACACTCTAGGGCCCACTGGTGTGTTGTTGACGGGGTTGGGGTGCTGAACAGGACCTTGCTGCACCTGGTTGCGCTGAGCTGGAGCATTGTGCAAGAGTCTTTGCTGCTGTGGCGCCTGGGGGTACTGGGGGCGCTGCTGATACTGGCCACGGTTGAGCGAGCCGGACTGACTCTGAAAGCGCTGCTGGCTCCCCATCTACTGACTTCCCTGGGGAGGAACAAAATGCAGGCGACTGCTGCTCCCGATTTGCTGGCCCTGGAACTTCCTCTTCTTCTCTTCCATCTCACAACGCTTGTGTTCCAGCATCAAAGCGTCGTCCACCAGTTCCTGAAAGTTGGGGAACCTGGTGCACATCAGCTGGTACTGCAGTGCATCCTGCAAGCCATCGCGAAACCTGGTCTACTTCTTCTTGTCAGTGTCCACGTCCTCCGGAGCATAGCGAGCGAGCTCAATGAACTTGTCACGATAAGCGGTGACACTCATCCCTTCCTGCCTCAGCGCCAGGAACTCCTTCTTCTTCAGGGTTATCAGGGCTTCTGGCACATGGTGCGAGCGGAAGCTGCTACGAAACTCCTGTCAGGTGATCTGAGTACGGTCGACGTGAGCGTACTGGTATGAATCCCACCAGTCCAAAGCTGGTCCTTGGAGCTGTCCTCCTGCGTACAACACCTTCTCCCGGTTGTTGCACTGCGCGATGTCGAGCTGTCTCTCCACCGCCTTGAGCCAGTCATCAGCTTGCAGGGGATCGCTGGCCTTCCTGAAGGTGGGAGGACGTCCCTTCAGGAATTCACCCCTCTTGTCCCGGGGCGGCAGGTTGTGCTGAGGTGGCAAATTCTGCTGGTTCTGCTGCATCACTGCTGCATCAGCTGGGTCTGCGTGTGCATCATCTGTTCAATGGTGGGAGGTGGTGGCGGCAGTGGTACTCCGCTGGCACTGGCGTTCCTCCTTGTGTTCACCATCTATCATCAATAAATAAGCCTCATAAAAATTCCGTTGGTTATAACTGAGTGACTTCAAAGGATTACTAACTTGTTAGGATGGAGGACTTGATAGGAAAAATAGCAAGAGAAATGAACATCCCCCTCTATGTAATCATTAATGTCCTTAAACCTTAGTCCTACATCAGGATGGTGGTAGACTCGCGTCTACGCCCATCATAACTATTACAAAAATCCAAATCAAGCATAAACATAATGACAACCATATCAAGCACCTAAGGACAAGATTCACACAAGACTTGACAGAACTTGGGTTTTGAAAAAGTGAAACTAGACGATCCATATCACATAATCATGGTGGTCTCCTAAGGTTTAATCAACCGTTCTAACTAGGCTACGATCCTACAGTCAGCACGGTGTTGGCGGTCGTTACAGCTCGTTTTGGACCACCAATACTCGGGAATAAAAGAGGATATATGCAACATTCCATGCACTTAGGTTTATTTCTAATAAAGTTCCACAAGTTTTGGTGTATTCCACTTTTGCAGGTACAATAATAAGAAATAGGAGCTATAGGGGTCGGAATTGACCGATTCGGGCGAAAATAGCATCAATAATCAAGTCTTACAACAACACACAAATTATTGAAAGTCTTACATCATCACACACAATATTAAGGTCTTACAATATCATTCCGATAACACACACAAGGTACTAATTAAGGTCTTATATGATCAAAGTCGTATTATGATTCTACGTTATGAAGCCTCACAAGGTAGACAGAATAATTTATATCTAAAATATCAATCCCAAGATATCTGTCTACATAGTCTAGTGCATATATTAATGCACTATCCTTTGCCTTATTTGGTGCCTCACCGTATATTGTCAATGGGCCTTGTCTTGACATCAAGGTTACTGATGATTGAAAACCACCTTTTACTCGACTTGAATATGGTTGCACAAATGAGTATCCCAAAGGCGATAGAATCTGATGTAACACTTCTCCCAATCCATACTCTATGTGGAGGAATCCAGAATTCAGGGTGTCCTATATATATACGAGACATATCTAGAAACATATAAGAGTACAATTGACATTTTGTAAAAAAAGACATAATTTGGAATTAAAAATTAACTTACGTAAACCGATTCATAAGTAGGGCAAATCATTTTTGGAACTTGTGTGACGTCTGGCTCATTGAGCTTAAGAGCTTTGATATTTAAGAAACTATAGTCTGGGATAACATGCCCCGTATGAGTTTCCATCTGTTCCAGTGCCTTCCTCGTGACATCATGTGCAGTAACATATTCTTGCGGGTATGGGCTTGATTGGACGTGAAAAACAACCGTATCACTAGGATTCGGATCGCGCAAAGCACGTTCTTAGACTGCAATAGAAACCACATAACTCCCATGATATCTGTCATTGCTCTGTCTCACCACCAAAGGACGGGAGCCACTGATGTGAGTTACTACATCTTTAAACCATTGTGTTGCATCAATATCCTATTTTACATATAAATTAAGAATATATCATCACTGTGACATAATAATCAATATATAATTGTAGTCTTACAAGTATTAAATACAGGATCTCGTACCCGAGTCTGGCGGTTGTTAGGCTCGACAAGAATGAAGTTGAGGTTGTCGAATACCGGTCCAAGATGGTGTGGCTGCGGTGGCGGGGGAAGCTGCGACAATACATTTTGCGTGGACTGTCCACCACGAATAGCTCTGTACCGTTGTCTCGACATTATTTTCCTAATAAATTATGTAAATTGTAATATTTTCATATCAACTATATACCATTTACTAAAAATCATCAAAAAATCAAAATAATTTTCAAAATTAAAATGCTGAGAATGCCATGTGCCCAACATATGGTTAGAATGAAGCATCTGTATTAATGGGGGAAGCCCTGATCTTTGGACTCTGCAGGTAACTTGGTGACATCATTCCTTCATGATAGGGTGTCCCAGAGATGGGTGAACGTGCTGGTGTCTGCCAAAGTCCAGACCTTGCACATGGTCTTGATTTTGGCATGACGGCCAGCAAGTTCATCCACCTCACCATCGTATACACCTGGCTCTCCCACTTACAGTCCTACAAGCCCAAATTTTTTATGATTTTTTAGTTCCTCATACCAAACAAACAAATATATAATCAATAATAAATAATCAAGGGTTTTCTAGTAATCTCTAATATATTTTATGAATTTCTAATCTTTTTAGAATTTTCTAACAATTTTATACTAATACCTATAATTGAAGTCAAATAATGTATAAATAAACAAAAATCGTGTCCATTGAAATTAATTGAAAAAATTACTCTAATAATCTGCCACATGCAAACAATCAAATAGGCGTTGTCCTTAATTAAAGTCATCATATTTACATATCTCTAATTAATGTCTAAATTAAAAAATCGTGCTCATTCTCCCTTTCTCAGAAAAACTACAAAATCTCTAACTATAATGGATGAAATAAAGCACAAACACTATGAAAAAGAAGAGCATGAGTTGCTAACCTTTGGTACACTTAGATGAGTGAACTCCTCGGTTCTTGGAAAAATGGGTAGCATCTCCCCTCTAACACTCCATGGAGGAAGATGAGAGAGCTCAAGCAAGTTCTGGTGCTTGAGCTCTCGGGGAGGAAGAAGGCCCCGGATATATAGGAGAACATTTAGTACCGGTTGATGGCCCCAGCCGGTACTATTTCTGGTCACTTAGTACCGGCTGGAGCCATGAGCCGGTACTAAGAGCCTGCTTGGTTCCCTACCAAAATCTTGACTTGCGAAAATTTTGGCAAGCCGAAATATGGGAAAAAAACTTGCCAGCATTTTGGCAAGGTTAATGTGAGAGAGTGCCAACATTTTGGTAGCAAACCAAATGATGACCAAATAATTGGCCTGCCAAAATCTTGGTATGCCAAAATTTTGGCACCGAACCAAGCAAGCCCTAGATGTCCCGGGGGCAGTTTAGTACTAGCTGGTTGTTGGCGCGCGTCGGCGTTTGAGCACTTTAGTACCGGCTGGTGGCTACAACCGGTACTAAACTACCCCAACAGGCACTGTGCTATAGAACCGGTACTAACCACGTGCGTTAGTACTGGTTCTTGCATGGCCGGTACCGATGTATAGCGACGAATGAGGAGTTTTATAGTAGTGTCTTTTCCTCTACAGTAGCTCTTTACATATTTATGTATACCATTTGAAAGATAGGCATGTAAGAAGTTTAGATACGACATGTATATATATATACATGAAAATAGGTCCATACATATATTAAATATAGGTTATTCGTTTGGATTCCCCTTTGCGATTTGAGGGCGAGCCTCATTGTAAAAATGACTACAATCGGAGCAGGTAAAGTAGCAGTCATATAAAATATAGATCAGTGATCCAAATTCTGGACAAAAGAGAAGCTAACTTCAGGTAATGCAAACCATTAGCTTGGGTAAAGTGAGGGAGTCAGCTATCTTGCACAGGATACTCCGATACTGTGAGCTAACATGTGAGACTATGGATAAATTTGAACTAACGTGTGAGTACCTTTTGAAACAGCTCAGAGCATGTATATTTTAGGAAGGTTGATGTTGACATACTCAACATAAATATTTTAGTTTTAGGGAAACAAATAGCCCTGTTGTCTCAAGGAAAACTCGGCATAGATCAAATAACAACAAATATCCCATAGAAAAATAATAATGTTCAAATTACCACTGTGTCGTGGCCATTTCTAAATTTGAAATAGGATCATTTCCTTCTTTCAGCAAGCACAATCCGATCATCTGGTTGATCAAGTGTATAGTTTGTAGATCAAGCTGTAAGCGAAATTAATATTAATAGTTAGAATGCCTAAACTCATGTCAATGAGATCAGTTACACAATGAACTGGCTCTACGATGCAGGAACTCGGTACTGAACCGAATTTTTATAGTGTAGTAAAGATTATCCGCATTTTTTTCAGTCTCACTTAATGAATCACATTTATGGCTAGCAAAAGAAACACTTTCCATGGCTTGACCTCATGAACATGAAGTAGAGGACATGAAGGAGGGTCCAGAAGTATGAAAAGCGGAAAAGGGCAGGTAAAATCAGCTACAAATGTATAATCTGTAAAGTATGCAAAGAGCCACATAACTATAGGCGCAAATAGAAAGGCTCCTCATCCGTGAAAATCACTTTGGAGCCCCTTGCGGTATGAATCAATATCGTTTTAAGAAATAACTATTAAGAAATTGGCAGTATATAAAGTTGTGTTCACATTCACTGACCAAGGTTGACATGGATAAGATACATCCACGATAACATTTTTGCTACTACAATATGCACAACACCCTGCAAAAAGGCGAAGGACAGAAGGCAATACAAAGGTCATACCTTGCTTGCCATCTCAATGCTTTAGAGCAAGCCAAGAGAAGGAGAGGTCACCACCAGCAACCGTGGTGCTCCGCCGGCTAGCATATATAACACAATAGCTCTATGGCACATCGGCGTCACCATCGAGCCGTCGATCAGGAATCTCTCAGAGAGGCTAACTCAGATTGTAATTATTGCTTGATGTATGCTCGAAGCATCTTTAGAAGTAACTTCAGACAAACTCAACAGTTAAACAGGTCAACATGATTTTTCATGAAATCCTAAGCAAATAATAAATTCCTACATTGACGTTGGCTAAAACCAATGAAAGGTACATGCCCCAAAAAGAATTTTTCTTGTTGCTCCCCTCATGCAATTGGAGAGCACCATGGGAAAACATAACTGTTATTGCCAACATTGCTTCGGACTTTCAGAGGACAGAAGGATTTTGTGAAGCACCTTATCTATATAATCTATATAATTGGTACCCACTATCAAATCATGGTTGGATTTATCTCAACATGTAACCATTCCACGTCATCATCCACTATGCGCCATATCACTATCCACTATAAGCCATGTCATCATCCACTAGACCATCTATTTATTCTTCAATCGATTTTCTGTGGCCACATTTTTGTGAGTAGCAATTACAAATTACAGGAGTAAAAATTACATGTATGATCAGTCATACTTCCATGTATAATGTTTACTAAAGAATGTTGCAATACAATCACTTTGGTGTTTATACTTTCACATTTCACTTAAATTTTTTTTTAACAAATCCCCGCAGCAACGCGCGGGGTATCACCTGGTTTATGCTACAGCTCGAGCTCTTGTGCGGCAAATTGGTGTCGTCATGCCCCTAACCTAGGCCTTGTTTAGATGCCAATTTGGCACCCCCAAATTTGGGAGTTGGGAAACCGAGGCGCACTGTAGCATTTCATTTGTATGTGTGAAAAATTGTCCAAAAATTGATTAATTAGGCTCAAAATGTTCGTCTCGTAGAGTACAACAAAACTGTGCAATTATTTTTTGATTTCATCTATATTTAGTACTCCATAAATGCTATGACATTTTGATGTGATGGGAATCTTCTTTTTTGCATAGTGAACTTTGAGGGTAGAATTTGGGATCTAAGAGCGGTGCGGGAGGTGGCGGGGGAGGAGGAGACTGGGCACGACGACCGACTGAAGAGCTTCGTAAGGGCGGGGCGGTGGGCGGCGGCTGGGAGGTGGATGGACGGCCGGCGAGCGCGCCGCGAGCCGCGGGCGGGGAGGAGGCGGGCGACAGGGAAGGCGTGGGAGAGGCGGGAGGAAGACGGTGACCACAAGTTTAAAAACTTACGGTCGACCACAAACTAAATGACCCGTGTGGATAGCCTAACACGAAAGCTGCTCTCAAATCTAGCCGTGTAGTTGCCACGATAATTGGACTAATGTTTTTCGCTGCATTATGTTTTATCGATTTTCATGGGGGAAGAAAAGCTTGCAAAAACGTTTTTGTTTCACACTCCATCATTTGATGCATACCCCCATTCGAGGAGAGAGCGGCGACCGAACACAAACAAACCGGAGGAGCACGCGAAGCCGGCGCCGCCAAATTCTCCCCCCACTCCCTTCCTCCTCCTTCCGCTGCAAGCTCCAGCGTCCCACCCCCAAATTCCCCACTCCCCCACTCCCATGCCGGCCGCCGCGCTCTAGTCCCCGCCCGCCCGCCCCCTCCCTCCCCGACTCACCGCCGCCATGTCCGTCGCCGCCGCGTCGGCGGCCGCGGAAGGGCTCCTCGCGCTGGCCGACGAGGCCGAGCGCCGGCGCGACTTCCCGGCGGCGGCCTCCTGCCTCGAGTCCGCTCTCCGCCCGCCCCACGCTGCCGCGCTCCTCCCGCTCGCCGAGGCCCGCGCGCGGCTCCGCCTCGCCTCGCTCCTCCTCCTCCCGCCCCGGGACGGCGCCCCGCGCGCGGGCGCCCCGGTCGTCGCCAAGGCGCACCTCGAGCGCGCGCTGCTCATCCTCTCCCCGCTCCCCTCCGCGCCGCCGCGGCTCAAGCTGCTCGCCCACTCCCACCTCGCGGGGGCCTACGCGGTCCTCGGGTCCGTCTCGTCGCAGAAGCACGTGGTCCACCGCGCCCTCGGCCTCCTCTCCTCCGCTTCCGCCTCCGGGCTCCTCCAGCGCGGGCCCGCGCTGCTGTGGACCTGCAATTTCCAGGCGCAGCTCGCGTCCGCGCTCACCGTCGATGGGGACGCCGCGTCGGCGCTCTCTGCCCTGTCGGCGGGGGGAGCCGCCGCCGCCGAGCTCGGGAGCCCGCAGCTGGAGCTCTTCTTTGCCGCCTCCTCGCTCCACGTCCACCTCCTCTGCTGGGAGGACAGTGCCGCGGTTGAGAGCGCCGTCACTCGCGCCACGCAGCTCTGGGACACGCTCGCGGCCGAGCAGGTACCTTCCGATTTGGGTTCCTTTTAACGCCATAAACAGCAGCGATGAGATGCGATCTAATGTATGTGTGTACCTGTGGCTGATTTTGGTGCAGAAGCAGCACTGGGTTGGGCTCTTCTTCTACATTGAGCTGCTGCGGACCTTCTACCTGCTGAGGATCTGTGACTACAAGGCTGCCTCACAGCGTGTGGAGCGGCTGGACACAGCTGTGAAGAGCGAGTTGGAGAGAGGCCAACAAATTCAGGAGCTTGCTAATAAGCTCAGAGCAGTGGAGAGGACGCTAGGGCGACCTGGTTTGAAGGAGCGGGAGAGGTCAGCGCTGTCACACAAGCAGAGGCAGCTCAAGGCTCATCTGCGGGGGTTGTGCGGCTATGACTCATTGAGTGATGTGTTGGATTATGGGGATAAGTTGCTTTTGGCGCCACCACCGATGCATGGGGAGTGGCTCCCTCGGACCGCAGTGTTTGTGCTCGTGGATCTCATGGTCGTCATGGTGGGCCGTCCTAAAGGGATATTTAGGGAGTGTGGGAAGAGAATAGATTCAGGACTCCAGCTCATCCATGGTATGCACTGCTTAATTCTGTCCTGATGACAAACTTTTCACCACTTCTCGTGTTATGAGATTCTAGATGTGGCAAAATTGACTATGACGGTTACTAGATTGTAGACATATTTAATTATTTATTGAAGCGTGTGCTCCTTGAAAGGGTACTGAATGCCTCTTACTTTCAAGGGAGGTGCCAACTAATTTATGTGTTCATTTAGAAACGGTTAGGTTGGTACTTTCTTGTAGGATCTCTTTCATGCATGATGAATTATTTTTTGACAAAAAATTGATGTTGAATTATTAGGTACTAATATAGTTATAACACTTACATTTCGCGAGTGTGCTTGGCACTTTACAGATTTCCCCATTGCCTATTTCCTGCCTTGCCCTTGCGAACCCGTTAAAATTTTCCCCACTTCCACACTTATTGTTTGCAAGTAGTAATTTTTGCTGCTGGAGCGGCAAATTAAGAGAGTGGACAGTGCCAGTCACTGGTGTGAATTCTTTTTTAAAAGAAAAAACAAATCCTTTGATCATTATAGAGTGCTGCAGACTTATTGTCATGTAACTGTTTTACAGTTATATCATCAGTAGTTACTACTTGCACGTGTAATGTTCCACCGAGTTCTCTTTCTAGCCCAATGTTGTCTATTTGAGCGTGGTTAGGTTCCCTATAGAAATATAATATAAAGTCATCAAAAATGTCGGGACCAAATGTTAGGCATGAACGGTCATTGGAACGAAATAAATAAGTATGCAGTTATGCAGAGTCTAGCAGAATTGATTTTTTTGATGAATATTGTAAAAGTTAGAATTTAGACAATTTTTCTGGTGCATGCAAAATGAAAATCCGAGTCTTGCCTCTTCCTCATTTTTGTACTTTTTTATGTGTTTACATAATATTTTCCGCAGATGAACTTTTGAAGCTTGGCATTGTGGATGGTGTGCCAGGTAATTATTTTTGATTAAGACATTTATCCTTTTTAGCGTTACATCTATATTTCCATACTTTATATTTCACCCCGTGACACCCTGTGAATAATAGAGCAATATGCTATTGTTACCCTTCAGCATACTGCATTTATGACACTTCCTAACCGCTGAGGTGGCGAGGCACTGAAAAAAACTAGTTCCTAAACTTTGTAATTATTTACCCAGTTGCAGCCATTGTAAATGCATGCATATTTTGTAACCACTTTACATTTGTTGATCAATAACATTGAACATCTAAAAGCATCATTAGTTTCCTTTTATATTGTTTCGGTCCTTAACAAAGTTCAATGATATAATTTTCCACAACTCACAATTGGTTGCATTTTTAGGTGCCGAGTGCGATTGCTAGTATTTGTGTCATCTCTTTCTGATTCATATGTTCATCCTTTCATTTCCTTCATTCTTTCTTCCTTTTACCCTTTGTAATGTAGGCAGTGGAACTATAGAACCCTAATGGTCTAACCATATGTTTGATCTGTATTCCTGCCGTTCAGCTCAAACATTTTTTTAGATTAAGGAAAAATCGACCTTATCATCCGCAGGACCGCAGGTGAATGGTTACAGCCAAACAAACCCACAATCTGGTCCTAGACCACTAATGCACAATAAGCAAAAAACAAGTTCATAACTCAAACTCTCCAAGCCACAAACTAGACACCGATTCTAAGCTTGGAGCTCCATCCAAACTCGCTGAAGATTTCCATGACTGTTATCTCCAACCTTCGACAGCCCTCTTTCAGTGTGCATTGTGCTTCCTTTTTAGATAGTAATGATCAGCACCTTGTCCAATAGGTCCCCCTGAAGATTACCTGCATCAGAGAGTTAGGTTTTGATTTTTGAAACACAGCTTCATTTCTACATAGACAATTGGCCCAGCAAAGAGCTGCCACACCCACTAGAATCTGACTTCTAACTTTTACCGAAAACCTTCTTAGCCAAAGAATTACTTAAATCTTAACTGGGATTTTTAGCTTCCATGAAGCACACCTGATGGCATACCACCTTTCTTCATTAAACCGGCATACATATATCTTACTGTAAAGCATCTACTATTATGCAGATTTCACACAAACAAGTCCCTTTGGTTACTCAATTGGATTGAGACTACCCTTGCCACCAAATTCAGCCAATTAGTCAGCTTATCACCCCTCAAAGCCCGTCTAAATGATATGTTCAGAGGAGTTGTGCCAGGCACTTTAGCCACTGTTTCATTTTTCGTTCTAACCAGATTGTACAGCTCAGGGGCTCATTTCCAACCCACCTGGTCACCTGTCCTCCCAAAACCTAGTGTGTTCCCCATTCCTTACTACGAAATTTCCATTGCCAATGAACTTTTCTTTTATCTCCACAAGGCCTGCCCAAAACTGAGAGTCTCCAGGTTTTTTTCCCACTTGTGACGAGGTCCTGTTACTCAAATACTTTTTCTTTATTAGATTTTGCCAAATACTTTGTTCACTTAGAAGTTTAAACAACCACTTGCTTAGCAAGCACTGGTTCTGTACTTCTAAATTTATAATAACCAAACTGCCCAAACATTTTGGCAAGCATAAAATGCTCCATTTGGCAAGCATATACTTTTTTTTGTGTACATCAGACTGCCAAAAGAAACGGGATTTGTAATAATCCAGCTTTTTAAGAATTTCTTTAGGAACTTTAAAAAGGGAAATAAAAAACATCAGCAATCTGGAAAGAACTAAATTTATTATCACTAGTCTGCACCCTACTGACAAAACCTTGCCTTTCCAACTACTCGAACTTTTTCTGAAACCTCTGTTCAATCCTACCCCAATCCTTATTTGAGATTTTATGAAAGTGCATCGGGATCCCTAAATAAGTGAAAGGGAAAGATCCTTCTTTACACCCAAAAAGTGCCACAAAGTCTCCTGCTGACTCCTTAGCCTCTCCAAAGCAGAACAATCCACTTTTATTAAAATTAATTCTAAGGCCTGAAAGCTTTTCAAAAGCACATAGTACTAACTTCAGATTTCTTGCCTGCTCTAAATCATTTTCAATGAAAAGGATTGTATCATCCGCCTCCCTCGACCAGATGGGGCACTAGTCACCTAAATTGGTCAGCCTCCTTTGCCCTTGAGATGAGAATCGCTAGCATATCCGCTACAATGTTAAAAAGAATAGGCGATAATGGGTCTCCTTGTCTTAACCCTTTCCCCTGAATCCAGCTGCACCATTTAGGAGAGAATCCCTTCATCCTTAATGTTTGTTGCAGAAAGGTCCAATTGACTTTGTCATAAGGCTTCTCAAAATCTAGTTTGAGGATAAGGCCACTTTGTTTTTTCCTATGCAACTCATGAATTATTTCATGAAGAATGACAGCCCCATAATATATCTCCCTGGCAAAAAGGCCGTTTGTGAAGGTTTTATAACTTTACTTGCTACCATGGTAAGCCTGTTAGCCACAACTTTTAGATGGAAGAGTGGATTATGTGGTAATGGATGTTTTTCCTTTTGGTTGTACTGCTTGGCACTTTAATTAATGGATTATTGCACTTACTCCACTTCCACCTATGAGTTCTTTTTGTACCATATAGAACAAGCAAACCTTACCAATTTAGGCCTAGCTTGTTTTCTAGGTCTCACATTCCTTTCATCTTGTTTAATTTGTCTTTAATCACTTGACTTGTGTGCGGTCACTAATCTATTTTCATATTTCAACTGACCTGCTATGCAGAGGCAAATTTGGAACACTCAACAATATGGACAGCTGGGCTGTACTTGACGCTTTTACTTCAATTTCTGGAAAACAAAGTTGCTGTGGAACTGACAAGATCAGAATTTGTTGAAGCTCAAGAGGTAAACACACTAGTATATCATGTTATGTGTGCTTCAGGTGAATGTTTTATTATTAGTGTTTTAAAGTTCATCTCTAAATACAAGTACTGTGCCTTTTGAAAATGCTTGCCCATTTCTTATGAACACATCTTAGTTCCAATCGCCTAATTTACTCCCTCCTTACTGTTAAAGGAAGCCGTTTAGGACAGCGACACCGACACGGTTTTCAAAACACAACTTTGACTTCTTATTTTAATAAAAATATTTATCGAAAAGTAATACATGTATACTTTTACGAAAGTATTTTTCAAAATAAATCTATTCATATAACTTTTACAATTTCAAACTCAACAACTTAAAAGTTATTCATGATTTATATTCCCAAAGTTTGACTCAAACCTTGCCCTAAACGGCTTTCTTTACCAATACGGAGGGAGTATATAGTATGCAGATTATGGAATTGATGTAATCAGATTTTGTCACAGTTGGCCTAGTGATGTTCTGGTTCTTAGCTATATCTAACCCATTTTATATTAACTGCCTTCTGTAGGCTTTGGCACAGATGAAAAACTGGTTTACACGTTTCCCAACAATCCTTCAAGGATGTGAAAGCACCATTGAAATGTTAAGGGGACAATATGCACATTCTGTTGGCTGCTTCGATGAGGCCGCTTTCCACTTCCTCGAAGCAATGAAGGTATTTTCAGCTATCTTCTATATATCCTTTCCAAGATTGCCGAAGCATAAACATGTGCATGGAAACTGTAGAATCTTGCTATAATATGTCAAGTCAGTTAATGTTAATTTTCTTGTGATGATTCAGCTGACAGAGAGCAAATCAACTCAATCAATGTGCCAAGTCTATGCAGCAGTGTCGTACATTTGCAAGGGTGACGCAGAATCATCTTCACAGGTACAGTAGAACTTGATAGCACATCAAGCTTTTCTACCTGTCTTGTACAAGTTTCAGGCGAGCTGACTTGGCTGTTTTATTCCTTAGGCACTAGAATTGGTTGGTCCTGCTTATAGAACAATGGACTCTTTTGTTGGCGTGCGAGAGAAGACTTGTATAATTTTTGTTTATGGACTTCTACTTATGAGGCAGCATAATCCGCAAGAAGCACGGTAAGTGTAATGACTCAGTAACTAGTGAACAAGAGAACACTATAAATGGTTTTTGCATGCTGTGTGATAGGATTAGGGCCCACATACATGATATGTTAGCTATGGTCTGCATTATTTGTTTCCTATTGTTGTCTGTAACATAGCCATTTTCTTTACCTTCTGAGCACATTGTTAGCATGTTTGCAAATTCATTTCCATTTTATCAAAATTTAATGCTTGTATGTAATGCAGGAATCGCCTGGCAAGTGGTTTGAGAATAGCACACCAACAGTTGGGTAACATCCAATTGGTTTCTCAGTACTTAACAATGCTGGGCACATTAGCGCTTCAGCTACATGATGCAGGACAAGCTAGAGAGATCCTGAAGTCATCATTGACCTTAGCTAAGACGCTATTTGATATTCCAACACAAATCTGGATCTTGTCAGTATTTACAGGTAAGCCACGTAGGTTATGTGTTTTTCTTGTCAAAGCAATTTAAACAAAAACTGCTGAAGTTAGAAGTTTGGAACTTTTATAGTACATGGTCTTGTTTTCTTTCATGGGCTGGTCACTTAATCTCGTCTTGCATATTCTTGAAAATTAAGGTTGATGTGAACTGTTCTCTGATTGAACAACCTTGTTATTACGTTGTGTCCTTTGCATGCTTTCGAAGTAGAGGTTGATGGAATAACTGATGTCTGATTTCAGAGTTATATCGTGAATTGGAAGAGAGAGGGAATGAAATGGAGAACTCTGAGTATGAAAGGAAGAAAGAAGATGATCTGCAAAGAAGGCTTGCTGAAGCTTATTCTCATGCTTTTCACCAGGAGCTGGTATGTTAACAGTAGTCAAGACTTGAAGTTAAGCTAATTGCATACTTGCATCCACTCACACAACAGCAAAGTTTCCGAGCCTTCAAAACACAAGCATAGCCAGGAATATGCCAGCTGACCTAGGCAACTTTTGAGCAGTCCCTGTGACCTTCGATGGCACACATTTACACTCAGTGCCCACAAAATCTGCACAAGGCATATGCATCAACACATAACTGGAGCTCCCTTTCAGGTGGAGAGATCAAGAATTCGGATTCAGCCGCTACATGACATGTCAAGGAAGCAGCCTGAGATGGCTGGCCCAACAGCGAACGGTGATCTTGAGATTCCGGAATCTGTGGGGCTTTCCACTTCACAGCCTTCAATCAAAAGGCTTGTGGATCAAGGCTCAGCGAGGCGCAGTACAAGGCGGCGGCAGTCGTAATGAAGCTTGATCTGACTGACGATGGCTGTTGCCCATCAGAATGGGGTGCTGTAACAGTATAGTGGTAGCTAGGCCTTGTCGGATAGGTGTGGCCGGTAGACATGTAAATTGATGCAGTGTTAGGTTATGATTTGTTTATTTATTGTGTTAATTATATGTATCTTCTATAGACATTATTGATTGATTTATACTGTGAGCAGAGAAATGGGGAGAGCTGTTCAGCTGCAGTGTAAAGTTTAACTTCTCAGTTTGAAGTTTTTCAATAATTTAAATCACTTGGGAACCAGACTCTGGATTAATACAACCGAAAAGGTTATGCGTATCTGGTACTCCAGGTAAGGCTACTGCATGGATTTAGGATATGACTGTATTGGGCTCCCGTGATTTGTGTTACGTTGGCGAAGAGGAATCAATGCTGCAGCTACCTGAGCATGAAAATATGATGTGCTATTGACCTAAGTCCATGAAGACCGAAGTTATTAAAGTGAGCATGTCCTTGGGAAGGTTACTTGCTCCTAATTTCCCCGTCCTTTTGCTTTACGGACACTTATTCATTTATGTGCCTAAACTCTACTAGGAAAGCTTCGTACAACAGATTTGCAGTTCACTGTAAACTACTTTTTCAACAAATAAAAATAGAATGCCCAGTATGTTTAATAGCTAAATACAAACCGCGGACCCATAATGATGCTTACAACCAGTATGTTTAATGGCTAAATACAAAACCGCGGACCCATAATGGTGCTTACAACGATTAGAGTACTCTGTAGCCACACCCTAATTTGGAAACTAGAATTATCTTTCATGCCGGACGAGCGTATTATATCTCCATTTTTACTGTAATGGCTACTAATACCGGCAAGAGTAACAAACTCTGTCCTCACTTGACCAGCACTAACCACTAAACAAGATGTACAGCTTGAGATGAAGCAAGATGTACACAAGCTTGAGATTAAGAACTTGAAAAACTTTCTCTCCTCTCTTTGAACCTCACTTGAATATTGAAGTTTTGGTTTTGATTCTACAACATATCTCGATTCTACAAATTTCATCATACTTCAAACAAAATTCAAGAGCATAGGAAGAGCGCCTCTCTCTTTGTGAGACCTTTTAAGAGAGTGTAGAAAGCCAAAATCCATACACAATTGAATATTAGATCGCAATAACTATCAAATTATCACAATATTAGAAACCAGAAAAGCATATCTGATGACAAAAAACACTAATGGTGCATAAATAAATATAGAATCCCTAGATCTTAACATCATGTGCTTAGGATAAGAGTGCAGTTCCAGGTATAAGCTTGGTGCGCCGGAGCCTTAGAGTCTATGGTGGCTCTCCAGGTAGTTTTTGACCCTCTGGCCTAGTGCAGAGCAGCATTGATCACCACACATGAAGGACGAGGACACCCTCTCTCCCATGGAGAAACTCCATAGTAAAGAGAGTGTCAAGGTGACCGGAAGAGACGGAGTGGTGAGCCTTGCCTAAGTGACAAGTTCCTCATCCGGTTTGGTGGGAGCCTTAGTGGCAAGACCAAGCCTTGACCAGGAGAGATTTGGTGATTGGGATCATATCCTTGGTAGATCTCCAATGTGTACTAGGGTGTCATTTGCCAACCGATGCTATAGGATAAATTATTGTGCCAAGTTTCCCTCCCTCTAACATTTGCAACTTAAGTGCCTTTTACTTACTGAGAGTAGAATCTTGCTAGGATTGGCTCTAGGTTGCAGAACTCTTTGTGTGTGTGTGTGTGTGGGGGGGGGGGGGGAGGGAGCATATTACTAGTAAACCTTTGTGCAAAATAGTGGAACCCATAGGTTAAGGTTTTTAGATAGCCTAATTCACCTCCACCCCCATGTTAGGCTATACGAGCTAATTTTCCTCATATTACTGTCATTTTTGGTGAATCCATGATTGGAGCTCAATCAAGCGGCTACAAAGACGATCAAGATCACAAGGAGTGGTTTCATTATATTGGAGAGTATAGTAATTTGACCATTTGTTCTTCTGACTTGTCATTAATTGTCGTCTTATTGAAATGTGTATAAAATGAAAGTTGTATGGCAGGGGGATCTAAGTAATAACAAGAGAATAAATAAGGAACAATCTTTTGATCAAAAGTTTGAGAAGACAAACACGACTTTGATTATTAGTTGCCTGAGGGGTTACCCAATCCGCGTTGCGTGGTGTGCTTTTCATTTTTTCCAAGCTTATACCTTAAACTGCAATGTTGTCCATCAAATACATGAATTTTGATCTACGACTTTTGTATTTGTCTATGTACCGTTGCTGTTTCTTGTCATTGATATCTGCTTTTCTCAATATCTAATAAAGATATCATTTCTGATTATTTGTGGTATTTTATATTTTCTTATATATATGAAGTTTTACTTTCTACCTTCTCTTGAAAAGGTCTCACAAAGAGAAGTGCTCTTCCTATGCTCCTGAATCAAGTTTGAGTTATGATGCAATTTTTAGAATTGAGAAATGTTGGAGGAAGACTGGCATTTAGGTAATTTTACACTCTCATATATATTGTGGAATCACTTTTCCTGTACTTTTGAATTTTAGAGATGTTGATTATCGGCTATCTTGTTAAAAAAATTACAAAAAGGTACTACGAAGTTCTTTTTTCCATATGGTAAGTTCAAAGTATATAGGTATCTCTTTGTATAATGTGACAATTAAACAGCTACTTGGACTAGGTTTAGCAAAAAAACCTCTCCATCTATCTCTTGAATAATTGATGTAGACACATTTTAGAGAAAAAAGGGCACCCTTGCACATTACAGACACCATTGCTTCTGTCCTCAGTGATGATCGTGGTGACCAGCCAAGGCGGTGTGCAGCATGGTGAACAGGTCAATGCTGTAAATGGCCTTGGATGACCACCATGATCATCATTGAGAACAAAAGCAATAGTGTCCATCATGTGGAACGGTGCCTTTTTTTTCTCTGAAAATTGTGTATATCCATTAGCCAAAAGATACTAAGTATTTTGCCAAACCTAGTACAAGGAGTTGATTAATTGTCAAATTGTACAAAGAGATACCTACAGACTTTGAACTTGCCCTTTGGAGCAAGGAAGTTCGTTTAATACTTTTTTTGTAAATTTATTTAGCTTGTTAGCAGATAATGAGCTCTAAAACTCTAAAGTATGGGAAGAGAGTTTCTACAATATGTATACTGGAACATAAAACTACCTGAATGTCAATCTTCCTCCAGCCTGTCTCAATTCTAAAATTGTCATCATATCTCAAAGATTCAAGAGCATAGGAAAGAGCGCCTGTCTTTGTGTGACATTTTAAGAGAGTGTAGAAAGCCAAATTCCATACATTAGATAATATTAAATCCAACAAACTATCAAATGATCTCAATATTAGAGACCTAGAAAAGCATATCTAGCGCCACGCAGAGGCCCAGGCCGGCCACCACCAATCCTAGCATCGCCGCCCGTTCCATCCCTCCTCTCCCTCCACCTCGCCGCCACCGGAGGACCTCGTCGGAAGCCCGACTGACCCAGGGATGGCGGCGGTGGGGCGGCTCAACGGCTATCTCGGGTGGATCTGGCGGCACCGTTCTCAGGCGCGGTGGTGGCCGGATCCACAACGCGCGGGCCGTCGGCGGCTCAGGCGAGGCTTGCGCGGGCAGACGAGCGGCGCACGGTTGACGGTGGCCGGCCTGGGCCTCTACATGGCCGGTGGGCATGGTCGGTGGCGCGGGCGTGCGCCTGCGGCCTGCCTGGGCGCGCGGCGATCGGGCGTGGTCCGGCGCGGACGGGGCGCGGTGGCCTACGCGCTTGGGCACATGCTGACGCCGCGCGTGGTGGCCATGGCTCCCATTTGGTGCGGCGCCTTGGGGCGGCCGGATCTGGGAGCTCTGTCGGTATTGGGGTCGTGCGCCGGCGGGTGCAGTCATGCGGCGGCCTCGGCGAGCCGTCCCTGACGACATGGAGGCTACGTAGTTGTAATAGAACCAACGCCTCCGTCGCTCCGCGTCGCTCCCATGCGGGCAACTTGGGCGGACTTCGCTGGCAGCCACGCCGCCACCTTCCCACAGGTTGGTGCCACACCTCTGCCGGCGGAACCTCTTCCTCTGGGTGGCGGTGTTTTGTCGACGGCGGCTGGTGTGCGTCTCGTCTTGCGGTGGCGGCATCCTGAGCGAAGATGTTGGTGTCCTTCCAGTGAAGGCGACCTTTTCGTTGGCCGGGCGTAGTGGTGATGGTTGTGGCGGTGATTTGGGTGAAATCCTTGTCTAGCATGTTTGCCGGACAGGTGGCGGTGGAAGTGTCCGTGACACACACCTTGTTGAAGGCACTGCTGAAGTCGTTGGTCAGACCGTCCACTGTTGCGCCTGTAGGTGATCAATAACTGGGTGAAAACCTAGCCTAGTTTCTCCAGGCTGGCGGTGGCAGTGCAGGCACGTCGTCGAAGTTCTTGTTCACCAAGGCCGGGTAGTTCTATTGTGTGGATACCCTGTTCAGTATTCAGCTCAGGGCGGAGGAGGCATTGGATGGCGTAACAGTTCGAATGTTGGTTGGCAGGCTGTATCTGCACCAGGTCTTCGAGCTGTTGCCTTGGAAGAAGCATCAATGGTGGTCAGTGTCCAACGTTTTCAGTTCTTTGTAAGGTCTGACAAACGTGTTATAGCGACCTTGTTGGTCGCGTAGGACTACTAGAGCCCCTTGATGGGATATAATTTTCATGTTAGTTTTTTGGCTGTAGCCGCTTTGGTCAAGGCCGGATAATATATTTTCCATTATCTAAAAAAATAAAAGCATATCTGAATGACAAAAAACACTAATGGTACATAAAAGAATACATAAGCACCATACGCGAGTGCAGTTCTAGGTATAAGCTTGGTGCGCCGGATTCTTAGAGTCCTGAGTGGCTCTCCGCCAAGTATTCAACCCTCCGCCCTAGTGTGGAGTGGCGTTGACCACTGTACATGAGGGACGAGGACACCCCCTCTTCCATGGAGAAACTCCATAGCGAAGATAGTGTCATGGTTACCAGTAGAGACGAAGTGGTGAGCATTGCCTAAGTGACAAGTTCCTCATCCGGTTTGGCGGAAGCCCTAGAGGCAAGCCAAACTCTTTTTTTTTGGGGGGGGGGGGTGGGGTGGGTACTAGTAAACCATAGTTGTGCATCTAGATAGTACGATCTAGTTTATATTTTGTGCGAAATAGTGGAAGCCATCGTTTAAGATTTTTAGATAGCATAATTCACGCCCTCCCCCTCTTAGGCTATACGAGCTCGTTTTCCTCATATTGTTGGCATTTCTAGTGAATTCATGTTTGGTATTTAGTCAATAGCATTGTCAAGCGGCTACAAACATGATCAAGACAACGACTACCATTGTCAGTAGCATTGCCAGGAACGCCAGCAATATGAGGGAACTGAGTAACCATTGCCTGTATTCAATTCAGTCCCCCCATCCATCCACAACTAAAACACCATATTTCAGAAGCAAAGTGACTACATTTTTTAAAAAGAAGTAAAGAAAACATAGTGACTTTCCCATTTAATCTTTGCTGAAAGAAGAATTGCAATCCAAAAATATAGAACTTCTATTTCCAAACAAGGCAACTATACCATATTATCAAGGAGGAAAAGCATAATAATTAAAGATTTATATGAAGAAAGCACCATGACCTATACTGAGTCACAAATTTCTATCACCAGAGAAACCAATTTTGGTATGTACATATCGACAAAATGGCTTAGGAATTACAATCTATGCATAAGTGTAGAATTGCAAAGTACTTTCTCTCTATAGAGTATTATGGAAGTGATGGAGCACATAAAGGTGAGGAGCACAAGTTCTATGCCATGGAACAATGGCTATAGAGAAAACAAAATAAAATAAATCTGAGACTACACTCAGGATGCACTAACGCACTTGCAAACAATGGAAAATCCAAACAAACAAACACACAAGCTTGCAGCTCGTGCTTGGTCAAAGAAAGTAATGAAGCATAGATTCCTAATCATGTTGTCAAACAAACACAAAAAATGCTTTAGGGGAATTCAGTCGAACATGTTACTTGCGGGAGCTATGGGTGTCGTTGCACTTTGATGAGGGGGCTGTAATCCTGCTAGCCAGAAGCTTGGTCATCGGGTGCACTGGGCATTGGCCATCGCATCATTGCCATGTCGGGGAGGGGTATCGGCAACTAGCCACTGGACCCTTCACATCGATAGCCAACGGGATGTCACACAACATGGCGCGCCGATTCCCGTGGGTGTATAAGCTTGAGCATTTTGTGCTCCCCTACAGGAGAGACTCAGCCAGCACCACCAACTCGGAGCTGCTCGTTGGCAACACCACCACACCAGAGTATGTTGGCACATTGCTTGAGCTCCACAGAAGAAGCTCCACCCCATCAGCACTGCATAAAACTAATTTTTTATATTATGCTCATGAAAAAAAATATCAAATGAGATCATTGAATGAAACCAAACAGGAATCCTCTCCTTGGTATTGGATCTGGGACAATGGTTGTGCTGCTGCTACCTTCCATGCCTTCCTTGGAGAAGCTCCAGCCGAAAAGGGAAATGGCTAGCCCACCAAGGGACAGAGAGCCATCCGAGTAGGAGCTCCGGTCAGAGTGGGATGGGACGATGGGGGAGGACCAAAGGCCACTGCCGCCAGATCGGAACATCACCCCATCAGCTCATCATTTGGGCTATGCTCTTCCTTCCCTCATTCATGGGGCCGAGGGCAGCCTCCGCAAGAAACAGGAGATAAGGAGCCTAGGGGCTGCGTGGGTGCGGTGTGCGTGAGCGGAGGAGTGTGACGGCGGAGGGTGTGGGATCCCCGCCTTCCTCCTTGTGGCTTCATTCATCGAGGGGGAGGTGCTTGCAGCGAGGAGAGAGGGGAGGTGGCGGCGTTGGGGGGGGGGGGAGGGGGGAGGGGGAAGAGGAGGAAGAGGAGGGGATAGGGTTAGGAAGAACATAAAGGGGCGAGAGGGGGAGGTGGGTGGGTTCGGGGCAGTGGGCGAGCGGGACGCAGATACAAACAACATGAACCATTTGATTTGATTTGGTTGTCCAAGGAGAGAGAGAAGATTGTGTGAAGATCGGGACATTCCATTTTGAATGAGTTACAATCCTTGGTGAATAATTCAGTGTGGATGAAGAGAAGGCTATCTCAGTGAGGATGCAAGATAGGATGGATATATAAATTAAGTGAACTTGGTGGATTATATAGGATGTAGATTATAAAACAAAGATGGTGGAGATTTTAATTTGTATCCATCTGCAGACTCTAGGGAGACAAAAAACAAAAACAAGGCGCAAGCCATTGGCTATAGGAAAGTTAATACATACCCAACTATGCTATTCAAATAAGAACCATTTATATTTAATGTGAATATTGCCGCACCTGCGCTATCCAACTCTTTCATCAGATCTTCGTATTTTGCTTCTAATTAGCTAACATAATACCCATTGACAATGTGTTGCTGTCTGAGAGACTCTGGGAAATTTTTTTGGAGGATTAAGGGCCATGCAATCAATATCCTGAAAAAAAATTCTTTCAGTAAATTATTTTTTATTGAAATAGTAATTATACTATTTGATATTGATCAATTTTGAGAAGACTGAGGTAGGTATCCAATCATAACAATATTTAGTAGAAATAAGATATAACAATCTTCTATACTCAACTGTTATACTACCCATTTGGATCCCATAGGCCTAACTACATATCATGGTTCCAAGTGGAGCCTAAGTTATTGCAATTCATGGTAATTTCTGAAGTATAAATGGATGGGGTTTCCCAAGAGACGTGCAGAAAAAAAATAGTGGACAGATACAACTAAAGTTAACAATGTTATTAAGACTACAAACATCTGCATGCATGACACACCCCACTCATCATATTGGAACATGGAACAGCTTGACATTATTCAAATATTCAACAAATAACTCTTTGGCTCTTTGCAAACCACTGATAATCAATTGCACTGTAGAACAACTCAAACATGCACCATTACAGAGAAAATATGATGACAAAGTTGTTAGATTGTCCTAGAGTAAATAGATTATTCACTCAATCCTAGTAATGAAACACATCAATCAACAAGTAGCAAGACAAAATACAGTACTTGACATCAATAATATTACTCAGCAAATAAAACAATTTATCACTTCTAGAGTCACCACAGCACATGGCTAATTTACGATGAGGACATCCCAGCACCATCTTAATATTTATGAGAATAACATAATTTCTCTCTGAACTCAAGTTTACACATGAGGTTTCTCCGACCGGTTACATAATGGGTTACACGGAGGACATTGATGACTTTGGCCAAACTAAGTACAATTGCACAAACAAGACTTAAGGTTACATGACAAGTGCTTCAACTTCTCGTGCAAGTCTCTACATACCAAACTATGATGTTTTGGGGTGCATAATACATATGGTTGGAAATCTTATCAAGTCTATATTCAATACAATAGAGCATCATTTTGGACATTCCAATGAGGAGTAATGGCCATTTTAGTAATCATTGCATGGAAGCTGAGAATAATTGTGAGAACTCAAGGAGACTTCATGAATGCTTGATCCACTTGGCCTTCCCCCTTTCAACGTGAGATACTTCAGTTCATAACCAACTAGAAGGGTTGTTTCTAGTATAAATGTTACTTATATGCTACTAAAATGACAACTTTTAATCATTTGATAAACTCATACGATTTGCAGCAGAGCTCATGAGTGTTTTACAAACCTTTGTTCATGTATGTAGTTCAGAAAAGTTCCATCTTACTACCTTCACCAATCCACATTTTCCACTTAACCCCATAAACAGAAGTTAGGCCCATTTTACTCCCCCTGAACTATTTTAGATGGTTCAATCTACCCCTAATGAGATTTTTCTTTTATGTTTCTGCCTACACATGTTGAATTTTAAGTTCAAATTTGGTGAGATGACATATATTTTTTCCATGATGCCTTATATTAGAAAATTATATTTGGATTTTTTCATGATTTATTTTCACGCACTTTTATATCCTTAGCATAAATTTCATATTAAATGTTTCTCATCAATGAAAATAAACATGAAAAACTCTTAATATATTTTTCTAATATAAGCCACCATGTTCTCTATCTCCTCAGAAAATTTGACTGAAAAACTCATTTTAAGTGGAGAAACTAAAAACATAAATCTCATTAGGGGTGGATTAGACCAAATAAAATAGTTTGGGGTAGTTAATTGAGCCTAAATTTTGTTGAGGGGTTAGATGGAAAAAGTATACAGTTGAGGGTAGTAAAATGGACTTTTTCCTAGTTCGGATAGTAAAATGGACTTTTTTGAAGTTCTTATTGGACTTATGAGATATCCCTTTGGTATCCTTTTGTGCTCTCGGGCCCTTTGGTACGTATTACTCTCCAATTATGGCACTATAATATCAAGTCAAAGTCCTTAAGATTTTGGTGCCTGTCCTTGTTGTTTGCATCAAGGTATCCTTAGTTAATCTACCTACTGTTCTGAAGATCGGACTAGCCCAAGACGGCTCCTATAATTTACATTCTTGACTTAGCAACTTTTGAATGGCTATAATGACAATGATGTTTTTATCCTTTGGGGGTCAAGTAGGTTAGCGGAGTTGTTGCACATTGTGCAGTGTTTTTGCATTATGTTTATCTACCTTTCCAAAATCAGTAGGTAATGGAGAACATCATGAGCACTAGTTTTGTTTCTAAATTGAACTAATATGAGTACTATGCCTACCATTTCAAAACTGAACTAATATGAGTATTATGCCTACCTTTTATCGGAGGATAATTTCCCTTCAGAAACATACTCCCTCCGTCCCAAAATAAGTATTCATTTAGAAAATTTAAGACAGATTACTAGTCATGACAAATGACCATGTTACCCCGAACTAAAAACTACCATTAACTAACTATTTCATTGGCTCTATACGTTTCTCTATGCACTTCTGTATTAATGTGTGCATATCTAAAAGTTAAATGGACACTCTTTATGAGAAAAATTTGAATAGTATATGGACACTTATTTTGGGATGGAGGGAGTATAATTTATAGATAGTAAGGGCGAAACTTGACTGTGCATCGGTGGGCCTTACTTTTATGTTATAGTGAAGGCATGGTACAATTATGTATTGCAATTGATCGGCCCATATGACGTATGTCGTTTTAATTAATCGTTACAAAATATCAAATTCAATATTATAGCAGTACTGTGATTGTCATAGTTAGTGGCAACACGCTTTGATCCGAACAACAAAACTACAAATAAACAGAAAAGGATCTTTTGTACCATTTATAAGTTTTGGATGTAATCCATATACGTCACAAGATATAAGGATTTTACTTGAGTTTGATCGAAGTTTGAATTTATTAGATATATATATAAATTAAAGTATATCTAAATTTTTACCTAATAATAAAGCAAGTAAGGTTTCCTTCTCCAATTTTGGTTTTCAATTTTTTCATTAACAAGTTGGCCTCGAGCGTGGAATCAAAAGTCGTATTGGTCCGGTCCGTGCAGAAGAGAGGGAGTCATGTACGCCTACGCCAGGCACGGCACCACACAATTTCTTCGTTCAACCTCCCCTCCTATGTATTCTGACAGGTGGGCTTCACCCCCGACCAAACCCATACACAAATCACACAATGCGGTAGGAAGCAACCCAGCATCTGCAGCAGTGGTGCTGCCACCTGCTTTTGACTTCCTTCCATTCAAGGTTTCAAACCGTGCAAACTTGCATTTTTCATGTTCTCCAATTTCTCTTTTTGTGGGCACGTGTTCCCTGATTTCTGTTTCCTCACAAACACGCATCACCAGCCTGGTACAGTCAAAGTACACAGGGCCAGATTTAGGTGGCCCAGGGCGAAACAAAAAATAGGACCCCTTAATATAGATATGAACAATATTCAATACATATAATTCGAATATGATTTAATAATCATAGAAAATTCCTATTTCATCGTTAAAGAATTATCTAATTTCATCAATTTTACTAATTTAGAGGTACTCATCGATGATGGTAGACAATATGGCGATATTAAAAAAGCATTAGCTATTGAAACTTGCATAAAGCTACAAAAAGGTATGGGATCGACTTGAGAAAATCTAACCAATAGGACTTGGAAATTATAATAATATCTACCCTAACCTAATCGATCGATTGCAATTTTTTGCTGCACCTGCAGCGAAGGTAAAACAATACTGATCATCGTCAGTCAAGGAATCAAACATAAAAAGGGCATAGGCACATATCGGGATAAGATGATCGGATAAATATTATATATATACATACTGAAATTAAGATTACCATTATTGAGTCAGTTCAATTCATTTGTGCATCCAATCAGGGCGCAGTTGCACATTGCTTCCTGGCTTGATCCATCATACTGAAATTAAGATTACCTCGACAGCTCCTGGCTTGATCCATCAGACCATATTAGAACCGGAGAGCCACATGGAGCACTCGCTGACTCCTCATCTCCCTAGAGTCTCAGTTCATCGATCTTCGCCGCCGCGGGTATTTCGCTTCTTTGCTAGACGCCAGGAGACGTAATCAAAATGGACATGCAAAAAATGGCGATGGGCCTTTCTCGTTCTCAACCAGTTAAGCCCCCACGATCAATCTAGGAGGAGGCCGATTTGATGGCCAATCGTGCTCACGTGGCCGCATGGGACATGAGTCTCTTGCGCAAGGAATAACGCGCTAAGGAATACATACAAATGTACTCAAAATCTATTGTGCACGTACTGTATACTGGAGCGGGGCCCCTTAATTTCGGGGGCCCGGGGTGGATGCACCGCTCGACCCCCTCAGGGCCGGGCCTATACATTCAAACTAGAGAAAATGCATGTGTGAGGTTGAAAGCCAAATGTATTTATTTGACAGCCTGACAGTGCGTAGCCAATTTCTGTTTCCATTTAAAGTTTCAAACCTTGCAAACTTGCCTTCATATTCTCTAGTTTCTCTTTTTTTGCGAGCAAATATTCTCTAATTTCTCTTTCCTAACAAACTCAAGTCACATGCCTGACACGGTCAAAATACATTTGGCTTTCAACCTCGCATGCATGCAGCATGCCACATTTATTTCTTCAGAAAAATCTTCACTACACTACCCGATTCAGAAATTGTTAGTTGTTGTTGTTGTCATAGGACAATTGAGACCCACTGTAAATATATTTTCCAAAAAAACAAATTTATAAATTTACCAAGCCAATAGGCTCTACATCGCCGCGACTCACCGTTCTCTCACCGATTTACCCACTTAAACACCACCCATCTAAGAGCATCTCCAACCGTACCAAAAAAACTACTCCCAATAATTAGTTTCGGGAACAAAGAAGAAAAAAAATGCTCCAACAGTTGTCTAATATAGATCCCAATTTTTTTACGTGTCCAATGCTTGCTCCATCTTGAGCCAAATTTACCCCTTCTTTTAGCACTCCCAATCCCATGGAACAAACTGACGAAAAAGGGAAAAATCCCGAGTTACTGTTTACAGAGGGGAGAATCAACCATTGGGCCCACATATGGATGATGTGGCAGCAATTAAATCATTTTTTGGACTATTTTTGTAGGAACTGTTGGAATGGTGGATGTTTTTTGTGCCCAATAATTTTTGGCAAGATCCCAAAACTGGTATATTGAGACTTTATTTTTTAGTCACTCTTGAAGATACTCTAACCTATTGTAAACCCATCTAACCTAGTTGGTTGATTGGGCTGAGCCCAACATGGCACAGCTCGTCCCCACAATTCCCCTCCGTCGCCACATAGACAAGTGGGCCCATCCTGTCATCCTCTTGTTGCGCCCTTGTATGTGCCTCACTTTTGTGTGCCGTGACCGCCGTACTATCCCTCCGTGTTACGGTGCCTCACTTATACTGAAAAAACAATACACATACTATTCTTTTAAAACCCAAGTAATTAATTTATGTTATTACCCACCCTTAAAGTCAATATATACAATTTTATCTAGCTTACTTAGTTTCCTTTTTCCCTCAAGCAGGCATTATTCGTATTAGATATGAAGTTAATTTGGATTATGGTTAGCGTTCTATTATAAAGTATGCTTGTTTTTATTTAAAAGTGGGATCATGAAATGTATGTGACGCTTCTTATATGAAATGTATGTGGCGCTGACCGCCATAAAGATTTGGAGGGTAATGCAAAGAGGTGGCTTCTAACTGTGAGAATAAAACCATGGTATCACTTGTTTGAGGAAAAAAATGTTATGCTACTATTTCTTGATGAAACTAGGGCCGAGCCGAATAAAAAGAGTCAATTGTTCTACTAGTCTATCATATCGTGTCAACCATTGTTCTCCAGCAATCTTACCTGGGTTAGTCCTTGACTAGTTGAGCACATTAGTTTACCATCCAGGATTGAGACACTGATGCTGCTTACCGTTTTCTAGAGACAAGCGCATACTGTTCTTATAACCAATTCTTATGCTTACAAAGAAGTTTGACCCATATGATGTATATAAAGCATGCACGTCTCTTTATTCCTGCTCCTTCCTCTGAACGCGTAAAAGATTTGCGCATCTTCTATTCCTGCTCCGGAGCCTCAACATTGAGGTCAATGTTCAACAGCCTACGCGCATCTCCATCATCAGTCGGAGTCGCTGGAGCAGGCTCCACCGTCACCGGTGAGAGAACATTGTTCCTCCTTTCAAGTTGCTGCCTTATCTGCCATCCTGATGATTCCAGTCCAGACTGCCACGGCACATCCAAGGCTGTGGAAAACTGCTTGGAGAGCAGTCCCCTTTGTAGTGACAGATGGTTGTTGCTGCCACCGTTGCCGTCATCACCGCCGCCTTTAACTTGCTGCATCCCGTTCTGGCTTTCAGAAGCCATGCCCGAGGAAACGTTCAGTCTTGGAACCTTCTTCTCCCTGTGGTGGCCGGCAACGTGCCCACCCAAGGCCTGGTTTGTCTGGAACTCTGCCTTGCAATGCTTGCAGGCGTAAGGGCGCTTCTCCTTGGGAGTAAACACAAGCTTCACCTTCTTCCTGTGTGCCTCTCTGACCTCTTTAGGCAAGTTCCTCCTCTTTTTGGGAATTTTCACAATGGAGCTGCCTTGTTCGTCACAACCCCACATATTACCGGGTTTGGCATCAGCATTGCACGGAAATTCAGCTTCAGCATTGCCTGATCCTCTTATTCCACCTTCAGCTTGTCCAATGGCATCAAGCTTTTCAAACGAAAGCTGTTCAGCATTGCCCGATCCTCTTATTCCACCTTCAGCTTGTCCAATGGCATCAAGCTTTTCAAACGAAGGCTGTTGTGGCACTTGCGGCACTTGTTGTGCTGCCTGGCTGTTGTCTCTGTATTTGAGTGTGAGTATCGCGTACGCATAAAGTATCTCTAATGGAGTTAACCGAGGATCGCGCCCACTATGCTGAGCGGGTAATTCGTCACTACCTGGTGATGGCGTGGCGGCTGACTCAGGCGACAGCTCTAGCTTCTTCACCGGCTTCACAGGTGGAGTAGCGCCTTTGTAACCCCTGTTCGGGTGACTCCGGAGATGGCCGAACATTGATTTATCGTTCTTGAAGAATTTCCCACACTCGGGACATTGTACATCGCCACCGCTCCCGTAGCTGTCCTTTGTTCCTCCACTGTCGCCGCCACCGTTGTCGTCAACATCTTGGAGCAGCAATCCCTCTCCTTCGTCTCCGTGGCTCGCAGACTCATCGCCGGCGTCCACCCCTTGGAGCTCCTCGTCGAAGATTGAATTAGCGCTGCGGCTGTCAAACTCATCGTGGCCATGGATTGACATCAACCGCGGCCTCCGGATCGGATCTTGACCCAGAAGGTTGCCTCTGATCTGGCCTCCACCGCCGGTCAGCTGGAAGCTCGAGATCAGGGACAGCTGATGGGCGATGCAAAATTGCAGCAGGAGCAGCGAGCACAAGAAGCTGCCCTTACTCATCAAGAGGATCTGAGGGTGAGGGGCAAGGAGTTTGCCGGAGGTTGAGGACGACGACGCCGCTGGGCACGGGCGGTGGATCTCTGGCGGGAGCAGCAGAGCAGAGCGGCGCGTGTCTGCTGCTCTCCAAGGTTGGCGGCTCAATCCGATCCTTTTCACAGGCAGCTAATGGAAAGCCCGGGCCGAGTATCTCGGGTGGGCATGGAAACCCGCTCGTCAGTTTTGATCTGATTGGATATGTTTCCCTTGGGTTCCTGATGGATCTGCTTTGACGCTGCTCGAGCTAGAGGAAGCGTTTCAACGCCAACTCGGAAGCTCAAGAGTCTGCCTTGTTTTGATCGGAAGACTGCCAGTCCGTGTATGATCGTGGGGGAGATCTGAACTCGACCTGCTGCGCAACAGCTATACATGGAGGGGGATGGCAAGAGTCCAGCTAGGAGATGACAAAAGAAAGCAGTCCTAAAGACATGATTTTTTTTTTTGCTATCGCTACACATTAACACATGCTAATTAAACAAGGTAAAATTGAAACAAAATTAAAATAGAATCTCCAAGCTAGGGTTTTCAAATACCGACATGTGTAAGTCGTGGAGTTCTCAGCTCAATTACCCAAATGTTAATCACTTTTTCATGCAAGTTTTGTATATTTCCAAATATCCCCGCATGTAATTGAGATATAGCCTTTGTGGGTGATATAGCCTTTGAGACAAATCCTGAACGCCAGCCCGCGGTTTCTTTTTTATTTCTTCTTCTTTCGGACCCTTCACTACCTATTCCTTGTCTTTACCGTGTGCCTGAGAAACGGCCATAAAATACATGGCAAAAAGTTTACCGTGCGTCGCCCACGGCGAAGCCCGCACGGCAACCAGCTAGACGGCAAAGAAGACTTTGTCGTGTGCCTTTTTTCGAGCGTGCATGCGCTAGCTCCTTTGCAAGCCGCCGCCGACATCGACCGAGCCAAGCTGCCCTACTGCGTGGCACGCCGATCGCCACCGGTTGTTGCCGTCATCCTTGCCGCCGGTGATCTCCACATCCGTTGCTGCCTTGGAGTTTCTACGAGTCGTCGTCTGCCGCATGTCCATCCGAGAAAGACATCGTTGCCGATGGTGAGGACCTACAAGAGATTAGCTAAAATGACTAGTCAAATTTACTGATTTAGCTACTCTTAAAAATAGATTTGACTAACAAATAACAGGGTAGTCCAACAGATTCCGTAAAGATGGCTAGTGAGGTAGGCTAGCTAAAAATGGCTAGCGAATGAGGTGGGATAGAGAGCCACTAAATTTGGAGAGTCATTTACAGAGTCTGTTTGAAACGTTTTTTCTCTTCCAATAGCTAAATTTAACTTTAGAAAACGATTTGTCTAGTCTTTTGGAGATGCTCTTACAGCCGTCGCTAGCCATCAGGAGCAAAGCATCGAGCGCCATGAAGTCACAAGCAAGATTTGGGGAAGCTAAGAGAGGCACGTACGTAAACAGGAGAGGTCCAGGAGCAAACCAAGAAAGCAGCCTTCCTGCATGCAATGCAAGTCTCGTCATATGGTGAGTTGAGATCACGCAGATACAGTAATTATGGATTTCCCTTTAGTAAAATATTTAGATTGTTTCCTCCTTTTCCAGTATAATCCATCTTCATGAATCTTTTGATCTATTGAATAATCCTTTATTCTATGTGATACAATACTAGCTTGCCGACGCCAAAAATCTATTTATTTATTTCTATTCCTTGCACATCCAAACTCTATCCTATCATCAGACCCGGCGGAGTTTCAAGAGTTAATATTTAAACCTTTGCAAATTAGCATCTATATATTTAGTAGTTAAATTTATGTTGTTGCAACGACACTCAGGATCTTAATTACTGGGTTATTTCTATGTCACTGCACTACAACGTAGATTTACATTATTAAAATAATGTTCTAGTTTGTAAAGTTCATATATATAGGTTAATAACTCGATCCTTTCCACCAGATCACTCATAAGTTTCATAAATTCCAATTCAATTGGAATTCCCAGTGGAATGTTTTATTCTCTTTCAGCTATTTACCCTTTCATAAACCAGTTTCCATTTAACCAAATCTTTGGTTATTTGTTATCTTCAAGTAGCTACCCGAGATGACATACTGACCTCTACAAATTAGTAGTATTACTTTATAGTTGACTTCATGTTGTTTCGTTTGTGCCATAGAATTTGTTAATTCTCTGCCGTTGCGTTTCAGCATGAACTTGAACTATTAAAATAATATATTGATTTGATAGAACCATGCTAATATCCTTTAGCTATATTCCAAATGACATTGTTTTTCCAAAACCTTAAACCTAGGAAGTATCATATCCTTATTCTTTCAACTCTCTTTTTAGCTATTCCTGCGCTCCCGCATTAGTAGCAACATGTCCAATAATTTAGAACCCTTGTTCTGCGTATTTTGTTTGGTGTACTGTTAGTTATTGTATTTTATTTGGTTGCTTGTATGTTTGCCTTCGTTGCTACCGATTGATTGTTGACGATACATCATTTGAGAGATTTCAAGATCAAGAGTTGAAGAATATCTGAGCAGCTATATTTTTGATAAAGGTAAGTGTATTATGTTGTTGGCGGTCGTTACAGACCGATTTTCGACCTCCAACCAAGTATAAAATGAACACAATGGAATCACACACCATAGCTATAGGACTTATTTCTAACCATTTCCATGAGTTTTGGTGTTTATTCGATTCCAGGAGGCACATGACCAGAGTTGAGGCAAAAAGCATAAGAAAAGATGTGTTCGGCCGAATCCCGTGATTCGACCGAACTCCGTCTATGAACCCAGTGGACCGGAAGACAGGAGAGGCCCAAGTCCATCTCGACCGAAGCCCGTCAGTCCACCAAAAGGCCTCCAGCTCAGCCCAGACCGAGGAACCAACCTACCCACCGACCCAGGAGGTGATCCAACACGTGGGAGGGACGAAGGCGGCGCAGAGGTCGGTTCGGCCGAACTTCCCGGGTTCGGCCGAACCCCTAGTTCGCCCGAACTGGCTCCACCGCCTCAAAACCGACCTGGAGGAGAGATCAAGGCCGTGGAGGTTGAGGCGGTGCACGTGGCACTTCGGCCGAACTCCTTGGTTCGCCCGAAACAGGAGATTCGCCCGAACGGCTCGGCACCGCCTCCCAGCTGCCTTGCCTGCCACTCTGCCTCCCACCGTCCTTGGCCACTATAAATTGAGGCCTCTGGTCACCTACAAGACACACAACACAAGAGTAGAGTGCAGGCGAAGCACTGTTAGTTTTCCACTTGTATCAGTAGAGATAGGGAGAGAGGAGAGGTGAGCGTCCCGGAGAGGAGCCGAAGTGTCGGCCCCTCTTCCCGCTGTACCTCTACGGATGCGGCTTCACTTCGAGTAACATCCGGGTCGTGTCTGGTAACTCTTGTATCTCTCTCTGATTAATTGAGCATTCAGTTCTTACTTTTATATGCTTGCTGGTTCTTCGTTCAATGCTTAGTTGATTGGTATAACTGTATACTGGTTGCTTAGCTTGGGTGCTTATCTTTCTATAGGAGATAAGTATTAGTTGACTAGTGTAGGCGTGGTGCCTATACTTGAGACTAACTTAGTTTATTCCCGTCGCAACGGAGGTGGTAGCCGTGAGGTGGTGACAGCCCTTTCGGCCTTCGTAGCCCATCACGTTAGTTCCGGTCCGTAGGATTCTCCAGTTGGGAAATAGTGGCACCCCTTCTCATCCCTTTCTGTGTGTCCACCGGTTCCCTTGTCCCGAAGCAAGTATCTATCTGTATCCTCTGATCTGCTCGATCAATCAGTAGAATACCTCTACCAGACTCGTACCCTCTCTACCCTCCTATCACTTCTCTTCCCTCTTTGTTGTTGTCATCCACCTCATCCATACCATTCACTCCATTCCACCTACCTAGGACAACTTAGTTTAGAATCAGTCCACTTCTCGTTCTCCATGGAAATCGATACCTTGGAATACTCCCGGGTGAAAGCTACATCGGTATCCGTCCGCTTGCGGATTTATCTGTAGGCCGTAAGGAGTGCCAACATATGTTCATACAATATCCTAATAATTATTAATTTTACTATTCATGCTTGTGTATAAATTTAATGGGTCCTATTTAAGGATATGTCTAGCCACCATAATAATCATCCCTCAAACCTAGGTTTTTATGTTCATGTTGGGTGGGTAGCTATGCTTAGTTGCTTTCATTGGGTTATGGTGACACTAAGACCAAGATAATAATGTTGTTTACTTTATGAAATTATATGCCCATCTTCCTGCTATCTTATAATTGAAAGACCATATGATTTAATTAAAACATGGAGAACCACCTAAGAAAACAGTGCAACCATGAGTATCACATGGCTCTTGTCTTAACTGATTAATTAGAAGATTTCAGTGTGGTTTTGGTACTGAAAGTTGGGCGGCGCTGACAGAAGCAGTGTCTTCCTATTACCGGTACGGATTGTGTAATCGGTGCGGGGAAGGAAGTGTTGTACCTCCTGATTACCTGCAAGGAAGGGGACCAACACATACTAAAAGATTCTTTGTAAAGGCTTCGTAACGTCCGTATGCAGACACACCTCGGTAGTGTGATGAGTGCCTGATCAGCACAATATGGTTGGGTTTAAAGTTCTTTTGGACTTTTACGCATCTTGTGGTGAAAGTGTACAACCTCTGCTGAGTGAAACTGATATATCACCCGCGCTCATGGTCAAGAGCGGTATGGGCCCTAACATGATTAATATATTTGAACATGATATAAATTGTGGTTACCTGGATGTGGTTATGGTTTTATTATGTTCAATTTGTTGTGGTTTGGTATTTACTTATACTTGCTAGTAATTAGGTTCTAATAAAATTTGACCAACTTAAAAATACTTACTGCAGTATGTCAGCCAACCCTTTTTGCCCTAGCCTTGCATGTGATATTACATTTACTGAGTACATCACGCTTGCTATTTTCTAAATTATTTTTGTTCCACACAAATGGATGCTGCTCAAAAAGAAAAGGTGTAGTGGAGAATCATGAAGACGGTGAGTTGATTACCTGTGAAGTTTGGAGCCTTCGTTTCCGGGATATGCTATTTACTCTGATAGACTAGTAAGTGATTTATAATATTCTTTTACATGATATTGTATCTGTTATACATTGTTGGCTTACTGTATGTGTGAAATATGATCCTCGCACACATACATGGACAGTTGGTTTGTTTTTGTAAAATCGGGTGTGACAGTTTTGCTAAAAAGTTTAAGTTTTCTAAGAGATTAATACATTCACCATCCTAATTGATCACATGTTATATTACTTTGGATTTGGTTGTGATAGCAGTCCTGCACGATCTTCCAATGTGGACTGGGTTTTTGCATAGGTTTTCATACACAGAGCACACCTCTAGCACTTCATGGCAACATTGAAGACCAAGTGAAAGTTACGTCAGCCAGTCAAAGAACACGAGAATTCTGAAAATGTACCCAAAAATAAGTTACTAGTGTTAGTGTAACATCCCAGATTTTTCTAATTAATGTAAAAAATGTGGATTTTAAAATTTTTCGTACAAATGCTTGCTGAAAACCCTAAGATTGTCTTCTTATGCCCTTCTAAAAATTTGTAGAAATTAATTAAGTTGGAGTTTAATTTATTTTAAGGACAATAATGTTAGTGTGATTGGTTCCTTTGGTTTTGTTTGTCTCTTTATGTGTGGTATAATTTGAATTCTAAATTCAAATTAGACCTAAAGCTAGTTACTAACCAACCCCCTAAGCTAATCACTAACATAACCCTCTAACCCTATACTAACTTAATCCCATAGCCTAACCAAACTAACTATCTAACACTAACCAGGCCTAAACCCACTAACTTTGTGGCCCAAGCCTGCTAACTTAACCATAACCTGGCCCTAACAATCTAACCCCGTGTCGGCCCATCTAGCCCAACAAGGTCGCTCGACCCAGCAAGCCCGCCAGTAAGCCGGCCCAACCAGGCAACACCACTGTCACCCTAAACCCCACTCTCTTTCACCGACAAGTGGACCCTACCTGTCAGCTTTCCTTTCCCCATCTCGCCACTCAAATCCGTGCCACCCTCTCTCTCCGCCTCCCCCGTATCGCGACAAGCGCTGCCCCCTCTCTCCACCTCCCCCGCATCACGACAAGAGCCGCCGCTCTAGCCTCCAATGCTCGCCACTCGTGGCCATCGCCGTCGCAGGCCATAGCCTCGTCGCGCATGAGCCACACGCAGGGCCGCAGAAGATCCCGCAAGGTGCATCCTGACCCCGTAGACCCGGCCTACGTGAGTCGAACTCACGGCCCACCATGAACCACGTCCACCCCGCGAAAACCTCTCTTGGCTTGCGTCACTACTGATGCAGGTGCTGATGTCGCCGCCAATGCCAGCAGCCAGTAGCATCCAAGGCTGCGAGTGGGCCGAAAGCCTAGAAACGGCCTGGCCCAGCTCATCCACCAGCCCAAGGGGCCAGCTGATCAGGCTTGTTTAGTTAAACAGGCGGGCCCTTCAAACCTAACCCAAGCATGCCCTTCTAACCCCAGCCCGAGCAGGCCCGCTAACCATTTCCCTTTTCTTTTTTCCTTAGCATTGACCCATGGGCCCAGCTGACCTGTGGACCCAGCCTGACCGCTAACTCTTTGACCCGTTGATCGTTTACTTGGTCAATGCTGACGTCAGTAGGACCCGTGCTGACCCCCTGGTGATGTCATGCTGATGTCAGTAGGCTGACTGACAACATGTGGCGCTGTCTGGTGCTGCCACATGTCCCTGTTATCTTGTCTTTTTGAATCAATTAAATGAATTTCAAACAATAATTTAAACTTAGAAAATTAATACTAAATCAACCATAGCTCAGAAAAATATGAAACATGTTTCATTATTTTTTTAAAACCATGCTCCACTCGTTAGTGTAGAATTTGGTGTTATTTGGTTCATTCTTGCCTCTTATTTGGAA
Organism: Echinochloa phyllopogon; assembly: GCA_033239725.1. Taxonomy (NCBI): domain Eukaryota; kingdom Viridiplantae; phylum Streptophyta; class Magnoliopsida; order Poales; family Poaceae; genus Echinochloa; species Echinochloa phyllopogon. The sequence continues at coordinate 20,682,698 of BTCW01000016.1, forward strand.
TTCATTTCCTTAGATATCCTTATTTATTAGTAATCCGAATGTTAGGATTCTTGGAAGACTCGGACGACTTCGTTGAGCTAGACTTCAAAGCTACTACATTACTGAAGAGAAGGACTTTTCTCCAAGTTCACGCCCATCCATACTTTGAACTCCTTTTAGACATGCTAATAGAAATGCTATGCTTTATTTATTCGCATGAGATGCCTGAGATGATAAACTTTGCATTGGCTGTTTAATTACCATTTTCCTTGTTATCCTACTACTACTATATATACCTTGATGAGATTGATTCGCTTGCATGTGTGTGACGAAAATGGGTGATTTGAACTGTTTTCGGCATGAGTGTGAAAACCGAGGTGATGGAGATTTTGAAAACTTTTTGTCGAAGCGAGCGTACCATGGAATACACTTGGGTATTCCCTATGGTGTGCCTGTTGCAGGCACAAGGTGTGTGTTGTGATTGTTGAGGAGTTGGCGGTACCTATAATGGGTTCGATTGGCAGTCCGCTGCGGTGGACACACAATTTGAGAGAAGAGTTCGCTTCGACAGTTTGAGGACCGGGTTGGACTAGCTACTTCATGGGACTATGTAAACGTGTACACCGTGTGTCCATTATGAGGTTGGGCCTGTTCTGAGCCTAGCAAGTATGGTGTCAAGCCTGCAGGAGGATAGTGATCAGTGTAAGGGGGACTGGTGCTGACCTTTGCTTTTGCCCCCGACTGGCCTCGGGGGAGTGCTTCACAGTTCCAGGGCGACCTACCACGGGAGGTTGCGCCCAAGCCTGACCAGGATGGTGCCGTAAGTACTAGAACTCCATTTCGTGTGGTGTTGTTCAGAAGGTTCGATACCGTCTGGGCACATCTCGCATGGATTCTAGGTGTACACACTTTGCAGAGTTAAAACTATACGTATAGCCGCGTCCTCGGTCATGGACAACCCTATGAACTGCTCGTTCTGATTAGTGTTTCAAGATACATTTCAAACTTCCCTTTTTCCAAACTGTTTTGAGTGAGGTGAGGAACGACCCAATATTACCCACTGGCAAAGACACAACAAAGATGGGCCGAGTGGCCCAGTTGTAGTCGGGCGGCGACCGTGTGAGCCTCTGAATAATCCTACCTTGCTTAGTTAGTGAGGAGGAAGCCACCTTAAAAGGGACAACCACCCTTCCCCTATCAGACTAATCTTTTGGGGTGATTCGGCCTTTTCCTCGAGGGGTGCGGCAGAATGCGGTGCTAAGATTGCCGAGGCACAACAAGAGGCCCTACGGGCGTTGTAGCTAGATCGGTGTGTCGTATTTTTGGCTGCTGGTGCTAAGATTGTCGAGGCGCAATAGGAGGCCCTACGGGTGTTGTAGCCGGATCGGTGTGTCGGGCTTTTCATCCAATTCCACCTGGGCCGAACTTATCATTTGGTATCAGAGCTAGGCCCTTGTTAAGAAGGCGAGAATGATGATGACATCCTCCACTATTACATGCTGCCAAAGACGCAACAAAGATGGGCCGGGTGTCCCAGTTGTAGTCGGGCGGCGACCATGTGAGTCTCTGAATGATCCTACCTTGCTTAGCTAGGGAGGAGGAAGCCACCTTGAAAGAGAGAGCCACCCTTCCCCTATCAGACAAGTCTTTTGGGGCGATTGGGCCTTTTCCGCGAGGGGTGCGCCGGAGTGCGGTGCTAAGATTGTCGAGGCACAACAAGAGGCCCTACGGGCATTGTAGCTAGATCGGTGTGTCGTATTTTCGGCTGCTGGTGCTAAGATTGTCGAGGCACAATAGGAGGCCCTACAGGCGTTCTAGCTGGATCAGTGTGTCCAGATTTTCAACCAATTTCAAGTGATGGATAATTTCTGTTGGGCAGAGCACGGCACATCGATCCGACTTCAAGTCAGCAAACTCGAACCCTGCAATCTTAGCACCACGACTTCTCTTGTTATCAACCATATCACAAACCAGTTGACCTCGCTGTGGGACTAGGATGCCTAGGGCTACTCATTTACGGGAATAAACTACTCAGCTACGACAAGTTTGGCCTGTCTACTCCAAACCAGTTGGCTACAGTGCAAGATGGCATAGATGATTGGGAGAACTAGTCGTGTACTGTTAGGAGACTTACCAAAGCAACCCTGTTGTAGTACTCCTTGTTGTATACAACTAGGATCATGTAACCAACTTGTAACTCTGCTTCCCGGATATATAAGGTGGAGAAGGGACCCCTCCAAAACAACTCAACCTCACGTGCAATACAATCAAGCACACAGGATGTAGGGTATTACGCAATTTGTGGCCCAAACCTGTCTAAATCTTTGTGTTGTGTGTGCACCATCGTTCATAGAACTCGGTGAGACCTACAATCTACTGTCTGAGGTACCCCTAGACAGACGTACTTGAGATAAATCTTTGACACTTTGGCGCCAATCATGGGGCAACTCACCGAAAGCTCGTCATTAGCGCGCGACCTTCGTATTCGGCGCCTGGACTTCCATCACCTTAGGCAATGGCAAGTTCGCGAGCCATCTCATGGACTGCTCGGGCCCGTACTTGATGACAATGTCTCCACCAGAGGCGCTCTGTGATCTCATTGAGAAACAACTCTCGACGACTACCTCGGCCTTGACTTCGACCTCGACTCCGACACGCTTCGCGACTTTGAGCTCGACTTCAACCCCAACTCCGACTCCGATCGGGATTCCCCAAGTCGAGTCCGGGTACAACTCACTTCCAATTATGGAATGAGCTAAGAACTCCGAGCTGGCTACACCATCGGACAACCCCAAGGATTGATTCCCATTTGGACTCACCAACTCCGCAGCTGTATATCAACAGATGCACACCGCGGAGATCCACAAGACTACAAGTCATAAGCCTAGCATGACCGTGGATTGCTCCAAGAACTCTGAGTTGGCCCATAAGCCATCAGAAGACCAAGACGAAGACGATTTCATGGTCCTGCTGAGCGATAGCCCACACAACGTTGCACGTTTACACTACTGCGCACAATTCAACACAAGCTTTGAGCTTGAGGAACCACTTGTGTGCCTCCCGTCAGGACTAGTCATTACCAGATCACCAGGAGGACTTATTGTTCACTGGCTTGGGCGATTCTTACTGACACCTACCAGGACAATGAATCAAGACTTGCCACGGTCATCCTGGAGGAGCTACCCTACCAAGACGGCAAGACTGCTTCGCTAACCACCTCTATAGAGAGCACGAATGAGAACTTCTCCAACACTCAATTTGTCTTGTACACCGGAGCCTCTGACCCCAGCTGACAAGTCTTCATGGCCGGTGCGGGTGATCAGGGCACGCAATACGACCGTGAGCTCATAATGGACATCTCCGAAGAAGAGCACACTGCCAATAGAGAAACCGAGGTACAGAAGACCTCAAGACAAGCAAGGAACGCCAAGCGCAAGCAGAGGTGTGTCAATGCTACCATGCACGCTGATGCCATGCGCAACCTCACGCAAGACTTTGACATGGTTGGAGATCAACTAGTACTCCAGAGCGCGCCGATGAACATCACTGTCGCCGCGGAGATCGGCAGGGCCATGCCCGACACCCCCGAGGCTAGGCACGTTCTAACGCTCCTAGAGACAGCTCGAATAGACATAAACTCGGCTAACGCTGCATCAAGCCACCAAACCTCAGGCAGCAGGCGGCCTGCCAGCAAGCGCTCGCAAGGTGACCCTATGACATCAACGGCTCAGCTGAGCCATGCTCCACGAGAGCCATCTGGTGCCACGACAAGAGGTCAAAACTGTGACCAAATCGCTAACCGCGGACGCGATCAACAAAATGGTGGCAGGCCACGTGATGGGGCTAATAACCGCCCTCACGGCGGCGATCTTCGTACTAACATGAACGCCAGTCGTGATGCCTGCGCTGTAATCCAGTCGACTAGACAACAACGCGTTGAGTCCGAGCTACACCACCATGAAGAGTACGACCGCCGCTATGGGCCCCTACCGCTTGCTCAAGACCCCCCACGCTCAAGACCACGCGATCGTCCACGTGACCGGAGCTGTCCGCAAGACCGAGACCGTCCACGTGATCAAGATCGCCCCTGCAACAATGATCGCAACAACGACCATCCACGGGAACGTGATTGTCCACGCGATAACGATCACCAATGCAACCGTGATCGGCCACGCGACCAGGATTACCCTCGTAACCGAGGTCGACCCAGACATGGGGACTCTCCAAGCCACAACTCCAACGATAGTGGTCGTTATCGTAACCGAGGCCGACCCGAACATGGCAACTCCCCAAGCAACAGCCCCGACAACCACGGACATCACTACGACTCTGAACACAACGACTCTAACTACCAAGGCCACAACTGTTCCCCGAGAGACAAGTACGATGGGTTCCCAACGTTCTCGAAGTGCATCAAGAACATCCAGTATCTAAACAAGTTCAAACCGACTGGAATCGAGAAGTTCACGGGCAAACAAGACCCTGAACAATGGCTGACAATCTACTCGACTGCAATCCAGATGGCGTGAGGCTCTAATGACATCAAAGTCAACTACTTACCTGTCATGCTGGACATCGTGCCGCTAACATGGCTCGAGGGCCTCTGCCCCGTGTCCATTGACTCTTGGGACGACCTCACCAACAAATTTACCACCAACTTCTAGGGAACCTGGGCACGGCCCAGAACCCGGTACGAGTTGGCATCCTGTAAATAGGAAAAAGGAGATATGCTACACAAATACATCCATAGGTTCTACGAGAAAAGGGCCATGATCGTAGACATCTCTGACCGTGAGGTCATCGACTTCTTCCATGACGGCCTCTACACTAGAGAACAACATCATGAGTTCGGAAGGAGATGCCCTGAGAGCATCATAGAGCTAAGTTGCATAGCCGCAGAATGGGCTGACCAAGACGACCGTGAGCGCAAGCGCTTTGACAAGCATCGTGACAACAACAACAACAAGGACAATAACGATCGTCGCAACAATCGTTCCAACAATCGTGACTTCAATTGCGACAACAACAAGAAGCACAAGACAGACAACACAGTCATAGCAATTGAGCGCCCCTCACACGAGAATTGTTTAGCAGCTGAAGTCATGAATGGTCCTTACCCATACCATCCTAACGGAAAGCACACGTTGGCAAAGTGCTTTGACCTAAAGCAGGAGTTCGACAAGCAAGGCCCTACCAAAGAGGATGACGCTGGCAAGAAGAAGGATGATAAGAACGACTAAGATCCTAGCAACGGGTACCCCCAAGTGGAGAACATCGTCGTAGTCCTGTTTAGCGGTGAATCACTGAGCCAGTCGAAGCATGCCAAGAAGCTAACTCTCCGCGAGATCATGGCAATCACACCAGCCACTCCAACCTACTTGAAGTGGTCAGAAGTTGCTATCACGTTCTCTAGAGTGGATCAGTGGACCAACTTTACAACCCTAGAAGATACCCCCTAGTCCCGGATCTAGTCGTGGCGCAAGCCAGACTAACCAAGGTTCTCATCGACGGTGGCAGCGGGCTCAATGTCATCTTCTCAAAGACATTCACGAATATGGTACTTGATATCACCAAGTACCTGAAGCCCACAGAGTCTCCGTTCTAAGGCATTATGCCAGACAATGCTGCAATTTCGCTGAAGTCAAGTCACACTCCCAATCATCTTTGGGACATAAGCTAACATCAGGACCGAATACATCAAGTTTGAAGTGGCAGACTTCGAGACCTCGTACCATGCGATCCTTGCGCGACCAGCCCTCGCCAAATTCATGGCGATCCCACGTTAGGTATACCTAGTTCTCAAGATGCCTGCTCCTAAAGGAGTACTTTCCCTAAAGGGAGACCTAAAGATCAGCCATGACTGCGACGTAGAAGCCGTAGAGTTCGTCGCTACCTCGCCAGTCTTCATCCAAATGCTGGAAGTACTCGCTTTTTCCAACAAGTCGAAGGAGGAAGACCTAGAGGTTCCCAGCAAGAAGACTTCAAGCACAAGCTTCAAGCGATCCGTCTAAGACTACCCTTGTAGGGGCAGATCTAGATTGTAAATGTAACACCCTAGAATAGACCTATTTAAAATTTTAGTGATTAATTTGCTTTTTACTAAAGTGCTTATAATTAATATAGGGAAAATAAATAAATTCTAGGGAATTAAAATCAAATATAAGGCTTAGAAATATTTTTGTTGCATTCATGCTGGTTGTATTTAGTGGTTTTATGTGTGTAAAGTTTTCAAAAATGCGTTTAGAAGCCCAATGGGAATTTTTCAGAACTTTCTGGGATTTATTCATATTTTTCTATAGCTAATTCCAATTTATGGAAAGTGATAAAATCTTTTTCATGAGCTCCAAATATTTTATTTGGGTTCCTCATGTCCAACTCTATCTCTGGGATTTTTCCTAGGATTTTTAGAATTTTTAGACTATTTTTCATGGTTTTAATATCAATTCTGGACTTATGTGGTATTATTTTATAACCAGGCAAATAATTATTCCGAAAATTAAAATCACCCTAAATCTTAGTAGACTAGCCTTGGCCCAAAGTTGACACAATTTTAGGCCAAACCCATCACATATCTTTATTGGGCCTAATTTCAAAGCCCATTTGCATTGGAATGGGGCAAACCACCTTTAGTACCATATTGCTAATGAACCTGAAAGTGTGAGGTTTTCTCCCTATATATACGAACCACCTCTCCTCTAGAAAAGGCACACCATCGAATCCTTTACAGGGAGGCCCCTTTGTTTAGGATTCTCTAAGGTAGTCTTCTTCCATCATATCTTCCGCTACTGCCCATTCTTCATCTCGTCGTCGCGCCGAGCCTTCCGTCGTTTGAGGCCTCAAGATTTTCAGTAAGACATTCAGTGAATCTTGTAATTTTCTATCATATTTGTTTAGTCTATACTCTTTCGTAGAAAAGCCCCTGCCTTTTTGCGCATTAGCCCTCAGGTTCTTATAAGAAATTGCGTATAGGTCCTCGATTTTTCACGAATAGGTCCCTGGAAGTTTTTAAACCTTGCCAGCAAGTGCCCGAACCTTAGAAACGTCGTAACTTTCTCGTTTTAGATCCGATTAGTGTGATTCTTGTGCTCACATGTTCGTAGCGAAGTGTAGATTAATTTTAAAACCTTCTTTTGTTCTATTTCTACTGTTTGGTGTACTGTTCTAATAGAATACTTATGTTTGCATGTATTGGCTTGTGTGGATGCTTGTGTGGTGATTCGTGTCCAGACGGTGAGCCGTTTGTGTTGGAGTTCGAGTACCTGCAGCAGCACTTTGAGGAAGGCAAGTTATAGCATGGACAATCCTTGCTACCTACCCACCTTATAATAAATTATTTCATACATGCATGTGTCTAAATTGATGTACCTTTAAGTTTGTACCTAGTTTTGATTATTTTGTCCTTTGATTACCTTGGGTTTATGCACTTGGGTAGAATCTTTGCTACGCGCAGCTACTATCACCATTGTTTAATTGTTAACTTTGACTTAATGGTTCACTTCAACATTATTGATAAAACTTGCTTTTTAGCAACTTGGTTTAGGGAGCTAAAGCATGTGCTTCGTGCTTTGTTCTAGTGTCTCTCCATAAGGTCCGGTTCTTAAAGTGGCAACCCAGGAGCCTATCGTCACTGCTAGAACTATTATGGCTCTGGTCTTGGTCAAGTAGCTTGTATGTCTCTAGCTTGCCAGTAGTTACCGACGGGCTGATGGCGTTATGGGAAGCAAGGCACGGGGTGTTTCCTGATTCGACCGAGGACGGGTGATCCGTTGGCTATGTCTCGTTAGGCACAGTTCTGTGCTGGGAGTCCCTGCGATGGGGAACTCCACAAGTTGTGCATTGTTGGGTGTGATGCCCACACTCTGGACGCCATTGACCCCCTTATGATATGACTCCGTAAGCGTAAGTCAATCTCGGTGCCTAGGGTCTCACCACCTTGTTGTACCTTAGCGGCTACTGTCTTGTTAGGGTGTCTTGTGAAAAACCTCGTAGCGTCCCTATGTGGTCACACCTCGAAAGTGTGATTTATGAGGTCTGATCCACCTACGCTTGGTTGGATTTAAAGTTCTTTTGAGCTTTTACGCGACTGGTGGGTAAAGGGCGAAACCTCTGCAGAGTGTAAATCTATCATGATAGCCTTGCTCAGGGTCACGAGCGGCCTGGATCCTTTTTTATTAGAAGGTGATGTTTATTTATGCTTAATGTCACTTATACTTTATTAATTGGATTGCAACTGGGTTCTTTTCACTTGTAGTAACTTGGACAATGTTAAAACGAACCAACTAAAAATGCTAATGTAGTTCAGCCGTGTCTAGCCTTACTTTGAGCCTTCATACACCTGTGCTATACTTGCTAAGTAAATGTTTTACTTACACTTTCTATTATTCAACAAAATCCCAGATGGGTAATAGATTGGGTTGTGCATGAGTCTGTTGCTGAGTTTCCAGAAGATCTGCCATACTACTGAGTTGCGTTCTCCTAGTCAGAGTCCCTGTGGATTGTGGCTTCGCTTAGTTGAGAGTTATTAGTCTTCCGCTGTATTGGTTAGTTTATTTATGTTAAACACTGATGTAAAACTCTATTTATTCAAGCATATGTTCCCTGTTTATCATATTTGTTTGCTATATGTGTACTATGACTTTCTGGGAACACATATGGCCGCTTTCGGGTTTCTGTGTAAATCCGGGTGTGACAGTAAATAGGAAGATGCGCTCGTCAAGTTCCTTTGTGATAATAAAGATATATTTGCCTGGAAGCCATTTGATATGCCTGGTGTTCCTAGGGAGCTTGCCGAGCACAAACTTAACGTTTACGAGCACACGAAGCCCAAGAAGTAGCGCTTTAGACGCTTCGCGCAAGATCGACGTGACACAATCAAGGCAAAGATCGCCAAACTACTCGCGGACGGCTTCATTAAAGAAGTCATTCATCCAGAGTGGTTGGCTAACCCTAGTCCAGAAAAAGAATAACAATAAGTGGCGGATGTGTGTTGACTACACGGATCTCAACAAGCACTACCCAAAGGACCCCATGGGTCTTCTGCGCATTGATCAATTCATGGACTCCACGGCCGGGTGCGCACTACTCTGCTTCCTTGACTGCTACTCGGGATATCATCAGATAGCTCTGAAGAAGGAGGACCAGATCAAGACATCATTCATCACTCCCTTTGGCGCATACTGCTACACCACTATGTGCTTTGAATTGAAGAACGCAGGAGCCACATACCAACGAGCCATATAGAAGTGCCTGACATCTCAAATAGGGCACAATGTACAGGAATATGTTGATGACGTGGTTGTTAAAACAAAGAAGCCTAAAGACCTCATCGCTGACCTACAAGAAACATTTGATAACCTCAGAACGTTCTGATGGAAGCTGAACCCGACCAAATGCATCTTTGGCGTACCGTCAAGGAAACTACTCAGATTCATGGTCAGCCACAGAGGAATCAAGGCAAACCCATCCAAGATCATGGCTATCCTTAACATGGAAGCTCCAAAGAACGTCAAGGATGTGCAAAAGCTTACAGGCTATATTGCAGCCCTCAACAGATTCATCTCCAGTCTTGGAGAAAAATGACACCCTCTTTTCAAGATACTTAAAAAGTAGGAACAGTTCATCTGGACGGAAAAAGCAAGCAGGGCCTTTGATCAACTCAAGGCCTACTTGTCTACTCCTCCAGTACTCATTGCTCTAGCCAAGGATAATCATCTCTACTTGTACATCGCGGTCACTACACACATGGTCAGTACAATCATCGTGGTCGAACGACAAGAAGAAGGCCATGTATTTCTAGTACAGAGGCCGGTTTACTACATCAGCGAAGTACTCTCCGAGTCCAAGATTCGCTACCCTCAGGTCCAGAAGCTACTCTATGCTGTCTTCATCACCTCATGGAAGCTAAGACACTACTTCCAGGCCTACAATATAATTGTTGTTATCAAGTTCCCGCTGGGTCAGATACTCAACAACCCCGATGCGACTGGACGCATATGCAAGTGGAAGGCAGAAATAGCTGCATATCACCTCGACTTCGCTCCCCAGACGGCTATCAAGTTGCAAGTTCTTTCTGACTTCATGGTCGAGTGGATGGAAGTCCAGTACTCCAGGGCAACTACTCACCCGAAGCACTGGATCATGTACTTTGATGGAACGCTGAAGCTGGAAAGCGGTAGAGCAGGCGTGATGCTTATTTCCTGTAAAGGGGAACAACTCAAATACGTGCTATACATTCTGTTTACAGTTACCAACAGTGAAGCAGAATACGAGGCCATGCTGCATGGGCTCCGCCTGGCCGTATCGCTTGGTATCAAAAGACTAATTGTCAACAGGGACTCCGCTATCGCCATCAACCAAGTCAACAAGGATTGGGACTGCTCTAAGGAGACGATGGATGCCTACGTCTTCGGGATGGAGTTTCATCATGTTGTTCGCGATTACAATGTCGCCGCCAATTCTTTATCCAAGCTAGGCTCACACCGCACGGACGTACCAGCGGAAATCTTTGTTCATGAACTTCACCAGCCATCCATTAAGGAACCAGCGTCCGAGGAAACCACCCTAGTTCAACAAGAACCAAACCTACAGGTCATGGTCGTCGACACCGATTAGATGACTCCTTTCATTGAATACCTGAGAGATCACAAACTCCCAGAAGACAAACAAGAACAAGTACGCATCAAGCATCGAGCCGTGAGCTACGTTGTGGTGAATAACACACTTTACCGGCATGGGGCTTCGGCCAATGTCTTGATGAAGTGCATCACAACAGATCGAGGGAAAGCATTACTGGAGGAAATCCATGGAGGCGTGTGTGGCAATCACGCAGCTTCCCGCACACTGGTGGGGAAGGCTTATAGGGCAGGATTCTTCTAGCCAATAGCCAAGGCAGATGGATAGAACGTCGTCAAGAAGTGCCAAGGCTGCTAGTTCTTCACTCGTCAAGCTCATGTCGGAGCTCACGACCTCAACACGATCCCGCTATCTTGGCCCTTCGCATGTTGGGGCCTCAATCTTCTGGGTCGGAGCTCACGACCTCAACACTATCCTGGTGGTTTTGAGTGGCTTATTGTAGCCATCGACAAGTTCACCAAGTGGATTGAAGCTCAGCCTTTGGTACATGCAATAGCCGACAACTTGATCAAGTTCTTCGATGGATTCGTCCACAGATTTGGCGTGCCTCAAAACATCATCATAGACTTGGGATCGATATTTACTAGTGAAGAATTTCAAGACTACTGTGAGAAGCACTTGATCGAGATTCATTATGCCTCAGTCGCCCACCCATGCACCAATGGACAAGTCAAGAAATCCAATGGTTTGTTGCTGCAAGGGTTAAAACCCAGGCTCTATGATCCCCTGAAGAAATAAGGCGGCAAATGGGCCAAAGAATTGCCTGCAGTACTCTGGGGGCTATGTACTCAGCCGAGTCGAGCTACTGGGCAGTCGCCATACTTCTTAGTCTACGGGTTTGAAGCAGTACTACCTGCTGACCTCCTCTAGAAAGACCCACGACTAGAGAACTACGACAAACAAGTCACCCGGTAAGAAAGATTCCAAGACATTGATGGCATTGAAGAGGCCCGAGTAGCGTCTCTTATCCAGAATACTCGCTACCTTGAAGGCTTACGGTGTTACCATCAGCTTTCCATCTAGCCTCGTTCCTTTATCATTGGAGACTTGGTGCTCAAGCGCATGCGGAAGACTGACGGTCTCCACAAGCTTATGTCATGCTGGGAAGGTCTGTTCCTCATCAAGCAAGTTATTAGGGCTGGATCCTATCGCCTCCAAACTCCTGAAGGTGAAGACTTGCAAAACCCGTGGAACATTAAACATCTACGAAAGTTCTACCTGTAAAACAGGTTTATGTACACTCTTCGTTGTACTCTCCATGATTAAAAATCAGTAAAGATGATGCCTCCTTGTCAACTAAAAGTTGCAGTGTGCTCTTCACTTTTCCTTAGCACTACTCTCTCTAGGGAGGCCCTGTGTAAAGGAGCCAAGACTACTTTCATTGAAAGTGGCGCTAAGCCTTAGAAGTCTTAGTGGAGCGGCACCAACTCATACACGGTTCAAGGAGCTAGTCTCACTTTCTTTGTCGGCTTGCTTTCACCAGAAAGCTTGGGGGATTTTCTGCTCTGTGTCCTTAACAACTCCATCAGATTCCTGGATGTGTTTTGTGTACATTATTATCGCTCTTTCGCATAAAGCGCAAATACTACTACACGTAGTACCTTGGCTCTGCGCTAGCAACCATTTACATCTTAACAAGACTACATTAAGCTTAAAAGTACTTTTGCGTAAAATGCATAAATGAAAACTACTACAGGTAGTACCCTAGGCTTGCGCCAACAGTCCATCAAGTCTTAACAAGACGAAGACATCTCATGTTTGCTACAGCAAACTAATCAAACATCATCATGACCATGGGCTGCAGAACTATAAGTACTCAATGCAATCCGCACAACGCAAATGACTACTTAACCAATAGTACATCACAAAGCCTACTTAATCAGTAGCACGCCCAAAATCCTACTTAAACATTAGCTACTAAGAAAAACTGCTTAACCAGTAGTGAAACGAAAAGTCTACTCTAACAAGTAGCACATCAGGAACGACTGCTTAAAAGCAGCATCAATCGAATGACTATTTAACAGTAGTAAGGTTTAAGACTACTTAAAAAGTAAGAGATATTACAACTCACATCCCATTGTCCAACAAGTCTACTCTAAAGAGTCGACGAACTTCTGGGCAACTGGGTCGGTTTCAGCCACCAATGCCTCATATTGCTCTTTGGTCGCTCCAGAAGGTAGATACACTATCTCGAGCTTGGCTTCGGGATTATGTGCCTTCACCAAGGCTAACAGCCAATTGGTGCACTCCTTCAAGGTCGACTTGCCGAACTCTGACACTTGTTCTAGTACTTGGCGCAGTCGTTCCAAGAGGGATTGGTTGTTTGTATCTATGCCTTCCGGGGTTACCATCCCTAGGATCGGCAACACAACCTCTTCTATGGCCTTCTTCTTAGCTAGCAGGCCTTCAACTTCCTTCTCCTTGTCTTGCTGCATTGTTAAAGCTCTTCCGATCTGGTTTTCCCAGTCAAGGTGGATTTGGTATTCCTCGGCAAACTCTTTGTCCTTCTGGGTCATCAGCTTTTCTAGATTCTCACACTCGTCAATCTTTGCTTGCAAAGCATTGTAGTATGAGGTGGTGGCACTCTTTTTATCTTCAAGTGATTTTTCCAAATCTATGAAAATTACACAGTTATTTGGTTATATTTATAGCTTAACATGCTACTAACTACTCTACTTTAGAGCCGAGTACTTACACTTATTGTGAGTCCTCAGGGCACGGTTGCATGCATCCAGTTTGCCCCTCTCAAGGCCAAGTTCATCCAGTTGGTTGTGGAGGTTGTTTATTATCCTTGATGCTCCACACGAGTGGTTTCACGCTGCTCATAAGCGGCAGCCACATCTTCCTCTAGCTCCTTGATGCGCTCTGCCATACCAGCATTGGTGGGCTTCTATAGTATTTCTACCATGGCCTGTGGATAATGTTTATTGTTAACTGCTTTTTGGAAGTCATAAACTTGTTATAGACCAAAGGTCCTTACCAGGGTAGATTCCAGGTGATGTATGAGTTGCACAGCGTCGCTATCAGAGCCAGCTTGCACAACTTCAACCTATAAGATGGTTATGTAGTTTTTAATAAGACTACTTTATTACAGTATCATATCAGTATACTTTTAACAAAGGCTACTTATAGTTTTTGGAGTTTCCTCTACAGCTAACAGGGTGCTTGCATCTGCATTTTTGTTGGACACATCAGCGTCCTCTGTTTCGCCAGTCTGCGGCTTTTGCAGGTCACACATCATGTTTAATAGAAACAAAGACCAAGGAACACGGATAGGCGGACCAGCTTGTCAGCAATGCTGGTGAATATGCGAGCTAATCGCATGAGTACTGACTCATCGAAGAGGTCTTCTGGTGCCATACGCGAGGGATCCGAGCTTCCCTCAGACTCGTAACCGAGATGGATATTCTCCTAGAGTGGTTGTATCCTTCGCTTTAAGTCTATGCCCACCCCGGTGAGTCCGGTTTGGTTCAGTATATGTACTCGCTTTAATAAAGTGGGTACATCCTTTGCTTCTTCAGCGGTCGGTTTCAAGTTCCAGTTTGAAAGATCTCGCGGGTACCACCCGTCCTTCTCTGGACAACTCTTACCATGATTTCCTGCTGTTTTAAAATTACACAGGACTGATTAATATATACAAGACATTTATATAATACAAGGGGATGATCGAGTCAACTCACCGATGGTAAACCACTCGGCCTTCCAATCGCCGCACGAATCCTTGATGGGCATTTCAAACCACTTTTCTCCTTCATGCTCTGATGGAACTAGATACCAGCTCCGCCGACTACCTCTGTCCACTAGTGTGTCGGTTGTGGTTTGATGTGATACAAAGTACAGAAAAGAGTAAGATTTGGTTGGATGCCAAGGAATGTCTCACAGGAGTGGACAAACACAAAGATGTACAAAATCCCATTGGGATTGAGGTGGTGGAGCTAAAGCTTGTAAAACCCAAGAAGTTCATGGAAGAAAGAAGAGATAGGCAAACCCACCCCTCGCTCACAGAAAGATAGAAGGAGAGAAATTTCCTCATTATTTTCAGTTAGAAATGGATGTTTCCAACAAGATTTCCACTCAAGGGTGTCTTGGGGTAGGAGAAGACCTTGAGTTACCAAATTATTAAGATCATCGGTGGAGGCAGTACACAACTTCCAGGCATTTGCGGGTGATGGTGGTGTCATGGCTTCAGCTTTCATGTTTGGATCTACCAGAGATGATTTCCTCCTTGACGATCTTTTCAGGGAGATCTTGGAGGCTCCTGCTTCGTCGGTCTTCTTTGTCGCGCCCTTCTTTTGCCCCTTGGCAGTTGCGCATGTCAACACTTTGGATTTCTCTCGCATCCACTGGAATGAGAGGCAGTAGAGCGATGAACAAGGCCTACAAAGACTGTGCAAGCTCGGGGGCTACAGCTTGTGGGCAGCGCAGGTTTGCTTGGGGCTAAGGCTTGAGCTCTGGAAGGAGGCAAATGGCGGTGCACTTCATAGATGCGGAATGAAAGAAGCTTATCGCTTGACATTTATAACTAGCGGCTAGGGTTCCTGTATCTACAGTACCGCGACACATCATATCCCGTCATTAGGGCTGGTTTTTTATGGATAACCTTCCTAACCAACCACCAGGGGCGGGATACTCAGATGATTCAATATCCGAGCAGATATTTGCCTTAAAGCTTGGGGGCTGCTAGCGGATTATCCAGGATTTTATTTTTTCGAAATTTTTGGCTCAAATCACGTGAAGACCTTCGACTAGTTTCAACAAAACTACTCGAAGCTCGAGGGCTACACCCAATGGGTGCACCTACTCGGTGCACGCCATTGATCTACTCAAGAAGAAGATAGAAGACTGCTTTTGAGCCATTGGGCTTGGAGGCTACACCCATTGGGTGCATCTAAAGATGCACTCCAATGGAAACTACTCGTTAGAGAAGAAGTGAGTGTCTTGGGATTGGTTCCAACTACTCGAATCATCGAAAGATGAGGACTTGAAGATGTTAAAGCAGATTCAAGACTTGAAGCAAAGGCGCAAGAAGCTCGGGTGCTTGTGGGACTAGGATCCCTAGGCTACTCATTTACGAGAATAAACTACTCGGCTACGACAAATTTGGCTCGACTACTCCAAAGCAATCAGCCACAGTGCAAGACGGCATAGAATATTGGGAGAACTAGTCGTGTACTGTAAGGACACTTACCAAAGCAACCCTATTGTAGTACTCCCTATTGTATATGACTAGGATCATATAACTGACTTGTAACACAAACAAGGACTCAAAAAATGCAACTCTCAAACGAAGTGACAAACTATAGATGTATGATTAAGCACAAAGTTGGGGTTCTACAAACCGATGACAATGAAATTGTTCTCGATAGATTAATCTAAGAAAAACCCAAGTCTAAATGATGGCGGATACTGAATTTATTAACCTAGGGGCGAGGTAGGCTTGGAGGGGTGCCCCCTTATGGGCTCTAACATAGTACATGGCCCGATGGCCCAAAATACGATGGCACAGCACCCTGACATATTCTAGACGTCATATTGTTTTCGTGATTCTCATCGACTCAGATGGAATTTTGATATGGGACTGGTTCCATTGGAAATCTTATATCCTTAGCTTTCCATCCATGTGTAGAACGTCAAAAACTGAGCCTGTATGCGACCTAGGTGACGATTTTAGTGCGGGCTGCTCCTGGACTCCGAGGTGGACTCGAACTTGAGTTTCTTTGGGCCTCCACCTTGGGGACTCAAATCGGAATAGCCTCAGGCCTTCTTCTTGACTTGGAAAACCTTGTCGGTCTCCTTCTTCTCCACCCCATACACCACTCATGGACATATGCATGGGTGTCATGTCCTCATCATCCTCCCCTTCTTGACAAAAAGTCATCCTCGGCGTCGTTTGTGCTCTAAGATGACACTGCACACCACGAAGAAACACAAGGTTGCGGAAAATATGGGAATTGAGAATATTGTGGGGAGTGACATGACCATATTTCCAATCTCTAAAAGTATCATCTCCTATAGAGTTGTCAGCAAATATGTAGGCTCCTTGATCGAAACACATATGATCTTTTTCAACACTATCATGTAAAAGATTAGCACTAACAAAAAGCAATACAAGCATAGATGGTTGCATAACCACTAGTATATGTTCAATGCAAGAAAAATCAGCACTAGCACAAATAGGTAGAAGCCAACAATGCTTCCCTTCTTGAGAGTGAACCCGATTCGTTATAGTAAAACTAGAGGGACATTCTATTTGATCACAATCTTGTACATCAAAACGAGATTTCAGATTTGTATAAATATAGACTCGATGCACCATATACTCACCTTTACAATTATATTTGCCTGTAAATTGATATGTGTAAGTAGACAACCATAGCAACTCAGCACATCTCAATTTCTCTTTCAAACTACTAAGAGCACATAAAGTATCAAACTCAACATAACCCAAAGTGTTTATAGAAGACAATAATTTTAGTTCTTCATGTGCACAAGTAATCGGCATAATAATATTATTTTCAGCACATGTATATTGCTTCAAATCAAAAGTATCATGCTCCTTCTCTACTTGTGACAAAGATAATACAAGAGAAGGTTCTAGTATAGCATTATTTGCATCATTGGAGGAAAACTTCAGCACATCAAGAGAGCTTTTACCTGAAAATTTTACATGTTCCTGTTCTTTTGTATGGTCATCTTCATTATGTACATGCTGTAAAGTATCAGTCCCAACAAAAGGCAAAACAATATCATCATTTTGTAAAAATTCAGATTTAGATGAATTTGTTGTGTCATTAAAAACAACCCATTCTTTTCTAAAAGGTTCAATTTTTCTTCTCTCCGCCCTTTGGAGATCATCTTCTAAAATTTCAGTAGTATTCAAAGGTACAAGTGTAAATTTTCTACCATTGTTCTTGAAGGAATATTTATTACCAACCTTTTTATGTACCGCATTATTTATATTAATCTATGGCGTGCCTAGCAACAAATGACATGCTTGCATATGTGCTATGTGAAAATCAGCACTATTCTTATAAGACCCAATGCTAAATTCAATATGTGGAATTTTAGTTACCTTTATTTATCATAAGGATTTACCCATTGCATGTAGTATGGATGTGGATGTGGCTTTGTGGTCAAGTCAAGCTTCTCAACCAGCTCTAAGCTTGCAAGGTTTTTGCAACTTTCACCATCAATGATGACTCGACAACGTCTCTCCATCACAACAAAGAAAGCCTGAAATAAATGGTTGAATTGATTTTGTGCGGCTTTCTCCATTTGAGAACTTAGTACTTCCCGAACAATCTCATCGTTCCCTACCATTGTTAGTATGTATACAAGAGAAAAACATAAAATATTATCCTTATCAACTACTATATGTGTGTTAGTGGAAACACGCTCTCACATGCTTTACCAAATTCTTACAAGTGTTCTTACTAAAGCAAAACAGTGGACGGTACAACCGGTGGCTAGTTCGTGATACCTGTGAGGAAGTAGTACCAAGATTGCAAGGGACCTTTGCTGGACTGACCTGAAGTATGTATGTGGAGCTTGGGAGGCAAATATATGGTAGCAAGGATTAGCAATAATTCAATTCAGAAATTGCAAAACTGAAAACTAGTCCCAAGCTAGTCTATGTCGCCGGCTAAAACTCGTCTACGACTGCCACCTACACTGCCATGCGCCTGGCCAAACCGTGCTCCCGCTGGGCCACAACTGCCGCCTACACTGTTGTGCACCTAACCAAACCACTTGCACGGCTGCCGCCTACACTGTCGTGCGCCTGGCCAAATCGTGCCCAAGGATGTCCTCATCATTCCCACCCCCTTAAATGAAGGCATCCTTGGGCACGATTTGGCCAAGCGCACAGTGTAGTCGGCAGTCGTGCAAGCGGTTTGGCTAGGCACACAATAGTGTAGGCGGCAGTCGTGGTCTAGCGGGAGCACGGTTTGGCAAGGCACATGAGAGTGTAGGCGGCAGCCGTAGACGCAGTTTGGCCAGGAGCACAACAGTGTAGGTGGCAGTCGTGCATGTCCGAATTATCCCACATCGCTTAGCGAAGGAGGAGGAAGCCACCTTAAAAGTGAGAGCCACCCTTTCCCCATCAGACTAGTCTTTTAGGGAGATTGGGCATTTCCTTAAGTTGGGTGTGTGTAACACCCAAAAATAGCCTATTTAAAATTTTTAGTAATTTATTGGCTTTTATTTTATTTGTTCACATTTAATATAGGTTAAATGAATTATTTATGAATATTAAAATCAAATATAAGTTGTAGAAATATTTTTGTTGCATTCATGCTGCTGCATTGTGTTTTGTTTGATAGCAAGTTAAGTTGGAATTTAAATTCTGTTGAAATTCGAATTTAATTTGCATTTTGTTTGAGCCCTATAAAAGTTAATTCAGGCCGAGTTCGCTTTTGCTCCCTAAGCTTTTTCCTTGTCCGCATTTGCACCTCCTACTTCTCCCCCGAGCTCAGCCCCGCCCCCTCCTCCTTTTTTCCCCGGCCCAAACTCTCCCTCTCTCCACCTGGGCTCCTCTCCACCGAGCCGGCCCAGCACTTCCCCCCTCGCCCCGGCCCAAGCCAGCGCACCCGTCCCCCTCCCTCTCTCAATGCCACCGGGGTCCCACTCGTCAGATCCTTCCCCCGCATGGAAGGTCTCGGCCGCCGCTGCCCGAATTCCGACATGGCACGCACGACTAGGGCGCCCTTCTACGACTATATAAGCCGCACCGCCGCGCACCCAGGACATCACCCAACCACTGCCAAGCTTCCCTTGAAGCCCAACGCTCCTCCTTGCAGCACCGCCTCTTTCCCCCTCCCGAGCCGAG
This sequence comes from Echinochloa phyllopogon, assembly GCA_033239725.1. Taxonomy (NCBI): domain Eukaryota; kingdom Viridiplantae; phylum Streptophyta; class Magnoliopsida; order Poales; family Poaceae; genus Echinochloa; species Echinochloa phyllopogon. The sequence goes on from BTCW01000016.1 coordinate 20,702,136, forward strand.
CGCCGCCGCCGACGAACTCCCCACTCCGCAACCGCTCTGACCCTCTCGACCCATGGAGAAGCTTCGCGCGACGGTGAGCAACCTCCTGAGCCCCGCTTCTCTCTCTCTCTCTCTAACCCACGCTCCATCCTCATCGGCGAGGTTTAGCCGCGGTGCGCCGTCGACCGGCCGCTGCGCCATCCCATCCCCCTCAAGGAGCCCCTGGGTGGACTCGGCATGTCCTGAGCTCCCTCCCCGGCCAAGTTTTGTCGCCAATGATGGCCGGCAGTGCCCAATCGCCTTCACTCCAGCGAGCTCCCGCCAACACCAACGGCCGAGCGGCGCCGCCGTGTCTCGACACCGCCAGCGACCAGTTCCCCCCTCCCCATTCGCTCCTGGCCCTTAGATCGGGATCCAACGGCGCTTAGTGCCCGAGCCCCAGTCAAATCCCCCTGGTACCGGATAGCCTTGGAAATTATGCTAAAGAGTCATGCACTTTCCAATTTTTAACCCGCCGTCCATCGCCGTAGAAAAATAATTACGGTTAGGTCCTGTATTTTATGGAAAACGCCCTGCCCTTTTGAAAAATAGAACCCGTCATCCTATTTAGGTGTTTTTACGCATAGGCCCTTCTGTTTTTATATAAAATTATGTTTATGTCCTTGGTTTTTCGCAAATAAGGCCCTAGAAACTTTTAAAATTTGCCAGCAGGTCTCTGGAACTTAGAAAACCCATATCTTTTCCGTTTTACCTCCGATTCGACCCGTTCAAGTTGCGTTAGATTCGTATAAACTCGAACTACATGTTAGCACTCACATGTTCCATGCCTTGTATTCCTGAATTTTATTTAAATGTTAATTTGACTAAAGATTATTTAAATGCCTTTTTGCAATTAAAATCTAATCAAGGTTTCTACTCGGCTTTTAAATGTTAATATAAATTTGACTAATATTTATCCAATTAGTTTTATAAATAAAACTTAAGTAGGTTATATCTCGGTTTTGGTAAACTAATGTTAAATTGCTTAATAATTTATTAAATCAATTTTTCCAATTAAAAGCAAATTAGGGTTTCCCTCTGCGCTTCCATAATTAAATATTAATTTGAATGATATCAACATTAATGTGTTCTAAATATAATATTGGCTAGTTAAACACAAAATGTCTTATCATTATTCGATTAGATGCTCTCACTTGTTTTATTCCAAATAAATGTTTAACCTTGTATAATTTGTACATAAACAATTATAAATAAAATATGATGAAGTTTTATCCCGTTTTACAAATTCAAATAAAATTTGAATTTATTCCAACATAGGATGTTTCTCTGAAATACCTTTTATATTAATTATTTAATTAAAATTAATCAAGCATGTAGCTTTTTATTTTCTTTTATAACATAAATCTTCCGATAGTCGTATCTTTTCAACTGTAGCTCCGTTTTCAGCGATTCTTGCGCTCACGTGATCCTAGAATCAAGCCCTATTCTTTAGTGTGGTCTTTTAAAAGTTTCCTTTTGATTGGTGTATTATTCTTAGTTGTTCTTGTTGGTTTGCTTGTATGTTTGTGCTCGATGATTGCTGTGAGTAGATTTCAAGCAAAAGAGTTTGAAGATCAAGATTTGAAGACTATGAGTAATTATAATGGATTTGCGGCAAGTTATAGCACAGACAATCCTTGCTACCTAAACACACTTTTTACATACATTTACTTTCATATGCATGTGTCTAAATTGATGTCCAATTAAGGTTGTACCTAGTTTGTATACTCCAGTCCTTGTTACCTTGGGATTATAGCATATGGGTAGAATCTTTGCTATGCGCTGCTACTGTCACTATTAATTAATTGTTCATTTTGACATAATGGTTCACTTCAATATTAATGATGAAACTTGCTTTTTAGCAACTTGGTTTAGGGAACTAGAGCATGTGCTGTGTGGTTTGCTCTAGTGTCTCTCCTTAAGGTCCGGTTCTTAAAGCGGCAACCCAGGAGCCTGTCGCCACCGCTAAAACTATTATGGCTCTGGTCTTGGTCAAGTAGCTTGTACGTCTCTAGCTTGCCAGTGGTTACCAGAGTGGCCTACGGCGTCATGGGAAGTAAGGCACATGGTGTTTCTTGATTTCCACCGAGGACGGTAGCACCGTCGGCTATGTCTCGTTAGGCACAGTCTCGTGTTGGGAGCCCCTGTGGTACGGGAGCTCCGCACGTTGCGCTCTTTATTTTTGTTGTTGGCATGAGTTGCCCGCGCTTAACCCCCTCACGTTTCGCCCTAAGGGTCAGTTAATCTCGGTGCCTAGGGTCTCACCACCTTATTGTACCTTAGCGGCCACTGTCTTGTTAGGGTGTCTTGTGAAAAGCCTCGTAGCGTCCCTATGCAGTCACACCTCGGAAGTGTTGATGTGCATGGTTGGGTGCAAAGTTTTTTTGAACTTTTACGCGACTGGTGGGTAAAGGGCGAACCTCTGCAGAGTGTAAATCTATCATGATAGCCTTACTTAGGGTCACGAGTGGCCTAGATCCTTTTTTATTAGAAGATGATGTTTATTTATGTTCAATGTAACTTATACTTTATTAACTGGGTTGCAACTGGGTTTTATCCACTTGTAGTACTTTGGTTAATGTTAAAATGAACCAACTAAAAGTGCTAATGCAGTTAAGCCATGTCTAGCCTTATTTTGAGCCTTCATACCCGTGCTATACTTGCTAAGTAATTGTTTACTTATACTTGTCATTTGTTCAACAAAATCCCAGATGGGTAAACAGATTGTGCTGGGCATGAGTCTGCTGCTGAGTTTCCCAAAGATTTACCGTACTACTGAGTTGTGGTCTCCTAGTCAGAGTCCCTGTGGATTTGCGGCTCCACTAGTTTGAGAGTCATTAGTCTTCCGCTGTTATTGGTTAGTTTATTTATGAAGCACTCTGATGTAAAACTTTATTTAATGAAGAATTTATTCAAGCATATGTTCTGTGTTTATCATATTTGTTTGCTATATGTGTACTATGGCTTCTTGGCACACATATGGCCGCATTCGGGTTTTTGTGAAAATCCGGGTGTGACAGATTGGTATCAGAGCCGTGCTGATTGTAGGATCGCAGCCTAGTTAGAACGGTTGAATTAAACCTCAGGAGACCACCATGATTATGTGTTATATGTCGCTTAGTTTCACGTTTTTCAAAACTCAAATCTAGTCGAGTCTTGTGTGAATAATGTCTTTAGGTGCTTGAAATGATTCTCATTATGCTTATGCTTGATTTAGATTTTTGTAATGATTGTGATGGGCGTAGACGCAAGTCTATTACCATCTAGATGCAGGACTAAGGTTGAAGGACTTTAGTGATTAAATAGAGGGTGGTATTCATTTCTCTTGCTCTTTTTCTATTAAGCCCTCTGTAACACCCAAAAATGGCCCATTTAAAATTTTTAGTAATTAATTGGCTTTTATTTAATTTGGTCATATTTAATATAAGGTTAAATAAATTATTTATAAATATTAAAATCAAATATAAGTGTAGAAATATTTTTGTTGCATTCATGCTGCTGCACTGTGTCTTGGTTGTTGGCAAAATAAGTTGGATTTTCTATTTAAATTCGAATTTAATTTGCATTTGTTTGAATCCTATAAAAGTTATTCCAAATCGGGTTCACTTTTTCCCCTGGACTTCTCCCCCGACCCACTTCCGCTCCCTCTACTCTCTCCCTGGTCCGGCCCAACCCCCTTCCCCTTTCTTCCCCCGGCCCACCTTCTCCCCTCCCGCTCGGCCCACGATCTCCCACGCCGGCCGAACACCAGCCTTTCCCCCCTCATCCTTCTCCTCCCACCGATAGGGGGCCCCCACCTGTCGGGTTCTTCCCCTTCCTCTCGCCGAGCTCTTCCCTTCTTTCTCCCGGCGCAAATCACGCCGCCCCGCCCGGCTGACTTGGCCGGCCCTGCGCCCCGTAGACCACCCTGGAGCCCCCACGAAGCTTCCCCGCCACACGTTTCCTTTCTTAGCCGCGCCACGCAAGGAAGGACGTCTTCCCCTGCTTGGAAGGCGATCACACCGCCGCCGCGCCTTCCTTTCTTGGCGTCTGTGCCACCCCGGCCCCCGAGCACCCCTCTGCTGCTATTTAAGCCACCCCATCGAGCCCCTAGCACTCACCGAGCCTTCCCCCCACCAATCCCGAGCACCCAGTGCCCCCACACCTTGCGCCGCCGCTGCCAGTAGGCTCCGCCGGCCGCCATCAACGGACCTGCCCCTTCGGTGCCGCTCAGAGCCCCTCGCCGCCTCGGGTGGTCTCGTAGCAAGGTGAGGAACCTCCCCGCTCCGTTAATTGCCGACCTCAAGCCCTAGCAGCGCGTTCTCCGTCCACCGGAGATGCCCGACCGCCGGTCGCCATCGCCCGCTGCCCCCGTCGAGAAATCGGCGACTTGGACCCGTAGCTGTGCTCGCCTTTCGCTCCCGTAGCTGTAGGACCAAGCCGTGCAGTGAATGGTGGCCCGTAGCTCAAGTTGGCCTCAACTCCGGCGAGCCTCGCCGTGAAAGCGGGCGGCGCCGCCGTGGCCCCTGCCTGGCGACCGCCTCCTCCTGCCCGATCCAGCCAGAGCCGTTGGATCTAAATCCAACGGCCCACACTTCCCCAGCCCGAGTCAAGTTTCCCCCCATACCGGTCAACCTTGCCCATTTTATAAAAGAGCCCCTCCACTTTTTGGAAATCAACCCGCCGTCCAGTGTGCTGATTTTTGTGGAAACCCCCCTGCACTGTGCTGTGTGCTTTGCTCTAGTGTCTCTCCGTAAGGTCCGGTTCTTAAAGCGGAAACCCAGGAGCCTGTCGCCACCGCTAGAACTATTATGGCTCTGGTCTTGGTCAAGTAGCTTGTACGTCTCTAGCTTGCCAGTGGAACTCCACACGTTGCGCATGGATGGGTGCAATGCCCACACTCTGGACGCCATCGACCCCCCCTATGGTGTGACTCCGTAGGCGTACGTCGATCTCGGTGCCTATGGTCTCACCGCCTTGTTAAACTAGCGGCTACTGTCTGGTTAGGGTGTCTCGTGAAAAACCTCATAGCGTCCCTATGCCGTCACACCTCGGAAGTGCTGGTGTGCGTGGTTGGGTGCAAAGTTCCTTTGAACTTTTACGCGACTGGTGGGTAAAGGGCGAAACCTCTGCAGAGTGTATAATCTATCATGATAGCCTCGCTCAAGGTCACGAGCGGCCTGGATCCTTTTTAGAAGATGATGTTTATTTATGTTAAATGTCGCTATACTTATTAATTGGGTTACAACTGGGTTTTCATTCACTTGTAGTAATTGTTAAATGTTAAAATGAACCAAACTAAAAATGCTAATGCAGTTAAGCCGTGTCTAGCCTATTTTGTCCCTTCATACCCGTGCAATACTTGCTAAGTATTCGTTTACTTACACTTGTCAATATTCAACAAAATCCCGGATGGGTAAACAGATTGGGCTGATCAGGAGACTGCTGCTGAGTTCCCTGAGGATCTGCCGTACTTCTGAGTTGCGCTCTCCCAGTCAGAGTCCCTGTGGACTGCGGCTCCGCTAATTTAGAGTTATAGACTTCCGCTGTAATAAATACTATTGTTATACTCTGATGTAAACTATTTTATTTTCGAGCATTTGTACTCTGTTTATCATATTTGTTCGCTGTATGTGTTCTGTGGACCTCCTGGGCACACATATGGCCGCATTCGGGTTTTGTGAAAATCCTGGTGTGACAGATTGGTATCAGAGCCGTGTTGACTGTAGGATCGCAGCCTAGATAGAACGGTCGGTCTTAGCCAAGTTCAGTCTTCACTATTTTACCTATAAAAGTGTTGAGTTTTGCAAAATAGTGTTCAGTGTCTCCTCTACCTCAGTCCTTTGCAAAGTTTTTCTAAAATTTTTCTTTGTCTCCTCTCTACAGTAGATGGCTCGCACGAAGCTGACCGCCCGCAAGTCCACTTGTGGCTACCTTCCGCTCCGCGTTCCGGAGATGGACTTTGGCGCCCCCTACCAGGATGCTTTCCAGGAGTGGGGAGAGATGCAAGAGGAGGAGCACCTGAGGCAGGAAGAAGAAGAGGCGGAGCAACAGCAGGGAGAGCCCGAGGATGAGGAGATGGAGCCCGCTGAAGAGCCGGAGGAGCAGCCCGAGCCAGCTCAGCCAGGTGGCGGGAATGCTGCCGGAGACCCAGATGGTGATGACAGCGGTGATGATGATGATGATGATGATGAAGATGGTGGTGATGATCCTGAGGAGCCCCCAGCACCCAGCCACCTGCACCAGCTGACAGGTGGATAGTGGAGGACTTTGTCAGGGACGCTGGAGACAACTTCTACCACTGGCGCCTGAGGCAGATACTCCGTTGCCACTACGACACAGGCAACGTGGGCATGGAGTACCACAGTGAGAGGTGGACGCACCCCCGCTTCCCCACCTTCTGGAACACCTCCTTGAGGATCCGTACAGTTGACCACGAAGCCAGAGCTGCCAGGACGTGGTCGATCCACTACGCCTCCAGTGAGAGATCCACCCAGGAGGCAGGGATAGCAGATGTTGCTTGCCGTGCCCTTTACTACTACAGGGACATGTTCTGGGCAGAGATCTAGGATAGGCCAGATAGGTGGTACCCCCGCAGGAGGAGTGGGGAGACAGCTTGCACCATCGCCCCCATCGGAGACATCGACGACCCCCAGCTTGCTGCTACCGTGGCACTGGTGGCCACCCTCAACACTGACCTGGAGGCAGCTACTGATGAGATCGCCGCTCTGAGGGAGGAGCTGAGAGGGACTCGGCAGGAGATGGAACAGCTGGACCATATGTTGGGAGCACCACCGGCACTCAGCCCAGACTACCGGGCAGAGTCACCACCTCGCAAGAGGCACCGCTTCGGATCTGCCGCCGCCAGCACCACCATCCAGCAGGGTCCTTAGGAGTTACCATGAGTCTGTAATAAGATCGATTAGTTATTGTTTTCCTTTCCAGTCGAGTCAAAAACCAGTGAATCAGGTCAGTGTGAACCTTGTCTTTCAATGTTTGGTTTGATTATCATTATGCTTATGGTTGAGTTGGATTTTTGTAATGATTGTGATGGGCGTAGACGCAAGTCTACCATCATTTAGATTTTGGATTAAGGCATAAGGATATTATTGCATACATAGAAGGGGTTATTTGCTGCACTTGCTCTTTATCTATCTTACACTCTATCATAACCGGTTCAATGTTCTCTCAAGTACTTCGGTTCCTAAGTTACCTGGTCTTGAAGTTTATGGGGATCTCTTATTGATAATAGATGGTGAACACAAGGGGCAACGCTGGTGCCAGTGGACTGCCACCACCACCTCCCACCATTGAGCAGATGATGCTCACACAGACCCAGCTGATGCAACAGATGGCTCAGACCATGGCCATGATGCAGCAGAACCAGCAGAATCCGCCGCAGCACAACATGCCGCCCCGTGACAGGAGGGGTGAATTTCTAAAGGGACGCCCGCCCATCTTCAACAAAGCAACTGATCCCTTGCATGCATTGGATTGGCTCAAGGAAGTGGAGCGACAACTCGACATTGCTTAGTGCAACGATCGGGAGAAGGTGTTGTACGCAGGAGGACAGCTTCAAGGACCAGCCTTGGACTGGTGGGACTCGTACCAGTACACTCACCCTGATCGTACTCAGATCACATGGCAGGAGTTCCATGGCAGCTTCCGTTCACATCATGTGCCTGAAGCCCTGATGACCTTGAAGAAGAAGGAATTCCTGTCACTGAAGCAGGAAGGGATGAGCGTCACAGCTTATCGTGACAAGTTCATTGAGCTTTCCCGCTACGCTCCGGAAGACGTGGACACCGACAAGAAGAAGTAGTCCAGGTTCCGTGATGGCTTGCATGATGCACTGCAGTACCAGCTGATGTGCACCAGGTTCCTCAACTTTCAAGAACTGGTGGACGGTGCCCTGATGCTAGAACACAAGCGCCGAGAAATGGAGGAGAAGAAGCGGAAGTTCCAGGGTCAGCAACCTGGGAGCAACAACCATCCCCGCTTCAGTGCTCCCCAAGGCCAACAAATGGTGAGCCAGCAGCGCTTCCAAAGTCAGTCTAGCTCGTTCAACCGTGGCCAGAACCAGCAGCGCCCCCAGTACCCTCAAGCACCACAGCAACAGCGCTTCCAGAACCAGCTGCAGAATACCCTAGCTCAGCGCAACCAGGCACAGCAAGGGCCCGTCCAGCACCCCAACAACGCCAACAATGTGCTGGTGGGCCCAAGGGCATGCTACCACTGTGGTGACCAGGGTCACTACTGTAACAACCCTAAAATTCCCTATAGGATTTGTTGAGTGCAAAAATGTGAATTTAAAAATTTTTTGGTGAATTGTTGTGCATGCAAACCATTATTTAAAATTGCTCCCAAAATTCTTAAGCAATTTAAATTTGAAATTTAAAATCAATTTGAAGTGCTAAGGATGAAATAGTGTGATTTGGAGTTATTTGGATTTAATTGGATTTTTGGTTGGTTTGAATTCAAATTCTAGATTTGAATTCAAACTCTAATTGGCTAAACTATTTGTCAAACTCTATCTAATCCTGTTGGGCCAAATTCCCGAAGCCAAAGTCCATCAAACCACCCTGATCTTTCTTTCCCGAGCCAGCGAACCAAGCAGCCCAACCGGCCTTTCGGGCCAGCACGGCCCAGCCCTTTCACCACGTCCCCGCCGCGTCTCTCTCTCTCTCTGACGCGCGGACCCCACCTGGCAGCCTTCTCCTTCCTCTCGTCATCTTCCCCGCGCCACTCTCTCTCTCTCGCGCGCGCGCGAGCGCCCATGAGCACCCCAACCACCCAGCCGGTCCCATCGCCCTCCTCGCGGCCCGTTGCGATGGCAACGCGTGTCCGCAGCCGCCTGGCCATCCCATCTCGCCGTCCGTGCCGCCGGAGCACGAGCACCGGAGGAGCACCGCGAGCACATCCCCGAGCTGCAGCGAACCCCTACTGGCCCCTAGGTGGGCGCCGACGCTTCTCCCCTTTCTTCCCCAACTCCGGCGAGTTCCACCGCCGCCGCCGTTGCTAGCCCCCTGGGACCCGACCTTCGAGTCGTGGCCGTGTCTTTTGTGCAGGAACCCGTCGCTGCTAACCCCTTTGCAACCGCCGACGCCCTAGCCTTGACCCTGGCCGCCATGCCATCGCCGCGCACCGAGCAAGCTCGGACCGCGTGAGCGCCATGGCCGCGGCGCGGTCAAGCCCGTGGTTTGAACTGCGTGCGCGCAAGCCAAACTCACCCGCACATGCACGCACCCACACAGCACCGAGGAGCGCGTGCACGGCCCTTTGTGGCCAAGTGCACCTGGTCTCGTGCGTTGCCACGGAGCCGGCTCGCCGGAGCACCCGTGCCGCCGCCGTCACTCGTCGGGGAGCCGTTTCGCCGGCCAGGCCACCCCCTTTTCCCATTGTCCGCGTCCGCCGAGCCCTAGCCGAGCGGTAGTGCCACTCCTTGGATCCGGCCGAGCCTTTTTCCGGCCGTTCCGCTGCCGACCGTCGCCGCCGGCGTGCTCCAGAGCGCGCCGCGTGCGCGTCGCGTCGCGACGTGGCCGAGCCACACGCCCGACCACACCAGCACCACGCACGGGCACGCGCAGATGATCCCAAGTCGGCCACACCTGGATCCCATACACCCGGCTCACGTGAACCGCACTCTCGGTTCGCGGTCCAGAACAGCACCAGCAGCGCCCCCTTCGTGGGCCTAAAGTTCGCGTTTAAGTCTGGTTTGCACCCTTGAACTATCTCGGCCCAGTCACTTTCAGCCCAAAACCAGCCCAGCCATCGTTTAATCTTTTTCTTTTTCTTTTAATCGCGCTGACGTATGGGGCCCCCCTGTCATACACTGTGTGTCACTGACACATGGGGCCCACTGACCAGAGCTGACCGTTGACCGTTGACCAGTCAACGCTAACGTCAGCAGGGCCCACTGCTGACGTCATCCTAGGCGGACCCCACTGCTGACATCAGCATGACGTCATGCTGACGTCAGCAGGCTAATTTTTGTCTGTTTTTCTTTTTCGGAAATTATTTAATATTTTCAGAAAATGATTTAAACTTGTAAAATTAATAATAAATCAACCGTAGCTCAGAAAAATATGAAACGAGTTTCTATATTTTTCTAAAATCATGACCTACGCGTTAGTGTAGAGTTTGGTGTTATTTGGATCTTCTTTCGTCGTTGTTTTTGGTGTTTCCTTGCTAGTAGTCGCGTCTTATCTCATTTTACGCAACCCTAGGAGCTCCGGAGAGTCTGGAGGAGCCGGGCCACTTCGACAACTGCTTTGACGAGAACGAAGACCTTTGCCCAGGTTCACGCCCGACCATCTCTGAAATACCTATTAGACATGCAAACTAGTATGCTAGCGCTTTACTTTACTCGCATGATAAACCTGCACTTCCTTTGTTATTATCCTGTTACCTTCCTACCTACTACTCACTTGATGAAATATGCTATGCTATGCATGTGTTGGGTTGGTTGTGATTGATCCTCTTGGCGTGAGTTGTGGGTGGTATGGGAGGAGTAGTGCAGCTAGGCGGTGTAAGCGAGTAATAACAACTCGATCGTTTGATCGAGGTGCTGAGGGGCTGCACTCGGGCAGTCCCTACGGAGTACCTGTTGCGGGTACATGGTTCTTGGATATTGGTACTCGAGGAGTACTTGAGGAGTTTAGGCGGCTATACCTGTTATGGGTGCCGATTGCGGACCGTTGCAGCGGATCGCTTATGATGCAGATACTCGCTTTACCGACAAATAAGGACCGAGTCGTGCCCCAACTTTGGACGTGGGATTACCGTGCTCACCATCTACCGAGTATGGGGAGGGTTCCAGCAAGCCTACTCTAGTATGGCGCCGAGACTGTAGGAGAATCGAGCTTGATATGTGTAGGGGGGATTCGTTGCGGCGTAATGTCCCTGATTTACCACGGCCCCCGACTGGCCCCGGTGGGAAGGTTTCACGACCCTGGGGCAGATGTTAGATCGGATGTTTACTGAACCCAGGGAGACTGGATTGGCGCCCTTACTGTTTAGGGTCTTTGCTGTGGGCTGTGTCTCAGGTTGGTTGCGGACTAGCCTTGCAGCCCGGATGGATTCCTGGAGTGCCACCTCTGCAGAGTGTAAACTATACGTATAGCCGTGTCCACGGTTACGGACGACCCATTTCTGATAAGCCCCGACTAGCATGGGAATCTGCTTCCTTATCTCATCCTTTGATTCGGGTTATGAGAGATTGGTCCAGCTGAGGCCGTTGAGACATGGTGGGGAGGGAGCTCACCGAGTCGACTAGTGAGTGAAAGGTGTTGGTGGATGATGTTTTTGCGGGAACCTGATGTGGCAGGACGAGGCCGATGGGAAAATGTGAGGCTGATGGTTGGATTTGGGGAGTGGATGTGCGTGTGAGAGAAGGAGTTGGTGATGAGTGGAATTTGGGTTATTGCTGCTGCTTGCATAAGAAAACACTGGCTCAAACCTTGATTATTTCTATACCTTAGAATAGGCCACTTTAAAGCTTGCATCATATTATGGTTGGTGACGTGGACCTGTCCCATTTCCTTGGGGACAGACTTTGGGATCTCAGGTGAAGACCCCAACCACGAGTTCAACCAGGATGGGTGGTACAACTGAAGGGTGTGCGCTACGCTCAAGGATGCCTGTGGAGGAGTGGACCCTGATGTTCTAGCTACCGCTGCGCAGTTGTTTCTTATTGTCAATTTAGCCCAGAGGGCTTGTACCAGACGCTATGTTTTTATATATGTCATGTAATGGATCTTTTATCGTTGTATGGATGTGATATTCGACTGAGATGAGTTCTGTACGAGATAGCTGCAATTCCTGGGACTATCTCGAGGGTACAGGGAGTCGGATTCTCGTCGTTGAGAATCCGGTTCGTCACAGTTGGTATCAGAGCCATACTTGACCGTAGCGCGTAACCCTTATAACGAAAACTTAGGACAGAAGCTCTAACTGTGTCCTCTATTTTATATGAGACCCCTTGGACTATTTGAAAACTATATATATGAATATCTCAACTATTTACAAAACTTTTACCCTTACCTTACCTTACTAACTTGCTAACTTACTAACCACCCACTAACTGTCTGGCAGATGGAAGCAGGAGGATCAGCAGATGAATGACGGGAGATCAGGACCACAAGAGCAGACTGTGGAGGTTTGGCAGTGCTACTGAGGGAGGTGCTGCGTACAGTGGGGATAGATGTGGACAACGTCTTCTACAAGGGCTGGACCTACGGCCCTGGTGAGGGAGTACACACCCGGTTGCAGATGGTAGTACCCAATATCCCTGGACGACCAAGGTCATTGATGCTACGAGCAGCTACCAGCGAGAGCACCTTCAGTCGGGCAATGCAGACTATAGCCATGAGGATACTCCGACTTGCCACACTTGTGTACCAGAACCAGCTCAACCACACTCGTTTCCGGTACCTACCGCGAGCTCTTGAAGATCCAACTGACAGAGACGCAGTCAGCTTGCAGGCTCACGCAGCAGACCGAGAGCGGAACGTGACCCTGCGGACCTCAGTTCAGTGCATGATTGAGCAGGAGTACTTAAACATTGGCCTAGAGGAGAAAGTTGCCAAGCTGAAAGAGAGGGTATGGAAGCAGGACATCCAGCTGATGGAGAAGGACAACAGGATCGCCCTACTTGAGGAGCGACTCGAAGCTAAAGCAAGGGAAGTCAGAATCTTGGAGTACGAAGCTCGCAACAACAGGTAGTTGGCAGGACTGATCCGAGCAACTCACCATGCTCGAGATGTCCGTCTGGAAGATCAACTCACATAAAAAGACAAAGAACTGGCAGCCAAGGAAGAAGAGATAGAAGGACTAAAGGAAGAAGTATATTGGTTGGACAGTCACAACTCAGAACTTCAGGAAGAGGTGGATAGCTACAAGGAGAAGAGTGGGCGGAACTACCAGCTGATGAAGTACTTGAGTCTTCAACAGATTATGGCAAAGGATGAAGCTCGAAGGACCCTTAGTAGTTGGGTAAGATTAGACAGGAAGAGGGTAGCAGAGGTGATCACCGTGAACCAAGGACTTCCAGAGGAACGCAGAGTTGAACCCAGAACAGAGAACTACAGGGTTTCACCAAGCCGAGTTGAGCCGATACCACTACCTGAGACTCGAACCCTTACCCCCAAGATGACAAGACTGAGACAAGAACTAGCACACCTAGAGAAGCAGATGAAAGGACCTGAGATGGACACAGTGAGGTTGGCAGCGCGCCTTACGGACACTCTCCACGATGACAAACAGTGATCAAGCAGCAGACAGAGACTGAGGCTGTGAGGTTGGCAGAGCGCCACACAAGCACTTTCAGCAGTATGAGACAGATGCAGAAGGCAGTTTCAGCAGATGTCAGCAGTAGTGATGAGACTTGAATCTATCTTCTTTAGCGGATGTTTAGACTTAGTAGATCATGACCACCTTTTGGCTCAGCCACGATGTAGCATTCGCTTAGATGTACTAATCCTCAAGGTTCCAGGAGCTGGCCTCGGGATAGTACTCATGTCTAGGGTGTAATGCTGTTATGAATGATCGATCTTTATGGCTGTTCTTGCAGTTTTATTGATGTTTATCTTGAGTGTACTTTAGTGTTGAGTCTATTTCATGTGTGCAGCTCCTACTCTAGTTACGCTAACCTAACCATTACCGACCGCCACTAAACCTGCTCTATGAAAAATACAGCAAGATGTCGATCCGAAGATCCAACCGACTGCTTGCACGTTTTGAGGAAGCTGAGCAAGAAGAGGCAGCAATGGCAGCTAGAGGCAGAGGACGTGTCAGAGGTCGTGGTCGTGGAAGAGCAGCAGTTGCAGTTGGAGGCAGGGGACGTGGATGCGCAGCAGGCGTGCTCCAGCCCGAGAACAACGCACCAGGTGGAGAATAGGAAGCAGAGATGGAAGAACCAGCAGTGGAACCTCAGCAGAACCAGCAGAACAACCAGCAACCACCGCCACCGCCTAACTTGGCAGAAGTAATGACTACTCAAACACAGCTGATGCAACAGATGGCACAGGCCAACACTCAGATGATGCAAGCTATGCAACAGATACAGGGAAACCAGAACCAGAACCGTCAGGGACACCGTGAGGAAGACCTACAAAGGAAGATTGAAAGGTTCATCAGGCTGAAAGCACCCACCTTCGACTACTCGGACGAGCCACTCGACGCACACGACTGGTTGCGTACTATCGAGACGAAGCTGGACTTGACAGACTACACTGAAGAGGAATGTGTGGCCCTTGCGGCGCACCAGCTTGAAGGAGCAGCGAAAGCGTGGTGGGAGAGCTACTGTGACTCTCACCCGAACCCCGCTCAGATCACCTGGCTAGAGTTTTGTGAAGCTTTCAAAGAGTACCACATCCCAGAACAAGTCATGGTGCATAAAGCAATGGAGTTCAGGACAATGACCCAAGGAAGTTTGTCTGTAGCTGAATATGCTCGACACTTTGCTAAGATATCAAGGTACGCTCCTGAAGACGTTAACACAGAAAAGAAGAAACAGTTTTGGTTCCAGCGTGGTTTGCACAGAGGTCTGAGGACAGCACTCGCAGCGAGTTCACACAGGTCACTCAGAGAGCTGATTGACAGAGCTATCGCAGTTGAGAAGGAAAGAGTGGGTCTTGAAGATACTTGGCGAGAGAAGAAAAGAAAGGCTGAATAGTTGCACAACCACAGACTAAGTCAGAGGCCGAGGAGTGGCCAGAGCAACATGCTCAGGAGAGGCTTTCAACAGAACAACAGCCAAGGAAGCTCAGGATTCAACAGAAACAGCTATCAGGGTAACCGAGGCAGTAACAGTAACAGCTTTGGCAGCAGAGGTAACAACTACAGCAGTTTTGGCAACAGAAACAACAGCTACTCAGGTCAGGGAAACCCGAACTGGAAGCCGAACAACACGCCCAGAATTGGTGGAGGAACCTCAGTGGTCTGTTTTGCTTGTGGGAAGCCCGGTCACAAGTCCTTTGACTGTCCGGAGAAGAAGAACAAACAAACCCCAGCTAAGGCACCGGCACCTGAAGGACAAGACAGGTAGCCGACTTCAGTGCAGAGGGGACGCCTCAACCACCTGACAGAGGAAGAAGCCGAGGACGCTCCCGACGTTGTGCTCGGTGAGTTTTTAGTAAATGGCATTCCAGCATTGATATTGTTTGACTCTGGAGCAACTGGATCTTATATCTCGACAAAGTTTGTGAAAGAGCAGTCACCCCCGACAATACCTAAGGCTAGACCTATAGTCACTACTTCTCCCCTAGGAGAACTTAGGTGCACCCTAGAGTGCCCAACAGTTAGTCTGTTGATAGGTGGGCAGGAATTTGTAGGAAACCTGACAGTCCTGGAGTCAAACGGAATTGACGTGATACTAGGAATGGATTGGCTTACAGAGCACAAAGGGGTAATCAGTTGCTCACCCAGAACAGTTGAGTTGACACACCCTAGCGGAGTCAAGGTAACAGTGGAACCACGAAGGAAAAGAACAGGGAATAAGATCAGAACATGTATTCTGAGACAGTTGGTATACTCTATCGAGAAACAGATGATTGAAGAAGTGCCTGTAGTATGTGAGTACCCAGATGTGTTTCCCGAAGAACTACCAGGATTACCACCTGACCGAGACGTAGAGTTCATAATCGAACTGCAACCAGGCACAGGGCCCATTGCCAAGAGACCGTACAGAATGTCAGTGGAAGAACTGGAGGAACTCAAGAAGCAGCTGAAAGAGATGCTAGAAAGCGGGGTGATTCGACCAAGTGCATCCCCATGGGGATCGCCAGTGTTGTTTGTGAAGAAGAAAGATGGGTCGATGCGCATGTGCGTAGACTATCGATCCCTGAACGCAGTGACGATCAAGAACAAGTACCCATTACCTCGGATTGATGACTTGCTAGATTAGTTGAAGAAAGCTAAGTACTTCAGTAAGATTGATCTGAGATCGGGATACCACCAGATGAAGATTAGAGGAGGCGACATTCCCAAGACAGCCTTTGTGACTCGGTACGGGCAGTACGAGTTCACCGTTGTGTCCTTCGGTTTGACCAACGCACCTGCTTACTTCATGAACATGATGAACAAGGTATTCATGGAGGAACTAGACAAGTTCGTAGTGGTGTTCATTGACGACATACTAGTCTACTCAGAGACAGCCGAAGAACATGAGGAGCATCTAAGGATTGTACTAGAGAAGCTGAGGCAGCATCAACTCTACGGGAAGTTCAGCAAGTGTGAATTTTGGCTGGAGAAAGTAGCCTTTTTGGGTCACGTGTTGACAGCTGAGGGCGTAGCAGTAGACCCAGAAAAGATTGAGGCAGTAGTAGAATGGAAGCAGCCGAAGAGTGTCACGGAAATCCGAAGCTTTCTAGGTTTGGCAGGTTACTACAGAAGGTTCATTGAGAACTTCTCCAAGATTGCCAAGCCAATGACTGAACTACTCAAGAACAATGTCCCATTCGAGTGGACGGACAAGTGTGAAAGAAGTTTCCAAGAACTCAAGCACAAACTCACTACAACGCCAGTATTGACACTACCAGATATTCGCAAGGATTTCGTAGTCTATTGCGATGCTTCGAGACAAGGTTTGGGATGTGTTCTGATGCAAGAAGGCAAGGTTGTTGCTTATGCATCAAGGCAGCTGAAGAAACATGAGGAAAACTACCCCACACATGATTTAGAACTGGCAGCAGTGGTACATGCATTGAAGATCTGGAGGCACTACCTGATTGGCAACAAGTGCGATATTTACACGGATCACAAAAGTTTGAAGTATTTCTTTACCCAATCCGAACTGAATATGAGGCAGAGGAGATGGTTAGAACTGATCAAAGATTACGACTTGGAGATACACTACCATCCTGGCAAAGCCAACGTAGTGGCAGATGCCTTGAGCCAAAGGAGTTATTGCAACAACTTGATGATAGAAGAAAGTCAGTCAGAACTACCAAAGGAATTGTACATGCTGAAACTCGAGCTAGTAGAAGAAGGAAAACCCCAGGAAATGAGGGTGAAGTACAACCTAGAAGACCGAATCAAAGAAGCTCAAGGGAAGTGTCTAGAAATCCAAGAAGTAAAAGAGGATATCCAGCGAGGAGTGGCACCTGACTTCAGAATAGATGAAGCAGGGACAATATGGCTGAAAGACTGTATTTGTGTACCGTAGGACAAGGAAATCAGGAGAACAATTCTCTCAGAAGCTCACAAGTCCAAGTACTCGATACACCCAGGATGCACCAAGATGTATCAGGATCTGAAGGATAAGTTCTGGTGGAAGAAAATGAGAGAGGACATAGCAGAGTATGTAGCCAAGTGCGACTCTTGTCGAAGAATCAAGGCAGAACATCAAGGACCAGCAGGACTGCTGAAACCGCTGGAAATTCCAATGTGGAAGTGGGAAGATATAAGCATCGATTTCGTAGTTGGCCTACCTCGCACTCAGAAAGGAAATGATGCCATTTGGGTCATAGTTGACCGGCTGACAAAGGTAGCCCACTTTATACCAGTCAAAAGCACATATCCCGTGAGCAGACTAGCAGAATTATATATAGACAACATTCTTAAGCTACATGGGGCACCAAAAAGTATTCTGTCAGACAGAGGACCATAATTCACAGCTCAGTTCTGGAAAAGCCTACATCAAGCCATCGGGACAACCTTGGAATATAGCACAGCTTACCATCCTCAGACAGATGGGCAGACCGAAAGAGTGAACCAGGTTCTTGAAGACTTGTTGAGGGCATGTGTTCTAGCATACAGTACAAACTGGGAGAAGAGTCTATCTTATGCAGAATTTTCCTACAACAACAGCTACCAGGCCAGCCTACAGATGTCACCCTTTGAAGCACTATATGGCAGAAAATGCAGAACGCCTCTAATGTGGTCAGAGGTGGGAGAACGAATGTTCTTCGGTCCAGACATGATTGTAGAGGCAGAAGAAAATGTGGCCAAGATCCGAAAGCACCTGAAGGCAGCTCAGAGCCGACAAAAGAGCTATGCAGATAAAAGGAGACGAGATCTAGAGTTCGAAGTAGGGGACTTCGTCTTCTTAAAAGTGTCACCCCTCAGAGGGCATAAGAGATTCCAAGTGAAAGGAAAGCTAGCACCCCATTTTGTTGGGCCGTATCAGATACAGGAGAGAATAGGAAAGCTAGCCTACAAGCTAGACCTACCAGAGGAACTAGCGGGAGTACACCCAGTGTTCCATGTATCTCAGCTAAGGAAGTGTCTAAGAGTACCAGAACATGGGATCAAAACAGAAGCGCTAGACCTACAAGACACCTTGGAGTATCTGGAGTACCCAGAGAAGATACTAGACCGAGCAGTCAAAGAGACCAGAAGCACAGCTATCCCATTTTGCAAAGTGCAGTGGAGCAACCATACAGAAAGGGAGGCTACATGGGAGAAGGAGTCAGAACTAAAAGAGAAATACCCCCACTTGTTTAAACCATAGGTAACCACAAATCTCGAGGACGAGATTCTTGTGAGGGGGGGAGACTGTAACAACCCTAAAATTCCCTATAGGATTTGTTGAGTGCAAAAATGTGAATTTAAAAATTTTTTGGTGAATTGTTGTGCATGCAAACCATTATTTAAAATTGCTCCCAAAATTCTAAAGCAATTTAAATTTGAAATTTAAAATCAATTTGAAGTGCTAAGGATGAAATAGTGTGATTTGGAGTTATTTGGATTTAATTGGATTTTTGGTTGGTTTGAATTCAAATTCTAGATTTGAATTCAAACTCTAATTGGCTAAACTATTTGTCAAACTCTATCTAATCCTGTTGGGTCAAATTCCCGAAGCCAAAGTCCATCAAACCACCCTGATCTTTCTTTCCCGAGCCAGCGAACCAAGCAGCCCAGCCGGCCTTTCGGCCCAGCACGGCCCAGCCCTTTCACCGCGTCCCCGTCGCGTCTGTCTCTCTCTCTCTGACGCGCGGACCCCACCTGGCAGCCTTCTCCTTCCTCTCGCTATCTTCCCCGCGCCGCTCTCTCTCTCTCTCGCGCGCGCGCGAGCGCCCGTGAGCACCCCAACCACCCAGCCGGTCCCATCGCCCTCCTTGCGGCCCGTTGCGCTGGCAACGCGTGTCCGCAGCCGCCTGGCCATCCCATCTCGCCTTTCGTGCCGCAAACCCTAGCGCCAATCCCCTTTAAAACCCGCTGCCGGCCTTCTTCCTCCCCAAGCCGCGCCGCCCCTTTGGGGTTCAATCCAACCCAATTCGTGAGAGGAGAGGGAAGAGGAGGACCAGTGGAGGAGAAGAGGAAGGGAAGAGGAGCCGGAGCATCTCCACGACGTCGCCGCCAAAGCCCGGAGTCGCCGACGAGGAGCCGGACCTGGGACGGAAGGAGGAGCACGAGCATTGGAGGAGCACCGCGAGCACATCCCCGAGCTGCAGCGAACCCCTATTGGCCCCTAGGTGAGCGCCGACGCTTCTCCCCTTTCTTCCCCAACTCCGGCGAGTTCCGCCGCCGCCGCCGTTGCTAGCCCCCTGGGACCCGACCTTCGAGTCGTGGCCGTGTCTTTTGTGCAGGAACCCGTCGCCGCTAACCCCTTTGCAACCGCCGACGCCCTAGCCTTGACCCTGGTCGTCATTCCGTCGCCGCGCACCGAGCAAGCTCGGACCGCGCGAGCGCCATGGCCGCGGCGCGGTCAAGCCCGTGGCTTGAACTACGCGCGCACGAGCCAAACTCACCCGCACACGCACGCACCCACACAGCACCGAGGAGCGCGTGCACGGCCCTTTGTGGCCAAGTGCACCTGGTGTTGTGCGTCGCCACGGAGCCGGCTCGCCGGAGCACCCGTGCCGCCGCCGTCACTCGTCGGGGAGCCGTTTCGCCGGCCAGGCCACCCCTTTTCCCGTTACCCGCGTCCGCCGAGCCCTAGCCGAGCGCTAGCGCCACTCCTTGGATCTGGCCGAGCCTTTTTCCGGCCATTCCGCCGCCGACCGTCGCCGCCGGCGTGCTCCAGAGCGCGCATCGCGTCGCGACGTGGCCGAGCCACATGCCCGACCACACCAGCACCACGCACGGGCACGCGCAGACGATCCCGAGTCGGCCACACCTGGATCCCATACACCCGACTCACGTGAACCGCACTCTCGGTTCGCGGTGGACTTAGTCCACCAGAGCAGCACCAGCAGCGCCCCCTTCGTGGGCCTAAAGTTCGCGTTTAAGTCTGGTTTGCACCCTTGAACTATCTCGGCCCAGTCACTTTCAGCCCAAAACCAGCCCAGCCATCGTTTAATCTTTTTCTTTTTCTTTTAATCGCGCTGACGTATGGGGCCCCCCTGTCATACACTGTGTGTCACTGACACATGGGGCCCACTGACCAGAGCTGACCGTTGACCAATCAACGCTAACGTTAGCAGGGCCCACTGCTGACGTCATCCTAGGCGGACCCCACTGCTAACATAAGCATGACGTCATGCTGACGTCAGCAGGCTAATTTTTGTCTGTTTTTATTTTTCAGAAATTATTTAATATTTTCAGAAAATGATTTAAACTTGTAAAATTAATAATAAATCAACAGTAGCTCAGAAAAATATGAAACTAGTTTCTATATTTTTCTAAAATCATGACCTACACGTTATTGTAGAGTTTGGTGTTATTTGGATCTTCTTTCGTCACTGTTTTTGGTGTTTCCTTGCTAGTAGTCGCGTCTTATCTCATTTTACGCAACCCTAGGAGCTCCGGAGAGTCTGGAGGAGCCGGACCACTTCGACAACTGCTTTGACGAGGACGAAGACCTTTGCCCAGGTTCACGTCCGACCATCTCTGAAATACCTATTAGACATGCAAACTAGTATGCTAGCGCTTTACTTTACTCGCATGATAAACCTGCACTTCCTTTGTTATTATCCTGTTACCTTCCTACCTACTACTCACTTGATGAAATATGCTATTCTATGCATGTGTTGGGTTGGTTGTGATTGATCCTCTTGGCGTGAGTTGTGGGTGGTATGGGAGGAGTAGTGCAGCTAGGCGTGAGTTGTGGGTGGTATGGGAGGAGTAGTGCAGCTAGGCGGTGTAAGCTAGGTGCTGAGGGGCTACACTCGGGCAGTCCCTACGGAGTACCTGTTGCGGGTACATGATTCTTGGATATTGGTACTCGAGGAGTACTTGAGGAGTTTGGGCGGCTATACCTGTTATGGGTGCCGATTGCGGACCATTGCGGCGGATCGCTTATGACGCAGATACTCGCTTTACCGACAAATAAGGACCGAGTCGTGCCCCAACTTTGGACGTGGGATTACCGTGCTCACCATCTACCGAGTATGGGGAGGGTTCCAGCAAGCCTACTCTAGTACGGCGCCGAGACTGTAGGAGAATCGAGCTTGATATGTGTAGGGGGGATTCGTTGCGGCGTAATCTCCCTGATTTACCACGGCCCCCAACTGGCCCCAGTGGGAAGGTTTCACGACCCTGGGGCAGATGTTAGATCGGATGTTTCCCGAACCCAGGGAGACTGGATTGGCGCCCTTACTGTTTAGGGTCTTTGCTGTGGGCTGTGTCTCAGGTTGGTTGCGGACTAGCCTTGCAGCCCGGATGGACTCCTGGAGTGCCACCTCTGCAGAGTGTAAACTATACGTATAGCCGTGTCCACGGTTACGGACGACCCATTTCTGATAAGCCCCGACTAGCATGGGAATCTGCTTCCTTATCTCATCCTTTGATTAGGGTTATGAGAGATTGGTCCAGCTGAGGCTGTTGAGACATGGTGGGGAGGGAGCTCACCGAGTCGACTAGTGAGTGAAAGGTGTTGGTGGATGATGTTTTTCCGGGAACCTGATGTGGCAGGACGAGCCCGATGGGAAAATGTGAGGCTGATGGTTGGATTTGGGGAGTGGATGTGCGTGTGAGAGAAGGAGTTGGTGATGAGTGGAATTTGGGTTATTGCTGCTGCTTGCATAAGAAAACACTGGCTCAAACCTTGATTATTTCTATACCTTAGAATAGGCCACTTTAAAGCTTGCATCATATTATGGTTGGTGACGTGGACCTCTCCCATTTCCTTGGGGACAGACTTTGGGATCTCAGGTGAAGACCCCGACCACGAGTTCAACCAGGATGGGTGGTACGACTGAAGGGTGTGCGCTACGCTCAAGGATGCCTGTGGAGGAGTGGACTCTGATGTTCTAGATACCGCGGCGCAGTTGTTTCTTATTGTCGATTTAGCCCAGAGGGCTTGTACCAGACGCTATGTTTTTATATATGTCATGTAATGGATCTTTTATCGTTGTATGGATGTGATATTCGACTGAGATGAGTTCTGTACGAGATAACTGCTATTCCTGGGACTATCTCGAGGGTACAGGGAGTCGGATTCTCATTGTTGAGAATCCGGTTCGTCACAACTACACCAATGTCTGCCCCAAAAAGGCTCAGAACACTACCGGTCAGAACAACCCCCAGAGAGTTGGGCAGAATGGGAACCAGCCACAAGCACAAGCAGGCAGAGGTCCTCAGAACCCCGTCAGAGGCAAAGTCAATCACATGGGTGCTGAGACCACAGAGGGAGCTACCGACGTGGTTGTGGGTACGTTCCTCGTCAACTCGACATCTGCAACTGTTTTATTCGATTCTTGAGCTTCGCATGCTTTCATCTCTGCCGCATTTGTTCAAAAGAATATGCTGGGCTTACGACCTATGGGGAATACTATGCTAGTTAGCTCACCAGGGGGAGCAACGTGCCACTCTACATTGCACCCGGACCCTCATCACAATAAGGGGGGTAGACTTCGAAGTATACCGCGTAGTCCTGAACTCTGTTGGGTTTGACTTGATCCTGGGAATGAGCTGGTTGGCCTACTACAGTGGGGTCATCAAGTGCACTGAAAGGATGATACAGCTGACAGCCACAACTGGAGAAACAGTGGAGTACCAGGCAGCCAAGCCCATTGAGCAATGTCAAGTCAATCAAGCTGATGGAGCAGCCCCCGAGGACATCCAAGTGGTGTGCGAGTTTCCGGATGTGTTCCCAGATGAACTGCCAGGTATGCCCCCGGAACGCGAAGTTGAATTCATTATTGAACTAAAACCTGGCACTGCACCTATAGCTAAAAGACCATATAGGATAGGAGTGAAGGAACTGGAGAAACTTAAGGAAGAATTAAGCTCTTTGCTAGAAAAAGGGTACATTCGACCTAGTTCTTCACCATGGGGAGCACCAGTGTTGTTCGTGGACAAGAAGGATGGTTCGCAAAGGATGTGCGTGGACTATCGAGCACTCAATGAAGTGACGGTCAAGAACAAGTATCCCCTGCCAAGGATTGATGATCTGTTCGATCAATTGAAGGGAGCTTGTGTGTTCTCCAAGATAGATCTTCGATCGGGCTACCACCAGATGAGGATCCGACCATCCGACGTACCCAAGACGGCCTTCACTACTCGGTATGGGCTATATGAGTTCACAGTCATGTCCTTTGGACCAACCAATGCTCCGGCATACTTCATGTACCTGATGAATAGCGTCTTCATGGACTACCTGGACAAGTTTGTGGTGGTGTTCATTGATGATATTCTGGTCTTCTCCAAGAATGAAGAGGAACATGAAGATCATTTAAGGTTGGTGATTCAGAGACTCCAGGAACATCAGCTATATGCCAAGTTGAGCAAGTGTGAGTTCTGGCTGAAGGAAGTGGCATTCCTGGAACACGTGTTGTCCAATGAGGGAGTAGTAGTTGATCCAAAGAAGGTTAATGATGTGTTGAGCTGGAACCTGCCTCGGGATGTCAGCGAGATCAGGAGTTTCCTTGGAATGGTCGGGTACTATCGGCATTTCATCGAAGGGTTGTCCAAGATTGCTAAACCCATGACAGCGTTATTGGAGAAGAATGCCAAGTTCATCTGGACAGAGGAGTGCCAAACCGGCTTCGAAGAGTTGAAGAAGAGGCTGACAACAGCACCTGTACTGGTATTGCCCGACATAGCCAAGAGCTTCTCTATCTACTGTGATGCATCCCGTCTTGGACTGGGGTGTGTACTTATGCAGGAAGGGAGAGTAGTGGTATATGCAACAAGACAGTTGCGGAAACATGAGAAGAATTATCCGACACATGATCTGGAGTTGGCAGCTGTGGTGCATGCTCTAAAGGTTTGGAGGCTTTAGCTGATTGGGCACAAGTGTGACATCTACACTGATCACAAGAGCCTGAAGTATGTCTTCACTCAGTCAGAGCTGAATATGAGGCAACGCCAAGGGTTGGAGTTGATCAAGGACTACGATCTGGAGATCCATTACCATCCTGGCAAGGCTAACTTGGTGGCAGATGCTCTGAGTAGGAGAAGCTATGTGAACAGGATCACCGGCCGTTATCTGCCAGAAGAACTTAGCCGGGAGTTTGAGAAGATGAGTCTGGGATTCGTAACTAGTATCACGGAGATGACAGTAGAACCGACTCTTGAACAGGAGATCCGGAAAGGACAGCTTGGTGATGAAAAGATCAAGGAAATTGTGGAGAATGTTGCTCTAGGGAAGGCACCTGGATTCCAAGTGGATGAACAAGGAACCTTATGGCATGGGAAGAGGATTTGTGTGCCCGATATAGCACAGATCAAGGACACGATCCTAAGAGAAGCGCATGATTCGGCGTACTCGATCCACCCAGGAAGCACCAAGATGTACCAACACATCAAGGAAAGATTCTGGTGGTACGGATTAAAGCGTGATGTGGCGACACACGTGGCACTATGTGACACTTGTCAGAGAGTTAAGGCAGAGCATCAGAGGACAGCCGGATTACTCCAGCCCCTGAAGATACCGGAATGGAAATGGGAAGAAGTTGGTATAGACTTTATCACTGGTCTACCCCGCACACAGCGAGGATTTGACTCCATTTGGGTGATTGTGGACCGCTTGACCAAAGTGGCACACTTCCTTCCAGTAAAGACCACCTACACAGGAGCCAGATTAGCAGAGCTATATATGGAAAGGATTGTTTGCCTGGATGGGGTGCCAAAGCGGATAGTGTCTGACCGGCAGAAGCTGCATGAGTCTATGGACACCAAGTTGCAATTTAGCTCAGCTTATCACCCCCAGACAGATGGACAGACAGAGCAAACCAACCAGATTCTGGAAGACATGTTGAGAGCATGTGCTCTGCAGTACGGTGTCAGTTGGGACAAAAGTTTGCCCTATGCGGAATTCTCGTACAACAACAGCTACCAGAAGAGTCTACAGATGGCATCATACGAGGCTTTGTATGGCAAGAAGTGTAGAACACCACTGTTCTGGAATCAGACTGGAGAGAGTCAAGTCTTTGGGCCTGAGATACTCAGAGATGCAGAACGCCAAGTGAAGGTGATTAGGCAGAACTTGAAGGTGGCACAGTCCAGGCAAAAGAGTTATGCTGATGTCAGACGGAGGGATCTCAGCTTTGCAGTCGGAGATTTTGTGTACCTCAAGGTGTCACCGATGAGGGGCGTGAAGAGGTTCAATGTCAATGGCAAGCTAGCACATCGATACATCGGACCGTTCCAGATACTTGAAAGGAAAGGTGAAGTGGCATATAAGTTGGGACTACCCGAGAGATTGGCTAGAGTGCACGATGTGTTCCACGTGTCACAGTTGAAGAAATGTTTGCGGGTGCCTGAAGAGCAAATCTCGATAGATGAGCTGAATGTGCAACAGGATCTCACCTATGAGGAGTATCCGGTCAGAATCCTGGAGGTGTCTAAGAGGGTGACAAGAAACAAGGTCATCCGGATGTGCAAGGTACAGTGGAGCCGCCACTCGGAAGATGAGGCCACTTGGGAACGAGAGGAGGATCTCAAAACTGAGTACCCACAACTCTTCGCTTCTACTTCCGAATCTCGAGGACGAGATTCATCTTAAGGGGGGTAGGTTTGTAACACCAAAAAATGGCCCATTTAAAATTTTTAGTAATTAATTGGCTTTTATTTAATTTGGTCATATTAAATATAAGGTTAAATGAATTATTTATAAATATTAAAATCAAATATAAGTGTAGAAATATTTTTGTTGCATTCATGCTGCTGCACTGTGTTTTGGTTGTTGGCAAAATAAGTTGGCATTTAAATTCTATTTAAATTCGAATTTAATTTGCATTTGTTTGAATCCTATAAAAGTTATTTCAAACCGGGTTCACTTTTCCCCCTGGACTTCTCCCCCGACCCACTTCCGCTCCCTCTACTCTCTCCCTGGTCCGCCCCCCCCCCCCCCCTTTCTTCCCCCGGCCCACCCTCTCCCCTCCCGCTCGGCCCACGATCTCCCACGCCGGCCCAACACCAGCCTTCCCCCTCCCCCCCTCATCCTTCTCCTCCCACCGATAGGGGGCCTCCACCTGTCGGGTTCTTCCCCTTCCTCTCGCCGAGATCCTCCCCTCTTTCTCCCGGTGCAAATCACGCCGCCCCGCCCGGCCGACTTGGCCTGCCCTGTGACCCGTAGACCACCCTGGAGCCCCCACGAAGTTTCATTTCTTAGCTGCGCCACACAAGGAAGGACGTCTTCCCCTGCTTGGAAGGCGATCACACCGCCGCTGCGCCTTCCTTTCTTGGCGACTGTGCCACCCCGGCCCCCGAGCACCCCTCTACTGCTATTTAAGCCACCCCATCGAGCCCCCAGCACTTACCGAGCCTTCCCCCCACCAATCCCGAGCACCCAGTGCCCCCACACCTTGCGCCGCCGCTGCCAGTAGGCTCCGCCGGCCGCCATCGACGGACCTGCCCCACCGGTGCTGCTCAGAGCCCCTCGCCGCCTTGGGTGGTCTCGTAGCAAGGTGAGGAACCTCCCCACTCCGTTAATTGCCGACCTCAAGCCCTAGTAGCGCGTTCTCCGTGCACCGGAGACGCCCGACCGCCGGTCGCCGTCGCCCGCTGCCCCCGTCGAGAAATCGGCGACTTGGACCCCCTAGCTATGCTCACCGTTCGCTCCCGTAGCTGTAGGACCAAGCCGCGCAGTGAATGGTGGCGCGTAGCTCAAGTTGGCCTCAACTCCGGCGAGCCTCACCGTGAAAGCGGGCGGCGCCACCGTGGCCCCTGCCTGGCGACCGCCTCCTCCTGCCCGATCCAGCCAGAGCCGTTGGATCTAAATCCAACGGCCCACACTTCCCCAACCCGAGTCAAGTTTCCCGCCCATACCGGTCAACCTTGCCCATTTCATAAAAGAGCCCCTCCACTTTTTGGAAATCAACCCGCCGTCCGCCGCAGTTCAAAAATAATTCCGGATAGGTCCTGATTTTTGTGGAAAACCCCCTGCACTTTTTAAAATTAGAACCCGCAATCCTGAGTTTAAGTTTTCGCGCGTAGGCCCTCTGGTTTTTATGCGAAATTATGTTTAGGTCCCTGTTTTATTTCAAATAAGCCCCTACGAACTTTTAAAAATTGCCAGCAGGTCCCTAGAACTTATAAAACCCATATCTTTTCCGTTTTAGCTCCGATTAGTGTGATTTTCGCGCTCATGTGTTCGTAGTGAAGCGTAGATTATTCCTAAAACCTTTTTAGGTACTGTTTCTACTGATTGGTGTACTGTTCTAATAGATTATTATTGTTTGCATGTAGTGGAATGCGTGTATGCTTGTATGGTGCTTCGTGTGAATTTAGCTTTGGAGTTCGAGCTCGGTGAGGACTTTCCGGAGCAGGACCCGCAGCAGCAGCAGCACTCCGAGGAAGGCAAGTTATAGCATGGACAATCCTTGCTACCTACACCCACCTGTTTACATACATCTACCTTCATAAGCATGTGTCTAAACTGTTGTCCCATTAAGGTTGTACCTAGTTTTGTATATCCTGTACCTTGATAACCTTGGGTTTATGCATATGGGTAGAATCTTTGCTATGCGCAGCTACTGTCATTACTATTTAATTGTTAATATTGACTTAATGGTTCACTTTAACATTTATGATAAAACATGCTTTTTAGCAACTTGGTTTAGGGAACTAGAGCATGTGCTGTGTGCTTTGCTCTAGTGTCTCTCCGTAAGGTCCAGTTCTTAAAGCGGCAACCCAGGAGCCTGTCGCCACCGCTAGAACTATTATGGCTCTGGTCTTGGTCAAGTAACTTGTACGGCTCTAGCTTGCCAGTGGCTACCATTGGGGCCAACGGCGTTAGTGGACACAAGGTGAAAGGGTGTTTCCGGATTCCACCGAGGACGGGCGATCCGTCGCCTAGGTCACGTTAGACCCAGTCCCGTGTTGGGAGTCCCTGCGATGGGGAACTCCACACGTTGCGCATGGATGGGTGCAATGCCCGCGCTCTGGACGCCATCGACCCCCCCCCCTATGGTGTGACTCCGTAGGCGTACGTCGATCTCGGTGCCTATGGTCTCACCGCCTTGTTAAACTAGCGGCTACTGTCTGGTTAGGGTGTCTCGTGAAAAACCTCGTAGCGTCCCTATGCCGTCACACCTCGGAAGTGTTGATGTGCGTGGTTGGGTGCAAAGTTCCTTTGAACTTTTACACGACTGGTGGGTAAAGGGCGAAACCTCTGTAGAGTGTATAATCTATCATGATAGCCTCGCTCAAGGTCACGAGCGGCCTGGATCCTTTTTTATTAGAAGATGATGTTTATTTATGTTAAATGTCGCTATACTTATTAATTGGGTTACAACTCGGTTTTCATTCACTTGTAGTAATTGTTAAATGTTAAAATGAACCAAACTAAAAATGCTAATGCAGTTAAGCCATGTCTAGCCTATTTTGAGCTTTCATACCCGTGCAATACTTGCTAAGTATTCATTTACTTACACTTGTCAATATTCAACAAAATCCCGGATGGGTAAACAGATTGGGCTGATTAGGAGACTGCTGCTAAGTTCCCTGAGGACCTGCCGTACTTCTGAGTTGCGCTCTCCCAGTCAGAGTCCCTGTGGACTACGGCTCCACTAATTGAGAGTTATAGACTTCCGCTGTAATAAATACTATTGTTATACTCTGATGTAAACTATTTTATTTTTGAGCATTTGTACTCTGTTTATCATATTTGTTCGCTGTACGTGTTCTGTGGACCTCCTGGGCACACATATGGCCGCATTCGGATTTTGTGAAAATCCGGGTGTGACACCCTCCATCATAACAAGTTAGCAAACCTCTAAAGTCATAACCATCAGAGTTTTTATGAGACCTATTTATTGATGATAGATGGTGAACACAAGGAGCAACGCCGGTGCCAGCAGACTGCCACCACCACCTCCCACCATTGAGCAGATGATGCTCACGTAGACCCAGCTGATGTAGCAGATGGCTCAGACGATGGCGATGATGCAACAGAACCAGCAGAATCCGTCGCATCACAACATGCCACCCCGTGAGAAGAGGGGTGAATTCCTGAAGAGACGTCCTCCTACCTTCAGCAAGGCCACCGACCCCCTGCAGGCTGATGATTGGCTCAAGACGGTGGAGAGACAGCTCGACATCACCCAGTGCAACGACAGGGAGAAGGTGTTGTACGCCGGACGACAGCTCCAGGGACCGGCATTGGACTGATGGGACTCGTACCAGTACGCTCACGTCGACCGTACTCAGATCACCTGGTAGGAGTTCCGCAGCAGCTTCCGCTCCCACCACGTGCCAGAAGCTCTGGTGACCCTGAAGAAGAAGGAGTTCCTGGCACTGAAGCAGGAAGGGATGAGTGTCACCGCCTACCGTGACAAGTTCATCGAGTTGGTCCGCTATACTCCAGAGGATGTGGACACCGACAAGAAGAAACAGTCCAGGTTATGTGACGGCTTGTAGGATGCACTGCAGTACCAGCCGATGTGCACCAGGTTCCCCAACTTCCAGGAACTGGTCGACGGTGCTTTGATGCTGGAATACAAGCACTGTGAGATGGAGGAGAAGAAGAGGAAGTTCCAGGGCCAGCAGATTGGGAGCAGCAGTCGCCCCTGTTTCGTTCCTCCTTAGGGCAGTGAGTAGATGGGGAGGCAGCAACGCTTCAAAAGTCAGCCCGGCCCGCTCAACCGCGGCCAGTACCAGCAGCGCCCCCAGTACCCCCCAGGTGCCACAGCAGTAGCATTTCCAGAACCAGTTGCAGAATGCCCCAGTTCAGCGCAACCAGGTGCAGCCAGTTCAGTGCCCCACCCCAGCCGGCAATGCGCCAGGGGGGCCAAAGTGCTTCCATTGTGGCGAGCCAGGACACTATGCCAATGCGTGCCCCCGCAGAGTCCAGAACGCCGCCATCCAGAACAACAATCAGAGGGCTGGTCTACCACAGAATCAGTAGCAGGGCCAGGCCAACCCTGCTCCGCAGAACCCCGCTAGAGGAAAGCCCAATCACACTGGGGCGGAGACCGTTGAGGGAGCTACTGATGTGGTAGTGGGTACATTCCCTGTCAACTCCACCCCTGCGACTATTTTGTTCGATTCCGGAGCCTCGCATGCTTTCATATCTGCTGCTTTTGTGAAAAGAACTTAGTGGCTTTACTGTCCATGAAGAATGCTATGGTAGTTAGCTCACCAAGAGGGGAACAACGCGCCACTTTATGCTGTCCCCGTGTTACTGTCACCATAAGGGGTTAGACTTCGAGGCACGCCCGATAGTCCTGGAGTCTATTGGTTTCGACCTAATTCTGGGAATGAGTTGGCTAGCCAGATATGATGCAGTGATCCAGTGCGCCAGGAGGACTGTACAACTGACTGCAGCATCCGGAGATAAGGTGGAGTACCTGGCAGCTAGTCCATTGGAGCATACTCAAGTCAATCAAGCTGATGGTGCAGCTCCCGCCGACATCAGGGTGGTGAGAGAGTTCCCGGATGTGTTCCCTGAGGAATTGCCAGGTATGCCCTAGAACGCGAAGTTGAATTCGTTATTGAACTAAAACCTGGCACTGCACCTATAGCTAAAAGGCCATATAGAATGGGAGTGAAGGAGCCGGAGAAACTGAAGGAGGAATTAAGCTCCTTGCTAGCCAAGGGGTATATTCGTCCTAGTGCTTCACCATGGGGAGCACCAGTATTGTTCGTGGACAAGAAGGATGGGACATAGAGGATGTGTGTGGACTATCGAGCCCTCAACGAAGTGACCGTCACGAACAAGTACCCGCTGCCAAGGATTGATGATTTGTTTGATCAGCTGAAGGGAGCTTGTGTGTTCTCCAAGATAGACATTCGATCAGGTTATCATCAGATGAGAATCCGGTCGTCGGACATACCCAAGACGGCTTTCACTACTCGGTACGGGTTGTACGACTTCACGTTTATGTCCTTTGGACTGACCAATGCTCCTGCATACTTCATGTACTTGCTGAATAGTGTGTTTATGGACTACCTCGACAAGTTCGTGGTGGTGTTCATTGATGACATTCTGGTCTTCTCCAAGAATGAAGAGGAACATGAAGATCATTTGAGGATGGTGATGCAGAGACTCCGGGAACATCAACTATACGCCAAGTTGAGCAAGTGTGAGTTTTGGTTCAAGGAGGTGGCATTCTTGGGACACGTGTTGTCCCATGGAGGAGTGGCAGTTGACCCGAAGAAGGTTAATGATGTGTTAAGCAGGAACCCGCCTCGGGATGTTAGCGAGATCAGGAGTTTCCTTGGGATGGCCGGATATTATCGACGGTTCATCGAAGGATTCTACAAGATTGCTAAACCTATGATGGCGTTTTTGGAGAAAAATGCCAAGTTTGTCTGGACGGAGGAGTGCCAAACCAGGTTCGAAGAGTTGAAGAAGAGGCTGACAACAGCACTTATACTGATTTTGCCCGATATAGCCAAGAGCTTCTCCATCTACTGCGATGCATCCCGTCTAGGACTGTGGTGTGTACACATGCAGGAAGGTAGAGTCATGGCATATGCATCAAGACAGTTGCGGAAGCATCAGCAGAACTTTCCGACACATGATCTGGAGTTGGCAGGTGTGGTGCATGCTCTAAAGATTTGGAGGCATTACTTGATTGGGCACAAGTGTGACATCTACACCGATCATAAGGCCCTGGAGGGATCGTAATCCCCCTCGCTAGAGTCGTCGGAGCAGGTTAGGCAATAATCTGCTCCAGCCTGGAATGATAAAAAGGCCTCATGATCATGAAGCCCTGAGTAGTCCCGTTAGGGGAACCTATGGCCGCTCTCGTGTGCCTCGCTGCCAGAGTCGGGGTAGTCGTCATCTGGTGAAGTAGCTATGAGGTTGCAAATTGAGAGCAGATGGTGCCCCGGCAGATCCTCATATGCCATCATGTCCGTGTCAACTGACGAGGAGTTGGTCACGGTTGTGGTGCACGTCTCACCGGGGATTTGCGACGGGTCAGCCGTGCTATCACCAGCAGAGTGCAACGTTGTGCCGAGTGTCACTGGCAGGATGTTCTTTGCCATAGTCGCAGGGTTTAACGTGCCGGTCTCAACCCGTTCGGGGGAGCCGGCACGGGCCGCTCTGCGTCGTTCCGCACGACTTCACCGCCCGTGTTGACGTGAACGCCTCCTGCGTGGCGGTGGTGGTGACGGGAGTGGCGCTGGCATGTCCACACTAGCGCTCCTTGTGAGGAGCTGCATGTTGTAGTCATCGCCAGTCGCCCTGAATTCGAGACTCCCGAACCGGATTTCGAATCCAGCGGGAAGAGGGTCCGAAGTCCCCAATATCGTGGAGTGTGCAGTGTGTGTGTGTGTGTGTGTGCATGTGTGTGTGTGTGTTGTTTCTTGTTCTGTATTCGATTGATTGGGGCCCTCTTTATGAGCGCGCCCTCTCCTTTTATAAGCCAAGGAGGAGGGGTTACAGGCGTGTGTCGCTATACAGGTACAGTTGTTGCAGTAGGAATGGCGCCGGGCGTGGCACTTTGTCCTTGGCCACTGTTACGCAGTGTTGCTGTCCCTGTGATGGATTCTTGTACTGGTGATGACGCCAGGGAGTGGTTTCGAGGATCTGAGCTGACCTGCGTGCTGTAATGGCTCACCCGTACGCCAGTTCGAGGTTCTCCCATGCCTGTGCACAGCCGCTTCTGTGGAAAATCACTGTGGGAGTCGGCTGCACAGGGAGTCAGAGTGACCCGGCCCTGTTCGTACAGTGGCGACATGTTCGCACAGCGCCAGGGATGGTCGCATAGTGCTCGGGATGGCCCGCCATGCCTCCGCCGTCATTTCTCATTCTCCTGCTGCGTGCTCGAGGGTCTCCCCTGCCCGATCTAGGACTTTGGGTCCTCGGAGTTGGTAGCACAGGGAGTCGGAGTGACGTGCTCTGTCCGCACAGCACCTTGGTTGGCACCATAGTGACGGGAGTTGGCGGATGCGACGGGGGGTCGTGGCTGTCAGAGCTGCATGGTGAGAGATTTGTCTTTTGACTTTAGATGCACGGCGGCGATGAGCGTCATTAATTGTTTGTCAGAGCAGAGGTCTCGACCGAGGTGGAGCTTTCCTTATTTCGTGGGTTGCTCGAGGCTCGATCCTCAGGCCTCGACCGAGACGGAGTTTTCCGGTTCGCTCGAGGAGTCAGTTCCCTTGAGCAAACCGGAGATTGAGGTGTGCGTCGAGGCGCCCCACGAGGTGTCTTGACTGGGCCTTTGTCCATTGCTGGGCCATGGGCCTTAATTTGCTATTTCTTTTTCTGATATGTGCATGATTTAGTGTTTAACAGGGGTGATTATCCCATAGGTTTGGGTACCCCTAATGATCGCCCCCAACAGTAGCCCCCGATCCTTTGTTCGAGTAGGTTTAATCTGGCAAAGGCTTTTCATCGTGGGTGCTTCAGATAAGGTTTTCCTTGAAGAATTCCACTGCGTGCGCACTAGCGCACCCGCGGGTGTAGCCCCTGAGGCCTTGGAGGAGTTGATATACTCCTGCAAGGGCTGTCAGCGTTTCTTGCTTTCGTGAGCTACAGCATATTTCGTCTTCAAGGAACTTGATCTTGTGGCACGAGGAGCCCCCAAGCCCAGGCCCTAGCAAGGTCGATCAGGGGCGGTCCTCGACTTTGAGTTACGACCCTCATCGCCCCGTTCGTGGGGAGGAGGGGTGACGCAATTCATGCTTCCCTCGAGCGGGCCGCAAGTCATGGATGCCTCTGTGAGCTGTTAGCGGGTAATTCAAGTGGACGTTCGTGCCTCGTTCGATTGAGGTCGGCTCGTGGTCCGGAGACATGTCTCATAAGAGCACTTGTGAAGGTTTGCTAGGTAGGGCTCGACCCCGTTCGATAGGGATCGTGGGCTCGTTGCTCTCCCTCGGTGGGATCCCTTGACTAGCTGCCTCCATCTAGCCTTGAATACAACATGGGGGTGCCCTCAAACTTCGCATTCGAGGATAGGCTCGATAGCGCGCGCCCCCGGTTGTCCCTGACTCTGTTGATCTGGGGTGCCTGTCGAACCCTCGAGGGGCTAGGGCTTCGAACCCCTGATCAGTAGGACCTCGAGGAGAGGTGGCTTACCTTGGAAGCTTTGCTGCTAACCTCGAGCGTTTATTTAGGGAATCGTGGCAGACGTGGCGTGGAGCGTGCGAAGTGGGCGCGCCTTTTTAGGTGGAGCGGTAGAGGCATGGGCAGTTACGATGGGACATGGCGTCTGCGACGCCTTGGTTCTCGCGCGTGGTGGTTATCCCAACCAGTGGGGTCCAGCCGTCAGTGATAGCGGCACCAGCCGCATTGAATGCGGATTCCACATGGTTGTGATGTCGATTGCGCTTCGTATGAGACTATAAATAAAGAGGCCGGGGGAAAGGTTCGGCTTACCAAGCCCTTGCCTTCAGATTGCATCTACTATTTCCAGGCGCCGCCGCTCTTGCCTTTCACCTTCCCCGCACAAGCTCCGCTTCTCGTCGCCACCATTCACCATGGTGACCATCATCGACCCTGCTCCGTGGAGTCCTTCCATCGCCACCGACGACTATCTCGCCGGGCTGGTGGAGGCCGGGGTCCTGCCGGCGAACAGCAATCCGGCGGAGCCCATGTGGATCGGGCCGCCATCCAACCACCACGAGCCTTCTCCGCCGGAGGGCTTTGTGGTCAGCCTGATGAGCCTGCACGAGCAGGGGTTCGGAATCCCCGCTTCGGTGTTCTTCCGCGGGTTGTGCCTCCACTACGGTATGGAATTCCACAATTTTGCCCCCAACGTCATCTCGCAAGTGGCAGTCTTCGTCGCCGTTTGCGAGTGGTTCTTGGGCATAAAGGCCCACTGGGACCTATGGGTTCACCTCTTCCGGGGTGAGCTTCATACGGCCGCCGATGAGTCTCGAGGGGTCCGCCGAGCGGTTCGCGCCGGGGGCCTCACCCTGCAAGTCTGGGGGCAGCGCAGCGGGCTTTACATCCCGGCGACCATGACGTCCAACAACGCCGACTGGGACAAGGGATGGTTCTACCTCTGCAACATCGACAACAAGCTCCTGGCATACACCGCCAAGGTGCTGCGGGAGCGGCCGCACTATTGGATCTACGGCGTCTCCCCCGCCGACCTCCAGGAGTGACTGAAGGTCTTCACCGACGCCTTCGTCACGCTGTCGAGGGTCCGGCTGACTGCGGCGGGCGTAATTGCCAACTTCAATCAGCGGCATGTACTGCCGCTGTTGGAGAGGACATTGCGCCTCGTCCAGCTTAAGGCGGATACGCCCCGGCAGGGTTCAAAGATGAACGAGGGAAGCCTACTCATCGAGCACTGCATGCACCGAGCGCGGCAAGCGGTGGAGGTGTCCAAGCTCGACTGCAAGGAGGCGGC
The DNA here is from genome assembly GCA_033239725.1 of Echinochloa phyllopogon. Lineage (NCBI taxonomy): Eukaryota > Viridiplantae > Streptophyta > Magnoliopsida > Poales > Poaceae > Echinochloa > Echinochloa phyllopogon. The sequence goes on from BTCW01000016.1 coordinate 20,737,709, forward strand.
CCTGTTTGCCGTCAAGATGCGCCCTGATGCGGGGTACTTACAATTTGTAAGTTTTTTAGTTTGATTTAGTTTCAATCTGATTTTTACCCTCGAGGGTTACTAATTGCTGATCCGCAAACTTTTTCTCTAGGGGTTATGTGACAAGGGGTATCGCTCCGCCCCACCTCTTCCCGAAGTCCGTGAAGCGAACCGCCTCTCTACCGAGAGGCAGAAAGCACGGAAGGACGCGGACAAAAAGAAGAAGGAGCAGAGGCGCCAGCGAAAAGCGGCGCATGAGAAAAAATGCCGTCGACGGGCAAGAGAGGGGCTCTCCCTCCTGCGACCCCCGAGAGCAGCCCGGAGGCCTCCTCCTCGGACGACCTTGTGGAGATCCCGCCACCTGCGCCGGTGGCGGCCGAAGCGACCGTGCCAATGAGGGGCGAAGCCAGGAGACCCCAGCATCATCGCGGGGTAGGGGGACTCGAGCAGCTCAGCGCCCTCGACGGCGCAAGCCACCCCCAAGCACCGCGGTGACCGCCCTAGGGGTTCAAGCTCAAAGCTTGCCTGCACCTGGGGTGGCCCCAGGGTTACGAGGGCACGAAGCCCTGCACCCGCAGCCACGAGGCCCGCGAGCGGATCCCCTCCGCCATGGGGTCGGGGTCGTTCGGGGGCCCGGTAGCCCCCGAGAGGCAAGAAGCGCAAGCTGAGCGGCCTCCTTCAGGTTAGGTGAGTTTCGTTCTCTTCTCTTTGTCGTAGATCATTGGTGTCTTTAATCCTATTCTTTTGATTTGATTATCTGTTAGCCATCCCGAACCGCCGGCATCGCTCCCGCTAGCGCCCACCAAGGCACTGAAGGTGTCGACGCGCTCCACGCCGCCTTCGGCGGCGCTACCCCCGTCAGGAGTGCCCCAGGCGACGGAGATCGTTGCCCGGTATCAGGCAGCCCTGGCGCGAGGGGTCGCCTGGTCGAGGGGGCAGGCGGTGGCTGCAGAAGCATCGGCCGCTGCGGGCGAGGACCGGGCCGGGGAGGTGACCGTGGCCCCCCTTGTGGAAGAGACGTCCCCCGCCATTGTGGGGGCGAGTGAGACCTCCACGCTGGCCGAGGGCGCGGTGGAACCAGAAGATGCGGGCCACACCGGAGACGCGGGTCAGACCGCGGCCGGGGGCAGCCGCACGGAGGAGGCGGAGCAAGCACTGGGGCGGGCAGCGCAATGGTGACCCTACTGGCCACCCTCGAGGGCGGCCAAGAGGAGGAAGAGGACGAGGGGGCTCCGGGCTTCTAGGAAGGGTCCTGAGCCCTTGGGAGGACAGGACGTTGGAGACCCTTCCTGGCATCCCGACCTTCGAGGCCTGGCGCAATCAGGGGCTCTGCCGGTGTGGAGTCCCCCCTGGCCTGGCAATCGCCGCAGAAGCTGAGCGGCTCCTCTGGGAGGAGCAGCAGGACCTGGGGACCATGATCCAGCAGGCCCTGAAGCAGGTCCTCGAGCTCCACCTCGGCCAAGGCTTGGACCTCCATCTGGTAAGTGCTCTAACTGCTAAATTTGTTGCGTGCTTTCTGTCTTTCTTTTTTCTTATTTTTGTAGGTTGACGTGCCAATGGCAAAATTTGAGGGAGATGGCTGGCCGAAGGGTCACCGAGCTCACTGATGCGCACAGCGAGCTGCATTAGGTGAGGGAGGCTCTGGCCCATGCCGAGCGGGAGCGCGACCGCGAGAGGGCCCTCGCCGTGGAGACGGCTGACGAGGTCCTTCGGCAGGGGGATGAGCTCCATCGGCAGACCCAGGCGCTGGCCACGCTCGCCGAAGCTCGGGGGCAGCTGCAGCTGCTGGATTCGGCTCTCACAGCGGCTGAGGCCCAGTTGAAGACCCAGGGCAAAGCCGTCGACCTGCTCACTGTGACGGTGACGGAGGGAGATGTTGTCATCTCCGAGTTGCAGGCCTCGGTCGAGGCCCAGCAAGGAGAGATGGCAACGCTCCGGCAGGAGGTTAGCGCCGTCTGGAAGGATCTGGCCCGAAAGGAGAAGCTAACAGAAGGTAAATTCATTATAAACTCATCCTTAATACAAATTCAGCTTTTCGAGACTTATCTGAATTTGCTTTTGGGTTTTCAGAGCTGCGGAAGGTGGTGGAGGAGACTTCCTCGCATGCGGAGTCACTCCAGGTGACCTATTTGAAGGCCCAGAAGGACCTTGAGGCGCTACGGGATGTAGCCCTCGCCGTCTGCAAGGAGGTCGAGGAGCCAAAAGCCCCCGAGTCCCAATCAGGCAGCTCGGTGGCAAGTCGCCTAAGGGCCTTGGGTGGCTGCGTCACTAAGTGCCTGAAGGGGGCTCTCCGCCTCGGCGTGCAGAAGACCCTCGGGGTTATCTCGACGCACTTCATCGTAGACCTCGAGACAGTAAGCGCCAGCTATGTGGTGGCGGACGATCTCGACGACGACGCTGCGCTGGCCATCGTGGAGAGCGCCGACATCGGTGCCTCTGCTCCTGCTGCCGCATTGTCGCAGATCTTCGAGGGCGACCTCCTTCCCGACGCCGAAGATGAAGAAGACGCTACCCCTGAAGGCCCTGCTCCCTGAATAGTTAGGAATATTTATGTAATAATTAGTCTTATGGCTTGGAATTTTTACGCCTGTTAAACAATTTAATGTTTAAGAATACATTCGAGTTTTATTTGAATTATCGTTTTCTTTATCACATTTTTCTCACTGAATTTACGAAGGACTTGTCGAGGAACATGTCGTTCATAGACTAACTTTAGCGTAGGGTGGCGAGGGGGATGTCATATCCTTTCGAAGGCGTAGGCGGTCCCTCGACTCGATCGGCCCTTGGCCTTAGTAAATCTATGCCTCAAACTTCCTTTTGGCAATTACTGGAGATGAACATGATGAAAGAATTTAGAAGAAAAAACCTTAAAATTGGGACAAATTTAGTAGGGGTGCCCCCCGAATTAGCCCCCGAGTGTGACTTGGCTTTTTTCGAGGGTAAGCCGAGTCTCACTTATTTAAGATCTTTCTTTATTCATTTATTGAAATAAGTACAAATGTACATGAATGATTGGAAACCTAAGGGTAGAAGCGACGTAGTTGTTGAATGTTCCAAGCGTTGGCAAAAACTCGTTCGCGAGCTTGTATGTGCCTCGTTTGAGGATCTCGGCAATGATGTAGGGCCCTTCCCATGGCGGCGTGAGCTTGTGGCGTCCTCAATTATCTTGTCATAGCCTTAGCACTAGGTCCCCCTTGTTGAGGTCTCGACGTCGAACCTTCTGGGCTTGATATTTTCGGAGGGACTGCTGGTACCGTGCTGAGTGTAAGATCGCCACGTCTCGAGCCTCGTCTGCTTGATTGAGTCTTCACGAGCTTGCTTGTTCCGCTCTTCTTGGTAGGTTCTAAGCCTCGGGGACCCATATTTCAAGTCCGTGGGGAGGATAGCCTCGGCGCCATAGACGAGGAAAAACGGGGTGAAGCCCGTGGCTCTGCTCGCGGTCGTTCTGAGGCTTCAAATTACCGAGGGTAGCTCCGACACCCATTTTCCACCGAATCTATTCAGCTTGTTGAATATTCTTGGCTTGAGGCCTTGTAAAATCATGCTGTTGGCACGTTCTACTTGGCCATTTGTCTATGGATGTGCTACGGCCAACCAATCCACGCGGATATGGTGATCGTCACAGAATTCCAAGAATTTCTTGCCCGTAAACTGGGTGCCATTGCCAGTACTTATCGAATTAGGGACCCCGAACTTGTGAATTATATCCGTGAAGAACTGCACGGCCTATTCAGATCTGATGCTGCTGATGGGTCGGGCCTCGATCCATTTCAAGAACTTGTCGATGGCCACCAGCAAATGCATGAAGCCCCTGGGCGCTGCTGGCATTGGCCCGACGAGGTCAAGCCCCCACACAGCGAATGGCCATGTGATAGGGATGGTTTGCAAGACATGGACCAGGAGATGAGATTTGTGTGCGTAGAATTGACACCCTTCATAGGTGCGCACGATTTCGTTGGCATCGGCTACAGCCGTCGGCCAATAGAAGCCCTGGCGAAACGCGTTGCCCACGAGGGTACGGGGCGCCGCGTGGTGACCACAGATGCCGGCGTGGATGTCTCGAATGAGCTCCCTTCCCTCAGGAATTGGAATGCATCGCTGCAAAATTCCGGAGGGGCTGCGCTTATACAATTCCCAATCGATAATGAGGAACGACTTGGCCCTTCTCATGATGCGCCGAGCCTCAGTTTGATCCGAGGGTAGCTCCAATCGCGAGATGATGGGGCCTCGTCGATCTCCATAATTTCACCCTCGTCCGCCGAGGATATCTCCTGACTCGAGGCTTCAGGTTCCTCTCTCAAGGAATCCTCGTCCATGGGCTCGACGCCTGCAGCCCCCGAGGGTTCGGCCTTCGAGGGAGTGTCAGGAGCTCTGGGAGTTGACTTGAGGTTGATGCTCGGCTCTGCTAAGTCACGAGCGAATACGTTTGGTGGAATAGTGATCCATCCTGATGCGATTTTGGCCAACTCATCGGCCTCCTCATTGTATTTTCACGCAATGTGGTTGATCTCGAGGCTATGGAAATTGTCCTCGAGCCGACATACCGCGTTGCAATACGCATGCATTTTGTCATCGTGGCAGCTTGCCTCCTTCATAACCTGATCGTTGACCAGTTGCGAATCTCCCCAGATGTCAAGGCGTTTGACACCCAACTCTATAGCTATATGAAGCCCGGTGAGCAGAGCCTCGTATTTGGCCATATTGTTGGACGCCAGAAAGTGCAAGCGTACCACGTGTCGTATGTGCTCTCCGAGGGGTGAGACGAAGAGCACGCCCGCGCCTGCACCGGTTTTCATCACCGATGCATCGAAGTACATGATCCAACATTCTGCTTGGATCTGAGGTGGGGGCAGCTATGTGTCCGTCCACTCTGCCACGAATTCGGCCAAGATCTACGATTTGATTGCCTTTCGAGGGGCACAAGTGAGGGCTTAGGGGCATAAGTGAGGGCTTCGCCCATCAATTCCACGGACCATTTGGCTATTCTACCCGAGACATCCTGGTTGCAGAGTATCTCCCCCAGGGGGAAAGATGAGACCACGGTGACATGATGAGCCTCGAAGTAGTGGCGCAGCTAGAGCCATGCTAGCACTACTGCGTAGAGCAGCTTCTGGATTTGTGAATATCGCGTCTTGGTTTTGGTCAATACTTCGCTGATGTAATATACCGGCCTTTGGATGGGCAGAGCGTGTCCCTCCTTATATCTTTCTACGACAATGACTCCGCTAATTACCTGAGTCATTGCAGCTACGTAGAGGTAGAGGTGCTCGCCCTCCTTAGGTGGCGTTAAAATTGGCGCTCGCGCGAGAGATGCTTTTAGCCCGTCGAGGGCTTTCTGGGCCTCGGGGGTCCAAGAAAAATGCTCGTTCTTTTTTAGGAGTCGGTACAGGGGCAAGCCTTTCTCGCCGAGACGCGAGATGAACCGGCTCAGGGCTGCTAGGCATCCCAATACCCTTTGTACCCCCTTTAGGTCTCGGATCGGTCCCATCTACTTGAGGGCTGAGAGCATGCCTCGAGGCACCCCAAAGACGCATTTCTCCGGATTTAGTTTTACCCCGTTGGCCCGGAGACAATCAAATGCAATGCGCAAATCGTTTACAAGGTCGTCCACCTTCCTAGATTTTACAACGATATCGTTAACGTATGCCTCTACGGTCCACCCGATATGATCCCCAAAAACACGAAGCATACACCGTTGGTATGTGGCTCAGGCATTTTGAAGACCAAATGGCATCGTGACATAGCAAAAAATGCCAAAAGGCGTGATAAAAGAGGTTGCGAGCTGGTCAGAAATTTTCATCTTAATTTGGTGGAAACTAGAATAAGCATCAAGGAAACATAATAGCTCACATCCCGCAGTTGAATCCACAATTTGATCGATATGTGGTAAAGGAAAAGGGACTTTTGGACATGCTTTATTTAAACCAGTATAATCTATGCACATCCTCTGTTTCCCATTCTTTTTCTTAACTAAAACAGGATTAGCGAGCCAGTTAGGGTGAAATACCTCCTTGATGAATCCAGCCTCCAGGAGCTTGCGCAGCTCTTCGCCAATGGCCCGGCACTTTTGCTCATCAAAGCGTCGCAGGCGTTGAACCACCGGCTTGGAGTGGGGCAGGATGTCAAGGGAGTGTTCGATGACCTCTCTCGGTACGCCCGGCATATCCGAGGGGCTCCACGCGAAAATGTCGGCATTGATGCGGAGAAAGTCGACCAGCACCATCTCCTATTTGCTATCGAGGTCGAACTGGCCCTCACCGTCTTGTCATTAGAGATACCAGGGTCGAGGGGCACGGCCTTGGTGTGCTCAGCGGGTTCGAAATTACCAGCATGCTTCGAAGTGGAGGCGATGGTTTCGTTCGCCATCTTCTCCAGGTCCGCGATGAAAGCCTTGTCCTCGGCAAGCACCTCAGCGCTCTCAACGCATTCCACGTCGCATATGTAGGCATGCTCAAACGATGGGGCCACTGTGATGACGCCCTTTGGCCCCGACATCTTCAGCTTGAGGTATGTGTAGTTCGGGATGGCCATGAACTTGGCGTAGCATGGGCAGCCAAGGATGGCGTTGTAAGCACCTCAAAATCCCACCACTTTGAAGGTCAGGGTCTCCCTGCGGAAGTAGTCGGCCGTGCCGAAGCAAACAGGTAGATCGATCGGCCCAATGGGTTGAACTCGCTTTCCCGGCACAAGGCCATAGAATGGCGCCTTGCTGCGGCGTAGCTTGTCCCTCCCGATGTCCATGAGCTCCAAAGTCCAGACGTACATGATGTTGAAGCTACTGCCTCCATCCATGAGTACCTTGGAGAACCAGGTATTGTTGATGATGGGATCAACGACGAGCGGGTACTGCCCCAGGTTTGGGATGTAGTTGGGGTGATCCTCTCGACTGAAGGAGATGGTCTCCTCAGACCAGTGGAGGTAGGATGGTCCAGCCTTGTGTATGGAGAACACCTCTCGACGCTCGCACTTGCGTTGTCAAGGCGTCATGTTCGTCGTTGGCCCCACGAAGATGAAGAAGACGTTCTCCACCTCGGGGAAGCGTTGGCTTCCCCCGTCGCCTGCGTCCTTTTTCCCCCCACCATCCTTCGAAGCGACGCAATTGAAGAATTTCTTTAGCATTCCGCATTGCTCGAGGGTGTGGGTTACGATGCCCTTGTGATAAGGGCAAGGTTTCTTGAGCATGTCATCGAAGATGCCACCTCCTCGAGGGGGCCTCGAGGAGCTTTGTGCGCAGGGTCGACTGTGAGAATTTTGTCGGGGTCCTCGGTCCGCTCTTGTCGGCGCGAGGCATTTTTGGGCTTCTTCCCCTTCTTGCCTTGCTTCTGTTTCTTTGTGGAGCCTTTGGACTTGCTGTCCTCCGCGGGCGTTTCCTCCGACCGTTTTCCCCTCCTGCCATCAGAGATAGCTCCAACCGCCTCCTCGCCAAAGGCAAAGTTGGTGGCGACATCAAACAATTCGTTGACACTGGTAGAAGGACTTCGTCCCAACTCACGCACCAAGTCCCGGCAGGTTGTGCCCTTGAGGAAGGCGTGGATGACTTCGGAGTCACCCACGCTTGGGAGCTCGGTGCAGCGCTTGGAGAAGCGGCGGATGAAATCACGAAGGGACTCGTTGGATGTTTGGCGACACCCTCGAAGGTCCCACGAATTTCCAGGGCGGACGTAAGTGTCCTAAAAATTACCCACGAACGTCTTCACGAGGTCGTTCCAATCGTGAATTTGGTTCGCGGGTAGGTGCTCGAGCCATGTCCGCGCAGAATCAGCCAAATGGAGTGGCAAGTTGCGGATTATCATGGCGTCGTTGGTCGTGCCGCCCAGTAGACAGGCGAGGTGATAGTCGTTGAGCCACACCATTGGATCAGTTTTCCCTGAGTACTTGGTGATGGTCATCGGTTGCCGGAATCATGCGGGAATCGGGGCCGCGCGAATCTCCCGGCCAAACACCCGGGTTCCCGGGGGTTCCGGTGTTGGGCTCTTGTCTTTGTCGCTGTCGTAGCGGCCTCCACGGTGGGGGTGGAAACCGCGAGATGTGCCATCCCGCCTCTTTCTGTTGAGGATGTTGCGGGCATCATCGTCGCTGGTGTCAAGGATTCGCTCATTGAGAGGCTTCCTCCCGATGCGTTCATGCACCGAGGGTGCCTTCCCCTTATTTGATGATGGGGGTGGCATCACATCGTCCCTTCACGGGGTTTGCGTCGATGCCTCGTGCTCCCGTATTCCTCCACCGGTTTTCAGGCTGGCAGAGTTGCGTATGCGGGGAGCCAAGCTTTCGGCTTGCTGGACAGCAGCTTGCTCGATGAGGAGCTGCGCCTCTCGGCGCAGGTTTCGGCCTTCAGACGTTGAGGGCTCTAGCATGGCGCGGATTAAGGTCACAGCAGCAATGAGCTTTTGGCTCGCCCTGGCTAACGTGAGTGGGTCATCCACATCATCATCAACCTCGTGCGGGCTCGGGCTACACGCCCGGCCTCCCTGGCAAGCGCGCCGCGCAGAAGGCGGTTGTCCTCAAGCGTTGCCCGGAGCTTCCGGACCTGTTGGCGTTCTTCCTCGAGCTTGGCCTCAAGTTCGCGGACTTGGGCTAGTTGTGCTTGCACAAACGCAGCGTTATCAGGCGTGTGCTCGTTATTCTTGGGTCCCGCTGGTTCTCCTGCCCCATCATCTTCGCCACACCTTCCCGGGAGGACGACGAAGCACTCCCTGGAGGGATCGTAATCCCCCTCGCTAGAGTCATCGGAGCAGGTTAGGCAATAATCTGCTGCAGCCTGGAATGATAAAAATGCCTCATGATCGCGAAGCCCTGAGTAGTCCCGTTCGGGGACCCTATGGCCGCTCTCGTGTGCCTCGCTGCCAGAGTTGGGGTAGTCGTCATCTGGCGAAGTTGCTATGAGGTTGCGAATTGAGATAAGATGGTGCCCGGTAGATCCTCATACGCCGTCATGTCCGTGTCAACTGACGAGGAGTTGGTCACGGTTGTGGTGCGCATCTCACTTGGGATTTGCGACTTGTCGGCCGTGCAATTGCAAGCAGAGTGCGACATTGTGCCAAGTGTCGCTGGATAGATATTCTTTGCCATTGTCGCAGGGTTTAACGTGCCGGTCTCAACCCGTTCGGGGGAGCCGGCGCGGGCCGCTCTGCGTCATTCCGCGCGCGTTCGCCGCGCGCGTTGACGCGAACGCCTCCTGCGTGGCGGTGGTGGTGACGGGAGTGGCGCTTGCATGTCCACACTGGCGCTCCTTGTGAGGAGTTGCATGTTGTAGCCATCGCCAGTCGCCCTGAAGTCGAGACTCCCGAACCGGATTTCGAATCCGGCGGGAACAGGGTCCGAAGTCCCCATCGGAAAAAGATTGTCGCGTACGACACGGATTGCCATCAAGGGAGATAGTGGATGGTGTGGTCGATCATAGCGCTAACCCCTACCTGGCGCGCCACTGTTGGTGTTTGGAAATCGTGGTCCCAACACCAACTAGAAATGCGTTGTGTTCCCACCCCTGATGGTTGATGCAGAAGGTAATGCAATGACACGAATTTATCCTGGTTCCGGTCGCAAGACCATACGTCCAGCAAAGATGGTGTGTGCAATGTATTATCCTGCACCGGACTGCGAGTAGTAGGGGATACAAGCAGGGTGGGAGAAGAGGCTAGGCCTCCAAGTATCAGATGATTGAGGCAGAGTGCCAATATCGTGGAGTGTGGAGTGTGTGTTCTTTCTTGGTCTGTATTCAATTGATCGGGACCCTCATTATGAGCGCGCCTTCTCCTTTTATAGGCCAAGGAGGAGGGGTTACAGGCGTGTGTCACTATGCAGGTACAGTTGTTGCATAGCAGTAGGAATGGCGCCGGGCGTGGCTCTTTGTCCTTGGCCACTGTTACGCGGTATTGTTGTCCCTGTGATGGATTCTTGTACTGGTGATGACGCCAGGGAGTGGTTTCGAGGATCTGACCTGACCTGTGTGCTGTAATGGCTCGCCTGTATGCCAGTTCGAGGGTCTCCCATGCTTGTGCACAGCCCCTTCTGTGGAAAATCACTATGGGAGTCGGCAGCACAGGGAGTCGGAGTGACCCGGCCCTGTTCGTACAGTGGCGACATGCTCGCACAGCGCCAGGGATGGTCGCATAGTGCTCGGGATGGCCCGCCATGCCTCCGCCGTCCTTTCTCCTTCTCCTGCTGCGTGCTCGAGGGTCTCTCCCGCCCGATCGAGGACTTCGGGTCCTCGGAGTTGGTAGCACAGGGAGTCGGAGTGACATGCTCTGTCCGCACAGCGCCTCGGTTGGCAGCATAGTGACGGGAGTTGGCGGATGCGACGGGGGGTTGTGGCTGTCAGAGCTGCGTGGTGAGAGATTTGTCTTTTGACTTTAGATGCACGGCGGCGGCGAGCGTCATTAATTGTTTGTCGGAGCGGAGGTCTCGACCGAGGCAGAGCTTTCCTTATTTCATGGGTTGCTCGAGGCTCGACCCTCAGGCCTCGACCGAGAAGGAGTTTTCCGATTCGCTCGACGGGTCGGTTCCCTCGAGTGAAGCGGAGATTGAGGCGCACGTCGATGCACCCTGCAAGGTGTCTTGACTGGGCCTTTGTCCGTTGCTGGGCCGTGGGCCTTAATTTTACTTCTTCTTTTTTGATATATGCATGAGTTAGTCTTTAACAAGGGTGATTATCCCATAGGTTTGGGTATCCCTAATGATCGCCCCCAACAAGAGGGGAGTAGAATTGAAATAAACGGGATTGAGAAAAAGTTATAGAAAAAGAGAAATAGAAAGAAGATATGTTGTAGTTGTATTTTTCCCTCTCAATCTCCTTTATTGACAACTAGGAGAAAAAAGGATTTATATTGTTAATACGTTGGAGTTGCTCTAATGGGCCACGTGAACTGGGCCTTGTCTTAAAAAATGACACAAAACGTCACAGCCTAATCCGCCCTCTGGCAGCCCAACGCATGCGTATGGCCCAATGTGTGTGTGGATACGGCCCAGCAGCTGTCAGCGTGCTTTTCCGTGTTGAGGCCGAAATGGCCTTTTGCCTTTGGGTCCAATTCCATACGCACCGTTGTGCTGCGGTGCTGCCGCCATACGATGGTTTGCTGGCGGCATTTCTGCAGCCCGATCGACCGATGATGAGTCCCATATGTTTCCGGCCATGTCCGTGCAGCCGGCCTGTTGCCTACCTGTCCGGCCATCACAAGCCTTTTGCCGCCGCGCTGATGGGCCGGGCTGAAAATGTTAAATAAGAAACAGAGAACAAACACGGTGATGCCAGCGTAAATCTTAGCCAAGTAACCGTTGGGAAGTTCTGTGATACTTGTCAGGTCAGGAGCTTTTTTGGGTTTCCAGAAGAAGATAATCCTTCGTTAAGCATTTACCTGACGTACATGGAGGGGGATGGCAAGAGTCCAGCTAAACCGTTCAAGCGAGGGGATGACAAAAGAAAGCAGTCCTAAGGACGGGATTTTTTAAGGGAAAATTTGTTACAGCACACGCGAAATGACGCTCATTTGCTGAAACACACTGTCGACGATGGCGCCGCCCGCGCCGGCGGTTGGTGGAGAAGGCCCGGTCCGGGAGGCGCACGACCTTGCCGCCCACCGTGACGCCGGTCAGGGCCAGGTAGTAGTACACGGTGTACGGCTGCTTGTCGCCAGCCGCGCTCCTGACCAGCGGCACGTACTGCATCCCGCCAGCTTTGGCGCCGCCGGCGCCATCACCGAGGACGAGGGAGCCGCTGACGGCGGCGTTGTCGTCGAAGCGGCGGGAGAGCAGGCAGTAGGAGAAGCCGGCGCACCGCGGTTGAAGCCCAGCTGCGCGGGCACGGACGGCGCGCCGCGCCCGAAGCTGGTGAGGCCCGATGGCGGCTGGATAGCGACTTCCATTGCGTCGCATGTAGGAGAAGAATCTGACCAGTGGGGTCAGGGGTAAGATCGACATTTCATCATGTTTCTCTCTCCTTCTTGGCTGGAAAATAATATTTTATTGGCTGCGGTGTGTTCCAGCAAATTTGCACAACAATACGGTGCCCAACAGCATATAACGCGGTCAACGGTATGTTTCAGCAAACGCGCTCCACTTTGCACGTCCTGTAGCAAATTTTCCCTTTTTTTACCATCCCTACACACTAACATATGCTAAAGCATCTCCAGGAGCTCTTATATATCCCGTTGGTTAGCTTAAAAAAAAGAGATTGCATCCAACACACTAGCCAACTAGATGCGTATCTTTTCACGTTAGGTATCTACTCCCTTTCGCTAGCTATCTTTGTCGAGTCAGACGCGCTAGCCAGCTTTAATATATAGGGAGTCTAGTTTGTTGGTTTACCCCTGCTTTTAGAAAGCTTTTTATTTTTTTAGCTAGTCTATTAATCTTTAAATTTAATTAGGATTATTGCTAGTCTATTAAACAAAGAAAAATTGCAATAAAATTAAAATAGAATCTCCAAGCTGGGGTTTTCAAATACCGAAATATGTAAGTCCTCTAGTTCTCAAATACCCAAATGTTAATCACTTTTTCATGCAAGTTTTTTATGTTTCCAAATATCACCGCAAGTAGTTGAGATATAGCCTTTGTACTTTTTGCTAAAACGTTTTGTATGTTTCCAAATATCTCCGCATGTTTTCTAAGAGATTATTTCAGACGGTGAGTGTATTAATCTCTTTGGGTTTGGGCGTGACCGCAGTCCTACATGGTTCTCCAATGTGGACTGAGTTTTGGCATAATTTTTTGTACACGTATAGCGCACCTCTAGCACTTCGTCATGGCAACATTTGAGACCGAGTGCAAGTTACGTCAGCCAGTTAAAGGACACGAGAAATCTGAAATTATATATAAAAAGTTGCCAGTGTTAGCAACAACACTCTTGGAAATACTCCACGGGAACGAAAAACATGCCGTGCACCGAGTGGCGTATGCCGACCCCCTAACATCGTTAGCAGCCATAGAGAGAGTGTGGATCTCAGGAACTAAAGAAAATCTCCCCATCTTGTTGCCCATTCATCTCCTGTTTTGCAACATACATACAGTAAATAAACCCGTGGGTGTTTCATGCTGCTCATTCATCTCCTGTTGTGACATAGCATTTTTCTTCTTCTGTCTACTATTCTGAGGAACAATCTCACACGAAACAATCTCACAGCAAGATGTGATCTCTAGTTTGGAGAGAAACAAATATGTGACGAAAGGTAGCAGTGGCCCATCCCACTTCAACACCCAGCCACACAATCTGACATAAAACAAAAGACTGCCACCCTACGGGGGAAAAACGAGAACACGAACAATAGCAATCCCACGTGTTCTTTCTTGCTCTAATCTATTTAGGCTAAAAAAATTCAATCTAAATCAAATTTATACAGTTGTATGCTAGTTTTAGCCTAGACTTCAAAGATCCCAATGCAGCAACAATCTTTCACCTTCATTTCTATAAAAACTTATCGGCACCGGAACATATCGGCAATGCAGCCTGCCTGCCTACCTGCCTGCCGCCGCCACCGCCACTACCTACCGCGACCGAGAAGGAGAAGGCATCAAGGAGAAGGCACCAGCGTCTTGCGGCTGTTCGTGCGGATCCAGGCGGGGTCCAGAGGGAGCTAGACGCTGGCCACCGCGGCCCGCAGGGCGGCGCAACTGCTGCTAGGCGCCGCGGCTGTGGGCCACGTCACCTCGAGTGCCGCGCCTCCGCCACCGTCTACCAATTCGCCCCAAGTGCCGCATCGCCGCCACTGTGAGAGGCCCTCATGCCGGCAGCTTGGTGCCCTGCTGCAACCGCTCCAGGGCCCGTGAAGAAGCCAAGCGCAAGATGTGGACGGGATGTGCGGGTATCGACGCTCAGCGGAAGGGATAAGGTTACCCATGGGGTCCATCACGTGGGAAGAGCTTTTGACCTCGTACACCGTTAGACTCTGTTAACTTTTGTATTATGAATCGTGGCTGTTGAAAGTCTATCGGACAGCAAAACAGAGGGTGGGCATATGCCGCCCGATGCAGAAAAGTTGCTCTGCCACGGGAGACACTCCACCTTTTGGAAAATCGTCACAAACAGCATATTCTGTGGAGGAACAACACTTCATTCAAGGTCACATACAGAGGTGCAGCTAATTGAAGTTCCACAATGCAACAATCCCTGTCTGTTCAGGTCAAAATGCGACAGCTTTGAAGTCTGCATTGAAGCTTAGCTTAAACCATGTACCTTTATACAGAAGCTAAAGATTACAAGAATTATTTGAGGCAGCCTTAATTACCACCCGGCGCTTCCGTTTTCCCTTCTTAAACTTCCTATCATGTTCTCTTCCCTTACTTGTCCATACCTTCTGCCTGCCCTAACTCCACGTTTTCATCATTTGCGTCGAAGTATTTATGGTCAATAGTTTCAACCTCCTCATATTTTCTCTTTTTCTTCATGTGTTTCTCAATGTCGCTTTTGTTCTTAAGTCATAGTAACGCCCGATGCATGCCGCTCCCTTTCCTTCATATCCACAATGCAGGGACACGGATACGTGTATCCGCACATTCACACGATCAGTAATCAGGTGGAAACAGATCCATGGATTGCATATGCAAGATGACGAGGACGAAGCGAGATGAAGGATTCCCGGTGCGTCACTGCGTCAGTGGGCAGCCGGGAAGTAATGGGGCACGTCGACTGGGCCTCATCTTAAAAAACGCCTCAGTCTAATCCGCCCTTTGGCAGCCCAACGCGTGCGTATGGGGCCCGATGTGTGTGTGGATACGGCCCAGCAGCTGTCAGCGTGGTTTCTCTCTTCCGTGTTGAGGCCGAAATGGCCTTTTGCCTTTTGTCCAATTCCATACGCACCTCTGTGCTGCCGCCATACGAGGTAGCTGGGAGTTTTTTTTTTCTTTTTTTTTTGTGTGTGTGTCCGTTATGCTGCTGTCGGGCCGAGACGGCGATGGTTCGCTCCAATCACGAAGCTTCTGTAACCGTTAGGAAGTTCTGTTGAATTTTATAGATAGCGTGATAATTGTCAGTTCAGGAGTTTTTTTAGGTTTCCGAAGAAGATAATCCTTTGTTAAGCATTTACCTGACGAGTTACGTCTTTCTGAGCAACGGTTGCATTCTATTTCAATTCTCACTAGAGTTTTTGTAAAATGCCATGGATCCAATAGGAATATCAAATGAACTCCGCGAGGCAGTAAAGAAGTTATCTATTGTGGTCTCTAAAGTTTTTGGCTATTATTATAAGCCCACATTAAAACTTGAAAAAATGTGTACATAAATAAAAATAGCATTACTCTACATTGAATCCAGATTGGAGCCTTCCGTTATAGCTGCAAGCAGTCTCGGCATCGGGGGCATATCGAGCTCCTGTAGACCCTCAAGAACTCGAATCACTTCAGCCATCGTTGGCCGATCAGATTCATTATCCTGGATGCACCAACATGCTATTTTGCAGAGTCTTTCCGCCTCATCCAACCTGAAGTCACCATGTAATTCTGGATCCACCAAGCTCTGCACATCTCCCTCATGAAGCTTGCTGATGGCTCGCACAGGGAAATAATCGACACGGTGGCTGCTGCTAGTGTGCACCACGGATGCATTCCTTCTCCCTGATACGATTTCCATCAGTACCATGCCGAAGCTATAAACATCCACTTTTGATGTAATAGCAACCCCGCTAAGCCACTCCGGGGCAAGATATCCGGTAGTTCCTCTGAATGTAGTTAGAACCCGGCTAAAATCTCTCCCTATGACTGACGCCAACCCAAAGTCTGCAATTTTAGGGACAAATGATTCATCGAGGAGCACGTTTCCTGGCTTGATATCGCAGTGTATGATGCATTCCCGGCAGCTCTGATGCAGGTAGCATAATCCTCTGGCAACCCCAATGGCTATATGGTACCTGGTGCTCCAGTCAAGGACAGCACCGCCTTTGCTCTGGAACAGATGGGAGTCAAGAGAACCCTTGCACATGTGCTCATAGACAAGTAGCCTCTTATCACCATGGCAGCAGAATCCAATCAACTTGACCAAGTTGATGTGTTGGATCAGCCCAAGTGCGCCCACCTCGGCCCTGAATTGCTTCTCTCCCTGGCGTGCACCATCAAGCCTCTTCACTGCTACAGTAGTCGTTTGGTCACTTAACACTCCCTTGAACACAGAACCAAAACCTCCTGCCCCCAGCTTCTCCGAGAAATTTTTCGTAGCACGGCCTAAATCGGCATATCTGAAAGCAACAACTCCAACATTACCTTGATTGTCTGCACGTGACGGCTTCGCACCACACAAGTTGAATCTGCTCCTTGAAACCATTAGCAGCAGCATGAGCATTAGCAGCACAAAACCAATGACGCTTGCAGCAACAGCAATAGCAACTCCAACTCCTGATCTTCTTGTACCTGTAGTTGCTGTTGAACCCGGAAAATCCCTGGCCGAAAGGCGAATGTAGAGAGTATCTTCAGCGCTGATGATCTCGATGCCATCGTTCTTGTTTACGTTGTACAGCTCCCCATGCCAGACAGAGCACTTGCTCTCCTCATCCTGATAGGAGTAAGCCGTGCAGGAGCAGTTGCTGAGACAAGCCTTTTCGCATTCGCTCCGACTAGCCGGAGCAGAATCCTTCACGATCTGGGGGCCGTAGGGCAATGTGACCCTTTCTATGGAATGGAACACGTCTGTTGAGCTATTGCTGCCATTGCTGCAATCCAATGGAGTGTTCCTGGAGCACCCTCCGGTCCACCGAGCTCCCAGGCCGGCGGCGCCGCCAGGGAGAAGCTCTCCATGCACTGGCACGGCGGCTGCGAGCCGCCGGCGCAGACGGTGAAGGGCCCACAGGTTGCGTAGGGGCTGCACAGGTCGACGGGCTGGACGTAGATGCTCCGCCACGACCGGTCGGCCTCCGACCACACGTTGAGCTTGGTCTGGCCGGAGGTGTCGAGGGAGAGGAAGGTGGAAGACGACGCGTCCGGCGAGGTGTACGTGTAGTACTCCTCCTCTTCGTTGTCGACGTAGTCCGGCACGACGAGGTCCCTGGTCACCGGGTTCGCCCGCAGCAGCGCCCGGAGCGCCGGAAGCTTCATCCCCGAGGTGTCCGGCGACCACGACCAGTACACCATGGACGGGAAGCTCCGGCGGCTCACCATCACCCTCCTGGTGCCGTTGGTCAAAAGCCCGACGCTGGAGACGCCGACGCGGTTCAGGCCGTTGAGCTTGTTCCAGCCGATCTTGGCGCCGGGGAGCGCGACGTCGGTGGGGTCGTCGAAGCTCTGCCACAGCGCGGCGGACGGCGGGGCTCCGACGACGAGGTTCCCGCTGCCCAAGAGGACGGCGGCGGCGCTGGTGGAGGTCGTGGCGTTGCCGGTTCGTCGTCTGGTAGTATTGACGGCGATGTCGGTGGACCAGACGACGGATGGGTTGGTGGTGGTGTGGTTTGTGACGATGACGAGGTTGCCGTCGCCGGAGATTCGGAGCTGCGTTGATCTCAGATCGGCGCCGGCGATCGGCGTCTCCCGGTTGGCGACCCAGACGGGGGTCATGACTGGAATCTTGTTGAACCATATGGCGAGGTACCAGCCGGGAGAGGTAGACGACGAATTACTGGTGTTGTTGCTGGCGGCGGGCTGGAAGAAGCCGAGCGCGAACTTGCCGTTGCTGGAGACGAGCTTCTCGCCGGCGGCGAGCGCCTGGCCTGGCAAGAGAGTATCGCCTGTTGCGGCAGTGCTAGGAGGAATGATGGTGTGGAGGGAGAAGAGGAAGAAGCCGAGGAACAAGGGGAGGGTAGCCATGGCTGCTGCTCTGCCCCTGCTCTGCTATTCAGAGAAGGAAGCAAGCCTAGAAGAGCAGGGGAAGAGAACAGAGTGGGAAGTCGTGGTGGGGCCGACGACGCCGCTGCATGCGGGCAATTGCATCCAGTTGTGGACAGCACTGGTACTGGACTTGGCGAGGACTTGCCATGGGTGTCAACTGTTCTAGCGAAACCTTCCCTTGGAAAGGGCAAAGATGCGGTTTTTCTTTTTTTCTGGACCCGGTAGGCACACGTGTTTGCATTGAGTTCTGCATTTGTCGTACTTGAGAAAAATTATATGATATTAATGTTTACATGCACATCATATTGTAATAAGTTTACTCACAAAAAATTGTCAAAAACTATGATCGCCATTAGTGTATATATGCTCCAAAAGGAAACAAATAACCTGGAAAGAACAAATATTTGTCTTCGTTAGAGCACAAATATTATAATATTTTTACACGAATTTTTGTGCCTAAACTTATTTCATAATGCTATGTGTGTATGCCTTATTTCCACATTTTGCTGATGGGCAAAAAATTATGAAAATGAAGCAAGCTCCAAATATTTGTAGGGGCAAAAAAACTGAACCACTTGTTGTGGGGGCCATCCCCTCTCATTCAAACTCATGCATCATCCCATTATCACAATTGCACGGACCGCAGCAAGTTGAAGCAAGACTAGTGTCTGGTTGGTGACCATCACTCACCACGCCAACCTGTGGCATGCCATCTCATTTTAAGGCTGCCGCTGGGTTGCTTTTTAGGTTATGGCGCTGCCATAGTTTTAGTTCATTTCCTAGGGTCTATTTTTCGACGGCCTCAAAATTTACTTCAACCTAACAGTAAAACTCTCCTAGAGACCCCAGGAATGGAAAATAGAGGGATAAATTTATAGGCCTCCAAAAATAGGGGTATAAACATAAGGTCTGTGGGAGTGCGTTTTTTTTGTGTGAGCCTCTAAACTTTGGAATAGGTCTGCCAGACACTCACGTACACATAAAGGTACATCTATCCCTATGAATGCACACACAAATCATACACCTCTGAGCACCTCCGAGAGGTCAGGAATACGATATCCTGAGTTGAGGACTCAAACTCGGGTGTGGACAGGTTCCACCATAATAAACCCTACGAAGTGACATACGATCAGTTCGGTAAACATGAGAATTACTAATACATCGAGCGGTGAGGAAGGCAGGGCAGGGCCTCCCTCCTCCTTCATCCTCCATGTCTGCTTCTTCCTCCCCCACTTCTTCCTATTTCCTCAGATTTGGCCAGCATGCTGTATGGCCAGATCCTCACCGGAGATGGCTAGATCCACGTTGAGGTTGGTCAGATCTGGGTGCGGGGAGGCCGGATCTGGTGTTCTGCGGTGGCGGTAAGGGGCAGTCGGACGCAGCTACGAGTGCGGCCTGAGATGGTCTAGGTCGGCGGCAGGCTTTTGGGCGTGACGCTCAGGGCTCCGTTGCAACGACATGACTGGGCGTGGCGCTGTGCAACCTCTCAGTGGCGACGTGTCCAGGCATGGTGTAGTGTGGTGCGATGCCAGCACCAGTGATGGCGGCGCGGCGTGGCCTGGTGTGGCGGTAGGCACGGGTGCTCGTCAGGGTGTGTAGGTTCTTGGGCGAAAGCCTAGCTTGGTCCTCAACCATCTGCCGGCAACGATGGTTCCAAGGGTATTGTTTTTCTTCTTGAAGGTTTTGCAAAGAGAACCTTATCCTCCAGGGACATTTTCAAGTGAAAACTGAAGAACTAGAGTTCGGGCGGTGGCAACATATTGGTGTTGCTTTCCTATTGGGGTGCCGTCTTAGAGTTCTCGGCTTAGCGCGATGGCGCGGTATTACATGACCAACATCAAAAGTTTATAACAAGAGAGCTGATGTGAGGTGTTTTATTGCGGTACAAAGACCAAACCAAGAGTATAGAAGAAGTTTGAAGCTTAGTATTTATCTTTGTCTATATCTTTCTTATTTTTTATGGTCCTTAGTATAAGGTTTGGAGTCTAAGTACTCGTGTATCTTCTGACTATGTAGTCAGATTTGTTTCTTTTTGGTCGTAGACATTTATATGTGAATGTTCAAGACATGATATTTTCCTTAATCTAAAAACAATTAATCAAATAAACAATACTTAATTCATGGAGAAGATTAAAAATAGCCAAGCAGGTTCGACTCGTTATTGATAATAATAATAATGCCCTTAGGGTCTCATCGGAGGGTTCCTAAATAACTTAACCATCCAATGTCATTTAGGCCCTACGATCATCTAGTAGTCTCTTCATCCATCTTAGCATTCTAATTCAGTTCAATTCCTTCAGTTAAGGCCAAAATTAAAGACAATGGTGGAGAGAGCACCGCCTTGTGCGGTGGTGCTAGGAGGAATAATGGTGTGGAGGGGGAAGACGAGGAGGCCGAGGAACGAGGGGACGGTAGACATGGTTGCTGTAGCACTTCGTTTGTATTTGTGAATAATTATTTAAACATTGATTAATTAGACTCAAAATGTTTGTCTCGCAAAGTATAACGAAACTGTGCAATTAGTTTTTGATTTCATCTACTACTCCATGTATGTGCCGATATTTTAATATGATGAAATCCTCTTTTAGTATAGTGAAATTTAGATGTGAAATTTAGATGTGAAATTTGGGAACTAAATATGGGCCTACAGCAGCAGAGGAGGCAGGACGAAGAGAACGCAATGGGAAGACACGGTGGAGGCGACGACGCCGCTGCATGGGGGTCAATGTCATCTAGTTGTGGATCAAGACAAAAAGAGCACTGGACTTGGCGTGGACTTGCGTGTTGCTTTGGTCAACCATTCTGGTGAAACATTTCCCTTGGAGGAAAAGGAGAATTGCATTTTTTTTTAAACAAAGAATTGTAGTTTTTCTGCACCCAATGGTAGGTACACATTTTTTGCATTGGGTTCTGCATTTAATTTGCTGCACCTCAGAAAATCTATAAAATGCTATGTGTCTATGCATTGTTTCCACAATTTTATTGTGTGCAAAAATTGGAAAGAAAAGTGCAAACAGGGTGTCCCAACTAGAGAGGGAAAAAAAAACTGAACCACTTGTTGCCGAGACCATCTCCTCCCAATCAAATCCATCCCGGTATCACATGCTGTACGGGCATTGGCATGCTGAAGCAAAATTAGTACCATTGTTTAGTTCCTAACTTTAGCATGTCAAAGTTGACATTTTATCATTAATGTGTCACTGTAGCATTTCGTTTGTATTTGTGAATAATTGTTCAAACATTGATTAATTAGGTTTAAAATATTTGTCTCGCAAAGTACAACAAAACCGTGTAATTAATTTTTGATTTCATCTATATTTAGTACTCCATATATGCGCCGGTATTTTAATGTGATGTGAATCTTGTTTTTACATATTAAAATTTGGGGGAAAGTTGGGAACTAAACAAGGCCATATCGATAAGCAATAATGTATACATCGAATTCTGAGCATCAACTGTTGAGGGGAATTTTTTTTTGAAAGATGTTGAGGGGAATTAAAGAACCGCTTTGAACTGCTTGCCGACGACTTGGAATTTTCTTTATATTTTAGCCTTTTGCACGTGGCACGACTCAATTATAAGTCGTGACTTCTCGGGAATATAGTTTAGGTAGGGTTATTTTCAAAATTTTAGTTTTTAAAAAGCTAAAATATAAAAAATTCGACGACTTGTTTGTCCCGGAAGCAAAATATTTGAGATACTTTGATTTCCTGTGTTGATAAGATCTTAATCCAGAAGAATTATTGATGACTACCGCCAGCGATTTCTCTAAATAGGTTACGAGGCCTTCTCCCTTATCTCCGGCAGGTTTAGGAGCTACCGGACACCAGCATCGGCTCTGAAGAGGACATGCAAACACCATGGACTGGATTGCCTTGCTACAAAAATTCCAAGATCCTTTTTACCTTCCTAAGGACTAGGGTGTATATGTTTTTTTTTACAATTTTTGGGGTCCCTAGTAAATTTGGCGGTATGTATCTTTTCTATATCATCCAGAAATTCAGATGCTTTCTAATAAAGACTCTTGTTGCTCACTTCCTGTTGCTTGTAGAGTTGTCGGAAAAAGGGCAAAGCATAGATGATTTTCCGATTTATCCCATAACTAATTATAGTATTTTAAATAGCAGATTTACCATGAATAATATCAACATGGAAATAAACATGAGCACTTCTAATAATGCATTAATTAAGTAAATATATAGTACTTGGTCCAGTTCGTATCAGCACGTTGCTGACGAATGCTGATTGACTGAAACAGCACTACCCACTTGGACACTTGCATGTACTAGGAGTCTAGGTGCATGCACTGCAAGAGCATGTTTTTTTTTTCAATGAATGAGCACGAGACAGTGGCTATTTCATTGGTGCATGCACTGCCCTAAAAGAAGTTTTACAACCGGCTAGCTGGCAACAGAATGGGCACAACAAGAGCATCTTGATACACCCGGTTAGCAAAGAGCACTCTGGCCTTTACCTATCCCGGAATTTGAAATGAAGGCTTCTTCTATGGAAGTCGCTTTACTTAATTTGGTCAACTATTACAAGTGAAACCATTCATTTTATGAGAAGATGATTTTTCCAGGGCTTGAAAATTATTAGCGTTGTTAATAGGTTAAGATCTAATAGCTTAAATATAGGAAGAACCAGGAACCAATTAGAAAGAACCAAAACCGTAAACCTGAAACCAAAATATATATGAATGGTTGATTCGTATTTACACGTGTCGGCCTATTCGCATCTCCGGCCCAAATGCAACTGGCCATCTCGACGTTAATTTCTACCATTGCTCGTCGACTTGGTGCAAGCGATGCGGAGCGTCGCCTCGCGTGCTTGATGGCCAATACTAACCATTAACCAAGAAGGCTTTAATCCATGATCTGTTTTGGTTGGTGATTAAAATATGGAGTGGATAGACTTTTCCACCCCTAATTACCTCTTAATTGGAAAAGATCCGAGTGTTCCCGGGTGTTTTTTAATCGACGGTGCGGAATTGTTCCGTTCAAGCGTTTGTTCCGTTCAAGCGTGTGTGTGTGTGTGTGTGTGTGTGGGGGGGGGGGGGGGGGGGTGGGTCGGCCGTTTTGTGCACACATCCTCGAAAAAAACAGAACTCATATATGCTAGGACTAGGAAGGATCAGGCATGGAGCTTCCGCTGCTTTGGACTATTTTGGCACCATAGCTTTTCAGCTTCTGCTTAAAATAAGTTGGGCAATGAATTTCTCGTTTGTAAATAAACATTTTCTATCCACTATCTTTCGCACCAGGCCAGTGAACAACGAGTCCTCTTGGAGTCTTGGTAACGACTCATGACGGGAGGCGGACGAGTCGTTTTTCGAGCTCGAACTTGGTATTGAATTGAGTGTAGCAATGCTGGTACGTCGCCTTGTTGTCGGCGAGTAAGATTGAAAAATCGTCCTCGTCGTTGTCCTTCGATGGCTGGTAAGACTTGTCGAAGTGACAGGGTTCCTCCAGGGTTAGGCCGGAAGTCTTGGTGGCGAGTTGTTCCATCCCTACGGTGTACGCCTGTTGATATACAGCAGCAGAGTTGTTGAGTTCGAACGGGAATCAGGATGGGTGGTCTTCCGATGACGGTCGAAGAACTATCTCCGGCATATCTGTCTAGGTGCATCTCAGAGAGTAATTATCGTGGGTCTCACCGAGTTCTAGCAACGATGGTACACACACGAGACAATGTTTTAGACAGGTTCATGCCGCGAGTAGCGTAATACCCTACGTCCTGTGTTCTGTATTGCTTTGTGTATGGGTTGAGTTATTTTGGAGGGGTCCCTGCTCCGCCTTATATACAAGGTAGCAGAGTTACAAGTCGGTTACATGATCCTAGTCGTATACAACAGGGAGTACTACAACAGAGTACGTTGGGTAGTCTCCTAAGGGCACGTACAACGGGTCGTCGAGACCCGTCGACATGCAGCAATTTTTTACAAAAAGCCCCCCACGACGTGCAGCTCAGCCCAGCCGGCGTCTTGTTCATCTACGAGCGAGGCTCATGCTCCCAGGCGACGCGACGAAGACGAAAACCATTGTACGGCTCATGCTCCCAGGCCGCGCGCGAGCTCCAACTCCGTGGAGCAGGGCCATAGACTGCGGCGATGGGGAGAGGGCGGCGACGGCCTGTGTGGTGGTGCGGGCTGGGTGGAATCGACGGCGGCATGTATGGATAAGGTTGAGAGGGGAATTAGAGTATTAACTCATATATAGGGTCCACTCGTCAGGCTGTTTCTTCTTCTTTCTTTGAGGCAACAAAATAACTACAAAGATGAAGTATGCACTAGATCATCATGATTTGTGTGTTAAAGAATAAATTAAACACTCTACAGACAGTCAAACATATAACCTATTGTGCAAGCTGTCTGTTTAAGGTGTCTATTTATGTAAAAAGACAGCAAGCTGTCTGTATGGTTGTACTTGCCCTAACAGTACACGACTAGTTCTCCGAGTCAACTACGTTATCTTTCACCACTGCGTCATGGAGTAGTCCGGCCGGACTACTCTGCCGAGTAGTTTATTCCCGTACATGAGTGGCCATAGGGTTCCTGGTCCCATAACACCCTACATTGTTCTACAAAAAGTAGTGGTACTCATTTTTTAGATAATGGAGATACAACTCCGACTTCACCCCTTTCTCTTGGAAAAGAGATCAGTCCCGATTATTACAGTAAGTAGCATTGGCTACACCATAAAGCACACAATTTGCGTAATAACGTAATTCTTAAGTACCAAGCTTTACACTAAAGGACCATCCATGTAGCGTGAAAAAGCGTAAAGCGGCCTTCTCTAAAGTGTGACTCGATGACACAAGCACATGGTCGCCCTCACTTTGCTGGAACTTGGCCTAGAATCGAAGCCAATACGTTTCCCTGAATAGTACCTGTAAAAAAAGTTTTATGTTGGTAGTTATCAAAGAACACTTTATTTCTAGTATTCTAAATCATCGATATCAATGCTGATGCTACTATCAATAAGTGCAGATTTGGTTTTAGACCCCCTTGTTTAGCCCAGTTTTCAAAAGGATCACTGATGCTAGTGGTGGTGGTATACCAAAGACTATATGTGTAGAGCGCCACAAGAATCCGTTCTGTATATATATATATATATATATATATATATATATATATATATATATATATATATATATATATATATATATATATATATATATATATATCGCTTCCCAAGCCACCATATGCATGTCATCCCTCTATATATGCCTACTCCATGTGAATCGTCTACTCTTTGCAAAGTGATGCGGGCCTATAACTCAAGGATTCGGAGGTGCTGGGAAAAATGCATGGGTAATGAATTCCACCAGAAGATCCACGAAACAGCTTGAACGCATCTTATGGGCAGCAGCGCTCTAATCCCGGCCACATCCACGCAGCTGCTACCTACACTAAAGCACTATGTCGATCATATGGTGGACGCAGCATATCCCGTTTGGATCTCAAAGCACTGGCGTTTGAGACTTCATCTCTCCCGGCTCCAACAGCTACTTCCAAGTGAGCCGCACCTCTCGTCCGGCCAGTTCGCCGATCGAGAACAGATCAAGCCGACTGTGCAATCCCATCTTCATCCCTATGCTTGTTATGCTAGTCCCCCAGTAGGTAGTACGTACTAATGATATGGACATTCCCTATGCTTGATATGCTTTTGTAGTAGTATACCATTTGCATTAATTAGGTACCACTTAATTAGGACATTCTAATGATATGATAAATAGTTAGATTACTTAAAAAACAATTTTTAGCAGTGTTTCTTTTATCCTTCCTTGCCTGGAGCGTGGCCTGCCTACAATTGTCCGCACCAAATTAAACTCGATGTCAATCACGTTGCCAAATAGCTTCCTTTATTTCACCACGCATGAATCGCATCCTCATCATAAGCGTTAATCATGTTGTCTGTTTTCCTTCCCTTTCCTTATTAGCCTGCCAATATAATCACCCGCGCCTGATTTTCGTTCCTCCCCTTTTGATTGCAAAAATTTTCTTTGAGTTGATTCCTTAAAATTGAAGAGTTCTTTTGCAGTGCCCCGAAGCAATGTGGACTGTTCATGGGTTGAATTAGTTAAGTTTTTTTTATTGGTCGTGAAGATAAAGGGAGTATAATTGCACAAGGAGTAAAGCTTAATACACATGATGAATCTGTAATTTCCGGTATGGTAACCCACCGCTTCACAACTAACAACCCTAGCATTTGGTTGTATTCTGTGAGAAACCAAGTTGAGATGTGCCTTGGTTTGTATATGATGAGTGATTGACAGGATGATTTGAGGCTTTGTGTTGTCTGTGTTAAGTCGCGCTTTGCGTTGTATGCGTTGAGTTGTATGTGTTGCTGTGAGTATTGTGTAACCTTTATGGTGTAGTGGTGTGTTGTCAATGTACTCGTGATGAGTGGTTGACAACGTTGTGTGGACTGACGTTTGCCTTGGCTCAAGTATTGCAGATGTAGAATGCGGCTTGGTTTACATTGGTGCAGGTGAAGAACAAGTGCGAAAGGTCTTTGCTGGAGCGGCCTCCCAGGAGTGGAGAGACAAGTAGGCTTGGTTCGAGGGACCCGGTGGCCGATGGGATCAAGTGTGGTTCACGTGGTGTAAGAACGAGCGAGGCAACGTGGAAGAAGATGATCGGAGCTGGTACATTGGGCGCAACTGAGTAAAGGAACGAGGCAAGACCGAGTAGACCGTCTGGGTGCCGGAGGTGAAAGGTTTGGCGTGCTTGAAGCTTGGCATGGAGGCCGGACCAAGTACGCGGGGTTTGATTAGTTTGGCCACAAAACCAACGTCGGGACGATTGTGGCGGCCAAGTCATTGAACGGGGCAAGACCGAGTAGACCGACGAGGTGAAAGGCTTGGCGTGCCCGATGCTTGGCGTGGAGGTCGTGTGACGTTCGCGGGGTTTTCCTGTGGTTTCACCAGAAAATCTGTTGGGGTTCCTTGATTGCGCCTGAAAGCCAAGTCCGAAGGTCCGGTGTGGTGAAGACAGTAAAATCGGTCTGACCAGTTTGGAGAACCGGTCTGACCGGTTTGGGTCGGGGTGCAACTGGATGCTTTGAAGCGGAGACACGCGGCATGATCGTGGTGCTTGCGTCGGGAGGATGCGAAGCCCCGGTGGATGTGCGGTCGTCCGATGGAGAACTTCATGTGTTGACCAAAACGTCCCTGCGTGGGCTTGAGTTGTAACTCCTAGTGAAGGGGCACTTCGATCATCTATCCGGAGGGCTCTATATATAGGAGGAGTGGCTGGTTGGGCAGCTATCTCTTGGATTGTTGGGTGGGACAACTCTTTCTTTTTGGGGTGCTCTTGGTGAGAGGAAGTGAGGAGAGAGTTGGATCTTTGAGTGATCTTTTTCCAATCTTAGCTTTGATTGTTGCTAGGAGTGGCTTCTAATTGAACCACATGAAGTAATCCAAAGATCAATTTCGTGCTCAAGTTTGTGTCCCTTGCAAGATCTGAAATTTATCTTTTTCAGGATTTTTGGAGTTATTTTTGAGAATTTTCTTGATCTCCTTCTTGGCTGCGATTTGGGTTGGTTTTATTGGAGGAAATTGGTGCTAGCACATGTGCAACATCATCTAGGGTGATTTCCTAGCCAATCCATGCACGAGCACCTCGAATCTTGAGTTTCCCGAAATCCTTCCTCCCTAGGTGTTCATCATGAAATCTTTGATTCCGCATGATTGAGTCAGTTTGGGGACTTGATCTACTAGATATAGCTTGTCCATGAGGAAACTCTACTTCCCCCAAAACCTCATCTCGATCCATTACGTGAGTTGGGAGATCGATCGATTTTAGGAAAAACTCTTCCCTCTTGTGTTCATAGCCTAAATCATTTTCCCTGTGGTGAAGGCTTGATCTTTTGGAGGATATCTCTTGGGAAAAGGTTTCTGAGGTTGTTGTGAAGCTATGGTTAAAGTTTCGTTGCAATCGGAGGTCGTTTGATTCGGTTCTTGATTTTCCCGGATCTTCCCGAGCTGTTCAGGGAAAACAGGTGTGACCGGTTTTGCAAACTGGTTTGACCGGTTTGGTCAACGGTGGAGTTTTGAGGAGATTTTTGGTGGACATGTTGTTCATGACCTAAGAAACCTAGGGTTAAAATTTCATAAAATTTCGACTCTGTTTGCTTTAGCTTTGGATTTCTTCTTGGGGCTCACTGGGCAAAAGAGGTCTGACCGGTTTGGAAAGAGTCTGGTTTTGGTTTGCCGTGTTTTGGTGGTTTGCCGTGTTTTGGCTAAGTTCGGTTTGGCAAAGAGGTCTGATCGGTTTTGGTGCTCGAGCTGCTTGGTGCTGTTCTTTGAGGTTCTTGTTGTGTTCTGCTTAGGGATTGTTTTGGTAGTAGTTTTGGAGTGTTTAGAGCTCGCTTGTGGCTGCAGCTTTGCATTTGGGTGTTACAGACCAAATCTGGTCTGACCGGTTTGTAAACCCGGTCTGACCGGTTTGGCTCTGTGTGTTGAGCTGAGTGTTTAGTGTTAGTTTCTGCCGTGTGTTGCTAGTTGAGTTGCTCGACACTTGTTCCTAGGTCCAGAAGCACTCCAATGGCTTTGTGGATTTGACAAGGAAGTGAGTTGGACGCGTCGGAACTGATTTTGGGACATAGGCCGGATTTGCTCTCTTGAGAAAAATTTTTATCGGCTCCCATTCACTCCCCCCCTCTTTGGTCGCCATTTCGATACTTCAATTGGTATCAGAGCTTGGTTAAGGATCACTCCACCTTGACCGGTTTTGTGATCCATAGGGCGACGAGAAAAGGGCGCTTTTGCTTGTGGATTTAATTTGCACGTTTTGAGCTTGTTTTTGGCTAATCTGTACCGGTGTTTTGAGCTAGTGCACCAAGCTCTTCACCTTGTGGTTCTTTGAGTAGGAGAGGTATGGAGGTTGAGGCGGAAGCCAGATTAGAGGAGATGATGTCTCTCATCGAGGACTATCAAGATGGAGATCTCAAGAAAGGCGAACTCTACCGCACGCTAAGAGACAGAACCAAGGTACGCTTTCCAAAGGCATTTTAATCCTATGCGATAGGTTGCATGATTGTGAATGTGATTGTGGGGATTTGCATAGGACAAACATAGAGTTGTGTGATGTCTTGTGTAGGAAGAATGAGAAGATGAAATGTTCTCTTGCTAGACTGAAATGTGGTATGTCTCATTGGAAGTCATGTGCTTTAAATTCTTGCAATTCTTGTAACACCATGAATGCTAAGAATGATGAACTGAGCTCTTCTCTTGCTTGTTTAAATTCTGAAATTAAGTCATTGAAGTACAATGAATCTTTGCCATGCAAATCTTGTGATGCTTTGCTTGTTGAAAATAAGAATGTAAGAGAATAAGTTCTTGAGTTTGCAAATGATGTGAGTAGCTTGCTTAGAAAGGCTTTAATGATGAAATGGACTCTTCTATTGCTTGCTTGAAATCTAAAATTGACTTGTTGAAATCCAATGCTTCTATGCCTTGCAACTCTTGTGTTGCTTTGAATAATGATCTTGATGTGGCTAGAAGTAAGATTGCCTTGTTAGAGTCAAGTGCCCCCCTTCCATGTGTTTCTTGTGAGTCTTTGCATGCTGAAATTAATGAACTAAAATTGACTCACACCACATATGTGGATGAACTTGAGCATGCTAGGGCCAAAATTTGTGATAATGATGATGCTTTGGTAGATGTAAATGATGTTGCTTGTTCATGTGATTTGATTTGCACATTATGCATTGATTTGGAAAGCGAAGTTTTGGCTTTGAAGAAAATGCGTGATGATATGAGCCAAGTTGGTTAAGCACAATGAAATGAGTACTAACCTTGAGAAAGAGAATGAGCTCTTGCGTACCACATATACCAAGTGCATTGAGGAGGAGATGCATAATTTTAAAAATGCTCCATGTGGTACTTGTGATCGCCTCAAGCATGAAAATGAGGTTTTGGCCACAAGGTGCAAAAGTCTCCATGCTAAGTCTATTGATTCTCGCAAATCACTTCACTCCGATGTTGGTGTTTCCAAACTTGCTTCTTCCCAACCGGAGTCGGTTTCTTGTATTGAGTGTGAGTCTTTGGATGTTGGTACTTGTGTTGGTGCTTTGGATAGCTCTTCCATAGCTAGTCCTAAGCTTGTTGCTTCTTCGGGTGATGCCCAAAGGACTTCTCATGACAAGGGTGTTTCTCATATGTTTGGAAATCAACCCCACAAACCAAAGTTTCATTGCACCTTTTGTAAGAAAGAAGGGCATACCTATGACTTTTGCTTTCGTCGCGTCAAACACGAGCGATGTGTGCATGCTAAAGCTTTTAAGAAGCCGCGTAGCCTTTCCCATGGCACGTGTGGTCCTAATGTAAGCACCAAGTTGGATGGTAATGCTTCTTGTTCTAAGTCCCAAGGGACTTCTCACTTGAATGAGAATGGTAATTCATCCTCTCAAGCTGAGCCTTCAGATAGGCCTTTGTACCATTGCTCTTATTGTGAGAAAGATGGGCATCAAGAGAGTTTTTGCTATCGGCGTGCAAGATGCATGAGGCGAGATCGTGCTTCTAGGCCATTGGTGGTTCATAGACCTTCTCATGGCGTGAACACTAGTGAGCCTAGTAAGAAGCCACAGTTTGTTGATGGGTTTTATGACTCCTTTTCTTGTGAGTTAGGTTGTGCTCGTGGACATGCTTCTAGTGCTTCTTGTGTTGGTCCACGGCATGATTCCATGGTGCTTGTGATGGTTTCTCTCGTAAACCCTAAGGAGATGTGTATCTTTTTGCTAGTAGTAGCACTCATTTTTCCTCTCGAGTTGCTGCTTTGAGGCATGCTTCTAAGGTTGTTCCTAGATCTTCTCATTTGAACTAACATTTCCATCATGCTAACTCACATGATAAGTTGAGTGCATCTTTTACCCGTGTGACCAAGGTTTGGATTCCCAAGTATATGCTTGCTAACCCTTCAGGATCCAAGACTCGGTCTTTCTTGTCTCCTCATGTGTAGGTATGGAGACGTGATTGGAGAACATGAGCTTGATGGTACTTGGTCTTTGCACTTGGTGTGATCAAGACATGTTGGTTCTCCACATCGCTTTGTATGGCTTTTGAAGGCCTTTGCACACATGTATAGTGAGTTTTCCTTTCCCCTTTGCTCACTTGTATACTCTTGACATGATTTGTTTTTGTGTCTTGTCTGTGTATATACCATGGTAGGCTAGCCACTTTATTCTTGATAACTTTGTGATCTTGTATATCTTTTCATGCTAGCTTTGTATTATATCTTTGTGGATTAGTCACCTTTTCTTGTTAGTGTGTGATCCTCATGAACATCTTGCCATCATTTACCATATGCTTGAAATTGCTTAATTTGGCATGCTATTTATTTGTATCATTTTAGTTGGTATCTCTGTATAGATGTTTTTCCCTTGTAGACAAGCTTGCTAGCCCATGCTTTTATCCATATATATGTGATCATGTCACGATGCTTTTATTTATCTAAATTGATATTGGTGTCAATGCATTGTGTAGCATGGAGTGTGCTTTGTCTTGGTTTTGGGCTTGTCTTGTCTTCGGGTTGCAGCTTGCTTTTTCCGATTGGCTTTTCTTCTTTTTGATTGGTATCTTTGTATGATATTGGTTTCATGTACATCTTGCTTTTGCTTTTGTGTGATATAGCTTGCATTGTGATATATCTAGGGGCTTGTTGATGTACATATCTACTTTGATGCATTTTTAGGATGAGCTTCTCCTATATGGATTGATTACTATAACTTGCTACATTTGAGCTAGTGGACATGCTTGTAGTATCTTGGTGATGTTTAGCTAAGTTCTTGATTGCTTTGTTGTATATTCATGATGAGCTTGCTAACATTTTTGGAAAGAAAACATTAAATTTGATCTCACCCATGAGTCAATGATGGTCCATGCTTTATTCAAGCCTAAATGTTTTTTCATGCTTAGGTTATGCTTGGATATCTATTTCTTGTTAATTGGGTCAAAGATCATCTTGTCATTGTAAATGTTTAGCCCATTGCTTATCTTATGGAGAGGCATACGCTTCTTTTTGCCGTAAAGGCACTTCATGTACCACGTGTAAAAATGTGAAAATGAAGTGCTTAGGCTTGAAAAATATGCTCTCTAAATTGTTGATCATGTCTTTTATGCTTTAATATATATATCTTGGGTGCTAAACCGTTGCATGTTGTCTACCAAGAGAAGTCTCTTATTTAGAAGTACACATATGGCTCGGTGGCATTGACATGACATGAGATAGATTTTGGGTGTTTGCAATGACCTTTGACAAGAATTGGTGACCTTGTATGATCTTTGAATGAATGAGTTCATTTTGGCTTGAATATGTCATGGTTAGGATTTTGCTCACGAGGTGATGTTTTTCGGAAAAATTGCCTAAATGGAACTTATAATTAGCCATATGCTTATACACATATGTAATCTTGTTGGCAATGCTTGTACAAAACTTTGGACTATCTTGCTTGCTCATTTTCTTATGTGTAGCATTTTATAGTCCTCTTTGTATATTTGAGAAGCTCTATATTGTTTTGTTTGCATTTTGCCTTGATTCATGCATTGGCAACAAGAGGGAGAATTAATAGGTGATAACAAGCTTGTGAAATGTTGCTTATCCTGTGGAGAATCTGTTCCAAGTGTCAAGGGGGAGTTTGGTGCATTTTCATTGCATTTTGAGCTTTTGGTTTGGCTCTGAGGTTCTGAAGAAATTCAGATTTTGCACGCATTTGTTCAGGTTGAGTTTGCATTTGTGTAGGGGGAGCTTTGTATGCTCATTTGTCCTAATGCATGTGTTTAGGAAGAGCTTGTGAGCTTTGTGCTCTTTTGCTCTTTTGCAGATGGTGTTGAGCCATTTTGCTTCCACTTGAGGAGTCGGTATATTGTAAGCATTGGCTACATGATTGGTATTGTGCCTTTGACTTGGGAACCGAGATTTTTTCCTAGTTGAGTTTGGCCATTATATTTCTTCTCATGCCAAGTGTCTTTGATCTTTTCCTTTGTATGGCTTTCGATCACTTGGACTAGCTTCTTGGCCTTTGCCTCTCAAACCATATCTTTGTGCTCATTTGTTGTCAACACACTCATCAAGGGGGAGAAAATTCAGAAAAGGCAAGTTGACACGAACCTTGATTTTTTAGTGATGAGCGTGTTTTGGCAATTGTTGCTTGGTAGTGGTGAGTGGTTCGGTTTGATGCTTTTTGGGATTGCATTGCTGTTCGGTTCTAAGTTGACCTTTCGGTGTGTTTAGCCT
Organism: Echinochloa phyllopogon; assembly: GCA_033239725.1. Classification (NCBI taxonomy): domain Eukaryota; kingdom Viridiplantae; phylum Streptophyta; class Magnoliopsida; order Poales; family Poaceae; genus Echinochloa; species Echinochloa phyllopogon. Next base: position 20,770,701 of record BTCW01000016.1, read on the forward strand.
TTGTGCTTTGGTGTTGGCTGGTTCCGAGAGTCTTTGGTTGGAGCTTGCTTTTGTCCCTTCTCATTCCAAGTGGCCTTATGTTTGCTTTTTCTTGGCTTTTGGGCACTTGAATGGGCTTTTATTTTGCCTTCAAACCATTTTTTGTCAATGCACTCATCAAGGGGGAGAATGAGAAACCAAGTTGAGATGTGCCTTGGTTTGTATATGATGAGTGATTGACCGGATGATCTGAGGCTTTGTGTTGTCTGTGTTAAGTCATGCTTTGCGTTGTGTGCGTTGAGTTGTATGTGTTGCTGTGAGTGTCGTGTAACCTTTATGGTGTAGTGGTGTGTTGTTAATGCACTCGTGATGAGTGGTTGACAACGTTGTGTGGACTGACGTTTGCCTTGGGTCAAGTATTGCAGATGTAGAATGCGGCTTGGTTTGCATTGGTGCATGTGAAGAACAAGTGTGAAAAGTCTTTGCTGGAGCGGCCTCCTAGGAGTGGAGAGACAAGTAGGCTTGGTTCGAGGGACCCAGTGGACGATGGAATCATGTGTGGTTCACGTGGTGCAAGAACGAGCGAGGCAACGTCGAAGAAGATGATCGGAGCCAGTACATTGGGCGCGGCCGAGTCAAGGAACGAGGCAAGACCGAGTAGACCGTCTGGGTGCCGGAGGTGAAAGGCTTAAGTGCTCGAAGCTTGGCGTGGAGGCTGGACCAACTATGTGGGGTTTTATTGGTTTGGCCACAAAACCAACGCTGGGACGATCGTGGCAATAGGTTGCGTTTATAAATCTGGGATAAACATGCATCAAAGGGTGAGATCGAACTTGTCATTCTCAAGCCTTCCGGGAGTTCCTGCTCTGGGTACTGTCATTTGGGCTTATGCTCGTAGTACTGCTCTCCCTCGGGCTCTTCCTTGATCACAACGTGGTCTACGACACACACAAACAAGCACACAATAAATAAAAGAAAAACAAAGTTTTATTTGCGGACCATAAAAAGAGAGAACGGAGAGTGAATGGAAAATCAGCAGAGGGATGGTTATTCTCGGGAAGGTTTGGGTTGGCTTGATGGGTATATACCGGGGAAGGGCGTGGTAAAGTTTGGGGTTAAACCGGGTTAGAACAATGCATCAAATGACGCGTCACTAGGTGTTTAAAAAGAGAAAAGGACTTGTTCGGAAATCCTCCAAAAAGTCTAGGGCTTAAATAGAAAGGTTTCAGGGCCTATTTTTGAAGGTTTTAGGGTACTAGAGGGACCTAGTTTTGATTACTAAAAGTTGGTAGGGTTAAACTACAAAAGAAAGAGGACTAGGGAGGTTTAACTAGGGTCAGGGGACCTTTGTGTAATGGAAACAGGAGGGAGAGGGCCTTCTGGCGAATTTAACCAGAGAGAGGGGGTTAAGATCTCGGCCGTCGGGTGGAAAAAGGAGGAAGAGGAGGGGGTTTTCCATAAAATGAGCACCCCCTCACGAAACATAATAGAGGGAGAGAGGGAAAGCAGAGGGGCGGCCGACAGAGGTGATCTTGCCGGCGTTCTGGGCGACGGTGGCGGCCGGGGATAGGGGAAAAGAGAGAGGAAGGTGAGGGGATCCCGCCCCCGTGCTCACCTTGGGCGGGGATAGCTTGGAGAGGCCTGCCCACGGTGGCAGGCGGGTGGCGGCGGCAAAGGAAGTGGTGGCGGCGCTATGGAAATGGGAGGAGCGAGCGGAGCGGTGGGCGGGTCTGGTGAGGCGGAGAAGGCACCACGGGGGGCCTATTTATAGGCGGAGGATAAGGATGAGGGGGTGGCCGGCGGTGTGGCGCTCAAGCAGCGTTAGGCCGCCATTAATTGCGTTGTCGCGGGGCGGTTGAGGGAAGAGAGAGAGAGAGAGAGAGCCGGCAGTCGGTCAAGGCTCGGGCAGTGAGGGCGGCACATGGAACTTGATAGCGGACAACGTGGCTAGATGGTGGCGCTGTGCTCGGCGCATAGCGGCTATCGCGGAGCAGTGGCGTGCGCGTGCGTGCGGCGATGACGAGCGACACGGCGAGCAGTGCAGTGGCAAGTCAGCGAGGCGGCCGGCGCAGCGGCGGCGAGCGCGGTGGCAGGTGCGGCACGCGTGGTGTTGTGCTTGGTGTGACCACGTGCACGTGTGCGGGGGCGGCGGGCAGCGCGGGCATGCACATGGAATGCCACCGTTGAGCGTGTGCGCGTGGTGGCGAGGGTGGCCCACGGGCGTGCGCGCGCGGCGCTGTTAGCACGTGGTGGGGTCGGGCGGAGGTGCGCGTGTGTCGATGGAAACGACATCGAGCAGGGTGAAGCAGTGATGAAAAGAAAGGAGGATGGGAGGAGAAGAAAAAGAAAAGGAGAAAAGAAAAGGGAAAAAGAGACAAAAGAAAGAAAGGAAAGAGAGAGAGATTCGTGGCGGATTCGCCGGCGGTCAGTCGAGCGCTAGCGACCCGAGGGTGGATGATGCGGGATGGGACAACGTGGTGGTGAAAACGAGAAGGGGTAGTATTCAGGCTTAAAACTTTGGGAGCTCAGGCGGCAAAAAGGTTTTGAAACAAATTTTTATCGCGTGGATTATTTGGTGATTTAGCAGAGGTAAAAATGCGGGAGTTAGAAACCTACCCCACTTAAAAGGAATCTCAGCCTTGAGATTTTGCTGGTTCCTAAAGAGATGGGCAAACTCCTTCTTCAGAGTGTCTTCTCGTTCCCATGCAGTTTCTTCCACTCTGTGTCTCTTCCACTGCACTCTGTAGATCCGTACTTCAGAATTCCTTGTCCTTTTTGTGTGGGTGTCCAAGATCTTGATAGGTACTTCTTGGTACCATAGATCTGGCTGCAAATCTATTGCTTCTATGGGCACATGCTCTACTTCAGGCACTCTCAAGCATATCCTCAGTTGTGAGACGTGGAACACTGGGTGTATGTCTGACATTGCTTCGTATAGCTCCAACCGGTATACTACCTTTCCAACTTTCTTCAATACTTGATATGGCCCAATTTATCGAGGGGCTAACTTCCCATGGACTTGAAATCTCTGGGTCCCTCCAGTGGGTGAAACCTTGAGGTAGACGAAGTTCCCGGGATTGAAACTTATTTCCCGTCTCTTCTTATCCGCGTAGCTTTTCTGTCGGGACTGGGCTTTCTTTAGCTTCTCTCTAACTTCAACCACTTTTTCTTCGGCTTCTTTTATGAGCGTGGGTCCCACTAGGGTGCGCTCTCCTACTTCTGACCACATTAGAGGGGTCCTACACCTCCTTCCATAAAGGGCTTCGAATGGCGATATGCCTAAACTTGCCTGATAATCGTTGTTGTACGGAAACTCTACATAGGGCAAACTTTGTTCTCAATCTTTACCATAGGTCAGGACACATACTCTCAACATATCTTCCATAATTTGGTTTACTCTTTATGTTTGACCATCGGTCTGTGGGTGATAGGAGGAGCGGAAATCCAATTTGGTGCCCATGGCTTTATGCAGGCTTTTCCAGAATCGAGAGGCGAACTGGGTCCCTCGATCCGAAACAATCCTGCTAGGCACTCCATGTAGCTTCACTATGTTTTATACATAAAGCTTGGCTAGCTTCTCTCCACCATAATTGGTCCATACATGTAAGAAGTGCGTGACTTTAGTGAGTCGGACCACTATTACCCATATGGAGTCATATCCCTTCTGTGTCCTAGGAAAACCTACTACGAAGCCCATTCTTATCTCATCCCATTTCCAAACCCGGGATGGGCAAGTGTTACAGTAATCCTGCCGGTTTCTGATGTTCGGCTTTGATCCTTTGGCAAGTATCACAGTGGGCAACGAACTGGGCAATATCTGCTTTCATTCCATTGCACCAATATTTTTGCTTTAAATCCAAATTCATCTTTGTGGATCCCGGGTGGAAGAATACATAGAGTTATGAGCCTCATCCATGATTTTCTATCAAAAATCTCCACAAATCCTATCTTTATACAACAAGGTTCCCTTATCGTCGACTCTAAAGTCTGGTGCCTTGTTTTCTCCAGTTTGCTTGCGGATCTTCACCAAATCCTTGTTCAAGTCTTGGGCTCTTCTAATTTCATCCTCCAGAGTGGGTCGGACACTAAATTCGTGGCTAGAATTCTGATGAACGATGTGCACATTCAATCGTGCCATCTCTTCTTGCAGGTGGGCATTCTTGGGCCCATAAGATTTTTGACTGAAAGCATCTGCTACCACATTAGCTTTACCAGGGTGGTAATGAATTTCCACATTATAATCCTTAACCAATTCCAACCATCTTCTCTGTCCTAGGTTTAGATCTGGTTGGGTGAAGATGTACTTCAAGCACTTATGGTCTGTGTATATCTCACACTTATTTCCAATTAAATAGTGTCTCCAAATCTTGAGGGCATGCACTACGGCTCTAAATTCTAGATCATGTGTGGGGTAATTCTGCTCATGGGGCTTGAGCTATCTGGAAGCATATGCCACTACTTTCCCGTCTTGCATGAGCACACACCCTAATCCTTGTTGGGACACATCACAATAAATGACAAAGTCCCGATGGATATCTGGTAGTGTTAGTACCGGTGCAGTTGTCAGTCTTCTCTTTAGTTCTTGGAAACTTATTTCACATGACTCTGTCCAAATGAATTTCCTCTCGTTCTTGAGCAGCTCTGTCATAAGCCGGGCTAACTTGGAGAATCCTTCGACAAATCTCTGATAGTACCCAGCTAAACGAAGAAAGCTTCTGATTTCACATTGGTTGGTTGTCGCCAATTGGAGACTGCTTCGACCTTCTCGGGGTCCACTGCTAGTCCTTCCGTGGTCAGAATATGACCAAGGAAAGCCACTTTCTCCAGCAAAAATTCACACTTACTGAATTTGGCATAGAGTTTGTGCACTCTCAACTTCTCCAAAGTGACTCACAGATGCTACTCATGTACTTGGATGCTCTTGGAGTAGATAAGTACGTCGTCAATGAAGACTACGACAAACTTATCTAGCTCGTCCACAAACACCTTGTTCATGAGGTCCATGAACTAAGCAGGTGCATTAGTGAGCCCAAATGACATCATCGTGAACTCATATTGTCCATAACGGGTGACAAAGGCTGTCTTCAGGATCTCACTTTCCTTAATCTTCAGCTGATGGTACCCGGATTTTAAGTCAGTTTTAGAGAAGCATTTGTTCCTTTCAACTGGTCAAAGAGGTCATCTATTCTAGGGAGAGGGTACTTATTCTTAATAGTGACCTCATTTAGTGCGCAGTAATCCACACACATTCTCATACTTCCATCCTTCTTTTTAACAAAGAGCACTGGGGCTCCCCACGGGGATGAGCTGGGTCTAATAAAACCAATATGCTATAGTCCTCAATGGAATCACGAGCTCCAAGCCGTCTAGGAGGTAGCAACCTTCAAGAGTAACAAATCAACTCGCTCGTCTGATGAATCCCTAGTGCCACAATGATCAAATCCTTGATGCAATGCACTAGATGCTCTCAATCTCACAAAGAAATGCAATCTCAAAGCAAGTGAGTGAGAGAGAGGAGAACAATGGCTCTAGAATGTCAAGAAAGCTTCCCAATGTGCCAAGAGAGTCTATAAGCCCGCAAGGTTGAAGTATATATAACCCTCTCCTCAAAACTAGCCGTTACGTACAAAAACGCGTGGAAAACGGCCACCTCGGAGTATCTGACCTGCACCCTCGCACTGTCCATGTTCAAAACATTACGGTCACAACACGCAGTCAAACGTGTGTCAGAGATGACCGTTGGGCAGGGCGGACTGTCTGAACCGCACACACGGACTGTTCGAGACAACCTCAGACGGTCTGCCAGGCAAGGTCGGACGGTCTGACCGCCCCGAAACATCAAAAACCGTCTCTGTCTAATTCCGAGCTATTTTATGGACCGTTCGATCCCAATCACGGACTGTCCGACGATCAGCGCACAGCTCACCAAGTCAGCCATCATGGGCCCACAGTCAACACAAGTCTTCAGTTAGTCTGACCTGCACCCTCGGACTGTCTGACATATGATAGGTTAAGTCCAAACGGAATTTTCCAAAGTTTTTACAAATAAATTTTATACTGATTTCTCGGACTGTCCGAGCCAGAGCCGCGGACAGTCCGACCAGTCTCGACAGAACTGGATTTTCACAGGATTTTCAACAACGCATTTTCCATGAAGGTTACCACTCATCTAGATGCACAACAAGCAAGTCAATGATCAAAGTGGCACTATTGACACATCAAGCCAATGACGTTGATCCCTCTTGATAGTACGGCTATCTAGCCTACCAACCCGGTCATATTACGTCCTCTAATCTTCTCATGACCGGTCACATATAAAAACCCTATCTTATACCTTTGCCTTGAGCTTCCAGATGATCCAAAGCATTCATGCAACTCATACATCATATCTTGAAGCTCATTCCAACTCTCGAGACTAACCTATTCTCATCATCTCAAATGAAATTGTTAGTCCACAACGGTTGTCATTAATTACCAAAACTAAAATAGGGGCCTAGATGCCTTCAATAACGTAGCTACACCCTATCACCCCAGACTAGTGGTCAAGCAGAAACCTCAAACAAACAAATCAAAAACATTCTACAAAAGACCGTGAATGAGATGGGTAGGCACTAGAGAAATAGGCTCTTTGGTGCACTCTGGGCATACCAAACCACATTGGTTCGGGTAAACTGGGCCACTTCAGCCAAACATTGATGGTTCCGCCGAAGGCAACCCTTTTGCCCCACGTGCATCCTTTTGAATCTTAGATCCTATCTCTATCCCATCTTATCCCGGAGTCACTAGGAAAACTGTTTTTCAATCGGAGACTATCGTTTCCCTCCACTTTCTGGAGCACGACCCAATGCTTACATTTCCTAGCCACCATGACCACCCAATCCTCACGCAAAGACCTTTTCTCACCAAAGCTTTCCCTCTCCAAGTGTATCACAAGAAAAATTCTCAAAACTCCACCAACGGAGAAAGCCTTGTGATGGAACATCCCGAGGAGGAGGAAAAAGAGGATCCCACGGTTGAAAAGCTTGAAGGAAGAACTGGTGCAAATACGCCAAGAATTGAACAACCTGGATGATAAGGTCGTCGAAGGTGAGCCTTGACAGATCAACAAGGAATGACAAGATCAATGTCCTCTACCAAGCATTCACAGCCAAATTCAAGAGGCTCACCAGAGCCGCATGACATCTAGACCTTTACGATCCACCTATAGAGTAGATGTCCTGTGGTTGTATCTTTCAGAGCACCATTAGTTTAGATTTATTTCCCATTTCAATTTCCCTTTTTGCTCAGTTCATGTTTTGGAGGTGCTCTCTTTATTTTTCCTTCCAATATTTGTTTTCCCAAAAATTAGCTTGATGAATAAAATAAAAAAATCTTAGTTTGAACTGTCCAAAATAATGCTCTGACTGGTGCCGTTGAGCTAGTCAGAGAATGCCCAATTGAACAGATGTTGCATGAGTACAGGGACGACACAGTGGAGGAATAGGACGAGAACGCCCAGGACGACCCGTTTAGCTGAACCATTTGGTTCTGGCGAACTAGCCTGTTTGGGTGAGCTGATTGGTTCAGCCGAACCAGCCCAACTCAACCACTTCGCGCACACGCACGCCGGTTTGCACTCCTTACTCCTATTCAATTCTTGTTTTTCTGGTGTTGCCACATTTCAATACTTGAACCTTGCACAAATCATCTAAAAGAAACGTTCTCGGTTTTCTTTCATGCCATGAATTGTGCCTTTTGTTCATTTCAAATTAAGTATCCACATGCCTGTGAAATCTTTCAAGTTAGGATCCCCTGGTCTATGTTGTAGATGTTTGTGACATGTCTTGATAAAACAAACCACCTGTTCATTCCATCATTCGGGAGAATTTATCTTGAAAACTTAAAACTATACCCTATCCTTTCATCCTATTGTAACACCCAAAAATTGCCCATTTAAAATTTTTTACTAATTAATTTCTTTTATTGAATTTATCATATTTAATATAGGTTAAAAAAATTATTTATAAATATTAAAATCAAATATAAGTTGTAGAAATAATTTTGTCGCATTCATGCTGCTGCACTGTGTTTTGTTCGATAGTAAATTAAGTTGGATTTTAAATTCTGTTTAAATTCGAATTTAATTTGCATTTGTTTGAATCCTAGAAAAGTTATTCTAAGCCGAGTCCACTTCCCCCCCCCCCTCAACTCCTCCCTTGGCTCGCTTACGCTCCCCCAACTTCTCTCCCGAACCGGCCCAACACCCCCTTCCCTTTCCTCCTGGCCCAACTCCCTTCCCTCCTCTTTTCTTTCCCTGCTGAGGCCCAATCACACCTCGGCCCAGAACGGCCCAACCCCGCGCCCCCTCTCCCCCACGCTCCAACCCACCTGTCGGATCCTCCCCCTACCTTCCTTCTCTGCCGCGCGAATGATGCCCGATGGCAAGTCCCGCCGGCCGAGCCTCCCGCGCGGCTGTGGGCCCCTGCGAAACACCATGTGAAGCTTCCCCGAAGCTTCGTGCCGCCCCCTTTCCTTCCTTGGCCCGCGCGTGCTGGGCAAGCTCCTCCCCGCAAGGAAAGCGCCGCCGGCCACCAATTTCCCCCCAATCCTCGGCATGGACGCCAAGGCCTCCCCCGGGCTATAAAAGGTGACCCCCGCACCCCCTAAGCCTCACCCAGCCATCGCCAGGCACTCCCAAGCCCCAGCGCCTCTCTCCCCGCTTAGCGCCGCCCCCCCCACCCTCGGTCTCGACCGCCGCCGCCGACCCGCTACTCCGGCGCCGCTCCGGTCGAATCTGCCCCACCAGGAGCCTCGCTAAAGGGAAGGATACTTCCCGGCCACTTCCCGCCTTCTCTTTCCCCCCCTAGCGCCCCAACCGCCTCGCCGGAGCTCCGCCACCGTGGTTCGCCGTCGTTGGCCGTCCCACCGCGAAATCCTTGACTTGAACCCCTGGTAGCACTCCCCATGCTCCTAGCTTCCTTCCTGATGAGCTCCCATCCCTATTGGAGGCCGGTGGCTTGACTTCGAGCTCATTCCGGCGAGTCCCCGCCGCGTGCAGTGGCGGCGCCACTGTTCCCTCCTCCCCGCCGGTGACCCATACCCCCAAGCCGATCTGGATCGGCACCTGTGAGTCGCGCCCCCAAGTCAACCCCCCCCCCATAACGGTCAGCGCTGGCACTTTTCTAAAAGTGCCCCTCCACTTTCTTGCATTCAACCTGTAGTCCACCCCCTATTCAAAATATTTTGCATCCAGGTCCTGTTTCTTCTGAAAAAACCCCCTGAGCTTTTAAATATTAGGGCCCACCATCCAGACCTAGTTTATTTACGAGTAGGTTCCTGTAGTCTTATATAAAATTATATTTAGGTCCCTTTTTTCTTTCAAATAAGCCCCTAGAAACTTTTAAAACTTGCCAGCAGGTCCCTGGAACTTAGAAAATCCATATCTTTTCCGTTCTAGCTCCAATTTGGGTGATTTTCGCGTTCATGTGTTTGTAATGAAGCGTGGATTTGTTTTAAAACCTTTTCATGTGATGTTTCTATTGTTTGGTGTACTTTTCTAATAGAATTATATTTGTTTGCATGTATTGGTATGCGTGTATGTTTGTATGGTGCTTCATGTCCAGTCGGTGAGCCGTTAGCTTTGGTGTTCGAGTTCGTGGAGGACTTTCCGGAGCAGGACTCAACGCAGCAGCAGCCTTTCGAGGAAGGCAAGTTATAGCATGGACAATCCTTGCTACCTAAACACACCCTTTACAATTATTTAATTCCATATGCATGTGTCTAATTTACTGTCCCATTAAGGTTGAACCTAGTTTTGTATATCCTGTTCCTTTGATAACCTTGGGTTTATGCATTGGGTAGAATCTTTGCTACGCGCAGCTACTGTCACCAATGTTTAATTGTTAATGTTGATCTAATGGTTCACTTTAATGATAATGATAAAACTTGCTTTTTAGCAACATGGTTTAGGAAACTGGGGCATGTGCTGTGTGCTTTGCTCCAGTGTCTCTCCCTAAGGTCCGGTTCTTAAAGAGGCAACCCAGGAGCCTGTCGCCACCGCTAGAACTATTATGGCCCTGGTCTTGGTCAAGTAACTTGTACGTCTCTAACTTGTCATTGGTTACTATTGGGGCTAACAGCGTTAGTGGACACCAGGTGAAAGGGTGTTTCTTGATTCGACCGGGGACGGGTGATCTGTCGGCTATGCCCCCGTGAGGCACAGTCCCGTGCTGGGAGTCCCCGCGATAGGGAACTCCACACGTTGTGCATGGATGGGTGTGATGCCCGCGTGTTGGATGCCATTGACCCCCTCATGGTGTGACTCCGTGAGCGTACGTCAATCCTGGTGCCTAGGGTCTCACCGCCTTGTTAAACTAGCGGCTATTGTCTTGTTAGGGTGTCTTGTGAAAAACTTTGTAGCATCTCTATGCCGTCACACCTCGGAAGTGTTGATGTGCGTGGTTGGGTGCAAAGTTCCTTTGAACTTTTACGCGACTGGTGGGTAAAGGGCGAAACCTCTGCAGAGTGTACAATCTATCATGGTAGCCTTGCTCAGGGTCACGAGCAGCCTGAAAGCTTTTTTATTAGAACATGATGTCTATTTGTGCTTAATGTCACTTCTACTTTATTTAATTGGGTTGCAACTGGGTTTCACATACTTGTAGTAACTTGGATCATGCTAAAATGAATCAACTAAAGTTGCTAATGCAGTTAAGCCATGTCCAGCCTTATTTTGAGCCTTCATGTACCCGTGCTATAATTGCTAAGTAATTGTTTTACTTACACCTGCTATTATTCAACAAAATTCCGGATGGGTACCAGATTGGGCTGTGCATGAGTCTGCTGCCGAGTTCCCTGAGGACCTACCGTACTTTTGAGTTGTGCTCTCCCAGTCAGAGTCCCTGTGGACTACGGCTCCGCTCTAGTTGAGAGTTATAAACTTTCACTGTAATAATCATTTATGATATACTCTGATGTAAACTATTTTATTTCAAGCATTTGTTCTGTTTATCATATTTGTTCGTTGTATGTGTTCTGTGGACTTCCTGGGCACACATATGGCCGCATTCGGGTTTTGTGAAAATCCGGGTGTGACACCTATGCATACAATCTACCTTCTTCCACTTCACACACTTGCTTGAGAGATTATCCCCTGAAAAAGCTTGTCTTGACCGGTATAATGTCTTGTTGAATTTTGAGTCTCTAGAGATAGTCCTGTTGCCTAGATCATTTGCAAGCATATATCTATCATTAGAGTTGCATTAGAAGCCCACATGCCTTGGTGATACCCTAGAAAAAAATATAAATAAAGGACTCATGAAAGTCCAATGATTTGAAAAGAAAGAATTCCCAAAAAGGGAAAGAAGAAAAAAAAAGAAAAGGGGTCACGAGGCTGAGGACCAACAATGAACTCTTCATCTCAAACTTGCAAATTGATCTAAGGCAATTGACACACCTCCAGGAACCAGTCTTTGACTCGACAGAAATATATGTCTTGATAAGATCACCACCTGAGAGACAAAGAAAAACACATAAAGAGAGAGTGAGTGAAAAGTAGTGACTCTAGAGAGTGTGAGAATACTAAGGAAGAAAGGACAAGGGTCGTTTATTTTCAAAAATTAGAAAACCCCGAATGCAGGATGACCAAGATGGATCTTGTTGTAAGAGCCGTTCCGTTCATCAACCGCCCAAGACCCAGGGAGTTGCCACTTCCAATCCACAGGTATGGAGAAAGGTTTGAAATAAACAATACACATTTGTTCATATCATGAAAGAACCCTTACCTTAGTCATGCTCTTGATTTAATTCTTTACTCAGGACGAGCAAAGATCTATGTTTGGGGAGCTTGTTGGCGGTCGTTACGGCCTGCTTTCCGACCTCCAACCGAGTATAAAATAAACACAATGGAACCATACACCATAGCTATAGGACTTATTGCTAACTATTTCCACGAGTTTTGGTGGTTATCCACCGTGCAGGTACAAAATGGAGAAACACGGGCTACAAGGGTCAGAATTGATCAATCTGGCCAGATGACACGATTCGGCCGGTTAGCCCCTTTAGGCGTACCTGACGTGGAGCACGAGCGAAAGGCCATCCACGTCAGCAACGACCGAGCCTACCATGTGGACCATTGCCATGTCACCTCTGGGCTAAGACAACCTGAAGTACATGAATATGACGCAGCCCAGAAGGTCCAGGAGAGAGAGGCGGTGCAGGGGAGCGTTGCTGGGCCAAAAGCCCAGTTCGGCCGAATCCTACAATTCGGCCGAACCGCCCCCCAGCAGAACACCGCCTCCCAGCAGCTGATCCAGGCCATAGGGAGCTAAGGCGGTGCACGTGGTAGTTTGGCCAAACTCCCTGGTTCGGCCGAACCGGAGGATTCGTCCGAACAGCCCGGCACCGCCTCCCAGCTGCCTTGGCTGCCACTCTATCTCCCACCGTCCTTGCTTGCTATAAATTGAAGCCTCCAGCCCCTGCAGAAAACACACAACACAAGAGGAGAGTCCCTTAGCAAAGCTCTGCCACTTTCATACATAGAAGATAGGGAGAGATGAGAGGAGAGCGTCCCGGAGAGGAGCCGGACTATCGGCCCCTCTTCACGTTGTACCTCTACGGATGCGGCTCAGCTTCGAGTGACATCCGGGTCGTGTTTGGTAACTCCTGTATCTCTCTCTGATTAATTGAGCATTCAGTTCATAGTTTTATATGCTTGCTGGTTCTTTGTTCAATGCTTAATTGATTGGTATAATTGTATACAAGTTGCTTGGCTTGGGTGCTTATCTTTCTATAGGAGATAAGTATTAGTTGACTAGTGTAGGCGCGGTGCCAAGACTTGAGGCTAACTTAGTTTGCCCCTTTGTAGCCCATCACGTTCGTCTCGGCTTGTAGGATCCCCCAGTGCAGGATAGATCACACCCCTTTCTCATCCCTTTCTTTGTGTGGTAGGTTTTGTTGTCCCAAAGCAAGTATCTGTTGTACCTTCTGACCCGCTCAGTTAATCTATAGAGTGCTTCTACCAGGCTCGTGCCCTCTCGACCCTCTTATCATGTTTCTTCCCTTTTTGTTGTTGTCATCCACTTCATCCACTCCATCCCATTACCCTTGGACAACTTCGTTTAGAATTAGTTCACTTCTCGTTCCCCGTCGAAATCGATACCTTGGAATACTCATGGGTGAAAGCTACATCGGTATCCGTCCGCTTGCGGATTTGTCTGTAGGCCATAAGGAGTGCCAACAGTCACTTGTATTCCATCTGGGTTGGTTAGGTGTACTATTTTGTCAACACAACCTATGAGACCATTGTGTAGGCTTAACTAGTCCATTCCAATGATCACGTCTATTCCCTTAGACTTAAGTACTACTAAGTCTGCTGGGAACTCTACCCCACTTAAAATGATCCTTATCTGTAAACAACCCAATTGACATTTAATGTCACCTCCAGGCATTCGGGTTAATATGGGTATTTTTAGTAGTATTGTAGGTATGTTGTGCTTTTCCACAAAACTTGACGATATGATTTAATGTGATACTCCAGAATCAAATAATATTGTTGCCAAGACTGAGCTGACTAGGAACTCACCGAGCACTACTCCTTATGCATCATGAGCCTCCTGCGCGTTGATGTGGTTGACGTGGGCTCATAAAAAAGACTGTTGGGGCTGCTTCATCTGCTGGTTGTTGTTGTTGCCAGTGTTGTTGTTACGGACAGGAACACGGTTGGCTCCAGATAAGACTGCCTTGGGTCCATTCACTGAGTTGGAGTAGGCTGATGCAACAGGCTTCTTGGCATACGGACAGTTGGCGATGTAGTGCCTTGTCTCATGGTACTCGAAACAAGCTCTAGCATTGTTGTTGGTGGTGGCTTGGCTAGTATGTGGGGCCTTCATGGTGTTCTGGCTTCAGTATTGTGTGTTAGGGACTTGGGAGCCTGTAGCCTTAGAGTGAGTCCTATATTGCCTAGGGTTCTAGGACCTGGGTGCAGGGTGGCTGAAACTCCTCGGCTTCTGGAAACGGTCCTGCTGGCGGCCCTTACTTTCCAGAAACATCCACTTGTTGTTCTTCCGCTCTTCTGCTTTGGCCCTTTCTCTGAGGATGGCCATGTTCATCAGAGTGTTGAAGTCTGGTTAATCTGAGGGGTAAGCAGGGTCTGAAGTTTCGGGTTCAAGCCTTTCTTGAACATGTCCTACTGTTGGCACTCCTTACGGCCTACAGATAAATCCGCAAGCGGACGGATACCGATGTAGCTTTCACCCGGGAGTATTCCAAGGTATCGATTTCCAAAGAGAACGAGAAGTGGACTGATTCTAAACTAAGTTGTCCTAGGTAGATGGAATGGAGTGAATGGTATGGATGAGGTGGATGACAACAACAAAGAGAGGATAGGAGTGATAGGAGGGTAGAGAGGGTACGAGTCTGGTAGAGGTATTCTACTGATTGATTGAGCAGATCAGAGGGTACAGATAGATACTTGCTTCGGGACAAGGGAACCGGTGGACACACAGAAATGGATGAGAAGGGGTGCCACTATTTCCCAACTGGGGTATCCTACGGACCGGAACTAACGTGATGGGCTACAAAGACCGGAAGGGCTGTCACTACCTTACGGCTACCACCTCCGTTGCGACGGGAATAAACTAAGTTAGTCTCAAGTATAGGCACCACGCCTACACTAGTCAACTAATACTTATCTCCTATAGAAAGATAAGCACCCAAGCTAAGCAACAAGTATACAGTTATACCAATCAACTAAGCATTGAACGAAGAACCAACAAACATATAAAAGTAAGAACTGAATGCTCAATTAATCAGAGAGAGATACGAGAGTTACCAGACAAGACCCGGATGTTACTCGAAGTGAAGTCGCATACGTAGAGGTACAGCGGGAAGAGGGGCCGACACTTCGGCTCCTCTCCGGGACGCTCACCTCTCCTCTCTCCCTATCTCTACTAATACAAGTGGAAAACTAACAGTGCTTCGCCTGCACTCTACTCTTGTGTTGTGTGTCTTGTAGGTGACCAGGGGCCTCAATTTATAGTGGCCAAGGACGGTGGGAGGCAGAGTGGCAGCCAAGCCAGCTGGGAGGCGGTGCCGAGCCGTTTGGGCGAATCTCCTGGTTCGGGCGAACCAAGGAGTTCGGCCAAAGTGCCACGTGCACCGCCTCAACCCTCTACGGCCTTGATCTCTCCTCTAGGTCGGTTCTGAGGCGGTGGAGCCAGTTCTGGCAAACTGGGGGGTTTGGCCGAACCCGGGAAGTTCGGCCGAACTGACCTCTGCGCCGCCTTCGTCCCTCCCATGTGTTGGATCACCTCCTGGGTCGGTGGGTAGGTCGGTTCCTCGGTCTGGGCGGAGGCCTTCTGGTGGACTGACGGGCTTCGGTCGAGATGGACTTGGGCCTCTCCCGTCTTCCGGTCCACTAGGTTCATAGACGGAGTTTGGTCGAATCATGGGATTCGGCTGAACACATATTTTCTTATGCTTTTTGCCTCAACTCTGGTCATGTGCCTCCTGGAATCGAATAAACACCAAAACTCATGGAAATGGTTAGAAATAAGTCCTATAGATATGGTGTGTGATTCCATTGTGTTCATTTTATACTTGGTTGGAGGTCGGAAATCGGTCTGTAACGACCGCCAACAAGCTCCCCCAAGCTTAGCTCTTTGCTCGTCCTCGAGCAAAGATAAAAACTTAGGCTCGGTGGATCAGGAGTTGCTACAATGTCATTTCTCTTGCAGGTAACTTTATAAACAACTAGTACTCAAATTTTTACTTGAATTACTAGCAAGGTATAATTCACCATTTTACCTATGGGGCTTATAGCAATCTCCTTATCTTGGGTGGTTGAAAGGATGAACAGGTTAACTTAGTTTTATTCCACTCTACTCTTTTCAGGATCGTATCTCGGCGTTTTTCACCCTTTTGTGAAAAGATAAATTGTTCCTCATTGGCTCACTCAATCGCTCAAGTGTATTTGAATCCTTACCAAAGGCTTTGCCTTCTTTTCATCCTAACATCTAATTTGGCTTTTTGTGTGGCTCAGGGACAAAGAATGAAGGCATACAAGCATCTTATATTTTGCTAAGTCAAAGACCGGATCTCTGAGGAAACAAATCATACCTTAAGATCGAGAAGTGCAAGTGTGTGGGATATATGGAGTGGAATATGGTGGGATGGAATATGGTGGAATGGAATATGGTGGAGCTCCTTGGGATGAATCTCCCTCTCCTTGATTTATTTTCGAGAACATGGGCTATCTTTTATTCTCAAATTTTTGCCATGCCACTTGACATGCTTTTCTCTTTTTTTTTCTCTTTCTTTTTGCTATGCTTTTCTTTTTCTTTTTATTTTTGCCATGCTTCTTTGACATGCTTTTCTTTTTGCATAGCCCATGTCTCTATCAAGAATATTTGGAGAGGGAAATCATAGAACATGAAGCATTTTATTTTTGTGGATGGATGATGGAAAATGTTTGCTAACTCCAGTGTAGGAATTGCAAGTGAGAGGTGGTGTGTGTACGTGGATCTCGATCTCTAAGAATATGAAAGCTTCACTCAAAGGTCACAACAATTTGACAAAGCTCACTAAGATAACAAGCAGCATATGAGTAGAAAGTTTGAAACTAATCCTATCATATGGCTCTGGTAGGAATGTTTGACCAATGAGGAACTTTGTTTTGAAAACATAAACATCCGAGATTTGCACCATACTAAGAATAGAAATAGAGTTCAACCAAAGTCTCACTATATCAATCCCCACAACAACCTAGACTTGGAATAAAGCATGTGCTCCCACAAGGTTTTCAGGTTCATTTTTACTCATGCCAAATAACTCAAGCATAGTCAAGCAACTAGTTGCAACAAAGTACTAGCAAAATTAATGACAGAGCAACCATTCATCATTTCCAAAGTGAGAGGCATATGATTCATTCCATGCATGGTTGAGAGTTAATTTTATTCAAGGGAAGTATTTTCAATTGAATGACCAAAGTACTGAGTAATTCGGAATGTACCTGATGGGGGTGCTCCCCCAAGCTTGGACTCTTCACTGATAGGGATTCAACCTTGAAAGGTACTGAGTCAGCTGGTTGGCCTGCTCGTTCTCGTCCTGTTCCTCCACTGTGTCATGCCTGTACTCATGTATCTTTTCGTTAAACAGGGCAATCTCCGGTTGGATCAAATGCACCAACCGGAGCGACAATTTTATTCATTCTGCATTCAACTCTTATTTTATTTATTCATCAAGCTAAGGTTGGAAAAAAAATATTTGGAAGGGAAATAATTAGAGCACCTCCTAAACAATGATTTGAGCAAAGGGAAATTGAATTGGAAAATAAATTGAAACTAATGGTGCTCTACAGGATAAAACCACATGACATCTACTCTATAGATGGATCGTGAAGGTCTAGATGTTACGTGGCTTTGGCGAGCCTCTTAAATTTTGTTGTGGGTGCTTGGCAGAGGACATTGATCTTGTCATCCTTGTCCATCTACCAAGGCTCGCCTTCGATGACCTTCTCACCGAGATTGTTAAATTTCTGGTGTGTTTGCACCAGATCTCTAATCAGGCTCTTCATCCATGGGCTCCTCTTCTTCCTCCTCCTCGGGATGTTCAATAAGAAGGCTTTATGGGTTTTGACAGTTTTGCTCGTGATACTATTGGAGAGGGAACCCCTGGGTTTGGAAAGGTCTTTGGATAAGGATTGGGTGGTCATGGCGGCTGGAAAATGTGAACACTTGGTCGTGTTCGGGAAAGTGATGGAGGATGGTTTCTGACTTGAGATCGACAAGCAGCTTTCCCAACATTTCCTAGCGACTTCGAGACAAGATGGGATAGAGATAGGATCAAGGGTCCAAAAGGACGCTCAAGGGGCAAAAGAGGTCTCCTTCGGTCGAACCAACATGGTTTGGCCGAATTGTCCTAATTTGCCCAAACTAGAGTGGTCTAGTTTGCCCAAAGTGCTTCAGTGAGTCTATCTCTCTAGTGCCTACCCATCTCATTGACGGTCTTTACAGAGTGTTCTTGATCTTCAGCTTGACCACTAGCTTGGGGGTGTTAAGGTGTGGCTATAAAATGTGGCTCCCCCAAGCTTAGATATTTCCGGGAGTCAATGAGATGGGAGCCCCTATGACTAGCCCAGGGACGCCAAAGCGAGGAAAGATGTTTTCATGGGTCATTTGCTCAGCGTGCCTAGTGGCTGCGGATCGATAGGGCTTGGCTTCTACCCAGTTAGAGACGCTATCTATGGCTACCAGAATAAACTCGTAGTTCTCTGAGTTAGGGAAAGGACCCATGGGGTCTATTCCCCTTACATCAAAGATTTCTACTGAATATTACTGGTGAGTGGCTTCGCATCTCTTTCCCGTGTTTCTGGCAGTGTGGGCATCACTTGCTAAGTTTTTTAGCTTCTCCATATTGCCAGACCTTTATTCTGAACACTCCATAATGTCCTTCAGAAGGTGCTCCATGATATCTCTCCCAGGTTTTATGTTCCTCAGGTGCAGGCATGCATCGTCTGAGTCCATTTTGTATCCAGAAGAGATACAGGTTGTCCCATAGGTGATGTCTGCTCTCATAAACTAATCTTTTCCTATTTTCACCTGATGGGAGGTACCTTAACACCATGAAGTCAACTATGGTGGTGTACCACGGCTCTAGTGTTGTGGCCTTGAGGAGCGTATCACCCGGTAAGAAAATCGGTGATGGGAAGATCAAACGGGACTTGTACCCGAGACAAAACCAGCGGATGAGTCTTGGGTTCGCATCCTTTTTGGTTAAAAGGTACTTCAAAGCAGCATGGTCCGAATAGACTATGACCTTTGCCCCAACTAGGTAGGACCGGGATTTGTCTATTACAAACAAAACAGCTAAGAGTTTCTTTTCCGTGGTTGCGTAATTGAGCTGGGGCCAGTGAGCATAATGCTTCTTGTCCTTGGTTTGGCCCACAACAGCTCCTATGGCAAAATCGCTCGTATCACACATGATTTCTAGTGGAATGCTCTAGTCATGGGACTGAATGATGGGAGCAAAACTGAGTGCTTTCTTGAGGGCGTGAAAGGAAGAATGGCACTCTTGATCAGAGACGAGAGGGGTTTCCTTGGCTAAGAGATTGGTCAACGACCGGGCTATTTGAGAGAAATTTTCGATGAAACACCTATAAAGCCCGGTGCGGCCAAGGAAACTACGAATCCCCTTTAATCATGGGAGGTGTAGGCAGAGGATCGAATTAGGGAGTATGACAAGGGAAGATGATCGCCTCTGGCTTTAAATCTAATCTTTCCCCGGTCAAAGACGAATCTCCGTGACAATTGCCTAGCGACCCCAAGATAAGATGAGACAGGGATATGATGTGTATGAAGGTTAGGAGTAATCCCTTTGAAATCTTGGATCGAGTGTCCTGAGACTGATCGATCCTCCTCCAGGACCGTGGAAGTCGGTTGGGTTCCAGGGGGTCTGCCACTGATGGTCACTAGAGTGTATTCGTCCTTAAAGAGAGAAGCGTACTTCAGTCTAGAGGAAAGAGGCTTAGGCTCGATTGGAGGATGAATTTCTTCTTCCTCCATAAGGAATTGGGCATCTTCTTCTAGGAAAGGTTGCTCTAAGTATATCAAGGATGTTGACATGACCTCCTCTTTAGGATCAGGATCGGGATCTGCCTCTATAGGTGTGTTCAAGGAGTAGAAACAAGAGACTGGGACGAGTTCTTCTCCGATCCTAAGCTCTAGCTGGATTATTGGTGAATTTTCTAGGATTTTCATGATTGGCCTACCAATAAAGATGGAATAAGTGGAATTTTCAGGTAGGTCAAAGATATGGAAATCCAGGAAAAGTTCAGGGTCGTTAATCTTAACGGGTATGACCCGCAAGATCCCTAAACAGTCGAGGACCCTTCCTGATATGAACCTTAGATGTTTCTGAGATGATGACCATGGTTCATCGGGAAGTTGGGCTCGCACTAAGGAGCTAGAGATTATGTTGATTCCGAGGTTCGGGTCATACCCGAGTTCTTTGTCCATGCCCATAACTTCACAAAAGATTGTTCGGATTCTCTTGGGCATTTTAACTACCTCGGTCAAGGCTTCCGCCTCGTCTAGCCATTCCCGACTCTTGATGGCAGAGAGGCGGCCTAAGTACTCTCTTTGTTATTCTAATGCTTCCTTGTCAGGGGGTGGATCTTTTTGCTCTACACATTGTTCCCGTGGGAAACTTATGGCACAGTCGATGTCATCGAATAGATCATCGTCAAAATCGTAGGGAGTGGTGTAGAGTGGATGATGGTAGACCAGGCTAGAGTAAGGTTGTGGTTCGAATTGAGCATCGGGTTCTGATGGAATGGAAGAGCTGATAGATTTGGATTGTTGGTGTTCGTTAGGTTTAGGCTGCTTCTTTTCTTCATCGGGGAGTTCGTCATAGACTCCAGTGTAGGGAGTGTCATCTAGGATACGCTCCAGGACTATCCTCGCTTCACTGGGAGTCAAATGAAAAAATGACCCTTTTGAAGCAGAGTCCAAGAAAGTGGTGGCTACGGGACAGAGGCCAAGGCTGAAATGTTGGAGAATGATAGGTTCATATAGGCCTAGGTCTGGTCCGGATGCCAAGATTTGCTTGAAACGAGCCCAGGCAGCTCCTAACGACTCTCCCTCTAACTGCTTAAAGGTAAGAACTTCGATTCGGAGGCTAGCTACCTTGCTGATTGGGAAGAAATTTAGACAGAATTTTTCGCTAAGAGTCTCCCAACTCCCTTCCGTAGTACTGATAGCCAGAGAGTACCATTTCTTCGCTCCTCCCGTTAATGAGAACGAGAATAGCTTCCATTTGAGTGTCTCTTGTGTCATGCCCGCAATGGTCAGGCTCGAGCAGAGTTGCTCAAACTCGCGCAAATGCGCGTATGGATTCTCGGCCTTCGTTCCTGAGAACGATTGCTCACAAACCATGGCTATGAAGCCGGGACATAGCTCATAGCCGGGTGTGGATATGGGATGTGATGAAGGTAGTGGCTCCAAACAATCGCCCGTTGGAGCCGAATGTTAACGTAAGGTGAGGGTGGAATCCATATGATGGATGATGGTGGGATACACGGACAACTTAGGTTCGGAATCAGAACAGCTACCGGTCCCCGGCAACGGCGCCAGAAAACTTGTTGGCACTCCTTACGGCCTACAGATAAATCCGCAAGCGGACGGATACCGATGTAGCTTTCACCCGGGAGTATTCCAAGGTATCGATTTCCACGGAGAACGAGAAGTGGACTGATTCTAAACTAAGTTGTCCTAGGTAGATGGAATGGAGTAAATGGTATGGATGAGGTGGATGACAACAACAAAGAGAGAAGAGGAGTGATAGGAGGGTAGAGTGGGTACGAGTCTGGTAGAGGTATTCTACTGATTGATCGAGCAGATCAGAGGGTATAGATAGATACTTGCTTCGGGACAAGGGAACCGGTGGACACACAGAAAGGGATGAGAAGGGGTGACACTATTTCCCAACTGGGGAATCCTACGGACCGGAACTAACGTGATGGGCTACAAAGACCGGAAGGGCTGTCACCACCTTACGGCTACCACCTCCGTTGCGACGGGAATAAACTAAGTTAGTCTCAAGTATAGGCACCACGCCTACACTAGTCAACTAATACTTATCTCCTATAGAAAGATAAGCACCCAAGCTATGCAACCAGTATACAGTTATACCAATCAACTAAACATTGAACGAAGAACCAGCAAGCATATAAAAGTAAGAACTGAATGCTCAATTAATCAGAGAGAGATACAAGAGTTAATAGACAAGACCCGGATGTTACTCGAAGTGAAGTCGCATCCGTAGAGGTACAGCGGGAAGAGGGGCCGACACTTTGGCTCCTCTCCGGGACGCTCACCTCTCCTCTCTCCCTATCTCTACTGATACAAGTGGAAAACTAACAGTGCTTCGCCTGCACTCTACTCTTGTGGATTGTGTCTTGTAGGTGACCAGGGGCCTCAATTTATAGTGGCCAAGGATGGTGGGAGGCAGAGTGGCAGCCAAGGCAGCTGGGAGGCGGTGCCGAGCCATTCGGGCGAATCTCTTGGTTCGGGCGAACCAAGGAGTTCAGCCGAAGTGCCACGTGCACTGCCTCAACCCTCTACGGCCTTGATCTCTCCTCCAAGTCGGTTCTGAGGCGGTGGAGCCAGTTCGGGCGAACTGGGGGGTTCGGCCGAACCCGGGAAGTTTGGCCGAACCGACCTCTGCGCCGCCTTCGTCCCTCCCACGTGTTGGATCACCTCCTGGGTCGGTGGGTAGGTCGGTTCCTCGGTCTGGGCTGAGCTGGAGGCCTTCTGGTGGACTGACGGGCTTCGGTCGAGATGGACTTGGGCCTCTCCCGTCTTCTGGTCCACTGGGTTCATAGACGGAGTTCGGTCGAATCACGGGATTCGGCCGAGCACATCTTTTCTTATGCTTTTTGCCTCAACTCTGGTCATGTGCCTCCTGGAATCGAATAAACACCAAAACTCATGGAAATGGTTAGAAATAAGTCCTATAGCTATGGTGTGTGATTCCATTGTGTTCATTTTATACTTGGTTGGAGGTCGGAAATCGGTCTGTAACGACCGCCAACACCTACCTCTTCTCATCCTTTTCCACTTCTTCTGGTGCGTAGCGGGCTAGCTCCATGAACTGGTAAGTGTTGACGGTCATTACAGCCTGACTTCCGACCTCCAACCGAGTATAAAATGAACAAAATGGAATTATTCACCATAGCTATAGGGCTTATTTCTGATCATTTGCACAAGTTTTGGTGTTTATTCGATTCCAGGAGGCAGATGACTAAAGTTGAGGCAAAAACCACATGATGGGTTTGGTCGAATCCCGAGATTCGACTGAACTTCGTCCGTGAACCCGGTATGGACCATGACATGAAGACGTACAACCCATCAGTACCCCGGGCTTGGATGGACCACTATGACTGCCATCAACGTGAACACAGTCGACCGAAACTCTAGAAAAGCCCAAGTCTGAAGCCCATCAGTGCAACCAAAGGCTTACAACTCAACCCAAACCAAGAAACCAACCTGTGAACCACCTTAGGAGCTGAACTGGCACGTGGGAGGGCAAAGGAGGCACAGAAGGTGGTTCAGCCAAACTCCACGGGTTAGTCTAAACACCACCTATTCGCCTGAATCATCCCGCCGCCTCAGAACCGACCCTGAACACGGATCCAGGCCATAGGCTTGAGACGGTGCTTGATGGCAGTTCACCCGAACCACAGGGTTCGGCCGAACCGGCATCTTTGGCCGAAGTGCACGGCACCGCCCCTAAGGTTGCTTGGCCGTTGCTCCACTTCAAACTGACCCTGCTTGTTATAAATTGAGGGCTCCAGCACCTGCACAAGACACAACACAAGAAAAGAGTTCATTGTTGGCGGTCGTTACGGCACGTTTTCGACCACCAATACTCAGGAATAAAAGAGGATATATGTGACATTCCATGTACTTAGGTTTAATTCTAATAAACTTCCACAAGTTTTGGTGAGTTTCACTTGTGCAGGTACAACAATGAGAAATACGTGCTATAGGGGTTGGAAATGACTGATTCGGCCGAACGACTCCGTTCGGCCGGTTACCCCTCTTAGCCGTACACGACATAAAGCACAACCGCGAGTCGTCCACCTCAACGATGACCAAGCGATGACGACACATGACACGTGGGCAACTGCCACCTCATCCTTGGGCCAACATAACATGAAGTACATCACTAGAAGCCAGGCCATGGAGGTCCAAGACCAAAGGCGGTGCTGGGGAGGCCGGCAATGGGCCAAGCCCAATTCAGCCGAAGCCAGGCCTTTGGCTGAACCGACCCCATCACCAGGAAGCGACCCAGGAGTGCATCCAGGCCGAATCTCCAGGGGGCACCCCCTGGTTCCCTTGGCCGCTACTCCTCTCCACCGCCTTGGGACACCTATAAATGCAGTGGCACTTCACTTGTAACACACACACCAAGCCAAGGAGCTCTCATTTCCTCTTCTCTCTAGTAGAGTTAGGATTGTTTAGTTGGGAGTTAGAGTTGAGTCGAGCTGTGCCTCGGAGGTTCTAGAGTCGTCTTTAGAAGCTCTGGTATAAGGTCTTGTATCTTTTCCTTTCCTTTTGTAAACTTTGAGTTATCAATATAAAGTTATCTTTATCACTTTGCCTCTGTTATTTATAGCTTGCTTCTACTTTATCCTAGTTGCATCTATATCATGTTTAGACTATAGTTCGTTCTAGTTCTGGTGCTTCTAGATCTTGTTTATGTCTTTGTCTTAGCCGTTTCTTCGATCTTGCTCGATACTTGAGGTGAATTGTCACTAAGAGCATTGACAAGGTTGCTTGCTCTTGCTAGTGGAGTAAGTAGTTGTTGACTAGTGTAGGAGTGGTTCCTAGGCTAGCCAGTAACCTTAGTTTGCCCCTGAGTCTGTGGAGGTGGTAGTCGTTAGGTGGTGACAGCCCTATACGGCCTTTGTAGCCCATCACGTTCATCGTGGCTTGTAGGATCCCCTAGCGCAGGGTAGATGCCACCCCTTCTCATCCATTTCTGTGTGCCGTAGGCTCTGCTGTCCCAAAGTTAAGACATAGGTTTAACCTTGACATCTGAGTGCTGGCTCTATAGCCTCTGTATCTCTAACCCCGAGTGACATAGACAGATAAAATACCTAGGAATCCTCTATCTCTTCTTGTTGTCCTCCCAGCTATCTATTCCTTCTCTTCCCTATCTGAGCCTCCCTTGAGCTGTGTGTCATGGTATATCCACTCCTATCCAATACCATTATCCTCCATGTTGCTAGTCATGTACCCCTCTCTGATAGTCTCGAATATTTGTTTGCTAGTACTCTTGCCATAAGCATCCCTGCGGAAATATAAATTACGATACCTCGGAATACTCCCTGGTGAAGTGCTACAACGGTGATTGTGCGTGCTTGGAGAATATATATATATATTACTAAGCCATAAGGAAAACCACTGAAACGCTCCTTACCCCAGTACTGGGATTCTCAATGCTAATATTGGATCGTAAGAAGTGTGAACAAGCATTTTTGGCGCTGTTGCCGGGGAAGCAGTTGGCTAGATACTTTCAAACTTCTATCTCGAGCTATCTTAGCTGAGTATATCGCTACTCAAGCGGGTTTATATTTGCTCTGTTTCGTTGGTCTTGTGAAGCAGATCAGTGCATGACTGGTTTCCAACTATCATCAAACTTCCAAGAAAATCCTGAGTCTCTTGTGAGGAAAGTGCGACCCGGTGTTGTACCTCCTCAGAAGCAACTCATTCCGATGAGCCCAGTCTTTCCCGTTGTCATCACGGCTTCATCAAGGATGGCAAGAAAGATGATCCTCGAGTTCTCCGCTCCTTCGAGCGAGAACGTGCGTGTCGGACCAACTCCGCCAGTCGGAGATGGCAACTTCGAGCTCAAGCCAGCCCTCATCAACATGGTGCAGGCTAGCTCGTTCTACAGCAAGCCACACGAGGATGCCAACGCTTATCTTCAGCATTTTCTGGAGATTTGCAACACTTTCACCATACGCGGGGTAAGCATCGATGCCATTCACCTTCGTTTATTCCCATTCTCATTATTAGGCAAGGCAAAACAATAGTTTTATGCTAACTGTGAAGCCATAGACACTTGGGATAAGTGCACTAGCGCATTTTTGCTTAAATTCTTCCCGGTTGGGAAAACCAACGCCCTACGGAATAAAATTGCTAGTTTCCAGTAGTTAAAAGATGAAACAGTCCCGAAGGCATGGGATCGCCTCTAGGACTATATATCTACTTGTCCTCACCATGGTATGCAGAGTTGGTTCATCATCCCAACCTTTTACCACGGGCTTAGAAGCTTTGTCTGTGAGTATTTGGATGATGCTGCTGGAGGTTCTTTCTTCTCTATTGAGGAGAGTCGTGCAAAGGCCCTCATCAAGAAGATGGTCGAGAACCAAGGTTGGTCCGATGATCGAACCCAACCTCGGACACATGGAGTACATCAAGTTGAAGCTCTGGACATGCTCGCTGCCAAGATGTACCTTCTGATTAAGAAAATGGAGGCCCCTGCTCAAGAAATAGTATAAGCCATGGACGCTCACATGACTTGCAAGGTCTGTGGCAACGTTGGCCATTCGGGGAATCAGTGCCCCGAAACGCGAGAAGAAGCCCACTACGTCAACAACTCCAACAGCAATGGGTATCGACCAAACAACTACGACAATCAAGGCTGGAATTTGCGCCCAAACCTCCCATTTGAGAGGCCTCAACAAGGTAACAATTTCAATACCAGCAATTTCAATAATCAACCAGCTCTTAGAGATCTAGTGTTTGGCCAGGGTAAAATCACTGAAAATATCAATAAAAAGCTTGCTGCTAATGATAAAATCCTGGAAAGCATAGACTCTAGATTGGATTCATTCTCTTCTACCATGAAAAGTTAATTGAGCTCTAATAAAATGATTGGAACCCAAATTGCTCAATTAGCTGCAGCCATTCCTGTTACCGAGTCAGGGAAGATTCCGGGGCAACCCAAACCTTCCATTGAAACAGTAAATGCAGTCACTACGAGACGAGGTAAGGCGTCTCGTAGAACATATTGTGCTTGTCACGCAGGTATAGTCTCACGAGTCCAAGTATAAATACCACAAGGGGCACACCTGCCAAGAGCTGCTGTTAAAGCCATCACGAGGACACCTCCGAAAAAGAAGGAAGATCCTGGAGTGCCAATCATTCAATGTGCGATCTGGAATCATCGTGTTGATGATGCACTCTATGATCTGGGAGCCAGCGTCAACATCATGTCGAAGGTATTATTTAAAAAGTTACGCTATTCCACTTTGTCTCCTGCAAATGCCCAGGTACAACTGGCAGATTCATCGATCCGCTACCCCGAGGGAGTGATCGAGAATGTGCCGGTCCGAGTCAGGGAAGATTCCGGGGCAACCCAAAGCTTCCATTGAAATAGTAAATGCAGTCACTACGAGACGAGGTAAGGCGTCTCATAGAACATATTGTGCTTATCACGCAGGTGTAGTCTCACGAGTCCAAGTATAAATACCACAAGGGGCACACCTGCCAAGAGCTACTGTTAAAGCCATTGTTGGCGGTCGTTACAGCCCAAATCCGACCACCAAT
The DNA here is from genome assembly GCA_033239725.1 of Echinochloa phyllopogon. Taxonomy (NCBI): domain Eukaryota; kingdom Viridiplantae; phylum Streptophyta; class Magnoliopsida; order Poales; family Poaceae; genus Echinochloa; species Echinochloa phyllopogon. The sequence continues at coordinate 20,797,775 of BTCW01000016.1, forward strand.
ACTTGGGAATAAATGAGGCTTTATGCAACATTCCATGTACTTAGGTTTTATTTCTAATAAAGTTCCACGAGTTTTGGTGAGTGACACCTGTGCAGGTACAACTACGACAAATACGCGCTATTGGGGCCGAAAATGACCGAATCGGCCGAACGACTCCGTTCGGCCGGTTATCCCCCTTAGCCGTACGGGTCAGCGGGAGCCGTCCACGTCAAGCGAACACGACAAATGACATGAGGACGGCAGCCATCTCTTCCCGGGCCACGACCACATCACCTCTGGGCCATAAACACACGAAGCCAATCACTAGGAGGCAGCCCAGAAGGCCCACAGAGCAGAGGCGGTGCTGGGGAGGCAGGCCGCGGGCCAGGCCCAGTTCGGCCGAACTGGGGCCTTCGGCCGAACCGCCCCCGGCACCAGAACCGACTCCAGGGGCGAAATCCTGGCCCTTGGTGGCTAGGTCGGTGGATCCTACGTTCAGCCGAACCCCCTGGTTCGGCCGAACCGCCTCTCCTCGCCCGAATCAAGGGGGGATATTCCCTGGATGCCTTGGCGGCTACTCAGCCCCAAACCGACCTGTGCAACTATAAATAGAGGGTCACTTTCACTTGTAAACACACACCAAGCCAAGGAGCTCATTTCCACTTTCATTCTAGTAGAGTTAGGATAGTTTAGTTGGGAGTTAGAGTTGAGTCGAGCTTTGCCTCAGAGGTTCCGGAGTCGTCTTCAGAAGCTCTGTTAATAGCTCTTGTATCTTTTACTTTTCCTTTTGTCAGACATTGAGTATCAATATAGTTATCTTTATCACTTTGCCTTTATCATTTATATCTTGCTTCTACTTTATTCTAGTAGCAAATATATCTTGTTTAGACTATAGTCAGTTATAGTTCTAGTGCTTGTAGTCTTGTTTAAGTCTTTGTCTTGGCTGGTTCTTCGATCTTGCTTGATACTGGAAGTGAATTGTCACCAAGAGTATTGACAAGGTTGCTTGCTCTTGCTAGCAGAGTAAGTAGTCGTTGTCTAGTGTAGGAGTGGTTCCTAGGCTAGTCAGTGGCCTTAGTTTATTCCCGTCGCAACGGAGGTGGTAGCCGGGAGGTGGTGACAGCCCTTTCGGTCTTCGTAGCCCATCACGTTAGTTCCGGTCCGTAGGATTCCCCAGTTGGGAAATAGTGGCACCCCTTCTCATCCCTTTCTGTGTGTTCACCGGTTCCCTTGTCCCGAAGCTAAGACATTAGAGTTATCCCAGATCTCCTAGTGTTGGTTCTGTAGCCGCTGTATCTCTAAGCTAGAGTGACATAGGTAGATAAAGAATCCAGGAGTCCTCTATCTCTTCTCGTTGTCCTCCCAGCTATCTATCTCTTCTCTCCCTTACCTGAGTATCCCTTGAGCTGTGTGTCATGTATATCCACTCCTATCCAATACCGTTATCACCTGTCTTGTTTAGTTGTGTACCCTTCTCTGATAGTCTCGAATATCTGTTCACTAGTAATCTTGCCAAAGCTTCCCTGCGGAAATATAAATTACGATACCTCGGAATACTCCCAGGTGAAGTGCTACAGCGGTGATTCTGTGCGCTTGCAGAATATTTCTATATTTTACTAAGCCATAAGGAAAACCACTGAAACACTCCTTACCCCAGTACCAGGATTCTCAATTCTGATATTGGATCGTAAGAAGTGCCAACAGCCATCACGAGGACACCTCCGAAAAAGAAGGAAGATCCCGGAGTGCCAATCATTCAATGTGCGATCTGGAATCATCGCGTTGATGATGCACTCTGTGATCTGGGAGCCAGCGTCAACATCATGTCCAAGGTATTATTTAAAAAGTTACACTATTCCACTTTGTCTCCTACAAATGCCCAGGTACAACTGGCAGATTCATCGATCCGCTACCCCGAGGGAGTGATCGAGAATGTGCCGGTCCGAGTCAGGGGACATTACGTCTCTACGAACTTCGTTGTCCTTGACACGGGGAACGATTATTCGTTTCCCCTTGTGTTGGGCCGGCCATTTTTGAACACTACCCGGGCCAGGATTGACATGCATACAAGAGAAATCCTGGTCCATATTGTCACACCCGGATTTTCACGAAACCCGAATGCGGCCATATGTGTGCCCAGGAAGTCCACAGAATACATACAGTGAACAAATATGATAAACATAGTACAAATGCTCGAAATAAAATAGTTTACATCAGAGTATAACAATAATAATTATTATAGCGGAAGTCTATAACTCTCAATTAAGGCGGAGCCGCAGTCCACAGGGACTCTTACTGGGAGAGCGCAACTCAGAAATACGGCAGGTCCTCAGGGAACTCAGCAGTAGTCTCCTGATCAGCACAATCTGTTTACCCATCCGGGATTTTGTTGAATATTGACAAGTGTGAGTAAACAAATACTTAGCAAGTATAGCACGGGTATGAAGGCTCAAAATAGGCTAGACACGGCTTAACTGCTTTAGCATTTTTAGTTGGTTCATTTTAACATTTAACAAATTACTACAGGTGAATGAAACCCAGTTGTAACCCAATTAATAAGTATAAGTGACAATAATCATAACTAAACATCATCTTCTAATAAAAAAGGATCCAGGCCGCTCGTGACCTTGAGCAAGGCTATCATGATAGATTTTACACTCTGCAGAGGTTTTGCCCTTATCCCACCAGTCGCGTAAAAGTTCAAAGGAACTTTGCACCCAACCACGCAAATCAACACTTCCGAGGTGTGACGGCATAGGGACGCTACGAGGTTTTTCACAAGACACCCTAACAAGACAGTAGCCGCTAGTTTAACAAGGCGGTGAGACCATAGGCACCGAGGTCGACGTACGCCTACGGAGTCACACCATAAGGGGGTCGATGGCGTCCGGAGCGCGGGCATCGCACCCATCCATGCGCAACGTGTGGAGTTCCCCATCGCAGGGACTCCCAACATGGGACTGGGTCTAACGTCACCTAGCCGACGGATCGCCCGTCCTCGGTGGAATCCGGAAACACCCTTTCACCTTGTGTCCACTAACGTCGTTGGCCCCAATGGTAGCCACTGGCAAGCTAGAGCCGTGCAAGTTACATGACCAAGACCAGAGCCATAATAGTTCTAGCGGTGGCGACATGCTCCTGGGTTGCCGCTTTAAGAACCGGGCCTTAGGGAGAGACACTGGAGCAAAGCACACAGCACATGCCCCAGTTCCCTAAACCATGTTGCTAAAAAGAAAGTTTTATCATTATCATTAAAGTGAACCATTAGATCAAGATTAACAATTAAACATTGGTGACAGTAGCTGTGCATAGCAAAAAGTCTACCCATATGCATGAACCTGGGGATATCAATGGAACAGGATAATCAAAGCTAGGTACAACCTTAATGGGACATCAATTTAGACACATGCATATGAAATTAATTAATGTAAAAAGGTGAGTATAGGTACAACCTTACGGAGAGACACTAGAGCAAGGCACACAGCACATGCTCTAGCTCCCTAAATCAAGTTGCTAAAAAGCAAGTTTTATCATTAAAGTTGAAGTGAACCATTAAGTCAAAATTTACAGTTAAATGATGGTGACAGTAGCTGCGCATAGCAAGATTCTACCGATGTGCATAAACCCAAGGTTATCAAAGGAACAGGGTATACAAAACTAGGTACAACCTTAATGGGACAGTAAATTAGACACATGCTCAAGAAATTAAATAAGTGTAAAAGGTGTGTTTGGGTAGCAAGGATTGTCCATGCTATAACTTGCCTTCCTCGAAGTGCTGCTGCTGCTGCGAGTCCTGCTCCGGAAATTCCTCACCGAGCTCGAACTCCAAAGCTAACGGCTCACCGACTGGACACGAAGCACCATACAAGCATACACGCATACCAATACATGCAAACAAATAATATACTATTAGAACAGTACACCAAACAGTAGAAACAGTACATAAATAGGTTTTAGAAATAATCTATGCTTCACTACGAACACATGAGCGCAAAAATCACACTAATCGGAGCTAAAACGAAAAAGATATGGGTTTTATAAGTTCTAGGGACCTGCTGGCAATTTTTAAAACGAAAAAGTTTCCAGGTACCTAAACATAATTTTGTATAAAAACCCGAGGGCTAAGGCGTAAAAGAGCAGGGGCTGGACTGCGGGTTCTAAAATCTAAAAACTTAGGGGGTTTTTCGTTAAAAACAGGACCTACTAGTAATTTCTTTTGAATGGAGGTGGACTGCGGGTTGATTCAGGGAAACTTGGAGGGCTCTTTAGCAAATCTGCCAGGGCTGACCGTTATCCCGGGGATTGACTCGGGCTTGGACTCGATCTGCGTCGTCGGATCGAGATCCAAGGGTCAGGGGAGGTGGGGGAGGCGCGAGCCGCCGCCGGCGACCGGGGAAACGGCGGCAGGGCGGCGAAGCTTGCCGGAGAAGGGCCATCTCGAGCTAGAGGCCGCCATTCGAGGCGAGATCTAGCCTGACAGAGGGGGAAAAACGGCGGCGAGCAGAGGCGTCGGGGCTCCGGCGAGCTCGAGCGCGCGCTAGGGGGACGAGCGGGGGCGGGAGATGGTCGGGGGAGCTTCCTTACCCTTGATCAAGGCTCCTGACGGGGCGGATTTGACCGAGGCGGCGTCGGGGAGGAGCTCGACGACGGCCAGCGGATCGGGGCGGCGACGCTAGAGCGTGGAGCGAGGGGAGGCACTGGGGAGGGCTGGGGAGCTCGAGGAGGCTCGGTGGATGGCCTTGGGGTCTCGGTGGGGGGGTTTTATAGCGCCCAGGGGCCGTCTTGGCGTGCGGGGCACGAGCGGAGACGGCGGCGGCCAGCGGCTCTCCTTTCCATCACCGGGGAGGGCTTGCCAAAGGACGGAGCACCCTAAGAAGGAAGGAGGGCAGCGGGAAGCTTCGCAGCAACTTCGAGGGTGGCCCACTGGCGCGGGGAGGGCGCTGGGCGTCCGGCCGGAACGGCGCCGATCGCGGCGGTGAAGGGGGGCGCGCCGGGCGCGAGGAGGAAGAAGGGGGAAAACTGACGCGTGGGCCCGGGTTGTCAGGGAGAGAAAAGGAGGAAGAGGAAAGCGTGCGAGCTGGGCCGGCTCGAGGGAAGAGGGAGCGGGCCGTGCTGGGCCGGGAGAAAAAGAGGGAAGAGGGGGGTTGGGCCGCGCGGGACCTGTGGGCCGAGCTGGAGAGGAGCTGGGCTGACCTGGGAGGAGAGTAGAGGGGGCTAAAGTGAACCGAGGGAGAAGTCCAGGGAGCAGAAACGAACTTGGCTGAAAGGAACTTTTCTAGGGCTCAAACAATTGCAAATTAAATTCGGATTTAAACAGAATTTAAATTCCAACTTAATCTGCCAACAACCAAATGCAACAAAATGTTTCTACAACTTATATTTTATTTTTAATATTCATAAATAATTCATTTAACCTATATTAAATGTGAACAATTAAAATAAAAGCCAATTAATTACTAAAAATTTTAAATGGGCCATTTTTGGGTGTTACACATATCAACCGGACGCCGATCTCCTTCCCGTTCCGATCTCGGGAAGAGAAGAAGACAAAGCCTCATACAGCGGAGCAGGGAAGCGCCGAATGTTTTCTAAAAGCACTCCTCAGTGGAGAGCTAGAAATTCTCGGTGGAGAGCAGTATGAATGGGATGAGCTAACAGGACCAATGAGCGCAGAGGAAATAGACCTCCTCGTGAAGAAATACGAGAAAGATCAGGCCCTCTGCCCTCTGGAATTCTCCAGATGAGCCGATCCCACCACCACCGACATAGAAGAAGAACAAGAAGGTGTGGCGGAAGAAGGTTGCATCGTCTGAACCACCCACACTGGGATCAGACGATGACAAGATCAACTGAAGACAGGAGGAGTCCCGCTCGCGGACTTTAAACACGAGCTCTCGCCACAAGGAAAACCGGTATGTATCCCATGTTTCCATTCCAAATTTTAATTTCCATCATTGCATTTGCATGTTTCCCTTCCAAAAATAAATGAACCACTTGTGCAATTAATTTGAAAGAGAGTAGAAAAATTGCAAGCATGGTAAAAATAAATGGACAGCATGCTTAATTTTGAAGTGGGTGTAATTGGTAATCTTCATCATTTTTACCCCTTCTAGAACATCTCCATTTATTTACCATCATCACCAACCAGCACAAAACATGTCTACCCCACTCAACATGGTTGCACACTCACCAATTATCACAAAACATGGCAGCATGGGGGTGATTCCACTAACTTCCACTTTGGTCATGTCAATTTTTCATCTTACCTACCAAAACCCACCAAATTGCCCATGCCCTAGTGTTGGACCTATGAAGGATTTTTGTGCTTGTGGGAGGCAACATGTGCATGCTGCACATGGGCCAGTTCAGCCGAATGAACCAGTTCCTCTGCTTATAAATGCTGACCCTCGCCTCCATGCTTCCTTGCACCATCTCACACTGAAAAATTTCTGCTAGAAGCTCTCTCTCTCTCTCAAGTTATTGCTTAAGTTCTTGCTCAAGTTCTTCTCTAGTTCTTGCTCAAGTTGGTTCACTTGCATTGCTGAAAATCACAAAAATATTTTGCTTTTGTTTGATCCTTGTGTTGAAACTAGAACATGGTTGTGGTGGTTTCCGACACCAACAAGAATGACTAACTTTTTGCGGTGGTTCTTCATCCACACAAGAACGACTTACTCTCTTGAATGACTGACTTGTTTTGCTTGTGCTAACCCCATATATTCAGTCCTTCGGGTAGTCGTTGTGCTAACATTTTGTAGGTAGCATGTCGAAGATCTTCTCCGCGTTCCGTCGCTCCGCCCGGCTGAGCAAACGCTCGGACGATGCTGGGAGTTCCCCATCCCCATCTCATGGTTCAAGCCAGATGGAGGGGGACAAGTCAGGGGCAGCTGACTTTGGGAGAGGCTCTGCCTCGCACCCAACCCGGCAACTCTTGAACGAGGGTGACATCATCCTCTGGACGGACCGGGAGCGGAACGTCTTCAACATGCTGCGCTTGAAGGAGTTTGAGCATACCCATGTCTTCGAGTAGGACTTGCTCATAAGAACGGGTATGGATGAAGAATTCCTAGAAGTCTTCGAAGCAATTGGCTGGGGCAACTTCTGGCGTGTCAACGAACAAGGTCCGTACCTCCTCACCCTCGAATTTCTTTCGACTCTTTCATCTGATCGGGAGGGTGTTCGCTTTCGATTTTTCAACCAAGAGTACTTCTACCCTTGGAGGGATTTGAGCTTGGTTTTGCCCATCATTGTTCTTTGGAGCCTGCCAAAGTTTTGAAAAGGTTTAGTCGGGAAGGGTTTTGGAAAAAGGTTTCCGGAAGCACCAATTGTTCTGCTCCGCGGATCAATAACATTCATAACTCCACCTTGTGTTTCATGCATCGGTGGATGGCTATGACGGTGTTTCCGCGTTTGGATTTGCATCCCGTTAATACGGTCGAGTTGCGGCTTCTTTATGCCATGGTCAAGCAAGTTGCTGTTTCTCCGGTTAAGGATATGGTTACCCATTGGTTATCCCATCACTCTCCTATGGGTAGCATGGCAGTGACTTCTCTAGTCACTCGCCTCACTAACCAGTTGGGCATTCTGGAGGGCGCCCAGCTCGCGTACATAGAGACAGCGCATTCTGTTGTGGATGCCGAGCACTTTGTGCAAGGCCACATGATACGATGGGCGCCCGATGCAACACTGGTGATGATTTACCGCGGTTATACAACCAAAGTGCCACTGCCATGTGCAGAGCTGAGGTTGTATACCGCTTAGAAACTAACTCTTCAGATGAGTACCGAGTTGGATGATTCTCCCCCTCGGAGAGAGCCCGCTCGACACAGTGTTGCAGGCGAAGGACCATTCACCCGGGGACGAGCCAGGCGTGATGCTGGGCTCTTCACCACACAAGAACCAGCAACTTCACCAACACAGCCACACCGACATACGTCTGCGTTCGAGGCAGCCTTCGGCGAGTACACCGGTGCTGGGATGTCAAGAGCAGGAGGCTCTGGACAATCCCAGGATCCAGACTACTTCGCCCGAGCCACTGGGACTACGCCCAAACTACGGACTCTGAGTACTCCCAGGGGTGGTATGCAGGGGGGTACGATAGTGCCTCCCAGCCATACTTCCCTGGGCACTCTCAGTCCGCACGCTTCTCCACATCTAGCGGCTACGACATCGGTCGGGAGTTATCCTACATCTCCGACTGAGTCAACCTCCTAGATGACCGTACCCGGAACATGGAAGGCACTTTGGAATGCCATTCTCAGTACCACCAAGTGAATAGCGGTGTGTTGGACTCCCTACGGTACGACGTCCAGCAGGAGACTGATCAGATGGCGGACTATTTTTCAAGGTTTCGACCCTATCAATGAAAGATCCAAGCTTGGGGGAGGACCCCCACCAGGTATGTTCTATGTCCCTCTCTGCACTTTGATTTAGCATTTGCCATTTCCCTTCCATCTTAAAATAAAAAGACCAAAAATATTTACTTGAATAAAATTAACTCCCAACTATACATGGAAGGAACCATATGCCTCTCACTTTGGAAATGATGAATAGTTGCTTTGTCATTAATCTTGCGAGTGCTTTGTTTCGACTAGTTGCTTGATAGTACTTGAGTTAATTGGCATGAGTAAAAATGAACCAGAAAACCTTGTGGAAGCACATGCTTTATTGCAAGTCTAAGTTGTTGTAATGAATTATATAGTGAGATTGTGGTTAAGTTCTACTTTTGCTCTTAGTATGGTGAAAATCTCGGATGCTTTGTGCTTTTAAAAATAAAACAAAGTTCCTTATTGGTCAGAAATTCCTACCAAAGCCATAAGTTTAGTTTAGTTGAAATCTTCTACTCATATGCTGCTTGTTGTCTTAGTGAGTTTTGTCAAATTGTTGTGACCTTTGGGTGAAACCTTCATGCTTGTAAGATCGAGATTCACGTACACACCATCTCTCACTTGCAATTCCTATACTGGGAGTTAGCAAACATTGCCATCATCCATCCACAAAACAAAATGCTCCATGTTCTATGATCTCCTCTCCAAATATCCTTGAATAGAGACATGGGCTATGCAAAAAGAAAAGCATGCTAAAGAGCACGACAAAAATAAAGAGAAAAAGAAAAGCATGCCAAAGAGCATGACAAAAATAAGAAATAAGAAAAGATTTGGCATGGCAAAAATATGAGCAAAAAGAGATAGCCCATGTTCTCGAAAATAAGTCAAGGAGACGAAGAATCATCCCAAGGGGTTCCACCGTACTCCACTCCATTCGATTCCACCATATTCCACTCCATTCCATGCCATCATATTCCACTCCATTCCACTCCACATATTCCACACACTTGTACTTCATGATCTAAAGGTGTGATTTGGTTCCCCAAAGGTCTGGTCTTTGACTTAGCAAAATATAAGATCCATGCATGCCTTCATCCATTGTCCCTGAACCACACAAAAATCATATTAGATTTTAGGATGAAAAGAAGGCACAAGCCTTTGGTGAGGATTCAAATACCACTTGAGTGATCGAGTGTGCCAATTGAGGAACAACTTACATTTTTCACAAAATTATGGAAACTCCAAGATGGGATCCTGAAAAGAGTAGAGTAGAATAAAACTAAAGAAAACTGTTCAACCTTTCAACCGCCCAAGTCAAGGAGATTGCTATAAGCCCCATTGGTAAAATGGTGATTTAATACTTTGCTAAAAGATTCAAGCAATTTTGAGCACTAGTTGTTTATAAAGATTACCTGCAAGATATTGACATTGTAGCAACTCCTGATCCATTGAGTCTAAGTTTTTATCTTAGCTCGAGGACGAGCAAAGGTCTAAGCTTGGGGGAGCTTGTTGGCGGTCGTTACGGCACGTTTTCGACCACCAATACTTGGGAATAAAAGAGGATATATGTGACATTCCATGTACTTAGGTTTACTTCTAATAAATTTTCATGAGTTTTGGTGAGTTTTACATGTGGAGGTATAACAACGAGGAATACGTGCTAGAGGGGTCAGAAATGACAGATTCGGCCGAACGACTCCGTTCGGCCGGTTACCCCCTTAGCCGTACACGACATAAAGCACAACCGGGAGTCGTCCACGTCAATGATGACCAGGCGATGACAACACATGACACGTGGGTGACCGCCACCTCATCCTTGGGCCAACACAACACGAAGTACATCACCAGAAGCCAGCCTAGGGAAGTCCAAGACCAAAGGCGGTGCTGGGTAGGCCGGCAATGGGCCAAGCCCAATTCGGCTGAAGCCTGGCCTTCGGCCGAACCGACCCCATCACCAGGAACTGACCCAGGAGTGCATCCAGGCCATGGGAGCAAATGACAGTGCATCCCACAGTTCGGCCGAACTAGGCAGTTTGGCCGAACCGGGCAATTCGCCCGAATCACCACGGGGCACCCCCCCGGCTCCCTTGGCCGCCACTCCTCTCCACCGCCTTGGGAGACCAACAAATGAAATGGCACTTCACTTGTAACACACACACCAAGCCAAACGGCTCTCATTTCCACTTCTCTCTAGTAGAGTTAGGATAGTTTAGTTGGGAGTTAGAGTTGAGTCGAGCTGTGCCTCGGAGGTTCCGGAGTCGTCTTCAGAAGCTATGATATAAGCTCTTGTATCTTTTCCTTTCCTTTTGTAGACTTTGAGTTATCAATATAAAGTTATCTTTATCACTTTACCTCTGCCATTTATAGCTTGCTTCTACTTTATCCTAGTTGCATCTATATCGTGTTTAGACTATAGTTGGTTCTAGTTCTGGTGCTTCTAGATCTTGTTTAAGTCTTTGTCTTAGCCGGTGTTGGCACTTCTTACGATCCAATATCAGAATTGAGAATCCTGGTACTGGGGTATGGAGTGTTTCAGTGGTTTTCCTTATGGCTTAGTAAAATATAGAAATATTCTGGAAGCGCACAGAATCACCGCTGTAGCACTTCACCTAGGAGTATCCCGAGGTATCGTAATTTATATTTCCGCAGGGAAGCTTTGGCAAGATTACTAGTGAACAGATATTCGACACTATCAGAGGAGGGTACACGACTAGACAAGACAGGGGATAACGGTATTGGATAGGAGTGGATATACCGGACACACAGCTCAAGGGACACTCAGGTAAGGGATAGAAGAGATAGATCGATGGGAAATATTTTTTGGTATTTTCATTTTTCCAGTATCAAGCAAGATCGAAGAACCAGCCAAGACAAAGACTTAAACAAGACTACAAGCACTAGAACTATAACTGACTATAGTCTAAACAAGATACAGTTGCAACTAGGATAAAGTAGAAGCAAGATATAAATGACAAAGGCAAAGTGATAAAGATAACTATATTGATACTCAATGTCTTACAAAAGGTAAAGTAAAAGATACAAGAGCTATTACCAGAGCTTCTAAAGACGACTCCGGAACCTCCGAGGTAAAGCTCGACTCAACTCTAACTCCCAACTAAACTATCCTAACTCTACTAGAATGAAAGTGGAAATGAGCTCCTTGGCTTGGTGTGTACGGCTAAGGGGGGGTAACCGGCCGAACGGAGTCGTTCGGCCGATTCGGTCATTTTCGGCCCCAATAGTGCTTATTTGTCGTAGTTGTACCTGCACAAGTGACACTCACCAAAACTTGTGGAACTTTATTAGAAATAAAACCTAAGTACATGGAATGTTGCATATAACCTCATTTATTCCGGAGTATTGGTGGTCAGATTTGGGTTGTAACGACCGCCAACAAGCTCCCCCAAGCTTTGCTCTTTGCTCGTCCTCGAGCAAAGATATAAACTTAGGCTCGGTGGATCAAGAGTTCCTACAATGTCATTTCTTTTGCAGGTAACTTTATAAACAACTAGTGTTAAACAATACTTGAATCATAGGCAAAGTTTGAATTCACCTTTTTACCTATGGGGCTTATAGCAATCTCCTTATCTTGGGCGGTTGAAAGGATGAACAGATTAAATTCAGTTTTATTCCACTCTACTCTTTTCAGGATCCCATCTCGGAGTTTTTCACATGTTTTTGAAAACTTCAAATTGTTCCTCAATTGGCACACTCAATCACTCAAGTGTATTTGAATCCTCACCAAAGGCTTGTGCCTTCTTTTCATCCTAACATCTAATATGGCTTTTTGTGTGGCTCAGGGACAAAGGATGAAGGCATGCATGCATCTTATATTTTGCTAAGTCAAAGACCGGATCTCTGAGGAGACAAATCACATCTTAAGATCGAGACGTGCAAGTGTGTGGATATGAATGGAGTGGAATATGGTGGAATGGTGGAATGGAATATGGTGGAACTCCTTGGATGAAACTCCCTTTCCTTGATTTATTTTCGAGAACATGGGCTATCTTTTATTCTCATATTTTTGCCATGCCACTTGGCATGCTTTTCTTTTTTTTCTCTTTCTTTTTGCCATGCTCTTTGGCATGCTTTTCTTTTTCTGTTATTTTTGCCCTGCTTCTTTGGCATGCTTTTCTTTTTGCATAGCCCATGTCTCTATCAAGAATATTTGGAGAGGGAACTCATAGAACATGGAGCATTTATTTTTGTGGATGGATTATGGAAAATGTTAGCTAACTCCCAGTGTAGGAATTGCAAGTGAGAGGTGGTGTGTGTACGTGGGTCTCGATCTTTAAGAATATGAAAGCTTCACTCAAAGGTCACAACAATTTGACAAAGCTCACTAAGATAACAAGCAGCATATCAGTAGAAATTTTCAACTAAGCTTATCATATGGCTCGGGTAGGTATTTTGACCAATGAGGAACTTGTTTCATTTTGAAAGCATAAATTTCCGAGATTTTCCCCGTACTAAAAGCAGAATAGAATTTAACCAAATTCTCACTATATCAACCCCCACAACAACTTAAACTTGGAATAAAGCATGTGCTCCCACAAGGTTTTCAGGATCATTTTTACTCATGTCAAATAACTCAAGCACAATCTAGAAACTAGTTGAAACAAAGTACTTGCAAAATTAATGACAGAGCAACTATTCATCATTTCCAAGGTGAGAGGCATATGATTCATTCCATGCATAGTTGGGAGTTATTTTTTTTCAAGGGAAATATTGTTTAAGGGAAATATTTTTGGTATTTTCATTTTTTTTAAATGCAAATTATCATGAAGGAAAATGAAAGGGAAATTAAAAGATCAAAGTGCTGGATAAATCGGGACATACCTGGTGGGGGTCCTCCCCCAAGCTTGGACTTTCACTGGTAGGGGTTGAGCCTTGAAAGGTACTGGCTCAGCTGTTCTGCTTGCTCGTGGACGTCATGTTGGATGGACGCTACCATCCCTCTATTCTCTTGATGGTACTGAGAATGGCCGGTTAGCGTGTCTTGAATCTCTCGAGTACAGTCGTCGATGAGCTCGACTCGGTCGGAGATGTAGGACAACTCCCGGCCGTAGTCGAAGCGTGCGGACTGTGAGTATCCGGGGTAATATGGCTGGGAGGCACTATCGTACCCTCCTCCATACCGACTCCTGGACCACTCAGAGTCCGTGTCCTGGCCGTAATCCCAGCGTCCTGAGGTGAAGTACTTCGCCTCCTGGTGTTGCCCGGAGCCTCCTGCTCCGGACGTCCCAGCACCGGTGTACATGTCGTAGGTGGCCTCAAAAGCGGAAGTGTGTCGGTGCGGCATTTGTGGTGCATCTTCCGGCTCCTGTGAGGTGGCGAGCCCAGCATCACGCCTGGCTCGTCCCCTCGTGACGGGTCTGTCACCTGCAACGCTGTGCCGAGCGGGCTCTCTCCAAGGTGGAGAATCGTCCGACTCGGTCCTCAGCTGAAGAGTTAGTTTCGGCGTGGTATACAACCTTAGTGCCGCACAGGGCAAAGGCACTTCAGTTCTATATCCACGGTAAATCATTGCCAGTGTTGCGTCTGGCGTCCGCCGTATCATGTGGGCCTGCACGAAGTGCTCGGTATCCACGATGGAACGCGCTGTCTCGATGTACGTGAGCCGGGTGCCTTGAAGGACGCCCAGGTGGTTAGCGAGGCGAGTGACTAGAGAAGTCATCACCATGCTACCCGTACGAGAAATATGAGACAGCCAGTGACCAACCATGTCTTTCACAGGTGAGTAGGGAATTTGCTTGACCATGGCGAAAAGAACCCGCAACTCGATGGTGTTGACAGGGCGCAAATCTGCCCGGGGGAATACCGTCATAGACACCCAACGATGCATGAAACGCAAAGTGGGGTTATGTATGCTGTTCGTGCGTGGCGCATGACAGTTGGTATTCCCCGAAATCTTTTTCCAAAATGCCACCCGGTCAAATCTTTTAAGCGCTTTGTTCGGGTCTAAGGAACAACAGCTTGAAAATCTAAGACCCGAACTAAAATCCCTCCAAGCGCAGAAGAACTCTTGGTTGAAGAATCGGAAATGAATCCCCCCAGTTTCAGAAACCAAAGTCGAGAGGAATTCAAGGGTAAGCAGGTACGAACCTTCTTCGTTGATGTGCCAGAAATTCTCCCAGCCAATGGCTTGGAAGATTTCTGTGAACTCTACGTCCATCCCCGTGTCCCTGAGCAAATCTTGCTCAAACACACGAGTGTGCTCGAACTCCTTCAGCCGAAGCTCGTTGAAGGTGTTCTGCTCCCGTTCTGTCCTGAGGTTGATGTCACTCTCGCTCAGGAGCTGCCTGGCCGGGGGTGTGGCATGGCCCCATCCCGAGCCGGCTGCTTCGTGCTCGTCCGTGTCCATCCGGCTCGAGCCTCGGGACGGAGTTGGGGAGCTCCCAGCATCGTCGGATCATTGGCCTAGCCGGGCGGAGCGACGTGAAGAACTTCGACATGATTCCTGCAAAAGGTTAGTGCAACAACAACTACCCGAAGGACTGAATATATATGGTTAGCACAAGAAAATCAAGTCGGTCGTTCAAGATAGTTAGTCGTTCTTTCGGGGATGAAAACCACCACAAAAGGTTAGTCATTCTTGTGGGTGTCGGTGACCACCACAAAATCGTCCAGAAATTCAGCACAAAGATCACAACAAAAGGAAAATATTTTTTTTGGGATTTTCTAGTGGTGCAAGTAAACCAAAACTTGAGCAAGAACTTGGGAAGAACTTGAGCAAGCACTAGAGCAAAGAACTTGAGAGAGAGGGAGAGAGCTCCTAGCATAATTTTTTCTGAGTGAATGAGTGTGTGAGGAGCTCACAAGCTTGCACCAGCATTTATAGGCCGAGGGGGGCAGGCCCCTGGTTCGGCCGAACCGGGCAGGTGTGGCCTGGCCACTCCATGTGAGTGCAGCCCCCCTCCTTTGCTTTGATTCCACGCCAAAATGTGTGGCCACAAAATTTTGAAGTCATGTGAGTGGAGTTAGAGGTAGGTGAGATGCAAAATTGACATGACCAAAGTGGATTTTAGTGGAGTCACCCCCATGCTGCCATGTTTGTGATAATTGGTGAGTGTGCAGCCAATTTTAGTGGGGTAGGCATGTTTGGTGCTGGTTGGTGGTGATGGTAAATAATTGGAGATGTTCTAGAAGGGATGAAAATGATAAAAGTTACCAATTACATCCACCCTAGGTAAAATTTCAGCATGTGTCCAATTATTTCTAACCAAGCTTGCAAAATTTTCTACTCTCTCTCAAATTAATTACTCAAGTGGTTCATTTATTTTGAAAAGGGAAACATGCAAATGCAATTGAGAATTTAAAAATTGGAAGGGAAATATGGGATACATACCGGTTTTCCTCGCGGCGAGAGCTCAGCTTTTAAGTCCGGTCCCGGAGTGGATGACTCGGATGATGCAACCTTCTTCCGCCACATTTTCTTGTTCTTCTTCTTCGGTGTCAGTGGCGGTGAGATCGGCGTCTCTGGAGATTGTGGTTCGAATGCAACCACGTTGACCTGCTCCAGGTTATTGGAATTTTGAATTGAATCAGTGCATACTTGAGAGCATTTCTCCACCCTGGGCTTGAACGCAAACTTTTCTTCCTTGCCGTTGATGTTCAGGCTGATTTCTCTGGCTCCCACGTCGATGTTTGCATTGGCGGTGCTCAGGAACGGCCTCCCGAGGATGAGAGGTGTTTTCGTGTCGACCTCCATATCGAGCACCACAAAGTCCACGGGTACGAAGAATTCCCGGATTTTCACCGGAATATCTTCGGCTATTCCCGCGGGGTAGCGAATCGATTGATCCACTAGCTGCAAATACATGGTTGTAGGGGACAAAGAAGAATAGTTTAGTTTGTCGAACACTACCTTGGGTATGACGCTGACGCTTGCTCCAAGATCGCACAAGGCATGGTTGAAGTGTTGCTCCCCGATCGAGCATGTGATGGTAGGGCATCCTGGGTCCTTCTTCTTTTCTGGGAGATTGTTCAAGATAGCCGCACTACATGCTTCGGTTAGTTTAATTACCTCGGTGGTTGGCAGTTCCCTTTTGTTGTTGAGGACGTCCTCAACAAATTTGCTGAATTGTTCGTCCACCGTTGGCTTATGGCATCTTCTGGGGAATGGCAGCATATTTGGTTCGTAAAACTCGTGAGGGGCCGCCTTTGCTTCCTTCTGCGGACTTGTCTTCTATGGTTCTGCTGCGGCCTCCTCTTCTTCACTATCACTTTCTGTAGTGGCTGCCTTTTTACCTGCACTGTCAGGATATGGCGGGTCCCGAGTGGTCTTACCCCCTCTCGTGGTGACCGCTTTAACCTTTTCACGGGGGCAATTGTCTGGTTGCCCAGAGAATTTCCCCGCTACGGGTGAGGGCAAAGAAGCAGCTAACTGAGCGACTTGAGTTTCTATCATTTTATTAAAGCTCAGCTGATTTTTCATGGCGGAAGAAAATGATTCCATCCTAGAGTCTATGCTTTCCAGAGTTTTATCATTAGCAACAAGCTTTTTATTGATGTTTTCAGTTATTTTCATCTGGCCAAACACAAGATCTCTAAGAGACGGCTGATTATTGAAATTGCTGGAATTGAAATTGTTACCTTGTTGAGGCCTCTCAAAAGGGAGGTTTGGGCGCGGATTCCAGCCTTGGTTGCCGTAGTTGTTCGGTCGGTACCCGTTGTTGTTGGAGTTGTTGATGTAGTGGGCATCTTCTCGCGTTTCAGGGCAGTCATTCCCCGAATGGCCAGTGTTGCCACAGACTTCGCAGGTCATGCGAGCGTCCATGGCTTGCACCGTTTCTTGAGCACGGGCCTCCAGTTTCTTCATCAGGAGGTCCATCTTGGCAGCGAGCATGTCCAGAGCTTCAACTTGGTGTACTCCTCGGGTCTTTGGTTGAGTCCGGTCATCGGACCAACCTTGGTTCTCGACCATCTTCTCTATGAGGGCCTTCGCACGACTCTCCTCAAGGGAGAAGAACGAGCCTCCAGTAGCAACATCCAGGTACTCACGGGCAGAATTTCTTAGCCCGTGATAGAAAGTTTGGATTATGAACCAACTCTGCATACCATGGTGAGGACAAGCAGAAATATAGTCCTGGAGACGATCCCATGCCTCCGGGACTGTTTCATCTTTTAGCTGCTGGAAACTAGCTATTTTGTTCTGGAGGGCGTTGGTTTTCCCAACCAGAAAGAATTTTAGCAAGAAAGCGCTAGTGCATTTATCCCAGGTATCTATTGCTTCGCGGTTAGCATAAAACCATTGTTTCGCCTTGCCTAATAATGAGAATAGAAATAAACGAAGGCGAATGGCATCGATACTTACTCCGCGGATGGTGAAGGTGTTGCAGATCTCCAGGAAATGCTGGAGATGCGCATTGGCATCTTCGTGTGGCTTGCCGCAGAATGGGCTAGCCTGTACCATGTTGATGAGGGCAGGCTTCAGCTCGAAGTTACCATCTCCGACTAGCGGAGCTGGTCCGACACGTACGTTCTCGCTTGATGGAGCGGAGAACTCACGGATCGTCTTGGTTGCTATCCTCGATGTAACCTGGTCAACGACGGGAAGGACTGGGTTCGTCGGAAGGAGTTGCTTCTGAGGAGGTACAACACGGGGTCGTACTTTCCTCACAAGTGACTCCGGATTTTCTTGGAAGTTTGACGGTAGTTGGAAACCAGTCATGCACTGCTCTGTTCCACAAAGATCAATGAACAAAGCAAGGATAAACCCGCTTGAGTAGCGGTACTCAACTAAGATAGCTCAAGATAAAAATTCAAAAGTAATCTAGCCAAAGACTTCCCCAGCAACGGCGCCAGAAATGCTTGTTGGCACTTCTTATGATCCAATATCAGAATTGAGAATCCTGGTACTGGGGTAAGGAGTGTTTCAGTGGTTTTCCTTATGGCTTAGTAAAATATAGAAATATTCTGCAAGCGCACAGAATCACCGCTGTAGCACTTCACCTGGGAGTATCCCGAGGTATCGTAATTTATATTTCCGCAGGGAAGCTTTGGCAAGATTAATAGTGAACAGATATTTGAGACTATCAGAGGAGGGTACACGACTAGACAAGACAGGGGATAACGGTATTGGATAGGAGTGGATATACCGGACACACAGCTCAAGGGACACTCAGGTAAGGGAGAGAAGAGATAGATAGCTGGGAGGACAACGAGAAGAGATAGAGGACTCCTGGATTCTTGATCTACCTATGTCACTCTAGCTTAGAGATACAGCGGCTACAGATCCAGCACTAGGAGATCTGGGATAACTCTAATGTCTTAGCTTCGGGACAAGGAAACTGGTGAACACACAGAAAGGGATGAGAAGGGGTGCCACTATTTCCCAACTGGGGAATCCTACGGACCGGAACTAACGTGATGGGCTACAAGGACCGAAAGGGCTGTCACTACCTCCCGGCTACCACCTCCGTTGCGACGGGAATAAACTAAGGCCACTGTCTAGCCTAGGAACCACTCCTACACTAGACAACGACTACTTACTCTGCTAGCAAGAGCAAGCAACCTTGTCAATACTCTTGGTGACAATTCACTTCCAGTATCAAGCAAGATCGAAGAACCAGCCAAGACAAAGACTTAAACAAGACTACAAGCACTAGAACTATAACTGACTATAGTCTAAACATGATACAGTTGCAACTAGGATAAAGTAGAAGCAAGATATAAATGACAAAGGCAAAGTGATAAAGATAACTATATTGATACTCAATGTCTTACAAAAGGTAAAGTAAAAGATACAAGAGCTATTACCAGAGCTTCTAAAGACGACTCCGTAACCTCCGAGGCAAAGCACGACTCAACTCTAACTCCCAACTAAACTATCCTAACTCTACTAGAATGAAAGTGGAAATGAGCTCCTTGTCTTGGTGTGTACGGCTAAGGGGGGTAACCAGCCGAACGGAGTCGTTCGGCCGATTCGGTCATTTTCGGCCCCAATAGCGCGTATTTGTCGTAGTTGTTCCTGCACAAGTGACACTCACCAAAACTCATGGAACTTTATTAGAAATAAAACCTAAGTACATGGAATGTTGCATATAACCTCATTTATTCCTGAGTATTGGTGGTCGGATTTGGGTTGTAACGACCGCCAACAGCCGGTTCTTCAATCTTGCTCGATACTTGAGGTGAATTGTCACTAAGAGTATTGACAAGGTTGCTTGCTCTTGCTAGTGGAGTAAGTAGTTGTTGACTAGTGTTGGAGTGGTTCCTAGGCTAGCTAGTAATCTTAGTTTGCCCCTGAGTCTGCGGAGGTGGTAGTCGTTAGGTGGTGACAGCCCTATACGGCCTTTGTAGCCCATCACGTTCGTCTCGGCTTGTAGGATCCCCCACCGCAGGGTAGATGCCACCCCTTCTCATTCCTTTCTGTATGGCGTAGGCTCTGCTGTCCCGAAGTTAAGACATAGGTTTAACCTTGACCTCTGAGTGCTGGCTCTACAGCCTCTGTATCTCCAACCCCGAGTGACATAGACAGATAAAATACCTAGGAATCTTCTATCTCTTCTTGTTGTCCTCCCAGCTATCTATTCCTTCTCTTCCCTATCTGAGTCTCTCTTGAGTTGTGTGTCACGATATATCCACTCCTATCCAATACCGTTATCCCCCATCTTACTAGTCGTGTACCCCTCTCTGATAGTCTCGAATATTTGTTTGCTAGTACTCTTGCCATAAGCTTCCCTACGGAAATATAAATTACGATACCTCAGAATACTCCCTGGTGAAGTGCTACAGCGGTGAATCTGTGCGCTTGCAGAATATATATATATTTTACTAAGCCATAAGGAAAACCACTGAAACGCTCCTTACCCCAGTACTGGGATTCTCAATCCTGATATTGGATCGTAAGAAGTGTCAACTTTCATTAGCAAAGCTTTGCCACTTTTATACTTAGAAGATAGGGAGAGAGGAGAGGTGAGTGTCCCGGAGAGGAGCCGGAGTGTCGGCCCTTCTTCCAGCTGTACCTCTACGGATGTGGATCGAGTAACATCCGGGTCATGTCTGGTAGCTCTTGTATCTCTTTCTGATTAATTGAGCATTCAGTTCTTACTTTTATTTGCTTGTTGGTTCTTCATCCAATGCTTAGTTGATTGGTATAACTATATACTGGTTTCTTAGCTTGGGTGTTTATCTTTCTATAGGAGATAAGTATTAACTGACTAGTGTAGGCGTGGCGCCTAGACTTGAGGTTAGCTTAGTTTGCCCTCGTTGCAACAGAGCAATGTGCATCCTGTCGTGGAGTCGACGACTTGATCAATGCGTGGGAGTCCCATGGGATCTTTTGGATAATGCTTGTTCAAATCTGTGTAGTCGACACACATCCGCCACTCATTGTTGTTTTTCTTCCGAACCAACACTGGATTAGCCAACCACTCAGGGTGGAAGACTTCTTTGATGAAACCTGCAGCGAGTAGTTTGGCGAGTTCTTCTTTTATTGCCTCACGTCTATCTTGTGCAAATCGTCGGAGGCGCTGTTTTTTGGGTTTTGCGTTCTTGTCAACGTTTAGTTTGTGCTCGACAAGTTCTCTAGGAACACCAGGCATATCAGATGGTTTCCAATCAAAAATATCTTTATTATCTCGGAGGAACTTGATGAGCACGTCTTCCTATTTACAGTCTAAATCTGCCCCTATAAGGGCAGTTTTGGACAGATCGCCCGTCCCAAGATTTACAGTTTTGAGCTGTACTTCTTCGGAGGGCTTGAAATTGGCACTCGTTGACTTCTTGCTGGGTACTTCTAGGTCGTCTTCCTTCGACTTCTTGGCCAAGGCGAGTAATTCCAGCATCTGGGACGTGCGAAGTGGCGGCGAATTCTACTGCCTCGACGTCGCAATCATACGATACCTTTAAGTCTCCTTTTAGGGAAACTACTCCTTTAGGAGCAGGCATCTTGAGAACCAAGTATACATAATGCGGAATCGCCATAAATTTGGCAAGGGCTGGTCGCCCAAGAATCGCATGGTATGAGGTCTCGAAGTCAGCAACCTCGAACTTGATGTACTCGGTTCTGAAGTTTGCTTCCGTCCCGAAGGTAACTGGTAATGTGACCTGGCCTAGGGGGATTGCTGCATTGCCGGGGACAATGCCATAGAATGGAGCGTCCGTAGGCTTCAGGTATTTTGTAATGTCTAGGCCCATCTTCTTGAACGTGTTTGCGAAGATGACATTGAGCCCGCTGCCTCCATCAATGAGTACTTTAGTCAGTCTGGCTTGTGCCACGACTGGGTTTAAGACCAGAGGGTATCTGCCAGGATTTGCAAAGTTTGTCCATTGGTCTATTCTGGAGAATGTGATAGGCACTTCTGACCACTTTAGGTATGTTGGGGTGGCAGATTCTATCGCCATGATCTCTCGCAGAGTCAGCTTCTTGGCGCGCTTCAACTAGTTCAGGGTTTCTCCACTGAATAGTACAGCTACGACATTTTCAACATTTGGAAAGTTATTGCCGGGGTCTTTGTCGTCTTTGTCTTCCTTTTTCTTGTCCGTTTTGGGAGCATCTGGTGTTTGCTTGTCGAATTCCTGCTTTAGGTGAAAGCACTTCGCCATTGTGTGCTTGCCATTTGGGTGGTAAGGGCAAGGACCGTTCATGACGTCTGCCACTGAACGAGTCTTACGACTGGGGCGTTGGACGTCATGGAAGCAGTCGATTACTTCCCGGTCAGAGATATCCACGATTGTAGCTCTTTTATCGAAGAATCTCTTGATGTATTTTCGAAAGGTTTCTCCTTTTCCTTGCTTGCAAGCTGCCAGTTCATAATGGGTTCCGGGCCGAGCCCAGGTTCCCTGGAACTTGGTGAATTTCCTGGTGAGTTCGTCCCAGGAGTCAATGGACCCGGGGCGGAGGCCCTCGAGCCTTATTAGGGGCGTGGTATTTAGCATAACAGGGAAGTAGCTGACTTTGATGTCGTTGGATCCTCGGCTGTAGAGTAAATTCGAAGCCATTGTTCAGGGTCTTGCTTGCCCGTGAACTTCTCAATTCCTGTAGGTTTGAACTTTCTTGGCCATTAGATCTCTTTTATGCGCCTGGAAAAGGCTGGAAAGCCGTCATATTTGTCGCCTGGTGATCGATCACTCTAGAAGCTAGAGGTGTTGTGGTCGGAGTCATATTGTCGTCCACGGTTGTGGTTTTGGGGAGGTCGATCGCTGTAATTTGAGGACTCTTGGTGTCGGTGGCGATCGTTACGGTGCTCTCCTCGGCGATCGTTGTGGCGTTCTTCGTGACGGTCGTAATGGCGTTCTTGATCGCGTGGTCGGTTTCTGTAATTGTGGTGGGGAGGAGGCCCGTAGTTGCGGTCGTAGTCTGCGCGGCGATGGAGTTCCGATTCCATGCGCCGTTGTTGACTCGACTAAATGACAGAGCGGGCATCGCGGTTGTCATTAATGACGTTGCGAAGGTCTCGGTCTCGTGGCCTTGCATCGTCTTGGTTGTTACTGCGTCCTCTCCCCTGCTGGTGGTTGCGATCAGCATCTTGGCCACGTCGATGTCCTCCTGTGGTGGCAATTGAAGCTTCATGTGGGGGTGGTCTCTCAGCGTCCGGGCGTCTGGTGTCTGGAGTATGGTGGCTAGGATTCGCCTGGTTCATAGCCTTCTGAGCCGTGTCGAGGAGTGAGAATACTTGTCTGACCGCAGGGGTGTCGGGCATGGCCCTGACGAGTTCTGCTGCGACGGAGATGTTTAATGGCGCGTTTTGGGATACTAGCTGATCGCCGACCATATCGAAATCTTGTGTAAGGTTTCGCATGGCATTGGCGCGTAACGCGGCATTAAGACGCCTCTGCTTGCGCTTGGCGTTCCTTGCTTGACACGCGGTCTTTTGCTCCTCTGTTTCTCTATCAGCAGTGTGTTCCTCTTCAGAAACATCAGTGATCAGCTCGCGATCGTATTGAGTGCCTTGGTCTTCGTTGCCAGCCATGAACACCTGACGGCTTGGGTCTTGATCGCTGATGATGATCTGAGTGGTTGAAAAGTTATCACTCGAGCTTTCAGTTGGAGTGGTGAGTGATGCAGTCTTGCCGTCTTGGAAGGGGAGTTCTTCCAGTATAACGGCGGCAAGTCTTGAGTCGTTATCCTGGGAGGTGTCGGCCGGAATCACTCCGGGCCAGTGAACGGTGAGTCCTCCCGGTGTTCTGGTCACGACGAGTGCGGATGGGAGGTGAATGAGTGGTTCCTCCAACACGAACTCGGTGTTGAAGTGAGCGTGATGGTGTAGGCGCGCGACGTTATCAGGAGCATCACTTAGCAGGATGGTGAAGTCATCGTCATTGTCCCTCGATGGCGCTAATGCCGGCTCGAGGTCGTCGGGGTGACTTGGCTTTGAGTGGGACTCCTGGGTCATCCATGCCTCAGCTTTTGTGGTACGACTCTGTTTGTGCGAGTTCATTATGTTGGAGAATTCTTTTGGGAGCCGATCTGGGGGGTTGTCTGATGGCGTAGCCAGCTTGGAGTTCCCTGCTCTTTCCGTATCTAGGATCGAGTCGTACCCGGACTCGGCCTGGAGAATCCCGAGTGAATTTGGAGTTAAGATCAGACTCGAAATAGGAGTCGAGATCGAGTTGGAAGTAGCCGCCGAGCGGGAGCCAGGGTTGTTCGCGAGGTAGCTCGCGAACCTACCATCGTTTTCGGCGACGAAGGTCCATGCGCCGAAAACGAAGGTGGCTCCTTCTTCGACGTCGGCAATCTTGAAGGTAGTGAATCCCATCATCCCTGATGGTGAGCTTTCGGCGAGAAGCCCCACGGTGGGCGCCAAGTGTCGACGATTTATGTCAAGCACGTCTATCTGGGGGTATCCCAGGGAGTAGATTAGTGGGTCTCGCCGAGTTCTAGGAACGACAGTGCACGAACAACACAAAGATTTAGACAGGTTAGGGCCGCGAGTAGTGCAATACCCTACGTCCTATGTGCTTGATTGTATTGTATGTGAGTTGAGTTGTTTTGAGGGGTCCCTGCTCCTCCTTATATACTTGGGGAGTAGAGTTACAAATTGATTACAGATACTACTCGTATCCGACCTGGAAGGTCACATTAAGGTAGTCTATCTTGAATACGAGTAGTTCTAAAACTTGACTACAACGTCCTATGCCTTATCTGGATAGTAAAAAGCAGTCGGGTCATAACTCTCCATATCGAGTAGTTTAATTCCTTAAATGCGTGGCCCTTGGGATCTTGGCCCCACAGTGACAACCCTATATAGTCTTTGTAGTCCATCACGTTTGTCCCGGCCTGTAGAAGCCTCCAACGGTTATTGACAACACCCCTTCTCATCCCTTTATGCGTGTTGTTGGTTCTGTTTCCTGATGCAAGTACCTAATTGTATCTTCTGATCTGCTCGATTAGTCATTAGAGTGCATCTACCAGATTTATACCTTCTTTGTTGTCATCCATTCCATCCACTTCATCCACTCCATACCATTACCCTTGGACAAGTTAGTTTAGAATTAGTTCACTTCTCATTCCTCGTGGAAATCGATATCTTGGAATACTCCCAGGTGAAAGTTACATAGGTTTCCGTCCGCTTGTGGATTTATCTATAGGCCGTAAGGAGTGCCAACAGTAAGTATACTCTTCCACCGACTTGTTCCCTTGCTGCAGTTCACAGAACTCATCCGCCTTGCTCTTCACGATGGCTGCGGGGATATGGTAGCGGCGAAACTCACCCACAAATTCCTTCCAGGTGTTAGTGGATGCATCCTGGGCAGCCGCATAGTAATTCTCCCACGAAGCTAAGGCAGTTCCAGTGAGCTGGTGGGCAGCAAAAAGGACCTTGTCACGATCTCTGCACTCAAATGGCTCTAGCTTCCTTTGGATAACCCGCAACCAGTCATCTACTTCCAAGGGGTTGCTAGACCCTCCAAAAATAGGTGGCCTGGCCCTCAGGAAACTGGTCAGCTTGTCATTCATGTTCTGCTTACGGGGCTCTTGGCGAATGATGGCATTGGCTATGGTTTGCAGAAAAAGAGTCTGATTGTGTATTGCTTGTGCCTTGTCAATGGGAGGTGGGGGTGGTGCATGTTGCTCTCCTGTTTGGCTTGCCTTTTTGTGCTGGCTTACTTCCTGATCCTCTCCAACAGGTTTTGGTCCTTTTTCACCCTGTGGCCTTTCTTCACTAGAAGTGGTTTGAACGCGGCTCTGAGAGGGCCTAGCACGCGTGTTAACAATCTACAAGTTGAGCAGAGCTCTTATGAGACTTAGGTCTAGGCTTTAAGGTGATGTTTAAGTTATTTATTTCACATTTTCGAAAAGGCAGAGTTCACTCCATCGGTAAGCACACAAACAAACAAGCACAAGTGGTTTTATTCAAACAACCAAGGGGGGTACAACACTTGGGGTTGAAAGGACCTTGATGTCACCTAGAGGGGGGTGAATAGGTAAATCTGCAAATTTCCAACACTTAAAACAAGTTGTTAGCACAAACTCCGGAGACTCCGAGGATGTGTCCGGATACTCCGGACCTCTCCGGAGACTCCGCAACAACCTCCGGAAACTCCGGATCCAATTTTGCTGGAAATTAACAAAGTCAGAACCAAAACCGGTTAGACCGGTTTCCCAAACTGGTCAGACTGGTTATTGACTGAGAAACACTATGAAGTAAATCAATCCCTCTACGAGTTCTAGCACGAACCAAACATGGTGAGTTGCTTCTATCGATGATTTCTAGCAGGTTCACCAAGTGCCTGCACACAAGACAAGCACACCCAAGTAGATCGAAGCGGAAGCAAATATAAATGCTAGAATTGAACAAGTGAGGCAGACCAAATGAGAGACACCAAGAGTTGTTTCCCGAAGTTCAGATTCACCAAAGTGAATCCTACGTCTCCGTTGAGGAAGCCCCTATTGACCCAAAGGTCGAGCTCTTTCCCCGATTCCACTGACTTGTGACCTTTTCCCCAAATGAGGCAAGATCGGGCCTTCACAAACTGTCCGTGGCACACCACAACCTTGGTGGCACACCGGCGATGCGTAGCCGTCTAGGAGGCTTCACCTCCAAGAGTAACAAATGCTTCAAAGAGTTGTTAGACCTCAATCACGAGTGCTCAAGTCAGGATGCAAGCGGGGCGGGCTTTGCCGCAAGCCCGCCGGACAAACCCGCGCCGCAAGCCCACCAAAGCCCGCAATTCTGCCCGCGTTGGTGAAGCGGCGTTATGCGGCCAACCCGCGCAGCCCGGCGGCGCCGCAATCCGCGTCGCGAGCCTACACAGTCTGCACCTCGCCCCTCGATGGCGGCGAACGCTAGTGCCGGCGTCCTGGCTGCAACCTCCCGTCCCCTGTCCCTTCCCCTCCCATCTCCTACCTGTGCTCCATGTCGAGGATTCAGCTTGTTGTTCCAGCTCCAGATCGAAAGGAGCTGCACCACTTCTGTTCATCTAATCCGTGACATCCGTCCCCATCCTAATCTGCCACAGTCAGCCTCTTTGTAAGAGTCCTTCCTGTTAAATTTGGTTGGAACTGATATATTGAAGTTTCATTTTCTCTATATTCAGGTTCAGCTAGGACACAGGTTTGCTAGATTGCTGGGGTACGGTGACGAGGGGAGATGGCCCTGTCCTTCTCCTGGGCTCATGGCCTCCTCCTGCCATGGAGGCTGCTGAACAATAAACCAAGCAAAAGGCATTCGAAACAAGTATTACCAACACTGCAGATTGCTGGAGGTTGGGTCCCTTTCAGAGGAAGAAACAATTGGTGGAGGTTGCACTAATCTTGAACTAAAAATTAATGAGGACTCTAAAATCAGGGCCTGAATTGAGATTAGAGAATGTAGAAGGAATTGTTTGTATCATGTGGAAGAAAACAAAAATCCAGTTCTTTGTAATCTGTACAGTTTAACTTTTATCTAAAATACATATGGCCTGTTTATTTGCAGTTTTGATATATGCAATGTGATGGATGTGTTGTAAAATTGTGGTTGTTTCCCTTGTTCTTTAAAGAAGACAAAATACGTAGTATAGTGTAGTCTGAATAGAGGATAATCAATTCTGGAATGTGATGTTTGAAAAAAAATCTGCTCCGTCACATTGGACCTGAGCATCTGAATTTCCTGTTCCTGTTCCGGTGACAGAGCGACAGAGGCAGAGGATTGCCACAGCAATTGGAGCCTTGTGATTAGCCATGGCTCAATCCCTCCGCTCCAGATTCCTCTTCGACTCACTGCAACCGGTTCAGATGCCGCTCTACGCGGGCTGCCGCATAATCCACAAAACAACCGCGGCGGTACGCGGGCTGCCGCATGAGCCCGCGTATGCCTTTGTGGCTCGTGCGGACACGGGGCGGGCAGCCGCAATCCGCCCCGCTTGCAAGTTGATGCTTAAGCTATGGATTCGCTCTTCATTGAGTTAGCTAGCTTCCTCTAGATTGCTACAACTCACACTCAATCACTCTCTCAACCCAAACCAATGATATGAACAATTTCAAGCCAATCTCATAAAGAGATGTTTGGGGAGAGCTTGCTGGTGCTCCAAGTCTTTCTGGATGCTCAAGAGACCAAATGAACCAACAGCCCTCAAAGGAGAGGGCCGAGGGGTAAAAATACCACACTCTCTAAAAACTAGTCATTATGTCAGTGGAAAACTGGTCACAGCGGTTTCCAAAACCGGTCACACCGGTTTTTTCAAACCAACTAGCCGTTACCCATGTCAGAGCAGAAAACCAGCCAGACCTGTTTCCAAAACTGGTCAGCCCAGTTTTGGACCAGTTAGCACACTAAGTCCCAAAACAACTTCTCTCAAAGGCTATCTCACATGGGTTGACTTATGAGCACTTTTGGTGTGTTGTCAAACAACTAATGTTACATCCCTCTTGATAGTACGACATATCTATACTCAAGATTACAAGTGATAAACAAAACATCCACTTGAAGTTATATGTCTTCATTGATGTCATACTTGATCAATCTCAACTTGAGGGCTCACAACACTTCATTCTTGTTGAGCAAATCCAACTTGAGCTAGTGACTTAGAATTTCCAAGTGCATGATCAAGAATCCACTACCAATTCTTAAGCCACTTCAATACTTGATTCAACAATGATTGGATGTATTGCATTGCTTTAGTAGATAAGGTTTGATTAATGCCTAGAAATCAAACCATGATACTATCTTCTTCACCCTAGCAAAGTTCCTTGGCTACAAGACTATCTTGCCCTTCTCTTTGCTTAGTACCTCGTCACTAGCCATCTAGCTTGAGTTTAGCTTTGTTTTGCTTCCACATGAAATCCATATTGAAATCCATGTCTTCTACTATCCCAATGATATATCCAATATGATCTTCTATGTCATTTATACGATATGACTTGTCCATAAGCTTCCAACCATATGAGACCATTAACTAATCATAGAATCATGTCTCATTTCATATTCAAACATAGCTATGGACAAAGTCCAAAGAAATCCCAATTTCTTCAAATGAATTATCCCAATACCCTTTGACAAGCTTCTTCTAGATGAGACCAATCAATATGCATAGGATCATGTCTCATTTGTCATTTCCATTTACTTGTCATTGTCTACATTAGTCACATGGGATCACATACACTTGTTTGCTTTCATGTCATTAAACCAAATAGAGCACATATTCTTATCAATAATTACATCACACGAATATCCATAAGAATAAAATCCTGCTCATATACTTAAGCAAACAAGTTAGTACACAAATCATGTTGTCACACAAATCACCCAAACACATAAGTGTCTAGATGCATTTTTAGGGGTACACACAAGATGCGTACTAAATGGCCGGTTACAGGGGTACAACAACGGGGGTACATGCTCAAGCTAAGGGATTAGGCGGCTTAACTAGGGCGGCTTCATGGCATACTACTCACGGGGTGAGCCTTCTTCCGTGGCGGAGTGTGCTTCCAGGGGGATGAGCAGCTTGTGCTCGCCATTTTCTGAGATTGCATTCTCTCGGGGTTGCTCAGCGTCTTCTCCTTCTGCGGTTGCAGCTGACCTCACGAAAGCCTCGGGTGGGAGTTGTGGGGTCCCAAAAAGTTCTCCCCATGCTATGACGAGTGTTCCAAGAAGGATTTGTGTATCCCCTATTGCCAGGACGGGCGTTCCATTTCTAGTCCAGTCTTGTATACGCCGGTCCCGAGCCTGTCTAAGGCTTTCCTGGGCCACAGCTTCTCCACTGATAGCAGTCGTGGCTCTAGCTTCAGCTTGGGCCACGCGGATTTGATGCATACTGACCGTGAGTTTAACTTGTTTGGGTCGGTGAACTTGTTCCCTTAGGAAACTGGCTTGCTCGTTAAAAAGCTGGGCCAAGGAAGCAAGGTAAGTGACCACTTGGTATAAGGGGTCCTCTTCATGGCGGTGCCATTCCAGGTTCTGCATGCAGGCCTGCCAGATGGGGGTCCTGACGCCTGGGGGAAAGAACCTCATTGGTGTGGGGGTGAGGTGCTCTTCATAAATCTGGCACATATAGCGGAGTGCCTTCCTAACAGCCAAGAGATAGGTATCTTGGTACCTAAACCCTGTGGCAGTCACTCGTCACGCCCCGATTTCGGGGTAGCAGTCGCTCTTGGCGATGGAAAGGGCCACCCTACAGCGGAGAGTACCGTGATGCTCATAGTCTCTGTTGTAGTACCTTGGGTTTTAGGAACTCTAATGCTCTCCAGGGAGTTGATCAAAAGGTAGGGGAAGTCGTGCATTTCTTGGCAAACACCTCGGGTCCATCCTTCGTCAGCCATCTAAAAACAATGGTAAGGCAACAAGTTTTGCATGGATATTAGGCATGAGAGAGGGCAACAGTCTTATTGTTACAACAGGGATGGCTACACAACTCATGGGTACATTATTATTAGGATAGCGACTCTAGCCTAGACACACTATTCTCCACTTATGGGGGCTCTCTTTATAACCCAGTTGAGGCTCTTCTTCGGTGGAAGACAACACGTCAATACTTCTTCTTCAGTTTGTGTACCTGCGTCTCGGTGGGTCTTTTTGAGTTCTCTTTCCACTAACCCAGCTTCTCTCCCGTGGGCCTCCATTCGTTCTATTTCTTCGGCGTAGTCCTGCCATCGGGCCTTGAGAGCGGCTAGGGAATTCTCGGCTCGTATGGCTTTTATCTGTTGTGCTTCCATTGCTCGTTTCGCTTTTTCTGCCCTGCAGATCTGGTGTTTTAGCTGTGCCGCCTGCTCGCGGTACAGCTGATCGATGCCTGTGAGGTAAATGGCCATGTAGGAGACGGTGTCCTCTAATTCTTCTTCTCCTCCGAGTCCCCTTATCCGGTCAATGCATGAGCGTCCTCTGCCTCCGGTGGGTGGGAAAAAAATCCCAAAGGAGTCCGCCGGAGGTGTTGTTTGTAGATCACGTGCATGTATCGCAGGGCTTTTCTGGCAGCCTTCTGGTAGGTGTCTGAGAAGCAAAAGCCAGTGGTGGATTCGAACCAGGGATCTACGTCAGGATAGCGTGTGCTTTTCCCTACGAAGATCATCAACTCGAACTGAGGGGTGCCCCTGGAGTCATACTACTCCGGTAGGTGTACTCTAGCGTGTCCGTGACTCCAACTCATTACAGGTTGAGTAGTAACTACTTAGGGAGGCCAGGCTCTGCAGAGCAGATTCCGTCACTCCATCCATCGTCGGCCATCTGGAACAAGAAAAGGGAAAAAAGTGAGTGCTTGTGTGGGTGAACGGTTTTACGTAGGAAAGAGTTCCTGCTAGGGTTTAGGCTTAGGGTTTTGGTCTAGGAAGGGGTTCTTAAACCTAGGAGTCACATCCTATGGCCAACCTATGGCTCTGATACCACCTAAAACGTCCCCTGAAAAGAGAAGACTAAATGTGATACATTTATTAGTCTCAGGATGCTGATAACACATTTATTACAACATATGGTTCATTACCGTACAAACCTTCATGGTGGTGGGCAATGAAGCGCCACTATCACGAGGATTAAAATTAAAACTACAAATCAAACTAAGATACCAACTAAAGCATCATCAGAGATTTGAGTCATGCGGGTCTTCAAGTGGGTGTCCCTAACGCACAAGCAAGGTTGGGTGCAAAATGAACCCCTACTCCACGTCTTCAGGCAGAAAGTTTGGGTCTTCCTCCATAAAAACTAAGCAAGGGTCAGTACAGACGTACTCAGCAAGCTCAACCACACCCAGGGGGGAGGGTTATAAACAGAATCATGCACAGGATATAATCAAGGACAAACTTATGATTCATTTGCATAAATGCTAAACAAAACACATGCAGGGGTTTATTTTATAAAGGGTTTTTGCAAAGCTTTCCAGTATTAACAAAAGCATAAGTATTGGTTTCAAAGTTCAAGTTTTAGTGCTACCGGATTCCCCATTCGTCGTAGCTACTACTAACACCTTCCAAAACAACTCACACCATAAAATATACCCAAACCAAAGGGCTCGTGAAGTGACCAAGCCACAACTCATCCAATACCATGGACACAGCTATTCGAATAGATTTTAACTCTACAGAGGTGTACACAATCACAAGTTGGGTACCGCAACACAAACACCTTAGTGCCGGTGCAGATCCTATTGAAGCCATTACCCACCTTAGCTAAACTGACTAGTCACCACCGAAGCAGTCAGGGGTCAGTAACCTACCAACAAGGCTCTACCCAGGGGCATAACTCACAAAGATCCTATCCCCGTCTCCATGACCTTCTGTTGCTCACCAACACACCTGATAACTAACAGTTTAACTAGTGGGGTTTATGTTAAGACTTGCCTCATACAATGGTCGAGTGGTGGTACGGTAAATTGGGTTAGGCTAGATGACACATCAACTCATCCTTTAAACCAACAAGAGGGACATCTCCCAACATGCTCAACCACTAAGGTATGAGCTCACCTCGGCATTTCACACAAGAAACATTGTCCGTCTTATCCCACTTTAATATCATTTGTATTCACCAAAACCCACTTTCATTTTTAAAGCACACACACCATTGTTTTTGTCAAAATAGTGTGATTATAATAGTGAGTAAAAATGTAAACAAGCCCTAAGAATTTCTTGCATTGATTAACATTTAAACAGAGCAACGTCATATTTAAACATTAATTTGGGTTATCAAGGGAACAGTCATAACAATCAAGGGGTGGCTTATCCAATTAGGGTTCAGCAATAACTCATGCGAGTTTTATAAAACAAGCCAATAGGTTGCGTTTATAAAACTGGGATAAACATGCATCAAAGGGTGAGATTGAACTTGTCGTTCTCAAAGCCTTCCGGGAGTCCTGCTCTAGGTACTGTCCTTTGGGCTCCTGCTCGTAGTACTGCCCCTCGGGCTCTCCCTCGGTCATAACGTGGTCTACGGCACACACAAACAAGCACACAATAAATAAAAGAAAAACAAAGTTTTATTTGCTGAGCTCGAAAAGAGAGAACGGAGAGTGAACGGAAAAACGACAGAGGGATGGTTATTCTTGGGAAGGTTTGGGTTGGCTTGATGGGTATATACTGGGGAAAGGTGTGGTAAGGTTTGGGGTTAAACCGGGTTAGAACGATGCATCAAATGACGCATCACCGGGTGTTTAAAAAGAGAAAAGGACTCGTTCGGAAATCTTCCGAAAAGTCCAGGGCTTAAATAAAAAGGTTCAGGGCCTATTTGTGAGGGTTTTAGGGTCCTAGAGGGACCTATTTGTGATTACTAAAAGTTGGTAGGGTTAAACTACAAAAGAAAGAGGACTACGGAGGTTTAACTAGGGTCCAGGGAACTTTGTGGAAAGGAAATAGGAGGGAGATGGCCTTCTTGCGAATATAACTAGAGGTAGGGGGTTAAGATCTTGGGCCTCGGGTGGAAAAGGGAGGAAGGGGAGGGGGTTTTCCATAAAATGAGCACCCCACGTGAAAGAGAACAGAGGGAGAGAGGGGAAGCAGAGGGGCAGCCGGCAGCGGCGATCTCGCCGACGTTCTGGGAGACGGTGGCGGCCGGCGATAGGGGAAAGAGAGGGGGAGGTGAGGGGATACCTCCCCCGTGCTCACCTTGGTCTGGGACAGCTCAGAGAGGCCTGCCCATGGTGACGAGTGCGCGGCGGCGGCAAAGGAAGCGGCGGTGGCGCTGTGGAAACGGGAGGAGCGAGCAGAGCGGTGGGTGGGTCTGGTGAGGCGGAGAAGGCACTATGGGGGCCTATTTATAGGCGCAGGAGGAGGGTGAGGGGGTGGCCGGTGGTGTGGCACTCGAGCGGCGTTAGGTCGCCATTAATGGCGTTGTCACAGGGCGGTTGAGGGAAGAAAGAGAGAGCCGGTGGTCGATCAAGGCTCGGGAGGCGAGGGCGGCACAGGGAACTTGACAGCGGACGGCACGGCTGGACAGTGGCACTGTGCTCGGCGCGTAGCGGCTAGCGTGAAGCGGTGGCATGCGTGTGCGCGCGGCGAAGACGAGTGACGCGATGAGCGGTGCGGTGGCGCGTGGTGTTGTGCTTGGCACAACCTATGTGTCATGATGCGACCACGTGCGTGTGCGCGGGGGCGTCGGGCAGCGCGGGCGGGCACGTGGGGTGGCGCCGGTGAGCGTGCATGCGCATGGTGGTGGGGCAGAGCGGCGCAACGACGAGGGTGGTCCGTGGGCGTGCGCGCGCGGCGCGGTGAGCACGTGGTGGGGCCAGGCGGAGGTGCGTGCATGTCGATGGGAACAGCGGTGGGAAGGGTGAAGCTGTGCCGAGTAGAAAGGAGGAAGGGAGGCAAAGAAAAATTAAAAGAGAACAAAAAAGGGAGAAAGATAGAAAATAAAGATTGGAAAGAGAGAGAGATTCGCGGTGGATTCGCCGGTGGTCGATCGAGTGCAAGCGACCCGAGAGCATATGATGCGGGGTGGGACAGCGGGGCGGTGAAAATGAGAAGGGGAAGGATTCGAGCTTAAAACTCTGGGAGCTTAGGCGGTAAAAAGGTTTTGAAATAAATTTTTATCACGTGGTTTATTTGGTGATTTAGTAGAGGCAAAAATGCGGGTGTTACATTCTCCTCGTTGGAGGCGTGGTTGCATCCTATATTTCCGGATGGCTTTCTCCCAGGTGAAACCTCAAGATTGGTTTATCCAGTCGTGCGATGGCAGCGTTGTTTGATGTTGTTTTCTTCCTAAAGACGTCGCATTGGGATGATCACTAAGTGCCGACTGGAGGAGGCCAGTGTCTTCAACATTGGTTACTGCACTTCAGGGCTTGGTTGCCACTTCAGTATCTGATGTCCCCAATAGCGGACGGTGTCTTATGGAATCAATTTTCCTAATGGGAGGTGAGACTGTTACAGCGGTATATTCTCGCCTTGGTGGTCAGAGTTCATTCGGTGGTTAAAGTTATTATTTTGTCTCAAGTTCTGGTTCTACGTTCACCCACATGTGGCGAAGCAAGTCATTTTGGAGTCGACATCACATAACAAGCCGGAATGCTGCATAACGACTACACGAACTGTCTATTAGAGTTTTTTCAGTGATTACATGATGTCTTAGCTATATGTCCTTTTGGATGTGTGCTTTTCTTTATTGTGGTGGCATCCTTTTGTAAGAATTATGGACTGAAGGATTCTCAATTGAGTCTCGGTCCCTAAGCCCCTTTAGTCCTGGTCGGCAACATGGACCAAGACTAAAGGGTCCCCAAAAAATTAAAAAAAAATTGAACCTAGGGGAGGTCAGAAGTCACGTAATTTTTCACGTGTAAACACGCGCGTGCGGTGCGTGGGCTTCAAACCTGGGACCTTGAAGGCATCTAGGCCCCTAATTTGTGTTTTGGTAATCAATGACAACCTTTGTGGACTAACAATTTCATTTGAGAATATGAGAATATGTTAGTCCCGGGGGTTGAATTGAGCTTCATGAGATGATGTGCAAATAGCATGGACGCTATGAATCATGGAAGCTCAAGGTAAAGGTAAAAGATAGGGCTTTTTGCTTTGACCGGTCCTGAGGCGATTAGAGGATGAAAATGACCAGGTTGATAGGCTAGCTAGCCGTACTATCAAGAGGGATCAACGTCATTGGCTTAACTTGTCTATAGTGCCACTTTGATCATTAACTTGCATGTGTTGTTTAACTAACCCCTATTGTAGCACAAGCACTAGCTCTTGCATTAGTGATTCCTCTTATGATGCCTCTTTATTATTGGAAAATGAGTCCTTGAAAAAGGAAGTTGATTTCTTGTCCAAGGATCTCTCTAAATGGTTTGGAAGCCATGTCCGGTTTAATCATTGTTGGACAAGTCAAAAATCCACCTTGAACAAGAATGGCATTGATCATTGCCAAAGCAAGGGAAGACGGCTTTCATTCCCAAGAAGACAACTTTTGTCAAAGCTAATGTGACTCTTGAAGAAGAAGCAAAATTAAAAGTGTGTCATATATGCAAAGCAAAAGTTGAAGTGAATCACAAGTGCAAGAGCAAGAAGGCCGTATCCTTTGATCCATCTTACATTATTAAGAAAGATTCTAAGGGTATTGTTTGTGCTAAATTTGTTGGTCATTCCATAGGTAGATCTAAAGTGAAATCTATTGGGGTGCCTAAGGCTTTGATCACTAACATTGAAGGACCCAAGAAAAGTTGGGTACCTAAAAGAAAGTAATTTCTTCTTGTTGGTGAATTACAAAGCCGGAGGAAGACATTGGGTTATTGATAGTGGTTGCACAAACCACATGACCGGTGAAAGCAAAATTTTCTCATGTCTTGATGAAGAAATCTCTGACTTCGATAATATCACCTTTGGAGATGATAGCAAGGGAGGAGTAAAAGGAATTGGTGATGTACATATCTCAAATGACTATAATCTTTCAAATGTCTTGCTAGTTGACTCCTTGAACTTTAATTTGCTATCTATTACTCAACTTTGTGATAATGGCTATAGATGTTCTTTTACTAGCAATGATTTTGAAGTAACATCTCTTGATGCAAAAGAAACCATCTTTAAAGGGGTTACGTCATGATAGTTTATATCTTGTGGATTTTTCTTCTAGAGAGGCAAATCTTACTACTTGTTTATTCTCTAAAGCCTCTATTGGTTGGTTGTGGCATAGAAGACTTGGTCATGTTGGTATGAAACAACTCAATAAACTAGTAAAGCATGATCTAGTTCTTGGCTTGAAAGATGTTAAATTTGAGAAGGATAGATTGTGTAATGCATGTCAGGCCGGCAAGCAAGTAGCTAATTCTCATCCAACCAAGAATGTCATGTCCACCACAAGACCTTTGAAATTATTGCACATGGATTTATTTGGTACTACTACATATAGAAGTATTGGTGGCAATAGTTATTGTCTTGTGATTGTGGATGATTATTCAAGATTCACATGGGTATTTTTTCTTCATGATAAAACTGATGCATGTGATGTTTTCAAGAACTTTGTCACAAGAGCTGAAAATGAATTTAATCAAAAACTGAAGAAAGTAATAAGTGACAATGGTAGTGAATTCAAGAATACTAGATTTGGAGAATTTTGCAATGAGAAGGGGATCAAGCATGAATTCTCAACTACTTACACACCCGAGCAAAATGGTTTAGTTGAGAGAAAGAATAGAACTTTTTTTGAGATGTCAAGATCAATGCTACCGAGTACAATGTCTCAGATTCTTTTCGGGCTGAGTCTATTAATACCGCTTGTCATTACTCAAATAGGCTATATTGTCATGGTTTCTTCAACAAGACTCCATATGAGCTGCTCATTGGAAGAAAGCCTAATATCTCTTATTTTTGGATTTTTGGTTGCAAACGCTATATCTTGAGAAAAGGCTCTCGATTATCCAAGTTCCAAAGCAAGTGCGATGAATGGTTCTTCCTTGAGTATTCATCTTGTAGCAAGGCCTATAGATTTTACAACAAGAGGCATATGATGTTCAATTTGATGAAACAAATGGGTCACAAGATGAGAAGGAAAATTTGGATGATGTGAGAGGTGATGGTTTAAGAGAGACTATGAAGAATATGAATATTGGTGATATTCGGCCTAGAGAAGAAGAAGTAGAAGAAGAAGAAGAAGACATTGATGAAGAACCAATAATCTCTATTCAAGTGAATGCATCTTCTTCTTCAACGAATGATCAACAACTTGGTGAAACTAACACAAATGGTTCTTCTCAAGAAAATGAGCAATTGGTTTCCACTACACCATCATCTACATCCTCTCAAGATCGACTTGCTCAATCAAGAGTTCATGGTCAAGTTTCTAAGGATCATCCCATTGATCAAATTGTGGGTGACATTATTAAGGGTGTCCAAACTCGATCTCGTGTTGGTTCATTTTGTCAACATTATTCTTTTGTATCTTCTCTTGAGCCTAAATGTATAGATGAAGCACTTGAAGATCCGAATTGGGTGATGGCCATGCAAGAAGAATTGAATAACCTCACCCGCAACAAAGTTTGGGCATTGGTTGAGAGGCCCAAGAATTACAATGTCATTGGTACTAAGTGGGTGTTTCAGAGCAAGGAAAATGAAGATGGTATTGTGGTAAGAAACAAAGCAAGATTGATTGCTCAAGGCTACACTCAAGTTGAAGGTTTGGATTTTGATGAAACTTTTGCTCCCGTAGCTAGACTTGAGGCTATTAGAATGTTACTTGCCTATGCATTCTCCCATAACATAAAACTTTATCAAATGGATGTGAAAAGTACTTTCTTAAATGGTGATCTTAGTGAACTAGTGTATGTTGAACAACCTCCCGGCTTTGCAAACCCTAAGATGCCTAATCATTTTTACAAGCTCTCTAAAGCTCTCTATGGATTGAAGCAAGCACCACATGCTTGGTATGAGAGGCTTAGGGATTTTCTTATGTCAAAGGGCTTGAAAATTGGAAAGGTTGACATTACACTTTTCACTAAGAAAATCAGAAGATATATTTTTATTTGTCAAATATATGTTGATGATATCATTTTTGGCTCCACTAACGAATCTTTTTGCAAAGAATTTGGAGAAATGACGTCTAGGGAATTTGAGATGTCTATGATTGGTGAATTGAGTTTCTATCTTGGTCTTCAAATCAAGCAAATTAAGGAATGCACATTTGTTTTCCAATCTAAATATGTGAAGGATATGTT
This sequence comes from Echinochloa phyllopogon, assembly GCA_033239725.1. Classification (NCBI taxonomy): domain Eukaryota; kingdom Viridiplantae; phylum Streptophyta; class Magnoliopsida; order Poales; family Poaceae; genus Echinochloa; species Echinochloa phyllopogon. The sequence continues at coordinate 20,836,060 of BTCW01000016.1, forward strand.
GAAGAAATTTGGTATGGAAGACTCAAAACCAATCAAGACACCTATGGCTACAAATTGACATCTTGATCTTGATGAGGGAGTAAACCGGTTGATGTTAAGCTTTATAGATCCATGATAGGTAGTTTGCTTTATCTTACCGCATCTAGGCTCGATATCATGTTTAGTGTATGCATGTGTGCTAGATTTCAAGCTGCACCTAAAGAGTGTCATTTGATTGTAAAAAGAATCATGAGATATTTGAAGTTTACTCCAAATATTGGGCTTTGGTATCCAAAGGGTGCTCAATTTGAATTGGTTGGATATTCAGATTCAGATTATGCCGGTTGTAAAGTTGATAGAAAAAGTACTTCCGGTGGTTGTCAACTTCTTGGTTGTTCTCTTGTATCATGGTCTTCAAAGAAGCAAAATTCAGTGGCTCTTTCAACCGCCGAAGCGGAGTATATCTCGGCGGGAAGTTGTTGTGCTCAATTGTTGTGGATGAAGCAAACACTTCTTGATTATGGTGTGAAATTCAATGGAATTCCTCTTTTATGTGATAATGAAAGTGCCATCAAGATTGCCAATAATCCGGTTCAACATTCTAGAACCAAGCATATCGATATTCGGCATCATTTTCTTAGAGACCATGTGAGCAAGGGTGATATCAAGATTGATGGAGTAAGCACAGATGATCAATTGGCTAACATCTTTACCAAGCCTTTGGATGAATCTCAGTTTTGCAAATTGAGAAACGAATTCACTGTCATTGACGTCTCAAATGTGGCTTGAGTTCTAGCATGTGTGCATGTTTGTTTTGTTTTTCTAGTTAAGTTACCTCTTCTATTCACATATATGCATGTCGTATTACTCTTTGCTTTGTCATAAAATTTAAGCATCATACTTGTTGAGCAATGATCCCAAAGATCTCATCAAAATGACTGACAAAAGTAAGTATCTCGGGCGGAAAAAGAAATGAGGAACAAACTGACCATCAGTGGTCCACTGACTGTCCGAACATGCCTCACGGACTGTCTGTCAACAAACCATAAATTGTCTGTAAATTACGAAGATTTTGACACAAGGTTTTCGAGCTGAAGAAGGAGAGGGTCAGACTATCCGACCGAGGACCTCGGACTATCCGAGGCGCCCGCACGGAAGTGGGACCGCTAGTTACGGGATAAAAAAGGATGTCTCTTTCTTCTACCTCCTAACTTGCACCAAAGGCATCCATCCTATTTCTCTCCTGTTCTTGGTCAAGAAAAGGACCCATCGTTGCGATTCTTGATTGGAGCACTTCCCGAACGGTCCGAGCACATCCATGGACTCTCCGAGAGATCCTCCACCATGTCATCCGGGTATTTTATTGAATCACTCTTTATTTCTCTCGGATTTCAATGAAGAACATGGTTAGGGTTTGACTCTTGATCTAAATTCGGCCATGGATTTGAGAAAGTGTTTGGGGGAAGATGTTTGCTATGGTCTAGTGATGTTGTGGCAAAATTTTGGTGGGAAGAAACTGCATATTGATTGAGTTATGTGGATCACAAAGTTTGTGGATCCCTGTTCATGTTCGTCGCCGCTACAGTGCCGATGGACTGTCCGTAGGTTCCGTCAGTTCTACTTTGATGGACTGTCCGTCAGGCACTAGCAGCGACGGGTTTGGATGGGTTATTGTTGATTGACTTATTTATTCTATATTATTGCTATACATTGTTGGTATTCACTTCTACACTTGATTATTGGCAGTGGTCGCAAGGTTACCACAAATATTGCACGTCGATTCAAGAAAAGTGGGTCCAAGAATAAGGGAGATGGAGTGTCTTCAAAAAGGCATAACAGAAACTCAAGTACAGAGGAAGATGATTCCAATAACAGTGACTATGTGGGTGACACAAAGGTTGAATCTTCAATGGGTCAGCATTATTTTGTGGTAGAAGAGGATGCGGGCATGCATCACGGGGAGTTGTTGTTCATGAAGACATTATTCACATACATTCTCACGCTGCACCAAAGAAAGTTTGGACTCAAAAAGAGTATGCACTGGTGAGAAATGACAATGCTTATTCTCAACCTCGTAGCACCTACAATCTCTATTTTCATACATTGGTGCAAGAAAATACCTTCTTTGGTCACTTGATTTATTGCACAGTCTATCTTCATAAGAGCATTGATTTCCAATATCTTGCATCCAAAGAGGTTTTGGAGGGAGTGGCTGTCATGTTTGAAAATCTCAGACTTAGACCTTTTCTAGAGCATAGATGCAATTGGAATGATATAATCATTAGACAATTCAATGCAACATATTAACTTGACATAGAGATGGGAACAATAGAGTGGATGACTGGTAAAAGTAGATACTCAGCCACCTTTCAAGATTTTGCAGCAGCAAATCAACTTGATTATGATTACTTCACTGATGCAGAGGCTTGTCTTGATGTCTATCAGCAGGATATCTATGAAAATGCTCAGATGTTTTATGAACCTACTCATCTCAATATTCCAACCAAGTTTGGTAAACCTACTGGACTTAGGCATCATCCAGCTGCAATCAATAACATTATTAGATGCACTTTCATGCCTAAGGGTGGAAATAGGGATGCAATTCGTGATCATTATTGGAATGTCATCCACTATGTTATGAATGAGACTAGATTCAATGTAATTAAGCTGATATTTGAGTAGATGATTGATAAAAAGATGACACTCATGAGTAATATGTATTTTGCACCCTATATCATGTCATTAATCAAAGATAAGACTGGGTACAGTGGTCCATGTGAGGTTCATCATGAGGTATTCCAGCCATTCCACAATGCCAACCCATTTCTGAATAGGCCACTAACACCATATGAAGATGTGCATGCTACTGCAGTTGAGGGTGCGCACAATGTTGATGAAGAGGTGCATGTGGATGTTAACATGGGTGCTCCTGATATGCCTCCTCCTCCTCCTATGCAGCCACAGGGGTCTTGGGTACCTCCAGAGGGGTATTTCTCTCCATATTTTGATACCATGGCACAGTCATTTGGGACGCATATGGACACTAGGTTTTAGGCTATGCAGCAGGGCTTCCAGCAGCAGTTTGATGAGCGCTTCAATGCATATGAGTAGCACATGAGCTCACAGTACTTTCCGCCCATCATGACATAGCTTCAGGGAATGCAGCAGAACTTCCACACTGACATGGAAGCATTAAGTGCTAGATTTGATGGTTTGTCCACTACTGAGCAGCACCAACAGCTTGTTGAGCGGCCGTCATAACTTGAGACTTCATTTCATACCTTCAACACTGCTTTTACAGACTTCAGTGGGCATTTCTATAGCATCTATCCTCGGCAGCCATCTTATCCTGCTCCTCCACCACAGCAGGACGACTAGACCTTTTGGTACTTGATGCCAAAGGGGGAGAGATTGTGGAATGATGTGATTTTTGCATTGCATTTTTAATTTCCTATTGTTATGTGTGTGATTTGGTTTGGTTTGTAATGGACTAGAACTTGCATTTAACTTAAGGTTGTGTGATGAACTATTTGCTATATATTTATCTTGTGGCATGTTGTAGTGATTCTATGTGGATTTGAGGCTAACATATGGTCTGTTCAAAATTTTATATTTGGATACATATATGCGTGTTGTTGCCTTGGTCTACATTTTTGTAGGGGAAACTCCATCAAAATTGTCATATCCATGTATGTGTGAAAAATGAAATGCAAAAGTCTATGCACACATGTAGGGGGAGTTATTCTCTATTCTTGAAATTTGAAGCCCTCTACTCAATATCTAATAATGTATCCTTTGCATGAGTAAGTGACTTCAGTTTTCACCCTCAATTCATTCACTCCTTATTGTGGTTGTCATCAATTACCAAAAAAGGGGGAGATTGAACGCATCTAGGCCCCTAATTTGTGTTTTGGTAATTAATGACAACCTTTGTGGACTAACAATTTCATTTGAGAATATGAGAATAGGTGTCGACGATTTATGTCGAGCACGTCTATCTGGGGGTATCCCAGGGAGTAGATTAGTGGGTCTCGCCGAGTTCTAGGAACGGCAGTGCACGAACAACACAAAGATTTAGACAGGTTCAGGCCGCGAGTAGCGTAATACCCTACGTCCTGTATGTTTGGTTGTATTGTATGTGAGTTCAGTTGTATGGTTTTGCCTGTAGGCTTCTGCCTTTAGGCCTCTGCCTTTAGGCCTACCGAGCTAGGGACCCCTGCCCTCCTTTATATATCCCAGGGGGTAAGGTTACATGGCAAGTATCCTAGTCGGTTAGAATATGTGAGTCGTAGTTGGATTACACGAGGAGTTCTACTAGGACTCGGTCTTCTAACTTGATGGTACCCGGGGATGTATATCCGACAAGCCCCCGAGCATCTTGCAACTTTGCTTCAAGTCTTGAATCTGCTTTAACATCTTCGAGTAGTTGGAGCTAAGTCCAAGACGCTCAAGCCTTATCTAACGAATAGTTTACATTAGAGTGCATCTTTAGATGCACCCAATGGGCGTAGCCCCCGAGCCTCCGACTACTTTTTAAGTAATCGGAAGTTCAAAAGCAGTCTTCTATCTTCATCTCGAGTAGTTCAATGGCGTGCACCGAGTAGGTGCACCCATTGGTGTAGCCCCCGAGCTTCGAGTAGTTCTGTAAAAACTAGTCGAAGATCTTGAATAGATCAACAATAGGCACAAAAAATGTGAACCCCTTGAGTGTAGCCCCCGAGCCTTGAAGCGAATGGTTTGCATTCGGTCCAAGGGTCAAGAACATAGTCTTCGAGTTGTTGTAATATGCAAGCACCGACTAGTTTAAAGTACTCGGCTGGCATTGTAAGGCCGCGCCGTTTGAGTACCGACTAACTCCAGTACTTGTCTTCATGTCTTGGCTTGTACTGTGCAGCCCCCGAGCTTCAAGCGACTAGTTGAAGTACTCAGCATGTGAGCACCAACTAGTAAAAGTACTCAAGTGGCTCCGTGGGCGTGTTATGAATACTCAACCGGTAACCCTGCAATTTAAAAACATAGGATGAGTAGTATCCGATCAAGAAATATCCATGAAGGATAATAATAGCATTTGTAATACATGTTTTAAACTTGTTGCTCGTTACTCTTGTTAGACTCGTAACCACTCGAGTAGTAGCCCTGTTACGTTTAAACACTTGGTCCCGCTTAACCAGTCCTTTAAGGTGCATAGGTGTTGCGAATTACCAATGTTTTCACGGATTAAGGTGCATGCTATCGAGCGGCATTGGTCATTAAGAGTGCAGAGAAATAATAAAGTAGTCGGATAGGACTTTTCTCCTGTACGAGAGGTCGCGCGAGGGATTGTAACCCGTCGGTGAGAGGCTATGCGAGGGTGTAGCCCTCGAGAATTATTATTTTTTGAGGGATGTACTCTGTTAGAGTAATCGGCTCATGGCCAAGCATGTTTTTAAATGAGCTAATTAAATTATTATGAAGCAAATAATTATTAAATAAGACTTAGCTTTATTCGCGGACGATTGTCGACGAAGCCGTGGCGGTCGGCGATGGAGCCACGACGGTTGTTGTTGAAGTCGACTAGTCGGAGTCGGATCCGACTAGTTGTTGATGGCGTGGGAGCCGATCTCGACTAGTTTATAGTCGAAACGAGTAGTCGTACGGCGAGTCAACGCAGCCGATCTCGACTAGTTAAACTAGTCGAGAAGCGTAGTCGAAATAGTCGAGACGGTTGGTCGAAGTAGTCGTACGACAAGTCGGTGCAGCCAGACGTCGATGTAGTCGTTCTCGCTGAAGTCGTTGTCGATGAGGCCGACTAGTCGGAGTTGGTTCCGACTAGTTGTTGATGGCGCGGTAGCCGTTCTCGACTAGTTGAGTAGTCGAAGTAGTCGTCGTGCGCGAGTCGCTCCAGTCGATCTCGACTAAACTAGTCGAGACGAGTAGTCGAGATGAGTAGCCGAAGTAATCGATGGTGAGTTGGCATTGCCGATCCCGACTAGTTTTAACTAGTTAAGAGTAGTCGAAGTAGCCGTCGTCGAGTCGATGCAGCCGATCCCGACTAGTTAAAACTAGTTGAGAATAGTCAAAGTGGTCGCGCAGCGAGTCGATGCAACCGATATTAATGAAGCCGACCAGTCAGGATTGGTCCCTGACTGTTTTTCGATGTCGTAGGAGTTACCGCCGACTAATTCTGGGTCCAACCGGCTAGATATGATCAATACCGGTGCACATGCATTACATGCAGACCTCATCGACTCATCGTGGCGATGGGGCATGCATGATGAATTCTCCAATAACTTGCTTTGTCTCGAGTGAAGGCACACGTACGTGCGTCATGCTCCCAATAAATGCTTTTGCTTGAGACGTAGTACATACGCATGCATGAATTCCCCAATGCTTGATTCACAGTACAGCTCAGACGATATACGTGCGCAGCCTTTTACGGACGGAAGCACCACTCTCATGCGAACCGGCAACGAATAAAAATCTGATCCGAAGACAGACTTCGATGCAACAGCCAGAAGAATTATAGAATATTATACTTCGATCCGCCTTGGGCTCGGTCATGTACTATCAGAATCTCGCCGAGTAGCCGCCTTTGATCAACTCATATGCTTTTATTCACCAACGTCGAGGGTTGACTTGGGTAGCAACACGATGAATCCAACCGTTGATGACTGCCAAGCTCGCCTGATAATCATAGCGCCTTCCTCGTACGCGATATCAAAGTTGTAAATAATTGGTCCATCAAGCTCTCCCATTGATCACAACCATTGAGCCCTGGTGTTGAGGTTGATTCCATCGCGCCTAATGTTGAACTTCGACGAGTAGGCCCCACGGCGGGCGCCAAGTGTTGACGATTTATGTCGAGCACGTCTATCTGGGGATATCCCAGGGAGTAGATTAGTGGGTCTCGCCGAGTTCTAGGAACGACAGTGCACGAACAACACAAAGATTTAGACAGGTTCGGGCCGCGAGTAGCGTAATACCCTATGTCCTGTATGTTTGGTTGTATTGTATGTGAGTTCAGTTGCATGGTTTTGCCTGTAGCCTTCTGCCTTTAGGCCTCTGCCTTTAGGCCTACCGAGCTAGGGACCCCTGCCCTCCTTTATATATCCCAGGGGGTATGGTTACATGGCAAGTATCCTAGTCGGTTAGAATATGTGAGTCCTAGTTGGATTACACGAGTAGTTCTACAAGGACTCGGTCTTCTATCTTGAGGGTACCCGGGGATGTATATCCGACAATAGGTTAGTCCCGGAGATTGAAATGAGCTTCATGAGATGATGTCCAAATAGCATGGACGCTATGAATCATGGAAGCTCAAGGTAAAGATAAAAGATAGGGCTTTTTGCTTTGACCGATCATGAGGTGATTAGAGGATGAAAATGACCGGGTTGATAGACTAGATAGCCGTACTATCAAAAGGGATCAACGTCATTGGCTTGACGTGTCTATAGTGCCACTTTGATCACTGACTTGCATGTTGTGCATTTAGATGAGTGATAACTAACTTGAGAAAGAGTATTGTTGAAAATCTTGTGAAAATCCAGTTCTGTCGAGACTGGTCGGAGAGTCCGTGAAACCTGGTCGGAGAGTCCGTGAATTGTGAGTTAAATTTTATATAGAAAGTCTGTTGAAAATTCCGTCTGGACCATGTCCAAACGTCCGTTGAACTGTTCGAGGTTTGGGGACGGACAATCTATGACCAGTGTTGACTGGTCGGCCCACATGCGCTGTCTTGGCGAGTTGATAGACAGTTCATGTTGTGGGACATACAGTTCGTATAAAGGAGCTCGATTTAAACAGAGAGGGTTCTCAGCGTTCCAGGGGTTAGACTGTCTGTCGGACTGTCCGTGGTGGGCCACAGACTGTCCGTGGAAGCAGGCCAGACAGTCCGTCGACCCTCAACGGCTATCTCTGACACACGCTTAACTGTGCTATATGACCGTTGGATTTGAACTCAGACAGTCCGTGATGTTGGGTTGGACAGTCCGTGAGAGCCGTTTTTCACGCGTTTTGAACCTAACGACTAGTTCCGAGGAGAGGGGCTATATATACTTCACCCCGCGGTGGGGTGACGTCTCTTGGCACTTTGGGAAGCTTTCTTGACATATTTGAGCCCTCATTCTCATCTCTCTCTCTCTCACTCACTTGCTTTGAGATTGCATTCTTTGTGAGATTGAGAGCATCTAGTGCATTGCATCAAGGACTTGATCATTGTGGCACTAGGATTCATCAACCGAGCGGGTTGATTTGTTACTCTTGGAGGTTGCCGGCTCCTAGACGGCTTGGAGCTCGTGATTCCATTGAGCACTTCAAGAAGATTGTGAAGTTGCCTTGGAAGATTGGTGTGAGAGGTTCTTGTGCTCACCTCGCCGGAAGTGGTGAAGAGCAACTCTAGTGTAATCGATATTTGGAGCGGTTCATTGGTTCTAACCGGCTTATACATCAAGTAGAGTCTTGATTGAGAAGCGGTTGAACATTGAATCCATCTCAATGTGGATTAGGGGTGACCGGCAAGTTATCGACACCACGTGATAAATTTGTTTCTCACTCTTGGTCATTTCTTTGCTCATTTCCTTTCTTGCAATTACATTTGAGCAAATTTTCTTTCTAGAGATTGAATTATATCTTGTCAGCCTAGGTTGCAAACCCTCAACATAGGTTTAGAGTAGCTGGAGTTTTTATCCTACGAGTGTTTCTAATTAAATTTCTCCAGTGTTGTGATTTTAGTTTAAAACCGTCTATTCACCCCATCTAGTCGGTAATCCTAGATCCTACAGACCTCTGCCTCGCGTGTAGCCTCCCATACCATCTCACCCAAAGAGCACAAAAAGTCTCAGGACCTTTATTCCCGGGCGGAAACACCGACTGAGACTAAAAGACACCCTATAAAGGTCCTCTTTAGATTTAGAATACTGCGAACCGAGACTAAAGGCTATTTGTCTGGGTCAAAAAGTAATCGGGACTAAAGGCAGGGGATGTAAAGTCATTTCTCTACTAGTGGATGACTGAAGCCCAAACTATTCATTATCTAAAAAAAGTATCTGCAGGACCAGAATAGCAGTATCCAAAAAGTTACAAGAATAGGATATTAAACAGCAAAATATGTTATTTATCCATAATATTTGGATACATCATTTTCCTACAAAGATAATCTTGGTGATCCACGTACAATCCGACGGACCGCTCAATAACCATCCAATTGAAAACTTTAGAATCAATATCCGTTTTGCAACAGGGGCAATTCGAAGAGCAGTCTAGCAAAGTGGGCCAGCACATGCGATCCTTTTTACAACAGAACGCTCCAGTGCGGATGGATGAGTTTGGATAGCAATCATTAGTGTTTGCATGTATGATAACATATTTTTCTCCGGGAATATTGTTACTCCTGATGCCCTCTAAGATTCGACCTAGCAAACAAAAGAGGCACTTAGATCCTTTCAAGGCAATAATGAAAATAGAAAATAATGCATGAATTTCAAAGAAAAAAAGGAGATATTGACATCAGCTATTACCAGTTATGCACATTGGAATGGTGAAAGACACAAGGAGGAAGGATAGTAACAAGAGCACTTTTCCCGTGGGATTCATGAATATCGCCATGGCTAGTTATATTTTTGTATTGATCTGAATTGTAAATGATGGTGACTCTATGAGGCTCTAGAGGTTGTCATTCAAATATATATAGCAGAAAAGTAATTAATGTTGCATATATATTTCTGTCAATTATTTATTCATGGAAGCAGTAATGTTGGTTCGTGTTATTAATCAATATAATATGAATACACTGTCCAAACAATCATTTCTAGGACACTACTGTATGGATGTCATGTGACATTGTCACATAGTATTGTGACAGATAATGCGTTGGGTAGTTATAACTAGAAACAACACGCGCCGTCGCCGCGCTCAGACAATTGAGGGGGGCTTTCCTTATATGATTGTTGGACTTAGGTCAGTCTTAATGCACAGTTTCACTATACAATTATTTAGAAACTAGGAAACTGAGTTAAAAAAGTTTCATGGTGATAAAACTCCCCTCACATCTATTCTATATTATATATTCTATTCTATATACTATAAATCTATATATACTATAAAGAGAATTAGATTTGAAAATAATTCTCAACTTAACTCACGAGGACGCACCTGTCAGAAAAAAAAACTTGGTACCGGGAGAAGACTCATTTTTTTTATCGGTACACAGTACTTTTCCACCCAAAACTTAAAACTTTTTTCACAACCGTTACCCACGGGTACCCTTACCCATGTGTACCCACAGTTCCCCCGCCACCACCGTGTTACACCGCGACAGAAAACCCTAAACCCCACCTCCCCGTCTGCGCGCCGCCGGCCCACGCAGATCACCATCTACGTCGCTCGTAGCCACCGCGTTCCCGTCGCCCATAGCCGCCGTAGCCTCGCTCAATGCCACGGTTGCCTCACCTAAAGCAGAAGCAGTCGCGGCGCGGGATCGTCGCCGCCGCCGCTCGGTATCTTCGCCGCCGTAGCGCGGCATCGTCGCCGCCGCGCGGGATCTTTGTCGTTGCGTGCGGGATCTTCGCCGCCACCGCTGCGTAGGATCCTCGTCGCCGCCGCGCAGGATCCTCGCCGCCGCCGCCGTCAACACCCGTCCGAGATCACGGGGGCCAAAGCAGCCGCCGCCGCCGCCGTTCACGGACGTCCGAGATCGAACCGGATCGTCGAAAAAGCTTTTGCCGCCGCCGTTCACACATGTCTGACATCGCGCGGGATCTACAGGCCCTCGACAGCAACAGCGACAGGCCGACCTGGGTGGATCGGCTTCGGCGTGGCCGTGCGGCGGTTCAGGTGGCCGGAGGCTGGAGCAAGGCTGCACGGGGTGAGCTTGCCGGCCGGCGAGGGTGGATGCACCGGGTGAGCTTCTTTGCTTTGCTTGTTTCTCCCCCGTGAGCCATCGAATACAAATCACCATTCTTTTCGGGATGGGGATTGCTCGTGTGCGTATAAATTCTGGCGGATTTTGTATCGCGCAAGCGTGGTGGGGGCTGCTAATTGAATAAATTTTCAGCGGTTTATTTTCCCCAGATTTGGGCCCTCCTCCTCCGCCACCTGCTATTGAATCGTCTTTCAATAGCAGATTGCTATTTTTGAAAGTACTGTTATTTTCTAATCTTTTTTTCCCTTTCGCAGATTGCTCTGTTGTTACCCGATTGGTTGGCAATGAAACATACCGTGTCTGTCATTGTAACACCCCTAGCTAGCCAACGAGATCAAATTGGTAGCGTGAGCAAATCACACGAGCAATCAGAGGATAGGATCTCGCGCCAGGAGAGGGGCGTTGTGCCCCCTGCCTCCAAGGAACGCGTTCGGTGTCTATTCTGAATCCAGTTCATACATGAGTCTTTTCTCTCCCTCACGCCAACTCCTTTAACCACGATACAGACGTTGCCCCATCGGGCCCACACGACAGACGCTATCCTATTACAGACTAGGGTACGAAACGTTTTCCTGGCTCTGAAGACGACCTTCTCATTTACGTCTTCTCCTGGTCCATCTGGATTAATCTTTTTTCCAGCAAAAGTACTCCACACCTTGTGCTATCTATCGCAACAAGGTGTCATGCATGCCAATGTCAGATGCTATGTCCTCATCCCAAACGATATCAGCACTAGAAATATCGTCAAACACATGTTCCATGGCATCCGTGGCAAGATCCAAAAGAAAGGGAGTGTTGCTCTCATGAGTAGGAACGACAATGACTGGTTCAACATTGGTCTTGTTGTCCTTGTCGACTATGTACTCTTCACCTGTCGCCAGTTGCTGCAACAAGTTCTCATGTGTGTCAAGAACATATGATTTGTCCTCATCCCACACAACTATGTTCTGCATTTCACCGAACACCTCATCTGCAACACTCATGCCAAGCTCAGAGACATAGGCAAAGCCATTGGCATGAGTTAGCATGCCATCACTGTCCAAGTTGGTAATTGACTTTCTCTGTTCATCAAATACAATATTCTTGTGGTGCTTTTCATCGAGCACCTCAAAGGCATGCCCCTCAGAGTATTCTCTGTTCATCAATTGGCAATAGAGGACACATTGGCAGAGGAATTCTGTACACTGTCTCTCAATGCCTTGTCTAGGTATTCTCCCTTGCACAAGGATGAAATAGAGAAACAGGTGCAACAACTATTAGCAGCTGGCCTTATTTCTCCTAGTACTAGCCCATATGCTTCTCCAGTTTTATTGGTGCAAAAGAAAGATGGTAGTTGGCGATTTTGTGTTGATTATAGGAAATTAAATGATATCACTATTAAGAATAGGTTTCCCATGCCTATAATTGAGGAGATTTTAGATGAATTAGCTGGGACTCAATATTTCTCCAAGCTTGACATGAGGGCAGGGTATCACCAAGTAAGAATGAAGGTAGAAGATGAGCACAAAACTGCTTTTAAGACACATCAGGACCACTACCAATTCCGAGTCATGACATTTGGGCTGACCAATACACTAGCCACTTTTCAGTGTTTGATGAATGATGTGCTTCGCCCTTTCTTGAGAAAGTTTGCCATGGTCTTTCTAGATGATATTTTGATTTATAGCCCCACTCTAGAAACCCATGTGGAACATCTCAAGCTGGTTTTGTCCAAACTTCGTGAGCACCAGTTGTATATGAAAAGATCCAAGTGCTCTTTTGCTCAGCCACAATTAGATTATTTGGGCCACATTATTTCAGTTCAGGGTGTAGCTACAGATCCATCTAAAACCTCAGCTATGGTCAAGTGGCCAATTCCTCAAAATGTCACTGAGCTTAGAGGATTTCTAGGCTTGACAGGGTACTATAGAAATTTGTCAAACATTATGGCCTCTTGGCAAAAGCCTTTAACCAATTTGTTGAAGAAGAAACAGTTTCAATGGTCTGAAGAAGCACAGCATGCTTTTGAAGCTCTAAAAAAGGCAATGGTGTCAGCTCCTGTCCTAGCTTTGCCAGATTTCAAAGTGCCCTTTGTAGTAGAGACAGATGCTTCTGATGTGGGAATTGGTGCTGTCCTGATGCAAAGAGATCAACCTGTGGCTTTTTTGAGTAAAGCATTAGGTCCTGTCCATCAGAGACTTTCTATTTATGAGAAGGAATTCTTGGCTCTCATCATGGCTGTAGAGAAATGGCGTCCTTATCTTCAAAGACAGGAGTTTATCATTAGAACTGACCACAAGTGTAACATCCCGTATTTTTTTTATACGGAATGTTAATGTGCAAAAATGTGAATTTTCAAAAACATTTCGTGGAGTGTGTGCTAGAGAGAAAATCATAAAGTGTCTTCTTGTTCCCCTCCTAGAAATTCCTAGAATAAATAAACATTAATTGGAATTAAGGTGTAATTTCGCCTTAGTGTGAATTTGGGTCTTATTTGGCTTTCCTGGTGTTTATTGATTGAAGCATTCAAATTTGAATTAAATTCAAATTTGAATTCAAATACTAACTAAAGCCCCAACTAATTGTTAAACCCCCCCTAACCTGTCTTTGGGCCGAATCCCCAAACCCAAGTCCAGAAAACCACCCTTAACTCTCCTCCGAGCCAGCCAACCGAATCAGCCCAGCCGGCCTTTCGGCCCAGCTGCGGCCCAGCCACTTCACCGCGTCGCTGCCGCGTCCCCTTCTTCTCTCTCATTGACAGGCGGGCCCCGCCTGTCAGCTTTCTCTTCCCCCTCTCCTTTCTTCCCCGCGCGGCCGCTCTGCTCTCTCTATCTCTCTCTGCCGCGCCGCCCGTGAGCGCCCGAGCCACCCGTGACGCGCTCCGCGGCCCGTCGCGATGCTGCCGCGTGGCCCTTGGCGCGGACGCCCACATCTCTCGCCGTTCGTGCCCGAACCCTAGCAGCCGCCGCCCTATAAAACCCCCGCCGACCTTCTTCCTCCCCAAGCCGCGCCGCCCCAGCTTTGGGTTCCCGATCCAATTCGTGAGGGGTGAGAGGTGGGAGAGGAGGTGGGAAAGGGATTGAGGAGGAGTAGGAGCGAGGAGCGTGAACCCGTTGTCTTCCCCACGACGCCGCCGCCGAAGCCGTCGCCGCCGACCGTGGAGCCGCCGACACCGAGCCGGACCAAGGATGAGAAGAGGAACGCGAGCACCGCCGGAGCACCGCAAGCACTACCCCGAGCTGCTGCGAACCTCTACTTGCCCTAGGTGAGCCACCCACGAAAGCCCCCTTCTTCTCCCCTGTTTCCGGCCGAACGCCGCCGCACCGCTTCCTAGCCTCCTCTGGGACCTGGTCTTCGAGCCGTGGCCATCCTTTGTGCAGGCCCTCGTCGCGCCGCTGCCGCTAACCCTTTTGCAACCGCCGATGCCCCTTGTAACGCAGCCGAGGCCGTCGCGTCCGAGCCTTGCTCGCCGTGCGCGCGCCAAGGCCGTGTCGCGGCCGTGGGCGACCACGTGCCCGCGCACGAGCACCCAGCTGTGCCCCAGCAGTCGCTGGAGGCCACGAGCGCGCGAGCCGCACTCTTTTTGCCCCAACCGTGCACTGGTGCGCTTGCTTCCCGTGCTGCCGTCGATGCTCGCCGGTGTCCATGGCCGAGTCGCCGCCGCTCGCATCGGGAAGCCCAAGCCACAACCAAGCATCCACCTTTTTCTTGTCGGTTGAACTCGCGAAACCCTAGCGAAGCCGTAGCCATCGACCCCGAACCTCGCCGGCCCCTGTTCCGGTCGAACGCCGTGGTCGCCGTCGCCGCTGGCCGCGCGCGTTCGCGTCGCGCCGTGGGAAGCCACACGCACGACCACACCAAGCCGGCCACACCTTTTCCACAAAAGATCCCGAGTCGGCCGCAACCTGATCCCGTAGACCTGGCCTTGGTGGACCGCACTCACGGTCTACGGTGGACTGAGTCCACTGCGACCGCGGCCTTGGCAGGCCGAATCCCAGCGCCTATTGGGCCGTGGCCCAGCGATTGTTGGGCCGAGCCGAGCCAAATCAGCCCATAACCACCCCAGCTCGCCCCTTCCCTTTTTTCTTTTTAACCCTGCTGACTTCGTTGCCCCACCTGCCATAGACCAGCACTCGCCGACCTGTGGGCCCAGCTGACCCCACTGACTTTGACCGTTGACTGGTCAACGTTGACCGAGTCAACGCTGACGTCATCCAGGCCCACGATGACGTCAGCATACCCGGACCCACTGATGACGCCAGCATGACGTCATGCTGACGTCAGCAGTGATGACGTGGCACCACCAGAGGCTGCCACGTGTCCCTGTCTGTTTTTCTTTTTCGGAATTTAATTAAATATTTTCAGAAAATGATTTAAACTTTGAAAAATTAATAATAAATCAACCGTAGCTCAGAAAAATATGAAATCAGTTTCATTATTTTTCTAAAATCATGCTCTATGCCAAAGTCGGGACTGAGGAAGAGGAGTTCGTCGAGTACTATGACGAGGAGGAGTTACCAGGTTCACGCCCATCCATTCTTTGAACGCCTATTAGTCATGCTCGTAGTATGTTATGCTGTATTTATTCGCATGAACTGCCTGAGATGATATACCATGCATAGCCTGTTTATTTATCAATTCCTTGCTATCCTACTACCACACTTATTTATATATGATGTGGATGAAGCTACGCTTGCATGCGTACGAGGAAAAAGAAGTTTTAAACTGTTTTGGTGTGCGTTAGAAAACTGGAGGAGTTGGAGGATTTGAAAACCATTTGTCGAAGTGAGCGTACCATAACTCGACCCTTTGGGATCGAGGGCTTGGGGAGTACACTTGGGTATTCCCTGCGGAGTGCCTGTTGCGGGCACATGCTTGATTTGATTGGTTACCGAGGAGTTGGCGGCGATACCTGTAATGGGTGCGACTGGCGGACCACTGCGGTGGATACGCACTTCGAGAGAAGAGTTCACTTCGACAGCTTGAGGACCGGACGGACAAACCGCGTCATTGGGTCTTACCGTGCACACCGTGTGTCCATTATGAGGGTGGGCCCGATCCGAGCCTAGCAAGTGCGGTACCAAGCCTGCAGGAGGATAGTGTTTCAGTGTAAGGGGGACTGGCCCCGGGGGAGTGCTTCACAGTTCCAGGGTGACCTCTAGCGGAGGATGCGCCCAAGCCCAGAAAAGCAGGATGGTGCCGTAACTACTAGACCTTCGTTCGGTGTTGTGTTGTTCAGCTGGCTTGCTACCTTCTGGGCGCACATCGCATGGTTACTGGTGTACACACTCTGCAGAGTTAAAACTATATGTATAGCCGCGTCCTCGGTCATGGACAACGCCCTTTGAACTGTTCGTCTATTAGTGATTTGATAACTAAAACTTCTACCTCTCCCCTTTTTAAACTAAGGACCCGGCATGGCCGATGAGATGGGAGGAGCGGGAGTTCTCCCATCGAATAGATGTTGGAGACGGGAGCCTGTTCTGTCAGGATTGCCCGTGGAGGTGTGTGTTGGTGATGGAAATTGTTTTACAAACTTCTATTTGCTGCTGCATAGGAAGCCCCTGGCTTTTCCTTGTCCATTTGTTTACTAGATTAGTCCACCTTAAAGCTTGCACATCTATGGATGGTGACGTGGAACTGTTCCAATCCTTGGGAACAGTTCAAGGTCTTGCAGGTTACGAGTCTGACTTCGACAACAACGCTGATGGATGGTACGACTGAGGTGCGGAGCTACGCTCGAGTAGTCGCCTGTGGAGGAGATGTAGATGAAGCCCTGATGACTTAGCTTCCGCCGCGTTGGCTTTCCTTTCTGTCGATTTAGCCCAAGTGGCTTGTACCCGTACTTCCTATGTTGGGAGATGTAATAACCTAAACATTGCACTGTTTTATTCAACGTATGGATATGATAATTTCTGGAATGAGTTCTGTATGCGATAGCAGTTGATTCTGGGACTATCGCGGTGATACAGGGAGTCGGATTTTTGGTAAGCAAAATCCGGTTCGTTTCAGTTGGTATCAGAGCCATACTTGACCGTAGCACGCACCCTTAGAATGGCCGTTAGCAATTAAGAGTTCCGAACGATTCCATTCCCTATATTATCCTTGTATTACATACATCTGTCTCATACCTTGAAAATTCTTACTTATCTACGCTGACTACTCTTACGTGACCTTGCAGTGATGGAGCCATCCCCCGAGTTCACGCCGGTGGATATGCGCCATGCCCCGCGAGTTGGGCAGGTGCAGTGGTTGGACCGCGTGCTCGAGAAGATGGGGATGAGCGAAGGACGAGCCCACTACGGTGTGACCATGGTCACCGGCCACGCTTCGGTGTACGCCATGGCCGCACTCGTCGTCACGAGGACCCCGACCGTCCCTAACTTCCCTGGAGACGTGGTTCACGCCGTTGGACTCACCATGGAGTCCGCGGTGCAGGCCGCGGCACGGAAGATGCTGAGGAGGCTCATGACTCAGTACTGGGACGAGACCTTCAGCGAGACGAGCTTCAGGCTTTTTCCCCGCTCCCTCGAGGGGGTAGAGGACCCTGACGCACTGCTGACCTCGATGGAGGAGGCTCCCTTCCTCGAGGTGGACGAAGTCGCCCAGACCACCGGGCGTTACCTCCTCGACCTGGACCGCTACACCGCCAACCTGGAGTAGGAGACTACCCGTCTGCACGACACGCTCTCAGCTAGCGTCATCCTCAACCAGCAGCTGATATGTGAGTGCGAGACCGGCAAGCACGCCGTCGACACCCTGAGCAGCCGACTCGGGAAGTGTGTCGCCGACCTCGACGACGAGCGGGCCAAGCTGCACGAGACCACGCGTGCCAAGCTGTGCGCAGAGGAGAGCTTGTCACGTGTCGAGGAGGAGAACCGCCGGCTGAGACAGGAGAATTTGAACATCAAGAGAGAGCTTGGACACCGCTCCAACAAGTTGAGACAGGCCGAGGAGCTGAAGAGACTCAGGCCCGAGGTGGGCAAGCTGACGGACCAGTTGGAGTGCTGCAGAGGAGGATATTTGATGTGCTCACACCTTCTGCACTCAGCCCAGGAGCGTCTCAAGAAGATGAAGGAGGATAGCGCGCACAACGTCGGCAACATCGCCAACCTGACACGTGCTGCTATCTTCTACTGGGACAAGGCCGTGAGGACTCAGGTGACATGGGAGGCAGCTGACGCTCTTAGAGTCGCCGAGACGCAGGATCTCCTCGACGAGGTTCCCCTGGCCCGTCGACCGCTACTCAGGAAGGAGGACTTCGGGCTCCACCCCACTGGGCTCATGTGGCACAGGTGCCCCTACGCGAGCATGCCTACCCCCGTGGAGACCGAGGAGGTCAAGGCCGCTCACAAGCTGCTTGAGAAGATCTTCACGGAGCACCACTCGGAGGAGGAGCGGACCGTTGTCACCTACAAGAGGACCCGCGCTGAGTAGGACTCGAGAATCATGATCATGGTAGGAGTAGGGTTGTAAACTAGGAGTGGCCTTCATGAGTCTGTATCCATGAGCCGTGAGCATGTTCCGGCAGATGTTGTCATGTCATGAGATATCCATGTACACCCCATGATAGATGTAACCCCCCTTTTGAGATCACTCGATGTATTAGCACCGACGTCTGTGATGATTGACTGAGTGACTGGTTCTTTCTCGTTTTCTTGGTTCTTCTCGTTGTTCCTATTGAGTGTAGATTCGAGTAGTAAAACTCATTTTCATTGTGAAATGTGCCCCGATCGTAGCGCATGATAGGCTTACGACTCTCGCTAACTTTTCCTCACAACATTGCAGAGCGATGTCGGTGAGAAGGTCGAACCGCTTGGCCGCGCGCTTTGAGGAAGCCGCGGCGGAAGAGCAAGCCCCTGCCCTGGGTCGTGGTCGTGGCCGTGGGCGAGGCCGAGCTCCTGTGGCAGCCCCTGTCCCGGGTCGTGGCCGTGGACGCGGCCGAGGTGTCGTCGCCCCTCAACCGAACCCGATCGGCGAGGACGCTCGTGAAGATGCCCATGAGGACGAGCAGGAGGTTGTGGCTGAACCACCACAGCAGAACAGGAGGGGTAGGAACAACCGTCAACAGCGGGATCCACCGCCCCCGCCGCCTACTTTGGCGGAGGTGATGGCAACCCAGGCCCTGCACATGGGGAGGATTGTGGACGCCTTCGTCTTGCTGCAGCAGCAGCAGCAGAACAATGGGGGCAACCGCAATGCACCATGCCCAGACGACCTGTCCCGCAAGATCGAGAGGTTCATCCGCCTGAAGGCCCCGACCTTCAGCTACTCCGATGATCCCCTTGATGCGGATGACTGGCTGAAGGTGATCGAGACTAAGCTCGACCTCACGGACTGCACCGACGAAGAGAGTGTGGCGATCGCCGCCCACCAGCTCGAGGGTCCTGCCAAGTCTTGGTGGGACGGGTTCTGTGACTCACACCCGAACCCCGCCACCATCACCTGGCTGGAGTTCTGTGAGGCCTTCCTTGAGCAGCACGTGCCGAGGCAGGTGCTCATCCAGAAGGCACAGGAGTTCCGTACCATGACACAGGGTACCATGTGTGTCGAGGAGTACGAGCGCCACTTCATGAAGATGGCAAGGTACGCGCCTGATGAGACTAACACTGATGAGAAGAAGCAGTTCTGGTTCCACAGGGGACTGCACCACGGGATTCGCCAGATTGTGGCCGGGAGTGACCACAAGTCCCTTCGCCACATGGTGAACCACGCGATCGCTGTGGAGAAGGAGAGAATCGGCCACGAGGACCGTATGAGGGCTCGGAAGAGGCCGTCAGACTCCTACTCTCGTGACAGGCCTTAGCAGCGCCCCAGGAGTGGGCAGAGCAACTTGCTGAGGGGCAGCAGCTTCCGCTCCGGACCCAGCCAACCCAACCGTGGGTACGGAGGAGGCAGCAGTAGCCAGCTCGCGGTGAACCGCAACACGAGCTACTCTACACCTGCAGGCAGTGCCTGGAAGCAGCCCCAGCAGTCCGCGCAAAGGACTTCGGGCAACGCGCCGTACACTTGCTTCAGCTGCCACCAGCCTGGACACAAGTCCTACGACTGCCCACTGAAGAAGCGAGACTTCCAGACTCCCGCCAAGACCCCAGCTTCTGGAGGGAGGCCCCCTCAGACTCAGCCCCGCCCCTCTGGCACTCGTGGGAAGCTCAACCACCTCACAGAGGAGGAGGCCAGGGAGGCACCAGACGTCGTGACTGGTGAGTTCATAATTAATGGTTCTAAAGCATTAGTTCTGTTTGACTCTGGTGCGCATGGTTCTTATGTTTCCTCAAAGTTTGTGGCACAAAAGTCTCTCCCTATGGTACCCCGTTCTTGACCTATAGTCACTAGCTCACCGCTAGGTGATATCCAATGCACCAACGTGTGTAGAGATGTTGAGATCATCATGAGAGGGCAGAAGTTCCTGGCAGATCTCACAGTATTGAAGTCGGATGGGATTGATGTCATTCTCGGGATGGATTGGTTGACAACACACAAGGGCGTGATTCAATGTTCGCCCCGGCTTGTGATATTAGAGCACCCCAGTGGTGGAAAGGTGGAGATAGCCCCTCTGCAGCAGAAGGAGACTCAGATGTTGTGCCATCTGGTAGAGAGGTTGTTGGAGCAAGTTCCGGTAGTGTGTGAGTACCCGGATGTGTTCCCGGATGATTTACCCGGGCTTCCACCAGATCGGGATATTGAGTTCGAGATCAACCTGGTTCCAGGAACCGCTCCGATTGCCAAGCGTCCCTATCGCATGTCTGTTGAAGAGCTCGAAGAGCTGAAGAAACAGTTGAAGGAGCTGATTGAGAAAGGCTATGCGAGGCCAAGCGCATCACCTTGGGGTTCCCCGGTTCTGTTTGTTCGCAAGAAGGACGGGTCCATGAGATTGTGCATCGATTACCGATCTCTGAACGCCGTTACTATCAAGAACAAGTACCCGTTACCCAGGATCGACGACTTGCTAGATCAGTTGAAGAAGGCCAAGTACTTCAGCAAGATTGATCTCCGATCCGGTTACTATCAGATGAAGATTCGGGATATTGACATTCCGAAGACCGCCTTCGTGACCCGTTATGGACAGTATGAGTTCACCGTAGTGTCCTTTGGGCTCACAAATGCGCCGGCATACTTCATAAACATGATGAACAAGGTGTTCATGGAGGAGTTGGACAAGTTTGTCGTTGTGTTCATCGACGACATTCTGATCTACTCCGAGACAGCCGAAGAGCATGAAGAGCATCTGAGGATTGTGCTAGAGAAACTCAGGCAGAATCAGTTGTATGGCAAGTTCAGCAAGTGTGAATTCTGGCTAGAGAAGGTTGCATTTCTGGGTCATGTCCTCACAGCTGAAGGAGTGGCAGTGGATCCAGAAAAGATTGAGGCAGTGTCCGATTGGCAGCAACCGAAGAACGTCACAGAGATCAGGAGTTTCCTTGGTCTGGCAGGTTATTACCGCAGATTCATCGAGAACTTCTCCAAGATCGCGAAGCCGATGACAGAGTTGCTCAAGAACAACGTGCCGTTTGTTTGGTCAGATAAATGCGAAGCCAGCTTCCAGGAGCTCAAGACAAGACTGACTACCACCCCCGTTCTCACCCTTCCCGATGTCAGAAAGGACTTCGTGGTCTATTGCGATGCATCGAGGCAAGGCCTCGGGTGTATTCTTATGCAAGATGGCAAGGTGGTCGCTTATGCTTCTCGCCAGCTGCGGAAGCACGAGGAGAACTACCCTACCCATGACCTAGAGCTAGCAGCCGTAGTGCACGCCTTGAAGATATGGAGGCACTATTTGATTGGCAACAAGTGCGACATATACACCGATCACAAGAGTCTGAAATACTTCTTCACACAGTCAGAACTAAACATGAGGCAACGGAGATGGCTGGAACTGATCAAGGACTACGATCTGAACATTCAGTATCACCCGGGAAAGGCAAATGTAGTAGCTGATGCTTTGAGCAGAAAAAGCTATTGCAACAACTTGATGGTTCAGCAAGAACAACCAGAGCTGCACAAGGAGCTCGAGAGTTGGAAGTTGGAAATAATTGAAGCAGGACAATTGAGCGGGATGAGGATCAAGTACGATTTGGAAGAACAGATCAGGCAAGCTCAGAAGGATTGCCCAGAGATCGAAGACCTAGTCAAGCAGATGCAGAGGGGACTTGCAGCTGACTACCGCATTGATGAGCAAGGCACCGTATGGCTGAAGAATCGCATATGTGTACCATGGAGCGAGAATATCCGACAGACAATCCTGAAGGAAGCCCACAACTCTAGGTATTCCATCCACCCAGGATGTACCAAGATGTACCAGGACCTAAAGGATCGCTTCTGGTGGAAGGACATGAAGGTTGATATCGCCGAGTACGTCGCCAGATGTGACACGTGCAACCGAATCAAGGCCGAGCATCAACATCCGGCAGGGTTACTACAACCCTTAGAAGTACCAGTTTGGAAGTGGGATGATATCTGTATGGACTTCATAGTGGGTCTACCTCGGGCTCAGAATGGGAACGATTCCATTTGGGTTATCGTAGACCGCCTAACCTAGGTAGCACACTTCATTCCGGCGAAGACCACCTACGCAGTAAGTAAACTAGCAGACCTGTACATCAACAACATTCTGAGGCTTCACGGGACTCCGAGAAGCATAGTGTCTGATAGAGGGCCTCAGTTCACTGCCAAGTTCTGGCAGAGCCTGCATGCAGCTATGGGTACCAGCTTGAAGTACAGCACAGCCTTCCACCCCCAGACGGATGGACAGACAGAACGTGTGAATCAGATTCTGGAGGATCTATTGAGAGCTTGTGTTCTGACTTATGGCAGTGACTGGGAGAAGAGTTTGGCCTATGCAGAGTTCTCCTACAACAATAGCTATCAGGCTAGCCTGCAGATGTCACCGTTTGAGGCACTATATGGCAGGAAATGCAGAACTCCGCTGATGTGGTCAGAGGTTGGAGAAGGACCCCTCTTTGGCCCCGCAACCATTGTCGAGGCCGAAGAGAATGTGGCCAAGGTTCGCGACAGTCTGAAGGTCACGCAGAGTCGCCAGAAGAGCTATCCTGACAAGAGAAGAAGAGAATTGTCCTTCGGGGTTGGGGATCATGTGTATCTCAAAGTGTCCCCACTTCGCGGAACCAAGAGGTTCCATGTCAAGGGCAAGTTAGCACCAAGGTTTGTGGGACCGTTCAGAATTGAGAAGAGAGTTGGCAAGGTGGCCTACCAACTCGAACTACCCAAATCGCTAGCCGGAGTGCACCCAGTGTTCCATGTGTCACAACTCAGAAAGTGTCTCCGAGTGCCTGAAGAGGAAGTGCCAGCAGAGGCCTTAGACCTGCAGGACACACTCAAGTACATGGAGTACCCCACCAAGATACTGGACAGGACAGTAAAAGAGACCAGGAGGACCAGCATTCCCTTCTGCAAGGTTCAGTGGAGCAACCACACTGAACGCGAAGCAACGTGGGAAAAGGAGGAAGACCTAAAGGAGAAGTACCCTCACCTCTTCGATCCTGAGTAAGATTTTAATCTCGTGGACGAGATTCTCGTGAGGGGGGGAGACTGTAACATCCCGTATTTTTTTATACGGAATGTTAATGTGCAAAAATGTGAATTTTCAAAAACTTTTCGTGGAGTGTGTGCTAGAGAGAAAATCATAAAAGTGTCTTCTTGTTCCCCTCCTAGAAATTCCTAGAATAAATAAACATTAATTGGAATTAAGGTGTAATTTGGCCTTAGTGTGAATTTGGGTCTTATTTGGCTTTCGTGGTGTTTATTGATTGAAGCATTCAAATTTGAATTAAATTCAAATTTGAATTCAAATACTAACTAAAGCCCCAACTAATTGTTAAACCCCCCCCCCCTAACCTGTCTTTGGGCCGAATCCCCAAACCCAAGTCCAGAAAACCACCCTTAACTCTCCTCCGAGCCAGCCAACCGAATCAGCCCAGCCGGCCTTTCGGCCCAGCTGCGGCCCAGCCACTTCACCGCGTCGCTGCCGCGTCCCCTTCTTCTCTCTCACTGACAGGCGGGCCCCGCCTGTCAGCTTTCTCTTCCCCCTCTCCTTTCTTCCCCGCGCGACCGCTCTGCTCTCTCTCTCTCTGCCGCGCCACCCGTGAGCGCCCGAGCCACCCGTGACGCGCTCCGCGGCCCGTCGCGATGCTGCCGTGTGGCCCTTGGCGCGGACGCCCACATCTCTCGCCATTCGTGCCCGAACCCTAGCAGCCGCCGCCCTATAAAACCCCCGCCGGCCTTCTTCCTCCCCAAGCCGCGCCGCCCCAGCTTGGGGTTCCCGATCCAATTCGTGAGGGGTGAGAGGTGGGAGAGGAGGTGGGAAAGGGGTTGAGGAGGAGCAGGAGCGAGGAGCGTGAGCCCGTTGTCTTCCGACCGTGGAGCCGCCGACACCGAGCCGGACCAAGGACGAGAAGAGGAGCGCGAGCACCGCCGGAGCACCGCAAGCACTACCCCGAGCTGCTGCGATCCTCTGCTTGCCCTAGGTGAGCCACCCATGAAAGCCCCCTTCTTCTCCCCTGTTTCCGGCCGAACGCCGCCGCACCGCTTGCTAGCCTCCTCTAGGACCCGGTCTTCGAGTCGTGGCCATCCTTTGTGCAGGTCCTCGTCGCGCCGCTGCCGCTAACCCTTTTGCAACCGCCGATGCCCCGTGTAACGCAGCCGAGGCCGCCGCGGCCGAGCCTTGCTCGCCGTGCTCGCACGCCAAGGCCGTGTCGCGGCCGTGGGCGACCACGTGCCCGCGCACGAGCACCCAGCCGTGCCCCAGCAGTCGCTGGAGGCCACGAGCGCGCGAGCCGCACTCTTTTTGCCCCAACCGTGCACTGGTGCGCTTGCTTCCCTTGCTGCCATCGATGCTCGCCGGCGTCCATGGCCGAGTCGCCGCCGCTCGCGTCGGGAAGCCCAAGCCACAGCCAAGCATCCACCTTTTTCTTGTCGGTTGAACTCGCGAAACCCTAGCGAAGCCGTAGCCATCGACCCCGAACCTCGCCGGCCCGTGTTCCTGTCGAACGCCGTGGTCGCCGTCGCCGCTGGCCGCGCGCCAGAGCGCGCCGCGCACCAGAGCGCGCCGCGCGCGTTCGCATCGCGCCGTGGGAAGCCACACGCACGACCACACCAAGCCGGCCACACCTTTTCCACAAAAGATCCCGAGTCGGCCGCAACCTGATCCCGTAGACCTGGCCTTGGTGGACCGCACTCACGGTCTACGGTGGACTGAGTCCACTGCGACCGCGGCCTTGGCAGGCCGAATCCCAGCGCCTATTGGGCCGTGGCCCAGCGATTGTTGGGCCGAGCCGAGCCAAATCAGCCCATAACCAGCCCAGCTCGCCCCTTCCCTTTTTTCTTTTTAACCCCGCTGACTTCGTTGCCCCACCTGCCATAGACCAGCACTCGCTGACCTGTGGGCCCAGCTGACCCCACTGACTTTGACCGTTGACTGGTCAACGTTGACCGAGTCAACGCTGACGTCATCCGGGCCCACGATGATGTCAGCATACCCGGACCCACTGATGACGCCAGCATGACGTCATGCTGACGTCAGCAGTGATGACGTGGCACCACCAGAGGCTGCCACGTGTCCCTGTCTGTTTTTCTTTTTCGGAATTTAATTAAATATTTTCAGAAAATGATTTAAACTTTGAAAAATTAATAATAAATCAACCGTAGCTCAGAAAAATATGAAATCAGTTTCATTATTTTTCTAAAATCATGCTCTACGCGATAGAATAGAGTATGATGTTGTTTGGCTCTTCCTTGGTTCTTGTTTGGAGTTTATTTGCCGTAGTCTCGGTAATTAAATTGCGGGTCGATGTTTAGGAGGACCGGAGACTCAAGTCGGGACTGAGGAAGAGGAGTTCGTCGAGTACTACGACTAGGAGGAGTTACCAGGTTCACGCCCATCCATTCTTTGAACGCCTATTAGTCATGCTCGTAGTATGCTATGCTGTATTTATTCGCATGAACTGCCTGAGATGATATACCATGCATAGCCTGTTTATTTATCAATTCCTTACTATCCTACTACCACACTTATTTATATATGATGTGGATGAAGCTACGCTTGCATGCGTACGAGGAAAAAGAAGTTTTAAACTGTTTTGGTGTGCGTGAGAAAACTGGAGGAGTTGGAGGATTTGAAAACCATTTGTCGAAGTGAGCGTACCATAACTCGACCCTTTGGGATCAAGGGCTTGGGGAGTACACTTGGGTATTCCCTGCGGAGTGCCTGTTGCGGGCACATGCTTGATTTGATTGGTTACCGAGGAGTTGGCGGCGAAACCTGTAATGGGTGCGACTGGCAGAACACTGCGGTGGATACGCACTTCGAGAGAAGAGTTCACTTCGACAGCTTGAGGACCGGTCGGACAAACCGCGTCATTAGGTCTTACCGTGCACACCGTGTGTCCATTATGAGGGTGGGCCCGATCCGAGCCTAGCAAGTGCGGTACCAAGCCTGCAGGAGGATAGTGTTTCAGTGTAAGGGGACTGGTGATGACCTTTGCTCCCTGATTTGCTTTGGCCCCCGACTGGCCCAGGGGGAGTGCTTCATAGTTCCGGGGTGACCTCTAGCGGAGGATGCGCCCAAGCCCGGAAAAGCAGGATGGTGCCGTAACTACTAGACCTCCGTTCGGTGTTGTGTTGTTCAGCTGGCTTGCTACCTTCTGGGCGCACATCGCATGGTTACTGGTGTACACACTCTGCAGAGTTAAAACTGTACGTATAGCCACGTCCTCGGTCATGGACAACGCCCTTTGAACTGTTCGTCTGTTAGTGATTTGATAACTAAAACTTCTACCTCTCCCCTTTTTAAACTAAGGACCCGACATGGCCGATGAGATGGGAGGAGCGGGAGTTCTCCCATCGAATAGATGTTGGAGACGGGAGCCTGTTCTGTCAGGATTACCTGTGGAGGTGTGTGTTGGTGATGGAAATTGTTTTACAAACTTCTATTTGCTGCTGCATAGGAAACCCCTGGCTTTTCCTTGTCTATTTGTTTACTAGATTAGTCCACCTTAAAGCTTGCACATCTATGGATGGTGACGTGGAACTGTTCCAATCCTTGGGAACAGTTCAAGGTCTTGCAGGTTACGAGTCCGACTTCGACAACAACGCTGATGGATGGTACGACTGAGGTGCGGAGCTACGCTCGAGTAGTTGCCTGTGGAGGAGATGTAGATGAAGCCCTGATGACTTAGCTTCCGCCACGTTGGCTTTCCTTTCTGTCGATTTAGCCCAAGTGGCTTGTACCCATACTTCCTATGTTGGGAGATGTAATAACCTAAACATTGCACTGTTTTATTCGACGTATGGATATGATAATTTCTGGAATGAGTTCTGTATGCGATAGCAGTTGATTCTGGGACTATCGCGGTGATACAGGGAGTCGGATTTTCGGTAAGGAAAATCCGGTTCGTTTCAACAAGAGCTTGGCATTCCTTTGTGAGCAAAATTTGCATTCAGACATGCAGAGTAAAGCAATGGCTAGAATGATGGGCCTCCAGTTCAAGGTAGTCTATAGACAAGGCAAAGAAAACTTAGCTGCTGATGCCTTGTCCAGAATGGGACATCTGCTAGCTATACAAGCTGTCTCTGAGACTCAACCACTTTGGGTTCAGGAATAGTTGAATTCATATCATACTGATTCTGAGGCTTTAGCTTTGCTTACCACATTAGCAGTGCACAGTCCTGATGAAAGAGGTTATATGTTTGACAAGGGATTGATCAGATACAAAGGCTGTATGGATTGCTCACAATGCAGCCTTGCAGACTAGACTAGTTGCTGCCTTTCATTCCAGTCCAATTGGGGGTCATTCAGGCATTAAGGCTACTTATCATCGGCTCAAACAGATGTTTCATTGGAAGGGACTCAAGCAAGATGTGGAAAACTATGTCAAACAATGTCAAATCTGTCAGCAGGCCAAACATGAGAATATTTCTCCTCCAGGGTTGCTGCAACCTTTGCCTATTCCTCAAAGGGCATGGCAGGACATTTCTATGGATTTTGTGGAAGGGTTGCCATTGTCTGATAACAGCAACACTATTCTGGTAATAGTGGACAGATTTACAAAGTATGCTCATTTTCTTCCCTTGAAGCACCCTTTCACAGCTCAAGTGGTGGCCAAGTTGATGCTGGATCAGGTTGTTAAGCATCATGGTTTTCCCAAGACAATAGTGTCAGACAGAGATAAAATATTCACTAGCACTTTTTGGAAGACACGTTTTGCTTTGGTGGATACAAAGTTGCTGATGAGTTCTTCTTATCACCCCCAAACTGATGGGCAAACTGAACGTGTCAACCAATGTTTGGAAATGTATTTGAGGTGTGCTGTACATGATTCTCCAAAACAGTGGAAGGCCTGGTTGCCTTTGGCAGAGCTGTGGTACAATTCTACATTTCATACAGCTCTTGGTTGCACTCCATTTCAGGCTTTGTATGGTTATGAAGCTACAATTGGGGCTTTGTTGCCTTTACCAGAACAGGAGCAGTCACCTGCAGAGCAACTGTTGGAAGAAAGAGAGATTCGTTTGGCATTACTCAAGCAACACCTTCTCAGGGCCCAACATCGTATGAAGAGTCACGCTGATAAAAAGAGAATTGACAGGCAGTTCAAAGTGGGCGATCAAGTGCTTCTGAAACTTCAACCATATGTGTAAAGTTCAGTAGTCTCTCGTCCATTTCCAAAATTGGCATTCAAGTTCTTCGGGCCATTTCAGGTGCTGGAGAAAATCGGCAGTGTGGCCTACAAACTGAACTTACCAGACGGTAGTCTTGTTCATCCAGTATTTCACGTTTCTCAACTGAAACCCTTTACACCAAATTACACTCCAATTTTCACTGAATTACCCAAGTTGGTGGACCTGTCTGAACAACAGTTGAGGCCAGAACAGATTATGGACCGTCGCTTGGTCAAGAAAGGTAACCATGCTGTTCCTCAAGTTCTAATTAAGTGGTCTCATGTTCCAGTCTCATCTGCAACTTGGGAAGATTACTACGTGGTGAAGTCGTGTTTTCCTGTTCCTGTTGTTTGGGGGCAAACAACTTCGGCGCCCGGGGGAGGTGTCATGCCTGATGATTAGCTGAAGCTCGGAAGGGGTTGGCGTATGGACCAGGAGAAGACGTAAATGAGAAGGGTCGTCTTCGGAGCCAGGAAAACGTTTCCTACCCTAATCTGTAATAGGATAGCATCTGTCATGTGGGCCCGATGGGGCAACGTCTGTATCGTGGTTAAAGGAGTTGGCGTGAGGGAGAGGAAAGACTCATGTATGAACTGGATTCAGAATAGACACTGAACGCGTTCCTTGGAGGCAGGGGCACAACGCCCCTCTCCTGGCGCGAGATCCTATCCTCTGATGGCTCCTGTGATTTGCTCACGCTACCAATTTGATCTCGTTGGCTAGCTAGGGGTGTTACAGTCATTTGACATTGCCATTTACATTTGCTTGTTGTTTCACCTTTCTGCTTAGCTAATCGAATACTAGACAGTGACTTAGGTTGACCTCTGTTTATTTTTTTTTCAGTCCTGTTCCTATCTATTATTGCTATGCATGAGTATCATATTTTATATATTTGTCCCCTACCTGTTCCAGGGTTATGTTTTTGGATTTCTCCAGTGGCACGGCTGTGCAACTGAAGAGCAGATTGTGTAGCGCAATGGCTGTGGAAAGAGATGTGTTTGCCATCTCAGGTCCGACATATCTGAATATCGATTTCTATGCTAATACCTTGACAACTCTTGATTGTATAATAATGTCAAATTGCAAATATCTTGATGCATGTATATTTTATTTCAGCCGCCTGCCGTTGCCAAGAAGCGCACTGCGCTGGTTTCAACGCTGAGGAATTATGCATATGTGAAGTTGGAACCCAACATCTTATGGCTGTCGAGGAGCTTGCTGTCCCTATAGCCCATGCGATTCTACGCAATAATAGGTATGTTACTCTTCCTTGTTTGGTTGTTGATGGTGAAATCAAGTTAGGTTTGCATCATATCCTTGTAGTTTTGGTCAGTCTAATATTTTTTCCTCTGTGGTTCACATTTAAACCACAGCATCTTGGATTATCAGACCTAAATAATATTTTAATTTAGAGTTGGTGCAAGCTGAGATATTAAAACTTTGAAAATTGATAAAAAAGCAGGATTATTTTATCATTGTTGGTCTAATTTTGGTTCAATATAGGCTTAAAAAGGTTCATTAATGCAGTTAATTTAGTACAAGAAAAGGCCATCTAGCAGTTGTTACAACAGAACGTTTAGGTTTGTTCTAAAATTATTCGCGTCACAACCTAGGTAAGAATTGCATCTGTTCCTTTCACAACTTTTGCTCTCTACCGGGGCTCCGGCCACCGATCCCCCTGATCACGTTGTCCCAAACCCCGCTGCCTCCTCCTACTATGCTCATCTCCTTAATTCTGACTTCAATTTGTTTGAACATCAATGGCATAATGCCTGGTGTATTGATAATTGACGCACTAGATACTAGCATACTAGCACTTGATGGATATGGGGTTCCATATGAGGAGTCTGACTAATCTGGGATATGAAATAACAAATTGGATGGGCAATGATATCAAGTTCAAGAACATGATTCTGTGTCCATGCAGTCAACAACTTTGGATGGCCCACCACTCTACTCACTGCTCTGCCTTAGGTATGATTCTGTGATCATCCTGGTTCTCATGGTCGATTAATATTATATACATTCACCACTTTCTTTTCTTTGCATGCTGATAAGAAATTCTGCATAACTGTTCAATGAGCCATCGATGGCTAAGCATATTTTGTTTCAATGATACATAAATACGTGTGTGATACTTAAACTTCAGAAAAACATATTAACTCTCTTTTCTTTTGTTAAGAAGTAAGCTAGGAAGGGCTGGCTAACTTTAAAAATTAGCCAGGTTAGGCAAATGATGAGAGTATACAGATGATTTAAGAAATGCGTTCTCATCTTATTCTCCTGTCCCGTTATTGTCTTTAGCAGTTCAAATTGTTAGAGATACAGAGTTGGCATTGAGTTGTGTTGACCTCTTGACTTTGACTACATTTATACTTTTACTATCACTCAGTGTACTATTACTATTCAGCTGTTCAAATTATAATATTAGCTATTAGAAATCTTATCTGGTCTTTGTTGGCACTATCTGTTTTCTCTTTTTTTAATAAACATGTTTGTTTTCTGTTGATGCTCTAGCAAATTTGACACATAACTATATATGGATGTATATAAGTGCTGGTTTCCTCGAATGTGTTACTAAATATTTTTTGTGAATATTGATTTTTTTATTCAGGTAGTGATATGACATTGGCATGTGTCAATCTCTCATTATTTTGTAAGTATGGAGATTTATGTGCACTAGCTGTGAAGTGACAATATTTGTGAATACACAGCACCAAGCAAGTGTTGTCATTTAGCCGGTGCTCCATGCCATTGCAGCCGCTGGTGTGGATGAGAATGTAAGGTATGTGTGGAACATGACAAATAATCTAGAGCATTGCTTGCTTCAAATTGGTAGTTGTCTCAATTTATTTCTACTTAAGAAATTTGAACTGTTGTTGAGTATGATGGACCACAGAGTCACGATGTGGCTTAGCGGGCGTTGTCAGCCAAGGTTGAGGTGCTTCTATTGTCTGATTAAACTTATATTTGGAGTAGGATACACACGAGTAATTTTGTGATGTATCCCAGAAATGGTACCACACCTTAAAATTTTGAGGTGTGCTTGAGTTCTTGCCACATTCTGAATAGTGGACTAAAATTACTAACTCATCACTTAAGTTGTGAGTTATAAACCTTCGACATGATTTCACTTGTGAATTATTTGCATCTGCACTAGGTGCACCATTTAGAAGATGGCATCTGCACTAGGTACACAACAGGCGAGCTTATTCTCTATGACCTTGTTACATAAACACTTGTAACCTGCAATGTTTTGTATTGATTGGTCACCGGCTCAATTAATCTTTGCTGTTTTTTTTGCGGATGCTTAATAGAGCACGCTGAGTTGAATGCTTTGTCCAGTTCAGAAACATCGATTGCCCTTTTTTTAAGAGGAAACACTTATCATATTTACCTTTTTAGGTGTTGCTGATTATGGACAATAAAACAAAAATTAACACGGAGGCACTTGGTTTGTTCTGTGGTGTAGATAAATAATAGCAAGTGTTCTAAATCTGGATACTTCTCTGTCAAGTACATTTTCTTGTTTCATGTCTGGCCAACAAACAAATGATTGTTTCGAACATCTTCACTAGCACATAGGAGGCCTTTCATAGAATAAAGAAAAGGAACATGGTCATTCAATGAACAGATCATGAGTGCTCTTAAATTGTTGCAGGTACTTAATGCTTAATCTGAGAGAGGAAAAGAGTGGAAATGAAAATGAGTATTTCTCCACGAGGCTTTGAGCTATCAACACTGAAGGCATATATCAAGTTCATGATATATGACCAGTGCTATGGAAAGCTCAGTGAACATCAAGGTAAAATAGCAAATTACAGCCGATAGCAATAGCTAGAATGCTTTACATACATTGACTCAAACTCTTCCCTGTCACACTGTCATTTACAATTTGCAACCGTTATTAATCAAATTTAAATGCATTATTTCTTTCAGTAAAACCTCTATTTTGAAAAAAAGGAAGTACTGCTTTGGATATTATTTGTTCAGTGAAGCACAATTTCAAGATTAAAAAAGGTGGATACAAGCTTAACAAGAAAAAGCTCACTACCAAAGGGCACTCACATCCGCACCGGTTGGAAACGGGCTTTAGCATCGGATTTCCAACCGGTGCTAAACTTCCGGGTAGCATAACCGGTGCTAAAGGGGGCCTATAGCACCGGTTCTAAACACCAACCGGTGCTAAAGCCCGTGCCAGCACAACGGGGATAGGAGTGCCTTTAGCACGGGTTGGTGTCTACAACCGGTGCTAAAGGGACTGGATTTCTTTTTTATTTGTTATTTTTTTCAGCCGCCATGCATGTACGTTTATATATATATTATGCTACGTATTCAGCCACCGTGCATGTAGTACTATATATTCATATTAGCTAGACATATAATCAAAATAAAAGATATATATATTATAATTTAAATATCCGACTAGAGTTATATATTTGAAGTGTATATTACAACTTGGAAATCCGACTAGATGAATGACTTGACGGCACATCCTCCAGGGGGACATGGAATTCTCATTGGGGATTAACGACCTCGTCCCAAATCCATCTAATTAGTTTTTCTGCAATTACGTCTATTCTCTCTTGATCTAGTCTATCTTTTTCCAGCCTCATCATCTATAATTTGAAAATAATTAAAAATATTAAATTTGTGGAATTGAAGACAATAATTGTGCAATTAATAATCATTTAATATAAAATAAATGCTTTACTTACAAATACAAATATCCGTCTATTTCTAAACAATCATTTATTATAAAACAATGTGTTTTTCTTATTAATACAAACATAGTAATTATTAAATGAAGCCATCTATTTCTAAATAATCATTATTATAAAACAAAGTACTTTACTTATTAATTCAAATTTAATAATAATATTATTTATTATAATGAATCTCATTATCATTAAATGAAGCCGTTTATTTCTAAATAATATCATTTATTACAAAACCAAGTGCTTTTCCTACAAATATAGTAAATATATCAAATTATAACCTGGAAATGTGTTACCTACCAGGTGAGTCATCTTTTTCGTCGACAAATTGAGCATGTTATCACAAACATAGTATGCACATAGATTATTTCCCGACCCCTGTTGGTGACACTGTCGATCAAAAAATAAAGTTAAGTAAAATTAATATAATAGATTAGCGGAGACCTACACGTACAAATTAGTTGCTTACCGGAAAGCCAGTCTTCCATGTGAGTGTTTCATGGATCATACCAGTGTTACCTTGACAAAATTGATCCCAGGCCCTGTGAACAAAAAAGTTGGGTTAAATCATTGTGAGTGTAAGGGCAGAATTGAGTTAAATGAGAAAATATATGTCACCTTGTAAACATGTCAATAATGTTCTGGTAAAGATATGTTGGAGACTTCAACGAATCAAAGACGTGGACGATACCTCGGTCAGGACACACTATGATTAGGATCCAGTGAAAACAGTATACATGTATATATTACAATGAGAAATAAAATTGAACGGCAATAGTATGGAGTCCATAAAATTTTGTATAGGCACTATAAGAAGATACATGTAGAGGCACTCACCCGAAGTTGTACGGCAATAGTATGGAGTCGTAATAATTTTTTTTTGAGATACTTGTATAAATTTTGATATGTTTCCTCGGGATTTATCAAAATCATTTTGTCACTTATCTTTGTCGGGTCTATGTAACCAATGTCAAATATTTCTTCCCTCCGACAACTTAGAATCTTCATTCTGCATTGTTAAGCAATAAAGGGCGCTTCAGCATAGATTACCTTTTTTTTCAAGTGTGAATTGTAACGAGAACAAAACATTTACAATACCCAACATGCGACCAAAGACACGTCCATGGCGTCTTGGTGGTACACCTAATATATATCCTTGAACTCCAACCAGAGCGTTTCCTCGCCATTGAAGAAATCTTTGTCCTTTATGTGAACTCCAAACAAGCGCCTTTTGCTTCTTGATTGTTCCAAATACCACTGATGGAATCGGCGCATCTTTATTTGTAGCTTGCTCTCCATTTCTGGAGGGACCAAAGGCTGGCCAAGCTTAAATGGCCACTTAAACAATTTGCTCACAGGGATTTCTTGTCCCGTGATTTTCTCTCTCGAGAGTCCTGTCTCGGCCATTTGTCGTTGCACGTTCAGCTCGTACTTAGATGCCAACTGAGGCAACGGCTGTTGAGGTTGGTTGCGGAGATGAGCAACAGGTTTGGACGCCGCTGCCTTCCTCTTCCCTTGAGATTCCAGTACTGAGCGGTCATAGTCTAATACTTATGCCCTCTTCTGTTGTCCCCTGGTCAAATTTTGGAGGAAGGATTTCGCCGTGGCGGGGTCAATTACGATCTTCGGCTCTGGTTGTTTGCTCGTGAAAAGTTACCTCTTTACGTCTTCTTTAATAGAGGCATCGAGTTCTTCTTGAGTCTTCTCATAAACTTTTTTCGGTGGTGCAGGCTTCTCTTTGACTTTCCGTGGCTTCTTCTGTGGTGGATGGGCCAAGCTAGACAATTTAGAGTGCTTCTTTGGTTGAGGCTTCTGCGGTGGAGGAGACGGAGACGGAGACTTCCGCCGCGGAGGAGACGGGTCAACGTGGAACTTGACATCGTCGGAGGTGACGGAGAAACAAAACTCGAGGAGTGTTCTCACGTCATCATTCTATGGAGCAAGCGGGACATCGCCATACCTGGTATACCTGGTAGCACCAAGTCTCCTTCAGATCCCCGTTTCCAAGAGATCCACCGGATCATGATTCTCCGGGAGCTCTTGATGCAAACCCGTCTCCGCCTCCATCTCCTCCGGGCGGAAGTCTCCGTCTCCTCCGGGCGGAAGTCTCCGTCTCCTCCGCGGCGGAAGTCTCCATCTCTGTCTCTTGCACCGCAGAAGCCTCAACCAAAGAAGTGCTCTAAATTGTCTAGCTTGGCCCCTCCACCACAAAATAAGCCACGAAAAGTCAAAGAGAAGCCTGCACCATCGAAAAAATCTTACGAGAAGACTCAAGAAGAGCTCGATGCCTCTGTTAAAGAAGACGTAAAGAGGAAACTTTTCACGAGCAAACAACCAGAGCTGAAGATTGTAATTGACCCCGCCACAACGAAATCCTTCCTCCAAAATTTGACCAGGGGACAACAGAAGAGGGCACAAGTATCAGACTATGACCGCTCATTACTGAAATCTCAAGGGAGGAGGAAGGCAGCGGCGTCCAAACCTGTTGCTCAGCTCTGCAACCAACCTCAGCAGTCGTTGCTTCTGTTGGCATCTGAGTACGAGCTGAACGTGCAACGACAAATGGCCGAGACAGGACTCTCGAGAGAAAATCACGGGACAAGAAATCCCTGTGAGCAAATCGTTTAAGTGGCCATTTAAGCTTGGCCAGCCGTTGGTCCCTCAAAAAATGGAGAGCAAGCTACAAATGAAGATGCGCCGATTCCATCAGTGGTATCTGGAACAATCAAGAAGCAAAAGGCGCATGTTTGGAGTTCGCGTAAAAGACCAAGATTTCTTCAATGGCGAGGAAATGCTCTGGTTGGAGTTCAAGGATATATATGAGGTGTACCACCAAGACTCCATGGACGTGTCTTTGGTCGCCTGTTGGGTATTGTAAATGCTTTGTTCTCATTTACAATTGACACTTGAAAAAAATATAATCTATGCTAAAGCGCCATTTATTGCTTAACAATGCAGAATGGAGATTCAAAGATGTCGGAGGAAAGGAATATTTGACAATGGTTACATGGACCCGATAAAGATAAGTGACAAAATGATTTTGATAAATACAGAGGAAACATATCAAAATTTATACAAGTATCTCCAAAAACAAAATTATTGCGACTCCATGCTATTGTCGTACAACTTCGGGTGAGTGCCTATACATGTATCTACTTATAGTGCCTATACAAAATCTTATAGACTCCATACTATTGCCGTTCAATTTTATTTCCCATTGTAATGTATACATGTATACAGTTCACTGGATCCTAATGATAGTGTGTCCTGACCGAGGTATCGTCCACGTTTTTGATTTGTTGAAGTCTCCAACATATCTTTACCAGAACATCATTGACATGTTTATAAGGTGACATATATTTTCCCATTTAACTCAATTCTGCCCTTACACTCACAATGATTTAACCCAACTTTTTTGTTCACGGGGCGTGGGATCAATTTCGTCAAGATAACCCTAGTATGATCCATGAAACACTCACATGAAAGACTGACTTTCTGGTAAGCAAGTAATTTGTTCGTGTATGTCTCCACTAATCTATTATATGAATTTTACTTAACTATATTTTTTGATCGACAGTGTCGCCAACAGGGGTCGGGAAATAATCTTTGTGCATACTATGTTTGTGATAACATGCTCAATTTGTCGATGAAAAAAAGACTCACCATGATATTATGGTACGTAACATATTTTTAGGTTTTAATTTGATATATTTATCATATTTGTAGGAAAAACACTTGGTTTTGTAATAAATGATATTATTTTGGAAATAGACAGCTTCATTTAATGATAATGGGATTCATTTATAATAAATAATAATATTATTAAATTTGAATTAATAAGTAATGCACTTTGTTTTATAATAAATGATTATTTAGAAATAGACTGATATTTGTATATGTAAGTAAAGCATTTATTTTATATTAAATGATTATTAATTGCACAGTTATTGTCTTCAATTCCAAAAATTTAATATTTTCAATTATTTTCAAATTATAGATGATGAGGCTGTAAGATGATAGACTCGATCAAGAGAGAATAGACGTAATTGCAGAATAGCTCATTGGATGGATTTGCGACGAGGTCGTTAATCCCCGAGGAGAATTCCATGTCCCCCTGGAGGATGTGCCGTCAAGTCGTTCCTCTAGTCGGATTTCTTAAGTTGTAATATACAGTTCAAATATATAACTCTAGTCGGATATCTAAATTATAATATATATATATCTTCTATTTTGATTATGTCTAGCTAATATTAATATACAGTACTAAATGCACGGCGGCTGAATACGTATTT
Organism: Echinochloa phyllopogon; assembly: GCA_033239725.1. Lineage (NCBI taxonomy): Eukaryota > Viridiplantae > Streptophyta > Magnoliopsida > Poales > Poaceae > Echinochloa > Echinochloa phyllopogon. Next base: position 20,873,598 of record BTCW01000016.1, read on the forward strand.
GAATACGTAGCATAATACATATATAAACATACATGCATGGCGGCTGCAAAACGTAACAAAAAAAAGAAATTCAGGCCCTTTACAACTGGTTGTAGACACCAACCGGTTATAAAGGCCCTCCTATCCCCGCTGTGGTGGAAGGGCCTTTAGCACTGGTTGGTGTTTAGAACCGGTGCTAATGGCACCCTTTAGCACCGGAAGTTTAGCATCGGTTGGGAATCCAGTGCCAAAGCCCGTTCCCAACTGGTGTGGATGTGAGTGCCTTTGGTAGTGTGCATATTGTTGCATGAGGTCTCAATCTTTCTATTAACTTTGTTGGCCATTGAGTAGTAATTGAACTAAAAAATAATTTTTGGGGTGCTGGGACATTTGATGTGGTTGTGGTAAATTTGTATCCTTTTATGACAAATTCAACTCTGGTACCATTTCTTTTGAGGATGGCATAAAAAATATTGATATTGGTGGGCCTACAATCATCAGAGCTACAGCCAAGGTAACTAACTAATTTTTGGTCTTTTTATTGAGCAACCCTTAGTCTCTTACAGCAGGATTGGAATTTCTAGATACATTTGTGACATAAATTGCAGTGGTGATATCGTTATGTTAAATGGTTGGCACACCTGTGTTGTTCGTATGTGGTTTGACCATGCTGCTTGTGAGCTTGTCTAAATGGTTGCGGAAGAAATCCCAGAAAGGTGATCCTTCAGACTGAATAATTGCATTGCTTATATGGCTATTTGACTGGATGCATGTTATGTTTTTATAGGAGAGATGTTTGCTCCAAGTTTACTGTCACTGGAGCTGAAGTCTACACATTGTTATGGTAAAAATCCTGACCAGAATGCTACCTTCTATGTTGACAAGTTCCTTTTCTATATAGTTTGGTAGGATTACCTTCTATTTATTACTGAATTAATGTCTAGATATTAATTCATTGTCTACAGTGAAATTAGAATGTGCTAATATGTGATTCAATCTTGTGATGGTTTTATTTGTGTTAAATTGTGATGTTAAACAGTACCAGGATGCTAACCACATGTCTGAAGGAGGCAAGTTACGTGATTTATCTTTAGATTTCTAGCTTTGCATTAATTTCAATTGCCACCTAATATTCGTGTAGGGGTGTGCCTCCCTACACCCGAACTTGTTCCTTGTTCTATCTTTTTTTTAACAAATCCAAATCCATCTCTTTCTTGGATCTTATTGATTCTTGACATGGAGTAAGATGAAATGTCTGTTGCGATTTGAAGCTCTGTGCGTTTTGGTGTGCAGTGAACAAGAGCCCCTCTGTATTGCAGGTGCATCCATGCAAGACGGACGGATGGGGAGGTTGAAGAATGGAACTAGCTATGGTCTGCTGCTCCTATATATGTGTCTATGTATTGTCTGATTCTTCAAACTTTTCCGATGCAACCCTAGATAGAGTTCAAAAATTGTAAGAGGGAATGGTGTGGAATTTCTCAGAGAAGAAATGTTGTATTGTTCACACTTGGTAGGCGATCTTGAGGTCCACACTGTGGAGGCAGGGATAACCTATTCAAGCCTCTGAAGGAATCTATCAAGTAATATCATAGTCTATAATTGAAATCATAATTTATTTAGTTTGGGTTATTCTAATGCAGATAGGATTTGGGCACTGATCGAGGTTCACATGTTGGAATATGTAGCAGCCAAGTGAAAATAGGTGTCTGGGCAGTTCAGTTGAAAAACTCTTGGTCACTATGATTTGATACTATGTGCCTATCAAAACAACCATTTACGTTATTTGTTTTCTCTATGATCTTTGCTATCAAAATTTTATTTGCATAATTGTGCCTTGGATCCAATTTTTGCCATTGAACAAATTATATTAGATTGGTTGGGTAGCCAACAGAGCACCCAGTAGAGGCACTCTGTGTGTGCTTGTAGTTCCTTTTGGCAACAGCTTCCTTGTGGATACCATAGTCTCATCTTTACTTTTTTTTAAGGAGATACCATTTGTTTCACTGGTGCTATATTATTGCTGGTTTTTCTCATTTGTTGAAGTTTGTAGAATCATGCTTGTATGAAATTGATCATTTAAACATCCACGGAATGATGAATTAAAAAGAAATATTATCAAAACCATAGAAATTTAGTGTGTGGGTAGGTTTCGCTATGCTCGTCAGTACGGTGCACGATGTGCAGGACCTTATAGGTGGATCAGAATATTAGACGCCGATGCGGGGCTTGGACCTTAAGCTATGTGTCGTGTCTTTCAGCGCAACATCGTTCGCGTTTGCAGTATTTTACGTGAAAAATTTGAAACTGATGGAACACTAGGAATAGTGAAAGAAACACTAATTGTGGTTCATTAGCTAGATACAGTGTGCTTAGGTTAAGTATAATTCTTTGGTTTTGATACAGGAGAGGCTGCCCTTTGGAACAGAGAGAATACTAGCGTATGGGTGTGTTTCTCTATGCCCATCATTAAGGTGCATGATAGCCAGGATCTTGTACGTGGATCAGAGTATATATCAGACGCCGATGCGGGGCTTGATCCATAAGCTATAGTTATGTCTTTCACTACAAAATCGTTCATGTTTGCAGTATTTTTACGTGAAAAAAATTTAAAACTAATGGAACACTAGGAACAAAGCAAAAGGAAAGAAGCACTAATTGTGGTTCATTGTCTAGATACGATGTGCTTAGGTTAAGTAAATTCTTTGGTTTCGAGGGGCTGCCTTTTTCCTTGTTTTTAGCCTTTTTTTTAATTACTCATTCACACTGCTCCTATCTGCCTTTTATCATAGCTGAAGTTCTATGAAAATTATTCAGCGTGTTCTTTATAGCACGTGCACTCTACTGGTACCATAAAACATGTCGGTGTTTGCAAATCGTGGCCCCGACACCAATCAAAAATGCGTTGTGTTCCCACCCCTGATGGTTGATGCAGAAGGTAATGCAAAGACGCAAGATTACCCTAGTTCTGGCTGCAAGACCGTACGTCCAGCAAAGAAAGTGTGTGCAATGTATTATCCTGCACCGGACTGCGAGTAGTAGGGGATACAAGCAGGATGGGAGAAGAGGCAAAGCCTCCAAGTCCCAGATGATGACGATTGAGGCAGAGTGCCAATATCGGTGGAGTGTTGAGTGTGTTGGTCGTCTCTTGTTCGATTGCTCGCCTGTTCTCTTATCGTCCGCCTCCCCTTTTATAGATCAAGGAGGAGGGGTTACAGGCGTGTGTCAGTGTGCAGGCACAGTTACAGCATAGTTGTAGGCGTGGGCGTCGGACGTGGTTCCTTGTCCTTGTGTCCTTGATCACTGTTATGCGACGTTGCCGCCCCTGTGGAGGGTTACTGTGCTGGCGGTGACGCCACAAAGTGGTTTCGAGGGTTGGAGCTGACCAGCGTATCATGTGACTTGTCCATATGCCAATTCGAGGGTTCCCCATGCCTGTGCACATCCCTTTCCATGGAAAGACACTGTGGGGGTTGGCAGTATAGGGAGTGGCAGCATAGGGAGTAAGAATGACGCGGCCCTGTTCGTACAGTGGCGGCGTGTCCGCACAGCGCCGGGGATGCTAGCATAGTACTCGGGATGGCCCGCCATGCCTCCGCCGTCCTTCCTCCTTATCCTGTTACCCGCTCCAGGCTCTCTTCTATCCGATCGAGGGCCTCGAGACACAGGAGTTGGTGGCACAGGAGCTTGGAGTGACGCACCCTATTCACATAGTGTCAACATGTCCGCACAGTGCCTCGGTTGGTAGCATTGTGACAGGAGTTGGCAGATGCGATGGAGATCGTGCCTGTCAGAGCGGCCTGGCGAGAGATTTACCTTTTGACTTTGGATGCACGGCGGCGTTAAGCGGCATTAACTATTTGTCGGGGAAGAGGTCTCGACCGAGGCGGAGCTTTTCCCATTTCCTGGGTTGCTCTAGGCTCGACCCTCAAGCCTCGACTGAGACAGAGTTTTGCGATTTGCTCGAGGGATCGCTTCTCTCGAGCGAGGCGGAGAATGAGGCGCGTGTCGAGGCCCCCGCCAAGGTGCCTCGACTGGGCCATTGACTCTTGTTGGGCCGTGGGCCTTATTTACTTTTCTCTTTCCTGATATGTGTAAGAGTTTGGTAATAGTTTGCGTTTTGACAAGGGTGATTATCCCATAGGTTTGGGTACCCCTAATGATCGCCCCCAATAGTAGCCCCCGAGCCTTTGTTGGAGTAAGGTTTAATCCGGCAAAGGCTTGCGTCGTGGGTGCTTCTGATCAGGGTTTCCTTGAAGAATTCCGCTGGTTGCGCGCTAGCCGCCGAGGCCTTGGAGGTGTGGATATACTCCTGCAAGGGCTATAAGCGTTTCTCTCCCTCGTGAGTTATAGCATATTTTGACTTCAAGGAATTCGATCGTGTGGCGCGAGGAGCCCCCGAGCCCTGGCCCTAGCAAGGTCGATTAGGGGCAATTCTCGACTTCGAATTACGACCCTCGTCGCCCCATTCGTGGGGAGGAGGGGTGATGCAATCCATGCTTCCCTCGAGTGGGCTGCGAGTCATGGATGCTTCTGTGAGCTGTTAGCGGGTGATTCAAGTGGACATCCGTGCCTCGTTTGATAGAGGTCAGCTCGTGGTCCGGTGACACGTCACATAAGAGCACTTTGTGGAGGTTTGCTAGGTAGGGCTCGACCCCATTCGATAGGGGTCGAGGGCTCGTTGCTCTCCCTCGACTAGCTGCCTCCATCTGTCATTGAATACAATATGAGGGGTGCCCTTGAACTCCGTGTTCGTGGATAGGCTCGATTGCGCGCGCCCCTGGTTGTTCCTGACTCTGTTGATCTGGGGTGCCTGTCGAACCCTCAACGGGCCATGGCTTCGAACCCCCAATCAGTAGGGCCTCGAGGAGAGGTGGCTTACCTTAGAAGTTTTCCTGCGAGCCTCGAGCGTTTATTTAGGGAGACGTGGCCGATGTGGCGCGGGGCATGCGGAGCAGACGCGCCTTTTTAGGCGGAGCGGTAGAGTCGGGGGCAATTACGACGGGACGTGGCGTCTGTGGCACCTGGGATTTCGTGCGTGGTGGTTATCCCAGCCGATGGGGTCCGGCTGTCAGTGACAGTGGCACCAACCACTTTGAATGCGGATTCCACGCTGCTACGGCGCCGGTTGCGCTTCGCACCCAGGCTATAAAAGGAAGAGGCAGGGCAAAGGTTCTGCTTACCAAGCCTTTGCCATCAGATTGAATCTGCTATCTCCGAGCGCCGCTGCTAGGAAGAAAGCATCATTCTTTGCCCTTCTCGCCCAAGCTTCGCTCCTCGCGTCCGCCGCCAGCTTCCGCCATGGTGACCATCAGCGACCCCGCACCCTGGAGCCCGTCCATCGCCACCAATGATTACCTCACTGGACTAGTGGAGGCGGGGGTTTTACCGGCGAACAGCGACTCGGCGAATCCTATGTGGATTGCGCCGCCGTCGTCCCACCATGAGCCCGCTCCATCGGCGGGCTACATCGTCAGCCTGGTGAGGCTGCACGAGCTGGGGTTCGGGATCCCCCTATCGCCGTTCTTCCGCAGGTTGTGCCTCCACTACGGCGTGGAGCTCCACAACTTCGCCCCCAACGCCATCTCACAAGCGGCGGTCTTCGTCGCCGTCTGTGAGGGGTTCCTGGGTATCGAGGCCCACGGGGACCTGTGGATCCACCTCTTTTGGGGTGAGCCCCACACATCCGCTGGTGAGTCTCGAGGGGTCCGCCGGGTGGTGCGCACCGGGGGTCTTACTCTCCAGGTCCGGGGGCAGCGCAGCGGGCTATACATCCTGGCCACCATGATGTCCAACAATGCCGATTGGGACAAGGGGTGGTTCTATCTGCACAACGTCGACAACAAGCTCCCGGCGTATACTGCCAAGGTGCTGCGAGAGCGGCCGGAGGCCTGGAGCTACGGGGTTTCCCCCGCCGACCGTCAGGAGCGCTTGAAGGTCTTCACCGAAGCCTTCGCCACCCGCACCGGAGGTGGCGCAAGTGGGCGCGCCCCCGAGGGGGCAGAGCCTGGAGACCCCGGCGTCGTCGCAAGGTAGGGGGCCTCGAGCATCTCGGCGTGAGCCACCCCCCAAGTGCAACGGCGGCCATTCCACCCCTCGTTCGGGGCATTCGGGGGTGGTTCAGGTTCGAGGCCCGCCCGCGCCTGGGGCGAGCACGGGGGCCGCCGCCCCGGTGTCTACGAGGGCGCGAAGCCCTGCCGTTGCTGCCAAGAGGCCCGCAGGCGGGGCCCCACCACCGAGGGGCCGAGGACGTTCAGGGGCTGCGCAGCCCCCGAGTGACAAGAAGCGCAAGATGAGCGGCGTCGTTCGGGTTCGGTAAGTCTTGTTCTTTTTCTCTGGTTGTGAATTCGATAGGCTTAGATTTACTGAGTGTTTGATTTGATTTTCTGCCAGCCGCCCTGGGATGCCGACATCGCGCCCGCTAGCACCCACCAAGGTGCTGAAGGCGTCGGTGGAGGACATCGTCGCCGGGTACCAGGCCGCCCTGGCGCAAGGGGTTGCCCGGGCAAAGGAGCAGGCGGTGAGAGGAGCCCCGGCCGCAGCAGGCGAGGGGCGCGTCGGGGAGGTGACCCCAACCCCCGGTACGGAGGAAGCGGCCCCTGGGGTCGAGGGGGTGAGCGAGACCCCCGCGCCGACCGATGGCGTGGCGGGAGCAGAGGATGCGGCTTAGACTGCGGCCGCGGGCGGCCGCACGGAGGAGGAAGAAGTACCAGGAACGGAGGCCACGATGGTGGTCCTCCCAACCACCCTCGAGGCCAGCCTCGAGGAGGAGGAGGAGGAGATCCCGGCGTCGGGTTTATAGGAGGGCTGATGGAGCCCCTGGGAAGAGAGGACGGTGGAGCCCATGCCCCGCATCGCGGCCCTTGAGGCCTGGCGCAACCAAGGGCTTGGCCGGCGCGGCGTCCCGCCCGGCCTAACGGAGGGCGCCGAGGCTGAGCGGCTCCTCTGGGAGGAGCAGCGGGGTCTGGGAACCGCCATCCAGCACGCCCTCAACCAGATCCTCGACCTCCACCTAGGCAGATGCCTCGATGTTCACCTGGTATGTATAATGATCATGTATATCGTTGTGTTTTTTCTTTCCCTTTTTCTCTTACTCTTATTCGTTGGTGCGCAAATGGCAGTGCTTGAGGGAGATGGCCGGCCGGAGGGTCGCCGAGCTCGCCGACATGCCCTGGCCCGCGCCGAGCGGAACCGCGCAGCGAGAGGGCCCTGGCCGTGGAGATGGCTGATGAGGCCCTTCGGCAGGGGATGAGCTCCTCCGGCGGACCGAGGCACTGGCGGTGCTCGAGGGCGAGCTTCAACAGGAGCGCGTCGCCCTTGCCGAAGCCCAGTCGCAGCTGCAGCAGCGGAACACGGCCCTCGCAGCGGTCGAAGCCCAGCTCAAGACCCAGGGTGAGGCAGTCGACTTGCTCACCATGACGGTGGCAGAGGGAGACCTGGTCATCACGGAGCTGCGAGCCTCTATCAAGGCCCAACAAGGCTCGATGGAGACACTCCAGCAGGAGGCCGACGCCACGCGGAAAGAGCTGGTGGCCGACTTAACCTTTATTTGAAAATTAGTTTCGAGATTTATCTGATTTTACTCTTGGGCTTTCAGAGCTGCGGAAGGTGGCGGAGGAGACTTCCTCGCAGGCGGAGTCCATCCAAGTGGCCTATTCGAAGGCCCAGGAGGACCTCGAGGCGCTACGGGACATAGCCCTTGCCGTCTGCAAGGAGGTCGAGGGGCAGGAAGCCCCCGAGTCCCAGTCGGGTAGCTCAGTGGCCAGCCGCCTAAGATCCTTGGGCGGATGCGTCATCGAGCGCCTGAAGGGGGTTGTCCGGCTCGGAGTACAGAAGACCCCGGGGTAATCTCGACACACTTTGTCATGGACCTCGAGGCAGTGAGCGTCGGGTACGTGGTGACGGATGACCGCGACGACGAGGCTGCGCTAGCTGTTGTGGAGAGCGCTGACGCCGCCGTGGAGGGTCCTGCTGCCACCTTGTCGCAGATCTTCGAGGGCGACCTCCTTCCCAACGCCGAAGACGAAGAGGCCGCCGCACCCGAAGACCCCGCTCCCTGAGTAGCCAGGGAATTTTGTAATAATTAGATTTTTGTTTTGGAGTGATTTGCTACTAAACAATTCGATGTTTTAAGTATGCATGTATGTTTTATTTAATATTGTTTTCTTTATCGCATTTTCTCACTAAATTGCAAAGGGCTCGATGAGGAAGATTTCGTTCATAGATTAACTTTAGCGTAGGATGGCGAGGGGGATGTCGTATCCTGTCGGAGGCGTAGGCGGTCCCTCGACTCGGCCGGCCCTTGGCCTGAGTAGTTCTATGCCTCGAATTTCCATTTGACATTTACTGGATACAAACGTGATAAAAGAATTTTAAAAGAAAAAACCTTAAAATTGGGACAATTTTAGGAAGGGGTGCCCCCCAAAGTAGCCCCCGAGTGTGACTTGGCTTTTTCGAGGGTAAGCCGAGTCTCACTCATTCAAGATCTTTCTTTATTCATCGATTGTTATAAGTACAAATGTACACGAATGCTTGGAAACTTAAGGGTAGAAGCGACGTAGCTGTTGAATGTTCCAAGCGTTGGCGAAAACTTCGCCCTTCTCGTTCGCGAGCTTGTATGTGCCTAGTTTGAGGACCTCGGCGACGATATAGGGCTCTTCCCATGGCGGCGTAAGCTTGTGGCGTCCTCGATTATCTTGTCGAAGTCTTAGCACCAGGTCCCCCTTGTTGAGGTCTCAACGTCGAACCTTCTATGCTTGATATCTTCGGAGGGACTGTTGGTACCGTGCTGAATGCAGGAGCGCCACGTCTCGAGCCTCGTCCACTCGATCTAGTGAGTCTTCACGAGCTTGCTTGTTCTGCTCTTCTTGGTAGGTAATAAGCCTCGGGGACCCATATTCCAAGTCCGTGGGGAGGATAGCCTCGGCACCATAGACTAGGAAAAATGGGATGAAGCCCGTGGCTCTGCTCAGGGTCGTTCTGAGGCTCCAGATTACCGAGGTTAATTTCAATACCCATTTTCTGCCAAATCTGTTTAATTTGTTGAATATTCTTGGCTTGTGGCCTTGTAAAATCATGTCGTTGGCACGTTCTACTTGGTCATTCGTCTGTGGATGCAACACGGCCGACCAATCCACGCGGATATGGTGGTTCTCATAGAATTCCAAGAACTTCTTGCCTGTAAACTGGGTGTCATTATCAGTAATTATCGAATTGGGGACCCCAAACCTGTGAATTATATCCGTGAAGAACTGCACGGCCTGTTCAGATCTGATGCTGCTGATGGGTTGAGCCTCGATCCATTTCGAGATCTTGTCGATGGCCACTAGCAGATGTGTGAAGCCTCCAGGCGCTGCTCGCATTGGCCCGACGAGGTCGAGTCCGCATACAGCGAATGGCCATGTGATGGGGATGGTTTGCAACACGTGAGCCGGGAGGTGGGATTTGCGTGCGTAGAATTGACACCCTTCGCAGGTGCGCACGACTTTGTTGGCATCAGTGACCGCCGTGGGCCAATAGCAGCCCTGGCAAAACGCATTGCCCACGAGGGTACGGGGCACTGCGTGGGGGCCGCATATGCCGGTGTGGATGTCTCGAATGAGCTCCCTTCCCTCAAGAATGGGAATGCATCATTGCAAAATTCCCGAGGGACTGCGCTTATACAATTCTGTGTCGATGATGACGAACGACTTGGCCCTTCTTGCGATGCGTTGAGCCTCGGTTCGATCTGAGGGTAGTTCCCCTCGGTCGATCCAAGCGATATACTGTTCGCGCAAATCCCGAGATGATGGGGCCTCGTCGATCTCAATAATTTCACCCTCGTCCGCCGAGGATATCTCCTGACTCGAGGTTTCGAGTTCCTCTTTCGAGGGATCCTCATCCATGGGCTTGATGCCCACAGCCCCCTAGGGTTTCGCCTTCGAGGGAGCGTCACGAGCCTTGGGAGTTGGCTTGAGGTTGATTCTCGGCCCCGCTAAGTCTCCGGCGAACACGTTCGGTGGAACGGTGATCCGACCTGACGTGATCTTGGCCAATTCATCAGCTTCCTCGTTGTATTTTCATGGAATGTGATTGAGCTCGAGGCCATGGAACTTGTCCTCAAGCCGGCGCACCGCATTGCAGTACGCTTGCATTTTCTCATCGTGGCAGCTTGCCTCCTTCATAACCTGATCGATGACCAGTACGCTTGCATTGGCCCGGCGCTTTTGTTTGTTGAAGCATCGCATGCGTTGAACCACCGGCTTGGAGTGGGGCAGTATGTCAAGGGAGTGCTCGGCGACCTCCCTCGGTATGCCAGGCATATCCGAGGGGCTCCACGTGAAGATGTTGGCGTTGGCGCGGAGAAAGTCGACGAGCATCACTTCCTATTCGCTGTCGAGTGTCGAACTGACCCTCACTGTCTTGTCATTGGGGACGCTGGGGTCGAGGGGCACAGCCTTGGTGTGCTCTGCGGGCTTGAAACTGCCTGCATGCTTCAAGCTGGAGGCGACGGGCTCATTCGCCATCTTCTCCAGGTCCGCGACGAGAGCTTCATCCTCGGCGAGTGCCTCGGCGCTCTCGACGCATTCCTCGTCCTAGGCGTCCTCGAATGATGGTGCCATCGTGATGACGCCCTTCGGCCCCGACATCTTCAGCTTGAGGTACGTGTAGTTCAGGATGGCCATGAACTTGGCGTAGCATGGACGGCCAATGATGGCATGGTAGGCACCTTGAAATCCCACCACCTTGAATGTCAGCGTCTCCCTGCGGAAGTTGTCAGGCGTGCCGAAGCAAACAGGCAGATCAATCTGCCCAAGGGGTTGAACTCGCTTCCCCGGCGCAATGCCATGGAATGGCGCTTTGCTGGGGTGGAGCTTGTCCCTCCCGACACCCATGAGCTCCAAACTCGAGACGTACATGATGTTGAGGCTGCTGCCTCCATCCATGAGTACCTTGGTGAACCGGGTGTTGCCAATGACGGGGTCAACGACGAGCGGGTACTGCCCCGGGTTCGGGATGTAGTTAGGGTGATCCTCTCGACTGAAGGACCAGTTGAGGTAGGAAAGCCCGGCCCTGTGTACGGAGAACACCTCTCAGCGCTCACGCTTGTGCTGTCAAGATGTCATGTTCGCCGTCGGCCCCCCAAAAATGAAGAAGTCGTTCTCCACCTCCGGGAAGCCTTGGCCACTCCCATCGCCCGTGTCCTTTTTCACCCCATCTTCCTTCGAAGAAATGCGATTGAAGTACTTCTTTAGCATTCCGCATTCCTCGAGGGTATGAGTGATGATGCCCTTGTGATAAGGGAAACATTTCTTGAGCATGTCGTCGAAGATGCCGCCTCCTCGAGGGGGGCCTCGAGGAGCTTTGCACGTAGGGTCGACTGTGAGAATTTCATCGGGGTCCTTGGTCCGCTCTTGTCGGCGCGAGGCTTTCTGGGCCTTCTTGCCCTTCTTACCTTGCTTCTGTTTCTTTGCGGAGCCCTTGGACTTGCTGCCCTTCGCGGGCGTTTCTTCCGTCCGTTTCCCCTCCTGCCGTCGAAGATGGTTCCAACCACCTCCTCGCCAGAGGAAAAGTTGGTGGCGACATCGAACAACTCGTTGACGCTGGCAGGAGGGCTTCGACCCAAATCATGCACCAAGTCTCGGCAGGTTGTGCCCTTGAGGAAGGCATGGATGACCTCGGAGTCACCCACGCTTGGGAGCTCGGTGCAGCGCTTGGAGAAGCGGCGGATGAAATTACGAAGGGACTCATCGGATGTCTGGCGACACCCTCGAAGGTCCCACAAATTTCCAGGGCGCACGTAGGTACCCTGGAAATTACCCACGGACGTCTTCACGAGGTCGTTCCAATCATGAATTTGGTTTGCGGGTAGGTGCTCGAGCCATGTCCGCGTAGAATCCGCCAAATGGAGCGGCAGGTTGCGGATGATCATGGCATCGTCGGTCGCGCCGCCCAGTAGACAGGCGAGGTAGTAGTTGTTGAGCCACACCTTGGGATCCATTGCCCCCGAGTACTTGGTGATGGTCGTTGGTTGCCGGAATCGCGTGGGAATCGGAGCTGCACGAATTTCCCGGCCAAACACCTGGGTTCCCGGGGATTCCGGTGTTGGGCTCTTGTGTTCGTCGCTATCGTTTCGGCCTCCACGTCGAGGGTGGAAGCCGTGAGATGCGCCATCCCGTTTCTTTCTGTTGAGGAAGTTGCGGGCATCGTCGTCGCTGGTGTCTCCGCGTGTATCAAGGATCCGCTCCTTGAGAGACTTCTCAATGATGCGTTCGTGCACCAAGGGTGCCTTCCCCTTATTCGATGATGGGGATGGGACCATATCGTCCCTTCGCGGGGTTCGTACCGATCCCTCGTGATCCCGCATACCTCCACCGACCTTTGGGCCGGTCGAGTTGCGTATGCGGGCCGGTCGAGTTGCGTATGCTGCACAGCTGCTTGCTCGATGAGGAGCTACGCCTCGCAGCGTAGGTTTCGGCCTTCAGGCATCAAGGGCTCCGACATGGCCCGGATCAAGGTCGCCACAACAATGAGCTTTTGGCTGGTCCTGGCCAATGTGAGTGGGTCGTCCACATCGTCTTCAGACTCGATGCGGGTTCGAGCAATACGCCCGGCCTCCCTGGCACGCGCGCCGCGCACAGGGCGGTTCTCCTCGAGCGTTGCCCGGAGCTTCTGGACCTGTTGGCGCTCTTCCTCGAGTTTGGCCTCAAGTTCGCGGACTTGGGCTAGCTACGCTTGTGCGAGTGCAGCGTTGTCAGGTGGCTGCTCGTTATTCCTGCCTTCCACCGGATCACCTGCCCCGTCACCCCTTCTCGGGAGGACGAAGAAGCACTCCCTGGAGGGATCGTAACCCCCCTCGCTAGAGTCGTCGGAGCAGGTGAGGCAGTAGTTCGCTGCAGCTTGGAACGACATAAAGGCCTCACAATCGCGAAGCCCTGAGTAGTCCCGTTCGGGGACCCTCTGGCCGCCCTGAGGTCATGCCTGTCAGAGCGGCGTGGCGAGAGATTTGCCTTTTCACTTTGGATGCACGGTGGCGTTAAGCGGCATTAACTATTTGTCAGGGAAGAGGACTCGACTGAGGCGGAGCTTTTCCCATTTCGTGGGTTGCTCGAGGCTCAACGCTCAAGCCTCGACCGAGACAGAGTTTTGCGATTCGCTCAAGGGATCACTTCCCTCGAGCGAGGCGGAGAATGAGGCGTGCGTCGAGGCCCCCGCCGAGGTGCCTCGACTGGGCCATTGACTCTTGTTGGGCCGTGGGCTTTATTTGCTTTCCTCTTTCCTGATATGTGTAAGAGTTTGGCAATAGTTTACGTTTTGACAATGGTGATTATCCCATAGGTTTGGGTACCCCTAATGATCGCCCCCAACAAAACTCTTCATTATCTCTCTTACGTCACCTCAGCATATTTAATGCCATAAAACTCTCCATAGAACCTCCACTGATATTGGCTTTAGAGGCATAGTTATTCCTTTTTCCGCACCGTTTCTTGATTCTCCTAGCACAAATAGCAGGTCCAGCACGTAGTGTCACACGCCGGCAGTGCGTGTGTTCCTGATATTTTCATGCCTATTCCATAGCAGTTTGTAAAAGAGGTTTTTTTAGATAATGGAAAATATATTATCCGGCCTTGACCAAAACGGCTATAGCCAAAATCAAACATGAAAAATTACATCCCCATCAAGGGGCTCTAGTAGTCCTACGTGAAGTTGGACACCGACCACCATTGAAGATTGGATGCTTCTTCTAAGGCAACAACACGACATCCGATTGTTACGCCATCTAATGCCACCTCCGCCTTGAGCTAACTACTGAACTGGGTATCCACACGGGAGAACTGTCCGGCCTTGGCGAACAAGAACTTCGACGACGCGCCTGCACTGCCGCCGCCAGCCTTGAGAACCAGGCTAGGTTTTCACCCAGTTATTGAGCACCCGCAGGCGCAGTACGAGACATACTGACCAACAACTTCAGTAGCGCCTTCAACAAGGTTGTAAAAGAAAGGTGCCAATCCAAGACCTTCTTTTTAAAATATTTGATTCAACATTCTTGTGGAAGGGGATTTGCAGATCATGAACGATCTTTTTCGATCTAGTTCGTGTACAGGATGGATGTCTTTTCTTTGGATTTCATTTTTATTTGGATCTTCTAGTTTCATCTTTGCAGACAAGGTGCCGGAGTTCAGGAGACGGCAACGCGACACACCGGCTTTGATGAAGCATTGAAACTTCTTCCTCAATGCCGGCTTTGGTGGCCCACCGGCGCGGTGTCTCGTGCTTCGATTCATTCGATTTCGTGTATGCGCAATGAACAGGCTCTGACAAAGATACGGAATTAGATGGGTTTTCGCGGCGCTACAGGAGCGAAGTGGATGGCTTGGTTTTTCTTCAAATTAGAAGCCTTTTGACGGTGTTGTAAGGAGCGGAAGGGACGATAATTTTTTTATTGTGTATCTATCTATACTGAAAAGATCATGTCTATCTATCTATCTATACTGTAAAGATCATGTCTATCTATCTATCTATACTGTAAATATCTAATAGAATTTAAAATATTTCTCACTTCAAAAATTTCTATTCAGCCCTTGCAGAGGATCCACCCATTAGGTCTAAAGAAGGAAAACACACGGAAAGTTTCGTCGGAGAAGAAAAAATAGCGTTTTCTACAATGTTTTTGTCAATTTAACGTTACTTTTTTTCAACGAAAAAAACTCAACCACCAAAATACCCACCCCAGTTTCCCTTGCCTAATGACGTCCAAACCTTGACCATCACGTGTACTTGATCCTGTGTCCTGCCAATCCTAACGCAGAGCCTCGCCTGCCCTACAAATAATGTGCAACCACTTCTGCCCTTCATCGCACGTGCCGCGTATGAATCCTAGCGGCTAGCGCCGCACGCTGCGAAAGTGCCGACGTTTGAGCTCTAGCCGAGCCACCCCTGGATGTCATCGCCGATCGCCGCCAGTCGTTGCCGCTGCCCATGTCGTCTGCCACTACCCCTCGCATCTACAAACAAGTCGTCATGAAGCGGCCCTTTGAGCCTCTGCCACCGTCGCCGCGGGAGCCTCGATGCCCAAAGTCGGCAACAGGTCGGCCCTTACTGCTACCATCTCCACAGCGACGTGAAGCTCGTCTGCCGATCACCTCTGAGCCATGCATCTGTGACCTTTGAGCCCATGCATGGTGAGGTCTGTTAGAATTAAGCTTGGCGTGTGCACGTGTGTTGTCTGCGTCGTGTACGCATGTGTCGCGTGTATCGCCCAGAACGGGCGTGTACCGGAGCCATGGTGGAGCGTCGGAGCTCGGTCGCGTTCAGCGCGCGTGTGTGTAGATCGAGCACGCAGGTAGGCTGCGATCGACTCGGTCGGTGTTGGTTAGAGGCGCGGGGTCCGTGGCGCCGGGCCTAGCGGAGGGAAGCGCGTGAATCGCAGAGCGGGAGGCTCACGACGTCGCATGTGCGTGCTCTGCGGGTCATGGCGAAAATGGCGGGCATGGAGGCAAGCTCCTGGTGATCCCGGCCTACAAGTACCCCGGTGTTCTTCCATGTATCATGTTCGCTGTGTTCTAGTTGAATTAGAGCCATGATACAGGCAACATCGTCGCCGCGGCGTTCGGCGTCATCAAAGCTACTGTTCATCTTCTTCCTCGGTCTCCTTGTGTTCTCGTCGCGACAGTGAGAGACAGAAGGAGGGAGCTGGTGGAACACGCGTTCCTGGGCATCTCCAACAAGTGGCATCAGAGCTGGGAAGAAGAAGATTGGTGAATCCCCGGGAGGTGAAGGCTCAAAAGGCGGGCGCTGGCGAGCAGCGCGTCGTCACCAACGCCGGCGCCGTGGAGCTCCTGCTGCTGACCAATGCAAACTACCATGTTTGGGCTCTGGTCATGCAGGTATCGTTGGAGGCCTTGGAGCTCTGGGACGTCGTCGAGGTCACGTCCAAGGACCGCGCCAAGGATCGGTGTGCGCTCGCCGCCATCCTCCGTGGAGTGCCGTTCGAGATGAAGGCTGCGCTCGTCGTGAAGCCGTCGGCGAAAGAGGCTCGGGATTCCGTGAAGACGATGAGGGTGGGTGATGATCGCGTGAAGGCCGCATGTGTACAACGCCTCTGGAAGGAGTTTGAAGGCATTGCCTTCAACGACTGCGAGTCGGCGAGCCACTTCGCCATGCGCATCAATGGCATCGTCGCGAGTTTGCGCCAGCAAAGGGAGGTGCTGGAGGACTCCTGCGTGGTGAAGAAGATGCTGCGCATCGTCCCGAAGAAGTACAAGCAGGTGGCCGTGGTGATTGAGATGCTCACCGACCTCAACACGGCGACGATCGAGGAGCTCATCGGCAGGCTGCGCGTGGCGGAGGACGCGGATGCTGATGAGGTGAAGGAGGTCGCGCCGGGTCCTGAGCGCCTGCTGCTCACTGAGGAGCAGTGGGAGGAGCGGCGTTCCCATCGTCGCCGCCAGGAACGGGCGCGTGGAGAAGGCGGGCGCCGTGGCGCCAACAAGAAAGACGGTCGGGGCGTCGGCAATGGCGAAGACGAAGATGGGGCAAGCACGTGCTCCGGGTTCAGCACGAGTTCCGCGTGACATCATCGAGGAAGGTGCTTCACCCGCGGAGAGCGCGGGCACATCGCGAGGGACTGCCCCAAGTCAAAGAAGGAGAGGGTGCTGCTCGCCAGCGCCAAAGAAAAAGCTGCACTGCTGTGAGCCGGTACGAGTGCGACGCCAAGCATAGGGGGGTGATTGTTAGAATTAAGCTTGGCGTGTGCATGTGTGTGTTGTGTGCGTCGTGTACGCGCGTGTCGCGTGTATCGCCCAGAACTTGCGTGTACGGGAGCTCGGTCGCGTTCAGCGCGTGTGTGTAGATCGAGCACGCAGGTAGGCTGCGATCGACTCGGTCGGTGTTGGTTAGAGGCGCGGGGTGCGTGGCGCCGGGCCTAGCGGAGGGAAGCGCGCGAATCGTAGAGCGGGAGGCTCACGACGTCGCATGCGCGTGCTCTGCGGGTCATGGCGGAAATGACGGGCGTGGAGGCGAGCTCCTAGCGATCCCGGCCTACAAGTACCCCGGTGCTCTTCTATGTATCGTGTTCCCTCTGTTCTAGTTGAATAAGAGCCAAGATACAGGCGACGCGACATCGTCGCCGTGGCTTTCGTCGTCATCAAAGCTACTGTTCATCTTCTTCCTCGGTCTCCTTGCGTTCTTGTCGCGACAGTGAGAGAGAGGAGGCAGCTGGTGGAACACGCACTCCTGGGTATCTCCAACAAGGTCTATGTCCTTTCGTCATGCTGTTTGGCAAAGCACGTTTCGCTTTGCTGTTACTGTCGCCGAGGTGAGCTGTTTGCCCCGCACGTTCTGCATGCCGCGACCGCTGCTGTGTGCCTGCCGTTGCTGGATGCAGCTGATTAGTTGTCGTCGCCAGCCATTCAGGAGCTAACCCATGAAGTTGGAGAGATGCAAGTTGGACAGGAGTACAAGGAGATCACGTATGCAGAAGCAAGGTGCTCAAACAAACATGAAAGCAAGCCGGGCATGAAGTACTGAAGAAAGCTATCGTTGGCCATATGATCATGCAGAGTCTTGCACAACATAAACCCCCTTCATTATCTATGTTCAGTAATCGATATATTCTATTCTAAGTCTCCGGAAGTTCCTGCATTCATTAATACTGAACCCCTGCTCCGCCTGCCTTGTTATATTCTTTTATGCAAACGCTGCAGTCCGTCGTTACTTATGATCCTACTGTGATCCAAGTAATCCATACTTTGACTATTCATATGCATACGTCTTAGTTCAGACTATTCTTAGAATTCCAATCAAAGCTCTACCTAGATGCACTGTTTTTGTTTGGCCCCAATAATTAACATATTGTCAGCTTCATGTTATTGATATTGTTTCAATAATTAACTCTATGTTGTTACAATGGCTCATAATACTTAATTTTCATATTAATCCTATGCCACTGTAGCGCAACTTGAGCTCTTACTATTAAATAAACACATTAATCTGTTGCTTGCACATGTTAGTATTTTTCTTCTTGAGGAAAAGATGTACAGATATCTTAGGTGAACTTCCCTGACTATTATTCACTTGAATAGCAAGCAAAGAGAAGAGGATGGACAAACTAAACAAGGGTTCATAGAGAACAAACAGAAAGCATCATTTATGTTGGTACCTGCAGTTCTCGATGTGCTTGGGTCATATGGCCGTGAAGGAGAAAGCGGTTCTACCAGAGCAATAGTTTAAGGAGTACATGTGAAAATTGAACAGTATTATCAGCAACGAAAATAAGGAATATAAAAGAAACTGAGAATTGAAGGCTTGAGGCAATTAAAAGTCCTATCAACGGACCCACCAGTTATTGAAACATTATCCCTTCTAACGATCCAAGCTGTTAGGCCTTTCTTTCGTCAAACCCTTCGCCCTCTCGTCTGTCTCTATAGTATGTAATTGTCGAGTTCTTAACCAACACGACCTTCAGTCAATTATCTATTATACAATCTTATTTTATCTTCAATGTGCATGTCGCACGTGTGTTCTTACTGGTTCTTTTAACAATGCAACGAGACTGGGATTCTTTTTGAGACTTGCAGACGCTGCTGGATGGCTTTTCAAGCAGGACCGGTGGCTAAACTTGCTAGGCAAGGATCCTGTCGCTCCAAGGCCGATCTGACGACGGCTACAAAACTTGATTACGTGGTCCTATCGGTTGCCCAGGGAATAACCAAGAGATTAGAGATACACAGAATCATTGCATAATTTCGAATATTTATTTGAAAGTGAATTTATTCACCGGAGATGGCTGGAACTTAGGCTTGCCCCATTAGCAAATTCTGAAATTCCAATTAAATCTCAAAGGCCCATGTCCGCATGAGGAAGTGGTGTAAGTGGTGCACAACTTTAGTGTCACCTTACTAGTGGAAATGGAGGATGACCAACATAAATATGGGGGATGTCTTCACTCCACCATGTGCAGGAGTAGGGATCGAAGGAAAGACTACATGGACGCGCTCGCGACCTTCTATGGGCGCGAAATAACAGTAGTCATGTGTATTGAACAAGGTGGTTCTGCCAAATTGACCGTTTTGCCTCAGGGACGTTGGGGATTGCCCATGCACAGCTGGGTTCGGTGGGGTTGTGCTTGTTTGCCCTAGATTGATGACGCTAGTTATCCGTGTGACTTCTCTCCGTCACCACTTGATCATGCTGACTTGGAATCAATACTCTAGACCTTGCATAGGATTGTACCATGCCATGTTGGAGTTGGAATTGGCTAAGGGGGGTAATTCAGCCGGTTCGACCGAATAGGCCTTTTGCCCTTGTTCATTTATATACGTGCACATCACATATTCACCAAAACTCATGGAAATTTATTAGAAATAAACTTAAATGCATGAATGGAACCATATGTCATCGTTTATTCCTGAGAATTGGTGGTCGAAATCATGTCATCATGAACGCCAACAAGCTCCCCTAAACTTAGACCTTTGCTCATCCTCAAGCAAAGCCAAAGACTTAATGGATCAGGAGTTGCTACAATGTTAGTATCTTGCAGGTAGTCTATGTGCACAAGTAGCACTCTATGGTGACTTGAATTATTAGCAGAGTGATAATTTACCTTCTTACCTATGGGGCGTACAACAACTTCCTTATCTTGGGCGGTTGAAAAGTTGAATAGCTTGACTTAGCATCATTCCACCCCTACTTCTTTCACGATCCCATCTCGGAGTTTTCAAAAATTTTGTAAGGTAAAACAGAGTTCCTCCATTGGTGCACTCGATCGCTCACGTAGTATTTGTATCCTCACCAAAGTCTTTTCCTTCTTTTCATCCAATTGCTAATAAGGCTTTTGTGTATCTCGGACCTCGGGCGGCATACTTGCATCTTATATTTTGCCAAGTCAAAGACCGGACCTCGGGAGGATCAAATCATACTCTTAGATCAAGATATGTGAGTGTGTGGGATATTTGAAGTGGAATGTGGTGCAAACTCCTTGGGATTATTCTTTCTCACCTTGAATTTATTTTGAGAACATGGAGCTATCTCTTCTTTTCCTTTTTATTCTTTTTCCTTCTTTCTTTCTTTCTTTTTGCCATATTTTGAGCATGCTTCCTTTTTCTCATCAATTTTTTCTTTTTGCATAGCCCATATCTCATTTCAAGGATAACATTGGAGAGGGAATCATAGAACATGGAGCAATTATTTATTTTTTAGATGGATGATGGAAATATTTTGCTAACTCCTAGTGTAGGAATTTGCAAGTGAGAGTAGTGTGTATGTGAATCTCTATCTTGAAAGCATGAAATGTTCCTCACAAAGGTCACAACAATTTGACAAAGCTCACTAAGATAACAAGCAACATATATATGAAGGTTTTTCAACTATGCTTATCATATGGCTTTGGTAGGCATTTTTACCTATGCGGAACTTTACATTTGAGTTTTTGAAGACGAAACATCCGAGATTTTCACCGCACTAAGAGCAAAAGCAAGAATTTAACCATAGTCTCACTATATTGTTCCTCACAACAACTTAGACCTGGAATAAGGCATGTACTCTGTCATTTTCAGGTCCATATATCTACTCATGCTAATAACACGGGTACCAATAGAGTGGCATGTTGTAAACAAGGTACTTGTGAGATACAAAACAGAGCAACTATTCATCATTTTCAAAGTTAGAGGCATATGATTTATTTCAAACATTGTTGGGAGTTATTTTTATTCAAAGCAAATATTTTTGGTATTTTTGTTATTTAGACCGAAATGTAGACAAAAGTTGTAACACCCAAAAATTGCCTATTTAAAATTTTTAGTAATTAATTGGCTTTTATTTAATTTGTTCATAATTAATATAGGCTAAATACATTATTTATGAATATTAAAATCAAATATATGTTATAGAAATATTTTTGTTGCTTTCATGCTGCTGCATTTCTTTTTGTATTGCTTGTGATTCAAACGAGAATATAAATTTATTTAAATTCAAATTTGAATCACCTTGTTTGAAGCCCTAGAAAAGTTCTTTTCAGCCGAGTCTACTTTTGCTCCCTCAACTCTTCTCCGGTCCGCCTTTGCTCCCCCTACTTCCCGACCCAGCCCAGCAGCTCAAACCCCACCCCTCGGCCCACTCGCGCGACAACATCACCGCGGCCCAACTCGCCAGACCGCCCCCGCACACCCCGCCTCCGCTCCTGGGCCTAACCAAAAGCCGGCCCATCTTCCTCCCACCTCCCTGCCTTTCCTTTTCCCCTCACCTTCGCGCGACACACGCCCGGCGTCCCGCATGACAAGCCCCGTGCCAGAGCCGCCATCCCCGCGCCTGTGGACCCCCAGGAACCTTCACTGCACCTTCCTCCCCCGATTCCTTCCTTCCCCGCCCGCGCCACACTCGGCAAGCTGCCCCCCGAAAGGAAAGGCGCCACCGATCCCGCCGCCGCCCGATCGCCGCCCCACCTGCCAAATGCGAACGCCCCCAGCCTTTATAAGCCGCGCTACCGAGCCCCAACACCACCCCAAGCCTCCCCGAGCCTTCTTTGCCCACTAGCACCACTCTCCCGAGCTCCCCGTGCACCACCATCGCCACTCCTCGGCCACCACCACCGGGAATCGCCTCTGTCGACCCTTGCTCGCCGAGAAAACACCCCGGAGCTTCCCCCGAAGGTGACGAAGCTCACTGAGCAGCCCCAGCCCCCTTCCTTCCCCTGGAGCCGCCCCTAATTGCTCACTGCCGTTGAACAGGAGCGCCGGAGCCGACGAGCCTCGTCGACCGCCGCCAGCGTCGCTACACCGTCGCCTTGGCCTCCTCAGGTGAGCTTGCCATGTTCCCCCGATGCCATAGGGCCAAGTATCGTCGTGTTTGGACGTTCCTAGCTCGAGTTAGCCGATGCTCCGGCGAAGGACCGCCGCGGCCATGGGCGGCGCCGCCGTCCCCCTGTTTCCCCTCCGGCCGCCTCGTCCCGACCCAATCAGGGGCGTCGGATCCCGATCTGACGGGCCTGATTTGCCCCGGCCTTTGGGTCAAAGTTGACCATACCGGTCAACCAGGCCAACTTGCAGAAGAGTCCCTCCACTTTCTTGCATTCAACCCGCCGTCCACCTCTGTTGATAAGTAATTACGAGTAGGTCCTTTTCTTTTCGGAAAACCACCTATGCTTTTAAGTATTAGAACCCGCTGTCCTGTTTTAATGTTTTTACGCGTTAGCCCTCAGGTTTTAAAGCGTAATTATGTATAGGTCCCTGGTTTCTTCAAAATAAGCCCCTGGAACCTTTTAAAAATTGCCAGCAGGTCCCTAGATCTTAGTTTTGCCATATCTTTTCCGTTTTAGCTCCGATTAGTGTGATTTTCGCGCTCATGTGTTCGTAGTGAAGCGTAGAATATTTCTAAAAGCTTTATTTGTACTGATTCTACTGTTTGGTGTACTGTTCTAATAGATTATTATTTGTTTGCATGTATTGGTTTGCGTGCTCGCTTGTATGGTGATTCGTGTCCAGTCGGTGAGCCTTTCGCGTTGGACTTCGAGTACGTGGCAGACTTTCCAGAGCAGGACTCACAGCAGCAGCAGCCGCCCTCTGAGGAACGCAAGTTATAGCATGGACAATCCTTGCGACCTAAACACAATTTTTATATACATTTACTTTCATATGCATGTGTCTAAATTGATGTCCTATTAAGGTTGTACATAGTTTGTTTACTCCTACCCTTTGATTACCTTGGGTTTATGCATATGGGTAGATTTTGCTATGCGCAGCTACTGTCACCATTATTTAACTGTTAATTTTGACTTAATGGTTCACTTCAACAATAATGATAAAACTTGCTTTCTAGCAACTTGGTTTAGGGAGCTAGAGCATGTGCTGTGTGCTTTGCTCTAGTGTCTCTCCGTAAGGTCCGGTTCTTAAAGCGGCAACCTAGGAGCCTGTGGCCACCGCTAGAACTATTATGGCTCTGGTCTTGGTCAAGTAACTTGTACGTCTCTAGCTTGCCAGTGGTTACCGACGGGCCGACGGCGTTGTGGGAGGCAAGGTGCGGGGTGTTTCCGGATTCCACCAAGGACGGGTGATCCGTCGGCTAGGTCACGTTAGAACCAGTCCCGTGCTGGGAGTCCCTACAATGGGGAACTCCACACGTTGTGCATGGATGGGTGTGATGCCCGCGCTCTGGACGCCATCGACCCCCCCTATGGTGTGACTCCGTAGGCGTACGTCGATCTCGGTGCCTATGGTCTCACCGCCTTGTAGTACCCCAGCGGCTACTGTCTTGTTAGGGTGTCTTGTGAAAAACCTCGTAGCGTCCCTATGCGGTCACACCCCGGTAGTGTGATTTGTGAGGTCTGATCCACCTCCGCGTGGTTGGGTTTAAAGTTCGTATGAGCTTTTACACGACTGGTGGGTAAAGGGCGAAAGCTCTGCAGAGTGTAAAATCTATCATGATAGCCTTGCTCAGGGTCACGAGCTGCCTGGATCATTTTTTATTAGAAGATGATGTTTATTTATATTTAATGTCACTTATACCTTATTAATTGGGTTGCAACTGGTTTTCATTCACTTGTAGTAATTTGGTTAATGTTAAAATGAACCAACTAAAAATGCTAATGCAGTTAAGCCGTGTCTAGCCTATTTTGAGCATTCATACCCGTGCTATACTTGCTAAGTAATTGTTTACTTACACTTGTCATTTTATTCAACAAAAACCCGGATGGGTAAACAGATTGGGCTGGGCATGAGTCTACTGCTGAATTTCCAGAAGATTTACCGTACTACTGAGTTGTGATCTCCCAGTCAGAGTTCCTGTGGATTGCGGCTCCATTAGTTGAGAGTTTTATTAGTCTTCCGCTGTTATTGTTTAGATCATTTATGAAGCACTCTGATGTAAACATTTTATTTAATGAAGAATTTATTCCAGCATATGTTCTCTGTTCATCATATTTGTTCGCTATATGTGTACTATGACTTCCTGGGCACACATATGGCCGCATTCGGGTTTTTGTGAAAAACTGGGTGTGACAAAAGCGAATTAAATCAACTGGTGCAACTTCCACTTGGACAGTTTGGGACATACCTCATGGGGGCTCTCACCCTAGATTATCTTCCAGCATCATTGGTAGGGTCGGAATCCAGAGAGGAAACTGGTAATCCTCTCGAACTGTCCATGCACGTCATGGTTTTGGGCATCGAGTTGGGCAGTGTTCTCCTGATGGTACGTGGTGTGCCACACCAGGTACTTTCAATACCACGAGTATGGTCGTCGAGGATGTCGACGCGGTTTGAGATGTATATGAGAGTTCTCGGCCGAGGAGGAGGTAACAACTATAACTCAAATTTCAATCTTAATTTCAATTCAAACCATCCCTCCATTAAAGATCTTGTCCTTGGTCAAGCAAAAATAAAGGAATCCATCAATAAAAAGCTTGCTGCCAAATACAAATATCTTGAAAATTTGAATACAAAAATTGAAACTTTATCTTCTACTCTTAAAAACCAACTAAGTTTCAATAAAATGAGCGAATCTCAACTTGCACATATTGCTGTTGTCATTCCAGTTTCTGATGACGGGAAAACTCATGGGCAACCGGAACCCCCCGTCGAAAATGACACCATGAACTAACCATAGAGGAAAACCCAAGATGAATGCTTGCGGAGGCTTAACAACAACACTAAATGGAGATCCAGGAGTCCCGATGATCCAATGTTCGATTTTTTATCAGCAATACGACAGGGCTCTCTGCGACCTTGGGGCAAGCATCAACATCATGCCTAAGGTAATTTTTGAACAATTACAGTACCCTGCTCTTGCCCCAACTATGATGTACGTGCAACTCGCTGATTCTTCAATACGGCACCCTGAAGGGGTCATCGAGAACATATTGGTGCGAGTGAAGAACTCCTTCGTCCGCGGCACTTTTGTCGTCCTCGACATGGAGGGAGACCGGGGCCTACAGCTCATTTTGGGGCGCCCCTTTTTATGGGACGCCAAGGCCAGGATCGATGTATGGACGGGAGAAATCGTTTCCGGATTGGAATAGATAACATCTTTTTCAGATTCAAGCACAGAGAAGAGCAGAAGCTCATCATCTACCAGGACCATGATGGAACTACAATCTGAGGCGAGCCAGAACCCCAACATGAAGACCCTCCGACCACAAGAAAAAAAAACCAAGAAGGTATGGTGGAAGGTAGAAAGTTCGTCTTTGTCTAATTCTCCTATACAAGACAACCAATGATAAGTCACGCCGGATAAAAGTCTTGCCTTGTCGGACTTTAAACGACAAGTCTTGCCTAAGGTAAATTGGTATTTATCTCATATTTGAATTTTCCCCATTTGTTTTTTCTTCACCCATTTGAATTTTTTCCACTACGTATTTGAATTCCCCATTTTGATTTCCGCATGCTAGAATTTTCCTAGACCTTTTCTTTTATGAAAATCCTAAAAATATTTTTCTGAGTTCGAAATTCCTTTGAAAAATACATTTAAACATCTTTTCGGAGCAAACAATGGTCAAGTACCTGAGCATTCAAAAGATATGATCATCGGGGGTAGTGGGCCCATGCTGTCAGTCGGTGGGGCCAGCCAGGGTGCAACTGCACCCCTGGTTCGGCCGACCGCATGCCAACGGCTCTCAGGCCCACCTTCCTCCAACGGCTCCTAGCCGTTATGCTCGGCGCATCCTCAAGTGCTCCAGGCCATTGCTCTTTAAAAAGAGCCCGAGGGGGTGTGTTCTTCACTCACACACACTATCGTTCACTCACTCCTCTCTCACTATTTGCTCTCGAGTTTTCATTGGAATTTCGCTCGTGTTTTGATTGGAGAAACCTCTCTCTCATTTCTTTGCTGCAAGAAAGTCCACAACATCCAAGGAGCAACTCTCAGGTAAGAGCTTCCATCTCGATTTTGCTAACGTAACCCGATTCGAGTTGTTCTCGATCATTTTCAAGAAGATGACGGGTGGAAGATCATCCCGTTCTCGGGGTAGCACAAGCTCACATCACACCCCCGAACCAACACTGACCCCGAGCATAATGGACTATGAAGGATAGGAAGCACAAGGAGAAACTCAAGCCAAAGCTCAAGCCAAGGACATGGAGGTAAATAAAGATGATACACCGTACCTTGACTTGTGCAACAACCACGAGCGCCATGCCTACGCCTTGCTCAAGCATCAAAATTTTGGACACACCAAAGCTTATGACCAAGAACTCCTCACAAAAATAGGTATAGACATTGACTTTGCTAATATTTGGCATGCTCTTGGTTGGGAAGGTTTTGTGCCGGTAGTGGAGTACGGTTCTCGATTCCTCACCATCCAGTTTCTTTGCACACTCCAAGATGTAGGTGATGGGATTTGCTTTCACCTTTTTGGGAAAGAATATTTTTACACATGGAAAGTGTTCAGTCACCACCTTGGTTTTAGCAAGCGTTTGCCGATTTCTCTTGACCATGCTTTCCACGGTTTTAATCGTCATAAATTTTGGGGTAGAATTTCGGGCCAAGTTGTTTATGGCATGTTTGCACCTCAGTGCAACGACATTCAAAATCCAACTCTTTATTTGATGCACAAATGGCTATCTTTTACCCTCTTTCCAAGAGGTGATTTGTGAGTCGTGCTCAACGATGAGATGAAAATACTATATGCCATGGTCAACAAGATTTGAATCTCCCCCGTTCAAGAAATAGTCAAGAGTTGGCTTTTGATTTTCAAGATGTCGGTACCTATTGAGTGAACTTCTTCGATAACTCACGTTGCTCCAAGTATTGGTGCCTTAAGTAGGGACACTGTTTCCTTCATCGAGGGTGACCGTACTTTTATCGATGAGACTTATTTGGTCCAAGGCCACACTCTCAAGATGCGCCCAAACAACTCTTTGATTTCCTTCTCCTTGGGTTATGCAAATGAAATTCCGTTGCCAAAAATGGGGTATCATTTGTATAACTACCTAACGAACCTCTCATTCCATAAGAGGTAGCTCGCAGACATAGTGTTTCTGGTTTACCTGGCAGGACTACAAGGACAATGGCTAGGAGGCAAGACGCAGGACCATCACACCATCATGAGGCGAGTGGTTCATCATGGCATAGTGCAAGCACCGACGAATGGGCACGGCAGGCACCAAGCCACCGGTCCACCAGCTCCAGCTCCAGTGGGCACCCTAGCCTTGGACGACGCACGACATTGAGCCGAGACTTCGGCGTTATCACCCAGCAGCTCGGAGAGCTGCGGGTTCAGAGCGACAACATCGAGAACACGCTGCACCAACACGTCGAGTCTAAGCAAACATGGCTGCGGTACACCAGCGATAGGATACATGCCATGGAGCTGATGCAGCAACAGCAGCCGGAGGAGTGAAGGGCCTACTATCGTTGGCAAGGGTTTAACCCCGACCAGCAACAGTGAGCCTGAAGCTAGCTTGTGGGAGGACCCCCATGAGAGGTACCTTGTATCTTAATTTCTTTACCACATTCAAATCTTATGCATGAAACAAAATAAAAATCTGCAAAGCTAAAAATAAATAAAAATTTGCAAGACCAAAAAGACGAAAAATATTCACTTGCTTTCTTATGTGTAGTAGGCATGGTGTAGTTTTCCTTGTTGAAATGATAAATAGCTGCTCTATTAAAATCCTTTATATGCCTAGTTACAACCTTGTGCTCTTCCTATGTTTTGAGTTTGATGGCTAAAGTTCAAACCTCAAGCTTGAAACTTGTGGGTAGCAAAATGCATGATCCAAATCTAGGTTATTGTGGGCTATGATATGGTTGAATAGAGTTGCTATGATCTTTCTCTTAACGTGATTCTTGATATCCGGAGTATTTATTTAAAAAAAACCAAAAAAAACAAAGTTCCTCAATGATATGAAAATTCCCATCCAAAGCCATATGTTGATCTAATTAAAAACTCTCCACATATGCAACTTGCTATCTCATTGAGTGTTGTCAAATTGTTGTGACCCTTTGTGAGATTCATTTCATACTCCCATGATCAAGATCACGTACACGTTCCACCATACGCTACACTTCTAGACAAGAAGTTGGCAAGCATCTCCATCCATCCACCAATAAAAAAAACTCCATGGCCACTATCTTCAATGTTACAATCAAAGAAGGCATGGGCAATGCAAAAAGAAAAAAAGAGAGAAATAAAAGATGCATACCCAAAGAAGGTATGCCACATGCTCACAATGCATGTCCAAAAGAAAGAAAGAAAAGCAAGAAAAAGATAGCCCGTGCCCATAAAGAAATAAGAGAGAGTTGGTCCATGAAAAAGGAGTTCATCCACCATTTCACCAAAAATATCCACACACTTGCACCTCTTGATCAAGGTTTATGACTTTCCTCTCCTTTGAATCCGGTCTTTGACTTTGCAAGATATGAGAAACAAGTTTGCCTTCATACCCTCCATACCTACAGCTCCACTAAAAATCAAAATCATTATAGTTAGGTTGTGGAATAAAGTCAAGAATAAAAAGCATTGGTGAGGAATCATACACAATGAGCGATCTGAGAGATCATTTGAGGAACTTTGCAATTTTTTATAACAGTTCATAAAAATCCCTCTGGATTGACGGTTGAGCTAAAAGAGTAAGAAAAACTAGCACTCCACTAGACCGTTCTGGCTCTCAACCGCCAAAGATGAGGTAAAAGCTAAAAGCCCCACAGGAGTAAGGTAAGAGGTAAGAACAAAGGCCAACTTATTCAAAATCATGGAAAGAAAACTCGGTTGTGCCTAAAGTATAAGTTGGAAATGCAACATTGAAGCAACTCCTAATCATCAACAATAAAGCCTTGTTTTGCTCGGGACGAGAAAAAGGCTAGCTTGGGGGTGTTGTTGACAGTCCTTAAATACAAAATCCAACCATCAACCATACTTGCCAGCACAGGAAAACTATGCCTCTTACTCAAATATTTGTGTCACTAACCTAGTTACACAGTTGTTTTGTCTACTTAACCATTTTAGGGATACAAGTCTGCAATAAGAAGAAAACACGAAGAATACGCAGCAATACAAGCACAGAAGATTGTTCACTGCATCACACTTATAAGAAAGGGCCCAATTGACAGACCAAACCGATTTAACAACATGGGAAACATCAAGGGATAAGAACTAGGCCCACCTGTCAGTCACCCAGATGAAGGTGATGGCAAAAGGCGGACAGGGGGGTCGACCGCACCTGCCCTGAAGCCCGTCCAGGTGCATGTTGGCACTTCTTACGATCCAATATCAGAATTGAGAATCCTGGTACTGGGGTAAGGAGTATTTCAGTGGTTTTCCTTATGGCTTAGTAAAATATAGAAATATTCTGCAAGCGCACAGAATCACCGCTATAGCACTTCACCTGGGAGTATCCCGAGGTATCGTAATTTATATTTCCGCAAGGAAGCTTTGGCAAGATTACTAGTGAACAGGTATTCGAGACTATCAGAGAAGGGTACACGACTAGACAAGACAGGGGATAACGGTATTGGATAGGAGTGGATATATCGAACACACAGCTCAAGGGATACTCAGGTAAGGGAGAGAAGAGATAGATAGCTGGGAGGACAATGAGAAGAGATAGAGGACTCCTGGATACTTTATCTACCTATGTCACTCTAGCTTAGAGATAGAGCGGCTACAGAGCCAGCACTAGGAGATCTGGGATAACTCTAATGTCTTAGCATCGGGACAAGGGAACCGGTGAACACACAGAAAGGGATGAGAAGGGGTGCCACTATTTCCCAACTGGGGGATCCTATGGACCGGAACTAACGTGATGGGCTACGAAGACCGAAAGGGCTGTCACCACCTCCCGGCTACCACCTCCGTTGCGACGGGAATAAACTAAGGCCACCGACTAGTCTAGGAACCACTCCTACACTAGGCAACGACTACTTACTCTGCTAGCAAGAGCAAGCAACCTTGTCAATACTCTTGGTGACAATTCACCTCCAGTATCAAGCAAGATCGAAGAACCAGCCAAGACAAAGACATAAACAAGACTACAAGCACTAGAACTATAACTGACTATAGTCTAAACAAGATATATTTGCTACTAGAATAAAGTAGAAGCAAGATATAAATGACAAGGGCAAAGTGATAAAGATAACTATATTGATAACTCGAAGTCTTACAAAAGGAAAAGTAAAAGATACAAGATCTATTACCAGAGCTTCTGAAGACGACTCCGGAACCTCCAAGGCAAAGCTCGACTCAACTCTAACTCCCAACTAAACTATCCTAACTCTACTAGAATGAAAGTGGAAATGAGATCCTTGGCTTGGTGTGTGTTACAAGAGGGGTATGGGGTCCTATTTATAGTTGCATAGGATGGTTGGGGCTGGAGTAGCCGCCAAGGGACCAGGGGGGGTACCCCCTAGCAATTCGGGCGCCAGGGTCGGTTCGGCCGAACCAGGGGGTTCGGCCGAACCCTTGATCTCCACCGCCTTAGTTTGGACGCCTGGGATTAGCCTTGGGGAGGCGGTGCTGGCCTGGGGTCGGTTCGGCCGAACGGGCCTGGCCCAAGGCCAGCCCTCCCCAGCACCGCCTCTGTGTCCTGGCTGTCCTGGGCCGCCTTCTGCTGATGTGGAACTTGTTGTGTGGGCCCAGGATGACGTGGTGTGGGTCCGGAATGAGTTGGTGGTCGTCCACGTGTCGCGTGATGTGTTCGCTTGGTCATTGTTGACGTGGACGACTCCCGGTGGTCTGCTTGGCTAAGGGGGGTAACCGGCCGAACGTAGTCGTTCGGCCGATTTGGTCATTTCCGGCCCCAATAGCACATATTTGTCGTAGTTGTACCTGCACAAGTGACACTCACCAAAACTCGTGGAACTTTATTAGAAATAAAACCTAAGTACATGGAATGTTGCATATAACCTCATTTATTCCCGAGTATTGGTGGTCGGATTTGGGCTGTAACGACCGCCAACAAGCTCCCCCAAGCTTAGTTCTTTGCTCGTCCTCGAGCAAAGATATAAACTTAGGCTCGGTGGATCAGGAGTTGCTACAATGTCATTTCTTTTGCAGGTAACTTTATAAAAAACTAGTCTTCAAAAATACTTGAATCATAGGCAAAGTTTCAGATCACCTTTTTACCTATGGGGCTTATAGCAATCTCCTTATCTTGGGCGGTTGAAAAGACGAACAGTTTAAACTCAGTCTTATTCCACTCTACTCTTTTCAGGATCCCATCTCGGTGTTTTTTTCGTAAGTTTTGAAAACTAAAAATTGTTCCTCATTGGCACACTCAATCACTCAAGTGTATTTGAATCCTCACCAAAGGCTTGTGCCTTCTTTTTCATCCTAACATCTAATATGGCTTTTTGTGTGGCTCAGGGACAAAGGATGAAGGCATGCATGCGTCTTATATTTTGCTAAGCCAAAGACCGGATCTCTGAGGAGACAAATCACATCTTAAGATCGAGACGTGCAAGTGTGTGGATATGAATGGAGTGGAATATGGTGGAATGGTGGAATGGAATATGGTGGAACTCCGTGGATGAATTTCCCTCTCCTTGATTTATTTTTGAGAACATGGGCTATCTTTTATTCTCATATTTTTGCCATGCCACTTGGCATGCTTTTCTTTTTCTCTTTCCTTTTGCCATACCCTTTGGCATGCTTTTCTTTTTATTTTTGCCATGCTTCTTTGGCATGCTTTTCTTTTTGCATAGCCCATGTCTCTATCAAGAATATTTGGAGAGGGAGATCATAGAACATGGAGCATTTATTTCTGTGGATGGATGATGGAAAATGTTTGCTAACTCCCAGTGTAGGAATTGCAAGTGAGAGGTGGTGTGTGTATGTGGGTCTCGATCTTTAAGAATATGAAAGCTTCACTCAAAGGTCACAACAATTTGACAAAGCTCACTAAGATAACAAGCAGCAAATGAGTAGAAATTTTCAACTAAGCTTATCATATGGCTCTGGTAGGTATTTCGACCAATGAGGAACTTATTTTATTTTGAAAGCATAAATTTCCGAGATTTTCCCCGTACTAAAAGCAGAATAGAACTTAACCAAATTCTCACTATCCAATCCCCACAACAACTTAGACTTGGAATAAAGCATGTGCTCCCGCAAGGTTTTCAGGATCATTTTTACTCATGCCAAATAACTCCAGCACAATCTAGCAACTAGTTGAAACAAAGTACTTGCAAAATTAATGACAGAGCAACTATTCATCATTTCCAAGGTGAGAGGCATATGATTCATTCCATGCATAGTTGGGAGTTATTTTATTCAAGGGAAATATTGTTTAAGGGAAATATTTTTGGTGTTTTCATTTTTTTTAAATGCAAATTATCATGAAGGGAAATGAAAGGGAAATTAAATGATCAAAGTGCTGGATAAATCGGGATATACCTGTGGGGGTCCTCCCCCAAGCTTGGACTCTTCACTGGTAGGGGTTGAGCCTTGAAAGGTACTGGCTCAGCTGTTCCGCTTGTTCGTGGACGTCGTGCTGGATAGACGCCACCATCCCACTATTCTCTTGATGGTACTGAGAATGGCGGGCTAGCGTGTCTTGAATCTCTCGGGTACGGTCGTCGATGAGCTCGACTCGGTCGGAGATGTAAGACAACTCCAGGCCGTAGTCGAAGCGTGCGGACTGTGAGTATCCAGGGTAGTATGGCTGGCAGGCACTGTCGTATCCCCCTCCATACCGGCTCTCGGACCACTCAGAGTCCGTATCCTGGCCGTAGTCCCAGCGTCCTGAGGTGAAGTAGTTCGGCTATTGGTGTTTCCCGGAGCCTCCTGCTCCGGACGTCCCAGCGCCGGTGTACATGTCGTAGGTGGCCTCAAAAGCGGAAGTGTGTCGGTGCAGCATTTGTGGTGCATCTTCCGGCTCCTGTGAGGTGGCGAGCCCAGCATCACGCCTGGCTCGTCCCCTCGTGACGGGTCCGTCACCTGCAACGCTGTGCCGAGCGGGCTCTCTCCAAGGTGGAGAGTCGTCCGACTCGGTCCTCAACTGGAGAGTTAGTTTCGGCGTGGTATACAACCTTAGTGCTGCGCAAGGCAAAGGCACTTCAGTTGTATAGCCACGGTAAATCATTGCCAGCGTTGCGTCAGGCGTCCGCCGTATCATGTGGGCTTGCACGAAGTGCTCGGCATCCACGACGGAACGCGTTGTCTCGATGTACGTGAGTCGGGCGCCCTGGAGGACGCCCAGGTGGTTAGCGAGGTGAGTGACTAGAGAAGTCATCGCCATGCCACCCGTACGAGAAATATGAGACAGCCAGTGACCAACCATGTCTTTCACAGGTGAATAGGGAATCTGCTTGACCATGGCAAAAAGAACCCGCAACTCGATGGTGTTGATAGGGCGCAAATCTGCCCGGGGGAATACCGTCATAGACACCCAACGATGCATGAAACGCAAAGTGGGGTTATGAATGTTGTTCATGCGTGGCGCATGACAGTTGGTATCCCCCAAAATCTTTTTCCAAAATGCCACCCGGTCAAATCTTTTAAGCGCTTTGTTCGGGTCTAATGAACAACGGCTTGAAAATCCGAGACCCGAACTAAAATCCCTCCAAGAGCAGAAGAACTCTTGGTTGAAGAACCGAAAACGAATACCCCCAGTTTCAGAAACCAAAGTCGAGAGAAATTCAAGGGTGAGCAGGTACGAACCTTCTTCGTTGATGTGCCAGAAATTCTCCCAGCCAATGGCCTGGAAAATTTCTGTGAACTCTACATCCATCCCCATGTCCCTGAGCAAATCTTGCTCAAACACACGGGTGTGCTTGAACTCCTTCAGCCGAAGCTCGTTGAAGGTGTTCCGCTCCCTTTCTGTTCTAAGGTTGATGTCACTCTCGCTCAGGAGCTGCCTGGCCGGGGGCGTGGCATGGCCCCATCCCGAGCCGGCTGCTCCGTACTCGTCCGTGTCCATCCGGCTCGAGCCTCGGGACAGAGCTGGGGAACTCCCAGCATCGTTCGATCGTCGGCCTAACCGGGCGGAACGACGGAGCGAAGTGAAGAACTTCGACATGATTCCTGCAAAAAGTAAGTGCAACAACAACTACCCGAAGGACTGAATATATATATAATTAACACAAGAAAATCAAGTCAGTCGTTCGAGATAGTTAGTCGTTCTTGCGGGGATGAAAACCACCACAAAAGGTTAGTCATTCTTGTGGGTGTCGGTGACCACCACAAAATCGTCCAGAAATTCAGCACAAAGATCACAACAACAGCAAAATATTTTTGGGATTTTCTAGTGATGCAAGTGAACCAAAACTTGAGCAAGAACTTTGGGAAGAACTTGTCAAGAACTAGAGCAAAGGACTTGAGAGAGAGGGAGAGAGCTCTAGCAGAAGATTTTCAGAATGGAAGTGTGTGTGATAGAGCAAGCAAGCACCCCAGCTTTTATAGGCCGAGAGGGGGCACCCTTGGCCATTCGGCCAAAGGGCCTGGTTCGCCCGAACCAGGTCTGGTGGCCAGCCCACCCCCATGTGGGTGCAGCACCCTCCTTTGCTTTGATTCCACGCCAAAATGTGTGGCCACAATTCCCAAGGACATTTTTAGTGGATTTTAGTGGTAGGTAAGATGGAAATGTGACATGACCAAAGTGGAACTTAGTGGAGTCACCCCCATGCTGCCATGTTGGTGATAATTGGTGAGTGTGCAGCCATTTTTAGTGGGGTAGACATGTTTTTTGCTGGTTGGTGGTGATGGTAAATAATTGGAGATGTTCTAGAAGGGATGAAAAATGATAAAAGTTACCAATTACATCCACCCTAGTTAAAATTTCAGCATGTGTCCAATTATTTAAACCAAGCTTGCAAAATTTTCTACTCTCTCTCAAATTAATTACTCAAGTGGTTCATTTATTTTGGAAAAAGAAACATGCAAATGCAATTGGGAATTTAAAAAAATGGAAGGGAAATATGGGATACATACCGGTTTTCCTCGCGGCGAGAGCTCAGCTTTTAAGTCCGCGAGCGGGACTTCTCCTGTCTTCAGTTGCTCTTGTCATCGTCCGGTCCCGGAGTGGATGACTCGGACGATGCAACTTTCTTCCACCACATCTTCTTATTCTTCTTCTTCGGTGTTGGTGGCGGTGGGATCGGCGTCTTTGGGGAATTCTAGAGGGCTTGCTCTTCCTCGTATTTCTTTACGAGGAAATCCATTTCTTCTGCACTTGTCAGTTTTGTCGGCTCGTTCCACTTGAGCTGCTCACCACCGAGTATTTCCAGCTCTCCATTAATGAGAGCCTTAAGGAAACACTCGGCGCTCCTCTGCTCCGGTGTGAGTGGCTCTGTCTTCTTCTCTTCCCGGGGTTGAAACTTGAAGTAAGTCAACCTTCCGTCGATACGGAACGAGATTTCTCTCGCATCCATATCGATCCTAGCCCGGGTGGTGTTCAAGAATGGTCGGCCCAACACAAGGGGAAACAAATGCTCGTTCCCCGTGTCGAGGACAACAAAGTCCACAGGGACATATCGTCCCCAGATCCGGACCGGAACATTCTCGATCACCCCCTCGGGGTAGCGGATGGTTGAGTCCGCAAGCTGTACCTGGGCAGTAGTAGGCGACAAAGTAGGGTAGCATAATTTCTTAAATAATACCTTAGCCATTATGTTGACGCTTGCCCCCAGATCACAGAGTGCATCATCAATGCGACGATTCCAGATCGTGCACTGAATGATGGGCACTCCGGGATCTTCCTTCCTGTCCGGAGAGGTCTTGATGATCGCCCTTTTTGCAGCTCTCGGCAGGTAGGTCCATCTTGGTGTCAGCACTTGGATGCGTGCGACCTTCCCTGCGTGGTTAGTTCGGAAGACACTACGAGACATCTTACCATGCCTGGTAGTGATGGAATTCACTGTCTCGATGGAAGGCTCGGGTTGCCCCGGAAATCTTCCCCGATTCAGTGACAGGAACAGCAGCAGCTAACTGAGCGACTTGAGTTTCTATCATTTTATTAAAGCTCAGTTGACTTTTCATAGCAGAAGAAAATGATTCCATCCTAGAGTTTATGCTTTCCAGTGTTTTATCATTAGCAGTAAGCTTTTTATTGATGTTTCAGTTATTTTCATCTGGCCAAACACAAGATCTCTAAGAGACGGCTGATTATTGAAATTGCTGGAATTGAAATTGTTATCTGGTTGAGGCCTCTCAAAAGGGAGGTTTGGGCGTGGATTCTAGCCTTGGTTGCCGTAGTTGTTCGGTCGGTACCCGTTGTTGTTGGAGTTGTTGACGTAGTGGGTATCTTCTCGCGTTTCGGGGCAGTCATTCCCCGAATGGCCAGTGTTGCCACAGACTTCGAGGTCATGCGAGCGTCCATGGCTTGCACCGTTTCTTGAGCTGGGGCCTCCAGTTTCTTCATCAGGAGGTCCATCTTGGCAGCGAGCAAGTCCAGAGCTTCAACTTGGTGAACTCCTCGGGTCTTTGGTTGAGTCCGGTCGTCGAACCAACCTTGGTTCTCGACCATCTTCTCTATGAGGGCCTTCGCATGACTCTCCTCAAGAGAGAAGAACGAGCCTCCAGCAGCAGCATCCAGGTACTCACGGGCAGAATTTCTGAGCCCGTGATAGAAAGTTTGGATTATGAACCAACTCTGCATACCATGGTGAGGACAAGCAGAAATATAGTCCTGGAGGCGATCCCATGCCTCCGGGACTGTTTCATCTTTTAACTGCTGGAAACTAGCTATTTTGTTCCGGAGGGCGTTGGTTTTCCCAACCGGAAAGAATTTTAGCAAGAAAGCGCTAGTGCATTTATCCCAGGTATCTATTGCTTCGCGGTTAGCATAAAACCATTGTTTCGCCTTGCCTAATAATGAGAATGGGAATAAACAAAGGCGAATGGCATCGATACTTACTCCGCGGATGGTGAAGGTGTTGCAAATCTCCAGGAAATGCTGGAGATGAGCATTGGCATCTTCGTGTGGCTTGCCACAGAATGGGCTAGCCTGTACCATGTTGATGAGGGCTGGCTTCAGCTCGAAGTTACCATCTCCGACTGGCGGAGCTGGTCCGACACGTACGTTCTCGCTTGATGGAGCGGAGAACTCACGGATCGTCTTGGTTGCCATCCTCAATGCAGCCTGGTCAACGATGGGAAGGACTGGGTTCGTCGGAAGGAGTTGCTTCTGAGGAGGCACAACACGGGGTCGTACTTTCCTCACAAATGACTCCGGATTTTCTTGGAAGTTTGACGGTAGTTGGAAACCAGTCATGCACTGCTCTGCTCCAAAAGGACCAACGAACAGAGCAAGGATAAACCTGCTTGAGTAGCGGTACTCAACTAAGATAGCTCAAGATAAAAGTTCAAAAATAATCTAGCCAAAGACTTCCCCGGCAACGGCGCCAGAAATGCTTGTTGGCACTTCTTACGATCCAATATCAGAATTGAGAATCCTGGTACTGGGGTAAGGAGTATTTCAGTGGTTTTCCTTATGGCTTAGTAAAATATAGAAATATTCTGCAAGCGCACAGAATCACCGCTGTAGCACTTCACCTGGGAGTATCCCGAGGTATCGTAATTTATATTTCCGCAAGGAAGCTTTGGCAAGATTACTAGTGAACAGGTATTCGAGACTATCAGAGGAGGGTACACGACTAGACAAGACAGGGGATAACAGTATTGGATAGGAGTGGATATATCGGACACACAGCTCAAGGGATACTCAGGTAAGGGAGAGAAGAGATAGATAGCTGGGAGGACAATGAGAAGAGATAGAGGACTCCTGGATACTTTATCTACCTATGTCACTCTAGCTTAGAGATAGAGCGGCTACAGAGCCAGCACTAGGAGATCTGGGATAACTCTAATGTCTTAGCATCGGGACAAGGGAACCGGTGAACACACAGAAAGGGATGAGAAGGGGTGCCACTATTTCCCAACTGGGGGATCCTATGGACCGGAACTAACGTGATGGGCTACGAAGACCGAAAGGGCTGTCACCACCTCCCGGCTACCACCTCCGTTGCGACGGGAATAAACTAAGGCCACCGACTAGTCTAGGAACCACTCCTACACTAGGCAACGACTACTTACTCTGCTAGCAAGAGCAAGCAACCTTGTCAATACTCTTGGTGACAATTCACCTCCAGTATCAAGCAAGATCGAAGAACCAGCCAAGACAAAGACATAAACAAGACTACAAGCACTAGAACTATAACTGACTATAGTCTAAACAAGATATATTTGCTACTAGAATAAAGTAGAAGCAAGATATAAATGACAAGGGCAAAGTGATAAAGATAACTATATTGATAACTCGAAGTCTTACAAAAGGAAAAGTAAAAGATACAAGAGCTATTACCAGAGCTTCTGAAGACGACTCCGGAACCTCCGAGGCAAAGCTCGACTCAACTCGAACTCCCAACTAAACTATCCTAACTCTACTAGAATGAAAGTGGAAATGAGATCCTTGGCTTGGTGTGTGTTACAAGAGGGGTATGGGGTCCTATTTATAGTTGCATAGGACGGTTGGGGCTGGAGTAGCCGCCAAGGGACCAGGGGGGTACCCCCTAGCAATTCGGGCGCCAGGGTCGGTTCGGCCGAACCAGGGGGTTCGGCCGAACCCTTGATCTCCACCGCCTTAGTTTGGACACCTGGGATTAGCCTTGGGGAGGCGGTGCTGGCCTGGGGTCGGTTCGGCCGAACGGGCCTGGCCCAAGGCCAGCCCTCCCCAGCACCGCCTCTGTGTCCTGGCTGTCCTGGGCCGCCTTCTGCTGATGTGGAACTTGTTGTGTGGGCCCAGGATGACGTGGTGTGGGTCCGGAATGAGTTGGTGGTCGTCCACGTGTCGCGTGATGTGTTCGCTTGGTCATTGTTGATGTGGACGACTCCCAGTGGTCTGCTTGGCTAAGGGGGGTAACCGGCCGAACGTAGTCGTTCGGCCGATTTGGTCATTTCTGGCCCCAATAGCACATATTTGTCGTAGTTGTACCTGCACAAGTGACACTCACCAAAACTCGTTGAACTTTATTAGAAATAAAACCTAAGTACATGGAATGTTGCATATAACCTCATTTATTCCCCAGTATTGGTGGTCGGATTTGGGCTGTAATGACCGCCAACAGTGCATCTTGGCAGGAAGATTCCTATGGTCCTCCCAAAGGCGGTGGGCAAAGTTTCCATACCGCGAGATGGCGGGAACCGACCCTAGGAACTATAAAAGGGACCCCTCACTCCCTCATTCCACACACACCTCACTTGAAGCCTCTCTCTCACACCCACACTTGTGACTTGTAATCCTAGGTAGTGGAGCTAGGCTAGCGCTTTCTCTTTAGTGAATCAAGTCATTCTTGGGCCGGAACCACTTTGGTCCTGGGTATGGCTTTGTATTCACTTTGTCAGTACTCTATTCATAATGCAGAGTTGAGCTTTGGTTATCTTACTATCTTGCTAGTATATCATGCTTTTGTCTTGCTATGCTATTTTTGGCGGTCGTTACAGCGCATTTTTTATCACAAATACTCAGGAATAAAAGAGGTTATATGTGAAATTCCTTGCATTTAGATTTATTTCTATTAAAGTTCCATGAGTTTTGGTGTGTATCACTTGTGCGCAAGGGGGATCGGAATTGACCGATTCAGCCGAACGACATGATTTGACCGGTCTCTCCCCCTTAGCTGTACATGAAGTGTAGCACAACCGGGGAGGCCATCCAAGTCAGCAGTGACCAAGCGATGACCGTGCAGGCCATGTAGACCAGTGCCACCTCATCCCTGGGCCAAAATCACATGAAGAAGACCAAGACAGGGTAGCCCAGGACGGTCCAGAGGGAGAGGTGGTGCAGCGGGTCACCGCTGGGCCACAGGCCCTGTTCGGCCGAACTGTGGTGGTTCGGCTGAACTGCCCCCAGTGCAGCACCGCCTCCCAGAAGCAATCCTAGGCATCCAGGAGTTGAGGTGGTGCATCTTGTGGTTCGACCGAACTGACCTAGTACGGCCGAACCCCGGGAGTTCGCCCGAATCAGCAGGGGGAGCCCCCTGGCTCCCTTTGCAGTTACTCGACTCAACCGCCTTCGGACCACAACAAATGGAGGTGTCCAAGCCCCGGTTCAACACACACTAAAGCCAAGGATCTCCATTTCTCATTCTAGTAGAGTTAGGATAGTTTAGTTGGGAGTTAGAGTTGAGTTGAGCTGTGCCTCGGAGGTTCCAAAGTCGTCTTTAGAAGCTCTGGTATTATCTCTTGTATCTTTTCCTTTTCGTTTGTTGACTCTAAGTTACCAATATCATTTATCTTGTTATCTTATCTTAGTTACTTTAGTCTAGTCATAAGTATTTTGAGTTTAGACTATAGTTGTTCTGATCCTAGTTCCTTCAGTTCTTGTTTAAGTCTTTGGCATAGACCATTCTTCATTTCAGCTCAATACTTGCGGTGAATTATCACTGGGGTATTGATAGGATTGCTTGCTCAGCTGGCGGAGTAAATTAGTCATTAACTAGTGTAGGTGGGGTACCTAGACTAGGTAGTGGCCTTGGAGTGCTTCATTGCTGGCACGGAGGTGGTAACCGTTAGGTGGCGACAGCCCTATACGGCCTACGTAGTCCATCACGCCTGGCTCGGCCCGTAGGACGCCCGAGTCTAGAATTGGTGGCAACCCTTCTCATCCCTTTCTATGTGTCACTAGGTATGTGTCCTCATGCTAAGACATTAGAGTTATTCTTGACCTGTAGAGCTGGCTCTCAGCTGCTGTTTGCCCTTAACCCGAACAGCCCAGATAGATCAAGTACCCAGGAATCCTCTATCTCTTCTTGTTGTCCTCCCAGCTAGCTATCCCTTCTCTTTCCTATCCGAGTATCCTTGAGTTGTGTCATGGTAACCCACTCCTATCAAACCGTTATCCCCCGTCTTGCTTGTAGTATACCCTTCTCTGATAGTCTCGAATATCTGTTCGCTAGTACTCTTGCCATAAGCTTTCCTACGAAAATATAAATTATGATACCTCAGATTACTCCCTAGTGAAGTGCTACAGCAGTAATTCTATGCACTAGTAGAATATTTATATATTTTACTGAGCCATAAGAAAAACCACTGAAACACTCCTTGCACCGGTACCGGGATTCACAATCCTAATAGTGGACCGTGAGGAGTGCCAACAAGCATTTCTGGCGCCGTTGCCGGGGAAGCAATTAGCTAGATACTTTCAAACTATTATCTCAAGCTATCATAATTGAGTATACCGCTACTCGAGCAGGTTTATCCTTGCTCTCTTCGTTGGTCTTGTGTGAAGCCGATCACTGCATGACTAGTTTCCAACTATCGTCAAACTATCAAGATAATCCTAAGTCACTTGTGAGGAAAGTTTGACCATGTGTCGTACCTTCTCAGAAGCAACTCATTCCGACGAGCCCAGTCTTTCCCGTAGTCGACACGACATCAACATCGAGCGAGAACATGCATGTCGGTCCAACTCCGCCAGTTAGAGATGGCAACTTCAAGCTCAAGCCAGCCCTCATCAACATGGTTCAGGCTAGCCCGTTCTGTGGCAAGCCTCACGAGGATGCGAACGCACATCTTCAGCATTTCCTGGAGATCTGCAACACCTTCAACATTCGCGGAGTAAGTATCGATGCTATTTGCCTTCGTTTATTTCCATTCTGATTATTGGGTAAGATGAAGCAATGGTTTTATGCTACCCGCGAAACTGTAGACTCTTCGGATAAATGCACTAGCGCATTTTTGCTTAAGTTCTTTCCGGTTAGGAAAACCAACGCCCTCCGGAATAAAATTGCTAGCTTACAGTAGTTAAAAGATGAAATAGTCCCGGAGGCATGGAAATGCCTCTAGGACTATATATCTGCCTGTCTTCACCATGGAGGGCAGAATTGTTTCATAATCCAAATATTTTACCACAGGCTCAAGAGCTCTGCCCGTGAGTATTTGGATGCTGCTGCTAGAGGTGCCTTCTTCTTGCTTGAGGAGAACCGAGCGAAGGCCCTCATCGAGAATATGGGGGAACATCAAGGTTGGGGTGACGATCACACCCAACCATGGACCCGAGGAGTTCACCAGGTTGAAACTCTGGACATGCTCGCTGGCAAGATGGACCTCTTGATGAAGAAGCCAGAGGCCCCTGCTCAAGAAATGGTGCAAGCCATGGATGCTCGCATGACATGCAAGGTCTGTGGCAATGCTGGCCATTCGGGGAATGATTGCCCCGAAATGCGAGAGGATGCCCACTACATCAACAACTCTAACAACAACAACGAGTACCATCCGAACAACTACGACAATCAAGGCTAGAATTCACGCCTAAATCTCTCATTTGAGAGACCACAACAAAGTAACAATTTCAATTCCAGCAATTTCAATAATCAGCCTTCAATCAAAGATCTTGTGCTACTCTAGGTCAAAATTAAAAAAAATATTAGTAAAAAGTTTGTCACTAACCATAAAATCCTGGAAAGCATAGATGCTAAATTGGAATCATTCTCTTCTGCTATAAAAGTGAATTGAGCTTTAATATAATGATCGAAACTCAAGTTGTTCAACTTGCTGCTTCTTTGCCAACTCGTATAGCGAGGAAAATTCCTGGGCAAACGGAGAATTGCCCTCGTAAAAAGGTTAAGGCGGTTACTATGAGAGGGGGTAAGACCACTCAGGACCAACCATATCCTAACGATACAGGTAAAAAGACAGTAACTCCAACCAGTGATAGCAAAGACCAGGAAGCCGCAGCAGAACCCCAGAAGAATAGCCCTCAGAAGGAAGTTGTTGGGGACGGCCATAAGGGGTCCCCTAACCTAAGGGATAATCACCCTTGAAAAACGCAAACATACCACTACCAATTCCCCACAAACCAGAAAAGGACTAAGCGCACAAAGCCCACGGCCCATCATAGGCTAACGGCCCATTCGAGGCCCTTCGAAAGGGCCCCCATGCGCGCACCTCATCTCCGCCTTGATCGAGGGTGTCGACCCCCCTAGAGCGGACGGCAAATCTCCGCCTCGATCGAGGCCTCCGTGGTCGAGCTCCATGCGACCCTCGATTCGGGAAACTCTGCCTCGCTCGAGGCTCCCCCTCAACCAGCCGCACGCACCCGTCTGCTCCACCGACAGGCGCATTCAATGCCCCGCGCTGCCACGGGACACCAAAGTCAAAAGGCAGATCACGAGCCGTCCCACATAGACGATATGACTTGGATCGTGTCCGCCAACTCCGGTCACTGTGCGGCCATCCCCAATACTGTGCCGGCCTGCGAGGCCCTGTACGGTCCTGTGCTGCCGACTCCCGTCACTGTGCAGCCATCCCCGATACTATGCCGGCCTGCGAGGCCCTGTACGGTCCTGTGCTGCCGACTCCCGCACTCCTGTGCTGTCAACTCCCGTACTAACCCCATGACAAAGCCCTAGATAAGGCATGGGAAGACCTTCAAATGGGTGTACATGCGACGACTTGGCACGAACGCCAGTCAGTGAGACCCCTCGAAGTCACCCCAGGACAAGCACATAGACATGTACTTTCCACAGAAACAGCCACGCCGCCCACTAGAGCTGGAGGACGTCCACCGATTTGCGCTAGGTAGAAGGATCCACTGGGACAATAGCCACGCCCAATGCCATACTCTCCAGTGCCTGATAACTATAGGCTCCACCGTGTGACACTCATGTCTCTGCCCCTCCTTGGACTATAAAAGGAGGAGGTAGACTCCCGGCCATAGGCCAAATGCAAGACACCAGAAACGCATCCACCCCCCCAGATATTGGCATTCGCCTCAATCAATCTTAGACGTCTGGGACTTGGAGGCCTCTCCTCATCTCCCACCTTGCTTGTAAACCCCTACTACAAGCAACCTGATGCGAGATAATACAGTGCACGCACACCCCTTGCTGGACGTACGGCCCCATAGCCGGAACCAGGATAAATCTTGTGTCATTGTGTTAGCCTTTGCACCAACCATCGAGAGACAGGACACAGTGCACTCATTCTAGTTAGTGTCAGGTGACCAGTCTGAACACCGACAGAAGTAAAGACAACCCCTCATGAATTCTACGACACGACTACGCTGCCTTTCCCTAGCAGATGTCACAAGCCGACGGTGGATGAACAATTCAGCAAATTTGTTGAGGTAATTCCAAAACTTTATTTCAATATTCCATTACTTGAAGCTATGCAGGTTCCCACATACAACAAGTATCTGAAGGACATTCACAACAACAAAAGGCTGATGCCAACGACCGAGGTAATTGAACTTGGAAATATTTCAATCGTGCCATTACAATTTTCAAATTTTTGAAAATGCCACTGTCAGTGACTGTGGTGGCCCCCATCTGTCAGTGACACATCGATGGCATATTTATGAAATGTGAAAATTATAATGGCATGAATCCAACTATCCCATTAAACTAACGGAAGAATGTAGTGCAGCTATATTGAATCATCTCCTAGAAATGAAGGACCCCGGATGTCCTACCATCACATGTTCCATCGGGGCTCAACACTTCAACAATGCGCTCTGCAACCTTGGAGCAAGCATCAGCGTCATGCCCAAGGTAGTTTTTGATAAATTAAAGTAAACATCCTTGTCCCCAACTCCTATGTGTTTGCAGCTAGTGGATCAGTCAGTCCGCTATCCCATGGGGATCACCGAAGATATTCCGGTGAGAATCCGGGATTTCTTTGTACCCGTGG
Organism: Echinochloa phyllopogon; assembly: GCA_033239725.1. Taxonomy (NCBI): domain Eukaryota; kingdom Viridiplantae; phylum Streptophyta; class Magnoliopsida; order Poales; family Poaceae; genus Echinochloa; species Echinochloa phyllopogon. Next base: position 20,918,107 of record BTCW01000016.1, read on the forward strand.
ATTTCGTGGTACTCAACATGGAGGTTGACACAAAGATGCCACTCATCCTTGGGAGGCCATTTCTAAGTACCGCCAAGGCAAACATAGATGTAGGTGCTGGAGAAATCAACTTGAACATCAACGACAAGGAAGAAAAGTTTGTGTTCAAACCCAGAGTAGAGAAATGCTCTCAGGTATGTGCATCCTCGAATCAAAATTCAAAAATAAAAGCTTTAAAATAGCATGCTAAGTGGAAGGGCTCGATTCTATGGTCACGTGAGCGCAAGAATCACTCTAATCGGAGCTAGAACGAGAAAGTTATGGCTTGATCAATTATCGTCACCAACCGACATAGTCTGCTTGTTTATTTTATATCTCGAGTTCTAGACATCCGATTAATGTGATTCCAATTGGGTTAGATTCATATTTGATAATCTATCTTCAGGAAAAAGATCACGATTTTAGGAGCTACTGTCTAGAAGCGACACATGATTTAGTGCACCGTTCAGAATATGTTTTTGAGGGTGAAAATCTCCGCTGCGACTTATTGCTATCCGAAGGATTTTGGTTATAAAACAATACAAATATATGCTTGATTGATTTTAGTTAAACAAAATCATATGTAATGGTTATTTAAAATACTTATATTTGAATTTGTAAAACCGAGGTAAAATTTGAGTTCAAACAAATAAGAAAATTTTTGAAGCACTTCAGTCAAAGTGTGCAGGAATGTGTTTAAATATTTTCTACTTAGTTATAGGAATATTTTGACCTGACTTCTTCAACTAAAGTTGTAGGAAATTTACTGTAGATATCCAAAATGTATTTATTTACTAGATTTGGTTAAGCGGATCAAAATTTATGGTTAAAACAGTGAGCAACTAAGGAATCTAGTTGAATTTTAGAAAACGTTGGAATCGGCTATTCACGATTTAGGCGTTAGATTTCTTTAAATCTGTACCCTTGTGACCAATATGAACTAGTTGCTAAGTGTAGTTTAATTTGACATGAATCTAACACAACGAAAAAGGATTAAAACAAATCTAAAACGTGGAAACTATGGACTAAACAAGATTTTCAGTGCTTAAAACTAGCAGGGGCTTTTCTACGAAAGAGTATAGACTAAACGAATATGGTAGAAAATTACAAGATTCACTGAGCGACTTACTGAAAAACTTGAGGCCAAAAATGACGGAAGGCTCGACGCGACGATGAGACGAAGAATGGGCAGTAGTGGAAGATATGGTGGAAGATGACTGCCTTAGGGAATCCCAAACAAAGTGGCCTCCCTGTAAAGGAGTCGATATTGTGCCTTTTCTAGAGGAGAGGTAGTTCGTATATACAGGGAGAAAACCTCTCACTTCCAGGTTCATTAGCGATATGGGACTAAAGGTGGGTTGTCCCACTCCAATGCGAATGGGCTTTAAAATTTGACTCAATAAAGTGGTGGGATGGATTTGGCCAAAAAGAGGGTCAACTTTGGGCCAAGGCTGGTCTACTAAGATTTAGGGCGACTTTAATTTTTGGAATATTATTTTTCTGGTTATAAAATAATTCCAGATAGGTCCAGAATTGATATTAAAACCATGAAAAATATTCTGAAAATTCTAAAAATCCTAGGAAAAATTCCAGAGATAGAGTTGGACATGCGGAACCCAAATAAAATATTTTGAGTTCATGAAAAAGATTTTAGAACCTTCCATAAATTGGAATTAGCTATAGAAAAATAGGAATAAATCCCAGAAAGTTCTAGAAAATTCCCATTAGGCTTCTAAACCCGTTTTTGAAAACTTTACTCACATAAAACCACTAAATGCAACTGGCATGAATGCAAAGCACTCAACATTAATCCTATGTTGTTTTAATTTAATTTAGAAAACAAAATTTTCCTATACTAAATTCCCTGTAAATTATTTAAAAGTTGGAAAATTTTAGAAAACTGAGAAAATCATTGTATTAATTTTGCTAACAAATCACCTCCCAAAATCCAAAAATTTTGGGGTGTGACACTAACCTTTTGTGGAGGTTTTCAATACCCACAAGAACGACTAACACTCGAACGACTGACTCATTTTGCTTGTGCTAACCTCATATATTCAGTCCTTCGGGTAGTCGTTGTCCTAACCTTTTGCAGGAACCATGTCGAAGTGATTCCATTTCTGGCGCTCCAGCAGGCTCAACAAGCGCTCGAGCGAGGATGATGCTGGGAGTTTTCCAGCACCATCTCGTGTCTTGAACCGGATGTAGGTGGACGAGCAGGAGTCACTAAAATGGGTAGAGGCTTTGCCTCCAACCCAACTCGGTGACTCCTGAGTGAGGACGACATCATCCTCCATTCGGACCTCGAACGACAAGCTTTCAACATGATCCATGTCAAGGAGTTTGAGCACACCCGTATTTATGAGCATGACCTACTCGTAAAGATGGGGATGATCGAAGTTCACAGAAGCCTTCCAGGCCATCGGCTGGGACAACTTCTAGCAAGTCACCGAACCATATTCATGTCTCCTCACCCTTGAATTTATTTCTACACTTTCTTTGGGGAACGAGGGAATTCGGTTTTGGTTTTTCAACCAAGGGCATTCTTGCTCTTGGAGGGACTTGAGTGTGGCTCTAGGTTTTGATCTTCATTGTTCTTTAGAGCCCACCAAGGTTTTAAGAATATTTAATCGAGATGATTTTTGGCAAAAGATGTTTGGGAACATAAATGTATGGCCCCTCATATGAAAGAAATCCATAACCCCACCTTGTGTTTCATGCATTGGTGGATGGCTATGATAGTGTTCCCTCGGTTGGATTTGCATCTAGTTAATGTTGTCAAATTGCGGTTGCTTTATCCCATGGTTAAGAAAATTTCCATGCCGCCCATCCAATATTTGGTTACCCATTGTTCTACAATGCCCACTCGTGTTGGTAGTGTGGCGATGACTTCGTTAGTCACTCGGCTCGCTACCTGGCTAGGTGCCCTTGAGAGCGCCCAGCTAACATACAACGAGACAGAACGTCCTATCGTGGATGCTGAGCACTTCGTGCAAGGCCACATGATGTGAAGGACGTTTGATGGGAACCTTGTCATGATTTATCGCAGTTATACAACCGAAGACCCACTGCCTTGTGTGGAGCTTGGGTTGTATACCTCTCGAAAACTGACCCTTCATTTGAGTGCCGGTGATTCTCCTCCTCGGAGAGAACCAACCTGACACAATGTTTCAGGTACAGGGCCAGTAACCCGGGGGCGAGCCAGAAGAGACGCTGGTCTTGCTACTTCACAGGAGCCAACAGGATCACCATCGCAGTCACACCGACACATGTCGGCCTTTGAAGAGGCATACGAGCAGCAAACCGGCGCTGGGACGTTCGGAGCAGGAGGCTCGGGACATACCCAGGGGCCGGAGTACCTTGCCTCAGGCTAGTGGGACTACACACAGAGTTCGGACTCTGGGTATTCCCAGGGGTATGGATATGGAGAGTCGTACGACAGTACGTACCAGCCATACGTGTTACACCGTGCCAAGCAGGTACGACATCAGTCGGGAGCTGTCCTACATCTTCGACGAGTCGATGTCCTCGACGACCGTACCCGCAACATCGAGACCACTCTGGCACGCCACTCCCAGTACCATCAGGAGAACAGCTCTATGCTGGACTCCCTAATGTATGATACTCAACAACAAAGAGACCAGATGACCGAATTCTTCCGGAGGTTTCAGCCATACCAGTGATGTCGTCAAGCAAGCATGGGGGAGGACTCGCAACACTTAATTTCCTTCTTTCATTTCCATTCCATGTTTTACTGCATCTTAAATAAGGAAAATACCAAAAATATTTGCTTTGAATAAAATCAACTCCCAACTTTGCATGGAATGAACCATATGCCTCTCACTCTTGGAAATGATGAATAGTTGCTCTATCATTAATCTTGCAAGTTCTTTGTTTCAACTAGTTGCTCTATAGTACTTGAGTTAATTGGCATTAGTAAAAATGAACCTGAAAACTTTGTGGGAGCACATGCTTTATTCCAAGTCTAAGTTGTTGTGAGGAATGATATATTGAGATTTGGTTGAATTTTTGCTTTTGCTCTTAGTACGGTGAAAATTAGGGATGATTTATGTTTTTAAAAATAAAATGAAGTTCCTCATTGGTCAAAAATACCTACCAAAGCTACTCATATGTTGCTTGTTATCTTAGTGGCCTTTGTCAAATTATTGTGACCTTTGGGTGAACCTTTCAAGCTTTCAAGGTCGAGATTCACGTCCACACCACTCTCACTTGCAAATTCCTACACTTGGAGTTAGCAAAATTTTTCCATCATCCATCCACAAAATAAATGCTCCATGTTCTATGATTCACTCTCCAAATATCCTTGAAAAGAGACGTGGGCTATGCAAAAAAAGAAAAAGAAAGAAAAGCATGCTAAAAAGCATGGCACAAAAAAGAAAAGCAAAATGAGAAAAAGAAAATCATGCCAAAGGCATGGCAAAAATATGAAGAAAGAAAAGATAGCCCAGGTTCTCGAAAATAAATCAAGGACAGGAAGAATCATTCCAAGAATTTCCACCTTATTCCACTCCACATATCCTACACACTTGCACTTCTCGATCTAAAGGTGTGATTTGGTCCCCTTAAGGTCTGGCCTTTTAACAAAATATAAAATGCAAGTATGCCTTCATCCATTGTCCCTGAGCCTTTGGTGAGGATACAAATACCACTTGAGTGATTGAGTGTGCCAATTGAGGAACTAAATTTAAATTTTTAAAAATTGTGGAAAATTCTGAGATGGGATCTTGAAAAGAGTAGGGGTGGAATAAAACTGAGTTAAACTGTTCAACCTTTCAACCGCCCAAGACAAGGAGATTCCTATACGCCCCATGGGTAAGAAGGTGAGTAATAAACTTTGCCAATGATTCAAGTATTTTAGAGCATTAGTTGTGTATAAAGATTACCTACAAGATATTGACATTGTAGCAACTCTTGATCCACCGAGCCTAAGTTTTTATCTTTGCTCCAGGACGAGCAAAGGTCTAAGCTTGTGGGAGCTTGTTGGCAATCGTTACGACAAATTTTTGACCACCAATACTCAGGAATAAAAGAGGTTATATGTGACATTCCTTACATTTAGGTTTATTTCCAATAAAGTTCCACGAGTTTTGGTGTGTATCAGTTGTCCAGGTACATTATCGACAAATACGCGTAACGGGGGTCGGGATTGACCGATTCGGCTGGTCACCCCCTTAGTCGTACATGAAGCGAAGCACAACCGGGAGGCCATCCACGTTAGTAGTGACCAAGCGACGACCATGCAGGCCACGTAGACCAGTGCTGCCTCATCCCTGGGCCAAAATCACATGAAGAACACCAAGACAGGGCAGCCCAGGATGGTCCAGAGGGAGAGGCGGTGCAGTGGGGCGCCACTAGACCACTGACCTAGTTTGGCCGAACTGTGGTGCTTCGGCCGAACCGCCCCCAGTGCAGCATCGCCTCCGAGAAACAATCCCAGACGCCCAGGAGTTGAGGCGGTGCATCCTGTGGTTTGGCCGAACCGACCTAGTTCGGACGAACCCGGGGAGTTCACCCGAATCAGTAAGGGGAGTCCCCTGGCTCCCTTGGCGGTTACTCCACTCAACTGCCTTCGGACTACTATAAATGGAGGTTTCCAAGCCCCGCTTCAACACACACTCAAGTCAAGGAGCTCCATTTCTCATTCTAGTAGAGTTAGGATAGTTTAGTTGGGATTAGAGTTGAGTATTAGCTCTTGTATCTTTTCCTTTTCTTTTGTTGACTCTGAATTATCAAGATAGTTTGTCTTGTTATCTTATCTGAGTTATTTTATACCTTGCTTGTACTTTAGTCTTGTCAAAAGTATTTCGAGTTTCAACTATAGTTGTTGTGACCATTGTTCCTTCAGCTCTTGTTTAAGTCTTTGCCTTAGATCGTTCTTCATTTCTGCTCAATACTTGCGGTGAATTCTCACTGGGTATTGACAGGATTGCTTGCTCAGCTGGCGGAGTAAGGAAGTCATTAACTAGTGTAGGTGCGGTACCTAGACTAGGTAGTGACCTTGGAGTGCTCCCTTTCTGGCTCGGAGGTGGTAGCCGTTAGGTGGTGACAGCCCTATGCGGCCTACGTAGTCCATCACGACTGGCTCGGCCCATAGGACACCCAAGTGCAAAATTGGTGGCACCCCTTCTCATCCCTTGATGTGTGTCACTGGGTCTGTGTCCCCGTGCTAAGACATTATAGTTATTCTCAACCTGTAGACCTGGCTCTCAGCTGTTGTATCCCCTTAACCCGAATAGCCCAAATAGATCAAGTACCCAAGAATCATCTATCTCTTCTCGTTGTCCTCCCAGCTAGCTATTCCTTCTCTTTCCTATCTGAGTACCCTTGAGCTGTGTGTCACGGTAACCCACTCCTATCATTACCGTTATCGTCCCATATTGTCTAGTAGTGTACCCTTGTCTATTAGTATCAAATATATGTTTGCTAGTACTCTTGCCATAAACTTCCCTCCGGAAATATAAATTACAATACCTCAGATTACTCCCTGGTGAAGTGCTACAGCGGTAATTCTGTGCGCTTGCATAATGTTTATATATTTTATAGAGCCATGCGAAAACCACTAAAACACTCCTTGCACCAGTACCGGGATTCACAATCCTGATAGTGGACCGTAAGGAGTGCCAACAGCTATCTTGATGCTAAGTTATATCAATGATTGTCGCTACACTAGTTATGCTTTATATGTGGTTAGGCCAGATGGTCTGGGTAAGGATATCGGTTCGTCGTGCTTTCGGGCTTGCCTTAGTGTTTTACTTGTCCATCCGAAGGGTGGGAGAACCGTGGACACTAAGGTAGTGACCTCATACACGGGCATGGTGCCCGGGTATGCAGGATCCTTTGATTATGCCCGTGCTCCACAGTCTCGCAGGGGTAGTTCACGGAAGGTGACAACTCTGTTGGTCCACCATAGCGTATCCGCTGTGGTTAGTGCAGTCCCCCACGTTCGGGTTCAGGGTAGGAGTTCATGCAAAGATATAACGCCCTGGATGTACTGCAGGGTGGAACATTCTCCCCAATGTCCCTAATTTCCCGACACATGTATTCCTAACCATGTGTATGTTGCATAACCTTTGCTTGCTTGAATAGATGTTACTAGGACCATGTTGTATGCCTATGCTCCCACTAAACTTAGGTTTATTCGTTTATTCTTCATCTTGAGTTTAACTAAGTGTGTGTGTCACATTACCCAATTCATATCTTTATTATGACTTACCCCTACATTCGCTATAGCTCATGCCTTGTTTGTATCGTCTCGATTATATGCCAAGTAAACTCTTTTGCATCATGCCCTCCTTTGGTAAAATATAAATAACGATACCCAAATACTCTCCGAGTGAAATGCTACAACGGTATATCCGTGCGCTTGCGGATCCTTTCTGTAATCATTAAGACATACCATGGTGTTCCTTAGCTCCGTTGCCGGGGACTTAACAGATCCAAGTGATCGGCGCTAAGAAATGCCAACACCGACGACCACCTTGGGCAAGATGTGTATATTTGTCATCAACTTCTAGAACAATCTCTTGAAGGTCCTTATGATTCGAAATGATGATGCCGCAATCCTCATGGAGACGTTTAACATCATTGGAGATATGTGCTCCGACAGACACGGTATTCCTTTGTGAGAAACTTGATGAGGACATCTGGGAGTTTGTGCCCACCATTGTGAAGCTGAATCCACTCGGTGTGAAACCTGATGACCATCCATTTTGCAGGGGGGTTACCTCGGATTTGTTTGATGAACTACTCCACCACAATCGCATCGCATGTGATCATTGTATGGATGTTGGGTTAGCGCTCCTTCAAGAAGACGATGTCGTGGTTTGAACTTATCGGGACTAGAGGGGACGAGGAAACAGAAGGTCATGCACGGACGACGGGGTGCCATAGATCCCAGCCACAAAGGGTTCCCCCAACATTGTCTTCATGGGCATTGCAAATTCCAGCTGTCGCTGCGTACTCCAACATCGGATGCATCATCAACAGATGCCACGGCACGGCCCTTAACCTTCTATATGAATCGAAGAAACAGAGTTCGATGGGGCCACAAAACCATTACTGTAGAGATGCTGGGTGGGATTGGCTCACCTAGAATTTGACGTGCCATGCAGATGAGGTGGCGCTTGGTCCCTCTGCATGTCCTTCATTCCTGTGGGGGCGGCGAATGAACAATCGACGATTCAAGTCGTTCCGCCTCCTTCACCGGAAGTTACGGCGTTGCGGCTCCACGATGGCCTAGAAGTCGCAGGACATCGCGAGAAGCGACTTCTTGCGTCACGGAACCGGCGAGGCATCATCGCACACAGGCAGAGAGAAGGAAGAAGTCGGGCACTCCGGCAATGGTAAGTGAAATAGGCGGTATGACGGTGATTGGGGAATGTAATGCAAGAAAACCCTAGTTTGGGGGAAGAGGAGTAAAATGGGACAGTTCGGGGGAAGAGGCAGGAAGGCAATATTCTATTCTACCGGTTCCACTTGGTCAAGGAGCAAAGGGAGTGGGGACACAATTTCCATGTAGAAGCCGCTGACATGTCGGACCCACAAGAGAGTCAACACATCACGCTCGTGCGGCTAGTCTGTTTCCGTGATTCATGCCGCGCATCGGTGGGTCCTACCGCTCAGCGACACAAAGTTAGAGGGAAGAGTATACAACAGAACTTGCGATTGGGGGACCTAGGTAGAGTTGTGATTCCTGCTGGCGCCTTCTGTGGGTCCCCCCCAGTCAGAGACACAAAGGACTACGCTTTCAAATGGAAAAGACGCAAATAGCAATTGTTATTGATTTTCAAGAACTGAGTATCTGATTTCACCTTTTTATAGAGTAAAGTGTATGGCCGGTCCCTAAACTATCGCGGGTGTGTCATCCCGGTCCCTAAACTCTCAAATTGACCGTTTAGGTCCTCAAACTTGTTCATCTGTGTCATTTCGGTCCCTAAACTTGCAAATCATCCGTTCAAGTTCTCAAACTTGTTCGGTTGTATCACATTAGTCCTCAAACTTGGTTTTGAATCTCATCTGGGCCAACACAGGATGATCTAAAAACTTTATATCAAAAAATAATTCATACTTTTTTCATATGAACTCGAACGAAGACAAACTTTATATCAAAATTGTAGCCCTCAACACGATCTACAACTTTGTAGTTGAAAAGTTTTTGAATGTAAACTGTTTAGGTGCCAAAATATTGTTGTATATTTATATCATTTGAAATTTAAAATTAAATTTTGGGACATTAAATGACTTAAAATAAAAAACTTTTCAACTACAAAGTTGTAGATCGCATTGAGGACTATAATTTTGATATAAAATTTGTCTTCATTCGAGTTTGTATGAAAAAAGTATGAATTATTGATATCTATGTTGGCCCAGAGGAGACTCAAAATTAAGTTTGAGGACCGATGTGATACAACCGAACAAGTTTGAGAATTTGAACGGATGATTTGCGAGTTTGGGGACCGAAATGACACAGCCGAACAAGTTTGAGGACCTAAACGGTCAAGTTGAGAGTTTAGGGACCGGAATGACACACCCGCGATAGTTTAGGACCGACCGTACACTTTACTCTTTTTTATAACTAATGTTTGTTGTTCACATTGTTCTTTTTCACATCCAACCAAAAATGTAATATATCACAATTGTTGAGCGAGAGTTTGTAAGAATGTGGGTCCGATGATGACTAGCCTCATATTATATATGTACACATGATCATTGAAGTGAAATCCCATGAAGAGAGAAACGTACCCACATGTTGGTACCTTTAAAAGCTACAACATGAATACTAGAAGCATGGAGGTGTAAGGTGTGCTGGGACACAAAAGCACATTGCCAAAATACAACTAAGTCGTTGGGAGCAAAGATTTGTACGAACGTATAAGCTTGTAATAAAAGTATCATAGGATTTCACATAAAATAGAGTATACATTGTTCTTAAGTTGGACACATGCCTTACATAGTTTCATATACTTCAACAAAAACATTGTAATTTTGTTACCTTAGAACATCCTTAAACTCGTAAGCATGTCAATTTTGGACACAACCTTATGTTGACCATAACATTAGCAATTATGAAGTTATATTAGTAATTGTTATGAAAACATGAAACTTGGAGTTGATATGTGTCAGAAATACAAATTACAAAATTCAATTCAAGATCAAAAAGAGAAAGACAAATTTGAATTCTTCATTACGTTTGCTAGCCAATTATGGTTGCATACCTCAGTGGTTAGAAGTGGCACATGTTTCCCTCCCACCAGTCATAGTTAATTACGGGCGTGGCATGGGGGGGGGGGGGGGGGTTGACGTGGCACGGGAGGCCGGGTGGTGTGGCATGGGGGGGCAAGTGACGTTGCACTGGAGGCCGGGTGATAAATGTGTAGACGTGGGACCCATGACTAAGTGACACATTGGTGCCTCCGTCGAGACGATGTCGCCCCTCATCCACCCAACGACCATGAAGGAGGGGCTGGCAATCCGGGTGATTCGGTTATATCCCTCGGTTAACAGAACTAACCGAAGTTACGAAATAGGCCCACTGATACATTCACGGCCCGGCCCAATATAAACCCTAGGCATAAAAATCATCCGGCCGCCTCCCTCCCCGTTCTTTCCCAGCCCCAACCGATGCCCAGACCCAGGCGGCGCACGGTGCTCCTTCGATCCGGCCGGCTGCGTTCCATCCCTCCTCCCTCTGATCCAGCACCCGACCCCTCCTCCATTCTGGCCGGCAGCGCCCCACCCTCCCTGCTATCCAACCCAACAACCGGTGCTGCTGTTTTCCGTCAAATCCACCCGCAGGTCTCTCCTCCTCCGTCAGATCTGCCGCAGGTGGCTCCTCCCCTTCGTGTAGCCAGCAGCATGACCGCGAGCTCTATGGCTCGAGAGCTCGGCTGCTGCGTGGACGCCGCCCGCGAGTGCTACGGCTCGAGCTCAATGGCAGCGACAGCAAAGCCAAGCTCTTAGGACGCGAGCTGTTAGCTGCTGCCCTGCTCGGTTGTTGCCCAAATGTACTTGTGTGTTACTGATATTTGCTTGATTGCATCCTGCCATCGTGATTTGTTATTGGCCTATTCACTATCTTAATTTTTAGCTCAAAAAAAATCTGAAGTATTGCCAAAAGCTGCTTGTCTTGATTCCACGTTGTTAGTTCGGTCATGACCGAAAACCGAACCAAATTAATTTAAGAAACCGATCGGTCCACGTTAACCAATCATATTCTCCTACAAAAAACTGTTTCAAGATCTTTGATCGCACATGAATTACCCACTCTGTTATATGTCTGAAAACCGCCCTGTCTTTTTTTTGCAAAATCACCCTTTGTCATTATCTTGTCCAAAAAATATTTACTCACAAGAGAGGATTAATTTATTTTGCAATGGCATAGTGGAGAGCTTACGGGTGTGTCAGTAGTGCTTGGAAAACAGCCCATGTATTGAGGTGGATTGCCACAGCATGGGATGGGGATTGAGTGGATTGGCATATTAAGATCATTCATGAAACCCTAGCGATTAAGCTTGTATGTGTCGGTTGTCGTAGGTATGGATGCTGGCCACCTAACCCATCACCGATGCTATTGTTATATATTCAATCTTTGAAATAGCCTGTCATCATAATATGTATAATGTATATTTAGGGGACGGTTGTTTGTGAGGACTTGAAGTGATTATATCCTTAATACTGGAGTGCTTTATGATTTTGAAATACAATGTGTTATTAGAGAGTAGACACGCGTATAGATGTTGAAGAACGGTGACATGGTGGTATTTTCTTTAGGTAAATCGGGTAAGTATTAAAATATGACATGTTAAAAAAATCAGGCATGAGAAAATGGGTCTCCCCAACCGATAGTAGAATGGTCTTTACTCACTATATTAGTCTCTTTTAGCACTAGAAACCAAACTGTGGTACTAAAATTTAGTATCTTCAATTTAGGACTAAAATTTTAGGCCTAACGATCCAAACACGACCTTATATGATCAAAACTAGCACGCATTTGTAGATAAACGCCCATTAGTACAGATTGGGGAGGGAACATGTGTACCCAGGAGAGACCGCACTTGACATATTCCTGGGTCCTCTGGACCATGAAAAATGTGAACCGTGGCGATATTGAAAGATTCAGCTTTAGAAGCATGTGAGTAACAAAATCATATAACTTTGAACAAAATAGATTCAAAAACAGAAGTGATGCGCCATAAGTTTGAATCTTAAATATTCGATAACTAACGATACTTACAAGCAAATCGGAGGTAAAAATGATACAGCCTGGGTACTCTTAGGGCAAGTACAACGGTGGAGACAGCTGCTATCATTTTGACATAAACAGACAGCTGAACAGACAGCTATACAATGGGCTGTCTGTTTGTCTGTCTATATGATAATTAATTCATCATTTGACACACAAACTCATTGTGATCTAGTGCACAATTGATCTTTGTAGCTGTTTTTATTGTATACATCAGAGAATTAAAATACATACATATATGTGGCTGACAAGTGGGGCCATGTCCCAACCTTATCCCCTCCTCCTCTCACTCTCCGACCACGCTCTCCCCTTCTCTCTCCTCCTCCTCCTCCTCCTCTCTCTCCAACCACGCTCTTCTCCTCCTCCTCCTCTCTCTCTCCATCTCCGGCGACGGGCGGCGGCGGGGCTCCCCAGCGCGGCCGGCGAGGACCCCACGGCGGGGCTGCGGTGTGCGGCCGACGACCCCCGCGGCCGGGCGTTCATGCGCGCCAACTCCTCCTCCCCCGGCTGGTTCGCTTGCTCCCAGGCCGTCTCCCCCGCGGGCGTCAACGGCGAGTTGGTGGCGGTCGGTGAGGGGCTGCGGCCCCTGTGCGGTCGGCCAGGCCCCCGCGGCGGGGCGGCGGCGTGCGGCCAGTGTGCTCCCGCGGCGGGCGTTCCCGCGCAAAAATCCCTCGCGCGCATGGGATCTGCAGGAGCCGTCGACGAGCGGCAGCGGAGTGTACAACGCGAGGCGAGAGGAGCGATTTGCATCGGAGCTTGAGCTCGTGCCGTAGACGAACGAGTCGCCGGCCTCGCCTCGATCCGATCACGCGGGGGGGTTTCTGCAAAAATCTCTTGCATGGCGACGGCAGTCGCCGGCCCGTTGTACTTGCCCTTAGTGTTTTGGCTTGAAAAGCCGAGAAAAAATGTATTCATACCTGCCTGGCCTTACTGCCCGCCTACACCGCCGGGCCGGCTGGCTCCTCATTGCACCCTTTAGGCCCCAGAGCACACAAGTCACCCTAAATCCCAAACAACCAAACCCTAACATCGCCAGAGCGCCACCATCGCCGGGGTCGGAGTTGCCACTGGTTCATTATTTGATCAGTTACTTCTTTATATACGTGTGGTTACTTTTCTTCTTTTTTTTACTCTGTGCTTCCCACCACGTCTTCTCTTTCCTGATCGGGAGGGTTCTTATTAGATTATGCTAAAACGACAGCCCTCGTTGCAGTATCCAAAAAGTTACAAGAATAGCATATTAAACAGCAAATATGTTATTTATTCATAATATTTGGATACATTAGTTTCCTACAAAGATAATCTTGGTGATCCACGTACAAACCGACGGACCGCTCAATAGCCATCCAATTGAAAACGTTTAGAACCAATATCCGTTTTGCAACAGGGGCAATTCGAAGAGCAGTCTTGCAAAGTGGGCCAGCACATGCGATCCTTATTACAACAGAACGCTCCAGTGCGGATGGATGAGTCTGGATAGCAACCATTAGTGTTTGCATGTATGATAACATATTTTTTCTCCGGGAATATTGTTACTCCTGATGCCCTCTAAGATTCGACCTAGCAAACAAAAGAGGCACTTAGATCCTTTCAAGGCAATAATAAAAATAGAAAATAATGCATGAATTTCAATGAAAAAAACGAGATATTGGCATCATCTATTACCAGTTATGCACATTGGAATGGTGAAAGACACAAGGAGGAAGGATAGTAACAAGAGCCCTTGTCCTGTGGGATTCATGAATATCGCAATGACTAGTTATATTTTTGTATTGATCTGAATTTGTAAAGGATGATGACTCTATGAGGCTCTAGAGGTTGCCAGGCAAAATTTATAGCAGAAAAGTAATTAATGTTGCATATATATTTCTGTCAATTCTTTATTCATGGCAGCAGTAATGTTGGTTGATATTCTTAATCAATATAATATGAATATGATGTCCAAACATTCATTTCTAGGAGCACTACTATGGATGTCATGTGACATTGATAATGCGTTAGCTAGTTATAATATGCAGAATCATTGCATAATTTCAAATATTTATTTTGAAAGCGAATTTATTCACCCGAGATTGCTGGAATTTGGGCTTGCCCCATTAGCCAACTCGGAAATTCCAATTAAAAAGGCCCATGTGGGCATGTGGCAGTGGTGTAAGTGGTGCACATCTTTAGTCCCAACTTGCTAGTGGAAATGGAAGATGACCAACATAAATATGGAGGATGTCTTCACTCCACCATGTGCGGGACTGGGGATAGAAGGAAAGACCACATGGAAGCACATTATAAACTTAAATGCATGAATTGACCCTTATGTCCTCGTTTATTCCCGAGAATTGGTGGTCGACTTCATGCCGTAACGACCGCCGCCAATGGCTTTGCCTTCTTTTCATCCTACTACTGGTAAGGCTTTTGTGTAGCTCACGTAGGGAAATGGAGAAAGGCATACATGCATCTTATATTTTGCCAAGTCAAAGACCGGACCTCAGGAGGATCAAATCATACTCTTAGATCGAGAAGTATGAGTGTGTGGATATTTGGAGTGGAATGTGGTGGAAAATCCTTGGGATGATTCTTTCTCACCTTGGATTTATTTTGAGAACATGGGGCTATCTCTTCTTTTTCCTTTTTTTCTTTTTATTTCTATCTTTTTGCCATGTTTTGAGCATGCTGTCTTTTTTCTCATCTTTTTTTTTCTTTTTACATAGCACATATCTCATTTCAAGGATAACTTTGGATATCATGCGACAAATACCCCTGGGAGTATCTTGAGTCCGAACTCTAGGCGTTGTTGGCGGCCGTTACGGCACGATTTTAACCACCAACTCTCGGGAATAAATGAGGTTCTATGCACCATTTCATGCATTTAGGTTTATATTCTAATAAAGTTCCATGAGTTTATGTTAGTCTATGATTTGCATGTACTTAATCGATAACTATGGACTAAGGAGGGTAAAAGTGGTCGGTTCGGCCAAACCACCCGGTCAAGGTCGAACCTGCCCCCATAGCCTATACACATGCGACACAAGGTCTCATGCACAAATTTCACATTGTAACACCCACCATCTGAAGCCACCCCGCACGACCCTTCTGAGGGGCACGCACGTGTACACATAGCACCCTGCTTACACTTTCGTCCTCGCTTCGTGTAAAAGAGTTAACGCGAAGGTTCTATGGATGGAAGACAAGGGCTTATACATTGGCTCCACCCGTGCTCAACTAGCAAGGTGGCACTAAACACGTGCATGCCGCACTAATGGGCCACTACCGGGCCATACAAGGGCTAGGTGTGACATACATCAACGATGACCAAGCGATGACGGGGTATGTCATGTGGATCAATGACGTCAACAATCAAGGGCAAACAAGCACAACCCCGGCCAAGTGGAGATAATCCAGGACGTCCAAGTGACAAGGCAGTGCGTCGGAAGGCAGCAGAGGCCCAGGCCCACTTCGGCTGAAGCCAGTAGTTTAGATGAACATGCAACCGGCTCACAAACCGCCATCCAGACAAGATCTGAACCGTGGGACCAAGGTCGGTGAACATCTAAGGTTCGGCCAAACCTATCTAGTTCTGCCAAACTGGTCGGGCACTGCCTCTTGGTGCCTTGGCCCCTGCCCAAGCTCCACCGCTTCTTGGGCACTATAAATGGAGGTGCTCAGCCCCTTGTTGGCAGTCGTTACGGCACGATTTTCACCACCGACTCTAGGGAATAAATGAGGTTATATGTATCATTTCATACACTTATATTAGGTTAATTTTCTAATAAAGTTCCACGAGTTTTGGTGAGTCTATCATTTGCAGGTACTTATCCGCCAAATATAGGTTAAGGAGGGTAAAAGTGACCGGTTCGGCAAAGCCATCGGTTTCGGGCCGAACTACTCCGTTTAACCTACACATAAGTAACTGCCTTCATAACCGCCATCGAGGAAGCAATCAGAGTCGTAGAGAGAAAAAGTGGTTGGATCCTCCAGTTTGGTCGAACTGTCCTGGTTCGGCCGAACCAGGGACTTCGGCCGAAGTGCCGGGGGCTCCCCCTCGGTGCCTTGGCCCCTACTCAACCTCCACGGCCTTGGTTCAGCTATAAAGGTTGATGCTCATTTGAAGACACACTAAGCCCAGGAGCTCCATTTTGCCACTTTCTTTAGTAGAGTTAGGATAGGTTAGTTTGGGAGTTAGAGTCGAGTCGAGCTTTGCCTCGGTGGTTCCGTAGTCGTCTTCAGAAGCTCTGGTATTAGCTATTGTATCTTTTACTTTTCCTTTTGTAAGACTTTTAGTTATCAATATATTATCTCTATCATTATATTTGAGTCATTGAGTTATTGCTTCTACTTTATTCTACTTGCAAGTTTATCGTGTTTAGACTATAGTTAGTCGAGGCTCTAGTTCCTTCAGTTTTAGTTGAAGTCTTTGTCTTGATCGGATATTTGATCCTGTTCAATACTTCCGGTGAATTGCCACTAGGTGTATTGATGGGGTTCCTTGCTCTTTCTAGAGGTGTAAGTTATACTTGTCACAGTGTAAGCATGGTGCTTATACCACATAAGTACTTAGGATGCCTATGGTTCAACATACGTGTGGTAGCTGCTAGGTGGTGACAACCCTATACAGTCTTCGTAATCCACCATGGTAGTTCTAGCATGGCGGGAACTAGGGTTTCCCAACCTTCCGAAAGGTTCTGGTAACTCTCGATTTGGTGGAGTCGTGACTCAAATCGATTCGGCTCCCGAACCACACGTTCCGAACCCCGCAATTGCAGCACCACGTCTCCTCAGGTTATCAACTAGCATTGCACGTTTGACCTCACACAGAAGGCTAATCCTTGCCTGCGAATCAAATAACACAAGCAAGAATCAGAAAAATTGCAACACAATTGCAGATGTATGATTAAACTCACGAAGTTGGGGTCTCACAAACCGACGAGCGGCGACACTGTTCTTGACAGAATTGATCTAAGCAAAACCCTAACCCTAACTTGGGTGGCGGCAACTATTTTAAGGAGTCTAAGGTCGTGGTCGACCCCCCTGGACACGCCCCTATTGGGCTCAACACGATACACGGCCCAAAGGCTAAAATATGATGACGTAGCACCGAAACAGATTCTGGACGTCAACTTTTTTTGTCGATTTCCGATGACTCCAGATGAATTTTGACATGAGACCAGTGCCATTGCAAATATTATCTTCTTAGCTTTCCAAGCATATAAAGAACATCCAAATCCGAGCCCGTATGCGACCTGGGCGTTCGATTTAGCGCTGACTGCTCCTGGACTCCGAGGTGGACTCAAAGTCGAGTTGATTTGGGCCTCTATCTTGACTTGCACGCCCTTACTGGTCCTCTCCACCTTGAAGCCCTTCTCCAACTATCATTTGGTCCTCTCCATGGTTCCTAATTATAATATAATCATTAGGTAGCAATCTATTCTCATAATCACATAGAGAAGTACTTAGGAACGAGCTCACCTCTAAATTCAATTGTCGCGCACGAGCTCTAGTGATTGGACCTTGAACGACCAATGGAGGATTGTTGTGAGTATCCATAGGAGTGATGTCCTCATCATCCTCTCCCTCTTGAATTGGAGTCGTCCTCGACTCAAGCTCATCCTCTTCTCCCAAGTATGGCCTCAAATCTGAAACGTTAAAGGTGGGATTAACCCCAAACTCGGGAGGCAACTCAAGTTTATATGCATTATCATGAATCTTTTCAAGTATTTTAAATGGGCCATCAGCTCTTGGCATCAACTTAGACTTTCTCAAATCTATAAATCTTTCTTTTCTCAAGTGCAACCATACTAAATCACCCGGTTCAAGCTTTACTTCTTTCCTACCTTTACTACCAGCAATTATATACTTGTCGTTCATCTTTTCAATGTTTTGCTGAGTTGTTTCATGCATTTGCAAAATAAATTCAGCACGTTCATTGGCATCATTACGGATCCTTTCACTAGTAGGCAAAGGCAAAATATCAATAGGAGCACGAGGGTTGAAACCATACACTACGTGAAAAGGACTAACCTTGGTGGTAGAATGTGTTGCTCGATTATATGCAAACTCGACATGAGGCAAACATTCTTCCCACATCCTCAAATTTTTCTTCAAAATAGCTCGCAACATAGTACCCAAAGTACGGTTCACGACCTCTGTTTGTCCATCAATTTGTGGATGCAACTAGTAGAAAACAACAATTTTGTACCCAACTTGTTCCACAGAGTCCGCCAAAAATGACTCAAGAATTTAGCATTGCGATCTGAAACAATAATAGATGGCATACCATGCAAACGAATAATCTCTTTGAAAAAAAGGTCAGCAATATGTATAGCATCATCACTCTTATGACATGGTATGAAGTGTGCCATCTTAGAAAAACGATCCACCACAACAAATATGCTATCACTCCCCCTCTTAGTTCTAGGCAATCCCAAAACAAAGTCCATAGAAATATCTGCCCAAGGAATAGAAGGAATTGAAAGAGGCATGTATAACACATATGGATTCAAGCGAGACTTAGCTTTTTGACACGTGGAGCAGCGAGAAACAAACCTCTCAACATCTCTCTTCATATGAGGCCCAAAAAAATGCGAGACCAAAACATCCGTGGTCTTCTTAGCACCAAAATGGCCCATCAACCCTCCTCCATGCACTTCCTGTAACAACAAAAGACGAACGGAACCAACTGGAATGCATAGGCGGTTAGCTCTAAACAAGAACCCATCATTAACCACAAATTTGTTCCATGCACATCCCTCTCTAAAATTCAGCAACACATCTTTAAAATCACAGTCAAGCGCATATTGTTCTTTTATCGATTCAAGTCCAAAAATCCAACAATCAAGTTGGGACAACAAAGTATATCATCTAGAAAAAGCATTAGCAATCACATTATCCTTCCCCTTCTTGTGTTTGACAACATAAGGGAAAGTTTCAATAAATTCAACCCACTTAGCATGTCTACGATTCAGATTATTTTGAGAGCGAAGATACTTCAACGATTCATGATCAGAATGAACAACAAATTCTCTAGGCCACAAATAATGACGCCACGTTTCTAAAGAACGTACAAGTGCATACAATTCCTTATCATACGTAGAATAATTCAGAACTGGACCATGCAACTTTCCACTAAAATATGCAACGGGTTTACCATCTTGCATCAAAACACCTCCAATGCCAACTCGACTAGCATCACATTCTAACTCAAGAGTCTTACCAAAGTTTGGAAGTTGCAGCAATGGCGCGTGCGTAAGCTTGTACTTCAAAGCTGCAAAGGACTCCTCTTGTGCTTTTCCCCAATGAAACACCACACCTTTCTTCATTAACTCGTGCAACGGTGTAGCAATGGTGCTGAAATCTTTGACGAAGCGGCGATAGAAACCTGCAAGACCAAGAAAACTACGTACATGTGTGATGGTTTGGGGCAATGGCCAGCTCTCAATGGCCTCAATTTTCATCGCATCCACCTCAATTCCCTGTGGAGTAACAACATAGCAAAGGAAAGAAACTCTATCGGTGCAAAAGATGCACGTATCAAGATTAGCAAACAAACGTGCATCTCTCAACGCATCAAAAACAGCACGTAGGTGTTCCATATGTTCATCCAAAGACTTGCTGAAAATTAATATATCATCAAAGTAAAGCACCACAAATCGCCCAATAAAAGCCCGCAAAACCTCATTCATCAATCGCATGAAAGTACTAGGTGCATTGGTTAAACCAAAAGGCATAACTAACCACTCATATAACCCAAATTTCGTTTTAAAAGTTGTTTTCCATTCATCTCCAAGTTTCATTCTTGTTTAGTGGTAACCACTACGCAAGTCTATCTTTGTGAAAATTATAGCACCACACAACTCATCAAGCATGTCATCTAGCCTAGGAATAGGATGACGATATCGAATGGTAATATTATTGATAGCTCAACAATCAACACACATACGCCAAGTACCATCTTTCTTGGGAACCAAAAGCACAAGAACAGCACAAGGACTAAGGCTTTCACGAACATACCCGCAGTCCAATAGTTCTTGGACTTGTCGTTGAATCTCCTTAGTCTCCTTGGGATTGGTGCGATAAGCAGCACGGTTCGGCAATGTGGCTCCGGGAATCAAATCAATTTGATGCAATATCCCTCTCAAAGGTGGAAGGCCCGGTGGTAACTCAGCTGAAAAAACGTCCTCATACTCGTGTAAAATGTTAGTGACAACAGGAGGCAAAGAGCTAGCAATATCATCAAGCGAAAACAAAGCTCGTTTGCATACCAAAGCATAGCACATATCATCATCAGAAAGTTCAGCAAGTTCAAATTTCATTGTGAGCATAACTCCCCCTTTAATTTAATTCCCTCGACCTCAGAAGTTGGTGCAGACTTATCCTTTTTAGGTGGGTAAATAGATTTAGCAACTTGCTGATTTTCAGATTCCTTATCATGCAAACTAGCAGCTTGGTCTTTATCAGCTTGTACAATTTCAGCAGGTGTCATAGGTAGCAAAGTAATTTTCTGTCCTTTATGTATGAAAGTGTATTTATTACTTTTTCCATGGTGTATGGCATCATTATCAAATTCCCAAGGACATCCCAATAAAAGAGAACAAGCATCCATAGGTACGACATCACAGTCAACATAATCAGTATAGGTACCAATAGAAAAAGAAACTCTACAGGTTTGTGTTACCTTAGCTTTCCCCGCATCACTAAACCACTGAATACCATATGGATGGGGATGAGGGCGTGTGGCCAATCTAAGCTTCTTGACCAAATCAGAACTCACCAAATTATTGCAACTACCTCCATCAATGAAGACACGTGCGCGACGGTTGTTGATGACGAAAAAAATTTGGAACAAGTTATGGCGTTGGATCTTCTCAGGTTGTTGTACTTGTGCGCTGAGTACTCGCTGCACAATGATGTTTCTAAAGGCCGTCGTGTCCTCACTACCAAATGCAACACCACGATCCTCATCAATATCATTTGCCTCATCATCTTCAACGTCGGAGATGCTTATGTATCCATCTTCTGTAGCAATGTATGCCCGCTGACTAGGGCAATCCTTCTGCACGTGGCCAAGCCCTTGGCAACGGTGGCACTGAATGTTGGAAGTGCGTGGTGTCGAGGTGGTACTCCTGCTGCCCTCCTGCAAAGAATTTTTACCTGAATCTGAAGAACGTGCAGAAGATAGTGGTGGCGGTGATGGTGCAGCAGCTGTTGAAGGTGTGGATCGCTTGCTCGCTGGTGGGGTTGCTCGAAAAGAAGTTGGCTTGGGCAGCCCCGAAGATGGCGTTGTACGTGGCGTGTAGGAGGTGCTTCCCACCTTGTTCTTGCCCTGCTGTTCACGCCCCTGAATCTCCTTTTGTGCAAGCATAGCATATCGAAACAACTGGTCGACAGTGTTAAAGTCCTTATAATCAACTATGTCCTGAATATCACGCCTCAAGCCTGAATAAAACGACAGATAGAATCCTCAGGCCCTTCTACAATACCACAACGCATTATGCCTTTTTGCAAAGAACCATAGTAATCCTGCACAGAAGTTTCTCCTTATTCTAAACGCTGCAATTTCTTATGCAAATCTCTATGATATGAAGGAGGAACAATACGATCACGCATAGCCACCTTAAGCTCATTCCAAGACATAGGTGCTCTACCATCGCCAACTAGACCAGTCCACCAAATAATAGAAAAATCCTTAAACTCACTAGTGGCTTGTCTAACTTGATGTTCTTCTGGTACAAGGTGGGCAGAAAATTTTTGTTCTACTGTCATCTCCCAATCAAGGTAACCCTCAGCATCATAATGACCCGAAAAAGATGGAATGGTAAACTTAATCTTAGCATAAGGGTCATCACGATTGTTATTACCTTGGTGAGCGCCACACATACCTACCCTGTTATGGCGAAGACGGCGTTGTAGTCGTGTGTTTCTGGTAACTGCTTCATCATAATTACCATTGTCATCAAACACCGCGTCATCTGAAAAACGTGGAGGTGGTGGCTGTTGTGGCTATGGCTGTGGACGTGCCTCCACTACAGCAACTTTGTCGGCAAGCTCGGACACCCGTCGGTCCACCCTCTCTAACATGGTGCCAAGCTTCATAGCGATGAGCGCGTCAGTGATAGCTTTGTTGATTGTTTCTTCCATGTTGTCACGAAAAGCTTCAAGCTCTTCTCGACTAACACATTCACTAAAATCTGTGGGAGCCTTCGGTGCATCATCTCTTGCCATCAAAAAGCACCAAAACAAGAACACACAGTGAAGGTTATCCCTAATAATCCGACTATGTGCTCTCAACACAACAAAGGAAGCGTCTTACCAAGCTCTTGCAAGGTTCTTACCAACAAGCAAGGCAAAGGATACCTGGAAGGCGTGTAGTCCACGATTGCAAGGGTCAAAAACCAGTGCCATCTAGAAGGTGTATGTGGAGCTTTGGGAAGGCACAATATGTAGCAAGGAGTAGAAAATAACGAATGCAGAATAGCAAAGTTCAATAAGTATCCAAAGTACAAGTCACAATTGGTGTCTTAGACGTGTCCTAGACGTAGCACAACAAGTTGGAACAACAAACGATGGAAAAATCTCACAGGACAAGCAAAAAAGCACTCTATGCAATCGTTTTTAATCTTTTCAGAATTTCCCTCCAAAACCTCTGGACTAGTAGGAATCACGAGTTTTTTTTATTTTTTCAACTATTTTTTTATATTTTTCTCTTAACAGGGATACCAAAAGCTCCAAGCACACAAATTTGCACCTTTTTTTGAGGTGAGATGTGGCCTAGGCAAATTCAGGAACAAACGCTGAAAACCCAAAAATAACTTGATCAATTTTTTTCTTTATCTTCCTGATTTTTTTTGAATTTTCTGACTCAGGCAAACAGGACGAAGCCGAGTTTGGTTCCCCTCACAATGGAGTCACCAAATTGCTGTAAAAAATTGAGCCAAAATGGAGCAACGAGCGAAAAGTTATGCCCGTTTTACTGAAGGTATCTCAAGTTATGGTTTTTGGGAGGCCCACGGTGTGGTTCTCTGGAGGCTCAATTCGGCGGGATGCGCGGCGGTGGTTAGGGTATGCAAGATGAACCAAGAAGGCTGCGATGTGAGGCGATGAACACACGGTGGCTCGCAACCTATCTAGGACTTGCACGGCAGGAGTTCACGCAAGGCGGCTAGCAAGGGCAAGTTGAGTTATGGGGTGGCACGACTTGTAATCTGGTAATGGTGGATGGGATAGCGGCGGAAACAAACAATGCACAGCAACGGGCGATTGAACTACGACGATGAACATGACCTAATACCAGCAACAAGACTCGACCACGGACACAAACTCAACAAAGCAAATCTAAAACGAAATTGCAAAGGCTAAAAGGGTACTAGGACAGCGGAAATTTTTTTAGGGCTATTTTCTGGACTATAGGACAAAGGCGAAAGGACAAACCTGATGGTAAACCTGTCTCTGGATACCACTTGATGGGAACTAGGGTTTTCTGACCTTTGGAAAGGTTCTGGTAACTCTCGATTTGGAGTCGTGACTCAAATCGATCCGGCTTCCGAACCACACGTTCCGAACCTCGTAATCGCAGCACCACGTCTCCTCAGATTATCAATCGGTGTTGCACGGTTGACCTCACCCAGAAGGCTAATCCTTGCCTGTGAATCGAAGAACACAAGCAAGAATGAGAAAGATTGCAACACAATTGCAGATGTATGATTAAACTCACGAAGTTGGGGTCCCACAAACCGACGAGCGGCGACACTCTTCTTGACAGAATTGATCTAAGCAAAACCCAAACCCTAAATGAGCGGCGGCTTTTGTTTTAAGGAGTCTAGGTTCGTGGTCGACCCCCCTAGACGTGCCCCTATTGGGCTCAACACGATACACGGCTCAAAGTCCAAAATACGATGACGCAGCACCGAAACAGATTCTGAAGGTCAACTTGTTTCATCGATTTCTGATGACTTTAGATGAATTTTGACATGAGACCAGTTCCATTGCAAAGATTTTCTTCTTATATTTCCAAGCATATAAAGAACATCCATATCCGAGCCCGTATGCGACCTGGGAGTCCGATTTAGCGCTGACTGCTCCTGGACTCCGAGGTGGACTCGAAGTCGAGTTGATTTGGGCCTCTATCTTTACTTGCACGCCCTTGCTGGTCCTCTCTACCTTGAAGCCCTTCTCCAATCCTCTGGTCCTCTCCATGGTTCCTAATTACAATATAATCATTAGGTAGCAATCTATTCTCATAATCACATAGAGAAGTACTTAGGAACGAGCTCACCTCTAAATTCAATTGTCGCGCACAAGTTCTAGTGATTGGACCTTGAACGACCAATGGAGAATTGTTGTGAGTATCCATAGGAGTGATGTCCTGATCATGGCATGTAGGACTCCCCCCTTTGGAGGATGGCAACTCCCCTTCTGATCCCTGCATGCGAGCCCCTGGCCTCTTGTCCCGGAGTGAGACAATAGATTAAGCGAGACCTATCTGAGCTGTGTTTCAGCTGCTATACCTCTTTACCCGAGTGACCCAAATAGATAATGTACCTAGGAATCCTTTACCTCGTCTCGTTGTCCACCTAACTAGCTAGTCCTTCCTCTTAGTTTATCTGAGCTATCCTGGAGCTTAGTGTCATGCTATTTTATCCTTATTATCTTTTACGCTATCCCCCGTCTTGATAGTAGCGTGTTCCTCTGCGATAGTTCTGAATATTTGTTTACTAGTACTCTTGGCAAAGCTTCCCTATGCAAGTTATAAATTACTATACCCTGGTTTTCTCCCTGATGAAATGCTATATCGGTAATTCTGTGTGCTTGCAAAATATTTATATTTTATTGTAGAAGAACCAACAGTTCGTGCGATGTTACTGGGACTACAAATCCGGTTGATGACGTAAGAAGTGCCAACAAGTATTTTTGGCGTCGTAGCGGGGGAGGCAATTTGCTAGATACTTTTAAACATTTATCTTGAATTATCATAGTTGAGTATACCACTACTGAAGCGGGTTTACCCTTGCTCTGTCTTTTTATTGTGTCAAGCAGAGCAGTGCATGACCGGCTTTCCAATTGCCATGAAATTGTTAAGATAATTCTGAGGCCCTTGTGAGGAGAGTTTGACCTCATGTCTTAGCTCCTCTAAACCAACTCAATACGATGAACCCAGTCTGCGCAGTGGACAGTACGGCTTCTATATCGAGGATGGCAAGCAAGATGATCTACAGATTTTCCACTCCATCCAACGACAATGTTCGTGTCGGACCGACTATGTTTGTCAAAGAGGAAACTTCAAGCCCAAGCCAGCCCTCATCAACATGGTTCAAGCTAGCCTATTCTGCAGCAAGCCTCATGAGGATGCAAACACGCACCTCCCAGGAGTATCTACTGACCCATCCAAAATCCAGGAAGTACAAGAATGGCCCACACCAACTGATCAAAGACAACTGAGAGGATTTCTAGGCCTCTTAGGGTATTAGAGAAAGTTCATAAGAAACTATGGCCTCATCAACAGACCACTCACTGAGCTGTTGAAGAAGAATACACCATTTGTCCAGACACCGCAATTGCAACAGAGCTTTGAGGCACTGAAACATGCTCTTATATCAGCTCCAGTGTTGGCTCTACCAAACTTCACTAAGCCTTTTGTCCTAGAAATTGATGCCTCTGATAAAGGGATTGGGGCTGTACCGATGCAGGAAGGGTACCCAGTGGCATATCTCAGTAACGCTCTAGGTCCCAAAACTGAGGCAATGTCAACTTATGAAAAAGATTGTCTGGCAAATTTGCTGGCAGTCAATAGATGGAAGCCCTACCTACAACAACAAGAGTTCACCATTCTTACTGATCACAAAAGCCTGACTCATCTGGGAGAACAGAAACTAACTCAAGGACTGCAACATAAGGCATTCACTAAGTTGTTGGGACTGAAGTATAAAATTGTCTACTGCAAAGGACCAGAAAATAAGGCAGCTGATGCATTGTCCAGACAAAAACAAGTGGCAGATTAATGGGTATCAGCAGGACCCTGATTGCAAAAGTCTCCTGGTGGAACTCAGCTTAACAGGGACAAATGACAAGGGTTACTCTTTGACTAATGGTATCATTAGGTATAAAGGAAGGGTGTGGTTGGGAAAGCATACAGAAGCTCACAGTGCAGTACTGCAAGCCTTAAACTCAAGTAGATTGGGAGGTCATAGTGGCATCACAGCCACATATCACAAGGTGAAGGCATTATTTGCTTGGCCGAGTATGAAGCAAGATGTTCAACAGTTCATCTCTGCCTGTGAGGTATGTCAACAAGCTAAATTTGAGCATTCTAAATTACCTGGGTTACTGCAACCCCTTCCAGTTCCACCTCAAGCCTGGCACACCATTAGCATGGATTTCATAGAAGGTCTACCCGAGTCAAACAGATCTGACACAATCTTGGTGATCATTGACAAATTCACAAAATATGCATATTTCCTCAAACTATCACACCCATACACTGCCACCACAGTTACTCAGGCTTTCTTCCACAGTGTTTATAAACTGCATGGTTTACCAATAGTCATCATAAGTGATAGAGACAAGATTTTCACTAGCAACTTTTGGCAATAATTGTTCAAATTGGCTGACACAACTCTTAACATGAGCTCTAGTTATCACCCACAAACAGATGGGCAAACTGAGAGGCGCAATCAGTGTCTAGAGACCTATCTGCGATGTATGACTCATGCCTGCCCAGCAAAATGGTCTTCCTGGCTTTCATTAGTAGAATTTTGGTACAACACCAACTACCACTCAGCTCATGGTCGCTCTCCATTTGAAGTTTTGTATGGCATCGACCCCGCCACTTTGGAATCACTTCAGAAACACAGTGCCAAGGTGCAGATCTGGAACAGTGGTTGAATGATAGAGTGCACTACAAGAAACTATTTATTCTGTAACGGAATCTTGGCGACGGTTTCAGAAAACGTTAGCATTTTTCCTTGGGCCCAGATAACCCCAGAAAATTGTGACGAAATCCTACCGACGGTTTCAGAAACGTTAGCATTTTGCTCTAAGCCCAGATAACTGTAACGGTTCTTTCAATTATGTCATGGTTCGGCCCAAAACGCTGCAATGTTTATACAAATCCGTCGCGAACATAAATTAAAAAATTGACATTTCCCATATGAAAAATAAAAAAAATTGCACCATGTGAGGTTCGAACCGTAGTGTCTTGTATTAGTAACAAATTTTATTTATTGCAAACTAACTTTTTTGCCGTAAAAAAATTTTATTTATTGCAACCAAACACATCCACATCACATGACCCATCCACGCCCAGTCACCTGCCACATCACCCAGCCCTAGAAATGTTGTTTGGTCAAAAGTTAATTCGCTTTTGGTCCTCCAACTCCCTCTCTCGGCCCAGCTTTCCTCCCTCCTCTCTTGCGGCCCGGCCTTTCTCTCCCGCTTGGGCCAACCCCGCGGCCCACTACTCTGCCGGCCCACTCCCCTCCGCACTCGGCCTACTCAGCGCGTGTCGGGGCCCAGTTGAGCGCCAGGCATCCGCGTCCGATTAATCCCGTGCGCAAAAAAATGGGCGGCCGGGGGACTCGAACCACGACCTGAAGGTTTCGAGCGCGGGTGTCGTACGATTGAGCTACAAGTCGATTTGCATAAGTGTTGAGAACTTTATTTATATATACTATTAAACATGTTGGTTAGTACACAAAGGTAGGCACTTGGATATTTCCTCGATTCAGACCAAATCTCAGCAGCGCCACCCGACGGCCATTGTCACCGCCGTACCCCACCACCCATGCTCGTATCACTGTTGGCATCATTACCCCTCGATTCGTGCATGCCACGCCGTCGCCCCCACGTGCTCCCGCACGGCCGCCGCCACTTCATCCCGCACGTTCGCCGCCCACCATTGCCGCCGGTCGTTCCCAGAGCGAGGGTCGCGGCTCCACGGAGTGCACGAGCATAGAGAGAGCAGCCCGCCAGGTACACCACGCTTGTCCTCTGCTGCTTGCTCAGTGTGCCCTCTGCTGCACCACTTCTCTGCTCTTTTTTTTTCTATCAGTGAGCCCTTCTCGATCTGCTGCACCATGGAGAACTGCTTTTAATTGCATTATAGGTTAGGAATATAACCGGTCCAAGTACAAGATTAGAGGGGAGGCTGAGGGCAAGGTAGAAGAGTGGAGAGGGTCTCTGATTCAAAATAAACAGACGCGCCACAAACAAATGAACATCACTAACTAGGCTTTCTAAGCCACCGGCCATATTTAATACCTGGTCACTTACAATCTCAGTGTGTGCATTTGCAAAGTCCACATGTTTTACATGAACGTATTTGAAACTTAAATGGCAGGACATTGTGCTAAAACTTGATTTATGGTCGTTTTCAGGACCTCTCAAGACCAACAGTCCCAATCCGCTAGCTGTGTGATGGATCGAAGCTAGGTTAATGGTAGAATGTTTACCCCTGAGCACATGGATGGTGTCAAAGAATTTATGAGCTTTTTTAAAGAAAAATTTAGGGAGCATGTTGAAATCCGGTGCCCGTGTGCTAGATGCCTAAATCATAAGTACCATCCTCAGTCTCTTGTACGAAAGCACATTTTGATGCATGGCATGGATAGTAGCTATACTCAGT
This sequence comes from Echinochloa phyllopogon, assembly GCA_033239725.1. NCBI lineage: Eukaryota > Viridiplantae > Streptophyta > Magnoliopsida > Poales > Poaceae > Echinochloa > Echinochloa phyllopogon. Next base: position 20,946,993 of record BTCW01000016.1, read on the forward strand.
GGGTTCATCATGGAGAGGGCTTCAATGTTGATGTTGTTGAACAACCTATTCATGTCCATACCAATGTTGATCTTGCTGGTTCCAGCTATGGGGAAAATGTGAGAGAGGATGGCAGTCCTGATCTTGCTGGTTCCATACATGCTGAAGATGCTGTGAGGGAGGATGATAGTGTTGATCGTTTGGAAGGGCTTTTAGGAGAGCTACATGCTGCAGCAGAAGAAGCAAGACAGAATGCAGAAAATGAAGATGGTGATGCAGAACCTCATGACAAAGATTCATTTCTCAAAAAAGTGATGGAAGAGGCAAAGTGTCAGCTTTATCCCGGCTGTACCAAATTTTCAAGTTTCTCATTTGTGGTCAAGCTTCTTCATATGAAGTCACTATATAGGATAAGCAATTCTGCCTTCTCTACAATTTTGAAGATTTTGGCTTATGCTTTCCCGGAACACAACACGCTCCCAAAATCGTATGACGAAGCAAAGAGTTTTTTAAAGGGGTTAGGTCTTGGATATGAATCTATACATGTGTGCTTCAATAATTGTGTTTTGTTTAGAAAGAGATATACCGACCTTGACAATTGCCCCGTTTGTGGTGTTTCAAGATGGAAAGATACAGAAAGAAAGAAAATTCCACAGAAGGTGTTGCGGCATTTTCCACTGGCACCTAGGCTAAAGGGGATGTTTGCCACCAAAAAAGCCTCAGAAGAAGCACAATGACACAAGCTAAAGCGGTAGCCTACTGAAAAGAAAATTACCCACCCAACTGATGGTGACGCGTGGCAAGATTATGATAGAGAATATCTGGATTTTTCCAAAGATGCAATAAACATTATGCTTGGCCTTGCAACTGATGGGTTCAATCCATCTTCAGAAAAGAACATAAAATACAGCATGTGGCCTGTGCTTGTGGTGCCATACAACCTCCCACCTTGGGCTTGCACAGAGGAGTCGAATTTCATGATGGATTTACTGATTCCAGGTCCTAAATGCCCCGGAAAGGATTTTGATTTTTTTTTGGAGCCTCTTGTGGAAGATTTGCTTGAGCTTTGGACTGGTGTGCGTGCTTATGATGCACTTAGTGGCAAAATGTTTAACCTTCGTGCTGTAGTTTTGTGGTGCATCCATGATTATCCTGCTTTGAGCACTCTTTCAGGACGTACCACAAAAGGGTATTTTGCATGTACTCATTGTGACAAGCACCCTCTGTCCTACAGCCTGAGGAGCAAGATTGGGTATATTGGACACTTCCGTTTCCTCCCAAATGAACATCCCTTGCGGAGGAACAATGAATTTGCTGGCCTTCATGAAAGCAATGATCCACCAGGTGAATTCTCTATAGAGGAGCTGTTGGCTGAGTTGGTGAAAGTTGCACATGTTAGACCGGGTGTGAAGAGGAAGCGGTCTGAAGCTGGCCATGTGAAAATTTGGAGCCGGATGGTTAGTTTATGGAACTTGCCATATTGGCATAAGTTGAAGCTAAGCCACAATCTCGATGTCATGCACATTGAGAAGAACATATGCGAGGCATTGATTGCTACAATTCTCAATATAATTGGTAAGACAAAGGACACAGCTAAAGCTAAGCTTGATCTCGAAGATTTGGGAATTAAATAGGAGCTGCAATTTAAAGAGGATGGAGATTCATGCGAGCTGCCTCGTGCTCAATATACCTTGAACGATGATCAGAGGACGGCCTTTTGTAAATTTCTACGAGAGCTAAAATTTCCTGTTGGATTTGCTTCCAACATCTCAAGATGTCTAAATGATGAGGGAACCAAGGTACAAGGGCTAAAAACTCATGATTGTCATATTGTTTTGCAAAGAATCTTACCTGCTGCCATGAGAGGAATTTTGGACAAAGATATCTATTAAGTAATAGCAGAATTAGGGAGAGTGCAAATTCATCAGAATAGAGTGCAAATTTACTACCATGTCGTCTACTGCCAAGGCCTTCCCCATCTCTATAGTCGTGGCCTCGTTGATGCTTGTTGAGGAGGGAGAAGCGCCGACCTTCTTCACCGCGCTCAGCTTCTTCGCGCCCGGCTTCTTCCTCATGCTCGTCTTCTTCTTCCCCGGCAACCAATGACCGGTCGCAGGATCTCAGTTCTGCAGATCCATGAGAGCACGGTGCTTACGGGACGGCATCCTCCGTGCAGCGGCGGGTGGGAAGAGGAGGAGGCGCGCGGGTGGAGGTGGCGGAGGCGCGGCGGGTCGAGGCGGCGGAGGCACGGCGGGTGGGAGGCGGAGGAGGCTATTTCGAGGGAGGGAGGAAGAGGAGGAGGCACGGCGGCAGAGGCAGATGGGGGGGCGGAGTAGACGAGGTGGGTGAGGAAAGAAAGGGGCGGCCAGTGAGGAGGAGACGCCGAGGCGAGTGAGTTTATGCTATGTCGATGGCTATGTTTGTTGATAAGTAGATAACAAGATGAACAACTTCGAAATTACTTGATGTAGCGTAATGGTGAGGACGTCTGTCTCTGAGGCTGGTGACCAGGGTTCGAATCTGGGGTTGCTCATCCCTTTTTTTTACAAAAAGTTAAGAAAAGAGAAAAAAGTGCCAAACGAGGGAGGAGTCATAAGTTGAAGCTAAGCCACAATCTCGATGTCAGGCACATTGAGAAGAACATATGCGAGGCATTGATTGCTACAATTCTCAATATAATTGGTAAGACAAAGGACACAGCTAAAGCTAAGCTTGATCTCGAAGATTTGGGAATTAAATAGGAGCTGCAATTTAAAGAGGATGGAGATTCATGCGAGCTGCCTCGTGCTCAATATACCTTGAACGATGATCAGAGGACGGCCTTTTGTAAATTTCTACGAGAGCTAAAATTTCCTGTTGGATTTGCTTCCAACATCTCAAGATGTCTAAATGATGAGGGAACCAAGGTACAAGGGCTAAAAACTCATGATTGTCATATTGTTTTGCAAAGAATCTTACCTGCTGCCATGAGAGGAATTTTGGACAAAGATATCTATTAAGTAATAGCAGAATTAGGGAGAGTGCAAATTCATCAGAATAGAGTGCAAATTTACTACCATGTCGTCTACTGCCAAGGCCTTCCCCATCTCTATAGTCGTGGCCTCGTTGATGCTTGTTGAGGAGGGAGAAGCGCCGACCTTCTTCACCGCGCTCAGCTTCTTCGCGCCCGGCTTCTTCCTCATGCTCGTCTTCTTCTTCCCCGGCAACCAATGACCGGTCGCAGGATCTCAGTTCTGCAGATCCATGAGAGCACGGTGCTTGCGGGACGGCATCCTCCGTGCAGCGGCGGGTGGGAAGAGGAGGAGGCGCGCGGGTGGAGGTGGCGGAGGCGCGGCGGGTCGAGGCGGCAGAGGCACGGCGGGTGGGAGGCGGAGGAGGCTATTTCGAGGGAGGGAGGAAGAGGAGGAGGCACGGCGGCAGAGGCAAATGGGGGGGCGGAGTAGACGAGGTGGGTGAGGAAAGAAAGGGGCGGCCAGTGAGGAGGAGACGCCGAGGCGAGTGAGTTTATGCTATGTCGATGGCTATGTTTGTTGATAAGTAGATAACAAGATGAACAACTTCGAAATTACTTGATGTAGCGTAATGGTGAGGACGTCTGTCTCTGAGGCTGGTGACCAGGGTTCGAATCTGGGGTTGCTCATCCCTTTTTTTTTACAAAAAGTTAAGAAAAGAGAAAAAAGTGCCAAACGAGGGAGGAGTCATAAGTTGAAGCTAAGCCACAATCTCGATGTCATGCACATTGAGAAGAACATATGCGAGGCATTGATTGCTACAATTCTCAATATAATTGGCAAGACAAAGGACACAGCTAAAGCTAAGCTTGATCTCGAAGATTTGGGAATTAAATAGGAGCTGCAATTTAAAGAGGATGGAGATTCATGCGAGCTACCTCGTGCTCAATATACCTTGAACGATGATCAGAGGACGACCTTTTGTAAATTTCTACGAGAGCTAAAATTTCCTGTTGGATTTGCTTCCAACATCTCAAGATGTCTAAATGATGAGGGAACCAAGGTACAAGGGCTAAAAACTCATGATTGTCATATTGTTTTGCAAAGAATCTTACCTGCTGCCATGAGAGGAATTTTGGACAAAGATATCTATTAAGTAATAGCAGAATTAGGGAGAGTGCAAATTCATCAGAATAGAGTGCAAATTTACTACCATGTCGTCTACTGCCAAGGCCTTCCCCATCTCTATAGTCGTGGCCTCGTTGATGCTTGTTGAGGAGGGAGAAGCGCCGTCCTTCTTCACCGCGCTCAGCTTCTTCGCGCCCGGCTTCTTCCTCATGCTCGTCTTCTTCTTCCCCGGCAACCAATGACCGGTCGCAGGATCTCAGTTCTGCAGATCCATGAGAGCACGGTGCTTGCGGGACGGCATCCTCCGTGCAGCGGCGGGTGGGAAGAGGAGGAGGCGCGCGGGTGGAGGTGGCGGAGGCGCGGCGGGTCGAGGCGGCGGAGGCACGGCGGGTGGGAGGCGGAGGAGGCTATTTCGAGGGAGGGAGGAAGAGGAGGAGGCACGGCGGCAGAGGCAGATGGGGGGGCGGAGTAGACGAGGTGGGTGAGGAAAGAAAGGGGCGGCCAGTGAGGAGGAGACGCCGAGGCGAGTGAGTTTATGCTATGTCGATGGCTATGTTTGTTGATAAGTAGATAACAAGATGAACAACTTCGAAATTACTTGATGTAGCGTAATGGTGAGGACGTCTGTCTCTGAGGCTGGTGACCAGGGTTCGAATCTGGGGTTGCTCATCCCTTTTTTTTTACAAAAAGTTAAGAAAAGAGAAAAAAGTGCCAAACGAGGGAGGAGTCATAAGTTGAAGCTAAGCCACAATCTCGATGTCATGCACATTGAGAAGAACATATGCGAGGCATTGATTGCTACAATTCTCAATATAATTGGCAAGACAAAGGACACAGCTAAAGCTAAGCTTGATCTCGAAGATTTGGGAATTAAATAGGAGCTGCAATTTAAAGAGGATGGAGATTCATGCGAGCTGCCTCGTGCTCAATATACCTTGAACGATGATCAGAGGACGGCCTTTTGTAAATTTCTACGAGAGCTAAAATTTCCTGTTGGATTTGCTTCCAACATCTCAAGATGTCTAAATGATGAGGGAACCAAGGTACAAGGGCTAAAAACTCATGATTGTCATATTGTTTTGCAAAGAATCTTACCTGCTGCCATGAGAGGAATTTTGGACAAAGATATCTATTAAGTAATAGCAGAATTAGGGAGAGTGCAAATTCATCAGAATAGAGTGCAAATTTACTACCATGTCGTCTACTGCCAAGGCCTTCCCCATCTCTATAGTCGTGGCCTCGTTGATGCTTGTTGAGGAGGGAGAAGCGCCGTCCTTCTTCACCGCGCTCAGCTTCTTCGCGCCCGGCTTCTTCCTCATGCTCGTCTTCTTCTTCCCCGGCAACCAATGACCGGTCGCAGGATCTCAGTTCTGCAGATCCATGAGAGCACGGTGCTTGCGGGACGGCATCCTCCGTGCAGCGGCGGGTGGGAAGAGGAGGAGGCGCGCGGGTGGAGGTGGCGGAGGCGCGGCGGGTCGAGGCGGCGGAGGCACGGCGGGTGGGAGGCGGAGGAGGCTATTTCGAGGGAGGGAGGAAGAGGAGGAGGCACGGCGGCAGAGGCAGATGGGGGGGCGGAGTAGACGAGGTGGGTGAGGAAAGAAAGGGGCGGCCAGTGAGGAGGAGACGCCGAGGCGAGTGAGTTTATGCTATGTCGATGGCTATGTTTGTTGATAAGTAGATAACAAGATGAACAACTTCGAAATTACTTGATGTAGCGTAATGGTGAGGACGTCTGTCTCTGAGGCTGGTGACCAGGGTTCGAATCTGGGGTTGCTCATCCCTTTTTTTTTACAAAAAGTTAAGAAAAGAGAAAAAAGTGCCAAACGAGGGAGGAGTCATAAGTTGAAGCTAAGCCACAATCTCGATGTCATGCACATTGAGAAGAACATATGCGAGGCATTGATTGCTACAATTCTCAATATAATTGGCAAGACAAAGGACACAGCTAAAGCTAAGCTTGATCTCGAAGATTTGGGAATTAAATAGGAGCTGCAATTTAAAGAGGATGGAGATTCATGCGAACTGCCTCGTGCTCAATATACCTTGAACGATGATCAGAGGACGGCCTTTTGTAAATTTCTACGAGAGCTAAAATTTCCTGTTGGATTTGCTTCCAACATCTCAAGATGTCTAAATGATGAGGGAACCAAGGTACAAGGGCTAAAAACTCATGATTGTCATATTGTTTTGCAAAGAATCTTACCTGCTGCCATGAGAGGAATTTTGGACAAAGATATCTATTAAGTAATAGCAGAATTAGGGAGAGTGCAAATTCATCAGAATAGAGTGCAAATTTACTACCATGTCGTCTACTGCCAAGGCCTTCCCCATCTCTATAGTCGTGGCCTCGTTGATGCTTGTTGAGGAGGGAGAAGCGCCGTCCTTCTTCACCGCGCTCAGCTTCTTCGCGCCCGGCTTCTTCCTCATGCTCGTCTTCTTCTTCCCCGGCAACCAATGACCGGTCGCAGGATCTCAGTTCTGCAGATCCATGAGAGCACGGTGCTTGCGGGACGGCATCCTCCGTGCAGCGGCGGGTGGGAAGAGGAGGAGGCGCGCGGGTGGAGGTGGCGGAGGCGCGGCGGGTCGAGGCGGCGGAGGCACGGCGGGTGGGAGGCGGAGGAGGCTATTTCGAGGGAGGGAGGAAAAGGAGGAGGCACGGTGGCAGAGGCAGATGGGGGGGCGGAGTAGACGAGGTGGGTGAGGAAAGAAAGGGGCGGCCAGTGAGGAGGAGACGCCGAGGCGAGTGAGTTTATGCTATGTCGATGGCTATGTTTGTTGATAAGTAGATAACAAGATGAACAACTTCGAAATTACTTGATGTAGCGTAATGGTGAGGACGTCTGTCTCTGAGGCTGGTGACCAGGGTTCGAATCTGGGGTTGCTCATCCCTTTTTTTTTTACAATAAGTTAAGAAAAGAGAAAAAAGTGCCAAACGAGGGAGGAGTCGGGGCTCGAACCCGGGACCAACCGCTAAAAAACTTGTACATGACACGTGTGTGGTACATCGCCAACAGCCACAACGAAGAAGTTATGACCAGGTTAACTCGAAAACCCCACGTAATATTGAGCAATCCCGGATTTTATTGAACAGTTTTCAACTGATTTCCATTTTTTCCCTTTGCAATAACACAGGAGTGCTGTGACATTCCACGGAACAGTTTCAACTGAAATCAGCGGGCGAATGATACATGACTTCATTCTCCACAAGTAAAACAATGCAGGCCCGATCTGCGCTGGGATGCTCCACCTGTTCTGGCAGGTTCAGAGGTACTCTGTACTCAGGATGAAGCCGTCATAGATTAGGCATTTTGTCCACCGGGCCCTGTTCGGCCGGCCGGTGGCATGTGACTGCTACTGATTTGTGCCGAGAGAAAAATGACCACACAAGAAGGCGCCAGATTTGCAATCTGAAGGAAATGTCCAATTAGCCACCCAACCACTTGTATTTGCTGTTGCAGAATCCTCTGACCACTGCATCAAGCTGATCTGCCCCAAATTGAATTGCAAGAACTCGGTCACAGTTGGGCTTGGACGATTCAGCACCAGTAAGCTGCCATTGTCTTGAGATGTCACCATCCAGTCAGGGAAAGTAAGGTCCCTCCCACCCCGCAAAATATACACCCATAAGCACCCCATGCATTATATGTATTTATTTCCCAGGCTACACTGCGCATAGGCACACAATTATTTTGCCCCGGTCGTACTGCACATAGCTATATAATCAGCTGTAAAGCGGGCACTTAAACGTTTCATTTCACAGGTACTGGCACTTGAAGATAAACCGGACCCCAAGGCGCTGATCAAGTTTTTCTACTTCGGTGGGCAGTCTTACGCGCTCCCCGACTATAGGATAGTAAGTTTTTATCCTTCATTGAGTCATTCCTATCGTAATTTTAACAAATTAAAGAACTTTCCATGCACTTCGGACTATGAAATTAAATAAACTGCATATCACATTCCGGCTCAGGTGGTTTGCCCCGTGAATATCAGCGGGAGCTGGACCTGCTACGCCTTCAACTTTTCGGCTCACGTTGTCTCGATATTCGAACCTAATGTACTGAACAAAGATAAAGTTACTTTGGTCGCAAAACATTCACCCATCAGCACGAAGATCATAAGTGCCTGCCTCTACCGTATGCACAAGGTCTCTCCTCTGGAGGTATCTACGGAAGATACCTGGAAGTCAGAGTTTTTCTTGGAGCAACCGACTACGTGCACCACTAAGTAAGCGGCTGAAGTCCTCCCTCAATGTGCATTTTGATTTATATGCGAGTCCAATCGGACTCAGGATGCAAGTGGGCACAGGTCCACCTGCGAACCTATCAAACCCTCCTGCAAAAAATAGCTCAATAGGCGTCTGTAGGTGTACACGTTTTGCTAGTGGGCTTCAGCAGGGAAGCCTCTAAAGTCTAATGGGCTTCAGCAGGTAAGCCTGCTAGGCCCGCGACATCCTGCGGCGCTAGTAATAGCCTGCAACTTTTTTATTTATTCTCCGTCTCCCACAGCCGCCGCTGCTAAAGCACCGCCGTGGCCGCCCCTGATCCGCCGACGCCCGGCCTCCGCCCGTGCAGCCGCCGCCGTGGCCGCCCCTGATCCGCCGACACCCGCTCTGGCCGCATGCCGACGCCGCCGTGACCGCTCCTGATCCGCCGATGCCCGCCCTGACACAAACCGCCGCCTGTGCAACCGCCGCCGGGCCCTCTCGCGCTGACGCCCGCCCTCGCCTCGCACCGCCGGGCCGGGTCTCGGCCTCCTCGTACAGTGTGCTGTTCTCTGGTCGTGTTTCCGTTGGCCAGGAGATCAGCGGCTGACGCCTCGCATGCTTCTGCAGCCTAGCAGCAGGCATCGGCGGGCACCTGCATGGCCTGCTAGCTTTCTCATGCAACGCCTGGTAGAGCAAGCGAACCTGCCTGCATAGGCACGCAGGCTCGTGCAGAAAAGCAAAACTAACAGGTTGGGCATCGCAGGTGCCTCACGGGCAGCCCGCAGGGGCGCCTGCCTGCATTTCAGGATGCAAGCGGGCGCTGGTTTGTCCGCGAACTTGCTAGGCCTGTACTGCAAAAATGTCTCCACAGACACCTGCAGGCACATGTAATTTCTATTGCAGGCTTAAGCAGCCAGCCTGCGAAGGCTGTGTTTAGTTGCCAAACTTTCTCTCTCCAAGCTTCACTATTCACCTATCACATCAAATCTCTTTTCTCATGCATGGAGCACTAAACGTGGGTAAATAAAAAAACTAGTTGCATGGTTTTGATGTACACGACGAGACGAATCTTTTGAGCCTAGTTAGGTCATGGTAGGACAATATTTACCACAAACAAATGAAAAGTGCTACAGTGCGCTACAGTGTCCGATGTGACTTTTCACCCCCTTTTCACCCTCTTTTCAAGGAACTAAACACACCCGAAGTCCCGTGGGCTTAAGCGGGGAGTCTGCATACGCCCGCAGCATACCTGCAATGCCTGCCAAGGCCTGCATGGCGGCATCAGCATCACAGCTCTGCAGCAGGACGGGAGCAGAATGCCGGCGCCACCGCCTACTCGTTTGCTGGTGGACCTCCGGTGAGCATGCTCCCGCTCAACTGCGACCCCGCCACCAACTCCTCACTCCTTACCAACCGCTCAACTGCTCCTACAACGATGCAGCCAGGTCATGTTAATTCATTGCATAAGCAACACCAGTGAGGAAAGCAGGCACCTGCCTAGACTGCTAGCTTCCTCCTGCGACGCCCAGCAGATCAGGTGGCTCGCAGACTACTGCAGGCACATGGAAAATATGAGATGGGCATCGCAGGTGGCTCGCGGGCAGTCTGCAGGCGCGCCTGCCTGCATCCTGACACACACTTAACGAACAGGAAGGCAAGGCTGCAGGTAACCTAGTATTTACAGCAATGGTATACTATCTAGAATCCATGGCTCCACAGATACCATAGAGATTACATTGCTACGTAATAGTAAAGAAAGTGGTGGGGCAGCAAATTAAGGAGCTTACACTACACATAAGAATATAAAAAGGGGTGGGGGTGGAATAATAGATGGATGGGACACGACGCAAGGCAATTCGTGGCCACTCCACCACGAAGGACACGCGAACGGAGGTGTTTATTTGGGTAAAAAGTTGACAGAAAAGTCACATCGGACATTGTAATATACTGTAACATTTTTCGTTTGTTTGTGGTAAACATTGTCCTACCATGACCTAACTAGGCTCAAAAGATTCGTCTCGTCGTGTACATTAAAACCATGTAATTAGTTTTTTTATTTATCTATATTTAATGCTCCATGTATGATGAGAGAGATTTGATATGACTTGATGTGATAGGTGAATAGTGAAATTTGGAGAGAGAATTTTGTGGAACTAAACGGCGCCAGGCTTGTAACACACGCGGCGGTCTCTATCAGCGGAGTATATATTCGTCCAGTACCGGATCACGACGAAGTTGTCCCAAGGTGCTGGGATAGTCAAAATGGCACCTGCAGTACATACACCCCGGGTCAGGCGGGTTCTTTTTGTCCTGTTCGTCACAAATATTTTCGCTCAACATCAGGGCCGTGTTTCTTTCCTTCGAGAAATATTTTTTCAAAAGAAATCTTGCATGCATGGACTGTTAAATGAAGTCTATTTGTAAAATCTTTTTAGAGATGAGTGTAACTTTACGCGATGAATCGTGATTTACTACAATAATGCTACAGTAACCATCCTTTAATCGTGCGGTCAAAGATCTCATTAGATTTGTCTCATGAATTAGTTCAAGATTGTGAAGATAGCTTTGTAAACTGACTTTATTTAATACCCTTAATTATTGATCAAACGGGGTAGAAAAATTTTTCCACCCCAAACACTACCGGAACAAGCCCTATCAGCACCGGTTGGGAAGCGCCATTAGCACCAGTTTTCCAATCGGTGCTATGTCTCCGGTGCCACCCTTTAGCACCGGGTCAAATAACCGGTGCTAAATGTGCCCATTCGCCAAAAAATACGTGTGTTACTGTGGGGATTCGAACTCAGGACCTCTTGATCAAGCGTACCCACCTAACCATCTCAACTACATAGCACATGAGATAGAATAGAATATGTTTTCCTTTTGAAGTAGCGTGCAACACCCCCTTTAGCACCGGGTCGTAACACCAACCGGCGCTAAAAGTCCTTTAGTGGCCCTTTAGCTAAAAGTCCTTTAGTGGCCCTTTAGCACCGGGTGGTGTTACGACTCGGGGCTAAAGGGTCGAGGGGCTTTAGCACCCTTTAGCACCGGTTGGTGTGTTACCAACCGGTGCTAAAGGGTCTTCAATGGCACCCAAATTTTACACCCGGTGCTAATGCACATTTAGCAACGGGTCCAAACTTCGCCGTGACCTATAAGGGGGTGGATGTGAGCTTCTCTGATAGTGAAAGAAACACAGCCCAGATGAACTTGCACCTAGATTGGCCCGACAACAACTTGCACCCTCCCCTCGCGAATGCGAACTGATCCTGTTCGGCTGGCTGGTGGCAGATGACTGGTGCTAGTTTGTCCTGAGAGAAAAAATATTGCTGGCTGGCTGGTGGCGGGTGGCTGGTGCTGGTTTGTGCAGAGAGAAAAATATTGCTAGTTGTCTGCTGATAAGCCAAGCGAACACAAATAGCAACGACACAAGAAAAGACATCAGTAGATCCAGAGTGAAGAGGAAGAACTCAAGAGCAACTTTGGTAAGAACTAGACAAACAGCGGCATGAGAGAATAAGAAAAGCGCGACGTAGATGCCCATTGTTTTCTGTTGATGATGCCTCTTTTTCTCGTGACGAACAGTACCGGAAGCGACGTAACATCAAGTAAAAATTCCTTTTTACGCCAAACAACACAAGCGCGACGTGCCGCGCGAACAAGGACGTGTAGTACAACTAATGTATATATATATATATATATATATATATGCCCACCACACTGCTCGCGCCATAAGTTTGGGACCGAATAAACTAAAAAAAATCCATAGATGTATGACGATATTACAAGAAATGAAACGTGTATCACGGTCCACGACATTATTTCCGATATAAATAATAAACTCCCACCTTTATTCACTTGCATAAATTATTCTTTCTGTAATGGTATATATACAACAGCAGTGGCGATTTTGTAGCAGCGCTAGCCAGTCAAGACACCTTGTTCTTGAGGGCGCCCCCTCCCCTCGATGAAAAGGAACCCACCCAGGGTGGCAATTCTACGTTAGAGTATGGCACAATGGGATTGCATACCACCGGATGTCAACACCAAAATATCCACTCTATTGCGTTGCAATGTTCCTCGTCTTAGCCTATCAATGACCAGCAAGAGTTCCCACGCAGTTTACACCTCCCAACCTGTTAGCAACCAACTCCCTTGGTTGTTAACCCCCACCACGCAACCACGGAGGCAGACCGATGTTGCAGACAACCAGAGCGAGGTCGTTTACTGCATAAGTTGCAAGCGCAACCACTACGTCAGAATCCCAGGCAACAGCTCATTGACACGGTTCTTTGGTTCATACGACGACTCTTGGTTGTTTGTAGCTTACGGTCAGACATGCCGTCACGCTGTTGCAAATCCAGGAAGCAGCGAGATAATCTGCCTCCCTGATTATATCACATGGGAAGGTTGTATTGCCCCGGTCCTGATTGTAATACGAGCAGCTGCACTTTCCGGATTTCCCAAAACTGATGGGTCATGCGTCGTAGTGGCAATAGTGACCACGTTCGCACCATCATGCTACTAGGGACAGACTCTGGTCTCTGTTTGGAGGCTGGGCGATGCGCTCTCTAGCTGCGCAATAGTATTAGACGTGGAGGATGTCGTGCACCATGGAGGATGCTTCCATTTCATCACCCGCACCGGGAACACATTCGTGTCGAAGCCAACGGGCACAGTTGGTGAGGGGGGCTCTTACATCGACAGCCAGAATGCATTCAGATCATTTTTTCGCATCCATGGCGAAGACGACCTTTTTCTCGTGTTGCTCATGGTGTCCCGGTACACCCTGGTGTTCGGGGAGCTCACCAGTACGTTCCGTGTTTTCAGGATGGTGGCTATCCGTAACGCAGGTTTCACCAGCGCGGTGCACGAATGGGTTGAGCACAACTCTCTTGATGGGCGATTCATCTTTGTTTCACGCGGTTCATCCCGGTGCCACGAGAACATCAAGATAAGCGATGGTAAGGAGGGTGTGTATTTCCTGGATGACTGAAGCTGGTCAAAATGGCGACCAGAGGGGGGAAGTGAATGGGAGCCGATAAAAATTTCTCTCACTAGAGAAATCCGGCCTATATCCCAAAATCACTACCGATCGTGCCCAACTCCCTTTCTTGCCAAAACCACGAAGTCACTGGAGTGCTTCTGGTCCTAGGAACAAGATCCAAGCTTCTCAAACTAGCCAACACAGCGGAAACTCAAACTCACAACTCAGCTCAGCACTCAGAGCCAAACCGGTCAGACCAGGTTTGGAAACCGGTTAGACTGGATTTGGTTTGGAAATCCCAAACAAAACAACAACCCTACAACAGAGACCACAACACATCAAAAACACACCCAAGGCAACAACAAGACCATCCACAACCAAAACCTCGAGGAACAACACAGAGGAGCTCCTGTGCCAAAACCGGTCAGACCGGTTTGCCTAGGCAGAACAGGAACAAGTCGCCCATGAGGATATCCAACCTTATCTCCAATCGATCTCATGATTCGTCCCACGGATTCAAATGAGACTTTGGGGATATGTGGGATACACATGAACTAGGCTCCGAAATCTTCCCAAAATTCACACTAAATCAAGAGGAATCGAGGATCTAAGACACAACCATCCTTTTGCTCGGGTTTCTCTAAAATCCACCAAATTCGAGGTTCTTCCCAGGGATTAAGAGGAGCAAATCACTAGAAAAGGATCACTAAAGACCCAAGAGTGAATCCCCAATGAAATCCACCAAGAAAATGGCCTCAAACGTGATGAACACAAATTCACCAAAAAATCCTCCGAAAATTCTAAAAAAGAAAAACGCGAAGGAACAAGAACACAAGACTAGATTACGACGAAATCACTAGAACATCATGAGGTCAACATCTTTACAAAGGGCTAGCCTCCTCCCTTCTTCCTACCCACTTGAAAGTGGAGGAAATAGAAGTGGAGAGAACCCCAACTCTCTTCCTCACAACATGAAGCACTTGGCTAGCCTAGAGAGCAAGAAGGAAATGACTAGAGTCTCAAGAGTTGGCTGCCATCTCCCACCAAGGTGATTATATATGGCCACCATCGAAAGTCTAAACTACCCCTACAACTTAAACCTAAGATACACGTCCTCAAGGGCCAAATGGTAAAGCTACAGATATTTTCCTCCGGCTGGGCACACATCCATCTAAAGTTGCTTCCCTCCGACGCAACCTTTGAGATCACGCCGTGTGTCCTCCGCTTCGAAGCTTCACACCCAGACTGAAACCGGTCAGACCGGTTCTGCAAACTGGTCAGACCGGTTCTGCAAACCGGTCAGACCGGTCCTGGCTCCCCGGGTCCTTCGGCCTTGGTTTTGTGGCCCAAATCAAGAAACCCTCCTCCTCTGGTTTTGTGGTGAACCAGTAAACCCCGCGCACTTGGTCCGGCCTCCACGTCAAGCCTAAATATTAAACTAGTAAGAGAAGGTGATGGTGGGGTTGTCCTTACACAATCTCATTATGTGGAGAAAGTCTTGAGTCGTTTTGGTTACAATGATTGCAAGCCAGCTCCAACACCTTATGATGCTAGTAAAATATTACGGAAGAACAAAAGAATAATGAGAGATAAGCTGAGATACTCCCAGATCATTGGTTCACTAATGTACCTAGCTAGCGCTACGAGACCCGACATCTCGTATGTTGTGAGCAAACTGAGCCGGCTTGTGTCAAATCCGGGAGATGCTCATTGGGATGGTCTTGAACGGGTAATGTGTTTTTTGAAAGGTACCGTGGACTATGGGATTCACTATACTGGGTACCCTAAGGTACTAGAGGGTTACAATGATTCAAATTGGATATCTGATGCAGATGAGATTAAAGCCACAAGTGGATATGTGTTTACACTTGGAGGTGGTGCTGTCTCCTGGAAGTCTTGCAAGCAGACCATATTAACGAGGTCAACTATGGAGGCAGAACTCACTGCATTAGACACCGCCATTGTTGAGGCTGAATGGCTTCGTGATCTCCTTATGGATTTGTCGGTAGTTGAAAAACCGATACTGGCTATCATCATGAACTATGATAATCAAACTGTGATTGTCAAGGTGAATAGTTCAAAGGATAACATGAAGTCCTCCAGACATGTAAAGAGGCGACTGAAATCTGTCAGGAAAATGAGAAACTCTGGAGTGATAACCTTGGATTACATCCAAACGGCTAAGAACCTGGCAGATCAATTCACAAAGGGTCTTTCACGTAATGTGATAGACAATGCATTCAAGGAATTGGCCTTGAAAGTCGTGTGTGTTACTCGGTAGTGGTAACCTGTCTTATGTGATCGGAGATCCCGTGAATAAGGACGGTGAAACAAGCTACTGTTTAACTGAGAGAAGAGAACCATTGAAAATGCTCATTCCAATGGAGGTGCATTTCTCTTATAAATCTGTATGGTAGGTTGGTAAAAACCTTAATGTGATCTGAGTGGCTCAATGAAAGCAAAGATGTTGACCTACAGAACATCTTAAAGGATTACACCTGCATGGGTTCGATTGCTAGTCACAATCTATGAGATAGGGTGATCTCTAGATACCCATGAAAGGCACGGAGTATGACTTACAACCCGAGGGGATGCTTACGGCAGCCTAGTACTGGTGAAGGGCTCCAGTCAAGCTTGTTTGCACGAAACTGCCAATTCAAGGTATAGTCCATTGGCCAGTTATGAATAAGTGTAGCTCTTTCCCCAAGTGGATGTTCAACTTAACAGTCTTCACCATAAGGCCGGTATATCAAAACAACAATTGAGTCGAGAGCATTCTCTTGTGTACCTTAAAATTCTTGGTCGGGATAGTTGGATTAATTGGGCCTTAGCCCATTTTAGTCTCAATTAATCAAAGAATGCTAGGGAGTTAATCCCGGATGGAGAGTCAAAGAGAATCCTAACCAACTTAAATGGTGGACTAGCTGTGGACTGCTTGTGAAGTTGACAAAAGGAGAACGGCCCGGCCCGGAGATGAGACGAGACGAGACGAGACGAGTCGAGTCGAGTCGAGTCGAGCCGAGACGAGCCGTGCCGTGTCGTGCCGTCCGCTCTGCGTGTGTGGTGAGGTGGATGTTTTACCACTGACGACAGTCATCAAGCCATAGACGTTACTGTCATCATGGGGAGAGTAACTGACAGCCGTTACCGACACCATGAAAGGAGTAACTGACGCTTAGTGGCATTATGGCTGGTCAAGAGTGTCCAGGTTCATCCTCCCTCTCCCACCCTATGCGCCTATAAAAGGAGGCCTCTCTCCCAGGCACAACAGACATATCTCCAAGGCCTCTCTAGTACTACTTTCAGGAGACCTCTCTCTCTTCTCCCTCGTTGTTTGCTGCTCTCTTGCATTCCCAATGCAAGCTTTGCGTGCACTCGTCTTGCATGAGCAGAAGCCTCCGAACCTCCCTGCCTAGCGATCCTGCTCAGGATAGGCGGGTGATAAGATTTTTGGGGAGCGTACTCGTACGCCCTGAATGACTACTTCCCAGCGGCGCCTTCGTCAACGCGAACGACTACTTCCCAAAGGCCTTGAACGACTACTTCCAGAAGGCCGTTTGAGGGACTCCACTGCATCGACTCGCCACTGCACCGAATTAGATCGACTACTTCGAGCAAGGCTAGTCGAGTATGTTTATTCCTCCAGCTGGTAACGGCGTATCCGGTGCCTCCGGTACCGGCCCCGCCTCTGGGTACATCCTAAACCATACTTGGTTATGGTTTTCCTTACTGTTCTTGTTAATTTGGGGATTTAACTTGAACACTCACACATATTCTGTTATCACAAGATCACTTACTATAATCATGAATTTGTTGTTAATTTCTGGAATTAAAATATACCGAAAGATGCCTAGATGTCTAACAACGATTTGTTGACTGAGTGATACCTGTTTAGATGGTTAGAGATTTATGTCATACTGTTTTTCAAACGAATTGATGACTCTTATTTGTAAAGAAGAACACATGTTCAGATATACAATGTGTTTTCTCAAGTTATGTAAATTTTTGCTTAGTTGATTCCCACTTTGACAAAAATTCTGATTATGTCACCTGAAAGATATATTGTTCCCAATTCCAAAATGAGACTAAAATATTTGAAGCCTTTTAGTGAATGTGCATATTCATCTCTGGAATTAATAGCTAGTTTTGCTTTGCTTGGTAGTGGCATTCTCATGGTATTGATTCGAGAGATGTTTTCGGTGGCCGTTGGCGGAATCCTGTTCTTGCAATGGCACACATGCTATAGGTAGATCTAATTTATTGTGGCGATTCTAATAAGCCTAATCCATGTGAGGCTTCTTTTGGGACATGGGGAGAAGACTTGCAGAAGAGTCAAAATACGTAATGTAATCGTGGCTAGCGCGGCTCCGATCAGCATGCTTTAGAGAAAGGATAAGCTTAATCTCTCAAATAAAATGAGGAAATATAAATCTGATTCTAGCAAAATATAACACATGAAGCCAGCATGTCTAAACAGATAATAATCATATAATGCTCATTAGAAAGATAATAGCTGTTCTAGAAACCTGGTCTGGGTTCTAATCAGCGCAGACTGTAAAACATTAGAGCACTCGTAAAGCTTGGCAAGCCTAATGAGCTCAAAACTCCACGTAACCTTGTCATAAAAGAATAGTCTCCAATGTTTCTACATTTAGTTCAGAAATAAAGGGTATGTTTCAATTCATATGAGATAATCCTAAAAAGCATATACTAGCTGCAGGAAAGGCTGAAAGAACAAGCATGTACCATATGAACATTTGAACGAACTTTGGCCTGCTTGTCTAGGTGTTGTTAAACTTGTGGCCTGATTCTTCAGGTGCTACATTTAAATTGGACGCTCATCTGAACTCAACACACCTTGTCCGTTGCACGCTGACTCCCATTGAGTAGAAGTGCAGATAAATTGGACGCTCGCTGCCAACCCAAGAGAGATGCTGGGCATTCATGAGCGAGGAGGATTACGCGGCAGAGGGAATGGGATCTTGTCCCATGTCCCGTCCTACCATCCTGTATCCGTCCAAAAGTACATCTGCCGTGCTACAAATCAACGGGAGGAAAATAAGATCCTTCTCTTTGATCTGCACGCAAGAGGAAAATTAGAATGGCAAAAACGGTCCCAGGGCATCCACGGATCCATCAGGGCACCATGGGAATTCGGAGTGGGGGAAGATGATGTAGCAACTTACGCAGCACGGGGAGCTCGACGGGATGAATGCCGGCCTTCCTGCGCCGGTAGACGACAGGGACGAGGGATACTATCCAGTATCCATCGAGAAATCAATTCATCCCCAGGAACTCCAGTCTGCCTGTGCACATAGTCCAATGCAAGATCAAACAAGAATTGACAGACGAGTGCACATAGTTGTACCTGGAATTCCACTTGGGCCGTGTTTCTTTGCGTTCAAAATTTTTTTCCACCGGTTTGACCAATAATTAAGGATATTAAATAAATTCAGTTTACAAAATTATCTTCACAACCCTGGGTTAATTCACGAGACAAATCTAATAAGGCCTCTGACCGCACGATTAGAGAATGGTTACTGTAGCATTGCTGTAGCAAATCATGGACTAATTAGGCTCATTAGATTCGCCGCGTAAAGTTACACTCATCACTAAAAATGTTTTATAAATAGACTTTATTTTATACTCCATGCATGTAAGATTTCCTTTGAAAAAAAAATTCCGGGGAGTAAAGAAACGCGGCCTTGATTGATGCGCCTCACAAGGAGAGGCGAGCGCACGGTAGTGCAGGGATCCGCACTCGTGGTACTCTATTTCCACCCCTTAAAAAATATTCACGCCTAGTCATTGAGATTTTGTCCTCTATATCACTTTCTTCCACACTCCTCATCCTCTATACATATACTCCATATCAACTACCACAATATGGGACCTATTTTATTTATTTTTCCCTCCCCTCTCTCCTCTTTCCTTCCCCTCTCTCCCCTCACCCTCTCTCGGTCTCTCCCCGGCTTCTCTCTCTCCCCGACGCCCCGTCTCTCCGCCTCCTCGCGCCGCACACCCCGCCGCCTCCCCCCTCCCCATTGCCGTCCGCCGCCTCCCTCCCCTCCCCATCGCCGCCCACCGCCCCTCCACCGCACGCCCCGGGACAGCCGTGGGAGAGCGGCCATGGCCCTCCTCGCCGCCGCCTCCGGCACGCCCCGCCGCTGCCACCCTCCCTCTCCTCCTCGCCGCCGCTAGACCCATAGCCGCGCCGTCGCTTGCGACCGTCCGGCCCGGCCTCCTCTGAGTCTCCAGCTCGGCCTCGGCATCATCCACCCAACCCCCTCCCTCCGCTGCCCCCACGCCGCCCCCACCTCCCCCACCGTTCCCCGCCCGGCCTCGGCTCCAACCGGCCCCGGCGGCGTGGGACATGCCCAGTGCTGCGGCGGGAGCGGCCTCTGTGGACAGGGGGCTTCGAGGCGGGCGGGGAGCTTCACGTTGGGCTTCGCCATGGCTGGCGGCGTCGAGGTGGGTGGCGGGCTTCGCGGCGACGGCAAGCCGGCAAGGCCCCTCCCTCCCACTCTCCTCCGCGCGGCTCCCTCTCCTCCGCGCAGCCCCTCCCTCTCCCTCTCTTCCGCGCGGATCTTGGCGGAGGACGCGGATGGCCAGGGCCGGCGCGGGGGCCGGCGCGGCGAGTGGCGCGGCGGCGAGCGCGGCGGGAGAGAGAGAGGTCGGAGGCGGTTGGGCGCGTAGCCCCCCCTCCCGCCACCGTGGCGGGTAGCGTCCGGCCGCTACGTCCGCTCAATTTGATGCTCGCGGAGCCGAGCGCAATGATGCACGCTTTTTTACGCCATGGGGTACTGGCGGACGGCTTCCAGTACCCCAGTGCGCATAGCCTTACATCTCCACCAGGAGGCAGGTGCGCCGGCCACCGGGCGGCTCGCTACATTAGGCAGATGAGGCGCCACCGCGGAGTGACCACACCTCACGCAGGAGAATGGACCCGGAAAGGGGGCGGCAGGAGTACCTGATGCCGTCACTGGCTAGACTAGGAGGGCGGAGGGGAGGCCGGGAGTGGTAAAAGAGCAGGGAGCGGGGAGGGGAGCGGCGCACGCCCGCCTTCTACCACACGCTGGGACTCCTTGTAGCGACGCAGCTTGCGCCGGCCAAACCGACGCGACGCAGCTCTCGATTCAAACCAACGCGAACTGCTAAAGCTTCTCCCATCCATTCTGAACATTTGAGCTCTTCAGACTAGTGCCCATATATGTTTTTTTTTGTGCCTTATAAGTTCACAATGTGGGCAGTACTACATGTAAATTCATGAATTAAGTACACCTACTGCATCATTGACCGGGATTTTGGTCCGATTTGCAAGGCAGCAATAGTGATGACCATAAAGACCCCACGTCGTCAAGCAACTTCCTTTTGTTACCTTTTGCCAGCTGTTTCTCGCAGACTATACATCCATACTGTTTTGGGCTAGGGTTATATATATTAGTACAAATACAACCAACCTCCATTTGCTGATTTACTCCCTCCGTTTGAAATTATTCCAAAATACATAATTTTATTGGAGTACAAGGTGCCTGTATTTTTGTCAGGACAAAGCTTTAACTAATAATTACACGATTAACACATAACTTTTGGCATAAACTTGGTATTATTAGATTCATATTATAGAATACTTTCCTATGATTCTATAACACATAAATAACATATTAAGGGAGTAATAATCGCTGGCCAAAGCACCTCAAGTGTGTGCATGCAACTCAATACTATATACGAACTGTTTATTTAATACATATATATTCAATAGAGGCCTTGTCCCTCTTGTTTTATGAAAAATAATTATTTGCAAATAATTTTAAGAATAAATGTTAGAGTTCATTCTTTTTCAAAAAAGGGTTAAGAGTTTGAATAGTACTACGTAAAAGTTAAGGTGGATTTGTGTACGTGACAATGAAAGTCTTGTGGAGGTATCATATCATATGATTCATCATACCGTGAACGAAGATGAAATGTGTTGCCAAATCTCAGGCGGGTGTGTGACACCTCTGCCTCCACCGTAGAGAATAGCACCGTGGTTTTCTTTTTCTTCTTCAAGGAGAGTACACTATTTGTTGGGGGCGATCATTAGGGGTACCCAAACCTATGGGATAACCGCCCTCGAGAAAACATTAATCTCATGCCATTAACCAGAAAAAGAAACAGAAGTTAAAGCCCACGGCCCAGCAACAAACGAAGGCCTAGTCAAGGCGCCCCGTGGCATGCCTCGACGCGAACCATAATCTCCGCTTCGCTCGAGGGAACCGACCCCTCGAGCGAATCAGAGAACTCCGATTCGGTCGAGGCCTGAGAATCGAGCCTCGAGCAACCCACGGAATGGGGAGAGCTCCGCCTCGGTCGAGACCCTCGCTCCGACGGACAATTAATGGTGCCCACTACCACTGTGCGTCCAAAGTCAAAAGGCAGATCTCTCGCCATACAGCCTTAACAGCCACGACCCCTCCCATCGCATCCGCCAACTCCTGTCACTATGCTGCCAACCGAGGCTCTATGCGGGCAGGCCGGCACTGTGAGAACAGGGCCCGTCACTCCGAGCTCTTGTGCTGCCAACTCCGACGACTCGAAGACCTCCGTCGGACAGGAGAGACCTTCGAGCACACAGCAGGAGAAGAAAACAGGACGACGGAGGTATGGCGGGCCATACCAAGCGCTATGCAACCAACCCCAGCGTTGTGCGCACATGTCGCCACTGTGCGAACATGGCCGGATCACTTTAACTCCCTGTGCTACCGACTCCCACAGCGATTTTCCACAGAATAGGCTGTGCGCAGGCATGGGAGACCCTCGAGATGGTGTACGGGTGAGCCATTATCGCACAAAGGACGCCTCGGATCCTCAAGACCACTCCTCGGCGTCATCACCAGTACAAGAATCAACTACAGCAAACAAGGACAAAGAAGCACGCCCAATGCCACTCCTACTACTGTGCGGCAACTATTCCTGTGCAGCAACACACTCCTGTAACCCCTCCTCCTTGGCCTATAAAAGGAGGGGGTGATGGGAACTAGGGTTTCCCGATCTTCCGAAAGGTTCTGATAACTCTCGATTTGGTGGAGTCGTGACTCAAATCGATCCGGCTTCCGAACCACACGTTCCTAACCACGCAATCGCAGCACCACGTCTCCTCAGGTTATCAACCGGCGTTGCACGGTTGACCTCACCTAGAAAGCTAATCCTTGCCTACGAATCGAAGAACAAAAGCAAGAATGAGAAAGATTGCAACACAATTGCAGATGTATGATTAAACTCACGAAGTTGGGGTCTCACAAACCGACGAGCGGCGATACTGTTCTTGACAGAATTGATCTAAGCAAAATCCAAACCCTAACTTGGGCGGCGGCTACTGTTTTAAAGAGTCTAGGGTCATGGTCGACCCCCCTGGACGTGCCCCTATTGGGCTCAACACGATACATGGCCCAAAGACCAAAATACGACGATGCAGCGCCGAAACAGATTCTGGACGTCAACTTGTTTCGTGGATTCCCGATTACTCAAGACGAATTTTTATATGAGACCAGTGCCATTGAAAATATTATCTTCTTAGCTTTCCAAGCATATAAAGAACGTCCAAATGTGAGCCTGTATGCGACCTGGGCGTCCGATTTAGCGCTGACTGCTCCTAGACTCCGAGGTGGACTCGAAGTCGAATTGATTTGGGCCTCTATCTTGACTTGCACGCCCTTGCTGGTCCTCTCCACCTTGAAGCCCTTCTCCAACTATCATCTGGTCTTCTCCATGGTTCCTAATTACAATATAATCATTAGGTAGCAATCTATTCTCATAATCACATGGAGAAGTACTTAGGAACGAGCTCACCTCTAAATTCAATTGTCGCGCACGAGCTCTAGTGATTGGACCTTGAACGATCAATGGAGGATTGTTGTGAGTATCCATAGGAGTGATGTCCTCATCAGGGGGTGATCGAGCAAAAGAAGGACGACAGAACAGATCAAGAATCCGCACACACTCAGAAGAACCACGATATTGGCACTCCACCTCAATCATCCGAGACTCAGAGATCTAGCCTCTCGTCCCAGCCTGCTTGTACCCCCTACTACTTGCAGTACGGTGCAGAATAATACATCGCACACATGACCTTGCTAGAAGTACGGTCTTCCGACCGGAACCAGGATAAACCTGCGTCTTGCGTTATCTTCTGCATCAACCATCAGGGAGGGAACACAGCGCATTTCTGGTTGGTGTCGGGACCACGATTTCTAAACACCGACAGTGGCGCGCCAGGTAGGGGCCTCGCGCTGTGATCATTTCATCCACCATCTCCCTTGATGGCAACCCGAGTCGTACGCGACAACCTTTTTTCGATGCCAGCATCGGATCAACTCGCTGCCGGATTCGAAATCCGGTTCGGGAGTCTTGACTTCAGGGCGACTGGCGATGGCTACAACATGCAGCTCTTAACGAGGAACGCCAGCATGAGCGTGCCACCGTCACTCCCGTCACCATCACCATGACACAAAAGGCATTCGCGTCAACGCGCGTGGCGAACGCGAGCGGAGCAACGCGGAACGGCCCGCGCTGGCTCCCCCGAACGGGTTGAGCCCGGCACGACAAGGGCAAAAAACACTGCAACCACGGCACAACCAGCCGGGGACAGCACGGTCGACCCGTGGCGAAACCCCGGTGAGACACGCACTGCAACCATGACCAACTCTTCATCAGTTGACACGGACATGATGGCATATGAGGATTTGCCGGGCCACCACCTGATCTCAATCCGCAACCTCATAGCAACGTCACCAGACGACGACTACCCTGACTCTGGCAGCGGGGCATCCGAGAGCGGTCGGAGGATCCTCGAATGGGATTACTTAGGGCTTTGCGATCGAGAGGCCTTCTTATCATTCCAGGCTGTGGCAGATTATTGCCTAACCTGCTCCGACGACCCTAGCGAGGGGGATTACGATCCCGCCAGGGAATGCTTCATCGTCCTTCCGGGAAAGGATGGCGGAGATGACGGGGCAGGAGAGCCAGCGCACGTCAAGGATCACGAACAGGCGCACAACAACGTTGCGCGTGCACAAGCACAACTGGCCCAAGTCCGCGAACTTGAAGCCAAGCTTGAAGAAGAACGCCGATAGGTCCGAGAGCTCTGGGCAACGCTTGAGGACAATCGTCCTATGCACGGCGTGCGTGCCAGGGAAGCCGGGCGCATAGCACGAGCCCGCATCGAGGCTGATGACGATGTGGACGACCTACTCGCGTTAGCCAGGGCAAGCCAAAAGCTTATCGCCGCGGCAACTCTGATCCATCAACGCCCGAAGGCCGAAACCTGCGCCAAGAGGCGCAGCTCCTAATCGAGCAAGCGGTTGTACAGCAAGCCGAAAGCTCAGCTTCTCGCATCTGCAGTTCTGCCGGCCCAAAAACCGATGGAGCAGCGCGGGAGCACGAGGCATCGGCACAAACCCCGCGAAGGGACAATCAAATGCCACCCCCGCCCTCGAATAAGGGAAAGGCACATTCGGTGCACGAACGCATCAAGAGGAAGCCTCTCAAGGAGCGAATCCTTGACACACGTGGTGACGCCAGCGACGACGACACTCGCAACACCCTCGACAGAAAGAGGCGGGATGGTGCATCTCGCGGTTTCCACCCCCGCCGTGGAGGCCGCTACGACAGCGACGAAGACAAGAGCCCAACGCCAGAGCCCCCGGGAACCCGGGTATTTGGCCGAGAGATTCGTGTGGCCCCGATTCCCGCACGATTCAGGCAGTCGACGACCATCACCAAGTACTCGGGGGAGACGGACCCGAGGGTGTGGCTCAACGACTATCGCCTCGCCTGTTTATTGGGTGGTGCAACCGACGACGCCATGATCATCCGCAACTTGCCGCTTCATTTGGCGGATTCTGCGCGGACATGGCTGGAGCACCTACCCACGAACCAGATTCATGATTGGAACGACCTCGTGAAGACATTCGTGGGTAATTTTCAGGGCACCTACCTACGCCCTGGAAACTCATGGGACATTTGAGGATGTCGCCAAACATCCAACGAGTCCCTTCGTGATTTCATCCGCCGCTTCTCCAAGCGTTGCACCGAGCTCCCAAGCGTGGGTGACTCCGAAGTCATCCACGCTTTCCTCGAAGGCACAACCTGTCGGGACTTGGTGCGTGAGCTAGGACGCAATCCTCCTACTAGCGTAAACGAACTGTTCGACGTCGCCACCAATTTTGCCTCCGACGAGGAGGCGGTCGGAGCCATCTTTGATAGTGGAAGGGGGAAGCGGACAGAGGAAACACCCGCGGAGGGCAGCAAATCCAAAGGATCCGCCAAGAAACAAAGGCAAGGCAAGAAGGGGAAGAAGCCCCAAAAAGCCTCGCGCCGATAAGAGCGGACCGAGGACCCTGACGAAATACTCGCAATCGATCCTGCTGCGCCCAAAGCTCCTCGAGGCCCCTTCGAGGAGGCGGCATCTTCGATGACATGCTCAAGAAATCATGCCCTTATCACAAGGGCGTCGTAACCCACACCCTTGAGCAGTGCGAAATGCTAAAGAAATACTTCAACTGCGCCGCTTCGAAGGACGAAGGGGGAAAAAGAGACATGGGCGACGGGAGTGGCCAAGGCTTCCCGGAGGTGGAGAACGTCTTCTTCATTTTCGGTGGGCCAACCGCGAACATGACCCCTCGGCAGTGAAAGTGCGAGCGCCGAGAGGTATTCTCCAAACACAAGGCGGGGCCGTCGTACCTCGACTGATCAGAGGAGACCATCTCCTTCAGTCGAGAGGACCACCCCAACTACATCTCGAACCCGGGGAAATACCCGCTTGTCGTTGATCCTATCATCGGCAATACCCGGTTCTCCAAGGTACTCATGGATGGAGACAGCAGCCTCAATATCATGTATGCTTCATACTTGGAGCTCATTGGCATCGGGAGGGACACTCTGCGCCCCAGCAAGGCACCGTTCCATGGCGTTGCTCCGGGAAAGCGAGTTCAGCCCCTCGGGCAGATCGATCTGCCAGTTTGCTTCTGTACCCCCGACAACTTCTGCAGGGAGACCCTGACCTTTGAAGTTGTGGGATTTCGAGGTGCGTACCACGCCATCCTCGGTCACCCATGCTACGCCAAGTTTATGGCGATCCCAAACTATACCTACCTCAAGTTGAAGATGCCGGGACCAAACGGCGTCATCACTGTGGCCCCATCATTCGAACATGCCTACATATGCGATGTGGACTGCGTCGAGAGCGCTGAGGCGCTTGTCGAGGACGAGGCTCTCGTCGCAGACCTGGAGAAGATGGCGAACGAAACCATCCCCTCCACTTCGAAGCATGCAGGCAGTTTCGAGCCCGCAGAGCACACCAAGGCTGTGCCCCTCGACCCAGGTGTCCCCAGCGACAAGACGGTGCAGATCAGCTCGACCCTCGACAGCAAATAGGAGGTGGTGCTCGTCGACTTCCTCCACGCCAACGCCGACATCTTCGCGTGGAGCCCCTCGGATATGCCAGGCATACCGAGGGAGGTCACCGAGCACTCCCTTGACATCCTGCCCCATTCCAAACTGGTGGTTCAACGCCTGCGACGCTGCGACGAGCACAAGCGCAGGGCCATTGGTGAGGAGCTGCGCAAGCTCCTCAAGGCCGGATTCATCAAGGAGGTATTTCACCCTAACTGGCTTGCCAATCCTGTTTTAGTTAAGAAAAAGAATGGGAAGAGGAGGATGTGCATAAATTATACCGGTTTAAATAAAGCATGTCCAAAAGTCTCTTTTTCTCTTCCACGTATCGATCAGATCGTAGATTCAACCGCAGGATGCGAGCTGTTATGTTTCCTTGATGCTTATTCTGGTTTCCACCAAATTAAGATGAAAATTTTTGACCAACTGGCAACCTCCTTTATCACGCCTTTTGGTATTTTCTGCTATGTCACGATGCCGTTTGGACTTCAAAATGCCGAAGCTACATACCAGCGATGTATGCTTCGTGTTTTCGGAGATCATATCGGGCGAACCGTAGAAGCATACGTTCATGATATTGTAGTAAAATCCAGGAAGGCGGACGACCTGGTAAACAATTTGCGCATTGCGTTTGATTGTCTCTGGGCCAACGGGGTAAAACTGAATCCGAAAAAATGCGTTTTTGGGGTACCTCGAGGTATGCTCTTGGGTTTCATAGTCTCTCAACGAGGCATTGAGCCCAACCCTAAAAAAGTCTCGGCCCTCGAACAGATGGGACCGATCCGAGACCTAAAGGGGGTACAAAGGGTATTGGGATGCTTAGCAGCCCTAAGCCGGTTCATCTCGCGTCTCGGTGAGAAAGGCTTACCCCTGTACCGACTCCTAAAAAAGAGCAAGCATTTTTCTTGGACCCCCGAGGCTCAAAAAGCCCTGGACGGGCTAAAAGCGTCTCTCGCACGAGCGCTAGTCTTAACGCCACCTAAGGAGGGCGAGCGCCTCTACCTCTACGTAGCCGCAATGACTCAAGTAGTCAGCGGAGTCATCGTCGTAGAAATAACTGAGGAAGTTCGGGAAGACTCACTCGACCAAGCGGACGAAGCTCGAGACATCGCGGTCTTACATTCGACCCGGTACAAGCAGTCGCTTCGAAAGTATCAAGCCCAAAAGGTTCGACGACGAGACCTCAACAAGGGGGACCTAGTGCTAAGGCTGCGACAAGACATTCGAGGGCGCCACAAGCTCACACCGCCATGGGAAGGGCCCTACATCGTCGCTGAGGTCCTCAAACCTGGCACATGCAAGCTCACAAACGCCTGGAACATCCAACAGCTACGTCGCTTCTACCGTTAAGCTTTCAAGCATTCATGTACATTTGTACTTATGTCAATAAAAAATAAAGGACCTTAAAATGAGTAAGACTAGGCTTACCGTCGAAAAAAGCCAAGTCTCACTCGGGGGCTAATTCGGGGGGGCACCCCCTCCTAAAATTGTCCCAATTTTAAAGTTTTTTATAAATTCTTTCATTATGTCCATCTCCTGTATTTGCCAAAAGGTAGCTCGAGGCAAAGAATGATTAAGGCCAAGGGTCGGACGAGTCGAGGGACTGCCTACGCCTTCGAAAGGATACGACATCCCCCTCGCCACCCTACGCTAAAATTACTCTATGAACGATACTCTCCTCGACAAGCCCTTTGCAAATTCAGTAAGATAAACGTGATAAAGAAACCATAAATTCTAATAAAAACTCGAATGTGCGTTTCAAAACATAAAATTGTTTAAACCACTAGAGTGCTTATTACATAAAAATCCCTAAACTACTCAGGGAGCAGGGTCTTCGGGGTCTTCGGGGGTGGCGTCCTCTTCGTCTTCAGCGTCGGGAAGGAGGTCACTCTCAAAGATTCGCGCGAGGGTGGCAGCAGGAGCTGAGGAAGCGGCATCGGCACTCCCCACGACGGCCAGCGCAGCGTCATCGTCGAGGTCATCCGCCACCACGTAGCCACCACTAACCGCCTCAAGGTCCACGACAAAGTGCGTCGAGATCACCCCGAGGGTCTTCTGCACACCGAGAAGAAGGGCCCCCTTCAGGCGCTCGGTAACGCAACCACCCAAGGCCCTTAGATGGCTGGCCACCGAGCTGCCCGACTAGGACTCGAGGGCGTCTGGCCCCTCGACCTCATTGCAGACGGCAAGGGCTACTTCTCGTAGCTCCTCGAGGTCCTCCTGGGATTTCGAATAGGCTACCTGGAGCGACTCCTCCTCTAAGGAGGTCTCCTCCGCCACCTTCCGCACCTCTGAAAGCCCAACACCAAAATCAGATAAGTCCTCGAAAACTCCAATCCAAATTTAGGGTAAGTTCATACTAGACTTACCTTCGACCAGCTTTTCCTTCTCGGCGAGGGCCTCCCGGGCAGTGCTGGCCTCCTGCTGGAGTGTCGCCATCTCTCCTTGTTGGGCCTCGACCGAGGCCTGCAGCTCTGTGATGGCGACATCTCCCTCCGTCACCGCCATGGTGAGCAGGTCGATAGCCTCGCCCTGGGTCTTCAATTGGGCCTCAACCACAGCAAGCGCCGAGTCCCGCTGCTGCAACTGCCCCCGGCCTTTGGCAAGGGCGGCACGTTCCTGCTGAAGCTCGCCCTCAAGCCCCGCCAGCGCTTGCGTTCGCCGATGGAGCTCGTCCCCTTGCCGAAGGACCTCTTCTGCCGTCTCCACGGCGAGTGTCCTCTCACGCAGGCGTTGCCGCTCGGCGTGGCACAAGGCCTCCCTTAGCTGATGCACCTCGACGTGCACATCAGCAAGTTCGGCGACCTTTCACCCGGCCATCTCCCTCAGATCCTGTTATTAACACAACAGATGAAAATGAAAAAAAGGGGGAGAGACGCAAAACGTGCAACAAAATTAGTGATTAAGTCACTTACCCGGTGGACGTCCAAACCCCGACCAAGATGGAGTTCGAGGACCTGCTTCAGGGCTTCTTGGATCGTGGTCCCCAAGGCCTGCTGTTCCACCCATAGGAGGCACTCGGCCTCAGCAGCCTTGGCCAGGCCAGGAGGGACGCCGCGACGACCGAGCCCAAAATTGCACCAGGCCTCGAAGGTCGGAATGCCAAGCAGGGTGCCCACGGCCCTATCCTCCCAAGGGCTCCAGGTCCCGTCGCGAAATCCTGGAGCATCATCCTCCTCATCCTCCTGACCACCCCCGGAGGCCGGGAGGGTCGTCATTACAGAGCCGGCCCGGGGCACCTCCTCGACCTCCGCTGAACCGCCGCCTCCAGCAGCGGTCTGACCCGCGTCTTCAGCACGGGCCGCACATTCCGCCACCCCCGTGCCCTTGGCCGGCACGGAGGTCTCTGTCACCCCCGCAACGGCAGGGGCCGTATCCTCCACAGGGAGAGCCAAGGGCGTCTCCCTGGCCCGCTTCTCGCCCGCTACCACCGACGCTTCTCCAGCCGCCGCCTGCCCCCTTGATCGGGCGGCCCTCGCGTGAGGGCCGCCCGATACCGGGCGACAATCCCCGACGCCTGGGGCACCCTGGATGGGGGCGGTGCTGCCGAACGAGGCGTGGCGCGCGCCGACACCTTCAGCGCCTTCGTCGGTGCCACCGGATTGGCTGGCAGAAACCAAATCAACGAAATTAGATCAACAACTTGTGAATTAAGCCCGAGAAAGGAACAGCATCTTACCTAACCCGGATGAGGTGGCTCAGCTTGCGCTTCTTGCTGCTCGAGGGCCGCCGAGCCCCCGAACGACCACGGCCCCTCGACGGCGGGGTCTCGCTCGCGGGTCTCAAACCCATAGGTGTGGAGCTTTGAGCCCCAGTGGCCCCTGGGAAAACAGCCGCCTTGTCCGCCGCAGGCACCGACGGGCTCCGAGCTCGAGCCCCTGCAGCAGCCGCCGCGGAACTCGGGGGGGCGGCACCCGCCGTCGAAGGCACCAGGCCACTCGAGTCCTCCCTACCCCGTGACGACGACGGGGTCTCCTGGCGTTGCCCCCTCGGGGGCGCACTCACTTCAGCCGCCACCGGCGCAGGTGGTGGAATCACCACGAGGTCCTCCGAGGAAGACTCCTCCGGGGTACTCTCGGGGGTAGTAGGCGGGGAGCGCCGCTCCCTGATCCGACGGTGGCATTCCTTCTCGTGCGCCGCCTTTCGCAGGCGCTTCCTCTCTTTTTTCTGCTTCACCGCATCCTTCCACGCCTTCTGCCTCTCGGCAGAAAGGCGATTGGTCGCACGGACCTCGCGAAGAGGAGGAGCGGAGCGATATCCTTTTTGAGACAAACCCTGAAGAAAGAATCCAAGATTGGCAATCAGATAATCTCGAGGGTAGAAAGCAAAATTGAATCTAAATCAAACTTAAAGCGGAACTTACAAATTGTAAAAACCCCGCCTCGGGACACATCTTGATGGCAAATAGGGCCTCCTCCTTGCAATCAAGCTTGGAGACCTCCACGGCTCGTCGTGCTCGATGGATGCAGTACTCAAGGACGAGGGTCCCCTCCTTCATCTTCGAGCCCTACCAGGGCGAATCCGCCCTAAGCTGGTCGAGGCGCAGCGTCCTTTCCATCAGCGGCAGGACATATCGCTGATTGAAGTTCGCAATCATCCCCGCTGCAGTCAATCCCGCCCTCGAAAGCGCGGCGAAGGCATCGGTGATGACCCGGAGTCGCTCCTGACGGTCGGCGGGGAAATACCGTAGCTCCATGACTCCGGCCGCTCGCGCAGCACCTTGCCAGTGTACTCTGGCAGCTTGTTGTCGACGTTGCGGAGGTAGAACCACCCCTTGTCCCAGTCGGCGTTGTTGGAGGTCATCGTCGCCGGGATGTACAGCTCGCTCCGTTGCCCCTGAACTTGCAGGGTAAGGCCCCCGACGCGGACCGCCTGGTGGAACCCAAGAGACTCACCTACGGCCGTATGGAGCTCACCCCAGAAGAGGTGAACCCATAGGTCATAGTGAGCATCTATCCCCAAATACCCCTCACAAACGGCGACGAAGACCGCCGCTTGCGAGATGGCATTGGGGGCGAAGTTGTGGAGCTCCATGCCGTAGTGGAGGCACAACCCGCAGAAGAATGGCGATGTGGGGATTCCGAACCCCCGCTCATGTAGTCTCACCAGGCTCACCACGAAGCCCGCCGGTGGAGAAGGCTCGTGGTGATTGGATGGCGGCGCGATCCACATCGGCTCGTCCGGGTTGCTGTTCGCCGGTAGCACCCCGGCCTCCACCAGCCCGGCGAGATAGGCATCGGTGGCGATGGAGGGGCTCCACGGAGCAGGGTCAACGATGGTCACCATGGCGAACAGCGGCGGCAAAAAGCAAAGTCTCATGCGAGGAAAGATGAAAGGCAAAGAGCAGCGGCGCTTGGAAGTAGCAGATGCAATCGGAAGGCAAGGGCTGGGTAAGCCAATCCTTTCCCCTTGTCTCTTTATTTATAGTGTCACGCGAAGCGCAACAGGCACCCCCGCCGTGTGAAAAACGCATCCAATACGATTGGCACCACAAGCCACTGACGGTCGGGCCCCACGGGTTGGGATAACCACTACGCACGAGAATCCAGACGTTACAGACGACACGTCGCATCGTAACTGCCCACGTCTCTTCCGCTCCGCCTAAAAAGGCACGCCCACTTCGCATACTCCACGCCACGTCGCTCACAACTACGAAAATAAACACTCGAGGCCAGCCGAAAGGCTTCCGAGGTAAGTTACCCCTCCTCGAGGCCCTACTGATCAGGGGTTCGAAGTCCTGGCCCCTCGAGGGTTTGACAGGCACCCCAGATCTAACAGAGTCAGGGATAACCAAGGGCACGCGCGATCGCGCCTATCCTCGAGCACGAAACTCGAGGGTGCCCTTCATGTTATATTCAAGGCCAAGATGAAGGCAGCTAGTTGAGGGATCCCACCGAGGGAGAGCAATGAGCCCTCGACCCCAAATGAACGGGGTCGAGCCCTGCCTAGCAAACCTTCACGAGTGCTCTTATGAGACATGTCTCCGGACCACGAGCCGACCTCCATCAAACGAGGCACTGATGTCCACTTGAATTACCCGCTAACAGCTCACAGAGGCATCCATGACTCGCGGCCCATTCGAGGGAAGCATGGATTGCGTCACCCCTCCTCCCCACGAACGGGGCGACGAGGGTCGTAACTCAAAGTCAAGGACCGCCCCTGATCGACCCTGCTAGGGCCAGGGCTCGGGGGCTCCTTGCACCACAAGGTCGAATTCCTTGAATACGAAGCGTGTTGTAGCTCACGAAGGTGCGAAACACTGATAAGCCCTTGCAGGAGTATGTCCACTCCTCCAAGGCCTCGGGGGCTACACCCGCGGGTGCGCGCTCCCAGCAGAATTCTAGGAAACCTTATCAGAAGCACCCACGACGAAAAGCCTTTGTCAGATTAAAACATACTCCAACAAAGGCTCGGGGGCTACTGTTGGGGGCGATCATTAGGGGTACCCAAACCTATGGGATAACCGCCCTCGAGAAAACATTAATCTCATGTGATTAACCAGAAAAAGAAACAGAAGTTAAAGCTCACGGCCCAGCAACAAACGAAGGCCCAGTCAAGGCGCCCCGTGGCATGCCTCGACACGAACCATAATCTCCGCTTCGCTCGAGGGAACCGACCCCTCGAGCAAATCGGAGAACTCCGCTTCGGTCGAGGCCTGAGAATCGAACCTCGAGCAACCCACGGAATGGGGAGAGCTCTGCCTCGGTCGAGACCCTTGCTCCGACGGACAATTAATGGCGCTCACTACCACCGTGAGTCCAAAGTCAAAAGGCAGACATCTCTCCATACAGCCCTGACAGCCGCGACCCCTCCCGTCGCATCCGCCAACTCCTGTCACTATGCTGCCAACCGAGGCTCTATGCGGGCAGGCCGGCACTGTGCGACCAGGGCCCGTCACTCCGAGCTCCTATGCTGCCAACTCCGACGACTCGAAGACCTCCGTCGGACGGGAGAGACCTTCGAGCACACAACAGGAGAAGAAAACAGGACGGCGGAGGTATGGCGGGCCATACCAAGCGCTATGCAACCAACCCCGGCGCTGTGCGCACATGTCGCCACTGTGCGAACAGGGCCGGGTCACTTTAACTCCCTATGCTACCGACTCCCACAGCGATTTTCCACAGAATGGGCTGTGCGTAGGCATGGGAGACCCTCGAGATGGTGTACGGGCGAGCCATTATCGCACAAAGGACGCCTCGGATCCTCAAGACCACTCCTCGGCGTCATCACCAGTACAAGAATCAACTACAACAAACAAGGAGAAAGAAGCACGCCCAATGCCACTCCTACTACTGTGCGGCAACTATTCCTGTGCAGCAACACACTCCTGTAACCCCTCCTCCTTGGCCTATAAAAGGAGGGGGTGATCGAGCAAAAGAAGGACGACAGAAAAGATCATGAATCCGCACACACTCAGAAGAACCACGATATTGGCACTCCACCTCAATCATCCGGGACTCAGAGATCTAGCCTCTCGTCCCAGCCTGCTTGTACCCCATACTACTTGCAGTCCGGTGCAGAATAATACATCGCACACACGACCTTGCTCGAAGTACGGTCTTCCGACCGGAACCAGGATAAACATGCGTCCTGCGTTATCTTCTGCATCAACCATCAGAAGAGGGAACACAGCGCATTTCTGGTTGGTGTCGGGACCACAATTTCTAAACACCGACACTATTGTACTCTCTCTATATCAAAATATTTGTCACCGTTAATTTTGAATATTCATCTTATTCAAAAAAATATGTAAGTATCATTTATTTTTTGAGAAAGACCCGTACATAGCATCACCTAGCACCACCTGAAAGAATAGATGATGCTAGGTTTCAGCACCCTAGTGGGAAGGTTTCAGCACAATGAACCTCACCAACTGATGTACGGTCAGTTTGTATCATTTATTTTATTTATTAATTACTTTACAAGTACTTTATCATAAAAGATACTTCAAACATAAGTTATTATTTTATATGTTTATAATAACTTTTAAATAAGATAAATGATCAAACGTTACGAAAAATGTCAACAATGAAAAATATTTTGATACATACATTGTAGTTGATAGGCTGCATATCTCAAGTGTACCTTGCCCCATTGAAGCGCTAGCCGGGATGTGTATGTTAGCCAGCTGAGTATACTCTATAAAAGGGCAGCGAAGGCCTCGGCGTGAGTCTTTCCTAGGCCATATTTTCAACCCTGTTACGTGCATATGCCGATCATCTCCTTTTATGCAAACATCCTCGGGACAAAAACAGAAGTCGATCGTATGCTAGGATTAGGAGGGATCGGGCATAAAGCTTCCACTGTTATGACTCCATGTGGCGCCACAGCTTTTAAAAATAAGCTGAAAGTGGTGCCAAACGCTTAGCTTCTAATTATCTGATCATCACGTGCCTTGACAATTCTGCGGTTACTAACCACTTAGAGGACTACCTGGTGTCACTTGTCACTAAGCTGCCTCTAATTATACCAAACTTTTAGGATTATCTTCTGCAATACATTGCTGTTACAGAGGGACTTGTCCAAGAATGATTCCAATGTGGATCTTCCCAGCTTCGTCGTTGTTGAACCATCTGACCGCCGTAGTCGGTCAGCAGAGGAAACCTGTACCTATTATTTTATATTTATTCTAAACCAAATTCGCTTTCACAGTGAGTCGAACCTGGGTCTGCAGGGTGCTACTCTCGTTGAACCATCTGCATGCGTTGAGCGATAGACTAGCAACTCTGCTACAGTTTTCCTAACATAATCGAGTGCGGGTGTGCTGTTTCCCATGGGGAGATCCACGCGCATGTACTAAAATATACACATTTTCCTCACAAAATGCATACATTTCTCCTCTCCTCCCGTGATTAAGACTATTTGCAGTGGTTGCCCCTAAATCATTCTGGGCCGCTGCAGTAGCGTTTTTTCGGCAAATCTCATCGTAGCGGCAGCCTGTACATCCTTCTGTATTCTGCAGGGTTGCCATCCCCTCCCCCAAATTTTGGGGAGGCTCTCCCTCCTCTAAATCTCGCCCGCCCGCCGCCGCCGCCATCTCCCACCCGCGACTCCACCGCCTCATCCCCGCCACGCCTCCCTCCCCTCCCACGCCGCCTCAGCCTCAGCAAACACACGACGAGTGCCTCGCCAGAGGCCGCTACGCCATTGACGGCATCTAGGGAGTCTGCGCGGCTGATGGCGAGCTGCAGGTTGATGGATTTGGCGTACCGGAGGAGGTGCGGCGCAAATTCGTACCTCGGCGGACTCCGGCACGGCGCTCCCCAAGTGCGGGCTCCGGCGCGGCGCTCCCCCCACGCGTGGACTATGGCAAACTTGTGCTCGGGCGCGCCCTCGGCGAAGCGGACACGCGTGGCGTGCATCGCGCCGCTGGTGTTGGGCGGCGCCGCCACCACGACGCGGTTGGCCCGTGCCACGGGGCGGGACGGCGCCTTCGGGACCTGGCCCTCAAACTTGGCCTTGATGAACTTGACCGCCAGGTCGTCGACGGCGACAACGTAGGACCCGGAGACTGGCTCCGGGGACGCTGCGGCGTACATGGCGGCGGTGAGGTCCTAGAAGAGCGCGAGCGGCGGGTACTGTTGGTTGTCAGAGCCGGAGGGGATGGAGCGGGTGCCCTTGCGGCGGAGGAGGAGGACGACCGAGGAGGAGGCGGCGGGCTCGGCGAAGGAGAGCGTGGGGGCCCCGAGCGGGGAGTGGGGTCAGGTGAGGCGGAGGAGAGGACATGGAGAGCGGGGTGGCGCGGTAGGCGACGGCGACAGAGAGGATTGCCAGCGCGGAGGCGGGGGCGGAGGAGGTGACGGAGCCGACGGCAACGAGGGTGGAGGCCGGCGTGGCGCAGGCGAAGCGGATGGCGCCGTCGAAGACGCAGGTGGCGAGGGGAGGGATCGGCGGTGGCAGGGTGGGGGGAGGAGAGGGGAGGGGGCCGCGGGAGGACGGGGAGACGGGAAAGAGAGAGGGAGGGAGGATGGTATACAGATTAGATTTGGGGTGGAATATTTTACAGACCATCGAAATATTCTTTTGGAGGGTGAAATAAAGAGGACACTGTTGCAACATTCCTTCTCTTTAGCCCAATGAACAGCTACACACCAAAGTAGATACTACTGCAGGGGAGGGCAACGTTCTCCACATGCTCCGATCCGCAGCAAGAAGGCTGCGCGCCGCAGCCACACAAAGCACACGAAACCAGCAGGAAGTACACGCCACCCGCGACGCCGAGCCAGCCAGCCCCGTCGCCGTCCCACGCATGCTCCCCGACACCATCAAAACCAAGCGTCCCGGCCTCTCGCTCTCGCTCCCACACACGCCGTACCACCTCGGCCTCGGCTCGCCACCGCCACCACACGCGCGCACGGCACACACGGAACGCGTGCGTGCTCCTCCTGTCCCGCCTCCCGCGCGCGCGATGGCCTTGCAGGTCGCCGGCGGCGTGGCCTGCTGCTGCGCTCCTCCCGTCGTCCCCGGCGGCAGGCGCGCGGCGGCGGCGCTCTGCCTCCCGCCCCGCGCGGTGGCGCCCGGCGCGACGACCGCGGTGGTGGAGGATGGCGAGGGCAAGGTGAGGCTGGGCGGGTCCGGCGTCGCGGTCACCAAGCTCGGCATCGGCGCCTGGTCATGGGGCGACACCACCTACTGGAACGACTCCGAGTGGGATGGTACGTGGTGTGCTGCTCGTTGCTAGTTGCTACCATCATTTACCCCACTGTTCTTGTTATATTGCTGCTGCTGCTGCTGTTGTGGCTCTGCTTTTTCATGAATCTCGATCGGGGGGAGCAGAAAGAGTGTGTGCCCGCCGTGCCCGCCACCGTTTGCTGGATCCCCGCTCATGCTTCTCGTGCACATGAGATGCCTGATGCATTGCCTGCAAGAAACAGCATGGGTTGTCTGCAACTTGCACGGATGCCATCGCTTCAAGAATAACGGAATTGACATGTTTCCCTTCTTCCTATGATCTCTGCAATACTTCAGGGGGATAGTATGCAGTACGCTTTGGGTTCAATTGTGATTTGTGCCAATTATCTGCTGTGTATTGCTGCTATCTTTTCAGCGTTAACTTAGCATGCCAATGGCAACGATCGGTGTACTTCTTTGTAGACATAAAACGTGATTGGTTGATTTTAACTGATTCGTCAGATAGGAGACTGAAGGAGGCACAAGAAGCTTTCGATGCGAGCATCGACAACGGGATGACCTTCTTCGATACCGCGGAAGTGTACGGCACAGCGGTAAGAAAAAAAACTAGAAACTTAGCTCGCTCATTCTTCCCCTACTTGTTCCGAACTCAACTCTCAAGGCACATTTGACTCGAAATCCTTCTGTCCTTCAGCTGATGGGAGCAGTCAACTCTGAAAGTCTACTAGGAGGGTAAATCTACCATTTTCCATTGTTTATCACTTCAAAATTCTGCAAAAAAAGACTATGTGCCACAGTGATAATCATCATGTGATGTGTGCCTTGCCATGCATCAGGTTCATCAAGGCGCGGCAACAGAAGGAGCAAATTGAGGTGGCCGTTGCGACAAAGTTTGCTGCCCTTCCATGGAGATTTGGCCGAGGAAGTGTTCTTTCTGCACTCAAGAAATCGCTAGACCGTCTTGGCCTATCCTCAGTTGAGCTCTACCAACTTCACTGGTCGGCTCCTCTGCTTTCTCTGATACATTTACCTGTCTGTATATTATTGGCATTTTTAACTGACCTATTCTCGTTATTGGCTTTTCAGGCCAGGGATATGGGGGAATGAAGGTATATATTCAATGCAACCTATCTTTTGCAAAATTAAATGTGATTGTGTATAGTGCCTTCATGCATCAGTAAATTATTTTCTGTGGCATGACTGAGTGCGAACCATTTCAGCGTACCTTGATGGCCTGGCGGATGCTTATGAGCAAGGCCTTGTAAAGGCTGTTGGAGTCTCAAACTACAACGGTTCGTATTCTGACTTTGGCTTGCAAACGATCCTGTGTTCACTTGACTGCTTATTTTTCAGAAAAGTTCATTGGAATAACAATCTGTATCATGATATCTTATATAGAGAAGCGCCTTCGGGATGCACATGCGCGCCTGAAGAAGAGAGGTGTTCCACTTGCTGCAAACCAGGTGAATTACAGCCTGATATACAGAACCCCTGAGTTGAATGGTGTGAAGGTAGCCTGTGATGAGATCGGTATCACCTTGATTGCTTATTCCCCAATAGCCCAAGGTAGGAGGAACCAGTCCCTTAATTATTTCTACCCAATTATTTGATCATATTAAACAGCTTCAAGTAGGCCCAATCTAGTTCTTTGTTTCCTAATCCGAATTTCCTGCATTAACTTATATAGATATACAGGTGTTCTGACAGGAAAATACACTCCAGAAAATCCCCCTACTGGCCCACGAGCAAATACATACACTCCTGAGTTCCTCACCAAGGTCAGATCTCTGTAAATTAGAGCTAGCTAGTTGCATTGACACAGCTTCAACTTCTGCAATTCAACGTTATTATCTGAATTCTGATTTCTGAAGATCCTTCATGTCATGTGTGTACACAGCTCCAACCACTTATGAACAGGATCAAAGAGATTGGAGCCAGCTACGGCAAGAGTCCAACCCAGGTGCTTCACCTACACAAGCTTGGAACATCTCCGAATCAATGGCATCGAGATCATAATGAGAAATATGGACACGGTTGATCTTCCCTCTGTTCCTTCGTTTCAGGTGTCTTTGAACTGGCTGACCTGCCAGGGGAACGTAGTGCCGATCCCCGGGGCAAAGAATGCCAGCCAGGCCAAGGAATTCGCTGGCGCTCTCGGGTGGAGCCTCACCGGGGACGAGGTCGAAGAGCTACGGACTCTGGCGCGCGAGATCAAGGGCATCAAGATGCCCATCGAGGAATCGTGATTATTCTGCATTTCACCATCCAATGACAGAAGATTGACGTTTTTAAGAGGAAAGAAAAACGCGGAGATGCAGAAATGAAGCAGAAGTTTTAGGGTGTGTAACAGTGTAAGTAGAAAATGGTAAAGAAATATAGCTGTCAATGATTCTCAATCTCATGCCTAAACATTATAGATCTGTAATGTAAGTATGTAACATATTCGGTTGCCAAAAGCAGGGTGAGCATGTGTCTTGTGAGATGCATACCAATCAGTGCAGTGTGTGCATTGGTGGAAAGACTCTTCAGATAATGGATAAACCGGTCTCCACCTCAGAGCGTGTGAGAGCTTACAACCAAAAGACTTAACAGGATAAAACTAAAGCAATAATCATCAATCATCTCCCCTAGCTAGTGTATGGCCAACGTCTATGTCTAAACATTTTTCTTCCCATAACGGGATGCCTGACCCGAGTCGAGATATGCAAGTAGGTGATGAAATTTAAGAAACTTTCCCTTCTCTCCTAAGGCCCATCTCAGTGCACCGTTTCATTGCACAGTATCAGAAACTAGGTACCTGTGTCAAAGGAGTTTCATGGTAATGAAACTTCTCTCACATATTAAATGATGAAACTAGGTAACCGTGTTTGTTTGCTTTCCGGAAAAAATTTTCCAAAGGGAATCTTGTATGCCTGAAGTATTAAATGAAGACTATTTGCAAAACCTTTTTAGGGGTGAATGTAACTTTGCGCAACAAATCTAACGAGCCTAATTAGTCCATGATTTACTACAGTAATACTATAGTAACCATCCTCTAATTATGCTGTCAAAGGACTCGTTAGATTTGTCTCGTGAATTAATCCGGGGTTGTGAAGATAGTTTTGTAAACTTACTTTATTTAATACCCTTAATTATTGGTCAAACTGGGGTGGAAAAAAATTTTCATCTAGAAAAACATAGCCCATGAAACTCTCCATTCTCTCTCATATGTCACGTCAGCATATTTAATATCATGAAACTCCCACTAAGACTTGGTCTAACAATCCTGTCGCGTAAGCAAATTTAATGCCAAATTCTTTTTTAGAACATTTTGTCTGTTGAAACAAAATAACTTTCGTGAAAAAAATTTAGTAGATAAGAATGCATTATTTTTCTTCAAAAATCATAAATAGATAGGCTTCCCAACAGATACTAAACTTGTTGCGGGAAAGGTACATTTCATATGCAAGCCATTTTAACTGATTGTATTTTTTCACCACAAATCTTACTTTTACGTACTACATAGAGCGGAGAACAGGAAAGAAAGAAACAGGATCACACGAAATCGGCTTCGAGGTAAATTCAATACAGACGCTGTTTGGTGGGCCCGTTTGGCAGGGATCAACGCGTAAAACTTCTCCCGCTCCACCGTTGCGATCCTCAATTCTCCCAAAACCCCTTTTGCCCTCCCCATGGAATCCGACGGCGACACTTCGCCGCCTCCTCCGCCGGCGCCGGCGCCACCCCGTGCCTGCGGCGCGGGCCACCGGGCGTCGCACACGCTGCCGACCTCGGCGGGCGGCCGCATCTGCCTCTCCTGCGCCGCGGCGCTCCTCTCCTCCGCGGGCGCCGCCTCCACGCCGTCCCACCACGTCGCGCACGTGCTCGCCAGCCTCTCCCTGGCACTCGCCGACCCGGCCTTCCTCGCGCCGCTCCGCGCCGCGCACCCGCGCCTTCTCGCGGCGCCGCTCGCCGAGGCACTCGCGGGCGCCGCCGCCCGCCGCGACGCCGCGCTCGCGGCGCAGGCGGGCGACCTCGCGGCCGACCTTGCCGCCGCCGTGGGCGCCCCCGCCGCCTCAGAGCTCGTCGCCCGCCTTGCCCGCGTCCTCTCCTCGGGCTCACTCGTCAAGCACCTCCACACGGTACGTGTGCGGCCCCCACCCACTCACATTTTCGTCCTCGGCTAGCTCTCTCCAAAAGTTCGATCGTTGGAAATGGGTTTCCACCGGGAAACATTGCGAGATAGTGGAGTCCGGAAGTTTGATTCTACTTGAGTAGTTTCATTGCAAATATTGTCTATTGGAATGGAGTGATGGAGCTCAACTGTGGATCTAGCTTTCTAGATGATGCAGTTCATGAATCACATGATTATTGTTGTGGTGCTGAGACGTCTAGGTGATCTAGTAATTGCTTATTGTGTTAGCAGGTGGTCTGTTATAACTATTTAATTTAACTAGATATGGAAGTTGGCAGCACCAATGAAGAATGGTGGAAATATTAAGGAGTAAGAGGAATTATGGAAAATCGCCCTTCCCATTCTTCATATAATCAAAGAACTCTGCAATCACTTGTTTTTCATTGTTCCTGTCAGGCCAGTTTTGTTTCCTATAATTGCTTGCATTGTCATGATTCAACAATTTTCTGGAACTCCACCATTCACGTTAACCTCAATACCAATATTTTTTTTTATGAATATAGGATGAGATCCCCGCCACCCCACCCCCACCCACCGGTAGTCATTTGACTTACATTTACTTGTGCCATCATATCAAGTGAGCTAACGAACTGAGAGAGGCATCAATTGATATCTTCTTAGTTCGGTTGTATCAAACTTGAATCCAGTATGATATCTTATTTTGTTATGCATGTATGCAACTAGATAGATCAGTAATTGATTACATGCTTTATGCTCCAATGCACCATTTGAAGTAATCATAGTAACTGCTGGGAAGGAAAAGCTTAACCAAGGGCAGCATCATTTTAATTGATAGTGTCACTATGGGACATGTATTCAAAGGTTGCCCTAGAAGTAACGTCTACAGTTAGGTTTCAGGATATGGTTGGAGGATGATCAGCTTCCTTGCCCTGTTATGGTCATTGTGGTGGACTTCTGCATTTTGTTAAAAGTGGCCTGCGGTCCTTTTATTTCATCATTTGACTGGATCTCTTAAAGGCGTGAGGCATCTTGGTACTTTTCTTATGATTTTTTCCTGAAGCAGAGGCAACAGTACTGTTGAAATTTTATCTCATTGATTTACCTAATATTCGAATCTTTCTATGCAGCTACACTGTTTGGGGGTCTTGCTAAACACTACCAAAGATGCAGCAGCATATATAGGAGATAAATTTTCACTTTTCTTAAATCTTGTTAATGATCTGCGACTACCAAGGTGAAGACAACTAAACTTTGATGCTTATTTCTTACCTAAACACATAATCTGGTAACATCCTTAACTAACTCTATGCAGCGATGAAATTCGTGGAGAGATACTCTTCGTGCTATACAAACTCTCTGTATTAAATGCCACCCCATGGGACAATATATGTGATAACGGAGTTGTGGACCTGTCAGCAATTGGAAGAAGCCTGCTTCAACTCTCTCTTGAAGTCCTACTCAAAACTCAAAATGACACTGTTCGCCTGAATTGTGTTGGTTAGTATATTTCTTCTTTTGGTTTAATACAAATAATAGTGCTTTGAGCATATTCTGTCCAATTAGAGGCCCTGATGTTTGTACTTCCATTTGACCCAAGAAATAATTCTTACCATTAGTTTTGTCACAATTTACTCGTAAGTGTACAGAACTTCTTTGTGATAAATTAATCTACACATTATCTTTGCATGAACATTGTGAATTTATAAGCCACAATCAGTCAAAGATCAAATAAGTTGGCAAGCTTTGTATAGTTTGAGAAACTTGAGTGTGAAAAGACCACCTGCATGCATAAATTGTTGAATGCACCGTTTCTGACATTATGCAAGGCACACTTGAGTTCCAACTGTTTAAGAGTTGATCAAGGAAGGAAAGAATTCACAATCTTGATTTAGTACCTTCAAATTGTTTGTACTTGTGAAATTTCCTACAGGGATAAGAAATTTAACATCTTCAAGTCATTTGGGTAATGAAATTCGGATTTTCCATTGCACAACTCGTCAATGTTGGAAATTTCTGCAGTGGCTCGTTCTTCACTTGTTAGTGATGTTCCTTTTTTGTGCTTCTGCAGCATTGCTCCTTACTTTAGCAAAGAAGGGGCCCTTTGACGTTGTGTTGCTCAACAGTCTGAATTCAATCAACTGCATAGAAGCAGAGGACATGCAGAGAGACTATATGTCCCTAAATGCTTCTCTTGTTCTATTTGCTGAGGCTGTCAAAGGATCTCTGCTATCTACTAACCTAGAAGTGCAGACAGGGACATTGGATTTGATCTATCATTTCCTGTCATCTGATGCAAGTATTTGTGCTCTACTTCATACTTTGATCGATGAAAATGTTGCTGATTACATATTTGAGGTTGTCAGGTTATCAGGTACATGAGTTTTTTCTTCCGCAGTCATGAACTGCTTTCTGAAAGCCTGTATGCATTATGAATCATGAAAGCCTACCAAGCTGAACTTATGTTGTACATTCTTCAGGAAATAATGATCTACTTGTCATTTCCTCTATTCAAGTACTATTACTTTTAGCCAGATCAGAGGAGAAATTCAAAGAAAAGCTTGCCATTGGATTTTCCACTCTGCTTCCTGTTCTTCACTATGTTGCAGGGATACCATTTCACCCAGTCCAATCTCATGTTTTACAACTCGTTTGGATTTGCATGGCCAACTGTTCTGGTATCCTTTCACTGCCCCAAGAAGAACAGATAGCCTGTACTTTAACTGCAATCTTTAGAAGAAATGGCAATGTTGAACTTGGCATGAGTTCTGAAACCTTTATTCTGGTTTGCTCAATATTAATAGAAATTCTGAAGTCACCTCATGCTCATGATATTGAGAAATTACCATCATTTATTGAAGAAGCATCAAAACATGCGATATCTTCAACATTATCACCTGAGTATGATTCTATGATCCTCATTCCTCATTCCCTTCTTCTTCTGAAAGAAGCACTTATATTCTGCCTTGAAGGGAGCAAATATAATATTTCTAGCAAGAAGGATCTTGAGGATAGCATCATTGAAACTTGTGGAACAATTTTACTGCATTGGCTTGGAAGTGCTGTGGTTGATGGTAATGATGAAGAAACATTGGCAGGGATCCTTCAGATTTTCCAAATTATTTTATCAAGGGCAACTGACAAAAAGCCAGTGAAGTTTGCTGAGTTGC
This sequence comes from Echinochloa phyllopogon, assembly GCA_033239725.1. Taxonomy (NCBI): domain Eukaryota; kingdom Viridiplantae; phylum Streptophyta; class Magnoliopsida; order Poales; family Poaceae; genus Echinochloa; species Echinochloa phyllopogon. The sequence goes on from BTCW01000016.1 coordinate 20,991,604, forward strand.
TAGCATCATCATCATGGTTTAGCTTGTCATTTGGATTCATGGGCTTATTTCCTACCGATAATGTAAAATCTGCAGTATATATGGTCACTAGTTCAATTGTTGACAGAGTTTTGGGCTGTACCTATGGGGAAACTATTAGAGATGCACACATTTATCTGCCATCAGACCCCACAGAACTGTTGTATTTACTTGGGCAATGTAGCACAGAAGACTTCAACTTGGCATCATGCCAATGTGCCATTCTTTCTATACTGTATGCCTGTTCATTCTACAATGAAAGGTACTCGCTTGTGCTGCTTTAGATTCATGATTTGTAACTCAAAAGAATGTTAATGTGGTGATTGTTTTAACTATTCAGGCTGGCTGCTGACAACGAAATTCTGGCTTCTGTTGAGCAATATATCCTCCTCAATGGTGGGAACTTCCCATATGAAAGTAATAATTCTGTTTTGCTTACCCTTCTGGTCCATCTTTATGCCTTTGTTAGAGGCATTAACTATAGCTGCAGCTTTCCACATAGTCCAGAAGCCGAGAATACTCTATTTCACGCAATGACACATAAAAGGTGGGATTTTCTTGCAATCCGAGTCCATCCAGTAGCAATAAAATGGCTCTTTCAGAAGCAAGAACTTATAGAACCCCTTGCCTTCCAGATGCTATTTTTTTGTAAAACTTTCTGTGAAGATGAAACTGTCATGCTTTCAAACAGCAATCAGTTGCTGGACATACAACTGGTCGCCGAGCTGGTACTTTCTGGAGAAACCATCATCTCAGTTTTGTTGGTGTCCTTACTAAACCAGAGAGTAAAGGATGGCACTGAAGCTGAGGTATTTTCAGTGGTCAATGTTATCACTGAAATCCTCATGATCTCTCCTTGCTCTTGTGATCAGTTCATATCATGTGGCATAGTTGATTCATTCCGTGGCATATATTGCTCACCGTACTCTTCTAGGATCAAAACAGTTTGTTCCTATTTGATCTTTAACATCTTATGTTCAGCAAGTGCATTGACATTTGCTCAGGAAGATGAATGGCTTCCTCTTACTGTGAAGGTACTCTTATTCTGTCTATCTGAGTTGAACCTTGCAAGTTACTACGTGGAGCGTAGTTTGAGCACATTTAAGAAATATTATTTTCTGGTTATTAATAGCTTTGTGGATATAGTGAAGTAAAGAAATTCTAGTGCAGTGTACACGATTTTCTAGTGTTTTAAACAATTAAACATATGGGTTAGGATTACTTCCTAGGGACACTGCATCCTTATCACAAAAAAAGGGACACTGCATCCTTATCACAAAAAAAGGGACACTGCATCCTTAACCCCTAATCATCTGTTTAGATCAATGCAACATTCCAAAAGAATCCGCTAGCTAGCCAGTATAATTTGTATAATTTCTTGTTATATTTATAACTTGTCTAATTCAGAACACACTTTTGTTTGCAGCTACTGGAATATATCAATTCTGGCATTGATTATACGTCTAGTAACCAAGAGCACAAGATATTGATTGGAATATTATGCTTTATTTTGCATCATTCGGCAAACAAAGTTCTTGTTGGGCCTGCAAAAGCCATAATCTTGAACAGTTCATTGGTTTCTTTAACGGATGTTATAGTACACAAAGCTTGTGCAAAAGGCTCATCTTTATTTCAACACAATCAGGAGACAGCCTTTGGAGAGTTGCTGGTTCTTGTACTTATATTGGCGTTTTTCTCTCTAAGAAGGTATGGAGCTGTTATTTGCATGCTTCATTTTATTTGCTTCAGCATGCACTTATTGGGGTCTGTATTTTCAGTTTGCATACCATTCTAGAGGCAAGTATTGACTGGCAGGATTCCCTTCAGCATTCAGATGATGTCCAAACTTTTTCTGTCCTTGGCATTCCATGCCATGATTTATGCCGTCTCATGCACTTCGGTGCACCTTCTATTAAACTTATTGCTTCACAATGCCTGTTGGAGTTGCTCACGAGAATTTCAGATCAAAGAACATGTATTAATGCTGAATTAAGATGCTCTGTGAAGTATCTGAAGTCCATTATTGCAGTGACCGAGGGTTTGGTCTTCAGTGAAGACAGCAGAGTTGCTGGAAATTGTGGTGCCTGTCTCTCTGTGATTTTAGGTTGGGAGAAATTTGGAAGCCAAGAAAAGGTGGCGACCAGAGAATCGAAATGGTTTCGGTTCATAATGGAGGAATTTGCTGTTTCCTTGGCTGCTTCTGGTTTGACGTCCAAATCTTTCACCAATCAGCAGAAGTTTGCAGCAAACATAACTGTTTCTTTGCTCAGGCTGAGCCAAGTGCCAGATTGGCTAATATCGTTGATTGATAGCGACCTGATATCTGGAATTGTGGCTAATCTTTCTGCTAGGAATGTTACTGCAGAAATTGTCAATCTCTTCAGTGAGCTCATGGCTAGGAAATATCTGAGTCAAGAGCACATTCTTGCTCTACATAACTTGTTCCAGGTTTGTGCAATATGCTTTGTAATCCTACCAAGTATAGAGTATGACATCATATAGTTGTGCCTGTAGATTTACAGTGTCAAGTCCTTCCGTTAGTTTACCTTTTGAATTCCCCTGCTGCAATGAATTTGATTTGGTTTAATATTTAGTTTCCACTAGGCTCACTTCATTCATATCACAACGATGCAGGTGTGCAGAAGGCAGGTCTATGAGGGAGGCTCCAAGGCGCAGATGTCTGAGCAAAGTGTTAAAAAGGTGGCGCGAAGCATCGAAGACGTGCTCACATTGCTCTTTGGCCTGATGCTGAACCAGTGCACGGACTCTGGCGCCGTTCAATCGGAGCAGCAGAGACTCCTGCGTGCAATTGATATGTTCTTCCAGGAGTCACGCGGGAGAGGACAGCGTTAAGGCCAACCAGCTCTCCTCAACCTTAAAGGTACGTCAATTTAGGTACAACCTTAAAGTGGATACCTTGTGCCGTACGTTTTATAACAAGTCGATGATATATTCCAAATGGGGCAGCAGCAAAGCACCTGAGAGGCTAACGTATATATTTTCCTACAAAAAGGGAGGAGGGTAGTAAGTTACATACATACATCTGTGTTGGTGTAGAATAATAGATGGGAAAACACCTCACGCCCATAAGAAGGGGGGGTGACCTCTTTATATATAGCCAATATGGCTTGGTGTACAAGTATTACAAGTATATATATGGTAAGTATACAAGTATAACTATACACATCTAATATCCTCCCGCAGTCGCAGCGGGAGCATCACGAACGCAAAGACTGGACCTGAATTCAGTGAACAACTAAACAGGCAATCCTTTCGTCATAATATCCGCGAACTGATGAGAGGATGGAACATGCAGCACACGAACTTGCCCCAAAGCCACCTTTTCACGTACAAAGTGTATGTCAATCTCAATATGCTTTGTGCGGCGATGATGAACAGGATTGGCTGTCATGTAAACTGCACTGACATTGTCACAATATACCACAGTTGCAGACACAACCGGAACATGAAGATCAGCCAGTAACTGTCGTATCCAGCAACATTCTGCAACAGCATGAGCGACAGCACGATACTCAGCTTCGGCACTGGAGCGAGACACTGTGGTTTGGCGTTTGGAAGACCAGGAAACCAAATTGTCACCAAGAAACACACAATATCCAGATGTGCTGCGACGAGAATCCGGACAGCCGGCCCAATCTGCATCAGAGTAGGCTGTGAGCGAGTCGATGGAGCCAACCCCAATGTGCAGACCAGAGGACAATGTCGCCTTCACATAGCGCAGAATGCGCTTGATGAGCGCAAGATGAGACTCGCGCGGATCGTGCATGAAGAGACAGACTTGCTGCACCGCATATGCCAGATCAGGACGAGTGAGAGTCAGATACTGAAGAGCTCCAGCAAGGCTCCTGTATTCAGAGGGATCCTGAACAGGAGCACCATCAGAGGCAGACAGCTTCGCCTTGGTGTCAACAGGTGTCGTCGTAGAGTGGCATTCAGCCATACCAGCACGCTGTAGAAGATCAACTGCATATTGTCGCTGGGAAAGAAAAAGACCATCAGACGAGCGAGCAACTGAAATCCCAAGAAAGTAATGAAGATCGCCCAAATCTGTCATAGCAAACTCAGTGCGCAGACGCTCAGTAACCCGACGAAGAATATCCGCTGAAGATGCAGTAAGGATGATGTCATCAACATACAGTAACAAGTAGGCAGTGTGGGCACCATCTTTGTAAACAAACAAGGAGGTGTCAGAGGCCGAAGCAACGAAACCAATCTGTCGGATGTACGTGGCGAACCGTTGATACCAAGCATGTGGTGCCTGCTTGAGCCCATAAAGAGACCGCTGGAGTAGACAAACATGATCTGGAACAGAGGGATCAACAAATCCAGGTGGCTGCTGACAATATACTGTCTCGTCCAAATGACCGTGAAGGAAGGCGTTCTTCACATCAAGCTGGTGTATCGGCCAAGCACGAGAGACAGCAATGCTGAGGACCACACGAATCGTGGCTGGCTTGACGACAGGACTGAAGGTCTCGTCATAATCAACACCATGTCGTTGGGAGAAACCGCGAACCACCCAACGAGCCTTGTGACGTGCAAGCGAGCCATCCGAATGGAACTTGTGCTTGAAAATCCATTTCCCTGTAACGACGTTGGCATCTGGTGGACGAGGAACAAGTCGCCAGGTGTCATTGTCGATGAGAGCCTTGTATTCTTCAGTCATAGCTGCGCGCCAATTTGGGTGAGCAAGCGCGCTACGATAGTTGGATGGAACAGGTGAGGCAGCTTCAGTAACAGCAGAGAGATTCTTATAGCTGACAGGGGGAACAGCGCCTGACTGGAGGCGGGTAACCATGCGGCGAAGAACCGGAGGTGGCGAAGAACCACGCATGGGCTGCGGTGGTGGTGCTGGTGGAGTCAGAACAGCCGTGGTTGCAGAAGGAGCAGGCGGCTGCCACCGGAAAATAGGAATTGGTGCGTGCAGCGCCCGATGATGATATACACGGCCGAAGCGTCCTACGTCATCAGGTGGCGGTGCAGCTGGCCGAGGGGCCACGGCAGTAGCAGCAGGAGGCGCACCACGGGCTGCGGCACTGCTAGGTGGAGACAGCCGCTCAACGCCCCCATTGGGCGGAGCTGCTGTTCTGGATATCGTAGGCAGCTGCTCAACGCCCCCATTGGACGGAGTTGCAGCGCTGGTACCGGGCAGGCGCTCGACACCCCCATTGGATGGAGCTGCTGCACCGAAGATGCGCAGCCGCTCAACGCCCCCTTTGGACGGAGCTGCTGCGGGTACGAAGTGCGGCAGCTGCTCGACGCCTCCTCCGGGCGGAGCTACTGCACGGGGACACGGTTGCTCAACACCCCCGTTGGGTGGAGCTACCGTGAGGGGTTGCAACGACTCGACACCAGAGGTTGGTGGAGGCGGTGCAACAAAAGGCAGGGAGAGATCGTCCTATAGAAGAAAATCAAGAGAGCTGGGCGGCGTGGGTGATGGGGCCGCGAAGGGAAAGGATAGCTCATCAAAGACGACATGCCTAGAGATGATGACCTTATGAGATGCAAGGTCGAGACATCGATAACCCTTGTGGGAGGAGGGGTACCCGATGAAGACACAAGCAGAAGAGCGGGGTGCGAGTTTGTGTGGTGCTGTTGCAGAAAGATTCGGATAGCAAAGGCATCCAAAAACGCGCAAGTGTTCAAGCTCCGGCGCTGTGTTATATAGGACTTCGTACGGAATGCGATGGTTAATGGAGGATGATGGTCGCCGATTAAGCAAATATGTTGTTGTGGCGAGAGCCTCGGCCCAGTAATGGGCAGGCATGGAAGCATGCAAAAGTAGAGTGCGGACAGAGTTATTGAGAGTGCGGAGAACACGTTCTGCCTTGCCATTTTGAGGAGAGGTGTAGGGGCACGAAAGGCGCAACAAGGTGCCACGAGAGTTGAGAAAGGTCGTGGTAGCTTTGTTGACAAATTCCGTGCCATTGTCAGCTTGAAGGCTCTTAATGGGTAGGCCGAATTGTGTGTGTGCGTACTCGAAAAAATTCACAATAAGTTGATGAACTTCAGATTTACGTTTCATAGGGAAAGTCCAACAAAAGTGACTGAAATTATCAAGCAGCACTAGGTAATAGACTGAACCAGAAACACTAGCAACAGGTGAGGTCCAAACATTGCAATGTACGAGTTCAAAAGGTGCAGAAGAGAAAGAGGTGGAACTGGAAAAAGGTAGACGAGTATGTTTGCCCAACTGACATGAGTGGCAAGGAGAACGGTCTACTTTATTACAAGAAATAATCGACCTATTCCGAACACTATCAAGAACTGCAGGGTTTGGGTGACCGAGACACTGATGCCAAACACTGGGGAAGATGGCGAGATGAGCGAAGGCGGTAGTGGAAGGTGCAGCTGCTGGTATGGTGTATAGATCGCCATGGCTACTGCAACGAAGAATCGCGCCCGGTCTGGATGTCCTTGACAGAGAAACCAAGAGCGTCAAATTCAATAGTGCAACGATTGTCGCGTGTGAATGGACGAACTGAAAGAAGATTGCGAACAATGGAGGGAGCAACTAAGACATTGTTCAAAGTAAAGGAGGAGGTAGGTGTGGACAGTGTGGAGTTTCCCTGTGCAGTTACTGGTATAGTATTTCCATTGCCTACAGTAATGACAGAGTGAGAACAGGGAAGACGGGAGTGAAGAATACCATCGTTGGAAGCCATATGAGCAGTGGCGCCTGTGTCCATCACCCATGGGCCTTGCAGCTGCATCTGCTGAAGAGCAGAGATGAGGCCGGCCTGGTCGAACTGTGCTGGAGGAGGACCCCAACCGTAGGCCTAGTTCTGCTGCCAGGGATGCGTCATGGGCGCCGAAGGCTGAAGGCCCGCAAACGCCGTGTGGGCCTGGGGTGCAGGGCCCAGCAGGCCGGACTGCGGGGTGCGCCAGGAGGGAGCCATGGGCGGCCCAGCCCACGGGTTAAAGCAGACCCATGGGCCGCTGGGGCGAGGCCCAGCAGGGGCAGCGTTCCCAGCGGCCGCCGTTGCGCCCCTTGCCGCCGCGCCGATTGCGCTTGTCGCTGCCGCCGTTGCCGCTGTTGCCGACCGGAGCAGGGGAGGCCGGCAGACCGGGACGAGCCATGGAGGAGCTGGCCGCCATCTTGCACCCGTCGGCGCCACACGAGGAGGTGGCGGCGAGGAGAACAGAGGCCGGTGCGGCCTTGGCTTCATTGGCGAGGCGGAGCTCCTTGAGGGTGAGCATGTCGAGCGCCCGCTTGAAGGTGGGGGGCTCAGTAGAGTTCGCAATGTCATCGGCGGTGTTGGAGTAGTGGTCACTGAGGCCTCGAAGGAGAAACAGGGTGGCCGACGTCGCGGAGGGAGTCGGCGAGGACCTTCATGCGTTGGGCGTAGTCGGAGATGGATGAATCTCCCTGAGTCATCGAGTGGAACTCGTGGCTTAGGAAAATCGCTCGGGACTCCTTGTTGGAGCGGAACAGATGTTCGACTTCAACCCAGAGTTGGTGAGCGGTCTGATTGACGCCGTCCATCGCGAGGTCCAGCACCTCGTCGGCGACGGTGCCGTAGATCCAACTGCGCACGCAGCAGTCCGCCTAAAGCCAGGCGGAGTTGGCAGGGCGAGCTGCCGTGCCGTCGATGTGCTCCAGCAATCCGAACTTGCCGCACATGGTGTTGAAGAACGATGCCCACTTGTTGTAGTTGGGGATCTTCAACTCCAGGGTGACAGGGACATGTGTGCGGATGTTGACGGTGGCGTAGGGGTTCAGGAAAACAGGGAGGACAGGGGCAGGCGGCTGCTCGCCGGTGGGGCCGTCGGAAGTGGCGACGACGGTGTCGCTGTCGCCTGAACCTGTCGAGGAGTTGGTCATGGTGAGAGGAAGAGGGGGGCTGGCGGCACTTCAGGAGGTGAGAGACGCACGGCAGGGAGAGCTAGGGCAGCGGAAGACCTAAACTCATGATACCATGTAGAATAATAGATGGGAAAACACCTCACGCCCATAGGAAGGGGGGTGACCTCTTTATATATAGCCAATATGGCTTGGTGTACAAGTATTACAAGTATATATATGGTAAGTATACAAGTATAACTATACACATCTAATAGTTGATGTAGGAGAGGAATGCACATGTGATGTGAATAGGTAGGAGTGCATGATGTGCATCCATCCTTCTGGCCTGAAATAGCAGCAACAATTGACGCGATTTGTGTAAGCCGTATTCTTTATATTCGTGCGTGGACTGTTCCGCAACTGGCGATGAAGCGATGAGGATTCAAGTTAATGGTCTTTTTTTCATTTCCAAGTTTCTGGGGGAAATTCTGGCACTTCATCCCTTCACTTCGTGAGTATCCAGTATCGAAACTTCCCGGTGTTCTGCCTTAAAAATGTATAAGCAGATCGCAGTGGTATGAACTTGTTGGGAGGGTAATGAATGTTCCGTTGAGAGAAGGGAGTGACAGGTTTACATGGTCACTGAACAAAACAACCTTCAAGTCCATGTATATGGACCTAATGAAATGTGACGGAGCCCCGTTGGGGTGCAGGACCTGGAATCTCAGGGTGCCATTCAAGATTAAGATTTTCTTATGGTATCTAAAGAAGGGTGTGATTTTAATAAAAGATAACTTGGTAAAACAAAAGTGGAAAGGGTGCACGAGATGTTGTTTTCTATAGCTTAGATGAGAGCATACAACATCTGTTTTTTGAGTGTCATATGGCACGGGGAGTATGGAACCTTGTTCAAGTGGCATTTAATATTCGAACACCGTCTAATATCGATCATATGTTTGGGTCATGGGCTGCAAGCTTCTCCCCGAAGTTTAGAAACATGGTCTTAATTGGAGCAGCTGCCTTGTGTTGGGCTCTTTGGTTAAGTAGAAATGAGGTTATCTTCAAACAACAGACTACTAACTCTTTTGTGCAGACCATCTTTAGGGGGACGCATTGACTCAGAAGCTGGGCACAGATGTCTAAAGAAGAAGAAGCGAGAACCTTGAAGACTGTATGCTACCGTCTAGAGGTCATTACGATGGAGATCTTCAAGGGTTTTGGATGGAGCTCTAGAAGCCGTATTGAGTTTGAGAAGGATGAGGACGGTTGAGGAGATAGGAGGTTGAGGAGATAGGAGTCTTTCGTTATGAACTATGTGTCTTCTATCTGTTTTCTTTACCTTCTATGTGCACAGTCTAAGTACTGCAGTTGCTGTGTCACTTGGGCTGTAGGCTTACAAACACTGTTAAGAGGCCAGAATAATTTCCATAATCTAAAAAATAAACAGATCTCAAGAACTTTTTCAAATTCAAGGCAGTATTACAATCTTTGGTAGGGGGCAGCTCCATTTTTTTTCCTAAATGAAAGAAAAGGTCGAGCTTAAGCGGATTCCATTGCGGCCAACTACAAGAAGCAAAGCTTTGTAGAAGCTTCTAGAGGCACGAAGGTAGGAAGGATCGCAAGAGCTCTTTCAAATCAAGGCGATATTACAATCTTGATAGTTATCTCCTTTTTCGTTTCAAAAAAAATAGTTATCTCCAGATAGATACATTACTACGCGTCAACAGTCCGATAGAAATCGTTGTTTTGCGGCAGATTATCAACCTCCAGGATCACCTTGTTACTTGCATGTGCATCCTTTGCTGCCGGTGCCTCTGCCGTTTGAGCATCAGCAAGGACCTCGTACCACCGTATTTGTCTCAAAAAGAAAAAAGAAAAAAACATAAGCCATGCTTCGCCAGCGAATATAAGCCCCAATTATTTGGGAGATTCATGTGCTCGCATCAAACGTTCTATTTGTTAACTTAAAAAGTTAAATTGTATTGACAGTAGTACAGCTTCACCTAATTTTAATTCTCTATGGAAACTGATTTTTGAGAAATAATTATGTGTATCTTCTATGATAAATTTTGTAAAGAAAATAATTCTATGCGAGAAATAAATTTGAAGAAACTTTTTTCTGGCTCAGTACTTTAATCCATTACAGATAATCACTTTACAGTCATAAAATTACTTATCTAAAAAATCTATTTGATGGAGCTAATCAAAATGATTAAAAGATGCTGCCTTTTTGCTCTTCCCATGTTGCTTGCCACCAAAAACATGACGTGTGTCTATATCTTGAGACCTCGCGCGCGGAACCGGCATGGAGCGTGGCGTGTAAGAAAAATGGACCTAGCATGTGCCATTAGTGATTTTAGTGATTGTATGTCAACACTAACCATAGAACTAACAAAGTTTGCTAGTATACAAGGATTTAATGTAAGAGATGAAAGTTAGTGGACTTGAGTGTCTATGTGATAAAGACCCTAGAAGACCATCAACTCAAGGTATCAAGGTCAAAACTCTAAAGAATTTGAATTGGATGAGTTTTGCAAGTTACTAGTATCACCGACCTATTTATAGTATGAGTCAGTGATCATCGACACAATCAGAAAAAGGGGTCGTTGTGAATAGTAACATGATATGTAAAGGCACTGCTATCACCAATTGATACGGTGATACATCAGAGTATGAGTCAGTGATCATTGACGTGTTTAGAGTATAAGTCGGTGATCACCGGCGTATTCAGGTAGAGTCGGTGATAGGGTTTCGCATTGAAAAGCTTCTAGAGGTCGGATGATTCAGTGATGATCTAAAATTACGTCGATGACGCTTGAAGTTGCAAGAGATGTATGTGTACATGTATCACCCGATTGATATGATGATTCCTACTATGGATCATCGTATAAGTTGGTGTCTCATGTTGGGGCTATAAATACCCTATTGTTTGGCCATTTGAAGTGTGTTAGAGCTTGAGAAAGTTGTAGAATTATGTTTCACACAAATTCAAGTGCTCTATCCACCAAAGTGATAAAGAGGAGACTAGGGCAATTAGCAATAAGGCTTAGGTCTTGGTTGGTGCTAACTTTTTAGCTATTGCTTTAGGAATTAGCCTAGAGTTAGGCAAGTCTGCACACCTCTTTATCATCAGTGATTGTGTGCACCTTATGTTATAATTCCGCGGGGGGCCATGGAGTGAGCAACACTGTCCAGCGAGGGACTAATGACGCAAAGCCTGGCGAAGGAAGATGTTGTCCAGCGGAGTAGAGATCTTCACATCAATCGTTGTGTTTATGATAAGGCGCACGGAGTCCGTCAAATTTTCTAGTTCAGTCTAAATGCTTCTCTAGAGGAAGCTCCACTAAACAAACTCTTAATATCGCAAGCTGAGTGCTATCAGAAACATATTTGTGACCATGGACATCTAGCTGCTATTAGAATTAGATAGAAATCTTATGAGATCTCTTATTTTATCCGAAAAAGAAATTCTATTCAACTTGAATCAAACTTCAAATGTGATAAGAGTAAGCTTTGACGCCCGTATCTACCGCACCAATAATCGGCAAACTGTCACACCCGAATTTACACAGAAACCCGAATGCAGCCATATGTGTGCCTAGAAAGTCATAGTACACATATAGCAAACAAATATGATAAACAGAGAACATATATGCTTGAATAAATACTTAAATAAATAGAGTTTTACATCATAGTGCAGCATAAATAAACTAACCAATACAGCGGAAGACTAATAACTCTCAAACTAAGCGGAGCTGCAATCCACAGGGACTATGACTGGGAGAACGCAACTCGTGGTACGGTAGATCTTCTGAAAACTCAGCAGCAGACTCATGCACATCCCAATATGTTATCCATCCGGGATTTTGTTGAATAATAGCATGTGTAAGTAAAACATTTACTTAGCAAGTATAGCACGGGTGTATGAAGGCTCAAAGTAAGGCTAGACACGGCTAAACTGCATTAGCATTTTTAGTTGGTTCATTTTAATATTATCCAAGTTACTACAAGTGAATAGAACAAAGTTGCAACCCAATTAATAAAGTATAAGTGACATTAAGCACAAATAAACATCATCTTCTAATAAAAAAGGATCCAGGCCGCTTGTGACCCTGAGCAAGGCTATCATGATAGATTTACACTCTGTAGAGGTTTCTCCCTTTACCCACCAGTCGCGTAAAAGCTCAAAAGAACTTTAAACCCAACCACGCGGAGGTGGATCAGACCTCACAAATCACACTTCTGAGGTGTGACCGCATAGGGACGCTACTAGGCTTTTCACAAGACACCCTAACAAGACAGTGGCCGATTATGGTACAGCACAGGCAGCATGGCCCAGGCACCGAGATTGACGTACGCCTACGGAGTCACACCATAGGGGGGTCAATGGTGTCCAGAGCACGGGCATCCCACCCAACAATGTGCAACGTGTGGAGTTCGCCATCGCAGGGACTCCCAGCACGGGACTGTGTCTCACGGGGACATAGCCGATGGATCTCCCGTCCTCGGTGGATCAAGACATACTCTCCTCGGTGGACATAACGCCGTCGGCCACATCGGTAACCACTAACAAGCTAGAGACGTACATGCTACTTGACCAAGACCAGATCCATAATAGTTCTAGCGGTGGCGACAAGCTCCTGGGTTGCCGCTTTAAGAACCGAACCTTACGGAGAGACGCTAGAGCAAAGCGCGAAGCACATGCTCTAGCTCCCTAAACCAAGTTGCTAAAAAGCAAGTTTTATCATTAATGTTGAAATGAACCATTAAGTCAAAATTAACAGTTAAATAATGGTGATAATAGCTACGCATAGCAAAGATCTACCCATATGCATAAACCCAAGGTAATCGAAGGACATGATACTCAAAACTAGGTACAACCTTAAAGGTACATCAATTTAGACACATGCATGTATGAAATAATTTATGACAAAGTGTGTAGGTAGCAAGGATTGTCTGTGCTATAACTTGCCTTCTTCAAATGGAGGTTGCTGCTACTGCTGTGAGTTCTGCCCCTGGAAGTCCTCCTCGTACTCGAAGTCCAACGCAAAAGGCTCACCGACTGGATACGAATCACCACACAAGCATCCACGCAAGCCAATACAAGCAACAAATAATATTCTATTAGAACAGTACACCAAACAATAGAAACAGTACAAATGAGGGTTTTAGAACTAATCTACGCTTTACTACGAACACATGAGCACAAAAATCACTCTAATCGGAGCTAAAACGGAAAAGATACGTCGCTTCTAAGTTACAGGGACCTGCTGGCAAGTTTTTAAAAGTTCCAGGGGCTTAATCGTGAAAAACTGAGGACCTAAACATAATTTCATATAAAAACCCGAGGGTCTACGCGTAAGAATAACGGGACAGGACGGCGGGTTCTATTATTCAAAAAATTCAGGGGCCTGAACGCGAAGAAAGGACCTAGATGTAATAATTTTTACAACTCGAGTGGACCGCGGGTTGATTACTAAAAGTGGAGGGGCTCTTTAGTAAAACCAGCTCGACTGACTGGTATGCGCCGGGTTTGACTCGAGGCTTGGGCGCACGGGACCCGTTGGATCTGGATCTAACGATCCAGATCAGGCCGGGCGAGGGGGGAGGTCACCGGCGGCAGTGGGGATGGTGGCGCTGCTCATCCGACGACGGAAGCTCGCCAGAATCAAGCCTATCTCGAGCTAGAGGCCACCAATCGAGGAAAGGCTTGGTCCTACAGCACCGGGAGCGAATGGCGAGTCTAATTGGGGGGGTTCTTGACAGGGATTATGTGGCGAGTCTAATTGGGTGGCTACCGATGGTGAATCACAAAGGCGGAGCTCCGACAAGTCGGTCTGGCGCGCTAGGGGCAAGAGAGGGAGCGGGAGGTGGCCTGGGAGGTTCCTTACCGCAGCGTGGAGTTAGCAGGGGCGCCCGAAGGGTCAGAGTAGCGGCGAGCCGGCGGGTCAACGACGCACGCAAGGTCGGTGGCGCTCGGAGCGGCGATTTCTCGCGGGGGAAGGCGCTGGGGCTCGAATGGCTTGGTGAGAGTGGCTTTTATAGCCCGGGGGGCTGGCCTTGGCGTGCGTGCCACGCCCGCGGATCAAGCGCCAGCGGCGTACTTTCCATGCGGGGGCGGGGGGGGGGGGGGCAGCTTGCCTTGCGTGCGCAGGCTAAAGAAGGAAGGGGAGCGTGGGGGAGGGGGCAGGGGAGCTTCGGCGGGGCCCACAGGCGCGGGGGAAGGCGGCGAGCTTGGGCTCGGTCGAGCGGGGAGCGGGAGGTAGGAGATGGTGCCGACAGGTGGGGCCCCCCGATCAGTGGCAGGAGTGGGAGGGGAGTTGGTTAGCAAGCTGGGTCGGGGGAGGGGAGTTGGGCCGGCTCGGGAGTGAGCGCACGAGCGGGCCGGGGCGGTGGGGAGGAATGCTGGGCCGAGGGAGGGAAAAGAGTAGAGGGGGTAGAAGCGGACCGAGAAAAAGTTCAGGGGGCTAAAACGAACTATGGGCTAAACAACTTTTCTAGGGCTCAAACATAAGCAAACTAAATTTGAATTTTAAACTAGATTTAAATCCTTATTTAACCACTAGCAATACAAAACTTAATGCAGCAGCATGAATGCAACAAAAATGTTTCTACTCCTTATATTTGATTTTAATCTCTAGAAATTATTTATTTAACATATATTAATTATGGGCATAAATAACAAAATTAAATTAATTGCTAGTAATTTTAAATAGAAAATTTTAGGGTGTTACACAAACTCGAGTAATCAGAGCGCTCATTTGGTTTCGTGCGGATGATTGGCATGTCTGCGCAGCTAGGGTACGTTTAGATTAGAGCGTGCGTCGGCCAAGCTAAATTTTGGTCGTTGACCATAGATGAGTTCGACGTTTGGATAGCCCTGACTTGGCTGCGCTTGGGCTTGCTGCCCGTGGTACAATCAGTACAGTTCATTTTAAAGGCCCCGCGCGGCTGATTTTTGGGCGGCCAATGTCAATGGTTTGGCTCAGCACATGCTTGCCGGCATCCAAACGCTGGCCATAATTATGTTATGGCAACTTTGGACTTGGGTTCTCCAATCTCAGATAGGCTCATGTGGGGTGTCAGCCTAAGCGTCATCAGCTTCCAAGTGTCCAGCCAATTGCCCCTACTTTGGATGACCATCACTTCTCATGGTGTTGTTTCACAGATGCTGCTCTTGAACCAGATCTTCCAATAGTTGCTCCTCGGCGTGCAGGTTTGGGTATTTCTTTTGTTGCAACAGGTTCTCATGAATGCAGGATGATCCACATATAAGCGTCAAGAATGGTACACTCTGTGCTTATGGCGGAATTGGCAGCTATTTCTCTAGCTTTCAGGGTGGCTGCTCGTTTTTAATTCCAAAACTGCCTCTTCAAAACAGATTGTAGCCAAGTGTTGGGGGCGATCATTAGGGGTACCCAAACCTATGGGATAATCACCCTTGTTAAAACGCTAACTATTGCCAAACTCATGCACAAATCAGAAAAAGAGGAAAGCAAACAAAGGCCCACCGCCCAGCAGCAGTCAAAAGCCCATTCGAGGCACCTCACCGGGCGCCACAACGTGTACCTCAATCTCCGCTTCGCTCGAGGGAAGCGACCCCTCGAGCGAATCAGAAAACTCCGTCTCGGTCGAGGCTTGAGGGTCGAGCCTCGAGCAACCCACGAATGGGAAAAGCTCCGCCTCGGTCAAGACCTCCACCCAAGCGCGCAGTTAATGACGCTCGTCGCCGCCTGGTGTCCAAAGTCAAAAAGGCAAATATCTCGCCATGCCGCTCTGATAGCCACGACCCCCCGTCGCATCTGCCAACCCCCGTCACTATGCTGTCAACCGAGGCTCTGTGCAGACAGGCCGGCGCTGTGCGAACAGAGCACGTCACTCCGAGCTCCTGTGCTACCAACTCCGACAACCCGAAGTCCTCGATCGGGCGGGAGAGATCCTCGAGCACGCAGCAGGATAAGGAGGAAGGACGGCGGAAGCATGGCGGGCCATTCCGAGTACTGTGCGACGTACTGTGCGACCATCCCCGACGCTGTGCGAGCACGATGCCACTACGCGAACAGGGCCGGGTCATTCCTACTCCCTGTGCTGCCGACTCCCGCAGTAATTTTCCACGGAAAGGGCTGTGCACAGGCATGGGGGACCCTTGAATTGGCGTACGGACGAGTCACTACGGCATGCTGGTAAGCTCAGACCCTCGAAACCATTCCGTGGCGTCATCGCCAGTACAAAAATCCATCACAGGGACGGCAATGTCGCGCAACAGTGGCCAAGGACAAGGAGCCACGCCCGGCGCCATGCCAACGGCTGTGCAACAACTGTGTCTGCATAGCGACACACGCCTGTAACCCCTCCTCCTTGGTCTATAAAAGGAGAGGGCACGCTCATGAGAAAAAGAAGAACGAATCAATCGAATACAGAACAAAAAAAACAACCCACACACTCCACACTCCACGATATTGGCACTCTGCCCCAATCATCATCTGGAACTTGGAGGCCTAGCCTCTTCTCCCAACCTGCTTGTATCCCTACTACTTGTAGTCCGGTGCAGAATAATACATTGTGCGCATCATCTTTGCTGGACATACGGTCTTGCGACCAGAACCAGGATAATTTCGTGTCATTGCATTACCTTCTGCATCAACCATCAGGGGTGGGAATACAGCGCATTTCTGGTTGGTGTCGGGACCACGATTTCTAAACACACCGACATTGGCGCACCAGGTAGGGGTAGCGTTGTGATCGACCACATTATCCACTATCTCCCTTGATGGCAACCCGTGTCTTAGGCGACAATCCTTTTCCGATGGGGACTTCGGACCCACTTCCCGCCGGATTCGAAATCCGGTCCGGGAGTCTCGAGTTCAGGGTCACTAGCAATGGCTACCACATGCAGATCCCTACGAGGAGCGCCAGTGTGGGCACGTCGGCGCCACTCCCGTCACCACCACCGCCACCGTCGCCAGAGCAGCCCGCGTCGGCTCCCCCGAGCGGGTTGAGGCCGGCACGCCAAACCCTGCGACAGTGGCAAAGAATATCCTGCCAATGACACTTGGCACAACATTGCACTCTGCCGGGGATAGCATAGCTGAAACGTCAAAAATCCCCGGCGAGATGCGCACCACAACCATGACCAACTCCTCGTTAGTTGGCACGGACATGACGGCGTATGAGGATCTGCCAGGGCACCATCTGCTCCCAATTCGCAACCTCATCGTAAGTTCACCTTACGATGACTACCCCGACTCTGACAGCGAGGCACACGAGAGCGGCCACAGGGTCCCCGAACGGGACTACTTAGGGCTTTGTGATCGCGAGGCCTTTATATCATTCCAGGCTGCAGCAGATTATTGCCTAACCTGCTCCGACGACTCTAGCGAGGGGGATTACGATCCCTCTAGGGAGTGCTTCGTCGTCCTCCCAAGAAGGGGCGACGAAGATGACGGGGCAGGAGAACCAGTGGGAACCAAAAATAACGAGCGGGTGCCTGACAACGCTGCATTTGCGCAAGTGCAACTAGCCCAAGTCCGCGAACTTGAGGCCAAGCTCGAGGAAGAATGCCAACAAGTCCAGAAGCTCCGGGCAACGCTTGAGGACAATCGTCCTGTGCGCGGCTCGCGTGCCAAGGAGGCCGGGCGCGTAGCCCGAGCCCGCATCGAGGCTGATGACGATGTGGACGACCCACTCGCGTTAGCAGGGCGAGCCAAAATCTCATCGCTGCGGCGACCTTGATCCGGGCCATGCCGGAGCCCTCGACGCCAGAAGGCCGAAACCTGCGCCTCTCGGCGCAGCTCCTAATCGAGCAAGCAGCTGTGCAGCAAGCCGAACACTCAGCCTCCTGCATACGCAACTTAGTCGGCCCAAAAACCGGTGGAGGAATGCCGAAGCACCAGGCATCGGCTCGAACCCCACGATGGGACGATGTGGTGCCACCCCCGTCATCAAATAAGGGGAAGGCACCCTCGGTGCACGAACACATCGGGAAGAAGCCTCTCAAGGAGCGAATCCTTGATACACGCGGAGACACCAGCGACGACGATGCCCGCAACATTCTCAACAGAAAGAAGCAGGATGGCACATCTCGCGGTTTCCACCCTCGCCGTGGAGGCTTCTACGACAGCGACGAAGACAAGAGCCCGACACCGGAACCCCCGGGAACCCGGGTGTTTGGTCGGGAGATTCGCGCGGCCCCGATTCCCGCATGATTCCAGCGACCAACGACCATCACCAAGTACTCGGGGGAAACGGATCCCAAGGTGTGGCTCAATGACTATCACCTCACCTGTCTACTAGGCGGCGCGATCGACGATGCCATGATCATCCGCAACTTGCCGCTCCATTTGGCGGATTCTGCGCGGACATGGCTCGAGCACCTACCCGCGAACCAAATTCACGATTGGAACGACCTCGTGAAGATGTTCGTGGGTAATTTCCAGGGTACTTACGTGCGCCCTGGAAATTCGTGGGACCTTCGAGGGTGTCGTCAAACATCCAACGAGTCTCTTCATGATTTCATCCGTCGCTTCTCCAAGCATTGCACCGAGCTCCCAAGCGTGGGTGACTCCGAAGTCATCCACGCCTTCCTCGAGGGCACAACCTACCGGGACTTGATGCGTGAGTTGGGATGAAGCCCTCCTACCAGCGTCAACGAGTTGTTCGATGTCGCCACCAACTTTGCCTCTGGCGAGGAGGCGGTTGGAGCCGTCTTTGCTGGCAGGAGGGGGAAACAGACGGAGGAAACGCCCGCGGAGGGTAGCAAGTCCAAAGGCTCCGCAAAGAAGCAGAGGCAAGGCAAGAAGGGGAAGAAGCCCCAAAAAGCCTCGCGTAGACAAGAGCGGACCGTGGACCTCGACGAAATCCTCATAGTCGACTCTACAACCAAAGCTCCTCGAGGCCCCCGAGGAGGTGGCGTCTTCGATGACATGCTCAAGAAACCTTCGATGAGGTGGCGTCTTCGATGACATCCTCAAAAAACCTTGCCCTTATCACAAGGGCGTCGTAACCCACACCCTCGAGCAATGCGGAATGCTAAAGAAATACTTCAATCGCGCCGCTTCGAAGGATGATGGGGCGGAAAAGGACGCGGGCGATGGGGAAGGCCAAGGCTTCCCGGAGGTGGAGAACGTCTTTTTCATCTTCGGGGCGCCAACGGTGAACATGACGCCTCGACAGCACAAGCGCGAGCGCCGAGAGGTGTTCTCCATACACAAGGCCGGGCCATCCTACCTCGACTGGTCTGAGGAGACCATCTCCTTCAGTCGAGAGGATCACCCCAACTACATCCCAAACCCGGGGCAGTACCCGCTCGTCGTCGATCCCATCATCGGCAACACCCCATTCTCCAAGGTACTCATGGATGGAGGTAGCAGCCTCAACATCATGTACGTCTCAACTTTGGAGCTCATGGGCATCGGGAGGGACAAGCTACACCCCAGCAAGGCACCATTCCATGGTGTTGCGCCGGGAAAGCGAGTTCAGCCCCTTAGGCAGATCGATCTGCCTGTTTGCTTCGGCACACCCGACAACTTCCGTAGGGCGACCCTATCTACACATACCTCAAGCTGAAGATGCCGGGGCCGAAGGGCGTCATCACGGTGGCCCCATCGTTCGAGCATGCCTACATATGCCACGTGGAATGCGTTGAGAGCGTCGAGGCGCTTGCCGAGGACGAGGCTCTCGTCGTGGACCTGGAGAAGATGGCGAACGAAACCATCACCTCCACTTCGAAGCATGCAGGCAATTACGAGCCCGCAGAGCACACCAAAGCTGTGCCCCTCGACCCCACCGTCCCCAACGACAAGATGGTGAGGGTCAGTTCGACCCTCGACAACAAATAGGAGGTGGTGGTCGTCGACTTTCTCCACGCCAACGCCGACATCTTCGTGCGGAGCCCCTTGGATATGTCAGGCATACCGAGGGAGGTCGCTGAGCACTCCCTTGACATCCTGCCCCACTCCAAGCCGGTGGTTCAACGCCTGCAACGCTTCGACGAGCAAAAGCGTCGGGCCATTGGTGAAGAGCTGCGCAAGCTCCTCGAGGCTGGATTCATCAAGGAGGTATTTCACCCAAACTGGCACGCTAATCCTGTTTTAGTTAAGAAAAAGAATGGGAAATGGAGGATGTGTATAGATTATACTGGTTTAAATAAAACATGTCCAAAAGTTCCTTTTTCTTTACCACGTATCAACCAAATTGTGGATTCAACGGTGGGATGTGAGCTATTATGTTTCCTTGATGCTTATTCTGGTTTCCACCAAATTAAGATGAAAATTTCTGACCAGCTCGCCACTTCTTTTATCACGCCTTTCGGCATTTTTTTGCTATGTCACGATGCCATTTGGTCTTCGAAACGTCGGAACCACATACCAACGGTGTATGCTTCGTGTTTTCGGGGATCATATCGGGCGGACCATAGAGGCATACGTTGACGATATCGTTGTAAAATCCAGGAAGGCGGACGACCTGGTAAACAATTTGCGCATTGCGTTTCATTGTCTCTGAGATAACAGGGTAAAACTAAACCCGGAGAAATGCATCTTTGGGGTGCCTCGAGGTATGCTCTTGGGTTTCATAGTCTCTCAGCGAGGCATTGAGCCCAACCCTGAAAAAGTTTCGGCTCTCGAGCAGATGGGACCGATCCGAGACCTAAAGGGGATACAAAGAGTATTGGGATGCCTTGCAGCCCTGAGCCGGTTCATCTCGTGTCTCGGCGAGAAAGGCTTGCCCCTGTACTGACTCCTAAAAAAGAACGAGCATTTTTCTTGGACCCCCGAGGCCCAGAAAGCCCTCGACGGGCTAAAACCATCTCTCGCACGAGCACCAATTTTAACGCCACCTAAGGAGGGCGAGCGCATCTACCTCTACGTAGCCGCAACGACTCAAGTAGTTAGCGGAGTCATTGTCGTAGAGAGAACCGAGGAGGGACACGCTTTGCCTGTCCAAAGGCCGGTGTACTACATTAGCGAAGTATTGACCGAAACCAAGACGCGATATCCACAAATCCAGAAGCTGCTCTACGCAGTAATGCTAGCATGGCGCAAGCTATGCCACTACTTCGAGGCTCATCCTGTCACCGTGGTCTCATCTTTCCCCCTAGGGGAGATACTCCGCAACCAGGATGTCTCGAGTAGAATAGCCAAATGGTCCGTGGAATTGTTGGGCGAAACCCTCGCTTATGCCCCTCGAAAGGCAATCAAATCCAAATCTTGGCCGATTTCGTGGCAGAGTGGACGGACACACAGCTGCCCCCACCACAGATCGAAGCAGAATGTTGGATCATGTACTTCGATGGGTCAGTGATGAAAACCGGTGCGGGTGTGGGCCTGCTCTTCGTCTCACCCCTCGGAGAACACATAAGACACGTGATATGCTTGCACTTTCCGGTGTCCAACAATATGACCGAATACGAGGCTCTGCTCGCTGGGCTTCGTATAGCTATAGAGTTGGGTGTCAAACACCTTGACATACGGGGAGATACGCAACTGGTCATCGACCAGGTTATGAAGGAGGCAAGCTGCCACGATGACAAAATGCAAGCGTACTGCAACGCGGTATGCCAGCTCGAGGACAAATTCCATGGCCTCGAGCTCAACCACATTGCACGAAAATACAACGAGGAGGCCGATGAGTTGGCCAAAATCGTGTCAGGTCGGATCACCGTCCCACCTAACGTGTTCACCCGCGACTTAGCAGAGCCGAGCATCAACCTCAAGCCAACTCCCAAAGCTCCTGACGCTTCCCCGAAGGCCGAACCCTCGGGGGCTGCGGGCGTCGAGCCCATGGACGAGGATCCCTCGAGAGAGGAACCCGAAACCTCGAGTTAGGAGATATCCTCAGCGGACGACGATGAAATTATGGAGATCGACGAGGCCCCATCATCTCGAGATTGGCGCGATCAGTATATCGCCTGGATCAACCGAGGGAAGCTACCCTCAGATCGAACCGAGGCTCGGTGCATCGCGAGAAGGGCCAAGTCGTTCGTAATTATCAATAGGGAATTGTATAAGCGCAGCCCCTCGGGAATTTTGCAGTGATGCATTCCCATTCCTGAGGGAAGGGAGCTCATTCGAGACATCCACGCCGGCATATGCGGCCACCACGCGGCGCCCCGTACCCTCGTGGGCAATGCGTTTCGCTAGGGCTTCTATTGGCCCACGGCTGTCGCTGATGCCAACAAAATCGTGCGCACCTGCGAAGGGTGTCAATTCTACGCACGCAAATCTCATCTCCCGGCCTATGTCCTGCAAACCGTCCCTATCACAAGGCCATTCGTTGTGTGGGGGCTTGACCTCGTTGGGCCAATGCGAGCAGCGCCCGAGGGCTTCACACATCTGCTGGTGGCCATCGACAAGTTCTCGAAATGGATCGAGGCTCGACCCATCAGCAGCATCAAATCTGAACAAGCTGTGCAGTTCTTCACGGATATAATTCACAGGTTCGGGGGTCCCTAATTCTATAATTACTGACAATGACACCCAGTTTACAGGCAAGAAATTCTTGGAATTCTGTGACGACCACCATATCCGCGTGGATTGGTCGGCCATAGCACATCCACAGACGAATGGCTAAGTAGAACGTGCCAACGGCATGATTTTACAAGGCCTCAAGCCAAGAATATTCAACAAGCTGAACAGATTCGGTAGAAAATGGGTGTCGGAACTACCCTCGGTAATTTGGAGCCGCAGAACGACCCCGAGCAGAGCCACGGGCTTCACCCCGTTTTTCCTCATCTTTGGCGCCGTGGCTATCCTCCCTATGAACTAGGAATATGGGTCCCCGAGGCTTAGAACCTACCAAGAAGAGCAGAACAAGCAAGCTCATGAAAACTCACTTGATCAAGTGGACGAGGCTCGAGACGTGGCGCTCCTACACTCTGCACGGTACCAGCAGTCCCTCCGAAAATATCAAGCCCAGAAGGATCGATGTCGAGACCTCAACAAGGGGGACCTGGTGCTAAGGCTATCACAAGATAATCGAGGACGCCACAAGCTCACGCCGCCATGGGAAGGGCCCTACATCGTCGCCAAGGTCCTCAAACCAGGCACATACCAGCTCGCGAACGAGAAAGGTGAAGTTTTCGCCAACGCTTGGAACATTCAACAGATACGTCGCTTCTATCCTTAAGTTTCCAAGCATTCATGTACATTTGTACTTATATAAATAAATGAATAAAGAAAGATCTTAAATGAGTGAGACTCGGCTTACCCTCGAAAAAGCCAACTCACACTCGGGGGCTAATTCGGGGGGCACCCCCTCCAAAAATTGTCCCAATTTTAAGGTTTTTTTCTTCAAAATTCTTTCATCATGTTTATCTCCAGTAATTGCCAAAAGGCAGTTCGAGGCATAGATTTACTAAGGCCAAGGGCCGACCGAGTCGAGGGACCGCCTACGCCTTCGAAAGGATATGACATCCCCCTCACCACCCTACGCTAAAGTTAGTCTATGAACGAAATCTTCCTCGTCGAGCCCTTTGCAAATTCAGCGAGAAAAATGTGATAAAGAAAACGATGTTCAAATAAAACTTGAATGTATGCTTAAAACATTAAATTGTTTAACAGGCATAAATATTCCTAGCTACTCAGGGAGCGGGGTCTTCGGGGCCTTCGGGGGTGGCGTCTTCTTCGTCTTCGGCATCGGGGAGGAGGTCGCCCTCAAAGATTTGCGACAAGGCGGCGGCACGAACAGAGGCACCGGCGTCGGCGTTCTCCACGACGGCCAGCGCAGCGTCGTCATCGAGATCGTCCACCACCACGTACCCGGCGCTTACTACCTCAAGGTCTATGACGAAGTGCGTCGAAATAACCACGAGGGTCTTCTGCACGCCGAGGCGGAGAGCCCCCTTCAGGCGCTCGGTGACGCAGCCGCCCAAGGCCCTTAGGCGGCTTGCCACCGAGCTGCCTGATTGGGACACGGGGGGGCTTCTGGCCCCTCGACCCCCTTGCCCCGTAGCGCCTCGAGGTCCTCCTAGGCCTTCGAATAGGCCACCTGAAGAGACTCTGCCTGCGAGGAAGTCTCCTTCGCCACCTTCTGCAGCTCTGAAAACCCAAAAGCAAATTCAGATAAGTTTCAAAAAACTAAATTCGAATCAAGGATGAGTTTACAATGAACTTACCCTCTGTCAGCTTCTCCTTCTGAGCCAGATCCTCCCACGCGGCATTGACCTCCTGCCGGAGCGTTGCCATCTCGCCTTGCTGGGCCTCGACTGAGGACTGCAGCTCGGTGATGACAACGTCTCCCTCCGCCACCGTCAAGGTGAGCAGGTCGACGGCCTCGCCTTGGGTCTTCAGCTGGGCCTCGGCCGCTGTGAGGGCCGAATCCCGCTACTACAGCTGCCCCCAGGCTTCGGCGAAGGCGACGCGCTCCTGCTGAAGCTCGACCTCGAGCGCCGCTAGCGCCTCGGTCCGACGATGGAGCTCATCCCCCTGCCAGAGGACCTCGTTAGTCGTCTCCACGGCTAGAGCCCTCTCGCGGTCGCGCTCCCGCTCGGCGTGGGCCAGAGCCTCCCTCAGCTGATGCAGCTCAGTGTGCACATCAGCGAGTTCGGTGACCCTCCGGCCGGCCATCTCCCTCAAACTCTGCACATTGGTGCGTCAATAGATAAGAATAAGAGAAAGGGGAAGACACAAAGCACACGATGATGTTAGCAGTCAGAACACATACCAAATGGACGTCAAAGCCTCGGCCGAGGTGGAGCTCGAGGACCTGCTTCAGGGCCTGCTGGATCGTGGTCCCCAGGCCCTGCTGCTCCTCCCAGAGGAGCCGCTCAGCATCGGTGGCTCTCGCCAGGCCAGGGGGACGCCACGCCGGCCGAGCCCCTGATTGCGCCAGGCCTCAAAGGCCGGGATGCCGGGCAGGGCCTCCACCGTCCTCTCTTCTCAAGGGCTCCAGGACCCTTCTTGGAAGCTCGGAGTTCGCTCGTCCTCCTCCTCCTCTTGGCCTTCCTCGAGGGTGGCCGGGAGGGCCAACATTGCGGTGCCCGCCCCCGGTGCTTCCTCTACCTCCTCTGTGCGGCTGCCCCCGGCCGCGGTCTGAGCTGCGTCTCCGGTGCGGCCAACAGCTTCTGGTTCCACCACGCCATCAGTCGGCGCGGAGGTCTCACTCACCCCCGCAATGGCGGGGGCCGCCTCCTCCACAAGGGGGGCCGGGGTCACCCCTGGTCTGGTCCTCACCCGCTGCGCCTGATGCTTCTGCAGCCACCGCCTGCCCCCTCGATTGAGTGACCCCTCGCGCCAGAGCCGCCCGATACCGGGCGACAATCTCCGTCGACCGGGGCACTCCCGACAGGGGCGGCGCCGCCGAACGCGGCGTGGAGTGCGTTGACACCTTCAGTGCCTTGGTGGGTGCTAGCGGGAGCGAAGCCGGCGGCCCGGGTTGGCTGACAGATGATCAAATCAAAAGAATTAAATTAAAAACACCGATGATCTATGGCCAAGAGAAAAAGACAAAACTCACCGAACCCGAAGAAGGCCGCTCAGCTTGCGCTTATTTTCGCTTGGGGGTTGCGGAGCCCCCAAACAACCCCGGCCCCTCGGCGGTGGGGACCCGCTCGTGGGCCTTGTGGCCGTTGGTGCAGGGCTTCGTGCCCTCGTGGCCCCTGGGGCCGCAGACCCCTTGTCCGCCCCAGGCGCGTGCGGGCTTCGAGCATGAACCCCCGGGGCGGTCGCCGCGGTGCTTGGGGGGTGGCTTGCGCCGTCGAGGGCGCCGAGTTGCTTGAGGCCCCCTACCCCGCGATGACACCGAGGTCTCCAGGCTTCGCCCCCTCGGAGGCACGCTCACTTCCGCCGCCACTGGCGCAGGTGGCGGGATCTCCACGAGGTCGTCCGAGGAGGACGCCTCCGGGCTGCTCTTGGGGGTCGTAGGGGGGAGAGGCCCTCCCTTGCCCATCGACGGCGCTCTTTCTCATGTGCCACTTTACGCTGGTGCCTCTGCTCCTTCTTCTTCTTCGCCACATCCTTCCGCGTTTTCTGCCTCTCGGCAGAGAGGCGATTCGCTTCACTGACTTCGGGAAGAGGGGGGGCGGAGCGATACCCCTTGTGGGATAACCCCTGGGAAAAAAGTTGCGGATTAGTAATGAGTAACCCTCGAGGGTAAAAATCATATTAAATCTAAATCAAACTAAAACTTACAAATTGTAGGTGCCCCGCATCGGGGCGCATCTTGACGGAGAACAGGGCCGCCTCCTAGCAGTCGAGCTTGGACACCTCCACCGCTCGCCGTGCTCGGTGGATGCAATGCTCGACGAGGAGGCTTCCCTCCTTCATCTTCGAGCCCTGACAGGGCGCTTCTGCCTTGAGCTGGTCAACGCACAATGCCCTCTCCATCAGCGGTAGGACATGCCGGTGATTGAAGTTGGCGATTACGCCCGCCGCAGTCAGCCCGGCCCGCGACAGCGCGGCGAAGGCGTCGGTGAAGACCTTCAACCGCTCCTGGCGGTCGGCGGGGGAGACGCCGTAGCTCCAGGACTCCGACCGCTCCCGCAACACCTTGGCGGTGTACGCCGGGAGTGTGTTGTCGATGTTGCACAGTTAGAACCACCCCTTGTCCCAGTCGGCGTTGTTGGACGTCATGCTGGCCGGGATGTAGAGCCCGCTGCACTGCCCCCGGACTTGGAGAGTGAGGCCCCCGGCGCGCACCACTCGGCGGACGCCTCGAGACTCACCAGCGGTCGTATGCAGCTCACCCCAAAAGAGGTGAACCCATAGGTCCTAGTGGGCCTCGATGCCCAAGAACCCCTCGCAAACGGCGACGAAGACCGCCGCTTGCGAGATGGCGTTGGGGGCGAAGTTGTGGAGCTCCACACCGTAGTGGAGGCACAACCCGCGGAAGAACGCCGAAGCGGGGATTCCGAACCCCCGCTCGTGCAGCCTCACCTGGCTGACCACGAAGCCCTCCGGTGGAGAAGGCTCATGGTGGGAGGATGGCGGCGCGATCCACATGGGCTCCGCCGGGTAGCTGTTCGCCGGCAGAACCGCGGCGTCTACCAGCCCGACGAGGTAGTCGTCGGTGGCGATGGAAGGACTCCATGGAACGGGGTCGGTGATGGTCACCATGGTGAATGTTGGCGGCGAGAAGTGGAGCTTGTGCGGGAAGGGCGAAAGACAAGAGCGACGTCACTTAAAAATAGAAGATGCAATCTAAAGGCAAGGGCTTGGTAAGCCAAACCTTTCCCCTGCCTCTTCTTTTTATAGTCCCATACGAAGCGCAACCGGCGTAGCAGCCACGTGGTCCGCATTCAATGCGGTTGGCACCGCTGTCACTGACACCCAGACCCCACCGGTTTGGAAAACCATTACACACGAAAACCCAGGCGTCGCAAACGCCACGTCCCATCGTAACTGCCCCCGTCTCTGCCGCTCCGCCTAAAAAGGCGCGCCCGCTTCGCATGCTCCGCGCAACGTCGGCCACGATTCCCTAAATAAATGCTCGAGGCTCGCAGGAAAGCTTCTAAGGTAAGCCACCTCTCCTCGAGGCCCTACTGATCAGGGGTTCGAAGCCCTGGCCCGTCGAGGGTTTGACAGGCACCACATATCAATAGAGTCGGGGACAACCAGAGGCGCGCGCAATCGAGCCTATCCTTGAACACGGAGTTCGAGGGCACCCCCCATATTGTATTCAAGACCAGATGGAGGTAGCTAGTCGAGGGATCCCACCGAGGGAGAGCAACGAGCCCTCGACCCATATCGAACGGGGTCGAGCCCTACCTAGCAAACCTCCACAAGTGCTCTTAAGAGACGTGTCTCCGGACCACGAGCCGACCTCTCTCGAACGAGGCACGGACGTCCACTTGAATTACCCGCTAACAGCTCGCAGAGGCATCCATGACTCACAGCCCGCTCGAGGGAAGCATGGATAGCGTCACCACTCCTCCCTACGAATGGGGCGACGAGGGTCGTAACTCGAAGTCGAGGATCGCCCCTAATCGACCTTGCTAGGGCTAGGGCTCGGGGGCTCCTCGCGCCACAAGATCGAGTCCTTGAAGACGAAATATGATGTAGCTCACGAAGGCGAGGAACGCAGACAGCCCTTGCAGGAATATATCCACTCCTCTAAGACCTCGGGGGCCCCAGCGGAATTCTTCAAGGAAACCATGATCGGAAGCACCCACGACGAGAGTCTTTGTCGGATTAAAACTACTCCAACAAAGGCTCGGGGGCTACTGTTGGGGGCGATCATTAGGGGTACCCAAACCTATGGGATAATCACCCTTGTTAAAATGCTAACTATTGCCAAACTCATGCACAAATTAGAAAAAGAGGAAAGCAGACAAAGGCCCATGGCCCAGCAACAGTCAAAAGCCCACTCGAGGCACCTCACCGGGTGCCTCCACGTGCACCTCAATCTCCGCTTCGCTCGAGGGAAGCGACCCCTCGAGCGAATCGGAAAACTCCGTCTCGGTCGAGGCTTGAGGGTCGAGCCTCGAGCAACCCACGAATGGGAAAAGCTCTGCCTCGGTCGAGACCTCCACCCAGGCATGCAGTTAATAACGCTTGTCGCCGCCTAGCGTCCAAAGTCAAAAAGGCAAATCTCTCACCATGCCGCTCTGACAGCCACGACCCCCCGTCGCATCTGCCAACCCCCGTCACTATGCTGCCAGCCGAGGCTCGGTGCGGACAGGCCGGCACTGTGCGAACAGAGCACGTCACTCCGAGCTCCTGTGCTACCAACTCCGATGACCCGAAGTCCTCGATCGGGCGGGAGAGACCCTCGAGCACGCAGCAGGATATGGAGGAAGGACGGCAGAAGCATGGCGGGCCATTCCGAGTACTGTGTGACCATCCCCGGCGCTGTGCGAACACGCCGCCACTACGCGAACAGGGCCGGGTCATTCCTACTCCCTGTGCTGCCGACTCCCGCAGTAATTTTCCACGGAAAGGGCTGTGCACAGGCATGGGGGACCCTTGAATTGGCGTACGGACAAGTCACTACGTCACGCTGGTCAGCTCATACCCTCGAAACCATTCCGTGGCGTCATCGCCAGTACAAAAATCCATCATAGGGACGGCAACACCGTGCAACAGTGGCCAAGGACAAGGAGCCACGCCCGGCGCCACGCCAACGGCTGTGCAACAATTGTGTTTGCATAGCGACACACGCCTGTAACCCCTCCTCCTTGGTCTATAAAAGGAGAGGGCACGCTCATGAGAAAAAGAAGAACGAATCAATCGAATACAGAACAAGAAACAGCCCACACACTCCACACTCCACGATATTGGCACTCTGCATCAATCATCATATGGGACTTGGAGGCCTAGCCTCTTCTCCCAACCTGCTTGTATCCCCTACTACTTGCAGTCCGGTGCAGGATAATACATTGCATGCATCATCTTTGCTTTACGTACGGTCTTGCGACCGGAACCAGGATAATTTCATGTCATCGCATTACCTTCTGCATCAACCATCAGGGGTGGGAACACAGCGCATTTCTGGTTGGTGTCGGGACCACGATTTCTAAACACCGACACCAAGCTTCTCCCTATTTTCAGATCCTCTCCTGATCCGGTCCTTGGCATTTGCGCCTCATTTTATCAGAAATATGGAGATCCCATGGTGCAAGAAATTTTCAACTTCAAATATTGAAAGAGAACAAAATTTAAGGGATCATTTCCTCGCTGTTTCCGTGAGATCAGTGTCTGATGACATTGTTTTTTCTCAAGCTGTTAACTTCTCTTGCCATCAAACTACTAGTGCGTTGCGTACTGGTCCAGAATTTATAAACTGGGGTCTGGTGGACCTCTTACTATCTCTTGCTATTAGACTGTTTGCAGCGATAAACTCCAAAATTCACCCCCTAAAACAATATTTAGAGGTTCCTTTCCAAAATTTCACCCTCCAAATACCATTCTACCGCAACAATGGCCATAAATTTTCACTCCAAAAGAAATATTCCTGGAAACATTTTAAACAACTTCTCCCACCCATCCCGTGGCCGCGCCCCGCCCCCTCCACTCCGTGCGGCCGCACCCATCTCGCGGCATACACCTTGGCGACCAGCGGTGACTCGCGCCGCCGCATCCCGGCGAGCATCCAGGCGTTCTGAGCACCTCGAGCAGCAGCAGCGCGCCAGCGCCAGCGCCTGCGGCGTGGCGATAGGTGGCCAGGACGTAGAGCGTGGCGAGGTGGTGCGCCACGAAGAGGGCCTCGCCGGGGACGAAGATGAGGTTGCGCTAGATCCATGGTGAAGTAGGCCGTGCTGAAGTCGAGAACAAGTCTCTCAGCGGCCGTGTTTGGCGCCGCCAGGAGCGTCAGGAGGATGTCGGCGCTGCCACCGCCGGTGGCACCGTGGTGGCAGGAGAGCACAGCGCGGAGGGCGAGCAGAGCGGCGTGGGTGCAGTGGAAGAGGGAGGTGAAGCAACTGGCAGCCTCGGCGCGGGGACGCGGCGCCCAGCAACGGAAGACGATGAGGGAGACGACGAGGTAGACGAATGCGAATATCGCCAGGAACGGCAGGAACATGGACTCCGTGCCGCCGCCAGCGACTTGGTCCTCCATGGGACCAGAGCACAACTAGAAAGCTAGCGCTTAGGGCGGTGGCCTGGCTAGATCGCGAGGAAGATGACGTGCGGCGTCGGCGTCGGGGCGGAGTCGGGGCCGGGCGTCGGCCGACGTCGGGTGGGGTGGGGCGGGCGGGGCGGCGTGGGGCGGCTAGGCGGCTGCCGATGGCGGGTGGGGCGCTGCCGCGGGCGGGCGACGAGGAGGAGGTGCGTGGGGCGCCGGGGGATGTGCGTGGGGGCACGACGAGGCGAAGGGGAGGCGGCACGGCGAGGCGAAGGGGAGGGGGACGCCTCCTCGAAATTTGACGGAGGGAGAGTTGGACTGGTACAGTACATTAGGTTTTAGAGGACACCGCTCTGGAGGCCTAGAAACCCTAACTTACAGGCCCAAGAGGCTATACGGGCCGTTGCAAACAACCTTAAGTAATAAAGCTTGATGTTGATTATTAAAAAAAAGCACCCAAGCGATGCCCGCGCGTTAAGGGTGTTTGGTTCTAGGGAAAGTTTTAGTCCCGTCACATCGAATGAAAGAATGCTAATTAGAAATATTAAATATAGATTAATTACAAAATGCATTACATAAGTAAGGACTAATTTACAATACGAATCTATTAAGCCTAATTAATCCATGATTAGACAAATAATGCTACAGTAATAATTTGATAATCTCTACTACTAATAATTACAATTACGTCCGGGGGAACCGCGTCCACACCCTCCATCGCTCCACCGATCCCCCCTCCGACCGTCGAAATCCGATCCGATGGCCTGAGATCCTCTCTGTCCGCCCTGCGTCGGTCCTCCTGCGCTCTCCCCCGAAGCCCCGCAGCGTCGGACCCTAGGCCTCCTCCGCAAAACCCCCGCATCGTCTGCGCCGCCCCTCCCTCTACCTCTCCCTCCGCGTGCCGCATCCCTGCACCCTCCGCACCGCCCCTCCCTCTCCCTCTCCTCCGCGCTGCCCCTGCTCCGCCGGCTCACACCCACGCCGCCCCCTCCACCGGCTCGCACCCACGCCGTCCTCTCCGCCGGCGGCCCTCCCTGAGTAAGGCGGCGGTGACGAGGTTTTTGCTGCTCCCATACTGAGCGCAGCGGCGACGCGTCCGCAGCTCGTGGCCGTCCCGGATCGAGGAGGAGGAGGAGCCGAGGAGGAGGCAGCGCCTGTGGTGGCTGTGGCGGCGGTGTGAGCGGTAGCGCCATGAGGGGCGGCGGCGGGAGGAAGCCCTACGCGGCGCCGGACGGGGCGACGATCCCGGCCGCCTCCAGGAACATGGTGCAAAGCCTCAAGGACCTACGCAAGGATGAGGCGCCGAGATCGTCAGATCCGTCGGTAAGTGCTTCTTCGGATTTAGCCGCGTGAATCACAGCGTGTCACTTCATTAATACTTTGTTCGTATTGTTCAGAAAACTAAGGTTTTGTGCAATTTTTGTCATCTGCCTGCTGATTCGTGCTCATGATGCAGATTAGACTACAATCGATGGTTTTCTGTTTCTGAATTGAGGCTTGACGTTGCTGTAGATCAGTAAATGAGGTGAGTGCTCAGGTTTGTTAATTGAGTTCAAGGGTTTAGGGAGCCTACTGGTCTTGAAGGAAATGGAGCCTACTGGTCGCTATGGAGTCTTGGGATTGTTGTCTTAAATACCCAAGTTGGAGTAGTAAATATGCCAGCAATCCTTCCAAATATAGGAGTAGAAAACTAGCAAACTTGATTCAAATTTTAAAAAATAGTTTGATATATAGGTAAAGTAGAAAAAATAATATCTCTTGTATGGATCAAAGTTCTTTTCTTTGGATCGGATATGGCTTATTTGGAATTTTTGGGCTTGCAATTCATCAGCTTGGCCCCAACTGTTTGCTTTCCAATCTGTGTGAGTCAGGGGCTGCAGGTTTGTGGAGCTCGATTCTTTCACGAGCTTGTGGTCTAATCTGCTCAGTGCTGTAGCAGCAGATTGGCTTTTCTGCTCTGTACAGGTCGGCTTTTCTATGCTGATACAACATGATATTTGGTCTATTTCTTATTTCTTTCACAAGCGCGAGTAATCTTATCTGCGGCAACGTTTCATTTTCAGATCGGTAGCTGCATCTCGTGCTCCTCTCTGTGTTTCAGCTCGTGCAGGTAAGTAACAGGAACAACGATTGTCTGGGCATCAGGCAAGCAGCAGGCCGACATAGCTCAGTTCAACCTTGCAGCGTCAGGCTATTCTACCGTCCTTCAGCATCAATAGAAGGTGACCACTGACCATCTCTTGAGTTAGATTCGCAACAGCAGAACATTGTGTCCTTGTGAATGTAAAAACAAGACTAATGATTAGGCCATAATTGCCCGGACAGACCATGCCCAGTCCTACACTACGCAGACGACACACTGGTTGTATTATGCTGGTTGTTTTTTTACTGATGATGGGAGCGTTACTGCAGTCGTTTGTAGTTGCCTAAACTATGTGATTACTATCGTCTCATAATATGCTCATGAATCGGATATTTGTAATTGTTATAATAATAATTCATTCTATATATGCCAATGTCGGTGAAGAATGCTAGCTTAATATATGTCATTGACTGATTACCAATTGCTATAAGCACTAGGCAGTTAATTAAATCAATGGAGTATGACTCTCTGCATCCATGGGGATGTACTATATATCAGGGGCAGATGCACTCCTTCAATGTTAAATAACACCATTCTTGTTTCCTGATTTTGTTTTTCTGAGGAACCTGTTCAGTTACGACGGCTATGCATTTTGTTGTCAATAATATTATTGATTGCTTATTCACATGGCTTATGTACAAAATTACAAACCATCTGGCCATCTATATTTTTTTATTTTCTCCCTTGTAACCTCTTGTGATAACCTCTGTTGAAGCACTGATTGTACTACCTCCCACTCATCACCAGTCTGGAAATGAACCCGATCAAACTTTACATCCGACTGGCCTTAATTACTCCTTAAACATGTAGATTTAAGTGTCAAAATTTCTATTTGTTTCTTCAAGTATTTCATATTTTATCTGTTTTTGTTTAACAGCTGAGATTGTAATGTTTGATGGTCAAATTGCGGTACAAGGTGATCCAAGTCTTGCAGTTTTATGTCACTAGAGAAGAAGTGGAGAATGAGCTTATTTTGGCATAAGTTCTTCTGGAATTCTCTGATGTTGTTGAGCAACTTCTCAAGTAATTCTCTCTCTATTAAAGTTTATCTTTTCAACCACCATTTTTTCTGTTACACTATCTTATGTTAATGTTGATTGCATATGAATTTGTTTCCAATCTCGGTGGTTTCAGAAACATGACCGACAAAAGAACAACACTTGAGAATCTGGACCTGATCCTGTTATGTCTTGATGAAATTGTTGATGGAGGGTGAAACTTTATCTTACTATGTGATATTAAGGGTTCTTTCTTGTTCCTATGATTTTTGGAGTGAGGCATTGCTCTGAAATCACATGATCATCATCTCCCGTGTGCTCAAGTTTTGGAGTGAACCATGCAAATAGACTTCTATTAGGCCTCTATTCTATTTTGTAAATGGTTGCACTCAGTGGATAAAAGGTTTAGTAGTCTGGTGTTCTGTACTCCACCCATGCATCTAACAGTGTGGCACAATTTGATAAGTGAAACAATGGCTTTGTCTGCTAACAGCGTTAACGAGATAAATATTCTTTTCCCATTGTTTGTTTGGAACAGAACAAAAATGGGTTTCCACGTGTGGGAATAGTATATATTTGATTTTGAGGAGTGAGGTCTTGAATCCATGACTGTAGCTACCACAATCTTGTGCAGATAAGTTTAGCTATTGTACTGATAAATGATGCGAGTTCGTTTACAAACAGTACACTGCATCCAAAAAGAGCTTTGTTTACCACTGATTGTCTTGTACATGCAGTTCTATGATAAATGATGCCCTTTTTCTGTGCTAACTGATAAATACTAACACCTTAGCTCAGCTATCTCTATATAAATGCAGTTTTCTTTTGTTTTGGATGAAATCCATAACATTACCTAGATGGATGCATATGATAGCATTAATGAGGTGCATTCAGACTTTTAGAGTTAACAATAACCAATGATGCAACTGCTTTTGGTATTCCAATACTTCTCTGGCTTATTTAGGTGGTTCAGTTCACCTGAAGGGTGTATGACCTGTTGGAGTCACTGAGCCATTGAGGTGTGACAAAATGTGGATAATGTATATAATTGTATGAGATTCTCACAAGTTTAGGATGTACGTTTAAAAATAGGCTCATATGGTGGAATATACGTAATTCATATTCACAATGGGTGTTGCAGTCTGAGATACCCTCTGTTGCAGTAGTCATGAGAGTAATATATGGGTCACTTTATCTGCACAGCAAGGAACATGGGCATTGCATCTCATACTTGGCAATTTGAAGGTATCATCTAAAGTGTGGTTCTCATTCTCATAAAATGCGAGACACTGACAAGGGAAATTTGCTTACTGTAATAATTTTTTTGGTATTTATTTGGGCAGGCTACAGTCTGAAGAAGTGAGGCTGCAATGACTTCTATTATTAGCAGCATTCAGTAACATTTTGAGTACCATACCGTAATTTTATTTGAAGTGATATTGATATTCTTTGATGTTCTCTAGGCTGCCACTTCCAGTCAGATCACAACAATTCAGTTTTAATTTTTTACTATGTCCAGATGATAATTCTTTACTAAACCGATAGCTTAAAATAATTTAATTTGTAATTGATGTCTTGGGCCTCTTGGCACACAAAGAAATTATCGTAAACTACTTGCTGACAACGTGAAAATATATCTTAGTCAAATCACAGGGAAAAATATGTTAGATTATCTTATACCGTAGCCTAACTATCTATAGCTCCGATGAAACTGGAGGCTCATGGCAGAAATTGGGGGCTCATGACAGAAAATTAATAAGATTGGTCATGGCTGCTCATTTTTCTTAGGATTAAACTATCCATTCTACAACACATGGAGGCGCATAAAGTCAGATAGTGTTTATGTGGCTAACCTCCTTGAGAATGATGCCATCATTGTCAGCATGATGAATGAAAGTGACAACCTAATACGGATTCACGAATATCTATCCGTAAAGTACAACATTTGGTTTATGATATATCTATGCGCACACCCACGTGGTCGTTCAAATGTTCCATCAAATCTTAGATAGATCTTAGGACTTTATTGATTTACAATTTCAATAATTTATATGGAATTTATGGAAAACACAATTTGATATTTAGTGGCACCGCTACCGTTCAATTAATAACTTGCACTGTATATAAATTAATAGAGTCATAGCATATACAACAGAATCAACTACGGTTTTGTAGCCCATCATCCGTACCTTTGTGAAAAACAAAAGTATTGGCTTTCATGGACTTCGGTGTGACCCTACAACCGTTAAAATTGAATTTTTCGTGTGATTTATTTATTTTTGCTCCATGTATCGTAGCCGTAGCAACGCACATGCATTTACCTAGTTATATACTAATTATAGGTTAATTAGGCTTGTTAATTTCATCTCGCGGAGTAGATATGACTTATGTAATTAATTTTATAATTAGTTTATATTTAATGCTACTAATTGTTATTTATCGGAGGTACTGTCCCGATATCCGAACGCAGCGGCCGCGCAATCTTTCGCCAAATCATTGGCGGGCCGTGCGGTGCGGCCTGTAGGGCCCACCCTTCAGCGTCGGCACGCCTCAAGGAGTTGGGTACACTTACTGACAGTCTTCGGATGCGACTGACTTGTGGGTCTGGGCCCACACGTCAGTGAATCATCTGCGGAGCCGGCCACTGAAGTCGAGTCTCGCCCCACTCCTGCTCGTCCCTCGCCCTCTCTAAAACCCTGCAGCCCACTACCGTTCATCGTTTCAGAAATCAGAAAGGAGAAAAAAAAAACGCACAGACCCGGCCGTGTTCTCTCCTCCGGCCCTCCCTTCCCCTCCAAGGCTCCCCCACCCCGCACCTCCGGCCGGCCTCCCCCCGTTCCGAAACGAGAGGGGGGATCCGATGGAAATGCAGACCCCCAATACGCCGTGGTCGTCGAGGCCTCGCCGGGACAAGCCGCCGTCGATGCTCAGCCCTTCCTTCTCCCGCACGGCGTTTCCCGCCCCCGCCTCCGCCGCGGTCGCCGGCGCCGTCACCGAGCACCCCTGCGTACGTACGCCCCCCCCCCCCCCCCCCCCCCCCCCGCGTTATGCTGCCAGTGCGCGTGTGGCTTGTCTTCTTTTTCTTTTAATTTTATTTTATTACCCTCTCTCCCCCGTCCCCCCTTCCCTTCGCTGAGTCGGGTGAGTCCTGACGCGATTGAGTGCTGCGCGCGCGCGCCCGCCTGCATTTCTGGTTTTCAGGTGACGCTGTTGGAGTGGTGGCTGGAGAGACTGGAAGGAGACGACCAGAAGGTCGCCGTCGCGGGGGTATTTGAAAGGTGAGCATTTTTCTTCACAACCAAAGGGGGTGGGGGGAGGGGGAGGAGTCCCCTTTGTGTGTCTGTCTGGCTGATGCCTGTGTTTCACTGAAGATCCGGGCTGATTGGTTGGTTGGGCTTGTCCTTGGCTCAAGCTGATTCTAGAAATCGGATATCTGTGCTCTTTGGCTGTACATTTTATCCTTGCGGATTAGAGGGTGATTAATGCCTTGATTGAAGCACGGTTTAACTTTTAGAAATTCACTGTATTTAACCATGCTCTGAAGTTGGCTGCTTTTCTTCTTCAAAGAGTGAGGCTTTGATTCTTTCTTTCGCTGATAAAAACAGCTATCTGTTGCCCGCTTCTGACAGGAACCAAACGATCGAGGAATTCGATCCTTCACCCATTGCAAAGCGCCACGAGCCTTGTGTTCTTGAAACCGAAAATGGCGTTGTACTTCACATCTGTGGTTCACTCAATATTTCGCGAATGCGCAGCAACGGTTATTCTAGTAAGGTATGTCATCCTGTTGTGTTTATTGTTTAATGCACCGGTTGAATGTGCATCTGGCCAATTTTTTAAGTGAATGCTATATCAAAATCACTTTCTATCATTTGCTTTCCCATCTATCCTGTGATACCATTTTTGTATTCCTATGGAAAACTTACCGAGTTATTCTAGATTCGAGCAATATCTACTATCTAGAAAACATCTACAAAATTTTTTGTCTTGTTGATAACTTCGGTATCCGTGTTCAAACTGATCATTCGGCATGCACTGCTCTCATGAATGCCTTGGTCTTGGCTGCGAACTATGCATGCAGGTCTGTGAAATGTTCATCATCGGATTTCCACAGTGGTGGGAAAGTTGCAACCTGCTTTATCCCAAGGAGACGAGCTCACACACAGGGTGTCAACCAACCTCTTCTAACACCAGCCAAGTCAGAAGAGGATTCAGCTCAATTTTATTTGGAGAAATTTCAGCTGGGTCAACGTCTTCATTCATATGGATCATCTTTGCTCAGCAAACTTCTTGACAATGCTCAAAGTTGTTCAAGAAAAAACAGTGTTAATAGTTTCTCAGACAGTGATGCTGCCTTCGAAAAATCTTCGTGTTTGTCAGATGGAACACCACGATTTGAGGAATACAATTCTGATGGTGATATTTCAACGAATGAAAATGCTGCCGCCACACATGATGATGGAGAAAGACATGAAGCTGTATGTAATGAGGTGGATAATGTGGAAACACACTTGACTTCAGGCAGAGCTTTAAGAGAAAGAGATGGTGATGACATTGATACTAATGCATCTTTGTTGCACACAGTGGAGTGTGCTAATGATGCTGGTAATGAAGAGGCACACAAAGCTCCACCCACAAGTACATGTAAGAGCATATTGTTAAGATGCCGCGCACATTTTCTGCTAAAAATATTTCATTTCACCAGTGTTTCTAATAAGATGTTTGTTTCCCCTTGTTTTAGGTGATCAGAGAACTCCAGTGGTTTCATTGAAGACTCCAGGTTCTCGGAAAAAAACTCAGCACATAACACCAAGTAAGAAGGCAGCAGTAGACGAAGAAATGCCAAATTGTGTTGATGATATTCCAACAAATGAAGATGCTGCTGCTTCAAATGATGGTGGAGAAGAAAGAGACGAAGTTGTATGTAATGAAATGGACAGTGTCGAAATAGACTTGACTGCTGGCAGAGCTTTAGGAGAAAGAGGTAATGGTGGTGTTGAAACTAATGCATCTTTAGTGCTCACAGAGGAGTGTGCTAATAATGCTGGTAATGAAGAGTCAGACAATGCTCCACCCACAAGTGAAAGAGGTCATGATGACATTATTACTAATGTTTCTTTAGCTCCTACAGTGGAATGTACTAATGATGATGTGAATGAAGGGGTAGACAATGCTTCACTCTTAGGTACGTATAACTGTTTGACAGCAGATATTTTCTCCTACAAATTCACTGATGTTTCTAATAGAGTTTTTTTTTCCTGTGACTTAGGTTGTAAAAAAACTCCAGTGGTTTCTTTGAAGAGTCGAGGTTGCCAGGAAAAATGTCAACACACACCTTCAAATGCGAAGGTAATATCAGAACAAGATATGCCACCTTCAATTTACCTTAAAATACTGCTCCATATAAAGTGTCAAAATCATTGTTTGAACTTTATTTCTCTAATGCAATTTGGACATACCGGTACATACAAAGGAGCTGTTTGGCACAGATTGCTTGGCTTATTCACAGATTAAGCAGAACTGTCCAAATGGCAGGATCCAGCAGTAGCTTATCAGCCAGCAGATTCCAGGAATGAACTCTCTTGAATCTGCTTTTCACCAGCTTTTGCATAAAAGGGTTTCTGCACGATCACAAGCTATGCCAAAGAAGGCCAAAGTAGTATTATGTTGGATGGTTATTTGATGAAATCAAAACATAGATATAACCGTGATAAGTGTAATAGCTATACTAACCTAATGATAGATCTTTAAACAAAAGCATTATCATGTATAATCAACAGTTCAGCGTAAAGGATCATCTTTATTGAGCCACTTCAAAATTTTAGCTCAACAACTTCAGTGTTGCATCCCTTATGTTTATAGATAAATCATTTGCACATCACACAATCTTTGTAGCAGTACTGCATTAGTACTTCGGACTAAGCAGATTCCAGTTATGTGTACATCTTTATGTAGCAACATGATTCCACATTAATATCAAAGAACATCATTAAGGAATTACCTTGATTGGTATAAACCTCACATATAGATATGTAAAACCACTAATTATGGTCTACGGAATCTTGAGCAATGCTAGCTAAGAGGCATCTCAGTATTTTATATGTCCATGACTTGGTATACTATCTGTGTTACTCATGGTGACAGGTTCTTATTGAGCATATTTCAGCTTGTTATCCTATTTGCGTTACTCGTTGTCTATATGCATGTATAAGAAGTTGATTGATCTGTGCCTTGGAAAGCAGCCTTCAGGCCCGCCAAAGAAGCAAAAATCTGCACTTGAAAAGTTGCAGGGTCCTAAAAGATCTCCATTGACTAGCCCAGTTGCATATGTAAGTGCAATAGTTCATTTTTTTTTTGTCGCAAAGAATTTCAGAAATTTAACAACTACAAGCATTAGCTTTTTGCAGTTGTAACTTACTGACAGCATATAGATCTATAATGCTCCTGTTTGGTTTGTGGAATCGAACTGGATGAATTGTATCGAGGCACCAATTTGATTCCATGTGGAAACAGAAATGGGTTCCAATGCAATCATTTTGTTTGGTTAGCCGTGGAATCATGTAAAATCGAAATTTGACCAGATCAATTCCAGCTGCTGTTTAGTTGCTTGCCCTGAGAAATCCAATCTCACAAAGGATAGCTTGCTGTTTTGCCACCAGTCCTTCGACGTGAAACAGCACTGCCGTGCCATGCACATGCTAGAGTGGGAGTGGCATGCAGGCATAGAAGGTTGGAGACAGGTGGTCTCCCTGGCATGCTCCACCATAACTCTTTGTCAGTGTTGTCTCACTCCTCAATAATGATCTGACCTCGCTCCAATAGCTCTGCATTGGCTCACTACCAGATGTTGTGAACGCCTTTGTGGGCTGTACCTATCAGCGCCGGCGCAAAAGAAGCAGGCGCCAGGCTCCACAATAAGCTCCTAAAGTTTAGGCAGTTGTTTAGCAGATTGGATGTTAGCAGTTAGTTGTTTAGTTCAGTTTGTTAGTGATTGGTTAGCTGGCTTAGGTGAGCCGTGTACGCAGAGATTGAGTCAAGAAAGCTCAGAGCCTCTTCCGAGGACGAGCTGACCTGATCTCTGCCATTGTCTCCAGATCAATGAAGCTATCATCCCCTGCCCATATCATCTTGGTATATTAACCAAAATCCACACCCACCACACAATCTCTCACTGGGTCCGTACCCAATTCTGCAACCCAAACGGGGCCTAATTATTTTGCTTCAGATCTGTGGAAAAAGTGTCCTTATGTTTCAAGTACAGATTTTTGTGACATTTACTTGAAGTTTAAAAACTTATATTTTGACCTCACGTTGGAAACATTTATTATGACGTAGCATGAGATCGATATTTATATGTGTATTCATTGCGATGTTCCTGAATCACTTTAGGCCCATGATTCTCCGCTCACTCGTAGGAGGGCCACATCATTGTCAATGTCCACACCTGAAGCTCTCAAACTGAAAAGAACCAGATCGGGTATGTCTTTTGTTGT
Organism: Echinochloa phyllopogon; assembly: GCA_033239725.1. NCBI lineage: Eukaryota > Viridiplantae > Streptophyta > Magnoliopsida > Poales > Poaceae > Echinochloa > Echinochloa phyllopogon. The sequence continues at coordinate 21,032,557 of BTCW01000016.1, forward strand.
TTGAATCTGTAGCTTCATATCATATATTCATGGGTTAATTAGATATATACCATTGCAATTGTCGCGGTTCGGAGATATACCATTACAATTCACGATATCGTAAACATGCCATTATGATTCTCCAACAATCTGAGATATGCCACTACTTACCCCTTCGATGTATTTCTTAGATTTTTTGGACCAAATTACCCTCATCTTCATCCTTGTGCCCCTATGTTCCTGCACGCCGGCGCCCCGCGCCGCCTCCCATGCCGGCGTCCGACGCCCCCGCGCCGCCCTGTCCCGTGCCCTCCCACGCCGGCGTCCGCGCGCGGCCTATCCCGTCCAGCGCCGCCCCATCCGGCGCCTTCGCGTCGGGGGCCGCACCGCCCCGCCGCCCGTCGCCACGTGATGTGCCGCGCCATCTGTGCCTCTGCTCGGTGCTTCCCCACGCCGCCAAGCCCCATTGGTGGCACTACTGCTCCGGTCGTTCGCAAAGGAGGTGGCCGGCCAGTGGTGCTGCTATGCTATGCGAAAATCAGAGGAAAGTGACAGAAATCGAAACAGGCAAGCGCTTCTTTCTTGTTTGCTCGGTGGAAAGAAATAGGAGAGTTATTAGATGTTGTTTTACTTGCCAACAAAGGATGGAGAGTTAGTGTGTGCTGCTTGGATTGAATGTGGTGATGGGGCGCAACAGGAGAGAGAGAGGAGGGAGCAGATCAGCTCGGCCTCCAGCTCGTCCAAGACGAGGAAAACCACCTAAATTGGCCATAGACGAGCGGATCAGCGAGCAGCGCGGCTAACACAGACAATTGGTGGGGCAAGCAGCACGACGAACTTGGGCAGGGGACATCGCGACCATGGCCGGGCAGCGTGCTGGGTGGAGAAGATGAACTGTAGAGTGGAATGAAAGACAGGGGCAGTTTGGTCTAAAAAAATAATAGAATGCAGTGAAAGGGTACGTAATGGCATATCTTTGATATTTGGGAATTTATAATGGCACGTTTACAATATAGTGAATTGTAATGGTATATCTCTGAACCGCGATAGTTGCAATGGCATATATCCAATTAACCTATATCCATTGTACTAAAGAAATTGAAATTCTATTTCAGGTCGTGTAGTAGTGCCCAGTTTGGACGCAGGATGCCAAAGGATTGTGTATGACATTGTTAGTATTTTTTAATGTTTTCTAATGTTGTCCAAGATTAGCTACTTAAACAACCCCTGTAATATGACGGTTTACCTTACAACCCTGTAAGTTGAGCCAAAAGAAGTAATGTGCAGCGAGTGAAGTAGAGGTATAAACCAAGCATTATAGTTGTTTAACTAAGATGCCTGCCCAGTAATATAATTTTCAAAGTTTAGTGGGACATGGATGTGCCCATTAAAGTTTTCTCATCAGCAACAAAAAAAATTTGTTATTGCGATGCCATTTTTATTTTCTCAATGTTACAATCCCAATGAAGTCAAGGTAGTTGGCGAACTCAGGGCATAAGCCTAGCAGCCCGCAACCTGCTTCCTGATCTTGTGAAATTGATTCCTGTCTGGAGCCCTTCCATGTGCTTAGTGTCTCATCAAGTGCCTTTTCTTGTAGGATGGCACAATTACTGGCGTTATCGGCCTCGATTCGCCGCCACCCAGAGGTCTGTTCTGGATGTCATTGTTTTATCTTAGGGTCTTCAAGGTTGTGTTTTTTTCAGATTTGGCGAGGGTGACGTCCTATCTAGTTTTTGTTGTGATGTGGCCTTTGCTGCCTGCAGATAGCAAGTTGAAGACTTACACAAGGAAGAAGAGAATGGCTGATCTAGATTCACCACCACCAGCCAAAGGTCTGTTCTGAACCTCCCGTTGTTTCTTTCATTCTAGGGTTTCCAAGAGCGTGCTCTTCCATGTGCTCTTCTATGTTTTGTGAGAACCCTTATGAAGTTTTCATGTCATGACGTGTGGGTCCTTTGCTGGATGCAGGCAGCGAGTTGAAAACCTATGCGAGGAGGAAGAAGAGCAGGGCTGCATGAGCATCATCCAGAAAGAAATCGCTGCTAAATCATGCGACGCTAACCAACTTGATGCTGACTGGGAGCTGGTTGGATTTTGGGTGTATGTTTGCGCCAAGAGCTGTGGTGGTGTTAATTCTCGGTAGTGATCTGCTATGTAAATGCTGTCTCAAACGCTGATCCGGGCCGTTGGTAGCTTGGTATGGTGTCTGAAGGCTTTGAACTATTGAGCTTTTGTGTAGCCAGCGGCCAGTGCCACCGTCACCTTTTGCCGCACGGTCTGGAACTGTGGTAGCCTCTCATGTCACTCCCCTCCTGGCGTTCCGAACCTTGATCGCCTGACTAATGATGAGTGATGACTAATGACACGAGCACTGTGTGTGGGCCTGGACGTCAATTTCTGCTGCGTGCTCGGGATTGTTTGTTTAACCGGCGAGCGCAGAGGAGATCCAAGCTGCCTCTACCTCGCTTCTGATTACGTTAAGTCTAACTTGCGACGATGGTGGCCGGGGAGGCAGGGACCCCCGCTGGGCGGTGCCGGCGGCGTGCGACGAGGACGATGGAAGCCGAGGAGCGACGGTGGGTCCTTAAGCTCAACGGGTTCGCATGCTCTGTGTTGGTGGGCGGAGGCGGCACTGGACGGAGGAGGAAGAAGACTGGTGCCGTCGGCGGGTCGCGCGTTTCCCTTCTGCGCGTCGCGTGTTAGCCGAGTCCTCCTTGTTTGTTAAGGCATGGCTATTATATCAGAATCCTGAAACAATTGCGTTTTTTCTCTATATAAAATGTCATCGGGCCATGGGTCGACGGGGCTCCTATCTGACTTGCGCAAGTCACATAGGAGCGTTGGCTTTGAGGGCCATAAAGCCCCATCTTCCACCTCCTTCCTCGCGCGCCGCCGCCGCCGCCCCCTCCAACCCCCCCCCTGGTCGGCGGCTGCCGCGCCGCCCGGCCACCGTCCGCACCGACCCCACCCTTCCTAACCCGATGGCCTCACCGGCCACCACTGCCCCCCCTCCCGCGCCGCCTTGCCTCCGCCGCCAGCCGAGCCATTTGAAAGCAATCCCTAAACTTAGTTTTGGTAATTAATGACAATCATGGTCGACTAACAATTTTATTGAGATATGAGAATAGGTTAGTCCTCGGGATATGATGAGCCCTAGAAGTGTGCTATGACTATGTGTGGGATGCTATGAAGTCAAACAAGCTCAAGGCAAAGGTATAAGATAGGGCCTTTCGATTTTACTGGTCAAGCTGAAAGGACCTTGATGTCACCTAGAGGGGGGGTGAATAGGTGAATCTGCAAATTACAAACTTTTTCACACAATCAGTACAACAGAAACCGGTCAGACCGGTTTCCAAAACCGGTCAGACCGCTTAAAGCGGTCAGACCGCTTTGGAGAAGCGGTCAGACCGGTTTTCAACAGAGAAAACCGATTATGTGAATTAACCCCCTCTACGAGTTCTAGCACAAACCAAACTTGATGATGGGCTCTTGTAGATGATATCAAGCAGGTCCACTAAGTCCCTGCACACAATTAGAGCACACCCAAGTAGATCGAAGCGGAAGCGAATTCAAATGCTAGAAATGAACTTGTGAAGGTAAACAAGAGACAAAGATATGTTTTCCCGAAGTTCGGACCTCACCGCTGCCACTAAGGCTGTCACAAAGACACGATGAGTCCTAGTCTCCGTTGAGGGCCTACGAAAGGCGGGCTTATCCACTCCAATCCACTTTCCTCGGTATCACTAGCTTTTGACCATTTTCCACGAAGGAGGCAAGGCCAGCCTTTACAACCAATCCGTGGCTTACCACACACGAGGTAGCTCACCGGCGACGCCTAGCCGTCTAGGAGGATCACCTCCAAGAGTAACAAATGCTCCAATGGATGCTTGGCTTCACCGGAAGTGCTCAACACTAAGGATACGCTCACTATAACTGACATGAACTATCACTTGCTATCTATTGCTCACAACACATACATCCCTCAACCCAAATCCAATGATATGATCAAAATCAATCAACTCTCACAAAGAGAGGCTTGGGGAGAGCTTGCTGGTGCTTGGAACAGCCCTAGGCGTGTTAGAGTGGAATGGCAACCAGCACCCCTCAAAGGAGAGGGGTATGGGGTATAAATACCCCACACAACCAAAACTAGCCGTTATAGCCGTTGGAAACCGGTCAGACCGGATTCCCAAACCGGTCAGACCGGTTTACGAACTATACTAGCCGTTACACCTGTCAGGGCCCCAAACCGGTCAGACCGGTTTCCCAAACCGGTCAGACCGGTTTGAGTGGGCTGAGCCCCCAAAGCCCAAAAGCGGTCAGACCGCTTTCCCAAACCGGTCAGACCGGTTTGGGTGGGCAAAGCACCCTAAGTCCCTAAAGGACTTCTCTCCAAAGGTTATCTTATTTGGGTTGATCTATTGAGCACTTTTTGGTGTATGCCAAGACAACTAATGTTGCATCCCTCTTTATAGTACGGCATTCCTAAACTCAAGATTAAAACAATAAATGTAAACTACCACTTGAGCTTGTAGATCTTCATTGATGCCATACTTGATCATTATCACCTTGAGGGCTTCAACATTTCATGTCTTGTTGAGCAAATCCAATGTTGAGCTTCATGACTTAGAATTTTCATTGCATGAACAATTCATAAGCCATTCCATCATATGATCAATAAAAGATTAGATGCTTCGCATTGCTTCACTTGACATGACTTGATTTACGTATAGAACCCAAGCTAAGATGCTAGACCTTTCCACTAACAAAGTACCTCGGCTACAAGACCAACTTGCCCTTCACCTTGTAAGGAACGTCACTCCCATCTAGCTTGATCCTATCCGTCCTCTCTTGTCAATTTAAGCTTCGCTTTGCATTGCATCATCAATAAATAACACATTGAAATCCATGTCTTTGATTTGCTTGAATATCTTCTTTGGTAGATAATCTTGTCCATAGGCATCAATGTACTTGAGACCATATACTAATCAATAGAATCATGTCTCACTTTGAATGTATCCATTGTTATGGAACAAGCCCAAAGAAACTTCAAATTTCTTCACATGTTCTATCCCAAAACCTTTGACAAGTATCTTATTTATGAGACCAACCAATTTACTTATGTCCATGTCTCATTTGTCACTATCACACACTTGTCATTTGTATTGCTTACATGGGATGATTAACACATGTTTGCTTTCTTCATTATTTTCTACTCATATACTTAAGCAAACAAGTTAAATGACTAATCATGTTGTCATCCAAAATCACCAAAACATATAAGTGCCTAGATGCACTTTCAATCTCCCCCTTTTTGGTGATTGATGACAACATGATTAAAGCTTACAAAAAGATATGAAATTTAAGCTCTAGATGACTAAGATATATGATGAGCTCCCCCTCAATATGTGCATTGAATAGAATTTCAAAAATTCGGCCTCAAATGCCAAATTCACATATAATCAATAAAAATGAGAGCTCCCCCTATATCTTAGCATCCATCATGTGCAACAAGTGTGTGTGACATTATAAAACAATGTGTGATGTATATGACATGTATAGCACTCAATAAAACAAGAGAATTACATATGCTTGCTGTCACGGGTCAAACCGGTCAGACCGGTTTGGGAAACCGGTCAGACCGGTTTCACCCCGCTGCCATGGGCCAAACCGGTCAGACCGGTTTGGGAAACCGGTCAGACCGGTTTCACCCAGACAGAAGCATATGTGAAACAACATTGCATCAAACAATACATGAATATCATATTAGCAAATGGTCACTTAGAATATAAAACAAGGTTCAACACACAGTAGCACACATTACAAGTTCTCAAGTCCACAAAGAGATAAAGATCAAATTTATTACAATTCAAATGACTACAAGATCAACTAGATAAGCTTTAATGCATTCTTCTCCCCCTTTGTCATCAATCATCCATAAAGGGCCTGGAGAAGCTTGTAGTCATGCTCCCATCATGCATCCACTCCTTGCCGCTAGAAAGTCGGGCTGTGATCATCTGACGAAGAAGATGTAGTCCAATGAAAACCTTCACTCAAGAGAATGTGTATGTGTGATAAAATGGAGTGATTCGGATGTGCTAGCCATGGAACTAAGATAAAGATGTGCTAGGCATACCATGACTAGGAGCAGAAGTAGGTCCAAAAAGAGAAGCTGCTGCCTGTGATGCAAAATCTCCAGGAGATGGAGATGGTGCACTCGAAAACTGAACTCCCGCCATAGATGAACCGATGCCACCATATGCATATGACGAAGAAGGAAGTGTAGCTGCTGCATAAGATGGACCAGGCGGTGCAAATCCAAAAGAAGAACCAAACAAATCACCCTCTGAAGTGGGTATGTAAGGCATGGTTCCTGGAGCACCAACTGACTGTGAAGGTGGTGGCGGAGGCTGCGAGCTTGATCCAACATGTCCATATCCAAATATATCACCGTACTCCTCAAAGTATCCCGCACTCATGTGATCTGTCATAATGTCTCTAAGTGGAGGAATCTCTGGTAACTCAAGCGGTGGTGAAATAGGAGATGGTGGATCGTTTGGACTCAAAACGGCACGCAGTTTCTTGAACTCATCACGAGTCTTCTTATTTTCAATCCTCTGCTGCCTAATGTCAACTTGGACATCCCTTTGGCCTTTACAAATGCCTGTGAACATAGAGATGAACTTCCATATGGGAGAGGTATGTCCTGCTGACCGAGTCCCGCTGCCAGACCCAAACCGGTCAGACCGGTTTGCAGAACCGGTCAGACCGGTTCTGGCCTGCAGCGGAGTCTGCTGCTGTGGCTGCTGCTCTTGATCACCGCCGGCTGCCGCATCTGCATCTGCTGGTTGAGGAGAAGGCATTCTGAACTTGTGTGGCACAGGAGGATGTATTGGCTTGTGTTGGGTATCCTTTTGAATCTTCAAACTTGTAACCCTCTCAATAATAAACATGATGAATGGGCTATAGGCACAAATTTTCTGAGGACTCTCAGAAATAGACTTGATCTCATGCCAAATGAAGTCAGCAACACTGAATGGAGGTGTCTCCTCTCCAATCCTCAGATAGTACATCAAATTTCTCATAAAAAGCAAAATATCCGAAGTGTTGCCATCTCTAGGTGTGAGTGTCTTTCTTAGCAATCTATAAAGTGTCCCATAATATGTGTAAAGACCACTCACCTTTCCCCAACTGCCATTTTGATCTCTTGGATACATGAATTTGATTTCAGATGGTTCCATAACTCCTCGATCATGTATCCGGACAGTGTCATCACTTTCATGTCCAACTCTAAGAATGGAAGCAAAATCAGAATAAGTGACATGATAGCGCTGACCCTCTGTCATCCAGTGCATGGCTCTTTCTTGTGTACCATCCTCTTGCTCATAGTAACCAAAAAACACAGTAGCATAGAACTGAGCAATGACTTCCTTGTTCCAACTATGCTTGAAGCCCATGAGATGCTTTATCCTCTTTTCTGAACATACTCTGATGATCTCATTAAAGACTGGGTTGTCATGCTTTCTCATATAATTCCAATCCACGTACTGTGCATCTGATGTGATTTTGGTCTTCTTCATGATAGTTGTGGCATAGAAATCCTGCTGAAAAAGAGTCCAAAACCGGTAGTCGGTCGCTGTCCTATCCACACCAAGTGGACTAGTCCTCCTCAACCTCCTAACCACATCAGTCATCCCACTGGCAAGATAATCAGTAACTCTCCTGCTAGCTGGGCCAGTGGGTCGGCAAATCTCAAGCACAAGAGGGGCATTTTCATCAATATCATCATCAGCCACCTCATCCTCATAATCATCTGCTGCCATCTCCTCATCAACATCAGCGTCCGCCGGCTGACCATGGCGGTACTCAACCCTGAAACTCTCATCCTCAACTTCATCATCAGTGGAATTTCCCACAACATCCACCTCCTCTATCTCCTGATCTGCTGCGGCTGCCCTCTTTGGCCTCCTAGGCCTCAAATCTCTTCCCGAGCTACTTCCTCCGGGTGCATCAAACTTGCTCTTCTTAATTCTCTCGGCATGTGATCCTTTAGGCATCTTCACTGTCCTTCCTGGGTCCACAAAGTGACACACAAAGTATCAATACCCAGGAGATAATTGATCAAAAGATTTGAATGGATAGAGCACATTCAACAAGATTTGATCCAACTCAGCACAAAACCGGTCAGACCGGTTATCCAAACCGGTCAGACCGCTTTTGGTCTGAGCTGGGCCAACTCGAGTTGATGATCAAAAAGGACAGATAAAAGTGATATAATTGCCCAGAAATAGATTAGATAAAGTATGGAATTGATAGAGAGCACCAAACAAGTTTTGGGTCAGCCCTGGGCCAAACCGGTCAGACCGGTTCTGGGAACCGGTCAGACCGCTTTTGCCTGGGCTGAACCAAAACAAGTTTGGGATCAATCTGGACAGCTTATGATCAGGAATTTGAACAAATATTGCAATTCAAGCTATCCCTAGTCCATATGTGAGCCAACACGGTGCAGAACAGGAACTTGGGCCCTCACTGCCCAAACCGGTCAGACCGGTTTGCCAAACTGGTCAGACCGCTTTGCGCAGTGAGGGTGCAAATCCTTGTTGCGCAAAATGTAGCCAACCAATTCAATCCATCTCTTAGGGATAGATTCCTAGACATGCCAGAATATGTTCTACCAAAGGGTTTTGAGAGATATTCTTTGAGCTCATAGATCGGGCGATGGAAAGATTTGAATACCTTTGAGAGCCAAGAACTCGAGAGAGATGAAGATTTGAGTGCACAACTTGATGGGGAATCCAATCAATAGCCTTGGGGCACTCCAATCCCAAAGAGAAATCAACTTTTCCTTGGATGAAACTCCAAATCGCCAAGGGGGCGCCTTCTCACGGTGAAGAACAGGAGAGAGAGAGAGGATATGAGATGAATGGGTATGGTAGGAGAGAGGGAATCACGGGTAGGCAGTAAAAACGAGTGGCCCACCTCCCTGGGCCAAACCGGTCAGACCGGTTTGGGAAACCGGTCAGACCGGTTTCTCACAGGGAGTTGGGTTCTGCCAGAAACATCGGATCTTCCGGGAATTTGTCGGATCTTCTGATGATTTTCGGATCTTCCGGGAATTAGTCGGATCTTCTGAGCCAGAGCCAACTCGAGACAGAGCTACTCGGAACTTCCTGTCGGATCATCCGTCGCAAAGTCGGATCTTGCTTTAAAACTGTTCCAAGACAAGCTCCTTTGAACTTAGAAACCATTATGGTGAAATTTGGCCTTCAAAAAAATCCAAAAATTTCCACAGAAAGCTTCACTCAGCTGCTTGGGCCCAAACCGGTCAGACCGGTTTGGGGAACCGGTCAGACCGGTTTGCCCCAGGCAGCTAAGCCTAGTCCAAAATGGTGGAAATGAGATCCAAAACTTGTTTACTTGATCTGAGAGTGTTTGTGATAAGAATGTTCTTCAACTTCTCAAGATTTTGTCCATAGAAATGATAAGATTTCCAATAAATCAAATTTCTTTCGTTTCTTCCGAAAGAACTGGGAGACAAAAGATAGATAAAGGATTTTAAGGACTTGAGAGAAATCTCACTATTTGTGACTAGCCATCAATCAAGCAAGTTTAACAATAGTCACAAATAGATTGACAAAGGTCAAAAGACCAAAGACACAAAGATTTTCAAAAATCACACAACTTAGCATGCTAGTTGGATTTTTCAAAAACTATCCTATGTCACACAAGCACATGCACGTATATTAAGCACACAACGACATTAACATACTTAGCTTGCACCATTCACCAAGAAGATGTTAACTAAATATATAATGGACGCATGAGAGCTTAATACATTTGCATGTACATGCACACACTAGCATGACAAGGGCCTAGATGCACAAGGTAAAAACTAGTTCATAGAAAACATACCTTGGCCTCTAGTAGAATGTGTTGTGCAATATTATCAATTTTGTCATATGAAATTTTCTCATGATATAAACCAATTGATCAACATAGAGAGAAAACGTTAATGTGCACAACACATGATTTTATAATCAATGACTTTGAAATAAAGCATGAAAGACATAGGTCATTAATCATGAAGTTACACAATATAGATCAAATTCCTTATTTTAGTGCTTTTGAGATTAGCAAGGATTCATATGCACTAATATTGAAAGATTAAACCATTTAAGGAATTTAATGCTATATTATGTTGAGTTGACAAACTATAAATCAAGATCAAGATTCATGAAGAGAATGACTATAGTGTTACCGTCATGAATCACAAGATAAGTTGACAACTCCAATTGAGAGAAGTATTCTCTCACCATTGAGACTACAAGTTCACTAAAAGAAAATGTTAGTCTCAAGGACACAAATATTGAAATAATCTCCCCCTAGATATGTGCATCATATGTAGACAATATGAGACATGCACTTTGCCTTGTGAATGACATGGAGGGGATTAATTCAATAAATGGTCAAGTCACACAAAAATTAATTATGCCAAGCAATTACACAAAATGAAGTATTAATATGGATAGCATATGCCAAGAATGAGAAATTTATGAAATGAAATACTTGGATCTTTATTTCTCACTCAAATGGTCAAGTTCCAACACCCTGAGCCAAACCGGTCAGACCGGTTTGGGAAACCGGTTAGACCGGTTTCACTCAGGCAGAGGCGGCCAAACCGGTCAGACCGGTTTGGCAAACCGGTCAGACCGGTTTTGCCTCGGATCTTCCGATAGATCATCCGGCCTGATGGAGTACAGCACAGAGCCACCCGGATCATCTGGTCGGATCTTCCGGCCTCAGTGTCGGATCTTGTGTGGTATGCCCTGAAAATGATACAAATTTGCTCCACAAAAGAGCAATTAAACATACCACATTTCATATGCTTAAAATTTTAATCAAACACTTCATTTAACAGGAATGTGCTAAAGTTGCAGTTGCCTGGGCCAAACCGGTCAGACCGGTTTGGCAAACCGGTCAGACCGGTTTTGCCAGGCTTGTACCAATTGGCGTGGATTTCCGATGTTGATTCAAATTTCGTCGGAACTTAATCCACTGCAACTAAACACAATATTGCTCTACTAGAGAGCCATTAAAAACATCACATGGCATATATATGAATTGAATTCAAGAAATTTAGTCTAAGTCACTATCAAGTGTCACAAGTTAAACACTTAGAAACACTTGATCCTACAAAAGGTACTAGTGACTTAAACTTTATCAATTTAAGCACAAAGTGACCGAGATGACATTGGGTGTAGAGTATCGAGCGGAAGCAACTTTTCTTGGCTTGCTAGTTGATCATTGAAGATTGTCATTCAGGCCAAGCTACCAATGCATCTCATCGTCCCTACAATCTCATCAAGCACACTTTGGTACCCAACTCGTGTTGGGTCCGATGTTGTTAGTCCAAATTTGCTTGGGAACCCAAAATGCTCTTGTGCCACACTTTGGTGAACCAATCACCTTGGAAGCACAAGGGGCATTTGGAGAGTTTCCAAGCTTCACATGTATAGAATGGACGATGTCGGGTTTAATAGTTTTACCATTAGGACAATCATTACCAAGATGTCCTTTTTCCCGACATGTGTAGCATGTCTTGTGCTTGATGTTGGTTACCATCTTCTTGTGTTGCTCGGTAACCAATTTTTGCTTGTGCTTTGCTTGTGCCTTGAGAAATCCTTTGTTAAGTTTGATTTGGGGCTTCTCTTGGTGAAGTCCCCCGTTGCTTGGACATGAAGCAACTTGATGCCCTTTCTCAAGGCAACCAAAGCATCTTCTCTTCTCCAAATTTCTTTGTCTTTTGGAGAGAGTTGGCTTGCTTTCTTTTCTTTGATCTTGGCTTGTGTTGTCACAAGACTCTACACACACTTCATCATACCAAGATCGTTTTGCTTGAAAGCAACATGGGTTAGCACGTGACAAATTATATTGAATTGAAGAGCATGTGCAAATATGTGTTTGAGATTCAATAGATTTTAATGAAGCAACCATAATCTCATGAGCAATATCTAAAGAAGCATATGATTCTACAAGTTCTTCATGAGAACACAAGAGTTCATCATGAGTCACTTGTAGCATCTCATGCTTGCTAGCAATTAATTCCAAGTTTAGCTTGAGCATTTTATTTTCTTTTTCTATGGAAGCCAATTTAAGTGCATCACAAGCATAATCATCAACAATTGCATCATACTTACAAACCAAAGCGGCGTTTGAAAGTTTGACTTCCTCAAGCTCTTTGATGAGAGCTTGGATAGTCTCATCCTTTGAGTTTTCCGCCTTCTCTTCTTCTTTGGACTTGTTAAGCATGAGTACCTCATCTTTGGACGATGATGTAGCTTGTGAGCTTGATACTTTGCTTGCGCGGCGTCGGCCTCCCTTCTTGTGGCCAATTGTGCCCTTCCTGCCCAAACCGGTCAGACCGGTTTCTGCAGGGAGGTGCCAATTGAGCCAACTTGCTCTTGTGGCTCCACGGTGGTTGCCACATGAGGCTTGGTGCATGTGTTTGTTGATGTTGTGCACTCCTCATGTGACTCGTCTCTTGTTTGGTCTTGTGTGTCGCTTTTGATGTTGGAGTATAGCTTCTCAATTCGAGCCCAAATGAGATGAGCATCGAATAGAGTTGCTTCATCTTCTAGAATCTTTTCTCTAACTTCATCACTCACAACATCAAATAAGAAGTTAGCGACATGAGAATTGAGTTGAAAGCAATTCATTTCGTCCTCGGTTGGATTGGAAACGCTCCAATCAACATTCGGACGATCAATGCCTTCAACTACAATCCTCTCAAGAATAGGACTCATAGTCCTAAGATCATTAAGCACATTACAAGACCAAATTGAATAATTTGAGCCGTCACTAGCTAGTGGCTCATATGTTACCTCACAAGTGGTCGACATCTTTCCTCACGGCGGTTAAGCTTGGATGTGAGGCCAAGCTCTGATACCAATTGAAAGGACCTTGATGTCACCTAGAGGGGGGGGGGGGGTGAATAGGTGAATCTGCAAATTACAAACTTTTTCACACAATCAGTACAACAGAAACCGGTCAGACCGGTTTCCAAAACCGGTCAGACCGCTTAAAGCGGTCAGACCGCTTTGGAGAAGCGGTCAGACCGGTTTTCAACAGAGAAAACCGATTATGTGAATTAACCCCCTCTACGAGTTCTAGCACAAACCAAACTTGATGATGGGCTCTTGTAGATGATATCAAGCAGGTCCACTAAGTCCCTGCACACAATTAGAGCACACCCAAGTAGATCGAAGCGGAAGCGAATTCAAATGCTAGAAATGAACTTGTGAAGGTAAACAAGAGACAAAGATATGTTTTCCCGAAGTTCGGACCTCACCGCTGCCACTAAGGCTGTCACAAAGACACGATGAGTCCTAGTCTCCGTTGAGGGCCTACGAAAGGCGGGCTTATCCACTCCAAGCCACTTTCCTCGGTATCACTAGCTTTTGACCATTTTCCACGAAGGAGGCAAGGCCAGCCTTTACAACCAATCCGTGGCTTACCACACACGAGGTAGCTCACCGGCGACGCCTAGCCGTCTAGGAGGATCACCTCCAAGAGTAACAAATGCTCCAATGGATGCTTGGCTTCACCGGAAGTGCTCAACACTAAGGATACGCTCACTATAACTGATATGAACTATCACTTGCTATCTATTGCTCACAACACATACATCCCTCAACCCAAATCCAATGATATGATCAAAATCAATCAACTCTCACAAAGAGAGGCTTGGGGAGAGCTTGCTGGTGCTTGGAACAGCCCTAGGCGTGTTAGAGTGGAATGGCAACCAGCACCCCTCAAAGGAGAGGGGTATGGGGTATAAATACCCCACACAACCAAAACTAGCCGTTATAGCCGTTGGAAACCGGTCAGACCGGATTCCCAAACCGGTCAGACCGGTTTACGAACTATACTAGCCGTTACACCTGTCAGGGCCCCAAACCGGTCAGACCGGTTTCCCAAACCGGTCAGACCGGTTTGAGTGGGCTGAGCCCCCAAAGCCCAAAAGCGGTCAGACCGCTTTCCCAAACCGGTCAGACCGGTTTGGGTGGGCAAAGCACCCTAAGTCCCTAAAGGACTTCTCTCCAAAGGTTATCTTATTTGGGTTGATCTATTGAGCACTTTTTGGTGTATGCCAAGACAACTAATGTTGCATCCCTCTTTATAGTACGGCATTCCTAAACTCAAGATTAAAACAATAAATGTAAACTACCACTTGAGCTTGTAGATCTTCATTGATGCCATACTTGATCATTATCACCTTGAGGGCTTCAACATTTCATGTCTTGTTGAGCAAATCCAATGTTGAGCTTCATGACTTAGAATTTTCATTGCATGAACAATTCATAAGCCATTCCATCATATGATCAATAAAAGATTAGATGCTTCGCATTGCTTCACTTGACATGACTTGATTTACGTATAGAACCCAAGCTAAGATGCTAGACCTTTCCACTAACAAAGTACCTCGGCTACAAGACCAACTTGCCCTTCACCTTGTAAGGAACGTCACTCCCATTTAGCTTGATCCTATCCGTCCTCTCTTGTCAATTTAAGCTTCGCTTTGCATTGCATCATCAATAAATAACACATTGAAATCCATGTCTTTGATTTGCTTGAATATCTTCTTTGGTAGATAATCTTGTCCATAGGCATCAATGTACTTGAGACCATATACTAATCAATAGAATCATGTCTCACTTTGAATGTATCCATTGTTATGGAACAAGCCCAAAGAAACTTCAAATTTCTTCACATGTTCTATCCCAAAACCTTTGACAAGTATCTTATTTATGAGACCAACCAATTTACTTATGTCCATGTCTCATTTGTCACTATCACACACTTGTCATTTGTATTGCTTACATGGGATGATTAACACATGTTTGCTTTCTTCATTATTTTCTGCTCATATACTTAAGCAAACAAGTTAAATGACTAATCATGTTGTCATCCAAAATCACCAAAACATATAAGTGCCTAGATGCACTTTCACAAGCGGTGGTTAGTGGATGAATATTGACCGGATTATAGGCTAGATAGCCGTACTATCAAGAGGGGTCAATATCATTTGCTTGACGATTCCATAATGTCACTTTGCTCAAACTATTGCATTGCATGCATTAGGGCTAACATGGTTTGAGAAGGTGGGAAAGATAGAAATTGGAAACAGCGTTTTCTGTCTATTGGCGGACGGTCTGCCTCGCTTGGGCCGGACTGTCTGGGGGGTCCGGACCGTCCAGGTCCAGCTTGGCGGACGGTCCGCCGGTATATTAACTCGCGTGAAATTAACTTAGTCCAGAATGGCTCCGCGGAGGATTTTGTGAGGCGGACTGTCCGGGTTGGTTTGGCGGACAATCTGCAGGCAAAATTCTGTGAGGCGGACCGTTTGGGGAACTGTTTACACAGAGACGTTCCCAAGCATTTGGGGGTGACTTTTGTGAGGCGGACGGTCCGCGGGCTAAAGTCGTGGCTGTGACTAGTTGATTTATGTGCAGGGCGGACTGTCCGCGCATGTTGGGCGGATGGTTCGCTAGTCTCTAACGGTCACTTCTGACACACCTCTAACACACGTTCTAGCCGTTGGAACTCTGAGGCGGACGGTCCGCCAGTTGTACTGCGGACGGTCTGCCAACTGCGCTGTTTGAACGTAACGGCTAGATTTCGGGGTTGGGTGTTTATATACTCCACCCCCGGGGTTTGGGAGGCTCTCTTGTCACATTTGAAAGCTTCCTTGACATACTTGAGCATTCCCCCACCTCTCACTCACTCACTCACTTGGCTTAGTGGTTACATCTTTGTGAGATTGAGAGCATTTTAGTGCATTGCATCAAGAGTTTGAGCTTTGTGGCACTAGAGAGTCTTCAAGCAAGTGTCATTGGCTTGTTACTCTTGGAGGTTGCCGCGTCCTAGATGGCTTGGAGCTCGTGGTTCCTTGAGCACTTCAAGAAGATTGTGAAGTGACCTTGGAAGACTGGTGTGAGAGGTCTTGTGCTCACCTTGCCGGAGTGGTGAAGAGCAACACCAATGAAAAGAGATTTGGAGCGGTTCATTGATTCTAACCGGCTCATAGATCAAGCGGTGCATTGATAGAGGAGTGGTTGAACATTGAATCCATCTCAACGTGGATTAGGGGTGACAGGCAAGTCATCGACACCACAGGATAAATTAATGTCTTTTACTTGTATTTTGTTCATTGTTCCATGCATTAAGTCTTTACTTTGAGCAATTTATTTCCATAGAACTTGAATTGTTTCTTGTCATCCTAGGTTGTCAACATCAACATAGGCTTAGACTAACTAGAGATTTTATTCTCCGTGTGTTTCTAATTAAAACTCTCTAGTGTTGTGATTGAAGTTTTTAAACTGCCTATTCACCCCCTCTAGTCGGTAATCCTAGATCCTACACCATTGCCGCCGTCGAGTTTCCACCGCCCCGTCCCTTTCTTCTCTAAGGCCGACGACTGTTGCTCCTCCTCCCCCGCACCGCCGGTCCCCGCCCACCGCATGTCCGGCCCCGCCCCCGCCGGCGGCGCTCCTGCGCCGCCTCGCTTCTGCCACCGGACGAGCCGCCACCTCCGGCCCCCCTCTTCTTCTTTCTATGGCCGACGACCATTGTTGCCCCTCCCACCCTATGGAAATCCCGAACCCTAATCTCCGTCGCCTCCACCACCAGCAGCAGCCGGCGGCGACCTCGCCGTGGTGCCGCTCCGCCCACCACCCGCCACCTCCTCAGGCTCCGAAAACGGCGGTGCATGGCGACGAGCCGGCGAGCGACGGGAGAGGAAGAGGAAGGGGAGAGAATCGAGTGGTCCACGCCGTCCGCACCAATCTTAAAGCAGTGGAAGCTAGCACAACAAAAAAAACTTTCGGAAGCCATATAGGATCCCGATGGGTGGACTCCACGGCCCACGGCCCGCCATAGCATTACTGGGTATGACGATGAACTGGGCCGATTCGCCGGTAAAGGGCTAAGGGGGTGTTTGGTTCCAGGGACTTAGTCCCGTCACATCGAATGGAAGAACGCTAATTAGAAGTATTAAATATAGATTAATTACAAAATGCATTACATAAGCGAGGACTAATTTACGATACGAATCTATTAAGCCTAATTAGTCCATGATTAGACAATATAACGCTACAATAATAATTTGATAATTATGTACTAATTGTAGGTTAATTAGGCTTGTTAGGTTCGTCTCGCGGAGTAGATATGACTTATGCAATTAGTTTTATAAACAGTTTATGTTTAATACTACTAATTATCATTTATTTGAGGGACTAAACTTTAGTCCCTAGGCTGTGTTTGGATCCTAGGGACTAAAGTTTAGTCCCTCAAATATATGATAATTAGAAGCATTAAACATAAATTAATTATAAAACTAATTGCATAAGTCATGTCTACTTCACGAGACGAACCTAACAAGACTAATTAATCTATAATTACCACATAATTATCACATGATTACTGTAGCATTACATTGTCTAATTATGGACTAATTAGGCTTAATAGATCTGTATCGTAAAATAACCCTCACTTATGTAATGCGTTTTTAATTAATTTATATTTAATACTTCTAATTAGCATACTTAAATTCGATGTGTGACAGGACTGAAATTTTAGTCCGAGGAACGAGGCCTAAAACATTCGGAACGTGTACCTCCTTTTTGGTGGGTTGGCGGCCGCCTTCAATTGCAGTGATACAAGCCGCAATGTTGGTTTTGAGGTCGACCGCACGGGAGCCTCCCGTGCGGTCGACGGGAGGAGGAAGAAGGGGAGATGTGAGGAGGAAAAAGAGGAGAGGAAGAAGAGGTTAGTGTTCGGGGTTGGGGTTGTCGGGGTTGGGGGAGGAGCTCAGGCTGTAGAAGAAGGAGGGTCGGGGGCAGCGGAGGCCCGGCGGTGGTTGCGGGCGGCGGGCGGAGGAGAGGCGGTGGGGACGCCGCCGACCGGGCGGTGGAGGACAGCCAGTGGGGAGGACCGGCAGCGGGGGCGATGGACGGCACGGAGGGAGATGGACGGAGTGGTTAGGAAGGGCGGGGCTGCGGGCGGTGGGCTGGAGGAGGGCGGCCGGCGCGGTGGCGAGGTCACCGCCGGCCGTGGGCGGTGGGGAGGAGGCGGGGCGCGGACCAGGGGAGACGGGCAGGCGGGGCAGAGGACGGCCGGCGGCGGGAGCAGTGGGCCGCGGGAGGCGGGGGCGAGAGCGGGAGGAGGCGGGCGGGCTGGCGCACGGGCGCAAACTAAATCGCCCCGATACAAGCCCAGCCTCGGGCTTGCGCGGGCCCACCCGTCAGCCTCCCAACGGAAACACAACCCTCGCGGCTCCGCCCCCCGCCTGCCACTGGGACCCACGGCCGACGCTCGCCTCGCCGGGGTTTTCTCCCCACCCCTCCCGCCGGCCGCCACGGCCCCGCCCCGTGCACCGCCCCGTGCACCGCCCCCTTGGCATTCACTGCACTCGCTCCCTCGGCCGCCTCGCTCCTCGCGCTCGCCGCCGCAGCAGCCTCCCTCCTCCGAAAACCGAAAACCCCACAGGGTCTCGGCGGCACCCACCCCGTCAGCTCCCGTTCGCAGCCGCAGCGTCCCCCGGAGAACACCCCCGGCAGGGAGACGTGGCGGCTCGGCGCGCCCTGCCTGCGCCTCCGCAGCGGAACCGATCCCAGAAGCACCGCACTGTCTCTGGAGAAGAGGACACTTTGCCTGTGGGTTTTCCTGGCCCGCGTGGTCGGTGTTGGTTGGTGAGAGGACTTCTGACCTTCTTCATGACCGTTTTTATTAAATGTTTTGCTTTGGATTCAAGAATGACTCTGCCTAACCCTTTGAACAATTTTTATGTTTACTTAACCCCTTTGTTAAACAAAGGGGGTTAAGTAAACTCAAAAATTGTTTAAAAGGTTATCCAAACTTTGTTGATAGTATAGGGTAGTGATTTGGACTTTTCTTTTTATTTTTTTTACCGTTTATGAGGAAACCCATCACGAATATAGTTGTTGCGAGGAAACTATACTTCTCATTTCTAGTGCGTTAAGGGGAGGTGGTATTTCGATCAGCGGGCGAAGGTGAAAAATTGCGCTGTGTTTTCTTTTATGAATATTATTTTGTTTGAATTTCAGCGCACAGAAAAAAGTGATGTTCATGGGTATTTTACTATTTTTAATTTATGAGATGTTGGATTTCATCTACGTACATATGTGGTTCACATATTTAAATTTATAACAAACTATTGAGTGCTATATGTTGGCATTTCCTTTGGTAAATAAACTTTATAACGAGAAACTATTAAGTGTGCACTGTGTATACGTGGAGAACCGTAATTATAGTCGTTGATCTCGAAAAAAAATACTTATAGTCAAGTAAGAAAAGTCGGACCGGAGATCGAAGCTACAGTTAGCTCGGCTTCTGGCCTCCTGCAATCAGCCAACGGTTGATCCAACGCGGGTTCCCATTTTGAAAAAAAAAAACGGAGAGCTCCGCCTCCGCCCAGCCGCCTCGCCTCTCTCGTCCTTTCCACAGCAGTAGAGGCTCTGCTCCTTGCCCCGCGCCGCCGATGACCCCGGCCCGCGGTGCCGCCGCCGTCGCGGAAATGGCATCCGAGCCCCCTCCGGGCTCCACCGGCGGAGCGCCCCGGACGCCGCCGCCGCCCTCCGCCCCCCACGTATCCTACACGCGGCGATGCGTAAGCGCCCTCTGCCTCTCCCTCCCTCACTCCTTCCCTTCCGCCCCTTCGTTGCGCGCTGCTGCACGGTCTGCAGGGCTCACACGTTCCTTCGCGGCGTCGCTTAGGTTGTGCTCGTCGACTGGTGGCTGGAGAGGGTGGTGGGCGAGGAGGGCAAGATCCGCGTCGCCGGCTACGTCGACACCCCGCAGATGAGGCATCTCCTCCCCCCGTTTCTCCATTTCAACGGTTTCGTCTTCGCACTTGCTTCACATCTTGTCCCCGATTACACTAGTAGTTCAGTAGATCGGAAAACATGATGCTTTCCTTTCACAATTTGGGGAATTCAATGATTGCGGAAAAAAAGGAAGCAATTTCAGTTGGTACTGTACCTTTGATCTCTGTTGCCTACTCTGCAAACAGAAAAGGAGAATCGTCCTCAAAGGAAAACATGAAAGTAGCAGGAAGAGTGTTCAGATCTGCGGTCATTGCCAAGCGCCTTGACTACAACGTGATTGAGATGGAGGACGGCTATCGCATACGGATCTGCAGTTTCTTAAACATTACCAAAACATGTGAGAATGGATTTGCTAAAAAGGTAACTGCTTTCTTTCTGTACCGCTCATGAATGATTAGTCTCCAGCCGCCAAAGTTATGGAAGATCCTTTGCTACCAAATCAATGGCCTGCACTGTGTACCGATTCACTATATTCTTTTTTTCTTGCATCCTTTTAATAGTTCCTCCTGATCCATCTTGCTTATCCCAGCTAATTTAATTTCTTGGAGTACCTTAAGATGGCCTATATTTATGACTTTATGCAGGTGTATGAATTCTTTGAGACAGGCTTTCCATTTCAATGGCATGAGCTTGTTCATCCAAACATCGAGCAGGAGAATGAGCATGCACAATCGACATCGGAATCTACTGCCAATGCACCGAGACATTCAGTTGAATATTATATGGATAAGTACACAAGCGACAGCTTCCCCAATGTATTGAGATATGCTTTCACAGAGAATGATTTCTTCTCATCGGTAGGGCATACAAGCGACATAGATGGAATTGACGGAGGCAGAACAGGCATGCCTGAAAAACTTTTGACACCACCTGGAGAAACATGTACTGGTGGCCAAGAAAGTGAACATGGAAGTATGCAGATACATACAAGTGAGCAGGAGATAGTTAACCGCCCCATCAGCTCTGCTTCAGTTATGCAAAGTACCAACTCAAAAGTAGATGACAGCATATTGGCGCCAACCAAAATTGTGTCAGTTGAGAAGGAGGGCTACAGGAGCAGAGTATGTCGTATTCAGCCTGAGGAAGATGCAGATATTCAGCATAAGAACATGCAGAGCTCTTCAAGTGAACAGGCGATGGTTACACTTCCTGTTGACTCTGCAATAGTTAATGAAAATCTGAACTCTACATCTTCTGACTTAGGAGAACCAGCAACTCTGAAATGTGGCAAAGCTTCAGTGAATCTGGGGACTAGAGATGCATTAGAACTACCATCTGAAAGGATGACTCCACAGTCTGAAGCTGTACCTTCAGAAGACAGTACAGTCAGAAGATTACGAAGTGGCAAAGTCTTTGGAACACCAAATGGTGGAACAATGAAGAGGGGGCGCAAGCAGCAAAAGATCCAGCATGAAGCATCCAGTAAAAATATGGAACCTAAGGAAGGGGCCATATTCACTGCTGATCTGACATCTCATAAAAATGTAAGTTGAATTTTGCACCTTGAAGAAATCAGTTAACAACAGCTAATCTGATTCAAATTATTTTAGTATAAAATTCTACTTTTCACACCCTTGGTAATTTGTTTGGCTTGTGATCCACCCTTGAATCTGGTGATACTAGTTTTGGCATTATATTATTATGTGCATAACTGCATATCACCATCTACTGTAGTAGGTTTACACCGGGATGCATAATTTCCTGTTACCACAATTTAGTTCCCTGGACGGTAATTGGTAGAGATGAGTTGGTGCTGTGCTGTTGCCGTGGGGAAATGTTTTTCAATAAGTTTTGGTAATCCTTTTAAGGAGAATATTTGGAGAACCATATTTAAGTCTGAGTTTTATGACAATTTGGATATCAAACATTACAGAAAGGGGGGCCTGAACTCGTCATGTGATTAAAAAGATAATGAGTTATCAGTTCGCATGGTCATTTTTAGATAAAAAGAATGCCAGGGTTTTCCTTCTGTTGTCCTGTAGAATCTAGTTTCCTGTAAAATTTTGGTGTAAAAGAAACTTTGTTAATCATAGATTGGTATATATGTGTACCCAAAACTTATTGGAACCTTCTTACCCAGCTACCATGCACAGTACAGAAATGCAATCTGTTTGTTATATGTTATACTCGCTCTTATAATACATGACACCCTATATGCCATATAGTTGAGGGGCATAGTGGTATGCCTGCTCTATCTGTTAACATTGTGCTGATCACTTCCTGTCATATACTGAAATGTTGTCTAGCAATTGTGTGACTTGTTTAATCCTTGCAAGGCAAATACCCTAGCATGTATTTGGTAAATTTCATGAGGCGTCCATATATTGCAGGGTTTGTCAGCTGCCGGGATTGTCGCTGAAGATAAGCAGGAAGTACATGATTCACACAGTAAAAGTTAGTTCTTTGGTCTGCAGAATATTTCATTATTTTTCCACACTGAGCCATTACATTACCACAAGGGTTAGTTTAGGAGTGAAATGCGATCTCTGTTTCCGATATATTGTTTTTAACCATGAAGAAAAGGACTAACTATCAACCCTTTGCAATATAAAAAAAATGTGTCGGTTATTTTTTCCTAGGAAAAACTAATAGCAAACTGTTGGCAGGACATGAAAGACTAGCGAAGAAGGCGAAGAAGAGGAAGAGTGAGTCTACAAAACTTTTCTGGAACTGGTTGTGAAGACTGCAGAGTTTGTTTCTCAACTTGAATAGCAAATTATGTAGATTGATGTGCCATGGTAAGATAGTGCCGCCACATTTGCATGTCTTACTTTTGGCTTGTTACCCCCTGATATGATCCCAGCTATTCCAAGTACTGAACCCGTTCAAAAGAGCAGAGGCGTTAGCAATATCAGTGTTGTGCTATTGCATCTGCGACACGGTTTCCATGTACAAATGTTGCTTTCAAGCCTTGGGAAAGCCTGCAATTTGACATGTAGAGCCGTTCTTTGCTTGTCATTGTCAGTCTGGTGGTGTTTTGCAACCTCCAGTTTTGACGGTTGTAGGGTTTAGGGATTTTCTTGAAATCAAAGTACTGCATCAAAGATTACTGGGGTCCAGTTGTACACTTCGTGCAACAATCACAGCTGTACGGATTTGGAATCATACAGGTAAAACAATATCCAAGACGTTCAGATGATGCCATCGCTTACAAGAGCTTTCTGCTTCTGCGGTTACCATGCTCCTGTCTTTGATGGCAATCTGTATTCTGTTGCCAATATGGCCCTTTGCCATGGCAAACTACTCTGACGGTGGCCAAGGCATTGCCACTTCGCCAGGGCTCTGAGCTCAACCCTCGGCCTTTGTATATTTGCACCAACTTTGACAATCAATTAATAGGGGAACAAAAACACTTCTGGACCAACTGAATCGGATTTGCTGAAAATTCCTAGTTGCTCACCTAGATTACATCAAAGCGACCTAGGGGGCACTGCACCTTTGCGGTTGATGGAGATGAGGCAAGTTCATTCATGCTGCAAAATTTCTAGTCACCACAACACTACAAGGGAAAGGATGAAGCAATAAATTTTACTCTAATACTACATGAAAGTTTTGAAATCCTTGCTTGTCTTTGACATGGCGGGTTCAGACTATGACCATGCTAGTGATACAATGGATGACAAAAAAGTTTATAGAAATTTACAGCGGCAAAATTCCGCCAAACGACAAAATTGATCCCTCAGCATATCTTGTTCCATGTGAAACTTAACAAATGAACAATAAGAAACAATTTAGATCTAGAGCTCCATAGAATTGTTTCATATTGCAGATGAGTTATAAGCATTGCTCTAGTAGTCCAGTGAGATAATATGAGCGACCAGCATGGACAGAGAAATTCCTTATACTAGATGCTCAAATAGATAACAAATCTACACTGATCAGGAAGTTATATATACAGCTATATACACCTTTCAGTGGTTGATGTCCTCCTCGCTGAATATATGCTGTATGAACAAACTGAATTTTGTTCATGAAAGAATTAGACTTATATGCTATATCTTCTAAACATATCAGCGCACAGTGATATCATCAACCTTGTCATCTTGCCTCCCTACTACTTCCGTCTCACTGGAAACTGACAGGGAAGGGAATGGGGCAGAAGCACTAACTTTTTTGAAAACCAGGTAGATTAGAGCTGCGATATATGCCGCCATAAAAGGGAATACAAGGGTGCTAACTATTGCGTTCACTACCCTTGGGAGTTCACTATGCACAAGCCAACTGATGAAGCTTGTGCAAAATAAATATATATTAATCCCCATAATTACCATGGAGAGGATCCATGCGACTCGGACAATCTAAAAGGTGAAGAATAGAAAAGATGTAAGTATATAATAAATAACAAAAAATTATACATACTGTACTAACAAATGCAAAACATAAAGGTAAAGGTGTTTGTTATTGAGGTAAAGTTCTTCTACTCAAACATTCCTCGTGTAGGAAATTATTTATAATTAGTGAATGCATCAACAAATTGTATCTTGCTTTCCTCTAAATATGAAATACAACTTTCCCACTTGTTATTGCTCCTATCTGTAGTGAAAAAAATATCAGTGTTATTATTTGTTACCCTTGTAGGATAACACTCATATAGTGTTGTTCACCTTACATGATAATTGAGGTACAAGTAGCTAGAGTGGTGCTAAATATAATGACTAGCAAATATATGTCTTTGATGTAACAAAACTGATGTTTTGATTAATCATCAAGTATCTCATGGAGAAATTGATATTGGTAATCCATTGAATTAGATAGCTTACCATAACAGAGTTCTTGTATGGTCCTGTCATTGCACAACTGCTACTGAATTTGAGGAGAGGAACCAGGGCAAATGGCAACACAAAAGCTAATATCATCTGCAAGATGAAGAAAACCTATCAAAATTCAGTCTGAAAATGTTTATTCAGTAGATGACAAGGTGGTTGTCAGAGAAGTTACTGCAGAAATGTTGATAAGTTGTCGAACATGAGGGGCACCACCAATGCTGCAAATTATCAAACTAGGTATGATGGTGAAACAGGGAGCAATGATATGAATGATGCATTTCCTCATCCCAGAGAAACCCTGTACGACATCAAGATGGCAAAAGTGTTCACTTAGTAAAGTTTGGGAGCAAATTTCAGCTAGAAAGGTAAACAACCTGGATGAATTTCTTTAATTCAAGAAATCTACATTTTAAGAACTGAAAATGCAATTAACATTGCAAGTTGATTTGTGATATTTATGTATTTTAATTCTATTATCTATTAGTTTTGGTATTATAATTTATCTAAAGGAGTTGATTGTATAAAACAATATGCATGACCACGCATGTGCAAACTACTTTTCCATTACATGCACTTATTATAACCAACTTCAATGATAACATAGTGTTGTGAACTATATAATAAGCAATATTAGTGTCAGCCCAACAATTGGGCATGCAGTTCGCCAAACCCTAGATCTCCACCACATGCTGGCCACCTCCCCTCGACAACCATGCGTTCGATGGTTTGGGTATGGCAAATAAGACTGTGTGATTATGGAAGGTCGATGGTTAGTCAAAAGAGTTTGGAAGGTCAACATCCAAAGATCAAATCATATTATGAAGAAGGTCATGGTGTCGATAGGCAGGGGTATGGGTACGCAAGGTGGGTAAGTTTTTTGACCGGTGAAAAAAGTAGCCTTCAAACTGTGAAAACCCTCTAGAAAATGCTCTTTTTATTTGATGGCGCAAATTCATTAGCGCACTTTTCCCTATGGACCCGACATGTGGATCCTCTATTAGGGGTGAGTAGAAATTTTTTTGTGTGGGAATATTTTCAATTCTACTTGATCCTTATATTATAATAATAATATGGATAGATTGAGTGGGAAGTAATGTCCTCATCATGGGTTGGCGTACCACAGCTGCTTCAAACCTCCCTCTCATCTCCACCATTATTCAGTATGCCTAAACCCTCTAGAATCGATGCACATATGCATTTTTATTTCTTAGTTTTCTTCCATGTATATGAGGTAACTTGTATCTTGATATGCAAGGAATTGACATGCCTTATAGCCTTTCAATGTATATTACCTGCATAATGTATTGTCCAGCATAGGCAGTAGCCATTGTGCAACTTTGACCAGAAGCTAATAATGCCAAACCGTATATTTTTGAACTTGATTTCCCAAAGATATTCTGCACATAATAAGCATTTGAGCATATGTCAAAAGAATAAAAAAGTAATGAAGAAGGATAGGGTTGCATTTTTTTTGGCTAATTGGGTCTTCTGTTCCTGATAAGTTTAAGTCAACTTGTTGAATTTGTTTGGGTGATAACAGGACCATATATGACTGAGAGGAACAGGCAAGGGAGAAAAGAAAAGAAGTCATGGGAACCTTTTTCATTTTGAGCCTTGGCTGGGGCCAATATGTTGCAACGAAAAGGTCTAGTAGGCTTTATAATAAATCTGGTTGTTTAAGCTTGATTGCTATTATTAATATAATACAGACCAACACTGAGTAACTAATATTCTTCTATACGTCTAAGTTCACAACTGATGCTGCACAGTGTTGTGGTCAGTACTAACCTTTAGTAATATCGATGTCGAATTCAATGTAAGACTAGCACATGTGCTGATGTTGTCGTCAGCCAATTTACTATCAGCACATATAGTCCCCGTAATTGAAACAATGGCCACATTTACTAGTAGCACAAGGAACAACGAAAATGCATTCTCAATTAAGAAGAATGTACACGTGTCCTGGATAAAACAAGGTTCAAACAGTAACTTCTGTTACATATATCAATGTTTTACAAAAGAAACACAGACAGGTGGTACTTTTAAAAAAAAAGTATCGGTAGATACAATCTTGTGATTTGCACCACACACAATTTGCTAGGCATGGTGTCCAATGATGTAAAATTTAATGCGCCATGTACCTATAAAAATAGCTAACATTACATGATTTTCATTTTTATGATTATGCACATAATATTAGCATAAAAATTGCAGAAACTAACATCAACTTCATAATTGTGCATGCATTTGTAAACATATTGCTGGATCTTCTTAGATTCAACGTTATGCTGCAATGCTTTTATTAATGAAAGTAAATTATCATGAATATTGATCACTTACCTTGACTCCTTTTGGAGAAGATGGTATTTTTCTTGATACAACCAATGAAGAATGTAGGAAGAGATTATGTCTAGCATTATATCAAACAATAGTGAGAGATGCATATTTAATATTTCACAAAAAGAGCTTAATCCCAAATTATAGATACTTACGGCACAATGAGGGCACTAAATAATGCAATTGCATCTGACGTAGCATAAGCCCCTCGCAATCTTGGGATGAACAGGCCCTGAATTACCTCAACCATAGGAGGATTGGCACTGTTCAGTTCAACAAAGAAGCAAGCAGCCATGATGAGAATAAAAATAACTCCTATGAGCTCCATTTTCCGAGCCTTCAAGAGAAAAGAGGAGGTTCTGTATGTCAGTTATACGCTAACCAAAATGGAACTACATATTTTTACCATAGTGTTATTTTTTTAGGAAACCAGATGAGCTCCTCCTACTGATTATATTGAATATAAACAAGATGAAAAAACAACCAGAGTTTTACATAGAGAAAGAAGGAATATGCAAAAAAACAAAACACTCACGCAGGAACACACACAAGAAACATAGCTATAAGATTCTAGCCAATCTGAAACACTATATATGTAACTATTTAGGTATGATAACTTTTGTGCTACATCTCTGTCATCTCATATCTCATAGGGAAAATAACTATTTTTCTTTCTGGGAGTGAAATGGAGAGATTATATCGACACATACCTATGCCATTTTGAGAAAAATCCATAATTGACATTAAAAAAATTGAAGACTTCCTTATTTGGACAATGAATATTTTCAACTTCCTTATTGGACACTGGGTTGAACTTTCATTTCTTATTTGACACTTTTGCCCATTCATTTGGTTAACTCATGTGAATAGTAACCCATTGATTCTCACCCCCTCTTTTCTTTACCAAAATGACCTTCAAATCACATCCAAAAATCATGAAACTCTTTGTAGTTATACAACAGATAGGGAGAACCATATCCCATAGAAATGCATATGTACCATTTAAAATCAAAAAATTTAGATTCACCAAAATAGGCTACTTTTTAAGAGTATCCTAGTTTTTAGGTAACATAAATACTTTCACAAAATTGTGAAAAATACCTAATATTCGTATAGTGGGATGAATTAATTAATACAATTATTTCATATCATTTTTAAACATTTTTTTGAAATTTCTTAAAAAAATGAAATTATGAAATAACTTCAAAATTCTCTGAGTAATTTATGATATAAAATATTACAGTTACTTCTTCATACTTTAAGAGGATTAGTAGGTATTGTTCCACAATACTTGGACTGTATGTTGTGCTCTAAAAATCAGATAATCCAGAAAAGTAACCTATTTGGTGAATTTTTCGTTGTAGGATTTTCAATGCTATATATGTGTTTTTATGTAAAGTTTCATGAATTTTGGAGATGTTTTTGAGATTTTTTTGTCAAGAAAAGGGTGAAGAATCCAAAGGGTTAATATTCACACAAGTTAACTAACGGAATGGATGGAAGTGTCAAATATGGAACGAAAGTTCAACTAGTGTCAAAGAAGGAAGTAGACATTTTTCAATGTCAAATATGAAATTTTCTCAGTTACTCCATCCGTCCCAAAAAGAATGCAACTCTCGCTTCTTGAGGAGTCAAACAACTTCAACTTTGACCAAATTTATACAAAATAATAGTAACATTTGTGTCTCCAAATAGATTTAGTATAATAATATATTGCATAATTAATCTAATGATACTTATTTTATATCATAAATGTTAGTAGTTTCTTGTATAAATTTGGTCAAACATAGAATTGTTTGACTTCTTGGGATGCGAGGGTTGCATTCTTTCTTGGACGGAGGGAGTAGATCTTATGGGCTATTTCAGTGAAAATACATTATCTATATTACACTGTCATTTAGATGTATATTAATTACTTGCATATTTTGTGTTGGATGAGAACCTTACCCCATAACTTTGTAAAGCCAGAATCAGGAGAGTGCTTGCTCCACATATTAGAACACCGGCCCAAAAAGGGATGTGGAGCAATATGGTGTATGCCAAAGCTGTTCCTAACACTACACAAAGAAAGAGGATGGTGTCACAATTAGTGGACACATCATGACCAAATATTACATTTCTTTTGTAACAATTTCCTCAAAATTTTTTGTAGCAATATTGTTTGAATATCAAAAAAATTGTTGCAAATGATTTTGCATGTACTGAACTGACATAGTTACATGCTCGTTTCGTCACCCTGTTAGTAGCCCAGTTGACCATTTGTAGTGGTAACATGGTGGTTTTGGGCATCTGCTTTGTATGTGTGAGCTGTTGAGGGCATCGTTCCTTAAATGTGTGTGTGTCAGCCTATTTGTTGCACTAGTGGTTTTGATATTTGTAGCCCATTTTACACGAAGATATGCCAAAAGTGTAAACATATTTGGGCTTGTTCTACACATGAGGAGCTAGGTTCTAAACATATTTTGGCTGTGGTGTCGTTACATGTTGTCTTTGAGTTTTTAACCAGTTTTGCACACTTGCCAGCTATATGATTGTTATAATCCTTTGCAATGTTTATCTCTTTATAAAAAAAATTCAAGGTGTGCATCGTTACCATCTAAGGTCTAGGTCGCTTGAAGCATATGACATGAAAGTACTCGTGTTAGATCTACATGTACTTGTTATGCCCAAATGTGACGCACCCAATGCAGCAATGATTCACACTTGAGCACCATCATAATAGCCAGAATATGTTTGCCTTTCCTAGGTATAGCATGCTTTTTCATAAATTTATTTTAACAAGAATTGAATCAGTGCCCTTTTTGGAATGACCCCTCGTTGTATGGCTTATACAGACCTCTAGCATAACTAGAGTTGATCCTGTTTTATCATAATAGGCAGAACTGAATGCCCCAAAAGTGCAAACCACCTTGTAGAGTTTCATTTTGGGAATAAATAATCTTTAAGCTAGAGTGCACTACATCTAATTGTCTATAAACATGGAGGGAATAACTTGCATTCTTGTTAGAATTACTAATGCACTTAAATGTTTCCCGTAAGTTCAAAGCAATCAACGCTGGGAGAAACTAAGTGAACAAAGAACAAACTCAATACCTCCTGGTACAGTGGCAGAAATCACACCAACCTCCATGAGCAGCCAAAGGCCATACTTCACATACTTTGGGTATTCATGCATACACAGCTCAGCAAGATGCCTTCCTGTTGTATGTTACAATGAAATTAAGGTGCCATTTGCTACGATACCGATAAAAAGGTTGTTATTTTAAAGTTCATATGGAGGTTATTTTCTTTTGTCTAAGCTGAAATGGTCAAAAATACTTTTTGATCCACAAAAAATTAGGAACAAACTAATAAAGTGCTTTCACGATCCATTTTGGCTTAGTGGAAGAAGGGGTGTGGGTGACTTTCATTGTCTACAGTCATTAAACCAACTAATGTAGCCAGGATGGAACACTGAAGAGTGTACATTATCTTCAAAGGGAGGCAAGAAACAATAATTTCAACAAAAGAACCTAGGTGAGGCAAGAATATTTTGGTCCCCACTTAGGAACAATTAGCAGAAGGATTTATTGAACCTAGGGTATGCATTATCTACATCCACGAACCTAGGGGTTGCATTTTCATATGCATCTAAAAAGCAATAATATTCAATAAAGAACTATTTCTCATAGAAAATGAATTCTAAATGGTGCTGTGCACAAATATAAGCTTTATGATCATGTAGCTAAGGACTTGGTTGATCAAACAAGTAGAATCTGAGGTGAAAGAAAGTGTCATACCAACTCTCGTTCAAAAATACGAAAATGTAAATCTTTCTATAGGAGTACATTTACAGAGGCAACTTGATAGTAAGAATAATTTCACCTGTAATGATGCCCAACTTTGCTGCCAGTGATTGTATGACCAATACGAAAATGAATCCAAAGAAGAGAACCCATAGCAACTGTAAAATTTTACATGTTTAGTTCTCATTACTCGAGAAGGAAAAAAGATGTAAGAGTGAGATGTTACGAGCTATTCTACGTATGCGTGCCTCGATCTACTTTAGGGGGGGCCCCACACCAAAAAGGAGGTATTGTTACTGTAGCAATAATTCGCCCGCACCTAAAATTCAATTTCTAGAAGTGAGTGATGTCATTACCCACCCCTGAAAATGATCCATAAAAATCTCGTTCTAACCGGACCTACAAACCTTTTATGTAGTAGTGAATTAAAATTGACAAGCTGAAAACTGTGGTGGGAGCCTACCTCGTATTTGTGACTTGATCCAGCCTGCAAATCTGTCTGCACTGTTCCAAATATACATCCATATGATACGTGAGTACTTATAGAAAGAGATGGAATAAGCCTATATCTTCTAGACGTACTAGCTTAGTGAACATTCTTTTAGACCAAGGTCCTTTGCCTAGCTTTTCCAGAATACCTAAAGGGAGTACAAATTGTGTTTGTGTGTGGGGTTCGCAGCTTAAGCTTTGTGATCACACACGAGCACAACATCGAAATCTCAGCTAGTACCCGCCTATCAGCAGCTCAACTAGTGGTCACAACATATATGCACATACTAGCCAACATGGAGCATATATAAATGGTGATATTCACGATGCATGTTCAAACGAAGATAAAAAGGAAGAGGGATTCTTGAGTATTCATGAACCACCTAAATGAAGTGCATTATTTCAGGAAATGTCAGGTGTGCGTCGTGTGACAGACTCACTTCATTTGTAGTGTCATATATGTATGCTCATATTTCCAATATAGAAGACATATTACCATTGCTAGGGTCAAGGTAAGCCAAGGAAATAAGAAAACCAGGTCCAGCATGTGCTACAAATCTCTTCCATGTTGGTCTCTGCTGAAAAAAACATAGTGGTGGTAAGCAAAATAAAAGTCATCAACGCAGATGCTTAAATAAATTGCATACATAGCAATAAGCATTATGTTGAAACTAAGTTGCCAAAATACCATCCAAAGTTGTGATATATGCCCAGGGCCCACATGTCATAAACACAGACGGTGCTATTTTGGCCATGTCATTTGTACTACCAAATCTGGAACTCAGTCTTATGAAAAATAAATATGCAGGGTTGGTACTCAATAAGTACCCCAGAATTTAGTGCTCAACTTTATGTGGACCGTGGTTATATAAGTTATGAAGGCCTGAACGTGAATTACTACATTGATTGTACGGTGAGTACATAATACCTATCAACTTTTGTTACTACTACCTCTATTTTTTTAAAAAATATAAGATGACTAACAAGCAAAATTAATTAGTTTCTCAAAAATAAACTAGTTATTTTTAAAATATAAGATGACTAATAACAAGCTAAATTAATTAGCCCTTGTTTAGATCCCAAATTCCGCCCTCAAAGTTCATTATGCAAAAAGAAGATTCCCATCACATCAAAATGTCATAGCATGCATGTAGTACTAAATGTAGATGAAATCAAAAACTACTTACATAATTTTGTTGTACTCTACGAGACGAACATTTTGAGACTAATTAATCAATTTTTGGATAATTTTTCACACATACAAACGAAATGCTACAATGGAGCACGCACCCCCAAAGACGGGGCTCCCAAATTCGGGAACTAACAATGCCTTAGTTTCTCAAAAATAAACTAGTTAGCTTATCTAAACTAGAAGATGAAAAACTGAAAGACTAGCATTGTTGAGGAATTATTAATGCACCCTTTTACCTATTGGACTTGGACGTATACTGCCAAAGAAATGGTATACGGCGAGAGATCGATGAGCAAAGCAACAGGCAGGCCGGTCGAACAAGAGCGAACGAACCTGGCGGAGGCCTTCGTCTCGTTCCGCGTCGTGTTGCTGTTGCTGCCCCGACGATGACGCCGCCGCCGCCGCCCCGGCGGCGCCACCACCTGCCGTGCCGGCAGCCTCCATCTCTATCTCGATCTCGCCGCCGGCGGCCCCGACGACGACGGCCGCGACCCTCCTGCTTCCCTTGCCGCGCTGCTGCTGCTGGTCTTCTTTCCCCACCACCCTTCTCCCGGCCTCCTCCTCCATCTCGCCGCGGCGACCAAGAGAAGAACAACGCGAGGCCTGCGACTTTGCATCCGAGACGAGGCTGCAGCTACTAGCAGGTAGCGCAGGTCAACTCTCCTCTCCTCTCTCCCTCTGCCAGAGTGCCAGCATATATCATCCCAAACATATAGAATGAATATACAATCCATGCCTGCCGATCGCTGCGACGCAGGCATCGAGAGGTTGGGGGCCCGGGAATAGCAGCAAACAAAGTCGCCGTCGTCGTCGGTGCACGCACTGGGCCGGTGGTGGCGTACGAACCTCACCTAACCTCGTAGCTAGTACTATACGTACTAGTTTTATTTAAGTTTCTAGTTTAAATGCATGCACGTCCTGCGATCGATTCCTAACCTCTAGTTTAATGTCGCGTGATGATGGCTAGCTCTTGATTTTGATCCCGACCGCACGGCTCTACGTGTACGGCATGGGGCGTGGGCTTGCTTAAGCTGCGGGGCAGGTCGTACGGACGGCTAGATCGATGGGCAGCCTGCACGACGAAGAAGACCGGCAACTCGATGGATGATCGCAGCCAGCCTTGCACATCTGCATCCATCTCGATGCATGGCAGCTAGCAGTGTATAGTACACCACGGCTTCTTCATATATTCCGGAACTGTCGCTGGGTGCGCGTGCGTGCGTGCGATGATGGTGGGGGTTGAGCTGTGTGCGTCTTCCGTACGTACCAGCTGGAAATAGCGACGGCGACGGCGACGGCGACGCCAACGGTGGTGGTGGTGGTGTACGGATTACGGAAGGAGGTTGGATTTTGTCAAAGCGACCAGGCTGGGCCACATACAAGCGACAAGCCTACTACTAAGGGCCAAGTTAAGGAGGTCTAGAATTTGGGTATGTAGCGTATGCTTGTGAGTTGGGCTCTGCCGCCCGTCTATGAAATATGATACCTCTCTGCTAGCCCATCAAATTCCTAAGCTCATTTTTATCATAACATTATTGAACACTAGTAGATTCACGCGTGTATTAAAAAATATAGTAAGTAAGAATTAATTTGAGGGTGAGCTTTCGCTAATTTTTAACAAATTAACCGGTAACTCGGTAAAAAGTAAATTGAGGTCAAAATAATTTAAGCTTATCTTTTTTATGTAATATCTTCAAATTCATCGACTTCAAGCATTGATAAAAAATACCACCTTTGTTAGAACCGAGGCTAACATCCTTGGTGATGCCTCTAACGATAAAAAAATAATAAGATACACATAGCATGGTGTAAAGCGTAAACATTTAAAATTGCTAATACATATAATATAATCTACTTTCACAGTTTCACCGGCCAAGAAAACCATACCGCACTAATTTTCTAATAATTCCATGCATCTATAAGTCATAGGTATGTAAATACAGTAACTTTGATAAAACTAATCGATCTACGTAATTTCGTGGCGGAGACCTACAAGCTCAGTTTGCCTCATAAACTGATAAAAAATATAATCAACAACTAAGAAGACAACAATCATCCAATCCAAAAAACAGTGGTGACAAAAGGCCGGGCTGCAACGTAAACATTCATCACCTCAGCTGCTGCACTCTTTGCCATCGCCGTCACCTCCATCCGGGCATTCAAGAACATGTATTGCATATAGCAGTTGTCCAGAATCCTCAGCTGGTGCACATCCTCCTTCTTCCCCGCTGCACTGCTGCTTCCCATCGCTGCTGGTGCCACCCCCGTCTTGACCAGTGGCAGCATCCGTGTAGGTGGCTTTTGAAGCGCGGTGAATAAAGCTTGTGGAAGTGTTGTTTGGTTGGCAATCTGGTAGCGCCGAGTTGTAGGATCTAGGATTACCGACTAGAGGGGGGTGAATAGGCGGTTTCAAACTTCAAACACAACACTAGAGAAATTTAATTAGAACCACAAGGTGAAATAATTCTCTAGCTATTCTAAGCCTATGTTGAGGGGTTTGCAACCTAGGATGACAAGATACAATTCAAGTTCTACGTAAATAACTTGCTCAATGTAAATTGCTCAAGACAAGAACAAGATCAAACCACAAGTATGAGACACAAATTTATCCCGTGGTATCGATGACTTGCCGGTCACCCCTAGTCCACGTTGAGATGGATTCAATGTTCAACCGCTTCTCTATCAAGACTCAGCTTGATCTCTAAGCCGGTTAGAACCAAAGAACCGCTCCAAACCTCGATTTCACTAGAGTTGCTCTTCACCACTCCGGTGAGGTGAGCACAAAGACCTCTCACAACCAATTTCCACGGTAACTTCACAATCTTCTTGAAGCGCTCAGTGGAATCACGAGCTCCAAGCCGTCTAGGTGGCGGCAACCTCCAAGAGTAACAAATCAACCACGAGCTCAATGAAATCCTAGAGCCACAATGATCAAATCCTTGATGCAATGCACTAGAAGCTCTCAACCTCACCAAGAAATGCAATCTCAAAGCAAATGAGTGAGAAAGAGGAGAACAAGGGCTCTAGAATGTGTATCAAGCTTTCCAAAGTGCCAAGAGACCTCACAAGCCCGCGGGGTGTGAGTATATATAGCTCCCTCCTCAAAACTAGCCGTTATGTGCAAACTCAGTTCAGAAACGTGCACCGCGGACTGTCCGCCCGACAGTCGCGGACCGTCCACGTCCAAATCCCAACGGCTATAATGCGCCGTCAAACGTGTGTCAAAGATGACCGTTGGGTCAGTCGGACTGTCCGCCTAACACCCGCGGACTGTCCGAGTTCCCCTCGGACGGTCTGCCAGGCCTCGGTCGGAGGGTCTGATCCCCTAGAACCGTGAAAACGCTCTCTGTGTAAACTTAGGCTAATTTACGGATGGTCCGTGCAACACCCTCGGACTGTCCGCGTGAATACTTAGCACCAGCTCAAGTCAACGCACGTGGGCCCACAAGTCAGCATCCACCGCGGACAGTCCGGCCACAGCCCGTGGACTGTCCGTGGTCAGTTCGGATAGCTCCGAACGGATTTTCTACAGTTTTTATACAATAAAATATATTTCTATTTCGCGGACTGTCCGCCCGAAGGGCTCGGACAGTCCACCAGCCACGACAGGGCAGGTTTTCCAGCAAATCATCAAAGTGCCCAAACCCAAGTTAGTCACCACAAAATCTAAATGCACTACATGCAATTCAAGGACCAATGTGGCACTAAGAATCCATCAAACCAATGAAGTTGATCCCTCTTGATAGTACGGCTATCTAGCCTATCAACTCGGTCATATTTCATCCTCTAATCACCTCATGACCGGTCAAATTTAAAAGCCCTATCATATACCTTTGCCTTGAGCTTCCCATGATCCAAAGAACACCCATGCTATTGACACATCACCTCTTGAAGCTCATTCCAACTCTCAGGACTAACATATTCTCATTATCTCAAATGAAATTTTTAGTCCACAGGGATTGTCATTAATTACCAAAACTCAATTAGGGGCCAAGATGCCTTCACGAGTCGAGTGCGCGGAAGCAGAATGTCATCTCCAGCGATGATAATACCTTTGAGCACTCGGACGAGGCGGTCGAGGTTGAATGTCGGTGCCAGGATACTGTTGTTCGCCGTCGCCTGACTCACCGTGCGCGCATCACAAACTCGCAGCGACCCAATGGCACGTCGAACGACGGGCCTCCCAGCTGCATGCATGCAAAGGATAATTAACGACGCATGCATGCATGGTTAACTATATTATTAGCTGCATTTAATGGAGCTAGGAGGGGAGAGAACGGACCGCGATGATGGAGTAACGTGCCGCGATGGCGACGATGTCGGCGTAGGAGACGACATGGCCCCTGTAGTAGGTGGCGTTGACGGCGGCCGATGACGTCGAAGCCGCGGATGGATTTGGCATTGGTCGAGACCGTCTTCTCACCGGTGAACAAGGGCGTGTCGTCCAGCAGCATCGACCTGTCGCACGCGGAGATCAGAGACACATACGCAAGTTGGATGTGCGCAGGAAAAGAAAGTCGAGACGCAGGGTTGGGTTACGTCCATTTGACCAAGGTTATGTGCTCGCATGAATATGTATTTTCCTACCTATGTGCAGGAATCTGAATAAAAGTAGCAGTACTTTTCCTACCATTAAGCTTCAAGTAATTACAAAACAACCTATTCGAGATACTAATCCTCACAGAAATTGAAACAACAACCCTCAAATTAAGTCAGCAGAAAAAATTGCATAACATGCTCAACAAATTTACAGGCTAAGCAGGTTAAAACGGAATTGGCCAGGCGAAACTTACAATTCAATGAGGCTATCTATGGAACCCTCTAATTCCCGAGCGCGTGCGCGTGATCCGAAACAGATCTCACGAATTTCCCCACTCAGTTAGCTTCTCTCAGCTAGACGAGCGACGTCGAGGGAGGGAATTTTTTTGGCAACGAGAAGGGTGTGGCTGGTGTCCGAGTCAGCGTGGGACAGGAGGTGGCGGAGGACCGTGGCGGCTACCTTAGGAGGGAGGGTGAACGCCGCCGTTGCCCTCTTGAAGCTCAAACTCCTCGACGAAGCATTGGGGTCTGAACACACCGGTGATGGGCGGCGCGGCGACGAAGGCCTTGTCGAAGATGAGGGCACGCCACCCGTTGCACATGCACCGGAGCCGGCAGAGCTGCTTCGCCGGCTACTTGGTTAGAATGTCAAAGATGATGTCCTCCAGCAGCGAGACGATGGTGCCGCCAGCGACGGCTTTGCAAAAACAAGGAACAATAATAAATAGGATCCAAATAACTATCTACGGAGCACCAACATATAGGTTACATTTTTAGAATTTTTATGGTACATGATATTTTTTGAATTTAAATTGAATTAGTCATGATTTTTTATAAAAAAATCGAAAACCACCTCTGAAACCATCCAAATGTCCTAATTTGCATGATTTTGAAAGTTGTATGGCTTAAAATGTCTGATTTTATAGTATAAGGTTGAAAATCAAACTGCTATGATTAAAGATTGTAAAATAGACTTTTTCTCTAATTTTAAATTAATAGCAACAGAGCTTTCATGTACTGCATGCACGCATGCCAAAAAGATCTTGCAGGCTAGCATGCATACTCTCCATATACGAAACTGATGCATATACCAGCTAGCTGCATGCCTGCATGCTAGTGCTGCCGTGCTGGCACCCACAAGATGGTCTGGTGCCCTATTCTTCTGGTAAAGAAGACCGCCCGAGCCTAGGTTCCTAGACAAGGCGGCCGTGGAGACGGCCGGCGACAAGGCGCGGCCAAGCTCTGCACGGTGACCCAGGTGGAGGAGCTCAAGTGCGTGCTCTGGCTGCTGCCGGTGCTGCCGAGCGGCATCATCTTCGCGGCGGCGTACGCACAGATGTCCAGCACGTTCATCCTCCAGGGCGACATGTTGGACCCCTACGTCGCCGGCTTCCGCGTCCCCGACGCCGTGCTCTCTGTCTTCGAAACCATCGGCGTCATGCTCTGGGTGCCCCTCTACGATCGCCTCGTCGTCCCGTTCGCGCGCCGGATCGGGCCACGACCGCGGGTTCACGCAGCTGGCAGGTATGGGCGTCGGCCTAGTCGTGCTCGCCGTCGCCATGCTTGCCTGCCTCGTATGATTTTATTATCACAGTTTGAAGAGTCCACATCCATGTGGATGCGTATACGTGGGTATGTTATTTGATGGTAAATTTTGCTGTGGGACATCAAATTTTCTTGTAATTTACTAGAACACACCATAAACGAGCAAATTGGCTGGGTACCATTAAAAAATAAAGATCATTTGCTAAAACACACCACAGTGATTATAATATTCATTTTGCTTATTTGAGGAGAGAGAAGTGCGGGGGAAAAGTCAGTTTTTCCCTCCTTTGAAGTGGCGCCCATATGTCATATCCTTTTTACCGTGCCTCTATCTTCTTCGTCTGGCGGCGTGGTGTGCGAGCGGCCGGCAGCGCGGACCAGCATGCAGCTCGCGAGTGTGCAGCGGTGAGGCGGCATAGGGCGAGTGCGGCGCGGCGTGCGTTCAGATGCTGCGCGGCGCGCTGCAATGGGCGAGCTCGCGGACTGCCGCGTGGCCCGTCGGCGTACGGGCGGCCGGCCGGTGGCGAGGCGGTGCGGGGCGGGCGGCATGCAGGCGGCCGGCAGCAAGATTCTTATCCTCCTCTCTATCTTCTTCACGCGGCCGACGAAATCGAGCAGCGCGAGGTCGGTGAGTTTGGGGCACGTGGCGACGGCGCCGTTGACCGCGGCCTCCCCCAGCACGGTGCCGATGATCTCCAACACGCAGAGACGCTCCATCGTGAGGCCCCACAGGCGTAGCTCCTCGAGGCCCGCAGCGACCCCAATGCAGTCGAGGTGGCCCGACTTGTCGACGGCGGCGGCGGAGTCCACCCGCAGCTCGAGCACGCGCAACGTGGTGGCCCGCGCCACGACCCAGTGCGGGAGCAGCTTGCCTGTGGTTGGGAAGAAGAGGAGGGAAGGCAGTGGGGCGGAAGGTTGAAGATGAGGGCAAAAATGACTTTTCCCCACACTTCTCTCTCCTCAAATAAGCAAAATGAATATTATAATCGTTGCGGTGTGTTCCAGCAAATTACAAGAAAATTTGATGTCCCACGGCAAAATTTGCCTTATTTGATTGGTGGGTACACGGGGTGGGTAAAGAAATTCCGTGGTGAGAAAAGTAATGCCCCAAACGGCAAAAACTATCTAGAAACATCATTTTTTAAAAACTTTTCACGTCGTTTTCACCGTTGGACCCGACATGTGGGTCCTCCGTGAGGGGTGGGTAGGAATTATTTTGGTGAGAAGCGTTTTCAATTCTACTGGATCCTTATAGTATAGATGTGTTGTAGCCATGTTCAATGTTATTTTTACTTCAACTCTACCAACAAAATGATTTTATCTGTACTATAAAGAAAATATGATTTAATGTCAAATCTCATCCAAAAACTTAACCCTCTACCCCTTACAACTGGGTCACATAGTAGGAATCACTAGTAGAAATGTGCACATTCGTCCGCGAACATTAGTACCGGCCAAAACATCTGATTAGTACCAGTTCTTGAGCATAGTACCCGTGGGGGCAATTTAGTACCGGTTGGGGGCTCCAGCCAGTACTAAGTGGCTGCCAGGCCATTGGTGGCCAACGGCTAGTTTGCCATTTAGTACTCGCTAGAGCCCAAAGCCGGTACTAAATGATCTCCTATATATATTGTCACCTTCTTCCTCCTCGAGCTCAAGTAAACAGATAGCTCGACATCTCCTCTTCCTCCTTGGCATGTTAGAGGAGAGATGCTGCCCATTTTTCTCAATAATTATGGGGATTTCATTCATCTAAGTGCGCTAAAGGTTAGCGACTTCATCCTCTTCTCTTTCATGCTCTTTGTGCTTTGTTTCATGATTTATAGTTAGAGAATTTGTAGTTTTTATAAGAAAAGAGAATGAGCATGATTTTTTTATTTATACATTAATTAGATATATGTAAACTTGATTACTTTAATTAAGGAGAACGCTTATTGGATTGTTTTCATGTGGAAAATTATTAGAGTGATTTTTCAATTAATTTCAAACGACACGTGTATATATCATTGTGTAAGCTTTCAATAGCACAAAGTTTATTTGTTACTAATTACGTCCTCCATTCCAAATTACTATTTATTATTTGACCAAATTACTATTCCAAGTGACATGATTTTTTATTTATACATTAATTAGAGACATATAAACTTGATGACTTTACTTAAGGAGAACGTTTATTGGATTGTTTGCATGTGGCAAATTATTAGAGTCATTTTTCAATTAATTTCAAGTGACACATGTATATATAATTATGCAAGCATCTTCCTCTCCATGATGTCTTCGAGTGGAGGTGCTGCCCATTTTTCTCAAGATTTGCGGGGATTTCACTCAACTAAGTGCTTTAAAGGTTAGCAACTTCACCCTCTCTTGTTTCATGATCTTTGTGCTTTTTTTCATGTATTATAGTTTGAGAAATTTATGATTATTAGAAAATGAGATAATGATCACTTTTTTAATTTAATTCCAATTGGAAATAGTTTTAATTCAAT
Source organism: Echinochloa phyllopogon (assembly GCA_033239725.1). NCBI lineage: Eukaryota > Viridiplantae > Streptophyta > Magnoliopsida > Poales > Poaceae > Echinochloa > Echinochloa phyllopogon. The sequence goes on from BTCW01000016.1 coordinate 21,073,579, forward strand.
TACAGATGAACCGACAATGGATGTACGACAGTCGAAGCACCAATTCATGGATTTATGGCGTAGAAACTTTTCTCGATGCGGCGGAGGCCAACATGTCGCAAAAGGGTTCCATGTGTGTTGTCCATGCGTACATTGCGAAAGTAACAATGAATACTCGAGAAGACACACTCTAATGTCCCACATATATGAAAATGGTTTCATGTTGACCCACACCCTTTGGACAAAGCACGACGAACGTGGAGTTGTGATGGAAGACGATGATGAAGAAGAATATGATGAAAACGACATTCAAGACTGGGCTCAATGATACACAGTCGGTGCCTTGGAAGATGAACCAATGGATGAGGTTGAACATAATGCTGAAGAAGAGCAGCCACCTAACATACTAGGTCAAGTGCTGCTAGATGCACAGAATGACAGTGAAACAATGACAGAGTCAAAGAAGTTTGAGAAGATACTGGAGATCATAAAAAGTTGTTGTATCTAGGTTGCAAACAGGGTCACAAAAAGTTGGCAGCGTGTTGGAGATGTTGCAATGGAAAGCAAAAAATGGTGTTAGCGATAAAGGATTCCGGGAGCTAATGAGCTTGATCGGTATAGCTGGCTATAGTAGCTGCAGCTGGAGCTGTAGTAGCCGTAGTTGTAGCTGCAACAGTCGCTACAACACTTGCAGATGCAGCTAGTATCGTTGTGCATCAGTTCAAAAATGAAGTAGGGGTATTGTGCTTGGGCTGCAGCCATGGAAAAAGCTCAAGCGATCAGGCTCGATGAAAATCGTAAAGAACATGCTTTCTGGGTAATGAGCTACCCTCGTGGATTGGATGTACAGAAGATACACACATGTCTGAATGACTGTATCTTGTATCGCGGCCCTAAAAATAAGAACTTAGATGCCTGCCGGTTTGCGGCGCATTGCAATATAAGATCAGGCGAGACGATTCTAGTGATGTTGATGGGCAGCCAGCCAAGAAGAAAGTTCCCGCAAAGGTGATGTGGTATTTCCATGTAATACCACGTTTGAAGCACATGTTCAGAAACAAGGAGAACACAAAGTTGATGCGGTGGCACAAAGAAGAACGTAAGCAAGATGAGATGATGAGATTCCCTACAAATGGGTCCCAGTGGAGAAACATTGACCGAGAATTTCCTGATTTTGACAAGGACACCAAGAACATAAGGTTTGGTCTAAGTACAGACGGTATGAATTCGTTTGGTGAGTTTAGTAGTGGTCATAGTACATGGCCTATGACCCTATGTATCTTAAACCTTCCTCCTTGGTTGTGCATGAAGCAGAAGTGTATCATTATGTCAGTGCTTACCCAAGGACCAAAGCAACTTGGCAATGACATTAAGGTATACCTAAGACCATTGGTTGATGAACTATTACTGGTCTATAAGGAAGAATGCGTACATGTGTGGTATGAGCACAAACAAGAATCTTTCGACCTCCGAGCTTTGCTTTTCGTAACCACCAATGATTGGTCTGTAGTTAGTAACCTGTTGGGACAGTCAAACAAAGTATACATGGCATGCACCGACTCCCTAGATGAAAGTGATATCATTTATTTGAAACACTGTTGTAAGTGCGTGTATATGGGCCATCGTCGATTTCGACCTGCCGATCACCCTCTAAGAGAGAAAGGGAAGCATTTTAAAGGGCACCCGAAACTCGTGCTAAGCCTTTGTTCGGTAATGGAAAGTGTGTGTTCTCGAAGATAAAGTATGTGCATGTAGTATTTGGAAAGGGCCGTGGTAGCCAGCCTGTTGCCAAGGACTATGACAGACATGCACCTATATTGAAAAAGAAGTCCATATTGTGGGACCTACCTTATTGGCAAATCTTAGAGGTTCGAAACACAGTTGACGTGATGCACCTATCGAAGAATCTTTGCATGAACCTGCTAGGCTTCCTTGGCGTTATGGGGTGCCAAAAGATACCATGGAAGCAAGGTGTGACCTACAACTATTGGCAGAGCAAAAAGACCCACATACCGAAAAGAGAGACAGAGGACAACACTATTTACATCCTGCTAGCTACACGCTTAGCAAAGAGGAAAAGCAAAGCATGTTTGATTGTTTGAACAATATTAAGGTCCCGTCTGAATACTCCTCGAATATACAGGGCATAATAAATATGAAAGAGAAGAAATTCACAAACTTAAAATCGCATGACTGCCATGTCCTGATGACACAGTTACTTTCGGTTGCACTAAGGGGTATTCTACCGGAAAATGTAAGATTGGCAATTGTTAAGCTTTGTGCATTCATGAATAAAATCTCACAAAAGGCAATTAATTCAAGCGTAGGGTGGCGAGGGGGATGCCGTATCCTTTCGAAGGCGTAGGCGGTCCCTCGACTCGGCCGGCCCTTGGCCTTAGTCAATCTATGCCTCGAACTGCCTTTTGGCAATTACTGGAATTGAACATGATGAAAGAATTTTGAAGAAAAAACCTTAAAATTGGGACAATTTTAGGAGGGGGTGCCCCCCGAGTGTGACTTGGCTTTTTTCGAGGGTAAGCCGAGTCTCACTCATTGAAGATCTTTCTTTATTCATTTATTGAAATAAGTACAAATGTACATAAATGCTTGGAAACTTAGGGGTAGAAGCGACGTAGCTGTTGAATGTTCCAAGCGTTGGCGAAAACCTCGCCTTTCTCGTTCGCGATCTTGTATGTGCCTGGTTTGAGGACCTCGGCAACGATGTAGGGCCCTTCCCATGGTGGTGTGAGCTTGTGGTGTCCTCGATTGTCCTATCGCAGCCTTAGCACCAGTTCCCCCTTGTTGAGGTCTCGACGTCGAACCTTCTGGGCTTGATATTTTCGGAGGGACTGCTGGTACCGTGCTGAGTGTAAGATCGCCACGTGTCGAGCCTCGTCCGCTTGATCGAGTGAGTCTTCACGAGCTTGCTTGTTCCGCTCTTCTTGGTAGGTTCTGAGCCTCGGGGACCCATATTCCAAGTTTGTGGGGAGGATAGCCTCGGCCCCATAGACGAGGAAAAACGGGGTGAAGCCTGTGGCTCTGCTCGGGGTCGTTCTGAGGCTCCAAATTACCGAGGGTAGCTCTGACACCTATTTTCCACCGAATATATTCAGCTTGTTGAATATTCTTGGCTTGAGGCCTTGTAAAATCATGCAGTTGGCACGTTCTACTTGGCCATTCGTCTGTGGATGTGCTACGGCCGACCAATCCACGCGGATATGGTGGTCGTCACAGAATTCCAAGAATTTCTTGCCTGTAAACTGGGTGCCATTGTCAGTAATTATCGAATTAGGGACCCCAAACCTGTGAATTATATCCATGAAGAACTGCACGGCTTGTTCCGATCTGATGCTGCTGATGGGTCGAGCCTCGATCCATTTCAAGAACTTGTCGATGGCTACCAGCAGATGCGTGAAGCCGCCGAGCACTGCTCGCATTGGCCCAACGAGGTTGAGCCCCCACACAGTGAATGTCCATGTGATAGGGACAGTTTGCAAGACATGGGCCCAGAGAATAGGACCACTTAGATCGAAATAGCATTCACTGAAATGTTCACTGAGATGAGATTTTCGTGCATAGAATTGACACCCTTCGCAGGTGCGTACGATTTCGTTGGCGTCGGCGACAGCCATGGGCCAATATAAGCCCTAGCGAAACGCGTTGCCCACGAGGGTACGGGGCGACACGTGGTGGCCGCAGACGCCAGCGTGGATGTTCTTTGCCATCGTCGCAGGGTTTGGCGCGCCGGTCTCAACCCGTTCGGGGGAGTCGGCGCGGGCCGCTCTGTGTCGTTCCGCGCGCGTTCACCGCGCGCGTTGACGCGAACTCCTCCTGCGTGGTGGTGGTGGTGGTGGTGTTGGGAGTGGCGCTGGCATGTCCATGGTGGTGCTCCTCGTGAGGAGCTGCATGTTGTAGCCATCGCCAGTCGCCCTGAACTCGAGACTCCTGAACCGGATTTTGAATCCGGCGTTAAGTGGGTTCGAAGTCCCCATCGGAAGATGATTGTCGCATATGACACGGGTTGCCATCAAGGGAGATAGTGGATGATGTGGTCGATCACACCGCTACCCCTACCTGGCGCGTGTTGGCACTCCTTATGACCTACAGATAAATCCGCAAGCGGACAGATACCGATGTAGCTTTCACCTAGGAGTATTCCAGGGTATCGATTTCCATGAGGAATGAGAAATGAACTAATTCTAAACTAAGTTGTCCTAGGTAGATGGAGTGGAATGAACGGAATGGATGGAGTGGATGACAACAACAAAGAGATAGGAAGGGCACTAGGAGGGTAGAGAGGGTACGAGTCTGAAAGCGGTACTCTACTGATTGATCGAGCAGATCAGAGGATACACATAGATACTTGCTTCAGGACAATGGACACCAGTGACACGCAGACAGGGATGAGAAGGGGTGCCACCAGCTCCACACTGGGGGATCCTACAGGCCAATACTAACGAGATGGATTACAAATGTCGTATAGGGCTATCACCACCTAACGGCTACCACACGTTCGTTGAATCGGGGGAAAACTAAGTTAACCTCAAGTCTAGGCACCGCGCCTACACTAGTCGACTAATACTTATCTCCTATAGAAAGATAAGCACCCAAGCTAAGCAACCAGTATACAGTTATACCAATCAACTAAGCATTGAACAAAGAACCAGCAAGCATATAAAAGTAAGAACTGAATGCTCAATTAATCAGAAAGAGATACAAGAGTTACCAGACACGACCCGGATGTCACTCGAAGCGGAGCCGCATCCGTAGAGGTACAGCGGGAAGAGGGGCCGACACTCCGGCTCCTCTCCGGGACGCTCACCTCTCGTGTCTCCCTATCTTCTATTGATACAAGTGGCAGAGCTTCGCTAATGCCTAATCTCAAGTGTTGTGTGTTTTTTCAGGTGCTGGAGGCCTCCTTTTATAGCAAGGAAGGGCGGTAGAAGAAGGAGTAGTGGCCACGGGACCTCAGGGGCAGTTCCGGGCCATTCGAGCGAAGATGCTGGGTTCGGCCGAAGGGGGTCGGTTCGGCCAAACTCCCCAGTTCGGCCGAACCACCCATTTGCACCGCCTTGGCCTCCAACGCTCCAGATTTCGTCCCCAAGTCGGTTGTGGGTCGGTTGGGCTTCGGCCGAATCCTGGAAGTTCGGCCGAATGGGTCCGGGTGCCCGTCTGCCCTTGGATCCACCGCCTTTGTGCTGAGGTTGATCCTGATGGTCTACATATGCCTGGGGTCTTGGTAAATCACGTGTGTTTAGGTCCTGGTACGCTCCGGGAATGAGGCTGGTGTTCGGTCGAGTCATGAGACTCGGCCGAACGCACCATTTTGGGTGGTTTTACCCCGACATTGGCAACCTGCCTCCTAGAATCACATAAACACCAAAACTTGTGGAAATGATCAGAAATAATCCCTATATCTATGGTGTGTGATTCCATTGTGTTTATTTTATACTCGGTTGGAGGTCAGAAATCGGTCTGTAACGACCACCAATAAGCTCCCCCAAACTCAGATATTTGCTCGTCCCGAGTAAAGAAATTGAAATATGAGCAAGACTAAGGTATGGGTTCTTTCATGACATGAATAATTGCATATCTAATATTCCAAACTTTTCTCCATACCTATGAGCTTGAAGTGGCTATTCCCTAGATCTTGGGCGGTTGATAGTCGGAACGGCTCTTACAACAAGATCCTCTTGCTCATCCTACGTTTGGGGTTTTTCTGATTTTCGTAAATAAATAACCCTTGTCCCTTCATCCCTGATGCTCTCAGCTCTCTAGAGTCACTCCTTTTCACTCACTCTCTTTTGTGTTTTTATTTGTCTCTCAGGTGGTGGCCTTGTCAAGTCATGTACTTCTGTGGAGTCGAAGATTGCTTCCCGGAGTTTCTCATTGTCGCCCTTGGTCAGATTGCAAGTTAAAGACGAAGAGTTCATGTCGGTCCTCAGCTTTGTGACCCCTTTCTTTTCTCTTCCCTTTTTGGGATTTTTTTCTTTTCTTTTCTTTCTCTCTCTTTTTTTTTCATTTGGACTTTCATGAGTCCTTTATTTTCTCTCTTTTTTTCAGGGTATCACCAAAGCATGAGGACTTCTACTACACTCTGATGATAGTATACTTGCAATAAACCTTGGGCAAACATGATTATCTCTGGGGACATCAAAATTCAACAAGACTTTGTACTAGCCATAACAAGTTTCTCAGGAATAAACTCTCAAGCATATGTGTATGTTGGAAGTAGTGGACAGGATGAAGGAATAGGGTATAGTTTTATGTTTTCAAAATTTAAATTCTTCCGAATGGTGGAGTGAACAAGTGGTTTGTTTTATCGAGACATATCACAATCATCAACAACCTAGATCAGGGGGGTCCTATCATGAAATATTTCATAGGAAAAAGATACTAGGTTTGAAATAAGAAATAGGCAAGTTCATGGTATAAAAGAAAAACTAAGAATGTTTCGTTTATGTGAGGCATGCATTGATCAAAATTTTGAAACGTGGCAACACAGAAAAAGTGGTCAGGGGGGAAGAGTGCAAACCAGCGTGTAGGTGTGCGAGCGGGATGAGCCGAGCTGGTTCGGCCGAACTGGTGGGTTCGACCGAATTGCCCAATTCGCCCGAACCGACTGGTTCGGCCGAAGTGGCTCGGTGCGTGCTCCGTCATGTCGGGTTGCTCCTGTATCTTTTTCATTAAACAGGGGAATCTTCGGTTGGCTCAAATGCACCAACCGGAGCAATAATTTTATTCTTTTTGCAATCAACTCTGATTTTATTTATTCATCAAGCTAAGTGTTGGAAACAAATGATTGGAAAGGGAAATAAGTTCAGAGCACCCTAAACATGGATCTAAATGAAATAAATTAAATAAACAAACTAGCAAACCAATCTAACGGTGCTCTATCTAAAAACGAAACGACCGTAGGACACTATTCTGCAGGTGGGTCGTAAAGGTCCGAGTGTCCTGTGGCTTTGGCAGGCCTCTTGATCTTGGCGCACAAACCCTTGCGCAGGACTTCCATCTTGTCCTCCGTCTCTAGGCGCGCCAGCTCCGCTTCCGCCACTTTCTCCTCCAGGTGGTTTATCCGCTGGCGTGCTTGTACCAGCTCCACCCGCAGGCTCTCCAGTGTGGGCGGCTTCTCCTCCTTTTCGTCGTCCTCCTCCTCATAAGAGAACTCCATGTTTCCTGGCGGCCCCTTGATGGTTGGAGGCTGCCTGTGGCACTGAACTCTGGGGTTCCGCCACGGAGGAGTGGACTGGGAGGACTCTATCAGTCCGAGCTCGTCCCAGTTCAGCGGCGGGACCAACACCTTGCCGTACCCCGTGGCGGTGCGCTCGCCCTTGATGCTGAAACGGGGCGGACTATCAGGTGTATAGTCCGGCGTCTTCATGCCCTCCTCCTTGACTGCAGGGAGCGCGAAGTCCAGCACCCTTGTGGAGGATGCCGACTTCGGGCGCAGCTGCCCAGTAGTGGGGCGCCCTGGCGATGGTGAGCGAGGGGGCTTCTTGATCGCCTTCAGCGGTGCGAAGGCGTTGAACGTCGCCGACGGAGAGCGGCATGGGGAGTTGGACTGCCTCATAGGGCTGTGGGCATGCGCCCTTCCTCGCTGCCCATCGCCTGACAGCTCAATGTCAGCAACGCGGAACGCTTGCTCACGTCGGGGAGACTCACCGATCCGGCTAGCGAGGCTAGATCCCTTGGTTGAAGATGTATCTTTGGAGCAGGAGGAGTCCATGGTGGCTGTGTGTATGGGCAAGGAAGCTTGTAGATGGGATGAGGGAGTCGACAAAAACCCCCTGGCTTTTATCGATGTTTCTCCTGATCGAAAAATGAGATTCCCGACGTTTCCCTCGCGGATTTTGGGATAGGCTCAACTATAGATGAGCCCAGAGGCAAATATCCGCAAGGAGGACCAGGGGGCCTGATTCGGCCGAACCCTAGCCTTTGGGCGAACTGGCCAATTCGCCCGAATTGGTCCAGTGCGGGCTAGGTCGAGTCTCGTGCCTTTGGTCAGGGGTTTTGAGGTTTGAGGGGGTTTTGGCCCAGAAAGGTTTGGAATTGAAGGATTTGGGCTAGATTTCACGGACGAGTTTCAGAGTTCCATGAACTCGACAACATCTAAATCGTCGAGTGGCGGAGGTTCTGGTTCCAGGAAGATCATCAACCGTTGCCCGTTAACCTTGAAGGTATTCCCATCCTCACTTTGCAATGTGACGGCCCCATGGGATGCAGCGTTGATCACTGTGAATGGGCCGTCCCATTTGCTTCTTAGTTTCCCATGACCAAAAAGTTTGACACGGGAATTGAAGACGAGGACCTTGTCTCCCGACTTGAACGCTTTAACGTTAATCCTTTTGTCATGCCATCTCTTGGTCCGTTCTTTGTATAGCCGGGAGCTGTGGTATGCTCGTTCCCTCATTTCATCTAATTCGGCCAGCTCGATTTTTCGTTTGAGGCCGGCTGCTGGAAGGTTCATACCCCACTTCCTAATGGCCCAGTCAGCTCTAAACTCCATCTCTACTGGTAAGTGGTAGGTTTTGCCATAGACTAGTTGATATGGAGTCATTCCTATGGGTGTTTTATAGGCCGTGCGGTATGCCCAGAGTGCATCTGGCAGTTTATCATTCCAGTGTTTTCTCATCTCATTTGCGGTCTTCTACAAAATGTTCTTAATCTGCTTGTTTGAAGTTTCTGCTTGACCGCTAGTTTGGGGGTGATAAGGTGTGGCTATAAAAATGCGGCTCCCCCAAAGTTGAATATTACCGGAGCAGATATGGGTCATCCCATAGGTGAAGTATGCTATCGTAAACCAATCTTTTCCTATTTTCACCTGATGGGACGTACCTAGACACCATGAAGTTGACTATGTTGGCGTACCACGGCTCTAGTATTGTGGCCTTGAGGAGCGTATCATCCCGTAAGAAATCATCAATGAGGTGATCTAACGGGACTTGTATCCGAGACAGACCCAACGAATGAGTCTCGGTTTCGCATCCTATTTAGTCAAAAGATACTTCAGAGCAGCATGGTCTGAATAGACTATGACCTTTGTCCCAACTTGGTAGGACCAGAATTTGTCTATAACAAACACAACTGCTAAGAGCCATTTTCCATGGTTGTGTAGTTGAGCTGGGGCCAGTGAGCGTTATGCTATCATATGAGATAGCATAAAGCTTCTTGTCCTTGGTTTGGCCCACAACAGCTCCTACGGCATAATCGCTCACATCACACATGATTTCTAGTGGGATGCTCCAGGCGGGAGGCTGGATAATGGGAGAGAAATTAAGTGCTTTCTTGAGGGTGTGAAAGGAAGCATATCACTCTTTATCAAAGATGAGAGGGGTTTCCTTGGCTAGGAGATTAGTTAACGACCGGGCTATTAGAGAGAAATTTTTGATGAAACACCTATAAAGCCCGGCGTGGCCAAGGAGACTACGAATCCCCTTTATGTTGGTGGAAGTGTAGGCATAATGTCCTGTTTAGGAGTAGGGTAGGGGAAGATGATTGCTTCTGACTTTGAATCTAGTCTTTCCTCGATCAAAGACGAATCTTCGTGACACTTTCCTTGTGACCCCAAGATAAGATGAGATAGGGATATGATGTGTATGATGATTACTAGTAATCCCTTCTAAATCTTGGACAGAGTGATCTTTCTCCAGGATAGTGAGAATATGTTGAGTTTCAACATCAGAGGGCATGTCACTATTGGTCACTGGAGTTTGTTTGTCCCTAAAGAGGAAGGCATCCTTCTGTCTAGAGGGAAGAGGCTTAGCCTCGATTGGAGGATGAATTTCTTTTACCTCCATAATGAATTGGGCATCTTCTTCTAGGATAGGTTGCTATAAGTCTGCTAGAGTTGTTGACATGACTTCCTCTACAGGGTCAGGATCGGGGTCCGTCACTATTTGTGGGTTCAAGGAATAGGAATAAGAGACCGGGACAGATTCTTCTCCGATCCTAAGTTCTACTAGTTGGTTTATTGGTGAATCTTCATGATTGGCCTACCAATAAAGATGGAATGTGTGGAATCATTAGGCAGGTCAAAGATATGGAAATCTAGGAAAAGTTTAGGGTCATTAATCTTAACGGGTATGACCCAAAAAGATCCCTAAACAATCGAGGATCCTTCCCGGTTCATCGGGGAGTTGAGCTCGCACCAAAGAGCTAGAGACTATGTTGATTCCAAGGCTCGGGTCGTACCCGATTTCCTTGTCTATGCCCATAACTTCACAAAAGATTGTTCAGATTCTCGTGGTCATCTTAACGACCTCGGTCGAGGCTTCAGCCTCGTCTAGCCATTCCTGACTCATGATAGCGGCGAGACGTCCTAAGTACTCTCTCTGGTATTCTAGTGCTTCCTTGTCGGGTGGTGGATCATTTTTCTCTACACATTGTTCCAATGGGAAACTTGTTGGACTCCCTACGTTATCAAATAGATCATCGTCAAAATCGTAGGGAGTGGTGTAGAGTGGATGATAGTAGTCCATGCTAGAATATAGTGGTGGTTCGAAATGAGCATCGGGTTTTGATGGAATAGAAGAGCTGATAGATTTGGATTGTGAATATGTAGGCTCTTCAGGTTCAGGCTGCTTCTCATCTTCATCGGGGAGTTCATCATAAACTCCAGTGTAGGAAGTGTCATCCAGGATACGATCTAAGATTATCCTCGCTTCACTGGGAGTCATATGAGAGAACGACCCTCTTGAAGCGGAGTTCAAGAAAGTGGTGGCTACGGGAGAGAGGCCAAGGCTAAAATGTTGTAAAACAACTGGTTCTGGCAGGCTTAGGTCTGGTCCTGAGGTCAAAATTTGCTTGAAACGAGCCCAGGCAGCTCCTAACGACTCTCCCTCCAATTGCTTAAAGGTAAGGATTTCGATTCGGAGGCTGGCTACCTTGGAAACTGGGAAGAAGTTTAGGCAGAATTTTTCTCTAAGGATTTCCCAGCTCCCTTCCATATTTCCGACAGAAAGAGAGTACCATTTCTTTGCTCCTCCCGTTAAGGAAAACAAAAATAGCTTCCATTGGAGCATCTCTTGTGACATGCCCGCAATGATGAGACATGAACAGAGCTGCTCAAATTCTCGCAAATGCGAGTATGGACTCTCATCTTTCATTCCTGAGAACATTTGCTCTCAAACCATGGCTATGAAGCCAGGACGCAACTCATAGCCGGGTGTGTGGATAGGATGTGATGATGGTGGTGGCTCCAAACAATCGCCCTTTGGAGCCGAATAATGGCGTAAGGTAAGAGTGGAATCCATATGGTGGTTGGGATGGTGTGATACACGGACAACATGGGTTCGGAATTAGAACAGCTACCGTTCCCCGGCAACGGCACCAGAAAGCTTGTTGGCACTCCTTACAACCTACAGATAAATCCGCAAGCGGACGGATACCGATGTAGCTTTCACCTAGGAGTATTCCAGGGTATCGATTTCCACGAGGAACGAGAAGTGAACTAATTCTAAACTAAATTGTCCTAGGTAGATGGAGTGGAATGAACGGAATGGATGGAGTGGATGACAACAACAAAGAGATAGGAAGGGCACTAGGAGGGTAGAGAGGGTACGAGTCTGAAAGCGGTACTCTACTGATTGATCAAGCACACCAGAGGATACAGATAGATACTTGCTTCGGGACAATGGACACCAGTGACACACAGACAGGGATGAGAAGGGGTGCCACAAACTCCACACTGGGGGATCCTACAGGCCGAGACTAACGAGATGGATTACAAAGGCCGTATAGGGCTATCACCACCTAACGGCTACCACACATTCGTTGAATCGGGGGCAAACTAAGTTAACCTCAAGTCTAGGCACCGCGCCTACACTAGACAACTAATACTTATCTCCTATAGAAAGATAAGCACCCAAGCTAAGCAACCAGTATACAGTTATACCAATCAACTAAGCATTGAATGAAGCACCAGCAAGCATATAAAAGTAAGAACTGAATGCTCAATTTATCAGAAAGAGATACAAGAGTTACCAGACACGAACCGAATGTCACTCGAAGCGGAGCCGCATCCGTAGAGATACAGCGAGAAGAGGGACCGACACTCCGGCTCCTCTCCGGGACGCTCACCTCTCCTCTCTTCCTATCTTCTATTGATACAAGTGGCAGAGCTTCTCTAATGCCTAATCCCAAGTGTTGTGTGTTTTTGCAGGTGCTTGAGGCCTCCTTTGATAGCAAGGAAGGGCGGTAGAAGAAGGAGTAGTGGCCACGGGACCTCAGGGGTGGTTCCGGGCCATTCGGGTGAAGATACCGGGTTCGGCCGAAGGAGGTTGGCTCGGCCGAACTCCCCAGTTCGGCCGAACCACCCATTTGCACCGCCTCGGCCTCCAATGCTCTAGATTTCGTCCCCAGGTCGGTTGTGGGTCGGTTGGGCTTCGGCCGAATCCTGGAAGTTCGGCCGAATGGGTCCTGGTGCCCGTCTGCGCTTGGATCCACCGCCTTTGTGCTGAGGTAAATCCTGATGGTCTACATATGCCCGAGGTCTTGGTAAATCTCGTGTGTTTAGGTCCTGGTACGCTCCGGGAATGAGGCTGGTGTTCGGTCGAGTCATGAGACTCGGCCGAACGCACCATTTTGGGTGGTTTTACCCTGACATTGGCAACCTGCCTCCTGGAATCACATAAACACCAAAACTTGTGGAAATGATCAGAAATAATCCCTATATATATGGTGTGTGATTCCATTGTGTTTGTTTTATACTCGGTTGGAGGTCGGAAATCGGTCCGTAACGACCGCCAACAGCGCGCCACCATCGGTGTTTGAAAATCGTGGTCCCGACACCAACCAGTAATGCGCTGTGTTCCCTCCCCTGATGGTTGATGCAGAAGGTAATGCAATGACATGAATTTATCCTGGTTCCGGTCGCAATACCATACGTCTAGCAAGACGGTGCGTGCAATGTATTTTCCTGCACCGGACTACGAGTAGTAGGGGATACAAGAAGGTTGGGAGAAGAGGCTAGGCCTCCAAGTCCCAGACGATTGAGGCAGAGTGCCAATATCGTGGAGTGCGGAGTGTGTGAGTGTTGTTTCTTGTTCTGTGTTCGATCGATCCGTCCCTGTCCTTCATGAGCGCGCCCTCTCCTTTTATAGGCCAAGGAGGAGGGGTTACAGGTGTGTGTCGTTATGTAGGCACAGTTGTTGCACAATAGTAGTAGTGGCGCCGGGCGTGGCTCTTCATCCTTAGCCACTGTTACCCGATGTTGCGGTCCCTGTGAGGGATTCTTGTACTGGTGATGATGCCAGGGAGTGGTTTTGAGGATCTGAGCTGACCTGAGTGCCGTAACGACTCGCCCGTATGCCAGTTCGAGGGTCTCCATGCCTGTGCATAGCCCATTCTGTGGAAAATCACCGTGGGATTCGGTAGCACAGGGAGTCGGAGTGACCCAGCCCTATTCGCACAATGGCGACATGTCTGCACAGCGCCAGGGATGGTCGCATAGTGCTCGGGATGGCCTGCCATGCCTCCGCCGTCCTCTCTACTTCTCCTGCTGCTTGCTCGAGGGTCTCTCCCGCCCGATCGAGGGCTTCGGGTCGTCGGAGTTGGTAGCACAGGAGCTCGGAGTGACGTGCTCTTTTTGCACAGCGCTGGCCTATCCGCATAGAGCCTCGGTTGCCAGCATAGTGATGGGAGTTGGCGGATGCAATGGGGGGGGGGTCGTGTCTATCAGAGCGGCGTGGCAAGAGATTTGCCTTTTGACTTTGGATGCACGGCGGCGGTGGGCGTCATTAATTGTTTGTCGGAGCAGAGGTCTCGACCGGGGTGGAGCTCTCCCCATTTCGTGGGTTGCTCGAGGCTCGACCCTCAGGCCTCGACCGAGGCGGAGTTTTCCGATTCGCTCGAGGTGTTGGTTCCCTCGAGCGAAGCGGAGATTGAGGTGCGCATCGAGGGTCGGTTCCCTCGAGCGAAGTGGAGATTCAGGTGCGCGTCGAGGTGCCCCGCGAGATGCCTTGACTGGGCCTTTGTCTCCTGCTGGGCCGTGGGCATTAATTTGGTTTCCTTTTTTCTGATATGTGTGTGAATTAGTGATTTACAAGGGTGATTATCCCATAGGTTTGGGTACCCCTAATGATCGCCCCCAATAGGTTTAAAGTCCGAACCCAAGACTCAGATCCGCTATGCGCTTAAAAGCTGACCATCCAATTCAAATCTCAGATGCAAACTGATAAATTGGTGATATATACTAAAACTTAACAGAAATAACAGGTTAAATCTATTAAGATCTAGTGATTATCAATAACTTTAAACGAAACAGTAAAACAGAGCAAAACAACCTAGATCAACTATTCTGATCGACTAAACAACAACGCTCGATACAATGGTGTAATAATTAGATTTTTAGATGAAAGTGAGGCAGTTAAACCTATAATCTAAAGATTATGATAACTTGGTGCAACGATTAGATCTCAGATAAAAGTGAGGCACTTAAATCTACAATCTAACAATCGCGATAACTTAGTGAACAAACTAGTTGAAAGTGAGGCACTTCGACCTAATTTGTTCGATAACTTTTAGGAGATCTAGACGAAACTATAGTGATACGCCCGATAGTTAAAGCCTAGAGAGCACCAGGTAAAAACGGAACTTACAAGCAAGTCAGAGATCACAAAGATGCAGCCTAGCGAAGACTTGGAAGAACTCATAGAACTACTGAAACTATGGTAAAACAGATGCGATGCAAATAGAGTAAATGTTTTGTTTGATTGGTGTGTACAGATTCATTTGTGGCCCTAAGGCTGCTATTTATAGCCTAAGATACAGACTACATGTCGATCACGACTTACAAACTTGATAAAGAAGAAGACCTAACCTTCCTAACACAAAATTTCCTAAAATAAATTAACCTCAGAATGACTCCTCTGTCACGAATGTCAACCAAACCTCGTTCATCTGACCGCACCGGCCCTAGCCATATAAACTTCATCGGCTCTAGTCATACCAACGTGCTAACAATCAGCTTGATCACCTTGACCATCGGCTTCTGACGATGTTGACTCCATCGGCTCTTAAGCAAATCGGTCTCCACCTTCAGCTTTTAATCAGCCACTCTTACTGGCTAGCTTCCCTGGACCATATCTTCGAACACCGGTGCAAAAATCAGTGTCAACATCTTCTAGTTCATATAGTTAAAAAGATTACTATTCTAGGTCCGGTTTTCTACACAATATGTTCCCTTTTGAGAGGTTTATGGCGGTCCTAAAGAAATATGTTCGCAATCGTCCTCAGCCAAAAGGATGCATCGCTAAGGGCTATGTACCAGAGGAGGTCATTGAGTTTTGCATTGAATTTATTGAGGATCTTAGTCCAGTTGGGGTTCATGCGACACACCATGATGGGCGACTAAAGGGAAATGGCACAATATGAAAGAAATCTAATGTGAACATCCATGATAGTGAAATCCACAAAGCAACTTTCACGGTTCTACAGAATTCATCCTTGGTGGCTCCATACATAGAAGAGCACAAAAGTATTGTACGGTGTGAAAACCTAGGGAAGTCAGAGGCCTGGATTGCACTCCATCAGATGGATACCTTTGCCATTTGGCTGAGACAGAAATTCTTAGGCGACGACACGATTAATGAACAACTTCAATGGCTGGCTAGGGGACCATCGATCATAGTCCAACAATACCATGGTTACGAAATCAATGGGTATACATTTTACATAATAGCCCAAGACCAAAAAAGCACTAACCAAAATAGTGGTGTCCGTATAGATGCAATAGACACCAATGAAAAAAGGACAGCTATTATGGTGTCATAGAGGAGATATGAGAGCCTAACTATGGACACATAATCGTCACTCTATTTCGTTGTCAATGGGTGAACAACTCCGGAGGCGTAACAAAAGACCAGTTTAGGATGACAATAGTAGACCTTAAAAAGATTAGATATAAAGAAGAACCATTTGTACTAGCCAAGGATGTGACACAAGTGTTTTATGAGAAGGACATGTCAAGCAAGCCAATAAGGAAGGGCACTAATAATATGTTGCAAAACAAGTCAGACAATGAGCCTAAACACCATATTGTCCTCCCAGGAAAAAGAAAAATTGTTGGAGTTGAGGACATTACGGACAAGTCAGAAGATTTTGACCAGATTGATGACCTTCCTCTATTCTCAATTGATGTTGACTACAACATCCAGTTATCCAAAGAGGACGCATTACTTATGCCGCGATCACAACCAAAGCACTTTCGTGAGAAGGAAGATTATCGATGTTACATTAAATAATGATGAGTAGTTTTTAGAACCATTATATTTTATATTTGATGTTATGTGATATAATATAATGCATTCTGTCGTATTTATCTAAATTAACGATATTATTTGTGCAACTTGGACAAAATATCTCGAATTAACTGCATCAAAATACAATACTATAATATTGTATGTTAACGTATTAATTTCGGCGTTACCATGTGGCTTGAAACATTAAATTAGACCTAACTAACAAAGTAATATGTGATTTGACGAAAACATAGTGTACGTTGTTAGGGATAATATTTTTGTATATTTTTGCATGGCCCAAAAAGTCATTTTTCAATTTATTATGAATTAACAGAAATATAAATACATTTATACGATCTTAGTGAGAGAAAATTAGTAATGGTACTATATTATTTAATTTAGTTCAATTAATATTTTTACAGTATAGATATAATTAACAATATGCTAAAAATTGTTTGTTACTAATTTTCACTATATGATTCTTTTTATTATTCATATAATAAATACTAAAACAATTGTAGAAAAAAAGGACTTGCATTTGGGCGGGATCCTAAATATTGGGGAGCAGTTTAGTACCGGTTCGAGACGATCCTACCCAAAAGCCACTTTAGTACTGTTGGAAACACGCTCGGCCGGTGATCCCAATCGGTACTAAAGTGGTTGGGAGGGGGTCGAGGGATTTTGGTACCGGTGAACACCAGCCGGTACTAAATTGCCCCCCTACAAAAGCACCGCCTCGTCTCCCCTGATCCGGGACTTAGCCTCTTCTTCGATCCGGTGCTTCTCTCACGCAAGTTGTCGCTGGCACTCATCGTCGTCCCACGCCCACTGTCGGCCCACGCCCTCGTCACTGCCCGTCGCCGGCCCGTTGCCCGCCTCCCTCGCCGCCCCACGCGTCGTCGCGCTCACCACCCATCGTGATCCCGTGCCCCGCGTAGTCGCCGCCGCCGCCGCCGCACCGCATCGGGTCATCAGCTGCCCGCGTCATTGCCTCGTCGCCCCGCCGCCCCGGCACCCCGGCTGCGCCGCCGTCGCCTCGGCCACTGCCCCAACGCCCTCGCCTACGTACGCCCTTCTGAAGTCGCAATTATTTTTTATTACTTGTAAATACTACAATTTGTTAGAAAATATTAGAAAATGGCTAGAAAAAGGATATATATGTTTATTTATTATAATTGCTTTATATATGACTAGAAAATGACTACAAAATATGTACTTGCTTTTTCTATTTATAATTGCATAGATATATTTTTATTTATTTTTTGAAACACTAGAAAATCTTAGAAAATTATAGTTATTACTATAAAATTGCTAGAAAATTCAAGAACATTACTAGAAAAGTCTAGAAAACTATAGAAATTCTATTACTTGTAAATACTACAATTTGCTAGAAAATATTAGAAAATGAATAGAAAAAGTAGATATATGTTTATTTATTATAATTTCTTTATACATAGCTAGAAAATTTGTACTTACTATTTCTATTTATAATGGCTTAGATATATGTTTATTTATTTCAAAACACTAGAAAATATTAGAAAATGATAGGTATTACTATAGAATTTCTAGAAAATTCTACAAAATTAGTGGAAAATTCTAGAAATTCCTTTTTTATTATTAGAAAATACTACAATTTGCTAGAAAATGTCTAGAAAAAGTAGTTATATGTTTATTTATTATAATTGCTTAGATATATATGACTGGAAAATGACTAGAAAATATGTACTTACTATTTCTATTTAAAATGGCTTAGATATATGTTTATTTATTTTAAATTACTAGAAAATCTTAGAAAACTATAGGTATTACTATAAAATTGCTAGAGAATTCTAGAAAATTAGTAGAAATTACTACAAATAGTAGATATTACTAGAAAACCCTAGAAAATCCTAGAAAATTATAGGTATTAATGTAAACTGCTAGAAAATTCTAGAAAATAGTAGAAATTACTAGAAAATAGTAGAGATTACTATAAAAATTGCTAAGTTGTTTATTAGCATTGTTGTTGTGTAGAGGAAGCTATGGACAACCACGATTCGATGATGCAGGGCATAATCTATGAAGGTGTCAGGTACCCAGACACCCCAGAAGGTGATGCACCTGAGGATGATGGTACCCAATATCTGAACTTGCATCCTAAGGATGCTTATCAAGAAGAAGAAATTGTTGAGGAAGATGATGCACCCGAGGTATACGAAATTCGTCCATGTATACATCACTTGAATTATATATAATTATTGAAAGTGTGCACTTTATATATATATATATATTGTCAGGCATCCATATCAAGGAAAGCCAAAATGGAAAAGAGGATCAAAGAGAAAGATGGAGGGGCGTACCATCATCAGAGAAGTGACCGAAGATGGCACACCGAGGTCCGATAGTGTTAAGACAATATTTGTAAATCAATGTGGTTATCTTGTTAGGGAAAGCATCCCCATAAGCTATAGGCTATGAAAGAAAAATGAAAAACCCGATGATAATCTAGAAGATATCGTTCCAGACAGTGAGAAAGAGTTGTTATGGAAAGAGGTGCTCCTGCACTTCTGATTTCCACAAGGCAAAGAATAAAAAGTGAAGGAATGGGCATTCAAGAAGATGGCCATTCAATTCCAAACGTTTAAGAAAAACTTGATCAAAGACTATGTCAAGAAGGCATTCACACCAGACTTTGACACGAAATGCAAAAAGCAACGCCAATTCTGGAGTGATTTCATGTGGTACAAGTCATCAGAAGACGCTGCGGCCCGATCAAATTAGAACAAACTCAATGTGGCCAAAAGCCGCAGTTTCATATACTTGGACCAGGAGATTATACGATGGCGATTCTGAAATGGGAAAAGATGGAAGAAAACCTTATTGCTAGAGGAATTGTACCCCAGAGTCTGAATTGGCCAAAGCAAGCAAAGTATTACTTCTATGGCCATGGAGGAACACTTAACATGGAAGATGGGTCATTCGTGACTAGCCACGCAATTAGAGCAGCGACTAACAGGCTCGAAGAGGCAATGAGGCTTGTGCAAGAAGGAACTTTTAAGCCTAACAGAGAGAAAGACGAGCCAACTTACACCCTTGGGAATCCAGAACACACTGGACGGACTCCAGGCATGGGCGTAGTTCCATGGAAGGATGGCTTTAGTGGTGATCTGGAAACATACAGAAGCCAATGCAGAAGCAAGGTATTAGTGGAAGAAAAGTTTCATCCGGTGGAAGAAAGGCTAGCGATGGATGAAGCCAGAGTGGGCGAACAACTAGAATGAGTGGTCGAACAACAAGTGGATAGAGTACTTAGCCAACGCCAAGAACAATCGGCTGCTAATTTGGAGATCAGCCCTACCTCTCAGTGTCGTAGCAGCGTCGCCTCCACGGATGCTCCACAGAGAGAAGGGAATGCGAAAATGGTTGATGCTAACCAACGACACCCCATGTGTTGAGGGATACGCAGAAGTTCTTGTCAAAGGCGCGACAATTCATTGCGTGCTGAGTCTCGAAGAATACGCTAAGGTCTTCATTGACCGAGTGGAAGGGGGATGGGAAGATCTTGAGATCCCTGGAGGTGATGGTGAAACAGAACAACTACAAGTAGTCAACCAATGGATTTGTTGGCCAAAACGCTACATAAGATTGAAGCAGCACGTAGCCAAAGATTCCGCAATGGCATCGGCAGCAGGTAGGGTTCCATCATCACCGGTAGCACGAGATCCTAGCTTTGACCACCGTCACCGGCAGCATGGGACCACAACACTGATTCCCCATCACCGGCAGCATGGGATCCATCGCCACCTCCTAAGAAGCATAAGAAGTCAACAAAAGGATCGGTCCTTCCACCTCCTAAGTAGCAGAGGAAGCAGAAAGAAAAGGCTCCACCTTCGAATCTCCCATATCAAATGACAGCTGAAAAAACAACGACATTAGTGGCAGGAGAGGTAAAAACCTTCTTTGATAAGGTCAAACAACAGAGAAATCCTGAGAAGAGCAACCAATAGATCTGGTTGGGAAAGCATTCTTTACTAAAATGTCCAAACTAGTGGAGAAAGTTCAGGAATCGGACTACGACCGGTCAATCAGAAAGTCTTACAACAACATCGATAACCGAAAAAGTAAATCAAAATCAATTCCCCAGCTCGGAGAACAATTCCAACAAACAGTCGAGCTGCTGGTAGTACATGCACAAGATGATACAATCATGGCCCAAATGATAGCGGATACGAACCTTACAAAAGCTGAACCACGAGGGGAGGTGGAGGTCCCAATTCTCAAAACCCGGGGCAGAAATAAGTTCATATTGGGTGAACTTCTTGTTTGGCCAGAGTTGGTGCAGTACCTACCAACGATAATGTTCGCATCTCGGATTAAGATGATCATCTAAAGCGAGGGCCAGATGATGTATGGATCAAGTTTCTTGCACTTTATGATTTATATCCTCCTCCGCAGTGCATGGGTTATGTAAGTGACTCCTGCTATGGTGCTTTCTTATTTAAGCTCTACTTCTAGTGTGTTGTCTCATCACGTATTTTGTTTTATGGCTCGTAGGATGAAGGTTAAAGAGTGCCGGAGAAAGGGCTATTATAACATTGGCTTTATGGACCCCGATGTTATACACGAGGAGAACGTAATGAAACATCCGAATCGGACTACGAACAATATATTCAATGCCTTGGATAGGCGAACACATGTCCATTCATATTATTGTCATACAACTTTGAGTGAGTTCTTCGACTTTCTTAATCCTTTGAAGTTAATAATAAATACTATATATAATCAAGATTGCCTCTTTATATGTATATGGACAACTTCATTGGATACCACTCAGTATCTAGGTTGATGTGGGCCCGATCACGGTGTACGACTCCAAGAGGAGACCAAAACTAGCTTACCAGAACCTCATAGACCTGCTTAACAAAGAATGGGCTCGCTTCCTGAAAAAACACATAGGAGTAACTGACCACATCGGCGATCTTTATATTAATACTAGCATAACGGTAAGAATATAATCCTCACTTCGATCTAGTGTCATCTCTTACTCAAACACTTGAATATTTCATAATACAACTGCCCATATATAGTGCATGAGACTGGCGGACACAAACAACCTATATGGATATTACGTATGCGAGTTCATCAACGACTTTGTAGGTCCTAGGGGGCAAATGACGGCAGATGCACTCAAGGTACGTAAGCAAAATCAGTTTTTATCATTCGTTTTAAGTCATTATTTTTCATTCTGCTCATGATTGGATTTTTAAAATATGTAGATTTGGAGCACGAAAGAAGACCTCATTGAAACATCACGAGTGAGAGAAATTCAATAACAACTATGTGGATTCCTGCTCGATGATGTCATAAATGTCAATGGGAATTTTATGCAGATCCATAAGTAAGCATGACACAACTAGATCCTAATAGGGATGCCTCAGAAGAGGACGTTTAATTTGTAATATCTTGAATATTTTAAAGTACAAATGCATATATTATATATGTGTGATAATGTTTATATATATTATAAAGTAATAGATTATATATCATATAACGTAATATTACCCCTATTGCATGAAATATAATATATATACACATACAAATAAAATATACATTAAAACAAAACATAAAAAAGGAAAGAAACAAAAAGAAAAAAGAAAACACTTTAGTACCGGCTGGTACTAAACCGTGCCCTGCGCTCCTGTGTGGGCGCGTGGTTTAGTACAGACTGCGGTTAGCGGCCGATACTAAACGAGCTCTTTAGTATCGGTCAGCATGCCTGATGCTAAATGCTGGCCAGCCAGTACCGGTCACCTGTAGTAATGCCCATTTCTCCGGCAGTGAATACCCAGGCTATCGAGCAACGTGGACACGGGGGAGACTAATTTTGTCAGCCCCCTCCGTTGTATCTGACTGTTTCGTTGCCTTTTTTTTCTCACCCAGACATTTTCTACCCGCCAGCCTCATGCGCATCTCTTTGTTTTATTGTCCAGAGGGATCAGTGGGTTAGCTCAAACAGCGCCATCCCTTAATCATTCATTACTTATTAGGGCAGCCCAATCATTGTCCCCTGTAATCCATCGTCATTTATTGGGCCAGCCTAATTAATCATCCTCCAGCCCAACCTTCAATTCCCACCCAGACGATTTGGATTACCTGATAGCCAGTGCTGGAAGAACATACTGTTCTTGTTGTGATAATTGTCCATGTCAAGGACAATTGCTGGGTCCAGGTAAGACATGCCACATGATTTTCTGGTTGGTTTTGTTTAGGTTTATTTCCAAAGGAAAATCATTTCGATCAATTCTTGTTTTGATCTTGGCAGATAGCATACTTGTCATGCCTCGACGTGTCCCTTTTGGAAACGTTACCAACACCAATACCCAAAAACGTGGATGATGTCGCTATTTGAGCAGATCGGGAATATCCAAGGCGACAAGAACGGTATTTTATGACGTTCCACTCTTGTTCTTGACTTGGGAAAACAACACGGGCTATCTGTCTTTTTAGAACCATGTGCATCAGGTGGGGTCTTGGATGCAAATGGAAAGTTGGAACTAAAAAGGCAAAAGAAAAGGGAAAGATATGCAAACGCATCCGAAGAGAGGAAGGCTGAGAGAAAAGCAAGACGACATGCATCTTACCAGCGTAAGAAGGCTGCTAGCCAATATCAAACACGAAGAAGTAACTATATCCTGCTAATTTTTGACACATAGACAATATATTTGTGCATGTGATACTTGGACACGGCCGCATTGGAGCCTGGGCCATACACAACCCATGATTGCTAATTTGTATCACCTAAATCAAGTGGATATCCGAAAATTAATTTGCATTGGAGCTATCACTTTGTATTCGTCTTCGAGAACATCCGAAACCGTATTCGTTTTCAAGTTAAAATGGTAAAAAGTGATATCTAGATCCGATTCCATCCTATTTATGTGAGAATGAAACTCCCATTAAAAATGGTGTTGGATATGTTCCAAATTCACATCCACGATATAGTCCGGACTTCTACCGGAGCGCAGTTTAGTCCCACCTCGGCAACGCAACCAAGCATGGGCGCGTGAGCCACCTATATATATGTAAGCCCCATGTAGACGGTAGGGTAAGACAAAGACACATAATGCATTTTAGATGAATCATGTATCATCCCTACTTGTAAACTTTCCTCAATAGTGATTGTCTTCCGTGGTTTTTTCCCGTAAGGGGTTTTCCACGTTAAATCGTGTCTCGTGTTCGATCTTGTTTTTTTCGCATTATTTGCTAACAAGTGGTATCAAAGCTTGGTATGAGATCACGTGAAAAAAATAATTAGGGTTTCGTCCCTGTTTATCGTGCGCCGCCAGCCGGATCAATCTGCGATTGGCTACCTCGTGCAAGACTCGTTGACATGGAGTTTAAGACGGAATCTGATTCCGTATTTGCCAGAGGCTGCAGACCAATCCATGAGAAGCTACTAGAAGGTTTTCTCAGCTTTGCTGAACGTACATAGAGTTGTACATAAGGCTGCAGGTTATTGCTAGGTTTACACAGTAACATACCTAGATTATTACTGCAGGTTATTTTCTTCTGGTTATTTCTTTCATATGGCTTCTTTGATATATGATATGATTTCCGCTGCTGAAACATATTGAGATTTTGAGGAGATATTGAGATTATTATTAGATCACTTTGAGTTAATTCTTCTTGATGTTTTGACAACATCGTTCATGTCACCCTAGTGGTTTCTTTTACTCCTATGAAGTTGGAATTTAAAGTGAAGGTTTTGCTCTGAATTGAGTTCAAGGTGGAGAATTCCATGTGTAACAGAGGAGGTTTGTTTGACTAGATACTACAACGTTTTGTATTGTGGGAGCAGTACGTTTATTGCTGTCTTTGCTCATGTTGATGGGTTTAGTTCAAAGGTTTAACTCCGTTGGCTGCACATTTATGCCTACATCTGAACCGTGTTTGAATGGAATAGTAATTGACCATGTCATAGAATTTAGTTTCTTCTACAATTGGCAAGTTTATGGTACGTGATAGATACACGTGCTGGTTGCTCTTGCAAGAGTGTTGTTTTGCCAAAGTTTAGTGTTCCTGATGGAGCATATATTATTCCATGAGATGAGTTCTTCACTGGATATTTAATACCACGTGTGATATTACGACTTTATGTCATTTGATGATTGAGCATTATCTTTTGAGGTCAGTTGCACAGACTCAGACTTTTGCTGGGATTATGAATTTGTTGAAAACCCAGATTGTTCGTCTGCTTTGTTGATAGCTGTGTGTTTGGACCTTTGCTCAAATTTTTACTTCCTATGAAGTGTTGGGAGAATACTCAAGTGATCTTACTCATTGGTTAGTCCGATGGACATTGGCATTCAAGATTTGAATATGGAGATTTATTATTTGTCTACAGGAAGGAATTTGTCTCAAGGTGGAGTTTGTTGGATATGTTCCAAATTCACATCCACGATATAGGCCGGACTTCTGTCGGAGCGTAATTTAGTCCCACCTCGGCAACGCAATCAAGCATGGGCGTGTGAGCCACCTATATATATGTAAGCCCCATGTAGACGGTAGGGTAAGACAAAGACACATAAGGCTTTTTAGATGAGCCATGTATCATCCCTACTTGTAAACTTTCCTCAATAGTGATTGTCTTCCGTGGTTTTTTTTCGTAAGAGTTTTTCCATATTAAATCGTGTCTCGTGTTCGATCTTGTTTTTTCCGCATTATTTGCTAACAAATGGTCTTATATGTATTCTTGGTAAGCTAAAAAAATGATTGCTTGATACCATTTCCCAATTAGCGTGTCTCAGCATAATACATGTCATTGATGTAGATATAGTTACCGTTGCCATCACCGGCTCACCTTCATTGCTTATGACTTACAACTTTGGATCCTGCTTTAGGCCTCCTCCACTGATGCCAAGTCAGCTAGCTCATAGCTATACCACATCAGTTTTTGATCCATGTGAAAGAGAGAGAAAAATGAGATATCTCTTGTTTAAGAGAGAGTCTCATATATGCAACCCTAAAATATTAATAGAGCAGATACATAGGGCTTTATAGATATAAGAGCTAGTATCGTACTCTTAACCGATGGAGGATATATCTCTTACACAGTCTTCTAACACTCGAGCTAGCAGTTGACTTAACCATTGGAGGAGGCCTTGTAATGTCGCACGGAAAGATTGGCAGAGGAGAGGATGGTTCCTCCATTACCATATAAATATGAGCACAAGGCTTGAGATTGAGGCTCTCAAAAACCAACTCCATCTTATCTAAAAAGGAGGAGGCAAATTCAACCAGCATCATATATTCCCCGCCAATTCATTTTGAGTTTCAATCTTCCCTAAGCGTCAGTTTCATGCAAATTAAAGGGGCAAGGGGGTATGATGTTGTGTGGAAGAAATCCAGTTTATAGCATCCCCAACAGCCTCGTGAGAAATGTTTCAAATCTAACTATTTATTGAGACAGCTCCCTCTGTATTTTGGAGATAGTTTGATATATTATTGGTTCATCCTAATAATAACTGGAAACAATGAAAAAAAGGTAATGGGTTCTGCTAGAGCATTATTTTTGCACCAATCCTATCCATATGGTAGTTGGGTTGGAGAATTAGAATCTGGGGGAGATTCTCCTAGGGGCTTCAGCTTAGGTTAGTTTTTACTGTATACAGTAGAGATCCGAACAATTTCAATAATAAATAAGAATTATGCTATTTCTCTGCTGAAGGTTTAGGGAACAACTTCTACATCTTTTTCGGCGACCTCTTATTCTCCGATGAGGCTCACTGCAGGAAACTCATGCTTGGAGCACTCGACAAAGCCTAGAAAACACTCGGCAAAGAGTGCTTGGTAAACCAAGAGTCGGCAAAGCGCTCTTTGCCGAATATCTTTTCTCGAGCACCCGCGAAGACTTTGCCAAGTGCGAAACACAACACTCGGTAAACATTTTTTCGAAAAAAAAAACACCGGACGCCGCCCGTCGCCCGGCCGCGTACGCTCGCCTGGCCGGCCGCCGAGGACTGCGCTGCGCTGGCTACCACCCGGCCTCCACCGAGAGCTGAGAGGGAGAGGGAGAGAGAGACGAGAGAGATGAGGGAGAGTGGAGAGAGAGAGAGAGTGCAGCATATTTTTTTTGAAAGAAGAGTGCGGTGTATTTTAATTGCATGGGAGAGGGGATCCGGGTGGCTATTTTTGGACCAATGAGAGGCCATGATTTTGATGTGGTGGATGGATGACGTGGCACTTGTGTTTTCTATATGTGCTTATAACAAACATTTGGATTGTTAAACAATTTCAAATGAAAAAGTTATAAACTACAAACTTTTACGTCTATTTGAGAACTACAACTTTGATTCAGAACCTATTTACATCCAAGGTCATTTGAAAATTTTAAAATTCAAGATTTCAAATTTGATAATTATTAGAATTTTTTTAAAGTATTAAATAATCTCAAATTAAAAAGTTGTCAACTACAAAGTTTTAGATTTTGTTGATATGTATAACTTTTATATATATCTTATTCACATTCGAGGTCAATTGAAAAACCTCTATGTGTGATACCATCACATCATGGCAAATCTCATGATTTTCGAACTTCATTTGCTTTTTAAAATTTTAAAAAACATTCGGACCCAAGTGCTCATATTTCTTGACATAAGATGTTCGAAATTTCTTTTCATTTCACGGGTAAGGCCTCAAACTGGGCTAAATAATACGAATATAATTTTTCTACTCATTATATTTTATTATTTGATTCACGTGTAGTTCAAATTTGACTTTTTCAAACAAATTGCTTGAAATGTAATTAATTAGTTAATTATAGAAAACAAATATCAAAATATATCAAATTTTAACATGGAGTAACAAATGTTGTATGTGAATAGTAGAAAAGGTTTTGAGGCTATAAAGGTAAAAAACTTAATTGTTTGCCGAGTGTCAAAAAAACACACTCGGCAAACTCTCATCTTTGCTGAGTGACAAAGATAATACACTCAGCAAAGAGCTTGTTTGCCGAGTGCCTAAAAAAACACTCGGCAAACACTCATCTTTGCCGAGTGTTTTTTCTTTTGGGACTCGGCAAATAACATGAATATAATTTTTCTGCTCATTCAAATTGCTTGAAATATAATTAATTAATTATAGCAAACACATAGAAAAATATACCAAATTTTAACATGGAATAATACACGTTGTATGAAGATAATAGAAAAAGTTTTAAGGTTAAAAAATAAAAAAACTTAATTTTTGCCGAGTGTCAAAGGTAATACACTCGGTAAAGAGCTTCTTTACCGAGTGTATTTTTTGGCAGTCGGCAAACAAGATCTTTGCCGAGTCTATTTTGTTTGCCAAGTGCCTTAAAAATACACTCGACAAAGAGCTTTTTTACCGATTGCCCGAGAAAATACACTATGCAAACATGGAGTTTCCCGTAGTGGCTATTGCCATCTTACAATTAGGTTCATGGTTTTTTTAAGAAAGATGGTTAGGGAGGCGGCTAGACTTATCGTGGTAGGTTGGCCAAACTTTATCTAATATAATAAAATAAGGATTGCTGTCAATGATACGTCATAATTTTATGAAAACCCCACTAACATACGTAGAAATCAACACACCGTACTTTAATACGCTATAATTTTTTTCAAAACATGAAGTTTCGTCCAATCAACCCGCAATACCTCGTCTTCTCTCGTCATCCTGCACCACCACACACCCTTTCGTCTTCTCGCGTCGCTTGCAACCCTATTGTTGACCCGCCGTCGTTCCTGGCCATGACGTCTATCGAAGATGTTTGTTTTTTTGCTCCTCATCGGATGTGAAATCTGCGACATCCATGGCTACCGCGCACCTTCGCTCAGGAAGTCCCCTTCACGCGGAGAAACACATATGGGCATTAATGAATCTACAGCCCACACCGCTGCTTTATCGTGCTCCTTATGAGATACAGAATCGGCAGTGTCCATGACTTTCATACATCTTTATTCATGAAGTCTTCTTTACCCGTAGCAACCCACCAACATATATTTACTAATAAATAAATACATTGTGTATGGGTGGACTCGGCTCTCTATAAAATCCTTATAAGACACTGAAAACTTTAGCACAAGAACCAGCATGCAGTACCAATACCATTCCGTGTAGTAGGTAGGATACAATACCATGGATGGTACCGAAGTAGCCACGATTCTGCGGAAGCGGCAGCTCTCCGTCCACGTCTCGGACCCTGCATGGGACTCCAGCGGCAGCAACGTGGCATCATCCGCGCCGCCGACGCCGGCGCCGGAGCCCCTCAGCCCCACGTCTCGGCTCGTCAAGGACTTGTACATCGTCGCCGTTCTGGGGGCCGGCAAGCCCATCGACCTCGCCGCCGTCCGCGCCGGCCTTCTCCGCACTGTCGCCCGCCACCCCCGCTTCTGCTCCGTCCAGTCCACCGACGGCGGCGCGGCGCGGTGGGTGCGGAAGGCGGTGAACGTCGACGACCACGTCGTCGTCCCTCGCCTCGACGCCGGCGCCGTCGCGGCCGACCCGGAGCGCGCCGTGGAGGACTACGTGGCGTCGCTGTCGACGCTGCCCATGGACGCCTCCCGGCCACTGTGGGAGGTCCACGTCCTCAACTTCCCGACCTCCGCCGCCATCGCCGCCACCGCCCTCTTCCGTTGCGACTACTCGCTCGGCGACGGCACGTCGATGATCGCGCTCGTTCTCGCGTCCGCGCGGAGCGCCGCCACCCCGGGGGCGCTGCCTGCCATGCCGCCGCCCGGGCGGCGGCGCACGGGGCAGGTCTACGCCCGGCCGCGGCCGCCGCCATCGGCCGGCGTCATGGCGCTCGCCGTGTGGGCGTGGTCCTGCATCGTGCTCGCGTGGAACACAGTGGTGGACGTGGCGGGCTTCCTTGCGACCCTGCTGTTCTTGAGCGACCCGCCCACGCCGTTCAAGCAGCAGGTGGTCTATCACGGGGAGGTGGTGAGGGCCAGGCGCCTGGTGCACGCTGGACTCAGCCTTGATGACATCAAGTACATCAAGAACACCATGAACTGCGTAAGTCATAGTCAAATATATATGATGCCTATATATGCAACTTTTTTGGTGAACGAAATATGAGCTATAACTGGTACTGCTGTTTTTCTTTCAAGAGCATGGACCGAGATCGAAATGGTAAATAAAATTGTTTGAAACACCTGATGAAACACAAAAAGGAACTGATCTATTCAATGTCTATATTGATTTTAAACTAAGACAACATCTAATGTGATTTTAACTGTAAAGGAAATGATCCATTATGTCCAGACGCGCGGCACGGAACAAGACAACATGTAATGTGATTTTAAAGAGTAAAATAAATGGGCGGTTCTTAAACTTATATCGGAGTATCATCTAAGTCCTTGAACACTCAAAATACATTTTTATGTCACTAAACATGACCTCATGTATCATCTAGATCCCTAAACTCTCAAAATGTATTTTTAGTCCTCGAACTTGTGCAGAGGTGTCATTCAGGTCCATAGACTTTTAAAATATATTTCCATAAACTCGTCATGGGTACCATCATGATCTCAAACACGCGAGAAGATAAGAACTTCACCTTATTCTCATACTATATATATATATCTTTTTTTCGCTGCATTCTGAGAGTTTAGGGACCCGGATAACATACTGGGACAAGTTCGAGTACTTGAATTTTTTTTTTGAAACATTGAAGACCTACATAGCACACCTAGACAAGTTTAGGGATCTAAAAATGCATTTTGAGAGTTTGAGAATCTAAATAAAACTGCATAATAAGTTCAGGGATCGGTGGTGTATTTTTACTTGATTTTAAACTAACTAAACAAGTAAATGATACAGAGTGGGAAGACACATAGGCTCATGGTTTCATCTTGTTCGACTTGCTATAGTGCCGTTCTTGGAGACATATATATAAGCTAAAAGTTACAACAGAGATGATGAACTTTTTCAAAATTATTCTTTTTGCAGACAGTGAGCGACGTGCTGGTTGGGGTAACTTCTGCCGCTCTCTCGAGGTATTACTTTCGGAAAATCGTTGAGTGCTCGTACTATAATGTACAGTGTACTATAATATACAGTCATACGGATCAGTATATATACATTTTTCTATACCTGCTCTTGTGTATTTGACACTCTTGTATTATTTTTAAACAACTCAACCGTCCCTTCAGGTGATTCTGACACAAATAAGAACATCTGCTTCCGATCACTCGTCCCTGTCAACATAAGATCGGTGCCAGGCCTGCAGGTGAGAACCAGCACCACGGGAAACCCGACGTATGCCGAGTGCTTCCCTCTTTGCCGAGTGCTTCTTGTCGGGCACTCGGCAAAGACTGGCTGTGCCGAGTGCCCAGACAAAGGCACTCGGCAAAGAGGCGACACTTGGCAAACAGGATCTTTGCCGAGTGTCAGAAAAGAGACACTCGGCAAACAGGATCTTTGCCGAGTGGCATAACAGAGACACTCGGCAAAGCTGACGCACTTGCCCTGCGCGTGCCACGCCACGGACGGCCGTTTGGGCTCCAGTAGCTTTGCCGAGTGTCACACGGCAGACACTCGGCAAAGCCGTGGCACGTGCCACGCGCGCCAACGGCCGTGGACGGCCGTTTGGCCTGTCAGTTCTTTGCCGAGTGTCACAGTCCAGACACTCGGTAAACATGTGGCACGTGCTTGACACGTGCCAGGCCCGTTGATGTGTTGGCCCTTTGCCGAGTGTCTGGGTCAGATACTCGGCGAAGAGTTTGAAAATTTGAAAAATATTTTTAAAAAACTTGAAATTCAAACTCAAAAAATTTGAACATTTTAAATATAAGAGTTTTTGGCCGGCTGGATTGGTGGTTTTGCCGAGTGCTTCGGCGGGGCACTTGGCAAACGACCTCTTTGCCGAGTGTTTCCTAAAAAACACTCGGCAAAGTTTGGCCCTGTTTATTTAAACTTATGTTTTTGGGATCCAAAGTTTTTTTCTTCCAACAATACTTGTCAAAGGCTCTTTATATCTTATGTGGAGCCTGTGGCAAAAAGTTGGGATGATTTCGAAAAGTTTATATATACGGCCCTTTCCAATCGGAGCATATCCCCATAGAAGATTTGGAGAGTTGAGAAGGAGACAGCTGGATTTCGAAACGAAGTGAAGTTGAATTAGAGTTTGAGTTCATAACTTTTTGTATAGGCAATAGACAACGTAGATTGCTTCATTTGAAGTTATCATATTTTTCCGGACCCATTTGATATTTTTTAAATTATTTTTACAGCAATCTCCACATGAAATAATGAAATATATGAAGGAATTATGAGATATATATGCTTCAAATAATGAAAACATTTCATCTAAGCATAAAATGTGCATTGTTGAATGTATTTGACAAGATATTTTGATGTGTATTTGATCGAATTTGAAAAATTTGGTATGCAAGAATTGTTCTGGGAAATGTTTGCCGAGTGGTACACTCGGCAAACAAGACCTTTGTCGAGTGTCAGCTCGTAGACACTCGGCAAAGAGCACCTTTGCCGAGTATCAGGTCAGAGACACTCGGCAAAGATGCCACGTGGGCTGGCCGGCCCGCGGCCACGCGGGACACGTCATTGGCCCACGTGGCACCTTTGCCGAGTGCCTACACTCGGCAAAGGGCAGGTTTGCCGAGTGCCCTGGGCAGACACTCGGCAAACAGGCCACGTGGCCGTCCCCTTCGGCCGCGCGCGGCCACGTCAGCGGCCAGCGCGCGGCCACGTGTTAGATCTGTTTGCCGAGTGCCTGGATCTGGGACACTCGGCAAACAGGGGGTTTGCCGAGTGCCGGATCTGGGACACTCGGCAAACAGGGGGTGCTCGGGGGGACTTAACCGCCCACGCGGCCCCCAACACTACACACGCACACGTGCCGCCTCCTCTCCCCACACGCCGCCGCCGCCTCCTCTCCCCACCCGCCGCCGCCTCCGCCCGGCCCGGCCGCCGCGCAGGGCCGCCGCACCGGCCGCCGTGCTCCTTCCCGCCCCGGCGCCGGCCGCCGTACGCGACGCCGGCCACCGCTCCCCGCCGCCACCGCTCCCCGCCGCGCCCGTGCTCCTTCCCGCCCGGCCCGGCCGCCGCACGCGACGCCGGCCGCCTCCTCCGCCTGGCCCGGCCGCCGCACCGGCCGCCGCCTCCGCCCGTGCTCCTTCCCCGGCCGCCGGCTCGTCCTCCTGTCCCCGCGCCCGCCCATCCCGTGTAGGTACCCCGCCCGTCCTCTTGTTACCTTTGTTATTTTGTTCATTTTGCTGCAAAACTATGATGTGGTAGTTGCTATTTTTTTGGTAGGAAGTAGTAATATGAATTTATTTGTGAAATTATGAAATTGATGTGAAATTGTAGTTGTTAGATTTAGAATTGGTATACTTTGAATTGGTTGATTTTTGGTAGAATTGAGTAATGAATATGGTTGTCGGCCTTTGTTTTGCTATCAAATGGATTAGGCCATGTCAAACAAGTGCCATGAATATTGTGTATGTGGTTGTCGGCCTTCGTGCCGCATCCTTGTTATGTGGTTGTCGGCCTTCGTGCCGTGTTTTTTTCCAGGATGTGTGGTTTCAGAAACCTCCCCGTGTAGGGGAGGTGCTGCCGAATTTTTTATTTGACAAAAATTTATTTTTATTTCAGTGAGGCTGTTGCACCGTCTTCTACTTGGACCCCGACGCCGCACGTCGTTCCCCGCCGTCTGCACCAACACGAGCGTCACCGACTCGCCCGCCGTCGAGCCCGTAGGTGAGCACATGCAAAACCATACGCCCTCAGTTTTTAATTCGTAGATCCATATTTAAGTTGTGTACCTTCTTCGTCTCTTGTATTTATCTTTACCGTGTGGCTTCTTTGCCATGTTCTTGCGTTTCCTACAGTAAATAAGATGAAGGGTCATCTTCCTCTTCCGTCTTGAGAAAGATGATATGACATCTTATTTACTGTAGGATACGCAAAAACATGACAAAGAATTCATACCGTACAGTTAAATACAACAGGCCAAGATTGTGCACAACTGTGTCACGTAACCTAGTTAGGCGTCTCCCGTTCGAAAGAGATATGGTTGTGAATATGTGAATCTTTGCATATGTCTAACCGTATCTGTTTCGAATTGTTCACATTTTCGGACAGCTCGAGGATGTGTAGATGGGTAGTTTCCATGCTCTACTCGTACCGATGCTGAGTTTCGTCATCATCTCCCTGTTGTTCTCCGAATACACAATCTCCGTAATTGGACGTGTATTTGGAGAACAGCGGGGAGGTGCTGCCGAAATTCCGTCTTGGATACGAGTAGAGCATGGAAACTACCCGTCTACACATCCTCGGGTGGGATTAGGACCTATCTTTACCTATTAGACATAAAGCTAGCATTCGGTAGATGCATTTATTATTATAAATTTGGTATGGAAGAAATTTATTGCTCGGTGATATGTAAAGGGATGGATGACCGTGAGTGGATGTACACTGGCCGCTCAAATAAAGGTGAATGTACAGATGAATGGATTGCCAAGACTGATGCGTTCTTGAAGCAAGCTTTTGCCAATGCGAAAGGGGTGCCAACTACTTTCTGTCCCTGCGCGGTTTGCGACAATCGTAAACGCCAAACAGAAGTTGTCATGGGTAAACATCTCGTCAGGAATGGATTTACGGAGAACTATACTCGGTGGACACGCCATGGTGAAGCCGTTGATCATGTGAGAGACGAGGCCGTGAGGCAGCGCATCGAGGAGTTTGATGATGAGGCAGGGGTAGGGGACATGTTGCATGACTACGACGAAGCACACTTCAATGATGGACCTAGGGAGGAGGAGCCGGAGGGCACTGCAAAGGCTTATTATGACATGTTGTCAGCGGCACAACAACCACTTCACTCGCACACTAAGGTTTCTCAATTGGATGCCGTTGCACGTCTGTTGGCCGTCAAGTCCCAGTTTAGCTTGGGTCGAGACGCCTTTGA
The DNA here is from genome assembly GCA_033239725.1 of Echinochloa phyllopogon. Taxonomy (NCBI): domain Eukaryota; kingdom Viridiplantae; phylum Streptophyta; class Magnoliopsida; order Poales; family Poaceae; genus Echinochloa; species Echinochloa phyllopogon. Next base: position 21,107,728 of record BTCW01000016.1, read on the forward strand.
CCACATCCTGACAGTTTTTGGCGGCCTCCTTCCGGAAGGTCACATTTTGCCAAAGAACATGTACGCGGCACAGAAACTTCTAAATGCACTTAAGATGCCGTATCAGAAGATACATGCTTGTCCGAATGGATGCATCTTATTTAGGAAAGAATTTGCGGACGCAAAGCAATGTCCGAAGTGCAAGGCTTCTAGATTCGTGGAGATAGTCGGTGCTGATGGTAAGAAGAAGCAAAGCAAAATACCCGTGAATATCCTACGGTACCTTCCACCTATACCGAGGATCCAACGGCTTTACATGACCGAGGACTCCGCGAAACAGATGACATGGCACAAAAGTGGAGTGCGATACAATCCTGATAAGCTCGTACATCCATCCGATGGTGAAGCATGAAAGCACTTTAATGGGATTCATCGTGACAAGGCTAGAGAGGCTCGGAATGTGCGTGTTGCATTGGCAACAGATGGGTTCAACCCGTATGGAATGACGGCTGCCCCATACTCTTGTTGGCCAATGTTCGTGATCCCACTCAATCTCCCCCCCCCCCCCCCCCCCCCGCCGGTGTCCTATTTCAACGGCAGAACATCTTTTTGTCGTTAATTATTCCTAATTACCCGGGGAAAAATATGAGCGTGTATATGGAGCCTCTTGTTGATGATTTGGACCGTGCTTGGGAGGAAGGTGTATGGACATATGATCGAGCTACAAAAACAAACTTTAAAATGCATGTCTTCTACCAGTACTCCCTGCATGACCATCCGGCGTATGGGATATTCTGCGGCTGGTGTGTCCACGGGAAGTTCCCATGTCCAATATGCAAGGCATCTCTGAAGTTCATCTGGTTGACCAAGGGTAGAAAATATTCATGCTTCGACAAACATCGTCAATTTCTCCCTCTTGAACATGAATTCAGACAAGATATGAAGAACTTCATGAAAGGTGTAAGGGTTCTAGACCCTGCACCACAGATGATGACAGGTGCGGATGTTCGTGCAGAGTTAGACGCTCTCAAGGTCGGGGAGGATGGCCGTTTTGTGGGATATGGCGAGCAACATGCCTGGACTCATAAGTTGGGCCTGTGGAAGCTCCCGTACATGCCAGACCTTCTGCTTCCACATAATATTGATATGATGCACACTGAAAAGAATCTTGTCGAGGCACTTTGGGGTACAATCATGAACATTCCTGATAAAACCAAAGACAATACCAAGGCTAGAGTGGATCAGCAGCGGTTATGCAATAGACCGAAGCTAAATATACCACCTCCCAGGGATGGCAAAACATGGAAAAAACCTAAGACCGATTTCATTCTCGATAATGACCAAAAGAGGGAAGTGCTAAGTTGGTTCCAAACATTGAAATTTCCTGATGGGTATGCAGCGAATTTGAAGAGGGGAGTGAACTTAACTACTCTACGAATCAACGGGCTCAAGAGTCATGACTACCACATATGGCTTGAGCGGCTTCTTCCGGTGATGGTTCGAGGCTATGTCCCCGAGCATGTCTGGCAAGTGCTGGCGGAGTTGAGCAATTTCTTCTGCCAGCTGTGTGCTAAGGAAGTATCGAAGACCATGCTTGCAGAAATGGAAAAGCTTGCTCCCGTGTTCCTATGCAAGTTGGAGAAGATATTTCCACCGGGCTTTTTCAACCCAATGCAGCATATGATTCTGCACCTTCCGTATGAGGCACGAATGGGAGGGCCTGTGCAGAACCGCTGGTGCTATCCAATTGAAAGATGTCAGAAGGTTCTTCGAACTAAATGCAAAAATAAATGCAAGATTGAAGCATCTATTGCAGAGGCATACATTCTCGAGGAGGTGTCAAACTTCACGACGAAGTATTATGCTGACAACCTCCCTAACGTGCACAATCCACCGCCTCGTTATAATGTTGGAGAAGTTGAATCGAACCTCAGCCTTTTCCGAGGGCAACTAGGAAGTGCAAGTGAAGGCACCAACAAAAAGTTGACAAATGCAGAGTGGCGCGCTATCATGCTCTATGTGCTCACCAATCTATCCGAAGTTGAGCCATACATGCGGTAAATTTAGAACGATCTTTTTTCGAGTACCTAGCCACTATTCTGCATCCAACACTCTTATTTCTCGTTCATACAGGGAATTTCTTGATCAATTCTGGCGTAATAGGAGGGCTCCTACCCCACACGAAGTTGATGACCTTCTTAAACATGGAAACCCAGATTTTATTTCTTGGTTCAAACGAAAGGTACACTTAATTTCAGTCTTGTCCTAAATTCGACGTTACTGAAGTCGTGTCATTAATATAACAAACTATCCTGGTCGAACTCGCAGGGCCAATCCGATGGGTCTATGAGTGCCGAGTTGAGACAGATCGCCGATGGTTGTGCGTATAAGGTCAAGTCATTTACCGGATATGACGTGAATGGTTATCGTTTTCGCACAACAAGTCATGAGCAGAGGATGCCCAATCAAAGGACTACAAATACCGGAGTCTATACTCCAGGCTCTGATGGGGCCGATTACTATGGGAGACTTGAAGAAATATACGAGCTTAATTTTGGTGGAAGCAAACCTCTTTCTCCTATTATCTTCAAATGTCATTGGTTTGATCCTTCAGTGGTGAGACGAACCCCTAGTCTTGGGCTAGTCGAAATTCGACAATCATCTGTCTTACCTGGAGATGATGTCTATATAGTGGCTCAACAAGCCACCCAGGTGTATTATTTGTCATACCCGTGCAAAAAGGACAAAAGGCTTGAGGGTTGGGACGTTGTATACAAAGTGTCGCCACGCGGTAAACTACCAGTCCCAAACAATGAAGATTATAACATAGATCCAAACACCTATGATGGAGAGTTCTTCCAAGAAAATGGGCTAGAAGGGTCTTTTGAGATAGACTTAACCCAAGCGGTCGGAATGGATTTAGACTCAGAAATGTTTGTTGACGAGGACACTGGAGATGTGGTTCATAATGCTAAGGAGGTAGAGTTACTAGAGCGATTACAATTAGGCAATGACGAAGACAACAACATTCCTCCGCCTTTGGAGGACGACCATGAACATCTCGAAATGTATGATAGTGATGATGCGACCGTTGATCCAGATAATCCTGATCAGGATGATTATTTCTAATAAAAGTACGTTTATATATTGCATCATCTCTTTCTAATAGTTTATGTCGGGTCATATTTCTTATATATTACATGTTTTTCTAATAATTTATGTTTATATGTGAAATCTAATAATTGTATGTTTTTGTTGATCGCAGGTGATTGAACCAATATGGTGGGTCGTGGCGGTGCAATGAGGAACGTCATGTCATTGTACCGGAAGTTTAAAGATGGGGGGTCCGAGGTAGCTGGGTCGTCTGGTGCCAAGGGCAAGGGGCGAAAGAAGAAGGCCACAGGCGGGGGGCGAGGCAAGGGCAAGAGGCGAGAGCGGACCCCCGTACCTTCGTCGTCTTCGTCCGACGAGGACTTTGTTCCTTCGGCGGCGGACACTCGGGCCACGGAGCACGAGTACCGCGAGGACGAGGAGCACGAGGCAGCGGAGCACGTGACCGAGGAGCACAGGGCCGAGGACCACGGGGCCGAGGACCCCGAGGGCGAGGACGTAGAGGGGTCCACCTCCTCTGAGAACTCGGCCCTTTGGCAGCGAGGCCCCTCGCAACTCCCGAAGCGCCCGATACCCATGGAGCGTCGCCCCGTGATCGCACCCAGCCCTCCAAGGTAAGTAATTTTAGATGTTACACAGACCTTCTCGTTTCATATTCATATGTTGGAAATCACAATATGGACTAACAATTTATCTTAATCACTTGGGCAGGAATTGGGTGATGGTCACCCCAGGCGCTGGTCACGCCCGCAAAGTCAACGGCATCCTGGGTCTCCTTTGCAGGGAGCTGTTTCCGGGTCTGGTGACCATTGGCGGCAGGGAGGAGCCGGCCTACACCTTTGACCACTACGTCGCCGCTGGCGATCTGGAGGACCGGGAGTGCAGGATCTTCAACAACAAGGCCAAGCGGGTAAAGGGAGAGCTTTGGGTAAGTATTCGTTGCATTACACTGCTCAACATAACACTTTCATTGAACAATCTACAAATAATGCAACATTCATCATGTATATATGCGCAGGACTTTTACAGATGCGCCCCGGGACAGGAGGCTTCGGCGGATGCTGTGGCACATGCAGCTTGCTGGAAGCTTGTCAAGGACCTGCACTACGAGGCGCGCGTGCAGGCCGTAATTGATTATTTCGCGGCACTCAAGATCTCCGTGAAGAAAACGGAGGCAAGAAACATGAAGTTGACCAAGGAGCAGTATCTGGCGGTATGTAATCGATACTGTTTTATTCTAAGATTAAGTACTTTAAATTTGATCTTGTTATATGTCGTACACTTGATGTCTTGTAGGCGATTCCGTGGTGGTGCGCCCCGCATCCCACGTGCTGGGAGGTGATAGTCGACAGGTGGTGCAGCGTCGAGTGGGCCGCTCAGCACGACCTTTGCCGGGAGCGGCGTTTGCTGATGCCCGGTGTCTCACACCATCAGGGTAGCCTTAGCCTCGAGGAGTACATGGCCAAATGGGTACACCGAGTCATTTCTATATTCGCTCACTCTATTCTGTGTAATTACTAATTCATATTGTTTGTTTTTTCAGTCGGCGTCACATGGTGGTGCGCCTTGCTCACAGCTCGAGGCTTTTGCTATGGCCCACAAGGGCAAGGCGACCTCCGACGTCCGGTACAACCCGGAGGACGGGCCCGCGGCATACAGCAACGCCAGCGTCCACAGTCGCCTCACAGCATATCAAGAGGTCGCGAAGGAGTTACCCGGGCCAGACTGGGATCCGACCGCCCACGACATTGATGGAGAAGTGGTCATGAGGGCGGGAAGAGGCAAGAAGCACGGGCGGTACTTGATCGCCAACAACACCATCGACACGGCCGCTACCCCCACACTCTCCCAGATTCGAGCCAGGAGCACGAGCTCTTCCGCGCCTATCCGCCAGCCTCTTCCCGGTTCACACTTCGGGATGCAGGCACTCCAGGTTATTTCTGTTTCTATCTTTGTACGTGAAGTTTGCTTACGTTTATAATGTATTATAACAATGTGATTGAATATTGCAGGCCCGGTTGGATGAAGAGACGGAGAGACGGATGCAGCTTCATTTGTATGTATTATAACAATGTTGCAACATCTTAGGCCTTGTTTATAATGTATTATAACAATGTTGCAGGTTCATTCCAAAATATGCATTATTGCTGACGTCGTCCTTGTTTGCAACATCTTAGGCCTTGTTTAGATGTAAATTTAGGGTAGGAAATTGGAGAAAAGATGCCACTTCATCATAAATGCGCCACTGTAGCATTTCGTTTGTATTTGTGAAAAATTATCCAAAAATTGATTAATTAGGCTCAAAATATTCGTCTCGCTGAGTACAACAAAACTGTGCAATTAATTTTTAATTTTATCTACATTTAGTACTCCATGCATGTGCCGATATTTTGATGTGATGATAATCTTCTTTTTGCATAGTAAACATTGAGGGTAGAATTTTGCATCTAAACATGGGCTTAATCAGGCACTAGCTGACATGATGGATTCAAGCAAAGGCAAAGATGTAGCATGGGGGATTCGGCTGGGCTTCATCCTTCTGCCCTTGCACATGGCCTTGCACAATGACCCCCTAGAATACGTTCGCAAGGCCAAGAAGACGGCGGACAGGAAAAAGTGCTCGTTCGAAGTAATCTTCACGAATGCGGTCGTTGAAATGACCACCAAAATTCTTGGTCTTAAGGTATACTCCCTCCGTCCTATAAAAAGTGCAGTTCTGAGAATCAAACAAAAAATCCATAAAAGAATGCAATTTTGTAGTAATAAACTGTCTTATTTTTTAAAATAGATAATTATCTGTATGCACCAAAAATTGGTTGGATTGAGATAATTATTAAAGGTAGCATAGTCTTTTGTCAACAATACTAATCTATCTAAAAACCAGAGTTACATTTTTCATGGGACGGGGGAGTATATGATGACTCGAAGATGTATTCCTTTCCTTGTTTCCATTTGTTAGAGGTGATCACGATCAAATTATATACTATTTTGGTAGAAAAAGGGTAAAAAAATTTTGTCTGTAGAATTCGCAATGATGGCAGCAGAAGTTCCATGCTCTTTTCTCTGTTCCAACAGGAACCACTTATTATGTTTAAAGTAAATTGAGCACAATAAGCAGTTCTTTGTTTCGGTTTGATGTTTCTAACAAACTGCAAATAAAACCAGGCAGCGGCTGTTGTCTTCGGACGCATGCTCAGTCATACTACCATATCGATCTCAAGTTTGATGGGACCAATCGAGAAGATAGAGCTTTTTGGGCATCCAGTTGTCTTCATTGCCCCCACAACCTTTGGTGTGCCAGAAGTATGTTCTATTTATTTAGAAGTACTCATCAGATAAAAATGAACAAAGTAATATTTGAAAAAGTGCACCAAGACATGAAGATGTATAAAAGTGATGTAGAAACTAAAACAAATCTAAAAGGAATTTATAAGAAATGGATTTTTTTTTCGCAAGAGGAAAGCAGTTTACATACAGTACTTGATCCAGGCTAAACAGAAGTTGACCTACACAAGTGCACGAAGGACTAAAAAATAGAGAAAAAACTTAAAAAGGGCCAATAAACAAACGGCCAGCAGACCAACCAGCAATGAGCGACAACGGCTCCAACACCCAAACCCAAACCAGGCACGATCACTCTCCTGAACCTGCAAAAAGATGACCTCGTCACGAGCGCTAAAGGACACAATGGTGGCAAAGCATACATCAAGAAGCACGACCACGGCAGCAAAACATCTGCCTGAACCAACGACCAAGCGCAATAAGGGTGGCAAGCATCCACCCAACCAATATGACCACGGCAGCAAAGCATCCACCAAAGCAGCAGGACAACCGATACGACCACAGCGGCAAAGCATCCGCCAAAGCAACCAGGGGGCAGCAAAGCATCCATAAGACGACGATGACGACGACCTAAGCAACCCAGACGAGGTGGACGATAGAAGCGTAGATAGGTGCAGGAGTAGAGCCACCAAGAGGACGACCGGCAACCACCGCCAGACGGAAGGCTTGGCCAGGCCCGCCAAGGGGGGCGCCAGTAGAACTTCCAAAATAACGCCTCAAGTGAGGGGGCGACGCCAAAGGCGTCGTCGTTGTCCGACCAATGGTCAGGGCTTTCATCAGAAAGTTTACCGGAGAGGAGGGAGGAGGGGGAAACATGATGCCTTCAGCAAGATAAACGACGCCCTGAGGCATCGCCATCATTGAGCTTTCTCTATCACCCCTCCCTAACGAAGATGCACAACACCCCAGCGTGAACGGCGTCCGCCCGCCAGCACCGCCCCAGTGCGAACACCGGCGTGGGAGGGACGTCGGCGAGGCGCTCGAAGCGGGGAGTGGCCGAACTGAGGCCGCCCAGGGCGCTGCGCCCCAGCCCGCCCATGAGTAGGCCGCAAGGACCCCGGAGCGTAGGGAGCGGCCGGGGGCGGCGGTGGCCGACAGCACGGATCCGATGTCCGGGGCTGCGGATCCGGCCCGGGGCGGCGGATCCAGCAGTGGTGGCGGTGGATCCGGCGCGTGGCGGCGGATCCGGCATCGGGGGCCGCGGATCGGGCCCGTGGCGGCAGATCTGGTGGCGGGGGGCGCGGATCCAGCCCGGGAGCGGAGGCGGCGGCGGATCCCCGGGCAGCAGCGCGAGGTGGATCGGCGGCAGCGCGACCAACGACCAAGGGCAGCGGCGGTGGGTGTGGAGGAAGGATGGGAAAGGAGAAGGAGAAGAGAGAGGAGAGGGGGCCGCCACGTCCTCGCGCCGTAGCGGCGGTGGCGGCGGCCGGCACCGTCCCCGTCAGGGGCTCCTTGCAGCGGCGCGTCGGTGCCCCTCGTGTCGCCTGGGAGGGGCGACGCGAGGGGAGCACAAACATTCTGAGTTCGATATAAGAAATGGATTTTATATATCTTAGTTTTGTTTAAAGGTCTGAACAAGGGTAAGGAAGTGAGGCGGCCATTACTTACACATGCATCAGGCTATTTATAGTGTTGGATTCATATGTATGCGGTCGTATATATGCCTTTTCAATCTTCCATATATGTGGTTTGAGTTAGGAGTTGTAGTTCTCACTAGTCACACAAGATATATAGTAACATTTACGTGTCAAAACTATTAAAACCTTACCCATCATCAGCATCATAACTATTATAATTTTTTCTCGAAAATTCATTTCTATTTATATTTTTTCTCGTTGAATACTATAATCTTTCTTTTAATAAGTGTTGTGATGTCTAAATGACTGAGTTTTGGTAAGAGTACATAGCTATTGCTATAAGTAGAAGTTTATTGCTCCTCTTCCAACATAAAAGATGTGAACAGTCATGTGAAATTAGTCAACAGAAAATAGCTCTGGTTCTATTTGCTTGAAATTTTACTGATGAAGATAAAATAAACCAGTAAAGTTGTGATTTTATCTAATGCCGTGGCTTGTTTGCTTCTAGGCTCTTTGCTTGAACTTCCAGAGTTACATGAACACTGTAAGGGTAATCCTAGCAGTGGATGACACGAAAATTCCAGATTATCATATCCTTTTGAATGACTTCACTGCGTCCCTCAAGCTCATCCGAGACGCGGCTTCAAAAGAATAAGGGAAGGAACGAACCATCCAATATAATTTTATTGTACCTGATGTAGGCCCGAACTTGATAATAAGAAGCATCAATATAATGGAGTGGAGAACGCATAGACTCACATCCCCAGAAGGCAGGAGCTATAAGTTTCCCCACTGCCAAAAATGAGTAACTGTGTAATCCAAACCATTATGTTAGAATGTGTATCCCACTCATAATTTGAAAATTTTCAAATTTCTGAAAATTGTATCACTCAACACTGAGTTGCATAAAAAGTATCTTTGATGTATCACAGTTGATTTCATTCATGCATGGTAACATTTTTGAGTTGGTCGATTTGAGGGATGTGCTATAGATGTGCTTTGCCGGGGTGTGAAGAGAAATTTGAAACAGAGTGGAGTATTCTTTTGTGATTATTGAGTTTCCAGTGAACCTGTACACCTTTTGTTTTTCACTACATGTAAATTATTTCTAATATTTATTTATTCTGTAGCAAAGTGCGCATGTTGACAGGAGAACTGAAATGTGGTTTGGGATGTCAGAATCACCTTGTGAGGGCCACATAGATCTCAATATAGAATTAGAACTGACTATAACTTGGTCGAAGCCCTATATGCTGTAACTGGTTCATCCTGATAGGGGTGGACATTTTTTCACAGAACCAAACTGGTAAACAAGAATTCTTGGTTTCTTCGACGATCCATATTCATTGTGGTTTTTGCTACAATGTCATGAAGTGTCTCCATGACATGTGCTACATCTCTGGCCCTCCATACGAGTCCCAGCTATTCCTAGTGCTCCTTTCAAAAGGCCAGATATGTTTGAGATGTACAAACATTGCTTTCCTACCATAAGCAATTTGCTACAATGCCACGAAGTGTCCCGCTGACATGTTTTGCCAGACTATTTGACAGCTGAATATCGGCAATCTTCTGAAAATTTTACCAATTGGGGTCCACTTGCACACAATCAGAGCTTGACTTATTTGAAATGATATTCAAAAACAGAAAAAAAGAACAGACTTCTGCCACTCCCAAACCTGGATTGGTGGCAATCTTTTCCAGCATAACCTGTGCTCACCTTCTGAAGCCACTCAAGACGATTGAGACTCAGACGTTGCCACTTCGCCAGGGCTCTGAATCCTTTTGCATAATTGCAACAACTATATTACACTTAATTAACAGGGGAACAAAGAGACAGAGGAGAAAAAGAACTGGTCCAAAATTCCTAATTTCTTAATAACCTCATCGAAAGAATCCTTTAACAAGGTTATATTAGTATATTTAGAAAGACATCTCGATCACATACAATACAATTAAACTCTTAGAAACATTTACTCAGTTGGTGGAAGTGCTTTGGTGATGTCTCTCTCAGACACAGCACCATAGAAACATATCCTACGTGTTCCCTTCTCGGACCTTTGGATCCAGGTAGCCCTTGTACAAGTCCCAGACCTCATTGCTGCATGATAATTCATACAAAAAGATTAGGATGTGACATTGTATAAATTTCTGGGAGCTAAATTCTGCTGAAAATTAGTTACCTGACTTGTGGTAGTGAAAACAAGTTGAAGGACTTCGCATCTTTCTGCATGTCCAGGACCACTAGTTTCAAGCGTGACAAGGACAAAGCTTCCATGTCAATTACTCCCTCCGTCCCAAAAAAGAAGACATTCTGGACATTTTAAGACAAAGTAAGGAGAGAGTAAAATAACCTTGATTGCCCCTAATTATTAGCCATATTTAGCACTAATTGGTTATTGCATGCACATGCACTTACTAAATAGAGTAGAATGACTTGTTTTTTGGGACAAATTTTAAATCCTAGAGTGTCTTCTTTTTTGGGACGGAGGGAGTAGTTTCTTGATCCTGCACAAAGAGTGAACGATAAGGGGCAATAGGAGGTGGAACTACCATGAGAAGCGTGTCCGAGAATATCCGAATCCGTATCCGAACGTGGTAAAATGTGCTATCGGAATCCGATTTCAGGTGTATCCGATCTGGTTCCATCCTCAATTGTAATGGCGGGGCAGCTGTCCAGCCGACAAAAAAATAGAACAGTGATTGATAGGAAAGACGCCTTTTTAGACGCAGACTACTTATTGAACTTGAATGGAAATGCATAAGACCCATGTTTTCAGTTCTTGTAACAAAATAATAATCATGTCACTAAGAAGCAGTTGATAATCAGCACAAAGTTTAGGCATTTACCCATAAAAGCAATCAGCAGAATGGAAGGCGTGCAGATGAAAATATTAAAAAAAACTTGCCTGAGACTTAAAAAGGCTTTTCTCAATAATACGATTATAGTAATGCAGTAAGCTTCTTTGGAAAAATCTAACAAATCAGAAAAAAAAACCCAAAACATGGTCATGAAGTTCAACACGACTAAACAGAAAGTGAAACTTTCGCTAGACAAAACAGGGTAAGATAGAATGTGCAAATTGGAATGCAATTTCATAGAAATAGTCAGCAAAACCAGTAATCTCATACTCTAATGCATAGTAGATTATAAACATTTTGAATGGTTTGACAACACAAGGTTCTTTTTTTCTACCATGGAGAATAAATAAGAAAACCCTTTTTTAGTTTTGGAAATAATTCAAATTACTTTTTAGGACATATTAGAATATAGAACAATGGTTATTTAAGTAAAAATGGCTGGACAATATATGTAGAGAGCAATAACAAACAATGTTTTTAGAGTAAATTACACCAATCATACAACAACTTATCAGCTAGGTGCAAACTAGTCCAACAACTTGTGAAGTGCTCAATTTAGCGCAATAACATGACAAGTGGGTGCAAATTGGTCCAACAACTTGCAAAATGCTTATTTTAATATAACAAATTTGTAAATTAGTGCATCCGCAGTCCAAATATTATATCAATAATGTATTTGCTAATGTTGGGTCATAATAGAAAGTATAACCACGTCGAAGTGAATTATTACCCATAGTTTGGCAAATGATATTTGCGTTGCGATGGCAATGTATTTGGCTAAAATAAGTTGGTCCAACAACTTGCAAAATACTTATTTTAATATAACAAATTTGTAAATTGGTGCATCCGCAGTCCAAATGTTATATCAACAATGTATTTGCTAATGTCGGGTCATAATAGAAAGCATATCCACGTCGAAGTGAATTATTACCCATAGTTTGGCAAATGATATTTGTGTTGCGATGGCAATGTATTTGGCTAAAATAAGAACCTTCAATGTTTAGAAAATTAATGGCATGCCTTCAAAATAATTATATTGATATAATAATTTAATTTGGATTAAAAATATTTAATTTCATATTCAATATTAATAAGTTCACCCTCGTTGTTTTCTACATATTTGATTATATGCATTGTTCAACTAAAAAGAGAAACTAACATGCAGAATAAATATTTTAAAGCTTCCTGTACTTATTTAGAAAGGGGAAAATACCTAAAAGGACATACACAAACTTGCTCTCTATAGAAATATTAAATACATGGGTAGGAGAGAAAATAAAACAAAGGTTCCAAAGTCTCACTCATGTACTTCAGTCTTTCGATAATTCTAATAGTGTTATTCTATAATGAATTAATAAGTTGTACATAGTTGAGAAATAACAACCTGATAGAAAAATATAAGAACTGTTTATAGGTCAATACTATGCTTAAGGTCCTTTTGGTTGAGTTGTAGCTTTTGGTAAAGTAGCCGTGAGTTGTAGCTTTAGAAAAAGTAGCTGTGAGTTGTGGGCCGTGGATTGTCCAAAAGCCGTTTGGTGCAACAACTGTGGCTTTTGGAAAAAGTAGCGATTGGACCTCATATGTCATTCATAGTCACCATCTTTTTCTCTCACTGGTGAGTGCACCCGCTTGTCAGCCGCTCCTTTCTCCAATCTCTCCGATCTCTCTGCTCCATCGATGACACAGGGCGGTGGCGGCGGCACAGGGTAGCGACAACGTAGGTGGGGACGGCGCGCACACGCGGGGGCGACGGGCCCGTGTTGGTAGCGCGTGGGGTAGGGGAGGCCGGCGGGGCTGCTCGAGCGAGAGGGGAGCGCACGCCGTACGAGAATGAGAGGCGGAAGAAAAGAAAGAACGTGAACCGTTACCTAAAACCGATGGCAGTGCGGGTAATTTTGTCAAAAGCTACGTTTCCACAGCTGGTGAAAGCTCCTCCTCAACCTCTGTGAAAAATGAACTACACGGAAGCAGCTTTTGTTTGGAAGCTCTCCCAGCCGAAACCCCTTTTGGTTGGCTTTGAGCTTTTAGGAAGCAAAAGCTCTTCCAAGAAGCCCAATCAAAAGGACCCTTAATACATTACCGTTGTAAAGTTTAGAATGTAAATGCACCGATTTACTAAATTATTGTACTAAATTAAGAATTTTTATAAGTTGTTCGACTAATTTACACGTACCTGTCAAGTTATTGTACCAACTTAAGCATTTTATAAGTTTTTGGACCAATTTGCACCCACCTGTCTAAGTTTTTATACTAAATTGAGCATTTTACAAGTTATTGGATGAATTTAAACCCACCAACGAAGTTATCGTACGATGTATGCAATTTACTCATGTTTTTAATTATTCTCGATAGCTGAAGGTACAGAAACACTCTAACAAGGGTTCCTGATCTTTTTTATGGTTGTGATGGACGGGGGAGGTGCAAGGATGAAGGTCTAAGAGGTAAAAGTTGCTTTCACGATTTTTTTTATCAGTGCACTGCTCCTATCAAGTATGCTTGCCTATCAGTGCAGTGCTGCTAGAAGCAGGATACACGATTTTTTTGAGGGCCTTCCCGTGGAACTGTTTACATTATCGCGAAGCACTTGCAGCTGCGTGTGTTCTTTGTCTAAACGATTCTTCCCACAGGAAGTAGCAGAATGTACTGCACCACATGAATGTTTGGAACTTAATTGCATCAGATGATTAATGTGTGACTATCTTTGCCCTGGTGTACCTGCACTATGGTTTCTGCTGCTCGATCAGGTTCGACATTGGTATGCATACTTGCCTTTTCACCTCTCCAGCATTTCTTGCCACCAATTGGTTTTAACGCCATTACCGTGTTCATGCCATTCGGTAGTAAGCCACTGTTTGAAGCATGCAAATTCCTTGTCATTCATTCTCTGGCTTTGCTTGTGTTATGATTATATTGGTTAATGATCAATTAGCCAGTTAATCATGTCATTAGCAGTTGCTAATGATGAAGGGACACAACCTTTTGGAAGTTATATATATGTAAACACTTCATCAGATCAATACAAGGATTCATTATTCCTACCCATTTGTGTCTCTCTACATTCAAGTATTATCTACTTTAACACGTTATCAGCACTGTTTGTCTCTAATTGCCGCTGAGTACGGCGACGTTGAGAAAGACGGCGACGAAGATTTGTTCTTTGTGAAGACGATGACGGCAGTTTTTGTTGTTTGATCGTTCTTCCTGGCGAACAGCCGCAGAACGGCTACTGCTGCATCCTCGATTGCGTCTTCCGCGGTGAAGAAACAAGAACTGAAGCAATCAGAGAACGAACAGAGGCTATGGTATGCATTCATGCCATTCTTACTTTTGGTTCGTTGCCATCATGCTAATGGCAATGCAGTTCCTTTCTGTATCAACATGAGCACCCGACTGTAGCGTCCATCGCACTTGGCCACAGCCATGGCGCGATTTGCGAACCCGGCACACTGGAACAAGTCCGAGCCCAAGAGATTGGCCGGCGGTCGACCGAACGGCGGCTCTCCCTAAGCACCCTGCGCCTCAGCGTGGTAGCGGTGGCGGCTTGCGCCGGATACAGCGCGGCGGGTACCTCGAGGAGCGGCAGCGCCGGCCTAGCACTAATGGCGATACGGCTCACGTCGAAGCGTCGAAGCCTGCGACGCCGGAACGGTGGTGGTTGCTCGCGCCCGAGACGACAGGGCAGTGGCGACGCTCGCCCGCACGCCCGCCCACGAGGCCGTGGCTACGGTGCCCGCGCTTGTCCGCGACGCGGCGGCGGCCCCGCGCTCACGTCTGCGCGGCGGAGGTAGCAGCGGCCCTGCGCGCACGCCTGCACGCCCGAACCGGCGCCTCGGCCGAGCGGAGGCGCAGTGCCCACCTCCCCGTGGCACCTGCAGCGACGCCCGCCCGCCCGCGGCGCCTGCGCGCCTGCGGCCACGCCTGCCACGGCGGCGGCGGCCGGTTAGGAAACCCTAACCGTTGTCCCGCGCCACCCCTACTCTTTTATATGGGCCACGCCTGTTGGGCTGGTTTTGGGCCCAAATGGCCAAAAGCCAATTGGGTGGGCTTGTTGTGCCATCGAGCCGAAAGAGCCCGAGTGGGCCTTCGCTGCTCAGCCTGGATGCACTCGCATGGGCCAAGCTGGCCCAACAGCAATTTTTATTTTTCTACAGTAGTTTTAAACATAAGCCCCTCGGGTTTTCTAGTAATTACATGTTGTAGCTTCCAGTACTTTTGTGTCTAGCATATTTTATGTTCAGACCCTACAGTTCTTTGTGTTTTCATACATGTTCTGTAGTACATTTGTGCTGTTGAATGTCATTATCATTATTTTGACATTTATTAATGCAATTGATTTCCATCTTGCATTAAGAATTTATGACTCCTTAATTCATTACTTATTATGTAATTTAAGTAGAGTTATAATTAACACAATTTTTATGCAAAATATTTTATGTGTTTACCTCATTTATTTTGTATCACATAAATATAACATTCCAATTTTTTGATATTAACCAAAGGTAGTACTATTTACTACTGCGGGATCTACACTTTGTGAGTGATTATCCTCAACGTGCGTAACTTATATCAAATTTGGAACAAATGGTTTATCCTTTTATGGTGTTTATCTCAACTCTCTCATATTGGCCATACACAAGGTAGTATTATAGTACTACCTCGGGATCTACATTATGTGTTTTGACACATAATGACTATCCTCAATGTGTGTACCCAATATGACGTAGAATCCTGTAAGGTCTACACCATGATTAGCGGTTACCATCATTCATGTTGGATTTACGCATCTACTGCACATATGCAGACTATGCTTCTATTATTGTGAGGTCTACATCGTTTTATGCCTTCATATGATGACTACCTCCAAGTGGAAATCCAATATGTCAGATATATTACTTAACACATGGTTGAGCGGTTATAGCATCTACTGCATATTTATCTGCAGATTATGCTCCCTCCCACAGTGATAGTGAGGTCTACACCGAATTGGTGACTACCTTGATGTGTTAACTAATATACAGTGATACAATAAATCTTGGTCGTGACCTTTGCTCACCCTTGATGATAGCTGTGATTTCTTCGCCTATCTATTATGAGGTTTACAGTACATTGCATGTAATTCAAGACTCATCTTGATTTTACAGCATATTGCATACACCGGTTCAAGACTCATCTTGAATACAATTGTTTAAGCAATATTTTTTTACTTAAATAATTAGCAAAAAAATAGTGCATCATTTTGGTGATTGTCTTATAATGACCTTGTTTTGGTAAAGATTGTCATATCATCTATTCCCACAGGAACGGAGACCAAAACTATATCACCAGCAATACTGTCGCTAGTCATTATATAGTGGGCAATCAAAATTCAAGTATCAACTTGATTCCAAAATTGGCACTAATTTTTATTCATCTATATAATTTACTTAATACGTTGCATACATGTTTCATCATGTAGAACATGGCTATATATGTTTAATATGGAAATTTCTCCAAACTTGCATTGGAAATAGCTAATGGTTGTTCAACCACTATAGCAAAATCCAATCCAATGCTTAGCCAACTCTAAAGTTGCCTCCACGCGACTTGGCTTTTTGTTGCATCTTCTTTACTTGGATTTCTATAAAATCTGAGTGTTCAATGTAGAATGATCCACTTACTCTTTGCGCTCCTTGATGGAATGTTTAGCAAAGAAAGTATTACTGTTCGGATGTTTAATCATCCGTTTACTAGGGCTTCATGTTCTAGACAGTTTTGCAAGTTTCATTATTCTATTCTATGTTATGTAGAACATGGTGGATCTTATAAGAGCAATAAATATACGAGATAATGACTATGTTAATGTGGTGAGTCATCACTCACTCCATGTCAATTTCTCAAACATTTTGGCTAAACTGAACCTCCAACTCATTGGAGGCTCGCAAGTTTAGGGGAGAATTTTGAAGTTTGCTTCCAATGTCGAGACCCGTCGAGACTCCATTGTTATCCATGAACATATTACTAGCCATATAGTACTACCTCATATAGTATATTGTCCATTATGCAATAATACTGTGTACGTCATACATGGTATTCATATTCTATATGAGTTTTTCTTACTCTATAGAAACATTTGAAATTTTTCCAGATGGTGAAGGAATTGTTTTTGTGGACTTGAGTCCCACAAACACAAGTAAAGGAGATTTCGCTTTTCCCATGGGTATTCTCAAGTTAATCATTGATACACACATGTATCTGATTCTACAAATACCCTAATGTGTTTTCATGATATCCAGTTGTGTGCTTTCGATATCAAAACACATTACCTAGAGTAATGATGAAAATCAGCACTCGGTATAACGGACATGAAAACTGAGTACTTGTGGATATTTCTTCCATATCATTTGGAATGCATCATGCATACATAAAACTCATATTAATGTCAGGTACACAGAATATTTTTCTCTCTTAATAAAAACTAAAATTTTGGCATGATTGTCTTGTCTTCCTGTTTTAGGATAACAAGAAAATTATTATCAATTCTATTGGTCACAATAATAATTCCCCAAATCCTCAGAATTGAGGTGCATATTATGTGCAAGGAAATCAATTCTAAGGGCCTCTTACCTTAAAATTGGAATATGAATCTTGTAATTTCTTGAATACATTCAAGATTATGCATGTGACTCTATTCTACCATTGTGTTGATCAAATAGGTACTTCATAATGCATATTTATGCAGAATATAGTCCCACATGTGCCCCTTTGGGTGATGCAATATTTGCCAAATCCTTTGCTCAAATTATTCAATTTTGGAGCAAAAGATCCTGGACGCGGGATCACATCCATTTATATGGACTTGTTTGGCATTTGGGAACTATGGTGTTAAGTACCTTATGTCCATAATGGTTTACTTGATTTTTGCATCAAGAGAATCTAATTATTTGTATGACCAAATAGAATTGCAAATTGCCAAAATCAATTGGTTGGATGTGGTGTACACACCACATTCATTTCAAATTCAACAAAACTGCAGACATACGGCTCCCTCCGTTGCAGTGAGTACATGGATATTTGACCTCAGTCAAATATTTCCCATCTGCGTATCGATTATGTTTTGCACATATCGATCTCACCATCTCAACATACATTTATGGGCATTAGGTGTTCTTGGAGGTATAATTATCCGTCATTGACAACATACCTCGGATCACCTATAGGTGATTTCTATATAGCCCGTATGTTGATCATATTTTGAGGATAATTCCAGGCATTAGGGGGAGATTCATACCACACAAAAGAATGCCAGGAATCTAAAGTGAATGTCACATTTTTATGTTCCTCCTCGTATATATCCATGTACTGAAGAATCTGGACTTTAGTTTAGAATCTTATATTTGCAACACATTGCAAATTACTACCTCCGTTTATCTTTAGATGGCGTTTCGGACTAAGCTAAACTGGCTGTCGGAAGCGTCCTATAATGATGACCGGAAGTAGTACCTGCCAATACATTTGCTTGTCAAAGGTGTCATCTAATTTTCTATTATCATTGTGCCAGAAAGAGTGGAGGTACCATCTAAAACCACTCATCTCCCAATAAGAGGGGAGATGGTCACAAGAAATATAGCTTCTTGTAAGCTTCTATGGAAATAGATGAGACAGTAAATGATATTCAACATCAAGTTGATCAACACCTTATGGATACTCATATCCACAGCCTATGGATGTCTGAACATCCAAAAGACCAGCATATGTGTACGCATAAACAGGCGCTGAGTCATTGGAACGCCCTAACTCTGTCGTAATGGGAAATGACATGGAGTTTAAGGGTTAATATTTTCACAAGCTATATTGGTTCTATCGAATCAATGCAAAGTCTACATATGTCGACACTTCTCCATTTCGGATTGCCGTACACCTACTGGATCCAGACCAAAAGACCTAGGCAAAGAGTGTTTTTCCAACACTCCTTTTGGGTCAAATCAAAGTTGGCAATCGAGGAAAATTGCTCTCGCTAAATGATTGAGTAACATTTTACTCTCATAATGCTTTATTTACAGAAGTAAGGTGGTGAGATAGCAAGAGCTTGTAGCATATGGTTTCACGCAGAGACCTAGCAACATACATCATGGTACGTGTGAAAATTATGTTTCTATATATATTAGATCATTGGCATATCTCATGAATTTGATAGATTCGGATTCAAGTCCCTATGGATTTCATATTCGAATCAAAATCGCAACAGATGTTGTGTACAACTCAAGTCACTTCATGACTTGAAGACAATCAAGTTGATTGTGGTACAACTGATTGGAGAGTCCCTTCCTCAAAAGGGTTACTCCTAACCACGAGGATCGCATATGTGTGATTGCTTTGAAATCATATTTGGGTTTTGTATCCTCTCTGATCACACGTAGCAAATCATGCAATCATCTTTAGACGGATTTTGAGATGAAGATTTGGGTAAAACCAAATCAAGCTTAAGTCTACAACTTGAGCATATATATCGGTCCACCAATATCCGCTGATATTGTGTGATCATATCCATTAACACTTATGGTCGTTTAATCTCTAAAGATGGATCAATATCCATTGTGACCCTGAGATTACCCATAGTACCATAAAAGCGCTTACGTATCATGCAATTTGCAACATGCCTGACATTGCATTTGCAGATACTTGCTAGCTCATAGTAGTGCTACTCCAATGACGTCCTTTGACGTGAGTCATAGGATATCAACGGATGTCTATGTGGTACTAAAAGATTCTTGACCTATCAGTAGATGAGTAGAGACATGATCATAGTGGATATGAAGATACTGCCTAACTAATCCCTATTACATAAATGTCATATCATAGACCGATATCTTGGTGGTGAGTTCTCGTGGGAGTCATTATAGACTCTAATGATTACTTTCATATATCATTCCGAAGTATCACATATGATTGTGTCATTTTGTTCAGTGATAAAAATGTGATTTCATCAAATCACTAATCATTATCTATCAAGATAATGGTACTTGTATTGCTAGGATGTAGACAGGTTATGTGAGAGCAATATCACAATATTGCCCATAAAATGTTTTATTCTCATGTATTTTAATACATTTGAGGAATAAACATCTTGCAAAATCAACCATACATTTGCTTCACAAATTATCTACAAAGTCTCTATCGATTCTCACACTTATAAGTGTTTGTGGAATTGGTATGCAATGACTTTGAGTTTTGCAAGGTTCAGGGGGAGTGTCCCCATTAGTTATAACCTATTAAACATTATATTGTACTCTTTTCTTTTTATGAGTTTTTCCTCTTAAGATTTCTCATATAAAGTTTTTGATGAGGCAATATTAATACAAGAAATATGACATATCTCTTATTTTTCCCCATCGGGATTTTTAACGGAGATATCTAAGACATTTCATGTCATATCTTCTCCCCTATTAGGGTCGTTGAGAGGATATCAAAGATATGCATCGCTCTCTAAAACTGTTATGAGTTTGAGATGGAGCAAGGTGCATATGTCTTATCGTCTATTTTTCCCTATAGGGGTTTTTAGGGATGATAACTAAAGACATACTAGTTGTTCTTTGAACTAGACTATGAGTTTATGTCACAGGAGTTCAAATGGAGCAACAATATATCATGGTTTTCTCCTTATTTTTCCCATTGGGTTTTTGAGGAGTTTTACCTGGTATATCTATATTTCCTCATATTTTTCCCACAGAATTTTTGAAGGAATTATTAACTCAATTGAAGGATGATCAATGAAGGTTATATTGAGCAAATTGATCAAGGGGAGTGTTATGATTATATTGGTTAATGATCAATTAGCCAGTTAATCATGTCATTAGCAGTTGCTAATGATGAAGGGACACAACCTTTTGGCAGTTACTGAATGGGTGTGTCCCCACCCCTTGGATTAGTATATATATGTAAACACTTCATCAGATCAATACAAGGATTCATTCCTACCCATTTGTGTCTCTCTACATTTAAGTACTATCTGCTTTAACAGCCTGTATGAAAATAGGTTCCACTGCGTGGGGTTGATTCCTGTACACGTGTGATTAAGATGATGGCAACGATGACTCTAGAAGCTTATCTTCTCCTGCCGTGCGGGTCCAATCCAACTACTACCTCCGGTCCACTATACTTGACGTTCCTGACATTTTTTTGGGCCTGCAATCAGTTCTCTTTGGCTATTTGTAACGTCAAATAAAAAGAAACGGAGGTAATACATTACACCATGACTACGTGAGCAGTAAAATACATACATGTACACACTAAATATTTGTACCATTATGAGATAAACGGCGTCACTAATCTAATAGGCTAATCAAGTACACTTAGCCTGTGCACGACAATTCAATGATGTACCATGTGCATAGACCTAAATTATTGGTTTTAGGTTCAAGATGCATGTCTTCCAAGTAAATGGTTATTATTATGGCATGGTTTATGTTTGCATTATTAAATTATTGGTTATAGGAACCATTTTTAGGAGCGTGTGACGGCATCACACGCTTTCAAAAATGATTCCTAGGGCGGTAATGGCATGACCCACCCTTAAAATGGTCTCCTGTGAAAAAAAATTTAACTTTTCATATGATATCGGATGAAGACAAACTTTATATCAAAATTATAGACCTCAATGAGAACTAAAACTTTGTAGTTGACAATGTTTTCATTAAGATCGTTTAGTAGTCCAGAAAATCATTATAATGTATCTAATTTTGAAATCTAGAATTTCTAAGTTCTTCAAAAAACATCGGATATAGAGAAGCTCTATATCAAAGTTGTAGTGGTCAATAAGATATAAAATTTTATAGTTCATACATTTTTCATTAAATATGGTTTAGAATCTTAAGATCATTTAGACATTAGTTGTTCCATACACGACTATAACTATGGATATGGATCGAGCATTTGTGTGTGCACTAGCCTATATGTCAATTGACTTATTATACTCACAATTATAGATAGATTTGTATAGGAAGAAGTCCATTTTTTACCATCAAACTATCGCCTCAGTTTGGTTTCAACCACGAAACTCCAAAACCAGGAATCATTGACCACTCGACTATCAAAACTGGTCATATTTGTCTATCAGCCTGTTTTGATGAGTAGTTTTTTCGATATAGCGATGGGGCCCATGTTAGTGTTAGAGCAACTCCAACTGATTGAGAAAACCACTCCCCTTTCCCTATATTCTCAGTTAAAGGGGATTGAGGGGTAAAATTTCAGCTCCAACAGATCCCCTTTCGTAATCCCCTTTCCTTATATTTTTTCTCAATCCCCTTTATCTCCCCATCTCTCCCCTTTCTTTTCTCATTCATCTCCACTCTTTTCTCAATCCCCTTTCCTCTCCTCTCTCTATCTGTACGGTCATTCCTGCCCGCCGTTGGCAAGCTGCGCGTGTGCTACCCTCGCCGCTGGCCGCTCCTCACCACAGGCCACTGCTCGCCCACCCGGCCACCGGCCGCCCGCGTGTCAGCGTGCTGCGAATGCCGCCGCCGCAGGAAGCCGGCCGCCCACGCGCCGCTGTGCTGCACGCCGCCGCCGCCGCCTGTGCCCACTGCCGCCGCAGGTTGCTGTCAGCCCGCGGGCCGGCGTGCTGCACGTCGCCATCTGCGCAACGCGCCACCGTAGGCCACCGTCTGCCCGCGTGCAAGCTAGCTCCGCATGGCTGCGCCCCACGCCGCACCGCCATGGGCGCTGGGGAGCCCGCACCGCGCCGCGCCTGGGCGCCGACGAGCCCATGCCGCGCTGTCGTGGACGTCGCGTCCCGCGTCGCCCCATGCCCCTTCGGCCGCCGGTGAGATGCTCATCCAGAGAGGAGAGAGTTGAATAGAAAGGAAAAAAAATGAATCGACTCAATGACAAGTGGGTCCTACCTGTTAGGGAAGATGGAAAGGGGACTTGAGAAAGGGATCTGTTGGAGCACCTATCCCCAATATATCAAAAAGTTGTTTTCTCAATCCCCTTTAGCAAATATAGGGAAATAAGTTTTTCTCAATCTGTTGGAGTTGCTCCTACCCCTCTCTCTCCCCCTCTTTTTCAATTCTCTCCTCGCCGCCCTCTCCTACGATCCCATCCCACCGCCGCGCTCACACCTTCCCTCTCCCACTGCAGTTGTTGCCGCCGGACCCCCCCCCCAATCGACTCCATGGTGGGTTTGTCCATGAGGAGTTACAGGGAGGGGAGAGAGGCTAGCGGCAGGTGATGTGGCACTGGCTCCGGTGAGCAGCTAGGGGCCTCGGAGCGGGCGGCCAAACAGCTCGATCGGCTTGAGGAGGGCTCAGCACAGGTGGCCCACGGGCCTCACCTGGAAGCGCAGAGGCCCTAGCAGGCGCGACAGCATGGAAGCCTTGGTGGATTAGGTGTGTGCAGGCTTTGCTCCGCCGGTGCCTAGGACAGCAGGTGCGGCGGAACGACGATGAACGCAGGAATTGAGAGTTCATGCTAGATCATGTACAGCTCCGACACCTCGATCCCGTTGAACATGTTGATGATGACACCGAAGGCCAAGGCACGAACGTCGTTGGTGACGCACGCGATGAAGCCGCACAGCTTGTCAACATCGCGGCCGTCGACACGGATCAGTTTACACACGTGGAGCTGCTGAGATTAGGGGAAAGGAGAGAAGATATAGAGAAGAGGTGGTGACATGTGGGGCCCATTGCTACGTGGAGTCCACATCAGCAAAATCATTCATAAAAACAGCACAATGGTCAAATATGACTGGTTTCGATAGTTAGAGCATCTCCAAGAGACTAGCCAAATCGTTTTCTATAGTTAAAATTTAGCTATTGTTCAAGGAAAAACGTTTCCAACAGACTCTGTAAATGACTCTCCAAATTTAGTGGCTCTCTATCCCACCTGATTCGCTTGCTATTTTTAGCTAGCCTACCTCACTAGCCATCTTTACAGAATCTGTTGGATTACTTTGTTATTTGTTAGTCAAATCTATTTTGGAGAGTAGTTAAATCAAAAAATTTGACTAGTCTATTTAGCTAATCTCTTGGAGATGCTCTTAGGTGTCAATGATTCCTCGATTTGGAGTTCCGTAGCTGAAACCAAATTGAGGCGATAGTTGGATGGTCAAAATAGACTTCTTCCATTTATATATACACTATCTATTGTGATAGTCATACAGATCTAGATATTCACGATTGAGGTGTTGTATTCTATAGTATAAATGTATTTACATGTTAATGTCAATGCAATTTTAACATATGTATTACAATTGTGATAATTTAATCATTTAGAAAACACATGAGATATGTGAAATATATCTTGTGTGTGTAGATAGATAGATGTTTATAGAGTCAAATACATGAACGGTCCTCAAACTTGTCCCGAGGTGTCATTTAGGTTCTTAATCTTTCAAAATGCACACTAGTGTCCCTAAATTTGCTAAAGTGTCAATTAGGTTCAAGATTCCAAAAATACCCCTACATTACTGACATTTGTTCATCTCTTAATCTATAATTGCGCTATGGTACAATCAAATAATTTCTCTAAGTATTGCGATGGAAACAACAGATTTGGTGAGAGAAATAGTACGAAAGATCATGCTCAATTAGCAGCCATGTCATCACACATAGGGGTATTTTTGGAACTATGGACCTAGCTAACACAGTTTAGACTTTTTAATGACTCAAGTATGCATTTTGAGAGTTTGGGGACCTAGATAACACCATGATACAAGTTTAAGGACTGCTTATGTATATTTTGATAACATAAAAATAAAAATGGAGAAATATTTATAGGGGTGGCCTCACCTGCTCAAAGAAATTATTTCCATGGTGCGGTGTGGCATCACCCAATCCTCGAAATCCTCTTCTTTGTTTGGAAGACCAGACACAGACACTCACATGCATGCACACGCCTATTAATACATGTACATAAACCCTACCCCTATGAGCACCTCCGAGAGACTGGGCTGGCAGATCCAATCTTTGTTGGCGGTCATTACGGCACAATTTCGACAATCAATGCTCGGGAATAAATGAGGACATATGGTTCAATTCATGCATTCTAGTTCATTTTTGATAAAGTTCCATGAGTTTTAGTGAATATGTGATGTGCAGGTACATAATTTAAGAAACATGGACTAAGAGGGGCAAAATGGTCAATTCGGCTAAGCCAACATTTTCGGTCAAATTACCCCACTTAGCCCATTCCAATGTGGTACTATCCCATGCAAGGAAACACACCCAGAAAAGGTCTAGATTGTTGATTACATGTCAGCATGAGCAAGTGGTGACCAAGAGAAGTCACACGGATCACTGATGTCATTAATCCGGTGCAAACCACCAAACCCAGCCAGGTGAGGCAATCCTGGACATACTTGAGACAATGGCGGTGGAGCGGAGGGCAAATAACACAACGGACCAGTTCGGCCAAACCGACCTGTTCGCCTGAAGTTTACCACGTGCAATCGACCTATAACTGCCATCAGGAGATCATCTAAATCACAGGCAAAGAGGTGGTGCAAATTCCACGGTTCAGCCGAACTGGGCAGTTCAGCTATAAACAAAATTGTTCTCCTGTCATTTCAAGATACACACCAAGCCAAGGAGCTCTCAAGTTTGTTGTCTTTAGTAGAGTTAGGATAGTTTAGTTTAGTTGGAAGTTACGGTTGAGTCGAGCTTTGCCTCGAGGTTCTGAAGTCGTCTTTAGAAGATCTGATATTAGCTCTTGTATCTTTCAGTTTTACTTTTGTAAGACTTTGATCTATCATTATTTTATCTTTTGCTTATCCTTTAAGTCATTTATACTCAACATCTACTTTATTTTTAGTTGTGACATATTGTATTTAGAGTATAGCAGTTATGGTTCTTGCTCTTTGTAGTTCTTGCTGAAGTCTTTGTCTCACTCATCCTCTTCGATCCTGGACAACTATTTTGGTGAATTGTCACCTAGGCACTACTCTTTCTAGAGGACTAAGTGGAACCTGACTAGTGTAGGTGTGGTGCATATACTTGAGGGTGAGCTTAGAGTGCACATAACTCAACGAATAGCTATGGTAGCCGCTAGGCGGTGACAACCCTATCAGCCTATGCATTCCACCACGTTAGTATTGGCCTTGTAGAACCAATGCCCAAGTGACTGGCAGTTCCCCTTCTCATCCCTTTCTGTGAGCTTATTGGTGGGCCTATTCCGATGCTGGGACAATAGAGTTAGACTGATCTATAGACGTTGTTCTACAACTGTTGTATCTCTTTCCTCGAGTGACCTGAATAGATAAAATACATAGAAATATTATCTCTTCTCGTTGTTCTCCCAACTAGCTAGTCCTCTCTCCTACCTTATTTATCTGAGTTATCCTTGAGTTGTGTGTCATAGTTTATGTCACACCCGATTTTCGAGGGAAAACCAAGTGCGTCTCATATGTGCGCCAGGATCATGTTTACACACATATGATAGACTAAAGAGTGTAATATCGAAACATAGTGTTCTAAATTACAAGAGATGTATTATAATATTCATATTACACTCTCGGGAGACACGAAGGTCTTTATCACAGAATAAGCGATAGCTAAACGAAGCGTCTTCAGCTTCCATCTTCCACAGGTATCTTGACTGGGGGAAACGCAAGCCTCAGAACTCATCGTAGTCGCTGTAGTATTCTTCTCCATTTCCTTCTTCTGAATCAGCAATGGCAAGCGTGAGTACACCTAACTAGGTACTCAGCAAGCGGGGTGAAAATGCAAGGCCACAAGGATAGGCTAAGGTTCACAGCAGTGAGCTTTTTAGAGTTGGTCAAGTTTTATTAGCAACTTCCTATTTACTAGATGTAAGTTCATACCAACCCATTTAAGCATTTAAAAGAACATCTTTTTCCAAAACCCACGAATAAAACTACAATTTATATTCCATCTTTAAGTTTATTTATCATGTGAGGGTCCAAGCCGCTCTTGACCGTGAGCACGGCTGATATATCAGTTTTACACTCTGCAGAGGTTGTACACTTTCACCATAGCTCGTGTTCCCCATGTTGCCCGGGTTGGCCAAACCCTTAAACACTTCCAAGGTGAGTGGCTAGGGGTCCACTTCGAAGCCTTTACAAAGATATGCAAAAGTCCAACAACCCGCAAGAGTTACAGCTAGGGCGGACCACAACCCTCCCTAATGGTCAGCACCTTAGCAAAGGCTGCTACCCCAAGAGGACCGGGCTGTACCCCTGCAACCCCAAACCCCCTCTGCTCCTTTCGGATAAGGCCATCAGTACAATTGCACACCTAATTAATTGGCTAAGGTCAGAGCCCATTTTGACACCATGGTTGCACTGTTTTCTTGGGTGGTTCTCCATGTTCTCTTGTATTAACCAACATTTATTATCAGAGTTGTCATGATCAATAATTTTACAAAGATTCAATATAACCATTCCCAAGGTATTGCAACACTAAGCATGAACTAGTCCAAAAATATAATTTAAATCGGGGTTGATACAAGGGATCATGGTAAAAGACTAGATAAATCCTTAAAAAGGTGTTCCCGTCAAATTAATGCAATAAAAGTAAATTTTAGTTTGTCATGCAGTTATATAGGAAAAAAAAGAATATGCGGGGAGGGCCACTTGCCTTGTTCTACAAAGAAATCTTCTTCTTCCTCGAAAAGTAGTTCTTGATCCGCGTCGACGGGTGACTCGGTTGCAACTGGCACGAGGTCTACGATTAAAACAATAAAACAATGAGAAAACAGTACATCAAACATTTCTAACAGACTAAAACAAGCGTCTAAAACTAATAAGCTCAGAAAGATGAACGTTTGGACTCCAAGAACGCTAGAAAAGGAGCTAAAACGGAAAAGATGTGGCCAAAACAAGTTTTAGGGACTTGCTGGCAAGAAAACTAAGCTTACAGGGGCTTAACTGCGAAAACCAGGGGCTAAAACATAAATACGCATTAAACCCGAGGGCTAATGTGTAAAAAGATAGGGGCTGGGCTTCAGGATATAAAAACAGAGAAGCTTAGCGTGCTTTCTGTAAGAATCAGGACCTAAATCTAATTATTTTTGAACTAGACAGGACGGCGGGTTGATTACAGAGAAAGGCAGGGTCTCTTTAGCAAAAGTGCCAGCGCTGACCGTTACTCGGCCGGATTGACTTGGGTCGCGATGAACGTGGGCCGTTGATCTTGCGATGGACGACTGACAGAGAAGGGGCGGGTCGGGCGGCGGCGGGAACGCCGGCGTGCGGCGGCGCCGGGCCGGAAACTCGCCGGCGAAGCTCGAACTCGAGCTGCCGGGCTCGGTTTGGAGCACGGATTGGTGCTAGAGGACCGTGGTGAGATGGCGAACATGATAGGGGTGATCTCGTCGAGGGTTACGCGGTGAGGCTGGCTATCGACGGTGAACAGAGGCGGGCGGCGGTGGACTACTCCGACGAGAGCGCTTGGGGGTGCTAGCGTGCGAAAGAGAGGGCGAGAAGAGGCTCGGGGTGTTGCTGGGGAGTTGGCGAGCGCGTTCAGGGGGTTCTAGTCGTCCAATTAGCTACGGTGGCGGTGCTCATCGATGAACGGCGGTGGCGGAGCACCGGTGAGGGCCGTCGGGGTGCTAGAGTGCAAAACAGAGAGCGAGAAGGGGATGGAGAGCATCGTTACCTCCACAGGAAGCGTTTGGTGCGGTCGGGCGGGGCGGTGCGGCTCTGTGTCGGCGGATCGATGGTGCGGCGGCGCTCCGGCGACGGTGGCGGCGTGAATTGGAGCTGCTCCGAGGGGAGTGTGGTGTGCGAGTGGCCGAAGGGGGTTCCTGGGGGCTCGGTCGTCCTCTTTATAGGGCGGAGGGAGGGAAAGGAGGGGTCGGTGCCGAGGGGAAGGGAGGGGCCGGCCATCAATGGCGATCGCCAGTGGGGAGCTCGGTGGTGTGGCCGTTTCGAGTGGGAGAGTGAGTGATGGTGGAGTGGCGGTGGCAATTGCCGCAGCTCGGTGGGGATAGGAGGGGAAGGGACGTGGGAGAGGGAGCGCCGCGGGGGAGTTCGAGCGGCGCTGTCGGGCGGCGAGGCAAGGGAGGGGCGCTGGAGGTTGGGGGTGAGTCCGACAGGTGGGCCCCACCTGTCGGCGGCGGTGAGAGGGAGGAGAGGGGGAAGCGGCTTGGGCCGTAGCCGGGCCGAAAGCGGGGACGGCCGCGCGGCGAGAGAAGAAAAGGAGGGGGAGAAGAGCTGGGCCGCGCGCGCTGCTGGGCCGAAAAGAAAGGGAAGGGGAGGTGGGCTGCGGGAGAGGGAGAGAGAGAGAGACGGGCTGGGCCGAGGGGTGAAAGAGAGATAGAGAGAGAGTTTAGGGAGCGTTTCTGGACTTTTTCGTGATTTTGAAATTCTCACACAAATCAAACAAAAGACATGCAATTTAAATATGATGCACATGCACTTATTGCTCCAAAATTATTTAAATGATGTTTAAATACTTTTATGCTCAAATTAATTTAAAAATTTAATTAAGTCCTTAGATAATTAAATTTAACCAAGTTGCTATGATTTATTTGTGATGGAATTTTAGGGTGTTACAAATCCTACCCCCTTAAAGAGAATCTCGTCCCGAGATTCAGGAAGATTCGGTGAATAGCTGAGGGAACTCTTCCATAAGTTCTTCTTCTCTTTCCCAAGTAGCCTCATTTTCTGAGTGATTACTCCACTGAACTTTGCACATTTTTATCACCTTGCTCCGTGTGACCCTCTGTGACTTGTCTAAGATTTTGATAGGATACTCCTTATAAGTCAAGTCATCCTTTACTTCTAAATCCTCCAGTGGTAAGTGCTCCACTCTAATCTCATTTGAACACTTCTTCAGCTGTGATACATGGAACACATCATGAACTCCCGATAATCGAGCCGGTAATTCCAATCTGTATGCCACTTCTCCTTTTCTTTCCAATATTTTAAAAGGTCCGATAAAACGAGGTGATAGCTTCCCTCTGACATTAAATCTTCGTAACCCTCTGATACGGTATACTCTGAGATAAGCATAGTCTCCTTCCTCGAATACCACTTCTCTTCTCTTAGGATCAGCGTAACTCTTTTGGCGTGACTGTGCGGTTTTAAGATTCTCCCGAATTATCTCGACTTGTCTTTCCGCTTCCTTTATAATTT
This sequence comes from Echinochloa phyllopogon, assembly GCA_033239725.1. Lineage (NCBI taxonomy): Eukaryota > Viridiplantae > Streptophyta > Magnoliopsida > Poales > Poaceae > Echinochloa > Echinochloa phyllopogon. The sequence continues at coordinate 21,137,668 of BTCW01000016.1, forward strand.
CTGGTCCGAAGAGTTGACTTTCACCCGTTTAATTCCAGTACAAGGGTGTTCTGCATTTTCTTCCGTACAAGGCTTCAAATGGTGCCATCTTGAGACTAGATTGATAGCTGTTGTTGTAAGCAAACTCTGCATATGGTAAACTTTTATCCCAGCTACCTCCATGCTTTAAAGCACAAGCCCTTAACATATCCTCCAAAATTTGATTCGTCCTTTCAGTTTGACCATCAGTCTGTGGATGATATGTCGAACTGAAATTCAATTTCGTATCCATTGACTCATGTAGATTTTTCCAAAAACGTGATGTAAACTGAGTGCCTCGATCTGACACTATCTTTTTAGGAACTCCATTCAAACATACTATTCGTGACATGTACAACTCTGCTAGCCTGGCTCCCGAGTAAGTGGTTTTAACTGGTATAAAATGAGCAACTTTGGTTAACCTGTCCACGATAACCCATATGGAATCATAACCATCGCGTGTACGAGGTAAACCTACAATGAAATCCATACCAATTTCTTCCCATTTCCACTCAGGTACTTTCAGTGGTTGCAGCAAACCGGCTGGTCTTTGATGTTCTGCTTTTACCCTTTGGCATATGTCACACAAGGCGACATGAGCTGCGACATCTCTTTTCATTCCATACCACCAGTATTTTTGCTTTAAATCTTGGTACATCTTGGTACTACCAGGGTGAATAGAGTATGCCGAATCATGAGCTTCTTTCAGTATAGCCTCAAGAAGGCGATCATCTTCTGGCACACATATCCTGTTTCTGAACCATATGGTTCCCTAATCATCTCTCTTAAAATCTGGAACTTTTCCTGAATCAATCAACTTTTCGTATTCTTTGATCTTTTCATCTGTCAACTACCCTTTTCTGATCTCCTGTTCCAGTGTCAATTCGACCTCCAAGATCATAGATTCACTCTGGGCTACGATTCCTAAGTTGAGCCGTGCCATTTCCCAACATAGCTCTTGCGGTTTCAACTGAGTTATAAGCATGTTTGCCTGACTCTTCCGACTCAAAGCATCTGCCACAACATTAGCCTTACCGGGGTGATACTGAATATCCAAATCATAATCCTTGATTAACTCCAGCCATCTACGTTGTCTAAGATTGATATCCTTTTGAGTGAAGATATACTTCAAACTCTTATGGTCGGTAAAGATCTGACACTTGTTACCAATCATGTAATGTCTCCAAATTTTCAGCGCATGTACAACGGCAGCCAATTCTAGATCATGTGTGGGATAATTTTGTTCATGTTTCCTCAGTTGTCTGGAAGCATAAGCTACTACTTTTCCTTCTTGCATTAAAACACAACCAAGGCCTTGACGCGAAGCATCACAATATACATCGAACCCTTTGTGAATGTCTGGCATTATCAGCACAGGGGCAGTAGTCAATCTTTTCTTCAATTCTTCAAAACTAGCTTGGCATTTATCATCCCATTTGAATTCTTTTCCTTTTTCTAGTAAGGTTGTAAGCGGTTTCACGATCTTTGAGAATCCTTCAATAAACCTGCGGTAGTAACCTGCCAATCCGAGAAAACTCCTGATCTCAGGCACATTCTTTGGAGGGTTCCAGTTCAACACATCCTGAACTTTGCTCGGATCCACTGCTATTCCTCCATCGGTGATAACATGACCAAGAAATGAAACTTCCTTTAGCCAAAAGTCACACTTGCTGAACTTGGCATATAACTGATGTTCTCGAAGTCTTTGCAATACAAGCCTCAAATGCTCTTCGTGTTCTTCCTCATCCTGAGAGATTATCAGAATGTCATCGATGAACACTACTACAAACTTGTCCAAATAATCCATGAATACCTTGTTCATCAAATATATGAAGTACGCTGGGGCATTTGTCAATCCAAATGACATGACAGTAAACTCATACAATCCATATCTGGACGTGAAGGCTGTCTTAGGAATGTCCTCTGGACGGATTCTCAATTGATGATATCCAAATCACAGATCTATCTTGGAAAACACTTTTGCACCTCTCATCTGATCAAACAGATCCTCGATCCTAGGCAAAGGGTATTTGTTTTTGATGGTGACCTCATTAAGAGATCGATAGTCTACACACATCCTTCTAGAGCCATCTTTCTTGTCTACGAAGAGAGTGGGGGCTCCCCATGGTGACGAACTAGGACGGATAAATCCTTTACTTAACAATTCTTCTATTTGTTTCTTAAGTTCTGCCAAGTCTTTAACATCCATTCTATATGGCCTCTTAGATATAGGAGCAGTACCAGGTAAAAGTTCAATGCTGAATTCAATATCTCGGTCAGGTGGCATACCTGGTAAATCATCTAGAAATACATCCGGATATTCGTTCACTACTTTGATATCTGCCAGAGTCTTGCCTTCCATAGAATTTATTGTTCCGCCTTCTGTCAATGAGGGAGTTGCCACATACTCAATTCTGTCTCCTTGAGGGCTGGTTAAGAGCACTGACTTCTTTCGGCACTGAATAGATCCATCCCACTGGTGTAACCAATCCATTCCCAGAATTACATCTATTCCCCAAGATTTTAGAACTACCAGATCAGCTGGGAAATCTACTCCCATGATGTTAAGAGTCACTTGTGGGCATATTAAATTGGCTTGCATTTCTGCGCCGGGAGTATTAACTAATAGTTGCTTTTTCATAGCTCTCATGGTCATGCCATGTTTTGCCACAAATTGTTTAGTAATAAATGAATGCGTTGCTCCAGAATCGAATAAAATTGTTGCAGGTATGGAATTGGCAAGGAACGTACCAAGTACAACTCCTGGGCTTCCTGGGCTTGTTCCGCGGTCACATGGTTCACTCTTCCACGAACAAAATTCCGCTAAGCCCTGTTGCCTTGTGCACTTGAGCTTCCTGGACGAACTTGTGATGAAGGTTTCTCAGTTCTCTGTTCGTTGCCTCTCTGTGGAGTATGCATTCCACGCTGAGGACAGCTGTTAGCATAGTGCCCTAACTCTCCACATTTGAAACACCCATTTGGCTGTACTGGAGCATTGTTTCTCACAGGAGCGCCCGTGGCATTGTTTGGGCGGGGAGTTGCTGAGTTGTTGTTTGTCCGATTCTGCTGAGGATTCGGAGTGCGGGGTGATTGCTGATTGAAGCGCTGTGGCTGCTGAAATGAACGTTGCAACTGCATGTTCTGTGGATAACCTCCATTATGTCCACTAGGGCGGAAGTAAGAACCCTGAGAGGAATTGTAGCGGGGGCGAGCGTTACTACTGGACTGTCCCTGAGACTGGAACTTGCGTTTGTGTTCACCAATCTCCTTGCGCTTGCTCTCCAGGCCAATAGCTTTATTTAAAAGAGTCTGGAAATCTGGAAAGATGTGACTCTGCAACTGATAATTGAGCGGCCCTATAAGACCATCCAGAAATCGTTCCTGTCTCTTGGCATCAGTATTGACCTCATCAGGTGCATAGCGAGACAGCTGGGTGAATTTGTCCAGATACTCGCTGACTGACATGTTGCCTTGCTTCAGTGCGAGGAACTCCTTCTGTTTAAGCTTCATAACTCCAGAGGGAATGTGGTAAGCTCTGAAGCTATCCCTGAACTCCTGCCAGGTGATGTTCTGTGGTGCGGCATGTGCAGCGGTGTATGCATCCCACCAGTCAGCCGCTGGTCCTTCAAGTCTGCCTGCAGCGTATAGCACCATCTCACGATCGGTGCATTGTGTCATTTCCAGCTTCCTGGTGACAACTTTTAGCCAGTCATCAGCATCCAAGGGATCTGATGAGTGAGAGTAAGTAGGCGGACGGTGGCTCATGAATTCCTTATGCTTGTCTCTGGGCGGTAGTGGTGCTGGTGCTGGTTGCGGTGGCTGGTTTTGCTGTGCTTGCAAGTTCTGCACTGTTGCGGCGAGAGTTTGCAGCAGCTGAGTTTGGGCAGCCAGAAACTGTTGCATAGCCGGATCCATTGGTGGGTTTGGTGGGGGAGGTGGTGCTTGATTTCTCTGACTTGCAATATGAGCTCGTATCACTGGTGGAATATCTTGTCCTCCTCCTGACCTGGTGTTTACCATCTGAGTGTTAGAGAAAGGTATCTCAGATAAGAACTGAACAGATAAAGATGAGTAAGGAAAAAGCATAAGGGGGCTAAGATCAATTAATTAAACTAATTATTTTATTAACGCAGTTGTGGCCATCACTCCACAAAAGCATTCATTCATCACAAAGATCCAACTCAAGCATGTTTTCAACCATCAACCATTATTTACAACGCATCGTCCTCGCAGGAACGGAATTACTAACAAAAACAAAAAGGGTAGACATCTAAGACTCCTAGCCAAGACTAGTGGTAGCTCCTGGGGTGCCGTAGCGAAGCTTCTTGCGCGGAGGAGAAGACGTGGTGCAGTGCTGTACCATCTCCTCAGGGGGTGCCTGTCCTGCAAGCTGAGCCTCAAGCTGTGAGATCTTGGCCTGAGTGTCCTGGAGCTTCCCGTGCAGTCCCTCGATCTCGGAGGTGGCTCCCTCCAAGTCGGTGTTGAGCGCAGCCGTGACTCGAGCAAGGACGTCCACTCGGTCGTCTCCTGTCTGAGAAGCAGGTACCACCGTGTCCTCGGTACCAACAGGTCGGCTGGGTACGTGGCGGAAGTCGGAGTAGTACAGCTGGTCGCGGAAACGGTAGCTGTAGGAGTAGAGTGCCCTCCAGGCAGCGTCGTTGATGGCGGCGTCCTCGGTGGAGAAGGGAACACAGCTGTAGTGCGTCGAACGGATCCTCCATCCGGAAGCCTCTGGCTGAGGTACCCGGATGTGTACCTGAGCTGTGTAGTAGTCCTCCAGGCCGGGCTCCTCAAAGTGCTCGACCACATACTGAGGCTTTAGAGTGAACTCTAAAAACCCCAGTAACTCCTCCAGCAGTCTGCAGAACTGCCCGGTCCCACCCAACGAAGCGTGTAGGTGGTACTCCGGACCACGCTGGCGAGGCTCCTCTGGATCTTCCTCCTCGTCGTTGTTGTTGTCGTTCTCCTGGTCGTCAACCTCCATGTCGGGGTCATCCCCGTCACTGGGCTCCTCCTCGTCGCTGTCGTCCCCAGAGTCGTCTGGGTCACCACCAGCAGCGTCTGGTGCAGCGTCGTCGGCAGCAGGAGCAGCTGGTGGAATCACCATGTCTCCGTCGGCGTCCACCTCAAGCACAGTGCCGTCGAAGAGCTGAGGTGGCTCCTCCTCCTGTGCCTCTGGCAGTACCTGTACCGGGACCTCCTCAGCTGGTGCCTCCTCGGGGTGCTGGGGAACTAACGGTCCAGCAGGGCGTGAACCTCCGGTGACAGTACGAGCGGTCTGATACTCACGAACCATCTGACAACAGGAAAAGAAAACTGACTCAGTATAGAATAAATCAAAATGATGAAATCTTTTAACAAAAAGAAACAATATAAATTAGATTTTTATGCGAAAATAGGGTAATTTTGAAAGATGACATGGCTTTCTAGATGTTGAGTCCTTAATTTCCGACCAGTTCTAACTTAAGGTTGCGTCCTACAGTCAACATCGATCTGATACCACTCCTGTCACACTCGATTTTCGAGGGAAAACCAAGTGCGTCTCATATGTGCGCCAGGATCATGTTTACACACATATGATAGACTAAAGAGTGTAATATCGAAACACAGTGTTCTAAATTACAAGAGATGTATTATAATATTCATATTACACTCTCGGGAGACACGAAGGTCTTTATCACAGAACAAGCGATAGCTCAACGAAGCGTCTTCAGCTTCCATCTTCCACAGGTATCTTGACTGGGGGAAACGCAAGCCTCGGAACTCATCGTAGTCGCTGTAGTATTCTTCTCCATTTCCTTCTAACTAGGTACTCAGCAAGCGGGGTGAAAATGCAAGGCCACAAGGATAGGCTAAGGTTCACAGCAGTGAGCTTTTTAGAGTTGGTCAAGTTTTATTAGCAACTTCCTATTTACTAGATGTAAGTTCATACCAACCCACTTAAGCATTTAAAAGAACATCTTTTTCCAAAACCCGAGAATAAAACTACAATTTATATTCCATCTTTAAGTTTATTTATCATGTGAGGGTCCAAGCCGCTCTTGACCGTGAGCACGGCGGATATATCAGTTTTACACTCTGCAGAGGTTGTACACTTTCACCATAGCTCGTGTTCCCCATGTTGCCCGGGTTGGCCAAACCCTTAAACACTTCCAAGGTGAGTGGCTAGGGGTCCACTTCGAAGCCTTTACAAAGATATGCAAAAGTCCAACAACCCGCAAGAGTTACAGCTAGGGCGGACCACAACCCTCCCTAATGGTCAGCACCTTAGCAAAGGCTGCTACCCCAAGAGGACCGGGCTGTACCCCTGCAACCCCAGACCCCGTCTGCTCCTTTCGGATAAGGCCATCAGTACAATTGCACACCTAATTAATTGGCTAAGGTCAGAGCCCATTTTGACACCATGGTTGCACTGTTTTCTTGGGTGGTTCTCCATGTTCCGATTAAATAATTGTTCTCTTGTATTAACCAACATTTATTATCAGAGTTGTCATGATCAATAATTTTACAAAGATTCAATTTAACCATTCCCAAGGTATTGCAACACTAAGCATGAACTAGTCCAAAAATATAATTTAAATCGGGGTTGATACAAGGGATCATGGTAAAAGACTAGATAAATCCTTAAAAAGGTGTTCCCGTCAAATTAATGCAATAAAAGTAAATTTTAGTTTGTCATGCAGTTATATAGGACAAAAAAAATAATATGCGGGGAGGGCCACTTGCCTTGTTCTACAAAGAAATCTTCTTCTTCCTCGAAAAGTAGTTCTTGATCCGCGTCGACGGGTGACTCGGTTGCAACTGGCACGAGGTCTACGATTAAAACAATAAAACAATGAGAAAATAGTACATCAAACATTTCTAACAGACTAAAACAAGAATCTAAAACTAATAAGCTCAGAAAGATGAACGTTTGGACTCCAAGAACGCTAGAAACGGAGCTAAAACGGAAAAGATGTGGCCAAAACAAGTTTTAGGGACTTGCTGGCAAGAAAACTAAGCTTACAGGGGCTTAACTGCGAAAACCAGGGGCTAAAACATAAATACGCATTAAACCCGAGGGCTAACGCGTAAAAAGACAGGGGCTGGGCTTCGGGATATAAAAACAAAGAAGCTTAGGGTGCTTTCTGTAAGAATCAGGACCTAAATCTAATTATTTTTGAACTAGACAGGACGGCGGGTTGATTACAGAGAAAGGCAGGGGCTCTTTAGCAAAAAGTGCCGGTGCTGACCGTTACTCGGCCGGATTGACTTGGGTCGCGATGAACGTGGGCCTTTGATCTTGCAATGGACGGCTGACAGAAAAGGGGCGGGTTGGGCGGCGGCGGGAACGCCGGCGTGCGGCGGCGCCGGGCCGGAAACTCGCCGGCGAAGCTCGAACTCGAGCTGCCGGGCTCGGTTTGGAGCGCGGATTGGTGCTAGAGGACCGTGGTGAGATGGCAAACACGATGGGGGTGATCTCGTAGAGGGTTACGCGGCGAGGCCGGCTATCGACGGTGAATAGAGGCGGGCGGCGGTGGACTACTCCGGCGAGAGCGCTTGGGGTTGCTAGCGTGCGAAAGAGAGGGCGAGAAGAGGCTCGGGGTGTTGCTGGGGAGTTGGCGAGCGCGTTCAGGGGGTTCTAGTCGTCCAATTAGCTACGGTGCTGGTGCTCGTCGACGGACGGCGGCGGCGGAGCGCCGGTGAGGGCCGTCGGGGTGCTAGAGTGCAAAACAGAGAGCGAGAAGGGGGTGGAGAGCATCGTTACCTCCACAGGAAGCGTTCGGTGCGGTCGGGCGGGGCGGTGCGGCTTTGTGTCGGCGGATCGATGGTGCGGCGGTGCTCCGGCGTCAGCGGCGGCGTGAATTGGAGCTGCTTCGAGCGGAGTGTGGTGTGCGAGTGGCCGAAGGGGGTTCCTGGGGGCTCGGTCGTCCTCTTTATTGGGCGGAGGGAGGGAAAGGAGGGGTCGGTGCCGAGGGGAAGGGAGGGGCCGACCATCAATGGCGATCGGCAGTGGGGAGCTCGGTGGTGTGGCCGTTTCGAGTGGGAGAGTGAGTGATGGTGGAGTGGCGGTGGCAATTGCCGCAGCTCGGTGGGGATAGGAGGGGAAGGGACGTGGGAGAGGGAGCGCCGCGGGGGAGTTCGAGCGGCGCTGTCGGGCGGCGAGGCAGGGGAGAGGCGCTGGAGGTTGGGGGTGAGTCCGACAGGTGGGCCCCACCTGTCGGCGGTGGTGAGAGGGAGGATAGGGGGAAGCGGCTTGGGCCGTAGCCGGGCCGAAAGCGGGGACGGCCGCGCGGCTAGAGAAGAAAAGGAGGGGGAGAAGAGCTGGGCCGCGCGCGCTGCTGGGCCGAAAAGAAAGGGAAGGGGAGGTGGGCTGCGGGAGAGGGAGAGAGAGAGAGAGAGACGGGCTGGGCCGAGGGGTGAAAGAGAGATAGAGAGAGAGTTTAGGGAGCATTTCTGGACTTTTTCGTGATTTTGAAATTCTCACACAAATCAAACAAAAGACATGCAATTTAAATATGATGCACATGCACTTATTGCTCCAAGATTATTTAAATGATGTTTAAATACTTTTATGCTCAAATTAATTTAAAAATTTAATTAAGTCCTTAGAAAATTAAATTTAACCAAGTTGCTATGATTTATTGTGATGGAATTTTATGGTGTTGCAGTTTATCACTCCTATCATTATTGTTACCCTAGTCTTGTCGGCAGTGTACTTCTCTATGATATCATTCAAATATTTTTTTACTCGTTAACTTGCCATAGTGCTTCCCCATGGAAAATATAAATTACGATAATCTAGAATATTCCCATGTGAAATGCAACTGCAGTGATTCCATGCGCTTGTAGAATATTTATATATTTATTTGAGCCATAAGAAGAACCAACCAAACATTCTTTGCACCATTACCGAGACCAAAAATCCTGATAGTGACCATAAGAAGTGCCAACAATCTTGAGATTCATGAAATCTCCACAGGCGTCTCGCTATCGACGGCGACGTCACCTACTATTGCATCGACGGGTATGGGTGGGTTCTTAAACTGGATCTAACGTGAGCGTAAATTGGATCTAAGGTGAGCGTCGATGCTCACGGCTGGAGTCGTCAGCAGCCGTGCTCTTGAGCCCAAAGGGGAGCCAGCTCCCGAGGCGGTTGCGTTGATGCGATCTTACTCGAAGACAATTTCGTCGGGCGGTGGGACTCAACGTCGAGGATGCAGATTAGGGATCCATTCCTAGAAGCTAAGCCACTCAACCTGCTGCAGGAGCAGGTCGGAGATGTGGGAGGAAGCCCCGAGCTTCTTAACGCAGATTCCGTCAGTGTTGAGTTTTCCATAGCACGCTCAATGGTAGATAAACCCCGCATTATCTTCCTGGCAAGTGTGGAGTACAGCCCCAAGCATCTGCAAGGGGTCAACTTCTTCGTCGGTGCTCAGTGGTTGTTCGTGGTCTTGGTTATACACGTGTGGTCTACGTGTATGATCTTTCATCGATCATTTTGTTATATTGTAGTGCACTTCGGTATTGTTTAAAACTTTGTTCATATTAATGCAATGCATATTTATGTATTGAGCCTTGGCTTGTAATAAATTAACTGTTGAACTCCGTATGTAAACTTAGTTCTTGTATTCTCTGTCATGTTTGTACTATCTGCGCTTGACTTCGTGCGAGACTTCTAGTGTATGTTTTGATCATCGTTTTAAATTTTGTGATTAATTGGGAATTACCCAACATACTGCTAGATTGCACCATCTTATGTGCATGTTGGCTTGATTAGCTATTAAAATGATTGTTAGCGCACTTAACCCGGTTTGATTTGGGCGGTTTTGATACAAGCAGCGAGAAATTGTGCTGGTTCACCAGTCTCCTCCACACCCGCGCGAGCCCGGTGGCTCATGCCAGCCTTTCGAGAGGTGTGTCAGTGTTTGTTGTAGTCCATCTCACACCTTGACTATGGTCGCTAAGGCCAGTCTCAGTTCACAGCTTTACTACATGGTTACCTGGACCAGAAACTAGGTAACTAAGCCAAAGAAATTTTATAGTGGTGAAACTCCTCTTACATACCATGAAACTCTCCCTTCTCTCTTCTACGACATATCAGCACATTTAATGCTATGAAACTCCTGGTAAAACTCCCACTAAGACTGGCCTAAGGCAGTGACTGTCATGCTCGAATCCAGTCACCAAGGTAGCTCGCAGGCTGTCGTTGCACTTGACACTGCCAAGACGAGTTGCGTCATGTGGAAAGTAAATACTTGGGGTTGTCCTCCACGCTCGCCGGGAAGATAATGCGGGGTTTATCTGCCATTGAGCCTGCTATGGAAAACTCAACAGTCGAACCTAAGGACCGGCAATCCACCAGGGGATGCCCGAGTGGTAGATTTGTAGGAGGAGGATCGTCGAGTCGAGTAGCTTGATGGTAAAAAATGACACAAGTTTAGACACGTTCAGGCTACCCGAAGGTATAAAACCCTACATCATGTATTCGGTGGTGTTTGTATTGCTTGTGCTCGGCAAAGCTTGCGGAAGCTATGGCGAGCTTGGTCAGAATGGATCCGTTCCATTGGTCTACCAATCTAGAGACCTCTGCCCTCCTTTATATATCCCAGGAGATAGGGTTACATGGCAAGTCTCCTAGTCAGTTACAATATGGGAATCCTTGTAGTAGGACATGAGTAGTTCTACTAGGACTCGATCTTCTCCCTTGGTTAGGTAATCGGGCCGGCCGCCGCCCCTCTTAGTGATGGGCCTAGGGGTACCATATCCCACAAGAATAGCATTGGTTAAATTTTGGCATAAATTCAGAAGAATGTGACACCTATGCTGAGTCGAGGACTCCAACCTTAGTGGGTAGATTCAGCCACAAGGAACCTTCCCAACTAAACTATGATCAGTTAACTATCCTTTTAAGAGTTTATACAAAAAATAGCATACCTCATGAAGTCATAAGTGGTTGTCTGGTACGGTGGAGAGGAGGTTAAGTGTGCATATTTTGTCCAAATATGAGCCGACCGTTGTTGGCAGTTCTTACGATCACTATCAGGATTTAAGGTCCCGGTAATAGCACAAGGAATGTTTGATTGGTTTTTCTTATGACTCAATAAAATATATAAATATTCTGCAAGCGCACAAAATCACCTTTGTAGCATTTCACCCGGGAGTATTGTAGAGTGTTGTAATTTATATTTTCCACCGGGAAACACTATGGCAAGATAACTAGTAAACAAGTATTTGAATAATACCACAGAGGAATACACTACCACCAAGACGGGGGATAATGGTAATGATAGAGTAAAAGACCACTAGTGGAAAAAGGGATACTAGTCCCGGTTGTGAAGGAGCTTTAGTCCCGGTTTCCCAACCGAGACAACGGGTCCGGGACGAAATGGTCAATCCCGGTTCGAAGGTCCCAGAAACAAAATATTGAACCTAGGAGAGGCCAAGTCACGCGAATTTTCATGCAGAAATACGCGCATGGGGCTCATGGAATTCAAACCCGGGACCTCTTGCCTCATGCGTACCCTCCTTTACCATCTCACCTACAAAGCACATGTGGTAGACTACTGGGTGCTTGCCTTTTAAATTTACCAGTGGAGGACCTTTAGTCCTGGATGGTCACACCAATCGGGACTAAAAGTTACCCTTTAGTCCCGGTTGGTTTTTACCACTCGAGACTAAAGGTCTCGGGACCTTTAGTCCCGGTTGGAAACACCAACCACCTTTTTAGTCCCGATGGGTGTTTCCAACCGGGACTAAAGGACCTCCGGGACCATGAAAAATGTGAACCGGGACTAAAAGATACTTTTGTCTCGAGTGAAAATGCAATTGGGACAAATGTAGAAGATGAAAGTTCCATTCTCTACTAGTGGACCGTGACATTCAGCTCAATGATAACTCATATAAGGTAAGAGAGATGATTAACTAGTTGGGAGAACAACAAGACGAGATAAGATTTCACTACTGGAAACACAAATTTCTCTGTGGGTAAGAAACCCACATGGAAATCGGAAAAACCTACAAGAAATCTATGAACCATTTCCCTGATGGAGAACCGACAGGGAATTACCGTCAGGGAATTACCACCAATACTCGGGAATAAATAAGGCTATATTTGACATTCCATGCACGTAGGTTTATTTCTAATAAAGTTCCACGAGTTTTGGTGTGTTTCACTTGTGCAGGTACAATAATGAGAAATATGGTCGAATGACACGATTCAGTCGGTTACCCCCCTTAGCCGTAAATGACGCAAAGCACAACCGGAAGCCGTTCACATCAGTAATGACTGAGCGACAACCGTGCAGGACACTTGGACCATCACCACATCACCTCTAGGCCAAAACAACATGAAGTACATCAACACAAGGCAGCCCAGGGGTCTAGAAGCAAGAGGCGGTGTAGGGGGCAGGCCTGGGCTGAAAGCCCAGTTCGACCGAAACCCTAGCCTTCGGCTGAACCGCCCCCAGCTCGGGAAACCGACCCCAGGGCAGGATCAAGGCCATAGGAGCTCAAGGCAGTGCATCCCACGGTTCGGCCAAACTGGGGAAGTTCGGCCGAACCATGGCGGTTCGCCCAAATCCCCTGGATTCGGTCGAACTGGCAGGAACCGCATCCCAGCTCCCTTGGCCGGTACTCCTCCTCAACCGCCACTCCAAGCTATAAATAGAGGTGTCCAATTCACTTGTAACACACACTCAAACCAAGGAGCTCATTTTCCAATTCTTTCTAGTAGAGTTAGGATAGTTAGTATGGGAGTTAGAGTTGAGTCGAGCTATGCCTCGGAGGTTCTGAAGTCGTCTTCAGAAGCTCTGGTATAAGCTCTTGTATCTTTACCTTTCCTTTTGTGGACTTTGAGTTATCAATATAGTTATCTTTATCACTTTGCCTCTGTTAGTTATAGCTTGCTTCTACTTTATTCTAGTTGCATTTATATCGTGTTTAGACTATAGTTGGTTCTAGTTCTGGTGCTTCTAGATCTTGTTTAAGTCTTTGTCTTAGCCGGTTCTTCGATCTTGCTTGATAATTGAGGTGAATTGTCACTAAGAGCACTTCACCAGGGAGTATTCCGAGGTATCGTAATTTATATTTCCGCAGGAAAGCTTATGACAAGAGTACTAGCAAACAGATATTCGAGACTATCAGAGAGGGTTACACGACTAGCAAGACGGGGGATAATGGTATTAGATATGAGTGGATATACCATGACTCAAGGTAGGCTCAGATAGGAAAGAGAAGGAATAGATAGCTGGGAGGACAATGAGAAGAGATAGAGGATTCCTAGGTACTTTATCTATCTATGTCACTCGGGGTTAGAGATACGGAGGCTGTAGAGCCAGCACTCAGAGGTCAAGGTCAAACCTATGTCTTAACTTCGGGACAATAGAGCCTACGCCACATAGAAAGGGATGAGAAGGGGTGGCATCTACCCTGCACTGGGGTATCCTACAAGCCAAGATGAACGTGATGGGCTACAAAGGCCGTATAGGGCTGTCACCACCTAACGACTACCACCTCCACAGACTCAGGGGCAAACTAAGGTTACTGGCTTGCCTAGGAACCACTCCTACACTAGTAAACAACTACTTACTCCACTAGCAAGAGCAAGCAACATTGTCAATACTCTTAGTGACAATTCACCTCAAGTATCCAGCAAGATCGAAGAACCGGCTAAGACAAATACTTAAACAGGATCTAGAAGCACCAGAACTAGAACCAACTATAGTCTAAACATGATATAGATGCAACTAGAATAAAATAGAAGCAAGCTATAAATGACAGAGGCAAAGTGATAAAGATAACTATATTGATAACTCAAAGTCTACAAAAGGAAAGGTAAATGAAACGAACCGGATTCTCAACGACGAGAATCCGACTCCCTGTACCCTCGAGATAGTCCCAGGAATAGCAGCTATCTCGTACAGAACTCATCTCAGTCGAATATCACATCCATACAACGATAAAAAAAATCCATTACATGACATATATAAAACATAGCGTCTGGTATAAGCCCTCTGGGCTAAATCGACAATAAGAAACAACTGCGCAGCGGTAGCTAGAACATCAGGGACCACTCCTCCACAGGCATCCTTGAGCATAGCGCGCACCCTTCAATCGTACCACCCGTCCTGGTTGAACTCGTGGTCGGGGTCTTCACCTGAGAACCCAAAGTCTGTCCCCAAGGAAATGGGACAGGTCCACGTCACCAACCATAATATGAAGCAAGCTTTAAAGTGGCCTATTCTAGAGTATAGAAATAATCAAGGTTTGAGCCAGGGTTTTCTTATGCGAGCAGCAGCAATAACCCAAATTCATCTCATCACCAACTCCTTCCCTCACACGCACATCCACTCCCCAAATCCAACCATCAGCCTCACATTTCCCATCGGGCTCGTCTTGCCACAGCAGGTTCCCGCAAACAATATCCACCAACGCCTTTCACTCTCTAGTCGACTCGGTGAGCTCCCTCCCCACCTTGTCTCATCAGCATCGCTGGACCAATCTCTCATAACCCAAATCAAAGGATGAGGTAAGAAAGCAGATTCCCATGCTAGTCGGAACTTATCAGAAATGGGTCGTCCATAACTGTGGACACGGCTATACGTATAGTTTACACTCTGCAGAGGTGGCACTCCAGGAATCCATCCGGGCTGCAAGGCTAGTCCGCAACCAACCTGAGACACAGCCCACAGCAAAGACCCTAAACAGTAATGGCGCCAATCCTGTCTCCCTGGGCTCGGGAAACATCTGATCTAACATCTGCCCCAGGGATGTGAAACCTTCCCACCGGGGCCAGTCGGGGGCCGTGGTAAATCAGGGAGATTACGCCGCAACGAATCCCCCCTACACATATCAAGCTCGATCCTCCTACAGTCTCGGCGCCGCACTAGAGTAGGCTTGCTAGAACCCTCCCCATACTGGGTAGATGGTGAGCACGGTATTCCCACGTCCAAAGTTGGAACTCGACTCGGTCCTTAATTGTCGGTAAAGCGAGTATCAGCGTCATAAGCGATCCACCGCAACGGTCCGCAATCAGCACCCATAACAGGTATTGCCGCCCAAACTCCTCAGGTACTCCCCGAGTACCAATCCCCAAGAAACCATGTACCCGCAACAGGTACCCCATAGGGACTGCCCGAGTGCAGTCCCCCAGCACCTCGATCAACGATCGAGTTGTTATTACTCGCTTACACTGCCTAGCTGCACTACTCCTCCCATACCACCCACAACTCACGCCAAGAGGATCAATCACAACCATCCCAACACATGCATAGAATAGCATATTTCATATAGTGAGTAGTAGGTAACAAGGTAACAGGATAATATCAAAGGCAGTGCAGGTTTATCATGCGAATAAAGTAAAGCGCTAGCATACTAGTTGCATGTCTAATATGTATTTCAGGGAATGGCTGGGCGTGAACCTGGGCAAAAGTCTTCGTCTTCGTCAAAGCAGTTGTCGTAGAGGTCCGGCTCCTCCTGACTCTCCGGAGCTCCTAAGGTTGCGTAAAAATAAAATAAGGCGCGACTACTAGCAAAGAAACTCCAAATCCGTGAAGAGAGAAGACCTAAATAACACCAAACTCTACACTAATGCGTAGATTATGATTTTAGAAAAATATAGAAACTGGTTTCATATTTTTCTGAGCTACGGTTGATTTATTATTAATTTTACAAGTTTAAATCATTTTCTGAAAATATTAAATAATTTCCGAAAAAGAAAAACAGACGAAAATTAGCCTGCTGACGTCAGCATGGCGCCATGCTGACGTCAGCAGTGGGGTCCGCCTAGGATGACCCTGCTGACGTCAGCGTTGACTGGTCAACGGTCAACGGGTCAACGGTCCGCGGGGTCAACTCTGGTCAGTGGGCCCCATGTGTCAGTGACACACAGTGTATGACAAGTGGGCCCCATACGTCAGCGTGGTTAAAAGAAAAGAAAAAGATTAAACGATGGCTGGGCTGGAACTGGGCCGAAAAGTGAATGGGCCGAGATAGTTCAAGGGGGCAAACCAGACTTAAGCGCAAGATTCGGCCCACGAAGGGGCGCTGCTGGGTCCGCTCTGGTGGACTATGTCCACCGTGAGCCGTGAGAGGGGTCCATGTGCTCCGGGTGCACGAGATCAGGCGTGGCCGACTCGGGATCTTCTGTGGCTACGCGTGCGGCGTGTTGGTGTGGTCCTCGGTGTGGCCTCCCGCGGCGCGACGCGAACGCGCGACCGGCGCGCACCAGAGCACGCCGGCGGCGATGGTCGACGGCGAAACTCGCCGGAGACGGTTCGACCGGGTCCAAGAATGGCCGGAGAGGCTTGGCTAGGGTTCGGCGGTCACGAGCGGGGTGAAAAAGGCCACAGCTTGGCTTCGGCTTGGGCTCCCGACGCGAGCGGCGGCGGCGCGGCCATGGCGCCACGGCGGCCGGCGACGCGCGGGCGGAGACACGGCTCGGACGGCTCGGCTAAGGGTGATTCGCGCGCGCGCAGTCCTCAACAACTGCTGGGACGCGGCTAGGTGCGCGTGCGCGGGCACGTGGTCACCCACGGCCGCGACACGGCCTCGGCGTTCGCGCGCGGCGAACGGAGCTCGGCTGCGGCGGCCTCGGCTGCGGGGCTCAGTCGACGGCAGGTTGCGGGAGCGGCAGCGGCACGACGGGTCCCTGCACGACAGCGACGGCCACGGCTCGAAGACCGGGTCCCAGAGGAGGCTAGCAGGCGGCGGCGGCGGCGATTGGCCGGAGACAGAGAAGAAAGGGGGGGTAGTCGACGACGGCTCACCTCGGGTCACGTAGGCGTACGCTGCAGCTCGGGGTAGACTCGCGGCGCTCCGGTGATCCTTGTGCTCCTCCTCTCGTCCCGGGTCCGGCTCCTCCTCGGCATTCCCACGGGCGGCGGTGACGGCTTCGGCGGCGGCGGCGTGGGGAGGAGCTTCGGCTTCCTCTACTCCCTCAGCTTCTCCTCCACGGGCTTCCCCGACTCCTCCTCCCACCCCTCACCCTCTCGAATTGGATCTAGAAACCCCAATGGGGCGGCGGAGCTTGAACAGGGAAAGGCTCCCGGCGCGGGTTTTATAGGGCGACGGCTAGGGTTCCTGGGCACGGACGGCGAGATGGGGGTTGTGGGCGGCCTCGGACATGCGTCCGCATCGCATCGGGCCGCACGGGGGCGATGGGACCGGCTCGGGTGGTTGGGTGCTCACGAGCGCGCGCGAAAGAGAGCGGGCGGCGCGGGGAAGAAGAAAGAGAGGAGGGAGAGAAAGCTGACAGGCGGGACCCGCCTGTCAGTGAGAGAGAGAGAGACGCGGCGCGCACGCGGTGGAAGTTTGGGCCGCAGCTGGGCCGAAAGGCCGGCTGGGCCGCTTGGTTCGCTGGCTCGGGAAAAGGAATTCGAGGGGGTTAGATGGACTTGGGCTCGAGAATTTGGCCCACGAACAGTTAGAAGGGTTGACAATTAGTTTGGCCAATTAGAGTTTGAATTCAAATCTAAAATTTGAATTCAAACCAATCAAAAATCCAATTAAATCCAAATAACTCCAAATCACACTATTTCATCCTTAGCACTTCAAATTGATTTTAAATTTCAAATTTAAATTGCTTAAGAATTTGGGAGCACAATAGAATAAATTTTAAATATTGGTTTGCATGCACAACAATTCACACAAAATTTTTGAAATCCACATTTTTGCACTCAACAAATCCTAGGGAAATTTAGGGTTGTTACAGTCTCCCCCCTCACAAGAATCTCATCCTCGAGATTTGTGGTTACCTATGGTTTAAACAAGTGGGGGTATTTCTCTTTTAGTACTGACTCCTTCTCCCATGTAGCCTCCCTTTCTGAATGGTTGCTCCACTGCACTTTGCAAAACGGGATAGCTGTGCTTCTGGTCTCTTTGACTGCTCTATCTAGTATCCTATCTGGGTACTCCAGGTACTCTAATGTGTCTTGTAGGTCTAATGCCTCTGTCTTGACCTCATGTTCTGGTACTCTCAGACATTTTCTCAGGTGAGATACATGGAACACTGGGTGTACTCCAGCTAGGTCCTCTGGTAGTTCTAGCTTGTAGGCTAGCTTTCCTATTCTCTCCAGTATCTGATACGGTCCCACAAAACGGGGTGCTAGCTTCCCTTTCACTTGAAATCTCTTATGCCCTCTGAGGGGTGACACTTTCAAATAGATGAAGTCCCCTACTTCGAACTCTAGATCTCGTCTCCTTTTATCTGCATAGCTCTTTTGTCGGCTCTGAGCTACCTTCAGGTGCTCTCGGATCTTGGCCACATTTTCTTCTGCCTCCACTATCATGTCTGGACCAAAGAACGTTCGTTCTCCCACCTCTGACCACATTAGAGGCGTTCTGCATTTTCTGCCATATAGTGCCTCAAAGGGGGACATCTGCAGGCTGGCCTGGTAGCTGTTGTTGTAGGAAAATTCTGCATAAGATAGACTCTTCTCCTAGTCTGTGTTGTATGCCAGAACACATGCCCTCAACAAGTCTTCAAGGATCTGGTTCACTCTTTCGGTCTGCCCATCTGTCTGGGGGTGGTAAGCTGTGCTATACTCCAAGGTTGTCCCGATGGCTTGATGTAGGCTTTTCCAGAACTGAGCTGTGAATTGTGGTCTTCTGTCTGACACAATACTTTTTGGTGCCCCATGCAGCTTGAGAACGTTGTCTATATATAGCTCTGCTAGTTTGCTTACTGGGTATGTGCTTTTGACTGGTATGAAGTGGGCTACCTTTGTCAGCCGATCAACTATGACCCAAATGGTATCATTCCCTTTCTGAGTGCGAGGTAGGCCAACCACGAAATCCATGCTGATATCTTCCCACTTCCACATTGGAATTTCCTGTGGTTTCAGCAGTCCTGCTGGTCTTTGATGTTCTGCCTTGATTCTTCGACACGAGTCGCACTTGGCTACATACTCTGCTATGTCCTCTCTCATTTTCTTCCACCAGAACTTATCCTTCAGATCTTGATACATCTTGGTGCATCCTGGGTGTATCGAGTACTTGGACTCATGAGCCTCTGAGAGAATTGTTCTCCTGATTTCCTTGTCCTGCGGTACACAAACACGGTCTTTCAGCCATACCGTCCCTGCTTCATCTTCTCGGAAGTCAGGTGCCACTCCTCGCTGGATATCCTCCTTTACTTCTTGGATTTCTGGACACTTTACTTGAGCTTCTCTGATTCGGTCTTCTAGGTTGTACTTCACCCTCATTTCCTGGGGTTTTCCTTCTTCTACTAGCTCGAGTTTCAGCATGTACAATTCCTTTGCTAGCTCTGGCTGACTTTCTTCTATCATCAAGTTGTTGCAATAACTCTTTCGGCTCAAGGCATCTGCCACTATGTTGGCTTTGCCAGGATGGTAGTGTATCTCCAAATCGTAATCTTTTATCAGTTCTAACCACCTTCTCTGCCTCATGTTCAGTTCGGATTGGGTGAAGAAATACTTCAAACTTTTGTGATCCGTGTAGATATCGCACTTGTTGCCAATCAGGTAGTGCCTCCAGATCTTCAATGCATGTACCACTGTTGCCAGTTCTAAATCATGTGTGGGGTAGTTTTCCTCATGTTTCCTCAGCTGCCTTGACGCATACACGACAACCTTGCCCTCTTGCATTAGAACGCATCCCAAACCTTGTCTTGAAGCATCGTAATAGACTACAAAATCCTTGCGAATATCTGGCAGGGTCAATACTGGAGTTGTAGTGAGTTTGTGCTTGAGTTCTTGGAAACTTCTTTCACACTTGTCTGTCCACTCGAACGGGACATTGTTCTTGAGTAGTTCGGTCATTGGCTTGGCAATCTTGGAGAAATTCTCAATGAACCTTCTGTAGTATCCTGCCAATCCCAGAAAGCTTCGGATTTCCGTGACACTCTTCGGCTGCTTCCATTCTGCTACTGCCTCAATCTTTTCTGGGTCAACTGCTACTCCCTCAGCTGTCAGCACGTGACCTAAAAAGGCTACTTTCTCCAGCCAAAATTCACATTTGCTGAACTTCCCGTAGAGTTGATGCTGCCTCAGCTTCTCTAGTACAATCCTTAAGTGCTCCTCATGTTCTTCGGCTGTTTCTGAGTAGACTAGTATATCGTCAATGAACATCACCACGAACTTGTCTAGTTCCTCCATGAATACCTTGTTCATCATGTTCATGAAGTAAGCGGGTGCGTTGGTCAAACCGAAGGACACAACGGTGAACTCGTACTGCCCATACCGAGTCACAAAGGCTGTCTTGGGAATGTCGCCTTCTCTAATCTTCATCTGGTGGTATCCCGATCTCAGATCAATCTTACTAAAGTACTTGGCTTTCTTCAACTGATCTAGCAAGTCATCAATCCGCGGTAATGGTGTTGACGCAAAATCTGCAGTTCGCGCCAAGCACACAGCAAGCCGAATTAGCTAGCTTCAAAACGTGGCCCGTGCGTATGAATCCGAAAGCGTGCCAGTCAGTTTGCCTGAAAACTAACAAAGGGACAAAAACGTTTAGATCAAAATCTGGAACGTGCCGGGTGAGACCAGACAGTTCCATATTTGCGGCATTGAAGCCAATCTCGAGAGACATATAGCTACGGACAAGCTATCTGTCGTTACTCAGAATATCATTCGGCAGTCGGTAGAAGCATGTAAGAATCACACTGCCGAACGCACAACATCAGCATGACGTAAGATCAGTAGAAGCATGTAAGCTATCTGTTGGCAGTTAAAGCCTCATTCGGCAATCGGCAAGGCACGCAGGGAGCGCACTGCCGAATGCGTGACGTAAGCATGACGAAAATCGGCTTTCAACCGAATGAACATTGTAACGCATACTCATAGCCGATTAATGAGAAACAAAGCATAATAGATAAATAAAAGGGCGAAAGCATGACCATAAATCCGCAGTAAACAAGAATGCATAGGCCGAAAGCAGCACCCGTCAAGCATGGCAACAAACAAGTTAATCCACCGCATGATACAACTCGTTTGAGGCCACACCACCAATCAGATTAGATCAATCCACCGCATGATACAATCTAATCGTGAAAGGCTAAAAGCATTCATTGTTCACTGCAAACCCACGAACACGTTCACTCGTGAGAGCACTGCCGAATGCGGCTGCTTAGCCGAATCGGGGTCCGCGGCGAAGGAACAAACTTAATCGATAAAGATAAATCTATCAGATCGAATCGAATTCTAATCCACCGGATGATTAGCTCTAAGACGACCCAAAAACCTGCATCTACCGCATGATACCCGGTTCTGTCAAGATCTACACGATACCATCAAGTTCGAACCCGCGACACGTGGCAACCTAGATCGGTTTCGAACTCGGCTATGAGGGGATGAGTCATCGCATCGTGAAGCAGAGCCGATTCTAACCGACCTAGATTGGGCAAAGGAGTGTTGCATGAATTAAGCACAGAGTAAAAACGAAGCAACACGGGGTAACTTAATGAATCTGTTAGATCTTGCCGAAATCTAACAGAGTCGATAACTTGGTCCATACTAGATCTTAGCCCACCGCATGGCTCATGACCTAACAGAGGAACCTTCTTGAGACCACAACTTAAATCCACCGGATGATACTAAGCATGGTAACAAGACTACTTGCATCAAAGCTTAAATCCACCGCATGATACTAAGCATGATACAAGGTTGCCGGTACTTACGGAGGTCGACGGATCGATAACTCCTCTCGAAGAACTCGACGACTCGACTAAAGGACTCGATGTTGGCACGGGGCCGGTTTGTTGTATGATTGATTGATTCGATTGTCTTCGATTAGCTGCCATGGGTTTATATTTATACCCAGGTCTTGATACAACTCCTAGTCGGACACGACTACAATACTTGTTTCTAAAAATAAATGACGAATCTTCGTGCCCATATTGCGTTCCTTGTTCGAACCGGCCTTTTCCTTATGTTTTTCCACGTCATCACGCCTTCCCGAATGCTACCGCTTTTGCCTGCGGAACTATGCCTCTGCCGAATGACGACGCGTTCCCGACCGCAGAGCGTTATTGCCGAATACTTCAAAGAAAGCCCCTTAGCCGAATGGTATCCTTCCACCAAATCCGGCCCACACGTCAGCCTCTTCCTGGTGCTAAATTTTGGTGTTAACACATGCCCCTTCAATTTCGGGATAAAAGATGCTTTTATCTCGGAATTAACCAGGAATCCAACATCTCCAGGCTGAATCCGCTTCGACATCCGTTTTCCGCTTCCAAATCCTCAGAGTGCGTTTCCAAACTCAAAACCCTAGTTCGTCGAATCTCTCAAGCTCCAATCTTCAAATGGCGAACCAGGATCAAATTCTTCAAGTAAGTTTTGTTTCCCTCAATCACATTCGGCATTATTCTTTTCGAATCGCATCTTGAATTCCCGAATCGCTCTTCTTCTGATCTCGATAGGCTCTGACCACTGAAATCTTGACCCCCACTGAGGAGCAATCTGCATCTTTCTTCCTCGGCCCCTCAGGGAATCCAGATCCCTCCGAAATTATTGCGGCCGAGTCTCAGAGGATCCCTTTCAAAACTTCACTGACGAGACCTCACGAATGGCAAGATTCATTCAAGAACTGGCCTCTGCCCTCAATCGCCGGCTGGAGAAACTGGTACAAAAGGATTCTTGAAGATAAAAGCCCCCAGACGCAGAATTGGGACAGTCTTCGTATTTCTCATTGCTTGGAGCTATCTCTAGCCGAAACACCCAAAAATGAAAATCTCCTGATTGCAGCTTGTCACTTCTGGTCCAATGGCATGAATGCTTTTCTCTTTGGTCACGGACCAATGACTCCAACCCTGGCCGATGTCTACATGATAACCGGCCTGAACATTACAGGGATAACACACCCATACAGGTACAAAGGTTCTTCCAAACAGACAGGGGTGAAGACTGGAGTCGGCTATAAGAAATACATCCAGACTTACATGCATGATGGTCCTCTGACTGACGTCGAATATAGGGCCTTTCTGAATATGTGGCTGTGCAGATTTGTTTTCTGTGGTAAAGCCAATGAGCCAACTCTGAATCACATAGTAATGGCCGAAGACCTGGCTGCAGGCACACTTATCCCTCTCGGGAAATATCTCCTGGGAAGCGTCTATCACATGCTCCATCAGACCATTTATCAGATGCACACCAACAAGAAAATCCCCTGCGTCAACGGTCCCTGGTGGTTCGTCCAGATGTGGCTGCAATTGTACATGCACCAAATTGTCTCCATTGACCTCAACAGCCGACATTTCCCCTCGGTCAATTACTAGGAAACAGAAGCCCAGAGCACCAAAGGCTGTCAAACCTATGGGGAAGCAGCCTCCACTATTGCTATCAACAAGAGCATAGGAGAACTGTATGAACTTTTCTTTAAAGGCTTTGCCAATCCCCTCTGGTTCCCATACATGGACAATGACAATCTCACTTTCCCTTGTGAATTCAGCTTCGAGACTGGATGCATAGATGCAGAGTCCACAGCAATTTTTAACACTTTCATTCGGCCTTGCATCTTACCAACCGAATTTTGTGGAGGAAGGCTGGTTCAAAGTTCATATGAATATTACCAGCCGAATGTAGCCGCCAGGCAACTAGGATGTGGCCAAGTGCCCCCAAGATTATTTCTCCATGAATTCCTCAAGCCTAGGCAGATCATCAAAGACTCCACAGAAACAAGAAGGGTCTTTGATTATAAGTGCTATTCCTCTATTTATCAAATCGAACCTTTCGTGCCAACAGCACTTGCTCATCCCTCCTTCATTCTTTGGTGGCAAGAACTCCACGATCATATCTTCAATGTGCCGGTTCACCCTCTTTGCCTTGAGTTAATGCCTGGTTATCAGCCGAATTCAGAGGTAAACATGCTTATAATCCATCTGTTTTTCCAATAACACCCTCTTTCATCGACTTTTGATTCTGTTATTCTGCAGGACACAGTCCCTGCCCCTCTGGCTAGAGCAATTGTATATAACATCGCTGGCCCAATATCTATTCTGGGGCATCCCTCTCCTTCTTTGGCTCAAATAATGTCTAGGCCTGCCAGTCTGGATCCAACTCTTGCGGCACCATCTTCTACCAAGAGAAAGATTTCTTCTCTAACTGCCCCTTCAGCTATAAAGAAGAAAAGAACAAGCAGCAAAATAATTGCACAGGTCAAATTTCTCCTTCCTCGAGTAAAAATGCTAATTTCATTCTGCTCATTTCTGTTCCTTTATGATTTCAGGCCAAATCACAGCAATTGGCCATTAGCACAGAACCTGCCGATGCTTCAGTGATTAGTAAAATTTCTCACCATCTTGTCCTTTAAAGCTCTTTTTCATCGGCACTAACTTTCTTTCAGTCATAGAGCAAGCTTCAATGGATCCAATTTCGGAGAGCTCCTCTTTTCATCAAGAACCAGCTTCAGCTCTACCTGATGTACCTCAGCCAGAAGCCTCATCTCCACCAAAGAACCTTCCAAGCTCTCCTCAGCATGACATACAAGAACCTTTGCCTGAGCTTGAGCTGCCCTCTCTCTCCATCCAAGAGATCAGGAATGAGGTAGAGATAATTACCCAGTCTTCCCAGTTCTTTATTCAATGGATCATCAATAATTCGGCAGAATCTCTTTTCAGGAGAAAACCACTTCTTCATCCAGCTATTCATTTGCTGTGGATGATCTAGTTGCCGAACAAGGAGAAGAAACTTCCTCTGGTCAAGCTTTATCAGAGGAGAACCAAGCAAAACTGAAGGAAATCCTCTCTTTTCTGCATAAAGACACTCGAGATCAAGTTACCAATGCTGATCTTTTAAGAGACTTGCTTGAATCATTTGATCAAGATCTTCCTGCCGATATCAAGACTTCTTTAGATCCAATTTCCAGATTGGATGATCATTTTATCGCAGTGAAGCAAGCTCTGAAGAATCAATCTGCTCAACCAGCCTTGGAGCAAAGGAGAACTTTGGCCAAGCAATCTGTAAAAGACCTGCATACTCAAGCTCAGAACAGCAAGGAATTACTGACCAAATTGGAATCTGAACTTGAAATGAAGAAGGTCAGAAAAGCTGCACTTGAAGCCGAATTGAGAGATCTATCGGCCGAAATTGAAGCTGATGAGAAGAAGATAGTTGAGCTTCCCAAATTAACAGAGAAGATGCGAAAGGAAGCTTCAGCAGCTCTGAACGAAGAAAAACAACTCAAGGCAAAGCTTGCTGCTCTGGCTAAAACCCAAGAAGCTGACAAAAATCTTTTGGAGACCATTAATAAAATGATATCTGATGCTAAAGATGTAATCTCCAAGTACTTGGGTGTGTAGTTGTATCGAACATTTAATTAGCCGAATGTCTTACCAACTTTGTAGTTTCACCAATCTTTGCTTTCTTCCTCGCTTTATTGTGAACAACACATTCGGCAAAGCTTAGTCGTAACATCGTCAGACCCGAAAAACGACCTAACACAACACAGCCGAATCCAATTCAGTAGAACCGAACCCGATTCGGCATGAATCCCAAACGACACGGCAACTGCTCGGTTCGTGGGGCTTTCTACCTTCCGAAATTTTGGGATGCGCGCCACGATCTCCGACCACGATCTCCTCTGCGGGTTCTATAAACAAACACCCAGGTAGCCCACAGTTTTCACCAAGTTCTTCGTCTTCCAAGTTCTTGCCGGCCCAAGTCATTCTTTTCCCCATCCACAGTAACTCCGAGGAACTTCCAATGGCCGACAACAACAGGAGGCGCCCGGCCGCCGATGAGGCCGAAGGAAGCCGCGCCGGCGCTCGCCGCAGGTGATTGGCTGCTTACTTCTCTCCGTTCTTCTCGAGATTTCCTTTCTCTTTCTTGACGAATCTCTTTGTTCTTTCAGGGTAATCCAATGGATTGCCGGCGCTGGTGCGCCAGTTGCGGCTCCAGCCGCTGCTCCTGCGGCGTCCAGCTCTTCGAGTTCGTCCAATCGGACTCTCTCATCGGACGACTCCCGCTACTCAGACGGTGATGCTCGCCGATTCAAGGCGGAGCGCGACGACTCTCGTCGCGAACTGGAGGTCATTTCCAAGCAAGCCGGGATTGCAGACCTCGAATGGCCGGCCGAGCGCAAGCAACTGCTCGAAGTCGTCGATGGTAATTTCCATAACTTGTTCAATCCTAATCCCATCTTTAGTCGTTACTGATCTACCTCCATTTTGTAATCTTGCAGAACGCGATGACGAGCTCAATCGGCTGAAGGCGCTGGTGGATGAGCTGGCGAACAAAGTGAACGCCCAAGGAGACATACCCGAGGCTCGCCTTGGAGCGGTGGCAGGCCGCGTCGACGAGGTGGCTCTCCATGGCGTTCGCCTAGGCGTCGCTGTGGGTCTCGTTGCCATGTCGACACACACCGGCACTGACTATTCCAGGATGCCGGTTGGTTTCGCCAACAGCAACCCAGAAGACATCGATGACATTGACGCCTCCATTGATCGTCTCGACGGCCATGGTGCTGCCATTGCCGATTCCATTCATCCCCAGTCTGTTTTGAACAGGCTCTTCCAGTAGTTTGTACTAGGGATTCGGCAATAAAACTTATCTTTTGTGATCTTGTATGAACTCCTGATGCAATATATTTTGTGCTAAGGGCAATACATTTAGTACTGGCCATTTTCCTTTTCTGTCAACATTTGTTCTGAAGACGGCTCCTTCCCGAATGCTGGCTGTCTCAATTGTTCTGACATTGAATACTTCAATCAACGATCAATCTCAACACTAGGATAATATTTCTTCAGGTATCTCCCATTGATGGCAGCAGTAAACTCCTCTCCTAGCAAAGTTTTCAGGATATATGCATTTCCAGGCACGCATCTGGTCACTCTGAAAGGGCCTTCCCAGTTTGGAGACCACTTACCGAATGCACTGTATTTAGCCCCAATCGGCAATATTGCTTTCCAAACCAAATCTCCTTCTGCAAATTGCTTGACTTTCACCTTCTTGTTGTAATATTTAGCAACTCGCATTTTATTTTTTTCAACATTTTCCAAGGCCCTGAGACGAATCATATGCAAATCTTCTAATTCGTCCATCATTAAATCTTTATAATCTTTAGAACTTAAATCCTTTTGCAACTTTATTCTCATTGAGTCTAATTGTATCTCCCATGGCAAGATAGCATGATGCCCATACACCAACTCATAAGGAGATGTCTGTGTAGCCCCATGTGGAGCCATTCGGTAAGCCCATAAAGCCTCATTGAGTACCGAATGGCACTTTCTCGGCTTCTGATCAATCTTCTTCTGTATAATTTTAATCATAATCTTGTTAGAAGCCTCTGCCTGACCATTAGCTTGGGCATAATAAGGAGAAGAATTCAACAATTTGATGCCCATACTTTCAGCAAAATCTCTGAACTCTGAAGATGTAAATTGAGTCCCTTGATCTGTGATGATTGTTTGAGGAATTCCAAATCTGTAAATGATATGTTCTTTAACAAATTCAACCATATTCTCCGATGTCACCTTCTTTAATGGAATTGCCTCAACCCATTTGGTAAAATAATCGGTTGCCAAAAGCACAAACTTATGCCCCTTGCTAGATGGAGGATTTATTTGGCCAATCAAATCTATTCCCCATCCTCTGAATGGCCATGGCTTGATAATAGGATTCAGAACTGATGCTGGAACTCTCTGAATGTTTCCAAATCTCTGGCAATCTTGGCATCCCTTATAATATTCAAAGCAGTCTTCTAGCATTGTAGGCCAATAGTACCCAGATCTCCTAATAATCCATTTCATTCGGTAGGCCGATTGATGTGCTCCACACAACCCATCATGTACTTCACTCATCAGCCTTTTTGCTTCTTCACGATTTAAGCAATGTAACAGCACCCCATCCAAGGATTTATAATATAAATTATCATCAAGAAGAACAAACTTTAAAGCCTTATACCTGAGCTTTCTAGAAACCTTTCGGGATGGATTCTCCAGATAATCGGCAATCTCTTTTCTCCAATCATCTTCTGCCAGATTACTCCCGAAAGCATGTACATCATTAACAAAAACTTCTCGAAGCTCTTTATAACCCGAAGCACCTTGAGCTAATCTGTTTGCCTCTTCATTGTCTCTCCTAGGAATATGCTGCAGAATTACTGACTGAAATTCCTTTAAGATCTGCTTGCATTCCTCATAGTAATTCCTCAAGACATCATTTCTGCACTCGTACTCGCCATTTAGTTGCCTTATAACTAATTCTGAATCTCCAAAAATTTCAACTGCAATGGCCTTTGCTTCTCTCAAGTATTGAAGTCCTCTAAGCAACGCTTCATACTCAGCTTGATTATTAGTGACAGTAGGTTGAATAGGAATAGCAAATTCAAATACCTCTCCTCTTGGTGAAATTAACAAAATACCTACTCCACCACCTTTGTCACATGAAGAACCATCGAAGAATAATACCCAAGGAGCAATTTCAAGCGAATTAACTGATAAATCGCGATGCTCAGTAATGAAATCAGCAATAATCTGTCCTTTAACAGCCTTTGCCGATTCAAACCTTAACTCAAATTCAGACAAAGCTAAAATCCATTTGCCAATCCTTCCGTTCAAAATTGGCATAGACAACATGTGTTTTATCACATCAAATTTTGAATACACAATGCATTCGGCATGTAGTAAGTAGTGCCGAAATTTTGTACAGGAGTAGTAAACACATAAACAAAGCTTCTCAGTAGCCGAATACCTCGTTTCGGGATCAAGCAACTTTCGGCTAAGGTATGCAACTACCCTTTCCTTTCCCTCGAATTCTTGTATGAGGGCCGATCCAATAGTTTGGGCATCGGCCGCCACGTACAACTTAAAAGGCTTGTTTAGCTGTGGAGGTACCAATACTGGTGGTTCTTTCATGTATTCCTTGATCTCATCGAAAGCCTTTTGTTGTTCGTCGCCCCATACAAACTTCTGATCTTTCTTGACCTTTAACAGTGAAGAGAAAGGCAACATCTTTTGTGATAAGTTTGATATGAATCTTCTTACGAAATTGATCTTACCAAGCAGTGACTGCAATTTTTTAAGATTAGTTGGAGGAACAACTTCATCAATGGCTTTCATACTTTTCCTGCCAACTCCTATTCCTCCTTCATGCACCAGAAATCCCAGAAATTCTCCTGCCGAAACTCCAAAAGCACATTTATTTGGGTTCATTTTGAGCCCATGTTTCCTAGTGCATTCTAGAGTTTTCCTTATGTCGGCCAAATGTGCTTCATGATCCAATGACTTAATCACGATATCATCGATATATATCTCCACAATCTTGCCGATCAACTCATGAAAAATATAATTCATAGCTCTCTGATAAGTTGCACCAGCATTCTTCAAACCAAACGTCATAACAACCCATTCAAACAACCCTATATGTCCTGGACATCTGAAAGCCGTTTTCTCTATATCTTCCAATGCCATAAAAATTTGATTGTACCCTGCGTTACCATCCATGAAACTAATCACTTTATATCCAGCAGCAGCATCAACCAACGAGTCAGCAACAGGCATTGGATATCCATCCATGGGTGTAGCTCTGTTCAGATCTCTAAAATCTATGCAAACTCTCATCTTCCCATTTTTCTTGTACACAGGAACAATATTAGAGATCCATTCTGCATATCTGCATGGCCGAATAAAATTTGCTGCTATTAATCTTTCCACTTCCTTCTTCACATCGGCCAACACTTCATCTTTGTAGATTTTCCGGGGTGGTTGCTTGTAAGGTTTATAACCAGGCTTGATCGGCAATCGATGCTCAACAATGGAACGATCTAAACCAGGCATCTCCGAATAATCCCAAGCAAAGCAATCTTTATATTCTTTTAACAACTCAATCAACTTCTCCCTGAAAACCGAATTCAAGCTAGCACTGATGAATATCGGCCTTGGTTTGTCACCGTCTCCAATGTCTACTTCTTCTAATTTATCAGCCGACACAAATCCATATCCTAGCTTCCCGTCAGTTCCATCGATTGGATTATCCATTAAAAATTGCTAAAAGAGCCGACTGCTTTGATCGGCTGTTGATCACTGCTGACTGGCTCAACAGGACCTTCTCCCCAGTCCTTACCTGAGAAGCAATCTATGCCTTGATATTCCCAGAAGGCCGGTTCCACATTAGCCACGCTAATTGAATCATCTGCTGGGACAATTTCCACTTCATCATCTATCCACTGAATAAGCTGTTGATGCATAGTAGATGGAATACAGCAATTCGCATGAATCCAATCCCTTCCAAGTAGCAAGCTGTATGCCCCTTTGCCCTCAATAACAAAGAAGGTTGTAAGCAGAATCTTGGACCCAATCATCAGATCTACATGTACACATCCTTTGGTGTCCGAAGGATTTCCAGCAAAATCATTCAACACTATGCTTGTTGGCGTTAAATCTCCAAGGCTCATGCCAAGTTTCCTGAATGTATTGTATGGCATTACATTAACAGCAGCTCCACCATCAACAAACATCTTCGTTAGTGGCTTCCCGTTGACATATCCTCTTAAGTACAGTGGCTTCATGTGCCGATTCTGGACTGGCTTCTCGAAAATAGCTTGTTTATTCAATACCAATTGTGCCATTAACCCATATTGTTCGGCTTCATCCACTTCTGACAATATCTCTTCCTGTACAATTTGATTAGCTGGAGCCATGAATTCATTCGGCAAGAAACATACCATGCATGTAGGAGCCGAATGACCCGATTCGTCAGGCCTGTCTTTTGGACGCCATATCGATTTCATCCTGGTTCCTGCTTGCTTCAATTCTTGATTTCTCAGGCGTTGGACTCGTCTCTTCTGGCTCCTTCTTAAACCAGGTGGACACCACTGTCCTTTCTGCCAAACATACTCACGATCTTCTTCCTCATGATCAACCCATCTATAATCAGCATGTCTTTTCATTGGTTGATCATCGTTCTTATATATTTTTAGACGTCGATCATCACTAGGATGTACCCTTCCAATTCTTTCGTGGACGGACCGGCGAATTGCAACATTTTGCCTATGTTCGACATACCCATTATTGCACTCAGGACAGTTATTCCACGTAGGCAGCTTTAAACCCTCGTTCCAACAGTGTCTGAAGAAAACACAATCCCAATGTGCACGTTCTTGTTCTCGGATATATTCTTCTTGTTCTTCCTCAAACCTTTCTTCTTCGCGCCTTCTTTTCTCCTCCTCGTATTCACGTCTCTGGTAGTGCTCTTTTTCTTGCTGACGCTGCCACTTATTGAGGAGAATACGCGATGTGACTCTGGGTTTAGAAGAATTCCCAATTTCAAATTGGCTATTCGGGAAGCGAGGTCTCTCCTCGCGAATCTGTTCGATCGTGATTTGCCGATTAGGATCTACTGAGCCACTCTGCTTCGCTTTCTTTGACGTCAGGACTCTCATCTTTTCTTTTTCTCCAGATTCGGCAGTACTCACCATATTGATTGAGAACCCAACCATGATCTGAGGAAACGGGTTACTGTCCAACTTCATCTTATTGTCGAATTTCAAATGCCCTTCTTGTATAGCTTTCTGAATCCTCACTCTAAAAACCCTGCATTCATTGATGGAATGAGAATTTCTATCATGGAATCCACAGTACCTCTTATCTTTCACTCCATCAGGCCGAAGCATAGAATGCCCCTCTGGTAGCTTGATTCGGCCTTCCTTTACAAGATAATCAAATAATTTATCTGCCTTAGTTACATCAAAATCATAGGTACCCTTATTCTGTTTAATCCACCTCTGATTCACCATGACTGGTTCTTTACTCCACACTATCTCTGCTGCGGCTATCTCTTCGCTATCTTCATACTCATCTTCTTGATCTGCTCTTTCAAGGAATTGGTTATAGATGTCAGCTACATCATTATTTTTAGCAAATCTGGCATCTTTCTTGAAACCATATGCCTGGTTACTCATTAAGGCCAATCTGTGTGACAACTGGCCCAGATCATCAAATTCCATCCCGAATAGCTTCTCCCGAATGGCAGGCAGCATGCCAGCTACAGCCATACCAGCCAGCTGGTCATCGGGTATGTTCAGAGAAAAGCACATGCTCTTTGTTTCCCTAAATCTCCTGAGGAACTCCGTAGGTGTTTCATTATTCCTCTGCCTTAAGCTGGTCAAATCAACCAACTTTTTCTCGGTACTGCCAATGTAGTAATGAGCATGGAATTTCTGCTCCAGGTCTTTCCAAGTACAAATCGACTGAGCAGGCAAAGAAGCAAACCATGTAAAAGCTGGACCCGTCAGTGACAAAGGAAAGTATCTGATTCTGAAAGCCTCATCTGCCGAAGCTTCTCCAAGCTGCATCAAATATCGAGCTATATGTTCCACAGTACTTGTATCAACTTGTCCCGAGAATTTGGTGAATTCTGTAGGAACCTTGACTCTATTCGGCAATGATACCCTTTGGTACCATTCTGGGAAAGGAGATGAGTACATGTACCCCTGATTTTTAGGCTTCAGACCGAATTGATTTTGCAATACATCGGTCATTTTTTGCACCATGAGATCAATACTGGTATCTTGATTCCCTGGTCTCCCAGCAAGCATGCCTGCAGTACCAACATACCCAGGATTCGGGAGAGCGTCGATAGCACTGTAATCCATAAACTCTGAATATCCGTTTCCATACATGTCCCTTTGCAGCCTATTGTTCAAGGGAGATATCTTGTAAGCAGAAGCAGGCGGATTCCTTGTGGTGCCGAATGCCATATCACCGTATGTGCGAGTTTTCGGCAGTGCAGGCTGAGGATCTTGCCGAATCGGTTGACCATTTGTATCTTTAGTACCAGAACCTCCAGTTTCATCAGCATTCCCTTTACCATGTGGCTTCTGAGCTTGTGCTTGAACATTGAAGTATGCCGGGCCGCCCAATTGCCCATGTATCTGCTCGAAGGGTTTATCCACATGCTGACCAAAAATGCTTACCATTATATGCCGAAAGCTGTTCAAGAACGCAGCATTGTGATTGGTCATTGCTTCCCCCAAAGCTTTGTATAACAAGCCCGAGAATCTCTCCCTCTCTTCTTCTTCAGTAAAATCAGACTGCCCAGGAAGGAGAACTCTTGGCAAATCGGACTTGAGAAACAGTGCACCACTCCTGTTCTTAGCAAAAGACAGCAAGCACTTCTTGATGAACTGATCTGCAGCAATCTTCACCATCTGTTGATGTTCATCGGATAATTCTTCGAAAGTGACATCCAGAATGTCTTTTAATTCAGGCATCTTCGAAACTTGTCGTGTCCCACCGGGCGTGCCAAAAAGTGTGTTGACGCAAAATCTGCAGTTCGCGCCAAGCACACAGCAAGCCGAATTAGCTAGCTTCAAACGTGGCCCGTGCGTATGAATCCGAAAGCGTGCCAGTCAGTTTGCCTGAAAACTAACAAAGGGACAAAAACGTTTAGATCAAAATCTGGAACGTGCCGGGTGAGACCAGACAGTTCCATATTTGCGGCATTGAAGCCAATCTCGAGAGACATATAGCTACGGACAAGCTATCTGTCGTTACTCAGAATATCATTCGGCAGTCGGTAGAAGCATGTAAGAATCACACTGCCGAACGCACAACATCAGCATGACGTAAGATCAGTAGAAGCATGTAAGCTATCTGTTGGCAGTTAAAGCCTCATTCGGCAATCGGCAAGGCACGCAGGGAGCGCACTGCCGAATGCGTGACGTAAGCATGACGAAAATCGGCTTTCAACCGAATGAACATTGTAACGCATACTCATAGCCGATTAATGAGAAACAAAGCATAATAGATAAATAAAAGGGCGAAAGCATGACCATAAATCCGCAGTAAACAAGAATGCATAGGCCGAAAGCAGCACCCGTCAAGCATGGCAACAAACAAGTTAATCCACCGCATGATACAACTCGTTTGAGGCCACACCACCAATCAGATTAGATCAATCCACCGCATGATACAATCTAATCGTGAAAGGCTAAAAGCATTCATTGTTCACTGCAAACCCACGAACACGTTCACTCGTGAGAGCACTGCCGAATGCGGCTGCTTAGCCGAATCGGGGTCCGCGGCGAAGGAACAAACTTAATCGATAAAGATAAATCTATCAGATCGAATCGAATTCTAATCCACCGGATGATTAGCTCTAAGACGACCCAAAAACCTGCATCTACCGCATGATACCCGGTTCTGTCAAGATCTACACGATACCAACAAGTTCGAACCCGCGACACGTGGCAACCTAGATCGGTTTCGAACTCGGCTATGAGGGGATGAGTCATCGCATCGTGAAGCAGAGCCGATTCTAACCGACCTAGATTGGGCAAAGGAGTGTTGCATGAATTAAGCACAGAGTAAAAACGAAGCAACACGGGGTAACTTAATGAATCTGTTAGATCTTGCCGAAATCTAACAGAGCCGATAACTTGGTCCATACTAGATCTTAGCCCACCGCATGGCTCATGACCTAACAGAGGAACCTTCTTGAGACCACAACTTAAATCCACCGGATGATACTAAGCATGGTAACAAGACTACTTGCATCAAAGCTTAAATCCACCGCATGATACTAAGCATGATACAAGGTTGCCGGTACTTACGGAGGTCGACGGATTGATAACTCCTCTCGAAGAACTCGACGACTCGACTAAAGGACTCGATGTTGGCACGGGGCCGGTTTGTTGTATGATTGATTGATTCGATTGTCTTCGATTAGCTGCCATGGGTTTATATTTATACCCAGGTCTTGATACAACTCCTAGTCGGACACGACTACAATACTTGTTTCTAAAAATAAATGACGAATCTTCGTGCCCATATTGCGTTCCTTGTTCGAACCGGCCTTTTCCTTATGTTTTTCCACGTCATCACGCCTTCCCGAATGCTACCGCTTTTGCCTGCGGAACTATGCCTCTGCCGAATGACGACGCGTTCCCGACCGCAGAGCGTTATTGCCGAATACTTCAGAGAAAGCCCCTTAGCCGAATGGTATCCTTCCACCAAATCCGGCCCACACGTCAGCCTCTTCCTGGTGCTAAATTTTGGTGTTAACAAATGGGTACTTGTTCTTGATCGTCACTGCGTTCAGGGATCGATAGTCTACGCACATGCGCATTGACCCATCTTTCTTCTTCACAAACAACACTGGCGATCCCCATGGGGATGCACTTGGTCGAATCACCCCGCTTTCAAGCATCTCTTTCAGCTGCTTCTTGAGTTCCTCTAGCTCTTCCACTGACATTTTGTACGGTCTCTTGGCAATGGGCCCTGTGCCTGGTTGCAGCTCGATTATGAACTCTACGTCTCGGTCAGGTGGTAGTCCTGGTAGCTCTTCGGGAAACACGTCAGAGTACTCACACACTACAGGCACTTCTTCGATTGTCTTTCTCTCGATAGAGTATACCAACTGTCTCAGAATGCATGTTCTGGATCTCTTCCCTGTTCTTCTTCTTCGTGGCTCTACTATTACTCTGACTCCGCTAGGGTGTGTCAACTCAACTATTCTGGGTGAGCAACTGATTACTCCTTTGTGCTCTGTAAGCCAATCCATTCCCAGTATCACATCAATTCCGTCTGACTTCAGGACTGTCAGGTCTCCTACGAACTCCTGCCCACCTATCATCAGACTAACTGCTGGGCACTCTAAGGTGCACCTAAGCTCTCCTAAGGGAGAAGTAGTGACTATAGGTCTAGCCTTAGGTATTGTCGGGGGTGACTGCTCTTTCACAAACTTTGTCGAGATATAAGATCCAGTTGCTCCAGAGTCAAACAGTATCAAAGCTGGAATGCCATTTACTAAAAACTCACCGAGCACAACGCCGGGAGCGTCCTCGGCTTCTTCCTCTGTCACGTGGTTGAGGCGTCCCCTCTGCACTGAAGTTGGCTGCCTGTCCTGTCCTCCAGGTGCCGGTGCCTTGGCTGGGGTTTGGTTGTTCTTCTTCTCCGGACAGTCAAAGGACTTGTGACCGGGCTTCCCACAAGTAAAACAGACTACTGAGATCCCTCCGCCAATTCTGGGCGTGTTGCTTGGCTTCCAGTTGGGGTTTCCCTGACCTGAGTAGCTATTGTTTCTGTTGCCAAAACTGCTGTAGTTGTTACCTCTGCTGCCAAAGCTGTTACTGTTACTGCCTCGGTTACCCTGATAGCTGTTTCTGTTGAATGCTGAGCTTCCTTGGCTGTTGCTCTGTTGAAAGCCTCTCCTGAGCATGTTGCTCTGGCCACTCCTCGGCCTCTGACTCAGTCTATGGTTGTGCAACTGTTCAGCTTTTCTTTTCTTCTCTCGCCAGGTATCTTCAAGACCCACTCTTTCCTTCTCAACTGCGATAGCCCTGTCAATCAGCTCTCTGAGTGACCTGTGTGAACTCGCTGCGAGTGCTGTCCTCAGACCTCTGTGCAAGCCGCGCTGGAACCAAAACTGTTTCTTCTTTTCAGTGTTGACGTCTTCAGGAGCGTACCTTGACATCTTAGCAAAGTGTCGAGCGTACTCGGCTACAGACAAACTTCCTTGGGTCATTGTCCTGAACTCCATTACCTTGTGCACCATGACTTGTTCTGGGATGTGGTACTCTTTGAAAGCTTCACAAAACTCTAGCCAGGTGATCTGTGTGGGGTTTGCGTGAGAGTCACAGTAGCTCTCCCACCACGCTTTCGCTGCTCCTTCAAGCTGGTGCGCCGCAAGGGCCACACATTCCTCTTCAGTGTAGTCTGTCAGGTCCAGCTTCGTCTCGATGGTACGTAGCCAGTCGTGTGCGTCGAGTGGCTCGTCCGAGTAGTCGAAGGTGGGTGCTTTCCGCCTGATGAACCTTTCAATCTTCCTTTGTAGGTCTTCCTCACGGTGTCCCTGACGGTTCTGGTTCTGGTTTCCCTGTATCTGTTGCATAGCTTGCATCATCTGTGTGTTGGCCTGTGCCATCTGTTGCATCAGCTGTGTCTGAGTAGTCATCACTTCTACCAAGTTAGGCGGTGGCGGTGGTTGCTGGTCGTTCTGCTAGTTCTGCTGAGGTTCCACTGCTGGTTCTTCCGTCTCCGCTTCCTGTTCTCCACCTGGTGCGTTGTTCCCGGGCTGGAGCACGCCTGCTGCGCGTCCACGGCCCCTGCCTCCAACTGCAGCTGTTGCTCTTCCGCGACCACGACCTCTGCCACGTCCTCTGCCTCTAGCTGCCATGGCTGCCTCTTCTTGCTCAGCTTCCTCAAAACGTGCAAGCAATCGGTTGGATCTTCTGATCGACATCTTGCTGTATTTTTCGTTGAGCAGGTATAGTGGCGGTCAGGTAATGGTTAGGGTAGCGAAAACTAGAGTAGGAGCTGCACACATGAAATAGACTCAACACTAAAGTACACTCAAGATGAACATCAATAAAACTGCAAGAACAGCCACAAAGATCGGTCATTCATTACAACATTACACCCTAGACATGAGTACTATCCCGAGGCCAGCTCCCGGAAGCTTGAGGATTAGTACATCTAAGCGGATGCTACATCGTGGCTGAGCCAAAAGGTGGTCATGATCTACTAAGTCTAAAACATCTACTCATGAAGATAGATACAAGTCTCATCATTACTGCTGACATCTGCTGATACTGCCTACTGCATCCATCTCATGCTGCTGAAAGTGCCTGTGAGGCGCGCTGCCAACCTCACAGCCTCAGTCTCTATCTGCTGCTTGATCACTGCCTGTCGTCGTGGAGAGTGTCCGTGAGGCGCGCTGCCAACCCCACTGTGTCCACTTCAGGTCTTGCCAACTGCTGCTCTAGGTGTGACAGTTCTTGTCTCAGTCTTGTCATCTCGGGAGTAAGGGTTCGAGCCTCAGGTAGTGGTATCGGCTCAACTCGGCTTGGTGAGACCCTGTAGTGCTCTGTTCTGGGTTCAACTCTACGTTCTTCTGGTAGTCCTTGGTTCACTGTGATCACCTCTGCTACCCTCTCTTTTAGCTTGGCAACTTTGTCTTCTAGGCCAATGTTTAAGTACTCCTACTCGATCATGCACTGAACTGAGGTCCGTAGGGTCACGTTCCGCTCTCGGTCCGCTGCGTGAGCCTGCAAGCTGACTGCGTCTCTGTCAGTTGGATCTTCAAGAGCTCGCGGTAGGTACCGGAAACGAGTGTGGCTGAGCTGGTTCTGGTACACAAGTGTGGCAAGTCGGAGTATCCTCATGGCTATAGTCTGCACTACCCGACTGAAGGTGCTCTCGCTGGTAGCTGCCCGTAGCATCAGTGACCTTGGTCGTCCAGGGATATTGGGTACTTCCATCTGCAACCGGGTGTGTACTCCCTCGCCAGGGCCGTAGGTCCAGCCCTCGTAGAAGACGTTGTCCACGTCTATCCCCACTGTACGCAGCACCTCCCTCAGTAGCACTGCCAAACCTCCACAGTCTGCTCCTGTGGTCCTGATCTCCCGTCGTTCATCTGCTAGTCCTCTTGCTTCCATCTGCCAGACAGTTAGTGGGTTGTTAGTAAGTTAGCAAGTTAGTAAGGTAAGGTAAGGGTAAAAGTTTTGTAAATAGTTGAGATGTACTTATATATAGTTTTCAAATAGTCCAAGGGGTATCATATACAGTAGAGGACTCAGTTAGAGCTTCTGTCCTAAGTTTCCGTTCTAAGGGTTACGCACTATGGTCAAGTATGGCTCTGATACCAGCTGAAACGAACCGGATTCTCAACGACGAGAATCCAACTCCCTGTACCCTCGAGATAGTCCCAGGAATAGCAGCTATCTCGTACAGAACTCATCTCAGTCGAATATCACATCCATACAATGATAAAAAAAAATCCATTACATGACATATATAAAACATAGCGTCTGGTACAAGCCCTCTAGGCTAAATCGACAATAAGAAACAACTGCGCAGCGGTAGCTAGAACATCAGGGACCACTCCTCCACAGGCATCCTTGAGCATAGCGCGCACCCTTCAATCGTACCACCTGTCCTGGTTGAACTCGTGGTCGGGGTCTTCACCTGAGAACCCAAAGTCTGTCCCCAAGGAAATGGGACAGGTCCACGTCACCAACCATAATATGAAGCAAGCTTTAAAGTGGCCTATTCTAGAGTATAGAAATAATCAAGGTTTGAGCCAGGGTTTTCTTATGCGAGCAGCAGCAATAACCCAAATTCATCTCATCACCAACTCCTTCCCTCACACGCACATCCACTCCCCAAATCCAACCATCAGCCTCACATTTCCCATCGGGCTCGTCCTGCCACAGCAGGTTCTCGCAAACAATATCCACCAACGCCTTTCACTCTCTAGTCGACTCGGTGAGCTCCCTCCCCACCTTGTCTCATCAGCATCACTGGACCAATCTCTCATAACCCAAATCAAAGGATGAGGTAAGAAAGCAGATTCCCATGCTAGTCGGAACTTATCAGAAATGGGTCGTTCGAAACCGTGGACACGGCTATACGTATAGTTTACACTTTGCAGAGGTGGCACTCCAGGAATCCATCCGGGCTGCAAGGCTAGTCCGCAACCAACCTGAGACACAGCCCACACCAAAGACCCTAAACAGTAACGGCACCAATCCTGTCTCCCTGGGCTCGGGAAACATCTGATCTAACATCTGCCCCAGGGATGTGAAACCTTCCCACCGGGGCCAGTCGGGGGCCGTGGTAAATCAGGGAGATTACGCCGCAACGAATCCCCCCTACACATATCAAGCTCGATCCTCCTACAGTCTCGGCGCCGCACTAGAGTAGGCTTGCTGGAACCCTCCCCATACTGGGTAGATGGTGAGCACGGTGTTCCCACGTCCAAAGTTGGAACTCGACTCGGTCCTTAATTGTCGGTAAAGCGAGTATCAGCGTCATAAGCGATCCGCCGCAACGGTCCGCAATCGGCACTCATAACAGGTATTGCCGCCCAAACTCCTCAGGTACTCCCCGAGTACCAATCCCCAAGAAACCATGTACCCGCAACAGGTACCCCATAGGGACTACCCGAGTGCAGTCCCCCAGCACCTCGATCAACGATCGAGTTGTTATTACTCGCTTACACCGCCTAGCTGCACTACTCCTCCCATACCACCCACAACTCACGCCGAGAGGATCAATCACAACCATCCCAACACATGCATAGCATAGCATATTTCATATAGTGAGTAGTAGGTAGCAAGGTAACAGGATAATATCAAAGGCAGTGCAGGTTTATCATGCGAGTAAAGTAAAGCGCTGGCATACTAGTTGCATGTCTAATAGGTATTTCAGGGAATGGCTGGGCGTGAATCTGGGCAAAAGTCTTCGTCTTCGTCAAAGCAGTTGTCGTAGAGGTTGTTGGCGGTCGTTACAGACCGATTTCTGACCTCCAACCGAGTATGAAACAAACACAATGGGGACACACACCATAGCTATAGGGCTTATCACTGACTATTTCCACAAGTTTTGGTGATTGTCCTCTGTGCAGGTACAAAATGGAGAAAACACGTGCTATAAGGGTCAGAAATGACCGTTTCGGCCGAACGATTCCGTTCGGCCAGTTGCCCCCCTAGCTGGGCAAGACTTGTGGACCACGACCACGCCACTCTGGGCCGGCTCAACCCATATCCAGAAGACCGGTGGCCCATATCCAACCCGATGGAGCCCACGAGTCCACCGGAGACCCTCCAGCCCAGCCCAAGACGCGAACCGACCTGCCAACCGACCTCAGGAGCTGGACAAACACGTGTGCAAGGCAAAGGCGGTGCAGAACTGGGCCTGGCCCACTTCGGCCGAATTGGCCTGTTCGGCCGAAGGCAGGAACCGCCTCCAGGGCGCGATCCTGGCCCTTGGCTGCTGAGGCGGTGCATCCACCAGTTCGGATGAACTGGGCAGTTCGGCCGAACGGCCCGGCACCGCCTCCCAGCTGCCTTGGCTGCTACTCTGCCTCCACCGTCCTTCCCTGCTATAAATAGAGGCCCGGTTTCACCTGCAAAACACACAACACAAGAGTAGAGTGCAGGCGAAGCACTGTTAGTTCTCCACTTGTATCAGTAGAGATAGGGAGAGAGGAGAGGTGAGCATCTCGGAGAAGAGCCGAAGTGTCGGCCCCTCTTCCCGCTGTACCTCTATGGATGCGACTTCACTTCGAGTAACATTCGGGTCTTGTCTGGTAACTCTTGTATCTCTCTCTGATTAATTGAGCATCTAGTTCTTACTTTTATATGCTTGTTGGTTCTTCGTTCAATGCTTAGTTGATTGGTATAACTGTATACTGGTTGCTTAGCTTGGGTGCTTATCTTTCTATAGGAGATAAGTATTAGTTGACTAGTGTAGGTGTGGTGCCTATACTTGAGACTAACTTAGTTTATTCCCATCGCAACGGAGGTGGTAGCCGTAAGGTGGTGACAGCCCTTCCGGTCTTTGTAGCCCATCACATTAGTTCCGGTCCGTAGGATCCCCCAGTTGGGAAATAGTGGCACCCCTTCTCATCCCTTTCTGCGTGTCCACCGGTTCCCTTGTCTCGAAGCAAGTATCTATCTGTATCCTCTGATCTGCTCGATCAATCAGTAGAATATCTCTACCAGACTCGTACCCTCTCTACCCTCCTATCACTCCTCTTCTCTCTTTGTTGTTGTCATCCACCTCATCCATACCATTCACTCCATTCCATCTACCTAGGACAACTTAGTTTAGAATCAGTCCACTTCTCGTTCTCCGTGGAAATCGATACCTTGGAATACTCCCGGGTGAAAGCTACATCGGTATCCGTCCGCTTGCGGATTTATCTGTAGGCGGTAAGGAGCGCCAACAAGCTTTCTGGCGCCGTTGCCGGGGAGCGGTAGCTGTTCTGATTCCGAACCCAAGTTGTCCGTGTATCCCACCATCATCCATCATATGGATTCCACCCTCACCTTACGTCAACACTCGGCTCCAAAGGGCGATTATTTGGAGCCACCACCATCATCACATCCCATATCCACACCCGGCTATGAGCTACGTCCCGGCTTCATAGCCATGGTTCGTGAGCAATCGTTCTCAGGAATGAAGGCCGAGAGTCCATACGCGCATTTGCGCGAGTTTGAGCAACTCTACTCATGCCTGACCATTGCGGGCATGACACAAGAGACACTCAAATGGAAGCTATTCCCGTTTTCACTAGCGGGAGGAGCAAAGAAATGGTACTCTTTGGCTGTCAGTACTATGGACGGGAGCTGGGAAGTTCTCAAGGAAAAATTCTGCCTAAACTTCTTCCCAGTCTCCAAGGTAGCCAGTCTCCGAGCGGAAATCATTAACTTTAAGCAATTAAAGGGAGAATCGCTCGGAACTGCCTGGGCTCATTTCAAGCAAATACTGGCATCGGGACCGGACCTAAGCCTACTAGAACCTGTTGTTTTACAACACTTCAGCCTTGGCCTCTGTCCCGTAGCCGCCACTTTCTTGGACTCTGCTTCTGGAGGGTCGTTCTTTCATTTGATTCCTAGTGAAGCGAGGATAGTCCTGGATCGTATCCTAGACAACACTCCCTACACTGGAATCTATGATGAACTCCCTGATGAGGAAGAGAAGCAGCCTGGACCTGAACCTAAAGAGCTAATACCAGTCCAATCTAAATCCATTAGCTCTTCCAGTCCATCAGAACCTGAAGCTTATTTCGAACCACAACCATACTCTAGCCCAGACCATTATGATTCACTCTACACCACTCTTTATGACTTTGACGATGATCTATTCGAAGATATCGGGAGTGCAACAAGTTTCCCACGGGAACGATGTGTAGAGCAAAAGGATCGGGCCCCCGACAAAGAAGAATTGGAATATCAGCGGGAGTACCTAGGACGTCTCTCTGCTATCATGAGTCAGGAGTGGCTAGATGAGGCCGAAGCCTCGACCGAGGTGGTCAAGATGCCCAGAAAAACCAAAAGGATATTCTATGAGATCATGGGCCTTGACCGAGAGATTGGGTATGACCCAAGCCTCAGAATCAACATAATTTCTAGCTCTTTGGTGCTAACCGAATTCCCTGGTAACTCATGGTCGTTTTCTCAAAAATGACTTAAGTTTACCTCAGGGAAAATCCTAGATTGTTTGGGGATCTTACGGGTCACACCC
Organism: Echinochloa phyllopogon; assembly: GCA_033239725.1. Lineage (NCBI taxonomy): Eukaryota > Viridiplantae > Streptophyta > Magnoliopsida > Poales > Poaceae > Echinochloa > Echinochloa phyllopogon. Next base: position 21,180,590 of record BTCW01000016.1, read on the forward strand.
GTTAAGGTCAACGATCTTGAACTCTTCATGGATTTTCACATCTTCGACCTACCTAGCACTACCACACATCCCATCTTCATAGGCAGGCCAATCTTGAAGATTCTGGAGAAAGCACCAATAAACCAGCTAATAGAGCTTAGGATCGGTAAAGAACTTATCCCTGTCTCCTATGCCCAATCTTTGAATACTCCAATAGAGGCAGACCCCGATCCTGACCCGTTAGAGGAAGTCAGGTCAGCTTCTTTGCTAGACCTCGAGCAACCTATTCCAGAAGAGGATATTCCATTCTTTACGGGGCAGGAGGAAACTCATCCTCCGATTGAGCTTGATACAAACGAAACTCCAAAACCATCTCCAATCGAGCTCAAACCTCTTCCGCCTGGACTTAGGTATGCTTTCCTCTTTGGGGATAAGCAAACTCCAGTGATCATTAGTGATAAACTCTCTGAGGTAGAAACCCATCAACTCATCACTATCCTGGAGAAAAATCGATCGGTCTTAGGATACTCTCTCCAAGACCTAAAAGGGATTAGCCCAAATCTTTGCACTCATCGCATCCCGATCGATTCTGAAGCAACACCGTCTTGGGAACCTCAACGACGGTTAAACAATGCCATGAGAGAGGTCGTGAAAAAGGAAGTTCTCAAACTCCTTCACGCGGGGATCATCTACCCTGTCCCCAATAGTGAATGGGTTAGTCCCGTTCAAGTCGTTCCTAAGAAGGGAGGAATGACGGTAGTGCGCAATGACAAAAATGAGCTCATCCCTCAGCGCACTGTTACTGGTTGGCGTATGTGCATCGACTATCGTCGACTCAATAAGGCCACCAAGAAAGACCATTTCCCCCTTCCGTTCATAGACGAAATGCTTGAACGGTTAGCCAAACACTCTTTCTTCTACTTCCTTGACGGTTACTCTGGGTACCACCAAATTCCTATCCACCCAGAAGACCAGAGTAAAACCACGTTCACATGCCCCTACGGGACGTACGCCTACCGACGAATGTCCTTCGGGTTATGTAACGCACCTGCCTCTTTTCAACGTTGCATGATGTCCATCTTCTCCGATATGATTGAGGAGATTATGGAAGTATTCATGGACGATTTCTTAGTTTACAGAAAGACCTTTACCGAATGTCTGAAAAATCTGGACAAGGTCCTCCAGAGGTGTGAAGAGAAACACCTTGTTTTGAACTGGGGAAAGTGCCATTTTATGGTGCGAGAGGGGATTGTCCTAGGACATAGGGTGTTAGAACATGGGATCGAGGTAGACAAAGCGAAGATAGAAGTGATCGAGCAACTTCCACCTCCCATAAATGTTAAGGGGATCCGTAGCTTCCTTGGCCATGCCGGATTCTATAGGCGTTTCATCAAAAACTTCTCCCAGATATCTCGGCCCTTGACCAATCTCTTAGCCAAAGATGCCCCCTTCGTTTTCGATGAGGAGTGCTATGCCGCATTTCACACTCTCAAAAAGGCACTCATCTCCGCTCCCATCATCCAGCCTCCCGACTGGAGTATCCCATTTGAAATCATGTGCGATGCGAGTGACTATGCTGTAGGAGCTGTGTTGGGCCAAACTATGGACAAGAAGCATTATGCTATCTCGTATGCTAGCAAAACACTCACTGGCCCCCAGCTCAACTACGCAACCACGGAGAAGGAGCTCTTAGCAGTCGTATTTGCTATAGACAAATTCCGGTCCTACCTAGTTGGGGCCAAGGTTATAGTCTATTCAGATCACGCTGCTCTGAAGTACCTTCTGACCAAAAAGGATGCAAAACCGAGACTCATCCGCTGGATTCTTCTACTCCATGAATTTGACATTGAGATAAAAGATAAGAAAGGAGTAGAGAACTCAGTGGCTGACCATTTGTCCCGGATGCAAGTCCCGTCCGATCTCCCAATCGATGACTATTTACGGGATGACATCCTCCTTAAGGTCACCACTGGTGATCCGTGGTATGCCAACATAGTAAACTACATGGTAACGGGTTATGCCCCCCTGGAGAGAATAGGAAACGGCTAGCCTATGAGAGCCGACTCCACCTTTGGGACGACCCGTACCTCTTTAGGATTTGTAGCGACGGACTCCTCAGAAGGTGCGTACCCGCACATGAGGCTTATAAAATCCTGGAGAGATGCCACGCAGCCCCGTACGGAGGACACTACGGTGCATTCCGGACCAATGCTAAAGTCTGGCAATGCGGTTTTTACTGGCCCAGCATGTATGAGGATGCGAGAGCATTTGTCATGCGGTGCCCCCGCTGCCAGAAACACGGGAACATCAATACTAGAGACGCAATGCCACTCACTAGCAATCTTCAAGTAGAAATCTTCGATGTCTGGGGGGTAGACTTCATGGGTCCCTTTCCAAACTCCGAGGGTTGTCAATTCATCCTAGTAGCAGTGGACTACGTCTCTAAGTTGGTAGAAGCCTTGCCTTGCTTAGCTGCTGACTCTAAGAGCGCAAGACGAATGTTTCATGAGGTTATATTTCCCCGTTTCGGCGTTCCTAGAATAGTCATTAGTGATGGCGGCTCCCACTTCATAGATTCATCCTTCCGTAAGTATCTCTCAAGTTTGGGGGTGCAGCACAACGTAGCCACACCCTATCACCCCCAAACTAGCGGTCAAGCAGAAACTTCCAATAAGCAAATCAAAAATATTCTACAAAAGACCGTAAATGAGATGGGCAAGCAGTGGAAGGATAAACTTCCAGATGCACTCTGGGCTTACTGCACGGCCTATAAGATGCCCATAGTCATGACCCCATATCAACTAGTCTATGGCAAGACCTGCCATTTACCTGTAGAAATGGTGTTTAGAGCTCACTGTGCCATTAGAAAGTGGGGTATGAACCTTCCAGCTGCCGGCCTCAAACGGAAGATCCAGCTGGCCGAGCTAGATGAGACGAGGGAGAGAGCATACCACAGCTCCCGGCTATACAAAGAACGGACCAAGAGATGGCATGATAAGAGAATCAAGGTCAAAATGTTAAAGCCGGGAGACAAGGTTCTCGTCTTCAACTCCCGTGTCAAACTTTTCGGTCACAGGAAATTGAGGAGCAAGTGGGACGGCCCATTCACAGTAATCAATGCTGCATCTCATGGGGCCGTCACTTTGCAAAGCGAGGACGGAAACACCTTCAAGGTTAACGGACAGCGGTTGAAGATTTTCCTAGAACCAGAGCCTCCGACACTCGACGAATTAGACGTCGTCGAGTTCATAGAACTCTGAACCCCATCCGTGGAACCCCGGCCTGAATCCGTCATTTTCAAATCCTTCCAGGCCAAAACCTCCTGAACCTTGAAAACCTCCTCGACCCGAATCTCCCATGACCAAAACCTCGAACCACGACACGGGCCACGCACCTGGGGGCCCAGGGACCTGTTCGGGCGAACAGGCCCAGTTCGGCCGAACCAGATGGTTCGGGCGAATTGGCCTCCCAGGCCCCAGGGATGGATATGCTCGCCCAGATACATCTACAGTTGAAAATATCCCGAGAGTCGTGAGGGAATCGTCGGGAAACTCTGTTTTTCCGATCTGAAATCCCCGATAAAAACAGAGACTCTCTGTCGTCGTTTTCCATCTCATCTAAGCCAACTCCATCCCATAGAACACAGCCACCATGGCCTCTTTTTCCTCCAAGGGCACATCACCGGCCCAGGGCTTGAGCAGCAGTAGCCGGAACGCCAACTCCTCCCGGCAGGAGCACGCCTTCTGCATCTCCGACGTCGACGCAGCGGGAGACGTGCACCGGGGGAGGACGCCGGGACGTAGCCCGGTGAGGCGCGGCAACTCTCCTCACCGCTCAGCACTCAACGAGCTCCTCGCCCCACTAAAAGGGATCAAGAAACCGCCTCGTTCGCCATCACCAAGGCCGAACGAAGGGCAGCTACGCCCGAGATCAATATCCTCCTCGAGGGTGTCGGATTTGGCGTTGTTGCTGCCCAAAGAAAGGGCCGGGGAGGAGCCGGACTACACGCCGGAAAGCCCACCGTGTTTTGTCATCAAGGGAGAACGTATCCCGGGAGGAGGATACGGGAAAGTCCTCGTCCCGCCGCTCAACCGGAACGAGCTGGGGCTGGCAAACTCATCCCAGTCCTCTCCGCCACAGCGCCACCCCAGAGTCCGGCGCCACAGGCAGCCCCCATCCATCAAAGGGCTGCCCGGGGACATGGAGTTCTCCGATGAGGAGGACAATGAAGAAGAGGAAGAGAAGCCGCCCACCGTGGAGAGCCTGAAGGAGGAACTGGCATTGGCAAAGCAGAGGATCAATCACCTGGACGAGAAGGTGGCGGAGGGCGAGCTCGCACGTATGGAATGGGAGGACAAGATGGAACTCCTCCGCAAGGCCCTGTGCGCAAAGCTCAAGAGGCTTTTCAAGGCCACGGGACACGAAGATCTCTATGGACCGCCTTCAGAATAGTGTCCCGCGGTCGTCCCGTTTTTAGATAGAGCACCGTTAGTTTAGTTTGGTTTGCTAGTTGCTTGATTCGTTTGTTTGTTTAGATCAATATTTAGGGTGCTCTGAAATTTCCCTTCCAAATATTTGTTTCCAATCTTAGTTCGTTGAATAAATAAAGTTTGAATTGTTTGCAAGAAAGAAGGTAAAATTGTCGCTCCGGTTGGTGCATTTGAGCCGACCGGAGAATGCCCTGTCTAACAGAGAGTTGCACGAGTACAGGAACGACACAGGAACGCGTGACACGACGGACCAAGTCCCGGGGGCCAGTTTGGCCGAACCAGGCAGTTCGGGCGAACTGGCCAGTTCGGGCGAACTGACCGGTTCGGCCGAACCAGCCCAGCTTCCCCCTCTCGCGCACCTGCACGTAGGTTTGCACCTTCTTCCCCCCTGTTTACTTTCCTGTGTTGTTTCGTTTCGAAAAATTGAAAATGCATGCCTCACATAAACGAAACGAACTCGGTCTCTCTTTTATATCATGATTGCTGCCTGTTGTTTATTTCAAACTCAGTATCTAGTACTTGTGAAAAAATTCATCATGATAGGACCCCCCTGATCTAAGTTGTTGATGTTTGTGATATGACTCGATAAACTGAACCACTTGTTCACACCAAGAGAAATACAAAAGAGAGTGAGTGAAAGGAGAGAACTCCAGAGAGCTGAGTGTCAGGGATGAAGGGAGACGAGCCATTTAATTGCGAAAACAAGAAAACCCCGAATGCAGGATGAGCAAGAGGACCTTGTTGTAAGAGTTGTTCCATTCATCAACCGCCCAAGATCCGGGAAGTAGCCACCACAAATTCACAGGTATGAGAAAGGTTTGAATATTCAATATGCAAGTACTCATGATTATAAAAGAACCTTTACCTTAGTCTTGCTCATGTTTTAATTTCTTTACTCGGGACGAGCAAAGATCTAAGTTTGGGGGAGCTTGTTGGCGGTCGTTACAGACCGATTTCCGACCTCCAACCGTGTATAAAACAAACACAATGGGGACACACACCATAGCTATAGGGCTTATCACTGACTATTTCCACAAGTTTTGGTGATTGTCCTCTGTGCAGGTACAAAATGAAGAAAACACGTGCTATAAGGGTCAGAAATGACCGTTTCGGCCGAACGATTCCTTTCGGCCAGTTGCCCCCCTAGCTGGGCAAGACTTGTGGACCACGACCACGCCACTCTGGCCGGCTCAACCCATATCCAGAAGACCGGTGGCCCATATCCAACCCGACGGAGCCCACGAGTCCACCGGAGACCCTCCAGGCTAGCCCAAGACGCGAACCGACCTGCCAACCGACCTCATGAGCTGGACAAACACGTGTGCAAGGCAAAGGCGGTGCAGAACTGGGCCTGGCCCACTTCGGCCGAATTGGCCTGTTCGGCCGAAGGCAGGAACCGCCTCCAGGGCGCGATCCTGGCCCTTGGCTGCTGAGGTGGTGCATCCACCGGTTCGGGCGAACTGGGCAGTTCGGCCGAACCGGGGAATTCGGCCGAACGGCTCGGCACCGCCTCCCAGCTGCCTTGGCTGCTACTCTGCCTCCACCGTCCTTCCCTGCTATAAATAGAGGCCCGGTTTCACCTACAAAACACACAACACAAGAGTAGAGTGCAGGCGAAGCACTGTTAGTTCTCCACTTGTATCAGTAGAGATAGGGAGAGAAGAGAGGTGAGCGTCCCGGAGAGGAGCCGAAGTGTCGGCCCCTCTTCCTGCTGTACCTCTACGGATGCAACTTCACTTCGAGTAACATCCGGGTCTTGTCTGGTAACTCTTGTATCTCTCTCTGATTAATTGAGCATCTAGTTCTTACTTTTATATGCTTGCTGGTTCTTCGTTCAATGCTTAGTTGATTGGTATAACTGTATACTGGTTGCTTAGCTTGGGTGCTTATCTTTCTATAGGAGATAAGTATTAGTTGACTAGTGTAGGCGTGGTGCCTATACTTGAGACTAACTTAGTTTATTCCCGTCGCAACGGAAGTGGTAGCCGTAAGGTGGTGACAGCCCTTCCGGTCTTTGTAGCCCATCACGTTAGTTCCGGTCCGTAGGATCCCCCAGTTGGGAAATAGTGGCACCCCTTCTCATCCCTTTCTGCGTGTCCACCGGTTCCCTTGTCCCGAAGCAAGTATCTATCTGTATACTCTGATCTGCTCAATCAATCAGTAGAATATCTCTACCAGACTCGTACCCTCTCTACCCTCCTATCACTCCTCTTCTCTCTTTGTTGTTGTCATCCACCTCATCCATACCATTCACTCCATTCCATCTACCTAGGACAACTTAGTTTAGAATCAGTCCACTTCTCGTTCTCCGAGGAAATCGATACCTTGGAATACTCCCGGGTGAAAGCTACATCGGTATCCGTCCGCTTGCGGATTTATCTGTAGGCCGTAAGGAGTGCCAACAGAGGTCCGGCTCCTCCTGACTCTCCGGAGCTCCTAAGGTTGCGTAAAAATAAAATAAGACGCGACTACTAGCAAAGAAACTCCAAATCCGCGAAGAGAGAAGACCCAAATAACACCAAACTCTACACTAACGCGTAGATTATGATTTTAGAAAAATATAGAAACTGGTTTCATATTTTTCCGAGCTACGGTTGATTTATTATTAATTTTACAAGTTTAAATCATTTTCTGAAAATATTAAATAATTTCCGAAAAAGAAAAACAGACGAAAATTAGCCTGCTGACGTCAGCATGGCGCCATGCTGACGTCAGCAGTGGGGTCCGCCTAGGATGACGTCAGCGTTGACTGGTCAACGGTCAACGGGTCAACGGTCCGCGGGGTCAACTCTGGTCAGTGGACCCCATGTGTCAGTGACACACAGTGTATGACAAGTGGGCCCCATACGTCAGCGCGGTTAAAAGAAAAGAAAAAGATTAAACGATGGCTGGGCTGGAACCGGGCCAAAAAGTGAATGGGCCGAGATAGTTCAATTGGGCAAACGAGACTTAAGCGCAAGATTCGGCCCACGAAGGGGCGCTGCTGGGTCCGCTCTGGTGGACTATGTCCACCGTGAGCCGTGAGAGGGGTCCATGTGCTCCGGGTGCACGGGATCAGGCGTGGCCGACTCGGGATCTTCTGTGGCTACGCGTGCGGCGTGTTGGTGTGGCCTCCCGCGGCGCGACGCGAACGCGCGCGCGGCGCGCACCAGAGCACGCCGGCGGCGACGGTCGACGGCGAAACTCACCGAAGACGGTTCGGCCGGGTCCAAGAATGGCCGGAGAGGCTTGGCTAGGGTTCGGCGGTCACGAGCGGGGTGAAAAAGGCCACAGCTTGGCTTCGGCTTGGGCTCCCGACGCGAGCGGCGGCGGCGCGGCCATGGCGCCACGGCGGCCGGCGACGCGCGGGCGGAGACACGGCTCGGACGGCTCGGCTAAGGGCGATTCGCACACGCGCAGTCCTCAGCAACTGCTGGGACGCGGCTAGGTGCGCGTGCGCGGGCACGTGGTCACCCACGGCCGCGACACGGCCTCGGCGTTCGCGCGGCGAGCGGAGCTCGGCCGCGGCGGCCTCGGCTGCAGGGCTCGGTCGACGGCGGGTTGCGGGAGCGGCAGCGGCACGACGGGTCCCTGCACGAGAGCGACGGCCACGGCTCGAAGACCGGGTCCCAGAGGAGGCTAGCAGGCGGCGGCGGCGGCGATTGGCCGGAGACAGAGAAGAAAGGGGGGGTAGTCGACGACGGCTCACCTCGGGTCACGTAGGCGTACGCTGCAGCACGGGGTAGACTCGCGGCGCTCCGGTGATCCTTGTGCTCCTCCTCTCGTCCCGGGTCCGGCTCCTCCTCGGCGTTCCCACGGGCGGCGGCGACGGCTTCGGCGGCGGCGTCGTGGGGAGGAGCTTCGGCTTCCTCTACTCCCTCGGCTTCTCCTCCACGGGCTTCCCCGACTCCTCCTCCCACCCCTCACCCTCTCGAATTGGATCTAGAAACCCCAATGGGGCGGCGACGGCTTGAACAGGGAAAGGCTCCCGGCGCGGGTTTTATAGGGCGGCGGCTAGGGTTCCTGGGCACGGACGGCGAGATGGGGGTTGTGGGCGGCCTCGGACGCGCGTCCGCATCGCATCGGGCCGCACGGGGGCGATGGGACCGGCTCGGGTGGTTGGGTGCTCACGGGCGCGCGGGAGAGAGAGCGGGCGGCGCGGGGAAGAAGAAAGAGAGGAGGGAGAGAAAGCTGACAGGCGGGACCCGCCTGTCAGTGAGAGAGAGAGAGAGACGCGGCGCGCACGCGGTGGAAGTTTGGGCCGCAGCTGGGCCGAAAGGCCGGCTGGGCCGCTTGGTTCGCTGGCTCGGGAAAAGGAATTTGAGGGGGTTAGATGGACTTGGGCTCGAGAATTTGGCCCACGAACAGTTAGAAGGGTTGACAATTAGTTTGGCCAATTAGAGTTTGAATTCAAATCTAAAATTTGAATTCAAACCAATCAAAAATCCAATTAAATCCAAATAACTCCAAATCACACTATTTCATCCTTAGCACTTCAAATTGATTTTAAATTTCAAATTTAAATTTCTTAAGAATTTGGGAGCACAATAGAATAAATTTTAAATATTGGTTTGCATGCACAACAATTCACCAAAAATTTTTGAAATCCACATTTTTGCACTCAACAAATCCTAGGGAAATTTAGGGTTGTTACAGTAAAGATACAAGAGTTTATACCAGAGCTTCTGAAGACGACTCTGAAACCTCCGAGGCACAACTCGACTCAACTCTAACTCCCAACTAAACTATCCTAACTCTACTAGAGAGAAGTGGAAATGAGAGCTCCTTGGCTTGGTCTGTGTGATACAAGTGAGTGACCCCCCTCTACTTATAGCTTGAGAATGTCAGTGGAGATGGAGTGGCGGCCAAGGGAGTGATAGGCGGTGCTCCAGCCAATTCGGCTGAATCCTTGGATTCGGGCGAATGGGTGGATTCGGCCAAACTCTCCAGTTTGGCCGAACCAATGGATGCACCGCCCTTGCTCCCCAAGGGCTGGGATTTGCTCCTTTGGTCGGTTTGGCAACTGGGGGCGGTTTGGCCGAAGGCCTGGGTACGGCTGAACTGGGCCTGGCCCATGGCCGGCCCCCTCTGCACTGCATTTGCTTCCTGGGCTTCGTGGATGACTTGATCTAGGTGGTCTTCATGTTGGTTCAGCCTAGAAGTTTTGGCGGACATCCACGTGTCATGCACGGTCATTGTCTGTTCATCGTTCATGTGGACGACTCTCGGTGTCGTATACGGCTAAGGGTGGTAGTCGACCGAATCGTGTCGTTCGGCCGAATCGGTCATTTCCGACCCCTATAGCACGTATTTCTCGTTGTTGTACCTGCACAAGTGGAACTCACCAAAACTTGTGGAACTTTATTAAAAGTAAACCTAAGTACATGGAATGTCACATATATCCTCTTTTATTCTCGAGTATTGGTGATCGAAAACGTGCCGTAATGACCGCCAACACTGGGTCGTGTGGTCTAATGGGCCTTCGGCCCGCAAGCAGCTTCAGGATGCTCGCTCGCTGGCGTCAGTGCTTATGCACGTGCTGACGTCAGCGGGACGGGGCTGCTGGCGGCAAGGACACGGTCCACCGTGAGCCGTGCCTGCGGCTCACATCACCAGGTGCACGGGAGCAATTTGTGGCCAACTCGGGGTTGTCTGTGGATAGGCGAGCTGGACTTGCCATGGTCCTCTATGTGGCTCGCTACGCGCGTGACATCGCAGGGCTATAGAGTGGTGACCGCGCATCGTCGGTGGCGCGTACAGCTTTCAAAGGTGAGGCCCAAGGCGGGGGTAGGCTCCGGCGAGGGATGCTGGTTGGCTAGGTTTGTGAAAGGAGAAAGGGCTCGGCTTGGTTTAGGCTTGCGATGGGAAGGGAAAAAGGGCGACCTTGGACAGGGAGGTGGCTCTCCGGTGGGCTTGAGCACGGCGGTACCTCACGCACAGCTCGCACGGCGATGACAGGACGAACGCACAGGCACAGGGTAGTCCCTGGCCACGGCGGGGTCTTGGCCGCAAGGCTCAGCCTTGCTAGCGTTGTGGCACACGTGCAGGCGCAACAAGCTAGTTGCTTGCGCGCGTCGCGGCCATGGCGTCTCTCCGGGCAGTCCCCGGTGCGCGGTGGCCATGGCGGCCTTAGGACGGTGGGGCAAGATGACGGTGGGTTGCAAGGGAAGCTAGCGGTGGTACCTGCATGGCGGCGCGAAGGCTCGCCCACAGAAGGCAACAACGGCGAAAGGAATAGCCGGCCTCGAAGGGTGTGGCGGCACTACATGCAAGGGAGGGGAGTAGAGAGGCGGTACGGCCAAGCTCACTGGCGATGGTGGTAGGGGAGGGCGGCTTGGTGGCGAGCGCGCGGATCTCCGGGGCGGCGCCGGTCTCCTCCTCTCCTCCTCACGCGGCGCCGGCGACTTCGGCGAGGTAGCTCCGGCTCGCGATACTCGGCTCTGTGGCATCCTCGTCTGCTCCTCCTCCTCCTCGACCCCTTCTGCCTCTCCTTCCCTACGAGCGGCAGTGGTGACATGCTCGCTACCGGCGAGGCTCGCAGTGGCGGGGACGGCTCGGGCCTCTTCTTCTTCTCCTCCTCCCCTGTCTCCGGCTTATCTTCCCCCTCTCTTCCCTCTCCTCCTCTTCTCTCTTTGGGGCGGCGGCCGGTGGATGGGGAATCGGGAGTTCCCCCAAGGGCGGCTCGGGTTAGGGTGGCGATAGTTGGGAGGATTTATATGTGGCTTGAGGAGCTAGGGTTTAGGGGAGCGGGGTGCGCGGATGGCTGGGAGCCTCGGCGTCCGGGCCTTTCCACGCGGCAACCATCCAAAGGCGGGGCGGCAGCCCTTGGCGCGACGTGGGGGCGATTGCGCGTGGCTGCGGGAGTGCAAGAGAGAGAGAGGCAACGACGTCGAGTGAGAGAGGCATGAGACGTAGAAGGGAAAACTGATAGGTGGGGACCACCTATCGGCGAGAGAGAAAGGAGAGGGTGTAGGGACGGGGACGGCTGGGCAGGCTTTCTGGAGACCTGTTGGGCCGAGCTGATTTGGGCCGATGGTTTTAGGTTAGGGTTAGCAGGCCGTCAGGGTTAGAGGGTTTAGGCCTGCTGGGCTATCTGGTTTGGGCCAGCGGGAGTTAGGGTTGGGCCGTCTCGCTGGTCCTGGGAAATTAGGTTAGGGTTAGAAAGTTAGTAGGGTTTAGGCCCAAGTTAGTTTAGGGGTTAGTTTAGTAATTAGCTTTAGATTTATATTTGAATCCAATTCAAATATAAGTCACACACAATTAAGAACCAAATAAAACGTAAAGAAAAACTAAATCACACTAGGATTATTTGTCCTTAATTTAAATTAAACACTCACAAATTTTTATTACTTGCAATTTTAGAGAGACAAAAGAAGACAATCTTAGGTTTTCTAGCTAGTAGACAAGCATTGCACAAAATTTTTTTGAAATCGACATTTTTGCAAACAATTAACATTCCGAAAAAATCTGGGATGTTATAGACTCCTCCCTCCCTACATTTTTTGAAATCAACATTTTTCCTAGGTTTTGAGAGGGTAAAGGCTTCTTACGACAACTATTGGTTTACGTTACTCTTCAAGTTAATAAGATTCATCGATCGCGACTTCTCGGACAACTCCAACTTCTTTTTCTTGGGCAGCTTCCTCAAGGATTGTAAACAAGCAATTGGACCTTTGGACAAATGTCATTCCACAAGACGTTGTAAGGGTAGTCAACTATGGGTTTTGAACACTCTCCCTGACTACAAATTTGGAGTTGAATACAAGCATGAAAATAGATTTAATAGGCTACACTGACGATGACAACAAGGAAATAGCGAGAACAACCAAAAGCCAATCACTCAATCAAAGCATTACAACGTAAACATGGGTTCTATCTCAAGGTCAACTCCTATAACCTTGGAGATTAAGCACATCTAATCGATCTAATCGCCGTGGCCATGCCATATATTGGTCAATACTATGGCTTCTTCCAAGTGCGAATGAGGATTGTTAGTAAGTCATAAGCAAAATCAAGGCAAGATGAGCGAACAGTAGTTCAAGGTATCATATGAAAATAGTTCAAGGGGTTTATATAGAAAACGACTTAGTTAGAGCTTTCTAAACTAGTGTTCCAGTCTAGGGTTACACACTACGGTCAAATATAGCTCTAATACCATCTGTAATGAACTGGATTTTTCTAAAAGAGAATCTGACTCCCTGTACCATTGTGATAGTCCTAGGACACATCGGCTATCACGTACAGAACTCGTTTCAGAATAATATCATTTCCATACATCGCAATCAGAGTACAACAAGGGTATTTACATAGCGTTTACGAATTTTAAAAGCCCATTGGGCTAAATGACAAGTAGAAACTCTACAAAGCGGTAGCTAGGGCTTCGAGTCTTCATCTCCAATCTCCACTTCTTCTGCATAGGTATTCTTTAGCGAAACATGCAACAATCCAAAGTGGCATCCGTCATGTCATAGTTGTCACCTGAAAGCTCCAGAACTGTCCCCAAGGAAATGGGATAGGTCCACGTCACCTTTCGTATATGCGCAAGCTTTAAAGTTGACTAGTCTAGTATTCAAATAAGAAAGGAGCTGGCTAGGGTTTCCTATGCGAAGCAGCAGCGGTAGCATAGTAATTGACTCAACATATTTGGAAAACAACGGGCAATCCTATCAACATAGGTCCCCGTTCTCCATCTCCACTCTCGGTCTGGGACAAGGAAAACTCCCTCCCTTCCAAGTCACCAAAGTCATTCCTCACTCAAAACAGTTTTAAAAAGGGGGATAGAATTTAAAACTCGAGCACGAATCAGAGCGTACGCTTCATAGGGATTTTCCATGACCGAGGACGCGGCTATACGTATAGTTTTAACTTAGTAGAGTGTGTACACCTGGAATCCATGCGAGGTGCACCCAGATGGTAATGAGCCATCGGGGCCACATCACACCGAACGGAGGTCTAGTAGTTACGGCACCATCCTGCTTTTTTGGGCTTGGGTGCGTCCTCCCGCAAGAGGTCACCCCGGAATTGTGAAGCACTCCCTCGGGGCCAGTCGGGGGCCAACGCAAATTAGGGATCAAAGGTTAACACCAGTCCCCCTTACACTGATACACTATCCTCCTGCAGGCTTGGTACCACACTTGCTAGGCTCGAAACGGGCCCACCCTCATAATGGACACACGGTGTGCACGTTTACATAGTCCCATGAAACAGGTAGTCTGAGTCGGTCCGCCAAGACCGAAGGTGAGTTTCTTCCAGAAATGGGTGTCCCCTGCAGTGGATAAATGCGGAATTAAAACTATCGGTTTAGCCAAGACTACACCCCTCTATATTTTTTAACTAGCACCTTATAAAAGATCCTAAACAAGCTAATAAGGTGTCAAGCTAGCATGAGCCCACCTAATTAATTCTAGGAGTAAGGTCACACAAACCTATGCCACTAGTACTTCACACACCGGGGAGCTCCTACACAACTAGTAAGTAAAAGCACAAAACTCCTAAGCTCACTAGCAATGCTCAATGGACAAGACTACACAAGTCTAATCCAAAGGCTCAATATACTTAGCTACACAAACTAAGCAAATAGACTAATTAAACTACACAAGCTAATTAGTCACAAGATCACTACTTCAAGCTACACAAGCAAGAAGAGAACTAGTAAGCTACACAAGCCAACTAATTATAAGAGCAATCACACAAGCACAAGATATGTAAGGATGAAATACAATGCTTGTGGTCGAGAAGTGCAAACCACCGAGAAGAATAGACAATGTTGACACGGTAATTTTTATCCCGAGGTTCACTTGTTTGCCACCAAGCTAATCCTCGTTGTGTCGATGTCACACCCGGATTTACACAGAAACCCGAGTGCTGCCATATGTGTGCCCAGGATGTCCACAGAACACATACAGCTTACAAATATGGAAATCAGAGTACATATACTCGAATAAAATAGTTTACATCGGAGTTTACCTAAATAAAACACAGCGGAAGTCTAACTCTCTCGACGGGTAGAGCCACAAGTCCACAGGGACACTGACTGGTTGACCACAGCTCAGAAGTATAGCAGATCCTCAAGAAACTCAGTAGCAGCAAACTCATGCACAGCCCAATCTGTTTACCCATCCGGGATTTTGTTGAATAAATGGCAAGTGTAAGTAAAATATTTACTTAGCAAGCATAGCACAGATGTATGAAGGCTCAAAATAAGGCTAGACACGGCTTAACTGCATTAGCACTTTTAGTTGGTTCGTTTTAGCATTATCCTAGTTACTACAAGTGAATGAAACCCAGTTGCAACCCAATTAATGAAGTGTAAGTGACATTAAGCATAGATAAACATCATCTTCTAATCAAAAAGGATCTAGGCTGCTTGTGACCCTGAGCAAGGCTATCATGGTTCGTTTTAGCATTATCCTAGTTACTACAAGTGAATGAAACCCAGTTGCAACCCAATTAATGAAGTGTAAGTGAAGCATAGATAAACATCATCTTCTAATAAAAAAGGATCTAGGCCGCTCGTGACCCTGAGCAAGGCTATCATGATAGATTTTACACTCTGCAGAGGTTTCGCCCTTTACCCACCAGTCGCGTAAAAGTTCTAAAGAACTTTGCACCCAACCACGCACATCAACACTTTCGAGGTGTGACTGTGTAGGGATGCTACGAGGTTTTTCACAAGACACCCTAGCAAGACAGTGGCCGCTAAGGTACAACAAGGTGGTGAGACTCTAGGCACCGAGATTGACTTACGCTTACGGAGTCACACCATAAGGGGGTCAATGGCATCCAGAGCGCGGGTATCGCACCCAACAATGCGCAACACGTGGAGTTCCCCATCGCAGGGACTCCCAACACGGGACTGGGTCTAACGAGAACTAGCCGACGGGGCTACCGTCCTCAGTGAAATCAAGAAACACCCCGTGCCTTGCTTCCCATAACGCCGTCGGCCACTCCGGTAACCACTGGCAAGTTAGAGACGTACAAACTACTTAACCAGGACCAGAGCCATAATAGTTCTAGCGGTGGCGACAGGCTCCTGAGTTGCCGCTTTAAGAACCGGACCTTATGGAGAGACTCTAGAGCAAAGCACGAAGCACATGCTCTAGCTCCCTAAACCAAGTTGCTAAAAAGCAAGTTTTATCATTAATGTTGAAGTGGACCATTAAGTCAATATTAACAGTTAAATAATGGTGATAGTAGCTGCGCATAGCAAAATCTACCCATATGCATAAACCCAAGGTAAACAAGGATAGGATATTCATAACTAGGTACAACCTTAATGGTACATCAATTTAGACACATGCATGTATGAAATAATTTAATACAAAGTGGGTAGGTAGCAAGGATTGTCTGTGCTATAACTTGCCTTTATCCAACAAATATACCACTACTCAGAGTCTTCAATCTTGTTCTTGCAATCTCTTGATGACGTTCCTCTGCCCGCAACAATCAACGACACGAGCACAACATGCAGCTAAACAAGCAAGCAAACAATATACAACTAAGAACAATACACCAATAAAAATAAAATCTTTAAAAGAGCATGGTAAGCGGAAGGGTCGGGACTAAGTTCTGGAGAAACGGAGGTCCTATTGGTCAAGGATGTCTCGCCGGATGTTCGGGCTAGAGAACGGTGCACGTGAAGATTGTCGATGTGAGGGTTTGAGACTCGCTGTCGATGGATTTGTTGGTCTAATTCATCTAGAATATTGTTAATACATCAAGAACTAGGTCTGAAAAGTTTGGTTGCTTAATTCCATACGTACTTTGTTTAATCACAAAATCAGGGCTTGATTAATTCTCGTCACCTTCTGACATAGTCTGCTTGTTTATTTTATATCTCGAGTTCTAGACATCCGATTAATGTGATTCCAATTGGGTTAGCTTCATAATTTGATAATATATCTTCTGGAAACAAATCATGATTTTAGGAGCTACTTTCTAGAATTGACACATGATTTAGTGCACCGTTCAGAATCTGTTTTTTAGCATAAAAATATCCGCTGCGACTTATTGCTATCCTTCACCTCCCACTGATAGCTTATATTAGAGGGTTTCGATCCTACAACGAGTTAAATAATACTTCTAATCGTAATTCATGTCGATATGAGTCTATCGCAACGAAAACGGATTAAAACGAATCTAAAACATGAAAACTATGGACTAAACAAGATTTCCGACGCTTAAAACTAGCAGGGGCTTTTCTACAAAAGAGTATAGACTAAACGAATATGGTAGAAAATTACAAGATTCGTTGAGGGTCTTACTGAAAATCTTGAGGCCAAAAAAGACAGAAGGCGACGACGAGACGAAAAATGGGCAATAGTGGAAGATATGGTGGAAGAAGACTACCTTAGGGAATCCCAAACAAAGGGGCCTCCTTGTAAAGGAGTCGATGATGTGCCTTTTCCAGAGGAGAGGTGGTTCGTATATATAGGGAGAAAACCTCTCACTTTCAGGTTCATTAGCAATATGGGACTAAAGGTGGGTTGCCCCATTCCAATGCGAATGGGCTTTGAAATTTGGCCCAATAAAGTGATGGGATGGATTTGGCCTAAAATTGGGTCAACTTTGGGCCAAGGCTGGTCTACTAAGATTTAGGGTGATTTTAATTTTCGAAATAATTATTTTTCTGGTTATAAAATAATTCCAGATAAGTCCAGAATTGATATTAAAACCATGAAAAATATTCTAAAAATTCTAAAAATCGTAGGAAAAATTCTAGAGATAGAGTTGGACATGAGGAACCCAAATAAAATATTGGAGCTCATGAAAAAGATTTTAGCACCTTCCATAAATTGGAATTAGCTATAGAAAAATAGGAATAAATCCCAAAAAGTTCTGGAAAATTTCCATTAGGCTTATAAACGTGTTTTTGAAAACTTTACACACATTAAGCCATTAAATGCAACTGGTATGAATACAAAGCACTCGATATTAAACCTATGTTGTTTTAATTTAACTCAGAAAACAAAATTTTCCTATACTAAATTCCCTGTTAATTTTTAAAGGTTGGAAAATTGAGAAAATCATTGTATTAATTATACTATCAATTCACATCCCAAAATCCAAAAATTTTGGGGTGTGACAGTCGATCAACACCTCGATAGTTCTTGGGCTAAGCTCTCAAGCCGCTGGCCACTACGGGCACACCAAGACACTACTTGCAAGTGTGGTAACTCAATGACACGCTCCACTAAAGTTGCTCTTCATGATCCCGTTGAGCACAATTCCCCTCACAATCTCCTTGCATGCTTCAACGGAGCCACAATCCACCAAGCCATCTAGGAGGTGGCAACCTCCAAGAGTAACAAGCAAACCGGCTTGCAACACGAACACCTAGTGCCACCTCGATGCAATCTCTCAAAGCAATGCACTAGACTCGCACTCACTCGCAATGGATTCGCAATCTCACAAGAATAAGTGAGTTAGTGGACTCCCAAGGCAAGCACTACCACAGGAAACACATCCCCAAGGTGCTCAACCCCCTACAAGCCACGGACACTCTTCTATTTATAGAGGGAGGGAAAAAACTAGCCGCTACACCCTTTTCTCGAGCTCTAACGGCTCCCTCGGACTGTCCGAGGTCCATTCTCGGATGGTCCGTCATTCAAAAAACTAGCCGTTACGTTCCAAACGATCAAAAACACGACATCCACGGACTGTCCGACCCCCTAGATCAGCGGGAAACGTTTCTACGTAAAACCAAGCGAATTAATACGGACTGTCCGACCCATTCCCATGGACTGTCTGACCGAAGTTCGGACCAGGTCCGAACTGGACACGGACTGTTCGTGATTCACCACAACAGAAACTCGGTAAAACGGCCATAACTTTTAGCTCCGATATCCGAATTAGGTGATCTTGGACTCTATGGAATTCTTATTCAAAGGACTATCCAATCCAACTGAATACTTGACCCAAAACACTTTGGATCAAAGCAGAATTGCAAACCAAGATCACCACAAACCATAACCATCAACCAATTCTTCATCCCCTTTGCAGACGTGCCAACTCTACAAGTGTACCACCTTATGTATGAGTGAGTTAGCATTTTCGCAAACATTTCTCAAAGGGTTTTTCCCTCTCTTCACCATTATTTCACGCGAATTGACTGAGTAAATATCAACAACAACCCTCAAGTCACGGATTGTCCAAACTCATGCTACGGACAGTTCGACACACGATCGGATAAGGTCCGAATGGAATTTCCCAAATATTTTCATTAAAGACTCCACGGACTGTCCGAGACCCCCACAGACCATCCGACATTTAGCTCAAAGTTCTCCAAGTCAGTGCTCAGGTCAACCCATGAGCCACGGACTATCCGAGACCTATCCACAGACAGTCCGACCCTCACGTCAGAACTTTGTTTTCTCAAGATTCTCAATGACGCCTTTCACGATATTAGTCGCCACTCGATCCTAGCAACATCGCAATGGTAGATCGCTCAAGTGGCACTAGATGACCTAAATGCAAACAAGTTTGCCCCTCTTGATAGTACGACCATCTATCCTAAAATCGGTCATAAACTTCTCTACTCACCTATGACCGGTTAAATGAAATGCCTATTGGTTGTACCTTTGCCTTGCGCATTTCATTCCATCTTCTCCAATGTTGATGCAACACATGCACCAACATCATCACAGATGATATGATCCACTTCATATCATCATGTGACGTATTGGTTCATCGATCTTGACTTCACTTGGTCTTCACCGTTGCATTGGTTCATCGGCGCCAAGTCAATCCCCAAGCATCCCGCCACGTGGTCCAGCACTTAGCCTCTGACTTTCCCTTCACACTTGCAACCGGTCCATCAAACCAAGTCTTGTCTTGATCTTCTCCACTTAGTCACACTACTTCATGTCATGTCCCATATGCAATGAGCTCCTTCATCACATATTTACCTATGGACTAACCACCTATGTATTTCACTTAAACACATATTAGTCCACCTAAGTTGTTACTCATTACCAAAACCAAACAAGGACCTTCAGACCGGCAATCCAACGGGGGATACCCAAGTGCTAGATTTGTAGGAGAGGAATCGTCGAGTTGAGTGGCTTGAAGGTGACACAGTGAACAAGATTTAGATAGGTTCGGACTACCCTGAGGTATAATACCATACGTCCTGTGACGGGTGGTGTCTGTATTGCTTGTGCTCGACAAAGCTTCAGGAAGCAATAGCGAGCTTTGTGGCTACAAATGGATCCTCTTCGTGTCCCTTTATCTAGGGAGCCCTGCCCTCCTTTATATATCCCAGGAGGTAGGGTTACATGGAAGTCTAGTAGTCGGTTACAATATGGGAGTCCTAGTTGGAGTCTACTAGGACTCAAGCTTCTTCCTTATTTAGGTAAGCGGACCGGTCGTTGTTCCTCTCGGTGATGGGCCTAGGTGTACCCATATCCTACAATTACTATTTATCCCAATTTTCCAAGATTAAACTTAGCATTACACATAGTAAAAACAGTACATGCATGTAAACAAAAGGCATGAATCAGTACCCCTACTTACATGTAACATAACCAAATTGATTTTACCACATTCATGTGTATCCCATGTATCTACCACTCTAAAGTGCAATGCAATTGGATTTATCAATTTAGCATTTTTGTGTAATTTTTTTTGGCATTTTACAAGTTGACAAGCACACAAACAAATATTAATTTAAATCATGCAAAATAATAAACATTTCATGCATGCATGTTAGCTTACTGGACAGACCTCTTATATGGAAACTAGAACGGTTAGATTTGCTATTTTAGGATTTGTTCTACAAGTTTTGATGATTTTTCAAAGTTTCAGACGAACATAACCAAAATAAAACAAAAAACCCTACAACTCATACAGTTCCGCCGCTGCAAGCCCTGCACTTTTCCCATAACTGCTTAGCCTTCTATTTCCTCACAAACAGACCCCTCCTATTCCTCCCGACGGCGAACTCGCCGGCTAGTGGTGGCGCAAGGCCAAACCGGCCGTTGATCCACAACAAGAAGGTCACCTAGAGCTTCCCTTCACCAAAGAATACCTGTACCTAGGGTTTTACCCCCAATAGCGCCCTAGAGCATCGGCCCCATCATGCATGGCGGCCCGAAGGCTCGGGCACAGGACAACGACGACGCACATTGGTGGCACATGCCCGGAGGCAAGTGCAGGATCTTCTACTCCACACATGGAGAGTACATGTGCAGTCAGATTGGGTGGAGGGGCTTCGTGTGCTTGGGCTGATGGTGAGCTCAACCGTCGGCCATGGTGGCTCGGTGGGGTGGTGATTGGTGGCGGTGGATGGTTGGGAATGGTGATTGTGTGTGTGTGTGTGATCTAGGGAGGTGGAGAGGGTTGTGGTGAGGGTGTTGGCTAGGTGTGAGGGTGAGAGGTGGAGTGGGGGAGACGACGGCGCTCCGGCGACGGTGCGGGCGAGAGAGAAGAAGTGAGAGAGCGTCAGCTGAGTTAAAGCGAGCGCGCGGGAAGGCGCTAGCACTGCGGACGAAACAGAGGCAAGGGAGCTGCGTTGTGCGGGCTAAAAGTTACAATTTTGGAACTAAACTTTGAAACATTTTGAACTATAGCTTCTAGAGAAATTTATGCTCTACAACTTTGGTATTCAAAGTTTTGGCTAAAACTTTGTCAAAAAGTAGATTGGGCCAAAAAAAATGAGTCAAAGTTTTGAGTTTGAAAGCCCAAGTTTGAATTCAGTTTACACATGTTTGAGCTCAAATTTAAATTATCTAGTGTTTGAAACTGAGAACTTAATGTATGATTTTGAAGAGCAAACATCCAAGTTTGATCTGGTATAACATGCACATCTAGAGATTGAGTGGATTTCAAATTAGAGAGGGTTAAAGATGGGGATTTTTCGTGGTTTTGCTGAATTTGAATTCAGCACTTTGACCAAAATTTGACTGAGATTTGGAAAGCCTTAAATCAAAAGGTGTGATCATGAGTTGTACCAATGGAAAGCTAATAGTTTAAAGTTTTCAAATGTGCAAAAACATTTAGACCTTGTTTAAGCAAGTTTTGAATAAAACTTTGGTCAACTTTGATCCTTTAAAGGGACTTAGCCAAATTTCACTTTACCCCTAAGATCACATGCATGTAACATTTTCAATCATAGTGATGCTTGAAACACATAAACATCATCATAGGGACATGAAATGATATTTTTCTAACAGGTTTGAATTTTAAATTTTTCAAATGATAAAACTTGAACCAAATTTGATTTAAATGCAAAAACAGATGCATAAGTCCATATGACATTATATGTATATTAGGTTTAATTATTCATGTTTAGAACAATTAAACCATGAATTCTCACAGGGGTTGACAAAATCGCCCCCCCCCTCCCCCCTCGCACGTGCATCCACGTTGCTCGATAGCTTGCCTATTCCTGCCATGTGGACCCAGTTATGAGGCTAGAGAGTTAAGTTTTGGGGTGATAATTGACATCAAATCATATTCTCTTTATAGTATGGACTAAGTTTGCATACAAAAATTTGACTAATTATTGATCAAAATTTATGAAATTTGAATCTTTAAATAATAATATGCAAATTGAGAGTTACTAAGGGAGTAGTTAACTATATTATTGTTGGGATTGCCTAAATATGCATTATAGGTAGCTACCCTTTTTCCTTCTCATTTTTTTCTCTTCTCATGGTGTAATACATATTTCCCTTTTTTCCCCTTTTTATCTAAATTTAATTATTTAGGATGAAGATTCTATCTCTCTTTAATTAGATATTTGCGCATGTGAATTTGGTGCAACTTCACCACTCTTTGTTTTTGTATGTTTCTTCAAATTACCATGTATCCAATCTTTTCTTGGTGCCCTGAGAAAACTGTTCTGTTATTTGGTAGTCTACCAATGATCGGTGTATTGTAATTTTTTAGAGCAAGTCTCTACAAGTATATTTTGATCTTTAATTTATATTTCAATTTATTGATAATCACTATAAATTAAACTATATTAAATTCTTTGGACAGAGGGAGTAGATTGGTAGGTGTAGCCATTAAGACACCAGTTATGTATATCATTTGATAAATTGTTGATAAAGAAATGCAGACTTGGACCTTTTAATATAAAACTTCACCTATTATGTCTATCGATAGAGGGAGTAGTTGATAGGTGTAGCCAGTAAGACACCAGTTATTGTACTGCATGAGTGAGGAAGAGCTTTTTCGATTATTTAGGAAACAGCAATATTTTTTACTAAATGAACTGTTCGTTACCAATATACAACTAGAAGTGCACAAGGAAATACCATAGGTCCAGTATAGGAAGAAGTATCGGTGCATCTGTATGAAAGAAAACATACACCTGACGACCTCGAAGGCACTAGATGAGCATTCATTTTGAAACTCAATTACTGAAAGAGATGCTCAAAGATAACTGCAGATAGGCACAGAGCCACAGCATGGTCTACTGACAAGGTGTTAATATGCCATCCCATCATATTTTATTGTATAATATCTTTTCGAATTTTGAATATAATGGAGTGAGAAAATATGAATATTTTTTTATTGACATTGCAGAGGACCTTATCCAAATTAAATGTCATCCATGCTATAAATCTTACCTACGTCATCTTTCTCCGTGTCCATCTTGTTCTGCGAACCTCGCGGGAAGCCGGGAACAGCAGCACGTGACCAAATATTAAAGCATGCGATCGGAGTCAGAGGAGTAACCTGATTTTCTTTTAATTTGCGGTACCTAAAATAATTTAGACAGCTACAATCGATTTAATATATATAGAAAATTAAATAAATAAATTTATAATATTTTATCTATTTTTTGTCTGTATGATATTTAATATTATGTTGATAAAATAACACGAGGGTACAAATAAAGCAGTACATGATACAACAACGTACTTTTTTTCTCGTTCAAGAATAACCATCGAGGCCTTATTTAGAAGCAAATTGGGGGTTAAATTTGATCCAAAGAAGTCACTTCATCATAAAAACGCTACTATATTATTTCATTTGTATTTGTGAAAAATTATCTAAACATTGATTAATTAGGCCCAAAATGTTCGTCTCGTAAACTACAATTTTATTTTATCTATATTTAGTACTCATGTTGACATGAGGAAAATTTTCTTTTTTACTTAGTCAAATTTGAGGAGGAATTTGGATCTCGTTTTTACGAGGGGCCAGTAATGCGAACTGGCTGCACCTGTCTTGCACGTCACATCCACGTCCGACTGACACAAACGGTCTGGCCACGGAGTGTTTGACCCTTGCATAAGATCCCAAATTTCATCCCAAAATTTACTATGCGATCCCAAATTTCATCTCAAAATTTACTATGCAAAAAGAAGATTCTCGTTACATCAAAATGTCATAACATGCATGGAGTACTAAATGTAGATAAAATCAAAAACTAATTGCACAGTTTTGTTGTCCTCTCCGAGACGAACATTTTAAGCCTAATTAATTAATTTTTGGACAATTTTTCACACATACAAACGAAATGCTACAGTAGCACATGCACTCCAAGAGACCAAAATTTGGCTCCCAATTTCAGGAACTAAACAAGGCCATGCAAGCGCTAAAATTTAAAATTTAGTTCATATAAACTAATTATAAAATTAATTATGTAAGTCATGGCTATTTCGCGAGACGATTCTAACAAACCTAATAAATTTATAATTAGTGCATAATTATCACATGTTTATTATAGTATTACATTGTCTGGACTAATAAGTCTTAATAGATTCATCTAGTAAATTAGCCCTTGTTTATGTAATGGGTTTTTTAATTAATCTATATTTAGTACCTCTAATTAACATCCTTACGTTCGATGTGACGGACTAAATTTGATGTTAGAAAATTCTTTTTCTCTAGGGCATCTTGCATGCATGAAGTATTAAATAAAGTCTATTTGTAAAATCTTTTTAAAGATGAGTATAACTTTGCGCGATAAATCTAGTGTGTCTAATTAACCTATAATTTACTACAGTAATACTATAATAAACATCCTCACGAATTAATATGAGGGTTTTATATATAGTTTTGTAAATGAACTTTATTTAATATCCTTGATTACCGGTGAAACGTGGACCCAAAACAAACATGGCACGCAATAATTTCACCTGATCAGAAACTGTCGATTCCCATGCAGTAATCACCAGACGTCGCTGCTCTGCTGACAACGACGCTGACACTGGCGTCAATGCTGTTGTTAGTTGTGGGATGCAGTCGCCGTCGTCAAATCCATATTATAGTATTATAGTATTATCTGCGCAACAAATATCAACCATGCGTCCATGCATCGGCCTCAAGGAGAGACGTGGGGTTTGTTTAACCATATTTTGTTCTTTCGATAATAATATATATAACGTCTCGTTACCCACGGTTTGCTAGTCTCGATTGCCACGCGCTATTAGAAAACGAGATTTTTTTAATAAAATCTATTTTTGACGATTCAACTATTAGCTCGGTTTGATTTTAACCATCAAATTGTAAAACCAAAAATCTTTGGCCATCAACCATCAAAACCGTTCATATTTGATCATTGTTTTGACGAGCGGTGTTGGTTACTAGTGATTTGTGCGCGCATGGACGGATGAGAAATTAGTACTTGGGGTATGTTTAATTTAGAATTGAAATCTGATGTAGTTTTCTATACTTAGTGTTGCATGATTTTGAGAATACATAAATTGCTATTATTTTTGTAAATTTTATATACTTAATTGTTAAATTAGATTTCAAATTTTATCTACTTTCCTAAACTTGGTGCTATGCATTCAAAAAATAAAAAAAATGCTATTTGAGGCTACCAATATTTTTGAGGCTACTATGTTTGCTTAGGTGGTTCTATTTGATAAAAGTTTTAGAGTCTTTTTGAAAAATAGCTTGAGAGAGAATGCATGGACGGCGAGTTCTATTTCGCAAATGCTCGAGGGTTCTTCTACAAAAATGACTGAGAGGGGACGGACGACGGGTCTTATTTTGCAAAAGCCCGAGGGTTTTTCTTGAAAAAAGCTGAGAGAGGGGAATGGATGGCGGGTTGTTTAATTTAGAATTGAAATCTGATGTAGTTTTCTATACTTAGTGTTGCGTGATTTTGAGAATACATAAATTACTATTATATTTGTAAATTTTATATACTTAATTGTTAAATTAGATTTCAAATTTTATCTATTTTCCTAAACTTGGTGCTACGCATTCAAAAAATAAAAAATGCTATTTGAGGCTACCAATATTTTTGAGGCTACTATGTTTGCTTAGGTGGTTCTATTTGGTAAAAGTTTTAGAGTCTTTTTGAAAAATAGCTTGAGAGAGAATGCATGGACGGCGAGTTCTATTTCGCAACTGCTCGAGGGTTCTTCTACAAAAATGACTGAGAGGGGACGGACGACGGGTCTTATTTTGCAAAAGCCCGAGGGTTTTTCTTGAAAAAAGCTGAGAGAGGGGCATGGACGGCGGGTTCTATTTCGCAAAAGCTCGAGGGTTCTTCTGCAAAAATGGCTGAGAGAGTAGCATGGACGGCGGGTTCTATTTCGCAAAAGCTCGAGGGTTCTTCTGCAAAAATGGCTGAGAGAGTAGCATGGACGGTGGGTTCTATTTCGCCAAAATGGAGGACTTTTCTACAAAATGACCGAAGTTCACGCGATCTAAGCCGTCCATCCAACCGATCTAACGGCCGGGAGTTTCCCATGACGTGGCTTCATGGTTGGGCTTGGAGTCCGGCCGGTTTGTTATATAGAATACGTCGCACATCACGTGTACCAAGCAATAAACTGTTGGAACTTATCTAGAATATGAACATGTACTTCTCAAATTACACAAGTAGCATTTTCTGCCTCCCCTTACGGTGCCGGGAGGTCACTATTTATAGGGAGGACGGTTTTGACCATTTGCAACTCTACCCATGTAACCCTCTTCACAATTAGTTTAAACAAGATAAATTGTACATGAGCCGCAGGGGTAGAAAGGTCATTTTAGGCTAAGAACACAAATTGGCTTCGTCAACCGTACATGAAGGAAACGTCTTCGGAGACCTTGCTTCGTGTTACGACACCGAAGACCTTTAGGATCCTAATGTGTCCGCCCGGACACCCCGCAGCGCCGCCCCCGCTCCTAGCCGTTGGACCCGGTGCTGAAGCCCCATCAGCACCGGGTCCAAAAATGGCCGAGGCGGAGGAGGCAGGCGGATGTGAAGCATTCTGGTAGTGGGAACACGACTTGAGGAAACAATTGGCTTTGAGAACCTTTCTCCCTGAGAGTCACGGGACCTCTTCTTGCGGAATAGTATCGGGCACCTTTCCCTGTGCCTCGGGGACATTTCTTTTGTGAAGGTTCGATTGTGTACTCTTCTTTCGAGCTTGCTCTTGCCCTTACCTTTCTGGTGGTGACAAAACGCCAACTAGTCCCCCTCGATGAGACGGACCTAAACCAACGGACCGTACCATCAAACCTTGTTTTGGTGAACCTAGACGTCACCTCCGGGAAGTTGGCTAAGGTCCTTTTTTGTTGTACATTTATATCTATATAGCAAAGGCACTGCGATCGCACATATATAAAATAAATCACACATAGCATATAAAATATACACATCTAAAATGTACAAAAATTGTGACATTTTGTTTTTAGGAAGTTTGAAATCAATAAAATGTGTGGTAATAAATGAGTAATAACAGATATTTCAACTTTCGTGCTTGCAACAATAATTGATTACCACAGTTGATTCGGAATCAATTTATTACCTTCATGTCCAGTCGTCCACTACCGCATTTTCGTGCTTAATTTGACTCTAGATTTCACTGAAGATAGCTTCATTTTTCTTCATGCTTGCAACAGTAATGGCCTACGCACAACATAAGTGACCATTCAGCCATGAAAAATATATATTCACAATAGTGCAATCTACATTACTACAATCATTATCCAAAAGATAAGATTGACAAAGAAACATGACATCACAACAAAAACAAAGATCTACGTGAAATAGGACGTGCGATACAATTAACATCAAAGAACATTAAGAACAAAAACCAAATGTAAACTTTAGAAATGGTACAAATATATCGCACATATGATTTTCGCTTATCTTCTAAAAATTTACAAAATGTTAGTTTTAGAAATGAGAATCAAAAGTGTGCAGCGCATGCACCTTGTATCCGTGGTGGACATGTGCTTGGGCCGCGCGTCCGGGCCTAATTTGCCGCTCGCTAGCCGTCATCGTCATCGACGCCGCCCCCCTCAAGCCGCAGTGACCGTCGCACCCAAGTGCTTGGCGAGGTCTTCCTTGAGGAGGGTGATCTGGTGGCACACCTCCATCATGGTCGACCACACCGATGGTGAGTGTTGCGTGCACTCGAACCCGAGGTGGATCAGCTCGACCATCACATCCGCTAAGAGCCTCTCGTCCGCCACTGCCGATGCCGCGTCCGTCAGCCACGACTTTGCCGACGTCGTGCGGGTAGTGCCGCTTTACCCAATCGTGCAGCGTCAGACCCCTCCTAGAAGATCACATCTGTCGGCCTCTTCCCCGTGATCAGCTCGAGAAGAATCATTTCGAAGCTGTACACGTCTCCCTGCGTCGATGGGTGACCTCCCAATCCGTACTCTTAACGAAGAACAGAACACAAGCAAATATTAAGCAAATCAGCAAATGCCGCATCGCTTACACGAATTAATAAACTTTGTTAGTGTAAATACATGGATGCACGAAGGGACTGTACCTGGTGCGATGTA
Organism: Echinochloa phyllopogon; assembly: GCA_033239725.1. Lineage (NCBI taxonomy): Eukaryota > Viridiplantae > Streptophyta > Magnoliopsida > Poales > Poaceae > Echinochloa > Echinochloa phyllopogon. The sequence goes on from BTCW01000016.1 coordinate 21,208,738, forward strand.
GCCGACTGAGCCTTGTAACAATCCGGTTATGGAGTTGCACGGATCACCCGAGCCGCCGATGTCATCGACAAAGTCGTTGTCGTCGCCGACGTCGTTGACCAGCCACGCGATGCCGAAGTCGGCCACGACGGTGGTCATGTCGTCATCGAGGACGACGTTACTGGGCTTGAGGTCGCAGTGCACGACGCGGACTGGCGCTGTGGTGCAGGTACGGGAGCCCCTCTGCGACGTCGCCGACGATGGAGACCAGCTGCGCGAGTGCCAGGCCAAGGCCATGGCCGCGCCCACTGCCGGGCGGGGATAGGCGGCTCTCGAGGCTTCCATTGGGCATCAGCGGGAGCACAAATGCGTGGAACCCCGGCTGGCTGCATGCCGTGACCACGCGCACCAGGTTCTGGTGGCACGTCTGACGCAACTCATGGCACTCCCGCTTGAAGCTCCGGGAGACCTCGCCGCCGCCGCCGCCCTTCGGGTCGAGCACCTTGATAGCGACGCGCATGCCATCGGGAGCGTGCCCTCGTACACGCACCCGAATCTCTAGGCGGATGATGCTCATCGGGTCGAAGCCTGGCGTCACCTCGACGAGCTCGCCGTGCGACACCCTGGGTGGTAGTCCATGTCCCCACCGCTGGCTCATCGGCGTCGGCCATCAGTAGCGTCGAGCGGTGCAAGTCACGCCTCACCTCCGCTCCCACTGACGATGGCCAACGCGAACACGGCCACCGTGATCACCACGGGCAACACCTTCGCTCCTCTCCTCTTTTTTCTTACCGTTGCGTCTCCTACGCGCCCACTCGTACCCGCTTGTGATTTAGGAAACTCAGGTGTAATCTTCCGCGCCCTGCATCGCACGTCGTCGCGCGCCCAACATAAAGCTTCTTTTCGCCGCCCTCTGCGCCCTGCTCCTCCTGCTCAATGGTATGTTCGTTCTAGCTATTTGTTTTCTCACGATGTGCTAGATTCATCATCATCATCAAGTAGGCCAATCAAAGCGCACATCGATTGCCGCCGTCGTGGTCTGCCGAAGCCGCCCAGCCGACGTGCCGGCGAGGGTCCGGAGAGCCACGCACATGGTGCTCGCCCATGTTGGAGTTCTGATCCTCTCTGCCATCCGGGACAGCAGCAACATGGCGTTGCGCCTGGAGGATACGGAGACGAAGTTACTGCACATGGAGGAAATCTTGCGTACGTGACTGATCTTGTCTGGCCATGCCACCGTATAATTTAGGTTGATTTTAGGTTGATTTTACAATCCGTCGGGAGTTGTTTTTTATCTGCCTCACCACACGGGCCCTAGCCTCCGATGCTCTGGATGGAGATTGAGGCTATAGACTCCACCACGACGCGCTCTAGCTGCTGCGGTGACTTGGTGGGGAAGGTCTCGAAGGAATTCGGAAATAAAAAGGTGGGATTCGGAGGAGGAAAAAATGCTTTCCTAATAAAATCAAGGTGGGTAAAAAACACGGGTGAAAAAAAACGGGGGCTAGAGGTGAACTCACACTGGGTTTTTCGCTCTACCAAAAAAACTTTCGCAATATTTCCTTTTTTCTGCATCATGGGTCTAAGTGGGTCCGGCGTGAGGGGTACGGGGTTTTTGGTTGGTAACAAATATTTTCAAAAGAACTCGATCCTTTTAATATATATATATATAGGGAAGGTATACTATGTGGCCGGCCATAGAATAGTTATTCTGTAGCCACCTCTTTTTACTGTAGTTTTATGTAGTAATTTACTATAATTTCAATACATATTTATGGTAATTGGGTTACTATAACACACATGGAGATATTTACCATTATATTATAGTAAATTACTTAGTAAGAAGTTAGGGATGGTATACTCTGTGGCCAGCCATAGAATAGTTATTCTGTAGCCACATCTTTTTACTGTAGTTTTATGTAGTAATTTACTATAATTTCAATACATATTTACGATAATTGGGTTACTATAACACACATGGAGATATTTACCATTATATTATAGTAAATTACTTAGTAAGAAGTTACTAAAATATTGTGAATTACTATAGTAATTATAGGTTCTATATATAGAACCTATAGTCTATGGCCGGCCATAAAATAACTATTCTATATAGAACCTATAATTACTATAGTAATTCACGAGATTTTAGTAACTTCTTACTAAGTAATTTACTATAATATAATGGTAAATATCTCCATGTGTGTTATAGTAACCCAATTATCGTAAATATGTATTGAAATTATAGTAAATTACTACATAAAACTACAGTAAAAAGATGTGGCTACAGAATACCTATTCTATGACCGGCCACAGAGTATACCTTCCCTATGTATGTATGTATGTATGTATGTATGTATGTATGTATGTATGTATGTATGTATGTATGTATGTGTGTGTGTGTGTGTTGTGTGTGTGTGTGTTTAAGTAACGAGGTGACCGCAATACGAAACGTGTGGGGACCTTATCCCCGGGATCGCTTGACTCCTCACTTAAAGGCTAATGTCGTGAAACTCAATCGTATCGCTTGAAGAGCTATTACTTTGTTATACTTTTGTTGTGATGTCTTTTTCTCAGAAAAAATGTCACCTCCCCACTTTAGCACTTAAGTGATTGGATTGAGCTTTAAACAATCTTGTTGTGAGAATGAAAAACAACCTCCCCTCACAAACCTTGGTGTGTTCTCATTCTATTTTCGCTCATCATTCTTAAGATTCGAGCATACGTAAGCTCACCTCTTCTTGCTTGGCGAAAGATGAAAAGCATTTTAGGCTATCGAAGCCACAGGTTAGAGATTTGATTCACCTTTCGTGTTTTGAAAAAGAGAAACCACGCTTACAGCCACCGCGGTGTCAGGTGCGGTGACCTATTGGTTTTAGCTTGCGCCTCTTGCTTGCTTGAGAAAGGTGAGAAGCGCTTAAAGCTACCGCAGCCCCTGATGCGGTGACCTATTTGTTTTAGTTCGACACCTCACTTGAGAAAGGTAAGAGACATTTAGGGTCACCGCAGCCTGACTTGTTTGCTTTCTCTCGCCTTTCTTGGTTTGGAAAAAGGTGAGATGTAGCCACCGCAGCGCCTGGCGCGGTGACTTGTTTGTTTTTGCTTACCTTTCTTGTATTGGAAAGGGTGAGGCATGTTTAGAGCCACCATAACCCCTGGTGTGGCTACCTATTTGGATTTTGTTCGCACCCTCCTGGTTATGAAGGGTGAAAAACACTTAAGGCTACCGTGGCCTTATTTACGACGACATGCTTAATTTTTTGTCACTTCCTATTTGGGAAAGGTGACAAATGCCTATGGCCACCGCAGCCCTTGGTGCAGTGACTCATTCGCTTTTTGCGTAGCCTTCTCGCTTAGGAAAGGTGAGACACGCTTAAGGCCACCGCACCGCTAGGTGCGGCGACCTGAGCAATTTTTTCTCACCTCTCCACTTTAGCTCTTAAGCGACTTGATTGAGCCTTATCCTGCTTTGAGCTAATTTTAACAAGGCTTCTCCCCCTTTTTATTAGTGAAAAATCTTTTTTTCGCAACCTCTGTAGAGGAGTGGTTTAGCGAGTTAATTTCAACATAGTAAATTTGCTTAGTTGGAAAATGATTGAAAGCTTGAAAAAGAGGTATCAATATGCAAACATGTTAAAGGAGAATAGTAAGTGTAGTAAAGGTTACATCTAGCAAATATAGAGATTAGTGTGCTTTGAGCAATGTATTTTGTGTTGGTATTCAGCCTGGGCATGCTAATTAAACTGGTCTATAAGGGTGAGAATGGAAAGTCCTCAACTGAGTGGGAACTTTATGAAATAACTTTGGTAGCTATCTGAACTCGAGGTGAATGAAACAAAGGTGAGATTAAGCTCCAACACCTTGTGTAATATAGTAAGTAGAAAAATAGTAAGTGGTCAAGTCCCACCTATTTCGAGTCTGGAAGTCGTCGGTGGTGGGAAGTTTGTCATGGCATCACCTTGATCGTCAGCTCCCAGAAAAGCAAGCTGAGGTGATGACCTCCTATGATGAAACCTTTTCTTGGGTGTCTTCTAAAAATAGACTTTTTCTTGAGATGACTAGAGGATCTATTGCCGTGTTCATTGGAGGTAAAAGCAATAGGCCAATGTCATTCTTCTTGACCTTGTCCAAATACCATGATGTTTTTGCTTCAACTCTAGGTTTAGTGGGCAGCTTCGCTTGATTTTAACGTCTTGCAACCGAGCGTCTGAAAAAGGCTGAGCCCTTTGCTTCAGAGGCTTTGCGTTGCAGTCATATTGAGGTAGAATCGCGACACAAAATGCCATGTCAGCTTTCTCTTCGTGCAATCACACAAACGGTGGGCACCAACTGTTGGTTATACGTCGCACATCGTGTATACCAAGCAATAAACTGTTGGAACTTATCTAGAATATGAACGTGTACTTCTCCAATTACACAAGTAGCATATTATGCCTCCTCTCCCCCCCCCCCCCCCAATACAGTGCCGGGAGGTCACTATTTATAGGAAGGGCGTTCTTGGCCATTTACAACTCTACCTATGTAACCCTCTTCACACTTAGTTTAAACAAGGTAAATTGTACATGAGCCGCAGGGGTAGAAAGGTCATTTTAGTCTAAGTCAACCGTACATTAAGTAAATGTCTTCGGGGAACTTGCTTCATATTACAACGCCGAAGACCTTTCCCTGGGAATACGACTTGAGGAAACCTTTGCCTTTCGGAACCTTTCTCCCTTAGAGTCACAGAACCTCTTCTTGCGGAACAGTCTCGGGCACCTTTCCCTGCAACTCGGGGACCTTTCTCCCGTGAAGGTGCGATTGTGTACTCTTCTTCCGAGCTTGCCCTTACCTGTAATTCAACAAAAACGGGAGGACCTACTGCCCTTACCTTTCCGGTGGTGACAAAACGCCAACCTGACATGGACGACATGTGGTGCTGGGGCCCGCATATCAGCTAATTTTCCTCTCTTCTCTCTCGTTCTTCTCTCTCGTATACGCGCTCTCCCTCGGCCTCGCATCCCACTCCATCGACGCCTCCGTGTTGAAGGCGCTCTCCACCTGTGCCCCCTCGCTGCAGGAGATGCCCGCCTCCCTCGACGTCGCCTTGGCGGCGCTAGCCCCGGTCGAATCTCGCGCTATCACGGCCGTGCTGCTCAACAAGATCCTCCTCACCGATGCGACCGTCACCCACCTTGCGGAGTCACTCGACGTCGCCGTGGTGTTGCCGCTGGCATCCCGCGACAAGGTCGTCACGCTCGCGGCCCTGATCATAGCGCCGTCCTCCACACCTGTGGCCGTCGCGCTCGCAGCCCTTATCGACAGCCGCGTCGTGCCACGGAGTGGAGCTAGGCGTGGCTGAGTGGCGCTGGCCGGGCATGGTTGTGACCGTGGGGTGGGAGCAGAGAGGAGAGAGAGAGGGAGGGAGAAGGAGAGAAGAAAGAGAGGGTTTTGACACGGGCCCCACCACCACATGTCGTCCAGGTCAGCAGAACCGCTAGCCAAAACAGTCGGATGATCAAATATGAACTGTTTTGATAGTTGGGTAGCCAAAGATTTCTGGTTTTACAGTTTGATGGTCAAAACCAATTTGAGGCGATAGTTGAATGGCCAAAAATAGACTTTACTCTTAGAAAAATACTCTGTAGCTTTTAGTTCCGATTCATAACCCCTTTAGTCTCTAATTTAGAAACCGAAACTAAAAATCCAGAACTAAAACCGAAAACTAAAAAATAATTGTTCAAGCCTCACCAAACGAGTTCATGAGACTTGAAACCAGGACCTCTTAGATTGCCTCCCACATAGCTTTCTTATCCCAATACATATAACTTTGAGTTAGATAGTTTCCTTTTAAACTAAACCTTGGACAACTCTTTAATCCAGATTGGTAACCCCAACCGAGAGTAATGTAGACCTTTTTAGTCTGGGTTGATGTTACCAATAGGGACTAATGTCTCGAGGCTCTTTTAGTTCGAGTTGGTAACCTCAACCCAGTGGCAGAGCCACCTATATGGCAAGCCATGGCTGTCGCCGGTAAATCACTTCTTTGATGTGTGATGGCTATGGATGCGGAGGAGATACATCAAAGTCTTTGTTCATAGACTCGCCATAGGTAGAGTTTACTCCTAGCTCCGCTACTGCCTCAACCGGAACTAATATAGACTTTTAGTTTGGGTTGGTGTTACTAATAGGGGCAAGAGCCTCTGGCTTCCATAAAAATAGTTAGACCCAGGTCATTTTTATACAAGAAAAATGTAGAAGATAAATGGTCATTTCTCTACCAGTGACCGGTGCACAATGATAAGATAACTGCATCAAATGCAAGATCATTTCTGCCTTAAAAAATTTATCGTCGTCGTGATTCGTCGTAGAAAACTTTTCCAGTACACGCAAAAGGTACTTGGCGCCCCACTTCGTGAAGAGCTTAAATTAGTGATGTTGCAGCCCATAACTCAACATACTACACCAAGCTAAATCTTGAAAAATGCCGCATACTTAGCGAGCATAGGATTTGAACTGGGCACCTGCATTTTGGTGCAATCAGCTTATTAAATGAAGATCATCAACACAAAAAACATTCTCTTCCCAAGAATACTATTTACAGGTGCTTCACGATATATTTTTCTCCAGGACATGGAACTTTTTAATCTTATTATGAACTTCCAGAACAATTGAAAATTACAATTAAATATAACATTTCAAACTGTCTGTAACCATGCCATGCATGATTGAATTTGTAACTACAATGGCAGTTTACCTCATTCTGACATTTCTTCCATTGTAAGACTCATATGGCATTTACATTTTAACAGTTGAAAGCTCAAATAGAAATGTCTTTCTTTCATAGATTTCACTAGGAACATCTAACTCGCGTGTTGTATGGATAAACAGTGCATTCAAGTCATAATAGCTTCTTACATATTAATAATATGTATGGCAGAGCAAGCATCAGGCCTTCTCCAAAGGTCCCAGCCGGTAACTAGCTTAGAGCTAACACACGTCAGTACAAGAGCCAACCCTCCCATCAGTCTAGCTTTAACTATGTGTTCGCACCCAAAATTGACAGTTGCCTATCAGGTCGAGGGCAACTGGTCAGACCGGTTCTAGGAAGCGGTCAGACCAGTTTCCCTGTAGCCAATCTGGCAACAGCCAAACCGGTCTGACCGGTTTGCCAAAGCGGTCTGACCGGTTTCAGTCCGAGTTAGAGTAGAATTAGGAGTCCTAGTCGGTTCCAAATTGTAAAAGGATTCCTTGCGGGGCAAGACCTCCCCACCCTATAAATATAAAGAGCCGTGGCCAGTTGAGGAGCATCCAATCGATCAAACATTATCTTTTACTTTTTATCTCCAAACCCTATCTTTTCCAACCCCTTTGCTTTCCTTGTTTGTCTCGACAGCGTTCAAGGAGGTTCTGAGTGGCCTGACCGATCTCAGAGCAACCCTAGGCGCGCCATCTCCGACGGGGTCCCTCCCGAGGTGGTGATCTTAGGTTCATCCCGAAGCTCCCGAGGGAAACCGGTCTGACCGGATCCCTAAACCGGTCTGACCGGTTTGTGTGGTGCTGAGGCGAGTTCGTCGTTTCTTCGTTTGCGCGATACGGCGCTCGTGTGTGTTGACCAGAAAAAGCGTCAACATACTTTTGGCGACTCCGCTGGGGAAATAGAAGATCTGGTTTTCAAAAACCGTTCGATCTAAGCTCCAGACAAGATGGGATCTCGATGTGATCTTGATATGGATAACATCATCACGGCTTCATTGGAAGATCTTACTCCGGAGGAGCAGAAGAAATTTGAGGCGCTACAAGAATTCATGAAGACACAATTTTTGGCTGGCATCAAGAAAGATCGTCATGGCAAGGTGGCAAGATTGAAAGAATTTGAGCTACCGGCGATCAAGTTAAACGACAATCAAGTTGAGGTAATACCCACTGTAAGTAAATCACAGAACACTTCTTCTACTACTGTTCCTAAAAATAGTGTAGAAAGTGATGAATTGCTTGCCTCATATATTGCTCGTTTAGAACGTTTAGAGGATCTTGAGAAAGATAGGACTACTACTTGCTTTAACAATAATGAATCTAGTAGTAGTGTTCCTAAAATTAATACTAGTGGGGGAGTTTTTCCTAGCTTGTCACCCATACCTAATGTTAATACTGAAAAATACATGTATGGTATGCCACCTGAGTTTGCCATTGGTCAATCCCTGCCGTTCCAACCGACCGGGCCGAACACGGCCAAACCGGTCAGACCGGATCAGGGAACCGGTCAGACCGGTCTGATCAATGCGCTTGAATTAGTGCATGAGCAACCTTTGCCACTTTCTATTTTACCTGATCCAATGGTTTATGCTCACACTAATACTTTGGGTACTGCTAAGCCTCAATTTAGTACAACAATTAACACATCTGCTCAAAGAAACGTTATACCTGATGATGTGTTTGAAAGTTATAGGCTAGCTCAAGCTAAGATTGCTCCCTACTTAAATAAGATGAATTTGGAGAATATGCAACCACAACAGCCAAATAATCCTAACTGGGCTGAATTTAACAAATTTAGAGAAGATTTGGCTAATGTGGTAAAAACTAAACTTGGTGTCGATATTGGTAACACAAATTTGTATCAAAAACCATATGATGCCGAGTTTGATAATTTTCCTCTTCCACGTGGTTGGCGTATGCCTGATTTGATTAAATTTAGTGGAGATGATGACCGAACCACGTGGGAACATATTAGTCAATACATAGCTCAACTGGGGGAAGCGGGTGCTTATAATGCTCTTAAAGTGCGTTTATTTTCTTTATCATTGACTGGCACCGCTTTTGCTTGGTTTTCTTCACTTGCTCCTGGTTCTATTATATCTTGGGATATGTTAGAGCGTAAATTTCATGACCACTTTTATAGTGGGAGCTTGCAATTGAAATTGACAGATTTGACATCGGTTAGACAAAGTAGAGATGAAAATGTTTCTGCTTACATTAAGAGATTTAAAGAAACCAAAAACCGTTGTTTCAATTTGTCAATCACTGATATGGACCTTGCTGATATTTGCTTAAAGGGTTTAAGGTCGTCCATAAGAGATAGAATAGAGGGTTCTGATTTTCTTTCGGTTGCACAAGTTCAAGTTAGAGCTTTAATTGTTGAAAACCGAATGAATAAAGAAAAAGAAAGAGATACTTCTAGATCACGTCGTTCCAATGTTCATATGATTGATTATGAGTCTGATGATTCAAGTGATAGTGATAAAGAAGTACTTGCTGCTGAATTTGTGTGGCCCTCCAAAGAAAAAACTTATTCTTGTACATCACTTAAGCCGGTTAGCAAAGGTCGGCGAGAAGAGGTTAAGTTTACATTTGATGTTTCCAAGTGTGATCGTATTTTTGACGAATTGCTTAAATCTGGAAATATCAAATTATCTCATAAATTGCCTCCACTTGAAGAATTGAAAAGGCGTGCATATTGCAAGTTTCATAATACTTATTCTCATGCCACTAATGATTGCAGTGTGTTTCGTCGACAGGTTCAATCGGCCATAAATGAAGGTCGTTTGACATTTCATGAGATGCAAGTGGACAAAACTCCTTTCCCTGTCAATACTATGGATTTACAACAGCCTAAGGTCTTGGTTCGGCCGCATCAAGCCGAAGCAACCAAAGGAAAGAATGTTGTGATTGGTGAAGTAAAATCTGATTTGAGGGGAAAAGAGTTGATTCGAGAAGTTGCATGTGAGACAACTCCAGATGGCAGGGAGACTTTCAAGGTTACTGTAAGAGCCTCTGAACATAGGGGGCAAGGGTCAACCGTTTTCACCGAGCAGAGACCGTTTGAGCCTGTACAGGACAAACCGGTCAGACCGGTTAGGGAAGGCGGTCAGACCGGTTTCCCCCAGGGTCGTCCAAAGATGATTAAACCAAGCCGTCCGGAGATTGGAAACTGGAAGCTCAATGTTGCGAAGAATCAGGGGAGTACTCTTAGGCCAAAGGTCACCTTTGATATGCTATTTGACAAGTACTCCAAGCAAAAGGCCGTTACAAGTGATCGGCCGGTAAAAAAGAGAATGAGAGTGTCTCCACATTAAGAAGAATATTCTCAGCCAAAGAGAAATTTTGTGCCACAATGGGAGGCATCAAGTTCGTATTCACCTCGTCCAATTTATGACGATAATGGAGTGATGTGGGTGCCGTATCAACAGCCTTTCCAACATGGATGGGAAGGACCCCAAAGGCCGGCATTGGATAGGATTTCGAGGCATAGACAGGACCGTTTGGCATCTTGCCAATCTGGTCAGGGTCGCCAGACCCAACCGGTCAGACCGGTTTCACAAACCGGTCAGACCGGTTTCCCTGGGAAATCGGCAACACCTCATATGAAGCAAGTTTACAAGCCAAAGCAAAGGGAGGAGGTGCATAAGATGGATATTGACCCAGAGAGGACTACAAATCAAGATGTTATTCAGATTGGGTTGATGAACGTTCCCATTGGAGACGGTGGCAAAGGACCGATTGTCATAGACAATAAGGTTGAGACACCTATTCAGAAGGGATCTGTTTCTGATAGTGATCATGAGGCCAGTGGAAGTAGTTCTAACTCCAAATACTTTTTGCCAAGATGGTGCCCTCACGGTTTATCTCGTACTCAAAGGAGCAAGCTTCAGCGTTTGAGATTTCAGGAGATGAAGGAGAAAGAGCTAGAGAAGCAGAGAGACGAAGCATTCAACAAGTACAGGCCCATGATTCCACAAGGAAAAGAGTGGAGAGCCAAGACCAGCTTCCTGATAGAACCGGTCAGACCGGTTGGGGAGTCGGTCAGACCGGTTGAACCGGTCAGACCGGTTGCTGAAAGCGGTCAGACCGCTTTGCACGACGCGCCACCCAGTTTTTCTTCTCCTACTCCTTTGGTTTGTGATGGCAAGTTATCATCGGTATCCACTTCAGAGGACGATGAAGAGCTTGTTGATTATGGTTCTTCTCTTGAGCATATGAATTTTGAGCTTAATGTAATTCACATGTCTATGGATGGTTATATATTGTCAGAGGAAAGCATCGCTCAACTCGATTTTGGGCCAAAGGAAGCTATTTTCCAGAAGCCTAAAGCTACTGAAAGTCATCTGAAGGCTTTGTACATGAATGGTCATATCAATGGGAAGTCTATCTCTCGCATGCTAGTGGATGGAGGAGCGATAGTTAATTTGATGCCGTATTTTCTGTTCAAGAAGCTGGGAGGTTCAGATGAAGAATTGATCAAGACCAACATGACCATCAGCGGCGTTGGAGGAGGTGAACCTATGGGCGCCAAGGGAGTTGCTTCCATGGAGCTCACTATTGGAAGCAAGACTTTGGCTACTGCATTCTTCGTCGCTGAGACACAAGGTAACTACAGTTTAATCCTTGGTCGTGATTGGATTCATGCAAACCAATGTGTGCCTTCTACTTTGCATCAATTTTTAATTCAATGGATAGATGATGAAGTAGAAGTCGTTCATGGAGATACATCGGCTTGTGTTGCAGTGGCCGATAGTTCTTCTTTGGATGATCATGAAAATCTTAAGTGTTTGTCTGGTTTAGATTTATCTAATTGTGAGATCATTGGTTGCACCAAGGATGGCTTTGCTACTGCTGTTATGAGGCCGATCGGAGATCTGGCTATACCATCTCTTATGATTTGATGGATCCGAATCTAGAATGGTTACAGCAGAGGCGTGAGCACTATCGGGCGCATAAGAACGATATGTGTGAGGCCATTGAAGATTTTGATAATTTAAGCAAGTTAGGACAAGGGTTTACGTCGGCTGATCCTCTAGAGGAGGTAGATATTGGTGATGGTACTGTACCTAGGCCGACATTTGTAAACAAAAATCTTGATCCTTTGTTTAAATCTGAATTAATAAAGTTATTAAAAGAATACGTTGATTGTTTTGCATGGAGTTACAATGAAATGCCTGGTTTAAGTCGTAATTTAGTTGAGCATCGTTTACCCATTAAACCTGGTTTTAAGCCTTTTAAACAATCTCGCAGAAACTTTAATCCTGATATTTATGACCGAGTGAAAGAAGAAATCAATCGGTTACTAGATGCTAAATTTATTAGGCCTTGTCGATATGCTAATTGGATCACTAATATTGTGCCTGTTGAAAAGAAAGGAACAAAAAAGCTTCGTGTTTGCATTGATTTTAGAGATCTTAATAGAGCTACTCCTAAAGATGAATATCCTATGCCTATAGCCGATTTTCTTGTTAATGCTGCATCTGGACATAGAATTCTTAGCTTTCTTGATGATAATGCTGGTTATAATCAAATATTTATGGCCGAAGAGGATATAGCCAAAACGGCCTTTCTATGTCCGGGTTTTGTTGGTCTATTTGAGTGGGTAGTGATGACTTTTGGTTTAAAGAATGCTGGTGCCACATATCAAAGGGCTATGAATTTGATTTTTCATGATTTGCTTGGCATTATAGTAGAAGTTTATATCGATGATATTGTTGTCAAATCGGCTGGAGTAGATTCTCATTTGGCTGATTTAAGGCTTGCATTTGAAAGAATGCGTCGATATAAATTGAAAATGAATCCACTCAAATGTGCTTTTGGTGTATCGGCTGGAAAGTTCTTAGGATTTATTGTGCATGAAAAGGGCATAGAGATAGATCCTAAAAAGATTGAAGCTATTAATAATGTGAAGGCCCCTACTTGTAAGAAGGATTTGCAAAGGTTCTTGGGCAAAGTAAATTACTTGAGGAGATTTATTTGTAATTTGTCCGGGAAGGTGAATGCTTTTACTCCTTTACTTTGGTTGAAAAATGACATTAATTTTACTTGGGGGGCAAAACAACAAGAGGCATTTGATGAGATCAAGCAATATTTATCTTCGCCACCCGTTCTTCAAGCGCCTAAGAGTGGGATTTCATTCAAGTTGTATGTGGCGGCGGAAGAAAATGTCATTGGAGGTGTTTTGACTCAAGAGACCGAAGGAAAGGAACATGTGGTTGCATATGAGAGTAGGAGATTGTTAGACGCCGAAACAAGGTACACTTTTATTGAAAAGTTATGTTTATCATTATATCATACTTGTACCAAGTTGAGGCATTATCTTTTACCAAGTACTTGTATAGTAGCATGTCAAACCGACATAATTAAATACATGTTGCATAAACCAATTTTGAGTGGTAGAGTCGGCAAATGGGCTTATGCTTGTTGAATATGATTTACATTGTGAGCCATTAACTTCAATGAAAGGTCAAATAGTGGCCGACTTTATTGTTGGACATAGAGTAGATAAGCAACTTGATTTAAATGTCGGTTATGTTACTTTTACTCCATGGAAGTTGCATTTTGATGGATCGGTTTGCAAAAGTGGTTGTGGTATTGGAATTGTTATTACTTCTCCACATGGGGCTGTTTTTGAAGCACTTAACCGATTAGATCATAAATGCACTAATAACCAAGTCGAGTATGAAGCTTTTCTATTCGGATTGGGAATTTTGCATGACATGGGGGTAAAGCATGTAGAAGCTTATGGTGATTCTTTACTGGTGGTACAACAAGTTTCTAAGGTATGTCAATGTTTAGATGGATTCTTAAATGCATATCTCGATAGATGTTTCGATATTATATCTTGCTTCGATGAGTTTGTGATTCATCATGTACCACGAGAAAGAAATCCAAAGGCGAATGCTCTGGCTCAGCAAGCATCTGGTTATAACGTTCAGAAAAGAAATTTTCAAGAAAAAAGACCGATGTTTTTAGAAGCCGAGTGTTCTGTTCTGGAGGAATCGGTCGCACCGCTTCCTCAAACCGGTCTGACCGGTTCAACCGGTCTGACCGCTTTACAGAACCGGTCTGACCGGTTGCCTGGTGAAAATACTACTTCGGCTGTTGTTTGCAATCAAGACGAAGTGGATGATTGGAGAGGATCTTTGGTTGATTATTTGCAAAATCCTAGCAGTACAGTTGACAGAAAAATCCGACGATGGGCTCTCAAGTTTGTTTTGGATGATGATGAGTTGTATCGTCGAACTATTGATGGTTTTCTTTTAAAATGTTTGGGTCCTGACCAAGCTAGGTTAGCTATGGCAGAGGTTCATGAAGGAATTTGTGGTACTCATCAATCGGCTCCCAAGATGAAGTGGCTCCTTAGGCGAGCTTGTTTCTTTTGGCCCAATATGATAGCCGATTGTTTTAAGTATTACAAAGGATGTGAGGAGTGTCAGAAACATGGGGATATTCAGTTGGTACCTGCGGCATTGATGCATCCAATTATTAAGCCTTGGCCTTTTCGAGGATGGGGTTTAGATTTTGTTGGTAAGATTCATCCTCATTCAACAAAGGGTCATTGTTTTGTGATTGTGGCAACTGATTATTTTACCAAATGGACGGAAGCGGTTCCTTTGAAGAATATGACACATAGAGAGGTGATTGAATTTATTAGAGAAAATATTATACATAGGTTTGGTATTCCACAAACTTTGACTACGGATCAAGGGACTTCATTCATATCCAAAGATGTGCGTGAATTTGTTAATTCCTATGGTATTAAACTTCTCAATTCATCTCCATATTATGCTCAAGCCAATGGTCAAGCGGAATCTAGCAACAAGACTTTGATAAAGCTCATCAAGAAGAAGGTAGAAGATCATCCTAAAAGGTGGCATGAGGTATTATCTGAAGCTTTATGGGCACATCGTATTTCTAAACATGGTGCTACTAAAGTTACTCCGTTTGAGCTTGTGTATGGTCAAGAAGCCGTTTTACCTGTAGAGGTGAATCTTGGCGCATATAGACTTGCAAAGCAAAATAATCTTGATGTTGATACATATTATGCTTTGATGATGGATAATGTTGATGAAGTGACCGACAAGCGTTTGGAAGCTTTAGAAGAAATTGAAAAAGATAAGAGACGAACGGCGAGAGCATACAACAAGAAAGTTAAACTCAAATCCTTTCAAGTAAGTGATTTGGTTTGGAAAACAATTTTGCCTATTGGATTGAAAAGCAACAAGTTTGGCAAATGGTCTCCAAGTTGGGAGGGTCCTTTCAAGGTTGTGAGGGTTTGTTCAGGAAATTCCTACATGGTAGAGACCTTGCAAGGACAGCAGCTGCCTAGAGCTCTCAATGGGAGATACTTGAAGAAATTTTATCCAAGTGTTTGGCAAAGTGCTTAATAGGACATGGCCGATTTATGGTTAAAAATCGTCCTTAGGATAAAATGGCCGGTGAATTCTGTAACATCGACCTTAGCATATTTTCTAGTACATAAAATTTACTAGAAAACAGGGGGGCATATGTTCGCACCCAAAATTGACAGTTGCCTATCAGGTCGAGGGCAACCGGTCAGACCGGTTCTAGGAAGCGGTCAGACCGGTTTCCCTGTAGCCAATCTGGCAACAGCCAAACCGGTCTGACCGGTTTGCCAAAGCGGTCTGACCGGTTTCAGTCCGAGTTAGAGTAGAATTAGGAGTCCTAGTCGGTTCCAAATTGTAAAAGGATTCCTTGCGGGGCAAGACCTCCCCACCCTATAAATATAAAGGGCCGTGGTCGGTTGAGGAGCATCCAATCGATCAAACATTATCTTTTACTTTTTATCTCCAAACCCTAGCTTTTCCAACCCCTTTGCTTTCCTTGTTTGTCTCGACGGCGTTCAAGGAGGTTCTGAGTGGCCTGACCGATCTCAGAGCAACCCTAGGCGCGCCATCTCCGACGGGGTCCCTCCCGAGGTGGTGATCTTAGGTTCATCCCGAAGCTCCCGAGGGAAACCGGTCTGACCGGATCCCTAAACCGGTCTGACCGGTTTGTGTGGTGCTGAGGCGAGTTCGTCGTTTCTTCGTTTGCGCGATACGGCGCTCGTGTGTGTTGACCAGAAAAAGCGTCAACAGTATGATTTGTGGGATCCGTATTTATCAATTGTTTATTCCTTTCCTATCCGCATCTTCGCCCCCCACGTATTCCTGCCGTCGCCGTCGCCGCTGGCCATCACCGCTCCAGCTCGCTAGCCAGCAACCTCGCCGCACGCTCCGCTTCTGGTCGCTCATCGGGCCCGTCCTCGCTGCAGCAGGCCGCATCGCGCCTCCATGCTCGAGCTTGCTGCCTTATCGTGGCTCGCCGCACCCCCCTTCCCTGGTAGAGCTCGCCACCACGTTGAACGACAGTCGCAAGCTCCGTCGACGCCGCTTGCCTGCGCTCCGGTCTGCATCCTGCTCGTCGCCATCCCTCGCACCCGCTAGCCGCAGCACGTACGCTCGCCGCCCCGGCTCCGCTCCACACACCGCGCTGCACGCAGGCTTCGCCGGCGGTTGTGCACTCGTCGGATCGTGCGCCGCCGTGGCTTGCGCGCACTCGCCGCCCTCGACTCCGCTGTGGCGTGCTCCGCTTCTAGCTTGCCGGCGGCTTGCTTTGCCGCCAGCCGCTCGCCTCGCTCACTATCTCTAGCTCGCCGGCGGGCCGTGGCCCACCGCTACCCATCTCGCCTCCGGCCAGAGTGCGGGGAGTGCGGAAGGTTGACGTGCACCACTGAATGCATCTCATCCCCACCTAGGATCTCTCGTGTGGGCCTACCGCCGCGCCTCGTGCTCCGAGCGAGCTGAGCGACCTAGCTCATTCTTTTTTCCGCTTCTCTCACATCCATGTCGACAAAAATCCGACGTCAGCAGGCGACCTCGCCTCCCGTTGGAGAAGGCCTCAGTGGCAATAACTCGACCAACTCACTACTAGCCAAACAGCAAGCTGGTGGCTGATGCTGATTTGTTCTGAGAGAAATGTACTGCTGGCTAGTGGCTGGTGGCTGATTTGTACTGCTGGCTAGTGGCTGGTGGCTGATTTGTTCTGAGAGAAAAGTACTGCTGGCTGGTGGCTGATAAGCCAAACGAACGGGGCGTTATTTACCAACCCAGGATTTTAGATTTGTAGTATAGCCAGGTGATTTAGTTTTACACCAACGGTCTAACAAAACAAAAGGTTTGGCAAACAGTCAGGAAAACAGTCTAACAAAAGTTGATAAGCACAAAAATAGCCAAATATGTATTAATATGGTACAACAAATCTCAGTTTATTTAAAGGCATAGCAATTAGAACAGTTGTCTTTTGGTTTAAGCTGCAAAGCTTGAATTTATTAAGAAAATCATGGCCATTAGTTGTGTGTCTCCTTTACTAGGTTGTTTACTGATTAAGACTTATTACATGAGGTTACTGCAAGGCCTCGTAAATAGGAATACCAGACTCGGTGGTTTTCCTTTGTTTTTCTCATTATCTTGATTAGCTTGGACCTGAATCTACAAAGCTTATTATTCTTTTTTATTGAAAGGGAGGGGGGGGGGGGTGTTGTGTAGTGCTCTTATAAGACACTGGAAACTTCAGCACAAGAACCAGCATGCAATACCAATACCATTCTGTGCAGTAGCTAGGAATAGGATACAATACAAATGGATGGTAGCGTAGTAACTACTCTACGGAAGCGGCAGCTCTCCGTCCGCGTCTCGGACCCTGGAGGGGATTCCGGCAGCAGCATCATGGCATCATCCACGCCGCCGACCCCGGCGCAGGAGCCCTTCAGCCCCACGTCTCGGCTCGTCAAGGACTTGTACATCGTCGCCGTGCTGGGGTCCGGCAAGCCCATCGACCTCGCCGCCGTACGCGACGGCCTTCTCCGCACCGTCGCCCGCCACCCCCGCTTCTGCTCCGTCCAGTCCACCGACGGCGGCGCGGCGCGGTGGGTGCGAAAGGCGGTGAACGTCGACGACCACGTCGTCGTCCCTCGCCTCGACGCCGGCGCCGTCGCGGCCGACCCGGAGCGCGCCGTGGAGGACTACGTGGCGTCGCTGTCGACGCTGCCCATGGACGCCTCCCGGCCGCTGTGGGAGGTCCACGTCCTCAACTTCCCGACCTCCGCCGCCATCGCCGCCACCGCCGTCTTCCGTTGCGACCACTCGCTCGGCGACGGCACGTCGATGATCGCGCTCGTTCTCGCGTCCGCGCGGAGCGCCGCCACCCCGGGGGCGCTGCCTGCCATGCCGCCGCCCGGGCGGCGGCGCACGGGGCAGGTCTACGCCCGGCCGCGGCCGCCGCCATCGGCCGGCGTCATGGCGCTCGCCGTGTGGGCGTGGTCCTGCGTCGTGCTCGCGTGGAACACAGTGGTGGACGTGGCGGGCTTCCTTGCGACCCTGCTGTTCTTGAGCGACCCGCCCACGCCGTTCAAGCAGCAGGTGGTCTATCACGGGGAGGTGGTGAGGGCCAGGCGCCTGGTGCACGCTGGACTCAGCCTTGATGACATCAAGTACATCAAGAACACCATGAACTGCGTAAGTCATAGTCAAATATATATGATGCCTATATATGCAACTTTTTTGGTGAACGAAATATGAGCTATAACTGGTACTGCTGTTTTTCTTTCAATAGCATGGACCGAGATCGAAATGGTAAATAAAATTGTTTGAAACACCTGATGAAACACAAAAACGAACTGATCTCATCAATGTCTACAGTGATTTTAAACTAAGACAACATCTCATGTGATTTTAACGGTAAAGGAAATGATCCGTTGTGTCCAGACGCGCGGCACGGAACAAGACAACATGTTATGTCACGTGATTTTAAAGAGTAAAATGCATAAGCGGTCCTTAAACTTGTATCAGAGTATCATTTAGGTCATTGAACACTCAAAATACATTTTTATGTCACTAAATTTGACCCCATGTGTCATCTGGATCCCTAAACTCTCAAAATGTATTTTTAGTCCTCGAACTTGTGCAGGGGTGTCATTCAGGTCCATAAATTTTTAAGATATATTTCCATAAACTCGTCATGGGTATCATCATGATCCCAAACACGCGAGAAGATGAGAACTCTATCTTATTCTCACACTATATATCTCTTTTTTTTTCGCTGCATTCTGAGAGTTTAGGGACCCGGATAGCACACTGGGACAAGTTCGAAGACTTAAAAATAAGTTTAGGGATCTAAAAATGCATTTTGAGAGTTTGGAGATCTAAATGAAACTACATAATAAGTTTAGGGACCGGTGGTGTATTTTACTTGATTTTAAACTAAGTAAACAGTAAATGAGACAGAGTGGGAAGACACATGGGCTCATGGTTTCATCTTGTTCGACTTGCTATAGTGCCGTTCTTCGAGACAGATATATATAGAAGCTAAAAGTTACAACAGAGATGATGAACTTTTTCAAAATTATTCTTTTTGCAGACAGTGAGCGACGTGCTGGTTGGGGTAACTTCTGCCGCTCTCTCGAGGTATTACTTTCGGAAAATCGGTGAGTGCTCGTACTATAATATACAGTCATACGGATCAGTATATATACATTTTTCTATACCTGCTCTTGTGTATCTGACACTCTTGTATTATTTTTACATAACTCAACCGTCCCTTCAGGTGATTCTGACACAAATAAGAACATCTGCTTCCGATCACTCGTCCCTGTAAACATAAGATCGGTGCCAGGCCTGCAGGTGAGAACCAGTTGACAATTTTGCTTCATATATATTGATATTGGTTCAGTTCACACATGGATGTCTATGAAATGAAAACGGGATGAGATGTTGCATGTTCATTCCAAAATATGCATTATTGCTGATGTCGTCCTTGTTTGCAACATCTTAATCAGGCACTAGCTGACATGATGGATTCAAGCAAAGGCAAAGATGTAGCATGGGGGATTCGGCTGGGCTTCATCCTTCTGCCCTTGCACATGGCCTTGCACAATGACCCCCTAGAATACATTCGCAAGGCCAAGAAGACGGCGGACAGGAAAAAGTGCTCGTTGGAAGTAATCTTCACGAATGCGGTCGTTGAAATGACCACCAAAATTCTTGGTCTTAAGGTATACTCCCTCCGTCCCATAAAAAGTGCAGTTCTGAGAATCAAACAAAAAATCCATAAAAGAATGCAATTTTGTGGTAATAAACTGTCTCATTTCTTAAATTCTTGGTCTTAAGGTATACTCCCTCCGTCCCATAAAAAGTGCAGTTCTGAGAATCAAACAAAAAATCCATAAAAGAATGCAATTTTGTAGTAATAAATTGTCTCATTTCTTAAAATAGATAGTTATCTGTATGCACCAATAATCTCCATGTCTAAATTGGTTGGATTGAGATAATTATTAAAGGTAGCATGGTCTTTTGTCAACGATACTAATCTATCTAAAAACCAGAGTTACATTTTTCATAGGACGGGGGTGTATATGATGACTCGAAGATGTATTCCTTTCCTTGTTTCCATTTGTTAGAGGTGATCACGATCAAATTATATACTATTTTTGTAGGAAAAGGGTAAAAAAAATCTGTCGGTAGCAGAAGTTCCATGCTCTTTTCTCTGTTCCAACAGGAACCACTTATTATGTTTAAAGTAAATTGAGCACAATAAGCAGTTCCTTGTTTCGGTTTGATGTTTCTTACAAACTGCAAATAAAACCAGGCAGCGGCTGTTGTCTTCGGACGCATGCTCAGTCATACTACCATATCGATCTCAAGTATGATGGGACCAATCGAGAAGATAGAGCTTTTTGGGCATCCAGTTGTCTTCATTGCCCCCACAACCTTTGGTGTGCCAGAAGTAAGTTCTGTTTATTTAGAAGTACTCATCAGAGAAAAATGAACAAAGTAATATTAGAAAAAATGCACCAAGACATGAAGATGTATAAAAGTGATGTAGAAACTAAAACAATTCTAAAAGGAATTTATAAGAAATGGATTTTATATATCTTAGTTTTGTTTAAAGGTCTGAACAAGGGTAAGGAAGTGGAGAAAATTACAATTTTGGTACACGAAACGTTGCGCTTCGCAGTTTTGTCATTCCTAACATCGTCTTCGTAAAAATAGGCCTCGAAATGTTGTCATCTTGTTTTTCATGCCATTAGGTATATTTTTCTTTTTTTAATTAAAATACATGTATTTTCTATCTAAAGGGACAATTTTACTCCTCTACTCTTTTTTCTTGGTATCGAGACGCACCGTTCGCATTCTCCCCATCGAACCCTATACGCGATGGACTCCTCGTCCTTCTTGTCCCCTGCTCTTCCTCATCGCTGCTCGAGGAAGCCTCACTCGACTCTCTTCGTCGTCGCTACTCTCCGACTCTTCCTCGCTGCTTTCCTGCTCCTCCTTGCTGCCTGGCACCGCGGTATTCATCTCAACATCAGCGGGTGCGGCACCCATCTCCACCGCAACCGCTCCCTCTGAGACGTCCTCTCTCACGGCCAAATCACCAATCCGAAAACGAAGGTGAACTGTTGCTGCGGCTGCGACCAGAACAAGAACACAGGACACGGGACACAGAGCAACACGTCGAGGAGCAATCTGTGAAAGCTCCAGCACACCTGCTCTAGATCGAACGAACAGAGCACGAGCAGCTTCTGGGTGAGATGAACTGACCCAACCAAAGTACCGGATGCTTCCAGCTCAGATCAAACAAGTGTCCAGTTCAGAGAAAAGAACTGCACTGGAGTGAGCTCCTCGTTTCCCACGAAAGCAGAACAAAGAGCAACCCGAGCTCCACCACGAATTCACAAAAATCGACCAAATCAGCCTTCTCTCCAATTTCGCCAGAAGGTGATCCGGGCCAAGCAGCTCGTCCAATCCGCCGCTCACCAGCTCAGCCTTCTCTCCGATCCCGCCGCCGCAAAAATCTCCGGCCTGGCGGAAAGACCCGTGTATCTGGACGGGCTCCGTCTTCACACCAAACTCGCAGCTATTGAGCGCCGCCGAACCGTGGGAGACCTCTCCAGCGCTGTCGTCGCAGGCCGCCGCCGGCGGCGACGGCTCCGGCGGGTGCGGAGCCACCGCCTCCTCGGTGGGTCCGAGGTCCTTGGTCGGGCTCCCCAGCTCGCCCGACATGGCTGGGTCGAAATCCACGAGCCACTCCTGGACGGGGTCAAATACATGGATTTTAATCAGAAAAATAAAAAATACATCTAATGGCATAAAAAATAAGAGGACGTTTGGAGACTCATTTTTACGAAGACGATGTTAAAAATGATAAAACTGCGAAGCGTAACGTTTTGAATACCAAAATTACAATTTTCTCAAGTAAGTGAGGCGGCCGTTATTACTTACACATGCATCAGGCACCTCCATTGATAGTTTTGGATTCGTACTTGTGTTGTCGTATCTTTTTATTGAAGAACCTTTATTAAATTCTAAGGGCATTAGATCAAGTAGATATAATGTCTTGGAACACTTCCGACCTCTGCATATCTAGATAGGCACAGCCTAAAAGAAAGACAAAACCCAAAAACTCTAATGACCATTAATCCGTAGACTAGACCATCACCCATGAGCCAGGATAAAAAAAAAATCCTTGGCCACCTGCGCCAAATATGCTGCAGTATCCAAGTCCTCTGAAGTTGTCTTTTGTAGTATAGCCAACGTACAGAGATGTGGTTGTATATATGACTTTTCAATCTTACATACATGTGGTTTGAATCGGGAGTTGCGGATCACAACCATTATAAATTTTCCGTGAAAATTTATTTCATAATATTATTTTTTTTCTCATGGATTATGAATACTATAATCTTTCTTTTAATAAGTGTTGCGATGTCTAAATGGCTGAGTTTTGGTAAGAGTACATTGCTATTGCTATAACCAGCAGCTATTTGCTCCTCTTCCAACATAAAAGATGTGAAACAGTCATAAGAAATTAGTCAACAGCCAGAAAATAGCTCTGGTTCTATTTGCTTGAAGATTTACTGATGAAGACGAAGTAAACCAGTAAAGTTGTGGATTTTATCTAATTCCTTGGCTTGTTTGCTTGTAGGCTCTATGCTTGAACTTCCAGAGTTACATGAACACTGTAAGGGTAATCCTAGCAGTCGATGACACGGTAATTCCAGATTATCATATCCTTTTGAATGACTTCACTGCGTCCCTCAAGCTCATCCGAGACGCGGCTTCAAAAGAATAAGCGAAGGACCGAACCATCCAATATAATTTTATTGTACCTGATGTAGGCCCGATCTTGCTAAGAAGCATCAATATAATGGAGTGGAGAACGCATAGACTCACATCCCCAGAAGGCGGGAGTATAAGTTTCCCCACTGCCAAAATGGAGTAACTGTGTAATCCAAACCATTATGTTAGAATGTGTATCCCACTCATAATTTGAAAATTTTTAAATTTCTGAAAATTGTATCACTCGACACTGAGTTGCATAAAAAGTATCTTCGATGTATCACAGTTGATTCCATTCATGGTAACATTTTTGAGTTGGTCGATTTGAGGGATGTGCTATAGATGCGTGTTGGCCGAGGTGTGAAGAGAATTTTGAAAGAGTGTGGAGCATTCTTTTGTGATTATTGAGTTTCCAGTGAACCTGTACACCTTTTGTTTTCAACTACATGTAAATTATTACTAATATTTATTTATGCTGTAGCAAAGTGCCCATGTTGATAGGAGAGCCGAAATGTGGTTTGGGATCTCAGAATCACCTTGTGAGGGCCACACAGATCTCAATACGGTATCAGAACTGAGTAATAGAACTCAATACAGTATTAGAACTGAGTATAACTTAGTTGGTAGAAGCCATATTCTGTAACTGGTTCATCCTGATAGGGGTGGGCATTTTTTCACTGAACCGAACTAGTAAATCAGAATTCTTGGTTTCTTCGACGATCCATATTCATTGTGGTTTTTTCTGCAATGTCATGAATTGTGAGTCCCAGTTATTCCTAGTGCTCCTTTCAAAGGGCCAGAGATGTTTGAGATGTACAAACATTGCTTTCCGACCGCAAGCAATTTGCTACAATGCCATGAAGTATTTTGCCATTTTATTTGACAGTGGTATATCGGCAATCTTCTCAAAATTTTACCAATTGGTTTCCACTCGCACACAATCAGAGCTTGACGAATTTGAAATGTTATTCAAAAACAGAAGGAAAAAAACCAGACTTCTGCCACCCCCAAACTCGGCTTGGTGGCAATCTTTTCCAGCATAACCTGAGCTCACCTTCTGAAGCCACTCCAGACGATTAGGACTCAGGCATTGCCACTTCGCCAGGGCACTGAATCCTTTTGCATAATTGCGACAACTATATTACACTTAATTAACAGGGGAACAACTGGCCCAAAGCAAAACAACTGGCCCAAAATTGCTAATTTCTTAACCTCATTCAAAGCATGCTTTAACAAGGTTATATTAGTATATTTAGAAATACATCTCTATCACATACAATACAATTAAACTCGTAGAGACATCTACTCAGCAGGTGGAAGTGCTTTTGTGATGTCTCTCTCAGACACAGCACCATAAAAACATATCCTCGTGTTCCCTTCTCGGATCTTTGGATCTAGGTAGCCCTTGTACAAGTCCCAGAACTCATTACTGCATGGTAATTCATACAAAAAGATTAGTATGTGACATTGTATAAATTTCTGGGAGCTAAATTCTGCTGAAAATTAGCTACCTGACTTGTGGTAGTGAAAACAAGTTGAAGGACTTCGCATCTTTCTGCATGTCCAGGACCACTAGTTTCAAGCGTGACAAGGACAAAGCTTCCATGTCAATTAGTTTCATGATCCTGCACAAAGAGTGAACGATAAGGGGCAATAGGAGGTGGAACTACCATGAGAAGCACGCCATAATTGTTGCTACTAGAAATATATAAAGTTACACTGCACTTAGGCTAGAACAGAATGCATCAACCTTACAACGCAGGTCACTGTAGTGGACACCTAAGAAATGTAGATCTATTTACCCTTTAGAACTTGAAACATACCATACCCTTTTTAATTCTGATACAAGCCAATCGATGAGCTGCGCCTAGGCAGGGTAAAAAGGGTTAACCGTGTGCATTGTTTACATGACATAAGGGTTCCAGACAACTTCCACAGTCGTCGCTCATTTTGACTTTGCCCTGCCTGCCTCTTTTTTGCTTTGCCTTCTGCCTCTTTTTGGACTTGCCCTCTGCCCTGCATTTGCCTTCCCAGGAGCAGTCTGCAATTTCTGCTTCTTTGCCTGAGAATCCTTAACTGCCTCCCTCTTCTCCATAAAATTCCTTGCGACACCCGCCTGCAAGAACGCAACAAAAGTAAAACACTTGTACAAATGTAGACAAAAAGATGAATAGTTAAAAAAGGCCTTACCGGCATATTGTTAAGTGGCTAACTAGACTCCTTGCTCTGCGGCTGAGGGAACTCCTTGGGCAGGGGCACTTCGTTTAATTTGTGGTATACAAGGTAACACACAACCGTACCTTTATAGTATGCAGGGTCAAGATTCATCGCTAGCCAATCCCGTGTACCAGAGAAGTACTCCATAAATAATAAGGCCAATAGATTGCCATCAGATATCTTATCCATTTGAGAAGACCAATGAACATGACAATTCCTTCTGTGGCAGCATAGCTTCTTGCCTATGGCAGATTCTAGTTTGTCAAAGATGGACATGCAAATGTCATCGCCTTCAGACCAGGATTCACTACAATTGTTGCAGCTTAGAAACTCAAACTTTTTGTGAATGGAATTGTAACAAAAGACAAACTTAAGGTCATCACCGGCGATCATGGGGATAAATATCTGTAAAAACAAATTTGTTAACATCCATACACAGATATTCATACACATAGACACATGTGGAAGACAGGGGCGTAGCCAGGATTTCACCATTGGGGTGGGGGGGGGGGGTTGTTGGGCATATGGATAAATAATTTTTTTAGCAATTCTAGTTTGTTTGATTTTGGAGCTTGTGTTTCAACCTGCCCGACAACTTGATCATTTTTTTTGAGGGCTCGACAATGATCATTGTTGACATTGAATTTTAACAGTTTGGGGAAAAAACATCATGCAATCTGTGAACAAAAAGAACGTAGCAGCTAGCAGGACAATGTCAATTTTAGTTATGCCCTACCAGCCCTCCTCACGAGATCAAAGCAGCAGGAACAATCAGGCATGTAATAAAATAGAGAGGTCTATGGGGAAGACACTTACAAGCAGGATGGGTTTAGACATCTTGGCTGGTAAGTGTCTTCCCCATAGACCTCTCTATTTTATTACATGCCTGATTGTTCCTGCTGCTTTGATCTCGTGAGGAGGGCTGGTAGGGCATAACTAAAATTGACATTATCCTGCTAGCTGCTCCGTTCTTTTTTTTCACAGATTGCATGATGTTTTTTCCCCCAAACTGTTAAAATTCAATGTCAACAATGATCATTGTCGAGCCATCAAAAAAAATGATCAAGTTGTCGGGAAGGTTGAAACACAAGCTCCAAAATCAAACAAACTAGAATTACTAAAAAAATTATTTATCCATATGCCCCAACCCCCCCCCCCCCCCATGGTGAAATTCCTGGCTACGCCCCTGTCTTCCACATGTGTCTATGTGTATGGATATCTGTGTATGGTGGTTAACAAATTTGTTTTTACATATATTTATCCCCTTGATCGCCGGTGATGACCTTAAGTTTGTCTTTCGTTACAATTCCATTCACAAAAAGTTTGAGTTTCTAAGCTGCAACAATTGTAGTGAATCCTGGTCTGAAGGCGATGACATTTGCATGGCCATCTTTGACAAACTAGAATCTGCCGTAGGCAAGAAGCTATGCTGCCACAGAAGGAATTGTCATGTTCATTGGTCTTCTCAAATGGATAAAATATCTGATGGCAATCTATTGGCCTTATTATTTATGGAGTACTTCTCTGGTACACGGGATTGGCTAGCGATGAACCTTGACCCTGCATACTATAAAGGTACGGTTGTGCGTTACCTTGTATACCACAAATTAAACGAAGTGCCCCTGCCCAAGGAGTTCCCTCAGCCGCAGCGCAAGGAGTCTAGTGAGCCACTTAACAATATGCCGGTAAGGCCTTTTTTAACTATTCATCTTTTTGTCTATATTTGTACATTTGTACAAGTGTTTTACTTTTGTTGCGTTCTTGCAGGCGGGTGCCGCAAGGAATTTTATGGAGAAGAGGGAGGCAGTTAAGGATTCTCAGGCAAATGAGGCAAAGAAGCAGAAATTGCAGACTGCTCCTGGGAAGGCAAATGCAGGGCAGAGGGCAAGTCCAAAACGAGGCAGAAGGCAAAGCAAAAAAGAGGCAGGCAGGGCAAAGTCAAAATGAGCGACGACTGTGGTTAAGCCCCAAGTGTGGGAGCTGGCTGGAACCTGGTTAAGCCCCAATGTGGTGTTCTCTGAATCTCATTATGTGGTGTGCTCTGAATCTCATTTACCCTGTTTACCCTCCCATTTACCCTGTTTACCCTTTTTACCCTACCTAGGCGCAGCTCATCGATTGGCTTGTATCAGAATTAAAAAGGGCATGGTATGTTTCAAGTTCTAAAGGGGCGGCTGTGCGTCCCTCCGGCTTCGCCTCTCCTGCCCGAGCTCCTGGCGGCCGTCCATGAGGAGGGTCACGAAGGCGTCCAGCGAACGTTGCACCAGCTGCGACAGGATTTTCATTTTCCTAACATGAAACAGCTTGTGCAGGACTTTGTGCGCGCATGCCCGACGTGCCAGCGCTACAAGTCGGAGCATCTGCATCCGGCCGATCTGCAACTTCCACTGCCCGTGCCGCAAGGGGTTTGGACAGACATTGCCGGACTTCGTCGAGGCCCTCCCTAAAGTCCGTGGCAAGTCAGTCATCTTGACGGTGGTGGACAGGTTCAGCAAGTACTGTCACTTCATCCCCCTGGCGCACCCCTACTCCGCCGAGACCGTGGCCCAAGCGTTCTTCGCCGACATCTTCCGCCTTCACGGCGTGCCGCAGTCCATGGTGTCGGACCGTGACCCGGTCTTCACCTCCAAGTTCTGGTGCGAACCGATGAGGCTGGTGGGCACCAAGCTGCACATGACCACCGCCTTCCACCCCCAGTCCGATGGGCAGTCGGAGTCCGCAAATCGCGTCATCATCGTGTACCTGCGCTGCCTCACAGGGGATCGGCCAAGGCAGTGGCTCCAGTGGCTGCCGTGGGCAGAGTACGTCTTCAACACCGCCTACCAGACGTCACTGCGGGACACGCCATTCCGCGTCGTCTATGGACGCGATCCGCCAACCATTCGCTCCTATGAACCGGGGGAGACACGGGTGGCCGCGGTTGCCAAGATCATGGAGGAATTGGATGAGTTCCTCGCTGACATCCGCGTCCGGCTCGAGCAGGCGCAGGCAGTCCAGAAGCGCCACTATGACAAGGTTCACCGCCGAGTCACGTATCAAGTGGGCGACTGGGCTCTCCTTCGTTTCAGACAGCGCCCGACGTCGTCTCTGCCTCAGGCACGTCCGGCAAGCTGAAGCCGCGCTTCTACGGCCCGTACCGCGTCACCGAGCACATCAACGACGTCGCGGTTCGCCTCGCTTTGCCACCCCAAGCCCGCCTACATGACTTTTTCCACGTTCGGCTCCTCAAGAAGTTCCAGGGCGTTCCTCCGGCTACAGCACCGCCCCTGCCTCCCGTTCATCACGGCGCGGTCTCCCCAGAGCCAGAGCGGGCTGTCAAGTCACGGCTAGCGCGTGGAGTGCACCAGGTGCTGGTGCAGTGGAAGGGTGAGTCGCCGGCCTCTGCAACATGGGAAGACGTTGAGCAATTCCTCGCCAAGTATCCAAGCTTTCAGCTCAGGGACGAGCTGCCTCTCGAGGGGGGGAGAGATGTCATGTGGGGGCGTACGTACTTCAGGCGTCGGCGGGCACGCGACGTGCGGCGCGCGGCAGAACGCGCGGAGGGCACGCGCCAGGACGCGCAAGACGCGATCGGCAGCAGTGGCTAAGATGGAAACTTAGTTAGCCTTCTGTTTTTAGTTCCTAGATAGGTGGAGCATGTTGCTCTGGTTAGTTTGGTCGATGGCCATATATTTACTTGTAACGGACTTTGCGGGGGATAAAGCAAGATCAATTATCCTATCTCTCTCTCCTATCAATGGAACAGTGATTTTCTTATTATAATGGCGGGTAGCTGTCCAGCCGGTTCAAAAAAAAAGGAACAGTGATTGATAAGAAAGACGCTTTTTGTAAACACAAACTTATTAAACTTGAATGGAAATGCATAGAACCCATGTTTTCAGTTCTTGTAACAAAATGATAATCATGCCACCAAGACTAAAGCAGTTGATAATCAGCACAAAGTTTAGGCATTTGCCCATAAAAGCAAAAGCTCAGCAAAATGGAAGGCGTGCAGATGAAAATATTTTTAAAAAACTTGTCCGAGTCTTAAAAAGGCTTTCTTCTCGATAATACGATTATAGTAAAGCAGTAAGCTTCTTTGGAAGAAGCTAACAAGCCAAGCTTCTCGCAGTGGACCGGTTAGAGCGTTGAACTCCGGAAGTCGTTGAAACTCCTGTCCCGACCCGGGTTCGAAGCACGGCACCTTCTTAGAACAAAGCCTAGTGGGAGTCTCCCACCACAGTCGAGTTTTTTTTTTTGGGAAGAATCTAACAAATCAGAGAAAACTCAAAACATTGTCATGAAGTTCAACACGACTAAACAAGTGAAACTGTCTCTAGACATAACAGGGTAAGATAGAATGTGCAAACTGGAATAGCAATTTCATAGAAATACAGCAAAACCAGTAATCCCATACTCTAATGCATAGTAGATTATAAACATTTTGAATGGTTTGAGAACATAAAGTTCTAATCCCAAACCCAACTATGGCTGTGGCCCTAGAAAAAACAAGCAACACTGCCTCCATCCCCAAAAAAACAAAAAAAACGTTCTAGTTGTCCTAAGTAAAAGTTGGCCGAATTTGTAGCGAAAAGTACCAACATTTATGAAACCAAATAGGTATATTACAAAAATACATATAGTATTGGTACTTTTCTGAATAAGCAGTCTTGACTTGGGAAAAGAACTAGAATGACTTAGTTTTTTGGGGACAGATGAAGGGAGTAGGTCAATTCAAGCTTGATATCAATGAGCTGTACCCACTAGGATATTGTGTAGGCAAGCCAGAACCAAATGCCATGTAAGAGAGACTGATGCAATGCTACTATGCAGAGGTGTGCTGGCATAAGGATTCATGCATGAGAGAATATAAGAATATACAGTCAGGCTTTATGAGTGCCAATATACAGTCAGGCTTGATGAGTGCCAAATGATGATAGATATTTCAAAGGGCTAACTTTTAAATGTAGAAATTATCTAAAAAAAATAAAGGTAGAAAAGGGAAAACAGACAACAGATCTAGATACCGAACATTGAAGAGCTATTTTCGAATAGGAAAGAAAATGTTAACTTGTTTGCAACCATACAAAATAGGTGCCCTTTGTGTGAAAAGATACAATAAACATCAATTACTGCCATTGAAACTTGGTTCCAAAAGCTAAATTTTGCTCAATGAGGTGGATCAAATACAATAAAAAAAAGTCAGACAAAAACTGGAACAGTCAAGATTGCTTACCTGCTTGGTGTACCACAGGCAATATTTACTCGAGCATTAAGCATCGCCACCTGCATGCCAAATTTAG
This sequence comes from Echinochloa phyllopogon, assembly GCA_033239725.1. Taxonomy (NCBI): domain Eukaryota; kingdom Viridiplantae; phylum Streptophyta; class Magnoliopsida; order Poales; family Poaceae; genus Echinochloa; species Echinochloa phyllopogon. The sequence goes on from BTCW01000016.1 coordinate 21,239,072, forward strand.
AATTGAGAAAACTAACACCACAGCCAAAATAATAACTATAATTACTGGTGGTGTAAAACAGCACACAGTATGATATTATCATTTGCATTTTTTTCCCACAAAACAGCAAGAGTTTGTATCTTTGAAAGCCCTCAGATGGACAAGTCACATTTCAATTGTCCCAGTGAAATGCCGGATCCAAAGAAATCAATCAAGTCAAAAGTAAAGGAGGAAAATTGTTAGATTTGCAAGAAATGTACTCATCTATGACTGGATTTTGTGCGTGCTTAACAGAGTGATTTCTGCATATAGTAGACAAACAGAACATTTTTTGCTAAAGCAATGTTTATTTTATCAACACAGAGTTGTAAAGTTTAATTAAAGCACTTTATAATTGCCACAGCACTTTGAAGCAATCAATTTAGTACTTTATACAAACAAGATATCTGTACTGCAAGATAACTGAAGTGGTAAAATTAACAATTCAGAAATTGAATTGCTAATACAGAACATTCACAGAAACATTGGACAATGCACGAATATATTTAACATAGAGTGCAGTTATAGTAAGCAGCAGGAACTTTCCATTGCTGAGAAAATACATACATACCTGCTCCTCCACTTTCAAGTGTTTAGCAAAAAGCTTCACTGGGCGGCATTCTTTGGTAAACATTTTTAAGCCCCTACAAATCAAATGTTGATGTTGATTCTCTACAAGAATTAAGAAAAGAAAAACAATGCAGTGCACGTGGCTGTTCTAGCACTTGAAACAACTGATACCTCAGAAGCTCTAAGGATCGCAGAGCGGCCGAGCTGATAACCAGGAGTGCTGGGCTGCCCACACCGATCTCACCTTCCACAACTTGAGCCTCGCAGAGCTCCTCCTTCCACGATGCACCGAATGTCCTCTTCACATGGTCACCAAAGCTCTCCACGTCCTGGGCGCTTCCCTCAGCGAGCGGGACCATGCACCCCTCTACAGAGAACACAGAACAGACCAGGCCTTCAGGTTTTGTCCCTCAAATTTACATACCGAATTGGATTGATTGAATTGAATTCAGCGTGATTGATTGATTGATTGAATTGAATTGAACTCAGCATCATTGATTGAATTGAATTCAGCATGACTGCATGAGGATGAACAGGGTGCATACCTGAGTAGGAGTCGAGCTCAAGGGGGGAGAGGCGCATCTTGGCGGCGCGCTCGAAGCTGCGGAGGAGGAACTCGAGCTGCCGCGCCGGGGGCATTGCGGCCGACAAAAGGACCCCTCCCTCTGCGGCCACATCTCCGGCGGCGGTCTTGTCCGGCACGGCTGATTTCTTGGCGTGCGGGTCCGTTGGCCGCTGCTTCTTCTCCTTATGCGTCGCGTGCTTATGCTTCTCCTTCTTCTTCTTCTTCCCGAACGTCGATTTGGGATCCGAGGGTTTCTTCGCGAGGGTTTTGGACGGCCCGTGCGGCTTCTTGCGCTTGCGGCCGGCGGCCGCGGCGGTCGGTTCCGGCGCCGGCGCCATTTTTGGGGGATTCGGGTTTGGTGGGGCGTGCTGCTGGTTAGGGTTTTAGCGCCGGTGCTGGTTCGGGCCGGATTCTCTGAATGGCAGGCTTTGCTGCGGGAAATAGGCCTGAGGGGAATAGGCCCGGCCCGAGGGGTTTTTTTTTGTTTTTCATTTGCGCTGTATGTTCAGCCCGATAAAAATTCATTCCCACACGAGAAAAACAAAATTAAGAGCAGTATGTATATCATAGTCAGTAGCTACTCCGTAGGTATGAAAAAGTGTATGCAAAATGTCGAATGGTTTGCAGGAACTCACGCATCTTTCTCGACTGAATCCTGGTCGCATTAGCGATCAGGAATTGGAGCCACGTCACAAGAAGAAGATTCACCGTAGGATATAAAATATACGGTAAAGAAAACACTAGCTTTAAGTCACAGCTGTAATAAAATATTTGTTGTTCTAGACTCCTCCCAATATGGAGTAGAAAACGGAAGAAAGAGAAAAAGGTTGCTATCATGTACCGTTATGCTGCGGGAGAGAGCTAATATGCTCTCGTTGGTCACTGACGTCATGTTCGTTTGGCTGGTGGCTACTGATGATTTGTTCTGACAGAAAAGTACTGCTGATTAGTGGCTGGTGGCTGATTTGTTCACTGGCTGGTGTGGGGCGGTTTTAAGGGGTCCCCCTAACCTAAGGGATAATCACCCCGGAAAAACACAGATGAATCGCAACCAAATCCCCGTGGGCCAAAGGAAGACCAGAACACGCCCAAGGCCCACACCACATGACGGCCCAACAGCCGCTCGAGCTCCTCCCATCGAAGGCCCGACGCACGGGTCTCATCTCCGCCTCGCTCACCCCCTCGACCGAAACACTGTACAAACTACGCTTCGCTCGAGGGTATCGACCTCCCTCGAGTGAACACCCCGACTCCGCATCGCTCGAGGCCATCCGTCCAAGCAAAAGGCGCCCGTAGCGACCATCCACCTCACCTGACAGAGGCATTTAATGCCCGGCGTCCCTGCGGGGCGCCAAAGTCAAAAGGCAAATCGCCTCTCATGCCGACTGGCACGACCCGGGGCTCTATGCGGCCAACTCCGACCACTGTGCGGCTGACACCGGTCACTGTGCAAGTACTGCAGCACCCTGTGCGGACAGGCGAGCGTCACCTCGGCGCACGATTCTTGCCATCCTTGTCCGTCCCCCATAACGGAGCCCTCGAGCGAGCATGGGGAAGCCCTCGAATAGGCGTACGGGTGAAGACCGGACACAGGCGTTGGTCGGTGCGGTCGCACGGACAAAAAACCGGGTTACATCCGCCAACTCCGGTCACTGCTCCGCCATCCCCGGCGCTGTGCGTGACCGCGCGACCCTGTACCACCAACTCCTCTCGCCATGCCGGCGTGCGAGGCCCATACCTGACCAGTGCTTAAGGCCCTGGCGCTCCTGTGTCACCAACCTCGGTAAGGATTCCATGACAAGGCCCTCGAAGGACACAAGAGAACCCTCGAACAGGTGTGCAGGCGACGACCGAGCTCGGACACTGATCGGCGTAACCCCTCAAAGACACTTCAGGACAAGCACAGCTACACATACCTTCTACAGGAGCCGACATGCCACCATCTACAAAAGTTGGTAGAGGTTCAGCGATTTGCGCCGGGCTAAAGGATCCGCAGGACGGCCTCCACGTCCGGCGCCATGCTCACCAGTACCTAAAACTGTAGATCTTACTGTACAATGCATGTAACTCTGCCCCTCGTTGAACTATAAAAGGGGGAGGTAGACGCCCGGCCAAGGGCCGGTGGCCAATAGGCGAAAAAACGAGCACACACACAGAGACGGCCAGAGTTCATAACACATCCACTGATCGCGCACGGGACTTGGAGGTATCCACCTCCTCTCCCATCTCACTTGTAAACCCTACTACAAGCACCCCGGTGCGGAGTAATACAGTGCGAGCACCCCCCCCCCTTGTTGGACGTACGGCCCCGCGGCCGGAACCAGGATAAAACCGGTGTCATTGTGTTATCCTTCGTACCGACCATCAGGAGAGTGGGCGCAGCGCATTCATTCTAGTTAGTGTCGGGCAGCCAATCCGGACACCGACAGTGGCGCGCCAGGTAGGGGCTGCACTGTGATCATCCTTTCCACCCACACCTTCTCCCGATGGTGATTCACACCAAGACCTTGCCGCTGTGATTCCTCATGGGGGTCTCTGACCCGCTCCCGGCCAGATTCCAGATTTGGTTCGGGAGCCTGGAGTTCGAGGCATCTAGCAACGGCTACCTCATGCGCCTCCTCCAAAGGAGCGCCAACGTGGAGGCTTCTGCATCACCCCCGCCATCACCCCAGCGCAGAAGACGCTCGAGGCGGTGCGCACGACTAGCGCGCACACAACGGCGTAGAGCGGCTCGAGTATGCTCCCCCCGAGCGGGACCGGGCAGATGAGTCGCAATCTGCACCAATGGGGGAGGCAGCGCCTTCACCAACATCATCCACGACATACCCCCTCGGGAAGAGCACGCCCAAGCCGTTGCGACAACAGGTTGCCACCGTGGCCCACTCATCATCGGTCAGCACCAACATGGACGCGTACGAGGATTTGCCAGGACGATCCCTTGCCAATGGCAAGGGCAAGCCAGAAGCTCATCACCGCGACGACGTTGATTCGGGCCATGCTTGAGCCATCAACCCCGAGCAGGGCCATGGGCTTCACACTATTCTTCCTCGTCTACGGAGCTGAGGCCATCCTCCCCACCGACTTGGAATACGGGTCCCCGAGGCTAAGAGCTTAACAAGAGGATCAAAACCAGCAAGCCCGCGAGGACTCGCTGGACTGCATGGATGAGGCCCGCGATGTGGCACTCCTACACTCAGCAAGGTACCAACAATCCCTCTGGCGGTACCAAGCGCAGAAGGTTCGACGTCGAGACCTTAACAAAGGAGACCTGGTGCTAAGGCTTCGACAAGACAATCGAAAACACCACAAGCTCACGCCGCCGTGTGAAGGACCCTACCTCATCGCAGAGGTACTGAAACCTGGCACGTACAAGCTCACGAACAAGAAGGGCGAAGTCTTTCCTAACGCCTGGAACATACAAAAGCTATGTCGCTTCTATCCATGAGCTTCCAAGTTCACTTGTACATATATAAATTTTGCAGCAATTAATAAAGAAAGTTCACGAACAGGAGGACTCGTCTTTACCCTCGGTAAAGCCAAGTCCCCCTCGGGGGCTACATCGGGGGGCCACCCCCCTGTCGTCCCATTTTTTCGCAAACCTTTTTTCCAAAATGTTAACGCTTTACGCTTCCAACGCTTAGAAAGAAAGACACTGGGCGTGAACTAACTAACGCCGAGGCTGGCCGAGTCGTGGGACTGCCTATGCCTCCGAGAGGATATGGCATCCCCCTCACCGCTTTGCGCCTAAGTTATTCACGAATACAACCTTCCCGGCCGAGATCTCTCTAAGTCACAAGGAATATGTGATAACATATAAAACAAGATTGCCAATAATTGTTTACATTATTTTTCATGAATTTGTGCATTACCAATCAAAACGTAATCTAGATAAACTTGGGCCTACACGCCCGAGCCTCTCAGGGCGCGTCTTCTCCGTCTCGGGAGCCAGCTGCTGTGGCGTCGTCCCCCTCGTCCGCCTCGGGAAAGAGGTCACCCTCGAAAAACTAGGCGAGTGTCGCAGCAGTGCCCTCGGCGGCGGCATCAGCCCCCTCGACGACGGCCACCGCTGCATCATCATCGAGGTCCTCAACGACGATGTAGCCCGCGGCCAACGCCTCGAGGTCAATGAGGAAGTGCGTCGAGATGACGCCTTGATGGGGAATAGGGTTCCCGATTTTCCGTCAGGCGATGGATAACTCGTTTGGGGCGGAACGCAACACACCGATCCGGCTTCAAGTCAGCAACTCGAACCCTGCAATCTTAGCACCCTGACTCCTCTGGTTATCAACCATGTCACAACCCGATTGACCTCGCCAAGAAGGCTAATCCCTGCCTGCGAAATGAAGAACACATGCAAGAACTCAAAAGAAGCAGCTCTCAATATGAAGTGACACTGCAGATGTATGATTAAGATCAAAAGTTGGGGTTCTACAAACCGATAACGGCGAAACTATTCTCGACAGATTAATCTAAGCAAAACCCAAGTCTAAACGACGGCGGCTACTGAATTTAATAGTCCATGGTTGAGCTAGGGTTGAGGACGCGCTAAGGGGGGGCGTCCACAACATGGGCCGAGAGGCCCGACACGATCCAAAGCCTGAAAAGGCTCAAAACAGGTGATGCAACACATTTCGTGGTCACACAGTATGATCCACGAATTTTCTGGAGCTAGGACTAGAACCAAAAGAAGCGTCTCGTCGTCATGATTCTAATGCATCCAAGAATGCATTGTTTGGACGTCGTATGAAGGAGAAATTACAGTTGAAGCGCAGGCATGTCGGCTGAAACCGAACCGAAGATGATGTCGACATGACGACAATTTGTAACTTGGAGACGAGTCCGGATCGTGTATGTGCAACGTGGTGATGTCCTCATCATCCTCCCCTTCTTGAATTGGAGTCGTCCTCGTCTCCATCACGTCGTCAAACTCCTGCAAAAGGTTAGCAACAGGGGACTGCAAAGTACGAGACATAAAATAATTTGTAGCAAGACACATATTTCGATCTCGAGCAAGCATTGTATAACATGGAGCATCAGGGTCACCACATAAAGCAGCAGCAGCAGATGTAGTAGCAATAAAAGCACCTCCTTTTAATATAATCCCGTTTGGTTTATCATCAGAAGATGTAACATTAGCAGATTTAGCTCTATCTTTTTCAGCAAGCTCTCTAAAATGTTTCCTAATATCAGCAGGCGATAAAGGAAGCAAAGTAATTTTCTTGTTCTTATGCATGAAAGTGTATGTATTAGTTCTACCATGGTGTGCAACATCATTATCAAATTCCCATGGTCTACCCAACAAAAGAGATGAAGCTTGCATCGGGACAACATCAAAATCAGCATAATCATGATAAGAACCAACAGAAAATTGTATATGTGTTGATCTTGTTACCTTAGCTTGACCACTACTGTTCAGCCATTCTAAGTGGTAGGGATTTGAAATGAGACATGTTGGCAAGTTAAGCTTCTCTACCAAATCTGAACTCACCAAGTTGTTACAACTCCCACTATCAATTATGGTGAGCACACGAAATCATTGACGACGAGGAACATGTGGAATAAATTCTTGCGTTGGATCTTCTCCGCGTTCTCACGTTCCACCTGCGAACTCAATGTACGCTACACAAGAACCAAGCTATGGAATCCCATTGATATGGCAACTGAGTCAATTGCCTCACCCTCATCATCCTCCGAATCTGCAAGAGCGTTAGTCGCAAGAACTAAATCATCTTCAACATCACTAGCACTTACATATCAAGTACCATCGGGTGTAGCGATGAAAGCACGAACACTTGGGCAATCCTTCATGACATGTCGCATGCCCTTGCAGCGGTGGCACACGATGCTGGCAGACTTACTCGATGAGCTCTTGTCAGTAGTAGTCGGTTTCTTGTTTTGTTGGACCTGCACATTAGACAACCGTACCTCAGAAGCTGGTGCCGGCGCTGATGGCGTCGAACCTATACTCGATGGGGGCATCACTCGAGTACTTGCCGTTGGCGTGACGGTCTTGGGTCATCCATGCAATTCTTTTTCTGCAAGTATAGCAAGCTGGAACAACTGGTTGGTGGTAGTAAATTCTTTATAGTCAACAATATCCTGAATTTCACGTCTCAAGCCACCATAAAAACAACACACTTTATCCTCAGGATCCTCTACTACCCCATAACGAACCATGCCCTTTTGTTACTCGGCATAATACTCATGAACAGACAAATTACCCTACTCTAAACGTTGCAATTTCTTATGCAAATCACGCTTGTAAGAGGCAGGAACAAATCGATCACGCATGGCAAGTTTAAGTGCATCCCAAGAAGTAGGTTGTATGTTTAAAGAAGCACATTCCTGCCACAAGATTATTGCAAAATCCTTAAATTCACTAGTGGCTTGCCGAACCTTATGCTGATCAGGAACAAGATGGGAAGCAAAATTCCGTTCTATTATCATCTCCCAATCTAAATATTCCTCCACATCATAACGCCCATAAAAATATGGTATAGTAAATTTAACTTTGGCGTAAGGATCATCATTACCTTGATGACGTCGGTTCCTGTTACCTCCCATACCTGTTGTATTTTTGCGAAGACGGCGACGACGTTGCTTCTCCGCTTGGGTCTTGATGGGATCAGGCTCGCCATCAGACCCATAGATAACATCATCATCGTCATCCTCGTCATAGGGTTCCTCTTCATTGGGCTCGGGGGAGGTTGGACTCGAGTTGTTGAACCCTTGTTGTCAGCGTGGAGACTCGCTTGTCCACACCCTCAATTGTGTGACAGGCAGCCTTGACCTCCATCGTTAGCTTGCTCAACTCCTTCAAGAAGAGGTCCTTCAGCTCGTTCGTTACCTGCACCAACTGACTAGACAAAACAGGAACGTCGTCTGGCATGGTAAGTGATCAACAAATACCCTAGAAACTATGCGGTTTGCTTGGTGGAACCACACCCGCACACACGTCACGTCTTACCAAGTTCTTACCAATGCAGACAGTGGATGGTACAACCGGTGGCTAGTTCGTGATACATGTGAGGAGGTAATACCAAGATTGCAAAGGCTCTTCGCTATACTGACCTGAAGTAGTGTATGTGGACCTTTGGGAAGGAACAATATGTAGCAAGGAGTAACAATTAACGAATGCAGAATAGCAAAGTTCAATAAGTATCCAAAGTACAGGTCACAATTGCTGGCTTAGACGTGTCCTAGACGTAGCACAACAAGTTGGAACAAGGAACGATGGAAAAATCTCACAGAACAAGCAAAACATCACTCTATGCAATTGTTTTTAATCTTTTCAGCAATTCCCCTCCAAAACCTCCGGACTAGTAGGAATCACGAGTTTTTTATTTTTTCAACTATTTTTTTATATTTTTTTCTTAACAGGGATACCAAAAGCTCCAAGTACACAAATTTGCACCCTTTTTTGAGGTGAGATACGGCCTAGGGAAATTCAGGAACAAACGCTGAAAACCCTAAAACAACTTGATCAATTTTTTTCTTTATCTTCCTGATTTTTTTTGAATTTTCTGACTTGGGCAAACAGGGGGAAGCCTAGTTTGGGTCCCCTCACAATGGAATCATGAAGCTGCTGTAAAATAATGAGCCAAAACGGAGCACCGAGCGAAAAGTTATGCCCGTTTTACTAAAGGTACCTCAAGTTATGGTTTTCGAGAGGCCCACGATGTGATTCTCTGGAGGCTCAATTCGGCAAGATTCGTTGCGGCGGCTAGGGTATGCAAGATGAACCAAGAAGGGCTGCGATGCAAGGCAATGGACACATGGTGGCTCGGAACCTATTTAGGGCTTGCACGACAGGAGTTCACGCAAGGCGGCTAGCAAGGGCAAGTCGAGTTATGGGGTGGCACGACTTGTAATCTGATCACGGTGGAAGGGATAGCGGCGGAAACAAAACAAAACACGCAATGGTGTAACACCCAAAAATAGTCCATTTAAAATTTTTAGAAATTAATTGGCTTTTATTTAATTTGTTCAATTTTAATATAGACTTAATGAATTATTTATTAATATTTAAATTTAATATAAGTTGTAGAAATATTTTTGTTGCATTCATGCTGCTGCATTTATTTTTGTATTGATTGTGATTCAAACGAGAATTTAAATTTATTTATATTCAAATTTGAAACACCTTGTTTGGAGTCCTAGAAAAGTTTAATTCAGCCGAGTCCGCTTTCCCTCCTTCAACTCTTTCTGTAGCTCGCTTTCGCTCCCTCCTTTCCCACAGCCTGGCCCAACCCACGCCTCCCTCCACGTGGGCCTCCTTCTTGAGCCGGCCCAGCACCCCCACGCTTCCGCTCATGGGCCGCGGCCCAGCACCCCTCGCCAGCGCGCTCGGCCCGCCTCGCACTCGCCCCTTCCCCCTCTCTCCCTCTCACTGGCCGCTCGAGCCCACATGCCAGGCCCTCCTCCTTCCCCCGCGCCCGAGCCTCCTTACCCCCCCTCCCCGGTGCGATTCTCGCCGGACTGCCCGACCGAATTGGCCCCTTCTCCGCGCCGCCGTGGGCCCTTCCCGGCCTTCTCCGAAGCTTCACACAGTTCCCTTCCTTTCCCACGCCCCCTTCCTTTTCCGGCCTGACCGAGCATGGCAAGCTTTCCCCCCGCGATGGAAGGCTATTGCCGACCGCCGCCGCCGCGATTCGGGTGGCCCGCACGTCGATGCTCACCCCCGAGCCCTATAAAAGTCGTCCCCCGTAGCCCCAATGCCACACAGCGCCTTGCCACGAGCCCTCGGGCATCCCAGCACCCCTTCCCTCGCTTAGCACCGCCGCCGGGCCTCGGTTGCCGATGAAACCCCTCACCGGAGCCGCCTCGGCCGAATCCGACCCCCGGAGTAGCCTCGCGAGTCGGTAAGCAGTCCCCAGAGCCCCCCCTCGTCCTCTATTTCGCACTCAAACACACGCACGCGCTCGTGTTGGCGGTCGTTACAGACCGATTTCCGACTTCCAACCAAGTATAAAACAAACACAATGGAGACACGCACCATAGCTATAGGGCTTATCACTGACTATTTCCACAAGTTTTGGTGATTGTCCTCTGTGCAGGTACAAAATGGAGAAACACGTGCTATAAGGGTCGGAAATGACCGTTTCGGCCGAACGACACGATTCGGCCGGTTACCCCCCTTAGCCGTATACGAAATCGGGAAGCCATCCACGTCACCGACACTCAAGCAGCGACCGGGATGACACGTAGACGACCGCCACCTCATCCGGGGCCGGTCCAACTCGAAGCCAAGTACCAGGAACTAGCCAGGAGGGCCCACAGGGCAGAGGTTGCACGGGGGAGCGCTGCCAGGCCACAGGGCCCGTTCGGCCGAACGGCCCACTTTGGCCGAACCGCCCCCAGAAGTCCACCGCCTCAGCAACCGCCTCGGCACCAAGGCGGTGCCATGTGCCCGTTCGGCCGAACACATCGGTTCGGCCGAACCAGCCACTTCGGCCGAACGGCCCGGAGCCGCCTTGAGCTGCCTTGGCCGCTGCTCCACTCCTCCACCGACCTGGGCCACTATAAATTGAGACCCCTGGTCACCTGCAAGACACACAACACAAGAGTAGAGTGCAGGCGAAGCACTGTTAGTTCTCCACTTGTATCAGTAGAGGTAGGGAGAGAGGAGAGGTGAGCGTCCCGGAGAGGAGCCGAAGTGTCGGCCCCTCTTCCCGCTGTACCTCTACGGATGCGACTTCACTTCGAGTAACATCCGGGTCTTGTCTGGTAACTCTTGTATCTCTCTCTAATTAATTGAGCATTCAGTTCTTACTTTTATATGCTTGCTGGTTCTTCGTTCAATGCTTAGTTGTGTAGTATAATTGTATACTAGCTGCTTAGCTTGAGTGCTTATCTGTCTGCAGTAGATAAGTATTAGTCAACTAGTGTAGGCGTGGTGCCTATACTTGAGGCTAACTTAGTTTCTGCCCGTCGCAACGGAGGTGGTAGCCGTAAGGTGGTGATAGCCCTTTCGGTCTTCGTAGCCCATCACGTTAGTTCCGGTGTCTTAGGACCCAAGGTTCAGGGTAACCGGCACCCCTTCTCACCCCTTTCTGTGTGTCGGAGGCTCTGTAGTCCCGAAGCAAGTATCTATCTGTATCCTCAGATCTGCTCAATCAATCGGTAGAATACCTTTATCAGACCCGTACCCTCTCTACCCTCTTACCTCTTCTCTTCTCTCCTTGTTGTCGTCATCCATCTCATCCATTCCATTTCATCCACACCATCTACCTAGGACAACTTAGTTTAGGATTAGTACACTTCTCGTTCTCCGTGGAAATCGATACCTTCGAATACTCCCGGGTGAAAGCTACATCGGTATCCGTCCGCTTGCGGATTTATCTGTAGGCCGTAAGGAGTGCCAACAAGCTTTTTGGCGCCGTTGCTGGGGAACGGTAGCTGTTCTGATTCCGAACCCAAGTTGTCCGTGTATCCCACCACCATCCACCATATGAATTCCACCCTCACATTACGCCAACACTCGGCTCCTACGGGCGATTGTTTGGAGCCACCACCATCATCACATCTCATATCCACACCCGGCTATGAGCTACGTCCCGGCTTCATAGCCATGGTTCGTGAGCAATCGTTCTCAGGAACGAAGGTCGAGAGTCCATACGCGCATTTGCGCGAGTTTGAGCAACTCTGCTCATGCCTGACCATTGCGGGCATGACACAAGAGACACTCAAATGGAAGCTATTCCCGTTTTCACTAGCGGGAGGAGCAAAGAAATGGTACTCTCTGGCTGTCAGTACTATGGATGGGAGCTGGGAAGTTCTCAAGGAAAAATTCTGCCTAAACTTCTTCCCAGTCTCCAAGGTAGCCAGTCTCCGAGCGGAAATCATTAAATTTAAGCAATTAAAGGGAGAATCGTTAGGAGCTGCATGGGCTCGTTTCAAGCAAATACTGGTCTCAGGACCGGACCTAAGCCTACCAGAATCTGTTGTTTTACAACACTTCAGCCTTGGCCTCTGTCCCGTAGCCACCACTTTCTTGGACTCTGCTTCTAGAGGGTCGTTCTTTCATTTGGTCCCTAGTGAAGCGAGGGTAGTCCTGGACCGTATCCTAGACAACACCCCCTACACTAGAATCTATGATGAACTCCCCGATGAAGAAGAGAAGCAGCCTGAACCTGAACCTAAAAAGCCAATACCAGTTCAATCCAAATCCATTAGCTCGTCCAGTCCATCAGAACCTGAAGCTCATTTCGAACCACAACCATATTCTAGCCCAGACTACTATGATTCACTCTACACCACTCCCTATGATTTTGATGATGATCTATTCGATGACATCGGGAGTGTAACGAGTTTCCCTCGAGAACACCGTGTAGAGCCCATAGATCAAGCCCCCGACAAGGAAGAACTCGAATACCAGAGAGAATACCTTGGACGTCTCTCTGCTATCATGAGTCGGGAGTGGCTAGAAGAGGCCGAAGCCTCAACCGAGGTCGTCAAGATGCCCAGAAAGATTCAAAGGATATACTGTGAGGTCCTGGGCAAAGACAAAGAAATTGGGTATGACCCGAGCCTCGGGATCAACATAATCTCTAGCTCGTTGGTGCACGACCAACTCCCTGGTGTACCTTGGTCATTTTCTCAAAAACGACTAAAATTCACTTCAGGAAGAATTCTGGATTGTTTGGGGATCTTGCGGGTCACACCCGTTAAGATTAACGACCCTGAACTCTTCATGGATTTCCATATCTTTGACCTACCCAGCGACACCACACATCCCATCTTCATAGGTAGACCAATCCAGAAGATATTGGAAAAGTCACCAACAAATCAGCTAGTAGAGCTCAGGATTGGCAAAGAACTCATCCCTGTCTCCTATTCTCAATCCTTGAACACCCCATTAGAGGCAGACCCCGATCCTGACCCATTAGATGAAGTTATGTCAGCTCACCTATTAGACCTAGAGCAGCCTATTCCAGAAGAAGATCTCCCGTTTTTCTCGGAAGAAGAGGAAACACATCCTCCGATTGAGCTTGACACAAACGAAACTCCAAAACCATCCCCAATCGAGCTCAAACCACTTCCACCTGGACTTAAGTATGCTTTCCTCTTTGGAGATAAGCAAACTCCAGTGATCATCAGTGATAAGCTCTCCGAACTAGAAACCCAACAACTCATCACTGTCTTGGAGAAGAATCGATCGATCTTAGGATATTCTCTCCAAGACCTGAAAGGGATTAGCCCAAATCTCTGTACTCATCGCATCCCGATCGATTCTCAAGCAATGCCGTCTCGGGAACCTCAAAGACGGCTGAACAATGCCATGAGAGAGGTCGTGAAAAAAAAGTTCTCAAGCTCCTTCATGCTGGGATCATCTACCCAGTTCCCAATAGCGAGTGGGTTAGTCCCGTCCAAGTCGTTCCAAAGAAGGGAGGAATGACGGTAGTGCGCAATGACAAGAATGAGCTCATTCCTCAGCGCACTATTACCGGATGGCGTATGTGCATAGGTTATCGTAAACTCAATAAAGCCACCAAGAAAGACCATTTCCCTCTTCCGTTCATAGACGAGATGCTTGAACGGCTAGCCAAACACTCCTTCTGTTTCCTTGATGGTTACTCTGGATATCACCAAATCCCAATCCATCCTGAGGACCAGAGTAAAACCACGTTCACATGCCCTTATACTTGAGGCTAACTTAGTTTCTGCCCGTCGCAACGGAGGTGGTAGCCGTAAGGTGGTGACAGCCCTTTCGGTCTTCGTAGCCCATCACGTTAGTTCCGGTGTCTTAGGACCCAAGGTTCAGGGTAACCGGCACCCCTTCTCACCCCTTTCTGTGTGTCGGAGGCTCTGTAGTCCCGAAGCAAGTATCTATCTGTATCCTCAGATCTGCTCAATCAATCGGTAGAATACCTTTATCAGACCCGTACCCTCTCTACCCTCTTACCTCTTCTCTTCTCTCCTTGTTGTCATCATCCATCTCATCCATTCCATTTCATCCACACCATCTACCTAGGACAACTTAGTTTAGGATTAGTACACTTCTCGTTCTCTGTGGAAATCGATACCTTGGAATACTCCCGGGTGAAAGCTACATCGGTATCCATCCGCTTGCGGATTTATCTGTAGGCCGTAAGGAGTGCCAACAAGCTTTCTGGCGCCGTTGCTGGGGAACGGTAGCTGTTCTGATTCCGAACCCAAGTTGTCCGTGTATCCCACCACCATCCACGATATGAATTCCACCCTCACATTACGCCAACACTCGGCTCCTACGGGCGATTGTTTGGAGCCACCATCATCACATCTCATATCCACACCCAGCTATGAGCTACGTCTCGGCTTCATAGCCATGGTTCGTGAGCAATCATTCTCAGGAACGAAGGTCGAGAGTCCATACGCGCATTTGCGCGAGTTTGAGCAACTCTGCTCATGCCTGACCATTGCGGGCATGACACAAGAGACACTCAAATGGAAGCTATTCCCGTTTTCACTAGCGGGAGGAGCAAAGAAATGGTACTCTCTGGCTGTCAGTACTATGGATGGGAGCTGGGAAGTTCTCAAGGAAAAATTCTGCCTAAACTTCTTCCCAGTCTCCAAGGTAGCCAGTCTCCGAGCGGAAATCATTAAATTTAAGCAATTAAAGGGAGAATCGTTAGGAGCTGCCTGGGCTCCCCACCGTGCTCGCCACTCCCCCCTGAAGCTGTAGGTCCAACCCCCGTCCCAATCTGAGGTCTGTAGCACCAGAAAGGCCCTACTTCGGCGAAGCGCCGCCGCTGTCGGCTCGGCGCCTCCGTCCCCCGAGTCCCCGCCGACGACCCCCCCTTCCGACCGATCTGGGCCCTCGGATCCTGATCCGACGGTCCCTGTGCACCCCCTTCCCCGAGTCAAACCTCAAGAAAACGGTCAGCGCGCGTGATTTTGCTAAAGAGCCCCTGCAAGATTAGGAATTAACCCGCAGTCCATCTCCAGCTCAAAAATAATTACATTTAGGTCCTGTTTTTCGCAGAAAACCCCCTAACCTCTCTAATTATAGAACCCGCGGTCTAGTAGAGCCCATTTTATGCTATAGCCCTCGAATTTTAACGTGTATTTACGTATAGGTCCTCGGTTTTCATCAAATAAGCCCCTGGAAACTTTTAAAACTTGCCAGCAGGTCCCTAGAACTTAGAATTAGCATATCTTTTTCGTTTTAGCTCCGATTAGTGTGATTTTCACGCTCATGTGTTCGTAGTGAAGTGTAGATTATTTTGAAAAGCTTTATTTGTACTGTTTCTATTGTTTGGTATACTGTTCTAATAGATTATTATTTGTTTACATGTATTGGTTTGTGTGCTCGCTTGTTTGGTGATTCGTGTCCAGTCGGTGAGCCTTTCGCGTTGGACTTCGAGTACGTGGGGGACTTTCCGGAGCAGGACCCAGAGCAGCAGCAACAGCCGCCGCCCATCGAGGAAGGCAAGTTATAGCACGGACAATCCTTGCTACCTAAGCACACTTTCTATATACATTTACTTTCATATGCATGTGTCTAAATTGATGTCCTATTAAGGTTGTACCTAGTTTGTTTACTCCTATCCTTTGATTACCTTGTGCTATTGCATTTGGGTAGAATCTTTGCTATGCGCAGCTACTGTCATCATTATTTAATTGTTAATCTTGACTTAATGGTTCACTTTAACATTTATGATAAAACATGCTTTTTAGCAACTTGGTTTAGGGAGCTAGAGCATGTGCTTCGTGCTTTCTTCTAGTGTCTCTCCGTAAGGTCCGGTTCTTAAAGCGGCAACCCAGGAGCCTATCGCCACCGCTAGAACTATTATGGCTCTGGTCTTGGTCAAGTAACTTGTATGTCTCTAGCTTGCCAGTGGTTACCGTAGTGGCCGTCGGCGTTATGGGAAACATGGGTGAGAGTATGTCTTGATCCACCGAGGATGGGTGATCCATCGGCTATGCCCCTGTGAGGCACAGTCCCGTGCTGGGAGTCCCTGCGACGGGGAACTCCACACGTTGCGCATTGTTGGGTGAGATGCCCACACTCTGGATGCCATTGACCCCCCTATGTTGTGACTCCGTAGGCGTACGTCAATCTCGGTGCCTGGGCCATGCTGCCTGTGCTGTACCATAATCGGCCACTGTCTTGTTAGGGTGTCTTGTGAAAAACCTCATAGCGTCCCTATGCGATCACACCTCGGTAGTGTGATTTAAGAGGTCTGATCCACCTCCACGTGGTTGGGTTTAAAGTTCGTTTGAGGTTTTACGCGACTGGTGGGTAAAGGGCGAAACCTCTATAGAGTGTAAATCTATCATGATAGTCTTGCTCAGGGTCACGAGCGGCCTGGATCCTTTTTTATTAGAAGATGATGTTTAATTATGTTTAATGTCACTTATACTTTATTAATTAGGTTACAACCGGGTTTTTATTCACTTGTAGTAATTTGGTTAATGTTAAAACGAACCAACTAAAAATGCTAATGCAGTTAAGCCGTGTCTAGCCTATTTTGAGCCTTCATACCCGTGCTATACTTGCTAAGTAATTGTTTACTTACACTTGCTATTGTATTCAACAAAATCCCGGATGGATAAACAGATTGGGATGGGCATGAGTTTGCTGCTGAGTTTCCATAAGATTTACCGTACTACTGAGTTGTGATCTCCCAGTCAGAGTCCCTGTGGATTGTGGCTCCATTAGTTGAGAGTTTTATTAGTTTTCCGCTGTTATTGTTTAGATTATTTATGGAACACTCTGATGTAAACACTTTATTTAATGAAGAATTTATTTCAGCATATGTTCTCTGTTTATCATATTTGTTCGCTATATGTGTACTACGACTTCCTAGGCACACATATGGCCGCATTCGGGTTTTTGTGAAAATCTAGGTGTGACAAACGGGCGATTGAACTACGACACAAACATGACTAAAACCAGCAACAAGACTCGACCACGGACATAAACTCAACCAAGTGAATCTGAAACGAAATTGCAATGGCTAAAAAGGTAATAGGACAGCGGAATACGATGAAATACGATGAACAAACCAATTTTTTTGTAGGACAATTTTCTGGACTATAGGACGAAGGCGAAAGGATGGATATACCTGACGGTAAACCTGCCTCTGGATACCACTTGATGGCGAATAGGGTTCCCGATCTTCCGTCATGCGATGGATAACTCGTTTGGGGCGGAACACAACATACCGATCCAGCTTCAAGTCAGCAACTCGAACCCTGCAATCTTAGCACCACGACTCCTCTGGTTATCAACCGTGTCACGACCCAATTGACCTCGCCAAGAAGGCTAATCCCTGCCTGCGAAACGAAGAACACAAGCAAGAACTTGAAAGAAGCAGCTCTCAATATGAAGTGACACTGCAGATGTATGATTAAGATCAAAAGTTGGGGTTCTACAAATTGATAACGGTGAAACTGTTCTCGACAGATTAATCTAAGCAAAACCCAAGTCTAAACGACGGCGGCTACTGAATTTAACAGTCCATGGTTGAGCTAGGGTTGAGGGTGCGCCAAGGGCGGCATCCACAACATGGGCCGAGAGGCTCGACACGATACAAAGCCTGAAAAGGCCCAAAACAGGTGACGCAACACCTTTTCATGGTAACACAGTATAATCCACGAATCTTCTGGAGCTAGGACCAGAACCAAAAGAAGCGTCTCGTCGTCACGATTCCAAGCATCCAAGAACGCCTTGTTTGGACGTCGTATGAAGGAGAAATTACAGTTGAAGCGCAGACATGTCGGCTGAAACCAAACCCAAGATGATGTCCGACATGATGACGATTTGTAACTTGGAGACGAGTCTGGCTCATATATGTGCAACGTGGTGATGTCCTCATCACCAAGGGTCTTTTGCACGCCGAGCCGTAGGGCGTCCTTCAGGCGCTTGGTGACGCAGTCGCCTAAGGCCCTAAGGCGGCTCGACACCGAGCTTCCTGAAGGGACCTCCTCGCCCTCGAGCTCTCGGCACGCGGCAATGGCGGGCCCCTCCAGGCTCTCGAGGTCCTCCTAGGCCTTTGAGTAAGGAACCTAGAGGGAGTCCGCCGACGCTGACGTGTCGGCCATGATTTTCCGCAGCTCTGAAACAAAGACAGAAAATGCTAGAATGAGCCTTGACGAACCCAAAGCTGGCAAAAACGCAAAGGTAAGACAACTTACCCTCGACCCGCATCTGCTCCTCCACCAGAAGCGCATGCGCGGCGCTGGCCTCTTGCTGGAGCACGGCCTTCTCCCCCTTGCGCACTGTGCGCTCCTACTGAGCGACGCGTCCCTTAGCGCAAGCTGGGACCCCGCGTGATCGAGTGCCACGTGCTCTTGCTAGAGCCGCCCCTCCGCTGCTGCGAGCGCCTCAGTCTTCTCCCACAGCGCGACGCCCAGTTGCTCGGCCTCCTGGGCCTTCTGCTCCGCCAGCGCCATCTGAGCGTCGCGCTCCTCGGCCACTCGGGCCAGGCCCTCCATTGCCGCCAGCGCCTCCTCTTTCTCCTTCAGCGCGGCGCTGAGCCTCGAGACCTCATGGGCCCGCTGCTCCGCCAGTTTTCGCTGGGCGTCACACTCCTCCTCCACGCGAGTCCTAGCCAGTCCACATTCCCGGCCCTCGACGCGCCCCTCGGTCGGCACGGCGCGGAGCATGTCCACCACCGTCCGGAGGTCGTCGTTCTCCTCCATAACACGACAAAGGTGGGCGTGCTATTGGGCTACGTAGGAATCTTGTGCCCCGTGAGTTCTTTCAGTTGCTGCCAAAGAGAAATGTACAATCAGGATTCGTGCACGAACACGCGAAAGGCACTTAACAACTTAGGGATTAGCGGACTTACCTGGTGGATGGCGAAGCTCCTGGACGTGTGGAGAGTGAGGGCCTCGTCGAGGGTCCACTGCAGAGCTGACCCGGCCTGGCGATACTCCTCCCATAACCCCCGCTCCAGCTCGGCCCAAGCGTCCACCGGCTGCAAGGCCTTGGGAAAGTCTTCAGTGGCCACCAGGGTGCCCCCGTCGCCCTCCATCGCGACCGGGTCGGCAACTGCCGCGGCCTCGATGATTACCTCAGGGGCGGCTGCAGCTGCTGGTGCATGCAGGCCGACACCTCAGACTTCGATAGGCGGGGTGATGCCCACGGCACGCTCCGGCAACGCCAAGTCCACAGCCTCGAGCCGCGGCGCCACCGCCTCCGCGGTCGGTGCTGCCTCCGTCACGGCGCTAGGGGCCGCCAAGGCCGGAGCCATGACCTCCGGTGTTCCCATCGCAGCTTTGCGTTCGGCTTCCCCGCCATCGGCGGCCTGAGTTGCACCCCCAATGCGGCTTGGGGTTGCCAGCTCCACGACATCGCCCGCAGGCATGGGCGCATCCACCACCACCACGTCTGGGGACGCATCCTCCGTGCAGCCCTCGACACCGGCACTAGCGTCGCTCCCATCGCGGCGTTCTTGCCGCGATCTTGCGGCCCCCTGCACCGTCACTGCTTGATATATGGCGACAACGGCCTCGGCTGACGGGGGAAGGCCGGCCGAGGGGTGCGCCTGTGCATGTGGAGTGGCTCGTGCTCCCAGCTTGAGCGCCTTGGTGGGCGCGAGTGATGGGGAGGTAAGCGTGGTGGTCCAGCTGACGAACAGAAACACAAGTTAGTAAACAACGAAAGAAAGACAAAAAAATGAATGACGAAGAGACGGGAGCGGAACTCACTGAGTCACCACCGATAGCTTGCGCTTCCTCGATCCGCTCGAGGGCTGCGCACCCCTCGAGCTGGGTGGGGTTGGGACGGCGCGGCGGGAGCAAGCGCGATGGGCGTCCACGCCCTTGAGGGCGCCGGGGCGTCGAGGGCCCCCGAAGCGGGCGCAGATCGAACCTGCGCGGCAATTGGCGTGGAGTCTTCCACCTCCACTATGGCCGCCGGCGGAGGTCCTATGATGTCGTCAGACGAGTCCTCATCCGGCTCAGGGGTACTCTCTGGGGTGGTTAGCGGGGAGCAACCCTCCCTCTCCCGCTTGCGGTTCTCTTTTTCGTGAGCGAGCTTGCGCTGCTGCTTCCGCTCACGCTTCTTCTTTTCGGCGTCCTTCTACACCTTTCACCTCTCGGCGTGAAGGCGATTCGCCTCACGGACTTCGGGGAGAGGGGGATCCGAACGGTATCCCTTGCGAGACAACCCCTGAAATCGACATCACAATTAGATACAAAATAACACAAAGAGAATCGAATCGATCAAGCCTCGAGGATGAGTAACTTACGAATCGGAGGTGGCCCGCCTCGGGACGCATCTTGATAGTCCAAAGGGCCGCGTCGGAGCAGTCCAGCTTGGAGCACTCCACCGCATGCTTCACCCTCTGACTGGCATGCGCCATGGGGAGCAGCTCCTCTGACATACGCGAAACCTCGAAGGGGACCCCCGGCTTTAGCTTGTAGATGGGGACCTTCCTCTCCATCAGCAGCACTACCCTTTGTCGGTGGAAGTTGGCAATGACGGCCGCCGCGATTAGTCCCTCCCTCGCCAGAACTCACAGTGCGTCGGTGAAGACTACGA
Organism: Echinochloa phyllopogon; assembly: GCA_033239725.1. Lineage (NCBI taxonomy): Eukaryota > Viridiplantae > Streptophyta > Magnoliopsida > Poales > Poaceae > Echinochloa > Echinochloa phyllopogon. Next base: position 21,259,699 of record BTCW01000016.1, read on the forward strand.
GCTTGGCCTAGCGGTCGACTGGGGACATGCTGTGCGACTAGGTGAGGCCCTTCTCCCGAAGGACTTTGCCTGTGTACGCCGGAAGCAGCCCGCCGTCATTGCACAGGTAGAACCACCCCTTGTCCCAATCTTGGTTGTTTGAGGTCATCGTGCAGGGGATGTACAGATTCCTCCGGGTCTCGCAGGCGTGGATGGCAAGGCCACCGGCGCGAACGGCCTTCTGGACCCCTCGTGTCTCACTAGCGGTCGTGTGAAGTTCACCCCAGAAGAGGTGAACCCACGGATCCTAGTGCGCATCGACCCCCAAGTACCCCTCGCAGACGGCGACGAAGACCGCCGCCTGCGAGATGGCATTAGGGGCAAAGTTGTGAAGCTCCACCTGGTAGTGCTTGCACAACCCACGCACGAATCGCCCAGCGGGGGCGCCGAACCCCTGCTCGTGCAGCCGCGCTAGGCTGACGACGTAGCCCGATGGGGGAGACGGCTCCCCGTGCAACGCTAGCGGAGTGATCCACTCCGCCTTCTCCGGAGTTGAAATCTTGGGCAGTAGCCCTACCTCGGCGAGGCTTGCGAGGTAGCTCGTATCCGCGGTGGACGGGCTCCATGCTGCGGGGTCCCTAATCTCAACCATGGCGAGGGGCAAATGGGGGGCGATGGCTGGCTGAGCGGCGCGGCCGAGCAGAGCTCGGAAAGGCGAAAGCCGGCGAGGAAGGCAGAGTTTTCTCTCTCTCTTCTTCCCTGCGGCAAAGCTCGGAGAGGCGAAGGCAAGAGGAGGCGAATGGCTAAGGTAAAAGGATTAACTCCTCCGATTCCTCGTTTTATACCTCGGCGCAGTTAATTCGGTAGGTGCGGCTCTTACTGTCAACTGGGCCCCTTTGGGGAGTAAAAACCCACGCGCGCGCAATCCAAAGCGACATTACATCCCGTCGCTTCGGAACCGCTCACACGCGCGCAACCCACGCCTAAAAAGGCGCGCCCCACTCCGCCTGCCACGGGCCACGTCAGCCACATCCGCGCACATGACCTGGTTAAGCCAAAGACCAAGCGGTGGCATCCCCTCGGGAGTTCCTTCCGAGCTAAGGCACCTCTTCGTGAGGCCCCACTGATTAGGGGTTCGAAGCCTGTCCCATCGGGGGTTCTACAGGCGCCCTCAACCCACAGAGTCAGGGGCAACCCGGGTGCGCTCAATCGAGCCTACCCACGAACGAGGAGTTCAGGGGCGCCCGGTGCTGCGTTCAAGGTCAGACAAAGGCAGTCGGGTCAAAGGGTCCCAATGAGGGAGAGCAACGAGCCCTCGACTCCTATCGAATGGAGTGGAGCCCTGCCTGGCAAACCTTTGCAAGCGCTTTCATGCGACGTGTGTCCGAACCACGAAGCTGACCCTTATTGAACAGGGCTCGGACGTCCACTTGAACCACCCATTAATGGCTCACCGAGGCATCTATGGCTCGTCGCCCGTTCATGGGTAGCATGGATTCCCTCACCTCTCCTCTCTGCGCAAGGGCGATGAAGCGTCCCCTCAATAGACAAGACTTAAATGTGATACAAACATCAGTCCCAGGAGGCTGATTCACATTTATTACAATAGATGGTCCATCACCGAACAAACCTACGTGGTAGCGGGCACAGATGCGCCACTAACGCGAGGATAAAAACTAGAAACCAAACGGTATAGCTAATCATGGCATCATCAGAGAGTTGCGCCATGCGGTTCTTCTGCCGGATGACCCTAACACACAGGCAAGGTTGGGTGCAGAACGTAACTCCTACTCGACGTCTTCGGGAATGAAGTCCGGGTCTTCTTTTGTATAGATTAAAGCAAGGGTGAGTACTACATACTCAACAAGCTCAACCACACCCACAGAGGGGTTATAAACAGAAACATGCATAGGATATAAACAAGGATAGGCTTACGGTTTAATTGCATAAATGCTAGTTAATCATATGCAAAGGGTTTATTTATAAAAGAATTTTTGCAAAGCTTTTGCGGTAACGGTAAAGGCATATTTTAATAGTTTCACAGTTACGCTTAAATGCTACCAGACTTCCCGTCTGTCGTAGCCACCATCGACACCATCAGACTACTCACACCACAAACATTTCCCAAAACCAAAGGACTCGTGAAGTGACCAAGCCGTAACTCGTCCAATACCGTGGACACGGCTATCCGGATAGGTTTCAACTCTGCTAAGGTGTACGCAACCACAAGTAGGGTACCGCAACACGAACACCTTAGTGTCGGTGCAGATCCTATCGAAGCCATTACCCACCTTAGCTAGACTGACAATTACCACAGAAGCAGTCGGGGGGGGGGGGGGGGTCAGCAACCTACCAAAGAGGTTCTACCCAGGGCATAACTCACATAGATTGTATCCCCGTCTCCATGGACTTCTGTTGCTCACCAGTACACCTGATAACTGTCAGTTTAACTAGTGGGATTTATGCTAAGCCGTTGCCACATACAACATGTCGATGATTTATATCGAGCACGTCTATCTGGGGGTATCCCAGGGAGTAGATTAGTGGGTCTCGCCGAGTTCTAAGAACGACAGTGCATGAACAACACAAAGATTTAGACAGGTTCGGGCCGCGAGTAGCGTAATACCCTACGTCCTGTGTGCTTGATTGTATTGTATGTGAGTTGAGTTGTTTTTAGGGGGTCCCTACTCCCCCTTATATACTCAGGGAGCAGAGTTACAAATTGATTACAAAGACTACTCGTATCCGACCTGGAAGGTTACATTAAGGTAATCTATCATGTATACTATTCGAATACGAGTAGTTCTTCTACTTGACTACACCGTCCTATACCTTATCTGGCTATTCCAAAGCAGTCGGGTCATAACTCTCCATATCGAGTAGTTTAATTCCTTAGATGAGTGGCCCTAGGGATCTTGGCCCCACAAGCCCCCGAGCATCTTGCGCCTTTGCTTCAACTGTTGAATCTTTTTAACATTTTCGAGTAGTTAGAGCTAAGCCCAAGACGCTCAAATCTCTTCTGATGAGTAGTTTCTTTTGATGTACCCAATAGGCGTAGCCCCCGAGCCTCCAACTACTCTTTAAGTAATTGAAGACTCAGAAAACTAATCTTGAATTTCACCTGAGTAGTCTAATGGTGCGTTCCAAGTAGATGCAGCAATTGAATGTTGAGTAGCTTTTGTTTAAAACTAGTCAAAAGCTTTGAATAAAGTAAGACCTTCGGTCTTTTGAGTAGTTTTGTTAAAACTAGTGAAAAAGCTTTGAATAAAGTAAGACCTTCGGTCCCTTAAGTAGTTTTGTTAAAACTAGTCAAAAGTCTTGAATAAAGAATAATAGGCGTCGAACAATTTGTATCTTTCAAATGCAACTCTGAGTCCACGAGTACTTTTAAATAGTCGTTGGATTATGTTCTGCTCCCTTTATTTACTCCAAGCAATGGATGCTAATACATATTCAATAATTATTTCCATAAGAATCCTCGTGTTTTTTCGAACATCCATGCAAGCACAACAACTTTCGAGTTGTCTTCAAATGTAACAATTGATCAACTGTAATTCTGTATCTACGAGTGGTTTTGTTAAAACTAGTCAAAGATCTTTTTCCACAATTTTCCGCCTTAAATCTCGGAGGAAAATCAAATCCCAGATTATCCGTTAGCAACCCCCAAGCTTTGAATCAAAAAATATCTTTGATTTGAAGATCTGAATAATCACCAGGATTCTGTTGTAATTGAATCCGACATTTACGCCGGGAAAAACTAACTTACGAAAAACTAAGCCTTTCCCTGTAACAGAATGCGATACGCCGTAGATACTGTTCCAAACAGTAACCCTAACCGAAAGTTATAAATCTAAAGTGAGACCTTCATTTGTTTCGTAACCTTGAGCGCAGCGCTATTGCCTTTTGTCTCCTCATCGTAGCTTCTTAGGTATTTAGAACTTTCCCTGCTTTCATCTCTTGTGAATGCGAGAGAAAAGTAAAGTTTTAACTCGATCTGCAACCATGAGCCAAAAGAAAGTTGATACCAAAAACATAGAGAAAGCTGCTGCTGCTAAGCCTGTGGAGAAGAAGGCACCAAGGAAGAGGGTTCCCTTGGTAGATCCAAACACAAAGCCGGATTGCAAAACTCATCCTTCTCCCGCTGATGCTTGGAAGTATTGCACTGCGAAGGAAGGAGATCTCCATGCCCTGGTGGAGCAAGGTTTGCTTTTATCCTAGGAAACTCTTGAGTGGAGAGCTTGCTTCAATGCACAATTTCCCACTGAAAACACAAATGAAATTCCTTTGTTCGTGTCTTTTTGTCAGCGCGGAGTTGGCCTTCCAATCTCATCTTTTTTCCGTGAGCTTCTTGACTTTTACAAACTCCAACTCCATCATCTGAATCCTAATGGGATTCTGAATATTGCTGTCTTTGTGCACGCTTGTGAAACATTCCTTGGCATCAACCCGAATCTTGCTTTATTCCGCACTTTGTATCATGTAAAGCCCCATCCAAATTTCCAAAGGATGGAAGTGGTTGGAGGAGCGGGAATTCAATTCCGCCAAAGGATAAAAGAACAGTGGTTCTCCATCCCCCTTAAGGAATCGTGTGGAGATTGGAAGTCCGAGTGGTTCATAATCGGTGAGTAGTTGAAAAACGGATACTCTTTCTATAGTATTTACGATCAATGTACTTTGTTATACATTAATCTTGTTCCTGTGTAATTGTAATACAGCAGGGAATCATGGAAAAAGCTGTCCTGTCAAAGATGGATGGTATCCAAGGGATCTATCCAATTGGAACACAAAGCCAACCACTGAAGAAGCCAAGGAGGTGCCCGCTTTTCTAAAGCGAGTTCAATCTTTGAAGAATAAAGGCTTGACTGGAGTGGGGATAGCATTCAGTTTCCTCAAGAGAATAATCCAACCACTCCAAGAGCGTATCAATCTTGGATACAAGTATGAGGGAAATACAGATCCTTCCCGGATGGTGCCAGAAGAGCTCTCAGATGAGACCGTGCTAATGTGTTTGTCGCGCATGTTTAGCAATGTGAACAACAAGAAACCATACATCGCCAATGAATTCTGTAAAGTCCAATCTCCAAGTTTTGTAAGTACTCGCAGCCTTTAAATTTCAGTTTATTCTGAACATGCGTCTTAATGCTGACTCTTCTGGTGTAGTCGGCCACTAATTTTGGTGGATCAGTTGGTGGCCTGTCTCCGCAAGATTGAGAGAAGTTCAGAAGGAGTTCTTCGGACAAGTCAGAGCCATCCAATGAGAAAGTTGAGGCGATTGCTGACAGTGTAGAAGAACTCGAAGCAATATCCGAAGAGAAGGCAGTTGCCTCGGATGACAAGCAAGTTAATCTTCAAGGTAAGAGAAGTCTTCATAATAAAATTTGAATACTTTATCCGTTCCACCATTTAATTTGGATGCACTATTTCTGAAAAACAGAGGATACAGAAATAGTACCAACAGTTCCCGCAGGGGTAAAGTGGAAGAGAACTACTCGGTCTCGATCAGATACCCCTTCAGGAGCATATGTGCCTGGAGCAGAAGAAGGTCAACGTATCAAGCTCTCCATGTTTATCACCGTTGTTCAAAGCTCATCGACCACAAGTGCCATGGCGAGTGGTACCACAGGGAGCACAACCAGCTCCAAAGTGGGCGTGCTGGAGTTGAAGAAGTTCAACTTTAAGCCAAAAACCACCGCGCTGACAAAGTAAGTTTGTTAAATCGAATATCATTTCAATTGAGCCATCATTCAATTGTTGAATCTTGCACCCTTTGTGAAGAGTACCATCTGCCGCACTTGCGAGCGCGCTGCATGCACAGCAAGAACAATTGAAGAAAGCTGAAGAAACAGAGCATGATAAAGAAGAAGTCATCCCTGGAGTCGTCGATGAGAGTGGCGGGGTTTCAAAATTGAGCCAATCACCAGAGAAAAAGGCATCTGATGCCAATCTAGCTTCAGAGGCAAACCCCGTAGAAACCACAAACCAGGGAGATGTCGAAAGGCCGCCGTCAATTGTGGAGGTAAATCATATAGCCTTTGCTCTGTATATTTCCCGGAATTTTATATGAACAATGCTTGTGAAATCATGAAGGTTGGTTTGGAGACTGAGGAAGTCGCCAACATTGTTATCAAACAAAGTACTCCACCACCACAAGGGAAGGCTACTGACAATGAAGCAATGCAGCTGAAACAACACTTGGTAGCCGCTCTGGTAAGAGGAAAACTTTAATAGAAAATAGTTAATATAGTAGTTGTTAACTAACATCAAATGTAGGCATTGGTAGATAAATTGGAGAAGAACAAAGATGCAAGTCTGGAATCTCGAATAAAAGAACTCGAAGAAGATCTTGCGGCTGCCTATGAGGCGCGGGAAAAAGCTCGAGTTGATAATCAAGACTTGGTTTCTTGATTACACAAACAACTCGAGGGAGTGGGAGATGAAAAATCTCGAATGGATACTCGTAAACGGGCCTTGATCCGAGACAACAATAGTAAGTAAAGCAAATTTTGTACACTTAATCATTAATTTAGTCGTATGAAGTGTAATCATAGACTTGTCTTGTTTCTGCAGGATTGAAAAAAGAATTGGTTGAAGAATAGAGCAACAACACGTCGTGGTATAACTTGGCACAATCCAAAACTGAAGACTGTGCCCGCTTGGAGAAAGAGCTTGAAGATCTGAATGGAAAATTTGCCAAAGAGCATCAGATCCGTGTTGACATGGAACAATCTTGCGCTAGGGCCTTGGCGGGACAACAAGCCAAACAACAAGAAGTGGAGGATCTCTAGGCCGAGAAGAAGGCCATAGAAGAGGCGGTGCTCCCCATCATTGACATGGTAACACCTGAGGGTGTTGCTACGACTAATCAGTCATTATTGGAGTGGATCAGTGCAGTGCCTGGACAAATTACTGATTTTTGCAAGAATACCATGAAGGAGTGCATCAATCAGCTGCTAGCGATGGTGACGGCACACAATCGAAACGCCAAACTTGAAGTCGTAGAGCTTCCAGAAGGAATGGAAATTGAAGGATTTGAAGACTTGGTGAAAGAAATAGAACCAGTCGCAGATACTTTCATTGACTCGTTAGAGTAGATCTGCATTGTAACTTGAAGTACTCGTTCAAATACTCTGTTTTGGATCCGATATGAATACTTGTTCATGTATATAATGTTAGATACTTGTTTAAAGTAATTGTTTGGAAATACTACTGTGTAAGTAATATCCAATAGTTTGTACGTATGCAAAGACAGTTTAAGTAGTCCAGTGGTCGTATAAGGTTCGGAACTAGAAGGAGTTGTACCAAGCCTTGTTAAGGTTTAGCAATTTTGCTAATGCGGGGCGAAAAGTTATGCGCATAGGCATAAGTATGCTATACTTCTTAGTACTTTGGAGCACCTTTAGGTGACTTTTATAGGAGAGGAAAAATGAGTGTAGTTGGTATAACACTAATTCTTGAAGCTTTCGCTGAGAGAGCCACATAATCAAAAGAAAAGAGATTATCTCCTTCAACCATGTATAGGTGACGGTAACTCATCCAACATTTTTAGGTGTTTTGATACCTCCTTTTAAAAGGGAATCCTGGTTTCTTTTGAGTGGGAGTAGAAGACTACTCGAATACCACACGACGACTAGCGCCGGTATGTACATGGTATAATTTTATCTAATAAGATAAAAGATGCCATACCTTGTAGATGACAGGAAAATATAACTTTATTAATTTGTGAACAAGGGTTGTTTTACAACGACTCGAATACAATGTCCCGTGTTACGGGTAAAATTTGCGGAGATGCTCTATGTTCCATACATTTGGCAATTCCTCTCCCTCCGGGGTTTGCAGCCGGTACGTACCAAGTCCAATGACTTATTTTACAAGAAAAGGACCTTCCCATCGAGACATAAGCTTGTGCAACCCTTCAGTCTTTTGGATTCAGTGTAGTACCAAGTCTCCTATAGTAAAGGATCGAGGTTGAACAGAGCGTTGATGAAAGCGACGTAACCTTTGAAGATAATGCGTGTTCTGAATGAGAGCTGCTACTCGAGCTTCCTCGACGCCATCAACATCCTGAGACCTTTCTTGATGAGCGAGTTGTTCATCGTAATTCTCCAGACGTGGAGCTTCCCATAAGAGATCGACAGGCAAAACTGCTTCGGAGCTGTAAACCAGGAAATATGGTGATTGGCCGGTAGCCCTGCTGGGTTGGGTGCGTAGCCCCCAAAGCACCGCGGGCAACTCCTTTGCCCATTTTCCGCCATATTTCTTTAGAGGCTCATATAATCTGGGTTTTAACCCTTGCAGTAACAAACCATTCGCTTTTTCCACCAGTCCATTGGCACGAGGATGAGCAACTGAAGCATAATGTATCTCAATGGAGTATCTGTCACAATAGTCTTGGAATTCTTCGCTGGTGAATACAGAGCCTAGGTCTGTGATGATGTTGTGAGGAACTCCAAATCTCTGGACAATACCATCAAAGAATTTGATCAAATTACCGGCTTTAGCGTTTACTAAGGGTATTGCTTCGATCCACTTGGTAAATTTATCGATGGCTACAACGAGCCACTCGAATCCGCCTGGAGCTTTGGTAAGCGGGCCAACGAGATCAAGACCCCAACAAGTGAAAGGCCATGATAGTGGGATAGTGTTGAGGTTGTGTGCCGGAACATGAGCTTGTCGTGCGAAGAATTGACATCCATGACATTTTTTGACGATGTCCACTGCATCGTGCTTGGCTGTTGGCCAGAAAAAACCTGCTCTGTAGGCTTTGCCGACCAAGGTTCATGAGGCAGCGTGATTGCCACACACGCCGCTATGAATTTCTTGTAGTAGGGCTTTTCCTTGATCAATTGTGATGCATTTCATTAAGACGTTGGTCGAAGCCCCACGCCTATAGAGTACATTGTCCACTACTACATAGTTAGCAGCTCGTCGTTGGATACATATTTGCTCTGGCTTCTGCTTTGGAAATTTGTGGTCTCTCAAGTACTCGGTGAAAGGAGTCATCCAGTTAGTGTCAATTACCATGATCTGAGTTTCTGGTTGGGACTGGGACTGTGTGGTCTCAGCTCATGCTGGTCCCTTAATGGATGGCTGGAGTAGTTCCTGGACGAATATTTCTGCTGGGACATCGGCTCGCCGAGATCCTAGCTTTGACAGGGCATCTGCTGCGACGTTGTAGTCACGAACGACGTGGTGAAACTCCAGGCCTAGAAAGTTTCGTTCTAATTTACGAACCTCGTGAACGTAGGCATCTGTTGTCTCTTTAGAAACGTCCCAGTCTTTATTAACTTGGTTGATGGCCACAGCCGAATCGCCATAAACAAGTCGCTTGATACCGAGTGATGCAGCCAGGCGGAGCCCGTGCAGCATAGCCTCATACTCTGCTTCATTATTGGTGACCTGAAACAGGATTTGTAGAACGTATTTGAGTTGATCTCCTTCAGGAGATATAAGAAGTACACCTGTGCCTCCTCCTTAAAGTTTAAGTGACCCATCAAAATACATGACCCAGTGCTCAGGTCGAGTGTTTGTCGTAGGATTTTGAATTTTTTTCCATTCAACTGTGAAGTCAGCAAGAGCTTGGGACTTGACGGCTGTTTGAGATGTGAAGTCAAGGTGGTATGCTCCAATTTTGGCCTTCCATTTGCAGATTCGACCTGTTGCGTCTGGATTATTGAGGATGTCGCCTAGCGGGAATTTAGTTACGACTGTGATGTGAAAAGCTTGGAAATAATGTCGTAGCTTCCGTGATGTGATGAAGACGGCGTAGAGTAATTTTTGGACTTGCGGATAACGAATCTTGGACTCGGAGAGTACTTCACTGATGTAGTAAATTGGCCGCTGTACTGGGAATACATGGTCGTCCTCTTGTCTTTCGACTACTATTACAGTGCTGACCAAATGGGTTGTCGCTGCAATGTATAGATAGAGATGATCACCCTTCACAGGTGCTGTGAGTACTGGCGGAGTGGATAGATATGTTTTGAGTTCTTCGAATGCCATATGTGCTTCATTCGTCCATGAAAACTTATCCCGCTTTTTAAGCAATTTGAAGAAAGGGAGGCCCTTTTCCCCTAGTCTTTTGATGAACCTGTTTAAGGCCGCGATGCATCCTGTCAGCTTCTAGACATCTTTTACGTTCTTTGGTGCTTCCATTGTAAGGATTGTTGAAATCTTAGCCGGATTGGCTTCAATACCCCTATTACTGACCATGAACCCCAAAAGTTTCCCTGACGGAACACCGAAGACACATTTGGTTGGGTTAAGTTTCCAATGGAATGTCCTAAGGTTGTCGAATGTTTCTTGAAGGTCATTGATGAGATGTTCAGCCTGCCTTGTTTTGATGACCACATCATCGACATATGCCTCTACATTGCGCCCAATTTGTTTGGATAGGCACGTTTGTATGGCTCGCTGATATGTGGCGTCGGCGTTCTTCAATCCAAAAGACATAGTTGTATAGCAGTAAGCACCGAATGGGGTGATGAAAGATGTTTTGATCTAATCTTCTTTCTTTAGTGCTATCTGATGGTATCCTGAATAGTAGTCCAGAAAACAGAGCAGTGCGCATCCGCAGTGGAGTCCACGACTTGATCAATGCGTGGGAATCCCATGGGATCTTTTGGGCAATGCTTGTTCAAATCTGTGTAGTCGACACACATCTGCCACTCGTTGTTGTTTTTCTTCCGAACTAACACTGGATTGGCTAACCACTCGGGATGGAAGACTTCTTTGATGAAGCCTGCGGCGAGTAGTTTGGTGAGTTCTTCTTTTATTGCCTCACGTCTATCTTGTGCAAATCGTCGGAGGCACTGTTTTTTGGGATTTGCATTCTTGTCAACGTTTAGTCTGTGCTCGACAAGTTCTCTAGGAACACCAGGCATATCAGATGGTTTCCAAGCAAATATATCTTTATTATCTCGGAGGAACTTGATGAGCGCGTCTTCCTATTTACAGTCTAAATCTGCCCTTATAAGGGCAGTTTTGGACGGATCGCCCGTCCCAAGATCTACAGTTTTGAGCTGTACTTCTTCGGAGGGCTTGAAGTTGGTACTTGTCGACTTCTTGCTAGGTACTTCTAGGTCGTCTTCCTTTGACTTCTTGGCCAAGGCGAGTACTTCCAGCATCTGGGTAGGGACGTGCGAAGTGGCAGCGAATTCTACTACCTCGACGTCGCAATCATACGATACCTTTAAGTCTCCCTTTAGGGAAAGTACTCCTTTAGGAGCAGGCATCTTGAGAACCAAGTATACATAATGCGGGATCGCCATAAATTTGGCGAGGGCTGGTCGCCCAAGAATCACGTGGTATGAGGTCTCGAAGTCTGCAACGTCAAACTTGATGTACTCAGTTCTGAAGTTTGCTTCCGTCCCGAAGGTAACTGGTAGTGTGACCTGACCCAGGGGGATTGCTGCATTGCATAGAACAATGCCATCGAATGGAGCGTCTATAGGCTTGAGGTATTTTGTAATGTCTAGGCCCATCTTCTTGAACGTGTTTGCGAAGATGACATTGAGCCCACTGCCTCCATCGATGAGTACTTTAGTTAGTCTGGCTTGCACCACGACTGGGTTTAAGACCAGAGGATATCTCCCGGGATTTGCAAAGTTGGTCCATTAGTCTATTCTGGAGAATGTGATAGGCACTTCTGACCACTTTAAGTATGTTGGGGTGGCAGGCTCTATCGCCATGATCTCTCGCAGGGTGAGCTTCTTGGCGCTCTTCGACCGGTTCAGGGTTTCTCCACTGAATAGTACAGCTATGACGTTCTCGACATTTGGAAAGTTATTGCCAGGGTCTTTGTCGTCTTTGTCTTCCTTTTTCTTGTCGGTTTTGGGAGCATCTGTTGTTTGCTTGTCGAACTCCTGCTTTAGGTGGAAGGACTTTGCCATTGCGTGCTTGCCATTGGGGTGGTATGGGCAAGGACCGTTCATGACGTCTGCCGCTGAACGAGTCTTGCGACTAGGGCGCTGGACTGCCGCGATTGTGTTGTCTGGCTTGCGCTTCCTATTATCGCGATTGAAGTCCCGGTTGTTTGGGCGATCATTGCGTCGGTCGCCATTGTCTTTGTTGTGATTGTTGGCATTGTTATCGTGATGTCTGTCAAAGCGCTCCCGCTCGCGGTAGTCTTGGTCTGCCCATTCAGCGACAATGCGTTGTAGCTCGCTGATGTTTTCCGGACGACGTCGGCCGAACTCACGGTGTAATTCCCGGGTGTAGAGACCATCATGAAAGCAGTCGATTACTTCCCGGTCAGAGATATCCACGATTGTAGCTCTTTTATCGAAGAATATCTTGATGTATTTTCGCAAGGTTTCTCCTTTTCCTTGCTTGCAAGCTGCCAGTTCATAGCGGGTTCCGGGGCCGAGCCCAGGTTCCCTGGAAGTTGGTGGTGAATTTCCTGGTGAGATCGTCCCAGGAGTCGATGGACCCGGGGCGGAGGCCCTCGAGCCATGTCAGGGGCGTGGTATCTAGCATAACGGGGAAGTAGCTGACTTTGATGTCGTTGGATCCCCCGGCCATCTGGATGGCTGTAGAGTAGATTCGGAGCCATTGTTCAGGGTCTTGCTTGCCCGTGAACTTTTCAATTCCTGTAGGTTTGAACTTGCTTGGCCATTGGATTTCTTTTATGCACCTGGAAAAAGCTGGGAAGCCATCATATTTATCACTTGGTGAACGATCGCTCCGGAAGCTAGAGGTGTTGTGGTCGGAGTCGTATTGTTGTCCACGATTGTGATTTTGGGGAGGTCGATTGTCATGATTTGAGGACTCTTGATGTCGGTGACGATCATTACGATGATCTCCTCGGCGGTGGTTGCGACGTTCTTCGTGACAATCGTAATGGCGTTCTTGATCGCGTAGTCGGTTTCTATAATTGTGATGGGGTGGAGGCCCATAGTTGCGGTCGTAGTCAGCGCGGCGACGGAGTTCGGATTCCACGCGCCGCTGTCGACTCGACTGAATGACAGAGCGAGCATCGCGGTTGCATTGATGATGTTGTGAAGGTCTCGATCTCGTGGCCTTGCATCGTCTTGGTTGTTACTGCGTCCTCTCCCCTGCTGGTTATTGCGATCAGCGTCTTGGTCACGTCGATGTCCTCCTGTGGTAGCGATTGAAGCTTCATGTGGGGGAGGCCTCTCAGTGTCTGGGCGTCTAGTATCTGGTGTGTGGTGGCTGGGATTCGCTTGGTTCGTAGCCTTCTGAACTGTGTCGAGGAGTGAGAGTACTTGTCTAACGGCAGGGGTGTCGGGCATGGCCTTGACGAGTTCTGCTGCGACGGAGATGTTTAATGGCGTGTTTTGGGATACTAACTGGTCTCCGACCATATCGAAATCCTATGTAAGGTTTCATATGGCGTTGGCGCGTATCGCGGCGTTAAGACGCCTCTGGTTGCGCTTGGCATTCCTTGCTTGATGCGAGGTCTTTTGTTCCTCTGTTTCTCCGTCAGCAGTGCGTTCCTCTTCTGATATGTCGGTGATAAGCTCGCGGTCGTATTGAGTGCCTTGGTCTTCATTGCCAGCCATGAACACTTGACGACTTGGGTCTTGTTCGCTGAGGACGATCTGAGTGGTTGAGAAGTTGTCGCTTGAGCTTTCAGTTGGAGTGGTGAGCAATGCAGTCTTGCCGTCTTGGAAGGGCAGTTCCTCCAGTAAGGCGGTGGCATGTCTTGAATCGTTGTCCCGGCAGGTGTCGGCCGGAATCGCTCCAGGCCAGTGAACAGCGAGTCCTCCTGGTGTTCTGGTTACGACTAGTCTGGACGGGAGGCGAACGAGTGGTTCCTCCAACACGAACTTGGTGTTGAAGTGAGCATGATGGTGTAGGCGCGCGACGTTATCAGGAGCATCACTTAGCAGGATGGTGAAGTCATCATCGTTGTCCCTTGATGGCGTTGATGCCAGCTCGAGGTCGTCGGGGTGATTTGGCTTCGAGTGGGGCTCCTGAGTCATCTTTGCCTCTGGGGTCGGGTTGTACCCGGACTCAACTTGGGGAGTCCCGAGCGAACTTGGAATTAAGATCAAACTCGGGATTGGTGCCGAGATCGAATTGGGAGTAGTCGTCGAATAGGAGCCGGGGTTGTTCGCAAGGTAGCTCGTGAACCTACCATCGCTTTCGGTGATGAAAGTCCATGCGCCGAAAACGAAGGTGGCTCCTTCCTCGACGTCGGCGATCTTGAAGGTGGTGAATCCCATCATCCCTGATGGTGAGCTTTCGGCGAGAGGCCCCATGGTGGGCGCCAAGTGTCGATGATTTATATCGAGCACGTCTATCTCGGGGTATCCCAGGGAGTAGATTAGTGGGTCTCACCGAGTTCTAAGAACGACAGTGCACGAACAACACAAATATTTAGACAGGTTCGGGCCGCGAGTAGCGTAATACCCTACGTCATGTGTGCTTGATTGTATTGTATGTGAGTTGAGTTGTTTTGAGGGGGCCCTACTCCTCCTTATATACTCGGGGAGCAGAGTTGCAAATTGATTACAAAGACTACTCGTATCCGACCTGGAAGGTTACATTAAGGTAATCTATCATGTATACTATTCGAATACGAGTAGTTCTTCTACTTGACTACACCGTCCTATACCTTATCTGGCTAGTCCAAAGCAGTCGGGTCATAACTCGACATATCGAGTAGTTTAATTCCTTAGATGAGTGGCCCTAGGGATCCTGGCCCCACACAACGGTCGAGTGGTGGTATAGTAAAAAGAATTAGGCTAGATGACACGACGACTCGTCCCCATTAAAAATCCAATGAGACGGACATCTCCCACCTTGCTCTACTACACAGGTATAAGCACACCTCGGTATTTCACACATAAATGTTGTCCGTCCCATCCCATTTCATTATCTTTTTTACTCACCAAAATTCATTTTTATTTTCAAGGCACACACACACCATTATTTTAACCGACAATATATGAGTGGCATTTGAATATAAAGGTACCCACAACCTAAGCGGCACTAGAAGTGATCAATTTCTAAACTAGGCATTCAGAAATTAATCCGGGTCATCAAGGAATATTCATGGAAAACAAGGGGTGGCTTTCACAAACATGGCTCAATAATAAATCATGCAATTTTCATAAAACAGGCCAATGTGTGATTTTATAAAACTGGGATAAACATGCATCAAAGGGTGAGATTGAACTTGCCGTTCTCAAAGCCTTCCGGAAGCTCCTGCTCAGGGCACTGGCCATCGGGTTCCTGCTCGTAGCACTGCTCTCCTTCGGGCTCTTCCTCAACGTGATCTATGGCGCAGACAACAAGTACACACAATAAATAGAAGAAAAGATAATAAAAATAAATGTTTTATTTACCGAGCTCGCGGAAGGAAAAAAGTTGGAAGTTAAATGAAGGGCGAGGGAAGGAAGGTCACATTTAGGAATGCAACGTATGGTTTGGCGGAAGGCATGGCAGAGAAGTGGGTGGTGAAGTTTGGGGTCATTCTGGGTTAAAACGGCGCATAAAATGACGCGTCGTTCGGGTGATTACCGCAGAAAGGACTCGTTCGGAAGGTTCCCGAAAGTCCCAGAGTCCATCAGAAAAAGTTTAGGGGCTTAAATGTATTGCTCTAGTGTTTTAGAGGAGCCCATTTGTGAATAATAAAAGTTGGTAGGGTTTAGAATGGAAAATAATTAGCAACTAGAGTTTTAAGGGGTGGGTTTAAAGGTCTAAGGCCTTATCCGTAATAATAACAAAAGGCAGGGGCCTCAGGCGGATCCATTCAGAGAGAGAGAGGGAACAGGGCTTGGCCGCGGGTTAGAAAAATAAGAAACCAGGGGGTTTTTCATAAAATGAACTTCCTTCTCTTCCGACAGAACAAAGAAGAGAGAGGGAAGCAGGGGAAGGAGAGTCGGCGAGCGGCGGCGGCGCGATTGCTGGCGCTTCAGGCGATGGCGGCGGTCGAGGACAGAGGGGAAAGGGAGAGGGAGGTGAGGGGGTCCCGTTCCCGCGCTTACCTTGGGCGGAGGTGTTGTGGGGTGGCCTGCCCATGCTGGCGCGCAGGCGATGGCGGTAATAGAGTGGTGGCGGCGCGGTGGGAGCTGGAAGGTGTGAGCAGGGCGGTCGGGTAGGTTTGGTGGGGCGGGGAGGGTATCACGGAGGCCTACTTATAGGCCGAAAAGGAAGGGGAGGGGCGGCCGGCGAATGGCCTCGCGGGCGGAACTTACTGGCGACCGGGAATCGCGGCCGGCCGACAGGACGGCACAGCGGCGAGGGCGGCGCTATGGGGGAGCAGTGGGAGGTGCTGTTCTCGTCGCGAAGCGGGCGTCGGCACATGGTTCTGCGCGTATGCTCAATGAGCAGCGGCGGAGCACACGGTGGTCGGTGCATCGCGGTCAGCGGCGCGCGCACGTAGGGCCAGAGCGCGCCGAGTCGCGTGGCATCGTGACGGCGAGCGGTGCGGGCACGCGTCTGGGGCGGTCGTCGTGCGCGTGCGCACGAAGTGCGGTGGCTCGGGGCGCGGGCCTAGCAGGCGCCAAGGTGACGAGCGAGCCTGTGAGCGGCACGATGGGCAGCAGTGGCGGGCTAGGGCGTTGTGCGAGGCAAGTGCGGCAGGGCTGGTCCGCGCGCGCTAAGAGGGGCACGTGCGCATGCGCGCGAGGCAGCGACAGGGATTGGGGAAAGCCGTGCGCGGCGCTGGAGGGGAGCGAGGTGGCCAGGTGTGACATAGGGAGGGAGGTCACACTGGGAAGGGAAAGAAGAAGGAGGGAAAAGAAAAGGAAAGGAAAGGAAGAAAAAGAAGAGGAAAAAAGAAGCGGAGGAGGGGAAGAAAGGAAACAAAGGAGGGGATCCGAGGCGGGATCTCCGGCGGCGACGCCGGCGACGGTTGGTCGCGAGCGCACGCACCGAGAGCGGTCGGTGTGGGATGTGACGGGGCGGTGAAAAGGTTAGGCACGACAGGGTTCGAGTTGGGTCGGCGGGAAACCGGGAGGGGAAAAAATTCGGATCTTGCTTTCGGAGAGCTCTGCGGTAAAAGATTTTTGAAAACAATTTAATGCGTGAATTATTTAGGGTAAAATTTATGGGCGTTACAAACCTACCCCACTTAAAAGGAATCTCGTCCTCGAGATTCGACTGGCTCATAAAGAGATGGGGAAATTCTTTCTTCAGAGCATCTTCGCGTTCTCACGTAGCCTCTTCCACTTCATGTTTGCTCCACTGCACTCTACAGATCCGTACTTCGGAGCTTCTCGTCCTTTTCGTGACAGTGTCCATGATTTGACCGGCACTTCCTGGTACCGCAGATCTGGCTGTAGATCTATTGTCTCTACAGGCACATGCTCGGCTTCGGGTACTCTCAAGCATTTCCTCAGTTGTGAGACATGGAACACTGGGTGTATGTCTGTCATTGCTTCTGGTAGTTCCAACCTGTAGGCTACCTTTCCAACTTTCTTTAGTACCTGATATGGCCCAATGTATCGAGGGGATAACTTTCCATGGACTTGAAATCTGCGGGTCCCTCGAATAGGTGAGACCTTGAGAATGACAAAGTCTCCGGGGTTAAAGCTTAGCTCTCGCCTTCTTTTGTCTGCGTAGCTCTTCTGTCGGGACTGGGCTGCTTTCAGCTTCTCCCTTATTTCGGCCACTTTTTCTTCGGCTTCTTTTATGAGCGTGGTTCCCACTAGGGTACGCTCTCCTACTTCCGACCACATTAGTAGGGTTCTGCACCTCCTTCCATAGAGGGCTTCGAAGGGCGAAATGCCTAAGCTTGCTTGATAGCCATTGTTGTATGAGAACTCCGCATAGGGTAAATTTTGTTCCCAATCCTTACCATAGGTCAGGACACATGCTCTCAACATGTCTTCCATAATCTAATTTACCCTTTCGGTTTGACCATCGGTCTGTGGGTGATAAACAGAGCTAAAATCCAACTTAGTGCCCATGGCTTTGTGCAGGCTTTTCCAGAACCGAGAGGTGAACTGGTTCCTCGATCCAAAACAATCATGCTAGGTACTCCATGTAGCTTCACTATATTTTCTACATAAAGCTTGGCTAGCATCTCTCCACCATAATTGGTTCGTATGGGCAGTAAGTGAGCGACTTTGGTGAGTCGGTCCACTATTACCCATATGGAATCATGTCCTTTCTGTGTCCTGGGTAGACCAACTACGAAGTTCATTCCTATCTCGTCCCATTTCCAAACTGGGATGGGCAGGGGTTGCAGTAATCCTGCGGGTTTCTGGTGTTAGGCTTTAATCCTTTGGCAAGTATCACAGTGAGCGACGAACTTGGCAACATCTGCATTCATCCCATTCCACCAATATTTCTGTTTTAAATCTAGATACATCTTGGTGGATCCTGGGTGGATGGAATATGGCGTGTTACGGGCCTCATCCATGATTTTCTGTCGAAAATCTCCATCACGGGGTACACAAATCCTATGTTTATACCACAAGGTTCCCTTATCGTCCACTCGGAAGTCTGGTGCCTTGTTCTCTCTGGTGTGCCGGCGGACCTTCACTAAGTCCTTGTCTGAGCTCTGGGCTTTTCTGATCTCATCTTTCATGGTGGGCTGAATACTCAACTTCTGACTGGAATTTCGGGGAACAATGTGCACGTTCAACCGTGCCATTTCCTCTTGTAGGTGGTCATTCTTGGGCCCATAAGATTTTCGGCTCAAGGCGTCTACTACAACATTGGCTTTGCCAGGGTGGTAATGGATTTCTATATTATAATCCTTAACCAGTTCCAACCATCTCCTCTGTCTCAGGTTCAGATCCGGTTGGGTGAAAATATACTTTAGGCTCTTGTGATCCGTGTATATTTCACACTTATTTCCCACTACGGCTGCAAGTTCCAGATCATGGGTTGGATAGTTCAGCTCATGGGGCTTAAGCTGTCGAGAAACATATGCCACTACCTTTCCGTCCTGCATGAGCACACACCCTAAGCCTTGTCGGGATGCATCACAGTAAATAACGAAATCCCGGTGGATGTCTGGTAGGGTTAGGACTGGAGCAGTTGTTAGTCTTCGCTTCAACTCTTGAAAGCTCCTCTCACAAGACTCCGTCCAAGCAAATTTCTTCTCCTTTTTGAGCAGCTCGGTCATGGGCCGGGCTAGCTTGGAGAATCCTTCGATAAACCTTCGGTAATAGCCGACTAAGCCCAAAAAGCTCCTAATCTCACTCACGTTGGTCGGTTGCCGCCAATTGGAAATGGCTTCGACCTTTTCAGGGTCCACTGCTATTCCTTCTGCGGTCAAAACATGACCAAGAAAATCTACTTTTTCAAGCCAAAATCCACACTTGCTGAATTTGGCATAGAGCTTGTGTGCCCTCAACTTTTCTAGAGCCACTCGTAGATGTTGTTCATGCTCTTGGGCGCTCTTGGAGTAGATGAGTATGTCGTCAACGAAGAATATGACAAACTTATCCAACTCATCCATGAACAACTTGTTCATGAGATTCATGAAATATGCAGGTGCATTGGTGAGTCCAAAGGACACTACTGTGAACTCAAATTGTCCATAACAGGTAACAAATGCTGTCTTTGGGATATCTTCCTTTTTGATTTTCAACTGATGGTATCCCGATCTTAGGTCGATTTTAGAGAAATACCTGGCTCCCCTCAGTTGGTCAAATAGGCCATCTATTCTAGGGAGAGGGTACTTGTTCTTAATGGTGACCTCATTTAGTTCATGGTAGTCCACGCACATTCTCATGCTTCCATCTTTCTTTTTAACAAAGAGCACTGGGGATATCTTCCTTTTTGATTTTCAACTGATGGTATCCCGATCTTAGGTTGATTTTAGAGAAATACCTGGCTCCCCTCAGTTGGTCAAATAGGTCATCTATTCTAGGGAGAGGGTACTTGTTCTTAATGGTGACCTCATTTAGTGCACGGTAGTCCACGCACATTCTCATGCTTCCATCTTTCTTTTTAACAAAGAGCACTGGGGCTCCCCACGGGGATGAGCTGGGTCTAATGAAACCGAGTTGTTGTAGCTCTTCCAGTTGTTTCTTAAGTTCTGCTAGTTCAGGGGCTGCCATCCTATAGGGACTCTTGGCTATGGGTGGGGTTCCAAGGACAAGGTCGATGGAAAACTCGATGTACTTATCTGGTGGCATTCCAGGAAGTTCCTCAGGGAAAACATCAGGGTATTCATTGACAACTGGGACTTCTTCTAGAGCTCTTACGTCCATGCTGAAAACCATTGGGTCTGGTCCACTTCCATGAGTGTGGCAGGTTACTTGTATTCCATCTGGGTTGGTTAGGTGTACTATTTTGTCGGCACAACCTATGAGTCCATTGTGTAGACTTAACCAGTCCATTCCAAGGATCACGTCTATTCCCTTGGAATTAAGTACTACCAAGTCTGCTAAGAATTCTACCCCACTTAAAATGATCCTTACCCGTAAACAGCCTAGTTGGCACTTTAGGTCGCCTCCAGGCGTTCGGGTTACCAGGGGTGTTTTTAGTAGTACTGTAGGTACGTTGTTCTTTTCCACAAAACATGACGATATAAAAGAATGTGATGCTCTAGAGTCAAATAATACTGTTGCCAAGACTGAGCTGACTAGGAACTCACCGAGTACTACTCCTTGTGCTCCTTGAGCCTCCTGCGCATCGATGTGGTTGACACGGGCTCGTCCATAAGACTGTTCATGCTGCTGCTGCGGACTGGGACTCGGTTTGCTCCGGTGACCGACGGCTTGGGTCCATTCACGGAGTTGGAGTAGGTTGATGCAACAAGCTTGTTCTTGTCATAGGGGCAGTTGGCAATGTAATGCCCTGTCTCACGGCAATTGAAACAAGTTCTAGCATTATTGTCGTTGCTAGTGACTTGGCTGGCATTGCTCTGTGGGGGCTTCATGGTGTTCTAGCTCTTATACTGTGTGTTTTGGGTCTGGGAGCCTGTTCACTGTGACTGGGTCCTATACTGCATTGGGGCATGAGTCCTTGGTGCAGTATAGTTGGAGCTCCTTGGTTTCTGGAAGCGGTCCAGTTGGTGGTTCTTGCTTTCCAGAAACTTGCGCTTGTTCTCCTTCCTTTCTTCTGCCTTGGCTCTCTCCGTAAGGATGGCCATGTTCATCAGGGTGTTGAAATTCGGGTAGATCTGAGGGGTAAGCAAGGTTCTGAGTTCTGGGGTCAAGCCTTTCTTAAACATGTCTTGCTTCTTCTCCTCTGTGTCCACTTCTTCTGGTGCATAGCGAGCAAGCTCTATGAATTGGTGGGTGTACTCCTCCACCGACTTGGTTCCCTGCTGCAGTGCTCAGAATTCGTCCACCTTTCGTTTCATGGTGGTTGTAGGGATATGGTAGCGGCGGAACTCTCTTACAGACTCATTCCAGGTGATGGAGGTCTCGTCATCAGTAGCCTCACAGTTTTTCCCACCATACTAGTGCAGTCCCAGTGAGTTGGTGGGTTGCTAGGAGAACCTTGCCGCGGTCTTGACAATCGAATGGCTCAAGCTTTCTTTTAATAGCCTGTAGCCGGTCATCTGCCTCCAGAGGTTTGCTGGATCCTCTGAAGATGGGTGGCCTGGTCCTTAGGAAGTGCGACAGTTTGTCATTAAGGTTCTGTTGACGGGTCTTGCGGTGAAGGAAGGCTTCAAGCATGGTTTGCATGGCAATAGTCTGGTTATGTATTGCTTACACCAAACTGTCGGGTGGGGGTGGGGGCGGTACTTGCTGCTCTCCCACCTGGTTCCCTACTCTTTGTTGGCTTACTTCCTGTTCCTCCACCACAGGGCCATGTCCTTCTACTCCCTACTGTCCTACACCGCTGGAAGGGGTGCGGTTCTGGGAGGGCCTCGTGCACGTGTTAACCATCTGCAGATTGAGGTGGGAAAGGGGGTCTTAGGTGATGTTTAGGTTGTTTAATTCGCATTTTTGAAAAGGCAGAGTTCACCCTGCCGGAAAGCACTCAACAAACAAGCAAACAGACAAACACCAGTGGCTTTATTCAAACAACCAGGGGGAGTACATCATGTGGGGGGGGTACAACGCAGCTACACGACCGAACACAAGGGTACAACATGGAGGGATACAGTTCTAAGCGAGGCCTAGGGCTTCAGCTTGGTGGCTTCCGGGCTTCTACTCGCGGGGCGAGCCTTCTTTTGGGGCGGGGTGTGCTACCTGTGGGTTGAGCAGCTTGCCGTCCTTGGCGTTTTCATTTTCCTAGGGCTGCTCGGCCGCTTCTCCTTCTGCGGCTTCCTCCGATCTTGTGGGGCTTTCGGGTGGGGCTTGTGGGGTTCCAAAAAGTGTTCCCCACCCTATCATGGGTGTTCCAAGTAGGACTTGGGTTTCCCCTATGGCAGGGACGGGTGTTCCACTCCTGGTCCAGTCTTGCATATGTTGGTCCTGGGCCTGCCTGAGGCTTTCCTGGGCAAGGGCTTCGCGGCTGATGGTTGCTGCGGCTCTGGCCTCTGCTTGGGCCACCTGGACTTGGTACCTCCGCACCGCGAGTTTGGCTTGCTCGGCCCGGTTGATCTGTTCACTCAGGAAACTGGTGTGCGCGTCAAGGAGTTGATCCAAGGCAGAGAGATAGGTGACTACTTGGTACAAAGGTCCTTCCTCCTGATGGTGCTATTCCGGGCTTCTTATCCGGGCCCGCCAGACCGGAGTCCTGACGATCGGGGGAAAGAACCTCATTGGCGTGGGGACGAGGTGCTCTTCATAAATCCGGCACAGATAGCAGAGCGCCTTTATGATGGCCAGGATATAGGTATCTTGGTGCCTGAACCCCGTGGCGGTCACTCGCCAAGGTTCAATTGCGGGGTGGCGGTCGCTTCTTGCGACGGCGATGACCACCCTACAGCGAAGGGTGTCGTGGTGCTCGTACTCCCTGCTATAGTACCTTGGGCGCTCGGCCACACCAAGTTGCTCTAGGGAGTCGATCAAAAGGCTGGAAAACCAGGTGCGGTGAGGCAAATGCCCTGGGTCCATCCTTCCACAGCTATCTGAAAACAAACATAGGGCAGATCAATTGCAAGGATATTAAGCACAGCGGTGGGTGATGGTTTTATTAATTCATCATGGATGGGTACATTTTTATTTAGACAATAACTTCTGCCTACGCACACTACTCCTCACTCCTGGGGGCCCTCTTAATGATCCAGTTGAGGCACTTTTTGGGTGGGAAGCAAGGCTCTTATTCAGTCTGGGTGCTCACATCTCGGTGGGTCTCTTCAGGTTCTCCTTCCAGTAACCCGATTTCTCTCCGGTGGGCCTCGATCCGCTCTATCTCTTCAACGTAGTCTTGCCATTTGGCTTGGAGGGCGGCTAGGAAGCTATCGGTTCATCCGACTTTTATTCGTTGCTTCTCCATTTCTTGTTCCTCCTTTTCTACCCTGCGGATTTGGTGCTTCAGTTGGACCGCCTAGTCGCGGTACAACCGGTCCAAGCCGTTGAGGTAGATAGCCAGATGAGAAACAGTGTCCTCCAGTTCCTCATCCCTTT
Organism: Echinochloa phyllopogon; assembly: GCA_033239725.1. Classification (NCBI taxonomy): domain Eukaryota; kingdom Viridiplantae; phylum Streptophyta; class Magnoliopsida; order Poales; family Poaceae; genus Echinochloa; species Echinochloa phyllopogon. The sequence goes on from BTCW01000016.1 coordinate 21,283,074, forward strand.
CGAGACTCATCATTCGGGCAATCCATGCGCGTCCTCGTCCTCTAGTGGGTGGAAAGAATCACATAGGCGTTCCTTGGAGGTGTTGCTTATAGAGCACGCGCAGGAAGATCAGGGCTTTTCTGCTGGCCTTATGGTAGGTGTCTGGTAAGCCAAAGCCAGTGGTCCTGACGAACCAGGGCTCGACCTCGGGGTAAAGTGCGCTTTTTCCCACGAAGATCATCATCTCACACCGACGGGTGCCTCTGGAGTAGTATTTTCGGTAGGAGTACTCTGGTGGGTTCGTGACTCCGACGGTTCCAGGCTGAGTAGCAACAACTTAGGGAAGCCAGGATCTGTGGGGCAAATCCCCTCACTCCATCCATCGTCAGCCATCTGGACACGGTAAAACCATCGGTGAGTGCTAGTGTGGGGAAAACGGCTTAAACCAGGGAAAGCTTAACTATAAAAAGGCTGAGGAAAATGGTCTTGATCCTAGGGGTCACGTCCTACGGCCAACCTATTGGCTCTGATACCACCCGAAGCATCCCCTCAATAGAGAAGACTTAAATGTGATACAAACATCAGTCTCAGGAGGTTGATTCACATTTATTACAACAGATGGTCCATCACCGAACAAACCTACGCGGTAGCGGGCACAGACGCGCCACTAGCGCGAGGATAAAAACTAGAAACCAAATGGTACAACTAATCATGGCATCATCAGAGAGTTGCGCCATGCGGTTCTTCTGGCGGATGACCCTGTCACACAGGCAAGGTTGGGTGCAGAACGTAACTCCTACTCGACGTCTTCGGGAATGAAGTCTGGGTCTTCTTCTGTATAGATTAAAGCAAGGGTGAGTACTACGTACTCAGCAAGCTCAACCATACCCACGGAGGGGTTATAAACAGAAACATGCACATGATATAAACAAGGATAGGCTTACGGTTTAATTGCATAAATGCTAGTTAATCATATGCAAGGGGTTTATTTATAAAAGAATTTTTGCAAAGCTTTTGCGGTAACGGTAAAGGCATATTTTAATAGTTTCACAGTTACGCTTAAATGCTACTAGACTTCCCGTCTGTCGTAGCCACCATCGACACCATCAAACTACTCACACCACAAACATTTCCCAAAACCAAAGGACTCGTGAAGTGACCAAGCCGTAACTCGTCCCATACCGTGGACATGGCTATCCGGATAGGTTTCAACTCTGTAGAGGTGTACGCAACCACAAGTAGGGTACCGCAACATGAACGCCTTGGTGCTGGTGCAGATCCTATCGAAGCCATTACCCAACTTAGCTAGACTGACAATTACCACAGAAGCAGGCGGGGGGGGGGGGTTAGCAACCTACCAAAGAGGTTCCACCCAGGGCATAATTCACATAGATTATATCCCTGTCTCTGTGGACTTCTGTTGCTCACCAGCACACCTGATAACTATCAGTTTAACTAGTGGGATTTATGCCACATACAACTGTCGAGTGGTGGTACAGTAAACTGAGTTAGGCTAGATGACACGTCGACTCGTCCCCATTAAAAATCCAATGAGACGGACATCTCCCACCTTGCTCTACCACACAGGTATAAGCACACCTCGGTATTTCACATAGAAATGTCGTCCGTCCCATCCCATCCCATTTCATTATCATTTTTACTCAGCAAAATTCATTTTTATTTTCAAGGCACACACACACCATTATTTTAATCGACAATATATGAGTGGCAACCTAAGCGGCACTAGCAGTGATCAATTTCTAAACTAGGTATTCAGAAATTAATCCGGGTCATCAAGAAATATTCATGGCAAACAAGGGGTGGCTTTCACAAACATGGCTCAGTAATAAATCATGCAATTTTCATAAAACAGGCCAATGGGTGATTTTATAAAACTGGGATAAACATGCATCAAAGGGTGAGATTGAACTTGTCGTTCTCAATGCCTTCCGGAAGCTCCTGCTCGGGGCACTGGCCTTCGGGTTCCTGCTCATAGCACTGCTCTCCTTCGGGCTCTTCCTCAACGTGATCTACGGCGCAAACAACAAGTACACACAATAAATAGAAGAAAAGATAATTAAAATAAAAGTTTTATTTACCGAGCTCGCGGCAGGAAAAAAAATGGAAGTTAAATGAAGGGAGAGGGAAGGAATGTCACATTTAGAAATGCAATGTATGGTTTGGCGGAAGGCGTGACAGAGAAGTGGGTGGTGAAGTTTGGGGTCATTCTGGGTTAAAACGGCGCATAAAATGACACGTCGTTCGGGCGATTACCGCAGAAAGGACTCTTTCGGAAGGTTCCCGAAAGTCCCGGAGTCCATCAAAAAACGTTTAGGGGCTTAAATGTATTGCTCTAGTGTTTTAGAGGAGCCCATTTGTGAATAATAAAAGTTGGTAGGGTTTAGAATGGAAAATAAATAGCAACTAGAGTTTTAAGGGGTGGGTTTAAAGGTCTAAGGGCTTATCCGTAATAATAACAAAAGGCAGGGGCCTCGGGTGGATCCATTCATAGAGAGAGGGAACAGGGCTTGGACCGCGGGTTAGAAAAGGAAGAAAGCCAAGGGGGTTTTCATAAAATGAACTTCCTTCTCTTTCGACAGAACAGAGAAGAGAGAGGGAAGCAGGGGAAGGAGAGCCGGCGAGCGGCGGCGGCGCGATTGCCGGCGCTCCAGGCGATGGTGGCGGTCAAGGACAGAGGGGAAAGGGAGAGGGGGGTGAGGGGGTCCCGTTCCCGCACTTACCTTGGGCAAAGGTGTTGTGGGGGTGGCCTGCCCACGGTGGCGCGCAGGCGGCGGCGGCAATGGAGTGGTGGCGGCGCGGTGGGAGCTGGAAGGTGCGAGCAGGGCGGCTGGGTAGGTTTGGTGGGGCGGGGAGGGTGCCGCGGAGGCCTACTTATAGGCCGGGAAGGAAGGGGAGGGGCGGCCGGCGAATGGCCTCACGGGCAGAACTTAGTGGCGGCCGGGAATCGTGGTCGGCCGAGGGGATGGCACAGCGGCGAGGGCGGCGCTGTGGGGGAGCAGTGGGAGGTGCTGTGCTCGTCGCGAAGCGGGCGTCGGGACGTGGTTGTGCGCGTATACTCGACGAGCAGCGGTGTACCGCGCGGCGGTCGGTGCGTCGCGGTCAGCGGCGCGCGCGTAGGGCCAGAGTGCGGCAAGTCGCGCGGCAGCGTGACGGCGAGCAGTGCGGGAACACGTCTGGGGCGGTCGTCGTGCGCGTGCGTGCGAAGTGCGGTGGCTCGGGGCGCGGGCCTGGCAGGCGCCAAGGTGACGAGCGAGCCGGCGAGCGGCGCGATGGGCAGCAGTGGCGGGCTGGGGCGCTGTGTGAGGCGAGTGCGGCGGGGCTGGTCCGCGCGCGCTGGAAGGGGCACGTGCGCGTGCGCGTGAGGCAGCGACGGAGATTGGGGAAAGCCGTGCGCGGCGCTGGAGGGGAGCGAGGTGGCCAGGCGTGACACAGGGATGGAGGTGACATCGGGGAAGGGAAAGAAGGAGGGAAAAAAAAAGAAAAGGAAAGGAAAGGAAGAAAAAGAAGAGGAAAAAAAGAAACGGAGGAGGGGAAGAAAGGAAAGAAAGGAGGGGATCCGAGGCGGGATCTCCGGCGGCGACGCCGGCGACGGTCGGTCGCAAGCGCACGTACCCAGAGCGGTCGGTGCGGGATGTGACAGGGCGGTGAAAAGGTTAGGCACGACAGGGTTCGAGTTGGGTCGGCGGGAAACCGGGGAGGGGAAAAATTCGGATCTGGCTTTCCGAGAGCTCGGCGTTAAAAGATTTTTGAAAACAATTTAACGCGTGATTTATTTAGGGTAAAATTTATGGGCGTTACAGGCGACGAGGGTTGTAATATGAAGATGAAGCAGACCCCTGATCGACCCCGCTTGGGCCAGGGCTCGGGGGCTCCTCGCACCACGACTAAGGCCTCTTTGAGTAAACCATGCCGTCACGCGGGAACGAATTCTCATATCGGGTCAGCCCCCTCGAGTGCTAGAACGAGTGCTTTGGAGAGTGGTTCGCATAGGGGAAACGTCGTCGAGTCAACGTAGATTGCCGATGCAGGCTGAAAGAATGTCGAAGCCAGCTGGAACAAACGCTGGACGAACGCATCACCCAACAAATCACATGCCCAAAGTGTTCATAGCCCTAGAACGAGTGTGCTCACTCCTCCAAGGCCTCGGGGGCTACACCCACGGGTGCGCTAGTGCGCCCCCCCCCCCCCACCCCCCCCCCCCCCCACGGAAATTCTTGGAGAGTCAGAAGGGAGCTCCACACGTAGCACCCAAAATGATGTCGCGAAGGCACAAGCCTTTGCCGGACTAATCTATGTCCAGCCAAGGCTCGGGGGCTACTGTGGGGGACGGTCTTAAGGGGTCCCCTAACCTAAGGGATAATCACCCCAGAAAAACACAAATGAATCGCAACCAAATCCCCGTGGGACAAAGGAAGACCAGAACACGCCCAAGGCCCACACCACATGACGGCCCGACAGCCGCTCGAGCTCCTCCCATCGAAGGCCCGACGCACGGGTCTCATCTCCGCCTCGCTCGAGGGTCTCGGCCCCCTCGACCGAAACACTGTACAAACTCCACTTCGCTCGAGGGTATCGACCTCCCTCGAGCGAACACCACGACTCCGCCTCGCTCTAGGCCATCCATCCAAGCAAAAGGCGCCCGAAGCGACCATCCACCTCGCCGGACAGAGGCATTTAATGTCTGGCGTCCGTACGGGGCGCCCAAGTCAAAAGGCAAATCACCTCCCATGCCGACTGGCACGACAAGGGTCACTATGCGGCCAACTCCGACCACTGTGCGGCTGACACCGGTCACTGTGCAAGTACTGCAGCACCCTGTGCAGACATGCGAGCATCACCTCGGCGCACGATTCTGGCCATCCTTGTCCGTCCCCCCTAACAGAGCCCTCGAGCGAGCATGGGGAAGCCCTCGAATAGGCGTACGGGCGAAGACCGGGCACAGGCGCTGCTCGGTGCAGTCGCACGGACAACAAAGCCGGGTTCCATCCGCCAACTCCGGTCACTGCTACGCCATACCCGGCGTTGTGCGTGACCGCGCGACCCTGTACCGCAGACTCCTCTCGCCATGCCGGCGTGCGAGGCCCATACCTAACCAGTGCTGAAGGCCCTGGCGCTCCTGTGTCACCAACCCCGGTACGGATTCCATGACAAGGCCCTCGAAGGACGCAAGAGAACCCTAGAACAGGTGTGCGGGCGATGACCGAGCTCAGACACTGATCGGCGTAACCCCTCGAAGACACTTCAGGACAAGCACAGCTACACGTACCTTCTACAGGAGCTGCCATGCCACCGTCTACAAAAGTTGGTAGAGGTTCAGCGATTTGCACCGGGCTAAAGGATCCGCGGGACGGCCTCCACGTCTGGAGTCATACTCACCAGTACCTGAAACTGTAGATCTTACTCTACAATGCATGTAACTCTGCCCCTCGTTGAACTATAAAAGGGGAAGGTAGACGCCCGGCCAAGGGCCGGCGGCCAATAGGCGAGAAAACGAGCACACACACACAGAGAGACGACCAGAGTTCATAACACATCCACCGATCGCGCACGGTACTTGGAGGTCTCCACCTCCTCTCCCATCTCACTTGTAAACCCCTACTACAAGCACCCCGGTGCGGAGTAATACAGTGCGAGCACCCCCCCCCCTTTGCTGGACGTACGGCCCCGCGGCCGGAACCAGGATAAAACCGGTGTCATTGTGTTATCCTTCGTACCGACCATCGGGAGAGTGGGCGCAGCGCATTCATTCTAGTTACTGTCGGGCAGCCAATACGGACATCGACAGCTGGTGGCTGATAAGTCAAACGAACAGAGCGTGCATTCACGTGGACAAAAATACTCAAAGAAACAATATTATCTCTATGTTTTTTGTTATACTAACTGCGTGAACAATTTAAGCATTTGTTTATTCTTGCCCATTTTACTATCGTCACAAATAAACAACTCTGCAAAAAATATTTAATAAGTAAAACACATCGTCATCTTTGTTAATTCAACTCAGTAGATTTAAAAAGTAAATAACATAATTAGTAGCAACATTGCTATAATTCTAAACTTAGTCTATGGTCATTTAAGATCATAATAGGAATGGCAACAAATATAATTAGTTGACCGGTACGTTTACTTATTTTTTCTACAACATATGACCATAAAACATATGAATGACTACCATAAAACCTTCTACTTTTATCTCTACCTAATTATAAAGCAAGGATTGCTTCCGCGGTACGTCATAATTTTACAAACCCCCCCTAATATGTATAGAAATCAACCCACCATCCTTTGTGTTGTATTTTTTTTAAAAAAAACCATAATGTATCTTTACTTAATCTATTCTATTTCTAATTCTAAAGCAGGTAGTATTGCTTCTGCCCCTCAATTTCGTCGGTCGTTTCCTAATTCGCGCCGACCTCAAAATCCCGAGAGAGAAAACCCGTAAAAACTGGAAAGCCCCGTTGAAACATAGAAAAAAAGCATGGCTTTACCACAACCAGCAAAACCAAAAGAAAAACACTCTCGAGGATTTCCCTGCTCGTGCTGATTGCCTCGCATGCATTTTGGCTAGCTGGGCCGCGCGCATAGGCACTGGTTCCCTTGGTTCCACGCGCTACAGTATGGTTCTTCAACACGGGCATCACGGTCTTGACCCAGCTGATACGGGCAAACAGCTTGAGTGGGGGTCTTAGAACATGGTTATTAGGCTGACACGTGTATAGTTTTCTTCCCGTTGCAACGCACGGGCATATTTGCTAGTAATAATAAATAGAGGAGCTAATAGTAAATACTTTATAATACAAATAGCTAATAGGAGGAGGGCCAGTTTGCAGGGCAACATCGCGCACTGTTCTAGTACTCGATAGAAATCACTTGGCTTTTCGAGGGAATCTTAGGCCCAATCCAGGAGGAGCTCCGTCAAACAGTTTTTGAGAGACAAGTGATTCTCTGCTGATTTTGTGAATTGATTCTCTGAAATAAACTAAGCGACTAAGAGTTGAAAAAAGTAGCTTCTCCTGATTCTGTGAAGGGATTCATCATCCTGATTTTGAGAGTTTACGTGGAGAATCAATTTCAGCCACATAATCACTTCTCTCAGAAAATCAGCTCTACAGAGAATTAGATAGAGCTCTACCGAATAGGCCCTCGCTGTAAGACAGTACCGTAACTACATTTACATATTCCCTAGAAGATTTCAAAATATTAAAGAGTTTGTATTCATCGACGGAACTAAAACTATGAGTCTGATCGGCTTATTTAGATTTGACTTATTTCGACTTACTTCTTCTCATACAATACTATTCAATCTACTAGTCGAGCACTATTCATTCTATCAGCCGAACACACTCTAAGTATTTTAGTTAGCCCCCAAACTAGAAAGAAAAAAGGGCATGCCTTGTTTGGGAGAAAAAACTAGATCTCAAATTTGGGAGGCCAAATTTGGGAGGATGATGTCACTTCATAATCATTGTGTCACGGTATTATTTCGTTTGTATGTGTGAAAAATTATCCAAAAATTAATTAATTAGGCTCAAAATGTTCGTCTCGTAAAGTACAACAAAATTGTGCAATTAGTTTTTGATTTATCTACATTTAGTACTCAATGTATGTTATGACATACATTGAGTATATTGAGTACAAAATGTCATAACATTGAGCGGTATAGTGAACTTTGGGTGTAAAATTTGTGATCTAAACAAGGGCTAAATAACTCTGGTTTTACATATGTGTCACTGTCCGGTCAACTCTCGTCGCTCACCAGACAAAACAAAATGGAAAAGAGAAACCATGAAGACCGTCCGTTCCACGTCCACGTCAGCAAAGCGGGCAGGTTTGCTGAGCAAATCCGGCGCAGATGTCTGCAGTTTCGAACGGCAGACCGCGAAACCTCCGCGAAAAAAAAGAGGGGAGGCCAACGCGCGGGAACCTCGCGGCCGCACCCGCCTCCAACTCGCCCCGTTTCCTTCGCACCCGCGTCACTGACATATGGGACCCATATACGCTGGCCCACCTGTCTTCATGATACGGTCTAGCAGGAGGCCGGTGAGAGAAAGCACGGACGCGTCCTCACGGACTTGAGCCCCGGACAATAAAAACGCCCTCAGCGCCAGAAACCAGAGGCACCCACCCTGCCCATTCGACGAGGCACGACGCGGGCTGCCGTGGCCCACTGCGTCAGTGAAACTGGGCTAGTCGTGGTGTGCGTGGGAGAAGGGCGTCGACGGCTCGGGACGGACGCGTGTCGCCGCGTGGGGCCCACAGAGTACGTACGGAGGGTCGCCTTTGGTGCTATATGCCTGCTCCTTCTGTTCGCCCCCGTGTAGATGCAAAATAGGGGTAAAAATTTGAGGGTTTGGGTCACTTCGTAATCATTGCGTTTAATATTTTGTTTGTATGTGTAAAAAATTGATTAATTAGGCTTAAAATATTTGTCTCGTAGAGTACAATAAAACTGTACAGTTAGTTTTTAATTTTATCATTTAGTTCTTCATGTATGAGCCGACATTTTAATGTGATGGAAATTTTTTTTTACCTAATGAATTGCTTTTTCGGGCTTGGTCCGTTTTGGCTTGGCTCGCAGGAGCGCTGGGCTTGGCTCGTCCTCTCGGCTCTTGGCTCGGCTCGTTCCTTAGTTTTTTTTCCTTTTTAAGAAGACGGAGGGGCTCGTTGGCTAGCTGGGTGGCACGAGAGAGGCATGTGAGATGGGTCCAAGGGTGTACAGCACGTGAGATCTCCGGTATCTAATCTGGTTGGATCAACTGAACCGGCTGATTCAGCATATTATATATAGGAGGTGGGCCTATCTATTTGTTATTTGTAAACTTTATTTAAATATAAGACAAAGTTAGGTTAGAACAGTAATAGAAATATGTTTTGAGGATGGAAAACATTACCGGAGATACCCATGCCATCCAAGTAGGAAATAACCTACTATATGACAGCAGTGAAAGGAAGAAGATAGTACGAGCGAAAACTAGCAAATCAATAGCTAGTGTCATCAACTAAAATAAATTATTGCCCAGATAACACCTCTCATTTTTAATACTTTACTTCATACATATTGTGTATATATTACTCTAAGTCTAAAATATGTATTTCACGAAAAAAACCTTAATTATGACCGGTAAAAGAATTGAAAGGGTTTACAAAATCACAAGGATCAAATACAATACTCTATGTTATAAATTACTATTTGATGTTGATTTTTTCTCATAACATTTAACCATTGTCTTATTCAAAAAATTATGCTGGTATTATTTATTTGTTTGTAAATTACTTCACCATCAAAGGTAGTTTAGGCATTAAAATATACTTCTAAAAAGAAATCTATTGAGTGCATTTACAAACACAGGGAAATCGTAATACAAGGGGGGAAAATTTTACCTGGGCTGCCCAGCTGGGCTGTTCCATTTTGCGGAAAGTTTCCGACGCCATAAATAGGAGGCCCTCGCAAGGCCTACTTCCTTCTCCCGTTCACCTCTCGTACACTACTCTCTCCCTCTCGGCCTCTCCCTCCCCCTCTCCTCTCTGTGTCGTGGCCTTCCTTCCTGGCGACGACGGCTGGGCGAGCGGCGAAGCCTTCGCCGGCGACGAGCATCCACCAGGCACACTCCTTCCCTTGCAGCTGTGCGAAATCGAGCACCCCAAACCCTAATGTAAGTTACCTGTACTCGGATCTGACCAAATTGCATGCACATGTTGGCATTATACTCGCTAACTTCGATTTTTTGCAAGAAGTTTGTCGGGTGTACATGTGTACATCCATTTCGTACACTGGATCCGCTTCTTGTTTGATTTTTAAGGATCGAATTCTGTTTCCAGGGGTTAATTGCGGTTTTACCTCACTGGGAGCTTAAAGCTGCAGTTTTTTTTCCTGCTCAATTGCTGGGTTCGGCGGCTTGAGTTGGGTTTATCTCGCAGAATTTGGATGGATTTACTCCCAATTGAGTTGCAGGATTGCAGGATTGAGTCCAGAATTTCTATTTGGAGTTGCATTTTCAAATCTGCGAGTATCCATCCTGGACCAGACCAATACTCTTGCGCTTAATTTAATTGCTTCGACATGGATTTTCTTCAATTAATTATGTCTCGTACATTTCGAATTCCGCATCCTCTATGCTCATTTCGAAATTCAAGTTGGAATCTGCAACTAGATCAGGTGCAATTAATTGCATGTACTGGGATCCTGTATCTTGAATCTTTCACTGCGGCAGAGTACTCGAGTTCAGTTCACTAAAGTTGTAAGATCCCATTTTTAGAACTAAAATTTATCGCCGTGAAATTCTAACTTGGCATGCAAATTTAATGCTTGGTAGAATTGAAATCTTTTCTGCATCAATAAGATCTTGAAACTGCTTTATCTGTGAAGTTAAATCATTTCAGTTTTCTTCTCCACTGCGAAATTTATCTTGGGTTTAGCAGTAAATTCCTTTCTTAATTGGGTGAGTAAGATCCTTGCATTCGATAGATCGTGGATACAATCTTGTAGCTTCTGAATTAGAAATTGCATTAAAAAATTCATAATATCAGTTGGGGGAAAATGAACTTCAACATGGCACTGTAGCTTCACTGTTATAGTCGATCCTGATTGTCACTGTTGTCTGAAATCTTCATCACTCACTTTCAATGCCAATTTACTGAAGATCTGAACCTGCAAAAAGTTACCTCCTTAAATTCCTGAAGAGGTTCGAGATACTCAAGAACTATTGTGAAGAAAATACTTAATTGTGCAATTTTGCAGAAACAGATTCGAACGATTTGATCAGGATATTGTGGTATTATTTTACAAATGGTTAATTATGCATGCAAGGCTAGTATCCATGTTACTTTTGCAAATATTCCTTACAGACATCACTTTCAAAATTGCTAATCCAGCAAGTAACTAGCAATTCTCTTAGCTGGTGGTGGGGCCTGATAATTGTCTCTGTTTATTCATTGCCATCATGTTTAGTGGTTGGGAGTCGGCAATGCTCTCCAGTCTGTTTGCGATCCCGTCAGGATGAGAGATTTAGTCAGATCCGTATCGTGCTGCATGGAGGCATCACATCATCTAGGTCGTTTTCAGGAGGCATCGCCTGACCCTCACAAATTTCTTTGCATAAAAGAATCTCTGAATTTATAGGAAACTATGTATTGCAGCTGAGAGATTTTGCTAGCATTTATTTTTCGGAAGTTTCAAATGATCTGAGTGGGTGGAAAGAGATGGATTCCAACCATCAGCACAAAAAGTTGTACAACGGAATAGCAATAGAATATGATTGATTTCAGCTGGCACGATTTTAATAAGGATATGCACTGTTTTAGCAAAGCCAATCAATCCACCAGATTTCAGACGCTTGATTCTTGAACTCTTCAATAAATTGTGAACTTTGTGCTAATTTTGGAAACTATTCTGCCATTCGATTGTTGATTCTATTTATTGTGCAAGTCAATCATACAATCTTTATCTATTGAGTTGGTTGTGTACTGATTGAATTAAATTTGGTTCCACAGCTGTTTCCAGGAAGAGATCAGGCCAAAGTCGCAACATGATGATGGAGACTCAACTATGTTCTTCCAGAGTTCTATCACTTCCACGAGACGAGAGTGGTGACGAGGAGCTCTCAGTGCTTCCCCGGTATACCAAGGTTATTGTCACTGGGAACAACCGAACAAAATCTGTCTTGGTCGGCCTACAAGGTGTTGTCAAGAAGGCTGTTGGCCTTGGAGGCTGGCATTGGTTGGTGAGTTTTCCTTCCAATTATTTAGGCATCCCACTGAAAATTTGCTTAGTTGCTGGTTAGTCAATATTGTAAATTTGTAATGGGTGCCTAACAAGTCAGAGGAACAAACATTGACCTCTCTTTTAGAAAGTAGATAGTCTATTTTAGCAATATTATACAGTTTCAAGTGTTTGTTTTTGTTTTAGAAATGCTGAACCATGGACTAACCAAGGCTAGATGTTCTCTGTTTGCTTTAAGAATCCAGATATACTACAAAGTATTCTGACTTATAAGCTTAAAACTTAAATACGATAAGATATGTGCAGACTTAGTGGAACATGTCATCAGAGTATGCTATTTTGTTTGGATTCCTGAGATATTCTTGCCAAAGCAGGTTCTAAAGAACGGTGTAGAGGTGAAGTTGCAGAGGAACGCCCTGAGTGTCTTGGAAGCTCCAACAGGCAACGAAGATGATGACGATATTGATGGCAATAATTCATTCTGCAGCAGCTCTGACATGGGTGAGAAAGACATGGATTATTGTAAGACTGCACAACATCAACTGCATTTTGGTTAGTTGCTCTAAAGTACCAATAATTCAATCAGCTGACTTTCTTCTGCTCATTTTGTGCAAGTAGCAAACATAGAGTACCACAAGCCAACAAAGCCAAGAGTTCGGCATACAAGGCCATGGTCCTCCTGCGCAAAGTCCAGCAACCGAGGCAATTTTCATTCGGCTTCAAAGCTGCGAGCGGTAATCACTCACTATCACAGTTTGAAAACACATGGAGTAGATTAGTACAATTTGATAATTGATAGATAAGGTAGCGCCATCTAATTTCAGAGCTAGTGTAACCTAGGATCACGTGGCATGGCCCATGGTTTGGTACGATTTCTTGTTGCGTTAGGCAGTTTTGCTGGTTCACCCATTGCATCATGCAAGCCTGTGCCTGCTTTGTTCCAGTGGAGTGTCGAGTTTGTCCTAGTGACATTTCATTTTGCTTACTGAATAATCTGCTAATGTCCTAATTTACTTGCACGTTTTGCACCATTTTGAAATGATTTCATCATATTGTATTGCACCGAACCAAGTGTCTTCTACCTTTATTTGTTTGCAGAAAGTAAATCTGACAAAGCTTGGAACACCCGCACTGTGGAGATACTGGAAGCACTTCAACCTTGTGAGTAGCCTGACAACTGCTCAATTGATTCTGAATCAACGATCCTTGTTTCCTCTAGGCTATACAGTTTTGTGTGCTGTAATTCCACCTAATGCTGAAAACCTTTGCAGGTAAGCATGAACCCCAATCCATCAAAGGAGGAGCTCTTCCATGGGGTACAACAGCATTTCCAGTCACAGGTAGCTCAAATTTTATTGCAACCAACTAATGGTTGCCACCATATAGAGTGGACATATTTACAATTGCCTAGAGACAATGAAAGAGACCATCTAATCTTTGCCTGTGCCCTCCTCCAAATGCAAAAAATCATCAGCAATTGGACGAGTTGCAGGTCATCCTGGACTTCATTCACACAGCAAAGCGGTTGAAGAGCCTGTACAACAGCTCCTAGCCTTGTCAGTTGGTCATCTGCTGCACAGATCCATGCTTCTCATCTCCATGGTGGTACAGATCCCAAGAACTTAGATGTGCATGTGCCTGATCACTCAAAAAAAAAGTGTCTTTGGGATAGCCTGAACAGAAAGAATTAGAGGTGGAACTTAATCTATAATTCTTTTCTTTTTCTTACTTGTAAGTTGTAATGATGATGGGTTATGTAAAACCCTTAGTGGTGGCATAGTGTCAGACTGACATATCTCAATTATTGGAGAGATAATACTGGTATAATCTGTACCTAGCCCTTGCGAGTGGTATGGTCAACAGAATGCATGCCTTTTTTATATTTATTCCCATCTAGTATATAGACTGTATATATGCTGTGTCATCTACTCATCTCTTTAGACAGGAGCAATGAGGAGCCTGATCTAGATTTCCGTGCAGGCAAGATGAAACTGGTCCACTGTGGACCACACTGAAATGCAATGAATCCTGCTTGTTTTTTTTTTCTCTTTTTGTTGAGGGCGCGTGTTTTTCTTTTGATACTTGATGAGGGCATATGTTTGGCTTGTACTGAACAATTGAGGCACATCAGCACATGGAAACTCCATTAAATTTGGTAAATCCAAAGCGATTTGGGCAAAGTTGGCCAAATTTTCACTCTAAAACAGAGTTAAAGCATTGGCGTAAAAGCCAAGCTGTGGTTCCAATGAGATGAGTCAGTGGAATAACTTTTTTTTCATCGGCAGTGGAATAAAATTTTGGTAATGCAATTGTAAATAAATTAAGAAAAGACATCTCATCAGAGAAGAAAAAAAACATGATGCATGCGCCGTGATCCGCATTGAATGGCTACGGCTCTTTGCATTGACCTCCGTGACGAGAGCAGGTGGGGAAGGGCAGGTACCCTATTGAAAGGGAACTCCAATAGTACAGTGGACCTGGTGCACTGGACCGAGTTAGACTGCTGGATGTTAGTCAGGCCGTGGTTCACAGTGAACCAGGTGCACGGAGGCGGAGAGAGGGGGACAGAAGATGCGTGCGTGATGAGCTGCGGGCATGCGTGTGGCGTGTGTTGGGCAGTGTGCAGGAGCCAGCCAGGCACAACAGGAGATGATGTGGGCCCGCCATCATCTCATAAAAGAGGTCCCTACTGGAAGTTAAAATAACGCCACTACCTACCTACCGCATCTGTCCCGTCCGTCCGTTTTCTAAACCAATCTTTTCAGCAAAATTTTAACTTTTCTTTTATTTAAGTGCATTTTTCTAATCGTGGGAATTCTTGATTCACAGAGGCTATCACGAGTCAAAACAGTGATCATGTGAGGGACTATCACGATGATGGTCACCTTTTTAATTCCCAAACACGAGACCCACTCGGACTAGCATCATTTATCGTTGACTAGTGCTACTCCACTATGGAGTTCGTATAGTTTTCTTGGGAGTGACTTGCTGCACGCAAGGAACCAGCAGGTGTGTGAATCAGACACAAGCTTCGTACTATGGATCTTGGCTAATTTTCGTGGTCAATTAGATATAAAAGCGTTTTATTCGTACAATTCCAATACGTTAGCACCAATTTTCTAATCAGAAATGACATTTGAAACCGTGATTAATCATGAATGCCTGTATAGATTTGTGTACATGCCGCTATATGAGTTGAGAGTTTTATTGGCGCATGTCGGCACGTGGATTGAAGGTTTTGTTGGTTTGATTTATGTTTCAACTCAAGAGGTTTCCTGGGCAAAGGAAATCATTAACAAAACGAAGATGAACAGAGGCAAAAATCAAATCAAACAAAAAACATAAACAAATCAGTTGGTTCAGTATTTGTTTTTGAATTTCTCTTAGGATGAAGATGTTTTTTTAAAAGGAACTTCCGGCCTCTGCACTTGCACACAAATAAGTTTTTACATAATTCTCAGCTCATAAGCTGATCATAAATAATAAGGAAATAAAGTACGCAAACGATATAAAGAAATCAAGAACAAAGTTTATTATTGTTTATCCATCCATTCTTGGCAAAAATCTCCAAGGCCACAACCTCCATCGCCTTGCTTGCCATATGGATAGTATCCCTTGTATCCCCATGCTCCAGTAGCAGGGAACAAAATCGAAGCCAGTTTGCTCCCCTAAAAATAGCCTGCATAAAAGAGGTGAAATGTTTTTTTTCTAAAAACCAAATTGTTACGTAAACCAAATTGCCCATATGAGAGCTGCAACCCCAACAAAAATCAAAATTCTATCACTCCTTTTTAAGCATGTTAACCAGCTTCCAAGCATACGCGCTATTGATTTTGGTGGGGTTAAACCTGTAGCTATATTAACAAATCTCCAAATTGCCTTCGCATGTTGACAATGAAAAAAGAAATGCTTAATTGTTTCATTACAATCACAGAAACATTAGGATGGAGATGTGAATCAGATAAACGCATTGCATTATACCTCTTTGTTTGGAGACAATTATTTTGTTAGTAGTTCAAGTAAAAACAACGTTGAACATGGCTACAACATGTATAAGTTTACGATGTCAGTTGTCAGCTTTGTATAAGAGTTACCGCGAACAATATTTTTTATAACAGGGATAATTGTTAATGAAGAGAGAAAAGTCATCAATAGAGGGTTCCATACTAAAAGCATGTCAAATTGTGTTTTATGTTGTATTTGTTATAGATTAATGTAACCGATATTTGGTTATATAGGCTACACTTTGTTTCTGATGGCGTGCATCGCATTCATCATTAAGGAATGCATGAAAATCCAATTGTTTTGCACTTCACACACAAGGCTCTGTTTGGAGTAGCTAAAACTGAGTGCTAAAAGTTAGCTCTAGATATTCTAATGAGCTAAATATGGACTAGGCTAATTAGGGCAAATGGGCCCTAGCCATCAATTAGCTGTTATTTATGCAATTAGTTAAGAAATGAGCCTATGTTTAATCTTCCTAATTTGCATCTAAATAAGAGGGGCCAAGGCATATTCCTTACAGCTACATATAGCGCAAAAATGCACTAAACTTCATGATTACGTTGATTTTAGTTAGACAAAAGAAAAATTGTTAGTCTTATCAGTTGATCATCTACGTGGTTTGTTGCTATTTTCCCTCTTGAAGTAACTCTCCTTGAAGAGAGAATTGGAGTGAGAGATGTGGACTCGATCTGGGAGACATCTGACCAACCCAGTGGGAATTGAGGGGGATAAAGTTTTCTTTTTAACGAATGATCAGAAATGTCTTATTCTCAATTGGAATGTGAGGGGATTGAATAACCCGGCAAGGAGGAGACTTGTGAGAGATCTGGCAGTAGACATGAGGGCAACTATAGTGGCATTGCAAGAAACAAAGCTGGCAATGATCGAAAAAGATTTAGTCAAGGAAATGCTGGGGCAGAAGTTTGAAAGCAGCTATGTTTACTTGCTAGCAGTTGGGACAAGGGGGGGAGCTCTTCTTGCGGTAGATGCAGACCACTATTCTATCAGGCAATTTGAATATAGAATGTACTCTGTTTCAGCACTCCTGGAGTCTATAATGAGCCCAATCAGTTGGTGGGTGACTTTGGTGTATGGGCCACAAGGTCAAGAGAAATTGGAATTCATGCAAGAGCTAAGGAATATACATGCCACTGTAGGAAGCAACTGGTTGGTACTTGGGGACTTTAATTTAATCTTGCAGGCTTCAGACAAAAATAATACAAACATCAATAGAAGGCTGATGGGCTCCTTCAGACATCTAATAGATGAGCTAGAACTAAAGGAACTTGTGCTAAAAGGGAGGAAATTCACTTGGACGAATGATGTCACGCAGACAAGGATTGACCGGGCCTTTTGTAGCAGTGACTGGGATATGATGCTTCCGAATTCCATTCTGAAAGCCCAACCAGCCACGGTATCTGATCACTGTCCACTAATTGTTGTTGGAAATGCAACAATGCCAAAGTATAAAGGCTTTAGGTTTGAAACTTTCTGGACTAAAATAGATGGTATCCTCGAGATGGTGGACCGGGCCTGGCAACAAGAGGTTCATGTGCGTGTCAAAAAAAAAAGAGGTTCATGTGCACAATCCTTTCCTGAGGCTACATATAAAATTACAGCGAACAAGCAGGGCTTTAAAGAAGTGGGCAACATCTAGAATTGGAAATATAAAATTGCTACTCTGTGCAGCGAGACAGTTAATTGGTATACTTGACGCTGTGCAGGACCATAGACAATTGAGTAGCCAAGAAATTCAGCTTAGGAGAGACCCGAAAGCAAGATACCTAGGTCTTATAGTGGTTGAAAAAATGAGAGCAAAACGGCAATCAAGATTGACATATATCAGGGCAGAGGAGGCATCAACCAAGCTGTTCTATATGCAGGCCAATGGTAGGAGACGGAAAAATTTTATTCAACAGTTGCAAATGCCAGCTGGATGCCTGCTGACGCATGAAGACAAGGAGAGCCACATATTTGAACATTTTAGTGCCCATTTTGGACGCCAAGAAGCTAGAGAAGTCACTCTTGATTGGAACCTGTTAAATCCTATCAGACATGATCTACAACATCTGGAAGAAGACTTCACGCAAGAGGAGGTGCTACAAACAGTAAAGGAGATTGCTGCTGAAAAGGCCCCTGGACCTGATGGCTACATTGGTGGTTTTTTCAAGGTCTGCTGGAATATAATCAAACAAGACATTATTTTTGCTGTGAATTATTTTTTCAGCAGCATGACCAGCACTTAAGCCACCTGAATAATCCACATGTTATCCTAATCCTCAAAAAGAGAGAGGCTGCTTGCATAGGATATTACAGACCAATAAGCCTAACCCATAGCATTGCTAAACTAATTTCCAAGATGATGGCATCAAGATTATCAGGAAGTCTTAACCAGCTGCTCTCAAGATCCCAAAGTGCCTTCATTAAAAGAAGATGCATCCAGGACAACTTCTTGTATACTCAGAACATCATCAGAGAACTTCATAGAGCTAAGAAGCCAACCCTGTTTCTCAAGCTGGATATTGCAAAGGCTTTCGACTCAGTTAGATGGGATTATCTGATGGAAGTATTAGAACAAATGGGATTTGGGCTGAGGTGGAGAAGTTGGGTGACTGCCCTGTTGTCCACTAGCACTTCATCTGTGATTCTAAATGGCAAAAGAGGAAGATGGTTTCGGCATAGGACAGGATTAGACCCTCTATCTCCTATGCTATTTATATTAGCTATTGAGCCACTGAAATAGATTTTGGATGGGGCAACAGCTGATGCTCTACTTACCCCAATTGCACACAGGGCAGCACGTGTGCATATTAGTATGTTCGCTGATGATGCAGCAATCCTGTTAAATCCTATCAGAGTGGAAGTGACAGTTGTGCAAGAAAGCCTGGAAGGTTTTGGCCGGGCATCAAGACTTGTAACAAACACATTGAAAAGTGCAGTGTATCCAATTCGATGCGAGGAGGTTCAGTTGAATGCCATAATGCAAGCCTTTAGATGCCCCATAAAAGAGTTCCCGTGTATGTACCTAGGTCTACCACTTCACACAAGGCAAATTCAAAAAATTGATGTGCAACCATTAATTGATAAAGTTGCAGGCAGACTACCGGCTTGGAAAGGTAGACTACTGAGTCGTGCAGGAAGGCTCAAATTGCTCAACATAGTCCTATCAGAAATACCCACATACTACCTGACTGTTTTCCAGATCAAGAAATGGGCAATTAAGCAAATAGATAAAATCCGAAGAGGTTTCCTATGGAAGGGCGCCAAGGAGGTG
The DNA here is from genome assembly GCA_033239725.1 of Echinochloa phyllopogon. Classification (NCBI taxonomy): domain Eukaryota; kingdom Viridiplantae; phylum Streptophyta; class Magnoliopsida; order Poales; family Poaceae; genus Echinochloa; species Echinochloa phyllopogon. Next base: position 21,302,069 of record BTCW01000016.1, read on the forward strand.
AAAGGAGGGCATTGCTTAGTCAGGTGGACCAAAGCAATGAGGCCAAAACAACTGGGAGGCTTGGGGATCATGGATCTAGAATGCTTCAGCAGAGCACTTCGCTTGAGATGGTTGTGGTTTGAATGGACGGACCAGGAACGACCATGGGTGGGCACATCACCGCCAGTGTCTGCATTGGACCTGCAAATGTTTAGAGTGAGCACCAATGTAACAATTGGAGATGGAAGGAAAGCACGGTTTTGGCAATCTTCTTGGTTAAGTGGACATGCACCGATGGACATGTTCCCAGAACTTTATAAACTCGCATGGAGGAAAAAATAGATTGGTTTGGGAGGAATTACTTGACCAGAACTGGACGAGAGGCCTATGGCGCATGACGACAGTAGAGCAAATGGCGAGTTTCGTTCAGCTGTGGGATTGAAAGGACCTTGATGTCACCTAGATGGGGGGGGTGAATAGGTGATTCTGCACTTAATCAAAATTTTGCACACAATCAGTACTGAAACCGGTCAGACCGGTTTCTGACAGAGAAACACAACTATGCAATTTATCCCCTCTACGAGTTCTAGCACAAACCAAACTTGGTGAATTGCTTCTGTAGATGATTTCTAGCAGGTTCACTATGTCCCTGCACACAAATAAAGCACAACCAAGTAGATCGAAGCGGAAGCTAATGTAAATGCTAGAATTGAACTTTCGAGGCAAACCAAATGAGAGACGCGATGATTTGTTTTCCGAAGTTCAGATTCACCGCTGCCACTAAGGCTGCCACCAAGGCACGATGAATCCTACGTCTCCGTTGAGGGCCTACGAAAGGCGGGCTTATACACACCAAGCCACTTTCCTCAATTCCACTAACTTGTGACCCTTTTCCACGAAGGAGGCAGGACCAACCTTTACAAACAATCCGTGGCTCACCACAAATACGGTAGCTCACCGGCGACGCCTAGTCGTCTAGGAGGCTTCACCTCCAAGAGTAACGAATGCTTCAATGGTTGCTAGACTTCACCGGAAGTGCTCAAGCTAAGGATTTGCTCTTCACTGATCTAGCTAACTCTTACTAGCTTGCAATAGCTGACACACAATTAGCCTCTCAACCCAAATCCAAAGATACAATCAAATTTCTATCAATCTCACAAATAGATGTTTGGGGAGAGCTTGCTGGTGCTCAAGAAGGTTCTGGGTGCACAAGAGAGGCAAGGGAACCAGCAGCCCTCAAAGGAGAGGGCCAAGGGGTATAAATACCCACACCCAAAAACTAGCCGTTATGTCAGTGGAAAACCGGTCAGACCGGTTTCCCAAACCGGTCACACCGGTTTTCAAACGAAACTAGCCGTTAGCACTCTGAGCTCTAAAACCGGTCAGACCTCTTTCCAAAATCGGTCAGACCGGTTTTGGACCAGTCAGCACACTTAGTCTCAAAACGACTTCTCTCAAAGGCTATCTCACATGGGTTGACCTATGAGCACTTTTTGGTGTTGTCTAAACAACTACTTGTTGCATCCCTCTTGATAGTACGGCATTCCTATACTCAAGAAATTAAATAACAAATTAAGTCTTCCACTTGAGCTTCAATGTCTACAATCATGCCATACTTGTCAATTTCAACTTTGAGGGCACACAACCTTTCTTGATTGCTGAGCAAATCCAATCTTGAGCTGAGCTTAGAATTTCCAAGTGTATGGACCAATTCATAAGCATTTCTAATATATGATCCATAAATGATTAAATGCTTCACATTGCTTCACTTGATACGGCTTCATTGAAGTATAGAGATCTAAGATGCTAGACTTTTCCCTAACAAAGTCCCTCGGCTACAAGACCAACTTGCCCTTCTCTTTGCTAGGAATGTCACTCCCGTCTAGCTTGATCCTTTTCATCAAATCTTGCCACTTTAAGTTTCGCTTTGCTTTGCATCATCATGAAAACCACATTGAAATCCATGTATTCAATTAACCCGAAATATATTCGATATTGTCTTGTGTGTTGTCTTTGTCAAATCACTTGTCCATAGGCTTCCATGTACTTGAGACCATATAATATCCATAAGATCATGTCTCATCATGAATGTAACTATTGCCATGGACCACGTCCAAAGGAATTCCAATTTCTTCATGTAGATTGTCCCATTTTGTCTTGATAAGCTTCTACTAGATGAGACCATATGTTATCCATAGAATCATATCTCATTTTATTTATAACCACTACTATGGACCAAGATCAAAGGAATTCCAATTTCTTCATGTAGATTGTCCCATTTTATTTTGACAAGCTTCTACTAAATGAGACCAACCAATATGCATAAGAACCTTGTCTTATTTGTCATTTCTATTCTCTTGCCATTGCTCATCTTTTGCATCATGGGATCAAACATACTTGCTTGCTTTTATGTCATTTAGAACCAATGTCAAGTACATATTCTTATCAACAATTATATTGCGCGAACATTCATAAGAATAAAACCTGCTCATATGCTTAAGCAAACAAGTTAGATCACGAATCATGTTGTCATACAAATCACCAAAACACATAAGTGCCTAGATGCACTTTCAGGGATATGGTGCAGGAAGTACGCTGCATGACCGGCCTGATGAAATCAAATGGTATTGGACACCTGATGGTCAGTATAGTGCAAAATCAGCATATAATCTTCAGTTCTTTGGATCTTATAGCACGGTGCAGTGTTCATCTATATGGAAGGCCCATGCCGAGGGCAAGCATAAATTCTTCATGGGGCTATTTTTACAAAATAATATCCTCACTGTAGATAAACTTATTGCTCGAGGAATGCCCTGTAATCCGGTCTGCTTGCTGTGTGGAGGAGCAGCAGAAAATGCAGTGCATTTACTACTACGTTGTCCATTTGCGCAGGAGGTTTGGGAGAAGGCCAGTGCTCACAATGCCATCGTTCAAGCACCGGATCAAGAAGAGGAGCCTGAGGAATGGTGGAATAAAGAACTGGCCAACTTGCCGAAAGAACATAGAAGAGTCAAGCCAGCTTTGCTTATGTATATTGCATGGAACATTTGGAAAGAGAGGAACAGACGTGTATTCGAGGGAAGCTCAAAACAACCGGTTGATGTCTTGCAGGATATTAAGCTGGAGATTATGTTTCGACATCGGACGTGTGGAAGCTCGGAGTTCTAAGCCTTTCATGTTATGAGTACCCTTCATTCTGTTTGTAGCTTGGAGTTTAGAGAGTTTCAGTTCTTTTATGTAATCACAACTTGTATGAACTATCTGCATGCTCTTCTTCTTAAATGACAGTGCAGTGCTCCTGCACATATTTCAAAAAAAAGAGAGATGTGGCCCATTGGCCTAAACAAATGAAGTTAAATCTCTCACTACCCAGAACGATCCACGTTGGCGAGAGTCACTGGAATCCTGAAGGAAACTATAAAATGATGTGGTGGACGGTGGACCCATGCCGGTTTGTACTACTGTGTTGCTAAATTGGGGCGGACTGAAGTGGTTAGATGACCCATTCTAATTTCTGTTTTTAACTATCATTGATTAAAATGATCCGATATCCTCCTTCTCGCATGAGATCAGATTCGATCCATTTCGCTACAGATACCTAAAACTCTTTTTCTATTTCCCTAAAATTTGCATTAGGATCAGACAGAATTTAAGAATTATAAATCAATTTCCAATTTACCACCGCGAGACATTTCTTCCTCAAGGTAGGCAGCTGACTGGCATTTTTGTTTTTGAGGGAAAAGAGTACCATCTGTATTTATATGTCAGAGTAAAAGATACAAATGTGTTTAGATCCGTGAAAATGGTCATATCGGACATTGCAACGCACTGTAGCACTTTTTCGTTTGTTTGTGGTAATTGTTGTCCTACCATGGTCTAACTATGCTCAAAAGATTCGTCTCGTCGTACCAGCGAGCGCTAGACCAGTTGGTCAAGCGTGTCGTTTGGTACCCTGCCGGCCGCAGTTCGAACCCCCAGAGGGGCGAATTTGTTGGCCGGAGGTGGCGCACTTAGTCGCGCGTTGAAAAAAATTCTCTCGTCTGTCCCACGCCAAAGTACAGGTCTAAGGCCGGCCTAATCTCACTGGGTTGCGGTGCCGCTGTGTATGGGTGGGGTAGGGGTTCGAAAATTTTCTCGACATGTTTCTTAATACAATGCCGTGGGGGTGGTCTTACCCTCCACAGGTCGAGTTTTTTTAGATTCGTCTCGTCGTGTACATCAAAACTATTGTTGACGACCAAAATTGACAGTTGCCTATCAGGCCAAGGGCAACCGATCAGACCGGTTCTAGGAAGCGGTCAGACCGGTTTTACTGTAGCCGATCTGGCAACGGCCAAACCGGTCTGACCAGTTTCCCTATCCGGTTTGACCGGTTTCTCCCGTGTTGGAATATGTTTAGGACTTTAGAGTTTTATACCATATTGTAAACCGACTCAACGGGGTAAGACCATCCCACCCTATAAATATAAAGGGCCAAGGCCGATTGAGAGGACATCCAACATCCAATCCAATCGAATCTATCAAATTTATCTTTTATCGTTTTGTCTTTACTTTTATCTTTCTATGTTCCGCATTACTTTTATCTCCAAGCCCTAGCTCTTCCAACCCCCGTATCTTCTGTTCTTCTCTCGTCTCGACGACGTTTGAGGACGTTCTAGGTGGCCTGCCGACCCTAGAACAACCCTAGACTCTCAAGCTCCGACGGGGTCCCTTCCGAGCTCGAGATTTTAGGTTTTCACCGTCGCCCCGTCAAAAGCGGTCTGACCGGTTTCATAAAGCGGTCTGACTGGATTCGCTCCAAGGCATCGGCGACTTCGTTGGCGCGGTCTCGTGTCAACGTATTTTTGGCGACTCCGCTGGGGAAGAAAGCAAAGGGATCTGTTACTATGGTTAATCTACCAAAACCTAGTGACGTTGATCCTGCTAACATTGCTAGGCCGATTGTTGATGAATTATCGGCCGAGGATCGTCAAGCTTATGAGGCCTTCATGAAGGACCGTGAGGAGAAGGAAGCCCGATGCAAAGCAGCAGCAGATGAAAAGGCCACTCAGTGGTTTTTATCTCACTTCTCCAAGAATCGGAAGGGCGGCATCTCCAAGGACAAGGAGATGGTCTTCGTTTCGAGCGAAGACGAGCATGATGAAGAAAAAGACACTGTGAGTACTACAGCACCACCTGTTACTTCGGAGCAAATTAATCAATTATTAGTCAATGGCCAAAAACAAATGTTTGCTACTGTCCAAAACATGATTGATAATTCGTTAGGCAAGCAACCTTTGGTCAATGATAGTAATGCTCCTAAGTTTGATGTTGCTAGTACTTCACACAATAATATCATGCCTCCTAGATCATCGGCAACACCCACGCCTCAATTTGGCATGCCGATGAACTATTTCGAAGGTCAAACAACTCCAGAACCACGCAGTCTGAACAATGCGGTCAGACCGGTTTTACAAACCGGTCAGACCGGTTCTGGTAGACCGGTTCCAACCGGTCAGACCGGTTCTGGTACTTTAGTTGCTTATCAATCACCTCCTGAACCAATTACTAATGTACCTCCTGTTCAGGTTGATCCTAACCGAACAAATGGATTTGCTGGTAATTTTGTTCCTCCATATGCAACTATATATCATCCTATACCTCCCCAGAGTTTAGGTTATTCATACGGTGCAGTGCAAAACAATGTTTATTCGCAACGAGTACCGTATGTACAGCCGAACCAGGTACTACATCATACGCCGAATAATATCACTTCTAGTGTGCAAAGGCCAAATGATCCTTATCATGATCAAATGCTTGAAAAATATAAAAGGGATTTGGCTATTATGTTTAAAGAAACTTTCGGCGTAGAGCTTAAAGATAAGACTTTAGTGTGTCAAAAACCATATCCTGAGAGTTTTGATGCTATACCATATCCTCACAATTTCAAGGTACCCGAATTTGTTAAATTCACTGGGGAGGATAGTAGAACTACATGGGAGCATGTTAGCCAATTTAATGCACAAATGGGTATTCATGGTAATCTTGATCATTTAAAAATCCGAATGTTCCCTTTGTCATTATCTGGTACTGCTTTCTCATGGTTTTCAGCATTATCCCCTAATTCCATTCATACATGGTCTCAATTAGAGAGAAAATTTCATGAACACTTTTACAATAGTGATAATGAATTGAGACTTTCTCACTTAACATCGGTTAGGCAAAAGAGTGATGAGCCTGTTTCTGAATATATTAGAAGATTTAGAGATACAAAAAACCGATGTTATAGTTTGCTTAATTCTGAAAAGGATCTTGCTGAATTATGTCTTAATGGTTTGAGATCTCATATTAAAGAGAAATTAGAAGGCTATGAGTTTCTAACCATTAATCAAGTATTGCAAAGAGCTTTGGCTCAAGAAAGCCGAAGTAAGGATTCTAAACCTAAACCCGATCGTTTTGGTGTGCATGTTATAAATTATGATTCTTCAGACGATGAGGGTAAAGAGGTTTATGCTGCTGAATTTGTATGGTCATCTAAAGATGAGCCTAGCACTTGTGCTTCTCTCAAGCCGATTCAGAAAAATCGGCACGAAGAAGTAAAATTTACCTTTGATGTATCTAAGTGTGATAGGATCTTCGATGAGCTTGCAAAGGCTGGAAAACTGAAATTTTCTCATACTATACCGTCGAATGATGAGTTGAAACGGCGAGCTTATTGCAAGTTGCATAATACTTATTCTCATGCTACCAATGATTGCAATGTTTTCCGTAGGCAAATACAATCGGCCATAAATCAAGGACGATTGATGATTAATGTGATGCAGATTGATGAAAACCCTTTTCCTATACATACACTTGAATTGGTGAATCCGAAAGTGTTGATTCGGCCGCATCAAGCCGAAAAGGCTAAAGGGAAAAATGTGATCATTGGTGAAGAAAGATCTATGAGTTCAACAAAGATGCTATCAGAAAAGACCCCTCGGTTCAAGTTGAAGACTCAAACACTCGGGGGGCAAGACAGGAGCAAGGACACCGGTTCTGCACAAACCGGTCTAACCGGTTCTAGAACCGGTCTGACCGGTCAGCATGGGAAGATCAAAGACAAAGTGAGGCCGAGCTTTGAAGAGCTCTTGGCCAAGTATAAAAAGAAAGGGGCTGCTCAGAAACAAAAGAAGCTTTAGAACAAAGTCAAAGGTGTGAAGTCATGTCAGAAGCAGTCAATGAACAAACAAGAATCAGTGGAGCAACTTGCAAAGGTGGTACCAGCAAGATCAGCAACAATCAAGCAGGTATGGAAGCCAAAACAAGTTGGTTCATCATCAACTTGAGTTAAAGCAAGGTATGGCCGATAATATGTTTATCGCCCTTAGAGCTTATATATGGCCGATGTATTGTTCATCATCGTCCTTAGATAATTTTGGTCCAGAAGGTTATTTTTTAGCACGCAAGCTTTGCTAAAAAACAGGGGGGCATATGTTGACGACCAAAATTGGCAGGTGGCTATCAGGCCAAGGGCAACCGGTCAGATCGGTTCTAGGAAGCGGTCAGGCCGGTTTTACTGTAGCCGATCTGGCAACGGCCAAACCGGTCTGACCGGTTTCCCTATCCGGTCTGACCGGTTTCTCCCGTGTTGGAATAGGTTTAGGACTTTAGAGTTTTATCCCATATTGTAAACCGACTCAATGGGGTAAGACCATCCCACCCTATAAATATAAAGGGCCAAGGCCGATTGAGAGGACATCCAACATCCAATCCAATCGAATCTATCAAATTTATCTTTTATCGTTTTGTCTTTACTTTTATCTTTCTATGTTCCGCATTACTTTTATCTCCAAGCCCTAGCTCTTCCAACCCCTGTATCTTCTGTTCTTCTCTCGTCTCGACGACGTTTGAGGACGTTCTAGGTGGCCTGCCGACCCTAGAACAACCCTAGACTCTCAAGCTCCGACGGGGTCCCTTCCGAGCTCGAGATTTTAGGTTTTCACCGTCGCCCCGTCAAAAGCGGTCTGACCGGTTTCATAAAGCGGTCTGACCGGTTTCGCTCCAAGGCATCGGCGACTTCGTTGGCGCGGTCTCGTGTCAACAACTATGCAATTAGTTTTTTATTTACCTATATTTAATACTCCATGCATACGTCATTTGCTAGATTTAATGTTTCAATGTGATGTCGATGTGATGGAAAGTTTGGAAAGTTGGGAGGATAAAACACAACCAAACTCCATCAGGAAGAGTTAGCAGCCAGATATGTCGTACTACAGACTCATAAATCGAGCTTCTGGCCAATCCATAGCCATCACCACTGGAGCCCCTATGTTTGTGGACGATTTCTGCCGTGGTAAAGCTTGTCATTTTCTGTCTTGACCTCCCTGATGATATGGAGGTCACTGGCGAGAGCCAAACCTTCTCTGCATGCCATTGCTTCTGCAATCTCTAGGTCTGAGACTCTCCTCATCGTGACCACATAAGCTCCCTGAGTATCAGCGTCTTTTCTCGTGATCGCAGCCATTGCCGTGGTACACGAGTTCTTTGAGAACGTATTCACCCATCCCTAAGGGGGCAGTATCCATCGAGGGACTAGAGCCTGCGTGCCTCCCTTCTTCTCCATAAGTGGTGTAGCTAATTTCATACCTTGCATACCAGATTGACCACATCGTAACTATCAGTTGTACCATGTCCTCTTGCCGGAGGCCTGCTACTGCGTCATGAAGCCAACTGTGAGCGTCATCGTGTTGAGCTTGACTGATGAAATCCAAGTGCTTCGTTCTCGTGTTGTAGAGCCCAAACAAATTTAGGCCTTGTTTAGATGGAGAATAGGGGGTGGGGATTCGGGGGTTTGGGGTCACTTCGTAATCATTGCGTCACTGTAGCATTTCGTTTGTATGTGTGAAAAATTATCCAAAAATTGATTAATTAGGCTCAAAATGTTCGTCTCGCATAGTACAACAAAACTGTGCAGTTAGTTTTTGATTTCATCTACAGTTAGCACTCCATGCATGGATCGACATTTTGATGTGATAGGAATCTTCTTTTTGCATAATGAACTTTGGGATAGAATTTGGGATCTAAACAAGGCCTAAGCCCCTGTTTAGTTTCCAAAAAGTCCCATCACATCAAAATGTCATAACATGTATGGGGTACTAAATGTAGATGAAATCAAAAACTAATTGCACAGTTTTGTTGTACTCTATGAGACGAACATTTTGAGCCTAATTAATTAATTTTTAGACAATTTTTCACACACACAAACGAAATGCTACAGTGTACCTCGGTTTCTCAACTCCTAAATTTGGGGTGCCCAAATTGGCATCTAAACAAGGCCTTAGCCATATTGCACTGTAGCAAAGAATGCCTCCATGAATCTTGACGACCACACATGGAACAATTGCTATTTAGTGCCATGTTCTTGCGATGGCGTACATCACCGGTTGGGATGGATTGCTTGGCAAGCCTTCAGAGGAAAACACAACCTTGACATTCCAAAGATCGGTCCAATCTTTCTAATGTTCTCTTATAAATTTAATCCAATCCGTCCTCTTTTCCTAATTGTTGGCTAACATCCAAATATATGCCGATCGGACCAAGAAAATCCCAAATTTCTCGTAGTGCCACACCCAAAAATTCTGCTGTCCCCGAGTAGTCAAAGGTATACTCGGTATAAGCTCTCAATCCATAGACATAAAATGTAGCTACGGATCCCATATTACGGATAGTGAATAGTGAATCAATCAGTTCTGATGCTCCTTAGACCGGACTGTTTGATGGCTATAAGTCATACGACACACGCATACGACCTCCGTACTCATGTACTCTATTTGCTTTCTCTAAAAGAAATATTCTATTCTAATCATTGAGATTATTTACTCTGTTCTAATTTTGTCCACACCCATCTTTCATCTATCCTCTTCCCCTATACCAACTACCACGTACTAGAACCCATGTATGTTTTTTTTTTCATTTCCTTCCGCTCTCCCCTCTTTCTCTCTCTCCATCCTCCGCGCGCTGGCCCCGTCTCCGTCTGGTGGCCCCGGCGGCCCGCGGCAGGCTGCCGAAGCACGGTGCCGGGGCGGATTCGGCGCGACGACGACGTCTTGCGGCCTCCCCCTCTCTCTCTCCGCTCTGTCTCTCCGTCTCTCTCCGCCCTCCCCTTCCCGGTCTTGCAGCGGCGGTGGCCCGAGAACGGTAAGTGCCTCGTCAGCCCAAGGTGAGGCGGCGCAAGCGGCGGCTCGCTTGCGGGAGCGGGAGCGGGAGCGGCGGAGGAGCAGTTGGGGCGCGCGGGCCCCGCATCACCGTAGTCGGGTAGCGGGAGGCCGCTACCTGCGCTAGATTTGGCGGAGGCGCAGCGCCCGCGAGGATAGCGCGGGCTTTCGGGTAAACCGGTGCAACGCTCGTCACGGTAAACGCTCCTGCCGCAGCTTTACGCACACCGGCGCGGGCAGCCTCAGGCCATCTCTCTATGCAACCATCAACCAGTACCACACATCTGGCAGCAGACTAGCAGAGTGGCTACGAGTCGGCGACCCAAAGCCGTTTGGGGCCAAACCGCCACAAGGCCCACAAGCCCAACCCAAAACCGAGCCGAGCAGACCTTTCGGTTCGTCTCCCCTCCCGCTCATCTCCGTCCGTCTTCTCCCTTCCCCTCATCCCACCCGGCCACCCCAACGCCGCCGCCGCCGCCCCACCCACCCCGTCGCGCCCGCCGTAACTCTCAACAACGCGGAGCCCCTTCCACCGATACCGCAGTGCGCGCGCGACCTCTCCCTCTAACCTCCGCCGCCGCCGCTGCCTCGGCGGAACCCTAGAACCCCGGCGGGGGTCGGTTCGCCTCGCCGGAGCGGCCCGGCCCGGCCGGGGGCGACCGCGGCGGAAGCCGGGGACCACCACTCTGCCCTCTACGGAGGAGAAGAACCGGGGGAGGAGGCTGAGCGAAGGAGGGGGGCAAGATGAGGATCATGATAAAGGGCGGCGTGTGGAAGAACACGGAGGACGAGATCCTCAAGGCGGCCGTCATGAAGTACGGCAAGAACCAGTGGGCGCGCATCTCGTCGCTGCTCGTCCGCAAGTCCGCCAAGCAGTGCAAGGCGCGCTGGTACGAGTGGCTCGACCCATCCATCAAGAAGGTACGAAATCCCACTTTCAGCCGCCACCACCCGCAGTAGCCCTCTCTCTCCTGCCTGCATCTCTAGCGAACCCAGCGATTTGTGCTCGTACGGGCGTTCGTAGGTTTAGCTAGCAGGCATTAGTTTTAGGACAGACAGATGAATGCAGTACATGGTTGGCTGATGTTACTGTAAAGCATGGTTTACATTTTATATTGCATATGCACATAAGCTCACCATACATGTTTCCTGAACATGCACTAACTATTGCGAATGCTCGAGAAGTTTCCAAAATTTCCCAGATGTGATGGTGCTAGCTCTTGAATTGTTACATTGATGTGGAAAATGTCCACCCCTGTCTTCGTTGATGACTTTCGATAGCTTCTACACTATATAGTAGGCGAGCACATTTTTCATTGGATACACTTAACTTCATCTTAATTACATATGTATTATTTTGGAATCATAAACTTCATTGCAAATGCAGACATGGGAAATAAACAGAGCTAATTACACCCAGTCATCCCAATGCTATTGATGTATCTTTTGATTGCTTATTGTTTACTTTATCATGCCACGATGACAGTTTTTCTTCCAGTTTTGTCAACTCTACTTACTCTTTTTCTGCTGATTTCAGACTGAGTGGACAAGGGAAGAGGATGAGAAGCTACTCCATCTTGCTAAGCTCATGCCTACACAATGGAGGACAATTGCACCTATTGTTGGTCGGACACCATCTCAGTGCCTTGAGCGGTATGAGAAACTGCTTGATGCTGCCTGTGCAAAAGATGAGAATTATGAACCTAATGATGACCCGAGGAAGTTGCGACCTGGTGAGATTGATCCAAATCCTGAGTCAAAACCTGCTCGTCCTGATCCTGTTGATATGGATGAAGACGAGAAGGAGATGCTTTCTGAGGCAAGGGCTCGATTAGCTAACACCAGGGGCAAAAAGGCTAAACGGAAAGCACGAGAGAAGCAACTTGAAGAGGCTAGGAGGCTTGCTTCACTGCAAAAAAGGAGAGAGCTGAAGGCGGCTGGTATTGATACACGACAGAGGAAGAGAAAGAGGAAGGGCATTGACTATAATGCTGAGATCCCTTTTGAAAAGAGACCACCCCCAGGCTTTTATGATACGGTTGGTGAGGAGAAAGCACCTGAGCATGTGCAATTTCCAACTACTATTGAGGATCTTGAAGGGAAGCGGAGAGTGGATATAGAGGCACAGTTGAGAAAGCAAGACATTGCCAGGAACAAGATTCTGCAGCGGCAGGATGCCCCAGCTGCAATAATGCAAGCAAATAAACTCAATGATCCTGAAGCTGTGACAAAGAGGTCGAAACTAATGCTTCCACCACCACAAATTTCTGATCATGAGTTAGAGGAGATAGCAAAGATGGGTAGTGCTGGTGATCCAGCTCTAGCTGAGGAGCTTGGTGAAGGAAGTACTGCCACGAGAGCCTTGCTATCAAGCTATTCCCAGACTCCAAGGCTTGGTATGACACCATTGCGAACTCCACAGAGAACTCCAGCTGGTAAGGGTGATGCTATTATGATGGAGGCAGAAAATCTTGCACGTCTAAGGGAGTCGCAAACACCTCTTTTAGGAGGGGATAACCCAGATCTTCATCCGTCAGATTTTTCTGGTGTTACACCACGTAAGAAGGAGATACAGACTCCAAACCCCATGGCGACACCCTTGGCATTGGCAAGCCCCGGTCCTGGTGCCACACCACGTATTGGCATGACTCCCTCCAGAGATGGGAATTCTTTTGGTTTAACTCCAAAAGCTACGCCCTTTCGAGATGAGCTCCGCATAAATGAGGAGGTGGAGTTGCAGGACAGTGCTAAGCTTGAGCTTCGTAGACAAGCTGAACTAAGAAAGAGCCTGCGGTCTGGTTTTGCTTCAATTCCACAGCCTAAGAATGAGTACCAGATAGTTATGCCACCTATTACAGAGGACGAGAAAGAAGAAGCTGAAGAGAAAATTGAAGAGGATATGTCAGACAGGCTAGCACGAGAGAGGGCCGAGGAACAAGCAAGGCAGGAAGCATTGCTTAGAAAAAGATCCAAAGTGTTGCAGAGAAGTTTGCCTAGGCCACCTGCTACTTCAGTAGAGGTTCTCCGGCAGTCTCTGATTAAAGGTGGTGAGAGCAGAAGCAGAAGTACATTTGTGCCTCCAACATCACTTGAACAGGCTGATGATCTTATAAATGAGGAACTCCTTAGGCTCCTTGAGCATGATAATGCTAAATATCCACTTGATGAAAAAACTCAAAAAGAGAAAAAGAAAGGAAATAAGCGGCAGGCAAGTGGTCCAGTGATTCCTGAAATTGAGGATTTTGATGAGGATGAATTAAAAGAGGTATTTCCTTTTCTTTCTATTATCATTTAGTTTAACAATAATCTTATTGCCATTTTCCTTGATTGCACTTTGTTTTTTCCCAGTAGACTGAAGACTGATTTATTAATTTGCTTGCTATACATTGCTGATTATTTTGATGGGATGTGATGTAATAGAGTAGCATATGTGAATAATCTGCTTACATATTTTACTCCTGATCATCAATGTTTGGTATTCTATACTTAGTATTGTTTGAGTGATTAATGCATATTTTTCTGGAGATGGGGTAAATGACATGAGTTTGTGTACTGGTGCTGGGTAAGTGTGTACTCCCTCCGTCCCAAAAAAGAAGACACTCTAGGATTTAAAATTTGTCCCAAAAAACAAGTCATTCTACTATATTTAGTAAGTGCATGTGCATGCAACAACCAATTAGTGCTAAATATGGCTAATAATTAGGGGCAATCAAGGTCATTTTACTCTCTCCTTAATTTGTCTTAAACTTTCTAGAATGTCTTCTTTTTTGGGACGGAGGGAGTATGTATTAGGAGTGTTATAGTGTGGCTTCAGGATTCAAAGAAAGCTGTGCTTTTAAATAATTAATATTTTTATCTTTATCAAAGGTACTGGGTGCAACAAAATCATAGAGATGATGATTAAAAGGGAATGGCTGAACTTTAGTGTACCTTTTGGCATGGCTTGGTTTGGACTAGTATGCAATGATGATCTTTACTTTTGGGATAATATTTTGAACCATAGAGAGAGATAAAACAAAAGAGTCATTCGGTGAAGTTTCTTAATGGCTTCATTATACTTCTATTATTATTTTATCAATACGCAAATTTGTATAGTAGGCAGGTAGGTGTATTGTCACGCAAAAAAGCTACACTTGGTTCCTTTATATGATCTAGTATTGTTAGAGAAGATGGAAATGTGCCTACTTATCTGAGGCCATCTGACATCCTTGAACTGCATTCAACAATGTAGGCTTTTAGCTTTCAGTCTTTCACTGAGAGGCCAAAGTTTCCTTCTCATGCTGGAAGAAACACGTAATAGTTGGAAGTATTAATTATGAAAACTAGAGAGATTTTCCAGAGCAGCATCGTTCAACTCAGATCTAAAACTTAAGTGTTTATATTATCATCTGGAAGAGGATAAATATGTGTCGGTTAGTATCATTATGTTATGTACTTTACCTTCTCACACCATGGATGACACTTAATTATTTCTCAAAATGATTACCTTTTTTTGTATTTTTGTTTCTTTAATTGATCACTGTCTTGTGAATAGTTTAGTATACTATGTTTTGAGGAAGATGTTCATATGGCTACATTTTTTGTTTGCAGGCTAGTTCTTTGGTTGAAGAAGAGATTCAATATCTTCGTGTGGCCATGGGGCATGAAAATGAATCTTTTGATGATTTTGTGAAAGCTCATGATGCATGCCAAGAGGACCTTATGTATTTTCCTACAAATAACAGCTATGGTCTTGCCAGTGTTGCTGGAAACGCTGATAAGATATCAGCTTTGCAAAATGAGTTTGAAATTGTGAAGAAGAGAATGGACGATGAAGCTAAGAAGGCTTCTCGCCTTGAGCAGAAGATCAAACTTCTGACACAAGGGTACCAGGTAAGCTGATATCATGCATCATCTGCATTGGAGTGTGTCTATACTTAAACTTTCTTTTAAGGCAGTAAATGTCATACACCACTGCTAAGTTATGTGCAGAGTGGAAAATATCTTTAGTGATTCCTTCTGACATATCAGTTTTCATGCTCCCAAAGTATGGATGTTCTGATTTTCACCTGATACTGATTTTGTTTTATAACTTCTATTGAAATAAAATTGTACGCATGTCGATTACATTTTATTTGCATACTTCCATGTCTTAATGCTGATACTTGAATCGCTATTTGAATCTTCAGGTACGGGCTGGAAAAATGTGGTCGCAGGTCCAAGACACATTCAAACAGATGGATACTGCTGCAACAGAGCTTGAATGCTTCCAAGAGCTCCAGAAACAGGAACAGTTGGCAGCTTCCTACCGAGTCAAAAATTTGACTGAAGAAGTGGATAAACAGAAAGCATTAGAGAGGACACTCCAAAGCCGCTATGGTGATTTGATATCTGGATTCCATAGAATCCAAGAACTGCTTGAGGAGCACAAGGTTCAACTTAGTAAACAGGAGGCAATAGAAGCAGAAAATCTTGCTCGAGAGGAGGCTGCAGCACAGAATCGTGCTGCCGAGGAAGAAAATGAAAGGAGACGTAATGTTGAAGAGGAGAAAGAACCGGTTAACAGTGTTACTGGTGAGGAACCTGCAGGAAGCAAGCAGATCAATGAGGACCAGATGGATGTGGACAACAGTAACGCGGATGGGGAATTTGTTGGTCCTATTCCCCCATCACCAGATACTCAAGGGTCTAGCGGTGAGGCTTCTGTTCAAGAGAACTCTCCTAGTGCTCCGAATGGTAATGATGTCACCACAAATGGCGAAGCATGTGATATAGTCGATGCAGTCAAGCTAGAAAGTCAGGAAAATTCCAATGGCACTTTGCCTGTGGATGCTAGCAATCAGGAAGATGGCAAGAATAATCTTCCATTGGTTGGCTCCAGCGAAGGAAATACTGCTTTATCCTTGGATGATGCTGTCACAAATGAGCAGAATGACATGGTTCCTGAGTAAATATCGTTTTTTGCACTTTACCTGAAGCTGAAGCCAGCATTGGACAAGGAAATGAAGGCAATATATATCAAGGGAAATGGAGACTCATGCAAATTGTGCCGTCGGTAACACATTGCTAGAAATGTGGGAGACAACACCGAGTTGGCAGTATCCTGGGTGAAGCCATAGATGTAGAACTGCTGAGTTAGTTCTTTCCTCGCATTTTATACCCCATTATTGCTGGGGGACTTTACAGATGTCAGATTCCTGTAATATGTTGATTCTGTCATTTTCGTTGGATGCTTACCAGATCTTGTACCCTCACCGTTGAGCCTTGTGTTGAACATAT
This sequence comes from Echinochloa phyllopogon, assembly GCA_033239725.1. NCBI lineage: Eukaryota > Viridiplantae > Streptophyta > Magnoliopsida > Poales > Poaceae > Echinochloa > Echinochloa phyllopogon. Next base: position 21,318,481 of record BTCW01000016.1, read on the forward strand.
TGTTTTTGCTGCTGGGTATGGAAAATGCTTGGTAACTGTGGAACCCATCCAATATAGTGGTAGGGGTTGCAGCCCTTTTGGTTTTGGGCCATTTTGGATAGCGAAGCTTTTTCTCGCATGTTTACATTGATAAAATCCCATTTATGTTTGCTATCTGGCTTTCAATTGATCAACTTAGCTGCTCTTTGGGTGGATTTTTATATTGGGGGAGGGAATCTATGCTACAGATTATCCGATGTGTGGTTGATCCCATTTCTTCTGACAGTGGTGTAATTTGGAGCTAAGTGGCAGTCATGTGTGCGGTTGCTGTTTTAGTGGCGCATCTTACATGCACAAGATGCGTGAAAACTGAAAAGTGTGTATTACCGCGTGCCCCGTCAAATTTGCTTGTTTAGTCTTTTACCAAACCAGTTGTCCTAAACCGTGCCGTGCCGTACGACAGTATGAGTGTCATTCTCCTTTTCTTTTCTTCTTTAATTTACCCTTTGATTTGAAGGACCAAGGGCCCCGCATGCCATGATGCTCCATCACCCAGAGCAGGACGCATGCTACGCCTTTTACGTTTCACTATTCACAATGCGTTATTTTAGCAAACAGGACGGCCCTACACCGACGTGCTTGGTCAAAAAGAAAAGAAAAGGGAAAACATTAGTCCCTTTTGGGCTGCAGAAATTTCACATGAATCAGTGTAGTTCCCATGTGACTGGAAATAAAAGATCCCGCGTTCCAGGGGGCCAGATGTGTCAAGGACACATTCATGTTTCGAAGTAGACATTATAGTTGATAGTGCCCTATCAAGCATGCCTAATCCTGTGGTAGCTTTAGCGTAATCAAGTGCAGTTTGGCGCTTAGTTTCATCTTAAATTACCAGCCTTTTCCTGATGAACACCCTGAATTTATGCATCCTGTGGCTGTAGGTTGTCTGCTGTCAGAGCAGTTTCTTGGTGCGTCCAAGCATCTTGGTTGGGACGCAGAGATTTAAATCAACATCCCCAATTGTCTGAAAGCTAGCGAACGCATGTTCCAAGACGCAAAAGAATTTTATAGTACCAAAAAGAAGCAAACAATGAAGCAAAATTTTGAGCATAAGTCACGGTTTGCATGTTCAAAATGAAAGAACCGACAGTTCCGACAAGACAACCTTTACAACTAGCTCTGCATCTTCAACATGCCTGTACACTTAAAAGGGAAAATAGCTACTATACTTATGTATTATGATATCTATACGCAAACAAGACCCTCTTTCTTCCTTTAACGGCATCTTTGTTGTTGGGCCCTAGCAGGAACTATGCCTGTTGTGCATGTTCCTCTTCATCTTCTCAAGGATCCCCAAAGCCTTTCTCCTCGCCCTAGAGGTCCCATTCTTCACGAGCAAAGCCAGAGAGCCGTTTATCTTCTCATCAGCCTCGACCTCCTTCAGCTTCATCCGGTTGAACATGCAGATTGCAAAGAGAACCACCACAGCATTCTCTTTGCTGCGGCTGCACTCGCTCTCCCTTATTGCGTGGAGCATGCAGGCGGTGCCGTTAAACTCAGTGATCATCTCCACCACCTCATGGTTGTTCGATAGCAAAGCCAGTATAGCCAGGGACCCATCAACAAGTAACTGATCGTCAATGGCTCTCATTGCAACATCCACGATCCCGTTTTTTGTAGCTCTTGACTTGTTTTCGTGGAGCAGACAAAGATTGAAAATGGCTGATGCTGCGTCTTTCTTTGCTATGATATTGCCATTATCCAGAAGATCAACCAAAGGCCCCATTGCCCCAAGCTCCCCGATTTTCTCCTTGTTGGAGTCGAGTGCTGACAGGGTGAAGATGGCAGCTGCAGAATTGCCACGGCTCCCCATGTCTCCTGATTTTAATGCCCATATCAGAAACGGGATTGCTTCTGGATCATCTCCAATAACCTTCTTGTTACTGTCATGAAGTGAAAAGTTGAGAATTATAGTCACCATGTCTTCCAGAACTTGTGGATCATTTTGCAATCCTGGAGAGGATCGAGCAAAGATCAATCGTGAGATGGAATCCGGCCTCTCTCCTAAAACAGCTCTGAAATCGCTGTTTTGCTTTGTAATCAGTCGAAGATCCTTGATTGCTTGCCTCATTTCAGTACTTTTTGGTGAGGAAGTGATTTTTTTGAATATTTCATCAAATGTTTTCTGGTCACTGTTGGTAGCATTGTTTTCCTCTTGTTGGTTCTCAACTGGTGGCAGATTAAATCTGTTCTCTGTGCACCACTGCAATATCATGCTTCGAACTAGGTGATTAGGAATGAGAGTTGTCTCCAGAAGATCTTGCTGAGTTTGTGGGCACAACTGGTTTCCTGCACTAAACCATTCCTCAATGGATCGACGATCATAAGTCTGCATTGAAAGAAAAATAAGATTATTAACGCCTAAGCTAACAAAAATTCAGCTTTGCTAATTTCAATTGCTTGGAAATTTCTTATCTCCCAATCACCTTAAACAACAACCACATAGTAAGTGATACTACATAAATTGTTGCATATTTGTTCAATGATTCAGCTAAAAATTTCCAAAGTTTCGATCACATGGAAATTAGACGCTGCATAGTAAATTACTATAGTACAAGCATGAAATCCAACATGTTGAATCATCAGAGATGAATGTGATGTGAACAATACAAGGCAAAGGCCATCATGCAAAACACAAAGCAAAGATGAAAAATCTGAGGTACATCCAAGCATCATGTAGTATAAAATCAACCTATGGATGCATGTCATTTTGCTACTAAGTTTGGATATAGAGTTCACTGCATATCCAATCATTACGCAGAATTTCAAGATAGGAACACCCCCCCCCCCCCAGTAAAAGATCATTCATATCTGTATCTGGCCAAACAATTTCAAACCTTGAACATGTACTATTACAAATAATTAAATGGAAAGATACTTAGATGCACATAATTGTCATATTAAGTACTACTGCAGCAAAAAAATCATAAAAATGTACTGACAAAACTGTGATAATATAAATGGCCAGTACACACAAAGTTAAGGAAATACAGTCCTCTTGGACCTTGTGGACTAGTAGTAATGGTGAGAAGCATGTTTAGTTATGTTAATTTAAGATTTTGAAAAAAATTGACCTTTACTTGTTTCTGAAGTATAGAAACCATCCTACACAGTTAATGGAGGATAGGAGTGAAGCAGCACAACCACAGTAAGTACCAAACAAGTAAAGCATGGAAACAAATATTGTGTTCAGCAACCATTCAATCCTCATGCTTTCACAAGTAAAAGTTCCAACTAATTCAGTATTTGATAATCACTACATGTATTGAATGAAATTAACATGAAATTATCACTTATACACAAGAGGAAACTAATTTGAAATTGTACTTTCAATTACAAACAATGAAATCAGTACAAGTTCAAACTTCAAACAGATCTGCAATCTGAGCATATATGAAATACTACCTAAAACTACCCATTTTATCATAAGGACCAAAATAGACATTTGTAAATATACAAGTAACCAATAACAAAATGTACCAAATGTGACGTTTGCAGTTACTAAAGTTAGATGCTCCAAGCTCTGTGCTAAGGACAGATTTGTGTTTACTGAAACCAAAGCATAGTCACGGTTGATCACGCATTAAGTCTTAGCCTTAAACGTCCAATTTACTGTAACCACAGAGATTAATAGACATGTACAAGAACGTACTATCGGAAACCCAGATGCTGAAACTTACTATATCATTGTACTGGTTAGAGCACTAATGGTCATGTTTCATGTACTTACACGCGGGAAAAGTACATCATGAATTCGGCACAGGGCGAACCACACGAAAATCCCCAGAAACAAAGAGTGCCATCATTTTTCTCTAGTTCTGATGGATTTATAAGAACCAAAATACTATACACGAACAGCAATTGGCCCCAATTCTGCCCAAGAATCGATTGAAGTGACCGAATCAGTAGCAAAAATCGACTACAACAGCAACCAATAAAGGAAAGAAGCAGTCCAGAGCAATGGCGGCCCTCAGTTCATTTTCCATAGCAATGGAGCATCAGAATTAACCAAGAACACAATCAAAACCAGAGAAGAAGAGCTGCTTGTTCCTCACCTGCCCAGACGCGACGATGACGGGGTCGCTCATGATCCTGGACGAGATCGGGCACAGGAACTGCGGCGGCACCGGGGCGGCTTCCTTCTCCTCCTCCCCCTCCACAGCGGGCCGCCTCCCCTCTCCGCCGCCGCCGCCGCCCTTCCTCCCGCCGGTCCCGAGCTCCGCCTCCCTCAGTGCCTCGAGCGCCACGGACGCCTCGTCGAACACGTCCGCGGCGGCCCCGCCCGAGGCCACGGCTGCCAGCGACCGCCGCAGCCGCCTCCGCAGCGCCGCCGCGTCCTCCGCGGGCGCCGGTTTCGCCATTGTCTGCGCCGCGCTGCGAGGGAGACCCTGGGCTTTTATTTTTTCTTCTTCTATTATTAAATTAATTAATGCTCAGCGGTTTGGGTGGGGTTTGCAGCCACCACGGCATGCCACGTATGCTTCCTCATGAGTGCTGTAAATTCCGGTGGCGTACACCGTAGTACAGGGACTTGGCAGTAAATAAATTGAGTACGAAGATATATTACTGATGATAATAAACTTACATTTTGTTACCCATAGGTATGTTGGGTTTTATTTTGAGGTGATTTTGAAGGCCTTTGGATGAAATTCAAGGTAGGTCGCAGATCTTCAGAGGTTGTTGCCGGTTGAGAAGTACCGTATTTGAGTTCCTGCCTTGGTAGGTGTGAATGTGTGAAGCATGTGCTTGTGTGGATGCTGGAAAGAATTTCAAAAGCATGTGCAGGTTCAGTACAAGGATTAATATATTTATGTAATTGATGATAATATCTTTATTGTATAGATACGATCATTTCGTTTGGATCTGATTTGCCATAGTTTATGAATACAAAAAAATAATATAAGATTAGGATAGAGTAAAAAATATTTGTCAGTAAAGACACAGAGAAACGGAGATGGTAGAGAATTTTTTTAAAGACAGATCTAGTCATAAATAGTAACATTTTGGATTGCTTGCAGTAAACATTTGTAAATACAGGCCATACGCCTACGTGCATAAATACTATCAGTATAGAAACTTGGTGGTCTATTTATATACATATTTATACTATAATGATCCAGTTCTTTTAAAAACACTTCTTATCTAAATAATTTCTATCCACCCCTCTGATGACCCACATGTCAAGTCTAACGATGGAAAAGACATGAAATTTTTTCACAAACAAGACAAAAACGATATTTTTAGAGAGTTTCTGTCATTTTAGCATTACTTTCTCACCAAATAGTCTAAAATAACCCACGTAGTAAACGCACATGCAACACAAGCATATTTGCTAGCTGTAACGATACAGTAGAATTGGAAACAATTCTCACCTAAATTTTTTTTACCCATCCCTTACAGAGGACCTACATGTCGGCTCCGTGGAAAAAAAGTGTGTTGATGAATTTACAACGTCAAACGAAAAGAATATTTTTTAGAGGGTTTCCACCATTTGGAGCTACTTTTTTGCAAAAAAAACTTACCCGCCTTGCATACCCATGCCCCTACCTGCCCACACTATAACCTTATTAATCGGATTTGGTATTTGGAGGTTAATCTTCCTATTTCTTTTGACCATCTGTTATTCAATTTTATTTTCTATTGAATTTGCGTATCGCACCTCTGTTCATACTGGTTACAATTGATTTTCTATTAAATTGGACGTACGCCAAACATCAGATTCAAATCCACCGATTCAGTCTATTGGGAATAGGTTATCAGCAGAGTAAAATTATGTTAAGACCAATGTAAACTAATAAAAGAATTAGATCTTAACAAAAAATATTAAATACCTTAAATAGACTATGCCAAAAATATAATAAAAACATAGAAGGAAATCATGGGAAAACAATAAAGTACATATTTTAAAAATATTGCATACATATCAAAAAATAGAAAATAAAAAGGAGAAGTATAACTTAAAAAAGAGGTTAATGAAGTAGCTTGGCCCATGAAAGCTATAGCCCATTCAACAAACATATTGCAGGAAATTGAATGGAATTAGCTCTGTAGCCCATTCGGGTATGGACTCCTACACTATCCACGCGTTTGGTTTGAGGATTTATTATGTCCGGTATGGGTCCATTCCGCATACGTCAAGGATCATGTCATCCGTCGGTTTTTTAGGATCAATCGGCTTCAGAAATTGATCTGCGCGAAGTACTATATGAGACAAGATGACGACGAACGGCATCGACCAGCACTGCAAACCAAACGTCGGACTTAGGATCGGTTTTTGGATCGGATGGTTCCGGACAAGTTCATTCCCTAAACCAAATATGCCAAACCAAATACGCCGTATATGTCATCTCATCTAGGTCGGCTTTCTGCCCATATTCAAGACAATTCTATGGTTATGTTTAGACGCGACTAAAAAACTTGTACAGATTTACGTGAATAAGAATTAAAGTGGTCACAAGGCTAAAGGTTATACCTTTTCTTTATCAAATAAAATTTAGAACTTCATAGACAAAGTTTGATCTGGGCCACTAAGCCAATAGCGCAAATGTTCCCTTACTATATCTTAGTAGGCCACCGGCATCTCATTGGTTTTTTCTCATGCCTTGGTGAGTCACAAGCCATGCTTACGATCAAAACAAAGCTTTAATGTAAAGTAGAATAAAGTACTACCTCCCTCTCTAAACCCCTTCCCTCGCTATTTTCAAGTGCAATATTAGATTATTCTATCGCTCTTAATATACATCAATTTACTGGTGCTTTTGCGTAAAAAAAGGTCATACTATGTGATGAGAATGCTTCAGATTTTACCCTATTCCCGATAACTAACGATTCCTATTCATCAACCAAACAGTATAAATGTTGTGGCGGCGGATCCAGGACCAGAACAATACAACTACGAGGGAAAAAAACAGCATGCAGGCACTTATGTGTGCAGCGACGTGCTGCTGGATAGCCGAAGCGTGTTGGGCTGCAATAGCATGTTCTCTGACCTAGGCTGGAACTATCTATATTGGGCCACTAATACATAGGGGTACTTAGTGTTACATGGGCTGGACCCAGGCTGCAACCCCCCAGCCCAGGCCCTGGATCTGCCCCTGAGCTGGCAAACGGTGGTGGTCAACCAAGCAGCCCTAACATCTATGAGCTATTAAGGTGCAGGCCAAACCAAATGCATTGAATGGTGCATCCCACTCAGATTTATTTTGAAGGAGGCTACATCTCAGTGAAGGGTGCGAGATACCCTCTTATTAATTAGAGATATGATAAATCTAGAAACAGATATGCATCATTTATATTTGTAGCCATATAGATCTTGAATGATAAACTTCAGCTATAGTTGAAAGAGGTGGGTTAGCACAAAAGACCTTGGTTGTATTTGTGTATTCTTTTTCCTCTATGTACCCTTATTTTCACGATTAGCTCCCCTGATTTAAACTTGGACTATCAATATATACTGACGATGTGAGATAGATGATACTAGATTCACCCTAAAAAGTACTATCAGAACATGTAATTAGATTTCTTTGGAATAATGCCACATTTTCATAGAAATTATTGGTCAAAGTTTTACTGTAGAACATGTTGAGATGTCTAATTTTCAATCGGACGGAAGCACGAGTTTTACCTTATATGAATTGTTCAAATGTTTAACTCACCTTCCTCCTAACCAGTGATGGAGACTTCACCTCGCTGGTGGCGTCTATACAATCTCTTCGATTCCTCGGTGCATCAGTTTAGCATCTCCTTCTTATACCGCTTCATCTCTCCGCCATCACACCGCTACCTTCCCTAGACCCTAAGTTGCTAGTCAGGGAGCAATTCGGTGGTCGAGTCGCAAATTGGATGAAGGTCGACCTACCGGGTTCTCATTTGGGAGCTAGGAGAAATGGGAGGGGAGGGCCGGGGGAAATGACAAGTCCACGGCAAAGGATAGAAAGAGACGGGGTGTGCGGCTAAATATGTGGCATATATATTGTATTCCTTATGTACGATTATGCTTTTAGGAGGTTCTCTCAACTTAAATTAAAACTATTTTTTTTGTTTTAACGACAACTTATAATGACTTAACATTTATGTCTTTTCGCTTGTAAAAACTAAATCATATAAACATAAAAAACAATATTTTTATAGGATGCCGAATCTAAATAACTTCGCTCATGCACTTGTGATTTTTCAATTCTCGAGATCACAAAAACACGATTCATGAAGATTACCTAACTATTTAATCATAACACTCTTATGTGGGTTTTAACACAGTGAACAAACATTTGATCAGTTGTAAAGGTAAGATAGGCGAGATATTTTACAGGTCAAATGTGAACGGTTAGACATTCCCTGCCCACCTTAATTAGAAAGCTTCGTGTGAGCCCTTGCAGATGAGAGCAATATTCTAGAGGGGGTAATATGTATATTTGCATTGTTCAATACATGGTGCAGCCCAAACTGGTTTGCATCATCATATATCCACAAGTATATATCTCTAGGCTATAGTGATTTAATCATGACTCAAATTGGCCAGATTTTCAAACTTTGCATGGAGGCTTTGTCCTTTTTGTACTTACTACTGTGGCATCCTATAGTTTATCCTCTCCACCTTGTAGCTTTATAAATAGGTACTGTGCTTCTAACCCTTAACAACCACCAGAACTAGTTCAATCAAAGGTTTAAAAGCTCATGGACGAAAGAACAGAGTTATGCCCGACTGATGGACTTCGTGCCATCGTAGTTGATGAAGATCAAAATCATGCTAGCTTGACAAGATCTATGCTTTGTCAACATAACTATCATGGTAAGTTCCTTCCATCCTGATCTGCAAAACCCATGGAAGAAAAGCCATGTGTAGCAGAGATTGTTATACACTCTCTTTTTTGGGTTATATTTGTGAAATATATACCCATTTCCACTGATTGATTCGGCATGCATCAATTTTACCTGTGAGAAGGTCCTGAAAATTATTTTCATTCTCAATTTTCTTTGACTAGATGTTTGATTCCACATACAACATATACCTTCGTCTCTCCTTTTCAGCAACAGCATATACAAGTCCCATAAAAGCACTTGAGTTTCTTGAGGGTCATGCACAAGAGGTTGATGTGGCTTTGGTAGCAGTTCACATGGAAGAGATGCATGGTTTTCATTTCCTTGACATGGTTAGAGAGGCTCATAAAAAGATTCAAGTAATTAGTAAGTGCCAATTTCTTTCTAGCTTTGAAGCCACTTCTTTCTAATGTGTGTATTTCCTGTTATTTCTTTAGTTTGCTTAATATATTCCCTTTTCAGATGAATAGCTAACAATATCTTCTAAATTTGAACAGTGATGTCAAAGGAGACCACACTGGATACAATGAAGAGATGTGTTGAGCTTGGCGCGTGTTTTCTAGTGAACAAGCCTATTGATGCTCGCACCATAAATAACTTGTGGCAACATCTTGACATAGAAAAGATAAGGATGGACAATATCAAACAGTTACTACAAGGTTGAAACCAATGAGGTTACTAATATTTTTGCTTTTAATAGTTGATATAGAAAATATAGTATACTATTTCCAACCACCTGCAATGTTTTATCAGATTAATAGTGACAATTTTACCTGTGTCACCCATAATGAAATCATGTCCAATTTTTTCCTACAGTAACGTATGCTGTTATAATACTATAAAATGTTTTTGCTAACATAGTAATTATAATTCAGCTTGTTTATGTTACATTTTTTCTCCAACACTTGTTTATGTTACATTTGAACGCCACTGTGAGGTAAAAGAAAGTGATTTTGTTTGTATTAAAGGGTATATATTGGTTTTAATGTACAACTGATGCACTATATTTTTCATGCATGTATAGGTAATGGAGAAAAAGCACACAATGCAAATTACCAGATTGAGAGTACTAAAACGAAGAAACGTTATATTTGTTGGAATGAATATCTGCATGGGAAGTTCCTACATGCTCTTGAAATACTTGGAGAAGGTTAATATATTTCTTTGCTATACTTTCCTTAAGAAAGTTCAGTTGACAGATGGTTCCAAACTATGCAATAATCCTGTTTCTTCCAGGTGCTAGTCCTAGAAGCATAGAGATTATCATGAACGTGGAAGGTGTTAATCGCAAACATATTTCTTCTCATCTGCAGGTATGCTTTTATCATGCATATAAAGAAAATAAGCATTCATCTTTTATTAACCATTAAGCTAATTGTAAAATTGATCTTTCCGTCAGAAATATCGAATGCATATGGAAGGAGGGAAACAAAAGGGTGCAAGGAAGGGCAAACATGGAACCTCAGCATCCAAATCTGCAAAGAAACATCAGAAAGGCCCTAAGATATCCCTTGATAGTCCGGACATCCAACAGAAAGAAATAATAACTGTGAGCCTATAATGCAGAACAACATAGCTATTATATAATTTTGTAAATGTTGGAAGCTGTCTAAATGCTCCTTCAATTTTTATTGGCATGCAGGATGAAGACATGTCCCATGCTCAGGCAGGAAGCTTCTCTGACAACAATGTGCATGCTGCAATGCGAAGATCCATTCAATTTGGTACCATTTATGATGAGTCCCAATATTTCTATCTTTCTTCTGGTGATGAAGCAACTGAATATAGAGCAGATATGATTGGAGATGGAGCTGCTCAAGATGATGCCACAAATGTTTCTGGTTTTAGCGCACAAGATAGTGCTGCTGAAATTGTCTCTGCAGATGGCACCAAAGAGATCTTGAACAATTGCACTTCCAAGGAGCAAGATCGTAATGGTGAGGAGGGAGGCAAAGCTATAAAGCTTGTGGAATATTCAGATTCCGAGGATGATGAGATATAGGGTATGCTTGGTTATGAGGGGAGCAGGAGAGTAGATATTATCGTAGTAGTCTGGACAGAGATGGAGTACCTATTGTTATGCTTATAAACTGCCAGTGAAACTATCCAGTAAACAGTAGGCATATGCATGGAAGTGTTTTGTACCGCTCTCTATGGAAAATAAGATCTCTCTTAAATGCCAAAAACTATTGTAATAAGAGTTTAGAGCATTTTGAAATGTGATTTCATCTACTAGCTAGATTTGTGAAGTTCGTGAACAACTACACAATGACTACCTGAGTATGTTAGTAAAGTTTAAAGTTCAAATTCTGATCATGTCTGTTCCGCTACAAGTCTATTTAGTAAGATCAAACAACTGCATCTATAATTTGGCAGTGCTAGTCTAAATGGACGTTGTTTTACAACAAACATCAACTAGACCATGCACTATATAGATGATCACTTTCATGACATAATAGGTTATTGTAAGAAAAATAACAGGGAGTCGTCCCACATTGTCCTGACAATATTCGAAACGGTAGCCAAGAAAATAAGGACCTCAAGTCGTGGGAATAAACTCAGGCATGCAGAGCCGATAGTTGTCAGAATCAGTAATTACAAAGAACTCTGCCAACATTTAGTTACAAATCGAAAGAGAAACAAACTAACGACCTCACTAAAAAACTTCAAGATCCAGTACCCTGGCTTAGAAGTACTCCCTCTGTCACGTAATAAGTGTCCTTTTGGCATTAAAATTTCGTCCGCAAATAGTGTCATTCCTACTAGCTTCTAGTGATACACGTCTAATTGAATCAACTCTTACATCAATAAAAGGTGCATAGAGAAGTGCAGAGAGCCAAGTTAATTAGTTAGGGCATGTACAATAGTTTAGACAGCTGCTGTCTATTTAACACATATAGACAGTTCAATAGTCAGCTCTATAATAGTTTAGACAGTTGCTGTCTATTTAGCTGTCTGTGTGATAATAAATACGCACTCTGGTTTCTGATGTTTTGCATGGGAGCACGAGCCAAAGCAGTAGACGAGATAGTAGACAGCAACACTCTCTTTCCTCATTAAATGATGGCCACATCAGCTCATTTGATCTATGTGGCAATAAAAAGACAGCTGCTGTCTGTGGGTTGTACATGCCCTTATAATGCTAGTTTTCTAGTTTCAATGATGTGCATTTATTTAGAAAGTACGGAGTATGAGCAAGGGCACTAGTTTTCTATGCACCTTGTATCATGACTACTAATTTATCTGAAAATTTTCTAAATGGACACTTATTACGGGATGAAGAGAGTACAAAACAATTAACCTTCATTACAAATGACACCAAAAACTATCTTTCTTTTTATTTATACAATTAAGCTTATTTTGCCGCTAGGAACATCTATCAATATTGAACAAAAGGGGCCTTTCTATTGTTGCAAATAGATGTAGCGGCACCTCCAGTCCTAGATGATGCTCAGACTCACAATTTCTCTAAGTCACTCAGTACGATGAGAATTATGCAGGAACACGAAGGGCATGGGCCGCATGGCAACTTGTTGTACTAAGGAATCGAGTCAACTAAGCCATTGAAGTACTAGTGAGAGTAACATTACACACACTGCTCTTTAGTAATTTAGGATGCCCCTAAAAAAGAGGCTATGAGTGTTTAACATGCAAATTTCTATAGAGAGGGTCACCACAGAACATGACGCGGTGGCACTGATTGGTCGAATTTTAGCTATAATCTTGTTTGGACATGTGTTAATAAGGTAGGGTACGCTTATGCGTGTGGGGTAATGATAACTAGAATGCACACACGCCAGAAACCTAGGTAGTGCTCACATCTGACAGCCTCTCCACACTCTCGCTTCTGTTTTCTCTTTTTGCATGAATCTAGATGATTTTTTTTTCTCAAATACGTAGGAGAGCTGTCTTTATTAATATATTAAGAAAAATGGTTAAAATATATGGGTGATCCCTAAACTTGTTATGCAGTGTTATTTAGGTCCCCAAACTCTTAAAATGCATGTTTGGATCTTCAAATTTGCCTAGGTGTGCCATCTAGGTCCTCCAATATTTCAAAGTTTATTTTTAAGGAAGTAGTCCATTTTTGACCATCGAACTATAGCCTCGGTTTGGTCTTGACCATCAAACTCGAAAACCATGAATCTTTGACCACTCAACTCTCAAAACCGTTCATATTTGGCCATCGGGCTGTTTTGATGGGTGGTTTCGCTGACGTGGAAGCCACGTGCAGGTGGGACCCGCATGTCAGCTACTTTTCCTCTCTTCTCTCTCCTCTCTCATTCTTCTCTCTCTTCGCCACTGCCCCTCCATGCCACCCCGCCGGCCGCCGCCCTCCTCGCCGGACGCCGCCGCCGCCCCTGGCCGTGCCCGCCACTCCCGCGGCCTCCCCACCGACCCACCCGACGCCGCCGCGCCCGCCGGACGCCGCCGCCGCCCCTAGCCTCGCCCTCCCCGCCACGCCCGCGGCCTCCCCGCAGCACGACGCCGCTGTTCGCGGCCCGCCGCTGCCCCTGACCGCGCTTGCCGGACGCCGCCGCCCACGGCCTCCCCGCCGCACCGCCGGACGCCGCTGCTCGCGGTCTGCCACCGCCCCTGGTCGCGCCCTCCCAGTTGCGCCTGCCGGCCACAGCCGCCCGCGGCCTCCCAACCACACCGCCGACCGCCGCCGCCCCTAGCCTCCCCGCAACACCGACATACGCCGCTGCCCGCGGCCTGCCACCGGTCGAGGCCTCCCGCCGGATGCCGCCGCTCGTGGCCCGATGCCACCACTGGTCGCGCCTTCCCCACCAACGAGAGAGGAGAGAGAAGAGAGGAAAAGTAGCTGACATGCGGGTCCTACATCCACGTGGCGTCCACGTCAGCGAAACCACCCATCAAAATAGTCCGATGGTCAAATATGAACGGTTTTGAGAGTTGAGTGGTCAAAGATTCCTGGTTTTTGAGTTTAATGGTCAATACCAAACTGAGGCTATAGTTCGATGGTCAAAAATGGACTTCTTCCTTTTTTTCAAGTCCTCGAACTTATCCAACATGTCATTCGGGTCCCTAAACTCTTAGAACGTGGCGGGAAAGGAGAGGTCTAGTGTGAGAATAAGTAAGAGTCATCATCTTCTCGCGTGTTTGGACTAATAATGATACCCATGAGGCCATGACAAGTTTATGAAAATACATTTTTGGAGTTTACGGATCGGGATGATCCCGCTTACAAGTTCGAGGATCTAAAAATGCGTTTTGACAATCTAGGGACCCAGATGTCACGTTAGGATAAGTTCAGTGATATGAAAATATATTTTAAAAGTTTAAGGACCTAGGTGGCACCTTGATACAAGTTTAGGGATCCTCTATGCATTTTACCCATACAATCAAGCGCCTAGTACCAGAAAACACCAACGTCAACCCTCAGAAGGCCTTACAACAAGGAGTTGATTGACTCTTTGAGGTCCGACCACTCCCTACATATGCAACTCCTCACTGGACGCCAACATAGTTCTAGCTACACTTGGAGAAGCGGCATCAAAGAAACAACGCTTGCAATGGTTCCATAGTGTCCAGGCCCCCATAATAATCAAAGACTCAAGGAAGAGAGACACAATCTAGCCTATTTTTGGTCTCTAGTAAAAATTTGGAAACACCATTTTGCAAAAAAAAAGAAGCAAACTACATGTCACGAGAAGTTTTTATAACTTTTTCCACAAAACATATTGCCAAAATGTCTTTTAGTGCAAACCAGTTTTCAGTTCAGAAAAACAATTTGGATAAAACATAAAAATATCACATAAAAGAAGGAAGAGTGAGACAGTACGTGGGATATGGATCCTAGGGTACTCTTAAGAAAGAAGACCGAGTTCTAGTAGAACTATTCGTGTACTCCTACACTCCCACATTGTAACCGACTAGGAGACTTGTCATGTAACCTTGCCACCTGGGATATATAAAGAAGGGAAGGGGTCCCTAGCTCGGCAGAGACCAAGAAGAGAGACCAGACCAGACCAAGCTAAACAACACAACTCATACGCAAGGCAATACAACATGCATGACATAGGATATTATGCATGTTGCGGCTCGAACCTGTCTAAATCATTGTCTCGTGTGTGCACCATCGTTCCTGAGAACTTGGTGACACCCACGACTTTTTTACTCTGAGGTACCCTAGGCAGGTACTTGGTCGTTAAACACCGATATCTGGTGTCCGCCGTGCAACAACTCGCTGCAAGCTCAACAACAAGCGCGGTGAGATCAACCACCTTCAACACCCGCGACATCGAGGAGAGCGCAACCTTCATCTTTGGTGCCTGAACCTTCATCGCTCTAGGCAAAGGTAAGTTCGCGAGCCACCTCGCGGATTGCCCAGGCCCTGCCTCGATGACAACGACTCCACCAGAGCCACTTCGCGATCTCGTCGATCTACTCAACGAGAAACAACTCTCAATGGCGACCTCGACTTCGACTTCAACTCCAACCTCGACTTCGATTTCGACCTCGACTACGACTCCGATTCGGGTTCATCAAGTTGAGTCCGGGTACAACTCGAACGATAGCCTCAACTACTCGGCTTGACTCGAAACCACTCGGGAATGAGTCTCGCGGGATCAGGAACTAGTCAGGGACACGTCCCGACTACTCGGCTTCATCGACAATCACCTCATCGCACACGACGACTACTTCGACTATGATGCGAATCAAGCTAAGTCACTTTTAATAATTATTTTATTTAAAATAATTTCTTCAGCTTGTTTTACATATGCTTGGCCATGTGCCGACTACTTTTTTGGGTACGTCCCTCGATAACAATAGTTCTAGAGGGCTACATCATCGCTAACTATGGATCATGCCACGTTAGCCCACGTATTTGATAAATCGAGTTACGCAGGGCGCTTAACCCACAAACTTGGTGCTCCAAGTTACGTAGGGCTCGGCCCACAAACTTGGTACATCGAGTTGTGTAGGGTTCTTAGCCCACGTACTTGGTACATCGAATTACGTAGGGCTCTTGGAGGCTACACTTACATATGCATAATTCCTTGCTGACGGGTGGCAAAACCCTCACGCAATTTCTTCAACATGAGAAAAGTCCTCACAACTACTTTATTATTTCTCTCCACTCTTAATGACCAACACCGCTCAGTAGCATACACCTTAACTCGTGAAACTTCGGCTCCTTCGCAAACACCTACGCACCAACACGTCCAAGAAGACCCAAGTCTCTGCGTTATGAGCTATGGTTAAGCGGAACCAAGTGCTTAAACATAATGGGGCTACTACTTGAGTGGTTAAGAGTCTAACAAGAGCGATGAGCAGAAAACTTAAACATGCATGACAATATGTTATTATTTTTTATCAGATACTACTCATCCTGTATATTTAAATTACAGGGTTGCTAGCTAAGTACTCGCATCAGTCAGGACTTGGCACCACCTTGCCTCACCATGGTGTCACAAAGCCATCCGAGTACTTACACTAGTCGATACTCACATAGTGTGTCTCCATAATGCCAGCCGAGTACTTCAACTAGTCGCTTAAGGCTCGGGGGCTACAGGGCACAAGTCAGGACTTAAAGCTGAGTAATAGAACTAGTCGGTACTCAAATGGCACGGCACTACAATGCCAGCCGAGTACTTTAACTAGTCGGTACTTGCATATTACGACGACTCGACGACTAACCGAGTATTGGCACCAGTTGGTACTTGGATATCTACATGGAAGCTATTTCGAGAATTATGTTTCTTGACCCTTAGACAGAACGGAGAACCGTTTGCTTTGAGGCTCGGGGGCTATACCTAAGGGTACACATTTTTGTGCTTGTTGTTGATCATTTCAAGACAAAGACTCGAAGATTTTTTTTCAAGACCCTTGACCTGATTATTCTAATAAACTCGAGGCTCGGGGGCTAAGCATATATGCTTCACCTTCGGTGAGCATATTTATTCAAGATATTTACGAAGCTCTCCACAGTCTCTCAGTAACCACAAGCACTCAGCGAAAGACTAGAAGACTTCGAAGGAGGTTGTTGTTCGGCTATGAAGCGATCGGAGGCTTGTGGGATATGGATCTCCGGGTACCCTCAAGAAAGAAGACCGTGTCCGAGCCTTATCCGGATGGTGGAGGGCAAAACCAACCTTTCCCATTGAGTCTCGACGCTAGCCAACAGACGTGGCATGCCAACTCAGCTAAAATAGCAAAACATTCATTGGTTCATTCTAAGAATGACAAATGTGTAAATGTCATTTTAAAATGGCATCTCAAGGAGCGCCGCTAGTAACGGTGGCAAATAGTTAAATACTCCCGAAAACTCGCTCTCTTATGTATAAAATAGATGCCCATTTACCTTCTCTTCTATTTACATACTCTGGAGCCCGAAACAAGCCACTAGAGGTCCCCCTCCCATGCTTCGCCCACGCATGTTTGAGGGCCGAAATTGCCCATCAACCGCGGCTGATCCACGTAGGGATGGCAATTCTACACGTGGGCTTGGGTACCCGCGGGTTTCGTACCCGATGGGCAAGGGTATGTGTATAAATTCTCGCCCACGGGTGAGGGCACGAGTAGACAATCTTACCCGCGAGTAAAACTAATACCGGCCTAGCAAAGGCCCAACTACATACATTTGGCCCAGCCCACGAACAAACCCTAGCACTCCTTTCCTACCCCTCAGCTGCCCCGTTCCCACACACCACCGCACGCCCTCCCGTCTGTCGCACCCTCCCCCTTTCTCCGCGAGGGGAGGCGCTACGCCGCCACCGCGCCATCTGCCGAACCGGCGGCGACCCAGGGCGGTAGGGGCACAGGGCCCCTCCCTTCTCCGGCAACCTAGGCCCCCTCTCTTCTCCGGTCGCTCCCTCCCAAGGCCCGAGTCCCCCTTCCTCGTGCAGGCGATGGTGCGGCGAAGAATCGCGCCCACGATGCGCCAGCGCGCTAGGTCCGCCACCTGCCTGCCCGCCCTCTTCCCCTCGATCCCTACACTTTCCCTCCAACTCCCTCTCCCTCAGGTGTCGCGCAAGTAGTGACATTGTGCAAAAATCGCACCCACACCATGGCCACAGCGTGAGCACATGCCACGCCGACGCCACCAGGCCTACCACCCATCCGTGCCTCGCTCCCTCCATCCCTCAAGCGGCCTCGTCCAGTTGTCCTTCGTCCTCACTAGATGCCGGATTGACGGAATGTGACATGCCCGACGGTTGCACCCGGCGAGCACGAGCACAGACATAGAATTTTACCCGCGGGCATGTTATCGAGCTGACAAAGCAGGGAATTCCGAGTATGCTATCGGATGGGCAAATGCCTTACCCATATCTCGCCCAACCCGTTGCCATCCATAGAGCCACGTTACAAGTTTGGCCCACAAACATATGAGTCCAATCTCAGACTAGAAGGCCATTAATTTATTTCGGCCCGTGAACCCTGGACCAGTCAAACACAAATCTCTCTCTCCGAATCCAATCTCCTACTAGGCCCATGAGTTACAAAAACTTGAACATGTCATTGGCCCGAACACAAGTGAACCCAACCAAAAATAAAGCTTGCAGATAAATCCACTAGGCCCGTATACAAGTGGACCTAACCAAGTAAAACTTGCACTTGACATATATGTGTCTTGCCCGTAGGCGGTTGTACAGATCGATTTAGAAATCCAACTATCCAAGCAAGGACAGAACTCACAATTTATCACCCCGTCCATTTTAAGCAGAGCAATAAAACATCGCATCTTCTCCCTGGTACCTTTGTGACGTGAGGGTCCCTACCACTAACATATGAACAAGTGCATGAATCTCAAGGTTGAATCGACAGGAGCAATGGATGCAGAACTGTTAAGTTGGCACGATGCTTTGGTTTCCACATAAAGTCACGGTAGTTTTTTAGTACAGCACTATGTATTTCTTCCACTGGTACTACAAAATGATCACTCAGAAACGCTGCTTCTGTAGAACATTGAAGAGAAGCTGACCAACAAAAAGAATTAGTTGCAATGTAAGTAGTTTGTGAACTAGCCCCGTTGCTCAGACTGGATTGCCTGCAAGAAATACGATAGCAAATTAGATATGTCTTGAGAGGGAACGCAAAATAGACAACTGTTGCCAAATGAGATGGGATAAACTGAAATAATCACAAACCAGTTACTGTTTACAAGCAGAAAATGTGTTGTAATGTGAGAACTTTAGGCTAGCAGGCTGTGATGTGAAAAAAATACCTAAAGAGCATTGAAAGTGCACAGGTAGAATATCTGCACATATAAGAAGGATCTTGGATTGAAACCTAAATGCAAATTTTCTTTTATGCAAAAAAAAAATCAACTATTGTCAATAAAGCACAGGCGAAAAATCATATGACATGCTGGAACTAGGAGTCTTTCAAAAGAGTGGATCATTTCTTTTCTTTTCATCCTTTTTCTGGTTTCAAATAAATCGAATGAATAAATGAATCAATACACACAAACAAGCTGCTTTTTTACTGTTTCCTCCAATTATCCAAAATATAATACAAGGGTAGTAATAATGCTCACTTGTAACTCTCAAGCTTTAAAAACTCAAATTTTGCTATTAAACAATGAAACTTAGGCTGCTCCTTGTAGGGTACAATTCAATCTAAAGAAGACATCATCTGATCAATAGTCATACAAATGATTAGCCATAACTTGCACCATTATCAAGTAAGGAAGCAACTGGTGTACAAATACTTAAGAATGCAATAGGGTTTGCAAGTTTTGATAACAGTGGACCATTTTTTAAATTCTTCTGAAATAGTTCATCTTGATTGAAAGGTTGTAGGGTGCTTCAGATAATTCAGACAAAAACAATTATTAAGGGAATACAGGTTTTCCATCATTCACAATTCACCATCAGAGCGGTGGCTACGTACATCATAGCCGATAATGAGCTTAAGCACAAGGATTTAATAGTACCCTTAAAAAATTATTAGTCGCACCTTGTATGATCCCCATTTCCACATAGGCACACACCCATGAGGCAGACCCATGTAAAAAAAATCAGGCATAGAAGTAAATGGATCAATGGCATGGCAACTATCAATCTATCATCTTAAACAACCCATGCACGTGAATTAGAATGAACAAAGTATGTTCAAGCAATCATGCATCAGTAGGTCAGGATAAACTTGAATAGATAACCAAAAAAAGCAGAGCTTCAGGGGAAAAAATCTCTGAATTCTAGTGAAGCAAAAGCAAACAGTTGAAATTCATCCTCGATAAAAGTCCAGAATAAATTGCTTTTAAAAAAAATCTTCAATACTAGCAGAAGGTGCTTACAAAACAGTGACATAATTCCATTAACCATTAACGCAGGATACATCTGACTGATTTTGGCAAGACAGCACAACAAGAACCTTGATCAGTGTAAATGAATTTGTAAAACAAGACAAAACTTCAACAGCTAATAGATCCAGAGAAAGGTAACAGTTGCAACAGATATGAATTCAGAAAGTAAGGAAGTTATAAAGCTGCATGAGGATACATAAAAAGGATACTGCTGAAGGCTAATAACCCAGAGGCCTGTATTATTTAGCTACTGCAAGATCATGTCAAATAGCAGTGTAAAAACAAGTGTCAAACACTCAAAAAAACACAACATAATGTAAAAAGCATACCTCACATAAAAAGCAGAGATAACCTCTATTATCCTTCAGCGATGGTGATCACGCTTTCTTTCATGATGTACGTCATCATGGTGTATCTCACGCGTTCCGTCAGTAGCATAACAAAGCATGCTTGTTGGAGGATCTCCATCAGAATATGTGCTTTGAGGATCATATCTGTCGCTGAACTGGTCTTGAGTTACAGATAATGATCTATGACGCTTCTGACTAGCTCTATTTCTATCACTGTGCCCTTCTCCTGACATGTGAGCATATTCTGTGACAGAAGATCTTTGTGATCGTGCTGACCATGCTGTACAATCACTAGATTCAAGACGGTGATCTGAGACACCCTTCTTATAACCATAATTTCTGTTATCATTGGAGCTTCTTTGCCGTCTGTGGTTCTCCTGATGGTACGGATAACTTTGATCTATCTCACTTTCTGATCCTACACTCCGCCTATTTTCATTCCCACATATATATTTGTGATGTTTCCCAGTTTCATGTCTCGAGGTCTTGTAAGATTTTTTTGTGTCACGGCTCCTTGATGAAAATCTTCCCAAAGAATCAGCACGTGGTGAGTTGTCACAACTAGGTGACCGAGAATCCAGTGCCGCCTTATCATGAGAAGTGTTGCTAGAAAAATCATAACATCCTTGATATGTACCACCCTGAGAGTTGCTCTTAAGCACATTCTGTGCGATGTCAGCAGGAGCTTCCACAAGACAACCAATACCTCCTGCCTGTTTGATTTCCTCCATATGCTCATCAATTATGTCTCTTAGTATCTTCATAAGAGAAAGGAAATCATCAGATTCATATCTTGATCAAGACAGCTAACTTCCAGAAATCAACAGAACAAGAGGTAATATAGTATGCAGAAGCTTTTTCTCTTCTTCCACCAACAGTAAAAATGAGGTCAAAATGATACAGTATAAGAAATTTAGTGAAAACAACCTGAAATTGGATAATTAGGTACAATAGAGAAATGAAATTTGACCATACAAAGATAAGAAATTACTCTAGCATTCTTATGTGAAGTGAAAGGTTGCCATGTTTCCAATGTTAGATCTAATATCACACAAAAAGCTAAAGGCTAGACCATTTTCAATCTGTAGGATAATCAAAACAGCTGAAATTATTTACAAATTTGGCATGCACCTCTGTAGGGTTTCGGTTCACTTTTTTGCCACGGTAAGACGCTCTTCTTCGTTTGTAATCTCGTTCTTCCGCTAAAAGCTCCTCCCTTGTCCTGGCTCTAGAAGAATCCTTTTTCCAAAGAAAGAAAAAGGAAGTACCATATATTAAAATGAATAGCATATTGTACTGAGATCAGAGTATCGTAAAGTAGTAGCAAAACTTATGAAAACAACTCTTAATTTATTTGCAAATCTATCTCCAGTTAGTATGTGTATACATTTTGACAATTAACTTTGAGATTCTATTATTTGAGCAAGTGTTTTGCTATTAAACAGTAAAGGAAAAGTGAGCTAGTATGTCAAATAAAAATAATACCTACAGAGCAATTAAGCTTAAGAGAACCTACAGTTCCACTACTGCATGAAGCATCCCTTTTGCAATTGAACTGTCCTGATTACAATAAGTACTATCCTCAATACTACCCCCATTTCAAATATATGTCCTGCACAAATACCTAAGAAACAGATCATTGCTTTTGCTAGCTAGATATGCTACTGGTCTATCCAAAGGGAACAAGTTATACAATTTCACATATTATGCCTCTTAATTATGCAGACTGGACATATATTGTGAGACATATGGACTAATTGTCCATAATGAGCTATTACATGATGGTTTGGAACCTTGTAATTTCATTACTTTTTTTCAAATGACACAGGAGAGCTGCGGGTCATTTCATTAAGGTAAGAATACACGAGTCTGGTAGACCCAACCCAGGTACAGAAAACTCGCACGCTCATTACTTTTCTTGAGTAACGAAATTCGGGCACAGTTCCTTGTGTGGAGAAATAATAGGCTACTACATAAAACTCGAAAATTTAGAGACATCTGTGTGACTGGTATCTAGATTCAGACAAGTAGTTTCAAAAGATTGGTTGCATACTTGCATGTCTATACCTGATTCTCTACTCGTCGTGACAGAATCCCATCATACTCCAGAACAGCTCTGTAGTTTGATCTGTTTGATCGCTCCAAGTTCCCTCGTTCCAGTGCTTGTGAATATTCAAGTAATCTACAAGAGAATTACATGCATTTATGAAGGCCAAAAAAATTTACCAAACGAAGAAAAAGTAATCATAATTTGAAAGGAGAAAAGAAAATATTAAAAATTGCTATCATCACCAGAGCTTGGTAGCTTTATTTGCAGATGGATATTGTGTGCAACATGCTACTTATACATGATCAACAAACTGATACACTTACACATAACAACTATGCAAGCTACAGAGTATCTGGTCATTTTGTAAGTACAACAAGGTTATTTAATCATAAATTGCTGACTATGGTCCTATCAACAAACTGATACACTTACACATACAACTATGCAAGCTACAGAGTATCTGGTCATTTTGTAAGTACAACAAGGTTATTTAATCATAAATTTCTGACTATGGTCCTAACTTTTGCGTGAATATGCACAAAAAGGAAATGTAGTATACTACCCTTCCCCATTGGAGAAGAATAAAATATTAACAAGTGCGTGCTATGGATACATCATATGAAGAGAAGTCTTGCATGTATATGTTTTTTCTTTTTTTGCACTCTATCTATATGTGTAACTATACATTTGAAGCAACAAAAATATAAGAACACTGGAAGCTTAATATATATACAGCTATAAGCTGATTGTGTACGCCATCATTACAATAAGATATCCTCTATTACGAACTGGTTGCCCTTATTACACAATAAGATGGTAAGTTAGTGGTCATCATCTATCAATTGTGTATGCCATACAAATTGAATAAACATAAATCACAGGAGAGTATGTAGCTACAAGCTAATTTGTTATGTCAATATACATACATTTTGTTAAACATGCTAGAAAAGAGAACTGGTGATATGTGAAATTTTACTCCAAAATTGCCTTGGTGTGAAAGTTTGATGTTTATCGATAACTTTCCCTGTTCACAAACAGGTATCCTCACAGCGTTACGAACTACATATGCTCTCCCAAGCTTTCTTTTATAGTAGCATCGCAAATTTAAGTGATGATATGCAATGCCGAATAAGTATAACAGAAAACTTTAAGAAAACATACAGCTGATATTTTGACAGGCGTGGAGCTCGCAGTGCTTTGGTCTTCTCCTCCAAGGAGAACCTCTCAAACAATGCCACGATAGCAGCAGCAACCTGGGAAAGGAAAACAGGGCCTGCCACAACATCTCCAACATCACTTCCTTTCTCACCAGCACCTCCACCGACTGCACCATCTCCTACACCAACAGCCAAGCAATACGCCATCCGCAGCACTGCCTCCTTCACTGCTGCAAGAGCAAAGAGCCTCCCATTGCTTTCTCCATACAGAACCCCAAGCTGTGTGCCTAACCTTGAGACCCCCTCGACCAGCCTCGGGCACTGAAACTTCATGGCCATGGGATCAAAACCGACACCCTCCTCGCCATCCTCATTCCGCATCCCCTCCAGCGAGCACCCAGCCTCCGCGGCGACCGCCTTCAAGCAGAGCCACAGCAGCACCCGGATATGGTCCGCCTCTGCCACGTTGATCTTGACCCCGTACCTCGCCGAGCTACCAAGAACCCACTGCTGCAGCTCGGCCTCCCACCGCGGCGTGACACCCAAGCGGAACGAGGCCGCAACCCGGGTCACAGCATAGGAGTACGACCCCGGCAGGTGGTGGCCCCCCGCGCCCCAGGAGCCGAGCTCCCGGCGCAGGAGGCTGAGCTCCGACGGCAGGACGCGGGGCGGAGGGGAGGGGCTCTGGCCGGTACCAGAAGAGGAGAAATCCGCGCACTCGGCGGCGATGGAGGCGGGGAGGGAGGAAGCCACGGGGGTTCGGGTGGGGGTGATACGGACGACGGCGGGGCAGTCGGAGTAGGGGGCTGGGACGGCCGGGAGGGGGAGGGTGACGGCGGCGGCGGGAGGCGGGAGTGGAGGTGCGGCGGCGGGAGGCGGGAGTGGAGGTGCGGCGACGGTGGCGGGCTGAGGTGAGGGTATGCTGGTGTTGGAGCAGATTGGGTGGGGTTGGAGAGGGGAGGGAAGAGCGGCGAGGGCGGAGGACGCGGCGGAGAGGAGGGAGCGGAGGTGGGCGAGGGTGGAGGTGAGGGTGGGGGGTGGGGGTGGCGGCGGAAGGGGAGGAGGGAAAGGCGGTGGCTCCATTGGAGCGGAGCGGATCCACGCCGGACGCCGGCGGAGGAGGGTTTCGGAGGGGAGGTGCGGCGGCTGTCGCTGGTCCGGCGGCGGAGACGAGGCTGGTAGGGTGCGGGGCGGTTGAGAACACGCTGTTTGGTCGTTCGATGCACGTCTGATGGCAGATCGACAGTCCAGGTGAGGTGACAGTTTCATATCACCTTCTAATGGTAATGGAACATTTTACTTACTACTTCATCAGACGCAATACAAAGGTGACAGTTTGTTTCACTATAAAAAGTTTCTATAAAAAATTATTTTAAATATAAAGAAGCTGTGTCATTAAATTATTTTCCATGATATGGTTGCATCAATTTTGTGATCTTATATTGCGTTAGAATTTTCGAAAATATGTCCGAATATACAACTTTACCATAAATATAAATATATTGTTTCATAATTTGATAAATATTTTCTAAAAAATTGTGCGCACACAACTGTTTAGATTTTAGTTATGAATAGTCAAAATTACAAAAATGATTTTAACTTAACCCAAAATTGATAGAATGGGTAAGATATCTAAAATCAAGTTAGTTTCTAGCAATTGCGCAAGCCCATGCATTTGGTTGAACGACGTGAAGAAAAAACTTGATAATAATTGATGTTATTTACTATCAAATTTAGCCTTTAATAGTACATTTGCTAGCGAGACGGAAGTTCATAGTTTTGATGATAGCTTATATCTACTTACTTTATAGCTTTTTTCGAGAACTAGGCACATGTTTCATAAAGAATTAGAATTATAACAACACATCTCATCCTACAATATTTCAATGCAAACCTTACGGTTTCTTTTTTTATGGAAATAATTATACTTCTTTGGTGGAGCATTTGGATTGTAAGAAATGAGTGAATCTTTAATCAGATTCCGTCGGTAAATGGTTGCAAAGCAAAGTTTATACATGAATTTGCAAATGCTTTGGCATTATGCAAAAAGGAGCTATTTCCCGCTTATGAGCAAATGGCTAGATCTTTGTCTTTTTGGTTCTCCTTTTGTTTTCTTTGCGTTCTTTTTTCTTTTTTTTGTTCTTGAACTGTTTTTTCTTATTTTTAATATATAACCAGTAGGGATGAGCCCCTCTTATTTTCTATCTAATACTAAAGTAAGAATTGATTTTGCGGTACGTCATAATTTTACAATAAATTCTTATATTAGTACTTTTTGCATATTTTGGTTCGTTTTCTGTTCGTTTATGAGTCCTGCTCAGCCTCGCACCCCGTGGCTAAGTCCCTATCTTCACAACGCGACCAACGTGTGACCCTCGAATTTGATCACGCACGCACAACACCGTGGTGGAATCGGCCTACACAGAGGAGATGAAAAAAACTGCAGGAAACAGCATGAGGCGCAGCAGCGGAAGATTATTTGCAATGGGATGCTTCTTGCCGAGTTAGCAGATTGAAGCGATTCACGAGCGGTCGCCGTGAGGAGCCACCGCCGCTAGCAGGATTAGCAAGATTGCGGCGTCGTTGTGTCGGTGTTGATGTCGGCGGTCGGCCCCCGCCCTCAGAGTCCACGTCAACGTCCGATGCAGGTGGCTTCTACGGGTCCGGGTCCATGGAGTTTGCTGCGCGGTGGCCGCAACTCAAGGATGAGCGTGCGCCACTCTAGGACAAAACAATCGTTGTTAGTCCAGCGGATTCAATTTGAACCATCACGAAGGAAGATGAGTAGCTGCTTGTATTGAGGAGGCAGTTTGGTGTTGAGGACCGGCGTCGACGCTGGTGGTTGGCCTGCCACGGCAGGCGCGGCAGGGAACGTTGCCCAGTCCGTGTCCAACATGGACGGTGCAAGGCAAGGGCCTTCAGTGGCCTATGCAGCGAGCCAGCCATGGGGTTCCTACGGGCGATGCTCCTATGGTCATGTAGATGGAGGACGGAGCACGTACTAGAGTAGCAATAGCACATGATTGGCGATGAGGGAGAAGGGAAGAGGATTGAAACAATAGCATGATTGGAGCAGCAATAGCAGCAATACAGGAATGTGGTGTCGTACTGCCGTGGATCCACGAGTAAGGGATTGATGCATGAAAGAGATGATGCCGTGTGGGAGAAAAGCAAGCTAGATGATGCCGTGTGGGAGAAAAGCAAGCTGATTGGCTGCTGGTGGACGACTTACGGGGAGAGAAGAGGAGATTTGGCCGTGTTTCTTTCCCCTCTGGAAAATTTCTAAAGTGAATCTTACATGCATGGAGTATTAAATTAAGTTTATTTGCAACAGTAATGCTACAGTAACCATTTTCTAATCGTGCGGTCAAAGATCTTATTAGATTTGTCTCGTGAATTAATCCGGTGTTGTGAAGTTAGTTTTGTAAACTGACTTTATTTAATACCCTTAATTATTGGTCAAACGGTGTAAAAAAAAATTCCACTCCAAAGAAACACGGCCGTGAGATGGTAGTTCGTAGTATGTACATTAGTACTCTGTAGGTGGTTAGGATTAGTTCTATATCAAGATGGGTTATAGCTAACGTGCCAGACAGAAGATGGGTTATAACCTATGCAATTTTAGAATTTATGGTACAATTAGATTGATTGTTTTCTCGAAATAGATAGTGATAAAATTAATTCACAAAGCCAACAAATAATACCATTAAATATGCAAGGGTTTTCCAATATAATATTATAAAGGATTAGAAATTAGAAATTTTTTGCAAAGCACTTCGAATAGACCTAGGGTTTGCAAGCTTGAGCTCGGATTTGGGATTTTTTTCATATCATAGGTTAAGAAAGAAATAAAGGATAACATAATGATTGCATATTTTTTTAATTTAATTTATATCAGGGAAAGGTTGTGAGATGAATCAAGATAGAAAATAATAATTATAGTTTTGGATGGTATTCAATAGAGATGAGCCGGTAAAATTCTTTTGTCTAATGGCAACGTCGTTAATGGTCCAAGAGTATAAAATGAGAAAGTTGGAAGAAGATGTACAATGATAAGTTTCATTGGTCTGGAAAAAGAAAAATTGGAAGAAAAGAAAGAAATTAAGTGAGTAAGAAAATAAGTAGATAAACAACCTAACCATAGCATAGGCGCATAATAATACACAAATAACTTCTACGGCTCCATCCGCAGCAACGCACGGACATATTTGCTAGTTTTTTAAAAAAAGAAAAAAAGAATTATAACAACGCAAGTAATCGAGGCCACCACACATACAAACACAACATGAAAAAAAACCCGACAGCGTTGCTCTACGCCGTCACCTAACCGAAATAGGCGACATGAAAGGAATATTAAACAAGTGGTTAAAAAATTCAAATAATTTGGAGCTGAAAATCATAATCATATGAATGCAAGTACGATCATATTTGTTGTCATAAATCAGCTTTCCTTGGTAGCAGCCACCGACCTAAACGTCGACAAAGATATCTGCTTATAATTTAGAGAATTATTACTAATATACGCGGAAGGTCCGGGGCCTAGTAGTCCAAAAGATGTGATTGACAGCGTTCCATAACACTATTAACCGTTCTACCATGCATATGCCATACACAAATAAGCAAAGAATTTAAACCCAAACATTCACTAATGAATGAAAACCAAAACAGGAAAAACCATCTCAGAGATAACCAAAACTGTGAACAAGAAACTGTAAATAGACGGTGAACCTAAACATCACGAGAATACAACCATGGCCGGGTGAAAATTCTCAGTTCTTGTAGGCTAGAGTTGATTCACTTTCAGAAAATAGGTGTTCATCAGGTCTGCAAACTCGACATAACATACTTGAGGGCTAACAAAACCCAGAGCAAAGGATAAGATAGGCCCTTCCAGCCAAGAGAATGCTTTTAAGCTGCAGCACCCTTGCCCTTCTTCTTCTGGAGCTTCTTCATGTAGAACTCGAGCTCCTTACCCTCAAGGATGTACCTGTCATACAAACGAATAATCTATTGTGAGCAGTTTCCAGCTAAAAGATTACTAGTTAAGTGAGGCAACTAGCTCAGATAAAGAAGTGATTCAAATATTGACTGCAAACTGGGATTCTGTCAAAATATTTGCACAAATCCAAATTGGTATTGCACAGCTCATGCCACATAAACCAGGGCTATTAAAGCAACAAACATATCTATAAGAAACGAAGTACTAAGAAAACCCCAACATAATTCAGTACTCCTTACCCATCAGCTCGGCCACATTGCCCAGGCCGGGAAGCAATGCACGCCAACAACCTTCCACTACCGAATTGCTCCTCAATGTGTGTGTCAAGTGTGCGTCCCTCCTTGCGCTTGTCAACCTTCCTCTTGACATGGTTGCTCTGCTTTGCTTCCTCAGCTGCAGCCTCACCCTCTTGAGCCTGGACATATTCAGACAATAAATAATCCACAAGGGAAACATAACATCACTATAAGAGAATGAACCTAACTATAATGTTACTCATAGTTGACTGCAAAAAACTTGACATAAATATATACTATATCAATTACAGATAACAACTTCGATTTTTTTCATACACAAATTGTGAACAGTTGTTTTATTTTCTACCAAATTCCTAAAGAAAGATGCATAATTCAACCATTCCATGAAATCTAAATCAATCTACAGATCATAAAAATAATCAAGACAAAAGGTTAACCTACAACCTTGTCAGCCATACATGCAGTTATAGTTAGGATGAAGAACTACATACATGTATGTCATTTGTTAACTACAAGATGATTTGCTTAATGTGTATGCAATTATGCTGCATAGAATGATAAATGTTAACTACCTCAGCAGCATCCTTCTTAGCAGCAGGGGCCTTCTTCTTCCTACCAATGTCCACTCCATAGTGAGTGAGGTACCACTGCTTGAATGGGGCAGCATCAACTTGCACAATGGCACTCTTCACAAGGGTCTGGGTCCGAACAAGCTCATTGTTTGATGCATTGTAGACCACATCCAGGATACGGGTCTTGCGGGTAACAGCCTCACTTCCCCATGAGTAGTTACCAGTATCCAGACGGAGAGCCCTCCACTTCACATTACCTCCACGGACACGAACCCTCCTCACTGTCTTGTTGCTGGACAGCTTGGTGTTAGCAGGCTGGCGGCCAAGCTCATACCTGCAGATGAGAAGTTGATTCCATTAACGTCTGGGCAAAGAAACAATACTAACATGGCTCAATTCACCTATTCACCACAATATAGATGTAATACTTCTACTGCTGACAACACCAATTCATATTATCAAAATCTCAGTAGATATGTTTTACAAATAGAATTCCATAAATGCACCACACAGATTACTAATAACAAATTAAGGCTCAAACTTTAAAATCTCAGCATACAAAAGATACAGTTACACATCAGCTATCCTTCTTCCATTTTAGACAAGTTAAACAATGTTGGTTCCTTGAAAGAAGACATGAAATTAAAAGTAATCACTTGATTTTGACAACAGGACTCCATCGTTCATTAGAAGCATCGTCAATATCGATCAACAGTCCAAGTAGTTTTAACGGCAACATAATTAAGAGGCAGTCCAAGTAGGTCTACCGACAACATAATTAAGAGGGGTCGATAATCTAAAACAGTGAAACGTCACTGGAACTCACCAAATCTCGTCGACAACAAACAAATACAGCTCGGATCAATTGCTACCGTTGCAACACTCAACGAGAGATCGAAATCAAAACCTATCGACCCGTATACTAAGTGATCTAATCAAGCAGTCGCCAAATCTACAGCATGCAAACCGAAATGCATCAAAATGGATGAAAAAAGAGGGGGGGGATCGGTAATTACTTTCGCTTCTTCCTCCAGGCCTTCTGCTTCCCACCGGTGGCCCGGCGCTTGTGCATCGAGTCACGCGAGATACCTGCACAGACACATCCAAAGCAACCGCCGCCGCGCAGCCATTAGCATCTCACAAACCGAACAACCTCTCCGGTCGGGCGACACGGGCAAGCAGAACAAGAAGATGGGGGCGGCGGGGGAGCTCTCACCCATGGTGGCGGCGGTGGGTTGGTCCGGCTGCTGCTGCTCCGCCTCCTCGTCCGCCTGCGCCGCCGCTCTCCTGTATGGGTCTCGCAGGGAAGAGGAGAGCAAAACCTTGAGGCGTCGTATTATATAGGAGGAGGCGGCGGCCGCGGGTTAGGGTTTATTCACAGGGAGGGATGGATTGATCTGACGGTGGAGATCGAGGCCGGGGGTGTCCATCGTTTACGGGTTACGGCCCAGTAGGCCAGGCCTGTGTAGTTTTGTATGGCCCAAATAAGTAGTGTAGTTTTGGAGACCAGATCACTTTTCGGGCCGGGTCGGTTTTGTCTGGGTTTCGGGTAAAAAAATTAACACATTGACCGGGTCGGGTTGGGTTTGTCGGGTCGGGCAGCCCATGATCAGGAGAATGAGGCCCTAACTGTTAGGCTCGCCTCACAAGGCCAGCAGGACCACCGTCAGTGAGGTACGACGTATTTCGGAGAAGTTTCAGCGGCTCGCGCTCGACCCTCGCGGAGATCCATCGGCCCATGAAAAGCTTAAGTTCACATCACTACAATTTAATAAAACCAAAAGGAGAAAAAACGTCGTCGGTCTTTCCGTAGCTCCACCGAGGACCAATCCCACCCGCCCCCCGCGGAACCGCCCGCCCCTCCTTCCCCCCTCCCCGCCTCCTCCTCCCGCATGCCGCACGCCCCGCCTCCTCCCGTACCTCCCCGCACGCCGCACCCGCAGGGGGCTGCGCCCGGAGCCATCCTTTGGAGGCGCCGCCTCGCCCACCCCCGGCGACCTCCGCCTCACCCGTGAGTTTCACGCCGCTCCCCCTCCCCCCTCCACCGTGTCGCCGCCGCCGCGCCTTGACCTCCTTCTCCGGGAACGTCGACGGCCTGCGCGGAAGCCGCACAACACGTTCTAGATCCCGTCTCCATTACCCATTACCCGCACACCCCGCACTGGCCCCCTCCCCGTCGATCTCCGCCCGCTGCCTGCCCCGCCGCCCGCCCGCACCCACCACCCCGCCCTCGGTCCACTCCGTGTGCACCCACAGCGGTGCCAGCGGCCGGAACCACGGCTGCGTGACGCTGGAGGAGGACGCCGAGGGCCACGTCGGGGTGTCCCTCTCCAAGGAGCTCATGTTCGTGGCCGGCGAGGCCCTGCGCACCAACATCGCCACCGTCGGCCCGCTCGTGCTCCCGCTCTCCGAGCAGCTCCGGTTCCTCGCCGCCGTGTTGCTCTGCCGCCTCCGCGCCGACGTCCAGCCCTACGTGCCGGACTTCAAGCTCGCGCTGGAGCACTTCTGCATCCACGCCGGCGGCCGCGGGGTGCTGGACGAGCTGGAGCGGAGCTTGGTGCTCAGCGCCTAGCACATGGAACCATCGAGGATGACACTTTCTACCGCTTCGGAACACGTAAGTCCTGAGATTTATTTTGATCAAATCTGCTATCTATGTGGTCATATTATCTGTTTTGATTGGTTCTTTTTTGTCATTTGGTTACTGGTAACACATTGAATAAAAGAGGAGGATTGAGCTCTGAATTTGAAAGCGTGTTTGATTCCTGTATAAAAAACAGAAAATTGATTTGTGTTCCTTCCATTGTATTCAATATTTTGCAGGATTGATTGACCGCTCATATGCCCAATTCTCTGTGCAGCAGTTGTTCCGTAAATTAGAAAATGAGGAGTTCATTGGTCAGAGAATAATCCTTGCAGTTTCTCAAAAAATCTCGAATGCATCGGAAAGATTACTTCTGGCCGATCCATTTGATGATTCTTTCCCTGAATGCATGGCAATATATTCATAATGTAAGCTGACTTTCAACTCATCCTGTTTTAGATTTGATTGGAAGAGTCTTAAGTCAATCTTGATTGTTTAGTGTATTTTCTTACTTGAGAGTTAAGAACAAACATTTTACTGCCTCGGCATTGAATTATGGATCAGTCTGCTGCATTTTCCCCTACTCATGCATTTATTTGTCTAGAAATGACTACTGTTTTTGTATTGAATGGAAGCTTATTCCGTGTAATTGAATTATTTTTTCAAATATGTTTTTACAGTGTAGCTTATCCATGATGTGGCACTCCTTTTTTTGTGATTGGTGACTTCGCACATCTTGGACAAATCGTCAAAGTAGTTTCCCCATATTCAGTTATGAATGGAACCTAAGGAGTAAAATACACTGACGGTCCCTAAACTATTCCCGCAGTGTCATCTAGGCCCCGTTACTCCTAAAATGCAGATTTGGGTCCCTAAACTATTCTTGCAGTGTCATCCAGGTCCCGTTATTCATAGAACGTAGATTTGGGCCCTAAACTAATTATTCACGTCCAAGCGAGTCCAAACCAGCCGCGCAAGCGCTCGACGGCCAACATGGCATGCCACGTCTGAACCCTAGCCCACGCTTCTCCTCGTCCTCCATTGCCACCACCACCGGAGCTCCGCCTTCCACCGTCGTTCGTCGCCATTGGTGAGCTCTCCCGCCTCTTGTCGCTTGCCTCGCGTGTTCCCGCATCACCCGAAGCTTCGCTGACCCTCACCTCTCTCTCTCTTTCTCTCTCTCTCTTGCTTCGTGTAGCGCCGCTGTCGACGAACTCCTCCACCGGCCGCCGCTGCTCGTCGTCGACCACCTTGCCACCGTCGAATCTCGTCATGACCCACACTGGTGAGCTTGCCGAGCCTTGGGATGCGCCGCGCTGCCGTCCCCACCGCTGCTTCGGCCTTGCCGTCGCCAGCGCCGCATCGCCGTCACCGTGCACGCTCCGCGTCGCCCCCGCACGTCGTCTTCGGCCATGGGCTGCTTTGGGCCTTGCCCGCGCTGTTGGTCATGCGCTGCTGCTTGGGCTGCTGCCTCGGGCTACCGCTGGGCCGGATCTAGTCCTTGGGCCGCGGTTTGTTGCGTTGTGCATGTGTAGATGTGTGTGTATATACATATACTATATATATAGCTACACACATGTGTAGATAAAACTCGTCCTATATATATGTGTGTGTATGTATTTGTATGCTGATTCTTGTGTGATTTTTAGTAAAATGTGTAGAGCTCGAAAAATCGAGATTCTTGATTTTTAGGTTCCTGTGATGTTCCTCTGTGATCTAAAAATATGAAACTGCTATGTTATTGTTGTACCTTTTGACTTATAGATTTATTTGTTCTAGGGATTAAAAATGCATAATAAATTGTATGTTGCTCCAAAAATTATAAATCCAACTTTGTTAGACTCCTGACTTTGGTCTATCCATATCTGTAGATCAAGTTCACTGTTTGTACCTTTATACCACTGTTTTAGCTTAATCTACCTTTCTAGGGATGGAATTTTCTGTATGTTTCATATATTGCAGAAAAATGATACAATGGGAAATCCAACTCTATCAATCTGTGCTCACTGTCTTGTTTATGATAAAAATGATTTTGGCATTTTTACCATCTGTTTAGATGTGTTTCCAGAATTATATGCTTCAGGACTGCTCATTTTAATCTATTTGCTGCTATTAAATGGAAATAGATATTAGGTTAACTCCAAATACATTCTATGGTTCTGTTCAC
Source organism: Echinochloa phyllopogon (assembly GCA_033239725.1). Lineage (NCBI taxonomy): Eukaryota > Viridiplantae > Streptophyta > Magnoliopsida > Poales > Poaceae > Echinochloa > Echinochloa phyllopogon. The sequence continues at coordinate 21,352,745 of BTCW01000016.1, forward strand.
CTCCTGTTGGAATAAATTTTGATTGTATGGTTTTTATTGAGCAATATGTTGATGGCTAGTTTTGTATGTTGGGTAATTGCTTCATTTGAATGCTTGCTTGTTAAATGTTTTTCCTTGCCTTGTCATTGTTGTGTTCCTTTAATTGATGCATTTCATCTGCATCATTTCTAATGCATGCATACATTCATACATTCTAGAGAACAAAATACCGAAGAGCGAAGCCGTTAAGCCCGTGTTTGAGCCCGGTGTTGAAGTAGTTGTCGAACCCGAGGATAACCAAGGCAAGCCGCTAAGCATCTTCCAAACCCTCTTTTACAATATAAATTGTTTATTTATGCTATATATGTATGGGTTGCATGTGGTTATCTATCTAATTATGTATTTAGGGTAGCACCTATGTCTTTGATGCATTTTACCTTCCTTGAATTTTCCTTCCATACCTTGTCGCTTGTTTAGTTGCGTTAATGTTAACTTAACTTGTTAATTGCTTAGCCATGCTTAGAGTTAGAGAATGATTACCTGGGTCAAGGGAAGGGAGTTATAGGTTTTAACGTCAATGCTAGGTTGGATCCTTTTTGGTTAATGTTGGATAAATGGAACATGTTATTAAAAGTTGGTTACAAGACTTGGGCGGATTGTAGGGTCACAAGAAAGGAGTCTCGGTGACATAGAACCGCTTCAGTCGATTAAGGCCCGTCCGTGGATGACATTGTTTTGGGCACCTTTTTCGTGCTAGCACATATCCAAATCATGGTAAGGATGAGCCCATTAGTTGTCTTGTTCGTTTGGGGCACGGTCCGAGATATGTGGTCATTGGACTTTGTAGAGGAACCTAGCGGTGTCCTCGGTGGACCTAGTGTCCTCCGCATAAGCTAGGCATGTTCTCAAAAGTTTGGGGCTCTTTGGAAAGGGTTGTCATGAGTACCACCTTGTCCACCTTTAGCGGGGTGGGTGAGCCGCATGGTCCTCGTGATGTGTGGATAAAATAAGTACACCCTTGCAAGGTTAAATCAATTCGAATTGCCGTGCTCTCAGTTATAAGCAAGCTCAAAGCATCAGATTCTTGCTAAGTTACCGAATGTTCATGTTACATGTTCCTAAGTTCATGCATTATGTTTATACGATGTTGTACATGTTAAACCACTAGAACTCGAGATGGGTTTGGGCAAGATTAATAAAACTTGCTAGATGTCCATAGGGTGTTATTCCACTTGGTAATGGTCAAAACTAAGGCTAGGATGGGATATGCTTTTGTAAATTTTACTTAACCTTAAAGCCTCATTCCTTGCTACATCCATATGCACAATTCTTGCTTTATATATTGCGTAAGTCTTGCGAGTACTTTTTTGTACTCATGGTGCTATGGTTACCAAAGTTGCAGGTGAGCCGGAAATGGTGTTTGGTCATTTCTATCCCGCCGACCCTAATGTTGGCGATGAGTAGTGAGAGCGGCCAATGCTCGCATCGATGGTGTTCTTGGGCAACGACACCGTTGATTATCTTCTTTTCCAATTCATGTTTTAGGTTCCTTTTGGAGAGATCAAAGTTGGGAAACATTCACTAAACTCATAATACTCTTGTCTTTGTTGGAGGGCCCGAAACTTGTATTTTGAAGCCCTTTTATTTAAATTTCAAATTTGAACTCATTTAGTTGAACTTATAAACTTAAGAGTTGAAGTCTTGTAATGTCTAAAATTTTCCCTTTATGGTTGATGTGGTGAAGCACATACCGGGACTACCAGATTTGCCTTTGTTTTAAGTGAATTGGGATCGGTTACATGTCCTATAGATGTGGGTTAACACTTGGTGAGTTGAAAGACGAACACGTGTCAGCTCTCGTCTTCTTGGAACGTTCGACGGTTCATTTAAATCAAATGCGAATTGGGCGGTTCTTTACATCCTGAATCCACTTCATCTAGGACTGGTGGAGCAGCCACCTCATCAGTTTCCTTAGCAAGGTTGGTCCATATGAGTTCATCGCAAGGATTCTTCTAGCATCATACTGACTGATGATGGTTTTGTGGCTCAAGCAGAGGTGAGGAGTAACCTTTAGGTTTCCCTCAGCATTGACCATGGTCTTGCCCTGATAGCTCGGCTTTCGCTTGCACCGCATGGTGTAGGACAAAGGCCTTCCAGCTTCTCATCATCTGCTTCACTGCTCGCAACTATTCTTCTAGCACCAAGAACACAAAAATTTGTGATTCTTTTGAGGTGGTTTGAGCCATGCCCAGAACTAATAGAGTGTATTACTTTGCATATTGAGCTTCTCAAATGTGCTTGTTGGTGTCTTTGAGTCACCCTAGTTTATAGTAGGTTCAGTGCATGTTTGTCTATGGCGAGTTAATACTATGCGGTACATGAGTCTGCATGATGTCATTCCTTTTCTTCCGGGTGTCCGACTACCCTTATCAACTTTTGGTGTGGGGTGGCATGCAGACGACACGAGTATATTGTTTTGCTTTGTCTGGACACAACATGGATGTGTTGGTGTTATTATCCTTTTGCGGCATGACTGCCTAGAAGCAAAGGACTTATCCTAGAAGCAAGGCTCGGGGGCTGCTCCATATGGAGTGCGCCTTGCGTCGCTCTCCATATGCCCCATCAGGAAGGGTCTGACTTTTCCTGAGTATTGCAATATCTCATGGTACTCAGCTGATTCAAGTTTTTACTCGGCATCTTGTTACTTAATTTGATTAGGATCTTTCCTGGCATAACTTTTTGAGCACCTCCCACCCCTTGTTGTGGTCAATGGTGAAGCTCCTTCAGCCAATCGTGTTGTCCTTGTTTCTTCATCAATAGTTCACCACGCACCAACATGTTGCTCGGGGGCTTATGGGATATGGGTACCCCTGGGCCCACCACCGATAGGGGTGATAGCACGCCTAGGCCCACTTCTAACAAAGTTGTGGGCCAATCCTGAGGTGGCCCACAAGGATTCACCACCTTGCTGAATAAGTTTGATGTTGATGTGGCTCACAAGATGCCTAACCCGGCATGCAGATTGCGCTCGGATATTCGGGAGTGTCTATTGTAATATTTTTGGATTAGTTTCCTTGATGCAATCTGGTAGGTTTAGATCTAAACCGACTTGTCAACCCTAGGACATCGGCCTATATAAGGCGGCCTAGGTCAACCCCCAAAGGGAGACACCGGACAACAACTAGAATCACCGCCTTTGTAACCAGCAAGTTCACCATAGCTTCCTAAAGCTTTGACGAACACAAGCAATATAAATTTCACTGAACATAGGACCTAGGTTATTGTACCTTCGAGTAGCCCGAACTTGTCTAAACCCTGTGCCATATGTTACCTCGAGCTTGACTAACTCTGCGATCCCCGCCTACAATTCTACCACTTGGGTATCCCCTTATGGATTGCCGGTCTTAAAGTCCAACAAACCTCTCTTTGTGAGATTGCGTGATTTAGTGCATATCCTTGAGTTGGGTTGAGAGGGTGATTGTGTGATAGCTTTAGAGAGCTTGAAAGAGCAAAATAAATAAGTGAACAACATTTCCTTGGCTTGAGCACTTGCGGTTGGTATCTAGCAACTTGTGAAGCATTTGTTACTCTTGAAGGTGAAGCCTCCTAGACGGCTAGGCGTCGCCAGTGAGCTACGTATTAGTGGTGAGCCACGGATAGTTTATGAAGGCTATGATCTTGCCTCCTTAGAGGAAAAGGTCAATCTAGTAGAACCGAGCAAAGAGGCTAGGAGTGTATAAACCCGCCTATCGTAGGCACCTCAATGAAAATGTAGGATTCACTTTGGTGAATTCGAACTTTGGGAAACAACTTATTGCGTCAACTATTTGGTTCACCTCACTTGTTCAATTCTAGCATCTATTATTGTTTCTGCTTTGATCTACTTGGTTGTGCTTGTTATTTGGGCAGGAGCTTTGTGGACCTGCTACAAATCATCTACGGTTTCATCTCCTTAAGTTTGGTTTGTGCTAGAACTCGTAGCTTGTTGGTTTTCTCTATGCAAAACAGGCCTGACGGGTTTGAAAACCAGTTTGACCGGTTTTGGTAATGACAGTGGGAATTAGTTTTGAAATTTTGCAGAATCACCTATTCACCCCCTCTAGGTGACATCAAAGGTCCTTTCAACGATCTAGCCTCATTTGGATTCCTTCTAATGATTGTAGAATTACCTTTTTATAGGTGAGAGATACTCTCTTATTAGCTAGTTAGGTACATGAGAGGATTGCACATCATTTATGTAACATGGTGTATGAATTATACATCCACAAGTATACATGTATCTTGGGTGGATACTTCATGTTTGCTTTTAGAAATGTGCATGATGGACCTTTTGATATGTCTTAATTGTTTTGTAAACTCCTCTTTGAAGTAATTTTGGTCAAGACCTTAGATAATTGTTTTAACATACCCTTTTTTGGTTCATCAAAGTTTGTGGACACACCATCTTCTTAAAGAAATATTCAACCACAAAGACATTTAACTCGATAAAATTTGAGCAATTTAATACATCTAAACATTGCACTAAAAGGTACTCTGTACATTGTTATAGTTATGTTCATAATAGGTTTTATCGTGATGCAAAATGCATTGATATTACTGTATTTTGTTCTTTCAATATTTCAAAATTAGTTATGGACTTTTGTGCAAACTCATGTGCGCGATGATACTCATAGAATAAGTAGGCAATATGATTAATAGGTTTGACCATTGGATATATAGTAGCATGCATCCATATTGAGATACGCCTCGAGATTAAATAGGTAGAGAAATAAGGAGAACGATGCACTGTCATTTAAAGCGGTATAGATCGAGATACACATAGATATAGAACAACATAAATCAGAATTTGTTGTCCTATAAATAGGACCCGGTTCTTACAGGTTGTCCAAACATAAGAGAAACACCACAAAGAGAGATACCCCAGCCTTGGGATAACCATGGCTCTGAGGACAACCGAATGCCCTGTAAATGGGCTCAGTGTCCTCGTGGTTGATGAAGATGAAAATCATGCAAACTATATCAGGGTCGTGCTCCCTCAATACAACTATCATGGTAAGTTACATAGTTATTTTTTGAAATCAACAAAAAATCGCTCATGATATGTATATCAAAGAATCAGTGCAGCTAATGTATTTTTCTGGTACTTATGAGTAGGCTTGAGCATTTCTCAGGCCTGGCCAACAAAAAGTTTGATTTTTTTTTGCCATAAATCAGTCCTCTAAATTAACCAGCGCTAAGCCTGGTCTTAAATGAGTGTCAGGCCAGACACTTTTTTCACTCAAGTCTACTTATGATATACCTTTTATAAATTTCCTATGTTACAAATAGGCTCTAAGTTTGCTTCCCTATTCCAGTGGCAGTGTATACAAGTCCCATAAGGGCTCTTAATTTTCTTAAGGATCATGCACAAGATGTTGATTTCCTATTGGTAGCAGTGAACATGGAAGAGATATCAGGTTTTCAATTCCTTGAGATTGCCATAAAGATGGACAGAAACATCCAAGTGATAAGTAAGTATTTAGTCTCATATTGAAGGAAATCCTGTTCATATATACATATCCATGCATTTATATATATAGCTCCCGTGGTTAATCTCTTTTTTAAGAAAGAGTTAGGGTGATGTGTCTTATCTTTGAAACAGTGATGTCAGCTACGACAACAGTGGACATGATCAAAAGATGTGTCAAACTCGGTGCTTGTTTTCTGGCAAAGAAACCTATTGGTTCTGTTACCATAAGGAATTTATGGCAACATGTTGACATTGGGCCTCGAAAGATTGAGATAATTGAGAATTTTATTGGAGGTTGCATTTTTCACAAGTGCTAATTTATTTTGCTTTTTTAGAATGATAAAAAATAATCTATCATTGTGTATTTTCCTGAACACATTGTTTGGCACCGTGGATTAAATGAGATTTAATATAATGTTCTTAGAAGAGGGATCCATTGTATTACATAGACATTATAAATTTACATAAATGGCCCATCCAACCCACAATTACAAGGGTGGTGCCTTGTTGCATTTCACCAATGTTTCTTCCATGAGTAATATACTATGTGTACTCATCTGGTCTGCTATAAAAAGTAGTCTATTTATCTTTTCTTGAGTACTTTATAATGTTTAGGTTCCCTAACTTCTTATTACTAAAAAATAATACTATCTTTAATAAATAGAGCTACATATGTCACTCAAATTAGGAAAATGCATGCATTGCAAACCATTTTCAATTTATTTATGTCCTAAGTAACAAAATGAATGACCTAACTATTTTCTGTGTTGCAAACCATACATATAGGTTCTTCAGGTAAAATACATGCAGAACAAAGCACCATTAAAGACTCATCTGATTATGCGAAGTCCAAGAGCATCAGCAATTCTGAGGTGCAAAGCTCCATTGGAAGTAACAGTGTAAACATGAGCCTTATCAACTATTCCAACTCTGAAGATGGTGAAATGGAGAAAAATCCTGACGAGGGCTCAGAAGACAGCGCCTCCGTGGGAAAGTGAAGCAAATACCTAGGTTCTGGGGTACTGTGGATGAGTATCGCTTTGAGCGAGGTGGGGCTGATGATGCTAATGATGTAAAACAAAACCAAATAATTAATAACAACCATAGATATATTCTCACGGTTGTTCTTATATTGGGAACTTAGACATAATTCAATGCCCAACTCATATTTTGCAATGTTATGGGGGTTGATTCAATGTTGATTTTTGCCTACAATTTTGGTGGATCTTTAACAAGCATCTACACATACCTTGAACTGACAATTTTATGAAGTGGCCAAAGTTGGTGAGGGTGATGGCCACCAGGTAGGTCCAGAACATCGGATTGCAACCATTGGTACCAAATCACTAGTATCTATATGAATTGGTTGATCACTTTCACATGCTTATGTTAACCAAAACAACCAATGTATGTATCTATCGTTAGACAACAGAGAACTTTGTACCACAAAGCATACCTAGCTTCACTACTACAATAACTGCATGTACCGTCAGTTCGAAAGGGTCTTTACCATGGTAGAAATAGTCATTTTTATCGGCGGCTGTTTTTCCGATGGATACTAACCTCGTGCTACCGTAGGATCCTAGCTATAATCAAAGGACAGTACAAACAGGCATGTGCTATTAGTAATTTCTCCGAAGGTACAAAACTTGATCGATAGCGATAGCCACCGACCACATGATGCGCTCGTCAATCACTAAAATTTGAACCCTTCATGAAAACCTAACAATGCACAATTCTTTGTACTACTTTGTATCCTGTTATTAGTAGGTTATTCTTTGTCCTGCTTTGTATTCCTAAACCTTTATTCTTGAGCTTCCAATCAATACGATTTAATTTTGACAGAAAGGATAGTGCGCCAATTATTCAGTCCAAGATGCAAGCGGGTGAAAGATGTATGGAGTCTCTTTTTAGGAGTCTTGGGCCATATAACCCTGGCCCCATTTTATGCTAGTGCTGGGAGCCCATGGGCGATATAACTGGACACCTGTTCTGTTAAGTAGATGTAGAACAAGCTCATGGTAACCAAATAATAACTCCTTAATGGGGGCGGGTGCGGCAGCCACCCAGCGTGGCCACGTCTGCCAAATTTCATTTTTACCGTCTGATGTAAAACGTTCGGTTCTTGTCTATTGTTCAGCTTTCACGTACGGTAATGCAGCCGTGGTGCTCTGCTAGTGGTTAGAAGGTTCTGGGTTCCAAGGCTTTCCGGCATTTTCAGATGAAAATATCTTCCTCTCAAACAGACTCGATGCTCCAATCGTGCAATCCTAGGTGCTTGTCCGCCCTCCGCCGAGCTCATTGACACCGCGCCGCCGCCTACCATCCCGTCGCTGTTTGGCCCATTCATCCACCTCCCCCCTCTCTTGCGCTCTGTCGATGCTTCTTCCCTGACGCACTCTTCGTCTTCCCTAGCCGTGCGATCTGACATTTTTTTGGCTATCCACATATAGTTCAAAAAATCTATACAACTTGTAGCAAATACTAGGTATTGTCATTAACATATGGTCATTCTGATGATTTTAGCACCTACTGTGTCTGTGTGTCTATGTAACTTGACATCTTTTAAATAGCCATTGTGCTCTTCGAGTTGCAATTTTATTCCAAGAAATTGATAAACACTAATATCTTGCAGGCCTCTAAAATTCCTACATTTGTCCACTTATTTATGATGATGATGAAGACATTTAACTACAAAGTGTCTTCTGTAAGAATGATATATCATTCTAATGAATGCCTCTAATCGTAGGAATTGGATTGAGGCAAAACAGATATTTTTCCATACTCTTTCTTTTCATAGTTAAATTCATAGTGTTATTGCAGATAAAGGTTGATCCGTGCATATTGCCATCTTTAGTGAAATAGTTTAATAATAATGTGGGTAAGAGATTAAGCAAGTTTTCATGTTTTGTTTCTTATTTTTCATATTGGTCTCGACTCTCGAGCTTGATTATTGTATATGTCTATATGACAAATCATTCAACACTACAATGCCATATATCAGGTAGCATCATCACTAAGCTATCTTGAGTAGCATATATGATATACATGTGCATGATGCTAAAAGTAGCAATTCATTCACCTATTTCCCTAGAAACTTTACAAATTTGTGAAAATCATCTTTATTCATTTGCAGGTTTCTTCTATGACACACACCAACCAGGTAATCAATACACAGGCACACTAAAATGGTCAAGAAGTAAAAATGAGTTTGCCTTCAGGTTTAAGTTGAGGTATGAAACTATTACTTACCTATCCTATCAATTTAGTGAATTAAATTGAATCTGCTTTTAGGCCATACTGCGCCTCACATGTCATGGCCAACGACGATGAATGGAGGACAATGGCCTCTGTGCGCACTATGTGAGCAGGTGAAAAGCAGGCGACCCCTCCCTGATTCCAGAGGATTGTTACCACGAGCCTCTTCATCGTGAAGTCGAAATGCTTATACTGCTATATCCAACCGTACTTATTTAGAAAAAGTGCTTAACTACATTTCTGTAATAATATGTGTTTACCATTCCTTCTGTGCCATGAGTTGCAACATGCTGATTTTTTTTTTAGAAACTTGATGATGAAGCCTTTTCTACACACACTTGAATTCTGCAAAATAGATAGGACAAAATTGCAAATTGCAACTGGTACCTAACTTAGTTTGAGTGTTTGGCCTTTGTTGACAGCTACTACTACCCAGCTCCCTGAATGCACTTATGTTTTATTTAGCACAGCCCCTGCGTATACAAATGCATATTATATTTGCTTAGCTGTTTACAAGAGACTACTGCATAACAAGCGTATCTTTGCTACTGTTTGGTTCTATTAATTTTTAAATCACTGGAAGATCCTATTGTTTCGAAGCGTGTTATAGTTGTATGAAAAAGCACCGAAAGATCTTATTGTAAAAATAAAATAAAATTGCAAATATCCTGCGCGCGCAAGACACTAGTCCATTATTAGACAGCACATAGAACATTGTACCACAAAGCAAACCTCGCTTCACCACTACAATAATTGCATATACCATCGGTTCAAAAGGGTATTTACTGTCGGGAGAGCACTCGTCAATATGAAAACGACAGTAGAAATAGTCAGTTTTACTGGCAGCTGTTTTTCCAACGTTACTAAGGTTTTATCACCACTGGATCCAATAATAAAAGGACAGTACAAATAGGCAATGCACCTTCAGTAATTTCTCCGGCGGTACAAAACTTGATCAATAGCAATCACCGCATACCACATGATGTGTTCCTCGTTCACTAGTAGAGATGGGAAACAAATTTGATCCCTTCATGGAAACCTTATGATGCACAATTCTTGTCAGGCTTTGTATATTGTTATTAGTAGGTTATTTTTGGACTTCCATTTATAGTACTGTTCAATTTTGCTAGAAAGGGTAGCACCCTAATTATTCACTCCAAGGTGCAACTAGGTGAAAGATCTAAGGAGTCCTTGTTAGGAGTCTTGGTCATATAAGTATATAATCATAGCCCATTTTATGCCGGCGCTGGGAGGCCATAGGCCGTATAACTGGACTAAGGCCCAGACCAAGGCCCATGTATAAGCATTGGGCGGCCATATGGGATGTGCACAAATTTGACCCAAGCCCAAGTGAGAATATTGATAGTCATTGTGAACAATATCTAGATGCAGTTTTACATGCATATGAGAACATCAATGACGCTATAGCTCAGACATGTGCCGTCGGCTTGGTCCAAAACCCTATGCTCATATTATTGCAGTTGATTTCTGGTTAAGGACGACGTACATATAAGGCATCTAGTACCATTATTGCCAAGATGAATTTAGGGTTGTCATTGTAATGCTTTATGACTCTCACCTCGAGGTATGACCGTCCATCGCCTCCGTCCTCTGGGAGGAACTCGAATCCATCAAATTCACCCTTGGTGGTTCCACGGTAAGTAGAAAGTTGGCTGAATGGGAGCTTGACCGGCTGTGCCAACTGGAGTGGTGTGAAAACCATGATGCCACATTGAATCCGAGTAGTTGCGTCCATGGTACTGACGAGCATGCGGCCATTGTGCTGGTCCATGATATCATAATCAGTGGACACCATACGCTTACTAACTGTGGCGAAGTAGGCATTGGCACGGCCAGTTACGGCGTCGAGCTCAGTGAGCAGCCCACCGCATGGCAACAGGTTTAAATGATCATCTTGAGATCTGTTGACGTAGGAGCCAAGGAAGCAGGGTGGGTGGAGGCTGCAGGATTCATGGAGGAAGCCATGATTAGAGGCGACACGGAGCCAACACCTGTGGACGAGCGAAGTGAGGAGGGGGAGGCGAAGGAGCACTTCCTGCAGTAGGTCGTCGTTGCCGAGTGCAAGCACCACGATGGAGGCTGCTTCTGGAGACAACGTTGGCTCGCTGAAGTGTCCTTCTCCTTGAGCTCCATCCATATTTTGGGGAGGGTAGTGAACAGCAAGAATAGGGACGTAGATAGGGCTGGACAAAATACTCCGAAGCTCGTTAGCTCGCTCGGATCCCAGCCGGCTCGGCTCGATGCATATTCCTAATGAGCCGAGCACAAGTTTCTGCTCATTAATATAACGAGCAAGTTCGAGCTGGCTTACAAGCTGCTCACGAGCTTAATGAGTTACCTGCATTAGCAGGCTAGTAGGCCGCAAGCTACACCAATATGCAGCCTAATAGGCTCAAAAACTTCATCCGTATACTACATATATTAAGTCTTTAACTATACATTGAACTATCAACAATTAAATATTTAACTATGGTGTATAGAACTTTATGTTATGTCTATGTTTTGATTGATTTAACTAAGGTTTATCATCTATCTTACTTGAATCATCTGCATACCGTATTATATGCATGTTTTTTTATATTGGTTGATCACCTATATGCCTTATTTGATCTGGAGCATATGTTTATGCACTGGCTCGTGAGATGACCGAGCTCGCTCGCGAGCCGTAACGAGCAGAGCCGAGCTGACATTTTTGCTTGTTACGTTAACGAGCCAAGCCGAGTTAGCTCGTTAACATAACGAGCACCACCGAGCTGAGTCGAATTGAGCCGGGCTGACTCGTTATCCACCCCTAGACGCAGATAGTCCGCGGATAGTCATTGAGTGACACCACCTGAGTGAAAATTGTTTTATATTTCTATTTTGATGAGCCAATGTAGATTGATTTAGGAACCGGTTAGCTGTGTCGTGTGGTTTCGGTTTCCTTTGATTTTACGTGGTCCAAACTAAAAAGCTTTGAAAGTCCTTGCCATTGTAATGGACACAGAATAGGAGGGAAAATAATGGCTATCATCCTAGCCGTTGTTTCTCTTACCTTGATCCCAGCGACCTACTATCATTTTTTTTCTTAGAAAAAGTCCAAATTACTACCCTCAAGTATGGATAAAGTTTAGATAACTCCCTAAAGTATGTTTTGGTTTATTTTACACCCATAACTATCTTAATCAATCCAATCTACCCCTTCGCAAGATTTGTCTTTTTTGTTTCTCCATGCATAAGTGGTTTTTTAAGTTCAAATTGTGTGAGATGATAGAGGGCCATATAAAGTATTTTTTAAAATATAATATGGAATTTTCATCATTATTCCTCATTATATTTTATATCAATATGGTTAATTTAATACTACATATCATAGCCTTACAAAATAATGATGAAAAATTCATTTTATATTTTCTAAAAATACTTTATGTGGTCATCTATCATCTACAAAATTTTAATTTAAAATACCACTTGTGCATGGAGAAACAAAATAGATAAGTCTTATGAAGGGGTAGATTGGACCGATTGAGATAGTTGTTGGTGTAAAATGAACCAACACATACTTTAGGGGGTTATTCGGACTTTGTCTATACTTGAGGGTAGTAATTTGGACTTTTTTCTTTTTTCTTTGACGCGTGATGGAATTGAACAAAGCAACAACATGCATTCTACGTGTCCAAAAATTATATGTAAAATACACCATATATTATTATATAGGGATCCTAGAGAATTGAAAATACGTCCTACCAAAAAAACTCATACCCACCCCTCACAGAGGATCCACCGAGGGGTTTTTAAGGAGAGAGAAGACCAAAGTCCATCTCTTGCAGAGGATCCACCTGTCGGGTTTTTAAGGAGAGAAGACCAAAGTCCATCCCTCGTAGAGAAGCCACCTGTCAGGTTTTTTGAGGGGAGAGAAGATCAAATTATAAAAAGTAGAAAAAATCAAATATTTCCGCCACTTTTCACCGTTTTGACTTTGTTTTTTCAAAAACCTACCCGCCCCTATACCCAACCCGACCCACCCCCGTCAATCACGCATCTTCTCTCCCTCTCCTTCTCGGCATTCAGACGAAAAAAATCCAGTAATCGCCGCCAAAAAAAAAATCACGCTCGGCTCGACTCCTGGCGACGCGCTCATCCGTAGACTGACAAAAAATGGCTAAATGACATTCAGACTAACAGCGACGGAAAGTCACACAACAACGCATGTTCTTCTTGATTGATTCAGGTTTCACGAGGATCTGTGTAAAAAACAATCACGCAGGAGCCGAGCAGACGCGTCCGCGCGGCAGGAGCCGAGCGTGCGGGCGTCTAATCTGCGGAGCCGAGCGGATAAGCGCGTCGCCAGGCCGAGCCGAGCGTGCGGGCGTCTGCGGAGCTGAGCGGATGAGCGCGTCGTCAGATTTTTTTTGGGCGGCGATCCGCGTACTGGATTTTTTTTCCATTCAGACGCCCCTCCCATCCTCCTCCCTGACCGCGCCGAGCGGATCCTTCCCCGTCCGCCGTTCTCCTTATGCCCCATCAGTTTCTCGCCACCGCTACCGGCAGCGCACGAGTTCCATCTTCCAGGGCGCCGCCCCTCTCTCCCAGACCGTTCCTGCTGCGCCTCCCAGTGCAGCGGCGGTGGCCCATGGGATTGAAGGAGGCGGAGCGGAAGGTGATTGTGGTGTGGCTGCAGTGACCATGTCCACCACGTCGCCAGCGATGCCGCCACTGATCCCAAGCCCGCCGTGCCCCTCTCCGGTCAGGGTAGCTTATCCTCTTCTTTTATTGTTTGCCCCTCAAATCTGTAATGCTGAATTTGTTGTCGTCTCTGAAGGAAGCGGCAACGCAACAATATTGTAGCAAAGGGACACAAGACCGAAGCAGGCTTCCCATAAATTTTATGGAGACGCGAGAGGAAAAATTATGCAGTGCCCTTTCCAATGGTTGTGTCTACATACGTTCAACCATTGCCTCAACCCTCTAGCAGAAACATTTCGTGGCTCTGGAGGCTGGACCAAGTTAAGCAGGGAGACAAGAGTCTCCAATGACCAGGGCCGTCTCTATAATTTTGAGGGCCCCTGAGCGAACTCAACATAATAAACCCTTTATAGTAATATAATAAAAGAATAATAGCACTAAGTATTATATATATAATTCTTGAAGAACTGCGTCCGTCATACCAACTAAAAGAGCAGCAAAATAAAAAAATAAGTATGATTACCTCAAATCTATACTAAAAGGATCGAGTTCTTTTGAAAATATTTGTTACCAACGAAAAACTGACATACCCCTCACGCTGGCCCCATCTGACCCCACATGTCAACCATTTCAGACTGACAGAGCGAAAAAATACATGTGAGTTCACATCTGACCCCTGTTTTTTTCACCCTTACCGGGAACAGGGCCTATCACAAGATGTATTTTGTACCCACCTCAATTTTATTAGGAAAGCATTTTTCCTCCAAGGCATCCGCACCTTTTTATTTCGGATCACCTTTTTATTTCCGATTTTTTTTCCTCCGTACCCAATTGTACCCCACCTTTTTATTTCAGAATTACTTTCCTCCAATTGCACCTCATCTTTTTATTTCCGGATTAAGATTGAGATTGAGACTGAGACGAGCTGATGATGAGCAACTAAATAACTGCTCCGTCCATCCGCTCCTTGCTTTTATACTGCTCTGCTTTGCTCTCTGCTCGCCGCACCCGGAAAGGAAACAGAGGAGAGCACATGACACACACAAAGGGAACCTAATTTAAAATAGGGAACCACATCAACTTTGGTCTTTTCATGAAAAACAAAGAGAAAGAAATGGAGGAGGCACGCAGGGTTTGACAAGTAACAAGTAAGTCTGCTAATAACCATCAACATGCATGCATATATAGGCCGGACCCGACATACACACACACATGCCCGTTGCATTTGGAGGCAGCGAACTGTATGCATGCATGCATCTATCATGTCTATTTTTTTCTTTTCATTTTCATATATTCCATGCCATATGTTAGAAGAAAAAGTATTACTAGCCACAACGGTGGTTAGAGCATCTTGGACTCTTTATATCTTTTCTAACTTATAAAAATAGAGATTTTGGTGAAAAACACCCTTCGACAGTCTATTTAATTAGATATCTAAATATATATATCTTCTATTCTGAATTTCTCGCTAGCCAAATATGGAGAGTGAGATGACTCTCTAGACTGCACACAAGATATAAAAAAGTTGATGGAAAGTATTAAGATATAATAAATAATTTTACTTAAATGACTCTCTAAATGATGATTTAGAGAGTATATTTTAGACAGGCGGTCATTCCATCTCGTGGCTTGCATTGGACTTGGACCCTCTACATATATACACGTATATATACCTTATCCATGGTTCTTTATCCGCTGCCCTTTTTGGTCAACGTTCAAGTCTATAATTGATCTGATATATAAAAAACTAACTCTAGGCTAACCAGGTAAAACATCGACTGCAAGGGTTCTTTAGTTACTCATTACATATGGAAACAAATTAAAAGGAGTCCACTCACTTGTATACATGGTACTTTATATTTCGAACACTTTATATTATCTTTACGTTCTACTTGCACATTGTGTATACTAACTTTATATTTTGAACATAAAGATAATACTTTATAGTTGTGTCAATTATGTACTTTATGTTAGAAATTTAGGCATCATTCGGTATATTTTAATTCCAGAAATTAGCAACAAATTCATGACAACAGTGAGTGATCCAGTGGTAACATAACATGTGCCAGTGTTCAAGTTAATTCTCCTAAATAACATGAACAACATGAGAAACCGAACCAAGAACAAAATGATGTTCAGGATGTACCCAGAGGCGGGGCTGGTACCGGAGGCACCGGATGCGCCGTCACCAGCTGGAGGAATAGTGTTAACCATCCTCGACTGGCCTTGCTCGAAGTAGTCGATCTAATTCGGTGCAGTGGCGAGTAGATGTAGTGGAGTCCCTCGAACGGTCACCGGGACGTAGTCGTTCATGTGAGGAAGACGGCCACCAGGAAGTAGTCGTTCGGGTTGACGAAGTTGGCCACCAGGAAGTAGTTGTTTGGGTTGACGAAGTTGGCCACCAGGAAGTAGTCGTACGGATGACGAAGTTACCCGCCGGGAAGTAGTCGTTCACAGCAGCGAGCAGGCGCGTACTCGTACGCTCCCCAAAAACCTTATCGCCCGCCTATCCCGAGCAGGATCACTAGACATGGAGGTTCGGAGGCAACTGCTCGCGCAAGCAGAGTGAGCGCAAAGCTTGCGTTGGGAATGCAAGAGAGCAGCAAAAAGAGGGAGAAGAGAGAGGTCTCCTGAAAGGAGTACCAGAGAGGGAGAGTCTGCTTGTGTTCTGGCTATGGGAGAGAGCCCCTCTTATATAGGCTACCAGAGAAGGAGGGGGGATGAACCTGGACACTGCTTGGAAGCAGCAATGGCCATAATGACGTCAGTTACTGGTCAGCCCAATAATGCCATTAAACGTCATCAGTTACTCTTAGCCATCAAATCGGCAGTTACTGGTAACGTTTAAGACTCAATCAATGTCATTTGTGGCAAAAGGTTCATCACACAGCACACGCAGAGTGGCTCGGCACGGCACGTCACGTCACGTCACGGCACGGCACGGCACGGCACGGCCACGGCCACGGCCTCGGCCTCGGCCACGGCCACAGCCCGGCTCGGCGAGGCGAGCGAGCGCGCGCACGTGGCACGCCCTTCTCCTTTTACCAACTTCACAAGTGGTCCACAGTTGGTCCACTATTTAAGTTGGTTAGGATTCCCGTTGAGTCTCCATCCGGGATTTAATTCCCTAGCATTTATTAGTGGACCTTTAATTCTTTGATTAATTGAGACTTAAATGGGCCAAGGCCCAATTAATATAACAATCCCCACCAAGAATTTCAAGGTACACAAGAAAATACTCTCGACTCAACTGTTGTTTTGATATACTGGCCTCATGGTGGGGACTGTTAAGTTGAACATCCACCTGGGGCAAGAGCTACACTTGTTCACAACTGACCAATGGACTATGCCTTGAATTGACAGTTTTGTGCAAACAAGCTTGACTAGAGCCCCTTTGCCAGTACTAGGCTGCTATAAGCGTCCCCTCGGGTTGGAGCGTATAAGTCATACTCCGTGCCTTTCATGGGTATCTAGAGATCACCCTATCTCATAGATTGTGACTAGCAATCGAATCCATATAGGTGCAATCCTTTGAGATGTTCTGTAGGTCAACATCTTTGCCCTCATTGAGCCACTCAGATCACATTAAGGTTTTCACCAACCTGCCATACAGACTTAGAAGAGAAATGCACCTCCATTGGAATGAGCCCTTTTCAAAGGTTCTCTTCTCTCAGTTAAACAGTAGCTTGTTTCACCATCCTAATTCACGGGATCTCCGATCACATAGGACAGGTTACCACTACTGAGTAACACACATGGGTCTCAAGCCCAATTCCCTGGATGCATTGTCTATCACGTTACGTGAAAGACCATTTGTGAATTGATCTGCCAGGTTCTTAGCCGTTTGGATGTAGTCCAAGGCTATCACTCCGGAGTTTCTCATTTTCCTGACAGATTTCAGCCGCCTCTTTACATGCCTAGAGGACTTCATGTTATCCTTTGAACTGTTCACCTTGACAATCACAGTTTGATTATCACAGTTCATGAGGATAGCCGGTATCGGTTTCTCAATTACCGGCAAATCCATAAGGAGATCACGAAGCCATTCGGCCTCAACAGTGGCGGTGTCCAATGCAGTGAGTTCTGCCTCCATAGTTGACCTCGTTAGGATGGTCTGCTTGCAAGACTTACAGGGGACAGTGCCACCTCTAAGTGTGAACACATACCACTTGTGGCTTTAATCTCATCTGCATCGGATATCCAGTTTGAATCATTGTAACCCTCCAGTACTCTAGGGTACCCGGTATAGTGAATTCCATAGTCCACGGTACCTTTCAGAAAGCGCATTACCCGTTCAAGAGCTTCCCAATGAGCATCTCCCGGATTTGACACAAACCAGCTCAATTTGCTAGTAGCGCTGGCTAGGTACATCAGTGAACCAATGATCTGGGAGTATCTCAGCTGATATCTCATTATTCTTTTGTTCTTCCGTTATATTTTACTACCATCATAAGGTGTTGGAGCTGGCTTGAAGTCATTATATCCGAAACGACTTAAGACCTTCTCCACATAGTGGGATTGTGTGAGAACAACCCCACCATCACCTTCTCTCACTAGCTTTATATTTAGGATCACATCAGCCTCTCCCAAATCTTTCATCTCAAAACTCTGAGACAAAAACTCTTTGACTTCTTTAATCACATTAAGGCTTGTCCCAAATATCAGTATGTCATCTACATACAGACACAAGATCACTCCTTCGCCCCCACCATAGCGATAGTACACACACTTGTCGGCTTCGTTCACAACAAAGCCAACTAACGTTAAAGTTCTGTCGAACTTCTCATGCCACTGCTTAAGAGCTTGCTTAAGGCCATACAAAGACTTTATCAACTTACACACCATTCCTTCTTGACCTTCCACTACAAAACCTTCTGGCTGATCCATGTAGATCTCTTCCTCCAACTCTCCATTTAGGAAAGCTGTCTTAACGTCCATCTGATGAACGAGAAGACCATGGGAAGCTGCCAGAGAGAGTAGTACTCGAATGGTGGTCAATCGGGCAACCGGCGAGTAAGTGTCAAAGAAGTCCTCTCCTTCTTTCTGAGTATAGCCCTTAGCCACTAGCCTTGCCTTGTACTTCTCAACAGTACCATCAGGCCTAAGCTTTTTCTTGAACACCCACTTGCATCCTACAGGTTTGCACCCATACGGACGTTCCACGACTTCCCAAGTACTATTAGCCAAAATAGAGTCCATTTCACTCCGAACTGCTTCCTTCCAATAGTCAGCATCTGGAGAGGAATATGCCTCTTCAATGGTTCTAGGGGTGTCATCCACGAGGTACACAATGAAATCATCACCAAAGGACTTTGCAGTCCTCTGTCTCTTGCTCCTTCTGAGAGCTTCACTGTCCTCCTCCTCAGGATTTTCCACATGTGTGTGTTCATTGTGTTCTATCAAAACAACAGGTTCTCTAGGTTCTTTATTAATAGACAGTTCATGACTAGACGTGCTAGCTTCCTCTTTCATAGGAAAAATGTCCTCAAAGAATGTTGCGTCTCTGGACTCCATAATTGTACCAACATGCATGTCAGGTACTCCAGATTTTACTATTAAAAATCTATAACCTACACTGTGGAAAGCATAACCAAGAAAGACACAATCAACAGTCTTAGGTCCCAATTTACGTTTCTTGGTTATGGGCACATTCACTTTGGTCAAACATCCCCAAGTCCGTAAGTATGAAAGGGTTAGCTTTTTCTTTTCCCATTCCTCAAATGGTGTTATCTCTTTGTTCTTCATAGGAACACGATTCAGGACATGACATGCAATCAATATAGCCTCACCCCACCATTCCTTGGAAAGTCCCGCTGTATCCAACATGGCATTAACCAAGTCAGTCAGAGTGCGGTTCTTTTTTTCGGCTACCCCATTTGACTGAGGTGAGTAGGAAGGTGCCCTCTCATGAATTATTCCATGTTCCTCACAGAACGCAGTGAATACATTAAAAAAATACTCTCCACCACGATCAGACCTAACTCTTTTGATTTTTCTCTCTAGTTGATTTTCTACCTCAGCTTTATAGATTTTAAAATAATGTAACGCTTCATCTTTAGACTTCAACAAATAAATGTAGCAAAATCTAGTAGAATCATCTATTAAAGTCATGAAATGCTTTTTACCACCTTTTGTTAACACACCATTCATCTCGCATAGATCGGAATGAATTAAGTCTAGAGGTGCCAAGTTCCTCGCCTCAGCCGCGAAATGAGGCTTGCGAGGTTGTTTTGATTCAACACACACATGACACTTAGAATTTTTGACTAAGGTGAATCTCAAAATTTAGCTCAGGTTTGCAAGACACATCATACAACCAAAATTAACATGACAGAGTCGCGAATGCCAAACATTAGATTCATTATTAACGTTTGCAGCATGGTTCACAACTTTATTACAATTGTCTGACAAAGAAAAGCGGAACAAGCCTCCGCTATCATAACCTTTTCCAATAAAACATCCAAATTTAGAGATTACACATTTATTGGATTCAAAGACTAATTTAAAGCCGTCTCTACACAGAAGAGACCCGCTGACTAAGTTCTTTTTGATGGTGGGGACATGCTGCACGTTCTTCAGTCGAACGGTCTTTCCCGAAGTAAGCTTCAGATCGACCGAACCAGCACCAAGAACACGCGCATGTGATCCGTTCCCCATCAACACGGAGGAAGACCCGCCTGCCTGGTAAGAAGCAAACAAGGAAATGTCAGCACAAACATGAATATTAGCACCAGTGTCAATCCACCAATCAGGTGAATGACATACTGAAAGAACTGTAGGTAAAAGATTACCGTACCCCGACGTTCCACCAGCCTCACTAACAACCATGTTGGCACTGCCACCATTGCCGCCATTGTTCTTGTCCTTGCGGTGCGGACACTTTGCAGCAAAGTGGTCCGGGCTACCACAACAATAACAATGCCCCGTCGGCGGTTTCTTCTTCTTCTTGAACTGAGCCGTCTGATTAGCCTTTGTCTGGTTCTGTTGTGGCTTGTTCTTCTTTTTGTTGGATGCATTGAAGTTCTTCTTTTGCACCAAGTTGGCACTAGAAGATCCAGCAATCCCTTTACCACGTTGGTCTTTTGCCCTCGCCTTCTCTTCCACATCAAGAGTGCCGATGAGATCGACAATAGTAAACTCTTGTCTCTTGTGTTTCAGAGAGGTCGCAAAATCCTTCCAAGAAGGTGGCAACTTGGAGATAATACCTCCAGCCACAAACTTGTCAGGCAACTGACATGGAGCATCCTTGCTATAGTTCTCATGATCTCTAGCCAGCGCCTGGATCTCATGGGCCTGCTCTACCATAGGACGGTCTTCAACCATCTTGTAGTCAAAGAGCTGTTCCATGACATACAGCTCGCCACCAGCATCAGAGACCCCAAACTTAGCCTCAAGCGCATCCCAAACATCTTTGCCACTCGGCAGCAAGAGGTACGTGTCCACGAGGCTTTCAGCGAGAACACTCATGATGGCACCTCTAAACAGGTTATCGGCCGCCACGAAAGCCCGCTCCTCCTCTGGAGTGAACTGTTTGGGCTTCCCCTGTATGACATGCATGATGTTCATTGCTGTCAACCACAGCGTGACCCTCTCGCGCCAACGTTTGTAATTAGACCCATCAAAAACATTTGGTTTGATTGATGCGGCAAAACCAGCTACCGAAAGCCTATTATTAACATAAGAGTTTTGGATTGTTAGAAATTTAGGCATCATTCGGTATATTTTAATTCCAGAAATTAGCAACAAATTCATGACAACAGTGAGTGATCCAGTGGTAACATAACATGTGCCAGTGTTCAAGTTAATTCTCCTAAATAACATGAACAACATGAGAAACCGAAACAAGAACAAAATGATGTTCAGGATGTACCCAGAGGCGGGGCCGGTCTCGGAGGCACCGGATGCGCCGTCACCAGCTGGAGGAATAGTGTTAACCATCCTCGACTGGCCTTGCTCGAAGTAGTCGATCTAATTCGGTGCAGTGGCGAGTAGATGCAGTGGAGTCCCTCGAACGGTCACCGGGACGTAGTCGTTCACGTGAGGAAGACGGCCACCAGGAAGTAGTCGTTCGGGTTGACGAAGTTGGCCAGCAGGAAGTAGTTGTTCGGGTTGACGAAGTTGGCCACCAGGAAGTAGTCGTACGGATGATGAAGTTACCCACCGGGAAGTAGTCGTTCACAGCAGCGAGCAGGCGCGTACTCGTACGCTCCCCAAAAACCTTATCGCCCACCTATCCCGAGCAGGATCACTAGACAGGGAGGTTCGGAGGCAACTGCTCACGCAAGCAGAGTGCGCGCAAAGCTTGCGTTGGGAATGCAAGAGAGCAGCAAAAACAGGGAGAAGAGAGAGGTTTCCTGAAAGGAGTACCAGAGAGGGAGAGTCTGCTTGTGTTCTGGCTATGGGAGAGAGCCCCTCTTATATAGGCTACCAGAGGAGGAGGGGGGATGAACCTGGACACTGCTTCACGGCCACGGCCACGACTCGGTGAGGCGAGCGAGCGCGCGCGCGTGGCACGCCATTCTCCTTTTACCAACTTCACAAGTGGTCCACAGTTGGTCCACTATTTAAGTTGGTTAGGATTCCCGTTGACTCTCCATCCGAGATTTAATTCCCTAGCATTTATTAGTGGACCTTTAATTCTTTGATTAATTGAGACTTAAATGGGCCAAGGCCCAATTAATCTAACAGTTTATATTTTGAAGGACATTTTGATTCCTAATTAGTTAAGGGTGGCATGATTTTTTCCTTCAACTTTGGTTCTAACAGTCATTTCTTACTAGAACTCTAGAAGACATGGAGACTCTAAACCGAAAGCCTCAGATTGGTTATGACAATACCCAATAATAATGTTTGCATCTTTTATTAAACATGTCCTATATGCAGCTTCCTGAATGGAGCTGAAGCATTCTGGATGTTCATGTTCCCAGAACTTGCAGCTTAATAAATATGTCTTGTATGCAGCTTCCTGAATGGAGCTCAAGTATTCTGGATGCTTGCGTTTGCTTTTATTCAGAACTCAATGATCCGGACAAGCGTATTATTGACCCAATTGAATGAAAGCGTCAGTATGCGAGAGATGCTTATTGTCGTAAGCAAGCAGCGACGACGTAGGCTGAAAAGGATGTAGAGAAGGCGAAGAGGAGAGAAAAAATATTATCTGAAAAAAATGGGATTGATTGGCTAGATACAGATGATTCTTACAGTTTGGGAGATGATGGTACAATTCTCATGCCATCATTTTCAAATGATTTTTTGGATGTTTTATGCAGGTGCATTTTTCAAAAGGAGAACGTAAGAAGGAAAGAGACAGGAAAAGGTTTGTCAATATATCCATTGAGGATAAACAAGCAAAGGTGTTAAATAATCATGTGGCGCATACTCAGAGTAAGCACCGTATGAATACCAATCTAATGTATTACAAGTCAATAAGCTTCAAGTGTGTTCATTTTCTATGCTGTTCTTTTGATTTTGAAGGTCGTCACTGTATGTAGCTTCCTTTTTTTTAATTCTTGGATGTTTTATGACTTCTGTAAAATACATAATTGAAATATATTGGTTGTCAGAAGCACTTTTAATTATATAAATTTAATGAGATGTTTGGTTGCAGCATATACTTCAAATTGTTTTGAATAAGTCCTTCAGATTATCATAAAAGTATATCATGGTATTTCCTACCTTTGGCCTTTGGCTGGTTAGAAATAGAGAGAGATAACTATTCAAAAAATAGCTGGAGAGGGGAGAGGGGGAGTCATAGGACTGAAATTATATTACCACTTGCACTTGGAACTTTGAATAGAACTTTATATATTTTAAGAAAGTAAGATGATATTAAGAAGTACCAATGTAATAGGATGATATTAAGAAATGTTATTCAAAAGAAATAACAATGCTTGTTCTTTTCTTTTCTTGTTCAAAATTTTGCATTTTCTCTATTTTTTTATTTTATACATTTGTGTGCGCACATGTGCCTATGCTAGTATAATAAATAAGCTTCAAGATTCCATCTACAATTGCTTATGTCATTAAAAAAAATCCTTCGAGCATTTCTTGATGCAAAATCATTAAGAACAATATCAAGATGATGAGATCAACGATGAAGGCATGCTAAATAAATATCTACTTAAAATTGATTACCTTTTGAGATTTTTGACACAATTGCACTTTAGATCACAAGTACTACAGTACTAGTGATATGGGACTACCGGAGGGGCACAAGCACGACACAATGGTATGGCACAGGCGCGCAGCAACATGACGGCGACGCGCGTGGAGACGCGGAGACCGGAGAGAGGCAAGGCCGCAGGCGCAGACAGAACTAGCAGTCGGTGGCTCAGGGAGTCAGGGTCAGGGGACAACGCAGGCAGGGTGGCGTCCAGAAAAGATCGTGAATCGTGATGCATGCCGCGGGGGGTCTCGTACTCTTCGTTTCCTGCGATTGCGACGGACGGAAGCGTTCCTATTCCTGACCTCCTGGGACCTGGGCGGCTGGGCCTCTAAATGCTGGCTTGCTAGGCCTCTAACTGAGTATCTGATGTTGGGCCCCCCTCGGCTCTGGGCCCCCGGCGGTCGCCTCCGCTGCGTGGCCCAGAGCCGGCCATGCCATGCCATGGCAGCATGCATATGCATGGGCATGCAGCGTTGGCAGTCCGTCCGCATCCATCGCCGCCTTGCCTTTCCCCGTGGGCAGGGCACGCAGCGCAAGCAGGCTCTCTCGTCTCGGCAGCCGAGGAGGAGGGACGGCGAAAAAGCCTGAGACCGCGCGCAGCCATCATGCAATGCAGCGGCGGCGGCCGGCAATAAATAAACTCTAGTCCGGCCGTGCGCCTCGGCATTTATAGATCTCCCCGACGTCGCCTCGGCTTCCGCTGGCCGCCAAGGCCCGGTTGTTTGGATTCTTGGGACTAAAGTTAGTCCCTTAAATATATGATAATTAGAAGCATTAAATATAAATTAATTATAAAACTAATTGTATAAGTCATATCTACTCTACGAGATGAATCTAACAAGCCTAATTAACCTATAATTAGTGCATAATTACCACATGATTACTGTAGCATTACATTGTCTAATCATGATCTAATTAGACTCAATAGATCCGTATCGTAAATTAGTCTCGGCTTATGTAATGTGTTTTTTAATTAATCTATATTTAATACTTCTAATTAGCTTATTTAGTTTCGATGTGACGGGACTAAAAAGTTTTAGTCCGGAACCAAACAGTACCTTACTAGCTTCTGGCTTAAGGCCAAACAGTGGTGCCGGCTGGTCCAGCACGGAATGGGTGGTGTCAGGCACGCATTGCCTGCACAGTCTCCCGGCCTTCTCTCCACAAAGGCCTTGTTTATGTAAATTGCGGGGTTAAATTTAGTCCAAAGATGTCACTTCGTCATAAATACGACAATGTAGCATTTCATTTATATTTGTAAAAAATTATCCAAACATTGATTAATTAGGCTTAAAATGTTTGTCTCGCAAAATACAACAAAACTGTACAATTAGTTTTTGATTTTATTTATATTTAGTACTCCATGCATGTGCCGACATTTAAATGTGATGAAATCTTCTTTTTGCATAGTGGAATTTGGGGTGGAATTTAGGATCTAAACGAGGGCCGAGACTCCTTGTCTCTTATTAGGCCTTCCCCAATGGACTGTTTTTATTCTTAAATAAGGCAGGAGCATTGTCATATCATATAAGAAGAAGAATTCGTACATAACGCGCCGAAGCGAACACCACCACATCAACAACGCACCCAAACAACGCACACTACATAACACTACACCACCACCATCCGGGAGAGAAGTCAAAAGAAGCCACCCGTGAGCTGCGCCGTTGTCGCCAACGCTGAGCCACGCCAAATGTCGCGGCTCGCTGCAAACTCGGGCGGCGACTCGAACTCCTCCACCATGGGGCCATCCTCCTCAAACTGAACACACAAGGTCGTCGATCCCCCTGTTCCGGTAGAGCTTCAGCAGAAACTCCCGTCGCGACGCCGAAGAAAACCACTGATCCTGGCCACTCTGCGTAGGGGGCCTCGCCTCTTCCACCACCTCGCACTCCTCTGCCAAGGACTCATATATCTGAAACCGCTCTGAGAGCCAGACCTCCGCCCATCCATCGCCAGAGTCACCATCACAGCATGCGCGCCAACTAAAGCCCTCCAGCACCCATGGGCCCTTTGTACCTCCCTGCCAACACGGGCGAAGCGCACCTCCACTGCCGCCGCGCGCGAGCAACACCACCAATCACCCACCTCTGCCTAGCCAAGGCGGGTCTCCAGATGCGGCGCCTCCAAAGAGGGCACGACGCCAATGGCGCCGCCGTCGCACGTCCATAAGTGAACAGGGTTTTCACCCTAGAGAACCCTATGTAGTAGGAAATGGTGCCCCCAGCAGGGAGAACGACGCCACAAGAGCGCCGCCACCATGGCCACCGACAGACCGTCAGTGGAGGCTTTCGCCCGACTCAGCACCATTCCTAATGCACATCCTATCCCGCCCCTCCCCGGTACTACTAGAAGAGGCCCAGCACAGCCCGAAGAACCACCACGGCACCACCTGCAAGCACCAGTCGGCCCCCAGCCCCACCACCATGACGACGCCGGACTAATATCGCCAGAGAAGGAGAACACCACCTGCTCACCACACACACGTCGCCCGCGTGCTGCAAAGATCCCGACCCACCACCTCTGGGCAAGTGGCCCAGAATAGGTGAAGCCGGCACCTGGACGCGGCCATCGCTGGCCGCAAGCCACAGCCATCCCCGGCCCCGGCCAGCCACGGCCGCGAAGCCATGTCCACCGGCCGCAAGCCCCGGCTGCATCCACCCCCTCTGCGCCATCCTCCCGGCCGCCGCCGCCGCCGCTGACACACGCCAGCCGCAGCCGCTGTCGGCACCGCCGCACCGGCCATGACCACCGCCGCCGCCCAGCTATGGCCGTCGCCGCCCCACCCACGTCCGCGCGCCCCCACCGCGCGCAGCCCCCAAATCCGGCCGTGGTAACGTCAGATCCGAGGGCGGAGGCCACCGGCGCTGCAGGGGCAGCCCGCGTCGGCCAGCGAGGAGCTCCGGGGGGCCGCGGCCGCGCCCGCCCTGCACCACCGGAGAGGAGGGGAGAGGCCCCACCGCCATCTTCACCATGGGTCGCGCGGCCACCCGAGGTCCACTCAGGCGGCGGTGAGACAGGAGAGAGCGTGAGCAAGGGGCGGTGGCGCTAGATCTGGTCGAGCGCCCGCGCCACCCGCGTCGGGGCGGACACGAGCGAGGAGAGTTTCCGGGCTGGAGAATTTCTCACCTCCCAATGGACTGTCGAAGTCGACACCTGACGCAATATTTTGGTCGACGCGTAGGTGAGAGGAGAGCAAAAATTGCCTCGCTAGCGAGGAGTTAATTGCTGGTCTCGAACGCAATCCAATGTAAATGTAGGCCCTACCACCTCACAGCGTATATACCCTGCACTGACATAGTCTCTCTCTTACTTTTATTTACTTCTCCACCTCCAGGGGCATGTTTATTTGGGTTGACCAATAATTAAGGGTATTAAATAAAGTCAGTTTACAAAACTAATTTCATAACCCTGAGTTAATTCACGAGACAAATCTAATGATGACTCTGACCGCATGATTAGAGGATGATTACTGTAGTATTACTGTAGTAAATCATGGACTAATTATGCTCGTTAGATTCGTCACGTAAAATTACACTCATCCCTAAAAAGGTTTTATAAATAGACTTCATTTAATATTTCGTGCATGCAAGATTCTTTTTGGAAATTTTTTTCTGGGAAGTAAAGAAACAGGTGTCAGGCCGGCGATTTCGCCAACGCCTTTGGAGACGGCCTTAGATCGCCACCCGAATGTATCACACACCTTGTGAAGCGAGAGAGGCTGGTCTAGCATCTGCCTCAAAATATATGGCACTCTAAACATTCCTGTATTTTCTGTTACTTACTGTCACACCCGGATTTTCACAGAAACCCGAATGCGGTCATATGTGTGTCCAGAAAGTCATAGTACACATATAGCAAACAAATATGATAAACAGAGAATATATGCTTGAATAAATAGAGTTTTACATCAGAGTTTAACATAAATAAACTAACCAATACAGCGGAAGACTAATAACTCTCAACTAAGCGAAGCCGCAATCCACAGGAACTCTGACTGGGAGAACGCAACTCAGTAGTACGGTAGATCTTCTGAAAACTCAGCAGCAGACTAATGCACATCCCAATCATATGCACAGAAACCCGAATGCGGCCACATGTGTGCCCAGGAAGTCATAGTACACATGTATACTAAAAGGATCGAGTTCTTTTGAAAACTTTTGCTACCAATGAAAACCCCCTATACCCCTCACAATGGACCCACCTGGACCCACGTTGAAGAAAGAAAAAGAAAATATTGCAAAAAAAATTTGACAGAGCGAAAAACCTCGTGTGAGTTCACCTCTAGCCCTACGTTTTTTTCACCAGTGTTTTTTGTACCCACTTTTTTGAAAGAAAAAAATGAGTTTTTTAAAGGAATCACAACACACACACACATATATATATATATGCGAATAAAGTGAATGGAACTATGGAAGTAAAAAAGTAGAATGATGCATCTCTTGACCCGACACATTTATTTGTTGGCGTGGTACGACCGGCATGGCAGATCGACGGGGACAGTCAACGACGACGACGTGGTGGAAATTAAGCTGTTGCATACCATGCTACTCCATGGCATGGTGGAAGAGCGGCATGGCCCAGGGCACGACGGCGTGGCAGCCGGGCGGGAGGGGCGGCCAGGACCTGGCCTACCGGGCGAGCCGGTCGGCGAGCGGCGCGTTGCCGGCCAGCGGGCGGTATGCCGTGCCGCGGAGACCCTACGCTCGCAGCGCCCGGCCCAGGCGCCGCGGTCGCAGCCACGCCCACTCCACCGTGCACGCGGCGCACCACGCCACGGCGGCGACGAGGACGACGGCTGCGCACAGCGGCGGCATCAGCGGCGCCTCCCACGGGGACGAAGGAGGAACCTCGCCGAGCCATCCTCGTGGCGCGCTCGTCGCCATGGCTTTTGGCCTCTCAGAATTTTAGGCTCGCGTGGTGTCGCCGTCGCGGAAGGGGAACCGGCGAGCGACAGGAGATGCACGGCGGGTCGCCGTCTTATAGGGAGGCGAGCACAGTGTCGTTTTCCCCAAAAAGTCCATGCCCAACGCCGGCGACGACTACTAATCTTTCGTTCTATGAGAGAGAAAATAGAAGCAGCGCGACAAGATGCTATTGATGCAGACATGCAGCAGTAACACTGACTCCAGTGAGTTGACCTGATGTCGATCGCGTTTTTCGTGACTCGTAAAAGATCATATATATCCAATGACATTTGATTTGAACCATGCTTTCTTCACTTGGTCTCCACTAATGAAATCGCTTTCAGCGTCTCTCTGATGTTGATGGGGCGGCTCATCTCTTTCTCTTGTACTAAAAGGATCGAGTTCTTTTAAAAACTTTTGCTACCAACTAAAACCCCCTATGCCCCTCACAATTGATCCACCTGGACTCACGTTGAAGAAAGAAAAAGTAAATATTGTAAGAGTTTTTTTTGACGGAGCGAAAAACCCCGTGTGAATTCACCTCTAGCCCGCCGTTTTTTCACCAGTGTTTTTTGTACCACCTGCTGGGCAAACCCGCGCCGCAAGCCTGCGTAGCTCCGCAATTCTAGAGCAGCTCTATGCGGCTGACCCGCATCGTCCAACGGCGCTGCAAAGCCCGCAAAGTTGCGCATGGTGGAGAAGGTGTCTCGCATGGCGCGAATGATGGTATGTCTGCCGCTGTCCGTCGTCCCCGCAACGTGCGTAGGGAGTCTTGGTTTCACATGCTTTTTGGTCAAATAATACTTCAGAGAAGCATGGTCTGAATAGACTATGACTTTTGCCCCAACTAGGTAGGATCGAAATTTGTATATAGCAAGCACAACTTCTAAGAGCTCTTTTTCCGTGGTTGCGTAGTTGAGCTGGGGGCCAATGAGCATTTTTGCTAGCGCATGAGATAGCATAGTGCTTCTTGTCCTTGGTTTGGCTCAAAACAGCCCCTATGGCATAATCTCTCGCATCACACATGATTTCAAATGGGATGCCCCAGAGGCCGGATGATGGGAGCGGAAATGAGTGCTTTCTTGAGGGTGTGGAAGGCAGTGCAGCACTCCTCCTCAAACATGAAGGGGGCATCCTTGGCTAAGAGATTAGTTAATGGCCGAGATATTTGGGAGAAGTTTTCGATGAAACACCCATAGAACCTGGCGTGGCCATGGAAACTACGAATCCCCTTTACGTTGGTGGGAATTGTAGGTATAGGGTTGTGTTCAGGATTATGATAGGGGAAGATGATGGCTTCTGACTTTGACTCTAGCCTTTCCCCGATCACGAATCTCTGTAACACTTTCCTTGCAACCCCAAGATAAATTGAGGTAGGGATATGATGTGTACAAAGGTTAGGAGTAATCCATTTTAAGTCTTGGACATAGTGTCCTAAGACAGATTGATCTTTCTCCAAGATAGTGTGAATATGCTGAGTTTTGACGTCGGAGAGTTTATCACTGATAATCACTGGAGTCTTCTTATCTCCAAAGGTGAAGCGTCCCCTCGAAAGAGAAGACTAAATGTGCTACAAATTATCAGTCCCAGGAGGCTGATACACATTTATTACAACAGATGGTTCATTACCATACAAACTGTCGCGGTAGTGGGCACTCGAGCACCACTATCACTAAGGCTAGAAACAAGGCTATAAGCCAAACAACGATGCAAACTAATTCATCATCAGAGAGTTGCGCCATGCAGGTCTTCAAGCGGGTGTCCCTAACACACAGGCAAGGCTGGGTGTAGAACGAACCCCAACTCAACGTCCTCAGCAAGCTTGGACAAATCTGTCTTAGGCACAAAGTCTGGGTCTTCCACTGTAACAAATTAAGCAAGGGTGAGTACAAACGTACTCAGCAAGCTTAACTACATTCACGGAGGGGATATACACAGAAGTATGCACATGATATAATCAAGGACATGTTTTGGTTCATTTGTAGAAAAGATAAGCTTTACACATGCAAGAGTTGTTTTATAAACGAGTTTTCACAAACATTTCTTTTTAGTTGCATCAAGAAATATAGCTGTTTGCCTCACACAGAGTCCAATATTTTTAACGCTACCGGACTCCCCGTCCGTCGTAGCCACTGCCAAAGTCTTTCCAAAACAACTCACGCCACAAATCAATTCCAAACCGAAGGACTAGTGAAGTGACCAAGCCGTAACTCGCCCAATACCGTGGACATGGCTACCCGGATAGATTTTAAGTCTGCAGAGGTGTACACAACCACAAGTAGGGTACCGCAACACGAACACCTTAGTGCCGGTGCAGATCCATCAAAGCATTACCCACCATAGCTAAACTGACTAGCTACTACAGAACAACCAGGGGGTCAGCAACCTGCCAACAAGGTTCTACCCAGGGGCATAACCTCTCATAGATCATATCCCCGTCTCCATGGCTTTCCGCTGCTCACCAGCACACCTGACAACTAACAGCTTAACTAGTGGGATTTATGCTAAGCCGTTGCCACATACAACGGTCGAGTGGTAATACTGTAAAATGGGTTAGGCAAGATGACACATCAACATCATCCAAAACTTTGACAAGACGGACATATCCCACCGTACTCAACCACACAGGTTCGAGCTCACCTCGGCATTTCATGCAAGAAACACCGTCCGTCTTAACCCACATTTCCCTTTAAAGCACACACACGGTTGCTTTTGTAAACCCAAAGTGATTTTGATTGAGAGTATAAAGGAAACCAAGTCCTAAGTGTTGCTAGCAGTGATTAACATCCAAACAGAGCAACATCATATTTAAACATTAATCTAGGTTGTCAAGGACACAGTCATAACAATCAAGGAATGGCTATCCAACCGGGGTTTAGCAATAAATCATGCAAGTTTTATAAAGTAGGTGAATAGGTTGTGTTTATAAATCTAGGACAAAAGTATGCATCAAAGGATGGGATTGAACTTGCCGTTCTCAAATCCCTCGGGGAGTTCCTGCCCGGGGTACTGGACTTTGGGCTCCTGCTCGTAACACTACTCCTCCTCGAGTCCTTCCTCGTTCACCACGTGATCTATGGCGCATACACAAACAAGCACACAGATAAATAAAAAGAAAGTAAAGTTTTTCGCCGAGCTCAGAAAGAAAGAACAGGGAGTGAAAGGAACGTTAAGAGGACAAGGTTATTTATGGGAATGTGCTATATGGCTTGGTTAGAAATATAGTGATGAGATGTGTGGTGAAATTTGGGGCCGATCTGGATTAAAATGACGCGTCATAATGCATTGATGGTCGTTTAATAAAGGAAAGGACGTGTTCGGAAATCTTTCAAAAGTTCAGGGCTTACTAGAAATATTCAGGGATATGTTTTTGATGGTTTTTGGGTGTTAGAGGGACCTATTTGCGAGTATATGGAGGTGGCAGGGTTCTAGGTACAAAATGCATAAGAACTAGGGGGTTTTCTAAAGCTCGGGGGCTTATTTACAAAAGACTTAGAAGTGCAGGGGCACCTCTGTAAATGATCCAGAGAGAGAGAGGGCTGAACTACGGGTTTAAAAAACAAGAAAGGGCAGGGGATTTTCCACAAATGTGCCATTCCCCACTCGAATCAGAGCAGAGAGAGGGGAAGAGCAGAGGAGACAGCCTACGGCCGGCGGCGGCCACCCTGCCGGCGATTCGGGCAGGGGAAGGCGCCCGGGGGCAGGGGACAAGAGAGAGGGGAGTCCATCCCCGTTCTCACCTCAGGTGGGGATGGGGCGTGGTGTTCTGACCATAGCAACGGGCGGAGGGCGGCGGCTATGGCGGAGGGGGCGGCGCTGCGGTGGATGTGGGGTGTTGGGCGGGTCTGGTGGAGAGGGGAAGGCACCGAAGAGGCCTATTTATAGGCGGAGGAGAAGGGTGAGGGGTGGCCGGTGGAAAGGGGCGGTCAGCGGCGCGGAAGGCCGGTCGGGTGAGGATTAAAGGCGGCCGGCAGTAATGGCGCGCCGAGGGCACGCGCACAGCTGTGCTGCGGGCCAGATGGCCTTGGCGTGGCGCGTGTGCATACGGTGTGGCACATGGGGCGGCGCGTGGCTCTGCAGCGTGCGGCGCGGTGAGGTGATCAGTCATGTGGGTGTGCGTGCGACGCGAGGCGACACTGTTGCAATGCCATGTTTGACCTTCTTCCACTGGTTTAGTCATACCTTATGTGACCTGACAAATTAAGCAGAAAGAAAATTAGTAAATGAATAACATTTACGGCAAAATTTATATAGTACGAACTAATGTCGCATACGTACCACCACAACTATGTTCTTCTGCCTCACGACAAGCTCGCACGAGGTCCGCTGAGTTATTTCATCCATAGGGTAATGAACTGGTTCAGATTGAGGTGCGGGAATTTCTTCGTGGACACGTACATGCTCTGTGGAAGCATGACTGCTTCGATGTTGTGGGGGGCTAACAAGGGCCGCATTAGGATCTTAGAGAGCTACATGCTCTGTGGAACAGGTTCCTGTGGCTTGTTGTATCTGCAACCATGCTAACTTCATCCGCCGCTCCATCTCTCCCTCTATTTTCTAAATCTTTGAGCCCTGGACGGCTACCGTTTTCTCTAGGTCCCTCACCCTCTGCTCATATTCAACCATCTTCCTCGAACGGCTCCGATAGGAGGCGACATCCTCTATGAAACCTTTCTTCCATGGGACTATGCCTACGCCGCACGTTCGTCCAGGATGCTCCTTGTTTCCTAAGGTATAAGTAAGTTCATCTCTTTCTCTATCAGGAATAAATTCTCTCCTCTCAAATGCCTTAAGGATATCGATGAGACGTTGAGCTAGTTCTCGCAAGTCCCCGCCAAAAAATAAAGAGCCGTCGATGGGATTGAGGGTGCCTCCATGACCATAATACCAATGCTTGGATCATGTGGGCCAGTCATGTGTCGCTGGACGAATGCCTCTAGAATACAGATCTTGTTCCATCTTGTCCCATTTAGCAGGTTCACCAAGTCTCTGCACACAAGCAAAGCACAACCAAGTAGATCGAAGTGGAAACGAATATAAATGCTAGACTTGAACAAGTGAGGCAAACCAAATGAGAGACGCAAGGATTTGTTTCCCGAAGTTCAGATCAACTGCTTGCCACACAGGCTGCCACCAAGGCACAATGAATCCTACGTCTCCGTTGAGGGGCCTACGAAAGGCGTGCTTATCCACTCCAAGCCACTTTGCTCGGTTCCAGAAACTTGTGACCTTTTCCCACAAAGGAGGCAGGGCCAGCCTTTACAAACTGTCTGTGGCTCACCACAAACTCGGTAGCTCACCGGCGACGCCTAGCCGTCTAGGAGGCTTCACCTCCAAGAGTAACAAATGCTTCAAATGTTGCAAGTCTTCAACTCAAAGTGCTCAAGCTATGCACTTGCTCTTCACAGAGTTATCTAGCTCTCTCTAGCTTTCTATAGCTCACACACAATCACTCTCTTAACCCAAATCTAAAGATATAAACTTTTTAAACCAATCTCACAATGAGATGCTTGGGGAGAGCTTGCTGGTGCTAAACAAGGTGCTGAATGTCCAAGGAGCCCAAGGAACCAACAACCCTCAAAGGAGAGGGCCAAGGGGTATAAATACCCACTCCCACAAAACTAGCCATTACTATCGGTGGAAAACTGGCCAGACCGGTTGCCAAAACCGGTCACACCGGTTTTTCAAACCAACTAGCATTTAACCATGTCAGAGCCCTAAACCGGTCAGACCGGTTTTGGACCACCCAACACACTAAGTCCTAAAAAGACTTCTCTCTCAAGGCTTTCTCACTTGGGTTGACCTATGAGCACTTTTGGTGTTGTAAAACAACTAATGTTGCATCCCTCTTGATAGTACGACATTCCTATACTCAAGATTACAAACAACAAATAAAACCTCTTACTTGAGCTTCTATGCCTTCATTGACGCCATACTTGTTCATTCTTAACTTGATGGCTCACAACATTGTTTTCTTGCTGAGCAAATCCAACTTGAGCCAATGCTTAGAATTTCCGAGTGTATGAACCAATTCATAAGCCATTCCAATATATGATCCAATAATGATTAGATGCATTGCATTGCTTCACTAGATAAGGCTTGATTAATGCCTAGAAATCAAACCAAGATGCTAGACCTTTCACCCCAACAAAGTCCATGTGCTACAAGACCAAGTTGTCCTTCTCTTTGCTTGGTGCCTCGTCACTCCCATCTAGCTTGATCCTTTCATCCTATATTGCCACTTTAAGTTTAGTGCTTTGCATCACCATGAATACCACTTTGAAATCCATGTCTTCAACTAAACCTATGATATGTTCATTATGATCCTCTATGTCCTTTATGTCATATAACTTGTCCATAAGCTTCTCTTCATATGAGACTACTTGCTAACCATAGAATCATGTCTCCTTTTTATTCATTATATGGCTTAAGGACCAAGTCTAAATAAATCTCAATATCTTCAAATAAATCATCCCAATTTCCTTTGACAAGCTTCTTCTAGAACTCAATATCTTCAAATAAATCATCCCAATGGCAAGGAAGGCGAGGCGGGCGGCGTAGGGGAGCATAGGGGGAGCGGCCCAATTTATATGGGGGCCTTTAGCACCGGGTCCAGTTACGACCTGGTGCCAAAGGTCCTTTAGCACCAGGTAAGTCAATGGGTGTTCTTTCAACCCGGTGCTAAAGGCCCTTTAGCGCCGGGTCAGCACTCACTCGGTGCTAAAGGCTTGCCCAGAAGGCGGCAACTGAAATCTCGGGCGCCTTTAGCACCGGGGGTTAAGATTTCAGTTGCCGCCAATTTTTCATCCAAATTGACATTTAGCACCGGGTTTTTTAATATATTATTAAATGACTCACCCGGTGCACCGTTTCATGTATAAGTAATAATTTATTATAAAACAAAAGTGCTTTAGTTACTAATACAAATATAGATTATTCACAAAACAACTCTTTTTAAAATAATATTTATTATTTCTAAATAAAGATTTTTACAAAACATCTCTTTTTAAAATAGTTAGAAAATTCTAAAAAATAGTAGAAAGTACTAGAAAATAACAAAAAATATTAGATAATCCTAGAAAATACTAGAAAATTCTAAAAATTAATAGAAAATCCTAGAAATTAATAGAAAATCCAAGAAATTAATAGAAAATCCTAGAAATTAATAGAAAATTCAAGAAAAATAGTAGGACAGCAGAATGAGTCTAAAAAATGCATAACAAACTAATCATATTATAATAAAAATAGTTATTATAATATAAATATGAATTTTTGGAACATAGTGGAATTGAATTACACGGCATCATCGTTTATTCGAACACTAATAAACTTCCTCTTTACGAATGTTCCTTGATTGCTATCACACCGTAGATAGGGTGTCTCCTCCGCCGCTAACAGGATGCTTAGGTCTGTAGCCACCAAGAATGGAGGCAACCCGTCTCTAGAGCTCCATTGATCGTTCAAGGTCCAATCACTAGAGCTTGCGCGCGATAATTGAATTTAGAGGTGAGCTCATTCCTTAGTACTTCTCTATGTGATTATGAGAATAGATTGCTACCTAATGATTATATTGTAATTAGGAAATATGGAGAGGACCAGAGGATAGTTGGAGAAGGGCTTCAAGGTGGAGAGGACCAGCAAGGGCGTGCAAGTCAAGATAGAGGCCCAAATCAACTCGACTTCGAGCCACCTCGGAGTCCAGGAGCAGTCAGTGCTAAATCGGACGCCCAGGTCGCATGTGGGCTCAGATTTGGACGTTCTTTATATTCTTGGAAAGATAAGAAGATAATCTTTGTAATGGCACTGGTCTCATGTCAAAATGCGTCCGAAGTCATCAGGAATCGACGAAACAACTTGACATCCAGAATCTGTTTCGGTGCTGCGTCGCCGTATTTTGGCCTTTGGGCCATGTATCGTGTTGAGCCTAATAGGGGCACGTCCAGGGGGGTCGACCATGACCCTAGACTCCTTAAAACAGTAGCCACCACCCAAGTTAGTGTTTGGGTTTTGCTTAGATCAATTCTGTCAAGAACAGTGTCACCGCTCGTCGGTTTGTGAGACCCCAACTTCGTGAGTTTAATCATACATTTGCAATTGTGTTGCAATCTTTCTCGTTCTTGCTTGTATTCTTCGATTCACAGGCAAGGATTAGCCTTCTAGGCAAGGTCAACTGTACAATGCCGGTTGATAACCTGAAGAGACATGGTGCTGCGATTGCGGGGTTCAGAACGTGTTGTTCAGAAGCCGGATCGATTTGAATCGCGACTCCACCAAATCGAGAGTTTTCAGAACCTTTCGGAAGATCGGGAAACCCTAGCTCCCATCAGAGCATATCATAATCTTCATCCGTCTTGTCCTCAACACCTAGGATTTCTCTTTTTCTAGGAAGTACTATATGACGCTTTGGCTCGTCTTGTGATGGGTCCAATTGCTTAACCACCCCTTTCTTATCCACCTCTTTCTTTGGTTAACTAGCCATGTCCTTTACATAAAGAACTTGCGTGACATATTTGGCTAGGGCGAACGGTTCGTCTAGAAACTCAATCTTGTTTAGGTCCACTATAGTCATTCCATACTCATCAACTTTAAGACCTCCTGCAGTCAGCTTCATCCATTGGCACTTAAATAGTGGGATCTTCAAAGGTCTGTACTCTAGTTTCCATATCTCCTCTATCACACCATAGTATGAGTTCGTATTGCCATTGGTGTTTGTCGCGTCGATCCGGACACCACTGTTTTGGTTGGTGCTCCTCTTGTCATGGGCTCTTGTGTAAAATGTATACCCATTGATGTTGTATCCTTGGAATTTTAAGATCGTGGACGATGGACCTCTAGCTACAAAAGCTAGCTGCGCATCAATGCCCTCGACACTCATCAGACATTGTCGCAACCAAGCGGTGAAAGTACTATTGTGCAGACGTTGAATAAAGGCTGCAGACTTTGCTGGATTTTCATCCTAGAGAATCTTCATGTGCTCCTCGATGTACGGAGCAACTAAGGTTGTTTGATGCAAAACTGTTAAGTGTGCTTTACGAAATGTCTCTATGTCCTTGATTACCATCAATCTTTTCCCTAGTGTGCCCTTTCCACCAAGTCTCCCCTCATGATGTGATTCAGGCACACCAATTGACATAAGATCATTGACAAAGTCAACACAGAATTCAATGACCTCCTCTGTTTCGTATCCCTTAGTAATGCATCCTTCTGGACGAGAATGATTATGGACATACTTCTTTAGGATAGTGAAGAACCTCTCAAAAGGGAACATGTTGTGTAGAAATACTGGGCCCAGTATACGAATTTCTTTGACGAGGTGAATCAATAGATGTGTCATAATATTGAAGAAGGATGGTGGAAATATCATCTCAAAACTGACAAGACATTGCACCACGTCATTCTGTAGCTGAACTAAATGGTCTGGATTGATCACCTTCTGAGAAATTGCATTGAGGAATGCACATAGCTTCACAATGGCTTTCCGCACATTAACAGGTAGCACACCCCTGAGTATGATAGGAAGCAGTTGTGTCATCAACACATGACAGTCGTGAGACTTAAGGTTTGTGAACTTCTTCTCTTTCATATTTATTATTCCCTTAATATTGGAGGAGTAGCCCGATGGAATCTTGATACTGTTCAAGCATTCAAACATGCTTGCCTTCTCTTGTTTGTTGAGAGTGAAGCTGGTAGGATGCAAGTACTAGCGTCCTTTGTCTCTCTTTTCTGGATGTAGATCATTCCATTGTTTCAATTATTTCAGCTCTTGTCGTGCTTCCAGTGTATCTTTTGGCTTCCCATAAGTACCCAGGAAGCTTATCAAGTTCACGCAAAGATTCTTCGTCAAATGCATCACATCAATTACGTTACAAACCTCTAAAAATTGCTAATAAGGTAGCTCCCAAAAGATAGACTTTTTCTTCCACATCGCGGCACGACCATCATCGCCCGTCGGAATAGGCTGGCTTCCGTCTCCCTTTCCAAACACCATTTGTAGGTCCTTTAACATATCAAATACATCTTGTCCACTCCGGTATTTCAGCTTTGTACGGTGGTCCGCATTCCCGCCAAAATGTGGACATTTCTTTCGTAGCTCAGGCTTCGTAGGAAAAAATCGACGATGACCCATGTAAACAACCTTCCTATAATGATTAAAATACATGCTTTTGGTTTCCTCTAAATAGTGAGTGCATGCTTTATATCCTTTGTTTGATTGTCCCGATAGGTTACTTAGTGCAGGACAATCGTTGATGTTTATGAAAAGCAGTGCTCGAAGGTTAAACTGCTCCTGTTTGTCCTCATCCCACGTGCTAACATCTTCTTCCTTCCACAGCTGCAAAAGTTCGTCAACCAATGGTCTTAGGTAGACATCGATGTTGTTTCTAGGTTGCTTTGGGCCTTGGATAAGCACTGGCATCATAATGAACTTCCGCTTCATGCAGAGCCACGGGGGTAGATTGTAGATACATACAGTCACACGCCAAGTGCTATGACTACTGCTCATTTCACCAAAAGGGTTCATGCCATCAGTACTTAAACCAAGCCTCACATTCCTCGCATCAGCATCAAACTCTGGGAATGCTCTGTCGATGTTCCTCCACTGGGATCCATCAGCGGGGTGTCTCAACATACCATAATGCTTACGTTCTTCTTTGTGCCATCGCATCAGTTTGGCATGCTCTTTGTTCCTGAACAAACGATTCAGACGGGGTATCAAAGGAAAATACCACATCACCTTTGCTGAAAATTGTTTTTCCTTACAAGGCTCCCCCACAACCTCACCAGGGTCATCCTGCCTGATCTTGTTTCGTGCACAACTGCAAATCGGACAACAATCCAAGTGTTCGTATTGTCCATGATAGAGATACAGTCATTAGGACACGCATGTATCTTCTGCACCTCCATACCGGGAGGGCAAACAACCCATTTTTCTTCATACGTTGCCAATGGCAATTCGTTACACTCAGGTAGAATCTTCTTCACGAGTTTCAGTAACTCCTCAAAACCCTTATCAGTAACACCATTTGCTGCCTTCCACCGCAGAAATTCAAGTGTGCTACCCAACTTCTTAAGCCCCTTTTTGCAATCTTGGTACAAGACAGTTTTGTGGTCCTGCAACATGCGCTGTATCTTTTTCAGTTCCTTATTATTGCCGCAGTCTTTCTCAGCATCACGCAACATTTGCCCAAGTCCATCAGTAGGCTCATTTTCCTGACCAGCATCTTCCTGAGCAGCTTCTTCCTGATCAGCATCTTTCTGATCGGCATCACCCATTGCAGCATCTGCAAAGGCATCGTAGTATTCAGCCAATACCGAAATGTCGTTATCCACGTCGTCTTCTTCATCTTCATTAATTAGAATTCCTCTTTCACCGTGCTTCATCCAAACAGAATAATTGCTCATGAAACCGTGTCTCATCAAATGGACCTGAAGACGTCCTCTTTCTTTGTACAATCTTATATTTTCACAATGAGTGCATGAGCAGAACATGAAACAAGACGACGTCCTGTTGGCCTCGGCGGCATCGAGAAACCCTTTCAGGCCATCAAGAAACGCCTTAGTGTGGATGTCCGTGTACATCCATTGCCCATTCATCTATATTATTAACCAATAACAAACATTTATATAATTTAATATATAATACAATACAAAGTTAATACATAAGACTATA
The DNA here is from genome assembly GCA_033239725.1 of Echinochloa phyllopogon. Classification (NCBI taxonomy): domain Eukaryota; kingdom Viridiplantae; phylum Streptophyta; class Magnoliopsida; order Poales; family Poaceae; genus Echinochloa; species Echinochloa phyllopogon. Next base: position 21,392,917 of record BTCW01000016.1, read on the forward strand.
CAAAGTTAATACATAAGACTATAAAAATTTCATATATAAAACTACAATTAATATATTCATTTTCTAAAAACAACTATATATTCCATTAAATAAATAAATAACTATTCAAACTTTAAATAAATAACTAATAAATACAATACATAAGTCATATAACTATTCACAAGTCATACATAACAAAATAGCAAGATTTCACTAAGCTCACTCTCTCCATTTTGAACACAAACTTTAAAGCACACCATGAACACAAGCTCTCTCTTCATTTTGATTCACAAATTTCTCTATTTCTAAAGCATAGAAATAATACAAGTTAATAAAAAACATAAGAGAATGAAAGAGTTTACCTTAGATGAGTGAAATCTTCACAAATTTTGAAAAAAAATTAGCAACACCCCCCCTCTCCCCGAGCACAACATGAACACAACTCCAAGTGTTCGTGCTGGCTCGGGGGGTGGGGGCGAAGGAATTATATAGGAGCACATTAGCACCAGGTCCTGGCAAGACCCGGTGCTAGTGCTCCCACGTTAGCACCGGTTGCAGCCAGCAACCGGTTCTAAAGGGTCTCAACCACATTAGCACCTGTTGCTGGCTGCAACCCGTGCTAAATCTGGAGCATTAGCACCGGGTCTTGCCACGACCCGGTGCTAATGTGCTCCCCCTGCCACTCTTGCGTGCCACCCACTCCTAGCCGTTAGACCCGGTGCTAATGCACCATTAGCACCGGGTCCAAACGGTGACGTGGCCTATCAGCGGGGCGGATGTGAGCTTCTCTGGTAGTGGTTGTTGTCTTGCATCTGCGCGCTACACACTCGCGCGCTGGTGCTGGATCCTGTGGGGCCCACCAAGCGACGCTGCTGACGGTGCTGGCGTCATGATGATGTCAGACCCATATTTTATTGGGCTTCAACATCTTTTTATTTCGAGCTCTGAATGATGCAAATAATATATCCGTTGTTTCAACGAGCTCTTCTCACTAGTGAACTCCAATTCAGCATTTGATATTGTTTGTGTTCGTAATAATCCAGAGTCTGTTCCTAGCCCGAACGGCAGATCGTCCATTTAATACCGTTTTTGGGTATAATCCTGCAAAACACTTTGGAAACATCATGACTCGTGGAAATAGTTAGTATAAGCCTAATAATGCATGGAACTGTATCTATAAGCCATTCATTTACCGAGACTTTGTCAGTTAAAGACAGTTAAAATCAGGCCGTAATGACCGCCAACAATCACCCCTAAAAAATGTGGCCAAATCTAGACGCAAAGGCATGTGCCCAACCCCCTGTTGAAGGATATATATCATATATTGCATGGACATTCAGTGGTGTCGTCTGGAACCATGTGTCAGGGGCGATCCATATTCATTCCATCTCATCTGCAAACGCATGAAAGTAAGGAGGCTCTTAGATCGAAATGTAAGGAGGCATTGCAGACTTTCCAAACGAGTGACAATATTGCAGCCTTTGCTCCAAATAGATCATTGTGTCGACCTAACTTTTTTCCAAATAGATCTTGGTGCAGACAAAACGATGTATGGTCCGCGAAGAATATGCTCCATTTTTGGAGTCAGATGCCAACAATATATCGTTTAGGAATGGGTACCCTAACAGCAGCAGCTCTTCCGGGCTCATCAGCTTTCTTCAACGGGCACGGGAGAAGCCCACAGATATACGCGAGTGACTGTTGTGGTGCTCAATTTTTTTGAATGGGGGTGTCCTGCCACAAGAAATCAACCAAACCACAATAGTTGTTATTCCAAAGTGCAGGAACCCACGGGATATAAAACAGTTCGGGCCAATTTCGTTATGCAATGTCATTTATAATTAACATATGTTCCAAGGTGTTGGCTAATCTGCTTCGATGTTTTCTAGATGAGATCATTTCAGAAGAGCAGAGCGCATTTGTAACTGGAAGTTGATTACAGATAATGGGCTCATTGCATATGAATGCACACACTATTTGAATAGGAAGAAGGGGCAGACCGGTGCCTGTGCTGTCAAGCTTGATATGGCAAAGGCCTATGACCCTGTGGAATGGGTTTATTTGGAGGGTATAATGCACAAGCTGGGCTTTCTTTATTCATTTGTGTGACTGATAATGAGGTGTATATCTACAGTTTCCTTTTCCATTAGAGTTAATGGGGGTTTTGACTGAAAGTTTCAGACCTTCGAGAGGAATCCTCCAGGGTGATCCACTGTCACCTTACCTGTTTTTGTTGTGCTCCGAGGAGACCCCGGCAGCCCAGCCCAGCCCAACTTGCACTAGTAAGCAGCAAGCCAGCAATTGCACGTAGCACATACTCCTAGAAATACAGCTTGGCCCACACAAGGAGTATTAGCCCAAGATTACGTACAACAAGCAAGCACACGGTCAAACAGCTTGGCTCACACAATTGGCAAAATTAGCAGCCGGCCACCAGGTCATGCGGTCATCTCTTCTCTCCGACTTTTTAGTTTTCATCTTGCGCCGCCGCCGACTCGCCCAGACGCCGATCGCTCCACAATCATCTCTCACGCATCATAGAGAGTGACCAGAGACAACTCGCACTCACTCGTCAGAGGTAACCGCCAACTCCAATTGACAATCCGCTTCCGTGATTTATTGATTATTATATAGTATACAGTAGTTGCATATACATCTATTTGGACATGTAATCTTAGGGTTTTTATTTGGGCTCTTTGAGATAATGAGATCTTAGGTTTTGTTTTTATTTTTTACAATTATGTGATGAGAAATCAGAAATCATCCAGGAAAGGAGTCTCCCAGTTCTCTTTCTCGTTCCAATAAAATGTTAGGTAACAAAAAGTGCACATTATTGACTACTTTAGTGTTGCATCGTTGCATTTAGTATCCTCTTTAGTTTTTAATTATGCTAATTGATTTGATAGGTAATCAAAGTACACTGGAACGATTCTTGAAAAGAAAATTACCCCCAGCTGGGGATGATGAGAATCCTGAGGGAGGCACTTCAAGAAGAGATGGCAGTGCATCAAACGCCAATCATTCTTCACGGGTCCCATGACACGAGGTTAATTTTGATGAGCTTCCATATGATCCGGCAGATAGAAGGAGAATATTAGATTACGTAGGCCAAAAGCTACAAGATGACATAAGGCGAAAGTATTTAACTAGAGGACCTTTTAAACCACAACCTGGTTTCAAGTTTCCAGAGAAAATGATAGTAGGCCATCCGCATCGATGTCAACCTACATGGTTCACTACATATGAGTGGCTAAAGTATAGTGAAAAGGTGGATAAGTGATTTTGTTTATATTGCTACTTATTCAGAGATTGCAACATGGGCCAAGGTGGGAATGATGCATTTGTCATTAATGGTTGGGATGGCTGGAACAAATCTGATAGGCTTCGAGATCATATAGGCACCAAGTGTGATAGTTTTCATAACACAGTTGTGAAAAGATGTAACAATTTGTTAAAGCCCGACCAATCAATACGTGCTTCTTTGAACAAGCAAAATAATGTCACTAAAGAGAACCATTTGATTCGATTGACGACTTCCATTAAAGCTGTTTGGTACTTGTTGAATCAAGGCCTTGGTTTTCGTGGACATGATGAATCAAAGGAGTCTACAAATAAGGGGAATTTTCTAGACTTGGTACAACTTTTAGCAGAGGAGAATGAGAAGGTGAAGAAAGCTGTAAGTAAGGCTCCTGAAAATAATAAGATGATCGCTCCAGAAATTCGAAGGGATATCGCAAATTGTTTTGCTGAGGTAAGAGAACCTTGGCATATTATTTTGCTTCACAAATTATGTTATGTCCATAGTCCAAATAGATAAATTAATTATGTTAGTATTTTTCAGATCATAGTGAAATCTATCATTGAAGAAATTGGTGGGGATTTCTGCATATTAGTAGACGAGTCAGCAGATATTTCTGGCAAGGAACAGATGGCAATTGTTTTGCGGTATGTTGATAAGCTCGGGGAAATAAAGGAGAGGCTTATAGCTGTTGTCCATGTGCAAGAGACATCGGCTTCATGCCTCAAATCTAACATCGATTATGTGTTTGCTAAATATGGATTGAGGTTAAAACAAATTAGAGGACAAGGGTATGATGGAGCCTGTAACATGAGAGGTGAGTTCAATGGTTTAAGGGCTTTAATCATGAGAGAGAATAGCTCGGCGTATTATATACATTGTTTCGCTCATCAATTACAGCTAGTCATTGTTGCAATAGCTAAAAAGAATGATGATGCTAGTGATTTCGTTGACATGGTATCCCTATTGCTTACTGTGGCGGAAGCTTCTTACAAACGTAAAGATATGATTCGATAAAGTCAACAGGAGAGAGTTAAAAAAGCCATAGGCAGTGGACAACTAAGTACGGGAACCAGATTAAATCAGGAGCAGTCCCTTCAAAGAGCTGGAGACACGTGTTGGGGTTCTCATTATAAAACCTTGAAGAGCCTAAACAATTTGTACACTGAAGTTATTGAAGTGCTGCAATATGTTGAAAAAGAAGGTCCAACTGATGCAAAGAGACGCCAAGCTTGTGGTCTCATGAACTATCTCAAAGATTTTGATTTTGTGTTCCACTTGCAGCTAATGTTGCTTATTTTAGGACATGCAAATTCTTTGTCGCTATCATTGCAAAGGAAAGATAAAGACATATTGGAGGCCATGTTAGAGGTGAAGTTGACTAAGAAAAAATTTCAGCAAATTAGAGATGATGGCTGGGATTCTTTATTGGAGACTGTATACTCCTTTTGTGAAGAACATGGCATTCCTAAACTAGATATGGAGGAGAACTATTTGATCGGCATAATCCAAGGAAAAAGACCAATCGTACCAACTATCAACATTATAGATATGATTGCTTGAACCCAATTATTGACTTGCAACTTGCAGAGTTTAGTGACCGTTTCAATGAGGTAAATTCTAAACTGCTTACTCAGATTGCTGCTTTCAGTCCCAAGAATTCATTTGATGCTTTCAAATTGGAGACCTTGATGGAGTTGGCTAAGTTATACCCTGATGATTTTAACTCAAAGCAACTGAAGGATCTTGGCCTTGAGCTTCCTATTTACATTGATAATGTGCGAGCTGATGGAAGATTTGATAATTTGAATACTATTTCTGAGCTTGCTAGGCTGATGGTGAGTACAACAAAGAACCTTTTTTTCCTTTGGCCTATCAGCTTCTCAAGCTGGTACTGGTTCTTCCTATTGCCACTGCATCGGTTGAGAGATGCTTTTCAGCAATGAAAATCGTGAAGACAATATTGCGAAATCGTATCGGCGACAAATTTATTAATGATTGTATCATATGTTTTGTGGAACAAGGATTTTTAGCAAAAATTCCAATTGATGATGTGATAGTTCACTTCAACAAGATGAAGGACCGTTATCGTAGAGAGAAACTATAGGAGGTACTGTAGGCTTAGTTTATGACAATATATCATTTGTAATTTTATTGATTATCAATATTATACATAATATTTTTTTGTCAAGTTAGTATTGTATATGTTTGTTCTGACTTCGACCCCGGCGACCTTTTATCCTGGCTTCGCCCCTGACACCTGGGCTTGGGAACCTGAAAAGCATGGTGTTTACTCAGTTAGGTCAGCCGTATCGGTTGCTGGAGGAGAGGCGACGACAGGAGGAGGCTGGCGGTGTTCCTGGCTGCTCCGAAGACAAGGTATGGTCCAATATTTGGAAGCTAAGTGTACCGCCAAAGGTGAAAGTTTTTTGGTGGAGAGTTATACATATTGTACATCCCAGCTAGACAAATCTTGCACATGCGCCACATTGAATCTGTAGCAAATTGTGATACCTGTGGGGCACAGGACACAGGAGTCTATACGCCACGTATTGTTGGAGTGCACGGTTGCAAGATGTTTCTGGCGACAGACCAAGGAACTGATAGGAGTGAAGGTTCCTAACTTGCACCCAGGTACATGGGCACTCGACATTCTCTCAATATGCTCTGAGAAGGACCGTGCCATCATCATTTGTGGGATGTGGTCCTTGTGGTGCTTGAGAAACAAGAGATGTCATGGGGAGGCTACTTGGTCAATCCAGAGAGCGGTCGTATGGGTTCGGGATACGGCTTTCGACCTTTGGCAGCTGCTGCATCCTCAGAAATCAATGGTGGAAACCAGACCAAAGCCACAGTGGGTACCTCCACCAGCGCAATGGCTAAAATGTAATTTCGATGGTGCTTTCTATAGCCAGTCAAAGGAGGGTGCTACTGGCGCAGTTATTCGAGATGAATTGGGACTTTCTTGGTAGACAGGCGAGGTGGTATGCTACCTGTTTTGATGCTTTGACGATGGAAGCCATGGCATGTCGTGATTGCCTAATAATGCTGGCAGAAGAGTATGGTGCTCGCTTTTTATATCTGGAGACTGACTATCAAGAGGATAGACAGCGATCAGTGATAACTCCCATCCTCCAAGAGATACGCGAGCTAAGTTTGAGATATAATGAGTTTAAACTTGTTTATGCTAGTCGTCTTTGTAATAAAGTAGCACATGGTCTAGCCAAACTGCAGGTCACGCCTACGTCCAGGTTGGGAGAGTGGCGATATGAAGCTCCCCCTGGTGTACGAGATCTGGTGGAGTATGAATTCAACCAAATAAAAAGTATACGTGACGCCTCTGGTGAACTGTTACGTGTTGGAGCTAGAGCTTTAGCATGTCTCAAGCAGACAGATCACTGCTTCCCATATAGCTAGTTCATGCCCATATCATCTACCACTAGATGTCTAGAGTTCCAACAGATCCGATCAGGTACAGATACACATGACCTCTCATAACTCCGATATCCAAATATGTGCGGGAGTGGTTTTTCATTTGATCTTTTTTGGATAGATAATCTTTTTTTCACTAATATATATGTCTCTTCTACCAGTCAAAGCCACACAACATGATTGTTAGATGTTTTCAGATGTGTAATAGTAGGAGTAATTCTCTGCAGGTTTGTTAGACATAGCAAGACAAGGCACTGCACAGCATAGTTCAGTTAGGGGGCAATCAGATCATTGAGTTTCTGTGTGGTCTGCTTCAGAGCATATATATCTCAGCTGAGGCAAGGGGGAAGCGAGGGGTTGGGAGTGATGACACATAGCAGACAATCAACTGCTCCCTCCGTCCACAACAGCAATTTAAGACAACGACATGGTCTTCAATAGGTTCTTTGACCCAATAATATATATAATAATTTACTTAAAGTAAAGAAATATTATGTATTATGGTAGTTGGTTTCATGACCAATCTTATAACATCATCCTTATATTATCAATCTTTATAATTTTTTTGCTATTGACGGTCAAAATTTAAAATGTTCAAATTAGACTAAACCCAGAAATGCTTATATTTGTGGACAGATGGAGTACGCATTATTGTCCCCTTTTCTCAAAGAACGAGTTGTATATGTGTTTATTTGTGAGAAAAGTGTAGGAGTAAGTTCATTTTAATCCTCCAAATAGATCATTGTATCAATCTAACTTTTTTCTAAAAAATCATCAGGTTGGTTTATTCTCTAAAACTAATTAAGTTTGTCCTATCTATTAATCAATATTTGTCCTTTTTTATTTTTATCTGCACATGATGATGTTTAATTTCAAATTTACTGTGATGATAGATGAATTAATTGTCTTCTTAATTATTTTTATAGGTTAGAAACATACTCCGTCTGAATTTGTTTACATGTCACATTAGTTATCAACTTTGACCAAATTTATAGAGAAATATAACAACATAAGAAAAACATAACACCCCAGAATAACAAATACACGACTTACAAAATAAGAAAATACTATAAGGTTAGAAAAGGCACATAAAATGAAGACCGAACTTCAACTTATTTGGACATGGAATTTAGCTTGGACTCATACATAATTGCACACTCGAAAACATTGAAATAAAAGAGAATCCCAAAGGCTTCAACCAATTTCCAAAAGTAGGTCGCAAAATCGACATCGCCTACTTCAACTACGCATATATGCCTATCTCTTTGTATGAGCCGTAGTCATAATTTCACGCGAGGCTCGAGCTGACATATACTTGCAGGGGCGGATCAAGGACCAGGGCAGCGCTGGTAGTCCCATGTAGCATGCAGTTGAGAGACTATCACAGCACACCACAAGAGAAGCTCACTCATGGTCACATAGCGATTCCATCCAATCCAAGCAAGAGCAGGAGAGCTTTAGGCAAATAATTTAATCTATTACATCATATGGTTTAATTTAGCACCCCCTTTCATCAATTTTTGGCTCCGTCACTGTATACTTGCCCTTGCGATCTCAGGCTCATCATAATCCAGTAGAACAATCTACCTTCTTCCCTTAGGAACAAAACTTTTTGACACCAGCAACACTCCAAACCCTAGCTAACTCTATTTGGAAGTACTCCATTCCAAATTATATATTGTTTTGGTTGTTCTAGATATGTAGTTTTCACTGCTTACACAGAGGTGGCGAGGGAGGTCCATGGGTAAGACTTCGATCCGACCGCCCATGACATTGATGGAGAAGTGGTCATGAGGGCGGGAGGAGGCAAGAAGCATGGGCGGTTCTTGATCGGCGACAACACCATCAACACGGCCGCTACCCTCACACTCTCCCAGATTCGAGCCAGGAGCACGGCTCTTCCCCAGCCATCCGCCAACCTCTTCCTGGTTCACACTTCGGGATGCAAGCACTAGAGGTCATTTCTATTTTGTTCATCGTACGTGCAGTTTACTTACGTTTGTAATGTATTGTAACATTCTAATTGAATATTGCAAACTCGGTTGGATGAAGAGAGGCAAAGAAGGGAGCACCTGGAGTTGCAGGTGCAGTGGATGCTGAGAAACAGAGGAAGATTGAGGAGATGGAGCAGTGGCAGCAGCAGATGTACGCCTACATGCAGACCATTGGTGCGCGGGTGGGTGGAGGTCCGCCGCCAGTGATGCCACCCCCGCCTCCACCACGTGTTCCCATTTCTCCCGTGAGTCACTTGAGAACTTTATAATTTCATTTCACAACTCATTCCTATAGTAAATCTTGTATCACAAATGGAAAATCTCTTTTGGACAGGCTCCTGGTTCGGCGGCGTCAAATGACGGCCCTCAAGATGAAGACATTGCAGCGTGGGCGGTTAGATCGCTGTTCGGACCCCCTCCTCAGTGAGTTGGTGCCGTTTGTGAATATTGGTGGTTTTGTGTCGTTACAAATGGTGTACCTGCGAACGTTTGGATGGTTTAGTGACTTATAAATGTTTGTCGAACTGCCTGTGATGTTTACTGTGGATTTATGGTTGTGGAATGTTATATATATATATATATGAACTGCCTGTGATGTTTATTATAATATATATGAACTGCCTGTAATGTTTGTTTTGAGGGGGTCCTTTTAACGCAAAAAATGGATAAAAATAGGGGTAGATTGGCAGCTTTGCCGAGTGTTTTGGCATTAACACTTGGCAAAATGGCAGTTTCTAGCATTTCTGGAACAGCCTTTGCCGAGTGTGTACTGTTTGCCGAGTGTTAAAGCCAAAGTGTTGACACCAAAAAATTGGCACCAGGAAGAGGCTGACATGTGGGCCGGATTCGTTGAAAAAATATCATTCGGCAAAGGAGTTTTTTCCTAGAGCATTCGGTAAAGACGTTCTGCGGTCGGGAATGCATCGTCATTCGGCAAGAGAACTGTTTCGCAAAAGGCATTCGGGAGCGCGTGATGACGTGGATCAAGCATAAGGAAAAGGCTGGTTTAACTTGGAATGCACGACGGATACGGTGCCCCGGCGTTTATCTTTTTTAGGAAATAAATAATGTAATCGTAATCGATTAGGAGTCGTGTCAAAACCTGGGTATAAATATAAACCCATGGTAATTGTATATATCAATCAATCAATCATACAACAAACCGGCCCCGTGCCAACTTCGAGTCCTTTAGTCGAGTCGTCGAGTTCTTCGAGAGGAATCATCGATCCGTCGACCTCCGTAAGTACTGGCAACCCTGCACCATGCCTAGTATCATGCGGTGGATTTAGGCTTTGGTTCAGGAAGGTTCCATTGTTAGATCATGAGCCATGCGGTGGGCTAAGTTTTAGCTTGGAACAAGTTATCGGTTCTGTTGGATTTTGGCAAGATCTGATAGATCCATTAAGTTACCATGTGTTGCTCTGGATTTTACCTTTATGTTCAATTCATTACAACACTCTTTTGCCCAGTCTAGATTGATTAGATTCGGTTCTAGCTCATAATGCACTGCGTCTCCATAGCCGAATTCGAAGTCAATCTAGATTGCCACGTGTTGCGGGTCCAAGCTCGTTGGTCTTGTGTAGATCTTGACAGAACCGGGCATCATGCGGTGGATGCAGGTTTTTGGGTCGTCTTAGAGCTAATCATCCGGTGGATTAGAATTCGATTCGATCTGATAGACCTATCATCATCAACGAAGCATGTTCCTTCTTCATGGAACCCGATTCGGCTATATAGCTGTATTCGGCAGTATCGACATGAGTGAAACATGCTCACGGTTTTGTTTTAAACAAAGAATGCTTTTAGCCTTCCACGTTTAGAGTCGTATCATGCGGTGGATTGATCTATTCTTGGTTGGTGGTGTGATTCCAAGCAAGTCGTATCATGCGGTGGATTAACTTGCTTGTCTCATACTCGACGGGTTGAAAAGTACCTAGACATGCGGTAGACTAGTGCTTTTAATCTATGCATTCTTGTTTATTACGAAATTATGGTCATGTTTTCGCCCTTTTATGTATTTATCATGCTCTGTTCCTCGTTAATCGGTTATGAATATGTGTTACAATGTCTATTCAGTCAAATACCGATCTTTCGTCATGCTTACGTCACGCATTCGGCAGTGCGCTTCCTGCATGCTTTGCCGATTGCCGAATGATGCTTTAACTGCTTACGTCACGCATTCGGCAGTGCGCTTCCTGCGTGCTTTGCCGATTGCCGCAAATATGGAACTGACTGGTATCACCCGGTACGTTCCAGGTGTTATCTAAAAATCTTTTCTCCCTTTGTCAGTTTCAGGAAAATTGACTGGCACGCTTTCGGATTCAAACGCTCGGGCCACGTGTAAAGCTAGCTAATTCGGCTTGCTGTGTGCTTGGCGTGAAGTGCGGATTTTACGTCAACACACTTTTTGGCACGCCCAGTGGGACACAATAAGCTTCGAAGATGCCTGAATTAAAAGACATTCTGGATGTCACTTTCGAAGAATTATCTGATGAACATCAACAAATGGTGAAGACTGCTGCAGATCAGTTCATCAAAAAATGCTTGCTGTCTTTTGCTAAGAACAGGAGTGGTGCACCGTTTCTCAAGTCAGATCTGCCAAGAGTTCTTTTGCCGGGACAATCTGATCTTACTGAAGATGAAGAAAGGGAGAAGTTCTCTAGCTTGCTGTACAAGGCTTTAGGAGAAACAATGACCAATCATAATGCTGCATTCCTGAACAGTTTTCGGCTCATATTGGTCAGCATCTTTGGTCAACACGTAGATAAACCTTTTGAGCAAGCGCATGGACAACTTGGTGGACCAACATATTTCAATATTCAAGCATCGGTCCCAAAACGTCATGGTAAAGGTATTGAAGAAACTGAAGTTTCTGGAACCAAAGACGCGAGTGGACAGCCGATTCAACAAGAGCTTCAGCACGCATTGCCGAAACCTCGTACATATGGTGATATGGCATTTGGCACCACGGGAAATCCACCCGCTTCTGCTTACAAAATATCCCCTCTGAACAACAGGCTACAAAGTGATGTGTATGGAAACGGATATTCAGAGTTCATGGATTACAATACTATTGATGCTCTCCCGAATCCCGGGTATGTTGGTACTACAGGGATGCCTGCTGGAAGACCAGGGAATCAAGATACCAATATTGACCTCATGGTTCAAAAGATGACCGATGTATTGCAAAATCAATTCGGTCTGAAGCCTAAAAATCAGGGGTACATGTACTCGTCTCCTTTCCCAGAATGGTACCAAAGGGTATCATTGCCGAATAGAGTCAAGGTGCCTACAGAGTTTACTAAGTTCTTAGGACAAGACGATACTAGCACTGTGGAACATATAGCTCGATATCTGATGCAGCTTGGAGAAGCTTCAGCAGATGAGGCTTTCAGAATCAGATACTTTCCTTTGTCACTGACGGGTCCAGCTTTTACATGGTTTGCTTCTTTGCCTGCTCAGTCAATTTGTACTTGGAAAGACCTGGAGCAGAAATTCCATGCTCATTACTACATTGGCAGTACCGAGAAAAAGTTGGTTGATTTGACCAGCTTAAGGCAGAGGAATAATGAGACACCTACGGAGTTCCTCAGGAGATTTAGGGAAACAAAGAGCATGTGCTTTTCTCTGAACGTACCTGATGACCAGCTAGCTGGTATGGCTGTAGCTGGTATGCTGCCTGCCATTCGGGAAAAGCTATTCGGAATGGAGTTCGATGATCTGGGCCAGTTGTCACACAGATTGGCCTTAATGAGTAACCAGGCATATGGTTTCAAGAAAGATGCCAGATTTGCTAAACATAATGATGTAGCTGACATCTATAACCAATTCCTTGAAAGAGCAGATCAAGGAGATGAGTATGAAGACAGCGAGGAGATAGCCGCAGCAGAGATAGTGTGGGGTAAAGAACCAGTCATGGTGAATCAGAGGTGGATTAAACAGAATAAGGGCACCTATGATTTTGATGTAACTAAGGCAGATAAATTGTTTGACTATCTTGTAAAAGAAGGCCGGATCAAGCTACCAGAGGGGCATTCTATGCTTCGGCCTGATGGAGTGAAAGATAAAAGGTACTGTGGATTCCATGATAGAAATTCTCATTCCATCAATGAATGCAGGGTTTTTAGAGTGAGGATTCAGAAAGCTATCCAAGAAGGGCATCTGAAATTCGACAATAAGATGAAGTTGGACAATAACCCGTTTCCTCAGAACATGATTGGGTTCTCAATCAATATGGTGAATGTTGCCGAATCTGGAGAAAAGGGAAAGATGAGAGTCCTGACGTCGAAAGAAGCGAACCAGAATGGCTCAGTCGATCCTAATCGGCAAATCACGATCGAACAGATTCGCGAGGAAAAGCCTCGCTTCCCGAATAGTCGATTTGAAATTGGGAAATCTTCTAAACCCAGAGTCACATCGCGCATTCTCCTCAATAAGTGGCAGCGTCAGCAAGAAAAAGAGCACTACCAGAGACGTGAGTACGAGGAGGAGAAGAGGAGGTGCGAAGAAAAAAGGTATGAGGAAGAACAAGAGGAATATGTCCGAGAACAAGAACGTGCACATTGGGATTGTGTCTTCTTCAGACACTGTTGGAACGAGGGTTTAAAGCTGCCTACATGGAATAACTGTCCTGAATGCAATAATGGATATGTCGAACATAGGCAAAATGTTGCCAGTCGCCGATCCGTCCACGAAAGAATTGGAAGGGTACATCCTAGTGATGATCGGCGTTTAAAAATATATAAGAATGATGATCAACCAAGGAAAAGACGTGCTTATCATAGATGGATTGATCATGAAAAAGAAGGTCGTGAGTATGTCTGGCAGAAAGGACAGTGGTGTCCACCTGGTTTAAGAAAGAGCCAGAAGAGAAGAGTCCAACGCCTGAGGAATCAAGAGTTGAAGCGAGCAGGAACCAGGATGAGATCGATATGGCGTCCAAAAGAGAAACCTGACGAATCGGGTCATTCGGCTCCTACATGCATGGTATGTTTCTTGCCGAATGAATTTATGGCTCCAGATAATCAAATTGTACAGAGGAGATATTGTCAGAAGTGGATGAAGCCGAGCAATGTGGGTTAATGGCACAATTGGTATTGAATAAGCAAGCTATTTTCGAGAAGCCAGTCCAGAATCGGCACATGAAACCACTGTACTTAAGAGGATATGTCAACGGAAAGCCACTAACGAAGATGTTTGTTGATGGTGGAGCTGCTGTTAATGTGATGCCATACAATACATTCAGGAAACTTGGCATGAGCCCTGGAGATTTAACGCCGACAAGCATAGTTTTGAATGATTTTGCTGGAAATCCTTCGGACACCAAAGGATGTGTACATGTAGATCTGATGATTGGATCTAAGATTCTGCTTACAACCTTCTTTGTTATTGAAGGCAAAGGGGCATACAGCTTGCTACTTGGAAGGGATTGGATCCATGCGAATTGCTGTATACCGTCTACTATGCATCAGCAGCTTATTCAGTGGATAGATGATGAAGTGGAAATTGTCCCAGCAGATGATTCAATTAGCGTGGCTAATGTGGAACCAGCCTTCTGGGAATATCAAGGCATAGATTGCTTCTCAGGTAAGGACTGGGGAGAGGGTCCTGTTGAGCCAGTCAGCAGTGATCAACAGCCGATCGAAGCAGTCGGCTCTTTTAGTAATTTTTAATGGATAATCCAATCGATGGGACTGATGGGAAGCTAGGACGTGGATTTGTGTCGGCTGATAAATTAGAAGAAGTAGACATTGGAGATGGTGACAGACCAAGGCCGATATTCATCAGTGCTAGCTTGGATTCAGTTTTCAGAGAAAAGTTGATTGAGTTGTTAAAAGAATACAAAGATTGCTTTGCTTGGGATTATTCGGAGATGCCTGGTTTAGATCGTTCCATTGTTGAGCATCGATTGCCGATCAAGCCTGGTTATAAACCTTACAAGCAACCACCCCGGAAAATCTACAAAGATGAAGTGTTGACCGATGTGAAGAAAGAAGTGGAGAGATTGATAGCAGCAAATTTTATTCGACCATGCAGATATGCAGAATGGATCTCTAATATTGTTCCTGTGTATAAGAAAAATGGGAAGATGAGAGTTTGCATAGACTTTAGAGATCTGAACAGAGCTACACCCATGGATGGATATCCAATGCCTATTGCTGACTCGTTGGTTGATGCTGCTGCTGGATATAAAGTGATTAGTTTCATGGATGGTAATGCAGGGTACAATCAAATTTTTATGGCATTGGAAGATATAGCGAAAACAGCTTTCAGATGTCCAGGACATATAGGATTGTTTGAATGGGTTGTCATGACGTTTGGTTTGAAGAATGCTGGTGCAACTTATCAGAGAGCCATGAATTATATTTTTCATGAGTTGATCGGCAAGATTGTGGAGATATATATTGATGATGTTGTGATTAAGTCATTGGATCATGAAGCACATTTGGCCGACATAAGGAAAACTCTAGAGTGCACTAGGAAACATGGGCTCAAGATGAACCCGAATAAATGTGCTTTTGGAGTTTCGGCAGGAGAATTTCTGGGATTTCTGGTGCATGAAGGAGGAATAGGAGTTGGCAAAAAAAGTATGAAAACCATTAATGAAGTTGTTCCTCCAACTAATCTTAAGGAATTACAGTCATTACTTGGCAAGATTAATTTCGTGAGAAGATTCATATCAAACTTATCACAAAAGGTGTTGCCTTTCTCTTCACTGCTAAAAGTCAAGAAGGATCAGAAATTTGTATGGGGTGACGAACAACAAAAGGCTTTTGATGAGATCAAGGAATACATGAAAGAACCACCAGTATTGGTACCTCCACAGCTAAACAAGCCTTTTAAGTTGTACGTGGCGGCCGATGCCCAAACTATTGGATCGGCCCTCATACAAGAATTTGAGGGAAAGGAAAGGGTAGTTGCATACCTTAGTCGGAAATTGCTTGATCCCGAGACGAGGTATTCGGCTACCGAAAAACTTTGTTTATGTGTTTATTATTCCTGTACAAAATTTCGGCACTATTTGCTACATGCCGAATGCATTGTGTATTCAAAATTTGATGTGATAAAGCACATGTTGTCTATGCCAATTTTGAACGGAAGGATTGGCAAATGGATTTTAGCTTTGTCTGAATTTGAGTTAAGGTTTGAATCGGCAAAAGCTGTTAAAGGGCAGATTATTGCTGACTTCATTACTGAACATCGTGATTCATCGACTAATTTGCTTGAAATTACTCCTTGGGTATTATTCTTTGATGGATCTTCATGTGACAAAGGTGGTGGAGTAGGTATTTTGTTAGTTTCACCAAGAGGAGAGGTATTTGAATTTGCTATTCCTATTCAACCTACTGTCACTAATAATCAAGCCGAGTATGAAGCGTTGCTCAGAGGACTTCGATACTTGAGAGAAGCAAAGGCCATTGCAGTTGAAATTTTTGGAGATTCAGAATTAGTCGTAAGGCAACTAAATGGCGAATATGAGTGCAGAAACGATATCTTAAGGAATTACTATGAGGAATGCAAGCAAATCTTAAAGGAGTTTCAGTCAGTAATTCTACGGCATATTCCTAGGAAAGACAATGAAGAGGCAAACAGATTAGCTCAAAGTGCTTCAGGTTATAGAGAGCTTCAAGAAGTTTTTGCTAATGATGTATATGCTTTCGGGAGTAATCTAGCGGAAGATGATTGGAGAAAAGAAATTGTTGATTATTTGGAGAATCCATCCCGAAAGGTTTCTAGAAAGCTCAGGTATAAAGCTTTAAAGTTTGTTCTTCTTGATGATAATTTATATTATAAATCCTTGGATGGGGTGCTGTTACATTGCTTAAATCAAGAAGAAGCAAAAAGGCTGATAAGTGAAGTGCATGATGGGCTGTGTGGAGCACATCAATCGGCTTACCGAATGAAATGGGTTATTAGGAGAACTGGGTACTATTGGCCCACAATGCTAGAAGACTGCTTCGAATATTACAAGGGATGCCAAGATTGCCAGAGATTTGGAAACATTCAAAGAGTTCCAGCATCGGTCCTGAATCCTATTATCAAGCCATGGCCATTCAGAGGATGGGAAATAGATTTGATTGGCCAAATAAATCCTCCATCTAGCAAGGGGCATAAGTTTGTGCTTTTAGCAACCGATTATTTTACTAAGTGGGTTGAGGCGATTCCATTAAAGAAGGTGACATCAGAGAATATGGTTGAATTTGTTAAAGAACATATCATTTACAGATTTGGAATTCCTCAAACAATCACCACAGATCAAGGAACTCAGTTTACATCTTCAGAGTTCAGAAATTTTGCTGAAAGTATGGGCATCAAATTGTTGAATTCTTCTCCTTATTATGCCCAAGCTAATGGTCAGGCAGAGGCTTCTAACAAGATTATGATTAAAATTATACAGAAGAAGATTGATCAGAAGCCAAGAAAGTGGCATTCGGTACTCAGTGAGGCTTTATGGGCTTACCGAATGGCTCCACATGGGGCTACACAGACGTCTCCTTATGAATTGGTATATGGACATCATGCTATCTTGCCATGGGAGATGCAGTCAGACTCAAGGAGAATAAAGTTGCAAAAAGATTTAAGTTCTAAAGATTATAATGATTTAATGATGGACGAATTAGAAGATTTGCATATGATTCGTCTCAGGGCCTTGGAAAATGTTGAGAAAAATAAAATGCAAGTTGCTAAATATTACAACAAGAAGGTGAAAGTCAAGCAATTTGCAGAAGGAGATTTGATTTGGAAAGCAATATTGCCGATTGGAACTAAATACAGTGCATTCGGTAAGTGGTCTCCAAACTGGGAAGGTCCTTTCAGAGTGGTCAGATGCGTGCCTGGAAATGCATATATTCTGAAAACTTTACTAGGAGAGGAGTTTACTGCTGCTATCAATGGGAGATACTTGAAGAAATATTATCCTAGTGTTGAGATTGATCGCTGATTGAAATATTTAATGTCAGAACGACTGAAACAGCCGGTATTCGGGAAGGAGCCGTCTTCAGAACAAAAATATTGACAGAAGAAGAAATGGCCAATACCAGAATGTATTGCCCTTAGTACAAATATTTTGCATCATGAGTTTGACCAAGTTATCACAAAAAAGACTGCAAAAGATAAGTTTTATTGCCGAAATTCCATAATCCCTAGTACAAACT
The DNA here is from genome assembly GCA_033239725.1 of Echinochloa phyllopogon. Taxonomy (NCBI): domain Eukaryota; kingdom Viridiplantae; phylum Streptophyta; class Magnoliopsida; order Poales; family Poaceae; genus Echinochloa; species Echinochloa phyllopogon. The sequence goes on from BTCW01000016.1 coordinate 21,410,775, forward strand.
AATGGAACAACCTGTTCAGAACAGACTGGGGATGAATGGAATCGGCAATGGCGACGCCATGAGCATCAAGGCGATCTATGGAGGCCTCAATATCGTCGATCTCCTCCGGATTGCCATTGGCAAAGCCGGGCGGTAGCCTGGAATAGTCAGTGCCAGTGTGCGTCGACATGGCGACTAGGCCAGCGGCAGTGCCCAGACGGACGCCGTGTAAGGCCACCTCATCGATACGGCCTGCCACTGCACCGAGGCGAGCTTCTGGTGTGTCCCCAGGAGCATTCACCTTGTTTGCCAAAGACTCAACCAATGTCTTCAGCTGATCAAGTTCGGCGTCGCGATCTGTAGGATTACGAAGCAACGGCGGGTTAGTCCAAGGTCAGATTGAAGTTAAGCGAACCGCAGAAGTTACCGTCGATGGTCTCGAGCAGCTGCTTGCGCTGGTGTTGCCACTCTAGATCTGCGATCCCGGCTTGTTTGGAGATGACCTCCAGCTCATGCCGAGTGTCGTCACGTTCCTGCTTGAATCGGCGGGCATCGCTATCTGAGTAGGGCAGATCCCAGTTGGGCCTGGGGGATCGGCTAGATGACTCCGAAGAATCACCCGCTGCAGCCGGAGCCGCAGTCGAGGCAGTAACGGGGTTCCATTGGATGAGCCTGAAAGCACGAAGAAAGTTGAGAATAAGGCAAAATCTGGAGGAAAGGATAAGGAGAGGCAGACAGTCATCACCTCCGACGAGCACTGGCGCGGCTCCCTTCAGCTTCATCGACGGCCGGGCGTCTTCCGCTGTTGTTGGTCATTGGGGTTTTCTGGAGATTACTGTGCTCGAAGAAGAGGGGGCTCAGGCTAGCAGAAAGCTTGGAAGACGGAGGATTTGATAAAAGATTAGGAGCGCTCAAGGTTCTTATTTATGGAACTAACAAAGAGATCGTGGCCGAAGATTGTGATGCATATCCCAAGGAGTTCGGAAGGTGGAAAGGATTTTCCAACCGATCGATTTCCATGTCGTTTGGGATTCTTACCGAGTCGTATTCAGTTTTGACTGAATGAGATTCGGCTATGTCGTGTTTGAAGCGTTTTCGGGTCTGACACTGTTATAGCCAGCTTTGCCGAATGAGTTATCCACAATGGAGAAAAACAGAGTTAAGAAATGACAAAGTTGCAGGATTGATAGAGCATTCGGTTATTAATTATTTGTCACAATTACAAGCCCAAGTACTTTGAGATTACATTTTTAGCATCTGATATCATATTGCTAATGCTCTCTAATAAGTTTTTGTCAGCTTCTTGGGTTTTAGCCAGAGCAGCAAGCTTTGCCTTGAGTTGTTTTTCTTCGTTCAGAGCTGCTGAAGCTTCCTTTCGCATCTTCTCTGTTAATTTGGGAAGCTCAACTATCTTCTTCTCATCAGCTTCAATTTCGGCCGATAGATCTCTCAATTCGGCTTCAAGTGCAGCTTTTCTGACCTTCTTCTTTTCAAGTTCAGATTCCAATTTGGTCAGTAATTCTTTGCTGTTCTGAGCTTGAATATGCAGGTCTTTCACAGATTGTTTGGCTGTGGATCTCCTCTGTTCCAGAGCTGGTTGAGAAGATTGGTTTTTTAGAGCCTGCTTTACTGTGGCGTATTGTTGATCCAAATGAGAAACTGGTTCCAAAGAAGTTTTGATATCATCAGGGAGTTCTTGGTCAATGGATTCCAGTACATCCCTTAAGAGATCAGCATCTTTGACTTGATCTTGAATACTCTTGTGCAGCAAAGCAAGGATATCTTTCAGCTTTGTTTGATTTTCTTCTGACAGAGTTTGGCCAGAAGATGTTTCTTCCCCTTGTTCGGCAACCAAGTCGTCCACAGCAAAAGAATAGCTGGATGATGAAATGGATTTCTCCTGAAAGAAAGTCTTGCCGAATTAGTAATAATCCGCTGAGTAAAAGGGTAGAGAAAGTTGAATGATTTTGTTTACCTCGTTCCTGACTTCCTGAATGGGGGAAGGAAGCCTCTCAGGCTCAATGGAAAGATTCTGTGTATCTTGCTGAGGAGAAGCTGGAAGATTTCTTGGTGAAGATAATGCTTCTGATTGAGGAAGAAGTTACAAAGCTAAAGATGAATCGTGATGAGAAGAAGGGCTCTCCAAGATTGGATCCATTGAGGATTGTTCTGCAGTTAACAAAGAATGAGTGCCGATGAAAAAGAAGTTGAGAGGATAAAGTGGTAGAATTTTACCAGTCAATGAAGCATCGGCAAGATCTGTACTGATTGATAGTTGCTGTTCTCTGACCTGAAACCAAGAAGGGATAAAGCTGAGCGAAATACCAATGACATTATGGTCAAAAGAAGAAGGCTATGACCTTAATAACTTTTTTGCTGCTTGTTCTTTTCTTCTTTACAACTAAGGGGGCAGTTAAAGAAAGGGTTTTCCTCTTGACAGATGATGGTCTAGTAAGTATTGGATCTAGAGAAGCCTGTCTAGCCCTCAGTTGAGCCAAGGTAGGAGATTGGTGCCCCAAAGCAGATATTGGGCCTGCAGCTTTGTACAAGATCGCCCTGGCAAGAGGGGCAGGTGTTATATCCTGCAAGATGACAGAATAAGAATCAATCGAGGTTGATATTATTGAGACAGATGAAGGGATAAGCGTATTACCTCTGAAGTTGGCTGATAATCAGGCATTAACTCGAAGCAGAAGGGATGGATTGGCATGTTGAAGATATGATCATGGAGTTCTTGCCACCAGAGAGTGAAAGAAGGATGGGCAGATATTATTGGCACAAAAGGATCAGGTGCATAGATAGTTCCGCAGCATTTATAAGTAAAAATCCTTCTTGTCTCTGTGGAATCCTTGACAATCTCCCTAGGCTTGAGAAATTCGTGAAGAAATAGCCTGGGGGGCACTTGGCCACATCCCAACTGTCTAGCCATCATATTTGGCTGATAATATTCGTAAGTGCTTTGAACCAGCCTTCCTCCACAGAATTCGGCTGGCAGGATGCAGGGCTGGATGAAAGCATTGAAAATCGCTATAGATTGTACATCAGTGCATCCAGTTTCAAAGCTGAATTCGCAAGGGAGAGTGAGGTTATCGTTGTCCAGAAATGGGAACCAAAGAGGATGAGCAAAGCCTTTGAAGAAGAGCTCAAACAGTTCACCGATGTTCTTATTGATAGATACAGTGGAGGCAGCTTCTCCATATGTTTGACAACCTTTGGTTCTCCGGGTTTCTCCTTCTTTGTAATTGATTGAAGGAAAATCTCGGCTGTTGAGATCAATAGCGACGATTTGATGCATGTACAACTGCAGCCACATTTGGACAAACCACCAAGGACCATTGACACAGGGGATTTTCTTGCTGGTATGCATCAGGTGGGTGGTTTGATTGAGCATATGGTAGACACTTCCCAGGAGGTATTTCCCAAGTGGAATGAGTTTTCCGGCAGCCAGCTCTTCAGCCATCACGATATGATTCAGGGTTGGCTCATTGGCTTTGCCACAGAAGACTGATCTGCATAGCCACATGTTCAGGAAGGCTCTATATTCGACATCGGTCAGAGGACCATCAGACATATGGTTTTGGATGTATCTCTTGTATCCAACCCCTGTTTTTACTCCTGTCTGCTTGGAGGAACCTTTATGGTCATATGGATATACAGTTCCTGTAACGTTCAGGCCGGTCATCATGTAGACATCGGCCAAAGTCGGAGACATTGGGCCATGACCGAAGAGAAAAGCATTTGCGCCATTGGACCAAAAATGACAAGCTGCAATCAGAAGGTTCTCGTTCTTTGGTGTTTCGGCTAGTGACAGCTCCAGGCAATGAGAAATACGCAGATGGTCCCAGTTCTGTGTTTGGGGGCTTTTGTCATCAGATATCCTTTTGTACCAATTTCTCCAACCGGCAATTGGGGGCAAAGGCCAGTTCTTGAAGGCGTCTTGCCACTCATGAGGTTTTGTCAATGAAATCTTGAAAGGAACCCTCTGAGATTCAGCCGTGATGAGTTCGGAAGGATCTGAATTCCCTACAGGGCCGAGGAAGTAGGATGGAGCTTTTTCCTCAACGGGGATAAGGATTTCGGTGGCTAGTGCCTATCAAGAATGGAAAAAGATGAGAGGAAATTTAAAATGCAAATCGAAAGAAGAATACCGAATGTGCTTGAGGGGATTGAAGTTTACCTGGAGGGCAAAATCTTGGTCCGCCATTTGAAGATTGAATCTTGGAAGTCGATAACCTAGGGTTCGGATCTGGATGAGAGCTCTAAAGATTCAAAAGGAGAAGCGGGTGTCGAGCAGAACTAACTTGGGAATGTTGAGTGCTTCTGGTCAATTCCGAGATAAAATTATCTTTTATCCCGAAATTGAAGGGGCATGTGTTGACACCAAAAAATTGGCACCAGGAAGAGGCTGACATGTGGGCCGGATTCGTTGAAAAAATATCATTCGGCAAAGGAGTTTTTTCCTAGAGCATTCGGTAAAGACGTTCTGCGGTCGGGAATGCATCGTCATTCGGCAAGAGAACTGTTTCGCAAAAGGCATTCGGGAGCGCGTGATGACGTGGATCAAGCATAAGGAAAAGGCTGGTTTAACTTGGAATGCACGACGGATACGGTGCCCCGGCGTTTATCTTTTTTAGGAAATAAATAATGTAATCGTAATCGATTAGGAGTCGTGTCAAAACCTGGGTATAAATATAAACCCGTGGTAATTGTATATATCAATCAATCAATCATACAACAAACCGGCCCCGTGCCAACTTCGAGTCCTTTAGTCGAGTCGTCGAGTTCTTCGAGAGGAATCATCGATCCGTCGACCTCCGTAAGTACCGGCAACCCTGCACCATGCCTAGTATCATGCGGTGGATTTAGGCTTTGGTTCAGGAAGGTTCCATTGTTAGATCATGAGCCATGCGGTGGGCTAAGTTTTAGCTTGGAACAAGTTATCGGTTCTGTTGGATTTTGGCAAGATCTGATAGATCCATTAAGTTACCATGTGTTGCTCTGGATTTTACCTTTATGTTCAATTCATTACAACACTCTTTTGCCCAGTCTAGATTGATTAGATTCGGTTCTAGCTCATAATGCACTGCGTCTCCATAGCCGAATTCGAAGTCAATCTAGATTGCCACGTGTTGCGGGTCCAAGCTCGTTGGTCTTGTGTAGATCTTGACAGAACCGGGCATCATGCGGTGGATGCAGGTTTTTGGGTCGTCTTAGAGCTAATCATCCGGTGGATTAGAATTCGATTCGATCTGATAGACCTATCATCATCAACGAAGCATGTTCCTTCTTCATGGAACCCGATTCGGCTATATAGCTGTATTCGGCAGTATCGACATGAGTGAAACATGCTCACGGTTTTGTTTTAAACAAAGAATGCTTTTAGCCTTCCACGTTTAGAGTCGTATCATGCGGTGGATTGATCTATTCTTGGTTGGTGGTGTGATTCCAAGCAAGTCGTATCATGCGGTGGATTAACTTGCTTGTCTCATACTCGACGGGTTGAAAAGTACCTAGACATGCGGTAGACTAGTGCTTTTAATCTATGCATTCTTGTTTATTACGAAATTATGGTCATGTTTTCGCCCTTTTATGTATTTATCATGCTCTGTTCCTCGTTAATCGGTTATGAATATGTGTTACAATGTCTATTCAGTCAAATACCGATCTTTCGTCATGCTTACGTCACGCATTCGGCAGTGCGCTTCCTGCGTGCTTTGCCGATTGCCGAATGATGCTTTAACTGCTTACGTCACGCATTCGGCAGTGCGCTTCCTGCGTGCTTTGCCGATTGCCGCAAATATGAAACTGACTGGTATCACCCGGTACGTTCCAGGTGTTATCTAAAAATCTTTTCTCCCTTTGTCAGTTTCAGGAAAATTGACTGGCACGCTTTCGGATTCAAACGCTCGGGCCACGTGTAAAGCTAGCTAATTCGGCTTGCTGTGTGCTTGGCGTGAAGTGCGGATTTTACGTCAACACACTTTTTGGCACGCCCAGTGGGACACAATAAGCTTCGAAGATGCCTGAATTAAAAGACATTCTGGATGTCACTTTCGAAGAATTATCTGATGAACATCAACAAATGGTGAAGACTGCTGCAGATCAGTTCATCAAAAAATGCTTGCTGTCTTTTGCTAAGAACAGGAGTGGTGCACCGTTTCTCAAGTCAGATCTGCCAAGAGTTCTTTTGCCGGGACAATCTGATCTTACTGAAGATGAAGAAAGGGAGAAGTTCTCTAGCTTGCTGTACAAGGCTTTAGGAGAAACAATGACCAATCATAATGCTGCATTCCTGAACAGTTTTCGGCTCATACTGGTCAGCATCTTTGGTCAACACGTAGATAAACCTTTTGAGCAAGCGCATGGACAACTTGGTGGACCAACATATTTCAATATTCAAGCATCGGTCCCAAAACGTCATGGTAAAGGTATTGAAGAAACTGAAGTTTCTGGAACCAAAGACGCGAGTGGACAGCCGATTCAACAAGAGCTTCAGCACGCATTGCCGAAACCTCGTACATATGGTGATATGGCATTTGGCACCACGGGAAATCCACCCGCTTCTGCTTACAAAATATCCCCTCTGAACAACAGGCTACAAAGGGATGTGTATGGAAACGGATATTCAGAGTTCATGGATTACAATACTATTGATGCTCTCCCGAATCCCGGGTATGTTGGTACTACAGGGATGCCTGCTGGAAGACCAGGGAATCAAGATACCAATATTGACCTCATGGTTCAAAAGATGACCGATGTATTGCAAAATCAATTCGGTCTGAAGCCTAAAAATCAGGGGTACATGTACTCGTCTCCTTTCCCAGAATGGTACCAAAGGGTATCATTGCCGAATAGAGTCAAGGTGCCTACAGAGTTTACTAAGTTCTCAGGACAAGACGATACTAGCACTGTGGAACATATAGCTCGATATCTGATGCAGCTTGGAGAAGCTTCAGCAGATGAGGCTTTCAGAATCAGATACTTTCCTTTGTCACTGACGGGTCCAGCTTTTACATGGTTTGCTTCTTTGCCTGCTCAGTCAATTTGTACTTGGAAAGACCTGGAGCAGAAATTCCATGCTCATTACTACATTGGCAGTACCGAGAAAAAGTTGGTTGATTTGACCAGCTTAAGGCAGAGGAATAATGAGACACCTACGGAGTTCCTCAGGAGATTTAGGGAAACAAAGAGCATGTGCTTTTCTCTGAACGTACCTGATGACCAGCTAGCTGGTATGGCTGTAGCTGGTATGCTGCCTGCCATTCGGGAAAAGCTATTCGGAATGGAGTTCGATGATCTGGGCCAGTTGTCACACAGATTGGCCTTAATGAGTAACCAGGCATATGGTTTCAAGAAAGATGCCAGATTTGCTAAACATAATGATGTAGCTGACATCTATAACCAATTCCTTGAAAGAGCAGATCAAGGAGATGAGTATGAAGACAGCGAGGAGATAGCCGCAGCAGAGATAGTGTGGGGTAAAGAACCAGTCATGGTGAATCAGAGGTGGATTAAACAGAATAAGGGCACCTATGATTTTGATGTAACTAAGGCAGATAAATTGTTTGACTATCTTGTAAAAGAAGGCCGGATCAAGCTACCAGAGGGGCATTCTATGCTTCGGCCTGATGGAGTGAAAGATAAAAGGTACTGTGGATTCCATGATAGAAATTCTCATTCCATCAATGAATGCAGGGTTTTTAGAGTGAGGATTCAGAAAGCTATCCAAGAAGGGCATCTGAAATTCGACAATAAGATGAAGTTGGACAATAACCCGTTTCCTCAGAACATGATTGGGTTCTCAATCAATATGGTGAATGTTGCCGAATCTGGAGAAAAGGGAAAGATGAGAGTCCTGACGTCGAAAGAAGCGAAGCAGAATGGCTCAGTCGATCCTAATCGGCAAATCACGATCGAACAGATTCGCGAGGAAAAGCCTCGCTTCCCGAATAGTCGATTTGAAATTGGGAAATCTTCTAAACCCAGAGTCACATCGCGCATTCTCCTCAATAAGTGGCAGCGTCAGCAAGAAAAAGAGCACTACCAGAGACGTGAGTACGAGGAGGAGAAGAGGAGGTGCGAAGAAAAAAGGTATGAGGAAGAACAAGAGGAATATGTCCGAGAACAAGAACGTGCACATTGGGATTGTGTCTTCTTCAGATACTGTTGGAACGAGGGTTTAAAGCTGCCTACATGGAATAACTGTCCTGAATGCAATAATGGATATGTCGAACATAGGCAAAATGTTGCCAGTCGCCGATCCGTCCACGAAAGAATTGGAAGGGTACATCCTAGTGATGATCGGCGTTTAAAAATATATAAGAATGATGATCAACCAAGGAAAAGACGTGCTGATCATAGATGGATTGATCATGAAAAAGAAGGTCGTGAGTATGTCTGGCAGAAAGGACAGTGGTGTCCACCTGGTTTAAGAAAGAGCCAGAAGAGAAGAGTCCAACGCCTGAGGAATCAAGAGTTGAAGCGAGCAGGAACCAGGATGAGATCGATATGGCGTCCAAAAGACAAACCTGACGAATCGGGTCATTCGGCTCCTACATGCATGGTATGTTTCTTGCCGAATGAATTTATGGCTCCAGATAATCAAATTGTACAGGAGGAGATATTGTCAGAAGTGGATGAAGCCGAGCAATGTGGGTTAATGGCACAATTGGTATTGAATAAGCAAGCTATTTTCGAGAAGCCAGTCCAGAATCGGCACATGAAACCACTGTACTTAAGAGGATATGTCAACGGAAAGCCACTAACGAAGATGTTTGTTGATGGTGGAGCTGCTGTTAATGTGATGCCATACAATACATTCAGGAAACTTGGCATGAGCCCTGGAGATTTAACGCCGACAAGCATAGTTTTGAATGATTTTGCTGGAAATCCTTCGGACACCAAAGGATGTGTACATGTAGATCTGATGATTGGATCTAAGATTCTGCTTACAACCTTCTTTGTTATTGAAGGCAAAGGGGCATACAGCTTGCTACTTGGAAGGGATTGGATCCATGCGAATTGCTGTATACCGTCTACTATGCATCAGCAGCTTATTCAGTGGATAGATGATGAAGTGGAAATTGTCCCAGCAGATGATTCAATTAGCGTGGCTAATGTGGAACTAGCCTTCTGGGAATATCAAGGCATAGATTGCTTCTCAGGTAAGGACTGGGGAGAGGGTCCTGTTGAGCCAGTCAGCAGTGATCAACAGCCGATCGAAGCAGTCGGCTCTTTTAGTAATTTTTAATGGATAATCCAATCGATGGGACTGATGGGAAGCTAGGACGTGGATTTGTGTCGGCTGATAAATTAGAAGAAGTAGACATTGGAGATGGTGACAGACCAAGGCCGATATTTATCAGTGCTAGCTTGGATTCAGTTTTCAGAGAAAAGTTGATTGAGTTGTTAAAAGAATACAAAGATTGCTTTGCTTGGGATTATTCGGAGATGCCTGGTTTAGATCGTTCCATTGTTGAGCATCGATTGCCGATCAAGCCTGGTTATAAACCTTACAAGCAACCACCCCGGAAAATCTACAAAGATGAAGTGTTGACCGATGTGAAGAAAGAAGTGGAGAGATTGATAGCAGCAAATTTTATTCGACCATGCAGATATGCAGAATGGATCTCTAATATTGTTCCTGTGTATAAGAAAAATGGGAAGATGAGAGTTTGCATAGACTTTAGAGATCTGAACAGAGCTACACCCATGGATGGATATCCAATGCCTATTGCTGACTCGTTGGTTGATGCTGCTGCTGGATATAAAGTGATTAGTTTCATGGATGGTAATGCAGGGTACAATCAAATTTTTATGGCATTGGAAGATATAGCGAAAACAGCTTTCAGATGTCCAGGACATATAGGATTGTTTGAATGGGTTGTCATGACGTTTGGTTTGAAGAATGCTGGTGCAACTTATCAGAGAGCCATGAATTATATTTTTCATGAGTTGATCGGCAAGATTGTGGAGATATATATTGATGATGTTGTGATTAAGTCATTGGATCATGAAGCACATTTGGCCGACATAAGGAAAACTCTAGAGTGCACTAGGAAACATGGGCTCAAGATGAACCCGAATAAATGTGCTTTTGGAGTTTCGGCAGGAGAATTTCTGGGATTTCTGGTGCATGAAGGAGGAATAGGAGTTGGCAAAAAAAGTATGAAAACCATTAATGAAGTTGTTCCTCCAACTAATCTTAAGGAATTACAGTCATTACTTGGCAAGATTAATTTCGTGAGAAGATTCATATCAAACTTATCACAAAAGGTGTTGCCTTTCTCTTCACTGCTAAAAGTCAAGAAGGATCAGAAATTTGTATGGGGTGACGAACAACAAAAGGCTTTTGATGAGATCAAGGAATACATGAAAGAACCACCAGTATTGGTACCTCCACAGCTAAACAAGCCTTTTAAGTTGTACGTGGCGGCCGATGCCCAAACTATTGGATCGGCCCTCATACAAGAATTTGAGGGAAAGGAAAGGGTAGTTGCATACCTTAGTCGGAAATTGCTTGATCCCGAGACGAGGTATTCGGCTACCGAAAAACTTTGTTTATGTGTTTATTATTCCTGTACAAAATTTCGGCACTATTTGCTACATGCCGAATGCATTGTGTATTCAAAATTTGATGTGATAAAGCACATGTTGTCTATGCCAATTTTGAACGGAAGGATTGGCAAATGGATTTTAGCTTTGTCTGAATTTGAGTTAAGGTTTGAATCGGCAAAAGCTGTTAAAGGGCAGATTATTGCTGACTTCATTACTGAACATCGTGATTCATCGACTAATTTGCTTGAAATTACTCCTTGGGTATTATTCTTTGATGGATCTTCATGTGACAAAGGTGGTGGAGTAGGTATTTTGTTAGTTTCACCAAGAGGAGAGGTATTTGAATTTGCTATTCCTATTCAACCTACTGTCACTAATAATCAAGCCGAGTATGAAGCGTTGCTCAGAGGACTTCGATACTTGAGAGAAGCAAAGGCCATTGCAGTTGAAATTTTTGGAGATTCAGAATTAGTCGTAAGGCAACTAAATGGCGAATATGAGTGCAGAAACGATATCTTAAGGAATTACTATGAGGAATGCAAGCAAATCTTAAAGGAGTTTCAGTCAGTAATTCTACGGCATATTCCTAGGAAAGACAATGAAGAGGCAAACAGATTAGCTCAAAGTGCTTCAGGTTATAGAGAGCTTCAAGAAGTTTTTGCTAATGATGTATATGCTTTCGGGAGTAATCTAGCGGAAGATGATTGGAGAAAAGAAATTGTTGATTATTTGGAGAATCCATCCCGAAAGGTTTCTAGAAAGCTCAGGTATAAAGCTTTAAAGTTTGTTCTTCTTGATGATAATTTATATTATAAATCCTTGGATGGGGTGCTGTTACATTGCTTAAATCAAGAAGAAGCAAAAAGGCTGATAAGTGAAGTGCATGATGGGCTGTGTGGAGCACATCAATCGGCTTACCGAATGAAATGGGTTATTAGGAGAACTGGGTACTATTGGCCCACAATGCTAGAAGACTGCTTCGAATATTACAAGGGATGCCAAGATTGCCAGAGATTTGGAAACATTCAAAGAGTTCCAGCATCGGTCCTGAATCCTATTATCAAGCCATGGCCATTCAGAGGATGGGGAATAGATTTGATTGGCCAAATAAATCCTCCATCTAGCAAGGGGCATAAGTTTGTGCTTTTAGCAACCGATTATTTTACTAAGTGGGTTGAGGCGATTCCATTAAAGAAGGTGACATCAGAGAATATGGTTGAATTTGTTAAAGAACATATCATTTACAGATTTGGAATTCCTCAAACAATCACCACAGATCAAGGAACTCAGTTTACATCTTCAGAGTTCAGAAATTTTGCTGAAAGTATGGGCATCAAATTGTTGAATTCTTCTCCTTATTATGCCCAAGCTAATGGTCAGGCAGAGGCTTCTAACAAGATTATGATTAAAATTATACAGAAGAAGATTGATCAGAAGCCAAGAAAGTGGCATTCGGTACTCAGTGAGGCTTTATGGGCTTACCGAATGGCTCCACATGGGGCTACACAGACGTCTCCTTATGAATTGGTATATGGACATCATGCTATCTTGCCATGGGAGATGCAGTCAGACTCAAGGAGAATAAAGTTGCAAAAAGATTTAAGTTCTAAAGATTATAATGATTTAATGATGGACGAATTAGAAGATTTGCATATGATTCGTCTCAGGGCCTTGGAAAATGTTGAGAAAAATAAAATGCAAGTTGCTAAATATTACAACAAGAAGGTGAAAGTCAAGCAATTTGCAGAAGGAGATTTGATTTGGAAAGCAATATTGCCGATTGGAACTAAATACAGTGCATTCGGTAAGTGGTCTCCAAACTGGGAAGGTCCTTTCAGAGTGGTCAGATGCGTGCCTGGAAATGCATATATTCTGAAAACTTTACTAGGAGAGGAGTTTACTGCTGCTATCAATGGGAGATACTTGAAGAAATATTATCCTAGTGTTGAGATTGATCGCTGATTGAAATATTTAATGTCAGAACGACTGAAACAGCCGGTATTCGGGAAGGAGCCGTCTTCAGAACAAAAATATTGACAGAAGAAGAAATGGCCAATACCAGAATGTATTGCCCTTAGTACAAATATTTTGCATCATGAGTTTGACCAAGTTATCACAAAAAAGACTGCAAAAGATAAGTTTTATTGCCGAAATTCCATAATCCCTAGTACAAACTAATGGAACAACCTGTTCAGAACAGACTGGGGATGAATGGAATCGGCAATGGCGACGCCATGAGCATCAAGGCGATCTATGGAGGCCTCAATATCGTCGATCTCCTCCGGATTGCCATTGGCAAAGCCGGGCGGTAGCCTGGAATAGTCAGTGCCAGTGTGCGTCGACATGGCGACTAGGCCTGCGGCAGTGCCCAGACGGACGCCGTGTAAGGCCACCTCATCGATACGGCCTGCCACTGCACCGAGGCGAGCTTCTGGCGTGTCCCCAGGAGCATTCACCTTGTTTGCCAAAGACTCAACCAATGTCTTCAGCTGATCAAGTTCGGCGTCGCGATCTGTAGGATTACGAAGCAACGGCGGGTTAGTCCAAGGTCAGATTGAAGTTAAGCGAACCGCAGAAGTTACCGTCGATGGTCTCGAGCAGCTGCTTGCACTGGTGTTGCCACTCTAGATCTGCGATCCCGGCTTGTTTGGAGATGACCTCCAGCTCATGCCGAGTGTCGTCACGTTCCTGCTTGAATCGGCGGGCATCGCTATCTGAGTAGGGCAGATCCCAGTTGGGCCTTGGGGATCGGCTAGATGACTCCGAAGAATCACCCGCTGCAGCCGGAGCCGCAGTCGAGGCAGTAACGGGGTTCCATTGGATGAGCCTGAAAGCACGAAGAAAGTTGAGAATAAGGCAAAATCTGGAGGAAAGGATAAGGAGAGGCAGACAGTCATCACCTCCGACGAGCACTGGCGCGGCTCCCTTCAGCTTCATCGACGGCCGGGCGTCTTCCGCTGTTGTTGGTCATTGGGGTTTTCTGGAGATTACTGTGCTCGAAGAAGAGGGGGCTCAGGCTAGCAGAAAGCTTGGAAGACGGAGGATTTGATAAAAGATTAGGAGCGCTCAAGGTTCTTATTTATGGAACTAACAAAGAGATCATGGCCGAAGATTGTGATGCATATCCCAAGGAGTTCGGAAGGTGGAAAGGATTTTCCAACCGATCGATTTCCATGTCGTTTGGGATTCTTACCGAGTCGTATTCAGTTTTGACTGAATGAGATTCGGCTATGTCGTGTTTGAAGCGTTTTCGGGTCTGACACTGTTATAGCTAGCTTTGCCGAATGAGTTATCCACAATGGAGAAAAACAGAGTTAAGAAATGACAAAGTTGCAGGATTGATAGAGCATTCGGTTATTAATTATTTGTCACAATTACAAGCCCAAGTACTTTGAGATTACATTTTTAGCATCTGATATCATATTGCTAATGCTCTCTAATAAGTTTTTGTCAGCTTCTTGGGTTTTAGCCAGAGCAGCAAGCTTTGCCTTGAGTTGTTTTTCTTCGTTCAGAGCTGCTGAAGCTTCCTTTCGCATCTTCTCTGTTAATTTGGGAAGCTCAACTATCTTCTTCTCATCAGCTTCAATTTCGGCCGATAGATCTCTCAATTCGGCTTTAAGTGCAGCTTTTCTGACCTTCTTCTTTTCAAGTTCATATTCCAATTTGGTCAGTAATTCTTTGCTGTTCTGAGCTTGAATATGCAGGTCTTTCACAGATTGTTTGGCTGTGGATCTCCTCTGTTCCAGAGCTGGTTGAGAAGATTGGTTTTTTAGAGCCTGCTTTACTGTGGCGTATTGTTGATCCAAATGAGAAACTGGTTCCAAAGAAGTTTTGATATCATCAGGGAGTTCTTGGTCAATGGATTCCAGTACATCCCTTAAGAGATCAGCATCTTTGACTTGATCTTGAATACTCTTGTGCAGCAAAGCAAGGATATCTTTCAGCTTTGTTTGATTTTCTTCTGACAGAGTTTGGCCAGAAGATGTTTCTTCCCCTTGTTCGGCAACCAAGTCGTCCACAGCAAAAGAATAGCTGGATGATGAAATGGATTTCTCCTGAAAGAAAGTCTTGCCGAATTAGTAATAATCCGCTGAGTAAAAGGGTAGAGAAAGTTGAATGATTTTGTTTACCTCGTTCCTGACTTCCTGAATGGGGGAAGGAAGCCTCTCAGGCTCAATGGAAAGATTCTGTGTATCTTGCTGAGGAGAAGCTGGAAGATTTCTTGGTGAAGATAATGCTTCTGATTGAGGAAGAAGTTACAAAGCTAAAGATGAATCGTGATGAGAAGAAGGGCTCTCCAAGATTGGATCCATTGAGGATTGTTCTGCAGTTAACAAAGAATGAGTGCCGATGAAAAAGAAGTTGAGAGGATAAAGTGGTAGAATTTTACCAGTCAATGAAGCATCGGCAAGATCTGTACTGATTGATAGTTGCTGTTCTCTGACCTGAAACCAAGAAGGGATAAAGCTGAGCGAAATACCAATGGCATTATGGTCAAAAGAAGAAGGCTATGACCTTAATAACTTTTTTGCTGCTTGTTCTTTTCTTCTTTACAACTAAGGGGGCAGTTAAAGAAAGGGTTTTCCTCTTGACAGATGATGGTCTAGTAAGTATTGGATCTAGAGAAGCCTGTCTAGCCATCAGTTGAGCCAAGGTAGGAGATTGGTGCCCCAAAGCAGATATTGGGCCTGCAGCTTTGTACAAGATCGCCCTGGCAAGAGGGGCAGGTGTTATATCCTGCAAGATGACAGAATAAGAATCAATCGAGGTTGATATTATTGAGACAGATGAAGGGATAAGCGTATTACCTCTGAAGTTGGCTGATAATCAGGCATTAACTCGAAGCAGAAGGGATGGATTGGCATGTTGAAGATATGATCATGGAGTTCTTGCCACCAGAGAGTGAAAGAAGGATGGGCAGATATTATTGGCACAAAAGGATCAGGTGCATAGATAGTTCCGCAGCATTTATAAGTAAAAATCCTTCTTGTCTCTGTGGAATCCTTGACAATCTCCCTAGGCTTGAGAAATTCATGAAGAAATAGCCTGGGGGGCACTTGGCCACATCCCAACTGTCTAGCCATCATATTTGGCTGATAATATTCGTAAGTGCTTTGAACCAGCCTTCCTCCACAGAATTCGGCTGGCAGGATGCAGGGCTGGATGAAAGCATTGAAAATCGCTATAGATTGTACATCAGTGCATCCAGTTTCAAAGCTGAATTCGCAAGGGAGAGTGAGGTTGTCGTTGTCCAGAAATGGGAACCAAAGAGGATGAGCAAAGCCTTTGAAGAAGAGCTCAAACAGTTCACCGATGTTCTTATTGATAGATACAGTGGAGGCAGCTTCTCCATAGGTTTGACAACCTTTGGTTCTCCGGGTTTCTCCTTCTTTGTAATTGATTGAAGGAAAATCTCGGCTGTTGAGATCAATAGCGACGATTTGATGCATGTACAACTGCAGCCACATTTGGACAAACCACCAAGGACCATTGACACAAGGGATTTTCTTGCTGGTATGCATCAGGTGGGTGGTTTGATTGAGCATATGGTAGACACTTCCCAGGAGGTATTTCCCAAGTGGAATGAGTTTTCCGGCAGCCAGCTCTTCAGCCATCACGATATGATTCAGGGTTGGCTCATTGGCTTTGCCACAGAAGACTGATCTGCATAGCCACATGTTCAGGAAGGCTCTATATTCGACATCGGTCAGAGGACCATCAGACATATGGTTTTGGATGTATCTCTTGTATCCAACCCCTGTTTTTACTCCTGTCTGCTTGGAGGAACCTTTATGGTCATATGGATATACAGTTCCTGTAACGTTCAGGCCGGTCATCATGTAGACATTGGCCAAAGTCGGAGACATTGGGCCATGACCGAAGAGAAAAGCATTTGCGCCATTGGACCAAAAATGACAAGCTGCAATCAGAAGGTTCTCGTTCTTTGGTGTTTCGGCTAGTGACAGCTCCAGGCAATGAGAAATACGCAGATGGTCCCAGTTCTGTGTTTGGGGGCTTTTGTCATCAGATATCCTTTTGTACCAATTTCTCCAACCGGCAATTGGGGGCAAAGGCCAGTTCTTGAAGGCGTCTTGCCACTCATGAGGTTTTGTCAATGAAATCTTGAAAGGAACCCTCTGAGATTCAGCCGCGATGAGTTCGGAAGGATCTGAATTCCCTACAGGGCCGAGGAAGTAGGATGGAGCTTTTTCCTCAACGGGGATAAGGATTTCGGTGGCTAGTGCCTATCAAGAATGGAAAAAGATGAGAGGAAATTTAAAATGCAAATCGAAAGAAGAATACCGAATGTGCTTGAGGGGATTGAAGTTTACCTGGAGGGCAAAATCTTGGTCCGCCATTTGAAGATTGAATCTTGGAAGTCGATAACCTAGGGTTCGGATCTGGATGAGAGCTCTAAAGATTCAAAAGGAGAAGCGGGTGTCGAGCAGAACTAACTTGGGAATGTTGAGTGCTTCTGGTCAATTCCGAGATAAAATTATCTTTTATCCCGAAATTGAAGGGGCATGTGTTGACACCAAAAAATTGGCACCAGGAAGAGGCTGACATGTGGGCCGGATTCGTTGAAAAAATATCATTCGGCAAAGGAGTTTTTTCCTAGAGCATTCGGTAAAGACGTTCTGCGGTCGGGAATGCATCGTCATTCGGCAAGAGAACTGTTTCGCAAAAGGCATTCGAGAGCGCGTGATGACGTGGATCAAGCATAAGGAAAAGGCTGGTTTAACTTGGAATGCACGACGGATACGGTGCCCCGGCGTTTATCTTTTTTAGGAAATAAATAATGTAATCGTAATCGATTAGGAGTCGTGTCAAAACCTGGGTATAAATATAAACCCGTGGTAATTGTATATATCAATCAATCAATCATACAACAAACCGGCCCCGTGCCAACTTCGAGTCCTTTAGTCGAGTCGTCGAGTTCTTCGAGAGGAATCATCGATCCGTCGACCTCCGTAAGTACCGGCAACCCTGCACCATGCCTAGTATCATGCGGTGGATTTAGGCTTTGGTTCAGGAAGGTTCCATTGTTAGATCATGAGCCATGCGGTGGGCTAAGTTTTAGCTTGGAACAAGTTATCGGTTCTGTTGGATTTTGGCAAGATCTGATAGATCCATTAAGTTACCATGTGTTGCTCTGGATTTTACCTTTATGTTCAATTCATTACAACACTCTTTTGCCCAGTCTAGATTGATTAGATTCGGTTCTAGCTCATAATGCACTGCGTCTCCATAGCCGAATTCGAAGTCAATCTAGATTGCCACGTGTTGCGGGTCCAAGCTCGTTGGTCTTGTGTAGATCTTGACAGAACCGGGCATCATGCGGTGGATGCAGGTTTTTGGGTCGTCTTAGAGCTAATCATCCGGTGGATTAGAATTCGATTCGATCTGATAGACCTATCATCATCAACGAAGCATGTTCCTTCTTCATGGAACCCGATTCGGCTATATAGCTGTATTCGGCAGTATCGACATGAGTGAAACATGCTCACGGTTTTGTTTTAAACAAAGAATGCTTTTAGCCTTCCACGTTTAGAGTCGTATCATGCGGTGGATTGATCTATTCTTGGTTGGTGGTGTGATTCCAAGCAAGTCGTATCATGCGGTGGATTAACTTGCTTGTCTCATACTCGACGGGTTGAAAAGTACCTAGACATGCGGTAGACTAGTGCTTTTAATCTATGCATTCTTGTTTATTACGAAATTATGGTCATGTTTTCGCCCTTTTATGTATTTATCATGCTCTGTTCCTCGTTAATCGGTTATGAATATGTGTTACAATGTCTATTCAGTCAAATACCGATCTTTCGTCATGCTTACGTCACGCATTCGGCAGTGCGCTTCCTGCGTGCTTTGCCGATTGCCGAATGATGCTTTAACTGCTTACGTCACGCATTCGGCAGTGCGCTTCCTGCGTGCTTTGCCGATTGCCGCAAATATGGAACTGACTGGTATCACCCGGTACGTTCCAGGTGTTATCTAAAAATCTTTTCTCCCTTTGTCAGTTTCAGGAAAATTGACTGGCACGCTTTCGGATTCAAACGCTCGGGCCACGTGTAAAGCTAGCTAATTCGGCTTGCTGTGTGCTTGGCGTGAAGTGCGGATTTTACGTCAACACACTTTTTGGCACGCCCAGTGGGACACAATAAGCTTCGAAGATGCCTGAATTAAAAGACATTCTGGATGTCACTTTCGAAGAATTATCTGATGAACATCAACAAATGGTGAAGACTGCTGCAGATCAGTTCATCAAAAAATGCTTGCTGTCTTTTGCTAAGAACAGGAGTGGTGCACCGTTTCTCAAGTCAGATCTGCCAAGAGTTCTTTTGCCGGGACAATCTGATCTTACTGAAGATGAAGAAAGGGAGAAGTTCTCTAGCTTGCTGTACAAGGCTTTAGGAGAAACAATGACCAATCATAATGCTGCATTCCTGAACAGTTTTCGGCTCATATTGGTCAGCATCTTTGGTCAACACGTAGATAAACCTTTTGAGCAAGCGCATGGACAACTTGGTGGACCAACATATTTCAATATTCAAGCATCGGTCCCAAAACGTCATGGTAAAGGTATTGAAGAAACTGAAGTTTCTGGAACCAAAGACGCGAGTGGACAGCCGATTCAACAAGAGCTTCAGCACGCATTGCCGAAACCTCGTACATATGGTGATATGGCATTTGGCACCACGGGAAATCCACCCGCTTCTGCTTACAAAATATCCCCTCTGAACAACAGGCTACAAAGTGATGTGTATGGAAACGGATATTCAGAGTTCATGGATTACAATACTATTGATGCTCTCCCGAATCCCGGGTATGTTGGTACTACAGGGATGCCTGCTGGAAGACCAGGGAATCAAGATACCAATATTGACCTCATGGTTCAAAAGATGACCGATGTATTGCAAAATCAATTCGGTCTGAAGCCTAAAAATCAGGGGTACATGTACTCGTCTCCTTTCCCAGAATGGTACCAAAGGGTATCATTGCCGAATAGAGTCAAGGTGCCTACAGAGTTTACTAAGTTCTTAGGACAAGACGATACTAGCACTGTGGAACATATAGCTCGATATCTGATGCAGCTTGGAGAAGCTTCAGCAGATGAGGCTTTCAGAATCAGATACTTTCCTTTGTCACTGACGGGTCCAGCTTTTACATGGTTTGCTTCTTTGCCTGCTCAGTCAATTTGTACTTGGAAAGACCTGGAGCAGAAATTCCATGCTCATTACTACATTGGCAGTACCGAGAAAAAGTTGGTTGATTTGACCAGCTTAAGGCAGAGGAATAATGAGACACCTACGGAGTTCCTCAGGAGATTTAGGGAAACAAAGAGCATGTGCTTTTCTCTGAACGTACCTGATGACCAGCTAGCTGGTATGGCTGTAGCTGGTATGCTGCCTGCCATTCGGGAAAAGCTATTCGGAATGGAGTTCGATGATCTGGGCCAGTTGTCACACAGATTGGCCTTAATGAGTAACCAGGCATATGGTTTCAAGAAAGATGCCAGATTTGCTAAACATAATGATGTAGCTGACATCTATAACCAATTCCTTGAAAGAGCAGATCAAGGAGATGAGTATGAAGACAGCGAGGAGATAGCCGCAGCAGAGATAGTGTGGGGTAAAGAACCAGTCATGGTGAATCAGAGGTGGATTAAACAGAATAAGGGCACCTATGATTTTGATGTAACTAAGGCAGATAAATTGTTTGACTATCTTGTAAAAGAAGGCCGGATCAAGCTACCAGAGGGGCATTCTATGCTTCGGCCTGATGGAGTGAAAGATAAAAGGTACTGTGGATTCCATGATAGAAATTCTCATTCCATCAATGAATGCAGGGTTTTTAGAGTGAGGATTCAGAAAGCTATCCAAGAAGGGCATCTGAAATTCGACAATAAGATGAAGTTGGACAATAACCCGTTTCCTCAGAACATGATTGGGTTCTCAATCAATATGGTGAATGTTGCCGAATTTGGAGAAAAGGGAAAGATGAGAGTCCTGACGTCGAAAGAAGCGAAGCAGAATGGCTCAGTCGATCCTAATCGGCAAATCACGATCGAACAGATTCGCGAGGAAAAGCCTCGTTTCCCGAATAGTCGATTTGAAATTGGGAAATCTTCTAAACCCAGAGTCACATCGCGCATTCTCCTCAATAAGTGGCAGCGTCAGCAAGAAAAAGAGCACTACCAGAGACGTGAGTACGAGGAGGAGAAGAGGAGGTGCGAAGAAAAAAGGTATGAGGAAGAACAAGAGGAATATGTCCGAGAACAAGAACGTGCACATTGGGATTGTGTCTTCTTCAGACACTGTTGGAACGAGGGTTTAAAGCTGCCTACATGGAATAACTGTCCTGAATGCAATAATGGATATGTCGAACATAGGCAAAATGTTGCCAGTCGCCGATCCGTCCACGAAAGAATTGGAAGGGTACATCCTAGTGATGATCGGCGTTTAAAAATATATAAGAATGATGATCAACCAAGGAAAAGACGTGCTGATCATAGATGGATTGATCATGAAAAAGAAGGTCGTGAGTATGTCTGGCAGAAAGGACAGTGGTGTCCACCTGGTTTAAGAAAGAGCCAGAAGAGAAGAGTCCAACGCCTGAGGAATCAAGAGTTGAAGCGAGCAGGAACCAGGATGAGATCGATATGGCGTCCAAAAGACAAACCTGACGAATCGGGTCATTCGGCTCCTACATGCATGGTATGTTTCTTGCCGAATGAATTTATGGCTCCAGATAATCAAATTGTACAGGAGGAGATATTGTCAGAAGTGGATGAAGCCGAGCAATGTGGGTTAATGGCACAATTGGTATTGAATAAGCAAGCTATTTTCGAGAAGCCAGTCCAGAATCGGCACATGAAACCACTGTACTTAAGAGGATATGTCAACGGAAAGCCACTAACGAAGATGTTTGTTGATGGTGGAGCTGCTGTTAATGTGATGCCATACAATACATTCAGGAAACTTGGCATGAGCCCTGGAGATTTAACGCCGACAAGCATAGTTTTGAATGATTTTGCTGGAAATCCTTCGGACACCAAAGGATGTGTACATGTAGATCTGATGATTGGATCTAAGATTCTGCTTACAACCTTCTTTGTTATTGAAGGCAAAGGGGCATACAGCTTGCTACTTGGAAGGGATTGGATCCATGCGAATTGCTGTATACCGTCTACTATGCATCAGCAGCTTATTCAGTGGATAGATGATGAAGTGGAAATTGTCCCAGCAGATGATTCAATTAGCGTGGCTAATGTGGAACCAGCCTTCTGGGAATATCAAGGCATAGATTGCTTCTCAGGTAAGGACTGGGGAGAGGGTCCTGTTGAGCCAGTCAGCAGTGATCAACAGCCGATCGAAGCAGTCGGCTCTTTTAGTAATTTTTAATGGATAATCCAATCGATGGGACTGATGGGAAGCTAGGACGTGGATTTGTGTCGGCTGATAAATTAGAAGAAGTAGACATTGGAGATGGTGACAGACCAAGGCCGATATTCATCAGTGCTAGCTTGGATTCAGTTTTCAGAGAAAAGTTGATTGAGTTGTTAAAAGAATACAAAGATTGCTTTGCTTGGGATTATTCGGAGATGCCTGGTTTAGATCGTTCCATTGTTGAGCATCGATTGCCGATCAAGCCTGGTTATAAACCTTACAAGCAACCACCCCGGAAAATCTACAAAGATGAAGTGTTGACCGATGTGAAGAAAGAAGTGGAGAGATTGATAGCAGCAAATTTTATTCGACCATGCAGATATGCAGAATGGATCTCTAATATTGTTCCTGTGTATAAGAAAAATGGGAAGATGAGAGTTTGCATAGACTTTAGAGATCTGAACAGAGCTACACCCATGGATGGATATCCAATGCCTATTGCTGACTCGTTGGTTGATGCTGCTACTGGATATAAAGTGATTAGTTTCATGGATGGTAATGCAGGGTACAATCAAATTTTTATGGCATTGGAAGATATAGCGAAAACAGCTTTCAGATGTCCAGGACATATAGGATTGTTTGAATGGGTTGTCATGACGTTTGGTTTGAAGAATGCTGGTGCAACTTATCAGAGAGCCATGAATTATATTTTTCATGAGTTGATCGGCAAGATTGTGGAGATATATATTGATGATGTTGTGATTAAGTCATTGGATCATGAAGCACATTTGGCCGACATAAGGAAAACTCTAGAGTGCACTAGGAAACATGGGCTCAAGATGAACCCGAATAAATGTGCTTTTGGAGTTTCGGCAGGAGAATTTCTGGGATTTCTGGTGCATGAAGGAGGAATAGGAGTTGGCAAAAAAAGTATGAAAACCATTAATGAAGTTGTTCCTCCAACTAATCTTAAGGAATTACAGTCATTACTTGGCAAGATTAATTTCGTGAGAAGATTCATATCAAACTTATCACAAAAGGTGTTGCCTTTCTCTTCACTGCTAAAAGTCAAGAAGGATCAGAAATTTGTATGGGGTGACGAACAACAAAAGGCTTTTGATGAGATCAAGGAATACATGAAAGAACCACCAGTATTGGTACCTCCACAGCTAAACAAGCCTTTTAAGTTGTACGTGGCGGCCGATGCCCAAACTATTGGATCGGCCCTCATACAAGAATTTGAGGGAAAGGAAAGGGTAGTTGCATACCTTAGTCGGAAATTGCTTGATCCCGAGACGAGGTATTCGGCTACCGAAAAACTTTGTTTATGTGTTTATTATTCCTGTACAAAATTTCGGCACTATTTGCTACATGCCGAATGCATTGTGTATTCAAAATTTGATGTGATAAAGCACATGTTGTCTATGCCAATTTTGAACGGAAGGATTGGCAAATGGATTTTAGCTTTGTCTGAATTTGAGTTAAGGTTTGAATCGGCAAAAGCTGTTAAAGGGCAGATTATTGCTGACTTCATTACTGAACATCGTGATTCATCGACTAATTTGCTTGAAATTACTCCTTGGGTATTATTCTTTGATGGATCTTCATGTGACAAAGGTGGTGGAGTAGGTATTTTGTTAGTTTCACCAAGAGGAGAGGTATTTGAATTTGCTATTCCTATTCAACCTACTGTCACTAATAATCAAGCCGAGTATGAAGCGTTGCTCAGAGGACTTCGATACTTGAGAGAAGCAAAGGCCATTGCAGTTGAAATTTTTGGAGATTCAGAATTAGTCGTAAGGCAACTAAATGGCGAATATGAGTGCAGAAACGATATCTTAAGGAATTACTATGAGGAATGCAAGCAAATCTTAAAGGAGTTTCAGTCAGTAATTCTACGGCATATTCCTAGGAAAGACAATGAAGAGGCAAACAGATTAGCTCAAAGTGCTTCAGGTTATAGAGAGCTTCAAGAAGTTTTTGCTAATGATGTATATGCTTTCGGGAGTAATCTAGCGGAAGATGATTGGAGAAAAGAAATTGTTGATTATTTGGAGAATCCATCCCGAAAGGTTTCTAGAAAGCTCAGGTATAAAGCTTTAAAGTTTGTTCTTCTTGATGATAATTTATATTATAAATCCTTGGATGGGGTGCTGTTACATTGCTTAAATCAAGAAGAAGCAAAAAGGCTGATAAGTGAAGTGCATGATGGGCTGTGTGGAGCACATCAATCGGCTTACCGAATGAAATGGGTTATTAGGAGAACTGGGTACTATTGGCCCACAATGCTAGAAGACTGCTTCGAATATTACAAGGGATGCCAAGATTGCCAGAGATTTGGAAATATTCAAAGAGTTCCAGCATCGGTCCTGAATCCTATTATCAAGCCATGGCCATTCAGAGGATGGGGAATAGATTTGATTGGCCAAATAAATCCTCCATCTAGCAAGGGGCATAAGTTTGTGCTTTTAGCAACCGATTATTTTACTAAGTGGGTTGAGGCGATTCCATTAAAGAAGGTGACATCAGAGAATATGGTTGAATTTGTTAAAGAACATATCATTTACAGATTTGGAATTCCTCAAACAATCACCACAGATCAAGGAACTCAGTTTACATCTTCAGAGTTCAGAAATTTTGCTGAAAGTATGGGCATCAAATTGTTGAATTCTTCTCCTTATTATGCCCAAGCTAATGGTCAGGCAGAGGCTTCTAACAAGATTATGATTAAAATTATACAGAAGAAGATTGATCAGAAGCCAAGAAAGTGGCATTCGGTACTCAGTGAGGCTTTATGGGCTTACCGAATGGCTCCACATGGGGCTACACAGACGTCTCCTTATGAATTGGTATATGGACATCATGCTATCTTGCCATGGGAGATGCAGTCAGACTCAAGGAGAATAAAGTTGCAAAAAGATTTAAGTTCTAAAGATTATAATGATTTAATGATGGACGAATTAGAAGATTTGCATATGATTCGTCTCAGGGCCTTGGAAAATGTTGAGAAAAATAAAATGCGAGTTGCTAAATATTACAACAAGAAGGTGAAAGTCAAGCAATTTGCAGAAGGAGATTTGATTTGGAAAGCAATATTGCCGATTGGAACTAAATACAGTGCATTCGGTAAGTGGTCTCCAAACTGGGAAGGTCCTTTCAGAGTGGTCAGATGCGTGCCTGGAAATGCATATATTCTGAAAACTTTACTAGGAGAGGAGTTTACTGCTGCTATCAATGGGAGATACTTGAAGAAATATTATCCTAGTGTTGAGATTGATCGCTGATTGAAATATTTAATGTCAGAACGACTGAAACAGCCGGTATTCGGGAAGGAGCCGTCTTCAGAACAAAAATATTGACAGAAGAAGAAATGGCCAATACCAGAATGTATTGCCCTTAGTACAAATATTTTGCATCATGAGTTTGACCAAGTTATCACAAAAAAACTGCAAAAGATAAGTTTTATTGCCGAAATTCCATAATCCCTAGTACAAACTAATGGAACAACCTGTTCAGAACAGACTGGGGATGAATGGAATCGGCAATGGCGACGCCATGAGCATCAAGGCGATCTATGGAGGCCTCAATATCGTCGATCTCCTCCGGATTGCCATTGGCAAAGCCGGGCGGTAGCCTGGAATAGTCAGTGCCAGTGTGCGTCGACATGGCGACTAGGCCTGCGGCAGTGCCCAGACGGACGCCGTGTAAGGCCACCTCATCGATACGGCCTGCCACTGCACCGAGGCGAGCTTCTGGCGTGTCCCCAGGAGCATTCACCTTGTTTGCCAAAGACTCAACCAATGTCTTCAGCTGATCAAGTTCGGCGTCGCGATCTGTAGGATTACGAAGCAACGGCGGGTTAGTCCAAGGTCAGATTGAAGTTAAGCGAACCGCAGAAGTTACCGTCGATGGTCTCGAGCAGCTGCTTGCGCTGGTGTTGCCACTCTAGATCTGCGATCCCGGCTTGTTTGGAGATGACCTCCAGCTCATGCCGAGTGTCGTCACGTTCCTGCTTGAATCGGCGGGCATCGCTATCTGAGTAGGGCAGATCCCAGTTGGGCCTGGGGGATCGGCTAGATGACTCCGAAGAATCACCCGCTGCAGCCGGAGCCGCAGTCGAGGCAGTAACGGGGTTCCATTGGATGAGCCTGAAAGCACGAAGAAAGTTGAGAATAAGGCAAAATCTGGAGGAAAGGATAAGGAGAGGCAGACAGTCATCACCTCCGACGAGCACTGGCGCGGCTCCCTTCAGCTTCATCGACGGCCGGGCGTCTTCCGCTGTTGTTGGTCATTGGGGTTTTCTGGAGATTACTGTGCTCGAAGAAGAGGGGGCTCAGGCTAGCAGAAAGCTTGGAAGACGGAGGATTTGATAAAAGATTAGGAGCGCTCAAGGTTCTTATTTATGGAACTAACAAAGAGATCGTGGCCGAAGATTGTGATGCATATCCCAAGGAGTTCGGAAGGTGGAAAGGATTTTCCAACCGATCGATTTCCATGTCGTTTGGGATTCTTACCGAGTCGTATTCAGTTTTGACTGAATGAGATTCGGCTATGTCGTGTTTGAAGCGTTTTCGGGTCTGACACTGTTATAGCTAGCTTTGCCGAATGAGTTATCCACAATGGAGAAAAACAGAGTTAAGAAATGACAAAGTTGCAGGATTAATAGAGCATTCGGTTATTAATTATTTGTCACAATTACAAGCCCAAGTACTTTGAGATTACATTTTTAGCATCTGATATCATATTGCTAATGCTCTCTAATAAGTTTTTGTCAGCTTCTTGGGTTTTAGCCAGAGTAGCAAGCTTTGCCTTGAGTTGTTTTTCTTCGTTCAGAGCTGCTGAAGCTTCCTTTCGCATCTTCTCTGTTAATTTGGGAAGCTCAACTATCTTCTTCTCATCAGCTTCAATTTCGGCCGATAGATCTCTCAATTCGGCTTCAAGTGCAGCTTTTCTGACCTTCTTCTTTTCAAGTTCATATTCCAATTTGGTCAGTAATTCTTTGCTGTTCTGAGCTTGAATATGCAGGTCTTTCACAGATTGTTTGGCTGTGGATCTCCTCTGTTCCAGAGCTGGTTGAGAAGATTGGTTTTTTAGAGCCTGCTTTACTGTGGCGTATTGTTGATCCAAATGAGAAACTGGTTCCAAAGAAGTTTTGATATCATCAGGGAGTTCTTGGTCAATGGATTCCAGTACATCCCTTAAGAGATCAGCATCTTTGACTTGATCTTGAATACTCTTGTGCAGCAAAGCAAGGATATCTTTCAGCTTTGTTTGATTTTCTTCTGACAGAGTTTGGCCAGAAGATGTTTCTTCCCCTTGTTCGGCAACCAAGTCGTCCACAGCAAAAGAATAGCTGGATGATGAAATGGATTTCTCCTGAAAGAAAGTCTTGCCGAATTAGTAATAATCCGCTGAGTAAAAGGGTAGAGAAAGTTGAATGATTTTGTTTACCTCGTTCCTGACTTCCTGAATGGGGGAAGGAAGCCTCTCAGGCTCAATGGAAAGATTCTGTGTATCTTGCTGAGGAGAAGCTGGAAGATTTCTTGGTGAAGATAATGCTTCTGATTGAGGAAGAAGTTACAAAGCTAAAGATGAATCGTGATGAGAAGAAGGGCTCTCCAAGATTGGATCCATTGAGGATTGTTCTGCAGTTAACAAAGAATGAGTGCCGATGAAAAAGAAGTTGAGAGGATAAAGTGGTAGAATTTTACCAGTCAATGAAGCATCGGCAAGATCTGTACTGATTGATAGTTGCTGTTCTCTGACCTGAAACCAAGAAGGGATAAAGCTGAGCGAAATACCAATGGCATTATGGTCAAAAGAAGAAGGCTATGACCTTAATAACTTTTTTGCTGCTTGTTCTTTTCTTCTTTACAACTAAGGGGGCAGTTAAAGAAAGGGTTTTCCTCTTGACAGATGATGGTCTAGTAAGTATTGGATCTAGAGAAGCCTGTCTAGCCATCAGTTGAGCCAAGGTAGGAGATTGGTGCCCCAAAGCAGATATTGGGCCTGCAGCTTTGTACAAGATCGCCCTGGCAAGAGGGGCAGGTGTTATATCCTGCAAGATGACAGAATAAGAATCAATCGAGGTTGATATTATTGAGACAGATGAAGGGATAAGCGTATTACCTCTGAAGTTGGCTGATAATCAGGCATTAACTCGAAGCAGAAGGGATGGATTGGCATGTTGAAGATATGATCATGGAGTTCTTGCCACCAGAGAGTGAAAGAAGGATGGGCAGATATTATTGGCACAAAAGGATCAGGTGCATAGATAGTTCCGCAGCATTTATAAGTAAAAATCCTTCTTGTCTCTGTGGAATCCTTGACAATCTCCCTAGGCTTGAGAAATTCGTGAAGAAATAGCCTGGGGGGCACTTGGCCACATCCCAACTGTCTAGCCATCATATTTGGCTGATAATATTCGTAAGTGCTTTGAACCAGCCTTCCTCCACAGAATTCGGCTGGCAGGATGCAGGGCTGGATGAAAGCATTGAAAATCGCTATAGATTGTACATCAGTGCATCCAGTTTCAAAGCTGAATTCGCAAGGGAGAGTGAGGTTGTCGTTGTCCAGAAATGGGAACCAAAGAGGATGAGCAAAGCCTTTGAAGAAGAGCTCAAACAGTTCACCGATGTTCTTATTGATAGATACAGTGGAGGCAGCTTCTCCATAGGTTTGACAACCTTTGGTTCTCCGGGTTTCTCCTTCTTTGTAATTGATTGAAGGAAAATCTCGGCTGTTGAGATCAATAGCGACGATTTGATGCATGTACAACTGCAGCCACATTTGGACAAACCACCAAGGACCATTGACACAAGGGATTTTCTTGCTGGTATGCATCAGGTGGGTGGTTTGATTGAGCATATGGTAGACACTTCCCAGGAGGTATTTCCCAAGTGGAATGAGTTTTCCGGCAGCCAGCTCTTCAGCCATCACGATATGATTCAGGGTTGGCTCATTGGCTTTGCCACAGAAGACTGATCTGCATAGCCACATGTTCAGGAAGGCTCTATATTCGACATCGGTCAGAGGACCATCAGACATATGGTTTTGGATGTATCTCTTGTATCCAACCCCTGTTTTTACTCCTGTCTGCTTGGAGGAACCTTTATGGTCATATGGATATACAGTTCCTGTAACGTTCAGGCCGGTCATCATGTAGACATTGGCCAAAGTCGGAGACATTGGGCCATGACCGAAGAGAAAAGCATTTGCGCCATTGGACCAAAAATGACAAGCTGCAATCAGAAGGTTCTCGTTCTTTGGTGTTTCGGCTAGTGACAGCTCCAGGCAATGAGAAATACGCAGATGGTCCCAGTTCTGTGTTTGGGGGCTTTTGTCATCAGATATCCTTTTGTACCAATTTCTCCAACCGGCAATTGGGGGCAAAGGCCAGTTCTTGAAGGCGTCTTGCCACTCATGAGGTTTTGTCAATGAAATCTTGAAAGGAACCCTCTGAGATTCAGCCGCGATGAGTTCGGAAGGATCTGAATTCCCTACAGGGCCGAGGAAGTAGGATGGAGCTTTTTCCTCAACGGGGATAAGGATTTCGGTGGCTAGTGCCTATCAAGAATGGAAAAAGATGAGAGGAAATTTAAAATGCAAATCGAAAGAAGAATACCGAATGTGCTTGAGGGGATTGAAGTTTACCTGGAGGGCAAAATCTTGGTCCGCCATTTGAAGATTGAATCTTGGAAGTCGATAACCTAGGGTTCGGATCTGGATGAGAGCTCTAAAGATTCAAAAGGAGAAGCGGGTGTCGAGCAGAACTAACTTGGGAATGTTGAGTGCTTCTGGTCAATTCCGAGATAAAATTATCTTTTATCCCGAAATTGAAGGGGCATGTGTTGACACCAAAAAATTGGCACCAGGAAGAGGCTGACATGTGGGCCGGATTCGTTGAAAAAATATCATTCGGCAAAGGAGTTTTTTCCTAGAGCATTCGGTAAAGACGTTCTGCGGTCGGGAATGCATCGTCATTCGGCAAGAGAACTGTTTCGCAAAAGGCATTCGGGAGCGCGTGATGACGTGGATCAAGCATAAGGAAAAGGCTGGTTTAACTTGGAATGCACGACGGATACGGTGCCCCGGCGTTTATCTTTTTTAGGAAATAAATAATGTAATCGTAATCGATTAGGAGTCGTGTCAAAACCTGGGTATAAATATAAACCCGTGGTAATTGTATATATCAATCAATCAATCATACAACAAACCGGCCCCGTGCCAACTTCGAGTCCTTTAGTCGAGTCGTCGAGTTCTTCGAGAGGAATCATCGATCCGTCGACCTCCGTAAGTACCGGCAACCCTGCACCATGCCTAGTATCATGCGGTGGATTTAGGCTTTGGTTCAGGAAGGTTCCATTGTTAGATCATGAGCCATGCGGTGGGCTAAGTTTTAGCTTGGAACAAGTTATCGGTTCTGTTGGATTTTGGCAAGATCTGATAGATCCATTAAGTTACCATGTGTTGCTCTGGATTTTACCTTTATGTTCAATTCATTACAACACTCTTTTGCCCAGTCTAGATTGATTAGATTCGGTTCTAGCTCATAATGCACTGCGTCTCCATAGCCGAATTCGAAGTCAATCTAGATTGCCACGTGTTGCGGGTCCAAGCTCGTTGGTCTTGTGTAGATCTTGACAGAACCGGGCATCATGCGGTGGATGCGGGTTTTTGGGTCGTCTTAGAGCTAATCATCCGGTGGATTAGAATTCGATTCGATCTGATAGACCTATCATCATCAACGAAGCATGTTCCTTCTTCATGGAACCCGATTCGGCTATATAGCTGTATTCGGCAGTATCGACATGAGTGAAACATGCTCACGGTTTTGTTTTAAACAAAGAATGCTTTTAGCCTTCCACGTTTAGAGTCGTATCATGCGGTGGATTGATCTATTCTTGGTTGGTGGTGTGATTCCAAGCAAGTCGTATCATGCGGTGGATTAACTTGCTTGTCTCATACTCGACGGGTTGAAAAGTACCTAGACATGCGGTAGACTAGTGCTTTTAATCTATGCATTCTTGTTTATTACGAAATTATGGTCATGTTTTCGCCCTTTTATGTATTTATCATGCTCTGTTCCTCGTTAATCGGTTATGAATATGTGTTACAATGTCTATTCAGTCAAATACCGATCTTTCGTCATGCTTACGTCACGCATTCGGCAGTGCGCTTCCTGCGTGCTTTGCCGATTGCCGAATGATGCTTTAACTGCTTACGTCACGCATTCGGCAGTGCGATTCCTGCGTGCTTTGCCGATTGCCGCAAATATGGAACTGACTGGTATCACCCGGTACGTTCCAGGTGTTATCTAAAAATCTTTTCTCCCTTTGTCAGTTTCAGGAAAATTGACTGGCACGCTTTCGGATTCAAACGCTCGGGCCACGTGTAAAGCTAGCTAATTCGGCTTGCTGTGTGCTTGGCGTGAAGTGTGGATTTTACGTCAACACACTTTTTGGCATGCCCAGTGGGACACAATAAGCTTCGAAGATGCCTAAATTAAAAGACATTCTGGATGTCACTTTCGAAGAATTATCTGATGAACATCAACAAATGGTGAAGACTGCTGCAGATCAGTTCATCAAAAAATGCTTGCTGTCTTTTGCTAAGAACAGGAGTGGTGCACCGTTTCTCAAGTCAGATCTGCCAAGAGTTCTTTTGCCGGGACAATCTGATCTTACTGAAGATGAAGAAAGGGAGAAGTTCTCTAGCTTGCTGTACAAGGCTTTAGGAGAAACAATGACCAATCATAATGCTGCATTCCTGAACAGTTTTCGGCTCATATTGGTCAGCATCTTTGGTCAACACGTAGATAAACCTTTTGAGCAAGCGCATGGACAACTTGGTGGACCAACATATTTCAATATTCAAGCATCGGTCCCAAAACGTCATGGTAAAGGTATTGAAGAAACTGAAGTTTCTGGAACCAAAGACGCGAGTGGACAGCCGATTCAACAAGAGCTTCAGCACGCATTGCCGAAACCTCGTACATATGGTGATATGGCATTTGGCACCACGGGAAATCCACCCGCTTCTGCTTACAAAATATCCCCTCTGAACAACAGGCTACAAAGTGATGTGTATGGAAACGGATATTCAGAGTTCATGGATTACAATACTATTGATGCTCTCCCGAATCCCGGGTATGTTGGTACTACAGGGATGCCTGCTGGAAGACCAGGGAATCAAGATACCAATATTGACCTCATGGTTCAAAAGATGACCGATGTATTGCAAAATCAATTCGGTCTGAAGCCTAAAAATCAGGGGTACATGTACTCGTCTCCTTTCCCAGAATGGTACCAAAGGGTATCATTGCCGAATAGAGTCAAGGTGCCTACAGAGTTTACTAAGTTCTTAGGACAAGACGATACTAGCACTGTGGAACATATAGCTCGATATCTGATGCAGCTTGGAGAAGCTTCAGCAGATGAGGCTTTCAGAATCAGATACTTTCCTTTGTCACTGACGGGTCCAGCTTTTACATGGTTTGCTTCTTTGCCTGCTCAGTCAATTTGTACTTGGAAAGACCTGGAGCAGAAATTCCATGCTCATTACTACATTGGCAGTACCGAGAAAAAGTTGGTTGATTTGACCAGCTTAAGGCAGAGGAATAATGAGACACCTACGGAGTTCCTCAGGAGATTTAGGGAAACAAAGAGCATGTGCTTTTCTCTGAACGTACCTGATGACCAGCTAGCTGGTATGGCTGTAGCTGGTATGCTGCCTGCCATTCGGGAAAAGCTATTCGGAATGGAGTTCGATGATCTGGGCCAGTTGTCACACAGATTGGCCTTAATGAGTAACCAGGCATATGGTTTCAAGAAAGATGCCAGATTTGCTAAACATAATGATGTAGCTGACATCTATAACCAATTCCTTGAAAGAGCAGATCAAGGAGATGAGTATGAAGACAGCGAGGAGATAGCCGCAGCAGAGATAGTGTGGGGTAAAGAACCAGTCATGGTGAATCAGAGGTGGATTAAACAGAATAAGGGCACCTATGATTTTGATGTAACTAAGGCAGATAAATTGTTTGACTATCTTGTAAAAGAAGGCCGGATCAAGCTACCAGAGGGGCATTCTATGCTTCGGCCTGATGGAGTGAAAGATAAAAGGTACTGTGGATTCCATGATAGAAATTCTCATTCCATCAATGAATGCAGGGTTTTTAGAGTGAGGATTCAGAAAGCTATCCAAGAAGGGCATCTGAAATTCGACAATAAGATGAAGTTGGACAATAACCCGTTTCCTCAGAACATGATTGGGTTCTCAATCAATATGGTGAATGTTGCCGAATTTGGAGAAAAGGGAAAGATGAGAGTCCTGACGTCGAAAGAAGCGAAGCAGAATGGCTCAGTCGATCCTAATCGGCAAATCACGATCGAACAGATTCGCGAGGAAAAGCCTCGCTTCCCGAATAGTCGATTTGAAATTGGGAAATCTTCTAAACCCAGAGTCACATCGCGCATTCTCCTCAATAAGTGGCAGCGTCAGCAAGAAAAAGAGCACTACCAGAGACGTGAGTACGAGGAGGAGAAGAGGAGGTGCGAAGAAAAAAGGTATGAGGAAGAACAAGAGGAATATGTCCGAGAACAAGAACGTGCACATTGGGATTGTGTCTTCTTCAGACACTGTTGGAACGAGGGTTTAAAGCTGCCTACATGGAATAACTGTCCTGAATGCAATAATGGATATGTCGAACATAGGCAAAATGTTGCCAGTCGCCGATCCGTCCACGAAAGAATTGGAAGGGTACATCCTAGTGATGATCGGCGTTTAAAAATATATAAGAATGATGATCAACCAAGGAAAAGACGTGCTGATCATAGATGGATTGATCATGAAAAAGAAGGTCGTGAGTATGTCTGGCAGAAAGGACAGTGGTGTCCACCTGGTTTAAGAAAGAGCCAGAAGAGAAGAGTCCAACGCCTGAGGAATCAAGAGTTGAAGCGAGCAGGAACCAGGATGAGATCGATATGGCGTCCAAAAGACAAACCTGACGAATCGGGTCATTCGGCTCCTACATGCATGGTATGTTTCTTGCCGAATGAATTTATGGCTCCAGATAATCAAATTGTACAGGAGGAGATATTGTCAGAAGTGGATGAAGCCGAGCAATGTGGGTTAATGGCACAATTGGTATTGAATAAGCAAGCTATTTTCGAGAAGCCAGTCCAGAATCGGCACATGAAACCACTGTACTTAAGAGGATATGTCAACGGAAAGCCACTAACGAAGATGTTTGTTGATGGTGGAGCTGCTGTTAATGTGATGCCATACAATACATTCAGGAAACTTGGCATGAGCCCTGGAGATTTAACGCCGACAAGCATAGTTTTGAATGATTTTGCTGGAAATCCTTCGGACACCAAAGGATGTGTACATGTAGATCTGATGATTGGATCTAAGATTCTGCTTACAACCTTCTTTGTTATTGAAGGCAAAGGGGCATACAGCTTGCTACTTGGAAGGGATTGGATCCATGCGAATTGCTGTATACCGTCTACTATGCATCAGCAGCTTATTCAGTGGATAGATGATGAAGTGGAAATTGTCCCAGCAGATGATTCAATTAGCGTGGCTAATGTGGAACCAGCCTTCTGGGAATATCAAGGCATAGATTGCTTCTCAGGTAAGGACTGGGGAGAGGGTCCTGTTGAGCCAGTCAGCAGTGATCAACAGCCGATCGAAGCAGTCGGCTCTTTTAGTAATTTTTAATGGATAATCCAATCGATGGGACTGATGGGAAGCTAGGACGTGGATTTGTGTCGGCTGATAAATTAGAAGAAGTAGACATTGGAGATGGTGACAGACCAAGGCCGATATTCATCAGTGCTAGCTTGGATTCAGTTTTCAGAGAAAAGTTGATTGAGTTGTTAAAAGAATACAAAGATTGCTTTGCTTGGGATTATTCGGAGATGCCTGGTTTAGATCGTTCCATTGTTGAGCATCGATTGCCGATCAAGCCTGGTTATAAACCTTACAAGCAACCACCCCGGAAAATCTACAAAGATGAAGTGTTGACCGATGTGAAGAAAGAAGTGGAGAGATTGATAGCAGCAAATTTTATTCGACCATGCAGATATGCAGAATGGATCTCTAATATTGTTCCTGTGTATAAGAAAAATGGGAAGATGAGAGTTTGCATAGACTTTAGAGATCTGAACAGAGCTACACCCATGGATGGATATCCAATGCCTATTGCTGACTCGTTGGTTGATGCTGCTACTGGATATAAAGTGATTAGTTTCATGGATGGTAATGCAGGGTACAATCAAATTTTTATGGCATTGGAAGATATAGCGAAAACAGCTTTCAGATGTCCAGGACATATAGGATTGTTTGAATGGGTTGTCATGACGTTTGGTTTGAAGAATGCTGGTGCAACTTATCAGAGAGCCATGAATTATATTTTTCATGAGTTGATCGGCAAGATTGTGGAGATATATATTGATGATGTTGTGATTAAGTCATTGGATCATGAAGCACATTTGGCCGACATAAGGAAAACTCTAGAGTGCACTAGGAAACATGGGCTCAAGATGAACCCGAATAAATGTGCTTTTGGAGTTTCGGCAGGAGAATTTCTGGGATTTCTGGTGCATGAAGGAGGAATAGGAGTTGGCAAAAAAAGTATGAAAACCATTAATGAAGTTGTTCCTCCAACTAATCTTAAGGAATTACAGTCATTACTTGGCAAGATTAATTTCGTGAGAAGATTCATATCAAACTTATCACAAAAGGTGTTGCCTTTCTCTTCACTGCTAAAAGTCAAGAAGGATCAGAAATTTGTATGGGGTGACGAACAACAAAAGGCTTTTGATGAGATCAAGGAATACATGAAAGAACCACCAGTATTGGTACCTCCACAGCTAAACAAGCCTTTTAAGTTGTACGTGGCGGCCGATGCCCAAACTATTGGATCGGCCCTCATACAAGAATTTGAGGGAAAGGAAAGGGTAGTTGCATACCTTAGTCGGAAATTGCTTGATCCCGAGACGAGGTATTCGGCTACCGAAAAACTTTGTTTATGTGTTTATTATTCCTGTACAAAATTTCGGCACTATTTGCTACATGCCGAATGCATTGTGTATTCAAAATTTGATGTGATAAAGCACATGTTGTCTATGCCAATTTTGAACGGAAGGATTGGCAAATGGATTTTAGCTTTGTCTGAATTTGAGTTAAGGTTTGAATCGGCAAAAGCTGTTAAAGGGCAGATTATTGCTGACTTCATTACTGAACATCGTGATTCATCGACTAATTTGCTTGAAATTACTCCTTGGGTATTATTCTTTGATGGATCTTCATGTGACAAAGGTGGTGGAGTAGGTATTTTGTTAGTTTCACCAAGAGGAGAGGTATTTGAATTTGCTATTCCTATTCAACCTACTGTCACTAATAATCAAGCCGAGTATGAAGCGTTGCTCAGAGGACTTCGATACTTGAGAGAAGCAAAGGCCATTGCAGTTGAAATTTTTGGAGATTCAGAATTAGTCGTAAGGCAACTAAATGGCGAATATGAGTGCAGAAACGATATCTTAAGGAATTACTATGAGGAATGCAAGCAAATCTTAAAGGAGTTTCAGTCAGTAATTCTACGGCATATTCCTAGGAAAGACAATGAAGAGGCAAACAGATTAGCTCAAAGTGCTTCAGGTTATAGAGAGCTTCAAGAAGTTTTTGCTAATGATGTATATGCTTTCGGGAGTAATCTAGCGGAAGATGATTGGAGAAAAGAAATTGTTGATTATTTGGAGAATCCATCCCGAAAGGTTTCTAGAAAGCTCAGGTATAAAGCTTTAAAGTTTGTTCTTCTTGATGATAATTTATATTATAAATCCTTGGATGGGGTGCTGTTACATTGCTTAAATCAAGAAGAAGCAAAAAGGCTGATAAGTGAAGTGCATGATGGGCTGTGTGGAGCACATCAATCGGCTTACCGAATGAAATGGGTTATTAGGAGAACTGGGTACTATTGGCCCACAATGCTAGAAGACTGCTTCGAATATTACAAGGGATGCCAAGATTGCCAGAGATTTGGAAACATTCAAAGAGTTCCAGCATCGGTCCTGAATCCTATTATCAAGCCATGGCCATTCAGAGGATGGGGAATAGATTTGATTGGCCAAATAAATCCTCCATCTAGCAAGGGGCATAAGTTTGTGCTTTTAGCAACCGATTATTTTACTAAGTGGGTTGAGGCGATTCCATTAAAGAAGGTGACATCAGAGAATATGGTTGAATTTGTTAAAGAACATATCATTTACAGATTTGGAATTCCTCAAACAATCACCACAGATCAAGGAACTCAGTTTACATCTTCAGAGTTCAGAAATTTTGCTGAAAGTATGGGCATCAAATTGTTGAATTCTTCTCCTTATTATGCCCAAGCTAATGGTCAGGCAGAGGCTTCTAACAAGATTATGATTAAAATTATACAGAAGAAGATTGATCAGAAGCCAAGAAAGTGGCATTCGGTACTCAGTGAGGCTTTATGGGCTTACCGAATGGCTCCACATGGGGCTACACAGACGTCTCCTTATGAATTGGTATATGGACATCATGCTATCTTGCCATGGGAGATGCAGTCAGACTCAAGGAGAATAAAGTTGCAAAAAGATTTAAGTTCTAAAGATTATAATGATTTAATGATGGACGAATTAGAAGATTTGCATATGATTCGTCTCAGGGCCTTGGAAAATGTTGAGAAAAATAAAATGCGAGTTGCTAAATATTACAACAAGAAGGTGAAAGTCAAGCAATTTGCAGAAGGAGATTTGATTTGGAAAGCAATATTGCCGATTGGAACTAAATACAGTGCATTCGGTAAGTGGTCTCCAAACTGGGAAGGTCCTTTCAGAGTGGTCAGATGCGTGCCTGGAAATGCATATATTCTGAAAACTTTACTAGGAGAGGAGTTTACTGCTGCTATCAATGGGAGATACTTGAAGAAATATTATCCTAGTGTTGAGATTGATCGCTGATTGAAATATTTAATGTCAGAACGACTGAAACAGCCGGTATTCGGGAAGGAGCCGTCTTCAGAACAAAAATATTGACAGAAGAAGAAATGGCCAATACCAGAATGTATTGCCCTTAGTACAAATATTTTGCATCATGAGTTTGACCAAGTTATCACAAAAAAGACTGCAAAAGATAAGTTTTATTGCCGAAATTCCATAATCCCTAGTACAAACTAATGGAACAACCTGTTCAGAACAGACTGGGGATGAATGGAATCGGCAATGGCGACGCCATGAGGATCAAGGCGATCTATGGAGGCCTCAATATCGTCGATCTCCTCCGGATTGCCATTGGCAAAGCCGGGCGGTAGCCTGGAATAGTCAGTGCCAGTGTGCGTCGACATGGCGACTAGGCCTGCGGCAGTGCCCAGACGGACGCCGTGTAAGGCCACCTCATCGATACGGCCTGCCACTGCACCGAGGCGAGCTTCTGGCGTGTCCCCAGGAGCATTCACCTTGTTTGCCAAAGACTCAACCAATGTCTTCAGCTGATCAAGTTCGGCGTCGCGATCTGTAGGATTACGAAGCAACGGCGGGTTAGTCCAAGGTCAGATTGAAGTTAAGCGAACCGCAGAAGTTACCGTCGATGGTCTCGAGCAGCTGCTTGCGCTGGTGTTGCCACTCTAGATCTGCGATCCCGGCTTGTTTGGAGATGACCTCCAGCTCATGCCGAGTGTCGTCACGTTCCTGCTTGAATCGGCGGGCATCGCTATCTGAGTAGGGCAGATCCCAGTTGGGCCTGGGGGATCGGCTAGATGACTCCGAAGAATCACCCGTTGCAGCCGGAGCCGCAGTCGAGGCAGTAACGGGGTTCCATTGGATGAGCCTGAAAGCACGAAGAAAGTTGAGAATAAGGCAAAATCTGGAGGAAAGGATAAGGAGAGGCAGACAGTCATCACCTCCGACGAGCACTGGCGCGGCTCCCTTCAGCTTCATCGACGGCCGGGCGTCTTCCGCTGTTGTTGGTCATTGGGGTTTTCTGGAGATTACTGTGCTCGAAGAAGAGGGGGCTCAGGCTAGCAGAAAGCTTGGAAGACGGAGGATTTGATAAAAGATTAGGAGCGCTCAAGGTTCTTATTTATGGAACTAACAAAGAGATCGTGGCCGAAGATTGTGATGCATATCCCAAGGAGTTCGGAAGGTGGAAAGGATTTTCCAACCGATCGATTTCCATGTCGTTTGGGATTCTTACCAAGTCGTATTCAGTTTTGACTGAATGAGATTCGGCTATGTCGTGTTTGAAGCGTTTTCGGGTCTGACACTGTTATAGCCAGCTTTGCCGAATGAGTTATCCACAATGGAGAAAAACAGAGTTAAGAAATGACAAAGTTGCAGGATTGATAGAGCATTCGGTTATTAATTATTTGTCACAATTACAAGCCCAAGTACTTTGAGATTACATTTTTAGCATCTGATATCATATTGCTAATGCTCTCTAATAAGTTTTTGTCAGCTTCTTGGGTTTTAGCCAGAGCAGCAAGCTTTGCCTTGAGTTGTTTTTCTTCGTTCAGAGCTGCTGAAGCTTCCTTTCGCATCTTCTCTGTTAATTTGGGAAGCTCAACTATCTTCTTCTCATCAGCTTCAATTTCGGCCGATAGATCTCTCAATTCGGCTTCAAGTGCAGCTTTTCTGACCTTCTTCTTTTCAAGTTCAGATTCCAATTTGGTCAGTAATTCTTTGCTGTTCTGAGCTTGAATATGCAGGTCTTTCACAGATTGTTTGGCTGTGGATCTCCTCTGTTCCAGAGCTGGTTGAGAAGATTGGTTTTTTAGAGCCTGCTTTACTGTGGCGTATTGTTGATCCAAATGAGAAACTGGTTCCAAAGAAGTTTTGATATCATCAGGGAGTTCTTGGTCAATGGATTCCAGTACATCCCTTAAGAGATCAGCATCTTTGACTTGATCTTGAATACTCTTGTGCAGCAAAGCAAGGATATCTTTCAGCTTTGTTTGATTTTCTTCTGACAGAGTTTGGCCAGAAGATGTTTCTTCCCCTTGTTCGGCAACCAAGTCGTCCACAGCAAAAGAATAGCTGGATGATGAAATGGATTTCTCCTGAAAGAAAGTCTTGCCGAATTAGTAATAATCCGCTGAGTAAAAGGGTAGAGAAAGTTGAATGATTTTGTTTACCTCGTTCCTGACTTCCTGAATGGGGGAAGGAAGCCTCTCAGGCTCAATGGAAAGATTCTGTGTATCTTGCTGAGGAGAAGCTGGAAGATTTCTTGGTGAAGATAATGCTTCTGATTGAGGAAGAAGTTACAAAGCTAAAGATGAATCGTGATGAGAAGAAGGGCTCTCCAAGATTGGATCCATTGAGGATTGTTCTGCAGTTAACAAAGAATGAGTGCCGATGAAAAAGAAGTTGAGAGGATAAAGTGGTAGAATTTTACCAGTCAATGAAGCATCGGCAAGATCTGTACTGATTGATAGTTGCTGTTCTCTGACCTGAAACCAAGAAGGGATAAAGCTGAGCGAAATACCAATGGCATTATGGTCAAAAGAAGAAGGCTATGACCTTAATAACTTTTTTGCTGCTTGTTCTTTTCTTCTTTACAACTAAGGGGGCAGTTAAAGAAAGGGTTTTCCTCTTGACAGATGATGGTCTAGTAAGTATTGGATCTAGAGAAGCCTGTCTAGCCATCAGTTGAGCCAAGGTAGGAGATTGGTGCCCCAAAGCAGATATTGGGCCTGCAGCTTTGTACAAGATCGCCCTGGCAAGAGGGGCAGGTGTTATATCCTGCAAGATGACAGAATAAGAATCAATCGAGGTTGATATTATTGAGACAGATGAAGGGATAAGCGTATTACCTCTGAAGTTGGCTGATAATCAGGCATTAACTCGAAGCAGAAGGGATGGATTGGCATGTTGAAGATATGATCATGGAGTTCTTGCCACCAGAGAGTGAAAGAAGGATGGGCAGATATTATTGGCACAAAAGGATCAGGTGCATAGATAGTTCCGCAGCATTTATAAGTAAAAATCCTTCTTGTCTCTGTGGAATCCTTGACAATCTCCCTAGGCTTGAGAAATTCGTGAAGAAATAGCCTGGGGGGCACTTGGCCACATCCCAACTGTCTAGCCATCATATTTGGCTGATAATATTCGTAAGTGCTTTGAACCAGCCTTCCTCCACAGAATTCGGCTGGCAGGATGCAGGGCTGGATGAAAGCATTGAAAATCGCTATAGATTGTACATCAGTGCATCCAGTTTCAAAGCTGAATTCGCAAGGGAGAGTGAGGTTGTCGTTGTCCAGAAATGGGAACCAAAGAGGATGAGCAAAGCCTTTGAAGAAGAGCTCAAACAGTTCACCGATGTTCTTATTGATAGATACAGTGGAGGCAGC
This sequence comes from Echinochloa phyllopogon, assembly GCA_033239725.1. NCBI lineage: Eukaryota > Viridiplantae > Streptophyta > Magnoliopsida > Poales > Poaceae > Echinochloa > Echinochloa phyllopogon. The sequence continues at coordinate 21,452,079 of BTCW01000016.1, forward strand.
TTCTCCATAGGTTTGACAACCTTTGGTTCTCCGGGTTTCTCCTTCTTTGTAATTGATTGAAGGAAAATCTCGGCTGTTGAGATCAATAGCGACGATTTGATGCATGTACAACTGCAGCCACATTTGGACAAACCACCAAGGACCATTGACACAGGGGATTTTCTTGCTTGTATGCATCAGGTGGGTGGTTTGATTGAGCATATGGTAGACACTTCCCAGGAGGTATTTCCCAAGTGGAATGAGTTTTCCGGCAGCCAGCTCTTCAGCCATCACGATATGATTCAGGGTTGGCTCATTGGCTTTGCCACAGAAGACTGATCTGCATAGCCACATGTTCAGGAAGGCTCTATATTCGACATCGGTCAGAGGACCATCAGACATATGGTTTTGGATGTATCTCTTGTATCCAACCCCTGTTTTTACTCCTGTCTGCTTGGAGGAACCTTTATGGTCATATGGATATACAGTTCCTGTAACATTCAGGCCGGTCATCATGTAGACATCGGCCAAAGTCGGAGACATTGGGCCATGACCGAAGAGAAAAGCATTTGCGTCATTGGACCAAAAATGACAAGCTGCAATCAGAAGGTTCTCGTTCTTTGGTGTTTCGGCTAGTGACAGCTCCAGGCAATGAGAAATACGCAGATGGTCCCAGTTCTGTGTTTGGGGGCTTTTGTCATCAGATATCCTTTTGTACCAATTTCTCCAACCGGCAATTGGGGGCAAAGGCCAGTTCTTGAAGGCATCTTGCCACTCATGAGGTTTTGTCAATGAAATCTTGAAAGGAACCCTCTGAGATTCAGCCGCGATGAGTTCGGAAGGATCTGAATTCCCTACAGGGCCGAGGAAGTAGGATGGAGCTTTTTCCTCAACGGGGATAAGGATTTCGGTGGCTAGTGCCTATCAAGAATGGAAAAAGATGAGAGGAAATTTAAAATGCAAATCGAAAGAAGAATACCGAATGTGCTTGAGGGGATTGAAGTTTACCTGGAGGGCAAAATCTTGGTCCGCCATTTGAAGATTGAATCTTGGAAGTCGATAACCTAGGGTTCGGATCTGGATGAGAGCTCTAAAGATTCAAAAGGAGAAGCGGGTGTCGAGCAGAACTAACTTGGGAATGTTGAGTGCTTCTGGTCAATTCCGAGATAAAATTATCTTTTATCCCGAAATTGAAGGGGCATGTGTTGACACCAAAAAATTGGCACCAGGAAGAGGCTGACATGTGGGCCGGATTCGTTGAAAAAATATCATTCGGCAAAGGAGTTTTTTCCTAGAGCATTCGGTAAAGACGTTCTGCGGTCGGGAATGCATCGTCATTCGGCAAGAGAACTGTTTCGCAAAAGGCATTCGGGAGCGCGTGATGACGTGGATCAAGCATAAGGAAAAGGCTGGTTTAACTTGGAATGCACGACGGATACGGTGCCCCGGCGTTTATCTTTTTTAGGAAATAAATAATGTAATCGTAATCGATTAGGAGTCGTGTCAAAACCTGGGTATAAATATAAACCCGTGGTAATTGTATATATCAATCAATCAATCATACAACAAACCGGCCCCGTGCCAACTTCGAGTCCTTTAGTCGAGTCGTCGAGTTCTTCGAGAGGAATCATCGATCCGTCGACCTCCGTAAGTACCGGCAACCCTGCACCATGCCTAGTATCATGCGGTGGATTTAGGCTTTGGTTCAGGAAGGTTCCATTGTTAGATCATGAGCCATGCGGTGGGCTAAGTTTTAGCTTGGAACAAGTTATCGGTTCTGTTGGATTTTGGCAAGATCTGATAGATCCATTAAGTTACCATGTGTTGCTCTGGATTTTACCTTTATGTTCAATTCATTACAACACTCTTTTGCCCAGTCTAGATTGATTAGATTCGGTTCTAGCTCATAATGCACTGCGTCTCCATAGCCGAATTCGAAGTCAATCTAGATTGCCACGTGTTGCGGGTCCAAGCTCGTTGGTCTTGTGTAGATCTTGACAGAACCGGGCATCATGCGGTGGATGCAGGTTTTTGGGTCGTCTTAGAGCTAATCATCCGGTGGATTAGAATTCGATTCGATCTGATAGACCTATCATCATCAACGAAGCATGTTCCTTCTTCATGGAACCCGATTCGGCTATATAGCTGTATTCGGCAGTATCGACATGAGTGAAACATGCTCACGGTTTTGTTTTAAACAAAGAATGCTTTTAGCCTTCCACGTTTAGAGTCGTATCATGCGGTGGATTGATCTATTCTTGGTTGGTGGTGTGATTCCATGCAAGTCGTATCATGCGGTGGATTAACTTGCTTGTCTCATACTCGACGGGTTGAAAAGTACCTAGACATGCGGTAGACTAGTGCTTTTAATCTATGCATTCTTGTTTATTACGAAATTATGGTCATGTTTTCGCCCTTTTATGTATTTATCATGCTCTGTTCCTCGTTAATCGGTTATGAATATGTGTTACAATGTCTATTCAGTCAAATACCGATCTTTCGTCATGCTTACGTCACGCATTCGGCAGTGCGCTTCCTGCGTGCTTTGCCGATTGCCGAATGATGCTTTAACTGCTTACGTCACGCATTCGGCAGTGCGCTTCCTGCGTGCTTTGCCGATTGCCGCAAATATGGAACTGACTGGTATCACCCGGTACGTTCCAGGTGTTATCTAAAAATCTTTTCTCCCTTTGTCAGTTTCAGGAAAATTGACTGGCACGCTTTCGGATTCAAACGCTCGGGCCACATGTAAAGCTAGCTAATTCGGCTTGCTGTGTGCTTGGCGTGAAGTGCGGATTTTACGTCAACACAAAGCACTCGGCAAACAAGTGGGCAGCCCGTAGCAAACCCACTTGTTTGCCGAGTGTGGGCCTGTGACACTCGGCAAAGCCGGGAGTCTTTGCCGAGTGCAACACTCGGCAAAGGTTCCCTAGAAACCTAGCAGACGGTCACGGACGCCGTCGCGCCGTCCGCGGCCGTTTGTTAGTGCTTTATTTTGCCGAGTGTCTCGTCTAGCCCTCGGCAAAGACTTTGCCGAGTGCCCGATACAAAACACTTGGCAAAGGCCGCTTTTGCCGTCACCTAATTTGCCGTGAGACCTTTGCCGAGCAAAGACTTTGCCGAGTGCCCCAGGCACTCGGCAAAATGCTGGTTTCCCGTAGTGATTTAGCACCCCCTTTCATCAATTTCTGGCTCCGTCACTGTATACTTGCCCTAGCGATCTCAGGCTCATCATAATTCAGTAGGACAATCTACCTTCTTCCCTTAGGAACAAAACTTTTTGACACCAGCAACACTCCAAACCCTAGCTAATAACTCTATTTGGAGGTACTCCATTCCAAATTATATATTGTTTTGGTTGTTCTAGATATGTAGTTTTCACTATGTACATAGACAGAGTATATATCTAGATATACAACATAATTTATATCTTTAGAAAATGCAAAATGGTCTATAATTTAGGACCAAAGTAGACTCCCAGACTATTAACTGCTTGTCTGGCTAATATCTCACCAACACCGACTACTGCTGGACCATGGAGGGCCCATCTATCTGTGCCCTAGGAATAAGTCTAGCTAATAACTCCCTGACTATTCAGGTGCATAATACTATTTTTTATGTTTTGGAATGGGATTATATATATAGGTCACTTGAGCGTTTCAAGCTCACCCAGCACTTTTTAATTTTAACACATTGTTGACTCAAACCATGCATAGGTATAAAGAGGTTGGCCCATTTTCCCGTTTCGTATTCCCCCCGGCCCACTACTCATGTGCACAATTTGCCCAAGAGGCCCATTGTTGACACCCAAAATTGGCAGGGTTGTGCAAACCGGTCTGACCGGTGTGCACAAACCGGTCAGACTGGTTTGGAAAACATTGCTAAAATGTAGATTGGACTTCACCATTGCGTAGCTCTCGCCGAGACGATCAAGATGCATATGTAGAACACCTAATTTGGAGTCTGGATAAGAGAGTTATGACTTCGGCAAGATCTGCACTCGGGAAAAGAGGTCAGACCGGTTTGGAATCCGGCCAGACCGGTTTTCAAGCTGTAATTCGAGTAGGTTTAGGTTTTCTGATGTAATCCCATATTGTAACCGACTCATGAGGGGTAAGACTTCTCCGGCCTATAAATATAAAGGCTAGAAGGCCGATTGAGATAGATCCAATCGAATCAAACATTACTTTATCCTTTACCTCAAACCCTAATCTCTTCCAACCTCCATGCTTCTCGTCCGCTGATCTCCACGACCAGAGATGACGTCCTAAGGCTCGCTGGTCGACCTAGGGCACGACGGCGACGTTCACACCCTGACGGGGTCCCTCCCGGGTGAGAGCTTCGACGGTCTTTGCTAGTTTGCTCGTAAACTAGTCGTTCTTCGCCACGTAAGTGCGTTGGTTATCTCTTTGCTGGTTTGCTCGTAAACCTTGCCGTCTTCCAACATGTAAGCTTGGTAGTTACCCTCACGAACAGTCGATTCTAGCGAAACCCTAGAAACCGGTCAGACCGGTTAAGCAAGCCGGTCAGACCGGTTCGTGCGAACTTGCTGATCTTCGTTCGTTTCAAGTACTCTCGTGTGTTGACTGAGATTTGCGTCAACACATTTTGGCGACTCCGCTGGGGAACGAACCCAGAATCTCTGGTTATTACAACCGAATTTTTCTACCCTAGCCTTGTGTTAATTGATTTACTATTTTGGTTCGCCCTTCTTATTGCATCTGGTCTTTAGACCGATTGTAAATATAATTGTGTTATTGCATCAGGTTGCTCAAACCGATTGCATTGTGTTTTGCTTGCTGCTTCATATTGGAGATTAAATTAGAAGCAAAGTCTTGGTCATTGATTCCTTGGATTATCTTGAATATTTGGATATTATCACAAGACTAGAAGCATCAAGACCTACTATGGCGGGCTATCAATATACTTCACATCAGTTATACTACAACAAGCTCGAGGTACAATTTGCAAATACATTACCTATGTATAATAATTATTTTGCAAGTACCATGAATCCTCATGTTGATGTTGCTACATATGATACTAGTAGGCATATTGCATCGGCTAGTAATTGTTCAGATGGAGTTTCTTATGTCAATTATAAGTCTGAATTTTATAAGCTAGAGCCATTACCAAATAATATGCATGCTTTAAATTTTAATGCTACTAGCAACATACAACATTATCCTAACACATCGGCTGCAGGACAAGTTCACATGCCGATGAACAATTATCAAGGCCAAACTAACATGAGTTGGGCCAATCTTTATGAGACACCATGTGCTAATGATTTTAATACTGTTCAACAAGGTGTTTCATATGCTTATTCATCGGCAACAAATTCAGAATATTTCACTCAAAGCATGCCGATGAATGAGAAAATTGGCCATACTAATTTTATATATCCGGCCAGTTATTCTCAACCATCATATGATGTACAACATGTCCCTCAAGTGAATGGTGCATCTATTTTTTCAGCACAACATGTAAGTGCTAATAATCATGATTTGGCTCAAAATACTTCTGATAACTTTAGCCAAATTAAATTTTCAGCAAAGACACATGAACTTATTGAGAAGTATATCAACTTATCTCATGACAATAAGAAAAAGAACGATTAAGATTTGACTAAAAATTCGGTAATTACAACAACCGAACGATCTGGATCTGTTCAAACAAAAGAAACAAGCTTGGCTGTACAAAACCTTATCACTAGTAAGAAAACAGCTGTGCTTGAATTCCCACATGAAGTTGTGTATTTGTCTAGCGATTATTCTGTTATCAATAAATATCAATTCATGGCTGGGAAAAGTTCATCCAAACAAAATGACAAAGATCATGGCGTTGGAGGCAAAGAGGAGGCACTAACATGTCACGACTTGGTGATTCCCAGTAAACTTGGGAAAACCGGTCTAACCGGTCCTACAATCCGGTCTGACCAGTTTCTACAGAAAGCAACTGCTGTGGGCTGCCATCAAGAGAAATACGACACCATCTACATCAAGGTTCCACGCCTCTCCAAAAATTTCAGCAAGGTATGCTTTGCAAGTAACTCCCAATCAGATCATGCATTTTTAATTAATTCGTCTACTAGTGGTGATACTATGAATATTTCTAAAAGATCGATTGATGATGATAATTTACTTGCTAGCAGTGTCATACCTTCAGATTATGTTGGCCATTGTAATATAAAAATTAGGAAGGCCGATAAGAGCAAGATTTTGACATTTAAAATTTCTCCATCATCATTGCCAAAGTTTTTCTCTACATGGTTTACTTATGGTCATTCTAGGATTAAAAATAAGAAACCAAAACCGAAAAGCGTTGTGAAATCCGATGATGATATAGTGATGAACTCTAAAGCATCGGATGTGAGAAGCACAAAGAAAAGTATAGCCGAATGGATTAATGAGAAATCTAAGCCATTCGTTTGCTCAGCCTTAAAACCTTCTCCACAAAAGCATCGGTTAGAGAAAATAAAATATACTTTCGATTTGACTTTGTGTGATGATTTATTTGATATATTGCTGGAGAAAAATTTTATTAAACCTTTTGGTCACAAAATCTTGCTGTCATCTCTTGATGCAAAGGAGCAAAATTATTGCAAGTTGCAAAATTCATTTGATCATAGTATTCAGAATTGCAATATGTTTCGCCAAATTATACAATCGGCCATTGACTCCGGATGATTAAAATTTTCTCATGCACAAGAGAATGACCGGTTGAAGTCAATTGGTCTTGATGATAAGAAGTTACAAAATTGGCCAACATCGGCCAGTTTATATAACAATGGAAATATTGGTGAGGAGAAAGATTCTGAGCCCTCAAGTGGTATAGAAGACATCGTCCAAATTAAAGATGTGTCAGAGGACGATGAGCTTAATAAAAATCAGGAAAATACTGGGGGGCAAACAGGTTCTTCACAATCGGAACAAGAACCGATTACTCCTGCTGTGCTGACGAGACCGATCAAACCGGTTTGCTCAACCGGTCAGACCGATACGAAAGCGGTCAGACCGGTTGTTCAAACTGGTCAGACCGGTTCTGATCAGGGTCGCCCAGAAATATTGAAGTCAGGGCGTCCTAAGATGGATGGAGGTAAAGGCCGTGTTAAGCACAATAGTAAAAGGCCGAAGCTCACTTTTGATGAACTTCTGGCTAAATATCAAAAAGAAAATGAGGCCAAGCGTGCTAATCGGTCAAATGGAGCTAAATCATCAAGATCACCTCCTAAACATAATTCTGGGAATTGGAATTGGCAATGGAAGAGTTTTAATTCAGCAGCACCATATTCTTCTTTTGGTCCATCAATGCCAGTTCCATGTGCTCCACATCCCACTAATTTTTATTCTTACTCATCACGGGGGTGGAATGATTCATGGGCACATACTCCTTCATATTTTAGGCCATATTATATAGAGTATGCAGCTCCACAAGAATCATCATATGCAAGACAACCTTATGTTAAAAATAACCGTTTTGAGCATAAAAATCGGTCTAGAGTTCAAAATAAGAAAAAGGTTGTCAAGCAGATTTATGTAGTGAAAAGAGATGGTCGCAAAGCTACAAGTTCATATCTGAATACAATTGTTGAAAAGCCGATTAGTGTGTTAAAGACTTCGACTATTAATGGCAATGAAAAGAAAAATTCAGCTATTGATATTCCAAATACTAAATCTGGGCAAAAGAGGTTAAAGGGGCCAAAAACTGAGAAAGAGTTGTCGCTGTCCAAAGCTCAAGCACAGCTGAAGCATTTACTTGGTTCGTCAGATTGGCAAAAGAAGAAGCTCCAGAGACTTAGTGCCCAAGAGCTAAAAGAAAAAGGCATGGCGTGGGTTCCTAAAGGAAGCATTCAAACTCAAGACGAAGACGATGTTTCCACAGAAGTTGCAATGCAATTAAAGAAGAATAGAAGGTCCAAGAGACGATCTTCAAATATAAGGTTTGCACCAAATCATCAAAATTATTGGTCAATGCATCGTCTATTTGGTTCACAAATACCATATACGCCTGTGTATTGGAATTCATCCATGAATATGTTTGGTTATCCCTCATGCTCTTATTTTGATCCTTGGACGTCATATGGGTTTTTATATCAAGGAGGGTTATCACTAAATTGTTATGCCTATTGATTAATTCAAAAGCCGAAATATTTAGTTTTTAGAGATGGTTTTTATTCTGGATTTATATATCTCTCTACACTATTTCGGCTATACATATTCTTATGGATGAATTTACTGTAGATGATAATTTGTGTCATCCTTGGAAACATATATGGCCGATGAATGTCTTTGATCATCTTCCTAAAGTGTTAAAATTCCTGATAAGATATCACCTAATTATTTTAATGCCCGGGGGGCAAGAAAATTCATCAAAAGAAAGTTGGCCACCAGATTAGGCAAAACCGCGGTCAGACCGGTTTATCCCAATGAGCAATTTTCCCTTATGAATTTGATACTTTTTTAATCGGCTTGAAAGAGTCATCAAGGCATTGTTGCTGTTTTTGTTTCATCAAATAACGCTATAGCCGGTTTAAATATTTTATATCAATATTTAGGCCGAATATGAAGTTTTGTATTCGAGCTAGAAATCTTGTGATCCATTGGTGTGAAATAGGCAAAAGCGTTTGGTAATTCAAGTGCTTACACTGAACTGATGCTTATTTGCATCACAAAAGGAATTTGTTATCATGGATAGTACCAAGTAATATGGCCGATGAAAGCTTTATTGATTTTAGAATAAAGACATAGATGATGTACTAGTATTAGTCATCGGTCTTCTATGATTTTGACCAAAAGAGATGTTTCTCGGTGCGCAAGCTTTACCAAGCAACACCTGTTGATTATAGTAGTATGTACATGAGATCATATATGATTCAATATCCTATTGCATATCCGAATTGTGGTGCATAGAAAAGACCGGTTGCTTGTAGTAGTAATCTGGTCAAAAGTGGCGTGTGTACTATTATTAAGACAGGTGGTAACAACAAGCAAAATTCTAAGGTTATGGAGCCAAGGTGGTGTCCCTCAGGCTTGTCCTATATTCAAAAGAAGAGATTGCAAAGATTGCGCAAGCGAGGAGCAATGGAGGAGCAAGTTGAAGAGAAGCCAATAGCGAAGACGAAGGTGTGGAGACCAAAGAAAGTTGCTTCAACTTCAACTCGAACAAGATATTATAACATGGCCGATGTATTCTAGATGAACATCGTCCTTAGAACAATTTTGGTTGCTGAGTATTTTCTGACACGCAAGCTTTGCCAGAAAATAGGGGGCATGTGTTGACACCCAAAATTGGCAGGGTTGTGCAAACCGGTCTGACCGGTGTGCACAAACCGGTCAGACCGGTTTGGAAAACATTGCTAAAATGCATATTGGACTTCACCATTACGTAGCTCTCGCCGAGACGATCAAGATGCATATATAGAACACCTAATTTGGACTCTGGATAAGAGAGTTATGACTTCGGCAAGATCTGCACTCGGGAAAAGAGGTTAGACCGGTTTGGAATCCGGTCAGACCTGTTTTCAAGCTGTAATTCGAGTAGGTTTAGGTTTTCTGATGTAATCCCATATTGTAACCGACTCATGAGGGGTAAGACTTCCCCGGCCTATAAATATAAAGGCTAGAAGGCCGATTGAGATAGATCCAATCGAATCAAACATTACTTTATCCTTTACCTCAAACCCTAATCTCTTCCAACCTCCATGCTTCTCGTCCGCTGATCTCCACGACCAGAGATGACGTCCTAAGGCTCGCTGGTCGACCTAGGGCACGACGGCGACGTTCACACCCTGACGGGGTCCCTCCCGGGTAAGAGCTTCGACGGTCTTTGCTAGTTTGCTCGTAAACTAGTCGTTCTTCGCCACGTAAGGGCGTTGGTTATCTCTTTGCTAGTTTGCTCGTAAACCTTGCCGTCTTCCAACACGTAAGCTTGGTAGTTACCCTCACGAACAGTCGATTCTAGCGAAACCCTAGAAACCGGTCAGACCGGTTAAGCAAGCCGGTCAGACCGGTTCGTGCGAACTTGCTGATCTTCGTTCGTTTCAAGTACTCTCGTGTGTTGACTGAGATTTGCGTCAACACCCATCTGTCAGGTTGTTTAGCCAAACCCTAGCTTCCACCCAATTGTTCCCCTCTACCACCCCTAGGTCCCTCGTCTCCCCCAAATCCCGCCGCCATGCGCGCCCTTCCCTCTCCCAACTCTCTCCATGTGCTCCTTTCCTCTCCAATTCCTTCCCCGCCGCAATGCCAGCTCTATCTGTCTCCCCCCCCAAATTTCCATCATGCGCGCACCGTTTCCCTTCTCTTCCCTCTCCCAAAGCCTGCATTACCTTCTGCGCCGCATCCTCTCCCGCAGACCATGCGCCGCCCAATCCTCACCTGCACTCTCCTCCGCCACATCTTAACTCACCCAGCCACCTCATCGATGTCTCTCGCTACTGCCCTAGCTCAACCACATACAAGCCGCCACTCACAGACCATGTCGCCATCCCATCACCGCCCGCCTTATCGACAACAATCGCCGCCGCCCTGGCTCAACTGCATCCAGGCCGCTGCTCTGACTCTAACCATGATGCTGCCTCACCAACAATGATGCCCCTGAGAGTACAACGTCGGCGTCTCACCCACAACAAAGCCAGCGCCGACCAGGACGCCACTGCCTCCCCGACTCCGATGACTTTGCCGCCACGTGCCTCTCCATGCAACTAGCATGGCGCATCCCCAACCTGACCAACCCTTGCGCCACTGAAGGCTGAATCTCAGCATTTCTCTTTGGTACGTAAGCTTGATGGATAAATTCAGGTTCAGAATATGCTCTGCTCACGCACACACGGTAGTGTCCGTTGAAATCATATTGAGAATGATTTGTGACATGTTATGCACGTGAGTACATTATGAGAACTAGTTTCCTTTTACCAAGTCCTCGTTAGGCTTCTGTTTTTGCTTGTATGATACAAATGAAGTAATCGTGCCTATTGCTCTCAGACAGGAGCTGAGGTATTTCGGCCTTTAATATAGTTTCTGGAACTGTGTGTGAAACACACCATCTTTATGAGTGAAAGCTATACTGTTAGCTTCAATTCTTATGGTAAAATTTTCTAATGGTGAAACATGGAGAAACATAGGCATTTTAAATCTGCTTCACTGTGAGGTTATCTTCTTGTCATTGTTTTAGGTGGAATGTCGATGGCTTGTGTATCTATATATGAAGAGCACGTACTTCCACTCTTGCTTAACTTCAGCGCTACAGTTTAGGAATATATTTCGCGTATTGTCTTCTTAATTTACATTACTGCAGGGTGCACAATAATTATTTGCTATATTTTTATGGCACCATATGTAATTAACTGGAGACCTGGAGTTAAGTTTTCCATCAATTACCAAATAAGTACCATATTTAGTTTTATTTTCATTTGGACAGATCTTTTAGTCCATTTGGCAGAATTACTAGTTATCACTTTATTGCTCTATTTCTTGATAATATATAGATCATGCATACTACCTCCACAGGAGTAACTCTGGGCATATTCAATATTTGTAGCAGCTGTCCTCCTAGCTGAGAAGTTTATTCAGTGAAAGAGCTTCTGCAATGGTATATGGTTATATTTCTCTATTTACTATGCCTTACCGCCAATCTGCCATTGCCTTATTTTAATCTTCTAATTATGTTGTGCGTTGCACTCTCTGTGGAAAGATATAAAATCAAAGTTTGAGATACACCCCCTGAGAGTTTAACACCCAATTTCTTTCTTTGCTGATTCCTGGCAAGTTATAAGTTTCCCAAGAACATTATGAAATCTGTTTGTCATGCACACACATTTTCCTTCTCTTAAAAGAAGTATATATATGTATAGCACACACAACCCAATTGTACGACATCCCAATTGGATTCACATCATTTAATTCGTGCATATGGTTATACTCAGTGAATAGGCAACTGATTAAATTAATAGGTTAGACCGTTTGATGTATGTAGTGATAATTACTATACATGCATCCACATTGAGACATACAACAAACTAAGCAGATAGATGGAAATATATTGAGAACAAAATGAATCAGACTTTGTTGATTTATAAATAGGTCTTGATTCTTACAAGTTCTTCAAACATTAGAGAAACACCAGAAGTAGAGCAACCTCAACCTTGGATAATGTCACACATGTCCCAGTTTGAATGGCCCGGGGTTCTTTGAAGGGGGTGTATGTCACACCCGACCCAGTTTGTATGACCCAGTAGTGGCCCGCGAGTGAGGGACGCACATGTTTAGTGCCACATTGCTAGTTTCGCAAGGGTGGAGCAAACTTATAAAACACTTGTCTTCCAGTCACGCACCTTCGAGTTAACCCTTTTACACAAAGCAATAACGAAAGTGTAAGCATGGTGCTAAATGGACGCGTGCAAGCCCCTCGGAAGGGTTGTGCGGTGCGGCTTTGTAGGGTGGGGAGTTACAAATGGTATCAGAGCCGATTCTCACGATTGCATGTAGTACGGATCAGTGTGCCGGCATAGGGTGTATGGAGCGTGTAAAGCGCTTGTCTTCCAGCCATAGAACCTTCGGGCTAACCATTTTACATGAAGCGGGGACCAAAGTATAAGTAGGGTGCTATGTGTACGCATGCATGCTCCTCGGAAGGGTTGTGTTGTGCGGCTTTGGAGGGCAAGGTGTTACATATAATAATCATGATCATAAGGACAACCGGATGCCCTGCAAATGGTCTTAGTGTCCTCGCCATTGATGAAGATGAACACCACGCCAACTATATGATAAGGGCAGTGCCCCTCGGTACAACTTTCATGGTAAGTTCCATAAAGTTTCTTTGAAATCAACCAAAAAGTTATGTGCATGAGTCTCAATGAATCAATGCAGCTATTGTATTTTTCAGGCACTCTATGATTAGACCTAAGCATTTTACGGGCTGTGGACAAACAAAAAGCTTGGTTTTTTTTGCTTTAAATCAGAGCCCAAACCTGGTAAATAATTTTGTTTGGGCTGCAAATTAAGCCCTAAGTGGGGCCGGCGGAGATTGTGGCATGGCCGGACTTGGGAAGAACTATGTGATAGAGATCTTGAGATTTTTTTTTCTTTTCCGAATTAACATATGAAATTTCTAAAGCCTCTAGGGGAATGTGGTGGCTTATTTTAGCACTATCGTAATAAATAATATATTATGTCCCAAACTAATAACTTGTGTGTGCCCATGGAAAATCAATGTCAACGCAAGTGGCATGCACACACGCACACATATTCAAGGGACAGACACAACTAGTGATTTCTGTGTGGCACATAAACAAAAATATGAAACTTGTCACATACCTAAGTCCCTTTCCTTTAAAAGACCAGTGCAACTGATGCACACATATGATCCAGAAGCGCAATCACGGTTTGGTTTACTCTTGATGTTTCATGTTACAGGTTTGTCTTGTATATTAGCATAGACACACATGGCACGCGATTATATGAAAGTTCACTTCTATTGCCATAGTAACCCACAAAAGTTCCTCATATGATATTGTATTCTTGTAGCAGTCATCCCGACCCATATAGTTATTAGATGTTCAGAAGCACACTCATAGCATATGCTGGTTTTTTTTTCTGCGCGCAAAAATGGATAAGGTTTTGGTTTGACCATATATATCACTCACCTGGGATTTAAATGCCAATATGATATAGATGTCCTCACGTTCTACGACGTCACGTTCTCATTTGGTTTGGAGTAGTTGGGTGTTGTATATACATACCTTGTAGCTGTCGTCTAAGTCCAGGCTTTCGTTCAACATACAATTTAATGGTACGGGTGGGAATAAATCATGGCACTTAATTATGTCTACTTCATAATTCAATTTGGTCCTAGTTAATTTTAGCTTAAAAACTAATAATATTTTAGCCCAGCCCTTTACCAACCATCGTCTCCAGGTCTTTCTGCATGAATGCATGCGTGTGCCGCAATGAATTTGAGTTGATTAGGAGATCCAATCACATAAGGCCGGAATGATGAGACGTGATCCTTCACACACCTGACACAGACGATGTTGCATTATTTTGCTACAACATCGATCCATATGCATGATCGATCTGGAGTGAATCGGCGTGTTTACGCTTTGCAGCGTATCGTCTGGTCCTTTTCTTTGTAAATGATGTAGTCTCGGCCATTTCATGGAAGAGGCAGACGAGCTCTGTCGATATGGAAGAGGCAACGTAGTTGCCTAGCTAGGTGGCCTTGATTAGAGTTCATCGAGGACCGGTGTTAGCGGTCGTTACGGCACGTTTTCGACCACCAATACTCGGAAATAAAAGAGGTTATATGAAACATTCCGTGCATCTAGGTTTATGTCTAATAATGTTCCACGAGTTTTGGTGTGTTGCACTTGTGCAGGTACAATAACGAGAAATACGAGCTATAGGGGTTAGAATTGACCGATTCGGCCGAACGACACGATTCGGCCGGTTACCCCCCTAGCCGTATATGACACAAAGCACAACCGGGAGTCCTCCACATCAACGATGACCAAGCGATGACGACACATGACACGTGAGCGACCACCACCTCATCCTTGGGCCAACACAACACGAAGTACATCACCAGAAGCCAGCCCAGGGAGGTCCAAGACCAAAGGTGATGCTGGGGAGACCGGCCATGGGCCAAGCCCAATCTGACCGAAGCCTGGCCTTCGGTCGAACCGCCGCCAGCACTAGAAACCGACCCCAGGGGTGCATCCTGGCCGTGGGAGTCAAGGCGGTGCAGATACACGGTTCGACTGAATTGAAGGATTCGGCCGAACCGGTGGATTCGTCTGAAGGCCCGGCTCCGCCTCCCAAGCCTCCTTGCATGCTACTCCACCTCAACCGTCATTGCAAGCTATAAATAGATGGGTCAGACACTTGTATCAAACACACACCAAGCCAAGGAGCTCTCTTCCCACTTGTTCTAGTAGAGTTAGGATAGTTTAGTTGGGAGTTAGAGTTGAGTCGAACTGTGCCTCGGAGGTTCCGGAGTTTTCTTCCGAAGCTCTGGTATTACCTCTTGTATCTTTTCCTTTTCTTTCTGTAAGACTCTAAGTTATCAATATAGTTATCTTTGTCATCTTATCTGAGACATTTATACCCTGTCTCTACTTTATTCTAGTTGCAAGTATATTGTGTTTAGACTATAGTGAGTTGTAGTTCTAGTTCTAGTTCTTCTTGTTCTTGTTTAAGTCCTTGTCTTAATTGGTTCTACGATCCTGCTTAGTATTTGAGGTGAATTGTCACCGAGAGTACTGACGGGGTTGCTTGCTCTTGCTAGCGGAGTAAGTTGTTGTTGGATAGTGTAGGTGTGGTACCTAGATTATACTATAACACCCAAAAATAGCCTATTTAAAATTTTTAGTAATTAATTGGCATTTATTTAAGTTGTTCATTTTTAATATAGGCTATATGAATTATTTATGAATATTAAAATCAAATATAAGTTGTAGAAACGTTTTTTGTTGCATTCATGTTGTTGCATTTAATTTTTGTATTGCTTGTGATTCAAACGAGAATTTAAATTTATTTAAATTCAAATTTGAATCACCTTGTTTGGGGCTCTAGAAAAGTTGCAAAGCCCAGAGTTCACTTTCGCCCCCTCTACTCTTTCCTGAGCACAGCTTAACTCCCTTCACTTCTCCACTCGCTCGGCCCATCTCCCTTCCTTTCCCCTCGGCCCAACCCACCAAACCCCTTTCCTTCTCCCAACTGGGCTCCTCCCCATCGAGCCAGCCCAGCACTTCCCTCCTGCTCGGCCCAAGCTGGCGCCTCCAGTCTCCCCTTCTCTCTCTCTCTGCCACCCTGGTCCAACCAGTCAGCAGCTTCTTCTTCCTTCCATTTCTCCCCCTCCCGCGCCCGTGACTGCCGGCCGAACGCCGCCCGCCATCTCCGCGCCTGTGGACCTTGCAGCAGCTTCGCCGAAGCTTCCTAGCACCCCCACCTTCCTTCCCTGCCTCCCCTTTCCTTCCACGCGACGCTCCCCGCTTGGAAACACTCCTCCCCACATGGCAAGTCCCGAGCGCCGGCCGCCGCCTGATTGGCGTAGCACACACGCCTAGGGCAGCCGTCCCGGGGCTATTTAAGCGCGGCCCGACCTTCACCGAGCCACACAGCGAGCACCAGCCACCACCAGCGCCTCTCCACCTCGCCTCGAGTGCCGCCATCCTTCTCCGAGCGCCGCCGCCGTCGACTGCCCAGCTCCGGCGCCGCTCCGGCCGAATTGGCCCTCGCAGAAGCATCACGCTGTGGTGAGCTTCCTCCCAAGCTTCTTCCCGCCCATTCTCACGCTCCGACACCCCTCCACCATGCTCGTCGACGATGGCCGACAGCCGGCCGCCGTCGAGAGCCCTCTGCGCGGTTTCCCCCTCGTCTTGAGCTAGCCAGTTGTGTTCGCCACGCCGCCCGGTGCCATAGGTACCATCCCCGTTGCAAACCGAACACTGCAGCTCGATTTCGGGCTAAGTCCGGCGAAGGACCACTGCGTGACGCGGCGGTGCCGCCTCCCAAGCTCGCCGGCAGTCGGTCCTCCTCCTCCCGACCGATCTAGGCCCTCGGATCCTGATCCGACAGTCCCTGAGCACCCCCTTCCCCGAGTCAAACCTCAAGAAAACGGTCAGCCCGAGCGATTTTGCTAAAGAGCCCCTAAAAGATTAGGAATTAACCCGCAGTCCACCTCCAGCTCAAAAATAATTCCAGATAGATCCTGATTTTTATGGAAAACCCCCTGATCTTTTTAATTATAGAACCCGCGGTCCTGAGTTTAGTTTTTTACGCGTAGACCCCTGAGTTTTTACGTATAATTATGTTTAGGCCCCTGTTTTATTTTAAATAAGCCCTTGGAATCTTTTAAAACTTACCAGCAGGTCCCTAGAACTTAGAAAACTCATATCTTTTTTGTTTTAGCTCCGATTAGTGTGATTTTCGCGCTCATGTGTTCGTAGTGAAGCGTAGATTATTTCTAAAACCTTTAATTGTACTGTTTCTACTGTTTGGTGTACTGTTCTAATAGATTACTATTTGTTTGCATGTATTGGTTTGCGTGCTCGCTTGTATGGTGATTCGTGTCTAGTCGGTGAGCCGTTCGCTTTGGACTTCGAGTACGTGGGAGACTTTCCGGAGTAAGACCCACAGCAGCAGCAGCAGTAGCCGCCCTTCGAGGAAGGCAAGTTATAGCACGGACAATCCTTGCTACCTAAACACACTCTTTATATACATTTACTTTCATATGCATGTGTCTAAATTGATGTCCTATTAAGGTTGTACCTAGTTTGTTTACTTCTATCCTTTGATTACCTTGGGTTTATGCATATGAGTAGATTTTACTATGCGCAGCTACTGTCACCATTATTTAACTGTTAAACTTGACTTAACGGTCCACTTCAATATTAATGATAAAACTTGCTTTTTAGCAACTTGGTTTAGGGAGCTAGAGCATGTGCTGTGTGCTTTGCTCTAGTGTCTCTCCGTAAGGTCCGGTTCTTAAAGCGGCAACCCAGGAGCCTATCACCACCGCTAGAACTATTATGGCTCTGGTCTTGGTCAAGTAACTTGTACGTCTCTAGCTTGCCAGTGGTTACCGACGGGCCGACGGCGTTGTGGGAGGCAAGGTGCGGGGTGTTTCCGGATTCCACCGAGGACGGATGATCTGTCGGCTAGGTCACGTTAGACCCAGTCCTGTGCTTAGAGTCCCTGCGACGGGGAACTCCACACGTTGCGCATGGATGGGTGTGATACCCGCACTCTGGACGCCATCGACCCCCCTATGGTGTGACTCTATAGGCGTACGTCGATCTCGGTGCCTATGGTCTCACCGCCTTGTAGTACCCCAGCGGTTACTGTCTTGTTAGGGTGTCTTGTGAAAAACTTTGTAGCGTCCCTATGCGGTCACACCTCGGTAGTGTGATTTGTGAGGTCTGATCCACCTCCGCGTGGTTGGGTTTAAAGTTCGTATGGGCTTTTACGCGACTGGTGGGTAAAGGGCGAAACCTCTGCGGAGTGTAAAATCTATCATGATAGCCTTGCTCAGGGTCACGAGCGGCCTGGATCCTTTTTTATTAGAAGATGATGTTTATTTATGTTTAATGTCACTTATACTTTATTAATTGGGCTACAACCGGGTTTCATTCACTTGTAGTAATTTGGTTAATGTTAAAATGAACCAACTAAAAATGCTAATGCAGTTATGCCGTGTCTAGCCTACTTTGAGCCTTCATACCCGTGCTATACTTGCTAAGTAATTGTTTACTTACACTTGCTATTTTATTCAACAAAATCTCGGATGGGTAAACAGATTGGGCTGGGCATGAGTCTGCTACTGAGTTTCCAGAAGATTTACCGTACTATTGAGTTGTGATCTCCCAGTCAGAGTCCCTGTGGATTGCGGCTCCATTACTTGAGAGTTTTATTAGTCTTCCGCTGTTATGGTTCAGATCATTTATGTAGCACTCTGATGTAAACCCTTTATTTAATGAAGAATTTATCCAGCATATGTTCTCTGTTTATCATATTTGTTCGCTATATGTGTACTATGACTTCCTGGGCACACATATGACCGCATTCGGGTTTTTGTGAAAATTCGGGTGTGACATATACTCAGGCTTATTTTGTCCCTGGGTCGATGGAAGTGGTAGTCGTTAGGTGGTGACAGCCCTATACGGCCTACGTAGCCAATCACGTCCAGATCCGGCCTGCAGGAGCCTCCGGCGTTATTGACAACACCCCTTCTCATCCCTTTCCGCGTGTTGGTGGTTTCGCCTCCCGATGTTAAGACATTAGATTTATTCTAGAGCATGTAGAATTTCTACCTCAACTCCTGTACCTCTTGACCCGAGTAACCCAGATAGACAAGTACCCAGGAGTCCTCTATCTCTTCTCGTTGTCCTTCCAGCTAACTATTCTTTCTCTTCCTTACATGAGCCTACCTTGAGCTATGTGTCACAGTATATCCATTCCTATCCAATATCGTTATCCCCTGTCTTGCTAGTTGTGTGACCTTCTCTGATAGTCTCAAATATTTGTTTGCTAGTACTCTTGCCATAAGCTTCCCTGCGGAAATATAAATTACGATACCTTGGATTACTCCCTGGTGAAGTGCTACAGTGGTAATTCTGTGCGCTTGCAGAATATTTATATATTTTACTAAGCCATAAGAAAAACCACTAAAACACTCCTTACCCCAATACCGGGATTTACAATCCTGATATTGGATCGTAAGAAGTGCCAACAACCGGCCTGCCTGATGCTCGAGAATGCATGCGTCGTCTAGGCACTCCTGCTTGGCAAGCTCGAACCGTAGCTTCTCGCTGTTGGCAGTTGTTACGGCACGTTTTCGACCACCAATTCTCGGGAATAAAAGAGGTTATATGTGACATTTCATGCACTTAGGTTATTTCTAATAAAGTTCCATGAGTTTTAGTGTATATCCATTGTGCGGGTACAATATCGACAAATATGTGCTCCTTGTTCGGAATTGATCGATTCGGCCGAGCGACTTAGTTCGGCCGGATTACCCCACTTAGCCAGGCACATAATATGAAGCGAAGCACAACCAGGAGGTCGCATGCACGAGATCCACGTCAGCGGTGAACAAGAGATGACAAAGCAGGACAAGTGGATCAACGACATCAACCCCGGATCAAACCAGCACGACACAGGCCGAATGGAGACGCCCCAAGCCGTCTAGGACCTAAGGCAGTGCAGAGGGGGGCAACTGGGCTAGAAGCCCAGTTAAGTCAAACCGCCTCCCAGTAGCGAATTCCAGGCATCCAGAGCTGAGGTGGTGCATCCTGTGGTTCGGCCGAACCGAGGAATTCGGCCAAACAGCCCGACACCGCCTCCTAGCTGCCTTGGCGCCTGCTCCATCTCCACCGCCTTGATTCACCTATAAATGGAAGGTCCCAAGCCCTAGTTCAAGACACACTCAAGCCAAGGAGCTCCACTCTCTCATTTGTTCTAGTAGAGTTAGGATAGTTAGTCTAGGAGTTAGGGTCGAGTCGAGCTGTGCCTCGAAGGTTCCAGAGTCATCTTCAGAAGCTCTGGTATTAGCTCTTGTATCTTTTCCATTTCTTTTGTAGACTCTGAGTTATCAATATAGTTTATCTTTGTCATCTTGTCTGAGTTATTTTATACCTTGCCTCTACTTTATTCTAGTTGCAAGTATTTTGTATTTAGACTATAGTCGTTGTGATTCTAGTTCTTTTAGTTCTTGCTTAAGTCTTTGTCTTAGCGGGTTCTTCGTTTCTGCTCAATACTTGCGGTGAACTATCACTGAGGTATTGACAGTATTTTTTGTTTCTACTAGTGGAGTAAGTAGTCGTTGTCTAGTGTAGGTGAGGTACCTAGACTAGGTAGCGGCCTTGGAGTGCTCCTGAGTTGGCACGGATGTGGTAGCCGTTAGGTGGTGACAGCCCTATACAGCCTATATAGTTTATCACACCTGGCTCGGCCCGTAGCATCCCCCAGTGCGGAGTTGGTGACACCCCTTCTCATCCCTTTCTGTGTATCATTGGTTCTATGTCCTGAAGCTATGACAATAGAGTTATTCTTGACCTGTAAGAGCTGCCTCTCAACTGTTATATCTCTTGACCTGAGTAACCCAGATAGACAAAGTCCCTAGGAATCCTTTTCTGGTCTCGTTGTCCTCCCAGCGAGCTAGTGCTTCTCTCTCTTATCCGAGCACCCTTGAGCTGTGTGTCATGGTATATCCACTCTTATCCAATACCGTTATCCCCCATCTTGATGGTAGTGTACCCCTCTCTGATAGGCTTGAATATTTGTTTGCTAGTAATCTTGCCGTAAGCTTCCATGTGGAAATATAAATTACGATACCTCAGATTACTCCCTAGTGAAGTGCTATAGTGGTAATTCTGTGCGCTTGCAAAATATTTATTTGTTTGACTAAGCCATAAGAAAAACCACTAAAACACTCCTTGCACCAGTATCGGGATTCACAATCATGATATTGGACCATAAGAAGTGTCAACACTCACCGGCCGCCTGGGAAAATTCCGTGTCGGAGTCTAGCACTACACCAAGCCCTTCGTGCAGGACATCCGTGGATTTGTGCTACATGCATCAACCGACAGATGGCAAACGTGGCTCCTTCTCATCCCACGAAGCAATCAACGTGGCTCCAGGTGGAATGTGTGCTCGGCTTGGCTCGTTCACTTCTCTCGAGCTTATCTTTCACTAGTGCAGAATGCGACTGTAGTCCCGGTTCCCAAACCCCTTTAATTCTAGTGATCTAAATTGAACCCACAACCTCTTGCACATGTAAAGCCTCATAATCATCCCACCTACGCAACTCATGTGACCTTGGATGTGATGCTTTCCTTTTGTACTAATCTGTGGAAGACCTTTAGTCCCGGTTGGTGACTCCAACCGGAACTAAAAGACCTTTAGTCCTAGCTCCAACCAGGACTAAAAGGGTTTACTAATGCATGAGGCCCTTTAGTCTCAATTGGATCCACCAACCGGGACTAAAGGGTGACTTTTAGTCTCGGTTGGAGCCACCGATCGGGACTAAAGATCCCTCCACCCCCCCCCCCAATATTTAGAACCGGGACTATGCTCTCATTTGTCCCAGGTCCAATTGAATCTAGGACTAATGTCACAGATACAAGGGGATGAAATGTTTATTTTCTACTATTGGTTATGCATCCATGTCTTTGGTCTTTGCCGGGATCTTTCGACCGTTCTCGCCATGTCCTGGTGGCGCTACTCCCACGTCGCTCGAGGAAGACGTGACCATCATGCCGAGGCGACCTGGTCGCCAGAAGGAAGATTCATTCACTATGGACATCATGTACATGGGTAGACTACTAAGAACTGAGTTAATCAAGCTTAGTCGGCCTCCCATTAATAGATTTTTTCCCCTCCAACTAGGAAGTCGTTTTTCAAAACACTCTTCTACTTTTCTCCAATTGGCATTCGATAGTCTCCTATAGTGAATTAGAATACCCAAATACCTCATCGGGAAAGTCCCTAGATTACAACCAAAGAGCTCCACGTAATGAGTCTCATAATTTTTAGCCTCACCATAGCAAAAAAAATTGCTTTTATGAAAATTTATTTTTAGCCCCGGTAGCTGCTCAAAGGCACAAAGCAGAAGCTTCATGTTATGAGCACTACTACAAAAACTCACGTTAGTCGCTGTCAATTAGTACCAGCTGTTGAAGAACCGATACTAACGCACGCGGTTAGTACCGGTTCGGCAGCACAGTGCCCCCACGGGCAGTTTAGTACCGGCTCGAGCCCCCACCCGGTAATAAACTGCTCCCGCACCGACGCGCGTTTGCGCGCGCCAACGGCTACTGGCAGTTTAGTACCGGTTGCGGTTTCCAGCCGGTACTAAACTACCCTTGGGACATTTAGTACCAGCTGGGGTTACCAGCTGGTACGAAACATCCACAAATAGTGTCTTCATCCATGGCAGGTTAGAGGGGAGGTGCTGCCTATTTTTTCGAAAAATTGTAGGGATTTCACTCATCTAAGTACGCCAAAGGTTAGCAACTTTAGCCTCTTCTCTTTCATTCTGTTTATGCTTTGTTTCATCCATTATACTTAGCGATTTTGTAGTTTTTAGTGAAGGGAGAATGAGCACATTTTCTTTATTTAGACATTAATTTAGGGCTCATAATAGAGATCACTAGAAAAACTTTAATTATTTATTATTGACTAAAAAACACTCAAAAATCTTAGAAAATTATGAGCAAAATTTTTTATTTAGACATTAATTAATAGGAATCACTTGATTAATCATGTAGGAACGTAAGTGGGAGAGCCAGGTGTATATGATGGTGAGGTGGCTGAACATGCTGGTGTCATGCCAAAGTACAAGTTATGTGCAAGGTCCGGACTTGGCATGACGCCAACACGTTCACCCATCTCTGGGACACCCTATCATGAAGGAATGATGTCCAAGTTACCTGATGAGTCCAAACAACAGGGCTTCACCAAGGATATCGATACTACAAGGACAACAAGTAACCATCTGATGATGAACCTCAATCGCTTCGATCACATGGTTACTTGTTGTTGTTGTCGCATGATAGCCAAGAGAGATTTGGAGTCCTGCATCATATGTTTCTTGGAGTTGTTTATTATTTCTTGATAAATGGTTAACTGTTGTTTAGATAGTAAATTATATGAAAATATTACAATTTACATATTTAATTAGGAAAATAATGTCGAGACAACGCCAGAGAGCTAGTCGTGGAGGACTGGCCAGACACAATGTATTGTCGGACCTTCCCCCGCCACCGCCACCACACTATCCTGGGCCGGTATTCGACCGCCATGGCCTCATCAACTTCAATCCTATCAAGCCTAACAACCGCTTTAGTCAGGTACCAGATCCTGTATTTAATACTTGTAAGACTACAATCATATATTAATTATGTCATAATGATGATATATTGCTAATTTATATGTAAAATAGGCTATTGATGCAATGCAATTGTTCAAAGATGTAGTATACCACATAAGTGGCTCCCGTCCTTTGGTGATGAGATAGAACAACGGCTTATACAGTAAGAGTTATATGATTTCTATTGCACTCCAAGAACATGCTCTGCGTGACCTGAATCATGGTGATACAGTTATTTTTCATGTCCAATCAGGCCCATATCAGCAAGAATATGTTGCTGCACGCGATGCCGTGAGGAAGGCACTGGAACAGATGGAAATTCATACGGGGCATGTTATCCCAGACTATAGTTTCTTGAAGATGAAGGCTGTTGAGCTCAATGAGCCAGACATCACACAAGTTCCAAAAGAGATTTCCCCTCCTTATGAATCAGAATACGTAAGTTATTGTACCTTTGATTTTTTACATACCCTTCTTTGTTTCTACATATGCCCTCCTTATCAATTGTACTCTTATTTGTTTCTATATATGTCTCATGTATGTATAGGACACTCTGAATTGTGGATTCCTACACACAGAGTATGGTTTGGGAGAAGTGTTGCGCCAGATTATGCCGCCTTTGGGATACTCATTCGTGCCACTATGGGGCAGGATCCCTAAGGCCACTCATCTAAGGAATTAAACTACTCGATATGGAGAGTTATAATGCGACTGCTTTGGAGTAGCCAGATAAGGTATAGGATGATGTAGTCAAGTAGTAAAACTACTCGTATTCGAATAGTATACATGATAGATTACCTTAATGTAACCTTCCAGGTCGGATACGAGTAGTCTTTGTAATCGATTTGTAACTCTGCTCCCCGGGTATATAAGGAGGAGCAAGGACCCCCTCAAAACAACTCAACTCACGTGCAATACAATCAAGCACACAGGACGTAGGGTATTACGCTACTCGCGGCCCGAACCTATCTAAATCTTTGTGTTGTTCGTGCATTGTCGTTCCTAGAACTCGGCGAGACCCACTAATCTACTCCCTGGGGTACCCCAAGATAGACGTGCTCGATATAAATCATCGACACTTGGCGCCCACCGTGGGGCCTCTCGCCGAAAGCTCACCATCAGGGACAATGGGATTCACCACCTTCAAGATCGCCGACGTCGAGGAAGGAGCTACCTTCGTCTTCGGTGCATGGACCTTCATCGCCGAAAGCGATGGTAGGTTCACGAGCTACCTTGCGAACAACCCCGGCCCCTACTCGACGACTACTCCCAATTCGACCTCAGCTCCAATTTCGAGTTTGATCCTAACCCCAAGTTCGCTTGGGACTCCCCAAGTCGAGTCCGGGTACAACTCGACCTCAAGTAGGGAAAGAGCAGGGAACTCCGAGTTGGCCACGCCATCGGACAACCCCCCAGATCGACTCCCGCTCGAACTCTCCAACGTAGTGCATTCATATAAACAAAGGCATACCATAAAAGCAGAGGCAAGGATGACTCAGGAGCCCCACTCGAAGCCAGATCACCCCGACGACCTCGAGCTGGCATCAGCGCCATCGAGGGACAACAACGATGACTTCACCATCCTGCTAAGTAATGCTCCTGATAATGTCGCGCACCTACACCATCACTCTCACTTCAACACCAAGTTCGTGTTGGAGGAACCACTCGTTCGCCTCCCGTCCGGACTAGTCGTAACCAGAACACCAGGAGGACTCGCTGTTCACTGGCCCGGAGCGATTCCGGCCGACACCTGCCGGGACAACGATTCAAGACTTGCTGCCGTCATACTGGAGGAACTGCCCTTCCAAGACGGCAAGACTGCATCGCTCACCACCGCAACTGAAAGCTCAAGCGACAACTTCTCAACCACTCAGATCGTCCTCAGCGAACAAGACCCAAGTCGTCAAGTGTTTATGGCTGGCAATGAAGACCAAGGCACTCAATACGACTGCGAGCTGATCACCGACGTATCAGAAGAGGAACACACTGCGGACGGAGAAACAGAGGAGCAAAAGACCTCGCGTCAAGCAAGGAATGCCAAGCGCAAGCAGAGGCGTCTTAACGCCGCGATACGCGCCAACGCCATACGAAACCTTACACAGGATTTCGATATGGTCGGAGACAAGTTAGTATCCCAAAACGCGCCATTAAACATCTTCGTCGCAGCAGAACTCGTCAGGGCCATGCCCGACACCCCTGCCGTCAGACAAGTACTCTCACTCCTCGACACAGCTCAGAAGGCTACGAACCAAGCGAATCATAGCCACCACACACCAGATACCAGACGCCCAGACGCTGAGAGGCCTCCCCCACATGAAGCTTCAATCGCTACCACAGGAGGACATCGACATGACCAAGACGTTGATCGCAATCTCCAGCAGGGGAGAGGACGTAGTAACAACCAAGATGATGCAAGACCACGAGATCGAGACCTTCGCAACATCATCAATGACAACTGCGATGCTCGCTCTATCATCCAGTCGAGTCGCCAGCGGCGCGTGGAATCCGAACTCCATCGTCGCGCAGACTACAACCGCAACTACGGGCCTCCACCCCATCACAATTACAGAAACCGACCACGCGATCAGGAACGCCATTACGATCGTCACGAAGAACGTCGCAACGATCGCCGAGGAGAGCATCGTAATGATCGTCACCGATACCAAGAGTCCTCAAATCATGATGACCGACCTCCCCGCAATCACAATCGTGGACAACAATACGACTCCGACCACAGCACCTCTAGCTTCCGGAGCGATCATTCACCAAGTAATAAATATGATGGCTTCCCAGCTTTTTCCAGGCGCATAAAAGAAATCCAATGGCCAAGCAAGTTCAAACCTACAGGAATTGAAAAGTTCACGGGCAAGCAAGACCCTGAACAATGGCTCCGAATCTACTCTACAGCCATCCAGATGGCTGGGGATCCAACGACATCAAAGTCAGCTACTTCCCCGTTATGCTAGACACCACGCCCTTGACATGGCTCGAGGGCCTCCGCCCCGGGTCCATTGACTCCTGGGACGATCTCACCAGGAAATTCACCACCAACTTTCAAGGAACCTGGGCTCGGCCCGGAACCCGCTATGAACTGGCAGCTTGCAAGCAAGGAAAATGAGAAACCTTGCGAATATACATCAAGAGATTCTTCGATAAAAGAGCTACAATCGTGGATATCTCTAACCGGGAAGTAATCGACTGCTTTCATGATGGTCTCTACACCCGGGAATTACACCGTGAGTTCGGCCGACGTCGTCCGGAAAACATCAGCGAGCTACGACGCATTGTCGCTGAATGGGCAGACCAAGACGACCGCGAGCGGGAGCACTTTGACAGACATCGCGATAACAACACCAACAATCACAACAAAGACAACGGCGACCGACGCAATGATTGCCCAAACAACAGGGACTTCAATCGCGATAATAGGAAGCGCAAGCCAGACAACACAGTCGCCGCAGTCCAGCGCCCTAGTCGTAAGACTCGTTCAGCGGCAGACGTCATGAACGGTCCTTGCCCATACCACCCCAATGGCAAGCACACAATGGCAAAATGCTTCCACCTAAAGCAGGAGTTCGACAAGCAAACACAAGATGCTCCCAAAACCGACAAGAAAAAGGAAGACAAAGACGACAAAGACCCTGGCAATAACTTCCCAAATGTCGAGAACGTTGTACCTGTACTATTCAGTGGAGAAACCCTGAACCGGTCGAAGCGCGCCAAGAAGCTCACCCTGCGAGAGATCATGGCGATAGAGCCTGCCACCCCAAACCATCTGATATGCCTGGTGTTCCTAGAGAACTTGTCGAGCACAAACTAAACGTTGACAAGAACGCAAAACCCAAAAAACAACGCCTCCGACGATTTGCACAAGACAGACGTGTGGCAATAAAAGAAGAACTCGCCAAACTACTCGCCACAGGCTTCATCAAAGAAGTCTTCCATCCCGAGTGGTTGGCCAATCCAGTGTTAGTTCGGAAGAAAAACAACAATGAGTGGCGGATGTGTGTCGACTACACAGATTTGAACAAGCACTGCCCAAAATATCCCATGGGACTCCCATGCATTGATCAAGTCGTGGACTCCACTGCGGGATGCGCACTGCTCTGCTTTCTGGACTGCTATTCAGGATACCATCAGATAGCACTAAAGAAAGAAGATCAGATCAAAACATACTTCATCACCCCCTTCGGTGCTTACTGCTATACAACTATGTCTTTTGGATTGAAGAACGTCGGCGCCACTTATCAGCGAGCCATACAGACGTGCCTATCCAAACAAATTGGGCGCAATGTAGAGGCATATGTTGATGATGTGGTCGTCAAAACAAGGCGGTCAGAACATCTCATCAATGACCTTCAAGAAACATTCGACAACCTTAGAACATTCCGTTGGAAACTTAACCCAACCAAATGTGTCTTCGGCGTTTCGTCAGGGAAACTTTTGGGGTTCATTGAAGCCAACCCGGCAAAGATTTCAACAATCCTTACAATGGAAGCACCGAAGAACGTAAAAGATGTCCAAAAGCTGACAGGATGCATCGCGGCCTTAAACAGGTTCATCTCAAGACTAGGGGAAAAGGGCCTCCCTTTCTTCAAATTGCTTAAAAAGCAGGATAACTTTTCATGGACGAACGAAGCACATATGGCATTCGAAGAACTCAAAACATATCTATCCACTCCGCCAGTACTCACAGCACCTATGAAGGGTGATCATCTCTATTTATACATTGCAGCGACAACCCATGTGGTCAGCACTATAATAGTAGTCGAAAGACAAGATGACGGCCATGTATTTCCAGTGCAGCGGCCAATTTACTACATCAGTGAAGTACTCTCCGAGTCCAAGATTCGTTATCCGCAAGTCCAAAAATTACTCTACACCGTCTGCATCACATCACGGAAGCTACGACATTATTTCCAAGATTTTCACATCACAGTCGTAAATAAATTCCCGCTAGGCGAAATCCTCAATAATCCAAACGCAACAGGTCGAATCTGCAAATGGAAGGCCGAAATTGGAGCATACCACCTTGACTTCACATCTCAAACAGTCGTCAAGTCCCATGCTCTTGCTGACTTCACAGTCGAATGGACAGAAATTCAAAATTCTAAAACAACCACTCGATCTGAACACTGGGTCATGTATTTTGATGGGTCACTTAAACTTGAAGGAGGAGGCGCAGGAATACTTCTTATATCTCCTAAAGGAGATCAACTTAAATACATTCTACAAATCCTATTTCAGGTCACCAATAATGAAGCAGAGTACGAGGCTATGCTGCACGGGCTCTGCCTGGCTGCATCACTCGGTATCAAGCGACTTGTTGTTTATGGCGATTCGGCTGTGGCCATCAACCAAGTTAATAAAGACTAGGATGCTTCTAAAGAGACAATGGATGCCTACGTTCACGAGGTTCGTAAATTAGAACGAAACTTTCTGGGCCTGGAGTTTCACCAAGTCGTTCGTGACTACAACGTCGCAGCAGATGCCCTGTCAAAGCTAGGATCTCGGCGAGCCGACGTCCTAGCAGAAATATTCGTGCAAGAACTACTCCAGCCATCCATTAAGGGACCAGCACGAGCTAAAACAATGCAATCCCAGTCCTAGCCAGAAACACAGATCATGGTAATCGACACTGACTGGATGACTCCTTTCATCGAGTACTTGAGAGACCACAAATTGCCAAAGCAGAAGCCAGAGCAAATACATATTCAACGACGAGCTGCTAATTACGTAGTAGTGTATGCACTCTATAGGCGTGGGGCTTCGGCCAACGTCTTAATGAAATGCATTACAATTGATCAAGGAAAAGCTCTACTACAAGAAATTCATATCGGCGTGTGTGGTAATCATGCTGCTTCACGAACCTTGGTCGGCAAAGCTTACAGAGCAGGTTTTTTCTGGCCAACAGCTAAGCACGATGCAGCAGACATCGTCAAAAAATGTCAAGGATGTCAATTCTTCGCACGACTAGTTCATGTTCCAGCACACGACCTCAACACTATCCCTCTATCATGGCCTTTCGCTTGTTGGGGTCTTGATCTCGTTGGCCCGCTCATGAAAGCTCCAGGTGGATTCGAGTGGCTCGTGGTAGCTATCGATAAATTTACTAAGTGGATCGAAGCAGTACCCTTAGTAAACGCTAAAGCCGGTAATTTGATCAAATTCTTTGATGGTATTGTCCAGATATTTGGAGTTCCTCACAACATCATCACAGACCTAGGTTCTGTATTCACCAGCGAAGAATTCCAAGACTATTGTGACAGATACTCCATTGAGATACATTATGCTTCAGTTGCTCATCCTCGTGCCAACGAACAGGTGGAAAAAGCAAATGGTTTGTTACTGCAAGGGTTAAAACCCAGATTATATGAGCCTTTAAAGAAATATGGTGGAAAATGGGCAAAGGAGCTGCCCGCGGTGCTTTGGTGGCTACGCACCCAACCCAACAGGGCTACCGGCCAATCACCATATTTTCTGGTTTATGGTTCCGAAGCAGTTTTGCCTGCCGATCTTTTATGGGAAGCTCCGCGTCTGGAGAATTACGATGAACAACTCGCTCATCAAGAAAGGTCTCAGGATGTTGATGGCGTCGAGGAAGCTCGAGTAGCAGCTCTTATTCAGAACACGCGTTATCTTCAAGGATTGCGTCGCTTTCATCAACGCTCTGTTCAACCTCGATCCTTTACTATAGGAGACTTGGTACTACATCGAATCCAAAAGACTGAAGGGTTGCACAAGCTTATGTCTCGTTGGGAAGGTCCTTTCCTTGTAAAACAGGTCATCGGACCTGGTACGTACCGGCTGCAAACCCCGGAGGGAGAAGAATTGCCAAATGTATGGAACATAGAGCATCTTCGCAAATTTTACCCGTAAAACAGGACATTGTATTCGATTCGTTGTAAAACAACCCTTGATCACAAATTAATAAAGTTATATTTCCCTGTCATCTACAAGTTATGGCACCTTTTATCTCATTAGATAAAACTATACCTTGTACATATCGACGCTAGTCGTCGTGTGGTATTTGAGTAGTCTTCTACTCCTGCTCAAAAGAAACCAAGATTCCCTTTTAAAACGAGGTATCAAAACACCTAAAAATCTTGGATGAGTTACCCTCACCTATACATGGTTGAAGGCGAGAAACTCTTTTCTTTTGATTATATGGCTTTCTTAGCGAAAGCTTCAAGAATTAGTGTTATACCAACTACACTCATTCTCCCTCTCCTATAAAAGTCACCTAAAGGTGCTCCAAAGTACTATGAAGTACAGCATACTTATGCCTATACGCATAACTTTTCTCCCTGCATTAGCAAAATTGCTAAACCTTAACAAGGCTTGATTCAACTCCTTCTAGTTGCGAACCTTATACGACCACTGGACTACTTAAACTGTAGTCACTCATTTTTGCATACGCACAAACTATTGGATATTACTTACACAATAGTATTTCCAAACGATTACTTTAAACAAGTATCAAACGTTATATACATGAACAAGTATTCATATCGGGTCCAAAACAGAGTATTTGAACGAGTACTTCAAGTTACAATGCAAATCTACTCTAATGAGTCAATGAAAGTATCTGCGACTGGTTCTGTTTCTTTCACCAAAGCTTCGAATCCTTCAATCACCATTCCTTCTAGAAGCTCTACGACTTCAAGTTTGGCGTTTGGATTGTGTGCCTTCACCATTGCTAGCAGCTGAATGATGCATTCCTTCATGGTATTCTTGCAAAAATCAGTAATTTGCCCAGGTACTGCGCTGATCCACTCCAATAACGACTGGTTAGTCGTAGCAACACCCTCGGGTGTTACCATGTCAATGATGGGGAGCACTGCCTCTTCTATGGCCTTCTTCTCGGCCTGGAGATCCTCCACTTCTTGTTGTTTGGCTTGTTGTCCCGCCAAGGCCCTGGCGCAAGATTGTTCCATGTCAACATGGATTTGATGCTCCTTGGCAAATTTTCTATTCAGATCTTCGAGCTCTTTCTCCAAGCGGGCACAATCTTCGGTTTTGGATTGCGCCAAGTTATACCATGATGTGTTGTTGCTCTGTTCTTCAACCAATTCTTTTTTCAATCCTGCAGAAACAAGACAAGTCTATGATTACACTTCATACGACTAAAGTAATGATTAAGCGTACAAAATTTGCTTTACTTACTATTGTTGTCTCAGATCAATGCCCGGTTACGAGTATCCATTCGAGATTTCTCATCTCCCATTCCCTCGAGTTGTTTATGTAATCGAGAAACCAGGTTTTGATTATCAACTCGAGCTTTTTCCCGCGCCTCATAGGCAGCCGCAAGATCTTCTTCGAGTTCTTTTATTCGAGATTCCAGACTTGCATCTTTGTTCTTCTCCAATTTATCTACCAATGTCTGCATTTGATGTTAGTTAATAACTACTATATTAACTATTTTCTATTAAGCTTTCCTCTTACCAGAGCGGCTTCCAAGTGTTGTTTCAGCTGCACTGCTTCATTGTCAGTAGCCTTCCCTTGTGGTGGTGGAGTACTTTGTTTGATAACAATGTTGGCGACTTCCTCAATCTCCAAACCAACCTTCATGATTTCACAAGCATTGTTCATATAAAATTCCGGGTAATATACAGAGCAAAGGCTATATGATTTACCTCCACAATTGACGGCGGCCCTTCGGTATCTCCCTGGTTTATGGTTTCTATGGGGTTTGTCTCTGAAGCCAGATTGGTATCACATGCCTTCTTCTCTGGTGATTGGCTCAATTTTGAAACCCCGCCACTCTCATCGACAACACCAGGGATGATTTCGAAACCCCAACACTCTCATCGATAACATCACGCTCTGTTTCTTCGGCTTTCTTCAATTGTTCTTGCTGCGCATGCAGCGCGCTCGTAAGTGTGCCGGATGATACTCTTCACAAAGGATGCAAGATTCAATAACTGAATGATGGCTTAATTGAAATGATATTCGATTTAACAAACTTACTTTATCAACGAGGTGGTTTTTGGCTTAAAGTTGAACTTCTTCAACTTTAGCACACCCACTTTGGAGCTGGTTGTGCTCCCTGTGGTACCACTCGCCATGGCACTTGTGGTTGATGAGCTTTGAACGGCGGTGATAAACTTGGAGAGCTTGATACGTTGACCTTCCTCTGCTCCAGGCACGTATGCTTCTGATGGGGTATCTGATCGAGATCGAGTAGTTCTCTTCCACTTTACCCCTGCGGGAACAGTTGGTACTATTTCCGTATCCTCTGTTTTTCGGAAATAGTTCATCAAAATTCAATGGCAGAACAGATAAATTACTTGAATCTTATTATGAAGACTTCCCTTACCTTGAAGATTAACTTGCTTGTCATCCAAGGCAGATGTCTTCTCTTCGGATATTGCTTCGAGTTCTTTTACACTATCAGCAATTGCCTCAATTTTCTCATTGGATGGCTCTGACTTGTCCGAATAACTCTTTCCGAATTTCTCCCAATCTTGTGGAGACAGGCCACCAACTGGCCCATCAGAATCAGTGGCCGACTACACCAGAAGAATCAACATTAATATGCATGTTCAGAATAACTGAAATTTAAAGGCTGCGAGTACTTACAGAACTTGGAGATTGTCCTTTACAGAATTCCTTGGTAATGTATGGTTTCTTGTTGTTCACATTGCTAAACATGCGCGACAAATGCATTAGCACGGTTTCATCTGAGAGTTCTTCTGGCACCATCCGGGAAGGATCTGTATTTCCCTCATACTTGTATCCAGGGTTGATACGCTCTTGGAGTGGTTGGATTCTTCTTTTGAGGAAAGTGAATGCTATCCCCACCCCAGTCAAGACTTTATTCTTCAAGGGTTGAACTCGCTTTAGCAAAGCGGGCACATCCTTGGCTTCTTTAGTTGTTGGCTTTGTGTTCCAATTGGATAGATCCCTTGGATACCATCCATCTTTGACAGGACAACTTTTTCCATGATTCCCTGCTGTATTACAATTACACAGGAACAGGATTAGTGTATAACAAAGTACATTGATCGTAAAAACTATAGAAAGAGTACTCATTTTTTGACTACTCACCGATTATGAACCACTCGGACTTCCAATCTCCACACGATTCCTTAAGGGGCATGGAGAACCATTGTTCTTTTATCTTTTGGCGAAATTGAATTCCCGCTCCTCCAACCACTTCCATCCTTTGGAAATTTGGATGAGGCTTTACATGATACAAAGTGCGGAATAGAGCAAGATTCGGGTTGATGCCAAGGAATGTTTCACAAGAGTGCACAAAGACAGCAATATTCAGAATCCCATTAGGATTCAGATGATGGAGTTGGAGTTTGTAAAAGTCAAGGAGCTCACGGAAAAAAGACGAGATTGGAAGGCCAACCCCGCGCTCACAAAAAGACACGAATAAAGGAATTTCATTTGTGTTTTCAGTGGGAAATTATGCATTGAAGCAAGCTATCCACTCAAGAGTTTCCTGGGATAAAAGCAAACCTTGCTCCACCAGGTCATGGAGATCTCCTTCCTTCGCGGTGCAATACTTCCAGGCATCAACGGGAGAAGGATGAGTTTTGCAATCTGGCTTTGTGTTTGGATCTACCAAGGAAAGCCTCTTCTTTGATGCCTTTTTCTCCGCAGGCTTAGCAGCAGCGGCTTTATCTATGTTTTTGGCATCAGCTTTCTTTTGGCCCATGGTTGCAGATCGAGTTAAAACTTTACTTTTCTCTCGCATTCACAAGAGATGAAAGCAGGGAAAGTTCTAAATGCCCAGGAAGCTACGGTGAGGAGACAAAAGACAATAGCGCTACGCTCAAGGTTACGAAATAAACGAAGGTCTCACTTTAGATTTATAACTTTCGGTTAGGGTTACTGTTTGGAACAGTATCTACGGCGTATCGCATTCTGTTACAGGGAAAGGTTTGTTTTTTCTAAAAGTTAGTTTTTTTCCCGACAAAAATTACGGATTCAATTACAACAAGATCCTGGTGATTATTTAGATCTTCAAATCAAAGATATTTTTTTATTCAAAGCTCGGGGGCTGCTAACGGATAATCTGGGATTTGATTTCCCTCTGAGATTTAAGGCGGAAAGCTGTGGAAAAGATCTTTGATTGGTTTTAACAAAACCACACATAGATACGGAATCATAGTTGGTCAATTCTTACATTTGAAGACAACTCGAAAGTTGTTGTGCTTACATGCATGTTGGAAAAAACGTGCAGATTCTTGTGGAGATAATTATCGAGTATGTATCAGCATCCATTGCTTAGAGTAAATAAAAGGAGCAAAACTTGATCCAACGACTACTTAAAAGTACTCGTGGATTCAGAGTTGCATTTAAAAGCACAATTTCCTTTAAGCCTATTATGCTTTATTCAAGACTTTTGACTAGTTTTAACAAAACTACTCGAAAGACCGAAGGTCTTACTTTATTCAAAGCTTTTGACTAGTTTTAACAAAACTACTCAAAAGACCAAAGGTCTTACTTTATTCAAAGATTTTGACTAGTTTTAACAAAAACTACTCAAAATTCGATGGTTGCGTCTACTTGGAACACACCATTAGACTGCTCAGGTGAAATTCAAGATTAGTTTTCTGAACCTTCAATTGCTTAACGAGTACTTGGAGGCTCGGGGGCTACGCCTATTGGGTACATCAAAAGATGCGCTCTAAAGAAACTACTCATCAGAAGAGATTTGAGCGTCTTGGGCTTAGCTCTAACTACTCGAAAATGTTAAAAAGATTCAAGAGTTGAAGCAAAGGCGCAGGATGCTCGGGGGCTTGTGGGGCCAGGATCCCTAGGGCCACTCATCTAAGGAATTAAACTACTCGATATGGAGAGTTATGATCCGACTGCTTTGGACTAGCCAGATAAGGTATAGGACGATGTAGTCAACTAGTAAAACTACTCGTATTCGAATAGTATACATGATAGATTACCATAATGTAACCTTCCAGGTCGGATACGAGTAGTCTTTGTAATCGATTTGTAACTCTGCTCCCCGGGTATATAAGGAGGAGCAGGGACCCCCTCAAAACAACTCAACTCACGTTCAATACAATCAAGCACACAGGACGTAGGGTATTACGCTACTCGCGGCCCGAACCTGTCTAAATCTTTGTGTTGTTCGTGCACTGTCGTTCCTAGAACTCGGCGAGACCCACTAATCTACTCCCTGGGGTACCCCCAGATAGACGTGCTCGATATAAATCATCGACAGCCACCATATTCACGTCCAGTACAAGGTGGTTTTCAGTCATCAGTATCCTTGATGTCATGTCAAGATCCCTTGACAATATATGGTGAGACTTTAGATGCACCGTATAAGGGTAAGGATAGTGCATTAATATACGCACTAGACTATATGGACAGATGTCTAGGGTTGACATTTTGGATATAAATTATTCTATATACCTTGCCAGGCTTCATAACGTAGATCCTTAGTATGACTTTGATCATGTGTGTGTTATCGGAATCATAATATAAGACCTTAACAATAATGTGTGTGTTATCAAAATGATATTGTAAGACTCTAATAATGTATTCATGTTTTTTTATGGTTTTGTATTTCTATAATTAATGATGTTAAATTATAAGAATTTTTTGGATTACAAATACAAAACGAGCTGTAGCGAGCACCTTGTTGGCAATTTAGTACCGGCTCGAGCCTCCAGCCGGTACTAAACTGCTCACACACGTGCCGGTGCACCACGTGTCGGTGCGTGCAACGGCTAATGGGCACTTCCAGCCGGTACTAAAGTGCACCCCGGGACCATTTAGTACTGGCTGGAACCCTTAGCCGGTACTAAATGTCCTCATATATAAAAAACCGGCCTCTTCTTCCCCAAGCTCGAGCACACAGAACTTGCTCGAACTCTCCACTTCATCCATGCCGTGTTAGACGGGAGGTGCTGCCCATTTTTTCCAAAAATTGTGGGTATTTCACTCGTCTAAGCGCGCCAAATGTTAGCAACTTCATCCTCTTCTCTTTCATGTTGTTTCTGCTTTGTTTCATCCATTATACTTAGAGATTTTGTAGTTTCTTAGGAAGCTAGGGAGAATGAGCACAAGTTTTTTATTTAGACATTAGTTAGAGATATGTAAACTTGATGAATTTAATTAAGGACAATAATTACTTGATTGCTTGCAAGTGGCAAATTATTAGGGTGATTTTTTCAATTAATTATTATAGATACATTTTTTACTTTAATTATAGGTATTACTATAAAATTTTTAGAAAATTGTAGAAAAATAGTAAACCCTTAATTATTTATTATCGATTATATATTTGTTTGTTTGGTATAAAACACTAAAAAAACTCCCACCTTATATATCTCTCCCTCGCTTCCCTCTCACTAACAAGCGTCCGCTTGTCAGCTTTACCTCCGACCTCTCGTTTCCCCTCTCTCTCGCGCGCACGCGCTCGCGACGCGGCGCCGACACTCCGCGCCAAAGCGTGTGGTGAACCCGCGCGATGGTTGCCGCTTGGCCTGGGGCACGGACGCCGAGATCGCCGACCGTCCGCGCCCGCTCCTGTGGCCCCAAACCCTAGGGCAAGCCACCCTATTTAAACCCTCGTCGGCCGCCGCCCCTATCCAAGACGCCTCTCACCCCGCTGGGGTTTTCTTTCCACCCAACCATTGCCACCACTCGGAGAAGGGGGAAGAGGAGGAGGGGAAGTCGGGGAAGACGAAGGCGAGGGAGCCGAGGAGGAGTCACGCGAGGGGGCGGAGGAGCCGCTGCCCGTCGCCATCGACCGCAAACTGCCACCGAACGAGGATGAGGAGAACATTGCCGACCCCGAGCCAAACCGCAAGCCTCGAGATCCGCAATCCGTCCCCAAGCTGGCCACGACTCCATCGTCAACCCACGGTGAGCCGCACCGCCGCCTCTTCTCTCTCCTGTTCCGCCAGCCGTCAAGTTGATGAACCGCCGCCGCCGTAGTCCTTTGTGGTGCAAGCCTTTGAGCTATGCTTGCAGGTACCGCCGCGTAGGCTCTCCGCCGTCCGCCGTCGCCATATTGCCACCCCAGGACCGTCGTGGTCCCCGCGCCCCGGGATTGCCCGGCTGACGCGAGCGCCATGGCTGCAGCGCGGGCAAGCTCATGGCTTGCCGGGCACACGCGAGAGCACTGACCGAGCCAAGGTCCAGCCTTGCGTCCCTGACACCCTGCTCGTTGAGCCCCGCCTTGCCTTGACGTTTCCAGCTCGTTGAGCTCAGACCTCGCCAGACCGCCGCCGCCGTCCGCGTTGCGCCACCATCACGGCAGCTCCGCGCGCGTGTATGCCCACTGCCGTGGCCAAGCCGCCTGTCGCCCCATCGCTCCCCGCAGACCGAGCTGAGTCTCACGCAGCATCGCCGTTGTAACCGTTCCACCCCATTGCCGTTGTCGCTGCCATTTTTCGCTCGTCGAGCCGAGCCCCGTCGCAACCTCGAGCCCAGCCGCTCTGCCGCCCTCGCTGGAGCACCTAGCCGAGCCGTCGTGGAACCGGCCATCGCTTGCTGCCGTCGACGTAAGCTGTCGCTGCCTTGCCGCCGTCCCAAGACGCCCCAGCGCCACCGCGATCGAGGCAGGCCTCAAACCCGCGCGCGCCACCAAGCCCGAGCACTGCCGCACAGCACGATCGCCGTTGCGCCAAGCCGCGTACCACTGGTCGTAGCCACACCCGAGGCTACAACAAGCCCAGCCTAGCGGAGCCGCAAAGGATTCCGGCCAGCCGCACCCGGATCCCGTGAACCCGGCCCATGTGAGCCACAGACCCGGCTCACCATGGACTGCGCCCACGCCGCTAGACTCTGGCTTGCTTGCGTTAGGGATGATGCAAGGGTGACTGGCGTCCGGTGCAACCGACGCCAGCAACCGGAGGCATCCGGTGCCTTCCGTGGGCCAAAAGCCCACTAACCGCGTGGCCCAGCCTAGCCCTTCGGCCTGTTGATCAAGTCGATTGGGCCTGTTAAGTTAACAGGCCAGCCCACCTAATCTTGACCCAAGTCGGCCCGTGAAGCCTTTCCCTTTTCCTTTTCTTTTTAATCGCTGACAATGGGCCCCCTCTGTTAGTGACTAGCACATACCAACAGGTGGGCCCAGCTGACACGTGGACCCGCTGACCGTTGACCTTTGATTGTTGACTGATCAACATTGACTAAGTCAACACTAATGTCATCATTTCCAATGATGACATCAGCATAGCCGGACCCCACTGATGACGTCAGCATGATGTCATGCTGACGTCAGCAGGCTGACTATGCTGCCACGTGGCACTCCCTTGTGCTGCCACGTGTCAATGTTTTTATTTTTTTATTTTTTCTTTTTGGAATTAATTAAATTATTTCAGAAAATGATTTAAACTTTGAAAAATAATAATAAATTAACCATAGCTCAGAAAAATATGAAACTAGTTTCATTATTTTTCGAAAATCATGCTCTACGCGTTAGAGTAGGCTTTGGTGTTATTTGGTTCTTTCTTGGTCTTGTTTTGGTGTTTATTTGCAAATAGGTCCTCGATATTTATTTTATTTACGTCTCTAGGAGCTGTCGAGGACCGAAGTGAACCAGAAGACCCAAGCTACTGCTACAAGAAGGAGGAGGAGCAAACTCCAGGTTCACGCCCATCCATACTTTGAACTCCTAATAGACATGCTCGTAGAAATGCTATGCTTTACTATAGTCGCATGATGCCTGAGATGACGAACCCTGCATAACCCGTTTAATTACCTTTACCTTGTTGTCCTACTACTTCATATATATAAACTATTGATGTTGCTTCGCTTGCATGCGTGTGAGGAAAATGGGTATTTTAAACCGTTTTTGTGTGCGTGTGAAAACTGAAGGAGAAGGATGATTTGAAAACCCTTTTTGTTGAAGCGAGCGTACCATAACTCGATCATTCGGGTCGAGGGCCTCGGGAGTACACTTGGGTACTTCCTATGGAGTGCCTGTTGCGGGCACAAGTTTGATTTGTTATGTTATGGAGGAGTTGGCAGCGATACCTGTAATGGGTGCGATTGGCGGACCACCGTGGTGGATACGCATTTTTAGAGAAGAGCTCGCTTTGGCAGTTTGAGGACTGGGTCGGACTACTTGTTTCATGGGACTTTACCATGCACACCGTGTGTCCATAATGAGGGTGGGCCCGTTCCGAGCCTAGTAAGTGCGGTGCCAAGCCTTTAGGAGGATAGTGTATCAGTGTAACCACTCAAATAGTAGCCCTCTTACGTTTAAACACATGGTCCCACTTAACCATAGCCCATAACGCGAGACTATTGTCTTCTTTGACGTGTAGGTGCATAGGTGTTGCAAAGGAACCGAAGTTTCACGAATTAAGGTGCATGCTACCAAGCGGTGTTGGTCATTAAGAGTTTAAGAGAAATAATAAAGCAGTCGATTAGGACTTTTCTCCTGTAGGAGAGGTCACGCGAGGATTTGTAATTCATTGGCGAGATGTCAAGTGAGGTACTCTTTTAGAGTAGTTGGCTCATGGCCAAGCATATTTTTAAACAAGCAGATAAAATTATTATGCAAAAAATAATTATTAAATAAGACTTATCTTAATTCGTGGACGATTGTCGATGAAGCCATGGTGGTCGGCGATGAAACTGCGACGGTTGTTGTTGAAGTCGACTAGTCGAGGTCGGCCCCGACTAGTTGTTGATGGCATGGTAGCCGTTCTCGACTAGTTTTTAACTAGTCAAGATAAATAGTCGAAGTAGTCGAGGTAGTCGTTGGCGAGTTGATGCAGCCGAATGTAAGCGTAGTAGTACTCACGCACGTCTCCCCGGCAAGCGGAGATCTTGAGGCATTTGAATAGTTTGAGGCCGTGCCGAGTTGTTTCGACTAATTTTGGCCGCTGCACTTGATCTTTGAAGCTTTTGGGTAGCCCTTCATGTGCCTGTAGCAGATATCCTTCCTAATGCTATTTATGGCATGGATCAACTCTCTAGTAGGCCTCGCACACGTATATCATACTGCGTGAATCAACAGGAGCAAAAGCCTTCCTCGATCTTGATGCCCGCATGCCGCTCTCTCTCTCTCTGTCTTTATTTTAACGCTGCTTTCTGTGTTTTGATTGCACCTCTGCTGTCGTGGCCTTAGCCTAGTTTAGTTCCCAAATTTGGGAGCCAAACTTTGGTATTTTAGGGTCCGTGCGCCACTGTAGCATTTCATTTGTATGTATGAAAAATTGTCCAAAAATTGATTAATTAGGCTCAAAATGTTCGTCTCGCAGAGTACAATAAAACTGTGTAATTAGTTTTTGATTTCATCTACATTTAGTACTCCATGCATGTGCCAACATTTTGATGTAATGGGAATCTTTTTTTTTCATAGTGAACTTTGGGTGTGGAATTTGGGATCTAAACAAGGCCTTAATAAATATGGCTAGTCTTGGAACTCTGGGTGCTTCGGCCTTTGTTTCCGATGCCAAATCAAACACGCAGGTCGCCGAGTCGGACAGAGAAAACGTGTGACCGGAGTTTGAGATGAAATCGGACGGTAGCACGTACAGGCGAAAACAGCCCGCGACATTGTTTCACGTCAAAATTGACACCATCGAATCTGTAGTTGATAGCCTTCTTGTTGGACAATGCGGACGCTGAATCTGTTGATCTTTCCAAATAGATTAATCTTGATAATGATTGGTCCATCAAACTCACCCAATAGGGATCGCGCCAGGCCAGTGAACAACGAGTCCTCCTGGTGTACTGGTCACGACTAGTCCTGAAGGGAGCTGGACGAGTGGTTCTTTAAGCTGGAAGTCCGTCTTGAAGCTTGCGCAGCGGGTGAGGCGCGCAATGTTGTCGGGGCTGTCGCTTAGCAGGACCGTAAAATCGTCGTCTTCGTTGTCCTCTAATGGCTTAGAGGCTGGCTCAGAGTCCTTGCAGCATTCCACGGTTTGACTGTCGACTTGAGGCGTGGGCTTGTTGTCCTCTGCGGTGTAGATCTGTTGATATGTATCCGCGGCTTTGATGAATCCGAGCAGGAATCGATTCGGGGAGTTGTCCGATGGCGTAGCCAGCTCAGAGTTCCCGGCCCTTCCATAATTGGAAGCGAGTTGTACCCGGTCTCGTCTTGAGGAGTCCCAATCGGAGTCCAAGTTGGGGTCGAAGTCGAGCTCGAAGTCGTGCGACGTGTTGGAGTTGAGGTCGAAGTCGTTGCCGAAGTAGTCATTGAGACTTGCGTCTCGACGAGACCGTGGAGCGACTCCAGTGGAGAAGCCATCATCGGGTACGCGCCTGGATGATCCGCAAGGAGACTTGCGAAACCACCCTTGCCATAAGCGATGAAGGTCTATGCGCCGATGACGAAAGTTGCACCCTCTTCGAGGCCACGGGCTTTGAAGGTTGATCCCATCGCGCCTGATGGTGAGCTTCAGCGAGCCGCTGCACGGTGGGCGCCAAGTGTCGATGATTTATGTCGAGCACGTTGTTGGTGGTCGTTACAGACCGATTTCTGACCTCCAACAGAGTATAAAATAAACACAATGGAACCACACACCATAGCTATAGGGCGTATTGCTAACCATTTCCACAAGTTTTGGTGATTGTCCAATGTGCAGGCACAAAATGGAGAAATACGGGTTCAAAGGGTTGGAATTGACCGAATCGGCTGAACAACTCCGTTCGGCCGATTACCCCCCTTAGCCGTACACAACGCGAAGCACAACAGGGAGTCGTCCACGTCAATGATGACCAAGCAATGACGATGCCTGACACGTGGGCGACGGCCAAGTCACCTCTGGGCCAAACCAACCCGAAGTACACCAAGATGAAGTAGCCCCGGAGGCCCAGGGGGAGAGGATGCACAGGAGAGCGCTTCTGGGCCACGGGCCCCATTCAGGCGAATGCCCCAATTCGGCCGAATGAGCCTAGGAGCCGAACCGCCTCTGCACCGAGTAACATCCGGGTCGTGTCTGGTAACCCTTGTATCTCTTCCTGATTAATTGAGCAGTCAGTTCTACTTTTATTTACTTGCTGGTTCTTCGTTCAATGCTTAGCTGATTGGTATAATTGTATACTGGTGGCCTGGCTTGGGTGCTTGTCTTTCTATAGGAGATAAGTATTAACCGACTAGTGTAGGCGTGGTGCCTATACTTAAGGTTAACTTAGTTTGCCCCCGAGTCTACAGAGGTGGTAGTCGTTAGGTGGTGACAGCCCTATACGGCCTACATAGTCCATCACGTTCGTCTCGGCCTGCAGGATCCCAGAGTGTAGGATTGGTGACACCCCTTCTCATCTCTTTCTGAGTGCCATAGGTTCTATTGTCCCGAAGCAAGTATCTATCTGTACCCTCTGATCCGCTCAGTTAATCAGTAGAGTGCCTCTATCAGACTCGTACCCTCTCTACCCTCTCTACCCTCTCATCGCTTCTCTTCCCTCTTTGTTGTTGTCATCCACTTCATCCATCCCATTCCATAACCCTTGGACAACTTAGTCTAGAATTAGCTCACTTCTTGTTCCCCGTGGAAATTGATACCTTGAAATACTCCCGGGTGAAAGCTACATCGATATTCGCCCGATTGCGGATTTATCTGTAGGCCGTAAGGAGTGCCAACAAGCTTTCTGGCGCCGTTGCTGGGGAATGGTAGTTGTTCTGATTCCGAACCCAAGTTGTTCGTGTACCCCACCGTGCGCCACATGGATTCCACTCTTACCTTACGTCAACATTCGGCTCCAAAGGGCGATTGTTTAGAGCCACCACCATCATCTCATCCCATCCACACACCCGGCTATGAGCTGCATCCCGGCATCATAGCCATGGTTGGAGAGCAAACGTTCTCAGGAACGAATGCTGAGAGTCCCTATGCACATTTACGAGAGTTTGAGAAACTCTGCTCTTGCCTCACCATATCAGGCATGACAGAAGAGACGCTCAAATGGAAGCTATTCTCGTTTTCATTAACGGGAGGAGCAAAGAAATGATACTCTCTGTCTGTCGGAAATATGGAAGTGAGCTAGGAAATCCTGAGAGAAAATTTCTGCCTAAACTTCTTCCCAGTTTCCAAGGTAGCCAGCCTCCGAATCGAAATCCTTACCTTTAAGCAATTAGAGGGAGAGTCGTTAGGAGCTGCCTGGGCTCGTTTCAAGCAAATTTTGGCATCCGGTCCAGACCTAGGTTTATCAGAACCTATAATTCTACAACACTTCAGCCTTGGCCTCTGTCCTGTAGCCACCACTTTCTTGAACTCCGCTTCAGGAGTGTCGTTCTCTCATTTGACTCCTAGTGAAGCGAGGATAATCTTGGATCGTATCTTGGATGACACTCCCTACACTGGAGTTTATGACAAACTCCCTGATGAAGAAGAGAAGCAGCCCGAACCTGAAGAGCCTACATGTTCTCAATCCAAATCTATCAGCTCTTCCATCCCATCAGAACCTGACGCTCATTTCGAACCACAACCATATTCTAGCCTGGACTACTATGAGCCGCTCTACACCACTCCCTATTATTTTGACGATGATCTATTTGAGGACATCGGGAGTGCAACAAGTTTCCCATTGGAACAACATGTAGAGTATAAGGATCAACCTCCCGACAAGGAAGAACTAGAATATCAAAGGGAGTACTTAGGACGTCTCTCTGCTGTGATGAGTCGGGAATGGCTAGAAGAGGCCGAAGCCTCATCTGAGATGGTCAGAATGCCTAAGAAGATTAGAAGAATTTTCTGTGAAATTCTGGGTTACGACCAAGAAATCGGGTACGACCCGAGCCTCAGAATTAACATTATCTCTAGCTCGTTGGTACGAACCGAACTCCCTGATGAACCCTGGTCATTGTCTCAAAAACGACTCAGGTTCACTTTAGGAAGAATCCTTGACTGTTTAGGGATCTTGCGGGTCATACCCGTCAAGATTAACAACCCTAAGCTATTCATGGATTTCCACATCTTTGACCTACCCAGTAGCACC
Source organism: Echinochloa phyllopogon (assembly GCA_033239725.1). Classification (NCBI taxonomy): domain Eukaryota; kingdom Viridiplantae; phylum Streptophyta; class Magnoliopsida; order Poales; family Poaceae; genus Echinochloa; species Echinochloa phyllopogon. The sequence continues at coordinate 21,496,311 of BTCW01000016.1, forward strand.
ACCCATTCCATCTTCATAGGTAGGCCAATCATGAAGAAAACACCAACGAACCAGAGAATAGAACTTAGGGTCAGAAAGGAACTTGTCTTTATCTCTTATTCTCATTCCCTGAACACTCCAATAGAGGCAGACCCCGATCCTGATCCCGTAGAGGAGGTCATGTCCACCTCATTGACCGACCAAGAACCACCCATTCCAGAAGAAGATATCACATTCTTCTCAGAGGAAGAGGAAACCCATCCACCGATCAAGCTCGACACGAACAAAACTCCAAAACCATCTCCTATCGAGCTCAAACCTCTTCCCCCTCGACAAGGTACGCCTTCCTCTTCGAGGACAAACAAATTCCAGTGATCATTAGTGATAAGTTATCCGAAGTAGAAACCCAACAACTCATCACTATCCTGGAGAAGAATCGATCGGTCTTAGGATACTCTCTCCAAGACCTGAAGGGGATCAGCCCAAACCTCTGTACCCACCGTATCCCAATCGATTCTGAGGCAACACCGTCTCGAGAACCTCAACGACGGTTGAATAATGCCATGAGGGAAGTTGTGAAAAAGGAAGTCCTCAAACTCCTTCACGCTGGGATTATCTACTTGGTTCCCAATAGTGAATGGGTTAGCCCCGTTCAAGTTGTTCCTAAGAAGGGAGGGATGATGGTTGTGCGCAATGACAAGAATGAACTCATCCCTCAGCGCACCGTCACTGGCTGGCGTATGTGTATCGATTATCGTAAACTCAATAAAGCCACCAAGAAAGACCATTTCCCCCTTCCGTTCATAGACGAGATGCTTGAACGGTTAGCCAAACACTCTTTCTTCTGCTTCCTTGACGGTTACTCTCGATATCACCAAATTCCAATCCATCCAGATGACCAAAGTAAAACCACATTCACATGCCCCTATGGGGCGTATGCCTATCGGCGGATGTCCTTCGGGTTGTGTAACGCACCTGCCTCTTTTCAACGTTGCATGATGTCCATCTTCTCTGATATGATTGAGGAGATTATGGAAGTGTTCATGGACGATTTCTCAGTTTACGAGAAGACCTTTACCGAATGCCTGAAAAATCTGGACAAGGTCCTCCAGAGGTGTCAAGAGAAACACCTTGTCCTAAACTGGGAAAAGTGCCATTTTATGGTACGAGAAGGGATTGTTCTAGGACATAGGGTGTCAGAACGTGGAATTGAGGTTGACCGAGCGAAGATAGAAGTGATTGAGCAACTTCCTCCTCCCATAAACATTAAGGGAATTCGTAGTTTCCTTGGCCATGCCGGATTCTATAGACGATTCATCAAAAACTTTTCCCAGATATCTCGGCCCTTAACCAATCTTCTAGCCAAGGAAGCTCCCTTCGTTTTTTATGAGGAATGTTAAGCAGCCTTTCACACCCTCAAGAAAGCTCTCATTTCCACTCCCATCATCCAGCCTCCCGAGTGAAATCTACCATTCGAAATCATGTGTGATGCGAGCGACTATGCTGTAGGAGCTGTGTTGGGCCAAACCAAGGACAAGAAGCACTATGCTATCTCATATGCTAGCAAAATGCTTACAGGTCCCCAGCTCAACTACGCAACCACGGAGAAGGAGCTCTTAGCGGTCGTGTTTGTTATAGACAAATTCCGGTCCTACCTAGTCAGGGCCAAGGTCATAGTCTATTCAGACCACGCTACTTTGAAGTACCTTTTAACCAAAAAGGATGTGAAACCGAGACTCATCCGCTGGATTCTTCTACTCCAAGAATTTGACATCGAGATAAGGGATAAGAACGGAGTAGAGAACTCAGTGGCTGACCACTTGTCTCGAATGCAAGTCCCGTCCGATCTTCCCATCGATGATTTTTTGCGGGACGACACGCTCCTTAAGGTCACCATTACCGACCCGTGGTATGCCAACATAGTAAACTACATGGTAACCGGGTATGTCCCACCTGGAGAAAACAAGAAAAGATTGGCTTACGAGAGCCGACTCCACCTTTGGGACGACCCGTATCTCTTTAGGATATGTAGTGACGGACTTCTTAGACGCTGTATACCAGCGCACGAGGCATATAAGATCCAGGAGAGATGCCATGCAGCCCCATACGGGGGTCACTATGGTGCATTCCGCACTAACACAAAAGTCTGGCAATGTGGTTTCTACTGGCCCAGCATGTACAAAGATGCTAAGGCATTCGTCATGAGGTGCCCACGTTGCAAGAAACACGGGAATATCAACACTAGAGACGCAATGCCACTAACCAGCAATCTCCAAGTAGAAATCTTTGATGTTTGGGGGATTGACTTCATGGGTCCTTTCTCCAATCCAGAGAGCTGCAAATTCATCCTAGTAGCGGTAGACTACGTCTCTAAGTGGGTGGAAGCCTTGCCTTGTGTGGCCGCCGATGCTAGGAGCGCAAAACGGATGTTTCATGAGATTATCTTTCCCCGTTTTGGAGTTCCTAGGATGGTCATTAGCGATGGAGGCTCCCACTTTATCGATCAGCATTCCGTAGGTATCTCTCAAGTTTGGGGGTGCAGCACAACGTAGCTACACCCTATCACCCCCAAACTAGCGGTCAAGCAGAAACTTCAAACAAGCAGATTAAGAACATTCTGCAAAAGACCGTAAATGATATGGGCAAACACTGGAAGGATAAACTGCTAGATGCACTCTGGGCGTACCGCACGGCCTATAAAACACCCATAGGAATGACCCCATATCAACTAGTCTATGGAAAAACCTGCTACCTACCAGTAGAAATGGAGTTTAAAGCTCACTAGGCCATTAGGAAGTGGGGTATGAACCTTCCAGCAGCTGGCCTTAGACGGCGGATTCAGCTGGCTGAGATAGATGAAATGAGGGAATGATCATACCATAGCTCCCGGCTATACAAGGAACGTACTAAGAGATGGCACGACAAGTGAATCAAGATCAAAATGTTCACACCGGGAGATAAGGTTCTCGTCTTCAATTCCCATGTCAAACTTTTCAGTCATGGAAAACTTAGAAGCCAATGGGATGGCCCATTCACAGTAATCAACGTTGCATCTCATGGGGCCATCACACTGCAAAGTGAGGACGGAAACACCTTTAAGGTCAATGGACAACGGCTGAAGATATTCTTAGAACCAGAGCCTCCGCCACTCGAAGACTTGGATGTCATCGAGTTCGTAGAGCCCTGAACCCTATCCATGAAACTCGGCCCAAATCCTTCAAATCCAAACCTTTCTGGGCCCAACACCACCGCAACCTTCACACCCATGACCAAACACGCGAGGATCAACCTGGCCCGCACATCAGAGGCCCAGGGGCCAATTCGGCCGAACCAGAGGGATTCAGGCGAATTGGCCAATTCGCCCGAACCCTAGGGTTCGGCTGAATCAACCTCCCAAGCCCCACGTGCGGATATTGACCTCCAGACTCATCTACAGTTGATCCTATCCCGACACTCGCGAAGGAAACGTCGGGAAACACATTTTTCGTTCGGAGGACGCCTCGATAAAAGCCCAGGAGTTTCTGTCGATTCCATCATCCCATCTATAGAAACTCCTCGCCCTTAGCAACAGCCACCATGGCCTCCTCCTGCTCCAAAGATACATCTTCAACCAAGGGATCTAGCCTCGCCAGCCGGATCGGCGAGTCTCCCCGACATGAGCAAGCGTTCCGCGTTGCTGACGTTGAGCTGTCAGGCGATGGGCAGCGAGGAAGGGCGCATGCCCGCAGCCCTATGAGGCGGTCCAACTCCCCACGCTGCTCTCCGTTAGTGACGTTCAACGCCTTCGCACCGCTGAAGGCGATCAAGAAGCCCCCTCGCTCACCATCGCCAGGGTGCCCCACTACTGGGCAGCTGCGCCCGAAGTCAGCATCCTCCACAAGGGTGCTGGACTTCGCGCTCCCTACAGTCAAGGAGGAAGGCACGAAGACGCCGGACTATACACCTGATAGTTCGCCCCATTTCAGCATCAAGGGTGAGCGCACCGCCACGGGGTACAGCAAGGTGTTGGTCCCACCACTGAACTGGGACAAGTTCGAACTGACGGAGTCCTCCCAGTCCACTCCCCCGCAGCGGAACCCCAGAGTTCAGCGCTACAGGCAGCCGCCGGTTATCAAAGGGCCGCTGGGAGAGATGGAGTTCTCCGACGAGGAGGAAGAGGAGAAGCCACCTACACTGGAGAGCCTGCAGGTGGAGCTGGCACAAGCACGCCAGCGGATAAACCACCTGGAGGAGAAAGTGGCGAAGCGGAGCTAGCGCGCCTAGACACGGAGGACAAGATGGAAGTCCTCTGCAAGGGCTTGTGCGCCAAGATCAAGAGGTTTGCTAGAGCCACAGGACACTCGGACCTTTACGACCCACCTGCAGAGTAGTGTCCTGCGGTCATCTAGTTCGGTTAGAGCACCGTTAGTTAGTTCATTAGTTTGGCTTAGTTCCTTCCTTCATTTATTTTCCATTAGATTCATGTTTAGGGTGCTCTAGATTGTTTTCCCTTTGAATCATTTTGTTTCCATTTGTTAGCTCGTTGAATAAATAAAATTAGAGTTGAATGCAAAAAAGAATAAAATTATTTCTCCGGTTGGTGCATTTGAGCCAATCGGAGATTGCCCTATTTAACGAAAAAGATATTCCCTCCGGTATCGTATTAGAAGTCCTTTAGGACAGCGACACGGTCACCAAAGCACAACTTTGACTCCACTTTTCTATAAAAATATTTTTTAAAAAGTTATATATGTATATTTTTATGAAAGTAATTTTCAAGACCAATCTATTTGTATGATTTTCACATTTCCAAACTCAACGACTTAAATGTTATTCATAATTTATATTCCCAATGTTTGACTCAAACCTTGTCCAAAAGGACTTCTAATATGATACCGGAGGGAGTACATGAGTACAGGATGACACAGGAGCAACCCGACACGACGGAGCACGCACCAAGCCACTTCGGTCGAACCAGTTGGTTCGGGCGAATTGGGCAATTTGACCGAACCCACCAGTTCGGCCGAACCAGCCCGGTTCGTCCCCTTCGCGCACCTACACGCTGGTTTGCACTCCTTACTCCTGTCCATCTTCTCGTGTTGTCGCGTTTCGAATTATGAACTTGCACATCTCATCTAAACGAAACGTTCTCGGTTTTTCTTTTATACCATGAACTTGTCTATTGCTTGTCTCTAACTGAGTATCCCTTGCCTGTGAAATCCTTCATGATAGGAACCCCCTAGTCTAGGTTGTTGATAAATATGATATGTCTCGATAAAATGAACCACTTGTTCACCTTACCATTCGGGAGAATTTAAATTTTAAAAATATAAACTATGTCCTGTCCTTTCATCCTATCCACTACTTCCAACTACACATATGCTTGAGAAATTTATTCCTGAGAAATTTGTCATGGCTAGTACAATGTCTTGTCGAATTTTGAGTCCCCAGAGATGATCATATTGCCCCAGGTCTATTGCAAGTACATCTATCATTGTAGTAGAAGTCCTCATGCCTTGGTGATACCCTGAAGAAAAAAAAGAAAAGAGAAGAAAGGACTCGTGAAAGTCCACATGAAAAAAAGGAGGAAAGAAAATTCCCAAAAAGGGAAGAATAAAGAAAAGGGGTCACGAGGCTGAGGACCGACATGAACTCTCCATATTTAACTTGCAATTTGGCTAAGAGCGATGATGAGAGCTCCGGGAACCAATCTTTGACTTGACAGAGGTGCATGACTTGACAAAAGATCACCACCTAAGAGAAAAAGAACAGACACAAAAGGAAGTGAGTGAAAAGGAGTGAATTAAGAGAGCTGAGAGTATCAGGGATGAAAGGACAAGGACCATTTTATTTGTGAAAACCATAAAACCCCGAATGCAGGATGATCAAGAGGACCTTGTTGTAAGAGTCGTTCTGTTCATCAACCGCTCAAGATCCAGGGAGTAGCCACTCCAAATTCACAGGTATGGAGAAAAGTTTGGGATATTCAATATGCAGTTGTTCATGTCATAAAAGAACCATTGTCTTAGTGTTGCTCTTATTTCAATTTCTTTACTCGGGACGACCAAAGATCTAAGTTTGGGGGAGCTTGTTGGAGGTCGTTACGGACCGATTTACGACCTCCAACCGAGTATAAAATAAACACAATGGAACCACACACCAAAGCTATAGGGCGTATTGCTAACCATTTCCACAAGTTTTGGTGATTGTCCAATGTGCAGGCACAAAATGGAGAAATATGGGTTAAAAGGGTTGGAATTGACCGCTCCATTCGGCCGATTACCCCCCTTAGCCATACACAACACGAAGCACAATCGGGAGTCGTCCACGTCAACGATGACCAAGCAATAATGATGCCTGACACGTGGGTGACCGCCAAGTCACCTCTGGGCCAAACCAATCCGAAGTACACCAAGACAAAGTAGCCCCGGAGGCCCAGGGAGAGAGGATGCACAGGAGAGCGCTTCTGGGCCACGGGCCCTATTCGAGCGAATGCCCCAATTCGGCCGAATGAGCCCAGGAGCCGAACCGCCTCTGCACCGCCTTAGCACCAAGGCGGTGCAACGTGGCAGTTCGGCCGAATTCCCAGGTTCGGCCGAACCGGGAGATTCAGCCGAACGGCCCGACACCGCCTCCCAGCTGCCTTGGCGCCTGCTCAAGCTCCACCGACTTGATCAACCTATAAATAGTGGTCCTGGTCGCCTGAATTCAGACACAACACAAGAGAGGAGTTCCTTAGCGAAGCTCTGCCACTTTCATACTTAGAAGATAGGGAGAGAGGAGAGGTGAGCGTCCGGAGAGGAGCCGGAGTGTCGGCCCCTCTTCCAGCTGTACCTCTATGGATGCGGCTCTGCTTCGAGTAACATCCGGGTCGTGTCTGGTAACTCTTGTATCTCTTCCTGATTAATTGAGCAGTCAGTTCTACTTTTATTTACTTGTTGGTTCTTCGTTCAATGCTTAGTTGATTGGTATAATTGTATACTGGTTGCTTGGCTTGGGTGCTTGTCTTTCTATAGGAGATAAATATTAACCGACTAGTGTAGGCGTGGTGCCTATACTTGAGGTTAACTTAGTTTTCCCCAGAGTCTACGGAGGTAGTAGCCATTAGGTGGTGACAGCCCTATACGGCCTACGTAGTCCATCACGTTCATCTCGGCCTGCAGGATCCCAGAGTGTAGGATTGGTGACACCCCTTCTCATCCCTTTCTGCGTGTCATAGGTTCTATTGTCCCGAAGCAAGTATCTATCTGTACCCTCTGATCCGCTCAGTTAATCAGTAGAGTGCCTCTATCAGACTCGTACCCTCTCTACCCTCTCATCGCTTCTCTTCCCTCTTTGTTGTTGTCATCCACTTCATCCATCCCATTCCATAACCCTTGGACAACTTAGTTTAGAATTAGCTCACTTCTCGTTCCCCGTGGAAATCGATACCTTGGAATACTCCCGGGTGAAAGCTACATCGGTATCCGTCCGCTTGCGGATTTATCTGTAGGCCGTAAGGAGTGCCAACACACGTCTGCCTGGGGGTACCCCAGAGAGTAGATTCGTGGGTCTCGCCGAGTTCTATGAACAATAGTGCACGAACAACACAAAGATTTAGACAGGTTCGGGTCGCGAGTAGCGTAATACCCTACGTCTGATGTGCTTGATTGTGCAATGCATGTGAGTTGAGTTGTTTTGAGGGGTTCCATGCTCCGCCTTATATATCCGGGGAGAAGGGTTACAAGTCGGTTACATGATTCTAGTCGTATACAACAGGGAGTACTACAACAGGGTACATTGGGGAGTCTTCTAACTGTACACGACTAGTCTTTCCAATCAACTACGCCGTCTTGTACCATAGCCGACTGGTTTAAAGTAGTCAGGTCAAACCTTCCCTATCGAGTAGTTTAATCCTGTGGATGAGTGGCCCTAGGGATCCTGGTCCTACAGTGTTGACCTTTGCTCCCTGAATTGCTTTGGCCCCCGACTGGCCCCGGGGGAATGCTTCATAGTTTCGGGGCGACCTCTAGCAGAGGACGCGCCCCAAGCCCGGAAAAGCAGGATGGTGCCGTAACTACTAGACCTCCGTTCGGTGTGGTGTGACTAAGTTGGCTTGCTACCATCTGGGTGCACCTCGCATAGATTCCAGGTGTACACACTCTGCAGAGTTAAAACTATACGTATAGTCGCGTCCTCGGTCATGGACAATCCCCCGTGGAGCGTACGCTCTGATTAGTGTTTTGGTGACTAAAACTTCTACTTCTTTCCTTTTTAAACTAAGGACCCGGCTTGGCCGATGAGATGGGAGGGGCGGGAGCTCTCCCATCGAGTAGACATTGGAGACGAGAGTCTGTTCTGACGAAATTGCCCGTGGAGGTGTGCGTTGGTGTTGGAAACTACTATTTGAAACTTCTGCTGCTGCATAGGAAACCCCAGCCTGCTCCTTGCATATTTGTACACTAGATTAGTCCACTTTAAAGCTTACACATATATGGATGGTGACATGGATCTGTCCTATTCCTTGGGGGACAGTTCGTGAGCTTGCAGGTTGGACTTGGAGCTCGAGTCCGATCATGGTGAATGCTACGACTGAAGGGTTGCGTCGCTACGCTCAAGAATGTCTGTCGAGAAGAAATGAAAATTTGTGATGAAGACTTGATGCCCTAGCTACCGCTTCGTAGGGTTTCTACTTGTCATTTAGCCCAGCGGGCTTGTACCAATTCGTAATATTTGTGTAAATACCCTTGTTGTACTCTGATTTCGTAGTATAAAAATGATATTATTCTGAAATGAGTTCTATACGTGATAGCCGATGTGATCTGGGACTATCACAATGATACAGGGAGTCGGATTTTCAATTATAAAAATCTAGTTTGTTTCAAGCAAGGCACGCGGCAGCATCAGAGCATGCCACATGTTAGCCTATGCTCAGCATGCTAACGTCACGTAACGTCATGCGGTGGGCCCAGCTGACGTTAATCTTGACTGATCAAGGATCAACTTTGACAAGGTCAACCAGACAACGATCGAAGGGGCCGGGATCCCCAGTCTCAGCGGTTTAGTTAGGGCCGTGTTTTTTTTGAAATTTTTTATACACACGTTTGATCACTAATCAAGAGTATTAATAAAGTCAGTTTACAAAACTACGTACAAAACCCCCGGTTAATTCACGAGACCTATATTACGGTAGTAAATTATAGGTTAATTAAGCTCATTAGATTCATCGCGTAAAGTTACGCTCAACCTTAAAAAGATTTTACAAATAGATTTTATTTAATACTCGTAAGATTCTCCGGGAAAAAAAATTACAAACAGAGAAACATGGCATAGATGGACACGCGCGGGACCCAGCAGTTAATGTTAGCGGGCTGGAATCGACCTGAAAGCTAGAGGTCGAAGGCGTTAGCCAACATGGCCCCGTGAAGCGCGAGGTAGCTAGTGGGGGCTGGCGTTAATAGTGACGCTTCCCCTGGCGTCAGCTCGGCTAGGATCCATTGCGGCTGCTGTGCGCACACCTTGCTGTGGTAGCTGGTGTGGCTCGAGCACGGCCGGCTGGCACGACGACACGACACAGCAACGCGCAACGCGGCGTTCGGCTAGCAGCACGCGGTCGTGTCAAGGCAATGCGCGTGTGCGGGCACGCGATGTCTCACGCCCGCGCGCAGCTGCGACGCCCGCGGCCACCTGGTCCTCCAGGGTCGTGGCGGCATGCAGCTACGGTGAAAAGCACGGCTGGGCGAAGCACAGAGGCGCGCACGGCACGACGTCGTGGCCTAACAAGGCGTGGCAAGCAGGGTTAGCAGCACGTGTAGACGTTCACCAGCTACTGCGCGGCGTCGTAGCTTGCACTATGGCCGCGATACGGCTGCGCCCGCTTGCGCGGCCCCGGTGGTCCGGGCACGCAGCGGCCGGGCAACCGCGCGGTGCATGGGCAACGGCGGCTGCGCGGAGCACCTGCACAGAAACCACAGCACGAAGGCCGGGACTCAGAGCAGCGGCCAGAGGGCGACAGGTCAATGTAGCGGCGCTCGCGGGGTCGAAGCTTCCCTCGTCGACGGCGCGCGGCGAAGCCATCGGCTCGAAGGCCAGCATCAGAAGCAGCTAGGGGGGTTCGAAGGCTCACCTTGGGCGCGGGGGTGAAGGGATACGGTGCTGTGGCGAGGCGGCGCCGTGAAGACGCGGTGCCGGCCGGACAGCAGCACCGAGGTCGGCGTCGGGCATATCATCGAACACGTTGAGGGCGAGGAAGGGGAAGGCAGCAGCTTGCGGTTCAGCCACGGTCCGATAGTCGGTGTCGTCGTCGTCGTCGACAGCGGCTTCTTCCGTGTTGGTCCGTCCTCCTCGGCTCCCCTCCTTTCCTCTACGACCGGCATCGTTGTCATGGGCGAGGCCGATGCGGGCTTGCTCCTCCTGGTGCCCATCGTTGGTAGACTACCAATGGTCGTAGCGCTCCCCGCTAGCTGTTCGAGCCCAGCAGCATCTCCGTCACACGTACTCAGAGAGGGGCGGCTCTGCGTGACGGTGGCAGCAGCACGGCAACCGGTGCCTCACCCGCGGCAGCGGGGCTGCAAGGCAGAGGCAATCGAAGGTGCGAGATGCAGCTAGCTTGCTTGGAATTGGATTGACGAGCTGCAGCTCCTTCCTCTGCTGCATCTCGGCGGTAGAGATCAGAGGAGAGAGATGCATCTTGCGAGGGATTTGTTGCGAGCCTGCGGGGAAAATTCGAGCGGCAGGTGCCCCTTGCTCGCGTGCTCTGCTAGCTGTTGATAGGTTGCTGCGGTGTAGAGAAAAAAGAAAAAGGCAGCAAGACAGAGAAGGAGCTGTATTGCTTGCTCGCGAAATAATTATAGTTTAATCTTATATTAGAATATTATATGGGCTAATCGGGGAGACTCATGATAATCATTCAAAGTAAACTTAAAATTAATCAAACACATACAATTAAAAGGAGTACACCGAAGGATCATAAAAAAGCATATTAACATATAGTACTCGCCACTAGGATCGCATGGGCGTAAGAATCGTAAAAAAATAGAGCTAAAATATAAAAGATATAAGCTTAAAAAGATGATAAGGGCTTAAATGTTAATAAAACTAAGTATTAGTGGCTAGCTCTAAAATTTTCTAAGAAAAATATTGCATGCTAATTAACATAAAATTCAAGTGTTTTGTGGAAAATATCTATGACCTAGATTTTTCTCTTCACGGCTATGGGTTGTGGACTGATCAAAAAGTGAAGACTGATCGAAGAAACACTTCCCTTTTGAATATTAGATACAGATAGATATTTTCATTCCATTAACTCTACAGCACAGCCGGCAAGAATCCATATACTGCTTCTGATCTTCAATGCAATGTACACATCACCTAGAATTTGAATTCAGTTGGCATTTATGAAACACACAATTTCATACCTTCTGGGCCAAAATGCTCAACGCAGAGCGGGCTGCCCATATCAACATCATTCATATTAATTGGTACGTAATAATAGAAAAGGCACGCCATAGAAACTTACTATAATGTCAATAATAAAGGAGATGTTGAATGGTTTTATCTCAAATACAAAGGCACGTTGTTTACGTCCATTCCACTTTCTCCCACATAAAGAGTTTGATCTTAAAATTTGGTAATTTCATGATCCATATGCCAAATTTATTTGTGAGATTCCAATACACCATTGTTCACAAGGAACTTATAGATTGAGCATACTGAGTAATTAAATACCCTTTTATTGAACCTCCATTTAATCCTATCGCGGCGTTCTCCTTCAACTAAACATCCACATATCTTGCAACTACGTTACGTCATTGTACAAGCTAGTGTTTTTTACGGGATATTTAATTTATTGTCATCCTTACGGATGACATTTCTTCAATAGCCATCGTTAAAATGGCTCCTATATTTTTACCACTCCTCTACTAACTGAAACAACATATTTACCATTTTCGCTGACGTGGCATGCCACGTCCGCGCACCAGCGTGAATGACTTAATTACCCCTGTTTCCCTTGTGTTAGCCATCCAATTCTCCTCCCTCCAGTCACTAACGCATGGGACCCCTGTCAGATCTATCTTCAACCTCCCATCGTCTTCTTCCTCACGATGTCTCTCTCAACTCCTTCCTCTCTCTCCCTCCTCCCCACACATAGAAACAACCGAGTCTCTGGCCTAGCCGTGTGCCGGCCGCCGCCGTCCAACCGGCCGCTGCCCTCAGGGCCCGTCGTGCATCGTCCCCCCCCCCCCCCCCCCGCCGGTTGCCGCCCTACAACGTAGCCGCGCGCCGGGCGCCATCGTTCAACCCGGCCACCCGCCACCCTTAGGTCCCATCGCGCGCCGTCCGCCCCACTGGTCGCCGCCCTCAAGCCGCGTTGGCCGCCGCCCTCCAGCTGCCCTCCAGCCCAGCCGCTCGCGGGCTGCCGACCGCCACCGTCCAACCCAGCCATGCGCCAGCCGTCCGCCTGCCGCCCTCAAGCTCGCCTGCGCCCCGGCCGTCCGCCTCCGCTGCCCGCCGTCCTCCATCCCGGTCTCATGCATGCGGGCAGACCTGCGTGAACGGAGGCCGAGAAAGATGCTTCCGAGGTGGGCGGATCGAATCCGAGGAGGGGACGGGAGACGCAGTGAGGAAGAAAGGGTCGGCGTGAGGTTGAAGATAGTCCCGACACGCGGGTCCCACACATAAGTGGCAGGAGAGGGGAGAATGGATGGCTAACACAGTGAAACACGAGGGCATTACGGTCGTTTTACATGCTCCATCCATGCTAATGCACATCACGTCAGCGAAAATGGTAAATACGTTGCTTCAGCTTGTATAGAAGTGGCAAAAATGTAGGAGCCATTTTAATAGTGGCCATTGAAGGAGCGTTACGGATGGTAATAAATTAAATATCTCATTTCTTGCAGCAGAGATTCCTTACTCATATACTGTAATTTCCAACTAAATGACGTAAGGAATACACAACTAACAATGATAACAATAAATTATTAATACAGTCTTGATCACCTCATCCAAACCCCATAACCTTGGGAGCCAAGCGTAGCAGCGGCTCCAGCGTGTCCGGCGAGAACTTGCGCGCAAACAAGTAGCAGACACCTCCATAGCCGCCGCCGCAGCTCTTGCCAGCGCCGCCGCCGCCTCCTTCCCTGATCTCCCTGATCAGCGCCTCCGACACCTCCCGCGCGCCATGGGTGCGCGGGTGCGAGCCGCCTCGCCTCCAGTCCGCGTACGTGAGCGTCCGGTTGGCGTTGCGCCGCCCCCACCCCAGCACGCTCAGAAGCGTCGGCAGGTAGTGCTCCTCCGCGAAGCAGAACCTCCGGCGGCCGCAGTACTCGAGGAACGCCGGGAAGTAGGCGCCGTCGGAGACGAGCTCGAGCGCCATGGCGCGGTCCATCTCGAACCACTGGGCGCCCTTGCGCCACCGCGCCAGCGTGATGTTGCCCCGCCGGAGGAAGAAGGGGTCGTAGCGCACCTCGCTGTCGTGGTTGACGAAGCTGTCCACGAAGCTGGTGTTGGCGCCGGTGAGCACGGCGTGGACGGTGGTGAAGTTGTAGATGGGGATGCACGACTCCGAGAGCAGCACGAAGCGCTCGTTGCCGTGGTCCAGGAGCGCGTTCGCCACCAGCCGACGCTCCGCCGCCACCAGGCTGACGTCTCCCCAGAACGTTTTCTGCAGCCATGCATCAAAGCTCATTCATTGCCTGTGGATTCTTTTTATTTGTAGATGCATAGCGATTGACATACCCTTAATTTATAGAATGACTAGCTTGTTTCATAGACCGGGGGACTATTTAGAGTCTTTGGTACATTTCATTACCTGGCTAGGAATCCTGCGACCATAGAACACGGAGTTCTTGGGTGGTGAGCCCGTGTATGAGGGATCTGTGTGCACGTAAATGGAATAGAGGCCCTCGTGCCCGTGGAAGAATTTCTCCCACAGAGGCCGCAGCGGCAGCTCGCCCCTGACCAGGAACAGGAATGCAACCTTTGGCACACGGTGGTACGGCGTGCCCCGCACCTTTGGCGCCATGGACGCCCACCAGAGCAGCTGCTCGTCGGTCATGTTGCTCGGCATGGCACCGCTCGGCGAAAGGAAGCCCATTTGCTGGTTTTCTGCTGGCGTCGTTGAGGATGGTGCAGGCGGAGGCGGTGATGGCGGAGGCTGCAGGGGCGGAGGTGGTGACGGCGAAGGCAGTGATGGCGGTGGCACCGTAGCAATGTGCAATGGTGGCAGGTAAGGGAGGTAGAAATTGGGAAACTTGGCGTTGGAGGTCATACCCAGGACAAAACCCAAGGAGAAGACGAGGAGCATAGGTACCACGTTGAGCAGTTTCCTGGCTACGTGAGACACCGGGATGGACGACATATTCGTGTCCTTCATGCGAGATCAAGACAGAAATACTACAGCAGCAGGCAGCAGCTAGCCGTGTTTATATATGACCGCTGCTAATAAGTCAACTACCTCGTTGAGGTGACGATGAATACACGCACTCCACGTCCACATCTCCACTTTGCTTCGCCTGCAAATTTTACATGTGTGGCTTGTGGATGCAAAAGTTTGTGGCGTTGACTCTATAATTACCAATGCAGCAGTCTCAGTGGCAAGGTGGAACTAGCTGCTACTCTGCTAGCCTATGCATTTTAATGGTCTTTAATTTATTGTTACATTTATTTGATAAGCTATTTATCCTAAATTACTATTTATTTTGATTTTTCAAATACATAGTTTTTGCTATGCATACATCTGAACATACGGTATGTCCATATGCATAGCAAATATTATCTATCAAGAAAAGCAGAAACGAATTGTAATTTAGGAGGAGTATTTTCCAAAGAAAGCAGAAGCGTGCAGTATAACGGCCAGTTTAATCATACTGACGGTATATGGCCAAACAAGGGTGTGTCGATCTGTCAAGTGCGACTTATCTTTTTTTGGTTAAATGTAAATCAATAAATCACATTCGCGGCAACAAGAACGTCAATCTCTATACAGATAAAATGGGCAGATCGAAAAGTGACTTTGCCCTAATGAAAAACTTCAGGCGAACAATACTCAATAGACAAAAAAAATCTAGCTTTAGAATCATTTCTAGTACATGCATGCATTATTATGGTCAGACGAGCATATGTCAGGTCAATGGTAAACGCCAAACTTTGGATAGGGTTGGGTCTTGGTTTAGGAAGAAAACGTAGGAGTGACAACTGGAGAGGTAGAGTAAATAACAAGGATAGATAGCTTGTAATGCTTGTTCCCGTATTTTATATTCTCCGGTATTATATATTCGCCATAAGAGGGCAAACAAATAGCAAAGCTAGAAGCTGCATAACCCTATGCTACCTTCGTCATATTCCAGTGTGAATATTCAATCTAGAGGAAAGGTGGACTTCGCAATTTATGTTGGAGGCCCCAAAACGCAACATTTTCCAGAACGTGCCAATCCTCATTTCATTAATTGAAACAAAAATAGAGAGTATGTTGCAATGACCCTTATAACACGTACTATACTAGATAAACCGACACCTTAGGACAATCCTAACTCAAAGGTAATCACATAGTTTCCATACTATGTCATATAAACAATAGTCATAAAAACTATACTTCCAAATGCAGGGTTTCTTTACAATAAAGCTCATCCAATAATCATCTTTAGTTTTTCTCTCATTTCCTCACTTGTCATCTCTTACTCTTTTTGTTCTTGTGTAGAGGTAGTTTCTTGCATAAGACACATTTTCTTCAGTTTTCTCCCTTTCTCTTCTTATTAATTCTCTTGCCATCTTAGCTTTTTCTTACATGCCACTATATTTAATGTTAAAGAAACTGACTGAGATGAAGAGTTGGGACTGACCTTAATACTACTAAAAAAAGTTTAGAGGCGGGTTAAAACCTATTTATGGGGGTGGCTCCACACTTGCCTTTTGCAGCTAGAAATAGTTATTTGTAGGAGCGGACTCGGAGCCAGCCCTGTCAATGGCATTTCAAGCGTGACCCACCCCTTGGAAATCGATTTCTAGAAAATGAAAAAAGAAAACCTCCTCTCCACCGCAAACAAAGAAAAAAAATAATTCATCCAAGCAGCCACCACCAACTCTTACCTCTAGCCTCGCGCAAAACCTCCTCTCCACTGCACCATATACTCACACTTGTAAGTTCGTGAGACATGCTTTTGCTTTTGTATTAACTTTGAAAGGATTTCTTATTATATATGTTTTTTTATCCACACGAAGAGCGCATTTGGATTCTCACCCACACCAACCTTCCACACATTGGCCCCGGTCAAACACATAATTGAATTGCAGAAGACAGAGCATACCAAATTGGGAACTATGACAGAGCATACCAAATTGGGAACTAGTTCCTCTGCAATCCAGTCACCTGCATTTGAGTCACTAACAGGTGGGCTAGCTTGCAATCAGACCCACCTGTCAGTGAGTTAACTGCAGGGACTCAACTGTAGAGGAGACTCATCCCAAATTGCAGCCCACATCCAAAGGGTGCAATCCTCTAGGGACAATAGCCTGGCCTAGTTCCTGGGACACAAATTCAAACAGACCTACATACACAGTCGACAAGCTACTGTATCTTTTTTTCTCCTTGCACAATTGTTTAGGTTTAATTTGTATGAACTGGCGACTATCTATACTTTTTTAAAACCAAATAGTTAAAATTATAAGTCAATTTATAAAAAATTAATATCTTAATATCAAATAAACACATGTTTAGGGGGGCATATGTATATACTGCAAGTGTCACATGCATGGGTTAACCCAACGAGCATGGGTTTGGGCACATCACATGCATGGGTTTTATGCCCATTGCCATCTTGAAGCGTGATCATTTGGATGGATGCCAATTCCTTGGTTTGCCCATACCAGGGTGCACTTGTAGTGTTCTTGTTCTCACAAAATTGGCCAAACAACTGCAGCAAAAAGGCACATCAAACATTATTTTTTTAAAAAATAAGCTAAATCCAAACATGCACTTAGTATTTTTATTAAAGCCAACAAAGAAACAACTCTAGATTTGGTCTAAGTCAACCTATTGTAATTAACTTTGACAAGATTTATGAAAAATACTATCAACATTTATTATTTTAAATAGGTATAATGTAAAATATATTACACAAAGAATCTAATTGCTTTCTTGATGAGCTCATGAGCAGTAGTGTACATATATAACAGTTAAACAAGACTAGTCAGTATTGAGCTAATATTGATTGCTGGTTTGACTTCAACCATTCTTATTTTAATTTATAGTACAATTCGTGTCATTTACTTGGAAGAATAGCAGATGTAAAGCATTTTAAAAATCATATCAAGTGCTCCTGCCACCATGTAGGTTGACATAAAGATACCGTATAGAGGGACTAATCAAGAAAGTTAATCAGCATGGCCAATACTATTAATTACCTACTATACCCACGTATTATGACTTATGAGTTTATGCCTAAGTGTGTGTGTATGGTGGTGTCACAAAGGAAGTAGGAAGTCTATCCTCCGTTGCCAGAACAGGAGACTATGATTGTGCTTGTTATAGTGAAGTGAATGATGTGAATAAATCTTGCATAGGGGGAGGCAGCGGCTCTAGACGCAGCTCAGTCACAACGCCATGCAAACATGCAGCTAGTTGTGTTTCATGTAATGGGTATAATATACATTTCTCTTTGATCTCGAGCCAGCATGCAACTCCACATCAGCATAAGGACTAGTTTGACACAACAAAGAGAGTTAAGGGACTAGATTGATCCTTTTGAAAGTTGAGGGATGAACTTGAACCATGGTGCAAAGTTCAGGAGTGGAAAATGACTATGTATTGTATGCATATAGTTTGAAGGTATTGTGGTGTATATAATAGTAGATGTTGGCATCCTGAGTTGTCGGCCACGTGCGACCCTCCCCCTTCTCCTTAACCCAATGGCATGGATTTCGGCACAAATTTAAATCCATGATGGATCATGGGTTTCTTTAACGGGCTGATTTGTTCTTCACATGCATGGGTTTTATGCCCATTGTCATCTTGAAGCGTGATCATTGGGATGGATGCCAATTCATTGATTTGCCCATGCTAGGTGCACTTGCTGTGTTCTTGTTCTCACAACTTTGGCCGAAACAACCGCAGCAAAAATGCACGTCAAACATTTTTTTAAAATAAGCTAAATCCAAACACGCACTTAGTATTTTTATTAAAGCCAACAAATAAACAACTCTAGATTTGGTCTAAGTCAAACTATTGGCCGTGTTTATTTGGAGTGTGATTTTTTTCACACACGTTTGACCACTAATTAAGGGTATTAAATAAAGTCAGTTTACAAAATTACGTACAGAACCTCGGGTTAATTTGCGAGGCCTATCTAATAAGGCATTTGACCGTATGATTGGAGGATGGTTACTATAGCATTACTGTAGTAAATCATGGGTTAATTAGGCTCATTAGATTCGTCGCGTAAGGTTACACTCATTCTTAAAAAGATTTTGCAAATAAACTTTATTTAATACTCCATGCATGCAAGATTTCTCGGTAAATTTTTTTTAGGAACAAAAGAAACACGACCATTGTAAATTTGACAAGATTTATGAAAAATACTATGACATTTATAATTTCAAATAGGTAGAATGTAAAATATATTATACGAAGAATCTAATGAGTATGATAAATATTACTATTTTAATTATAATAAAATTGAAAGGAGTATTTTTTTTCCCAGCAACCGTCACCTCACTCTCGAGCGCAGGGGAAAAAAAGACAAGCGCACCTGACGTCGGCAGCCCATGTCATACGGGTCCCATACATGGCGCTCGATGATTCGCCCAGCCGGCCCCGTTGACCAGTCACCCCGCTCCGCCCCACCCGCAGACAGACACCGGGCCCGAGGCCCGATCCCATCGGCCATCCATCCATCCATCCATCCTTTCCCCACCGCCCCACTCCACCCGAGCCGTTCGAAAAATTTCAAATCCACTCCCCCTCTCCTCCCAACGTCTCTCTACCCCCACTCTCCCTCTCTCTCCGCCCACGGCCTCCGCAGGCAGCCCAGGCCCCAGCCATGCGGTCCCTCTTCTCGCGGCACGCGCGCCACCCCACCACGCCGCCGCCGCCCTCCTTCTCCGGCTGCGGCAGCGGCAGCGGCGAGACCCCGCCGCGGCGCCGCGGCGCCAAGGAGAACGTCGACCCGACCTCCTACTCCTCCCCGGCGCACCACCACGGCCCCGACCACGGCGCCTCCCCGTTCCGCTCCCCGTCCTCCGCCGCCAAGCCGCTCTCTGCCCGCAACCGCCTGCCCCCGCGGCCGCCTTCCTCGAACCCGCTGAAGAGGAAGCTCGACGTTTCCTCCGCCGCGGCCGCGGCGGGGACCGCGCACGACGCGGCGCCCGCGCCCGACTCCGGCGTCCAGGTATGTGGGTGCTAGGGTTTTCTGGCCGATTTCAGGGACGGATTCGGTGTCGGGGCGATAGATCTGGCTTGACGGGCGCTCGCTCTGCTGATTTGGTCGCAGGTGGTGGTGAGGATACGGCCGCCGTGCCGGGTCGATGAGGAGGAGGCGGGTGAGGATGGGCGGGGGCCGGAGGTCTGCGTGCGCAAGACGGCGGTCAACTCGGTCGCGATCCAGGGGCAGGACTTCACGTTCGATGCCGTCGCCGACGCTGTCTCCACCCAGGTGAGGCTGGGACGTTGTGTGAAATTTTCGGCTGGTTTTAGGGGTAATTTCTCTGAGCTTGGGGATTCTGCGGACACCGTCACGCTTAGATCAATTTTTGGGTTATTTCAATGAGCAAAGTAGAGGTACAAATTGTTGTGGTGACTGGTAAATGATTTGATACCCGGTGTTTATATCTGAGAGTACGATTTAAGAGAACTGGTGCTGGTTTGATGTTATTAGTAAATTTCTGCGGCGATGTTTGCATTTGTGGATCAATGTAACCTGGACTTTCTCTGCACTGGTGTGTATAGCATGGTCCTGGTGTGATTTTGCTGAGGCCAGGTCGAGGTCTTGTTTGGTGCACTAGCTAGTTGTCAGTAGCTAATGTTTGCTTAGGTGCTAGATGCGTTCTGAGCATGCTAAATTAACAGCATTGTGTACTCTTAATGGATTTTATTTTTGGAAGGTCCAAACTGTTGTTTGATTCCTTATTAAGTTTATTGAATTTGTCTTTATCATTGGTCATTTAGCTGCATAGTTTTCCTAATTTATTGTTTGACTGTGTGATCACTGTTTGGTTTAGTATGGGTTAGGTTTATATGTTTTAATATGTTTATACTTTTATAGGTGGATATATTCAACCTTGTTGGGCTGCCACTTGTAGAAAATTGCTTATCGGGTTTCAACAGCTCCATATTTGCCTACGGACAGGTGATTTTATCTTCAGTTGAACATCTAACTCAAGTTATGTCTGGGACCTGGAATAAATTGACTGATATTCCCTCATTCTTATTTCACTTTGAAAGACTGGCAGTGGAAAAACCTACACAATGTGGGGGCCTCTGTCTGCGGTGTCAGAAGATTCAGTGGGCAGCGAGAGGGGGCTGACACCTCGCGTATTTGAGCAGTTGTTCTCCCGCATTAAAGAAGTAACGTGACATTTTATATTTTCTATAAACTCTATTTTCTTTCAAGAATTTCTCTGTGTCAAACCTGAAACTTGATGTCCCATTTGCAGGAACAAATTAAGCATGCAGATAAAGAGCTAACTTACAATTGTGTCTGTTCATTTCTTGAGGTAATTTCTGTTCTTAGTACCTATAACATATTGTATTCATTTTTGTTTGGCGCAGGAAATGTGATCCAGTTTTATTGTAATGTGCAGATCTACAATGAACAGATAACTGACTTGCTAGATCCATCACAGAAGAACCTTCAGGTGGGCAAAGTCTAGTAGCATAGCACCAAACCCTTTACACATTTTGCTAATATATAACCTATTCCTTTGCAGATTAGAGAGGATGTTAGAACTGCCTGTGTTTATGTTGAATCATTGACAAAGCAGTATGTTTTCACAATGAAGGATGTGAGTCAGTTGCTGGTGAAGGTGTGTATGTCAATATCGTCATCTAAAAGATCTAATGACATATACCCCATCTCGATCTGTTTGTTATGATGGCATTGAACCTAATTTCTGACGGTGGTGTTTAGTACATACCATTCTCAGTGGTACATAAAAAATATATATGGGTATAGATTTAATCACTTGGCACTAGATATTGGGCACGATCATTCTGTATATTGTGTTGAACAGGTGAAAATTTGCCTGAGTTCTGTCAGTCATTGAAAATAGTTGTACAATCAGGGGAGATCTTTAAGGCACCTCTTGATGTAGACAAACTGCATAAGACTTAGTCCTGTGAAATTTTATCACAACACAGAGTGCTGCTTAATTCAAGATTGAAATATTTCTGTAAGCTCTACAAATACATATTATCCTGTCTTAATTTTGTGCTGAGCAGATTTACTACAATTAATGCAGGGACTAGCAAATCGGAGGACAGGGGCAACGAGTGCAAATGCCGATAGCTCACGCTCGCATTGTGTTTTTACATGTGTCATTAAGTCTGAATCTAAGGTATCTATTGTGTTTTGGCCCAATAATGCTTTATGCTTGTGAGCACATGCTAATTAGCAAAAACTTAATTGCAAGTGTTCTTGAGGTTTTGATAATGATGCTCTATCTTTTCGCCTTTTTTCAACTTGATTGTTCTTTTGAGATGGGTCATTGCTTCACATTAGATTTATTTCAAATTTGTTCCATTATTACAAAAGCATATGCCAACCAATATGTTTGTGTGGACTGTTAATATATTTTTATGCTTGATTGTGTATACCAATCAGAGATTTACTTGCAAAATTGAATTTGTTGAATATTCATGTGCATTTTTGTGGTTCATTGTTTTTTTGGAATACATAGCAGAGCTGCGTATCATTGCATTAAGATGGGTTCATTGTGCATATGTACCTTGCTGAATGCTTGCAATCTCTTTGGCTCCTGTGCACAAAGAATCATCATTGACTTCATGAAACACAATATGTGATCATACTGTCATTTTTTCTGTCGCTGCTGTTTGACCATGAATGTGCAGCTTTAAAAAGTCGTGGCTGTTCATGTACTGACAGAATAAACGCTCATGAACTGTCATTTTTATTCTTGCTCTGGACTCTGGTTATATGAATGCATTGAAAATGTTTCTATTGTTCAGATCACTGATTGTTGGTTCCATTTTATAGATGCATCTGTTCGTTATTTACTTATTCTCTATTTTCTATAGAATCCAGAGGATGGTTCAAGCAGCACGAGATCAAGCAGGATAAACTTGGTAGATCTTGCTGGATCAGAGCGACAAAAACTAACACATGCAGCTGGTGATCGACTAAAAGAAGCTGGAAACATAAACCGTTCACTTTCACAGCTCGGGTAAATTTCTGTTTGTACTTTATATTAAAAGAAAAGGTTCAACGATTCAGCAAGGATTTTGGTAATTTCTCCAGACATTGGCTAATAACTGAACTCAGTCTTGTAAACTAAAGATGCTAACTTATTGTAACATTAACATATAATAATCAGTGTAATAATGTCGTGCAATCATGAGTGGCTACCATGCCTATCATCAGTTCTGTTCTGCACATAATGGTTGCCAAATTTGATAGCAGAGGAATAATCTCTTGATTTCAATATTGTCATGACGGGTGTCAAGGTTTGAGATTTTTTTTAAAAGAAATTGTTTATTGCTTCTAGTTGTGTTTTCTGCAATTCCGTAGTCATTCTTCCTGTTGTTTATGGGATATAAAATCTGTATTGTTGTTGCATAAGTGTTTATAATTCTTACTCTCTAAACTCTCGATGGTTTGTTATTTGCATTTCTGTAATGAATATATTAGTTATAATTTTTTTGTCTGCTGCATACCATTCTCTTTATGTAAATTAAGATGTGTGCCAGATGATCAATTTAAAGTTTAGCATGTCTAAAGTCATGGGACAAGAAATGTGAAATATGATGTTGAAATAAACTGAACGCTATTTGTAAGAACCAACACAATTATATGTTTGTATAGTAGGTCCGATTAACATACATATGTGGTTTAGGACACCTCTATCATTGTTTTTTTCCCTGTTTACATGCTGTAACTTTATAGCAATTGGATACATTTGTGAAATGAAGTCTCAGGTTTCTGATACCACTATGTTTTTGTTCACTGCAGAAACTTGATTAATATACTAGCAGAAATATCACAATCTGGAAAACAACGGCACCATGTTCCATATCGTGATTCCAAGCTCACATTTCTGTTACAAGAATCCCTAGGAGGCAATGCAAAACTTGCAATGATTTGTGCTGTTTCACCATCCCAAAGGTACTATCTGAGATGAACAGAAATTTGTTTAATTTTCTGGCCAGTTAGTGTTGGTTACTTGGTTCCTCACTGCATTATCTTTGTTCTTATACAGCTGTAAGAGTGAAACGTTAAGCACGCTTAGATTTGCTCAACGTGCAAAAGCAATCAAGAACAATGCTGTAGTTAATGAAGAAAAGGTTGAGGATGTGAATGCGCTGCGTGAGCAAATCAGGCAGTTGAAGGTACAGTTGTTTATCATCTTACAACTAAGTTTCTCTACAATGTTTTGCTATTTTGATTAAAGTTTTACCACTAATATTTCACTTTCTGTATCTCGCTGCAGGATGAACTTCACCGGGTGAAGTCTAATGGAGGCTTAGAAGGAAACAATGGCAACACCACTGGATGGAACCCTAGGCGCAGTTTGCATCTTCTGAAAATGAGCTTGGGTCGTCCTACCACATTCCAACCTATCAAAGAAGATAGTGATGAGGAAATGGAAATTGATGAGAATGATGTTGAGAAGCCCTACAGTCATGATAATATGGCAATTTCTCCTATTAAATGTAAAGACTCTCAAAGTCTTCGAGCTTCCAAGGATGTAAGTGCTGGCACTTCACATGCCGAAGCTCCTGATGGGGATAAGAATTTGATATCCACAAAACGGTCCTGCTGTGATGCTAATAAATTTAGTGCTGGTGCTGATGGTGGAGATGGAAAATGCAAGTTAAACCTTGCTGCCAGTATACAAAAGGGACTGCAAGTCATTGAAAGTCACCAAAACAATAGTGCATGGAAGAGAGCATCAGTTGTGTTAAATGCTAGACTCATGGATATTCAGCCTTGTAAGGTTGATGTTGCAATTCAGACTGATCCTGAAGAATCTGAAGCCAGAGATAACCCTCTAGCTCTGATTCCTAGTTGTCTGCTAGAAGCTTCTGCAAATGAGGGTAGGGATCCCAATACTTGTAGGGATCTACAGTTAGTACCAGCTGATGGGGCAGTACCATCTGATGACCAAAAGCAGCAACACTTTCTGAAAGTAAGTTTAAGCAAAAGAAGTATGATGCGTGAATTATACATCAGTTAAATTGGGTGTACAGCACTCATTCATATCTTATGTCTAAATATATATATAGGCTGTGGAGAAGGTCTTGGCTGGAGCTATCAGGCGAGAGATGGCCCGTGATGAACAGTGTGCGAAACAAGCTGCAGAAATTCAACAACTAAATCGTCTGGTTGGTGTTATCTCTCTATGCATGAAACAAGAAACTATGTGTTCCTCTTTGTAATCATTCCGGTTTTGCAGGTACAACAATATAAGCATGAACGTGAATGTAATGCTGTAATTGCACAAACATTGGAAGGAAAAATTGCTAGGCTTGAGAGTCTCATGGATGGAACTTTACCAACTGAAGAATTCATGAATGAAGAGTACTTGTCACTTATGAGTGAGCATAAGGTAGCATGGATTTTCCATTGCCACTGTACTTATGTTACTACATTTTCTTGTTGAAGCCTGCATTTACTTATCAGCTATTCTGTTACTAACAAATGCAGATCCTCCAAAAGAAATATGAAAACCATCCGGATGTTTTGCGTGCTGAAATTGAGGTAAAGAGACTCCAGGAGGAATTGGACATGTTCAGAAACTCTGGAGATGAGAAAGAAGTTCTACAAGAGGAGATACAGGATCTAAAAAATCAGTTGCATTATATGCTTTCATCATCATCATCATCGATTTGTAGACTCTGGCCTCCACTGCCATTGTCACAGGGAACTAATTCTGGACCTGGCACAAAAGATAAGGATGGAGATACTAATGTCGGGGATGCTCCTGATTGGACTGAAGCTGAGAGTAAATGGATTACACTCACAGAAGAGCTTAGAGTTGAACTTGAATCAACTAAGTCCCTTGTTGGAAAGTTGCAGTCAGAATTGGAATCTGAGAAGAAATGCTCTGAAGAACTTAAGGAGGCAGTACAAACAGCAATTCAGGGAGCTGCGAGACACCTGGAACAGTATGCTGATCTCCAAGAGAACCATTTTCGTTTTCTTGCACTGCATAGGAGGATGCGTGAGGGTGTTGAGGATGCGAAGATGAGAGCAGAGAAAGCTGGTATAAAAGGTCCTGAATTGCGGTTCATCAACTCCCTTGCAGCAGAAATCTCAGTTCTGAAAGCACAGAATGAAGGACTTCAGGGCCAACTAAGGGATACTGCCGAAGCTGTTCAAGCAGCTGGTGAATTACTTGTACGATTGAAGGATGCGGAGGAAGCTCAAGCACTAGCCAAGGTATGGCTTTCTCACTTTCTGACATTTGCTCAGACCTTACATCTAGGCAGATGAAAGAGTAGGATGCTTGGAATATGGTAGATGTACAGTCCAGAATACAAACAGAATTTCTGAAATTTAGGATGAAAATGTATAATCGTGCATGCCTGTTCACAGTAATTTGTCAGCCTAGTATGTCAACTGTCAGTAATCTGATCTTTTAGATTTTTCATTTTCAGTAAAAAGTAATGCATGCTATGTCTTGGTTTGTCACAGAAGCGGGAATTGGTGGCAGTGCAAGAGACAGAGAAGGCTTATCAGGAGATTGACAACTTGAAAAAGAACTACGACCAGGAAATCCTGGCTCTAAACCAGCGCCTGGATGAGTTCGCTCAGTCCCGGTGCAAGGAGAGTGGTGCTGTACAGCCAGAAGGACCAAGCGACCTTGACCCTCCTAGGTATGACACTGCAGGCAGCCCCAGTGACCAGCAATGGAAGGAGTTCAACACCTTGCAACAAGGCGGATCATTGGAGGTCTCCAAGAGCACGGACCTCAACTCATGGTTCTACGGATATGACAAGTGTAACATTTGATGGTGCACTGTTTAATTCATTCGGTCCTATTCTGTACCATTGAAATGAGGTGGTAGTATGATGTTGTACACTTTGGTAAGCAGAGAGGGGAAAAAAACACCGTACCCCTGAACCTGCTGTTGCCTCCTCACCCTCTTGTGAGGTGCACTGAAACGAACTGAATTCTCAACGACGAGAATCCGACTCCTTGTACCCTCGAGATAGTCCCAGAAATAGCAGCTATCTCGTACAGAACTCATCTCAGTCGAATATCACATCCATACATCGATAAAAGATCCAATACATGACATATATAAAACATAGCAGTCTGGTACAAGCCCTCTAGGCTAAATCGACAATAAGAAACAGCTACGAAGCGGTAGCTAAATCTTCTGGGTCCACTTCCCGCAGGAATCATTGAGCATAGCGCGCACCCTTCAATTGTACCACCCACCATAATACGTCCTGGTTGAACTTGTGGTCGGGGTCTTTACCTGAGAACCCAAAGTCTGTCCCCAAGGAAATGGGACAGGTTCACGTCACCCACCATAATATGAAGCAAGCTTTAAAGTGGCCTATTCTAAGGTATAGAAATAATCAAGGTTTGAGCCAGGGTTTTTCTTATGCGAGCAACAGCAATAATCCAAATTCATCTCATCACCAACTCCTTCCCTCACAAGCACATCCACTCCCCAGATCCACCCATCAGCCTCACATTCACATCGGGCTCGTCCTGCCACAGCAGGTTCCCGCAAACATCTTCCACCAACACCTTTCGCTCACTAGTCGACTCGGTGAGCTCCCTCCCCACCTTGTCTCATCAGCAATGCTGGACCAATCTTTCATAACCTAAATCAAAGGATGAGGTAAGAAAGCAGATTCCCATGCTAGTTAGAACTTATCAGAAGCGGGTCGTTCGTAACTGTGGACACGGCTATACGTATAGTTTACACTCTCCAGAGGTGGCACTCCAGGAATCCAACCGGGCTGCAAGGCTAGTCCACAACCAACCTGAGACACAGCCCACAGCAAAGACTCTAAACAGTAACGGCGCCAATCCTGTCTCCCTGGGCTCGGGAAACATCTGACCTAACATCTGCCCCAGGGATGTGAAACCTTCCCACCGGGGCCAGTCGGGGGCCGTGGTAAATCAGGGAGAATACGCCGCAACGAGTCCCCCATGCAGATATCAAGCTCAAATCTCCTACAGTCTCGGCGCCGCACTAGAGTAGGCTTGCTGGAACCCTCCCCATACTGGGTAGATGGTGAGCACGGTATTCCCACGTCCAAAGGTGGAACTCGACTCGGTCCTTAATTGTCGGTAAAGCGAGTATCAGCGTCATAAGCGATCCGCCGCAACGGTCCGCAATCGGCACCCCTAACAGGTATAGCCGCCCAAACTCCTCAAGTAACCAATATCCAAGAACCATGTACCCACAACAGGTACTTCGTAGGGCTGCCCGAGTGCAGTCCCCAAGCACCCCGATCAAACGATCGAGTTGTTATTACTCGCTTACACCGCCTAGCTGCACTACTCCTCCCATACCAGCCACAACTCACGCCAAGAGGTTCAAATCACAACCAACCCAACACATGCATAGCACAGCATATTTCATAAAGTGAGTAGTAGGTAGCAAGGTAACAGGATATTATCAAAGGCAGTGTAGGTGTATCATGCGAGTAAAGTAAAGCGCTAGCATACTAGTTGCATGTCTAATAGATATTTTAGAGATTGGTCGGGCGTGAACCTGGGCAAAAGTCTTCGTCTTCGTCAGAGCAGTTGTCATAGTGGTCCGGCTTCTCCTAGCTCTCCGGAACTCCTAGGGTCGCGGAAAATAAAATAAGACGCGACTACTAGCAAAGAAACACCAAGATAGCGATGAAAGAAGTCCCAAAGAATATCAAACTCTACACTAACGCGTAGATCATGATTTTAGAAAAATATAGAAACTGGTTTCATATTTTTCTGAGCTACGGTTGATTTATTATTAATTTTCGAAGTTTAAATCATTTTCTGGAAATATTAAATAATTTCCGAAAAAGAAAACAGACAAAAATTAGCCTGCTGACGTCAGCATGACGTCATGCTGACGTCAGCAGTGGGGTCCGCCTATGATGACGTCAGCAGTGGGCCCTGTTGACGTCAGCGTTGACTGGTCAACGGATAATGGGTCAACGGTCAACAGGTCAGCGGTCAACGGTCAGCTCTGGTCAGTGGGCCCCAGCGGTCAGTGACACGCGGTGTATGACATGTGGGTCCCATATGTCAGCGCAGTTATTCGAAAAAGAAAAAGAAAAAAGCGCTGCTGGGCCGGAATTGGGCCGAAAGGAAAGTCCAGGGGGGTAAACTGTACTTTAGCGCGAACTTTAGGCCCACGAAGGGGACGCGGCTGGGTCTGGCGCTGTGGATTTGGTCCACCGTGCGCCGTGCGGGTGGTTCACGTGCACCGGGTGCACGAGATCAAATTGTGGCCGACTCAGGATTCTCTGCGGGCGCTCGTGTGGCGTGTTGGTGTGGTCCACGGTGTGGCGTGGCCACGGCGCGACGCGGGTGCGGCGGCGCGACGCCAGCGAGCCCGATTCTTGGCAACGCTGGCTCGGCGGTGAGCGGAAAAGAGGTTAGGGCCACGGCCCTTGGCTGGGCCAGTCTTCACACACGCGCGCGGGGTCCTGGCGTCCCAAGTCCGCGGCGGTGGCGGTCCAACGGCGGAACGGCGCTTCGGCGATGGCGCGGCGCTCTGCCCGGGTGCTCCGGCGAACCGACTCCGCGGCGGCGCCCTCCCATACGCACGAAGGGAACGGCTTGGCATGCACACACGCACGCAAGGGGAATGCTTGGCACTCGCGAGCGCAGCTCAAGCACTAGGCTTGACCGCGCCGCGGCCGTGGCGCACACGCGGCCGAGCTTCCTCGATGCGCGGCGGCAGCACGGCGGCCAGGGTCTGGGTCTAGGCGTCGGCGGGTTGCGGGCTAGGCTGCTGCGGCTCGACGGGGCTCCTGCAAACAAGACGGCCGCAGCACGAAGGCTGGGTCCCAGACGGCGGCTAGGCTCCACGAGCGGCGCACAAACATGGCGGCGGCGCTCTGGCCGGAGTCAAAGGAGAAGAGGGGGGCTTTCGTGGGTGGCTCACCTAGGGCAAGTAGTCGAACACAGCAGCTCGGGGTAGTGCTCGCGGTGCTCCTCCGGTGCTCGTGCTCCTCTTCTCGTCCTTGGTCCGGCTCGGTGTCGGCGGCTCCGCGAGCGGCGGCGCTCCGGTCTTCGGCGTCGACGCGGGGAAGGGGATCGACTGCACCTCGGCTCGCTCCCGCTCCACCCCTTCCTTCCCCGACCCTTCCTGCTCCTTCTCCCTCCCTCACACTCTCGATTCCAGGCTGAGAAGTAACCCCAAAGGGGGCGGCGGCGCTCGAGGAAGAATATGACCGAGGGGATCGGCTTTATAGGGGAACGCTAGGGCTGGAGGGGGCACGGACGACGAGATGGCTTGGCGAGCCCGCCCGGGCCACGCGTCGCAATCGCGACGGGCCGCGAAGGGGACTGATGGGACCGGCTCCGTGGTCACGGGCGCGGCGGCAGAGAGCAGGGCGCCGTGCGCGGGGAAGAGAGGGGGGAGGAAGAGAAAGTTGACAGGCGGGGCCTGCCTGTCGGCGACAGAAATAGGAGAGGGGCGCGGGTGGCGCTGCTGGGCCGGTGCTGGGCCGGAGGAGGTGATGGGCTGGTTGGCTGGCTGGCTCGGAAAGAGAGATCGAGGGGGTTAGGTGGACTTGGGTTAGGGGTATCGGCCCAACAGGGTTAGCTAGGGTTTGAATTAGTTTAGGTTTATATTAGTGTTTGAATTCAAATTTAAGATTTGAATTCAAACCAACCAAAATCCAATAAAGCCAAATAAAATTCAAATCACGCTATTTGGTCCTTGGCACTTCAAATAAATTTTAAATTTAATTTTAAATTGCCTAGGAATAAAGGGAGCAATTAGAAGACACTCTTATATGTTTGTTGTCTTGCACAAAATTCACCAAAAATTTTTAAATCCGCATTTTTGCATTCAACATTTTCCTACGAAATTTTGGGTTGTTACAGTCTCCCCCCTCACAAGAATATCGTCCTCGAGATTTGTGGTTACCTACGGTTTAAACAAGTGGGGGTTTCTCTCTTTTAGTACTGACTCCTTCTCCCATGTTGCCTCCCTTTCTAAATGATTGCTCCACTGCACTTTGCAAAATGGGATAGCTGTGTTTCTTGTCTCTTTAACTGCTCTGTCTAGTATCCTCTCTAGGTACTCCAGGTACTCCAAGGTGTCTTGTAGGTCCAATGCCTCTGTCTTGACCTCATGTTCTGGTACTCTTAGACACTTTCTTAGCTAGGATACATGGAACACTGGGTGTACTCCAGCTAAGTCCTCTGGTAGGTCTAGCTTGTAGGCTACCTTCCCTATTCTCTTCAGTATCTGATATGGTCCCACAAAACGGGGTGCTAGCTTCCCTTTCACTTGGAATCTCTTATGCCCAATGAGGGGTGACACTTTTAGGTAGACGAAGTCCCCTACTTCGAACTCTAGATCTCGTCTCCTTTTATCCGCATAGCTCTTTTGTCGGCTCTGAGCTACCTTCAGGTGCTCTTGGATCTTGGCCACACTCTCTTCTGCCTCTACAATCATGTCAGGTCCAAAGAATGTTTGTTCTTCCACCTCTGACCACATTAGAGGCGTTCTGCATTTTCTGCCATATAGTGCCTCAAAGGGGGACATCTGCAGGCTGGCCTGGTAGCTGTTGTTGTAGGAAAATTCTGCATAAGATAGACTCTTCTCCCAGTCTGTGCTGTAAGCTAGAACACATGCCCTCAACAAGTCTTCAAGAATCTGGTTCACTCTTTCGGTCTGTCCATCTGTCTGAGGGTGGTAAGCTGTGCTATACTCCAAGGTTGTCCCGATGGCTTGATGTAGGCTTTTCCAAAAATGAGTTGTGAATTGTGGTCCTCTGTCTGACACAATACTTTTTGGTGCCCCATGCAGCTTGAGAATGTTGTCTATATATAGTTCTGCTAGTTTGCTCACTGGGTATGTGCCTTTGACTGGTATGAAGTGGGCTACCTTTGTCAGCCGATCAACTATGACCCAAACGGCATCATTCTCTTTCTGAGTGCGAGGTAGGCCAACCACGAAGTCCATGCTGATATCTTCCCACTTCCACATTGGAATTTCCAGTGGTTTCAGCAGTCCTGCTGGCCTTTGATGTTCTGCCTTGATTCTTCGACAAGAGTCGCACTTGGCTACATACTCTGCTATGTCCTCTCTCATTTTCTTCCACCAGAACTTATCCTTCAGATCTTGATACATCTTGGTGCATCCTGGGTGTATCGAGTACTTGGACTCGTGAGCCTCTGAGAGAATTGTTCTCCTGATTTCCTTGTCCTGCGGTACACAAATACGGTCTTTCAGCCATACTGTACCTGCTTCATCTACTCGGAAGTCAGGTGCCACTCCTCGCTGGATATCCTCTTTTACTTCTTGGATTTCTGGACACTTTCCTTGAGCTTCTTTGATTCGGTCTTCTAGGTTGTACTTCACCCTCATTTCCTGGGGTTTTCCTTCTTCTACTAGCTCGAGTTTCAGCATGTACAATTCTCTTGCTAGTTCTGGCTGACTTTCTTCTATCATCAAGTTGTTGCAATAACTCTTTCGGCTCAAGGCATCTGCAACTACGTTGGCTGTTCCAGAATGGTAGTGTATCTCCAAGTCGTAATCTTTGATCAGTTCTAACCACCTTCTCTGCCTCATGTTCAGTTCGGATTGGGTGAAGAAATACTTCAAGCTTTTGTGATCCGTGTAGATATCGCACTTGTTGCCAATCAGGTAGTGCCTCCAGATCTTCAATGCATGTACCACTGCTGCCAGTTCTAAATCATGTGTGGTGTAGTTTTCCTCATGTTTCCTCAGCTGCCTTGATGCATAAGCAACAACCTTGCCCTCTTGCATTAGAACACATCCCAAACCTTGTCTCGAAGCATCACAATAGACTACGAAATCCTTGCGAATATCTGGCAGGGTCAATACTGGCGTTGTAGTGAGTTTGTGCTTGAGCTCTTGGAAACTTCTTTCACACTTGTCTGTCCACTCGAACGGAACATTGTTCTTGAGTAGTTCGGTCATTGGCTTGGCAATCTTGGAGAAGTTCTCAATGAACCTTCTGTAATAACCTGCCAAACCTAGAAAGCTTCGGATTTCCGTGACACTCTTCGGCTGCTTCGATTCCGCTACTGCCTCAATCTTTTCTGGGTCTACTGCTACGCCCTCAGCTGTCAGCACGTGACCCAAAAAGGCTACTTTCTCCAGCCAAAATTCACACTTGCTGAACTTCCCGTAGAGTTGGTGCTGCCTCAGCTTCTCTAGTACAACCCTTAAGTGCTCCTCGTGTTCTTCGGCTGTTTCTGAGTAGATCAGTATGTCGTCAATGAACACCACCACGAACTTGTCTAGTTCCTCCATGAATACCTTGTTCATCATGTTCATGAAGTAAGCGGGTGCGTTGGTCAAACCGAAGGACACACCGGTGAACTCGTACTGCCCGTACCGAGTCACAAAGGCTGTCTTGGGAATGTCGCCTTCTCTAATCTTCATCTGGTGGTATCCCGATCTCAGATCAATCTTACTGAAGTACTTGGCTTTCTTCAACTGATCTAGCAAGTCATCAATCCGCGGTAATGGGTACTTATTCTTGATCGTCACTGCGTTCAGGGATCGATAGTCTACGCACATGCGCATTGACCCATCTTTCTTCTTCACAAACAACACTGGCGATCCCCATGCGGATGCACTTGGTCGAATCACCCCGCTTTCAAGCATCTCTTTTAGCTGCTTCTTGAGTTCCTCCAGCTCTTCCACTGACATTCTGTACGGTCTCTTGGCAATGGGCCCTGTGCCTGGTTGCAGCTCGATTATGAACTCTACGTCTCGGTCAGGTGGTAATCCTGGTAGCTCTTCGGGAAACACGTCAGGGTACTCACATACTACAAGCACTTCTCCGATCGTCTTTTTCTCGATGGAGTATACCAACTGTCTCAGAATACATGTTTTGGACTCCTTCCCTGTTCTTCTTCTTTGTGACTCTACTGTTACCTTGACTCCACTAGGGTGTGTGTTGGCGGTCGTTACAGCCCAAATCCGACCACCAATACTCGGGAATAAATGAGGTTATATGCAACATTCCATGTACTTAGGTTTTATTTCTAATAAAGTTCCACGAGTTTTGGTGATTGTCACTTGTGCAGGTACAACTACGACAAATACGCGCTATTGGGGCCAAAAATGAGCTAATCGGCCGAACGACTCCGTTCGGCCGGTTACCCCCCCTTAGCCATACAAGCTGCCGGGAGCCGTACACATCACCGATGACCAAGCAGACACAACGTACGACACGTGGACGACCGCCAACTCATTTCGGACCCACGCCACGTCATCCTGGGCCCACACAACAAGTTCCACATCAGCAGAAGGCGGCCCAGGATAGCCAGGACACAGAGGCGGTGCTGGGGAGGGCTGGCCTTGGGCCAGGCCCGTTCGGCCGAACAGGCCCGTTCGGCCGAACCGAACCCAGGCCAGCACCGCCTCCCCAAGGCTAATCCCAGGCGTCCAAGCTAAGGCGGTGGAGATCAAGGGTTCGGCCGAACCCCCTGGCTAGGAAAAGAACCATAGAAGTCATTCTTCATGCTAGCCGTAATCTTTGCTAGAGATATCTCAAGGCCAGTGGAAGTATATAGGAATCCTTTCCTGTCTCGTTGTTCTCCCACTAGCTAGACCGCTCTTCTATCTCTATCCTGAACTTCTCCTTGTGTGTGTCAACTGAATATCACTCCTATCCTATCCTTTACCCCCGCCTTGTTAGCCGGTACTTTAATTAGTGGTTACATCCTTGTCAATAGTCGATACTCTTTATCCAATGCTTCCCTGCGGAAATATAAATACGATACCTAGGAATACTCCCGGGTGAAATGCTACATCGGTATCCGTGCACTTGCGGATTTAGATCTGTATCGTAAGAATACCAATGAATACTACTTGCACCATTACTGGGATTGGCAATCCTAATAGTGGACCGTAAGAAGTGTCAACAAGCATTTCTGGCGCCGTTGCCGGGGAAGCAATTGGCGAAAGATATTGATTATTGACATTGGTGTCTACTAATTTAATCTACCGCTAGCATTAGCGGATCACCCCTGTTTGCTCGAGTTTGTTTCAAACAGGAGGAAAGCAGAGAGCCCAGGGTGCCCGATCATGCAGGATTTATCAATGTATGCCCCTGTTTACTGCAATGAGTACCGTACGGAAGCTTCTGAAGAAAAATTGCACAGGTATGTGTTCATACATATACATATTTTATCATAACCACGTGCAGAATGGAAGAAAGATCGTCGTCAAGGAAGAAAAAGGAAATCAAATGTGACGGACGAATGATGCTGCATCACCGCAATTCCATCTCAAATTGTTGGTAATGGCGAGAAAAATCAAGGTATGTGAGATAGTCCAGCTCTTAGACTTTAAATTTTGGGCTTTATCCTTTAAATTGTTGCATTATCCACTGCATGATTGCATTGAATCACTTAATTTAGGAATTCATGCATACTATTACCCCATTTTTTCCCCAATTCACTGCATATTTCCCATTCTTGCATTTGCATTCATTCGCCCCATCACTGTTTTGCAAAAAAAAACACTAAAAGAAAAATAAAATAAATATCCAGCGACCACTAGTGTTAGGCCAAGGTGTCTGTATGTCTGCAAGCCTTAATCCAAGGCTAGTGGCCAAACATAACCTGGCATGGCCAGTTTTCGCTTGTCCTTTGCGCTTCGCGCGAGAGAGGACGCAAACTCTACGCCTCCACTCCTTTGCCGCTCCACTTGCTTGTTTTTGGGACCCATTGTTTCAACATTCGCATACAAGCTAGTTCCGCGGCATTCCACTAGTTGGTATATTTGAGTACCGATCCCTTTTGCCATAACCATAACCGTGTATCCGTACACGGAAACATCAACGCGGAGGAGGACTCAGCCAACTTCGTGCAGTCACGTTGGCGTTGTAGCATCACCGCTGCATCAGTTCTGAAAGTATTCATCATCAGATGCCAATGGTAGGCACGCTCAGGTGTTTCCATGCCCCCTTCATCTATTGCGGTTTTCTCGGGTTTGAATGTGTTGCTAGCTGGAATACATTCATAAGCTCTTTAAATTAAGCATGGTGCTTAGGTTAATTAGCTTGCTTTAATCGAACTAGACATGGTGTCAAGTTTGATTAATGAACCTTTAAAGCAGTACTTCTATGGATATTGGTTGTATGTGTGGACTAACCCCTACAGAAAAAAAAATCAAAAAAAAAGAGAGAAGGGGGAGTCCCAAAATATAGTTCACACCGGATATGAAGGCTATGGATACAGTTGAAGCCCAGGGTGGACAATCATTCCAGGTATGCACATATTGCAGTAAATTATAAGTAACCTGGAATAGGAAGTTGCATCATCCAAGACATTCTCTCCAGATCGGACGGTGACAAGAACAATTGAAGACAAGAGAAGTCCCGCTCGCGGAATTAAAAGCTGAGCTCTCGCCGCGAGGAAAACCGGTATGTATCCCATATTTCCCTTCCAATTTTTAATTTTTCAATTGCATTTGCATGTTTCCCTTTTCAAAATAAATGAACCACTTGAGTAATTAATTTGAGAGAGAGTAGAAAATTTTGCAAGCTTGGTTAGAAATAGTTGGACATGCTGAAATTTTACCTAGGGTGGATGTAATTGGTAACTTTTATCATTTTCATCCTCTCTAGAACATCTCCAATTATTCACCATCACCACCAACCAGCACCAAACATGTCTACCCCACTAAAAATGGCTGCACACTCACCAATTATCACAAACATGGCAGCATGGGGGTGACTCCACTAAAACCAACTTTGGTCATGTCAAGTTTGCATCTCACCTACCACTAAAAACCACTCACATGACCTTGGGAATTGTTGGCCACACAAAATTTCGTGGAATCAAAGCAAGGGGAGGTGCTCCACTCAGGGAGGAGTGGCCTGGCCACCAGGGCCTGGTTCGCCCGAACCACCCAGTTCGGCCGAACCAGGGACCTGCCTCCCCTCGGCCTATAAATGCTGGTGCAAGCTTGTGAGCTCTCACACACTCTTACACTCTGAAAAAATTCTGTTAGAAGCTCTCCCTCTCTCATTTCTTGCTCTAGCTTGTGCTCAAGTCCTTCCCAAAGTTCTTGCTCAAGTTTTGGTTCATTTGCATCACTAGAAAAAAAATATATTTTGCTTTGGTTGTGATCTTTGTGCTGAATTTCTGGACGATTTTGTGGTGG
The DNA here is from genome assembly GCA_033239725.1 of Echinochloa phyllopogon. Lineage (NCBI taxonomy): Eukaryota > Viridiplantae > Streptophyta > Magnoliopsida > Poales > Poaceae > Echinochloa > Echinochloa phyllopogon. Next base: position 21,532,762 of record BTCW01000016.1, read on the forward strand.
TCACCGACACCCACAAGAACGACTAACCTTTTGTGGTGGTTTTCATCCCCGCAAGAACGACTAACTATCTTGAACGACTGACTTGATTTTCTTGTGCTAACCATATATATATTCAGTCCTTCGGGTAGTTGTTGTTGCACTAACTTTTTGCAGGAATCATGTCGAAGTTTTTCACTTCGCTCCGTCGTTCCGCCCGGCTAGGCCGACGATCGGACGATGCTGGGAGTTCCCCAGCTCCGTCTCGAGGCTCGAGCCGGATGGACACGGACGAGCACGGAGCAGCCGGCTCGGGATGGGGCCATGCCACGCCCCCAGCCAGGCAGCTCCTGAGCGAGAGTGACATCAACCTTAGGACAGAAAGGGAGCGGAACACCTTCAACGAGCTTCGGCAGAAGGAGTTCGAGCATACCCGTGTGTTTGAGCAAGATTTGCTCAGGGACACGGGGATGTTCGTAGAGTTTACAGAAATCTTCCAGGCCATTGGCTGGGAGAATTTCTGGCACATCAACGAAGAAGGTTCGTACCTGCTCACCCTTGAATTCCTCTCGACTTTGGTTTCTGAAACTGGGGGTATTCGTTTTCGGTTCTTCAACCAAGAGTTCTTCTACTCTTGGAGGGATTTTAGTTCGGGTCTCGGATTTTCAAGTTGTTGTTCATTAGACCCGAACAAAGCGCTTAAAAGATTTGACCGGGTGGCATTTTGGAAAAAGATTTCGGGGGATACCAACTGTCATGCGCCACGCACGAACAACATTCATAACCCCACTTTGCGTTTCATGCATCGTTGGGTGTCTATGACGGTATTCCCCCGGGCAGATTTGCGCCGTGTCAACACCATCGAGTTGCGGGTTCTTTTTGCCATGGTCAAGCAGATTCCCTATTTACCTGTGAAAGACATGGTTGGTCACTGGCTGTCTCATATTTCTCGTGCGGGTAGCATGGCGATGACTGCTCTAGTCACTCGCTTCGCTAACCACCTGGGCGTTCTCCATGGCGCCCGGCTCACGTACATCGAGACAACGCGTTCCGTCGTGGATACCGAGCACTTCGTGCAGGCCCACATGATACGGCGGATGCCTGACGCAACGCTGGCAATGATTTACCGTGGATATACAACCGAAGTGTCTTTGCCTTGTGCAGCACTAAGGTTGTATACCACGCCGAAACTAACTCTTCAGTTGAGGACCGAGTCGGACGATTCTCCACCTTGGAGAGAGCCCGCTCGGCACAGCGTTGCAGGTGACGAACCCGTCATGAGGGGACGAGCCAGGCGTGATGCTGGGCTCGCCACCTCACAGGAGCCGGAAGATGCACCACAAATGCCGCACCGACACACTTCCGTTTTTGAGGCCACCTACGCCATGTATACCGGTGCTGGGACGTCTGGAGCAGGAGGCTCCGGGCAACACCAGGAGCCGAACTACTTCACCTCAGGACGCTGGGACTACGGCCAGGACATGGACTCTGAGTGGTCCGGGAGCCGGTATGGAGGGGGGTACGACAGTGCTTCCCAGCCATATTACCCCGGATACTCACAGTCCACACGCTTCGACTACGGCCGGGAGTTGCCCTACATCTCCGACCGAGTCGAGCTCATCGACGACCGTACCCGAGAGATCCAGGACACACTAGCCCTCCATTCTCAGTACCATCAAGAGAATAGCGGGATGGTGGTGTCTATCCAGCACGACGTCCACGAACAAGCGGAACAGCTGAGCCAGTACCTCTCAAGGCTCAACCCCTACCAGTGAAGAGTCCAAGCTTGGGGGAGGACCCCCACCAGGTAAGTCCCGATTTATCCAGCACTTTGATCATTTAATTTCCCTTTCATTTCCCTTCATGATAGTTTGCATTTAAAAAAAATGAAAATACCAAAAATATTTCCCTTAAACAATATTTCCTTTGAATAAAATAACTCCCAACTATGCATGGAATGAATCATATGCCTCTCACCTTGGAAATGATGAATAGTTGCTCTGTCATTAATTTTGCAAGTACTTTGTTTCAACTAGTTGCTAGATTGTGCTTGAGTTATTTGGCATGAGTAAAAATGATCCTGAAAACCTTGTGGGAGCACATGCTTTATTCCAAGTCTAAGTTGTTGTGGGGATTGATATAGTGAGAATTTGGTTAAATTCTATTCTGCTTTTAGTACGGGGAAAATCTCAGAAATTTATGCTTTCAAAATGAAACAAGTTCCTCATTGGTCAAAATACCTACCAGAGCCATATGATAAGCTTAGTTGAAAATTTCTACTCATATGCTGCTTGTTATCTTAGTGAGCTTTGTCAAATTGTTGTGACCTTTGAGTGAAGCTTTCATATTCTTAAAGATCGAGACCCACGTACACACACCACCTCTCACTTGCAATTCCTACACTGGGAGTTAGCAAACATTTTCCATCATCCATCCACAAAAATAAATGCTCCATGTTCTATGAGTTCCCCCCCCCCCAAATATTCTCGATAGAGACATGGGCTATGCAAAAAGAAATGCATGCCAAAGAAGCATGGCAAAAATAAGAGAAAAAGAAAAGCATGCCAAAGAGCATGGCAAAAAGAAAGAGAAAAAAAAGAAAAGCATGCCAAGTGGCATGGCAATAATATGAGAATAAAAGATAGCCCATGTTCTCGAAAATAAATCAAGGAGAGGGAGTTTCATCCAAGGAGTTCCACCATATTCCACCATTCCACCATGTTCCACTCCATTCATATCCACACACTTGCACGTCTCGATCTTAAGATGTGATTTGTCTCCTCAGAGATCCGGTCTTTGACTTAGCAAAATATAAGATGCATGCATGCCTTCATCCTTTGTCCCTAAGCCACACAAAAATCCATATTAGATGTTAGGATGAAAAAGAAGGCACAAGCCTTTGGTGAGGATTCAAATACACTTGAGTGATTGAGTGTGCCAATGAGGAACAATTTGTAGTTTTCAAAACTTATGAAAAACTCCGAGATGGGATCCTGAAAAGAGTAGAGTGGAATAAAACTGAGTTTAAACTGTTCGTCCTTTCAACCGCCCAAGATAAGGAGATTGCTATAAGCCCCATAGGTAAAAAGGTGATTTGAAACTTTGCCTGTGATTCAAGTATTGTTGAAGACTAGTTGTTTATAAGTTACCTACAAAAGAAATGACATTGTAGCAACTCCTGATCCACCGAGCCTAAGTTTATATCTTTGCTCGAGGACGAGCAAAGAGCTAAGCTTGGGGGAGCTTGTTGGCGGTCGTTACAGCCCAAATCCGACCACCAATACTCGGGAATAAATGAGGTTATATGCAACATTCCATGTACTTAGGTTTTATTTCTAATAAAGTTCCACGAGTTTTGGTGAGTGTCACTTGTGCAGGTACAACTACGACAAATACGCGCTATTGGGGCCGAACGACTCCGTTCGGCCGGTTACCCCCCCTTAGCCATACAAGCTGCCGGGAGCCGTCCACATCACCGATGACCAAGCAGACACAACGTACGACACGTGGACGACCGCCAACTCATTCCGGACCCACGCCATGTCATCCTGGGCCCACACAACAAGTTCCACATCAGCACAAGGCGGCCCAGGACAGCCAGGACACAGAGGCGGTGCTGGGGAGGGCTGGCCTTGGGCCAGGCCCGTTCGGCCGAACAGGCCCGTTCGGCCGAACCGACCCCAGGCCAGCACCGCCTCCCCAAGGCTAATCCCAGGCGTCCAAGCTAAGGCGGTGGAGATCAAGGGTTCGGCCGAACCCCCTGGTTCGGCCGAACCTACCCTAGCGCCCGAATTGCTAGGGGGTACCCCCCTGGTCCCTTGGCGGTTACTCCAGCCCCAACTGTCCTATACAACTAAAAATAGGACCCCCTACCTCACTTGTAAACACACACCACTTGGGAGCAAGTCTCCAATTCTCCACTTTCAAGATGTAGAATTAGGCTAGTCCAGTTGGGAGTTAGAGTCAGGGTCGAGCTTCGCTCGGGGTTCCGGAGTCGTCTTCTGGAGTTCTGGTAAAGCTCTTGTATCTTTTCCTTTTCTTTATGTTCGACTCTGAGTAATCAATATATTTCCTCTGCATTTACTTGAGCTATTTGTTCTGCATTTATTTCGCGAGTAATTGTGGAATGTCTAGCCTTGGTTATAAGCTGTTGTAGTCTGGTTCTATAAGTTCTCTCTTAGTCCTTTGTCTTAGCTGGTTCCTCGTTTCTGCTCAATACTTGCGGTGAATTGTCACTGGGGTATTGACAGGATTGCTTGCTCTTTCTAGAAGAGTGAGTAGTTATTGTCTAGTGTAGGTGTGGTACCTAGTCTGGATGGTAACCTTGGTTTATTCCCGTCGCAACGGAGGTGGTAGCCGTGAGGTGGTGACAGCCCTTTCGGTCTTCGTAGCCCATCACGTTAGTTCCGGTCTGTAGGATTCCCCAGTTGGGAAATAGTGGCACCCCTTCTCATCCCTTTCTGTGTGTTCACCGGTTCCCTTGTCCCGAAGCTAAGACAATAGAACTAGGAAAAGAACCATAGAAGTCATTCTTCATGCTAGCCGTAATCTTTGCTAGAGATATCTCAAGGCCAGTGGAAGTATATAGGAATCCTTTCCTGTCTCGTTGTTCTCCCACTAGCTAGACCGCTCTTCTATCTCTATCCTGAACTTCTCCTTGTGTGTGTCAACTGAATATCACTCCTATCCTATCCTTTACCCCCGCCTTGTTAGCTGGTACTTTAATTAGTGGTTACATCCTTGTCAATAGTCGATACTCTTTATCCAATGCTTCCCTGCGGAAATATAAATACGATACCTAGGAATACTCCCGGGTGAAATGCTACATCGGTATCCGGGCGGTTGCGGATTTATATCTGTATCGTAAGAATACCAATGAACACTACTTGCACCATTACTGGGATTGGCAATCCTAATAGTGGACCGTAAGAAGTGTCAACAGTGTGTCAACTCAACTGTTCTGGGCGAGCAACTGATTACCCCTTTGTGCTCTGTAAGCCAATCTATTCCCAGTATCACGTCAATTCCGTCTGACATCAGGACTTTCAAGTCTCCTGCGAACTCCTGCCCACCTATCATCAGACTAACTGCTGGGCACTCTAAGGTGCACCTAAGCTCTCCTAAGGGAGAAGTAGTGACTATAGGTCTAGCCTTAGGTATTGTCGGGGGTGACTGCTCTTTCACAAACTTTGTCGAGATATAATATCCAGTTGCACCAGAGTCGAACAGTATCAAAGCTGAATGCCATTTTCTAAAAACTCATCGAGCACAACGTCGGGAGCGTCCTCGGCTTCTTCCTCTGTCAGGTGGTTGAGGCGTCCCCTCTGCGCTGTAGCTGGCTGCTTGTCCTGTCCTCCAAGTGCCGGTGCCTTGGCTGGGGTTTGTTTGTGATTCTTCTCCGGGCAGTCAAAGGACTTGTGACCAGGCTTCCCACAACCAAAGCACACTACTGAGGTCCCTCCACCAACTCTGGGCGTGTTGTTTGGCTTCCAGTTGGGGTTTCCCTGACCTGAGTAGTTATTGTTTCTATTGCCAAAACTGTTGTAGTTGTTGCCTCTGCTGCCAAAGCTGTTGCCGTTACTGCCTCGGTTACCCTGGATTTGTTGCATAGTTAGCATCATTTGAGTGTTGGCCTGTGCCATCTGTTGCATCAGCTGTGTTTGAGTAGTCATTACTTCTTCCAAGTTAGGCGGTGGCGGTGGTTGCTGGTCGTTCTGCTGGTTCTGCTGAGGCTCCACTGCTGGCTCTTCCATCTCCACTTCTTGTACTCCACCTGGTGCGATGTCCTCGGGCTGGAGCACGCCTACTGCGTGTCCACGGCCCCTGCCTCCAACTGTAGCTGTTGCTCTTCCGCGACCACGACCTCTGCCACGTCCTCTGCCTCTAGCTGCCGCTGCTGCCTCTTCTTGCTCAGCTTCCTCAAAACGTGCAAGCAATCGGTTGGATCTTCGGATCGACATCTTGCTGTATTTTTCATAGAGCAGGTATAGTGGCGGTCGGTAATGGTTAGGTTAGCGTAAACTAGAGTAGGAGCTGCACACATGAAATAGACTCAACACTAGAGTACACTCAAGATGAACATCAATAAAACTGCAAGAACAGCCACAAAGACCGATCATTCATAACAACATTACACCCTAGACATGAGTACTATCCCGAGGCCAGCTCCTGGAACCTTGAGGATTAGTACATCTAAGTGGATGCTACATCGCGGCTGAGCCAAAAGGTGGTCATGATCTACTAAGTCTAAACATCTACTCATAAAGATAGATACAAGTCTCATCACTACTGCTGACATCTGCTGATACTGCCTACTGCATCCATCTCATGCTGCTGGAAGTGCCTGTGAGGCGCGCTGCCAACCTCACAGTCTCAGTCTCTGTTTGCTGCTTGATCACTGCCTGTCGTCGTGGAGAGTGTCTGTGAGGCGCGCTGCCAACCTCACTGTGTCCACCTCAGGTCTTGCCAACTGCTTCTCTACGGGTGCCAGTTCTTGTCTCAGTCTTGTCATCTCGGGGGTAAGGGTTCGAGCCTCAGGTAGTGGTATCGGCTCAACCCGGCTTGGTGAGACCCTGTAGTTCTCTGTTCTGGGTTCAACTCTGCGTTCCTCTGGAAGTCCTTGATTCACTGTGATCACCTCTCCCGCCCTCTTCCTGTCTGACCTCACCCAACTACTAAGGGTCCTTCGAGCTTCATCCTTTGCCATAATCTGTTGAAGACTCAAGTGCTTCATCAGCTGATAGTTTCGCCCACTCTTCTCCTTGTAGCTATCCACCTCTTCTTGAAGTTCTGAGTTGCGACTATCCAAGCAATACACCTCTTCCTTCAGTCCTTCTATTTCTTCTTCCTTGGCTGCCAGTGCTTTGTATTTTTCCGTGAGTTGATCTTCCAGTCGGAGATCTCGAGCATGGTGAGTTGCTCGGATCAGCCCTGCCAACTGCCTGTTGTTGCAAGCTTCGTACTCCAGGGCTCTGACTTCCCTTGCCTTAGCTTCGAGGCGCTCCTCAAGTAAGGCGATCCTGTTGTCCTTCTCCAGCAGCTGGATGTCTTGCTTCCATACCTTCTCTCTTAGCTTGGCAACTTTCTCTTCTAGGCCAATGTTTAAGTACTCCTGCTCGATCATGCACTGAACTGAGGTCCGCAGGGTCACGATCCGCTCTCGATCAGCTGCGTGAGCCTGCAAGCTGACTGCGTCTCTGTCAGCTGGATCTTCAAGAGACCGCGGCAGGTACCGGAAGCGGGTGTGGCTGAGCTGGTTCTGGTACACAAGTGTGGCAAGTCGGAGTATCCTCATGGCAATAGTCTGCACTGCCCGACTGAAGGTGCTCTCGCTGGTTGCAGCCCGTAGCATCAGTGACCTTGGCCGTCCAGGGATATTGGGTACTTCCATCTGCAACCGGGTGTGCACTCCCTCGCCAGGGCCATAGGTCCAGCCCTCTTAGAAGACGTTGTCCACGTCTATCCCCACTGTACGCAGCACCTCCCTCAGTAGCACTGCCAAACCTCCACAGTCTGCACTAGTGGTCCTGATCTCCCGTCGTTCATCGGCTGGTCTTCTTGCTTCCATCGTCCAGACAGTTAGTGGGTTGTTAGTAAGTTAGCAAGTTAGTAAGGTAAGGTAAGGGTAAAAGTTTTGTAATAATTGAGATGTACATATATATAGTTTTCAAATAGTCCAAGAGGTTTCATATACAGTAGAGGACTCAGTTAGAGCTTCTGTCCTGAGTTTCCGATCTAAGGGTTACACGCTACGGTCAAGTATGGCTCTGATACCAACTGAAACAAACCGAATTCTCAACGACGAGAATCCGACTCCCTGTACCCTCGAGATAGTCCCAGGAATAGCAGCTATCTCGTACAGAACTCAACTCAGTTGAATATCACATCCATACATTGATAAAAGATCCAATACATGACATATATAAAACATAGCGGTCTGGTACAAGCCCTCTGGGCTAAATCGACAATAAGAAACAGCTACGAAGCGGTAGCTAAATCTTCTGGGTCCACTTCCCGCATGCATCCTTGAGCATAGCGCGCACCCTTCAATCGTACCCCCCGTCATGGTTGAACTCATGGTCGGGGTCTTCACCTGAGAACCCAAAGTCTGTCCCCAAGGAAATGGGACAGGTTCACGTCACCCACCATAATATGAAGCAAGCTTTAAAGTGGCCTATTCTAAGGTATAGAAATAATCAAGGTTTGAGCCAGAGTTTTTCTTATGCGAGCAACAGCAATAACCCAAATTCATCTCATCACCAACTCCTTCCCTCACAAGCACATCCACTACCCAGATCCACCCATCAGCCTCACATTCACATCGGGCTCGTCCTGCCACAGCAGGTTCCCGCAAACATCTTCCACCAACACCTTTCGCTCACTAGTCGACTCGGTGAGCTCCCTCCCCACCTTGTCTCATCAGCAATGCTGGACCAATCTCTCATAACCCAAATCAAAGGATGAGGTAAGAAAGCAGATTCCCATGCTAGTCGGAACTTATCAGAAGCGGGTCATCCGTAACCGTGGACACGGCTATACGTATAGTTTACACTCTGCAGAGGTGGCACTCTAGGAATCTATCCGGGCTGCAAGGCTAGTCCGCAACCAACCTGAGACACAGCCCACAGCAAAGACCCTAAACAGTAACGGCGCCAATCCTGTCTCCCTGGGCTCGGGAAACATCTGATCTAACATCTGCCTCAGGGATGTGAAACCTTCCCACCGGGGCCAGTCGGGGGCCGTGGTAAATCAGGGAGAATACGCCGCAACGAGTCCCCCATACACATATCAAGCTCGAATCTCCTACAGTCTCGGCGCCGCACTAGAGTAGGCTTGCTGGAACCCTCCCCATACTGGGTAGATGGTGAGCACGGTATTCCCACGTCCAAAGGTGGAACTCGACTCGGTCCTTAATTGTCGGTAAAGCGAGTATCAGCGTCATAAGCGATCCGCCGCAACGGTTCGCAATCGGCACCCATAACAGGTATAGCCGCCCAAACTCCTCAAGTAACCAATATCCAAGAACCATGTACCCGCAACAGGTACTCCGTAGGGCTGCCCGAGTGCAGTCCCCAAGCACCCCGATCAAACGATCGAGTTGTTATTACTCGCTTACACCGCCTAGCTGCACTACTCCTCCCATACCACCCACAACTCACGCCAAGAGGTTCAAATCACAACCAACCCAACACATGCATAGCATAGCATATTTCATAAAGTGAGTAGTAGGTAGCAAGGTAACAGGATATTATCAAAGGCAGTGCAGGTGTATCATGCGAGTAAAGCAAAGCGCTATCATACTAGTTGCATGTCTAATAGGTATTTCAGAGATTGGTCGGGCGTGAACCTGGGCAAAAGTCTTCGTCTTCGTCAGAGCAGTTATCATAGTGGTCCGGCTTCTCCTGGCTCTCTGGAACTCCTAGGGTCGCGGAAAATAAAATAAGACGCGACTACTAGCAAAGAAACACCAAGACAATGATGAAAGAAGTCCCAAAGAACACCAAACTCTACACTAACGCGTAGATCATGATTTTAGAAAAATATAGAAACTGGTTTCATATTTTTCTGAGCTACGGTTGATTTATTATTAATTTTTGAAGTTTAAATCATTTTCTGGAAATATTAAATAATTTCCGAAAAAGAAAACAGACAGAAATTAGCCTGCTGACGTCAGCCGTGGGGTCCGCCTAGGATGACGTCAGCAGTGGGCCCTGCTGACGTCAGTGTTGACTGGTCAACGGTCAACGGGTCAACGGTCAACGGGTCAGCGGTCAACGGTCAGCTCTGGTCAGTGGGCCCCAGCGGTCAGTGACACGCGGTGTATGACATGTGGGTCCCATATGTCAATGCAGTTATTCGAAAAAGAAAAAGAAAAAGAAGAAAGCGCTGCTGGGCCGGAATTGGGCCGAAAGGAAAGTCCAGGGGGGTAAACTGGACTTTAGCGTGAACTTTAGGCCCACGAAGGGGACGCGTCCGGGTCTGGCGCTGTGGACTTGGTCCACCGTGCGCCGTGCGGGTGGTTCACGTGCACCGGGTGCACGGGATCAAATTGTGGCCGACTCAGGATTCTCTGCGGGCGCTCGTGTGGCGTGTTGGTGTGGTCCACGGTGTGGCCTGGCCACGGCGCGACGCGGGTGCGGCGGCGCGAAGCCGGCGAGCCCGATTCTTGGCAACGCTGGCTCGGCGGTGAGCGGAAAAGAGGTTAGGGCCACGGCCCTTGGCTGGGCCAGTCTTCACACACGCGCGCGGGGTCCTGGCGTCCCAAGTCCGCGGCGGTGGCGGTCCAACGGCGGAACGGCGCTTCGGCGATGGCGCGGCGCTCTGCCCGGGTGCTCCGGCGAACCGGCTCCGCGGCGGCACCCTCCCATACGCACGAAGGGAACGGCTTGGCGTGCACACACGCACGCAAGGGGAATGCTTGGCACTCGCGAGCGCAGCTCAAGCACTAGGCTTGACCGCGCCGCGGCCGTGGCGCACACGCGGCCGAGCTTCCTCGGTGCGCGGCGGCAGCACGGCGGCCAGGGTCTGGGTCTAGGCGTCGGCGGGTTGCGGGCTAGGCTGTTGCAGCTCGACGGGGCTCCTGCAAACAAGACGGCCGCAGCACGAAGGTTGGGTCCCAGACGGCGGCTAGGCTCCACGAGCGGCGCACAAACATGGCGGCGGCGCTCTGGCCGGAGTCAAAGGAGAAGAGGGGGCTTTCGTGGGTGGCTCACCTAGGGCAAGTAGTCGAACACAGCAGCTCGGGGTAGTGCTCGCGGTGCTCCTCCGGTGCTCGTGCTCCTCTTCTCGTCCTTGGTCCGGCTCGGTGTCGGCGGCTCCGCAAGCGGCGGCGCTCCGGTCTTCGGCGTCGACGCGGGGAAGGGGATCGACTCCACCTCGGCTCGCTCCTGCTCCACCCCTTCCTTCCCCGACCCTTCCTGCTCCTTCTCCCTCCCTCACACTCTCGATTCCAGGCTGAGAAGAAACCCCAAAGGGGGCGGCGGCGCTCGGTGAAGAAGATGACCCAGGGGATCGGCTTTATAGGGGAACGCTAGGGCTGGAGGGGGCACAGACGGCGAGATGGCTTGGCGAGCCCGCCCGGGCCACGCGTCGCAATTGCGACGGGCCGCGAAGGGGACTGATGGGACCGGCTCCGTGGTCACGGGCGCGGCGGCAGAGAGCAGGGCGCCGTGCGCGGGGAAGAGAGGGGGGAGGAAGAGAAAGCTGACAGGCGGGGCCCGCCTGTCGGCGACAGAGATAGGAGAGGGGCGCGGGTGGCGCTGCTGCGCCGGTGCTGGGCCGGAAGAGGTGACGGGCTGGTTGGCTGGCTGGCTCGGAAAGAGAGATCGAGGGGGTTAGGTGGACTTGGGTTAGGGGTTTCGGCCCAACAGGGTTAGCTAGGGTTTGAATTAGTTTAGGTTTATATTAGTGTTTGAATTCAAACCAACCAAAATCCAATAAAGCCAAATAAAATTCAAATCACGCTATTTGGTCCTTGGCACTTCAAATAAATTTTAAATTTAATTTTAAATTTCCTAGGAATAAAGGGAGCAATTAGAAGACACTCTTATATGTTTGTTGTCTTCCACAAAATTCACCAAAAATTTTTAAATCCGCATTTTTGCATTCAACATTTTGCTACGAAATTTTGGGTTGTTACATGCACGCAGGTTCTTTCACATCCTCGACGAAGCTGTATTCTGTCTTGTAAATCTGGAAGGACAAATTTTACATTAAAGTGGTGACAGCGATATTCTATTCCATAATTCCTGTATCCTTGCGAATAACCTCTCAAGTTGTTGGCCAGGACAAGGTATGGTGGTTGGTCGTGGTTCAATGTCTCGCCAGGATGTCATGCACTCTTGTACCTACAGGTCAGAAACTCTCTAACCCCCGTCTCGTTTTCTGGCGCAGTGCTGGAACAGTTCCCTGGTCCTGGCAGCATGTGATGGGCTAGGTCTGATGAATCTTCCTGCCAGCTGCATGTGACGGGCTATTTGCTCCAGCAAACTTTGCCCGTGTTCAGATGCAAACTAGGGCGGAGAATTGGGGAAAGATTTCATCATAAATACGTCACTGTAACATTTTGTTTGTATTTGTGAAAAATTATTCAAAAATTGATTAATTAGGCTCAAAATGTTCGTCGCCGAGTACAACAAAACTGTGCAATTAGTTTTTTATTTCATCTATATTTAGTCTGCCAACATTTTGACGTGACATAAATCTTTTTTTATAGTAAACTTTGGGGTTGTTTTTTTAACTAAACAAGACCTTTTTACTTTGAGCAGGCGGCTATGTTGAAGCTCTTTCTACTATTCTCTCGTTTTTAAGGAACTGCGCTGCAAGTTGACTCTAGTTTTCTTTATGTATAGTTGGCAAGACACGGGTAGCCACAGCCGCACCCAAAGCCACAACGATGCTCGGCCTTTTGGGAACAACACGAGTTCCTTTGGAAGTTTCTCATTCGGCAAGAAACCTCGACTCTGAAGTAAAGCTGGTCCACGACCTGTCTTTGTCATTATTCCGCACCTCGGACCTACGAACTGTGATGTGACGGCGACGGCGCGTGGGGCGTCAAATAATTGGGGTTGAGCCATGCCAATCACGTCAGGATCGTGTCGTGGCCGCCCGGACCCGGGGCCCCGGGCCGTGCCCAACTAATTGCCTGCAAAGCAGTGTTGCCTTGCCACCGCTATAGGCTAGGCAGCTACTAACTACAGCTAAGCAAGCTCCTAGAGCATGGCTCCTATCTAACTTTCGTGCGTCGGATAAGCCATGCTGCTTAGGCCCAAAACTTTCGTGCGTCGGATAAGCCATGCTGCTTAGGCCCAAGAGCGGCCCATCAACGTCTGGCCTTCTTCTTCCTCACGGCGCACGGACACCCCTGAACCCTAACGCTGTCTCGCCGCTGCCGCCGGCGGCGTCAACCATCGCCCACAGCCAGCGGCGCCTTCACCGCCTTCACCGCTCCCGCCTGCCTCCCGCCCCTCCGGCCACCCGCGTCCCGCCCCTCCGCCCTCGCCTTCAGGCCAGCGCGCGCCGCCTGACCGCCGGAGGAAGAAGGCGATTGTGCGGCCGACGGTGGCCGCACGAATCTCAAACACCAGAAGCCGCATGGTTTAAATGGTTTCCGGAAGGCATATAGGATTGCCGCCTAGAGCTGCTGCTCAAATCATCTCCAGTTGTGGCCCACGGGCCTCGAAGCCTAGCCGTAGACAGGTGGCCTGCCGCTCGGTTCTTGGAAGATACTGTGCTTCGAAACAAGTTGATGCCGTCTCTTGCTTTTATTTTACACAAAAAAAAACGCTTTACCACCTATGGTTATTTGCAAGCATAATACTGGAATGTTTGCGCACTTGTTTATTCACTAGTTTGCTTGGGGCACATCCGCCCGGGACAGAAATTTTAGGAAATTTGTCGGCTACTCAGACTCAGACAAGGCAGTGGCGGTTGTGGGCATCGATCGAGCAATCAAGTGGCCTCCTGTGCGTGTGTAAATCTAAAGCGATCTGAAGCAAACAGGGGATCATATCGACCTCGTTGGTTGGATGTCTCGCTCGCAGCGTGCTTCCGTGGATCTTAGCTGTCTTTCTTTGTTAGCTTGCGGTCTGTTTGGGCGTCGCTGTACGTGTACGGAGTACGACAGATAGATATATATCTCCATCTATCTTGGCATGCTAGCGCAGGGGCGAAGAACAGTCTCGACGATAGATGATCTCCCCATCGGCTTGAATTTGCACTGCGGGTGGAACGGAGGACTGGCCGGGCCAGCTGCACTTTGTGCGTACCCTGACACGTATACGTAGCCAATGTAATTGAGCCGGAGATTGGTTGCCCTAGGGCAGATTGTCTAATGCTAAAGTTGCTAAAGTTTAGCGCTAGCTAAAATTAGCCTAGCTAAACTTTAGCAATGAGCTGTTTAGATTGTAGTGCTAATAAGGTAATAGAACATAGACAAAAGTCACTAATGCCCTTGCTTAGACCGGTCGGAGTGGATTGGGAGAGAGAGAGCGCGCGCGGATGGAGAGTGGTAGTGAAGGAATTTATCTCCTTTTAGCATCTTTTAGCTCCTTTTAGCACCTCTTGGAGAACTAATGGGTTTGGGGTGCTGTTTAGCACCCATGTTTGGTTCAATAAGTCTTAAAGTTTAGCTAAAAGTACAGTGCTAAACTTTAGCACCATGAATCCACACACCCTTAGTTCCTGCATTTTTGTGAAAGTAGGCAACCTTTCTAGAGAAACACACCAGAACAGACAAAAAGGTGAGTCACTCCTGTAAATCGAGACGTTTATTGTAGCAAATGGCCCATCCCTCACAAATACATTTCCAGGAACGGCCAGGCAGGGGCAACCCATCCCTAAAAATAGGGATTTTCAGGGGTGGGTTGGGGCATCACCTAAATTGTAGAGCTCGAACACTACGTGAAAATCGAAGATAAGTAACACGGTCTTCATAACATGCATATGGTGTCCATTATAAAAATTGATAACGGTAACAGACGTCATTAGCGTCCGTTACAAATAAGGCATGCCCCCATCCGACAACATTAAAGTCTGTTACCATTAACTTGTTATTGGTAACGGACGTAAAAAACGTCCATTACCAATGTGCACCACATTGGTAACAGACAACATTAGTAACGTCTGTTACCAATGTGGTGCAAATTGGTAACGAACATTGTTAAAGCCCGTTACCAATTATCGGTATCATTGGTAACGGACTTTAACAACGTCAGTTACCAATGTGGTGAACATATTTTTTTATTTTCTATTATTTTTTCTTGAACTAGGAGTATATGGGATGGCCATAAAAAAAATTAGACCGATCGGACTTAAGGTGTGGACTTTAAAAATTAAAAAATATTCACAAATGTTTATATAAAATGGCTGCGTCCTTCTCTCACCACAAGTTATAGTGTGGTGCTATGGTTAGGGGAGGCTCGCGTGAACCAATGGTCTTGGGTTCGAATCCTGAGAATACAGAATATCCTTAAGGAGTCAAAAAATCATCTGTCTTGAGAAAAAATGGCCGGTCAAGTGGGGTGTGCCCCCCACGCAGATATAATTTTTTTGCTATCATTTGATATTTTAAAAATATAAATTTTAAAATGTTATTGGTAACGGAACGTCCGTTACCAATGACTGTTATTGGTAACGGATGTCAATATAAGGTCAGTTACCAATGACTGTTATTTGTAACGGTCATATGCCCATTGGTAATGGTTACCATGCCCGTTACCAATATAATGGTTATCTATTAGGGTGTTTTCACGTAGGGGAAGAGATCTAAAATTTTGTAGTTGACATTTTTTTTTTTCATTTGAGATCGTTTACCCATCAAAAATAGCATTATAAGATCACTAGTTTTGAAATCAATTTTTTTGAATTTTCTAATTTCACCTACAACTATCTCAGAAGGTATTATATTTTCTTTGCAAAATTTATATCAAATGACATACACCATATCTTGAAAATTCAAATGATCTTCTATAAATCGGACTATATATGGTCCACAAACTCATATAAGAAAGGCACATTGTAGATTATACACCATATGACCCCTACATTTGCTCATATACTATAAACACAATTTTTACATGTACTATACAAATATTTAACATGTTGTGAAAGAATTTAAGTTTTTTTAGTTAATATTTTAAAACATCCAAATTCTTTTTGTAAAATCACCCCACCGCTCTACAAATTAATTTTCAGGGGGCGGCGGCTGTTGACGCAAAAAGTCGGTGATGACAGTCTGCGTGAACACACGATCGGCCTCGAAGGTTTGCTTCACTTCGATGATGAGCCGGTAATCTCAAGGTTCAGAGTGTGCCAGTCAATTTGACATGTAATTGATAAGGGAATAAAATCGTGTAAATTCACAGATCGGCTATGATTCCGAACTATCCTTCTGTATATCAACTTGGCTAGAACAACCGACGATGGTTTCAAGTCCAGAACCGAGGCTCAGATCGGCTATACGCTTAGAAGCTTAAGAGCCGATTCGAATCTTAGATGCAGACCGATAAATTGGTGATAGAACTAAAACTCAACAAAAATAATAGGTTAAATCTATTAAGATCTAGCAATTATCGATAACTTTTAATGAAACCACAAGGCACAACAGAACAACCTAAATCAGCTAATCTGAATGGCTAAACAGCAACATTTGATACAGGGGTGCAATAATTAGTTTCTGGGTAAAAGTGAGGCACTCAAACCTATGATCTAAAGATTTCGATAACTTGGTGCAACAATCAGATCTTAGAAAAAAGTGAGGCACTTTAACCTAGGATCCAACAATTGCGATAACTTGGAGAATAAACAAGAATAAAGTGAGGCACTTTAACCTAATTTGTTCGATAAATCTTAGGAGATCTAGACAAAACTGTAGCGATACGCCCGATAGTTAAAGCCTACAGAGCACGGTAAAATCAGAACTTACAAGCAAAGTCAGAGGTCACTGAGATGCAGCCCAACGAAGACTTGGATAACTCGTAAAACTACTGAATCTAAGGCGAAGTCGTCGGTACGGAAAAGTAAAAGTACTTGATAAAATAATTATTTGATTGATCGAGTGGTGATAAAAAACATTTACAATGACTGTATCACTTTATATTTATAGGAGTGGGTCTGAACCTCACGCATGAATCTCTAAGCTCGAACCAACAATGACTTAACTACCTTAATTAAAGTCTAAACAAAAAAACTAAGATACACGGACTTCCGATTTCGTTGCTATAGAATCCTCCTCAAGTAAGCTCATTTCCGATCCGTTCGTAAAGAAATCAAACTGCATAACTATTTTGGACTCCTTGCTCATGCGACAACTTGGCTTTCTTTATTCTAATGACCCCAACATGCACGTGGGTGATAGCATGTTTCCTCTACATGCACTTCCTTTAAATATGCTTTCTTACTGGCCAATCACACGAAGCCGATCCGCCTTATTTTGATTACTCCTGAGATGCACGTACTGGCCGATGCATACAAGTATATACTCCATTTGCTTTTCTTCATTGGCACCAATAAAATAATCTAGTCATGTTGCTAATCACGTTGTATTCTTTTCTTTTCCTAGGTGACCACCAAATAGCATGCAGATTACATCGGATTTACTGATAAAATCCGGTGTTAACAGCGGCATCACCCGCCCCTTGGAAATGGGCTTGATTTCTAGGGGCGGGGCACGCAACCACCTGCCAAATGAAAATGGGCTTGATTTCATATGATCTCGGATAAAGACAAAAATTTTATACTAAAATTGTAGAGATCACAGAAGAAAATCGGTTAGAAGCCCACATAAGAAACATAACTTGTCACGTCAGCGATTCACAGCTTCTAAACCGAGCCCTCCCATTTGTCGAACAACCGGGAAGTGAAAAAAGACGCGTGATTTGAAGCTAAGTTGACCACTCACCCTTTCTCTCTGCATTATCTCTTCATCCACCTCAACTTTCTACCTCCTTATCTTCTCTACAGGTTGTAGCCCACAACAATGTGTGGCCATCCAATGTGCGCGCGTGGCACGGGAGTAGGATGGGGCGGGCGCCATGCTTGTAGCGGTGCAAGTGCCCTGGGCGGCCCGCAGACATCCGAGCACACTACCAGAATCATGCACATTGGCACCGGGTGGGAAAGCCCTTTAGCGCCGGGTTTCCCACCCGGTGCCAATCTTCCGGTGCTAAAGGTTTAGCACCGGGTCAAATAACCGGTGCTAAAGATGGGGGTACGAGCAAAAAATATTTGCATATTTGCGTGTTGCGGGATTCGAACTCAAGACCTCTTGGCTCGCGTGCGTGCACCCACCGAACCATCTCACCTACACAACGCACATGATAGGATTAAAGATGCGCTCCTTTTGAAGTAGCATGTGACACCTACATTAGCACCGGATCGTATTTACGAACCGGGTCGTAACACCACCCGGTGCTAAAGGGTGACCCTTTAGCACCGGGTCGTAATACCACCCGGTGCTAAAGGAGGGGGACCCTTTAGCATCGGGTTGTAACACCAACCGGTGCTAAAGGGGACTTTTAGCACCAGTTGGTGTTACAACCCGGTGCTAAAGGGTTCCCGAGGGCGCCCCAATTTCGCACCCGGTGCTAATGTTACATTAACACCGGAATCTTAAGTGCACCGAGGCATATGAGGGGTGCGGATGTGAGTTATTCTGGTAGTGGCAGTAGGGGTAGCAGGCGGGGGCTCATGGCCATCCGACACGAAGCATAGTTAGGGGAGCCGGCGAGGGCGCGCGGCCGCCCGGTTCTCGGCAGGCGGCAGCACTGGAGCTCGCAAAGGCTCGTGGCCGCCCGACGTGTAGTGCAGGGAGCCGATGCAGCCACAACATTGGCGTAGTCAGCCAGAGGTGGCGCGTGGTGACGGCCCCACCAGTCGCCCATGCAAATGCCATTTAGGTGTCGGTGAGGCCACTAGCCGACCCTGCAAAGGCCATTTGTAAGTGCGGGCGAGGCGGCCGCCCACCCTGCAAATGGCATTTGCGGGGGCGGCCCATCGCCCACTTCTAGTATCATCGATTTTTAGGTTTCTACAAATGCCATTTCAACCGTTTCTGTTGTAGCGACGGGTATCTGCGTTCCTTGGTTCCAAATGA
The DNA here is from genome assembly GCA_033239725.1 of Echinochloa phyllopogon. NCBI lineage: Eukaryota > Viridiplantae > Streptophyta > Magnoliopsida > Poales > Poaceae > Echinochloa > Echinochloa phyllopogon. Next base: position 21,551,330 of record BTCW01000016.1, read on the forward strand.
CTGATGACATCATAAAAAAAAAGGATGCCATCGGTATGGAATTCCTTTGAAAACCCTCCAATCGAAATAGAATATAATTTGTTTTTTCTCTTGTAAAAACAGAATTGATTCAAAGTGCCTGCAGCCCTCAGCAAGTGAACACGGGCTTTATAACCGTCGCCACAACATACAGAACAAATGTAGCACAACGTACCTACACGAACCGCGCGCACATACACGAACCAACAACATTCATTGCGTATACTCGTCATATATACTATATCTGTTTTAAAATGTAGGTCGTTTGACTTTTTTTACCACAAATTTGACCGCTCGTCTTATTCAAAAAATTTATAAAAATATAGTCAAATTTAAGGTATTTTTAAAGATTTTTTATTAATAAAGTAAGTCACCACACAAAATATGATAATTTATATAAAATTTTGAATAAGACGAGCGGCTAAATTTAGAGTAAAAAAAGTCAAACGACGTACATTTACTGAGGGAGTATATATACATCCATGTGTAGTTTACTGACTAGCTAGCAGTGAAATAAAGATCCTCCTATTGGCCTAGCTAGACCCTGTCTACCTTACCTGCTATATCTTCTGTACCGCTGCTCATCGTCCCCACAGACGGATCGGATCAGAGGACCCAAAGAAAAATTTACTCCGGCTGGGAATGTACACGCACGGATCAATGCATGCAGGGTCCGCTGCTAGCTACGGCGATCGATCGATGATGCCCGGCCGGGGCCCCTGTACGTGATCCGATCGATCGCGGGCAGGAAGGGCATCAACAACAGTGCGGACAGCAGTGCGCTCACAGGACGCGTAGCCTCGCAGCATATCATGTCGATCGAGCGAGAGGTAGACGACGACACGCCGCGGCCGTTAATGGAGGACACTGTGTACGTGCTCCCAACCCGGGCAGTGCAGTCGTGCAGCCTAAGCTAGCTATATATATATATCCTATCCTAGCTATAGTAGCTATATATATGGTAGCCTCCTGTACGTGCTTCCATTGACATGATCATATCCATCGATGATCATCTACCGATCTAGCAGCAGCAGTTGTCGGGTAGCACGCCCTAGCAGCTAACTAGAAACCTGACGGCCACTCTTATATTGATGCGCTGATAATAAACGTCCTGTGCATGCTTGCTTATGATGGATCCCAGCGAGAGACGATGAGATTTCAAGGACCGACACTATCAGAATCAAATTGTTTGCCGTGCACACGACAAACACTTTGCCGTCGGTAGCTCACGGTGAAGTCCCGACGGCAGCCGGAGCGACGGTAAAGTCTGTGTTTGTCGTGTGCCAGGTGAGCACAAGGCAATATAAAGCTGAAAACGACGGCAAGGCAGGAGACAGCGGAGACGGCCGAGACCTGGTTAACGGTTTACCATGTGTGGGTCAGCAGGCACACGATAAAGTTTGAACCTTTGCCGTGTGCTATACACTCAGCACACGACAAACAATGGCACGTTTGCCGTGTGCCAGCACTAGGCACACGACAAACAATGGTAAGTTTGTTGTGTGTCAGTATGAAGCACACGACAAACAACTTCCAAGAATGCACAAGAATGCTTGGTCGCTGTCCTTTTTCCCTGCTAGAAATGATCAGTAAATTCTCTATATAAACCAGAACATGATCAAGAGGGGTTGGATGCATTAATTAAGAAGTAGCAATAATTGAGAACTAGTTTGTTTATAACTTACTGAATGTATGGCTCCATTTCAGACAAGTTGGTCAACACCTACATCATTGTAGTGCGCCACTCTTTATGTTCAAAGGTCTTAGGAGTCCCAACACTTGCACTTCCGAGTTGCCCTTTGAAGAGGCTGAGGTTCGATTCATTTTCATCGGTATTGTAGCGAAGAGGTGGATTATGCACGTTAGGAAGAGTGTCAGCATAGTATTTTGTTGTGAAGTTTGACACCTCCTCAGTAAAGTATGCCTATGCAATAGAAGCTTCAATTTTGCATTTATTTTTACATTTAATCCAAAGAACCTTTTGTTGTCTCTCAATTGCATAACACCAACGGCCCTGCATAGGGCCCCCCATTCGTGCCTCATACGGATAACGAACATAAGCCAACAAGTGTATGGGGCGGTCATCATTCGATATGGATTGAACCCATCTGTTGCTAGCGCAACACATACATTACGAGCCTCATCAGCTTCCTCTCGATGACACCTATCAAAATGTCTCCATGCTTCAGCATCGGCTGGATGTACCATGTTCTTAGGACGATATCGTATGCCTTCTTTGTGACATGTCATCTGTATCACGGATTCCTCGGTCATGTAAAGTTGTTGGATCCTCGATATGAATGGAAGGTACCATAGGATTTTCATGGGGATCTCGAGTTGCCTCTTATTACCATCACTAGATTCTACCTCCAGGTACCTAGAGGATTTACATTTAGGACACTACTTTGCATCTGCATGATCTTTCCGAAACAAGATGCATCCATTTGTACAAAACATTATATGCTTGTATGGCATCTTAAGTGCACGAAGTAGTTTATGTGCCTCATACATGTTGCGTGGCAGATTGTGACCTTTCGGAAGCATGCTGCCAAAAACTACCAACATTTCATCAAAGTCGTCGCGATTGATGCCAAGTTGGCACTTTAGGGCCATTAAGCGTCCGATGGCATTCAGTTTAGAAACATCAGTATGCTCATGAAGTGGTTTCTGTGCCGAAGACAACATGTCATAATAGGCCTTGGCGGTTGCCTCTGGAGGATCCTCCCTAACATGGCTAGGTCCTTCATCGAAGTGTGCTTGATGAAAGTCATCAAACATGTCCCCACACCCGGCTTCAACATCATAATCCTCGATGCATTGTCTCATGACCTTATCTCTTGCACCATGAGCTTCTCCATGGTAGATCCACCGGGTATAGTTCTCCACAAACCCATTGGCGCAAATGTGTCTACCCATATTCAACTGTGATTGAAATATCTTGTTTTCACGCTTGCTGCAGGGACACAACACTTTATGATGACTTTGTTAATTAATTCTTCAGTCCACTCACACTTACCCAACCAGCCCGTGTACATCCACTCACGGATATCCATCCTTTAACATATGAGCGAGTGATATCAAAATCAATTGCATCTAATTGGTGAAGATAGGTCTATCGTGCTCTATCATGCTCTAATAGGTGAAGATAGGTCCTAATCCTACCCGAAGATGTGTAGATGGGGATAGTTTCCATGTTCTACTCCTATCCGAGATAGAATTCCGGCAACACCTCTCCGCTGTTCTCCAAATACACGTCCTAGCAAAGAGATTGTGTATCCAGAGAACAACAAGGAGGTGATTCCAAAACTCTAGCAGACCATGGAAACTAAACTCATCTACACATCCTCGGGCTGTCCAAAAAGCATGGACAATTTGAAACAGATACGGTCATAGGTATGCAAACAAATGCATATTTCCAACTGTATCTCTTTCGAATGGGAGACGTCTAACTAGGTTACGTGACCTATGTACATGAAACAAAAAGAAGGGTTCTTTAATGCCTCACCTTGCAAAACTGCAAACTGACGAGTCAAAGATGATAGCGGAAGTGGTAACTGAGGTTGACGGCGAGAACCAAATGGCGGTGTCTGTTCCTGCAAAAAATTTAACATAATAGTATCAATTGTAAATTTCAACAACAACTCCTCTGCATGGGGAGGTTTCCACAACCTGCAACAAACAAATGATACGATGGCCAACAAACACAAACGACAAGATGTCTAACAACCACAAACGGCACGTCCACTACCTCCTTCGGCAGCGACGAGTTCGGCAAGGGGACCTCCTCCTCCGGCAGTGGTGAGTTCGGTAAGGGGGACCTCCTCCTCCTCCAGCAGCGGTGACTACGGACCAGCTTCCCCTTCCTCCTCCTCCTCCTCCTCCTCCTTCGGTGGTATGGAAGCGGCAGGGGGTGCACAGGGAGAGGCGGGGCAGGGGGCGCGCAGGGGACCGGCGTTGCAGGATGGGGCGCACGGGGCGGTGGGGCGTGGCAAGGGCGCACGGGGCGGGGGCGCAGGGGAGGCATGCGGGCGGCGGGGTAGGGGGCGCCTGGGGCGGGGAGGCGCATGTGGGTGGCGCGCGGGCGGCGGGGCTGGCACGTGTGCGGCCAGCAAGGCGTGTGCGCGGCCGCCGTGGCGAGGGCGCGGGCCGGGGAGGAGCTGGCGGTGGCGTGCAGGTGGGCGGCACGCGAGGGGCGGGGCCGGCGCGGTGCGGGCCAAGGAGGAGCTGGCGGGCGACGACGGCGGTGGCGGCGAGTGTGAGAGGTGTGCGTGGACGCACGCGTGTGTGAGTGTGGCGGCCGATCCCTTCTTTTTTTAGGGTGGAATCGAGTTTGTCGTGTGCCCAGATCCGGAGCACACGACAAATATAACCTGTTTGCCATGTGTCTGGTCAAGGGGCACACGACAAAGGATCTGTGTTCCTGGTCAAGGGGGCACACGGCAAATATGTTTGCCGCGTGCCTGGTCAGGGGCACACGGCAAAGACCATGTTCTATTATTTCATGCAGCTCAATTAATATATTAAAAATATCAAAATTATACCAAAAAATAGAAAAATTTAACATGAAGTCATCTATATTGACTCTAACCTATACAAAATGTATGGAAGTCAAATTCAAATCCAAACACTAATGTGCCTACAAACCTAATCATCACCATTCTTTTCTATACTGATCTCCTTTGGAGAAGTCTCAGATTGTAAGCATCATACATGAAATGTCTGAAACCTATTTAAGTTGTTACCACACACTACACATCCGATAGCATGAGATATTGCCGAAAATCTCATGATTTTTAGACTTTGTTTGAATTTTTTAGAATTTAAATACTATTCGACACGAGGTTCGTGGTACCGTTTCGTTAACACGATTTTCAAAATTTCATTTCAACTTATGGATAATGACTTACGCTGAACTTAATATCATGAATATTATTGTTTTCACTGAATTTATTCAATTCTTTCATGCACTTGTAGTTCAAATTTGAGTAATACGAGAAAATACTTTAAATAAAATAAATTTATTAAATATAGCAAACAGACTGAGAAATATATCAATTTAGAATATAGAGTACATAATAATGTATGTGGGGGTGGAGAAAAATGTTTGGGAGCAGGAAGGCAATTTTTTTGGGTTTGTCGTGCGCCGAAGCGTGTTTGTCGTGTGTCTCCGCAGAGCACACGACAAAGAGTCATGTTTGTCGTATGCCCGACTATGGGTACACGACAAAGATTAACGGCCGTCCCAGGGCCGTCGCTGGCTGCCCTTGATCTAACGGCTGCCGCATGTAGTGTGCACGTGATGAGGTTTGCCGTGTGCCATGTGGGCAGGCACATGACAAAGGACTCCTCTTTGCCGTGTGCCTCACGGCAAAGATGAACTACCGCCACTGGCTGCCCTCGGTCTGACGGAGCGTGCAGGTGATGGATGTTTGCCGTGTGCCCTGTGGGTGGCACACGTCAAACACCAGAGTGTGTCGTGTGCCTTGATTTTGCCGTGCGCGGCTCACGGCAAATGGCTAGATTTGCTATGTGTCTTCTGTTTGCCATGTGTTGTGTTGTAGGCACACGTCAAAACTCATGTTTGTCGTGTGCCTGAGATATTGCGTACGGTAAAGTGCTACGCACACGGTAAACTATGAGTTTCCGGTAGTGCGACGAGCGTCGGTGTAGTGTAGGAAATAATGGACCGATGAAATGAACCGCAATTACAGTCGTTCTATTGCCTTGCAGTACTTGTGTTCTTTCTCTTCATGGAGAAGTAACAGAAGTAGACTCGATTCTCACTACAAATCAATAGAGGGATGATAAATCCTTCTACAAACCTTTTTTGGTCCCTCCATTGGATGATGCAGAGTTAGGTTATTTTTGGCACGGCTTCATAGGTGCTTCGGCTTAAGTACTGTAGCATGAAGCCAAAGAAAAAGAAAAAAATTAACTTCACTACCTTCACCTTCATCGGTTTGTATTCCAGTTTTATGGTGCAATGCCACGAGCTGAATTAAGCCGGAACTGGCACAAGCTATATGCCAAACTCCCTGGGCCTGTTTGGCTGCTGGCCGGCCACAGGCCGTCACGGCCGCACCTGCGGCGGCGCCTAAGCTGTGACGTCAATACGCGCTGAACAAAAAAATTATATCCTCCGCATCGTACGAATGAACCAAACAGCTGCTTTGATTTGTTGGTGCGGCCACAGCCGTGGCGTGGCGAGCTGCGGCGGGCAGCCAAACACAATTCTCTCCCACGGCAGTTCTTTATTTCTTAGAGCTTGGCCTTACATTGATGCGTGCATGCTAATTGAAATTATTATTTTTTTGTTTTGAAAAAAAGTACGGTTACCACATCATCACCGTAGGTAAAACCATCTCTAGATGAAGATAAAATAAGCTTATTGGCTAACAATAAGGTTATGAGTTGTTACAAAGAAGTCGATCAGACCCGTGTAGCCAGCTCAGCTACATGCGTGTCATATGTTGACATATATTTCTTCTTCTAGATTCTTCATGTTCTATTCATATAATGCGTACGTCAGTAGGTTGAGTCCATTCAGCTAGAACTCAAATGACTGCCAGTTGGTGGCAAACATGTGTGATCATGTGGATGTTAACATATATTGGTTTTGGCTATAGATCGATCAGGACATCCAACCCTCTTCTGCGCCCTTTCTTTTCTTTCTTTTCACTTGGCATTTCAGACAGTTAAGGCTAGCAAATGTTGCAGTGCAAACAAAGCACATTTGGGCGGTGACATGTCATTCGCTGGGGCCGGCGTCTCTATATAGTGGTAGCTGGCAAGCACCCACTTCAACTTCACTCAGATTGCCAAGAGCTGATCAATAATCCCTTGACATCGATCGATATATCAACCTGGAAAATGTATGGTTTTTTAAGGAGGATCTTCACCCTTTTTTGTACGGCGGATGAGACCGGCCAGTTTGGATGGTTCCATCTATAGTGGCAACGCTTTGGTGTCATCTGCCTGTAGACTGTCTGCTCCTGCTAGACAACCTTAGCTCATCAGTTTTGATGGAACAACATATGTACCATCTTTATTAAAATCGCGAGCTCTGTTTAAATTTTTAGAACAAAGATGCCCGGTATCATAGTAAATTATATTTCAAGTGTTTGTGGGGGAATTATTAACAACCGGTAGGTAATAAGATTCAGAGTTTCAGACCAATAGAAATTGCTATATAACAGGGAGTAGTTCGTCGTGATTCAGAGTCTCTGAACATCTACATACATGTATGTATACTTTTCTATATAGAAAATTAAATTATGTACAAGCATGCATATTCTTGCATTATTAACCGAACCACCAGCCAACCTTAGGAGTACATAAATCCTGGTCTCGGTTTGACCAGCTACAGAGTCTTCCCCCATATGGCCTCCATTTTGTAATTTAGGCCTTGTTTAGTTCCTGAATTTGGGAGCCAAATTTGGGTTTTTTTAGAGTACGTGCGCTACTATAGCATTTCGTTTGTACGTGTGAAAAATTATCCAAACTTTGATTAATTAGGGTCAAAATGTTCGTCTCGCAGAGTACAACAAAACTGTGCAATTAGTTTTTAATTTCATCTACATTTAGTACTTCATGCATGTGCCGATATTTTGATGTGATGTGAATCTTCTTTTTGCATAGTGAACTTTGGAGGTGGAATTTGGGATCTAAACAAGGCCTTACTTTGCTATTGACTGAAGAACATTGAGATCCTTCACTCTAGATACTGTTGGCCATATATTTTTCATCTCTCTCTAGATGACGAGGTTCAGTACTCACCGTCGCAGTGTCTGCATAAAGGGTGCAAGAGGACCAGCGGCCATTGTCACATCACGCTAGCTACGACTTGTGCAAGGAAGCAGAGAAAAGGGGCTCACAAGACAACAAGAGTTGCAACAACCAAGGTTACTAAAGGCTCAAGAAGCGGCACATGCCAGGACGAGCAAGTACCAATACTTGCCATGTCAGCAATGGTGGGCCCACACGCCAGCTGGCTTCCGAGAAAGGCCCTGGTCCCTTTTGCTGGCTGGGGTCTAGATTCCATACGCAATGACAGGAACACAAAGCTCCCTGTTTGTGATTAAGAAATGGCAACAAACAGGCCGGGCCAGCCAACAAAGAAAACCTTCCCATGTTCAATCATTGCCGGCGTGGAATGGCCGGAGAGGGTGATTAACTTGAAGCTAGCCCCATCATGCATGATTAACATAACACTACTATGTCGCAAGTGGATTGCGGTATCCAACTACTAATGCCGGCCTGGTAGAAGTACGATGACTGACTCATAGGCCCTGCATTATTATGGCACACATCCGGACCTTCCTATAACTGACATTCGAGTCATCCCTCCCGGCGGCAAGCTTTCAGAGTTCCGGTGACGGTTTCCTTCTGCAGTAGTAGAGCATAAAAATAAGTCGGTGGAAATACAACTAACAATATTTGGTAGTGGATTGCTCCAGAAATAGTGTAATGGGAGGGTAGAGGAAAAAAAAAGGTCCTTCTAGATTCAGATTAGCAGCAAGGGCAAGATGCCACTACAAACAAGAGAGGACGTTCGCAGAACAAGACGTCACTAACACAACAGAACTACTGCTGCGTACTCCTTTCGTACTCGTAAAGGAAGCCGTTTAGGACAGCAACACGGTCCTCAAAACACAAATTTAACTTCTTATTTCTATAAAAATATTTGTCGAAAAGTGATACATGTATACTTTTGTGAAAGTATTTTTCAAAATAAATCTATTCATATAACTTTTACAATTTCAAACTCAATAATTTAAAAATTATTCATGATTTATATTCCCAAAGTTTGACGCAAACCTTGTCATAAACGGCTTACTTTACGAGTACGGAGGGAGTATAGGCTTCTGCAACATGATAACTTCGGGTCTAAGGGCAGCTCCAGCGTGCTTGCTAAGGAGGTGCATGGAGGAGAGAGAATCAAGTTGAAGAGGTGCAATACGTTGGAGTGCACGTGCTAAGATAGCACCTCCAAGCACCGGTGTCCTATCTGAGCACCGGGTGCAACACATAAAAAATAATTTTAGGTAGATCATTAATGCTAGCTATTGACCACCGGAGTGGAAAGAGAAGGAGAATACGATATTTTTATTATGGTAGGACCCATTTAGCATGTGTTATACTAGTCTACACACTGGAGCATATTTTGCCAAGTAAGTGCTACATGACGTGTCCAGACTTACCCTTTGCTAAGAAAATATACACTGGAGCTGCCCTAAGGGGGCTCCATAGTTTGGTAGTCGATAGGGGGGAGGCAAGGGGCAAACATATGATGTCATCGCGATGGATAAAAAGTAAACATGATTTGTGGAGATGAGTGATGATAAATTTATTTAGGATCCACACTAAAAAATCATGGGTAGAAGAATACAGTTTCTAAAGTAGTGTCTTGCTAACATGGCATTATACTGCCTATAAACATTATGGGTTGGGACTGCCCTTATACCCTCTCAAATAAAAAAATCAGAATTGATTGTCAAAGGTACTCAACTTTGTCTAGTCCACCAGGGAATGTATATATGTAGCACCTACCTATCTTTATTATCGACAACTTGATGCCATTTTCTAGTTTTACCATGGTCATGTTTCTTTGGGTGATGAAAATTTTTACACATACGTTTGACCACTAATTAAGAGTATTAAATAAAGTCAATTTATAAAACTATGTACAAAACCCTGGGTTAATTGACAAGACCTATCTAATGAGGCCTCTGACCGTATGATTAGATGATGTTTACTGAAGCATTACTGTAGTAAATCATGAGTTAATTAGGCTCATTAGATTCGTCGCGTAAAGTTACACCCATCCTTAAAAAAGGTTTTGCAAATAGACTTCATTTCATACTTCATGCATCCAAGATTCTCCGGAGGAAAAAAAATTGGAAACACAGAAAACACGGCCCATATATCTTTATTGGTTCATTGTCGTTCCATGTTTTACCATAGTTCTCCGCACGCTAATCCCAGTCCACAATATCATACTCCAATATCTAAAGTTGCTACATAGGATGTAAATTATGATACTGTTAAGAGAAAAAACATACTCAACAATGCCTATCATACTCCAATATTCAAGGCAATTAATGATTGTGAGCTTGTGTCTATCAAAGTGGACCCATGCCATCAATTTTTTTGTGCAACATAAGATATCGTGTCAAAGTTGTACTACCTCCGTACTCATAAAGGAAGTCGTTTAGGACAGTGACACGGTCTTCAAAACATAACTTTAACTTCTTATTTCTATAAAAATATTTGTCGAAAAGTGATTCATGTATGCTTTTGTGAAAGTATTTTTAAAATAAATCTATTCATATAACTTTTACAATTTCAAACTCAACAATTTAAAAGTTATTCATGATTTATATTCCTAAAGTTTGAGTCAAACCTTGTCCTAAACGACTTCATTTACGAGTATCTCGTAGATGATACAACTTTCACCTATCTCCTATTAAATATCGTGCCACACCATCCGGAAATCCTATTTAGCAACTAATTAATGGGTACGCCGATTTAATTCACCGGGACTAACTCAACTTGCATGGGGAGATCACGGAGGAACAAGAATCCATTGGGTGCAATATTGAAGTGAGTCATTCATTGACTTTGCCCTGCCATGGAAGAGAGCCAAATTGGCAGATTGAGATAGCAAGAGGGAAAGAAAATGGCAGCATAGGAAACAAGAAAGCTTGCTAGAGAGATCCAAACACACTCTTACCCCCATTTTCTTCCTTAGCTATATATGGAGATGAGGCAAGGTTCGCCTGGAAATATAAAATACTCTTGTTGAGAAGTGCAGGTTGTGGCATCGCTATGCATTCATACGTTTCATGCAGTCGGGCATACCAACCAAGATTCATCCTAATATAAGTTTCAAAATAATAATAATAATAAATGATTCATCCTATGCTCCAGCCAGTGAAATGGGTCTCCCTTCCGCGCTTCGGCGGGCCCCACACAGGAGCTCTCCCCTTTGTGGGACCCACTTGCGAGGAGAGAGCAGGCGAGACAGAGAGATGCCTGTCAATCAGTCCTCTCTCTCTCTCTCATAGCAATCATTGTTCGCCCCCGATCGAGACGACGCTGCCTCTTCTGCTGCTGCTCATGTTGCTGTGGAGATGCGGAGAAAAAAAGTCGAGGAGGGCCTCCCTCCCAACGCGCCGGCGCTGTACGGCGGCTGGCGTCGCGTACGTATGAACAGGCGACGGGGACGACGGCGGCGCCGGGGAGATGGCCGGCATCTCGCCTAGTATCACGCGCATTTATGGCTGCTCAAGCTTCATGTGGCTCCCTGTCGCCGCCCCCTGCTACTGCCCTGCATGCGCCGATCGAGCCCGTCGATCAGTGAGTCATCGATCAGCCACTGTGCGGCGGACGTACATACAGCAGCAGGCCAGCAGCCAAGAAGGCTCAACGGAACTTGGACAAGAAACACTGTTGCTGAATCTTTTGCGTAAATGCAAGCACTAGCACTACTCCCCGTCTGGTTGGTTGGGTTAGTTTCGCTTCGATCACTTGCCGTGGAAGCCGCTGCCTGGCGGCGACGGCGACGGCGACGGGTACAGGTCGTGGCCGCGGACGGCGGCGGCAGCGTTGTGGTTGTGGCGCACGACGACGCTGTGGAGGTCGTCCTGCTGCGCCTCCCAGCCGGGGCACGAGTCCAGCTGCGCCGGGTGGCCGTGGGCGGCGATGAACGGCATCAGGTCGGCGGCGGCGTAGGAGGAGGAGAAGGCGGCGGCCGGCGGGTGGGACGACGCCAGCATCGCCGTGGCCGTGTGGTAGCGCGCGTCCGCGTCCAGCTCCGGGTTCATCGTCGCCAGCTTCATCGACAGGAACTGATCGATCGGCCAAGCCATCGGTCAGAAACGCGAGATCGGGTTCAGAAAGTTTTGATTTTTGATTGCCGGCCCAGGAGCATCGACATCAGAAAATCGAGTTGATTTACTGCTTGTGTTATAAGTAATTACCTCGACCTGACGCTGCAGCGACTGGACGTAGTTGATGATCTCGTCTAGCATCAGCGCCTTCCCCGTGATCTGAGCACAATATATAAAACCATTAATCGATCAAGTCCCCATGGTTTAGATTAACTAGTAATCTTTCAATATTTCTTTAAAAAAAATCCTACTAGTGGTTTGACCATCATCCAGCGGCAGGCTTCAGCTGAGCGCAGGCAATAATTGGGGCACTAATCCCGCAACAGGCAACACCACCGAAACCACCCACACCGTGCTCACCAATTCATTAATCGCCGCTTTGATTAAATAAACATGCTAGCTAACCAATCCATTGATCATTGCTATTAATTTAGCTTCGGATTATTGGACCACACGAGCCTTACACACAGCCAGTACGTACTACCACGGTCAAAGTTTACGCGCCGCAAAACTTTTTTTATATAAAAAAAGTATACTCGCACAAAAGTCCAACTATAGGGAGGAGTATTATAGCTAGGCAAAATTACTGCGCCCAGTGGTTAACCACGTGAAATCCGGCACAAATTACTTCTTTATGGGGAAAAAAAGAGAGGTAGAGGCTCGTTTTGGACATTGTCAGTTTGTCCCGGCCTGATGATAGATGATTTTTGACGAATACTCCATATCATATAATAACCTTATGCAAATGTAGAGTATACTTGATCATACTACTGTTTAATGCCCATGCAAATGATGCCAAATGACGTTTTACTATACTATAATGCTCGAGGTTAGAGGCCGCCGGAAATTGCTGCTCCAGATAAACAAATGCGCGTTCACACACACAAAGGCCAAATTAAAGTTACCTTGTTGCAGCCTGGCACGAGGGACTGGAGCATCTTCATCCTCTCGCTGATCCTCTCCCTCCGCACCTACCATCCCGATTCACCATCACAAATGGCCACAATCAGCGATATGATACGATTGACGGTGATCCGGAAATGAAGCTAACGATGCGCCGGCAGGCAGGCCGTACCCTCTCGGCGAGGCTGTGGCTATCGGTGGCCTGCCCCCGCCGCGCCCGAACGTGGATGTAGTCCTTGGCTGGCTCCGGCTCCGGCTCCGGCGGCGCTGCCGCCGCCGTGTCGGGGTCATCGTCTTCTTTGGCCTCGGCGCCGCCGCCGCCGCCAGCGACGAGCTTCGACCGCTTAGGGCTCGCATTGGCCGCCGCCGTCTGCGAATTGAGTTTGCCAGACGAATCGTGGATCGGTTAGGATTGATTTGATGCCAAGCTTGGCGAGCTCGGAGAACTAGAACTCATGGAGGTGGTGGTCGGGCTCCGCGCGTACCGTGGCTGCGGAGGTGGCCTTGGCCTTCCCGGAGGCCTTGCGCTTCCGTGCGGCGGCACCGCCCTTCGCCGGCGGCGGCGCGGGGTCGTCCCGCATTTCGGCGACGCCGCCCATCTCGGTGAGTAACGCCGGAGACGTCGCTCCCGCGCCGGCGCCGAGGGACTTGCTGCTGGCGACGCGGGACAGCCTGCCGGCGCCTGTGCCGGCCGTCTCGAGGGCGGCGGCGCCACCGGGGTAGCAGCCGCCGCGGAAGGCCAGCGCCGCCGACGGCGACGGCGCGCCGCGGGGCGGGGAGCTGAGCGGCGTGCTGTAGCATGAGTTGCTGGCGCTGGCTGCGGCTGCAGCGGCGCTGCAGATGCTGCCGAGGCGGCCGATGAGGTCGCCGATGGCCACGTCGTCGCCGCCGGCGCCGTAGCCGCAGTCGTTGTGCGCTGGGGACGAGACGAGGGAACTGAGCGCGGAGTCGAAATGTGCGGTGGCGGCGGCGGACGAGTCCGGCAGCTGCAGGTCGGTCGCCGCCCACGCCAGCCCGAACCCCTGCATCATCGCGGCGGCGTCGAGCCCCGGCGGCGGCGGCGGCGCATAGGAGGAGCCAAAGAAGGGCGCGGCGCCGCCGAGGCCGGGAGAGAAGTCGCCGGGCCCAGGGAAGAAGTGCTCGTCGGCCATTGCGACGCGGCGGCGGCGCACGTCCGTCACGGCGGTGGCGCGGGGGAGGCGGTAGGAGGAGATGGGATGGTGGGAAAGGAAGCTGAGATGCTGGGAATAGGGGGAGGGGGGTAGTTGACCGTTATATAAGAAAAGGGGAGAGCGGGGAGGGAAGTAACCGTATTGGGCGAGTGGGGCCCACGTACTCCTCGCACGGTAGTAAACAAGGAAAAGACAAGGGGCTGCGATGGTTTGAATAAAGGGTTAATCAGATATATGACATTGTAATTTTCATGTTTCAGAGATATGTCATTATAATTCACCTATTTATAAATATGTCATTACAATTCTTATATACTTTAAACTGTGACATTATATACGTTTTTGATTCTTCTAGATCCGTCTTTGATTCCCTTGGACCCGCCCGAAAACCTCGTATTTTGGTATGGTCTAAAATACCCTGCTACTTCTCTCCTCCCCCACACTGACAGTGTAGGCCCCCACCTGCTCCATCTTCTCCGTCTCGTCTGCCTCCTAGGCCGCGGCGGCGGAGCAGCTCGTGCCCGCGGAACTAACGGCCGGCGGCGGGGCAGCTCGGCCCGCGGAGCTCATGGCCGCGGCGGCGGAGCAACGCGGCGACGGGGCAGCTCGGCCTCGGCGGCGGAGCAGCGTGGCGGCAGGGCAACTCGGCCCCGGCGGAGCTCATGGTGTTGGGACTTGGGACTACGAAGGCGACCGGACTCTGTGCATCCACTTCCCTCGGTCGTACGTGCGAGCTTGCAACAATCGATTTTGTGTGCCAGCTCCATCCACACGAGATTTGCTTTGTGGATTTGAAAATTGATTGTTCGGCCAGCAGCAAGATGCTGCTACTCCCGTTGCATGCTGGCCGGAGGTTAGGCAGTGACGAACTTGCGGGAGGCGTACATAGCAAGTGGGCGACCACAGCCTTTCCTCCAGCAATCTCCTCCCTCCGCCCCTTGCTTCTCTTCCCGCATCGACGTCGTTGGCGCGCGGGCCGGTGCCCGGCCGCGTCAGACGCGCGTGGGCAGGAAAAATCTTGGCGGTAGGGGATGCACGCGAGGCCCGGTAGGAACTCGGCGGCAGCGGTCGTCGCACGCAAGGCGGCGCATGACATGAACTCCATGGCTGCAGACGCACGAGGCCGAGACAGAGCTCGACGGCGGCGGACGCATAGGCCAGCCGGAGCTGGACAGAGACAAACGCATGTATGGCCGGTCTTGAGCTCCACGGCGGTGCACGCACCGGACCACGCCGGAGCTCGAAGCATAGAACAATGCGGGGCAAGGACATGCCAGAGCTCGGCGAGGGTGGCGCGGCAGAAACGACAGCCGTTCTGGGGAAGATGGATAAAGGAAGGAGATGAAGTATGGGGCCCACGTGGTAGTGAGGCAGAGAGAGTGTTGAGGTAGGGTTATTTTGGGCCATACGGAAATACAAGCGCCTCACTACCAGAATGATCAACATCTGTACCGGGTGGGAAAGCCCTTTAGCACCGGGTTTCCCACCCGGTGCAACTAAACCGAGGCTAAAGGGGTACCGCTTTAGCACCGGGTTGAATAACCGGTGCTAAAGGGTCCCTTTAGCACCGGTTCCAGACACAACCCGGTGCTAAAGGGCCTGCCCCGCAGCGCCTTTAGCAGGGCCTTTAGCACCGGGTCTCGCCACGACCCGGTGCTAAAGGGCCTGACTTTAGCACCGGTTGCTGTCTGCAACCGGTGCCAAAGGCCCCGGATTTTTTTTTTTGCTTTTTTCAGTAGCCATGCATGCACGTCTATATACGTGTATATACGTATATATTCTAATACGTGTATTCTAATGCGTATTCGGCCGACTCTATATTCATATTAGCTGACATTTCATCAAAATAGAAGACATATATATTACAAAAGTAGATATTCATGCATGTCAACTCGAGTTATATATATTTAAACTGTATTTTCTACTTAATTAAGATTGACGACTTGTTGAACTGTCCGGCACGTCCTCGAGTACTGGCGAGTGGAATTCTCCTCGGGGATTGACGACCTTGTCCCAGATCCATCCGACGAGCTGTTCTGCAATTGCGTCAATTTTTTCTAGCTCTAGAGACTCTTCCTTCAGGCTCAACATCTATAATTTACAAATAATTGAAAGATATTTAATCCGCCGAGTTGGAGACAATAATTGTGCACTTAATAATAATGGAAATGTGTTTATTATTACGTACCATAATATCGTGTTGTGTAAGCTTTTTATGTCCCCAATTCCACATGTAATCGCAAACATAGTATGCACATAAATTATTTCCCTTCCCCTGTTTGGCACACTGTCGACCAAAAGAAATTAAGTAAAATTCATATAATATATTAGCCGAGGCCTACATGTACAAATTACTTGCTTACCGGAAAGCCAATGTTCCATTTTAGTGTTTCATGTTGAATACCCGGGTGTTCTTGATGAAATTGATTCCAGGCCCTGCGAACAAAAAAATTGAGTTAAGTCATTGCGAGTGTAAGGGGTGAATTAAGTAGGGGAAAATATACATCACCTTGTCATCATGTCCATGATGTTCTGTAGTTTTTCTTTTGGAGTGTGCAATGAATCAAAGACGTTCACGACACCCCGGTCAGGACACAATATTATTAGGAACCAGTGGAATCTGTATACATGTATACATTATAATCAGAAATGAAATAGTACACAGACAATATAAGAAGAAGCCTGTGTATGTACTCACTCGATGTTGTACGGGATTAGTATGGAATCGCAGTAATTTTGTTTCTTAGTTTCCATATGTTTCCTCAGGATTCATCAATATCATTTTTTCACTTATCCTTCGAGGATTCACGAAACCAACGTCATATATTGAGGATCTCCGACATTTTTGAATCTCCATTCTGCATATGTTAAGCAATAAATAAAGCCCGCATCAGCATAGATTGGAATTATTGTTTTCAAACTGTGAATTATAAGCAACAACAAAGTACTTACAGTGTCCAACAGGTGATCAAATCCACGTCCATGGCGTCGCGGTGGTACAACTCATATATATCCTTAAACCTCGGCCAGACCCAATCATCGTCACCATTGTAGAAATCATGGTCCTTCACGCCTATTTTGATCATGCGCCATTTATTCCTTCTTGATTCTTCCAAGTACCACTCATGGAATCGGCACATCTTCGTCTGTACCTTGCTCTCCATTTCAGGAGGGACCATAGGCTCGCCAAGCTTAAACGGCCACTTCAACGTTGTGTTTACAGGCACCTCTTCTTCCCCCAGGATAGTCCAGTCTCGGCCATTACTCGTTGCACGTTAATCTCGTCCAGAGATGGCAATGGACCCAAGGGCCACTGAGGTTGCTCGCCGAGCTGAGGAACCTTTTTGGATGGGCCCGCCTCCTTATCTGCAGCCTTCCGCTTCCGGCGAGATTTCAGTAATGAGCGGTCATAGTCTGTTATTATTACTTCCTTCTGTTGACCCTTGCTCAAATTACCGAGGAATGACTTGACGACAGTGGGATCAAGCTTCGGCTCCGGCTCCGGTTTTTTCCTCCACTCGGCCATTTGCCTCTTTGTGTCTGCTTTGACCGAGGCTTCGAGCTCCTCTAGAGTCTTCTCACCCGCTCTTTTCTCTGGTGCGGGCTTCTCTCTGGTTTTCTGCGCCTTCTTCCCTGGTGGAGTGGGAGCAGAGGCTTTAGTGCGGCGTCCCCTCTTCGGCGGAGGGGGCGGAGACCTCCGCGGCGGAGGAGACGGAGACCTCTTCGGCGGAGGAGACGGGCTTGCATCAGGAGCTCCCGGAGAATCGTCATGATCCGGTGGATCTCTTGGAGACGGTGGAGGTGACGGAGGCTTGTTGGTAGCCGCAGGTGTACCGGGTATGACGACGTCTGCCTTGCTCCATAGAATGATGCAGTGAGAACACTGATCGAGTTTTGTTTCTCCGTCACCTCCGGGGATGTCAAGTTCCAAGTCTTCCCAGTTGGTGACGACTTGCTCCACCTCAACAGGTACGTAACCATGTGGAATGTCATTGCAGTGCCATTTTTGCCCTTCTTCCACACGTTTGGTCATACCGTATGCGACCTGATAATTTAGTAGTCACAAAGAAAGTTAGTAAATGAATGGTATTTATGGTGAAATGTATGCAGTACGAACTAAGGTCGCATACGTACCACCACAGCTAAGTTCTTCTGCCTGACGACAAGCTCGCACGCGGTCCGTTGAGTTATTTCATCCACGGTGTAACGGACCGCTTCGGTGGCCTGTGTGGAAGCGTGACTGCTTTGATATTGTTGTGGAGGGCTAATAAGGGCCGCATCTTGGAGAGGTGCATGCTCTGTGGAACCGGTCCCGCCTGCGGCTTGTTGGAGAGGTGCTGGCTCTGTGGAACCGGTCCCGCCTGTGGCTTGTTGTATCTGCAGCCATGCTACCTTCATCCGTCGCTCCATCTCTGACTCCATTTCTTGGAGCTTTGAGCCCTGGGCGGCAACCGTTTGCTCTAGGTCCCTCACCGTCTGCTCATATTCGGCCTTCTTCCTCGAACGGCTCCTATAGGTGGCGGCGTGCTCTTGGAAACCTTTCTTCCATGAGATGCTTGTGCCTACGCCGCGCGTCCGTCCAGGATGCTCCTTGTTCCCTAAGGCATAGGTTAGCTCATCTCTGTCTCTATCAGCAACAAATTCTCCCCTCTCAGATGCCCTGAGGATATCGAGGAGACGCTGAGCTAGTTCTCGCAAGTCCCCGGGAAAAACTAAGGAGCCGTCGATTGGGCTTAGGGTGCCTCCATGACCATAGTACCAATGTTTGGTCCTTGTGGGCCAGTCATGTGTCGCTGGAGTGATGCCTATAGCATATAGATCTTCTTCCATATTCTCCCATTTAGCGATGCTTGCCTTGTAACCTCCCGAACCCATCTTATGAGAGTACTTCTTATTTGCGGCGTTTCCAGCGTTTCTAGCGCTAGCCGTTGCACCCTCTTCAGAGGTTTTGTACTCAAGGAATGCTTCCCACTCGTCATCAGTGATCTTCTTATACTTCTCAGGATCCGGGGCCTCTCCGGTTTTGAGAAAATGCGAGTACAACTTCTTCTTGAAATCCTGAAACAGAACTGCCATCTTCTTCATTGTCCAATCCCTCAGTTCTGCTTCATGAGTGCTAGGCCAGTCGAATATTGCCTTTAATTCCCTCCATAGCATCTCCTTCTCTGTATCGGGGAGCACGTACTCCTCAGTGGGGTCCGTGGACTTCTATTTTCTGATACTAATGGGCACATTGTCCCGTACAATTACCCCGCACTGAGATACAAATTTCTTGGCCACTTTTGGGGGCTCAACTGGCTCCCCGTCATCCTCCACTCGAGTGATGTGAAACTTGACATCCTTCAGCTTCTTCGTGGTCGATCATTTTGATTTCTTAGCTCGACTTGTAGAAGCAGAGGCGGCCTACACAAATTACATATATACGAGATGATATAGAGATGGTATACATAATTGACATGTACAGTACAAATTTATGTTATCTATATACACACCTGACTAGACGAGGGCTCGTTACCGGCCCCTTCAATAGTGCTGCCCTGAACACGTTCGCCCTGGACATTGGCGGCCCCTTCAACATTTTCGGCCCTTGCAACATTGTCGCCCTGGATATTGTCGTCCCTTCCAATGATCCCCAACACATCATCCATGGACATTGGTTGGGTTACAATATTAAAAAGTTGATTCGCAAAGAACGTGTCATTGTCCTCTTAAATGGGTGGGATAGGGCTGTTGTTGTCCTCTTACATGGGTGAGACGGGGTTGTTGTTGTCCGCCATCTATAGAATTAAAAATAATTGATAAGAAATATATACAAAGCATACATATTCCCAATATTTCTAACATTTTCGCTAAGGGGGTCGGTGCGTGAAAAACGGATTCGCCAAGGGGTTCGGGTGCGCGGTGTGAATTGATTCGCTAAGGGTTCGGGTACGCGACGCGAAGTGGTTTGTTAAGGGTTCGGGTGCGTGACGCGAACGGGTTCGCTAAGGGGGTCGGTGCGCGAAAAACGGATTCACTAAGGGGTTCGGGTGCGCGGTGGGTTCGGGTACGCGATAGAATTTCCGATAATAAACATTTTCGATAGTATACATTATACAAACATATAACATTTCCAATATACATTTAAATGAAGCACATATATTTCTAATAGACATAGAATTTCCAATATACATTTAAATGAAGCATATATACATTTAAATGAAGCATAGAATTTCCGATATAAAATTTCCAATATACATTTAAATGTAAATATTTCAATACAATGCATTTCAATAAAATAAATTTCCAATACATATAAAGCATATATATTTCTAATATTTCCAATACAACGCATTTCCAATAAAATAAATTTCTAATATTTTCTAATATTTTCAATACATATGAAGCATATATATTTCTAATATTTCAATACAATGCATTTCCAAATGCGCATGGCCGAACACGTTCGCTAAGCAAATGTGCATGGCCGAACGTGTTCGGCCATGCAACGGGTACCTGCACACACAAACACGTACACACGACACGAAGGCCGGCTCACAAACATGCACGCACGGCACGAAGGCCGGCTTCACAGAGGGCTCACCGTGACGGGCGGCGGGCGACGGCGGCGCGGGGACGAGCGGCAGCGGCGGCGAGGGGACGAGGAGCGGCGCCGGCGCGGGGACGAGGGGCGCCGGCGCGGGGACGACAGGCGCGGGGACGACGACGGCGGCGGGGACCACGGGTGGCGGCGCCGTGGGCGCGGGGACCACGGGTGACCACGGCCGGGCGCGGGAACGACGATGGGCGGCGGCGTCGGTGCGGCCGGGGATCACACGGGCGACGACAGTGGACGGAGGCGCGGCTGCGGCGACGGGCGGCGGCGGCTGAGGAGACGAGGGGGCGCGCGGCGGCGGTTTCGATCTGTGAGATGAGGGCGAAGTGAGGGAGGGGAGAGAAGTCCCCGGCCTATATAGGTCCCCCGTCTTTAGCACCGGGTGCAGCCACGACCCGGTGCTAAAGAGCCTTTAGCACCGGGTCTGTACAGCACCCGGTGCTAAAGGCCCCCCCTTTAGCATCGGGTATTCCCACCACCCGGTGCTAAAGGCCCTTTAGCACCGGGTCTTCTACACCCGGTGCTAAAGGCCGTAACTGGCGCCAAACGAAAATTGGTGGGGGCCTTAAGCACCGGGTGCAGCCACGACCTGGTGCTAAAGGCCCTTTAGCACCGGGTCTATACAGCACCCGGTGCTAAAGGCTCCCCCCTTTAGCACCGGGTCTTCCCACCATCCGGTGCTAAAGGCCCTTTAGCACCGGGTCTTCTACAGCCGGTGCTAAAGGCCGTAACTGGCGCCAAACGAAAATTGGGGGCCTTTAGCACCGGATTTTAGATCAACCCGGTGCTAAAGGCCCCAAATTTTCGTTTGGCGCTAGTTTCCAAACCGGCCTTTAGCACCGGTGGCTACTATTTGGGAATCTTATAAATATAGTTTTTAATATATAGTTATTAATACTTGTTTTAATTCAGTTATTAATACCTATTAAAAATATATATTAAATAAAAAAATCTTATAAATTACTTGAAAATCAATATAAAATGCTAGAAAATCTTACAAATTACTAGAAAATCTTATAAATTACTAGAAAATCAATATAAAATGCTAGAAAATCTTATAAATTAATAGAAAATCTTATAAATTAATATAAAATATTATAAATTACTAGAAAATCTTATAAATTACTAGAAAATCTTATAAAGTACTAGAAAATCTTATAAATTACTAGAAAATCTTATAAATTACTAGAAATTGAATATAAAATGCTAGAAAATCTTATAAATTAATAGAAAATCTTATAAATTAATAGAAAATCTTATAAATTACTAGAAAATCTTATAAATTACCAGAAAATCTTATAAATTACTAGAAAATCTTATAAATTTCTAGAAAATCAATATAAAATGCTAGAATTAATAAAAACAATCTTATAAATCAATAGAAAATCTTAGAACATAGGTGGAACATAAATGCAAATATAGTCATTACAAATTGGGTGGAACATAGTGCAATTAAATTACATGGCATCATCGTTTACTCGGACACTAATAAACTTCCTCTTTACAAATGTTCCTTGATTGTTATCACGCCGTAGATACGGTGTCTCCTCCACCGCTAACAGGATGCTTGGGTCATCAGCCACTGAGAATGGAGGCCGGCCATCGAGCATATCATAATCTTCATCCGTCTTGTCCTCAACTCCTACGATTTTTCTCTTTCCAGGTTGAACTATATGACGCTTTGGCTCGTCTTGTGATGGGTCCAATTGCTTATCCCCACCTTTCTTATCCGCCCCTTTCTTCGGTCTGCTAGCCATGTCCTTCACATAAAAAACTTGTGTGACAGCTTTGGCCAGGACGAACGATTCGTCTAGAAAGCCAATCTTGTTTAGGTCCACTAACGTCATTCCATAGTCCGCTTCAACTTTAACACCTCCTCCAGTCAGCTTCACCCATTGGCACTTGAACAGTGGGATCTTCAAAGGTCCGTACTCTAGTTCCCATATCTCCTCTATGATTCCATAGTATGAGTTTGTATTGCCATTGGTGTCTGTCGCGTCGATCCGGACACCACTGTTTTGGTTGGTGCTTTTCTTGTCCTGGGCTCTTGTGTAAAATGTATACCCATTGATGTCATATCCTTGGAATGTCAAGATCGTGCTCGATGGACCTCTAGCTACAAAGGCTAGCTGCGCATCAATGCCCTCGACACCCATAAGACGTCTTCACAACCAATCGGTGAAAGTACTATTGTGCAGACGCTGAATGAAGGCCGCAAACTTTGTTGAGTTTTCGTCCCTGAGAATCTGCATGTGCTCCTCGATGTACGGAGCAACTAAGGTTGATTGTTGCAAAACTGTGAGGTGCGCTTTACGAAATGTCTCAACGTCCTTGATCACCATCGATCTTCTCCCTAGTGTGCCCTTTTCACCAAGTCTCCCCTCGTGATGTGATTTGGGCACACCAATCGGCATAAGATCGTTGACAAAGTCAACACAGAATTCAATGACCTCTTCTGTTTCGTATCCCTTAGCAATGCATCCTTCTGGACGAGAACGATTACGGACATACTTCTTTAGGACAGCGAAGAACCTCTCAAATGGGAACATGTTGTGTAGAAATACTGGGCCCAATATACAAATCTCTTTGACGAGGTGAACCAATAGATGTGTCATGATATTGAAGAAGGATGGTGGAAATATCATCTCAAAGCTGACAAGACATTGCACCACGTCGTTCTGTAGCTGATCTAAATGGTCTGGATTGATCACCTTCTGAGAATTGCATTGAGGAATGCACATAGCTTCACAATGGCTTTCCGCACGTTAACTGGTAGCACACCCCTGAGTATGATGGGAAGCAGCTGTGTCATCAACACATGGCAGTCGTGAGACTTCAGGTTTGTGAACTTCTTTTCTATCATATTTATTATTCCCTTAATATTGGAGGAGTAGCCAGACGGAACCTTGATACTATTCAAACATTCAAACATGCTTGCCTTCTCTTCTTTGCTGAGAGTGAAGCTGGCAGGACACAAGTACTGGCGTCCTTTGTCTCTCTTTTCTGGATGTAGATCAGTCCATTGCTTCAATCGTTTCAGCTCCTGACGTGCTTCCAGTGTATCTTTTGGCTTCCCATAAGTACCCAGGAAGCTTATCAAGTTCACGCAAAGATTCTTCGTCAGATGCATCACATCAATCGCGTTACGGACCTCTAAACGTTGCCAATAAGGTAGCTCCCAAAAGATAGACTTCTTCTTCCACATCGCGGCACGACCATCCTCGCCCGTCGGAGCAGCCTGGCTTCCGTCTCCCTTGCCAAACACCACGTGTAGGTCCTTCACCATATCAAATAGCTCTTCTCCACTCCGGTGTCTCGGCTTTGTACGGCGGTCAGCATTCCCGCCAAAATGCGCACATTTCTTTCGTAGCTCATGCTTCGCCGGAAGGAATTGACGGTGACCCATGTACACAACATTACGACAATGTTTCAAATACATGCTTTCGGTTTCCTCTAAACAGTGAGTGCATGCTTTATATCCTTTGTTTGATTGTCCTGATAGGTTACTTAGTGCAGGTCAGTCGTTGATGCTTATGAAAAGCAGTGCTCGAAGGTCAAACTGCTCCTGCTTGTCCTCATCCCACAAGCTAACACCTTCATTCTTCCACAGCTGCAAAAGTTCGTCAACCAATGGTCTTAGGTACACATCAATGTCGTTGCCAGGTTGCTTTGGGCCTTCGATGAGCACTGGCATCATAATGAACTTCCGCTTCATGCAGAGCCAGGGGGGTAGGTTGTAGATACAAACAGTCACAGGCCAAGTGCTATGACTACTGCTCATTTCACCAAAAGGGTTCATGCCATCGGTACTTAAACCAAGCCTAACATTACTCGCATCAGCATCAAACTCTGGGAATACTCTGTCGATGTTCCTCCACTGGGATCCATCGACGGGGTGTCTCAACATGCCATCCTGCTTACGTTCTTCTTTGTGCCAGCGCATACAATCATTAGTACACGCATGTATCTTCTTCACCTCCAAACCGAGAGGGCAAACAACACGTTTTGCTTGATACGTCGTCGATGGCAATTTGTTACCCTCTGGAAGAATCTTCTTTACGAGTTTCAGTAGCTCCTCGAAACCCTTATCAGTAACACCATTTGCTGCCTTCCACTGCAGAAGTTCAAGTGTGCTACCCAACTTCTTTAGCCCCTCTTTGCAATCTGGGTACAGGTCAGTCTTGTGGTCCTGCAACATGCGTTGTATCTTTTTCAGTTCCTTATCATTGCCGCAGTCTTTCTCGGCATCACGCAACATTTGCCCGAGTCCATCAGTAGGTTCATTTTCCTGAGCAACATCTTCCTGAGCATCGCCTTCCCGAGCAACATCTTCCTCATCGGCATCACCCATTGCAGCATATGCAAAGGAACCGTAGTATTGAGCCAATAACGGAATGTCGTCATCGGCCTCGTCTTCTTTATCTTCATCCATTAGAATTCCTCTTTCACCGTGCTTCGTCCAAACAGAATAATTCCTCATGAAACCGTGCCTCATCAAATGCACCTGAAGACAACCTCTTTGTTTGTACGATTGTATATTTTACAATGGGTGCATGGGCAGAACATGAAACCGGACGACGTCCTGTTAGCCTCGGCGGCATCGAGAAACGTCCTAAGGCCATCACGGAACGCCTGAGCGTGGGGGTCCCCCTACATCCATTGTCTATTCATCTGCATTATTAACCAATAAAAATATACAATACAATTTAAAGATAAAAAAATTTAATATATAAATAAATACAAATTATAATATATATTCCATTATATAAATAAATTTCTAAAACTACATTACTATATTCATTAAATAAATAAATATACCTTCCGTTAAATAAATAAATAACTATTCTACCTTTTAATAAATAACTAATAATATATATTTAATTAAATTAATAAATAACTATTCCAACTTTTAATAAATAAAGCTCTCTAATAAATAAAATACATAAGCCTTATAACTATCACAAGTCATACAAAACAAAATACTAACTAGCTTGCCTTCTCTCTCCATTTAAAACACAACATGAACACTCTCTCCACCATGAACTCAAGCTCTCTCCTCTCTCTCCTCCAAGAACACAAGCTCTCTCTAGCTAGCTTTTTACTTTGATTCACAAATCCCTCTATTTCTAAATCATAGAAGGATTACAAGCTAAATAAAACATTAGAGAATGAAAGAGTGTACCTTGTAGTGCTCCTTAGATGAGTAGAATCTTCACAAATTTCGAAAAAAATTTGGGCAGCACCTCCCCTCCCACGGCCGAGCAGCATGAACACAGCGCCTAAGTGTTCAGCTGGCTCGGCCGGGGGAGGAGGAAGGTGCTATATACAAAAGACATTAGCACCGGGTCGTGGCAAGACCCGGTGCTAATGTGCACCAATTAGCACCGGTTGCAGCCAGCAACCGGTGCTAAATGGCCTCGGGCACATTAGCACCGGTTGCAGCGGTTGCTGGCTGCAACCGGTGCTAAAGGGGGAGCATTAGCACTGGGTCTCGCCACGACCCGGTGCTAATGTGTCCGCCCTGACACCCCGCAGCGCCGCCCCCGCTCCTAGCCGTTGGACCCGGTGCTGAAGCCCCATCAGCACCGGGTCCAAAAATGGCCGAGGCGGAGGAGGCGGGTAGATGTGAAGCATTCTGGTAGTGCCTGCTAGCGGACCTAAGAGCGCCAACGACGTAGAAAATGGCGTGGTTCGAGCAAATTATAATGGCATGAATCCAAATACACGAATTGTAATGGTATTTCTTCGAAGTAGGAAAGTTACAGTGGCATATATATAATTAACCCTTGAATCAAACAGTGAAATTAAAGGGGCTGTTTATACAGCCACAGCTGCAACCCACACATTGTTTTTTTTAAAAAAACTACACATTGTTTTTTGTTCCCTGCCAGGCTGCCACACATCACATATCAGGTTGCCACGGAAAAGAGAGAAAAAAAACTGTTAAAGCTTTGTGAAATAATTTCCTATAATAAGGTTTCTCCAAACTTAAATTGACGCCTTAGAAAAAGCGTTGTACTACCGTGCATATTCCCACGAGAAGATTCAGGATTCCTACTTAGATGTAGAATTATCTTCATTCAAAATTACTATTTGTGTTGATTAATTTTCTCACAACATTTGACCATTCGTTTTATTCAAAAAATTATACAAGTCTTATTTATTTTATTTTATACTTTAAACGTGACTTATTATTTTATATATTTGACTAAATTTTGAATAAGATAAATAAATGATTGAGTTCTTTTGAAAACATTTGTTACCAACGGAAAACTTCCGTACCCCTCATGCCGGACCCACCTAGACCCACCATGCAGGAAAAAAAGAAAATATTGCGAAAACTTTTTTTGTAGAGCGAAAAACACCATATGAGTTCACCACTAGCCCCCTTTTTTTCACCAGCGTTTTTGTACCCACCTTATTTTTTTCTGGAAAGGAAAAAAATGCATGGAAACCATACGGCGTGAAAAACATATCCCCTCCTCTGAACTGTGCCTCCTCCGTACTTGTTTTTATTTAGCTTGTACCCGGCCGTTCTTTGCATTGGGTTGGACTCTCATAATAATTTTTTTAAAGAAAAGTAAATGAGGCGCCTTTCAGCTATATTTTCAGCAGATTATCTGAAAAAGGACGTGCGGTGCGGTGTATGAACCATGCACAGAAGAATTAGTGGATGTTAGTCGGATAGTGATAGATGCTAATGATTTCTTTTGTTAACATTATTTAATCCAGGTTATCCTTTTTTTCCTCGATGGCAAGGTATCCATAGGTTAAGAAAAGACGGGTTGTACTTAAAGAAAACAGCACTCCGGCTAAGCAATTTCAAAGACGTTGTAGTTCAGGAGGTAGTAGGTAGCGCTGTCGAGGAAGCAACAAACTGTATGTGATTGTATTGTGACGATGGTTTGCTTTAATTTGTTCTGATCCACAAAATATTGAAGGGGGTCATGTTAATTTTTGGAAAGAAAAACCTTTTTTTCACCTGTGTTTTTATCCCCTCGTCCGAACTGTTTTTTAGGTGAGGCTGGGCCGCCACCGTGGTCAAGGCGTCGCATCGGTGGCGATACCCTTGCCGCCAAGCCGCCGCATCAAACCCATAAGGTGTTCGCATTTGGAAGATCCGCGTTGGGCTTCGTCGACTTCGGCGCGGCATCCTATGCATCAACATGCTTGACGACGCGTCGCCGCCGCATCCGGTTCCCGCCGCCGGTTGGCGGAAACGGGTGCCTCATGGAGCACCGCTCGACGTCGATCCATGACGTCACCTGCGTCGACCGCATGATCAGGTTCGTCGAGGTCGAGAACTGGAGGAGGATGGAGGTTGTCCGTGGAACAAGATGGAGCTTCCCGATGTGCTGCATGATTCGGACTTGGAGAAGCTCTCCGGCTCTGGCTCTAACGCCAGGAGCGCCGCCGCTCCTGGCGACGACATCGATCACTCCATCTAGACCAAGGATGGCTGGAAGATCGTCACATGGAGTAGGCGGCTTGACAACTCTGACCATCGAGGATTGCGACGCCTGCGCCGACGACATCGTGATCGACGACCTGAGGCTTCTCGGCCTGCTGCCGACTGAGCTGAGGACAATGATTGGCGACACTGGTGGATCAGAGGCGACACTGGTCAATGCCCAAGGACCACGTCGCGGCAGCACCAGCATTGAGGATCCATGACGGGGACGTTGTCTATCTCACGTGCAAGCTGGAGCACACGGACCAAGCTGGATGGATGCTGGCGATCAACACGATGAAGAAGAGGTTGGAGGGTGTGCCCCCGATCACCTCCACCAGGAGAATTGCTTATGACTCATCGTCACTGAGTTGCTACTACCTTCCCTGTGTGATCTCCAAACACATGAACATGGTGCAACTGCCACATGATTGCAAAGAATCTGGTTGCAAAGATATTAAAGAAGAGAAAGAGAGCGTAAGCATTGCAGCAGAGAATGTTGTGCGGTATCCTTAGGAAAGCGAGAGGAGTACAGCGCCTGTTGTGCGGTGTGCCAGTATCCTTGGGAAAGACAACATAGCACACGCAGCAGCAATTCGGCTCGACTGGCCAATGGCCACGTCCAAATATTCCAAGCTCGTGGTGCTTGTTGAAGCTTACGAGATTGGTGTGGCTATCCTTCACAAATTCACGGACTAGAGAGATTGACTTATAAGGTAAAAAAGAAAAAAATATTTACTAAGGAGAACAAAAAATTAATGAGGCCACAATCAATTTTTATTGCTTTTGATGCTATAAATTCATCCTACTACTATCTACCTTGACTGCCCTGCAGAGTACTTAAAAAGAAAGCTTTGGATATCCCGAACATTGTTGGTCTGTTAAACTTTGTTTCAAAGCTAATTAAGATGAGGCACCAGGTGGACAAGTGAATTGGCATGATCATCGCCATGCTTTTGATGATTGCATGTTGGTGGTAAACGCATTAGTGCTGCATCTTTTCTGTTGTAAAGCGGACACTCATTTTTCTATTAATCTCTTATCACAATTATGTATTATTTTGATTTTACTTTCTGGTCTAGGTATATTTCTGTGTAGTAGTATGCTGAGGCATGCATTCTATAAAGTGCCAAATATAGTGGCCACAACACAGCCGAGCCTTGTGGCTTGAGGCACTGATCAGCTAGGAAGCGGTTGTTTCTATTCTGTAAGCAAGAACTTGATGTGCAATTAATTTAAATGCAAGTAATTTATTTCCTCTTGGATTTTTCTGATGCATGTTATGTTTTTCTAACTTTGTCCTGGTAATATTATTCCATCTTTTGTGTTTGTGAGTCAAATCCATTTACAAGGCTAAAAAGTTCAGCAATACCGATTTCCTCAAGAATTGGTTGGTGCTTTTCTTCAGAATTCAAGTCATGTCAGAATCATAATCTTTTTATGTGTTTATCATGTGTAATTGATTTTTCTGCTTATTTTACAAGTTAGATAGATGCATTTTTGTGTATAAAAAATTTAGTATTATACTTTTTTATTGAATAAAGACCATGAAAAATGGATGGTTCACAGTTCAATTTTAATTATTGTGCTAGCAGTACAACTTTATAAGGTGGTATATTTTAGTTTTAAATTGTGCCTAAAATGTTCATACCTCTAATTAGATTGAAGCATCCAAACCATTTATATTTAGAGTGCTTGCATTAGTGTATAAATATTGAGTTCTTTATAAACATGTGCGTGCGCACATGTGGCTCTGCTAGTAAGATAAATAATGAAACATTTTGAGAAAAAACAACACTTAATAATAATTTAGAACGATGCTATTCCATTTGTTTAAACACTACTACCCACTTAACATTGAATTGAAGCCCCCATTGTGGGAGCCTCAAAGGTCCTTCTGGTTTGGCACATTCGGGCATATGATCTTGATAGTGTAATTGGTGATGCTCTCGTACCAAACATGCAGTTTCTTCTTCTTGCTCCTTCTCTTCGATCACTTTATTCGAAGCCTGTAACACTAACATGCTCCATTCACACTTGTTTACACATGATGGCCTAAAATCTTTGCCATTTTTAGGTGTCGATCGTGGAGAAATATTGAGAGAAATGGTCTCATCAAATTTATTCTCCATGTTTAAAAATAGAAAAAAATTCTAGTTTACACTCTCCAATTTGCATGATATTCATATTTTCAACCCTAAAGTACAAAACCACACACAAAAGGTCATCCAATTGTTGAAACCAAACATATTTGGTATTTTGGGTGGTCTCAAAGGTGGTTTTCATTTTAAATAATTTATTTTCAATCAGATAGTTCTAAAATTAGTACTTATTTTTTATAAAAAATATAACATATCTATTAGTGTTCTAATTGGAGTTATTCATATATATATATCCTAGTTTTTGTTGCTTTTATTTATGCATGCTATTTTATGTAAATTGTTATTTTTTAGTATATTTGACAATGTCAAAATAAGTCCAAGTGGAGCACTAATATCTAGATACATTTTTAGAAAATTTAGGTATAGTTTTTGTATTTTTTATAAATTAAATATATTAGTTATGATTTTTAGATTAAATTGTTTTTTCATTTTTACAAAAATATGAAACCACCTTTAAAACCACTCGAAGGGTCAAATTGTCCGATCTCAATAGTTGAATGGACTTTTCTATCTCATTTTGTACTCAAGGGTTGAAAATTGAACTATCATACTAGTTGGAGGGTGCAAATCAGACTTTTCCCTTAAAAATAAGCCAATGATTTACTACCTAGATTACATAGATCTTTTCCCAACAAACATATGTACTAATAAGTTATATTTGTATGTCAGATCATATCAAGCGATAAAAGTCATTATCTTGTGTGCCAAGGTGTTAACTCATACTTCTCCCAAGTTGCCACTCATGGGTTACAAACTGGTTTTGCATAAAGGCCTGTATTTAATATACTATAGATGGTTTTTACATATTATATGGTTCTTGCATTAAAAAAACATATGACACGTGTATCACAAACATCTTTTTGAATTGAGCGTAGCTCAGCTGGTAAGGGCGTCTCCGACAGATCTATTTGAGATAGCTATTTGAGGATGTGGATGAGAGAGGAGAAGCAAAAGTAAATCACCAGCTCTTAATTCCTAGCTAGCTAGAAGCACATCAATCAAGATAACAATAAACTGGTTGGTGTGGATTGGAGGAAGAGAGGTTAAATTGGTGGGCCTCAAGAAAATATAAGGATAAGAAATATCTTACAAAAAGGATCACATGATGACATGTAATCCTCCAAGCTAGTACTGGCTAGTATTCTTGGAGATGCCCTAAGGTTCCTTGTGGTGCAATCCACCTACCCGGGTTTGAGTCATCGACTCAACGCGGGTGCTCACATTTTTCTAGGTTAACGGCCCTATTCTTTTAGTGGTAGGTATCAACAACGAGACGTCTATGGTGACTTTGTCAATCTCAAAATGTTAGTATCTCAAAAATTCTCATAAGGGTAGGGTTTGCAAGCATATATTTATAGTGGAAAGTGTGTGTTTATATGTGTGTCTACGTGTGTTTCAAAAAAACATAATTTTTAAAACACTATATGTAATGTTATATTACACATATAGATTTTTTCTCCATGGGTTTAATTTAGATGGTTCCCCAAAAAAGTATCCATGATATATTTAATATAGATGAATTTTGAATTTTGATAACTACATTAATATTTCGTTGATACTAACCAATATTGTGGTACATGTGTAATCATTTTCTTTTTCCTCTTTGACCAGATGTCACAATGTATATAACTAGTCCTTTTATGGTGGTTGGGAGCTACCTCTAGGTACATCTCCAAATTAACTCCATTAGGTAATTTTAATTCTTCAAGGGTAGGATGGTCATTTGTCCACCCCAACACACCCCTTCCCCCACCCCGGCCCGCGCCCAGGTACACACGAACCGCACACATTGCCTCTAGTCACCCGCGCGCTCCTCCGTGGCCTAGCCCCACCGGCGCCGCCGCTGCTAACGCCCTACACTCGTCGTCTCCCTCGCCATCTCCATCACCTTCGCCCTCACTCATTGTCGACCACCCTACACTTGCCAGCCGCAGACAGAGGACATAGCCCCACTCCGCCACCCGTTGCGTGTACGTTGGGGTGCCCTAGTCGGCGCATCCATGCTCCGCCACCACCGCCCACCCTGTCGGTTGTGTTCCATACTTCCCCAAAGGATCTCATTAAGACATCGTCGCTCCCTTGTGTTGTCACTTCTTACGGTCCAATATCAGGATTGTGAATCCCGGTACTGGGGTAAGGAGTGTTTCAGTGGTTTTTCTTATGGCTCAGTTAAACAAATGAATATTCTGCAAGCACACAGGATTACCATTGTAGCACTTCACCAGGGAGTAATCCGAGGTATCGTAATTTATATTTTCCATAGGGAAGCTTATGGCAAGAGTACTAGCAAACATATATTTGAGACTATCAGAGAGGAATTGTGGGATATGCATTCACGAGTACCCTCAAGAAGGAAGACTGAGTCCTAGTAGGACTACTCGTGTACTCCTAC
Source organism: Echinochloa phyllopogon (assembly GCA_033239725.1). NCBI lineage: Eukaryota > Viridiplantae > Streptophyta > Magnoliopsida > Poales > Poaceae > Echinochloa > Echinochloa phyllopogon. The sequence continues at coordinate 21,583,913 of BTCW01000016.1, forward strand.
TAGGACTCCCACATTGTAAGCGACTAGGAGACTAGCCATGTAACCTTGGCCCCTGGGATATATAAAGAGGGCAGGGGTCTCTAGCTTGGTAGAGACCAATGTAGAGGATACAACAGACAATACAATATAAGATCCCCCGTACAGGACGTAGGGTATTGCGCTACATTGCAGCCCAAACCTGTCTAAATCCTTGTGTGTTGTGTCCTAGCATTAACCATCAAGTTTCAGGTCCAGCGATCCCCACAAATTCTCTGCCCTGGGATACTGTGGGGCAAGGATCCCTAGGGCCACTCATCTAAGGAATTAAACTACTCGATATGGAGAGTTGTGATCCGACTGCTTTGGACTAGCCAGATAAGGTATAGGATGATGTAGTCAAATAGTAAAACTACTCGTATTCGAATAGTATACATGATAGATTACCTTAATGTAACCATCCTGGTCGAATACGAGTAGTCTGTGTAATCAATTTGTAACTCTACTCCCCGGGTATATAAGGAGGAGCAGGGACCCCCTCAAAACAACTCAACCGCATGTACAATACAATCAAACACACATGACGTAGGGTATTACACTACTAGCGACCCGAACCTGTCTAAATCTTTGTGTTATTCGTGTACTGTCGTTCCTAGAACTCGGCGAGATCTACCAATCTACTCTTTGGGGTACCCCCAGGTAGACGTGCTCAATATAAATCATCGACATTTGGCGCCCACCGTGGGGCACCTCGCCGAAAGCTCACCATCAGGGACGATGGGATCAACCGCCTTCAAGATCGCCGACATCGAGGAAGGAGCAACCTTCGTTTTCGGTGCGTGGACCTTCGTCGCCTCAAGCAATGGCAGGTTCGCGAGCTACCTTGCGAACAACCCCGGCCCCTACTCGACGACTACTCCCAATTCGACCTCGGCCCCAACTCCGAGTTTGATCCTAACTCCAAGTTCGCTCGGGATTCCCCAAGTCGAGTCCGGGTACAACTTGACTCCAAATATAGAAAGAGCACGGAACTCCGAGTTGGCCACGCCATCGGACAACCCCCCAGATCGACTCCTGCTCGAACTCTCCAACGTAGCGCATCCATATAGATAGATGTGTACCACAAAAGCAGAAGCAAGGATGAGTCAGGAGCCTCACTCGAAGGCAGATCACCCCAACGACCTCGAGCTGACATCAACGCCATCGAGGGACAATGACGATGATTTCACCATCCTGCTAGGTGACGCTCCTGACAACGTCGCGCGCCTATGCCATCACGCTCACTTCAACACCAAGTTCATGTTGGAGGAACCACTCGTTCGCCTTCCGTTCGGACTAGTCGTAACCAGAACACCAGGAGGACTCGCTGTTCACTGGCCTGGGGCGATTCCGGCCGACACCTGCCGGGACAACGAGTCAAAACTTGCCGCCGTCATCCTGGAGGAACTGCCCTTCCAAGATGGCAAGACCGCGCCGCTCACTACTTCAACTGAAAGCTCAACCGACAACTTCTCAGCCACCCAGATCCTCCTCTCCCTTAGCTAACAAGACCCAGGTCGTCTAGTGTTCATGGCTGGCAATGAGGACCAAGGCACCCAATATGATCGCGAGCTGATCACCGACGTATCAGAAGAGGAACGCACTCCTAACGGAGAAATAGAGGAGCAAAAAACCTCGCGCCAAGCAAGGAACGCCGAGTGTAAGCAGAGGCGCATCAACGCCACGATACGCGCCAACGCCATACGAAACCTTACACAGGATTTCGATATGGTCGGGGACCAGTTAGTATCTCAAAACGCGCCATTGAACATCTCCGTCGCGGTAGAACTTGTCAGGGCCATGCCCGACACTCCCGCCGTCAGACAAGTACTCACGCTCCTCGACACAGCTGACAAGGCTACGAACCAAGTGAATCCTAGCCACCACACATCGGATACCTGGCGCCCAGGTGCTGAGAGGCCTCCTCCACATGAAGCCTGAACCGCTACTACAGGGGGACATAGACGTGATCGAGATGCTGATCGCGATCACCAGCAGGGGAGAGGGCGCGGTCACAACCAAGATGGTGCAAGGCCACGAGATTTAGACCTTCGCAATGTCATTAATGACAACCGCGATGCTCGCTCTGTCATCCAGTCGAGCCGCCAGCTGTGCGTGGAATCTGAACTCCGTCGTTGCACAGACTACGACCGCAACTACGGGCCTCCACCCCATCATAACTACATAAAACTACCACACGATCAGGAATGCCATCACGATCGCCACGAAGAGCGCCGTAACGATCGTCGAGGAGAGCATCGCAACGATCGTCACTGACACCAAGAGTCATCAAATCACGACGACCGACCTCTCCAAAACCACAATCGTGGACGACAATATGACTCCGATCACAGCACCTCTAGCTTCCGGAGCGATCGTTCACCAAGTGATAAATATGACGGCTTCCTAGCTTTCTCCAGGCGCATAAAAGAAATCCAATGGCCAAGCAAGTTCAAACCAACAGGAATTGAAAAGTTCACGGGAAACAAGACACTGAACAATGGCTCCGAATCTACTCTACCGCCATCCAGATGGCTCGGGGATCCAACGACATCAGAGTCAGTTACTTCCCCGTTATGCTAGATACCACGCCCCTGACATGGCTCGAGGGCCTCCGCCCCGGGTACATCGACTCCTGGGACGATCTCACCAGGAAATTCACTACCAACTTCCAGGGAACCTGGGCTCGGCCTGGAACCTGTTATGAACTGGCAACTTGCAAGCAAGGAAAAGGAGAAACTTTGCGAAAATACATCAAGAGATTCTTCGATAAAAGAGCTACAATCGTGGATATCTCTAATCAGGAACTAATCGACTGCTTTCATGATGGTCTTTACACCCGGGACTTACACCGCGAGTTCGGCCGACGCCGTCCAGAAAACATCAGTGAGCTACGATGCATTATCGATGAATGGGCAGACCAAGATGACCGCGAGAGGGAGCGCTTTGACAGGCATCGCGATAACAACATGAACAATCACAACAAGGACAATGGCGACTGACGTAATGATCGCCCAAACAACCGGGATTTCAACCGTGACAATAGGAAGCGCAAGCCAGATAACACAGTCGTGGCAGTCCAGCGCCCTAGTCGCAAGACTCGTTCAACGGCAGATGTCATGAACGGTCCTTGCCCATATCATCCCAATGGCAAGCACACAATGACAAAATGTTTCCACCTAAAGAAGGAGTTTGACAAGCAAACACCAGAAGTGCCCAAAACTGACAAGAAAAGGGAAGATAAAGATGATAAAGACCCTGACAATAACTTTCCAAACGTCGTAGCCATACTATTCAACGGAGAAACACAAAACCAGTCGAAGCGCGCCAAGAAGCTAAACTTGCGAGAGATCATGACAATAGAGTCTGCCACTCCAACATACTTAAAGTGGTCAGAAGTGCCCATCATGTTTTCCAGAACGGACCAATCGACCAATTTTGCAAATCCCGGGAGATATCCTCTGGTCTTAAACCCAGTCGTGGCGCAAGCTAGACTGACCAAAGTGCTCATCGATGGTGGCAGCGGGCTCAACGTCATCTTCACAAACACGTTCAAGAAGATGGGCCTAGACATTACAAAATACCTCAAGCCTACAGATTCTCCATTCTACGGCATTGTTCCAGGCAATGCAGCAATCCCTCTGGGTCAAGTCACACTCCCAGTCACCTTCAGGACGAAAGCAACTTCAGAACCGAGTACAATCGAGCACACAGGACGTAGGGTATTACGCTACTCGCGGCCCGAACCTGTCTAAATCTTTGTGTTGTTCGTGCACTATCATTCCTACAACTCGGTGAGACCCACCAATCTACTCTCTGGGGTACCCCCAGACAGACGTGCTCGATATAAATCATCGACACTTGGTGCCCACCGTGGGGCTACTCGCTAAAAGCTCACCATCAGGGACGATGGGATCAACCGCCTTTAAGATCGCCGACGTCGAGGAAGGAGCCACCTAGCGCATCCATATAAACAGATGCATACCACAAAAGCAGAGGCAAGGATGAATCAGGAGCCTCATTCGAAGGCAGATCACCCCGACAACCTCGGGCTGGCACCAACGCCATCGAGGGACAACGACGATGATTTCACCATCCTGCTAAGTGACGCTCCTGATAATGTCGCGCGCCTACGCCATCACGCTCACTTCAACACCAAGTTCGTGTTGGAGGAGCCACTCGTTCGACTCCCGTCCAGACTAGTTGTAACCAGAACACTAGGAGGACTCACTGTTCACTGGCCCAGGGCGATTCCGGCCGACACCTACCGGGACAACGAGTCAAGACTTGCCGCCGTCATCCTGGAGGAACTGCCCTTCCAAGACGGCAAGACTGTGTCGCTCACTACTTCAACTGAAAGCTCAAGCGACAACTTCTAAGCCACCCAGATCGTCCTCTCCGTTAGCGAACAAGACCCAGGTCGTCTAGTGTTCATGGCTGGCAATGAGGACCAAGGCACCCAATATGATCGCGAGCTGATCACCGACGTATCAGAAGAGGAACGCACTCCTAACGGAGAAATAGAGGAGCAAAAAACCTCGCGCCAAGCAAGGAACGCCGAGTGTAAGCAGAGGCGCATCAACGCCACGATACGCGCCAACGCCATACGAAACCTTACACAGGATTTCGATATGGTCGGGGACCAGTTAGTATCTCAAAACGCGCCATTGAACATCTCCGTCGCGGTAGAACTTGTCAGGGCCATGCCCGACACTCCCGCCGTCAGACAAGTACTCACGCTCCTCGACATAGCTCATGAGGCTACGAACCAAGTGAATCCTAGCCACCACACACCGGATACCTGGCGCCCAGGTGCTCAAAGTACTAACAAGTACATAATACTTATGCCTATATGCATAACTTTTCTCCTTGCATTAGCAAAATTGCTAGACCTTAACAAGACTTGATTCAACTATTTCTAGTTGTGAACCTTACACGACCACTGGACTACTTAAACAGTAGTCATTCATCAAGTATACTACTACCCATAGTACTTTGCGTGCGCACAAACTACTCGAAAGATATTACTTACATAGTAGTATCTCATAACGACTACCTTACACAAGTAGTAAATGTTATATACATGACAAGCATTTATATTGGCTCCAAAACAGAGTGTTCGAACGAGTACTTCAAGTTACAATGCAGAACTATTCTAAAGGATCAATGAAAGCATCTGCGACTGGTTCTGTTTCTTTCACCAAAGCTTCGAATCCTTCGATGTCCACTCCTTCTGGAAGCTCTACGACTTCAAGTTTGGCGTTTGGATTGTGCGCTTTCACCATTGCTAGCAGCTAATTGATGCATTCATTCATGGTACTCTTGCAAAAATCGGTAATCTGCCCAGGTACCATTGCTCCAAGATCGACTGGTTTGTAGTAGCAACACTTTCGGGTGTTACCATCTCAATGATGGGGAGCACTGCTTCTTCTATGCCTTTTTCTCGGCTTGGAGATCCTCCACTTCTTGTTGTTTAGCTTGTTGTCCAGCCAAGGCCCTGGCACAAGATTGCTCCATGTCTACACGGATCTGATGCTCCTTGGCAAATTTTTCACTAAGATCTTCGAGCTCTTTCACCAAGCGGGAACAGTCTTCGGTTTTAGATTGCGCCAGGTTGTACCATGATGTGCTGCTGCTCTGCTCTTCAACCAGTTCTTTCTTCAATCCTATAGAAACAAGACAAGTCTATGATTACACTTCATATGACTAAATTAATGATTAAGTGTACAACACTTGCTTCACTTACTATTGTTGTCTCGGATCAATGCTCGGTTACGAGTGTCCAATCGAGATTTCTCATCTCCCATTCCTTCAAGTTGTTTATGTAATCGAGAAACCAAGTCTTGATTATCAACTCGAGCTTTTTCCCGTGCCTCATAGTCAGCCGCAAGATCTTCTTCGAGTTCTTTTATTCAGGACTCTAGACTTGCATATCTGTTTTTCTCCAATTTATCTACCAATGCCTGCATTTGACGTCAGTTAATGATTACTCTATTAACTACTTTCTATTAAGCTTTTCTCTTACCAGAGCGGCTTCCAAGTGTTGTTTCAGCTTCATTGCTTCATTATCAGAGGTCTTCCCTTGTGGTGGTGGAGTACTTTCTTTAATAACAATGTTGGCGACTTCTTCAGTCTCCATATCAACCTTCATGATTTCACAAGCATTATTCATATAGAATTCAAGGAAAAATTTAGAGCAATTGCGATATAATTTACCTCCACAATTGATGGCGGCCCATCAGTACCTCCCTGGTTTGTGGTTTCCACTGGGTTTGCTTCTGAAGCCAGATTGTTATCAGATGACTTCTTCTGTGGCGATTGGTTCAATTTTGAAACCCTGCCACTTTCATCAATGGCAACAGGGACGACTTCTCCTTCAACATGCTCTGTTTCTTCAGCTTTCTTCAATTGTTGCTCTTGATGCGCTTGCAGCGCGCTCACAAGTGCGGTAGATGGTGCTCTTCACAAAGGAAGCAATTTCAATAACTGAATGACAGCACAATTGAAATGATATTCGATTTAACATACTTACTTTATCAGCGTGGTGGTTTTTGGCTTAAAGTTGAACTTCTTTAACTTCAGGACACCCACTTTGGAGCTGGTTGTGCTCCCTGTGGTACCACTCGCCATGGCACTTGTGGTCGATGAGCTTTGAACGGCGGTAATAAATTTGGAGAGTTTGATTCGTTGACCTTCTTCTGCTCTAGGCATGTATGCTCCTGATGGGGTTTCTGATCGAGATCGAGTAGTTCTCTTCTGCTTTACCCCTAGTTGGTACTATTTCCGTATCCTCTGTTTTTCAGAAATAGTGCAAGAAAATCAAATGGCGGAACGGATAAAGTACTCAGATTTTATTATGAGGAATTCTCTTACCTTGAAGATTAACTTGGTTGCCATCTAGGGCAGCTGTCTTTTCTTCAGATATTGCTTTGAGTTCTTCTACACTATCAGCAATCGCCTCGACTTCTTCATTGGATGGCTCTGACTTGTCTGAATAACTCTTTCCGAACTTCTCCCAATCTTGTGGAGAAAGGCCACCAACTAGTCCATCAGAATCAGTAGCCGACTACACCAGAAGAATCAGCATCAAGATGCATGTTCATAATAACTCAAATTTAAAAGGCTGTGAGTACTTACAAAACTAGGAGATTGGCCTTTACAGAATTCCTTGGTAATGTATGGTTTCTTGTTGTTCACACCACCAAACATGCGCGACAGGCGCATCAGCACTGTCTCATTTGAAATTTCTTCTGGCACCATCCGAGAAGGATCTGTATTCCCCTCATACTTGTATCCAAAGTTGATACGCTCCAGGAGTGGTTGGATTCTTCTCTTGAGGAAACTGAATGCTATCCCTACTCCAGTCAAGCCGTTATTCTTCAAGGATTGTACTCGCTTTAACAAAGCAGGCACATCCTTGGCTTCTTCAGCAGTTGGCTTTGTGTTCCAATTGGATAGATCCCTTGGATACCATCCATGTTTGACAGGACAGCTCTTTCCATGATTCCCTGCTGTATTACAATTACACAGGAATAGGATTAGTGTATAACAAAGTACATTGATCGTAAATACTAAAGAAGCAGTACTCATTTTTTGACTACTCACCGATTATGAACCACTCGGACTTCCAATCTCCACACGACTCCTTAAGGGGCATGGAGAACCACTACTCTTTCATCCTTTGGCGGAATTGAATTCCCGCTCCTCCAACCACTTCCATCCTTTGGAAATTTGGATGGGGCTTTATATGGTAAAGAGTGCGGAATAGAGCAAGATTGGGATTGCTGCCAAGAAATGTTTCACAAGCATGTACAAAGATAGCAATGTTCAAAATCCCATTAGGGTTCAGATGATGGAGTTGGAGTTTGTAAAAATCAAGGAGCTCACGGAAAAAGGAAGAGATTGGAAGGCCAACTCCGCGTTCACAGAAAGACACGAATAAAGAAATTTCATTTGTGTTTTCAGTGGGAAATTGCGAATTGAAGCAAGCTCTCCACTCAAGAGTTTCCTGGGAGAAAAGCAAATCTTGCTCCACTAGGTCATGGAGATCTCCTTCCTTTGCGGTGCAATACTTCCAAGCATCGGCGGGAGAAGGATGGGTTTTGCAATCTAGCTTTGTGTTTGGATCTACCAAGGAAACCATTTTCCTTGGTGCTTTCTTCTCCGCAGACTTAGCAGAAGTGACTTTCTCTGTGTTTTTGGCGTCAGCTTTCTTTTGACCCATGGTTGTAGATCAAGTTAAGACTTTTCTTTTTTCTCGCATTCACAAGAGATGGAAACAGAGAAAGTTCTAAATGCTCAGGAAGCTACGATAAAAAGACAAAAGGCAATGGTGCTGCGCTCAAAGCTATGAAACAAATGAAGATCTCACTTTAGATTTATAACCTTCGGTTAGGGTTACTGTTTGGAACAGTATCTCCGGCGTATCGCATTCTGTTACAGGGAAAGGTTTGGTATTCCTAAGTTAGTTTTTCCCGGCGAAAATATCCGATTCAATGACAACAGATTCCTGGTGATTGTTCGGATCTTCAAATCAAAGATATTTTTTGATTCAAAGCTCGGGGGCTGTTAGCGGATAATCCGGGATTTGATTCCTTCCGAGATTTAAGGAGGTAAGCCATGGAAAAAGATCTTCAACTGTTTTTAACAAAACCACTCGTAGATACAAAATTATAGCTGATCAATTCATACATTTGGAAACAACTCGAAAGTTGTTGTGCTTATGCGGTTGCTCGAAAAAGTACGCACATTCTGGAGGAGACAATTATCGAGTATGTATTAGCATTCATTGATCAGAGTAAATAAGGGGAGCAGTACTCGATCCAACGACTACTTAAAAGTACTCGTGGATTCGGGGGTTGCATTTGAAAGATACAATTTCTTTTAAGCCTATTATGCTTTATCCAAGACGTTTGACTAGTTTTAACAAAACTACTCGAAAACTCGATGGTTTCACTTTATCCAAGGCCTTTGACTAGTTTTAATAAAACTACTCGAAGCTCGATGGTTGCATCTACTTGGTGCGCACCATTAGACTACTCAGGTGAAATTCAAGATTAGTTTCTTGAACCTTCGACTGCTTAACGAGTACTCGGAGGCTCGGGGGTTACACCTATTGGGTGCATCAAAAGATGCGCTCTAATGAAACTACTCATCAGAAGAGATTTGAGCGTCTTGGGCTTAGCTCTAACTACTCGAAGATGTTAAAAAGATTCAAGAGTTGAAGCAAAGGCGCAAGATGCTCGGGGGCTTGTGGGGCCAGGATCCCTAGGGCCACTCATCTAAGGAATTAAACTACTCGATATGGAGAGTTGTGATCCGACTGCTTTGGACTAGCCAGATAAGGTATAGGACGATGTAGTCAAATAGTAAACTACTCGTATTCGAATAGTATACATGATAGATTACCTTATTGTAACCATCCTTGTCGAATACGAGTAGTCTGTGTAATCAATTTGTAACTCTACTCCCCGGGTATATAAGGACGAGCAGGGACCCCCTCAAAACAACTCAACCACACGTACAATACAATCAAACACACAGGACGTAGGGTATTACGCTACTCGCGGCCCGGACCTGTCTAAATCTTTGTGTTATTCGTGTACTGTCGCCTAGAACTCGGCGAGATCCACCAATCTACTCTCTGGGTACCCCCAGGCAGACGTGCTCGATATAAATCATCAACAGATACCCCTAGGCAAGTATGCCGATGGTAAATCATTGATATTGGCACCCACCGTGGGGCAGATCGCACCGGTACGTATCCTTGTATCATTTGAAGATGAAAGTACTTTCATAATATTGGTTTGTTGAATATTGGTGTTCAAAACATGCCGCAAGCATTACAAAACCACCAAAGTACTTAGTTTATCATTACATACTAATAAGTTCTCTGGATCAGCCACACAAAAGTACCATCCTCCCATTTCAGAACCCCGTGAATCTCCTCCTCCTCCTTGCAAGGCTGAGCTTCCACCTCAAACTTGCAATCTCAATGGTGTCACCGGACAGTGTATCATCGGACGGTCTCACTATTGAAATCTAGAAATGCAACTACAAGCACAACAGCCGAGGCTAATTAGAAGACGCATTAGAGCGTTTCCATTTATCACTGGAGATTAAAGTATTCACGTAATATGGCTATAGTGAGTTTTGGTGTTCAGGAAATGTCCCAAACATCACAAGCCTATTAGGCAATCAGCCACCGAAGCAGTTTGCTTTTTATTACATACAAATAATTTCAGATAATCCGACAGCTTGGTCTTAAGAACTAAGTTCCGTTACTACTAGTCTAGTTCTTCCATAAGGGTAAGACAATTTCATGGTCTTGGTGGACATGCGGTTGCAACTATTTTTACCATACACTTATTTGACCGGTGGTCATTGGACATGTTCACCGGACAGTGTAGCACAAGACGGACTATCCGATGGTCTCAACGGTCTTACCGGTGCGGGGCATTCATGATCTACTAGCATTGCACAATGAATTCTAGGAAGAGGTCTAACATGATGATACCTTTTACTGTAAATATATAACGATATGAACTGATGTTAGTGCTATGAGCTCAGGGTCATGTTAGTGATGTGAGCTGTGAATTGATATTGTTAACAACATCCATATGTATTTTCCACTGAAATTTTGGAAACCAGTTTATTTCGCATTGAAATAGGCTGCAAGATGAGCCAACATTTACAGCAAAAGATCAAGCACCAACACAAAAGTAGCCACAAAAGCTCAGGCTCTAACAGAACAAGTCATCTTCTAGTTCAACATTCCTAACAAAGCAAAAACTACAATGCACCTATCAGTTGCTCTTCTGCTTCAACTCAAGTTGCTCCTTTTCCTCCAACTTCTTCTTCAATTCATCCTTCTCAGTTTCCAGTTGCACTATCACTCGCCTGAGATCTCCATTTTCCTCCTCAACCCTCTAACTGCTCTTCTACTTTCTACCTCCTCAGCTGCTATACAGCATCACGAAGATCACACAGCAAAATCCGCTCATACTAGGTGGGCTCACGATCAATCCAGACATAATAGCCGCAATCCTCGGGCTTGTACACTCAAATTGAATAGAAAAACGAAAAATCAATCGCAGAGTGGACCAAAACTAATGGAAAAAACTTAAATAAAGGCTTACCAATCCTGACGGGCATATGTAGTACCTCCGGCCCGGGTTGTCGTCGCTCCATGATGTCTAGCAAGGCGCCTTCCTATTACAGGGGCACTTCAACAGCGGGGAGTAGTCATACGGACCTACTCAGTACAGCACCGACACCCTCAACCTCTCCATCTCCCCGCCTCCTTGTCCTCTCGACGATGATGCAGACCACCATGACGAGCACGAGCTTGACGACGCCATGGCAGCAGCCTCCCTCTCGCGTCGCTAGACCGCACCCCCCTCACTGGCAGGAACCCTAGGTCTGCCATGAACCCTAGGGCCGACTTAGGGATCCGATTATCCTTACTGGGCTCAAACTATATTAAATCAACCATTCAATCCAAACTAGACTACCAACACGTTATTCCAATTATTATGGATTTACTATTTTACCCATGGTACAAAAAATTAATCCCATGCACCTGGTGCATGCTCGCCCACCATTTAACATGCACCAAGTGCATGCTAGGTACCTCTCTTTTTGGTACCTCTTGGTACCTCCCTACTTATCAGCCGTCGGATTGAGCGACGTGATCCGTCCATTTTTCCTTCAACCATTGTAAGAAGATTCATACAACTTACATATTTGGTGACAAATTAGGGTAGTCCCAAATGTGGAACATTAGTTCTAATTTCTTGACCCTTTAGAGTTATTAAAATTGATGAATGTACAAACATATATTTTAGTTAAATAAGTAAGTGAATTCATTACTTCTATCAATTAAAGGAAAAGTGAAAGGATGTTAATTACCTACTAGTAATCATGTGACATCTACGATTTTTAGCATTAGAAAATGGCAAGTTTATAAAGTTTCATCGATATTTTGACATTAAAATCCAATCCTAATGACTACATCAAAATTTGAGAGAAATTTCGACCATTTATTTGACCTTTCTAAGTATGTCGTTCATTTTTTTACCAATCTACTTGTGAGTTTGTAGATTAGATCAGATAAAATTTTGTATGAACGAAAGAAGTGGGTTCTTAAGGATCTAATACCCTATTTTTTTTTAAAATCATTACTAAGAAATTACAAAAAATGATTATAACTATAGTTCCTATGTAAACTAATTGTATCTAACGAACAAACAAAAAACAACCATGTGTTTGGAGGCTATGAAAAACTTTTTGTGAATTATATTTCATCATATATAACGCACAAATACTGACAAATACATTATACCAAAATTGAGCATCATGTTAATTTGGATGTAAGGACGAGAACCCAAGCAACAAGTGCAAATAGGAGGTAGGGAACTAGTGATTTATTTTGGCAAAAAGGAACTTTTTCATGGAATTGACATTAGTTTTAATATAATTATACAAGTTCTTTTATGTACATATTCTATAAATATATAGTTATGTGTTCTTGTTGTAATTTTATGACTTATTTTTATAGAGCAAGCAATTAAACATCTAAAATTTGACCAAAGACTAAGAATAAATATTCAATTAGTTAAGTGTTATACTATATAATATTTATTCTATAATGAATTTTCTAACACTTTGTAATTTGGTGACCCTTAAAATTTATTAAGATAGGGTATATTTCAGGAACACATAAACATATATTATACTCAAATAAGCATGTGAACTCATTACTTATATTAACTACAGGAAATGCATAAGGATATTTATTGCCTACTAGCACTTGGTGACCTCTACAACTTTAACCATTAGGAAATGACCACTTTATTGAAGTATCCAATCCTAATGATTTGATAAAAATTTGAGAAAAAATCTAACCATTTATTTTACCTTTCTACATAGACTTTATGGTTATATAACTCTTTAGGGCTTTAGGTTTTATGCCAAATGGTTTGTTTATCCATATAGCTACAAGATTTGTCTCATGGATCAGGTATAATTTGCACGAGCAAAAGACTGAGTTTTTTTGTAATACCCTAACTAATTTTTTACACAATAATTACTAAGAAGTTATTGAAAAGTGACTCTAGTTTTACAGTTCTTATGTAAACTTATTGTGGCTAATATAAAAAAAGGAAATCACTTTTAGGGCACCACATGTTAATTTGGACACATGGACAAGAACCAAAGAAACCAGAAGAACCTATGAGGTAGGCAAGGACCTAGTCATGTACAATCGAGTCCATGGACAATGTGGGCTTAAAAGGCAAATTCTTTGAAGTACTATACGCCGTGATACATAAGTTTGTCGGTCGTGTAACTTAGGTGATACATTTTTTCATGTCCAGCTAGCCTTTGCTCAAACATTTCAGTATTTATCTGTGGTCTAGTCATGTATTTTGAAAAAATGGGAATCTCATGGAGCTGTTCATTAGCTATAATATATGGAAATGTATTCTTATATAGATGCCTATGATTAAAACCATGGTTCCATTTTTTTTATGAGGGACGTTTCGATCAATTATTGTATTGTAATTCTATAGTAAAAACTAGTACTAGAATGTGATAATTTCAATATTCTGATTCCCTTTTGATTTTAGATTTTTTTCTATATTTCTTTAACCTTTGCTGAGTACGTGAATCACATAATGTCTCATACTCCCACCCCGGCCACTGGCACAAGTTCTTTCATGTACATAATCTATACACAAATATATACCTATGCTTTCTTTTTGTATTTTTATAACTTTGTTTATATAATGAATGCAATATAACATCTAAAATTTTGGCTAAACACTAAAAATAATTTTCTCACTACTTAAGTGGAATATTATATAATATTTATTTTCTGACACTTTCTTTTTGTACAACGTCAACATATCATTGTTTTGACCTGGACCACCCATAATTCAGAATATACAGAATTAGGAAAATTGAAACATCATTTGTGAGTTCATCACGGACAGCACTTCCATATATACATTAATGTGCAATCTCTTTACATTAAACACAATATTTTCATACAGAATTGACGGTCAAAGTTTTAGTATCATAAATGACATTATCCTAACACGAGTAACAGAAAATACAGGTATATTTAGAGTGCCATCTCTCGCTTCACCAGGTGTGATACATTCCTGTATTATTTGCATTTGGCCCTGAAAGATGCAAGGATACAAATAAAAAGTGATTTATTCCGTCGCCTCTGATGGGATTGCATTTGGCCCAGCTACACATAGGGTCCATACCTATATATATTTCTGACCGGGCTGATACTAATTGATCGGATCCCTAGATTTGTGCTAAATCCATGCGATCGATTCGGGCGTCGCCGAAGGTAATACTGCGTCCGTCCCAAAATACAAGCATTTTTCGATTTCTGTGCATCATGATCGTTCGTCTTATTTAAAAAATTTATAAAAATATAAAAATGATTATAATATTTTTAAAATATATTCAATGATAAAACATGTCATAATAAAATAAATAATATTTTTATATTTTTTAATAAGACGAATGTTCAAACGTGAACAGAAAAAGTCAACGAATGCTTATATTTAGTGACGGAGGGAGTAGGAGACAAGATCCTAAATTCCACCCCAAATTTCAATGTGTAAAAAGAAGATTCCCATCACATCAAAATGTCGGCACATGCATGGGATACTAAATGTACATGAAATTAAAAACTAATTACATAGTTTTATTATACTTTACGAGACGAATATTTTAAGCCAATTAATCAATGTTTGGATAATTTTTTATAAATACAAACGAAATGCTACAGAGACGTATTTATGGCGAAGTGACATCTTTGGGTCAATTTTAACCCCCAAATTTGCATCTAAATAAGGTCTTGATGGAGGGATTAGGGTTTAGAGTATAGTATTAGGGTCCTGATGGGAAGGCCGGGAGACTGTGCAGGCAATGCGTGCCTGACACCACCCATTCCTTGCTGGACCAGCCGGCACCACTGTTTGGCGTTAAGCCGTTAAGCCAGAAGCATGGTGGCGGTTAGGGCAGTCCCAACCCTTCATGTAGGATGGTTTTCATAGCATTAATTAGGCTGCCATATAGGACGTTTTGTTTGTGTGGCACTGTATTAAATAAGAGAGAGAATTGGAAAGAGGAAGAAACTGGGTCTCATGCAAGACCCAGTGTCGACACGAGAACCTATGCATAGGACACTACCAAAGTTTGCATTGAGAGATGATAGTGTCTTCATGATAGAAAAAGTACAAGTATGATTGGTAGAGAGAAAAGATGATGAATTTATTAATGATCCATCCTAAGAAATAATGGATTGGAGAATGTAGTGTCTAAGGTGATGTCTTGCTGACATGACAGCATGAACACTATCCATAGATATGATGGGTTGGGACTGTCTTTGGTGAAGTGCCTTGGCGGCTGGTGGATTGGGGCAGCCGAGCCGACGTCGGGGAGCTCTATAAATGCCGAGGCGCACGGCCGGACTCCGGCCGCCTGGCTCCGCCTTTATTTATTGCCGGCCGCCGCCGCTGCATTGCATGCCGGCTCCGCGCGGTCTCAGGCTTTTTCGCCGTCCCTCCTCCTCGGCTGCCGAGACGAGAGAGCCTGCTTGCGCTGCGTGCCCTGCCCACGGGAAAGGCAAGGCGGCGATGCATGGAGACTACTACGGCCTGCCAACGCTGCGTGCCCATGCATGCATGGCATGGCATGGCATGGCATGGCCGGTGGCTGACACCGACCGGAAGCACAGTGTGAGTCCGTGGTTTGTAGCGCGAGATCAACGGGGAGACGGAGGGCAGTACTGTTCTGCTGCTGACTGGGTGTCCAAATAATGTTCAGAAACGAATCCGCCCGCATGCGGTAGAGAAGATGGGAGGTTTTTTTTTTAAATTCAGATCAGATGTCAACATACTACACGTTTGTGGAACACGTACGTACTGCCATTATTAGTTTTTTTTTACTATAGCATAAATGTATGTGCCACACGCATTTCATAGAAAATACGTCTACCGTACTGGTTACGAACTCGATGACTATATTAGAGGGTTTTTTTTACAAAATTACAACCGTGGGTTGATTTTTATTAATATTACTGAGTTTTCGTAACATTACGATGGTTTGATGGATGAAGCGAAAGTTTTGGATCTTTATAATATATATACTATCAAATATGCCCGCGCGACACGTGCGTGCTATCTTCGTTATACCGGCGATTACGACGCTGCTGTTTTGACGATGAGGGATCCTGGATTCATACTTTATAGGGCATGCCGCCTTTGGATCTTGTATATTTTGACGATAAGTAGTCCTGGGTTTAAACTTTTTCGTCAAGCGTAGTTTGACGAAAAAAAGGCCTGACATGTGGGGTCTAAAATGTAACCCATAGACTAGTGCTCAATTTCAAAAAAATAATTTACATAAGTAATAAGTATGGCTAGAAGCAGTAAAAACAAGGAACAAGAATAAATAAGATATAAATAACTCCCAACAAAGCACTATAAATTTTTAGAACTTTTATGATACATGTTGCATATTTTTTGAATTTAAATTGAATTAGTCATGATTTTTTAATATTAAACCATTTGTTAAATTTTTTAGAAAAATCGAAAATCACCTCTAAAACCACCCAAAGGTCTAAAGTTGCATGGTTTTGAAAATTGTATAGGGCCAATAATGTCTGGTTTTATAATAGAAGGTTGAAAATTAGAATTTTTTATAATTAGAGGTTGTAAAATAGACTTTTCTCTAAAAAAAATAATAACAGTCTTTCCATATCTGTGTCAGCGACATACTTTTTTTTACGAAGGGTGTCAACATAATACAAATCATTTTTAATTAAAAATATAAGTACTATCACATGATGTAAAGCGCTCCGTTGAAATTAATTAATTAATTTGAAGACAAATCCATTATATTGGTGGCCAAAGTAAAAATAAAAAAATAAAAAAAGATCTTATTTCATTATTGGAGGGACGAGGCAGTAGACGTAGACCAATAATGATTTGAATATATATGGTCTTCAGAGACAAACTGGCCACTTCCTTCGTCGTGCTGCTCGTGCACCGCGGCACTGCAAACAAACAAGGCATTGTTTAGTTTTCAAATTTGGGACTCCCAATTTGGGAGTACGAAATTCCATGTGTACTGTAGCATTTCGTTTGTATGTGTAAAAAATTATCCAAAAATTGATTAATTAGGCTCAAAATGTTCGTCTCGCAGAGTACAACAAAACTGTGTAATTAGTTTTTGATTTCATCTACATTTAGTACTCCATGCATGAATTGACATTTTGATGTGATGAGAATCTTCTTTTTGCATATTGAATTTGGGGTGCAAATTTTGGATCTATACAAGGCCTTGAGAAAAGATAATCCGTCGTATCGTTTGTCAATGCAAGAGCACATTTACTGCTAGATGGTGATGGACAGTTGTGTAGCCCAGATTATAGATTTAGATGTCATTTTGAACAGTTCATCACGATAATCTAAATCCTATAGAAAGGAAGTACTGTCTATCTTTTTTTCTTCATTGTGCACCGTGGCACTGCAAACAAAACTACATCTAAATCCTATAAAAAGAGAGTATTATCTACATATTTATAGTCACTATTTCATCTAAACAAGTCTTTAGTTGTGTTTTGTTCCTGATGCAGTCTAGAAGAACAGTAGCTAGCGCACAGAGAGAGATTAATTATTTTTTGAGTGAAACAGAGAGAGATTAATTAATTGAAAGTAGTTAAGTAGCCGTCCGGACGTACCGTACCAATAGCCCGATAGACGGATCCCATTGAATTCCTCAGTCCCTCTCCGGCCTTGGCCCATCATGAAGCACCACGGGCGGGCGGGCAGCCGGCCGCGCCTCTCGCGGCTCATGCACCGTGTCGCGTCGCGTCGCGTCTTGTACGTCTGGAACCGGTGGAGGACCAGTTCGTGCAGGCACCGACGCCACGAGCTATATATTATCGATCCGACACAGGACTGTGTGTGTACGAACAATGGTAACAGAGAATACATGGGCATTTATGTAACCCCAAATAAAACTGAACGTATATCAGCCCTTGTTTAGTTCCTAAATTTGGGGTGGAATTTAGCCCCTTGTAGTGCGTGCGTCACTGTAACATTTCGTTTGTATGTGTGAAAAATTGTCCAAAAATTGATTAATTAGGCTCAAAATGTTCGTCTCGTAGAGTACAACAAAATCGTGCAATTAGTTTTTGATTTCATTTAAATTTAGTACTCCATGCATGCTATGATATTTTGATGTGATGGGAATCTTTTTTGCATAGTGAACTTTGAGGATAAAATTTGGGATCTAAACAAGACCTCAGTTGGTGTAACTATCAAACCTGAGTGCTGAGTTTGGATTTTTGATTCAGTATAGGTACTCGTATTTCTTTTATTTATTTTAAGAAATAACTGGTGTTATTCTTTTGTGATAGATGACGTTTTCATCGATAACGAGTTATCTATAATTTTGTTTATTTTAAGATCGGATTTGCTAGACTAATCTCTCGGAGGTGAGTGCTCCTACTGACATTTCACAGAGAAAAAATGCATTTGTGCAACATCTCAGACCAAGATTTGTTCGTGTGATGATCATGCATTATTCTGAATAATCTTTGTTTAGCTTCCATGCTTCGAGTTAATTTTAATTGCAAATGATAACATTACTTAATTTATATATTATCCCACGTAGGTATTAAGCCATCCATAACGATGCTTATTTGTTGAGCATTACCACCATGTCTACTCCTCATATTATATGATAATATATGCGCCAATTAACAACACGTGGCATCTGATTCCGGTCAAGATCTACCAACCACGTACATTTGGTTGCATTTGGCTCGATTACATATATAGTCCATAATATAATTATATATGATTTTTATGTACCATGTAATCAAAGAGACGGAACCTAAAAAATGAAACAATTATACAACGAGAAATCAATGCCAAATTTGCTGCATCTTGTACCCAAACAAAAAAATGATGCGCTTTGAGCTTCGGGGATGCTTCTTCTTGCATTGCCTTAGCTTGTAGGGAAATGACGTCGCATTTCCATGATTGAGCCTCGTATCCCGCCCCCACGTGGTAAGTACGCTGCATAGACAAATCAACCTCTCGACACAATTAAAACAAAAAAATGTTTATGCCAGAAATCAACTTCCCATGATGCTCTTTCTTTCTGGTATAAAAAAAGAATCACGGTCGCTTTCATGGGCGGACCCAAGGCCCGGCGAGCCTGGGCAATCCTTGCTGAGCGCGCCAGTGGAGATATTGTTTGCGGCGTGATAATTTCAGTTTCGAATCGAGAAATTGCCTGGTATTTGTGGCCTGTGCGGGTGCATCGAGAGAGGGAGTGCTAGCTGCAGCCGGTGCCCAGCGACTAGACATGTTTGAGCGCATGCGCAAGCTAGTGCGGCATTTTGCCACCGGCGTCCGTAGCATCTTGATCTCAAACGAATTGATCTCTTGACTGTAGATAGAAAGAGCACTAGGTTAGCGAGACTTGCAAGTGAATATCTGATTCTTCTCTTAATTTTTAGTGAATAATTATATTGGATTGATAGATCATTGGAACTCATCTTCATCTTGCCTTACTAGCTTATCCATGGTTCATTCAGGAATGAGGCGTTTTCTTTTACATAAAGAATCCACCTAGTGAAGCTGGTACACAATTTAAAAAAACTAAAAATAAAATTAAGCTATAAGAAGTACTAGATAAATCAGAGATATATGTTTGCTTACGTTAGTAGTCAACATACTTGTGTGAACTTATTATTGGTTGCTATATTCGTCCAGGCTCTAGAAAATCCTGGGTCCGCCACTGGTCGCTTCGGTGTGTACATTCATGTTCTGTCCACAACGTTTCCGTAAATTATAGTTGCGAAATGTAATAAATTATACCAGACTGTGACGGTAGGTATCTTTCAAGACAAATATGCACACAACTGTTATACTATCTATGTTCTAAATTATAGGTCATTTGACTTTTTTAACACAAGTTTGACCGATCGTTTTATTCAAAAAATTTATGTAAATATAGTCAAATTTAATTTATTTTTGAATAATGTTTATTAATAAAGCAAGGCACCATAAAGATATGATAATTTGTATAAAATTTTGAATAAGACGAACGGTCAAACTTGTGGTAAAAAAATCAAACGACCTGTAATTTGGAACAGAGAGAGTATTTTCTACATAATCAACTTTTAAAATTCGACGAGTCTTTTGTCCAAAACATCGAGTAGGAGTATGTGCGAGTGTGCGGCGCAGGGGAAGAAACATGCCTGCGTAAAATGAGATGGCAGAATAGGGTAGTGAGTACATGGAGCTATCATGTACTAATTCAGTTCTCTGTTTAGTTCGGAGTAGCACTCTTCACTCGCTAGCTTATCATTCTTTTTTACCTTTGATACACGACACGCCATGATTTCTGTTCTAGAAAGCATCATATTGCTTAACAGAGTTAAGAATCATATTCAATGGGGATATGATCAAAGGGGGTGTAACAGTGGCAGTGACACGTGGCAGGGTTGTCAATATTGATGGGATTTTGTAGAGCTTGTGGACGTCAACAAGAAGTGGTACGAGTGGTTAAAATTGGGCTTATTTGTGTCGGGTCTGGGCTATTTGTTAGTTGAAATTGGGCCTGGGCTATTTGTTAGTTGAAATTGAGCTTGTTGGCTATATAGCTAATATATGACTCCCTCCGTCCACTGAAGATTGCACTTCCACATATTTTAAGGTAAATTAGTTTTCAAATAAATTAGTGCAAGTGTCAAATGACTATAGTACCCTTTAATAATTGAAGGATTACATTAATTAGAGTTGGTTGTCTTACCAGTTTTGGTGGCTAGCGTCTCGTTTTCAGGAGCAAAATGCTAGTTAATGATGCTGATGAAAGGGTATTAAACTATTTTTTGACGCCTTGTTTTTCGAGCATTAATGGTAACTTGGGCTTCACAAGTGGTCTAAATGCTAGGAGAGCACTCTTTTATGAGATTTTTTGGATCTTAGAAGTGCAATCTTCATAGGACGGAGGGAGTAGTAATGTATTGTGTGTTGTTGATTGTTCGTTGGCCCGCATCTGATGTAGTCCATGTAGCAAATATTTATGTTTTTTACATATATATACATTTAAATATAACGAAATGAGACAAAAAGTTATAATTTATTTCTAAGTGAGTACTTAAATTTTAATTTTTCTATAGGTTCAGTATAATTTTGGAGTAGCAGCGTCCTTTCTTCTAACATAATAAAATGATATATTAAAAAAACATAACTCTTCACCTCCTTAAAAGAATCAAAGATATACTCCCTCCATCCTAGAAATAATATAGTTCTCGCTTTTCAAGAAGGTAATTTATTTTCATGTTTGACCCAATTTATGTAAAAAGTTAATAATATTTATATATTTGAATATATTTAGTATAAAAATATTGCAGGATAATATTTATTTTATATCATAAATGTCAATAAATATTTTATATAAATTTAGTCAAATATGATATTGTTTGTGAGAGTTGTAGTTTTTTGTTTTTGTTTACCGAGGGAGAAATAATATAATAACTGTTACTGCCATGAAAATGTTCCATGAGATGATTGAAAATGGAATAACAGTAAACATTCGCACATATAATATTATTCTTAATGGACTTTTTGAAAATAATTTCTTTAACAAAGGAACGACACTTTTCCAGAGATCGTGTGCTATGAACATGAAGTTTAATATTGTAGCTCCGAATATTATGATTGCGGCAATTAATGTGTTTGAAGCAAGGAGAATAGAAGAAGCCAAGAGTTTGTTTGCTTCAATTTCTGGCAAAATGCTGGTTTCTTTTTTTGCTTCAACCTTATGTTGAAAAATCTTACGAACGAAGGTTGTTAAATTCTGTGGTCAAGTGGTTATTGACAGAAGGAGAAATATTCAAGGCTGGAACTTATCTATCTAAAATCGATGAGAAGGATTTCTTACTCGAAGCTTCAACCATTTCATTGCTCTCATCTCTCTTCTCAGGTGAAGGAAAATACCCACGGAAAAGTGCTCCCTGCCAAATATCGGTTTATTGGAAAATCCAGCTGCATTTGATCATATACCAATCTGAACAAAAACTGTGGTTTCTCTCTGCTGTTGAGAAGTAATATTATGTTCACTAATGAAGCTTCAGCTAGTTATGTTGCAGAGATAAAATTCTGAATGTTGCAGGTGTGACCAATTATGTAAGATGTCACACATAAGCTGTGTTTGGATCCGTAAAAAGGGGTGAAAAAATCACGTCGGACACTGTAGCACTTTTCATTTGTATGTGGTAATTGTTGTCCTATCATAACCTAACTAGGCTCAAAAGATTCGTTTCGTCGTGTACATCAAAACTATGCAATTAATTTTTTTTTATTTACTTACATTTAATGCTCTATACATACGTTATTTGCTATATTTAATGTTTCGATGTGATGAAAAGTTTAAAAAGTTGGGAGGAACTAAACACAACCATAGTAGCAGCCAAATTGAATGCAGAACATTCTATGAGAATTTATGCTCCGCTAATTCTACCCCAAGATAATAGTCGACGGGTTTTAGTTCCATCCACCTAATGTAACAGAGGATGTCAGGTATGTGCATATGAATAATCAGGAGAGATCAGAGCGGTATGTTCGCTTGGCTTATCAGCAGTCAGCCACCAATATTTTTCTCTCTGCACAAACCAGCACCAGCCACCCGTCACCAGCCAACCAGCATTATTTTTCTCTCAGCACAAACCAGCACAAGCCACTCGCCACCAGAGGAAGGCGAGTTGGTAGTTCATCTGTTGAAGTTGGGCTACAATGCTTCATGGGCCGGAGTGGGTCAGGTGCCTGCATGCATAGAAAGGCCGAAGCCTATGTAATAGCTAGACTTCTATATAACTTGAGTGCGAGAGAGATGAGGGAGGGATAATGTACGAACTAATCGTCTTCTTCTTCAACTGAATTCCCCTCTGCTCCTCTGCCAGATCCCCAGTTTCTGCTCGTGATCCCTTCTTCAATTCTTCTCTTCGATCCCCACTGCCCTGCTGCTAACAGGGTAGCAAATCATGCCCAAACAAATGGTTCTCTGCTCTTGCTGATCATCAAAGGTTGTGTCTGCGGGTCAACACTAAAACGCCATCGACAAACATGAATCTAAGTTAAAAGTGTATGCTTGATGCACTGGCACTTGGTTAGCTGAAAGATCAGGATAGCCTGAGGTGCCTATTGTTGAATTGGAAGTTTGGTCACATGCTGAATATGAGCAGTTGCCACTTCCTAGAGATATGAATTGATTGGTCTAAAAAGGTGATATGAATGGATGGAAATATGAAGAATTGAACCACGTTGCTACTCAGTGGAAATTTAGTTCCATGCACTATGGTTCTTATTACTTATTGTGAATTTGTGATGTTAACTTACAGGGTTATTAGACATTTTTTTTGTAATACTCTAAGAGCTGCTAGCTAGAGTTATCCACTGCAGCTCCAAGACCTCTCATGTAAGTAGCAGTTACCATTATTTGCCTTGTTTACATGATATGCTTCTTCAGGATAAGTAATACTCCTACCAATCAGGATGAGTAGGTGCAGTTATTGTCCCATGATTGAGCAGTGATGTACTGCTGTAAGCATAATCATATGACAAGTCTTGATGTCTTCAGATGAAAACATTAAGGTTGCCCTGAAATGTGGTGAAGTTAAACAAATCACCTTGCTCACTAAATATTTCATCGCTATTGGATTTTTCACAGCAAGTTTTTGGGAAAAGAATACTTGTCAACAAAGTACTGTTTTATTACACCTCTTTACTAAAGCCAATGCTATTTTTTTTCTGTGAGTTGTATATAGAAGTTAGTCAGGTTTAGTGATGTGCAATCACTCTAACATATTTATTGGTTGCTGTGATCCCAACATTGTTCTTTTGAGAAATTCATTGCCACTGTGCTTCATTATTCATTTATTCACTCTCAACTGAAGACAATAATGGGCAAGGTAGTAAAAGACTAATTTTACTAAAATCTTGTCTGCATTTATACTTTAGATATTTGTTTCTATTCCTAGAATTATGGGAAAAAAAGTTATCATTGGTTTTTAGTTCATCCAATACTTTCTTCTCAACTTCTCTAGCAGCAGTTTATAATAAACAAGTCAATGATGGAATGGAGTAAGCCAGTCACACGCTCAACCAGACAAAATATGACAATCAATAAACCAGCTCATGTTATTTGATAAATACAGTATGTCACATGACTATGTGTTTCCATAGAGATGTCTGAAATGAATAATCTTTTGTTGTCTTGCTGGCACTGCAGATTTTTGCAAATTTGAGTTGTTGACTTGGAGCCCACAAAGACAATATGATCCTACAGTGTGGGGGTGATGATACGAGAGTCTGAAACTCTATCCCAGTGTCCTTGCAATGTATCAGATACTCGCTGGAACTGGCCACAGTTGATAAGTTATATCTGAAATTAGATCCCCACTGCTTAATCCATGAGCAAGCAAGAGACAACCTAGTGAACTGAAACATCTTAGTAGCTAGAGAAAAGGAAAGGAAATGTGATTCCCTTAGTAGTGGCGAGTGAAATGGGAGCAGCCTAAAGTGTGAAAATGGGGTTGTGGGAGAGCAATACAAGCATTGTGCTGCTACGCAAAGCAGTTGAGTGCCACATCCTAGATGGCTAAAGTCCAGTAGCATGGAGCATGTGGAATCCCGTGTGAATCAGGAAGGACCACCTTGCAAGATTATGCTGCTGAGTTGAATGTCACAAGGTACATTGCCCTCGCAATGGAGGCAATTCCTGATCCTTTTATTTTGGTGATTTTGTGTTGAAATCACAAAATGCCAATTAAATGTTAGTTTTATTCATGTTGTAGGATGTTGACCAGGTTGCTAGAAACTCGTTGCATTTTTATGGATAATGGGATAAGAAACTGGGAAGGTTTACACTCTACATGCATAATGAATACCATTGCTGCCAGCTGCCACCAATTGATGTGTGCAGAAGTCAGATGCTAAGAAGTTTAACGGCAGACGTGCTTGTAGTGCGGTGGTAGAGCAGCCGATTGTGGCGCTCCCCACCAGGGTTCGAACCCTGGTTCTGCGGGTTGTGTGCCCACCTTCCTGGTTTGTAACAGTGCAGATGAGTCCGCGGCCGCCAACAAAGCGAGTGCGCGTGAGGAGCTTGCTTTACAGGGTTCAGTAGGCCCCTATCTTAAAGCAAAAGTCTAAGGGGACGTCTCTCCCCTTGATCGAGTCTTTTTATAAGAAGTTTAACGGAAGACTACGGTGGTTTAAACTGAATACATATCTTCCATACCAGGTAATTACTGATTTTCAAAAAGCAGTTATTTATTTGAAAGAACTCCAATATTCACAGAAAAGAATAGGAATGCAAAGCCATATAGTCCCTTTAGACATGACTGTTGGTCCTTTCGTTCTAACTTATGCAGAATCTTCCGTTCATTATATATTGGATAATAAAGTTGTAGTTTGGTTCTTAATAGAAGTCAAGAATGCGCGGGGAAATAATATTTTATATTTAGAAAATATTCAACCCGTTCGGCTGGCTTTTCAGCAGCCAACCGACAGTATTATTCTCTGTACACATACCAGCATCAGCCAGCCAGCGGTATTTTTCTCTCAGCACAAACCAGCACCAGCCACCAGCCACCAGCCAGCCGAGCAGGTCAAATTGCCTTTGTTGCAATTTTAGATAATCACTTCCAGTACTAGAATTATTGAATGGAAAAGGATAACACGAGCGATACATATGTTTGTCAGCTCAATGATGCAAAAGATGGCAACCAATCACACCAGCTCAAATTATGTGGTAAAGATAGAGCATGATTGATATCAGGTCCTATACTCATATTTATCTTAATAGACTCTCAAATGAATAACCTGAGTTGTGATCAAGGTTTCAAATTCTAGTAAAGAATCTTTTCTGTCGCGACCGATAAATAAGGAATATCGGGAATGTCAGAGCTAAATATTTTTTCTAAAAGTTATTTTTACATGATTTATGGTCTCTAAACTATTATACATCATGATTATGTATATAACAACAAAGAAATATGACAATATATTATATGTTTAACAAGGTACGTAGTTTTTCAGTGGATAAAATTTCGGTCTAAGAAAAATTTCAGACCCTACCGATAAACAAGAAATTTCAAGAATTCTGGTGAAATTTTACCAAAAATATAAAGCATGGTTGTGATGCTTGTACTTTGTATATTTTTCAAGTTTATTAGTGGTTGCATTGCAAAACGAATGCACACGCCACCTAATTTGCATTCTTTCATGTATCGCTGCCATTGATGGCCAACTTTACAGATTCCCAACTAACTGGTGATTTTTGAATGGATTATTACAAGTTCTTTTAAGAATTATGAGGAATTGGCCGTGGTCAGAGCGCTTGCAAATTTGGTTGGTGTTGAAAAGAATAAAATATTTTGGCCGAGGAAGCTGTTAGAAACCGAGAAAGTGGATTGTACGATGATGACGAAATATAGGAGGTTAGTCTCTTATGCGATGAGTTCTACCTTTTGGACTCCGATGCTAGGGCCCCCGAGAATGGCCAAGCCTGGCCCAATGTTGGAAAGCACACAAGCTAGTTTGGTTCCAATTTTTGGCCAAGACATTGTCGCCATGGTGTCATGCGCAAGCTGACTGAGGTACACACAAGTATCCTCTCCCTACTTTGGACATGGAGTCAGATGCTGCTTCAGAGGATGCTATACTTGTCGGTACCATTTTGAGGTACGTGGAAACCTATCCAACTGCATGATGTGCCTTTTGGTTGTAAAGCCTTCCAGTGCGGTAGCTACGTTGGAGAGCTTGCTTCAACCTCAAACGAGATCAACCTGCTGACCATAGAGGAAACACTGGATGAGTTCACACGTTCAGTCTCCTGCTAAACAAGGAAACACTAGAGGAGGGAAGTTCATCACATTCTCCTGGCTGCTCATGGCCCACCGCCTACTATGGGGTTGGGAATTCTCAAGTTACTAGAATGATCCGGATTACCAATGATGTTACCACTGGAAATTCAGACGTGATGGAGGTGTACTCGTACTCATTGTATGTTCCTGTGCCAAATCATCAACCTTCATCCCAGTTCAGAGCATGTGCTTCGCCGGGATATCGAAAGGTCTTTCACAGATTCACTTCCACTAAAGAATTCAGAAATAGCTCTTATTACTTGATAACATAAGGTTATTATGACTTGTAAATAATCGACATGTTGCACCACTAGGTAGGAAGAGGCGCAGACCTTGAAATTAACGAATAAAAAGTTTAGAACAGCCTCAAAATGATGTCTAGGTTCGCAACAGAGAGATGTCTGTTCTGAACTGTTGAATGTATATGATCAGTCTATTGGGAATTTGGGAGAGCTTATTTAATCGTGACTTGAACTCAAGGTTCAATTTTGTGCTGTGAACTGAAAACCATAGTTCCTGCTGGTGCTGGAGGTATGGATTCACTGGTCAAAGAGCACTAACCCAAGGACATCAGGAAATCAAACCGCAAGAGAATATTGTCATTTTCCTGACTGAAAAATATTTTTGCATCCCAGGCATGATTATACATTTATACCCCCGATTTTAGCATCGGCAGAGTATTGCATCCATCACCACTTCTATCACAATTCCTCAGATTCAAGCGGTGGCCAATGTTTTCGTTCTAGATTTTACCAAGTAAAAATATGAAACGGATTTTGTTACTAATTATTGTCATCGTTGCTATATGTGTTGTAAAGGGGCGAACTGGAAGAAAAGAACACGAGTCACGTTACACTGTTTGCCAGTAATGCACATCAGTAGAAAAGAAAACGTGTCTGATTTTGGAAAATAAAATCCAATAATCATAACATGATATATATATATATATATAGTTTATTTCTTAAAACGAGGTTACAAATTCCAGTAACAACTATTAGCTTGATGAGCTCACACGTATATCATATATTATAACGGAAGAGCAGAAACAACAACAGACGCATGCTAACGATGTAGCAGCCTGCTGCTTATTGACAAGACGTAGAATTCAGCTGCACATACAAATGAGCAAGAAAGCTCAGGTATGTCTATCTTACTGCCATATAGTACGATGGTTCAACCATTTCTCATGGGTAGATCTCAATTACTGAGTAAGGGCCCAGTACTGGCATGATTTTGTAATCGTCGCTGAATCCAGCATCAGAAAAGATCTTTTTCCACTCATTTACGTGTCGTTCCACTCCATTGATATACATCATGAACATGTTCTGTAAGTCTCCCATCTCTCCGATCTTGCGATCTCCCTGCGCAGATCCTCTCACCATATCTATGATTATCACCTTTCCTCCAGCATTTCTAGCAGGAATGGCTTGCTTGCACACTTTAAGTATCTTGACACAATCTTCATGGCGCCAATCGTGTAAAATGTTCTGGAACAGATATAGAAAAATGTTTTAAAGGAAAAGAAAAAAGCAGACAAAATGTTATCCTTACACAAATGATCCTCATTCTTTATTTCCACCCTCTGTCCCAGATTAAATACAACAAAGAACTACTTTTTTCAGTTAAAAAGAGTGCTTTTTTACCTGAAAAATAATACATATTGATTTTTTCAAAAGATGCTATTATATATGTAATTTCATTACACTTTAATTTATAGATTTAGTGAAATGGGTATCAATTCTACTATATTGGACTCGTGCGCTCTTATGATGATAGCGGAGACGACATGCATGCTTTGTTGTACCTACTACTAACTATGTGTTCAATTAGTGTGAGTGTGTGGCAAGTACACGAAAACGACATGATATCTTTACCTTGAGTAAGACAGCATCCGCATGTGGAATTGACTCAAACATGTCACCGGCGACAAAACGCAAGTTGCCATCGCTGGCGGTGGCCTGGCTGACCACATGAGGAAGGTCCAGCACGGTGCAGTTAATGCGTGGGAACGCCCTCGCGATGACCAGCGCCGCTGCGCCATGGCCGCCGCCAACGTCGACCAGCGAGCTCAGCCCGCGGAAGATGCGGCCCTTGTCCAAGATAATCACCTCCAGGAAGAGCTGGCTATCGGCCGCCATGGAGGCGTTCAGCACGCCGTTGAACGCAGCGTCCTTGCTCGCCGTGTCCCACTGGGAGCAGCCGTGCGCCAGCTCGAAGAGGGACCCGGCGGCGCCGCCGGCCGCCGGATCCTGCCTGAACCAGTCGGACATGCGGAAGAAGGAGGATACGACGAGAGGGTTCACCAAGAACGGCACCATAGGGGACAGGTTGCACCGACCCACGAGGAAGCGGCACGTCGTGGTTAGCCCGTACACGGCGTCGCCGCCGCCTCCGTCCTTTGCGGCGGTGGCGGTGAAGATGCCCGAGGTTCTGAGCAGCTCCATCATGCGTTTTAGGTCAGGGACCTTTGCTGCGTGTGTCTCGGTGTCGGCCGCGATGTCGGCGAGCGTGGCGGCGCCGCCACGGCGGTGGATGGCGTCGGGGATGCCGAGATCCACGGCGCACTTGAGCGCCATGGACTTGACGTAACCCAGCAGGTGGTTCTGGAGCTCGGAGAGAGCTACGAGCAGGTCCTGCGGGCTCACCTCGGCCAAGAGTCTAAGCGTCATGGTTCACGAGTGTACTTAATTCAGTACTTCACCGCAAGTTGAAGACTCTTGCAGTTCAAGTCCTTTTATAGAGGATGGAATGGAATGACTGAAACATACATTATTTGTGTAAAACACACACACACACACAATCTATCTTGCCATCAAGATGCCGTACGAATTTATATAATCTAAGAAAATCTGAGGGCAAAGGAAAATTTATATTTATAATTTTGAGATGCCAGTAGAAAATTTATATTTATAATTTTGAAAGAAAAGTTACATTACAATGTTTCCCTGAAACTATCTACTCGATCGATCATTTGCCGTACAAACTTTTTTTTTGCGTGATGGGTAACCATTGTAAACTCATATACTTGAAACCATTTTCAAATCCCTGCAAAGTTGCTGCTCTTGAATTGAAAACGAAGTTATTTCATGTGATCCAGATGGTCCACACTACCAGAGACACTAGTAGAGAAATAACTTTTTATCTATACCTCCTGTTGCCCCGGTTACATTTTGACCCGAGACAAATAACCTTTTAGTCCCGATTCATATTTCTTCTAGGTCCCGGAGGACATTTAGTGCTGGTCGGAAACACCAACCGGGACTAAGGTGCCGAGACTCCCGGTTGGTGTTCCCACCCGGGACTAAAAGTTCTCTATGGGATAATTTAAAAGGAAGACACCCTCCTATATATCATATGTGCCCTATAGGTGAGATGATAGGGGAGGCTACGCGTGAGGCAGAGGTCCTGGGTTCCAATCACATGCACTTGTGACTTGCGAATTGCGACGGACGCGCGTGCGGTGGCCTCCACTAGGTTCAACGTTATTTATTTATTTTTTGGAAACCTTTAGTCCCGGTCCGTGTTAGCGACCGGGAATAAAGGTACCTTTTAGTCCGGGTTGCAGCTCCCGGGACTAAAAGCCTTTGAGGCCCGGGACTAATGGCGACTTCTCTACTAGTAAGAAACCATGCATCATCAGCCCGACACATATGCCACGGCACCCTAAAGGTCCAACGGCTAGGAGCCCAGTAGGCTGCGCGTGGGGCAAGTCGGAGGTCTTTAGCACCGGTTGGTGGGTAGACCCGGTGCTACATGTCTTTTAGCACCGGTTGGTAATACGAATTCGGTGCTAAATGTGAGATGAAAAAGAGGGTACGCGCGAGCTAAGAGGTCCCGAGTTTAAATTTTTTTAGCGAGTGTCCACCTTTAGCACCGGCTATTTGATCCGGTGCTAAAGGGTGCCTGGTGCTAAAGAGGGGTTCCCAACAGGTGCTAAAGGACATTTTTCTAGCAGTGCCAGCTCATCAAGATGATGATCTCCATAAAAAAAGGCACCTGCAGGTTAGCCCTGAACATCTCTAGAACCTGCAAGGGATCCTGGTGTGCTTGACTGTTTAGTTGCAGAAGAGCCCAACAGTCCGAAGAAAATCTGCAATTGCAGGAGCAAGTGTTCCAAATATTCCTCTACGCCTGTATCACAAAACACAGTTGTAATCCTGCATATCCGTGTTTCTTCTTCTTAATAAACCTCTAGTGCTCAAAAAAAATATTGTATACTTTAGCTGGCAAGATGATCTCCAAAGCCAATTATATGCTTGATCACTTGTAGTAGCCAGTTACCCATAGATATGTCAAGATTCTCATTGAATGCCGGGGTATCACTATCAGAGATTCTGGCTTGTAGGATTATATATTGAAGATATGCTTCATCTGACAAAGGGAGGTGGCATAGCATGTTCAATTGGTTTATCAGAATAGCTTTCTGCAGGGTGAGCTTCTTCTTTTTGCGCAAAAGAATAAGGTTCAGGAAACTCCAATTTGGCATGGCTCCATTCCACATGCCATCCCACATATATGGAGTACAATATTATCCTAAACGCTAAATGCTAAACATTGGTAACCTTTCGCTTAGCTCTTTATGGCTAAACATCCATTGAAACTGGTTGAGTGGCCATTAAACAGACTAATATAAGAATGATTAAACGGACATGGGGACATGGCTAGCCACCATGTAGCGTGTAGATGGCCTGTGTAAACGGGTTAAACAGAGCCAGAATTGAGAATGCTCGAAGCAATACCTTTACATAGATCAAGTAACTTGAGTAGATTCCACCAACAGAATGACCCTTTCTTGGTTGGACTTGGCAATATACCATCAGGATAGTAGTTATACTGTCGATCTGGTTAACCCAAGGGAGGCTATCTTCATTGCAAAAAATTGTGTAGATTTTTGAGAAACAATGCATCATTCTACACTCTTAGATATAGGACACCAAGACCCCTTCTAATTTAGGCAAACAAACCATCTTCCATTCTGTTTTTGGTGGTGTTTTGGCATTGACATCGGAATCACTGTTTACAGCCAAAATTGGCACAAGGTTTGGCCAACCGGTCTGACCGGTTTGGCTAACCGGTCAGACCAGTTTGGAAAATTGTAATTTGAGTAGGTTTAGTTTTTTTGATTTAATTTCTTTTTTTAACCGACTCGTGATGGGTAAGACTTCCCCGGCCTATAAATATAAAGCCTAAGGCCGATTGAGGGTATTCCGAATTGAATCAATACACTTACCCTTTACTTTTGTCTCTCAAACCTAAAGAGCACTTCAAGGCATAGTTCTTGAAGGGCTTCAAGAAGGATCATGGTGGTTTCGTCAAAGGGGTCAAATTCGTCATGCTATCTGTCAAGCTGACTAATAATCAGATTGAGTAGTTTCCCAAGGTAATCAACGACCCCTCTGAGCTAATCAAGCAATTATGACTTATGATGGATGAAAATATATCTGTTGCACAATTAACTGCTTGTGATATCGCTGCTTCTATATCTGATGAAGTGGATACGTTGAAAAAGAATAAAAGCATTGTAGATTATTCTTTTCCATCTGATAACTTGAAGTCTAGTTCATCAGGCGTGCCAGGGACTACATTAGATCCATCTTTAGGCATGCCGCCGAATTTCTTTCCAGGACAGACTCCTCACCAATTATCGGTTATCGAACCGGTCAGCCCGGTCTCACGACCGGTCACACTGGTTCTGTGGTGGTTGGTCTGTCTTCTCCAACGCCGGTCTCACCGACGCCTAGTTCGGCTGCCCCTGGCCGAACTAATGAGCTGGTGACTTTTACACCCCCTCGTACTACAGTAGCGGGAGGTGCGCCTCAGGGATCCGGCGTTCATTATGGACGGATTCAAACGTTACGCCAACAATGATGCCCATTAACCCTAATGTGTTTTGTTTTGCATCTACAGTACAAAATTTGATAAGTGGGAATTACCAAGACAATTTCTCTAACTTTAAAGAGTATCCGGCTAACACAATAAAAAAACAAGCTTGTGATAGATATGGGTAGTTCACGTTTGTATCAAAAACCATATTCTCATGAATTTGATCTTGTTTCTTATCCTGCTTGTTGGCGTGTTCCTGAGTTCACTAAGTTTAATGGTGATGATACTCATACAACTTGGCAACATGTGAGTCAATACATTTTACAGTTGGGAAAAGCAGGTTTTTATGAGGCTTTACATGTCTGTTTATTCTAATTGTCTCTAACTGGGACTGCTTTTTCTTGGTTTTCCTCACTAGCTCTAAATTCTATCCAAACGTGGAATCAGTTAGAGTGTAGATTTCACGATCATTTCTTTAGTGGGGAGAATGAGGCTAAATTGACAGATTTAATATCAGTTAGCCGAGGTTGTGATGAATCGTACTCTGATTATTTCAGGAAATTTTAAAATATTAAAAACCGATGTTTTAATTTGATGGTTTCTGAAAAGGATTTGGCGAATTTGGCTTTTGCGGGTTTGTGGTCTTATTTGAAGGAAAAATTGGAAGGTTTTGATTTTCTTTCTGTTAATCATTTACAAATGAAAGCCATGGGTTTAGAATTTAAATTGAAAAATACAATGGATACCGTTAAGACTCGTTGGTCCAACATACATGTTATTGATCATGATTCTGACAGTTCGGACAGTGAGGATAAAGAGGTATATGCCACTGAGTTTGTTTGGCCATCAAAGGCTAAACCGTGTTCTTGTCCTTCACTCAAGCCGACCCAGAAAAATCGATGAGATGAAGTGAAATTTACTTTTGATGTTGCCAAATGTGATCGTGATATTGATGCATTGCTTAAGAATGGTAACATTAGATTGTCTCATGCTATACCACCAGCGGACGATATGAAGCCCATGGAGATGGATTTAAGGGAGGTGAAAGCTGATGGAGTTGTACAAATCGGCATTGTCAAGGTGGTTGTACAAGATGTAGGCAAAGGGCCGATGGTTTTTGGCGAGTTGGCCAGTTCCTCAGTTCAAATGTTTTCTTGGCTAATAATCTTGAGGCCAGTAGTAGCAGTGCAACAAGCAAGCACTATCGGCCCAGGTGGTGTCCTCCGAGTTTGACCCATACACAAAAAAGAAAATTGCAGCACCGACGCAACAAAGAGAAAAGGGAGAATGAAGCAGAAAAACTGAGGGACGAGGAGTTTAACTGATACAGACTCAAGTCCCTCAAGGTAAAATGTAGTATATTAAGTCAGTCGACCAGTCAGCAGCAGAGCTGGTTAGACCAATTTCACCAACCAGTCAAATCGGTCATAATGGTCAGACCGCCTAAAGAAACCGGTCAGACCGGTCGAGCCCAACACAGAGCAGCTAACCGAATTGGTAGTGCCCGATTCGGTTCTTGGTGATAATGAGGCTCCACTAGCTCCTTAAACACTAGAAGATGAGGAATTAGTGGATTACGACGCATCCCCGGAACATAGTTACATGGAAATCAATATTGTACATCTATCTTTGGATTACTTTGTGGTGTTGGAGGAAGAGATCTTCAGTTTGGGCCTCGTGATGCTGTATTACAGAAGCCCGTGGAGTTGGATGATCATTTGAAAGCTTTATACATGAGGGGACATATCAATGGGAAGTCGATTTCATGAATGCTAGCAGATGGCGGGCCTATTGTAAACCTTATGCCCTACACCCTCTTTAAGAATCTTGGCGGGAAGGGTGAAGAATTGATCAAGACAAACATGAGGGTTAGTTACGTGGGAGGAGGTGATCCTACCGGTGCGAAGGGGGTTGCTTCCATGGAGTTGACTGTTGGAAGCAAGATGCTCGCTACAACTTTCTTCATTTTGGAAGTGCAAGGTAACTTTAGTTTAATTCTTGGACGCGATTGTATTCATGCAAATCAATGTGTGCCATCTACCTTGCATCAATTTCTTATTCAGTGGATCAGCGATGAAGTTGAAGTAGTATATGGTGACACTTCATTTTTTATGGCAACGGCCGATTCTAGTTCTACTAGTGCAAATGACAATATTAAATGCTTGTCGGGCTTGGATCTATCCTATTATGAGTTGATCAATTGCACCAAAAATGGTTTTGTTCATGCTACACTAAAGCCGTTGGAGAATCAGCTAAATCATTTGCTATGATTAATGGGTCAGGCAAGTGATCCAGGCACAATTAGTCAGACCGGATGTACTAACGGGCCTGACTGGTTTTCCTGAAATGTGACCGGTCAGATCAGATTGGATGACCGAATAGACCGGTTTGCTTTAGGCCGGTCAGGATCAGAATGGCTCCAGCAGCGGATTGATCACTGTCGGGCACATACAAATGATATGTGTGAGGCCATTGATGATCTTGATGACATGGATAAGCTGGGCCAATGTTTTATGTCAGTGGATCCTTTAGAAAAAAGTAGAGATTGGTAATGGTACTATTCCTAGGCTGACTTCTATAAACAAGAATTTATCGGCTGAATATATAAGCCAATTTAGTTACTCTATTAAAAGAATATGTAGATTGCTTTGCTGGGGAGTATCATGAGATGCCGGGTTTGAGTCGCGATTTGAATTGAACATTGTTTACCAATTAAAGCTGATTGCTTTGCTTGGGAGTATCATGAGATGTCGGGTTTAAGTCGCGATTTAATTGAACATTGTTTACCAATTAAAGCTAGTTTTAGTGCTTATAAGCAACCGGCTAGGCGTTTTAATCCTATTATGTACGACCGAATTAATGAAGAAATTAATGATTTATTAGATGTTGGTTTTATTTGGTCTTGTTGTTATGCAGATTGGATCTCTAATATTGTACCCGTTGAAAAGAAAGATTCAGGAAAAAATAGAGTTTGCATTGATTTTAGAGATCTTAATAAGACTTACTCCCAAAGATGAATATCCTATGCCCATAGTCATCATGTTGATTAATGAAGCTTCTAGACATCATGTTATTAGTTTTCTTGATGGTAATGTTGGTTATAATCAAGTATTTATGGCTAAAGAGGATATGTCTAAAATGGCTTTTAGATGTCCGGGTTTTGTTAGTTTGTTTGAGTGGGTGGTTATGACTTTTGGTTTGAAGAATGTCGGTGCAACTTATCAAAGGGCTATGAATTTTATCTTTGACGATTTGCTTGGTGTTATCTTAAAAGTATATATCGATGATATTGTAATTAAATCAGATGGTTTAAATAATCAAATTAGCCGGTTTAAGACTTGCTCTTGAAAGGATGCGCCAGTATGGTTTGAAGATGAATCATCTCAAATGTGCTTTTGGTGTGTCGACTGGAAAGTTTCTTGGTTTCATTATTCAAGAGATGGGCATAGAAATTGATCCTAAAAGAATCAAAGCCATGAAAAAGGTTGAAGCTCCTACTTGTTAGAAGGACTTGCAAAAGTTTTTGGGCAAGGTGAATATTTTGAGAAGGTTTATATCTAACTTGTCCCAAAAGATTGATGCTTTTACTCCTATTCTTTGGTTAAAAAATGATACCAAATTTATTTGGGGGGAGGGCAAAATAGCAAGAAGCGTTCTAAAAGATCAAGCAATATTTATCTTCGCCACAAATACTTAGGGCGCTTAGGAGAGAGGTTCCTTTCAGGCTTTATGTGGCGGCAGAAGATAGGGTTATTGGGGTTGTTTTGACTCAAGGCATTGAGAATAAGGAGTATGTCATTACTTATACAAGCTGACGACTCATTGATGCGGAGAAGAGGTACACTTCTATTGAGAAGTTGTGTTTATCTTTATATTATGCATGTACCAAGTTGAGGCATTATTTATTATCTATTACTTGCATAGTGGTGTGTCAAACCGATGTAATCAAACATATGTTGCAAAGTCCTATTTTTAGTGGTATAATATGTAAATGGGCTTATGCTTTGATTGAGTATGATTTGGTTTGTAAACCTTTCAAATCTATGAGAAGCCAAATTGTAGCAGATTTTATGGTTGAACATTCGATTGATGGTACATACAATTTAGATGTCGGCTATATTACTTACACACCATGGAAGTTATACTTTGATGGAACGGTTTGTGATGATGGTCAAGGGATTGGTATTGTTCTTATTTCTCCGAGCGGTGCTATTTTTGAATTCTCAAACCAATTAGAGGAAAAATGTACAAACAATCAAGTTGAATATGAAGCGTTCCTATTTGGTTTGGAATTTTTGCAAGACATGGATGTGAACCATGTTGAAGCTTTTGGTGATTCACTTCTAGTGGTGCAACAAGTATCCAAGGTATGCCAATGTTACATTGGTTCTTAATGCATATATTGATAAATGCCTTGATATTATATTCTCTTCTGATGAGTTTGTGATAAGACATATACCAAGAGAGGAGAATGAGAAAGCTAATACTCTGGCTTAGCAAGCATCTGGTTATGTTGTGTTGAAAATATATTTTCATCTTCGAAAACTGATGCAAGTAAGCGCCAAGATACAAGCTCTAGACCAACTGGTCCGACCAGTTTCAGAAACCGGTCTGATTGGTCAAGAAACCGGTCTGACCAATCAAGTTGCTGGAGGCAGCAAGTTGGTTGTGGAAGGTGATTTGGTCTCCAAAGCTGAGGATCATGATTAGAGTGTTCCTATTATTGGTTATTTGAAGGACCCAAGTCGAGGTGCAATTAGGGGGTTTGGAAGAGATCAGGGTTTGAGAGACAAAAGTAAAGGACAAGTGTATTGATTCGATTAGGAATACCCTCAATCGGCCTTAGCCTTTATGTTTATAGGCCGAGGAAGTCTTCCCCTTCACGAGTCGGTTAAAAAAAGGAATTAAATAAAAAAACCTAAACCTACTCGAATTACAATTTTCCAAACTGGTCTAACGGTTTGCCAAACATTTGTTGGCTTTGTGGTTCCTAGAGGTAGGATGTTGACACTTGTTACCGACACCTTTTTACCCTGTCTATCTGTAATATTATCATCACAATGACATCATAATTATCGATCGTACCTAATAATCGGGTTATATTTGCGTATGTGCTGTGGTTTGAAGAATCTTGTGTTTTTGCAGTAAGTAAGCCAAATTTGGAGCACAAATGGACAAGACTCAAAACTGAGGACGAGTCCACAAAAATTGACAACAACAATGCCCAAAAAGCTAGTCGACCTAGCTCAATTTAAGCCCAGTGATGCTCAGATTTGACGCATGAACATTCCAGAAGATGTGGATGCAAAGTATCAAAAAACCTGTAAGTTGTCACACCCGGTTTTAGGAGGAAAACCAGATGCATTTCATATGTGTGCTAGGATAAAAAAATTCACACATACGATAGACGTCATAAGTGAAATATCATAAGACAATGCATAATCGAATAGAAGAGTTACTGTAACATTATTACACTCCAAGACATAAGTCTTAAACGAAAAGTAAAGCGAGTAGCTAGCAGCGGATAATCCATCAACTCCACAGGCAGTTGACTGTTGAACACATACGCCTAGAACTCCTAGAAATCCTCTAGAAACTCTTCCAAATCACCTTGGTCTGAATAGCGTTGAGTAAAGTAAGGATGAGTACACTTATGGTTGGTACTCAGCAAGTGTAGAGTAAATAAATGACATGTAAGGCTAAACAAGGTTAAAGCTGACACAGTTTGACTGCATTAAGCTTTTAGTTGGTCAACATCGAAGTCTCCCCCACTTGCCCTTTCGGTAAGACATGCACATATTAGAGTTTCTAATTAGACAGCCAAGATCAGAGCCCGTTGATCTTATGGTTGTACTGTTTTCCTGAGTGGTCACTCCACGTTCCATTTAACATATGATCTTGAGTTAACAAGGTATGAACATGAAGTAAATCCAGTTTAATAATTGAACCCAAAGTTTACCATGCCCAAGTTCAGCAACTAAGCATTATTCTACCCAACATAAGCAAAGCATCACAGGTGCAACAAGGACAGTGGTGAAAGACTAGGAACAACCTTAACATAGGACCCACCAAATTAATGCAATGTGGAAAAGTAAAGTGTATCTTTTATTTGGTGAATAATAGGACCACAAAGAGATGATCAAAAATACACTTGCCTCCTCCAAAGCCTTGCTGCTGCTCAAAGTCTTCCTCGAACTGCTCTTCGAATCCCTCGAACGGCACGACTTCTAAACGCATCACACAAGCACATACAAAGGAACAAAACAAAACAATAAGAAACAGTACACCAAACAGTAGCAACAGAAAAAAACAAGGTTATAAAATTAATCTACACGTTACAAGGATCACATGAGCGAAAGAATCACTAAAATCGGATCTATAACGTGAAAGATATGGCTAAAACAAGTTTCAGGGGCTTATTTGAAGAAAACCGAGGACTAAAACGTAATTATACTTAAATCTACAAGGGCTAACGTGTAAAAATACCTTACCAGGACGGCGTGCACTAATACTAAAAAGATCGGGGGCTAAATCGAAGAAAAAGGACCGATCTGCAATTATTTTTATAACTATCCTAGACCGCGGGTTGAATCAGTCAAAGTGGAGGGGCTCTTTAACAAATATGCCATGGTTGACCGGTATCTTACTCGGTCAGATCGAACCGGGACCGTAGGAATTAGATCTGACGACTATAGTGTGATCTGGGGGTTTCGGTCGCCGGCGGCGTCACTGGGACGGCGGCGCCACTCGGCCGACGACGGAGCTTCGCCGACGATGGACGAAACTCAAGCTACAGATCACGAAACGCGCTGGGGTGTGATCCTACAGCACCGAGGAAGAACGGTGATCTCACCTAGGTAGTTCACGATGATGCTCGGGCGGCGGAGAGCACGGACGTCTAGGGGGGGCGGCTCCGGGCGAGTTTGAGCATGAACGGCGAGGGGTTAGGCTCGACTCAAAGCAAAAACGTGCACGGGATCAACTCTGCTAGCTTCGTTACCTCCTTGCGAAGCTCCTGGACGAGTTCTCGTCGAGCGATTGATGATAGCGGCCGAGATCGACGGCAGGGGTCCAATGGTGGCGATGCGAGGTGTGAAAGAGCTTTGGAGCTTCTGGAGCTCGGGTGGAGAGTTGGTCGAGGACCTCGGGGCTGCGGCGGCTTGGTTTTATAGTCCCTAGGGCTCACATTGGCATGGCGCGCACGGATTGCGGCTCGGGCGCCGGCGGCGATCGCCTTCCATATGGCCGGCTACTTTCTAGAGGAGAAGGGGTCCGGCTTAGGAAGGAGAGCGACAAAGGTGCGGGGAGGGTCCCTCAAGAAGTCCACGGGGCGCACGGGGGCGGGGAAAGGAAAGTCCAGCGCGCCGGCGGAACTTCGGGCTCGGCTCGGACTCGATCGGGAGGAAGGGGACGACCCCGACAGGTGGGGTCTTGTCGGTGAGACGACGCGGAGGAAGGCTAGCCGGGCTGCGGGATAGGTTACTGGGCCGGGGAAAGGGCTCGGCCCAAGAAGAGGTTAAGCGACCGATGAAAGAACGAGGGCTGGAAGCGAACTGGGCTGAGAGTTGAGGGGGCAAAACCGGACTCGAGCTTAAACAACAAAACTAAAGTCATTCAATTTGAATTTAAATAGGATTTAAATTCAAACAAATGACAAGTAACAAAACAAAAGTGCACCAGCATGAAATGCAACAACCACTTATTTTACTATAATTTATTTAAGTGATATTAAATATTTTAGATCCTAGAATAAATTCCAATTAATCATAGAAATTTTAATTGACCCTTAAATAAATCCTAGAAAAATCTAATAATTTAATGTGATGAAAATTAGGGTGTTACATAAGTTGATCTCAGAATCATGATGAATCAAGCAACGCCTTAGAAGGTAATCAAGGTCCATTGAAATCCTGAAGAAATTAGCATGCCAGAGCCACATGCTAATCACAAATGCGTGAGATAACATTGGAGGAGACTTGGCGACGAAGTAGAAAACGTGGCCTAAAAAGAAGGTCAAAGCCGATCAACCTAGACACAACAAACCGATCGTCTAGTCCACATTTTGTGCTGGGTCAACTTTGTATTTGAACCACTGCTTCCTCGTGTATAAATATGCTCCTTTGTCCATCAAGAAGGGTGAATCAATCCATCAAAACTCAATGAAATCGAGGGACTATGGTTTGAATAGGTTTCTAATAAATGGCTTAGGCTAGATCCTAGCCACCATTACTTCTCTGTGCTGTTGTGCCATGGTGGAGTTTAGGAGCCGGTAGAAAATCATTGATGGTATGTAATTCGGATGATGATCTAATACATCTATTATTTGAGGAATATTATCCATGTCATCCGATATGTTAGTGACTACATGCCTCATTTTTTTGCTTTCTACTATCATGGCTATTTTCATCCTTAGTCTAACGCTACATTAGACTACTCAATATGCTTTATGTAATTATGATGATTAGATCATCATGTCGATCTTCATGGTAGTTAGACACATTCACTTAAGAAAAGTACTCATTTTCTATCATGCTCAAAGGTCTAGACTTTGTATAAGTTTGAGAGCAGTAATTTTAAATTCCTTTGTGGGTTGCATATTATTGAATGTATCTATCCATCATCAAAGTTAGAATTGGCTACAACATGAATATTTCTAAAACATCCAATGAGAGCACCATGTTTTGCTTTGATTAAGTGTAGGTTCGAACACTAAAAATCAATGATGTTCCATATTAGAGACCTGATCGAGGACAAAAAAGAACAAAGAATGGGGGTGGGGGTTTGTTGATGCCCCTTAACGACACCTTTTTAACCTTGTTTATCTCTAATATCAGCATAAAATGACGACATTATTATCAATCATTCCTAATAATCACTATATATTTGCATATGTGTTGTGTTTTGGAGAATGTTTTGTTTTCATAATAATTAAGCCCAATTTGGATCACAAATGGGTAAGAGCTCACGCTGACTGCCATAGGGTCGACATGCCTAATTACAAGCCCTATGATCCTTAGATTTTAGGCACGAACATTCTTGAAGACTTGGAGGCTAAGTACATAAAGACTTGGGAAGTTGATCTCGGGATCACAATGAATCAAGTAGTCCTTTTGAAGGTGATCAAAGTCCATTTGAATTTTGAAGAAATCAGCGTGTCAGGCTGACATGCAATTCACAAATGCGTGAGATATCAGGAGACTTGGTGATGATGTAGAAGGCAAGGGGCTAAAAGGAATGCCCAAGCCGATTGGCATGGGCGCACCAAGACGATCATCTTGCCCCTCTTTTTTTGTGCTGACTTTGCCTTCCAATTTGAACCATGGCTTACTCGTGTATAAATGCGACCCTTTGTCCATCGAGATCCGGGGGGGATCAATCCATCAGAACTCAATGTGACCAAGGGATATTCACCAGAAGGAGCAAAGGGCCACTACATAGTTGTATTTGGAGATGGCTTAGGCTGGATCCCAGCCACCATGGCCTCCGTTTATGGTTGTGCCATGGTGGAGTTCAAGAGCCTGTAGAAGATCATTGATGGTATGCACTCAGAGGTGATGATTGAATACATCTATTGTTTGAGTAAAGTTCTTCATGTCATCTGATCTGTTAGCAACTCGATGCCTCCTCCACTGCGCAGGAGAGCAAGTCACTATGCATATCCGTATAAGAGAGAGAGAGATATATATATATATAGAGAGAGAGAGGAGTGTGTGCGCGCATGTGTGTACAAGGATATGCATATGATAGTATGCATGCATGTATGAATATATGATAAAGGTGTCTGAAATGGAAACATATTTTAGGATTTTCTATATTTTGATGAATGCGAAAAGCGATACATGTATGTGTGCGCTCACAAAAACTAGCCATCACCAGCTCTAGGTGAAGAACTACTCGGCTCTAACAAACCAGCTAGAACCTAGGGTATTACATCTCCATAGTTTACTGTGATAGACTATACTCTTTCAATTCACCATATTTGTCCATAGGGCATCATCAACAATAACCAAGAGAATATGAGTATTAAGAAAAAAAATCAATGTGAAATGGCCATCCATGTCCATATTAATCATTAGGGTACAATGGGAAAATATCATAAGATGCCATAGACTAACAAATAATAGAAACCAAGGAAGTACATACCATACTATTTAAACAATGATCATACATATTTTAGTTGTAAAAAATCTAGAATTATTCTTTGGACAAAACAATTAGTTGCAATAATATCCATCTAAGATAGGTTCATATATATAATAACTATATAGACGGTCCCCACTACAAATTTCTCTCAATTCTCACCAGTAGATCAAGAGCCTCCTGGCCCTCACCTCTTCTTTACTCAGCAGGTCAGATCAGGAAACAAACACTAATGGCAGCACTAAGGATCATGCATGAGAGCGGTTCTCTGATCATTAAGAAGGCAATCAAGGTAGGAAAGAAGGGAGGAGAGAAATCTTTGAGGTGCAATGAACAAACATGGCGCAAGGTGGGTTTCTGCATTGCCCATGAAGAACAAACAATGTGATGCACACATTAAAAGCAGTCATCTACATCAGTAGGTCTTTATAAATTATTTTTATAATGCTGTTTTGTATGATAATATGGTATAAATATTATCACTATTTTGTTTTAGTGATAAAGTAGCCGCAAAATCTCTCTCATATCCCGTAGCAACGCGCGGGAAATTACCTAGTTTAATTTGTTGTTGGAGCCATGGGAGACTACAGCTATCTCCCATGGTTTTTGTTTAGAATCACCGGAGATAGTAGCACTATGAATTTTATTTAGACTAGTAAGACAAGCTCATCACTCACAGTTCAGATCGAATAGTGTCATCTCTCAATGGGCTTTGTCGCGATATGTGTCGGCAGATACTTGGTTCACAGGAATCCCCAATTGATTTGAATAAGGACCGATCATTCAAAGCACACACATGACAACGTAATTTATATACAGGTCAATCATCTTAATAGTTTTTACCTTTATCCATTGAAATGGCACAATATCAGCTGGTTTGAAAGGGTCCACGAGAGATGAGGTGTTCAATTTGAGGGCCTGATATAGTGACACACATCAAGATGATACAGCATACTTGAAAACTATCTGTGTTGAGAATAACTCATCAACACTGTCACATTGTTGTCCCTGATTTTAACCGTTACTCGCTATCTGCCCAAAGAAATTAAATGGCCGCCAATCCATCAATTTCATCAGGCTACATTCAGCCTTCCTTTTCACGATCTTACATCTGAGTACAGATCGAAGCATGATTATTCGTAATGGC
Organism: Echinochloa phyllopogon; assembly: GCA_033239725.1. Classification (NCBI taxonomy): domain Eukaryota; kingdom Viridiplantae; phylum Streptophyta; class Magnoliopsida; order Poales; family Poaceae; genus Echinochloa; species Echinochloa phyllopogon. The sequence continues at coordinate 21,628,012 of BTCW01000016.1, forward strand.
GGCTAAATATATCACTGTATTTGTCCTAGTTGTGAGGATGCACTACCAGAGATCTTCACATCCGCCCCTCTCATATGCCTCGGTGGCCTCAAGATCCGGTGCTAATGCAACATTAGCGCCGGATGCAAAATTGGGGTGCCCCGGGGATTCTTTAGCACCGGTTGGTCACACCGCGTGGTGTTACGACCCGGTGCTAAAGGCCTTTTAGCACCGGTTGGTGTTACGAACCCGGTGCTAAAGGGGGCGTTGTATGCTACTTCAAAAGAAAAATATATTCTATTCCATCACATGTGCTACGTAGTTGAGATGGTTAGGTTGATACGTGCGAGTCAAGAGGTCATGAGTTCGAATCCCCGCAACAACGCACATCCATATTTTTTGGTGAATGGACACCTTTAGCACCGGTTGTTTTACCCGGTGTTAAACGTGCCCACCCTTGACCGAAAGATCTGGAGGTAAAGGTCCTTCCCAACCGGTGCAGACGAAGGCTTTTCCGGTAGCGATGACAACTGAGACGAGGACGAGCATGGCGGTGAGGGTGATGGCCAGGAGGGGTTGCAGCCTAGCAGGTAGAATCCAGAATGTGTGGGGTGCTGGACACGACAGAGTATGCAAATGAGGAAGAATGTGTCAACTAGGAACAAATATGGCTGTCGTTGTTCCAGTAAAACGGATGATGTTTTCGTCATCAACAGATTGGTCCGTGATCGTCGTTATGATTTGATCTTTGTCGTTTACTACTATCTCTGTTTTAAAATGTAGATCGTTTAACTTTTTTTACCACATTGATTGCTCGTCTTATTTAAAAAATTTATAAAATTATAGTCAAATTTAAGTCATTTTTAAAGAATTTTTATCAATAAAGCAAGCCAACACAAAAAATACGATAGTTTACATAATATTTTGAATAAGACGAACGGTCAAGCTTAGAGTCAAAAAAGTCAAACGATCTATATTTTACAACGAATGTGTACTTGCTAACTGCTCATCCAGATGTGAAGAGTCCCATCAATTCGAGGGACGGATATGATCTCAAGACATGGCAGTTGATCGAGTTAATTAGTTCAGGGCTTTGAGCTACACCCCGGCCTACCTCACAGGGACCGGTCGACTTCGCCTTAAATGGCAGAATTATTGTAGTAAGTACATGCATGGTGGCGGCTATGAACCCATTAATTCTTGGTTTGGTTGCGAACAACTCCCTCCGTCTCTAAATAATTGTCGCCGTTGGTTTTCGTGTCACAACTTTGTTTCGATTTGTAATGAATACGTGCAACATTTTAATCTCTAAATAAATTTATTAAAAAACTAGATTTAAATATCTATCTAATGATATTTATTATGTACCATAAATATTAATATATATTTTATATATTCAGTTAAAAAATTTTCTCGTAAAACGAAAACGACCTATATTTAAGGACAGAGAGAGTAGTAGTGAAGTTTAGCCACGTAATTCTGTAAAAAGATGCTATTCTAAGGAGTTAATGTTAGCTAATATTTACTAATTTATACTCTTCATCAGCATTACTTATTTGTATACTTCCTCCGGTTCGGTAAAGAAAATCGTTCAGAACAGTGACACGGTCACCAAAGCACAACTTTGACTTCTCTTTTCTATAATAAAAATATTTCTTGAAAAAAATTATATACGTATATTTTTATGAAAGTAATTTTCAAGATCAATCTATTTATATAATTTTCATATTTTTAAACTCAACGACTTAAATGTTATTTATGATTTATATTCTCAATGTTTGACTCAAACCTTATCCTAAACGACTTTCTTTACCAAACCGGAGGGAGTAAGTGATGTTTGCATGATTTTCCCTTATCATCGTTCCAGTTGTTGGTGGCATGTTCTGTTCCACATGCCATTAGATTATGTCTCTCGGCAATGGTCCATAGAGTTTTCAGATCGACTAGAGATAAATGAAGAAACATAAAACGGGTTCTTCCGTTTTCTCCCCCAAAGTTGGCCCATCGCAGTCCGATCTGCAAATCTAGGAGGGTTATTTGCCATTCCTCAATCTCAACAATACGATGACACCCTGACACTAGAACAAAAATCGTTTTCCTTTTTCTGAGGGCAAAAAAAAATCGTTTTCCTGGGTGAGAATGACTAACACGGTACTCCTCCCATAGCTCAGCCGCTCAGTACAACCAGAATGGACTGGTCAGCATATAACCAACTGCAATAAGGGAGTAGCTAGGCAGTAGCTACCAAATTCAACAGTAATAAACTGATTCAAATACATGACCACCTAAGAGCAACTCCAACAGTTCTCCAATAACAATCCCCTTTCCCTGTAATTGTCAATAAAGGGGATTAAGGGAGAAAAACGCAGCTCCAACAGATCCCCTTTCTATTCCTCTTTTCCTATAGTTTTTTCTCAATCTCCTTTATTTCAATCACATTCCCCTTTAGAAAGGGGAGGCAATTCCTCTCCCCTTTCCTTCTTTCCCGTCACCTGGGCACCCGCCGCTACCGGCGGTTGGCCTCCTGACGCGTCGCCGCCGCCGCCGGGCCACCCAGCGCCACCACCGCCGGTCGGCCGCGCGCCAGCGAGCCTCGCACCGGCGAGCCACGCTTGGCCCACACCGCGCGAGCCCGCGCCGGCCGCATGCGCACCTGCCGCCCCTGCCCCGCCGCCCGCGCGCCGGCCGCCGAGCGCTTGCCGCGCCGCCGGCCCTGCCCCTGCGCCGGCCGCATGCCTTCGCCCTCGCCTGACCCCGCACCGGCGATCCCGCGCTGGCGAGCCACACCCGTCCCGCACCGACGAGCCCGCACCGGCCGCCCGCGCGCCAGCCGCCCCTGCCCCGCCGCTCGCGCCGCAGGCCTTGCCCCTGCCCCTGTGCCGGTTGCCCGCTGGCCGCCCCACGCCGAGCCTAGGCGCCGCCGCCCCTGCCCCTGCGCCGGCCTCCGACCGCCTGCTGGCTGCCTGCGCGCCAGCCGCCGAGCGCCCAGCCCGTGCCGCGCCGAGCTTGAAGAAAGAGGAAGGGAACAGATCGAGAGAAAAAAGAGATGTGAGTCACTTTCCGGTGGGACCCACGTGTAAGGGGAAAGGGAAAGGGGAAAGAGAAAATGGATCTGCTGGAGCACCTCTCCCCAATATTCTAAAAATTTAAAAGGGAATTCCCCTATAGCAAGAATAAAGGGAAAGGGGATAAGAGAACTGTTGGAGTTGCTCTAAGGAATAAACAAACGACTAATTCCTCAAAGTTAATAAGCACCTTATATAAAAACACCTCCAGCCAGAAAACTGCAACAAAGACTCATTATGTGTAAAACAAGATGGCATAACGAGTAACTAACTGTTCAATGACCGTAATTTGTTTGGCAACAGTAGACTATGGAATACTCCGTGGATGTTTTCAGCATAGGTACAACAATGTTCATGTAAGATTCGGACAAACATGCGTTTTACAGCAAGTCAAAATGAGCGCCATTTACCATTTAGTGAATAACTTTTGTCTCCAATATATGATACACTAAGTATTTGTAGATGTATGATAGAATGGTTTAAAACAATTGATTGTCCCAAGCCACTGCCTGAACAAGAACCGCGACTGACGGCAAGGACAGAATCACCACGTACATGATACTCACCCAGAAGTCAACAGAGTCACTTCACCCCAAACCACTACAATTTTAGCATAATTTTTTTTAAATTCAACCGAATGTAGAAACCTCTAAATGCTTCTGGAGCTGCATACATGGCGCTCATTGCAATCGGGCACATTTATTTCCATGTCACAGTTTTCATTGGAAACACCACTAATTACACAGTTCTAGTACTAGAGGAGTGCCATCAAAGGCGTTGCACAAGTCCATTTAGAATTGATCATGCATTTGGCATATATTCTTGATGTGAACTAGGCACTCCATGAACGAACTACTACTGCAGCAAATAATAGCTAGGTGATGTTATTAGTAATCCTAGCCCGTTCATGATCGCGTCAGGTCTGGTAGCGTAGTTGTTTTCTGTTCAAATAACTGCTGAGCTCGTTTGGAGCGTGTCTGTTGGGTCTGATGCATGCAAGTTCATGCCGAGTAAGTTTGGATAGATTCCGTAGTGCACTGCATGCTCTCTGACGTGGGATGGTGCGACAAATCCGGAGGGCGTGGCGTGCGTGCGTGTGTTCATGAAAACGCTGCGTTGTGTGTGTGTGTGTCTCCTCCACCTACTCCGGCCGGCAAGCTCAGGCAGGCGGTGAATGCGTCAGGTGACCGTAACCGGCGGCAAGGAAATTTGCCACATGACCACCAAAGAAGCCATTCATGATCGCCAAGCACGCCCCTACCTCAACCAGGATTTTTGACTTCCGGGTCATGCTGGTCATTGGCCTATACAACATTGATTGCATGGTTCTGTTGGTGTGTGAGTCCAGAGGAAGTAAAGAGGGGTACTATCAAGGTGTTACATAAGTCGATAAAATAAAATGGATCATCCTGGCACTCTTGAGAATAATCTTGGATTTGCCACTCAAGTCTAAATTGATAAAACTACACTTTTCTCATCAAATTTTATATGATTTATATTCTGGATCAAGATGATTCAAATAAATTCTTAGCTATAATTAGCTGAGGCTAATCACCTTGGGAAATTTCATATTAGTGTTTCCAAGAGTGTCACATGGGGAGAGCACTTAATTGATAATTGCAATAGTCATTCAAATGCATTATTTAATTTTTATTGTTTTGTAGGCAATATAAGAAAGACGAGTATTATGTTGGAAATGGTGTCAAGGTAGTTTCATAGATGAAACCATTTCATTCTCTCCATTATTTAATTGCGACCTCGTAAAAATACAAACACGGACATAATATTTAATTGAAATGAAACTCCACTTGGGGTTGTTTGTAAGAATAAAAAACCTAAGGGAAGCAGAAAATTCTCCGCAGATAAGTTGTTGACACGAAACCGCGCCAACGAAGTCGCCGATGCCTTGGAGCGAAACCGGTCAGACTGCTTTACGAAACCGGTCAGACCGCTTTCCTGAAGCTAAACCGGTCAGACCGCTTTTAAGACCGGTCAGACCGCTTTTGATGGGGCGACGGTGAAAACCTAGAACCTCGAGCTCGGGAGGGACCCCGTCGGAGCTTGAGAGTCTTAGGGTTGTTCTAGGGTCGGCAGGCCACCTAGAACGTCCTTAAACGTCGTCGAGACGAGAGAAGAACAGAAGATACGGGGGTTGGAAGAGCTAGGGTTTGGAGATAAAAGTAATGCAGAACGTAAAAGGATAAAAGTAAAGACAAGTAAGATAAAAGATAAATTGGATAAATTCGATTGGATTGGATGATGGATTCCCTCAATCGGCCTTGGCCCTTTATATTTATAGGGTGGGATGGTCTTACCCGTCGAGTTGGTTTACAATATGGGATAAAACTCTAAAGTCCTAAACCTACTCCAACCCGGGAGAAACCGGTCAGACCGGTTCTGTAAAGCGGTCAGACCGGTTTGGCGTTGCCAGATCTGCTACAGTAAAACCGGTCTGACCGCTTCCTAGAACCGGTCTGACCGGTTGCCTTCGTTCTTATAGGCAACTGCCAATTTTGGTCGTCAACATATGCCCCCCTGTTTTTTAGCAAAGCTTGCGTGCTAAAAAATATCTTTCTGGACCAAAATTATCTAAGGACGATGACGAACAATACATCGGCCATATATAAGCTCTAAGGGCGATAAACATATTATCGGCCATACCTTGCTTTAACTCAAGTTGATGATGAAACAACTTGTTTTGGCTTCCATACTTGCTTGATTTTAGTTGAACTTGCTGGTACCACCTTTGCAAGTTGCTCCACTGATTTTTGTTTGCTCATTGACTGCTTCTGACATGGCTTCACACATTTGACTTTGTTTTGAAGCTTCTTTTGTTTCTGAGCAGCCCCTTTCTCTTTATATTTGGCCAAGAGCTCTTCAAAGCTCGGCCTTGCTTTGTCTCTGCGTTTTCTATGTGAACCGGTCAGACCGGTTCTGGAACCGGTTAGACCGGTTTGTGTAGAACCGGCGTCTTCGCTCTTGTCTTGCCCCCCGAGTGTTTGAGTGTTCAACTTGAACCGAGGGGTCTTTTCTGATGATATCTTTGAACTTGTAGGCCTTTCTTCACCAATGATCACGTTTTTCCCTTTAGCTTTTTCGGCTTGATGCGGCCGAATTAACACTTTTGGATTCACCAATTCAAGTGTATGTATAGGAAAAGGGTTTTCATCAATCTTCATCACATTAATCATCAATCGTCCTTGATTTATGGCCGATTGTATTTGTCTACGGAAAACATTGCAATCATTGGTAGCATGAGAATAAGTATTATGAAACTTGCAATAAGCTCGCCGTTTCAACTCATCATTCGGCGGTATAGTATGAGAAAATTTCAGTTTCCCAGCCTTTGCAAGCTCATCAAAGATCCTATCACACTTGGTTACATCAAAAGTAAATTTTACTTCTTCGTGCCGATTTTTCTGAATCGGCTTGAGAGAAGAACAAGTGCTAGGATTATCTTTAGACGACCATACAAATTCAGCAGCATAAACCTCTTTACCCTCATCGTCTGAAGAATCATAATTGATGGTATGCACACCAAAACGATCGGGTTTAGGTTTAGAATCTTTACTTCGGCTTTCTTGAGCCAAAGCTCTTTGCAACACTTGATTAATGGTTAGAAATTCATAGCTTTCTAATTTCTCTTTAATATGAGATCTCAAACCATTAAGACATAATTCAGCAAGATCCTTTTCAGAAATAACCAAACTATAACATCGGTTTTTTTTATCTCTAAATCTTCTAATATATTCAGAAACAGGCTCATCACCCTTTTGCCTAACCGATGTTAAGTGAGAAAGTCTCAATTCATTGTCACTATTGTAAAAGTGCTCATGGAATTTTTTCTCTAATTGAGACCATGTATGAATGGAATTAGGGGATAATGCTGAAAACCATGAGAAAGCAGTACCGGATAATGACAAAGGGAACATTCGGATTTTTAAATGATCAAGATTTCCATGAATACCCATTTGTGCATTAAATTGGCTAACATGCTCCCATGTAGTTCTACTATCCTCCCCAGTGAATTTAACAAATTCGGGTACCTTGAAATTGTGAGGATATGGTATAGCATCAAAACTCTCAGGATATGGTTTTTGACACACTAGAGTCTTATCTTTAAGCTCTACACCGAAAGTTTTCTTTAAACATAATGGCCAAATCCTTTTTATATTTTTCAAGCAATTGATCATGATAAGAATCATTTGGCCTTTGCATAGTAGAAGTAATATTATTCGGTGTATAATATGGTACCTGGTTCGGCTGTATATACGATGCTTGTTGCGAATGAACATTGTTTGGCACTGCACCGTATGAATAGCCTGAACTCTGGGGAGGTATAGGATAATATGTAGTTGCATATGGAGGAACAAAATTACCAACAAACCCATTTGTTCGGCTAGAATCAACCTGAACATGAGGTATACTAGCAATTGGTTCAGGAGATGATTGATAAGCAACTACAGTACCAGAACCGGTCTGACCGGTTTGAACCGGTCTACCAGAACCGGTCTGACCGGTTTGTAAAACAGGTCTGACCGCATTGTTCAGACAGCGTGGTTCTGGAGTTGTTTGACCTTCAAAATAGTTCATCGGCATGCCAAATTGAGGTGTGGGTGTTGCCGATGATCCAGGAGGCGTGATATGATTTTGTGAAGTACTAACAACATCAAACTTAGGAGCATTACTATCATTGACCAAAGGTTGTTTGCCTAACGAACTATCAATCATGTTTTGGACAGTAGCAAACATTTGTTTTTGACCATTGACTAATAATTGATTAATTTGCTCCAAAGTAACAGGTGGTGCTGTAGTACTCACAGTGTCGTTTTCTTCATCATGTTCGTCTTCACTTGAAACGAAGACGATCTCCCTGTCCTTGGAGATGCCGCCCTTCCGGTTCTTGGAGAAGTGAGATAAAAACCACTGAGTGGCCTTTTCATCTTCTGCTGCTTTGCGTCGGGCTTCCTTCTCCTCACGGTCCTTCATGAAGGCCTCATAAGCTTGACGATCCTCAGCCGATAATTCATCAACAATCGGCTTAACAATATTAGCAGGATCAACATCACTAGGTTTTGATAGATTAACCATAGTAACAGATCCCTTTGCTTTCGTCCCCAGCGGAGTCGCCAAAAAATATGTTGACACGAAACCGCGCCAACGAAGTCGCCGATGCCTTGGAGCGAAACCGGTCAGACCGCTTTACGAAACCGGTCAGACCGCTTTCCTGAAGCTAAACCGGTCAGACCGCTTTTAAGACCGGTCAGACCGCTTTTGATGGGGCGACGGTGAAAACCTAGAACCTCGAGCTCGGGAGGGACCCCGTCGGAGCTTGAGAGTCTTAGGGTTGTTATAGGGTCGGCAGGCCACCTAGAACGTCCTCAAACGTCGTCGAGACGAGAGAAGAACAGAAGATACGGGGGTTGGAAGAGCTAGGGTTTGGAGATAAAAGTAATGCAGAACGTAAAAGGATAAAAGTAAAGACAAGTAAGATAAAAGATAAATTGGATAAATTCGATTGGATTGGATGATGGATTCCCTCAATCGGCCTTGGCCCTTTATATTTATAGGGTGGGATGGTCTTACCCGTCGAGTTGGTTTACAATATGGGATAAAACTCTAAAGTCCTAAACCTACTCCAACCCGGGAGAAACCGGTCAGACCGGTTCTGTAAAGCGGTCAGACCGGTTTGGCGTTGCCAGATCTGCTACAGTAAAACCGGTCTGACCGCTTCCTAGAACCGGTCTGACCGGTTGCCTTCGTTCTTATAGGCAACTGCCAATTTTGGTCGTCAACATAAATGTTACAGATATTTAGTGTTTGCAAACACTACCGGAAAACTCGCTATCGACAGTAGTTGAAACCTCAGTTATTACTAGTTTTCCGACCAGTATTGGCTGCTCCGCGCCCCGCCGTAGCGGTACTAAGTGTTTTTTTCTCTTTTTGTTTATTTCCATTTTATTTTAGTTTTAATATGCATTTTTATTTTTATATGTATTATTTATATACATATATACAAATAATATATGTTACAATACATATAAACATTTCAATTATTACAATTATTACAAGTACTATAAATACATTTCAATTATTACAAGTACTATATGGTTTGACCGGCCGGTATTAAACTACTACCGGAAAGCCCATAGTTGCCGAGTGTCTAAGGGTTTCCGAGCGCATTTTGTCGAGCACTCGGTAAACCCTGCATTTGCCGAGTGTCATACAGACGGCACTCGGCAAAGACACCTTTTGCCGAGTGTCAAAGGGTTGACACTCGGCAAAGCACATGCACGTGCCCAACACATGCAACGGTCGTTAGGCTCTGTTTACACCGTCAGCGTTTTGCCGAGTGTGAAAAGCAGACACTCAGCAATCCACCTATTTGCCGAGTGCCTCCTTTTGTCACTCGGCAAAATCGCTTGTTTATCGAGTGTCTATATCTAGACAATTGGCAAATCAGAGATATTTGTTGATTTCCTAACTTTTCCGGCCCTCAAAAATTTAAAATTTTGAAATTTAAACTCATATACTTTGAAATTTTGAAATTTAAACTCACGTACTTTGAAATTTTGAAATTTAAACTCACATACTTTGAAAATTTGAAATTTAACTCGAAAATTTGAAATTTAAACTCACATCCTTTGAAAATTTGAAATTTAAAATCACATACTTTGAAATTTAAACTTTAGAAATTTGAAATTTAAACTCACAACATTTGAAATTGAAACACACAAAATTTGAAATTTAACATTACCGGCCGGCGCGCGACCAGCTCGAGACAGCTCTGGCCGGCCGCTGCCAGGCGGCTGGCTAGAGCTGGCCAGAGGAGACCGCGGCAGGCTAGTGGCGGGCCAGAGCCTTCGCTGAGAGCCAGGCCGACAGCACTCGACAAAGAGTAGGTTTGCCGAGTGTTTTGTGCACGACACTCGGCAAACGAGAGGTTTGCCGAGTGTTTTACTTTGGCACTTGGCAAAGTAATTTTTTTTTCTATTTTGTGCTCCAAACTTTTTGTTTTGTCCACATGCTATACGGGGGTACTCTATGTTCAAATTTGGTATATTTATCTATCCGGTTGCTATATTTAGTTAATTTATTTCATTAAACATATTGTTTTGGGATTCGACAAATTTGAATCGGAAGTGATTCCAATAATGAAAAACAATGAATGAAAAAATGATATTTATGTTATTTACGTCAATGCAAGGCCTTATCCAAGAATTGAAACGAAATTTCAAACATCTTGCTCATGAAACAAGACCACGAACGTGTGGCTGAATTGCTTCCAAATTATATAAAAGCCAAATCAAGTCTAAAAATTTTGAGAGTTGTCATGATATCGTTATATCATATGTAGAATCTGTGGTAAAAAACTTAGAACCCTAAACACGGACGTTGCTTGTAAATTGTAGAATCTCTGAAGAAGTTACAGGAAGATGAGAAGTACTGGTTAAGATTTGGAATCAAAGTGATGATTGAATTGGGAATTTTCTTGTCAAATTTCGTATAGGCAACATACATCGTAGATTTTTTCATGCTAAATTTTAGTTATTTTTCGATTCTGTTTAATAATTTCTTTTCTTAAATGTTAAATCCAAAATTGATATAAATTGAATTTCAGCTATTATACATAAAATAATAATTTTTTTCGTGGAAGCATGAAATGTGATTAGTTTAGTGAAACATACATTGTATTTTCAAAGTAAATTGAAAAAACCTATAAAATTCATTTTTTAAAAAAATTATGTTTGTCTAGTGCCCCTGGATAGGACATTCGGCAAAGACCATCTTTATGTTTAAAAAAATTATGTTTATTGTGGTTATCTTTGTATATGTGGTTGTCGGCCTTCGTGCCGTGTTTTTTTTATGTTTTGGAAACCTAACCATACAGGGGAAGTTTTGCCAAAATTTTCATTTGACAAAGTTTTGCAGAGAGGCTGTTGCACCGTCATCGGCTTGTACGCTCCGCCGCACACCGCCGTCGACCATCTGCACCGACACGAGTGTCACCGTCTCACCCGTCGTCGAGCCCGTAGGTGAGCACATGCAAAATAGTTATCTTTCCATATCCTATTCGTAGATCACACAACCTAGTTAGGCGTCTCCCATTCGAAAGAGATACGGTTGTGAATATGCGAATCTTTGCATATGTATAACTGTATCCGTTTCGAATTGTCCATGTTTGTTGGCCAATGTATCCATGTTTGTTCATCCAAAGAGATACGAGTAGGGCATGTAATCTAACCCGTCTACACATTCTCGGGTGGCATTAGGACCTATCTTCACCTATCAGGCATATAAACATCTGGTAGATGCATTCACTACTGAAAAATCCATGTTGGCTGTGTGCCTGACTGTTTGCCGTGTGCTTTTTTTTGGGCACACGGCAAACATAAACACACACGACAAATATTTCTTTGCCGAGTGTTTTTTAAAATACACTCGGCAAAGAAAATCTTTGCCGAGTGTTAAAAAAATACACTCGACAAAGAAAATATTTGCCGAGTGTTTTTTAAAATGCACTCGGCAAAGAAAATGTTTGCCGAGTATTTTTTATAACACTTGGTAAAGTCATAAGTAAATCAACATTTTGAAGTAGTAAATCAATTCAACTTAAAAAGTGTTGAACTACAAAGTTGTATAGCTTCTCAAGATATAGAACTTTTAGTTTGGTCATTTCTTCATTTGACAAATTCATATGAACATTGTTCATAAAATCTATATCTTCTGTAGAGTTTTATGAAACTATAAGAGAGATCTATAAGATTTGTGAACAATATTACTCTCACTACATCGGACGAAGAAATGACATATATCAAAGTTGTAGATCTTCATATGTTTAAAACTTTTCAATTTGAATTTGTTTAACTAATGAAAAATACATTTGTAGTTCTTAAAATTTGAAATTTGAGTTATTTCAAATGATCTCGGATGAAGAAACAATCAAAATAAGAGTTGTAAATCACAATAATTTATGAAACTTTGTAGTTGGCAATGTTTTCATTTGAAAGCATCTAGTCAACTACCAAATTTGAAATTCAATTTTTATAGATGACTTCGGATGGAGAAACTACCAAAACAAGACTTAGATTTTAAAAAGTTACGAAACTTTGTAGTTGACAACTTTTTAATTTGAAATTGTTTAGGGACTCAAACAGGCAATTTACACTCGTTTGGTATAATATGGTAGGAATCACAATGGCATCTAGTCACATGTGAGAGTGTGGTGCAATGGTATAGGAGGTCACGCGCGAGAGAGAGCTCGCGGGTTGGAATCCCGCCTAACGCGTAGCGCGCGATTTGGACGCGAAAAAATGGTTTTGAGTTTGGGGGCCTTCCCACATTAAAATAAATTTTTATGCTATTTGTTTTGAGTTTTTTCGGGTGCGCAGGAAAAGGGCATTTGTTGTGGGCCAGATCTGGCACTCAGTAAAGGTTTGCCGTGTGCCCTACAAAAAGCACACGGCAAAGTCGGCTTTGCCGTCCGGCATTTGCCGTGTGCTGTTTGTCGTGTATTTCACACGACAAAGCCTTTGCCGTGTGCAATATGGCATTTGCCGTGTGGAATCCGGTGGTGATTTCATTATTATATTTCTCGGTGATATGTTAGAGGATGGATGACCGTGAGTGGATGTACACTGGCCGATCAAGTCTGGGTGAGTTGACCGAGGAATGGATTGAGAAGACTGAAGATTTATTGAATTAACCTTTTGCCAATGTTAAAGGGGCGCGTTCCACTTTCTGTCCATGTACAGTTTGTGAGAACCGTAAACGCCAAACAAAGGAGGTTATGGGTACACATCTCATCAAGAATGGATTTATGGAGTACTATAGCCAGTGGACGTGGCATAGTGAGGTTGATCGTGTGAGAGACAAGGTCGTGAGACAACGCATCTAGGCTTTTGATGATGATGCCGGGTAGGAGACATGTTACATGACTATGATGACTCACACATTGACGATAGACCTAGGGAGGAGCCAGAGGCAACCGTAAAGGCTTATTATGACATGTTGTCAGTGGCACAACAACCCCTTCACGGGCATACAAGGGTTTCTCAATTGTATGTCATTGCACGTCTTATGGCCGTCAAGTCTCAGTTTAGCTTGGGTCAAGTGTAAACAGCTGTCTCCTCCCATGGCGTCATCCTTCTTAGCGAGGACATTGTACCTCCCAATGTTCTTGGCCAAGCAGATGCTCACCGTGACAAAGAGATCGTAACATCTCCCTTTCGACATATGCCACGATGATGCTTGTGATTGTGCCACATGCCACATGTCCGCCTGCACTAATGGAGCTACATTATCGGCGGTCATCATTTCGAGGGGTTGATCTTAGGGAGGAGTGTGTGTGAAAATTAGTAGAATAGAAACCGAATGGGATCAAGTACAAACTACAACAGACATAGTGCTTCTACTTCAATCTCACGCTTGTTGGCTGTTCGATGATCTAAATGGTGAAAACTAAACTAAGTCAGCTTGGGCATGGTTCTCCAACTACTGGACTACCGATGAGTACAAAACAAAGAGACTGAGAGCCCAAAAGGCATGCATGATTTCTGAAGATAATGCTCAAAATAGGGGAGGCTCAAGGAACTTTACAGAAACACAACAATTCCTGGTATAAGAAATCATTCTGTCTTGCCTACTTAAGCCTTTGATCTCTCCAAAGTTTTCATGTGCATAATTTGTTATTTCTATTGTTATAGGAACATACTTTTGGTCCCGAGAAGAGTGGCACTTTAAACACATATGCTGTAATGAAATCTGGATTTAAAAGTGTGGACACCACTGAAAGGAGTGGTCCAATCCCCAGCCAGAAAGCACAAAGACGCTTGGTATGCATTCTTTACCTGATTACCATATCGTAGTAGTGATCATATAATGATTGGAGCTGGTTAAGTAACTTGTCCATAGCATGAATGGTGTAGTAAATATTCACATAGCAATATTTTTCTCTTATTTTAGGATAACTATAGAGCTCTAGTTTCTGATGAGAATTCACAAGAACTAGATGGAAAGGCACTATACACCATGGGACGCGGCATGATGCATGGACGTGTTCCAATAGGTGATGGTGCTGTGGACAAGGCAACTGTTAAATCAGTGCCATATAAACCAATCAATCCTGATGATTATGAAAGGGTGGTCAAAGAAAATGAGCAGCTGAAGGAGACTAACGAGATAAACTTTGAGGAAAATAATGTAAATCATGCACTGATCATGGTAATAACTGTTCTATTGCTTCTGTAAAATAACATGTCCTATACATGCTTCTTCATTCCCGTGCTTTTAAATTGCAGTCGATGTATCCTGATTTTGGAAAAGAGCCACCTGCAGAGCTGTTATGGCGTCTAGAAAATATTGATGCACATCGTCAACAGGTTATAAGTTTTACTGAATATTTTTTTTGTACAATTCATGTTCTATATTTGGAGGAAAATTTCATCTATAGAATTACTATTGTTTGGTGGCAGAATGCCAATATGAGATGCAGCAGTGAAAAGGTGGCATCTTGTTGAATAGAAATGTCTGCCTTAGATTTAAGTCCATGGTAAGGTAGCTAAGGTATGTTTGAGTTTGTTGATTCCATTCGGTGCTGGTTGGCAAATATACCTTATAATTCTTTTGGTTATGTCCCTAAGCATCGAGTTCTATGTTCAAAGATCAAGTAAAGCTTTGTTCCACTTCTTTATTCATCTTCCTGTATCTTGATGCTCATTATTTTTCTACTGCTAGGTTGAGTTAACAATTAGTAAAAAAAAGCTAGAAAAATAATCACATGCATAGATTCATTTCATATAATGCTTTTTCCTTGAGCAGTCCAACCATTTTGAGTTAATAGAATGAAAGAGTGTCTCTGAACTATCTATCAGCATGCATCCTTTACTCAGAGAAAACTTTAATGATTTTGCAGACTACTGGATCACCACATGGTGGCTCCCAGTCAGGTGACGACTGTCGTCGCAATTGGAGCACCGATGATGAAAGTGACGAGGATGGAAATGATGATGTCAATCCCTTCCTGGAAGGTGATGATGTTGATGAGGAAGCCATGGAAGGCGATTGGTCATAACCATTGAGGGACCTTGATTGTGATCCGTAGGATTTGCAGGAACTAATGTGGATGTCTTTTGGTCTACTCCCTCTGTCCCTAAATATAGGTCGTTTTCACTTTCCGAGAAACATCTTTGACCAAATATATAAAAATATATATTAATATTTATGGTACATAATAAATATTATTAGATAGATATTTGAATCTAGTTTTTTAATAAATTTATTTAGAGATTAAAATGTTGCACGTATTTTTTACAAATTGAAGCAAACTCGTGGCATGAAAACCAACAGCGACAATTATTTAGGGACAGAGGGAGTATTTTGGTATATGCTAACATCTGATGTTAGGCTCAACTTTTGCTAATATGTATTCTGGGCAATGTTGCCTAATGACATGTAATAGGCATGATACAGTATTGCCATCTAGATTACATATACACTAGATGCATGTGGTGATGACATACTTGCCTTATGCATGTTGGATATACATGCAAAATATTGACATGTAATGAATAGATGGATCTTGGAACTATCTATATATTGTTGTTGCTATCATATAATCCAATTTGGTTCAACTAGATCAAGTTGTAATTGGTGCAAATGATTTACTTGGCCGTTGGAAATAAATTAATTGGCATACAACCTGCCAAGGAAATTAGAATTAACTTGGCGGTCAACTTGCCACAAAAAATAGAATTACCTTGGCAATATTAGCGGCCAAGTTAATTAAACTTTCCTTGGCTTTTGGCGGCTGCCAAGTTATAAAAGCTTTTCTTGGCTGCTATCGACCGCCAAGTTAAGTAAGTTTTTCTTGGTAGCTGTCGGCCGCCAAGTTAGTTTACATGGAGGTTGAAATATTTTCTTGGCGCTTTGAAAATTTTTTCTAGTCCTAGTTACCTTGGCGGCCAGACAGCCAAGAAAATAATTCTTGACGGTTAGCTGCCAAGAATATCGAATTTCCTTGGCTCTCTATTCTTGGCGTATATTGCTTGGCAGTCGGCTGCCAATGACAATTGTCTCGGCGGTTTTGGTATTTTTTTGGCGGTTTTTGGCTGCCAAGGCAATTCCGTTTTGGTGTAGTGAGGTCGATGAAAATACAACTAAGGTACGCCATGGGTGATAGAAGCCTCCTGAAGGAAAAAACTAATCCTAAATGTGGATGCAGTGTTCACTACCAGAGAACCTCACATCCGCACTGGTTGGGAACGGGCTTTAGCACCGGATTCCCAACCGGTGCTAAACTTCCGGTGCTAAAGGGGGTACCCTTTAGCACCGGGTATAATAACCGGTGCTAAAGGGGGCCTTTAGCACCGATTCTAAACAACAACCGGTGCTAAAGGCCCTGCCTACGCAGCGGGGATAGGACGGCCTTTAGCACCGGTTGGTGTATACAACCGGTGCTAAAGTGCCTGGATTTATTTATTTTTTGGTTACTTTCTACAGCCGCCATGCATGTACGTTTATATATGTTTATATATGTATCATGATACGTATTCAAACATGTATTCAGCTGCCGTGCATGTAGTACTATATATTCATATTAGCTAGACATATAATCAAAATAGAAGATATATATTATAATTTTGAATTGTATATATATTTGAACTGTATATATTTGAATTGTATATTACAAATTAAGAAATCCGACATGAGGAACGACTTGACGGCGCATCCTCCAGGGGGAGATGGAATTCTCCACGGGGATTAACGACCTCGTCCCAAATCCATCCAATGAGCTGTTCTGCAATTGCGTCTATTCTCTCTTCATCGAGTCTATTCTCTTGAAGCCTCATCATCTATAATTTGCAAATAATTGGAAATATTAATAACATAGAATTGAAGACAACAAATGTGCAATTAATAAACATTTAATATAAAATAAATGCTTTACTTACAAATACAAATGTTCGTCTATATTTAAATAATCATTTATTATAAAACAAAGTGTTTTTCTTATTAATACAAACATAGTAATTATTAAATGAAGCCCTATATTTCTAAATAATCATTTGTTTTAAAACAAAGTGCCTTACTTATTAATTCAAATTTAATAATAATATTATTTATTATAAATGAATCTCATTATCAATAAAAGAAGCCGTATATTTCTAGATAATATAATTTATTACAAAATCAAGTGCTTTTTCTACAAAAATAGTAAATATATCAAATTAAAACCTGAAAATGTGTTACATACCATAACATCATGGTGGGTCATCTTTTTCGTCGACCAATTGAGCATGTTATCACAAACATAATATGCACATAGATTATTTCCCGACCCCTGTTGGTGACACTTTCGATCAAAAAGTAAAGTTAAGTAAAATTCATATAATAGGTTAGCGGAGACCTACACGTACAAATTACTTGCTTACCGGAAAGTCAGTCTTCCATGTGAGTGTTTCATGGATCATACCAGGGTTATCTTGACGAAATTGAATCCACGCCCTGTGAACCAAAAAGTTGTGTTAAATCATTGTGATTGTAAGGGCAGAATTGAGTTAAATGGGTAAATATATGTCACCTTGTAAACATGTCGATGATGTTTTGGTAAGCATATGTTGGCCTCTTCAACGAATCAAAGACGTGGACGATACCCCAGTCAGGACACAATATGATTAAGATCCAGTGAAAATTGTATACATGTAGACATTATAATGAGAAATAAAATTGAACGGCAATAGTATGGAGTCCATAAAATTTTGTATAGGCACTATAAGTAGATACATGTATAGGTACTCACCCGAAGTTGTACGGCAATAGTATGGAGTCGCAACAATTTTGTTTCTGGAGATACTTGTATAAATTTTGATATGTCTCCTCTGGATTGATCAAAATCATTTTTTCACTTATCCTTGTCGGGTCCATGTAACCAATGTCAAATATTCCTTCCCTCCGACATCTTTGAATCTCCATTCTGCATTGTTAAGCAATAAAGGGCACGTCAGCAAAGATTAAAGTTTTTTTCAAGTGTCAAATGTAATTGAGAACAAAGCACTTACAATACCCAACAGGCGACCAAAGACACGTCCATGGCGTCTTTGTGGTAGACCTCGTATATATCCTTAAACTCCAACCAGATGGTTTCCTCACCATTGAAAAAAACATGGTCCTTTACACGAACTCCAAACATGCGCCTTTTGCTTCTTGATTGTTCCAGATACCGCTGATGGAAACGACACATCTTTGTTTGTAGCGTGCTCTCCATTTCTGGACCGACCAAAGGCTGGCCAAGCTTAAATGGCCACTTGATGTCTGTGCTCACAGGGATTTCTTTTTCTCCCACGATTTCCTCTCTCGAGAGTCCTGTCTTGGCCATTTGTCATTGCACATTCAGCTCATACATAGATGCCAACTGAGGCAACAACTCCTGAGGTTGGTTGCCGAGCTGAGCAACAGGTTTGGACGCCGCCGCCTTCCTCTTCCCTTGAGATTTCAGTAATGATCGGTCATAGTCTGATACCTGTGCCCTCTTCTTTTGTCCCCTAGTCAAATTTTGGAGGAAGGATTTTGCCGTGGCGGGGTCAATATTCGGCTCTTGTTGTTTTCTCGTGAAAAGTTGCCTCTTTATGTCTTCTTTTACAGAGGCATCGAGCTCTTCTTGAGTCAGGTCGTAAGCTTTTTTCGGTGGTGCAGGCTTCTCTTTGACCTTCCGTGGCTTCTTCTGTGGTCGAGGGGCCAAGCTAGCCAATTTAGAGCGCTTCTTTGGTTCAGGCTTCTGCCGCGGTGGAGACGGAGACTTCCGCCGCGGAGGAGACGGAGACGGAGACGGGTTTGCGTCATGAGCTCCCAAAGAATCGTGATCCGGTGGACCTCTTGGAGACGGGGGATCTGAAGGAGACTTGGTGCTACCAGGTATGGCGATGTCTCGCTTGCTCCATAGAATGATCCCGTGAGAACACTCCCCGAGTTTTGTTTCTCCGTCACCTCCGACGATGTCAAGTTCCAAGTCATTCCACTAGTCAACGACTTGCTCCACCTCAACGGGTACGTAACTATGTGGAATCTCCATGCAATGCCATCTTTGACCTGGTTCCACTGGTTTGGTCATACCGTATGCGACCTAATAAAATAAGTAGAAAGGAATTTAGTAAATGAATAAAATTTATAATGATATTTATGAAATATACAAACTAATGTCGCAGACGTACCACCACGGATATGTTCTTCTGCCTCACGACAAGCTCACACACAGTCCGTTGAGTTATTTCATCCACGGGGTAACGAACCGGTTCAAACTAAGGTGCGGGAATGTCTTCATGACCTTGTACATGCTCTGTGGAAGCGTGGCTGCTTCGATGTTGTGGAGGGCTAAGAAGGGCCGCATTAGGATCTTGGAGAGGTACATGCTCTGTGCTGGCGGTTCATGTGGCTTGTATCTGCAGCAATGCTAACTTCATTCGCCGCTCCGTCTCTACCTCCATTTCCTGTATCTTTGAGGCCTAGGCGGCTACCGTTTCCTCTAGGTCTCTCACCCTCTGCTCATATTCCGCCTTCTTCCTCAAACGGCTCCTATAGGAGGCGGTGTCCTCTTTGAAACCTTCCAGGGTACTATGCCTACGCCGCGCGTACGTCCAGGATGCTCCTTGTTTCCTAAGGCATAGGTTAGCTCATCTCTGTCTCTATCAGGAACAAATTCTCCCCTCTCAGATGCCTTAAGGATATTGATGAGACGTTGAGCTAGTTCTCGCAAGTCCTCTCCAAAAACTAATGAGCCATCGATCGGACTGAGGATGCCTCCATGACCATAGTACCAATGCTTGGATTGTGTGGGCCAGTCATGTGTCGCTGGACGAATGCCTCTAGCAAATAGAGATTCTTCCATCTTATCCCATTTCTCAATGCTCCCTTTATAACCTCCTGAACCCATTCTATGGGTGTACTTCCTATTACCGGCATTGTCAGCATTTCTAGCGGTCATACTTGACCCTTCTTCGGAGTTTTTGTAATCCAAGAACGATTCCCAAGCATCATGAGTGATGGTTGGATGCTTCGCTGGATCCGGTGCTTCTCCGGTAATGAGATAATTCTTGTACAATTTTTTCTTGTAATCCAGGAACAGAATTGCCATCTTTTTCATTGTCCAATCCTTCAGTTGCTCTTCATGACTGCTTGGCCATTCGAAAATTCCTTTAAGTCCGCCCATAGCATCTCCTTCTCAGTATTGGGCAACACGTGAGGCTCAGTAGGGTCCGTGGATTTCCATTTTCTGATGCTAATGGGCACGCGTTCCCGTAGAACAACCCCGCACTGAGATATAAATTTTCTAGCCACTTGTTTGGGCTCAACTGGCTCCCCATCGTCCTCCACTCGAGTGATGTGAAACTTCACATCCTTCACCTTCTTAGTGGCAGATCGTTTGGATTTCCTAGTTCCGGTTGTCGACGAAGAGGCGGGCTACATAAATTACATATTAACGATACAATATTAAATGAGATATATTGAGATACAATACATATTAAGTGAGATATATTGAGATATACAATACATATTAAATGAGATATATTGACACCTGACTAGACGTGGGCTCATTATTACTGCGTTCATCCACATTACGTTGTTCCACATTTTCGCTCCCTTGAGCAATACCCAGCACGTCTTCCATGTTTGGTTGCGGGTTATCTTCGGCATCGATACCAAATATTTGATTCAATAAGAACTGGTCATTATCCTCTGGCAAGGGTTCGATAGGGTTGTTGTCCACCATCTATAGGAATAAAAATAATTTGTAAGCAATAAATATAAATAAATATAGATATGGGGTTTAGGGCTAGGGCTAGGAGGTTTAGGGCTTGGGTTTCGGGGTTTAGGGTTTAGGATTTGGGCTAGGGGGTTTAGGGTTTGGGTTTCGGGGTTTAGGGTTAGGGCTATGAAGGTTTGGGAAAGCGATGCGTTTGGGTTCGCGAAGGAGCTCTGGCGACGAGTTTGGTTTCGCGATGGTGTTCGGGTGCGCGATTGTTTTGCACATACAAAATATGCACATATACAAAATTATATATACAAAATTACATACAAAATTATATATACAAAATTACATACAAAATTATATATACCAAATTACATGCAAATTTATATATACAAAATTACATACAAAATTATATATACCAAATTACATACAATATTATATATACCAAATTACATACAAAATTATATATACCAAATTACATACAAAATTATATATAAGCATATAAATAATAACAAATTATATATAACAAATTAAATAACAAATTAATTAACAAATTAATTAACAAATGAAATAACAAAATTAAATAACAAAACTAAATAACAAAATTAAAAATCGACCGAGGGGTGACGGGTGCGGGCGACGGCGGCGGGTGCGGCCTCGGGAGAGGGGCGACGGACAACGGCGCGGCGGCACGGGCAAATGGCGGTAACGGGCCACGGGCGGCGCGGACGAGGGAGCGGGCGAGGACGCGGACGCAGCGGCGACGGGCCACGGGCGGCGCGGGCGAATGGTGGCGACGCGGGCGACGGGCGACGGCGACGGGGAGCGGGACCGGCGGCGGAGGCGAGATGCGAGAAGTGAGGAGGGGAGCGGGCGCGGGCGGTTATATGGGGTAATACCCGGTGCTAAAGGCTCATTTGCACCGGGTCTTACTCTCACCCGGTGCTAATGAGTCTTTAGCACCGGGTGTATTACACCCGGTGCTAATGTGGTGCCCGGGGAGGCCACCACATTAGCACCGGGTGGAAACAACACCCGGTGCTAATGAGTCTTTAGCACCGGGTGTATTACACCCGGTGCTAATGTGGTGCCCGGGGAGGCCACCACATTAGCACCGGGTGGAAACAACACCCGGTGCTAATGAGACTTTAGCACCGGGTGGAAGCACACCCGGTGCTAAAGAGGTGCCCAGGGCGGGAACTGAAATCCTGGGCACCTTTAGCACCCGCTGCTAAAGGGTTAGGATTTCAGCTGCCGCCATTTTTTCATCCAAATCGACAATTAGCACCGGGTCTTTTTTCTATTTCTATTACTTTACTTTATTCGTAAATAAATAAAACAAAGCTCTTTAAAATTGTTAGAAAATTCTTGAAAACAGTAGGAGTTACTAGAAAATATTAGAAATTAATATAAAATCCTAGAAAATTGTAGGAATTACCATTTGCTTTCATTTTCTAGTAATTATTAAATGAAGCTCTTTATTTCTAAATAATAATTTTGTAGACAACAAAGCCCTTTAAAATTATTAGAAAATTCTAGAAAACAGTGGGAGTTACTAGAAAAAAATATTAGAAAATAATAGAAAATTTCAGAAAATCGTAGGAATTAACATTTCTATAAATTATATATGAATATGAATTTCTGGAACATAGTGCAATTAAATTACACGTCATCATCGTTTACTCGGACACTAATAAACTTCCTCTTTACGAATGTTCCTTGATTGTGATCACGCCGTAGATAGGGTGTCTCCTCCGCCGCTAACAGGATGCTTGGGTCAGCGGCCATCGAGAATGGAGGCAGCCCATCGAGCATATCATAATCTTCATCCGTCGTGTCCTCAACTCCTACGATTTTTCTTTTCTCAGGAAGAACAATACGACGCTTTGGCTCGTCTTGTGGTGGGTCCAATTGCTTACCCACCCCTTTCTTATCCGCCCCTTTCTTTGGTCTGCTGGCCATGTCCTTTACATAAAAAACTTGTGTGACATCTTTGGCTAGGACGAACGGTTCGTCTAGAAACCCAATCTGTTTAGGTCCACTAACGTCATTCCATACTCATCAACTGTAACACCTCTTGAAGTCAGCTTCACCCATTGGCACTTAAACAGTGGGATCTTCAAAGGTCCGTACTCTAGTTCCCATATCTCCTCTATGACACCATAGTATGAGTTAGTATTGCCATTGGTGTCTGTCGCGTCGATTCGGACTCCACTGTTTTGGTTGGTGCTCCTCTTGTCCTGGGCTCTTGTGTAAAATGTATACCCATTGATGTCGTATCCTTGGAATTTTAAGATCGTGGTCGATGGATCCCTAGCTACAAAAACTAGCTGCGCATCAATGCCCTCGACACCCATCAGATGCTCTCGCAACCAAGCGGCGAAAGTAGTATTGTGCATCCGCTGAATAAAGGCTGCATACTTTGTTGGATTTTCGTCCCAGAGAATCTTCATGTGCTCCTCGATGTATGGAGCAACTAAGGTTGATTGTTGCAAAACTATGAGGTGCGCTTTACGAAATGTCTCCATGTCCTTGATTACCATCGATCTTTTCCCTAGTGTGCCCTTTCCACCAATTCTCCCCTCATGATGTGATTCGGGCACACCAATCGGCATAAGATCGTTGACAAAGTCAACACAGAATTCAATGACCTCCTCTGTTTTGTATCCCTTAGAAATGCATCCTTCTGGACGAGAACGATTACGGATATACTTCTTTAGCACAGCGAAGAACCTCTCAAACGGGAACATGTTGTGTAGAAATACTGGGCCCAGTATACGAATCTCTTTAACGAGGTGAACCAATAGATGTGTCATAATATTGAAGAATGATGGTTGACATATCATCTCAAAGCTGACAAGACATTGCACCACGTCGTTCTGTAGCTGAACTAAATGGTCTGGATTGATCACCTTCTGAGAAATTGCATTGAGGAATGCACATAGCTTCACAATGGCTTTCCGCACATTAACGGGTAGCACACCCCTGAGTATGACGGGAAGCAGTTGTGTCATCAACACATGACAGTCATGAGACTTGAGGGTTGTGAACTTGTTATCTTTCATATTTATTATTCCCTTAATATTGGAGGAGTAGCCCGATGGAACCTTGATATTGTTCAAGCATTCAAACATGCTTGCCTTCTCTTCTTTGCTGAGAGTGAAGCTGGCAGGACGCAAGTACTGGCGTCCGTTGTCTCTCTTTTCTGGATGTAGATCATTCCGTGGTTTCAATCGTTTCAGCTATTGTCGTGCTTCCAGTGTATCTTTTTGCTTCCCATAAGTACCCAGGAAGCTTATCAAGTTCACGCAAAGATTCTTCGTCAGATGCATCACATCAATCGTGTTACGGACCTCTAAATATTGCCAATAAGGTAGCTCCCAAAAGATAGACTTTTTCTTCCACATCGCGGCACGACCATCCTCACCAGTCGGAACAGGCTTGCTTCCGTCTCCCTTTCCAAACACCACTTGTAGGTCCTTTAACATATCAAATACATATTGTCCACTCCGGTGTCTTGGCTTTGTACGGTGGTCCGCATTCCCACCAAAATGCGGACATTTTTTTCGTAGCTCATGCTTCGTAGGAAGAAATCGACGATGACCCATGTAAACAACCTTCCTACAATGTTTCAAATACATGCTTTCGGTTTCCTCTAAACAGTGAGTGCATGCTTTATATCCTTTGTTTGATTGTCCTGATAGGTTACTTAGTGTAGGCCAGTCATTGATGTTTATGAAAAGCAGTGCTCGAATGTCAAACTGCTCCTGCTTGTCCTCATCCCACATGCTAACACCTTCTTCCTTTCATAGTTGCAAAAGTTCATCAACCAATGGTCTTAGGTAGACATCAATGTCGTTGCCAGGTTGCTTTGGCCCTTGAATAAGCACTGGCATTGTAATGAACTTTCGCTTCATGCAGAGCCAAGGGGGTAGGTTGTAGATACACAAAGTCACAGGCCAAGTGCTATGACTACTGCTCATTTCACCAAAAGGGTTCATGCCATCAGTACTTAAACCAAGCCTCACATTCCTCGCATCAGCATCAAACTCTGGGAATGCTCTGTCGATGTTCCTCCACTGGGATCCATCAGCGAGGTGTCTCAACATGCCATCCTGCTTACGTTCTTCTTTGTGCCATCGCATTAGTTTGGCATGCTCTTTGTTCCTGAACAAACGCTTCAGATGGGGTATCAGAGGAAAATACCACATCACCTTCGCAGCAATTTTTTTCTTACAACGCTCCCCCCACAACCTCACCAGGGTCATCCCGCCTTATCTTGTATCGTGCGCAACTGCAAACTGGACAACAATCCAAGTGTTCGTATTGTCCGCGATAGAGGATAGAATCATTTGGACACGCATGTATCTTCTGCACCTCCAAACCGAGAGGGCAAACAACCCGTTTTGCTTCATACGTTGCCGATGGCAATTCGTTACCCTTGGGCAGAATCTTCTTTACGAGTTTCAGTAGTTCATCGAAACCCTTATCAGTAACGCCATTTGCTGCCTTCCACTTCAGAAATTCAAGTGTACTACCCAACTTCGTAAGCCCCTCTTTGCAATCTGGGTACAAGTCAGTTTTGTGGTCCCGCAACATGCGTTGTATCTTTTTCAGTTCCTTATCATTGCCCAAGTCTTTCTCAACATCACGCAACATTTGCCCAAGTCCATCATTAGGGTCATCTTCCTGAGCATCATCTTCTCGAGCAGCATCTTCATGATCGGCATCACCCACTGCAGCATCTGCAAAGGCCCCGTAGTATTCAGCCAATACCAGAATGTCGTTATCCACCTCGTCTTCTTCATCTTCATCCATTAGAATTCCTCTTTCACCATGCTTCGTCCAAACAGAATAATTGCTCATGAAACCGTGCCTCATCAAATGCACCTGAAGAGCTCCTCTTTGTTTGTACGATTGAATATTTCGACAATTAGTGCATGGGCAGAACATGAAACCTAACGGCGTCCTGTTGGCCTCGGCGACATCGAGAAACCCCTTCAGGCCATCACGAAACGCCGTATCGTGATTGTCCCCGTACATACATTGCCTATTCATCTGCATTAGTAACCAATAACAATTATTTGTATAATTTAATATATAATATAATACAAAGGTAATATATAAGACAATACAAATTTAATATATAAATAACTAATAAATACAATACATAAGCTCCATTTCTAAACATATAGTAGATTACAAAGTTAATACATAAGACAATACAAACTAAACACATTTCTAAAACTATAATTAATTTATTCATTTTCTAAAATCAAATATACTTCCATTAAAAAAATAATTAACTATTCCAACTTTAAATAAATAACTAATAAATACAATACATAAGCTCTCACTCTCCACTATGAACACAAGCTCTCTCTCTCCACCATGAACACAAGCTCTCTCTCTCCATTTTGATTCATAAATTTCTCTATTTCTAAAGCATATAAACAATACAAGCTAATAAAGAACATAAGAGAATGAAAGAATGTACATTGTAGTGCCCCTTGGATGAGTGAAATCTTCACAAATTTTGAAAAAAAAAATTTGGCAGCACCTCCCCTGTCCCGAGCACAACATGAACACAGCTCCAAGTGTTGATGCTGGCTCGGGCGAGGGGAGGGAAGGAATTATATACGAGTACATTAGCACCGGGTCTTGCGACGACCCGGTGCTACTGCTCTCACATTGGCACCGGTTGCTGTCAGCAACCGGTGCTAAAGGGCCTTGGGCACATTAGCACCGGTTGTTGGCTACAACCGGTGCGAATGTGAGCACATTAGCACCGGGTCGTCGCAAGACCCGGTGCTAATGTGCTCACCCTGCCATCCCTGCGCGCCGCCCCCGCTCATAGCCGTTGGACCCGGTGCTGATGCACCCTTAGCACCGGGTCCAAAATGTGCCGCGGCTTGAGGGGGCGGATGTGAGGTTCTCTGGTAGTGCTTCGATGCTGAATCAGGAAGTGGAGTACTGGTGCCATTATTAGTGACTCCAGGGGCAAGTACATCGCACTGGCCACAGCTATCTGCCACATGTTTTAGATGCACCGACGGCGGAGCCATATGCATTTAAAGAAGGATTGATGCTGTGGCACAACATAACAGGTGCAACCGTTTCATTGGTCAGACCGACTGCTTGCTGATTGTGGAGACAATGCAACATGGTGGGTTCTCGGCTACGGCGGCGGTTGCAATCTATGATGATTGCAATATCTTGTGGAGCGGATTCAACAGCATAATTATTAAGCATTGTAACAGGGAGGCCAACCAGATAGCTCACGAGCTTGCTAGGCAAGCATTTTCTTTGAAAGTTTCATGTATTTGGGTTGATGAACCCCCTAGCTCTATCTTAAATGTCCTGGTGAAAGATGTAACTACCTTCTCTGATCAATAAAGACAGCCAGATGGCTTAAACAAACTAACACGGTATAACAAAGAAACTTGTCCGTCCAAATATGCACTGGCTCAATTATTTATTTATTTTATTTGGTTAAGAATAGGACCGACACGTTTACTTGTACTAACCGGTGTAGCTATACACGGGTATATTTAGTTACCATCAGTGACGGATACAAGCCTAGGGCCACCTGGGCCATGGCCCTAGGCGTGGGCCAAAATTCTCCACTGATATTACTGTAGCAATAAAGAGGCCCAACAATTATTTACGAATTGGCCCATGAACTGGCCCTAAGCCTTGGGCCAAAATCTGTCCGCCCCTGGTTAGCATACATGCCAGCATACTATACATCAGCTGAACTGATCGGTGCAAATGCACTTAACGAACCGGTTCACTATGGGCCGACAAGTATGGGCCCATACGTAAGAGATTCTCTCTAATATAGTGATATAGACAAATACAATCTGATACAAACTAGCATCATATCCACACATCCACAGGCTGACAAGCATGCAATTCACCACAATTCTATAGATTCAAGTGGTCGCTACTGTGTTTTCGTTCTAGATTTACTAACTAAAAAAATATGAAACCAATTTTGTTTCTAATTGTTGTCATCGTTGGTATATATTAGCAAATATGTCCATGCGACAAGCGCGTGCTACTTTATTATGGGGTTATTTTAGATTATTTGGTTGGTGGGTACGTGGGGTGGCTAAAAAAGTTCTATAGTGAAAAAAGTAATGTCAAAACGGCAGAAACTCTCTAGAAACATTATTGTTTTCTTGTTTGTGAAACTTTTCACATCTTTTCCACCATTAGACTTGACATGTGGGTCCTCTGTAAGGGATGCGTATGAATTATTTAGGTGAGAAGTGTTTTCAAAAGAACTGAATCTTTATAGTATAGATTATAGTATAGATAGATGTTGCCAAGGGGAAAACTAGAAGAAAAAGGAACATAACTCACATTATTTTGTTTGGCAATAGTTCCCATGAAAATGCTGTCTTGTTAGGGCGAATAAAATCCAATCATCATAACACAATATATTTTTATTTCATAAACTAAAGTTACCAATTCCAGGAATAGCAACAATATGCTCATGGGCTCACATGTATACATATTTTGTAACGTAAGAACAGAAACAACGAGGTAGTAGCCTTCTGATTTTTTAGAAGACGTAGAATTCAGCTGCACGTACAAATGAACTTATATCATTATTCATGGGTAGATCTCAATTACTGAGAAGGGGCCCAATACTGGCATGATTTTGTAATCGTCACTGAATCCAGCATCAGAAAAAATCTTTTTCCACTCCTTTATGCCGCGTTCCACTCCATTGGTATACAACATGAACATATTCTGTATGTGTTCCATCTCGCTGATTTTGCAGTCTCCCTGCGCTGATCCTCTCACCATCTCTATGATTATCACCTTTCCTCCAGCGTTTCTAGCAGGGATGGCTTGCTTGCAAAGCCTAAGTATCTTGACACAATCTTCGTCGCTCCAGTCATGTAAAATGTTCTAGAACAGATATAGAGAAATGTTTTATAGGAAAAGAAAAAAACAGAGAAAATGATATATCCTTACAAAAATCATCATCATTCTTTATTTCCACCCTTTTGTCCCAACTTCGATGCAACAAAGAAATTTTAATTTGCAGTTAAGGAGTGGCTATAATCATTTTTATGAGGTCGAAAATGGCACACGCTCTTGCCCCAACCAAACTTCCAAGTGAACACAAGCAGACCCTTATCTCAAGTTTAAAGAACCAAGTAAAAACATATACTCAAGTAGACTCTTTACTTGGCCATATATTTTGCAAGGCCTCCAAATAGAGTTGGGACTTGGGCCGTGTCGTGCCAGCACAGCCCGGCCCTCACGTGCCACGGTCCGTTTCGTGCCTAGACTTTGAGGCACGCGAGGCACGACGTGCCATGTTGGCACGGAGTGACAAGCTTTTATCTAGGTCCAAGCACGGCCCGTTGCATGGTGGCCCGCGTTCATACTGTGCCAACACAAGCACGACCCTCAAAATATATGTGCTTATATTCTACCACCATTCATATGTTTATATATACTATTACTTATATGATACAAGAGTTTATAAAACTAATGCATTAATGTTTATATATACTATTACTCTATATGATACAGGAGTTTATAAAATTAATGGATTAAATAACTCTGACGGTCTTGTCATTAGATATTATTGTTGAACATTAGGATTGGCATGTGACTATAGAAGATGCTGTCAATTTTCTCATTTTATAAATAGTCGTTATATGATTTTATATATTAAAGGTAGTTTTTATAATTTATTATATAGTAGTATTTATTTGGGAAAATTCTATTTTACAACCTCCAACTATCACAACAGTCTGATTTTCAACCTTGAACTACAAAACCTGATAACAAAGGTCATCCAATTGTCAAAACCGTGTAAATTTAGCCCCTATGGTGGTTTTCTATTTTGTAAAAAAAATTAAAAAATCCAATTAGATCTAAAAAATAAAAACTAATTCATCTTAAATCAGAAAAATATGAAACCAGTATCAAAAAAATTCTAAAAACGAAACCTATCTATTATTGCTCTATTTGAATCTTAATTATTCAAAAATAATAGCCATAACTATAAGTGACCAAATACTATGAACATGAAAAAATGGATCTGATTAACTGAAAGATATAGTGACAATGGATAGGTTACATTTTTAAAAAACTTTTGATACCAATTTTGTATTTTTTTGACTTAAAACGAATTACTTATGAATTTTTTAGTTTAAATTTGAATATTTTTAATTTTAACAAAATGAAAAACCACCTTCGAAACCACCAAATGGCTAAATTTGCACGGTTTTGACAGTTGTATGGCCTTTGTTATCCGGTTTTATAGTTCAATGTTGAAAATCAGACTGTTGTGATAGTTGGAGGTTGTAAAAAGGACTTTTCCCTATTTATTTTAGGGTTGTGGAAAGGCAAATAAAAGGATATATGGATAATAATATATGTTAGTACAATGGGCCGTCTTCATGCCGTGTCGGCCCAAGCATGATCCAAGATTCGTGCCGTTCCGTGACACCCATCTTACCAAGATCCTAGGCACGACATTCGTGTTGTACCGGCTGCTTACACCGTGTCAAAACGTCATGCTTCAGGTGACCCATAAATAGCACGCCCCAAGTTCCGGCTCTACCTCCAAATCTATCCTTCTACCTTATATTTCTAGAGGTCTTTGGAAAATTATCTATTCATAAAGGTTATTCCTAGAGTTGGAGTAACCTCCGAGAACCTTAAAAAATAAAGGAAACCCTATTTAATATATACAAGGTGTGATTTGGGGTCTATTGTTGTAATTGCTCTTAGATGACATGTCCTATGTAAGTGTGCACTGTGACAAGTACCAAAACTGCATATCAATACCTTGAGTAAGACAGCATCCGCATGTGGAATTGACTCAAACATGTCACCGGCGACAAAACGCAAGTTGCCATCGCTGGCGGTGGCCTGGCTGACCACATGAGGAAGGTCCAGCACGGTGCAGTTAATGCGTGGGAACGCCCTCGCGATGACCTGCGCCGCCGCGCCATGGCCGCCGCCAACGTCGACGAGCGAGTTCAGCCCGCGGAAGATGCGGCCCTTGTCCAAGATAATCACCTCCAGGAAGAGCTGGCTATCGGCCGCCATGGCGGCGTTCATCACGCCGCTGAGCGCGGCGTCCTTGCTCGCCATCTCCCACAGGGAGCAGCCGTGTGCCAGCTCGAAGAGGGACCCGGCGGGCGCCGGCTCCTTCCGGAACCAGTCGGACATGCCGAAGAAGGAGGATACGATGAGAGGGCTCGCCAAGAACGGCACCACCGGGGACAGGTTGCAGCCGCCGACGAGGAAGCGGCACGCCGTGGTTAGCCCGTACACGGCGTCGCCGCCGCCGCCGTCCTTCGCGGCGGTGGCGGTGAAGATGCCCGAGGTGCTGAGCAGCTCCATCATGCGTTTTAGGTCAGGGACCTTTGCTGGGTGTGTCTCGGTATCGGCCGCGATGTCTGCGAGCGTGGCGGCGCCGCCGCGGCGGTGGATGGCGTCGGGGATGCCGAGATCCACGGCGCACTTGAGCGCCATGGACTTGACGTAACCCAGCAGTTGGTTCTGGAGCTCGGAGAGTGCTACGAGCAGGTCCTGCGGGCTCACCTCGGCCAAGAGTCTAAGCGCCATAATGCTGCACGAGTGTAGTACAGGTACAGTACTCCACTGCAAGTTATTATAGAATGATGAAGCAGTACTCCGTTTGCTCCAACGCTCTAAATTATAGAGGATGGAATAGCTGGACATTTGTGCAAATTACATATACAAAAAAATCTACCTCGCTATCAAGACACGCCGGCCCAAATTTATATTCTGAGGTCTATGAGAAATTAAAAGGTGAATGACTTAATTTCTCTATCCTTAATGTATCTATATTCGGATAATTTGCACCCATACATTTCCTATACCCACCCTTAATCCTCTCACTTATAGATCGTATATGAACTTCCATTTAGACCATTTATTAATCAAGGTTCCCAACCGTGACAGATGTAAGAATTATTTTACAAAGTTCATTAATCCTATACATTTAGTTTTGCCCTTACACTCGGCAAAGGGTTGTCCTGGGCCTGCCCCCTAACCAGCCTTTGCCGAGTGCGACACTCGGCAAAGGCCCCCGTTAGCACTGACGGCCGGCCGCGGACGGCCGCGGCCGGCCGTCAGTGCTTTATTTTGCCGAGTGCTGGCTTTTGCACTCGGCAAAGGCTTTGCCGTAACCCCTTTGCCGAGTGTTACACTCGGCAAAGCCTTTGCCGAGTGCCCCAGGCACTCGGCAAACTCTGGGTTTCCCGTAGTGGCTAATGGTTATGCTTTAAAGGAAAACAACGATTGTTTGTTTGATCGCCGGTGGGCAGTCGACGGTGGCGGCCATAGCGTTTTCCCTTCACGAGAATAGGTGGGCGGTAATTATCCTCTATACCCTGGTATGAGATCACGGCGTGAATGGATTGGGCTCCAGCTAGACCAAACATAAAATAATGTAATCTGATCACACAGTGAACCGTTAACATCCGAAAGGCTCCAACCAAACAGCATCCTAATTTCGACCCACTCTTAATCCACTCTTAATCCCTTACATCGTATCTAAACTTTCATGTAAACCATCTACTAGTACTTATGAAGGCCCACAATGATGATATAACAGGTGTAAGAATTGTTTTACACGGTGATTTCCCACAGGATACCTGGTGTTTCGCCATTTCTCTTTTCTTTCTTTTTCACGTGGTCGACGATCAACCCGCCCACGTATCCCGCGCCCTTGTACTTATCAAGGCCCATAACGATGACAGCCTGCATGCCTCCTCACCGATGACATCTTCCTCACTAAGCTTCATTATTAGCCCGCTGGATTTCGATTTCGTGGTCAGCGCACGATTTATTATACTGACCGCGATATGCTGAAGATGGCAGGTGGGAAGAATGATGGCATGAAGGAAACAGATATCTGCGACGAACTTTTCGCTGTCGCCATAATGCATTCCATAATAAAGTTTGGAGCGAGATACATTATGTTTAGTTTGTCATCCGAAGGTAATCATTACGTCACTTTTTTAATATTCTTGGTCGATCCAGTTTCTATAGTTGTAAGTTAGTTTTGCTATGTTGCGGATTCGATCAGTTTAGGTGACGAACATTTTTATTTTTCTACGGATCGGCGGGTGCATATCTGGTGCTATTGGTACCACTAAAGTGGTGCGTGAAAATTTACACAAAAATATAGATCTGAATAGATGCAATCATATCATTTATGTTTATGCAAAATTTAGGCATGAACAAAAATTTGTGGAATGACTGAAATCTATACTAAAAGGATTGAGTTCTTTTGAAAACTTTTGCTACCAACAAAAACCCCCATACCCCTCACAATGGACCCACCTGGACCCACGATGTAGGAAAAAAAACAAATATTACGGAAGTTTTTTTAGTAGAGCGAAAAACTCATTCTAAGTTCACCCCTAGCCTCTCTTTTTTTTCACCGGAGTTTTTTTTACCCACCTATTTTTTTGGAAAGAAAACAACCTCCAAACTGAAAAACAATTCTTCTACCGTGAAACATCCTCTGAGCTTTTTTAAAAAAAAAGAATCAACGATACACATGGCTCATACAACCCAAACAAACTTAATTGTCATTGCTGGATATTAAAATAAGGAAAGCACACGGTTATGGCACCAACAAAAATAAAGTCCATAGTCAAGCAGGAGCAGGAAACAAGCACCAAATTTTCTCTTTGAAGTTTTGATGTCATTGACACTTCCGCGTAGAATTGTTCTAGTTTTTTCCTGGTGCTTCGTGCGACTTGTGTTGGTCTCCCCCCCCCCCCAATCCTGCCTGATCTCAACAAGGCACCAGTCAGCGGCGGCGCCCCACTCCGGCCGAGCGAATGATATAGGTATGTATCTCGTATTGTCGTCCCTGTTCAACCTTCCTTTTTCTTGATTACTCATTTGGGCTTCACTATTATTGAGTTGATCGACGGAGGCGGTCAAATAGAGCAGCAATTCATGGCTCAGGTCCTCAGGATGCATGGCGTTCAATGGAATAACTGGAATCATCCCTTGGAAATCTCATCGACAAGTTGAGCTTGTTACCTTGCCACTCTCCAGGTGTTCGGACGTTTGCCTCAACCACGATACTGATGTGCTGGCGTCTGTTTGGACTGACAGGCCTGAGTTCTTACACATTTGCAAGCTGCATTGCCCCGGCCTAAGAACTTTTCCGAGCAGCTGCCAAATTCCACTACTTGGCATCTGCTATTTGCACTAATGATTGTTACTCGGTACGGGGTTAATTATCGGACCAAAACAAGCTCGTCAGATTTGGCCATGGTTGTCGGGCAGTCTGTAGCGTGCACCCTAACAATAAAGTGATGCCGGTGCACACGTCTGTGCGGGCGCGGCAAAACAGAATGGATCATGCCGTCAATGGTGCCTGGCTGCTCCTCTTCTGGGACACCGGCGCTGTTGTGGCTCACGGGGGAGAATGCCCATGCGCCGGGGAAAAAGGAGCCGATGTGGCTGGTCGGCGTGTGCCGCCGCACTTCGCTCTTGCTCCTCTCGGAAAGAGAAGGCAGTGGCAAAAGGGATCGGGTTAGGGGCTTGGCACTGGGCAGGGGCGACCGTGCGGGGCGGAATAAGTCCAGATGAGACCCAAAATAAAAACAAATTAAAAATAATTAATTAGTAGTTAGCTTCAAGATTCGTGCAACTTCGAAATTGTGGAGTACCGAAGCGGTTCCCCCTAAATATACCCACATTGGTAACCACGTCTATACATAATAATCTCGTATTGCTAATAGACAATAGATTGGAAAGTTTTTCTCCATATAAATAAAGACCAACTATCTCGAGAATGATGTGCTTCTAGATTTGAGAACACCTAAAGCTCTCTATAGATGAGAGAGCGAATATAAATTATTTTTAAAAGCGCTT
The DNA here is from genome assembly GCA_033239725.1 of Echinochloa phyllopogon. Lineage (NCBI taxonomy): Eukaryota > Viridiplantae > Streptophyta > Magnoliopsida > Poales > Poaceae > Echinochloa > Echinochloa phyllopogon. Next base: position 21,662,707 of record BTCW01000016.1, read on the forward strand.
CGCACGACTAGTCTGTTTTTGTCACACCCGAATTTACACAGAAACTCGAATGCGGCCATATGTGTGCCCAGAAAGTCATAGTACACATATAGCGAACAAATAAGATAAACAAAGAACATATGCTTGAATAAATTATTGAATAAATAGAGTTTTACTGCATCATAAATAAAGTAACAAATACAATGGAAGACTAATAACTCTCAAACTAAGCAAAGCCGCAATCCACAGGGACTCTGACCGGTAGATCACAACTCAGTAGTACAGCAGATTTTCTGAAAACTTGTCACACCCTGAAATTTTTGGATTTCAGGATGTGATTTTGAAGATTAATTAAATAAAGATTTTCCCATAATTTTAAAACTTTTGTCAACTTTATTTAATTTATATAGAATTTAGTACGGGGAAAAACATTTTTTTCTAAATTAAAATAAAACAATGCAAGTTTAACATTTTGTGCTATGCATTCATGCCAGTTGCATTTAGTGGTTTTATGCGTGTAAAGTTTCTAAAATGCGTTTAAGAGCCTCATAGGAATTTTCCAGATTTTCCTGGGATTTATTCCTATTTTTCTATAGCTAATTCAAATTTTTGGAAGGTGCTAAAACATTTTACAGAGCTCCAAATATTTTATTTGGGATCCTCATGTCCAATTCTACCTCTGGGATTTTTCCCGGGATTTTTGGAATTTTTGGAGTATTTTTCGTGGCTTAAACGAATTATCTAGAATTTTCTGGAATTATTCACGTGGAAAATAATCTCTAAAAATAAAAAGGAAAAAGAAAATCCCAAACCCCTAATGGGCCGAGTCCAACCCGACCCTAACTGCCCCCCCCCCCCCGGACCAAACCCCGCCGGTCTGTTTCCCTCTCCCGGCCCAACCACACCGGCCGAGCCCCTCCCCTCCTGGTCCCGCGGCCCAGCTCCCACTCCCGCTCGCCCAGCCCAGCCGCGCGCCCCGCTCGGCCCACCGCGCAGCCCCAGCCCCGCGCGACGCGTCACGCCGCCGCCGCGATTTTCGCCGCTGCATTCCTTACTCTCAGCGTCCGCGCCCTACAAAAACGCGCAGCCCGAGTCCCCGCCCGCGTACCCTAGCCGCCGCCACCATCGCTTCCTCCCCTGCTCGCGCCGCCACCGCCCGATCTCACCGCCACCCGCCATGGCTGATGGTTCGCCGCTGTCGAGGCCCCCAGGCGAAGCTGTAGCCTCCACGAGCATCCCCAAGCTAACCCGAAGCTTCCTGGCCGATCCTCGTCGCCGTTCGCCCGCCAGAGCGCCTTCCCCGTGCGAGCCACCCACCGCCGGTCTCTGTCTCCGCCGCGGGCTGACTTCCGGCCATCTCCTCCGGCGGTGAGCACACCAATGTGTTTCCCTCGCTCACCCCTCCTGCGCGCGTCGCCTAGGGCCCCCACCCACCTCAGCGCCGCGCGAGCCGAGCCGCCAGTAGCGCCGGCGAGAAGCTGCCCTTCCTGTCGCGAGGAAGAAGATGACTATTTTGCGCTTAGACCCCTCGAGAATCGCGTAAATATTAGATCTATTCTTGTGTCTTGGAAATTTCTCGGAAAACCCCCTGCAATTGTTAAACCTTTGCACATAAATCCCACCCGGGTCACTTTAGCAGATCTAACCCCGAGGTTTTCCCTATTCCCAGCACTGTTCATTGAGTCACTACAGACTTCCAAGCTACCCTTGGAATCTATGGTTAATTACAACTAGGTCCCTAGCACCTTTAAAAGCCCATAGATTTCACGTTTTAGCTCCGATTCGACCCGTTCAAGTTGCGTTAGATTCGTATAAACTCAAACTATGCGTTAGTATTCATATTTACTATGTCACGTGTTTCTGAATTTTATTTAGATATTAATTTGACTAAAGAATATTTAAATATGTTTTCTATAATAAAATATAATTAAGATTTATACTCGGCTTTTAAATGCCAAAATAAATTTGATTAATATATATTCAATTAGATTTATAAATAAAAGTTGACTAGGTTATATCTCGGTTTTTCATAAATGAATTTTAGTTTGATTAATGTTTATTTAAAGCTATCTTTTCTAATTAAAATTCTACTTGGAGTTAAACTCCGAGTTTTCATAAATAATTATTAATATTGATTAATATCAACAGGAATATATTGTTATTATAATATTGACTAGTTCTTATTATTCATTAGTCGCTCTCACATGCCTGTTTTACTTAGAGTTAAACGTTTAATGATATAAATTCTACATAAACAATTATAAATAAATACGATTAGTTTTACCCCGGATTTTATAAATCCAAATAAGATTGAATTAACTCCAACATAAGATGTTTCTCTGAAATATCTTTTATATTATTTAATTAATTAAGCTTATAGTCTTTTATTTTCTTTTATAATCCTAATCTTCCGATAGTCGTATCTTTTCGACCGTAGCCCCGTTTTCAGCGATCCTTGTGCTCACGTGATCCTAGAATCGAGCCCTATCCTTTAGTGCGCTCTTATAAAGCTTTTATTTTTGATTGGTGTACTGTTCTTAGTTGTTTATTGTTTGCTTGCTTGTTTAGCTGCATGTTGTGCTCGATGATTGCTGTGAGTAGAGGAACGTCATCGAGAGATTTAAAGTAGAAGAGTTTGAAGACCCAGAGCTGGAAATTATGAGTAATTTAATGGATTTAAGGCAAGTTATAGCACGGACAATCTTTGCTACCTAAACACATTTTTTACATTCATTTACTTTCATATGCATGTGTCTAAATTGATGTCCTATTAAGGCTGCACCTAGTTTCTATATTTCGGTCCTTGTTACCTTGGGATTTTTGCATAAGGGTAGAATCTTTGCTATGCGTAGCTATTGTCACTATTATTTAATTGTTAATTTTGACATAGTGGTTCATTTTAATATTAATGGCAAAACTTTCTTTTTAGCAACATGGTTTAGGGAACTATTATGTGTGCTTAAATATTGCAACATGGTTTAGCAACATGGTTTAGGGAACCTGTTTTACTTAAATATTGCACCCTGTGTGCTTTGCTCCGGTGTCTCTCCCTAAGGTCCGGTTCTTAAAGCGGCCACCCAGGAGCCTGTCGCCACCGCTAAAACTACTATGGCTCTGGTCTTGGCCAAGTAACTTTTACGTCTCTAGCTTGCCAGTGGTTACCGACGGACCGACAGCGTTGTGGGAGACAAGGTACGGGGTGTTTCCGGATTCCACCGAGGACGGGTGATCCGTCGGCTATGTCTCGTTAGGCACAGCCTCGTGCTGTGAGTCCCTGCGATGGGGAACTCCACATGTTGCGCATGGATGGGTGTGATGCCCGTGCTCTGGACGCCATCGACCCCACTATGGTGTGACTCTGTAGGCGTACGTCGATCTCGGTGGCTATGGTCTCACTGCCTTGTATTACCACAGCGGCTACTGTCTTGTTAGGGTGTCTTGTGAAAAGCCTTGTAGAGTCCCTATGTGGTCACACCTCAGAAGTGTGATTTGTGAGGTCTTATCCACCTCCGCATGGTTGGGTTTAAAGTTTTATGAACTTTTACGCGACTGGTGGGTAAAGGGCGAAACCTCTGCAGAGTGTAAAATTTATCATGATAGCCTTGCTTAGGGTCACAAGTGGTCTGGATCCTTTTTTATTATAACATGATGTCTATTTATGCTTAATGTCACTTGCACTTTATTAATTGGGGTACAGTTGGGTTTCATTCACTGTAGTAACTCGGATAATATTAAAATGAACAAACTAAAAATGCTAATGCGGTTAAGCCGTGTCTAGCCTTATTTTGAGCCTTCATACCATGCTATACTTGCTAAGTAATTGTTTTACTTACACTCACCATTATTCAACAAAATCTCGGATGAGTAACAGATGGATCAGTGATTGAGATAGCTACCGAGTTTTCTGAAGATCTTCCGTACTACTAAGCTGTGGTCAACGAGTCCGTGTCCCTGTGGACTTGAGGCTCCACCTGTCAAGAGAGTTAATACATAGATTTTTGCTGTGTTTATTTAGGTAAACTCTGATATAAACAATTTTATTCGAGCATATGTACTCTGATTTCCATATTTGTAAGTTGTATGTGTTCTGTGGACATCCTGGGCACACATATGGCAGCATTTGGGTTTCTGTGTAAATCCGGGTGTGACAAAACTCAGCAGCACACCCATTCACAGCCCAATCTGTTTACCCATCCGGGATTTTGTTGAATAAATGACAAGTGTAAGTAAACATTTACTTAGCAAGTATAGCACGGGTGTATGAAGGCTCAAACTAAGGCTAGACACGGCTTAACTACATTATCACTTTTAGTTGGTTTGTTTTGGCATTATCCAAGTTACTACAACCGAATGAAACCCGGTCACAACCCAATTAATAAAGTATAATTGATATTAAGTATAAATAAAACATCATCTTCTAATAAAAAAAGGATCCAGGCTGCTCGTGACCCTGAGCAAGGCTATCATGATAGATTTACACTCTGCAGAAGTTTCGCCCTTTACCCACCAGTTGCGTAAAAGCTCAAAAGAACTTTAAACCCAACGACGCAGAGGTGGATCGGACCTCACAAATCACACTTCTGAGGTGTGACCGCATAGGGACGCTACGAGGCTTTTCACAAGACACCCTAACAAGAAAGTGGCCGCTATGGTACAACACAGGTAGTATGGCCCAAGGCACCGAGGTCGACTTACGCCGACAAAGTCACACCATAAGGGGGTCGATGGCGTCCAAAGCGCGGGCATCACACCCAACAATGCACAACGTGTGGAGTTCCCAATCGCAGGGACTCCCAACACGGGACTGTGCCTCACGGGGACATAGCGGACGGATCACCCGTCCTCGGTGGATCAAACCATACACACATGAGTGGTTCTCATAGCGTCGTCGGCCACTCCGGTATCCATTGACAAGCTAGAGACGTACATGCTACTTGACCAAGACCAGAGCCATAATAGTTCTTGTGGTGGCGATAGGCTCCTGGGTTGCCGCTTTAAGAACCGGACCTTATGGAGAGACACTAGAGCAAAGCACGAAGCACATGCTCTAGCTCCCTAAACCAAGTTGCTAAAAAGCAAGTTTTATCATTAATGTTGAAGTGAACCATTAAGTCAAAGTTAACAGTTAAATAATGGTGATAGTAGGAGCGCATAGCAAAGATCTACCTATAAGCATAAATCCAAGGTAAACAAGGATAGGATAATCAAGACTAGGTACAACCTTAAAGGTACATCAATTAAGACACATGCATGTATGAAATAATTTAATACAAAGTGGGTAGGTAGCAAGGATTGTCCGTGCTATAACTTGCCTTCCTCAAAAGGCGGCTGCTGCTGCTGTGGGTCATGTCCCTGGAAGTCCTCCTCGAACTCGAAGTCCAGTGCAAAAGGCTCACCGACTGGACACGAATCACCACACAAGCATCCACGCTAGCCAATACATGCAAACAAATAATATTCTATTAGAACCGTACACCAAACAGTAGAAACAGTATAAATAAAGGCTTTAGAATTAATCTACGCTTTAGTACGAACACATGAGCGCGAAAATCACTCTAATCGGAGCTAGAACAGAAAATATATGGTAATTCTAAGTTATAGGGACCTGTTGGCAAGGTTTAACAACTTTCAGTGACCAATTCGTGAAAAACCGAGGACCTATACGCAATTTCATATAAGAACGCGAGGGCTAACGGACAAAAAAGCAGGGGCTTTCCTACGAAAGAGTATAGACTAAACAAATATGATAGAAAATTACAAGATTCACTAAGGGTCATACTGAAAATCTTGAGGCAAAAAACAATGGAAGGCTCGACATGACGAACAATGGCAGTAGTGGAGGATATGGTGGAAGAAGACTGCCTTAGAGAATCCCAAACAAAGGGGCTTCCCTGTAAAGGAGTCGATGGTGTGCCTTTTCTAGAGAAGAGGTGGTTCGTATATTAACGAAGAAAACCTCTCACTTCGAGGTTCATTAGCAATATGAGACTAAAGATGGTTTGCCCCATTCCAATGCGAATGGGCTTTGAAATTTGGCCCAATAAAGTGATGGCATGGATTTGACCTAAATTGGGCCAACTTTGGGCCATGGATGGTCTACTAAGATTTAGGGTGATTTTAATTTTCGGAATAATTATTTTCCTGGTTATAATATAATTCCATATAAGTTCAGAATTGATATTAAAACCATGAAAAATATTCTGAAAATTCTAAAAATCCTAGGAAAAGTTTTAGAGATAGAGTTGGACATGAGGAACCGAAATAAAATATTTGGAGCTCATGAAAAAGATTTATCGCCTTCCATAAATTGGAATTAGCTATAGAAAAATAGGAATAAATCCCAGAAAATTCTGGAAAATTCCCATTAGGCTTCTAAACGCATTTTAGAAAACTTTACACACATAAAACCACTAAATGCAACCGGCATGAATGCAACAAAAATGTTTCTAAGCCATACATTTGATTTTAATTCCCTAGAATTTATTAATTTGCCCTATATTAATTATGAGCACTTTAGTAAAAAGAAAATTAATCATTAAAATTTTAAATAGGGCTATTTTAGGGTGTTACAGTTTACCATGGCTCACTTAAGTGACATGGTTTTAGTACCTACATGTCATCAATAAACGTGTGTGCTGCACGTGAGTTCATGCTACTAAAAAAGAGAACCCGGCCTGTACATAAATAGCTACCATATATATGGATTGAATTGTGGGTATCTAAGTTACCATATCACCACACGCATGGATCGTGAATACTTCTTTTTTAGAATTACACAGTACAACGCAGACGCTTACACACGCACGCACACTCACCCATATGAATACACGTACGCAAAACCTACCCCTATGAGCACATCCGAAGGACTGAGCACCCGACAGATCTGGAGATTCCCGAAGTCACCATTGGTTCCTCGTTGTCGACGACAACGCTGCTTACCACTTAACGCATAACACCGGTAAATCCTGGAAAAATTCCAAGAAAAGGTGTGAGCACCAGGATTAGCGTCCCACTGGACCGTCCTACCATTGGACTACAAGCCAATTCACACTTCGTTTTAATACTTATTAGTCCTCAAATTCTATAGAATCTGACATTGTTATTTATTGAACTTTTTTAACACCTTCAATTTTATTACATTTTTTATAACATGCGTGTGTCACACGGGCATCTATGCTAATAAAATTAAAAGTGGGGTTTTTTGTCAGTTACGTCATTTTGTAAAGTGTCTCACTTTGTCCTAAACCAACCTGCGGTCCATGAAGAGAGAAAAGGGAGGTCACAAATATTTCCTAGTAGAAAACCCTTAACTTTTAGGTAGCGTTTGGGCATAGAGAAACACAGGGTGGGATAGGGATATGATAACTGTAACACCCTAAAAACTCCATCACAAGTAAATCATAGCAACATGGTCAGGTTTAATTTTTTAAGGGCTTAATTAAATTTTTAACTTAATTTGAGTCTAAAAATATTTCAACATCATTTAAATAATTTTGGAGCAATAAGTGCTTGTGCATCATATTTAAATTGCATGTCATTTGTTTGATTTGTGTGAGAATTTCAAAACCATGAGAAAGTCCAGAAACCGTCCTTAAACTCTCTCTCAATCTCTCTTTCTCTCCCTCGGCCCAGCCCATCTCTCTCTCTCTCTCTCTCTCTCTCTTTTCCCTCCCGCCGGCCCATTCCCCTTTCTTTTCTCCCCTGGCCCCGTCGCTGCGCGGCCCATCTCCTTCTGGCCCAGCTGCAGCCCGGCTCCCTCTCCTCCCTCTCACAGCCGCCGACAGGTGCGGCCCACCTGTCGGGTTCTCCCCCAACCTCCAGCCTCGCCGCCCGACCGCGCCGCTCGGCCTCCCTGGCACTGCTCCAGCTCCCCTCTCCCCTTCGCTCTCCCCTCCACCGAGCTGGGGTAAATGCTCAGTGGAGCACCCGCCTCCGACCTCTCGTTCCCGCCCCCACTCGCTCTCTCTCTCAAAGTGCTCTCCCCCACCACCGAGCGCCATTGATGGCCGACCCCTCCCTTCCCCTCGGCACTGACCCATCCTTCCCCTCTCTCCGCACTATAAAGACGTCGACCGAGCCCCCAGGAACCCTCTTCGACCGCTCGCACCCCACACTCTCCTTGGCGCAGCTCCAATGCACGCCGCCGCCGGAGCGCCGCCGCGTCATCGACCTGCTGACTCAGAGCCGCACCGCCCCGTCCGATCGCACCGAAAGCTTCGCATTGAGGTAACGACGCTCCCGAGCCCCTTCTCGCTCTCTGTCTCGTCCTTTAACACCCCGACCGCCCTCACCGGAGCTCCGGCGCCGCTGTTCGTCGATGAGCACCGCAGCCGCAGCAAATTCGACGACGAGAACCCCCTAGCCTTGTTCGCCTTCTCTCCCTGAAGCCGTAGGTCCAAACCGCGCTCAAAACCGAGCCCCACAGCTCGAGTTCGAGCTTCGGCGTCGAAATTCCGGCCCGGCGCCGCCGCACGCCGGCGTCCCACCGCCGCCCGACCTGCCCCTTCTCTGTCAGCCGTCCATCGCGAGATCAACGGCCCACATCCAACCCAACCCGAGTCAATCCGGCCGAGTAAAGGTCAACCAAGGCCGTTTTTCAAAAAGAACCCCCAGCTCTTTAAATATCGCAAGTCGGTCCTTCCACTAGTGAAAAACCTTACAAATAGGTCCTGTTTTCATCGTTTAAGCCCCTGTACTTCTCTATTTTTGCATCCCGAAGTCCAGCCCTGTCAGTTTTGCGCGTTAGCCCTCAGGTTTTAACGCGTATTTACGTTTTAGTCCCTGGTTTTCGTAGTTAAGCCCCTGTAAGCTTAGTTTTCTTGCCAGCAAGTCCCTAAAACTTGTTTAGCGAAATCTTTTCCGTCTTAGCTACGTTTTTAGTGTTTTTGGTGTCCAAACGTTCGTATTTTCGAGCTTGTTAGTTTTAGATGCTTGTTTTAATCTGTTAGAGATGTTTGATGTACTGTTTTTCTTATTGTTGTATGTTCTAATCGTAGATCTCGTGCCAGTTGCAACCGAGCCGCCCGTCGACGCGGATCAAGAACAACTTTTTGAAGAAGAAGATGATGTCTTTGTAGAGCAAGGAAAGTGGCCCTCCCCACATATTCTTTTTATCCTAAACAATTGCATGACAACTAAAATTTACTTTAATTGTATTAATATGATGGGAATACCTTTCTAATGATTTACCTAGTCTTTTACCATGATCCCTTGTATCAACCCTGATTTAAAAAAATGTTTTGGGTTAGTTATGCTTAGAGTTGCTATACTATAGGGATGGTTAAAACCGAACCTTTATAGAATGTTGATCATGACAACTCTGTTGGTGAAACGATGGTTAATACAAGAAAACTTTTCTTTAATCGGAACATGGAGTGACCACCCAAGAAAACAGCGCAACCATAGTGTTAATGGGCTCTGACCTTAGCCAATTAATTAGGCGTGTGATCGCACTGACGGCCCTATCCGACCACGAGGAGCAGAGGGGGATTGGGGTTGCAGGGGTCACAGCCCGGTCCTCTTGGGGTAGCAGCCTTGGCTAAGGTGCTGACCATTAGGGAGGTTTGTGGACCGCCCTAGTCTGGAACTTTGCGGGTCGTTGGTCTTTTGCACACCATTGTAAAGGCTTCGTAGTGGACCCCTAGCCACTCACCTCGGAAGTGTTTAAGGGTCTAGCTAACCCGGGCAACATGGGGAACACGAGCTATGGTGAAAGTGTGCAACCTCTACAGAGTGTAAAACTGATATATCAGCCGTGCTCACGGTCAAGAGCGGCTTGGACCCTCATATGATAATTAAACTTAAAGATGGAATATAAATTATGGTTTTACTCATGGGTTTTGGAATAAGATGTTCTTTTAAATGATTAAGTGGGTTGGTATAAACATACATCTAGTAAATAGGAAATTACTAATAAAACTTGATCAACTCTAAAAAGCTCACTGCTGTGAACCATAGCCTATCCTTGTGGCCTTGCATTTTCACCCTGCTTGCTGAGTACCTAGTTAGGTGTACTCACACTTGCCATTGCTGATTCAGAAGAAGGAAATGAAGAAGAATACTACAGTGACTACGACGAGTTCTGAGGCTTGCGTTTCCCCCAGTCAAGATGCCTGTGGAAGATGGAAGTTGAAGACACCTCGTTTAGCTATCGCTTGTTCTACGATAAAGACCTTCTTGTCTCTCGAGAGTGTAATATGAATATTATAATAAATCCCTTGTACTTAAGAATACTACGTTTTGATATTACACTATTTTGTCTATCATATGTGTGTAAACATGATCCTGGCGCACATATGAGATGCACTTGGTTTTCTCTCGAAAATCGGGTGTGACAGAGTGGTATTAGAGCCGTGTTGACTGTAGGACGTAGCCTTAAGTTAGAACTGGTCGGAAATTAAGGATCCAACATCTAGAAAGCCATGCCATCTTTCAAAATTACCCTATTTTAGCATTAAAATCTAATTTATATTGTTTTTTGTTAAAAGATCTCATCATTTTGATTTATTCTATACTGAGTCAAATTTTCTTTTTTTTTTCTTTTGTCAGATGGTTCATGAGTATCAGACCGCTCGTGCTGTCACCGGAGGTTCACGCCCTGCTGGACCGTCAGTTCCCCAGCACCCCGAGGAGGCACCGGCTGAGGAGGCCCCGGTATAGGTACTGCCTGAGGCACAGGTAGAGGCACAGGAGGAGGAGCCACCTCAGCTCTTCGACGGCACTGTGCTTGAGGTGGACGCCGACGGAGACATGGTGATTCCACCAGCTGCTCCTGCTGCCGGCGACGCTGCACCGGACGCTGCTGGTGGTGACCCAGATGACTCTGGGGATGACAACGACGAGGAGGATCCCACTGACGGGGATGACCCCGACATGTAGGTTGATGACCAGGAGAACGACAACGAAGAGGAAGAAGATCCAGAGGAGCCTCGCCAGCGTGGTCCGGAGTACCACCTACACGCTTCGTTGGGTGGGACCGGGCAGTTCTGCAGACTGCTGGAGGAGTTACTGGGGTTTCTAGAGTTCACTCTAAAGCCTCAGTATGTGGTCGAGCACTTTAAGGAGCCCGGCCTGGAGGACTACTACACAACTCAGGTACACATCCGGGTACCTCAGCCAGAGGCTTCCGGATGGAGGATCCGTTCGACGCACTATAGCTATGTTCCCTTCTCCACCGAGGACGCCGCCATCAACGACGCTGCCAGGAGGGCACTTTACTCCTACAGCTACCGTTTCCACGACCAGCTGCACTACTCCGACTTCCGCCACGTACCCAGCCGACCTGTTGGTACCGAGGACAATGTGGTACTAGCTTCTCAGACAGGAGACGACCGAGTGGACGTCCTTGCTCGAGTCACGGCTGCGCTCAACACCGACCTGGAGGGGGCCACCTCCGAGATCGAGGGACTGCACGGGAAGCTCCAGGACGCTCAGGCCAAGATCGCGCAGCTTGAGGCACAGCTTGCGGGGCAGGCACCCCCAGAGGAGATGGTACAGCACTGCACCACGTCGTCTCCACCGCGCAAGAAGCTTCGTTACGGCACCCCAGGAGCTACCACCAGTCTTGGCTAGGAGTCTTAGATGTCTACCTTTTTCTTTTGTTAATAATTCCATTCCTGCGAGGACGATGCGTTGTAATAATGGTTGATGGTTGAAAACATGTTTGGTTCTGTTTTTGTGATGAATGAATGCTTTTGTGGAGTGATGGCCACAACTGCGTTAATAAAATAATTAGTTTAATTAATTAATCTTAGCCCCTTATGCTTTTACCTTACTCATCTTTATCTGTTCAGTACTTATCTGAAATACCTTTCTCTAACACTCAGATGGTAAACACCAGGTCAGAAGGAGGACAAGATATTCCACCAGTGATACGAGCCCATATCGCAAGTCAGCGAAATCAAGCACCACCTCCCCCACCAAACCCACAAATGGATCCGGCAATGCAACAGTTTCTGGCTGCCCAAACTTAGCTACTGCAGACTCTCGCCGCAACAGTGCAGAACTTGCAAGCACAACAAAACCAGCCACCACAACCAGCACCAGCACGACTACCGCCCAGAGACAAGCACAAGGAGTTCATGAGCCACCGTCCGCCCACTTACTCTCACTCATCAGATCCCTTGGATGCTGATGACTGGCTAAAAGTTGTGACCAGGAAGCTGGAGATGACACAATGCACCGATCGTGAGATGGTGCTATACGCTGCAGGCAGACTTGAAGGACCAGCGGCTGACTGGTGGGATGCATACACCGCTGCACATGCCGCACCACAGAACATCACCCGGCAAGAGTTCAGGGATAGCTTCAGAGCTTACCACATCCCCTCTGGAGTTATGAAGCTTAAGCAGAAGGAGTTCCTCGCACTAAAGCAAGGCAACATGTCAGTCAGCGAATATCTGGACAAATTCACCCAGTTGTCTCGCTATGCACCTGAGGAGGTCAACACTGATGCCAAGAGACAGGAACGATTTCTGGATGGTCTTATAGGGCCACTCAATTATCAGCTACAGAGTCACATCTTTCCAGATTTCCAGATTCTTCTAAATAAAGCTATTGGCATGGAGAGCAAGTGCAAGGAGATTGGTGAACACAAACGCAACTTCAAGTCTCAGGGACAGTCCAGCAGTAACACTCGCCCCCGCTATAATTCTCCTCAGGGTTCTCACTTCCGCTCTGGTGGACAGAATGAGGTTATCCATAGAACATGCAGCTCCAACGTTCATTCCAGCAGCCTCAACGCTTCAATCAGCAATCACCCCGCACTCCGAATCCTCAGCAGAATCGGTCAAACAACAACTCAGCCACTCCCCGCCCAAACAATGCCACAGGCACTCGTGAGAGAAACAATGCTCCAGTACGGCCAAATGGGTGTTTCAAATGTGGAGAGTTAGGACACTATGCTAACAGCTGTCCTCAATGTGGAATGCATACTCCATAGAGAGGCAACAAACCGAGAACTGAGAAACCTTCATCAAAAGTTCATCCAGGAAACTCAAGTGCACAAGGCAACAGGGCTCAGCAGAATTTTGTTCGTGGAAGAGTGAATCATGTGACCGCGGAACAGGCCCAAGAAGCCCCAGGAGTTGTACTTGGTACATTCCTTGCCAATTCTATACCTGCAACAATTTTATTCGATTCTGGAGCAACGCATTCATTTATTACTGAACAATTTGTGGAAAAACATGGCACGACCATGAGAGCTATGAAAAAGCAATTACTAGTTAGTACTCAAGGCGGAGAGATGCAAACCAATTTATTCTGTCCACAAGTAACACTTAAAATCATGGGAGTAGATTTCCCAGCCGATTTGGTAGTATTGAAATCATGGGGAATCGATATAATTCTGGGAATGGATTGGTTACACTAGTGGGATGGATCTATTCAGTGCCGTAAGAAGTCAGTACTCTTAACCAGCCCTCAGGGAGACAGAATTGAATATGTGACAACTCCCTCATCGACAGAAGGAGGAGCAATAAATTCTATGGAAGGCAATAAATATCCGTGAACAAATATCCGGATATATTTCCAGATGATTTACCAGGTATGCCACCTGACCGAGATATTGAATTCAGCATTGAACTTTTACCTGGTACTGCTCCTATATCTAAGAGGCCATATAGAATGGATGTTAAAGACTTGTCAGAACTTAAGAAACAAACAGAAGAATTTTTAAGTAAAGGGTTTATCCGTCCTAGTTCATCACCCTAGGGAGCCCCCACTCTCTTCGTAGACAAGAAGGATGACTCTAGAAGGATGTGTGTAGACTATCGATCTCTTAATGAGGTCACCATAAAAAACAAATATCCCTTGCCTTGGATCGAGGATCTGTTTGATCAGATGAGAGGTGCAAAAGTGTTTTCTAAGATAGATCTGCGATCTGGATATCATTAATTGAGAATCCGTCCAGAGGACATTCCTAAGACAGCTTTCACGACCCGATACAGATTGTATGAGTTTACTGTCATGTCCTTTGGATTGACAAATGCCCGAGCATACTTCATGTATTTGATGAACAAGGTGTTCATGGATTATTTGGATAAGTTTGTAGTAGTGTTCATCGACGACATTCTGATATTCTCTCAGAATAAGGAGGAACACGAAGAGCATTTGAGGCTTGTATTGCAAAGACTTCGAGAACATCAGTTATATGCCAAGTTCAGCAAGTGTGACTTTTGGTTAAAGGAAGTTTCATTTCTTGGTCATGTTATCACCGATGGAGGAATAGCAGTGGATCCAAGTAAAGTTCAGGATGTGTCGAACTGGAACCCTCCAAAGAATGTGCCTGAAATCAGGAGTTTTCTCGGATTGGCAGGTTATTACTGCAGGTTTATTGAAGGCTTCTCAAAGATTGTGAAACTGCTTATAACCTTACTAGAAAAAGGAAAAGAATTCAAATGGGATGATAAATGCCAAGCTAGTTTTGAAGAATTGAAGAAAAGGTTGACTACAGCCCCTGTATTGATAATGCCCGACATTCACAGAGGGTTTGACGTATATTGTGATGCTTCACGTCAAGGTCTTGAGTGTGTTTTAATGCAAGAAGGAAAGGTAGTGGCTTATGCTTCTAGACAACTGAGGAAACATGAACAAAATTATCCCACACATGATCTAGAATTGGCTGCCGTTGTACATGCGCTAAAAATTTGGAGACATTACATGATTGGTAACAAGTGTCGGATCTTTACCGACCATAAGAGTTTGTGGAAAAACATTTATTCTGTCCAATAAGAGTACTGATTTCAATAAGAGTTTATTACTGAACAATTTGTGGAAAAACATGGCACGACCATGAGAGCTATGAAAAAGCAATTACTAGTTAGTACTCAAGGCGGAGAGATGCAAACCAATTTATTCTGTCCACAAGTAACACTTAAAATCATGGGAGTAGATTTCCCAGCCGATTTGGTAGTATTGAAATCATGGGGAATCGATATAATTCTGGGAATGGATTGGTTACACTAGTGGGATGGATCTATTCAGTGCCGTAAGAAGTCAGTACTCTTAACCAGCCCTCAGGGAGACAGAATTGAATATGTGACAACTCCCTCATCGACAGAAGGAGGAGCAATAAATTCTATGGAAGGCAATAAATATCCGTGAACAAATATCCGGATATATTTCCAGATGATTTACCAGGTATGCCACCTGACCGAGATATTGAATTCAGCATTGAACTTTTACCTGGTACTGCTCCTATATCTAAGAGGCCATATAGAATGGATGTTAAAGACTTGTCAGAACTTAAGAAACAAACAGAAGAATTTTTAAGTAAAGGGTTTATCCGTCCTAGTTCATCACCCTAGGGAGCCCCTACTCTCTTCGTAGACAAGAAGGATGACTCTAGAAGGATGTGTGTAGACTATCGATCTCTTAATGAGGTCACCATAAAAAACAAATATCCCTTGCCTTGGATCGAGGATCTGTTTGATCAGATGAGAGGTGCAAAAGTGTTTTCTAAGATAGATCTGCGATCTGGATATCATTAATTGAGAATCCGTCCAGAGGACATTCCTAAGACAGCTTTCACGACCCGATACAGATTGTATGAGTTTACTGTCATGTCCTTTGGATTGACAAATGCCCCAGCATACTTCATGTATTTGATGAACAAGGTGTTCATGGATTATTTGGATAAGTTTGTATTAGTGTTCATCGACGACATTCTGATATTCTCTCAGAATAAGGAGGAACACGAAGAGCATTTGAGGCTTGTATTGCAAAGACTTCGAGAACATCAGTTATATGCCAAGTTCAGCAAGTGTGACTTTTGGTTAAAGGAAGTTTCATTTCTTGGTCATGTTATCACCGATGGAGGAATAGCAGTGGATCCAAGTAAAGTTCAGGATGTGTCGAACTGGAACCCTCCAAAGAATGTGCCTGAAATCAGGAGTTTTCTCGGATTGGCAGGTTATTACTGCAGGTTTATTGAAGGCTTCTCAAAGATTGTGAAACTGCTTATAACCTTACTAGAAAAAGGAAAAGAATTCAAATGGGATGATAAATGCCAAGCTAGTTTTGAAGAATTGAAGAAAAGGTTGACTACAGCCCCTGTATTGATAATGCCCGACATTCACAGAGGGTTTGACGTATATTGTGATGCTTCACGTCAAGGTCTTGAGTGTGTTTTAATGCAAGAAGGAAAGGTAGTGGCTTATGCTTCTAGACAACTGAGGAAACATGAACAAAATTATCCCACACATGATCTAGAATTGGCTGTCGTTGTACATGCGCTAAAAATTTGGAGACATTACATGATTGGTAACAAGTGTCGGATCTTTACCGACCATAAGAGTTTGAAGTATATCTTCACTCAAAAGGATCTCAATCTTAGACAACGTAGATGGCTAGAGTTAATCAAGGATTATGATCTGGACATCCAATATCATCCCGGAAAGGCTAATGTTGTGGCAGATGCTTTGAGTCGAAAGAATCAAGCAAACATGCTTATAGCTAGGTTGAAACCGCAAGAGTTATGTTAGGAAATGGCACGGCTCAACTTAGGGATTGTTGCCCAGAATGAATCTATGACTTTAGAAGTCGAATCAACACTGGAACAAGAGATCAGGAAAGGGCAGTTGATAGACGAAAAGATTAAAGAGTTTGGAGAGTTGATTGATTCAGGAAAGGATTCAGATTTTAGGAGGGATGATCAGGGAACCATATTGTTCAGGAACAGGATATGTGTGCCAGAAATTGATAGTCTTCGTGAGATCATATTAAAAGAAGCTCATGATTCAGCATACTCTATACACCCTGGTAGCACCAAGATGTACCAAGATTTAAAACAGAAATATTGGTGGTACGGGATGAAAAGAGATGTCGCAGCTCATGTCGCTTTGTGTGACATATGCCAAAGGGTAAAAGCAGAACATCAGAGACCAGCCGGTTTCCTGCAACCACTGAAAGTACCTGAGTGGAAATGGGAAGAAATTGGTATGGATTTCATAGTAGGGCTACCTCGTACACGCGATTGTTATGATTCCATATGGGTTATCGTGGACAGGTTAACCAAAGTTGCTCATTTTATACTAGTTAAAACCACTTACTTAGGAGCCTGGCTAGCAGAGTTGTACATGTCACGGATAATATGTTTGCATGGAGTTCCTAAAAAGATAGTGTCAGATCGAGGCACTCAGTTTACATCACATTTTTGGAAGAAGCTACATGAGTCAATGGATATGAAATTGAATTTCAGTTCGGCATATCATCCACAGATTTTGGAGGATATGTTAAGGGCTTGTGCTTTAAAGCATGGAGGTAAGTTACCATATGCAGAGTTTGCTTACAACAACAACTATCAATCTAGTCTCAAGATGGCACCGTTTGAAGCCTTGTACGGAAGAAAATGCAGAACACCCTTGTACTGGAATCAAACGGGTGAAAGTCAACTCTTTGGACCAGAAATTATAAAAGAAGCTGAAAGACAAGTCGAGATAATTCGGGAGAATCTTAAAACCGCACAGTCACGCCAAAAGTGTTACGCTGATCCTTTAAGAAGAGAAGTGGTATTCGAGGAAGGAGATTATGCTTATCTCAGAGTATCACCTATCAGAGGGTTACGAAGATTTAATTTTCAGAGGGAAGCTATCACCTCGTTTTATTGGACCTTTTAAAATATTAGAAAGAATGGGAGAAGTGGCATATAAGTTGGAATTACCGGCTCGATTATCGGGAGTTCATGATGTGTTCCACGTATCACAACTGAAGAAGTGTTCAAATGAGATTAGAGTTGAGCACTTACCGCTGGAGGATTTAGAAGTGAAGGATGACCCGACTTATAAGGAGTATCCTATCAAAATCCTAGACAAGTCACAGAGGGTCACACGGAGCAAGGTGATAAAAATGTGCAAAGTTCAGTGGAGTAATCACTCAGAAAATGAGGCTACTTGGGAAAGAGAAGAAGAACTGATAAAGGAATTTCCCCAGCTGTTCACCGAATCTTCCCGAATCTCGGGACGAGATTCTCTTTAAGGGGGTAGGATTTGTAACACCCTAAAAACTCCATCACAAGTAAATCATAGCAACATGGTTAGGTTTAATTTTTTAAGGGCTTAATTAAATTTTTAAATTAACTTGAGCCTAAAAATATTTAAACATCATTTAAATAATTATGGAGCAATAAGTGCTTGTGCATCATATTTAAATTGCATGTGTTTTGTTTGATTTGTGTGAGAATTTCAAAACCATGAAAAAGTCCAGAAACCGTCCTTAAATTCTCTCTCAATCTCTCTTTCTCTCCGTCGGCCCAGCCCATCTCTTTTCCTCTCTTACTCTTTTTCCCTCCCGCCGGCCCATTCCCCTTTCGTTTCTCCCCCGGCCCAGTCGCTGCCCGGCCCATCTCCTTCTGGCCCAGCTGCAGCCCGGCTCCCTCTCCTCCCTCTCACAGCTGCCGACAGGTGGGGCCCACCTGTCGGGTTCTCCCCAACCTCCAGCCTCGCCGCCCGACCGCGCCGCTCGGCCTCCCTGGCACCGCTCCAGCTCCCCACTCCCCTTCGCTCTCCCCTCCACCGAGCTGGGGTAAATGCTCAGTGGAGCACCCACCTCCGACCTCTCGTTCCCACCCCCACTCGCTATCTCTCTCTCTCGAAACGCTCTCCCCCACAACCGAGCGACATTGATGGCCGACCCCTCCCTTCCCCTCGGCACCGACCCATCCTTCCCCTCTCTCCGCACTATAAAGACGTCGACCGAGCCCCCAGGAACCCTCTTCGACCGCTCGCACCCCACACTCTCCTTGGCGCAGCTCCAATCCACGCCGCCGCCATCGCCGTAGCGCCGCCGCGTTGTCGATCCGCTGACTCAGAGCCGCACCGCCCCGCCCGATCGCACCGAAAGCTTCACGTTGAGGTAACGACGCTCCTGAGCCACTTCTCGCTCTCTGTCTCGCCCTTTAACACCCCGACCGCCCTCACCGGAGCTCCGCCGCCGCTGTTCGTCAACGAGCGCCGCAGCCACAGGAAATTCGACGACGAGAACCCCCTAGCCTTGTTCGCCTTGTCTCCCTGAAGCCGTAGGGCCAAACCGCGCTCAAAACCGAGCCCCACAACTCGACTTCGAGCTTCGCCGGCGAAATTCCGGCCTGGCACCGCCGCACGCCGGAGTCCCACCGCCGCCTGACCTGCCCCTTCTCTGTCAGTCGTCCATCGCGAAATCAACGGCCCACATCCAACCCAACCCGAGTCAATCCGGTCGAGTAACAGTCAACCAAGGCCGTTTTGCCTAAAGAACCCCTAGCTCTTATATATCGCAAGCCGGTCCTTCCACCAGTGAAAAACCTTACAAATAGGTCATGTTTTCATCGTTTAAGCCCCTGTACTTCTCTGTTTTTGCATCCCGAAGTCCAGCCCTGTCAGTTTTGCGCGTCAGCCCTCGGGTTTTAATGCGTATTTACATTTTAGTCCCTGGTTTTCGCAGTTAAGCCCCTATAAGCTTAGTTTTCTTGCCAGCAAGTCTCTAAAACTTGTTTTAGCCATATATTTTCCGTCTTAGCTCTGTTTTTAGCGTTTTTTGTGTCCAAACGTTCGTCTTTTCGAGCTTGTTAGTTTTAGACACTTTTTTTAATCTGTTAGAGATGTTTGATGTACTGTTTTTCTTATTGTTGTATGTTCTAATCGTAGATCTCGTGCCAGTTGCAACCGAGCCGCCCGTCGACGCGGATCAAGAACAACTTTTCGAAGAAGAAGAGGATTTCTTTGTAGAGAAAGGCAAGTGGCCCTCCCCGCATATTCTTTTTATCCTAAACAATTGCATGACAACTAAAATTTACTTTAATTGCAATAATATGATGGGAATACCTTTCTAAGGATTTACCTAGTCTTTTACCATGATCCCTTGTATCAACCCTGATTTAAAAAAATGTTTTGGGTTAGTTATGCTTAGCGTTGCTATACTATAGGGATGGTTAAAACGGAACCTTTATAGAATGTTGATCATGGCAACTCTGTTGGTGAAACGATGGTTAATACAAGAAAACTTTTCTTTAATAGGAACATGGAGTGACCACCCAAGAAAACAGCGCAACCATAGTGTTAATGGGCTCTGACCTTAGCCAATTAATTAGGCGTGTGATCGCACTGACGACCCTATCCGACCACGAGGAGCAGAGGGGGATTGGGGTTGCAGGGGTCACAGCTCGGTGCTCTTGGGGTAGCAGCCTTGGCTAAGGTGCTGACCATTAGGGAGGTTTGTGTACCGCCCTAGTTTGTAACTTTGCGGGTCGTTGGTCTTTTGCACACCTTTGTAAAGGCTTCGTAGTGGACCCCTAGCCACTCACCTCAGAAGTGTTTAAGGGTCTAGCTAACCCGGGCAACATGGGGAACACGAGCTATGGTGAAAGTGTGCAACCTCTGCAGAGTGTAAAACTGATATATCAGCCGTGCTCACGGTCAAGAGCGGCTTGGACCCTCACATGATAATTAAACTTAAAGATGGAATATAAATTGTGGTTTTACTCATGGGTTTTGGAATAAGATGTTCTTTTAAATGCTTAAGTGGGTTGGTATAAACATACATCTAGTAAATAGGAAATTGCTAATAAAACTTGATCAACTATAAAAAGCTCACTGCTGTGAACCATAGCCTATCCTTGTGGCCTTGCATTTTCACCCCGCTTGCTGAGTACCTAGTTAGGTGTACTCACACTTGCCATTGCTGACTCAGAAGAAGGAAATGGAGAATAATACTACAGCGTCTACGACGAGTTCTGAGGCTTGCGTTTCCCCCAGTGAAGATGCCTGTGGAAGATGGAAGTTGAAGACACCTCGTTTAGCTATCGCTTGTTCTACGATAAAGACATTCATGTCTCTCGAGAGTGTAATATGAATATTATAATGAATCCCTTATACTTTAGAATATTGTGTTTTGATATTACACTCTTTTGTCTATCATATGTGTGTAAACATGATCCTAGCGCACATATGAGATGCACTTGGTTTTCTCTCGAAAATCGGGTGTGACAATAGCTGAGGGATAGATGTATGGTTTTACGGCGTTGTATGGATCTCCGTTTTATAAAAACTAGAGTATGTAAAACCTGATTTTCTGTAACCACCCCTAAAATCTTGTTTGGATCCGCCAATAATTTGTCGTATGAGGAAAACACGGTAACCGCGTATTCGTAAAAAATGGGTCCCTAACATTTTTAGTAGAATTGGTTTTCGATGACCACATTTTCCCCGCTGCGGCGTTTCGTGTTTGCATTCGTGTCTTCGTGCACGTGGATGTTGCCGCTAAGGGAATGCGTATCGGTGTCATCTAATAGACGGTCTCATACAGTGACACATAATCTTGAGATGACTTATTTGTTGTTTTAGTTGTCTCATAGTAATATAGTATCCCTTAAATTGATGGAAAGTAATGAAATATTATTGGTTGCATGGCAACAAAAATCGTACAATAGTGGGGGAGTTGTTTCATAGTCCTAAAATTTTGCTCATGAGGCATTTGATCTGATTAGCGAAACAACCAGGACTAAAGGGTCTTTAGTCCCGGGTGAGGGAACTTCACAAGTTACAATAAATAGAAAACATCCCACCTATCATCACATGTGTTGTAGGTCGAGTGGTTAGGAGGTTGTTCGCGAGTTAGTGCAAGAGGTTGTGGGTTCGAATTCCACAGGGTGCAATATTTTTTGGACGCCGTGGACTTTTATTCCCGGTGAGAGAACTGGGACTAAAGCCTAGGACCTTTAGTCCCGGAGAGCTGGTCCCGATTCCCAAAACCGGGACTAAAGGGGTTTGGGAACCGGGAATAAAAGATTTTTTCCACCGGTGGAAGAAGGCAAAGGTGGAATAAGAAATCCAAGATGGGAGTTAAGTTATGGCTTAGTTTTGGTTAAAACTCTTTATTTGAGTGGTCAAAGAAGAAGTCAAACTTCTATGTTAAGAGGCTTGGATATTCAAATTTGCCCTGAGCGCCAAACATTTGGCCAATATAGATGCTATAGTAGAAGTCAGGAAATTTATCTTATTGGGAGAACAAGTTCAAGATTTTAAATTGACCTGCGGGGGGGGGGGGGGATAAGACAACCCCAGACATTTTGCTAAGAGAGAAGACCTTTTTACGCAGGTTGAGAAAACCTATGGACCTCTGCCCCGCCCTGCTGCACCCTTACAGACGAGCCCGTAATCCTAGTGAGACGACCTAGACCACTGCATACCCCCGATAGAGGACCCAAACCAACCACGGCTACACATAGGTCAGGCCTTGACATGTGCTTTGGCGCGGTGACAAACGAGGGGATTTTTTTTCACCCCGCCTAAAATTTGCTCCCGCAAGGAGTCAAACCAAAGACCTAGGAGTGCTACTCAGACCATCAGCTAAACGCCCTTTCGCAACAAGTTCAAAATTTTGAGAGATGGAAGCTCAAATATCAAATTAAGATAACATGTTATGCTTTTTTTAGCTTTTGTAAGGATCAATGGCCCAAGAAATTGGGGTTGAATTGGGGCTTTTTCAAATAAGAGAACAAGTATGATTTTGAGAGCCGCTATTAAATACAAAATGTAAAGAGAAGGGACATGAGAAAACAATTTTTTCACGTGGTATCGAGGAGATGATGCTCTTTGTAGTCTATGTTGAGGCTCTCACTTAGATATGCGCCTCCTTGAGTCACTAATAATTCAAGTGCTCCACTAAGGACGCTCCTTCTCCAACTTTGGAATGGCGAGTTTGAACCATGTACAATGACACCAAGCACTTGGGGCTCATGATCTATGCGAGCTCACAAAGATCACCAACCGCCACTAGCATGTTAGGTGTCGTCAACCACCAAGACAAACTAGATTATGAACTATCACTCAAACAATAATAAGCAGTAAGAAAGATGCACACAAGCTTGGAATGAAGAACTTGTAGGACTAGGAATCTCTCTACCACCAATGATCAAGAAGTGATAGGGAGAGAGAGAGTCCAAGTCCTACGACTTCTTCATGCCAAGATGACCATCTTTCTTGAAGACATGTCTTCACAAAATGACCATATTGATGTCTTGAAGAGCATTGAGAGGGCTCTATTCATGTCTTTTGTTCCTTTCACTTGCACAAGTATTTTACTTAATCTGATTTTAATCCTACAAAACCAAGTTAGTCACACCCACACAAGTTTTCATTCGTCAAAGAGTCAATAATCTCCCATGACAACGGCATAGGTGCTTCCACTTTGTTTGAAAATGCTCATGGATAATAGTAGTAAAAAGGTCATCTTTGGGTGGAAATCTAAAGGATTTCAACTATAAACTTTGGATAAACTCAGTGTAGGTTTATATTAGGATCCCTAGTGAATATATATCAGATCACCCTAGCCTCATTTGGGCCTTAAATCTTTGTAAGTCGTTGTCCGCACTCATGCTGGCTGGTTTAACATGATTGGAGCCAAATGAAGCTTGTCTTTTTGCGTGCATGCATCTCTCCCTTTGAGAAGTATATTCATGCATCAGAACACGTTAGCCGCCAATTAACACACATGATACAAATATATATGAATTTATCACTAAAATGAGTGCATAATAAGCGCAAAAAAGACAACCTAGATTAGTCGAATACAAAATACTCAAGGAATCCTAGCCAAGAAAACCATCACCAGGTACAAATACATTAAGTGTAATCCCAAACTGGGGATACTTTCTTTAGTATCAATGTAGGACCAAAATGACCACTAGTCCATAACTAGGGTAAAGTACTTGAAAGTAAATAGGGGAAATAAGTAAAGTGCATGTCACAAAAAATAAGAAACATCACTATATTCATTAATTAAAGTCTTGAAAAAGGAAGGATACAAGAGAACAAATACCAAACTTCAAAAGAGAACTCGATAATAAGAGGTGAAGCTTCCCACTTATCTCTAACTCACAACTACGCTAAACTACTCCGGATATTGAAATGAGTGGTGCGATGATTACTCCTTGGATTACATGTGTCAAACTTGAGGATAGCCCCTTGTTATACCCAAAGTTGGAGTAAGAGGCCGAGGTATAAATAGGAGATGGGCAATGAAAATTGGCTAGTCGACCATTGATGGAGTTGGTTTGCACTAAGGGTGGCAATGATCTTCTCGTAGAGTTGGTTCGTATGCCAGTTTCATGTCAATTTTTGTTGTACTATGAAAAGTGTAGGTCGGTTAGCCTCTAGGATGTACCACCTTGGATGCCAACAACTTGGGTTTTGTCTTTATAGAGATTGTATGCATGTCCTGAAGGCGGTTGTGGTCGGCAAAATTAGTTGGAGGCCGGTGGGATAAATACCGAGAGGCTACGTACACAAACTTTGATGCAATGCATTTCCACATTGATGGTTTTGCATTGATAACGTGAGCAGCTAATCCCACTTTTACTCATTTTTTCATCCTTTCTTTATAGTTCATTCCTGCAAGCATCTACTCGCAAAAACTCATAGAACTTTATAACTTTAAAGAAATTGTGCATAGAACTTAGTGTATGCCCCTTTTATTCACCAAGAAATTGGCTGTAGAAATGAAATTTAAGGATTACTAGCATAGCTTGCTCCTAGGATGGAACTCTAGCTTCTTCAACAAATTAGCTTTTGTGGCACTAATGAAAGTGATCATTAATAAATTCTTCTGAACAATGATCAGAGGTGTAGATCCAACTTAATTCCATCTACATAAATTAATCAAACAATAACAAGACATGGATTCTATGTCTTACTAATAAACAAAAGTACATGTAGGTAGATGTCATATAATTAACACGAAAAAATGATAGCTAAAAGTAGCAAAATCAAGTGAATGAGTGAACCACTCCACATGATCTATCTAGAATCCATGGGCGGGTCTAGAGGCTCAAAGCACCATCACCGTGGTAATAATTATCTCACGGACAAAGCAAGTTAGGAGATAGAATCATAGCTTGGATAGAACATTAATTTGTTGCCAACCCCATCCAAATAAGTTTAAACATGAAAAAAAAAGAAGCCACCTTGGACATGAGGTCTTACACACTATCTCATTCATTTTCCCACAGTAACCACTCCAAGTTTGGATTACATGTAGACAAAGATGAATTATGCGGATGTATGTAATCCTCAAACCATCTGCACCAGACACAGAAAGGAGTTTTGCATATATATATCTATGAATTGTATAGTATTATTCAGTTGGCATTGGAATATCTTTTGTAACTTTTTCTAAATCTACTAATGTTGTTTTGATGCATTGGTATTTATAGTATGTATAACCTTATTTCAATAAATTACTTTGTTGTTCTTTATATGTCCTCATTTTTTAATATATTGGGTTTTTATGTACATAGATCCTGATTGTTCACTTGCAATTGGACCAAAACCTGCCTATTGTGCTCCATTCCACTACCGTGATGTTATTCCAAGCCACTAGGATAATTGGTTAACAATTCCCTTGACTGCTTACAGTCCCTTGGGAATCATATATGTCGCAAGGTTGTTATTTTTGCCAAGACTGGGAATGTCTATATGCGCTGTTAGATATGGGCTGGCCCATATAAATAATCCTTAACAAGTTCATTAGCGTTGAAGGGGTACACCATCTATCAGTACCGTATTGCTAATAGACGAGGGTGTGCGAGTTTTCCTCCATATAAATGCCATAGGCAATGGTGAGTTCGCAATCCACCTCGCGGATTGACCGGGCCCATACTCGATCACGGGGACTCCACTGGAGCCGCTTCGTGATCTCGTCGAGAATCAACTCTCGATGACTACTTCAGCTTCAACTTTGACCTCAACTCCGACGTGGATCGCAACTCCGAGCTCGACTTCGACTCCGACTCCAACTTCGATACTGGTTCATCAAGTTGAGTCCGGGTACAACACAAACGACTACCTCGACTACACGGTTCGACCCGAAATCACTCCGAAACGAGTCCCGCAAGATCAAGAACTAGTCAGGTACCAATCCTCACTAGTCGGCTTCATCGACAACCAATTCATTGCGCGCGACGACTATTTCGACTACTCATCTCGACTAGTTTTTACAAGAAAACTAGTCGAGAATAGCTTCTCGCGCCATGAACAACTAGTCGAAACCGACTCCGACTAGTCTACTTCAACAACAAGCATCGCGGCTCCATCATCGACTGCCATGGCTTCGTCGACAACCGTCCATGAATCAAGAAGAAAGAACACATAACCAGTAGCATATTAAAGACTACTTATCAAGTAGCACGTTCAAAAGACTACTTAACAAGTAGCATTCAAAATACTACTTAACAAGTAACATTCAAAAGACTACTTAACCAGTAGCATAAGAAAGACTACTTAACCAGTAGCATATGAAAGACTACTTAACAAGTAGCATGTGAAAGACTACTTAACAAGTAGCTAAGTCTAATGAAGAAGAAACATTCAAAAGACTACTTAACCAATAGCATTAAACGACTGCTTAACCAGTAGCATATGAAAGACTACTTAACATGTAGCATACGAAAGACTATTTAACAAGCAGCATTCAAAAGCCTACTTAACAAGTAGCATTCAAAAGACTACTTAACCAGAAGCATATGAATGACTACTTAACAAGTAGCATTCAAAAGACTACTTAACAAGTAGCATTCAAAAGACTACTTAACAAGTAGCATTCAGAAGACTATTTAACCGGTAGCATATGAAAAACTACTTAAGTAGTAGCATATGAAAGACTACTTAACAAGTAGTATTCAAAAGACTACTTAACAAGTAACATGTGAAAGAGTACTTAACAAGTATCATGTGAAAGACTACTTAACAAGTAGCATTCAAAAGACTACTTAACAAGTAACATGTGAAAGAGTACTTAACAAGTATCATGTGAAAGACTACTTAACAAGTAGCATTCAAAAGACTACTTAACAAGTAGTATATGAACGACTACTTATCAAGTAGCATTCAAAAGACTACTTAACAAGTAGCATGTGAAAGACTACTTAACAGGTAGCATTCAAAAGACTACTTAACAAGTAGCATATGAACGACTACTTATCAAGTAGCATTCAAAAGACTACTTAACAAGTAGCATGTGAAAGACTACTTAACAAGTAGCATTCAAAAGACTACTTAACAAGTAGCATGGCGAGCTTGCGGCGAGTTGCTTTCCTCATCTCTTTATGACGCCACAAAGCTACTCGAGTACTTACACTAATTGGTGTTCACGTACTGAGTAGTTCAACTAGTCGCTTGAAGCTCGGGGGCTACATACCGCAAGCCAAAACATGAAGACGAGTACTACAACTAGTTGGTACTCAATTGGTGAAGCCTACAATGTTAGCTGAGTACTTTAACTAGTTGGTGTTTGCATATTATGACAACTCGAAGACTACCTAAATATTGGCGCCAGTCAATACTTGGATATAAACACAGGAGCTACTTTGATGATTATGTTCTTGACCCTCCGACCGAATGAACAATAATTCACTTCAAGGCTCGGGGGCTATACTCAAGGGGTACACATTTTTTTGCCTATTGTTGATCGATTCAAGACAAAGACTCGAAGATTTTTTCAAGACCCTCGACCTGATTATTCTAATCAACTCGAGGCTCGGGGACTAAGAATATATGCTTCACCTTCAGTGAGCATATTTTCAAAACATTCATGAAGCTCTCCACGGCCTCTCAGTAACCACAAGCGCTCGGCGAAAGACTAGAGGACTTCGAAGGATGGTTGTTGTTTGGCTATGAAGCACTCGGGGGCTTGCGGGATATGCATCCCCAGGTAGGGGTGGGCAGAAAACCCGATACCCGTAGTCCGAACCCGAAAAACCCGAGCCCAAACTCGAAAAACCCAAAATTTAAAAAATTCGAAGTTAGATCGGGTTTGAAATCTTGTAACCCGAAATAAATTAGGGTAATTCGGGTTTAAACCCACGGTACCCGAATAACCCGAACTACCCAAAATATACTAGAAATTCTATATATTACAACTCATAAGGCAATTCAAAGGGTCTCATCTTTTTATTTTATTTTCTTTTATATCAAAACATTGTTGCTCTATGTTAGTATGATCTTTTTGATGGCTAAGAGATACATCATTGTATCATTTTTAGGCTTAAATGATGTTAGGTCTCTCAAATCTTACTAAAATTTTGTTTCACTTTGTTGTAACGAGGTAAATTGGGTTACCCGAACCCGAATTTATCAAAAACCCAAAAAACCCGACCCGAACTTTTGTGGACAAATTTTGGGTTTCAGTTTTCAAAAACCCGAATTTTTCAAAACCCAAAAAACTCGACCCGAACTTTCACGGTAACCCGAATGCCCACCCCTATCCCTGGGTACCCTCAAGAAATAAGATCGAGTCCTAGAGAACTACTCGTGTACTCATAATAGGACTCCTATATTGTAACCGACTAGGAGACTAGCCATATAATCTTACCTCTGGGGTATACAAAGGAGGGCAGGGGTCCCTAGCTGGACAGAATCAAACTCAACCTCATGTGCAATACAATCAAGCATATATGACGTAGGGTATTACGCAATTTGCGGCCCGAACCTACCTAAATCTTTGTGTTATGTGTGCACCATCGTTCCTAGAACTCTGCGAGACCCACAAATCTACTCTCTAGGATACCCCTAGACAGATACGCTCGAGATAAATCTTCGACAAGCAAGTCTCCGAAACCGCTCGTCCTTGTGATCCTGCACCAGGAAAGGATGAATAAGGTTTTTGGGAAGCGCTCTGCGCCACTGCTCAAGGTCTTCGCCACCGTCTGCGACACCAGTTGTTGTGCCCCGTCAACAACATTGTCGTCGTCCCGACGACACTCGTCACCATGGCCGCTTCTACATCTAAACAAGTACGTATGTCGTGAACCAATTTATTCTTTCATCATGTTTTCTGAGATCATGGTGATGTTCTTGATGATTACAAGTATGTTAGAGATCTACATGCTAGTTTTAATTCTTGTCATGTTTTACTCAGTTCAGAATTTAATCATGAAATTGTTTATTTCTCCAACAATCTCCGAAACCGCTCGTCCTTGTGATCCTGCACCAGGAAAGGACGAATATGGTTTTTGTGAAGCGCTCTGCGCCACTTCTCAAGGTCTTCGCCACTGTCTGTGACACCTGTTGCAGCGCCCCGTCAACAACATTGTCGTCGTCCTGACGACACTCGTCACCACGGCCGCTTCTGCATCTAAACAAGTATGTATGTCGTGAACCAATTTATTCTTTCATCATGTTTTCTGAGATCATGGTGATGTGCTTGATGATTACTAGTATGTTAGAGATCTGCATGCTAGTTATAATTCTTTTCATGTTTTACTCAGTTCAGAATTTAATCATGAAATTGTCTATTTCTTCAACAATCCAAACACCTTATTATAGGCAATCTGTTGATTTTGGTATGGTTGGTTTTGTCGATTCGATGTGGCCTGACGAGTTCAGTGGTGTGAACTTTAAGATGTGGGCAGTAAAGGTCCATCTCTGGTTTAACGCTATGAACATCTGGGACACGTGGTTGGGCAAACCTGAGGGTGAACTAACTGCTGATGAGCAGAAAAAAGGTCTCCGATGTCAACAACCTGTTCGTAGGATGTCTCATTAGTGTTATCTCTGACCGTCTGGTGGATGTTTACAGAGACATGACAGATGCAAAGGTGTTGCGAGATGCTCTGTCTGCAAGATATGATGCAACAGATGCGGATAATGAATTTTACCTCATGGAGAGTTTCCATGACTACATGATGGTGAACAACTGTTCTATGGTAGAGAAGGCGCATGAGGTTTAGTGCATTGTGAAGGATCTCGAACTCCTTAAGTGTGTCCTTCCAGACAAATTTGTGGTTGGGTGCATTATTGCAAAGTTGCCCTTATCATGGGGGAACTTCGCCACTACTGTGATACACAACAAACAGGAAATATCAGTTGAAAACATGATAGCATCTCTTGATGTTGAGGAGAAAGCTCAGAAGAACACTACTGAGAAAGGAGATCAAGGTCAATCCAGCGCCAACATGGTCAAGAGCAAGTTCCCACATAAGAACAATGGCAAGAACAAAGGGAACAACAACAAGGTCACAAAGACAATTACCTTTAAGAGGAACATGACTGAGTTAGCTAGTTTTGCTTGTGGTAGTCTTGGGCATTTCTCTAAGGAATGTCCAGATCATGCAGACCGCAAGGGAAAGAGGGCTAATCATGAATCTGAGTCTAGGAGTGTCAACATGGTGACATTGGGCAATACTATAGATGGGTATGGTAATTTACCTACCGTGCTTTCAGTATTTCAAGCCATGAGTTGGTGGCTAGATACGGATGCCAATGTTCACGTGTGTGCTGACATCTCTATATTCACCTTTAACCAGATCATCCAAGATTCCTCTATACTGATGGGGAATGGGTCACATACTGTTGTTCATGGCATTGGTACGGTTGATCTGAAGTTTACTTCGGGGATGATCGTACATCTTAGGAATGTGCAACATGTTCAGACGGGATAGAGTGCGGTCAGCATGGTGCAAGAAGAGCAAGATGAGGTCGTGGACTTGAGCCGGTGCAAGGTAGCGGCTAACAACCGAAGCTTGTACGCAGGGTTTGGTGGTTGAACCACAAAACCATCGGAGGAGGGTTTCTCGGTTTGGGCCTCAAAACCGAGCCCGAAGGCCCAGTGTGATGGAGACGGTGATCCGGGCACGTTCGGGAAACTTCGAAGCGGTGGACACGCGGCGGGATCCTGGAGCTTGTGTCGGAGGGAAGCAAGGCCAGATGGACGGCATGCCCAGCCGGAGGAAATATCTTCGCTTTCCAAAAATTGCCCCCGAGGGGTGTGTATCTTAGTTTTAGAGTGTAGGGGTAGTATAGTCATTTGCCCCCACCAGGAGACTCAATATAAATAGGAGGTGGAGGGGATGGCAAGTCATCTTGTAGAACCCTAGTTCATTTGCTCTTTCGGTCGGTATGCTAGCCAAGCGCAGATCGAGTATCTTCAGTGGGTGGATGAAGGGTGGAGGTTAGCCTCCGTTGTATAGAATTTGACCTCTGTTTATATGGAAGATTTGGCTTTGGGGTGATTTCCTTCTCTTCCTTCCTGAGTTCATTTTGTGCTATTTTCGTGCTTGGCTTGATTATTCGTTTCTAGGATGTTTGCTCTCGAATTTCTTTGTGGGTAGCATGGGGGAGTGCCTTGCGCCTCTTTGTGGATGATCTTGACCCCTCAAACACCGGGATTTGGTCTGGATTTGAAGATTTTTGGATGAACTCGTGGTGGTTGTGTTCTTCCGTGGGATCTACGATTCCTCGGTTTGTAGAGAGTTAGAGGCCGAGATTTTTGGGGCATAGCATATCTTTGTGGTGCTAGCATCTGTTTGGGGTGCTTCTTATCTCCCCAAAGTTTCGTCTCAAGACCTCTAGCCGTTTGGGAGATACGGTGATGGATTTGGGAGGTTTGACCCGCGAGTTACTGTAGTTGTTCTTCCGTCGGGGATCTCGAACAGTCCGTGTGGGGTTCTCGAACAGTCTGCAGGGTTCTCGGACAGTCCGCATGTGATTGGTGGATGGTTCGAGTCTTGGGTTTTCGTCTGAGAGTTTCTTGTTTTGGCTAAGTGTTTTCATGGATGGTCCGCGTGACCACCTCGAATAGTTCGCGACACTGGCGGACAGTACCTAGTAGTGAGTCGGATAGTCCGTATAGGACGAGAAGTTTCTGGAGTTCTGATTTGATTTTACGCACCGTCCGTCCTGCCTCGTCGGACAGTCCGCCCGGTTCACTGACAGTCCGAGACCACTGTGCGGACAATCGGTCCTGAGCCTGGCAGACAGTAGTTTGTCTTTGTTTCTTGAGTTGTGCTTCCGTTTTATATCTTGTTCAAGCTTGTTCCTAGGGTTGGTAGTTCCGTTGTGACTACGCTACCTTGACAAGCTTGTGAGGAATCATTGGATAGTGATTTTGGGACATAGGCCGAGTTTTGAGAAGAAATTTTTATCGGCTCCCATTCACTCCCCCCTCCCTGGTCATCATTTTGATTGAAGCACGGTCATAGTGCTGGACTCGATGAGCAAACCAAAATTAGAGTACCAAAGCCTCATAGACCTGCTTAACAAAGCATTGGCTCGCTTCCTCATAAAATATTGTGGACCATTCAAGGATGAGCTTCATATCAGATCTGACTTTCTAGTATGAGTTCAATTTGCACATCTAGTGTCATTTCTTTAAACACCACAAATATTTCAAGACTTATTTTTCCATATCTATAGTGTTTGAGATAGGAATATAGAAACAACTTATGTGGATACTACGTTTGTGAGTTCATCCACAACTTTCTAGGTCCGAAGCAAGTGACGATTGCCAAATTTGAAGTACATAAACACAGTTTATAACAATTTATTATACGAATGTCTTAATGACAATTCGTAACAATTTAATTGTGCATATGTATTGTGATTTAAAATAATAATTTTTGCAAGTGATAGATTATGCAAATGAAAAAAGAAGGGTAAATTACACACACCACACAACAACTAGGCATGTGGGTGCAAATTAGTCCAATAACTTATAAAATGCTTAATTTAGTATAATAACTTGTCAGGTGGGTACAGATTGGTCCAAAAACTTGTAAAATACTCAATTTAATACAATAACTTGTCAAATTGGTGAATCCTTAGTCCAAATATTACAATGGCAATATTTACCAATTGGTCGGGTCGCAGTAGAGGTTATATTGTCAGACCCGGCCCAGTTTGTATGGCCCAGTAGTGGCCCGTGAGTGCAGGATGCACATGTTTAGTGTCACATTGCTAGTTTAGCAAGGGTGGAGGCAACTTATAAGCCCTTGTCTTCCAACCATAGCACCTTCGGGTTAACCTTTTACACGAAGCGAGGACGAAAGTATAAGCAGGGTGCTATGTGTACGCGCGCACGCCCCTCGGAAGGGTCGTGCGGGGCGGCTTTGGAGGGTGGGGTGTTACAAATGGTATCAGAGCCGACCCTCGCGGTTGCGCGTACGGGTCAGTGTGCGGGCATAGGGCGCATGGCGCGTATGGCCCGAGTAGGGCATACGGCATGGACTATGGCGCTAACACTGGACGTACGGTCGTGCGCTAAGGGGGAACGTTCCTAGACATTTGCCCGTGTGGGTGAGTTGTGCCGACGAGGACGTCGGGTTCTTTGAGGGGGGTGTATGTCACACCCGGCCCAGTTTGTATGGCCCAGTAGTGGCCCGTGAGTGCAGGGTGCACGTGTTTAGTACCACATTGCTAGTTTAGCAATGGTGGAGGCAACTTATAAACCCTTGTCTTTCAACCATAGCACCTTCGGGTTAACCATTTTACACGAAGCGAGGACGAAAGTGTAAGTAGGGTGCTATATGTACGCACGCACGCTCCTGTGTTCCAGGTTGTGCGGGGCGGCTTTGGAGGACGGGGTGTTACATATATTCATAGTAAAATAATAAATTACGTTGTCGCAGTGCATTAAGGCGAACTGAATACTCAAATAATTAATCCTCCTGGTCTTGGACTAATGATAGATCGTGCAATAATGTCTCACTGTACGTGTACTAATCCAGTGCGGCTGCCGGTGGCCAGCATGTAAACTTGCAAGGTCCACCAGCCACCACTCCTTGCATTGGCCATTCCAGTATACGAGGGCGGCGCCCCTACTGTTGCCCGGCATACATTCTGTGATAGAATTAGTATGCAGAGTGCAGCACTCATGACGCCCAACCGAGAGAACGTATGGTCAATCCGACAACAACGTCGGTGATCGAGGTACGACGAGTGAGTTGTTCGTGGTGCAGACACCATGCATTCTTCATGCGCACTGCGGCCGCCACCGTCGTACTCTTCTTGATAAGCATACGTCAGTCGCCGACGCTCATATGTCCTCAGCTCGCCGACTGAGTTCATGTGACGCTCATATATTCGTGGCACAAATATGTTGATGTTGTAACGTTTAGACCATGAATGCACTAATTTACCAAGTTATTGTATAAAACTGAGCACTTTATAAGTTGTTGAACTAATCTGTACCCACCTGTCAAATTTTTGTACTAAATTAAGTATTTTATAAGTTGATGGGTTAATCTGCACCCACATGTCAAGTTGTTGTATGCTCAATGCAATTTACTAAAAAAATACCTCCCCACTGAACAACTGTGCAGACTCCTTTTGGACGAGGTCAAAATCCCAATGAAGAATTTTTTTTTACGATGGAACAAGCGCGAGTCCATGATAGGGACTTGGATTCGGATGGGACATTTATTGTATATTTGGAATACTTGTAATATTTCAAGTATATATAAACTGTGCATATATATGTAATATAGACCAATATATATTAATTTAATATTACTATAAACAAAGGGATTCGAATACCATTACAAATATGAATTAAAACAAAAAGAAAACAAAAAATATTGGAAAAAAATAAAGAAAAAGAAGAACCATGTAGTACATATTTGTTTGGTTTGCAAAACCAATCGGTACTAAATGAACGCACGCAATAACACATCGTGGTGCGTAATTTAATAGCGGTTGGGGTTACAAACCGATAGTAAATAGTGGGATTTAGTAACAATTGGGCTGCCGATGCTAAATGCCTTGCGTTTAGTACTAGAGAGGCGGTACAGATCCAGAAATCGGTACTGCGGGAGTTTCTATATTGTAGAATTCTATTAGAAACAGTAAAACAATCTTGTCTCATAATTCAAATTGTGTATCTCGAATCGATCTCTTCAAGATATGTGGCCACAGGGACTTGGTTCGTAGGAAGCATGGATTGATCTGAAGTTCTGAACATGGTCAATCATACAGAACACAACATAACACATGATTTATATAAGGGTCAATCATCTCAATTATATTTTACCTTTAGCCGTTGGAGATAGCACAATCTCAGCGCTTGTTATAGTAAGAGAGATTGTGATTTGAATTGACCATTAATAACTAGTACCATCTGTTGAAAATAACGTACCCATCAACACTGTCACATTGTCTCCCTGATTTTGACGGTTACCTGCTATCTGACCAAACAAATTAAATGACAACTAAGAGCATCTCCAACCGATTAGCTAAAAAGACTAGTCAAATTTACTGATTTAGCTACTCTCAAAAATAGATTTGACTAACAAATAATACGGTAATCCAACAGATTCTATAAAGATGGCTAGTGAGATAGGCTAGCTAAAAATAGCTAGCGAATGAGGTGGGATAGAGAGCCACTAAATTTGGAGAGTCATTTACAGAGTCTGTTGGAAACGTTTTTTCTCTAACAATAGATATATTTAACTTTAGAAAACGATTTGGCTAGTCTCTTAGAGATGCTCTAATTCATCAATTCATCAAGCTACATTTCGCCTCCATGCCTCGATCTTACCCCTCCACCCCAAAATAAATGTCATTATAACCTTCAAATTTTGTCGGACAATGTGTGTACATTTACCTTTTAGGATACATAAATCTATTAAACCAACTCCCATATTAATAAAAAAGCGTATTGAGGGATGCATGGATCCAATCAAATAGTTAGTTTGTGCTACTCTTCTAGTTCCAATGCACATGTATTTCTTTAGAAACTATTAGTAATAAGTATGGTCATTTGTCATAACTTGTAGTTTGTATGAATTATTTAAAAAGAACACTTATTTTGGGCCACAGAGAGTACATGCAAGCACATGGGTATGTTTGTTCATAACGGTGCCTATATACAATAAATTATTGTTTCTTATTAGGTGTGAATATAGTTAATTTGTCATGGTTAGGACGGTGAAATGCCCATCCCCATATTAAACATCATGGTACATCACATCTCTTTTTTCAAAAAGTATTTAGTTAGTTGATTAGAAAAATTGCAATAACAACACTCTTGATATTCTCAATAAGCATATATTGCAAGATGTTTTGTTCCAATGCTATGTACTAATATAGAAAAACCGAGGGTGTACATAGAATACTTTTAAAACAGTAATCATATCTATTTTTAGTTGAAAAAAATAGAATTGTTTTTGGACAAAGCAATTAATTCTGAAAATATTATCTCCCATAGTTTTTAATTGGAACTTCTCATTCCCGTTTAGAATAATGGGAGCTCTCACAAATTTTATTTGGAATGGTAAAATAAGCTTGTATTTTTTTAATGAAACAGGAGGGATTGCTGCTACTGATTATATCATATACAGTAGGCACAAGAGTTATTTTGACATTCTATAAAACCACGTAACATTTTATAGGTTCACATGTTACGTGCTACCTCCGTTCCAAATTACTATTCATTGTTGACTTTTTTTCATGATCTTTAACCGTTCGTCTTATTCAAAAATTTTATCAAAATATGCAAACCAATAAGTTACACTTGAAGTATATACAATGATAAAGCAAGTCACATACAAAATAAATGATACTCGTGAAATTTTTTAAATAAGACGACTGATCAAATGTTAAACGAAAAAATCAACAACGAATATTAATTTAGAACGGAGGTAATACATGTTATGTAAACATCTAGCACTGTCCATACCTGGAGCCCTTG
Organism: Echinochloa phyllopogon; assembly: GCA_033239725.1. NCBI lineage: Eukaryota > Viridiplantae > Streptophyta > Magnoliopsida > Poales > Poaceae > Echinochloa > Echinochloa phyllopogon. Next base: position 21,699,115 of record BTCW01000016.1, read on the forward strand.
GAGATACCACAATCTCACATACTAGGCCTTGTTTAGAGATTTCTCCGTAAAAGCGTCACCATAGCATTTCATTTGTATTTATGAAAAATTGTCAAAACATTGATTAATTAGGCTCAAAATGTTCGTCTCGTAAAGTACAACAAAACTGTGCAATTAGTTTTTGATTTCATCTACATTTAGTACTTCATGCATGTACCGATATTTTGATTGGACGTGAATCCTTTTTTTATTGTAGAATTTGGGGTAAAATTTGGTAACTAGGCCCATTAGTGTTTCAGAGAGTCAACGACCACCACGAGAGACAAGGCCTTCAACGTGCGCATTTGTTTAGTGATAGACATTGTGATTTGACACATGACCACATGAATAACTTGTACTGTTCGTTGAGAGTAACACCAATCAACTGTCACGTACACTTTTATCCCTGATTTTAACGACTATCTGCCCATAGAAATTAAATGGCTGCTAATTCATCGAGCTAGCTACATTCAGCCTCCCTTCCTCGATCTAATAAATATCTTAGCACAGGGGCATGATTGTCTTGTTAGGCATGAATGCAGTTAATTTGTCCTGGTTGCGAGTGCGTCGACACTGCCACGAGGATAAACATGGTGGTGACTGGTGAGGGACCGAGGGGATAAACACACAGTAGTGATGCGGGTCCACTTCGCTTAAATGGCAGAACTATTGTAGTACATGCACGGTGGCTGCTATATATGAACCCATTAATTTTTCATGTGGTTGTGAGCAAGTGAAGTATAGGCATTTGCAGTTCTTATTTACTAAATAACAATAGTTAGCTAATTATTTACTAATTTATATTTTCGTGTTTACTCTTAAGCATCACTTATCTGTGTGTTCTTTCCTTCTCGTCCGTGTTGGTAGTGGTGCGGCTCTAGCTGTTTGTGGCTGTCCCGTATCGTTCCGAGTTCCATGTTAGATTATATGTGTGATCTGATCCATAGACTTTTCAGATTATGGATTGATGAAGAAACAGAAAAAAGGTTTTCTTCCTTTTCTCCTCTCAAAAAGTTAGGCCCAGCATCACAATCCAATCCGCAAATCTGGTAGGGTAAATAATGTGACGTCCTAGCACTAGTACAAAAATCGTTTTCCTTGTTGAGTATGACTGATAACACGGTAGGCTCCATGAAGCTCAAGGACAACAAGAATGAGTCGGTTCAATAGTCGTACGCAAGGCCTCGTTTAGTTCTCAAATTCCACCCCTAAATTTCAATATATTAAAAAAAAATTCTATCACATCAAAATATCGATGCATGTATGGAGTACTAAATGTAGATAAAACTAAAAACTAATTGTACAATTTTGTTGTACTTTACGAGACGAACATTTTGAGCCTAATTAATCAATGTTTGAACAATTATCCACGAATACAAACGAAATGCTACAATATCGCATTTACGGTGTTTTTTTAGTTTGGGCGTCCCGACTTTGAAACAAGGGTGGTTCTTGCAGCGCGGAGTTCAGTAACTGGACCGACAAAATGATTACGAACCCATACCAAAATTGATTTCTATAGTAATGTAGGTTGGGCATGATCACCTAATAAGGAAAAAAGGACTAATTGTTCAAAGTTAACAAGCACCTGATCACGTCCTTGCAGATAATTGTGACAATGAATCCTTATCCGTAAAGCAAGACGGACTAACAAGTAACTAATAATTGTACCGTGCCCGTAATTTGTTTGTCGATAGTAGACTGACAAGACACCTACAATAGATGTTTTCAGCATATCTATAAACAAAAACGCCCATGCTATATTCAGACAAACATGTTTTACAATGCAGTAAAATAAGCACCATTTAATGAATAAGTTTTGTAATGATAATTTGTGCATGTACTCCGTATGATATATATAGAATGGTGGAAGAAACAATCGATTATACGAAGCTACTGACTGAACAAGAACACATTCACGCCATATCATAAACTAAAATATATATATACAAAAGTTTGACCCCATGCCACTACAATTTACACTAAAATTTAAATTCAACCAAAATTTGAAATTGTTATTAGTACTTCTGGCCCTCATACAGGGACCTCACTGCAATTGGGCACGTTGACCTTCATGTCGCACTTATCATTGGAAACACCACACGTGGTTATTTTTTGTGAGAGTCCAAAGGAAACTAAAGAGGGGTGACATCACAGCTGTTCCACAAGTCCATTATAATTGATCATTTGGCATTCTTGATGCCAATCTAGAATTCAATCAGAATGACACCCATCGAGGACTAGCTAGTGAGCAATATGGCCATTGCATCCCTTCTCATCTTAGTTTGTGCCAAGTTCAAATAGACATATACTCCCTCCTTGGTAAAGGAAGCCGTTCAGGAAAGCTACACGGTCTTCAAAACACAACTTTGAGTTCTTATTTCTATAAAAATATTTATAAAAAAGTGATACATGTATACTTTTATGAAAGTATTTTTTCAAAATAAATCTATTCATATAACTTTTAGAATTTCAAACTCAACAACTTAAAAGTTATTCATGATTTATATTCCCAAAGTTTGACTCAAACCTTATCATAAACGGCTTCCTTTATCAATACGGAGGGAATACATATTTGAGATTGGAGGGATCGAGGAATATGTACATGTACTCCCTCCGGTTTCATATTAAAAATCGTTTTGGACAAGGTTTGAGTCAAACGTTGGGAATATAAATTATGAATAACATTTAAGTCGTTGAGTTTAGAAATGTGAAAATCATATAAATATATTGGTCTTAAAATTACTTTCATAAAAATATACATATATAACTTTTCAAGAAATATTTTTATAGAAAAGAGAAGTAAAAGTTGTACTTTGGTGACTGTATCGCTGTCCTAAACGATTTCTAATAGTGAACCGGAGGGAGTACCAAAGAATGGAAGTCATCTAGGCACTCCCTGATCGAGCTTCGGCAATAGTTAGGTTACCCTAAGGCCAGTCCCAACCCAAGACACTAACAGTGATGTCCATAGCCTCCACATCATCAAGAAACTACCAGTAGACACTACACTCCCAATGCAAACACCACCCTTCCACATTTTAATTTAATGCTACTCATCTCACATCTTGTCTTGGATGTTGTGTAGAAACCATATCTCATGCAAGACCCAGTTTCCTTCTCTTTCTTCATTTAATCACTTGTCACATCATCTTTTATCCTAGGTGGCACCTCAGTTAATTCTATGGACATCATCCTAGCCATTGGGTTGGGACTACCCTAAGGGCACCCCCAACAATGCGGCTGCATTGCTAGTCCAACCTTATGCACTAGCGACGAACAACTCACCAAGCTATTTCCCGCTGTCGAGAAAATATACTCCCTCGGTATCGGTAAAGAAAGTCGTTTAGGACAAGGTTTGAGTAAAACTTTGGGAATATAAATCATAAATAACTTTTAAGTTGTTGAGTTTGGAATTGTAAAAGTTATATGAATAGATTTATTTTAAAAATACTTTCATAAAAGTATACATGTATCACTTTTTGACAAATATATTTATAAAAATAAGAAATCAAAGTTATGTTTTGAAGACCGTGTCGCTGTCCTAAACGTCTTTCTTTACCAGTATAGAGGGAGCATGTGTTACTGAGAGAGAAAACGGCACCAGTGTCATCAATAGACAGTAGGAGAGAGAAAATACTCCCTCCGGTTTCATATTAGAGTCGTTTTGGACAAGGTTTGAGTCAAACATTGAGAATATAAATCATGAATAACATTTAAGTTGTTGAGTTTGAAAATGTGAAAATCATATAAATAGATTGGTCTTGAAACTGTGCACTGACACTGATTTATCACCGTTCCACGTCAACTACCTAAGACGCGTTGTCGAGGACACCCTAAGAGCGCGCAGGTATGTAGTTCTTACTCAGCCGGTGGGAATGATGCTCCACATTAAAAAACACAAGGCCTCGTTTAGATTCCAAATTCCAACTCTTTGGCTTTCAAATTCCAAATTCCAACCCTTTGGCTTCCAAATTCCAAATTTCAAATTTCACTATGCAAAAAGAAGATTTCCATCAATCAAAATGTCGACACATGCATGAAGTACTAAATGTAGATGAAATCAAAAACTAATTACACAATTTTGTTGTACTCTGCGAGACGAATATTTTGAACCTAATTAATCAATTTTTTGATAATTTTTCACACGTACAAAACAAATGCTGCAGTGACGCATGCGCCCCAAAAAGCCAAAGTTTGGCTTTCAAATTTAGGAACTAAACAAGGACGAGCTGGGAGGGAGGGAATAGGCCAGAGAGAGGGGATGGAAAAGACTGCTCATGAAACGCCGGACTGACTGACACGCACAGAGAAAAAAAGTCTTATTAGGCCAGTCTTTTTAGACACATTTACTAAGATTATGTAACCGAGACAGATAGAATTATAGGAATAAACTCGTCTCATATATCATGCAAACTCTCTCGTCTCTCTCTTTTACCATATTTACAAATTTAATGTTATGGAACTCTCTATGAAACCCTGTCCAGACTAGCTTATGTTTACCTTTTAGTCGATAGCCACGCAAATATTAATTATTTATATATTCAATTTATATTTGTTACAGCCAACTTATTAATTAGAAGGGTAAATCATTGTACGAACTCCGGTTTCGTATTAGAAGTCGTTTTAGACAAGGTTTGAGTTAAACATTGGGAATATAAATCATGAATAACATTTAAGTCGTTGGGTTTGAAAATATAAAAATCATATAAATAGATTGGTCTTGAAAATTATTTTGATAAAAATATACATATATAACTTTTCAAGAAATATTTTTATAGAAAAGATAAGTCAAAGTTGTGCTGTGGTGACCGTGTCGCTGTTCTAAATGATTTCTAAGGCCAGTCTCGGTGGGAGTTTCATGGGAAGTTTTATGACATTAAATGTGCTGATGTGGTATAGAAGAGAGAAGGTAGAGTTTCATGACATGTGAGAGAAGTTTCGTCACCATGAAACTCTTTTGACATAGTTACCTAGTTTTAGGTCTATGTAACCATATAGACTGGCCTAATAATGAACCGGAGTAGTACGACATGCTAGTAGTATTTACTGCTCAACTGGCTAAATCATTAGCCTCCAACTGGTGCAAGGAAGTTTGCCACATGACCTTCATCTGCCAATTAATGACCACATGCCCTACCACAATCGGGATTGCGACTTCTGGGTCAAACTGATCATTGGACTACAACATTGATTGCATGGTTCTGTTGGCGGGTGAGGATCCAACATCAGAGGAAGTAAAGAGGGGTGCCATCAAGGAAATAGACCGTCCTGCTATTCTTCGCGATGCCAATGTAGGATTTGCCGCTCCTCAATTCTTAATTGATAAAACTACACTTATCTCATATAATTTTCTCTTGGTCTTGGCCATGAAGGAAAAAGGCTAGGGAAGATAAACTTATGCACAGATTAGTGCCAGAATTATTTTATGTTTGGAAAGAAATACCTACAAGCAACTAAGGTCAGCATCCATAAGTGTGTATTCTAGGAAACTAGAGGTAATATTTAAGCATAATTGTAACATTGAGTGTGTCGTTAATGCATAAGTTTTATACAATCTACTAAAATTAGGCATCCTTTCCGTTTCAAATTATTGGTCACTTTAATTTTATATCTAAAATCAAACTTGTGTGACATCCGACCAATTTATAAAAAAGTACCAAAACCAATATCTACAATATCAAATTGGTTTCACTAAATCCACCATGAAATATGAGTTATCCTTGTATTTATTTTATATTAAGGAAATTGTTTCTTATATGCTAGTCAAACTTAGAGGGATTTGTCTTAGGACAAATTTAAAATGACCAATAATTTGGAATATAGGGAGTATGCAAGAATGACAAACTCAAAATGACAGCAAGAAACTCCAACTGGGCTCGACAGCTTCCACGTTTCGCTTATTATTTGAAACCAAATCGATTATGTACGTGGCCCTCTGCTGTGCACTCCTTCTATGTTAATAGAAACGGTCCAGTCTAGGCTACGTTCGTTCAAAAAAAGATTATGTACGTGGCCCTATAGGGGCGTGAAGGGTGTCTAGATCAATCGGATCGACTGTAGAAGGTTAAAATAATCGCCTAGCTAAGCTGGATCTACTGGTATCACCCTGGCTAAGTGCACGTACTAGACGTAACCTGCTTCTAAAAGCTCAATGGATAACCAAGTTTAGGGTCTATATATGTCATTTTTACTATTAATGTCAACATAGTAATGGAACTCTAACGTGGCACGTATATGGTAAAAAGAGGGTCATGAATATATAATAAAGGATCAACATTTGTAGATCAAAAAGGCCACAAAGGAGTCGAGAGAATCATATGGGAGTAGTTAGGTAATGTTTTCTTCTACCATATATACGTACTATGGAGAGGGGCTTGGATTCAATAATTTGATCAAGTGATTTATAGGCTATTGACCCAGTATGAATGATGCACCCTAGGTTTATAGCTACCTTTAATAGATTAAACCGGAATGAAACGGGATTAATGAATTGTTGACTTGTCAAATAATGATTTTGAAATTGATGAAATGGGAGAATTAACTCAATATAGTTCTAGTGAAGAAACATAGATAACTCCAACAGATATCCAGAGAGCCCAAGATGAACCGAACCGGAGTATGGAATAAATATGAGCAAAATATGGATTGCAGTCTTAAGACCAGAGGTTTCTGCATCATGTGGTGACAACTGGATTTTTTTTACAAGGTCCAACCAGTTAAACCTCCCAAAAGAGGCTTTGTATAGCTTCTCTCTAATTTTTCCTCTAAAGTGTTTAAGATCATCAAAATATGGCCAAAATATGGCCGATATAGTTTTTTAATAATGTTTTCATAGCACTACATCTACCGTTGTGAATTGTGATAGCATATGGTGCAGTGATGGTCCACCAAATTATATGTTATGCTCTCTACGGAGGGTGTTTCTCAGCTCCATACTTACTGTGTTGAGCGGTGGGATCACCTCATGGTTTTCCTGATTATGAGACCACCACCGGCTGTTTTTTACAATGGTTTATGGCCTGTTTGGATCCAGTTTGGATCCACCATCCAATTGGTAGGTAGCTAATTTTGGCTAGGGTGGTGGATCCAAAAGGGACCACATCTGATTATCAGCTAATGCCCTCTTAGCAAGTGTTGAATAGCGACTATCCAGTTAGATGATCTAATAACTCATCTAATTTTATCTAACTAGCTAATAAATTAGCTGAGTGGATCCAAGCAGGCCGGATCTTGACTACATAAATAATCCCTTGGCCAGCCAAATGAATAAGCTAACCCTATTGACATACTTAGATATACATATTGGAAAGGTTAATAAGGAGCAATTTTGTGAAAATCATTGGAGATCAGATTTTCTGCTGGTGCCAGTGATTTGATTCCCTTCAACTTTCGCGAGCGATTAAGCAGCAAGTGAAACTCTGGATATTGAAGCCAGTACGGCATCGCATGTGAGTTTGATTAATGTGTAGTAGCTTAAGGAAAATCATGTAATAGCGAGCGGGTGCGGTGCATATAGACACGTCGTAAGAACTCAAACTATTCTTCTTCTTCTTCTTTGTGTGGCTTTACGCCACCCCAACTGTGCATAGTCAAGGGCCCCTAAATCCAGTATAAATTGAGCCTGAGCCAGCAGAGCCCCATCATCTCATCACGAGTGCATAAATACTCCATAGTTTCAGAGAAGAACGTACACTCTCATCGGCCATGACGAGAGCTAATAAGGTCTTAACGCATGAAAGCCGGAGCATGAAGCACGGGGAAGGCCCTGCAGCCGTGCTCGCCATCGGCACGGCCAACCCGTCAGGCGTCATCGTGCCCCAGGACGAGTTTGCCGAGCAGTTCTTCCGCGTAGCCAAGAGTGACCACCTTACTGACCTCAAGGAAAAGCTAAAGAGAATATGTAAGTAAGCACGGCATATACTACCTGATCGATGTTAACGTCGTCGTCATTTTCCATCATATTATTCCGAGCTAGCTACTTCAAGACAAGATTTTCATGTGGCTATTAAATCCATGTGTACATTAACTCAAAATAAGACTAGCTAGTAGCTGAAATGGACGTTAACGGTACGTTTAATATATCTCTTTTCTTGCGTCTCATCACCTTCCTGTACATCTTTACAATATGCCTACGCTAACTGTAGTACTAACGACAAAAAGAATCGTACTTACCTTGTAACCCCAGTTGCCGACAAGCAGTGCATCTTTGTGCTTCCTGGAACCCCCGTAAATTTGTATTTGTATTTGTATATGAGAAATTAATTAAACTGTTCAAGTACGTCGGCATTAGCCATATTACAAGATGAAATAGATTTGGCCGGCACATAACATAAGTCGAGACTTGGCTTAGTTGCACCATGAAAAAAAATAAGATGGAACCTCCACTACTGAAAAATTAAAACTATACGGAGTATATTGAACAGGTTATCTCTCATGGTTATTTCGAAACCATATATCTGATATACATTATCTCAAATGGCTCAAAACTATAAATAAGTAAATAATGAGACGTAGTATATATCTTAGACAATTCCGAGTAACAATAGTGGGCAATAATCTAGGTTATCTCATATGGTTCCAAACTAATATCGTAGATGGTTCCAACAAAAAAATGTGGTGTGTATTTTTCATAATTAAAAGTTTATGAAAATACTTTTAAAACTATTTTTAACATAATTTTTATGGTTTAATATCCCTACAATATCTAACATGGAACGTAATGAATTATGTAGTATATTTAAATTATAATACATGAAGACCAGTCACATATAGAATCAACTCTAATCATACTTAGGGCCGGCCCTGAGTTTTAGGGGCCAGGGCGAAAGTAAAATTAGTGACCCTTATCAATCCATGATTTCAAAAATAATTTTAGCACGCTATAAAATATTGCTATTGTGAAACACCTACATCCACTACGTGAAAACACCCTAATAGATAACGGATGAAGATTCTCTTTGGTAACGAGACCGTTTGTTCGCACGAGCCTCTCCTAACCACTGCACCACACTATCACTTGTGGTCGAAGGAATGATGCAAACCTTTTTATATAAACATTTGTGAATATTTTTTTAATTTCTAAAGGCCACATCTTAAGTCCGATTAGTCTAATTTTTTTATGACCATCCCTTATATGCTCTTAGTTCAAAAAATAGAAAAATAAAAAAGAATTATGTTAACATTGGTAACGGATGTTGTTAAAGTCTGGTACCAATATTGTAACGGGCGTTGTTGACGTCCATTACCAATAACAAGTTAATGGTAACGGACTTTAATGTTATCGGATGGGGTAGGCCTTATTCGTAACAGACGTCAACAACGCCCGTTACCGTTATCAATTTTTGTAACGGACAACGTATGCCCATTACCAAGATCGTAGTACCTATCTTCGATTTTCACGTAGTGATCCAAAGATGTTGTTCAATCCATTGGTGAAACAATAGTATTATCAATAAGTTAAAGTTAGAGCATACATATATATAGGGAAATATATATATATGGAAGGTATAGTCTGTGGCCGGCCATAGAATAGTTATTCTGTAGCCACATCTTTGTACTGTAGTTTTATGTAGTAATTTACTATAATTTCAATACATATTTATGGTAATTGGGTTACTATAACACACATGGAGATATTTACCATTATATTATAGTAAAATACATAGTAAGAAGTTACTGAAATCTCATGAATTACTATAGTAATTATAGTAACTCAAAGTGGCTATAGAATAGTTATTCTATGGCCGGCCAAGTCTACTACCGAGGCAACAAACCAAATGACTAGACATTTTAGGAGAAAACAAAAATACAAAAATGATTTGAGTCTAAGTGTGGGACCAGGATCCCTAGGGCCACTCACATGCGGGATTAAACTACTCGGTAGGGGAGTTTGACCCGAGTACTCCAAGAAAGCAGTTGGTTATGGTGCAAACGACGTAGTTGGCTGGAGGACTGGTCGTGTACTGTTAGCCGACTCCCAATTACGATATTGGTATATGACTAGGATTAACCGACTTGTAACTCTACTCACCAGATATATAAGGTGGGGTAGGGACCCCTAAAAATAACTCAACTCATATACAAAGCAATACATCATACATAACGTAGGTATTACGAACCTTGCGGTCCAAACCTGTCTAAATCGTTGTCTTGTGTGTGCACCATCGTTCCTTAGAACTTGGCGAGACCCACGAATACTACTCTCTGAGCTACCCTAGACCCGTACTTGAACGTTAAACACCGACACTAAGTTGTACTGGTAGGAAGGAAAGAATAAGTCGAGCACACAATAATACCATACGGAACTAGTAAAGGTTATTTAGTTGGAGATTAGAATAGTCCTTTGTGGCTTCATTTGCCATCTGATGCACACAGATGCATGCTGCTAATTAATCACGTCTCGATCAGAGATGATATCGCTTCCACGAAGTAAAGGATGGATTAGGAGTGATGTGAACCGTAGGAAAAATTGTTGGGTGAGCTTGGACCATCTCTGTTTGCCTGTTTCAAGCTGGACACTGATGTTTTTCTTTTTCGTTGTAGCACTGGCTAGGACTTATTAGTTAGTCTTAACCTATTCCGTACGTATATACCTGGGAGGGCCCCCCGCAATTTTGGGGCCCCGGCTGGGCGTACGGATGGCCTGGATGAACATACTACGGGGCCGACGCTGAGGTAGTAAGAATATAATAAAATATTGATATATGATGTGCTTAATTATGTATGCTCTAACTCTAGCTACAGGAAGTTCATACAACTGAGCAGTAGTCGTTTAGTTCCCAAATTTAAGAGCCAAACTATAGTCTTTTAGGGTGTAGCATTTCGTTTGTACATGTGAAAAATTGTTTAAAAATTGATTAATTAGGCTTAAAATATTTGTCTCGCAGAGTACGACAAAAATGTGTAATTAGTTTTTTATTTCATCTACATTTAGTACTACATGTATGTGCCGATATTTTGATGTGATGAGAATCTTCTTTTTGTATAGTGAACTTTAGAGATGAAATTTGGGATCTAAACAAGGCCTGAATCTGATGATAACATATGAAGTTGTTAAGTGGTAGTACCACAATAATGAAAGTGTAATTCCATATTGAGATGATATGCATGGTATATTACGATGATAAAATGGCCAGGGTTTCTAACTAGATGGAGCTCTTATACAAAATTCTAAATTTGATTTCAGGCCAAAAAACCGGCATCGAGAAGCGGCACTTCCACTTGACGGAAGAAATCCTCGTTGCCCACCCGGAGTTCCTCGACCGGGAGCTTCCATCCCTGGACGCCCGCATCGACATCGCCGCCGCCGAGGTCCCCAAGCTCGCCGAGTCCGCCGCCGCCAAGGCCATCGCCGAGTGGGGCCGCCCGGCAACCGACATCACCCACCTCGTCTTCAGCACCTACTCCGGCTGCCGCGCCCCGAGCGCCGACCTCGCCCTCGCCTCCCTCCTCGGCCTCCGCACCTCCGTCTGCCGCACCGTCCTCAACCTCCACGGCTGCTACGGCGGCGGTCGCGCGCTCCACCTCGCCAAGGAGCTCGCCGAGAACAACCGCGGCGCGCGCGTCCTCGTCGCCTGCTCCGAGATCACCCTCGTCTGCTTCGCCGGGCCCGACGGGGGAAACCTCGTCGGCCACGCGCTCTTCGGGGACGGCGCCGGCGCGGCCGTCGTCGGCGCCGGGCCCTTCGCCGCCGGCGAGCGCCCGCTGTTCGAGATGGTCGCCGCAGCGCAGACCACGATACCGGGGACGGAGTACGCCCTGGGGATGCAGGTCGGCGGCGGCGGCATCGACTTCCACCTCGCGATCCAGGTGCCCATGCTGCTGGGGCAGAACGTCGAGAGGTGCCTGCGCGACGCGTTCGCGTCGGTGTTCGGGGACGACGACGGCGGCGGCGATGTGACGTGGAACGACCTCTTCTGGGCGGTGCACCCCGGCGGCCGTCCGATCTTGGATAAGATAGAGGCGGAGCTCAAGCTGGAGCCCGGGAAGCTGGCGGCGAGCCGGCGTGTGCTGCGGGAGTACGGGAACATGAGCGGCGCCACCATAGTCTTCGTGCTCGACGAGCTGCGCCGGCGTCGGGAGGAGGAAGATGACGACCGCCACCAGCTGCCGGAGTGGGGAGCGCTGTTGGCGTTTGGGCCGGGAATCACAATCGAGACCATGGTCCTGCGCAACCCACGCTAGGATCCCAGCAACAAAGGGAAATTGGCAAGGTTATACTATAAAGTTAATATTTGGTAATTTGTGTTGCAAGTGCATGCTAGTAATTTGCGTGATGTATGTTGAATAAGTGCTTGAGAACAGGCAGTATATATTACCCGTGTGTGCATGATTTGTACGTTCCCCAAACAATTGTATATGTAATAATAAGTGTGTATTTCATCAATTCCAGTGTTCCAAATTATTATTGGTCTAGGCATGTTATAGCTATGACCATCTCCATGTTTATTTTCAATCCGTTAAGCTTCTGGGTTTTGTATAATTAATAGAATAAACAAAGACCTTGCAGTCAGCAGTCATGTGTACCACTCAATATAAGGGCAGGTATATTGCTATACGTAAGCGGTCTCGATCATAGGTCGTCTCATACGGTGCCACATAAAATTTTTACCGATGTGGAGGAGAGAGACCGAGGTGAGAGAAGGAGGTCGTTGTTTCACGAAACAACCGCCTCATGAGCTAAATTTTAGGACCATGAGACAACTCCTCTACCATTGTACGAGTTTGGTTGCCATGCAACCAATAAAATTTCTTTATTTCCCCATAAATTAAGGGATATTGTATTACTACCAGATAACCAAAACGACAACCTCTGATAAGTCAACTCAAGATTACGTGTCACCGCATGCATGAGACCGCCTATGAGACGTCACAAATGTACTTGCCCTAATACTTTGATTTAGACCAAGTTGAGTCAAGCAAGGAAATCAAAGAGTCCAAGACATGGATGAGTGAGATGCTGTTATACTTAATAAAACGTTCCATGCAGAATACAAAAGAAGGCATGTTGGCACAGTATAATAGCATATTAAAATATTTTCCTACACTATACTTCCACCAGAATTGTTGTAGAGTTGTCGATCAGGATGCTGATCAATAAAAAAACTTTATCTATTTTAATAGGGGGCTTTCTACAAGTCACCAAATAATCCGAAAATGCAAGGAATTTGTATGTGTATAAAAACCTTATTATATCTAATTTATATGAATATAATCTATGGTTGAGCGCTATTAGAAGTATGTGTTTGGTTTTATGTTGAAGTGCGTTGGATTGGACCTATTTTTGGGGGTGTTTGGTTTGAAAACTAGTTGGTTGGGATTATCACCTAAAATAAAGAAATATTACCCTTCAGATGCGAGCTCGTGTGCGGGTGGCTGGGGGAGGAGGAGCAAGGCCGCACGAGAACAGCTGCAGGCGCGGCCGGTGGAGCTCCTGTGCCGATGAATAGGTTGGCGCCGCTCCTGATTTTGTATCAAGTTTATTGGCCAGACATTGAACTAAGCCATGTGGATAAGGGTTCTAAAAGAAGTAGAATATACAAAAGGAAAAAGTCTAGATCACCCCCTCACCTATGGGGGTTGGACTATGTAACCCTTAACCTATGAAACAGTCTATATCACCCCCTGAACTTTCTAAAACCGATCAAATTACCCCCAAAACAAATTTTGAAAAATCATAGTAAATCACAGAAAAATCATAAAATAGAAAATCCAATTGTTTTGGAATTCAAATGAGTATATATACACAGTGAACATATAATATGATATGCTTTAGTACATTTTTTCTATAGCTTTAGATCTATGTTTTTCTTCATAGCTGTAAAAAAATGTGTTGAAGCATATCATATTATATGTTCATTGTGTAGATATACTCATTTGCAGTCCAACACAATTGAATTTTCCATTTTTTTGATTTTTCTGTGATTTACTATGATTTTTCAAAATTGCTTTAGGGGTAATTTGACCGGTTTTGGAAAGTTCAGGGGGTGATATAGACCGTTTCATAGGTTAGGGGTATGTATTCCAACCCTCATAGGCGAGGGGGTGATATAGACTTTTTCCTATACAAAAGATTTAGTGTGATTTTGTCTCTTAACTATCTGGCCTGTTAGCTAAATTATGCATGGTCCTTCGTCTCCAAATGAAACAAAAAACGACTTATTGTAAGTTGTAACGCATTGGACAGAAATGCCCGGTTCTCTATCCGATGGATTAAACTATATATGTGGGTGGGTAAAAATTTTCCATATGCGAAATCATTCTAAAGCAACTCGCTAGAATAGTTTTACAGGGTTATGGGGCTAAAAAAGCATGTGAGAATGGGCGTTTAGTTACCTCAGGCTTTTGAGGTGTCTAGGGTGTTACAGTTTCCCTATGTTGAATGATTTGGGCGAAGATGATTTTTTAAGTACAGAATGGAGGTATTGGATTAACCAAAACCATCGGCCAATCTTTTTCCAAAGCCAAAGTGGTATAGGATTTAACTGTGGCAATCTCCAAAATACACAATTTTACAAACCCTCACTTTTATGAAACTACAACCAGAAGCCAAATCTACCGGCATTATGTGAAAGTAGTTGCGAAACTGTACTTGACCATAGGGAAGCACAAATAAATTGATCGAAAGCACGCCATGTTTACTTGACCATATATAGGAAAGCACAAAATCTGAGCTTCATATCTGAATGTTGCAGGTATGACCAATTATGTCATGTGTCAAACATAGTAGTACTTAAATTGGCTGCTGTCAGTCATAATTTGCTCTGAGAACTAATGGTCAAGAAACCCCAATTTGGTAGTGAACAAACTCCATACACCTAAAAAATAGCAGCGGGGACAAATCAAGCCCAAACAAACAGGGTTCTTGTCCATGAGTCCATGACTTTTGCATTGCTGGTCAGCAAAGGTTGTGTCACCAGATCATCGCTACAATGTGGTCAAAAAACATGAATCCAGGTTAATGTCAATGCTTGATTCATGGGCAGTTGGTAAGGTGACAGCACAGAGTGTGCCTGAGGTAATATATGTTGCACAGAACCTCTGAGCTGAAAAACTGCAGGTTATTGTAACTTAGGCCTTGGGGTATGATGTCACTTCATAATCATTGCGTCACTATAGCATTTCATTTGTATATGTGAAAAATTATCTAAAAATTGATTAATTAGGCTCAAAATGTTCGTCTCGCAAAGTACAACAAAACTGTGCAATTAGTTTTTAATTTCATCTACATTTCGTACTCCATGCATGTTATGATATTTTGATGTGATGTGAATCTTCTTTATTGCATAGTGAACTTTGGGGGTAGAATTTGGGATCAAACAAGGGCTTAGAATTTGAAATATGGTACAGGTAACAGCGGCAGACCTCAATACGTTTGGAACACCTTCAGCTCCAAGATGAATGTCTGCTGAATGGAATTAATATTTTTGTTACTTTACATGTCATTTGATCTAGATTTAAGTCGTATTCAAATCCAAATTTGAATTCCGAACATAGTTTTGTATTTGAATGGAGAACTTGCAGTAGGCTACCTATTACAGTTTCCCTAGGAACCTAGTTTTTTTTATTTTGAATGGAGAACATCTATGCAGCTCCAACGGTAGTGAAGAATCTGCGCTTGGAGTGTCCCTTCAGCTCTGGATGTTGGCAATCCTTGAACATTGACTGGAATTTTGCAGCTGCAAGTATTTTCTATTGATTGGAAAAGCCAGGAAAAATTAAATCCCCATTCTTCATGGTGGTATTCATCATTGTCTCCTGGACCATTGGAAACAGAGAAATGACTACATTTTCAGGCAAGTCAGACCTGCATTCTAAAATAGGAAAGCTGATTACGAAGGAAGCCTCTCTACAGTTACATCGTAAATGAGAGCTGTTTTATCTTAAGAAATCTTAGCCCTCTTGAGCTGTGCACAGTCTTTATTTATTTGGTTATATATAAGTATTTACCACACAGGGGTTTCCCCTACTGTTTTTGCTCAAACGGAAAACTATGTTCTTGATAACCTAAACTTTAGTTGTCTGCACTAGTACATTTAGCTTGTTTTTTGCTACTCACAGGAATTGCTGACTGTAAAAAAAAAAGGTCCAGATGCCTAGAGCTCTCCAGTAAGCAGTGTTTAATTCATTGTCCATGTCTGTTTTTTTCTGCAATTAAAGTCTAAGAAGCACCAGCCACCTGCCACCCGCAGTGGAACAGGGCAGAGAGAAACTTTTGTCCTGGTGTTACTCAAGGGCGTGGTGCAACAGCTATTCAGAAGCCAAATTTTAGATAGAAAGTTCTGTAACGCGGAGGCTGACAAGGGGATGCACCCTACACACGTGGCCATGGTCATCAGTCAGTTGATACCAGTGTATGTGATTTTTTTTTTGAACCGACGGCAAGAGCTTTGCTGAATTTTTATTAGAAGAAAGAAATAAAGCGAGAACAGCAAACACCACTCAAATGAAAAAGAAAAAGAAAGAAAAACTAGCCCACTGGCAGAGCACCCACTAAGCCCAGAAACAACTATAGGGGCCCAAAACATAAAACATAACGGTCACAAGAAAAAACTCACTAAACGGAGAAACAAACAGTCATGGAGCGCTAGGCAGAGGAGACCGTCTTATCCCTTGGGTTGCTAGGCTGTACTGCCCCACGTCTTCCTTGATCAACAATGCCACTTCCTCGAAGGGTTTTACTTCATTGTTGAAAGTCCGTCTATTGCGTTCTTTCCAAATATTCCACCAAAAACAGATCATCAGACCATCAAAAGTCGCTCTATTGTCTTTGGAGATTTTGACTCTGCATTACCTCCACCATCTATAGATTGAGACTGATGAAGTGATTGGTGGTAGATGTTGTAAATTGAACCAGCCTAGCAACTTGTCCCACACCGCTCTTGTGAAGATACAGTCCTTACATAAGTGTGTAGGGGTCTCTTGCTCGATGTTACACAACGTACAGACTGGGTCATGAGGCCATCCTCTCTTTGCTAGATTATTAGCTGTTAGTATTTTTTGGTGTAAAAAGATCCAAGCGAAAAATCGACATTTTAGTTCCGTCTTGGCCTTCCAAATGGGGGTGATGTTTTACCGATGAATTACCCCAGTAAACTGGATCCGATATGCACTTTTTGTAGTGTACTCCCCGTCCTGTGTCCATCTCCAATATATTTCATCTTCATCGTCCTGGTTACGGTTCAAATATTGAATTCGTTCCTATAAATCAGTGTATTCCTCAAGCTACGTAGTAGTATCCAATATGCAGAGTTGTCGGATCCAAAAATTATTATGTAACGCTTTTTGTACCGTGAATTTTTTCCATTTGGACTTCTTAAAGAGATGTGGTGCCATGTTCTTTGGTGATGTCCCATCTAACCAACCTGAGTGCCAGAAAAGTGCTTTGTTTCCTTTTCCTACCTTGACGATCGTGGAAGCGTAAAAAAGTTCCTTGTCATATTTGTCGCACGGTATGTCCATCCCGACCCATGGGCGTTCGGCACTTTTCCATTGAAACCAACACCATCGGAGATGGAGAGCTCTAGCTAGACGTTCCAGATCGAGGATCCCAAGTCCTCCCAAATCCTTTGGTATGCACACAGTGTGCCAATTTACAAGATAGTGTCCGCCATTTACTTATTCTGGTTCCACGCCCTTCCATAGGAAACTCCGTCGTATTCGGTCTATTTGTAAAATCGGCTGAGAAGACAACACACTTTTAACTAATGTTTCTCTGTCGGCCGATGAGAGCATTTTCCCTTTCCATCCCGGCAAGCGGCTGCCAATTTTGTCAAGAAGCGGTTGCACGTCTACTCGTCTAAGTTTTCTGGTGTGGAGAGGTACACCAAGATATTTTCCTGGGAAGGAGCAAATTTTTCCTGGAAATTCATCCAGGGCCTCAGCTATCTGAATATTGGAGCACCGGATAGGGAATTGTTCAAATTGACTTTAAGACCTGAGCAGCTTTCAAAAACCTGTAGCAGCCTACTAAGATGGTGAAGTTCGGCTTTGTCCGGATTAGCGAAGAGGGCCGCGTCATCAGCGTACAATGAACATCTTAATTTGGCTGCCCTAGGAAGGATTTGTTTGATGATGCCCTTTTGTGCGGCGAGTTCGATAAGCTTGTGCAGTGGGTCAATTGCTAAAATGAAGAGCATGGGTGATAATGGATCACCCTGACGAAGTCCCATTGCATGTTTGAATTTATTCCCAGGTATTCCATTGAGAAGGACTCTCGAGGACGCCGTAGCCAATAATGTTGTGATCCAGTCTCGCCATTTTTGGCCAAAACCCAGCGCGGTCACCACTTCAAGTACAAAGACCCAACTTACAGAGTCAAAAGGTTTTGAAATGTCCAGCTTGATGAATAAAGAGGGTCTGTTAGCCTTGTGTAGAGCTTTGATGACACTTTGAACGTATATGAAGTTGTCATGTATACATCTTTTCTTAATAAACGCATTTTGGCAACCGGAGACTAACTCATTTAGTTTTGGGGGCCAATCTGTCTGCCAATATCTTTGTTATTATTTTCGCAAAGCTATTAATAAGACTAATTGGTCTGAAGTCTGAGACCCTTTCAGCCTCCTCTTTTTTGGGCAGTAAAATAATGTTGGCCTCGTTGATTAGCTCCATGTTCTGGGTTCGGAGCGAATGGAAAGCTTGGAGGGCTGCTACAAGATCCGTTCTAATGATATCCCAGCATTTCTTGTAAAATAATCCAATGAATCCGTCAGGTCCTGGAGATTTCTCTGTTGGTAGATGCGTAATCACTCTCTTAATTTCATCTTCCTCGAAAGGTTCTTCCAGGTCACTTAGGTCCCTCGATTGGTAACCAAGGTTTGCCCAGTTCAAACTCAATGGTCTATTCTCTGTCGTGCCCATCAAGTTGACGAAATGTTCAAAAATTGACTCCTCCTTCTGTTGATGACTGCTTGCTGTACCATTTGGTGTTGGTAAAGTTGGTATGTACAGTTTTCTTCTTCTGTTGCTGGCATGGATCATAAAGAGTCAGGTGCATGCATCCCCTTTCCGAATCCATGTAAGCCTGGAGTGTTGCCTTGCTCGTGTCCTTTTGATTGCAGTTAATCCTGTTGATCTAGCCTTGAGGTATTTTCTGAATTCTAATTCTTTTGGAGCCAACACTCTCCAGATTTCCCAAGTTTTGTCTTTTCCATAATTTTAGCGCTTTAGCTGTCCGAATCAATTTGACGTGAACGCACAGGATGGCGTCCTGGGTATTTACTGGCTGTGCCCAAATCTTCTGGATGACCTCTCTAAATCCTGGTATAGACGCCCAAAAAGACTCAAATCGAAATCCTGCATAGTTTTGTTTCGTTATGTCACCGGTCATTATTAGAGGGCTGTGATCTGATCCCATCGTTGGCAGAGCTTGTAAATCTGCATTTGGGAATAGGAGGTGCCATTCTGGTGTTCCAAAGAATCTATCAATTCGTGTGAATGTCGGGAGGTCTTGCTCATTGCTCCGTGTATACCTTCTACCATGTAAGTCTAATTCCATCAGATGTGTCTCGTCGATCACTCGTTTGAAAATATTCATCATGCGCCCATTTAACCTACCGTTGCTCTTATCAGCTGCCTTATAAATGAGGTTAAAAATCACCCAGGATCAGCCATTCAGGTAGATGTATACTCCTGATCTCATCTAGGAAGGCCAATTTATCTTCCTCCTCCTGAGGGCCATAAACTCCTATCAAGGTCCATACCTTGCTATCAGCCCTCATAGAAATTTTGGCAGACACCGTATTTTTGGTGAGAAGAAAGCTATCTAAATTGAAAAAGTTCTCAGCCGCTGCTAGGAGAATGCCACCACAGGTTCCTTGGGCTGGCAGCGCCACAAAGTTTCTAGCAAAGTTCTGGCCTAATGTGTCTACCACTAGCCTTGTAGTCCAATCTTCAATTTTTGTTTCTTGGAGACATACGATTGTTGCACCGGATGCTGTAACTAAATTTCGAACGCTAGCCCTTCGTGCAGCAGTGTTGAGACCTCGGACATTCCAACAAAGAATATTAAAATTTTTTTGCGACATGCGAACACAGTGGACGACTGAAACTGAGACAAAGGCAATATATTTCATACAATCTGAGTCAGCCACGAGACTTGGCGCTAGGGCCACATACAAAGTCATAGGAAGCCAGCAGAGGGGCCTCATCACCAGGAGGCATACGCAGGGGATTGACGTGCTTCGTGAACGTCGATGCTGGGGACACGCCCTCCACCATGCATCGCTAAAGCCGCGGGACCAAATTGTCGGTCCGGTAGTTCGAGTTACAACCCATAAGTAGTTCTGAAATCTCTTAGCTAGCATAATCGAAACAAATGACAACTAGTAAAACTGGCTCCACGGAGCCCCATCAGAAGCTTGAACTGTTGACCCGTCAGGTCTCGTGGACCACTGAGGGAGTACCTTCCTCTAGGAGCTGTGGCGCTGGGGTGATTCTGCTCCTTTCTTTGGCTGGTTCGCATGCTCCACCTGCCAGCGTACTCCCTCTGTCCCAAAAAAGAAGACACTTTAGGATTTAAAATTTGTCTCAAAAAAAAGTCATTCTACTAAATATAAGTGCATGTGCATGCAACAACCAATTAGTGCTAAATATAGCTAATAATTAGGGGCAATCAAGGTCATTTTACTCTCTCCTTAATTTGTCTTAAGATTTCTAGAATGTCTTCTATTTTGGGACGGAGGGAGTACGTGATACATGAAAAAAAAATGTTCATGCTACCGTTGAGCAACTTTCTTGCCGCACTAGCCCGTGCGCCGCCCTCACTCGGCTGCAGGGATGGCCCAGCCCTTGCCGTTGCACTCTTCAACCGCATGTTCCGAGGCGTTGGCCCATGGGTGGCTCAACACACGGTCTGTACCTATTCCATCCTCATCGACTGCTGCGGCCGTGCAGGCTGCCCCGACTTGTCACTTGCCTTCTTCGCCCGCATTCTCAGGTTAGGGCTGAGATTGAATACCATCGTCTTCAACATCCTGCTCAAGGGGCTCTGCCAGGCAAAGCGTACTGGCGAGGCTTTGGACATGTTTGCTCCACCTTCACTGGACGACTGGACTAGATTGTGAGCCTAGTGTCTACTCGTACAGTACAGTCATCCATGGCTTCACTACCAGAATGATCAACATCTGCACCGGGTGGGAAAGCCCTTTAGCACCGGGTTTCCCACCCGGTGCAACTAATCCGAGGCTAAAGGGGTACCCCTTTAGCACCGGGTTGAATAACCGGTGCTAAAGGCTCCCTTTAGCACCGGGTGCAGCCACGACCCGGTGCTAAAGGGCCTGCCCCGCAGCGCCTTTAGCAGGGCCTTTAGCACCGGGTCGTGGCTGCACCCGGTGCTAAAGGGCCTCCCTTTAGCACCGGTTGCTGTCTGCAACCGGTGCTAAACGTCCCGGATTTCTTTTTTTTTTGCTTTTTTCAGTAGCCATGCATGCACGTCTATATACGTATATATTCTAATACGTGTATTCTAATGCGTATTCGGCCGACTCTATATTCATATTAGCTGACATTTCATCAAAATAGAAGACATATATATTACAAAAGTAGATATTCATGCATGTCAACTTGAGTTATATATATTTAAACTGTATTTTCTACTTAATTAAGATGTTTAGCGAGTTGGACTGTTCGGCACGTCCTCCAGTATTAGCGAGTGGAATTCTCCTCGGGGATTGACGACCTCGTCCCAGATCCATCCGATGAGCTGTTCTGCAATTGCGTCGATTCTTTCTAGCTCTAGAGACTCTTCCTTCAGGCTCAACATCTATAATTTATAAATAATTGAAAGATGTTTAATCCGCCGGGTTGGAGACAATAATTGTGCACTTAATAATAATGGAAATGTGTTTATTATTACGTACCATAATATTGTGTTGTGTAAGCTTTTTATGTCCCCAATTCCACATGTAATCGCAAACATAGTATGCACATAAATTATTTCCCGGCCCCTGTTTGGCACACTGTCGACCAAAAGAAATTAAGTAAAATTCATATAATATATTAGCCGAGGCCTACATGTACAAATTACTTGCTTACCGGAAAGACAATGTTCCATTTTAGTGTTTCATGTTGAATACCCGGGTGTTCTTGACGAAATTGAATCCAGGCCCTGCGAACAAAAAACTTGAGTTAAGTCATTGCGAGTGTAAGGGGTGAATTAAGTAGGGGAAAATATACATCACCTTGTCATCATGTCCATGATGTTCTGTAGTTTTTCTTTTGGAGTGTTCAACGAATCAAAGACGTTGACGACACCCCGGTCAGGACACAATATTATTAGGAACCAGTGGAATCTATGCACATGTATACATTATAATCAGAAATGAATTAGTACACAGACAGTATAAGAAGAAGCCTGTGTATGTACTCACTCGATGTTGTATGGGATTAGTATGGAGTCGCAGTAATTTTGTTTCCTAATATACTTGTATAGGTTTAAATATGTTTCCTCAGGATTGTGCAGTATCATTGCTTCACTTATCCTTCGAGGGTCAACGAAACCAACGTCATATATATTGTCTCTCCGACATTTTTGAATCTCCATTCTGCATATGTTAAGCAATAAATAAAGCCCGCGTCAGCATAGATTGGAATTATTGTTTTCAAACTGTGAATTATAAGCAACAACAAAGTACTTACAGTGTCCAACAGGTGATCAAATCCATGTCCATGGCGTCGCGGTGGTACAGCTCATATATATCCTTAAACCTCAGCCATACCCAATCCTCGTCGCCATTGTAGAAATCTTGGTCCTTCACGCCTACTTTGATCATGCGTCGTTTATTCCTTCTTGATTCTTCCAAGTACCACTCATGGAATCGGCGCATCTTCGTCTGTAGCTTGCTCTCCATTTCAGGAGAGACCATAGGCTCGCCAAGCTTAAACGGCCACCTGAGCGTTGTGTTTACAGGCACCTCTTCTTCCCCCAGGACTTGCGCTCTGGTTAGTCCAGTCTCGGCCATTACTCGTTGCACGTTAAGCTCGTCCAGAAATGGCAATGGACCCAAGGGCCACTGAGGTTGCTGGCCGAGCTGAGGAACCTTTTTGGATGGGCCCGCCTCCTTATCTGCAGCCTTCCGCTTCCGGCGAGATTTCAGTAATGAGCGGTCATAGTCTGTTACCATTACTTCCTTCTGTTGACCCTTGCTCAAATTACCGAGGAATGACTTGACGACGGTGTGATCAAGCTTCGGCTCCGGCTCAGGTTTTTTCCTACACTCGGCCATTTGCCTCTTTGTGTCTGCTTTGACCGAGGCTTCGAGCTCCTCTAGAGTCTTCTCACCCGCTCTTTTCTCTGGTGCGGGCTTCTCTCTGGTTTTCCGCGCCTTCTTCGCTGGTGGAGTGGGGGCAGAGGCTTTAGTGCGGCGTCCCCTCTTCGGCGGAGGAGACATAGACCTCTTCGGCGGAGGAGACGGAGACCTCTTCGGCGGAGGAGACGGGCTTGCATCAGGAGCTCCCGGAGAATCGTCATGTTCCGGTGGATCTCTTGGAGGTGACGGAGGCTTGTTGGTAGCCGCAGGTGTACCGGGTATGACGACGTCTGCTTTGCTCCATAGAATGATGCAGTGAGAACACTGACTGAGTTTTGTTTCTCGGTCACCTCCGGGGATGTCAAGTTCCAAGTCTTCCCAGTTTGTGACGACTTGCTCCACCTCAACAGGTACGTAACCATGTGGAATGTCATTGCAGTGCCATTTTTGCCCTTCTTCCACACGTTTGGTCATACCGTATGCGACATATGCCAAGGAACCGTAGTATTGAGCCAGTAACGGAATGTCGTCATCGGCCTCGTCTTCTTCATCTTCACCCATTAGAATTCCTCTTTCACCGTGCTTCGTCCAAACAGAATAATTCCTCATGAAACCGTGCCTCATCAAATGCACCTGAATACAACCTCTTTGTTTGTACGATTGTATATTTTTACAATGGGTGCATGGGCAGAACATGAAACCGGACGGCGTCCTGTTAGCCTCGGCAGCATCGAGAAACGTCCTAAGGCCATCACGGAACGCCTGAGCGTGGGGGTCCCCGTACATCCATTGTCTATTCATCTGCATTATTAACCAATAACAAATATAGAATACAATTTAAAGATAAAAAATTTAATATATAAATAAATACAAATTATAATATATATTCCATTATATAAATAAATTTCTAAAACTACATTACTATATTCATTAAATATAACATTACTATATTGATTTTCTAGTAATTTATAAGATTTTCTATTAATTTATAAGATTTTCTAGCATTTTATATTTATTTTCTAGTAATTTATAAGATTTTCTAGTAATTTATAAGATTTTCTAGTAATTTATAAGATTTTCTAGTAATTTATAAGATTTTCTATTAATTTATAATATTTTCTATTAATTTATATTGATTTTGTAATAATTTCTAAAACTACATTACTATAAGTCTTATAACTATTCACAAGTCATACAAAACAAAATACTAACTAGCTTGCCTTCTCTCTCCATTTAAAACACAACATGAACACTCTCTCCACCATGAACTCAAGCTCTCTCGTCTCTCTCCTCCAAGAACACAAGCTCTCTCTAGCTAGCCTTACTTTGATTCACAAATCCCTCTATTTCTAAATCATAGAAGGATTACAAGCTAAATAAAACATTAGATAATGAAAGAGTGTACCTTGTAGTGCTCCTTAGATGAGCAGAATCTTCACAAATTTTGAAAAAAATTTGGGCAGCACCTCCCCTCCCACGGCCGAGCAGCATGAACACAGCGCCTAAGTGTTCAGCTGGCTCGGCCGGGGGAGGAAGAAGCCCCTATATTCAAAAGACATTAGCACCGGGTCGTGGCAAGACCCGGTGCTAATATGCACCCTTTAGCACCGGGTGCAGACAGCAACCGGTGCGAAATGGCCTCGGCACATTAGCACCGGTTGTTGGCTGCACCCGGTGCTAAAGGGGGCGCATTAGCACCGGGTCTTGCCACGACCCGGTGCTAATGTCTTCGCCCTGACACCCCGCAGCGCCGCCCCCGCTACTAGACGTTGGACCCGGTGCTGAAGCCCCATCAGCACCGGGTCCAAAAATG
The DNA here is from genome assembly GCA_033239725.1 of Echinochloa phyllopogon. Lineage (NCBI taxonomy): Eukaryota > Viridiplantae > Streptophyta > Magnoliopsida > Poales > Poaceae > Echinochloa > Echinochloa phyllopogon. The sequence continues at coordinate 21,724,198 of BTCW01000016.1, forward strand.
GCCGAGGCGGAGGAGGCGGGCGGATGTGAAGTATTCTGGTAGTGCTTTTTTAAAGAAGGCAAGGTAGACAAAGCGTGCAGTCTCTTCCATGATATGGTACGGCTGGGTCTTCAACCCAATGTGGTAACTTACAGCATAATTATTGACGCACTAACCAAGGCCAGAGCAATGGACAAGGCTGATGTTGTCGTTCAGCAAATGGTTGATGATGGCATCGCGCCCGATATCAGGACATATACTAGCCTGATCCATGGATATTCCACTTTGGGCCAGTGGAAGAAGGCCGTTAGGGTATTCAAAAAAATGACAAGTGTTGGTCTTGTACCCAATGTTTTCACTTGGAACATATTCATGGATTTCCTTTGCAAACATGGAAGGATCAAAGAAGCTAGAAATATTTTTTACTCCATGGGTATGAAAGGACAAAAGCCTGATGTGGTCTCCTACACTATTATGCTTCATGGGTATGCCACAGAAGGGTGTTTCGATGAAATGACTGATCTCTTCAATTCGATGGTACAAAATGGTATTGTTCCTGGCCACCGTGCTTTCAACATACTGATAAAAGCATATGCTACACGCGGGATGATGGATGATGCTATTCGTATGTTTGAAGAAATGCGGCTGCAAGGACTGGACCCGAATGTAGTAATCTATGTAACAGTAATGGACGGACTTTGCAAAATGGGTAGGCTAGATGAAGCTATGGAAAAATTTAGTGAGATGGTTGATCTGGGAGTTTTACCGAACAGAGCTGTTTACCAGTGCCTGGTTCTGGGTTTTTGTTCTCATGGTGATTTTGCGAAAGCCAAGGACTTGATTTCGGAAATGGTTAATAAAGGTTTGTGTTCCGATATTGTGTTCTTCTATCCCATAATAAACAACCTAGGCAAAGAAGGAAGGGTAATGGAGGCGCAAGATATGTTTGACTTCATTATAGGTATAGGTCAGCGGCCTAATGTTATTATGTACAACTCATTGATGGATGGATATTGCCTTGTTGGCAATATGGAGGAAGCATTGAAAGTGATTGATGCCATGGAGTCAACTGGCCTTGAACCTGATGTTGTTTCTTATAGCACACTTCTTAATGGCTATTGTAAAGCTGGAAGGATTGATGATGGATTAAGACTTTTCAGGGAAATGCCATTCAACAGGGTGAAGCCAACGACTATTATGTACAGCATCATAATTGATGGGTTATTTCGCGTTGGGAGAACAGTTGCTGCAAAGGAAATTCTCCATATAATGAGTGAAAGTGGCATAGCAGTGGACATTCAAACATACAATATAGTTCTTAGTGGACTTCATAAAAATAGTTGCACAGATGAAGCAATCGAACTGTTCGAGAAATTACGTGCAATGAATATGAAGATTAACATCATAACTCTGAATATTATGATTTCTGCAATGTTTCAAACTAGGAGAATTGAAGAAGCCAAGGGTCTGTTTGCTACCGTCTCAGCCAATGGGCTGGTGCCTTCTGTTGTGACTTACAGCTTAATGATGACGAATTTCATAAAAGAAGGATTGCTGGCAGAGGCTGATGATATCTTTTCAGCAATGGAAACGACTTGCTGTGCTCCCGACTCCAAACTGCTAAATCATGTGGTCAGGCTGTTATTGGAGAAAGGTGAGATAATCAGGGCTGGAGGTTATCTTTCTAAAATTGGCGAGAAGAATTTTGCACTTGAAGCTTCAACCACTGAATTGCTAATCTCTCTCTTCTCAAGGAAGGAGGCATGCCAGAAATACATAAAGATGCTTCCTGAAAAGTTCCAATTTATCATGGAAGGCGGCCGCAGCTAATATATTATATGTAAATCCACATAACACTCTTGAGTTTTGTTTGTCGCAATGAATATTTTTCATACACGAATTTGGTCCTCATATTTTTTTATTTCGTGTTTAAATATCAAGAATACATATCAGAATTTTTTTTTCTTACTGGATGAAATTAATTAGCAAACGTGTTTCACACTACTAACAACAGGGGAGGCCCCTGGTATTTTTTATATTTATATAAGAAAAAGTAAGCAAACCAAAGACAACCCTAGCTAGGGTGCCATCTACTTTACGGTCGACCATACGGAAGGCTTCCGCGAGGTCGATTCATGGACAGGTCGAAAAGGGAAATTTCTGACATGGACGCTGGTCCTTGCCTTTTTGGAAACCGCGTCACATGCTGCTGACTCCCAGGCGCGTTTTTTGATCCGCACGCTTTTTTCGATGCGTTTTTCCACACTAACTATGGGCTGGTTTTTTCGATGCTGGCGCCATTCGGACCATTCTCTTTTTGACTTCCGGTCCATTCTCTTTCTAGCTTTTTAGCATGATTCTGGTCCATTCTCTTTCTCGGTTCCCAAAATTTCCTTTTAGGTCATTCGGGACCGTGGAGAATGGGTGAATTAAGTGTCTGTTTGGTAGAGCTCCATCTGATTCTGATTCTCTATGGGAGCTGATTCTCTGAGAGAAGTGATTCTGTGACTGAAAGTGATTCTCTTTGATTATCTAGCATAAACTCTTAAAATCAGGATGGAGAATTACTTCATAGAATCAGGAGAAGCTACTTTTTTCAGCTCCCAGGAGAAGCTACTTTTTTCAGCTCCCAGCCACTTAGTTCATTTCAGAGAATCACTTCACAGAATCAGCAGAGAATTACTTCTTGCTAGAAAACTGTTTGGCAGATATCCTCCAGGATTCACCAGAGAATCAGCTCTGAGAGGTCTGCCAAACAGGGCCTTGGGTGGGGGGAGTCAAATAAAAGCTAATTTCAACTAAAATGTTTGGAACACAAATGTTTTAATATAAATAAATAAAAATTAACAGTGTGCAATATTACCAGACAGGGGGAAATAAAATATGTTCTGTTCTCAGCGGCTCTCCTTCAACATTTTACTGCTTTCTAGACCTGATAAAAAATAAAAAATAGAACTGTTAGCATTTGTACTTCACATAATTTATATCATCAAACTTAAGAGTTGGTGGAAACAACACTCACAAAAACATAATACAACACTCATCCAAAACATAGTACATCACTCCAGATAATAGCTTAGCCTAACCCAACTTGCTTGGGACAAAAGGCTATGTTGTTGTTGTTGTTATTTGCCACGTATTGATGCATCCTAAGAAACTGGCATGCCATCACACAAACCGAAGAGATTCAGAGCTACACTTGCAATCCTCTTTGTACTCCGTGGCTGACATTAGAGTTTAGACCGAGGAGAAGTAGTGTTACCATATCTAAAGAGAACACTGATATTATAGAGCTTTAATTATGAGCGGGTAATAAGCTAAAATGAAAGAGCATTTAGCAACACATGCAGCCATCAACCAGAGAGAGAGAGAGAGGTGGGACGCCATCAACCAGAGAAAAAAGATTATAGAAACATTCAGAGGACGCCATCATAGCAAGTGAGAATATTCACCGGTGAATATTTAAGGTACATAGGCAGAAAGCATTCAGAACAAACATGAAGATAATACCAAAAAATATTCAGAAGCTACATACGTTAGTTGAAAGAAACATCGAGAGGTAGCAGTACCAGATGACATGCCTCTGCATGCTGCAGCTAGCACTGCTGGAACCTTTTCTTAAAGCAGCCTCGTAAATTTGGATAACCTGCAAAGAATAATGATGAAATAATATCAGCAATATGATCAATCATAACTGTGCATAAAACCTCTAAACTAAATGAGAAACCAAAAATGTCAAAGTCCCAACCTGAATACCAGCAGCCTCAAGATCCTCAACCTCCTTCTTGATTGCAAGAGCAATCTGGTAGCAGGTCTCAAACCTGGACGATATCAATCATAAGTCAGCCTCTGCACAGAAGAGGAAAATGAAGTTCTGAACAGAATGAAAAACTGTCGAAAGTTTCTGACCTTGGCTGGTCATTCCTGACAAAGGACCAGTTAAGGATTGTGACAGGACCGGTCAACATTCCCTTCATCGAGCGAGATGTCATGCTCTGGGCGGTCTGCGACCAGAAAACGGTCATGGGGTTGGGGCGGCTCACATCACCGTAGATGATCGATGGCTTGACACACCTTGATCCATAAGATTGCACCCAACCATTGGCAGTGAATGCAAAACCAGAGAGCTGCTCACCAAAGTACTCAATCATATCGTTTCTCTGTAAAACATAAACCAAAAGGTAAATGTGAGCACAGATCCTTGCACAGAACCAACTGATTTTTCCTACATATGAGATCATATTTATTTCTTAAAGACGCAGAAAAATCTAGCTGAATAGCTTCAAGAGAGCTGACCTCAGGCTCGCCATGCACAAGCACATCAATGTCAAGCTCTTCTTGGAGCTTAACAACCTTGCTGATTTCCTCCTTGATGGCACTGGCGTACTCCTCAGAGATCCTGCAGCGTGAATTTCCAATAAGCAATACATCCAACATTGAGACAAGTGGAGCAATAGAATTAGCTGTTACTTATTTGCCTTGTACTCACGGCGGACCCTCCGGAGCTCCACGGTCTGCGGGAACGAACCAATTGTGGTTGTGGGAAGAACTGGAAGGTTCAGCTTCTTTTGCTGAGCATCCAATCTATCACTAACATTGGTAGCACGGCGGTGGTCAGAGCCCTTGAGAGCAGCAGCCTATAATAGTATACAGAAAGAGGTTGGTACATGTCAACACTGAATTAGAATGCACAAGTCTTTAAGTCCCAGGTACTTACAGCCTTCTGGACCTCTTCATTTGTCACACGGGGTGATGATTTTCCTAGAGGCCTGAGCAGCTGCATTGGCTGCAAAGTAAGCCTGTAAATGACATTTGTAGAATGTATAGGCCAGCACAATTTTATATGCAGCAAAAAGAAAGATCAAGGTTAGATTAAGAGAATAGAGAGTGGGGGGGGGGGGGGGGGGGGGGGGGCGACGGGGACGGAAGACAATACCTCATCCTTTTAACCAGCCAAAGCTTTGGCAAGAGCATCAACCTCAACCACCTTCTGGGCAGCAAAAAGCAAGCCAAGACTTGATCTCGCTGTCAAGCTTAGTCTCGTTAACAAGATCCAAAGCAGCGTGCATGAGTGAGCATGAAGTCGGCACAACAAGCTTGTCTGGACAAATGGTAAGCATGTTATTATGTATTGCTAGTTGTAATTACCCAATCTTATGATAGATAAACTGTAAAAGCATGCTTACCCTTTCCAAAAACAGCTTCAAGAGACTGGAGAGTGCTCAGAGATTTAGCAAGATCATCAGCCCAGATGTTACGTCCATTGACAACACCAGCAAAGAGGTACTTTCCAGCAGGGAAACCAGCACTTGTGACAAGCCCAAGAGTCTGGGTTCCATCAATATACCTCTTTAATTTTATCTGTATTCTGAATATGTCTTGCTAGTATGGACCCTAAATACATAAACAATAATTACTTTTAGAAAACGAAAAATAAACACAAACTTTATAGATCACTTTGTACATAACTTTCCTCAAAAAAGAGTTACATAGAAAAATCCGTTATCGAAGACTTCTCATGCAACTTTTACTTTAGATTTTTCTATAACATTTATAGGAAACTTCCATGCAAAAAGTTTCTACAGGACTCTCCTCAAAATATTATTGAGAAAAAGCATATCTAAAAAACTTCTACACCCAACTTGAACTACATATTTTTTTAAATAGCATTTCTAGTAAATGTCTCTATAGAAAGTTTCTACTCCTCCATAACCTATCCTCAAAATTTATATAGAGAGAATTTTTAAAAACTTATGTACACAACTTTTACTACATATATATGTTAACATTTCTAACAAAGTTCTCTACAAAATATTTTTTGATAGAACTTTTACTGAAGAATATTTCAAAGAAATTTATTTACTTAACTTATTTATATAACTTCATTCATATAATTTTCACTAGAATTGTTTTCTAAGGGAAATACTATTATACATAACTTCTGTGAATATTTTTCCACTTTTCTACGTAACTCATCATAATAAACTCGTTCAAAAATACTTATCTGAAATACTTCAAACAAAAGATTTTTAGAAAAATCTTTACTCCGATGCTTTTCGACATATTTTTGTATATAAGAAATTTATGAAAAGGTTTTGGTTAAATGGTTAGAAAAATATATCTTTTAAACAAACATTATCCAAAATTATTAAGTACAAAACGTAGATGGATAAAAGGTTTATAAAAAGGTTCCTTACAAAAATTGTGAAGACAAACTATTTGAAATGATAGGACAAAAAACTTTCTGTGTAAATACAATGCGGCTGGATTTTTTTCAAACAATCTCTTGATGAAAAAGTTTTCTCAGGAATTTTGATTAGATAAATTTTACAGAGAACTTTACTTTGCTTAGAGAACTTATACAAAAACTTATCAAGTAAAACTCTTAGAAAACTTAGGTATGAGAATCTTTTTTTGTAGAAATTTTACTCACATAAATAATTTATACAGAAAAGTTATCAAGTAAAACTTTGATGAATAACTTACGAACTCATTTACTGGTTTTTTCAACTATGAAATAGAACATTTATTAATAACTTTTGTATAAAGAAAAGCTGAAAATCATATGAAGATAACTTTTGAAGGAAAAGATAGTTTCTCAACAAAATTTGTTCATAAATATTATATATTGAAGTTTCCTAAGAATCTGTTTAATTAGTTTGCTAGAATACATTTTGCACAAGAGATTTGTTGAAATGTTATTGGTAAAAAGAAACTACAAAAAGGTATATGTAAAAAAAATTATCTACACGTAGTTTGGTAAAACATTATAAAAGAAGTTATATTAAAAAAGTATATGGAGATAGGTTTGTGTGAAATTATCTCAAAAAAGTTATTTACAATTTTGTATCAAAATATTTTCTATACAACAATTTTAGTAAACCAAAGAGAACTTTTGCAAAAATATTTCAAAACATTATAAAATAACTTTCTTCATATAACTTTGGTAGGAATTTTAACTACATAATGTCACCAAATAACTTTTTTTTGCATAACTTCTGCGACACAAAAACATATCCAGAAAATTCTTGTAGAACTTTTGTAAAAAACACTTGTTGTTTATAACTGTTCAAAAATAATTTTCCATAAAACCTTTAGTACAAGAGTTTTCTAGAAAGCATATGTATAAAACTTATCTATACAATTTCTTTATAAAATATATAAGAAACTTTTCTAAAACATTAATTACCTAACTTATATGTACTAAAAAAATTATGTGAAACTTTACTATAATCATACATTTTGCAAACAACATTTTGTGGAGAACATGTCAGCTAAACTTTTAGAAGAACTTCTCAAACAAACTTTAGAGAATAACTTATCAACAAATTATTTGTTTATAGCTTTTAAAAAATGTTTCTATAAATACTTTGATGAATAACTTATGAGCATAACTTTTGTTTATAACTATTAAAGAAAACTTTTAGCAAATAAAAGTTCATAGATAAAATTGTTTTAGAGATTTTTTATCAAACCTTCCTAAAAAACTTATGTATATAACTTTCGTTGTATGGGATAAAGTCATTGCAAAAACAAAGCGCTGGGATGGGGAAGTTTACAATGAAGAGGCATAAAAAGCTACCTACATTTGTAGAGCCTTTTAGAAAACTTATGTGTAAACCTTATTTATATAAATATTTCTATATAACTCATATCTCCTATTTTCTACATAGTTTAATGTGAAAACTTTAGTAGTCAAACTTTGGTTGCAAATTTTCACATCTAACTCGACTATCGTGTCCAACAATTTATTGATAACTATTATGTATAACTGTTTGGTAAAACATTTTCTGCATAACTTATTTCTAAAACTTATTTTCTGCATAACTTATTTCTATAACTGTTCAGTAAAACATTTTCTGCATAACTTATATCTAAAACTATCCTAAATAATTTCATATATATGACTATCTAAATTTAAATGAACCAGTATAACCCTATCGAATCATGTGTGAAATTGACATTCATACTGTATGACAACAACAGGACCCTGATTCATCACAGCTAATCAGACAAAATAGGAAAAACATTGAAAATTGATGCACAGTAAAATATAAGGGAGGTGGGATTGTATGGTTGCTTATAGCAATGTGCGGAGTAACCACACAGCTTACCACGGTGGTTTATCACATATTTATGAATAACATATTTCATGACAAACTTATGATTTTTCAATAAAAGCATATAGAGAATATGAATCATTTCCAGCAAAACACCAAGCCCATCCAACACAATCAAGGAATTGTTATTAGAGTTTAAGATATTGTAAAATAATTATAGCCTTTAGGTGCTATAACCATCGAGCCCACAACCTCGTACTATGATGTTTCACCTCAATCTCAAGCACCCAAAATAAACCAAAATTCAGCTAGTATAGCAAGCTAATGAAAAGCGAAAGCATGTTTCATTAATACACAGTGATGATTGTCACACCCGGTTTTATAAACACAACCGAAAGCTCACTTTATGTATGCCAAGATCATATTTCATACATAAAGCACGACTTCATCATTGATACATTACCACATCACGTTATAATAGTACAAAATGACCCGTAGGTCCAAAAGAAAAGTACAACTCATAGTTTAATATTCTTGTGCGGAAGCGAGGCTCCATGACCACAAGCAATCAACCGGGGATCGCATCCTAGATCTCCATGGCCTCCAACATCCTGAACAACAATCAAGGGGGAGGGGAAACACAGCAGGGGGTAAAGGGAAAAACGGTGAGTACACTTGGAGGCGTGTACTCCGCAAGTGGAGGGAAAGTAATGACATGCAGGGCTAAAGTCAAGGAAGGCTGACACAACTGGTTACACTGCACACATTTTAGTTGATCAAGTTTTATTAGACATTTAGACTAATATATGGAAGTGTTCCCATCCAAAACCAAACCTATAGGACAAAACACCTATTAGCTAAGGCCAAACTGCCCACCCAAAACCACCAACTAAACATGTGAGGGTCCAGGCCGTTGTTGACCATGAGCACGGCTGTTATAACAGTTTTACACTCTGCAGAGGTTGTACACTTTCACCATGAGTCGTGTCAACGCCATTCACTGGGGGCCGCTAAACCCCCCTCACATTTTCGAGATGTGACTGCTACGTGGTGCACTACGAGGCCTTTACAAAGGTTCACCAGCGCGGATTAAACCGGGTTACGGCATGCCCTGGTTACCCAGTGACACTCGAGGTTCCTTGCCGAACTCTTGGGTACACTGACCCTCATCCGGCTCAGACAGCTTAACCCGACCACTGGTTGCCCCTAATTATTCAGCCAAGACCAGCGCCCATTTAGTTCTCATGGTTGTACTATAGTCCCGGGTGGTCACTCCACGCATTGATCCTTGAGACGACTTGAGCAAGACGAGCATCAACCCATAAACACCATCCACCAATCATACACTTGCTCGAGTCCCTAGAGTTCCATGGTGCTAAAAGATTACCAACCCAAAATGTTGCACAATTGTTTAATCAAGATTAAAGATTAACCCATCCCATGTAGAGCAAGCTAAGCATGATTACTACCCATGACTCAACTGACTACTAAAGGCTTCAAGGTTGTCATAGAAAATCTAGTAAACCCTTCCACAGTAGGGTTATCGTTGAGGCCCGCATGATGGAGGTGGCGCACGACAGTGTGGTGTGGGTGACAGATCGGGAGCTCGCGGAGGGTGTGGTAGCGGCCTCGGTCGTGGGATCCTGGGCATCGGGTAGCTTCGTGGGGGTCCTGCAACGCCGATAAAAGAGAGAGGATGGTGAGGGGCGGCCTTACTACGGAGCATGGCGACGGCGGCCATGGCTTACCGAGCTTTGGCAATGGCGGTGGGGTGGGCGAATTGCCGCTAGGAGAGGTGAGCACGGGAGTGGTGGTGCGTTGGGGTGGTAAACGAGAGGCAGTCGGAGCCCGGGTTAGTTTTTGTAGGGGAGAGAGCTCGGAGGGGAGGGAATCGGCCGGCGGGGGATGGTGGGGCTTGCTCGGCGTTAAATGGCAGTAACTCACCATAGAGAAGGGGAGGGAGAGGGGGAAACGACTGGGCGTTGACGGGAGGTGGGAGAGGATCACGGGCGTGGGGCCGGGTGTGTGCGGAGGGGTGAGGTATCACGGAATTTGAACGGGGAGGAGACCGGCGAGACTATGCGTGCGACCCGGGGAAGAAGAAAGGAAGGTGGAGGGAGAGAGAGAGTGACAGGTAGGCCCCGAGCTGTCGGTGAGAGAGGGAGGAGGCGAAAAGGGCAGAGGCGCTTCTTGCGCAGGAGAGAGAGGGGGTGGGCTCAGGCCAGGTAGAGGGCGGCGGGGGAGGAAAGAGTGGGCCGGAAAAGGCCCAGCTCATGGAGGCTGCGGGCTGGTTTGAGGGAGTAGGCTTGGGCTGGGTTTGATGGAGTTTGGGCCCAACAAAAGTTTAACAATGTTTTTCTTTTTCCAGCATTTACAACAATTCTACAAATGAACCTTAGCGCAAATTTTACAAACAAAAATCATTTTTCAACCACAACACAATGCAAGCTCGGCATGTATGCAACAAACAAATATATAACCTATGATTCATTTATTTAGTTTATAAAATATTTGATTGCTTACAACTAAATGTGAACAATTCTAAACTAATTCTAGAAAAAAATTGCTAGAAAATTTTAAACTATTGTAAAAATTAAAAATTAGGGTGTTCCAGTGTTGAGAGTTGACAATCAATACGACAGATATTTAGCTTCTCTCGCTGTATAGTTTTAAAAAAAAAGACAGACAACTAAGGCAGTTGCACAAAAAATTAGAAACTCTGTTGCAAGGTCAACTACAATAACCAAGTAATATAACCATGAGGCAACAATTAATTTTCATGGTCATGACTATAGAAAATGCTGCTACCTGGTATTGATGGTAAAGGCTGCATTTCTTCACGTTATTGGAAGCTTGTAATCTCGTTGAGTTCACCTTCTGAAATAGATTAAAAACAAAAAGAATTAAATTGTGACAACATGTACCTCAATGGAAATTTCATCACATATTAACATGTGCATGTACCTTGATAACACCAACATAAAATGTTAATATGAAAAATACTGTTCTGGGTAATGCTTAAAAGAGAATCAACATGCACAAGCGGTTGCCTTCTGCTAGAACCTATCTGAAATGTATAGAAAAATATAAATTAATTCCACCTTTTACATCTATGCCCCAGCATATAGTATTCAATAAATGAGGGCACGTGTTGGTATTCACAAAATCACAACATATATTATTTGTTTGGGAAAGGGAAGGTGACAGCAGGCGGTTTCAATAAAATAACCTTAGACCACAGTATTTATATATATGCTTATCCCAAATAAAGAGATTAGGTTTGGCAGTTCATTAAAACATCTTGGATATATAACTTTTGCATAGCCTTGGGTACAAAAATTTTCCAAAAAAAAACTTATATGGATTAGTCTTACAGCTTATCATGACAACTTATGAAAGACCTGAAGGTTACACAGAAAAAAGTTATTGTAATTCAATAGCAGGGTAAGTTATCTAACAAAAGTTGTTTACTAAAGTTATGTATCAAAAATATTTCAAATGTTAGCAAGAAATTTAGGTATAAATACTACGTAGCCAAAATTTTTGGCACAAATCTTTTACAAAATTTTTTTCCAGAGAACTTTGATTAAGGAACTCATACAGAGCTTGCTTAGAGAATTTATATGGAAAACTTATCAAATAAATATTCTAGAAAACTTATACATGAACCTTATTTTTCTTAGAAAAACTTATACAGTAAAGTTTCTCTAGAAACTAGGTACAAAAACATTTGATAGAAAACTTTAGTTTCAAACGTTTTGGCACAATTTTTTTACAAAATTGTTTTTCCAGAGAACTTTGATTAAGGAACTTATACAGAGCTTTCTTAGAGAACTCATATGGAAAACTTATCAAATAAATATTCTAGAAAACTTATATCTTTCCATGGAAACTTTCTTATTCGAAACTTTTTTATTTTTTGAAAACTTGTGAAGATGATGTTATAAGTCAAAGTCATTCAGAAAAAATTGCTAATAACTTATCAAGAAAACTTAGACAAAAAGCTTTTCATAGAATACATTTGCACAAAAACTTTCGTAATAACTGTTCTAAAGAAACTTTTTAGAATAACTTATTAACTATGAATAACTTATCAACAGAACTTGTCTTTATAACCTCTAAAAGTGAACTTTTATTAAGCTAGAAATCTTTTGAAGATAACATTTGAACAAATAGTAGAGTTGCATACTTCTATTCTTAAGCAAATGTAATCTACATATGTTTCGTATATTCAATATAATTAAACAGAAACTACATACCCTCAGCAGGGTTGTGCTAGATAAAACACAGATTGAAGGATCATATGCTCTAAATCCAATGCTCAATTGCAAGCTAGGCAGTAACTGTCAACAAAGGCAAGGCACTCAAATTTACAATCTGTAATCTAAGATAGGTATCAGTTGCAAGCTGCGAATTTGCCCTATATTTTTGGAGAATACAAATGTAAGCAGAAAGGCATATACCAGTTGCAAGCTGCAACTCTGCCCTATCTATTTTGCAGAATTCAAATGCAAGCAGAAAGGTTTATTGTTAAATTTTAGTTTCACGACACACTTATCAATATCGATGTAACCACTATATGTGACCTATCAATATTAGTTTAGATTAATAAATAGGAAAAATGGATAAATCTGACATTTTCAGTCATTTCCTTGAAGATCCATATCCTACCTCTTTAGTTCATGACCTTCGTAACCAGCAGCAAACAACTAATGTACTGTAGAGCTTAGCATATTTGCCTCCCTTCCATTCAGCACACACCTGACGACAACAATGAAGTATGTTTTCTGTCAAATTGGGTTGCAGATTCCTTTTTTTTTGTTTTTCTCTGCCACTCTACAGATCACCTGACAATAACACTGGTACATGTGCTTAAGAAAAGGAGAAAAGAATCAACATTAGTAACGGCTAGAGGAATAATTCATTCTCTATTCCTCCAACCCTAGATGGGTGGGTATATAGTCAATAGTACATGGGCCTCCGCAGTCTGAACTACCGGCGCAGCGGTGTTCAAGACTGGACAACAAAGAAACACAACATCACACAACATGCCCCCCACAGCCACAACTAGCCACCCGCTATGTTGAGGCTGGAGCGAAACTCCGAGAATGTCGAGGAGGGCAGACCCTTCGTGAAGATGTCGGCAAACTGGGAGGTGGTCGGTACATGGAGGACCCGAACATCGCCGATGGCAACCCGGTCGCGAACGAAGTGCAAGTCAATCTCGACATGCTTCGTCCGCTGATGCTGAACCGGGTTGGTGGAGAGGTACACGGCGCTGACGTTGTCACTGTAGACGAGCGTACTCTTGGGGAGCGGGCTGTGAAGCTCCGCCAAGAGCTGTCGAAGCCAGGACGCCTCGGCCACGCCGTTAGCGACAGCCCGGTACTCCGCCTCGGCACTGGAGCGGGAGACAACCGGCTACCGCTTGGATGACCAGGAGACCAGGTTGCCGCCTAGGAAGACGGCATACCCTGAGGTAGAGCGGCGAGTGTCCGGGCACCCAGCCCAGTCAGCGTCAGTGTAGACGACCAGCTCAGCAGGAGGAGACCGGTGGAGGACCAGCCCGAAGTCAACCGTGCCACGGACATACCGAAGAAGGCGCTTCAAGGCAGTAAGGTGAGACTCCTGGGGATCATGCATGTGGAGGCAAACCTGCTGAACAGCATATGCAAGATCCGGCCTGGTGAAGGTGAGGTACTGCAAGGCCCCCGCAAGACTCTGGAAGGCAGTTGGATCAGCTACAGGAGCACCCGAATCCGCGGACAGCTTTGACTGAGTATCAACAGGAGTAGAACAGGGCTTGCAATCTGACATGCCAGCCCGCTCCAGGATATCAAGAGCGTACTGTCGCTGGTGAAGTAAGAGGCCAGAAGGCCGAGTCTCCACAGTGACACCCAAGAAGTGGTGGAGCTGACCCAAATCCTTCATAGCAAACTCCTGCTGCAGAGAGGAGATGGTGCGCCGAAGCAACTGCTGACTGGAGGCGGTGAGAACAATATCATCAACATAGAGCAGCAAATAAGCAATCTCATCACATGTCGATAGACAAATAGAGAAGTGTCGGACTTGGCCTCCGTGAATCCCAATGTCACCAAGAATGTGGCAAATCGAGAGTACCAAGCCCGAGGAGCCTGCTTCAGACCATATAGAGACTTGTTGAGCCGACAGACCAGATTCGGACGACTGGAGTCCACAAACCCTGCTGGTTGGCTGCAGTTGACAGTCTCGGACAGAGTGCCATGTAGGAAGGCATTCTTGACGTCGAGCTGGTGCACAGGCCACGAGTGAGAGAGCAATCGAGAGGACCGTGCGCACTGTAGCAGGCTTCACCACTGGACTGAAAGTCTCATCATAATCCACTCTAGGCCGCTGAGTGAAACCCCGGAGGACCCAACGAGCCTTGTAGCGCTCGAGAGTACCATCAGCCCGACGCTTGTGCGTCCAAATCCACTTGCCCGTCACCACATTGCAACCAGACGGACGCGGCACGAGGTCCCACGTCTGGTTGGCAAGGAGTGCCTCGTACTCCTCTTCCATCGCACGACGCCAGTTGGGATCCTCCAGGGCGTCGCGGACAGAGGAGGGCACCGGAGAGAGCCGCGGCTCACTCTCGGTGACGGAGAGAGCCGCGGGTCGAAGAACACCAGCCGCCTGCTGAGTCACCATGGGGTGTACATGGCGAGGGTCCCGATGGAGAATCGGCGGGTGGTACACTGCCGGGTCAACACGGGAGCGGGGCGACGGCGGTGGCGGTGGTGGAGGTGGTGGTGACGGCCCCGTTGGAGGTGTCGGTGGAGACGGGGCCGTCGGACGACGCTCGAAGACGCGCACAGGGTGCGCGTATCGAGCAGGAGGCTCCGAGCCCGGAGCCGGAGGGCCGGGCGCCGGTCCTAGTACCGAGCGACGCTGGTACACTCGGACCGGCTCGGCGAAGCGCGCCGGGGCGCCGGGGCCCGGAGCCGGAGAGCCGGGTGCCGGTCCCAGTACCGAGCGACGCTGGTACACCTGGACCGGCTCGGCGAAGCGCGACAGAGAGGTGGGGGGTGCCGAGGCCGCGCACAGCGCAGCGGGAGGCGCCGGGACCACGCACGGCGGCGCTGCAGGCGTCACCGGGGCCGCGCACGGCGCAAGGCGCCAGGGCCACGCACGGCGGCGCTGCAGGCGTCACCGGGGCCGTGCACGGCGCGGCGGGCGGCACCGGGGCCACGCACGGCGGCACGGGAGGAGGTGCCGATGCCGCACCACGAAAACCTGCAGGAGAAGGAAAAGAAGGAAATGGTGGCTGAACCACCGGGTCAGAAAACATGGACTCCAGCTCAGGCTCAGGAGAAGGTGAGGGGGAGGTGGAGTAAGGAAAATCGGACTCGTTGAAGACAACGTGTCGAGAGATAATGACCCGGTGAGAGGTGAGGTCATAGCAGCGGTACCCCTTGTGGTCAGGGGAGTAACCAAGGAACACACAACGTGTCGAATGGGGCGCCAGCTTATGAGCAGCAGTGGCGGTGATGTTAGGGTAACATGCACAACCGAAGACACGAAGGTGATCGTAGGTAGGAGGGGTACCGAAGAGAGTGTGGTGGGGAGTAGGAGCAGGACAAGCGGTGGAAGGGAGGCGGTTGAGAAGGCATGTGGCGGTGTGGAGGCTCTCAGCCCAGAAACGCGGGCGCAGAGAGGCCTGGATCAGAAGGGTCCGCATGACATCGTTCATGGTGCGAAGCATGCGCTCAGCCCTGCCGTTCTGAGCGGAAGTGTACGGACAAGACATGCGTAGCTGAACACCCTGAGAGAGGAAGAAAGAACGAGAGGTGTGGTTGTCGAACTCACGCCCGTTGTCACACTGAACGGCCTTGACAGTGAGACCGAACTGAGTGGACACCCAGGCAAAGAAGTGGAGGAGGGTTGGAAAAGTCTCGGACTTCGCACGTAAAGGAAAAGTCCAGGAGTAATGGGAGAAATCATCAACAACCACAAGATAGTATTTATAGCCTGAAATGTTGGATACAGGAGATGTCCACGGATCACAGTGAACAAGATCAAAGACATGCGAAGAAGAAGAAGAAAAAGGAAGTCTAACATGGCGACCGAGCTGACAAGCATGACAGAAGTGCTTAGCAGAGGTCATAGTACAAGAGATGTCTGCACTACGACTAAGCCGAGCCAAAACATCACGGCCAGGATGACCAAGACGGCGGTGCCAAGTCGTGGGAGGAGTCGTCCCAACGCAGCCGACGATGGAGAAGGCGAATATGAGGCAGGAGGGGCAGCGGAAGACGGGAGCCGAATAGTGTAAAGGGGTCCGACGCCGTCACTTCAGAGAAGAGGACGTCGGGTGGCTAAATCCTTCACAGTAAGACCAGAAGTGTCAAATTCGATAGAACAAGAATTGTCAGCTGTAAATTGGCGAATAGAAAGGAGATTATGAACCATCTGAGGAGAAACAAGGACCCTCGGAAGACGGAAGAGACCAGGAGCCGACCCCACGGAGGTGACGGGAAGACAAGAGCCGTCACCAACCATGATAGAAGAGGGATAGAAGGGATGTGGGGGATGGACAGAAGAAAGAATACTGGCGTCAGGTGTAGTGTGGAAGGAGGCACCCGAGTCGGCAATCCACTCAGTACCAACCGGCGGAGTCAGGCCCATGGTGCTGAAGGACTGCGCCAGGGCAGCCTGATCCCACCCTCCCTGGTAGGACTGGTACTGGCCAGGCTGGGGAGTCCAGGTCAGCCCGAACAGAGGAGCACCGGCGAGCATAGCAGGCGCCTGACCCTGAAAGGGCCACATGGAGATACGCCTTGACCATGGGTTGGCGAAGGATGGCCAGGGCATACCGCCAGGAGTGGAGACAGGTGTGGGCGCCGAGCCCCGACGTCCCCCACCGGTGCCACCACCACCACCAGTAGTACCAGTGGTGTTGGTGCCGCCACCACCAGTACCTCCAGGGGCAACACCCCGGTGCCAGTCACGGCGACGACGCCCACTCTTCTCTCCCTAGCCCCCTCCAGCTCCGCTCGACCCGGAGGGAGGAGGGCCAAGGAGAGAACCCGAGTGAGAGTTGGAGGCCGGCGGTGTAGCCACCAACGCCTTGGTGGTCGTGGTGGCGGACAAAGGCGGGGGGGGGGGGGGGGGCGGCCACCACGGTGCCCCGAGTGATCTCCTCCAAGACCAAGTCATCCCAAACCTACAAGAAGGTGGGGAATGGCCTCTGGCGGGTGATCCATGTGCGCAGGTGGTCGAAGGAGCTGTTTAGGCCCCGCAGCACATTGAGCACCAAGGTGGGCTCAGGCACCGGGTGCCCAAGATCACGGAGAGCATCCGCCTTGGTCTTCATCTGTCGGCAGAACTCGCCCACCGACAGGTCCCCCTGCTCGAATGTCCGGAAGGACGCATCGAGCTGGAGGGCACGAGCCTCGGCATTGCCGAGGAACTGCCCCTCGAGGGCCAGCCACGCATGGCGAGCCGTGCCGCCACGAGTCCTGACGAGGTCCTAGAGATCAAGGGATATGGTCCCGTTGATCCAGGACATGACGACGTAGTCAAGGCGCTGCCACGTCATGTCACGTGCCTCGACCGGCGTGTCGAGGAGGACGTGGTCGTCGAGGACGTAGCGGCGGAGGGCGACGAGGACCGGATCACGCCAGCGGGCGTAGGAGGCGGACGTCTGGTCGAGGACGACCGAGACGAGGTGCTTGATGTGGAGCACGCCTGAAGCCTGGCTGTGCAGCTGGGCGACCGAGGGATCGGTCAGAGCCAGCTGAGACCCAGTAGACGGCAGCAGGCAGGTGGAGGAGGTGGCCTGCTCGATGACGGGGGCAGCAGCAGGAAGAGGTAGCTGCTGTCCCATGGAGGCGAGCAGGAAGCGCTCCGCCTCAGCCACCTGGCGTCCAAGGGCGTCGGCCGCGGTCTACTCCCGCTCCCAGGCGAGAGCAGCCTCGCGGGCACGTGACTGGGCGGCGGCGGCCTCCGTCTTGGCGGCGAGGAGGGCGGTAGCGAGGGCCACAGCAGCCGGTGGCGCGCCGTTGAGGAGCCCCTGCTGCAGGCGAGAGGCAGCAGCGGTGATGGGCGCGTCCGCCGGCGGCATCCCCAGGCCACTCCACGCGCCGTTGGATGTGCTCGCATGGAGGGCCTTGCCCTGGACTGCAGCAGCAGCAGCAGCAGCAGAGGCGGCAGCGGCCGCATCGAAGGCAGCAAAGGTGGCGGCACCTGCAGCGGAGAGAGGGGCGTCGACGGAGAGAGGGGCGCCGAGCAGGGAGCCGCCCGCGCGCACAACAGCGGCGGCGGCGGCGGCGGCCGCGGGGTCGAGGTCCCACGCAGAAGCGTCTGCGGCGGCGGCGGCGGCGGGCGCAGCGTCAGGAGGACGCGGATCCGCGCCAAGAGAGCCGCGGGGAGGGGCCGGGGTCGGCGGCGGCGGCGGCAGCTCGTCGCCCGCAGCCGCATCGGGCGCCGCGGCGGCCATGTAGGCTCGCGCGCGCGCAGCTGCGTCGGCGGAAGGGGGCCGGGCTGCAGCAGTGTAGGAGAGAAGAGGGGGGAAGAAAGCAGAGAGAGGCGGCGGCGGCGGCGGCCGGCCGGCCATGGTGCCGGCGGCGCTACAGTAAAGAGGAGAAGGACTAGGAAGACCTAGCTGATACCATGCTAGAGGAATAATTCATTCTCTATTCCTCCAACCCTAGATGGGTGGGTATATAGTCAATAGTACATGGGCCTAGATGGGCCTAATATACCACTATACTTCAATAGTAACCTTGTGGTTGCTTGAATGCTGAATGCACTTGCATTCTTCCCAGCCCCAACTTCTTATCAGAAGGCATATAAATTTTCATGTAGTTTAAATTATTGAGTTTCCTGAGCATCAACAGAGGGATTAAGAACTGGAAAGTGATGTTACAAAGGAAAATTGGTACATAACTTTGTATTGACAACCTACATGGTTATGGATCTCAAGGGGATATTCAGAGCCGACTATTAATACGATTCAGTCGACTATTGGTGACTACTGGCAACGTTCATATAACTTACATTTGATTTGGTTGAGTAAGAAGAAATTCCTTATAATATACCAGATTATTTTTACTGAAAGACACAATATAATATACTGATTTTATACAGAGAGCATTTTGATGTTTTTCACTCAGATTCGGCCAAAACAAATTGGATCCGAGAAGGTACAGAATATGAAGTGCATGGGAGAGAGAGCTCTGCTCACCAGCAATGGCCTCATCCTTGAGATCTGCCACACCCTGCCCTGCCTGCTCCATCGGGATCCACCGCTGCTGCCCAGCTCTGGTAGATGCCGCACCTCACCGAGGCCTCGTGCGCCATCCTAGGGCTCACCGCATCACGCCTGAGCCCCCGCTTGCCGTCCTGCAAGCCATGGCCTACCAGGACCCTCTCCGATGCGTATCATCCTTAACCACGCCGCCGCTCGATCCCGCACAGCTTGATCCTTCTCATCCCCACTGACGGCGCAATCACAGGGACGCCCCCCCCCCCTCCCCCCGCGCGGTAGTGGTCCAATCGAGCTCGGCAGGTCGCCGCTGCTTGATTTGGGCAGCGTGAGCCTTCTCATCCCCATCGAGCTCACCGCCACTCGCAGGAGAGGGAGGGAGCCCACGCCGCTCGACGCTCCCAGAAGAAGGCCTCCCCCACTCCATGCCACCGCTGCACGCGCGCCGCTAGGGCCATCGCCGCTGGGAGCAAGAGCTCCACCGGGACAGCCGCCCGCGCGGGCGAGCAAGCTCCGCCGGGGCTGCCACGCACAAGCGAATGAGCTCCACCCCCGGGGCCGCTGCAGGGCACCTCCCTGAGGTAGGGAGCCCCGCTGGCCGTCGCTTGTGCCCTCTCGGTCGCCAGATCTGGATCGGGAGAGAAAGGAAGGGAGGAAAGAGAGGAAAGGGGAATGGAGAGAGAGGGCGGGCTGGCTGGCCAAGTGATAAGAATGGGACGGGCATGGAGCACGAGGAAAAAAGGGAAAAGAGAACGTGGAGCAGCGCGTCGATGGGGAGCGCGGTGGATCCGGTCGGATTGACCGGAAGTTTTCTTATGTGCGGTCACCCGCAGAATCAACATTGCGCCCTAGCCAATGAGGAAAAGCTAAGTGTTTACTACAACAGGATAACAGGGATAAGAACTAGAAGAAAAGAGGCAGGGAAAGGATCTAGATCAAGATTGGATCGAGGTTGGGGAAGAACAGAGGGTACCTTTAGTTGGAAAAGGAGTTGATAGTTTATATCAGTATTCGATCCTCCGCTCTCCCTCAGTATCCAGAGTATATATCTTTATTACAAGGGCTTTGAACTACTTGGTCCAATCCGATCCGACGAAACGAGCATTGGGCCTCCTGGGCCTGGTACTCACTCTTGGGCTGCTGCTTCCGGTGGACCTCTGCTACTGGTAATCTTGCTCTGAAGTCCTGACATTCCCCTCCTGTTGAGAAGCTTGTCCCCAAGCTGGCGCAAAAGGAAACGTCTGTTTGATAGCAGTCAAATCTTCCCAAGTAGCCATCGAATCAGGCCAATTAGACCATTTGATATGCACATGTTGAATGGAATCGACACCATGGCATACAATACGACGCTGCAAAACTTTCTCTGGCACCCTCGACAACTCGATATCAGAAGGAACTGAAGGTGTTACCTG
This sequence comes from Echinochloa phyllopogon, assembly GCA_033239725.1. Taxonomy (NCBI): domain Eukaryota; kingdom Viridiplantae; phylum Streptophyta; class Magnoliopsida; order Poales; family Poaceae; genus Echinochloa; species Echinochloa phyllopogon. The sequence continues at coordinate 21,744,876 of BTCW01000016.1, forward strand.
GCATTCTTCTGAGATTCTCTTCTTTAGTTGGGAGACGTGGAATATTGGATGAATTGAACATGAAGTTGGCAAATGAAGCTTATAAGCCACCAGACCCACTCGAGCAATAACTTTGTAGGGCCCAAAATACTTAAATGCTAACTTCTGGTTGGAGCGAGGTGCCAATGACGACTGCACATACGGCTGCAGCTTGACAAACACCCAATCCCCCACTTCAAACTCACACTCAGACCGCTTCTGATCAGCTTGTTTTTTCATGCGTAACCGAGAACGAGTCAAATGCTGCTTGATCACAGAGTGCATTAATTGGCGTTATTGTAACCAGGAAGATATCTCAGTCACAGCCACATAATTGTCAACAGAAATGCCAAAGTGCTTCGGTGTATAACCATATAACGCTTCAAATGGAGAACGCCCAATAGCAGACTGGAAACAAGTGTTATACCAAAACTCGGCTAGAGGAATCCAGTGAATCCATTTGGTTGGGCAAGAATTCACAAAGCACCTAAGAAAGGCCTCCAGCAACTTGACTTGCAGCTGCTTATTGTCACCAATCCAAATGCGGGTTTTGTATCGGAGAACACCATTAGCCAGAGTAAAATTTGGAACAACAGTACTATCAACAGACAATTTAGCCACTAAGGATAATGCATGTTCATCTGGCTGGTAACCAGACACCACCTCCAAGATCCATTGAGGAGTACAAGTTGACACTATTGCACAGTAAGCCTCATGAGAAGATTTTCTAGATAAAACATCTGCTACTCTGTTGTCAGAACCCTTCTTGTATACCACCCTGTATTGCAATCCCAGTAATTTAGTAAAAACTTTCTGTTGCCACTGAGTGTGCAACCTTTGTTCAGTTAACTAAGACAAACTCTTTTGATCAGTGAATATAATAAACTCCCCATGCTGAAGGTATTGGCGCCACTGTTGTACTGCCACGAGTATAGCCATGTACCCTTTTTCATATGTTGACAACCCTTGAGACTAAGGACCCAAAGCTCGGCTAATGAAAGCCAAAGGATGACCCTCCTGTAACAAGACAGCACCAACACCGGAGCCACTAGCAACAGTCTTGAGGGCAAAAGGTTTAGTGAAATCCGGTAATGCCAACACTGGAGATTGGCAAAGGGCTGTCTTAAGGGTGGTAAATGATCTATTGTCTATGCTTGTCCACACAAACACCACATTCTTCTTGAGGAGTTTTGTAAGGGGTTTGGCAATGACTCTGAAATGCCGGACAAACTTACGATAGTAGCCAGCGAGTCCTAAGAAACTCCGCAATTCCTTAGCAGAAGCAGGAACAGGCCACTTGGAGATAGCAGCCGCCTTAGAGGGATCAGTAGCCACTCCTTTTTCACTAATCACATGTCCCAAAAAACGGATCTGCTGCTGAGCAAAAGAACACTTAGAAAACTTAACCTTCCACTGATCCTTCACGAGTAACTCAAATACCATCTTGATGTGGAGAATGTGATCCTCAAAACTGGTACTGTATATCAATATGTCATCAAAAAAGACCAGCACAAACTTCCGTAAATATGGTGCCAAAGTTGAGTTCATGGCCTCTTGAAATGATCCTGGTGCCCAGTAAGACCAAAGGCCATAACCTTGAATTCAAAATGGCCATAATGGGTATGAAAGGTTCTCTTATATTCTTCACTGGCTTCAACCAAATCTGGTGGAAGCCCGCCCTCAAATCCAGACATGTGTACCAGCTGGCTTTAGCGAGTTCATCCAGGAACTCATCAATAATAGGTACCGGATATTTTCCTTTAATGGTGATAGCATTTAAGTGTCGGTAATCAACACAAAAATGCCAAGTGTTGTCTTTCTTTTTTACCAATAGTATAGATGAGGAAAAAGGACTACTGCTCCTTTGAATAATCCCATTACGAAGCATCTCTTGGATTTGCCGTTCGATCTCATCTTTTAAAGCCGGAGCATATATGTAAGGACGAACTGACACTGGTGCTGCACCCGACACCAATGGGATAGTGTGATCACATGCTCTGGCTGGAGGAAGTTCTGTAGGCACTTCAAATATTTCAGCAAATCTATCAATCAACTGCTGAATCTCAGAAGGAAGCTGCACTGATACAGTATCTGACACAGACACCTCAACAGCACACACATGTATGACAGTACCTTCAGGCACCTCAGGTGATATACCATGTAACAATATTGTTTTCCCTTCAAATGGAATAGCTAACCACTTCTGCTTCCAATATATCTTCATAGGGCTATATTGCTCCAGCCAATCAAGACCCAATATAATATCATAAGCAGACAACGGCAAAATCTTCAAATCAGATGTGAATGAATAGATATTGAACGCCCAAGAAGCTTGAGGAAGACAAGAAGTGCACTGTAATATGTCACCATTAGCTACTTGCACCTTCAGAGAGGATATAATAGGTATCTCTCCTTGCAACTGAGAAGCCAACTGTGCACTAATAAATTTATTTGAACTTCCAGAATCCACCAAGATTCTCATTGTCACACCCTGAATAGAGCCCAATAAGCACATTGTTCTAGGTGTTGGTACCCCTGAAAGAGCAGCTACTGACAGTGTCAAGAACAATTGCTCGTCATTAGAATGAGGCCCACCGACCAAAGACAAATTGTCGTCCTCTGAGACAAATATGTTCAACACCTCATGCATAGCATGCAGTTGTACTGTGTCAGCACAAGTATGACCTTTGGTCCACTTCTGTGCACAAAATTGAGACAATCCTTTGGCTCTACGTGAGCACGTAAGGCTTGCCAGTGTTCCTCTCCAGATTTAGGACGGGCAACTTCATTAACCTTCTTGTCATCAGCTTGCATATTGTTGCCCTTATAAAACTTGCCCGGTGGAGCGTGCAGAGGAAGTGTCGGCCTAAAGGAGGAACTGGTCTAAACGGATACATCTGAACGCCTGAATTCTTTCTTCTTAGCCGTGTCTCCCACCTCCTCCTGCAACTGAGCAAGGACATAAGCCGTATCTACATCGGTAGGATGTTGAATTAAAACAACAGCTCGGTAATCTGCTCTCAGCCCATCAATGAACTTGGTAGTGTAATGTAACGGATCAGTATGGTTTTCATATTGTCAACTGATCCATTAGGGCTGAAAACCTATCCACATAGTCAACAACATATCCAGATTGCCTAATATTGAACAATTGTCATACCAACAATTCATGTTGATCATGACCAAAGCGATCCAAAATCAATTTACAAAATTCAGGCCAGGTGCAGGATCTAACTTTCTTATCAACTGATGGAAGCGATCTTGCAGCCGCACTAGAAAAATGCTTTGCAGCAATTTTAATCCAAGCACTTGGCTCTGCAGGATTTAGATCAAAGTAATCATCTACTCGGCTAATCCACAGTTTAGGGTTATCACCATCGAACAAAGGAAATTGGATCTTGGGACACCTGGTTCTAGGACTATGCCTACTTGACTCCATATAATTGCGATCAGAATCATGATAATGACGCGGAATAAAAGAGGAATCAGGCTGCGTACCCTTGGCCGGGGGATGAAATACGGTTGTAACATAACCGTATTCACCCTCCCGGATGTTGTTGTCAATGTGGTGCCCATGCGGCCTATCGGCTTCACCTGCAGCAGATGGGCACCAGGCAGCCGAAGGAAGAGTCTCCAGTAGCGGAGGGGACTGTTGAAGCACGGATCTCTCCTAGTACTTTGAGAGCTTGCCGACCTCCAAACGAATGTCCTTGACGGAGTTGTCGATCTGCAGCCGCCACGAATCGATGACGGTGGCGGCATGCTCAAGTGCGGCGACCCTCACATCTTGAGAGATCATGATATCCATAATCCTGCACTCGAGCTTGTCATCGTGGTCGGAGAAGCAGCGCTCCAGCTTGTCGTTGAGGTCGGAGAAGCGATCTTTCCACCTGGAGTCGTGCTCAGAGAACTTCGTCTCCCACTTGAACTCAAGGTCATCGAATCACTTCGGCAGCTCGTCAAGGATGAGCTTGGTGTCTGGATTCATGGCTCCCTGATGTCGTTGAAAGCGAGTAAAATGCCTGTGGGGTGGAAGATGATCCACATCGACGAATCCCCACAAATCAGTTGAGCATCAGCACAACTAATCGATGGGATGTTGGATTCAGAACGATCTAAAACACCCTAGGACCATTGACGTCTGATACTATTTGTTAACTACAACAGGATAATAGGATAAGAACTGGAAGAAAAGAGGCATGGAAAGGATCTAGATCAAGATTGGATCGAGGTTGGTGAAGAACAGAGGGCAACTTTACTTGGAAAAGGAGTTGATAGTTTACATCAGTATTCGATCCCCCACTCTCCTTCAGTATCCAAAGTATATATCTCTATTACAAGGGCCTTGCACTACTTGGTCCAGTCCGATCCGACAAAATGAGCATTGGGCCTCCTGGGCCTGGTATTCACTATTGGGCTGCTGCTTCCGGTGGACGTCTGCACCTGGTGATCTTGCTCTGAAGTCCTGACACTAAGCTAGTTTACAAAGCCCCTAATCAAACTCTAGTTTCAATTATGGTTTGGCCCTATGAAGGAGGGAGTAAACTCAGCCTTGAACTCATGTCTCCATCTATCAAGTGACAGAGAACCATCATCAAAGATGATCGCACTGCAAAGATTCCACATACGTACACCAACAAGCTATCGTAGTGACGTCTCTGAAGATCTATGAGCCAAAGCATTGACAAGCGTGTAAGAACACATTTGAAATAAGCAAAGAGAGGCCCCATAGTACTCCAAGCCAATGCCAACACTGAGTGGTGATCTACTAACCCCCCCCCCAAAAAACTATTGGGCCTGGAACACTTCACCCCAAAGTACAAAATCGGGTAACCAGCCCCCTAAAACTTAGAAAGCGGTGCACATAACGCCCTCTGGTAGTTTTCTTGGGTGGTTTTGCAAATAATTTTATAGAAAACCCCCTAGAATGATTAAACTCTCACAAAATGATCCTTTTGAGCGACGTCCTCATGTCCTCCCTTCTGTCTTTCGCGCATTCAAGCTCACGATTGCCGTTGCCGCTGATTCGTCACCGTCGACCCACCGCCACCCGATTCCTCTCGCCCATGCCTTCGCCACCTCCCCAGCTACGCCCCTGACCACTTCACGTCCAACCCTAAGCCACGCTGTCGCCGCACGCCATCGTCTTCAACCTCTGGTTGCCGCCGACCATTCTCAAGGTGAGCTCTCAAGGGCAGCTAGGCTAGCGCATAGTAGGAGCCAAGATAGGCTTGCTGCTAGGATCTCTAGGCACTAGGAGTGCTCGCGCGCTCGCATATAGCCTGGGCGTAAGCGCTGCCAAGCCGAAACATCGGCGCCGCCGTGAAGCGCGGTCGCGCCGTGGCTGCCACCGAGGGGAGCTATGCTCCGGCCTTGGTAGGCTATCCATAGGAAGAGCGCTGCGTAGAGGACCACTTGGTGATGCTTTTGCGATACTCCCCTTTGCCCATCTTGTCACCATTGAGCCGACCGGCGAGTCAAGCTGTGCGTCGCCGCGGGGAAATGGCCGGGCCATGGCCGGCACTGAGGGGAGCACTGCTCCGGCCATCCTTCGTGACTTGCTGCTAGTACATAGTGTAGAGGAGGTCACCGCAAAGCTTTAGCGCAAGCCCTTGCCGCCGGACTCGCCGCCGTTTAGCCGGCCAACGAGCTCGTGCGGAGCACCGCCGTTGTTGCCATCGCACACCGTTGTAGGGCTGTCGCTGCTAGGGGATAGACCCACAGATAGACTCTTCATGTCGAGGCAATGCCGCCGGACCACATCCCGTCGCCTGATACCTTGCCGCCGGTGAGATCGAGCTGCATGGCCGCCGCCGTGATTAGTTTAAGGCCAGAGGGGCCTATTTGCAAGGTTTTAGAAATGTTTGGAGGATCTATTTGCGAGAGTTTAATCATTCTAGGGGGTTTTCTATAAAAATGTTTGCAAAACCGCCTAAGAAAACCACCAGAGCCGGTTATGTGCATCGGTTTCTCAGTTTTAGGGGTCTGGTTACCCGGTTTTATACTTCGGGCGGTGAAGTGTTCCATGCCCAATAGTTGGGGGGGTTATCTAGACTTCTTCCATGAAGAGGTGATGGAGGTCTCCTCTGTGCCGGATGAGCATAAGAGCATCTCCAAGATACTAACAATAATCCTAGCTAAATTTAAAGATTAAGGTGCTAGCTAAAAAATAAAAAGCTTCCCAAAAGCAAGGGGTAAACCAACAGACTCTTTAAAACTAGCGAGTGTGGATGGAGAGCGTGTCTGGCTAGGCAAAAATACCTAACGAATGGAAGGAGATAGCTAGCGTGAAAAAAATAGCTATCCAGTTGTCTAGTCTGTTGGATGCAATTTTTTGCTCTGTTTCTTTTTTTAGCTAGCCAATGGGATATACAAGTGCTCCTAGAGATGCTCTAATACACATGAGTAGCCAGGAAGGACCATATGCTTTTGTCTAAGGAGATTGCGTGTATTCAAATGATCATGCTGGAGAAGCCAAAAGAATAATTTGTGTGTTTCCACGTGCACAGTATCTCCACATCCATTTGAAGGTTGGAGATACCGCTCAGTAGCATTTTACAGCAATATAGGCCTTTTTGGAGGAAAAGTTAGGTGAATTCCATATATAAGTCCAAGAATCAGATCCCCCTTGCTGCACAGCTAGGCCTTGGACATGATCAATAAGTTGCTACAGTTGCTCGAGGCAATCATGGTGTATGAAAATTTTGATAAGCATCCTGACCCAGGAACTTTGCTACAGAAACATTCCACTCCTTCACAAATGAGGAAAACTGCGACAACTTCATCTCTAACACACCTAGGTCCCAAAGATCACGCCAAAACATGACCATTGTGCCATCCTGAACATGGCATGCAGCAATTAATCATAAGAAATTTATGTGAGAGAGACATGAAATCCTTGCACCAGAAGGACCCTGTAGGAGTTCTCACACAAGGAAAAATTGGTCTCCTATACAAGCATCGCCATGTGAGAGCGACCCATGTGAGATCAACCCTGTTGTAAAACTTGTGCATGTGTGTCCTCAGGTCAATGATACCCAATCCCCCTTGTTCTTTAGACATGCAAGCCTTTTTCCAAGAGACCAAGCATCCACCCTTCATGTTCAAATCACCTTTGTCCCACAAGTAGTGTTTTCTGTATTTGTCAATTTGTTCTATGACCCAAACCGGAAGCTTGAGAGTACACAGGAAGAGAGCTAAGGGCAGAGTTGGCCACAATAACATGGCCGGCATAAGAAAGGAATGTGTTCAACCCCATTAATCTTCTTTCAATTCTGTTTAGTAGAGGAAGGAAATCCTTGACTGAAGGCCTGGTGTGCCCAAGAGAAGACCCAAATAAGTGAAGGGAGGCCTGGTTGTGCCCAAGAGAAGACCCAAATAAGTGAAGGGCATTGACCCAACTTGACAATCAAGTGTATCGGCAAGAAGCTGAACATGTGTATCATCAATATTGATTGGGATAAGGAAAGACTTGTGCAAATTCACTTTTAGCCCTGTCAAGCAAGCAAAAATATGGAGCAAGTTTTTCAAGTAAGATAGTTGTTTTGGATCAGCTGGCGACACTATAAGAGTGTCATCTGCATATTGCACAATTGGTAGTAACCTCCAAAGTTAGGCCCCAGTGGATGCTGAAGATGTTCACTACTGTCTAGAGGGGCGTGCGGGAAGAGGGATGAGTAGAGGGAACAATTGTGAGCTTTAAAATCAAAAGCTATGGCACTGGCGTGGCACCATAAAGGAGGGGCAGAACCACGTCGCGAGGTTTTGCGATGTAGCTACCCCGTCCATTCTTATTACTAGTAGATAGATTTGGTGTTATTTGTCTCTTGTTTGCCTTTTCCTTTGGAGTTCTTTTTCTTAGTTTACCATTATGTATTTGTAAATCCATTTGATTAGGAACCTCGGAAGACTCGGACGATTTCGTTGACCTCACCTTCAAATATGTTGAAGAAAGAGACGACTTTGCTCTAGGTTCACACCCATTCGAATCTAAATTCCTATTAGACATATGCAATTAGAAATGCTAGCACTTTACTTTATGGATGATAATGCTAATCCCTGCACAACCTTGTTTACATATCTTGTGTCATGCTGTGCTTGCATGTGTTGGGATTACTTGTGGATTTAAAATCTCTTGGCATGAGTTGGGAGGGAAAAACTAGAGATGTTTTTGGTGGGGGTGAGCAGCTTAACCTAATCTTTGGATCAGGGATGCCGGGGAATGGCACTTGGGCACACCCTAAAGAGTACTTATGGCGGGTACATGTTTGTTTGGTTAAAAAAGTTTGTTACACAACACCTGTAATGGGTGCGGAAGCGGACCAAGTGTGTTGGATATGCCATTGTAAGATTTCGCTTGCCTCAGCACTTAAAATAGTGCCTAAGACAATTGAAACATAGTGATGGGAATTTGTCTGAGGACCATGTGTGTTCGAGGGACCGAGTGGATGGTCACTTTGTCACACCCGGTTTTAGAAATAAAACCAGGTGCATCTCATATGTGCGCCAGGATCAAGTTTACACACATATGGTAGACATCACAAGTGAATATCCATAACCATGCATACGAAAGAGTATTAAAGTATATTTATTACAATCTCAGAGTTGACACAAATGTCATAGCGAAAGACTTAAATAAACGTTTAACTAAACGAAACGAAATAACTCCATCTCCACAGGCAGTTGACTGGAGGACTCGCCTAGAATTCCTCAAAATCAGTAGTATAATCCTCAAAATTCTCCCAATCTGAGCAGCAGTTCGAGAGTGGTCGATGCAATATAAATAAACAAGCGTGAGCACATGTCATGCAATATAAATAAACAAGCGTGAGCACATGTCGTACTCAGCAAAGTATGGAAATAAATGACATGCTAGGCTTTATAAAGTGGAAGGCTGAAAGGATAGCAGCATTAAACACTTTTAGTGGGTCAAATTTTATTAAGCATCTATTTACTAGCAGATATAAGTATATACCAACCACAATTAAATAATAACATAAACCCATCAAATTCAGGTAACCACAATTTAGATCATATTCTGATAGATTAATCATGTGAGGGTCCAGGCCGCTCATGACTGTGAGCACGGCTGTTATAACAGTTTTACACTCTGCAGAGGTTGTACACATTCACCATAAGCCGTGATTCCCATTGCCCGAAAGCATGTACCCTTCCCACACCACGTGGACCGAATACTGGGTTTCACTATGAGACCTTTACAAAGATACTCTAATAAGTGATAGTTCACTAAGGCTTCCGGTTCAGGTGCAAAGCATAACCCTTCCTTGTGAGTCGCGTATCTTAGCAAAGCCTATCGCTCAAGAGGACTGGGCTATACCTCGTCAACCGCCGCACCTCTTGCCCCTTTCGGGTAAAACTATCCCAAACTAGAATACCTAATTAGTCAGTCAAAGCCAGAGCCACATAGCACTTATGGTTGCACTGTTTTCCTGGGTGGTCGCTCCATATTCCAATTAAAAGAGGTGATCTTGTCATTATTATATTAAAAGATAATAGTGGAACATAGAGTAGGGGTTTCATTAGACCAATCCCAGTTGAGCAAACTAAGCATCATCTACCAATCAAATTAATTTAATAACCCAGCTACAAGGTATGGTAAAAGAGACTAGGAAATCCTTAATGGAACCTAGCAATATTAATGCAAGCGATAAATAAACGGTGTAATTAAAATGCATGTCATTTAGGTACAAATGGGCATGATCAAGGAATACTTGCTTTCTTCCCAACCCTGCTACTGCTGAAACTCTTCAACAGCTGGTTCTTCAAACACTTCATCGAACGACACGTTTCCTATACGCAGCACACGAACACATAAAAAACAATACAATAAATAAGAAACAGTACACCAAACAATTTCAATAGAAGAAAACAACAGCACAAAACTATTCTATGCGTTACCTCGAACGCGTGAGCACGAGAATCACTAATATCAGAGTTAAAACGTAAAATATATGGCTTTTCTAAGGTTCAGGGACTTCCTGGCGAAGTTTTAAAAGTTCCAGGGGCTTAACTGCGAAAATCCGAGGGCTGAAACATAATTTTGTATAAAACTATGAGGGTTTTCATGTAAAAAGGTAAAACTTGGACCTCAGGCGCAATTTTAGAACTTGCAGGGGCTAAACCGAAAGAAAAAGGACCTAATTAGAATTATTTTTGAACGGGCTAGGACTGCGGGTTGATTCCCGAAACTTGGAGGGCCTTTTTGTAAAACGGCCTAGTTGACCGGTACTCGGCTGGATTGACTTAGGGCTCGGGAGGATCTCGGCCGTTGGATCTCGATCCAAAGGCTAAGATTCGATCGGCAGGGGCTTCGCCGGCGTGGGGAGAAGAGCGGCGGCGCCGCTGATGGACGCTACGGAGGTTAGCCGGCGCGCATGCAAAAACGCGCTTCGGGCCACCATTCGCGATGGGACTTGGTCGAGGAGAGAGAGGGGAGGATGGCGAGCTCACCCCGGCAGATCACGGCGAGCGTGGAGCTGCGACAACGGTCGGCGACGAGAGATGGCGGGACGGCAACGCTGCAAAACTCCGGTGAGCACACGCGGGGCAAAATTTTGGGGTAAAACTTGATGGAACTTCACGGGAGGCCTTGTTACCTTCGGCTTATGCTCCCAAAGGAGTCAATTCGCGGGGAAAACGCCCACGGCCGGAGATCAACGGCGGCGCTAGGAGGACCGAGATCGGCGGCGGCGATGCTTGCACTAGTGTTTGCAAGCTCGGTTGCGCGGTGCGCGAGAAGGACGGAGAAGCAAGGGGGCCACGACGCGCACTAGATTAAATGGTGGGGCACCTAGGCGTGCGTGCCCGAGCCGGAGAAGGCGGCGTGGCCGAGCCCGGGTCGGACTCGAATCCGACTCGGGAAAAAGGTCCTGACAGGCGGGCCCCGCCTGTCAGCGACGCGGGAGAGAGGGGAAAGGGGATGGGCCGGCGAGAGGAGATGGGCCGGAAAGGAAACAGGCCGACGGCCAGAGAAAAAAATAGAGGGTGCAAAATCGGACTGGCCGAGACTTGGAGGGGCAAAAGCGGACTCGACAGAAAACAACTATTCTAAACATCAAACAAATTCAAATTAAATTCAAATTTAAACAGAATTTAAATTCCAACTCAATTTAACAGCAAGCAAAAGACAAATGCAACAACATGAATGCATCACTAACTTATTTTGACTAAAATTATTTAATATGATATTTGAATTGATAAAAGGCTAGAAATTCCAATTAAATCATAGAAAATTTATTTAGGCCTTAATAAATCCTAGAAAATTTCAGAATGTTGCTACAATTTAATTGTGATGAATTTTAGGGTGTTACACGCTTTCCTTGTGATGAGTGATTGACAACATTGTGTGGACTAACGCTTGTCTTTTCTCAAGTATTGCAGATGTAGAATGCGGCTAGGTTTTCATTGGTGCACGTGAAGAACAAGCGTGAAAGGTCTTTGCCGGATCGGCCTCCCATGAGTGGAGAGACAAGTAAGCTTGGTTCGAAGGACCCGACGACCCATGGGATCAAGTGCGGTTAACATGGTGCAAGAACAAGCAAGGCAGCGTGGAAGAAGATGATCTGAGCCGGTACATTGGGCGCGGCTGAGTCAAGGAACGAGGCAAGACCGAGTAGACCGTCCGGACACCGGAGGTGAAAGGCTTGCCATGCTCGAAGCTTGGCGTGAAGGCTGGACCAAGTACGCGGGGTTTGTTGGTTTGTCCACTAAACCAACGGAGGACAGTTTCTTGGTTTGGGCCTCAAAACCAAGTCGGAAGACCTGGCGTGGCAGAACCGGTCTGATCGGTTGGGAGAACTGGTGTGACCGGTTTGGCGTTAGGAATCCCATCTGACCGGTTTCAGTCTGCACGTCGGGAAGCTTCAAAGCGGAGGACACGTGGCGTGATCGTGGAGGTTGCGTCAGATGTAAGCAACTCCAGATGGATGCGTGCCCAGCCGGAGGAGAAATATCTACAACTTCAAGTTTTTCCCTTGAGGGCATTTATCGTCTAATTAAGTTGTAGGGGTAGTTTCGTCTTTTGTCGGCGGCCATATATACACACCTTGTGGGAGATGGCAGCAATCTTTGGGAACCCTAGTTCATTTGCTCTTTGTTTTCCTAGGCTAGCCATGAGCTTCATGTTGTGAAGAAGAGAGGAGAGGACTTCTCCACTTCTATTTTCCTCCACTTTCAAGTGGGATGGATGAAGGGAGCAGGTAAGCCTTTGTAAAGAATTGACCTCGTTATGTGAAGAGAATTCTTGGTGGTGAATCCTTGTGTTCTTGCCTCTCTCACATTTTTCTTTTTTTGTGGATTTTTGGGTGATTTTTGGAGAGATTTTCGTTCATCAGATTTGAGGCTGTTTCCTTGCGGGATTTCTTTGGGGATTCACTCATGGGTCTTTTGGTGATCCTTCTCTAGTGATTTGGCCCCTTCAATCCTCTGGAAAAGCCTTCGATTTGGTGGATTTTGGTTGAACCCGAGAAAAGGGAGTTCATGTCTTTGATTCTCGATAACTCTTGATTCGGTGCGGTTTGGGAGTTGATTTCGAAGGCGTGACTAGTTCATGAGGTATTCCACAGTGGAGCAAATCGGGAGATCGGTTGAGGATAAGATCGAGTTTTTCTTGCAGGCAGATTTTTCTCGTGTCTGCCTGGGGAAACCGGTCTGACCGGTTTTCGTCCGTGTGCTGCGCTGAATTTTAAATTATGGTTTCCACTGTGTGGCGTTAATTGAATTGATTGTGAACTTGTTCCTAGGTCCAGAAGTACTTCAGTGACTTCGTAGATATGGCAAGAAAGTGAGTTGGTTGCCGTCGGAAGTGATTTTGGGACATAGGCCGGGTTCACTCTTTCGAGAGAATTTTTATCGGCTCCATTCACTCCCCCCCGTCTTCGGTCGGCATTTCGATCCTTCGTTATAAAACGTGCACACCACTTACCCAGTATGGGGAGGGTTCTAGCCATTCTGTAGCTAGGTGGTATTGGCCTATGGGAGTAGTGTATTAGGATTGGGTTGGTCGAGGTTATTCGAAGCCCAACTGCTTTTAGCCCTTGTTTCTGAGACTCTAGACACCTCCATTGGCTAGGCTAAAGATTCACAGTCCCGGGTCCATCAGCTTGCTAGGCTAAAGATTCACTTTTATACTAGATTAGGCCACTTTTAAAGCTTTGTGCATATGCGGATGATGACGTGGACCTCTCCCATTTCCTTGGGGATAGTTTGTGAGCTTTTAGGTTTACGTTTGCGAGTGCGCCAAATGTTGGAGTTGAGGGTTGTGTCGCTTTGCACAATGATGCGTGTGGAGAAGACTTGAAGACCAGAGATGAAGACTTGAAGCCCTAGATATTACTATACATGAGTTCCTCTTGTCGTTTAGCTCAATATGCTTGTATCAAATTCCTAATCTATATGTAGTTATTTGTTGTTGTACTCTGTTTTCACGGTATAGAAATGATATTATTCTAAAATCAGTTCTATACCTGATATCCTGGGGCTATCACAATAGTACAAGGAGTCCGATTCTTGGAAATGAGAATTTGGTTTGTTTCAGTTTGGTTATGTGAACTAATTCTTGGAAATGGAAATATGGTTTGTTTCGTTTTGGTTATGCGAACTGTTTCAGTACACAGGGTAGAAGGCGCACATCTGGAGCTGTGCGGGCGCGAGGCCACATCGTGGTGCCTCCTTGCTGCCGCATGACATTCCACATGAACATTCATCTTTTCTCTTTTTAATCTGCAGTTAAATTTTATAGTTAGTATTTATCCGTCCTAAGAACTCCAATTTGATGATTTTGTTCCTGATTTTTTCTAAAATCATGATCTTTCATCTAATGGTGTTTGTTTGTATGTTAATTCCTATTTCTAGGACCTTTTACATATGACTTATTTTCATCTACTGAGTAGGGAATAGAAAAAATGATTTTGCACGAGAACTAGTAATGTAACTCTACATTTGATAATATTATGGTCAAAAGAAGGTTGTGTTCAAATTTAAGATGCATAGGAGTTCAAAAATGTAAAGAGGTATTGAAAACTCAAAGATTGACTTGATAAGAGAGATGTATCCAATTCTGAATAATGTATGGTCTTCCTTTACTAAAACTATCTGAATTTTCTATGGCAAGCTTATGGACTAAAAATATGTTGTCATATCAATTTGTAGATTTTTTTGACCAAATTTGGATATTATTGTTATTATTATGTGGTAATTTAGAGATAGAAGTTTGAATTATCTCTAGAAGACAGTTGATTTTTTCATCTATCTTCAAGACATGGGCTAGAATGAAATATATGACCCTAAATATGATTTTTGTGCAATTGTTTGTATCTTAATAGATGCATGTGTAGTTCAATATACAATTAATTTTGATAACCTTGTACAAATTCATTTAACATCTAGTGAGGATAAGAAGATGATGCAGCTTGCATGCCAAAGCTTAGAGGCGACAGCTATGCAAATTTTCGCCAATCATGGATGTAGATTTAGTAATAGGATTGCTTACTAATGTTTTATCATCCAAACTATTATTGGCCTTTTTTTGTGTGAGGTAGACGAAGGTGCTGTAAACTTTTGTAATAAGTGGCTCTAGCTTCTTTTGAAGTGAAAGCCGAAAATTTTTATCCATTATTTAAAAAAAGAAATTCATTTACATATAGAAAATAGTAAATTACTTCTAATATATTTTAAAATAATTATTTTTTGTGTTACTTCACAATAGCAATAAAATAAAAAAGAAAAAGAAAAATATTAACGAGACAAGAAATAAAACAAGGCCCGTTCGGCCCAAATAGCCCAACTAATTCTAGCCACCCATCGTCGATCCAACGACTGTGATTGCATCTCCATGGTATAAAACCATTCCAAACCCTAGCTCTGGTCAGCATCTCTCTCTACCTCGCCTCCTCCATGCGCACCCGCCCGCTTACCTCTCCCATCGAAATGCCGACAGCCAAGCCGCCGCCGCCCGCCGGCCCTCGGTCTCTCCGTCGCTCCTTGATCCCCATCCCCCGGCCCCACCTCCACTCCTCTCCGGCCCTTTCCTCATTAAGGCGTGGATCTAGGCAGGCTCGGTGGGGCAACCACCGCGGCGGCGAGTGTACCGAAAATGACGGGTGCAGCGGCCTGCATGTGCGGCCTACAGAGGGTGAGGTGCAGTGCCAATCTCAGTTCTGGTCGGAGCTCCTCCCTCCCATCCCCTCCTCACATCCACTCGATGTTGCTCCTCAGATCTACTCGCTGCTCTGCTCCCTTCCCGGGCCAGATCATGGGCCTCAGGGTGGGCGTCGCTGCTCGGATTGGGGAGGGGTCATGAAGGTGTTGGCGGGAGTACGTTCTCGTCGCCAGTGCATCCATGCTCTGTTGAGGCATCCCCAGGTCTAAGAGCCTCTTTCCGTGCTACGAGCGAGCTCCCCGCATCAGGCCCTATGGAGCTGGAGTTTATTTGTGATAGTAAGAGCCATCTTAGAGTTGATTTGGTGCTGTGTTGGTGCATTTGATTTGGTGTTGCAACTGGAAATGAGAATAAGCCGACCCTCTTTGCTACATGTGCACATGCATTGTGGTGGATCTCCAATGTAGTAATTGTTAAATTTTTTATGTTCTTTCTAGAATAGTATGGTAGGGACACAGATGAGTGAAGGATCAGGGACAGAGAGGAGACAAACAAGAAGCAAGCTGAGCTAGAAGCGAAACCTAAACTAGTGCTAAGTCAGGTTCGACGAAGTTAGCAACCGTCCATATGTTGTTGGATGAATTGGATGAAAACAAGAGATGATGTATCAATATGCTAATTTTGAAAGTGATTATTGCTTGTTGTGCTAAAAAATTACTATGCTATTATATGAGCTTTATGGTTTCTCTTGGCCTGGGCTGGAATGGTTGTAAAAATGAGCTTTTGAAATTTGTTGGAACATAAAATTTACTCAATTTAGTGGGCCTAAAAACATTTGGTTCGGTTATCATTTTGGCCTGCTAATAAATAGGCCACGCTGCGTTTTGACCCGCTAATAAATGGACCATCATAATGACATCATCATCCACATCAGCGGCCATGCCAACGTCCACGTCAGCAATAGTTGCCATATCATCTGCCACGTTGGCATCCATGTCACCATCCATGTTAGTAGTCACATCACCTCATTATTCTATCCGTGACGAAGATTGTGACGTTTATTTCCGTCACAAACAATGGGCCTAGGATGGGCTGCGTGGGCTTAAAGCCAATCTTTGATGGTTTGAAAACATCACGGTTCGCTTCAATCTATGACGGATTTTGTTAAATCGTCACATGATTTTATCTGTGACGCTTAAAGTATGCAATATGGAAACGAGGCATACAAAAGAATGTTTGGTTCATGACAAAAAAATTCAGAAATTTATGATTTTTTTAAGACAAAGGAACAGCAGCACACAGTGATTCATGTGAAGAAGAATGCCAGGTTCATGTAAAGAAGAATAACAGGTTCTGTCTTCCGTGAACAAAGAAGAATGAAATATTTCTGTGAAGAACAAATAACATGAATCTCGTCCCAGTAACATTCACGGAGGCATCACATAGCAACAGAATAAGGTTACATATTTTCGTGATTTGGCACTGGATCGAAATGTAACTTTCTAGCAGGAGGCTGCAATGTGGCAGCTTGATCAAATATTTTCCTTCTCAGTTTCATGTTTCTCAATATAATATCCTCTCTTTGCATATTTTGTCCATCTATGCAATATATATTGTGGTAACAAAATGAAAACATCATTGGTATTGAACACTTTTAGGGCGTGCTTGCACATGATACCTATAACATACAAATACCATATTTCATCAATCTGTATTATAAACTATACAACAATTTGAAATGGGTATACATACCTATGGATTCATACTTTCCGCAAGAACATGTATTGGTTAAATCTGCTTTGTTGAATACAACCGTTGCTCCATAATCAAAATACATATGCATAATCGTGTAGGTCGAGGTAGACCCTTGGGTTTGTAACAACTGACATGAGAATGAAAATTGAGTTTTGAATTCTTCTTCGAACTCTTTATACATCCTCCTTGTATATGAATCAGCCACGGTCTTCAACATAGGTAAATCTAGGATGTAACAAACATGGCTCTTTTGACGTGATTTAAAATCTTTATCCAACTCATTTCCCTGGTACTGGAAACCTTATCAAATTCTACAAGGAGTTTTGAAATAACCAGTTTCTTACGAAATCTTTTCTTAAATACATTATTCATACCTTCACTCCTTTGAGTTGAGTTCATATCAGCTGTAAATGAGTCACGGTACATAGCAGCCCACTTTGCCCTCAAATTATATAGGTTTTCCATCCATTCATTGTTCTCAAGGCTGTACTCACGCAACAATTCATCCCACTTTCTTTTGAAGTAAAATTCTGACATGTCTTCATAGACACGTCTCTTAAAATCAGGTAGAAACTTCTCTTGATGCTTTTGAATTTCATGCCCGAGATGTTTAGCTGCATTAAGGTAAATGTGCCACAGACAAAGGTGATGACTAGTGTTTGGGAATACATAAGAAATTCCTGCCGCCATGGCCACGTCCTGATCAGTGAAAATTGTGCTGGGATGCTTGCCTGACATTGCTGTTAGAAAGGTTTCAAAGAGCCAGACAAATGATTCAATAGTCTCGTTAAATAATAGCGCAGCTCCAAAGATTATAGTTTGTTTGTGATGGTTGGTTACAAGGATTGGAGCAAAAGGCATTTCAAACTTATTTGTCTGAAATGTGGTGTCAAAGGATACAACATCACCAAAGCATACATAATCCATAATAGATTGACCATCAGCCCAAAAGAAATTAGCTATACGACCATCTTTCTTATCTATTTGCACGACATAAAAAAATGTTGGATCCTCTATCTGCTTACCCTTCAAGTATTTCAGCAGTGTTTGCATGTCATATTAGCTTCTAAGTATTTCTTGTGCTCACGACCAATCTCATTGTTGCAATCCATATGTGAGAATGGCACTTTGTCAGCTCCTCCATAAATCTGTTTCATATACTCATACACCTGGGCTGGCTTCATCTCAGCTTCCCTTATCTGCCCAATGATCTGCCTGTCCGCATCTTGCATACTTCGTGGGTCCTTAGCATATGTGTTTTATTTGGACTAGCAAGGTAATGATTGTGATCAAGAACAACCTTTTGCACTTTCCAAATTCCCTCTCTGGTGATACTAAATTGAACACAAGCATCACAATTTATCCTTGTAGTGTCCCTTGTTGATGACTCATTTTTTCGATGACCTTGGTTGCTACAAACTATATATTTATTTGATAGAGTCTTATCTGCTCGAAGTTTTGTGTGGCTCTTTCTCATACTGAATCCAACCTTGCTGGCATATGCATTATACATTTCCCAAGCATCATTCTCTGATTCAGAAGTCATTCCAACTTCTGGAACAATTACAGTCTGCACAACTTTATCAACCACCTGAGGATCAATGAGTCCATAATTAAAGATGACTCACCACAATACAAAATATTATGTGCTCAGCTGAATCTGTTATTCTTAATGCAATTACCTTATCTTGTGCTTCGTCACGTACTACGCACACGTCTGTGTTGTGACCGCCATTATTGTTGGCAATGGAGTTCTGTATAATCTATGCTCACAAATCAACGAAGGGCATGCAGAATATATGAAACAACGTGGCGATTAAAGATCAAGGCGCCCTACCTGCATTCCTTGGTCCTCGTTGTGTGCTAGGGCATGCGCAGACAGCTCCATAGCTGATGAGGCGAGGCCGGTGTCCATCTCCTGGAGTCCTCCTGCCATTGCACTGCTGCAGCTGTCTCGTCTGGAGAGACTTCTGCCATGGCGGCTGCCCTTCCAGGCAGCAATCTAGGTTGTAGCGAAGTCAAGATGTCTACAACCGTGGGCATGAAGGGCTCCAGATGTTACGTGATGGATTTTCTGAGCCGAGCCGCCCTCCCATCGTCGTAGATGAGCCGAGCCGACACACGTCCTCGGAGCGCAGAGTCGAGCCAGCGTCTTGCGAGAGTCGGGTCCCCACGGAAGGGAGTCTGGGGACCGTCCCCACGTAATTTTTTTCCTGAGAAGAATCTACACCCGAGTAACCACGAATTGCATTTTTCGAGCTAATTTGAGTAAATTTCAGATCTAACGTCCATGAAAAAAATACTCTCTCCATTACAAATTATTATTTATTTTGGCTTTTATAAACACATAGCTAGATTTTAGTGGTCATCTCCACAATTCCCTTTAAATTTTATCGTCAACAATCTTAGGCTTTTTTATGCATAATATCATATAACACTAGAAGATATGACTACAATTGGAAAAACACAACTTTAGAATTTTTGAAGAGCGAGATCAAGCAATATGAACATACAAATATAAAATCTTTAGATGATTGTGTATGTGTGTATGTGAAGGGGTGTCTATAGCATGATTTGAAGTACACATGTACACGACCTCTAGTTCCAGATATGTGTGCTTAAATAACGATTCCCAGTTTTATTTTTTTAGATAAAGGGAAGTTTTCATTAAGTAAATAAAAGTATCCCAGCCGCTGCAAACCAATGCATAAGGCCTGAAAATTATTACAAGTTCTTACTATACTATATCCGAGACTCCGTCTCCTCATAGCACACATGACACAGCATGAAAATTGGCATAAACAAATGAAGAATAAGCAAACAACCACTCTAAAAGTTTAATCTATTGCTAAATCTCCACCCATGCCTGCTGAAGATTTCCATGGATAAGGTCTCCAATTGGCGACACGCCGTTCTTATGGAGCTTCTTTCTTCCTCCTTCTGGAGGAGGGCCCATGACCGTATCCAGTGAGTACCCCTAAAAAGGACCTGCAAAGGAGAATACAAACATGATTTATCAAAGTATATCATTTCGGCTTAACCATATGACCCAACACATGGCGCCTGCTACTACCAGAAATTTTCCTTTTGTCATCTTATCAAAATCATTTAACCACATAACAAACATATGATGTGTATTCTGTGGTGGTTTCAAGCCAACGGTTATTTCCACTATTCTCCATATGAATCTAGCTATAAATAAAATGATTCATCTAAATACATTTGCTCCAACTTCATCACGGTAAGGTTAGCACGATATATGTGTGTGTATATGTGAAGGGTTGCGTGTATAGCGTGATTTCAAATACACATGTACACGACCTCTAGTTCCAGATATGAGTGCTTAAATAACGATTCCCAGTTTTATTAATTACCTGCTAGCTAATACATTTGTTCCAACTTCATCACGGTAAGGTTAGCACGATATATGTGTGTGTATCTGTGAAGGGTTGCGTCTATAGCGTGATTTCAAACACACATGTACACGACCTCTAGTTCTTGGAGTTAGGTATGAGGAGCTCTAGGAAATCCTAAAGTTGGAGCTGGGATGCGTAGAGATTATTTAGATGAATCATTTTATTTATAGTTTGTATAAAATATTATTATTTAAAGTATATTAATTTAGCATAGAAAGTGTAAATCTGGACTGAAGTTTGGAGCTGGAGCTATGCCAAACATGCCCTAAATAAGGATTCCCAGTTTTAATCCATTGGCAGTTTACCTGCTAGAGAACTAATACATTTGTTCCAACTTCATCACGGTAGGGCTAGCACGTGAGTTGACAAACAGACATCACCAGCTAATGAGCTGCACGCATCAAACTCGACAGTCATATATACTATTCCATTCGCTTGGAAATACGAAGGAAACATCGCCGAATCACAACCGCAGTCGTCCAGAGCGTGGCAGACCGTCCAAATGGAACTGTAGAGACCAAACCATGCACAATTCAAGTCTTGCATTGACCATATATTCGATCGATGACTTGCTGTAACATCAAGATTTTTACAGCATTTTGAAATAACTGGCTGACTAGCTACATGGCCGTACGTCAAACTTCAAAGTTCAAAGCACAAGCTCTACGAAGAGTACTTGACCCTGATCGGCTCTTTTTTCTGCACTTCACCTTACCCCATCTATAAAGAGATCACTTCCTCGAATTAAAAATAACTGCAAAGGAACCTATCGACCTATATTGTTCATACGTACCGTGGAGATCTAGAGCCATGGCAGTGACGGCGGGTGCAGCGAAGGTGGTGGTGTTGCTTCTGATACTGACCGCCTTCCTTGCGGCCATTGCGGTAGCGGCGAGGCCAATGGAGGGGAGCGGCGGCTGGCCGGAGAATAGTGCACCGGTGAAGATGGTGACACTTACACAGATGCTGAACTCGCGGTCGGGTTCGGTGCCTAATCCTAGGTCTCACTGCTGCGGCTAATCAGAAATAATGTTGACGAACTATGAATGTCTTAGTCAACAGGTAGCTGCTGTGTTCACAATGCAGGTACTGGCGTGCTATATTTGTTTGATCATAGATTCTACAGCTAGCTAGAGTTGTTACAGGCTAGGTAGATCCAGATAAGTCGATCACAACGGTTGTTATGTATATTGTGGTCATGTAAATTCGTAACTTCTGTTTCTTGGCATTACAATTTATGTTTGCAAATGTATGTGTTTAATTTAATTCTACAGGATATCATACGAGGCATTTCATAAACCATTACCACTGCTACTAAAATTAGCTGCGATCAGTTAAACATAAAACATGAAGACATCAAGTCAACCATAGATTTGTGCAGTATATAAACATTACAATCTAAACTATAGATGTTTTACGTAACCAACTGCAAAAAAAGACCCACTGAACTACTGTTGCTACGGACGTGAACGATGATAACAAGTACGTACCATAGTTTTTTCTCAAAACAAAAAACCATACGTACCATAGACGTAAACAATGTCATACAATTTTGAAGCAGGAAATTCATGAAAAACCTATGCTAGCTCTGGATGTCGAAACTCGATCGAAGCTGCACGAGCATGCAGCAAGTGTTGTTCCATCCGCGCTCTCTTCGTCACTGATCAACCCTCTTGTGTCCTCTGTAAAAGGAGGTCATGGCAGCAGCCTTAAGATCCAAATGATCTAGTAGAGAGACACCAGCGATCAAGTTCGACAAGACATGGGACGTACGTGGGGGCCGAGAGGAAGCAACGGTTGAACGGAAGCTGTGCCGGCCGTGGAGATGATGATGCACATTCGTCAAGTTTGTTTTGATTTTCTAAATATTAGATTTTATTATGCATCTAATATAAAATAAACTATAGTTTGAAATAGAGATAGTACTATTTTTCCATAAAGAAAGCTCTGTTAACTTCAAATTCATTACATTGACTTGATACAAAAATCTTGAAATACCACCGGCCTCTCTATAACCAAGATACCCTCCATATCAAAATATTTGTCACTATTGACCTTTACTCACAACGTTTGATCATTCATGTTATCCAAAACTTTATTGTAAATATAGAAACATATAAGTTAAGTTTAAAGTATGTTTTGTAATAAAGGAAGTTACAAGTAAAATAAATGATATGGACATAATTTTTGAATAAGACGAATAGTCAAATGTTGTAAAAGTTCATAATGACAAATATTTTGATATACAGGTAGTACTATGCAAGCCAGACGAAAAATGTTACTTTTTGGCAGGTTTCTACAGAATCCCAGCTAAAATTGACCTGTTGGGAGAAATTTACTTAGGCAATTTCTCAATATATTTTTTCTAATAACTAGCTAATAAGAGTGTTTCAATATTTCTTTCATGGTTATTGTTAGAGTTGTTTTTGCATTTCCCCAAAAAAACCTCATCCAATTCAACTACTCTATTGGGAGATGTCCAACTCCCCCTTGGTTTGGGGAGAGGTTGGGGTGGATTATTGGATTGTCATAATAATTATTGGGAAATAAAATGTATTAGAGTTCTGTTGGAGCAATTTTTCCCAACTCCCTTAATGCGGTGCTATGATTGGGGATTGGGATATGCTGTAGAGCATCTTTAGCGATATCCAATAAATATTTTCTAATAACTAGCTAGTGTAGATATCTTAATATTTCTCATGCATTGAGTTTATAGCGCGCACCATCGCGCTCCGCGTGGAACGCGCCACCCACACGGCGTCGCGCCGCGCCCCGCCTGCTCGCCACCGCTGGCCAGGTTAGTGGCCCGGGGTTGTTGGGGTCGAGGCTCACCGGTGGTCATAGAGAAGGTGGTGGGGGCGGCGGCCGGCCCAGCGGTAGCAGCAGGTGACGTAGCAGCAGGTGACTGGTGGAGGGCCGGACGGCGATGGCGCCGTCGGCCGGGGCGGTGGGGGACGCCCGGTGGGCGGTGCCGGCAGCGGGGGCGGAGGAGGCGACGAAGAAGATGACGACCGGCGAGTTAGCGTGGTGGCGGCGGAAGCGGAGGGGGCAGGGCGCCATCGGAGCCCGGGGCGCGTGGGGACGGAAGAGGCTGCGGAGGAGGCGGCGGCCACAGATTAGTGTTGACCGTGGTGGTGGGCGGCGGCGGAGACGGCGGGAGCCACCGGAGCCAGGAGAGGAGACGGCGGCGGGGGCTCGAAGCCGCGACCCGCCGCGGTCCTTTTTCATGGTTATTGGGCGAGTTGTTTTTGCAATTTTTCAATAATCTTATCCTAATCCAACTACTCTATTGGGAGAGTTCCAACTCTCTCTCTCTATTTGGGGAGAGTTGGGTCGATTACTGGTTCATCCCAGTAACTGTTGAAAAATACAAAAGATAATAGGATTTTGTTGTAGCACTATTTTTGCATCAACTCTCACACTAAAGTAGTTAGTTTGGGTAGTCATTTCTGTGATTAATTAGCAATATAATGGTGATCGACTACTAATAAGCAAGCATGAATATATGATGTAATCAGCAAATTACAAAATAATGTAGTTTTGTACTAGTATGATTTATCTATGTGCTCCGTGCATGGTTAGGCTGACAGCATATATAAACATTGATGTGATGAGGTTTTTTCATATTTTCGAAATAATTTTTTTTAAAAAATTTTGCTTGTTAAAGTTTTTGCTCAATATATGATAGAATATGAAAATGACACAAATACTGCTTTACGACGGTTTCGTGGCCTTTGCCATGCATAGAATTTATTGGTCATGGATTAATGGTTTCTTGGCTATATGTGAAACTGACCTAACTTATTCAGAGGTCTTTAATTTTACCCGTAGTGCAAGTAAGAAAATATTTTTCTAGCTATTACTTTGACCTGCCGGGCTACTACATTACAAGTCAACTGCCGTATCTCTCGTCAAACGACGTGCCACTGGTCTTCAAAAAGGAAAGGCTTGCTGCCGAATAAAACTTCTGTATTGTCAAGATCAGCAATGATGCGTCTTCACACTAACAGTTCAGGATTTTGAAAATTAACATTTCGTTTTAGTTCCATCAACAAGTATGTATTTGCATTTCGCATTTTTTTAAAAGCTTGGACAAAACAGTGTCAACTTCTGGGAGCATTTCCTCGTGGTTACTCGCCAGCAGCCAGCTACAACTAGCTTCGTACTGTCTTGATACAAATCTCTTGTACTTTTTTCATCTAAAAGTCTTATACTTTTTTTTATCAACTGTCTTACTTTCATACAATTGATTCAAAACATATATTTATTTAAAGTATTTCGACGCGAACAAGCAATCAAATACACACAAAACCTTTAGATTAAAAAATGAGTAGAAAATGAAATAATGGCACTTCTATACCATACCACTGGCAGTTGAAGTAGAGAATTGATAAATTTATTTGTTCCAACTTCACGGCAGTGTTAGCACATGTCTTGACAAACCTCACTAGCCATAATTTCAGTCTAAAATGGCACGCATCAAATTCTACTCTGATACTATTCCATCCGCTCGCAAATACCACGGAAACCTCCCCAGTCCAAAGCGTGGCAGGACAAGTTGCATTGTAGAGACTAAAAATCGTCAAAAAAACTAGACAAATTCAAGTCTTGCATGGACGATCAATGGACAACTTCTTTTTGGAGTAATTAAATTTTTAAGCAGAAAATTCAGTGCCTCAAGATATGGACTACAATTTTTCAAAAACCAGAAGCTCGTTTAGTTCGAAGAATGCGATTGAAGCTAACATCAAATTAACTGTCGTCTTCAGCAACCTCATCTATAAAAGGAGACCTCACACTTCCTTGATCAAATAAATTATCATCAGTGCAAACTGTCCTCCCTAGCAAAGCTACATTTGAAGCTAATATATGATCTAGAGAGCTGAGCCATGGCGGTGACGGCGGCTGCAGCAAAGGTGGCGATGATCCTCCTAATCCTGACCGCCTTCCTTGCCGCCATTACTAAGGCCGAGGCTAGGCCGATGCAGCGGAGCGGCCCGGAGAATGTGCCGTCGATGAAGATGGTGACACAGATGCTCAACTCGAGGGTTAACCCCACGAGCCATTGCTGCTAATTGGGTATATAGTATAGTAAGTCTAAGTACCAAGAATTGTTTAAAATTCTAGATGATAACATGCCGCTAAATAAAGGCGGATTATCTTAGAGAAGAAGTCATGAGCTAGGGTGGCCGTAGTCGTCACCATGCATTAGTATTTTTTTTCCTTTGTAGTATGTTTCGAGTGTTAATATTTGTTAGGTTGATCTCTCAGTCCACACAGCCCAAAGGCCGTGGGCCTTGATCCGCGCCGTCATCGGGGGCGCCCAACCCAACCCATGGTTGGTGGGCCCTGTCACCTTGCGCTATAAAGAGAGGTGGGGCTGCCGGCTCTACTCACGAGGTTGAACTCGAGTCGTCAGACCCACCAACATACCAATCCGATCTAGGGTTAGCGCAGCCAGTGACGGGAAGCTCCGCCACCGCCGCCACGACGTCAGCGCCGTCGTCTACCACCGTTCCAGACCAAGGCCGTTGGCGACCAGAGGGCCGGTGGGATCTACGACCGCGACCGTCGACACCGGCACTGTGCGTCACTGCCTGTGCAGACCGTCACCGACCGAACCTGAGATGACTTCCTCCGCCGGAGCGAAGGTATAACCTACGTGTTGTTCATCTTGTTCTTGTTGTTGTCCGTCATGTTTTACTGTCAAGTCTTAAGTTGTCAAATCTAGATATGTGACTAGTGATCCGTTCTGTCTAACAATGGTATCAGTCGTCTTACTAGCGCATAGATCTAGCTTTTGGGATAGAAATCAGAAAACAAATGGATCCGATTCGGATCGAAAGAACCAACACAGAAACACGATCTCGATGGATCGAACAGAAAACACCACCGCACCGCGGGGACAACGAAAACTAGAACCCTACCTCAGATCCACCACTCGAAGGTGGCAAAGAACAGAGCACCACCACGGAGCCTATCGACGGCGGCGCGCGCACCTGAGGGTGCACGCACGCGTCGGTGATGGGGCCCGCGGCGGCACCGGTTTCTTCTCCAAGCCGTCATACGCGACCGCTGTTTTGGCCGTGAGGGATTTAGTGACCGTAGGAGAGAAAGAGAGGAGGCAGCCGGCCATGGTGCCGGCGGCAAGAGAGCGGTGCAGCGGCGAAAGGCCACCGGCCGTGTGCGCGCATGCGCGTGAGCTGCTGGAGCAGCCGCGGCTGCTGCGCGAGAGGGAAACAGAAATGGGATTAGGGTTGAGCCAGCACCGGCCGGAGGGATTTTATATCCCCGATCTCCACGCTCAGCCGTTGGATCCACTCAATGGCTGCGATCTGTGCGGGGGAAAGCGCTGCCGCAGCGCTGGGCCACTTCGGCGGCCCAGCCATTGGCTGCCGGGCTAAAGGCCCAAGCGAGCCAGGCGGGGAGCAGGCAGGCCGCGCGGTGCGTGTGCATGCGAGCACGAGCAGTTAGCGGCCGCGTCGCTGGCCGAGTGCGCGAGCGCGTTAGAGAGCAGGCCGCCAGGCCGCGCACGCGACAGAATGAGCTGGCGAGTGAGCAGGCCGAGCGGTTTTTGCTATTCTGCGCAGGCTGCCGCATCGCTGGGCTGCACGTGCGTGTGCGAACAGAATTGGTCTGTTGCCCAAATTGTAGTCACAACCGAACAAAGAATATAACAGTAGCGTTTTATTTTTGTTTTAATTGTTTTCGTAATATTTGAATAGAATTTGAGTGTATTTTACATCTGTTTAAATTTGAACCAAAGGGATAATTTCTTCAGAGAGTAAATAACAGAGTTTTGCTACTGTTCATGTGTATATATTTAAAGTTTCCGCTGCATAGATGATTATTTTGACATGTATTTAAGTTTGAACCAAAGGGATAATTTACTTTCAAGTCAAATATGAAATTTCAGATTAATTGTAATATTGTTATTTTCTGACCAAAGTTGATAGAAACAATATTATAATTTTTATAGATGTTTGTGATTGCATTATTACTTTTTCTGCCTAAAGGTGTTGAAGTTTTAATGTAAAAGGCACCGTATGTTATTTTGTTATATTGTTCTCACTTGATCTGTTTAATTTCAGCGGGGAGTGCCATGATGGTTTCCGGTTCCCACAGAGCCTGCAAAGCCGGTGAGAGGGGCAGATGTTGAAGATGCTGCTTGGCAGCAAACAGAGCATGCCTATACGACAAGCAAACAGAAGTTTGACACTGATAACGCCAAATGGATCACTGTCAACAAGAAATGCTTGGCAGTGATAAAGAATACAATAGAGCCTGCCATTTTTGGGGCAATCACAGATTGTCACACTGTCGTTGAGTACCTTGAGAAACTAAAGAATCAGTATACTGGTTCTACAAAGACTTATGCTACTCAGTTGATTAAGCAACTATTCATAGAAAAGTACTCAGGCGGTGGGATCAGAGAGCACATACATCGCATGATTCACATAAACAATAAGCTTAAGCCGATGGATGTGGACTTGAAAGAGAGTACTATCCTCCACTTGGTCTTTGCTTCATTGCCTAAGGAGTTTGAGAACTTCGTTGTTAACTACAACGTAAATCCCGATAAATGGGATACAGAAAAGACTATTGCGATGTTGGCTCAAGAGGAGGAAAGGATTAAGGTAGCACGTGGTGGTTCTATCAACTATGTGCAAAACAAAAAGAATAACAATGTGTCTAACAACGCAAAAGGAAATCCCGCCTCCTCTAAGGGAAAAGGAATTCAACAACCCCAGCAGCACAGGCCTAAGGATGGGCACTTCACAGTGGAGAAAGACCAGTGTCTCTATTGCAAAGACAGGGGCACTACAAGAAAGATTGTCCCGCCTACTTAAAGATGATCATGAAAAGGAAAGGTGAGAACATTATCTCATTTGTAAATGAATCTCTGTATATATAAATTATTCAAAATCTACTTGGTGGATTGACTCAGGAGCAACAATTCATGTTGCAAATTCTTTACAGGGATTCCGTTCGACGAGAACCACTCAAAGAAACGAAAAGCACATTAAAGTCGCGAACGGAGTCGAGGCAGAAGTGGAGGCGGTGGGAGACCTTCTCTTAGAGCTCGACACTTGATTTGTTTTATTTCTTAGCGATGTTTTTTATGTTCCTACTTTATAGAGAAACTTGATAAGTGTGTCTCGTCTAGATGATGATGGATTTGGATGTCATTTTGGAAATGGCATGTGTGTAATAGATCATAATGATACAGTTGCCTCTATTGCTTTTAAGAGAAATGATCTTTATTTGTTATCGCTACGTGAAAGTGTGAATTCCGTATGTGATGTGAATGCGCTTGTATCCCCACCTACAGCTCAAAATAGAAAACGAAAGAGAACTGAAGACACATCGTCGAAATTATGGCATTTTCGCTTAGGCCCTATTTCGAGGGGGAGAATAGAAAGGCTGGTTAAGAATGAAATACTTCCTCCTCTAGAGTTCTCAGATCTAGATAAATGTATTGATTGCATAAAAGGAAAATATATAAAGACTACAAAGAAAACTGCTGAACATAGCGCAGGTGTTTTAGAGCTGATTCACACAAACATCTGTGGCCCGTTCTCAGTTAAAAGTATAGATGGTTATGATTCGTTCATTAATTTCACAGACGATTATTCCCGTTATGGATACATTTATCAAATAAAAGAAAAGTCAGAAGTGTTGGATAAATTTAAAATATTCAAGGCTGAAGTTGAAAATCAACTCAATTTAAAGATTAAAATAGTACGTTCCGACCGTGGAGGGGAATACTATGGTCGACACACCCCATATGGCCAAGTTCCAGGACCTTTTGCAAGGTTCCTAATGGAACAAGGTATAGAAGCCCAATATTCAATGCCGGGCGACCCTCAGCAGAACGGAGTAGCTGAAAGACGCAACCGTACCCTCTTGGATATGGTGCGAAGTATGATAAGCTATTCCACACTTCTAGTGAGTCTATGGATGGAGGCGTTAAAAACCGCCATCTATATTCTCAATAGAGTTCCCAGTAAAGCGGTGCAAAAAACACCGTATGAGCTATGGACAGGCAGAGTTCCTTCATTGAATCACCTACGGGTGTGGGGGAGTCCTGCTGAGGCAAAGATATTTAACCCAACTATTGGAAAACTAGATCCCAAAACAGTAAGTTGCCATTTTTTTGGCTACACAGAGAAATCAAAGGGACATCATTTCTATTGTCCAGACAGATTCACAAAGTTTGTGGAAACGAGACATGCTGCCTTCCTTGTAGAAGAAATGATACGGGGGAGCGTGGTAGTTCGAAAGATTGATCATGAGGAGAAGCGGGTGTACGCACCAATCCGATGATTCAGGAGCCATTTTTATCACTACCCGCTGAAGCTATACCGGCAGTGCGAGACACTACGGTACCAGCTCCTGTGGTGGTCCCTCCTGTGGCAACAATGAATGAAAACGTGGAACCTGTCCTTCAGGATCCTATAGATAATGTTGCTGCAGGTCAGGGGGAGTGAAAGGACCAACACTAGGCCTAGAGGGGGGGTGAATAGGCTTGTTTAAAATTCCTGCAAAGAAAATCCTCCGAAAACTGTCAGAAAGTCGGATGATCCGACACAGTCTCGGATCTTCCGGCCAGGAACATCCGACACTGTACAGGATCTTCCGACTGGGACAGAATACTGGAAGATCCGATGCTAAGCCGGATCTTCCGACAGGCAAATCAAGTAAACTTCGAGATTTGAAATCTAATGACCTTTTGACAATTCCACTTGAATACAAAGCTCACAAATGATGTAAGGAACCTTCTATATATGATCAATATCAGAGTATAGCCACAAAAAGGTAGATCGGGACAAATCAAGATATAGAAACCATAAGAACAAGAACAAATGTGGAGACAAAGGATTTTCTACCGAAGTTCACTCCACAAAGGAGCTACGTCTCCGTTGAGATGCTCACTAAGAGCCGGGCTGTCACACTAACCCCAAGTCTCTCCCAATCAACCACAAAGGAGGATTGAGTTACTTACTATTTGCTCCCACGGAGAGAGAGGGTAATACAAACTTCTGGGACTCAAACCACAAGAGAATGGGAGTTCATCGGCACCTCTAACCGTTTAGGAGCAAGCTCCAAGAGTAACAAACGAGAATCGATGAATCCAAGTGCTTTAAGTGCTTGAGAGATGAACTAGTGAAGGGCTCAAGGTTGCACAAGTCTCACACCTCAAATCTTCTCTCTCACTCAAACCCTAGATGAAACTTGGAAGAATCAAGCTTTGGAAGAGAGTAGAGAGAAGGAGTGAATGCTCAAGGGAGTGTTTGTCTCGTGTTAGGTCAGTGTATCCAGCAGCAAATGAATGAGGGGGGTGAGGGGTATTTATACCAACCCCCCAAAATATGACCGTTATGTGCTCTGCGAAGGGGTACCGGATCTTCCGACACTTTGTCGGATCTTCCGACAAGCAACAGTTATGTGTTAGCAAAACTCCAGAAAAGTTCCAGGTGCCGGATCTTCCGGGGGACCCCGGAACTTCCGGCCCGGAGAAAGCCAAGACAGAGCCGGCCGGAACTTCCGGTCGGATCTTCCGGCCTCGGGTCGGAACTTGCAAACAGGACACTCGTGGGCTTGAAAAATGGCTAAGTCATGCATCTTCCGATGCCACGGCCGGATCTTCCGGCCAGGGAAAACTCAAGACTGAGCCGCCCGGAACTTCCGGTCGGATCTTCCGGCCCAAGTTTCGGCCGAGCAGAAAAAGGTGTTTGTGAAGGTTTTTGTGTCTGTCAAGAGTTTGTCATCTCGAGCAATGCACTTTTAGCATCTAGAATTTATCAACTACGTCCCCCTTGATAGTACGGTGGTCCTATACTCAATTTCAAACGGAAAATTAAATTTAAATCCACCAATTGAGTCCTCCACCATATGAATGAGCGTTGGGGTCCTTCCTTTAGCATTTTCTCCTTTTTATTTCATTTTATTTCTGCATAACTCATGCAAAGCATCATATCCAAATTTCTATTGCCATTAATCACCAAAATTGATTAAATGCCTAGATGCACTTTCAATCTCCCCCTTTTTGATGATTGATGACAATATAAATTTGGGTTCACAAGATGGGAATAAAATTCATGTTTTGCATCCAATATTTTGAAGAAGCTCCCCCTAAATATGTGCATATTTAACTTAAATAGCCTCAAATGCTTGTGCACATATTTTGCAAGAGTCTCTCAAAATAAAATTGCATAAAGGTGCTTGGTGTGATAAAATCAACGTGATGCATATGACAAGATATACACAACAATAAAGTGAGAAATAACATCACATCAAACATAAGCATCTCACAATGAAATAGATAACGAGTTGAACATCACACTAGCAATAACCAAATTAAGTCTTACAAATAAAAGTCTCACTTGGCACACCACACATAACACAAGTTCAAGTTCTCACAAGTTCACAAGCTAAAACATGAATAAAAGATAGACAAGTGATGGCCCACATTCACTCCCCCTTTGTCATCAAAGACCAAAAAGGGAGCTACTCGTCCTCTTCGTCGTCACCATCACCCTCGCCATCGTCATCATCATCGTCGTCCTCATCGTCATCATCAGCTGCTGCGACTGCCTTGCCCTTGCGACGATCGTCATCCGTCTCTGACTCACTTTCATACTCCTCATCCTGCTCAGTTTCTTCCTCTTCTTCTCCTTCTTCTTCTTCTTCTTCTTCTACTATCTCCTCCTCACCTTGTCCTTGTTGTTGAGAGTCACCAAAGACATATTCCTGTGAGTAGTCCTCCCAAGGATTTGCAAAGGGAGGTGGAGGAGTGACTTCCCTGAGTCGATGAACAGGAGAATGTGGCATGTTTAACTTTTCAAGAAGCTCTTTGTGGCACTTATCCGCCATGTATCTATCATACTCGGAGCGTTGCTCATGCTCATGAGACCTCTTGACTTGATATTTGCACATGTTGAAGCAAGAGAACATGCCTTGGAGCAGAAAGTCAATCTGACTCATCTTGCCTTTGGGAGTAATGGAGGGGCCACTAGATGAAGCAGGAGCATGTGATGGAGGAGCTTGGAAAGATGAGGCACCTTGAGAGGACGGGGTTGGAGCACCCTGATATGCCTTGGACTTGATCTTGAGAAGCTGTGTAATCTTGCCTGGAGGAGATTTGTATGGGAGATGAAGCTTGTTAGTCAAAATGTTGATCCCAGTCACATACTTGATCATATGAAAAATGTAAGGAGCATAGTGACAACCACTAGAAGCATCATGAGAGCAGTAGATGATTTCATTCCAAATGAAGTTGAACACTTTGAACTTGGGCTTTCCGGGGGCCATTTGAAAAAGTAAGTTCTTTGCCCTCTTTGAGATGTTGTCGGCATCTCCTGCTCTAGGGTACATGGTCCCTCGAAAGAGTTGATTTAGCAACTTGTAGAACGGAGAGAGACCCTTGTACTTCCCATACACCACCTCTCCATAAGCATGATCATACATGAATGCCAACTTGGTGTCATCTAGTATTCTCCCAAGATGAAGATCAACCTTGCTACGATCATTGCTAGTATGAGCATAAGCAGTCTCCTCAGCAAGGTCAAACAAACCAGCAAAATCATGCAAAGAGATGGAAAGACGTTTCCCACACAGAGTCCAGTGCATCTCATATCTTTCCTCATCAACCCATAGAGTAGCATAAAACTGGGCAATGACTTCTTCATTGTATGGACACTCAAATGCCATCAACTTGTCCTCATCATTATACTGTGTCCCTGGTCCTTCTTCTTGGCCAGCTCTCTTGACTCTGGCCCACTTGGTTGGGCTCTTCCTCGAACAGAGCGAGAGGATGTCTGTTTCTCTGAGCGCTTCCCTTTGCCAACTTCTCTAATGCCCCCATCTGAGCTGGTGTCCGACTCAGAGGACGAACCACTAGGTGGGTGAAAGGAGCTTTTGGTGCGACCGGTACTTGGGCGCGCAGTCAAAAAAGTGCTCTTCTTCTGTGTGACCTTCTCTTTAACCATCTGACAAGATATACAAGGATAAATTTAGAGAAAGGATCAAAGATTGGTAACTGAGTTGATAGGACAGAACTCGACTTGGTCAGATCTTCCGGCACTGAGTCGGAAGATCCGGGGGTCCGGATCTTCCGGCCCATAGTCGGATGATCCGACAGAGTCGGGCCAAACCCTAACAACTTAGGAACCAAAGATTTAGCCCACCAAACGACACAAGATCATAGGGAAGCATTCTAGGCATGTATAAGAGATGATGCACCAAGGGAAAACCACTAGAACTTCCTACATTGAGAGATCAGGCAATGGGGATTTTGAATCAATACCGTTGAGATTTCCCGCGAAAATTCCGGAAGATCCGAGGGGAATAGAGTCTTGGAGTGTTGGGGAATCAAAAGATGTCACTTGATGAAGAAAACCACGGTCCAATCTTCAAAACGCCGTATGGGGTGGAGAGAGGGAGAGAGGAGGCGTTGGTGGAGAAAGAGAGAAAGAAGGAGAGGTACCGGTTGAGTCCCTGTATAAATATATCACGCACGGCCCGGATGATCCGACAGGGTGTCGGAAGATCCGATAGAGACAGAACCAGTGAGATCAGCACCGGAAGTTCCGAGAGCTCCCAGGTCCGGAAGATCCGACAAGCTGCCGGAAGATCCGACCTGATCGGAAGATCCGGAAGCTTTTCAGAGAGACCGATGAGAGACAGAGCCGACCGAAACTTTACGGGGTAAGTTCCGGGGATCTGTCAGAAGATCCGGTCCAGAGAAGATGTGTCCCAAAGATGCCTTTCCACGACGAGATTTGATTGACGATTTTGAGAGAACTAGCTTATGAACATGTAAGAAACTTGTCCCAAAGTTGATCAGCAACAAACAATCAACACATAACCATGATCAACTTGAAACAAGAAAAGATCCAACGAACAAAAGATCAAAATTTTGAAAAACTCACACCATAGAAGGAGAATAAAATCGTTTTTCTTCTAGTCTAGGCATCAATCAATTGTGTATGCAACAAATCAAGCCAAGTTACGAGAATCCAAGATATTTAGCTCACTCCTCAAGGAACAAAACCTTTGCTCATCAAGAGGCTTGGTGAAGATATCGGCCAATTGTTTTTCGGTTCCAACATGGCATAGGGCGATATCTCCTTTGGCTTCATGGTCACTAAGGAAGTGATGTCTAATGTCTATGTGCTTGGTTCTTGAGTGTTGAACGGGGTTGTTTGCTAGTTTTATGGCACTCTCATTGTCACACAAGAGAGGGATATTTTTGAACTCACAACCAAAGTCACTCAAGGTTTGCCTCATCCAAAGTAGTTGAGCACAACAAGCATCGGCTGCAACATACTCGGCCTCGGCGGTGGATAGCGCAACGGAATTTTGTTTCTTAGAGCTCCATGACACCAAAGACCTACCAAGAAATTGGCATGTCCCCGTTGTACTCTTCCGATCCACTTTGCAACCGGCATAATCCAAATCGGAGTAGCCAAGTAGATCAAAAATGGAGCCCTTGGGATACCACAAGCCAAGGTTTGGAGTATGCACTAAATATCTAAAAATTCTCTTAACAGCCATTAAATGACATTCCTTAGGATTGGCTTGAAATCTTGCACACATGCACACACTAAGCATAATATCCGGCCTAGATGCACAAAGGTAAAGCAAGGAACCAATCATGGAGCGATATACCTTTTGATCGACCGATTTGCCTTCCTCATTTAGATCAAGATGGCCATTCACCGGCATAGGGGTCTTGATGGGCTTAGCATTGGCCATGTCAAACTTCTTGAGCATATCACTTGTGTATTTGCTTTGACATATGAATGTGCCATGCTTCAATTGCTTGATTTGAAATCCGAGAAAGAACTTCAATTCCCCCATCATTGACATCTCAAATCTCTTGGTCATTATCCTACTATACTCTTCACAAAATTTTTCATTAGTAGAACCAAAGATTATATCATCAACATAAATTTGACAAACAAACAAATCTTTGTCTATTTTCCTAGTGAAGAGAGTAGAATCGGCTTTGCCCATTACAAAGCCATTCTTGAGAAGAAAATCCTTGAGGCATTCATACCACGCTCTAGGTGCTTGCTTAAGCCCATAGAGCGCCTTATGGAGTTTGTAGACATGGTCGGGGTGCTTGGGGTCTTCAAATCCCGGTGGTTGCTCCACATATACTAGCTCCCCAAGAGACCCATTAAAAAATGCACTCTTCACATCCATTTGATACAACTTGAAGTTGTGATGAGATGCATAGGCCAAAAGAATACGAATTGACTCAAGCCTTGCCACTGGAGCATATGTCTCACCAAAATCAAGCCCTTCAATTTGAGTGAAGCCTTGAGCAACCAACCTAGCCTTGTTTCTTGTGACAATGTCATTTTCATCTTGTTTGTTCCGGAAAACCCACTTGGTGCCAATCACATTTTGCTTGGGTCTTGGGACCAACTCCCATACTTCATTTCTTATGAAGTTGTTCAACTCTTCTTGCATTGCAATAACCCAATCCGCATCTCCAAGAGCTTCTTCTACCTTGAGAGGTTCCAAAGAGGAGACAAACAAGTAAAATCCACAAAAATTTGCTAAACGTGAACGAGTGGTTACCCCTCTTTGGATGCTACCTAGAATGTTGTCAACGGGATGATCCCGTTGAACACTTTGGTGAACTCTTGGATGTAAGAAAGTTGTTAGACGTTGGATGGGTCCATCATCATCTTCTTCATGATGTGACTCAACATCTTGAGCATCTTCACCTTGAGCTCCCCCTTGATCATTGCCATGGTCATGATCGTCACCATGATCTTGGACTTGATCTTGTGATGAGCTTGGTGGTTCAACTCTTGTTGATGGTGATGGATCGATGTTGAACATGATTTCCGGATCTTGGTCTTGTTCTTCATCTTCATTTGGAAGCTCTTGAGGCTTTACTTCCCCTAAACTCAAGTTCTTGATAGCTTGACTTGGCGGGACTTCATCTACAAGGTCATTTACAACTTGCTCTACTTGAGAGCCGTTTGATTCATCAAATTTTACGTCTATTGTGATCTCAACACAACCGGTGGTTTTGTTGAAAACACGGTAGGCGTGTTCGTTAGTACCATAACCAAGTAGAAAGCCTTCATCAACCTTAGGTGCAAACTTTGAGCTTTTGGCTTTCTTGTTAAGAATGTAACATTTGCAACCAAAGACTCGAAAGTAGTGCACCTTTGGTTTGTTACCGGTTAGTATCTCGTATGGAGTCTTGTTCAAATACTTTTGAAGATAGAGACGGTTAGTGGCATGGCAAGCCGTGCTAACCGCCTCGGCCCAAAAGTTATCCGGACTCTTGTACTCATCAAGCATGGTCCGTGCCATTTCAATCAAAGTCCGGTTCTTCCTCTCAACAATGCCATTTTGTTGAGGTGTGTATGGCGCGGAGAGTTCATGCTTGATTCCTTCTTCATCAAGAAACTCTTCAACATTAGTGTTCTTGAACTCCGTCCCATTGTCACTTCTTATATGCTTGATTTTCAACTCAAACTCATTTTGAGCCCTTTTAATGAATCTCTTGATGATTGTTTGAGCTTCACTCTTGTCTTGCAGAAAGAAAACCCATGTGAAGCGAGAAAAGTCATCTACAATGACAAGTCCATACTTGTTCCCGCCAATGCTAACATATGCAACCGGTCCAAATAAATCCATGTGAAGCAACTTGAGTGGTCTTGAGCTAGTCAAAATATTCTTGGGTGGATGTGGAGCACAAACTTGCTTCCCGGCTTGACAAGCACTACACAATCTATCTTTCTCAAACACGACATTTGTTAGTCCTAGAATGTGTTCATCCTTTTGAAGTTTGGCCAAGTTCCTCATCCCAACATGAGCTAGCCGGCGATGCCAAAGCCAACCCAAGCTAGATTTTGCCACTAAACAAGTCTTCGGTTCCACTTTACTAGTTGTGAAATCAACTAAGTAAAGCTTTCCCTTGAGTCGACCCGTAAAAGCAATAGAGGAATCCTCCCTTCTTAGGATGCTCACACCCTCATTAGTAAAGAGACAATTGTAGCCCTTCTCACATAGTTGTGAGACCGACAACAAGTTGTATCCCAAAGAATCAACAAGATAAACATTGGAAAGAAATGAGTCTTGTGAGATAGCTATTTCACCTTGACCTATGACATCACCATGATTGTTGTTACCAAATGTGATCTTCTCAATGGGTGAGTCATACTCTTGTAGCTTTGCAAACATATTCTTTTCTCCGGTCATATGATTTGAACATCCACTATCCAACAACCACGAAGATCCACCGGAGGAATATGCCTACAAAACAAGTTTAAGCCTTGGACTTAGGTACCCAAAAGTGGTTGGGTCCTTGAGTATTAGCTTTTGACATTTTAGGCACCCACACACTTCTCATCATCTTCCTAGTATGAGCACCTATATACTTTACCACCATCTTCCCATTTTGGTCCCAAGTGACCATATAGTCGATGGAGTAGTTTGGCGATGGCTTGTGCTCAATGACCTTCTCTTCCTTCTTGGTCTTGATCTTGACATCTTGACTAGATGCTTTTGCCATTGGCAAGGGCTCCATGGACCTTACCACCCCATGAGCCGCATCCATTAGTTCACCTAGATTGGTCCCCTTGGTGAACAATGTCACATCACGACCTCTTATCTTCTTTGTCCCATTGGCCTTTTCACCTCAAGTGTATCCAAGCCCATCCTTGATAGTGCCATATCTACCGGCTTTATATGCCGGGTGGGTCTCGAATACACTCTTGCCCTTATCTTGGTCTTGGCCAATGGTTTTGGTCAACTTTTGGATTTGAGCATCTTTAGCCTTGACTTGCTCCTCTAACTTAGAAATGTTAGTAGCACAAGCATGTATATCAATTGTGTAACATCTTGAGCAACCTTCACTAGTAGAGACACTTGAGTCAAGAGTTGTTTTAGAGTTGTTCTTGGTACTTTCCCAAAGTGAGCTAAAATTGGCTTCTAGATCGTTATATTTGATCTCTAGGCTTGAATACCTTTCTTGAAGCTCACTTTTAGCATTCTTTAGGTTAGTTAGAGAGTCATTTGTCAAAGACAAGTCCTTTGACATCTTCTCCCGTGAGTCATTAGCATGAGATAGCTCACAAGTCAATTTCTCAACCTTGAGTTTCTCCTCAACTAGAGCCTCTTCTAGGACAAGGTTTCTCTCCTTCTCAAGGATGAGCAATTCTTCTTGCCTATCAAGAGACTCCTCTCTTTTCTCAATTTTCTCTAGTAGCTTTTTAATAAATTTGTAGCCATCTTTTCTGAACTTCTTTATCATGTTTTTCTCATGTTCGGCTTCTTCATTATCTAGATCATTTTCAATGTTCCTAGATGACAAAAGAGTGGATGAGAGAGGTGGTGTGGTGTCAAATATCTTAGTCCCTTGAGCCATGAGGCACATGGGAGCTTCGTCATCACTCTCATCGATGTCGTTGAAGAGTCGTGGAGTTGATGTAGGAGCTTGAATGGCACAAGTGGCCATTCCTTCATCACCGGAGTCATCACTTGATGAATCCCAACCTTCACCGACGTGGGCGCTTCCAAACCTTTTCTTGTACTCTCGACTCTTCTCCTTGTATTTCTTGTCTTTGTCACCAGTCTTGTCCTTGGACTTCTTGTCATCCTTGTCATTCTTCTTGCGAGGACAATCGGCAATGTAGTGACCTTTCTCCCCACAATCATAGCATCTTCGTTGAGAGAAGCTCTTCTTTTCACCTTTTGTCTTCATGAATCTCTTGAAGTTTCTAACCATCATAGTGGTTTCTTCATCGGTGCTCTCATGGTCGTTTGAATCTTCATTCTTCTTGGAAGTTGAGGTCTTCTCATTTGACTCAACTTTCTTGCTTGGTTCGGCCTTGAGAGCTATGGTCTTGACTTCGGTTTGTTGGATTGACCTTGTCACATCCAAGCTACTCATCTCATGATATTGCAACTTGTTGAATAGCTCCATGGGCACCATTGTCTTGAACTTGTCACTTTCTCTAATCATTGTGGCAAGCATTGGGTTCTTGGGTGCGTATGCTCTAAGCAATTTCTTTGTGACCTTGCTCTCGCCCCAATCATTGCTTCCAAGCATTCTAATTTCG
Organism: Echinochloa phyllopogon; assembly: GCA_033239725.1. NCBI lineage: Eukaryota > Viridiplantae > Streptophyta > Magnoliopsida > Poales > Poaceae > Echinochloa > Echinochloa phyllopogon. Next base: position 21,784,280 of record BTCW01000016.1, read on the forward strand.
GTGACAAGGAGCTTCAATCGATCATACATCTCTTGCAAGGACTCATCCTTCTTCATGACAAAAGCTTCTAGTTCTCCTTGTAAGAGATCTACCTTGCCTTCCTTGACCTCATCCGATCCTTCATGCACCATTTGAAGAGTGTCCCATAGCTCCTTGGCACTATCGATTCCTCTAATCTTATTATACTCATAGGAGCTTAGAGCACTCCTAAGCATGGTCACGGCTTGAGAGTTACGGAAGATGTCATACTCTTGTTCTCGACTTGGCGTTGCACTCTTGTCGACACCTATTTTCACAATAGTCCAAAGAGATGGATGAAGACCATGCAAGTAAACTTTCATATCATCGCTCCACCGGGCATAGTCAATCCCATTGAATTTGGGGACTTTGCCCATTGGAACGGACGAGAAATTAAGACTAGAAGGGTCGAAAGATTTGTTAGAAGAAGATGTCTCATATCGATAAGACACCGAGTGAAGTCCGTCGAGAGCGTCTCTTTCTCGTATCTTCTTCTTGAGAAGCTTTTGCGCCTTCCTTTTGGCCTTCTCCTTAATCTTCTTCCTTATCTTCTCCCTTCTTTGCTTTTTCTTTTCTTGTTCATCCAAGCTCTCATCAACATCGCTAATGTTGAATTCATCATCGCTTGAACTTGACTCAACGGGCGTCGGATGTTTATCTTTGTGAGCGGAAGCCATCTCGGATACATCTCCCATACCGGTCATAGTGTTTTTCCCTTAGCGGTTAAGCCTAAACAAGGGATTAGGCTCTGATACCAATTGAAATGACCAACACTAGGCCTAGAGGAGGGGTGAATAGGCCTGTTTAAAATTCCTGCAAAAAAAATCCTCCGAAAACTGTCAGAAAGTCGGATGATCCGACACAGTCTCGGATCTTCCGGCCAGGAAGATCCGACATTGTACAGGATCTTCCGACTGGGACAGGATACCGGAAGATCCGATGCTAAGCCGGATCTTCCGACAGGCAAATCAAGTGTACTTCGATATTTGAAATCTAATGACCTTTTGACAATTCCACTTGAATACAAAGCTCACAAATGATGTAAGGAACCTTCTATATATGATCAATATCAGAGTATAGCCACAAAAAGGTAGATCGGGACAAATCAAGATATAGAAACCATAAGAACAAGAACAAATGTGGAGACAAAGGATTTTCTACCGAAGTTCACTCCACAAAGGAGCTACGTCTCCGTTGAGATGCTCACTAAGAGCCGGGCTGTCACACTAACCCCAAGTCTCTCCCAATCAACCACAAAGGAGGATTGAGTTACTTACTATTTGCTCCCACGGAGAGAGAGGGTAATACAAACTTCCGGGACTCAAACCACAAGAGAATGGGAGTTCATCGGCACCTCTAACCGTCTAGGAGCAAGCTCCAAGAGTAACAAACGAGAATCGATGAATCCAAGTGCTTTAAGTGCTTGAGAGATGAACTAGTGAAGGGCTCAAGGTTGCACAAGTCTCACACCTCAAATCTTCTCTCTCACTCAAACCCTAGATGAAACTTGGAAGAATCAAGCTTTGGAAGAGAGTAGAGAGAAGGAGTGAATGCTCAAGGGAGTGTTTGTCTCGTGTTAGGTCAGTGTATCCAGCAGCAAATGAATGAGGGGGGTGAGGGGTATTTATACCAACCCCCCAAAATATGACCGTTATGTGCTCTGCGAAGGGGTACCGGATCTTCCGACACTTTGTCGGATCTTCCGACAAGCAACAGTTATGTGTTAGCAAAACTCCAGAAAAGTTCCAGGTGCCGGATCTTCCGGGGGACCCCGGAACTTCCGGCCCGGAGAAAGCCAAGACAGAGCCGGCCGGAACTTCCGGTCGGATCTTCCGGCCTCGGGTCGGAACTTGCAAACAGGACACTCGTGGGCTTGAAAAATGGCTAAGTCATGCATCTTCCGATGCCACGGCCGGATCTTCCGGCCAGGGAAAACTCAAGACCGAGCCGCCCGGAACTTCCGGTCGAATCTTCCGGCCCAAGTTCCGGTCGAGCAGAAAAAGGTGTTTGTGAAGGTTTTTGTGTCTCTCAAGAGTTTGTCATCTCGAGCAAAGCACTTTTAGCATCTAGAATTTATCAACTACGTCCCCATTGATAGTACGGTGGTCCTATACTCAATTTCAAACGGAAAATTAAATTTGAATCCACCAATTGAGTCCTCCACCATATGAATGAGCGTTGGGGTCCTTCCTTTAGCATTTTCTCCTTTTTATTTCATTTTATTCCTGCACAACTCATGCAAAGCATCATATCCAAATTTCTATTGCCATTAATCACCAAAATTGATTAAATGCCTAGATGCACTTTCAGGGAGCATCAACATCCTCCAACAGAAAATGTTCTAAATGAAGAGGCCCCTCGAAGGTCTCAAAGAGAAAGAAGGTCAGTCATTCCCGATGATTATGTAGTGTATAACACAGAAGAATTTCGAATGGAGGATGATCCTATTTCATTCGAACAAGCCATGAGAATCGATAATTCATCCAAGTGGCTTGGGGCCATGGAAGATGAAATGAGATCAATGAGTACCAACCATGTTTGGGACCTAGAGGAAATTCCTAAAGGAGCCAAAACAGTAGGCTGCGAATGGGTCTACAAGACGAAACGTGACTCCAAAGGGAATGTAGAAAGATTCAAAGCGCGTCTTGTGGCAAAAGGTTTTACAAAAAAGGAAGGAATAGATTACAATGAGACCTTTTCTCCGGTCTCTTGTAAAGATTCTTTTAGAGTAGTAATGGCATTGGTGGCACATTTCGATCTTGAATTGCACCAAATGGACGTAAAGACGGCATTCCTTAACGGGGATCTGGAAGAAAAAGTTTACATGGCACAACCCAAGGGTTTTGTTGCATATGGGATGCTATCTAAAGAAATCCATCTATGGATTAAAGAAAGCTTCAAGGCAATGGTACTTGAAGTTTAACGAAACGATAAAGAGGTTTGGGTTTAATGAGAATGTTGAGGACAATTGCATCTATGCAAAGTTTATTTTCCTTATCCTCTATGTGGATGATATTCTACTGGAAAGTAGTGATATCACCTATTATTGGAAACGAAGAAGTTCTTGTCCTCAAACTTCGATATGAAAGACATTGGGGAAGCCTCATTCGTTTTGGGAATTGAGATTCTCTGAGATAGAAGAAATGGGGTATTGGGATTGTCACAACAGACATACCTAGAAAAGGTCTTAGAAAAGTATTGTATGCATGCGAGTAAGCCTACTCTTGCTCCAATAGTCAAGGGCGATAGATTTGGGGATTTTTGGAGTACCCAAAACAAGTACGAGAAGGAACAAATGAAAGCAGTTTCGTATGCTTCAGCTGTCGGAAGCATACAGTATGCACAAGTGTGCAGACGCCCTGATTTAGCTTTTGTCACTAATGTACTTGGCAGATATCAGAAAGATCAAGGACTAGAGCACTGGAAACTTGTAAAGAAAGCTTTACGCTATGTGAAAGGTACAAAAGGTCTCATGCTAACATATAGAAGAACTGATTCCCTAGAGATAAAAGGGTATACAGATTCAGATTTTGTGGGAGATGGAGATGACAGTAAGTCCACGACAGGTTACATCTTCGTCCTCGCAGGAGGAGCTATATCGTGGAAAAGCTCAAAGCAATCGGTAACAGCAACATCAACGATGTATGCTGAATTTATAGCATGTTACGAGGCCTCCTGTCAAGTGGAGTAGCTAAAGAAATTCATACCAGGATTGAAAGTGGTAGACAGTATTGAAAGACCACTAAAGATGTACTGGGATAAGCAGCCAGCAGTATTCTATGCTCACAATAATAAGAAAAGTACGGCTACCAAGTCGATAAAGATAAGGTTTTATTCTGTGAAACATAGAATCCAGGATCACACCATAAGTCTCGAGCACATAAGAACAGAAGAGATGCTCGTGGATCCGCTAACGAAAGGCCTACCACCCAACGTGTTCAAGGAACACGTAGCCGGCATGGGAATGAGGTATAGCCTGTGATCTCTAGATTATAAGGGCCTAAAAGATTAAAGAATCTATTTCTGAATAGAGGCGTGTATTGTAGCTATTGATTCTATCGACAATTGATCGTGACGATGAGATATGCTCTATACGCAATTCTAGGATGAAATAAGAAAATAGTAAAAGTAAAAGAAAAGCGAATGTGAGATCAAAGGGGAGATTTTTAGGTTGATCTCTCGGCCCACACGACCAAAGGCTGTGGGCCTTGATTCGCGCCCTGATCGAGGGCGCCCAACCCAACCCATGGTTGGTGGGCCCCTATCACCCTGCACTATAAAGAGAGGTGGGGGCCGCCGGCTCTACTCACGAGGTTGAACTCGAGTCGTCAGACCCACCAACATACAAATCCGATCTAGGGTTAGCGCAGCCAGTGACGGGAAGCTCTGCCACCGCCGCCACGACGTCAGCGCCGTCATCTACCGCCGTTCCAGGCCAAGGCCGTTGGCGACCAGAGGGCCGGCGGGATCTACGACCGCGACTGTCGACACCGGCACTGCGCGTCACTGCCTTGCGCAGACCATCACCGACCGAACCTGAGATGACTTCCTCTGCCGGAGGCGAAGGTATAACCTACGCGTTGTTCATCTTGTTCTTGTTATTGTCCGTCATGTTTTACTGTCAAGTTTTAAGTTGTCCCATCTAGATCTGTGACTAGTGATCCGTTCTGTCTAACAATAATTTCATCATATAGATTAACCAAGATAGCATCGGAGTCAGATGACACCCACGGGGTATATTGTCATCATTCCATTGATTGCATGTCATTTCTACTTTCTAGTTCAGAAATTGCTTCTTTCCGACAAACTCTTGCATGAGCCCTGTCTGAGCTTTCAATATGAAACCAACATTTTTTTTTGAGGGGAACTCTACACAAACTATGACATAGAGTTATCATTATAAATGTTATTTGACGGATCAAACAGCCACACACGCCGGCCTACAGAATCATACGGGGCGCTCCCCGCGAAGACGTGTGTGTCATGGTTAGATTCCCGCTTCTCATAGATGACCTGATTAAGCCATCTTTAAGCACCTCCTTTCCTTCCCAGATTGCAGCCACACGCGGGACAGTGGGGACTCCTATCTGCCTTCGGTTTACCAGTTAATCAACGTAGCTTAGGGCCCAACAAAACCCAACAACGAAGATATGGAGGAAAGAGTAGTCACCATCCCGAGTGGAAGGAAGGGAAGGAGTTCCCGCTCATTATAAACTTTTTCCGTATCCGTTCTGTTAGATCGGATGTCTAGCGCGAAAGTGTCCATTTCATTTTTTGATAATCACTAGTTAAATATGTACTAATAAGAGGCGCAATACTATAGTCAACATTTCAAAAACAATAGTTCAACATTCCGATTATACCATTCTAGAATTTTTCACATAAAAATTAAATTACCATGCTCAAAGTGTAAAACTAATGTAGTCAACATTTTCATATACAAGGTTCAACATTCTATCAAACTTAATTCAACAATTTGGATAAACTAGATCAACATTTTACGTGAAAATGTTGAAACAATATGTTCAAGGTGTTGAGATAGTTATTCAAAATGTTGAAATAACATATTAAAAATATTGATTCTAAAAGATACGTATATAAAATAAAAAATACGCATATTGGATCTTATTTTGTTACATCAATTCTAAATAACTTGGTAGTTCAAACGGATTTGAAAAAAAGATTAACGATTTAGAAGAAAATCATGTTTGAAAAGTGAAACTCAAATTAGATTCTCTCGTTCCGCTTCAACTGGGCTGCTGACGTCAGACACCTTCCGCTAGCTTTTCACCTGTGCCGTGAATCTACTTCGATCCGAACTATATTTAATCTCACCGTTGCACGAATGTCAAACACTGGAAGCTAGGATGGAGAAAAAAAATTTGGAAGCCCTATAGGTTTGCCGCGGGACAGTGACGTTTTATGTTCCAATTCACGACCAGGCCGAAAGGCCGTTATGGGAGGGCCCATAGAGAGAATCGTCTTATTCCAATTTGCAAAGCAGTGCCTAGATGGGTGAGGCCGGATTCAAGCATGGCTTCTCTGCTAGGCTTTGTTTCCTGGGCTACTCTGTTGTCCCCGCGATGCGATGAAATAAAAACAGAGCCTATACCTGACCATGTATGATCGGATTTCCTGTCAATTTTTCATGAAATCTTAACTCACTATTGTTCAGGTATTTGATATTCGCACTACAGTAAATAAATGACTAAGATGATAAGTGTGGGAAAGTGTAGGTGAAGTGAGAGGACTGCTACACATGGAAAATATTGAATCAAGCAATTCGAAATATTGAGCTAGAGAAGTAAGCCACAGCAGAGGTGGAGCTTCATGCAGACCAAGATGGGTAGCGCCCCCATGGCCATCCGCATTTCTCTAGACGTACATGATAAAGATGCTAATGTGTTTACACTACAAATATTAGTCTAGTTGACTGAATACTTAGCACCGGCCCCCTCTGACAATGAGCTCAAGCTCCGCCACTGCCACACAGGGTATTCCTTCTTTCGACAGGCGGAATGTAGGAGTTTGACTCCGAAATCGAGGACCATGCTGGTGCAAGATTCTGGGACTCTTGTGTATCTCAGCTTTCTTACATACAACAATAAATAAGCCATATATTACGAGCTACTCCCATGACTTAGTTGTTACTTGTGGAGAAATATATAACAAGCAAGACCCGTTCTTGGGCATAAGCAGACTTGGACCTGGTCGATCGTGATACAACTTTATTTCCACTTGCTACCGTTCCTCAATGATGTGCAGCAAATCCACAATAACATGAAAGCCATGAAAGTTTGTGTAAACAACTCCAACGAAAAAAAAAGCCCAACTCGTAGACTAAAAAATTGGGTGTGTGCGGTCATGCATAGAGAGACCGAACCCAGAGAATTGTTTTCTTTTTCTAAAAAAAGGACTCACATGGCGACTGACTTCACACAAGAGGCAAGATTAATTTTACAAGTGCAGTAGCTTATCTTCTCTAGGACTGAGTCACGTATATATAGTCGCAGATAATAAACACAAAGGGCAGCAGCCATCTCTGCGACGATCCCAAATTCCCAATGCTCAGCCAGAGCATGGATAACACGCTAGCTGCTTTCTCTGCTACTAGCCCATGACATGTTTACCGCTTTCAATGGCGTGTTCTGATACGAAGGTCAAGGATGCACGCATGCAGCAACATTTTCCTCCCATGGCCCTTCATCGACTACGTACTCATGTTTATCCAGCTGTTTCACATGAAGGAATATATTGGATATATATATTATTCCTCCTTTTGACGGCCACAGCATGAGTCACGAAGAGCTCCAACTCAGGCGTCAAAGATCAACGCAGAACATGTCAAAACGTCTACACATGCTGATGCAAGACCATCACGAAGACAGGAACTCTTCTTCCTGCATGCAGTGGCTGACAGCGGCACGGCGGCTGCTGCTGCCGCCTTTGAAGCAATCAATCACATATCGTTCTTAACCACGGCAAATTTCGCCGGTGAGCTAGGCTAGGACTAACTGCATACACAAGTTACAACAACGTTTCCACATCAATTGCTAGAAATACACAACGTATATGGTAGTCCAATTCCAATGTATCCAAATGTACATCCATACATGCTTTTAAAATATGTACCCGAATCCGTACTATATATATTATTTGGAACTTTATTTTCATCATTTTAAAAGGAAAAAAACAAGAGAAAGAAGAATGTGCCACTGCCAAGCAGCTACCTATTAGTCCGACAGTCAAGCAACACACCGGACATAACTAAGAGGCAATTCCCTATGAGAGCACAAACAACAAAATATATAAATTTTCTAACCAACATTTTATGTCCATTTCAACCCAACATTTCATTCCAACTTTTCTACTCAACATTTCATTAGTAAATGATCTCGTTCAACATTTTCTTGGCCACCACCTGATATTTCGTTGTTGAGGTATTACCATATTCCTTAATTACTGCTGATGGTGAGCTATATATATTTTTCACTGGAGAACGCTAAACTTGCCCATCCACACAGGAATTAAAAGCTTTCTCCATTTCGGAGGATGGCTGGACACACTTACACAGTGTGCACTACTCCGTATATGTTATTCAGCCTCCAGTTTTGTATCGATTAACTTATCTCGCATTCCCGCAAAAATAAAAAAAAAATTATCTCGTAGGTGCATTTTCATGTTAGTTTTTCTCAGTCAAACCTGTTACTGTACCTGGATGGTGACACGCGAACATCTTGGAACTACAATAGAAAAGGTCAGTGCCGAACCAGCAGTTCAAATTTAGTATTACACGAGTCTACTATTGGTGTGGAAAGTCAAAAGTGGTTGAGATAAGGATAACTTACCATATACTCCTAGCTTATTATGTCAATGGAAGTGCTGAAGTGCATTATTACCACACTGACTGGTTGATGTCCTCCATTTGTAATGTCTTCTGTCGGCCACAAAAGTCTCTTGTTGGATATTTTTTATGTTGATCTGGGATATATCTGTTGTGTACAAATGTACATACAGCCTTTCCTTTCATTGGATCCATAGAGATCTCATTTCCCAAACAGAAAAGGAAGCTCTACTAAGAGGGCAGGTACATTGCTACACGTCAGCGGTCTTATAGTTCATCTCATGCAGTGTCACGTAGGATTTTTGCTGATGTGGAGGAGAGAGAGCGAGGTGAGAGAAAGAGATCGTTGCTTCAGGAAACAACCGCCTCACGAGCTAAATTTTAGGACTATGAGACAACTCCTCCACCATTGTATGAGTTTTATTGCCATGCAACCAATAATATTTCTTTATTTTTCCATAAATTAAGAGATATTATATTACTACGAGACAGCCAAAACAACAACTCATTATATAAGTTTTCTGATAAGTCGTCTCAAGATTATGTGTCGCTGCATGAGACCGCCTATTAGACGACACCAATGTACCTGTCCTGCTACACGTAAGCGGTCTTATGCGTCGTCTCATGCAGAGATCTGTAGGATTTTTGCTGACATGGAGGAGAGAGAGCAATGTGAGAGAATAAGGTCATTGATTCGCGAAACAACTGCCTCATGAGCTAAAATTTAGCACTATGAGACAACTCTCCCACCATTGTACGAGTTTTATTGCCATGCAACCAATAATATTTCTTTATTTTCGCCACAAATTAAGGGATTTGTATTACTATGAGCCAACTAAAATAACAACCTATTGTATAGGTTGTCTGATAAGTTATATCAAGGTTATGTGTCACTGCATAAGACCGCCTATTAGACGACACCAATGTACTTGCCCTAAAAGCCAATAAATTCCTAGAAAGTATGGTAACAAAAAAAATTGTCACTATATTTTTTTCCTTTCTCTGGTTCTTGCAAGTGCAAGCCCTGAGGAACTCCTAACAAATTGGTGTCCTAAGCTTCCTCCAAAAAAAAAAGTGACCTAAGCTAAGTCGTAGTGGAGGCTCGTGTGCCTGAGAAACTAGCTAGGTTATGAAATATGCTTCATATAGCTAATCAGAACGGTTTAGATATAAGCTTGGGACAAAAATAAGTACATCCCCCCTCTAATCTATAACACAAGACATCCTAGAAAATTTAGTATATATAGACTAGCAAACATGCCCGTGCGTTGCTATGAATAGAGAAAACACACCAAAAAATAGTAATAGCCCAGGACCCCAATCGATCTAGGCCATTATATCTCTTGACGTTCCTTCAACGGTGTGTTTTCTTCTTAAAAGGCCATAACACCTGCACACGACCATATCTAGCCCAAACTATATTGTTTTTCTCATATATGTTTTGAACGCGTGATCCAATACAAACTTTTGGAAAATCATGGTTCACTTATTAGGAATTTCATTTGTCCACCTTAAAAAATTTGACACAGGTTATGCAAAACATTTTAGTTGGCTCCTATGTGCAAGTATACATACCATGTCAAACAAAAGTAGGAAAACAAACAAGTTATAAAATGACTCATCAATTAGGCTATCTAAATATTTGATTCATGTATGGACACCCTTTCTGTTTTAAATTATAATTTATTCTAGATTTTCTAGATACATAATTTTTACTACGTAGCATATATCTACATGCACAACAAAAATCATATACCTAGATAAGTCTAAACGAATTGTAATATGGAACGAAGAAAGTAGTTATTAGTTATGAATTTGGTCTATATATATCATCAGTTCTTTGTATATATCGTTTACACATTAGTAGTTCATATACTAAATAAATGAAAAGGGTTTAAACAGAGAACAGATGAAAAGACGAGGCCATCCGGAGTATCTGTGACGGGAGCAAACCTTCTTGGGTCCGCACGAGCTGTTAAAAAAAATCTCAGGTCCCACAGCCCAAATGACAAATCTCTAGCATACCCCGTTTCTGTGTAAACAAAAAATTATAAAAGAAAGCCACTACCTTCTTCCTCGTCGCGTTCGTCGTCAAATGCCTTCCCCCCGGACAGCATCCACTCTCCTTCACTGCCTTCAATCCTCATGTTCAGTTCCGGTGGCCAGTATCTCGGCTCCGCCTGGCCAGACCTTAATTTCACCTATCACCACTAGTCAACATATATAGCACGGAGTTTCTCATCGCAGTCCTGCTAGATCTACAGGTGTGAGCTGATTGCGGCCGGGCTTATTATCCGGCACTACGGATGGGGAGCTTGCGGACACCACCGGACCGGCCCTTCCGCCGGAGTAATGCTTGAGGATGGTGCTCGCTATCGCTCAGCGGTAGCGCAGCAGATGACTGCGTCCCTGGTGCTTGTGGTCGTCTGCGACCGTCCCAAAATCTTCAATTGCGACTACAACTGCGACTCCAATGCCTTGCCTGCTCGTGCTCCTCCTTCCATGCCCCTAATTCGCCTCACCATTGCAATCAGATTTTGCCACCACAAAGCACCTTCATGCCCTTTCCGCGCTGCAGCTTTGGGGTGGAGGACACTGGTGAAGGAGAAGGGAACGTGAACGGTAAGGAATCTTAGCGCAGATGAGAACGAATCAAATTTGCTTCCAAGATTCTAAGAAGGAATCAACCCACGGGGGATGTCACGATGACGTAAGCGAAGGAGGTGCTGATATCAGCGACGTACCAAACCTTACCCACTTTATTATTAGGAAGAGATTAGTAGGACAAGAAAAGGAGTTGTGTTGCTTAGTTACTTTAATAATGAGCCCACCTCAACTCAAGTCACTGCCAAAAAGAAGTTTCTTGTGTTCAGGACACCATCACAAAAAAAGAGTCCTTAAAAAAAGATTATTTGTCCTTTAGACAACATAATAAAAATTTAGTGTGCCAACCTATTTATATATATTGAAGTTGCACATATTTTAAATCATGGCTGCACTTAGTTTCTGTAATTTTCCAGTCATATTCATGAAAATAAAATGTCGGATGTTGAAGTCCTTCATCAAAACACCAAATTTTTCGCTGCTACCAAGTTAGATCTGATGTTATAACGTGCTAAATTAATATTTTTCTGAGCTTTCTTCTCGATTGAGTTATTCATATTTCCTATAAAAAATCTCTTGTATTATGTGAAGGATCGAAATGGCGACCAGAGAGGGGGGGAGTGAATGAGAGCCGATAAGAATTTCTTCTCGAAACTCGGCCTATATCCCAAAACCACTACACACAAGTTCCTCACAAGCTTGTCAAGGTAGCGTAGTCACAACGGACCTACCAACCCTAGGAACAAGATCGAACTAGATAGAAAGCGAAAGCACAACTTAAGAAGCAAAACCAACTGCTATCTGCCTGAGCCCCGACGGACTGTCCGCACAGAGTTCACGGACGGTCCGGGGACCTGGCGGACTGTCCGACTGAGAAGGGGCGGACCATCCGTAAAATCAACTTGAATCTCCAGAAGGTTGGATCCTCTATGGACTGTCTTGCGGACCATCCGCCAGTGTCGCGGACCGTCCGAAAAAGTCACATGGACTGTCCGAGAAAAGACTTAGCCAAAACGAGAAAAACTCAGAAGGGCAACCAAATCACGAACCGTCCGCCAATCACATGCGGACTGTCCGGGAACCTTGCGGACCGTCCGCCATACCAAGTTGGACCGTCCGAGAAGCCCGACGGACGAACGGGAAGCACAGCTACAGTAACGCGCGGGTCAACTCCCCCAAATCCAACACCGGATCTCCCAAACGGCTGGAGCTCTTGAAGCGAAACTTTGGGGAGATGAGAAGCAACCCAAGAGGAAGCTATGCCCCAAAAATCTCGGCCTCTAACTCCCTACAACACAAGGAACCGCGGATCTAACGGAAGAACACCCTCACCACGAGTTCATCACAAAAACTTCAAATCCGGACCAAATCTCGGCGTTTGAGGGGTCAAGATCATCCACAAAGAGGCACAAGGCACTCACCCATGATCCCCACAAAGAAATCCGAAGGGAAACGGCCTAGAAACGAAGAATCGAACCAAGAACGAAAATAGCACAAAATGAACTCGGAAAGGAAGACAAGCAAATCATTTCTAGAACGATTCTTCCATACAACCAGAGGTCCCGATCTGTACAACGGTGGCTAACCTACACCCTTCATCCACCCGCTAAGATTAATCGATCTGCACTTGGCTAGCCTACCAGAATAGAGAGAAAATGAACTAGGGTTTCAAATAGATGACTTGCCATCCCCTCCACCTGCAATTTATATTGAGTCATCTGGTGGGGGGAAAGACCACACTACCCCTACACTCTAAGCCTAAGATACATACCCCTCAGGGGCAATCTTGGAACTCTGAGATATTTCCTTCGGCTGGGCACGTCGTCCATCCGGCCTTGCTTCCCTCCGATGCAAGCTCCAGGATCCCGCCGTGTGTCCACCGCTTCGAAGCTTCCCGAACATGTCCGGATCACCGTCTCCGTCATGTTGGGCCTTCGGGCTCGGTTTTGAGGCCCAAACCAAGAAACCCACCTCAGATGGTTTTGTGGCCCAACCATCAAACCCCGCGTACAAGCTTCGGTTGTTAGCCGCTACCTTGCACCGGCTCATTTCATGACGTTGTCTTGCTCTTCTTGCACCATGCCGACCGCACTTGGTTCCGTCTGGCCACCGGGTCCCTCGAACCAAGCCTACTTGTCTCTCCACTCCACAGAGGCCACTCTGGCTAAGACCTTTCGCGCTTGTTCTTCACCTGCACCAACGCAAATCAAGTCGCATCGAACACCTGCAATACTAGGCCAAGAGTCAGTCCAACACCACGTTGTCAATCACTCATCACACTGGGAAACGACCATCCACCGGTCCTCGGACACACCTGGTCCTTAATCTCCCCCTTGATGAGTGCATTGACAACACACCTCACAATTTTGGATAGGAAAAAGAAAACAGAAAAGAAAAAGAAAAGAAGACTCAAAGCAAAGAGCAAGCCGAAAAACCAAGTCACTTGAAAGAGAAAGTCTCGGTCCCCTAAGACAAGGGCAATGACTCAACACAACCGAGACCAACAAGCTCCAAATGCCGACCCCTCAAGAAGAGGCAGAAAGAGCTCAACACCATCGGCATAAAGAGCAAAGTAAATCAGGAACACAAGAAGCTCCCCCTGCACACAAGCGGACTCCCCCTGAGCATAGAAGCTCCCCCTGCACACAAGCAGACTCCCCCTGAACATAGAAGCTCATGCAGACTCAAGTTCTCCCCCTGAACTGAGTATCCCTCTAGTGCAAAGCCATGCACACAAATTCTCCCCTGTTTACCACACAAGTTCTCCCCCTTGTCGCCAATGCATGAATCAAGGCTAATATGCAGACAATTCAACTTAGAGCTTCTTAAATATACAATGAGCACTATAAAATGCTACACAAGTGCAAAATGAGCAAGCAAGGTAGTCCAAGGTTCTGTACAAGCATTGCCAACAAGATTTCATGATTGTATAAGCATATGGCCAATTAGTGTCCAAGTTCAACAAGTTTTTCAAGAATTTATCACCTCATGAGCAAACTGATAACTTCAAGCCAAAATGAACTTAATCATGCAAAGATCATGCCAGGTCACCAATTCTAGTTAAAAGATCATTGCAAACACCCAAAGTCTATCTCATGTCCTGCCAAAGCCACCGAGCCATGTGTCTACTTCTAAACAGAGACTTCTCTTGGTAGACATCATGCAACGGTTTAGCACCCAAAATTATACACATAAAAGCATATTTGACATGTTTAGCACATTTTTGTTTTTCAACCACAAGCACTTCATTTTTCAGATTTTGAATTATGGTACATGAAGTGCCTTTGCGGCAAAAAGAAGCCCATGCTTCTCCACAAGATAAACAGTAGGCTAAACATTTGCAATGATAAAATGATCTTTGACCCATTTAGCAAGAAAAATATATCCTATCACAATCTAAGCATGAGAGAGCATTTAGGCTTGAACTAAGCATGGAAAGCATTTGCTCATGAGTGAGATCAAGTTTAACATTTCAAAATCATTTGCAAGCTCATTATGAATATACAGTGAATCAATCACAAGCATAGCAAATCATCACCTAAGAACTACACACATGTTCACCAGCTCAAGTGTAGCAGATTATAGCATTCAATCCATATGGGAGAAGCTCATCCTAAAATGCATATAAAAAAATGTACACATGCAAGATCTATGAAACAAATGCAAATGCAAACTGTACATAGTACACATATGCTACAAGGAGACCCAGAAACCAACTCAAAAAGGACAACAAACTCCAAGCTCTCCTCGCAAGCGAGCAAAGGTAGCTTGATCAAGAGGTTTTGTAAAGATGTCAGCTAACTGGTTCTGGGTGGAGACATGGGATAGTTCAATGTGACCTTTCTCAACGTGATCTCTCAGAAAGTGGTACCTCACTTCAATGTGTTTGGTCTTGGAATGTAGCACAGGGTTCTTAGCTACACTAATGGCACTAGTGCTATCACAAAGAAGTGGAACTCTAGAGAAGCTTAGACCAAAGTCACTCAAGGTGTATGTGATCCATAGGAGCTGGGAGCAGCAGCTGGCAGCAGCAACATATTCGGCTTCAGTGGTGGACTGTGCAACACTAGACTGCTTGCAAGAAGACCAAGAGACCAGAGAAGAACCAAGAAATTGACACTGACCTGAGGTAGACTTGCGGTCCAACCGACACCCAGCGAAATCAGCATCGGAGAACCCGTGAAGGCTGAGTGTCGAGGAGGCAGAATACCAAAGACCTAAATCAGGAGTGTATTTTAGGTACCTGAAGATTCTCTTGACAGCCTGCCGATGCGAAGTTCTCGGTGAAGCTTGAAAACGAGCGCACAGACACACGCTGAATTGTATGTCTGGCCTCGTCGCCGTCAAGTAGAGGAGGGAGCCGATCATGCTCCGGTACTCCTTCTGGTCCACTGGATCTCCATCTTCATCAGCAACCAACGCCGCAGTTGTACCCATCAGTGTCGACATCGGCTTGGAGTCACTCATGTCGAACTTCTTCAGCATGTCCTTCGTGTACTTTGCTTGGTGCACGAACGTCCCATCCTTGACTTGCTTGATTTGCAGCCCGAGGAAGAACTGCAGCTCTCCCATCATTGACATCTCGAATTCCCTGCTCATGTCTTGAGAAAATTTCTCCACAAGTGCATTAGACGAGTCACCAAAGATAATGTCATCCACGTATATCTGGACAATCAGGATGTCGCTACCAGCACGAAGCAAGAATAGGGTTTTGTCTACTGTCCCCATCACAAACACCTTACTTAACAAGAACCCTCGTAGTCTCCCATATCATGCTCTAGGTGCTTGCTTTAGACCATATAACGCTCGGTGAAGTTTGTACACTCGGTGTGGATACTTCTCACTCTCAAAACCCGGTGGCTGCCTCACAAACACTTCTTCTTCTATTACCCCATTCAAAAAGGCACTCTTCACATCCATTTGGTGCAATTTGAATCCTTTAGCAATAGCAAATGCTAGAAGAATCCGAATTGCTTCCAAACGGGCTACAGGAGCAAATGTCTCCTCATAGTCTATTCCTTCTTTCTGTGAAAACCCCTGGGCAACCAACCTAGCCTTGTTTCTCACAACCTCACCACTCTCACCCTATTTGTTCTTCCAGACCCATTTGGTTCCTATAGGATGACAGTTTGGTGGAGGCTCAACTAGTTCTCACACCTCGTTTCTCTCAAAGTTTTCAAGCTCTTCGTGGATAGCATTAACCCAGTTTGCATCAGATAAAGCGTGTCTAATATCACTGGGCTCGAAAGAAGCAACAAATGCAGAATGAGAAAATTGAGAGTTGTTTCTTGACCTTGACCTTGTAGAGCACTCGTCGAAGTTTCCTATGATGCTTGAGGGTGGATGCCTAGCTTGAATGTGTCTTGGTGCCTCACGCCTAGACATCTCCTCCCCCTCAGCAACTGCTTCCACTCGACCTCCAGGTACTTGTGTTGATGTGGTAGTGGGGGATGGACCATCGTCAACCGTAGTCGTCGTAGTGGAGGTAGTGGGTACACGTGTCGTTGGAGGCACACCATCTCCATCGTCATCTTCACCATCATCCGCTTGCTCGTCCTCGAAGATTGTTTGTCCCATCTCTTCATCACCTACACACTCAAAGACAGTCGAGCTACACGGAATCGTCTTGTCGAATGTAACTTTGCAAGTCTCCATGATTTGGTTAGAGTTAAGGTTGAGCACACAATATGATCTAGAGTGATTAGCATAGCCAAGAAAAATGCCATCATGAGAACGAGACTCGACTTTGTCTAGATTTTCTTTCTTAAGAATGAAGCACTTGCAGCTGAAGACTCGAAAATGACTCACCTTGGGGGGTCTCCCATGAAAGATCTCGTAGCAAGTCTTCTTCTTGAACGCACGAAGGAAAATCCGATTTGAGACATAGCATGCGGTGCTCACCGCCTCAGCCCAATATCTCCTAGGAGTCCTATGCTCATCAAGCATCGTCCTAGCCATCTCACAAAGAGTCCGATTTTTCCTCTCCACAACACCATTCTGACAAGCAACATAAGGCGAAGAAAACTGATGTTCAAGACCTTGATCACGGCAAAAGGCTTCAAAACGAGCATTCATGAATTCCGTGCCATTGTCACTGCGGATAGCTCGCATGGCATTACCATTACATTCGTTTTTCAACCTCAAGATCAAGTCTCGAAAGAACCCAAGAACGTCATCCTTAGATGCCAAGAAAAACACCCAAGCATAGCGAGAATAGTCATCCACTATCACAAGGACATACCACTTCCCACCGACTGAGCGAACGCGAGCTGGACCAACCAAGTCCATATGGAGAAGTTCCCCGGGACGCTCAATCATCACCTTAGTCAAAGGTGGATGAGAAGTGGCGACAATTATCCCATGCCTACATGGAGCACACACCAAATCCTTCTCATACCGAAGCTTGGGCAATCCTCGGATAAGGTCAAGACTGCTCAAACGAGAAAGCAAGTCAAAGCTCAAATGACCCAACCTCCTATGCCACTTCCAAAGCTCGGAAGAGTAACCAGCCACTAGACAGCGAGAGGGACTGAAAAACCTCGAGAAATCAGCATGGAAAACTTGACCCACGGGAATGATCATGCACACAAGGTCACCTCGAGAATCAAGAATCCGAGAAGAACCACTCACAAACCGAACCTCAAAACCCTCGTCAAGCAACTGAGAGACGGAGAGCAAATTAAAACCAAGCGACTTGACGAGAGCAACACGCTTCAACGCAAACTTCTCACTTACCTGAATATCATCCTCTGAAAGCACTCTTTCCTTTCCGTTATCCCCAAAAGTGATGTACTGCCTTGTCTCCACTGGGGTGAGGCTTGAGAACCACCTACGATCTCTGGTCATGTGACGCGAACAACCGGAGTCGATCAACCATGACCTCCTCAAGCCTCCCACTACCTGCCAAATCAGAAGCGAGTGCGGAAGTGAGCAAACGACTCAGCACTGGGGTTAGCACAAAACGAGTCAAACCAGTGCCGAGCCATCTGCTCAAAAGAGGGGTTAGTAACATCTACTCTACCACCATCAGCAAAAGGTGGGAACCTATCACGCCTCACAAACGGAGCTCTATCACGTCTAATCGGAGGAGCACCACGCGAGGGAAAGCGTGGCCTGAACTCCCTCTGAACACAAAAGCTATGGTCGTTCCTCCCAAACTCGTACTGACCACGAGGAGGGGGACGCCTAGCAAACTCACCACATCCAAACCCAAAGCGCCTATCACCACCTCTCTGAAGGCCACCTGCAACACCATGAGCACCTCCTCTAGGCATCGAGTGCACAAACCCTTCACCCCTAGGCATAGGTGCACGAGGCTCAGGCACGCTATGAGAAGAGCGGTACCTGTCCCGGTTACCCATCTCTCTTTCTCTCCTCACTTCTCTCTTCCTTCTGAAGCAGAACTCCTCTTGGTGTCCATCCCTACCACAAAACCCACAGTGGTAGCGGACTGGCTTTAGCTTTGGAGCTTCTTTTGGTGGAGGCTTCTCACTTGGCTTGAGACCACTCGATTCTCCCACAAAGTTCACTCTCTTTTGGAAGTTGTTGGTTTGAGGAGGGAACACTGGAGGACCAGTAGTAGTGTCAAGTTTGTTCTTCAAGTGGTTGGGTTTGGGATCAAAGGTGTTCTTGGCTGGGGTAGTTTGTTGTGGAATTGGCACACTCTCACACCCCACATCCTCACTCTCACACACCTTCTCCGATCCAAGCCCTCGACTGTCAGCTCGCCTGAACTAAGCTATCATCATACCAAGCTAGGGCTCATGACCAAACAGCCAACCCAAACACTTACGCAACTCATCATTCTCATCCCGCAGTCGGTTAGTTGCATGCTCAAGTTCAAGAATCTTCAAAGCATTCACATCACAACTAGAAGAAACATGAGTAGCAAAAGATTTCAAGGAACTTTCAAGGCACTTGATCCTAGCATGAGATTCATCCAATTTAGCATGCAAAACAGGACAAGAGGTGCAAGCTCCTAGCAAAGCAGATCTAGATTTCAACTCATCGAGTTCAACTTGGAGCATATCAAGTTCTTCCAGTTTAGTCATGTGTTTCTTCTTATATTCAACCAATTCATTCATCACATGTTCACAATTTACGCATTCAGACTCATCAGGAACAACAGAGACAACTTTCAAAGCATCAATCTCAACTTGAGAAGCAGCAAGAAGAGACTCAAGTTTAGCCACTTTCTCCTCAGACACACCAAGCAAATACCTAAACTCCCTCTTCTCCTTGTTGGTCTTTCTAAGCACATCATCACGGTTGTCAAGCAAAGCATTCAACCTATCAACCTCCTCTAGCAAGAAGTTTGGATCACGATTTACCTCATCTTCGGAGTCTGAGTCCGAGCCTTCTCCTTCACTCTTCTTGCCGTCAGTGCTGTGTTCCGTGGTACAGAAGCCACCAGAAGCTGCACACGCCAACCCGTTGAAGTTCTTGCTTGAGTGCCTCCGGCGTCGACCTTGGTCCTTATCCTCGCTGCTTGAGCTCGATGAGGTGTAGCTGGAACTCGTGTCGACGTCGCTCGCACCGGTAACCATGGCTCGAGGCTTGTACTTGTGCTTGTGGCCACCGTGCTTCTTCTTCTTATACTATTCCTTGCTCTTGTGCTTGCCCTTGTAGTCATTCCTTGATCGGCTCTTCTGGTCATGCCTTGATCGGTGCTTGTAGTCGTTCCTGGGCTCGCTTGCTTCCGGGAATTCGGCGATGAAGTGCCCCATCTTGCCGCATCTGTAGCATGTACTCCCAACACGCCTGCTACTCTTGCGGTTCTCGTGCAAGCGCCCGAACCTCTTGGTCAGCAACGCGAGATCGTCCTCGCTCAGCACCTCAAAGTCCTCATCTGGCAAAGAGACAAGCATAGACAAAGCAAACTGTCGAGAGGAGTTAGCAAGCGACCTAGAACTAGAACCACTCATGAGG
Organism: Echinochloa phyllopogon; assembly: GCA_033239725.1. Taxonomy (NCBI): domain Eukaryota; kingdom Viridiplantae; phylum Streptophyta; class Magnoliopsida; order Poales; family Poaceae; genus Echinochloa; species Echinochloa phyllopogon. The sequence goes on from BTCW01000016.1 coordinate 21,804,174, forward strand.
GCCAGACTATGGGGATCAGTCGGGTTCTCAAGCTTGGCTCTAGCCATCCTATCAATCTCTGAGGACTTAAGCTTTGAAAACAACCCATTGACTGTGAGCGTCTCATAGCTATCCGACTCCATAATGGCCTCAACCTTCGCACCCCACACAGATCTATCCAAACAGTGCAAGAGCTTCAAAGCTCTATCATGATCTGAGTAAGGGAGGACGGCGATATTGCCTTGCATGTTGTTCACTATCACGGTAAACCTTTGAAACATGGCATCAATTGACTCACCAGGCAAATGAGTGAAATTCTCATACTCCCTCCGGTAAGTCGAAAAGAGCCTAGCCTTAACAGCACCATCACCACTATGAGCAACCTCCAACTTCTGCCAAATCTTACAAGCAAGTTGCTCTTCGATGACACGATTGAACTCATGCTCGTCGAGCGCTTTGAACACGTAATCACCTGCCTTTGCATTTGCCTCAAACTTATCCTTATCAACTTGAGTTGCTCTTGCAGCAGGGATGGTATAGGTATTATCAAGAGTGATATCCCAAATCAATTGTCCCTTGCCGTGGAGAAAAGCACCCATCCGAACCGACCACATTCGGTAATTCTTCCCATCGAAGAAAGGAGGACTTGAACCCTTTCCTGAGCACGCCATCTTTGGATCTTAAGATTGGTTAGAATCACAAAGATCCGTAACCGGCTCTGATACCAATTGAAGGATCGAAATGGCGACCAGAGAGGGGGGGAGTGAATGGGAGCCGATAACAATTTTTTCTCGAAACTCGGCCTATATCCCAAAACCGCTATCCACAAGTTCCTCACAAGCTTGTCATGGTAGCGTAGTCACAACAGACCTACCAACCCTAGGAACAAGCTCGAACTAGATAGAAAGCGGAAGCACAACATAAGAAGCAAAACCAACTGCTATCTGCCTGAGCCCCGACGGACTGTCCGCACAGAGTTCGCGGACGGTCCGGGGACCTGGCGGACCGTCCGACCGAGAAGAGGCGGACCGTCCGTAAAATCAACTTGAATCTCCAGAAGGTTGGATCCTCTATGGACCGTCTTGCGGACCGTCTGCCAGTGTCGCGGACCGTCTGAAAAAGTCACACGGACTGTCCAAGAAAAGACTTAGCCAAAACGAGAAAAACTCAGAAGGGCAGCCAAATCACGGACCGTCCGCCAATCACATGCGGACTGTCCGGGAACCCTGCGGACAGTCCACCATACCAAGTCGGACCGTTCGAGAAGCCCGATGGACGAACAGGAAGAACAGCTACAGTAACACGCGGGTCAACTCCCCCAAATCCAACACCGGATCTCCCAAACGGCTGGAGCTCATGAAGCGAAACTTTGGGGAGATGAGAAGCAACCCAAGAGGAAGCTATGCCCCAAAAATCTCGGCCTCTAACTCCCTACAACACAAGGAATCGCGGATCTAACGGAAGAACACCCTCACCACGAGTTCATCACAAAAACTTCAAATCCGGACCAAATCTCGGCGTTTGAGGGGTCAAGATCATCCACAAAGAGGCACAAGGCACTCACCCATAATCCCCGCAAAGAAATCCGAGAGGAAACGGCCTAGAAATGAATAATCGAACCAATAACGAAAATAGCACAAAATGAACTCGCAAAGGAAGACAAGCAAATGATTTCTAGAACGATTCTTCCATACAACCAGAGGTCACGATCTGTACAACGGTGGCTAACCTCCACCCTTCATCCACCCGCTAAGATTAATCGATTTGCACTTGGCTAGCCTACCAGAATAGAAAGAAAATGAACTAGGGTCAGATGACTTGTCATCCCCTCCACCTCCTATTTATATTGAGTCATCTGGTGGGGGAAAAGACCACACTACCCCTATACTCTAAGGCTAAGATACATACCCCTCAGGGGCAATCTTGGAACTCTGAGATATTTCCTCCGGCTGGGCACGCCGTCCATCTGGCCTTGCTTCCCTCCGATGCAAGCTCCAGGATCCCGCCGCGTGTCCACCGCTACGAAGCTTCCTGAACATGTCCGGATCACCGTCTCCGTCATGTTGCGCCTTTGGGCTCGGTTTTGAGTCCCAAACCGAGAAACCCACCTCCGATGGTTTTGTGGCCCAACCATCAAACCCCGCGTACAAGCTTCGGTTGTTAGACGCTACCTTGCACTGGCTCATTTCACGACGTCGTCTTGCTCTTCTTGCACCATGCCGACCGCACTTGGTTCCGTCTGGCCACCGGGTCCCTCGAACCAAACCTACTTGTCTCTCCACTCCTCGGAGGCCACTCTGGCTAAGACCTTTCGCGCTTGTTCTTCACCTGCACCAACGCAAACCAAGTCGCATCGAACACCTGCAATACTAGGCCAAGAGTCAGTCCAACACCACGTTGTCAATCACTCATGACACTGGGAAGCGACCATCCACCGGTCCTCGGACACACCTGGTCCTCATTATGTGGGACCGATCTAACTTCAAACGAACTTAATGAGCAAGCCTAACAAGCCGGGCCGTAGTTGACTTCCATTTAGAATCACATAATTTTGATTTCAAAAGAAAAATAAGTGTAATCAAAGTATTTTTATAACAATCTATACCGAGCTAGTTTAACGCATTTTTTCCTCACATATAGTGTCAAAATTCAGAAGTTGGCGGGGCTGGCTCCCAAAACCATGGAAGTGTGCTATAGATATTCCCTGCTTCATAAGAAAACATTAATACTCGTTTAACTTTTTTTACCACAAGTTTGAACGCTCATCTTATTCAAAAAATTTATAAAAATATAGTCAAATTTAAGGTATGTTTGAAGATTATTTATTAATAAAGCAAGGCACCATAAAAATATGATAATTTACACAAAATTTTAAATAAAATGAGTGGTCAAATTTAGAGTCAAAAAATTCAAACGACCTATATTTTGAAACCGAGAGAGTATTTTGCACCAATCTTATCAATTTACGCATGGATGGGTACATAAGCCTAGTCAGTAAAGCGTTTTTGGCAGATACAAAATGCTACAAACCTTGGAGTTTTGAACCCTTCCGTTTTTGCGCCCTACTTAGGCTGTGTTTAGATCCGAGGGAAAGTTTAGTCCCTCAAATAAGTGACAATTAGTAGCATTAGACATAAACTAATGATAAAACTAATTGCATAAGTCATATCTACTCCGCGAGACGAACCTAACAAGCCTAATTAACCTATAATTAGTATATAATTATCAAATCATTACTGTAGCATTATATTGTCTAATCATGGACTAATTAGGCTTAAAAGATTTGTATCGTAAATTAGTCCTGGCTTATGTAATGCATTTTGTAATTAATCTATATTTAATACTTCTAATTAACATTCTTCTATTCGATGTGACGAGACTAAAAGGAATCAAACACCTCTTAACGTTTGGTCCCCTTTTCCCATCATAGTTTTTCCTTTTCGGAATGTAGATGAATCATGTCATAATTTCTATAATATTTTACCTCTGATATGATTGACATGAAACTTATGAAGGAGCATCCCCATTTCTTGGATATAAATCCAGAAAGCTTCTCCTCTCTCGACCAGAGCCTCGGCCATGACGGGAACCGCAGCCCACGCCGGCATGCCGTCCTCCGACGTCGAGACCGGCGGCGGCATCATCAACGGCAAGCCCGCAGCCGCCACCGCTATCGACGCCGGCGCGGCGTTCGTGCTGGAGTCCAAGGGGACGTGGTGGCACGCGGGGTTCCACATGACGACGGCGACGGTGGGCCCCGCGCTGCTGACGCTGCCGTACGCGCTCCGGGGCCTCGGGTGGTGGCTCGGCGTGGCGGCGCTCTCGGCGGTCGCCGCCGTCACCTTCTACTGCTACCTCCTCGTCTCCAGGGTGCTCGACCGCTGCGAGGCCGCCGGCCGCCGCCACATCCGCTTCCGAGAGCTCGCCGCCGACGTCCTCGGTATGTACTTTGTATTTATTTACCATGCAAGCATAGATATCAATTGATCAAGTAATGCTTGACAGTATGTATGATTGATCCTTGGGTTTTAATTTGTTTAACTTTCTAGGATCTGAATGGGCGTCTTACTTGGTGCTGATCGTGCAAACTGCGATCAACGCCGGGGTTAGCATCGGGAGCATCTTGCTTGCTGCCGACTGCCTACAGGTATATATGAAAGAGCTCTCTTTTTACCTGGTTTCTCGATCATGTCTTTAATTTCAAAAGATGTGTGCTAAAATTTCAAAGCATGATGTTCTTCTGCCAAAAATATGCAGATAATATACCTGCACGTGACACCACACGGCCACCTGAAGCTGTACCATTTCATCATCGTCGTCGCGGTGGTGCTGGCGCTCCTGTCGCAGATGCCATCGTTGCACTCGCTGCGGTACATCAACTTGGGCTCGCTGATCGTCAGCGTCGGCTACACCATGCTTGTATCTGCTGCCTGCATTTGTGCAGGTACGTACGTGCGTTGTCAGAATCAGATATGGTTCGTTCCTGATAATCTTCTATCATTAGCAATTCTACGTTTTAGTTGCAGTAGTACGTGATGCCATTCGATCTGATCGATATATGTACAGGCTTGTCGAGTAATGCTCCACGGAAGGACTACTCGTTGAGCCCATCCAACTCCGCGAGGACCTTCAACGCGTTCCTCTCCATCTCCATCCTCGCCTCCGTTTTCGGCAACAGCATTCTGCCCGAAATCCAGGTTCATGATAAATAAAATTGCTCCTCCAGTTGCAAATCTTCAGAAACCTGACGGTCTCTGAGCAAGTGAGCATGACCGCGCGCAGGCCACGCTGGCGCCGCCGGCGTCGGGGAAGATGGCCAAGGCGCTGGTGCTGTGCTACTCCGTGCTGTCCCTCACGTTCTACTTCCCGGCCATCACCGGCTACTGGGCGTTCGGCAACCAGGTGCGCTCCAACGTGCTCAAGAGCCTCATGCCGGACACGGGCCCATGGCTCGCACCACCATGGCTGCTCGTCCTCGCCGTCGTCCTCGTCCTCCTCCAGCTCATTGCCATCGCCCTTGTAGGCACAGATTTCCTGACAAGGTTCATCAACTGAGATCGATCTGAACGTGGAATAATTAACGCACGAATATCAAAATGCAGGTGTACTCGCAGGTGGCGTACGAGATGATTGAGGCCAGGTCGGCGGACGCGGTGCGGGGGCGGTTCTCGCGGCGGAACCTGGCGCCGCGGGCGGCGCTGCGGACGGCGTACGTGGCCGGGTGCGCGCTCGTGGCGGCGATGCTGCCCTTCTTCGGCGAGGTCATCGCCGTGGTGGGCGCCGTCGGGTACATCCCGCTCGACGTCGTGATCCCCGTCGTCATGTACAACATGACGCTGGCGGCGGCGGCGGGTCCGGGGGGCCGGCGATCGCCGGCGTACCTTGCAAACGCCGCCATCATGGTGGTCTTCGCCGGCCTCGGCGTGATCGGCGCCGTCGCGTCCGTGCGGAAGCTCGCGATCAACGCCGACCGGTTCAAGCTCTTCAGCAATGGGCTCTCTTAGGCCTTGTGCGGTGATGGGCCTAAACCACGGCCCATACAATGGGCTTATCTATATTATCAGGACAAATTATATAAGCTAGAATTAATGAAACCAAACATGTTCTCCAACTTAACCTCTGATTGTAGTGTGGAATTTCGAGCTATTGGGCTGAGCCCATGCAATGTCTCTTCACTCTATATACATGTACTCTACTCCTCTCAGACGAGGCGATCGATGAATCAATCGACCAAATTACCCGAAACCCTATTTTTTTTCTCTTCCTTCTTCCCCTGATTCTCTTCCGAGATGACGCAGCCGATCTCCTCCGCCACGCGTGACACCGGCAAAACCCCTCTAGTTACCGAAAGGATCGTAATATTTGATATCAGAGCCACTGATCGAACGGCAGTACGCGTGGAGTCCCTAAAATTTCCATAGGGGTTTGCTAGGATTCTGTAGAATTTGGGAATTTTTCTCCCAATTTTGTGGATTTTGTTCATCATGGTTGGCTAGACACCGTGTTCATTGAGATCATGTGGATTTGTTACCTTGTTGCACCTTCAGCCATGACCAAGGATCTCCCATCGTCGTCAACCATTTCCGCTGCTATCGACTTCGACTCGATGATAGAGACCTGCAGCATCGTATGCGGAGGTTGGAGGAGCTGTTCCCCGCCAAGTTTGTGGCATATGTAACACCTTCACTGATGCCCTCGGCCGCACTCAGTTCATGGGCGTCCTCCACCCCGCCCACTGCATCGGCATCCACCACGTACGCCGACCCCTCCACCAACCATCACTGCGCCGATGGCAACCTCCACCGCACCCGTTGTGCTGACCCAAACCACCGCCAACACATGGCTCCGTGCCACCAACAAGCCGCTACAAGAACGACCCGCAAGGTGTTCGACACCGGGTCATAGCAACGACGTACGTGCTCTCACGGACGTGACCGCTGCGTCGGCGCCTTCGTCAACCTCGTTGCTGGGGTTATCTGCTCCGCTCGCGGAGCTGGACGCGATAGCCACGGCACCAGCCACCTCACTGCCCGCTACGACTGCCATGCCAACACCCATGCTGGCACTAGCTGTTCCGGATACAGAGGGGGAGGTCCTCAATGACGCACCCATCAGCTGTTTGTCAGATGGTCGTAGCCGTGACATTGACAGGTACATCATTATGATTACTCCAGCTTATTTAGTTGGTATTGTTCTGTTGTGCCTTGACTCCGATGTACATGGTGCCCAACAGATGTTTGGGGAAATGACCAGCCATGTGTACTGTTGCTATGTCCCCCATTCACCGGTACTCTGGAGGTTTTGTGGAAAAGGCAATCATGGCCTCCACCTATGCCATTTCAGTTCATGGGTAACAGTTCTCTACTAGTCTGTTCTACTGATCATTGTGTGTTTGATCGTGGAAAGAACAAAATTGGTGAATTGACAATTACAGTCATCATGACAATTATGCACTTCGGTTCTGCAGCTAGTGGACTTGATGAGTTGCCGTTGCCATGGCCATCGGTGCCAACATTGCAGATTACATATGATGGAGGACTGCGGCCAAGTCCTTGGCCATCCTTCACCTGTCATACTGCTGAGAAAGTGAAATGCAGACAATATGGTGTGCACCTTTAGCAATTAAGAATTCATTGGCCACCACAAGCCCTGATGTATTTGATTGGAAATGCACGAAACCAAGTTATCCTAGTACGGCTTGAGATCATAGAATACTGGAAGCACTGGCAGGACCTTCTTGAAGGTGAAGGGTTGGTTGATTGCATCAACAGAGGTGAGGTAGTTGGTTTGCTCCAGTCATATTATGCTGCTATTTCACTTGGCTATGTAGTCCATTGCCGGCCAATCGCTTGGCCACCTTTCCGCTATTCAGCAACTGAAGCACAAACTGAGCAATTGTTGTGGAGGGAATATGTTGTTATCACTGTTGGACTACATGTGCTGCACATGTTGTTATTACCCCCAAGGAATTATTCTGTCCACAAAGCGATCTTTAGTAGTTCCATGACAATGATAGAATCACCTGCCATGGCCTTATCACAATTATGGAAGCATAGGAGCTCAATTCTTGAACTACTGTTATTGGGTGGAATTCAGACTATCAATATGTCAATACTAACAATTAGTGAGCACTCTGGAATCTCTTTTTATTTCATAGTTCCAGTGGAGCCACATTTGTCCGATTCTATCACCATGCATGTGTCAGTACTCCCTGTGCTTGAGTGGCCTATTTGGGCATTGTCCACTGATAATGGCGAAATTCAGAGAAAGAAAAAGTTCTTAGTTTGGCAGCAGCAGCAACTAGTATTCTGCAGTATGCTATGGGTAATTTTTCTTCTATGCAGTACTTACGGCTTCTATGTTGGTAAGTAAAAGCAGCAGGTGATATCAGCAAGTATCACAATTACGAGGTTGGCTATGTAGTTACACAAAAATATTGTATTTCCATGACCGCTCAGAAACAGACAATCTCAATTGAACTATGTTCCTTGAGTTTTGTCACTGGAACATTATCACAAACTCCTGTTATAAAATGGTCAAATTGTACTGATTATGGGAGAATTCAAAAGAAAATTGCAAAGTCAGGCAACAATTCCTATTTTGCAACTTCAACTATATTTCCCCTGGGATCAAGACCCTCGGTTCAGCTTGGATTTCTTTTTTAGAGTATATGGCTAGGGAGGTAACTCAAATGGTAGAGCTGATGTTGTGCAGTTTTCTGGATGCAAGTTCGAGCTTGCTGCTGCTAAGATTTCAATCCAGGCAGATGTGCTTCAGTATTGGCAATTTTTGGTAGGGCTGCAAAGTGATGGGCTCTTGACTGCAATCATAGCTGGGACACAAATGATCCGGGTGGTAATCAAGAATTGCTTGATGGATTTAGATATCTTGATGGCTTGTGGAACATCGCAGTGAGGCTGGTTGCAAGGTTTTAAATTTCAGTTTCAGAATTTTTTCGGTCACCACCGAAATTACTCAAATTCATGAAATTTTGCCGAAACATTTTTGGAGTCTTCATCAAATTATATGATTTTCTAAATTTTTTGCATCTAATGTTACGGATGCATATTTTGGGAAAAGATACCAGCGCAGGAAGCAGTCCAAGTCGGCCACGACTGGTGGTAGTTAGATTGAGTTTTCTGTGTTTGCGTAGATTTTGTTTAGGAATATTTTATTATGAGAGTCCTTAGATTATAGGAGAGTGAGTTCGGCCTCTCTATTTAAGAGACCCGAAACTTGTAATCATGGGTAAGCAGAGATTAAACCCTAAAACTCAGAGCCTCTCACGAGGGCGAGTTGATTATCTGTCTTTGCTGTTTCTTCGTATCGTTCCCGTTCAATTAGCCATATCAACTCTGGTATCAGATGGGCCTTTCCTTGGTTTGATAACAGATTGATTTTCACGCCGCCCACGTCCCTCGTTCCCCTGCGCGCTGCTACAACCCAGAGCTTCACCGCCCTCCGCCGTTCGCCTCCACCACGCCGGCATGGATGACTCGCATTATGTCTCCATCAACGACTTCAAGGAGGCACTAGACAAGGTCGTCACCGTCGACGACTTCAAGGAGGCGTTGGACAAAATCGTCACCAAGATTGGTGACCTGAGCAACAAGATCGACAAGGAAATTTCCATCGTCCGCACCGACGTCTCTGCCGTACGTGTGTCTGTGTCCAATGTGCAGACTCAAGTTTTGGAGAAGAGCGGAAGATTTGATTCGTCGGCCTCGAGCAAGAACAAGAACGGCAACGACTTCGTTTCCCACAAGCTCCGTTTTCCCTCCTATGACGGCAGCGACGACCCGCTTACTTGGCTCCATAAGGCGGATCACTTCTTCAAGGTGCACAATACGCCGGAGGATCAGAAAGTTTGGACCGCGGCATTTTACCTTGACAGTCCGGCCAGTCAGTGGTGTTACCGCCTTCAACAGAATCGTGGAGGCGATCCTACTTGGTCCAAATTCGTTGAGGGGATCAACCAGCGCTTCGGTCCACCAATTCGCAGCAATCCTTTGGGAGAACTCACGCAGCTTCGTCGCACCGGTTCCATGGATGACTACCAGGAGCAATTCCTCAAACTCCTGGCACGCTGTGAGGAGGTCACGGCGAAGCAACAGATTAATATATTCACCGCTGGCCTGGGTCTGCCTCTGAGCATCGACGTCGAGCTGAACCGCCCCACTTCTCTGGAGGATGCCATGGCGCTAGCCCGTTCCTATGAGCGTCGCGCGTCGCTGGACGTTGACGTGCAGCGTTCGCCAGTGCGTTCCGCGCCGAGACTCCCTTGGTGTTCGGGTTCGTCGTTGTCTTCGGCTCTGCGGACTCCAAGCACACCCGCCACAGCCGCCTCGGTGGGTTCATCGTCATCTTCGGCTCTGCGGACTCCAGGCGCTCCGGTCAAGGCAGCTCCGCCACCGGGCCGCTTCACCCGCCTGACACCGGATGAGATGGCTCGTCGTCGTCTTGAAGGCCTTTGTTTCAACTGTCCGGCCAAGTTCTCCCGTGAGCACATCAAGGAGTGCACGATGAAGGGTATTTACCTTCTTGATATGGGAGGCGACGGAACTACTGAGGAGGAGTTCACCGACGAAGAGCTTCAGATTTCCCTCCACGCCATTACCGGGATTCGTTCCGCGTCCACACTGCAATTGGCAACCACAGTCCAGGGCGCCACGGTCTTCGCTCTCGTGGATTCGGGTTCGCCTCACTCGTTCATCTCCGACAACGCTGCCCAGAGCATGGCATTGCCGATGGTGGTCAGTCCGGGGACCACGGTTGGTGTCGCGAACGGTGACCACGTGGCATTACTTGGGATCTGTCCTGAGGCTAGCATCACCATTGATGGGGAGAGTTTCACCGTCAACCTTCATGTGATCCCCCTCGATGGCTACGATATGGTGCTCGGTTGTGATTGGCTCCGTTCTCTTAGATAAAACCGGCACTAGCGTCGAGATCCCAACAGATCGACTAGCACCATCGCAGCGGAAACAACAAGATCACAAATGCCATCACGAAGCTCAACACGAGAACGACACCGAGGCACGATATTTCTTAACAAGGTTCGGCCATGTGCCTACATCCTCGGGGCCTGACTACGGGCGCTCCTCCCCATAAACAGCAGCTACACCGGCATCCGGGCACCACCGCGGCCACGCCGCCGCCCACACCAGCCGCCAAGTCGTCTCACGGTTACACGGTAGTGTCCTCATATTTATGGGCCCTAGGATACAGAGTACGACCAGAACTCTATCCCTAACCTACCAATTACAACTCAAGTCCACGTCGTAACCAAACATACACATATTCGACACAACTCTAACAAACTCCACCTTGGCGAATATGCTCGCCACACCTTGAAGTTGTCGATGCCGAACCTCCGTGTATCGAACTTGAGTTGACTCGTTTGGCTGCTCATTCAGAACAGCCCGATGAGGCCACCTCCTCATCATCGGAACTACACACAGCTGCAGTTGCTCTCTCGTCCATGACTCCACCTTCAACAACGCTTCCTCTCAGCTTGTACTGGTGTGTAGTTACTGACTTCTCACCAATCATAACAGTCTTGCCACCTTGCATAACCCTCAAAGTCTTCTTATCAGGAGTTGCCTGATATAACAAGCCTTCATCATGCAAAATTCCCAGCGATATTAGATTCCTCCGCAGCGCCGGCACATGCTTCACACCCTTGAGTAGTATCTCCTGATCATCATACATCTTGAACTTGATGTCACCTACACTAATGACCCGATAACGTGAGTCATCTCCCATATAAACAGATCCACCTTTATCTTGTTCAACATACGATGAGAACCACTCCTTCTTGGATGTTGCATGAAACGAGCTAGCTGAATCCAATAACCACGCTCCACAAGACCGTTCACTTGATACTGTGAGAACGTCACCATCACTACTATCCGAGTCATCTTTCCTCTTTGAGAACACAACACTAGTAGTTCCTCCCTTCTTCAGTTCTGGGCAATCTCTCCTCAGATGTCCATACTCCTTGCATCCATAGCACTGCGGCCCCTTCTTTTTCTTCTTCTTGCCGGTCTCTCCGCCTCGATCATACTTGATCAGCAAAGCATCTCCAGAAGACTCCCCAGTTGCATTGTTCTTTCTCCTCTCCTCATGTGAAAGCAACGCAGCAACAACATCCTCCACCTTGATGCTCTCCTAGCCGTACGTCAATGTGGTGACCAAGTGCTCATATGACCCGGGCAAAGAACACAAAAGAATAATAGCCCTGTCTTCATCATCAACCTTTACCTCGACCTTCACAAGATCCGCGATAACTTGATTGAAGACATTGATGTGCTCCGCAAGATTCGACCCTTCTTGCATCTTCAAGCCATACAACTTCTGCTTCAGATACACCTTCTGGGTCAACGTCTTGGACATAAACTGATCGCCCAACTTCTTCCAAATCTTTTCAGGATCAGACTCCTCCATGACAGTGTACATGATACGATCATTGAGACACAACCGAATTGTCGCGGTCGCTTGCTGTTGCATCTCCTCCCACTTATCATCGTCCACCTTTGCTGGCTGCTTCCCGCTGAGCACCTTCAGGATCCCCTGCTGAGCTAGCAGATCCTTGACCCTTGTATGCCACAGCCCAAAGTTGCCAGTCCCGTCAAACTTCGTCACCTTGAACTTGGAAGCCATCGACGTCATGTTGACCTGCAATTAAACCAGCTGAATAACCTGGTAAGATCGCAACACCCTCGCTCGCGCATGCCTCCTCGCCGCTGACCGCCGACGAACGTCGCCGAGCCTTGTTGCGCAGAGCCCGTGCACCACAAAGCTTCCTCCTCAAAGCTCCGATCACGCAGCCTCCGAGCCTCCCGTCAAATTCCACGCCGTTGCACGTCGACGATGTGACCCTGCTCGAACGCCGCCCGCTGTTCGTCCTCAACCGTCGCAAGCTTACAGTTCTGAATAGCATGATTGCCTTGATGCAATCCTGTAGACTTCTTCTGTTGATATATGGGCAGGACCGTACGAGTCTGTATCAAACAAACTCCTGCCTTTATTTCCTTTCTTTGTTTCACGTGACTTCCTTTGGAACGATTGCACCGTATTGCCGCCGAGCCTACCGAGTCCAATCCGATCACGTCTGGCTTCATCATACACCTCCATGCAGTCGAACTCCGCCCACGACATGTCCGCGTTGCCTTCCTGTAGCAGGCAAACCCCATGCAAACTGTACCACGCAATGCATGCTCCATGGGCCCCACGGGAAAAATAATTCCAACAGAACTCCATCACATTGCCATACACGAACATGCACTTGCATGAGATCTCACGTTTGCATACTCCTTGGGCCTCACGTGCATTAGACCAACTAAAACACGTCATGCATGACTGTAGAATTGCTGCTGCCTCGGCCGCCGGTCACCGTGTTGCAAATCACAACGCCACGAAACAAACCACCCCAATCAACACCAAGTCCACCATGGCTTTCGCCATCGAAGTCGTCGCCATCGTCTACGACGTCTTCCGACTGCACCGTCGAACTTGGTCGTCACGTCTGACTGGCCCCTATCGAACAGCAGCCAAACAGCTCAATCAGCCCCGATCTCCACGTCTGGACGCATCCCACTGATATCTTGCTCATCAGATGGTTCGAGTCTCCTCCTCGAAGTGTCTGACTCCACCGATCGAATCGTCGACCGCCACCATACTCCACCTTGCGCCATGTCCCTCCGTGGACATTGTGCAACTCCGACGCGGTGTGGAAGCATACTCATCGCACCTCTCCGAAGATCTTCACAGCTATGGCTCTGATACCACTTGTTAGATAAAACCGGCACTAGCGTCGAGATCCCGACGGATCGACTAGCACCATCGCAGCGGAAACAACAAGATCACAAACGCCATCACGAAGCTCAACAAGAGAACGACACCGAGGCACGATATTTTTTAACGAGGTTCGGCCATGTGCCTACATCCTCGGGGCCTGACTACGGGCGCTCCTCCCCATAAACAGCAGCTACACCGGCATCCGGGCACCACCGCGGCCACGACGCCGCCCACACCAGCCGCCAAGTCGTCTCACGGTTACATGGTAGTGCCTTCATATTTATGGGCCCTAGGATACAGAGTACGACCAGAACTCTATCCCTAACCTACCAATTACAACTCAAGTCCACGTCGTAACCAAACATACACATATTCGACACAACTCTAACACTCTTGGCCCGATTCTCTGGGATTTTGAGCGCCTATCTATGGCATTCTGGCGTCATGACCGTCGAGTGCATTGGGTTGTGTTCAGGCTGCAGCGCGGCCACGACTGGCGATGGTTGAGGTAACTAATTTGTTGTCACTACTTTTAGCTGAGTTTGCCGATTTGTTCGCTGAGCCCACAGGTCTGCCGCCCCAGCGCGTGTTTGACCACCGTATCCACCTTCTGCCCAATACTCCGCCAGTAGTCGTCCGCCCATATCGTTATCCTCAGTTGCTCAAGGATGAAATTGAAGCTCAGTGTACGGCCATGTTGGCTCAAGGAATCATTCGGCCTAGTACTTCTGCGTTTTCATCGCCGGTGTTATTGGTGCGCAAGCGCGACGGCTCTTGGCGATTTTGTATCGACTACCGCGCTTTGAACAGCAAGACTGTGCGTGATATGTTTCCTATCCCGGTTGTCGAAGAGCTTTTGGATGAACTGAAGGGCGCTGTTTTTTTCACTAAACTGGATTTGCGGAGTGCTTACCATCAAGTGCGGATGCGTGAGGATGACATTGTTAAAACTGCTTTCCGCACCCATCACAGACATTTTGAGTTCTTGGTAATGCCTTTTGGCCTTACGAACGCGCCGTCCACGTTCCAGGCGTTGATGAACTCGGTGCTACGGCCGTTCTTGCGTCGCTGTGTACTGGTTTTCTTCGACGATATTCTTATTTACAGCAAATCCTGGTCTGAACATTTACAGCATATCCGTGCCGTCTTCTCAGTTTTGCGGGAGCATGGGTTAGTGCTCAAGCGTTCCAAGTGCCAATTTGGGGAACAACAGATGCATTATTTGGGTTATGTGATTGCTAACGGTACCGTGGCTATGGATGCTGATAAAATTGCGGCGGTACAGGCTTGGCCCCTCCCAAAGTCAGTGAAAGTGCTTCGGGGTTTCTTGGGCCTTACTGGTTATTACATGCGATTTATTCATAACTATGGTGTTATTGCTGCTCCTTTGAAAGCTCTACTGAAGCGTGAGGCTTTTCACTGGTCCCCAGCCGCTACTAATGCTTTCGCCACACTCCAGCGTGCACTGACCACAGCACCGGTTTTGCAGTTGCCCAACTTTTCTCGGCCTTTTCTTGTTGATTGTGATGCTTCCGGTACTGGATTTGGGGCAGTTTTGCATCAAGGTGCAGGTCCAATCCTTTTATAGTCGGACAATGGCTTCTGAGCATGCCAAACTTGCTGCTTATGAGCGTGAGCTCATTGGTTTGGTTCAGGCCGTTCGCCATTGGCGACCTTATTTGTGGACACGGGAGTTCATTGTCCTCACTGATCATTACAGTCTGAAGCATCTGTTGGACCAACGACTATCTACAATTCCGCAGCACACCTGGGTCAGCAAGCTCTTTGGGTATAGTTTCCAGGTTGAATACAAGCCCGGTAAATTGAATACCGCAGCTGACGCTTTGTCCCGCCGTGATGAACAAGAGCTGTCCATGCGTTCCCATGCCATATCTCACCCTGAGTTTGAGCTTTTTGAGGAGATCCGACGTGAAGCTGATTTGTTGCCAGACGTTGCGGCAAAACGGCAAGCAATTTTGGAGGGGACAGCTGGCCTTGCTTGGCATTTGTCGGATGGTTTTGTTATGCATCATGGTCGCATCTTCGTTCCAGACTCATCATCCTTCTGGCCTCAGTTGTTGCAGGTGGCGCACGGGGTCGGACACGAAGGGGTTCAGAAGACGCTTCACCGTCTTCGTGCTTCGTTCTACAGCCCGCATGCTTCTAAGCTTGTTCGCGACTATGTCAAAAGTTGTACTATCTGTCAGCGCAATAAAACAGAGCATTTGCACCCGGCAGGTCTTCTTCAGCCCTTGGAAGTGCCGTCCATTGTATGGAGCGACATTGCCATGGATTTCGTCGAAGGTTTCCCTAAAGTCAATGGTAAATCAGTCGTGCTGACAGTCGTTGATCGTTTCTCCAAATTGGCTCATTTTATTCCTCTTGGGCATCCCTACACAGCAATTTCAGTAGCCCAGGCGTTCTTTGACAACATTGTGAAGCTCCATGGTTTCCCGTGTTCTATAGTCAGCGATCGAGACCCTGTTTTTACAAGCAAGTTTTGGTCAGAATTGTTTTAGTTGGTGGGAGTTAAGCTTCGTCTAAGTTCTGTGTTTCGGCCACAGTCTGATGGCCAGTCAGAGGTCACCAATCGAGTTCTTGGGGTCTATCTGCGCTGCTTGGCAGGTGACCGTCCGCGCAGCTGGCTTCGTTGGCTCCTTTGGGCCGAGTTTTGTTACAATACGTCATATCAAACAGCCCTCCAGACGACTCCCTTTCGTGTGGTATATGGCCGCGATCCACCTTCGCTTCTACCTTACCAGCCTGGTATATCGCGTGTTGTTGCTCTGGATCAGCAATTGCAGCAGCGTGATGAGTTTATTGCAGAAATTAAAGAACGCCTCCTCCTTGTTCAAGACTATATGAAGACCACGCATGACAAAGTTCATCGCGATTTGGAATTTGCAGTGGGTGAATGGGTGTGGCTCCGGCTTCATCGGTGTCCTGCAATGACCGTAGCTGACCGTACTAATGCAAAGCTGGCCCCACGTTATTATGGTCCTTTCCAAGTTCTGGAACGTATTGGTCCGTTGGCTTATCGGCTCCGTCTTCCGCCCAAAGCTCGGATTCATAATGTGTTTCATGTGGTGTTTTTGAAGAAATATCATGGGCAGCCGCCGACTGATGAAGCCTCACTACCTGTTATTGTCCATGGGCATGCTGTTCCATCTCCAGAGAGGGTGCTGCGCGTTCGTCCAACGCATCGCTCATGGGAGTTGCTGGTGCAGTGTGTTGATCGTGCTCCGGGTGATGCTACGTGGGAGCAGCTTGATCAATTCAAAGAACGATATCCATTCTTCAAGCTCGAGGACGAGCTTTTTTCCCATGCGGGCGGAAGTGTTACGGATGCATATTTTGGGAAAAGATACCAGCGCAGGAAGCAGTCCAAGTCGGCCACGACTGGTGGTAGTTAGATTGAGTTTTCTATGTTTGCGTAGATTTTGTTTAGGAATATTTTATTATGAGAATCCTTAGATTATAGGAGAGTGAGTTCGGCCGCTCTATTTAAGAGACCCGAAACTTGTAATCATGGGTAAGCAGAGATTAAACCCTAAAACTCAGAGCCTCTCATGAGGGCAAGTTGGTTATCTGTCTTTGCTGTTTCTTCGTATCGTTCCCGTTCAATTAGCCATATCATCTAAACAAATGATTAGAATGATCTATGGCTATACAACTATTAAGTTGATGAGTATGTAACATAAACAATAGAAAATATACATCAAAAGTACTATATTTATAATGAAACATATGCATAAGTGTAATAGTAAATGTTTTGTTTTTCTTTCGGTCACCACCGAAATTCGCAAATTTTCGGCGAAATTTCGCTGAAATTTTTAACCCTGGGTGATTTCGCTGAAATTTTTAACCCTGGGTGGTTGTTCTGTATGTTTGGGTGCTTTTGGACACCATTGATACAATCGAAGACTTGCCGATGTGCTTCACATAGGGTTGTGTGTTTGCCAATATGAACACGATCAGAATTACTGCTATACGGCCTTGGCCACCGCAATAAGATAGATATATAGAGTGCTTCATTTTGGCTTACCGGGAGTTTTACTGGTAATAGGGACCTGGCTGCTACGGTACCTTGTTCGCTATATACATGTTCAGAAAGTATGGACACGGGCTACATGCAACTTTACCGGGCAGTGACACCTCAAGAAACACTTCAGATAATGTTCTAGTCAGATTTACACCAAGGCTCCTTCAATTTTATCATTAGATAGTGGAAGACCCATGAGGTGGTGGTTGCCATGATCGCAGGATACACGTGCGAGAGTACATTACGGTTATGACGAGATACAAGATTCACAACTTGAGGACAAGCTGTTGCTTAAGGGGAAGGGAATGTCATGAAAAGACCATGGGCCAATATTAGAAATATTATAATGAGTTTGTTGACAGTCAAAATTGGCTCTGGCCCGGCCAAACCGGTCTGACCGGTTTGCCAAACCGGTCAGACCGGTTTGGTTCTGTAATTTGAGTAGGATTAGGATTCCGAGTTTAATCCCATATTGTAACCTATTCGAAAGGGGTAAGACTTCCCCGGCCTATAAATATAAAGGCCAAGGCCGATTGAGATGTATTCCAATCGAATCAAACACGTTTATCCTTTACTTTTTTATCTCTCAAACCCTAATCTTTTCCAACCTCCATATTCTGTTCTTTGCTCGTCTCTACGGCGTTCAAGGGCGTTCTAGGTGGCCTGCCGACCCTAGAGCAACCCTAGCTTGCTTGAGCTCCGACGGGGTCCCTCCCGAGCTCGAGTTTCTAGGTCTTCACGAATTCCTGCTTGAAAGCAGTCAGACCGGTTTCAGGAACCGGTCAGACCAGTTTGCCCAAGGAGCTCAGGAGTTGGCCGTTGTGACGGCTGTGCTGCGCGTTTGATCGGCTTCGAGTTTGTTTGGCGCGTTTTCGTGTCAACATACTTTTTGGCGACTCCGCTGGGGACAGATTAATCTAGTTTCAAGACCTATTCAATCTACTCCAATGATGTCTGGATCAACGTGCGACCTTGACAAAGACAACATCATCACCGCGACGATGGAAGAGCTCACGGACGAGGAGCGGAAGCGGTACCTGATCGCCGAGGAGCACTTCAAGGCGCAATTCTTGAAGGGCTTCAAAAAAGATCGCGGTGGTCTTGTCAAGAGAGTGGAGGAATTCGTCATGCCCACTTTCAAGCTGGCAAATGACCAAGTTGAAGAACTTCCAAAGGTAACTGGCGAATCCTCTGATTTAATGCAGCAAATTACTCGTATGGTTGATGATAAATTGATTGGTGCACAAACTGTTACTAGTGAGTTGATTGCTAGTATGTCGGGTAATTCTGATAAAGGCAAAAATAACGTAGAATCTAATGAATTACCTAACCCAGATCCTAGCTCATCAGGCGTGCCAGAAAATGTTTTAGATCCTAATTTAGGCATGCCGATGAATGTCTATGCGGGACAACCACCTCATCCTAGTTCAGTCCATGAACCGGTCAGAACGGTTTGGCCTCGTCTGGCGGTCAGACCGGGTCCATGGGTGCAGGGGCACCGGGTGCGATGGTTTTATCTAGTACGGTTGCTTCCGGTCCTGTTTACACTACTTCACGCACTACGGTTGTGGGAAGTATACCCCACGGATCTGGCGTATCTCACGGGCCGATTCCGAATACTTCTCAAAGCGCGATGTATAATGTTCCCCGCTTTCCACAAAATAGAGGTGATGGGAACTATCAAGCTGAGTTAGCTAAGTTTAAAGAAGATATAGCTAATACACTTAGAGCAAGACTCGGGCTTGATTTGGGTAATTCACACTTGTATCAAAAACCGTATCCGCTTGAATTTGATTTAGTTGCTTATCCTAATGGTTGGCGTGTTCCTGATTTTATTAAATTCAGTGGCGAAGATAATAGAACTCCTTGGGAACATATTAGTCAATATATCTTGCAATTAGGAGAAGCATCATTTTATGAACCATTGCGTGTACGGTTGTTCTCATTATCTTTAACTGGAACTGCTTTTTCATGGTTTTCTTCGCTTGCTCCTAATTCTATTCATAATTGGACTCAATTGGAGCGCAAATTTCATGATCATTTCTTTAGCGGAGAAAACGAGGCTAAATTGTCTGATTTAACATCGGTTAGGCAAAGCCGAGAGGAATCGATTCTTGATTACTTCAAAAGATTTAAAGATGTTAAGAACCGATGTTTTAACATAACTGTTTCTGAAAAAGATTTAGCAGATTTAGTTTTTGCGGGCTTACGGTCTCATTTTAAGGAAAAGTTAGAGGGTTTTGATTTCCTTACTGTTAATCACTTGCAAGTGAAGGCTATGAGTCTAGAGCTTAAGTTTAAAAATTCAAAAGAATCTGCTAAATCTCATCGTTCGAATGTTCATATTGTTGACAATGATTCTGATAGTTCGGACGATGATAAAGAAATTTATGCTGCTGAATTTGTTTGGTCATCAAAGAGTAAACCTGGTTCTTGTCCCTCGTTGAAGCCAAATGTAGCCAAATGTGATCGTGTTTTTGATGAATTGCTTAAGAATGGCTTTATTAAACTTTCTCATGCAATTCCACCAGCCGATCAATTGAAAAATCGTGCGTATTGTAAGTGGCATAATTCTTTTTCTCATGCGACCAACGATTGCAATGTTTTTCGACGACAGGTACAATCGGCCCTTAATGAAGGTCAATTAGTACTAGCTGAAATGCAAGTTGATAAAGCTCCTTTCCCTGTTCATACCTTGGATTTGAATACTAAGGTGTTGATTCGTCCGTCACAAGCCGATGGAGCTAAGGGAAAGAACGTGGTGATTGGAGACCCAAGGCCGAAAAAAGTTAATGACAAAGTTCCGGTCAGAACAGTGATGATTGGAAGAACTCTTGATGGTGAAGAGTCTCTGAAGATTACAATTAACACAGCAAGGCCCGGGGGGCAAGGAAGTTCCTTGGAAGAGAATCGGTTCGCTAGTCAGGCGAAACCGGTCAGACCGGTTTGTCTCCAGACCGTCCAAGGACTTTCAAGCCCAACCGCCCGGAAGTGGGTACTTGGAAGTTTAATGAGCCAAAGGTTCAAGGAAGGGATCTGAAGCAAGGACCTACTTTCTCTCAGCTCATGAACAAGTATACAAAGGCCGTTCAAGTTGATCGGCCAACAAAAAAGAGACAGAGGTCACCGCAGTGTTGGATCAATTCAACAGCTTATAAGCGCCGTGGTGATGTTACTGGGACTTCGATACATGACCGATTGGGCTCATACCAATCAGGTCGTTCGGCTGCTCCCAAAAGCGGTCAGACCGGTTTGTGAACCGGTCAGACCGGTTTCGGTCTAAGCAGAGGTTCCAAGCTCCTCCTAAGCAAGAATACCGTGTCAAGGAGAAAAAGGAGGACGTGCAAGCCAAAGCCAGTGGGATTGTAACAATTGGCAATATTCCAGTGGCTATGCAAGATTTGGGTAGAAAGCCGATAGTCATTGGAGATTCGGCTCCTGTTCCAGTCAAAAAGCCGGTCATGGCTAATGATCATGAGGCTGGCAGTAGCAAGGGTGTAAAGAAGGTCGTCCAACCAAGGTGGTGTCCTTCTGGATTGACTCATACACAGAAGCGGAAGTTACAACGCCTGCGGAACAAAGAAAAAAGGGAACAGGAAGCTGAGAAGCTGAGGGATGAATACTTCAACAATTACAGGCCTATGATCCCTCAGATCAAGATCTGGCAAGCTAAGCCCGTTGTGCAATCAGCAGCACAACCGGTCAGACCGGTTTCTGAGTCCGGTCAGACCGGTTTGGATCAGCCCACCGCTGCAGAAGCGGTTAGACCGGTTTCTGGAACCGGTCAGACCGGTTTGACGACAGAAGCGGGAGCTGAGATTACTTCAACCATCGATACTACTCCGCCAATTCCTCCAGTGGTTGAAGATGAAGAATTGGTTGATTTTGAGCCTTCTCCGGAACATGACAACATGGAAATCAATGTTGTATATTTGTCTTCTGATTATTATGTGGTACCGGAAGAGGAGGTCTCTCATCTTCAACTTGGACCTCGAGATGTCGTTTTTCAGAAGCCTAGTGAATCAGAGAATCATCTCAAGGCTTTATATATGAGAGGGCACATCAACGGGAAGCCAATTTCTCGTATGTTGGTTGATGGTGGAGCTATTGTAAATCTTATGCCATACTCTCTCAACAAGAAGATTGGCGAAAAACATGAAGAATTGATCAAGACGAACATGACGGTCAGTGGAGTTGGTGGAGGTGATCCCATTGGTGCCAAGGGGGTGGCTTCTATGGAGTTGACCGTCGGAAGCAAGACTATTGCTATGGCTTTCTTCGTCTCCGAGGTGCAAGGTAACTTCAGTTTAATCCTTGGTCGAGATTGGATCCATCTACCTTGCATCAATATCTTATTCACTGGATCGGCGATGAAGTTGAAGTTGTCCATGGTGACACTTCTTCCTTTGTTGCAATGGCCGATTCCGATTCTCTTAGTGCAAATGAGAAGGTCAAATGTCTGTCGGGCATAGATTTGACCGACTATGAGCTGATCAGTTGCACCAATGATGGTTTTGTTCCTGCTACATTAAAGCCGATGAAAAATCGGTTGAATTACTTGCTGTAATTAATGGAGCAGATGAATCAGTCGAGCAAAATCGGTCAGACCGCTTCCAGGAACCGGTCAGACCGGTTTGGATCTGAACAGTGCCAGCCGAGGAAAACCGGTCAGACCGCTTATGGAAATCGGTCAGACCGTTTAAGTCTGGACAGTGGCTTCAAGACCGAATTGATCATCATCGAGCACATTCGGCCGGTATGTTTGAAGCTATTGAAGATCTCGGTGATATGGATAAGTTGGGTCAGGGTTTCACGTCAGCCGACCCTTTAGAACAAATAGATATTGGTGACGGTACTATTCCTAGGCCGACTTTTGTAAACAAACATTTATCGGCAGAGTTTAAAGCCGAATTAATAATTTTGTTGAAGGAGTATGTCGATTGTTTTGCTTGGGAGTACCGTGAGATGCCCGGTTTGAGTCGTGATTTAGTTGAGCATCGTTTACAGATAAAAGCCGGTTTTAGACCTTTTAAACAATCGGCTAGACGTTTTAATCCCGCTATTTATGACCGAATAAAAGAAGAAGTTAATCGTTTGTTAGATGCTGGTTTTATTCGAACTTGTCATTATGCGGAGTGGATTTCTAATATTGTTCCCGTTGAAAAGAAAGATTCGGGGAAACTTAGAGTTTGCATTGATTTTAGAGATCTTAATAAAGCCACTCCAAAAGATTCATATCCTATGCCTATAGCCGATGTCTTAATCAATGAAGCATCTGGGCATCGTGTTATTAGTTTCCTCGATGGTAATGCTGGATATAATCAAATCTTCATGGCCGAAGAGGATATGCACAAAACGGCCTTTCAATGTCCAGGATTTATTGGTTTGTTTGAGTGAGTGGTTATGACTTTTGGATTAAAGAACGCCGGTGCAACTTATCAAAGAGCTATGAATTTAATCTTTCATGATTTGCTTGGAGTTATCGTGGAAGTATATATTGATGATATTGTGGTTAAATCGGATGGTTTAATTCCTCATCTAGCCGATTTAAAACTTGCTCTTGAAAGGATGCGACGGTATGGATTGAAAATGAATCCACTCAAATGTGCTTTTGGTGTTTCGGCTGGGAAGTTTCTTGGGTTTGTTACTCATGAGAATGGCATAGAAGTTGATCCCAAGAGAATAGAAGCTATGAAGAAAGTCGAAGCTCCTACTTGCAAGAAAGATTTGCAAAAGTTTCTAGGCAAGGTAAATTTCTTGAGAAGATTTATAATTAACTTGTCTGGAAAGGTTGATGCCTTTACTCCTTTACTTCGGTTAAAGAATGAAGCCGATTTTACTTGGGGGACAAAACAACAAGAAGCTTTTGAGGAAATCAAAGAGTATTTATCTTCACCACCGGTGCTTAGGGCACCTAAGCGAGGAGTACCATTTAGACTTTATGTGGCGGCTGAAGATAGAACTATTGGGGCTGTTTTGACTCAAGAAATCGGCAACAAGGAGTATGTGATTGCTTATGTAAGCCGACGGCTCATCGATGCAGAAACAAGGTATACTTTCATTGAGAAGTTGTGTTTATCCTTGTACCATGCTTGTACTCAATTGAGGCATTATTTATTATCTAGCACTTGCATCGTGTTGTGTCAAACCTATGTAATTAAACATATGTTGCAAAAGCCGATTTCTAGTGGAATAGTCGGTAAATGGGCTTATGCTTTAGTTGAGTATGATTTGGCTTGTGAACCTTTAAAATCTAAGAAAGGCCAAATTGTAGCTGATTTTATTGTTGAGCATCGAATTGATGATACTTGTGAATTCAATGTCGGCTATGTTGCTTGTACACCGTGGAAGTTATACTTTGATGGATCGGTTTGCAATGATGGGCAAGGAATTGGTGCTGTTTTGATCTCTCCAAGTGGTGCCGTCTTTGAGTTTTCAAACCGATTGGAAGAAAAGCGAACCAATAATCAAGTTGAATATGAAGCTCTTCTATTTGGTTTGGAATTTTTGCAAGACATGGGAATAAAGCATGTTGAAGTTTTTGGTGATTCGCTCCTGGTGGTACAACAAGTGTCAAAGGTATGACAAGGCAAATACTCTGGCTCAGAAAGCATCTGGTTGTATGGTTGTAAAGAAGTATTTCTATCTCCAAAAACCAATGCAAACGAAAGCCGAGGTTCTGGTTCTGGACGAACCGGTCGCACCGGTTTCAGAAACCGGTCAGACCGGTCTGATTGCCAGAACCGTATCAGACCGGTCTGACCGGTTTCTGAAACCGGTCTGACCGCTTCGTCCCCTGACAGAAGCAAAAATCCTTTGGATGATGCTAATCAATCCAAAGTTGAAGATCAGGATTGGAGGGTGCCTATTATTACTTATTTGAGAGATCCTGGTCGTGGTGCAGAAAGAAATATTCGGCGAATATCGTTTAAATACGTTTTGCTCGACGATGAACTCTATCGTCGAAATGCCGAAGATTTGCTGTTGAAATGTCTTAATTCGGATCAGGCCAAAGTTGCCATGGGTGAGGTCCATGAAGGTATTTGTGGTACACATCAATCGGCTTCAAAGATGAAGTGGTTACTTAGACGAGCCGGTTTCTATTGGCCTACTATGATGGCAGATTGTTTCAAATATTACAAAGGATGTGAGGAATGTCAGAAGTTTGGAAATTTGCAACTTGTTCCTGCTGCATTGATGCATCCTATTATTAAGCCATGGCCGTTCCGAGGTTGGGGATTGGATTTCATTGGACAAATTAATCCTCCATCATCAAAAGGACATCATTTTGTGTTAGTTGCTACAGATTATTTCACTAAGTGGACCGAAGCGATTCCCTTGAAAAATATGACGCATCGAGAGGTAATTGAATTTGTTACGCAAAATATTATTCATAGATTCGGTATTCCTCAAACTTTGACAACGGATCAAGGTACTTCGTTTATGTCTAAAGAGGTACGTGAATTCGCCGAATCCTATAGAATTAAGTTGCTCAATTCATCTCCATATTACGCTCAGGCTAATGGACAAGCCGAGTCAAGTAATAAAATTTTGATCAAATTAATCAAGAAAAAGATAGAAGAAAATCCTAAGAGATGGCATGAAGTTTTATCCGAAGCATTATGGGCTCATCGTATATCTAGACATGGTGCTACTAAAGTTACTCCTTTTGAGCTTGTGTATGGTCAAGAGGCCGTTTTACCCGTTGAGCTAAATCTGGACGCTTATAGATTGGCTAAACAAAATGACCTTGATGCTGTTGATTACCACAATTTGATGTTGGACAATATTGATGAGGTAACCGACAAACGATTGAAAGCTTTGAAGGAGATTGAGAAAGATAAGCTTCGGGTTGCTAAAGCTTACAACAAGAAAGTACGAGGAAAATATTTTCAGATTGGTGAGCTTGTTTGGAAGACGATCTTGCCTATTGGGACGAAAAGCAACAAGTTTGGTAAATGGTCACCAAGTTGGGAAGGACCCTATAGAGTTGTCAAAGTCATTTTTGGGAAATCTTACATGCTAGAGACGCTGAAGGGAGATCATTTGCCTAAAGCTATCAACGGAAGATATTTAAAGAAATTCTATCCAAGTGTTTGGCAAGACGCATGAAGACCAATGGCCGATATATTGTTGATATCGCCCTTAGCATAAATTTTAGCTCCTGAATTGTAATTACTTGCTTTTTAGTTCTCAAGTTCACTAAAAACGCAGGGGGGCATGTGTTGACAGTCAAAATTGGCTCTGGCCCGGCCAAACCGGTCTGACCGGTTTGGCAAACCGGTCAGACCGGTTTGGTTCTGTAATTCGAGTAGGATTAGGATTCCGAGTTTAATCCCATATTGTAACCTATTCGAAAGGGGTAAGACTTCCCCGGCCTATAAATATAAAGGCCAAGGCTGATTGAGATGTATTCCAATCGAATCAAACACGTTTATCCTTTACTTTTTTATCTCTCAAACCCTAATCTTTTCCAACCTCCATATTCTGTTCTTTGCTCATCTCTACGGCGATCAAGGGCGTTCTAGGTGGTCTACCGACCCTAGAGCAACCCTAGCTTGCTTGAGCTCCGACGGGGTCCCTCCCGAGCTCGAGTTTCTAGGTCTTCACGAGTTCCTGCTTGAAAGCGGTCAGACCGGTTTCAGGAACCGGTCAGACCATTTTGCCCAAAGAGCTCAGGAGTTGGCCGTTGTGACGGCTGTGCTGCGCGTTTGATCGGCTTCGAGTTTGTTTGGCGCGTTTTCGTGTCAACAGAGTTTATATGCTTGGGCCTGCATGCTAATTTGTTGTTGGGCTGCGCCCTTGTAATATCACTGGACTACGTACTCAACTCCTTCCAGAGGAGGTGATCAATGAATCAATCAACCAAATTACCTAAAACCCTATTGTTCCTCTTCTTTCTTCCCCTGATTTTCTTCTAAGACTGTGCAGCCGATCTCCTCTGCCGCCGCACGGGACACCAGCTAAACCCCTCTAGTTACCTCAAGGATCATCACAGCTACACCCCACTCGACGTCTTGATCCCCATCAACATGTACAACAGGGCAAGCCGCGCTGGCGATCACCGGCGTGTCACGAACACGACGATCATGGTGGCTTTCGTCGGGCTCGGGGCTATTGGGATGTTCGCGTCGGGGATGAAAGCTCATGCTCGACGCTGACAAGTTCAAGCCATTCAGCAATGGCCGCTTGTAGGTGCAGCATAGTAGTGGTCTTGCGAACTTGGCCCTCCATTCCTGGAAAGGGTTATGGAGGGCAGCACAGGGGACGAAAACAGATTGTCCATACTACAAGTTTAGTTTGCTTTACCCATGTAAACAGTTTTTCTGTAGTACAATCAAGTGTGTCTAGTTTGCTTTACGTACCCATTTGTTGGTATTGGCAATATATATGCCTAGAGGAAACCATGTAGTAGATTGTAAATGATTGCATAAGTTTATTAGTTCATATACATATGTTAACAGCATGCCATACTGTTGTCAAAAGACTAGCACGTCATCCCGTGCTGCCGACCTGCCGTGCATATTCTATGACGATATATGTATATGTGTCTATTTAGAGGTGATGGACTTGCCCACCTGAACTTGAGTCCTCAGCTCGACACATGTGTCGTATTTTTTTGGATTTATTTTAGAAATTAATCGGCGTTTTTGTTTCAGTGGTAGGCGACGTCCCCGTCGACAGTGAGGTGCCTATGGTGACTTCGTAAATTTCAAGATCGGATATGCTGGTCAAGTCTCTCGGATGTACTCAAAGGATAGGATTAGTGTACGTGTATTCATAGGGGTGAATGTGTATAAACGTATGCGTCTGTACTGGTCTTGCTTAAAAAAAGCTAAAACGGCATGCATTTTTTTGGTAAAAAAATTGGAATGTATTTTGCTCATTGTTCTGGCCTGCTGGGCTGAATGGAAGCCTATTGTAGATTGGGCCGCATTGAAGGCTACCATAGGTTAGGTTGTAGATTGGTCTTGGTGTTCGATGAGCTTGGCGTGTGCTGCAAGCCCATGCACGGGGCTAGGACTTCTCAAAAAATGTTCTCATGTTTAGCTACAGACAGATCATGACTTAATATGTTTCTAAAAAAAGGATCATGAATTGACATCGAGCTTCAAAAATGGTTCCGCTATCCGACTGATATAGTAGCTGTTTGGTTTGTGTTATTACCATGCCAAGACAAAATTTGGCCTAGGCCAAAAGCAGGGCATGACCAAACTGTTACGAAAGTTGGGACATTTGGATTTTGACCATGCCAAAATAGTTTGTGTGTATAATATCTGGTTCCTACGTGACATAAAAACTTCGTTGGCTTGATTTCATGGAGTGCAATATTAAATAAAAATAGAAACTAGAATAGCCGTTTAAGAGTTATAATAATTTGAACGATGCTATATAATAATAATAATTAATGCATCTTCACTGGGACTTGCTTGCCAGCTTGCTGCTATGCCATACTCATGTTACAACCATTTTCATATATATGGTCAATTTTGGCCTGTCTATCCAAGGCCATCATATAGGAGCAACCGATGCCACTAAAAATTCCATTTCTGCAAATAAAATCAACCACAAAAGAACAATGTCTTTGGTTAATGCGTTTGAGATTTTTTTTATATAATTTTATTTTAGAGACCGATGGAGCATGGCATATGGGACAACATCAGTAATTTAATAGTGCTACTCCAAATATTTGGGATGTATAAAACTGTTAGTCAAATAATACTAGCTGTATACAGTTTGACTTCTAGGATATGTGATGAATGATCAGTCTCTTTACTTACGTTGTAAACTAGCCCATGACTTTGTCATATCACAATGCAAGATACTGCCACGGACTTGGACACTTGGTGAAGTTTCCGGCCGGCTGCATGCTTCAAATGTAAGACTTTGATTTTTTTTTCAATGCGCGCATTCGGTCAAACAAGAGAATATGAGTATATACGTACCTTTTCCATCAACCTGATGTTGGACTGGCAACTTGTGAAGCACGAATTAATGTGTAACCTAGCTGGCCCGGCCGGAAACTGAAAATTCGTCAGGCAGAGTGAGAGGGAGCAGGAACCCCGTTGGGAGACCACACAAGTACTTCAGCCGGTCAAAGCGACAGATGTGTCTCTGCAGTAAAACATGTTGAAAACCGACGGAGCATCGATGGATCGGAGCTATT
The DNA here is from genome assembly GCA_033239725.1 of Echinochloa phyllopogon. Lineage (NCBI taxonomy): Eukaryota > Viridiplantae > Streptophyta > Magnoliopsida > Poales > Poaceae > Echinochloa > Echinochloa phyllopogon. The sequence continues at coordinate 21,832,661 of BTCW01000016.1, forward strand.
GGTTTTTTCACAAAAAGAAAAAAAATCCCTTAGTTTATGTGTATGGTATCTGGGTTCCACATGACTATAAAACTTTGTTCAGTAAAACATATCAGTATGTTATCTGGGTTCTGGGTTCCACATGACTATAAAACTTTGTTCAGTAAAACATATCAGTATGTCCAGTATCTTGTGTTGTTGGCTTAAATTCAAGGAGTGCAATATTACAGTCATAACAGAAATCAGAATAGCCATTTGAGCATTAGAATTATTTGAATGTTGTTATATGTAACAATTGACATCTTCCTTGGAATTTGTTTGCCCTACAATAGCTGTCAATTGTAGGGCAAACAAATTTCAAGGTGCCACAGGTTTGATTAGTGGGTTGGGCCTCATATCAAACTTTTTCTGGACCTGCCATGTATTTTCCTCGTACCTATTATTATTATTACTATTAGTATTATTATTATTACTATTATTATTATTACTATTATTATTATTATTACTGTTATTACTACTTCTACTGCTAGCTAACCGGCAATGCCGGGTACATAGCAACGGCGATTTTTTGGCATGGCTGGCTATCCAAGTCTAAGGCCATCATATAGCACGACCCTTCTTTTATTAGGAACAACGGGTGCCACTAATAAGAATTCCATCCCTGCAAAATGAGCCACAAAAATAAAGAAATGGAGGTCTTATTCAGTTTTTTACTGTTTTTGAAGTATATTGAAATATACACGCCACTCATCCCATGTTTGGATACCTGCACGACTCTGGCCTGTTCCGCACCGCTAAGCCAGGCCCCCTCTGGCTAGGCCGGTTGCATGCACAACAGCGTGATTGGTTGCATGCATGTCTTCAGCCTGGCTCATCAAACAACTGTTTGGTTGCTTGTCTTTTTTTTTGGTTTTCACGCACAACACCTACGGCCTTCTCTACTTGCGCTGTGACTGCATCGGCCCGGCCGGGCTCTCCAGATACGACCGATTCCCTCATCTTCCCGGAGCCTAGCCACGGGGGCTCTTTTGCACGCATGCAGCCTGGCTCGCATAGTGGACCAAGCAACCAAACTAGCGGCACTTGCATCTCGCGAGCCCGGTTCCGCCTCAGCCAGGTAACCAAACGCGCCCTACGTGACTTGTGGCATATAGAACGACATTATTAATTTAATAGAGTTATACTCCAGAGATTTGGGATAAAACTTTTGGTCAAACACTACTATATACAGTTTGACATTTTGACTTGTAAGATACGTGATAGATTAGGCTCTTCTGTTTAATTATCTATTCTTGAAAAGGTTACGTGGTAGGCTAGCTGATGACTGTGCCATATCACAATGCAAGGTAAGGCCACGGACTTGGTGAAGTTTCCGGCCGGATTCATGTTTCAAAGTTCAAACGTAAGAAGTAAGAACAAGGTCTTCGTCCGTTAAAGACTTTGATTTTAATTTTTATGAGCTTTGGGTCAAACAAAAGAACATGGGTGTCTTTTCCAACAACCTGAGGCCTGAGGCCTTGTTTGGAAAATAGAGGATTGGAGGGGTTTGGAGTGGAGCAATTTATCCTACAAGTCAAAATCTTCCCCAATCCCCTCCAATCACCCTCAATACTCTTCGACACTCCATTTCCCAAACAAAGCCTGATGTGGAGAGTGTAGAGTGACAGGATGTTTTGACAACGTTTGTGTTGTTGGACAGGATGCGGATGGTACAACGTTTTGGCAATGACAACTAGTACTTGTGAAGCACGAATTCTGTGACCAGGAAACTGAAGAAAAATCGTCAGTAGCAGGGAGCAGGAATCCTGCTGGGGAGACACAAAGTGCGGCCGGTCCAAGCGGCTGTACCATCTGTTACTCCTAACGTCGACGCTCAAAATTGGGTACTCATCCTGCTTTGGAATTGAAAAAATGACCCGAATCTTTCACGCACATCAATTTCAGATGAAAAGGAAAGTTAACTTTCACTACTACGGAATAGTTTTCATAAACGGTTCAAATGTTATTTGTAGGCACCTAAAAATCGATGATAGCGGGAGCACGCGGACGCTGAGATGTCCCTGCAAATCCAGGGCTGGCCAACCACCTCGATTTGCAGGGTCGGTCGGCAGCCTCGTCCACACCTGCAAATGGAATTTGCAGGGGCGGCTGGCGGGACAGCCCGCCCCTATAAATTGACAAAAAAAAAGAAGCTCGCCTTACTAGCGTTGCCTGCTGGCGCACCGAGGTCGCCCAAGCACCGCTGGCTCGTCACACAAGGCCGCCCCCACCATTGCTTGCCCAACGAGGCCGCCTCGAGCTCACCCCACGCTGTCGATGGCTGCGCCGCGCTCACACCCTCACCAGCACCATGCATCACCGCACGAGGAGCTATCGTGCCCATGCCGGCCGCAGGCGCCGCCGCAGGCCCCACAGTCACACCCTTGTTGGCACCATACGCCTCCGTACACCTCGCATAACATGCTTTGGCGCCACCAGAGCAGACTGGGTGTTGACAGTTAAAATTGGCTCTGGCCCGGCCAAACCGGTCTGGTTCTGTAATTCGAGTGGGATTAGGATTCCGAGTTTAATCCCATATTGTAACCTATTTGAAAGGGGTAAGACTTCCCCGGCCTATAAATATAAAGGCTAAGGCCGATTGAGATGTATTCCAATCGAATCAAACACATTTATCCTTTACTTTTTTATCTCTCAAACCCTAATCTTTTCCAACCTCCATATTCTGTTCTTTGCTCGTCTCTACGGCGTTCAAGGGCGTCCTAGGTGGCCTGCCGACCCTAGAGCAACCCTAGCTTGTTTGAGCTCTGACGGGGTCCCTCCCGAGCTCGAGTTTCTAGGTCTTCACGAGTTCCTGCTTGAAAGCGGTCAGACCGGTTTCAGGAACCGGTCAGACCGGTTTGCCCGAGGAGCTCAGGAGTTGGCCGTTGTGACGGCTGTGCTGCGCGTTTGATCGGCTTCGAGTTTGTTGGCGCGTTTTCGTGTCAACATACTTTTTGGCGACTCCGCTGGGGAGAGATTAATCTGGTTTCAAGACTGATTCAATCTACTCCAATGATGTCTGGATCAACGTGCGACCTTGACAAAGACAACATCATCACTGCGACGATGGAAGAGCTCACAGACGAGGAGCGGAAGCGGTACCTGATCGCCGAGGAGCACTTCAAGGCGCAATTCTTGAAGGACTTCAAAAAAGATCGCGGTGGTCTTATCAAGACAGTGGAGGAATTCGTCATGCCGGCTTTCAAGCTGGCGAATGACCAAGTTGAAGAACTTCCAAAGGTAACTGGCGAATCCTCTGATTTAATGCAGCAAATTACTCGTATTGTTGACGATAAATTGATTGCTGCACAAACTGTTACTAGTGAGTTGATTGCTAGTATGTCGGGTAATTCTGATAAAGGTAAAAATAACGTAGAATCTAATGAATTACCTAACCCAGATCCTAGCTCATCAGGCATGCCAGAAAATGTTTTAGATCCTAATTTAGGCATGCCGATGAATTTCTATGCGGGACAACCACCTCACCCTAGTTCAGTCCACGAACCGGTCAGACCGGTTTTCACAACCGGTCAGACCGGTTTGGCCTCCTCTGGCGGTCAAACCGGTTCCATGGGTACGATGGTTTTATCTAGTACGGTTGCTTCTGGTCCTGTTTACACTACTCCACGCACTACGGTTGTGGGAAGTATACCCCACGGATCTGGCGTATCTCACGGGCCGATTCCGAATACTTCTCAAAGCGCGATGTATAATGTTCCCCGTTTTCCACAAAATAGAGGTGATGGGAACTATCAAGCTGAGTTAGCTAAGTTTAAAGAAGATATAGCTAATACACTTAGAGCAAGACTCGGGCTTGATTTGGGTAATTCACGCTTGTATTAAAAACCGTATCCGCCTGAATTTGATTTAGTTGCTTATCCTAATGGTTGGCGTGTTCCTGATTTTATTAAATTCAGTGGCGAAGATAATAGAACTCCTTGGGAACATATTAGTCAATATATCTTGCAATTAGGAGAAGCATCATTTTATGAACCATTGCGTGTACGGTTGTTCTCATTATCTTTAACTGGAACTGCTTTTTCACGGTTTTCTTCGCTTGCTCCTAATTCTATTCAAAATTGGACTCAATTGGAGCGCAAATTTCATGATCATTTCTTTAGCGAAGAAAACGAGGCTAAATTGTCTGATTTAACATCGGTTAGGCAAAGCCGAGAGGAATCGGTTCTTGATTACTTCAAAAGATTTAAAGATGTTAAGAACCGATGTTTTAACATAACTGTTTCTGAAAAAGATTTAGCAGATTTAGCTTTTGCGGGCTTACGGTCTCATTTCAAGGAAAAGCTAGAGGGTTTTGATTTCCTTACTGTTAATCATTTGCAAATGAAGGCTATGAGTCTAGAGCTTAAGTTTAAAAATTCAAAAGAATCTGCTAAATCTCATCGTTCGAATGTGCATATTGTTGATAATGATTCTGATAGTTTGGACGATGATAAAGAAATTTATGCTGCTGAATTTGTTTGGTCATCAAAGAGTAAACCTGGTTCTTGTCCCTCGTTGAAGCCGATTCAGAAAAATCGGCAAGAGGAAATTAAGTTTACTTTTGATGTAGCCAAATGTGATCGTGTTTTTGATGAATTACTTAAGAATGGCTTTATTAAACTTTCTCATGCAATTCCACCAGCCGATCAATTGAAAAATCGTGCGTATTGTAAGTGGCATAATTCTTTTTCTCACGCGACCAACGATTGCAATGTTTTTCGACGACAGGTACAATCGGCCCTTAATGAAGGTCGATTAGTACTAGCTGAAATGCAAGTTGATAAAGCTCCTTTCCCTGTTCATACCTTGGATTTGAATACTAAGGTGTTGATTCGTCCGTCACAAGCCGATGGAGCTAAGGGAAAGAACGTGGTGATTGGAGACCCAAGGCCGGAAAAAGTTAATGACAAAGTTCCGGTCCGAACAGTGATGATTGGGAGAACTCTTGATGGTGAAGAGTCTCTGAAGATTACAATTAACACAGCAAGGCCCGGGGGGCAAGGAAGTTCTTTGGAAGAGAATCGGTTCGCTAGTCAGGCTAAACCGGTCAGACCGGTTTCCCAAAACGGTCAGACCGGTTTGTCTCCAGACCGTCCAAGGACTTTCAAGCCCAAGCGCTCGGAAGTGGGTACTTGGAAGTTTAATGAGCCAAAGGTTCAAGGAAGGGTTCTGAAGCAAGGACCTACTTTCTCTCAGCTCATGAACAAGTATACAAAGGCCGTTCAAGTTGATCGGCCAACAAAAAAGAGACAGAGGTCACCGCAGTGTTGGATCAATTCTACAGCTTATAAGCGCCGTGGTGATGTTACTGGGACTTCGGTACATGACCGATTGGGCTCATACCAATCAGGTCGTTCGGCTGCTCCCAAAAGCGGTCAGACCAGTTTTGTGAACCGGTCAGACCGGTTTCGGTCTAAGCAGAGGTTCCAAGCTCCTCCTAAGCAAGAATACCGTGTCAAGGAGAAAAAGGAGGACGTGCAAGCCAAAGCCAGTGGGATTGTAACAATTGGCAATATTCCAGTGCCTATGCAAGATTTGGGTAGAAAGCCGATAGTCATTGGCGATTCGGCTCCTGTTCCAGTCAAAAATCCGGTCATGGCTAATGATCATGAGGCTAGCAGTAGCAAGGGTGTAAAGAAGGTCTTCCAACCAAGGTGGTGTCCTTCTGGATTGACTCATACGCAGAAGCGGAAGTTACAACGCCTGCGGAACAAAGAAAAAAAGGGAACAGGAAGCTGAGAAGCTGGGGGATGAATACTTCAACAATTACAGGCCTATGATCCCTCAGATCAAGATCTGGCAAGCTAGGCCCGTTGTGCAATCAGCAGCACAACCGGTCAGACCAGTTTTTGAGTCCGGTCAGACCGGTTTGGATCAGCCCACCGCTGCAGAAGCGGTCAGACCGGTTTCTGGAACCGGTCAGACCGGTTTGATGACAGAAGCAGGAGCTGAGATTACTTCAACCATCGATACTACTCCGCCAATTCCTCTAGTGGTTGAAGATGAAGAATTGGTTGATTTTGAGCCTTCTCCAGAACATGACAACATAGAAATCAATGTTGTATATTTGTCTTCTGATTATTATGTGGTACCGGAAGAGGAGGTCTCTCATCTTCAACTTGGACCTCGAGATGCCGTTTTTCAGAAGCCTAGTGAATGAGAGAATCATCTCAAGGCTAATTTCTCGTATGTTGGTTGATGGTGGAGCTATTATAAATCTTATGCCATACTCTCTCTACAAGAAGATTGGCGGAAAAGACGAAGAATTGATCAAGACGAACATGACGGTCAGTGGAGTTGGTGGAGGTGATCCCATTGGTGCCAAGGGGGTGGCTTCTATGGAGTTGACCGTCGGAAGCAAGACTATTGCTACGGCTTTCTTCGTCTCCGAGGTGCAAGGTAACTTCAGTTTAATCCTTGGTCGAGATTGGATCCATCTACCTTGCATCAATATCTTATTCAGTGGATCGGCGATGAAGTTGAAGTTGTCCATGGTGACACTTCTTTCTTTGTTGCAATGGCCGATTCCGATTCTCTTGGTGCAAATGAGAAGGTCAAATGTCTGTCGGGCATGGATTTGACCGACTATGAGCTGATCAGTTGCACCAAGGATGGTTTTGTTCCTGCTACATTAAAGCCGTTGAAAAATCGGTTGAATTACTTGTTGTAATTAATGGAGCAGAAGAATCAGTCGAGCAAAATCGGTCAGATCGCTTCCAGGAACCGGTCAGACCGGTTTGGATCTGAACAGTGCCAGCCGAGGAAAACCGGTCAGACCGCTTATGGAAACCGGTCAGACCGGTTTAAGTCTGGACAGTGGCTTCAAGACCGAATTGATCATCATCGAGCACATTCGGCCGGTATGTTTGAAGCTATTGAAGATCTCGGTGATATGGAAATGTTGGGTCAGGGTTTCATGTCAGCCGACCCTTTAGAACAAATAGATATTGGTGACGGTACTATTCCTAGGCCGACTTTTGTAAACAAAAATTTATCGGCAGAGTTTAAAGCCGAATTAATAATTTTGTTGAAGGAGTATGTCGATTGTTTTGCTTGGGAGTACCGTGAGATGCCCGGTTTGAGTCGTGATTTAGTTGAGCATCGTTTACCGATAAAAGCCGGTTTTAGACCTTTTAAACAATTGGCTAGACGTTTTAATCCCGCTATTTATGACCGAATAAAAGAAGCAGTTAATCGTTTGCTAGATGCTGGTTTTATTCGGACTTGTCCTTATGCGGAGTGGATTTCTAATATTGTTCCCGTTGAAAAGAAAGATTCGGGGAAACTTAGAGTTTGCATTGATTTTAGAGATCTTAATAAAGCCACTCCTATAGATTCATATCCTATGCCTATAGCCGATGTCTTAATCAATGAAGCTTCTGGGCATCGTGTTGTTAGTTTGCTTGATGGCAATGCTGGATATAATCAAATCTTCATGGCCGAAGAGGATATGCACAAAACGGCCTTTCAATGTCCAGGATTTATTGGTTTGTTTGAGTGGGTGGTTATGACTTTTGGATTAAAGAATGCCGGTGCAACTTATCAAAGAGCTATGAATTTAATCTTTCATGATTTGCTTGGAGTTATCGTGGAAGTATATATTGATGATATTGTGGTTAAATCGGATGGTTTAATTCCTCATCTAGCCGATTTAAAACTTGCTCTTGAAAGGATGCGACGGTATGGATTGAAAATGAATCCACTCAAATGTGTTTTTGGTGTTTCGGCTGGGAAGTTTCTTGGGTTTGTTATTCATGAGAACGGCATAGAAGTTGATCCCAAGAGAATTGAAGCTATGAAGAAAGTCGAAGCTCCTACTTGCAAGAAAGATTTGCAAAAGTTTCTAGGCAAGCAAGAAGCTTTTGAAGAAATCAAAGAGTATTTGTCTTCACCACCGGTGCTTAGGGCACCTAAGCGAGGAGTACCATTTAGACTTTATGTGGCGGCTGAAGATAGAACTATTGGGGCTGTTTTGACTCAAGAAATCGGCAACAAGGAGTATGTGATTACTTATGTAAGCCGACGGCTCATCGATGCAGAAACAAGGTATACTTTCATTGAGAAGTTGTGTTTATCCTTGTACCATGCTTGTACTCAATTGAGGCATTATTTATTATCTAGCACTTGCATCGTGTTGTGTCAAACCGATGTAATTAAACATATGTTGCAAAAACCGATTTCTAGTGGAAGAGTCGGTAAATGGGCTTATGCTTTAGTTGAGTATGATTTGGCTTGTGAACCTTTAAAATCAATGAAAGGCCAAATTGTAGCTGATTTTATTGTTGAACATTGGATAAATGATACAAACAACTTCGACGTTGGATATATTACTTGTACCCTATGGAAGTTATATTTTGATGGATCGGTTTGTGGTGATGGGCAAAGAATTGGTGTTGTTCTTATATCTCCGAGTGGTGCCGTTTTTAAGTTCTCAAACCGATTGGAAGAAAAGTGAACCAATAATCATATTGAATATGAAGCTCTTCTATTTAGTTTGGAATTTTTGCAAGACATGGGAATAAAGCATGTTGAAGTTTTTGGTGATTCGCTCCTGGTGGTACAACAAGTGTCAAAGGTATGCCAATGTTATAATGGTTCATTAAATGCATATCTTGATAGATGTCTTGATATCATTACTTCTTTTGATGAATTTACTATCAAACATATTCCAAGAGAAGAGAATGACAAGGCAAATACTCTGGCTCAGAAAGCATCTGGTTGTATGGTTGCAAAGAAGTATTTCTATCTCCAAAAACCGATGCAAACGAAAGCCGAGGTTCTGGTTCTGGACGAACCGGTCACACCGGTTTCAGAAACCGGTCAGACCGGTCTGACTGCCAGAACCGGTCTGACCGGTTCTGAAACCGGTCTGACCACTTCGTCCCCTGACAGAAGCAAAAATCCTTTGGATGATGCTAATCAATCCAAAGTTGAAGATCAGGATTGGAGGGTGCCTATTATTACTTATTTGAGAGATCCTGGTCGTGGTGCAGAAAGAAATATTCGGCGAATATCGTTTAAATACGTTTTGCTTGACGATGAACTCTATCGTCGAAACGCCGAAGATTTGCTGTTGAAATGTCTTAATTCGGATCAGGCCAAAGTTGCCATGGGTGAGGTCCATGAAGGTATTTGTGGTACACATCAATCAGCTCCAAAGATGAAGTGGTTACTTAGACAAGCCGGTTTCTATTGGCCTACTATGATGGCAGATTGTTTCAAATATTACAAAGGATGTGAGGAATGTCAGAAGTTTGGAAATTTGCAACTTGTTCCTACTGCATTGATGCATCCTATTATTAAGCCATGGCCGTTCCGAGGTTGGGGATTGGATTTTATTGGACAAATTAATCCTCCATCATCAAAAGGACATCGTTTTGTGTTAGTTGCTACAGATTATTCCACTAAGTGGACCGAAGCGATTCCCTTGAAGAATATGACGCATCGAGAGGTAATTGAATTTGTTACGCAAAATAGTATTCATAGATTCGGTATTCCTCAAACTTTGACAACGGATCAAGGTACTTCATTTATGTCTAAAGAGGTACGTGAATTCGCCGAATCCTATAGAATTAAGTTGCTCAATTCATCTCCATATTACGCTCAGGCTAATGGACAAGCCGAGTCAAGTAATAAAATTTTGATCAAATTAATCAAGAAAAAGATAGAAGAAAATCCTAAGAGATGGCATGACGTTTTATCCGAAGCATTATGGGCTCATCGTATATCTAGACATGGTGCTACTAAAGTTACTCCTTTTGAGCTTGTGTATGGTCAAGAGGCCGTTTTACCCGTTGAGGTAAATCTGAACGCTTATAGATTGGCTAAACAAAATGACCTTGATGCTGTTGATTACCACAATTTGATGTTGGACAATATTGATGAGGTAACCGACAAACTATTGAAAGCTTTGAAGGAGATTGAGAAAGATAAGCTTCGGGTTGCTAAAGCTTACAACAAGAAAGTACGAGGAAAATATTTTCAGATTGGTGAGCTTGTTTGGAAGACGATCTTGCCTATTGGGACGAAAAGCAACAAGTTTGGTAAATGGTCACCAAGTTGGGAAGGACCCTATAGAGTTGTCAAAGTCATTTTTGGGAATTCTTACATGCTAGAGACGCTGAAGGGAGATCATTTGCCTAAAGCTATCAACGGAAGATATTTGAAGAAATTCTATCCAAATGTTTGGCAAGACGCATGAAGACCAATGGCCGATATATTGTTGATATCGCCCTTAGCATAAATTTTAGCTCCTGAATTGTAATTACTTGCTTTTTAGGTCTCAAGTTCACTAAAAACGCAGGGGGTATGTGTTGACAGTCAAAATTGGCTCTGGCCAGGCCAAACCGGTCTGACCGGTTTGCCAAACCGGTCAGACCGGTTTGGTTCTGTAATTCGAGTAGGATTAGGATTCCGAGTTTAGTCCCATATTGTAACCTATTTGAAAGGGGTAAGACTTCCCCGGCCTATAAATATAAAGGCTAAGGCCGATTGAGATGTATTCCAATCGAATCAAACACGTTTATCCTTTACTTTTTTATCTCTCAAACCCTAATCTTTTCCAACCTCCATATTCTGTTCTTTGCTCGTCTCTACGACGTTCACAGGCGTTCTAGGTGGCCTGCCGACCCTAGAGCAACCCTAGCTTGCTTGAGCTCCGACGGGGTCCCTCCCGAGCTCGAGTTTCTAGGTCTTCACGAGTTCCTGCTTGAAAGCGGGCAGACCGGTTTCAGGAACTGGTCAGACCGGTTTGCCCGAGGAGCTCAGGAGTTGGCTGTTGTGACGGCTGTGCTGCGCGTTTGATCGGCTTCAAGTTTGTTGGCGCGTTTTCGTGTCAACACTGGGCTATTGTGCCTTGTATAGGTGCCATCAGGGCCGTCACTGCGCGCTTCCTCCGGCCGACTGCGGCAAGGCTGTGGCTGACATTGGCTCCTTGCTCTACACGTCGGGTGGCCACAAGCCTTTGCGAGCTCCAGTGCTGTCTGGACACTACCAGAATGATCAACATCTGCACCGGTTGGGAACCGGCTTTTGCACCGGGTATCCCAACCGGTGCAGATCTTCCGAGGCTAACCGGTGCTAAAGGGTCCCTTTAGCACCGGTTCCAGACACAACCCGGTGCTAAAGGGCCTGCCCCGCAACGCCTTTAGCCGGGCCTTTAGCACCGGTTGCTGTCTGCAACCGGTGCTAAAGGCCCCGGATTTATTTTTTTTTTGCTTTTTTCAGTAGCCATGCATGCACGTCTATATACGTGTATATACGTATATATTCTAATACGTGTATTCTAATGCGTATTTGGCCGACTCTATATTCATATTAGCTGACATTTCATCAAAATAGAAGACATATATATTACAAAAGTAGATATTCATGCATGTCAACTCGAGTTATATATATTTAAACTATATTTTCTACTTAATTAAGATTGACGACTTGTTGAACTGTCTGGCACGTCCTCCAGTGGCGTGTGGAATTCTCCTCGGGGATTGACGACCTCGTCCCAGATCCATCCGACGAGCTGTTCTGCAATTACGTCAATTCTTTCTAACTCTAGAGACTCTTCCTTCAGGCTCAACATCTATAATTTACAAATAATTGAAAGATATTTAATCCGCCGAGTTGGAGACAATAATTGTGCACTTAATAATAATGGAAATGTGTTTATTATTACGTACCATAATATCGTGTTGTGTAAGCTTTTTATGTCCCCAATTCCACATGTAATCGCAAACATAGTATGCACATAAATTATTTCCCTTCCCCTGTTTGGCACACTGTCGACCAAAAGAAATTAAGTAAAATTCATATAATATATTAGCCGAGGCCTACATGTACAAATTACTTGCTTACCGGAAAGCCAATGTTCCATTTTAGTGTTTCATGTTGAATACCCGGGTGTTCTTGACGAAATTGATTCCAGACCCTGCGAACAAAACAATTGAGTTAAGTCATTGCGAGTGAAAGGGGTGAATTAAGTAGGGGAAAATATACATCACCTTGTCATCATGTCCATGATGTTCTGTAGTTTTTCTATTGGAGTGTGCAATGAATCAAAGACGTTCACGACACCCCGGTCAGGACACAATATTATTAGGAACCAGTGGAATCTATATACATGTATACATTATAATCAGAAATAAAATAGTACACAGACAGTATGAGAAGAAGCCTGTGTATGTACTCACTCGATGTTGTACGGGATTAGTATGGAGTCGCAGTAATTTTGTTTCTTAATATACTTGTATAGGTTTCCATATGTTTCCTTAGGATTCATCAATATCATTTGTTCACTTATCCTTCGAGGATCCACGAAACCAACGTCATATATTGAGGATCTCCGACATTTTTGAATCTCCATTCTGCATATGTTAAGTAATAAATAAAGCCCGCGTCAGCATAGATTGGAATTATTGTTTTCAAACTGTGAATTATAAGCAACAACAAAGTACTTACAGTGTCCAACAGGTGATCAAATCCACGTCCATGGCGTCGCGGTGGTACAACTTATATATATCCTGAAACCTCAGCCAGACCCAATCCTCGTCACCATTGTAGAAATCATGGTCCTTCACGCCTACTTTGATCATGCGCCGTTTATTCCTTCTTGATTCTTCCAAGTACCACTCATGGAATCGGTGCATCTTCGTCTGTAGCTTGCTCTCCATTTCAGGAGGGACCATAGGCTCGCCAAGCTTAAACGGCCACTTCAACGTTGTGTTTACAGGCACCTCTGCTTCCCCCAGGAGTTGCGCTCTGGATAGTCCAGTCTCAGCCTCAAATTGTTGGATCCATAGCTCGTGCGGAGTTGGCAATGGAGCCAAGGGCTGCTGAGGTTGCTGGCCGAGCTGAGGAACCTTTTTGGATGTGCCCGCCTCCTTATCTGCAGCCTTTCGCTTCCGGCGAGATTTCAGTAATGAGCGGTCATAGTCTGTTATTAGTACTTCCTTCTGTTGACCCTTGCTCAAATTACCGAGGAATGACTTGACGACAGTGGGATGAAGCTTCAGCTCCGGCTCCGGTTTTTTCCTCCACTCGGCCATTTGCCTCTTTGTGTCTGCTTTGACCGAGGCTTCGAGCTCCTCTAGAGTCTTCTCACCCGCTCTTTTCTCTGGTGCGGGCTTCTCTCTGGTTTTCCGCGCCTTCTTCCCTGGTGGAGTGGGGGCAGAGGCTTTAGTGCGGCGTCCCCTCTTCGACGGAGGGGGCGGAGACCTCCACGGCGGAGGAGACGGAGACCTCTTCGGCGGAGGAGACGGGCTTGCATCAGGAGCTCCCGGAGAATCGTCATGATCCGGTAGATCTCTTGGAGACGGTAGAGGTGACGGAGGCTTGTTGGTAGCCGCAGGTGTACCGGGTATGACGACGTCTGCCTTGCTCCATAGAATGATGCAGTGAGAACACTGACCGAGTTTTGTTTCTCCGTCACCTCCGGGGATATCAAGTTCCAAGTCTTCCCAGTTGGTGACGACTTGCTCCACCTCAACAGGTACGTAACCATGTGGAATGTCATTGCAGTGCCATTTTTGCCCTTCTTCCACACGTTTGGTCATACCGTATGCGACCTGATAATTTAGTAGTCACAAAGAAAGTTAGTAAATGAATGGTATTTACGGTGAAATGTATGCAGTACGAACTAAGGTCGCATACGTACCACCACAGCTAAGTTCTTCTGCCTGACGACAAGCTCGCACGCGGTCCGTTGAGTTATTTCATCCACGGGGTAACGGACCGGTTTGGCGGCCTGTGTGGAAGCATGACTGCTTTGATATTATTGTGGAGGGCTAATAAGGGCCGCATCTTGGAGAGGTGCATGCTCTGTGAAACCGGTCCCGCCTGGTGCATGCTCTGTGGAACCGGTCCCGCCTGCGGCTTGTTGGAGAGGTGCATGCTCTGTGGAACCGGTCCCGCCTGTGGCTTGTTGTATCTGCAGCCATGCTACCTTCATCCGTCGCTCCATCTCTGACTCCATTTCTTGGAGCTTTGAGCCCTGGGCGGCAACCGTTTGCTCTAGGTCCCTCACCCTCTGCTCATATTCGGCCTTCTTCCTCGAACGGCTCCTATAGGTGGCGGCGTGCTCTTGGAAACCTTTCTTCCATGAGATGCTTGTGCCTACGCCGCGCGTCCGTCCAGGATGCTCCTTGTTCCCTAAGGCATAGGTTAGCTCATCTCTGTCTCTATCAGCAACAAATTCTCCCCTCTCAGATGCCCTGAGGATACCGAGGAGACGCTGAGCTAGTTCTCGCAAGTCCTCGGGAAAAACTAAGGAGCCGTCGATTGGGCTTAGGGTGCCTCCATGACCATAGTACCAATGCTTGGTCCTTGTGGGCCAGTCATGTGTCGCTGGAGTGATGCCTCTAGCATATAGATCTTCTTCCATCTTCTCCCATTTAGCGATGCTTGCCTTGTAACCTCCCGAACCCATCTTATGAGAGTACTTCTTATTTGCGGCGTTTCCAGCGTTTCTAGCGCTAGCCGTTGCACCCTCTTCGGAGGTTTTGTACTCAAGGAATGCTTCCCACTCGTCATTGGTGATCTTCTTATACTTCTAAGGATCCGGGGCCTCTCCGGTTTTGAGAAAATACGAGTACAACTTCTTCTTGAAATCCTGAAACAGAACTGCCATCTTCTTCATTGTCCAATCCCTCAGTTCTGCTTCATGAGTGCTAGGCCAGTCGAATATTGCCTTTAATTCCCTCCATAGCATCTCCTTCTCTGTATCGGGGAGCACGTACTCCTCAGTGGGGTCCGTGGACTTCCATTTTCTGATACTAATGGGCACATTGTCCCGTACAATTACCCCGCACTGAGATACAAATTTCTTGGCCACTTTTGGGGGGCCCAACTGGCTCCCCGTCATCCTCCACTCGAGTGATGTGAAACTTGACATCCTTCAGCTTCTTCGTGGTCGATCGTTTTGATTTCTTAGCTTGACTTGTAGAAGCAGAGGCGGCCTACACAAATTACATATATACGAGATGATATAGAGATGGTATACATAATTGACATGTACAGTACAAATTTATGTTATATATATACACACCTGACTAGACGAGGGTTGGACATTGCCAGCCCCTTCAACATTTTCGGCCCTCGCAACATTGTCGCCCTGGATATTGTCGTCCCTTCCAATGGCCCTCAACACTTCATCCATGCTCATCGGTTGGGTTACAATATCAAAAAGTTGATTCGCTAAGAACGTGTCGTTGTCCTCTTTCATGGGTGGGACAGGCTCGTTGTTGTCCGCCATCTATAGAACTAAAAATAATTGATAAGCAATATATACAAAGCATAGATATTTCAAATATTTGTAACATATTCGCTAAGGGGTTTGGTGCGCTTAGCGAACGGATTCGCTCGCTAAGGGGTTCGGTGCGCTTAGCGAACGGATTCGCTAAGGGGTTCGGTGCGCTTAGCGAACGGATTCGCTAAGGGGTTCGGGTTCAATATACATTTCAATGTAAATATACAATGCATTTCCAATATACATTTCAAACATATAACATTTCCAATATACATTTCAATGTAAATATCTCCAATACACATTTCAACATGCCTATACATTTCCAATAAATAAACATGCATATACATTTACATTTTCAGCATATAAATATTTGCAATTTACATTTGCAACATTTTTCAATACATATGAAGCATGTATATTTCTAATAGAATTGCAATATAGAACATTTCCAATATATCATTTTTATTTCCAATACAATGCATTTCCAATAAATTAATTTCTAATATTTTCTAATATTTTCAATACATATGAAGCATATATATTTCTAATATTTCCAGTACAATGCATTTCCAATGTATGTGGTTAGCGAACGCGTTCGGCCAAGCGCATTTGGTTAGCGAACGCGTTTCCAATATACATTTAAATTTCCAATATACATTTAAATGAAGCATATATACATTTAAATTTCTAATACATATAAAGCATATATATTTCTAATATTTCCAATACAAGGCATTTCCAATAAAATAAATTTCTAATATTTTCTAATATTTCCAATACATATGAAGCATATATATTTCTAAGATTTCCAATACAATGCATTTCCAATGTATGGGTTAGCGAACGCGTTCGGCCATGCGCAAATACGCATGGCCGAACACGTTCAAAAGCAAATTTGTATGGCCGAACGTGTTCGGCCATGCAACGGGTACCTGCACACACAAACACGTACACACGGCACGAAGGCCGGCTTCACAGAGGGCTCACCGCGACGGGCGGCGGGCCGACGGCGGCGCGGGGACGAGGGGCGGCGCCGGCGCGGGGACGACGTTCGGCGCGGGGACGAGGGGCGCCGGCGCGGGGACGACGACGGCGGCGCGGCCCGGGACGAGGGCGGCGGCGCGGCGTGGGCGTGGGGACGACAGGCGGCGGCGGCATGGGCACGGGGACCACGGGTGGCGGCGGCGGCGAGCGTCGACGGAGGCGAGGCCGCGGCGATGGGCGACGGCGGCGTCGGCGCGGCCGGGGACGACGCGGGCGACGACAGTGGACGGAGGCACGGCTGCGGCGACGGGCGGTGGCGGTGACGCGGGCCTAGGTCGACGGGCGGCGGCGGGGACGTCGGGCGGCGGCTGAGGAGACGAGGGGTCGCGCGGCGGCGGCGGCGGTTTCGATCTGTGAGGAGATGAGGGCGAAGTGAGGGAGGGGAGAGAAGTCCCCGGCCTATATAGGTCCACCGTCTTTAGCACCGGGTGCAGCCACGACCCGATGCTAAAGGCCCTTTAGCACCGGGTCTATACAGCACCCGGTGCTAAAGGCCCCCCCTTTAGCACCGGGTCTTCCCACCACCCGGTGCTAAAGGCCCTTTAGCACCGGGTCTTCTACAGCCGGTGCTAAAGGCCGTAACTGGCACCAAACGAAAATTGGTCTACAACCCGGTGCTAAAGGCCCTCAATTTTCGTTTGGCGCCAGTTTCCAAACCGGCCTTTAGCACCGGTGGCTACTATTTGGGAATCTTATAAATATAGTTTTTAATATATAGTTATTAATACTTGTTTTAATTCAGTTATTAATACCTATTAAAAATATATATTAAATAAGAAAATCTTATAAATTAATAGAAAATCTTATAAATTACTAGAAAATCAATATAAAATGCTAGAAAATCTTATAAATTAATAGAAAATCTTATAAATTACTAGAAAATCTTATAAATTACTAGAAAATCTTATAAATTACTAGAAAATCAATATAAAATGCTAGAAAATCTTATAAATTAATAGAAAAATCTTATAAATTAATAGAAATCTTATAAATTAATAGAAAATCTTATAAATTACTAGAAAAACTTATAAATTACTAGAAAATCAATATAAAATGCTAGAATTAATAAAAACAATCTTATAAATCAATAGAAAATCTTAGAACATAGGTGGAACATAAATGCAAATATAGTCATTACAAATTGGGTGGAACATAGTGCAATTAAATTACATGGCATCATCGTTTACTCTGACACTAATAAACTTCTTCTTTACAAATGTTCCTTGATTGTGATCACGCCGTAGATACGGTGTCTCCTCCGCCGCTAACAGGATGCTTGGGTCATCAGCCACTGAGAATGGAGGCCGGCCATCGAGCATATCATAATCTTCATCCGTCTTGTCCTCAACTCCTACGATTTTTCTCTTTCCAGGAAGAACTATATGACGCTTTGGCTCGTCTTGTGATGGGTCCAATTGCTTACCCCCACCTTTCGGATCCGCCCCTTTCTTCGGTCTGCTAGCCATGTCCTTCACATAAAAAACTTGTGTGACAGCTTTGGCCAGGACGAACGGTTCGTCTAGAAAGCCAATCTTGTTTAGGTCCACTAACGTCATTCCATAGTCCGCTTCATCTTTAACACCTCCTCCAGTCAGCTTCACCCATTGGCACTTGAACAGTGGGATCTTCAAAGGTCCGTACTCTAGTTCCCATATCTCCTCTATGATTCCATAGTATGAGTTTGTATTGCTATTGGTGTCTATCGCGTCGATCCGGACACCACTATTTTGGTTGGTGCTTTTCTTGTCCTGGGCTCTTGTGTAAAATGTATACCCATTGATGTCGTATCCTTGGAATGTCAAGATCATGCTCGATGGACCTCTAGCTACAAAAGCTAGCTGCACATCAATGCCCTCGACACCCATAAGACGTCTTCGCAACCAATCGGCGAAAGTACTATTGTGCAGACGCTGAATGAAGGCCGCAGACTTTGTTGAGTTTTCGTCCCTGAGAATCTGCATGTGCTCCTCGATGTACGGAGCAACTAAGGTTGATTGTTGCAAAATTGTGAGGTGTGCTTTACGAAATGTCTCAATGTCCTTGATCACCATCGATCTTCTCCCTAGTGTGCCCTTTCCACCAAGTCTCCCCTTGTGATGTGATTCGGGCACACCAATCGGCATAAGATCATCGACAAAGTCAACACAGAATTCAATGACCTCTTCTGTTTCGTATCCCTTAGCAATGCATCCTTCTGGATGAGAACGATTACGGACATACTTCTTTAGGACAGCGAAGAACCTCTCAAATGGGAACATGTTGTGTAGAAATACTGGGCCCAGTATACGAATCTCTTTGACGAGGTGAACCAATAGATGTGTCATGATATTGAAGAAGGATGGTGGAAATATCATCTCAGAGCTGACAAGACATTGCACCACGTCGTTCTGTAGCTGATCTAAATGGTCTGGATTGATCACCTTCTGAGAAATTGCATTGAGGAATGCACATAGCTTCACAATGGCTTTCCGCACGTTAACTGGTAGCACACCCCTGAGTATGACGGGAAGCAGCTGTGTCATCAACACATGACAGTCGTGAGACTTCAGGTTTGTGAACTTCTTCTCTTTCATATTTATTATTCCCTTAATATTGGAGGAGTAGCCAGACGGAACCTTGATACTGTTCAAGCATTCAAACATGCTTGCCTTCTCTTCTTTGCTGAGAGTGAAGCTGGCAGGACGCAAGTACTTGCGTCCTTTGTCTCTCTTTTCTGGATGTAGATCAGTCCGTTGCTTCGATCGTTTCAGCTCCTGACGTGCTTCCAGTGTATCTTTTGGCTTCCCATAAGTACCCAGGAATCTTATCAAGTTCACGCAAAGATTCTTCGTCAGATGCATCACATCAATCGCGTTACGGACCTCTAAAAGCTGCCAATAAGGTAGCTCCCAAAAGATAGACTTCTTCTTCCACATCGCGGCACGACCATCCTCGCCCGTCGGAGCAGCCTGGCTTCCGTCTCCCTTGCCAAACACCACGTGTAGGTCCTTCACCATATCAAATAGCTCTTCTCCACTCCGGTGTCTCGGCTTTGTACGGCGGTCAGCATTCCCGCCAAAATGCGCACATTTCTTTCATAGCTCATGCTTCGCCGGAAGGAATCGACGGTGACCCATGTACACAACTTTACGACAATGTTTCAAATACATGCTTTCGGTTTCCTCTAAACAGTGAGTGCATGCTTTATATCCTTTGTTTGATTGTCCTGATAGGTTACTTAGCGCAGGTCAGTCGTTGATGCTTATGAAAAGCAGTGCTCGAAGGTCAAACTGCTCCTGCTTGTCCTCATCCCACATGCTAACACCTTCATTCTTCCACAGCTGCAAAAGTTCGTCAACCAATGGTCTTAGGTACACATCAATGTCGTTGCCAGGTTGCTTTGGGCCTTCGATCAGCACTGGCATCATAATGAACTTCTGCTTCATGCAGACTATGGGGGTAGGTTGTAGATACAAATAGTCACGGGCCAAGTGCTATGACTACTGCTCATTTCACCAAAAGGGTTCATGCCATCGGTACTTAAACCAAGCCTAACATTCCTCGCATCAGCATCAAACTCTGGGAATGCTCTGCGATGTTCCTCCACTGGGATCCATCGGCGGGGTGTCTCAAATGCCATCCTGCTTACGTTCTTCTTTGTGTCAGTGCATCAGTTTGGCATCGTCTTTGTTCCTGAACAAACGCTTCAGACGGGGTATTAGAGGGAAATACCACATCACCTTCGCAGGGATTTTTTTCTTAGAACGCTCTCCCCCAACATCACCAGGGTCGTCCCGCCTGATCTTGTATCGTGCGCAGGTGCAAACCGGACAATGATCCAAGTGTTCGTACTGTCCGCGATAGAGGAAACAGTCATTAGGACACGCATGTATCTTCTGCACCTCCAAACCGAGAGGGCAAACAACACGTTTTGCTTGATACGTCGTCGATGGCAATTTGTTACCCTCTGGAAGAATCTTCTTTACGAGTTTCAGTAGCTCCTCGAAACCCTTATCAGTAACACCATTTGCTGCCTTCCACTGCAGAAGTTCAAGTGTGCTACCCAACTTCTTTAGCCCCTCTTTGCAATCTGGGTACAGGTCAGTCTTGTGGTCCTGCAACATGCGCTGTATCTTTTTCAGTTCCTTATCATTGCCGCAGTCTTTCTCGGCATCACGCAACATTTGCCCGAGTCCATCAGTAGGTTCATTTTCCTGAGCAACATCTTCCTGAGCATCGCCTTCCCGAGCAACATCTTCCTCATCGGCATCACCCATTGCAGCATATGCAAATGAACCGTAGTATTGAGCCAATAACGGAATGTCGTCATCGGCCTCGTCTTGTTCATCTTCATCCATTAGAATTCCTCTTTCATCGTGCTTCGTCCAAACAGAATAATTCCTCATGAAACCGTGCCTCATCAAATGCACCTGAAGACAACCTCTTTGTTTGTACGATTGTATATTTTTACAATGGGTGCATGGGCAGAACATGAAACCGGACGGCGTCCTGTTAGCCTCGGCGGCATCGAGAAACGTCCTAAGGCCATCACGGAACGCCTGAGCGTGGGGGTCCCCGTACATCCATTGTCTATTCATCTACATTATTAACCAATAACAAATATACAATACAATTTAAAGATAAAAAAATTTAATATATAAATAAATACAAATTATAATATATATTCCATTATATAAATAAATTTCTAAAACTACATTACTATATTCATTAAATAAATAAATATACCTTCCGTTAAATAAATAAATAACTATTCTACCTTTTAATAAATAACTAATAATATATATTTCATTAAATTAATGATTAACTATTCCAACTTTTAATAAATAAACCTCTCTAATAAATAAAATACATAAGCCTTATAACTATTCACAAGTCATACAAAACAAAATACTAACTAGCTTGCCTTCTCTCTCCATTTAAAACACAACATGAACACTCTCTCCACCATGAACTCAAGCTCTCTCCTCTCTCTCCTCCAAGAACACAAGCTCTCTCTAGCTAGCTTTACTTTGATTCACAAATCCCTCTATTTCTAAATCATAGAAGGATTACAAGCTAAATAAAACATTAGAGAATGAAAGAGTGTACCTTTTAGTGCTCCTTAGATGAGTAGAATCTTCACAAATTTTGAAAAAAATTTGGGCAGCACCTCCCTTCCCAAGGCCGAGCAGCATGAACACAGCGCCTAAGTGTTCAGCTGGCTAGGCCGGGGGAGGAAGAAGGTGCTATATACAAAAGACATTAGCACCGGGTCGTGGCAAGACCCGGTGCTAATGTGCACCAATTAGTACCGGTTCCAGCCAGCAACCGGTGCTAAATGGCCTCGGGCACATTAGCACCGGTTGCTGGCTGCAACCGGTGCTAAAGGGGGAGCATTAGCACCGGGTCTCGCCACGACCCGGTGCTAATGTGTCCGCCCTGACACCCCGCAGCGCCGCCCCCGCTCCTAACCGTTGGACCCGGTGCTGAAGCCCCATCAGCACCGGGTCCAAAAATGGCCAAGGCGGAGGAGGCGGGCGGATGTGAAGCATTCTGGTAGTGGGACCGAGCAGCCGTGCCCTCTCGCTGGCTCCCTCAACCGTGCTTTGTGTTGGGTGGCCACGAGCCCTGTCGTCGCCGAGCCCCTGGTCACCTATGCCCCGCGAAGGGGCAAGTGAGAGAGATAGGAGAGAAGTTTTTGATAGACGATGAAGACAGTCAAACACATGATATACATAAAAGGAGAGAGAGGAGAAAAGATATGAATCCATGGGAGAGCTCAGTTTAGGTGGTGAGGATCGGCTGACGTGGTTGGATGCGCTTCTTTTTGGAACTTATATCAAAATTTTGAACCACTAAACAATCTGGAATGAAAATATTGTGAATTACAAAGGTTTAGATCTCGTCGAGCTCTACAATTTTCATATAAGATACATTTTCATCCGAGATCACAAAAAAAGTTATGATATTTTTTCCACGAGAACATTTTTAGGGATGGGTTTTAACATCACGCACACCTGGAAATGATTTCTAGGTGTGGGTGACCAGCCGCACCTAGAAATCATTTTCAAGTGCCAATGTTGCCGTTACCCACCCTTAAAATTAATTTTTGTTCAAAATATGGATAAATATATACTGATAGAACATATAATTCATATTTATAATTTACTCAACAATATAATTTACATTTTTTGTGTTCTCGAATGGTCAAAACATCATCTCAATACATATGTGTAAATTGTATTTATATTCACATATGCTCATACATTCATATCATAGAGTTCAACACACATACTAAATAGTCTAATTTCAACCGTGCATACGTGCATAGGTATGTCTAACTAGGTGCAAAGTATAATTTATGTCGATAATGCTAATTTAGTGTGTGTGTATGTGTGTATATATATATATATATGATACATCCAATATCTTTTCGTAAATTTTTGCATCATTTATGGTAGATGATATCAAGGTTACATCGATTTGAAAACAGTCATGTATGGATACTTTCAAATTATAGAGCTTGTGCCATTTGAAAAATTCAAAATTTCTAGATTTGTAAATATGAGAGCTTGTAATTATTTTTTGCACTACTAAATGATCTAAAATAAAAAAGTTGTCAGCTACAAAGTTTTAGGTCTCGTCAAACTCTACAATTTTGATATAAAGTTTTTCTCTATCAGAGATCATATTAAAAAGTTATGAATCTATTTGTACGCAAGCATTTCTAGGGGCGGGCCATACTATCACTCGACCCTAGAAATCATTTTTGGGAATGGGTAATACCATCACCCACTCCTACAAATGGTGTGTATTTGCAGGATGGCTGATCCTATGACTTGGCCCTGGAAATGGTAATTTTTAAGGACGGGTGATATGCGATAATCCGTCCATGTAAATGAACCCTATTTACGGGGCCGGCTAGTCCCCTCGTCCGCCCCTGAAAAACCATATGCAGGAACGAGCCGGTTGCTACAGTAGCCATCGCTTTTTCAGGTGCACTTGAGCTTCTTTTCCTCGTTTGACAAAGACCTATTGGATTTAGTATAGAGCTTGAACTCGAAAAGCTATCTTGTGCTTTAGGATATCTTCCCTGCTGTTTGCGCTTGTCGTGTCCATTTCGAGCCTCAATTGACATGACAAACCATATAGAAAGATCGGCTTGCAAATCTCGCAGCCGTGCGTAGACTCTGATGATGTTTGGTCAAAAGGAAAAAATATGTTTCCAAACAATATAATTGAACGAAACAATTTACACATTAGAGGCCAGCAAACCATGCATGCTGTACACATTATGGTAATTTACAACTTTGCTCCTCCATTTCCAGGCTCTAGCTTCAAACTAATTCTAACTTGCACTAGATTGAAATGAACTGCAAGCTAAAGTTAAGGCCTCTCTGTATATGCGTAATAACGCGCTTAGTTGCAGCAGTGGGAGCCCGAGCCAGGCCCAGATTTGGCGGCACGGAATATCTCCGCCACCACCCCGAGCCCGTCGTCCAGCCAGCCGGCGGGGCGGGGGCTCCCCTCCGCCGCCAGCGGCCTCGCCGCCGCGGCAAGAACGCCAAGGATTTGCACCAAGAACAAGATCAGCAGCGCCGTCTTCGCCGCCGGCATCGCCATATATGTGAACTGTACGTACTGCTGCTAAATTTTGAGACGCAAATAAAGGGAGAAATAAACAAGCTAAGACTTGATCTCCTCCTGCTTTCGAGCTGAGTCGTCTCGTTTGATCTCTCCAGTAGTGCTAGCTTTTTTGCTGTGTGTTTTTGTATGCTGCGTGCTCAAGCTCAGCTCTCACGCGTGTGCTTATATAGATCATATGCAGTGGCCCGGCCGGCTGGAAGGACAGACGTACGGCTCTGCCGTCCAAATGCTTCAAACTCCAAAAAGTCTTGCGTTTTTTCTTACTGCTAGCTAGTCTAGCTCTACGCCGGTCGATTCCCTGTGCGCGGTGAAGAATTCAAACGTGAGGAAGTTCGTGATCGCAAGGAATGGAGAAATGGTCTAGTTCAATTTCTTGACATTTTTTTGTTTTTAAACCGGTTCGAGCTTGGTCCTCCCACGCGAGGGTGGAAACTTGTCTGATGATCCATATATATGTAGACTTTGCTTCGGCGCCTTTAATTTGCGTGTACTTCGTGTTACTTGGCTGGACTTGCAGCTCGGATTATTCTTAATGGTCGCCGGAGGAGGAAGGGTCCCAGAAACTTGCAGAAGTACGTGTGACCAAGCACAGTCAGCACACACATATCACATATGTATCCACGTGTCAGTGTGTGTGTGTTCTGGCTTTTGGACTTTAATGTTTCTTTTCTGGTCAAACCGTACCTCAAAAGATGTTTTCTTGTGGGATGCACAGATAGATCAACCGTACGTACATATCCACTTTGTAGGGCGATTCTTGTTTCCCATCAAATGAAACAGGATGTTCGTTGTTCAAAAAAAAAATGAAACAGGATGAAAAAAACAAGAGACCAACAAATTAACACACTTTGTGAAGCTTTCGACCGGCTACTTCAACTGTAAGAACAAAGATTCCATTAAAGACTCGCTCGGTCATCGTCGTCCATTTCTACCGCACTTTAGGTCAAAATAAAATATAAGAAATTTAGTACAATGTATGACTCTCTTTTTGTCGTCAAGATGAAGTGGAGAGATATTTGCGCTTTCCTCCAACCAGACAGAATTCGTCAGGGAATACTACTACTAGGGTGACGGTGGTACTGAACTTTCATTACAATAAACCAATTAACCAAATATCGCCAATCCGACCACAGCTCCAGCTGCACGAATTTATAAATCTGGAATACCTAGCTTCATAGATTCTTGAAGCTGTGGCGCCTATCCAGGGGGCCTTTAAGTTGTCAATTTTAGTATAGAGAAGCTTTAATCGGGTCCTGTTGACATGATTCTTGAATGAAGCTACCAACGCCAGCATTGAAGGAGATCAAACATGAACACGAGAGAACGCCACAAAGGGGCCTGATGATCAGTCCACTTTGGACCTCCAAGCGAAGAAAACAGGTTTGGAGCAGGGACCTGTTGTGAAGCTTTCTCAGAGTGAAGGATTGGTGTGTTTGGGACCAAACTATAAGCTCTGTTAAAAAATTATTCATGTTTCATATATATATGATTCAGAATACCATATTTTGTTGGCAACGTTTTCTTTAGTTATGCAAGATGTTGGGTGATTTTAATCATGCATATATGGTTTCAAACACTTAGTTTATTTGAAACGCTTGGGCTGGCCAGGCGTGCTGGAGGAAGTGAACCAACCAACACACGTAAATATAGGAGGGTTTTTTTTTAAAACGATATGAGGGGTTTGAAATTTGAATTATACCATTAATTTTGTCACTGGGCTGAGATTAAGTGACAGCATTGTTTCCTAGGAGGGGGTTGAATTCCAGTAAAATATTCAGTAGAAAACACATGCTCCTTTGTGTCAGCACTCGTACACATGTGTACGCATACTTACACGATACATAATCGGTCCGCGGTCAAACACGTTTTTGTTCCCCGCGTCGAACGAACAACACGAACGTATGCATCGATCGGATCCAATGTCTCCTACTGTCCTCCACATTCTTGATGAACACGAATAGAGACGCGTATAAAACGGGTGAGTTGAAACTATAATAATTATATATACAAATTCAGAAAGGAAATGTGGCACATTGCTAGTCAATTAGTGCAAGGTCGAGGTCACTTGCATTGTTTGGTATAGTAGAAATTACTCGGTCGTGAGCTGCGGCAATAACTTGTGACGGATCCTAAGCACGCGATGGAATTGGCCATTCGGCAACTGAAGAAATCGATTGATCGAGCAGACAGGCAGGAACGTTTGATTTGCAATTCCAAGCTGTCTTATCAATTTTTTGGTTTGCCCTCAAGATTTGGCTCCCATTTGGATTGTTTCCAACATTTGGCAAGCCAGCACAGATTCGGCAAGTCCAGTACAAAAGTTAGATTAGCGTTGGAAAAAACATGGTCGGGAAAAACACTCGCCAAATATTTGGCAAGGGTGCTACCATTGACTTACTAGGTGTCACCACATTATTGGTTGCATGTAGTTCCATTGTTCTTTGGTTGACAACATTCAAACGTTTTTGCTCCTAAACCATATGTCCGATTGTAAATCCATTTTAATCATTGGACTCTTTGGAATTAACTACAAATCTAAATCCATTATGGATATATTTTAGCAATGAAAAAAATGCTTGACACATTGGACCCACACGTCATAGACATAATCAGAAAAATTTTTGGCAACAATTGTTATGGCAACAATCCAAACACCTCTACACCAAACTTTTGGTTACGCCATGGATTTGGTCATCACCAATTTTTGGTGAGGTTGATTTAGGCATAAACCAAACACGCCCTAGCGCAGTCAAAGCCCAAAGGATCCTGACACTACTGCTTCACGAACACGATGACCGCGCTGGAGGAACGAATGGGGCCACACACTACTGTACCTTTTACATTTTAGTCCTTTTGTGAATTAATCTCATGTGTTAGACCCCTGGAGGAACGAATTACGTTTTTGGACCCCAGGGGTCGGCGTCAAGGTAACACGTCTCGGCACCACGGTGCCAGCATGGGAAGCTGAGTTATTAGATGATTAATATGTGTTACCTCGGTGCTATGATTCGTGGCGCCGAGACATGTTACCTCGGTGCCGTGAACCGTGGCGCCAACCCCTAGGGTCCAAAAACATAATTCTTTCCTTCAGATGTCTAAACGTGAAATATTTTAAAAAAGGGCCAAAATACAAAAAGTACGGCCACACACTGCTGCTAGGTGCTGAACACATCTGTTCATAAAACCTTGTCGTGTGTCGGTTTTTTTCATTTTATTTTTAAGATGTTTCGATACCACGCATATCCATTGTCATTTTTTCATGACCCCAAGTAGTACTAAATAGCTTTATCACTGTTTTACAAGACCTTATGTCTACGCAGCAATAAGCTATATATGTATTTTCTACATTTAAAACATGCATGTGTGTCATTCATTCATTGCGGTCCTAACATGAAAATGTGAATCCATAAATTTAATTTGGAACTCGAACTCTTCAATGCTGGTGATACTTGACACTATGGGGATGTTTGGTTTTCTCTTCGACTCGCCTCGCCTCATCTTGTTGGCACAGTCAATGACACGGTTGCCAGGGGAGGCGAGCCGTTTCGGCTCTCTTGCGCCAGCAAGCCGAAACCTTGCCCACACCATGCCAAGAAAGCTTGCTCGATCTAAATCCAAAGGAAAAGTCTAGATCACCCCCTCACCTATGGGGGTTGGACTACATAACCCCCCAACCTATGAAATGGTCTATATCACCCTCCGAACTTTTCAAAATCGGTCAAATTACCCCCCTAAAGAAATTTTGAAAAATCATAGTAAATCACAGAAAAATCATAAAATAGAAAATCTAATTGTGTTGGAATTCAAATGAGTATATATACACATTGAACGTATAATATGATATGCTTTAGTACATTTTTTGTTGTAGCTTTAGATCTATGCTTTTCTTCGTAGCTATAAAAAAATGTACTGAAGCATATCATATTATATGTTCACTGTGTAGATATACTCATTTGCAGTCCAACACAATTGAATTTTCCATTTTATGATTTTTCTATGATTTACTATGATTTTTCAAATTTGTTTTAGAGGGTAATTTAACCGGTTTTGGAAAGTTCGGGGGGTGATATAGACTATTTCATAGGTTGGGGGTTACGTAGTCCAATCCTCATAAGTGAGGGGGTGATATAGACTTTTTCCAAATTCAAACGCTTAGACTCACTGGCTATCCTAGTTTGGCGAGGCAACACAATATCTGTTAAAGAATCCAAACACGCCCTATGTCATTTGAACATAGTGAAAACCTTTCGCCTTGAACCAACAAGGCTTAAAAGGTTTAAGCTTGGTTTTCTGAGTTTCTGCAATGACAAAATCGGCCAGTGTATCGGTAACACAGAAAAAACAAAATGCAAATCAACCTATATTTTTTTTCAGACAAATGGAATGAAGCAATTACAACTTCACGTCCCACGAAAACATCAAAAAAGAGAAAAGAAAGGGAAGAGAAGAAGTCCCTAAATCCCAAGCGGCATGCATATTCATGTTACTATGCTAGATTAATGGCTACTAGCAGCAGTGCGTGGGCGAGTTGGGCCCTGATTTGGCCGCACCGAATACCTGCGTCACCATCCTTATCCCTCCGTCCTCAAGCAAGCCGTCAATGGCGTCCCCGGCCAACGGCCTCGCCGCGGCGGCGAGCACGCTCATGACTTGCATCACGAGCAGGAGCACCAAAGCCACCTTCGCCATCGTCCTCGCCGCCGTCATCATCTGTATCAGGTCTAGTTCTTCTTGTGATGAGAAGCAATTCCTAGTCTTAATCAGGCCGGTTAGCTCTTCTTGTGCTTTCTGCATGGTGATGGGCTTGCACGTATTTATAGACAATGCAGCGGGGCGTCAGTTAGCTCTTAGCTTCTTGACCACGTATGGCTCTGCCGTCGTCCAATGCAGCCCATAACTTCAAAGTCTTGCTTGCGCTCCATGTCCTTGAAGCAAGTTTTACAGTGGTTTCCAGTTTGTTCTGAAGAATTCAAACGCCAAGTACGTCTCACATCAGCAAGGAAATTAATTAGCATATCCATGCAACAAGACGAGACCCGTTCAATTTCTTCAAATTTCGGTTTAGACCACCTCGATTTGGGTCCTCATACACGGTTGCACGGGACTTCAATTTGTCTGATCGTCGACTGACTTTGCTCGATCTTACAGGCTTACTTGCAGCGCAGGCAGCCAGCTCATCAGTGTAGTCACCGGAGGAGGAAGAATCCCAGAACTTGCAGAAGCTAGCATAGCAAACTGAAGTCTGAAGATAAATTATATATCGAGTGTCGCATTTGCGGTGGATGTGGAATGTGTAAGCATTTCTAGGTCAAAACATATGTTCTCTTGTGCGACAATGTTTTTCAAGAGCTTTGAACCAGTGCTGCATGTATTCTCTTGTGCGACATATGTTCTTACTACACTCATTATTGGGTTAGATAAATAAATTAGCTATAATAACACGGCAAATTTAAGCAAGAAAATAAGTGTGGCATGTAGAATTAATGGAGTGATAGCATTTAAGTGTAGTACACAACGCTAAATTGAACGGTTGCCAAGGAATGTGGTGTGATTATATTACGTACTAGTTACTGGCTAGCTAATTTTAACTGAGATGGATTCAGACGGGACCATTTAATTCTTAGCTAATGCCCTTCTAACTAGCTAAATACTCCCTCTGCCAAGTTTTGATCTACGTTTAAGCAAAAATGAGAATTCGAACAATGATCTTCTTTTAAGCCTCGTATGTTTCGGACGAAGTGCATATTGCTCTGGATGCATGGGCGAGTGCTATTTCGTACTAAATGCGCGGGTCAGCTAACCATTCATCATCCAATCCATGCGCTACCTGTGCGCTAGTGCCTTTGGTTGGCACGCACTAGGGTGCAAAACAGATTTAATGCAAGTATTATTTGCCTTGGTCTCGCTACACATAACTTAGCCCTCCTCCCGTGAAGATTTCGCTAGCTGACTCAACTCATATCTGACGTGGTGGAGTGAACAGAGAAGAGAGAAGGCCTTCCAGCGATTAAACAGTCGGCAAGCGAAATCACACGAATCAAGACAGTGAGGGAAAAAGCTGCATCGGTGACTAAATAGGTGAGAGAAGACACAAAATAGTGTTTTTTTCTCTCTTTCACCTCCAGCCGGCCGGCGATTTCTCTAGCACCGTTGGAGGAGGCCTTAGGCGTTTATTAAATCTGGATCGATTGAAGGAGTAGCAACTATTTAATTGGCTGGTACTACTCAACTAATTCTAGCAAACAAACTAATGGATTAGTTAGGTGGATCCAAACATAACCTCCGAGGCTGGTACTACACAACTTTAATTCGAGAATGGCTCCTCTTCCCCTCCGAGGCTCTCCCCCGAGCCCCCAGCGAACCCGCCATTCCACAGCCCCAAATCCTCCAAATCCAGCCACAAATCCTGCTATTCCAACCCCACCCACTGTAGATCCGACGTCCCCTGTCCCTGATCTGCCTGGCCATGGGTCTCTTGGCCGGATTCCTCCCCCTGTCAACCCGTCTGGGATGCCGGCAGACAAAGCGGCGCCCATCTTGATGTCGCCGGCGGAAGAGAAGGTACCTGCCTTGAAGTCGCCGGTCACCTCAAGGTCTGCCCTGGCGGTACGGGTGGAGTCTAACACAGCGGTGGTCCTCCCAGATCTAGCCCAGGACCTTCAAGCTCTGCACAGGACCCCAAGCACCCCCAATGCTCCATTGTCGGACCCGGTCCTCCAGGCCATCCTCAGTCGCCATGAGCTCACATTGGAGACAGCCAAGACACCACAGGATGAGATGCAGATGTTCGGTCATTCCAAGGTACAACCCCCAACTACCCCTGGTACCCCCAAAGTTACTGCAGCCGAGCGCCCCCATGCCGCCCGACGGCCGGAGCCCTCTCCTGGCACCAAAGATGCTACCACTAGCATTGATGCGAATGCCCCAACCACCCGCAACAGATTTACTGCAGTTGAGAAGATGAAATGGAAGGTCGACAAGGGGAGGGCGCCTACCGAGGAGACCACACCATGGACAACACTGAGCAGTATTCAAACCATGCATCATGAAGCCTCTGTAGGAATCCGGCTCAAGGATTCGGCGCATTTGCAGCACCACAGCAAGGGAGACCATTCAAGTTCGTATCCAACTCAATTAAATGACCAAGATTTGGGATTCTCAGTTGTGAAGCCAAGATATTGGTGGAGAAGTGAAAGACAGCTACACAGCTCTGCAAAGTTGCACTTTTCTAATGCAGATGCAGCTGGGAAACTAAAATTTATTCAGCATATGCAAGGAAAGTGTTTCAATTGCCTCTCTGTTGGCCACAAAGTCTACTCCTGTACCAACCCAGCTAAATGTTGGAAATGCCTCAAGTACAACCATCAGGCCAAGCAATGCCTGTTGCTCAAGCCCTCTGCAGTAACTCCTCACCAGCAGCCTCTCTCCCATAAAGAAGCACCATCTACCAGCTTTCAGCCTTGCTCAAGCACTGCACACAAACCAGCAAGCTTCTCCAGCCAAAAATCCTACCTACAGGCTGTGCTTGGGAGCAACACTCCCATGGCTGCTTACCCCGGCGACCCGAGGGCCAGGCCGGCTGATGAGCTCTGTGTCATTACGGCCACAGGTTCCATCAAGAGAGAGAGGGACACCCTCATTGGCAAGACTGTGGTCTGCTCCCTCAACGGCAACAACCACGACTCCGAGACCTACCACCTCACCGACGCTCTCACAAGGCAGCTCGATATCCCCCTCGACGACATGCAAGTGGTCAAGCATCATCCCGAGCAGTACCTCATCCTCTTTGAGCATTGCCGCGATGCACAGAGAGTCCTCAGCCTGCCGTCGCTGCAATGCCGAGGCAGGACCTTCAACTTCGCCCCATGGTCTGAGCAGAAGTACTCTACATCTTCTGTGCTGAAGTTCCACGTCAGGCTCCGCATCGAGGGGATTCCGGTCCACACCTGGAGTGAGGGGATTGCGGCTCAGGTCATCGGCCGCCACTGTGCTATCCACTACGTCGAGGAGCACTCGCGACGCCGCCAGCGCACATGCACCTTCGACCTGTGGGCATGGTGTACAAACCCTTCGGCCATTGCTAAGAAGGTTTGGCTCACTGTCTCTGACCCTGACAGGGAGTTGCCTTCCACGGACATCCCTCTCCCGCTGGTCCACATTCATCATGAGCAGCCGGTGGGATTCAAGCACGGGCTCACCTACAAGCTTTACATCCACCTGGATGTCCTCGAGGACCTGTCCCTTCCCCACGGCAGTCAAGACAGGGGCATCGACTTCCTCTAGCACTACGGGGTCGAAGATTCTCTGGGCAGAAGGCGCGAGCGCTCCCTCGAGGGCCATGGTGGCGGCGGTCACCCTCCCCAAAGGGATGACGAGGACCACAGAAGGGACGACGAAGACCACAGAAGGGGCACCAGGCGTCACCGCAGTCAGTCTGCTTGGGGGCGCGCCTCGCGCTGCCGAGGGATGGTGGATGACGGCTACAGCTCCACACAGCGGCTTCAAGGGCGTGCTGCTGGCCATACCCCCCACCGTAGTAGGGATGCTACCCCACCTTCATGGCGTGGGTGGGGACGTGGCCTATACAATGACAACAACAAAAGGCACAAGACTGAGCAAGCTCCTCCCCCAAAGCCAAGCAAGAAGTCTCACAACAAGCACGTCTCCTTTGCCAGTCCACTGGTCCAGCCCTGCATCACCATTCCAGCAACCATGAAGACCTCACCAGCAACCTGTGCTCCCCTGCGCCCACCCCTCATGGGGCCTGTGGGTGAGCTGCCTGTCATTGATCCAACCTGTGCTTCTCTAAATGTTTTCCATCCAAATACTTATTGGATTGACCCTATGATCCATGAATTTCTACTCCCTAAACCATGTGCAGCAGGGGGGCCATCCATGGAGGAACGCATCCTGGACATGCTGGGTATAGCTCCTGGGTGGGAACCGGTTCACTCGCCACCTGTGCCACAGGGGGCAAATGAGCCTGAAGAAGGAGAAATACAGAAGGAGGCACCACGTTGCATGTCACCTGCAAGCACCAACCTGCAGGTCTGTGAACCCCCACCTCCTGAACAGCCTGATTTTTTCCTCCTGTTTCCCCTCGCGAAAAATATGATTAGAGAGCTCGTTTATGATGATTGTGTAGACCATTTGCCCACTAGTGATCTTGTTCCACCACCTGATCTGAATGCTTGTGCTGTCGCTGAACATGAAATTGATATGGGGTTGAGCCAAACTGCTGATACAACTCCCCCGTTACCCATAGCCCATGAACCTATTGCTGTTAGTGGTGCCCAAGCTGCTACTAATATCCAAGTCGAGGCCCCAGTTGCTACCACGGCCACATCACCGATGGCCCAAAGTTCAGCAGCACCACCTGATCACAACCAACCTGACAGAACACCAAACACAACTGACATAGAGGCCTTCATTGATTTTATTTCAGGCTCTCCTCTCCCCCCCCCCCCCCCGGTTTTTCCCACAATGCCACAAACAAACACATCATCAACACAGCCTCAACAGCTCATGCCTAGCGCAAGTACATCCAAAAGGAAAAGCACACGGTTGGCCAACAAAGCCAAACAAAACCCAGGCAAAGATAGTGTCCAATTGGCCCAACAACTTCTTATGAGCAAACTGAGAGAATTATCTCATGATGATGATGCTGATTTCAATTCATATGCTCAACATGTGCAGCTGCCTCTCTCCAACCTCAAGATGACAGCCATCAAGACCCTGATTGAACAAGGGAACCGACACAAGGGCAAGAAGAGTACGAGAATTACCCCAGTCTTGCAGGCGACAGTAGGGGCGGACCAGGAAGGCTAGTGGCTGGAACTTCCTTTGGTGGACTGGCAGTCATGATTAGTCGTCATTAGTTTTCAGTTATGTTAGCAAGCACCCTGATGTTGTTTATGTTTTCTATGGAACATGTAATCTTTACTATTGGGCCGGCAATTTGGCCCTGCAGCTTCAGCGGTGCTGAGGCACTAACGCTCATGAAGCTTGCAAAAGAACTCCACGCTCGACTGCCCTCCGCCGTAGAATTATCTATGTTAGGATCGACTGGCTTTGTAACTGGCCCCTACGTCAAGCCATTGTTCTTCCCTCACAAACATTGCTTCAGTTACAGTCATTTTTCTTGTTTCCCATATGTCACAAAAGAACTGTAACGTCCTGAGCTGGAACGTGAGGGGTCTCAACGCACCGGCCAAGCGAGCGAGTGTCAGGCAGACCGTTACAGCCTCTGGTGCAACAATCATCTGTCTCCAGGAAACAAAAATTGACAATTGGACGCACAGATTAGTGCTCGACACTCTGGGCAGGGACTTTGTTAACAACTACGTAGCTTTGCCAGCAGATGGAACAAGGGCTGGAATCCTAATAGCAGCATCCGAGAATTTTTTTAACCTAAGCAACACCCACTCGACAACGAATACAATCTCAGTAAACGTAACAATGCGTGCGGACAATACAGTGTGGACTCTCACAGGTGTGTATGGGCCACAAGAGGATCATGACAAGATCGCATTCCTTGAGGAGCTGAAGGCTTTAAAAACCATCGCAACAGCAAGCTGGTTGATCTTAGGTGACTTTAACCTCATTTAGAAGGTTGAGGACAAGAGCAATGGCCGTCTAAATAGGCTAATGATGAATAACTTTAAACAAGCGATTGACGATCTCCAAATCATGGAAATTGATTTTCGAGGCAGACGTTTTACATGGAGTAACGAGCAAAATACACCAACTTTCACAAGGATTGACAGATTCTTTGGTTCAACTGATTGGCTCCTCCTTTTTCCCAACCTGGATCTGCAAGCACTATCCACCAAAGGATCAGACCACTGCCCGTTACTCCTAACCGGAGACGTCACAAGAAACCATTATGCAGGATTCAGGTTTCAGTCTTTTTGGGCCGATATGCCGGGTTTTATGGACACAGTAAAGGAAACATGGGAGCTACCAGTCCACACTCAGGATGCGATTCTCCGGATACATGTGAAATTAATCCGTACGGCAAAAGCTCTCAAACTTTGGAGAAGACAGAATCTGGGCAATTTAGACCTCCGGCTAGCAGTCGCAAATGAAGCGTTGCTACTGTTGGATGCTGCACAGGAACAAAGAGTGCTCACGACGGACGAGCTTGAATTCAGATGTTATCTAAAAGCCAAGGCAGTGGGTTTAGCGGCCATCCAACGAACAAGAGCTCGGCAACACTCGAGATTAACATGGATACGTAAAGGTGATGCCTGCACAAAATTTTTCATGATACATGCTAATGTGAGGAAACGAAAGCTCTACATCCCGGCTTTGAACACCGTCCGGGGTCAAGTATCTAAGCATCAGGAAAAAGAAGAAGAAATTTACGATCATTTTGTAAAGTTACTTGGAGCAACACAACAGCGAGCAGCTCATCTGAAATGGGAGAACTTGGGCTACCATCCACAGGAACTTCAGGACCTGGAAGACCCATTTGGGGAAGAAGAGATCAAATCGGTAGTGACGCACTTACCAGTGGAAAAATCACCAGGGCATGATGGCTTCATCGGCCTCTTCTACAAAAGGTGCTGGGACATAATTGGCAACGACTTAATTGCTGCTTTGAGCGGCTTCCACCAGCTGCGCTCGAGAAGACTGGACTTGATCAATGAAGCAAACATTATCCTGATCCCTAAAAAAGTGGAAGCTACCACGGTCTCGGACTTTAGGCCTATCAGCCTTATAAACAGCCTTGCAAAGATTATAACCAAAGTGTTGGCCGATAGACTGGCGCCAAAACTAAACACTTTAGTCTCAAGCAGCCAAAACGCTTTCATCAAGAAACGATGCATCCATGACAATTTCGTCTATGTCCAAAGCGTGATCCAAGCTCTACACCAAAGTAAAAGATCGGCATTGTTCATCAAACTGGATATCTCGAAAGCTTTCGATTCCTTAAGTTGGGTATTCCTCCTTGAGACGCTGCAAGCATTGGGGTTTGGTCAGAAATGGAGAAATTGGATTACAACGCTCCTAGCCACCTCTTCATCCCGAGTCCTGCTCAATGGGATCCTAGGTAAAAAATTCAAACACGCGAGAGGACTACGGCAGGGAGACCCGTTATCGCCGATGCTCTTTATCCTAGCAATTGACCCACTCCAAAAATTAATTGAGCTTGCGGCACACCATGGAATTATTAACCCAGTCCTCCCAAGGGCGGCCAGACTCCGCCGCTCCCTATATGCCGATGACGCTGCGGTTTTCACAAACACAGACAGAACGGAGCTCCAATGACTTGCACGGATACTACAATTTTTCAGAGACTGTTCGGGACTAAAGATAAATTTGAATAAAACAGAGATATTCCCCATTTGATGCACTGGAATTGATTTACCGGCAACCCTAGTGGACTTCCCGGGCACTATATGCTCTTTTCCAGGGAAATACCTTGGCCTCCCCCTCCATTTTCGCAAACTGAGAAGGCTAGAGGTTATGCCACTCCTTGATAAGATTGGCGCAAGACTTCCAGGTTGGAAAGGGAGAATGCTCTCAACGGCAGGACGAGAAACATTGGTCAAGACGGTCCTTTCCTCATAGCCAATATACCACCTCACTGTTTTCCCGATACATAAATGGTTAGTGAAACAAATTGATAGATTACGACGAAGCTTCTTATGGAAGGGAGAGGAACCGGAGAGAGTCAATGGTGGCCACTGTCTAGTAAACTGGCCGATGGTTTGCACCCCTAAAAAGCTGGGGGGTTTGGGAGTCCTCGATCTTGAACGATTTGCAAGGGCGCTTCGCTTGCGTTGGTGCTGGCTTTGGTGGAAACACGAGGATAGACCATGGGCAGGGTTGGACATCCCCTGCAACAAATTGGACAGGGAACTCTTTCACGCCTCCACGATTGTGACAGTTGGTAAAGGGAACAAAGCCAAATTCTGGCATGATAGCTGGCTAAATGGCTAAGCCCCCAAAAACTTGGCACTACACGTCTTCTGTAAATCACGATGGAAAAATTTCACAGTCCAAAAAGCCTTGAATGGCCACTTTTGGGTCCGGCAACTCAGCGAGCTTACCAATTCAACTGAAATTATGGAATACATGGATCTATGGGAGCAGATCCATACAATGCACCGGGACCCCGAGGCCGAGGATGAGATCATATGGCAATGGACACAAGATGGAGAATATAGTACGAGAAGTGCCTACCGCATCCAATTCACAGGGCGTATATCTAAGCCCAGTTTCTCACAGATTTGGAAAGCAAGAGCCGAACCTAAATGCTGATTCTTCACCTGGATTCTTTTGCACAGGAAAATACTTACAGATAGCAACCTAGAGAAGCGGGGCTGGCCGCATAACCCCCTATGCAGACTTTGCAACCTTGAACAAGAAACGCCTATTCATCTTTGCAAAAACTGCCAATACACGGGGCGGTATGGGATAAAATAATGAGTTGGTTAAACCTGCAAAATCTCCCACGTCCGTCCTCAGCGAACTCCATAAATGCTTGGTGGAAGAAAGCCAGGAGAAGTTTTGCCAAAGAAAACAGAAGAGATTTTGATGGTCTCATGATATACTTTTGGTGGAATATTTGGAAGGAACGAAACCGCCGTACTTTCAACAACGAAGCAAAGAACATAGATGACGTAGCCTTCCTGATCAAAGAGGACCATCATCAGTATAGTAGAGCGATGGCCATGGCTGACCGTTCGGGCCGGAGGCCAAGTCTAGTTTGTCTTTTGGTGTTTCCTTGAGCCTGTCCAGTTGCCTAGCTAGTTGTTTTTTTTCGTTTTTGTTCTTTGCCCCCCCCCCCCCCCCCCCCCCCCGTCTTTTCTAAGTGGTTATATTTTCTTTCCCGCTTTTCTTCTAATAAAAATTACGGCAAATCTCTTGCCGTTCCGTTCAAAAAAAACATAACCTAAATAAAGTGCAGCATGACCCGTCAAAAAAATTGTAGCATGGCATTGTTTGGCAACGGGCCAATCTAAACTTCCAGTTGGAGCAAAATGAAAAATACTAGACCCCTCTTCCCTCTAACCAGCTAGCATGATACGTGAAAGAGGTTGAATTAAAACAGAACGAGTGCCTTGATACTTGATAGTACCTACATTACTTCGTATTGTTGGCTCCGGTGACTCTTCTTTCCTGCTGCTTGCTGCTTGCTGCTTGAGGAGCACGAATCCACGTACACGGATAAACGGAGTGGTCTGAAAAAGGAAAAAAAAAGAAATCCACGGACAATGGAGTCGTAAACTGAAAATTCGTCAGAACACTGAACCCCTCGCCGGAGACCAAAAGCGCGCAGTCAACGCGGACACTGGAGCTGGACCCAGTCTCCACTGAATCGAATCGGTCAGCGTCTCTCTACGGAACGGTCGCACGGATATACGTGACGTAGACAGTAGTACTACTATATATATATATATATATATATATATATATATATATATATATATATATATATATATATATATATATATATATATATATATACACATATATATATTCTGGCTTTGCTCTGCTCCATCGTTTGTATCGTACGTCTGCTACGTACCAACGCGTGCGCCGCCGCCCGCTGGACGATCCGGTCGCATGGCCCCAAGTCGTGCAGTATGTGTGATCTTGCCTGCCAGTTGTTGGTGCTACTCGTGCCGGCTCTTCCTCCAACCTCTGTCCTCAAGAAATCAAAACCTGACGGCGACAGACAGACTCGTTCAATTTCTTGGCATGCGGTTTTGATCGAGCTCACGCTTGCTTGAACTATATTCTCTGCCAGCAGCCACACGGCACAATGGCTGACCTCCTAAGGCCTTGTTTGAGATACCCAAATTTGGGAGGCAAATTTGGGAGTATGATGTCACTTCGTAATCATTGTGTCACTGTAGCATTTCGTATGTATGTGTGAAAAATTGTCCAAAAATTGATTAATTAGGCTCAAAATGTTCGTCTCGTAGAGTACAACAAAACTGTGCAATTAGTTTTTGATTTCATCTAGATTTAGTACTCCATGCATGTTATGACATTTTGATGTGATGGAAATCTTCTTTTTGCATAGTAAACTTTGGGGGTGGAATTTGGGATCTAAACA
Source organism: Echinochloa phyllopogon (assembly GCA_033239725.1). Lineage (NCBI taxonomy): Eukaryota > Viridiplantae > Streptophyta > Magnoliopsida > Poales > Poaceae > Echinochloa > Echinochloa phyllopogon. The sequence continues at coordinate 21,871,660 of BTCW01000016.1, forward strand.
AGGCCTAACGGGGAAAGTTGAAGTAGATGTGGGTGTATTTATGGTGGTCAAAACGGGTTGCATTAACCGGTAGGATGGAGTGGATTGTACGTATTGTGTAGGTTGAAATGAGCTAAAATAGGTTCCATGTAGTAGAGTTTATCCGCATTTGGACCGAAAGCTCAAAACTCGTGAGCTGGTTCTGCTAGGCCCTAGCTTAGCTTGGCTTGATAAAAAAAATTTAACGAGCTGAGCAGATATTTTTTTTATTTACTTGTTTACTTAATGAGCCAGCTCGCCAACCAAACGAGTTAGAAGGTGTAGTACACAAATAAGTAAATTATTATTAACGAGCTGAACCAAGCCAAGCCAAGTCGAACTGACTCATTAGGCTAACGAGCCAGAACAAGTCGAGCCAAGCTGGTGCCAAGGTCTGCATGTGGTTTCCACGTCAAAGCGTTGGACTCTAAAACTAAAATCTCGTATCGATGCTTTAAATTTCAGCTGAAATTTACTGAAGATGATTCAATATGAATAGGCAGCTACTTTGTACAGTAGTGCGACTAAATTTACACATGGACCCCACATCAGCAATCCTCGCGTTAACAATTTTAAATTTTGGCAAAATTAATTGAAATTAATTTAAAATGACTCGGTACGACAGGAAGTCGAAGTGGGACCCTAAAACTAAAATTTTACATTTACATTATAAATTTTCAATGAAATCAACTAAAATTTGATAGATGTTATTCGGAGTGACAAGCAACTACTTTATACAAAGTAGTATAGCTAGATTTACAGGCAGGCCCTACGTTGAGAGTCAAACCCTAAACTAAACCATTGCGTTTGCATTTTTGAAATTTTAGCAAAATAAACTAAAAATTTGTTAGAAATGATGTAGTATGACGGGCAGCTACTTTATGCAGAGGATGTGCTTAGACCTACCAGTAGACCGCATGTCGAGAGTCAGACCTAATTCAAAAACCTCACGTTCGCACAATAATATTTTAGCAAAATATAATGTAATTTACTGAAGATGACTTAAAATAACGTAAAATTACTTTGTGCAAAGTACTAGTATGGTTAGACTACATATAGATGCTATTTAGAAGATAAAACCAGGGAACACATTGGGAGTTGGTATCAATTCAAGGTCCAAATGAAACCAATAGAGTAAATTACATTCATGATACAACAACTCGTCACGTGGGTGTAAATTAGTCCAAGAACTTTCAAAATGCTCAATTTAGTACAATAACTTAACATTTGGGCGTAAATTAGTCCAACAACTTATAAAATGCTCAAGTTGGTAAGATAAGTTGACACGTGGAGTGCAAATTGGTCCAATAACTTGTGAAATGCTCAATTTAGTGCAATAACTTGGCAAATATGTGCATCTATAGTCCAAACTTTACAACGACTATGTATTAGTAGAGTAGATGGACATGTGAATAGCTTTTTTATTATATTTACATGACTTATTTGTTCATCGCTCCAAATTTAATATATTCTAGAATAAAAAATTAATTAGTACTATCAAAAGACTTTACATAAGAGAGACTTTGAGATCTAAGGTTTGTTTTTGGCTTCTTCTCATGCATTCAACAATTATGTAGAAAACAATTTTTTATGTCCTTTTAGCTACTTTTCCATTATGAAACAAGTATTGGAGGATTTAAAAGTATTTATGCCAAGCTACTAAAGCACATATATTGGTTTGCTTTTTAAGCTGAAAAATGCATATAATCAAATATGTAGAAAACAACAAGGACAAATTTATCAATACTGAATATGAAAAATTAATATTCTTAATCAAAATTAAATCACTATATAAAAAATAATGAATTTGAATACACGACGTTACTTTCCTATGCATTAAAGTTCTTATCTTATCCAAATGCATTGCCATCGTGATGCAAACATCAATAGCCAATTAATACGTGAATATACTATCTATTGCAGCCCGACATTAGAAAATACGTTATGGTTGTCATGTTTGGACTATAGATGCACCAATTTACCAAATTATTGCACTAAAATAAACATTTTAGAAGTTGTTGGACCAATTTGCTCCCACCTATCAAGTTATTGCACTAAGGGGCTGTTTGGTTCATGCCCATGCCCGCCGCGCCAATACGAGGGCGGACCAATTATTTGGCGCAGGAATTACCCGCCTCCGTCTCGCCCTTGCATCGGCGCAAAAATGAACTGGCATGGGCTTAGTGCACGTGGGCGCGCCAATCTCTGGCTCCCATCCAAACACGCTACCGCACTCCAGTCAACTAGTTGGTCGGGCAAGCATTGACCACCAACCAAACAGCCCCTAAACTGAGCATTTTACAAGTTGTTGGGCCAATTTGCACCCACCCACCAAGTTGTTGTATGGTGAGTGCAATTTACTCAAACCAATAAGACCATGTTCGTTTAATCTCCTGATGGGATGGATTCTAGGGCATTGATGGAGATTAAATCCCTAACTAAGGTGGGGCGGGATGGGTTTATGGTGGATTTGCAGAGAGAGCACAGGCAAGCTCCCGGAGTCGCCAGAGGATCGGAGGAAGAAAGAGGCCGTCGGAGACCTTGCCGGAATTGCGTGCCGCGGCGCCTGGTGCTGCATTGTGCTGGGGCTTCGGGGTTTTGAGAGCCCTTCAGGTCATAACAGAGTTTCTCTCAAGGAATAATTTTCCATTATCTTTGTAGACTGTCTTTGGATTGGGTAACAAATACGTTTTCTTTTTATGAGGGCGGGCAGCGTATTGTTTTTTTCCTCAGTTTGGCTTGCCGTACATCCGTGCAGGGCTCAGAAAGTAGGCACACACGGAAATAATGCACCCGGGTTCTGTCCCGGTGGTGGGTAGCTGCCCGGCGCTCTGGTTTGGTCAAATTTCAGCCAAAAGTTCAGTACAGCAAGACACGCGCCTTTACCTGAACCTGCACTGTTTGTTTGCTTGCTTGCTTTTTTGCAAGGACCAAACCCGTGTAGATCTTGACATCTTGTGCATGTTTTTTTAATAGGGATCACAAGACAACGCTAAAATATCCATTGCAACTTCCTATATCACATCCAAAAATTTAAGCCTAATGTACAAGGCATATGAATCCTGATGTACCTACGCGCCGAAAATCTAAATTATAATTTTGACATCTTTTCAAGGTCCGTAAAAGAGCTCTAATTTTAAGGCCAGTACTCAAAGTATATTAATGATCCGTATGGGTTTGTAGCCGCCGTTAATTTATACAAGGCCAGTTTAGCTTTCTTTTTTTTAAAAAATGAGGAACCCCTGGCATTATCAAAACGTCGTCTGAACTTTATTCAAACTCCACATTTCTTCGCATTTGACCAAAGTTCCTCCAAACCCAATGCCCGTGTACCTAACATGTCTATTTCTAATGGGGGTTAGTGTGCAAGTGGGGTTCAGTAAGACCAGAATTCAATAAATTCTGAATGACATTTCAAACCCGCAATTCTGTTTATTTGACTCTGACACTTGATTTTGAAAAACAAATGTTATTTTAATTGAAGTATGACCTACACTCCAATTAAACTAAGTGGAATTGATCTAAGATTTGCATGGATATATTGTTAGCAGTAAAGAATTAGGGTTTTCTTTCAGTTGGCATGTGAATTCTGGGGACACTTACCAGTTCGCAGGACTTCTCGAGATACCAGGCATATAGGCATATACGGTTTCCATGGCAAGTTTGCTACGATCTACAAATGTAATGTAACCTGAATCGCAAAAAGGCATTTCAATGCAGCCAAATTGGCCTAAATATTTGATTTTAGTGTAGAGGTGCTGCAGGTTGCTCATTTCCATTGCACAGAGTGAAACCTATTGACTGCACATAAACATAGTGTGCGACGTGTTTTGCTTTCGTTTTTACTTTTCTGGAAAAAAAACTGCAGTTAGAAAAATGTAGGGCGGTGTTTTGCAATAACCCAGTTTATTTTTCTTAATATTTGATCATCCCAATCTTCTCCTATGAGAATTTTTTTTCCTGCTACCCAAAATAAAGTTATTTGATTTGTCAAGCAACGACACCTCGTGTTTTGACTTTTGAGGCATGCATATATGATTTAGAAAAAGACTACCGCAACAAACATCGAAATGGGAAAACAAAAAGGATGTTTTAATTTTCTTCCACAAAAATATACAGTACATAGGTCTTTCTAGTACTCCCTCCGTTCCAAAATGCAAGTCGTTTGACTTTTTTGACCCCAAAAAATTTATGAAAATAAACTCGAAACTATTAACCACGTACACGTGTTGACAGTTACGCAAATCAACTCCAAACAGTTGTTCCTCGTCCGAAGAAATTAAACAACGAGTGAATGTTCCATTCATTAGAAAGGATCATGTACAGGGCTCATCATATCGATCAGCTGGGCAATGGCAATAATTACAGCTTAAGGATTCCAACAATAAAAAGAAAACAATCTGCCGATGCATGTGTAGCCACACCCACACGCATACGGCTTCGCCTGCAGGTTCGTGTCCCTGGCTGGCTGAGCTCGATCCATGCATGCATCGTTGAATCAGAAGGGAAGAATCAATTTGCATTGGTCAGGATCGGATTGCAGCAGATGGCTTGCTTGCTTTGATCATCTAGCTAGCTAGCAGCAGTGCGTGTGGCTGTTGGGCCCCGACTTGGCTCCGCGCAGCAGCTGCGCGACCATCCCGATGCCGCTCTCCATCCAGCTGGTCTCCGTCCCGGCGGCGGCGTGCCCCCGATGATCCAGCGGCCGCGCCGCCGCCGCCAGGACGCTCACGACGTGCACCAGCACCACGAGCAGCAGCACCGTCCTCGCCGTCATCGCCATCGCGCTTAATTAGATTGTGGTCGAAAAAGGATATAGATCGATATGATGCAGCAGCAGGCTTAATGCCAGAGTTCAGGCAGGCAGAGGGCCGAGCTTGCTTGCTTGGTTCTTGGGAGAGCGATGAGGTCGTATATATAGCGCGCTGGAATTCAGAGGCTCGTACGGCTTGCGTTCGTGGAGAGTCAGTACAGTAGTACGTATATGCATGCTTCAGCAGCATGCCTAGGTTGAAGTCTCGCAACTGATATATCAGTGGCAGTCAGGTTGAGTATATTATTGTTATGGACTAGTAGTAGTATACGTTTACGGCTGGTTTTTGATCCGGTCCGCGCACGTACTCCCATTCAATTCAAATCAAACTAACTAACAGAGCTAGCGCATGGTGCGCGACTCGTTCGTTCAGGCTGCTCCCACGCGGTGTTGGTTCAATTCAATTCCGGTCTGAACTGCGGCGAGTTGGTGCGACCAGCACAGCAGCAAAAGCATCCGTACGTGCTTGGGCGCCGCGGGAAAAAAAAGAAAAGCATGCTTTTGAATATTTGAATGAATGAATGTTTTACGGCTTGGACGTATACCGCCGGTCAAACAAGGAGAATTTGAAGGGCGATCGATCTTCAGCGGGAATGTGAAACGGCCGGGTCGGTCGTAACGTAGTTACGTAGCATATGCGTACACTTCTTGTTTTGTTTGGTGTGCTCGTGGTCCCTTGCGCTTGCGCAGCTCGGCAGCTGTTTGGTTTGGAGACCATGGTTGATGACGCAGACGAGCTAGGGCGAAACACGACGTGTACGTACTGCTACTCGGTCAAGAAATAATTCTCGATTTGGACCTGACTTTTTCGTATTCAAATACTAATCTGAACCCTAGTCTCTACTCCTTGCCAATCGCGCGCGCATGAGACAATTTTGACTTGACACAGCTGGTCGGAGTTGGAGGCCGGAGTCATGCTGCATGCATGATGATCGTGGCTAGCTGTCGGTTTTGAAAGGAAAAAAAAAAATCAAAGGTGCTGACCTGACCATTCATATTCATAGTTGATACTAATTGGCGAGGCGAGGCGAGGCGAGGCTGCCGCACGCACAAGGACACAAGGTCAAGGGGTTGGAACCTGTCCGGCGAAAACTCCGAGGGCCGAGACTCGGCGACCGTTTCTACACGGCAACCGGGCCGTGCTACACGTATTGCGCATAACCACCTGCTCCCCTTCCACCAAACCACCCTCACCTATAAAAGCACCACCCCGCCCATGCAACAACCAACAACTCACTTCCTCCTCCTCTTCAACCAAAACTACAACAAGAACAACGACCTCTCTCAGCTCTGATCTCCTTCCGTCCGGCAACAGGCAGCAATGGCGGCGATGAGGGTGGCCAAGGTGGTGGTGCTGCTGGTGTTGTTGATCCAGATCATCAACGTTCTAACAGCAGCGTCGGCGAGGCCGTTCAAGGGGGGAGGGTGGCTGGAGGACGGGATCGAGATGGTGGTGGACATGCTCGGCGACAACAAATCCGGGGGCAATCCCCCATCACACTGCTGTTAATAGAATGAATTAGCAGGAGAGGAGCAGGCCGGGCATCGAAATTCAGACACCTCTCGTTCCTGCAGCCTGAAGCTAACTAATTAAGCACGGGTTGCAGATCGTCAGAGGTGATCGGTCGTCGTCGTATGTAGACTAGCTAGTCTTGCCTCCCCATTCTTTGTAGATGGCCGGAGAGCACCATTCTTTTGTTCAATATATACCAACAAGCTGGAAAGAAGGAGAAGATATGATGTGTAATTGCGGTGCCGGGGCATGCACAAGGCCATGCCCTGAGATTGAATTCATTCATTTTTCTTTTATACTACCAGACTAGTTGCTGGTTCACTTTTCTGCCGTTCAACATTGTTTATTGAAATCTCAGTTCAGTTTGTGTGAAATGTTTCACGGTGCAATTCTCACTGCTCTAAGAATCACAGCAGACTTTCGTTGCTCTGAGAAAACAGAGTAAGGTTCTGTCCCGAGAAAAAGAAAAGAAACAATTCTCGGTGCCATGCCATAACAAAAAAAAAACAGAGTGCTATATATGTCGTTCCCTGTGATTGAATTCGTTCAATGTTTTCATGCTACCATATATACTTGTTCTTTGACGTTTATATATGATCTTTTTCTTTACATAGTCGACTAGTTCCTCTCTCTTTGTTTTTTTCGTTTCAACTCAGTGTTCATGCATGCACAGTTTCTGTCAAATATCAGGCTGCACGGTCCCCAGAAACAGAGAACATTCTCGGTGCCTTCAGGAAACAGAGTCTGTCGTCCTCATCACATACTCTGTTCTCCCTAAAGCTCGAAAAGAGACATGGAAGCATAATACAAAGAGCAAAATGACAATAGAAATCTTTACAGGGAACAGAATATTTGACCCACAAAGTCTGACCCCGTTGGTTGGTGGCCTCACCACCAAACACCCGACACTGCTGACCAACTGGACCCGTGAAGCCGTCGTGTCTGAAAAAACGGTAGCCATTGGCTGTAAAGAGGAGGTCGCCGGCCATGAGATGAAAGTAACCCAGAACGCTTCTACACGGTCGGCCCGGCAGCGGCTGCGTTTGGTGGCGAGGGGACACGCAGCAGGGTACATTCACACTTGTATAATAGTATAGGTACGTTGCTTGGAAAAGAGGGCTTGCAAACGAGCTGGTAAAAAGCGACAAGTGTTTTTTTTAGGAATAAAAAGTGAAAGTGTTGGGATCACTCGATCCTGTACCCCAACTTTGATTTGTACAGTTTTCTCGGTGTCATACAATATTTTTTTAAAGAAAGACCAATATCTTACTGTTACTAATTGGAGGCTCCTTTTGAAGGCTCCACATTAATCCTCACTAGATGCGCTAGAATAAAAGATAAATCTAAGAAATTCTCACGATAATCAGAAACATCTAGCCATCAATTAAGTATCATTACTAATAATAGCCATTGGATGTATTTCATTTACTAAGAAATTACCCACCTCTGCCATTGTGAAAGGTAACCTGAAGTAACCCCCTAAATTGAAATATAAATTACCCATATCTGCCACTAAAATAAATCTTATTGTTGTTCCGATGGGTAACAAATCATACGATGGATCCCTCAACCCCTTGCATACCGATTCATGATCTGATTTCAAAATCTTCTCCCTTCTTCATCCTCGGCATGCTTGGCTAGCGATGAAATCCCTTCCGTTCCTCCGACAGTGGGCGGTTGATTGATATGGAGGGATTGGAGAAACCTTAGAGCAGAGGCATCCATCTTACTGCTAGAGTTTGCTATGAAGATCAGGAGATGAGAAACCAAGCAACTGCACGGAGGGCCAGGAGAAGCCGATTTGCACCAGAGCCGCTATCATCTACTGATCTGCATGCGGCTGCTTGAGGAGGCCCTAGACGGCCAAAGATGGGCTGCGCGTGCACTTTGATCTTTGAACCACTCACCGTCTCCTCTCCACCCACGCCGGCATGCTGCTGGCTGACATTCTGGGCTGTGGCAACGTACGAGGGACAGCGGGCAGGCGGTCTTGGACCTTGCATGCATACTACAGTTTGGACTACGTAATAATTCCATATATCTCACATTAAACAACAATGTTATTACGTACTCCCGCACATTAAACAACAATGTTATTAGAGTTAACGTGCTCCCGCACGTAATCGTAGGTAGATTTAATCAGAACCTTTTAAAAAAATTAGGGGTCATGGCTAATAATCAATATTGTTTAAATATTAGCCCGTGCGGGAGCACGTTAACTCTACCTACGATTACGTACACGAGCGAAGCAAAACATCGCTGGTTCATTTGGAGATTTCTGTAACGCGGCCGGAAAATAATTTAGATGTTTACGTGTATTTACTATCTTTGTAAATATACAGTACCATGTCAAAAATGGCCGTAGGATTTTTTTTTCAGATAATGGAACAACCGTTTTTGCTTTACTTTTTTTCGTGGATTTATTTATTTTTGTGGATCTTTTTCTTTTGGACGCCTGAAACGGCCTACCGTTGTGAGTCAAAGTAGTACCACTCGTCAACTACCGGGACTTGAAACCGTGTTTTCAACGTTTGACCTTGTCATGAAAGCCTAGCACCGGCCCATTCAGCCCATTAGCACGTAGTTGGCCGTCTACTGCCTAGCGAGTACACCTCGTGCCTTTGGAATTTCCACTTAACCATTGCTTGGGCTTTTTGTTTGAAAAAGGCTCCGCTTAATTTACTCCAGCCATACAGAGTACAGACCAAACCCGGTGCAGCTATTAATTCGACGGCCCAACAACTTGATTTTAGTAGTTTTTTTCGTGAACGACTGCTACACATGCTCCCATGCACGCATCCTCGTCTTTATTAATACACACATGTAAACGTCCTCACCGAAAGAATAGCGACGGTAAATATTTGAATAAATATATCATAATAGTCTAGTATCTAAGATTGCAGAGTAAATGTACGTGCACTAAGCAGTAAGATGTCTCGATTAACGAAGTCATCATATGCATCTAATAACTATCGACTAAACCGTCAGATATTAAGATTGACGAAATCATCATAGACGTCTAACTATTATTGGACACATCATCTATCATTAAAAGAATAGCGATGGTTAAATATTTGAATAAATATAGCATAATAGTTTATTATCTAGTATTGCAGAGTAAATATACATACACCAAGCTGCAAGATGTCGAGATTAACGAAGTCACCGTATATGTCTAATAACTATCGACATAACGTAATAGATGACAATATATGAATATCATACACGACTACAAAATCTCTTATCAGTACCGGTCAGGGAACCCCAGTTAGTACCGGTTCCCTGACCAGTACATGCTCGCGCGGCACTAATGTACCGGCCATTTAGTACCGGTCGAGCGGACCGGTACTAAATTCTAATTTTAGTGCCGGTTGGTAACCCCAGCCGGTACTAAACTGCCCGCCCGCACAGGAGCACAGGGCGCGCAGTTTAGTACCGGCTTGGCTTACCAGCCGACACTAACATGTTTTATTTTTCTTTTTTTGTTTCATTTCTTTTTCATTTTTATTTTTATGCTTATATTATACGTACGCGTATATATATTATATCTGTATGCGTATACGGCTGATATTACGTTATATGATGTATAATATATTACTTTATAATATGTATATACATCATCGGTCACATATAATACTTCAAAATCAAGTATTATATTTGAATTGTTACAAGAACTTCAAAATAATCGAGATATTACAAATCAAGTGTCCTCATCAAATAACCCCCTATTAGGATCTAGTTGTGCCACTCTTACATTAAAATTGGCATGAAATTCCCCTTTGGGATTTATGATTTCATCGAGCAGGAATCCACATAGTTGTTCTTGAATTGCCGTGACTTGTTCCGATTGGATGAGATATTCTTTCATGCACCATTTCTGTAAATTTCAATGAAATCAAAACTTTAGCAGAATGAAAAAAATAATGACTTAATAAAAAAAGAATGAGCAGAACCGATATTTGCTTACGTACCATGAATGCTTCTGACGTCATTTGCCCCATGGACCGACAAAATTATCAATGAACTCGCACACGTAATAACCACATAGGTTTGTCCCTTGCGCTTGTCTCATGCACTATATATATGTAGCAAAAATTATTAGAAAATATTAGGAATTACTAAAAAATAGTAGAAATGAATATAGTTTTTCTAAAAATAGTAGGGTCTATTATAAAATAGCATAAATTATTATAAATTTATAGAAATAGTATGAAACACTAGAAAATGACACTAGATCGAAGTGGGGATTATATTCTTACCGGGACATTAGTATTAATATGAAGATCGTCGCCGTTGTCAGTTACTCCTATGTGTATTTTCAGGAAGCGAGCCCATGCTTTCTTAAGCAGGTCTATGAGGTCTTGGTAATCTGATATTGGTTTCCTCGAGGAGTCCAACACCGTGACCTGGGCTCAATCAACCTCGATAGAAAGCAGTATCCAATGGAATCTGTACGTACATATACATATAGAGAGACAATGTTGATTATATTTTGTATTTATTATTAACTTGAAATGATTAAAAAAAGTAGAAGAACTTACTTATAGTTATACGGCAAAAGAATGAATGAACATGTATTCTGCCGGTCCAAGGCGTTGAATAGAAGTGTAGTAGTTTCTTTTGTTCCATCCTTTACGGTCGTCTCGTGTACAACATTGGGGTCGATGAAGCCAATGTTGTAATATCCCTTTTTCATGCACTGTTGGACCTTCATCCTACGAGCCATAAATCAAAAGACATCATGAGACAGCACACTAGTATATGTAGTGGATATTAAATAAGAAAACACTGAAGTAGGAGGCACTTACATAATCCATACACTGATGAGAGACTTGTCAAGGGCATCTTGATGGAATAAGTCATAAAGTGCATGAAACTCGATCCAAATATCATCTAGCGCTCGCTTCAGATGGTCATATGTAATCCGAGATGCGAGCATTGTCTGGCCCGACCACGATTTCTCTAGGTACCATGTATGCAACTCGTGCATTCTTGTTGGTAGGAACCTCACCAACTCTTCCCAAATAAGCGGTTCACCCAGCACGAACTTTTTCCTGCCCCGGGTTTCTAGTAAGTTCGCCTCTAACTCCCCTCGAAGTTGACCTTTTGTAAGGTTCGTATCCGCTATTATTTGTGTCATGACTGCATTATTTTCTTGCGCTGCATGTACCACCAACGGCTGGACTGTTTGGTTGGACTGCTCTCCGAGCTGGGGAATGGATTTTGTTGATTTACTAATACTACTGATCTGGCTATCGGGGTTGCTGTAATACTTAATTATTGACCGGTCGTAGTAAGATTCCTGCTCTTTCACCACTGGTTTCATCATTTTCCTAAAGAACGCCACTTTCGCCGGATCTATTGGTTTCGGCAGATCAGGCTTTTTCGGATGAAAGTGGTCATGGACATGTTGAGCCACGCGAGCATCTAATTCTTCCGGGGTCAGATCACATACACGCTTCGGAGGTGGTGGCTTTTCTTTCTTCTTCCTCTGCTGCTTCGGAGCTGGAGGTGGCGGGGCCGATCGTGCCTTTGTTGACTTCCTTTGTTGCTTAGGAGGTGGCGTTGGGTCCCGTGCTCGAGGTGGCGTTGGGTCCCATGCTTAAGGTGATACATGTGGGTCAGGCCAACTCTCACAAGCCGACGGTTGGTCTGGCGTTGTGGCTGCTTGCTGCTTCAATCTGATGTACTGTTTCGGCCAACAAATCCATTGGTGGACTACTTGTAGTAGTTCTGTTTCACCGCCACCTACAGGGATCTCAAGGTCCAGATCTTCCCATCCATCCTCGGTCAACAAAGACCTTAGCGTATCCCTCGGGAATCGACACGCAATGAATTGTCGCGCCGTCGACCGGAGCCTCCGGATTATTCATAGCTTCTTTCTTTACGCTACAACAACGTTAATAAAAAAATATATAAGCAACTACAAATATCATCAATATTCTAGTAATTCTACTATTTCTAAAATTTCTAGTAAATTCTACTATTTTCTAGGATTTTCTAGCAATTTTTTAGAATTTTCTAAAATTTTCTAGTAATTTTGACTATTTTCTAGTAATTTTCTAAGATTTTATAGTGTTTTAAAATAAGAAAAAATAAATATATCATCTTTTTCCTAGTCATTTTCTAGCAATTTCTAGTCATTTTCTAATATTTTCCAGTAAAAAAATGTTTTCTAATAAGCAAAATATCTATATCAATTTAATCATTTTCTAATAAACAATATATATATCATCAGTTTTCTAGTCATTTTAGTCATTTTCTAGCAATTTCTAGACATTTTCTAATATTTTCTAGTAAAAAATGCTTTCTAATAAGCAAAAAATATATATCAATTTATTCATTTTCTAATAAACAAAAAATATATATATCATGAATTTTCGAGTCATTTTAGTCATTTTCTACCAATTTCTAGTCATTTTCTAATATTTTCTAGTAAAAAAATGCTTTCTAATAAGGAAATGACTAGAAATTTTTCTAATAAGCAATATATATATATCATCAATTTTCTAGTCATTTTCTAGTCATTTTTTTAGTCATTGTAGTTATTTTCTAATATTTTTCATTAAAAATGCTGAGGCAGGGCTTACGCGCGCGGGCGACGAGCAAAGAACGCGGGCGGGCGACGGCGGGCGGGCGCGCGGATCGGGGACAACAACGGGTGGCTGCCATCGTTGGGAGGGACCGGTGCGGCGGGACGACGACGTGCGGCGGCGGGGGAACGGCGCGCACGCGGGGGGAAGGGAGCCTGCGGAGGATGCGGGCGGGCGGCGACGGGCGCGTGGGGAGGAGGCCGGCGGGCGGCGACGGGGAGGGGTCGGGCCGGGCCGGGCGACGACGCGGGGCGGCGCCCGCAAAGGGGGCGCCCGCGGCGAAGGGGGCGCGACGACGGGCGGCGACGGGCGGCCAAGGGCGAGAGCGGGGGCGGCGACATGGGTGTAGATCGAATAGTTGGGGAAGAAGAGGGGGCGCGACTTATATAGGGTGGCCGGTTTAGTACCGGCTGGTAGTACCGGCCGGTAACACCGGTACTAAACTGCCCCCCAGGCACTTACCAGCCTATACTAAACTTGCAAGTTAGTACCACCGATACTAACGTGCCACCACTGTACCAGTGGTGTGCACTTTAGTACCTTTTGTGGCCCGGTACTAAAGGGCCCGCCAAATTTTGGCCTCCCGTCCAAATATATTTTCTTTTTCTTTTTTGGATTCTGTTTCTTTTCTAGAATTGGTTAATAAATTAAAACATGTTGGGAAAATTATAGCCTAAACATTTTTACTATATTATTAATTATATCTATACACCTAAAATTTTAATTAAAATAAATTATATAATATAGTACTATTGCTATTTTCTCTATACAATTTGGTATTAGTGTGTTTATGTTTCTATTAATTCATAATAAATTGAAAAATTACTTTTCCATTCATGCAAAAATATACATAAATGTTATCCTTAGGAACATAAACTATGTTTTAGTCAAATCATATATTACGTTCCTAATTTTGTCTAATTTAACATTTCAATGATTCTATTAACGTCCAAATTAATGAAGTACTTATATTTTTAAAATGAAATATTATATTATTGTATTTTGATGTGGTTAATTCATGATATCTTATCTAAATTGCACAAACAGTACCATTAATTCAGAGAAATACGACAGAATGCATTATATTACGGCACTTGACGTAAAATACAACATATAATAGCCATTATTTAACGTCAAATGCACCATAATGGTTCTAGAAACTATTCCTCATTATTTAATGTGACATTGATAACCTTCATTCTCACAAAAGTGTCGTGGTCATGACCGCGGCGTAAGTAAGGTGTGTCTTCTTTCGATAATAAGATGATGGGGTCAACATCAATTGAGAATGGAGGAAGATCGTCAATCTGATCATAATCTTCTGACTTGTTTGTAATGTCCTCAACTCCAACAATTTTTCTTTTTCCTGGGAGGACAACATGGCGTTTAGGCTCATCATCTGACTTGTTTTTCAACTCATTTTTCTTTTTCCTTGGCTTGCTTGACATGTCCTTCACATAGAACACTTGTGCCGCATCCTTGGCTAGGACGAATGGTTCATCTCTATATCCAATCTTTTGGAGGTCCACTATTGTCATCCCAAACTGATCTTTTGTTACACCTCCATAATTGTTCACCCATTGACAACGAAACAGAGGGATGATAATGGGTCCATAGTCAAGCTCCCAGATCTCCTCTATGACACCATAATAGCTGTCCTTTTTTTTCCATTGCTGTCTAGTGCATCTATACGAACACCGCTGTTTTGGTTAGTGCTTTTTTGTCTTGGGCTCTTGTGTAAAATGTATATCAATTGATTTCATAGCCTTGGTATTGCTGGACCGTGATCGATGGTCCCCTAGCCAGCCATTGAAGTTGTTCATCAATAGTGCTGTCGCCCAAGAATCTTCGTCTAAGCCAACTGGCAAAGGTATCCATGTGCTCGAGTGCAATCCATGCCTCAGACTTCCCCGGGTTTTCACACCGCAAAATATTTTGGTGCTCTTCCTTGTATGGAGCCACCAAAGATAAATTTTGTAGAACAGTGAAGTTTGCTTTGCTGATTTCACTGTAATGGATGCTGACATTAGATTTCATTCCTAGTGTGCCCTTTCCCTTCAGTCGCCCCTCATGGCGTGACGCAGGAAGTCCAATCGGACTAAGATCCTCAATAAAGTCAATGCAAAACTCAATCACCTCCTCTGTTCCGTAGCCCTTAGCGATGGATCCTTCTGGCCGAGAACGATTTCAAACATATTTCTTCAGGACCGCCATGAACCTCTCAAAAGGGAACATATTGTGTAAGAAACCGGTCCGAGAATAGTTATCTCTTTGACAATATGAACTAGAAGATGTGTCATAATGTTAAAAAAGGAAGGTAGGAAGACCATCTCAAAGCTGACAAGACATTGGACAATCTCCTTCTGTAGCTTTATTAGCTTCCTCAGATGAATTGCCTTTTGTGAGATTTCATTCATGAATGCACAAAGCTTAACAATTACCAATCTTATATTTTTTGGTAATATACCCCTTAGTGCAACCGGAAGTAACTGTGTCATCACGACGTGGCAGCCGGTACTAAACTGCCAAAACTTATTTTTTATTTTCCAGTTTATTTTTTATTTTCCAGCTTGTTTTTATTTTCTAGCTTGTTTTTTATTTTCCATTAAATAAAAATGATGTTTTTTATTTAGTTTAAATCACTGCCTTATAAATCTTCTTTTTGCACAGTGGAATTTGGCGGTGGAATTTGGGATCTAAACAAGGGCATTGTGCTGCAGAACCGGTACTAACCGCGTGCGTTAGTACCGGTTCTGCAACGGTCAGTACTAATTGACAGCAAATAATGTGAGTTTTTGTAGTAGTGATATATAATAGTCTAGTGCAGGATTGTAAAGTAACGTCCAAACATAAACTAATCACTAATTACCTAAAAACAATTCACTAGTTTGAAACAAAAACGGGCTGTGTCCTAGTTCAATTGCGTGGCTAGTATTTAGTTCAACCGAACATGTGAGATCACCGCTTCATAATTTTGAATTGGATTATTTCTTATATTACAACAAATTATATAATTGTGCGTCTGTTAATGATCCTATTGTGTTGTTAGTTGTATAAACCATCGTCAGCTGACTACCCAAATCAAAGACACTTTGCGGTATGGTCCTCCCCCAAGGAGGGGAGGGCTACTCGAGAGCCTATCTCACCAATTTGACTGATGCGGATTAGTAGTGGGGTCACCCGTCGGTGCAACCAACTAGATGGTGCTGCACGGGATGAGTATGTACTAGGTTCAGGGGGTAATTGTAAAGCACAGAGGATCGGATACAGAGGATGACTCATGTGGAAGAATTTGATATAGAGTATAGAATCTTGATGACCAGACATGTATATTCCGTTTAGGGAATGAAAATATAGTACCACGAGTGCGGATAGCGGTACCGATTCAATTTCCCAGCTCACCATCCACATACACATTGTCGTTCTTTTGACCCTTTTCCATAAACAACGAGGCAATAAAATTTGCAGACGCTGAACCACCACGGTGGACGTTGCCCGTTGGCTGGCTGGTGCGGATGCGGATGCGGCATGCGTTCGAGATCTGCTGCGGTGGACTGGTGGCGCCGGCCGGCCGGGGGACGTCGTGTGCTGGGCGATCAAGTGGCACATCGACCACATGCGACATCGTGCGCGCGGAGAGCGGGAGGGTACGTCGCCTGCCTCCCGGCTCACGCATGTACGTACGGCCGGGCTCCGGTGCGCACGTGCAGCGCGGGGCTCGTTCGCGTGCACGCCTCCCACATCCGCCACGCCACGCATGTGCCCCTGCGCCGGCCGGTCACGCTGCGTGAAAGGACGGGCCACCTGCGCCGCGGATAAAACAAAGGCTTCGGGCGCCTCGAGATCCCCACTCTCCACTCCTCATATACTCGCCCACATCGATCACTGGCAGTGGCTCGCTCCGGCGACTCGACTCGCGCTCTCAGCTGCCTTTAATTTGCTGCCATACCAATTAAGTGAGAGCACGCACGGGGCACCGCCTTGCATGTGCCCTGCTTCTGCTTCTGCACGCACAGAGTGAGAGAGATCATCAGAAGCTGCAGCCCGTCGCCGTCGACGTTTGATCTATGGAGCGGGAGAGCTCGCAGCCGACGACGTCGCGGTCCAGCTCCAGCGGGTGCCAGTCCGGATGGACGCTCTACCTCGACCACTCCAATGGGGTGCATTACATCCCCACCACCCATGCCCATCAGAGGTGGATGGTGTGGGGCGGCGGCGGCGACGAGGACGCGGAGGACTCCATGGCCTCCGACGCGTCCTCAGGCCCCCGCCCGCGGCCGCGCGACGAGGCCGAAGAGGACGACGACGCCGCGCGGCGGGATCCCGAGCTCCGCCGCCGTGGGTGTTTCCTCCTCGACGACCAGCGCAGCTGCTCCACCAATGGCCGCCACCGCAGCTTCAGCGCGAGTAGCGGCTCCTCGGCGTGGTCCTCCCGAAGCTCCCAAGGCGGGGCGCCGGCGGCCAAAAAAGGTAGCGTTGCAAGGCCGGCAGCCATCGTCTTCCAAGCCGACGCGGCGGCCACGCGCCAGTACCACCGCCAAGTCATCGTCATCGACGACGATGAGGACGATGACGAGCTCCACGACACCGCGAGCTCGTCGTCAGCCGTCTTCAGCTGCCCCATGCCCATGCTGCATGCGCATGCGCGTTGATTATATTTCGATTCTCCAGCTGAAAGCAGAAGCAGCTAGCACGCACAACAACGGAGTAGCTAGAAGGAGTAATCGGTCCCGTAGCAGCCTAGCTAATTTGTTTCATTTTCATGCATGTTCAGTGCTGTACGTGTACGTGAAGGAAATCTGTGCTACTAGTAGTAGCTAGTACTCTCATATCTGATGAACTCTGAACATGTAAGGCACAGATCAGTTTCACCTGGAAAAGGCACGTACTTCTTTACTGCTGCTTACATATATTCCATCCGTCCATCCGAGTTTTGCAATATTCGTTTTTAGAGGGAACTGAGAGATCGATCGATCGAGCTCAATTTGAATTATATACGACGCGTGCATGTTTTGGCATATATTAATAAGTCTGCATGCAAAGCTTTGAAGATGCAATAATTCTGTTACTCTATGTTTCTGAATTTCTCTTCTTCTTGGAAATAAGTTTCTGAATTTCTCCCCTGGTTCAGCGCACCCGTCAGCGTCTTTTGTGTGGCTAAATCTATGAGTGGATTTCACGACAGAAATCTGCACTCGTGCGGGTGGGCCACTGTACGTGACGCCTTTGTTCTGTAGTCAGGTGGGTTTGTATATATCTTTTCTATCCTGTCCCCTTTTTAAGTTCAGTACTGTTTCTTGACACTAAACTGATAATGTTGGCAATCAAATTAAAGTTCGATAGCGCGCGGATAATTTGTTGTTGGAAATTTTTCAAGAAAAGCTGGCATCTTGATCAGATTTTGATCTGTACTGGCATCGGTAGTGGGTCAATTTCTACTAAAAGCAATGGAAAAGAAATGAGAAAAAAAGGACATATGAATTTGAGTGCCACACTCCTACAGGATATTGACCCACTCAAATTAGTATGTCCTTTTTCAATATCGGTAGCTATGGCTCATTGCATTCTTAAAGGATATTGAAAATGCAGGAACTTCGATAGAAATGGGTCTACAGATAGAGAGGTAATACACGTGCAGTGAGAAAGTGAGATGTTTTGCATTGGTTAACCTATGAATTCAGCATATGATTAGACCTAATCTTCACAAACTGTAGTAACATAGGGAACTTTCCTACGAATTGCAATGGCTCAACTCTTGAATCCAATAAATATTGATGCAATTTTTCCTTCAATCCTACAAAAAGTAAATCATTTTATTTTTTTGCAAAACACAACAAGAAGGCGAACACCGACATGTACACCAAACCCTATAACACAACTGAACTAATTAATAGGTCTTGAGATTAACGAAGGGTCTACATGGTTAAAGAGCGAGCCTAGCTTGACCCATGCGAGAGAGCGATATTTGACCACATGTAAATTGCTTGATAATTTTTGGGTCAGCTATATATATACTCCCTCCGTATAGTATTGGTAAAGGAAGTCGTTTAGGACAAGGTTTGAGTCAAACTTTAGGAATATAAATCATGAATAACTTTTAAGTTGTTGAGTTTGAAATTATAAAAGTTATATGAATAGATTTATTTAAAAAAATACTTTCGTAAAAATATATATGTATCACTTTTCGACAAATATTTTTATAAAAATAAGAAGTCAAAGTTGTGTTTTGAAGACCGTGTCGCTGTTCTAAACAACTTTCTTTACCAATACGGGGGAGTATGCTAATTTTTTCCCATCGAAAAAGATTTGCGGTGCCCATATTAATATCACCCGATTTATCCAGCTGTCTAGAAATATTCAATCCACCCTAAATATTATATACTCTTCTCGCAAAAAAAATTATATACTCTGCTGATTAGAGATTTGTTTTGAGCATTCCCATTATTCTCATGAGACACCCTAGAAACTATAGAAATTTCATAAAAAGAAAAGATTTGACTGTTATTTTATAAACTCAATCATTGTCTGTAATACTTGCCATAGGGCGTATTTTGTTCTATTTTTTTCTATATCACAAAATAGCATAAAGTAGCGCCCTATATTCCTATTTAAATTACTCACCTATATATGATTATACTATATAAAAATAAATAAGAGTAACCTAAATTTCCTACTTTGACATCATGAAAAAAGATCCTAACTCGCCCTAACTCGGTTTTGATAGGTCGTGCAGGAGGAGGAGAGGATGATAATAGAACTCGCTTGTCGCATGTACTTAGCTCTCTCTTTCTCTGTGGTGGCATCTTGCTCTGTGCCTTCTGTGTGGTATACCCAGGTAGGGATGATGACTGCCCTGTCAGGACATGTAGAATATAATAATGGTCACAACACTAGAATACTAGCTAGCTAAGCTAGTAAAGCCTAGCTTTACCATCATCGGGATTCGCGCTACTCGCGCTAGCTAAGGGTTAGGCACGCCCCGTCACGGCTAACCATGCACCATGTCGCTGACAAAAAAAGGACGACGTACGACACGCCACGCTCGCAGCAGCAGCAGCGAAGGATGCTTCCTCGCCGAACACCTCACTCTTGGCCTTCGCCGGGCCTCGTGCCGCGCATGCAGCTAAGTTTGACCTGACCGGCGGTCGCGCTCCCCCGTCCCGGCCCGGCCGCACGCGCGCGTGCTGGCGCCATGTGCGCGCCCACGCCGCGGACATCGGCAATGGCGACGGGGGGCGAGCCAGGCACGCCACGGGCGCACATGGCGCGACACGCGACGCCGCGCCGAGGCTCACGTGCGTGCGCACGATCGCGCCGCGTCACATGCGGCGTGCCCTGCGCTGCTGCTCTCGGAGCACGTCGGCGCGAGAAGGCCGAGCTGCGCCTCATTCCCCGGGCTCGGCTCGCTGGAGCACATGCGCGCACGTACGTACGCGTGCTGGCTCGTCGGAGCCTACCTTTATCATGTTAGAAATGTAGGCGTCATTCGATATATTTTAATTCCAGAAATTAGCAATAAATTCATGACAGCAGTGAGTGATTCAATGGTAACATAACATGTGCCAGTGTTCAAATTAATTCTCCTAAATAACATGAACAGCATGAGAAATCGAAACAAGAAGGTGTACCCAGAGCGCGGGGCCGGTACCGGAGGCACCGGATGCGCCGTCACCAGCTGGAGGAATAGTGTTAACCATCCTCGACTGGCCTTGCTCGAAGTAGACGATCTAATTCGGTGCAGTGGCGAGTCGATGCAGTGGAGTCCCTCGAACGGTCACCGGGACGTAGTCGTTCACGTGAGGAAAACGGCCACCAGGAAGTAGTCGTTCGGATTGACGAAGTTGGCCACCAGGTAGTAGTCGTTCACAGCAACGAGCAGGCGCGTACTCGTACGCTCCCCAAAAACCTTATCGCCCGCCTATCCCGAGCAAGATCACTAGACAGGGAGGTTCTGAGGCAACTGCTCACGCAAGCTGTGTGCGCGCAGGGCTTGCGTTGGGAATGCAAGAGAGCAGCAAAAAACAGGAAGAAGAGAGAGGTCTCCTAAAAGGAGTACCAGAGAGGGAGAGTGCTTGTGTGTTCTGGCTCTGGGAGAGAGCCCCTCTTATATAGGCGACCAGAGGAGGAGGGGGGTGAACCTGGACACTGTATGAGGCAGCAATGGCTATAATGACGTCAGATATTGGTCAGC
This sequence comes from Echinochloa phyllopogon, assembly GCA_033239725.1. Lineage (NCBI taxonomy): Eukaryota > Viridiplantae > Streptophyta > Magnoliopsida > Poales > Poaceae > Echinochloa > Echinochloa phyllopogon. The sequence continues at coordinate 21,892,788 of BTCW01000016.1, forward strand.
CCAATAATGCCATTAAACGTCATCAGTTACTCTCAGCCATCAAAACGGCAGTCACTGGTAACGTTTAAGACTCAATCAATGTCATTTGTGGCAAATGGTTCATCAAACAGCACACGCAGAGCGGCTCGTCACGACACGACACGACTCGACTCGACTCGACTCGGCACGACACGGCCTCGGCCACGGCCCGGCTCGGCGAGGCGAGCGAGCGCGCGCGCGTGTGGCACGTCCATCTCCTTTTACCAACTTCACAAGTGGTCCACAGTTGGTCCACAGTTTCTAATTTTCCTGACAGATTTTAACCGCCTCTTTACATGCCTAGAGGACTTCATGTTATCCTTTGAACTGTTCACCTTGACAATCACAGTTTCATTATGACAGTTCATGAGGATAGCCGGTATCAGTTTCTCAACTACCGGCAAATCCATAAGGAGATCACGAAGCCATTCGGCCTCAACAGTGGCGGTGTCCAATGCAGTGAGTTCTGCCTCCATAGTTGACCTCGTTAAGATGGTCTGCTTGCAAGACTTCCAGGAGACAGCGCCACCTCCAAGTGTGAAAACATATCCACTTGTGGCTTTAATCTCATCTGCATCGGATATCCAGTTTGAATCACTGTAACCCTCCAGTACTCTAGGGTACCCGGTATAGTGAATTCCATAGTCCACGGTACCTTTCAGAAAGCGCATTACCCGTTCAAGAGCTTTCCAATGAGCATCTCCCGGATTTGACACAAACCGGCTCAGTTTTCTCACAGCGAATGCGATATCGGGTCTAGTAGCGCTGGATAGGTACATCAGTGAACCAATGATCTGGGAGTATCTCAGTTGATCTCTCATTATTATTTTGTTCTTCCGTAATATTTTACTAGCATCATAAGGTGTTGGATCTGGCTTGCAGTCATTATATCCGAAACGACTCCAGACCTTCTCCACATAGTGGGCTTGTGTGAGAACAACCCCACCATCACCTTATCTCACTAGCTTAATATTTAGGATCACATCAGCCTCTCCCAAATCTTTCATCTCAAAACTCTGAGACAAAAACTCTTTGACTTCCTTAATCACATTAAGGCTTGTCCCAAATATCAGTATGTCATCTACATACAGACACAAGATCACTCCTTTGCCCCCACCATAGCGATAGTACACACACTTGTCGGCTTCGCTCACAACAAAACCAACTGACGTTAAAGTTCTGTCGAACTTCTCATGCCACTGCTTAGGAGCTTGCTTAAGGCCATACAAAGACTTTATCAACTTACACACCATTCCTTCTTGACCTTCCACTACAAAACCTTCTGGCTGATCCATGTAGATCTCTTCATCCAACTCTCCATTTAGGAAAGCTTTCTTAACGTCCATCTGATGAACGAGAAGACCATGGGAAGCTGCCAGAGAGAGCAGTACTCGAATGGTGGTCAATCGGGCAACCGGCGAGTAAGTGTCAAAGAAGTCCTCTCATTCTTTCTGAGTATATCCCTTAGCCACTAGCCTTGCCTTGTACTTCTCAATAGTACCATCAGGCCTAAGCTTTTTCTTGAACACCCACTTGCATCCTACAGGTTTGCACCCATACGGACGTTCCACGACTTCCCAAGTACCGTTAAACATAATAGAGTCCATCTCACTCCGAACTGCTTCCTTCCAATAGTCAGCGTCTGGAGAGGTATATGCCTCTTCAATGGTTCTAGGGGTGTCATCCACGAGGTACACAATGAAATCATCACCAAAGGATTTTGCAGTCATCTGTCTCTTGCTCCTTCTGAGAGCTTCACTATCATCCTCCTCAGGATTTTCCACATATGTGTGTTCATTGTGTTCTATCGAAACAATAGGTTCTCTAGGTTCTTTATTAATAGACAGTTCATGACTAGACGTGCTAGCTTCCTCTTTTATAGGAAAAATGTCCTCAAAGAACGTAGCATCTCTAGACTCCATAATTGTACCAACATGCATGTCAGGTACTCCAGATTTTACTATTAATAACCTACAGTGTGGAAAGCATAACCAAGAAAAACACAATCAACAGTCTTAGGTCCCAATTTACGTTTCTTGGTTATGGGCACATTCACTTTGGCCAAACATCCCCAAGTCCGTAAGTATGAAAGGGTTAACTTTTCTTTTCACATTCCGCGAATGGTGTTATCTCTTTGTTCTTCATAGGAACACGATTCAGGACATGACATGCAGTCAATATAGCTTCACCCCACCATTCCTTAGAAAGTCCCGCTGTATCCAACATGATATTAACCAAGTCAGTCAGAGTGCGGTTCTTTCTTTCGGCTACCCCATTTGACTGAGGTGAGTAGGGAGGTGTCCTCTTATGAATTATTCCATGTTCCTCACAGAACGGAGTGAATACATTAGAAAAATACTCTCCACCACGATCAGACCTAACTCTTTTGATCTTTCTCTCAAGTTGATTTTCTACCTCAGCTTTATAGATTTTAAAATATTGTAACACTTCATCTTTAGACTTCAACAAATAAATGTAGCAAAATCTAGTAGAATCATCTATTAAAGTCATGAAGTGCTTTTTACCACCTTTTGTCAACACACCATTCATCTCGCACAGATCGGAATGAATTAAGTCTAGAGGTGCCAAGTTCCTCGCCTCAGCCGCGAAATGAGGCTTGCGAGGTTGTTTTGATTCAACACACACATGACACTTAGAATTTTTGACTAAGGTGAATCTCGGAATTAAGCTCAGATTTGCAGGACGCATCATACAACCAAAATTAACATGACAGAGTCGCGAATGCCAAACATTAGATTCAATATTAACGTTTGCAGCATGGTTCACAACTTTATTACAGTTGTCTGACAAAGAAAAGCGGAACAAGCCTCCGCTATCACAACCTTTTCCAATAAAACTTTCAAATTTAGATATTACACATTTATTGGATTCAAAGACTAATTTAAAGCCGTCTCTACACAGAAGAGACCCGCTGACTAAGTTCTTTTTTATGGTGGGGACATGCTGCACGTTCTTCAGTCGAACGGTCTTTCCCGAAATAAGCTTCAGGTCGACCGAACCAGCACCAAGAACACGCGCTTGTGATCCGTTCCCCATCAACACGGAGGAAGACCCGCCTGCCTGGTAAGAAGCAAACAAGGAAATGTCAGCACAAACATGAATATTAGCACCAGTGTCAATCCATCAATCGGGTGAATGACATACTGAAAGAACTGTAGGTAAAAGATTACCGTACCCCGACGTTCCACCAGTCTCACTAACAACCATGTTGGCACTGCCACCATTGCCGCCATTGTTCTTGTCCTTGCGGTGCGGGCACTTTGCAGCAAAGTGGTCCAGGCTACCACAACAATAACAATGCCCCGTCGGCAGTTTCTTCTTCTTCTTGAACTGAGCCGTCTGATTAGTCTTTGTCTGGTTCTGTTGCGGCTTGTTCTTCTTTTTATTGGATGTATTGAAGTTCTTCTTTTGCACCAAGTTGGCACTAGAAGATCCAGCAATCCCTTTACCACGTTGGTCTTTTGCCCTCGCCTTCTCTTCCACATCAAGAGTGCCGATGAGATCGACAATAGTAAACTCTTGTCTCTTGTGTTTCAGAGAGGTCGCAAAATCCTTCCAAGAAAGTGGCAACTTGGAGATAATACCTCCAGCCACAAACTTGCTAGGCAACCGACATGAAACATCCTTGCTATAGTTCTCAAGATCTCTAGCCAGCGCCTGGATCTCATGGGCCTGCTCTACTACAGGACGGTCTTCAACCATCTTGTAGTCAAAGAGCTGTTCCATGACATACAGCTCGCCACCAGCATCAGAGACCCCAAACTTAGCCTCAAGCGCATCCCAAACATCTTCGCCACTCGACAGCAAGAGGTACGTGTCCACAAGGCTTTCAGCGAGAACACTCATGATGGCACCTCTAAACAGGTTATCGGCCGCCACGAAAGCCCGCTCCTCCTTTGGAGTGAACTGTTCGGGCTTCCCCTGTATGACATGCATGATGTTCATTGCTGTCAACCACAGTGTGACCCTCTCGCGCCAACGTTTGTAATTAGACCCATCAAAAACATTTGGTTTGATTGATGCGACAAAACTAGCTACCGAAAGCCTATTATTAAAATAAGGTTTTTGGATTGTTAGAAATTTAGGCATCATTCGGTATATTTTAATTCCAGAAATTAGCAACAAATTCATGACAACAGTGAGTGATCCAGTGGTAACATAACATGTGCCGGTGTTCAAGTTAATTCTCCTAAATAACATGAACAATATGACAAATCGAAACAAGAACAAAATGATGTTCAGGGTGTACCCAGAGGCGGGGCCGGTACCGGAGGCACCGGATGCGTCGTCACCAGCTGGAGGAATAGTGTTAACCATCCTCGACTGGCCTTGCTCGAAGTAGTCGATCTAATTCGGTGCAGTGGCGAGTCGATGCAGTGGAGTCCCTCGAACGGTCATCGGGACGTAGTCGTTCACATGAGGAAGACGGCCACAAGGAAGTAGTCGTTCGGGTTGACGAAGTTGGCCACCGGGTAGTAGTCGTTCACAGCAGCGAGCAGGCGCGTACTCGTACGCTCCTCAAAAACCTTATCGCCCGCATATCCCGAGCAGGATCACTGGACAGGTAGGTTCGGAGGCAACTGCTCACGCAAGCAGAGTGCGCGCAAGGCTTGCGTTGGGAATGCAAGAGAGCAGCAAAAAACAGGAAGAAGAGAGAGGTCTCCTAAAAGGAGTACCAGAGAGGGAGAGTGCTTGTGTGTTCTGGCTCTGGGAGAGAGCCCCTCTTATATAGGCGACCAGAGGAGGAGGGGGGGTGAACCTGGACACTGTATGAGGCAGCAATGGCCATAATGACGTCAGTTATTGGTCAGCCCAATAATGTCATTAAACGTCATCAGTTACTCTCAGCCATCAAAACGGCAGTTACTGGTAACGTTTAAGACTCAATCAATGTCATTTGCCACACTCAATCAATGTCATTTATGGCAAAAGGTTCATCACACAGCACACGCAGAGCGTCTCGTCTCGACACGGCCTGGCCCGGCGAGACGATCGAGAGCGTGTGTGACACGCCCATCTCCTTTTACCAACTTTACAAGTGGTCCACAGTTGGTCCACTATTTAAGTTGGTTAGGATTCTCGTTGACTCTCCGTCTGAGATTTAATTCCCTAGCATTTATTAGTGGACCTTTAATTCTTTAATTAATTGAGACTTAAATGGGCAAGGCCGAGTTAATCTAACTTATCCAGCGCTAGCTGCATGCGATGGTGGCGCAGGGAAGCACACAGACACAGCGCGTGCACGAATCCAAGGACGGGGTCTGGTCTCCTGCGGCGGCGGTCGACGCGGCGCGGATCGACGTGGCTGACGGCCATGGCGCTTTTCTTTTTTTCTTTTTCTTTTTTTTATAAGAGGGACGGCCATGGCTCTTTTTCATTAAGATCAGCCATCAAATTCGTATTGGACTCTCTTGCCCTAAATTAGCCCGCGAATACAGCCCACCCACGTAGTGCAAGCCTAAGCCCAACGGAGCACGTGTCGTGGACGGTCCACCCTAGCGGCCGCGCTCGCAGGCCGCACACCAGCAGTACGCTGCGATGTCCGTTGCCCACGTAACTCCCGGCTGCAAAAGCGCGTCCAAGGAGGCTCTACAGAGCCAATAAACTCTCATAGTATGGAACAGGGACTAATCGATTCAGTATATATGTTTAAGCAAAACGATCATACTTCAAAACACCAGCTAGAGAACTACCATGTAAATCAAGTGATTACAATGCAATATATGTTTTGGTAATCAAACATACTATTAGTTAGATTTTAGACTTACGTAGAAAAAAGTATGATACATAACGTATTTATGTTTTTACACATGGTTATTACATGAATACAAAGTTACTCATAAACAGACTTGCTGCCACCGTTCCATAGTAGTTGCATTTCTAGATGCCTGCAAACCGCTGCTTGTGGACCGATGTCCCAAGTTGAGAAGTACCTGCAGCAAAGGATTCCAAAAAAATCATGATTTCTGTTTAGAGTAAAAACATGACCCAGCAGGCACCCAAATAACAAAAACAACGCCATATCCGAGCACCCCAGAGCACATTCATATCTAATGGTAACAAAATAGAACTTGAAGTAAATAAAAAACCAGCAATGGTGCCCTTGATGAGGGTGTCGAGCTCCTCATCTCCACGGATGGCCAGCTGAAGGTGGCGAGGTGTAATACGCTTCGCCTTCAGATCCTTGCTAGCGTTCCCAGCCAACTCCAGAACCTCAGCGGTCAAATACTCCAGAATGTCGGCGGAGTACACAGCTGCAGTGCCACCAACACATCCATTGGCCTGAGTCCTCTGTTTCAGTTGGCGGTGGATACGGCCAACAGGGAACTGAAAACGTGAGCAAACTCATAGAAAAACAATAGAAATAACTCTTCTGCGTATAATAAAGACAATAAAACAACATCAACCATTGAAACCCCTGACTAAACCATGCAAAGCTGTCTTCTTACATCACATGAACACAAAGAATCGAACTCAGATCAGTACACATAAATGCTACATAATCAACAATAAATGTTTGGCCAATTTAAGCATGCAGATAACAAACAGAACATTGGATCAATTATAATCACAAAAAACAAGTAAACAAGTTCACATGGAAATTTAGGGGCCAAGAAGGGACAGTTCATGCATCAGGTACATGATTTCATTTTCATTTTGGCACACACATTCCATATTTATCTGCGGAGAGGAGGAAGTCTGCCTGATGTAGCTTCCCATCAGAAAAATAACCAGACAAATCAATCATATCAACACAAAATCTAGTCCAGCCAAATTTATGTCCACCTCTTACACATTGTACTATGCATTTCGTGGAAGGGGAGAGCTACCTGATTGCTTTGGCTGGTTGTTCTTGCGATGGAGGAAGCAGCGAGATAGAAGCGCGTGCTGGAGAAGAAGAGCAGAGCTAGTGGCGGCCGAGCATGGCTATGCAGTCATGGGTTAGGATGGGCTAGGTTGGACTCTGCCGCCACAGTCCTTGGAGTGTGCTCTGACCTGCCAGCGAGTAGATCCAGCGTCAATTCGCGGACCCAGAAACAGGGGAGGCCGGGCCCCCGCTGGCCGCCCTGTCCTCCGCCCCCGTTGGCCGAGCGAAGAGAGGGAAAGGGGATGGGATGGGGTGTGGCCGGGCGGAGAGAGGAAGAGAGGGGGGACCGCAGGTTGATTCGACCAAAGCTGAGGGGGATTTTTGCAAAATGGCCCGTGAAACGCGGGGATGCGAGAACGCTTGTACGGAGTGGCTGCGGTGCGAGGAGGGGCCTCGGAACCCGATAAGATGTGGAATTGATATTGTGATTCCAATGCAAGAAAATATAAAACAAAAGCTTTCAAATCCAACTTTGCAAATAGGGCACAATGTGATTTCCAATTTTTGGAAAATACCTGTTAAATTATTTGTCCAAATGAAAAATGAAAAATGAAACCATATCAGTAACTAATCAATAGCATATCGTAGTAGAGTTATTTGCTAAATCAGTAGGATACCCTTTTGTTCATTCCATTTGCATTGTTTGTAAATTGGAAACAATAAGAGTTATTGACTAATAAGTTCCATAGGGCCCAGATGAATGGGAAAGAGATAGTTTCTGCCGATTTGTAATAACCGACAATGAATAGAGGAGAGGACAAACGGTTGTTACTTGTGCATACCAGGGCTCAAGATCTTCCATTTAGTGACAACAGGCTATGCTAGCGATGCTGGAAACTGCCAATGCCTCCTCAAACTTAACTGATGATATGCTTGTCCAAGAGTAACTTGCTTATAGAGTACCTAGATGCACAGAATTAAAAGATTCAAACCCTGAATTAGAGGAACCATGCCACAAAAAGTTCAAATACAAATTAATTTTTCCATAGATAAGGAACATGAGAGAGCACATGCATTCATCGATAGCCCAAAACCTTTCATGTAATAACCATGTGAGAAATAATTAATCATCAACTTCTATAATTTAGCGCCCGCACCACTACCCAAAAAAGTTTATGCTAACAGATTACTCAACAAAGAAGAATGATTCATTCATGTCTCATATGTAATCTATATAACCTATATAATTGGTACCCACTATCAAGTCATGGTTGGATTTCTCTCAACATGCAACCATTCCACGCCATCATCCACTATGCGGCATATCACTACCCACTATAAGCCATGTCATCATCCACTAGACCATCTATTTATTCTTCAATCGATTTTCTGTGGCCACATTTTTGTAAGTAGCAATTACAAATTACAGGAGTAAAAATTACATGTATGATCAGTCATACTTCTATGTATAATGTTTACTAAAGAACGTTGCAATACAATCACTTTGGTGTTTATACTTTCACATTTCACTTTAAAATTTTGTTTAACAAATTCCCGCAGCAACGCGCGGGGTATCACCTAGTTTCTTGATTCATCGAGGACAACATGTAGATTTTTTGTACAAGACGATGTGTTGTGAATTCAAAAGGCCTAAACAATGAAGCACAATAAATGTCCTGACTGAGTCGATGATTATGGTGTCCCAGGATTAATTATCCACTGAATAGGCCAAGGAATGTAACCTTGAATAGCCAATCAAGAACATCACCGGCTGCATATATATACCCCTAACCAAAAGTCTGCCCACAATAACCTGGTGACTGTCTTTAGAATCTGCATGTACCGGTCCAAACATGACAAAAAGAAAGCTTTTTTAGCAATTGTGAGAGAAAAAAACTGGGGGATACGTAGTCAAAACTCAAAAGTAATACAGGTAGCACTACCACAAAAAAGGTTTACAGGGGTGGGCGAAATGCCATTTGGAGGGTCGGGCGCCCCGCCCGCTCCTGCTTTTCACAGCTAGAAATAGCTGTTTGCAGGGGCGGACGGACGTCCGTTGCAGCAAATGCCGTTTCACAAAGCTGCTCGGCCACGGTACGGCTCCCCTGCCGTCGGGCCAGCAGCCCCGCTGCTACGCCGACTGTCGTGGTGCTTCTCCCCGCCGGGGCCGCCTGCGGGAACTGGCCGCGCCGCCGCCCGGACCTGCTGCCCCTCCCCACCGGGGCTTGGTCACACCGTCACCAGGGCCCCCGCCGGCCACCGCGTTCTGCTGTAGGAGGCTGGGCCCCGCTGGTTGCCGCGCCGCCGCAGGAAGCCGGGCCTTGTCGGGCGCCGCGCCCTGCGGGAGGACGCGTGCCGCTGCAGGAAGCTGGGCACCGCCGGCCGCCGCGCCCCATGGGAGGCCGCATACCACCGCAGGAAGCCGGGCGCCGCCGACCGTCATGCCCCTTGGGAGGCCACCGACTGTCGAGATGGTGCTGCCGGGGGCATACTTGGGGGAGGCGCCGACGCTCCCAAGCCGTGGGGCTGGCCGGAGTCCTCGCCGCCGCTGTGCCCGCCAGTGGAGGTTGGCCGGGGTCCTCGCCGTTTGCCGAGCTTGCCCGCAGGGGCTGCCCTAGTGCCCTTGCTGCAGGCAGAGAGAGAAAGGGGAGAGAGAGGATAAGGTGAGGAGAAGAAGGGAGAGACGCATGTGCTTCTATATGTAGCTTTAATCCCGCCGGCATGTTTCAATTTTTCAATGGTTTTCTAGAGCGGGTAATTTTATTGCCCGTTGCTGGAAATCGATTTTCAAGAACGGGTCATCCCGTGGCTCGCGCCTGGAAATGGTCTCTATTTTCAGGTACGGGTCACCGCATGGCCCGTCTCTGAAAATAGATTTCCAAGTACGGGTGTTTGCTACAGTACACGCCGTCTGTAGGTGCGGGTGATATTTTCTTTCGCCCCTGAAAAAAATAAGCACCGCTCCTAGAAACCTTTTTTGTGGTAGTGTAGAGGCAAACCTTTTTACTATTGTCCGGTCTGCAGTATGAGAAAATAAGGTTGCGGCACCACCACCAAGCATGCAGTATTAAAGATCTAGCTCGTCTTGTGACACTTGAATGGTCGTTGTAAGATTAAACATCAAGCCGAGGTCCTGGGCTTCCCAGTATGTATATATATTGATTAGGTAATAAGCAAACGCATAATGTAACTACATCATTCAATGATGAACGAGGCTACAAGAATCTAACTACATTAGTCAATATCAAGATATGTTTTTTTATTCTAAAAGCGAGCATGTCTCAAAGTAAAATTCCTGCCTCAGAAAATCTATTGGAGATATGATAGTGGAAACCATGAGATGTTAGCAACATACCAGCTGAAAAGAGAAAATGAAACTAATGGTAATGCAAATCAATACTTCTCTAGTTTACTTTTTTTTAGATAATGAAAAATATATTATCCGGCATTGACCAAAACGGCCCAGCCAAAAAATAAACATACAAATTACATCCCTATCAAGGGGCTCTAGTAGTCCTACGCGAAGTTGGACACCGACCACCATTGAAGATTGTATGTTTCTTCTAAGGCAACAGCACGACATCTGACTGTTACGTCATCTAATGCCACCTCCGTTTTGAGCTAACTACTGAACTGGGTGTCCACACGGGAGAACTGTCCGGCCTTGACGAACAAGAACTTCGACGACGCGCCTGCACTGCCGCCGCCGGACTGGAGAACCAGGGTAGGTTTTCACCCAGTTATTGAGCACCCGCAGACGCAGCAGGAGACAGACTGACCAACGACTTCAGCAGCGCCTTCAACAAGGTTTGTGTCACGGACACATCCACCGCCACTGGCCCGGCTAAACATGCCAGGCAAGGATTTCACCCAAATCGTCGCCATCACCATCATCACTATGCCCGGCCAAAAAGGTCGTCTTCACCGGAAGGACACCAACAGATTCGCTTAGGACGTCGCCACCGCAAGACGAAACGCACGCCGGCCGCCGTCGACGAAACACCGTCACCCGGAGCAAGGTTCCTCCGATAAAGGGGACAACACCAACTCAGGAAAGGCGGCGGCGCGGCTGCTAGTGAAGTCCGCCCAAGTTGCCCGCACGGGAGCGAAGCGGAGCGACGGAGGCATTGGATTTGCTACACCTCTGTAACCTCCATGACGCCAGGGACGGCAAGAGCCGAAGGCAGACCTGCCGGAGGCGCCTCAGATCTGCCGCGGGCCACGCCGCCGCCGTCGGGGCATCTGCCCCACTGGATGCCGCGCCGGTGAGGGGGAGGGGGTCCGGCCGTCGCCGCGCGCCGCAGCCGCGCGCCCGCCTGAGCCCGACCCCGGTTGCCACCGCAAGGCCGCGCACCCGGCCGCCGCCGGCCGGCCCGCCGTCTTAGCCACACCCTGTTGCCGCTTGAGCCTCGTGCCGCCGCCGCCGACCTGCGCCTCCTCCTCCGCAGCGCCGTCCGTCGCCCTCTCACCACGAGCGCCGCCGTGATCCAGATCCGCGTGGAACCGCGCGACCTGCTGGAGAAGCTCCCCGTCACCACCATCCCGGAGACAATCGGGCTTCCGGTGATGCCCTCCGGTGGCGGCGAGGACGGTTAGAGTAGATGGAGGGAGACGGCGACGGCGGCTTGGGTCTGCCGCCGGGGAGGAGGCGACGCGGGGGCTCCAACGAGCGACCTGCGCGTCCTTCTCTAGTTTACTTGAAAGATTATGTTTAAAAAATAAACAGATCACCGTGATAATGAAATCGTCGTCCGAAGAACAGACGTTTTGAAACTTGCTGTAAAATCCTGTACGTATCCGCCTGCAAATTTTGCAGAGAAGCATGCACAACGCATCAAACAAACAATCAAAGAGACATCCACAGATGCATTAAATAAACGTGACAATGAAATAGGTTAATCCAAACTAATAAAAATCGCAACACCACATATCTAAAGCGAGATTCCTGTACTCTATAGGAGGGACATACTCATGTTACACACTAACTAGCAAATGTGTCCGTACGTCACAACGGACTTAGACCACATAGAAATATATTGAGAGATTTAACTGGTTCCGATCCATGTTGATTTTTTTTGTTTTCTCGCATGCTTTAATTTAATATTAGCGTATTATACTAGTACTTAGTCTCATAAATGGATATGATTACGAAAACAGGCACGTAAGGCCCACCTGTCAGCATTGTGAGGGGAAGAACGAAACAATTCTTTAGTATTAGGTAGAGAGAGAATATAACTAATAAGAACATTTAGACAATCTGCGAGGCCCTAGAACATTTAGACAATCTGCGAGGCCCACCTGTCAGCGGATGTGCTCACCAGTTGAACTCCACATGAGTAGATCTACACAGTTAATATATAATATGGTATGCTTTAGAACTTTTTTTTGCTATAACTTTAGATCTATGATTTTGTTTAATTAATTCATAGCTATAGAAAATGTTTTAAAGCATACTATATTATATTTTCGCTGTGTAGATCTACTCATGTGGAGTTCAAAAAAATTGGATTTTCTATTTTACGATTTTTCTATGATTTACTATGATTTTTCAAAGATTCAGCCGAAATAACAAAAAAGGAAAAAAGACAAAACCGTCATTACTGTAGCAAACCACCGTCCAAAACAGCTTCAGGGGGTGATTTGTCCGGTTTTAGAAAGTTGAGGGGGTAAAAAAGCCAATTTCATAGGTTGGGGGTGATGTGTTCCACCCTCATAGATGGGGGGTTAAGTAGATTTTTTCCGATGTAGATTAGTTAATCTCTATTGGGGAGATTAGGAGGTGTGGATGTAGGGAAGTTTTTTTAGTGTATTATTTAGGGGTAGAGACTACACATGTCACATGTGTTTTCACCCAATTTCACTATCAGCATCGTACATGTTAGAAAATATTTCAAACTACCAAATACAGACAGATTTCTTAGAGCATGGTTAATAGTTTAGTTGGCTGGCCGGCTGTATGCGAGGCCATGTGCCCGCTGCGGGCTGCAAGCTAGCGGCTGGCTTTTCACGGGCCCACAAGCAGCGGTTAGATTTCAGCCGGCGGCAAGGGAAACACCTATCTTTTTTCTCTTTCTTCTCTTCTCTTCTCTGCTCCACGTAGTATTCTGTCAGCTTGCAGCCTGTTATCTTATAATATTTGCTCTTATGTGCCATGTGTTATCATTGGTCCATGGCTTTCCTTCGGACATTTTCCGGCATGAAATCCCAATACAGTCTAGCATTATACTTCACAGTGGACCAACGTACTCAAAATTAAAAAAAGCAATAAAAATATATAAAAACTACAAAATTAGTTAAATTGAAATATATACGGAATGTAAATTTAAATACATTTAAAATTTCAATATTTACATAATTTAATTTAAAATTCAAATCATGTAACATATACATTTCAAATTACAGAATTTGAAATCTATATCCATACAAAATTGTAAATGTAAAGTACATTTAAAACTTTAATGTTTATATTTAAATTAATTTAATTGAAACTATATACAAAATGTAATTGTAATGTAAACTACATTTAAAATTTTATAATCATTTTGGTAGGGGCCGCGCGAACGCGTACCCCTCCACCATAAATTTTGACGTTCACTCTCTTACTTGAGGAGATGATAAGCCAATACTCCTCCTAAGTGCAATGGAGGCCATTGACCTAGGCCATAGCTCTTCATGATCAGCTATAAACCCCGTCCAGGTAAGTATGTTGCCAAGGTCCCGCTCCCTGTGTTTTATTCTTCCCACACTTCCTACTCTTTGTTCGCCAGCCGGTGTGGTACAATTGTCCTGACTAAACATCTGGTTAACACCTGGGCTAATCCTAATCACAGTCGTATTGGACTCCCTCTCTCCATAAAGGCCCATATAGGCAGCCCACGCACATACTATCGGGCCCACCTGACCACCCGCCACCCGACTGCTCTCGGTGCCGTGTTGCTGGGCCATGGTTGTACACTGTCCTCAATAATGGCATGCTTTTTTTTAAACAACGGCATACTTTGGCCCTTTAACCAATAATTAAGTGTATTAAATAAAGTTAGTTTACAAAATTACGTTCGCAACCTCAGATTAATTTACGAGACAAATCTAATGAGGTCTTTGACCGCACGATTAGAACATGATTACTGTAGCATTACTGTATGAAATTATGGACTAATTAGGCTCATTAGATTCATCGTGTAAAGTTACATCCATCTCTAAAAAGGTTTTACAAATAGACTTCATTTAATACTCCATGCATTTAAGATTCTTTTTGGAAAAATATTTCCGTTTTTCAACGAAACACGGCACAAAAAGAAATACAGTCAATAATGCAGTAATGATACGCTGGAACCGCTTATCCTACTTAATTGGGCTGTACGAGCCTATCGAGATTGATGCAGGCAGTGGCAAAGCATGGTTAAGGGCATGTTTGTTTACCTGAGGCTAAACTTTAGCCCCGTCACATCGAATATAAACACGTTAATTAGGAGTATTAAATATAGACTAGCAAATATGCCCGTGCGTTGCTACGGATTAGTTTAGACATCACATTTTATAGATATTTGTTGTATTAAAACAACATCCGTAACTCTAGGCACGGTGACTAAAATGTTTGTCTTCCCCGCTCTTTGTCTCTAATAGCTAGCTAACATTGTTTAGAGATAATGAATGCTTTAGCCCTTCTATTTTTCCCCCTCTATAATCATCCAGTTATTGCCAACAGCTGGCACCAACAAAAAACGCTGCTACTAAATGATCAAATAAGTCTAGGCTCAAAGAAAAAATTTAGACAAAGCATCATTGTACACCAAGAGTATAGAGATCTAAGATGAAATCGATGTACTTTTTAAAGACAAAAGATGAAACCAAGTTCATTAAGATGTAACTCAAACTCTGGCCATTTAAAATAGACCCAAAGCAGTGAATCTAAACTGCAGTCTACAAGCCCACAAATATGCACAAGAATCACCATTTAGAGAGCTATTTCTGCTTGTGATTATTAATACAACAAACAAGTATTTTGAGGGCCAAGTTTCATATACATGTGTACGCTAGACATGGAAACAATCGGTTTCGCTATGATTAAGACCAAATGATCATTTCTTTTCCAAATTCAGTTGTCGGATGTGCACACAGCTATGACATCTTGGATGAGATCATCCATAGCTCTTGATTGGACCTGATGTAAAGCTTACAGATATAAGCAATAATCAACTATGCCGTGAACCCCGATGGCCCATCCTTCTATTTAGGCCCAAGGCCTTTTCTTCACCTGTTGGGACTCAAAACAGAGGGTGTTATGGAAGTCAACGACAGACAAAGCAGTCCGAGAAGAGAAGGAAACTCGAGCCTTCAGAGTTCGAACTCGAAGACATCACGGGGAGGCGAAGAAATTGTTGCGCGGGCGGGGACGTACGATGCTGACGTAAGCATAAGTCATGCTGACGTCAGTCGACGTACCAAACACTGCTCGCTTTATTATTAGGTAGAGATTAATTTAAAAACCCATTACATAAACGAGGACTAATTTACGAGACGAATCTATTAAGCTTAATTACAGTATGATTCGACAATGTAATGCTATAGTAAACGTATGATAATTATGTGTTAATTATAGCTTAATTAAACTTGTTAGGTTCGTCTCGCGAAATAGATATGACTTATGCAATTAGTTTTACAATTAATTTATATTTAATACGTCTAATTATTACTTATTTAAAGCTCTAAACTTTAGCACATGTATCCAAACGGCACCTAAGAGGATCTCCAAGCGCTGCTACGAAGACCCAGCCACACACCCCCGCCGTAGGCAGCCCAATTGTGCATCACTGAACTTCACCCATAGATCATTTCAATTTTGGGACCTCAGCATGTATATACCCTGAAAACGCATGTGATCGAGTAGCCATGGTTCGTCAGCTGCTAGTACTCCCATCGTTGGTCGCTAGATGCCACAGGATAAGAGAATGAAGAGCAGTTCAGAATAACTTGCAAGAATATTTTATTCACTAAGTGTGGCTTATGTAATTTATAGATTAACTTCAATAATTAGTGATCTAGTGTGATGATTGCTAGACTAAAAGATTTGGAATTATTGGGTTTAAATACCCTCTGCTCTCCCTTCTATACAGCCTGAATGGGTTACCTGTAGGTTGATGTGTGTATGATGAAAGGGTGCATATTCATCTGAATAGATGTCTGTACGATAAAAGGACGTCTCCTTACCTGAATAGATGCCTATTCCCTGAAAGGGTACCCCTTCGTAGTGCTATATAAATGGGCAAGGATCATCACTTGTCTGTACTGATAGTTGATGCACATAAAATGACAGTTGTTGAACACATGGGAAGGCTATAGGCAAAATACAGAACACACATATACACACAGAATTAAAGATAGTGCTCGTAATGAGATTAGAGCACTTTAGAGGATTATCTTATGTTTGTGTGGACACATATTAAAGTATTTATTCTCTAATCATCAAGAGAATAATTAAAGAGGAAGAAAGAGATGAGAGAAAATACTCCATAATTGATACTGTATGGTGTGTTTCTACAAGATAAAGAATGGAGAAGTTTGTGCTGAACGGATCTCGGCATAAGGTTTCCTCATTAAGTATTTTTTTTACATAACTGACCAGCAGCAACGTGCCGGGCTCCATGGCAAAGGGAGCCGCTCACGATCACCGTGGAGAGGACGAGCAGTACCGTGACACGAATCAAGGCGGGGATGGTTCGGTTCGAACCAACGGTTTATCGAACCGACGCGAAGAAATGGTTCTAATGGGCTCCTTTTTCGAACCATGAAAATGTTTTGATTCTGTGGATGAGAACCATATAACCAAAGGATCGAGAGGTTCGACCCACACCTTTCAACAGGCTTCGACAGCTCCTTTCGATCTCAGCAGGGAACATGGCTGGAATGGAGAATGTTTCTTTCTATCGTCCGCAAGGTCTCCGCCGCGAGCCTTTACTCCTCCGTGCTACTTCCTAAATCAATCAAAGTTGCTAACCAGGTATGTACATACCGGAGCTTACCGCAGCTTGCCGAGTACGTAAAACTACATGGTGAGCTTGCCGCAGTACGTACAAGGTACTGGCCGGAGCTTGCCGAGTACTTTGGTTGATGCCCCAGCAAGCTAGGAGCCTCAGGGAATGGATCCATCCATCCAATCCAATGAAACACCGGGTCAAATAGGAAAATACGTATGGATAAAATGGTGTCCCATAATATCTCGTGTGGATTGGTGGAGCGCATCCCGTTCGCTCCTGGATCAACCATCCTCATCTTGAGACCCGAAAGATCGCGAGGAGACGGGCGGTTTTGGTGGAGGATGCCATTGCTTTTGGCGGCTGCTGCTTTGCTGAATTGAAACTGCCATCTTGGAGGTAGCCCGTATTTACAGGGATCACTGCATTGTTCTGAAGTACTTCTTTTTACTAGCACATGTATGAATAAATCACGCATAGCATACAAAATATACACATCCAAAATAAACACAAGTTTCATGCTCTCATGAAACAAAAAATATCTCTTCAGCTGCCCCAATGTTTGCAATATGTCTAGAAAATTGAAACACCTCAATGTTACTAATAGTGATATTTGATACAACCCCGCCCTCCTATGAGTGATGGACTGGTGAAGGAAACCCTAACATGTGGCTATGAAAGAAACCCTAACGCGAGGCTAGGACAAACACCCTAACGGGATCGGTGCACGCAGCTGGAAGCCCTAATGCAAGGGACAGTTTGTCCACCGCCGGCAGCAGCCAATGATCGACTGGCCATAGCCAGGCGCGGCCAGGCCAAAGCCGGCCATGACCATCCGCAGCCAGGCCACATCTAGCAGTGGCTCGTGATCAGCTAGCCGCGGCTAGACTACAGTCGGCCAGAGGCGGCCACAGTCAGCCGCGGCCAGGAACCGACGGCTCGATAGTGTTTCTTAAACCTAAAAATAAACGAATTTGAGCTAGGGTTAAGCAATCATCAAATACCTATCTCCGAAATTGTACTTCTTCTAGCAGAATTGTTTGTGCTAGACACATCTCCGGTATCCATCGGCAATGGCGGCAGAACAAGCGATCCTGACAACAACAGTTTGGAGGAGGGCGAAAGGTGGGACGGGAAGAACAAAGCAAAAGGAAAGAATAAATTCCGCCACATGTTAACTTTTCTAAAAGAAACACATGGAGATTTCCTGAAACTACATGGGCGAGTATAGCGAGCGGGTAGAAAATACATTGCTGAGAAAATAGGGTGAGGGTGGAGCGGACTCACATGTTAATTTTTGGCTCAGTCAATATATTAAACCGATATGAAGGGAACAAGGTATTTTATTTGGTACAAATTTTTTTAAAAGAATTGGATTCTTATAGTCCCTATAATTCACATGAAATATTTATCTAAATGTTTTGATCCCCAATTCATAAAAAATAACATGCTAATTTTCTATAATTTTTTCCGGAGGAGTCGTCATTAACCTCGAAACCGGTGATCTTGCCTTTGTCCTCACCAACGACTACTTCGACTACGTCGATGACTTCAACATTGCCAGCAATCGGATCTGCACCAACTCGTCGTCACGCCGGAAGGTCCCCCAGCCCTGCCGAATTGTCGTACATGACAAGCTTCAAAATCGTTCGTTGAAACAAGACATACGGTATGAATTATTTAAATCATGTATGTATGTAGTAGGTCAAATTTGTGCTCCGACAACAGAGGTGGGATTTTCTTTTTCAATCTACTACTTGATCGGCCACAAAGGCTAGTAGCCAATCAAGGAACATGTACATGACCTTAGCATTCACGATATGTGTGTTCTTATTGAATTAAAATCATAAAAGAATAACAAGAAGCCAATCAAGGAACCTGTATGTGACCTTGTGTTGACATCAATTTTTCGCACCGGTGTTCAAGGATATGGTCTAAGAAGACTAGCCGATAAAAGCTGATGGTTGAAGCTGAAGATGAAGGCCGATTTGCTCGGAAGCCGATAGAGTCAACATAGTCAAGAGTTGATGGTCAAAGTGGTTAGCCGATTTTGACACGTTGGCGTAACCGAAGCCGATTGAAGCTGGTACGGCTAAAAGTGGAAAAATAGTTGACATACATGGCGGTGGGGCCATAACGAGTTTGACGTGTTTTAGGGTTTTGTTTTTACTTTAGGAAAGTTTATTTGTTTATCGACAAGTTTGAAATTCGTCGTGATCGACATGGAGTCTGTATCTTAGGTTATAAATAGTGGCCTGAGAGCCACGAATGAATTTGTACACACACCAATCAAACAAACTTTTACTCTATTCGCATCGCATTTACTTTCAAACCCTAGTTTCAGAAGTTCTACAAGTTCTTCCAAGTCTTCGCTGGGCTGCATCTCCGTTATCTCTGGCTTGCTTGTAAGTTCCGCTTTTACCAGGTGCTCTCTAGGCTTTAACTACCGGGCATATCGCTGTGGTTTCGTCTAGACCTCATAAAAGCTATCGAACAAATTAGGTTTCATAATCTAGTTTGTTCACCAATTTATCATAACTGTTAGATTATAGGTTTAAGTGCTTCACTTTTATCTAGATCTGATTGTTACACCCTTGTATTGAACGTTGCTGTTTAGCCGATCAGATTAGCCAATTTAGGTTGTTCTGCTCTGTTTTGCTGTTATATTCAAAGTTATCGATATTTGCTAGATTTTAATAGATTTATCCATTAATTCTATTAAGTTTTAGTTTTTATCAACAATTTATCCAGTCTAGTTACGAGATTCAAATCGACTTTTAAGCTTTTAAGTGTATAGCTGATTTAAGCTTGGACGTGGACTTTAAACTATTCATTGGCCGATTCTGGCTGATTGGATCTACAGAAGTACAGTTCGAAATCATAGCCGATCTGTTAGTTTTACACGATTTCATCCCTTGTCAATTACAGGTCAAATTGACTAACATGCCCCAAACCTAAAGATTACCGGCTCATCATCGAAGTGAAGCAAATCTTCGAGGCCGATTGTGTGTTCACACAGATTGTCATCACCAACTTTTTGCGTCAACACATTTTATGAACGCCTAGTGGGATAGAAATAAAGTAAGCAGATATCTATTGGCTCTACAACGAGCAGCTAGGATTATGGATGCCAGCCAGACACCACGTTACATATCACAAGCATCTACTTACCTGCCAATGGCTTCGCAATCATCGGATCAAAGCCAAGAAAGGTCTCAAGCATCATGTGTTGCTCAATTTTTGCTACCGGTACAATAGGCTCCTCAGCCCCCCTGGCCGATGAGTTCTTATGCGTGTTAGCCGTATCAGGAACAATATATGGAGCATCATCAGCGGTATGTTCCTTATCAGGCTGAGCAGCCGAAAGCTTCTGTTTCTTAGGTGTTGATTGATAATATAGAAAATCAATCGCAACATATGCAAGCATGGGATCAAGACCAATGGGAAAAGTTATGGCAGGAGTTTAAGCAGAGGTTTGTTCAAAACATCTCTTGTGGGAGTCAATCAAGAATTACAACATATTCCTGAAGTGGCCCATCCAGCAGTTTCACCTCAGCAAACATTGGCCCGAGATCAAGAGTATGAAGCTTCGAACAGCAACGTGCAACAACAATTGATGGCCCCGATTCAGCATCCACCTGTACAGGTCCCAGAGAGTGTCCTTTACCAAGTGAAGGGAAGTGATTCATAACCTAAAAAAGAAGCTGAGACAAAGTTGGTCAGGTGGATCAAAAGAGAAGAGTCTATCATTTATCCTTTTGGTAGAGAGGAAATGAATAAGTGTGGTTTTAACGTTACAAAAGCTGATGAGTGTTTTGACTTGTTGTTGCAAGGAGGGCAGATAAAGCTATTTCCTAGTCATAGAATCCCATTGGCTAAAGAGTTGGGAGAGCACGAGTATTGCAAGTGGCATAATTTAGTTTCTCATAATACGAACGACTGCATGGTGTTTTGTCGACAAATTCAATTGGCTATAGATCAAGGAAGGATCAAATTCGAGAATCCTTCTGAGCCAATTGAGGATGACAGGTTCTCTTATTCAATAAACATGGTCAATTTTGAAGAGTCAACCGAAGGACAAGAGGCCGATATAGTGCAGTCGGAAAGCAAACCATCGGCCAAAGAAAATAAAGAGGCGGAGCATGGAAAGAATTCTTCAGAGATTCCCGAGCATCCTGAGTGTGTCACTCCTCAAATGTTACTGGATGAAAAAGAAGGCAAACTTGGACACAGGTTCACGTCGGCCGATGAGTTGGAGACCAACGTTCGTCAGTGCCAAGCTGCACCCTAAATACAAGCAGGAGTTGATTAAGCTATTGAAGGGATTCAAAGATTACTTTGCCTGGGAATATTATGAAATGCCTGGATTAGACAGATCAATAGTAGAGCATCGATTGCCAATCAAACCATGATACCGGCCATATCAACAACGTGCTAGGCGATGCAAAGCAGATGTATTGCCAGATATCAAAGCCGAGATTAATCGGTTCATCGAAGTGAAATTGATTCATCAATGCAAATATGTGGATTGGATTTCAAATATAGTCCCCGTTTATAAGAAAAATGGGAAACATTATGTTTGCATCGATTTCAGGGATTTAAACAGAGCAACACCGATGGATGGGTATCCTATGCCTGTGGCCGATGTGTTGATAGATGCTGCCTCAGGGCATAAAGTGATCAATTTTATGGATGGCAATGCTGGTTATCGTCAAATTTTTATGGCTAAAGAGGATATCCATAAAACTGCATTTAGGTGTCCTGGACATATCGGTTTGTTTGAGTGGGTTGTAATGACCTTTGGATTGAAAAATGTTGGAGCCACGTATCAGAGGACTATGAATTATATCTTTCCTGAGCTCATTGGCAAGATCGTTGAGATATACATAGATGATGTAGTGGTAAAGTCCAAAGGCTAGAAAGAACATTTAGCTGATATACGCAAAGCACTGGAATGTACTAGAAGGCATGGTTTGAAGATGAACCTGAACAAATGTGCTTTTGGTGTATCGGCTGGATAATTTTTGGGTTTCATGGTTCATGAGCGAGGGATCGAAAATGGGCAGAAGAGTATTTCTGCAATCAACAAAGTTGTTGCGCCCAAAGATAAGGAGCTACAGTCTCTGGTCGGCAAGATTAATTTTATCAGGAGATTTATATCAAATCTTTCTGGTAGAATTCAGTCATTCAGCCCATTGTTAAAATTGAAGGCTGATCAAGAATTTATTTGGGGAGCGGATCAGCAGAAGGCCTTAAAAGATGTGAAATGATAAATTTCTTCGCCACCAGTACTGGTACCGCCCCAGAAAGATAAGCCATTTAAGTTGTACTTATCGGCTGATGATCAAGAAATAGGGTCAGCTCTTATATAAGAATTTGAAGGAAAGGAACGAGCAATATACTATGTGAGTAGGAGGCTATTGGATGCTGAAACCATGTATTCTCTGGTGGAAAAGCTTTGTTTATGCTTATACTTTCTTGTACTAAGCTTAGACATTATTTATTATCGGCGGAATGCATCGTAGTTAGCAAGGATGATGTTGTCAAATATATGTTATCATTGCCGATCTTAAATGGGAGGATTGGAAAATGGATTCTTGCCTTATCAAAGTTTGATCTTAGATATGAGTCAGCTAAAGCTGTCAAAGGCCAAATCATGGCTGATTTTACTCAGCATTGTGATTCAACGATCAATTCTTTGGAACCTGCTCCGTGGACTTTGTTCTTCGATGGATCAACATGCGGAGAGGGGTGTGGCATTGTCATTATATTGATATCGCCCCGGGGGGCAAGCTTTGAGTTTTCATTGATGATAGCCAATACAGCTACAAACAATCAGGCAGAACATGAAGCTCTTCTCAAAGGAATCAAGGTGTTAAGAGAAATCAAGGCCGATGCAGAAGAAATATTTGGAGATTCTATGTTGGTGATCAAACAATTGACTAGGGAATATGAATGCAACAATGATATACTCAGATTATACCTCGAGGACTCTCTCTAATTGTTGAAAGAATTTAGAATGGTTTACATTGAGCATATCCCCAGAGTACAAAATGGAGAAGCCAACAAGTTGGCTCAAAATGCTTCTGGTTATCGGCTGATTCCTGAAATATTGGAGTTAACGGCTAATGATTGGAGAAAAGACAATTAAGGTTTCAAGACAATCAAGGTTTCAAGACAATTAAGGTTTAAAGCCACCAAGTGTGTTCTGCTTGATAAAGATTTGTATTATCGGACGGTTGATGGAGTGTTACTCAAATGCATCGGCAAAAAAGAAGATAAGGTGTTAATGGATGAAATTCATGCTGGTGTATATGGAGTGCATCAATCGGCCTATAAAATGAAATGGATGATCAGGAGGAATGCATATGGAGGAATGAAATGGATGATCAGGATGAAATTCATGCCGGTATATATGGATGATCAGGAGGAACCGCGCACACGCCATCATTCCGCCATCACAACCAGCGCCGGTCGCCCGCACGCGACCTGCTGCGCATAGCGCTTCGACCCCACCCCACCGCGCCGAGCGCTGGTTCACCCGTCACCACGTGCTCGCGCACGCCGCCCTGCGTCTAACCTCCGCGTCGCCCGTCGCTGAGTGATAGTAGCGCCCTGTGGCCACAGCGCCGCCATGGCCCACCTCCGCCACGCCGCTTGTCGTCTCGACGCCCTGCCGCCTCGCCGCCCGTGCCCGGCCTGTGCACAGCCAACTGAGCTGTCCCATCCGGCCAAGAATCCCGCCGACGCCATTAACTCCGCCCGCCGAGCCCCACTACGTCGACCACCGCCTTTAGCTCCCTCTCCGGCCTATAAATCGGGCACCCGAGCACCCCACCTCCCTACCACGAAGCTCCCCAGCCATCTCCCGCACTTCCCCACCTACCACAGCACCGCCGCCGGTCCCATCGCCGCCGCCGCAACCTCCCCTCCGTGGGCAGCCCTCTCTGCTCCGTATCCGCCCGAGGTGAGCACATGGGTGGACTCCTCTCGTCGCCCTCTCCCTTTTCCCCCTCTTCCCGGCTGCTCCCATGCACCGGAGCGCCGGCGAGCCTGTCACCGTCGTCGGCCACCTCCCCTGCTCCTCCCTCTGTTCTGTTCATGAGGGAGAAGACCGTTTAGCAAAAAACCCCTGTCTTTTCCCACTTTTCCACTACATCTTCCGCCAATCCATACGTCGCATTCCTAAATGTGACCTTCTTTTCCTCGCTCTCCATTTAATCTTTATACTTCCCTTCCGCGAGCTCGGCAAATAAAATTTTTATTGTTTCTCTCTTTTCTTTTATTTATTGAAAGTGTTTGTTGTGCGTCGTAGATCACGTTGAGGAAGAGCCCGAAGGAGAGCAGTGCTACGAGCAGGAGCCCGAAAGCCAGTGCCCCAAGCAGGAGCTTCCGGAAGGCTTTGAGAATGGCAGGTTCAATCTTACCCTTTGATGCATGTTTATCCTAGTTTTATAAATGCAACCCACTGGCCTGTTTTATAAAACTTGCATGCTTGTTGCTAAACCATATTTTTGTGAGCCGTTCCTTGATTGCTACAAATATTCCTTGATAACCTAGATTAATTTCTGAATATTTTAGTTTGGGAGTTAGTCCTTGCTAATGCTGCCTACGACAAATTGCCTTTTATAAATAAATACCATCCACGGGATATTTAGTAAAATATTAGAATAAATGCTTTAAGAATAAATGGGGTTTAAATTGATTTTTATTAGAGGATAAGCCGGACAGTGTTTCCTGTGTGAAATACCAAGGTGAGCTCGTGCCTGTGTGGCTGAGCATGGTGGGAGATGAAACCTATCCGGATAGCCGTGTCCACGGTATTGGACGAGTTATGGCATGGTCACTTCACAAGTCCTTTAACATGGTTTTGGTATTGGTTAGGAGCAGCGTTCTGCTGTGTGCGTTGCTTTGGGAAGTGTTGGCAGTGTCTACGACGGACGGGGAGTCCGGTATCACTGAGTGGCATTTTACAATTTACTTGATTCTTGATGCTTTTATTATTGGATTTGCTTTACAGAACTCTTAAAAATTGAACCCTTGCATGTGGCATTTTTCGCGAATAAACCAATAGCCTGTCCTTGATGGTTATCTTTACATGCTTCTGTTGTAACCCCCCCCCCCCCGTGGGTATGATTGGACTTGCTGAGTACGTATGTACTCACCCTTACTTGTTTTACAGAAGAAGACCCAGACTTTGTTCCCGAAGACGTCGAGTAGGAGTTACGTTTTGCACCCAACCTTGCCTGTGTGTTAGGGTCATCCGCTTGAAGAACCGCATGGCGCAACTCTCTGATGATGCCATGATTAGTTGTACCGTTTGGTTTCTAGTTTTTATCCTCGCGCTAGTGGCGCGTCTGTGCCCGCTACCGTGTAGGTTTGTACGGTAATGGACCATCTATTGTAATAAATGTGAGTCAGCCTCATGGGACTGATGTTTGTATCACATTTAAGTCTTCTCTTTTGAGGGGCCGCTTCAGTTGGTATCAGAGCCGATAGGTTGGCCGTAGGACGTGACCCTAGGATCGAGACCTTTTCCTCAGCCTTTTGGAGTCACACTCTCCCTGGTTTAAGCCATTTTTCCCACACCAGCACTCACCGATGGTTTTGCCCTGTCCAGATGGCTGACGATGGATGGAGTGAGGTGATCTACCCCGCAGATCCTGGCCTCCCTAAGTTGTTGATACTCAGCCTGGAGAGCATCGGAGTCACGAACCCACCAAAGTACTCCAACCGAGTGTACGACTCCTGAGGCACCCGTTGGTGTGAGATGATGATCTTCGTGAGAAAAAGCACACTTTACCCCGAGGTCGAGCCCTGGTTCGTCAGGACCACACACCTACCATAAGGCCGCCAGAAAAGCCCTTATATGCCTGCGCGTGCTCTAGAAGCGACACCTCCAATAAACGCATATGGGATTCTTTCCACCCACTAGAGGATGAGGACGCGCATGGATTGCCCAGATGAAAAGTCTTTGAAGGGATGAGGAACTGGAGGACACTGTTTCTCATCTGGCTATCTACCTCAATGGCTTGGATCGGTTGTACCGTGACCAGGTGGTTCAACTGAAGTATCAAATCCGCAGGGCAGAAAAGGCGGAACAAGAAATGGAAAAGTAGCGGATAAAAGCCGGACGAGCCTAGAGCTCCCTAGCTGCCCTCCAGGACAAATGGCAAGACTATGCCAAGGAGATAGAGCAGATTGAAACCTGCCAGAGAAAGATCGGGTTACTGGAAGGAGAACCCGAAGAGACCCATCGAGACTGAAGAAGAGCCTTATCTCCTACCCAAGAAACGCTTCAACTGGATCATTAAGAGGGCCCCCAGGAGTGAGGAGTAGTATGCGTAGGAAGGAGTTGTTGTCTAAATAAAATGTACCCATCCATGATGAATTAATAAAACCATCACCCACCGTTGTGCTTATTATCCTTGCAATTGGTCTGCCCTATCTTTGTCTTCAGATGGCTGTGGAAAGATGGACCCATGGCACTTGCCTCGGCGCACCTGGTTTTCCCAGCCTTTTGATGGACTCCCTGGTGCAGCTTGGCGTGGCCGAGCGCCCAAGGTACTACAACAGGGAGTACGAGCAACATGGCACCCTTCGCTGTAGGGTGGTCATTGCCATCGCCAGAAGCGACCGCCACCCTGGCCATCAGGAATGCGCTCCGCTATCTGTGCTGAATTTATGAAGAGAACCTCATCCCCACGCCATTGAGATTCTTTCCCCCGATCGTCCGGACTCCGGTCTGGCGGGCCCGGTTGAGAAACCTGGAACGGCGCCGTCAAGAGGAAGGACCCTTGTACCAAGCAGTCACCTACCTCTCCGCCTTGGATCAATTCCTTGACGCGCAGGCCACTTTCCTGAGTGAACAGATCAACCGGGCCGAGCAAGACGAACGCGCGGTGCGGATGCACCAAGTCCATGTGGCCCAAGCAGAGGCCAGAGCCGCAGCAGCCATCAGCCGCGAAGCCCTTGCCCAGGAAAGTCTTAGGCAAGCCCAGGACCAACGTATGCAAGACTGGACCGGGAGTGGAACACCTGTCCCTGCCTTGAGGGGAACCCAAGTCCTGCTTGGAACACCCGTCATAGGATGGGGAACACCTTTTGGGACCCGACAAGCCCCACTAGAAAGCCCCGCAAGATCGGAGGAAGCCGCAGAAGGAGAAGCGGCCAAGCAGCCCCCGGAAAATGAAAACGCCGAAGACAGCAAGCTGCTCAACCCACAGGAGGCACACCCCGCCCCAGAAGAAGGCTCGCCCCGCGAGTAGAAGCCTCGAAGCCACCAAGCTGAAGCCCGAGGCCCTCGCTTAGAACTGTACCCCTCCATGTTGTACCCTAGTAATCGGTCATCTAGTTGCGTGTTGTACCCCCCTGGTTGTTGGAATAAAGCCGCTTGTGATTGTCTGCTTGCTTGTTTGTTGAGTGTTTCCGGCAGGGTGAACCTTTCCTTTTAGAAAATGCAGAATAAACAACTTGAACATCACCTAAGACCCCCTTTCCCCACCTCAATCTACAGATGGTTAACACGCGCACAAGGCCCTCCCAGAACCGCACCCCTTCCAGCGGTGCAGGACAGCAGGGAGGAGAAGGGCACGGCCCGGTGGTGGAGGAACAGGAAGTAAGCCAACCAAGAGTAGGGAACCAGGATGGACAGCAGCAAGTACCACCCCCACCCCCACCCCCACCCCCACCCCCACCCGGCGACTTGGTGCAAGCAATACATAACCAGACTATTGCCATGCAAACCATGCTGGAAGCCTTCCTTCGTCGTGAGACACGTCAATCGAACCTTAATGACAAGCTGTCGCACTTCTTAAATACCAGACCACCCACCTTCGGAGGATCCAGCAACCCACTGGAGGCAGATGATTGGCTGCAGGCTATTAAAAGAAAGCCGTTTGATTGTCAAGACTGCGACAAGGTTCTCCTGGCAACCCACCAACTCACTGGAACTGCACTAGCTTGGTGGGAAAATTACTATGAGGACGCCGATGATGAGACCTCCATCACCTGGAACGAGTTTGTGAGAGAGTTCCACCGTTACCATATCCCTGCAGCCACTATGAAGCGAAAGGCGGACGAATTCCGAGCATTGCAGCAAGGAACCAAGACGGTGGAAGAGTACACCCCACCAGTTCATAGAGCTTGCCCGCTATGCACCAGAGGAAGTGGACACAGAGGAGAAGAAGAAAGACATGTTTAAGAAAGGCTTGATCCCAGAACTCAGAACCGTGCTTAGCCTCAGATGTACCCGGATTTCAACACCTTGATGAACATGGCCATCCTGAAGGAGAGGGCCATGGCAGAAGAAAGGAAGGAGCATAAGCGTAAGTTTCTGGAAAACAAGAACCGCCAATAGGACCGTTTCCAGAAACCAAGGAGCTCCAACTATACTGCACCAAGGACTCATGCCCCAATGCAGTACAGGACCCAGTCACAGAAAATGGGCTCCCAAACCCAAAGCACACAGTACAAGAGCCAGAACACCATGAAGCCCACACAGAGCAATGACAGCCAAGTCACCAACAACGACAATAATGGTAGAGCTTGCTTCAATTGTCGTGAGACAGGGCATTACATTGCCAACTACCCCTATGCCAAGAACAAGCCTGCGACATCAACCTACTCCAACTTAGTGAATGGGCCCAAGCCGCCAGTCATCGGAGCAAACCGAGTCCCAGTCCGCAGCAGCAGCAACAACAACAACAACAACAACAACAACAACAACACAACAACAACACAACAACAACCAGCAGTCCTATGGATGAGCCCGCGTCAACCACATCAATGCGCAGGAGGCTCAAGGAGCACAAGGAGTAGTACTCGGTGAGTTCCTAGTCAGCTCAGTCTTGGCAACAGTATTATTTGATTCTGGAGTATCACATTCTTTTATATCGTCAAGCTTTGTGGAAAAGAACAACGTACCTACAATACTACTAAAAACACCCCTGGTAACCCAAATGTCTGGAGGTGACCTAAAGTGCCAACTAGGTTTACGGGTAAGGATCATTTTAAGTGGGGTAGAGTTCTTAGCAGACTTAGTAGTACTTAAGTCCAAGGGAATAGATGTAATCCTTGGAATGGACTGGTTAAGCCTACACAATGGACTCATAGGTTGTGCCGACAAAATAGTACATCTAATCAACCCAGATGGAATACAAGTAACCTGCCACACTCGTGGAAGTGCACCAGATCCGATGGTTTTCAGTATGGATGTAAGACCTCTAGAAGAAGTCCCAGTTGTTAATGAATACCCTGACGTATTCCCTGAGGAACTTCCTGGAATGCCACCAGATAGGGACATAGAGTTTTCCATCGACCTTGTCCCAGGAACCTCACCCATAGCCAAGAGACCCTATAGGATGGCAGCCCCTGAACTAGCAAAACTTAAGAAACAACTGCAAGAGCTACAACAACTCGGTTTCATCAGACCCAGCTCATCCCCGTGGGGAGCCCCAGTGCTCTTTGTTAAAAAGAAAGATGGAAGCATGAGAATGTGCGTGGATTACCGTGCACTGAATGAGGTCACCATTAAGAACAAGTACCATCTCCCTAGAATATATGACCTATTTGACAAACTGAGAGGAGCCAAGTATCTCTCGAAGATCGACCTGAGATCAGGATATCACCAGCTGAAAATTAGAAAGGAAGACATCCCAAAAACAACCTTTGTTACCCGCTACGGACAATTTAAGTTCACAGTAGTGTCCTTTGGACTCACCAACGCACCTGCATATTTCATGAACCTCATGAACAAGGTGTTCATGGATGAGTTGGATAAATGATTTTTCTGTGTGAGGATAAGCCGGACGGTGTTTTCTGTGTGAAATACCAAGGTGAGCTCGTGGCTGAGCATGGTGGGAGAAGTCCGACTTGTCATTAGAAGGATGAGTCGATGTGTCATCTTGCCTAACCCTAATATCAGTACCCCCACTCGACCGTTGTATGTGGCAACGGCTTGGCATAAATCCCACTAGCTGAACTGATAGTCATCGGGTGTGCTGGTGAGCAATAGAGGACCATGGAGACGTGTATAAGTTCTTGGTGAGTTATAGCCTAGGTAGAACCTCGTGGGTAGGTTGCTGACCCCCTGGTTGCTTCTGTGGTGACTTGTCAGTTTAGCTAAGGTGGGTAATGGCCTCGATAGGATATGCACCAAAACTAAGGTGTTCAAGTTGTGGTACCCTACGTGTGGTTGTGTACGCCTCTCCAGAGTTGAAACCTATCCGGATAGCCGTATCCACGGTATTGGACGAGTTACGGCATGGTCACTTCACAAGTCCTTTAACATGGTTTTGGTATTGGTTAGGAGCAGCATTCTGCTATGTGCGTTGCTTTGGGAAGTGTTGGCAGTGTCTACGACGGATGGGAAGTCCGGTAGCAGTGAGTGGCGTTTTACAATTTACTTGATTCTTGATGCTTTTATTATTGGATTTGCTTTACAGAACTCTTACAAATTGAACCCTTGCATGTGGAATTTTTTGCAAATAAACCAATAGCCCATCCTTGATGATTATCCTTGCATGCTTCTGTTGTAACCCCCTGGGTATGATTAGACTTGCTGAGTACGTATGTACTCACCCTTGCTTGTTTTACAGAAGAAGACCCGGACTTCGTTCCCGAAGACGTCGAGTAGGAGTTACGTTCTGCACCCAACCTTGCATGTGTGTTAGGGTCGTTCGCTTGAAGAACCGCATGGCGCAACTCTCTGATGATGCCATGATTAGTTGTACCGTTTGGTTTCTAGTTTTTATCCTTGCGTTAGTGGCGCGTCTGTGCCCGCTACCGCGTAGGTTTGTATGGTAATGGACCATCTGTTATACTAAATGTGAATCAGCCTCCTGGGACTGATGTTTGTATCACATTTAAGTCTTCTCTTTTGAGGGGACGCTTCACCAATCAAACAAATGTTTACTCTATTCGCATAGCATTTACTTTCAAACCCTAGTTTCAGTAGTTCAACGAGTTCTTCCAAGTCTTCGTTGGGCTGCATCTCCGTGATCTCTGGTTTGTTTGAAAGTTCCGCTTTTACCTGGTGCTCTCTAGGCTTTAACTACCGCGCGTATCGCTGTGGTTTTGTCTAGATCTCCTAAAAGTTATCGAACAAATTAGGTTTCGTAATCTAGTTTGTTCACCAATTTATTATAACTGTTAGATTATAGGTTTAAGTGCTTCACTTTTATCTAGCTCCGATTGTTACACCCTTGTACCGAACGTTGTTGTTTAGCCGATATGATTAGCCGATTTAGGTTGTTCTGCTCTGTTTTGCCGTTACTTTCAAAGTTATCGATATTTGCTAGATGTTAATAGATTTATCCGTTAATTCTGTTAAGTTTAGTTTTTATCAATAATTTATTCAGTCTACTTACTTATGAGATTCAAATCGGCTTTTAAGATTTTAATCGTATAGCTGATTTAAGCTTGGACGTGGACTTTAAACTATTCATCGGTCGATTCTGGCTGATCGGATCCACAGAAGTACAGTTCGGAGTCATAGCCGATATGTTAATTTTGCACAATTTCATCCCTTCTCAATTACAGGTCAAATTGACTGGCACGCTCTGAACCTAAAGATTACCGGCTCATCATCAAAGTGAAGCAAATCTTCGAAGCCGATCGTGTGTTCACGCAGATTGTCAACACCGACTTTTGCATCAACACCTTGACATTCATGGATAAAAGAATAACTATGATGACGTGCGTTAAAGCATATGGAATGGTATTGTATACGAGACTACAAATAAATGGGGAATAAAAATTCCTAAAAAACACGGTGGTCCAAATACATGGGTGACAAAAATAGGGGGTAAGGGGGTCTGTCAATTTAAAATCGTTGACATGTGGGTCCAGGTGGGTGCGACGTGAGGGATACGGGGGTTTTCGTTGGTACAAAAGGTTTTCAAAAGAACTTGATCCTTATAGTCTTCTATACTAATAGCAAATGCAACGGACATAAATCACATGGATATATATTGAGAGATTTAATCGGTCCTCATCCATGTAGATTCATTTTTTTCTTTTCGCTCATACTTTAAATTAATTTTAGCATATTGGATATATATTGAGAGATTTAACCGGTCCTCGTTCATTTTTTTCTTCTCTCATACTTTAAACTAATTTTAACGTATTGTACTTGCATTTGGTCCCTGTAATGGACGCGATTATGAAATAGACACATTGGACCGACTCGTCAGCATTGTGTGAGAGAAGGAGCAAACAATCTTACTTTAGTATTAGTATTAGGTAGAGATAAAGATCCAAAACTTTTGATGACCGACGAACCCATAAATCATTGAAATATTACCCCTTCTACGACCCCACCCGTCAGACTTTTTTTCGTCAAACTTTTGGCAGCTGATGGACCCACCAGTCATTGAAACACTATCCCTCCTAGCGACCCTACCTGTCATGCCTTTTTTCGTCAAACTCTTCACGGTAGTATAGAATCTCGAGTTCGTAATAAATACGGTCCCGGTCAATTATCTATTATGCAATCTTGTTTTTCGTTATAAACGCACGTGTGTTCCTGCCGGTATAGATTACGAATGCATATTCTCTTTAAGTGGAGCGTGTAGTTTCAGTTCAAGCCCGGAATTAGCCAGCCGGTCAGTGATTGGAGATTTTTCTCCGAGAAGAACAAGAGATGATCACGACTGTGCTCGTCAGCACCGTAGGTTTCCAGTCTGACAAGATTGGCCCTGGCCGTATCTTGAACCGTGCGAGACCGGCAAAGGAAACGGACGAAGCGAGTCAACCGAGCGGCGGCGGCTCCGGTACCGTAAGGCAGGTAGCAAATTCACCGACGACCTTGACCTGGATTAATATTTACAGCACGGCAACTGCCTTTGGGGGGCGAGTAGCTGAGTTTTTTTTTTAAGTATGTATGTACACCGAGCACTGGTTTGCGTGACTTAAGACAACCGACCAGTGCATGGTTACTAAAGCTCGAGTTTGAGGTTCACGCAGCTAGCTCAAATCGCAGCTCGACTTGGATCTCGATCTATGAGCTATGCATATTGTTGACACGAAAACGCGCCAACACACTCGAAGATCGATCGAACGCGCAGCACGGCCGTCACAACGGCCAACTCCTGATCTCCCCGGGGCAAACCGGTCTGACCGGTTTGTATAACCGGTCTGACCGCTTTCTGTCGGGAAGTCGTGAAGACCTAGAAACCCAAGCTCGGGAGGGACCCCGTCGGAGCTCGAGCAATCTAGGGTTGCTCTAGGGTCGGCAGGCCACCTAGAACGCCCTTGAACGCCGTAGAGACGAGTAAAGAACAGAATATGGAGGTTGGAAAAGACTAGAGTTTGAGAGATAAAAAGTAAAGGATAAATGTGTTTGATTCGATTGGAATACCTCAATCGGCCTTCTAGCCTTTATATTTATAAGCCGGGGAAGTCTTACCCCTTTCGAATAGGTTACAATATGGGACTAAATTCGGAATCCTAATCCTACTTGAATTACAGAACCTAAACCGGTCTGACCGGTTTGACAAACCGGTCAGACCGGTTTGGCCGGGCCAAAGCCAAATTTGACTGTCAACACATGCCCCCCCGCGTTTTTAGTGAACTTGAGAACTAAAAAGCAAGTAATTACAATTCAGGAGCTAAAATTCATGCTAAGGGCGATATCAACAATATACCGGCCATTGGTCTTTATGCGTCTTGCCAAACACTTGGGTAGAATTTCTTCAAGTATCTTCCGTTGATAGCTTTAGACAAATGATCTCCCTTCAGCGTCTCTAGCATGTAAGAATTCCCAAAGATGACTTTGACAACTCTATAGGGCCCTTCCCAACTCGGTGACCATTTACCAAACTTGTTGCTTTTCGTTCCAATAGGCAAGATCGTCTTCCAAACAAGTTCACCAATCTGAAAATATTTTCCTTGTACTTTCTTGTTGTATGCTTTAGCAACCCGAAGCTTATCTTTCTCAATTTCCTTCAAAGCCTTCAATCGTTTGTCGGTTACCTCATCAATATTGTCCAATATCAAATTGTGGTAATCAACGGCATCAAGGTCATTTTGTTTAGCCAATCTATAAGCGTCCAGATTTACCTCGACGGGTAAAACGGCCTCTTGACCATACACAAGCTCAAAAGGAGTGACTTTAGTAGCACCATGTCTAGATATACGATGAGCCCATAATGCTTCGGATAAAACTTCATGCCATCTCTTAGGACTTGCTTCTATCTTTTTCTTGATTAATTTGATCAAAGTTTTATTACTTGACTCGGCTTGTCCATTAGCCTGAGCGTAATATGGAGATGAATTGAGCAACTTAATTCTATAGGATTCGGCGAATTCACGTACCTCTTTAGACATAAACGAAGTACCTTGGTCCGTAGTCAAAGTTTGAGGAATACCGAATCTATGAATAATATTTTGTGTAACAAACTCAATCACCTCTCGATGTGTCATACTCTTCAATGGAATCGCTTCGGTCCACTTAGTAAAATAATCCGTAGCAACCAACACGAAACGATGTCCTTTTGATGATGGAGGATTAATTTGTCCAATAAAATCCAATCCCCAACCTCGGAACGGCCATGGCTTAATAATAGGATGCATCAATGCAGCAGGAACAAATTGCAAATTTCCAAACTTCTGTCATTCCTCACATCCTTTGTAATATTTAAAACAATCTGCCATCATAGTAGGCCAATAGAAACCGGCTCGCCTAAGTAACCACTTCATCTTTGGAGCCGATTGATGTGTACCACAAATACCTTCATGGACCTCACCCATGGCAACTTTGGCCTAATCCAAATCAAGACATTTCAACAGCAAATC
Source organism: Echinochloa phyllopogon (assembly GCA_033239725.1). Lineage (NCBI taxonomy): Eukaryota > Viridiplantae > Streptophyta > Magnoliopsida > Poales > Poaceae > Echinochloa > Echinochloa phyllopogon. The sequence goes on from BTCW01000016.1 coordinate 21,927,402, forward strand.
TTCGGCGTTTCGACGATAGAGTTCATCGTCAAGCAAAACGTACTTAAATGATATTCGCCGAATATTTCTTTCCGCACCACGACCAGGATCTCTTAAATAAGCAATAACAGGCACTCTCCAATCCTGATCTTCAACTTTGGATTGATTAGCATCATCCAAAGGATTTTTTCTTCTGTTAGGGGGTGAAGCGGTCAGACCGCTTTCAGAACCGGTCAGACCGGTTCTGGCATTCAAACCGGTCTGACCGGTTTCTGAAACCGGTGTGACCGGTTCGTCCAGAACCAGAACCTCGGCTTTCGTTTGCATCGGTTTTTGGAGATAGAAATATTTCTTTGCAACCATATAACCAGATGCTTTCTGAGCCAGAGTATTTGCCTTGTCATTTTCTTCTCTTGGAATATGTTTGATAGTAAATTCATCAAAAGAAGCAATGATATCAAGACATCTATCAAGATATGCATTTAATGAACCATTATAGCATTGGCATACCTTTGACACTTGTTGTACCACCAGGAGCGAATCACCAAAAGCTTCAACATGTTTTACTCCCATGTCTTGCAAAAATTCCAAGCCAAATAGAAGAGCTTCATATTCAACTTGATTATTTGTTCGCTTTTCTTCCAATCGGTTTGAAAACTCAAAGACGGCACCACTTGGAGAAATCAAAACAACACCAATTCCTTGTCCATCATTGCAAACCGATCCATCAAAGTATAACCTCAATGGTGTACAAGCAACATAGCCGACGTCGAATTCACAAGTATCATTTATCCGATGTTCAACAATAAAATCAGCTACAATTTGGCTTTTCATTGATTTTAAAGGTTCACAAGCCAAATCATACTCAACTAAAGCATAAGCCCATTTACCGACTCTTCCGCTAGAAATCGGCTTTTGCAACATATGTTTAATTACATCGGTCTGACACAACACGATGCAAGTGCTAGATAGTAAATAATGCCTCAATTGAGTACAAGCATGTCACACCCGGTTTTAGAAAACAAACCGAGTGTACACTGTATGTATGCCAGGATCAAGTTTCATACATACAGTACACCAGTAGTGAATAAAAGATGCAGTATCACGTACAATAAACTATATAAATGACTTACGAGTCTATCAGAGTATACAGCGTATCCTGGAAACGAAGGCTCCAAACTTCACAGGCAGTCGACTGGGGGTTGCGTACGCCTAGAACTGAGCACCATCTTCAAACAGCTTCATACAAGTTCTTCTTCTGAGCAGCGGTTAGCAAGGATGAGTACACTTATGGTTGGTACTCAGCAAGGCCACAAGAAATAACCAGAGATCAATTTAGTTTCATGTTTAAGTATGTTACTCATGTGAGGATCCAGGCCGCTCTTGACCGTGAGCACGGCTGTTATAACAGTTTTACACTCTGCAGAGGTTGTACACTTTCACCATAAGCCGCGTAAAAGTTCAAAAGAACTTTAAACCCAACCACGCTGTGCTGATCAGGCACTCATCACACTACCGAGGTGTGACTGCATAGGGACGCTACGAGGCCTTTACAACGATTCCTTAGTAAATAGTAACCCGCTAAGGTTTCCAGTTCCGAACCAAAGTATAACCCTCCCTAATGAGGTCTGTCTCTTACCAAAGCCCACAGCTCAAGAGGACCGAGCTATACCCCGTCAACCGCCGCCCCTCTTGCCCCTTTCGGGTAAGGTTACCATCCACTAAAGTCTCTAATTAATTAGCCAAGACCAGAGCCATATAGTACTTATGGTTGCACTGTTTTCCTGGGTGGTTCTCCATGTTCCGATTAAAACATCTTGATATTATAAATAAAGCATAGGTAGAAGGATGGTTAGGGACACTTGCCTTTCTCCAAAGTGTAGCTGCTCAAAATATCTTCAAAAGTCTTCTTCAGTTGAACAACGTTCCATCTACTCGTAGCAATCATCGAACACAAGCATGCAAGCATAAAACTATACAAGCAAACAAACAAGTACAACTAAGAACAATACACCAATCAAAAGAAAAACTTTAAAAGAGCGCACTAATGGATAGGGCTCGTTACTATGGTTACGAGAACCTAAGGACCACGAAGATCAGAGAAAGAAAGATACGAAGGTTCCAAGGCAGAGTTTTAATTGGCACAAGGAATATCACACGTACAGAGGATTTATGAATACGAGGATCTCAAACAATAATATATTACTTTAATAATTTAATTTTATATTACAATACAATGACATAGTAACTCACACCATATCATTGAAGCAATATAAAGTTAAAAATTAAAATAATATTGATTTGCAGAGAAACCACAACATAAGAAAAGATCTATACTCAAACTTAGTGGTATGGCTCAGAAAAGATGGACTAGCGACAGGATTGCAGAAAAGAGTGCTGCGGACATTGGAACACTGGCCGATGAATTTATAGGATGCGATAAATATTGGAAACAGTTGATTGGCAAAACAGAATAGGGACTAAGTGAGAAACGTAGGGTGCACTAGCAGGATTGGGTTTAGAGGCATAGGAAAAACCGAGAACAGAACTACGACTGAAAACTTAAAACTAGCGGAAGACTTTAGATTATGAAAGGAAACACTATACGCTTTATAAATTTTAATTTGATAAAATCATATATAAGAGACTATTTCCTGGAAATTGTTTTAATTATATTTAAATATGTAAAACCAAAAATGTATTTTATTTATAACTATATTTTCTTTTTGTAGACATTATGTAATTAAACACATAACTTTAGTATTAAAAACAGATGCGAGCATCTAATTGATTAATTTTTATTGACCATGATGAACTAATCAATATTATTGATAAAACACATTTATGTTGACATTCACACAAATTAATACTCATTTAAGAAAGCATTAAGTTTGACGCTAATCACCTTTTAGTTTGAAAACTAGTTTAATACTCATTAATCAATTTTACATAAGCTTATTAGAATCTGAAATATTACTTAATCATATTTTATAGAGAAAACTTAATAGATAGATAATTAATAAGCAAAACGAGAACACTAGAACAAAGTCACATTGAAGGTTTATTAATCAAATTACTTGGAAGTGAAACTTCTAAGTTGTCTTTAATTAGAAACACTAGTTAATAACCATTTAAACCAAGTAACGGTGATCTATGAAAACATATGAAATCTAAATATAACCTTAATTCAAGTTACAACAAAGTTATACCTAGGTTTCCAATATTATAACTTGTTCAACTATCACTTTTAAAACTTATAATATATTAACCATATTAATCATTAAGAAGAAAACCAAAATATAATTCTTAATTGGCTTTTAATTAAGGGAACATGTTTATCAAATCAAATGACTTTATATCTCTAGTTAAACTAGTCATATTTTTAATTGTAAATATTCAAGTACAAATTATTTTAATTAAAGTATTAACTTAAAATAGATTATATGAGAACGTCTAACCGAATAATTTTATGAACGGTGTTGAGTTAGTCAGTATCATAACTGTAACACATTTAAGTCAATATTAATCAAAGTTAACATTTATTTATGAAAAGCCGGAGTTTAATCTCAATTAGAAAGAGCTATTTAAGTAATTATTAATCAAATTAATATCACTTTGCAAAAATAAAGATGGAACTTATTTATATTTTATTCAGAAAACTAATGAATGATAATTATGTTAACATTAATCAAGATTGACAATTATTTATGAAAACTCGAAGTCTAACTCTAATTAGCTTTTAATTAGAGAACTAGTGATCATAAATATTAATCAAGTTAACAAAATTTTATGAAGCAACATGATAGAGCCTAATTAAATTTTAGTTAGAAAGATTATAAAATTAATATTAATCATGTTAATATCATTTAAAGAAACCAAGATATTATCTACTTCAATTTTATTTAGAACGCTCAAGAAATAGGTATTAATCAAGTTAATATTATTTATGCAACCAAAATATTTGCAACCTAAAAACTTTTATTTATAAAACTCAGTGAATAATATTAATCAAATTCATAGTTGACATGAAAACCGGGTTAAACCTTAATTATATTTTAATTTAGAAAGACACCTTAAACTAGCCTTTAATTAAATTAATGTTAAATAAAATTCAGAAATATTTTTCATGGTAAATAATAGTACTAACACGTGGTTTAAGTTGATACGAAGCTAACGCAACAAGAACGGATTAAAATGGAGTTAAAACGCAAAAGATATGATTTTTCTAAGGTTCAGGGACTTGTTGGCAAAGTTTAAAAACTTCCAGGGGCTAAAACAGAAGAAAAAGGTCCTATTCGTAATTATTTTCAATTTAATTTGGACTGCGGGTTGATTTCCAAAATCTTTAAGGTCTCTTCAGCAAATGTCGCTGCGCTGACCGGTATTCACTTAATTGACTTCGGCTTGGATTAATCTGGGCCGTTGGATCACGATCCGGTGGCCATGATAAGATTAGGCGGGGAGCTCGCCGGCGAAGATGGCCGGGACGGCGGCGCTCCGCCGGAGTAGCGTCGGAAACGCGCTACACGACTCGGCTCTCGACGAGAACAAGCTCTACGAGACCACTGGACCACAACGAGTTTACCAAGGGTGATCGGGGCGGCTGGGGACGCTCAACGACGACGGAACGCGTCGGCGGCGCCATGAGCGGCGGCGGAGCTTCGGTCAAAGATGAACACGACGCTACGGTGCACAATACGCGACGAGACTTGGACAGAGAGCAAGCTGGGAGCAAGGCGAACTCACCAGAGGTGATCCCGACGAGGATTGGCCGGCGACAGCGTCGGACGACGACGAGCGGCGGCCGGCGGCACTGAAGATCGTCGGCGAGTTCAATTAGCACGATACGCGACCGAAAACGAATCAAGATCACGAAGGGGAGGAGCGGGTTGTCGAGGCGAACCTCTAGGACTTGCTCGGGCCAAAGGAAAGGCGGTGCAGCGGCGGGTCGACGTCGGCGGATTGAGCTCGGTGGCGGCGATGGCGCAGGCGGCTCGGGTTGCGGGAAATCGATGGCTTTGGTTGGGGAAGCAACAGGGCGACGACCGCGGCTATAAATAGGCCGGGGATTGGGCTCGAGCAGGCGTGGGGGAGCAGGATTCGGCGGCGCGCTCGGCTAGGACTCGGAGGAGAATCCCGCTCGGATGGGGAAGAAGATGATGCTGACTGGTGGGGTCCACCAGTCGGCGGCACAAGAGAGAGAGAAAAGGCGACGAGAAAAAAAAACGGACGGGCCGGCGTTGGGCCTAAAGTGAAGCAGGCCGAGGGGAGAGAAAAAGGAACGGCCCGGGAAAAAGAGAAGAAGCGCGGGGAGGAAAAGAGAGCGGAGGAAAATAGTCCTGGGGGCAAAGTTGGACTGGGCCGAGAGATGAAGGGCCGAAAACGAACTCTAACAGTTTTAACTTTTCTAAAACTCAAACAAATGCAAATCAAATTCGAATTTAAACAGAATTTAAATTCCAACTTGATTTACTAGCAACCAAAAATATATGCAACAGCATGGATGCAACAAACACTTATTTTGACTAAAATAATTATTTAATGTGATATTTAAATTAATAAAAGGCTAGGAACTCAATTAATTCCTAGAAAATTTTATTTAAGCTTTAATAAATCCTAGAAAATTCATAGGGTTGCTTTAATTTAATTGTGATGAATTTTTAGGGAGTTATAAACATATATTGTTTTGAAATTAAAGTGCATATATTTATATTATATATATATATTCCCTGTTAATTATTTAAACCTTGGAAAATTTTATAAATTAAACAGAATCATTCCAATTTTTATAAAATTTTATAAACCTTATAAATTATATATATATATATATATTGTTTTATTCATTGTATTTATTTATATTATTTATTCACATCCCAAATTTTCAAAATTTGGGGTGTGACAAGACTACCCCCCTTAAACAGAATCTCGTCCCGAGATTCGCAGAAACTAGGGATCAAGGAGGAGAACAGTACAGTAGATTTTTGGGAAGAGAGATCTTCTGGAGTTGGTTCACTAGACTTCATCTTCTTTGTTGGTGAAGTTGCCAAGTCTTCACTCCTAATCTTCTTTAGCTTCATTTCTTCACCAGGAGATCAACTTTTCTTCTTCTCCGGTGTTCTTTATCGACTTGTGACGAAGAGATAGCAAGAAAACAAGGATGTGCAGGAAAAAGAAGAGAACCCAACTATACAATCAATGCAAAGAAACAAATCAAACAATGGCATAATAACAGGCATTACAAGCATACTCAACTAAGGTCAATCACACAAGCATATGATGGTACTAAGCGCTGTTAGTCAAGGTTTAGGGAATCCTCCTAAATATGGTCATATGGCACATCTTCAAATGTCTTGCAGCTGACTTCTTGGTTGTAACGTTGGTAGGCTTGATGCAGTCTTCCATTGTTCCGGTTGGACTTCTTGTAATATACTCATATCTTCATTCTTCAAGGTGATTTGGGCTTGCATTAAACGATACATACATGCTATATTTTTAAAATAAATGGAGAGTAGAGGACACTTTGGGATCAAAACCAAGGAAGAAATCCAAAGTGACATAAAAGCACGGAGGGTGAAATGAGGCAACAGGAGTAAATTGACTAATATCCGGATGTGTGTGAGTAAACAAGGATACTCACAGACATAATATCACTTCAAGGAGAGAGGTTAATGGTCAAGGTAAAGTACTTCAAAAGGAGAAGTGAAATCGTCAAAGATGCTAGATCAGCAATTTATCAAACTAAGGTGGAGGTGAATAATCAGAAGTCTATAGTGAGAAATAAGTGATCAAGGCGAAGGTGGAATATTCAAGGATGTAATGACCAGAAAGATAAATCATCAAGGGGGTAAAATGCTCAAGGATAGCATTTTTTTTACAAAAATACCAAGGATAGTGGAAGCAAGGATTATATAGCAAATTAGACCTTAATAAACGACCAGTTCTATCTAGGCTTACGTCCTACAGTCGATACAGCTCTGATACCACTTCTGTCACACCCGGTTTTAGAAAACAAACCGAGTGTACACTGTATGTATGCCAGGATCAAGTTTCATACATACAGTACACCAGTAGTGAATAAAAGATGCAGTATCACGTACAATAAACTATATAAATGACTTACGAGTCTATCAGAGTATACAGCGTATCCTGGAAACGAAGGCTCCAAACTTCACAGGCAGTCGACTGGGGGTTGCGTACGCCTAGAACTGAGCACCATCTTCAAACAGCTTCATACAAGTTCTTCTTCTGAGCAGCGGTTAGCAAGGATGAGTACACTTATGGTTGGTACTCAGCAAGGCCACAAGAAATAACCAGAGATCAATTTAATTTCATGTTTAAGTATGTTACTCATGTGAGGATCCAGGCCGCTCTTGACCGTGAGCACGGCTGTTATAACAGTTTTACACTCTGCAGAGGTTGTACACTTTCACCATAAGCCGCGTAAAAGTTCAAAAGAACTTTAAACCCAACCACGCTGTGCTTCAATTCTCTTGGGATCAACTTCTATGCCGTTCTCATGAATAATAAACCCAAGAAACTTCCCAGCCGAAACACCAAAAGCACATTTGAGTGGATTCATCTTTAAACCATACCGTCGCATCCTTTCAAGAGCAAGTCTTAAATCGGCCAAGTGAGAATCCAAACCATCCGATTTAACTACAATATCATCAATGTTTACTTCCACAATAACACCAAGTAAATCATGAAAGATCAAATTCATAGCTCTTTGATAAGTTGCACCGGCATTCTTTAATCCAAAAGTCATAACCACCCACTCAAACAAACCAATAAATCCCGGACATTGAAAGGCCATTTTGTGCATATCCTCTTCGGCCATGAATATTTGATTATATCCGGCATTACCATCAAGGAAACTAACAACACGATGTCCAGAAGCTTCATTGATTAAGACATCGGCTATAGGCATGGGATATGAATCTTTTTGAGTGGCTTTATTAAGATCTCTAAAATCAATGCAAACTCTAAGTTTTCCCGAATCTTTCTTCTCAACGGGAACAATATTAGAAATCCACTCCGCATAACGACAAGTCCGAATAAAACCAGCATCTAATAAACGATTAATCTCTTCTTTTATTCGGTCATAAATAGCGGGATTAAAACGTCTAGCCGATTGTTTAAAAGGTCTAAAACCGGCTTTTATTGGTAAACGATGCTCAACTAAGTCACGACTTAAACCAGGCATCTCACAGTACTCCCAAGCAAAACAATCGACATATTCTTTCAACAAATTTATTAATTCGGCTTTAAACTCAGCCGATAAATTTTTGTTTACAAAAGTAGGCCTAGGAATAGTACCATCACCAATATCTATTTTTTCTAAAGGATCAGCTGATGTAAAACCTTGACCCAGCTTATCCATATCGCCAAGATCTTCAATGGCTTCGAACGTACCGGCCGAATGTTCTCGATAATGATCAATTCGGTCTTGAAGCCACTGTCCAGACGCAAACCGGTCTGACCGGTTGGGCTCGATCGGCGCTGTTCAGATCCAAACCGGTCTGACCTGTTTCCAGAAGCGGTCTGACCGGTTTGTCTCTGGTGATTTTGTTGCTCCATTAATTACAGCAAGTAATTCACCCGATTTTCCATCGGCTTTAATGTAGCAGGAACAAAACCATCCTTAGTGCAACTGATCAGCTCATAGTCGGTCGAATCTATGCCCGACAAACATTGGACCTTCTCATTTGCACTAAGAGAGTCGGAATCGGCCGTTGCAACAAAGGAAGAATTGTCACCATGGACAATCTCAACTTCGTCGCCGATCCACTGAATGAGATATTGATGCAAGGTAGATGGAATACATTTATTTGCATGAATCCAATCTCGACCAAGGATTAAACTGAAGTTACCTTGCACCTCGGAGACGAAGAAAGCCGTAGCAATAGTCTTGCTCCCGACGGTCAACTCCATAGAAGCCACCCCCTTGGCACCAATGGGATCACCTCCACCAACTCCACTGACCGTCATGTTCGTCTTGATCAGTTCTTCGTCTTTCCCGCCAATTTTCTTGTAGAGAGAGTATGGCATGAGATTCACAATGGCTCCACCATCAACCAACATACGAGAAATTGGCTTCCCGTTGATGTGCCCTCTCATATACAAAGCCTTGAGATGATTTTCTGATTCACTAGGCTTCTGAAACACAGCATCTCGCGGCCCAAGTTGAAGATGAGAAATTTCCTCCTCCGGCACCACATAATAATCAGAAGATAAATAGATAACATTAACTTCCATGTTGTCACGCTCTGGAGAAGGCTCAAAATCAACTAACTCTTCATCTTCAACCACTGGAGGAATCGGTGGAGTAGTTTCGATGGTTGAAGAAGCACCAGCCCCCGCTTCTGTCATCAAACCGGTCTGACCGGTTTCAGAAACCGGTCTGACCGCTTCTGCAGCGGTCGGCTGACCCAAACCGGTCTGACCGGATTCAGAAACCGGTCTGACCGGTTGTGCTGCTGATTGCACAACGGGTTTAGCTTGCCAAATCTTGGTCTGAGGGATCATAGGCCTGTAGTTGTTGAAGTAGTCATCCCTCATCTTCTTAGCTTCCTGTTCCCTTTTTTCTTTGTTTCTCAAGCGCTGTAGTTTCCGCTTCTGTGTATGAGTCAACCCAGAAGGACACCACCTTGGTTGAAAAACTTTCTTCACGCCCTTGCTACTGCTAGCCTCATGATCATTAACCATGATCGGCTTCTTGACTGGAATAGGAGCCGAATCTCCAATGACTATCGGCTTTCTACCCAAGACTTGCATAGCCACTGGAATATCGCCAATTTTTATAACATTATTGGCTTTGGCTTGCACATCCTCCTTCTTCTCCTTGATACAGTATTCTTGCTTAGGAGGAACATGAATTCTTTGCTCAGATCGAAACCGGTCTGACCGGTTTACAAAACCGGTCTGACCGCTTTGGTGAGCAGCCAAAGGACCTGATTGGTATGAGCCCAATCGGTCATGCATTGAAGTCCCAGTAATATCACCACGGCGCTTATAAGCTGTAGAATTGATCCAATGCTGTGGTAACCTCTGTCTCTTTTTTGTTGGCCGATCAACTTGAACGGCCTTTGTGTACTTGTTCATGAGCTGAGAGAAAGTAGGTCCTTGCTTCAGAACCTTTCCTTGAATCTTTGGCTCATTAAATTTCCAAGTACCCACTTCCGGACGCTTGGGTTTGAAAGTCCTTGGACGGTCTGGAGACAAACCGGTCTGACCGGTTTGGGAAACCGGTCTGACCGATTTCGTCTGGCTAGCGGACCGATTCTCTTCCAAGGAACTCTCTTGCCCCCCGGGCCTTGATGTGTTAATAGTAATCTTTAGAGACTCTTTTCCATCCAGAGTCCTCCCAATCATTACTGTTCTGACCGGAACTTTGTCATCAACTTTTTCCGGCCTTGGGTCTCCAATCACCACATTCTTTCATTTAGCTCCATCGGCTTGTTCTGGCCGAATCAACACTTTAGTATTCACATCCAAGGTATGAACAGGGAAAGGAGCCTTATCAACTTGCATTTCAGCTAGCACTAATCGACCTTCATTAAGGGCCGATTGTACCTGTCGTCGAAAAACATTGCAATCGTTGGTCGCATGAGAAAAAGAATTATGCCACTTACAATATGCACGATTTTTCAATTGATCGGCTGGTGGAATTGCATGAGAAAGTTTAACAAAGCCATTCTTAAGCAATTCATCAAAAACACGATCACATTTGGCTACATCAAAAGTAAACTTTTCTTCTTGCCGATTTTTCTGAATCGGCTTCAATGAAGGACAAGAACCAGGTTTACTCTTTGATGACCAAACAAATTCAGCAGCATAAATTTCTTTATCATCGTCTGAACTATCAGAATCATTATCAACAACATGCACGTTCGAACGATGAGGTTTAGCAGATTCTTTTGAATTTTTAAATTTAAGCTCTAGACTCATAGCCTTCATTTGCAAGTGATTAATAGTAAGAAAATCAGAACCCTCTAATTTTTCCTTGAAATGAGACCGTAAGCCCGCAAAAGCTAAATCTGCTAAATCTTTTCAGAAACAGTTATGTTAAAGCATCGGTTCTTAACATCTTTAAATCTTTTGAAGTAATCAAGAACCGATTCCTCTCGGCTTTGCTTAACCGATGTTAAATCAGACAATTTAGCTTTGTTTTCTCCGCTAAAGAAATGATCATGAAATTTACGCTCCAATTGAGTCCAATTTTGAATAGAGTTAGGAGCAAGCGAAGAAAACCATGAAAAAGCAGTTCCAGTTAAAGATAATGAGAATAACCGTACACGCAATGGTTCATAGTATGATGCTTCTCCTAATTGCAAGACATATTGACTAATATGTTCCCAAGGAGTTCTATTATCATCGCCACTGAATTTAATACAATCAGGAACACGCCAACCATTAGGATAAGCAACTAAATCAAATTCAGGCGGATACGGTTTTTGATATAAGCGTGAAGTACCCAATTCAAGCCCGAGTCTTGTTCTAAGTGTATTAGCTATATCTTCTTTAAACTTAGCTAACTCGGCTTGATAATTCTCATCACCTCTATTTTGTGGAAAACGAGGAACATTATATGTTGCACTTTGAGAAGTACTCGGAATCGGCCCGTGAGACGTGCCAGATCCGTGGGGTATACTTCCCTCAACCGCAGTGCATGGAATAGTGTAAACAGGACCAGAAGCAACCGTATTAGATAAAACCATCGCACCCGGTGCCCCTGCACCCATGGAACCGGTCTGACCGCCAGAGGAGGCCAAACCGGTCTGACCGGTTGTGAAAACCGGTCTGACCGGTTCGTGGACCGAACCAGGGTGAAGTGATTGTCCCGCATAGAAATTCATTGGCATGCCTATATTAGGATCTAAAATATGTTCTAGCACACCTGATGAGCTAGGAGTTGAGTTAGGCAATTCATTAAATTCTATATTATTTTTACCCTTATCAGAATTACCCGACATATTAGCAATCAACTCACTAGTAACAGTTTGTGCAGCAAGTAATTTATCATCCATCATGCGAGTAATTTGCTGCATCAAATCAGAGGATTCGCCAGTTACCTTTGGAAGTTCTTCAACTTGGTCGTTTGCCAGCTTGAAAGCCGGCATGACGAATTCCTCCACTCTCTTGACAAGACCACCGCGATCTTTCTTGAAGCCCTTCAAGAATTGCGTCCTGAAGTGCTCCTCGGCGATCAGGTACCGCTTCCGCTCCTCGTCCGTGAGCTCTTCCATCGTCGCGGCGATGATGTTGTCTTTGTCAAGGTCACACGTTGATCCAGACATATTTGGAGTAGATTGAATCGGTCTTGAAACCAGATTAATCTGTCCCCAGCGGAGTCGCCAAAAAGTATGTTGACACGAAAACGTGCCAACACACTCGAAGATCGATCGAACGCGCAGCACGGCCGTCACAACGGCCAATTCCTGATCTCCCCGGGGCAAACCGGTCTGACCGGTTTGTATAACCGGTCTGACCGCTTTCTGTCGGGAAGTCGTGAAGACCTAGAAACCCAAGCTCGGGAGGGACCCCGTCGGAGCTCGAGCAATCTAGGGTTGCTCTAGGGTCGGCAGGCCACCTAGAACGCCCTTGAACGCCGTAGAGACGACCAAAGAACAAAATATGGGGGTTGGAAAAGACTAGGGTTTGAGAGATAAAAAGTAAAGGATAAATGTGTTTGATTCGATTGGAATACCTCAATCGGCCTTCTAGCCTTTATATTTATAGGTCGGGGAAGTCTTACCCCTTTCGAATAGGTTACAATATGGGACTAAACTCAGAATCCTAATCCTACTCAAATTACAGAACCTAAACCGGTCTGACCGGTTTGACAAACCGGTCAGACCGGTTTGGCCGGGCCAAAGCCAAATTTGACTGTCAACACATATATAAAAATTGAAACAAATTGCAATTTGGATTTAGTTTGCACCCGGTTAAGTGAGCAAGTAAAATGCAGAAATACTCAAAATAAAAGAACAGTCCTGCTAGCGCCCGAATGTCCAATAAAAAATGTCCCATCGAACGACCCGTCGCAATATGAGGAATAAGAATATTCCATCAAAAAATGTGAGGAATAAGAACTTGCAACATCAAGAATTTTTTTTTTTGCAACGTCAGACTTATATATCGAAAATAATAGTACCAGATCTCAGGGGAATCTTATGAAAAACAAATTCCTACCGCAACAAATGGTGATGTTTCCTGCAACAACCTATTCGAAACCCATTTTTCTCTAGAAAGAACTAGACTTTGAAATCCAGATATTGAAACATCCGAGAATACCTCGTGCAACGTCATGAAATCACAGTTGCAACATTACAAAAATCACGATTGCAACGTCATAATTTACGAAACATACGCAACATCAGCAATGCAACTATAAAAAAAATCCAATTACAACATCATAAATCACTTGTTGCAACATCGAAAATCCATACCTCTCCTGCCTTATCAGCAAGCAGGACACGGGGAAGGGGTGAGCATGCAGAGGAAGGCGATGGTGTCGCACGTAGGAGCGGGAAGGAGGAGGCAGCAACAGCGCACAGAGGAGCGAAGTGGCTGTGGAGGAGTGGAGATGAGAGACGGCGGTGGCTCTCGGATTGCAGGAGCGGGATGAGGAGGCAGCGGCGCACGAATCAAATGGAGGTGGGGAGGCGGCGGTGGAGAGCAGGGACGGGGGAGGCAGCGGCGCGTGGAGAATAGGGAGACCATGGCGCACGGAGAAACGGGGGGCGCCGAGGATTGGGAGACTACGGCGCGGCGGCCTGTAAAAAGGAGATGGAGAGTGGGGAGGCGGAATGATGGGATGGACATTGCCGACAAAAGAATCCAACGGCAAAACATATAAAATCTTGAAAATTAGTATTAAAAAGTACTAATTCTAAATGTACTGAATCTAACGAATCGCTCGAGCTGTTAACGAGTTGATTAATCGTAACAGTTACAGTTCTATCTACACTATTTGCAGTCACAGTCGGACAATCCTCACAGCAAGCAATTGTAACGGTTTGTTATCAGGGATCAGTCCGCTCGCGCTGCGCAATCCATGCGGGCTGCCAAAGTCAGCATTATATACAACGGTCGTCAATGGCATGCTGAAGCAGTTAATCCTACTTAATCGTGCTGTACGAGCTTATCAACATTGAATTGGGCAGTGGCAAAGCAGGCAAATCATTCATGTGGTTACTTAAGACAAGGATCTCCATGTGTTGCTATGAAGACAAGGATCTAATCCAACCATATGATGGATACTGAAGTTCGGCAACACAATCATTTCACGGTTTTCGCACCTCAAAAGATGATCTTGATCGCCATCATAAATAAAGATGTAATTATTCTTTGTATATATAGTATATGTTAGAAATATAGGCATCATTCGGTATATTTTAATTCCAGAAATTAGCAACAAATTCACGACAACAGTGAGTGATCCAGTGGTAATATAACATGTGCCAGTGTTCAAGTAAATTCTCCTAAATAACATGAACAACATGAGAAACCGAAACAAGAACAAGAGGATGTTTAGGATGTACCCAGAGGCGGGGCCGGTACCGGAGGCACCGGATGCGCCGTCACCAGCTGGAGGAATAATGTTAACCATCCTCGACTGGTCTTGCTCTAAGTAATCGATCTAATTCGGTGCAGTGACGAGTTGGTGCAGTGGAGTCCCTCGAACGGTCACCGGGAAGTAGTCGTTCACGTGAGGAAGACGGCCACCAGGAAGTAGTCGTTCGGGTTGTTGAAGTTGACCACCAGGAAGTAGTCGTTTGGGTTGACGAAGTTGGCCACCAGGAAGTAGTCGTTCGGGTTGTTGAAGTTGGCCACCAGGAAGTAGTCGTTCACAGCAGCGAGCAGGCGCGTACTCGTACGCTCCCCAAAAACCTTATTGCCTGCCTATCCCGAGCAGGATCACTAGATAGGGAGGTTCGGAGGCAACTGCTCACGCAAGCTGTGTGCGCGTAAGGCTTGCGTTGGGAATGCAAGAGAGCAGCAAAAACAGGGAGAAGAGAGAGGTCTCCTGAAAGGAGTACCTGTGAGGGAGAGTGCTTCGGTGTCTGGCTATGGGAGGGAGCCCCTCTTATATAGGCGACCAGAGGAGGAGGGGGGATGAACCTGGACACTCCGTGAGGCAGCAATGGCCATAATGACGTCAGTTATTGGTCAGCCCAATAATGCCATTAAACGTCATCAGTTACTCTCAGCCATCAAATCGGTAGTTACTGGTAACGTTTAAGACTCAATCAATGTCATTTGTGGCAAAAGGTTCATCACACAGCACACGCAGAGCGGCTCGGCTCGGCTCGGCATGTCACGTCACGCCACGGCCACGGCCCGGCTCGGCGAGGCGAGCGAGCGCGCGCGCGCGTGTGGCACGCCCATCTCCTTTTACCAACTTCACAAGTGGTCCACAGTTGGTCCACTATTTAAGTTGGTTAGTATTCTCGTTGACTCTCCATCCGGGATTTAATTCCCTGGCATTTATTAGTGGACCTTTAATTCTTTGATTAATTGAGACTTAAATGGGCCAAGGCCCAATTAATCTAACAATCCCCACCAAGAATTTCAAGGTACACAAGAAAATACTCTCGTCTCAACTGTTGTTTTGATATACTGGCCTCATGGCGGGGACTGTTAAGTTGAACATCCACCTGGGGCAAGAGCTACACTTGTTCACAACTGACCAATGGATTATGCCTTGAATTGACAGTTTTGTGCAAACAAGCTTGACTATTGCCCCTTTGCCAGTACTAGGATGCTATAAGCATCCCCTCGGGTTGGAGCGTATAAGTCATACTCCGTGCCTTTCATGGGTATCTAGAGATCACTCTATCTCATAGATTGTGCCTAGCAATCGAACCCGCATAGGTGCAATCCTTTGAGATGTTCTGTAGGTCAACATCTTTGCCCATATTGAGTCACACGGATCACATTAAGGTTTTCACCAACCTGCCATACAGACTTAGAAGAAAAATGCACCTCCATTGGAATGAGCCCTTTTCAAAG
The DNA here is from genome assembly GCA_033239725.1 of Echinochloa phyllopogon. Lineage (NCBI taxonomy): Eukaryota > Viridiplantae > Streptophyta > Magnoliopsida > Poales > Poaceae > Echinochloa > Echinochloa phyllopogon. Next base: position 21,943,395 of record BTCW01000016.1, read on the forward strand.
ATTCTCTTCTCTTAGTTAAACAGTAGCTTGTTTCACCATCCTAATTCACGGGATCTCCGATCACATAGGACAGGTTACCACTACTGAGTAACACACATGGGTCTCAGGCCCAATTCCCTGGATGCATTGTCTATCACGTTACGTGAATGACCCTTTGTGAATTGATCTGTCAGGTTCTTAGCCGTTTGGATGTAGTCCAAGGCTATCACTCCGGAGTTTCTCATTTTCCTGACAGATTTCAGCCGCCTCTTTACATGCCTAGAGGACTTCATGTTATCCTTTGAACTATTCACCTTGACAATCACAGTTTGATTATCACAGTTCATGAGGATAGCCGGTATCGGTTTCTCAACTTCCGGAAAATCCATAAGGAGAGCACGAAGCCATTCGGCCTCAACAGTGGCGGTGTCCAATTCAGTGAGTTCTGCCTCCATAGTTGACCTCGTTACGATGGTCTGCTTGCAAGACTTCCAGGAGACAGCGCCACCTCCAAGTGTGAAAACATATCCACTTGTGGCTTTAATCTCATCTGCATCGGATATCCAGTTTGAATCACTGTAACCCTCCAGAACTCTAGGGTACTCGGTATAGTGAATTCCATAGTCCACAGTACCTTTCAAAAAACGCATTACCCGTTCAAGAGCTTCCCAATGAGCATCTCCCGGATTTGACACAAACCGGGTCAGTTTGCTCACAGCGAACGCGATATCGGGTCTAGTAGCGCTGGCTAGGTACATCAGTGAACCAATCATCTGGGAGTATCTCAGCTGATCTCTCATTATTCTTTTGTTCTTCCGTAATATTTTACTAGCATCATAAGGTGTTGGAGCTGGCTTGCAGTCATTATATCCGAAACGACTCAAGACCTTCTCCACATAGTGGGATTGTGTGAGAACAACCCCACCATCACCTTCTCTCACTAGCTTTATATTTAGGATCACATCAGCCTCTCCCAAATCTTTCATCTCAAAACTCTGAGACAAAAACTCTTTGACTTCCTTAATCACATTAAGGCTTGTCCCAAATATCAGTATGTCATCTACATACAGACACAAGATCACTCCTTCCCCCCCACCATAGCGATAGTACACACACTTGTCGGCTTCGTTCACAACAAAGCCAACTGACGTTAAAGTTCTGTCGGACTTCTCATGCCACTGCTTAGGAGCTTGCTTAAGGCCTTTATCAACTTACACACCATTCCTTCTTGACCTTCCACTACAAAACCTTCTGGCTGATCCATGTAGATCTCTTCCTCCAACTCTCCATTTAGGAAAGTTGTCTTAACGTCCATCTGATGAACAAAAAGACCATGGGAAGCTGCCAGAGAGAGCAGTACTCGAATGGTGGTCAATCGGGCAACCGGCGAGTAAGTGTCAAAGAAGTCCTCTCCTTCTTTCTGAGTATATCCCTTAGCCACTAGCCTTGCCTTGTACTTCTCAACAGTACCATCAGGTCTAAGCTTTTTCTTGAACACCCACTTGCATCCCCAGGTTTGCACCCATATGGACGTTCCACGACTTCCCAAGTACCATTAGACATAATAGAGTCCATCTCACTCCGAATTGCTTCCTTCCAATAGTCAGCGTCTGGAGAGGTATATGCCTCTTCAATGGTTCTAGGGGTGTCATCCACGAGGTACATAATGAAATCATCACCAAAGGACTTTGCAGTCCTCTGTCTCTTGCTCCTTCTGAGAGCTTCACTATCATCCTTCTCAGAATTTTCCACATGTGTGTGTTCATTGTGTTCTATCGAAACAACAGGTTCTCTAGGTTCTTTATTAATAGACAGTTCATGACTAGACGTGCTAGCTTCCTCTTTCATAGGAAAAATGTCCTCAAAGAATGTAGCGTCTCTGGACTCCATAATTGTACCAACATGCATGCCAGGTACTCCAGATTTTACTATTAAAAATCTATAACCTACACTGTGGAAAGCATAACCAAGAAAGACACAATCAACAGTCTTAGGTCCCAATTTACGTTTCTAGGTTATGGGCACATTCACTTTGGTCAAACATCCTCAAGTCCGTAAGTATGAAAGGGTTAGCTTTTTCTTTTCACATTCCTCGAATGGTGTTATCTGTTTGTTCTTCATAGGAACACGATTCAGGACATGACATGCAGTCAATATAGCCTCACCCCACCATTCCTTGGAAAGTCCCGCTGTATCCAACATGGCATTAACCAAGTCAGTCAGAGTGTGGTTCTTTCTTTCGGCTACCCCATTTGACTGAGGTGAGTAGGGAGGTGTCCTCTCATGAATTATTCCATGTTCCTCACAGAACGCAGTGAATACATTAGAAAAATACTCTCCACCACGATCAGACCTAACTCTTTTGATCTTTCTCTCAAGTTGATTTTCTACCTCAGCTTTATAGATTTTAAAATATTGTAATGCTTCATCTTTAGACTTCAACAAATAAATGTAGCAAAATCTAGTAGAATCATCTATTAAAGTCATGAAGTGCTTTTTACCACCTTTTGTCAACACACCATTCATCTCGCATAGATCGGAATGAATTAAGTCTAGAGGTGCCAAGTTCCTCGCCTCAGCCGCGAAATGAGGCTTGCGAGGTTGTTTTGATTCAACACACACATGACACTTAGAATTTTTGACTAAGGTGAATCTCGGAATTAAGCTCAGGTTTGCAAGACGCATCATACAACCAAAATTAACGTGACAGAGTCGCGAATGCCAAACATTAGATTCAGTATTAACGTTTGCAGCTTGGTTCACAACTTTATTACAATTGTCTGACAAAGAAAAGCAGAACAAGCCTCCACTATCATAACCTTTTCCAATAAACTACCAAATTTAGAGATTACACATTTATTGGATTCAAAGACTAATTTAAAGCCGTCTCTACACAGAAGAGACCCGCTGACTAAGTTCTTTTTGATGGTGGGGACATGCTGCACGTTCTTCAGTCGAACGGTCTTTCCTGAAGTAAGCTTCAGATCGACCGAACCAGCACCAAGAACACGCGCATGTGATCCGTTCCCCATCAACACGGAGGAAGACCCGCCTGCCTGGTAAGAAGCAAACAAGGAAATGTCAGCACAAACATGAATATTAGCACCAGTGTCAATCCACCAATCGGGTGAATGACATACAGAAAGAACTGTAGGTAAAAGATTACCGTACCCCGACGTTCCACCAGTCTCACTAACAACCATGTTGGCATTGCCACCATTTCCGCCATTGTTCTTGTCCTTGCGGTGCGGGCACTTTGCAGTAAAGTGGTCCGGACTACCACAACAATAACAATGCCCCGTCGGCGGTTTCTTCTTCTTCTTGAACTGAGCCGTTTGATTAGTATTTGTCTGGTTCTGTTGTGGCTTGTTCTTCCTTTTGTTGGATGCATTGAAGTTCTTCTTCTGCACCAAGTTGGCACTAGAAGATCCAGCAATCCCTTTACCACGTTGGTCTTTTGCCCTCGCCTTCTCTTCCACATCAAGAGTGCCGATGAGATCGACAATAGTAAACTCTTGTCTCTTGTGTTTCAGAGAGGTCGCAAAATCCTTCCAAGAAGGTGGCAACTTGGAGATAATACCTCCAGCCACAAACTTGTCATGCAACCAACATGGAGCATCCTTGCTATAGTTCTCAAGATCTCTAGCCAGCGCCTGGATCTCATGGGCCTGCTCTACCACAGGACGGTCTTCAACCATCCTGTAGTCAAAGAGCTGTTCCATGACATACAGCTCGCCACCAGCATCAGAGACCCCAAACTTAGCCTCAAGCGTATCCCAAACATCTTTGCCACTCGGCAGCAAGAGGTACGTGTCCACAAGGCTTCAGCGAGAACGCTCATGATGGCACCTCTAAACAGGTTATCGGCCGCCACGAAAGCCCGCTTTTTCTTTGGAGTGAACTATTCGGGCTTCCCCTGTGTGACATGCATGATGTTCATTGCTGTCAACCACAGCGTGACCCTCTCGCGCCAACGTTTGTAATTAGACCCATCGAACACATTTGGTTTGATTGATGCGGCAAAACCTGCTACCGAAAGCCTATTATTAACATAAGGTTTTTGGATTGTTAGAAATATAGGCATCATTCAGTATATTTTAATTCCAGAAATTAGCAACAAATTCACGACAGCAGTGAGTGATCCAGTGGTAATATAACATGTGCTAGTGTTCAAGTTAATTCTCCTAAATAACATGAACAACATGAGAAGCCGAAACAAGAACAAGAGGATGTTTAGGATGTACCCAGGCGGGGCCGGTACCGGAGGCACCGGATGTGCCGTCACTAGCTGGAGGAATAATGTTAACCATCCTCGATTGGCCTTGCTCGAAGTAGTCGATCTAATTCGGTGCAGTGACGAGTTGGTGCAGTGGAGTCCCTCGAACGGTCACCGGGAAGTAGTCGTTCACGTGAGGAAGACGGCCACCAGGAAGTAGTCGTTCGAGTTGTTGAAGTTGACCACCAGGAAGTAGTCGTTCGGGTTGACGAAGTTGGCCACCAGGAAGTAGTCGTTTGGGTTGTTGAAGTTGGCAACCAGGAAGTAGTCGTTCACAGCAGCGAGCAGGTGCGTACTCGTACGCTCCCCAAAAACCTTATTGCCTGCCTATCCCGAGCAGGATCACTAGACAGGGAGGTTCAGAGGCAACTGCTCACGCAAGCTGTGTGCGCGCAAGGCTTGCGTTGGGAATGCAAGAGAGCAGCAAAAACAGGGAGAAGAGAGAGGTCTCCTGAAAGGAGTACCTGTGAGGGAGAGTGCTTCGGTGTCTGGCTATGGGAGGGAGCCCCTCTTATATAGGCGACTAGAGGAGGAGGGGATGAACCTGGACACTCCATGAGGCAGCAATGGCCATAATGACGTCAGTTATTTGTCAGCCCAATAATGCCATTAAACGTCATCAGTTACTCTCGACTCGGCACGTCACGGCCACGGCTCGGCGAGCGAGCGCGCGCGTGTGGCACGTCCATCTCCTTTTACCAACTTCACAAGTGGTCCACAGTTGGTCCACTATTTAAGTTGGTTAGTATTCCCGTTGACTCTCCATCCGGGATTTAATTCCCTAGCATTTATTAGTGGACCTTTAATTCTTTTATTAATTGAGACTTAAATGGGCCAAGGCCCAATTAATCTAACGGTATATATATATACTGTCTCCAGTTTTATTCATACTACTAAACACACGCTTATAGATGAATCTTAGCTACACAGCATGTAGCCTTTTGGCCTGGTGTGTACGTCCTGGTCTCCTGGAGTTGCGCTACTGCCAATCTAGGCCATATATAGCTGCCAACTCTTTCTTCATAGTACCATATATACGTATATTATATTAAAACATGATCGAGGCAGCCTTTCAGTGACGTCGTCCGACCTTCTCATGGAGGAGTGTTGATACCAGTTCTCCCTCCACCAGTGTGCCCTATGACCGGGATCCCACCAACGTGCCCCGTGGCCGGAGTCAACTGTCCGCCGCCTAGAACTGCATGCGAGTGGCCATAAGCATTGTTTTGTCGTCAGCAGTTAATTACAGGCTCCCTCTGATAAAGAAAGACGTTTAGGACAGCAACACGGTTTTCAAAACACAACTTTAACTTCTTATTTTTATAAAAATATTTATCGAAAAGTGATACATGTATATTTTTATAAAAATATTTTTCAAAATAAATCTATTCATATAACTTTTACAATTTCAAACTCAACAACTTAAAAGTTATTCATAATTTATATTCCCAAAGTTTGACTCAAACCTTGTCCTAAACGTCTTTCTTTAACAATATGGAGGGAATACTTTCTCCGTTTTAGAAAAGCCAAAACGACGTATATTTTAGAGCAGATGTAGTATACGTGGTGCTTCTACCATATTGTTGGTAGCCACAGGAGATAGATGAAGAGAAGAGCACAGTTCAAAATAGCTAACCGCGAGCTCCATGGCAAAGGGTCACGATCGCCGCGAAGACGACGATGAGCAGCAGGATCGTGAGGAGACGGGCGGTGCTTCTCGTGGAGGATGCCATTATTCTTGGCTAGCTGACTGATGGTTTTATTTGCCATCTTGGATAGATGTCCGTGTATTTATAGGCAGGCATGACACTGCAGACTGCACGTACTGGAGTCATCACAATATAAGCGCATCTCTGTCCATTGTTTATATATCCCAACTAATTTTGTGGAATGCATGAGTGGAGCGTGTAGCTCCGGTGGAAGTTCGGAGATCGTGCAGATTTTTCTCTCGCAAAAGAACATAGTCTGATCACGACTCGTACGCGTTCGTGCGAGCCGTAGGTTTCCCGGCAGATAAGATTGGCCCTCTGGCCATAGCCTGAACAACCGCGCGAGACCGCCATATAGGAAACACCGAAACAGGTAGAAAAAACACCGTATCGATACGACCTTGACCTGAATTTGTACAGAATGACATCTACATTTTTTTTTCAACTAAAAGAATGGCACTGCCCGACCTGCTGAATGCTGAGGCACCTAGCAGTGGCTTACTGTACGTGCTAGGGTGTAGGGTGGACGCCACCACCACCCGGAACTCTAGATAAAAACGATTACAGAAATTTGATCAACCGAGCTTCGTTTTTAAAAAAATCCGTTCCGATGAAACAGAAACACACAAGTCGGAAACGGAAACGGCACGGAAATAGAAAAGTTTAGTCCGAAAATGATATTGTATTTGTACGGCCAAATAGCTCTACCGACCAAGTTTACTCAGAAATTTCCTTCTTTCGAATTAACAACAGAAAATCCATAGTCTAAAAAACTCTAGATCCCAACATGGTCCATAAGCACCTGAACCTAACTATATAAGATGGCAGCCACCCCCAAAAACTATGATATCACCGTATGTTGGCTCGTGTGACGTGTGAACTTGTTGGCTGTAAACTGCAGTTCATTAGTAAGATTACTATGTCTTTATCTCTACTTCATGAATCATAAGATTCATTGATCCACTAGTAGAGACATAGAGTTAAGTGAATTGTTGAGATTACTCTCAACTTCGTGTATGCTTGTTGGTGTGTTTTTACGATTTAAGTAACCGTTATCTACCGATATGGTGTGTTTTCGATCCGATTATGTATCGGCCTTTTCGTTATCATTGTCGTTCTTAAATTAAAAAATAATTAGAAAATGATAATAAATATTTTTCTATCGTTTTGGACCAATTTCATCCCTACTCGGAACTGCGCCCACCTGTCAACTTAATTAGATTTTAGCTGATCGATTGTGACTTACACAAAAATAAAGCAGAGTAACAAATTACAGCAGTCGATCGACTGATGAGAATAAGAAAGTGAGATAAAGCCGTCTCTATTTTTAGATTTTTTTTCCAAGATGATAAATTATTACGGAACAGTGACAAACGGCCATCTGTGGCCATAATTGTGTGTCCAATACATGAGTGCGAGTTCGGAGAGCATCCGCGAAGCCACCGAGTGTGCTGCAGAATTTTGTCGCAAAAGAACATGGGCTGATCACGACCCGTGTTCGTGCGGGCCGTAGGTTTCCCGGCAGATAAGGTTGCCGCCCCTCTGGCCGTAGCCCTGAACCCGGCATTGAAACATATTAAACGGACCTCTCATGGAGGCCCATCTGTACAGCCCACGGGCCCCATGCTGGTAGCCTAGCTAGCTTGTGTCGCGTGCGGCCGCCCTGATTCCAGGCCCATGTCACCGCATGGGGAGAGTTTTCTTCGTGGAAGAAAGGAAACTGGACAACTTAATCATTTGCCATGGTGACTAGATTTCCTGTTTAACTGTTACGGAGTACTCCGTATTACTATAATCGTTTTGAGTAAGCAGATTGTTTGTGAAAATGTTTTTGTATATCTCCATTTAACTTGAAGCCTCTCAGTGTTTCGGTTCGAATCACCACTGAGCGATACGCTCATCACATGGGCTTTACCCCAGAAGATGTTGAGGCGTTGAGCATAGATGTAAGGCTAATTTTCTTTTTCCATAGAATAGAAAATGCACCGTACACCGCAAGAGCCTGCTATTGCTATTACTTGCTCCACCAGAGTTCACACACACACCCCAATAATATCACAGCAGCAAACGATCAAATAATGCTTCACGCACGCAGCTGAGTACATGTGGGCGCAGGAAAACAAGAAACATGACAGAGAACACGGGTGAGCGTAGACGCATGGCTAACAGAGTTCGCCCAAGCACTCAAAAGCTCTCTCACGCAGCGCTGTCGATGGCCATCGGCTGGGGCTCCTGCTTCCCGGGCACCTTCTGGAGTTCATCACAAAAGCAAAGGTTTTGTGTTAGAATCAACGGCAGTTGAGGAGGAACAGACGGCAAGAGCTGGATCAAGGGGAATGGGAGCTCGCCTTGGTGTCCATGTGCTCCAGCTTCCTCCATTTCGCAAACATGTTGCCGTAGAACTTGGCGTCCCGTCTGTTGTACTCCCTCATTTTCTCCTTCAGGGTCTTGTACACCAGCTTCACGTCCCTGATTAGCACAAAACAGCCAAGAGTTATCTCACCATGTTTATATCAGATTTTGAGATGATCATCTTTGAATAGAATGCGGTAGAAGTTCAATTGCCACTGAATGCTTGTGCTTTACCTGTTGTCAGGATCAATTTCCAGGGCTTTCTTGATATCCAACTCTGCGAGCTCCAGGTCGACAAGTTCGATGTACGCCTGCGCCCTTCTGTACAGGGCCTTTACATTCGTGCTCTCAAGTTCCAGAACCTGAATGTCCAAGCTCACCGTTCAGTTTCTTTACTTACCAATCAACAGAACATTACAAGGGACAAGCCATGGATTTGTATGCCAATACTCCGTACCTTTGTGCAGAGTTTCTCCGCTTCTCTGTATTCTTTCAGCTTCAGCTTGCACGCAGCGTTGTTGAGCTTGCAACTGATCTTCAGAGCTTTAGATTGCTTCTTCTCATCCTCACTGAAGGAGCTGTCATACTCGATGTACTTTGCAGCCTGATTGATAGGAAAATGGAGTTTAGTACTGATCTGTCTCATCTGATGATCAGATGCAAGTAACAGAGAATTTCTATGAGGAGCATGCTGCCATTTACCTTCTCATATCTCTTGGATGCCTTGGCGTACTTGCCCATCTTAAACCAGGCATTGCCCTCATCTTTCTTCTTGGCAGCTGCTTCAATCTTCTCAGCATTGTTCTTTAAATCCCAAGACTCTTTATCCTGCACAAAAGGTACAATTGTTAACACGTTCTGATACAGAACAGCAACTAAGTTAGACAGGCAAGTCAAGAGATTTCAAGCACACCTTTTCGAAGGAAACAAGCTCCACTTCATAGAAGACAGTGGAGTTAGGAGGAACCACAGCAAGATCTTGCTTTGTTTCAGCAGACCCAAATGCATGTTCAGGTGGAATTCTCGCCAAAGCAACCTCTCCTTTCTTCATATTAACCACAGTTATGTCAAGACCTTCAATAACCTGCTCCTCATCCGTCTTGAACTCAAATGGCTCTTCACCATCATGCCCTTTCTTTACAAAGACAGTACCATCCTCCAACTTGCCAGTAAGCCTCACTGCACAACATAACAACAATTAATGTTAATGAGGCATTGCAATAACAGAAGGTAGGAATAGGATGAGAAGGACTGCATGAATTAGCACGTACCTCTCACTACTGCTCCATCATTAGGGCGATCATAGCCTTCGCCTTCCTTGAGGACCTTCTTCAAGATCCTCTTGCGATCTCCGATAAGTGTCACGGTCTTCCAAGATACCAGCTCAAGATCTATATGCAGGCTAGCATTAGGAGGCACAGCGCCTTCATCTCCAGAAGCCGGTCTTCCTTGTTCCCCGAAGCCATCTGGTCATCACAATAGGTACATATATATTAAGGCTTGGTGTCAATTCCAAAGTGTACCAAAAAACAGGCATAACTACAATTTTGTGTACACTTACATTGTGGCTTGACAGTGAGGAGGACCTTCTCACCCTTCTTCATGGTCTTCACAGCCTTGGCAATGGCAGGGCAGAAGTAACCTGGTAGTACAAATTTTGTAAGTTACAGAACTAACAATTCAGAGCTGAATCCCAGATTACGGAGGGTAAAAGTTTCAAGATGCAAACCATCTTTGACAGCAAATTCAACACCATCAGACTTGGAGACGACGGTTCCATCCTCAAGTCTTGCCTCGTACTTAACTGTACGAATCATTTGAGTATAACATGTCAGAAACGGTATATATAGAACAGAATAAACAGCACCAATTTAAATGTATGAGGATACAGCATTTCTTACCGAAAACTTCATCAAGGTCCTTGGGGTTCTCCCACTTTTCCCCTTCAGTGATTATCTTCTTGAAGACGCCACCATCCTTGCATATGTCCTTGACACTGGCCCATGAAAGGAGCTCAACATCGAACTGAAGCGTCGCGTTCGGTGGGATCGTTGGTGGTGAGCCAGTCTCACCATATGCGAGCTCTGGCGGGATGGTAAAGACTGCATTCTCACCCTTCTTCATGTTCTTGATGCCCAGGTCCCATCCCTTTATCACTTGCCCTGCATATTGAAAAGGGTATGCATTATGATGCTAGAACACTCAAATGTAGAAGAACGGAACTTGATACTTGCTGCAGCAGCTTTTACGCACCTTGTCCAAGTTTGAATTTGAAGGGGATTCCACGGTCACGGCTAGAATCGAACTTAGTGCCGTCGAGAAGGGTGCCAGTGTAATGCACTGCAGCCAACAATTTGATTCAGAAATTACTCCCATAAACTGAACCAATCATGCACGATAATCGGAACAGTTGATCTTGGGCTACTGGCTATCATTAGCAACTAGATAATTGGGTTCTGTAATCTCTATAACTCCTGTGCTTCTAAGTAATCTAACGTGGATAGTTCATTAGTATTACAAGTTTAATTATTATTACAAGAACGATTGGATTATTGCAGTCGCAGGCTCGCATCTACTGATTCCATTCCCCTACTCTGTTCTTGGGCCAGCCATGTCGTCACGGCGGCAAGCAGAAGCAGAGACTGAACAACTAGCAGAAGCAGGGGCAAGCACTTTACCTTCAACCTCGTCGCCGGTCTCGGGGAGGTCCCACCCCTCGCCCTCCTTGACGAGCTTCTTCTTGAGCCCCTGCTTCCCGATCTCCTTCTCCTCCCCGACCTTCATGCTCCCCGGGAAGTTGTCCTCGTCCTCCCCCTCGCCGGCGTCCAAGTCCTTCATGGCCTCGTCCTCATCCAGGCCCCCCATCACCTCCTCCTCCTCCTCGCCGGCGCCGGGGAGGTTGAACGCGTCGTCCGCCATTGGCTCGCCCACCGGTAGTAGAGAATCAACCAATCAATCCGCCAAAGAACCGCTCCTGGGCTGCAGATCAGCGCGCCTCCGCGGGTGTGGATGTGATCGCGCGTTCTTGCCTTGCGAATCGCTCGCGACTCGAGCCAGGTGGATCGAGATCGACATCATTTTATAGGGGGCGCGTGCGGTTCTGGAGTGTTCTTCGGACAGTAGAAGACTGGGGCGACAGGGGAAGGTGATTGGTGGATGCTTCCGGAGGCGGGAGAGTTTTGGAAGGCCGTGGATGCTTCCAGAGACTGCTCTGCCTCTGGGAACCTCCGTGCACGGTGAACCCAACAGCCTGATTTATTTATTTTTTCTTTTGAAAAAAAAATCTTTAGCTATTCATGAACTGAACTAACAACTCTTCTAGAAACAAGATAAACTCGTTCTCCAGAAAATGACAAGAACCGGAGAGTGCTCTCCATCTTTATTCTCAAGATGATGGCTGGGGATTTCTTGAAAGAAGGATTGCTCTGTTTTCCCTTTTGCTGGAATGGTATTTCTTTTTTTATATAGAAAAGTGAATTTCAGCCGGAAGTTGGGGAGGAAACATATGGGTCTGTTTGGTAGAGCTCCATCTGATTCTGATTCTCCGTGGTTCTGATTCTCTGAGAGAAGTAGTTCTGTGGCTGAAAGTGTTAATTCCCTAGCATAAACTATCAAAATCAGGATAGAGAATCACTCTACCGAATCAGGAGAAGCTACTTTTTTTCAGCTACCAGCCCATTAGTTCATTTCAGAGAATCACTTCTCAGAATCAGCAGAGAATCATTTCTCGCTGAAAAACTGTTTGGCAGAGCTCCTCCTGATTCACCAGAGAATCAGAGAATCAGCTTTGGGAGCTCTGCCAAACAGGACCATAATCAAGGTTGATTCGGAAAAGAAATTCGCCAAAGCAGTTGTAGAATTGACTTGCATCTCAAATACTAGGGTTGCATACTCTTCCCAAATTGCATATGCTGCAGAGAAAATCTCCAATAAAACCAAATTTATTTGAGAGCATGTAATCCACCGGAAGCCTCGCTTTCGCATGCTAAGTGCTGACAGGTGACTTGCTCCTGTTCATAAAACTTCATGAACACCGGAACTTTGCTACTACAGATTAACCGCCATGCCAGCACCTTGGATGATAAGAAAAAAGTAGCAGACATTCCAGAGTTGAGATTAGAATAGAAAAAATACAATCTTGTTAGTTGTTACTTCAGAAGTTGCAGAGTCTATTTATAGGCAAAGAGAAAAAAAATGTTATAAAATCTTGTGACTATTTTGGATCAGCAATCGCCTAAGGCAAAACTAAGAAGACCATAAACAGACATATTTTCCTCTTACAAACTCCAAGTAGAACAATACACACAGCATGACATATATAAGCTAATCCATTGAATCTGTATTAACCAACAGGTACTCCAGAGTAAACTTCTAGAAGAGCAAAAAAGTTACCCAAAGTTTTCCTAAGTTAGACAGACCTTCCCCTTTGACGCTCAAGTAATATTCAAATTGCCTCCCTTTGTGGTACTTCAGCTTCATCAAGGGTTCGCTGAGTCCAGACATAATAATATATTAGAAACATATGAAATATCTAATCAAAGAACTTCGTCCTGCTCGGCTGGCTGGTGGCTGATACTGATTTGTGCTGAGAGAAAAATACTGCGTTGGCTGGTGGCAGGTGGCCGGTTCGTGCAGAGAGAAAAATACTGCTGACTGGCTGCTGATAAGCCGAGCGAACCACACTACAAAAGCGTTACTTCAAACATGTATCAATTATGGAAAGTTTAACACGGTAAGTTGCAACGCTTAAGTTTGGAACTAAGCAAAATTCAGTAGTTTTATAAACAATTTAATTCGCTAATGATGAGATGGTTTCTGCCTTCTACTTGTTATACTATTATTCAGTCTGTTTGAGTAGCTATCCCTAGATCAATATTTTACAATTTTTTTCTAAACCACTTTGGCAGGTGTAGAACTTACATCCAGGAGCATCAAAAGCACACAATGAGATGAACTGCATGCATTCAAGGTGATTCCTGGCTTTCAGACTTTCACTCACACAGACCACTGGAGTAGAACGGAGTCTTGCAGAGTCGACTCCAATGGTCATGTTGGGGCAGCCTAGTTATCCATAAAAATTAGTGATCATGAATGCACAAACACAATCCTCAGAGAAAACATGTTTCTGAGCCTTTCTTTCAATCAATAAGTAAATCAACAACTCAGGCTTTGGATAACCATATCATCAGGTTCCGAATGTAATGACATATGAGATACTAAATCTTCTAGCATTAAACAGATTTTATCTCTCTCAGGATGATTCTGGTCATCCACAAGGAATACATGAACTATATCCTTGATCTCAATCCAACTGCAGCCTGGTTCCTTTTTTGCATTGAGACTCCTCAATCTTGTTCTTACCTTCACAACATCTTCCCATTTCCCTAATTTAGCATAGATGTTGGACATTGCGACATAAGCAGACCTATGTTTTGTGCCCATGCAAAACAACCTCCGAGCAACTTTCTCACCCATCTCCAGGTCCATCGAATACCAGCAGGCAGTAAGTAGGGCTCCCCAGACTACCCCATCTGCTGGCACAGGCATCTCACAGATGAACTTCTCAGCTTCTCTGGTACGTCCGGCCCGACCAAGAAGATCGACAGCGCAAGTATAATGCTCCACAGTTGGAACTAGTCCATAGTTTTCCATGGAGTGGAAGATTTTCATACCCTTGTTAACCAAACCAGCACGGGCACTGGCCATAAGGAGACCAAGGAAAGTGATTTCATTGGGATTGACATGATGCCTCAACATCCTCCCAAATTGTACCATGGCCTCCAGCCATTGACCATTTTGTGCAAGACCATTGATAAGAGATGTCCATGAAGCAACATTGGGTGATGTGAGGTAACCAAATGCAGACTGTGCATCACTCACACAACCACATTTGAAGTACATATCCGCAAGAGCTGTCCCAACATGACCATTGGAGTCAAACGGAGTCTTGCAGAGGTGAGTGTGTACCATTTTGCCTTGCTCAAGCGTTCCAATAGTTGCACACGCATGCAACAGAGCAGAGAATGTAGATGGGCTCCATCCAACAGACAGCCGGCACATGACCACAAATAGTTTCAAAGCTTCTGAAGGCTGATCATTCTGAATGTATCCTGAAATCATAGAATTCCATGTTATGGTGTCTCTTTCATCCTTTATCTGTTCAAATAGCTTCAACCCCTCCTCCAGCCTTCCATTCTGGAGCAACACAGACATCATGGAGTTCATGGACACCATGTTTCTCCGAGGCATCTTCTCAAACAACCTCCTGCAATCTTCAAGCCTTCCATCCATAGCATATGCCTTAATCATCAAATTGTACGAACCAGAGTCATGCTCTGGCATCCGTGAGAAAACCATCTTAGCATCCTCTATCCTTCCCATCGATATAAACCCTGCAATAAGTGTATTGGATGTAATCATGGAAGGCATTTCCAAGTCATTGTAAACCAGCAGGGCATCATCCAAAGCATCAGAACTGCAGTAAAGATCAACTAGAGCACTGGTGATTAACTGTTCAGACTGAAACCCACTTTGAATCAGACATCCATGAACCGATCTCCCAAAATCCAATGCTCCCACCCTCACACACGCCCTCAAAACACTGTCATAAGCATACTCGTTCGGCATGGCACTATCATCAACCAGAAACCTCACAAACAGCTCCAGTGCCTTCCCACAACACTTGGCTGTGCCCTTTGCCAAGCCCGATATGACAGCAGTCCATGCGAACACATCACGAGGCGCTGGCATACGATCCAGCAGATCCAGAGCCTCGCCCAGCAGGCCAAACCTCACGAGCGCAACTACCATCGGGCTCCACAGCAGCTCGTTCTTCCGATGCAGGGACTCAAAGAGCGCTCGAGTGGCACCCAGGTCGAAGCACGAGGAGTAGAAGTCAAGGAGGGACGCCCCTACGACGGGGAAATCCTCGCACCCGGACTTGATCAGCTGGCCGTGAGCCTGCACCCCGGTGCGGGACTGCCGCCAACGGGCGCAGGCGCCGAGCACCGACGCGAACGTGGCCTCTGTCAGTGGCAGCCAGGCGCGGTGCATCCACGCGGCGGCGTCCAGCGCGTCGGGGACGCTCCCGCGCCTGGCGTGGCCGGAGACCACAGCGTTCCATGAGACCACGGCCCGGCGCGGCGTTCCGTCGAACAGCCTGCGGGCGGCGGCGGCGGCTGGGGCGACCGGCGTGTAGCGTTTCTGCGCTGCGGCGCGCGCGTCGGCGTCTCGTTCGGTTGCGGCCGATGCAGCGCGTGAAGGCGACCGTGGCTGGAGCCCGCGCGCATGGGTGGGCGGCGGCGGCCGTCTCGAGAAGGCGAGCGACGGCGCGGCTCTGCGGAGCATGCATGCGAGCAGGCGAGGCCGAGAGGGCGCGGCCCGTACGCAGCGACGGGGGCTCTGTCACAATTTTGTTTTAAGAAAAATTCAAATGATTTAAAAGAAAGAATAGGAAAAATTATAATGATTTTTTTCGATGATTTTCGATGCCCGGTTAGGCGGTCATGTAGTCGGTGATATAGACTTTTTCCCAAATGAAACAACTGTGTTATCCCACGCGTAGAATTATTTGGAGTCCAGCAAATAAGAAAAGACAGTTTAAAGGCCAAGTACTTTAGGTGGTGTTTGAATTTCGGTGCTAAAGTTTAGCATTTTATATAAGTGATAATTAGATGTATTAAACATAAATTAATTATAAAATTAATTACATAAGTCATGTCTATTTCGCGAGACGAACCTAACAAGATTAATTTTGCTATAATTAATACATAATTACCATGTGTTTACTGTAGCATTACATTGTCTAATCATGGTGTAATTAGGCTTAATAGATTCGTCTCGTAAATTACTCCTCGTTTATGTATTAGGTTTTTTAATTAATCTATATTTAATACTCCTAATTAATATATTTATATTCGATGTGACGACGCTAAAGTTGCGCGCGGGAAACAAACGGGGCCTTAGTAACGTCGATTTATTTCAGCTGAAATCGATGATGGAGATTGCTTCTCGCGAGAGAAGGGAGGCCAAGAAAATTGTGGCGTCCTCTCTCCCTAGTGTTAAATGTCACTTGGGACAATGGGAGAGCATAACACGCAACACAACAAAAAGATGACTGGAAAAAGGAGAAAGAAATCGTACTGATTTTATGGCTCCAAGCAGATTTGCTCAAGCTAGTGATTAAAGTTTTCTTTTTCAATTTGTTAAGTATAGTTTTAACACCGAGCAATTTTAATAGACTAGTGCAATGCCGTGCTAATGCTAGGTGTAAAGCTAAAAGAAGATCCATTTCAAAGACAGTAAGATTAACACACGAGAACCTACCGTCACAAAGGGTTTACAAGGGTCATCACAAATGGTTTTTGGGGCCTCCAAACATCACAAACTTTGTGTTACAAAGGTCACAAACGGTTCGTAATAAAAACCTTTGTGATGCCAAGTGCACTATTGAATTTTTGACCTCCTCTCTCTCATGCAATCAGCGGTCAGCGGGATTCGAACCCGCGACCTTTCTCTCGCGCATGACCTCCTGCACCACACTCTCACACTCTCACCTATGACTAGATATTATTCTCATTCCTACCGTATTATACTAAATCGAGTGTAAATTATTTATTTGAGATCCTAAATGATTTCAAATTAAAAAGTTGTCAACTATAAAGTTTTATAACTTTTTGAAACCTACAAGTCTTATTTTGTTACTTTCTCCATCTGAGGTCGTTTATAAAATTTGAATTTCAAATTTGAGAACATTCAAACTTAGTTTTCGTGGACCAGATGATCTCAAATAAAAAAATTGCCAACTATAAAGTTTCATAACTTATTGTGATCTGAGGTAATTTCAAAAAACTCAAATTTTAAATTTTGAGAACTACAAACGTGCTTTTCATTAGTAAAACAAATTCAAATTAAAAAGTTTTAAACTACAAAGTTGTATAACTTCTGAAGATCTACAACTTTGATATATGTCATTTCTTCATCCAATATAGTGAGAGTAACATTGTTTACAAATCCTATAGATCTCTCTTATAGTTTCAGTAAACTCTACGAGAGATATAGATTTTATAAATAATATTCATATGAATTTGTCGAATGAAGAAATGACCAAACAGAAATTTATACATCTGGAGAAGTTATACAACTTTGTAGATCAACACTTTTTTATTTCAATTGACTTACTACTTCAAAATGTGGTTTTCATTATGACTTTGCCGACCATCACAAACAGTTTTTCCATCACAAAGGGTTTGTAGGAAAAACCGTTTGTGATAGTGCTCAGGGGCATCACAAAAGGGTTTTTGTTACAGATCGTTTGTGATGCCCCCATATCACAAACGGTTCCAACGGCTAGCGAGCCCACCTACCTTGAACCGTTTGTGATGCTGCCAAAACCTTTTGTGATGAGCCGTTTGTGATGTCAGGTTGTCTAGTAATGACACCGATAACGGTATATGAAGAGGTCTTATATTATTGACTACATTGCGTAAACACAGTATCATAGCACTTAACATGACAAAAATCCTATTTTTTTAAAGTACCTAAATGCAAAGTAATTCTTAAATATCTCCAGAAATATTGTCTTTAGCTCCATTGTTACTGTACTTCAACATGTCTACCAAGAACTTGGTCCTCGGCGCATTCCTATTATGTCCATCAAACATTACATACTATTGTCAGAAAATAGTAATTAAATTCCTGATTTTGTTTTTGCCCCTCAAACTTTTGGCCCAGTTCGGTTTTGCTCCCCGCACTCTTTCCTTTCTCCCGAGTCGGCCTGCTTTTCTCTCCCTCGGCCCGTTTCGCTTTAGGCCCAGCACCGGCCCGTCCCGATTCTCCCCCGCCGCTCTCTCTCTCTCTCCCTCGCACTCGCCGACATGTGGGCCCCCCATGTCAGCTTCGTCTCTCTCCCGTCGCCGACTCGAACTCTTCGGCCGAGTCCGAGTTCGCCGCGCCTCCGACTCCGTCCCCGTCACGCCTGCCGAGGCTCTGACCTCCGGCCTACTTAAGCGCGCGCCCGCCCGCAGTCCTTCCCATCAAAAATCGAAGCCGCGAGCTCCCCAAACCCTAGCGCCCGAGCCGCCGCCTTGCCGATTCGAGCCGCCGCCGTCGATCTTCGTCGCCGTAGCTTTGCCCTCATCGTGAAGCACTCCAGGAGGTTCGTCTTGTTGCCCCAGTGCTAAGCATCACGTTCTTGCCTCGAGTTTTGGCCGCGCACCGCGCTAATTGCTCGCCGACCGAACTTGCAGTGCCACCGGCCGCCGTTTTTCGCCGCCCGACGCCGCCGTTGCTCTTCCCTCGTCAAGAGCCCCCGGAGTGAGTTCACCGTTCCCTTCTCTCTCTCGTCGACCAAGTCCCGTCGCTTTTCGTGCTCCGTAGCCGTAGATCGAGTGTACGCCGGTGAGGCTCCGCCGCGTCCGCGAGCGGCGCCGCCGCGTTTGCGTCTCTGCCGGCGAGCCATCCGCCCGATTAGTCTGCGGCCGTCCGATCGCAATCCAACGGACCGGATTAGATCCAGTCGAGTCAAACCCGAATCAGTAACGGTCAGCCGTGGCTACTTTGCAAAAGAGCCCTTAAAGTTTTTAGAAATCAACCCGCGGTCCAGTTTAGTTCAAAACTAATTCCAAATAGGTCATTTTTCTTCTGTTTTAGCCCCTGCAAGATTTAAAATTATGCCCGAGGTCCTGTTTTGGTCTTTTTACCCGTAAGCCCTCGAGTTTTTATACAAAATTATGTTTTAGCCCCTGGTTTTTCGCAGTTAAGCCCCTGGAACTTTTAAAACTTTGCCAGCAAGTCCCTGAACCTTAAAAAAGCCATATCTTTTGCGTTTTAACTCCGATTTTAGTGTTTCTCGCGCTCACGCGTTCGTTGTAACGAGTAGATTACTTTGTTGTTTTCTTCTATTGGAATTGTTTGGTGTTTTGTTTCTTATTTTTTGTATTGTTCCTTGCATGTGAATGTGTGATGCGATTAGGAAACGACCAGTTCGAGGATTTCTCTGAAGAACCAACTGTTGGAGAAGGATTTGAGCAGCAACCGAGTTGGGAAGAAGGCAAGTGTATTATGTCATGCAAATGTCCTAATAATTATTAATTTCACCACCCATGCATGTGTCTTAATTTGATGGGTTCCTATTTAATGATTTGCCTAGCCACTATATTTTCATGTCCCTGAAACTGGGTTACTTAATTAACTTTGATGGTAGATGATGCTTAGCTTGCTCAACTGGGATTGGTTAATTGAACCCCTACTCTATGTTCCATTACTACCTTTTTAATCAATTAATGGACAAGATCATATCTTTTTAATTGGAACATGGAGAACCACCCAGGAAAACAGTACAACCATGAGTGCCACGTGGCTCTGGCTTTGACTGACTAATTAGGTGCTCTGGTTTATGGTAGCTTTACCCGAAAGGGGCATGAGGGGTGGCGGTTGACGGGGTATAGCTCGGTCCTTTTGAGCTGTGGGCTTTGGTAAGAGACAGACATCATTAGGGAGGGTTATGCTTTGCTTCTAAACCGGAAACCTTAGCGGGCTATCATTTATTAGAGTGCTTTTGTAAAGGTCTCATAGTGAAACCTAGTATTCGGTCCACGTGGTGTGGGAAGGGTACAATGCTTTGGCAATGGGAATCACGGCTTATGGTGAAAGTGTACAACCTCTACAGAGTGTAAAACTGTTATAACAGCCGTGCTCACGGTCAAGAGCGGCCTGGACCCTTACATGATAATCATACTTGAACATGATCTAAATCGTGGTTACTCGAATATGTTGGGAATATGACATTCATTAATTTGTGGGTGGTATATACTTTTATTTGCTAGTAAATAGTTGCTTAATAAAACTTGACCAACTAAAAGTGCTTATTGCAGTATGGTCAGCCAACCTTTTTGCCTCAGCCTTGTATGTCATATTACATTTGCTGAGTACGTTATGTGCTCATACTTGTTGCCTTTCTTTCTTTTATTGCATCTACTACATCCGGAATGCTGCTCAGATTGGGAGAATTTTGAGGATTTCACCACTGATTTTGAGGAGTTCTAGGCGAGTCTCCCCCAGTCAATGCCTGTGGAGTTGGAGTCACTTTTGCTTCGTTAGATAAACGTTTATTTAAGTCTTCCGCTATGACATTTGAGTCAACTCTGATATTGTAATAAATGCACTATAATACTCTTTCGTTATGCATGGTTATGGATATTCACTTGTGACGTCTACCATATGTGTGTAAACTGATCCTGGCGCACATATGAGATGCACCTGGTTTTGCCTTGAAAACCGGGTGTGACATATAATCTGAGCAACTTTTTAAAAAGATAATAGTTTATGATTATATTTGGATTTAAGTCCAATAATTTTACATTTTCTTTCCATTTTTGCAGTGTAAAATATGGTAAGATCTGCTTGCGATGCCGCACCTTTTATATTACCATATATAGTATGTATAATATGAGCAAGTTTTTAAATATATGGTAGTTGATGATTACGTTTGGATTTAGTCCAATAATTTTATATTTTTTTTCATTTTTGCAGTGTACAATATGGTAAGTTCAGCTTGCAGTGTCGCGCCCTTTATGTTGCCATATTTAATATGCATTATCTAAGCAAGTTTTCAAATAGACGGTAATTGATGATTACGTCTGGATTTAGTCCAATAATTTTACATTTTTTTCATTTTTGCAGTGTACAATACGGTAAGTTTAGCTTGCAATGTGGCGCCCTTTATGTTGTCATATTTAATATGAATTATCTAAGCAAGTTTTCAAATAGACGATAATTGATGATTATGTCCGGATTTAAGTCCAATAATTTTACATTTTCTTTCCATTATTGCAGTGTACAATATGGTAAGTTCTGCTTGTGATGCCGCACCCTTTACGTTGCCATATTTAATATGTATAATCTGAGCAATTTTTCAAATAGATGGTAGTTGATGATTATGTTTGGATTTAACTCCAATAATTTTACATTTTCTTTCCATTTTTGCAGTGTATAATATGGTAAGTTCTGCTTGCGATGTCGCGCCTTTTATGTTGCCATATTTAATATATATATATAATGAGAAAGTTTTTAAATATATGGTAGTTGATGATTACGTTTGGATTTAGTCCAATAATTTTACATTTTTTTCATTTTTGCAGTGTACAATATGGTAAGTTTAGCTTGCAATGTGGCGCCCTTTATGTTGCCATATTTAATATGAATTATCTAAGCAAGTTTTCAAATAGACGATAATTGATGATTATGTCCGGATTTAAGTCCAATAATTTTACATTTTCTTTCCATTATTGCAGTGTACAATATGGTAAGTTCTGCTTATCATGCCGCACCCTTTACGTTGTCATATTTAATATGTATAATCTGAGCAATTTTTCAAATAGATGGTAGTTGATGATTATGTTTGGATTTAACTCCAATAATTTTACATTTTCTTTCCATTTTTGCAGCGTACAATATGGTAAGTTCTCCTTGCAATGTCGCTCTCTTTATGTTGCCATATTTGATATGTATAATCTGAGCAAATTTTTAAATAGATAGTATTTGATGATTATATTTGGATTTAAGTCCAATAATTTTACATTTCCTTTCCATTTTTGCAGTGTACAATATGGTAAGTTCTGTAGATATGACTATTTTCACCTGCTTCCAAGTAGTTATTTGGATCTTCATCACACAATGGTACCTCCTTCTCTGGAAGTCTATGAGTTAGAGTAGATGTGCCAATTGCACGTTTAGTCTCTATTTTATATTGTTGTTTGAAACATTTCGGTCTCGAATATTTACTTATTTGCCTTTGCAATATTTACTTATATTTATATATTATAGTACACACTTGAGTTCGATCTTTTGTCATTTATTCTCTCTTTTCGGTTTCTCTGATTTGACGTAGTGCTGAAACAGTTGATTACTGAGCCACTGGAAGGTGAGCTCCAAGCGAATGTTTGTGAGTTTGTGATTCCAATTTGTGAATTCACAAAAAGAGAAGAAGCATTGAGCATAAAGTTTATAGAACTTGTACCGTGTGTCTTGCAAATTGAACATTTTCTTTAAATTACAATCAACTTTCTATAGAATTCAAGATTTTTCCTATGCCCTTTCTAAAACACGTGCCACAGGCACGTGCATACCAACTATCCTCATAAGGCACAATTGATGACTCTGCTGTTTTGGTTTTTCTTGCCTTCTTCTTTGGGGGTCCTCTGCAAGAAACAAAGAAGAGTGAAACAAAATAAAGTGGTTAACATGTATACTTACTTGGAAAAATGTAAGAAATAATGAAATAGTATATTTTTTCTACCTCACAGCCAACATAGCAGCAATGTCATCTGGGTTAGCCTTCTTGCAGTTGTGCCAATGATGCCCATAGTCTTTACAAATAGGAGATTGGTGCTGGCCTTTTCTAGTTTTCTTCTCACCACAACCCTTGCATCTCTCAGTTTTACGCCTACCAGCTGTGGCTTTTAGTTGAGGTGGATGCATGAAAAATCCATGATCAGATTTAGGCCATTGACGCTTATCAACCATAGCAGGAATGAGTTGGCAATATGCTGCTCTAAATTTGTCAATAGAGTAAAACATGTCTACATATTTCTCTAGTGGAGCATTGTTAAGGGATGTGATGTATGCTACAGCATGTTTGCAAGGGATGCCAGAAACTTGCCATTGTCTACAAGAACATGTCTTGTCATGCAAGTTGACCACAAACCTAAAGCCACTACCACCCAAAGCTGTAACTTCAGCAACAACACCTTCACCACATTCTAGCACCTCCATGTTCAGTTCCCTACTTTTTTCATTCAGATTCTTGATAATTGTAACACCCTAAAATTCCATCACAAATAAATCATAGCAACTTGGTAGAAATTTAATTTTCTAAAGACTTAATTAAATTTTTAAATTAATTTGAGTCTAAAAATATTTAAACATCATTTAAATAATTTTGGAGCAATAAGTGTTTGTGCATCATTTTTGGATTGCATGTCCTTTGTTTGATTTGTGTGTGTATTTCAAAACCATGAAAAAGTCCAGAAACGCTCCCTCAACTCTCTCTATCTCTCTTTCTCTCCCGCAGCCCATCTCTTTTTTTTTCTCTTTCTTTTTCGGCCCAGCAGCAACGCGGGGCCCAGCTTTTCCCCCCTCTCTTTTCTTCTCTTCGCGCGCAGCCCACTCCCACTTCCGGCCCAACTACGGCCCAACCTTCTTCTCCTCCCTCTCACCGCCGCCGACAGGTGGGGCCCACCTGTCGGACTCACCCCCAACCTCCAGCGCCCCTCCCCTGCCTCGCCGCCGACCGAGCCGCTCAGCCTCCCCCGCGCCGCTCCCTCTCCCGCGTCCCTTCCCCTCCTATCTCCACCGAGCTGCGGCAAATGCCACCACCACTCACTCTCCCACTCGAAACGCCCACACCACCGAGCTCCCCACTGCCGATCGCCATTGATGGCCGGCCCCTCCCTTCCCCTCGGCACCGACCCTTCCCACTCCCCTCTCCGCCCTACTTATACCTCGGCCGAGCCCCCAGGAACCCCCTTCGGCCACTCGCACACCACACTCCCCTCGGAGCAGCCCCAATTCACATCGCCGCCATCGCCGTAGCACCGCCGCACCGTCGATCCACCGCTCCGGCACTGCTTCACCTCGTCCGACCACACAGGAAGCATCGCATTGAGGTAACGATGCTCTCCATCCCATTCTCGCTCTCGGTCTCGCTCTGTAACTCCCCGATGGCCCTCACCGGCGCTCCGCCGCCGTCGTTCGTCGACGAGCACCGCCACCGTAGCTAATTGGACAACTAGAACCCCCTGAACACACTCGCCAACTTCCCAGCAACACCCAGAACCTACCCGCGGTCGAAATCGTGGCCGGAACTTCGAGTTCGGGGAAATCCCGGCGAGTTCGCCGCCGCCCGCCTCTGTTCACCGTCGATCGCCGGCTTCGCCGCGCAATCCTCGACGAGATCACCCCCATCGTGTTCGCCATCTCACCACGGTCCCCTAGCACCAATCCGCGCTCAAATCCGAGCCCGGCAGCTCGAGTTCGAGCTTCGCCGGCGAGTTTCCGGCCCGGCGCCGCCGCACGCCGGCGTTTCCGCCGCCGCCCGGATCGCCCCTCTCTGTCAGCCGTCCGATGCTCATCCAACGGCCCATGTTCATCTCGACCCGAGTCAACTCGGCCGAATAATGGTCAGCGCCGGCACTTTTGCTAAAGAGCCCCTGCCTTTCTCTGTAATCAACCCGCCGTCCTGTTTAGTTCAAAAATAATTAGATTTAGGTCCTGATTCTTACAGAAAGCACCCTAAGCTTCTCTGTTTTTGTATCCCGAAGCCCAGCTCCTGTCTTGTTACGCGTTAGCCCTCGGGTTTAATGCGTATTTATGCTTTAGCCCCTGGTTTTCACAGTTAAGCCCCTGTAAGCTTAGTTTCTTTGCCAGCAAGTCCCTGAAACTTGTTTTGGCCATATCTTTTCCGTCTTAGCTCCGTTTTTAGCGTTCTTAGTGTCCAAATGTTCATCTTTTCGAGCTTGTTAGTTTTAGATGCTTGTATTAGTCTGATAGAAATGTTTGGTGTACTGTTTTCTTATTTCTTTATTGTTTTAATCGTAGATCTCGTGCCAGTTGCAACCGAGTCACCCGTCGAGGCGGATCAAGAACAACTTTTCGAAGAAGAAGAGGATTTCTTTGTAGAACAAGGCAAGTGGCCCTCCCCGCATATTCTTTTTGTCCTATATAACTGCATGACAAACTAAAATTTACTTTTATGGCATTAAATTGATGGGAACACCTCTTTAAGGATTTATCTAGTCTTTTACCATACTCCCTTGTATCAACCCCGTTTTAAATAATATTTTGGGTTAGTTCATGCTTAGTGTTGCAATATCTTGGGAATGGTTAAATTGAATCTTTGTAAAATTATTGATCATGACAACTTTGATAATAAATGATTGGTTAAGACCAGAGAAAAAATTATTTAATCGGAACATGGAGAACCACCCAAGAAAACAGTGCAACCATGGTGTCAAAATGGGCTCTGACCTTAGCCGATTAATTAGGTGTGCAATTGTACTGATGGCCTTATCCGAAAGGAGCAGAGGGGGTCTGGGATTGCAGGGGTACAACCCAGTCCTTTTAGGGTAGCAGCCTTTGCTAAGGTGCTGACTATTAGGGAGGGTTGTGGTCCGCCCTAGTTGTAACTCTTGCGGGTTATTGGACTTTTGCATATCTTTGTAAAGGCTTCGAAGTGGACCCCTAGCCACTCACCTTGGAAGTGTTTAAGGGTTTGGCCAACCCGGGCAACATGGGGAACACGAGCTATGGTGAAAGTGTACAACCTCTGCAGAGTGTAAAACTGATATATCAGTCGTGCTCACGGTCAAGAGCGGCTTGGACCCTCACATGATAATTGAACTTAAAGATGGAATCTAAATTGTGGTTTTACTCGTGGGTTTTGTAAAAAGATGTTCTTTTAAATGCTTAAGTGGGTTGGTATAAACTTACATCTAGTAAATAGGAAATTGCTAATAAAACTTGATCAACTCTAAAAAGCTCACTGCTGTGAACCATAGCCTATCCTTGTGGCCTTGCATTTTCACCTCGCTTGCTGAGTACCTAGTTAGGTGTACTCACACTTGCCACTGCTGAATCAGAAGAAGGAAATGGAGAAGAATACTACAGCGACTACGATGAGTTCTGAGGCTTGCGTTTCCCCCAGTCAAGATGCCTGTGGAAGATGGAAGCTGAAGACGCTTCGTTTAGCTATTGCTTGTTCTACGATAAAGACCTTCGTGTCTCCCGAGAGTGTAATATGAATATTATTATAATAAATCTCTTGTACTTTAGAACACTGTGTTTCGATATTACACTCTTTTGTCTATCATATGTGTGTAAACATGATCCTGGCGCACATATGAGACGCACTTGGTTTTCCCTCGAAAATCGGGTGTGACAGGAGTGGTATCAGAGCGGTGTTGACTGTAGGACGCAGCCTTAAGTTAGAACTGGTCGGAAATTAAGGACTCAACATCTAGAAAGCCATGTCATCTTTCAAAATTACCTTATTTTCGCATAAAAATCTAATTTATTTTTTGTTTTTTTTGTTAAAAGATCTCATCATTTTGATTTATTCTATACTGAGTCAGTTTTCTTTTCCTTTTGTCAGATGGTTCGTGAGTTTCAGACCGCTCGTGCTGTCACCGGAGGTTCACGCCCTGCTGGACCGTCAGTTCCCCAGCACCCCGAGGAGGCACCAGCTGAGGAGGTCCCGGTACCAGTACTGCCTGAGGCACAAGCAGAGGCACAGGAAGAGGAGCCACCTCAGCTCTTTGACGGCACTGTGCTTGAGGTGGACGCCGACGGAGACATGGTGATTCCACCAGCTGCTCCTGCTGCCGACGACGCTGCACCAGACGCTGCTGGTGGTGACCCAGACGACTCTGGGGATGACAGCGACGAGGAGGAGCCCAGTGACGGGGATGACCCCGACATGGAGGTTGACGACCAGGAGGACGACAACAACAACGACGAGGAAGATCCAGAGGAGCCTCGCCAGCGTGGTCCGGAGTACCACCTTCACGCCTCGTTGGGTGGGACCGGGCAGTTCTGCAGACTGCTGGAGGAGTTACTGGGGTTTTTAGAGATCACTCTAAAGCCTTAGTATGTGATCGAGCACTTTGAGGAGCCCGGCTTGGAGGACTACTACACAGCTCAGGTACACATCCGGGTACCTCAGCCAGAGGCTTCCGGGTGGAGGATCCGTTCGACGCACTACAGCTGTGTTCCCTTCTCCACCGAGGACGCCGCCATCAACGACGCTGCCAGGAGGGCACTATACTCCTACAGCTACCGTTTCCGCGACCAGTTGTACTACTCCGACTTCCGCCACGTACCCAGCCGACCGGTTGGCACTGAGGACACGGTGGTACCCGCTTCTCAGACAAGAGACGACCGAGTGGACGTTCTTGCTCGGGTCACGGCTGCGCTCAACACCGACTTGGAGGGAGCCACCTCCAAGATCGAGGGACTGCACGGGAAGCTCCAGGACGCTCAGGCCAAGATCGCACAGCTTGAGGCTCAGCTTGCAGGACAGGCACCCCCTGAGGAGATGGTACAGCACTGCACCACGTCTTCTCCACCGCGCAAGAAGCTTCGCTACGGCACCCCAGGAGCTACCACCAGTCTTGGCTAGGAGTTTTTAGATGACTACCCTTTTTCTTTTGTTAATAATTCCATTCCTGCGAGGACGATGCGTTGTAAATAATGGTTGATGGTTGAAAACATGTTTGAGTTGGATCTTTCTGATGAATGAATGCTTTTGTGGAGTGATGGCCACAACTGTGTTAATAAAATAATTAGTTTAATTAATTAATCTTAGCCCCCTTATGCTTTTACCTTACTCATCTCTATCTGTTCAGTTCTTATCTGAGATACCTTTCTCTAACACTCAGATGGTAAACACTAGTTCAGGGATAGTTTCAGAGCTTACCACATTCCCTCTGGAGTTATGAAGCTTAAACAGAAGGAGTTCCTCGCACTGAAGCAAGGCAACATGTCAGTCAGCGAGTATCTGGACAAATTCACCCAGTTGTCATGCTATGCACCTGATGAGGTCAATACTGATGCCAAGAGACAGGAACGATTTCTGGATGGACTTATAGGGCCACTCAATTATCAGTTACAGAGTCACATCTTTCCAGATTTCCAGACTCTTCTAAATAAAGCTATTGGCCTGGAAAGCAAGCGCAAGGAGATTGGTGAACACAAACGGAAGTTCCAGGGACAGTCGAGCAGTAACACTCGCCCCCGCTACAATTCCTCTCAGGGTTCTTACTTCCGCCCTGGTGGACAGAATGGAGGTTATCCACAGAACATGCAGCTGCAACGTTCATTTCAGCAGCCACAGCGCTTCAACCAGCAATCACCCCACACTCCGAATCCTCAGCAGAATCGGTCGAACAACAACTCAGCCACTCCCCGCCCAAACAATGCCACAGGCGCTCCTGTGAGAAACAATGTTCCAGTACAGCCAAATGGGTGTTTCAAATGTGGAGAATTGGGACACTATGCTAACAGCTGTCCTCAGCGTGGAATGCAAACTCCACAGAGAGGCAACGAACAGAGAACTAAGAAACCATCGTCACAAGTGCGTCCAGGAAGCTCAAGTGCACAAGGCAACAGGGCTCAGCGGAATTTTGTTCGTGGAAGAGTGAACCATGTGACCGTGGAACAAGCCCAGGAAGCCCCAGGAGTTGTACTTGGTACGTTCCTTGCCAATTCCATACCTGCAACAATTTTATTCGATTCTGGAGCAACGCATTCATTTATTACTGAACAATTTGTGGCAAAACATGGCATGACCATGAGAGCTATGAAAAAGCAACTATTAGTTAGTACTCCCGGCGGAGAAATGCAAGCCAACTTATTATGCCCACAAGTGACTCTTAACATCATGGGAGTAGATTTCCCAGCTGATCTGGTAGTTCTAAAATCTTGGGGAATAGATATAATTCTGGGAATGGATTGGTTACACCAGTGGGATGGATCTATTCAGTGCCGAAAGAAGTCAGTGCTCTTAACCAGCCCTAAAGGAGACAGAATTGAGTATGTGGCAACTCCCTCATCGACAGAAGGCGGAACAGTAAATTCTATGGAAGGCAAGACTCTGGAAGATATCAAAGTAGTGAACGAATATCCGGATGTATTTCCAGATGATTTACCAGGTATGCCACCTGACCGAGATATTGAATTCAGCATTGAACTTTTACCTGGTACTGCTCCTATATCTAAGAGGCCATATCGAATGGATGTTAAAGACTTGGTAGAACTTAAGAAACAAATAGAAGAATTGTTAAGTAAAGGGTTTATCCGTCCTAGTTCGTCACCATGGGGAGCCCCCACTCTTTCGTAGACAAGAAAGATGGCTCTAGAAGGATGTGTGTAGACTATCGATCTCTTAATGAGGTCACTATCAAAAACAAATATCCCTTGCCTAGGATCGAGGATCTGTTTGATCAGATGAGAGGTGCAAAAGTGTTTTCTAAGATAGATCTGCGATCTGGATATCACCAGTTGAGAATTCGTCCAGAGGACATTCCTAAGACAGCCTTCACATCCAGATACGGATTGTATGAGTTTACTGTCATGTCATTTGGATTGACAAATGCCCTAGTGTACTTCATGTATTTGATGAACAAGGTGTTCATGGATTATTTGGACAAGTTTGTAGTAGTGTTCATCGACGACATTCTGATATTCTCTCAGGATGAGGAAGAACATGAAGAGCATTTGAGACTTGTATTGCAAAGACTTCGAGAACATCAGTTATATGCCAAGTTCAGCAAGTGTGACTTTTGGTTAAAGGAAGTTTCATTTCTTGGTCATGTTATCACCGATGGAGGAATAGCCGTGGATCCAAGTAAAGTTTAGGATGTGTTGAACTGGAACCCTCCAAAGAATGTGTCTGAGATCAGGAGTTTTCTCGGATTGGCAGGTTACTACCGCAGGTTTATTGAAGGCTTCTCAAAGATCGTGAAACCGCTTACAACCTTACTAGAAAAAGGAAAAGAATTCAAATGGGATGATAAATGCCAAGCTAGTTTTGAAGAATTGAAGAAAAGGTTGACTACAGCCCCTGTATTGATAATGCCCAACATTCACAAAGGGTTTGACGTATATTGTGATGCTTCGCGTCAAGGCCTTGGTTGTGTTTTAATGCAAGAAGGAAAAGTAGTGGCTTATGCTTCCAGACAACTGAGAAAACATGAACAAAATTATCCCACACATGATCTAGAATTGGCTGCCGTTGTACACGCGCTGAAAATTTGGGGACATTACATGATTGGAAACAAATGTCAGATCTTTACCGACCATAAGAGTTTGAAGTATATCTTTACTCAAAAGGATATCAATCTTAGACAGCGCAGATGGCTGGAATTAATCAAGGATTATGATTTGGATATTCAGTATCACCCTGGTAAGGCTAATGTTGTGGCAGATGCTTTGAGTCGGAAGAGTCAGGCAAACATGCTTATAGCTCAATTGAAACCGCAAGAGTTATGTTGGGAAATGGCACGACTCAATTTAGGAATCGTAGCCCAGAGTGAATCTATGACCTTGGAGGTCGAATCAACACTTGAACAGGATATCAGAAAAGGGCAGTTGACAGATGAAAAGATCAAAGAATACAAAAAGTTGATTGATTCAGGAAAAGTTCCAGATTTTAAGAGAGATGATCAGGGGACCATATGGTTCAGAAACAGGATATGTGTGCCAGAAGACGATCGCCTTCGTGAGACTATACTGAAAGAAGCTCATGATTCGGCATACTCTATTCACCTGGTAGTACCAAGATGTACTAAGATTTAAAACAGAAATACTGGTGGTACGGAATGAAAATAGATGTCGCAGCTCATGTCGCCTTGTGTGACATATGCCAAAGGGTAAAAGCAGAACATCAAAGACCAGCCGGTTTGCTGCAACCACTGAAAGTACCTGAGTGGAAATGGGAAGAAATTGGTATGGATTTCATTGTAGGTTTACCTCGTACACGCGATGGTTATGATTCCATATGGGTTATCGTGGACAGGTTAACCAAAGTTGCTCATTTTATACCAGTTAAAACCACTTACTCAGGAGCCAGGCTAGCAGAGTTGTACATGTCACGGATAATATGTTTGCATGGAGTTCCTAAAAAGATAGTGTCAGATCGAGGCACTCAGTTCACGTCACGTTTTTGGAAGAAGCTACATGAGTCAATGGATACGAAATTGAATTTCAGTTCGGCATATCACCCACAGACTGATGGTCAAACTGAAAGGACGAATCAAATTTTGGAGGACATGTTAAGGGCTTGTGCTTTAAAGCATGGAGGTAGCTGGGATAAAAGTTTACCATATGCAGAGTTTGCTTACAACAACAGCTATCAATCTAGTCTCAAGATGGCACCGTTTGAGGCCTTGTACGGAAGGAAATGGAGGACACCCTTGTACTGGAATCAAACAGGTGAAAGTCAACTCTTCGGACCAGAAATTATAAAGGAAGCGGAAAGACAAGTCGAGATAATTCGGGAGAATCTTAAAACCGCACAGTCACGCCAAAAGAGTTACGCTGATCCTAAGAGAAGAGAAGTGGTATTCGAGGAAGGAGATTATGCTTATCTCAGGGTATCACCTATCATAGGATTATGAAGATTTAATGTCATAAGGAAGCTATCACCTCGTTTTATTGGACCTTTTAAAATATTGGAAAGAAAAGGAGAAGTGGCATACAGATTGGAATTACCGGCTCGATTATCGGGAGTTCATGATGTGTTCCATGTATCACAGTTGAAGAAGTGTTCAAATGAGATTAGAGTGGAGCACTTACCACTGGAGGATTTAGAAGTAAAGAATCGTATCAAAATCCTAGACAAGTCACAGAGGGTCACATGGAGCAAGGTGATAAAAATGTGCAAAGTTCAGTGGAGTAATCACTCAGAAAATGAGGCTACTTGGGAAAGAGAAGAACTTATGGAAGAGTTCCCTCACCTATTCACCGAATCTTCCTGAATCTCGGGACGAGATTCTCTTTAAGGGGGTAGGATTTGTAACACCCTAAAATTCCATCACAAATAAATCATAGCAACTTGGTAGAAATTTAATTTTCTAAAGACTTAATTAAATTTTTAAATTAATTTGAGTCTAAAAATATTTAAACATCATTTAAATAATTTTGGAGCAATAAGTGTTTGTGCATCATTTTTGGATTGCATGTCTTTTGTTTAATTTGTGTGTGTATTTCAAAACCATGAAAAAGTCTAGAAACGCTCCCTCAACTCTCTCTCTATCTCTCTTTCTCTCCCGCAGCCCATCTCTTTTTTTTCTCTTTCTTTTTCAGCCCAGCAGCAACGCGCGGCCCAGCTTTTCCCCCCTCTCTTTTCTTCTCTTCGCGCGTGGCCCACTCCCACTTCCGGCCCAACTACGGCCCAACCTTCTTCTCCTCCCTCTCACCGCCGCCGACAGGTGGGGCCCACCTGTCGGACTCACCCCCAACCTCCAGCGCCCCTCACCTGCCTCGCCGCCGACCGAGCCACTCGGCCTCCCCCGCGCCGCTCCTTCTCCCGCGTCCCTTCCCCTCCTATCTCCACCGAGCTGCGGCAAATGCCACCACCACTCCACCATCACTCACTCTCCCACTCGAAACGCCCACGCCACCGAGCTCCCCACTGCCGATCGCCATTGATGGCCGGCCCCTCCCTTCCCCTCGGCACCGACCCTTCCCACTCCCCTCTCTGCCCTACTTATACCTCGGCCGAGCCCCCAGGAACCCCCTTCGGCCACTCGCACACCACACTCCCCTCGGAGCAGCCCCAATTCACACCGCCGCCGTCGCCGGAGCACCGCCGCACCGTCGATCCGCCGCTCCGGCACTGCTTCACCTCATCCGACCACGCAGGAAGCATCGCGTTGAGGTAACGATGCTCTCCATCCCCTTCTCGCTCTCGGTCTCGCTCTGTAACTCCCCGACGGCCCTCACCGGGGCTCCGCCGCCGCCGTTCGTCGACGAGCACCGCCACCGTAGCTAATTGGACGACTAGAACCCCCTGAACACGCTCGCCAACTTCCCAGCAACACCCAGAACCTACCCGCGGTCAAAATCGTGGCCGGAACTTCGAGTTCGGGGAAATCCCGGCGAGTTCGCCGCCGCCCGCCTCTGTTCACCGTCGATCGCCGGCTTCGCTGCGCAATCCTCGACGAGATCACCCCCATCGTGTTCGCCATCTCACCACGGTCCCCTAGCACCAATCCGCGCTCAAATCCGAGCCCGACAGCTCGAGTTCGAGCTTCGCCGGCGAGTTTCCGGCCCGGCGCCGCCGCACGCCGGCGTTTCCGCCGCCGCCCGGATCGCCCCTCTCTGTCAGCCGTCCGATGCTCATCCAATGGCCCATGTTCATCTCGACCCGAGTCAACTCGGCCGAATAACGGTCAGCGCCGGCACTTTTGCTAAAGAGCCCCTGCCTTTCTCTGTAATCAACTCGCCGTCCTGTTTAGTTCAAAAATAATTAGATTTAGGTCCTGATTCTTACAGAAAGCACCCTAAGCTTCTCTGTTTTTGTATCCCGAAGCCCAACCCCTGTCTTGTTACGGGTTAGCCCTCGGGTTTAATGCGTATTTATGCTTTAGCCCCTGGTTTTCGCAGTTAAGCCCCTGTAAGCTTAGTTTCTTTGCCAGCAAGTCCCTAAAACTTGTTTTGGCCATATCTTTTCCGTCTTAGCTCCGTTTTTAGCGTTCTTAGTGTCCAAACGTTCGTCTTTTCGAGCTTGTTAGTTTTAGATGCTTGTTTTAGTCTGCTAGAAATGTTTGGTGTACTGTTTTCTTATTGCTTTATTGTTTTAATCGTAGATCTCGTGCCAGTTGCAACCGAGTCACCCGTCGACGCGGATCAAGAACAACTTTTCGAAGAAGAAGAGGATTTCTTTGTAGAACAAGGCAAGTGGCCCTCCCCACATATTCTTTTTGTCCTATATAACTGCATGACAAACTAAAATTTACTTTTATGGCATTAAATTGATGGGAACACCTCTTTAAGGATTTATCTAGTCTTTTATCATACTCCCTTGTATCAACCCCGTTTTAAATAATATTTTGGGTTAGTTCATGCTTAGTGTTGCAATATCTTTGGAATGGTTAAATTGAATCTTTGTAAAATTATTGATCATGACAACTTTGATAATAAATGATTGGTTAAGACCAGAGAAAAAATTATTTAATCGGAACATGGAGAACCACCCAAGAAAACAGTGCAACCATGGTGTCAAAATGGGCTCTGACCTTAGCCGATTAATTAGGTGTGCAATTGTATTGATGGCCTTATCCAAAAGGAGTAGAGGGGGTCTGGGGTTGCAGGGGTACAGCCCGGTCCTTTTGGGGTAGCAGCCTTTGCTAAGGTGCTGACTATTAGGGAGGGTTGTGGTCCGCCCTAGTTGTAACTCTTGCGGGTTATTGGACTTTTGCATATCTTTGTAAAGGCTTCGAAGTGGACCCCTAGCCACTCACCTTGGAAGTGTTTAAGGGTTTGGCCAACCCGGGCAACATGGGGAACACGAGCTATGGTGAAAGTGTACAACCTCTGCGGAGTGTAAAACTGATATATCAGCCGTGCTCACAGTCAAGAGCGGCTTGGACCCTCACATGATAATTGAACTTAAAGATGGAATCTAAATTGTGGTTTTACTCGTGGGTTTTGTAAAAAGATGTTCTTTTAAATGCTTAAGTGGGTTGGTATAAACTTACATCTAGTAAATAGGAAATTGCTAATAAAACTTGATCAACTCTAAAAAGCTCACTGCTGTGAACCATAGCCTATCCTTGTGGCCTTGCATTTTCACCCCGCTTGCTGAGTACCTAGTTAGTTGTACTCACACTTGCCACTACTGAATCAGAAGAAGGAAATGGAGAAGAATACTACAGCGACTACGATGAGTTCTGAGGCTTGCGTTCCCCCAGTCAAGATGTCTGTGGAAGATGGAAGCTGAAGACGCTTCGTTTAGCTATCGCTTGTTCTATGATAAAGACCTTCGTGTCTCACGAGAGTGTAATATGAATATTATTATAATAAATCTCTTGTACTTTAGAACACTGTGTTTCGATATTACACTCTTTTGTCTATCATATGTGTGTAAACATGATCCTGGCGCACATATGAGACGCACTTGGTTTTCCCTCAAAAATCGGGTGTGACAATAATGTGTGGCAAAATCGGACCTTTCAGCTTCCTTGATATTTTTCTCCTTTGGTTCCACTTGACCATAAGCATTTGCCTTATCTTGTCCATAAAGTCATCCAAGTTCAATGATTTGTGGTTCTTGATCCAATTGTTGAAGCACTCAACCAAATTGTTGGTTACATAGTCAACCTTACAAATGGTCGAGAACTGACTCCTAGTCCACAACCTCATGTGCTTCCTAAGATAATTGGTTTAACTAGGCTTTGCTGCCTCCATTGCGGCCCAATGCTTCTCAAATAAATACGGGTTCCATGAATAAGATGCTGCCCAAAGATGGTCATCAAAAACCTTGCCATGAAATCTTTTCTTAAAATTTTGGACCAAGTGAAACATGCATTCCCTATGTTCAGCCTCTGGGAAAACCTTAGCTACCCCTGCCATTACTGACTGACCAGCATCGGTGCATATGGCTAGACCCCTTGGACATCCTATTGCCTTTCCAACTTGTTGCATGAACCAAATCCAATTATCATGTGTTTCAGAATCAAAAACTCCAAAACAAATAGGGAACAACCAATTATGACCATCCACAGCTGATGCACTAGCTAACTGCCCCTTAAACATGCTGGTCAGAAAAGTACTGTCTATTGCTAAATATGGCCTACAACCATTATTGAACCCCTCAATGCAAGTTTTCAAGGCAAAGAAAAACCTTTTGAATCTAATCTTTCCATTTATGGTGTGATGATCTATTACTACTAAGGAACCAGGGCAAGTGCTCTCAACTTGTGCCTTAAACCTATATAAATTGTCAAAGGTGTTGTCCCAATCACCATAAATCTGCCTCAAAGCAAGATTTCTACCCATCCAAACTCTCTTGTAGTGGACACTGACCTTATAGTGTTCTTTCAACTTTTTTTGCAGCACCCTTGCTTTAGTAGTGCCATCGTCAATGAGCCAGTCCTTCACCTTAGCACACACCCAATGTTTTGTTGCATTCTTCACCTTCTTCTTCCTCTATGTACTAGAGCAAGAATGAGGACAAGGGTTCTTCTTCACCTACAAATGATGAACATGGATAGTTAGCTTATTGAAACATAACAGAAATTTAGAATAAATATGCAAAAAAGAATAAATATGCGTAACAGATTAAATATGCAAAACAGAATAAATATGCAGAAAATTCAGAAATAGCAAGGTTGAACATTTACCACTATAGTGCACAAATAATCTGTTGTAGAAGCATGTAGTCTCCATGGGGAATTATCTTCATCTCTCCTTGAACAATAGGCCCTGAACCTATATGGTGCACTCTTCTCTATGTTGTACTCAAATTCATGTTTGATTGCATGCTGAGAGAGTGCTATTTTAAACTCTGCCATGGAAGGATATGTTGAACCTACTGTCATTGGAGGGTCTTCCTTGTCATAATCCATATTTGGCGTATGTTCTGCCTCATGACCTACCAAATCTTGCTCAGACTCTGAATCCTCATTATCTGTCTCAATCTCTAAGTCACTAAGATACTCACTGTCATCCTCAGAAATATGTTCCTTGTCTTTGCCCTGGTCATCATCCTCGCTAACATCAATATTTGTTGGTCCAATAGGTGCTTCTTCTAAGTACATGACCTCCTCATCAACACCTACATGCTCATACTCTGGTAATGGATTTCAAAGATAATTATCCTCATCTTGATCATTATTATTGCAAACCTGGTTTTCCACATCATTATGCCACTCTTTGATGGGTTCAAATGGTTCAGAGGGATCACAATACGAGATGAACATGTCCACAATCTTTGACTTAGAGTGACTATTAAACATATGCATCAGTTGTTGGTCAGTTTCTACATCTGGAAAGGTTTTTCTAACATCATCAGGGCAGGTACATTGCTACACATCAGCAGTCTCATAGGTCGTCTCATGCAGTGACACGTAGGATTTTTGTTGATGTGGAGGAGAGAGAGCGAGGTGAGAGAATGAGGTCGTTGCTTCACGAAACAACCGCCTCATGAGCTAAAATTTAGGACTATGAGACAACTCCCTCACCATTGTACGAGTTTTGTTGCCATGCAACCAATAATATTTCTTTATTTTTCTATAAATTAAGGGATTCTGTATTGTTATGAGACAACTAAAACAACAACCTATTGTATAGGTTGCCTGATAAGTCGTCTCAAGATTACGTGTCAATGCATGTGACCGCCTATTAGACGACACCAATGTACCTGCCCTCATAGTACTGAACATGAGCAACCTCCAAATAACCCGGTGGATACTTCTCCACAACCTCACCGACCAAGTCTTTATGATTTGTCAAATCAGAATCGATACACATCTCAAAGCAGAAGCATCTAAACTCCTTCCTAACTTTCTTTTTGTTGCCAAACAGTTTAATCTTTAGCAACTATATTAGATTTGGATCCATCCTGTAAGTAAAATCAACAACTAAAGGCATAAGCATTGGTGGATGTCTACTCCTACCCCTAGTGTTTTGGTAAGCAAAAACGTTGATATGAGCGAATGATGAACTCACCCTTCATGCCACCCCTGCACTGCTTGTGCAGCCATAGTAGGTCGCGCCCTTCGCATACTCTCCGCTTGCCCATCGCCATGGCAGCTTCTGGCCGCAGGGTTCAACTCACTGGAAGATGATGTGATGAAGGCTGCTCTGGACGTCTCTGGACCGTCTGGGGGCCAGCCATCTGGGGCCGCAGGGAGCCCGTCGGGGTCCAGGTCCCCTGCACCAGCGCAACGGGGGTCGACGGCCGCGCTCACTGCCCCACGGCAGTCGGCTCCCGTGCCCACCCCGACAGCACAACAGTCGTCAGGGGCCGCAGCCTGACTGCACCGGCCATTTGGGGCCGCAGCACGCCCGTCGAGGCCCACGGCCTCCGCGGCAGCGAGGCCATCAGGGTTGGTGCCCTCCGGATCCGCGCCGTCGCAAGCCATGGAGGCCGCCTACTTGCCGCCACCGCCGCCGGCAATACATCTAGGGTTGGGAACGGGTTGGGAGAGAGATGGGTTTGGAGAGACACCAGACTGAACTCTCACTGGGTGGGTATGAGTTGCCCAGGGGCAATTTTGTCCATTCAAATAAAATCTAACAGGTTTCAATGTGTATTTCACGTCTGCCGCTAATGGAATCGACGGTAGTGCCATATTAGCAACGGAAGTTAAAGTTGGTGTCAAATAGGGAACCAAAATTTTTTGAGGGCCAAAGAAGGAATGACTCATTATTCTGATGTCAAATAGGAAATTTACTCTATTTCATTTCTTCCTCCGTTAGTGGGTCCCACCTCCACCTCAACAAAGGCCAACCCAGACCCAATCGGCCCACCGGCCACTGTACCAGCGTACAAAGCGTTGCACGCCACCTCTGCCAAACCTCGCGTGCGCGTCACGCCAAGGTTCCACCCACCCTCGGGATGACCATCTATCGCGCACGCAATAGAGAGCCATTTGTCGCCCACGATCACGCACGTAGGCCAACGGCGTGACACAACAGACGGAACTGACCCAATAGTATTTGTCGTAGTGCAGCAGCGCATGGCTCAGCTAGAGGTTTGCTCGCGGTTAGGGGTGCTTTGGAGGTCAAGCCGTGCGAGCCCCGTAGTTGCGAGGGTATGCATGTGGCAGGTGTGTGGTGTTGATAGGAAATTGTTATGTATTTCCTTTTCTTGTAAAAATGCTCCAATTGAGTTGACCATATTTTTTCAATCTTAGTGTTTGAATTCTTCTTTTCTACTTTCTCTTCCAATTGTATTTTCTCCTTTTTTATCCTCCATGTATTCTCTCTCTCTCTCTCTCTCTCTCTCTCTCCATTCTAAACCTCATGTAAATATATTTTCTTTGGATTGTAATTTGTCTTTTATAATTCATAGCATCCATCTTTATTTCTTATATGATTGGATGTTAACAAATCTATATCTAATTGTTCCTATACTTAAACTATTTGTTTATGTTGAAGAATGATTCATGGTCGACATATACTAATTTATTTGTATTGTAGACTTATTAGTTGGCCATGTAAATTGATTTAATTATTTTATATACTAATGTGTTCGACATGTTTGAATATTTTTGTTCAGTTGTAAAAATATATTGTTCGCTTATAATAATAATTGTTCTTGAAATAGACATGATTGTTCTCTATGTAGATTTATTTGTTTCCATGAAAATCTATTTTGTTCACTTTCGTCGACTAATTTGTTTGCTATTGTAAAATATTTTTTGTTTCGTAGACTAAATTATTCACGATTAAGAATAATTTGTGATCCGACACATTTATTCTCCATATAGAATTATTTGTTTGTGTGTGGAGCTATTATGTTCACCCTACAGACTAATTTGTTTGTAATATTAAGTTATTGTAGAGTTCACGTGTGTCACGCAAGTGTATAAAATTGGACACAAATAAGCACGTATATATTTCCCTAAGGTTTGGACTGATTAAGAGAAAAACATGTTTGTATATGCTAGCTAACTATAATTTAATATGGTCTCTGCAGGAATTATCACCCAACAAAAAGATCTTATATATTGCAACAACACGTTTGTAAGTGTAAACATGCTATTTTCATGATATCAGTAATTATATATTGCATGTGTAGATTACCATGGATCAAGGGTATATAAACGATAAAAATAGTTATTTTCCTTAAGAGTAACTATGTCGAGAGGTACAATGATAATGGTAATTACACGAGAATATGGGCGTTTTACATAAAAGCAACTTGCATATTCTTCTTCACATCGTCAGTGCTTAGATGGTCATCAAACTCTTGTGTTTCCCATAAGAATATTTTGCTACAATAGTGAAATGTGTGAAAGATGAGTCAGTCCGCAGAACAAGAAAATATATATAGTATTCAGTATAGTTCAATCATTCATCATGCTTCCAACACATCCGTATATACAATTTTTTTCCACTTGGATCAATATCTTCATTACGCTTAGCCAAAATCCATGTAGTGTGGCGGGATACTCCTCTGGACAAGGCAACGTATAGCCGACTATGTGAGAAAACAGGCTCAGGGAGATAAATGCACGTTTCCTTCGGTACTTGTTCTCTTATGATCTCTACCATTGACACTCCGCATCGGCAATGACAAAGGAAAGAAAGGTGCCGCAACACACTAAGTCCAGTGCCCAGAGCGTCTGAGAGCGACGTAGAAATCAGAATGGGGCGGGAAATCACGACGGCGACGACCATGGGGAAATCAAGATGGGAGATTGCACGCCCTTTGCCTGGATGCAATAGACAATAATAAAACACATGGCAATGATGATTACGTTATCTGGGCAATAATCTACGTATTATGTGCCCGGGGCCCTGGCTTGATGTTACCTGTACGTAGGTGTCATGGCTTGTTGTCCTGCCCCGGGGCCGGTGCTGCAGAAACGCGGATGGAGTTTGAGGTACCTGTTACCACTGAAGTTTCGCCGCTATGTGGTACTCTGCTTTCCATTGATCGATGGTGCAGGGATCCTCGTCCGCAGCGCCCCCTTCGTCCTCGTGTTGTCCTCCACCGTTATCCATGTGTCATGTTCGTTTGGCTTATCAGCAGCCAGCTAACAGTATTTTTTTCTCTGCACAAACCAGCACCAGCCACCAGTCACCAGCCAGCCGAACAACACTTTCCACAACGCTCTTGGACAATGAACCTACACATGAAACAAATAATAAATACTCATGGAACACAATATTATACACATAGAACAAACAATTATATATATTAACAAGTACTGTAAAAACTCATGGAACTAAAAAAATATGCTCGTAGAACAAATCATAAACACGTTGTAGAAAAAAAATATTGAATGATCCAAATATGCCATTAAATAATGCTTTATAAATATTATAGAGAAAAAATAGATCTACAGCATCAAAAGAACCAAAATTTCTTATATATACCATCAAAAGATTGAATTGCAGATTTTTTTACCATTAAAAGATCACCGACCACGTTGTAGCTATCTACCGCTCTATTGCCCTCCTGTCAGTTTTCACGACGGTGGCTCATACGGCAGTCTTCCTTCTCTCGCTTTCTTTGCCTCTGCTCGCTTAGGCAACACACCCGCTGGCAAAATTAATCACCATCGGTCAACATTTTGCACCAAGCAAATGATCACCCATGGCCTCCTCTTCTCTCAATTTTGCCAAATATTAAGTTATTTGTTCGTTTTATAGATTAAAATAGGTTCAATGATGTGGACTCGTTTACTCACGATGGTCCTTCCTCGTGTACTGACATTCATTTCTCGTTCCAAGATAGCATGGAGTCCGAAATGGGCCTGGATTCCATTTTATTTTCCTATAAGTTACTGTGTAGACGGAGATGTGCTTGGATGGGCAGAAAAATAGTCACAGCCCGAATTGTTGGTCTTGGTAGGCTGAACATAACAAGCTAGCCAAGCCCACGTTCAACGCCTTGGTCCACTTGCAAATGACATTGGGCTGACATACATGTAACCTGGGCTCCGAACCTCGGCGCTGGTGCACAAAGAAATAGTCCAAACCCGAAAACCCTACATAGCTTCCGCAAGTGTTTTAATGACATGGCTTCTAATTCTCAAAAAAAAAACATGGCTTCTACTATTATAGATTCATGTAATGGTGAAGATTGTAGATTTATTTGGGTGTGTAGCGGATTTAGAACGTGTGTGCGGAGAGTTACATGTGTCAATAGGCGAGCAGGTGGTGAACGACAATCTCATTTGAGTTTCAAACTTTAAATATAATTTTCTCCAAAACCGATAATATTTTTTCAAATCTATTTGAACCACCATATTGTGTTGTAATTAATTCAACAAAATAAATCTAATATAAGTATATTTCTATCTTATATATGTACATTTTAGGATCAATATTTTCAATGTGCTATTTCAATAATTTGAATAATTATCTCAACATCTCGAATATATTGTTTCAACATTCACATAAAATGTTGATCTAGCTCATTGGGATGAATTAAGTTTGAGAAACTATTGAACCTAGTATTTAAAAGTGTTAATTTTATGTGAAAATGCTAAATTAGTATAATTAGAATGTTGAATTATTATTTTTAAATATTGACTACAATATTGTACATCTTATTAGTATATATTTAGCTAGTAGTTAGAAATTATTAGAAGACTAAAGAAAGGAAAAATATCTATGTATTGTCTCTACCTTCTCATGTACTAGGAACAAATAAAACTCTATGTGTTATAAACTTAGGGTTGGTTTGGCACAGCTCCAACTCCAAACTCCAATTCTGATTTTGCACTTTTTATGTTAAATTCATATATTTAAATATTAATATTTAGTATAAGTTATAAATAAAATTATTCATCTCACTAGTAGAGAAACTGGCTTTAGTCCCGGTCCCCAACCCCTTTTAATCCCGGGCGTGGGGACCGGGACTACGGCCTCGGCCCTTTAGTCACGGGACTAAAGGGTCCCCGATTTTTTTTTAAAAAAAAAGCTTTGAACCTAGGTGAGGCCACCGCACGCGCACGCCGTTGTAAGTCGCGCGTAGCCTCTTTTACCAACTCACCCACAAAGAACTTGTGATACACAAGGGGTGCCTTCCTTTTAAACTATCTCGTGGAGCACCTATAGTCCTGAGTGGGAGCACGCCCCCGGGACTAAAGGCCACCACCTAGGCTTTAGTCCTGGCCGGAAACAACAACCGGAACTAAAAAGATAGTGCCGGTTGGTGTTTCCAACCGGGACTAAATGTCCTCTTTGGATCTAGAAAATTGCGAACCGGAACTAAAGACATGTTGTCTCGGATCAAAATATAACGGGGACTAAAGAGGTGGATGGAAAGTCATTTCTTTACTAGTGTCTAAATACTTTTTATATAATTTCAGCTCCAACTCTAAATTTTTTTGGAGCTACGGCAAACAGCTCCGGAAGTCCGATAGAACAACAAGCCAAGCCTAGGACGAAAAGAAACACCCATAAGATCGATCCAGTTCGTAGGCCTTGTTTGGTAGAGCTCCCAGAGCTGATTCTCTGGTGAATCTAGGAGGAGCTCTGCCATCAGTTGTCCAGAGAGAAGTGATTCTTTGCTGATTCTGTGAAGTGATTCTCTAAAATGAACTAAGGGGCTGGGAGCTGAAAAAAGTAGCTTCTCCTGATTATGTGATGTGATTCTCCGTCCTGATCTTGAGAGTTTACGATAGAGAATCAAAGAGAATCACTTTCAACCATGGAATCACTTCTCTCAGAGAATCAGTTCACATAGAGAATCAGAATCAGATGGAGCTCTAGACCGTAGACGATTGCCTACGCATGAGCGCCTCAGATGACAAAAAATTGTTGTCACTCGAGTGACAGCTAGGTGCGCCCGCCCGCCCCTTAAATTACATGTATTAAATAAATAATAATTAAAAAATTAAATATAAACTAATTGTATAAGTCATGGCCAGATATGAACCTAACAAACCAATTAATATATAATTATTAAATATTTACTGTAGCATTATATTATTTAATTATAAATTACTTATGTTTGACAGATTTATCATGTAAACTAGGTGGTACACCGCGCGTTGCTGCGGGAATTTATACAAAATTTGAAGATGCAATTTGAAAGTAGAAACACTAAAATGATTGTATTGCAATTTTTTAAACAACAATGTAGAGGAAAACACATTCATTTTAGTGAGAGA
This sequence comes from Echinochloa phyllopogon, assembly GCA_033239725.1. Lineage (NCBI taxonomy): Eukaryota > Viridiplantae > Streptophyta > Magnoliopsida > Poales > Poaceae > Echinochloa > Echinochloa phyllopogon. The sequence goes on from BTCW01000016.1 coordinate 21,987,065, forward strand.
GAACTACTTAGAAATTTGTAGCATGATACTCGCAAAGACTAACACAATGCATTGCCGCAGAAAATCAGTAGAAGACATAAATTCATAATTCTAGTGGACGGTGATGTGGCCAGCTTGTATGTTGAGAGAAGATGCAGTGGAGGGTGACGTGGACATCTGTCATGTGGAGAGAAATATGGGTGAGACTTTTAGTGAGGACCAATTATATAGTTGTTATAGATTAGTCATAGTTTACATAATATAATTAATACTTTAGGACGGAAGGTATCCGAACACCCCCTAAACTCGCGGAGCGCGAGGCCCCACGCGTGCCGCCGCTGTAGCGCCTCCCTCCTGTGCCGCCGCCTCGCCCTGCAGCCTCTGCGCCGTACCGCCGCCGCCATTGGAACTCGACGGAACCTCCCGGCGCCGCGGGTCCCCGACGAATCCGTCGCCTCGAGAAGCCTCGTCGTCGCCGCCGCCACGTGAAGACCGACGAGCGCCCCATCTGCTCCAAAATCCGGCCGCCATACTCCACCCCAGCCACCGGTGAGCACCACTTCTGAGGCCGCCCTGACCTCCTCTCCCTGTTCCTCACCTCCCCTGAGTCCCCCCTCTAGCCGAGACGCCGGCGATTTGGCCGCCGAGTGCCGCCCGTCGGCCATGGGGAAGATGCTCCAAGGGTTTTGCAGAAATCCCCTCAAGGAAACACGAAACCATTAGTTTTATTGTTGTGTCTGCTCCACCCAGCATGCTGACTATCCAGCACATCCTTTCATCTTGTGTCTTCTCCCGGCAAGCATGGCACCAACTGCTGCTCCGCATCGGGCTACACGGCTTCGGGCTACACGGCTTCACCCCTCAAGCAAACTCGGCTGGTTTCTTTGAGTGGTGGCAGCAAGTTTCTGATTTGGTTGGAGGTGCTTCTAGGCGAGGTTTCAACACTTTGGTAGTGTCAGGGGCCTGGAACATTTGGAAAGCTAGGAACAATATAGTGTTCAATGGGGCCTCACCTCGGATTGTTCGTGTCCTGCTTCAAGAAGAGGCTGATCTCTGGGTTCTTGCAGGGGCTAAAGGGCTAGGGGCTCTGGCCGCGGTCAGACCTCCCGGTTAGTAAAGGGTCTTGTGTGTTCTTGGGTCACCTCTCTAGTTTAACGGGCGCGAATGTATTCTAGAAAACTGGGTGTTGGTGGTGTGAGTTGTATGTCTATTTGGGCCTTTTTCCTACGTTAATGCAATGATATGCAGCTCTCCTGCGTATTCGAGAAAAATGCTCCGCCGCCGTCGCGCCCCGCTCGTCCTCGCCGCCGCCGCGGCGGGTGTCACGCTGGCGGCCGCCTCCCCTACCGGCGACAACGCCCGAAGCGTTGCCTCCGTGCTCCAGCACGGCGTCGCCCGCTCCTCCTTTGCCGTCTACACGGTTCGCCCTCAGAGCTAGATACTGCTCCTCCCTGTTGCTGTTTCTCTTGCGTTCCGAAGGCAGCTCTCGCTCAACGGCAGTTCGTTGTTGCAGATTGGATTCGTGGTGGCGGATTACAAGTACTCCCTGAGGGGGATGGATTCAGGGTCGGCGGATTACCGGGCTAAGCTCTCTGAGGTATGGATCTGCCTTGGATGTGATCGGTGTGTGTATGCTTGTTGAGTGCAGTAATTTTGTTTTACCATCATGTTATGTTTGTTGTATGATTAATTATTTTGAATGTGGTAGCTAAGTAGGGCTAGAGACATTAACTTCATGGGTCTGGTTGCTGCAGTTGTTAGTACCAGTGCATAATTATTGGAAACAGAAACATAACTTATTTCCGTAAAGTTCACATTTCTATAACATTGTAACATTAGAGGTATCAACCAGTTCTGGCCTCCTCAGCTATTTGGATCACAAACTAAAAACTTTACTTAAGTAGCCTCTTGGACCCAATTTTAGTTATTTTTATGCTCTGCATACACAATTAGTGTAGCATTTTAAAACAAGACAGTTAATATTACTACCCCCTTGCCTCATTGTTCCCCAGAAACCAAGTTGTGCAATGTGGATGCTCTGATGCACTTGAATAGACTGCATTTGTGCAGATTCACTATTTGATTTAGAATGCCATAGTGGTCTTCTCTTTTACAACAGTTGTACCCTTTGATTTATATATAGTGTTTCTCAAGCAATTAGTTGTCTCCAGAGTTAACAGACGATTGTTGATCACATGAAGCCTTAAAATGGTACGTTTTTCTTTGCTTGAGTGTAGGTTCATCTGCGTTCAGCTAAAAAGCTACTTAAATTATGTGAAGTTAATGGAGGGTTTTATGTAAAAGCTGGTCAGTATGTTTCGTCCCTAAGACAAGTACCAAAGGAGTACTCATCAAGTCTGTCCTGCTTGCAAGATCAGGTTCGCTATTAGCTGCTACCTGAATGATGGGGTATACACTCAATGACTTTGCTTTCTTATTTCCTATGTTTTTTCTCCAACAACTCAGGCAACTCCATCCAAGTTTCAAGATATAAAAACAGTCATAGAGAAGAATTTTGGCAAGGAATTGCATGACATGTAAGTATTGAATTCCGTGATTACTTTTTCAGGTTAGGTGCCTGTGGTCAGAACTGAATTTTTATAGGTTGGCTGTTGTGTCTAACTACACTGTGGGTTCTGTATTTCACTTTGTTCCTTTCATTCACCCTGCATTGGGTGCTCTTGCCAGCTTGTTGCCTGTGTACTATACTACCGTCACAATTCACAGTATATATTTAATAAGGGGAGTATTTGGCTATATTTATACATTTGTTTGGAATTTTGTAGTAGTAAAATAAACCTTTGCCATATCCATTCCATTAACATCATTTGAAGACTTGAAACTGTGAATCTACAAAGCATTGCATTTGAATTCATACATCTATGTGATTTTCTGGGGTTTTGGTGTTTAATAGTTCCTGGTACATAGTAGCTTATGGTGTGGAAGCATCTTAAGTTTTAATGTGTGAGTATCAGATTCCTGGAATTTGACGAACATCCGATTGCTGCTGCATCAATTGCTCAGGTTCATCGAGGTCGCTTGCATAACAATCAAGATGTGGCTGTCAAGGTGAGATTTTTGTTACAGTTACTCATTTTCTGTTCCATTTTTGATTTTTGCAAAGATGTATTGTTTTTTCAAGGAATGTATCATCATTTCTGGTCGCTAACAGTCCTAAAAGAGGTGACAACATAAATTTCACAAAAATGTTACATGGCATGTCCACCATCCAGTTCTCTTGTTTATGTCATGACCAACATTGTGAATACTCTTGTTTTAGAAGGATGGGCACTTGTGGAATTGCTTTTCACTTCTAGAATACCCTTAGAACTACTGGTTCCATTCTTTAGTTATGGACCGATTTTATGGCGGGCATTGTGCAAGTTTGGAGGGGAGTCACGACATTTCAGAAAGACCAGAAGTAATTAGAAATCGGTTTCACTTTGAATGGATGTTGATCATTACTCAGGCATAATTTAGACAGAGCATTACTCTAAAAGATTAAATGGAGTAAAACTTGTTTCAAACTGAAGCAGCTAAGCTCCAGAATAAAATACTTCAACAGAATTGCTTGGAGTCAAAAATTCATCAAACTTTACATTTTGATTATAAATAATGATGGCTAATTTGGCCCATTTGGCTCAATTCTCTCTTGTATGTATGTTTAACCTAAAATTGGATGAAGTGTAAAATTGTTAGTAACAAGATATAACTGCATATATTTTTCTTTCCATTTTCTTTGTTTTAGAGTTGCAGTGAGCACAACAGCATAACTAGTTTGTTCATAGTATAGGAAAAGCCTCCAGAAAATATTCCTCTTTCTAACCCATGCATACATTCACTCTCACTCTACCATATACACATGTAATTTGCTTGAACTAGTGTTATATCTATTAACATAGTAGTGTGAGCTTTCATACAAACTTTTTTGATATCTAGGTTCAGTATCCTGGATTGGAGCAGCGAATGAAGATAGACATCATGACAATGTCTTTCTTGTCAAAATCAGTCACTTGGGTATGTTAAATACGGCAACATTGAATTTTCCTTCTATCGTGCAACGATAGTATTTTATCAGTTGGTGCATCTAATCAATCTTGTATGCTAAAATCATTTTATGCTACCGATTCAATTTGACTGCAACATACTTTAAATAGAGAAGTAATTTTACCATTTTATCAACTGGTAGTTCAGGTACTCCCTTTCATACATTTAAGAGTTTGCTAAAGGGAAACCCTAGTCTAAGCACTGCCTCCCTTTGGCAACATTAATGAAAGAAATTGATGCAATCCTAAGCAAGACCTTTATTATACTGAATGAATAGACGCTGGCATTATTTAATGTTGTGGGTGGGTGCATTAGCCTTTCAGATAGCAGTTGCCACTATTGGGTAGCTCCAAAGAGATTATGATTCAGTGACCATCCTTGGTCCCGTCATCTTGTCCACTGTGACCATTGTTTTTATTTTGACTTTCTGAAAACATATTTCCGTAGTTCTTATATTTAATTGAACTTTGTTGGCACTTTGACATGCACCGCAACATTCTTGACCAATACTGTCTTTTGAGTTGTATAGTTGTGACGATTGGACAGTCTGGTATCGGTGACAGTTGGTCTCATCCATGGTACTCCATTGTGGTGATATTTTTATCTTTTTTTTAGACTCACATGTTTCAATGATGGCAAACTGAATGATATTGTTTTAAAGTCTGACATGGACAGTGCATTATAAGCAAATAATTGATTGGCAATGTGTAGTTGTTAGTACTTATTGAAAGCATTGACCATATATCTTATGAATGGTTGTGGCCATTAGTCGACCACTTTGAGCTGCCAGGACCTGCTGAGTAATGGTGGTACCCACTGTTCCATCATTGTGTCCTCTACTGTTGTCAGATTTACTGTTATAACTTGAAGAAATGCTTTCATGAATTTAATGATGAATTGACTTCTGTTCTCATATACTTTATTACTTGGCACAATCAAAATGATGTTTTTTATCTGCAGATATTTCCTGATTATAAATTTGAAAGAATACTAGTTGAATTCGAGAAATCCATGTCAATGGAGCTTGGTAAGTGCATCCATGTTCCTTTGTTGTAAACTGTATGCAACTCTTATTTAAAAAATGTTTTCTGAGCGATCTCCTATTTGGTATATCTGTTTGAATTATTTTCTTTTTTTATACTCTGGAGATACTACCAAAGGCCATTTCTTTATTTATTTTCCTTGAATTACAGTTTTGCATATTTCAGCGCTCATTTCTTTTGTCAAGTTTTGTCTTATAATCCTAAAGAAAAATAGTCTTGTGTACATATAAATAACCCGGCATTTCAATAGCTGCAAAAAGGAAAGATACTTAAATTTTAGGTTCTTTTACTTTGCTGCAAAATTTGCACAAAGTCAAACTGCGCCCCTATTTTTCATGCAGTTATTCGGTCAATTACTCTGTCTGATGTTTGAAGATTCACATAGTACTGTTGAAATAACTGTGCCTTGTTCGTTTGCAGATTTTACCCTAGAGGCCAAGAATTCTGAGAGAACAGCCAACTGCTTCAGGAAAAATACTGTTGTCAAAGTGCCTTATGTGTTCTGGGTATGAGCCTTATGAAACCTGTCAATTCAGCATTGGTGTGTTTTTTCAAGTATAAACAGATTGTGCTTTAATCAACTAATTTGACAGTCAAACCATTAATTCATTCACTATTTTTTGTGCGCTATAGATTGTGTAAGACATACTCTTACCCCGCCACATCCACATTCCAAGTAACACTCACACATCATTTAGTGACTGTTCAATGGTGTTACTTGTACTTCTATAAACTTGAAGTAAATTTGGCTATGATGTGAACTACCTTGCTTTATGTATCGTAATTTGTGACAATAGTTAATCCTTTTGCAGCAACTGACAACCAGAGAGGTTTTGACGATGGAATTTTGTTATGGACACAAGGTATGATTAATCCACAGGGCCTTGTTTATACAAAGCCTGTGCATCTTTATCTATCAGTGGGTTTGTAGTGGAATTTCAATGATTTCATTATGGAACCTCTTGGTTGTTTAACCAGCTAAACTCTTTGCAAAAAATGTGAAAACCACACATACTTCTTTACTTAACTCTAAACATAATGGAATGAAATTGGTCAATTACATACTAATAAGCATATGTACAGTTGACCCTTTTGTTCTTCCATTGTAACAGGTTAATGACTTGGACTTCCTCAGGAGAGCAAATATTAATCCTACAAAGGTTTGTAGCTGAATTGTGACAATACATTTTCAATCATAAACGACTCGGTCGAAGGCTTTGTGTGTACACACATTGCAACTGGATTCAAGAACTTGCTAGATTGAGGCTTTCTAAAAGCTGCTCAGCTTCATTAAGTTTTTCTAACTCCTACACTCTCCCACTAAGCTGTCTCATGCCAGTGGTGTAGACTAGAAGTGATCTGCAATTGTTCCTTCTTTTGAAAATTGTGTTAACCAAATATCTTCTCTAGTACCATATCAACTTGTAAAGTTTCATACACTCATGCACCAACTAACCCAAAAACTTAAGTTGTTGAGCAAAGGTGTAGTGGTGTGCAAATATAAGAAATCAAATATAATTTATTAGGATATCTAGTTGCTCTGTACCATCATTCTCATGTACTTCAGCCACTGTTTATGCAGCATTGATATGGGTACCATACAGTCCTTGCGATTGTAACTTGTAGTGCTTGTTGCTTAAGCACATTCACTGTGCGTTTAGAACCACATGTTTTTTTCATCATTTAATTATTATGATATAAAAAAGGGCGTTTACTTCCGTATTCATGTACATAAGCACACATAACACTTGTTAATCAAATGCATGCCAATCAGGGTTTTGTTTCCTGAAAGCATTATACAATTTGGAGTTCTGAAACATTCACAATAATGGTTTCTTATATTTGGTTGTATATTCCTCTACCTTCATGTTAAAACTATTTTTTCCCTTTAAACTTAGTACAGGATTTGTTCACCTACCTCTATTTCAGGTTTCCTTTTCTTATGCATGTTTTATTTACCTTCCAGGTAGCTAAGGCTTTGATTGAACTGTTTGGTGAAATGGTATTTGTACATGGTTTTGTCCATGGTGATCCGCATCCTGGAAATATATTAGTTTCTCCTCAAGGCCATGGAAAATTTTCACTAGGTACTCATTTCGCTCTTAAACATGGTATTTTTCTACTTCTCTATAATCACATTGCAAGCATGAGTAATATTGTACATTCCAGCACTTCAGGAAGGAGCACGTGAAACCTTCAAGTTTTGGCTTGCCCAGTAGTTTGTCAGGCTAGTGCTACTAATTGTGAGTGGTCATGTGGAACTGTTTGCAAAAAAAAATTTCTCACCTGACAAGTACCACCGAAAGTTGCCCTTAGTATGTGGGAAAATTTCACCTTCAAGGCTCCAGTTGGATTTCTCATCCATGTTGTGTCTCCTGCCAGTCTCCTGCCAGTAAATAGCCATGTTTAAGAGATAGGTGATAAATATATTTTGATGATTTGGCTATTTACTGGCAGGAGACACAACATGGATGAGAAATCCAACTGGATAAACATGAACATGGCTATTTATGGAGGCAGATAGGGACTCTTCTAGGATAAACATGGCTATTTCTCATCCATGTTGTGTCCTGCCAGTCTGCTGCCAGTTGGATTTATCGACCAGTTGCCCTTATATTTATCCTAGAAGAGATAGGGACTCTTCTAGGATCCTTGTTGACCACAGATGGCAGCCTGTGCAATGAGACCTTGCTGTTTATGGAGCAGGGCACCTATTTATCGGAACCTTTGATTCTTTATAAGATGGGGCTGGAAGGTGCTTTTGAGCACTTAAACATTGTATGGGATGTCAGTGGACGTGGACCACTTCAATCTTGTAGAATTTTTACAGCTAAAAATGTTGTATGGCTTTTGCAGTTCTGTTGGATCATGGAATTTATAGAGAATTGGACCAAAAATTCAGATCAGAGTATTGTCAGCTGTGGAAAAAAAAAATTCTGGAGTTAGGTGAACAGTTCGGTGTTGGCAAATATGCTAAGTACTTTCCTGTAATATTCACAGGCAGAACTCTAGAAAGGTTAGATTTAATTCTCTCAAGTCTCAAATATACCATGATGCAATATTTATCGTTGAGCAATAAATATTAGAAAATTGTAATATCAGCATTCATAGAGCATCTTTCTTCGGTTAGCAAAAAAATTATGTGGATTCATGGGACGCACTTACAACTTTTCCTAAATGAATCCAATGTGCACATTATTTTTTATCATTTGCTTAACCAGTGTTTATACTGAGTGAGTTGAATCTAATACTAACAGGAACTAAAAATAGCACTGCATGAAGGAAAATTTTATATTGCGTTTATATATCTTACAATGAATTCATTGTACATGAATGAGGCTTACATTGTTTGTTTTACTTTAACCATTCAACTAGAAATTACTTAGGTAGGAGACCTCCTAAGTCACTATTTTGAACCATAAAATTTGCATAATATTGATGTATAAATTAATGTTTATGGGACAATAATACTTTGGTGTATCCTGATAGGATCAGTCACTGGCCCTTTGAATCACGTCATATGACTGTCTTGTGTAGAATTCAATCAGTATGCCTTATGTGCTTGGAGTTGATGCCATAATCATTCCCGATTAAAGTTGATGCCGTAATCATTCCTGATTAAACTATGTCAATCTATAGAACTGTCAGTAAAACTCATTGTCATAATGGCTGCGTTTCTTTGGGGAGTGAATTTTTACCCACGTTTGCCCACTAATTAAGGGTATGAAATAAAGTCAGTTTACAAAACTACGTACAAAACCCCGGGTTAATTCGCGAGGCCTATCTAATGAGGCCTCTGACCGTATTATTAGAGGATGGTTACTGCAGTATTACTGTAGTAAATCATGGGTTAATTAGGCTCATTAGATTCATCGCGTAAAGTTACACTCATCCTTAAAAAGGTTTTGCAAATAGACTTTATTTAATACTTCATGCATGCAAGATTTCCCGGGGGAAAAAAAATTGTTGACACAAAGAAACATGGCCAATGATCAGCAAATCAGCTCTTGGAACACAAATGCCTAGCGAAGAGCAGAGGCGTTTGATGGAGGACTTGAGCTCTCTTGGAATAGATGATATATCCTCATTTATGGAAGCCTTGCCACGGGACTTTTATGTCATACTGCGAACTGAGTAAGGAATTTATTTTTTGTCAAAGCACATTAGCATATTTTTGTTGTAACCTTCATTCTTGTAGCTTACCAAATGTTTTATCTCAATTTCAGCGGACTATTGAGGTCCATTTTGGGGAATCTAGGTGCGCCACGCCATGTTCGACTTCTTACTTATGCCAAATGTGCTATACATGGCCTCGAGAAACAGCCTAAACAGGAGTCTGGTCTGTCGAAGTCAATTAAACTAAAATTGACTCCTCTTATCATCATCCTGTGTTAGCTAAGCCTAATTTCTTGCATTCAGGTACAATCAACCGGATGCTCTTGCACATCAAAACAAATATCAGCTATCTCCATCTGAGGGTACTTATTGGTAAGGACATCATCACTGTCCTGATGTTTCTACTTTGTATAGCACTTTCTAATCCTGTTTGCTACCTAAACTTCCTCAGAAATAGCGGGATTGCTCGCAAAAGCAAGTGATGCCAAGAGCAAGGTCATGAACAAACTTAGACGGATGTTCCAGGAGATCAGTCGAGGTGTCCATCTCCTTACGTAATTCTGCTACATACATCAATGATGGCAGACTAAGTACTCACGAGTCAAATCAGAATTGCGATGGCTAGATTGGATCTTGAATTCATGTATCTAATGCGTATCACGGTCTGTTCTAACTTGTAAAGTGGATGCAGTGTTGTGCCAATACGGTTGGAACTGCTGCTTATCATTTAGGTGCGAGGCAGCAAGTAATCCTGCCGTAATCGTAAGAACCAACACGCCACAGCAGCAGTTCTACGTTATGCTTGTTCAGTTTTGGAGCAATCTCAGCAATGGAATTTGAGTGTACAGTGTAGGTCCCTAATGAATGTATCTGAAAACCGCACAAACGAGCTATAATAGTTATCAGTACCGTTTGATTCTGGATTGTTTCTCTTGGATGATCTTACAAAATTCGGTTTGATCATGTATCATTGACTTGAATGACCCTACAAAATTTTGGCCTGCCTAAGCTGTGAGAAAAGCGCAATACTAATTACTGTACATTGCATAAAACCCTGAACTAAAATTAACAATGGTGTTAACTGTAGCTTAAGCTGCTCTAGATTTCCAGGCCTTGGCCATCTTCTTTCCCAGGTACTGAGCAGCAACCGCACCACCAGAAGCGAGCAGCCCAGATACTGCTTGACGCACGCTTGAAACCATTACCCGACGCCTCAGGGCCCTTCGCACACAGTTTGCTGCCATTTCCTTTGAAGAGACTACAGTGTGCGTTGGCATTTCTACAGCGAATACTTCTAGTGAGAATGTGTTAGACTCAACAAGACTACAAGACTGATAAGAGTACGAGGATACCTACCTTTACCATTCAATGCAGATCTTCCTTGCATTTGCCTTTGGATTGTCCATGGAAGAACAGAAAACAGTTCATTTGTCGTAGATGGGCTACAATCCTGTAGATGCATGGCTCAGACATTCAGAGCAAGCAGACAAGTACTTTCACGAAGAGATATCAGTTAGCAGTGGCTACTAGCGTGAGAATTCACATCAATTTTCCGAAATGGTAACAAGTCTTAGCACCAGGTAAGAAAAGGAAGACATTCAGACAAGCTACACAACATGAGTGCAGGGCATGCTATGACCTTCACCTTGTCAAAGCCAATAGGATAACTTACACAAGTCAAATTGTTTGCTAGATGATGTTACATATATATAAACATTATCTAACACATTGGTGTGTGGTCCGGTCCACGCACTGTGCAAATAAGAGCCTAAGCCCTTCTATAATTTTACTTTTATCTCTGAAAAGACTGCGCCTGTGCAGAAGGAAACAAACCTGATGGAAAGTCTTCTGTTGTCCATGCAATGATGTCTTCAATAGCCCTTCAGCAATATACTCTTGCAAGAGGGGTCTGTACATCGTTTGAAATGACTGAAAACTACCCTCAACAATCTTCTTCACCTGATGTACAGTAGGGTTTAATTGAGCATCGAATAAAGACCCCTATTAGCATGCTGTCTTATCCTCGACTGGTAGACAAAAACAAGAAAGGACCACAAAATACAGTAATTTAGAGATGTTAAAATCCCAGTATGCAGATCCAGTAAAAGCAAATGAAACTAGATCTAAGCTCTCGAAAGAATAACTCTTGATTACCTTATCAGTCCCTCCCAAGACATTCTATAACCGCTAATCAGTGTATTTTGCTCGTCACATTGAATTAGCAATCCCAACGATATGCTATATCTCAATATATTCCGTTGTGGCAGAGTTGAGGTAAACATATCTCGTCAAATAGATCACATTTGAACAACAGAGTATTTTAGTTAAATACTGTGTACCATGCTACAATTCATCTGTTTGTGGTCTGATGTTGCAAAGGACATGCCATTTCCAAATTACAGAACTAAATATATGAGTTGCTTTTGAACATGCCAAAATTACAGGTTCAGGAACGCTTTTGTGAAGAATGGTGTAATATTAAATCGAATTGAAATGACTGACAGTATAACGCAAAAGTTAACATGCATTTCTTTTTTGAGTACCTTGTTTTTGTCTTCTGCAAACAGCATTCTCAAATCACCCATATATGATAGACTACAAATTTTAGCATATAGGTCATACTGTACAAAGAGGAGTCAAAATGGTGAAAATTAGAATCCACACAATAATAAAATTTCATGGTTCAAAACATCAAAGTTGGGACAACCTCATTGAACTCTTCTGGCAAAAGAAGTAATGAAGCTGAAGTTGCCATTTCAAGATTAATTGTATTAACCTTCCTTATATCCCAGTTATCAACAAGAACATGAACCTACAAAAATAAGAGAGCTGATTAACTCAGATGATATCAACATCACACTGCAAGATATCAATTTGCACATAGAAGGTAGTACAATTGTGCAACGAATAGTTCAAATACTACATAGTCAAATTGTAGACAATCTCGAACAGTGGAAACAAATAGGCCAGTAGTTAAAAATGAATATAGTCAGGATCAGGCCAAGGATGTATATCGCACAGCCACATAGCACAGGTGAAATCACAAAATGTACAACTGCAGATATTTAAAATTAGCATGATGTGATTGTAAATTCGCAGTAAAATAAGAAACCATTGCCCAGGCATACTAAACCAAAGAACAGGGTCGTGTCAAAAAAAAAACCAAAGAACAGGGCATTCCACCAGCATACTGGTTTCTGCAGTCGGCCACTGAGGTAGAACCTGTCCCAGGTCAAGACATCCATGGCCAGATCCTTCATTCGCACCACACCATATTTTATCCTCTGCACCGCAACCAAAAAAAAAAAATCTTCACCGAGAACTCAATTCTGCGCACAATCGGTGGACACAATGCGATGGAACACAAGGCAGAGCCACTCATGATACCTTATCTCTCCACTCCACGAACGGGTTGAAGTACACCCCGACACCGACATGATCTGCCAGCCCAGTGATCTAAAACTCCCCAATACCAAGACGCAATCGATCATTTACACAGTCAGCCAACAACCAACAAGGCTACCAACCAATGAACCAGGAAGGTTGTGATTGGGTTGGGAGGCAGCTTACAGCGCCGGCGCCGAGGCGCGCCATCCAGCGGGAGTAGTGCGCAGGATTCCTCTCCAGGTTCTGCACCCACCAACAATTCAATTAAAAAACAAGAAAATTTGATGGATTGACCGAACGAAAAGGGAGAGGTGAGGCGGGGAAGACGGTAAGGTTCCCAGTACCGCGGAGTGCCATGCGAGTGGGTCGGAGACGCCGAGGATGTAGTCGACCATGGAGGTCCCATCGGGGCGCGCGTGGAGGAGCGTGGAGCCGTACGCGCAGCAAAAGTCCACCGGCGGGAGGAGATCCCGGAGCGGGCCGGCCAGTTCCGCCGCCCTCTCCTCCTCCTCGTCCTCCGACGCTGCCTGCATTTGGGCGCGCAGGAGGGGTGTGGGGTGCGAGAAGAATATGAGACTGTGAGAGGGTGGGGAGACGGGGGCGCAGCGGTCGCCGGAGGGAGGCGGCCGACGGCGGCGGCGGGGGTTTAGGCAGGGGTGGGGATGAGTTTGCCGGCGGAAGCTGTGCTGAATCTGGGCCGTTAGATTCTGTGCCGTGCCATAGGCGGGTCAAAAATATTTTTATTTCATTCTATAAAGGGGTGTTTGGTTCAAGAACTAAAGTTGTAGTCCCGTCACATCGAATGAAAAAATACTAATTAGAAGTATAAAATATAGATTAATTATAAAATACATTACATAAGCGAGGATTAATTTACGGTACGAATCTATTAAGGCTAATTAGTCCATGCTTACACAATATAATGCTACAATAATACTTGGATAATTTTGTACTAATTATAGATTAATTAGTCTCGTTAGGTTCGTCTCGTGGAGTAGATATGACTTATACAATTAGTTTTATAATCAGTTTATGTTTAATGTTACTAATTATCACTTATTTGAGGGACTAAACTTTAGTCCCTAGGATCCAAACACAGCCTAAGTTACTGAAGTAGGAACTATTCCCTCCATTTTAAAATGTATGTCATTTAACTTTTTTTGACTTTAAATTTGACCGATCGTCTTATTTAATTTTTTTTACAAATCATCATATTTTTATGGTGGATTGTTTTATCAATAATAAATCTTTAAAAATACCTTAAATTTGACTATATTTTTATAAATTTTTTGAACAAGACGAACGGTCAAAACTTACTTAAAGCTAAAAAATTAAATAAGCTACATTTTAGAATGGAGGGAGCATGTAGAACTGGATGATACAGACGAATGAGAGGCGGAGAATTTAACGAAAAAAAGCCTAACAGCTAGGATTGCTGGGAGGATAATATTTCAAGGACCGATGAGTACATCGATTATCAAAAGTTTGACAAAAAAAAGCCAGACAAGTGAATCGCTAGCAAGAGTAGTGTTTCAATAACCAGTGGGTCTATCAACTGTCAAAAGTTTAGTATCTTTGTAGTATAAATATACTAGTAAATATGTTCGTGTGTTGCTACGAGAGCCATGGACACCACTGATTCCGCATCCGATGTAAAGCACAATAAAGGAGATATCCTCGGCAGACACTACGACCGGGAATGACGGTGGGTCGACGATGGGGATGCGAGTGATGTGAGATGACAAAGGGGTACGTGCGGTGGTGCGAGACAGCGAGAGGAGGTATTGTGGGTTGATTAATACCAGTGTGTTCTATTCTTTTTTTTTACCGCCAACAGTAGGGGAGGCCCCTACCTTGTTCCATTCTCATTCATTCTCATTCAACAAGCATTCTTCATATTATGAATTGAAGAGAGGACTCGAACCTCCAGGCATTTCAGCCAAGATTTTAAGTCTCCATGACTACCATTTCACCACCAAGGCATCATAAAAGTGTATCAAATTCCATGAATATGATATCTATCTAATGTGATATATGAAATATATGACAAAGGTAGAGTCTTGGAGTATTTTGGCCTGTGTAAGACATCAAATAGCTTCGATTTGCATTGTCGGTATGACACCTTATAGTATCAAAATAAATATCCAAATAAAAAAAGATGTACAATCCAATTTGTTGATTCCATAGAAGCCTAAAGAGGTACATATGATACCCAAATAAGGATAGGATAGATATGTGTTGACGAAAAAACTCAGGCCATGACAATCTGCGCAAACACATGATCGGCTTCGGAGATTTGCTTCACTCCGATGACGAGCCAATAATCTTGAGGTTCAGGACGTGCCAGTCAATTTAACCTGTAATTGACAAGGAAATAAAATCGTGTAAAATTCACAGAACGGCTATGATTCCGAACTGCCCTTCTGTGTATCAGATCAGCTAGAAGAGCCGATTCGAATCTTACATGCAGACCGATAAATTGGTGATAAAAACTAAAACTTAACAGAAACAACAGATTAAATCTATTAAGATCTAGCAGATATCGATAACCTTGAACGGAGCAGCAAAACATGGCAAAACAATCTAAATCGGCTATTTCGATCGGCTAAGCAACAACGTTTGATACAAGGGTGTAATAATTAGATTTCTAGATGAAAGTAAGACACTTAAACCTATAATCTAAAGATTACGATAACTAGGTGCAACGATAAGATATTAGATAAAAGTGAGGCACTTGAACCTACGATCTAACAATCGCGATAACTTGGTGAACAAACTAGAATAAAGTGAGCCACTTCAACCTAATTTGTTCGATAACTTTTAGTAGATCTAGACGAAACTATAGCGATATGCCCGATAGTTAAAGCCTAGAGAGCACCAGGTAAAAGCGGAACTTACAAGCAAGCTAGAGATCATGGAGATGCAGCCCAGCGAAGACTTGGAAGAACTTGTAGAACTACTGAAACTAGGGTAAAACTAGATTCAATGCGAATAGAGTAAATGTTTTGTTTCATTTGGTATGTACAGAAATCCCCTCGTAGTCCTAAGACCGCTATTTATAGCCTAAGATACAGACTCCATGTTGATTACGATGACTCTCAAACTTGACGAAAAATAAAGTAAACATTCCTAAAGTAACAACGAAATCTTAAAATACGCCGAACTCATCATAGCCCCCACGATCACACATGTCAACCATTCCTCCACTTTCAATCACCTCTGGCTACATCGACATGTTGAAATCAGCTGACCGCTTTGACCATCGGCTCTTAACTTATTTTGACTTGATCGGCTTCCAAACGAATCGGCCTTCACGTTCACCTTCAACCATCTACTATCAATGGCCATCCTTGCTTGATTCACATCTCTTGAACGCCGGTACAAAAATCGGTGTCAAACACATGCCCCCTAGTTTTAGAATAAAATGAAAATATATTGTTCCAAAACTTCTCCCAGTCATCATTACACTCCTGCCGCGTTCAGACTCAAGCAATACATGTTTCCCTGTGCCCGCGGCGATTGGTTTCTCAATCTCAGCCGGCATCTCCTCGAAAATCGGGCCTCAACCTCCACCACGACTTCGACTCGGCTACCCACGACCAATCGATGGTTTGCTTCTTTAATTTTATTTAAGCAGAGGGCCCCCAATCTCCTCTCATCCGACTGTTCCTTTTCACCTTCTTTCAATCCCTCTTCCCCTTTTCCACGGTAGCCATGGCGCACAAGCGCAACGCCGCCGACGGTCCATCTCGCCACCATCACCTCGTCTCCACCGAGGGTAAGGGATCTCCTCTTCGTCTTCACTCGTAACAGATTTCACTAATTTTCTCTTAATCAGGGATGATGTGGCAACAAGCGCTCATCGGATGGTGCCTCCTCCCAACCCTTTTTCCCCAAGCTCATCCTCCTCAGGGCCGACCGTCGACAAGGAGACACATGAGCTCATCACAGGGCTCATCAAGAAAGGGCGCGAGGCGCGCGACCTCTACTATGATGCGTCCCGCGAGGTGGGGCATCTCAAAACTTGCTTGGAGGTGACCAAGCCGCCCTCTCTGCCTCCGAGGAGGAGACCGCCGCCGTCCGCACTCAGCTGGTGGAAGCCAATGCCAGTGTCCGCACTCAGCCGATGCAATCTTCTAATCTCTCCTTCCATTAGCTCTGGAGGCAGAGCTGTAGGTCCTCTATGAAGCAGCCGATGACGCCGCCCTCAACATCAACGCCCGCGGCTCCATGCTTGTCGAGCGCCTCCAGGATGTGCCCACACGCCCCAGGGTGGTCGCCGGCCAACGACTCCCCCAAGGAGCAGCAATGGACTTCGCCACGGTGCAGACGCGCGTGGGCCTCGAGCTCCGCCAGATGCAACTTGCTCCTCCCGGTGGTGACGATGAGGACTTCGAGGAACTGACCGGCGACCTCGACGAGCCAGCAGCGGCTATTCAGGCGGCGGTCCCAGCCGAGAGCGTGGTGAACCAGGTGTTCCTGGGTTAACCTTTTCTCTTTCTTGACTGTGGTTTTGGGGTGTTACCTAAAAACCCATCTTTTGCAAGAAACAATGGTCAATGTATATAACTGTTGATCAATCTTTTTGCCCCCGCTTTTGTGAATTACTCGACGATCTTGATTTTTTGCTCTTTGGGAGACACATATCATATCGGCCATATCTGATTACAATCGTCTATCAGCGTATTTACTTCGTATGTTATCTATTTTCCTTTGGTGTTTTTATCCTCGAGGCGATATCTTATATCGGCTAAATCTGATGCCAAAAATCGGTTTTTAAGCATCCACCCAAATGCTCGTGTAGTACTTCTTTAGATACTTCCCATTTAGGGCTCCAGGAAATCCTTCCACTTCCAAGGTTTCCAAGATATGCATTATCAGGCACGCACTGATTTATACGAAATGGCCCTTCCCAAGTAGGCGACCATTTTCCATATTTCTGATCTCTGGATCCGATCGGCAAAACCAGTTTCCATACCAAATCCCCCTAGGAAAATTCTTTAACTTTTACTTTCTTATCATACCATCTAGCAACTCGAGTTTTGTTTTCTTGAATACCGATCAAAGCCTTTAATCGATGACTCATTAGATCCTCAAGACCCTCCTTCATCAAATCTGTGTAATCATCGACTATTAATTGATCCTGGATTGAAAGATGCCTTGATCTAGCTTTGATCTCGCAAGGTAACACAACATTATGCCCATATACAAGCTGATAAGCATAAACCTTTGTTGCTCCATGGTAGGCTATTCGATAAGCCCACAAAGCTTCATTCAGAACTGTATGCCACTTTCTTGGATTTTCTTCAAATTTCCTTTTGATCAGCTTGATAACTCCTTTATTTGAAGCTTCAGCTTGACCATTGGCCTGAGCATAATAAGGAGAAGAATTCAACAACTTGATGCCCATGCTAGTAGCAAATTCCTCAAACTCTCCTGAAGTAAACATCGTCCCTTGATCTGTAGTAATTGTTTGCAGTATGCCAAACCGATAAACAATGTGTTCCCCGACAAAATCGATCATATTTGCCGACGTCACAGTCTTCAAAGGAATTGCCTCAACCCTTAGTAAAATAATCCGTGGCCACCAAGATGAATTTATAATTCTTGCTCGACGGAGGGTAAATCTGGCCAATCAAATCAATACCCCAACCTCTGAAAGGCCTCAGCTTTATAATGGGATTCATTGCCGATGCAGGAGCTCTCTGAACATTACCAAATCTTTGACAGTCTTGACATCCTTTCTAATATTCAAAGCATACTTCCAATATGGTAGGCCAAATATAAGCATTCCTCCTGATCATCCAATTCATTTTGTAAGCCGATTGATGTGCTCCACAAACACCAGCATGAATTTCATCCATTATTACTTTGGCTTCTTCCTTACCGATGCATTTAAGCAAAACACCATCAATCATCCGATAATACAAATCTTCTTCAAGCAATACATACTTGGTGGCTTTGAATCTAAGTTGCCTAGAAACCTTTTGTGAGGGATCCTTTAAATAATCCATAATCTCCTTTATCCAATCATCAGCCGTTAACTCCAAAACTTCAGGAATTAGCCGATAACCAGAAGTGTTTTGTGCCAACTTGTTAGCTTTTCCATTCCATTCCCTTGGAATATGCTCAATGTAAACCATTCTGAATTCTTTCAAGAGCTGAAGACATTCCTCGAGATACAGCCTCAACACGTCATTCTTACACTCATATTCTCCGGCCTGCTGCTGATCACCAGCATTGAATCCCCAAAGATCTCCACTACATAAGCTTTGATTTCCCTCAGTAGTTTGATTCCTCTAAGAACAGCCTCGTACTCTGCTTGGTTGTTGGTGATAGTAATGGCTATCGGCAATGAAAACTCAAAATTTGCCCCTGGGTGATATCAATATTATGTCGATGCCACATCATTCCCCCCAATGTTGACCCATCAAAGAACAAGGTCCAAGGAGCAGGCTCGAAAGAATTAATCACTAGATCACAATGTTGGGTAACAAAATCAGCCATGACTTGACCTTTGATAGCTATGGCCGATTCGTAGCGTAAATCAGACTCCGACAGAGCCAAAATCCATTTCCCAATTCTTCCATTTAAGATTGGCAATGACAACATATATTTGATTACATCATCCTTACTAACAATGATGCACTCAGCTGATAACAGATAATGTTTAAGCTTAGTACAAGAAAAGTACAAGCATAAACAAAGCTTTTCCACTGGAGGATACCTGGTCTTTGCATCTAGGAGCCTTCTATTTACATAATAGATTGCCCTCTCCTTCCCCTCAAATTATTGAATGAGGGCTGATCCTATCGCCTGATCATCAGCCGATAAATACAATTTAAATGGCTTGTTTTTTTGGGGAGGCACCAAGACTGGTGGGGAAGCAATATATCTTTTCACGTCCTCCAAAGCTTTCTGCTGACTCTCCCCCCACACAAATTCCTGATCAGCCTTTAGTTTTAACAATGGACTGAATGACCGCATTCTACCAGAAAGGTTCGATATAAACCTCCTGATGAAATTAATCTTGCCGATCAGAGATTGCAACTCCTTCTCATCTTTGGGGGCAACCACTTTGTTGATCACAGAAATGCTCTTCTGCCCAATCTCAATTCCTCGTTCATGAACCATGAAGCCCAAGAACTATCCAGCCGACACACCAAAAGCGCACTTGTGTGGGTTCATTTTCAAACCGTGCCTTCTAGTACATTCCAGCAACTTATGAAGATCGGCTAAATGCTCCTTGTAGCCTCTGGACTTTACCACCACGTCGTCTACATAGATCTCCACAATCTTGCCAATAAGCTCATGGAAGATGTAGTTCATAGCCCTTTGATACGTGGCTCCAGCATTCTTCAACCCAAAAGTCATAACGATCCATTCAAACAAACCAATGTGTCCATGGAATCTGAATGTGGTTTTATGAATGTCTTCCTCGGCCATAAGAATTTTATTATAACCGGCATTACCATCCATGAAGTTGATCACCTTGTGTCCTGAAGCAGCATCTATCAATACATCAGCTATGGGAATTGGATACTTGTCCATGGGTGTTGCCCTGTTCAGATCCCTGAAGTCGATGCAAACACGAAGTTTCCCATTTTTCTTATAAACAAGAACTATATTCGAAATCCAATCTGCATATTTAGTTTGACGAATGAACTTTGCTTCGATTAAACGATTGATCTCGGCCTTGATATTTGGTAATACCTCCACTTTGCACCTCCTAGCACGTTGTTGAAACAGCTGATAGCCGGGTTTAATTGGTAGTCGATGCTCTACTATTGATCTATCTAACTCAGTCATCTCATAATACTCCCAAGCAAAGCAATCCTTAAATTCTTTCAGCAACTCAATTAACTCCTGCTTATACTCAGGGTCCAGCTTAGCACTGATGAATGTTGGTCTGGGTTTATCACCATCCCCAATGTCAACCTGCTCTAACTCATCAGCCGATGTGAATCCATCTCCAAGCTTGCCTTCCTCTTCATCCATCGGCTCTTGAGCAGTAGGTTCAGGTGTCTTCGTAGGTCTTTCCTTATTTTCATCGGTCGATGGTCCATTTTCTTATCATTCCATATCAGCCTTCGGTTCTTCAGTTGACTCTCCAATGTTGACCATGTTCACTGAGAAAGAGAGTTTGATATCCTCGTTTAGCCTAGGGGATCCTTCAAATCTTATTCTTCCTTGGTCCATGGCCAACTGAATGTGCTAGCGAAATACTCTACAATCATTTGTATTATGGGAAACGGAGCCATGCCACTTGCAGTATTCGTGATTCCCCAACTCTTTAGCCAATGGGATTACATGAACTGGAGATAGTTTTATTTGCCCCCTTGTAGCAATAGGTCAAAAATCTCATCAGCTCTTGTGACATCAAAACTATACTTACCCCCTTCCTTCTTGTCAAAAGGGCAAGTGACTGATTCTCATTCTTAATCCACTCGACCAACCTCGTTCCAATCCTTTCCTCGGGTTTCTCATCAGAAACCGTTGACTAGCTTTGAACGCTATCCCGGTCCTGATCTGATGGCTGCTGTGGCAGAACCACTAGCTGAGCTGTCCCAGTTATATGTTCTTGACCTTCCCTGCAGGGGTCGCTGTGAGAGATTTCCTGAATAAACCTTCATTTGAACTCTCGCCATAACCTCTCCCATTGATCTTATCCCATGCTTGTGTAGGCCGTGATTGATAGCTTCCTACTTGTGCATTGGCAGCCATTGTATGAGGGGGCGAAGCCTCTCGTTGCTCAACTTGCTTGGGAGTGTATGGCTGATAGTTCCCCAAATTTTGTTCCTGGTTTGACTGACACATGTAGTAACTCATCGGCCAAAAGGCCTGAAGAGCCTCCTGCATCTGATCATTCCCCATCCGCTGCGTCTGAAACGGCGGCTGCAAGCAAGGAATTGCAGATTGGAATGACTAAGGGCCACTGGACCACCTTCGAGTTTCCATTTGTTGTGGTTGGCTAGATAGGGATATTGGTGCCTGAAACCCTTCCTGGCTTTGACCCAAGGCTCGCGGAATCGCCGGCGAGTAGGTGGATCCTGGCGACGCGTAGTACGGCATCTGGTTCGCATCCATGATCCCTATTCATCATCGCGGAGCCGAAAAATATATCAGCTTACTTTATCCTGTCCCACCGGGCGTGCCAAAAATATGTTGACGCAAAAAATCAGGCGATGACAATCTGTGCGAACACACGATTGGCTTTTGAGATTTGCTTCACTCCGATGACGAGCCGATAATTTTGAGGTTCAGGGCGTGCCAGTCAATTTGACCTATAATTGAGAAGGGAATAAAATCGTGTAAATTCACAAATCAGCTATGATTCCGAACTGCCCTTCTGTGTATCATATCGGCTAGAACAGCCGATGATGGTTTAAAGTCAAAACCCAAGGCTCATATCGGCTATGCCTTAAGAGCCGATTCGAATCTTAGATGCAAACTAATAAATTGGTGATAAAAACTAAAACTTAACATAAATAACAGATTAAATCTATTAAGATCTAGTAGATATCTATAACCTTGAACGGAGCAGCAAAACAAGGCAAAGCAACCTATATCGGCTATTTCGATAGGCTAAGCAGCAACATTCGATACAAGGGTCTAATAATTAGATTTCTAGATGAAAGTAAGGCACTTAAACCTATAATCTAAAGATTACGATAACTTGGTGCGACAATCAGATCTTAGATAAAATTGAGGCACTTGAACCTACGATCTAACAATCGCGATAACTTGGTGAACAAACTAGAATAAAGTGAGCCAGTTCAACCTAATTTGTTCGATAACTTTTAGGAGATCTAGACGAAACTATAGCGATACGCCCGATAGTTAAAGCCTAGAGAGCACCAGGTAAAAGCGGAACATACAATCAAGCCAGAGATCACGGAGATGCAGCCCGGCGAAGACTTGGAAGAACTCATAGAACTACTGAAACTAGGGTAAAACTAGATGCAATGCGAATAGAGTAAATGTTTTGTTTGATTTGGTGTGTAGAGAAATCCCCTCGTAGCCCTAAGGCCGCTATTCATAGCCTAAGATACAGACTCCACGTTGATTACGACGACTCTCAAACTTGACGAAAAAGAAAGTAAACATTCCTAAAGTAACAACAAAATCTTAAAATATGCCGAACTCATCATAGCCCCATGATCACACATGTCAACCATTCCTCCACTTTCAATCGCCTCTGGCTACACCAGCATGTTGAAATCGGCTTACCGCTTTGACCATCGGCTCTTAACTTATTTTGACTCGATCGGCTTCCAAACGAATCGGCCTTCACGTTCACCTTCAACCATCTGCTATCAATGGCCATCCTTCCTTGATTCACGTCTCTTGAACACCGGTACAAAAATTGGTGTCAACAATATGTCAGAAGCACTTCTGATTACACATATTCCTAATTCTAAATAGTTTGTAAGGACATAGAGATTTCTATGTAAACAGAGTATCCTATTTCCATAGGCTCGAATGACCCCTTCTCATAAGAAGAATGTGCACAATATGGTCCGATATGGAATGAACTTATAATCTAATGATCGAGTCGATTCTATTTTGGACGGAACATATGTACTAATTCTTTTATTCAAGTTAGTAAGAGGGATCTGAACGAGAAAATAGACCTAGCAGCTAAAAGAGGTATCCTGAGCAATTGCAATAACGGGGTTCATTGATATTTCTTTTTAATATATGCTATCACATATATATAGTCTATACTCAACTCAACTCGATGGAATTGTTTGTATAGGCTAAGGAGATCATGTGCTTAGAGGCTTATTTATGTCTCTGTTAATGTTTAGATCTTACAATCCGGACCATCATCGTTTTTCCTTTGTCCGAGCCAAAGCATTTATACATGTATGCGACTGAGGTAACAATAGAAAACATGCATGAATGCATCCTCCAAATATAAAGTCTATTGTCTGGGTCTTATTTCGATTCCCTCGCAGATGAGGCCTTTTTTCCGGTGGAGCTGTACGCGTTCTATTAGGCTGATGTCGAGCATCCCAGTGTCCTCTTGGCGGTTGTAGAACTGCCCCAGCTCTACCTCCATTCATCCATCATCCCTCTCTCTCGGGTAGCTCACAGTGTCCTCAACTGCTCGTCGTCCTCCTTCATCTCCTCTTTCCGAGACGCTACTGCTTTGTGCCGCCTCTTGCGTCCTGTGTGGGTGCAAAGAGATTATGCGCTTTGCGGATACTATCTCACCGTCCCTGGTGATGAACCCCTCTTGCGTTGGGCAGTCAAGGCCGTATGACTCTTCGGCCAATCTAAACACCAGGTAGGCTGCGTATTTCCTGTTGGGTGAGAGCTCTGCGCTGCCAATGACGCCATATACATGAAGCCAGCAGACAGCTAGGAGCTCAGCTACTTCTTCAAACCTGATATAAGTAAGGGAGAGATTAATAGACAATTGAGCTCAGGTTAGATATTCTCAGTAAATCAAAACACCGCAATGACAGGCAGGTTTTTAGAAGATGGCGTATATTTATGTGCCTGCAAGTTGTTAGACGACTGGGAACAACTAATTAATGCAAACCTGGAATCGGGTAAATAAGTACTTCTCCAGTATAGAGGATTATTTCTCCATATAATTCCTAACGAGCTCGATGAAAGCATGTAGCACTTGGCGCCGCTTGTTTGTTCCAACCAAAAGCTCTGCGCATATAAAACTTGACTTACTTCGGTCTGATCACGATAATAAAGATATCTCTCGATCTCTCGTTCTCGTGCTTAAAAGAGCCAAAGCTTTTATTCTATCATAAGAATAGCAAAGCCAAAGTAATTTTCTTTCTATTATGACGAATATGGCACACACCTACCACGATACAAACCATGGATAAGGCTAATCCCAATCCAAATATTATGCCATGCTCTATCAAATTAAATGAGCTGCCACCTAGAATAAAAAATGACGTGACAAATGATTAAACGGAGGAAGAGAAGGAAACCAGGTCTTGCTAATGTGTATGGCTATTTTTTATGATGTGGAGACTATGGAAACTATGTCCAGTGTTTTGGGTCGGGACCGACCTCATGATAGTTTCGTGCATATTAAATGATGCGACACATCAGCAATCTTGATGATATGGCACGAGAGTTTCATACATTGTTTTCAAGACTATGAAACCTATTGAAATTGTCATTGGGGCTATGGAGTTTCATTTCATCCAACTACGTCCAATCACTTTCCTTGCTATTAAATGCCATGAGCAACCTATAAATCTGTGAAATGAAACTGTGATTGAGAGACTATGTTTCATTCATCAACTCCAACCTCTTTTGATGATATGGCATCTTTGAAAGTGTGAGATGAAATTCCCCACTGGGAATGGTCTTAGAAATCATAAGCCAATTTATTAGTTTTTGAATTCTTTCTGTAACAATGTGCCAAAAAGATATGTGTTTTTTCAAATATTGGTTTTGTGTCCACCATTTATATCCATAAAGATACCGTTTTAGTCCATCTATGTTTCAATTCCGTGACATGTAATCGAAATATCCTAGGCGGCACCTAACTAATTCCTATAATCACTACCAGAATGCTTCACATCCGCCCGCCTCCTCCGCCTCGGCCATTTTTGGACCCGGTGCTGATGGGGCTTCAGCACCGGGTCCAACGGCTAGGAGCGGGGGCGGCGCTGCTGGGTGTCAGGGCGGACACATTAGCACCGGGTCGTGGCGAGACCCGGTGCTAATTCTCCCCCTTTAGCACCGGTTGCAGCCAGCAACCGGTGCTAATGTGCCCGAGGCCATTTAGCACCGGTTGCTGGCTGCAACCGGTGCTAATTGGTGCACATTAGCACCGGGTCTTGCCACGACCCGGTGCTAATGTCTTTTGTACATAGCACCTTCTTCCTCGACGGTAAGGCATTCAATTCCTTAAATAGCCTAGCGGTAAGGCATTCGGTTTGTCTTTGAGAGGTCGTGGGTTCAATTCCTTAAGTTGACAAAAAATTTTTCGCCGATTTTAAAATGGCACAGGTGGTACTCGACGACATATTTTTTTCCTCCAAGGTGTCTCCATTTTTTATTATCATATCCGTGACGATTTGCTACAACGTCATATGACAGTCATGTAAAAAAGATAACCCAGCGCGAGGATAGTTTTCTATGATGATACAATAATTTGCTTTATGACGTTTTTATCAATTTCGTCATAAATTCGTAGTGGCTGAGGGCAGTCACCATAGATCCATGACGAAAGACAAATTTTCGTCATAGATGTATATTTTTCAATGACGATTTTTGAAAATGTCACGAGGAAAACGTCATAGATATTAACATTTCTACTAGTGCCTTTAGCACCGGTGCAGCCAGCAATCGGTTCGAAATGGCCGAGGCCATTTCGCACCGGTTGCTGGCTGCACCGGTGCTAAAGGGTGCACATTAGCACCGGGTCTTGCCACGACCCGGTGCTAATGTCTTTTGTATATAGCACCTTCTTCCTCCCCCGGCCGAGCCAGCTGAACACTTAGGCGCTGTGTTCATGCTGCTCGGCCGTGGGAGGGGAGGTGCTGCCCAAATTTTTTTCAAAATTTGTGAAGATTCTACTCATCTAAGGAGCACTACAAGTACACTCTTTCATTCTCTAATGTTTTATTTAGCTTGTAATCCTTCTATGATTTAGAAATAGAGGGATTTGTGAATCAAAGTAAAGCTAGCTAGAGAGAGCTTGTGTTCTTGGAGGAGAGAGAGGAGAGAGCTTGAGTTCATGGTGGAGAGAGTGTTCATGTTGTGTTTTAAATGGAGAGAGAAGGCAAGCTAGTTAGTATTTTGTTTTGTATGACTTGTGAATAGTTATAAGGCTTATGTATTTTATTTATTAGAGAGGTTTATTTATTAAAAGTTGGAATAGTTATTTATTAATTTAATGAAATATATATTATTAGTTATTTATTAAAAGGTAGAATAGTTATTTATTTATTTAACGGAAGGTATATTTATTTATTTAATAAATATAGTAATATAGTTTTAGAAATTTATTTATATAATGGAATATATATTATAATTTGTATTTATTTATATATTAAATTTTTTTATCTTTAAATTGTATTATATATTTGTTATTTGTTAATAATGTAGATGAATAGACAATGGATATACGGGGACCCCCACGCTCAGGCGTTCCGTGATGGCCTTAGGACGTTTCTCGATGCCGCCGAGGCTAACAGGACGCCGTCCGGTTTCATGTTCTGCCCATGCACCCATTGTAAAAATATACAATCGTACAAACAAAGAGGTTGTCTTCAGGTGCATTTGATGAGGCACGGTTTCATGAGGAATTATTCTGTTTGGACGAAGCACGGTGAAAGAGGAATTCTAATGGATGAAGATGAAGAAGACGAGGCCGATGACGACATTCCGTTATTGGCTCAATACTACGGTTCCTTTGCATATGCTGCAATGGGTGATGCCGATGAGGAAGATGTTGCTCGGGAAGGCGATGCTCAGGAAGATGTTGCTCAGGAAAATGAACCTACTGATGGACTCGGGCAAATGTTGCGTGATGCCGAGAAAGACTGCGGCAATGATAAGGAACTGAAAAAGATACAGCGCATGTTGCAGGACCACAAGACTGACCTGTACCCAGATTGCAAAGAGGGGCTAAAGAAGTTGGGTAGCACACTTGAACTTCTGCAGTGGAAGGCAGCAAATGGTGTTACTGATAAGGGTTTCGAGGAGCTACTGAAACTCGTAAAGAAGATTCTTCCAGAGGGTAACAAATTGCCATCGACGACGTATCAAGCAAAACGTGTTGTTTGCCCTCTCGGTTTGGAGGTGCAGAAGATACATGCGTGTCCTAATGACTGTATCCTCTATCGCGGACAGTTCATTATGATGCCAGTGCTCATCAAAGGCCCAAAGCAACCTGGCAACGACATTGATGTGTACCTAAGACCATTGGTTGACGAACTTTTGCAGCTGTGGAAGAATGAAGGTGTTAGCATGTGGGATGAGGACAAGCAGGAGCAGTTTGACCTTCGAGCACT
Organism: Echinochloa phyllopogon; assembly: GCA_033239725.1. Classification (NCBI taxonomy): domain Eukaryota; kingdom Viridiplantae; phylum Streptophyta; class Magnoliopsida; order Poales; family Poaceae; genus Echinochloa; species Echinochloa phyllopogon. The sequence goes on from BTCW01000016.1 coordinate 22,014,642, forward strand.
GCTTTTCATAAGCATCAACGACTGGCCTGCACTAAGTACCCTATCAGGACAATCAAACAAAGGATATAAAGCATGCACTCACTGTTTAGAGGAAACCGAAAGCATGTATTTGAAACATTGTCGTAAAGTTGTGTACATGGGTCACCGTCGATTCCTTCCGGCGAAGCATGAGCTACGAAAGAAATGTGCGCATTTTGGTGGGAATGCTGACCGCCGTACAAAGCCGAGACACCGGAGTGAAGAAGAGCTATTTGATATGGTGAAGGACCTTGTAACACCCAAAATACTCAAATTTAAAATTTTTGGCAATTAATTAATTATTTAATGCTTTCACCTATTTAAAAAAAAGAGGCTAAGTAATAATTTTCACAAATTAAAATCAAATATAAGTATTAGAAACATTTATTGTTGCATTCATGCTGCTGCATTTATTTTTGTATTGCTTGTGATTCAAACAAGAATTTAAATTTATTTAAATTCAAATTTGAATCACTTTGTTTGGAGCTCTAGAAAAGTTGTTAGGCCCCGAGTTCATTTCTGCTCCCTAAACTCTTCCCTAGTCCGCATTTGCTCCCTCCTCTTTCTTCCCCAGTCCGGCCCGCACCTCGGCCCAGCAGCTGCGGCCCATCTCTTCCCCCCTCCCCGCGCGCAGCCGCCCCGGCCCATTCCTTTCCCGCGGCCCAGCTAGCCGCGCGCACCCCGCCTCTCTCTCTCTCTCGCTGCCACGCGGGCTCCACCTGTCAGACGCTGACGTCGCGCTGGCGTCACCTTCCCTTCTTCCTCCTCCCTCCCTTTCCTTTTCCCGAACGCCGGCGATGGCGCCGCCGATTCCTCCCCGCACGCCGAGGCCCTCTCGCGTCCCCGCACTTACTTAACCTGGCCCGCGCCCTCGTATCGCTCCCCTCAACCCATTGCCCCCAACCCTAGCGCCGCCACCACCCCCAATCTCGCTGCTCCCGAGCCGCCGAGCTCGAGCTCCGCCGCCGCCCGTCGTCAAGCTGCTCGGGTCCCCCTCCGGCCGATTCGACCCCACCAGGAGCTTCGCCGAGCCACGTGGAGCGCGCCGAGCTGCGGCGGGATCCCTCTCGAGCCCCGGAGCCCCGCCGCCGACGTACACCGACGACCGCCGTCCGCCGCTCGCCGTAGATTCATCGCCCCATCACCTCCTCCGGCCAATTCCGTTCCCCAGGGGCATCGTCAGGAGGTACCGAAGATCCCCACCCCTTTAATTTTGGCACTTGAGCACCATAGCACCCATCCCCGCGGTCACCGACGAGCCTCGTTCGCCGGTCACCGTCGTCTGCCCCCGTCCACTGCACGAAACTCTCCTAGCACCACCTAGTCGCGCTCACCACCTCACCAGGATGCTCCCGAGCCAGAAAACCGACCTTGAATCCACCCAGAACCCCTTCCCCGCGGTGCACCAGAGCCCCGCTCCGCCGCCCGTCGCCGTCCGCCCCTCCCGCCGGTCAATGGCCGTCGAGAACCACCCGAGTGAACTCGCCACTCTCCCCCGAGCTCGTAGGACCAAATTCCGCAGTCAGTGGAGCCCCGTAGCGCCTGCTAGACCCAACTCCGGCGAACTCCCGCCGCCGGCCGAGCGCCGCCGCCGCGGACTCATCTTCCCCGGCGAGCCCGAGCACCAGCGCCGTCCGATCTGGATCCGACGGCCGAGATGCGAGTCAAATCCCCCGCGTACCGGTCAGCGCGGTCTTTTTGTTAAAGAGCCCCTGAGTTTTCCTAAAATTAACCCGCGGTCCTTTTTAATTCGAAAATAATTACAAATAGGTCCTGTTTTACTCGTTTAGGCCCCTGGAAATTTTAAAACTTTGCCAGCAAGCCCCCGAATCTTAGAAACGCTATAACTTTCACGTTTTAGCTCCGATTTGCGTGATTTTCGCGCTCATGTGTTCGTAGCGACGCGTAGAATATTTTTAGCTCCTGTTTTTGTACTGTTTTTACTGTTTGGTGTACTGTTCTAATAGAATTACTTTTGCTTGCATGTGATGATTGTTTTGGAATGCGTGCGTGTTGATCGTGTCCAGTCGGTGAGCCCGTAGCGTTGGACTACGAGTACGTTGAGGACGTGCCGGAGCAGGACTTTTAGCAGCAGCCGTACTCCGAGGAAGGCAAGTTATAGCACGGACAATCCTTGCTACCTATCTCACTTTTAATACACTGTTCATTACATACGCATGTGTCTAATATTGTTTACCATTAAGGTTATTTCCTAGCATTTATTTCCCTGTCCTTGTATTCCTATGGGTTTTTGCATATGGGTAGCATTTTGCTAGGCGCAACTACTGTCACCTTTACTTAATTGTTAATATTGACTTAATGGTCCACTTCAACATTAATGATAAAACTTGCTTTTTAGCAACTTGGATTAGGGGGCTAGAGCATGTGCTGTGTGCTTTGCTCTAGTGTCTCCCTATAAGGACTGGTTCTTAAAGCGGCAACCCAGGAGCCTGTCGCCACCGCCGGAACTATATGGGCTCTGGTCTTGGTCAAGTAGCTTGTACGGCTCTAGCTTGATAGTGGTTACCGAGGGGCCAACGGCGTTGTGGGAGGCAAGGCACGGGGTGTTTTCCCGATTCCACCGAGGACGGTAGCCCCGTCGGCTAGGTCTCGTTAGACCCAGTCCCGTGTTGGGAGTCTCAGCGATTGAGGACTCCGCACGTTGCGCATTGTTGGGGTGGATACCCGCGCTCTGGACGCCATCGACCCCCTCATGGTGTGACTCCGTGGGCGTACGTCGATCTCGGTGCCTAAGGACTCACCACCTTGTATTACTGCAGCAGCTACTATCTCGTTAGGGTGTCTTGTGAAAGCCTCGTAGCGTCCCTATGCAGTCACACCTCGGAAGTGTTGATGTGCGTGGTTGGGTGCAAAGTTCTTTTGAACTTTTACGCGACTGGTGGGTAAAGGGCGAAACCTCTGCAGAGTGTACGATCTATCATGATAGCCTTGCTCAGGGTCACGAGCGTCCTGGATCCTTTTTGATTAGAATATGGTATTTATTAATGCTTAAATGTCACTTACAGTATTAATTGGGTTACAACTGGGATCTCATTCACTTGTAGTAACTTGGATAAAGTTAAAACGAACCAACTAAAAGTGCTAATGCAGTTAAGCCAGTGTCTAGCCTTTTTGAGCCTTCATAACCCGTGCCATACTTGCTAAGTATTCTCCATTACTTACACTTGCTATTATTATCATTTTGGGCAAAATCCCGGACGGGTAACAGATTGGAGTCAGGCTGACTATGAGGTGGAGTTTCCCGAGGACTTGCCGTACTTCTGAGTTGGCGTTCCCCCAGTCAGAGTCCCTGTGGGATTGCGGCTACACTTAGATAGAGTTTATTAGTCTTCCGCTGTCCATGTATTTCATTTATGAAAAACTCTGATGTAATCACTACTTTATGTTGAATAATTGAAGCATTGTACTCTGATTTTTACCATATTTGTTCGCTATATGTGTCTGTGGACTTCCTGGGCACACATATGGCCACATTCGGGTTTGGTGTAAATCCGGGTGTGACAGATTGGTATCAGAGCCGTGCTGACTGTAGGAACGCAGCCTAGATAGTACAGTTGGCAAATTACTAGGAGACCCCCAGGTTTTAAAAATTTTAAAAATCTAACAGTCGAGTCTTGCGTGAGTTTATGCCTTTGCCTGCTTGTATTTACTGTTATTATGCATATGTTTGATTTGGTTCTTTGTAATGATTGTGATGGGCGTAGACACCTGTCTGCAACCATTTAGATATAGGTATAAGGCTTAAGGACTTTATTGTTTAGATAGCAGGGGTATATATATTTTCTCTCGTACTAATCCTCTAATATCTAACCTTTGTGATTATAGATGGCTCATCCCGGGGGCAATGCGGGCGGACAGCCGCCGCACCAGAACCCGCCCCCGAACCTGAATCCGAACCATCAGACCCCACCATTGAGCAGCTGATGTATGCTCAAGTGCAGATGATGCAGCAGATGGCCGAGACTATGAGGCTGATCCAGCAGAACCAGCATCACCCCCAGGTAGCTGCACCGCCCAGAGACAAGAGGGGCGAGTTTCTGAAGGGACGCCCGCCGACCTTCAGCAAGGCCAGCGACCCCCTTGAGGCAGATGACTGGCTCAAGGCAGTAGAGAGGCAGTTGGACATCGCCCAGTGCGATGACAGAGAGAAGGTACTGTACGCCGGAGGACAGCTTCAGGGGCCGGCGTTGGATTGGTGGGATTCATACCAGTCCTCTCGCCCGGCTGGTACTCAGATCACTTGGCAGCAGTTCTGCAGCAGCTTTCGTGCACACCACGTGCCGGAGGCCTTGATGGTCCTGAAGAAGAAGGAGTTCCTGGCACTGAAGCAGGAAGGGATGAGTGTCACGGCTTATCGTGACAAGTTCGTCTCGTTGGCTCGTTACGCTCCAGAGGACGTGGCCACTGATCAGAAGAAGCAGGCCAGGTTCCGTGACGGTCTGCAGGATGCTCTCCAGTACCAGCTCATGTGCACCAAGTTCCCGACCTTTCACGAGCTGGTGGACGGCGCTCTGATGTTGGAGCACAAGCGCCGTGAGATGGAGGACAAGAAGAGGAAGCTCCAGGGACAGCAGGTGGGCAGCAGCAGTCGTCCACGCTTCACACCGCCACAGAGTCAGTAGGTGGGAGGCCAGCAGCGCTTCCAGGGTCAGTCCGGCTTGCTCAGTCGTGGCCAGTACCAGCAGCAGCGTCCCCAGTTTCCTCGGGCGCCACAGCAGCAGCGTCCTCAGGGTCAGCCACAGATGGGTCCAGTTCAGCGCAGCCAGGTGCAGTCCAGCGCATCAGCCCCGCCAACACTACACCGGTGGGTCCGAGGGTGTGCTACCACTGTGGCGAGCAGGGACACTTCGCCAATGTCTGCCCCAAGAAGATTCAGAACGCCGCCGGACAGAACCAGCAGGGCAGTACTCAGAGAGTTGGGCAGCCGCAGGGTCAGCAGCAGGGAGGTCGTGCTCCGCAGGCTCCGGTTCGGGGCAAGCTCAACCACACCGGTGCAGAGACCGCAGAGACAGCCACTGATGTTGTCGTGGGTACGTTCCTCGTCAATTCGACCCCCGCCACTGTTTTATTTGATTCTGGAGCTTCGCATGCTTTTATTTCTGCTGCTTTTGTGAAGAAGCATCTAGTTGCATTGCTGCCGATGAGGAGTGCTATGCTAGTAAGCTCACCAGGTAGGGAGCAACGCGCCACTTTACGATGCCCCAGTATCACCCTCACCATAAGGGGGTAGATTTCGAGGCACGCCCGATAGTCTTGGAGACCCTGGGATTTGATATGATCCTGGGTATGAGCTGGATGACCAGATATGATGCGGTGATCAGGTGTGCTACGAGGACCATCCAGCTGACAGCAGAGTCCGGTGACAAGGTGGAGTACCAGGCAGCCAGATCCTCAGAGCAAGGCCAAGCAAATCAAGCTGAAGGGACATTGATTGAAGATATCAGGGTGGTGAGCCAGTTCCCGGATGTGTTCCCAGACGAGTTGCCAGGTATGCCTCCAGAACGAGATGTTGAATTCGTTATTGAACTAAAACCTGGCACTGCACCTATAGCCAAGAGGCCGTATAGGATGGGGGTGAAGGAGCTGGAGCAGCTCAAGAAGGAGTTGGACGAATTGTTGGCCAAGGGGTACATTCGTCCGAGTGCTTCGCCATGGGGAGCACATGTTTTGTTCGTCGACAAGAAGGATGGTACTCAGAGGTTGTGTGTGGACTATCGAGCCCTCAACGAAGTGACCATCAAGAACAAGTACCCGCTGCCGAGGATTGATGATCTGTTCGATCAGTTGAGAGGAGCTTGCGTGTTCTCCAAGATTGATCTTCGTTCGGGCTACTATCAGATGAGGATCCGCCCGTCAGACGTGCCCAAGACCGCTTTCACCACTCGATACGGGTTGTATGAGTTCTTGGTCATGTCTTTTGGATTGACCAACGCTCCTGCATACTTCATGTACCTGATGAACAGCGTGTTCATGGACTATCTGGACAAGTTCGTGGTGGTATTTATTGATGACATTCTGGTCTTCTCCAAGAATGAGGAAGAACATGAAGAACACTTGAGATTGGTGCTGCAGAGACTCCGGGAGCATCAGTTGTATGCCAAGCTGAGCAAGTGTGAGTTCTGGCTGAAGGAAGTGGCATTTCTGGGACACGTATTGTCCAATGGAGGAGTGGCAGTTGATCCGAAGAAAGTCAGCGATGTGTTGAGCTGGAGTCCGCCACGGGATGTGAGCGAGATCAGGAGTTTCCTTGGGATGGCCGATTATTACAGACGGTTCATTGAAGGATTCTCCAAGATCGCTAAGCCGCTGACTGCTTTGCTAGAGAAGAATGCCCCATTCGTGTGGACAGAGGCGTGCCAGGTCGGCTTCGAAGAGTTGAAGAAGAGGTTGACTACAGCCCCAGTGCTAGTATTGCCAGATTTGGCTAAGAGTTTCTCCATCTACTGCGATGCATCCCGTCTAGGACTGGGTTGCGTCCTTATGCAGGAGGGCAGAGTCGTGTCGTATGCGTCCAGGCAGCTGAGGAAGCATGAGCAGAACTATCCGACGCACGACTTGGAGTTGGCAGCTGTTGTACATGCCCTGAAGATCTGGAGACATTACTTGATTGGGCACAGATGTGACATCTACACTGATCATAAGAGCCTCAAGTATGTCTTCACTCAGTCAGATCTGAACATGAGACAGCGCAGATGGTTAGAGCTGATCAAGGATTATGATCTGGAGATCCACTATCACCCGGGGAAGGCCAACTTGGTGGCAGATGCTCTGAGCAGGAGGAGTTATGTGAACAGGATCACTGGACACTGTTTACCTGAGGAGCTCAGCCGAGAGTTTGAGAGGATGAGTCTGGGATTCGTCACCAGCATCACAGAGATGGCAGTAGAGCCCACACTCGAGCAGGAGATCCGGAGAGGTCAGCTGCAGGATGAGAAGATCAGAGAGATTGTGGGGAATGTTGCATTGGGAAAGGCCCCTGGATTCCGAGTTGATGATCAAGGAACTCTATGGCATGAAAAGAGGATATGTGGGCCAGAGGTAGCGCAGATCAGGGAGATGATTCTGAGAGAGGCACATGACTCAGCTTATTCGATCCACCCAGGCAGCACTAAGATGTATCAGGACATCAAGGAGAGATTCTGGTGGTACGGACTGAAGCGTGATGTGGCGACTCATGTGGCATTGTGCGACACATGTCAGCGAGTCAAGGCAGAACATCAGAGGCCAGCTGGATTGCTTCAGCCGTTGAAGATCCCGGAGTGGAAATGGGAAGAAGTTGGAATGGACTTCATCACTGGTCTGCCCCGCACTCAGAGAGGATTTGACTCCATTTGGGTGATTGTTGATCGTCTGACCAAGGTGGCCCACTTTCTGCCAGTGAAGACCACCTATACAGGCGCCAGACTAGCAGAGTTGTACATGGAGCGGATTGTGTGCTTACACGGGGTGCCGAAGAAGATTGTGTCAGATCGTGGTACTCAGTTCACCTCACACTTCTGGCGGAAGTTACATGAGTCCATGGACACGAAGCTGCATTTTAGCTCAGCTTATCACCCGCAGACAGATGGCCAGACAGAGCGGACCAATCAGATACTAGAGGATATGTTGAGGGCTTGTGCATTACAGTATGGTGTCAGCTGGGATAAGAGTTTGCCGTATGCAGAGTTCTCCTACAATAACAGCTATCAGAAGAGTTTGCAGATGGCACCGTTCGAGGCATTGTATGGCAGGAAGTGCCGGACCCCGTTGTTCTGGAACCAGACCGGAGAGAGTCAGGTCTTTGGTCCGGAGATACTCAGAGATGCAGAGCGGCAGGTGCAAGTGATCAGAGAGAACCTGAAGGTGGCCCAGTCCAGACAGAAGAGTTATGCCGATGTCAGACGGAGGGACCTCAGCTTCAGAGTTGATGATTTTGTGTACCTGAAGGTGTCACCCATGAGAGGTGTAAAGCGGTTCAATGTCAAGGGCAAGTTGGCACCTCGTTACATTGGACCGTTCAGATACAGGAACGGATGGGCGAAGTGGCATATCGGCTAGATCTACCTGAGAGATTGGCCGGAGTACATGATGTGTTCCATGTGTCCCAGTTGAAGAAGTGTTTGCGGGTGCCAGAAGAGCAGATCCCGATTGAGGAGTTGAATGTTCAGGAGGACCTCACGTACGAGGAGTATCCGATCAGGATCCTGGAGGTGTTAGAGAGAGTGCTGAGGAACAAGACCATTCGGATGTGCAAGGTGCAGTGGAGCCGGCATTCAGCAGATGAAGCGACTTGGGAGCGGGAAGAAGACCTCAAGTCCGAGTACCCACAGCTCTTCGCTTCTACATCCGAATCTCGAGGACGAGATTCAACTTAAGGGGGGTAGGTTTGTAACACCCAAAATACTCAAATTTAAAATTTTTGGCAATTAATTAATTATTTAATGCTTTCACCTATTTTAAAAAAAAGAGGCTAAGTAATAATTTTCACAAATTAAAATCAAATATAAGTATTAGAAATATTTATTGTTGCATTCATGCTGCTGCATTTATTTTTGTATTGCTTGTGATTCAAACAAGAATTTAAATTTATTTAAATTCAAATTTGAATCACTTTGTTTGGAGCTCTAGAAAAGTTGTTAGGCCCCGAGTTCATTTCTGCTCCCTAAACTCTTCCCTAGTCCGCATTTGCTCCCTCCTCTTTCTTCCCCAGTCCGGCCCGCACCTCGGCCCAGCAGCTGCGGCCCATCTCTTCCCCCCTCCCCGCGCGCAGCCGCCCCGGCCCATTCCTTTCCCACGGCCCAGCTAGCCGCGCGCGCCCCGCCTCTCTCTCTCTCTCGCTGCCACGCGGGCTCCACCTGTCAGACGCTGACGTCGCGCTGGCGTCACCTTCCCTTCTTCCTCCTCCCTCCCTTTCCTTTTCCTGAATGTCGGCGATGGCGCCGCCGATTCCTCCCCGCACGCCGAGGCCCTCTCGCGTCCCCACACTTACTTAACCTGGCCCGCGCCCTCGTATCGCTCCCCTCAACCCATTGCCCCCAACCCTAGCGCCGCCACCACCCCCAATCTCGCTGCTCCCGAGCCGCCGAGCTCGAGCTCCGCCGCCGCCCGTCGTCAAGCTGCTCGGGTCCCCCTCCGGCCGATTCGACCCCACCAGGAGCTTCGCCGAGCCACGTGGAGCGCGCCGAGCTGCGGCGGGATCCCTCTCGAGCCCCGGAGCCCCGCCGCCGACGTACACCGACGACCGCCGTCCGCCGCTCGCCGTCGATTCGTCGCCCCATCACCTCCTCCGGCCAATTCCGTTCCCCAGGGGCATCGTCAGGAGGTACCGAAGATCCCCACCCCTTTAATTTTGGCACTTGAGCACCATAGCACCCATCCCCGCGGTCACCGACGAGCCTCGTTCGCCGGTCACCGTCGTCTGCCCCCGTCCACTGCACGAAACTCTCCTAGCACCACCTAGTCGCGCTCACCACCTCACCAGGATGCTCCCGAGCCAGAAAACCGACCTTGAATCCACCCAGAACCCCTTCCCCGCGGTGCACCAGAGCCCCGCTCCGCCGCCCGTCGCCGTCCGCCCCTCCCGCCGGTCAATGGCCGTCGAGAACCACCCGAGTGAACTCGCCACTCTCCCCCGAGCTCGTAGGACCAAATTCCGCAGTCAGTGGAGCCCCGTAGCGCCTGCTAGACCCAACTCCGGCGAACTCCCGCCGCCGGCCGAGCGCCGCCGCCGCGGACTCATCTTCCCCGGCGAGCCCGAGCACCAGCGCCGTCCGATCTGGATCCGACGGCCGAGATGCGAGTCAAATCCCCCGCGTACCGGTCAGCGCGGTCTTTTTGTTAAAGAGCCCCTGAGTTTTCCTAAAATTAACCCGCGGTCCTTTTTAATTCGAAAATAATTACAAATAGGTCCTGTTTTACTCGTTTAGGCCCCTGGAAATTTTAAAACTTTGCCAGCAAGCCCCCGAATCTTAGAAACGCTATAACTTTCACGTTTTAGCTCCGATTTGCGTGATTTTCGCGCTCATGTGTTCGTAGCGACGCGTAGAATATTTTTAGCTCCTGTTTTTGTACTGTTTTTACTGTTTGGTGTACTGTTCTAATAGAATTACTTTTGCTTGCATGTGATGATTGTTTTGGAATGCGTGCGTGTTGATCGTGTCCAGTCGGTGAGCCCGTAGCGTTGGACTACGAGTACGTTGAGGACGTGCCGGAGCAGGACTTTCAGCAGCAGCCGTACTCCGAGGAAGGCAAGTTATAGCACGGACAATCCTTGCTACCTATCTCACTTTTAATACACTGTTCATTACATACGCATGTGTCTAATATTGTTTACCATTAAGGTTATTTCCTAGCATTTATTTCCCTGTCCTTGTATTCCTATGGGTTTTTGCATATGGGTAGCATTTTGCTAGGCGCAACTACTGTCACCTTTACTTAATTGTTAATATTGACTTAATGGTTCACTTCAACATTAATGATAAAACTTGCTTTTTAGCAACTTGGATTAGGGGGCTAGAGCATGTGCTGTGTGCTTTGCTCTAGTGTCTCCCTATAAGGACCGGTTCTTAAAGCGGCAACCCAGGAGCCTGTCGCCACCGCCGGAACTATATGGGCTCTGGTCTTGGTCAAGTAGCTTGTACGGCTCTAGCTTGATAGTGGTTACCGAGGGGCCAACGGCGTTGTGGGAGGCAAGGCACGGGGTGTTTTCCCGATTCCACCGAGGACGGTAGCCCCGTCGGCTAGGTCTCGTTAGACCCAGTCCCGTGTTGGGAGTCTCAGCGATTGAGGACTCCGCACGTTGCGCATTATTGGGGTGGATACCCGCGCTCTGGACGCCATCGACCCCCTCATGGTGTGACTCCGTGGGCGTACGTCGATCTCGGTGCCTAAGGACTCACCACCTTGTATTACTGCAGCGGCTACTATCTCGTTAGGGTGTCTTGTGAAAGCCTCGTAGCGTCCCTATGCAGTCACACCTCGGAAGTGTTGATGTGCGTGGTTGGGTGCAAAGTTCTTTTGAACTTTTACGCGACTGGTGGGTAAAGGGCGAAACCTCTGCAGAGTGTACGATCTATCATGATAGCCTTGCTCAGGGTCACGAGCGTCCTGGATCCTTTTTGATTAGAATATGGTATTTATTAATGCTTAAATGTCACTTACAGTATTAATTGGGTTACAACTGGGATCTCATTCACTTGTAGTAACTTGGATAAAGTTAAAACGAACCAACTAAAAGTGCTAATGCAGTTAAGCCAGTGTCTAGCCTTTTTGAGCCTTCATAACCCGTGCCATACTTGCTAAGTATTCTCCATTACTTACACTTGCTATTATTATCATTTTGGGCAAAATCCCGGACGGGTAACAGATTGGAGTCAGGCTGACTATGAGGTGGAGTTTCCCGAGGACTTGCCGTACTTCTGAGTTGGCGTTCCCCCAGTCAGAGTCCCTGTGGGATTGCGGCTACACTTAGATAGAGTTTATTAGTCTTCCGCTGTCCATGTATTTCATTTATGAAAAACTCTGATGTAATCACTACTTTATGTTGAATAATTGAAGCATTGTACTCTGATTTTTACCATATTTGTTCGCTATATGTGTCTGTGGACTTCCTGGGCACACATATGGCCACATTCGGGTTTGGTGTAAATCCGGGTGTGACAGATTGGTATCAGAGCCGTGCTGACTGTAGGAACGCAGCCTAGATAGTACAGTTGGCAAATTACTAGGAGACCCCCAGGTTTTAAAAATTTTAAAAATCTAACAGTCGAGTCTTGCGTGAGTTTATGCCTTTGCCTGCTTGTATTTACTGTTATTATGCATATGTTTGATTTGGTTCTTTGTAATGATTGTGATGGGCGTAGACACCTGTCTGCAACCATTTAGATATAGGTATAAGGCTTAAGGACTTTATTGTTTAGATAGCAGGGGTATATATATTTTCTCTCGTACTAATCCTCTAATATCTAACCTTTGTGATTATAGATGGCTCATCCCGGGGGCAATGCGGGCGGACAGCCGCCGCACCAGAACCCGCCCCCGAACCTGAATCCGAACCATCAGACCCCACCATTGAGCAGCTGATGTATGCTCAAGTGCAGATGATGCAGCAGATGGCCGAGACTATGAGGCTGATCCAGCAGAACCAGCATCACCCCCAGGTAGCTGCACCGCCCAGAGACAAGAGGGGCGAGTTTCTGAAGGGACGCCCGCCGACCTTCAGCAAGGCCAGCGACCCCCTTGAGGCAGATGACTGGCTCAAGGCAGTAGAGAGGCAGTTGGACATCGCCCAGTGCGATGACAGAGAGAAGGTACTGTACGCCGGAGGACAGCTTCAGGGGCCGGCGTTGGATTGGTGGGATTCATACCAGTCCTCTCGCCCGGCTGGTACTCAGATCACTTGGCAGCAGTTCTGCAGCAGCTTTCGTGCACACCACGTGCCGGAGGCCTTGATGGTCCTGAAGAAGAAGGAGTTCCTGGCACTGAAGCAGGAAGGGATGAGTGTCACGGCTTATCGTGACAAGTTCGTCTCGTTGGCTCGTTACGCTCCAGAGGACGTGGCCACTGATCAGAAGAAGCAGGCCAGGTTCCGTGACGGTCTGCAGGATGCTCTCCAGTACCAGCTCATGTGCACCAAGTTCCCGACCTTTCACGAGCTATATGTGTCTGTGGACTTCCTGGGCACACATATGGCCACATTCGGGTTTGGTGTAAATCCGGGTGTGACAGACCTACACGTGGTGTTTGGCAAGGGAGACGGAAGCCAGGCTGCTCCGACGGGCGAGGATGGTCGTGCCGCGATGTGGAAGCCAAAAGATGCATCTGACGAAGAATCTTTGCGTGAACTTGATAAGCTTCCTGGGTACTAATGGGAAGCCAAAAGATACACTGGAAGCACGTCAGGAGCTGAAACGATTGAAGCAACGGACTGATCTACATCCAGAAAAGAGAGATAAAGGACGCCAGTACTTGCGTCCTGCCAGCTTCACTCTCAGCAAAGAAGAGAAGGCAAGCATGTTTGAATGCCTGAACAGTATCAAGGTTCTGTCTGGCTACTCCTCCAATATTAAGGGAATCATAAATATGATACAGAAGAAGTTCACAAACCTGAAGTCTCACGACTGTCATGTGTTGATGACACAGCTGCTTCCCGTCATACTCAGGGGTGTGCTACCAGTTAACGTGCGGAAAGCCATTGTGAAGCTATATGCATTCCTCAATGCAATTTCTCAGAAGGTGATCAATCCAGACCATTTAGATCAGCTACAGAACGACGTGGTGCAATGTCTTGTCAGCTTTGAGATGATATTTCCACCATCCTTCTTCAATATCATGACACATCTATTGGTTCACCTCGTCAAAGAGATTCGTATATTGGGCCCAGTATTTCTACACAACATGTTCCCATTTGAGAGGTTCTTCGCTGTCCTAAAGAAGTATGTCTGTAATCGTTCTCGTCCAGAAGGATGCATTGCTAAGGGATACGAAACAGAAGAGGTCATTGAATTCTGTGTTGACTTTGTCGACGATCTTATGCCGATTGGTGTGCCCGAATCACATCACGAGGAGAGACTTGGTGGAAAGGGCACACTAGGGAGAAGATTGATGGTGATCAAGGACGTTGAGACATTTCGTAAAGCGCACCTCACAGTTTTGCAACAATCAACCTTAGTTGCTCCGTACATCGAGGAGCACATGCAGATTCTCAGGGACGAAAACTCAACAAAGTCTGTGGCCTTCATTCAGCGTCTGCACAATAGTACTTTCGCCGATTGGTTGCGAAGACGTCTTATGGGTGTCGAGGGCATTGATGCGCAGCTAGCTTTTGTAGCTAGAGGTCCATCGAGCACGATCTTGACATTCCAAGGATACGACATCAATGGGTATACATTTTACACAAGAGCCCAGGACAAGAAAAGCACCAACCAAAACAGTGGTGTCCGGATCGACGCGACAGACACCAATGGCAATACAAACTCATACTATGAAATCATAGAGGAGATATGGGAACTAGAGTACAAACCTTTGAAGATCCCACTGTTCAAGTGCCAATGGGTGAAGCTGACTGGAGGAGGTGTTAAAGTTGAAGCGGACTATGGAATGACGTTAGTGGACCTAAACAAGATTGGCTTTCTAGACGAACCGTTCGTCCTGGGCAAAGCTGTCACACAAGTTTTTTATGTGAAGGACATGGCTAGCAGACCGAAGAAAGGGGCGGATAAGAAAGGTGGGGGTAAGCAATTGGACCCATCACAAGACGAGCCAAAGCGTCATATAGTTCTTCCTGGAAAGAGAAAAATCGTAGGAGTTGAGGACAAGACGGATGAAGATTATGATATGCTCGATGGCCGGCCTCCATTCTCAGTGGCTGATGACCCAAGCATCCTGTTAGCGGCGGAGGAGACACCGTATCTACGGCGTGATCACAATCAAGGAACATTTGTAAAGAGGAAGTTTATTAGTGTCCGAGTAAACGATGATGCCATGTAATTTAATTGCACTATGTTCCACCCAATTTGTAATGACTATATTTGCATTTATGTTCCACCTATGTTCTAAGATTTTCTATTGATTTATAAGATTGTTTTTATTAATTCTAGCATTTTATATTGATTTTCTAGTAATTTATAAGATTTTCTAGTAATTTATAAGATTTTCTAGTAATTTATAAGATTTTCTAGTAATTTATAAGATTTTCTAGTAATTTATAAGATTTTCTAGTAATTTATAAGATTTTCTATTAATTTATAAGATTTTATATTAATTTATAAGATTTTCTAGCATTTTATATTGATTTTCTAGTAATTTATAAGATTTTCTAGTAATTTATAAGATTTTCTAGCATTTTATATTGATTTTCTAGTAATTTATAAGATTTTTTTATTTAATATATATTTTTAATAGGTATTAATAACTGAATTAAAACAAGTATTAATAACTATATATTAAAAACTATATTTATAAGATTCCCAAATAGTAGCCACCGGTGCTAAAGGCCAGTTTGGAAACTGGCGCCAAACGAAAATTTGGGGCATTTAGCACTGGGTTGATCTAAAATCCGGTGCTAAAGGCCCCCAATTTTCGTTTGGCGCCAGTTACGGCCTTTAGTACCGGCTGTAGAAGACCCGGTGCTAAAGGGCCTTTAGCACCGGGTGGTGGGTAGACCCGGTGCTAAAGGGGGGGGCCTTTAGCACCGGGTGCTGTATAGACCTGGTGCTAAAGGGCCTTTAGCACCGGGTCGTGGCTGCACCCGGTGCTAAAGGCCCCCACCAATTTTCGTTTGGCGCCAGTTACGGCCTTTAGCACCGGCTGTAGAAGACCCGGTGCTAAAGGGCCTTTAGCACCGGGTGGTGGGAAGACCCGGTGCTAAAGGGGGGGCCTTTAGCACTGGGTGCTGTACAGACCCGGTGCTAAAGGGCCTTTAGCACCGGGTCGTGGCTGCACCTGGTGCTAAAGACGGGGGACCTATATAGGCCGGGGACTTCTCTCCCCTCCCTCACTTCGCCCTCATCTCCGCCGCCGCCGCGCGCCCCCTCGTCTCCTCAGCCGCCGCCGCCCGTCGCCGCAGCCGCGCCTCCGTCCACTTTCGTCGCCCGCGTCGTCCCCGGCCGCGCCGACGCCGCCGCCCATCGTCGTCCCCGCGCCCGGCCACGCCGCCGCCGCCGTCGCCCGTCGCCGCCGCCACCCGTGGTCCCCGCGCCCACGCCGTCATCGCCCGTCGTCCCCGCCGCCGTCGTCGTCCCCGCGCCCGTCGTCCCCGCGCCGGCGCCCCTCGTCCCCGCGCCGCCCGTCGTCCCCGCGCCGGCGCCGCTCCTCGTCCCCTCGCCGCCGCCGCCGCTCGTCCCCGCGCCGCCGTCGCCCGCCGCCCGTCACGGTGAGCCCTCTGTGAAGCCGGCCTTCGTGCCGTGTGTACGTGTTTGTGTGTGCAGGTACCCGTTGCATGGCCGAACAGCACATTTGCTTAGCGAACGTGTTCGGCCATGCGCATTTGGTTAGCGAACGCGTTCGCTAACCCATACATTGGAAATGCATTGTATTGAAATATTAGAAATATATATGCTTCATATGTATTGAAAATATTAAAAAATATTAGAAATTTATTTTATTGGAAATGCGTTGTATTGGAAATATTAGAAATATATATGCTTTATATGTATTGGAAATTTATTTTATTGAAATGCATTGTATTGAAATATTTACATTTAAATGTATATTGGAAATTTTATATCGGAAATTCTATGCTTCATTTAAATGTATATATGCTTCATTTAAATGTATATTGGAAATTCTATGTATATTAGAAATATATGTGCTTCATTTAAATGTATATTGGAAATGTTATATGTTTGTATAATGTATACTATCGAAAATGTTTATTATCGGAAATTCTATCGCGTACCCGAACCCACCGCGCACCCGAACCCCTTAGCGAATATGTTTTTCGCGCACCGACCCCCTTAGCGAACCCGTTCGCGTCACGCACCCGAACCCTTAACAAACCACTTCGCGTCGCGTACCTGAACCCTTAGCGAATCAATTCACACCGCGCACCCGAACCCCTTGGCGAATCCGTTTTTCACGCACCGACCCCCTTAGCGAAAATGTTAGAAATATTAGGAATATGTATGCTTTGTATATATTTCTTATCAATTATTTTTCATTCTATAGATGGCGGACAACAACAACCCCGGAGGACTTGGAACTTGACATCCCCGGAGGTGACGGAGAAAGAAAACTCGGTCAGTGTTCTCACTGCATCATTCTATGGAGCAAGGCAGACGTCAACATACCCGGTACACCTGCGGCTACCAACAAGCCTCCGTCACCTCCACCATCTCCAAGAGATCCACCGGATCATGACGATTCTCCGGGAGCTCTTGATGCAAGCCCGTCTCCTCCGCCGAAGAGGTCTCCGTCTCCTCCGCCGCGGAGGTCTCCGCCCGCTCCGCCGAAGAGGGGACTCCGCACTAAAGCCTCTGCCCCCACTCCACCAGCGAAGAAGGCACGGAAAACGAGAGAGAAGCCTGCACCAGAGATAAGAGCGGGTGAGAAGACTCTAGAGGAGCTCGAAGCCTCGGTCAAAGCAGACACAGAGGCAAATGGCCGAGTGGAGTAAAAAACCGGAGCCGGAGCCGAAGCTTGATCCCACTATCGTCAAGTCATTCCTCGGTAATTTGAGCAAGGGTCAACAGAGGGAAGTAATAGTAACAGACTATGACCGCTCATTACTGAAATCTCACCGGAAGCGGAAGGCTGCAGATAAGGAGGCGGGCCCATCCAAAAAGTTCCTGAGCTCGGCGAGCAACCTCAGCGGCCCTTGGGTCCATTGCCATCTCTGGACGAGATTAACGTGCAACGAGTAATGGCCGAGACTGGACTATCCAGAGCGCAAGTCCTGGGGGAAGAAGAGGTGCCTGTAAACACAATGTTGAAGTGGCCGTTTAAGCTTGGCGAGCCTATGGTCCCTCCTGAAATGGAGAGCAAGCTACAGACGAAGATGCGCCGATTCCATGAGTGGTACTTGGAAGAATCAAGAAGGAATAAACGACGCATGATCAAAGTAGGCGTGAAGGACCATGATTTCTACAATGGTGACGAGGATTGGGTCTGGCTGAGGTTTCAGGATATATATGAGCTGTACCACCGCGACGCCATGGACGTGGATTTGATCACCTGTTGGACACTGTAAGTACTTTGTTGTTGCTTATAATTCACAGTTTGAAAACAATAATTCCAATCTATGCTGACGCGGGCTTTATTTATTGCTTAACATATGCAGAATGGAGATTCAAAAATGTCGGAGATCCTCAATATATGACGTTGGTTTCGTGGATCCTCGAAGGATAAGTGAACAAATGATATTGATGAATCCTGAGGAAACATATGGAAACCTATACAAGTATATTAAGAAACAAAATTACTGCGACTCCATACCAATCCCGTACAACATCGAGTGAGTACATACAAAGGCTTCTTCTTATACTGTCTGTGTACTATTTCATTTCTGATTATAATGTATACATGTATACAGATTCCACTGGTTCCTAATAATACTGTGTCCTGACCTGGGTGTCGTGAACGTCTTTGATTCATTGCACACTCCAATAGAAAAACTACAGAACATCATGGACATGATGACAAGGTGATGTATATTTTCCCCTACTTAATTCACCCCTTACACTCGCAATGACTTAACTCAATTTTTTTGTTCGCAGGGCCAGGAATCAATTTCGTCAAGAACACCCGGGTATTCAACATGAAACACTAAAATGGAACATTGGCTTTCCAGTAAGCAAGTAATTTGTACATGTAGGCCTCGGCTAATATATTATATGAATTTTACTTAATTTCTTTTGGTCGACAGTGTGCCAAACAGGGGAAGGGAAATAATTTATGTGCATACGATGTTTGCGATTACATGTGGAATTGGGGACATAAAAAGCTTACACAACACGATATTATGGTACATAATAATAAACACATTTCCATTATTATTAAGTGCACAATTATTGTCTCCAACTCGGCGGATTAAATATCTTTCAATTATTTGTAAATTATAGATGTTGAGCCTGAAGGAAGAGTCTCTAGAGCTAGAAAGAATTGACGCAATTGCAGAACAGCTCGTCGGATGGATCTGGGACGAGGTCGTCAATCCCCGAGGAGAATTCCACATGCCAGTACTGGAGGACGTGCCGGATAGTTCAACAAGTCGTTAATCTTAATTAAGTAGAAAATACAGTTTAAATATATATAACTCGAGTTGACATGCATGAATATCTACTTTTGTAATATACATGTCTTCTATTTTTATGAAATGTCAGCTAATATGAATATAGAGTCGGCCGAATACGCATTAGAATACACGTATTAGAATATATACGTATATACACGTATATAGACGTGCATGCATGGCTACTGAAAAAAGCAAAAAAAAAAAGAAATCCGGGGCCTTTAGCACCGGTTGCAGACAGCAACCGGTGCTAAAGGCAGGCCCTTTAGCACCGGGTTGTGTCTGGAACCGGTGCTAAAGGCCCTGCTAAAGGCGCTGCGGGGCAGGCCCTTTAGCACCGGGTTGCCGGTGCTAAAGGGACCCTTTAGCACCGGTTATTCAACCCGGTGCTAAAGGGGTACCCCTTTAGCCTCGGAAGATCTGCACCGGTTGGGATACCCGGTGCTAAATCCGGTTCCCAACCGGTGCAAATGTTGATCATTCTGGTAGTGAATACTATTCACTGAGATTAGCCTAAGTGCCCATGCTATCCAGGTCAAACCTATAAGTATTGCATAGAAACACTATATAGAAGGTCAGTCTCATTGCACATTTTTATTGCACAGTTACCAAGACTAGAAGCTATATAACTGAGACAGATGAGTCTCATGGGGATAAATACTAAAAACTATGTACCAAGCTAGATGAGTTTCATGGGCGATGAAACTCTTTTCACATGCCATGAAACTACTCTCTTATATGCCACATTAGTATATTTAATGCTATAAAACTATCCATAAAACCTCATTATGATTGGCCTAATGTGCGCACACATACACACTAAGATGCGGTTCAACAAACCAAAGTGAGTAAGACAACTAATCTACAACCATGCAAGTCTTACTAAGATGCGGTTCAACAAACCAAAGTGAGTAGACAACTAATCTACAATCATGCAAGTCTTACGCTAGCCTGAGTTGGTAGTATTATTGGCATTAATTTGGTGTCACCTATTTTTTTTTGATGTGGCATGAACTAAATGAGAGACAGAGAAGTTTTTGCGTAAGTATAGCTGTGCCATGATATCTGTGTTGTGCAAAAAAAATTCATAGACACAAACACCATATCGATTAATTATTTTGAGGGAACAAAAAGATGGTACATAGTACTATGCATGCGAGATGTTAACTATGATGTGGCAGTGTCTTAGGTACAATATCATGACACAACGTATTGGGAGTTGCCTTACTTCATTAACTAGAGAAGATGAAATTTGGTTTAAGTTTTTTTTTTGTGTAGACGTCTATATACGATTAATAATGCTACATTAATAAGGCATTACATATGGATGGCAATTACCTTTCAGTCTACGTGTAATATTTTAATTGGACAGCTCAAATCAGCTTGTAAGCAAGGCTGTCGTCGTCCATATCATCAAGTAATTTTTGTACTGATATTCTTTGTATGCTGTAACGATGATATAATTACTACATGCATACCTTGGTGCCTTGGTCGAGGAGGACATGGTCTTGGGCAAGGCTGAAGAAGAGCTCCTTCTTGGTGGTTGTAAGATCCACAGGATGATCGGCGCGAGCAAGAATGGAGCCATAGTCTGGTGGAAGGAAGCGCTCCCACACCGTATTGGAGCTCGCCGCTGCTTGGAAAGCGCTGGAAACGGCAAAGGAGCGGCACGCGTCTCCAGGGGTGGTCAGGGAGATTGCATGAGCCAGGCATGCTTCTGGAAGGCGCAGGATGTCGTCGCGATCGTCGTGCCCTGCTTCTTTATTCCTTACGGTTGTTTCATGACCCTCCCCATCTTTTTTCTCGTGATCCCTTCGCGATCGCTTCATGCTCTCGAGTGAAAGGACGGACCGGTTGGGAGAATGTATATAACACTACATAACGTGTTAAGCGGAGGCAATAGCTAGCTAAGGCATTACTGGAGCTGCTGGAGGGAGTCAAATTAATGTTTGACATGTCAATATCAGGGAAACTTCTGCAGCATCTAGACAATCTGTTCCGCGGCCTCGCTCGTTGCCAAGCCCTCTGGCTGTAACTGTCAATTAATTTCAGCCACAGCTTGGTAGGGACGAAATATGTGGTACTGGAAATAGAGTGGAAGATGCATGTCAACCTATGGAAAAAGAGTGGCTGACTGTAACATATCGAGAAGTTAAGAAGTATTCCATGAAGAACAAGACATATACTGGACACTGCTCTCCTACCACTTGTTCCTCATGCATGTATATATCCTCCCCCAAAATAACATTGATTGCACAGGAAATAGAGTGGAAGATGCATACATATGCGGTGCCAACGAAAAAATAGATCAATGTGACTATAACTATTGTAGAAGCATTCAATGAACGATGATGTTACCTCTGGAGTCAGATGCGGACGCTGCTCTCCACCTCGTGTTCCTCATCCATGTACAAGAGTCCTATTCAAACCCTTCACCACACATAGACAGCAACACCGTATAAACGCAGCAAATTTTGTCGTGGGACAACAAACTTTTTCTGAGTTGACCAGATTTAGATAAAATTGGCTAAGGGGGAGTTTGGATCTAAGGGGTTAAAGTTTAGTCCCTTAAACAAATAACAATTACATGTATTAAACGTAAACTAATTATAAAACTAATTGTATAAGTAATGTCTACTTCGCGAGACGAACTTAACAAGCCTAATCTCTACTACTAATAATTACATGGTGGGGAACCGCGTCCACACCCTCCATCGCTCCACCAATACCTCTCCCGCATGCGATCCTCCTGACCGTAGAAATCCGATCCGACGCCTTAGATCAACTCCCCCGCCCGTAGACCTTCGCCAAACCCCCACCCCCTCCGCAAAAACCCCCGCCTGACCCTACGCCCCCCTCCGCGTAGTTTAAAGATAATCCATAAAAAACAAATCCCCTAACGCGTTCGCGCCAGTTTAGCACCGGATTTTAGATCAACCCGGTGCTAAAGGCCCCAAATTTTCATTTGGCGCCAGTTTCCAAACCGGCCTTTAGCACCGGGGGCTACTATATGGAAATCTTATAAATATAGTTTTTAATATATAGTTATTAATACTTGTTTTAATTCAGTTATTAATACCTATTAAAAATATATATTAAATAAGAAAATCTTATAAATTACTAGAAAATCAATATAAAATGCTAGAAAATCTTATAAATTACTAGAAAATCTTATAAATTACTAGAAAATCTTATAAATTACTAGAAAATCTTATAAATTACTAGAAAATCAATATAAAATGCTAGAATTAATAAAAACAATCTTATAAATCAATAGAAAATCTTAGAACATAGGTGGAACATAAATGCAAATATAGTCATTACAAATTGGGTGGAACATAGTGCAATTAAATTACATGGCATCATCGTTTACTCGGACACTAATAAACTTCCTCTTTACAAATGTTCCTTGATTGTGATCACGCCGTAGATACGGTGTCTCCTCCGCCGCTAACAGGATGCTTGGGTCATCAGCCACTGAGAATGGAGGCCGGCCATCGAGCATATCATAATCTTCATCCGTCTTGTCCTCAACTCCTACGATTTTTCTCTTTCCAGGAAGAACTATACGACGCTTTGGCTCGTCTTGTGATGGGTCCAATTGCTTACCCCCACCTTTCTTATCCGCCCCTTTCTTCGGTCTGCTAGCCATGTCCTTCACATAAAAAACTTGTGTGACAGCTTTGGCCAGGACGAACGGTTCGTCTAGAAAGTCAATCTTGTTTAGGTCCACTAACGTCATTCCATAGTCCGCTTCAACTTTAACACCTCCTCCAGTCAGCTTCACCCATTGGCACTTGAACAGTGGGATCTTCAAAGGTCCATACTCTAGTTCCCATATCTCCTCTATGATTCCATAGTATGAGTTTGTATTGCCATTGGTGTCTGTCGCGTCGATCCGGACACCACTATTTTGGTTGGTGCTTTTCTTGTCCTGGGCTCTTGTGTAAAATGTATACCCATTGATGTCGTATCCTTGGAATGTCAAGATCGTGCTCGATGGACCTCTAGCTATAAAAGCTAGCTGCGCATCAATGCCTTCGACACCCATAAGACGTCTTTGCAACCAATCGGCGAAAGTACTATTGTGCAGACGCTGAATGAAGGCCGCAGACTTTGTTGAGTTTTCGTCCCTGAGAATCTGCATGTGCTCCTTGATGTACGGAGCAACTAAGGTTGATTGTTGCAAAACTGTGAGGTGCGCTTTACGAAATGTCTCAATGTCCTTGATCACCATCGATCTTCTCCCTAGTGTGCCCTTTCCACCAAGTCTCCCCTCGTGATGTGATTCGGGCACACCAATCGGCATAAGATCGTCGACAAAGTCAACACAGAATTCAATGACCTCTTCTGTTTCGTATCCCTTAGCAATGCACCCTTCTGGACGAGAACGATTACGGACATACTTCTTTAGGACAGCGAAGAACCTTTCAAATGGGAACATGTTGTGTAGAAATACTGGGCCCAATATACGAATCTCTTTGACGAGGTGAACCAATAGATGTGTCATGATATTGAAGAAGGATGGTGGAAATATCATCTCAAAGCTGACAAGACATTGCACCACATCGTTCTGTAGCTGATCTAAATGGTCTGGATTGATCACCTTCTGAGAAATTGCATTGAGGAATGCACATAGCTTCACAATGGCTTTCCGCATGTTAACTGGTAGCACACCCCTGAGTATGACGGGAAGCAGCTGTGTCATCAACACATGGCAGTCGTGAGACTTCATGTTTGTGAACTTCTTCTCTATCATATTTATTATTCCCTTAATATTGGAGGAGTAGCCAGACGGAACCTTGATACTGTTCAAGCATTCAAACATGCTTGCCTTCTCTTCTTTGCTGAGAGTGAAGCTGGCAGGACGCAAGTACTGGCGTCCTTTGTCTCTCTTTTCTGGATGTAGATCAGTCCGTTGCTTCAATCGTTTCAGCTCCTGACGTGCTTCCAGTGTATCTTTTGGCTTCCCATAAGTACCAGGAAGCTTATCAAGTTCACGCAAAGATTCTTCGTCAGATGCATCACATCAATCGCGTTACGGACCTCTAAACGTTGCCAATAAGGTAGCTCCCAAAAGATAGACTTCTTCTTCCACATCGCGGCACGACCATCCTCGCCCGTCGGAGCAGCCTGGCTTCCGTCTCCCTTGCTAAACACCACGTGTAGGTCCTTCACCATATCAAATAGCTCTTCTCCACTCCGGTGTCTCGGCTTTGTACGGCGGTCAGCATTCCCGCCAAAATGCGCACATTTCTTTCGTAGCTCATGCTTCACCGGAAGGAATCGACTGTGACTCATGTACTCAACTTTACGACAATGTTTCAAATACATGCTTTCGGTTTCCTCTAAACAGTGAGTGCATGCTTTATATCCTTTGTTTGATTGTCCTGATAGGTTACTTAGTGCAGGCCAGTCGTTGATGCTTATGAAAAGCAGTGCTCGAAGGTCAAACTGCTCCTGCTTGTCCTCATCCCACATGCTAACACCTTCATTCTTCCACAGCTGCAAAAGTTCGTCAACCAATGATCTTAGGTACACATCAATGTCGTTGCCAGGTTGCTTTGGACCTTCGATGAGCACTGGCATCATAATGAACTTCTGCTTCATGCAGAGCCAGGGGGGTAGGTTGTAGATACAAATAGTCACGAGCCAAGTGCTATGACTACTGCTCATTTCACCAAAAAGGTTCATGCCATCGGTACTTAAACCAAGCCTAACATTCCTCGCATCAGCATCAAACTCTGGGAATGCTCTGTCGATGTTCCTCCACTGGGATCCATCGGCGAGGTGTCTCAACATGCCATCCTGCTTACGTTCTTCTTTGTGCCAGCACATCAGTTTGGCATGGTCTTTCTTCCTGAACAAACGCTTCAGACGGGGTATCAGATGGAAATACCACATCACCTTCGCAGGGATTTTTTTCTTAGAACGCTCTCCCCCAACATCACCAGGGTCGTCCCGCCTGATCTTGTATCGTGCGCAGGTGCAAACCGGACAACGATCCAAGTGTTCGTACTGTCCGCGATAGAGGATACAGTCATTAGGACACGCATGTATCTTCTGCACCTCCAAACCGAGAGGGCAAACAACACGTTTTGCTTGATACGTCGTCGATGGCAATTTGTTACCCTCTGGAAGAATCTTCTTTACGAGTTTCAGTAGCTCCTCGAAACCCTTATCAGTAACACCATTTGCTGCCTTCCACTGCAGAAGTTCAAGTGTGCTACCCAACTTCTTTAGCCCCTCTTTGCAATCTGGGTACAGGTCAGTCTTGTGGTCCTGCAACATGCGCTGTATCTTTTTCAGTTCCTTATCATTGCCGCAGTCTTTCTCGGCATCACGCAACATTTGCCCGAGTCCATCAGTAGGTTCATATTCCTGAGCAACATCTTCTCGAGCATCGCCTTCCCGAGCAACATCTTCCTCATCGGCATCACCCATTGCAGCATATGCAAAGGAACCGTAGTATTGAGCCAATAACGGAATGTCGTCATCGGCCTCGTCTTCTTCATCTTCATCCATTAGAACTCCTCTTTCACCGTGCTTCGTCCAAACAGAATAATTCCTCATGAAACCGTGCCTCATCAAATGCATCTGAAGACAACCTCTTTGTTTGTACGATTGTATATTTTTACAATGGGTGCATGGGCAGAACATGAAACCGGACGGCGTTCTGTTAGCCTCGGCGGCATCGAGAAACGTCCTAAGGCCATCATGGAACGCTTGAGCGTGGGGGTCCCCGTACATCCATTGTCTATTCATCTGCATTATTAACAAATAACAAATATATAATACAATTTAAAGATAAAAAATTTAATATATAAATAAATACAAATTATAATATATATTCCATTATATAAATAAATTTCTAAAACTACATTACTATATTCATTAAATAAATAAATATACCTTCCGTTAAATAAATAAATAACTATTCTACCTTTTAATAAATAACTAATAATATATATTTCATTAAATTAATAAATAACTATTCCAACTTTTAATAAATAAACCTCTCTAATAAATAAAATACATAAGCCTTATAACTATTCACAAGTCATACAAAACAAAATACTAACTAGCTTGCCTTCTCTCTCCATTTAAAACACAACATGAACACTCTCTCCACCATGAACTCAAGCTCTCTCCTCTCTCTCATCCAAGAACACAAGCTCTCTCTAGCTAGCTTTACTTTGATTCACAAATCCCTCTATTTCTAAATCATAGAAGGATTACAAGCTAAATAAAACATTAGAGAATGAAAGAGTGTACCTTGTAGTGCTCCTTAGATGAGTAGAATCTTCACAAATTTTGAAAAAAAATTGGGCAGCACCTCCCCTCCCACGGCCGAGCAGCATGAACACAGCGCCTAAGTGTTCAGCTGGCTCGGCTGGGGGAGGAAGAAGGTGCTATATACAAAAGACATTAGCACCGGGTCGTGGCAAGACCCGGTGCTAATGTGCACCCTTTAGCACCGGGTGCAGCCAGCAACCGGTGCGAAATGGCCTCGGCACATTAGCACCGGTTGCTGGCTGCACCCGGTGCTAAAGGCACTAGTAGAAATGTTAATATCTATGACGTTTTCCTCGTGACATTTTCAAAAATCGTCATTGAAAAATATACATCTATGACGAAAATTTGTCTTTCGTCATGGATCTATGGTGACTGCCCTCAGCCACTACGAATTTATGACGAAATTGATAAAAACGTCATAAAGCAAATTATTGTATCGTCATAGAAAACTATCCTCGGGCTGGGTTATCTTTTTTACATGACTGTCATATGACGTTGTAGCAAATCGTCACGGATATGATAATAAAAAATGGAGACACCAATGGAGACACCTTGGAGGAAAAAAATATGTCGTCGAGTACCACCTGTGCCATTTTAAAATCGGCGGAAAAATTTTTGTCAACTTAAGGAATTGAACCCACGACCTCTCAAAGACAAACTGAATGCCTTACCGCTAGGCTATTTTACCTTTTATGTAGCATGGTGGCATTTTATGTTTTTATACCGTCATTTCACCATTTTATGAGTTTGTGGAAAAAAATTAGCAAAACAAAGAGGGGCGTGGGGGAGTCGAACCCGTGACCTTACGGAGACAAAAAAGATGGCTTGCCACTGGGCCACTGCAACCTTTTGTGCTTAGTGATGGTATTGTAGTGTTTTATATGCTGTTCTACTATTTTATTGGAATAATCCACGGCAAAAAGAAATTCGGCGCTGGGAAGACTCGAACCTCTGACGCCACCGAGCCAAAGAGGATGACTTATCACTCGACCACTGCACCCTTTTGTGTTTATTGATGGTATTGTAATATTTTATATGTTGTTCCTGTTGTTCTACTGTTTTATTGGAATAATTCACAGCAAAAACAAAAGGGGCGCCGAGGGGGGGAGTCGAACCCCTAACCTCGTGCATTTCCAGAGGATGGCTTACCACTGGACAACTTGCCCTTCGGTGCACAGTTTTGGTGTTGTAACATTTTATTGGCTGAGCGGCTTCACCATGGATCCGTGCAAACGCGAGGCCCTTATAACGCCACGTGGAGGCGCCCCCTTGCTGCCGTATGATAGCATTTAACTTTTCTCTTTTTAATCTGGAATTAAATTTTGTAATTGGTTTTTCTATCTCATAAGAACTCCAAATTCGGTGGTTTGTTTTTCTAAATTCATGATCTTTCATGTCATATCATTTGTTTTCATACTTATTTCCATTTTCATTTCGTTTTTACATAACTTCTTTTCTTGCACCGAAAGAGAATTGATAAACCATATTTTTCTATAACAATTGGTCATCTAACTTCATATTTTGTAATGTTATGATGAACATAAGATTATATCCAAGTTTGAGTTCCGTATGAGTTTGAAAATGTAATGGGCTACTTAAATCTCAAAGTTAGACTAGAGTTATAAGAAACTATGTGAGTGATGTATCCGATTATGAACAACGTATAGTCTTACTTCACTAAAAATATCTAAATTTTTTATGGCAAGATTATAGCCCAAAAGTATGTTGTCATATCAATTTATACATTTTTTCAGAAATTTTGGATATTATTCTAATTATTGCGTGGTAATCTTGAGAAAGAAGTTTGAATTGTCCATATAAGACAGTTAAATTTTCCATGTATCTTTATGGCATGGAATAGAATGGAACATATGAGCCTAACTTTAATTTTTATGCAATTTTTGGTATCTTGCTAGGTGCACATGTAGTTCAATTTGAAACTAATTTTGATAACCACGTAGAAATTTATTTAACATATAATAAATAGTAAATCAATTCTAAAATTCTTTAAACTTTTAGAAGATGACTCATATGTAGTCTATTACATATAAAAAATGAGTTCGTATATATAAGATAATTATTCTTATGTGTTACTTCACAATGATGCAATAAAAAGAAAAAGAAAAGAAAAAAGTTAAATAGAGAAGAAATGAAACAAGGCCTGTTTCGGCCCGAACGGCCCAACTATCTCTGGACGTCCGTTGTCAATCCGATGGCTCCGATCGCGGTCCCAAGTTATAAAATGAGCTGCAACCCTAGCTTCCCTCTCTTCCTCTCTCTCCCTCCCTCCCACTCCCGAGCAGTTCCCCTCCCCCTCCCCCTCCGAGCTCCCACCCCCCTCCGCGCCCGCTCTCTGCCCCCTCAGATCCCGCTCCGCCGCTCCCTCCCAGCCTCAGTTCGCCGCCAGCCTAGCCGTCGCCGCCCCTTCCAGCCACGCAGCCTACGCGCGTCGCCGCGAGGATGCCATCGCGCAGCCTGGATGGAGGCCGAGCGCCATTTCCTGGCGTGCGCCGCTGCCGCCGGGGTCGAGGCCGCCTTCCTCTACCGAGGATCTCCACCGAGGTGCAGTAATGGAGCGCGGTGCGGCTCACATGGTGGTGGCCGCTGCCTGAGATCCGGGAGGCTACGACAATGACGGCGAGACTAAGCCCATCGTGGCCATGCCAGATCCACACGACAGGGCTCACGCCGGCGGCTCGTCGACGCATCAAGGTGAGGCGCCTAACCTAGGGTTAGGGTTACTGACTGGGGATGTGTTCTGATGTCGGGATTTGTTTCATGAATCTTGAAATTGATTAGGCTGGCTTGTGGGCGAAGGGATTAGGTGTTGATCTGTGTGCCAAGCATATGTGGATCCTGACCTACTGTGTTGCTGTGTTGGATTTAGCTTCAGTTGGTTGTGTGATTTGGGTCCCTGCGGGATAGGATTTGCCCTTGGGAAATTTTGGTGGCTCGGAGTTTGTACTCTTCCACTTTCCATGATATAGTGTTTAGTACTTTTGATTTCTAGTTCAAGTTCAGTACCGAATAACCTGTTGTTTGCTGTTGGTAGTACTGCAACTCCTTCTGTGCTCAAAAGGTGGTTCTCGATCTGTGCAGTTGCTTCTGTTCAAATCAGAGGTTGAGATTTTCCATGTACTCTCTACAGCAAATGGTTGATAGCAGCATTGTGTCAGCTTTCTTTATTGGAAAAAAAGAACTGTGTCAATTTGTTAGGACAGTGCAGGGTGTAGGGCCAAATGATAGGGCCGGTGCAGGGTGCTGCTATTGCTGTGTGTCTGTTAGGGAGCCATCATGTGTGCAAAGTTGAGTGCTCCCATCATTATTTGGTACCGAATAACCTGTTTTTGCAAAGTGATTGCCATTCCAATCTTGGACCTCCCATATATTTGAATGAGATTCTAATGAGATGCTTTTCTTTTTGTTGTCTGGGTTGTTCATTTTTCAGCACCGAGGGCGATGGAGAAGTGCAAGAACATTTGTTGATCGAGGAAGGAAGAAGGCGTTGCAAGCGTCCGGTATTAACTGCAAGGATGGCTCACTCTTTATCATAATGTTGATGAGTTTACTACTCTGCCCTCCCTATGGGTATGTTAATTTGAGTTAACCCTGTACCTTGAAGCCTTTCATATTCCCTTTCCCTTTGTGGTTCTGTTCGTAGGATAAATGATAATTGTGATCATATACTTGTTAGTTTTTACAGAACATTCTTTGCATTGTCAATCACATTTTTTTGTAGTAATCAGCTTGTTGTCTTTGGGATCCTGTTGTTTGTGCTTTAACATGTCTAGCTGCTATTCTTTCTGTCACTTGTCATTAGCACAGAACAAAACTCGACACTAGAAAAACTCATAATGTTGTAAAATGCTGCTGTTATGTTTATGTTGGCATCCTTGCATGACTATTTTTACAAAGTACCAGATAATTGTGTGGAAGTCTTGGCTGCAGTTATATCATGCTTTTTTTTCATACTAGGTTGCAATAATATTTGAACATTGAACCAGCAAAGGTTGCATCTATGGTGCTCCTTATGAACAAGTGCCCAATTTGTCCTATCTTTTGTGCACCATTTTACGCATCTCTCTATGGCCCTTACAGTTTTGATGTTAAGGTGAAATTATCCCATTTTTTTGGCAGCTGCATTTATTGACGCAATTGAAACAATATATTTGAGTCCATGTTCTTATCATATCTGTTTCTTGTAGGTACCCATTCGACCTCGTTGAAGGCTTCAGGCAAGCTGATTGCAAATTCGACAAGCTGGCATGATAGCAGTAAAATTAGGATTAAAAATGTAGTACTTTCTGTGAAATGTATTTACTTTGTGTCAACTGTTAATGGGCATGTAGTACTTTCTGCTTGTACAATTGTTGCTATATAAATAATTTTGATCTTGCTTACTGATGTGGCATTGAATAATTTTTTTCGCTCTATAGATAATTTTGGGTTGAAATTTGGAAAAATAGGGTCTGTAATAGAAAGTAGAAATTAGAAATTATGTCACCAAAACACACCACGTGGAGTAATCAGAACGCGCCACATGGACCAATCAGAACGCACCATGTGGACCAACCAGAACGCGCCACGTTATTGTCCAGGTCAATGTCGCCACGTCAGCGTCCAACGCGGAACCGACCACGTCATCAGCCAGCGTGGCACTGAGCCACGTCAGCTGCCAGCGTGGCACCTAGCCACGTCAGCTTCTAGCGTGCATGGCGCCACGTGGCAGTCACTTTCATGACGAAATTAGTGACGATGTTGTCTAGTCATAGAAGACGAGTTGTTACATGACGAAAACCGTGTAGGTCACGGAAAACGAGTAGTTCTGTGACCAAATTGCGTGATTCGTCACGGTGCGTCAAATGTGACGCTCGTTCTGTGACGATCTCAGAATCGTCATAAAGTCGTCACAGAAGAGTTTCAATGACGAATTTAGCATGTACTGTGACGAATGATGTTTGTCATTGATGTGAACTTCTGTACTAGTGAGGGGGCGCATTAGCACCGGGTCTTGCCACGACCCGGTGCTAATGTCTTCGCCCTGACACATCTTCGCGCCGCCCCTGCTCCTAGCCGTTGGACCCGGTGCTGAAGCCCCATCAGCACCGGGTCCAAAAATGGCCGAGGCGGAGGAGGCGGGCAGATGTGAAGCATTCTGGTAGTGTAATTACATCTTAGAGGGCAGTCTTGCTTGACCACTGGAGATTATATGTTTGAACTTCAGGAAATACTTTCATTACCTCCATCTTATCTAAAACTCTAAATTAATGAATTCAGAACAAATAATCTATCCGTGGAGTTAGGAACCTTTGTCATTCTGTGTTGATGGAATATAGCAGTAAACGTGTCTGTGTTGCCGCTCTCTAAAATTATAGTAACAAGCTATCAAGGCATATATGCATATATTTTACATCATGGAAAAAGATCTCAGTACTACTTTGGGAAATAATATGTTGGGAAGTTACAAGAAATAATCCTTTGCGTGTCATTTTTAGTGTTTCACAATTGTGATAAGCTCCCTACGAAACTGTTCCTCTCAGATTGCCTTGGTAGTTTTTTTAAAAGGCACCTTGTACTCTCTGTTGGGTCCGTCAGATAACATGCCTGCTCATTTTGTGCTCATGAACGGCTAGATGGAATCCCTTAATAATTTCAGTCAAGATGAGCAATTACAGACCAGATAGGCATTCCAGAAAACACCCCTGATCGTGCAACATCTGCAAGGATTTCTCATGGTGGCCTTATTGTGACATGTTCCTAGGATAGGGCAACATGGCGGTGTTGGTATGCCATGACATGATAGCAATATGCTTGGGCATAGAGACTCCATGGTATAACATCCATACCTTTTTTGTTTAGCTATAAAAAATATATTTTGGTTTGCTGAACTTGTTTAATGCAAACACTTCGAGGTGACTTTTATTTTGCTGTTCAGAAGCAAAAATGTACTCCTGATTTGGAGGATATGTCAAGAAGTGTATTTGGTTCATATTTTCTTTTTAGTCTGTACACCGCTACACGTGCCATTCAAAATACATTGACGTTGTACTGCTGTATTATTTCCAGATCATGAAACTGCAATTTCACAGTTGCAATTTCTAGACCCCCGCGCATGGAGCCTCTCCGCCAAACCCCCATGCTTTGGTGCCGCCGTGGCCACCCATCTGCCGACTACATTCGCCCATGCCCTGACCGTGGTCGCACGTGCCTGGCCGCCGCCGTGGCCACCCATCTGTTGATAGAATCAACCACTGTTTTATAGCCCCACCATCCATGACTCTACGAAAAACAAAAGTACTGACTTCTATGAACTTTGGTGCAACCCTACAGCCGTCGTCTGATCTATTTATCTTTGCTCCACATATCATACTCGTAGCAACGCACGGGCACTTACCTAGTTAAGCTATAATAATATATAATTATTATATGATTACTATAATTACATTGTCTAATTATGGACTAATTAAGCTTAATAGATTCGTATTGCAAATTAGCCCTCGTCTATGTAATGAGTTTTTTAATTAATTTATATTTAATACTTTTAATTAGCATTCTTACATCCGATGTGACGGAACTAAAACTTTAGTCCGGAGATCCAAACACCCCCTGAGTACCATAAAAAAATATGTTCATTTGTTGTATAATTACAAAAATTAAAATAATAATTGTATCTGGTGTGAGGAGGACGCAGCATAGGAAATGTCTATTTTGCCTACTATTGATATTTGGGTTTTAAGAATAAAACTAGATGCATCTCATATGTGCATTAGAATTAAGTTTACATACATATGATGACTTCATTATTGAATAACAACGGATACAATATCATATAAAAAGAATAATAAAAAGAACTTAGAGTTATACGGTTAATTCTTGAAACGAAGACTTCATACTTCACACGCAATCGACTTGGGGTTATGTACACCTAGAACTCAGCATCATCTTCATAAACCTTCACACATGTTCTTCCTCTAAGCAGCAGTTAGCAAGGGTGAGTATAATTATAGGTGGTACTCAGTAAGGCCACAAGAAAGAATAAGAGACAATATAATATCAACTTAAAGTAAATTAATCATTAGAGTTTATGTCGCTCTTATCCGTGAGCACGGCTGTTATAACAGTTTTATACTCTACAGAGGTTGTACACTTTCACCACAAGCCATGTTTCTCATTACCCCGAGGTAGCTAGCCTCAGAAGTTAAGGATCCACTAAGAGGTCTTTACAAAGGTTCCCTAGTAAGTGTAGCCCACAAAGGTTTTGGTGTTCGACGTGCATAAACCTCCTTAATGGGTCATGTATCTTAGCAATGCATATACCAAAGAGGACCGGGTTATACCACAACTCAGTGGCCCCTCTTGCCCTTTCGGTAAGACATACACAAACTAGAGTCTTTAATTTGTTAGGAAAGGCTAGAGCCTGTTAGCACTCATGGTTATACCTAACATGGTTATACTGTTTTCCTATGTGGTCATTCCATGTTTCGGTTAAAATGATTATGATATTGTAAATAATAAGCATAGGTAGGAAGGTAGTTAGGGACACTTGACATGCTTCAAAATTTAGCTGCTAAGAGTCTTCAATTCTTGATCTTGAAATCTATTGAATGGTGTTCCATCTACTCATAGCAATCAATAAGCACAAGCATACCAGCATATAGCTATGCAAGCAAACAAACACCACTAAAAACAATAAACCAATCAAAATAAAACTCTTCTCGTTATTATGGTCACGTCAGCACTAAAAATGAAAGTATGGTAAAAATATACAACTATCGAAAGACTTCTATTATTAAACAAACATAAGACTATGTGTTGGTTATATTTTAATTATGAAAAACCATGTCTATAGGTTATTACAAAGAAATAGCCTATGTATAATTAACACAAATTATTTTTGTTTTTTTAGAAAGTACTCCCTCCATATTGATAAAGAATGATGTTTTGGACAAGATTTTAGTCAAACATTGGGAACATAAATCATGAATTACTTTTAAACCATTGAGTTTGGAAATGTGAAAACCATATGAATAGATTTGTCTTAAAAAATACTTTTATAAAAGTATACATATATTATTTTTTAATAAATATTTTTGTAAGAATAAGAAGTCAAAGTTACGTTTTGGAGACCGTGTCGTTGTCCTAAACATCATTCTTTATCAGTATGGAGGGAGTATAGAGTAAACTTATTCATATTTTAATTACAAATATTCAAATACAAATTATTCTAATTAAAGCTATTTCAATAAACCTATGAGAACATCTGAATGTATAACTATATGAATCGTGTTGAATAATCATATTATATTATTGAAGCATATTTATTTTGGTATTAAACAAACTAACAAATATTTATAAAAAAGCATAACTCTACTTAGCTTTTAATTAGAAAAACTAGTTTAAGAAATATTAATCAAATTAATATCATGTTATGAAAACTGATATATAACCTAATTAATTTTTATTTAGAAAACTAATAAAATAATTTACTAATCAAATTAATAGTAACACAAGTAAACCTGTTGTTGTAAATCTAGTTATATTTTAGTAGGAAAAACAAGTCTATGAGCAATTAATAATATTAATATTTTAAATAAATTTCAAAAATAGAAATCATGTGTAATATTGCTTCTAACATGTAGTTTAAGTTGATATGAGCCCTGCCTCAAACTCTGTCATCACTACAACGCCCTCTCCCGATGCCGACGACACCAGCCCCCCACCACCCCCACTCTCTAAGGCCAGTCTCAATGGAAGTTTCGTGGACACAATTACCTAAAGTGACACATCATAAAGTGTTTGAAATTAGGAAGAAACACCTCCCCCTCAATGCATAGTTTCATTAATTGTTGTTTCCTAGGTCACATGCAAGACACAAGCTGTCTAGGTAACTGTGTACATCACCACGAAACTCATTTCACCTCTCTTAAATCTTAATTAATACAGTGACACATCATCAAAAATGCTGACATGACAGTCAATTTATTGTCTATGAAACTCCCACTGAGACTAGCCTAAGCATACGTGCAGGGCATGAAGCATGCCTCGAGCTCGTAATGTGCATGGCAATTTACTGCCAGCCGACCCAATGCAGACACCTACCACCATGCTAGAGCTGCACCGCCCGGTGGTGGCCCCCTTCCGCTCTCTCTCTCTATATAGAGAGAGGGGGGAGGGAGGAAGAAGAGATAGATTGGAGGGCAATAGGACTTTTCCATCATATCTCCTTTCTCAAATCAGAAAAATAAATATCATAATTGCCACAGTGTCTTACAGCAAAGGAGAGGAGGAACAACTGCTTCAATCCCGTCCGAACCACTTTCCTAAAGTTGAACATGTAGGACATATAGAATATGCACATAGCCTACCTTTCTCTCTCAATTGAATCTGTCCTGGTAGACCTGAAGCGGTCATGAGCGACCGAATAGACTGAAGCTTTAAACCGAAACTTGAGAATAACATCTCGCATGCATAGTACTAATATGGCTCGACCCATAGTTTGTGATCAGGCCTACCTTTAGCGACACTCATTCCATCCAGGCATCATATCGGAGTTCTCCTTTCTCCCTCAGCATCCCTTTTCCATAAAGTCTAAATTACGACCGCTCTCAGTTCATACGCAAGAGCGCGACTCACTCCCCAGGGCCTGCTACAGGTGAGGTTAGCCCAGGGCCATTTTGGAGCTTAAAAGAGCAGCCATTTCTACAGTGCGAAATCCACGATCCTAGAATTTCTACATTGACCATCCATTCGTCCAGAACCATCTCCAAACTGACTTGAAGTAATAGTATGAATGGGAGAGAAAGTGGTTCATAATTCAACACATTCAACTATTCCACCACCACACCACCACAACATCAAGAATGGGGATTAGATCAAATCAGCAGCTCGGTTGTCAAGGGGGACCTCCAGAGGAGATCCCTTGTGCCGATCAGCACAAGGTGCCCAAGCTGATCGACCTAGGGCATTCCTTCCCTCTATCATTGCCATCTTTGGTTAGGTTGTTCTCCGGGAGATCCATGCACCTTTTGTGCATCAACATGTGTAAGATCATGGGGTAAAGTTTATGTTTATCTTGGTGTAAGGAAAATGGCTCTATGTGCCATTGTTTATGATTTTGGTGATTGAGCGACAATATGATCATTGGGCCTAATGAGCTTCTCTCAAGGTTTGATTCCAAGCCATCCAAATGCAATAACTCAGAAATATTTTGGAATTTCAAATCATGGTATTTGGATTCAAGTGATACCAAATCATTCGGTGTAGTATTTTCAGTGCACCAAATCAGTCGGTGTTACATGCACTTTGCGGGAATAATCAATAGAAACAGACGCATTTCCAAGGAAGGCAACGAACCAGTCGGTGTACATGGCCAAGTTGAAGTTCGTCTTTGGAAACACAGAAGCATCAGACCGATTCAATCGGTGCTGTACAAGGGGCACATCGAATCAATCGGTGTTGTTGGCCAATTTGAAAAACAGTTCTGGAAAGACCGATTCATTCGGTCACGTCCAAGAAGGCACATTGAATCAGTCGGTGTTGCAAGAAGACAACAACTCAGGAGTGTACGATGATCCATTCGGTGTACAACAAGAGGGCAGCACCGAATCAGTCAGTGTCTGGGCCCAGGCGTCAATGGGAGTGAGAAGTCCAATGGCTAGCTGAGGTGGCATAGGTATTTTGCGGAAAAGTTGCAACAGCTAGCAATGGCTAGTTTCTTTGGGGCTATTTGTACCCCATTGCTCAACCATTTCAAGGGTGCTAGAGCTTGGATAAGTTGTTGGCGTGTCTTGTACATAAAATTGAGTGCTCTAACCACCAAAGCAATTACGAAAATATTAGGGCAATTAGCAGCAAGGCTTAGGTCTTGATTAGTGCTAGTTTAGGCCTATTAGTGCATTACTTTAGGGATTAGCCTAGAGTTAGGTGAGGTTTGCAAAGTCTTTGCTATCGGTGCTTGTGTGCACCTTTTGTTGTAATTTTGGGGCTTGTAAGTCTTGTGAGATCCTCCAACCGAGTTTGTGGAGTGGTCGTT
The DNA here is from genome assembly GCA_033239725.1 of Echinochloa phyllopogon. Classification (NCBI taxonomy): domain Eukaryota; kingdom Viridiplantae; phylum Streptophyta; class Magnoliopsida; order Poales; family Poaceae; genus Echinochloa; species Echinochloa phyllopogon. The sequence continues at coordinate 22,051,715 of BTCW01000016.1, forward strand.
GGTGATTGTGAGAGGGCGGAGAGACCCTCGGTGTTTTGCCGAAGCTCTACCAAGTGGAAGCGGCAAGGAGCATCCGGAGAGGCAAGGTGGTGACCCACTCGAGCGTGGGAAGAGTTCATTGGCTATCTATAACACCCCGCCCTCCAAAGCCGCCTCGCAAAGCCCTTCCGAGGGGCATGCATGCATACACATAGCACCCTACTTACACTTTCTTCATCACTTCGTGTAAAAGGGTTAACCCGAATGTGCTATGGCTGAAAGACGAGGGCTTATAGGTTGCCTCCACCCTTGCTAAACTAGCAAGGTGGCACTAAACACGTGCATCCCACACTGAAGGGCCACTACTGTGTCATACAAACTAGACCGGGTGTGACATACACCCCCCTCAAACAATCCGACGTCGGTCCAACTCACCCACACGGACAAATATCTAGGAACGTTCCCTCTTAGCGCAAGACCGTACGTCCAGTGTCGGCGCCATATGCCATTCTGTGTGCCCTACCCGGGCCACACACGCCATGCGCCCTATGCCTGCACGTTGACCCGTACGCGCAACCACGAGGGTTGGCTCTGATACCACTTGTAACACCCCGTCCTCCAAAGCCGCCCCGCACAACCCTTCCAAGAGGCGTGCATGCGTACACATAGCACCCTACTTACACTTTCGTCCTCGCTTCGTGTAAAAGGGTTAACTCGAAGGTACTATGGCTCTATGGCTGTAAAACAAGGGCTTATAAGTTGCCTCCATCTTTGCTATACCAGCAAGATGGCATTAAACACGTGCATCCCGCACTCGTGGGCCACTACTGGGCCATACAAACTGGGCCAGGTGTGACACTATCCACGAAATTACTTGACCGGAGCGCAGGGCCCTTGCGCGGACATTCCATTGAGAGGGGCTCCAACAATGAGGACTAGGGGAAAGCGTTGCTTTCCGATACCTCGGGATAAATCGTCGTGCCGGAGTTTGCGTTCTCTACCTCTTTACATTCCGCATTATTTTTTGCACTACTTCCCACGTGTACCTTTCCTAGAATTGCCATGTGTGGTTGATAGGATTGCAACATAGAGCGCAAAACTTTTGAGCGATAGAGATAGAAACACATAGAAAAATCTAGTGCACATTTAGATAGAAATTAAAATAAGTTTTTATATTTGCTTGGAGCCTTAGTTTTTTAGAACACCCAATTCAAACCCCGTCTTAGGGTGTCACGGTCCCTTCATTTGGAATCAAAGGGGAATCTTGATATGCAATCATTGCAATTGTGTACATGATCATGATGCTCATAATGCTATATAACGGATGAATGCTTATATGTGTTTGGCCAACATTATCTTTAGGGTTGTAATAATCCTATGGTTGTTCCCTTTGTATATTACTATAGCATGCATGTTGTGAGACAGTTGGTTACCTTGGTACAGTGACAGGATGTGGACCATTAGACCGTGCCTGGTCCGGTACCTTCAAAAATAGAGAGTAAAATATCAGAGCCAAAGAACGAAAGAATACAAAATTAGGGGACATCTGCGTTTAACCAAATTATAAACAAAAGTACCAATTTTGATGACACAAAATAAGTATACTATGAAAATATATCTTATGATATCTAGTGGTACTTATTTGACATCATTATTGAGAACTTTTTGTTTAAACCTGGTCAAACTTGGTACACTTATTTTGATACACAGGGAGTATGTCACCTTGAAGATATCATCAATGAATCCTTTCTAGTTGGGGATGCTTGGTTGCTTGTTTACAAAAATATGAAATCATTTCTTTAGTTCATTATGGATTCGTAAAACAGTCCCGACAAGCCAAAACTCAATAATAGAGACCTACTACGACGGGATAGTGACTAGTGCACTACCGAACCTCCTTTCAAAGCACCATAGAAGTACATTAGTGTCGTTAAATAGACGGTCTCATGCAGTGACACGTAATCTTGAAACGACTTATCAGAAACCTATACAATAGGTTGTTGTTTTAGTTGTTTCATAGCAATACAGAATCCCTTAATTTATAGAGAAATAAAGAAATATTATTGGTGGCATGACAACAAACTCATACAATGGTGGTGGAGCTGTCTCGTAGTTCTAAAATTTAGCTCATGAGACCATTGTTTTGCGTTCTCTCACCCCGCTCTCCTCCATATCAGCAAAAATCTTACATGACACTGCATGAGACGACCTGTCGTACCTGTGTAGCAATGTACCTATCCTTATCATTTTTTAATTACTCACTCATGGATGGTAACCATTGTTGACGTTCTCTCCATGAACCTGTTCTCTTTTGATCCTCTACAGTCCCGACGACTTAATGCTAGCTAGTCCACCACACGATAATAATGCCAATTTTCCATCACATGACGTGGATCTACAGCCAACCACCAGAATATCAACAGTAAAACCAATTCCCCGAAATAAACATAGATATAGATATCTATTTCAAATCATTTGGCTTGCAGACCTTCACCAATCCAGCTCCCAGAACAAGAATGTTATGCATAGTTGCTCTTATTTTTCCAGTTCCAGTGCTGGATCCTGCTTGATCAGACGATGATGTTCCAATAATCATCTTCAGGATGAACTCTGTTACCTCTTCCCGGCCAAATACATGGACATCTATAGGAAGTTGAGAGGTGGCCTCTCCAGTAACTCCTTCCTTTTGCTGGTTTGCTTTCGAATCATCCATCTTGAGGAGCTCAATAAAGGTGGACGAACTTCCACAGAGATGGGTCAGGGTTTTTACCACATGCTCCAGCCTTCCCATGTTATCAGGGATGACTAGACTTTTTAGAGACCTAAGAGATGAGACTATGAGCTCGCTCATCTTGCGTTTGCCAGTGATGCTCACCTCATCAACCTCGAATTCATCAAGGGCATCCTCGGCTTCTTGAGCCGCCGCATGCAAGCGCCTTAGCCATCGCACCATGTTGGCGTTCGTGATGAGACGGTTGTCGGCTGCCTCGGATATAGCCTTCACCACGGTGAGCCTGGCCTCCAGTTCTCTGAGAAGCTCCTTGGCTCGCTCGGGCATGTCATAGTTTCTCTCGAGGCACATGGCGGCCTTGGAGACAGCGCCTTCCACCACAGCTGACACGAAGCCACCGATTACCAGCTCCATCCCTGCTGCCATCCAAAGGTGAAGGAGCAATTTCAGCGGAGAGCTTGGGTCTATGTTTCAGAGCATTTCAACTTGAAAAGATCTTTGCAAGAGATCCTAAGTTCCTTCAATGGATACAAGGACACGAGTTTGGATAGCAGTGATAGCATGGAAGCCACCATCACGAAGCTCCGTAGCAAGATCTGCGGGGGATATAAGTTCTTTCTGGTGCTAGACAATGTATGGATTGATATGTGCCAGGAATGGAACACCCTGCTGACTGCATTATCCGATGATGCACGTCGATGTGGTGGTAGTGTTATCCTTGTCACAACGCAGAGTCAAAGGGTTGCCCAAATTGTTGCCACCATATGTCCCATAAATCTGAAAGCTTTGTCGTGGGAGAGCTTTTGGCCACTCTTTCAATACCACGCATTTTGGGGTGTGGAGGCTTCCCAACAAGTTAACCCCAACATGCTCGTGATCGGTGAAGAGATTGCAAAGAAGCTAGGTGGACTTCCATTAGCTGAAAGAGTAATAGGAAACCTGCTGAGATGTAGATTCACAAGGGATAAGTGGAGAAGGGTTGCAGAGAGTGACTGGTGGAACTTTGGTGACGCTTTGCAGGGCATTCTACCCTACCTCGGGGTCTGTTACCAGCACCTGTCACCAAAACTAAGGCAGTGCTTTGCTTTCTGTTCAATATTTCCTAGGAACTACCTATTTGACAAGGACAGGGTGGTTCAAATGTGGATTGCTCACGATTTCATACAGAGTAACGGCTTAACAGATGGTGGTATGAGGCTAGAAGAAGTTGGGGAGCAGTGCTTTGATGAGCTGGTGGACGGATCATTGTTCCAGCCCACGTTTGTCAGCAACAAGTATGTCATGCATGATTTGGTGCGTGGTTTAGCAATTGTTGTTTCTATGCACCAGTGTTTCATCCATGGCGAAAGTTCAGGTGCAGCTTCATCACCAGCACCAGAAAATATTCGTCACTTAGCCCTGCAGACTGGTAGCTTGGAGCAATGCCAGGAGCTCCACAAGTACAAGAATCTGCGCACGCTCCTACTATTTGGTCGTTTTGAGGGTGATGCGTTTTATTCCCTTCTTGACGGTGTGCTAGGAACCTCACCGAGTCTTCGCGTGCTTGACATGTCGTATGTTGAAGCTCAAGGGATGGGATGGCCCAGTGATGCTAGGGGCCAGAGAAAACTGCGATTCCTCGATCTTTCATTTACTAGGATCACAAGGTTGAAGGATCTCCCCAGAAATATCCAAGTTTTGTATCTTAGGGGATATGATGCTGACCACTTACCACAAAGCATCACCAAGCTGATTAACCTACGACATCTGTATGTAGATGATTCTGCACTCTCCAAGATTCAAGGGATTGGACAGCTCACTGAACTTCAAGAATTGGATAGTTTCATTGCTCGAAAGGGACTAGGATTCACGATAAGGGAATTGAAGAACATGCGAGAGCTCACAGGACGACTGTGCATCCGTGGCGTCGAGAATGTGAGAAATAAGGAGGAAGCAATGGAAGCCAGATTGATGGACAAGAAACACCTGAGCGCTTTGGTGATCGAAGGTAGAAAAGTGCCCAAGTTTGCCCTTGAAGGATTGCAGCCACACCCAGACATACAGGAACTAACCATCAAATTCTATCAGGACCAAGTTTTTCCTCACTGGGTGCTGCAGCCGGCTAACTTGGCCAATCTCTTGCATGTAAGTCTTGAGAATTGCCGCATCTTGTCTACCCTTCCACCATTAGGCCATCTCCCTTTGCTCAAGCTTCTCAGTCTAAGAAAACTGCCCTCGATAAAGCATGTTGATGGGACGTCCTTCGGTGGTTTCCCATCTCTTGAGGAGTTGGGGTTCCATTGGGTGGAGAAATTGGAGGAGTGGACAGATCCAAATGCAGCAGCAGAGGAGTCTCATTCTCATGCTCATGGATCACCTTTCTTCCTTGGACGCTTGAAGAAGCTCAATCTTGAATCCTGCCCATTACTGAGACAGTTCCCCCGTCTTCCAAACTTGCCTGTACTAAGAGAACTGAAGATCTCAAAGCCTGGAGGCTACATCTTGGAATTACCAGCCTGTTTACATGTCTTGGAAAGCCTAACAACCTTGAAGATTGAGTACTGCCACCAGAATCTTGTACTGTTTGCGAATCAGTTCAAGTCACTTGAAAATCTCGATCTCATCAAATGTGAAGGGCTCCGTTTAGCTGACAGTTTCCAATGCTTCAGCAACCTGAGAAGTGCACGGATGGAGGGTTGTCCTCAACTTTTAAGTACCACTGCAGCCTCTGTCACCGCTGGTCTTGGGCAAGAATCGCATGAGGAGCAACACCAACAGCAGGGCGCTAATCTTCTAACCCACCTCAAAACTGACGACAGCTTGATGACCGGAGATTACTTCAGGACAATAGGACGCCTCCCATCAGTTCGCTATGTGAGGTTCTTCGACATACCCAATGCCACGCTTTTCACAGAGAGGCAGGAACTATGGTTCCAGCAACTGGCCAAACTGGAGTGCCTCTCCATTGCAAGCTGCTATACATTGCAACGCCTCCCTTCTTGCTTGGCTGCGATGCCATCCATCAAGAGACTAGAGCTACATAGCTTGCTGAATCTACACTCCTTGCAGGATAATGCTCTGCCTCCAAATCTCCAGGATTTGCAGATCGATGACTGCTGTTCTGCAGAACTGAGATCTCGGGCATCCAAAGATGGTGCTGATTGGTCAAAGGTCGTTCATGTTCCATACATCATAATTGATGGTACAGTCATCCAAAACATATAGACATTATTTTTGCGAGATAAAAGCATAGACTTATGTACCATGTATATGAGCTTCTGACCAATATCTCATTTTCCCCGATGACACATCCTCTTGTGTCGTGTCGAGCATACACAAGCAGCACGTTTATTATAGTTATATACTTGTACCATGTGCGCGACCAGACCTGGGACGCTATTTTCTTATTTGAGTTATTTCACAGGCTTATTTGAGAATTAGTAGTTCAACGATGTGAGGAACCGAGGATACGACTCACCGTACAACTGTGGATCATGGAGTGAAGGTGTGCGAGCGGAATAGCAGGAACAGACAGCCTGAAAAACAAAAACAAGAGAACAAGAAAAACGAGCCGCGGATTAAAAAAGAAAAACACAGAGCGCGGATGAAAAATACCTCCCTCTCACGGAGTAACAGAGAGAGGACTGCAGGAAAAAGAAGGCACGAGAAAGAAAGCGGGAAATCTCAACCTTGCTGGGCAATTCTCCGAACACGATGTGGACGCAATGAGCTGCGCGGAGTGAAGGGTCGCTGGGTCGGGCACGCAGGTGCCGGCGATAGGAGGGGCAGGCGGCCGGGGTGGGAGGAGCCACCCCGAGACTCCGAGAGGAGAGGCCGAGGCGGGGTGGGGCTTACGCGGGGCGCTGCCCGGGGGCTGGGATTCTGGGACTGGGTAGCGCAGGCGCAGGGGATGCGCGTGCGGAACTGCACGAGTGGAACTCTCAAGTACCAGCGGAAAGAGCAGGCAGCAAGCAAGGATGGTCCTACAGTTAGCACTCGGCCCAGGAAGCCTAGCGTCAATATCTATGGACCCAATTAGGTTACTGCGCTTGCATACGTGCAAGAGGGAGAGATTCGGGAGAAGAGAGAATGACTTGTATCACGAACCTAAATCCCCAGTCTCAGAGCATCCTAAGCGGCATATGTAAATTTGAATATTTAAAACTTATTTTAGGTACAAGAGAGAAGTGTTTCAAAAAAAATTTGTGCTCTTCTCCAGCAGCGTATCTAAAATTGGATACCTATAAAGCTTTTACTCTTAGGTTCAAGGGTTTTCTATAATAAAACGTAGACACAAAAGAATATTAATTACATGCTTCTACGAGGACTTTATTTTGCAAAATCTCGTAGGATCCTCTTCGGTTCTTCTCCATCTGCCGTCCAACCAAAGCCACCTCCATGGTCGGGCGGCGAGCCAGGTGCGGCTGGCTGAGCTCGTTTGCTCCGGGACCGCGAGCAGCGAGCTAGGCAGTGGCGGAGCCAGGATTTCAAAGTTGGGTATTCCCAACTCCTAAAAAATATATACAAGTTAAATATACAAAATGGTTCACAATCACAATATTGATTATTAACATATAAACTGTACAGTTTTTTCGATCCTACTTCATATTCAGCCGAACCTGACCAGTAAATCTAGTGCGATATGTACATATGGAAATTGTCTATTCCTAAATCTCAGTCATGTAATTTTCTGATATGGTAAAACAATCATTCTAATATTCAAACTACACAAAATTATTCAAATACCTGGTTTCTCCTATCCAAACTTGATCTTTGGCTTATTTATAAGCTACTGTAATTATGATGTCACTACTCGCCTGGAGCATCCATCCACTCCTAAAGCTGTAGCTTTGTGTTGTCCATGGTAGTGCGGCAGTGAGCAAAGATCCAAATAATCCCACGTTCCCACGCGTGCTGTTCTAGCCGTTTGGCTCTCTGCTGCCTGCTGGCTTCTGGGTGCAAGCCACCTCGGCCTGCTCGCTAAGCTTGTTGTTTGCCCATGGACCACAACAGGGCCACTCACATTGTCACGAGACAGGAGAGAGGGAGTGGTTGAGTGGGCCGGCCTCAGGTGGGAAGGGAGTGGGCCGATAGGCAACTTGGTTGTCTGGTCGCAGTGGGCTGATTTCTAATTCAGAAAACAGTTAATTTGACCCAACATAACCTATATACTTATGTATATACTTTGATGTATACTTGGTTGTTTGGCAATGTTGGGTATTCCTGGGAATACCCAGCCATCACGCTGGCTCCGCCCATGGAGCTAGGCGCGGGTGATGGAGCTCGCCCGCTCCATGGCCGAGCGGCAAGCTGGGCGTAGACGGTAAGACTGTCTAGGGCCATGCGGGTGAGGCGCACACCATCCTCAACCCCCTCTACCTGGCCTCACCGCCCGTTGGTCAAAGGTCAAGTGAATGGTGAGCCAAGCGACATGGTAGGTGCCGGCGCGACGACGGGAAAGGCTCGGAAATATCTCATGCTGGTGGTTGGGCTCTCCTGCCAGAGGGAAAGAAACATAGCAATTCATCCATGGATTGGTATACTTGGGTCAATGATAGAAATTTATGTCATATGCTAAAAATTTAGGGACAGCAATGAATATAGCAAATCCGTTGGACTTAGGTTTTTGATAGTTTTTAAGTATAGCAATCTGGTTTAGATAAGTTGTTGGAGATACTCTTCCTCTGTTCTTCCGATCCTCATATTCCAGTTCTCTAATCTCCTCCCCACCAGATTGGCTGCTAACACAACGGCATGGCGCAGGGTGATGCCGCCACGGCTGGCTCCTCTCTCACCTCTCATGTTATCGCTCATTCTATACCGGACGTTCACCGCACCTCATAAGCTACTCTTGCGGCCAAGTTTATTTTACGCACAATAAGATCTTTGGTCTTAGAAAACCGGAGACAGTAGGTCTAACTCCTTAAAATTGGACAAATTACCCCCTAATACATCAAAATAGTCTTCAAGATGGTTTTAGCTTTTGTTTAGTTTAAAAACAAATATGACCAATATAAGATAGATTTTTAAATCACAAAATGACATTTAGGCGTCCAAAAACATCGAGAAAATCTGTAGTGATATATTAGGATATGAGGAAAAAATAAAATATTTGAAGCTCATGAGAATTTCTCTGGAACTCCCAAAATTTGGATTTAACCGTAAAAACAATAACAATATCTAGAAAAATCTAAATTTCCATAATATTATAATAAATGTTTAAATAGATTTTGATAACTTTCTACAATAAAACGTGACATGCAACCAGCATGAATACAACACACATTGATGCCAGTTCCATTAATGATGGTTGCATTAATGCGGACTTAGTCTTGTGTTTTTATTGTTATAAGTTTTCAAAATAAATTTAGTCATCTATTAGAATATGTTGGGAAATTTACTAAATTTTTGTAACTTTAATTTTAGTGCTAAGTCCAATTTTTAGAAGCTTTTGGATAAACTTTCACGAGCTCAAAATAATTTATTTGTATTCCTTGTATCCCAATATATCATAGGATTTTCCCGGTGTTCCCTTGGATACCCATGTTGATCAGTCATAATAAGCAGTCATATGCGAGGTTCTTCCTCAATGTTGTACGTGGTGGTAAAATCCACGGTTTCTCACTGGATACAAAAGGTAGTCCATATGCCGGCGCTTGGTTAATTTTCAACTATGTACAAAGATTTTAGCAGCGTGTAGAACAATCAGAGAAGGCAAAGGAATGTGGGTCCTTTCTACAAAATTCTAAGATTCTTTTTTTTTGCAGAAGCTGCTACATATGAGAAAGCACGGTGGGTTGATTTAAAGAAACAATAGGGGAGTTTCTATAAAATTACGTTTCTATAAAATTACAACGTATTAGTGAATCAATCATTACTTTATTATTATATATATATATGTAAAGATGAATTCTTCTTTACCCGGCCACGAAATCCTTACTCAAAGCCGGGTAAAGAAGGATATCCGTCTAGTTACGAGTTCTAGCCGTCTATGTGTAACTTCAACTTTGTACTCAAAGCCTGGGCACTTCTAGCCGTGGCCAGCAACATATCCGTCGGTTATCTCGTAGTCTCGGTAGAATCTAAAAGCAGAGGCTGGTAGCTGCAACTCCTGTCTCTGTGCAAACTATTAAGTCGATCATCTTGCAGGCTCTGCACAATCTGAAAGCAGAGGTTGATAACCAGAACCCCTGTTTCTACGCGAACCAGTCAGTATATTAGTGAGATTGGTTCTCGCTGACTTAAGCGCTGACTCCACATTTCTGGAAGGTTGGAAAGATCCACTGCTCTGCTCGATCTGCTGAAGTATGTTGATGGCGCTAGGCCAATACAGATTTCTGAAGTATCTGAAAGCCATCACCGGACCCATCCCTACCGCAACAGTCAGCTGGGTAGGAGAAGATGTTTGCACCATGCAGCAGGAAGATTAAGGTCAGAGCACAGTTGTGTTATGGCAGTCGCATAGTGAAACGGACTCGAAAAGAAGTTTCACAATTAAACAATAGTAGACTTACAGCCATGGTGATCCAGTATGAAGGTTGACCGCACAGGCGAAACATGATTGTGTACAGCTGAAGGCTCGGGATGGCACTGACTATTAAGTTGATCATGTAGAAGGCCACAAAGTTTCCCCAGATGAGAATGATTTGCAGGTAAGTGAATGAGCTTAAGACACAAAAGATGAGGTTAATGATTGTTCTATAATGAATCAATCCGATGTATCCGTTGCAAAACTGATGAGAACTTACTTTGTGTCCATTGTCACAACAAAAGCCTGTAACCAAATGCATCCGGACAGTGCAACCATTGAGAGTTCCTGCATCTCACTTTTCTCATCCGCGTAGGCACATATCGTAATGAAGAAAACGACGAGCGCCTGAAATTGAAAAATATTAGTTTCATGAAAGAAAATAGCATCTAGAGGCTTGTGCGGTTCACATGCATTTCTCCCACACAGCAAGATTAACAGATTGAAACATCATTTGCGCTAGATGCAGTGATGGAGCAACTGCATAGGTTTTATTTGTAGTTCAGTTGCCAATATAATGCACAAAACATATACTAACAGATCCGTGTATCTACCCATCAGTGCATGTTCATGTCTACTAGAGAACAAAGGTTGTAAAGTAAAGCAGCTAATCATTGGGCAAGTAGTGAGCATTGTCATCCAAGAACAGAATCAGAAAGCAGAACAAGAGATACATGAACAGAATAACTCCCTAATCACCTTCAGTAACCCAAAACTTGCACCACACTTTGGTAGACTCTAGAAGATGTACAATGAGCTGATACCAAAAAATAAGAAGAAACAGAGAAAAGTATTATCTTACATGATATAGTGAGCGCCCAAACCATCCACAAAATGTAGTTGGATTTAGAAGCCTGGCAAGATGATGGGACTACTCATATTAGCAAAACTTATGCACATAAGCTTTATGATACATTTACATGAAGTTAGTCATGGTTTCAAAAGCGATAAGGCGACCCAAGAATTCTGGGAATGCCTCATCGCCTAGGCGACAAGGCGTCACTGTTCCCCAAAGCGAGCTGGGTGCGCATGGACGCCTAGGCGACGCCTTTAAAACTATGGAAGTCCAAAAATATCAAAATCAAAAGGACAAAAAGGCAAAATTCTATTTACCTCCCAGCTTGAGAATGCAGTAAAATCTGGGGGTACTGTAGAACAGTTGTTTCAGAGATATCCTTGTCAAAAATTATAGTCATCACAGGTAGACTTGTATAGAAAACATTATAAGCCATCAGGCTAATTGAGTTGAATAAGCTAGTTCCAGAGAGGCCTGACAAAAAGGCGAACCTGACAGAGGACTTAGGTGAGCAGTTGTAGTCACAAAGTCCATGCCAAATTGCAACGCAGTAGCAGAAGCTCATAATTAGAAGTGCAGCCAATGGCACAAGCATTAAAAGGAACAGTTACTCACAGAATTTGTATAAAGCATATAAGAAGTGACTTGTAGAAGGAGTACTGTGAAATAAATGATGTCCGATTGTATGAATAACGACCATGAATAAGTATCAACCTCTTAAGAAACTTGAACTCTGCAAAAAGAAGAAGAAATATCCAACACGTGATTTTTTTTTCAAAGAAAAATATATTGAATTTGAAGGTAAACTGCAAATAGGTAATAAAATGGCATGACAATTGGAACCATTTTTCCATGGGCAGTTTTTCATAAACCTCTTTAGGCAAGGCAAGGCAATTCATGAAGAATTCCTCTCCTCTAGTTGGTCAATTAGACTACTATTACAATAAGGTCCCCTAAAACAGGCATACCCATAAAGGAAAGGAAAGGAAAGGGAAACTGGATGGAATTGGTGCGTGATCTCCTCTCCTGGTCGAGTATTTCTGTTCTTTTCTTTGATTTCGGTTAAGAACAGTAGTCAGACTTTCCACTTTGTTAAGTTCTTTTGTTCTATCCGACATAACAAGAATAGAATCACACTCTGTAGGATTTGAACCTACAACATTGGGTTTTGGAGACCCATGTTCTACCCAACTGAACTAAGAGCATGTTTTTATGACAGGAGATAGAGCAGTAAAGAAAAGGATGGTTTTTGTACCATATGCATACAGAAAAAATGAAACTCTGAATTTTGTCCAATTTGAATTGATCTCAATTGATCCCTCGTTACTGCCCATATGAGAAATAAGCAGGGATGACAGGATTTGAACCCGTGACGTTTTGTACCCAAAACAAACGCGCTACCAAGATGCGCTACATCCCTTTTCCAAAATTGTTGTACAGTGTCATTGTACAAAACCTGTCTTGTTTTCCACATCGTAATTTTATCTATGAAAAAATGGCACCCACTTTGATGGATATAAACAAACATTATAAATGTTAGCACATCAACAATGGACAAAAACAATGTCGGCACAAGTTTGAATCTGGTTTATATGGCTATTTCTGTACCAGCTAGCAATATCCATTAAATAAAATTTCAAGATTTCTGAAGTAAATAGAATCCATCTGTACCAACTAGAAGTAAAAGAACTACAATGTATGTTCAGTTACGACTTACGACTAAGAAACAGACCTTTCAGGTAAACCTTAAGCAGGATTAAAGCAGTAGAGCAGGTAAGCACAATAATTGATATAATGCATTTGGCAAAATTTGAAAGATGCTTACTCCCAATACTATAATCAGCAGCTCTTGCAGCTTGCAATCCTTCCCTACCACTAATTCCTACTCCAATGTTAGCCTCTTGGATCATTCTAACATCATTACCACCATCGCCAATTGCTAGAGTTAGGTACCCAACAGACTTTAGGATAGCAACAAGCTGCACAAACGCAAACAACATAGATTTAACCAACCAAAATCTATGTAACAACACATGTCATGTTTCAAGGTAGATCAAAAGAAACAGACAAATCTCCAGATAAATGTGCATTACAAAACTATCTGCATTCTTATTTATTTGAGTTATTACTTCTAAAAGGAAGATATTGAGCTCCACACACTACCGAACCTAGTGGTATACTTGTATCCCAAACATTAATTTCTGTGGCAATAGGCCATCCAATATCTTGTTACAAAAGTATGATCTATACTGATTGACAACCATGTTAGGGACTAATGTACATGTCAAATGGTAACTAAAAAAATGATAATAACCAATAAAGGTAAACCTGTGCTTTCTGCAAAGGTGTCATTCGACAGCATATTGCTGTTCTTGACACCATCGCCAACCTAGTGAAAGATTCCTTGGAATGCTTTAAAATTATTTCGAGTGCCCAACCATCCAAAACAAATGCAAGGTCCTGCATGAACAGATTTGAGAGGAATCACTCCAAATGAGGTTTAACAAACATAGAATCCATCATCTAGAACAAAACATAGTCTCAGTTTGTTTGTTTACTCAAGAGGATTTTTTATTAAAAAATATGATACAAATATGATTCAAAAAATTCGAATTGAATACAGGACAGGGGAAACAATCCTCTAGAGCCTCTAAATCTGTAAGGAGAATATGTTCGATGCAAGATATTACTTGAGCATTTGACTGAGTGGTGCTAAAGCTGGATATCATTCTTACAAAACATGGGAGAAAATGGCTAATAAATACTTGTCTAAGTTACAATAAATCGGAATCCAAGATACATACCTTTGTTTCACACGTATTTTTCGTAATTAATAGAGCCCTCTCTAGGCTTCTTAGTATGTCCTCTTCCGTTTTCCCACTGATAGACAACAATTGGCCATTGAGCTCTGGAGGAATGAGATATTAAGTGATGATCTTGCTGACAAGTTGATAAGTATGAAATCAAAATTTACCAAATGGTCGACATCATGAGGTAGTAAAACCATGTAGCAAACCAAAGCAGCTCATGCGGAGAACATAAGATCATGAATAAAAGGAATGCTAGATGCATTACTGGTTATATCACAAATAGGTCGAGCGTGGTCCCACACTAAAAAACAAAATAAAAAAAACCTGGTTGTCACATAAGTTATGAGGTCCATCAGAACCATCATGTAATGGCATCCTGGAACTATTACTGTCCATCAATTTAATAATTTCACTAAGCTAGAATGCAAAGTACAAATAAGATGATGACTTTTCATAACATTTTTATATATACATATCACCAAGTTTAACAATGAAGTCTCAAAAAATGCATAAGGATTACAGAGATGCTGGTAATAATTCATCCAGTGCTAGAAAAATAACTTGCAACGGACCAGTCCAGGAAACATGTGCATGAGGCAACTTGTATTGTTGGTTGCACATGGCCACTGGCTAAATTCAATGGATAGAGTACCAGAGGTTATGAGGTTACAAAGAAGTCCAATCTGAATTGCTGTATTTTGCTTATCGCCAGTTAGCATCCACACATTAATTCCAGCATTCCTTAACAACTTAATGGTTTCAGGCACACCATCCTGCCAGACAGAAAAATCTATAAGGGAGGCAAAGGCAGCAAGTGTAAATTGTGATAGATTTTGCTACTGATTGTTAGTCTTAGAGACAGAAATTAACAATCAAGGTATACCTGAAGACGATCCTCTATGGCAGTAACACCAAGAATATGAAGGTCTCGTTCTAAGCTGTGACAGACTTCGGCAATTTTAGACTGTAAATAATTTTTTTTTGAGGTAACATTAGCCAAGCGTAGAGTAAGAAGAATTAGTGAGACAAATGAAATAACTTAATATAGTTAAGAGAAATTGGTTAAACCAGAATAATTACTAAGTAAGATTACCTCTCTATTGTCCAATGAGCAGCTAGCCTCTTGAAAGTTTTTGTTCCATTCATTATATTCATCTTCTTCCAGGTTACGCCATCCCAAACATAATGTTCGCAATCCCAACTGAGAATACATTTCTACTGCCTCAAGATATCTCTGTATTTGTTGTCCTGTGATACATGCATGCACGATATGAGTTAGAATAAATGATTATTTTCTGAAATAAAACTTAAGCAGCACAAAATGACAAAGGATAGGTAAACATTTAATTGTTTGGCGCAATCGCTTAAATATTCTGGTTCATCATATGCTAAAACAGAGCCACAACACTAGCGCTAAGAGCAATAGAAAGCTCCCCATGTTTAAAATAGTAGTAACCAAATTTGCAAAAAGGTGCCCAGAGCACAAGAGCATATCATGTAATGACCTTTCTACAACAACCAAAATGTTTTTTTTATCCCAAGCAAGTTGGGTAGGCTACAGATAAAACCCAACAAGAGTCACACAAGGAGGATAGAAGGTTAACAAGGGTATAGGTACTTACGGAGACATGGCTCATATAGAGAATTGTTATCAAGGACAATATTTTCTTTGATAATTTTGCATGACATTCATCTGTCTCATACTAAGGAATCAACAACAAGAAACAACCACCAAGCCTTTCAGTCCCAAGCATGTTGGTGTAGGCTAGAGTTGAAACCGATTGTACTCAAATTATTCTAGGTGCTTTTATGTAGCAAAAGATAGGTTTGGAACAAGTATCTATAATTGTTGCTACCTTAAGGTGAATAGATTAAGCAACGGACATCTAAGGATGTTATAAAATGCAAACTGATCTTAGAATGCATACAAAATCCAAGCATAATAGGTTAAATTCAATATTGGGATGAATGATGATGTAATGTACTTTTCATGGTTATACCATGTACCTGGATAAGCACGAGGGAGAATAGCTTCATCAGCACCTTTAGATAAAAGAAGGATCTTCCCAGTCTTCCCTTCCTTTACTACTACAGACATTCTTTTGCGATAAGAAGTGAATTCCAGAATGTCCAACAACTCGTACGAAAACTTAGATCCATTGAAACAAATCTCTGTAGAAACAGCATAAAACTCAATCAAGCAGTCTAGTGAAGCATAATCTTCTCATCACAATACGTGAAACATTTACTGACCAGCAGTACTGCTTTCTTTACTAATAAGCATCATATTCAGGTTTGATGCAGCATTGACTAAAGCTTCCTCATCCTGTGATTGTGCTTTGTATGACACAGTACCATCGTTGCTGAAAGTTAGAAAGCTTTATAAGGAACAACTTAATACCACAAAATATGCAAAGTAGAGTACTGAAAGAAATTGGAGTTGCCTTTTGATAGGAACCACTGTATTGCAAAGAGCCATCACCGTCAGAAATTTGATAACATCAGGATCATTACTTGAGACCGCATTTAGAAGTCTTGCATCTAAGTAGAGAGAATTGTTAGTGACCAAAAAGTAGGTATGTTTCTATAAATTTGGGGGCACATTTAGAGCACAAATTATGTACCAATAACAATAATAAAAAATATTTACTTGAAATCAATGGATAGAATAAACTTCACAGTTCCAAGAACATCAGGATGTTGTGAAGTGCACTAGAAGTCTAGCAGCACTACTAGAAAAACAGATATCATTAAGATTAAAGCTGCAGCCTGAAGTTCGAAACTCACCGATGTATATAAACACCTTAAATTCTTGCCTATATAAAGCTTTGACAGTATGAATTTCACCTACCATGTTCCATTCCTCCCAAAAAAATAGTACATGAAAATTGTTAGGCATAACTACAGACTAGAGGGGCAGTGATATTCAAGTTGCAGTGAAGTGTGCACTTCCAACCTGTGAAAATTTCCAGCAACTAAGATGCCACATTTGGACAAACAAATAGCATGTTTCATACTAAGTCCTACTAAAATAGAAAAGGATAAAACAATGTCTCTTATTAGGATGAAAACATAATGAGTCAGTGGATAACCTTTTAAAGCATCTCCATTGTCATTTCCATACAGAATATTACTTATGCAGCACCGTTTGAAGATCATTTTGTTCTCTGTCAATGTCCCAGTTTTGTCACTCAAAATATATTCAACCTGTCCAAGGTCCTCGCTAATAGCTGTGCTGAAGGATACACTTATATAAGCTTTAAGAAATAGAGAATGCAGCTGTGATAAACATTGAACTTTCCAATTACAAAAACATAAATTGCAGTACTTACTTAGCTGAATGAGCAGGTGTATTTGTTTCCCAATCAAACATTTGCTCATCCCAGTCAATAAACTTTGCATACACACTTTTAGCTAAATCAAGAGTAACCTACAACCAAGATAAGAATGTTTTTAAAATCATAGAGATCAAGTATAGAAAAGTATTAATAATTGTATCTGGAGTGTTGTGTGCCTAAACAATTCCTTTACACTTTCAATACTTTCTTGTGGCACCCAAATTGATTTAGATGTATCTGTTAGGTTTAGATGTTACCAACACACATCATAAAGTGCATAGTGACAGGAGAGGAAAAATGCTAATAAGTTAGTCAAAGTTTGTTCATGTTGGTCAAAGTTCTTTAGCCTTCTGTAGACAAAAAAGCAAAATAATTTCCCAATTTTGACTGTTTGTGAATTTGTTTCCAAACCAAAAAGAGGAACAGTTAAGCTACCCAATATAGATTATGAAACTAACCTTGTTGTTTTAGCACACAAACAGATAACATCTGAAGTAATATGATGTCCTCAAAATTTCTGGTTATAGTTAATACATTCGATGATTACATACAGTCATACACTTATGTTCTCAGCAATGAAAACAAGAAGCAAATATTGACAGACTAAAGAAAGTACTGTACGTTTTCCAAAAAGAAAGAAGTGTACAAAATTGATGGTAAATATTTAAATGAGCTAATAAGTTTACCATTGAAGGTGGTGGACGACTTGCAGTTTTATTAGAGGGGATAAAATATATGCAGTTAGTTAAAAGAATCTAGATTAGTGTACAACACTATCATGCAGCCTCAATCCTCTGTTGGTCTGTCAAGGCTATGGGAGAAGGTTTTGCATGTTGGGCTCCAAAGCAAGTTAGTAATGCCCACAAGTTGACTGGTCTGAACTTTTTGGCAGGTCCCGAAGAAGGCAGCCAGGAGTTCAACAGTAATATCTTTCTAGACAGTAGCACAAATATCTTTCTAGACAGTAGCCAGGAGTTCAACAAGGCACCAAACATGGGTTAGGGCAGCTGCCACTTCAGGTGGGCTGTTAGCCTAAGGCCATCAAGTCTATTTGCTCAATCATGTAAAACAGTGTTAGTTGATGTAAATAATCCTATGCATGGAGTATCACTACAGCAAAACTCATGTTAATATACTACAAGAAATTGAGATTGACAACCAGTACAGTATAACAAAAAAACTTTCAGGCAAGTAAAACAGGAAGAGGAAACAACATTTAAATCTAAAAGCGTACCTTTATGGAGATCGGTATCATTATGGAGCACAACAGCTCAAAGCGCAATGGAATAACCAAGAAATCATACCATGGTCCCTCCACAGGATACATAAGATACCATTGCTGCATAAAGGAATGAATCTTTATGAGAACAAAGAATACAAATAACAAGTACATATGAATTCCTTGTAGATATAATCATCTGCACCACAAAATATAATAGCAAGTAAACCCCATGAGAAGGTCCAACACAGGCGCCAACATGCATGAAAATTACAGTGAATTTTCTACACCAGGATACTGCTTGTCAGAAAGAAATAGCACCTTGAGACCCTGAGTGTCCTTCCAGAGATTCCCAAAATAACCCAGGACAAGTACAACAATGATTTGGAACATGAATATAGCAATAGTGAGCTTGTCTACCATTGCATCAGCAGCAGTGAGCTTTGGCTCTGCAGTTCCCCTGCTCATTCCTGATTTGGTTTCATTGCCTGCAACGGATGATTGGAGGGTTAACCATCTCACTAAAATGTCTTCAGCTCGGCAACTTGCACAACAAATGTCTCACGTAGAACATGTATGTTTTCATGAAATCATCGAACTTTGCATTTACCGGTGTAAACAGCAACTCCACAAGCCCATTCAGTGTATCGTAAATAACATGATTGAAGAAGCGTGTTATTTATGGTCAAAGGACATTTTTCACTTTCAATGGTAGGGAGGAACAACTGCATGTTAGCGTCAAATCTCCGTATGTCATTATCTGGGTTGGGGCACTCAACTAGACCCTGCTCCATTTAAAGAGAGGTAATCAGAAAACAAATAAAAAATATCAAAGGAGAAGGGCAGCAAACTCACCTTAAGTTTTTCCAGCTGCTCTACGGACAAGTTAGCAGAAATTGAAGGAACGATTCTTGTTTTCAAGTCAGTTTCACCATCCAAAGCAGAAGTCTGAAGTAAACATGGGAATCACAGTTAAGCATTACTACATCCACAGTAATCCATAATAAGTTTCCATCAGTTCTCAGAACATCCAGCTCCAAGAATTTTCGGAGATGTATCCCTAGCTCCAGAAATTCTTGGAGCTGGAGCTGTGGGCACACATTGGTTTATGACAAGGGGAGAAGAAACTGATGTCAAGATGAAAAATGGAAGGAGATAGAGCAAACAGAAGTTTTCTGAATCTTTCATCATGTGATAGGATGTCCTTGGTTCCTAAGATTAGGTAATGGAGTCACATTCAGATTCTACATGGCAATTGAATAAAATACCAAAATCACTCATGCCATGGGATCAGAATATGCATGCATAGAAAATCTATCGATTGTAGTCCACCAATATGGTGAAGTCTAAGGCTAGGGCAGTCTAGGAGGTAAATTCATCACTGCCAGTCAACTTCAGTTTGTTTAACATTAATCCATTAACTAGTCAAGGCAATGGCTAGGGCCATCACAGTAATTTGTATGGACTCCAATAGTAATAATAATATGTGTAACAAACAAACATATGGCCTGCTGCTAGTGTATCATTTACCTCCACATAACAAATGCCTTGAGGATCAGAAGTTCCGATGAGAACAAGATCACATGGTATCTCATCATTCTCATGGAGCCACACTATATCTCCAACATGTATCTCCTGTGCCTTGATCTACAAAACAAAACCACATTCAAATATTTCAATGATAAAAATTTAACCCCATGTGTCATTATAGAATAGAGCTATAATTCGTATAACGAAGAAAACTTCAGGAACAGTACAACTCCTTGCTTGATCTACATTCATCAATACCTGGATTCTTCCATATACCAGTTCTATTAAAAGACTACTTGGTTACTCCCCCTGTTCCAAATTATAAGTCGTTTTGGCTTTTCTAGGTACATAATACTTGCTATGTATCTAGACAAGGTGCATAGCAAAAACATAGTATCTAGAAAAAAGCCAAAACGAACTATAATTTGGGACGGAGGTAGTAGCACAGTATTACTAATTCCAACACTGATAAGAAGGCAAATTATCAGTTGACAAGCTATCCACGAAAAAAAGACAACAGAAGATGGTTCTCTGAAATAGATAACAGATATATCCAATATCAAAAAATATATACATCTCTCTTTAAGAAACTTCCATAATATTTCGCACGAAACTTTAAAAGTAAGACCTGTACTGAACAGTGCCACATTGGCTTTATGATAGAAATGGCAAGCTGAGTGGCCAAACCAGCAGCTGAATGAGTGGATAAGGAAAGGCAGCCTAGAAAACATATGAAAATAAAGATTTCTAGATGTCCACTTTTTCTAAAACAGAAACCAAAATCTGAATGCCTTTAGGCAAAATGAACTTGTGCAGCAGACTGATGAGCTGAACATGTTAAGAAACTAGGCCAGGCAGACATTATTCCGTGAATGGATTGGAACTTAAAATAGATAAAGACGGCCATATATTCAATGAAGTTAAATTAAATTAAATATTGATGGAGAATAGAAAAAAAAACCTGTCTACGAAGGCCATCCTTTACAATCCATACTTTCCTTTCATTCGCCTTCTTGTCTGAAAGATACCTATTGTAATCATCCCAAGCCTCTTTTGAAGCAGAAACAATGAAGATGATGATAAGTGGACCCCATGTAGTTGCAGGACTAACAGGAGTAATACGGGACCACAACTGAAGGCAGGCTATCAGCAGAAAATACTGATTCATGAAACGCCTGAAATACTTAGAGAAGTGAACATAAATTAAAATTCTGGTATAACTGTTCATTAGACAAGCATAAACAATGAGTTCCTGCCAGTCAATGATCAAGAAATGTTTTTCTGATGTTGCAAGTAAGAGAACCATATTCAGTGGGACAGATTATACAAGTTCTAGAGCCAGTTAAATACAAAGATTCAATTATTTATGGTTAGTAAGCATCTTCATCGAATGCACTTATATTAATTTAGTCCTTTTGGCAAGATGGCATCGGAAATTTTGATATGCAGAGAAAAACAAACACAAGCAAGGCTGATGAAATATATTATATAAGAGCATTACATTAAACAACATAGCACTAAAGTTTCAGCTTACATCAAATGGTAGAAACAATGTTTTATGTTGGGCATATCCAGACAACAGAAACCTCAGGTACTATAAGTTAAAGGAAGCACCCTAAAAAGCTGCTAAACAGTAAATACCTTTGCTGCTAAAGCAATGAAACGGCTAGGATGGACAGATACAAACCTGAATTGCTCCCATAAGTTCTTGGGGAAAAAATTCCACAAAGTATATTTGGTATTGGATATCCTATTGTCACGGTAGGAATACCGGC
Source organism: Echinochloa phyllopogon (assembly GCA_033239725.1). NCBI lineage: Eukaryota > Viridiplantae > Streptophyta > Magnoliopsida > Poales > Poaceae > Echinochloa > Echinochloa phyllopogon. The sequence continues at coordinate 22,073,400 of BTCW01000016.1, forward strand.
GCGAATCATCATTGACATAGACAAAACGCTTCATTGTTATCCAATATGTCACTTCTGTTCCATTCCGCAATTTGATCTCTCTGATGGTGAAAAGATCAACTTGTCATTTCTGACAACAATAAGTATCAGATTAAAAAGTGAAATGAACATAGGAAAACACTCCTATTCCAGAATACATCTTGATTGGCTCCCTGTATGCTTCCAGGATTGCATGAGCCAGAGGTGCAAACCAAGTGGCTGCACGCCAGACAACTCCAATTGCAAAAAAAAAAAGGCATCACAACGGCTAAGAAAACAAAATAAACAACATCTATTTACATGGCATTGTGAATGGGTTGAGATTTTTCTCCCCCAACAAAACAGCATACCAGGCATTAGTGGGGACAGAGGAAACAAAAACATAGTAGGCTGCTACTGACTGAGCAATGCCCCCAGAAACCTAGCAGTCCCGCAGGAGCCCCCACTCCCGCAGCCAGCAATAACGGGGATTCAGCTCTAATCGGTAAGGGCGGGACTCGAAGCATGGTAGGTGAAGTTGTCCCCAACCCAAAAGGGGAAACGAAATGCACCCGGCACGGCAGCACCATGGGGTCCAACCAAAACCATGGACGGATGGATGAATTAAGCACTACTCCATCATCCAGCAACCAAATCGGCCACAGATTGAAGGAGGGGAGGACGGAAACACTCGGGTTTGATGTCGGGCTCCTACCAGTCGCAGCCCCAGACGGATCTCTGGCCCTCAGGCCTCAGCTTCAGTACTAGTTGAGGCGGGAGGGGGGCGGCGGAGGAGGGCTGGTTGACGATGGCGTGCTCCGGTGCGAAGAGTTGGAGAGGCGGATCGGGCGCCGCGGGCGCGGGCGCGGCCGCCGGCGAGAGAACCGGTGGCGTGGCGTGTGTGTGCGAGATGCTTCGAGGCGGAGAGAGAGAGAGAGAGAGAGAGAGAGAGAGCCGTTGAAACGTCCAGGTGGGCTGGGCCGGGTCCAATTTGGACTGGATCTGAAATCCTCGAGGCACCAGCCCGCCAGCTCACAGTCACAGTCAACCGTCCCAGCCCAGTAGCACCGGAAATTTCACTGCTTATATAGTTATATATATATAGTGCTTGGTGCACGCATAAATGACACGTCACCTACCACACCAAATGGAAAAGCTACTAAACTAGCTATGCTACATTGCACATCAAACCTAGACTGTTAGTTTATAACGCAAACCTAGAGTTTAATCCAGCTAGATATATATAAGGTGCGTACCATGCATGCTTCCGTTAAATCGTTATAATCATCATTGTTCAAGACAACCGAACACAACATTAACCTCACAGCAACAAGTTTTTTCGCTCTTCTCTCACCTTCACGTAGGAAAAAGGGGATATTTAACTTTTTACCATCGTAACGGATGGCACCTCCTCATATAGCAGTCTAACGAGTGGCGCTACATTTTTACCACGTAACGAAGAAACACGCTACAAAAACACCATATTTGCATCCGTGGCACGCCAGGTCAGCTGTCCACGTTGGATCCGGTGCATGTGGGGTTGACAAATGACCTCCGATGCCCCTGGCACCCCCCTCCCCCCCCCCCCCCCCGTATAGCTGCGCTAACCGGCCCGCTCTATGCAAATTCTCCAGGGGGTCAACTGCAAAAGCTCATGGGAACTCTTGGCCATGGTGAGCGTGCCCGCGGTCACCGCCGTCAGCTTGCTCCACCACTCCTTGCTCATGTTCGGGATGGTGAGCCACCGAGGGAGAATCAGGGGAAGCGCCAGCACGCTCGCGACGGTTCAGAACGCGCTCCTGCTGTCACCGGCGGCGGCGGTGCCGTTGGTGTTGTCAACGGCATAGTATTGGAGGAGAGGCGCGGCGGTGTCGAAGAGGAGCGGATCTTGAGCCTCCTGGTCGGTACTTGGTCCCCGCGACGCTGTGGAGCTCGGAGGAGGCCACGGTGGAGACGGCATGGTCCTCCTCCTCCTCCTTCAGGTCATGGCGCCTGTTCCAGCGGTCCGACGTGAACGCGACGGCGAGGACGTAGACGAGGTAGAGAGAGGCGAACGCGACGGCGCCCTATATGGTGACCTCGCCCGCGACAGCCACAACAGTGAGGGCCAGGAGGAGGAACACCCCGCATCGCGGAAGAAGCTGGCGCGGTCGACGGCGACCCCCTGGCCACCAAGGCGGAGCGCGATCACGCCGAACATGGCAACAGACACGAACATTGCGCCCCCAAGCACGCCGTCGAGGCCCACTGCTGTTGTCCCGCTGCGGCCGCCATCCCTGGCGAAGAACGCGAGCGCAGAGAGCGCGTCGGGCGCGCCGTTCCCCAGCGGGAGCAGCGTGGCTGGGGCGGTGGAGCCGGAGCTGCGGCGGCGGGAGCGGGGCGCCGGGGCCGGGCGGCGGGAGTAGCGGAGGCGCGCGGGCGAAGGCAGAGCCACAGGTGGGGATAACAACTTGTGGTTGAATATGACATGACATGTGGGTCTCACATCTAAGTGACAGTAGAGGGAGAGGAGAGGAAGGAGACAAAAGGATATGAGGGACATCTTACACGCACGGATGCCATCAATCCAACGTGGACAACTGCGCTGGCGTGCCACGTGAGCGAAAGTGGTAAATATGTAAGTCTTTCGTAACAACAAAGGTAAAAATATAGTGGCAACCATTAAAATGAGATCTAGAGAGTCGCTGTCCATTATAATGGTAAAAAAATTAAATATCCCAGGAAAAAGACCTTTCTGAGATGCCATTAGCCACATCACTGAACGCCGAGCAAATCTTTCGTTTCAGTAGCTGTGCAGACTGCAATACATATAAAACTGCAATGCTCGAGGCCAAGCCATTTAATTAGAACATGTTTCGGGTGTTGTCAGCTCTGGCCTCTCGCCTCGTTCGGTAAGGCTTAGCCTAGCTTGCTAGCAAGAAAAAATCTTGAAAGCGCATAAATTAAATATATACCAACGGTGAGCGCGACAACAAAAAGCACAAGATTTCTTGCCTAGCCGACCAAATCAATCTACGTCCAGGCCGGGTACAAAATGGGCTTTTACTATCGAGGAGGCAGCATTGCATTGGAAAGGAACCCATGGCAGGTGGTCTGAATGTTCGTCGCCGAAGGCCGGCGCATGGGGCGGTTGTTAGCGGCTGTGCCGGCGGGCCAGCTCGCTGGGAAGTTGGAGGATGTGTGTGTCGGTAAGGGACCTGTGTCACAGATGGTGCGGCGCCGTTAATTATATATCGAGGCTGTACATACGTAGGTACTGGCCCCCGTGATTCCGCTGTACAGTATTACGTGATCCATCAGGAAACAATCCGTGACGGATCGTGTGCATGTATTCACTGTGTGCTGCCCTGTAAAGAACATATTTTGAACAAACAAATTAAAGCCTAGCTTGCAAGAAATTACTAACTAATGATTAGCGTTACCGGTGCAACTTCTAACTACTGATTGCACGGTCTTCTGTTTTTCGATCTGGACCATCCAACCAAAATTTGCTAGTTATACATATGTGATATTTGTTATAGATACGATGCAGATATAGGATTAGAGAATTATTGGTTCCCAATAACAAGTGCTGCTAGACAAGAATAGTTGATGGGATTTTCAAGTCACCCCCCATAGCCGGCCGCAGTTTGATTTGTCAACCTTTTATCATCTTTTCGTAAAAAAAATACTTTTTTTCCTAAGAGCATCTCCAAGAGACTAGCTTCTAAAGTTAAATTTAGCTATTGTTAGAGAAAAAACGTTTCCAACAGACTCTGTAAATGACTCTCCAAATTTAGTGGCTCTCTATCCCACCTCATTCGCTAGCCATTTTTAGCTAGCCTACCTCACTGGCCATCTTTACAGAATCTGTTGGATTACCCTGTTATTTGTTAGTCAAATCTATTTTTGAGAGTAGCTAAATCAGTAAATTTGACTAGTCTTTTTAGCTAATCTCTTGGAGATGCTCTAATGTAGTAATAACTAGATCGTTGTACTCTAGCTAATTCTCACCAGTTTCCTTATTTCCGAATACCCTCTTGCTCTAGTCCATCAGATCACAAATATACTCCCTCCTCTTACAAATCTAGGTATTTTGAGCCATCAATACGTTTACAAAGCATAGTTTTAAATAGGAAATTATGTTGAAAGTTATTTTCATGATGAATAATCTAGTAGCTATATTAGGAAACTATTTGTACTTTAAAGTATTATTATTGTTATTGATGGTCACAAGGCTAAAACATATGACTTAAAACAAACCAATTTTTTTGCATATTTGTGATTAGAGGAAGTAAATTGTTTAGAACATCAATAAAGCATTTAAAAGTGAAACTTTGAATATAAACTAGCAAGAACTCACGTGCGGCACGCACGTTTATTGATGACACGTAGGTACTAAAATAATGTCACTTAAGTGGGCTATGGTAAACAGACCACTCATGCGAAGCGCTTTTAAAAATACTTTATATTCGCTCTCTCATGTATAGAGAGTATTTTTAAAAGCGCTTCGCACGACTGGTCTGTTTACCATTTCCCACCCAAGTGATATTATTTTAGTACGTACGTGTCATCAATAAACGTGCGTGCCACACATGAATTCTTGCTAGTTTTTTAAAAAAAATGTGTTATGAGGGCGTGGTCCTCCGACACCAATAGCACGATAAGGAGAGGTGGAGAAGTCCACTCTGGCTTTGCTGTTGGGCCAGTGTCACCTTGGAGCTGTTCGGTTTAGCTAGGTTTGACTTATTTTGATTTTTTGGTTTTATTTCCTCTCACACAATACTATTCGTTCTACCGGTTGAACGGAGGAGGCGGAGTTCTCGTCATCATCAAAGGAGGAATACGATGGCTGGAACCACTTCCCCGGCCAAGGCGAGTGACCCTGTGCTCTCATCCACGACTGACTGACCTGATGCCTGCAACACTTCCTGTTGCCTGAATTTTTCTCTTGTTCATCCGGCTGTCCAGTTGGGCTCCTTGAGACGCCCTCTGGCTTCGGGTTAAAATTCCTCTCGCCACGACAAATGCGCTTTCTTTCCAGATTAATGATCGTATTATTGTGGGGGCATGCCTCGTGTATAATTGTGATTATTGTGTGGACAAACATTCTGAATCCTTGAATGAGGCTGGTGAGCACCTTAAGAATATATCTGGCATTGACTCTGAGGGCTGAGATTTACTTAAACTTGCCGGTGCTCTCAAGATGATATGTTACCCCCGAAGAAGAACTTTTAACTGGTGATCCTCGACAGGTAAATCATAGTATTTTGCAAATAAACGTTCTCAGTTTCTTGCTATTCCAAAAATATGGAATTGAGTCATTGAATACAACAGTTGAACGCAGGAAAGAAAGAGATAGAAAAAGATTTGCCAACATGTCTTCTGAGGATAAACAATCAAGGGTTGTGAAGAATATTGCTTTGCGCAATAAGGGTAAGTAAGTACTCATTTATGCCTTTCATTTAATACAAACACTTGATTCAAAAAATTAAATGATAATATTTTTATTTTATTTATAGGGAAGGATCAACTCAAGCATGAATGTGGTATGGAGATGGATCAACTCATGCATGAATTTGGATCTGCACAACCAGGTTTAAATATTTATTTATGGTGGTGTTACTAATTTTAAAATATAATTTAGATCTGCCAAACCAGGTTTGAATATTTATTATGGTGATGGACACTAAGCTAATTAACATTATAAAATTTATATAATGTTTATATTTGTATAATTGTTTTCTGATAGGTACTGAAACTCCGAAGAGGTGAGTAGATCTACCATCTTATTCCACTATTAATAGGTTTCTTCAAAACATAAGTATATATGAGATGTCATGTGGGGACTTTGGTACAACAGGCGCCAGAAGAAGGCCCACGACCAGGTGAACGGATCAGCGCCACCAACAGATTAGGCAGGGTTAGCAATTGTCATGCGCAGCTAGCACAACAAAATTAGACGTGCCACGTTAAATTAGAAAAACAACAAAAAAACTATAATTTACAACTCACGGCTTTTAACAGTATTCACAGCGACATCTTGTACAACCAATCAACCAAGCATAGTGTCACGGCCAGCTTTCACCAAATGCCAACAACGGCCAAATCAAACCACGGAAAAATTTAAATCTAGGATTAATTAAAAAAATTACCTGTCTCTGAAATCAATCTTTTCCTTGAGTTTTTCCTAGATAATTTGATTTTGTCTGTCACATCTGTGGTATCCATTAGATAGAGAAGGACAAATAATTGGGAGGAGGCACAGTTTGTAGGAAGAGGAGAGGTTAGGTTAATCGGATGCGTTGCACGCGTCATCGGCGATCGCCCAATCGATTTCGAGCCAGGCGGAGCGGAACGAGCGCGAGGCAGATGGCGACGGCGTGGAGGGATGCACCAAGCGGGAGGAGGTGGAGCGAAGCAGCGGCGTTGAGCGCGAAGGGGAGGGAGAATACGTGCTGCTGCAAATAGTCGTGTGCAGATACATTAATCCTAGGAACGGATGACCAGGAAGCTTCCAAACAAAAAATGACGTATCGAAAGATCATTGCTTTCCAAAAAAATAACAAGGGAGACAAATTCCTTTAAAAAAATCATTTTCTTCTTTCCAAATTAAAAAAAGTGGGTACCGATCGTTGCTTTCCAAAAAAAAATAACAAGGGAGACAAAGTCCTTTTTAAAAAATCGTTTTCTTCTTTCCAAATTAAAAAAGTGGGTACAAAAAATACCGGTGAAAAAAATGGGGGGCTAGAGGTGAACTCACATGGGTTTTTTCGCTCTGTTAAAAAAAGCTTTTGCAATATTTCCTTTTCCTTTCTTCAACGTGGGTCCAGATGGGTCCATTGTGAGGGGTATAGGGGGTATTAGTTGGTAGAAAAAGTTTTCAAAAGAACTCGATCCTTTTAGTATAGATAGATAGATTATCTAAAAAATATTAGTTGAAATAATAGCAAGAGTTACATATATATTATGGACCGGAATTAATAGTCATCGTGATATATTTAGTAGTGTCATCCTTGTATCGCAAAACTATTTAGAATTCTTAGCTATTGATGGTAGGAAAAATAAAGATGTTTCATGGCCCAAAATATTATATTGCTTTATAGTATTTGTGATCGGTACGATGACTTTCTCTTTAATTGATACATTTTATTTCCTTCTCTAATGTTTGTTATTTTTCCCTTATCTATACTATAAAGCGCGAGTTGTTTCAATATAAGGTAAGATTTCATGGAGCAAGATGTAAGATTTTGTAGGGCCACAAGAACCTTCACATCCTCATCTAATCTAGGTCCTTATTATCTTTATGTCCGGAACTCCACGTCCAAAACGACGGCGATCCGGTTTCGCCATGCTCGTACATGACTTGCATACATCTTTCCTAATTAACATGCATGTAACTTCAGTTTCCGTAAAAAACATGTAACTTTAGGGCCTGTTTCACATAGCTTCAGCTCCAAACTCCAGTCTAGATTTGCACTTTCTATACTAAATTAATATACTTTAAATATTAATATTTAGTATAATCAATAAACAAAATGATTCATCTCAATACTCTTTACGTAATCCCAGCTCCAACTATCAGATTTTCTGGAGCTCCTCGTACCTAGCTCAAAGAGCATTATGGATTTTCTGGAGTTGGACGTGTGCTAAAGAGGGCCTTAGTGTAGTAAGTATCTCCTTTTGTTTTCTCAATGAAAAAGAACGCGACCCAAAGTGTTGTGTGTACTGCGTCGCCTCCTTGAATTATTATTGGCGGTGAAAATTGGTTGGCAGATGTTTGTACGTACCTGCGCGCATCCGTCAAAAATTAAAGCATGCGTGTTCAGTTCGATCGCATCCTGGTAGGAAACCGATACTCACCAACTAACACCTTACCAACGTCTGCATTTGCAGCAACAAAAGGTGAACCGGCCTCTGTGGACAAGTGTCTACGCCAGCATATATAGCACCTATATATATAACCTAACCACTGCACCCCCTAGATATATATATATATATATATATATATATATATATATATATATATATATATATAGCACCTACAGCAGCAAAAATAGCCAAGGGAAACGAACCCGGGACCATGGCCAGCAAGGCCCCCCGCGTCTTCCTGCTCGCGCTGCTCGGCGTCGCGCTCGCTCTCGCCGGCGGCGGCAGCGTGGAGGCTGGGCTAGTCGGCAAAGGCGGGTGGCGGCGGCAGCTGGCTGCGACGCCGTCGATGCTGGGCTTGGGGACGCACCGCCGTCGCGTCCTCAGCAGCGTCAGCTCGTCCTCGCTCGATCCCAACAGGCCGGCCTGCCTCAGTAGCTGCCCGGCCAAAGGCGGGTCGTACACCGGCGGCCGCGGCTGCCAGAAGGCGTACCAGTGCAATGGCTGAGAGAACGCACATGCATGTCCACGAACTTATTTTGTAATGTATTTTCTTTAGTTACTTTGTAAGAGTATAAAAGAAGCCTGTGTGCCACCGTTATTGCAGTGAAAAAACCATATGTACCGTTAATTTGCGTCCATGCATGTATCGTCACGCATGGACTTAATTACGTGCGCGTGCAGTTCCACGTTCATTCCACTCCTAGAAATTAGTTTTTTTTTCTACAGGAAATGTGAGACCGGCCGGCGGTTTGGCTTCACCATTACCACTCTCTCTCCATGCGTGTTAGCCTCTTCACATTTCACACTAGAAGTTCAATCTAACACAACAGTCAGGATCACGCATCTATGTTCAATCAACACGCCGCCATTTAAATCTGGGAGCGGTATAAGAATCAAGGACCTCTAATAGCAAACAAATTAAAATAACCATTGCTGTCACTTTTAAGGAAGGGCCGGCACATCTATGCTTGCACACTTTCTATACAAAATATTGTGTGTATTGTAGAAAATAAGTGTCATAGGAATTTCAAGAAAAATATTCACTTTATAAATTGCACCCAAGGCCTCGATAGCTACACGAAACTATACCTTTAGTCCTGGTTCCCTCACCCAGGACTACAGCTTTCATGTGAATATCTTGCCTCACGTGCAGCATTCTTACCACCCACTCACTATTAGAGAAATGATTTTCCATCCAACCACATTTGTCCCGGATAGATTTGGACCCGGTTGGTATTTCCCGATGTCTCCAAAGACCTTTAGTCCCGGTTGGCGGTTGGTAACACTAACCAGGACTAAAAGTGACCATTTAGTCCCGGTTGGATACTCGACCCGGGACTAAAGGGTCTCAAGCATTGGTCCCAATTGGAGGCTCCAACCGGGACTAAAATGGTCTTTAGTTGAAACGAACTGGATTTTCAATTACGAGAATCCGACTCACTGTACCATCGTGATAGTCCCTAAATCATTAGCTATCACGTACAAAACTCATTTCGGTAGGATATCATTTCCATACATCGATTAAGATCCTCATACAAGATTTAAATAACAAGACGTTCTGATACAAGCCCTCTAGGCTAAACGACAATATGAAAATACTACGCAGCGATAGGTATAATCTTCTGATGCTTCTGGCCATCATCTCCACAGGCATCATTGAGCGCCGCGCATAGCCCTCAATCGTACCATCCATCGTGATTGAACTCGTGGTTAGGGTCTTCTCCCGTGTACCCAAAGTCTGTCCCCAAGGAAATGGGACAGGTTCACGTCACCAGCCATTTATGCAACAAGCTTAAAAGTGGCCTATGCGTGCAGCAGCAAGATAACCAAGTCAACTCATCTCCAAACACCTTTCCTCACAAGCACTTTCCAAGATCCAACCACTAACCTCACTTCTACATCGGGCTCGTCCTGCCGCAACAGGTTCCCGTATAATCATCCACCAACTCCTTTCACTCACTAGTCGACACGGTGAGCTCCCTCCCCACCTGTCTCATCAGCAGGGCACGTCCAACCTCTCATAACCTAGTTCAAGGTAAAGGTAAGACAGGAGAATCCCATGCTAATCTCGAGCGATTCCAGAAGTGGGTCGTCCATGACCGAGGACATGACTATACATATAGTTTACACTATGCAGAGGTCGAGCTCCAGGACCCATCCGGGCTGCAGACGGTAATGAGCCGTCTTGAGACATAGCCCACAACAAAGACCCTAAGAAGTAACGGTACCATCCTGCTTCCCTAGGCTCGGGAAACATCTGAGCTAACAGCTGCCCTAGGGTCGTGAAACCTTCCCACAGGGGCCAGTCGGGGGCTGTGGTATATCAGGGAGAGTACGCCGCAACGAGTCCTCCTTACACAAATCAAACTTGAATATCCTAACAGTCCTGGTACCACACTTAGTAGGCTTGGTGGAACCCTCCCCATTCTGGGTAGATGGTGAGCACTGTAATTCCCAAATCCGAAGGCCGGCCTCGACGCGGTCCTTAATTGTCGGTAAAGCGAGCTTCAACATCAAAGCGATCCGCCGCAATGATCCGCTATCGACACCCACGATAGGTATTGCCGCCCAAACTCCTCAAAGTCACTAAAAGGTTGTACTCGCTACAGGTACTCCGTAGGAACTGCCCAAGTGCAGTTCCCAAGCACCCCAATCAAAAGATAGGGTTATTATTACTCGCCTCCACCGCCTAGCTTCTCTATCTTCACCCAAGCCACCCAACTCACGCCAAGAAGATCAATCACATCCATCCCAACACATGCAAGCATAGCATTTATATAAAGTGGATAACTGGGTAGCAAGGTAACTGGTAGATAAAAGGCAGTGCAAGGCTCATCATCATCATGCGAATAAATTAAAGCGCTAGCATACTAACTTGCATGTCTAATAGGTATTTTAGAGATTGGTTGGGCGTGAACCTGGTACTAGGTCTTCCTCCTCGTCAAGGTGGTTGGGGTAGTAGTCGGCCTCCTCCTGACTCTCCGGAGCTCCTAAAGTCGCGGAAGAAAAATAAGATCGGCGACTACTAGAAATGAAACACAAAAACGGCAAAGCAAGAAGACCCAAATAACACCCAACTCTATACTAACGTGTAGATCAAGATTTTAGAAAAATATAGAAACAGGTTTCATATTTTTCTGAGTTACGATTATTTTATTATGATTTTTCAAAGTTTAAATCAATTTCTAAAATTAATAAATAAATTATGAAAAAGAAAAACTGTCAAACAGTGACACATGGTGGCCCTAGAGCGTGCCATGTGTCGGCCTGCTGACATCAGCATGATGCCATGCTCACGTCATCAGGTGGGCTAGTTGTGCTCACGTTAGCAGTGGACCCTGCTGACATCAGCGTTGACCGGTCAACAGTCAATGGAGTCAATAGTCAGCGAGGTCGGGGGGAGCCCACTGGTCAGCCTCTACCAGTGAATGACATGCGGGCCCGTAGCTGGGCCGGCTTTTGGCCTTAAAACGTTGGGCCGGCCCACGAAGGCTAGGGTTTTGGCCTGGTTGCCGGTGAAGGGCGCGGTGGACTTGGTCCACTGTGAACCGCGGTGGGCTGGGTCTAAGGGATCACGGTGCGGCAGCCACAAGATCTTCTGTGGCAAGGGCCGGTGGGCTTGGTGTGGCCCCGCGTGCGGCAGATCCGCACGCGACGTCGGCACGATGTCGCGACGCGCAGCGTGGCCTGGCGCACAGCGGCGGCGCGGCGACGACCGGGAGAAGCTGGGACACAGGGAGAAAGACGACGGCTTGGCACGACACACGCGCGCGGGGCATCGACAGCTCGAGCCCGCGCTGGTCCCGGCCGGCGGCGAGTTAGCGTGCGTGCGCGGCGAGCGCGCACGATAGCGACATGGCGGCGGCGCGACGCACAGCGTTTCGGGTCGCCGGCCCGCGGCGGCATGATGCAAGAGTTAGCGCACGTGCGTGTGGCCTATAGCTAGCACTAGACCACGCCACGACCTACGGCGACGCGGCTTCGGTGCACGTTGTTGCGGGGCAAGCTCTCGGCTTGTCCACGTCGTGGCCATGGCGCGCGCGCGACCCGAGCTTCCTCGGCGCGCGGCAGCGGCATGGCGGCCGGGGTTTTGCAGAACGACGACGGTGGTTTGCGATAGGGAAACGAGCGGCGCGATGGGGCCCTGCATGAAGACACGGCCACAGCTCGAAGAACGCTTCCCAGATGGCTAGCACGGCGGCGGCTCATCGGAGTAGAGGGGAAAATGGTGTGCGTGACGGTGCTCACCTTGGGGCGAAGAAGTAGCACGTCGCAGGCTCGGTGAAGGTTCGTGGTGCTCCGGCGGTCGTCTCCTCCTCGCGCTCTGCTCCGGTCCGGCTCCCTCTTGGTAGCTCCCTCGAACAGCGGCAGCGCGGCGGCGCGACGCTCCTTCTCGCGGCTCCGCTCTGGTTTCGCCTTCTCCTCCCCTTCCTCCTCCTCCTCCTCGCCCGGCTTGCTTCTCCCTTCGTCTCTCTCATCTTGCTAGCGAAGAAAACCCCGAAGGGCAGAGGAGGCTAGGGCAGGGAGATGGTGGCGACGGATGTTAAATAGAGCGGCGGCTCTAGGGCACATCGGGCACGAACGACAAGGGATATGGGCGTCCGCGCTCTCGGCCACGTGTCGACATCAGAACAGGCCGCCAGCGCTGCGCTGGGATTGGCTGGGCGGCGGATGCCCACGCGCGGCATGCGTGCGGGGCGAACGCGACTGCGACGCGGCGCGAGAGAGGGAGTGGGTGAAGGTGGAAGAAAGCTGATAGGTGGGACCCACCTATCGGCGAGAGCGAAGAGAAGGGGAGGGTTCGGCGGTGCTGTTAGGCCGGCTGGGCCGTGGTGTTGCTGGGCTGCAGGGCTAGAGTTAGATAGGCGGGCTAGGTTAGGAAAGTTAGTTTGGGCCCAGGTTAGATTAGTTAGGTTTGTTAATTTAGTTAGCATTTAATTTGAATTCAAATACAAGATTTGAATTCAAATTCAAACAAAGAACAAAAAAGCCAAATAAAAACCAACTCACCCATATTCAATCCTTAGCACTCAATTTGGATTTTAAATTTAAATCTCTGCCTAGGAATAAAGGGAGCATTAAGAAGACAACCTTATTTGTTTTTAACATGCACACAATTAGCACAAAAGTTTTTGAAATTTGAATTTTCAATCAACAATTCCTACGAAATTTCCGGGTTGTTACATTAGTTCTGGTTGAAACCACCACCCGGGACTAAAGGGCTCTTCACGAGTTACAATAAAAAAGAAAACATCTCTACCATCACATGTGTTGTGTAGTGGAGTGGTTAGAAGGCTATACACGAGGCAATGCAAACCCGGGACCTTTAGTCCCGGACTCCTCATCCCGTTTGCCAAAATCGGGACTAAAGGCCGGGGGTTGGCAATAGGGACTAAAGCCCATTTTTCTACTAGTGACTTAAAAAGCATATGTGACTCTATATGGAGTGCTTTTCTTTTATTATAGCCCGGTTGATAACTCCAACCGGGGCTAAAAGGACCTTTTATTCCAGTTGGTGGTACCAAGCGGGACTAAAAGGCCACCTTTAATTTAGTCCTGGGTGGTATTACCAACCATGACTAATGCCTCGAGGCCTTTAATCCCGGATGGTGTTACCAACCGGGATAAAAGGGCCTCTCATCCCTATAAAAGTTAGATCCGGGACTACTACTAGTATTAGTCTCGGGTCTATTTTCTATTGAGACAAATAAAAAAGATGAAAAGTTCTCTCTACTAGTGACACGCTTATGAATGTCAACTGTCCATCTAGTAAGCAATATAAAATAAGTGACTTATACTACAGATGACAACAACAGTACGTCTAATTTGGTCCAAACAAAAAAAATAAATCTAATGACAGATAAGAACCATACTCCCTCCGTCATATAATACAAACCATTCTGGGTTTTCTAGATACACTGCAGAGAAGCTATACACTTAGACATACACATGTCTAGACACATAGGTTGGCTATGTATCTATAAAAACTAGAATGCCTTGTATTATACGACGGAAGGATTACATCATATCAATCGCTTGATCGATGTCATAAAAAAAGTATAATCGATGCCATGTTAAAAGACAAATTCAAGCTGAGTCATGGACTCATGCAAATCGTTTAAAACAACACAAATTCATGATATTAGAGGTTCAATGTAATAACCATGTCTGACTGGGTATGGGTAGTTCAGAGCCCAAGCCAATGCAGTTACTAGCGACATGCCCAGCGCAAAGCTTAGAGCACGATCGATCTGTTCTTGACTCAGTTCCTATTAACTAATCACCACTCCATGGGCTAATTAATGTATGGAAACACAGACTGCTTGAGTCTAATATTACTTTTATTCGCCTCGCCATTCTCAGCCGGTCATCAGGCCGGGATGACATTGTTGGCCCCGACGGCGTCCTTGATCTTGAGTATCGCATGGCAGATCCGCTGCCCGGCATTGTCGAAGGTCCGGGCGGCGAGGTCGCCGGATGGGCTTCCAGGCAGCATTAACTGCGACGCCATTGTAAGAAGTGATCCTGCACCGTTGCCATGGCCGTCTGGGAGGACGGCGAACCCAGACGGCAGGAGGAAGATGCCGGTTTTGCAGCCGCCAGCCATGATGCCACTTGTTAGCAAATAATGCGGAAAACAAGATCGAACACGAGACACGATTTAACGTGGAAAAACCCTTGCGGAAAAAAAACCACGGAAGACAATCACTATTGAGGAGAGTTTACAAGTAGGGATGATACATGGCTTATCTGTCTTGCCTTGTCTTGTCTTGTCTTACCCTGCCGTCTACATAGCCTTATATATATATAGGCAGATCACGCGCCCGTACTTGGTTGCGTTACCAAGGTGGGACTAAACTGTGCACTTTCTGAGAGAAACCACAGCGCGATGGGCCTCCGCTTCGCTCCGGCCCAAGCATGGCCTATATCGTGGATGTGAATTTGGAACGTATCCAACAAACTCCACCTTGAGACAAATTCCACTTGTAGACGAATAATAAACCTCCATATTCAATTCTTTAATACCAATGCTCATCGGCTAACCAATAAGTAAGATCACTTGAGTAATCTTTCCAACACTTCATATGAAGTAAAAATTGAGCCAATAACCAATAGGTCTAAACACACACAGCTATCAACAAAGCAGACGAATAATCTGTGCCTTCAATAAATTCATAATCTCAGCAAAAGTCTGAGTCTGTGCAGCTGACCTCAAATGGCAAATGGCAATAACGCTCAATCATTAAACGACATAAAGTCGCAATATCACCTGTGGTATTAAATATCCAGTGAAGAACTCATCTCATGGAATAATATATGCTCCACCTGGAACACTAAACTTGGCAAAACAACGCTCTTGCAAGAGCAACTAGCACGTGTATCCATCACGTACAACAAACTTGCCAATTGTAGAAGAAACTAAATTCCATGACATGGTCAATTACTGCTCCATTCAAACACGGTTCAGATGTAGGCATAAATGTGCAACCAACGGTATAAACTTCTGCAATAGACCTGAGCGGACGTCTCCACCTTGAACAACAAACGTACTGAATGCTAGTACAAAACGTTGTAGTATCTATGCAGTAACTTTGACTAAATCCCTCAACATGAGCAAAGACAGCAATAAACGTACTGCTTCCGCAATACAAAACACTGTAGTATTTAGTCAAACAAAAAACTCCTCTGTTGCACTTGAAATCCTCCACCTCGAACTCAATTCAAAGCAAAACCTTCACATTCAATTAACCAACTCCATAGGAGTAAAAGGTACCACTAGGCTGACATAAACGATGTTGTCAAAACATCAAATGAATTTACTCAAAGTGATCAAATAGTAATCCCAATATCTCCTCAAAATCTCAATATCTCAGCAGCGGAAATCATATTTCAAAGAAGCCATGTGAAAGAAATAACCAGAAGAAAATAATCTGCAGTAAATAATCTAGAAACGTTACTTGTAACTCTAGCAATAACCTGCAACCTTGTGTACACTTCCTGTGTACGTCCAGCGAAGAACTCTGAAAACCTTCCGGTAGCTTTCACGTGTGGCTATGCTCCCCCTTGATTCGCGTGCTGCAGTACAGATAATTCCTTCGCCTGACTCACCACATAACCGCGGTCTAATCGGACTCGAACTCGATGACAACGAAAAACGATTCCGGCTACAACTCCGCCTTGGACCGACGCAGATACGTCGATCGCCGTTGAACGACACGGAAACGGGCAGATAACCTGGATCGCCTGAAGTACGGAAACCACAAACGGCGGCACGCGACGAGGAACCAACGGAGCCTTAATTTTTTTTTCACGTGATCTCGTGCCAAGCTCTGATACCACTTGTTAGCAAATAATGCGGAAAACTCACGAGACACGATTTAACGTGGAAAAACCCTTGCGGGAAAAAAACCACGGAAGACAATCACTATTGAGGAGAGTTTACGAGTAGGGATGATACATGGCTTATCTGTCTTGCCTTGTCTTGTCTTGTCTTACCCTACCGTCTACATAGGCTTACATATATATAGGCAGATCATGCGCCCGTACTTGGTTGCGTTACCAAGGTGGGACTAAACTGTGCACTTTCTGAGAGAAACCACAGCGCGATGGGCCTCCGCTTCGCTCCGGCCCAAGCATGGCCTATATCGTGGATGTGAATTTGGAACATATCCAACACCACGCATCAAGTTCTCCTCGACGAGGCTGTACACCACCAGGGAGCCTGACGCGCCGGTGCTTGTCTGTTGCAGGATCACCATGTTGCTGTTGGTCGCATCAGCAACAACCTGCAGGTGAAACTATGAGTGTTGATGCATGCCAACCAAGTTGAGTTGCCCTACATCCCTGTTTCTTTTTTCTTTTTCAGAAAAGCGTTCATAGCAGCCATGTTGTTGCAGAAAAGCTGTTTCTTTTTCAGAACAAACTCTACATGTTTTCAGATCCCCACTCGGCATCTAAAAGGAGATCAATAGCAAAAAAAAGAAAAAGAAAAAAAGGTAAGAGATTGAGACTCACAGTGGGATGGTAGAGACGGTGTCGCCATGGCGGTAAGTGGACGTCGCAACAGAGGCCACTTCCTGCACCTGTCCCCCTTTGACGACGGCGTCCCACTCGCCGCGGCGCCGCAGGTTGCAGAGGTAATCGAACACGCGCGGCGGCGGCGTGCCGGGCAGCCACACGGTGGCGGCGGCGCTCAGCACCGTGATGTTAGGATCCCCAGGCGTGATCTCGGTGCAGTTCCATGACATCATGCGGACCGCCGCCTCCAGCCTCTCGCCGCCGGCGCCGCCGCCGCTGGAGCACCACTGGTCGACGATGTTGGCTGATGCGACGGTGAGTGGCCCGGAGACGGCGGCGTAGAAGCTCATCGTCATCCGATGGGCCAGCTCCATGACGCCCTTCCTTCCCAGCGGTGATATGGCTGCCCCTGCAGGATTTTTCAGAAATGGTAAGTATACATATGTATATATATATATATGCACAAGTCTTTTATTTATTTATCGTTTCAATGCTGATGACTTACTTGAGGTGCTGCTGCTGCTGCTGATTGGATCATTCAGAATGGCCATGTACTCGTACTGCCGCTGGAGCGATTCGAGCCAACGGCGGGCACCAAAGGCTTGCCCAGAGTGGAAAAATTGTCTGAAGAGGGCTGGCACAGTGGCTTCAAGGTATTCGCCGTGCACAGCCCATGTGACCTGAAATGCACCAAGAATTTGAAGGGCAATAAGACACGTGTTTCATAAACTCGAGTTTTCTGAAGTCGCAGCACCTTGTCAATAAATTTTACTCATATGAAACAAGCTGCACAAAAGTTATTTCACAATAATTATTAAGTAGATATGATTAACACCATATACTGTGTCCCTAAAGGAAAGTAGAGTTATATATATTATTAGAAGTTATGAGGTCAAAGACTTTGCAAAGAATTCGTTGAATGATACGTCAAATTACAGAGTTTGAAGCAGGGCTTAGACATACTCGACTTTATTGTGCTCACAGTATACTATTTTTTGTGGAATTAATTCACTTGGTATACATTCAATTGTGAAATGCCAACAAATTAAGCTAAAAAACCCTCAAACTTAACAGTGAGATAGCTGACGTTGGAGTTTATTTTCTATTTGCTTACAGAATTTGACGGGTTGGAGAATTATTAAGTACCTTGCAGAAGCCACCAGCCATGTCCTCAAGGAGGCAGCCGGACGGCAGCATCCTGTAGCCTCCTGCCGTGCAACTATTTGTGCAGAGTTCCTGTTCAATTCCATGGTTGCCATCAACAGACACATCTACCACAGCCCACTGCCCGTTCGGCAGCATCTTGCTAAACCTCATAAACTTGACGCTGCGGGTCGGCACGCGTGGCGATTGCACCCAAAACTCTACATCCATCTGCAAGCACATCCATCATCTTAAATTAGGTGATTGATCGTCAACGAAATGAACATAATACAGATGCATATGCATGCACGAGATGGACTATATATATATATATCTATATATATATAAGTTGGATTTACAATGGTGATATATATGAGTTCACCACTTGGATGAGCCCGTCGCATGAAGAGGAGCTGCTGCTGGAGATGAGATCGCAGGACCTCACATGTGCCACGATACCAGGGAACATCAAACTCCACTGGGCCTAGAAAAATACAATGCACAAATGTCATACATACACCTGAAAATGCTGACTGAGCTACATACTATCATTGCTGGAATGTATATATGTTTTTCTATATATATGTAGCTTTAGATAGGTGTGTGTATGTGTTGTTACCGGATCGGCGAGGATGGTGACGATGTCGACGGCGGCGCCTTTGATCACATCAGTCTCCCTTGTGGCCTCCACGGCAAACCCCAGTGGGCAGAGCCCAAGTATCCCTGGGAACATTTGCATATCGTAGTGCTCATCGATGAACATCTCGCCATCGATGGTTGGCATCCACATCGTCTCACCCTCTGTTGCTAACAAGATAAACTCTTTCACGGCACGTTCAGCGTGCGAGAGAAGTGTAGCCTTGTCAGTCCATGTTAGCTAATGGCATATGCTCTGATGGCATAGAGTGAGGACAACGCTGTGCCTCGAGGAGGCTGTTCAGGTGAGCTCTGGCACGCTTCAGCTCATTCCTGAGCCTTGCGTTTTCTCTGGACAGGCGCAGCTGCTCAGGCGTCAGCTGCTTTGCCCGGGTAGGGTAGCGGCATCTGAAGCATAGCAGCTCCAGGACACGTTTCTGGAGCACCATCTTCTCATGGCGCAGATTGGCATTTTCTTGTTGCATATCCTTGTTCTCGTTTCCATATGCCTTCAGCTGCAGATGTTAACTCAAGAAATTAATTATAGTTCCCATCATTTTTCATACAAATAATGTATATGTTTAGCCTTAATTTGTGAATTTTGACATTGATGGAACAAACTTGTTACCACCTTATATTGAGGAACATACTAGGGATATATAACTGCAGAGTTTATAAAATGGTGGCAAGATGTATAGGCCGGCTTACCTTCATTGAGGAGCGCCGGTTTTGGAACCAGTATCTGACCTGACATTCCTGTAAACCAATTTTTGCGCCGAGCTCCTGGCGCGCCTCAGTCTCTGGGTGCGTACACACTCGGAACTTACTGCACAAAAACAGGAGAGACGATATGATGTCATACATACGTACATTCTTCCAACAAAGATTTGCAGTGATTAAAAGATATATTATGGGTACTAGCTAGTGTCTTACGCTTCGAGTTCCTGAACCTGCTGCACACTGAAGCGTTTCGGACGCTTGGCTGGTGGTGGGCTGTACTCGTCTTCACTACTGATGGTCCTCAGATCCGCCTAGGAGAGCATCCATATCATACTCCTCTGTGGAGTTCCAAGATGTATAGCAGTCTCCCAGGGTGAGGACAAGATCTTGTTCAACGTTGTTGTTCAGCTGGCCTCGTTCTCCATGGTAACCTGATAACAGAAATAAGGAGTAGCAAGGACAAATGGAATAATAATGTGGGAAAAAATATATATTGATCTGTCGTTCTACCAATCCAAATATTCTTATTACAACTTTTGAATAGAGATCTGCTAAAAAGTCCTGCCTTCCTAACAATAAGGGAGGTTCTGCAGTTAACAGACGCACTGGATTGTAAGCCTATGGCGGCGTGCATATAAAAACTGATGTGTGAAGTTGTCCATGTGAATTATACTTTGATTCACCCATATGCAACTAAAGTGGTGAGGCAGGTTTCCTGAAAAAAATAGTTTTCCTTTCCTCAAAATGTGTTGCAACATATATTTTTTTGTTTTATGATTTGTTACTAGTGTGTATTAAAAGTACAAAATAAACATAAATTATCTGCTTTGTTTTGAAAAGAATAAATTCTAAACTTAATAGCCTCTACAACTAGCCATGCGAATTCACTGTTTTAAGGCTAATATGCACAGTACTTCACATCATTACCAGTGAATGAAACATGGGGAGATTCAAGAATAATCAACGATGTCTAAGGACAAAAATAATAGTTGGGATTTGAGCACTGTAATTATACCTTCGATTGTAGCTGCTGCCTGCTGACACAAGAACAATGCCTTTGAATGGCTGGGGTGTGGTCGGGTTTTCCAACAGGTAGTATTAGTGTAAACTTGGTGTGAGATTGCTGGTTTAACTACGGCTCTGGCTGTGCGAATGACCTAGCCGCTCATTCAGTTTTGGCTGTGAGGAAGTTTAGGGCCTCGAAGTGGTATAAATAATAGGAGATTGGGATGACAACAATGAGGAGAAGGCTAGATCGAATGGGATTAAACGTGAAGGATTGATTAATGCTGGTAAAAAATTGTGACAATATATGTATCAATATACATGGAGTAAATTAATTTCTACTGCTAAATAATGTTATACAGAATTATTTATGCATTTAATTCCTGCCTCACAGCCTCATATGATTTCTCTATGTTTATCTTTTGGGTTTCACTAGTAGCAGTGATTTACTGCATTTATTTCATACCTTACTAAACAAGGATTATTTTTTGGCAGTGTTTAATCCATGCTACCGTTACACCTTGAGTGCCCAAAAAGAAAATATAAATTACGGTCATTTTTGACCTCAGTTACTGAGCGTTTTTTTAAATTAATTAGGCCTCCTCCAATGGTAAGAGCCAACACCTAGCTCTAAACACTCTAAGAGACATCTCCTCCAATGATCTAGCTCTTAGCACATAGCTCATAACATTAATGACCCCACACGTCATACTCATATAATCTCGAAATACGTGTACGAGACTATCTCTTGAATAAGAGATAGCCCTTAACTTTTTGCACTGTTCATAGATTAAAAAATTTATGAGCTAGCGTAAGAGCCAGCCATTGGAGGAGGCCTTACCACATCACAAAATTTGCATGTTGTATGTACAACTGCTGATGATCAAGGCTTAGCAAGAACAATAACATTGATCTTATCACATCCACAGACACCACATTTAATCATACAACGTAACACACCTGATATTGTTCTCTGAACATAAGTCAGGCACATTAGATTTGTGCATAAAGCAAATGTCGAGCCAAGTACCATGACTGAAAGTAATTATATGGCATTGTATATGCCAAAGACCATGAAGGTAGGTGAGTGCAAAAACATATAAACAACCCACCATTTTCAGCCCATATTTTTTAATGCAGTAGAAAATATAAATACTTGACATAAACCACATACAAACATTCTTTTTTTATAACTTAATGACCATGGAGTTATGAAATGACTGCACAAGTCTCAATTAAAAAATCTAAGGTAAAAGCTACGCCCTGAGCTAGGAAGGTGAACCCAGACAGAGATCTTCCATACATGGAGACGGGACGAAAGATTAGGGAGTAACATACACCGAGTGAGCGAAAACATATGATTTTCAACCTTATGAAAACAAAATCCTGAAGGGTTAAAAGTCATACTTTTTGTTAGTTTCAATCCCGAGTGACCTGCTCGCATATCCAGGAGGCAACTCAACAAAATCATCGGTCATAGTCCAACACAAAACAAACACATTCCAAACAATGTCTGCAACCATTGCATATTTCTATGCTAGATGGTGAAGTGTACTAAACATTTTTCCAATGAATTTCATACACACACACGTCTATTTTTCACCAATACAAATGCCTAATTAACTGTCTGACCTGCGAGGGGATTTTTAATTTCCAACTCTCTCTTACAAACTACACGAAAATGATAGCACTAGTGGACTCCCCACCGGGACTAAAAGTCTGGAGCTCTAAAAACATTGTTGCGCCCCAAGGGAATCGAACCCACAACCCCTCGTGTACAGCCTCCTAGCCACTCTATGTGTAGCACATCTGATGGTAGCTGTGATCTTTTCTCTTTATTATAACCCGTGAAGGCCTCTTTAATCCCGGGTGGTGGTTTCAACTGGGACTAAAGACCATTTAGTCCCAATTGGAGCCTCCAACTGAGACTAAAAGTCCCATTTTAGTCCCGGTTGGAGCCACCACCCGGGACTAATGCTTGAGCCCCCAAGGGCTTTTTTTCTTGGCACATTGCAAATAAGTGTTTCAAAGCACATTTTGAACTCGTAAATGAATTCAAATAAAAATATTTTGAACTACAAAGTTGTATAACTCATCGAGATGAACAATTTTTGTTGCAGACAGTTTTTCATTTGACAATGCAAAAGTAGGTTTATTCATAAATCTTACATGTCTCTCCAGTAGTTTCTCTCTAGTAGTAGTAGAAACTACTAGAGAGATGAGATTTCAAACTCCAAATTTTCAAATGATCTTGGATGGAGAAACACTCTAAATGAAAGTTGTAGATCTTTAAAATTTATGAAACTTTGTAGTTGATAACTTTTGTATTTGAGATTGTTTAAAAACTCAAAATATTATTATAAGTTATATAATTTGAAATTTGATAATTTAAAATTTTTAAATGATCTCAAATGTTAATAAGTTATATATAAAAGTTGTACATATCAATGAAATATAAAACTTTGTAGTGAATAACATTTTAATTTGAGATAGTTTAGTACTTTAGAATATTCTTATAATGTATCTAATTTGAAATCTTGAAATTTTCAAATTTTCAAATGACCTCGGATGTAAATATGTTTATCCAAAGTTGTTGGTCTTGAAAAGATGTAAAAGTTTGTAGTTTACAACGTTTTCATTTGAAGGTGTTTAGCCATCCAAAATTTCGATACAACAGCAAAGAGAGAACACGCGTCGCCACATCATCAGTCCACTCCTTGAAAATCCTGGCCTCCCATTAGTCCATACCATCTCACCCGGATCCCACTCTTTCATCTCTCTCTCTCTCTCACCTCTATCTCTCGTCTCTCTCCTGGGCAGCTCAGTTACTGAGCGTTTTTTTGACCTCAGTTACTGAGCGTTTTTCTAAATTAATTAGGCCTCCTCCAATGGTAAGAGCCAACACCTTGCTCTAAACACTCTAAGAGACATCTCCTCTAATGATCTAGCTCTTAGCACATAGCTCATAACATTAGTGACCCCACACGTCATACTCATATAATCTCGAAATACGTGTACGAGACTATCTCTTGAATAAGAGATAGCCCTTAACTTTTTGCACTGTTCATAGATTAAAAAATTTATGAGCTTGCGTAAGAGCCAGCCATTGGAGGAGGCCTTACCACATCACAACATTTGCATGTTGTATGTACAACTGCTGATGATCAAGGCTTAGCAAGAACAATAACATTGATCTTATCACAACCACAGAAACCACATTTAATCATACAACGTAACACACCTGATATTGTTCTCTGAACATAAGTCAGGCACATCAGATTTGTGCATAAAGCAAATGTCGAGCCAAGTACCATGACTGAAAGTAATTATATGGCATTGTATATGCCAAAGACCATGAAGGTAGGTGAGTGCCAAAACATATAAACAACCCACCATTTTCAGCCCATATTTTTTAATGCAGTAGAAAATATAAATACTTGACATAAACAACATACAAACGTTCTTTTTTTTATAACTTAATGACCATGGAGTTATGAAATGACTGCACAAGTCTCAATTAAAAAATCTAAGGTAAAAGCTACGCCCTGAGCTAGGAAGGTGAACCCAAACAGAGATCTTCCATACATGGAGACGGGACGAAAGATTAGGGAGTAACATACACCGAGTGAGCGAAAACATATGATTTTCAACCTTATGAAAACAAAATCCTGAAGGGTTAAAAGTCATACTTTTTGTTAGTTTCAATCCCGAGTGACCTGCTCGCATATCCAGGAGGCAACTCAACAAAATCATCGGTCATAGTCCAACACAAAACAAACACATTCCAAACAATGTCTGCAACCATTGCATATTTCTATGCTAGATGGTGAAGTGTACTAAACATTTTTCCAATGAATTTCATACACACACACGTCTATTTTTCACCAATACAAATGCCTAATTAACTGTCTGAGCTGCGAGGGGATTTTTAATTTCCAACTCTCTCTTACAAACTACACGAAAATGATAGCACTAGTGGACTCCACGCCGGGACTAAAAGTCTGGAGCTCTAAAAACAATGTTGCGCCCCAAGGGAATCGAACCCACAACCCCTCGTGTACAGCCTCCTAGCCACTCTATGTGTAGCACATCTGATGTTAGGTGTGATCTTTTCTCTTTATTATAACCGGTGAAGGCCTCTTTAGTCCCGGGTGGTGGTTTCAACTGGGACTAAAGACCATTTAGTCCCAATTGGAGCCTCCAACTGAGACTAAAAGTCTCATTTTAGTCCCGGTTGGAGCCACCACCCGGGACTAATGCTTGAGGCCCCAAGGGCTTTTTTTCTTGGCACATTGCAAATAAGTGTTTCAAAGCACATTTTGAACCACTAAATGAATTCAAATAAAAATATTTTGAACTACAAAGTTGTATAACTCATCGAGATGAACAATTTTTGTTGCAGACAGTTTTTCATTTGATAATGCAAAAGTAGGTTTGTTCATAAATCTTACATGTCTCTCCAGTAGTTTCTCTCTAGTAGTAGAAACTACTAGAGAGATGAGATTTCAAATTCCAAATTTTCAAATGATCTTGGATGGAGAAACACTCTAAATGAAAGTTGTAGATCTTTAAAATTTATGAAACTTTGTAGTTGATAACTTTTGAATTTGAGATTGTTTAAAAACTCAAAATATTATTATAAGTTATATAATTTGAAATTTGATAATTTAAAATATTTAAATGATCTCAAATGTTAATAAGTTATATATAAAAGTTGTACATATCAATGAAATATAAAACTTTGTAGTGAATAACATTTTAATTTGAGATAGTTTAGTACTTTAGAATATTCTTATAATGTATCTAATTTGAAATCTTGAAATTTTAAAATTTTCAAATGACCTCGGATGTAAATATGTTCTATCCAAAGTTGTTGGTCTCGAAAAGATGTAAAAGTTTGTAGTTTACAACTTTTTCATTTGAATGTGTTTAGCCATCCAAAATTTCGATACAACAACAAAGAGAAAACACGCGTCGCCACGTCATCAGTCCACTCCTTGAAAATCCTGGCCTCCCATTAGTCCATACCATCTCACCCGGATCCCACTCTTTCATCTCTCTCTCTCTCACCTCTATCTCTCGTCTCTCTTCTGGGCAGCTCAGTTACTGAGCGTTTTTTGACCTCAGTTACTGAGCGTTTTTCTAAATTAATTAGGCCTCCTCCAATGGTAAGAGCCAACACCTAGCTCTAAACACTCTAAGAGACATCTCCTCCAATGATCTAGCTCTTAGCACATAGCTCATAACATTAGTGACCCCACACGTCATACTCATATAATCTCGAAATACGTGTACGAGACTATCTCTTGAATAAGAGATAGCCCTTAACTTTTTGCACTGTTCATAGATTAAAAAATTTATGAGCTAGCGTAAGAGCCAGCCATTGGAGGAGGCCTTACCACATCACAACATTTGCATGTTGTATGTACAACTGCTGATGATTAAGGCTTAGCAAGAACAATAACATTGATCTTATCACATCCACAGACACCACATTTAATCATACAACGTAACACACCTGATATTGTTCTCTGAACATAAGTCAGGCACATTAGATTTGTGCATAAAGCAAATGTCGAGCCAAGTACCATGACTGAAAGTAATTATATGGCATTGTATATGCCAAAGACCATGAAGGTAGGTGAGTGCAAAAACATATAAACAACCCACCATTTTCAGCCCATATTTTTTAATGCAGTAGAAAATATAAATACTTGACATAAACAACATACAAACATTCTTTTTTTATAACTTAATGACCATGGAGTTATGAAATGACTGCACAAGTCTCAATTAAAAAATCTAAGGTAAAAGCTACGCCCTGAGCTCGGAAGGTGAACCCAGACAGAGATCTTCCATACATGGAGACGGGACGAAAGATTAGGGAGTAACATACACCGAGTGAGCGAAAACATATGATTTTCAACCTTATGAAAACAAAATCCTGAAGGGTTAAAAGTCATACTTTTTGTTAGTTTCAATCCCGAGTGACCTGCTCGCATATCCAGGAGGCAACTCAACAAAATCATCGGTCATAGTCCAACACAAAACAAACACATTCCAAACAATGTCTGCAACCATTGCATATTTCTATGCTAGATGGTGAAGTGTACTCAACATTTTTCCAATGAATTTCATACACACACACGTCTATTTTTCACCAATACAAATGCCTAATTAACTGTCTGACCTACGAGGGGATTTTTAATTTCCAACTCTCTCTTACAAACTACACGAAAATGATAGCACTAGTGGACTCCACGCCGGGACTAAAAGTCTGGAGCTCTAAAAACAATGTTGCGCCCCAAGGGAATCGAACCCACAACCCCTCGTGTACAGCCTCCTAGCCACTCTATGTGTAGCACATCTGATGGTAGCTGTGATCTTTTCTCTTTATTATAACCCGTGAAGGCCTCTTTAGTCCCGGGTGGTGGTTTCAACTGGGACTAAAGACCATTTAGTCCCAATTGGAGCCTCCAACTGAGACTAAAAGTCCCATTTTAGTCCCGGTTGGAGCCACCACCCGGGACTAATGCTTGAGCCCCCAAGGGCTTTTTTTCTTGGCACATTGCAAATAAGTGTTTCAAAGCAAATTTTGAACTCGTAAATGAATTCAAATAAAAATATTTTGAACTACAAAGTTGTATAACTCATCGAGATGAACAATTTTTGTTGCAGACAGTTTTTCATTTGACAATGCAAAAGTAGGTTTATTCATAAATCTTACATGTCTCTCCAGTAGTTTCTCTCTAGTAGTAGTAGAAACTACTAGAGAGATGAGATTTCAAACTCCAAATTTTCAAATGATCTTGGATGGAGAAACACTCTAAATGAAAGTTGTAGATCTTTAAAATTTATGAAACTTTGTAGTTGATAACTTTTGTATTTGAGATTGTTTAAAAACTCAAAATATTATTATAAGTTATATAATTTGAAATTTGATAATTTAAAATTTTTAAATGATCTCAAATGTTAATAAGTTATATATAAAAGTTGTACATATCAATGAAATATAAAACTTTGTAGTGAATAACATTTTAATTTGAGATAGTTTAGTACTTTAGAATATTCTTATAATGTATCTAATTTGAAATCTTGAAATTTTCAAATTTTCAAATGACCTCGGATGTAAATATATTTATCCAAAGTTGTTGGTCTTGAAAAGATGTAAAAGTTTGTAGTTTACAACGTTTTCATTTGAAGGTGTTTAGCCATCCAAAATTTCGATACAACAGCAAAGAGAGAACACGCGTCGCCACATCATCAGTCCACTCCTTGAAAATCCTGGCCTCCCATTAGTCCATACCATCTCACCCGGATCCCACTCTTTCATCTCTCTCTCTCTCTCACCTCTATCTCTCGTCTCTCTCCTGGGCAGCTCAGTTACTGAGCGTTTTTTTGACCTCAGTTACTGAGCGTTTTTCTAAATTAATTAGGCCTCCTCCAATGGTAAGAGCCAACACCTTGCTCTAAACACTCTAAGAGACATCTCCTCTAATGATCTAGCTCTTAGCACATAGCTCATAACATTAGTGACCCCACACGTCATACTCATATAATCTCGAAATACGTGTACGAGACTATCTCTTGAATAAGAGATAGCCCTTAACTTTTTGCACTGTTCATAGATTAAAAAATTTATGAGCTTGCGTAAGAGCCAGCCATTGGAGGAGGCCTTACCACATCACAACATTTGCATGTTGTATGTACAACTGCTGATGATCAAGGCTTAGCAAGAACAATAACATTGATCTTATCACAACCACAGAAACCACATTTAATCATACAACGTAACACACCTGATATTGTTCTCTGAACATAAGTCAGGCACATCAGATTTGTGCATAAAGCAAATGTCGAGCCAAGTACCATGACTGAAAGTAATTATATGGCATTGTATATGCCAAAGACCATGAAGGTAGGTGAGTGCCAAAACATATAAACAACCCACCATTTTCAGCCCATATTTTTTAATGCAGTAGAAAATATAAATACTTGACATAAACAACATACAAACGTTCTTTTTTTTATAACTTAATGACCATGGAGTTATGAAATGACTGCACAAGTCTCAATTAAAAAATCTAAGGTAAAAGCTACGCCCTGAGCTAGGAAGGTGAACCCAAACAGAGATCTTCCATACATGGAGACGGGACGAAAGATTAGGGAGTAACATACACCGAGTGAGCGAAAACATATGATTTTCAACCTTATGAAAACAAAATCCTGAAGGGTTAAAAGTCATACTTTTTGTTAGTTTCAATCCCGAGTGACCTGCTCGCATATCCAGGAGGCAACTCAACAAAATCATCGGTCATAGTCCAACACAAAACAAACACATTCCAAACAATGTCTGCAACCATTGCATATTTCTATGCTAGATGGTGAAGTGTACTAAACATTTTTCCAATGAATTTCATACACACACACGTCTATTTTTCACCAATACAAATGCCTAATTAACTGTCTGAGCTGCGAGGGGATTTTTAATTTCCAACTCTCTCCTACAAACTACACGAAAATGATAGCACTAGTGGACTCCACGCCGGGACTAAAAGTCTGGAGCTCTAAAAACAATGTTGCGCCCCAAGGGAATCGAACCCACAACCCCTCGTGTACAGCCTCCTAGCCACTCTATGTGTAGCACATCTGATGTTAGGTGTGATCTTTTCTCTTTATTATAACCGGTGAAGGCCTCTTTAGTCCCGGGTGGTGGTTTCAACTGGGACTAAAGACCATTTAGTCCCAATTGGAGCCTCCAACTGAGACTAAAAGTCTCATTTTAGTCCCGGTTGGAGCCACCACCCGGGACTAATGCTTGAGGCCCCAAGGGCTTTTTTTCTTGGCACATTGCAAATAAGTGTTTCAAAGCACATTTTGAACCACTAAATGAATTCAAATAAAAATATTTTGAACTACAAAGTTGTATAACTCGTCGAGATGAACAATTTTTGTTGCAGACAGTTTTTCATTTGACAATGCAAAAGTAGGTTTGTTCATAAATCTTACATGTCTCTCCAGTAGTTTCTCTCTAGTAGTAGTAGAAACTACTAGAGAGATGAGATTTCAAATTCCAAATTTTCAAATGATCTTGGATGGAGAAACACTCTAAATGAAAGTTGTAGATCTTTAAAATTTATGAAACTTTGTAGTTGATAACTTTTGAATTTGAGATTGTTTAAAAACTCAAAATATTATTATAAGTTATATAATTTGAAATTTGATAATTTAAAATTTTTAAATGATCTCAAATGTTAATAAGTTATATATAAAAGTTGTACATATCAATGAAATATAAAACTTTGTAGTGAATAACATTTTAATTTGAGATAGTTTAGTACTTTAGAATATTCTTATAATGTATCTAATTTGAAATCTTGAAATTTTAAAATTTTCAAATGACCTCGGATGTAAATATGTTCTATCCAAAGTTGTTGGTCTCGAAAAGATGTAAAAGTTTGTAG
Source organism: Echinochloa phyllopogon (assembly GCA_033239725.1). NCBI lineage: Eukaryota > Viridiplantae > Streptophyta > Magnoliopsida > Poales > Poaceae > Echinochloa > Echinochloa phyllopogon. The sequence goes on from BTCW01000016.1 coordinate 22,103,234, forward strand.
TTTACAACTTTTTCAATTGAATGTGTTTAGCCATCCAAAATTTCGATACAACAACAAAAAGAAAACACGCGTCGCCACGTCATCAGTCCACTCCTTGAAAATCCTGGCCTCCCATTAGTCCATACCATCTCACCCGGATCCCACTCTTTCATCTCTCTCTCTCTCACCTCTATCTCTCGTCTCTCTCCTGGGCAGCTCAGTTACTGAGCGTTTTTTTGACCTCAGTTACTGAGCGTTTTTCTAAATTAATTAGGCCTCCTCCAATGGTAAGAGCCAACACCTAGCTCTAAACACTCTAAGAGACATCTCCTCCAATAATCTAGCTCTTAGCACATAGCTCATAACATTAGTGACCCCACACGTTATACTCATATAATCTCGAAATACGTATATGAGACTATCTCTTGAATAAGAGATAGCCCTTAACTTTTTGCACTGTTCATAGATTAAAAAATTTATGACCTAGCGTAAGAGCCAGCCATTGGAGGAGGCCTTACCACATCACAACATTTGCATGTTGTATGTACAACTGCTGATGATCAAGGCTTAGCAAGAACAATAACATTGATCTTATCACATCCACAGACACCACATTTAATCATACAACGTAACACACCTCATATTGTTCTCTGAACATAAGTCAGGCAAATCAGATTTGTGCATAAAGCAAATGTCGAGCCAAGTACCATGACTGAAAGTAATTATATGGCATTGTATATGCCAAAGACCATGAAGGTAGGTGAGTGCAAAAACATATAAACAACCCACCATTTTCAGCCCATATTTTTTAATGCAGTAGAAAATATAAATACTTGACATAAACAACATACAAACGTTCTTTTTTTTATAACTTAATGACCATGGAGTTATGAAATGACTGCACAAGTCTCAATTAAAAAATCTAAGGTAAAAGCTACGCCCTGAGCTAGGAAGGTGAACCCAAACAGAGATCTTCCATACATGGAGACGGGACGAAAGATTAGGGAGTAACATACACCGAGTGAGCGAAAACATATGATTTTCAACCTTATGAAAACAAAATCCTGAAGGGTTAAAAGTCATACTTTTTGTTAGTTTCAATCCCGAGTGACCTGCTCGCATATCCAGGAGGCAACTCAACAAAATCATCGGTCATAGTCCAACGCAAAACAAACACATTCCAAACAATGTCTGCAACCATTGCATATTTCTATGCTAGATGGTGAAGTGTACTAAACATTTTTCCAATGAATTTCATACGCACACACGTCTATTTTTCACCAATACAAATGCCTAATTAACTGTCTGAGCTGCGAGGGGATTTTTAATTCCCAACTCTCTCTTACAAACTACACGAAAATGATAGCACTAGTGGACTCCCCACCGGGACTAAAAGTCTGGAGCTCTAAAAACAATGTTGCGCCCCAAGGGAATCGAACCCACAACCCCTCGTGTACAGCCTCCTAGCCACTCTATGTGTAGCACATCTGATGGTAGGTGTGATCTTTTCTCTTTATTATAACCCGAGAAGGCCTCTTTAGTCCCGGGTGGTGGTTTCAACCGGGACTAAAGACCATTTAATCCCAATTGGAGCCTCCAACCGAGACTAAAAGTCCCCATTTAGTCCCGGTTGGAGCCACCACCCGGGACTAATGCTTGAGCCCCCAAGGGCTTTTTTTCTTGGCACATGGCAAATAAGTGTTTCAAAGCACATTTTGAACCCCTAAATGTATTCAAATAAAAATATTTTGAACTACAAAGTTGTATAACTCATCGAGATGAACAATTTTTGTTGCAGGCAGTTTTTCATTTGACAATGCTAAAGTAGGTTTGTCATAAATCTTATATGTCTCTCCAGTAGTTTCTCTCTAGTAGTAGTAGAAACTACTAGAGAGATGAGATTTCAAATTCCAAATTTTCAAATGATCTTGGATGGAGAAACACTCTAAATGAAAGTTGTAGATCTTTAAAATTTATGAAACTTTGTAGTTGATAACTTTTGAATTTGAGATTGTTTAAAAACTCAAAATATTATTATAAGTTATATAATTTGAAATTTGATAATTTAAAATTTTTAAATGATCTTAAATGTTAATAAGTTATATATAAAAGTTGTACATATCAATGAAATATAAAACTTTGTAGTGAATAACATTTTAATTTGAGATTGTTTAGTACTTTAGAATATTCTTATAATGTATCTAATTTGAAATCTTGAAATTTTCAAATTTTCAAATGACCTCGGATGTAAATATGTTCTGTGTCAGAGTTGTTGGTCTCGAAAAGATGTAAAAGTTTGTAGTTTACAACTTTTTCATTTGAAGGTGTTTAGCCATCCAAAATTTCGATACAACAGCAAAGAGAAAAAACACGCGTCACCACGTCATCAGTCCACTCCTTGAAAATCCTGGCCTCCCATTAGTCCATACCATCTCACCCGGATCCCACTCTTTCATCTCTCTCTCTCTCTCTCTCACCTCTATCTCTCGTCTCTCTCCTGGGCAGCTCAGTTACTGAGCGTTTTTTTGACCTCAGTTACTGAGCGTTTTTCTAAATTAATTAGGCCTCCTCCAATGGTAAGAGCCAACACCTAGCTCTAAACACTCTAAGAGACATCTCCTCCAATGATCTAGCTCTTAGCACATAGCTCATAACATTAGTGACCCCACACGTCATACTCATATAATCTCGAAATACGTGTACGAGACTATCTCTTGAATAAGAGATAGCCCTTAACTTTTTGCACTGTTCATAGATTAAAAAATTTATGAGCTAGCGTAAGAGCCAGCCATTGGAGGAGGCCTTACCACATCACAACATTTGCATGTTGTATGTACAACTGCTGATGATCAAGGCTTAGCAAGAACAATAACATTGATCTTATCACATCCACAGACACCACATTTAATCATACAACGTAACATACCTGATATTGTTCTCTGAACATAAGTCAGGCACATCAGATTTGTGCATAAAGCAAATGTCGAGCCAAGTACCATGACTGAAAGTAATTATATGGCATTGTATATGCCAAAGACCATGAAGGTAGGTGAGTGCAAAAACATATAAACAACCCACCATTTTCAGCCCATATTTTTTAATGCAGTAGAAAATATAAATACTTGACATAAACAACATACAAACATTCTTTTTTTATAACTTAATGACCATGGAGTTATGAAATGACTGCACAAGTCTCAATTAAAAAATCTAAGGTAAAAGCTACGCCGTAAGCTAGGAAGGTGAACCCAGACAAAGATCTTCCATACATGGAGACGGGACGAAAGACCATTTAGTCCCAATTGGAGCCTCCAACCGAGACTAAAAGTTCCCTTTTAGTCCTGGTTGGAGCCACCACCCGGGACTAATGCTTGAGGGCCTTTAGTCCCAGGTTGAGCCTCTAACTGGGACTAAAGCGTCACTTTTAGTCCCGGTTGGTGTTACCAACCGGGACTAAGGGTCATTAGTCCTGGGTCCAATAAAATCCGGGACTAATGTCCCAAAAGGAAGCTAGGGGATGAAAGGCCTATTCTCTACTAGTGTAGGCTACCCCATTTTTAACCACATTTACTGACCCTTTCCGGCATATAGTGTCCACTCATGAATACCTGACCCACACATTTTGTTGCCATATGACATCTACTCAATGCTTCATTAAACCTCTAAATGCATGTTTTGTTCGTATACTTAGTTGCGAACAGCTTGCATGAGATTATGCCACATTGGCTCTCATTCGGTAGTCCTCCCACAACTTATGCATGATATCAGCATGGAATGCAACCTTCCATGGAACACATCTAGTCCATCATATGTGACCGGGTTCCATGGAACACATCTAGTCCCTCATGTGTGACCGGGTTGCTCTTTTTAATACCCTAGTCAGGTCACCATTCTCCTTACCGGGCTTAAAAGTACTGTCAACAAGTTCCTCATGGCTGTTTTTTTTGTTTGCATAAAACCACTTCAAATGAGGAAATACGGGGATGTACCATACGACCTTCGCTAGGGGTCTTTTATTTTTCCTGTCTTTCATCATCACAATAACGAATGACACTTGTAGCATGAAGCTCCACAACCTAGACATGCATCCAAGTCTTCATAATGTCCACGATACTATATGCAATCATGGCAACACATATGAATTTTTCGTACTTCAAGTACGTTATGGTATGAGAAAACTCATTTGGGCTTGGAAGGAGCTTCTGGATTTAACAAACGGTCAAAGCCTTTATCCAACAAATCATTACTTGATTCCATCTCCAATAGCAAAAGGCCAGCTCCCAATCTGGGATCCTTTCTATAATGGAGTTTTTTTGGATAAAGGGAAATTTATTTCATCAAGCAAATGAAAGAATCCTGGCTCCTACATCCAAAGATGTATGAGGTCAATACTTATTACAGTTTTAACTAAGTGGTTGACTCCATCGCCCACATAGTTGACACACCCAATAGCCAAGAAGCCAAAAGTTTGAGACAAAACAAAGATGTTCATCATAAACTTTAATCTATTGCTAAACCTCAACCCATTCTTAGCGAAAATATCCATGGTCAATGTTTCTAAATTGCGGCCTGCCAATTGCATAAATCCCCGCTCCTCCTCCATATGGAACATCGACCACAACCTTATCCAATATGAACCCCTGTAAATAACCTGCATGAATGAACAAATAGGTGCTCTGTCAAAAACAACCTTCTACAAGAGTTTTTTCGTCCTTTTTTGCTTTCTCCAACATTTTTAGATTTTCTGCATTAGGGAATTCTAGCTCCCTGTCATGCAACATCTGGTCTAGGACATCTACTACATCGTAAGCAGCTAATGATTCTTGGATGGTTCATCAAGTAATATATATATTCTCACCATTTTCCCCATACCTAGTCCAATAACTCATATTGTTTTTCATGAACTGTTTTTCATGAACCCCTAACTAACATGTGACGGTGGATCTGCTCAATGTTAGAAAACTGCTTCTGGTCATTGCAATCAACACATGGACACTATACATGTCTATCATCCTTTAGATTATTTGTATCGTATGCCATGGTGGCTGTCACAAAAAAATTAATGCTCTTCACAAACTTGGTTTCTCTAGGCTCAGAACCACAAAGCATGCATGGCATTATTTAATGTAATTTAAGTTCTATAAATAATCATGTCAAACAGAAAAATTATGAAAACTGGCCTCTAAAATGAACAAAAAATGATCTCACCGCATTCATTTCAAAATTCAAAACAACCCAACCACATAGAAAAGATAGTAATTACATGGTCTACTAGTTACCAACATAAAAGGTATGATTTTCATCCTTAAAAAAATGCAACCTCATGAGCAATTTTGTGAAAAATGGTCCCAAAAATGGAATGATTGTGTCGCGAAGTCCAATATGAAAACATTAGAATAATTGTGTTTTCAATGAAGTTTCATTTAGTGTCCAATGTATGTTACAACATAATGAGCAAGTGGAGGCAGAGCTATGGGTATGGCTGATGCCGGGGGTTAATTAGCACCACTAGACACTTTATCTAGTGGGCTCCGTTCTCTGTCACTTTATTTTTTGAAATGCTGCTAATGTAACATAGCTCGGAGGGAGGATATATTAACACACCCCAAAAGATGTGAACTAGATTACAACAAAATGGACAGCTAGATATTATTTGTAACAACTCATCTATTGCTAAGTGACACCTAGGAGATAACTGATAGTCCAGTTTGTTCTAGTAATATACCAATGACATATGCAATGACATCACTATGCTTCTTGACTAAGTTAACTCTACATGGAGTATGGCATATGTAGTATAGATGTAAAACTCAAATTGCTAGTAAAATTCAGATTTAGTTGCGAGGCTTGATAGTTAATGAATCTGTCATATGTGTGTTTTAGACTGCTTGTTGGTCACTTTACTTCTATTAAGTTGCACCGAAATCTAATTATTGAGGTGTGTACGTCAGTCGTAATCTATAAGCTCTTTTCCTTAATGGAATGATACACAAATATCTTGTGTTTGAGAAAATAGAACTCTTTAATCTAGTACTAGCTTGCATTCTAGGTCACCACGGTTGCTCCTCCGCCTCTCCTAGTTATTTGCATCGATTGCCCTTCTCTGCCCGGCCCCTTTACTATATTCAACTAAAACTAGAAATTATCTGGAAACAGAGAAATATAAAAATTATAGAGCTCAGATCAGAATGTTTCTGCTGTTATCTTGCCTAGATCTGGAAAAAACTCCGTACAATCCCAGCAAACATCTGCCAAGAGGTAAAGCTAGTTGCCTTTTTCCTTAAGATAAACATGCAATACTCGGATGCTCAATTGCTCACCAGCAGGTTCACCTACATGTTCGATCAGCTCATGTAAAAAACACCTCCAGAATTAAACTGCCAGTATATATCCTCTCCTACATCTAGCTGAAGTAACGATTAGTGTGCTTTGCACCCGTAGTTGGTAGAGAAGATACAAGAAAGTGGCGCATATATATGTCGGTTACACGAATGACGGCAAAAGTTATTGGTAGTGGGTTTTGTGCTGTGCACATTGTTTGACATCATCATCCGGACAGAAAACTAGAGGAAGTGAAGCTACAAGTTGAAACCAAAAGGAACACACACATATCTCCAACTGGACCCCATCCTTGGACATCACCCAATACCAACTCTCCAATTTATAAGTGGTGTTATTCCTAGTGGAATTCGAGCAGCTAGCATCATCCAAATCACCTACTAGGCATTCCCAGTTTGCAACTCACCACGCGCGGCCGGAGAGGGAGCATGGAGAGGAGGGTGCGCGCTGCCGTGCTCGTCGGCGTCCTGCTCGCTCTGGCAGGCCCCGTCGCCGCCGGCGGGATGAAGACAACGTTCGCCACCGCCGGCGTGGGGTTAGGAGGAGACGCGGCGGCGCTGCGGCGGATGATGATGTCAGCGAGGCTGGAGGACAGCGTGGCGCCGGAGCTCACGGTGGACCTGGAGCTGCACCGCCGCGTCCTGGCCGGCGTCATTAAGCCCGGCGCGTTGAACCCCAACCGGCCGGCCTGCATTCGGGCGTGCCCGGCGCCCGGAAGGCCGTACACCGGCCGGGGATGCAAGGCCGTGTACCAGTGCCCCCACTGATCGAGTGAGCATTTTTTCTTGGTCTAAGTGATCGCCATGGCGATGCATGTGAGCTTCTTTGCAGGCTTGGTCCCTCACTGGAGTACTTCGTTGTTAGTAACTATTATAATTTGATGTATCATAGAATAATTTACGTGTCATTGTTTGTTGGTGTACTACAAACGTAACCAGAAAGAATAATTGTTACAATGCAAGATTGTATCGGCAAATTGGTAATTGTTGTTGAGAAACATGCATGGCACCAAGTGATATGATGACGACCTTGCAAAGTCTAGATATGGTAAATCAATCTTGAAGGCGCAGCTAGCACATATTCTCCAAACAAGGATAAGTTCTTCGTTCTTCTCAACTTATGTTTTTTTGAACGAAATTCTTCTGAACTTATGTCCGCCGTACTTGAACTAATAAACAAGATTATATCGACCAAATCTTTTGCTTGGGCCCTACACCAATGTGTGAACGCACTGCAAATCGGACTGCGGCTTAGTGCCATCTGACCAGACTAAAAACATATATGCTGGTGTCGATCATCATGCTTTTGCACACAACACTGTCGGTCATCCACCCAAAATTTCATGCCCGGCGTGATCAGCGAGCAGAGTAGGTACCATGTCGTGATCAAAGACCAACCAACGAAACGAATCCATGAAAGCTAGCCACACTTGAGTTGGGTCAGGGGGAATCAAAACATTATTAATGGAGTAATGGTTTACTGTGTTAGTGGGCCAAGAAGTGCGTAGCTTAAACACACCAACCGTATGTAGCTCGATATTGGACTGGACGTTCTCCACCAAATGTTAGAAAAATATGAAAAAGGTGGTTCAAGATTTTGGAAATTGTAATTTTTTGTGCTGATTCTCAAGCAATGATTTGGGGCCACCAGATTGATTGAGGACGCAAACAACACATACATATTCTAGCCGGATGAATCATGGCATATGTAAGTCATAAGTCATAACGGAATTATGTGGAGACAGAATGTACTATAGAGAAAGAAAAGAGATAATATAATGAATGAAACGTGCTGAAGAAACCTATAAATTGCTCTCGTTCCATATATAGTGAACTAGTTCACTATATGGGATCAGGAAAGAGGACAAAGTACTTATTAGTAACTTTGTTCGTGTTATGGGGTCAGGAAAAAGGACAAAGTACTTAGTAACTTTGTTCCTGTTATGGGATCAGGAAAAAGGACAAAATCTATAAACACAAAGGTGCCACAAACTAAAAAAGTTCATGGACCTAGATGACCACTTTTAAAAGTTTATGGACCTAGATGACCGCTTATTTAGTTTGCGGACCTAGATGAGATCTCGGGAAAAGTTTATGGACCTGGATGACCACTTTTTTAGTTTACGGACCTATACGAGATCTCGAGAATAGTTCATGTACCTACAGTGAAATTCACTCACCTAAAAATATGGAGGCCTGTTTGGATTTTGGAAGACTCAATTTCATAAAAAACAACAGTTCAGTAATTGAAAAATGAAAGTGAAGACTCGTAGCACAGGAATCTTATTTTGTAGCACTAACTGCACATAGCCCAAGCGATGGGCTTCCATTGAGTACATTAGCTTTAACGTGTGTTTAGTTTGGAGACAAGATGGAATAAGGTGGTCTCATCCCATTGTTTTTTAGATGGGATCATTACATCTAGTGTTTAGTTGAGGTAATGAGTCCAGCCTAATTTTTTTTTGTTTGGTACGAGGGCTCATGAAGGATGGGATGCATGCAGTTTTTACAACCTTTGTCCATAGCCATTAGCGGGTCCCACATGCTGGCATATGGTCCCACATGTTATTTCTCTATGTTTTATCTCTAGTTTTATCTTGGTTACTTATCTCTTCACATTTCGCATGAGATGAGGCCATCCAGCGGTCAGTGCCTCTTCTTTCTCTTATATGCTGCCACCCGCCCCAACGCAGGCCTTGTCCTCTGTTCCCTGTCGAGCTAAGTCAGCTTAAGGTTAACGTCAAGCGCTGCCTGGAGATCCTTCGCGCCGCCTATGAGTTCCTCCGCCCATCCTCCTCACTTTGAAGCCATGATCATGCGTGTCAGGCACGGGTCTAGAGCTCTCTGAAGCTCCTTCGTGCAGCCACCACAGCTGCACTCGCCTGTGTGGGGGACAAATTGAGCGCCACCTGGAGCTCCTAAGGTCAACCACGTGCACATCTTCCCCCAATGTGCTCGTGCATGTAAGGGATGGGTCCAATGGTGCCTAGAGGCCCTTCTTCCATCCTACCCCGCCAACCATGCCCACACACGCGGGATGGAAGAAAGAAATCATTTGCCCATGCAGAGTGGGACGGCCCCTTCCCTTTGTTTTGAAGGAATTGATCTATGCCACGTCTAGAGAGAATGTTCCCCTCCAAGGATGGATCCATCCCACATGCACCCCAACCAAAAAAGGGATGAACCGGGATTGTCCCATCACATCCCTCTTCATTCCACCAACCAAGTACACTAATAATGTACGGTGGCTGAACCGGCAAGATGGAAAGAATAGCAACTTAGCAGCATGCCTGTTTGGATGGGGCCTAATAATCAGAGATGGAGACACTTTTTAGTCCGGTTCATTGTCCATCCAAGTGAATGAGAGAAAGGGTGTGGTTCTACCTTCTCCTCTACTCACTAAAAAGACATTGAGAAAGAAAAATAATCTCTTCCACCTAAATTTATTTCCGAACCCGTGAATACTTTGACAACTCTAATGTTTTGTTCATTAGCAGTGACATATATACTCGCTCCGCTTCCAAAGTGTATGTTGTTTAAGTTTAGCCACACAGGTAAAATTTCTCTAACTTATACAAGGTTTATATAAAAAATATATTAGTGTCAATTGAGAGCTATTTCATTGTCAACACACCACAACACCAAATTATCAACAAATGTCAGTCATTAAACAGTCTGGGATTGCTCATGAACAATCAGTTAGTAATCTTCCAGACATGCGGTCAGTCTGTGATTCTTGTTTTCTAGAGTAACCATCAGTCTGTATAGATATCTATATTTTCCACTAACTGTCAGTCGTCAGTCAATAGGCCTAGAAATGGAGTTATACTCAACTCTCTAGCATGATTCAGTGTGATAAATAGCTAACATTACCATTTTATCATGAAAATTTAACATAACATTGATTCCGTATGTTTGTTCATGAATAATATACCATTTTGAGAACTTGAATTCTCTTGAAATTACTTCGCAGTTGACTACATGTGTTGTAGAAATGATCTTTAACTTACAAACAAACATATATGCGAGTACATTCATACATATAGATATCACATGAATGTGGAAGGAAAAATCTAAACGAGTGTATACATTATTACATTATGCTGTTTTTAGTGACTTTAGAGTTTATAAAAATTAATAATATGCATATTGTCTTAGAAAATTTTGAAATTTTTCCTGGGAACAAAATACATCCTGAAAAAGTTTCATATCTAGAAGATGGAGTTGTGGTACCCTTTCCTTCTTTTTGTGTTCATTTCATAGCATGATTCAAGGTGAAGAATAGCCAAATTTAGTGAAATCGATTTTATGTTATAGATGTTGGGGGCATTTCTCCTATAATATACATTAGAGGTAAAGAAGTTTGAATTAAGACAAAACTAAAATGGCATGCACTTTTGGAATACAGGCAGTATATGTATGGAACCAAGGAAAGAAATTGACTGCATGCACTTTTAGAATTAAAAAATCATACAGCTTTTAGAGAGATGGGCTGACATTGAATTTTTTTGAAATGTTGATATAATTTAAGTATTCTTACCAGAACAACTGTGTGGGAATCCCCCACAGGTGGATCATTTAATTTTTTATATTAAAAAAAGAAGTCATATGCAAGAGAAACATTAAAGGAACTGCAGAAAATATACAATACGCTGGCTTACAAAGAATTTGGCCAATCCATGATTGGTGAAGCTCTACTTTATCCTGTTTAAATGCAGCATTACTTTGTTCAAGAAAATGTAGTAGTTTCTTTCCTTCCGATGCAGCAAGCAGCAATGATGGATATTTCTAGGGAAAAAAGACAGTTTAAAGATTTGCCTTTCAATGTCCTGTATACCATTTTACAAAAAATGTTATTAATTTTGAACTGCATACAATAAATTAAATTTTCCTAGACGGCATCCACATGAGATTTTCAGTAACCTTTTTAGCTAGCCAGCCCCTAAGGGGCAACAAGGCACACACATAGACACACAAAATGAACCATTTCCCTAAAATGAAATTTTGGAGAAAATGCTCTTGAGCTCTCTACACATAAGGCTATACAATAACAAATCGCACAGCCCAACTGCCCATGATTATCATTCTCTTCATCGTTTTTGTCATATATAGCCTTCTGTAAAGCCCCTCATGAAGAACTGTGCTTTGACCATGGCTAAATCATCGCACATTTGATAATTTCCCACAGTGATTGCACCCGAAATGCATATACAAATTGTATTTTTTTTGTTATAGGGTATCCTAGGTAGCTCTCTACACATATGGCCTTTGATGCATCTTTACCATGTACCCTTCTCACACTGAGCTTTGAAGGTATACATCCGATGATCCGACTTATGTCAATCTACAAACCATAATACTTTTGAAAAAAAGAAATACCAAATGGTAAAGAATTCTTATATGCATGTTCCATGAGCTAAAATAGAGGCCAAGTACCCCAAGACATCTAGGTCTCCATCAAACCATGTGTGTAATTAATCTCCATTCTAATGTCCAAGGAAGCTGAGACTAGGCCCTCACCTTGGAGAGGATATCAATGGATTAATAAGTCCCGTCCAGCGCATATAAGGTTTTTGGAATGATTTGGTCCAAATCACTGCTGCCCATATGGAGACCAGTTCATCCCTGTTGGATTCACCTGTTTCAGACAAAGAGAAGAGTGTGTCAGTGGATTTCAAGACTTGAACAGCATTAAAAGGGACCTTATCTACATGGGTAAGAAAAAAAATAATCATGGCACATAAGATCAATAACTCTCACCGTTGCCGGTAAGTATCCACAATATCTGAAACATATTTGCAAAGTAACCTTCTAGGATTGACATGTATCTCCCTCAAAGATCCACCACTACAAGCATCCCCTGGTTATTAGTATTCATAACAGACAAAATATATTTCTCATAAGGTTCATAAGGAACTGTGACAGACAGGTAATATATGCATATAGCTAGAGTTTGAATGTCTTATTAACTAATCCATTGTGTCATTTATCTAATACATTTACTGTTTTTGTTATTTGCTAGAAGTATGTTATGTTTATATGATCAGGAGTGGCATATGTGTGTCATGCATTTGCCTCGATCAGTGGGAACCATGACATCTCACATATCATGTTAATTGATGCAGATAACATGATAATCAATTACAACCCAATATTACTGCAAAAGGCGAGTTTTATACAGAGCCAAGTATTCACTAGAACAGAAGATATGTACCAAATACCAAGCTGGTTAGTCTACCTCAATTCGTTCGCAGTCAGACCGTATAAAGAAATGGCCGTGTCATCTCTGATTGAAAACCTAACATTGCACTGGAAGGGTTCTCTTCAAGCGATCTAATAAGCTACTGACTTAAAAGTTGTACATTTAAGAATACAAATCCTTATCTAGCGATATATGCAATTTGACTGGGCAGTTTCCATGAATGGGACCTCCATTTGAAAGCTTTACATTTCTAGTGAACAATTTCAGAATGTAAAGCAGTCAGACCGTATAAAGAAATGGCCGTGTCATCTCTGATTGAAAACCTAACATTGCACTGGAAGGGTTCTCTTCAAGCGATCTAATAAGCTACTGACTTAAAAGTTGTACATTTAAGAATACAAATCCTTATCTAGTGAGCACTTTAAGCTGCACAAAATAATGAGGAAATTTTACATTCTGAAATTGTTCACTAGAAATGTAAAGCTTTCAAATGTAGGTCCCATTCATGGAAACTGCCCAGTCAAATTGCATATATCGCTAGGCACTGTTATCCTTCCAGCCCTCCATCCCTTCTAGCCAGCAACATGTTCGGTGTATTGGAACAGGAAATAATGGACTTCTTATTGTCTCTCTTTTTCTCATGCTAGGAAAAAGTATGTGCTTGTACTATCAAAATCATGTGTATCAATTGCATACATGCATGTATGCTACAATGACATACATACACCATTTGCTTGAAGCATATATATGTTATCAGGGAAAACAGTTTTTGCGGACTAGCTATATGCATGGAAAGGACTTTTATCATCAAATTGCGCCTCAAATAATGAACCGAAACTTAATTAAACCGATAGAATCCGCAATAATACAAGTTCAAACCAACAATTATAAAACTAAATTCCGATAAATTTAACAGCAACAACATTCATGGGGTAGTCTCTTGGAAACAATGCAAATCACAAACCGGCGTATAAGCCAGTGCAGAATTAGACCACATTTTGTTCCATGTTTACTTTATTTTATTGCAGATGACCATACAATCTGATATTCTCAAGGAATTAAGAACTAGTTGAGTCCAAATTAAAATTTTACTAGTTCCACCATTTCCAGATGGAACAATAGTACCTGTCCGACGTAAAGCCGGACATCAGGCTGCGAAAGCCATATCATCACCAACAGCAGCAAGGATTTTGTTTATCGCTAGGCAGACCCGATTTCCGGTGGCGTCCAACGAATGGTTGGACATGGAGCTTGGTAACAGTGCCTGGAAGGCTGCGGTGAGAATAGATCCTCCAGTGATGCGGTTGTAGTTATTGGGAGCACTGGATGATTGGGTAACAGCAGAAGCACGATGAGCCTCGTGAGGGTTGCCATAGCCATCAGGAAGGATGGCGAATCCGGATGGCATGAGGAAGATGGAGCTGTGGTCAGCTCCATATGCATGGCAGCAAGCAGCATTTCCTTTGCAACGAAGCTGAACACCACTAGCGAGCATGACAAGTCATTGGTTGCCTCTTGCAGGAGCAGCACGTTGCTGAAGTTAGTTCGGACGACCTCCTGCAGTATATATATAAGGAAAAAAAAGATACCAGTCAGCAAATGTTTCATCATGAAACAAATTAAAGAACCTGATGGGCACATATGATTTGATGACAGGTGCTATTAATTAGGAAAAGATTACATCAAGTGAACTGAACTAGTATCATCATGTATTCATGTTTGGAATTCTACAAAAGGTGTTACTAATGTTCCATCCCCAAAGTGCTTGAGATAATTGCAAGCTAATGGTTTTTTTCCAGGACATAAATCTCCATAAAGTACGTATCACCATGCATGGTACACTGTCAAAATGATATATAGAAAAGAAACAAGATGACAGACTCACATCCGTGGGTTGCAGGACGGAGACAACATTGCCACGCTGTGTCCTCCACGTTTGAACAGAGGTCAGCTCCTCCACCGCGCTGCCCATCGCAGAGGTAGTCGAGAAGGCGCAGCGGCGGCGTGCCTGGCAACCACACAGTGGTTGTGGCACTCAGCACCGGTACAGGCTGCACGCCCATGGCAGGGCAACTACTCGACATCACCATGCGCACGGTTACATCAAACATGTCGGGGGCAGTGCCGCAGCGACCAATCCACTGCTGGACACGCTACTAGAATGCTTCACATCCACCCGCCTCCTCCGCCTCGGCCATTTTTGGACCCGGTGCTGATGTGGCTTCAGTACCGGGTCCAACGGCCAGGAGCGGGGGCGGCGCTGCGGGGTGTCAGGGCGGACACATTAGCACCGGGTCGTGGCGAGACCCGGTGCTGATGCTCCCCCTTTAGCACCGGTTGCAGCCAGCAACCGGTGCTAATGTGCCCGAGGCCATTTAGCACCGGTTGCTGGCTACAACCGGTGCTAATTGGTGCACATTAGCACCGGGTCTTGCCACGACCCGGTGCTAATGTCTTTTGTATATAGCACCTTCCTACTCCCCCGGCCGAGCCAGCTGAACACTTAGGCGCTGTGTTCATGCTGCTCGGCCGTGGGAGGGGAGGTGCTGCCCAAAATTTTTTCAAAATTTGTGAAGATTCTACTCATCTAAGGAGCACTACAAGGTACACTCTTTCATTCTCTAATGTTTTATTTAGCTTGTAATCCTTCTATGATTTAGAAATAGAGGGATTTGTGAATCAAAGTAAAGCTAGCTAGAGAGAGCTTGTGTTCTTGGAGGAGAGAGAGGAGAGAGCTTGAGTTCATGGTGGAGACAGTGTTCATGTTGTGTTTTAAATGGAGAGAGAAGGCAAGCTAGTTAGTATTTTGTTTTGTATGACTTGTGAATAGTTATAAGGCTTATGTATTTTATTTATTAGAGATGTTTATTTATTAAAAGTTGGAATAGTTATTTATTAATTTAATGAAATATATATTATTAGTTATTTATTAAAAGGTAGAATAGTTATTTATTTATTTAATGGAAGGTATATTTATTTATTTAATGAATATAGTAATGTAGTTTTAGAAATTTATTTATATAATGGAATATATATTATAATTTGTATTTATTTATATATTAAATTTTTTATCTTTAAATTGTATTGTATATTTGTTATTGGTTAATAATGCAGATGAATAGACAATGGATGTACGGGGACCCCCACGCTCAGGCGTTCCGTGATGGCCTTAGGAGGTTTCTCGATGCCGCCGAGGCTAACAGGACGCCGTCCGGTTTCATGTTCTGCCCATGCACCCATTGTAAAAATATACAATCGTACAAACAAAGAGGTTGTCTTCAGGTGCATTTGATGATGCACGGTTTCATGAGGAATTATTCTGTTTGGACGAAGCACGGTGAAAGAGGAATTCTAATGGATGAAGATGAAGAAGACGAGGCCGATGACGACATTCCGTTATTGGCTCAATACTACGGTTCCTTTGCATATGCTGCAATGGGTGATGCCGATGAGGAAGATGTTGCTCGGGAAGGCGATGCTCAGGAAGATGTTGCTCAGGAAAATGAACCTACTGATGGACTCGGGCAAATGTTGCGTGATGCCGAGAAAGACTGCGGCAATGATAAGGAACTGAAAAAGATACAGCGCATGTTACAGGACCACAAGACTGACATGTACCCAGATTGCAAAGAGGGGCTAAAGAAGTTGGGTAGCACACTTGAACTTCTGCAGTGGAAGGCAGCAAATGGTGTTACTGATAAGGGTTTCGAGGAGCTACTGAAACTCGTAAAGAAGATTCTTCCAGAGGGTAACAAATTGCCATCGACGACGTATCAAGCAAAACGTGTTGTTTGCCCTCTCGGTTTGGAGGTGCAGAAGATACATGCGTGCCCTAATGACTGTATCCTCTATCGCGGACAGTACGAACACTTGGATCGTTGTCCGGTTTGCACCCGCGCACGATACAAGATCAGGCGGGATGACCCTGGTGATGTTGGGGGAGAGCGTTCTAAGAAAAAAATCCCTGCGAAGGTGATGTGGTATTTCCCTCTGATACCCCGTCTGAAGCATTTGTTCAGGAACAAAGACCATGCCAAACTGATGCGCTGGCACAAAGAAGAACGTAAGCAGGATGACATGTTGAGACACCCCGCCGATGGATCCCAGTGGAGGAACATCGACAGAGCATTCCCAGAGTTTGATGCTGATGCGAGGAATGTTAGGCTTGGTTTAAGTATCGATGGCATGAACCCTTTTGGTGAAATGAGCAGTAGTCATAGCACTTGGCCCGTGACTGTTTGTATCTACAACCTACCCCCTGGCTCTGCATGAAGCGGAAGTTCATTATGATGCCAGTGCTCATCGAAGGCCCAAAGCAACCTGGCAACGACATTGATGTGTACCTAAGACCATTGGTTGATGAACTTTTGCAGCTGTGGAAGAATGAAGGTGTTAGCATGTGGGATGAGGACAAGCAGGAGCAGTTTGACCTTCGAGCACTGCTTTTCATAAGCATCAACGACTGGCCTGCACTAAGTAACCTATCAGGACAATCAAACAAAGGATATAAAGCATGCACTCACTGTATAGAGGAAACCGAAAGCATGTATTTGAAACATTGTCGTAAAGTTGTGTACATGGGTCACCGTCGATTCCTTCTGGCGAAGCATGAGCTACGAAAGAAATGTGCGCATTTTGGCGGGAATGCTGACCGCCGTACAAAGCCGAGACACTGGAGTGGAGAAGAGCTATTTGATATGGTGAAGGACCTACACGTGGTGTTTGGCAAGGGAGACGGAAGCCAGGCTGCTCCGACGGGCGAGGATGGTCGTGCCGCGATGTGGAAGAAGAAGTCTATCTTTTGGGAGCTACCTTATTGGCAACGTTTAGAGGTCCGTAACGCGATTGATGTGATGCATCTGACGAAGAATCTTTGCGTGAACTTGATAAGCTTCCTGGGTACTTATGGGAAGCCAAAAGATACACTGGAAGCACGTCAGGATATGAAACGATTGAAGCAACGGACTGATCTACATCCAGAAAAGAGAGACAAAGGATGCCAGTACTTGCGTCCTGCTAGCTTCACTCTCAGCAAAGAAGAGAAGGCAAGCATGTTTGAATGCTTGAACAGTATCAAGGTTCCGTCTGGCTACTCCTCCAATATTAAGGGAATAATAAATATGATAGAGAAGAAGTTCACAAACCTGAAGTCTCACGACTGCCATGTGTTGATGACACAGCTGCTTCCCGTCATACTCAGGGGTGTGCTACCAGTTAACGTGCGGAAAGCCATTGTGAAGCTATGTGCATTCCTCAATGCAATTTCTCAGAAGGTGATCAATCCAGACCATTTAGATCAGCTACAGAACGACGTGGTGCAATGTCTTGTCAACTTTGAGATGATATTTCCACCATCCTTCTTCAATATCATGACACATCTATTGGTTCACCTCGTCAAAGAGATTCGTATATTGGGCCCAGTATTTCTACAAACATGTTCCCATTTGAGAGGTTCTTCGTTGTCCTAAAGAAGTATGTCCGTAATCGTTCTCATCCAGAAGGATGCATTGCTAAGGGATACGAAACAGAAGAGGTCATTGAATTCTGTGTTGACTTTGTCGACGATCTTATGCCGATTGGTGTGCCCGAATCACATCACGAGGGGAGACTTGTTGGAAAGGGCACACTAGGGAGAAGATCGATGGTGATCAAGGACGTTGAGACATTTCGTAAAGCGCACCTCACAGTTTTGCAACAATCAACCTTAGTTGCTCCGTACATCGAGGAGCACATGCAGATTCTCAGGGACGAAAACTCAACAAAGTCTGCGGCCTTCATTCAGCGTCTGCACAATAGTACTTTCGTCGATTGGTTGCGAAGACGTCTTATGGGTGTCGAGGGCAAACGGTTGCCGCCCAGGGCTCAAAGCTCCAAGAAATGGAGTCAGAGATGGAGCGACGGATGAAGGTAGCATGGCTACAGATACAACAAGCCACAGGCGGGACCGGTTCCACAGAGCATGCACCTCTCCAACAAGCCGCAGGCGGGACCGGTTCCACAGAGCATGCACCAGGCGGGACCGGTTCCACAGAGCATGCACCTCTCCAAGATGCGGCCCTTATTAGCCCTCCACAACGATATCAAAGCAGTCACGCTTCCACACAGGCCGCCAAACCGGTCCGTTACCCCGTGGATGAAATAACTCAACGGACCGCGTGCGAGCTTGTCGTCAGGCAGAAGAACTTAGCTGTGGTGGTACGTATGCGACCTTAGTTCATACTGCATACATTTCACCGTAAATACCATTCATTTACTAACTTTCTTTGTGACTGCTAAATTATCAGGTCGCATACGGTATGACCAAACGTGTGGAAGAAGGGCAAAAATGGCACTGCAATGACATTCCACATGGTTACGTACCTGTTGAGGTGGAGCAAGTCGTCACCAACTGGGAAGACTTGGAACTTGACATCCCCGGAGGTGACAGAGAAACAAAACTTGGTCAGTGTTCTCACTGCATCATTCTATGGAGCAAGGCAGACGTCGTCATACCCGGTACACCTGCGGCTACCAACAAGCCTCTGTCACCTCCACCGTCTCCAAGGGATCCACCGGATCATGACGATTCTCCGGGAGCTCCTGATGCAAGCCCGTCTCCTCCGCCGAAGAGGTCTCCGTCTCCTCCGCCGCGGAGGTCTCCGCCCCCTCCGCCGAAGAGGGGACGCCGCACTAAAGCCTCTGCCCCCACTCCACCAGGGAAGAAGGTGCGAAAACCAGAGAGAAGCCCGCACCAGAGAAAAGAGCGGGTGAGAAGACTCTAGAGGAGCTCGAAGCCTCGGTCAAAGCAGACACAAAGAGGCAAATGGCCGAGTGGAGGAAAAAACCGGAGCCGGAGCCGAAGCTTGATCCCACTGTCGTCAAGTCATTCCTCGGTAATTTGAGCAATGGTCAACAGAAGGAAGTAATAGTAACAGACTATGACCGCTCATTACTGAAATCTCGCCGGAAGCGGAAGGCTGCAGATAAGGAGGCGGGCCCATCCAAAAAGGTTCCTCAGCTCGGCGAGCAACCTCAGCGGCCCTTGGGTCCATTGCCATCTCTGGACGAGATTAACGTGCAACAAGTAATGGCCGAGACTGGACTATCCAGAGCGCAAGTCCTGGGGGAAGAAGATGTGCCTGTAAACACAACGTTAAAGTGGCCATTTAGGCTTGGCGAGCCTATGGTCCCTCCTGAAATGGAGAGCAAGCTACAGACGAAGATGCGCCGATTCCATGAGTGGTACTTGGAAGAATCAAGAAGGAATAAACGGCGCATGATCAAAGTAGGCGTGAAGGACCATGATTTCTACAATGGTGACGAGGATTGGGTCTGGCTGAGGTTTCAGGATATATATGAGCTGTACCACCGCGACGCCATGGACGTGGATTTGGTCACCTGTTGGACACTGTAAGTACTTTGTTGTTGCTTATAATTCACAGTTTGAAAACAATAATTCTAATCTATGCTGACGCGGGCTTTATTTATTGCTTAACATATGCAGAATGGAGATTCAAAAATGTCAGAGATCCTCAATATATGACGTTGGTTTCGTGGATCCTCGAAGGATAAGTGAACAAATGATATTGATGAATCCTGAGGAAACATATGGAAACCTATACAAGTATATTAAGAAACAAAATTACTGCGACTCCATACTAATCCCGTACAACATCGAGTGAGTACATACACAGGCTTCTTCTTATACTGTCTGTGTACTATTTCATTTCTGATTATAATGTATACATGTATACAGATTCCACTGGTTCCTAATAATATTATGTCCTGACCGGGCTGTCGTGAACGTCTTTGATTCATTGCACACTCCAATAAAAAAACTACAGAACATCATGAACACGATGACAAGGTGATGTATATTTCCCCTACTTAATTCACCCCTTACACTCGCAATGACTTAACTCAATTTTTTTGTTCGCAGGGCCTGGAATCAATTTCGTCAAGAACACCCGAGTATTCAACATGAAACACTAAAATGGAACATTGGCTTTCCGGTAAGCAAGTAATTTGTACATGTAGGCCTCGACTAATATATTATATGAATTTTACTTAATTTCTTTTGGTCGACAGTGTGCCAAACAGGGGAAAGGAAATAATTTATGTGCATACTATGTTTGCGATTACATGTGGAATTGGGGACATAAAAAGCTTACACAACACGATATTATGGTACGTAATAATAAACACATTTCCATTATTATTAAGTGCACAATTATTGTCTCCAACTCGGCGGATTAAATATCTTTCAATTATTTGTAAATTATAGATGTTGAGCCTGAAGGAAGAGTCTCTAGAGCTAGAAAGAATTGACGCAATTGCAGAACAGCTCGTCGGATGGATCTGGGACGAGGTCGTCAATCCCCGAGGAGAATTCCACATGCCACTGGAGGACGTGCCGGACAGTTCAACAAGTCGTCAATCTTAATTAAGTAGAAAATACAGTTTAAATATATATAACTCGAGTTGACATGCATGAATATCTACTTTTGTAATATATATGTCTTCTATTTTGATGAAATGTCAGCTAATATGAATATAGAGTCGGCCGAATACGCATTAGAATACACGTATTAGAATATATACGTATATACACGTATATAGACGTGCATGCATGGCTACTGAAAAAAGCAAAAAAAAAAGAAATCCGGGGCCTTTAGCACTGGTTGCAGACAGCAACCGGTGCTAAAGGCCCTGCTAAAGGCGCTGCGGGGCAGGCCCTTTAGCACCGGGTTGTGTCTGGAACCGGTGCTAAAGGCCCTGCTAAAGGCGCTGCGGGGCAGGCCCTTTAGCACCGCGTTGTGCCTGGAACCGGTGCTAAAGGGACCCTTTAGCACCGGTTATTCAACCCGATGCTAAAGGGGTACCCCTTTAGCCTCGGAAGATCTGCACCGGTTGGGATACCCGGTGCTAAAGCCGGTTCCCAACCGGTGCAGATGTTGATCATTCTGGTAGTGACAATGTTGTTGCTTGGGTCCAGCAGAGCCGCCGGCTTGGACACGGCTGCGTAGAAGCTTGGCATCATCCGCTGGGCCAGCTCCAAGATGGTCCTCCTTGCTATCCCGGACATGGCTGCTTGCTCTGTGAGAGATTAATATTGTCAGAGCAAACAGATGACTAATAATTAGACTGTTAAGCTCATTGTCAATACAAAGGAAAATGCAGATGATGTCCACTGGTTTTATTAGTTTGTTTCTTCGTTTCTTCTGACATATATTACCTGAGGTACTGCCTCTTGGATCATTGATGCAGCTGTTCAGAATGTTCATGCTCTCACACTGCCTCTGGAATGACGCGAGCCACCGGCTAGCACCAAGGGCCTGCCCGGACTTTAACAAATGCCTGAAGAGCAGCGGCACAGTGGTCTCATCGTACTCCGCATGCACGATCCACGTGACCTGGAATAATGCACGCGAAACAATTTGAAGCCCAGGACATGGTTACAGCTTTGTGATGTCCGAGTCCGACTCAGAGTATAGCTCTTAACAGAAGCTACATATGATACAGAACATATATATTATACTTTCACTATTTAACAATAAAATTTGGAGTGAACTATTTATTTTGTCCAAAAGAATTTGAAGGGTTATTAGAAAATTAAGCTACATACAACCGAATGTTATAGGATTACAACCACTTGTGCAGCAAATTTGTGTGATTCATAATTACAATTTACAACTAATGTTTAATAACGATGTGACACACATCACTGCTTGGTGATCCAATATATATTTTGTATTATCAACTGTAGTAGAGTACCTTAGAAATGCCCTTGCTAATAATGTTGTCCTCAAGGAGGCAGCCAGAGGGCTGCAACCTGCAGCTCATGTACCCAATTCGGCTGCTCTCTGGTTCAATTCCTCGGATGCCATCCATGGACACGTCCACCACAGCCCACTTGTTGCTTTCAATCTTCTTGGTATACCTTAGGAATTTTATGCTGCGGTTTGGTGTGCATGGCGATTGCACCCACATATCTACATGCATCTGCAGGACCTCCATAAAATTAGTCAAGCACACACTACCAGAATCCTTCACATCCGCCCGCCTCCTCCGCCTCGGCCATTTTTGGACCCGGTGCTGATGGGGCTTCAGCACCGGGTCTAACGGCTAGGAGCGGGGGCGGCGCTGCGGGGTGTCATGGCGGACACATTAGCACCGGGTCGTGGCAAGACCCGGTGCTAATGCGCCCCCTTTAGCACCGGGTGCAGCCAGCAACCGGTGCTAATGTGCCGAGGCCATTTCGCACCGGTTGCTGGCTGCACCCGGTGCTAAAGGGGGCACATTAGCACCGGGTCGTGCCACGACCCGGTGCTAATGTGTCCCCCGGCCGAGCCAGCTGAACACTTAGGCGCTGTGTTCATGCTGCTCGGCCGTCACCGGGCGCACACGAGCCACGTCACTGGATGAACAAGAACAATTTTTCTTTTTAATCTCTGTATAAAAGTTGTAACTAGTCGTTCTCCCTCGTACAAACTTCAAAAAAGATCATTTTTCTTCCTAAAAATTCCTAAAATCATACTCTATCAAGTTATGAAACTTATTAATGTTATTATTTTGAAAAATCTTCTCGTGTTTGAACAATCCAAATTTTGAATTAAAAATGAGAACTACAACCAAGGTTTTTTTCACACTAGGTGATGTCAAATGAAAAAGTGATGAATACCAAAGTTTCATATTTCATCATGATCTACAATCTTTATTTAGGTCATTTTGTCATTTTCAAAATGGGTCATAACATGTAGTACAAATTTGACAAGTCTCTAACAAAGTTTTAGAAACTATGTGAGTGAATCTAGGATTAATGAACAATGTATACTACCACTTTCTCAAATGCAAAAATGACTTAAATAAAGATTGTAGATCTTGATGAGATATGAAATTTTACTATTCATGACTTTTTCATCTGAGACCATTTAATGTTCCAAAATCTTTGATTTAGTTATCAATTTTTGTAATTTATAAGATTTTCTAGTAATTTATAAGATTTTCTAATAAGTTATAAGATTTTCTAGTAAGTTATAAGATTTCTAGTAAGTTATAAGATTTTCTATTAATTTATAAGATTTTCTAGTAATTTATAAGATTTTCTATTAATTTATAAGATTTTCTAGTAAGTTATAAGATTTTCTAGTAAGTTATAAGATTTTCTAGTAATTTATAAGATTTTCTTATTTAATATATATTTTTAATAGGTATTAATAACTAAATTAAAACAAGTATTAATAACTATATATTAAAAACTATATTTATAAGATTCCCAAATAGTAGCCACCGGTGCTAAAGGCCGGTTTGGAAACTGGCGCCAAACGAAAATTTGGGGCCTTTAGCACCGGGTTGATCTAAAATCCGGTGCTAAAGGCTCCCAATTTTCATTTGGCGCCAGTTACGGCCTTTTAGCACCGGGTGGTGGGAAGGCCCGGTGCGAAAGGGCCTTTAGCACCGGGTGGTGGGAAGGCCCGGCCCTCCTCCTCGCCTCGCCCCCTTCTCTTCTTTTCTTCTCCCTTCCTCTTCTCACTTCGTTTCTTGGTTCCCTGCAGGCACGCAAGAAGGCAGGCTGGTTGGCGCGCTGGCTGCTGGGCGGCGCAAGAAGCCGCGCTCGTGCTGGTGGGTCTTGTGCTCGTGGTTGAAATTGAAATGCTGAGTGTTGAATCTTGAGTCTTGTAATGAAGGTGCTCGTGGTTGAAATTGAAATGCTGAGTGTTGAATCTTGAGTCTTGTAATGAAGGTGCTCGTGGTTGAAATTGAAATGCTGAGTGTTGAATCTTGAGTCTTGTAATGAAGGTGCTCGTGGTTGAAATTGAAATGCTGAGTGTTGAATCTTGAGTCTTGTAATTAAATTTCTCTGTTGGATCTCTAATGTTGTAATCCAATCCCTATTAGATCTTGGATATTGTAATATAATTTGAGCTATCTACTCATCTCTTTCTTTCTCCTCTTATTTATCGGTCATCATCTTCTTTCCTTTTCTGTTCTTGAAGAACAAGAACAAAAACAAAAGTACATTCATGGCGTCTGGGAAAAAATAAAAAAAAATCTAAGCCCTTTAGCACCGGGTGCAGCCACGACCCGGTGCTAAAGGCCCTGCTAAAGGCGCTGCAGGGCAGGCCCTTTAGCACCGGGTCGTGGCTGCACCCGGTGCTAAAGGGACCCTTTAGCACCGGTTATTCAACCCGGTGCTAAAGGGGTACCCCTTTAGCCTCGATTTAGTTGCACCGGGTGGGAAACCCGGTGCTAAAGGGCTTTCCCACCCGGTGCAGATATTGATGATTCTGGTAGTGACACACTATAACCTCGACATCGATATACAAGTTTGCATATATAGATGTGCAGTGCATCAGCTTATTACCTCCTGAATTAGCCCATCGCACGGATTCAAATGATGGCCGCTGCGGATGATATTGCTGGCCCTTACACCTGCTATGACGCCAGGGAACATCTTGGACCAGCTTGACTGGGAAAATAAGACGCACAAACATTATCACAATGCTAGTTGGGCGTTTCTGGAAGATTGCATTCAGTCGAAGAGAGATATATATATTTATATATATATGAACCCCATACCACGTCACTGAGAAGGCCGGCAAGGTAGGAGGCACTTCCCCTGACTACGGAATTCTCCTTACTGGCCTCCGTGACAAACCCAGTCTTTTGGGCAAGTGCCTGACGTGTTGAATCATCCGGGTGGGCACTCACTTCGAATGAACTGCATAGCAATAGAAGAAAGATAGGCTCAGAGAAAAAAAGAAAAGCTCAATGATTCAATGTCTATGGTGTGGATGTTTGTGTTACGATTCAAGTTCTTGAATCTGGTATAAACTGAAGCGTTTCTTCCGACGCTTGGACGATGATTGCTCCCCCTGGTGTTGGTGTCCCTCGTCATCCTTATCTTGATCAGTGTTCCCATAGTCATCAGCTCCCAGGAGAGTGTTGACACCCAAAAGTGGCACAGCAGTGCAAACCGGTCTGACCGGTGTGCACAAACCGGTCAGACCGGTTTTGGTAAAAGTGTCAAAATGCCAATTAGACTTCACCATTGCGTAGCTCTCGTCGAGACGATCAAGATTCATATGTAGAACGCCTAATTTGGAATCCGGATGAGAGAGATATGACTTCAGCAAGATCTGCTCCCGGACAAACCGGTCTGACCGGTTTGTGACACCGGTCAGACCGGTTTGAGTCTGTAATTCGAGTAGGTTTAGGATTTCGAGTTTGATCCCATATTGTAACCGACTTGGAAGTGGTAAGACTTCCCCGGCCTATAAATATAAAGGCTAGAAGGCCAATTGAGATAGATCCAATCGAATCAAACATTATCTTTACTTTTTCCTTCAAACCCTAATCTCTTCCAACCTTCATGCTTTTCATCCTTTGATCTCCACGGTCATAGATGACGTCCTAAGGCTTGCTGGTCGACCTAGGACACGCCGGCGACGTCCACGCCCTGACGGGGTCCCTCCCGGGCGAGAGCTTCGACGGCCTTTGCTAGTTTGCTTGTAAACTAGTCGTCGTTCGCCACGTAAGTGCGTTGATTATCTCTTTACTGGTTTGCTCATAAACTTAGTCGTTCTCCATCACGTAAGCTTGGTAGTTACCCTCACGAACAACCGATTCCAGCGAAACCCTAGAAACCGGTCTGACCGCTTTGCTGAACCGGTCTGACCGCTTTGTACCTTGAAACCGGTCTGACCGCTTCTCTGAACCGGTCTGACCGCTTTGAGCGGTTTTGCTGCTATTCAGCCTGTTCGCGACCCGCGCGTCAAGCGCTCTCTCGTGTGTTGACCGAGATTTGCGTCAACACATTTTGGCGAAGCGGTCAGACCGCTTTGAGCGGTTTTGCTGCTATTCAGCCTGTTCACGACCCGCGCGTCAAGCGCTCTCTCGTGTGTTGACCGAGATTTGCGTCAACAGAGAGCATCCAAATCATATTCTTCCACATTGTTCATCGGCCAGTCATTGTCCATAGTATCCTGATAACAAAAGCCAAGAGTAGCAACAATGAGAAAAAACAATATTGCAGAATATAGTTGGATGCAATTCAGACGACTTATACATAGAAAACTGTTCAAAAAGTATAAAGTACTGTCTTTCAAGATTCAATATGATTAGATTCAGTATGAAAATTGTTGGGTAACGATGGATGCTACTCTAGCTCACACAAAAACTCGTTCACCCAAAATAGGAACATCAGCAGTTATAGATCACAGATTGTTACCACTAGACGCGCAGTTGCAGCGGAAGCCGTCTCGATGTAGACGAACGCGTCGAAGTGGCAGTGCAGTGCAGTTGCTTACGTCCATCTGGTCCTGCACGTGCGGTTCGTCCTTGTGCTCCAAGCGCAGCACCTCCGAGGTATCCACACGTACGAGGATTGAAACGTCGCGCACCGGACTGCTAGGTCCGCGAGCATAATGGGGAGAAAAGCAACTATTGCTTGGAAGTCATGTCTTTCTCAGGAGGGGTTTGGTCTCTATTTATTTGGATGAAATTCTCCACACCATGTTCCATTAGCAATATGGGACTAATAAATAAAGCACCCCTTCCCCTGGTAATGGGCTTCACAACATTTGTGGCCCATTAAGACTAGTGGATCGAATCCAGTTGTCTCTTGGGCATATTCCCAACAATCTCCCACTTGCACTAGAGACAATCTCATAAGCAAGTTTTCAGTGTTCCAAACCTCTTAAGTGTGTGACCCTATGGGTTCACGTACACATAGACATGGTTCGAGTACTCCTACTCGTTCCAATAGTTGATAGCGGCCTCTAGCAAGACGTGTCAACTCCCATGAATACGTAAAGATCATATCAGACGAACCACCACAACATCACGTACAAGCTATTCCCTTTGCCTCACGATATTTGGTCTAACTCCAATAAGACCTCCCTTTCTCGAATCTGTGAGTCGGATCCTTCAAGAGGTTAACACTTAACCTAGCACGGCCATGCATTTCTTGATCCGATCACTCGAGGGGCCCAGAGATATCTCTCTCGTATAGAGAGGGGCAAATCCCATCTTGATTGACCATGCCTCACAGCATGCTTCCTGACAAACCCGAAAACCACCTTTATAACTACCCAGTTACGGTGCAGCGTTTGGTAGTCCCTAAGTAGGTCAATTCACATCTTGAGTACATACGACAATCTCAGGTCTAAGGACAAAGCATACGCGTTGTGAAGAAGAGATAAACAAGTCTCAAACTGGGTCAGTCCAGCCCCATGTCATACATGTGCCCACATTATTAGTTTGACATCTCCATGTCCATGACTTGTGAAACATAGTCATCAACTAATACATGTGCTAACCAAATTAGGGACAATCCTTTTGAATAACCATACAAGTATTGAGTTTCACAAACAATTCACATAATTGCTAATCATATACAAGTTGCCTTTCATGGATATTCAATAAATAAACAATATGTCATAGATACAAAACATTGTCCACTCACACTGGAGCTAATCTAAATGATATCTAATACCCATAGCTCTCGTGTGTGATTCATGTTTAGGCCGTGGAAGAGCCTTTGTCAAAGGATCAGCAATATTCAAATCCGTATGTATTTTGCATATCTTTATCTCACCACGTCTAACGAACTCTCGAATGAGGTGAAACTTCCGCAGTACATGTTTGTTTTTCTGGTGATTCCTCGGCTCCTTAGCCTGTGCAATTGCCCCATTGTTGTCACAGTAGAGTTCCAATGGGCTAGATGCATTGGGAAACACACCAAGCTCAATGAGAAACTTCCTCATCCAAACACCTTCCTTCGCCGCTTCCGAAGCTGCGATGTACTCTGCTTCCGTTGTAGAATCAGCCACAGTATCTTGCTTAGAACTTTTCCAGCTTACAGCACCACCGTTTATTGTGAACACAAATCCTGATTGCGACTTTGAATCGTCTGGATCAGTTTGGAAACTAGCATCAGTGTAACCCTTTACAATGAGCTCTTCCTCACCTCCATAGACTAGGAACACATCTTTAGTCCTTCTAAAGTACTTAAGAATGTTTTTCACCGCTGTCCAGTGACTTTCACCTGGATTAGTCTGGTGTCTGCTCGTAACACTTAGAGCATATGAGACATCTGGACGAGTACTTATCATGGCGTACATGATGGATCCAATTGCTGAAGCATAAGGAACCTTACTCATGCGCTCCCGCTCATCAGTCGTCGTAGGACACTGAGTCTTGCTGAGGTGTATGCCATGTGACATAGGCAAGAACCCTTTCTTGGACTGTTCCATGCTGAACCGATTCAACACCTTGTCAATATAAGTATCTTGACTTAATCCTATAAGCCTCCTTGATCTATCCCTATAGATTCTTATGCCCAGAATGTATGCAGCTTCCCCTAAGTCCTTCATAGAAAAACTATTTTTCAGCGAAGTCTTAACGGATTCTAGCATAGGAATATCATTCCCAATCAACAATATGTCATCCACGTACAAGATTAGAAATACAACAGAGCTCCCACTTTCCTTCTTGTAAACACAAGCCTCTTCTTCATTCTGCCGGAAGTCAAACCCTTTGACTACCTCATCAAAACGAAGGTTCCAACTCCGAGATGCTTGCTTTAATCCATAGATTGATTTCTGAAGCTTGCAAATTTTTTCAGCATTAGTTGGATTGACAAAACCTTCTGGTTGTATCATGTATACATCCTCCTCTAGGTTCCCATTGAGGAAAGCTGTTTTGACATCCATTTGCCATATCTCATAATCGAAATACGCAGCTATTGCTAGAATGATCCGGATAGATTTAAGCATCGCTACTGGAGAGAATGTCTCGTCGTAGTCAACTCCTTGAACTTGTCGAAAACCTTTTGCAACAAGTCGTGCTTTATAGACGTTAACATTTCCGTCTACATCTCTCTTTCTCTTAAAGATCCATTTGCACTCGATGGGTCTCACACCATCAGGCGGGTCAACTAAGTTCCAAACTTGATTTTGCCCCATGGAATCTATCTCGGATCTCATGGCACTTTGCCATTTCTCGGAATCTGGGTCCATCATAGCTTCCGCATAGGTCCTAGGCTCATCGTTGTCCATCAACAATATGTCGCGCTCTCCCGTAACTAGGAGATTCATTTTCTGTGTAGCGCGACGTGGCCTTTCCGACCTTCGTGGTTGTGGTGGTTCTTCTCTTACCACAGGTGCCTCAACTCGTTCTGCTACATCAGCATCACTCGTAAAGTCTTGCCTCGTAGGCTCATCTCGAATTTCTTCAAGATACACCTTCTGTCTACTTTTCTCGCTGTTGAGAAACTCTTTCTCCAAGAAAACACCGTTCCTAGCGACAAACACTTTGCCCTCTGATCGGTTGTAGAAATAATATCCAATTGTTTCCTTTGGATATCCCACGAATATGCACTTGTCCGATTTTGGTGTAAGCTTGTCCGACTGAAGTCGCTTGACATATGCATCACAACCCCAAATTTTCAGAAAAGACAAACTGGGAGTCTTGCCAGTCCATATCTCATATGGTGTCTTCTCCACGGACTTAGATGGTACCCTATTTAGTGTGAAAGCTGCTGTTTCTAGAGCGTAACCCCAAAATGATAACGGTAGATCTGACTGGCTCATCATTGATCGCACCATGTCTAACAAGGTTCGATTACGTTGCTCGGACACACCGTTCCTCTGAGGTGTTCCAGGTGGCGTTAGCTGTGGAACAATTCCGCAACTCTTTAGATGAGTGCTAAACTCGTGGCTCAAATATTCGCCTCCACGATCTAATCGCAAGGCTTTAATTTTCTTACCACGCTGATTTTCAACTTCATTCTGAAACTCTTTGAACTTTTCAAAAGTCTCTGACTTGTGCTTCATTAAGTAGACATAGCCATATCTACTAAAATCATCAGTGAAAGTTATGAAGTACTGAAATCCACCTCGAGCTGTCGTGCTCATTGGTCCACATACATCAGTATGTATGAGTTCCAACAAGTCTTGCGCCCTCTCAGGAAAACCTGTGAAAGGTGCCTTGGTCATCTTGCCTAGCAAACAAGCTTCGCACGTCTCGTATGATTCAAAATCAAACGAAGTTAAAAATCCATCAGAATGGAGCTTCTTCATGCGCTTCTCACTTATATGACCCAAACGACAATGCCACATATAGGTAGGATTCAAATCATTTAGCCGAGGCCTTTTAGCAATTATATTACATATAGGTGAATCATCAAGATTTAAAATGAACAACCCATTCACAATGGATGCAAGAGCCACAAACATGCCATTCTTTGAGATCACACAACCATTGTCTTTACTCGCGAATGTATAACCATCCTTCATCAAACATGAGGGAGATACAATGTTTCGACTCAAACTAGGAACAAAATAACAATTATTCAATTCCATGATAAATCCTGACGAAAGGTGGAGTTGCATCGTCCCGACGGTCAAAGCAGCAACTCTTGCATTATTGCCCACTCGGAAATCAACTTCGCCTCTTCCCATGCTTCTACTTCTTATTAGTCCCTGCATCGAATTGCAAATATGAGCAACCGATCCGGTATCAAATACCCAGGAATTAATAGAAGATTCAGCGAGAAAAATGTCTGTAATATTAATGTCAAGTGTACCTGATGCGGAAGTACTCTTACTACCGCCTTTCTTCAGAGAAGCCAGGTACTTCTTGCAATTCCTTTTCCAGTGACCAAGTTCCTTACAATAAAAGCACTCCTCTTTTTCTGCAGCTGGTCCAGACTCAGTCTGGGGCGTTGAGCTTGGCTGAGAGATCATATCTTTAGCCTTGCCCTTCTTTTTCTTCCAAGATTTGCCCTTCTTCTTGAAGTTAGGCCTGTTTTGGATGGCCATCACATGGCTGCTGCTAGCGCTTTTCTTGATGTCAGCCTCTGCTGTCTTGAGCATGCCACACAACTCATTCAATCCCTTCTCCGCCCCATGCATATGGTAGTTCGAAATGAAGTTCCCAAAGCTAGGCGGAAGTGATGCTAGAATAAAATCAGTGGCTAACTCTGGGCCAAGTGGGAAGCCTAGCTTCTCCAACCTCTGTGAGTAACCAACCATCTTGATCACATGTGGCCCTATAGCTGCGCCTTCTGCTAGCTTGGTTTCCACAAAGGCCTTTGAGACATTGAACCTTTCAGTCCTGGCCTGAGTTTGGAACATGTCCTTAAGCGCCTCGATCATATCGTGCGCCTCATGGTTTGTCTCAAACTGCATCTGCAGCTCGGGTTCCATGCAAGCAAGCATAAGGCAGCTCACTTCAAGATTGACATCACATGCCTTCTTGTAAGCATTTTTCTCAGCAGGGGTTGCGTTATCATCAGGCTCAACTGGTAATGGGGTGTCTAGAACATCTTCCTTTTTCTCAGCCCTGAGAACAATTCTAAGGTTTCGGATCCAATCCGTATAATTTGTTCCATTCAACTTATCCTTCTCAAGGATCGAACGCAAAGAAAACGGTGTGCTAGGTGCCATTGATCTACAATAGAAAATAATGCAAAAATACTAAGACAATATATCTATGACAGAGCAAAATACATTAAACAATTTAACGGAATTTACTCCCACTAAAATCAATATCCCTCCATTGATACTTAGTGATTCAGGATCCACAACTAACAAGTCGACTAGTGAGCTTTAGCATCACCGCTAGAAGACATGGTAGATCGGTAAGCAACTTTCGCTAATCATATCACATATGACTCCTGTTGTTGGTTGACATCTCTATGTCTCGGCGTCCAACCTTTATGTCCCAAGGTCCTTAACCGTTAAGATGACCTTGTTTAAGTTAACCAACCCTTTATGCGAGTAAGTATCCGATACAAACCCATCTAGTCAAGGAAAACTAGTGGCACCCTAATTTCATAGACCCACCACTAATTGTACAAGACGTGTGATGGTGTAAGATTTAGTTGGGAGGACATTCAAAACTTAAACATTTCTGAGGGATCGTTTTCAAAATTTTAATTTTGCCGGACTGTCCGACGTTCCCTGCGGACCGTCCGCCGCTTCCTTGCGGACTGTCCGACCTGTTCTGGCGGACCGTCCGACCCTCTGGAACGCTGGAAAACGCTTCTGTCAAAATTCCGACCGAATTTACGGATCGTCCGCCGCTCTTTCGCGGACCGTCCGCCGTTCTTGCGCGGACCGTCCGCCGTTTTCCCCGGACTGTCCGATTCGCTCCGCGGACTGTCCGACCAGCTCTTGCGTACCGTCCGACCCTCTGGAACGCTAGATAATGTCTCTGTAAGATTCTTGACCGAATTTACGGACCGTCCGCCGTTCTCTCGCGGACCGTCCGCCGCTCTTGCACGGACCGTCCGCCGTTATCGCTACCGTCAATATACCTAAATTCGATCCGACCAATCACATTGATCTATATTTCACCATGCCTGGGTTTACGTGTATCACTTAACTCCGGTGGCGGAATTCCGACCGGTAGGAGTAATTCGTTACACTACCATCATAGTGGATCCAGTCAACACTGTCGTATATCGACATGCGACGCGGTCATTGATCTAAGTTCGATTCGACCAATCCAATTGATCTATATCTCACCATGCCTGGGTTTACATGTATCACTTAACTCCGATGGCGGAATTCCGACCGGTAGGAGTAATTCGTTACACTACCATCATAGTGGAGATTACAAACCGATCAGAGACTAATCTACATCCAAGCATATCTCTATATGCATATATCCGAATCTATAACGAAACAGCTACGGCTCTGGTACCACTGTTGGGTAACGATGGATGCTACGCTAGCTCACACAAAAACTCGTTCACCCAAAATAGGAACAGCAGCAGTTATAGATCACAGATTGTTACCACTAGACGCGCAGTTGCAGCGGAAGCCGTCTCGATGTAGACGAACGCGTCGAAGTGGCAGTGCAGTGCAGTTGCTTGCGTCCGTCTGGTCCTGCACGTGCGGTTCGTCCTTGTGCTCCAAGCGCAGCACCTCCGAGGTATCCACACGTACGAGGATTGAAACGTCGCGCACCGGACTGCTAGGTCCGCGAGCACGATGGGGAGAAAAGCAACTATTGCTTGGAAGTCATGTCTTTCTCAGGAGGGGTTTGGTCTCTATTTATTTGGATGAAATTCTCCACCCCATGTTCCATTAGCAATATGAGACTAATAAATAAAGCACCCCTTCCCCTGGTAATGGGCTTCACAACATTTGTGGCCCATTAAGACTAGTGGATCGAATCTAGTTGTCTCTTGGGCATATTCCCAACAAAAATAAACAGTAGTGATGATCACTATTCATTAAAGATGTATGCCATTCTTTTCATATCACATGAACCGCATCTGAAATTTTGTCGTGGCACATGGCATTAGATGGTTCCAAATATTGTATGAAAAAATTTGATGTGGAGGCTGGATTCAGAGATGGTGTATTGGGTCTTTTTTGGGATAAAAGTGGCGAGGTGGAACAACTGTCCCCTAATGCCTGGAACAGTGACGTGCTTATCAGGGAGACTCCCCGAAGCATTCAGTGGAGGGTAACTTTTGTTTATGGAGAAGCATAGGTCTAAGACTGTCGTCACGATCTGGTGTAGTTACTCTGACATATCTCCGTAAAGCAATGTGGTCGTTCAAGCATTTCTCCTTGACACATTCACCAGAGATAATCCCAGCATGGTGTAAAACAAGGATCTATGGCATATATACTAAGAAAACAAACTAGCATGTAAATGATCACAACCATGTGATCTCGGTTTGCAAGTACGTTAAAAAGCAAGATGGAAATAACCAAGGAAGGAAGATATCATTAGCATGTCAGGTACGAGGAAGATGGAGAGAGGATCTACAAATAAATTTTATTTCCTTTTGTAAAATCTCTTCTGCGCTCTGGCCTGCTAGGATAAGGGAGGTGAACAACCGGATGCCTCTGCTTGATATGGTCAAATAATAATTCATACAAGAGACGAACGCACTTCTTCCATCGCAACTGGGAAATGGTTATGGCTGATTATACGAAGGCAATCGGGGAAATGTTGCTGGTTGTGAATGAAACATCGAACTACTGTCTTATCATGATAAATACCATATGGATCCACTGAAGTGCTTCAAATTTCCTTGCGATCTGTACACAACAGGGACGAAATTTCACTTTATATCAGCACACATCCACGGAACATACTGCCCCAAATTTCCTTAAACGTCATGTGCCAGAGCCAGAGGTAACCATGATGCGGATTCTATGAAGCGCTCTGATGGAGTTTATACCTAGTAGGATCTAGAACTCTAGAACGTGCTCTAGCTACGAGATAGTTTCCTAAGTTTATTTTTATTCCATGAATAGTCGCTTGGTGAATCGAGAAACTTGGATTTGGAGAGAATATAATGAATAAACTTTGAGTTGTTGAAATTACCTCCTATAGAACAGCAGCGGTGTGGCGGAGTTTGCCTCCAACGGGCTGCGATAGGAACTTGACGACCTCTATGGCGAAGCTAATGTTGAATTTAAGGGGCATCGGCAGGGTGCAAACAAACGACATGACATAGGCACCTTTGATAGAATAAACAAAAGAAAGTTCCAGATTGGGAATAATTAATGAATGGACTGATATAAAATATTGTGATTACATATTGAGGACATTAATACACTCCTGAGAAATATGACATACAAAAAGATTCCGGCATTAAATTCTTCCTTCCTGTACAGAGATCTCTCTTCATTTACTTCATTAAGGCCTGCCATTTCCAGAGTGTCACCAGTAGCAGCGATTTTACAACATTAGTTTTCGTATCGAAAATGGATTCGGTTTTTCCTAGGTATTGTTTAATGCAGTTTACCAGGCTGTCATTGTACCTACAAGATATATAAAATATCTAGTTATGGTGCTTTTGCTCGGCGTTGTTTGGCGCCCACTATGGATGTTCATTGACTGTTGGGGATTAAATGAATTAAAATAAAACAAAGAATATATATATACATATGCATCCCATACGTATCCCATGAATTTAATCTAAACCCCATACGTACGTTTCCTGTCTAGCCCTAGAGAGGAACCAAAGGTGGCCACGAATGACGCCAGCGCGCATGCAGGTGTGCAGGCTGCTCGGACACGAACGGGCAGGGGACAGCAGACAGGTGGCCCACAGGTCGTCGCGCCTGCACTAGAGATTGAGCTCGTCAAAAGTCAAGTCCAGAATCGTGTTCTTCCCAGGGCTATCTTGCTGCTCTTTAGAAAGTTTTGTATTTTCTCTGCCTGCTCGATTTTCTGCAACAAATTTTGCTGTTTTCTAGTTACAGCTGAGGACGGAGGATTCGATGCAGAGGAGGGGAAGAAGAAGATAGGGATAGCAAAAGGAGAGAACCAAATTAAATCACCCTGGCCTATCCTTGCCTAGCCAGACTAGGGCTGTGTTTAGTTCCAAAAAATGGGTGGTAAAATTTGAGCTAAATTTGTGTCAAATTTGTAAGAAACCTGTCATATGACAGATCCAATGATTGATGTGCTGGGTTAGATAGTTAGATGATGAGAAAACCCAATTCTACTCCTATTTATTGAGCTCCTGCACATCACCTGCATGCGGTGCGTGCTGAACGTGCAACTGCACGCAGATTATGCACTCGGCATGCACCCCTAGCCAAGCAAGCATTTTATTAACCACACAACTGTTACAAAAATTACATTAAAAATTACGTAAAAATTACATCAGTTTGCAAAACAACACAAAACTGTTACAAAAATACATCAGTTTACAACATTGCTAGAAACGATTCAAACCCTTGCAAACAAACGAATGCAAAAAACAAGTCATCATACAATTACAACTTCAGAAACATCATTTATTTGACGGCCCCTATATTTCAACACACATTTACTAGCCGGCATTAAACATTTGAAAAGCAATCATTTCCCGAAATTCGTTCATCTGTTGGTTACCTAACACAACAGGCGCCTCCTCAGTTGGTGGCTTCTGTAAAGAAGCAGCAGCCGGCACATAGTTTGGATCACGGTCACAACTAGCAAAGTGTTGATCCCTTTCTTCACTCAACCTGATGAAGTTATGGAGTGCCATGCAAGCAACTACTATATGTGTTTGTGTTTCAAGATTATAACTCGGTATACCCATCAATATCCTAAACTTTTGCTTGAGCACTCCAAATGCTCGCTCAATGCAGTTTCTAAGTGAAGAGTGTGCGTAGTTGAACGATTCTTCTTTACCTTGTGGTTCTTCTACGTTTTGAAACTGTTCGAGATGGTACCGTGTTGTCTTGAACGGCGCGAAGTACCCTAGACGGTTGGGATACCCGGAGTCTACCAGATAAAACTTCCCTGGAGCGGCAAGCACCTGTAAGTATATGTAATTAGGGAGTATGAAGACACATCAGCTACACATGTACCTGTAGGTGGGTGCGGAAACACATGTCCGAACTTAGTCATCGAATCATCGAAGACCCTGATGTCATGAACTGAACCAGGCCAGCCAGCATTGACAAATGTGAATATCAAATCGAAGTCACAGCAGGCCATGACATTTTGGGTTGTTATGTTCTTACGGCACATGTACCGATTCACCAGATTTTTTGACACAACATAGGGAATATGAGTGCCATCTATAGCCCCAATACAATCCTTGAAGTATGGATAAAACCGACGGTTGTTCAGTCTAGAATGCATGGTTCTAAACTGTGGGTCTCTTGGTTTGATGATGTCATCAGCTAGCTTGAGCAGCGAACGGAGCACTCTCAAAAACATGTTATGCACCGTTCCCAATGATCTCTGAAATATGTTCCTAGCTTGCCTAACAGATTGTGGAGCTCCAACTACCCAAAGGAACATTCCTAATGCCTCAATTGTGGAAGACTTGTCACTATATGTGAGCTCATACTGTTGTACCAACATATCATGGAGTTTGTAGAAAAGGTTGGGGGTCATTCTATACATGTCATAGCAATCTTCATCTTTGGCTAGGTTTCTGTTAACCCACTCCTCACAACTTAGACCCGGTTCGATGACCCTATACTCAGATCTCATCCAGTACTTATCAATATGCATAGCCAATGTGGACATACCTATCAATGCAGCCTGAGCAGCAGCCTGTACATTCTCAAGTGTGGCTACTAGGATCGAGGCGGACGCCGTGGCGCTCAACAACAAGGCGTTGTGCCTCATGTACTCGCGGGACCTCGGTGAGGCCATCAAGGTGCTCGAGGGCGCGCTCGAGAGGGTGCCCACGGCGGCGCTCAATTAGACCGTGGTGGTGAACCTGTGCAGCGTGTACGAGCTCGCCCTCGTCAACCACGGCGAGGTCAAGAGGAGCCTCGCCGAGTGGATTGCCAGGGTTGCGCATGCGCCTGATGACTTCGACACCTCCTGCACGCGATTATAGGAGGTAATGCCTATCTATTGCAATTCAGCTTTGTGCCATTGCAAACACCATGCTGCAACAGCTTAATTGCTAGCTCTTGTGTGTCAGTGATGGATCCTATACTTCTGGAAACAAGTAGTTGGCCATTTTTGTATGTCGTTGTCATGAATCAATTCATTGTTACCTGCAGAATGTTTGGACACCATCAAAGGTGATAGCTCGTCCTGGTAAAGAAATAAACGACGAAAGCTCCTATCTTTATTGGACATACAAGGTAACATGCTTTTGACATTACCTGTGTATATTCTTATGAAGCTTTATTAAAGGAACTGCAGAAATGGGAATTTACTGATTCTATTTCAGGATGAATTAATTATTATGTTTGGATAAACAATGAAATATGAAGTTCTTTTTTTTCCCTGGGAGGGGGGTTGGAATCTATTTTTGTACTGTCTCCTAGAAGTAGTCGCCCTTTCCTGAGTTGAACCTTACTATCACACTGACTAATGCAGTCTATTTGCATACCTGATATCTATATTTCAACCTTTGCTCTTTTACTTCCTTTAGAATTATTCATAGCTGAGTGGATGCATCAGTATAGTAGCTATTACTTGTGATGTTAAAATAAACTGTAACTTACTTTCTCTGATCACAGATACATGTCATATGGATTTGTCCTAAGTTAAACCTTTTGAAGTTTGACCATCAATACCTGACTATGTTCGGTGGAATTACCCTTTCTTGTAATCTTATTCCAGGTAGAATATGTTACACAAACTTGCATTGAATTTCGTGCTTTTTCTCATGTTTAAGTTCTTATTTTCACAAACTGCTTTGTTGAAGTCACACTATCCTAACTCATCAAAACTTGAACAGAACAACATTCCTGTATACTGCCCAGCATTGACTGATGGATCACTTGGAGACATGCTGTTCTGTCATGCAGTCCGCAATCCTGACCTTATTATTCACTGTGCTCTCCTTGCCTTTGCTTTTGTAGCTAATATTGAGCTTGCAATCCTTTTACAGATATACGGCTGATGAATGGGGAAGCCATCCATGCAACACCACGGGAAGACAGGGATAATAGTCCTTGGCGGAGGCCTTCCAAAGCATCATACTCGTATATGCAATGCTAATATGTTCCGTAATGGAGCAGTCTATGCAGTCTATGAATTCACAGCTCAAGAGTTTGATGGTAGTGATTCAGGAGCACAGCCTGATGAAGCAGTTTCATGGGGGAAGATCAAGGGGTGAGCGAAACCTGTGAAGGTATCAGTTCCTTTATGAAGTTCAGCTGTTGTTGTTCTTATGGTTTGGCATAATTTGAGTTAAACTTCCTTGGTAAACATCATTCTGCGTGCACAAACTGTTGTCTTTTCTTGAAATGAGGTCTGTCTAATGCAACAAAACGCTTAAGGCTTTGTTTGGGAAATAGAGTATTGGAGTGGATTGAAGGGGCTTGGAGTGGAGCAATTTCCCCTACAAGTCCAAATCTCCCTCAATCCCTTCCAATGCCCTTCAATACCAAAAAAGGCTCCTTCTGGTGGAGAGACATTCTGAAGCTCCTGGACACCTACAAAGGATTTGCAGCGGTACATATTAGGGATGGAAAAAGTTGCCTTCTTTGGGATGATTTATGGGGAGGCAGAGTGCCAAGACAAGTATATCCAGAGCTATACTCTTATGCAAACAACAAAAGATTTACTATTTACATGACACTGAATAACACCTCCATTTCTCAGTTGGTGCATTTACCCCTCTCGGAACTGGCACACGAACAGCTCCTTGACCTCATGATATCTCTTGACAATATTCAGCTATCTGTGGAGTCTGACATATGGTCATACATCTGGGGATCCCCGAGTTACTCATCATCTAAAGCTTATAAAAGATTAATAGGTTCATCCCAGACACACCCCCTATTCCTTTGGCTTTGGAGAACTTCTTGCCAGCACAAACATCAGGTGTTTTTCTGGCTTCTGCTGAAAGATAGAGTAAGCACTAGAGAAATTCTAAAAAGGAAGAATATGGCTTTGCCCTCATACAATTGTGTCCTATGTCAGGATCTGATTGAGGAGTCTAGAGACCATCTGTTTCTCAATTGTAATTTCGCCCAACAATGCTGGATGATCGTTGGTTTTCAAATGCCGGTAGATGGAGAACCCTATGCCATCCTCTCAGTCTATGCAAAGAACATTTGAATGTATCTTTCTCAATGGAAATCATCATCCTAATGACTTGGTGCATCTGGATGGCTAGAAATGATTTGATATTCCGAAACTTAGCTCCCAACGTTCAGAACTGCAGATTGATGCTGAGAAAAGAGTTGGATCTAGTTGCACTTAGATCCCAGGAACAAAAAGCGCTTGACATCTCCCAATGGATAGATGCCTTTCTGTAATTAAGCTTATCTTTTTTGTTTCTTTCTTTGTGTCTTAAGTTGAGGTTGTAAGAAAATACTCCCTTTTAAGTTTTAATATATTAACCAGTAGGGGGTCACCCCTCCTGTTTCATCAAAAAAATGCCCTTCAATACTCTTCAACACTCCATTTTCCAAACAAAGCCTAAATGATTACAAACTGTTC
This sequence comes from Echinochloa phyllopogon, assembly GCA_033239725.1. NCBI lineage: Eukaryota > Viridiplantae > Streptophyta > Magnoliopsida > Poales > Poaceae > Echinochloa > Echinochloa phyllopogon. Next base: position 22,143,626 of record BTCW01000016.1, read on the forward strand.
TTAATTTTAAAGCGTCTTAACTTACCTCAGTGACTGTACAACTTTTGCACTAACAAAATATTCTGCACCAATGCATTTTGGGCTCCAAACTGATGGATATGAAAGATTTTCAACTGATATAATTGTGGTTTCTCTGATAATTGATAGAAATCATCATACTGGGAGAGCATACTCATGCACCCGATTCTGTTGTTACCCTAACAATCTAATCTAATGTTTAAAAATTTGGAAATCCAGGTGCATTGTGACGCGAGTATCGCTTTCCCGCTACTTGTTGCTGTAACATTTGCTCGTAAGGTTCACAACTCCAAATCAACAAACTGAATCTTTGGCAGTGAGATATGTATCTCCAGCTGAATTTTGATGAACTCACCAAATGATTGCTTGATGTACGAGCTGTGTACTTCACCTGAACAACTATGGATAACGAGCAGGGTTTCGTTGGCTTTGCATGACAGTGCCACCATTCTTCCATGCAGAATTGATGTTGTAGTAGGCTGGTAGAGTGGTAGCAATTCTTTGTTGCAGTGAATATATTGGAATACGAAAGTACAATTTGTCCATCGGAGTCATGTGATGATGCCTGATAACTGCACTCGAACTTGACAGATAACCTGTTCTGTAGACACATTGATACTTTATTCATCTGAAAGTCGTATTTCCATGTAATCGCACCCAAGACGAGCACGCATGTCAGTGTGTTTTACGTCTTGTATGTATGACGGGCTGTGTGTTGGCAGAATCATCGGTGTTTGACGTGAAGACGGGTCCGATTCCAGGTCGGAGTCAAACTCGTTTCCAGCGGTGCAATCCGAATCCGGCTACCGGCCGGGGGGAATTTTCAGGCGTATAAAATCGTTGGGTCACTTGGCTGCATCAATTTCAGCATCGAGAGTTGCCCTGCACATTGCCCGAGGTTACCAATCAGCGACATTGAATCAGTTTCCTAACGACGGAAGCTTCATGAAGAAGATTAGTGGTAGTAATCTTGAGAGCAAGAATGCAACAATGAAAAACAAAATTTAGATCGGCTAGCTGCAAAGGTTAGGTTATGCAGCTCCGAATGAAAGGCAAGCATGAAGAAGCCGAACAGCTTTCGGCAAGATTTCGAGAAGAGGATACCGATCTGCATGGGTGCTGATTGTTTTTGATACAACTATCTATATAATGTATGTGTAGGATGCCCGTAAACAGAGAAAGCACTTGTTAATACATCTATTGACATACAAGGAGAACCAGTATGCTTGCAACATACCTGAAATTCTATGAGATTATCTTGGACGCTACATTAGTCTCAGAAATGAAAAAGCATAAATTGTTGTAGTATTTCCTGTCTTGGTGATTCTTATAAATTTGTATCAGAAGTTTAAAACATTTGACATGTTGGGCACATTTTATTTCCATCATTTTTCACATTTTGCTACTGAAATTTATTATTTAGACGATGTATCTATCGTTTTATTATCATGTTTCTATAAAATAGTTTTATTTTATTTTAAAATTATGTGCCCGTAGCATGGCACGGGCCTTTACCTAGTAATAAATAATATCACACGTGAAGAGATGGCCTAGTAAGTAGCTGGTTTAGATGCATGATTCGTATACAACAAGCAAGGCTGAAAAGAAAAGATCAATAGAACCAAAGAATAATAAGGAATGGAAATGACGTGAGATGGATATAGGTTGAGCCCAATAAATATCAGATAATAGGTGATACTCCACGCGAATGCTGCGGAATTTTTAAACAAAATTTTAAGGTGAAATTTAAAAATAGAAACACTAAGATGATTGTATGGCAATATTCTTTTGCAACGATATTATACATCATTTTATGATGAAATTTGAAAGTAGAAACACTAAGGTGATTGCATGACAATATTCTTTTACAAATAATATTATACATTAAAACATGCTCATTTTAGAGAGAGGACGACTCTTAAATAATTGATCATCCATGTATTTCTACTATGGGAATTTTGTAGCATTGTACGCGTAAAGACTAATAAATTGTATACGTGGATGCTATTAGTCACAGAAAATCGGTGGAAGACATAAATAGATGGTAGTGGATGGTGACATGGCATGACGTGGATGGTGACATGCCATGATATGGATAACTTGCATGTTAAGATAAATGAAGTTAATAACTTTTAGTGGGGTGCATCTATATAAGTTATATAGATAAGGTCAAAAGGATGCCAGCTGTCGGTGTTAAGAAATCGTGGTCCCGACACCAACCAGAAATGCGTTGTGTTCCCTCCCCTGATGGTTGATGCAGAAGGTAATGCAAGACACGAATTTAACCTGGTTCCGGTCGCAAGACCGTACTTCCAGCGAGATGGTGCGTGCAATGTATTATCCTGCACCGGACTGCGAGTAGTAGGGGATACAAGCAGGTTGGGAGAAGAGGCTAGGCCTCCAAGTCCCAAATGATTGAGGCAGAGTGCCAATATCGTGGGGTGCGGAGTGTACGTGAGTGTTGTTTCTTGTTCTATCTACGATCGTACCGTCGTTCGGGGTCCCCTCTCCATTTATAGGCCATGGAGGAGGGGTTACAAGCGTGCGTCGCTATGCAGGCACAGTTGTTGCACAACGGTAGGAGTGGCGCCGGGCGTGGCTCTTTGTCCTTGGCCACTATTACGCGGTGTTGTGGTCCCTATGATCGATTATTGTACCGGTGATGACGCCTGGGAGTGGTTTCGAGGATCCGAGATGTCCTGCGTGCAGTAATGACTTGCCCGTACGCCAGTTCGAGGGTATCCCATACCTGCGCGCAGCCCATTCTGTGGAAAATCACTGTGGGAGTCAGTAGCACAGGGAGTCGGAGTGACCCGACCCTGTTCGTACAGTGACGACATGTCTGCACAGCGCCAGGGATGGTCGCATAGTGCTCGGGATGGCTCGCCATGCCTCCACCGTCCTCTCTCCTTCTCCTGCTGCGCACTCGAAGGTCTCTCCCGCCCGATCGAGGGCTTCGGGTCGTCGGAGTTGGTAGCACAGGAGCTCGGAGTGACGTGCTCTATTCGCATAGTGCCGGCCTATCCGCACAGAGCCTCGATTGGCAGCATAGTGACGGGAGTTGGCGGATGTGACGGGGGGGGGGGGGGTCGTGGCTGTCAGAGTGGCGTGGCGAGAGATTTGCCTTTTGACTTTGGATGCACGGCGGCGGTGAACGTCATTAATTGTTTGTCGGAGCGGAGGTCTTGACAGAGGCGAAGCTCTCCCCATTTCGTGGGTTGCTCGAGGCTCGACCCTCAGGCCTCGACTGAGGCAGAGTTTTCCGATTCGCTCGAGGGGTCGGTTCCCTCGAGCGAAGCGGAGATTGTGGTGTGCGTCGAGGCTCCCCGCGGGGTGTCTTGACTGGGCCTTTGTCCGTTGCTGGGCCATGGGCCTTAATTTGCTTTTCTTTTTTCTGGTATGTGCATGAGTTTAGTGTTTAACAAGGGTGATTATCCCATAGGTTTGGGTACCCCTAATGATCGCCCCCAACACCAGCCAAGCAAATATTTTAAGAACTGAATGAGATTAGCATCCAATCGAATTGAACCGATATCTAATTGCATTTGTAAAACGAAGTTAAAATTCATTTTTCATCTAAAATATTATGCAGTCAGCATGAATGCAACATCCCTCACAAATTGATTTAAAAACTTAGAAACATATTTTCTCTATCTAAATTGATAAAGAACAATAAATGTTGGTTAACTTTTAGAAAAACAAATTAGAAAATCCTTTATTTTATTTAATTTTATCGATTCACAACCCAAAATGAGAATTTTGGGATGTGACATGGAATCAAGTGGTTGATTGATGCCCCTCTCATTCATTTCGCACTTACATATATTTTTTTAGAAAATAGAATATGTATTAATCTTCTAGTCTTTATATCTATCAATACATTTTTTAGAAAAGGGAATATGTATTAATATTCCCAATCGATATATATAGCTGTCTATTATTAAAACCAAGAGTTTTACAAACCAAACGAAGTTCCAAATTTAAGCCTTAAATAAAAGGAAGTCTATTGCTCAAACACCAGCCATTTGAGGCAAAAAGGTCCATCAAAGCGCATTCAAGGACGCGGCAACCCAATATTATACTTGGTCTTTCCTCTTCCTTTTGCAGGACCACCCAGAACCTGATCCAATGAGTTCCTCGAACTCGAAAAAGCACCCGCAGGGAAGTTGAAACTCGTACTTTGTTAAAAATTGCATCATTCCTGCTTAACCAGATAGCCCAACAAAAGGCACATGCACCCATAAGAGCTTGATGTAAAATTTTCTTTTCTACCCCATGTAACCACCCACTGAACATATGATGCACATTTATAGGATGTGGAATATTGAAAAAAATTTGTACAATTCTCCAAATAAGTTTGGCAACAGGGCAATCAAAGAAGAGGTGTTGTATTGTTTCATTAGAATTACAAAAACAACATTTAACATCTCCTTTCCATCGCTTTTTAGCCAAGTTGTGCTTAGTTAGGGTGAATCCTTTGATTATATACCACATAAATATCTTTATTTTAATGGGTAATTTGAGTTTGTAGATAATATGAGTTCTAGGTAGGACATTTATAGCGGTGAAAGCTTTATACATAGAGCGAACTGTAAGCGTCCCATGTCTATTCAACAACCACCTAAAATAATCTCTAGTGTTGGTCAACTATATGTCCGCAACTCTAGGGACAAGATGTTGCCATGATCTTAAATTGTCACCCACCAGAGATAATCTAAAAGAGACATTTAAGGGGCTTGAACATAACACGACATTCACAGTAGCACTTTTCTTTCTCACTATGTTATATAGAGCAGGGTACTGATGTTTAAAGGTGTCACACCCGGTTTTAGAAAGAAAACCAGGTGCATCTCATATGTGCGCCAGGATCAAGTTTACACACATATGATAGACGTCACAAGTGAATATCCATAACCATGCATATGAAATAGTATTAAAGTATATTTATTACAAACACAGAGTTGACACAAATGTCATAGCGGAAGACTTAAATAAACGTTTAACTAAACATAGCAAAATAACTCCATCTCCACAGGCAGTTGACTGGCGGACTCGCCTAGAATTCCTCAAAATCAGTATTAAAATCCTCAAAATTCTCCCAATCTGAGCAGCAGTCGGAGTGTGGTCGATGCAATATAAATAAACAAGCGTGAGCACATGTCATACTCAGCAAAGTATGGAAATAAATGACATGCTAGGCTTTATAAAGTGGAAGGCTGAAAGGATATTTGCATTAAGCACTTTTAGTTGGTCAACTTTTATTAAGAATCTATTTACTAGCAGATATAAGTATATACCAACCACAATTAAATGATAACATAAACCCATCAAATTCAGGTAACCACAATTTAGATCATAGTCTGATAGATTAATCATGTGAGGGTCCAGGTCGCTCATGACCGTGAGCACGGCTGTTATAACAGTTTTACACTCTGCAGAGGTTGTACACATTCACCATAAGCCGTGATTCCCATTGCCTGAAAGCATGTACCCTTCCCACACCACGTGGACCGAATACTGGGTTTCACTATGAGACCTTTATAGAGATACTATAATAAGTGATAGTTCGCTAAGTCTTCCGGTTCAGGAGCAAAGCATAACCCTCCCTAGTGAGTCGCGTATCTTAGCAAAGCCTACCGCTCAAGAGGACCGGGCTATACCTCGTCAACCGCCGCACCTCTTGCCCCTTTCGGGTAAAACTATCCCAAACCAGAATACCTAATTAGCCAGTCAAAGCCAGAGCCACATAGCACTAATGGTTGCACTGTTTTCCTAGGTGGTCGCTCCATGTTCCAATTAAAAGATGTGATCTTGTCATTATTTAATTAAAAGATAGTAGTGGAACATAGAGTAGGGGTTTCATTAGACCAATCCTAGTTGAGCAACTAAGCATCATCTACCAGTCAAATTAATTTAATGACCCAGCTCCAAGGTATGGTAAAAGAGACTAGGAAATCCTTAATGGGACCCAGTAATATTAATGCAAGCGATAAATAAATGGTGTAATTAAAATGCATGTCATTTAGGTACAAACATGCATGAACAAAGAATACTTGCCTTCTTCCCAACCGTGCTGCTGCTCAAACTCTTCAACAGCTGGTTCTTCGAACACTTCCTCGAACGGCGCGTTTCCTATACGCATCACACATACACATACAAGAAAACAATACAATAAATAAGAAACAGTACACCAACAATTCTAACGGAAGGAAACAACAGCACAAAACTATTCTATGCGTTACCACGAACGCGTGAGAGTGAGAATCACTAAAATTGGAGGTAAAACGCAAAAGATATGGCTTTTCTAAGGTTCAGGGACTTGCTGACAAAGTTTTAACAGTTCCAGGGGCTTAACTGTGAAAATCCGAGGGCTAAAACATAAGTTTGTATTAAACTACGAGGGTTTTCATGTAAAAATACCAAACTTGGACCTCGGGCGCAATTTTAAAACTTGCAGGGGCTAAACCGAAAGAAAAAGGACCTAAGTTTAAATATTTTTGAATGGCTTAGGACTGCGGGTTGAATCCACGAAAGGCCAGGGGCTCTTTTAGAAAATTGATCGGAGTTGACCGGTACTCCGCTGTTTGACTTGAAGCTCGGGCTACCGTGGGCCGTTCGATCCGAATCTAACGGCCTAGGATGGATCTTGGGCGGGGCGATTCCGGCGACGACGGAAGCGGCGGCGCCGCCGGCGGGCGCGGCGGAGCATCGCCGGCGCAAGCTCGACCTCGAGCTACAGTTCACGAAACCGGACGAGGTTTGGACGGGATGCATGAGGAGGCCACGGTGAACTCACCTGGCTAGGCCAAGTCGAGGGTGGAGCTTCGTAGGCGGCCGGTCGACGACGAATGGCGGCGGCGGCGCTGTGGAGAACAACGGCGAGGGATTAGCTCGGCGAAACGAGGACAAACTCGAGTTGGACGACGGGGAAAGCTTCAGCACGTCGAGACGGACCTCCAGGGGTGCTTTACGGCGAGGGAGCGTCGACGACGGCGATGAACTCCATGCGGCGGCGGCGGAGCTCCGAGAGCGGCGGCACTAGGGCTACGCGAGAGCAGATGCGACACGGGAAAAGAGCGGGGAGAGGCAAAGGGGCCACGACGCGCGGGTAAAAGGGCTAGGCCCTCGCCTGCCTAGGCGTGCGCGCCCGACTCGGAGAGGGCGGCGCGGCCGAGCCGGGTCGGACTCGAGTCTGACTCGAGAAGATGGAGCTGACGCGTGGGCCCCACGTGTCAGTGAGAGATGGAGAGGGGAGGAAGGGAGCGGGCCGGCGCAGACGACTTGGGCCGGAAGAGAGCTTGGGCCGGGAAGGGAAGCAGCCCAAGGAAGCAAGCCGGCGGCTAAAGAGAGAAATTGAGGCAGCAAACTCGGACTGGCCAAGAGTTCGAGGGGCAAAACTAAACTCGACAGAAAACAACTAATCTAAACATCAAACAAATTCAAATTAAATTCGAATTTAAACAGAATTTAAATTCCAACTTAATTGAACAGCAAGCAAAAGACAAATGCAACATCATGAATGCATCAACAACTTATTTTGACTAAAATTATTTAATATGATATTTAAATTGATAAAAAGGCTAGAAATTCCAATTAAACCATAGAAAATTTATTTAAGCCTTAATAATTCCTAGAAAAATTCAGGAGTTGCTACAATTTATTTGTGATGAATTTTAGGGTGTTACAAAAGGCAACATCGCCCAACCATTTATCCTCCCATAATCTTATTTGAGTGCCATCGCCAACATTGAATCTGCCCATCCTCAAAAAGTCATGTTTAACCTTCATGAGGCTAGACCAGAACTAAGAGTCCCCGGGCATATGTTCAACTTGTCTGATGGTTTTGAATCTCAAATATTTTCTTCTAACAAGTTTTTGCCATACCCCGTCATCGTTAATATGTTTGAAAAGCCACTTACTTAGTAAACATTTATTTTGGATATCTATGTTAAGAATTCCCAAGTCTCCCTGGTCTTTTGGCATGCAAAGGATCCTCTATTTTTTAAGTCTGTATTTTTCTTATGCTCATGACTTTGCCAAAAAAATCTTGATCTATAACTATCAAGTTTCTCTAGGAACTCTATGGGTACCTCAAAGAAGGAGAGCATAAAAATAGCCAAATTACTAAGAACAGAGTTAATAAGCACTAGTCGACCACCAACAGAGAGCAACTTTCCTTTCCAACAGCTAATTTTTTTTTTAAATCTTCCTCTACTTCTTTCCAATCTGAATTACGAAGTTTCGATGATGTATAGGGATACCTAAGTATCTAAAGGGATACGAACCTAACCCACAACCAAACGTTTGTGAGAATTCTCCCTCATGATCTTTGGCATTCCCATAGCATGACATCTCAGTGTTATTAAAGTTTATCTTGAGCCTTGAAAGTTGTTCAAAGGCGATCAGTATGACCTTCATACTTTTAGCCCGATCTAGATCATTTTCCATGAAAATTATTGTGTCGTCAGCATACCGTATGATAGACAAACCATCATCAATCAAATGTGGTACTACCCCTGTAATCTGACCACTGCGCTTGGCTCTATCAATGAGGATTGCTAACATACCAGCCGCTAGATTAAACAGGATGAGAGAGAGAGGGTCTCCCTATCGAACCCCTTTCCTAGTTTGAAAAAATGCCTAACATCATTATTTACCTTGATCTCTACACTTCCCCTAGTCATTATTTGATCGATCCAAGAACACCATTTAGGTGAAAACCCTTTCATTCTTAAAACTTGTTGTATAAAGGCCATATCACTTTAACATAGGCTTTTTCAAAATCAAGTTTTAGAATGACACCACTTTTCTTTCTCCTGTGCATCTCATGGGTTGTTTCATGTAAAATGACAACTCCTTCTAAGATGTACCTTCTAGGGATGAAAGCAGTTTGGGAAGGTCTAATAACTTGGGCTATCAAGGAAATTCTATTAGTAAGCACTTTCGTAAAGATTTTAAAACTTACATTAAGGAGACAAATGGGTCTATATTTCTGTATTTTGATTGCCTCCGCCTTCTTAGGCAAAAGGGTTACGACACCGAAATTGAGACTGTGAAGTTGTAGATTCCTTGAATGGAACTCATTAAATAGCTCTAACAGATCCATCTTGATAGTGCCACAAAAAAAACTGAAAAAAATTAGCAGGGAAACCATCTGGGACTGGCGATTTATTATGTTCCATTTGGAAAATTGCATCGCTAATCTCCTTCTCAGTAAACTCTCTTATTAGCAATTCATTCTCTAGATTTGCGACTTGAGGTATGTCCTCTTTAAAGTCCTCGTCTAGAGTGAAGCTATTGCTAGCTGGAGGTCCATACAAGTTTTTATAATATTCAGTAATATAATTCTTGAGATTGTTCTCTCCAGTTATAATCCCCTCGTCTTGTTCTAACTGGTAAATTCTAGTTTTGCGGTGTCTACCATTTGCAAGTAACTGAAAATACTTGGTATTGTCATCGCCTTTAAGAAGCCTGGTTGCTTTTGATCTTTGGAACCAATATAGCTCCTATTCTCTAAGCAACTTGGTCAATTCGATTGTTAAACAACCCTTGTATTCCATCTCATGTGAAGATAAAAGCGTGTGCTCTGCTTTCCTATCTAGAGAATCTAAATTTGCAAGCAAAAATATCTTTTTCTTTCTATTAGCACCGAATAGATTCTTAGCCCATCCTCTTAGAAATCTACAAACTGATCTAATCTTTTCCAGTGGAGTTATACCTCTCTTAGATTCATTCCACACTTTGGCTACCCGGTCGTGAAAGCCCTCCTTAGTGATCCGACTCAATTCAAATTTGAAAAGAGGAGTGTTCCCTCTATGAGATGCTTGTCAAGTATCTAGCAAAAGTGGAGTATGATGTAAGATCCCCCTAGATAGAGCCTCAATAGTAGATAAAGGGTATTTTTGTTCTCAATCTGTACTGACTAAGATTCTATCTACTTTCTCAAATGTGGGAACTGCAGCTGAAGTAGCCCAAGTATACCTCCTACCCGAGAGCTCTAATTCTCGGAGATTCATCGTTTCAATGCAGGCATTAAAAAGGACAGGCCAACGGCTATCAAATCTATCATTATTTTTCTCAGAAGAATTTGAAATTAAATTAAAATCTCCACCAACCATTAGAGGCTTTGTTTCTACTGAACAAGATCTCACAAACTCCGCTAGAAAGCGGTCTTTGTGCTCTGGCTATGCTGCACCATAAACAGCCATAAGAGCCCATCTAAAGCCATCGCTTTTGTTTTTCATGTGGAACTTGATATAGAATTCACCAACATCCTGATTCTCTACTTCAAAACTAAGCAAGTTCACTCCTAAAAGAATCCCTCCAGATCTACCTTTGGGTGGAATCCAATGCCAAAAAAATTTCTTGGCCCCACAGAAGATATTTAGATTATCATCTGAAAAATTCCTTCTTTGGGTTTCGAGAATAGCAATGAAATCTAAATCTTTATCACCAGACAGGTCAAAAAGAAAAGTAAATTTTGTTAGATCTCGAAGACCTCTACTGTTCCAAAAAATTCCTCTCATTGGAAAATAATTGTTTCTTTGTAGGTTGTCTTCTACGAGCAATCTGAGATTTAGTTGACTTATGTTGGACTTTGTTGTGGCAGATAGTATCCATGTGATTACAACAATCATCACTATCATTTTCCAGCACTTCATCCAAATGGACACAAAAAATATTAGCAAAATCTGTAATATCAAACTCAGAAATATCATCTACTTCTAGGTTGTGATGGCTATCCTCACCAGTTGTGTCATACGGAAATCAAGTCTTTCTTTCTCTAAATCTTTAATAAGTCGACAGAAGACTGAATGGTTGTACCCTCTACGACCATAGAGACGCCAATGTTGTTAATACTAGGTGATACCCCACGCGATGCCCCGGGAATTTCTTAAACAATTGTTTAAGAAAAAAAATAAAAATAGAAACACTAAGGTGATTGCATAGCAATATATTTTTGCAAAAAACATTATATATGATTTAAGATGAAATTTGAAAGTAGAAGCACTAAGGTGATTGCATGACAACATTCTTTTGCAACGACATTATACATAAAAACATGTTCATTTTATTAACAGAGAACGACTCTTAAATGATTGATCATCTATGTATTTCTACTGTGCATACCGGTGTCACTAAAGGGAGCACCACCAGAACGCTGAATCCCGGCTATGGCCCTTTCAAGCAAAGGGCCCAAAGCTGGTGTAGTAGTGAAGCCTCCAGTGAGGGGTTCCGCTCGTAGCTGCTCCACTCGCGCCCTCACTCCTCGCCAAAAGTATGCTCCCATTGAGAGTCAGCCACAAGGGTGTCCATCGCTGTCACCTTTGACCTCGGCTGAACCTCCTCCACGGGTGGGACTGGCACATCTTTTGTAGGCAAAGAAATACCTACTGGTGGTATAGTCCCAAGTGTGATCTTGCCAACTCTGTTTCCCCTGTACCCTCCAACTCATCCTCCTCAACAAGTAAATCATCCTCATCAACTGAGCAGCTATCCTGACCATCATCTGCACCAGGACCATCAAATTCCATCGTAATGTCGTCTAATTTTCCTTTCCCACTAGTCTCACTATTTTCACTAGCTTTGGGTGCACTGCCCCCATTTTTTGGCTTCTTGCTACCTCTTTCCCCATCCTCATCACCATCATTAGCCATATCCTCATCATCATCGAAGTCCCCATCCTTGTGATTGTCGGACTATGACAATGGCATTGGCTGCAGGGGCTAAATAACAAATTTTAGCTCAAAATACCGCTTCCCAATTATCACATCCATTTGGGTAGGTACTGATGCAGGGTTCGGTACAACCATTAGATACCTTCCGAACTTGCTTTGTCTCCTGGTTATCATATCCACTTTTTGAGTAGCCCCAAACATAGTTCCAATCGCCCACAAAACCTCATGTTTCCGAAGCACCCTTGGGAGATTAACCACTCTCATCCATACCACTGGAAGCTCATGGCCAAAATCCTCCTCTTCATAAAACTCTTCAAACTTCAGCGTCATACCATTTTTAAGATCAGCCGAACCAAAGTTAACTATGCTCTTTAATTCTGCCTTTGAAGGGAAAGCAGCAATCCATGTATCTGCAGCATGAAGCTGAACATCCCATTGAAAATTACCAGGCACTAGTCTCTGAAGATGGCCAACTACCTGTTCCTCTGTCAACTGTCCTCCTACCACCTTGATCAAAGTTGTTGTACTGTCCTTCTTGCTCATAGGAATTGGGCCATGTGGTATGTGGAAGAAACCAATGTCATCCACACCAAAACCAACCATATGGGCTACTGGCCTATTCTTCTTAAGAGGACATTTCAAAGCTACATGATCATCTCCTTCACATATTTGGCAGAACAGGGTCCCAACACAATCCGCTAGCACATGGCCTTTAGAACAACACATGTGACAGTAAATTTTTGTCTTCTTAGCAATTTTACCTTCAGATGGGCCTTCTGCGGACACCACCCTTTTGCCATTCGCCTTGCTCATGGCTCCTGAATCTCCTGCTGTAACACCCTAAAATTCATCACAATTAAATTGTAGCAACTTCTGAAATTTTCTAGCATTTATTAAGGCCTAAATAAATTTTCTATGGTTTAATTGGAATTTCTAGCTTTTTATCAATTTAAATATCATATTAAATAATTTTAGTCAAAATAAGTAGTTGATGCATTCATGCTGTTGCATTTGTCTTTTGCTTGCTTTTCAATTAAGTTGGAATTTAAATTCTGTTTAAATTAAAATTTAATTTGAATTTGTTTGATGTTTAGATTAGTTGTTTCCTGGCGAGTTTAGTTTTGGCCCTCCAACTTTTGGCCGTCTGCTTTTGCTCCCTCTGTTTCTTCTTCTCTCTTCGCGGCCTGTCATCTTCTTTTCTTCCCCGAGCCGGCCCAAGTTCCCTTCCAGCCCATCTCCTCGCGCCGGCCCGTTCACCCGCGCCGACCCGTTCTCCCTTTCCCCTCTCTCTTTCGCGTCGCTGACACGCGGGGCCCGCCTGTCAGGATCTTCTTCTCTGAGCCGGACATGGGTCCGACTCGAGCTCAAGCCTGAGTCCGACCTCGGCCGGGGCGCGCACGCCGAGGCACGTGGGCCAGCCCCCTTTTTTAGTCGAGCGCGTGGCCCCTTTGCTCCCCCCCGCTTTTCTCGCGCTTCTCCCGCCGCCCGTGAGCCCTAGCGCAACGCCTCCGCCGCCGCGCCGTCGGTTCAAACCGTCATCGCCTCGCCCCGGCCGGGCAGCACCTCGGGAGGTCCGTCTGGAAGTCTCGAAGCTCCCCATGGTATTCTAGCTCCGATTTGTGGCCGCGCACCTACCTAAATCGCTCATCGGACGACTTGCAGCGCCGCCGCCGCCAGTCACCGTCGCCGGCCGCCGACGAGGCTCCTTCCTCGACTTGGTCAAGCGGGGTGAGTTCGTCTCGTCCCCCTCTCGCTCCCCGTCCATCTCACGTCCGCTCCGGCGAGCCGCCGCCGTCTTAGCGAGCGGCACCGCTGTCGTCGGTTTCCCTCGCCGGTGAGCCCTACCCGATCCGTTCGCGACCGTCGGATCGAGATCCTACGGCCCACGGCAGTCCGAGTCCGGGTCAAACCTAATCCATACCAGTCAGCAAGGGATTTTTGTTAAAGAACCCCTGGAGTTTTGGTGAATCAACCCGCGGTCCTAGCCCATTCAAAAATAATTCCAAGTAGGTCCTTTTTCTTTCGGTTTAGCCCCTACAAGTTTTAAAATTGCGCCCAAGGTCCAAGTTTTAACTTTTTGCATGAAAACCCTCGTAGTTTATACAAAATTATGTTTTAGTCCTCCGATTTTCGCAGTTAAGCCCCTGAAAGTTTTAAAACTTTGCAGCAAGTCCCTGAACCTTAGAAAAGCCATATCTTTTGTGTTTTAACTCCGATTTTAGTGATTCCCACGCTCACGCGTTCGTGGTAATGCGTAGATTAGTTTTGTGCTGTTGTTTTCTTCTATTAGAATTGTTTGGTGTACTGTTTCTTATTTATTGTATTGTTTTCTTGTTTGTGTTCGTGTGTTGCATATAGCAAACACGCCGTTCAAGGAAGTGTTTGAAGAACCAGCTGTTGAAGAGTTTGAGCAGCAGCATGGTTGGGAAGAAGGCAAGTATTCCTTGATCATGCCCGTTTATACCTAAATGACATGCATTTTAATTACACTATTTATTTATCGCTTTCACTAATATTGCTAGGTCCCATTAAGGATTTTTCTAGTCTGTTTTACCATACCTTGCAGCTGGGTTATATAACTAATTTTGATTGGTAGATGATGCTTAGTTTGCTCAACTGGGATTGGTCTAATGAAACCCCTACTCTATGTTTCACTATTACCTTTTAATTAAATAATGGCAAGATCACATCTTTTAATTGGAACATGGAGCGACCACCCAGGAAAACAATGCAACCATAAGTGCTATGTGGCTCTGGCTTTGACTGACTAACTAGGTATTCTAGTTTGGGATAGTTTTACCCGAAAGGGGCAAGAGGTGCGGCGGTTGACGAGGTATAGCCCGGTCCTCTTGAGCGGTAGGCTTTGCTAAGATACACGACTCACTGGGGAGGGTTATGCTTTGCTGAGTACGACATGTGCTCACGCTTGCTTATTTATATTGCATCGACCACACTCGGACTGCTGCTCAGATTGGGAGAATTTTGAGGATTATACCACTGATTTTGAGGAGTTCTAGGCAAGTCCTTCAGTCAACTACCTGTGGAGATGGAGTTATCTCGTTTCGTTTAGTTAAACGTTTGTTTAAGTCTTCCGCTATGACATTTGTGTTAACTCTGAGATTGTAATAAATATACTTTAATACTCTTTCGTATGCATGGTTATGGATATTCACTTGTGACGTCTACCATATGTGTGTAAACTTGATCCTGGCGCACATATGAGATGCACCTAGTTTTATTTCCAAAACCGGGTGTGATAGAAGTGGTACCAGAGCTGTGTTGACTATAGGACGAAAACCTAGATAGCAATGGTCATTCTTTAAGGATTAAATTGCTTAATCAGTTTTGCTTTAATTATCCTTGATCTCATTTTTACAATATTCTTGCTCTTGATAATTTATCTCCTCCTTGCATTTTATTTTATTTCTATTCCATTTTAATTTATTGTCTTACTTTCCCCTCTTTCTTTCTAACCCATAGATGGTTTTGACTAGACAAGGTGCTCGTAGAATGGCTAGAACTCCTTCCCCTCTCCCACCCCGTCAGTGCACGAAGAAGAAGATACTGAAGAGGTGGAGCCGGAAGTGAATTAGGACGAGCACGCTTCAGTAGCGTCAGCAGCGGGAAGTGTTGGACCCCCTCCGCCACCAGCTAGGTGGACTGCGTCGGTTCACTACCACACTGGAGACCATGCTCACTTTCTGATGCTACTTCGGACGATGATCGCTCGTCTTCACTATCATGTGGAGACAGAGTACCACGGAAGAAGAAGAACCCATCCGGAGTACCCAGAGGAGTGGGATGTGTCAGTGCACTATGAGAATGGAGGAACCAAGGAGATTGAAGTGCACCGTGCTATCGCCCACTAGAGCAACTTTTGAAGTTGGAATTGAGGATGCAGCTAGACAGGCACTCTCCGCGCTTTGCTTTGAGGAGGCTCGAGTGGTGGATTACACCTCTTGGGCATATCTTCCTAAGAGACAGCCAGTCACTCTAGAGGGTGTGGTGCCACAAGTTCCCGGAGTGCTGAGTTCCACGCTTATCAGTCAAGTGGCATTCACTGCGATGCTGAACTCGCACATGGATCGCACTGCAATAGAACTAAAGAGGGTGCGTGAAGAACTTTCTGCTGAACGAAGGAAGAACAAGAGGCTTAGAGCTGAGCTCAGGGGAGAAGCACCCCCGCCGTTAGATGAAATCGATGAAGATCAAGCAGCTCACTCTCCACCCCACCTTTGAATCTGTTTGGATCACCTAGTTGCACCACCTATGCCCAATAGGTTAAGTTGTCCTCCTATTTATTAGCTTGGTACGTTTAGAATCGTTGAGACTCATGCGTAGCGTGTGGCGAGCCTTGTTCTAAGTGTGTTAGATATGCTTGTTTTGTGCCAAGTGTGTGATTTGGTTCTTTATAATGACTACGCTTAATTTGTGGAGTGATGACCACAATTAAGTATTACTAAATTAATAAATTTAGCTAGTTTGGGTTTTATCTCAGTCCCTGTTTTCATTAGCTACTTATGTCATTGTCTATTTTATTTTATCTCTCATAAAATCTTATCATACTCCAATCTATTCTCGTCGCTACTCAATATCCTGGTACTGTTTGATTTAATTCTGAAGCTACAGAACTCCGAGTGACATGAAACCAGTTGGGTTGGATTAAGTACTAGATAAGATACATTATGGGAATTTTTCGTGATTTTTCGACATTTTGACAGGAAGATACAGGTGTTTCATTGGAGTGTTCAGAATATGTCTCGAGTTCTAATGTGGTTGTCTTAATTATTTAATATCTCGAGTTACAGAAGTCCGATTGAGTTGATTCAAGTTGGGTTAGTTTCAGAATTCGGTAATCTACAATCTGACAAAAGATCATCATTTTTGGATGTTCAAAATAAGAGTTATGCCTGTTTCATTGTGATACACTGAATCTGTGTTGAATCTTTCTATGCATGCTTTTATGTGCCACTGTTTGAATCTCATGTTTCTAACCATCAGATGGTGAACACCAGGTCTGGAAGTGGAGAGGATCGACCAGCTGTGATTCGCTAGGGACGTGACAACCCCAATTCCAATCCCCAACCGAATCAAGCACCACCTGCCGTAATGGACCAGATTTTTGCCAACGAGACTCAGATCCAACAGAACTTGGCTACTGCTATTGCAGGCATTCAAGCCCAGCTGAGCAACAACAACAATAATAACAACAACAATAACAACAATAACCAGCCAAGGGACAAGCATCGAGAGTTCATGAGCCACAAGCCCCCTATCTACTCCCATTCGTCAGATCCTCTTGACGCTGATGATTGGTTGAAGATCGTTGAGAAGAAGCTGGATATGACTCAGTGTAACGACACGGAGAAGGTCTTGTATGCTTCAGGCCGCTTGGAGGGATTAGCTTCGGATTGGTGGGATGCTTACCATGCTGCTCATGCCACCCCTAATGGTATCACCTGGCAGGAATTTAAGGATAGCTTCATTAGTCATCATATCCCTGCCGATGTCATGAAGCTAAAGAAGGAGTTCCTCTCTCTCAAGCAAGGGGGAATGTCACTTAGCGAGTACAGGGACAAGTTCATTCAGTTGTCTCGCTACGCCCCAGATGAGGTGAAGGAAGATGAGCAGAAGCAGGAGCTGTTCTTGGAAGGATTGATCTCACCGCTCGAATATCAGCTCATGGCTCACACCTTCCAGACATTCTAGAAGTTGGTGGACAAGGCTATTTGCTTGGAACACAAGCGTCGTGAGTTGGGGGAACAGAAGAGGAAGTTCCTGGCCTCAGGACAGTCAAGCAGTAACACTCACCCTCATTTCCAGCAGCCTCAGCAGGGCGTGCCCGTTCGCTTTGGTGGGCAAGGGGGTAACTTTGGGCAGAATCAGGGTCAGCGCTCAGCACCTCCACCCTAGGGCCCAGTCTTTCAGCAGAACCGCCAAACCACCCTAACTCAGACTCTAGTGAAGACCCCTGCACCAGGCAGTGCTACTACGCCTCGTGCTTGCTACATATGTGGAGATCCGAGTCACTTTGCCAACAACTGTCCAAAAAGGAATGCTAAGACTCCGCAGCGCCGGAATAGCAGTGCACCTAGGCAGAATCTTCCTAAGCAGCACAATCGGAATGGAAACCAAACGCTCCAGAGCAACAGAGGTCAGCAGAACCAAATACGTGGTAGGGTAAACCACGTTGCCCCAGAGACCACGCAGGAGGCTCAGGACGTGGTGCTTGGTATGTTCCTTGTCAACTCAGCCCCTGCATCAGTTTTATTTGATTCTGGAGCATCCCATTCTTTCATTACTGCTCAGTATGTAGCTAGACATAATATACCCATGCACCCCATGAAGCGTGATATGATAGTCAGCTCCCATGGAGGAATCTTGAAAGCCACTTTTATCTGCCCTCGTGTTAATTTGAAAATAGTAGGGGTAGATTTTCCTGCTGATCTGATAGTCCTGAAATCTGAGGGGATTGATGTCATACTTGGAATGGGATGGTTGGCTGCATTCGATGGGATAATTCAGTGTGCCAAGAGGTCAGTGTTGTTAACAAGCCCTCAAGGAGAAAAGGTTGAATTTGTTGCTACAGTACCCGCAGCGGCCGATGGTACAGTTAATCAGCTGAAGGGAGCACCGCTTGAGGACATCAGAGTGGTCTGTGATTTTCCAGATGTCTTCCCAGATGATTTTCCAGGTATGCCACCCGACCGAGACATTGTGTTTCTTATTGAGCTTTTACCTGGTACTGCTCCTATTTCTAAAAGACCCTATAGAATGGCTGTTAATGAACTAGAAGAACTTAAGAAACAACTTAAAGAATTATTGGATAAGGGTTATATTCGTCCTAGTTCTTCACCTTGGGGAGCACCTGTTATTTTTGTTGGTAAGAAGCATGGCACTCAGAGGTTGTGTGTGGATTATCATTCTTTAAATGAGGTAACAATCAAGAACAAGTATCATTTGCCCAGAATTGAGGATTTATTTGATCAGTTGCGAGGAGCTAAGGTTTTCTCCAAGATTGATTTGCGATCTGGCTACCATCAGTTGAGAATTAGGCGCTCAGATATTCCTAAAACAACATTTACCACCAGGTATGGATTATATGAATATACAGTGATGTCTTTTGGATTGACAAATGCACCTGCCTACTTTATGTACCTGATGAATAAGGTGTTTATGGAGTTTTTGGATAAATTTGTGGTGGTATTCATTGATGATATTCTGGTTTACTCTAAGAATGAGGAGGAACATAAGGAACATCTGAGGTTAGTGTTGCAGACTCTCAGGGAGAACCAGTTGTATGCCAAGTTTAGTAAATGTGAATTCTGGTTGAGTCAAGTATCCTTTCTTGGTCATGTTGTTACTGGTGGAGGTATTGCACTGGATCCTAGCAAAATCAAGGATGTGTTGGATTGGGAACCTCCGACTTCTGTGTCTGAGATCAGAAGCTTCCTGGGATTGGCTGGATATTACAGGAGATTCATCGAAGGCTTTTCTAAAATAGCGAAACCTCTTACATCGCTATTAGAAAAAGGCAAGGAATTTGTTTGGTCAGAAGCTTGTCAGGCCAGCTTTGAAGAATTAAGAAGGAAGTTGACTACATCCCCAGTGCTTGCTATGCCAGATATCCACAGGAATTTTGACATATATTGTGATGCTTCTCTAAAGGGACTTGGTTGTGTTCTTATGCAGGAAGGCAGAGTTATAGCTTATGCATGAAGATAGTTGAGAAAACATGAGCTAAATTATCCTACTCATGACTTGGAACTAGCAGCTGTTGTTCATGCTTTAAAGATCTGTAGACACTATATCTTGGGTAACAGATGTGAGTTGTATACTGATCACAAAAGTCTAAAGTATATATTCACTCAGAAGGATCTGAATTTGAGGCGGAGAAGATGGTTGGAATTGATCAAGGGTTATGATCTGGGAATCAACTATCATCCAGGCAAGGCAAATGTGGTTGCAGATGCGTTGAGCAGAAAGTCACAAGCTAATGTAGTGCTTGGTCGTCAATTGCCAGCAGAGTTGTATGCTGAGATGGAAAGGTTGAACCTGGGAATTGTTAATCAGGAAGAAAGTGTGACTATGGAGATTGAGTCTACACTTGAGCAGGAGATTTGAAAGGGTCAACTTTCGGATGAGAAGATAAAAGAAATCAAGGCAACTATGTTAGCAGGAAAAGCTCCAGATTTCACCGAAGATGAGCAAGGTATGATCTGGTTCCGAAAACGGATATGTGCACCTGATATCGAGTCTCCCAGGGAGAAAATACTGAGAGAGGCTCATGATTCTGCATATTCGATCAATCCTGGAAGCACTAAGATGTACCAGGATCTGAAGGAAAGGTATTGGTGGTATGGATTGAAAAGGGATGTGGCTGCTCATGTAGCATTATGTGATTTCTGTCAGCGGGTTAAGGCTGAACATCAGAGACCGCCAGGTTTGCTTCAACCTCTCAAGGTACCTGAATGGAAGTGGGAAGAGATTAGTATGGACTTTATAGTTGGTTTACCCCGTACTATTGCTGGATATGACTCTATATGGGTCATAGTGGATCGATTGACAAAGGTAGCTCATTTTATTCCAGTAAAGACTAGTCATTCTAGTGCTAGACTTGTAGAGTTATATATGTCCAGAATTGTTTCTCTGCATGGTGTGCCTAAAAAGATAGTTTCTGATAGAGGTACTCAGTTTACATCTAGATTCTGGCAAAAGTTGCATGAGTCCATGGATACAAAGTTGAATTTCAGTTCTGCTTATCATCCACAGACAGATGGTCAGACCGAGAGAACTAACCAGAGTTTAGAGGATATGTTGAGAGCTTGTGCCTTGAAGCATGGAGGCAGTTGGGATAAGAGTCTTTCATATGCAGAGTTCTCATATAACAACAGTTATCAGACAAGTCTGAAAATGGCTCCTTTCGAAGCCCTCTATGGTAGAAAATGCAGAACACCTTTGTATTGGAGTAAAACAGGTGAAAGTCAAGTGTTTGTGCCAGAAATTCTGCAGGAAGCTGAGAGACAAGTTCAGATCATTAGAGAGAACTTGAGAACAACTCAGTCCAGGAAGAAGAGTTATACAGACACCAGAAGAAGGGAATTAACCTTTGAGGTAGGTGATTATGTGTATCCGAAAGTTTCTCCTATTCGAGGTTTGAGAAGGTTTAAGGTAAAATGCAAACTATCTCCTCGTTTTATTGGACCTTTCAAAATTGTTGATAGAAAAGGTGAGGTTGCATACCAATTGGAACTACCATCTAGATTGTCAGATGTTCATGATGTTTTCCATATCTCTCAGTTGAAAAAGTGCCTTCGAGTGCCTGAGGAAGAATTATCTTTGGATGAGTTGAATGTGCAAGATGATCTGACTTATATGGAATATCCAGCTAAGATTTTGGAAACTGCTGAGAGAGTTACTAGGAGTAAAGTGATTAAGATGTGTAAAGTTCAATGGAGTCATCATGGAGAAAGCGAGGCAACTTGGGAAAGAGAGGATGAGTTGATGGCAGAGTTCCCTCAGATTTTCTCTAATCCATCCGAATCTCGAGGACGAGATTCTCTTTAAGGGGGGTAGGTTTGTAACACCCTAAAATTCATCACAATTAAATTGTAGCAACTTCTGAAATTTTCTAGCATTTATTAAGGCCTAAATAATTTTTCTATGGTTTAATTGGAATTTCTAGCTTTTTATCAATTTAAATATCATATTAAATAATTTTAGTCAAAATAAGTAGTTGATGCATTCATGTTGTTGCATTTGTCTTTTGCTTGCTTTTCAATTAAGTTGGAATTTAAAGTCTGTTTAAATTCGAATTTAATTTGAATTTGTTTGATGTTTAGATTAGTTGTTTCCTGGCGAGTTTAGTTTTGGCCCTCCAACTTTTGGCCGGTCCACTTTTGCTCCCTCTGTTTCTTCTTCTCTCTTCGCGGCCCGTCATCTTCTTTTCTTCCCCGAGCCGGCCCAAGTTCCCTTCCAGCCCATCTCCTCGTGCCGGCCCGTTCTCCCTTTCCCCTCTCTCTTTTGCGTCGCTGACAGGCGGGGCCCGCATGTCAGGATCTTCTTCTCCGAGCCGGACACGGGTCCGACTCGAGCTCAAGCCCGAGTCCGACCTCGGCCGAGGCACGCATGCCGAGGCGCGTGGGCCAGCCCGCTTTTTTAGTCGAGCGCGTGGCCCCTTTGCTTCCCCCCTGCTTTTCTCGCGCTTCTCCCGCCGCCCGTGAGCCCTAGCGCAACGCCTCCGCCGCCGCTCCCGGAGCTCCGCCGCCGCGCCGTCGGTTCACACCATCATCGCCTCGCCCTCGCTGGGCAGCACCTCGGGAGGTCCGTTTGGAAGTCTCGAAGCTCCCCATGGTATTCTAGCTCCCATTTGTGGCTGTGCACCTACCTAAATCGCTCATCGGACGACTTGCAGCGCCGCCGCCGCCATTCGACGTCGCCGGCCGCCGACGAGGCTCCTTCCTCCACTTGGTCAAGTGGGGTGAGTTCGTCTCATCCCCCTCTCGCTCCCCGTCCATCTCGCGTCCATTTTGGTGCCTTGTAGCGCCTTGTCGCGTCCGCTCCGGGGAGCCGCCGCCGTCTTAGCAAGTGGCGCCGCCGCCGTCGGTTTCCCTCGGCGGCGAGCCCTACCCGATCCGTTTGCGACCGTCGGATCGAGATCCTACGGCCCACGGCAGCCCGAGTCCGAGTCAAACCTAATCCATACCGTTCAGCAAGGGATTTTTGTTAAAGGACCCCTAGAGTTTTGGTGAATCAACCTGCGGTCCTAGCCCGTGCAAAAAAAATTCCATGTAGGTCCATTTTCTTTCGGTTTAGCCCCTGCAAGTTTTAAAATTGCGCCCGAGGTCCAAGTTTTACCTTTTTGCATGAAAACCGTCATAGTTTATTACAAAATTATGTTTTAGTCCTCAGATTTTCGCAGTTAAGCCCCTGGAAGTTTTAAAACTTTGCCAGCAAGTCTCTAAACCTTAGAAAAGCCATATCTTTTGTGTTTTAACTCCGATTTTAGTGATTCTCGCGCTCACGCGTTCGTGGTAACTCGTAGATTAGTTTTGTGCTGTTGTTTTCTTCTGTTAGAATTGTTTGGTGTACTGTTTCTTATTTATTGTCTTGTTTTCTTGTTTGTGTTCATGTGATGTGTATAGCAAACGCGCCGTTCGAGGAAGTGTTTGAAGAACCAGCTGTTGAAGAGTTTGAGCAGCAGCAGGGTTGGGAAGAAGGCAAGTATTCCTTGATCATGCCCTTTATACCTAAATGACATGCATTTTAATTACACTATTTATTTATCACTTGCATTAATATTGCTGGGTCCCATTAAGGATTTTCCTAGTCTGTTTTACCATACCTTGCAGCTAGGTTATATAACTAATTTTGATTGGTGGATGATGCTTAGTTTGCTCAACTAGGATTGGTCTAATGAAACCCCTACTCTATGTTCCACTATTATCTTTTAATTAAATAATGGCAAGATCACATCTTTTAATTGGAACATGGAGCGACCACCCAGGAAAACAGTGCAACTATAAGTGCTATGTGGCTCTGGCTTTGACTGACTAATTAGGTATTCTAGTTTGGGATAGTTTTACCCGAAAGGGGCAAGAGCTGCGGCGGTTGACGAGGTATAGCCCGGTCCTCTTGAGCGGTAGGCTTTGCTAAGATACACGACTCACTAGGGAGGGTTATGCTTTGCTCCTGAACCGGAAGCCTTAGCGAACTATCACTTATTAGAGTATCTCTGTAAAGGTCTCATAGTGAAACCCAGTATTCGGTCCACGTGGTGTGGGAAGGGTACATGCTTTCGGGCAATGGGAATCACGGCTTATGGTGAATGTGTACAACCTCTGCAGAGTGTAAAACTGTTATAACAGCCATGCTCACGGTCATGAGCAGCCTGGACCCTTACATGATTAATCTATGAGACTATGATCTAAATTGTGTTTACCTGAATTTGATGGGTTTATGTTATCATTTAATTGTGGTTGGTATATACTTATATTTGCTAGTAAATAGATGCTTATTAAAAGTTGACCAACTAAAAGTGCTTAATGCAGCTATCCTTTCAGCCTTCCACTTTATAAAGCCTAGCATGTCATTTATTTCCATACTTTGCTGAGTACGACATGTGCTCACGCTTGCTTATTTATATTGCATCGACCACACTTGGACTGCTGCTCAGATTGAGAGAATTTTGAGGATTATACCACTGATTTTGAGGAGTTCTAGGCGAGTCCTTCAGTCAACTGCCGGTGGAGATGGAGTTATCTCGTTTCGTTTAGTTAAACGTTTATTTAAGTCTTCCGCTATGACATTTGTGTCAACTCTGAGATTGTAATAAATATACTTTAATACTCTTTCGTATGCATGGTTATGGATATTCACTCGTGACGTCTACCATATGTGTGTAAACTTGATCCTGGCGCACATATGAGATGCACCTGGTTTTATTTCCAAAACCGGGTGTGACACCTGCCATCAAGTCAACCTGAGTAGAGGAGGAAATATGTGTTCCTGCCTTGTTGCCAGGTGGAGCCTCCGTAGAAACTACAGCTGCATCTACTGGCACTGTGGGTACTGAAGATTGTATCATATCTCCTGTAGGTGTCACTTCAAAGCCCTGAGGATCATGTTGTTGTTGCTGCCCGTTATAGCCCCTAGCAAACGGTTGCAACTGTTGATGGTGTTGGGCTGTTGGCTCTGTACGTTTTTCCGGTCCAGTTTGATGACCAATAGCATGACCAGCAAATTCTCTCCCTGAATGATGTTGCCATTGCTGTCCATGATAACCAGCCTATAACCAGCCTGCTAGCGACCCCGGCCTCCATCACGACCTCGGCCACGTTTGGGCCAACCCCGAGCATCTGCAGTACCACTGCCTCCACCATAACCCGGTTGAAAGGCACCCGGACCGCGACGATCAACACGATTGAAGGCACCAGAGGATTAAACAAAGGGCTCAAAAATCAAGACATCCAGCAAACGTATATACATTACCCCAGAGCTGGCATCTACACTTCCTTGAGGCCGAGGATGTTTCTAATCTCAAGATTTTGATTTGGCAGTCTACCAGACTACCATCGCTTGGATCAAACACCCACGGACAGCTTGCATCTGTCACCTCCACCATATTGAGGGTTTCCCTCGATAAATGATATTTTTGCCCATCCATTAAAACCTCAGCGCGCTGATGCTGTTCCTTTTCCTTTGAATAAGGTCTATCTGACTATCCTTTAGCGCTGCATGTATTTCCAATATGATACAGTCTCTCCGACTATCCGACTATCCGTGTCATCCAGCGCTGCATGGTTCAGCTGTCAATTTATTGTACTGTGTACAAAAACATAAAAAAAGGGAACAGCAAGAACCTACTCTGCTCGCCGAGAGAAAAGGCACTTCAGTCTCCACCTGTCAGGAATGCTTGGGTTCAACCTACGTGTTCCCTTTGCCATGGAATACAAGACATCCTAGAGATTATATAATATATTAGTGGAACGTATATACCTCTAAGTTATAACGTGAGAAGCTATATTGTCAGGTTCTTATAATGCTAGTTACAGATAACAAGTAGCCCATTTTAACTATTCACCCAATCAGCAAACTAATGGTGCTACCTCCGAGAAAGACATAATAAATAATTAATTAAATGCATCTAGAATATGTATTTGAGTACAAAATTTGAATCATCAAGCGTCTTGTACTATAGACAGAGGAAGTATATATGCCTTTTTGTAATTATGTTTAAAGCAATCTCCATTCCTTAGTCACTCGCAGACTTTTGTCC
Source organism: Echinochloa phyllopogon (assembly GCA_033239725.1). Classification (NCBI taxonomy): domain Eukaryota; kingdom Viridiplantae; phylum Streptophyta; class Magnoliopsida; order Poales; family Poaceae; genus Echinochloa; species Echinochloa phyllopogon. Next base: position 22,169,099 of record BTCW01000016.1, read on the forward strand.
TCGCGTCGCATCTCCATCCAGGCTACTTCGTTGCACTATCTAGTGTTGATGCAGCCTACTAATAAACTTTTAACACAATCACTACTGTTTCTTTCATTTTAATCTTCTATATGGGTAAATGTTTTTCTACAAATCCCACAACCATGGGTTGGGTTTTCACCTAGTTACTAACATTTTCGTAGCTGTTTTGCTGGCAACCACAGAAATCACTTTTTTTCAAACGCCTTGTCACGCTTTAGAACTGGCACTGACATGATAAGATATTACTGCGCTGGTTTGTAAGTGGACTAGCTATCAGGACCCAACAGTGATGATAAGCATACTACCGGTTCAAAACAGGGACTGACGGTTCATACCACGCGGGTGACCGGAAATATCATTGCACACCCGTTAAGGCCGGTCTATCAATCTCTCTTCCCCAGTGGCGGATGCAGTATAGAGACATGGGTGTACAGATGTACACCCAATAATTTTTGCAAAATACTGGCAGCGCATGTATATAATCCATATGGTAAATATAGTTGGTTAAGAATGTGTATAGATTTGAGCCCAATCACTCAAAATATTTTTTTTTGGAGAACACGCAGGAGAGCTGCGTATCTTTGTATTAAGAAGATAAAAATTGTTTTACATCGCGGGCCTCAGGGGCGCACGCACACGACACGGTTTACAATCTTAGAGGAGTATACAGAAACTAGGATAACCATAGTTTAGGGAGGCAAGGCTACTCCCACCAGCTCTGTCCCTACTACCTCCAACGATGGGCTGGCCTGCTAGCAACAACTAGCATTGCCCACAACTCTGCACACAGGCAAGGAAGCAGCCCGTCAAAATCTAGCATTGCCCACGATATTCTCTCACTGCTTCGATCTAGCATTACACGTGATTTTCCAAGAAAAGTGTAATATTATAACACCGACAATAACGATTATATGTTATGATTCCTTATGTTGAATTTTTTCTTTCTTGTATGAAGGTGTGTATCCTTCACAAATGTTTTTATTCCTCACATGTCCTCCTCCAAAAAATCTTCATATATCATTATTGTTTTGTAAAAAATCTATGTACACCCAATTTTTAAATCCAGCATCCGCCACTGCTCTTCCCCTGTCTAGCAACTGCCACCTTGTCTTTCCCCTATTATCACTACTAGAGAGACCTTAATTCTTATCTGTCCATATATATATGACCGCCCTAATTGAACTGGTGCATTAAGAAAATTTGCATCATATGCTAACTAAACATTAGTATAAGTAAATGTATCGGCTCTATTTTCAATCGACTAAAATAAACAAGTATTTAAGCCGGTGCATATTTGCACCGATAAGTTCCTTTGTTTTATTATGTCGGTTTAATTTTTTACCGACTAGATCATTGAACAGAGTCAACGCGCGTGAGATCGAAGTTGAAGCGCTGTCTGTTGATTTCTCTGATGCGAGGGTGTGAAATCAAGAGGACTGGAAGTTCAAGAACCCCGTCTAACCAAGGTCGCGTGTTGTATGCCAGCAGGTAGCCATTCCCCATCTGATCTTCTCACGCTTACTTTGCTATTGATCTTGACCAGTCTCTTTGTTCTACTACTTTTCACGCATGCTACTCCCTAGATCTATGTCACACCCATATAATAATTTTCTTAAATTTCTAAAATTTTTCATGCTTTATATAATTTACAGGGAATTTAATATAGGAAAAATTTTGTTTTCTAAATTAAATTAAAATAAATAGCTGCGGCCCTGTGTCCCTCTGCCCTAGCCGCCGCCTTCGCCCTGCCCCCTGCGCCAAGCAGCGCCGTCGCCGCCGCTAGCAGCTCGCCCGAGATCGGAGCACCGCCGCCGACGCCATTGCTCCCGATTCGCCGCGTTCGCTGCTCGTCGGGACAAACCAAGGCCACCATGAGCTTCTCCTCACCGAGCCGGAGCTTCGCCGTCAAGCCTCGTCATCGTTCCGCCGCTGGAGGAGCTTCCCCGTGCAAGGACCCGAGCCGCCGGCCGCCGTCTCCGATTGCGGCACCCGTCGCCCCCCCTGTGCCGCCCGGTGAGCACTCCCTCGAGTTCCCCTCGCTCACCCCTCCCTCTTGCACGCCTCGCCCCGGGTCCCCATCCACCGAATCGGCGGCGAGCCGAGCCGGCCAAGCGCCGGTGAGCTCCACGCCCAATTCCCCCCTGCATGTTTAAACGAGGAAGGAGAAGCACTTTTTCAGTTAGGTCCTTGGAGAATCCTATTATCTCGATTTCAATTCTTGTGTCTTGCGCTATTTACATAAAACTCCCTGAAATTAATAGATGCCTGCACATAAGCCCTACCCGAGCACTTTTATAAATCTAACCCTGAGCTTTACTTCTTTCGCAAGCCCTATTCACTGAGCCTTCGGAAGACTCTCTGCTAACCCTCGGAATCTATGGTTAATTATGTTTAGGTCCCTGGGAACTTGTTTTAACCATAGAATTCGCGTTTTAACTCCAATTTAACCCGTTTTCGTTCCGTTAGATTCATATCAACGTAAACTACATGTTAGTGTTGTTATTTACCATGCAACATGTTTCTGAATTTTATTTAATATTGAGTTGATTAAATATTATTCAATGTGTTTCCAATTAAAATCTAATTAAGGTTTACACATCTATTCTCCTTGTTAATGTCAAATTGATTAGTATTTATTTAATTGGTCTTCCAATTAAAATTTGACTAGGTTATGTGTCGAATTTTCATAAACAAATAAAACTTGATAATATTTTTGATAAATAGCTTTTCTAATTAAAATGTAATTAGAGTTGCACTTCGATATTTATAATTAATGTTAATATAGTTAATACCAAGCAAATGTGTTTTTAATTGATGACATAATTAGTGAAACTCGAATCATTAGTTTTATTCCACTAGATGCTCACCTACTTTATTTTAATTCAATGCTTTAACTGGAATAATATGTACTTGGATATTTGTAATTAAAATATGATTAAGTTTTATCTCGGTTTTTATAAAGTGATGTTAATTTGATTAATGTTTAATTAAAGCTAACTTTTCTAATTAAAAAACAACTTTTCTAATGTTAAAACTTCGAGCTTTCATAATAAATATTAATGTGATTAACACTAACATCAATGTGCTTTCTAAATTAATTTGACAGCTCAACTCGACATACTTATGATTCAATTAAATGCTCTCACATGTTTTATTTCAAATTAATGTTTAGTTTGATATAATTTATACATAAACAGTTATAAATAAAATATGATTAAGTTTTACTTTGGTGTTTTATAAATTCAAAACATAATTGAATTAATTCTAACATAGAGAATAACTCGTATCTATGATTTTATTTAATTAAAATAAATCAAGCATATAGTCTTTTGTGACTTTTATAATCTAAATCTTCCGATAGCAGTATCTTTTCAACCATAGCTTCATTTTTAACGTTTCTTGCGTTTGCGTGACCGTAGCCTCGAGCCATATCATTTAGGGCGATCTTTTAAAGCTTTTCTTTTGATTGGTATATTGTTCTTAGTTGTTCTTGTTTGTTTGTTTGTATAGTTGCGTGTTTGTATGGTTGTGCTCGATGATTGCTATGAGAAGAAGAAGCGCAGTTCGAGTGATTTGAAGATTAAAAGAGCAATAGCAAAAGTTGAAGACTTTGAGCAGTGGTATTTATGTTGCATAAAGGCAAGTGTCCCTAACCATCTTTCTGCCTATGCTTTAATTACACTATCATGTTGATTTAATTGGAACATGGAGTGACCACCCAGGAAAACAGTACAACCATGAGTGCCAATGGGCTCTGGCCTTGGCTGAATAATTAGAGACTCTAGTTTGTGCATGTCTTACCCAAAGGGCAAGTGGGGAGACTTCGATGAGGTATAACCCGGTCCTCTTGAGCTGTAGGCTTAGCTAAGAGACAGACCTAATTAGGGAGGGTTATGCTTTGCTTGGATTTTGAAACCTTAGCGGACTGCACTTATTAGGGAATCTTTGTAAAGGCCTCGTAGCGTCCCTATGCAGCCACACCTTGGTAGTGTGATGCATGCCTGATCCGCACAGCATGGTTGGGTTTAAAGTTCTTTTGAACTTTTACGCGGCTTATGGTGAAAGTGTACAACCTCTGCAGAGTGTAAAACTGATATATCAGCCGTACTTACGGTTAAGAGTGGCCTGGATCCTTGCATGATTAATTTACTTAAAGTTGATAATTAATTTGTATTCTGGTTATTTCTTGTGGCCTTGCTGAGTATCAACCATAAGTGTACTCAACCTTGCTAATTGCTGCTCAGAAGAAGAACTTGTGTTAAGCTGATGAAGATGGTGATGAGTTCTAGGCGTACGCAACCCCCAGTCGATTGCCTGTGAAGTTTGCAACATTCGTTTTCAGGATTTGCTGTATAACTCTGATAGACTCGTAAGTCATTTATATTTATTTTACGTGATACTGTATCTTTTATTCACTTTTTTGTTTACTGTATGTGTGAAACTTGATCCTGGCACACATACGGTGTACACTTGGTTTGTTTTCTAAAACCGGGTGTGACAATCTCCTTGCTCCTAGATTGAAATGGCAAGCGTTGGTGATTTTGCTCAACATCATCATCGCCTCCGACCGTGGGCTGATGTTCCAGGAAAACAACTTCGCCGTCGTCCATGATATCGCCTTGGCAAGGTTGGCAGCCAATAAGTAGAGAGTGGTCATCCCCTTGCAGTGGCTGCAACACAGGTGAACAGCCGCCGCTTCAGGCCGCCCTCATCTCATTAAGCAGGGTAGGTCCAATGCTCTTCTTAGCCTGGTTCACTGAATGCTAAAAGTTCTACAAAAATATTATTAGGAAACCATTTCTAGCAATAGTCGATCACCAAAGGTAGCAATAGTTCGAGAAATATAGATTACAAGCTGATCCTGAGCCTTTTACTCCACTAGCCTCCATCGGAGCATTCAGTTCATCGTTATGGCCTCCGGCGAAAGGCCGATCACCATGCGCGCCGTCCAGTACAGCGGTTACGGTGGCGTTAAAGTGCTGCCCTCAAGGTCCCGTTCGTTATCTATTTGCTCTTCAGATTCGTCTATTTGGATTGCATAATCTGATTTGATTTTATTTGGCCTGCATAATTTTTTATGTTCGAATAATTGACTCCATGATTTTCTTGTGGTTTGATTTGGAGCCATAGCTGTTAGTATTGCAAACCTATGATGGAGTATCCTTGCTAAGATAAAAATGGAGTATGCGCGTCAGCCAGGGTTGCATTAGATGACTGCTTCGGAGAAATGAATAACTTTATATATATGAACGAGGTATTGGGGTTAGGCAGCTTGTGAAGGCAAAGGAGTTGACCTCACAAGATTAGGTGCAATGTGGGGCCTATTGTTCTTTTACAAAAAGCGGCAAAGCTAAGATTAGGACGTTCTCTCTTTTCTTTTCTTTTGTGTTTGCAAAGCTCAGTTAGGTGCCTTTTGCGGCTCTGCGCCGTTAGATTTTGACCTATTACTTTTGCTACCACAAAGATAGCCAGAAGTAATTGTGTTGAAGTTCATCTACTTTTACTTCAGTTTGTACAAGTTCCTATTCCTTCACTAAAGAAAGATGAAGTCCTTATCAAAGTTAAAGCACCAAGCCTCAACCAAGGTGATTGCTGTGTTCAAAAACGGTGTTTTCGTCCTTTTCTCCACAAATTTCCGTTTATTCGAGGTACTCATTCCGGGATATCTGAACACTGCAATTTATCTTTTGCGACGCATATGTTATTCATGTATTAGTAGTGTATGTCAAAGGAATAATGAACTTTCACCGATGCATAATTTGCTACAACTTTTGCATATGAAACTTTTGCACACATCAAATCACTGGTTATCTTCAAGTGCTACTAAAGTCCGAAACCAATATGGAATAAGTCTACATGAGCCCCAAACCTATTGCAAGTTAGATACTTAACCCCTTCAATTATACATAAAACCTGGTTTTGTTTTCCTCCCCAGGTGGTTACTTTAATGGTTTTGGAAAGCGAGGTGCTAAAATATTTGTTTTTATATTTGAGGGGGTAGTAGCCCATTTATAATACACTCGGGGATTTATGTACACCTCATGGAAACACCATATTAAGCTGTCTTCTGCACTTGTAAATGTAACACCCCAGAACGAGTAGCAACATTCTGGAGGGTTGCCACACTACACAAACAACAAGAAAGGAAACACAAACACGGCACGCGGAAGCAAATATAAACCATCAAGATTAAACCATTTAACACGTCTTCAATAAGGTATAAAATAGATAAGCAAAGATTTCGTAACAAGCATTTTTTATTACAATACATGCGCCCAAAGATAATGTGTGTGCACACGTGATGTGTTGGGGGCGATCATTAGGGGTACCCAAACTTATGGGATAATCACCCTTGTCAAAACGCAAACTATTGCCAAACTCATACACATATTAGGAAAGAAGAAAGCAAATAAGGCCCACGGCCCAACAAGAGTCAATGGCCTAGTCGAGGCGCCTTGGTGGGGGTCTCGACGCGCGCCTCATTCTCCACCTCGCTCGAGGGAAGCGATCCCCCCAGCAAATCATAAAACTCCGTCTCGGTCGAGGCTTGAGGGTCGAGCCTCGAGCAACCCACGAAATGGGAAAAGTTCCGCCTCGGTCGTGACCTCCCCCGACAAACAATTAGTGTCAATTAACACCGTTGTGCATCCAAAGTCAAAAGGCAAATCTCTCGCCACGCCGCTCTGACAGGAATGATCCCCATCGCATCTGCCAACTCCTGTCACTATGCTGCCAACCGAGGCGTTGTGCGTACATGTTAGCACTGTGCGAACAGGTCGCATCACTCCAATCTCGTGTGCCACCAACTCCTGTGTCCCGAGGCCCTCGATCGGGCAGGAGAGACCATCGAGCGGGTAACAGGATGAGGATGAAGGACGGCGGAGGCATGGCGGGCCATCCCGAATACTATACAACCATCGCCAGCGTTGTGCGGACACGCTGCAACTGTGCGAACAGGGCCGCGTCATTCCTACTCCCTGTGCTGCCAACTCCCACAGTAACTTTCCACGGAAAGGGCTGTGCACATGCATGGGGAACCCACGAATTAGCATACAGACAAGTCACAGGATACGCTGGTCAGCTCCAACCCTCGAAACCACTCTGTGCCGTCACCGCCAGCACAGGAACCCTCCACAAGGGCGGCAACGCCGCACAACAGTGATCAAGGACACAAGGACAAGGAACCACGCCCGACGCCACGCCTGCAACTATGTTGTAACTGTGTCTGTACATTTACACACGCCTGTAATCCCTCCCCCTTGAACTATAAAAGGAGAGGCGGACGCTCATGCGCGAGAGAGCAAGCGAGCAATCGAACAAGAGACGACCAATACACCGAGACACACACTCCACACTCCACCGATATTGGTACTCTGCCTCAATCATCATCATCATATGGGACTTGGAGGCTTTGCCTCTTCTTCCAACCTGCTTGTATCCCCTACTATTCGCATTCAGGTGCAGGATAATACATTGCACACACTTTCCTTACTGGACGTACGGTCTTGTGGCTGGAACCAGGATAATCTTGTGTCTTTGCATTACCTTCTGCATCAACCATCAGGGGTGGGAACACAGCGCATTTTTGGTTAGTGTCGGGGTCACGATTTCCAAACACCGACAGTGGTGCGCCAGGTAGGGGGAGCGCTGTGATCGACCACATCATCCACTATCTCCTATATGGTAATCCATGTCGTACGCGACAATCCCTTTCCGATGGGGATTTCGGATCCATTTCCCCCCAGATACGAAATCCGATTCGGGAGCCTTGAGTTCAGGGCGACTGGCAATGGTTACCACATGTGGCTCCTTACGAGGAACGCTAGCACGGGCACACTAGCGCCACTCCCACTGCCACCACCGCCACACAGGAAGCATTCGGGCCAGCGCGTGAAACGACATAGAGCGGCGCGCGCCGGCTCCCCCAAGCGGGTTGAGACCGACGCACCGAACCCTGCAGCAGCGGCAAGGAATGCCCAGCCATCGACATCAGGCACGACAACGCACTTTGCCGGGGAGAGCACGGCCGAGCCGTCGCAGGTCCCTGGCGAGATGCACACCGCAACCCCGACCAACTCCTCGTCAGTTGGCACGGACATGGCAGCGTATGAGGATTTGCTAGGGCATTATCTGCTCTCAATCTGCAACCTCATCGCAACTTCACCAGACGATGACTACCCCGCCTCCGATAGCGAGGCACATGAGAGTGGCCAGAGGGTCCCCGAATGGGACTACTCAGGTCTTCGCGTTCGTGAGGCCTTTATGACGTTCCAAGCTATAGCGAACTACTGTCTCACCTGCTCCGATGACTCTGGCGAGGGGGGTTACAATCCCTCTAGGGAGTGCTTCGTCGTCCTCCCGGGAAGGGGTGATGAAGATGACGGGGCAGGTGAATCGGTGGGAGGCAGGAATAACGAGCAGCCACATGACAACGCTGCACTCGCACAAGCGCAGCTAGCCCAAGTCTGCGAACTTGAGGCCAAGCTCGAGGAAGAGCGCCAACAAGTCCAGAAGCTCCGGGCAACGCTCGAGGATAACCACCCTGTGCGCGGCACGCGTGCCAGGGAGGCCAGGCATATCGCTCGAACCCGCATCGAGGCTAAAGACGATGTGGATGACCCACTCGCGTTGGCCAGGGCCAGCCAAAAGCTCATCGCTGTGGTGACCTTGATCCGGGCCATGCCGGAACCCTCGACTCCTGAAGGCCGAAACCTGTGCCGCGAGGCGCAGCTCCTCATCGAGCAAGCAGCTGTGTAGCAAGCCGAAAGCTCAGCGTCCCGCATACGCTACTCGACCGGCCCAAAGGTCGTTGGAGGTATGCGGGACCATGAGGGATCGGTACGAACCCCGCGAAGGGACGATGTGGTGCCATCCTCATCATCAAATAAGGGGAAGGCACCCTCGGTGCACGAACGCATTAGGAAGAAGTCTCTCATGGAGCGAATCCTTGATACGCGCGGAGACACCAGCGACGACGATGCCCGCAACTTCCTCAACAGAAAGAAACGGGATGGCGCATCTCGCGGCTTCCACCCTCGACGTGGAGGCCGCTACGATAGTGACGAAGACAAGACCCCAACACCGGAACCCCAGGGAACCCGGGTGTTTGGCCGGGAAATTCACGCGGCTCCGATTCCCGCGTGATTCCGGCAACCAACGACCATCACCAAGTACTCGGGGGAAACAGATCCCAAGGTGTGGCTCAACGACTACCGCCTTGCCTGTCTGCTGGGTGACGCGACTAACGACGCCATGATAATCCGCAACCTGCTGCTCCATCTAGCGGATTCTTGTGGACATGGCTCAAGCACCTACCCGCAGACCAAATTCATGTTTGGAACGACCTCGCAAAGACGTTCGTGGGTACTTACGTGTGCCCTGGAAATTCGTGGGACCTTCGAGGGTGTTGCCAAACATCTGATGAGTCCCTTCGTGATTTTATCCTCCGCTTCTCCAAGCGCTGCATCGAGCTCCTGAGCGTGGGTGACTCTGAGGTCATCCATGCCTTCCTCAAGGGCACAACCTGCCGTGACTTAGTGTGTGAGTTGGGATGAAGCCCTCCTGCCAGCGTCAATGAGTTGTTCGATGTCGCCACCAACTTTGCCTCTTGCGAGGAGGCGGCTGGAGCCATCTTCGACGACAGAAGGGGGAAACAGACGGAAGAAACTACCGCGGAGGGCAGCAAGTCCAAGGGCTCTGCAAAGAAACGGAAGCAAGGCGAGAAAGGCAAGAAGGGCAAGAAAGCCTCGCGCCAACAAGAGCGGATCGAGGACCCTGATGAAATCCTCACAATTGACCTTGCGCGCAAAGCTCCTCGAGGACCCCATCGAGGAGGCGGCATCTTCGACGACATGCTCAAGAAACCTTGCCCTTATCACAAGGGCATCGTCACCCACACCCTCGAGGAATGCGGAATGCTAAAGAAGTACTTCAATCGCGTACTTCGAAGGAAGATGGGGCGAAAAAGGACACGGGCGACGGGAGTGGCCAAGGCTTCCCGGAAGTGGAGAACGTCTTCTTCATTTTCGGGAGGCCGACGGCGAACATGATGTCTCGACAGCGCAAGCGCGAGCACTGAGAGGTCTTCTCCGTACACAAGGTCGGGCCGTCCTACCTCGACTAGTTAGAAGAGACCATCTCCTTCAGTCGAGAGCATCACCCTAACTACATCCCGAACCCGGGGCAGTACCCGCTCATCGTTGACCCCGTCATTGGCAACACCCGGTTCTCCAAGGTACTCATGGATGGTGGCAGCAGCCTCAACATCATGTAGGTCTCAACTTCAGAGCTCATGGGCATCGGGAGGGACAAGCTACGCCCCAGCAAAGCGCCATTCCATGGCGTTGCGCCAGGAACTGAGTTCAACCCCTTGGGCAGATCGATCTGTCTGTTTGCTTTGGCATGCTTGACAACTTTCGCAAGGAGACCCTAACCTTCGAGGTGGTGGGATTTTGAGGTTCCTACCACGCCATCCTTGGCCATCCATGCTACGCCAAGTTCATGGCCATCCCGAACTACACGCACCCCAAGCTAAAGATGCCAGGGCCAAAGGGCGTCATCACTGTGGCGCCATCATTCGAGCACGCCTACATATGTGGCGTGGAATGCGTCGAGAGCGCCAAGGCACTCGCCGAGGATGAGGCTCTCATCCAGCTCGAAGCATGTGGGCAGTTTCGAGCCCGCGGAGCACACCAAGGTTGTGCCCCTCGACCCCAGTGTCCCCAATGACAAGACAGTAAGGGTCAGTTCGACCCTTGACAGCGAATAGGAAGTGGTGCTCGTCGACTTTCTCCGCGCCAACGCCGACATGTTCACGTGGAGTCCCTCGTATATGCCTGGCATACCGAGGGAGGTCGCTGAGCAATCCCTTGACATCCTACCCCACTCCAAGCCGGTGGTTCAACGCCTGCGACGCTTCGACGAACAAAAGCACCGGGCCATTGGTGAAGAGCTGCGCAAGGTCCTCAAGGCTGGATTCATCAAGGAGGTATTTCACCCTGACTGGCTAGCTAATCCTGTACTAGTTAAGAAAAAGAATGGGAAGTGGAGGATGTGTATACATTATACTGGTTTAAATAAAGCATGTCCAAAAGCTCCTTTTCCTTTACCACGTATCGATCAAATTGTGGATTCAACTGCGGGATGTGAGCTATTATGTTTCCTTGATGCTTATTCTGGTTTCCACCAAATCAAGATGAAAGTGTCCGACCAGCTCGCGACTTCTTTTATCATGCCTTTTGGCATTTTTTGCTATGTCACGATGCCATTTGGTCTTCGAAACACCGGATCCACATACCAACAATGTATGCTTCGTGTTTTTGGGGATCATATCGGGTGGACCGTAGAGGAATACGTTGACGATATCGTTGTAAAATCCAAGAAGGCGTACAACATGGTAAACGATTTGCGCATTGCGTTTGACTGTCTCTGGGCTAACGAGGTAAAACTAAATCCGGATAAATGCGTCTATGGGGTGCCTCGAGGCATGCTCTTGGGTTTCATTGTCTCTCAGCGAGGCATCAAGCCCAACCCTGAAAAAGTCTCGGCCCTCGAGCAGATGGGACCGATCCGAGACCTAAAGGGGGTATAAAGGGTATTGGGTTGCCTTGCAGCCCTGAGCCGGTTCATCTCGCGTCTCGGCGAAAGGCTTGCCCCTGTACCGACTCCTAAAAAAGAACGAGCATTTCTCTTGGACCCCCGAGGCCCAAGAAGCCCTCGACGGGCTAAAAACATCTCTCGCACGAGCTCCTATTTAACACCACCTAAGGATGGCGAGCCCCTCTACCTCTACGTAGCCGCAACAACTCAAGTAGTCAGCGAAGTCATTGTCGTAGAGAGAACCGAGGAGGGACACGCTCTGCCTGTCCAAAGGCCGGTGTACTACATCAGCAAGGTGTTGACTGAAACCAAGACGCGATATCCACAAATGTAGAAGCTACTCTATGCAGTATTGCTAGCAATGGCGCAAGCTGCGCCACTGCTTCGAGGCTCATCCTGTCACTGTGGTCTCATCTTTCCCCTTGGGGGAGATACTCTGCAACCAGGATGTCTCGGGTAGAATAACCAAATGGTCCGTGGAGTTGATGGGCGAAACACTCACTTATGCCCCTCGAAAGGCAGTAAAATCACAGATCTTGGCAGATTTCGTGGTAGAGTGGACCGACACATAGCTTCCCCCATCTCAGATCCAAGCAGAATGTTAGATCATGTACTTCGATGGGTCGGTGATGAAAACCAATGCAGTCGCGGGCATGCTCTTCGTCTCACCCCTCGGAGAGCACATAAGACACGTGGTGCGCTTGCACTTTCCGGCGTCCAACAATATGGCAGAATATGAGGCTCTACTCATCGGGCTTCATATAGCCATTGAGTTGGGTGTCAAGCGCCATGACATCCGGGGAGATTCACAACTAGTCATCGACCAGGTTATGAAGGAGGCAAGCTGCCACGATGAGAAAATGCAAGCGTATTGTAATGCGGTGCGCCGGCTTGAGGACAAGTTCCATGGCCTCGAGCTCAATCACATTACGCAAAAATACACCGAGGAAGCTGATGAATTGGTCAAGATCGCGTCAGGTCGGATCACTGTTCCACCGAACGTGTTCGCCCATGACTCAGCAGAGATGAGCATCAACCTCAAGCCAACTCCCAAAGCTCCTGACGCTCCCTCGAAGGCGAAACCCTCAGGGGCTATGAGCATCGAACCCATGGACAAGGATCCCTCGAAAGAGGAACTCAAAGCCTCGAATCAGGAGATATCCTCGGTGGACGAGGGTGAAATTATGGAGATCGATGAGGCCCCATCATCTCGGGATTGACGCGATCAGTATATCGCTTGGATTGACCGATGGGAGCTACCCTCGGATCGAACCGAGGCTCGGCGCATCGCGAGAAGGGCCAAGTCATTCGTCATCATCGACAGGGAATTGTATAAGCACAGCGCCTCGGGAATCTTGCAGCAATGCATTCCCATTCCTGAGGGAAGGGAGCTCATTCGAGACATCCACGTCGGCATATGCGGCCACCACGCGGCGCCCCGTACCCTCGTGGGCAATGTGTTTCGCCAGGGCTTCTATTGGCCCACGGCGGTCGCTGATGCCAATGAAATTGTGCGCACCTACGAAGGGTGTCAATTCTACGCACGCAAATCCCACCTCCCAGCTCATGTCTTGCAAACCGTCCCTATCACATGGTCATTTGCTGTGTGAGGGCTCGACCACGTCGGGCCAATGCGAGCAGCGCCTGGAGGCTTCACACATCTGCTGGTGGCCATCGACAAGTTCTCGAAAGGGATCGATGCTCGACCCATCAGCAGCATCAGATCTGAACAGGCCGTGCAGTTCTTCAGGATATAATTCACAGGTTTAGTGTCCCCAATTTGATAATTACTGATAATGGCACCCTGTTTACAGGCAAGAAGTTCTTGGAATTCTGTGACGACCACCATACCCGCGTGGATCGGTCGGCCGTGGCACATCCACAGACGAATGGCCAAGGAGAACGTGCCAACGACATGATTTTACAAGGCCTCAAGCCAAGAATATTCAACAAATTGAACAGATTTGGCGGAAAATGGGTATCGAAATTACCCTCGGTAACCTGGAGCCTCAGAACGACCCCGAGCAGAGCCACAGGCTTCGCCCATTTTTCCTAGTCTATGGTGCTGAGGCTATCCTCCCCACAGACTTGGAATATGGATCCCCGAGGCTTAGAACCTACCAAGAAGAGCAGAACAAGCAAGCTCGTGAATACTCACTAGATCGAGTGGACGAGGCTCGAGATGTGGCGCTCCTGCATTCAACATGGTACCAACAATCCCTCCGAAGATATCAAGCACAGAAGGTTCGACGTCGAGACCTCGACAAGGGGGACCTGGTGCGAAGACTTCGACAAGATAATTGAGGATGCCACAAGCTTACGCCGCCGTGGGAAGGGCCCTACATCGTCGCCGAGGTCCTCAAGCCAGGCACATACAAGCTCGCGAATGAGAAGGGCGAAGTTTTCGCCAACGCTTGGAACATTCAATAGCTACGTCGCTTCTATCATTAAGTTTTCAAGCATTCGTGTACATTTGTACTTATAACAATCGATGAATAAAGAAAGATCTTGAACGAGTGAGACTCGGCTTACCCTCGAAAAAGCCAAGTCACACTCGGGGGCTACTTTGGGGGCACCCCCTCCTAAAATTGTCCCAATTTTAAGGTTTTTTCTTTCAAAATTCTTTTATCACATTCGTCTCCAGTAAATGTCAAAAGGCAATTTGAGGCATAGAACTACTGAGGCCAAGGGCCGGCCGAGTCGAGGGACCGCCTACGCCTCCAAGAGGATACGACATCCCCCTCGCCACCCTACGCTAAAGTTAATCTATGAACGAAATCTTCCTCGTCGAGCCCTTTGCAATTCAGTGAGAAAATGCGATAAAGAAAACGACATTCGATAAAGCACACATGCATACTTAAAACATTAAATTGTTTAGTAGCAAAACACTCCAAAACAAAAATCTAATTATTACAAAAATTCCCTGGCTACTCAGGGAGCGGGGTCTTCGGGGCCTTCGGGGGCAGTGGCCCCTTCGTCCTCGGCGTCGGGAAGGAGGTCGCCCTCAAAGATCTGTGACAAGGCGGCGGCAGGACCCTCGGCGACGGCGTCGGTGCTCTCCAAGACGGCTAGCGTAGCCTCATCGTCGAGGTCATCCGCCACCACGTACTTGACGCTCACTGCCTCGAGGTCCACGACAAAGTGTGTCGAGATTACCCCGAGGGTCTTCTGCACGCCGAGCCGGAGAGCCCCCTTTAGGCGCTCGGTGACGCATCCGCCGAAGGACCTTAGGCGGCTGGCCACTGAGCTGCCCAACTGGGACTCGAGGGCTTCCTGCCCCTCGACTTCCTTGCAGACGGCGAGAGCTATGTCCCGTAGCACCTCGACGTCCTCTTGGGCCTTCGAATAGGCCACTTGGATGGACTCCGCTTGCGAAGAAGTCTCCTCCGCCACCTTCCGCAGCTCTGAAAACCCAAGAGCAAAATCAGATAAGTCTCGAAACTAATTTTCAAATAAAGGTTAAGTAGATAGTAAACTTACCCTCGGTTAGATTTTCTCCCGCGCCAGCTCTTCCCGCGCGGCATTAGCCTCCTACTGGAGCGTGGCCATCGAGCATTGCTGGGCCTCGACAGAGGCTCGCAACTCCATGATGACGACGTCTGCCTCCGCCACCGTCATGGTGAGCAGGTCAACTGCCTCGCCCTGGGTCTTGAGCTGGGCTTCGGCCGCTGTGAGGGCCGTGTCCTGCTGCTGTTGAAGCTCACCCTCCTGTTGAAGCTCCGGCAAGGGCGGCACGCTCCTGTTGAAGCTCACCCTCGAGCGCCGCCAGCGCCTCGGTCCGCCGGCGGAGGTCATCCCTTGCCGAAGGGCCTCATCAGCCGTCTCTATAGCCAGGGCCCTCTCGCTGTCGCTGTCCCGCACGGTGCGGTCCAGGGCCTCCCTCTGCTGCTGCTGCTCGGTGTGCACATCGGTGAGCTCGGTGACCTTCCGGCCGGCCATCTCCTTCAAGCGCTGCCATTTGCGCACCAATGAATTAGAGTAAGAGAAAAGGGGATAGAAAAAACACAATGATGTACATGATCAGTATACATACCAGGTGAACATCGAGGCCTCTGCCTATGTGGAGGTCGAGGACCTTGTTGAGGGCGTGCTGGACGGCGGTTCCTAGACCCTGCTGCTCCTCCCACAGGAGCCGCTCTGCCTTGGCGCCCTCCGCCAGGCCGGGCGGGACGCCGCACCGGCCGAGCCCTTGGTTGCGCTAGGCCTCGAAGGCCACGGTACGGGGCATGGGCTCCACCATCCTCTCATCCCAGGGGATCCATGACCCCTCCTGGAAACCCGGCGTCGGGACCTCCTCCTCCTCGAGGCCGGCCTCTAGGGTGGTCGGGAGGACCACCATCATGGCCTCTGTTCCTGGCACTTCTTCCTCCTCCGTGCGGCCACCCGCGGCCGCAGCCTGAGCCGCATCCCCAGTGCGGCCCGGACACTCTGTTCCCGTCGCGCCATCGGTCGGCGCGGGGGTCGAGGGGGTGAGCGAGACCCCGGGGACCGCTTCCTCCATGCGGGGGGTTGGGGTCACCTCCCCGGTGCGGCCCTCACCTGCTGTGGCCGGGGCTCCTCCACCCACTGCCTGCTCCTTCACCCGGGCGACCCCTTGCGCCAGGGCCGCTTCGTACCTGGCGACGATGTCCTCCGTCGGCCGGGGCACTCCCGACGGGGGCGGCACCACCAAATGCAGTGAGGAGCACGCCGACGCCTTCTGCGCCTTGGTGGGCGCTAGCGGGGGCGATGTCGGCAACCCGGGGCGGCTGGCAGAAAATCGAATCAACCACTCAGTAAATCTGAGCCTACAGAATTCACAACCAGAGAAAAAAGACAAGGCTTACCGAACCCGAACGACGCCTCTTATCTTGCGCTTCTTGTCACTCGGGGGCTGCGCAGCCCCCGAACATCCTCGGCCCCTCGGCGGTGGGGCCCCTCCCGCGGGCCTCGTGGCCGTTGTGGAGGCAGCCATGGCAGGGCTTCGCACCCTCATAGACACCGGGGCGGCGGCCCCCTTGGCGGGCGTGTCTCGAACCTGAACCACCCCCGAATGCCCCGAACGACGGGTGGGGGTAGCCGCCGCGACACTTGGGGGAGTGGCTCGCGCCGTCGAAGGCGCCGAGCTGTCCGGGGCCCCCCTACCCCGCGATGACGACGGGGTCTCCTAGCTCTGCCCCCTCGGGGGCGCGGCCACTTGCACCGGTGCAGGTGGCGGGACCTCCTCGAGGCCGACAGAGGAGGACCCCTCTGGGCTCTTCTCCGGAGTCATGAGGGGGGAGAGGCCCTCCTTCTCTCCGCCGGCGGTTCTCTTTCTCATGCGCCACTTTGCGCTAGCGCTCTTGCTCCTTCCTCTTCGCCGCGTCCTTCCGCGCCTTCTACCTCTCGGTAGAGAGGCGATTTGCCTCGCGGACTTCGGGGAGAGGAGGGGCGGAGCGGTACCCCTTTTGGGATAACCCCTGAGAAAGAATTGCGAATTAGCAATAGGAAACCCTCGATGTTAAAAAAGAATCGAATCTAAGTTATGGCAAAAGTTACAAATCTTAAGTGCCCCGCGTCGGGGCGCATCTTGACGGCCCACAGGGCGCCTCCTTGCAGTCGAGCTTCGACAAATCCACTGCTCACCGCGCCCGGTGGATATAGTGCTCGACGAGGAGGCTCCCCTCCTTCATCTTCAAGCCCTCCCAGGGCTCTCCCGCCTTCAGCTGGTTGAGGCGAAGGGGCCTCTCCATCAGCGGCAGGACATACCGCTGATTGAAGTTGGAGATTACGCCCGCCGCGGTTAGCGCCACCCGAGACAGCACGGTGAAGGCTTCGGTGAAGACCTTCAAACGCTCCTTGCGGTCGGCTGGGGAAACCCCGTAGCTCTAGGTCTCCGGCCGCTCTCGCAGCACCTTCGCGGTGTACACCGAGAGCTTGTTGTCGACGTTGTGCAAATAGAACCACCCCTTGTCCCAATCAGCGTTGTTGGACGTCATGGTGGCCGTGATGTACAACCCGCTGCGTTGCCCCCGGACCTGGAGAGTGAGGCCCTGTCACACCCGGATTTTCTCAAAAACCCGAATGCGGCCATATGTGTGCCCAGGAAGTCATAGTACACATATAGCGAACAAATATGATAAACAGAGAACATATGCTTGAATAAATTCTTCATTAAATAAAGTTTTACATCAGAGTGCTTCATAAATGAACTAAGAAATAACAGCGGAAGACTAATAAACTCTCACTAATGGAGCCGCAAATCCACAGGGACTCTGATTGGGAGACCACAGCTCAGTAGTACGGTAAATCCTTGGGAAACTCAGCAGGAGACTCATGCGCAGCCTAATCTGTTTATCCATCCGGAATTTTATTGAATAAATGACAAGTGTAAGTAAACAATTACTTAGCAAGTATAGCACGGGTATATGAAGGCTCAAAATAAGGCTAGACATGGCTTAACTGCATTAGCATTTTTAGTTGGTTCATTTTAACATTATCCAAGTTACTACAGTGAATGAAACCCAGTTGCAACCCAATTAATAAAGTATAAGTGGTATAAAACATAGAGTGAATTTCACTGCAGGTCCATGACCTTTTCCTAAGATCTCACCTAGGTCCACAAACTAAAAAAAGGCCATCTAGGTCCATCAACTTTTCTGAGGTCTCATCTAGGTCCGCAAACTAAATAAGTGGTAATCTAGGTCCATGAACTTTTAAAAAGCTGTCGTCTAGGTCCATGAACTTTTAAAGAACTGACATCTAGGTCCAAGGCTGTGGCGATGAGCCTGACCTTGATGACAGCTCTTTAAAAGTTCATGGACCTAGATGACCACTTTTAAAAGTTTATGGACCTATATGACCGCTTATTTAGTTCGCGGACCTAGAAAAGATCTCAGAAAAAGTTTATGTACCTAGATGACCGTTTTTTTAGTTTACGGACCTAGATGAGATCTCGAGAAAAGTTTATGGACCTACAGTGAAATTTACTCTTAAACATAAATAAACATCATCTTCTAATAAAAAATGATTCAGGCCGCTCGTGACCCTGAGCAAGGCTATCATGATAGATTTTACACTCTGTAGAGGTTTCGCCCTTTACCCACCAGTCGTGTAAAACTTCAAAAGAACTTTGCACCCAACCACGCACATCAACACTTCGGAGGTGTGATTGCATAGGGACGCTACGAGGTTTTTCACAAGACACCCTAACAAGACAGTAGTCGCTAAGGTACAACAAGGTGGTGAGACTCTAGGCACCGAGATTGACTGACCCTTAGAGCGCAACGTGAGGGGGTCAATGGCGTCCGAAGCCCGGGCAACTCATGCCAACAACAAAAATAAAGAGTGCAACGTGCGGAGTTCCCGTACCTCAATGACTCCTAACACGGGACTGTGCCTAACGAGACATAGCCGACGGGGCTACCGTCCTCGGTGCAATCAAGTAACACCCCGCGCCTTGCTTCCCATAACGTCGTCGGCCACTCCGGTAACCACTAGAAAGCTAGAGACGCACAAGCTACTTAACCAAGACCAGAGCCATAATAGTTTTAGCGGTGGCGACAGGCTCCTGGGTTGCCGCTTTAAGAACAGGACCTTATGGAGAGACACTAGAGCAAAGCACGAAGCACATGCTCTAGTTCCCTAAACCAAGTTGCTAAAAGGCAAGTTTTATCATTAATGTTGAAGTGAACCATTAAGTCAAAATTAATAGTTAAATAATGGTGATAGTAGCTGCGCATAGCAAAGGTCTACCCATATGCATAAACCCAAGGTAATCAAAAGACAAGATAATCAAACTAGGTACAACCTTAATGGTACATCAAATTAGACACATGCATTTATGAAATAATTTAATACAAGGTGAGTAGGTAGCAAGGATTGTCCGTGCTATAACTTGCCTTAAATCCAGTATAATCACTCATAGCCTTCAGCTCTTGATCTTCAAGCTCTTCTCCTTGATAGCACCTGAAACGTGTTCCTTCTAGTCGAGCACACAAGTAGCTAAACAAGCAAACAAACAATAATAACTAAGAACAATATACCAATCAAAAGAAAAGCTTAAAAAAGAGCGCACTAAAGGATAGGGCTTGGTCAATTCTCGTCACCATCTGACATGGTCTGCTTGTTTCTAGACATCCATTAACGTGATTCCAATTGGGTTAGCTTCATAATTTGATAATCTATCTTCTGTAAAAAGATCACAATTTAGGAGCTACTGTCTAGAAATGACACAAGATTTAGTGCACCTTTCAGAATCTGTTTTTGAGGGTGAAAATCTCCGCTGTGACTTATTGCTATCATTCACCTCCCTCTAATAGCTTATATTAGAGTGTTTCGATCCTACAACAAGTTAAATAATACTTCTAATCGTAATTCATGTCGATATGAGTCTATCACAACGAAAACGGATTAAAACGAATTTAAAACGTGGAAACTATGGACTAAACAAGATTTCTGACGCTTAAAACTAGCAGGGGCTTTTCTACGAAAGAGTATAGACTAAACGAATATGATAGAACATTACAAGATTTGCTGAGGGTCTTATTGAAAATCTTGAGGCCAAAAACGACGGAAGGCTCGGCGAAACGACGAGACAAAGAATGGGCAGTAGTGGAAGATATGGTGGAAGAAGACTACCTTAGGGAATCCCAAACAAAGGGGCCTCCCTGTAAAGGAGTCGATGGTGTGCCTTTTCCAGAGGAGAGGTGGTTCGTATATATAGGGAGAAAACCTCTCACTTCCAGGTTCATTAGCAATATGGGACTAAAGGTGGGTTGCCCCATTCCAATGCGAATGAGCTTTGAAATTTGGCCCAATAAAGTGATGGGATGGATTTGGCCGAAAATTGGGTCAACTTTGGGCCAAGGCTGGTCTACTAAGATTTAGGGTGATTTTATTTTTCGGAATAATTATTTTCCCGGTTATAAAATAATTCGAGATAAGTCCAGAATTGATATTAAAACCATGAAAAATATTCTGAACATTCTAAAACTCCTATGAAAAATTTCAGAGATAGAGTTGGACATGAGGAACCCAAATAAAATATTTGGAGCTCATGAAAAGATTTTAGCACCTTCCATAAATTGGAATTAGCTATAGAAAAATATGAATAAATCCCAGAAACTTCTGGAAAATTCCCATTGTCCTTCTAACCGCATTTTAGAAAACTTTACACACATAAATCCACTAAATGCGATCGGCATGAATGCAAAGCACTCAATATTATAACCTATGTTATTTTATTTTGAATTATTTTTCTGTACTAAATTCACCGTTAGTTATATAAAGCTTGGAAAAATTTTAGAAAATTGAGAAAATCATTGTATTAATTATGCTGACAAATCACATCCCAAAATCCAAAAATTTTGGGGTGTGACAGGCCCCCGGCGCGCACTGCTCGGTGGACCCCTCGAGACTCACCGGCGCCCGTGTGGAACTGACCCCGAAAGAGGTGGATCCGCAGGTCCCAGTGGGCCTCGATCCCTAGGAACCTCTCGCAGACGGCGACAAAGACCGCCGCTTTGCGAGATGGCGTTGGGGGCGAAGTTGTGGAGCTCCACACCGTAGTGGAGGCTCAACCCTCGGAAGAACGGCGATGGGGGGATCCCGAACCCCCAATCGTGCAGCCTCACTAGGCTAACAACGTAGCCCGCCGGGTCGTTGTTCGCCGGCAAAACCCCCACCTCCACCAGTCCGGCGAGGTAATCCTCAATGGTGATGGATGGTCTCCAGGGTGCGGGGTCCGTGACGGTCACCATGGCGGAAGCTGGCGGCGGACACGAGGAATGAAGCTTGGGCGAGAAGGGCAAAGAACGGTGCTTTCTTCATAGCAGCAGAGCTCGAATATAGCAGATTCAATCCGAACGCATAGGCTTGGTAAGCAGAACCTTTCCCCTGCCTCTTCATTTTATAGCCTGGGTACGAAGCGCAACCGGCGCCGCAACCGCATGGAATCCGCATTCAATGCGGTTGGTGCCGCTGTCACTGACAGCCGGACCCCATCAGCTGGGATAACCACCACGCACGAAATCCCAGGCGCCACAGACGCCACGTCCCGTCGTAACTGCCCCCGCCTCTGCCGCTTTGCCTAAAAAGGCGCGCCCGCTCCACATGCCCTGCGCCACGTCGGCCATGACTACCAAAACAAATGCTCGAGGCTCGCAGGGAAACTTCTAAGGTAAGCCACCTCTCCTCGAGGCCCTACTAATCAGGAGTTCGAAGCCCTGGCCCGTCGAGGGTTCGACAGGCACCGTAGATCAACAGAGTCAGGGACAACCGGGGGCGCGAGCGATCGAGCCTATCCTTGAATGCGGAGTTCAAGGGCACCCCTCATGTTGTATTCAAGGCCAGACGGAGGCAGCTAGTCAAGGGATCCCATCGAGGGAGAGCAACGAGCCTTCGACTCCTATCGAATGAGGTCGAGCCCTACCTATCAAACCTCCACAAGTGCTCTTATGTGATGTGTATCCAGACCACGAGCCAACCTCTACCGAACGAGGCATAGATGTCCACTTGAATCACCCGCTAACAGCTCACAGAAGCATCCATGGCTCGCAGCCCGCTCGAGGGAAGCATGGATTGCATCACCCCTCCTCCCCACGAACGGGGCGAAAAGGGTCGTAACTCGAAGTCGAGAATCGCCCCTGATCGACCTTGCTAGGGCCAGGGCTCGGGGGCTCCTCGCGCCGCACGATCGAATTCCTTGGAGTCAACATATGCTGTAACTCACGAGGACGAGAAATGCTTATAGCCCTTGCAGGAGTATATCCACTCCTCCAAGGCCTCAGGGGCTACACCCGCGGGTGCGCTAGCGCGCACCTAGCGGAATTCTTCAAGGAAACCCTGATCAGAAGTACCCATGACACAAGCCTTTGCCGGATTAAACCTTACTCCAACAAATGCTCAGGGGCTACTGTTGGGGGCGATCATTAGGGGTACCCAAACTTATGGGATAATCACCCTTGTCAAAATGCAAACTATTGCCAAACTCATACACATATCAGGAAAGAGGAAAGCAAATAAGGCCCATGGCCAAACAAGAGTCAATGGCCCAGTCGAGGCGCCTCGGCGGGGGTCTCGACGCGCGCCTCATTCTCCGCCTCGCTCGAGGGAAGCGATCCCTCGAGCGAATCGCAAAACTCCGTCTCGGTCGAGGCTTGAGGGTCGAGCCTCAAGCAACCCACGAAATGGGAAAAGTTCCGCCTCGATCGAGACCTCCCCCGACAAACAATTAATGCTGCTGAACACTGCCGTGCATCCAAAGTCAAAAGGAAAATCTCTCGCCATGCTGCTCTGACAGACACGATATCCATCGCATCTGCCAACTCCTGTCACTATGCTGCCAACTGAGGCGCTATGCAGACATGTTGACACTGTGCGAACAGGGCGCGTCACTCCAAGCTCGTGTGCCACCAACTCCTGTGTCCCGAGGCCCTCGATCGGGCAGGAGAGACCCTCGAGCGGGTAACAGGATGAGGAGGAAGGATGGCGGAGGCATGGCGGGCCATCCCGAATACTATACGGCCATCCCCGGCGCTGTGCGGACACGCTACCACTGTGCGAACAGGGTCGCGTCATTCCTACTCCCTGTGCTGCCAACTCCCACAGTAACTTTGCACGAAAAGGGCTGTGCACAGGTATAGGGAAGCCTCGAATTGGCATACAGACAAGTCACAGGATACACTGGTCAGCTCCAACCCTCAAAACCACTCCGTGCCGTCACCGCCAGCACAGGAACCCTCCACAAGGACGGCAACGCCGCACAACAGTGATCAAGGACACAAGGACAAGGAACCACGCCTGACGCCACGCCTACAACTATGTTGTAACTGTGTCTGTACATTTACACACGCTTGTAACCCCTCACCCTTGATCTATAGAAGGAGAGGTGGACACTCATGCGCGAGAGAGCAAGCGAGCAATCGAACAAGAGACGACCAACGCACTGAGACACGCACTCCACACTCCACCGATATTGGCACTCTGCCTCAATCATCATCATCATCATCTGGGACCTGGAGGCTTTGCCTCTTCTCCCAAACTGCTCGTATCCCCTACTACTCGCAGTCGGGTGCAGGATAATACATTGGACACACTTTCCTTGCTGGACGTACGATCTTGTGGCCGGAACCAGGATAATCTTGTGTCTTTGCATTACCTTCTACGTCAACCATCAGGGGTGGGAACACATCACATTTCTGGTTGGTGTCGGGGCCACGATTTCCAAACACCGACATGATGCTACTCTCATTCATCGATGCACCCTCCACACTCAAGAACCTGTGGAGGGGGAAAACGTATGAGGTTTATGGAAAACCTCAGCAAGCAAACTTGAAAAATAAATATTCAAATCAAGTTATTCAAGCAAGCAAACCAAGTTATTCAAATCATAATTTAATTAAGCACTAGTTTAATATGATAAATAAATATTATCATAACTTGAAAAGATTAACAACAAATACTTCAGAACAATGCTTCATCATGTAGATGCCAATGATATAATGCAATGCAATACTTCTCTTCTAGCCATACATCCCGGAGGAAGGAAGTGAGGGCTGCAACCACATTGCTATATCCCAACGTGTGTTGTTGTACCGGTACTTAACGCACCAATTCGGCTACGGTTTCTTCATATGCATATACAACATGATGATGCAAATGCAAGATTACAATGCATGAATTTCATATACTTTAGTAACGCCGCGGCTACTGTAGTGCGATACTGCAGTGCCAAAAAAACCCACTGCACACAATTTTGAGATCCGAACACCAAATTAAACATTTTTTTGAAATGGAAAGCTTTATTAATTTCAAGTAGCAATACATCAAGATGATACAATCGCACTTGAAGATCACCCAGCCTCTGTCTGGTGGCACCCGGCTAAAATAAAACAAGAAAGAAAAAAAGATAGAGCAGACACGCTAATGACTATCAATCCGAAGACTAAACCGCCACCCATGCGCCAAGCATCGAGACGCCACTACAACCAAGTCCTGTGTAGCAGGCTTCTGGAGAATAGCCCATGTACGAAGCCGGTATGTAGTAGAGAAGATAACCTACAAAAAAGAAGTTCGTTTGTTTTCAAATATTAATGCATTTCTGCACAACCACAATGACCATAATGTAGTTGTTGCTCCAAGTAACACTAGAGGTTTCATGTTCAAATTAATCCCCGTTAACCATGAGCCAAATAGATTTCTCACACTACGGAGTTGAGAGAGACCACAAGCCACGTGTATTACTGTCCAAACCATACAGATATCTGACAATTCAAAGAACAGGTGTTAAATTGTCTCTTCCTTGTGAAAAAAACAACATTGTTTCCTACCCGGTCAGTCACCCATCTCTAAATTGCTATGGGCCAAGCACGCTTAACCTTGGAGTTCTTTGGATATGAGCTTTTGGAAAAGAAGTTGCAACTTGTTGGTATGAGCATTCTATCAATTTTGTTAAGCACTGGGCTGTCACAGGTTCCAACGAAATTCATCTTCATCATGGCTTAAGACAATACTAGTAATACATGGAAGTAGGTTATTCCACATCACCAGTTTATTCCCAATAAGATCCCTACGCCAGGAGATATTCGGAGGGTTAGTGCTCAGAACCTCCACCATAGTATCTTGTTTTCGGCGGGCAATATTATATAGAGCAGGATACTGATCACGCAATGGCTTATTTCCCAGCCATCTATCTTCCCAAAATCTAATCTGTGATCCATCTTTTATGATAAATGTCCCAAAATGAAGAAAATCTCGTTAAACCTTCGATTGTGTTATCACAAGTGGTTTGGAGCCCAGATACTTGTTTCTCAACATTCGTTGCCATGTACCATTAACCGTTAACAAACGGTATAGCCATTTTCTAAGCAAGGTTGTGTTCTTAGTATCTAGAGTGTGAATCCCAATACCACCTTGTTCTTTAGGTTGACAAAGTATGTTTCATTTAGCTAGGCAATATTTTCTTCTTCGATCATCACACTGCCAGAAAAAAGAGAGACTGAAGATAGTCCAATTTCCTAAGGACACCTTTTGGAATAGTGAAGAAGGCCATCATGTACAAGGGTAAACTACTAAGAACCGATTTTATCAAAGTCAGTCGCCCTCCCATTGACAAAATTTTGCCCTTCCTGCTACTGAGCTGTTTTTCAAAGCGCTGTTCTACTTTTCTCCAGTCACCATTTGTTAGTTTCCTGTAATGAATCGGGATTCCCAAATACCTCAATGGAAAAGCTCCTGAATTGCAACCAAAAATTTTAGCATACTGAGCCTCGTCGTTTCTGGCATCACCAAAGCAGAATATTTCACTCTTATGGAAATTGATTTTCAACCCCGATAGCTGCTCGAATGCACAAAGCAATAGCTTCATATTACGAGCCTTCTCTAGGTCATGTTCCATGAAGAGTATAGTGTCATCAGCATATTGTAGTATAGATAAACCCCCCTCAACAAGATGAGGTACAACACCACTTATGTGACCACCTGCCTTGGCTCTATTAATCAGAATTGCTAGCATATCGGCAACAATATTAAATAGTATTGGTGATAGAGGGTCTCATTGTCGAAGACATTTTCTGGTTTGGAAAAAAGGTTCGACTTCATCATTGACATTGATTGACACACTTTCCCCTTATATGAAAGAATACACGAAAGATATGCATTTGGATGAGAAACCTTTCATCCGCAGCGTTTGCAACAAGAAAGGCTAGCTTACTTTATCATAGGCTTTTTCAAAATTGATTTTAACGATGATACCACTCTATTTTTTTTATGTAGCTCATGTACAGTTTCATGCAAAATAACGATTCCCTCAAGGATATTCCGTCCTCGCATGAAAGCCGTTTGTGATGGGCTAACAATATGATCTACAACTGAGTTAATACGAAGAGTGGCAACTTTCATGAAATTTTTGGAGCTCACATTAAGTAGACATATTGGTCTGCATTTTTTATTCGATTCACATCCTGAATTTTTGGTATAAGTGTTATGACTCCAAAATTGAGGCTAAAAAGTGGGGTCTCACCCTTATGTCAGTCATGAAACATCTCCATAAGGTCTCCTTTAATGATGTCCTAAAATCTCTGGTAGAATTTTGCTAGGAAGCCATCAGGGCCGGGCGTCTTATTATGCTCCATGTCAAAAACTGCATCCCGAATCTCGTTTTCAGTAAAAGGAGCAATAAGGAATTGGTTTTTAATTGCCCCGACCTATGGGACATCGTCTAATCTATCCTCATCTAGTGAGAAGTTGTTTTTCTCCGATGGTCCGAACAACTCTTCATGGAATTGGGTAATATAACTTTTCAAATTAGATTGCCCTTCAATTTTCCCATTTTCATGTTCCAATAAGAAGATTCACTTTTTCCTTATTTGCCATTGGCAACCATTTGGAAATACCTTGTATTATTATCCCCTAGGAGTACATCTGCAACTTTAGCTCACTGATAAAATTTAATTCCCTCCTCTCGGAGAAGTTTATTAACAAGGTTATCACATGTCAATTTCAAATGTTCGAGCTCTGTGTTTGTGAGAGTACAATTCTCAGCTGTTATGTCTAGGTTGACTGAAGGGTCTGTTTATGCAGCTTATAAACTCCATGAGTGCGGGCTGCCCACCCCGGAGATGTTTATGTAAGGCCCCCATTTTTCTATTCCACTTTTGTACAAAGTTTTGGCCACGCACTGGTTTTTTCAATATCTCTATCACTCGATCATGAAAATCCTCTTGCGAGAACCAACTGAGTTCCATTTTGAACTGTTTAGTGGCTCCCATATGGGATGGTGCGCCGGTATCCAATAATAATGGTGTATGGTTAGAAACACCTCTATCTAGAGCTTGTACCGTTACTAGGGGAAATTTGAGTTTCCATTCAGTCGTCATTAGAACCCTATCTAGTTTCTCATATGTGGGGTGTGGTAGTGAATTTGCCCAGGTGAATTATCGGCATGTAAGTTCGATTTCCCTTAGGTCAAAGCTATCAGTGACTGCATTGAATAGGGAAAGGCCACAGACTGTTGAATCTATTATTATTCTTTTCCTTGCTATGTCTCGTGATATTAAAGTCGCCACCTATGAGAGTAGGTAGAGGATTTTGTTGGCATGCACGTACGAGCTCAGACAAAAAAGGAGATTTAAACTCGTCTTGTGACGGGCCGTACACTGCCATAAGAATCTATTTGAAATTGTCACTTTTATTGCGGAGATGGAACTTAGCATAAAATTCCCCTCCCACAATTAATGATAGATCAAAAGCAACAACATTGACCCCAAGTAGAATCCCACCAGACCCTCCTCTGGGAGGAAGATAGTGCCAAATGAAGTCTTCCCATCTAGAAAGTCAGGTAAGGTTTGTTTTTGACATGCCTTGTTTACCACTTTCAATGATGGCCACAAAATCGAGGTGTTGCTCCTTAATTGCTTCAGAGATGTAGCGATATTTAGCCAAGTCGGATAGACCTCTGCTATTCCAAAAAAGTCATTTCATGGTAAAACTTGCTTGTTTATTTTTTTAGCCTTTTTACGGCTCTTAGCTTTTTTTGTAGATGACTTAGACTTACGCTCGGATGCCTTAACGTCACAAATCCTTGTGTCCAAGTCCGAATCATCTAGTCATGCATCTGTTACCTCTTTAACTAAGTGAGAAAGAAGGAAACTATCATCTTCCACTCCCTCCTCATCACTTAGAATAAAAGGGCTATCCTCTGTATTATTATTCCTTACATGTTTATCCTTATCCGCTCTCGAAGCAACCTTAGTTTTATCCACTTCCATTCGCTTTAAAGCTTTAAATGACAAATTTACTGTGAGGTTTCTGCTACCTAGAGATAAACCTATGTTTTTAGGTTCGACACACATCTTTCTTTAGGTAGAGCATGAAAGGATGATGGAGAAGAAGTACCTGGCAGCATGTTGGAGGGAGTACAAGGCGATTATGGGCACGGCGTGTCCCCCTTTGCTTTGAATGGTCCCGGGCTGTCCAAGTTCCTTATGGCTTTGTCCATGACTACCTCATCAGTTGCAGCAATGCCGTCTACGTTAGTCGTAAAGTTCGATCGAACACTGCAGCGTTTCCCTTCAATAAGGATCGAACTAGTCCCTGTAGTATCACTGATGTGCTGTGTAAATTTTGGTGTGGGCGTACCTTGTTCCATCACCGCCTTTCTCGCACATGGTTCCCTCACAGCAGGCACCCATGCGGCAGGGTCTATCTCTGGCGCAGGTTTCCCACCACCAAGCGTCCATGCAGCAGTCGACTCAGTAGCCGGCAGCACTGTGGAAGCCAGTTCCTCGTGGGGGTATAGCACAGCACTGGCCGCCGGCTGCTGCCTCGAGGACATTAACGCCATCTGAGGAGGCAGCGGCGCGTCCTCCTGATGCAGCTCTAGGCGCTCGGCCTGATCACTATGGGAAACCCGGAGTTTGCCGAGTGCCTGGGGCACTCGGCAAACCCCGAAATACACTCGGGAAAGCCTTTGCCGAGTGTAACACTCGGCAAAGGGGTTACGGCATAGCTCGTGTCGGCAAATAGGCCCTTTGTCGAGTGTCTTCTGTCGGGCACTCGGCAAAGGCTTTGCCGAGTGCAAAGCCAGCACTCGGCAAAATAAAGCACTAACAGACGGCCCGCCGCCGTCTGTGCACGGCTGTTAGGGCTAACGGAGCCTTTGCCGAGTGTCACACTCGGCAAAGACACTAGCCTTTGCCGAGTGGTTGACCCCGACACTCGGCAAAGCCTGGTTAGGGGGCAGGCCCTGGACAACCCTTTGCCGAGTGTAAGGGCTATAACACTCGGCAAAGGTTGCATATTTGCCGAGTGTAAAAGCCAAGACACTCGGCAAAGCAGGAACACTCGGCAAAGGCTGTTCCAGAAATGACAGAAACAACCTCTTTGCCGAGTGTTAAAGCCAATACACTCGGCAAAGCACCTCTTTGCCGAGTGTAACACTCGGCAAAGGCTCAAATTTTTTCCTGTTTTTATTAATTTTTTGCGTTAAAAGGACCCCTCAACAAAAACATCACAGGCAGTTTCTAATAGGCATTACAGGCAGTTTATAATAGGCATCACAGGCAATTCATATATATATAGCCACTAAACCATCAAACAACCATAAACAAACACATATAAGTCACTAAACCATCCAACATCACAGAAATGTCACAAATTCAATATCCAAACATCCAACATCCATCATTCATATGTTACAAAGTCCAACATCCATCACTCACGGAAGAGGGGGTCCGAACAACGATCTAACCGCCCGCGCCGCAAGGTCTTCGTCTTGAGGGCCGTCATTCGACGCGGCCGAGCCAGGAGCCTGCCCAAAAGAGATTAGTGGTGTGTGTTACAAGATTTTCGACATAAATGAGTTGTGAAATGAAATCATAGGGTTCTCAAGTGACTCACGGGAGAAATAGGAACACGTGGTGGTGGAGGCGGTGGTGGCATCGGCGGCGGCGGACCTTCACCCACGCGCTGGCCAATGCTCTGCAGGTAGGCAAATACCTGCTCCTGCCACGCTCGGTTCGTCCGCTCGGCCTCCTCCTTTTGCCTATCTTTCTCAGCCTCCGCGTCCTTCATCCGCTGCACCTCCGCCTCCAGGAACTCCCGCCTCTGCGTCTCTTCATCCAACCGGGCCTGCAATATTCAATCACATTGTTATAATACATTATAAACGTAAGCAAACTTCACGTACAAAGATAGAAACAGAAATAACCTGGAGTGCCTGCATCCCGAAGTGTGAACCGGGAAGAGGCTGGCGGATAGCCGCTGAAGAGCTCGTGCTCCTGGCTCGAATCTGGGAGAGTGTGGGGGTAGAGGCCGTGTCGATGGTGTTGTTGGCGATCAAGTACCGCCCGTGCTTCTTGCCTCCTCCCGCCCTCATGACCACTTCTCCATCAATGTCGTGGGCGGTCGGATCCCAGTCTGGCCCGTGGACCTCCTTCGCGACCTCTTGATATGCTGTGAGGCGACTGTGGACGCTGGCGTTGCTGTATGCCATGGGCCCGTCCTCCGGGTTGCTCACCTACGGGCTCGACGGCGGGCGAGTCGGTGATGCTCGTGTCGGTGCAGACGGCGGGGAACGGCGGGCGGCGTCGGGGTCCAAGTCGAAGATGGTGCAACATCTCCCTGAAATAAAAAAAATTTTTTGTCAAATAAAAAATTCGGCAGCACCTCCCCTACACGGGGAGGTTTCTGAAACCATACATCCTGCAAAAAAACATGGCACGAAGGCCGACAACCACGTACACAAGGATATCCATGGCACGAAGGCCGACAACCACATACACAAGGATATCCACGGCACGAAGGCCGACAACCACATACACAAGGATAATGAGGAATCAAATTTGACATGCATTTGATATTAGCATCAACCCAACCTACCAAACAAATTTGGCATTTTGATTTGACATGCATTTTATATTACCATCAACCCAATCTAGCAATCAAATTTGACATATTCTTATGACATATTCTAAATAACTCACTAGAATTAGCAGGCCAGGCAGCAGGAAGGGGAGACGAACCGCGGTTGGAGGCGGCGGGTCGGAGGGCCGCCGCGGCGGCGTCGGGCCGGGGCGGAGGGAAGCCGGGTCAGGGCGGCGGTGTCGTGGGCCTAGTGGGGCAGCCGGGGAGGAGGCCGGCCGGGGCGCGGAGGGCGGCGGCGACGGGCCGGGGTGGAGGGAAGCCGGGTCGGCCCGGCGGCGTCGTGGGCCGGGTGGGGCGACGGCCGAGGCCGGGGCTGACGCGGACGGGGCGGGAACGGCCGGCCGGGGCGGGGACGGCCGGCCGGGGCCGGCGCGGGGACGGCCGGGGACGGGGCGGGAAGGAGCACGGGCGGAGGCAGCCGGCCGGGGCCGGGGCGGGGACGGCCGGGGCCGGGGCGGGAAGGAGCACGGGCGGAGGCGGCGGCCGGCGTCGCGTGCGGCGGCCGGGCCGGGCAGGAAGGAGCACGGGCGCGGCGGGGAGCGGTGGCGGCGGGGAGCGGTGGCCGGCGTCGCGTGCGGCGGCCGGGGCCGGGGCGGGAAGGAGCACGGCGACCGGGGCGGGCGGAGGCGGCGGCGGGTGGGGAGAGGAGGCGGCGGCGGCGTGTGGGGAGAGGAGGCGGGTGTGTAGGGTTGGGGGCCGCGTGGGCGGCTAAGTCCCCCCGGCACCCCCTGTTTGCCGAGTGTCCCAGATCCGGCACTCGGCAAACCCCCTGTTTGCCGAGTCTCCCAGATCCAGGCACTCGGCAAATAGATCTGGCCGCACGCTGGCCGCTGACGTGGCCGCGCGCGGCCGAAGGGGACGGCCACGTGGCCTGTTTGCCGAGTGTCTGCCTAGGGCACTCGGCAAACCTGCCCTTTGCCGAGTGCAGGCACTCGGCAAAGGTGCCATGTGGGCCAATGACGTGTCCCGCGTGGCCGCGGGCCGGCCAGCCCACGTGGCATCTTTGCCGAGTGTCTCTGACCTGATACTCGGCAAAGGTGCTCTTTGCCGAGTGTCTCGGTTTTGTTTGCCGAGTGTAGCACTCGGCAAACATTTCCCAGAACAATTCTTGCATACCAAATTTTTCAAATTCGATCAAATACACATCAAAATATCTTGTCAAATACATTCAACAATGCACATTTTATGCTTAGATGAAATGTTTTCATTATTTGAAGCATATATATCTCATAATTCCTTCATATATTTCATTATTTCATGTGGAGATTGTTGTAAAAATAATTTAAAAAATATCAAATGGGTCCGAAAAAATATGATAACTTCAAATGAAGCAATCTACGTCGCCTATTGCCTATACAAAAAGTTATGAACTCAAACTCTAATTCAACTTCACTTCGTTTCGAAATCCAGCTGTCTCCTTCTCAACTCTCCGAATCTTCTATGGGGATATGCTCCGATTGGAAAGGCCGTATATATAAACTTTTCGAAATCATCCCAACTTTTTCCCACAGGCTCCACATAAGATATAAAGAGCCTTTGACAAGTATTGTTAGAAAAAAAATAAACTTTGGATCCCAAAAACATAAGTTTAAATAAACAGGGCCAAACTTTGCCGAGTGTCTCCTAGGAAACACTCGGCAAAGAGGTGGTTTGCCGAGTGCCCCGCCGAAGCACTCGGCAAAACTACCAATCCAGCCGGCCAAAAACTCTTATATTTAAAATGTTCAAATTTTTTGAGTTTGAATTTCAAGTTTTTTAAAAATATTTTTCAAATTTTCAAACTCTTCGCCGAGTATCTAACCCAGACACTCGGCAAAGGGCCAACACGTCCATGTTTACCGAGTGTCTGGACTGTGACACTCGGCAAAGAACTGACAGGCCAAACGGCCGTCCACGGCCGTTGGCGCGCGTGGCACGTGCTGGACACGTGCCACGGCTTTGCCGAGTGTCTGCCGTGTGACACTCGGCAAAGCTACTGGAGCCCAAACGGCCGTCCGTGGCGTGGCACGTGCCCGGCACGTGCGTCAGCTTTGCCGAGTGTCTCTGTCGTGACACTCGGCAAAGATCCTGTTTGCCGAGTGTCTCTTTGCTGACACTCGGCAAAGATCCTGTTTGCCGAGTGTCTCTTTTCTGACACTCGGCAAAGATCCTGTTTGCCGAGTGTCGCCTCTTTGCCGAGTGCCGGTGTCTGGGCACTCGGCACAGCCAGTCTTTGCCGAGTGCCCGATAGAAAGCACTCGGCAAAGAGGGAAGCACTCGGCATACGTCGGGTTTCCCGTAGTGGATCTTCCTTAGGACCTGAGCAGCCTGAACGTGATGTCACGCTAGTGCCAGTTTGTTGCCCACCGTGGGCAGCTGCCAGTCTTATCACATTAACAAAAAATGGATCATCAGCATTTTCAGCTGCAGAAGAAACTTCTGAATACCGAGAGCAATTTTGTGCTGAAAATTGATTACTTTTTGAAGAAAGATCTTGCACAAACATACTGATGGTCGGAGTATTTAGTTCCATTCATCAACGTGAACTGGGCCAGTATTCAGTACACTAACTGAAGAAAACCCAATAGCAGTGCCGGCCTTCAACCGCCAATTAAAAAGAATGTGATAGAGTAAAATTCAATCTCCCTGTAAAATATTCCAAACAAAAACCCAAAGGTTCTTCAGTTTTCTCCCCACTATAAACCTTGTTCACTAGTAGTATCATGGATGCAACCAATAAGGGAAAAATTTTGGCTGTTGGCAACCCCATCATACCCTTGATAGTTATGATTCAAAAATCAGCCGGCGTGGAGGTATAGAGATGGACCTGACATTGAAATGGTTTTCTAATATTAAAATTCATTTTCATCAAATTGTTTTCAATATCAACCCCACCGTCCCACCAAAAATTTTAAGTAAATTTTTAGAATACAATATGAAACGATTTTTTCTAGGCAGTATCTTCGCACTATTTTGCATGTGGCACGGCTCAAGGGGAGCTCATTGTAAATAGGCAAGGCCTTGTTTAGATCCGGAATCAGGGAAGCAAAGTTGGGGTTTTGTAATTAATGCGCAACTGTATCATTTCGTTTATATTTATAAATAATTGTCCAAACATTGATTAATTAGACTCAAAATGTTCGTCTCGTAAAGTACAACAAAACTGTACAATTAGTTTTTTATTTCATCTACATTTAGTACTCAATGCATGTGCCGATATTTTAATGTGATGAAATTTTTTTTTTCATAGTGGAATTTGGGAACTAAATAAGGCCTTGCATTTCATAAACTGATATCCACATCATCGATCCGTACTATTCTGCATGTGGCACGGCTCAAGGGGAGCTCATTGTAAATAGGCAAGTTGCATTTCCGATCAATGTGCTGTGCTAAACCAAGGCAAACAACCTGCAGGGAGCTGAACACTCTAACCCCATCACCCTAATCACACGTACTGACGCATACCGTGTGCTGTTTTGTTAAATTAAATTATATTAAAAGGCAATCTCTTCGTGCCGAAGTAGCCACAAGGCTCTATATACAATCACAAACGCGCACAGCCCAGTTGCATGTACACGCATAGGTTCTTGAGCTCTCTACTCATCAGCCTCCATCAGAGACTTCAGTTCAAGGCCATGGCCTCCGGCGAACGGCCGGCCACCATGCGCGCCGTCCAGTACAGCGGCTATGGTGGCGGAAGTGCTGACCTCAAGGTCACACTCGTTAGCTATTTGCTCATGACTTTCGTCTATTTGGATTGAATCATTCTTTTGGTGTGTTTTTTCTTTATAAAATCGATCATGCAGTTGCAAATTTCTTGAGTTTAGACATGATCCGTGCATTTCTAATTACGCTTTGATTTGGAGCCATACCTGTTGGTTTTGCAAATCTATGGTGGAGGATCGCCCTTGCTAAAGGAAAAATGATATAGTATTTGTGTCTATGAGGATTGCGTTAGATGGTTACTTCACAGAAGTAATAAACAGCTTGTTTTATTTTTTTGGTGCGAAACGAAAAATAGAGTGAACAGCTTGTGTGTGGGGTTTGGCCGAGACGGCAGAGCAGTTGACTTTAAATCTTCACAATATTAGGTATCACAAGATTAGGTACATTGCAGGGCCTTTTGTGCTTTAAAGACTAATAGGAGCTTTTATATTGGACAACACAGTGAGGTGTTATTTGCTCATTTATTTTCCTTCTCTAACAAAACATGACGTGCATTATATATATCAATAGAGTGGTGATAATTTTTGCACAGTTGTATACCCATTTTCTTTAGCTGGAAGTCTTACATTTCTTCAAAATTTGCAAACAATTTAAGTCATATCTGTTGTCTCAAGGTATACTATTTTCATGGGGATTACTTCAAACGACATCGTATTAATATATTTCTTTTTTTACATCAGCATGTGGAAGTCGCAGTTCCTTCGCTGAAGAAAGATGAGGTCCTTATAAAAGTCAAAGCAGCAAGCATCAATCCAGCTGATTGGAAGATTCAGAAAGGGTTACTCCGTCCATTTCTGCCCAAATTTCCGTTTATTCCAGGTATATTAATAGCTCTTATTTCGTAGTATATGTAAGTAGATGTGATAGAATTGAATCCAGTTATGCAAATGCATGGACTCACCGAGGCACTGATAAATCTTCATAACCTGTGTAACAGTAACCGATGTGGCTGGGGAGATCGTCGAGGTCGGCTCTGCAGTGCGTGAGTTCAATGTTGGTGACAAAGTCGTATCCAAATTAGTCTTCTGGGTGATTGCAAACCTTCCGTTATTCCATTTGAATTTTAATGTATAATCACCCAGGACTCCTCACTCCTCAGTCCTGAGTCCTGACGAACAATATGTAATAATGTGCTAATGTCAGAAAGCAGGAGGCCTCGCCGAGTACGTCGCGGCACCCGAGAGCTTCACGGTGGCCTTGCCCGACGAGGTATCTGCCGCCGACGCAGCCGGGTTGCCCATCGCCGGCCTCACCGCTCTTCAGGCCCTCAAGTCCATTGGCACCAAGTTCGACGGCACCGGCACCGTCGCCAACATCCTGATCACCGCGGCCTCCGGCGGCGTCGGCACCTACGCCGTGCAGCTCGCTATGCTCGGCAACCACCACGTCACGGCGACCTGCGGTGCGCGCAACCTGGAGCTCGTCGGCGGCGGCTTCGGCGCCGAAGAGGCCCTGGACTACAAGACCCCGGAAGGCGAGGCGCTGATGAGCTCGTCGGGGAAGAAGTTCGACTACATCATCAACACCACGGACGCCGGCCGGTGGTCGGTGTTCAAGAAGAGGCTGAGCGACCAGGGAAGGGTCGTGGACATTGCTCCAAACTTTGGGAACTTTGTAGCGTCGATTCTGACATTGTTCTCAAGGAAGAAGATTTCGATTGTGACGCTGTCGCTGGGGAAGGAGGAGCTGAAGTTCCTGCTGGAGCTGGTGAAGGAAGGGAAGCTCAGGACGGTGGTTGACTCTCGGCATACGTTCGAGAAGGCGGCGGAGGCCTGGGAGAAGAGCATGAGTGGACATGCCACGGGGAAGGTGATTGTGGAGATGTGATATCGGATTGTGTTTGCATCAGGGTTTGTGGTTTTGTCTTCTTTTAAAGTTGTCTGTTGCAACTTTCCATGTACATGGAACCTTTGTTTTTTTATTCTTAAAAATCATAATCTCTTTAGTCACAAAAAATTACAATCTCTTTGAAAGAAGATAAAAAATAATTTTATTCAACATCAAGCATGATATTGAAAATACTATGGTCATCTGAAAGAGCAACATTTTTCTTCTAAAATGAAATCAGGAAGCTCTATTTTAGATGTTATCCGTGGGGGAAATGAAGGATCTTCCCGACAGGAATTTAGAAATGCATGATCTCGTTCTTGTATCTATTTCTCCGAATAAAAAAAGGTCACCCTTACAAGCCACCATG
This sequence comes from Echinochloa phyllopogon, assembly GCA_033239725.1. Classification (NCBI taxonomy): domain Eukaryota; kingdom Viridiplantae; phylum Streptophyta; class Magnoliopsida; order Poales; family Poaceae; genus Echinochloa; species Echinochloa phyllopogon. The sequence goes on from BTCW01000016.1 coordinate 22,206,003, forward strand.
CCCTCCTTTTTACATGGGCATGGATCATGTCAGATTCTATTTGTGCCTGTTCGTGAAAACAAAACGAAGACAAAGGAAAAATAATAGTTGTACACGGGACACATGTACACAGCGGAGAGAACACATATTTCTTTAATTTTGATCTTTTACAAAACTATAAAATATATGCTCGCGACAGCTTGTCTTCGTTTGTCTTCTGCGTCGATGCTTACGGTGACATCTAAGTTAGAGATTGCGTAGTTCACCGATTCCCGGGGCCTGTCGGGCGCGTCTGGTTAATTAAATCCGCAAGGCGAGTATACGTAAAACCTCCGATTAAGCTGCGCTTTTATGGTCATCAAGTATTCATCCGCTCGCTGTCCATAGCGGCATGGAGCGTAGAAATAGTGTGGGTGGCATAATCTCGATGAGACCCGATTACAACGGAGCCATAGTGTTGACACCAAAAATTAGCACCAGGAAGAGGCTGACATGTGAGCCGGATTTGGTGGAAGAATGCCATTCGGCTAAAGGGTTTTCTCTGAAGCATTCGGCAAAGATGCTCTGCGGTCGGGAACGCGTCGTCATTCGGCTAAGGGGTGTTCTTTGAAGCGTTCGGCAGAGATACTCTGCGGTCGGGAATGCGTCATCATTCGGCAGAGACATGGTTCCGCAGGTAAAAGCAGTAGCATTCGGGAAAGTGCGATGACGTGGATCAACATAAGGAAAAGGCCGGTTCGAACAAGGAAAGCAATAATGGGCACGAAGATTCGTCATTTATTTTTAGAAACAAGTGTTGTAGTCGTGTCCGACTAGGAGTTGTGTCAAGACCTGGGTATAAATATAAACCCATGGCAGCTGTAAAAGGGACATCAATCGAATCAATCATACAACAAACCGGCCCCGTGCCAACATCGAGTCCTTTAGTCGAGTCGTCGAGTTCTTCGAGAGGAGTCATCGATCCGTCGACCTCCGTAAGTACCGGCAACCTTGTATCATGCTTAGTATCATGCGGTGGATTTAAGCTTTGATGCAAGTAGTCTTGTTACCATGCTTAGTATCATCCGGTGGATTTAAGTTATGGTCTCAAGAAGGTTCCTCTGTTAGGTCATGAGCCATGCGGTGGGCTAAGATCTAGTATGGACCAAGTTATCGGCTCTGTTAGATTTTGGCAAGATCTAATAGATTCATTAAGTTACCCCGTGTTGCTCCTTTTTACTATGTGCTTAATTCATGCAACACACCTTTGCCCAATCTAGATCGGCTAGAATCGGCTCTGCTTTACGGTGCGACGACTTATCCCCTCATAGCCGAATCCGAAACCGATCTAGGTTGCTACGTGTCGCGGGTTCAAGCTTGTCGGTATCGTGTAGATCTTGACAGAACCGGGTATCATGCGGTAGATGCAGGTTTTTGGATCGTCTTAGAGCTAATCATCCGGTGGATTAGAATTCGATTCGATCTGATAGATTTATCTTTACCGATTAGGCTTGTTCCTTCGCCATGGATCCCGATTCGGCTAAATAGCCGTATTCGGCAGTGCTCTCATGAGTGAACGTGTGTTCGTGGGTTTGCATTGGACAATGAATGCTTTTAGCCTTTCACGATTAGATTGTATCATGCGGTGGATTGATCTAATCTGATTGGTGGTGTGGCTCCAAACGAGTCGTATCATGCGGTGGATTAACTCGTTCGTTGTCATGCTTGACGGGTGCTGCTTTCGGCCTATGCATTCTTGTTTTCAATGTAAATTCGTGACTGTGTTGTGGATTCGTAACTAAACATTGAGTGCTTTTAGCTTTTCATGATTAGATTGTATCATGCGGTGGATTAATCTAATCTGATTAGTGGCGTGGTTACAAACAAGTCGTATCATGCGGTGGATTAACTTGTTTTGTTATCATGCTTGACGGGTGCTGCTTTCGGCCTATGCATTCTTTGTTTACTGCGAATTTATGATCATGTTTCACCCTTTTATTTATTTATCATGCTCTGTTTCTCGTTAATCGGCTATGAGTACGTGTTCATTCGGTTGAAAGCCGATCTTTCGTCATGCTTACGTCACGCATTCGGCAGTGCGCTCCTTGCGTGCCTTGCCGATTGCCGAATGAGGTTTTAACTGCCGACAGATAGCTTCCCTGTAGCTATATGTCTCTCAAGATTGGCTTCAACGCCGCAAACATGGAACTGTCTGGTATCACCCGGCACGTTCCAGGTTTTAATCTAAACATTTTTATCCCTTTGTTAGTTTTCAGGCAAACTAACTGGCACGCTTCCGGATTCGAAAGCCCGGGCCACGTTTGAAGCCAGCTTTGTTCGGCTTGCTGTGTGCTTGGCGTGAGGTGCGGATTTTACGTCAACACACTTTTTGGCACGCCCGGTGGGACACACACAAGTTTTCAAGATGCCTGAGTTGAGCGACATCATGGATGTCACTTTGGAAGAGTTGTCTGAAGAACATCAACAGATGGTAAAGGTTGCTGCCAACCAATTCATTAATAAATGTTTACTGTCTTTCGCCAAGAACAGGAGTGGTGCACCTTTTCTCAAGTCTGATCTGCCAAGAGTTCTCCTTCCTGGGCAATCTGATCTTACTGAAGAAGAAGAGAGGGAGAGATTCTCGGGCTTGTTATACAAAGCTTTGGGAGAGACAATGACCAATCACAATGCTGCGTTCTTAAACAGTTTTCGGCATATAATGATAAGCATTTTTGGTCAGCATGTGGATAAACCCTTTGAGCAGATACATGGGCAATTGGGTGGCCCGACATACTTCAATGTTCAAGCACCAGTTCAGAAACCACATGGTAAAGGAAATGCTGATGAAACTGGAGGTTCTGGTGCTAAAGATATAAATGGACAACCGATTCGGCAAGATCCTCAGCTTGCACTGCCGAAAGCTCGCACATACGGTGATATGGCATTCGGCACCACAGGGAATCCGCCTGCTTCTGCTTACAAGATATCTCCTTTGAACAACAGACTGCAGAGGGATTTATATGGAAACGGATATTCAGAGTTTATGGATTATAATGCTGTTGACGCCCTCCCGAATCCTGGATATGTTGGTACTGCAGGTATGCTTGCTGGAAAACCAGGGAATCAAGATACCAATATTGACCTCATGGTGCAAAAAATGACCGATGTATTGCAAAATCAATTCGGTCTGAAGCCTAAAAATCAAGGATATATGTACTCATCTCCTTTCCCTGAATGGTACCAAAGGGTATCATTGCCGAATAGAGTCAAGGTGCCAACAGAGTTTACTAAATTCTCAGGGCAAGATGATACTAGCACTGTGGAACATATAGCTCGATATCTGATGCAGCTTGGAGAGGCTTCGGCAGACGAGGCTTTCAGAATCAGATACTTTCCTTTGTCACTGACGGGTCCAGCTTTTACATGGTTTGCTTCTTTGCCTGCTCAGTCGATTTGTGCTTGGAAAGACCTGGAACAGAAATTCCATGCTCATTACTACATTGGCAGTACCGAGAAAAAGTTGGTTGATTTGACCAGCTTAAGGCAGAGGAATAATGAAACACCTACAGAGTTCCTCAGGAGGTTTAGGGAAACTAAGAGTATGTGCTTTTCTCTGAACATACCTGATGATCAACTGGCTGGTATGGCTGTAGCTGGAATGTTGCCTGCCATTCGGGAGAAGCTTTTCGGGATGGAGTTTGATGATCTGGGCCAGTTGTCGCACAGATTGGCCTTGATGAGTAACCAGGCGTATGGTTTCAAGAAAGATGTCAGATTTGCTAAAAATAATGATGTAGCTGACATCTATAACCAATTCCTTGAAAGAGCAGATCAAGAAGATGAGTATGAAGATGGCGAGGAGATAGCTGCAGCAGAGATAGTGTGGAGCAAAGAACCAGTTACAATGACTCAAAGATGGATCAAACAGATGAAAGGAACATATGATTTTGATGTGACAAAGGCAGACAAATTGTTTGAGTTCCTGGTAAAAGAAGGCCGAATCAAATTGCCAGAGGGGCATTCTATGCTTCGGCCCGATGGAGTGAAAGATAAGAGGTACTGTGGGTTTCATGATAGAAATTCTCATTCCATTAATGAATGCAGAGTCTTTAGGATGAAGATTCAGAAAGCTATCCAGGAAGGACATCTGAAATTCGACAACAAGATGAAACTGGACAGTAACCCTTTCCCTCAGAATATGATCGGGTTCTCGGTTAATATGGTAAATGCTGTTCCATCTGGAGAAAAGGGAAGATTGAGAGTTTTAACCTCAAAGAAGGCAAAGCAGGATGGTTCAGTTGATCCTACTCGGCAGATCACAATGGAACAAATTCGCCGGAAAAATCTTCGGTTCCCGAATAGCCGATTTGAAGCGGGCGAATCTTTTAAACCTAGAGTTACTACACGTATTCTCCTCAACAAATGGCAGCGTCAGCAAGAAAAAGAGCGTTTTCAAAGGCGTGAATACGAGGAGGAGAAAAGAAGGCGCGAAGAAGAAAGGTTTGAGGAAGAACAAGAAGAGTATGCTCGAGAGCAGGAACGAGCACATTGGGGGTGTGCATTCTTCAGACACTGTTGGAACGAAGGTTTGAAACTTCCCACATGGAATAATTGTCCTGAATGCAATAATAGATATGATGAATATAGGCAGGGAACTGTCAATCGCCGATCTGTCCATGAAAGAATTGGTAGGGTGCATCCTAGTGATGATCGGCGTTTTGATGATCAACCAAGAAAGAGACATGCTGATTGCGGATGGATTGATCATGAGGAAGAAGATCGTGAGTATGTTTGGCAGAAAGGACAATGGTGTCCACCTGGTTTAAGAAGGAGTCAGAAGAGAAGAGTTCAACGCCTGAGGAATCAAGAATTAAAGCAAGCAAGGCCTAGGATGAAATCGATATGGCTCCCAAAAGACAAGCCTGACGAACATGGTCATTCGGCTCCTACATGTATGGTATGTTTTCTGCCGAATGAATTCATGGCTCCAGCTAACCAAATTGTACAGGAAGAGGTATTGCCCGGTATAGATGATGCCGAACAATTTGGGTTAATGGCACAATTGATGTTGAACAAACAAGCTGTTTTTGAAAAGCCAACCCAGAATCGGCACATGAAGCCACTGTACTTGAAGGGATATGTTAATGGCAAACCATTGACCAAGATGTTTGTCGATGGAGGAGCTGCTGTCAATGTAATGCCATATACCACATTCAGGAAGCTTGGTATGGGTCCTAGAGATTTGACACCAACGAGCATAATTCTAAATGATTTCGCTGGAAATCCTTCGGACACCAAGGGATGCGTGCATGTTGATCTGATGATTGGGTCCAAGACTCTGCTTACGACTTTCTTTGTCATTGAGGGCAAAGGGGCATATAGCTTGCTGCTTGGAAGAGATTGGATTCATGCAAATTGTTGTATTCCATCTACTATGCATCAACAGCTTATTCAGTGGATAGATGATGAGGTGGAGATTGTCCAAGCAGATGACTCAATAAGCGTAGCAAATATGGAACCAGCTTTCTGGGAATATCAAGGCATAGATTGTTTCTCAGGCAAGGACTGGGGAGAAGGTCCTGTGGCACCAGCCAGCAGTGATCAACAGCCGATCGAAGCAGTCGGCTCTCATAGTAATTTTTGATGGAAAATCCAATTGATGGAACTGATGGAAAATTAGGACGTGGATTTGTGTCGGCCGATAAATTAGAAGAAGTGGACATTGGAGATGGTGACAAGCCAAGGCCGACATTTATCAGTGCTAACTTGGATTCGGTTTTCAAAGAAAAGCTGGTGGCATTGTTAAAAGAATACAAGGACTGCTTTGCTTGGGATTATTCGGAGATGCCTGGTCTAGACCGTTCTATTGTTGAGCATCGGTTGCCAATCAAACCTGGATACAGGCCTTACAAGCAACCACCCCGAAAAATCTACAGGGAAGAAGTGTTGGCCGATGTAAAAAAGGAGATTGAAAGATTACTAGATGCAAATTTCATTCGGCCGTGTAAATACGCGGATTGGATCTCTAATATTGTTCCCGTCTATAAGAAAAATGGAAAGATGAGGGTTTGCATAGATTTTAGAGACCTAAACAAGGCTACACCCATGGATGGATATCCAATGCCTATTGCTGATTCATTGGTTGATGCTGCTGCTGGATACAAAGTGCTCAGTTTCATGGATGGTAACGCAGGATACAATCAGATTTATATGGCATTGGAAGATATAGTAAAGACAGCTTTCAGGTGTCCTGGACACATAGGGTTGTTTGAGTGGGTTGTCATGACCTTTGGATTGAAAAATGCCGGTGCAACTTATCAAAGGGCTATGAATTATATTTTTCATGAGTTGATTGGCAAGATTGTGGAAATATATATTGATGATGTGGTGATCAAGTCATTGGATCATGAGTCGCATTTGGCCGACATAAGGAAAACTCTAGAATGCACCAGGAAACATGGGCTTAAGATGAACCCGAACAAGTGTGCTTTTGGAGTTTCGGCTGGAGAGTTTCTGGGATTCTTGATACATGAAGGAGGAATAGGAGTTGGTAAGAAAAGCATGAAGGCAATTGATGAAATTGTTCCTCCAACTAATCTTAAAGAGCTACAATCACTGCTGGGCAAGATAAATTTTGTGAGAAGGTTCATATCAAATTTATCACAAAAGGTGTTACCCTTTTCCTCACTGTTGAAAATAAAGAAGGATCAAAAGTTTGTGTGGGGTGACGAACAACAGAAGGCTTTTGATGAAATAAAGGAGTACATGAAGAAGCCACCAATATTGGTACCTCCACAATTAAACAAGCCTTTTAAGTTGTACGTGGCGGCCGATGCCCAAACTATTGGATCGGCCCTCATTCAAGAATTTGAAGGGAAAGAAAGAGTAGTTGCATACCTTAGCCGAAAGTTATTAGATCCAGAGACAAGGTATTCGGCTATAGAGAAGCTTTGCTTATGTGTTTACTACTCCTGTACAAAATTTCGGCACTATTTACTACATGCCGAATGCGTTGTGTATTCAAAGTTTGATGTGATAAAACACATGTTGTCTATGCCAATTTTGAACGGAAGGATTGGCAAATGGATTTTAGCTTTGTCTGAATTTGAATTAAGATTTGAATCGGCAAAGGCTGTTAAGGGACAGATTATTGCCGATTTCATTACTGAACATCATGATACATCGATAAATTTGCTTAACATTGTTCCTTGGGTGTTATTCTTCGATGGATCTTCATGCAACAAAGGTGGTGGAGCAGGTATCTTATTAATTTCACCCAAAGGAGAAACATTTGAGTTTGCTGTTCCTATTCAATCTGCTGTTACTAACAATCAAGCTGAGTATGAGGCATTGCTCAAAGGGCTCCAATATTTGAAAGAAGCAAAGGCCATTGCGGTTGAAATTTTTGGAGATTCAGAATTGGTCATAAAGCAATTGAATGGTGAATATGAGTGCAAAAGTGATACCTTGAGGAATTACTATGAAGAATGCAAAGAAATATTGAAGAGCTTTCGGTCAGTAATTCTACAACACATTCCTAGAGGGGATAATGGAGAAGCAAATAGATTGGCCCAAAGTGCATCAGGTTATAAAGAGCTTCGAGAAGTTTTTGCTAATGATATATATGCATTCGGGAATAATCTGGCAGAGGATGATTGGAGAAAAGAGATTGCCGATTATCTGGGGAATCCATCCCGAAAGGTTTCTAGAAAGCTCAGGTATAAAGCTTTAAAATTTGTTCTTCTTGATAATAATTTGTATTATAAATCCCTGGATGGAGTGCTGTTGCATTGCTTAAATCATGAAGAAGCAAAAAGGTTGATGAGTGAAGTACATGATGGATTGTGTGGAGCACATCAATCGGCCTACCGAATGAAGTGGATTATTAGAAGAACTGGATATTACTGGCCGACAATGCTGGAAGATTGTTTTGAATATTATAAGGGATGTCAAGACTGTCAGAGGTTTGGAAATATTCAGAAAGTTCCAGCATCGGCTTTGAATCCCATTATCAAGCCATGGCCATTCAGAGGATGGGGAATAGATTTGATTGGCCAAATAAACCCTCCATCTAGCAAGGGGCATAAGTTTGTGCTTTTAGCAACCGATTATTTTACCAAGTGGGTTGAGGCAATTCCATTGAAGAAGGTGACGTCGGAGAATATGGTTGAATTTGTTAAAGAACATATCATTTACAGATTCGGGATTCCTCAAACAATCACCACAGATCAAGGGGCTCAATTTACATCTTCAGAGTTCAAAGATTTTGCTGAAAGTATGGGCATCAAATTGTTAAATTCTTCTCCTTATTATGCCCAAGCTAATGGTCAGGCAGAGGCTTCTAACAAGATTATGATTAAAATTATACAGAAGAAGATTGATCAGAAGCCGAGAAAGTGGCATTCGGTACTCAGTGAGGCTTTATGGGCTTACCGAATGGCTCCACATGGGGCTACACAGACGTCTCCCTATGAGTTGGTGTATGGGCATCATGCTATCTTGCCATGGGAAATACAATTAGACTCAAGGAGAATAAAGTTGCAAAAGGATTTAAGTTCTAAAGATTATAATGATTTAATGATGGACGAATTAGAAGATTTGCATATGATTCGTCTCAGGGCCTTGGAGAATATTGAGAAAAACAAAATGCGAGTTGCTAAGTATTACAATAAGAAGGTGAAAATTAAGCAATTTACAGAAGGTGATTTAGTCTGGAAAGCGATATTGCCGATTGGAACCAAATATGCAGCATTCGGCAAGTGGTCTCCAAATTGGGAAGGTCCTTTCAGAGTGGTTAGATGCGTGCCTGGAAATGCATATATTTTGAAGACATTATTGGGAGAAGAATTTGCTTCTGCTATAAATGGAAGATATTTGAAGAGGTATTATCCCAGTGTTGAAATCGATCGGTGATTGACATATTAATTTGCCGAACAGCCGATTTTCGGGAAGAAATCGCCTTCAGAACAAATGTTGACAGAAAAGGAAAATGGCCAGTACTGAATGTATTGCCCTTAGCACAAAAATATACTACATCAGATGTTCATGCAAGATCACAAAAGATAAGTTTTATTGCCGAAATTCCATAAATCCCTAGTACAAACTAATGGAATAGCTTGTTCAAAACGGACTGAGGGTGAATGGAATCGGCAATGATGGCGCCATGAGCATCAAGGCGATCTATGGAGGCCTCGATGTCGTCGATCTCCTCCGGGTTACCATTAGCAAAGCCAGTTGGTAGCCTGGAGTAGTCGATGTTGGTATGCGTCGACATGGCAACTAGGCCTGCGGCAGTGCCCAGACGGATGCCGTGCGAGGCCACCTCATCAATGCGGCCCGCCACCGCGCCGAGGCGAGCTTCTGGTGTGTCCCCAGGAGCATTCACCTTGTTCGCCAGCTCATTCGCCAGCACCTTTAGCCGATCGAGTTCGGCATCACGCGCTGCAAGTTTACAAAAGGGGCAGCAGAATAATATCAGTTAGGGGACAAGTTTGAGATTGAGCAGATTGCAGGACTCACCATCAATGACTTCGAGCAGTTGCTTGCGCTCGTGCTGCCATTCGAGGTCAGCAATCCCGGCTTGCTTGGAGATAGCCTCCAGTTCACGACGAGAGTCGTCGCGCTCCGCCTTGAATCGGCGAGCATCGCCGTCCGTGTAACGGTAGTCGTCCGATTCGAGAGATCGATTGGACGAACTCGAAGATGCCGCAGGAGCGGCGGCTGGAGCTGCGACTGGCGCACCGGCGCCGGCAATCCATTGGATTACCCTGAAAGAACAAAGAGGTTCGTCAAGAAAGGGGGAGGAAATCTCGAGAAGAACAAAGAGAAGCAAGCAGCTACTCACCTGCGGCGAGCGCCGGCACGACTTCCTTCGGCCTCATCGGCGGCCGGGCGCCTCCTGTTGTTGTCGGCCATTGGAAGTTCCTCGGAAATACTGTGGATGGGGAAAAGAATGGCTTGGGCCGGCAAGAACTTGGAAGGCGAAGAACTTGGTGAAGAAACTGTGGGTTGCCTGGGTATTTATTTATGGAACCCGCAGAGGAAATCATGGCCAAAGATCGTGGCACGTATTCCGAAGAGTTCGGAAGGTGGAAAGGATTTTCCAGCCGATCGGTTCTCATGTCGTTTGAGATTCTTATCGAGTCGTATTCGGCTTTGACTGGATGGGATTCGGCTATGTCATAATTGAAGCGTTTTCGGGTCTGATGCTATTAAAATCAGCTTTGCCGAATGAGTTACCCTCAATGGAGAGAAAGCAAAGATTGATGAAACTACAAAGTTGGTAAGACATTCGGCTAATTAAATATTCGATACAATTACACACCCAAGTACTTGGAGATTACATCTTTAGCATCAGATATCATTCTACTAATGGTCTCCAAAAGATTTTTGCCTGCTTCTTGGGACTTTGTCAAAGCAGAGAGCTTTGTCTTGAGCTGTTTATCTTCAGTTAGAATGGCCGATGCTTCCTTTCGTATCCTTTCTGTCAGATCGGGGAGTTCGGCTAACTTCTTCTCATCAGCTTCGATTTCGGCTGACAGGACCCTCAGTTCGGCTTCTAGTTCAGCTTTTCTGGTCTTCTTCAGATCAAGTGTTGACTGCAGTTTAGCTGACAATTCTTTGTTACTCTGAGCTTGAGTATGCAGATCTTTCAAGGATTGCTTGGCTATAACTCTTCTTTGCTCTAAAGCTGGTTGTAAAGATTGATCTTTCAAAGCCTGTCTGACTGCAGCAAATTGTTGATCTAATTTAGAGATTGGTTCCAAGGAAGCTTGAATGTCAACGGGAAGATTGTGTTCAATGGGCTCGAGCATATCTCTCAGAAGATCAGCATCCTTGACTTGATCCTGGATGTCTTGGTGCAGAAAGGAGAAAATTTCCTTTAGTTTTGCTTGGGTTTCTTCTGATAAAGTCTGACTAGAAGAAATTTCCTCTGCTTGTTCGGCAACAAGATCATCCAAGGGAAATGAGTAACTGGGTGATGAAGTTATTTTCTCCTGAAAAAAGATATTGCCGAATTAGTAATTGTCCATTGAATAAAGAACTTGGGAAACTGGGAAATTATCTTTACCTCATTTCTGATCTCTTGGATGGAAAGAGAGGATGGCTCAAGCTCAGGTAAAGGTTCTTGTGTATCATGCTGAGGAGAGCTTGGAAGGTCCTTTGGTGGAGATAAAGCTTCTGGCTGAGGTGCGTCGGGTAGAGCTGGAGCTGGTTCTTGATGAAAAGAGGAGCTCTCTGAAATTGGATCCATTGAAGCTTGCTCTGTGACTGAAAGAAAGTTAGTGCCGATGAAAAGAGTTTTAAAAAAAAAAATGACAAGATGGTGAGAAGTTTTACTAATCACTGAAGCATCGGCAGGTTCTGTGCTAATGGCCAATTGCTGTGATTTGGCCTGAAATCATAAAGGAGTAGAAAATGAGCAGAATGAAATTAGCATTTTTTACTCGAGAAAGAAGGAATTTGACCTGTGCAATTGTTTTGCTGCTTGTTCTTTTCTTCTTCATAGATATAGGGGCAGTTAGAGAAGAAATTTTTCTCTTGGCAGAAGGTGGTGCAGCAAGAGTTGGATCCAGGTTGGCTGGCCTAGACATTATTTGAGCCAAAGAAGGAGAATGATGCCCCAGAATAGATATTGGGCCTGCAGTGTTATATACAATTGCTCTGGCCAGAGGGGCAGGGACTATGTCCTGCAAGATAACAGAGTTAAAAGTCGATGAAAGAGGATGTCAGTGGAAAAACAAATGGATTATAAGCGTATTTACCTCTGAATTCGGCTGATAGTCAGGCATCAAATCGAGGCAGAGAGGGTGGACTGGTACATTAAAAATGTGATCATGGATTTCTTGCCACCAAAGAATAAAAGAAGGATGAGCAAGTGCTGTTGGCACAAAAGGTTCGATCTGATAGATGGCTGCACAACACTTATAATCAAAGATTCTTCTTGTTTCTGTGGAGTCTTTGATGATTTGCCTAGGCTTGAGGAATTCATGAAAGAATAATCTTGGGGGCACTTGGCCACATCCTAATTGCCTGGCTACTATGTTCGGCTGGTAATATTCATATGAACTTTGAACCAGCCTTCCTCCACAAAATTCGGCTGGTAAGATGCAAGGCCGAATAAAAGTATTAAAAATTGCTGTGGACTCTACATCTATGCATCCAGTTTCGAAGCTGAATTCACAAGGAAAAATGAGGCTGTCATTGTCCATGTATGGGAACCAGAGGGGATTGGCAAAGCCTTTGAAGAAAAGTTCAAACAGTTCCCCAATGTTCTTGTTGATAGCAATAGTGGAGGCTGCTTCCCCATAGGTTTGACAGCCTTTGGTGCTCTGGGCTTCTGCTTCCTGGTAATTGACCGAGGGAAAGTGTCGGCTGTTGAGGTCGATGGAGACGATTTGGTGCATGTACAATTGCAGCCACATCTGGACGAACCACCAGGGACCATTGACGCAGGAAATTTTCTTGTTGGTGTGCATCTGATAAATGGTTTGATGGAGCATGTGATAGACACTTCCCAAGAGATATTTCCCGAGAGGGATAAGTGTGCCTGCAGCCAAGTCTTCAGCCATTACTATGTGATTCAGAGTTGGCTCATTGGCTTTACCACAGAAAACAAATCTGCACAGCCACATATTCAGGAAGGCCCTGTATTCAACATCAGACAGAGGACCATCGTGCATGTAAGTCTGGATGTATTTCTTATATCCAACTCCAGTTTTCACCCCTGTCTGTTTGGAAGAACCCTTGTATCTGTATGGGTGTGTTATCCCTGTGATGTTCAGGCCGGTTATCATGTAGACATCGGCCAGGGTTGGGGTCATTGGTCCGTGACCAAAGAGAAAAGCATTCATGCCATTGGACCAGAAGTGACAAGCTGCAATCAGGAGATTTTCATTCTTGGGTGTTTCGGCTAGAGATAGTTCCAAGCAATGAGAGATACGAAGACTGTCCCAATTCTGCGTCTGGGGGCTTTTATTTTCAAGAATCCTTTTGTACCAGTTTCTCCAACCGGCGATTGGGGGCAGAGGCCAGTTCTTGAATGAATCTTGCCATTCGTGAGGTCCCGTCAATGAAGATTTGAAAGGGATCCTTTGAGACTCGGCCGCAATAATTTCGGAGGGATCTGGATTCCCTGAAGGGCCGAGGAAGAAAGATGCGGATTGCTCCTCCGTAGGGGTCAGGATTTCAGTGGTCAGAGCCTATTGAGGACGGAAGAAGAGCGATTCGGGGATTCAAAATGCAGCTTGAAGAGAGTAATGCCGAATATGATTGAAGAAAACGGAACTTACTTGAAGAATTTGATCCTGGTTCGCCATTTGAAGATCGGAGCTTGAAAGATTCGACGAACTAGGGTTTAAGTTTGAAAACGCACTCTGAGGATTTGGGAGCAGAAAATGGATGTCGAACGGGCTCAGCCTGGAAATGTTGGGGATTCCTGGTCAATTTCGAGATAAAAGTATCCTTTATCCCGAAATTGAAGGGGCATGTGTTGACACCAAAAATTAGCACCAGGAAGAGGCTGACATGTGAGCCGGATTTGGTGGAAGAATGCCATTCGGCTAAAGGGTTTTCTCTGAAGCATTCGGCAAAGATGCTCTGCGGTCGGGAACGCGTCGTCATTCGGCTAAGGGGTGTTCTTTGAAGCGTTCGGCAGAGATACTCTGCGGTCGGGAATGCGTCATCATTCGGCAGAGACATGGTTCCGCAGGTAAAAGCAGTAGCATTCGGGAAAGTGCGATGACGTGGATCAACATAAGGAAAAGGCCGGTTCGAACAAGGAAAGCAATAATGGGCACGAAGATTCGTCATTTATTTTTAGAAACAAGTGTTGTAGTCGTGTCCGACTAGGAGTTGTGTCAAGACCTGGGTATAAATATAAACCCATGGCAGCTGTAAAAGGGACATCAATCGAATCAATCATACAACAAACCGGCCCCGTGCCAACATCGAGTCCTTTAGTCGAGTCGTCGAGTTCTTCGAGAGGAGTCATCGATCCGTCGACCTCCGTAAGTACCGGCAACCTTGTATCATGCTTAGTATCATGCGGTGGATTTAAGCTTTGATGCAAGTAGTCTTGTTACCATGCTTAGTATCATCCGGTGGATTTAAGTTATGGTCTCAAGAAGGTTCCTCTGTTAGGTCATGAGCCATGCGGTGGGCTAAGATCTAGTATGGACCAAGTTATCGGCTCTGTTAGATTTTGGCAAGATCTAATAGATTCATTAAGTTACCCCGTGTTGCTCCTTTTTACTATGTGCTTAATTCATGCAACACACCTTTGCCCAATCTAGATCGGCTAGAATCGGCTCTGCTTTACGGTGCGACGACTTATCCCCTCATAGCCGAATCCGAAACCGATCTAGGTTGCTACGTGTCGCGGGTTCAAGCTTGTCGGTATCGTGTAGATCTTGACAGAACCGGGTATCATGCGGTAGATGCAGGTTTTTGGATCGTCTTAGAGCTAATCATCCGGTGGATTAGAATTCGATTCGATCTGATAGATTTATCTTTACCGATTAGGCTTGTTCCTTCGCCATGGATCCCGATTCGGCTAAATAGCCGTATTCGGCAGTGCTCTCATGAGTGAACGTGTGTTCGTGGGTTTGCATTGGACAATGAATGCTTTTAGCCTTTCACGATTAGATTGTATCATGCGGTGGATTGATCTAATCTGATTGGTGGTGTGGCTCCAAACGAGTCGTATCATGCGGTGGATTAACTCGTTCGTTGTCATGCTTGACGGGTGCTGCTTTCGGCCTATGCATTCTTGTTTTCAATGTAAATTCGTGACTGTGTTGTGGATTCGTAACTAAACATTGAGTGCTTTTAGCTTTTCATGATTAGATTGTATCATGCGGTGGATTAATCTAATCTGATTAGTGGCGTGGTTACAAACAAGTCGTATCATGCGGTGGATTAACTTGTTTTGTTATCATGCTTGACGGGTGCTGCTTTCGGCCTATGCATTCTTTGTTTACTGCGAATTTATGATCATGTTTCACCCTTTTATTTATTTATCATGCTCTGTTTCTCGTTAATCGGCTATGAGTACGTGTTCATTCGGTTGAAAGCCGATCTTTCGTCATGCTTACGTCACGCATTCGGCAGTGCGCTCCTTGCGTGCCTTGCCGATTGCCGAATGAGGTTTTAACTGCCGACAGATAGCTTCCCTGTAGCTATATGTCTCTCAAGATTGGCTTCAACGCCGCAAACATGGAACTGTCTGGTATCACCCGGCACGTTCCAGGTTTTAATCTAAACATTTTTATCCCTTTGTTAGTTTTCAGGCAAACTAACTGGCACGCTTCCGGATTCGAAAGCCCGGGCCACGTTTGAAGCCAGCTTTGTTCGGCTTGCTGTGTGCTTGGCGTGAGGTGCGGATTTTACGTCAACACACTTCGTTGTAGTAAACGGAAAGGTGTGTTGATGAGAGGTGACTTTCGGTGTATAGTCATATAGCCCGGATTCATCAAACATGGACATACGTGTGTTGCCTTTCCCTCGTCGGTGCCCGGCAACGTAGTGTCCGATCCTGTTATTTGGGAACGTGTCGGTGGCATAGTGATCATGTCTCGTCGGCACTTAGCCAAATTTAAGTCTAGCCTCGTCGGTACAAGATCGTGGTATTGGCATAGTAACTATCGTATGGACGATGCTTGCAAGATGAATATTTTTCCTCTCGCTACCGTGTACGGGGCGAGGAACATGATTATCGGCCTTTTGGCGTCATCCATCGTTGACGAGAAAGGTATTTTGTATGCCGCAGCTTACGGTATTTGTCTTTGGCTCCGAGGTTCAGGGCGAGGACATGGTTGTCGGCCTTTCGACGTCACCCGCCATTGACGAGAAAATTATATTGTCGTGACTCGCGGTATTTCCCTTTGGCTCTCAAGTTCGGGGCGAGGACATGATCGTTCTCCTCTCGGCGTCACTCAACAACGAAAGTATCTTATATGCTACGATTCACAGTATTTGCCTTTGGCTCCCAGATTCAGGGCGAGGACATAGTCGTCAGCCTTTCGGCGTCATTATTTCGTATACCACGGTTCGCGATATTGATGTTGATGCTGCTTGACACATGTATCATCAAAAGAAAGACTTTCTCAAACTTTACTGGAGCTTACTATAGGCCATGGTAGTCGGAGGGTTGAACGTCGTCGACCAGAACGCGAGGCGGAGGTTGTTGACGGGATCACCGGCCGGTGACGCTGCACGTATGGCAGAGCTGGCTGACGGCGTGGATGTGCGAGAGCGGCGCAGGGAGCTTTTGAGCGTCGCGAGGAGGTTTTGTTCTTCTCTGGATTTTTGGGCGTGAGGCGAGGCGAGGCGTGCCGTGCAGGTGCTTTTTTTTTTTGCGTATGGTCTCTTCCTTCCCAGGGATCTCAGCTCTTTTATATAGGCAGGGCCGGCGCCGGGGGATCATCTTGACCCCTGGGCCCAAGCAAAACGCAAACGCGTTTAAACCAACTGACTCCTATCTACAGGGCAGCATGCATATCTTTTGTCTACCAAATCCCGCGTACTTATCCAGCTTCTAGAAACTGTATAACGGGATGCATATCTCCTGGAGTTTTATACGGCCAATGATAAGTGGGGCCAGCTGCTAGAGTAACCAAAGCATGCACACGTACACGACCAGTCATGCAAACTCACCTATACTAATTAACGTGAATAATTTAATCTCCTTTGTATATTTCCTAGAAAACATATCTTCAATTAATAACTCAGCTGAAAATCTTAGTGCTCTCCTCGTGAAAGCTACGCAAGAATTGGATCGTCACGTCAAAATGTCCGCACATACATGAAGTACTAAATGTAGATGAAATCAAAAACTAATTGAACAATTTTGTTTTACTTTGCGAGACGAACATTTTGAGCCTAATTAATCAATGTTTGGCTAATTATTCACAAATACAAACGAAATGCTACAGTGCATGTCAGCGTTCGGATCGGTCACCCGACACTAACTAGAACGATTGCACTGTGTCCAATCTCTCGATGGTTGGTGCAAAGGCTAACACAATGGCACGGAGTTTATCCTGGTTTCGGCCGCGGGGCCGTACGTCCAGCAATGGGTGTGCACGCACTGTATTACTTCGCACCGGGGTGCCTATAATAGGGGTTTACAAGCAAGGCGGGAGAGGAGGAGAGGCCTCCAAGTCCTAAGCGTCTAGGATGATTGAGGTAAATGCTAATATCAGGGACGCGGATGCGTGTTGTTGGCGAATGCGCTGCGTCTGGTTGTCTGGGTCTGTACGAGGCATCAGCCTATGGCCGGGAGTCTACCACCTCATTTCATAGTTCAGGGAGGGGCAGAGATACATACGTTACACAGTCGAGTGTACTATTATTGGGCACTAGAGAGCATGGCGTGGGGCGTGGCCGTCGTCCTTGTGGATCCTTCTACCTGGCGCGAATCGGTGAGCGCCTACCAGCTCCAGTGGGTGGCGTGGCAGCTCCTATAGAAAGTATGTGTCCCTGTACTTGTCTTGGAGCGTCTTCAAGGGGCCGTGCTGACCGGCGTCCATGCCCAGTCGTCGCCAGTACACCCGTTCGAGGGTTCTCCCATGCCTTGTTCAGGGCTTCATCATGGAGTTTGTATGGGAGTTGGCAGTATAGGAGCGCCAGAGTTGGCAGCACAGGTCTGCACAGGGCCCCGCAGGCCGGCACAGTGACAGGAGTTGGTCGTACTGTGACGGCAGTTTGCCGCACATGGCCTCGCAGTCATGCAAAGTGACCGAGGATGGCGGACGTGATTCAGGTCATGTCGTCTGTGCAGGATGGCTCGCGATCTGCCCTTTGACTTTGGCGTCCCGTAGCAGCGCTGGGCATTGAATGTGCCTGTCAGCAGAGCACACGGGTGCACGCTGAGGGTCGAGGGGTAGCCTTGAGCGAGGCGGAGTTTCTGGAGTAGAGGGCCGCGCGAGGTCCGATCGTAGAGGCCTCGATCGAGGTGGAGTTCGTTGTTCGCTCGAGGCGGGGTCGGCACCCTCGATCGAGGCGGAGATGTAGCGCGCGCATTTGGACCCTTTGGGGGGTCCTCGAATGGGCCATTGACCAATGATGGGCCGTAGGCTTTTGTGCACTTAAACCCTTTTCGGTTCGGGGGATCTGGTTGCGGCTAGCTTGCGTTTTTTAAGGGTGATTATCCCTTAGGTTAGGGGACCCTTATGGCCGTCCCCAAGTACCGCATTTATGGCAAAGTCCCAACTTTGACCGTCCAAAGTTGGGAACTAAACAACCTTATAAGTGAGAGGAATTCTAGTTTCCTACAACTCTGCCCATGCAGCAGCAGTTCTATGTACATGTCGGCCCACACAGGATCCACACATAGTCTTTATTTTTTTAGAAGACATGCAACCTTCATTGAAACCTTTTGTTCGCTTTGATTCTTCCTGCGTCGCCTACAGAGCTCGGGAGGGGGGAGGCGATCGGTTCCTAACTTACCTTTGGCGTTGCTCTCTTTGCGTTTCATGTCATACCCTTCGCCGTGCCTTTTCCCCAATATTATCCGGTCCATCTTATATTCTCATTTGATATAATGTACTGTACCACATCAGTCATTAGTAGTATTTTATCATTTTATTGAAGTTTTTTCGGATATCCAATGGGCCCTCGTTGTAATTGTATCAATTACACCATAGGTTTTCTTAGTCTAATTAAGATATTTTAAAGTGTTATTTACTATTCAAATTAGACAACTAAACTGTGGACCGCATGACTAAAACTTGAAGAAAAATAATAAGTTCAGCCACTTAAAAAATATTTGGTGAATATTAAATATGTCCTAGTGATTGGATCCCTAGCACCGGTAGTTTTATTACTTGAGTTATGCATATAAATGGGAAAGTCCTTTTGTTTCTCCCATATCTCAAAGTGAGAACTAATGAAGTGAGAATTGACGATGCAACTAATAAGTTCTCAGCTATTAATACTTTGCTCAGGTAAGTAAGTCACCAGTTAGGCAGCAACCACTAGTAGAGAACTGACTTTTGATCCACCCCCTTTAGTCCCGGATGTAATTGGGGCCAGGACTGATGTGAGCATTAGTCCCGGATGTAATTGGGGCTAGGACTGATGTGAGCATTAGTCCCGGTCCCAAGTGGGCCATGGGGTAGCGGGCTTTTAGTCCCAGGCCGAGCCCCCGCCCAGCACTAAAAGCCCCTGGCGACAATATAGTTGGCAGGCGAGATTTAGTCTCGGCCGGGGGCTTGGACCGGGACTAAAGACCACACCTTTAGTCCCGGAGCCCCTGGCCTGGACTAAAGACACCCTGGCCTACTAGCCGTTGGGAGGGGGTATTTTGTCCCGGTCGGGGGCTACGCCCGGGACTAAAGGGGTCCTTTTAGTCCCGGTCGAAACCCCGGACCGGGACTAAAGGCCCCATACAAATAAAAGACGCTTCTCTCTCCCCTGGCTCCGCCAAGAGCCACACACGCATGAACACCAAGCTGATGTGTTCATGCCGAGGCCGAGCACAGGGGAGGGAGGTCATGTCGGGTTTTTGTGATTTTGTGGAGATTTCACTCACCAACATTCTCTAAAGGTACGTAACTTCATTCTCCTATGATTCCTACTTAGTATTATCTTTTTTTTGTTCTAGAAATAGAGAAATCAAAGTTTATAGAAGTAGTTTTTTGAGGAAGAGATAATGAGCACGATTTTTTATTTAGACATCAGTTAGAGACATGTAAACTTGATGAATTTAATTAAGGACAGTGCTTATCTGATTGCTTGCATGTGGAAAATGATTAGACTGCTTTTTCAATTAATTATTAGAGATACATTATTTGACTTTAATTATAAAAAATAGTAAAAATTTGTAAAACATAGTAGAGATTAATAGAAAACCCTTTATTATTTATGTACGACTGTAAGTTGGAGAGCCAGGTGTATACGATGGTGAGGTGGCTGAACATGCTGGTGTCATGCCAAAGTCCAAACTATGTGGAAAGTCTGGACTTAAGCATGACACTAGCGTGTTCATCCATCTCTGGGACTTTACTTGATGAGTCCAAACATCAGTGCTTCACCAATGATATAGCCCTCTTTCTCCATCATACGGTCCTGCATCATATAGATATTACTAGAAAATTTTTAGAAAATTCTAGAAAAATAGTAAAATTCCTAAAACATAGTAAAGATTAATAGAAAAACCCTTGATTATTTATCTAGGACTGTAAGTGGGAGAGCTAGGTGTATATGATGGTGAGGTGTGTGAACGTGCTGGTGTCATGCCAAAGCCCCCTAGGATTCGAAGTGCAGAAGATACATGCACGCCCTAATGACTACATCTTGTACTGTGACACGGCATACGAGGGATTGAATGCATGTCCGGTATGTGGCGCATTGAGATATAAGATCAGAATATACAATCCTAGTGAAGTAGAAGGGGAGAGTATTGTTTAAAAGATTCCCGCCAAGGTGACGTGGTACTCTCCTATAATCCCACGATTGAACCGTCTCTTCAGAAACAAAGAGCATGCTAAGACGATGCGATGGCACAAAGAAGATCGCAAGCAAGACAGGATGTTAAGGCACCCCGCCGATGGGGCCCAGTGGTGAAACATCGATCAAACTTTCGAATATTTTGCAAAGGATGCACGGAACATAAGATTTGCTTTGAGTACGAACGGCATGAATCCTTTCGGTCAAATGAGCAGCAACCATAGCACTTGGCCCGTGACTCTATGTATGTATAATCTTCCTCTATGGCTCTGCATGAAGCAAAAGTTCATTATGATGCATGTTCTTATCCAAGGGCCAAACCAACCTGACAATGACATTGATGTGTATCTAAGGCCTTTGGTCGAACAAGTTCTATTGTTATGGAGCGAACAAGGTGTATGCATGTGGGATGCGCACTTACAAGAGGATTTAACGTGTGAGCCCAGTTGTTCATAACCATTAATGATTGGTCGGTCTTAGTAAACTCTCAGGGCAAACAAACAATGGATACGGGGCATGCACGCATTGTTTAAATCAAACCGACAGCATGTACCTAAAACATTGCAGAAAGGTTGTGTACATGGGACATCGTCGGTTTCTTCCTATAAAACATCAAGTCAGAAAAAAGGGTAAACATTTCCAAAGGAAGGCAGACCACCGCCATAGGCCACCGCATCTTAGGGGTGACGACGTATTTGATATGGTAAAGGATGTAAAGGTTGTCTTCGGAAAGGGACCTGGTAGCCAACAAGTTCCAAACGATGAAGACGGAAGGGCGGCCACGTGGAAGAAGCAATCCATATTTTGGGAGCTGTCATACTGGAAGGTCTTGTTGGTTTGCAATGCAATTGACGTGATGCACCTAACGAAGAATCTTTGTGTGAACTTGCTTGGATTTCTAGGCACGTATGGGTAGACCAAAGACATGCTAGAAGCAAGGCTGGTACTGAAACGAATGGCAGACCCATCTGGCCTACATCCAGAGAAGAGAGACAACAGATGTCAATACTTAAATCCCGCATCCTACACTCTTAGCGAAGAAGAGAAGGACAACCTGTTTGAATGCATGAACAGTATCAAGATCCCATCTAGCTATTCCTCGAATGTAAAAGGAATAGTAAATATGTCGAAGAAAAAATTCACGGTCCTAAAGTCTCACGACTGCCACGTGTTGATGACACAACTTCCCCCTATTGCATTAAGGGGGGGTCCTACCCGAGAATGTCCGACTAGCCATCGTAAAGCTCTGTGCATTCCTCAATGCAATTTCTCAAAAGGTAATAGATCCAGAGCATCTCACAGCACTAGCAGAGGATCGTAAAGCTCTGTTAGCTTTGAATTGATATTCCGTCCATCATTCTTCAATATCATGACACATCTCCTAGTTCACCTTGTCAAGGAGATTTCTATTCTCGGTCCAGTATTCTTACACAATATGTTCCCATTTGAGAGATTCATGGGCATACTAAATAAATACATTCGTAATCGTGCTCGGCCAGAAGGAAGCTTCTCCGAGGGCTATGGGACAGATGAGGTCATTGAGTTTTTTGTTGACTTTATTGACGACCCTAAATCGATCGGTGTTCCTGAATCTCTTTACGAGGGTAGACTAAGTGGAAAGGGCACAATAGGAAAGAAAGCAAACCTGCCTTCTGATGATGATTCTTCAGCAATCATCCTTTGTGGATCCATACATCAAGAAACACAACGATGTGTTGTCCTCTAAGTTCTCAGAGAAGTCTAAGGCATGGATTACGCTTCATCACATGGATACTTTCGGCGGTTGGTTGCGGAAACATCTACTCCACGAGGAGGACATAGATCCACAGCTAGCTTAGTTGGCTAGGGGTCCATCTCAGACAATCTTAACATACAAAGGGTACGAGATTAATGGCAATACATTTTACACGATAGCCCAAGATATAAAGAGTAGCAACCAAAACCGTGGTGTACATATAGATGCCACAAACAGTAGTAGGAAGAAGGAGATATATTATGGTTTCATACAAGAGATATGGGAACTGAACTATGGACCTCTTATGAGGGTGCCTCTGTTTCGTTGCCAATATGTGAAGCTAACCGGCGTAACAAAAGACAAGTATGGAATGACAATAGTGGACCTCAATAATCTTGGGTACAGCGACGAACCATTCATCCTAGCAGCGGATGTGGCTCAGGTTTTCTATGTCAAGGACATGTCTAGGAGGCCAAAAAAGATAAGCAAAGAAACAGATAAGTCACAGAATGAGCCAAAGCGGCATATAGTTCTATCTGGGAAAAGAAATATAGTTGGAATCGAGGGAAGGTCGGACATGTTAGAGGATTATGATCAGTTTGTCGAGATTCTGCCATTCGCAATGACTGTTGACCCATACATTCTGTTAGCCAATGAAGATGCCCGGTATCTGCGCCTCGATCATAAAGAATGGACATTCGTAAAGAAGCATTTCATTTCAGTAGTTGAGGATGTTGAGATAGATGTACTCATTATTTAAGACACGAGACATGAATTATTTAATTATGTAAGACCGCCATGTACTATGTTAATGTAAGATTTATTGCTTATATTTGTAGCTATCTATTTAATTTCTACATTTTTATTAGATTTATTGGTCAATTTTTAGAGTTACTATTTAATTTCCACATATTTATTAGATTTACTTGTTATTTTTAGATATTTATTGAATTTATTAGTTAATTTTTAGAGTTACTATTGAATTTGTAGATATTTATTAGATTTAGTGGTTATTTTGAGGAATTATATTATTTGTTTCTTAATTTGTTCTATTTATTAGTTATTTTTTGAATGTAGATATAAACTATAATAAGCAATTGTTACTTAATAATTGAATTATGAAAATTAATAAAAAAAGGGCCGAACTCCTGTTTGCGCGGGAAACAAAAATCGCAACTCTAGTTTTTGTTCCCCGCCAAACCAAAAGTAAATGGGCCTTTAGGTCCAGGGGGATATACGGCCCGAGAGTAAATATCATTTAGTCCCGGGCCGTATCTATGCCCGGGCGAAGCCCCCGCCTCGGACTAAAGGGGGTTATTTAGTCCCGGGCAGAGCCACTGCCCGGCACTAAAGGACTGGGATATAACCTTTGAGATCCCGATCAGTTTTCCGCTCATCTTCCTCCTCGCGCTCGCTGCCCTATCTACCGCGCGCGCCTCCGATCTGCCACCGCTCCTTCCCGCCGCCACATCCACTGCCCGCCGCCGCGCATCTCCGTCTGGGGTCCGCCGCACCGCCCCTCTCACCCGGCCCCAGTCCGTCCCGGCGCCCCCCAACGCCTGTCGCAGCGGCGCCCCCATCGCCCCAGGCCATCACCGTGGTGCCCCCACCACCGCATCGTCCTCGCGTGCCGCCGCCCTGAGTCTTCCCTGTGCGCCACCGGCCG
The DNA here is from genome assembly GCA_033239725.1 of Echinochloa phyllopogon. Lineage (NCBI taxonomy): Eukaryota > Viridiplantae > Streptophyta > Magnoliopsida > Poales > Poaceae > Echinochloa > Echinochloa phyllopogon. The sequence continues at coordinate 22,229,813 of BTCW01000016.1, forward strand.
TGCTCCCGACCCCGCGCGCTGCCGGTCATGCTCCGACCTCACGCGCGCAGCCGACCCTCCGCTCCTCTCGGCCTTGCGCTTCGCTACGGGCCCCGTGCGCCGCCGTCCCGCTGCCGCTCTCTCCCCGTCCGACGGCCCAAGCACGTCGCGGCCCACACACGCGCCCCGTACCGCGCGCCATGGCCCACACCACCCCGGCCGACTTGATCCCCGTACGTGTGCGTGCGTGTTGTGTGTGTACGCGTTGCTTGTGCTCCGTATTGTGTTTGTGTGTGCTGTGTGTGTGTTTTGCATGCATGTGTGTAGAGTGTTGTGTATGTTTTGTGCATGTGTGTTGTGTGCATGTGTGTTGTGTGCGTGTGTATGTTCATATATGTGTAAATTAAATATGTGTGTATATATATCCTAATTAAATACATAATTTTGATATATTAGGAGGACGTCGATCAGCGCAATCCTATCTACCGTTGTTCGCACATTTGTCCGCCTCGACAACTTCATGATCATCCGTCGATTCACGTCCCGCCTCGACAATGTAAATTTGTGTTTTACATTTGATATTTGTATATTAAAATGCAAATATTACTTGTATAAACTTGTATATTCAAAATTTTGTTGTATAATCTTGTATTCATGCTAGAAATTAGCAAATTAAGTGCTAGAAATCACTAGTGACTTAATTGATTTTGTATCCCTACAGTCTATAGTTAATTACATTTAAGTCCTTGGTAGTTTTAGAATACGTTTAAAAATGCTAGAAATTAGTAAATAAAGGGCAAATTTCATACACACACATACATATACACTTAGTTGATTTCATTTATTAATTTCTTTATTTCTAAGTTAATATATATCTAGTGGCTTTGCTAATTATCATAGCTAACCCTATAGTCTATAGTTAATTATGTTTAAGTGCTTGGTAGTTTTCGAATACATTTAAAATGCTAAAAATTAGCAAATAAGTGCAAATTTCATACACACGCACACATATACACTTAGTTGATTTCATTTATTAAGTTTTTTAATTTCTAAGTTAATATATATCTAGTGGATTTGCTAATTATCATAGCTAACCCTATTGTCTATAGTTAATTACGTTTAAGTCCTTGGTAGTTTTAGAATACTTTTAAAAATGCTATAAATTAGCAAATAAAGTGCAAATTTCATAAAAAATTACTTTGTTCAATAAATTTTGTATTTCAAGTTAATATTTATCTAATATATATGTAGTATGAACTAATGTCTATATTTCATGCATTATTTGAGATGAACCCAAACGAGCGCGCGACCGAAGAATTCTTATTCAACATAATTGCCTCCGGTGATCATGAGGCACCCATAGTAGATCTGGAACCCGATGCTGCAGCAGTCATGGACGTGTTTCTTAATGAGTCCGGTGATGGTATCGAGCTGCATGACAATGAAGACCGCGAAGTTACTAGTGAAGGAGAGGTATAGAAATTATGGTTTTATTTCATGTATACATAGAAATTAATCTCTATAGTCCATGTCTATAGAAATTAAGGAAATAATTAATATATATTTGCAACTTAATCCTCTGCATCGGGCAGTACAAAGAACAAGCGAAGAGCGACAAAAAAGATGGACTCGGATGCCCATTACATTATCACCGAGATCAATGATCAGGGTGAACCAGTAGCTCCTGCCGACTCGGTCAGGAAGATGATCAATCAGTGCGGATGTCTTGTTAGAGACCACATCCCAACATGTCGTGGTGATGAAAGTGTAGTCCCTCAAAGAGAAAAAAGGATATGCTTTGGGATGACCGACTAAAGCATTTTACTGTTCCGAGAAAACATGAAGCTAAGATCAAGGAGTGAGCTTTGAAGAAGATGGCCACACAATTTCAGACCTTCAAGAAAAATCTATGCAAGGAATATATAAAAAAGGGCAAGACGCCAGTTTTTACGGGCACGTTGTCCAACTTGAGAGATCACTGGGACCCATTTGTGGAGTACAAGATGTTGGAACCTGGTATGCAATGGGTTCAACAGAACATCGATAACGTGTCACACAAGAAGTATCATCATCGTCTTGGCCAAGGCGGATATAAGTCTACAATCCCGAAATGGGAAAGAATGGAATAAAAACTGATCTAGAGAGGTATCACGCCCGCCACAATCAATTGGCCGGAGCAATAAGGACCTGGTTCTACGCTCATGGCGGCCACAGACCATTTTTGGGGAATGTATACAAGAGGCAGCTCGCCGACTAGAAGAGGCGATACAAGCAGCTACCCAAGGAGATTTCCAGTCTTAAAGAGAAAAAAATCCTGAGCACACAGGTCGAACGTGAGGCAAAGCTAGTCTTCCCTGGAAGTATCGGTTCACCAACGATGCGGCACTTACAGAAGTCGAGCTAGAAGAAGGAGAGAGGAGGAAGCTAATGTCCAGAATATGCGAGAATGACTATTCTCGATAGAATCGCAGCGGGCAGAGATAGCTGAACATAAAGTGGCCCTAGCGCTTAGCCAACAGCAGCAGCAGTAGTAGCAAGCAGAAGGATCGGTAGAGCAAAATCTCAATATCGGTGCCTCTGGATATGTAGGAAGCAGTTGTGCATCCACCGAGGTCCCTATAGATGAAGGTGAACAAATCCCTGCCATTCAAGAAGCCCCTGACGCCGATGTTGAGATTGAGAGCCATCCGTTGGACCTACTCGAAACATGGACACCTTGTGAGTTGCATGTTCTATCGAAGGACATAACGACATTGGTGGCGTACGGTGTTGTTGTGCCAAACAAAGAAGGCGGTCTAATCCATGGATAGGAGATTCTGCCTAGCTATGCTAAAGTGGGGGTTGAGAAGATTGTCGGCGACTACAGGATGCTAGATCTTGGCATTCTTTGAGGTAACGACGAGTGGACACTACAAGAGGCCCCCCATGGCTATATCCTGTGGCATAAGCGCATGATTATAATTCCAGTGTAGCAGGCTAACCCTCCCAAGGATTTGCCAAGCAAGGAGCCACCCCCAGCCCCGTCAAGGCCCCCCAGCAGGGATCCACCATCTCCGCCAACTGCATTTGACCGCTCACCGTCACCAACCCCTTCTCCTCCTCGGTAGCTGTCGCTGTCACCACCTCTTCCGCAACAGAAAAAACGAAAGCAATCGGCTGTGCAGCAGGCACAGGTAATTTATTACATTTCTTATATTTACTATCTAATTTCATTTATTTGTTACCTATTTAATTTTAGATATTTATTGCATTTATTATATTATTACCACTTAATTTATAGATATTATGTGTGATGCAATAGAAAAAAAAATGTCAGGCAAAGGAGCTGCCAAAGAAGTCAGCCAAGAAGCAAGCAAAGGAGCCGCCAGAGAAACCCAAAGACCTTACTAATGAAGAATTGAAGGCGTCGGTTCATGCCTATGTTAAAGAACATTTCGAAAAGAGGTCGCCTCAGAAGAAGATTCCTGTAGATTCAAACATATCGGGCTGGTTTATCGCGCAGGCAGAGTCAAACAAGAAGATAAAATTACCACCCTGCTCCAACTACGACCGCTCCATCATGAAGTCCTTTGAAAAGATGAAGCGTATGCGTAGTGAGCGCAACGAGGTCCCTCAGCTTGTAATGCAAAAGAAGCAATTAATTCCACCGCTCGTCATACTTTCAGCAGAGCAACGAGGTCTCGTTGACTTATGTAAAGACACGACGATCACGACGGCACAGATCCGAGCGAAGGGCGCTGATAAGGGAAAAAACCTGCATAAGAGGATGACATGTTTGTACCTGCATGGCAGTGGCGGTAACACGGACAACCTCTAGTCAGGCCTGAATTGGTCCAAGAGCTGCCAACACAGATGTACAACCTACATAAATGGTATATGCAAGAGTTGGCCGAAGAAAGAACAATGTTCGCCATAAAGAGTTAGAGATGAAGATTACTACCGGGGTAGGACTTAATATGGTTGAAATTTAAAGATTTATTCCTCGTGTACAACCAAGACTCACTTGACGTCGCTTACATCAGCGCCTGGTGTTTGTAAGTGTTTATGGATATTCGGTATAAATAAATAAATATATATATATACATGGTCATGTATACAAGTTAGTTTATAACGACATTTTATTCGGTCTCATGTAGAATGGAGAATAAAGAATGCAGAGAAAAGAGTCAGCATCACGTAGGCTTCATTGATCTAGTGATGGTGAACTACAAGACACTAAGTGAGGATCGTAAAGTATTACTTAATAACTTTTGTAAGTTCTTAACTATTGACCACTACAAGACATATATACCGCTTCCTTGCAACTTTGCGTGAGTGCTTCATTACACGTTTCCCCATATATAATGATCATCTTGCTTATTATTAACTTAGTCTAACTAGTTGTATTAACGCGCAGGAACCACATGATATTATTCGTGATAATTCCTGACCTGAGCTTTGATGTAGTAATGGACTCAATGAGAAAACCAACAGAAGAGTACCAAGACTTCATTGATTCACTCGAGGAGGTTTGGGCAAAGTTTTACTGGCAACACATAGGCAACAACTTCAAGGAAACCCTGAGAGTCAAGACTGACTTTTCGGTATGTATAGATTTTTATTTGATGACTTAGCATTTATAGATTTGATGACTAACCATGCATAGATTTGATGACATATTTTTCCTAAAATGGTTGAGGCAGGCCTAGGCCAACAACCTGTGCGGATTCTATGTATGTGAATTCATGCATAGCTTTGCAGGTGAAGCTCTCACACCAAGACAATGGGAACAAAAGGTACGTATACAACTAATACATTTTAGTTTTCTATTAATTTTATGACGTTGTTCATACATTCATATTTTTTAGAAAAATAAAATACTTATTCGAGTTCCATAATATTATCTTAGATAAAGTGGATGAGAGGTAAGCTAATTGAGGTTGAAAGGGTCCATGCTATTCAAGAGGCTCTTTGTGGATTCCTCTACAACGAGGTTGCCCTTCACACCGGTACATTCTATTGGAATGGACTACAATTGGATCACTTTAGCCAATATGACCAAGAATACTTTTAGTAATGTCCTCTGAGACAAATTGTAATAATATATAGAAGTTTCACCTCACTTTGTAAATTATATATATATATATATTTATTTATTTATACAAGTTTTACTTGTATGATAATGATATATGTAATTATGTATAAGTATAGTATAGTATATGTAATATATACGGACGTATAATAGTAGTGTTCAACATGTAGCTGGATTAGTAAATAAAAACAGAAATAAAAGAGAAAACAACGTATAAAAGAAAACAAAAGGGAAAGGAGAAAACCGGGACTAAAGGCCCGGGCTTTTAGTCCCGAGGCCGTAGTCTCGGTCGTAAAACCGGGACTAAAAGCGGATTTTCTACTAGTGAACTACAGCACACATTCTGGCCACTGATTTAAGTCTGAACTGCAAATATTTTCACATCATCATGAAGTTTTGAGTTACATTCATTAGAAACCTTACAAAATTCCTTGCTTTCCTATCAAATCGAACAATGCAAAATTCAGACGTTTTTTCATGTAGAGATCACGAAATTTCGTGTTCACCACGGAACATAACAGTAAGGTTCACAATATATTATTAAATCAGTACAATATATCTTTACACAAACGGCCACCGTACTTCACACCAACTAGCTAGAAAATCAGTATAATTAAATCTGTCTGATTTGCAACCGTATTTAATTGGAAAAGGATCAAAACGTATGTCGGGCAACCGTATTCAATCGGAAAAGGATGAAAAGTGTGCATGTAGGTTCCATATATGATTAGGGTAAATAATAGTCTGAGTAGTGGGTATATACATTGCGCTGCGCCCAGCGTTTCTTTTTGCCAATGCATACCGACCGTCGTCCGATCCATACCGCAATCCTCCAATTTATAAGGGTGTTCGGCCTTGCAACACCACAAGCATTAGCTGCCTTTACAAACTAGCCACAGATCGAGAGAGAACATGGCCTGCAAGGTGTGCCTCCTTCTTCTCGTGTTCTTCGGCATCGTGCTCGGCCTCACCAACCCCGCCGCCGGCGAGATGAAGGCCGCGTTCGCCGGCGGCGTGGGGTCCTGGTCCGGAGAGGCGGGGGTACTGCGGCAGCTGTTGTCGACGAGGCTGGAGGATGCTGTGGCGCCGGAGCTCACCGTGGATGTGCACCTGCACCGCCGTGTCCTCGCCGGAGCTATTCAAGGGTCAGGGTTGAGGGCAAACGCCGCGGCCTGCATAGGGTCGTGCCCGGCTCGTGGGGGGGCGTACACAGGCCGGGGATGCCAGAAGAAGTACCAGTGCAACAGCGGCTGAACGAGCGGCCTGGAAAGCCTCGAGCTCTGCATAATCATCGTGTTATGTACTTATGTGTTCTCCTGTCGTCTTTGGCTCTCGTTGATATAGTCGTCGCTTCAAATAATAATGACTTGAAACTATTTACTACTTGTTTAGCAATTACTTACTGTATCATGCAAACTGAAGATTGTTCGTGGGATCTTAGAAGCGGATGTCATCTTACATCTTAATTGTGGTTTTTACTTGCTCAGACCGTGTTCCGCTAGTAACTTTATTTATCACCATTGTAAATCCAACTGTATATATATGTTAGGGAACATTTTGGTGGAATCCGGACATACAGGAACTGGATGTACGTTTTGAATAATTATTCAGTGTATTATAGGGCATCATAATCTGCTGGCAGGCTAGTCTCTCTAGGTGTTCGTAAGGTTAGGATGTGTGCAACACATTTTTAAAGTGGTAGATGTTGATATTTAATATAGTTTGACACACACACACACATACATATATATATATTATATATACACACACACACACAAACACTCTACAGCATCACGGTGTGTCTATGACTCACTTGCCAAGTTACAAAGCTGCATATATATGTACATATGTACTTCTGATGCATGTTTTGGGAGTTGATTTTTGTCCCGGTCCATCATCGACACAAACTATTGAAATCCCATAAACAAATAGTGCGGTTAATCTTATGGCAATTAAGCATTATCTTCAATTAGAACAAAAATATGATGGGCGTGATTGGTTTTCTGGTTCTAGCTCAACCAAAGGATGCAACTTTCATTTGATTTGATGCCTGCAGCGGCAACTAGTCTGGCTATTCCGATGCAAACAGTGTCCCCCAGCCTGGCTCGCGAGATACGAAAGTTTATTCCGTTTCCTCGGAGCCTGGCCGGCGTGATGCAGAAGAGAGGGGTCGGACTAGTATTCAAGGAAGCAAAAGGTGACTGGACGCTTGCCGAACATGCAACCACATACTCTCCCATGAGCCTGGCTACATGCAAACGACAACCAGCTAGAGCATGCAGCACTAGTGCGAGCCAGGGGTCAGAAGAAAACCAATCACGCCCGATATTGCTCTTGTTTATGATTGTGGAGCGTGCATTGTCATCGATCCGTACCGGACAAAGGTAGCTAGGTTTTTATCGAGAAGAGACACCCCCGCACAACCACGACACATAGTGACATAGTGGGCATCCCCGCCATCACAGGCACGTACTGCCACGTTCGCCGCAGCTGTCTCCACCGTATTCGCTGACGGAAACAATGCTATGTGCGCCATGCATGGGCATCCCTGCGCGCTACAGTACATCCACTGTGCAAGTTGCAGGCGCATTCCTGCTGGGACGGCCGCCACCAGCCGCGCCACCATGGTATAGCCAGCGTACCAACCATGAACCAACTAATGCCCGCTGCCGCATCCACTGCCCCACACACGGCAACTCCAGCGCGCAGGGTGTCGTTCTCAGTCTCATGTAGAGCCCTCCTCCGCACTACTACTCGGCACTGCTGTGACCGCGCCCCAGCAGGTCCCACTACGTCAGAATACACATATTGGTGACGGCTCCAGATGTGGATTAGTGACGGCAAAAACATGTGTCATAGAATTTTCGTCACTAATGTGAATAGCATACGTGACGCGGAAAAAGCCGTCACTAATGCCAACTAATAGGTGACGGCTCTTTAACTATCCGGCGATCCGCTAGCTGCCTCCTATTATACGTCACGCCCAGACCCTACACCGTGCTGCTACCGCTGCCTTGCACTGTTGTCCGTGCATGCTTCTCGAGCTACTTTGATGTGCTCATCAGGCCCAGCACATGGTTCTTGTTTCTTTTGCAAAAGATCAATACAAACGCAAGTAGATCTAATCTCGAGGTTCATAAAGTCACCACAGACGCTTTGTAGTTGAGGATAACATCTCCGACAATCGAAAAAAATAGCGTTGGTTAATTCCTGAAATAAGTCCAGAAAAATACAACATCTGTACTAGGTCACGAACTCAAATCGGGGTGGACAGGTTTAATCACAATGGACCTTACCAACTGACCTACGATAAGTTTTTTAGGCTCCCGGGCTTCGAAAGCCCTGATCAGGTGGTGAAATGAGTAGAGTGTCCAGATGGGCTAGAAACCTAGTTATTTGAACCGGACCGGTAATCTAACCGTCGAGGTGTTCGGTTCATTGGTTCACTAGTCTGGACCAGTTGGGCCACTGGTTTGAACGGTTCAATTACATTTAACATCTACTATTAAACACAAAGTGTAAAGCGCTATACTAGTTAGCTCCTTCCTTGAGGAAGCTGGTAGGCAGGGTTCAAATCTCATTCCATCCTATTTTTGCATGTTAACTTCTATTGGGCCACCCTCCCCCACATTTTCTGAGCCTAGCACGTCTATTGGGTCACCCTCGCCCACGTTTTCTTAGCCCACTGGGCTGGCCCTTCTCATGAAGGCCGGTTTGTTTGGTATAGGATTGAAAACCGATCGGTTTTACAAGAAAACCACCGCTTCGACCGGATATTCTTCGGTTTGACTGCTTATCATCGGTCTTTGAGGTGGACCGGACCGGGAGGGCCGCCTCCCGCCAGTTTCCAATTTTTCCAGATGAACCGCCGGTCCCATCCAATTCAAATAACTTCGAAAAGTGTGACATGGGGACTGTTGATCTTTGGCTGGATGTATATTGTTGCCTGCATTAATTCTTGTGTATTGGTGGTAGTAGCTTGAGTCTGGAGCATCAATACAAACAATTCCATGCTTGTTCCTTTAAAATCAGGTTTCCTTGAAATGAAAAGGGTGGATTGACGTCTAGGCCTATTTCATGGTACTTCACTAAAAGCAAGAGCTCTTTTACGTTACCTTATACCACTAATTTAAAAGACTAGTATATAAACATCCGATGGTTGAGAATAATTTTATACTAGAGTAACGTTGATCATTGGTATAGTTAGTATATAGTGAGTAGTATAGTGGTATAAGGGCATTATTGGAAAAAATTTAAATGGCACCACTGTAATTTAGATATATTTTATTTTTTTCATTCGATCATATGTTTCGGGCCGACAGTCGAGGCACGTCTGTGGGATGGGTCTCGGATCGGTGATGCACGCCACCGTTAAGAACGAGAAGAAGTATGCTTAGTTAATATATTTATGTTCAAATTACTATATTACCCATTCTCTGTATCATATATCATTGGTCAGTGGTATAAGGTACCATAAAAGAGCTCAAAAGCAATGCACTGCCTGGTTGTTGAACTGTTATATGAGGAAGTCAATCGTTTTTTCTACATTAGAACCATGAATACAAGGCGCTAGAATGCGGCATATAAAATCAACAACGTTGTTCAAGTAGCGTTGGAGAACATGATGATGTCAAATTGCTCAAATATGGCAGCAGCAGATCGATATGGTAGCTATCAGGCATGGAATATATTGGGAGTCGATGTTCTGCCCGATTTCTTGTTTTCGGTTCAGCAATAATGTTCATATAGATACGGTTACAGAAGAAAATTACATTGGTTCAGACCTTGTTGTCTGCAACACCACTTCCCTGATCATTATAATGTCCAAGACCCATCACTTCAAGTCTACTAGCGTCGGCATGTTCTGTAGGACCATGCTAATATGTCAGGCATATTACGTGTGCGAAGTCTACTAGCGTCGGCATGTATCGCTTTGGCTAATATGCCCCTAATCCAAATAGGACCTTGCTAATATGTCAGGCATGGATAATTGGCTTCTCTTCAGATGCTTATTCTTGGTAATTGTTGGTGAAGCCTCTTGATATATGCTACCATTCTGATTGATCAATTAATCTGCAACTCAATTATGTCCACTATTAATCACAAGGCTTCCAAACCAGTGTAGTTTCTGTACATAGCCTTCTAGTTTATGTACAATTAGTCTCTGTTTTCTTTCCCTCATTTTTGTACAGTTTTTAAACTCTTCTCTATCAATATATACCAGGCGTAATGCCGGGCGTTAAAAAAAGAATTAGGAGCGTTATGTAATTAACTTTACCCGTGGTCTATTTGAACTTATATAAATGGTGCAGGTGTGCCCATTCAACTTGCCACTATGAAAACAAACAACACTTGAGTGAAGAGCACGAGTAACATTTCGATTATTTTCAGCTCATGTAGTGTAGCCAAAGCGCCCGGGCCAGGCCTTCGCACACGTACAGTTTTTATATGAAAATATGCAACATCACGCTAGTTGAGACTTGTCGGCAATATTCACCGGACGGGCCACTTTTTTAAAAAAACATGGAATAAATGCAGGACCACAGGAGGAACACGAGGAAAATTATAGAAAGGAATCTCACCAATTACCACGCATTGCAAATTCACATACTGTCGCATGCCAGAAATTAAGATCCCGATGAAGACTACCGCTAGGCCTAGGCGGATCCCAAATTCTACCCCTAAAGTTCACTATTGAAAAAAAAGATTCCCATCATATCAAAATGTCATAGCATACATGTAGTACTAAATATAGATGAAATTAAAAACTAATTTCACAGTTTTGTTGTACTCTGCGAGATGAACATTTTGAGCCTAAATAATTAATTTTTAGACAATTTTTCACACGTACAAACGAAATGCTATAGTGTGCATTTAATGCGTACAGTGCGCGTCAGAGCCAATTCGGGAGTGCCCGAATCTAGAACTAAACAAGGCCTTAGATATGTTGCAAGAATTCAGGATTGGATTTGGGTCACAACACAAGTACTCCCTCCATATAGGATTTAGATGTCGTTTTGGACAAAATTTTAGTCAAACATTGGGAATATAAATCACGAATAACTTTTAAGTCATTGAGTTTGGAAATATGAAACCCATATGAATAGATTTGTTTTAAAAAATATTTTTATAAAAGTATACATATATTATTTTTAATAAATATTTTTGTAAAAAATAAGAAGTTAAAAGTTACGTTTTAGAGACTGTGTCGTTGTCCAAAACGACGTCTAAATCGTATACGGAGGGAGTAAATAATATTAGGTCGTCAAGTCGTTAGTCTACGATGCATCAAAGCGCTGCCAGGCTTCGCTATTATCACGCTTGCTGAGCTGAGGTACCGTCCATACCTAACTTTTGAGGGTCATGTTTGATGCCATCATTACAGCATTCCCAACTTTCAACATATATAATTCCTGGTTTGTTAGATTTGCTACAGGGCATGGAAGCGCAGGTTTATTGCTGACTGTAACTTAATATTCAATTGTTCATCCATAACTTAACAGTTGGCACGCCTGCACAAAGAAATACTCCGGCAATCGAAAGTAGGCTATCCACACTCATCGTACTCTATTTCCATCACATAAACGGAATATTTTGTCCTGGTCATTAAGATTCTCTTCTCTATATTGAGTTTTTCCACACTCGTCATACTCCATAGTCATACCCTATACCAACTATTACCCATAGGACCCACATGTTATATATTTTTTAACCTTCCTCCTCTCTCTCCCTCCCCTCTCTCTCCTTCCTCTCCGCACCTGATCCCCTCCCCTCCATCTCCCTCGCGCACTTCGCCCCCTCCCCGCCGACCGCCCTGCCCCGCGGTGCACCCTCCCGTCCCCTCCCGCGGCTCCCTTCCCTACGCCGGCCCGCTCTGCCTCCCCTCCCTGTGCAGCCCCGCTACCTCCTCTCCCTTTCCGTACATGCGTGCCTCCCTTTCCCTCCGAGCGCCACGCCCTCGGTCGCCGTTGTGGCCACCGCCTCCTCTCCTCCCCCACCGCCGCCGCTGCTCCCTCCCTACCCCCACCCTCCGCTCCCTCGAGCTTCGCCCCCGTCCCTCCTCCCCTCCCAGCAACGCAGCCGCCTCCGGCTACATCCCCGCCGCCGCCCCATCCCCGCAATCTCCACCACGCGTCCGATGGCTGGGCCACGCATGGGGAGGTGGGGCGTTGCGTAGGCGCAGCGGCGGGATCTGCGAGCCGAGCGGGCGGACCGGCGATGGTGGAATGCAAGGGCTCGTAGATCCACTATGGCGGCGACCGTGGGCGGGTGGCCATCGTGGGCTGGCGCTGGCCATCGCGGGTGACAGCCATTGCAGGAGGAGGCAGCTGAGCGGCAGACGGCTTCGCAGGGCGGGAGGAGGCAGGAGGAACCAAGCAGGAGGAGGCGAGTGATGCATCCGGCCCAAGCATAGGGTTAGCCAAGGCCCAACAAATTAAGGCTGCATGTCCCCCAACAGTTCTTAGGCACACCCACTCAAGAAAAGGTCCAATCTCTCTAAATGACTAGTCTGATAGGGGAAGGATGGCTCTTCCTTTTAAGGTGGCTTCCTCCTCCTTCGCCAAGTGAGGTGGGATAATTCGGACGTGCACGGCTGACGCCTATACTGTTGTGCGTCTGGCCAAACCACATGCACGACTGCCGCCTACACTGTCGTGCGCCTGGCCAAACCGTGCTCCCACTGGGCCACGGCTGCCGCCTACACTGTCGTGCGTCTGGTCAAATCGTGCCCAAGGATGTCCTCACCATTCCCACCCCCTTAAACAAAGACACAGCTCTGATACCAAATAATGCTATGCATCAGCAGGGGAGCAACGGCTGGAGGCGGGCCCACGCCACGTCGCGCTATCACAGACGGCCGCTACCGCGCCAAATCTGGCATACGTCCCCGCCTCGGCTTCGGTGCCGCACGGGGTACAGTACCCCGCTGCAACAAAAAATACGTCAAAGGCGTACTACAGCACGGCGTACCGTACCCCAGTGCGGACAACCTTATCACATCTATTATATGCTCCATCCAGTATTTGTTTGCATGGTTAGGGATAGGGAAAGGAGAGGAGGTATCTTGGCTCATTCCACTTTGTCTGCTAGAATCCTGCCCTTTGTAATGTGTGAATATCGTTACTTGCAGTCTACTTAATTATGTCGGTTATTCTATAGGTCATCTGTTGATACGTGGAAAACCCAACGTTTAGGCCTGTAGCCCATTCGTATGGCAGCACTGTTACCTCACTGCATCCATATCATTTTAATAACATAACTGTTTCTTGTGAACTAAGATGAATTTGAAATTGAGATTTCAGTTCTCAATGAGATTTCTAACTCTTTAATTTCATTTGAAGCCAATGCTGGGCAAGAAAAAACCAAGGCTGTAACGAAAAATCAAAGTATATGGACCTGGTATGTTTGCTACCTGGCCCGTTGTTCCTGTGTCGCCATATTAGCGCACTGGATCCGCGGGTGTTTCCATCCCGTCACAGTCGCTGTTTGTTCAATTAGAGGTTGGTTATTATAAATCCTAAGCTTGCTACCTGACCCTAATTGCTTTAGCAAATCTTAAAAAATGTGTACTTATCCATAATAAGATTAGATGAAAAAGAATATTAGTATACTTACTGTGCCATACGCATGGTTTCCTCTTACCCGTGCACACAAACCACCTGATACCAGCACCAGGTTTAATACATATGTTTGGTTCCTACTGCCTGTATCCACAAATATAAATATTTCTAGAATTTGTCCACAAATACAATCACTTGCTATCATTCATCCCTTCTCTCCCATTGAGTAAAATGCAGGGCCGGTTCCTAGACTTTTATCGAGGTGTTACTACTTAGGTCCTTCAACTTTCAAAATGCATAATATTCATATCATTGAACTTGCCCTTATATGTCACCTGAGTCCCTAAATTGACAAAACACATTTCTAAGTCCCCAAAATTGTACATGGATGTCATACAGGTGTGTAAACTTCTAAAAATATATTTTCATAAACTCGTCATGGGTATAATCACTAGTCCAAACATACGAGAAGATAAGAACAACTCTTTATTCTTGCACTGGATCTCTCCTTTCCCTGATTTATTATGAGAGATTGGGGACCCGAATGACATGTTCGGTTAAGTTCGGGGATTAAAAAATAAATTTTAAAAGATTAGGGATCTAAATGGCACACCTGAAAAAATTCATGGATCCAAAAGTATATTTTGAGAGCTTGGCTGGTTTTAGGAAACTGGTCAGGCTGGTTCATGATGCACGTTAGGCAATTTCCTGGATCCTTGATCCAGAAATTATGAAAGAAGATGACTGATGGGGGTTAATGGTGACCATCACTCGTAAGGGTAGATACATTACTACACCTCAGCAGTCTCGTAGATCGTCTCATACAGTGTCATCGGACGCAAGCTCCAAGCGTGCCACTACAAATCGATTTGCATGGGCGTCTAGAAATTACTAAACACATGTGACACCGTGTCCCCTCCCCCCTACTGCTATGGTGGTAAAAATTTTGGATGAAATATTGACTCATCTATTTATCGTAGTTCAAACCGCTTAGCTTAGACATTGCGCATACTCTTATGTCCACCACATCAAACAATAAGTTGCGACTCTTACCAGCGCGGTATGGCCGGCTGTGGCGGCGCGGCCACAGTCGACGTAGACGGACGGACGGCGCGGGCGGCGTGGCCACTGACGACGAGGACGGGCGGCGCGGCCGGGAGCGGTGCAGGCACGGTAGGGCGCGGACGCAGCGCGTACGAAGGCTCGAGAGGGCGGCCGAGCGCAGCACGACGACGGCGGCCACGACCCTCGCCGTCGTGTGTACGGCGCGGAAGCTGCTTTTTTTATATTTTCAACATTTGTTTACCGAGTGTCGCCGCGTCTTTTTTTTATTTTCTCAAAATTTGTTTGCCGAGTGTCTTCTTGGCACTCGGCAACCTTTGCCGAGTGTCCGATAAATAAACTCGGTAAAGAGGGTTTTGCCATAACCCCGTGTGCCGAGTGGACTTTGCCGAGTATATCTGTGGGTTTGCCGAGTACCCTGGCACTCAACAAATCACCTGCTTCCCGTAGTGTGCACACAAATATATTGTTAATTTTGTTTTTCTTCGGCGTATATATGAGTGTAATTTACGTATGTGTATATAATCGGGTGCGTTAATTCCATTGTGTGTCTTTGTTTGTATTTCAGGACTAGGGGTCTAGAGCACTATTGAGCATTCCATGCTTGTTCCTATAAAATGTAAACTAAGGAGACACAAAGTCATTACCCATTTGGTGGTATTTTATTAGAAGCAATCCAATGGCTGGTTGGTGAACTGTTTTATGAGGAAGTCTATCACACTATCTATTCGAAAGCATACATATAATATAGTGCAACATATAAAATCATCAACGGTGGCACACAGCTAACTGATATTTCAGTCTCTGTGTTGGAGAACATGATAATATCAAAGCACTTAAATGGCGACAGAGATGGTAGCTATTTACTATTAAGCATGGAAGATATCGGGGTCTATGTTATGCCCGGTCTATTTGGTTTCGTGCAGCAATGTTTGTATGGGTATTGAGCAAAAGTACCTTGCCTCACACCTTGGTGTTTGCAAGACCGCACCCTTGATCCCTTTAACGTCCAAGTCCAGTCACACCAAATTCTGTAGGATGTAGGTAAAGTATCATGCAGAATAGCTCCTTGCAACTGAGTCACAAAACCTAATTAGGATAAGCGGGATCTAGTTAGAGCAAAGGGTTTTAATGCTAGGCTCTGCCAATGCCCCTAAATAATCCAAAGTGAACCTAGCTTGCTGCTACATCAGGCACTTGTAATAATTTATTAAGATCAATGTGCTTATTGTTGATAATTTTTGTGGCATCATGATGTTAGTTGAACCGGCCGGGTCCTATTCTGAGCGATAGATAAAGATATTCATCGTTTCTAAACGGAGGAAGGCTCACAAATTTAAATAATGACTTATCAGCTTCAGAATATACTCACCTTTATTTCTTACAAGTACAACAATTGTAATTTTACTCGTGCACTAGCCATGGTCTGCCAGAACTTATGAGCTCAAGATCGTGTTGGTGCACCCATTCAACTTGCTGACATGAAGCCAAACACGTGAATGAAGAGCAGGAGCACTAATAATATTTTTCAGGTCGAGAATGTATACTGTGCCAGGCTAATTGGTGCTCCCGTGCTCCAATCTAAAAAATCCTCAAAATATGTATGAAAATATCAATAACAAATATGTATGAGTAGATGATGCATTATTTTATGTTCATCTAAGATTTGAGCTTAAACAAAATTTGGTGTAAGAAGAAACAAAAATAACAAGATCACCGCACAATTGATGCGCAGGTTGCGGGTCCATATGAACAGAGCACCCGATCCAATTGCATGTTGATTTAGTTCTTTTTGTTTCTCTGTGCTCAAACATTGTATCATATATCTATGCGTATTTTTGGTTGATTTTTTACGTTCACATTTGTATGTATTTTTTTTGAAATGGGAGCATATGGGAGGATATGATGGCATGGGAGCGCACAGGATATGTTCAGGTTGGTTGGTGTGGTTCATATGACCGAGTTATTTTTAGTCACTACACAAATATATTGCTGCAGGTGGTATCTTTGCAGCAGGTTCAGCAACAATGCCGCAACATCAAGAGGTGAAAAAGGAACCATATTCCCAATGTCTACGTGTGGAAAGGGGGGCACCACCAGGAATTTCGGCATGCAAATAAGGGGTTGGGAATTGGGGAAAAGATGACACTTCGTCATAAATGCGTTACTGTAGCATTTCGTTTGTATTTGTGAAAAATTGTTCAAAAATTGATTAATTAGGCTCAAAATGTTCGTCTCACCGAGTACAACAAAACTGTGCAATTGGTTTTTTATTTCATCTACATTTAGTACTTCATGCATGTGTTGATATTTTGATGTGATGTGAATCTTCTTTTTGTATAGTGAACTTTGGGGTTGCGAAGGCACGATGTCAAGCTTCTGTTCGTGGACAGCCCGCAGCGTTGATATTTACTAGTGATTGACGCGCGCTGGCGCGCGGTATATGAGAATTTGATATCGGATGCTTAATTTGTGGCATAAAAATATTCTTCTATTATCTTGTTCAGGCTACAGACATGACATCACAAAAGTTTACAG
Organism: Echinochloa phyllopogon; assembly: GCA_033239725.1. Taxonomy (NCBI): domain Eukaryota; kingdom Viridiplantae; phylum Streptophyta; class Magnoliopsida; order Poales; family Poaceae; genus Echinochloa; species Echinochloa phyllopogon. Next base: position 22,247,024 of record BTCW01000016.1, read on the forward strand.
AAAGGTACATTTAAGGACTAAAGTTCGCTTAGCATCAAGTTTGTCCCATGCGCGAGTAGAACGGGTATATTTAATTTAAATTTGAATTTTGACGTAATTTTTTAGACTTGATGCTACTTAATTGTTAATTTGGACGGTGGGTTCTATTTCACAAAAAGTTCGAGCCTCTTCTATAAAAAATAGCTGAGAGAAAGACGTGGACGGCGGGTTCTATTTTGCAAAAAGTTGAGAGTTCTCCTTAAAAAAGTAGTTGAGAGAGGGGCGTGGATGGTGGATTCTATTCACAAAACTCTGAGGTTTTTTCTAAAAACTGGTTGATAGAGGGGCGCGGACGGCGGGTTCTATTACACAAAACTCCGAGGTTTTTTTTGTGCGAAAACGGCTGAGAGAAGGGCTTGGACGGCAGGTTCTATTTTGCAAAACTTTGAGGTTTGTTCTACAAAAACATCTGAGAGATGGGATTGGACGGCGGGTTCTATTTCACAAAACTCCGAGGTTTTTTCTGCAAAAACGGCTGAGAGATGGGGTTGGATGGCGGGTTCTATTTCACAAAACTTCGAGGTTTTTTCTGCAAAAACGGCTGAGAGATGGGATTAGACGGCGGGTTCTATTTCACAAAACTTCGAGGTTTTTTCTGCAAAAACGGCTGAGAGATTGGATTGGACGGCGGGTTCTATTTCATAAAACGTGAAGGATGTTTCTGCAAAATTACCAAAGTTTGTACGATCTAAACCGTCTATCGCCGGCGACGTGGCCACCTTTGTTGGCCTTGGAGGCCGCCCCGTTTGTTATATAGAACTACACGACGAACCACCGAGACAAGCAATGTGCCACAATTATTTCGATTGGTGGACACTGACATTATTTGCAGAGCAATTCATGTTGGAATCCTGTGATGGAATCCGTTGAAATAACCTATTTATATAAGGATATATGCAAACTGAGTGTATGTGAATTGGAGTTCAAACAGTTTTAGCCTATTTTACTAATGTTAGTTAACTATTTGAATAATATAAAGCTAAAGAAACTACAGTAAACAGGAAACAAGATGTAGATGTAGTGACTTAATTAAATATACCAACTTACCTTCATTTTGTACAGTAGCTAGCAACCCCTGAGCTGCTTTCTAGTTGATTTTAAACTACATATATATACAGAATGAGGGCCATCCACCCTAGTATACACTTCTCCTTTTTCATTCTCCTTACAGAAGTTACTTTGTAATTTCAAACATCTTGAGATAATTGACGACAGCGTTACCATACGGTCCTGGAATCGTATATGGTATACAGTCAAAGATGCACACTCTTTTTAGTGGATATATATATATATATATATATATATATATTTATACCATCTCTCTGTGTTGTCCTTGCTTTGGAGGATGTAAATAAGGTCAGCCCTCAGTAGTGACTTAAAAACACGATCAAGGCTGTGTTTAGTTGATGAAAAATGGGGTGAAAAGTTGGTTGAAAAGTCACATCGGACACTGTAGCGCACTGTAGTACTTTTCGTTTGTTTGTGGTAAACATTGTCCTATCATGACCTAACTAGGCTCAAAAGATTCGTCTCGTCGTGTGCATCAAAACTATGTAATTAGTTTTTTTATTTACCTACATTTAGTGCTCCATGCACGAGGAGAGAGATTTGATATGATTCGATGTGATAGGTGAATAATAAAGTTTGGAGAGAGAATTTTTGGGAACTAAACAGGGCCCAAGTGATATTGTATTCACTCACACCCACGAGTTGAAACACAAAGGTGCCAGTCTTCTAGTCATAGCAACTCGCAAAAGAGCTATCACTACCCGAGAAAGCCACATCCGCACCGGTTGGGAACGGGCTTTAGCGCGCACCGGATTCCCAACCGGTGCTAAAGGTGCAATCCTTTAGCACCGGGTTAAATAACCGGTGCTAAAGGTGCACCTTCGTAAAAAAATTTTGTGCGTTGCTGCGGGGATTCGAACTAAGGACCTCTTGGCTCGCGCGTACCCACCTAACCATCTCACCTACGCAGCACATGTGATAGAATAGAAGATGCGCTCCTTTTGAAGTAGCATGCGACACCCCCTTTAGCACCGGGTCGTAACACCACCCGGTGCTAAAGGGTCATCCTTTGGCACCGGGTAGTGTTACGACCCGGTGCTAAAGGGGAGCACCTTTAGCACACCAACCGGTGCTAAAGGTGACTTTTAGCACCGGTTGGTGTTACCAACCGGTGCTAAAGGGTCCTCAGGGGCACCCCAATTTTACACCCGGCGCTAATATTGCATTAGCACCGGATCTTGAGTGCACCGAGGCATATGAGAGGGGCGGATGTGAAGATCTATGGTAGCGTATATAACTTGCAAGTTTGCAACGTACTCCTTATCACTGAAAAGCTTTGAGCCCAACTCAACAGCAATAGTACTCCATAACATCTCTGTATATATCGTAGAGATTAGGAATGCGAGGTTAAAACGGATGAGCATGCACACCGCACAAAAAAAAAGTAAGTGATGAGCTTCCTCAGGTGATGGCGGCTACTTGGAATTGGAGGCGTTGGGAATTCCAGAAGGCTTAGGACCAAATAATTGTCCGCTGTTCTACTGCTTGCCCATCTCTCATTGGCCTGGATTTCGTTGATCAGTTATCGCACTCCCATGTACCGTGTGGCATTGTTGCACAAATTTGTACCGAGTAGATGCTAACCTTGTAGCTGATGAGGAGCAGGTGTACGTGCCCATATACACACTTACGCAAAGGTCTAACTCGTAATGATGGTGAGATAATCCGATGAATCAATTACCGAGCTTGAGCGCCGACGGCTTACGTCGTCATAAACTAATTAAATTGTTTAGTATACATATCAAACATTTTATGTGCTACATATGTATAATATATATGCACGCTGTTGGCTTCTTAGGTTCTCCTATGGCTTCAAGGTAACTAGAAAAGACAAACGAAATCTGAATCTAAAACTAATCTATACTAAAAGGATCGAATTCTTTTGAAATCTTTTGTTACCAACTAAAACCCCCTATACCCCTCACAATGGACCCACCTGGATCCACGTTGAAGAAAGAAAAAGGAAATATTGTAAAAGTTTTTTTTGACAGAGCGAAAAACCCCGTGTGAGATCACCCCTAGCCCCCCGTTTTTTTCACCAGTGTTTTTTTGTACCGAATTTTTTTGGAAAGAAAAAATGAGTTTTTTTAAAGGAATCAACGTCCTAACCGGTAAAACTCCCTCGGAGCTTTTTTTGGAAAGGAATAAACGAGCTTTTTCTGACCTGTAAAAACAAGTTTTTTTAAGAATCAACGTCCGAACTGGTAAAACCTCCTCGCGGTTTTTTTGTGTCTACACAATTATCCCGTATTGCCAATAAACAATAGATTGGAGAGTTTTTCTCCATATAAATAAAGACCAACTATCTCAAAAAATCATGTGCCTCTGGATTTGAGAATACCTAAAGCTCTCTATAAATGAGAGTAAAAATATACAATATTTTTAAAAGCACTTCGCATTACTGGTATATTTACCTTGACCCACTCAAGTGACATTGTTTTAATACCTATGTGTCATCGATAAACGTGCGTGCCGCACGTGAGTTCTTGCTAGTAAGGGAAAATCGCTGAAACGAAAATTTTGTTTTTTAAAAAAAATAAAATAAATAAAACTTATACGCCACTACCTTTTCTTTTTAGTAAAAGAGGCATCTGCATTAAGTAGCCGTATGGTACAAATTACATATGCCTTCATGAGGATTTATAAACCACACATTTGGCGCCAACAAAGTCATATAATGCGCTTATCGCTAGTCTACGTGCGTTGAAATTGGCCTCCTGCTTTCATTCAAGGACGAACTCAATCTTCTCGAAGTCCGCCGGTCCCCATTCCTTCGCCTTGGAGGCTTCTAACTGCATTGGCGCACTCGCTCGCGACTCTAGACTTGCGGATGAGGAGGTCACTAGCTATAAAGATCATTGCCAGTAGGACTTATTCTCTAATTTTATTTCAGTTGTGATGATGGGCGGTGACAGCAACACAAGTACAAAACTAAAATCAGCTAACAAGCTCCTTCATTTTAAACGAGATCTTTTTATTACATTCATTTTAAAAATATTGTTGACACGAAACCGCGCCAACGAAGTCGCCGATGCCTTGGAGCAAAACCGGTCAGACCGCTTGATGAAACCGGTCAGACCGCTTTCCTGGAGTTAAACCGGTCAGACCGCTTTATGAAACCGGTCAGACCGCTTTTGATGGGGCGACGGTGAAAACCTAAAATCTCGAGCTCGGGAGGGACCCCGTCGGAGCTTGAGAGTCTAGGGTTGTTCTAGGGTCGGCAGGCCACCTAGAACGTCCTCAAACGCCGTTGAGACGAGAGAAGAACAGAAGATACAAGGGTTGGAAGAGCTAGGGTTTGGAGATAAAAGTAATGCAGAACATGGAAAGATAAAAGTAAAGACAAAACGATAAAAGATAAATTTGATAGATTGGATTGGATTGGATGTTGGATTCCCCCTCAATCGGCCTTGGCCCTTTATATTTATAGGGTGGGATGGTCTTACCCCGTTGAGTCGGTTTACAATATGGGACAAAATAGAGTCCTAATCCTACTCAAATTATAGGTCCAAACCGGTCTGACCGGTTTTCCCAGTGAAGAATCTTCCCGAAGTCATAACTCTCTCATCCGGAGTCCAAAATAGGCGTTCCACATATGCATCTTGATCGTCTCGACGAGAGCTACGCAATGGTGAAGTCCAATTTGCATTTTGACAATGTTTACAAAACCGGTCTGACCGGTTAGGGAAACCGGTCAGACCGGTTTCGGCAGTTGCCAGATCGGCTACAGTAAAACCGGTCTGACCGCTTCCTAGAACCGGTCTGACCGGTTGCCCTCGGCCTGATAGGCAACTGCCAATTTTGGTCGTCAACATATGCCCCCCTGTTTTTTAGCAAAGCTTGCGTGCTAAAAAATATTCTTCTGGACCAAAATTATCTAAGGACGATGATGAACAATACATCGGCCATATATAAGCTCTAAGGGCGATAAACATATTATCGGCCATACCTTGCTTTAACTCAAGTTGATGATGAAACAACTTGTTTTGGCTTCCATACCTGCTTGATTGTTACTGATCTTGCTGGTACCACCTTTGCAAGTTGCTCCACTGATTCTTGTTTGTTCATTGACTGCTTCTGACATGGCTTCACACCTTTGACTTTGTTCTGAAGCTTCTTATGTTTCTGAGCAGCCCCTTTCTTCTTATATTTGGCCAAGAGCTCTTCAAAGCTCGGCCTCGCTTTGTTTTTCACTTTCCCATACAAACCGGTCAGACCGGTTTTAGAACCGGTCAGACCGGTTTGCGCAGAACCGGTGCCTTTGCTCCTGTCTTGCCCCCCGAGTGTTTGAGTCTTCAACTTGAACCGAGGGGTCTTTTCTGGAGGCATCTTTGAACTTGTAGGTCTTTCTTCACCAATGATCACATTTTTCCCTTTAGCTTTTTCGGCTTGATGCGGCCGAATCAACACTTTCGGATTTACCAATTCAAGTGTATGTATAGGAAAAGGGTTTTCATCAACCTGCATCACATTAATCATCAATCGTCCTTGATTTATGGCCGATTGTATTTGCCTACGGAAAACATTGCAATCATTGGTAGCATGAGAATAAGTATTATGAAACTTGCAATAAGCTCGCCGTTTCAACTCATCACTCGGCGGTATAGTATGAGAAAATTTCAATTTTCCAGCCTTTGCAAGCTCATCAAAGATCCTATCACACTTAGATACATCAAAGGTAAATTTTACTTCTTCGTGCCGATTTTTCTGAATCGGCTTGAGAGAAGCACAAGTGCTAGGATTATCTTTAGATGACCATACAAATTCAGCAGCATAAACCTCTTTACCCTCATCGTCTGAAGAATCATAATTGATGACATGCACACCAAAACGATCGGGCTTAGGCTTAACATCTTTACTTCGGCTTTCCTGAGCCAAATCTCTTTGCAACACTTGATTAATGGTTAGAAACTCATAGCCTTCTAATCTTTCTTTAATATGAGATCTCAAACCATTAAGACATAATTCAGCAAGATCCTTCTCAGAAATAACCAAACTATAACATCGGTTTTTTGTATCTCTAAATCTTCTAACATATTCAGAAACAGGCTCATCACTCTTTTGCCTAACCGATGTTAAGTGGGAAAGTCTCAATTCATTATCACTATTGTAAAAGTGTTCATGAAACTTTTTCTCTAATTGAGACCATGTATGAATGGAATTAGGGGATAATGCTGAAAACCATGAGAAAGCAGTACCAGATAATGACAAAGGGAACATTCGGATTTTTAAATGATCAAGATTACCATGAATGCCCATTTGTGCATTAAATTGGCTAACATGCTCCCATGTAGTTCTACTATCCTCCCCAGTGAATTTAACAAATTCGGGTACCTTGAAATTGTGAGGATATGGTATAGCATCAAAACTCTCAGGATATGGTTTTTGACACACTAGAGTTTTGTCTTTAAGCTCTACACCGAAAGTTTCTTTAAACATAATAGCCAAATCCCTTTTATATTTTTCAAGCAATTGATCATGATAAGAGTCATTTGGCCTTTGCACACTAGAAGTAATATTATTCGGTGTATGATGTGGTACTTGGTTCGGCTGTATATACGGTACTTGTTGTGAATAAACATTGTTTGGCACTGTACCGTATGAATAACCTGAACTCTGGGGAGGTATAGGATGATATATAGTTGCATATGGAGGAACAAAATTACCAGCAAATCCATTTGTTCGGCTAGAATCAACCTGAACAGGATGCATACTAGTAATTGGTTCAGGAGATGATTGATAAGCAACTAAAGTACCAGAACCGGTCTGACCGGTTTGAACCGGTCTACCAGAACCGGTCTGACCGGTTTGAAAAACTGGTCTGACCGCATTGTTCAGACTGTGCTGTTCTGGAATTGTTTGACCTTCAAAATAGTTCATCGGCATGCCAAATTGAGGCGTGGGTGTTGCCGATGATCCAGGAGGCATGACATGATTTTGTGAAGTACTAGCAACATCAAACTTAGGAGCATTACTATCATTGATCAAATGTTGCTTGCCTAACGAACTATCAATCATGTTTTGAACAGTAGCAAACATTTGTTTTTGACCATTGACTAATAATTGATTAATTTGCTCCAAAGTAACAGGTGGTGTTGTAGTACTCACAGTGTCTTTTTCTTCGTCATGTTCGTCTTCGCTCGAAACGAAGACTATTTCCTTGTCTTTGGAGATGCCGCCCTTCCGATTCTTGGAGAAGTGAGATAAAAACCATTGAGTGGCTTCTTCATCTGCTGCTGCTTTGCGTCGGGCTTCCTTCTCCTCACGGTCCTTCATGAAGGCCTCATAAGCTTGACGATCCTCAGCCGACAATTCATCAACGATCGGCTTAACAATGTTAGCAGGATCAACGTCACTAGGTTTTGGTAGATTAACCATAGTAACAGATCCCTTTGCTTTCGTCCCCAGCGGAGTCGCCAAAAAGTATGTTGACACGAAACCGCGCCAACGAAGTCGCCGATGCCTTGGAGCAAAACCGGTCAGACCGCTTGATGAAACCGGTCAGACCGCTTTCCTGGAGCTAAACCGGTCAGACCGCTTTATGAAACCGGTCAGACCACTTTTGATGGGGCGACGGTGAAAACCTAAAATCTCGAGCTCGGGAGGGACCCCGTCGGAGCTTGAGAGTCTAGGGTTGTTCTAGGGTCGGCAGGCCACCTAGAACGTCCTCAAACGCCGTTGAGATGAGAGAAGAACAGAAGATACAAGGGTTGGAAGAGCTAGGGTTTGGAGATAAAAGTAATGCAGAACATGGAAAGATAAAAGTAAAGACAAAACAATAAAAGATAAATTTGATAGATTCGATTGGATTGGATGTTGGATTCCCCCTCAATCGGCCTTGGCCCTTTATATTTATAGGGTGGGATGGTCTTACCCCGTTGAGTCGGTTTACAATATGGGACAAAATAGAGTCCTAATCCTACTCAAATTATAGGTCCAAACCGGTCTGACCGGTTTTCCCAGGTGAAGAATCTTCCCGAAGTCATAACTCTCTCATCCGGAGTCCAAAATAGGCGTTCCACATATGCATCTTGATCGTCTCGACGAGGGCTACGCAATGGTGAAGTCCAATTTGCATTTTGACAATGTTTACAAAACCGGTCTGACCGGTTAGGGAAACCGGTCACACCGGTTTCGGCAGTTGCCAAATCGGCTACAGTAAAACCGGTCTGACCGCTTCCTAGAACCGGTCTGACCGGTTGCCCTCGGCCTGATAGGCAACTGCCAATTTTGGTCATCAACATATGCCCCCCTGTTTTTTAGCAAAGCTTGCGTGCTAAAAAATATTCTTCTGGACCAAAATTATCTAAGGACGATGATGAACAATACATCGGCCATATATAAGCTCTAAGGGCGATAAACATATTATCGGCCATACCTTGCTTTAACTCAAGTTGATGATGAAACAACTTGTTTTGGCTTCCATACCTACTTGATTGTTACTGATCTTGCTGGTACCACCTTTGCAAGTTGCTCCACTGATTCTTGTTTGTTCATTGACTGCTTCTGACATGGCTTCACACCTTTGACTTTGTTCTGAAGCTTCTTATGTTTCTGAGCAGCCCCTTTCTTCTTATATTTGGCCAAGAGCTCTTCAAAGCTCGGCCTCGCTTTGTTTTTCACTTTCCCATACAAACCGGTCAGACCGGTTTTAGAACCGGTTAGACCGGTTTGCGCAGAACCGGTGCCTTTGCTCCTGTCTTGCCCCCCGAGTGTTTGAGTCTTCAACTTGAACCGAGGGGTCTTTTCTGGAGGCATCTTTGAACTTGTAGGTCTTTCTTCACCAATGATCACATTTTTCCCTTTAGCTTTTTCGGCTTGATGCGGCCGAATCAACACTTTCGGATTTACCAATTCAAGTGTATGTATAGGAAAAGGGTTTTCATCAACCTGCATCACATTAATCATCAATCGTCCTTGATTTATGGCCGATTGTATTTGCCTACGGAAAACATTGCAATCATTGGTAGCATGAGAATAAGTATTATGAAACTTGCAATAAGCTCGCCGTTTCAACTCATCACTCGGCGGTATAGTATGAGAAAATTTCAATTTTCCAGCCTTTGCAAGCTCATCAAAGATCCTATCACACTTAGATACATCAAAGGTAAATTTTACTTCTTCGTGCCGATTTTTCTGAATCGGCTTGAGAGAAGCACAAGTGCTAGGATTATCTTTAGATGACCATACAAATTCAGCAGCATAAACCTCTTTACCCTCATCGTCTGAAGAATCATAATTGATGACATGCACACCAAAACGATCGGGCTTAGGCTTAACATCTTTACTTCGGCTTTCCTGAGCCAAAGCTCTTTGCAACACTTGATTAATGGTTAGAAACTCATAGCCTTCTAATCTTTCTTTAATATGAGATCTCAAACCATTAAGACATAATTCAGCAAGATCCTTCTCAGAAATAACCAAACTATAACATCGGTTTTTTGTATCTCTAAATCTTCTAACATATTCAGAAACAGGCTCATCACTCTTTTGCCTAACCGATGTTAAGTGGGAAAGTCTCAATTCATTATCACTATTGTAAAAGTGTTCATGAAACTTTTTCTCTAATTGAGACCATGTATGAATGGAATTAGGGGATAATGCTGAAAACCATGAGAAAGCAGTACCAGATAATGACAAAGGGAACATTCGGATTTTTAAATGATCAAGATTACCATGAATGCCCATTTGTGCATTAAATTGGCTAACATGCTCCCATGTAGTTCTACTATCCTCCCCAGTGAATTTAACAAATTCGGGTACCTTGAAATTGTGAGGATATGGTATAGCATCAAAACTCTCAGGATATGGTTTTTGACACACTAGAGTTTTGTCTTTAAGCTCTACACCGAAAGTTTCTTTAAACATAATAGCCAAATCCCTTTTATATTTTTCAAGCAATTGATCATGATAAGAGTCATTTGGCCTTTGCACACTAGAAGTAATATTATTCGGTGTATGATGTGGTACTTGGTTCGGCTGTATATACGGTACTTGTTGTGAATAAACATTGTTTGGCACTGTACCGTATGAATAACCTGAACTCTGGGGAGGTATAGGATGATATATAGTTGCATATGGAGGAACAAAATTACCAGCAAATCCATTTGTTCGGCTAGAATCAACCTGAACAGGATGCATACTAGTAATTGGTTCAGGAGATGATTGATAAGCAACTAAAGTACCAGAACCGGTCTGACCGGTTTGAACCGGTCTACCAGAACCGGTCTGACCGGTTTGAAAAACTGGTCTGACCGCATTGTTCAGACTGTGCTGTTCTGGAATTGTTTGACCTTCAAAATAGTTCATCGGCATGCCAAATTGAGGCGTGGGTGTTGCCGATGATCCAGGAGGCATGACATGATTTTGTGAAGTACTAGCAACATCAAACTTAGGAGCATTACTATCATTGATCAAATGTTGCTTGCCTAACGAACTATCAATCATGTTTTGAACAGTAGCAAACATTTGTTTTTGACCATTGACTAATAATTGATTAATTTGCTCCAAAGTAACAGGTGGTGTTGTAGTACTCACAGTGTCTTTTTCTTCGTCATGTTCGTCTTCGCTCGAAACGAAGACTATTTCCTTGTCTTTGGAGATGCCGCCCTTCCGATTCTTGGAGAAGTGAGATAAAAACCATTGAGTGGCTTCTTCATCTGCTGCTGCTTTGCGTCGGGCTTCCTTCTCCTCACGGTCCTTCATGAAGGCCTCATAAGCTTGACGATCCTCAGCCGACAATTCATCAACGATCGGCTTAACAATGTTAGCAGGATCAACGTCACTAGGTTTTGGTAGATTAACCATAGTAACAGATCCCTTTGCTTTCGTCCCCAGCGGAGTCGCCAAAAAGTATGTTGACACGAAACCGCGCCAACGAAGTCGCCGATGCCTTGGAGTAAAACCGGTCAGACCGCTTGATGAAACCGGTCAGACCGCTTTCCTGGAGCTAAACCGGTCAGACCGCTTTATGAAACCGGTCAGACCACTTTTGATGGGGCGACGGTGAAAACCTAAAATCTCGAGCTCGGGAGGGACCCCGTCGGAGCTTGAGAGTCTAGGGTTGTTCTAGGGTCGGCAGGCCACCTAGAACGTCCTCAAACGCCGTTGAGACGAGAGAAGAACAGAAGATACAAGGGTTGGAAGAGCTAGGGTTTGGAGATAAAAGTAATGCAGAACATGGAAAGATAAAAGTAAAGACAAAACAATAAAAGATAAATTTGATAGATTCGATTGGATTGGATGTTGGATTCCCCCTCAATCGGCCTTGGCCCTTTATATTTATAGGGTGGGATGGTCTTACCCCGTTGAGTCGGTTTACAATATGGGACAAAATAGAGTCCTAATCCTACTCAAATTATAGGTCCAAACCGGTCTGACCGGTTTTCCCAGGTGAAGAATCTTCCCGAAGTCATAACTCTCTCATCCGGAGTCCAAAATAGGCGTTCCACATATGCATCTTGATCGTCTCGACGAGGGCTACGCAATGGTGAAGTCCAATTTGCATTTTGACAATGTTTACAAAACCGGTCTGACCGGTTAGGGAAACCGGTCAGACCGGTTTCGGCAGTTGCCAAATCGGCTACAGTAAAACCGGTCTGACCGCTTCCTAGAACCGGTCTGACCGGTTGCCCTCGGCCTGATAGGCAACTGCCAATTTTGGTCGTCAACATATGCCCCCCTGTTTTTTAGCAAAGCTTGCGTGCTAAAAAATATTCTTCTGGACCAAAATTATCTAAGGACGATGATGAACAATACATCGGCCATATATAAGCTCTAAGGGCGATAAACATATTATCGGCCATACCTTGCTTTAACTCAAGTTGATGATGAAACAACTTGTTTTGGCTTCCATACCTACTTGATTGTTACTGATCTTGCTGGTACCACCTTTGCAAGTTGCTCCACTGATTCTTGTTTGTTCATTGACTGCTTCTGACATGGCTTCACACCTTTGACTTTGTTCTGAAGCTTCTTATGTTTCTGAGCAGCCCCTTTCTTCTTATATTTGGCCAAGAGCTCTTCAAAGCTCGGCCTCGCTTTGTTTTTCACTTTCCCATACAAACCGGTCAGACCGGTTTTAGAACCGGTTAGACCGGTTTGCGCAGAACCGGTGCCTTTGCTCCTGTCTTGCCCCCCGAGTGTTTGAGTCTTCAACTTGAACCGAGGGGTCTTTTCTGGAGGCATCTTTGAACTTGTAGGTCTTTCTTCACCAATGATCACATTTTTCCCTTTAGCTTTTTCGGCTTGATGCGGCCGAATCAACACTTTCGGATTTACCAATTCAAGTGTATGTATAGGAAAAGGGTTTTCATCAACCTGCATCACATTAATCATCAATCGTCCTTGATTTATGGCCGATTGTATTTGCCTACGGAAAACATTGCAATCATTGGTAGCATGAGAATAAGTATTATGAAACTTGCAATAAGCTCGCCGTTTCAACTCATCACTCGGCGGTATAGTATGAGAAAATTTCAATTTTCCAGCCTTTGCAAGCTCATCAAAGATCCTATCACACTTAGATACATCAAAGGTAAATTTTACTTCTTCGTGCCGATTTTTCTGAATCGGCTTGAGAGAAGCACAAGTGCTAGGATTATCTTTAGATGACCATACAAATTCAGCAGCATAAACCTCTTTACCCTCATCGTCTGAAGAATCATAATTGATGACATGCACACCAAAACGATCGGGCTTAGGCTTAACATCTTTACTTCGGCTTTCCTGAGCCAAAGCTCTTTGCAACACTTGATTAATGGTTAGAAACTCATAGCCTTCTAATCTTTCTTTAATATGAGATCTCAAACCATTAAGACATAATTCAGCAAGATCCTTCTCAGAAATAACCAAACTATAACATCGGTTTTTTGTATCTCTAAATCTTCTAACATATTCAGAAACAGGCTCATCACTCTTTTGCCTAACCGATGTTAAGTGGGAAAGTCTCAATTCATTATCACTATTGTAAAAGTGTTCATGAAACTTTTTCTCTAATTGAGACCATGTATGAATGGAATTAGGGGATAATGCTGAAAACCATGAGAAAGCAGTACCAGATAATGACAAAGGGAACATTCGGATTTTTAAATGATCAAGATTACCATGAATGTCCATTTGTGCATTAAATTGGCTAACATGCTCCCATGTAGTTCTACTATCCTCCCCAGTGAATTTAACAAATTCGGGTACCTTGAAATTGTGAGGATATGGTATAGCATCAAAACTCTCAGGATATGGTTTTTGACATACTAGAGTTTTGTCTTTAAGCTCTACACCGAAAGTTTCTTTAAACATAATAGCCAAATCACTTTTATATTTTTCAAGCAATTGATCATGATAAGAGTCATTTGGCCTTTGCACACTAGAAGTAATATTATTCGGTGTATGATGTGGTACTTGGTTCGGCTGTATATACGGTACTTGTTGTGAATAAACATTGTTTGGCACTGTACCGTATGAATAACCTGAACTCTGGGGAGGTATAGGATGATATATAGTTGCATATGGAGGAACAAAATTACCAGCAAATCCATTTGTTCGGCTAGAATCAACCTGAACAGGATGCATACTAGTAATTGGTTCAGGAGATGATTGATAAGCAACTAAAGTACCAGAACCGGTCTGACCGGTTTGAACCGGTCTACCAGAACCGGTCTGACCGGTTTGAAAAACCGGTCTGACCGCATTGTTCAGACTGTGCTGTTCTGGAATTGTTTGACCTTCAAAATAGTTCATCGGCATGCCAAATTGAGGCGTGGGTGTTGCCGATGATCCAGGAGACATGACATGATTTTGTGAAGTACTAGCAACATCAAACTTAGGAGCATTACTATCATTGATCAAAGGTTGCTTGCCTAACGAACTATCAATCATGTTTTGAACAGTAGCAAACATTTGTTTTTGACCATTGACTAATAATTGATTAATTTGCTCCAAAGTAACAGGTGGTGTTGTAATACTCACAGTGTCTTTTTCTTCGTCATGTTCGTCTTCGCTCGAAACGAAGACTATTTCCTTGTCTTTGGAGATGCCGCCCTTCCGATTCTTGGAGAAGTGAGATAAAAACCACTGAGTGGCTTCTTCATCTGCTGCTGCTTTGCATCGGGCTTCCTTCTCCTCACGGTCCTTCATGAAGGCCTCATAAGCTTGACGATCCTCAGCCGATAATTCATCAACGATCGGCTTAACAATGTTAGCAGGATCAACGTCACTAGGTTTTGGTAGATAAACCATAGTAACAGATCCCTTTGCTTTCGTCCCCAGCGGAGTCGCCAAAAAGTATGTTGACACGAAACCGCGCCAACGAAGTCGCCGATGCCTTGAAGCAAAACCGGTCAGACCGCTTGATGAAACCGGTCAGACCGCTTTCCTGGAGCTAAACCGGTCAGACCGCTTTATGAAACCGGTCAGACCGCTTTTGATGGGGCGACGGTGAAAACCTAAAATCTCGAGCTCGGGAGGGACCCCGTCGGAGCTTGAGAGTCTAGGGTTGTTCTAGGGTCGGCAGGCCACCTAGAACGTCCTCAAACACCGTTGAGACGAGAGAAGAACAGAAGATACAAGGGTTGGAAGAGCTAGGGTTTGGAGATAAAAGTAATGCAGAACTTGGAAAGATAAAAGTAAAGACAAAATGATAAAAGATAAATTTGATAGATTCGATTGGATTGGATGTTGGATTCCCCCTCAATCGGCCTTGGCCCTTTATATTTATAGGGTGGGATGGTCTTACCCCGTGAAGAATTATAGGTCCAAACCGGTCTGACCGGTTTTCCGAGGTGAAGAATCTTCCCGAAGTCATAACTCTCTCATCCGGAGTCCAAAATAGGCGTTCCACATATGCATCTTGATCGTCTCGACGAGAGCTACGCAATGGTGAAGTCCAATTTGCATTTTGACAATGTTTACAAAACCGGTCTGACCGGTTAGGGAAACCGGTCAGACCGGTTTCGGCAGTTGCCAGATCGGCTACAGTAAAACCGGTCTGACCGCTTCCTAGAACCGGTCTGACCGGTTGCCCTCGGCCTGATAGGCAACTGCCAATTTTGGTCGTCAACATATGCCCCCCTGTTTTTTAGCAAAGCTTGCGTCCTAAAAAATATTCTTCTGGACCAAAATTATCTAAGGACGATGATGAACAATACATCGGCCATATATAAGCTCTAAGGGCGATAAACATATTATCGGCCATACCTTGCTTTAACTCAAGTTGATGATGAAACAACTTGTTTTGGCTTCCATACCTGCTTGATTGTTACTGATCTTGCTGGTACCACCTTTGCAAGTTGCTCCACTGATTCTTGTTTGTTCATTGACTGCTTCTGACATGGCTTCACACCTTTGACTTTGTTCTGAAGCTTCTTATGTTTCTGAGCAGCCCCTTTCTTCTTATATTTGGCCAAGAGCTCTTCAAAGCTCGGCCTCGCTTTGTTTTTCACTTTCCCATACAAACCGGTCAGACCGGTTTTAGAACCGGTTAGACCGGTTTGCGCAGAACCGGTGCCTTTGCTCCTGTCTTGCCCCCCGAGTGTTTGAGTCTTCAACTTGAACCGAGGGGTCTTTTCTGGAGGCATCTTTGAACTTGTAGGTCTTTCTTCACCAATGATCACATTTTTCCCTTTAGCTTTTTCGGCTTGATGCAGCCGAATCAACACTTTCGGATTTACCAATTCAAGTGTATGTATAGGAAAAGGGTTTTCATCAACCTGCATCACATTAATCATCAATCGTCCTTGATTTATGGCCGATTGTATTTGCCTACGGAAAACATTGCAATCATTGGTAGCATGAGAATAAGTATTATGAAACTTGCAATAAGCTCGCCGTTTCAACTCATCACTCGGCGGTATAGTATGAGAAAATTTCAATTTTCCAGCCTTTGCAAGCTCATCAAAGATCCTATCACACTTAGATACATCAAAGGTAAATTTTACTTCTTCGTGCCGATTTTTCTAAATCGGCTTGAGAGAAGCACAAGTGCTAGGATTATCTTTAGATGACCATACAAATTCAGCAGCATAAACCTCTTTACCCTCATCGTCTGAAGAATCATAATTGATGACATGCACACCAAAACGATCGGGCTTAGGCTTAACATCTTTACTTCGGCTTTCCTGAGCCAAAGCTCTTTGCAACACTTGATTAATGGTTAGAAACTCATAGCCTTCTAATCTTTCTTTAATATGAGATCTCAAACCATTAAGACATAATTCAGCAAGATCCTTCTCAGAAATAACCAAACTATAACATCGGTTTTTTGTATCTCTAAATCTTCTAACATATTCAGAAACAGGCTCATCACTCTTTTGCCTAACCGATGTTAAGTGGGAAAGTCTCAATTCATTATCACTATTGTAAAAGTGTTCATGAAACTTTTTCTCTAATTGAGACCATGTATGAATGGAATTAGGGGATAATGCTGAAAACCATGAGAAAGCAGTACCAGATAATGACAAAGGGAACATTCGGATTTTTAAATGATCAAGATTACCATGAATGTCCATTTGTGCATTAAATTGGCTAACATGCTCCCATGTAGTTCTACTATCCTCCCAGTGAATTTAACAAATTCGGGTACCTTGAAATTGTGAGGATATGGTATAGCATCAAAACTCTCAGGATATGGTTTTTGACACACTAGAGTTTTGTCTTTAAGCTCTACACCGAAAGTTTCTTTAAACATAATAGCCAAATCACTTTTATATTTTTCAAGCAATTGATCATGATAAGAGTCATTTGGCCTTTGCACACTAGAAGTAATATTATTCGGTGTATGATGTGGTACTTGGTTCGGCTGTATATACGGTACTTGTTGTGAATAAACATTGTTTGGCACTGTACCGTATGAATAACCTGAACTCTGGGGAGGTATAGGATGATATATAGTTGCATATGGAGGAACAAAATTACCAGCAAATCCATTTGTTCGGCTAGAATCAACCTGAACAGGATGCATACTAGTAATTGGTTCAGGAGATGATTGATAAGCAACTAAAGTACCAGAACCGGTCTGACCGGTTTGAACCGGTCTACCAGAACCGGTCTGACCGGTTTGAAAAACCGGTCTGACCGCATTTTCAGACTGTGCTGTTCTGGAATTGTTTGACCTTCAAAATAGTTCATCGGCATGCCAAATTGAGGCGTGGGTGTTGCCGATGATCCAGGAGACATGACATGATTTTGTGAAGTACTAGCAACATCAAACTTAGGAGCATTACTATCATTGATCAAAGGTTGCTTGCCTAACGAACTATCAATCATGTTTTGAACAGTAGCAAACATTTGTTTTTGACCATTGACTAATAATTGATTAATTTGCTCCAAAGTAACAGGTGGTGTTGTAGTACTCACAGTGTCTTTTTCTTCGTCATGTTCGTCTTCGCTCGAAACGAAGACTATTTCCTTGTCTTTGGAGATGACGCCCTTCCGATTCTTGGAGAAGTGAGATAAAAACCACTGAGTGGCTTCTTCATCTGCTGCTGCTTTGCATCGGGCTTCCTTCTCCTCACGGTCCTTCATGAAGGCCTCATAAGCTTGACGATCCTCAGCCGATAATTCATCAACGATCGGCTTAACAATGTTAGCAGGATCAACGTCACTAGGTTTTGGTAGATAAACCATAGTAACAGATCCCTTTGCTTTCGTCCCCAGCGGAGTCGCCAAAAAGTATGTTGACACGAAACCGCGCCAACGAAGTCGCCGATGCCTTGAAGCAAAACCGGTCAGACCGCTTGATGAAACCGGTCAGACCGCTTTCCTGGAGCTAAACCGGTCAGACCGCTTTATGAAACCGGTCAGACCGCTTTTGATGGGGCGACGGTGAAAACCTAAAATCTCGAGCTCGGGAGGGACCCCGTCGGAGCTTGAGAGTCTAGGGTTGTTCTAGGGTCGGCAGGCCACCTAGAACGTCCTCAAACGCCGTTGAGACGAGAGAAGAACAGAAGATACAAGGGTTGGAAGAGCTAGGGTTTGGAGATAAAAGTAATGCAGAACATGGAAAGATAAAAGTAAAGACAAAATGATAAAAGATAAATTTGATAGATTCGATTGGATTGGATGTTGGATTCCCCCTCAATCGGCCTTGGCCCTTTATATTTATAGGGTGGGATGGTCTTACCCCGTGAAGAATTATAGGTCCAAACCGGTCTGACCGGTTTTCCCAGGTGAAGAATCTTCCCGAAGTCATAACTCTCTCATCCGGAGTCCAAAATAGGCGTTCCACATATGCATCTTGATCGTCTCGACGAGAGCTACGCAATGGTGAAGTCCAATTTGCATTTTGACAATGTTTACAAAACCGGTCTGACCGGTTAGGGAAACCGGTCAGACCGGTTTCGGCAGTTGCCAGATCGGCTACAGTAAAACCGGTCTGACCGCTTCCTAGAACCGGTCTGACCGGTTGCCCTCGGCCTGATAGGCAACTGCCAATTTTGGTCGTCAACATATGCCCCCCTGTTTTTTAGCAAAGCTTGCGTCCTAAAAAATATTCTTCTGGACCAAAATTATCTAAGGACGATGATGAACAATACATCGGCCATATATAAGCTCTAAGGGCGATAAACATATTATCGGCCATACCTTGCTTTAACTCAAGTTGATGATGAAACAACTTGTTTTGGCTTCCATACCTGCTTGATTGTTACTGATCTTGCTGGTACCACCTTTGCAAGTTGCTCCACTGATTCTTGTTTGTTCATTGACTGCTTCTGACATGGCTTCACACCTTTGACTTTGTTCTGAAGCTTCTTATGTTTCTGAGCAGCCCCTTTCTTCTTATATTTGGCCAAGAGCTCTTCAAAGCTCGGCCTCGCTTTGTTTTTCACTTTCCCATACAAACCGGTCAGACCGGTTTTAGAACCGGTTAGACCGGTTTGCGCAGAACCGGTGCCTTTGCTCCTGTCTTGCCCCCCGAGTGTTTGAGTCTTCAACTTGAACCGAGGGGTCTTTTCTGGAGGCATCTTTGAACTTGTAGGTCTTTCTTCACCAATGATCACATTTTTCCCTTTAGCTTTTTCGGCTTGATGCAGCCGAATCAACACTTTCGGATTTACCAATTCAAGTGTATGTATAGGAAAAGGGTTTTCATCAACCTGCATCACATTAATCATCAATCGTCCTTGATTTATGGCCGATTGTATTTGCCTACGGAAAACATTGCAATCATTGGTAGCATGAGAATAAGTATTATGAAACTTGCAATAAGCTCGCCGTTTCAACTCATCACTCGGCGGTATAGTATGAGAAAATTTCAATTTTCCAGCCTTTGCAAGCTCATCAAAGATCCTATCACACTTAGATACATCAAAGGTAAATTTTACTTCTTCGTGCCGATTTTTCTGAATCGGCTTGAGAGAAGCACAAGTGCTAGGATTATCTTTAGATGACCATACAAATTCAGCAGTGTCGGGGACAAACCCAGGGGGTCCCCTAATCATCGGGGTAATCACCCTCAAAAAACGAAATGCCACGAAAGGCCGAATCATCGACAGCCCGGAAAGCCTGGCCAGGCAGCTCGGCCCATCACAGCCTATCGCGGCCCAAGAACGGTCGTCCGAGCTCGCCTGTCGGGGGGAACCAAGTCGCTACCCCCCGCCCCCGCCTCGCTCGAGGGTTGCGCGCTCCCTCGAGCGGGCGAGTCGACTCCGCCTCGCTCGAGGCCAACTCTCTACTCAACACGGCGCCCCAGCCGACAACGGCACTTAATGCCCGCCCCGTCAAGCGAGCGCCAAAGTCAAAAGGCAATCTTTCCCCACGCTGCACCACTGACACCGCAGAGCTCACTGTTCCACCTGCTCCAGTCACTGTGCATCCTCACCGGCGCTGTGCGGACGCACGCGGCGCTGCGCAAGACCCTGTGCAGACTGGCAGGCGTCATTCTGCAGCACTGTTCCACCTGCTCCCGTCTCTTCCCCCCGGGACACCCCTCGAATGAGCATGGGGAACCCTCGAACGAACATCTAAACAGCGACCGAGTACAGACTCCGGTCAGGCGTGGCCTGATGATGACGAACGCCGGGTCAAATCCGCCAACTCTCGACCATCCCCTGGTGAACCGAGTACGCCACGTACTGTGGTTGACGGCAGCCACCATACCGACCCCTGTACCGCCAACTCCGGTCCTTCCTCACCTGCCCCGCCCTCGAGGTCAACCAGCGACGGGCAGCAGAACATGGACTACAGCGACGACACCCCTCGAAGCCGCTCCAGGACAAGCACAGGGACGACCACGACACCCGCAGAAGCCGGGGCTCGCCATAAATCCCCCGCCTGAGTCAAGGACGATGGCAGGCCCGACGCCATACTCTCCGGTGCACACCCCTGTGGCACACATCACGCTTGTACTTGTAAAATCCTTCCCCCGCCTTACTCTCCTTGATCTATAAAAGGGGGTAGGAGGAGGGACGAAGGGAGGACCCTGAATCACAATCACACACACCGCTTCACGCGATATTCACACTCATCCTCAGGGACTTGGAGACTCCTCCTCTCCCGCCGTGCTTGTAGCCCCCCTCTGCAAGCACTCCGGTGCAAGATAGTGCAGCGCCCTTGAGCGCACCCTGCTGGACGTACGACCTCGCGGTCGGAACTAGGATAAATCCTCGCCTCATCGTGCTAGCTCTTGCATCAACCGTCAAGGGACGGGACACAGCGCATTCTGTTTAGGCGCCGGGGATTGACCGACCGATTCCGGCACCGACAGTGGCGCGCCAGGTAGGGGGGCGCGCTGTGATCGATCACACCCGACAAGTTCCCTTGATGGCAAGTCGCGACGAGACCATGCCACCCCGATCCGCCACGGGGTCCCCGGGTCCGCTTCCGCGCGGATACCGGATCACGTTTGGGAGTCTGGAGTTCGAAGCGACCGGTGAGGGCCTCCTCATGCGGCTTGCCTCCAGGCCACCCAGCGTGACGACCGACACCCCGACATCACCGACGCCGGTCCAGCTCAGGCGACGGCGGAGACTTCGCGAGCTTCAGGTTAAAACGGAGCAGCGCGTCGCTCCGCGCGTCGTCCTCCCCGATTGGGACGCCCACCTGCTGCTTCAGCCCGCGGCCGCATTGCAGGGGGGCGGACCCCCACCGGCAGTTCCCGCGGAGGGAACACACCGGGAAAATGTGGCCAGGCTAGCACGCCTCCCGTTTGGGATGAGCAACGCGGCCGCCAGCCACTCCACGGCGATCAGCACCATCCTGGGCGCGCGTGGAAACTCGCCAAGACCTCGGCGGGCCCCAATCCGTAACCTTGGCGCTTCTTCGCCCGGTGGGCTCCACTCCGAGTCAGCGGACGAAGAAGAGGTGCGCGGCCAGGAACACCCGGACCTGGATTACACCGAGTTGCGCAACCCCGAAAACCTCATCGCTTTCCAGGCCGTTGCGGACTTCTGCCTCACCTGCTCCGACGACTCCAGCGACGGGGAATACGACCCCTCGCGGGAATGCTTCGTCCTCGACGGCGAAGTAGAGTCCATGGGAGAGGACGAAGAGACGCACGACGGAGCCGGACGCGACGAACCGCAACCGGCACCCGCCGAGCCGGCGAACGAGGCCGCTCTCACACAAGCGCAGCTCGCGCAAGTACAAGAGCTGGAAGCCAAGCTCCAACAGGAGCGCCAGCAGGTACAAGAACTGCGCGCAGCCTTGGAAGCCCAACAGCCCAGGCGGGGCGAACACGCCCGAGCCGCCGGGCGCATAGCTCAAGCGCGCATCCTGGGTGACGGCGACGACGCCGGCCCGCCCAGGCCGCCACGAGCCAGCCAAAAGCTCATCGCCGCGGCGACCCTGATTCGGGCCATGCCCGAACCGTCAACGCCAGAGGCGCGCAGCATGCGGCGCCAGGTGCAGGCCCCTGTCGAAGAAGCGGCCGTTCAACAAGCGGAAAGCTCCGCCTCCCGCATGCGCCACCAGGGCAGTCCGAAAGCCGGAAGCGGCAGGTGGGATAGGGAGCAATCCGTCCACACCCCGCCCAGGGGCGCGTGGACGCCTCACCGTCCAACGAACGACGGAAGGGCGCTCGTGGCCGGCGGTGGCGAAACAAGGAGGTCCGCGAAGGACCGACTTGTGGACACGGGGGGCGCCGTCGACGATGGCGACGCGTGCAACGTCCTAAACAGGAAGAGGCAGGACGCGGCGCCTCCCCGCGGCAGGCACCCCTGACGGGGAGGCCGCTATGACAGCGAGGAGGACAGAAGCCCGACGCCGGAACCCCCAGGGACCCCGGTGTTCAGCCGGAAGATCCGTTCGGCCGCCATCCCGCCGCGTTTTCGCCAGCCAACCACCATCACCAAGTATTCGGGTGAGACGAAACCCGAGACGTGGCTCAACGACTATCGCCTGGCCTGCCAGCTGGGCGGGGCCACCGACGATGCCATGATCATCCGCAACCTTCCGCTTCATCTCGCGGACTCGGCGCGGACGTGGCTCGAACACCTACCCGCGAACCAAATCCACGACTGGGACGACCTGGTCAAGATGTTCGTGGGTAACTTCCAGGGCACATACGTACGCCCTGGAAACTCCTGGGACCTGCGCGGGTGCCGGCAGGCGGCCGGCGAACCGCTGAGGGACTTCATCCGCCGTTTCTCCAAGCGCTGCACCGAGCTCCCGAGCGTGGGTGACTCCGAAATCATCCACGCCTTCCTCGAAGGCACGACCTGTCGAGAGCTGGTGCGTGAGCTAGGGCGAAACCATCCCACTAGTGTCAACGCCTTGTTCGACATCGCCACCAACTTTGCCTCTGGGGAGGAGGCTGTCGGGGCGATCTTCGACGGCAAGACCAAGGGGAAGCGCGCGGAGGAGCTGCCCGCGGAGGGCAGCAAACCCAAGGCCAGGACCAAAAAGCAGAAATGGGGCGGTAAAGGCAAGGGGCCTCGGCAGGCCGCGCAGCAGCAGCGGCAGGGCGAGGACTCTGACGACGCCCTCGTGGTCGAGCGGGGCCGCAAAGGGCCTCGGGGCCCCCCTCAGGGGGGAGGCCTGTTCGACGAGATGCTGAAGAAGCCATGCCCGTACCACAAGGGCCCTGTCACCCACACCCTCGAACAGTGTGGGATGATCAAGGGCTACTTCAGGCGCACCTCCGCGAAGGAGGATGGCCCGAAGAAGGATACAGGCAATGGCGGCAACGACGAGTTCCCTCATGTGGAGAACGTTTTCTTCATCATAGGGGGGCCCGCGGCGAACGCAACGCCCCGGGAGCAGAAGCGTGAACGCCGAGAGGTCTTCTCCGTTCACCCCGCAACGCCAGCTTACCTCGCCTGGTCGGAAGAGACCATCTCTTTCAGCCGCGAGGATCACCCAGATTACGTCCCAAACCCAGGGCGCTATCCGCTTGTCGTCGACCCCGTCATCGGCAACACTCGATTCTCCAAGGTGCTGATGGACGGGGGCAGCAGCCTCAACATCCTCTACGTCCACACCTTGGAGCTCATGGATATTGGCGTAAATCAGCTGAGGCCAAGCAAGGCGCCATTCCACGGCATCGCGCCGGGAAAACGGGTCCAACCCCTCGGGCAGATCGACTTGGCCGTCTGCTTCGGCACCCCTGACAACTTTCGGAGGGAGACCCTCACTTTTGAGGTAGTGGGGTTCCCGGGAGCGTACCACGCTATTCTCGGGCGACCGTGCTACGCCAAGTTCATGGCGGTCCCTAACTACGTCTACCTCAAGATGAAGATGCCAGGGCCAAAGGGCGTCATCACCGTGGGATCGTCGTACGAGCACGCCTACGCGTGCGACGTCGAGTGCGTCGAGGGCGCGGAAGCGCTCGCCTACAGCGAAACTCTGGTGGCGGATTTGGAGAAGATGGCGAACGAGGCCATCGACTCCACCAAAAGGCACACGGGCACCTTCGAGGCTGCGGAACACACCAAGGCGGTGCCCCTCGACCCCACTGCCCCCGAGGGCAAGGCGTTGAGGGTCAGCACCACCCTCGACCCCAAATAGGAAGCAGTGCTCGTCGACTTTCTCCGCGCCAACGCCGACATCTTCGCGTGGAGACCCTCGGACATGCCGGGGATCCCGAGGGAGGTCGCCGAGCACAGCCTCGACATCAAGCCACACTCCAAGCCGGTGGTACAGCGACTGCGGCGGTTCGACGAGGAAAAGCGCCGCGCCATCGGGGAGGAGGTGCAAAAGCTCCTGCAAGCTGGGTTCATCAAAGAGGTATTTCACCCAACCTGGCTTGCAAATCCTGTTCTAGTTAAAAAGAAAAATGGAAAATGGCGCATGTGCGTAGACTATACCGGTTTAAATAAAGCATGCCCTAAGGTTCCATTTCCTCTGCCTAGAATAGATCAAATAGTAGACTCCACCGCTGGGTGCGAATTGCTATGCTTTCTTGATGCTTATTCCGGTTATCATCAAATCAAGATGAAAGAGTCCGACCAGCTCGCGACTTCTTTCATCACCCCGTTTGGCATGTTTTGCTACGTCACTATGCCGTTCGGCCTCCGAAATGCTGGAGCTACATACCAGCGATGTATGCAACACGTTTTCGGAAGCCACATCAGGCGAACCGTTGAGGCGTATGTTGACGATATCGTTGTTAAGACCAGAAAGGCGAACGATCTGGTTAACGATTTGCAAATCACGTTCGATTGCCTCCGGGCGAACGGGGTGAAGTTGAATCCGGAAAAATGCGTATTCGGGGTGCCGCGAGGCATGCTATTGGGCTTCATCGTCTCCCAGCGAGGCATCGAACCCAACCCCGAAAAAGTCTCGGCCCTAGAGCGAATGGGGCCGATTCGGGATCTGAAGGGGGTACAAAGGGTACTGGGCTGCCTGGCAGCCCTCAGCCGCTTCATCTCTTGACTGGGTGAAAAGGGCCTACCTTTGTACCGACTCCTAAAAAAGCACGAACGCTTTTCATGGACCCCTGAAGCCCAAAAAGCCCTCGACGGGCTAAAGCCATCGCTCGCGCGCGCACCCATCCTCACGCCGCCGCAGGGCGGTGAGCCTCTCTACCTATATGTGGCTGCGACAACGCAAGTTGTCAGCGCCGTCATCGTTGTGGAACAGCTAGAGGAGGGCCGCGCACTGCCGGTCTAGAGGCCGGTGTACTATGTCAGCGAAGTGCTGACCGAAACCAAGACACGATACCCACAGATCCAGAAGCTAATCTACGCCGTAGTGCTCGCGCGTCGAAAGCTGCGACACTACTTCGAGGCCCACCCGGTCACCGTGGTCTCATCTTTCCCTTTGGGGGAGATAGTCCGCAACCCGGACGTCTCGGGTAGAATAGCGAAATGGTCTATGGAACTCGTAGGGGAAACTCTCTCCTACGCACCGCGAAAGGCGATAAAATCGCAAACTTTAGCGGATTTCGTCGCTGAGTGGACCGACGTCCAACTTCCGCCACCACAGATTCAAACCGAATGCTGGACCATGTACTTCGACGGGTCGGTGATGAAAACCGGGGCAGGCGCGGGCCTCCTCTTCGTCTCACCCCTCGGAGAACATATCCGGTACGTGGTTCGCTTGCACTTCCCAGCATCGAACAACATGGCGGAGTACGAAGCCCTCCTCGCTGGGCTCCGCATCGCCATCGACCTCGGCGTCAAACGCCTCGATGTCCGGGGAGATTCTCAGTTGGTCATCGACCAAGTGATGAAGAACGCAAGCTGCCGCGACGAAAAGATGGAGGCGTATTGCAACGAGGTTCGTCGTCTCGAGGACAAATTCTATGGCCTCGAGCTGAACCATATCGTGCGTAAATACAACGAGGAAGCGGATCAGCTAGCCAAGATCGCGTCGGAGCGAATCACCGTTCCGCCGAACGTCTTCGCCCGCGACCTCGACCGCCCCTCTGTCAGCTTCGAATCAAAGGCCGGAGCCCACGGGAAACCCTCGGGGGCTGCGGGAGTCGAGCCCATGGAGGAGGACCCCTCGAAAGAGGGGCTCGAAGCCCTCGACGCCGAAATCTCTTTGGCCGAGGCCATGGAAATCCACACTGGTACGCGACCACAAGACTGGCGTGATCAGTACCTCGCATGGATCGATCGCGGAGAGCTACCCTCGGACCGAACCGAGGAACGCCGCATCGCCAGAAGGGCCAAGACCTTCGTCTCGATCGGCGGCGAGCTGTACAAGCGCAGTGCCTCAGGGATCTTGCAGCGATGCATCCCCATCCCCGAGGGAAGGCAGTTGATCCGCGACATCCACGCCGGGACATGCGGACACCACGCGGCGCCTCGCACCCTCGTGGGTAACGCGTTCCGGCAAGGCTTTTACTGGCCCACCGCCCTGTCCGACGCAAACGAGGTCGTGCGCACCTGCGAAGGGTGCCAGTTCTACGCACGAAAGACGCATCTCCCGGCGCACGCCCTGCAGACCATCCCCGTAACATGGCCTTTCGCGGTCTGGGGGTTGGATCTCGTGGGGCCCTTCCGCCCAGCGCCCGGGGGCTTCACCCACTTGTTGGTAGCCATCGACAAGTTCTCAAAGTGGATCGAGGTCCGGGCCATCACCAGCATCAGATCTGAGCAGGCCGTAACGTTCTTCACCGACATCATCCACCGATTCGGGGTACCCAACTCGATCATCACTGACAACGGCACCCAGTTCACCGGCAAGAAATTCTTGGAGTTCTGCGACGACCATCACATTCGCGTTGATTGGTCGGCCGTGGCACATCCACAAACAAACGGCCAAGTAGAACGTGCCAACGGCATGATACTACAAGGCCTGAAGCCAAGGATCTTCAACAAGCTGAACAAGTTTGGCCGGAAGTGGGTTGCTGAGCTGCCATCGGTGATCTGGAGTCTCAGGACAACCCCAAGCAGGGCCACAGGCTTCAGCCCGTTCTTCCTTGTCTACGGCGCCGAAGCCGTCCTCCCAACAGACTTGGAGTACGGGTCTCCGAGGCTTAAGGCCTACCAGGAAGACCGAAACCAGCGGGACCGCGAGAACTCGCTGGACCAGGTGGACGAGGCTCGCGACGTAGCGTTGCTTCACTCAGCACGCTACCAACAATCGCTTCGGCGACACCAAGCTCGGAAGGTTCGGCGTCGGGACCTCCACGAAGGGGACTTGGTGCTAAGGCTGCGACAGGACAATCGAGGGCGCCACAAGCTCACTCCTCCGTGGGAAGGGCCGTTCATCATCGCCAAGGTCCTCAAACCCGGCACTTACAAGCTGGCGAACGAGAAGGGCGAGCTCCTCACCAACGCCTGGAACATCCAACAGCTACGTCGCTTCTATCCTTAAAACTCTCAGTATTTCTTGTAAATACTTCGTGTTCTTAGTTAACAATAATAAAGAGTTTGCGAAAAACATGAAAACATTGTTGCTAACAACACAAACAAGGGGGACTTGGTTTTATTTTTTAATAAAGCCAAACCCCCCTCGGGGGCTGCAGGGGGGTTAACCCCCCTAATCGTCCCGGGTTTTTTCGAAAGTTGTGCTAAAACTCGAAACGCTTAGAGAGAGGCGGGACGCGAGCTAGTCAAAGCTGGAGCCGGTCGAGTCGTGAGACTGCTTATGCCCGCGAAAGGCTACAGCGCCTCCCTCACCACCCCACGCTTTAATTACTCGCGAATCCTAAGTTCCCGGCCACAATCTTTCGAAGAGCTAAGAGTAGCACATCAGAACAACCAAACAAATGCGAAACAGGCAATCGGCTTTTAAATTTAGTTTTTATATATATGTACAAGATACATTTGAAGCCCGAGTTTTTCAGGCTCCATCCCCCTGCGAGGGCACGATGGACTCGGCAGCAAAGGTCGAGGGAACAGACGAAAACGCCCCGGGACCACTCTCCTCGCCGCTCACCGAAGCAATGTCGTTCTCGAGGGCCGCCACGGCGTCGGCCTCCGGGTCGGCCTCGACTTCAGCAGCGGTCGCGGTCTCTGGCTCGGCGTCAGCAGGCACATCTTCCTCCTCCTCGGGGAAAAGATCGTATCGGAACTTGGGGGTCAAGGCCGCTGCGGCGCTCTCGGCACCATCATCAGCCTCCTCGAGGGCGGCGAGGGTGGCGTCATCATCCAGATCGGCGTCGATGAAATACCCGCGCCCCACCGCCGCGAGGTCGATGTCGTAGTGCGTCGACACCACCCCAAGTGCCTTCTTCACCCCGAGCTGAAGCGCGTGTTCGAGACGCTCCGCCATGCAGCCCTTCAGGGAGCTCAGGCGGCTGGACAGCGACGACCCCGACGGCGTGTCGACGCAGTTGACGTCTCGGCACGCCATGTCGGCTGCAGCCTTCAGCGCCTCGAGCTCCCCCTGGGCCGCGGAGTAGGCAACCTGGAGGGCCGTCACCTCCTCCGCCTTCTTGGCCTCGGACCGCCGCAACCCTGACAAAAGGCTCGGGCATATCAGAAAGCAGTTTTCGACACAGGGAAAGGCCGAAAGAAGCATGAAGTCTTACCATCCACCAGGGCTCTCGCCTCGAGGAGCAGGCCGTCCGCGGTCGCCAGCGCGGCCTCCTTCTCGCGAAGCGCGGCCTCCTTCTCACGGAGCGCGCAGCTCAGCTGCTCGGCCTCCCGGGCCTTCTGCTCCGCCTGAGCCGACGCCTCCGCGAGCTGGGACTGCGCGGCCTCACGAGCCCGGCGCTCGAGCTCAAACCGCTCTAACGCCGCGGACGAGGTCCGGGCCTCCCGCTCCCTCGCGGCATCGCGCTCCTTCTCCGCGCGCGCCTTGGCCTCCTCGTGCGCTCGGGCCACAGCCTCCGCCTCCCTGGCTCGGGCGGTGAGCCGGGTCACGTCCGTGCCCAAGTCGGCGTTCGCCTGACGGAGCCGGCGGAGGTCGGTGTGCAAGCCCGCAATGCATGCGGTCTTGTCCACCGCCTCTTGCCGAAGGACCTACTCGAAAGGTCACCAAGATCAAGCCATGAAACCGAAAACGTCTGGAAACACTGAAGATAAAAGCGAGAATACCTCGAAAACCTCCAGTGCTTGCCTGGAGTGGAGGTCGGCGGCGGCCGAGATGGCCCGCTCCAGATCCGTCCCGATCCGCTCGGCCTGGGCCCATATCTCGTTTTCCTCGGCCGCGCTCCGCCAGACCTGAGCGGGGACGCCAGGTCCCCTCGGCCACTCGCTCGGCGTGCGCCGATCCTGGAGCTGCGCCGCCTCAGCAGCATCCCACTCGGGCGTCCCTCGGACCGCGGGCATCTGCGGCGGCCCCTGAGACAGGAACCGTGCCGCCGACACCTCGGCAGCAGAGGCCCCGACGAGGGAAGCGCGCTGGCTACCGCCTGAAGTTGGCGGGGCAACCACCTCCTGCCCTCGACCGGCAGGAGCCGAAGCGGCGGCACGGCCTCCACGACCGCCTACCTCTGCCGCCGGGGTGCCACGCCTCGGCCCCGCCTCGACAACCGGAGCACCTTGCCCCGGCTCCATCGTTGGAAGCGTCCTCTCCTCCCCCGCCGACCCGGAGCCTCGCGGCCCCGGCGCCGGTTCCGCTGGCGTCACCTCGAGCGCCGCCACGGGACGCGGAGCCCCGCGCGAGCGCACCCCCTCGGCATGAGGGGAATCTGTCCCCCCAACCTTCAGCACCTTCTTAGGCGCAAGATTAAGGGGAGCCTTGGTGACGTCCCGAGCGCTGGACCAAGAAAAGGGAAACAGAGGTCAAAAAGAGAAGTCATATGGAAAAACGAAATCGAAAGAGATCCAAGGAAGAACTCACCGGACACAGCCTCGCAGCTTCCGCTTCGAGCCGCTTAGAGAAGGGGCCACCCTCGAACTCGAGGACCCCCTCGGATCACTCGGGGGCTGCGAACCCCCCGAGCCCTCGACGCTCGGACGCGACGCCGCGCGCTGAGCCGGCGCGGCCACCTCTGTTGCCTCGACGGCGGGTCCTCCACCTGCCCCACCGCCGACAATCTCCTCCTCGCTCTCCTCCTCGCCCTCCTCCCCGCTCAGAGAGTCCTCGGGGGTCGACGGCGTCTCCCCGCCGTCCCTCCTCCACCAGCGAAGCGCCACTTCGTGCGCGTCTCGACGGGCCTGCCTCCTACGACTGCGGGCCCTTTTCGCCTCCCTCTCGCGGTCGCGACGGGCGCGATTCGCGGCCCGCACCTCCGGAGTTGGCGCTACGGAGCGGTAGAGGCCGCAGTCCACCCCCTGAAATCACGACAAAATCAAAAAGAAGTTCCAAAAAAAAGAGA
Organism: Echinochloa phyllopogon; assembly: GCA_033239725.1. Taxonomy (NCBI): domain Eukaryota; kingdom Viridiplantae; phylum Streptophyta; class Magnoliopsida; order Poales; family Poaceae; genus Echinochloa; species Echinochloa phyllopogon. Next base: position 22,277,223 of record BTCW01000016.1, read on the forward strand.
CGACAAAGAGGAGGAAAGAGGACTCACCGACAGGATGTGGCCCTCATCAGGGCGTAACCGAAACGACCGGAGGTCGCTCGTCATGGTATCGGGGTGGACCGCCGTCCGCACCCGCGTAACGACATACTCCTCGAGGAGCGGCTCCGCCAGCATGCGCGACGCTGCCAGCGCCGCCGGGTCCGCTCCCTCCGTCATCTTGAACAGAGGGAGTGGCCTCTCCATGAGGGGGACCACACGGCGGCGGTGGAAGTGCGCAAGCACGTGCGCCACGGTCAATCCTGACCCTTCCAGAGAGCGGAGGACGTCGACGACCGGGCGAAGCCTCTGCCGCTGGGCGTCGCCGGAGACGCCGTAGCTCCATGAGTCGGCCTTCTCCGTCAGGACCTTGCCGGTGTACTCCGGCAGCCCCAAGCCGTCGTTGCGCAGGTAGAACCACCCTTTAGCCCACCCGCTGTTGTTGGTTGTCATCTTGCAGCCCGGGTAGATGCGCTTCCTGGACTCCACCGGCGCAAGCGTGAGGCCACCCGCGCATGAAGAACGGCGCACCCCCCTCCCCGCGCCGGATGTGCTGAGCTCGGCACGGAAGAGGTGGACCCATAGGTCCCAGTGCGCCTCGACCCCCAGGACGGCCTCGCAGACGCCGACGAACGCCGCCGCTTGCGACATTGCGTTGGGGGAGAAGTTGTGGAGCTCCACGCCATAGTAATGGCAGAGCCCCCGCATGAACTGGCTTGCGGGCGCATTAAAGCCCCGCTCGTGGAAGCGAATAAAGCTCACCACGTAGCCCGCCGGCGGATTCGGCGCCCTGGCCGCCAGCGCCGGAACGATCCACGCCGGCCGCGCTGAATCGCCCCGGGGCGACAGTTGCCCACCATTCACCAAGCCCTCCAGGAGGTGCTCGGTGGCGGTCGATGGAGTCCACTCCGTGGCGCCCTCAAGGACAACCATGGCGAGAAGAGGAGCTTAGGCGCGGAGCGAAAGTGGCGAGATGCGAGCGGAGCACGACGCGCAGGCTGGAGGCAAGCACTAGGCACGGGCGAAAGCTGGAGCGAGAGATGGCAAAGGTAAAAAATCCCCTTCCGCTGCGCCCCTTTTATAAGGGACAGGCTCTCCCCGGCCGCGCCACGCCAGCCCACGCGTGCCGCCACCGAGCCCGCGCGCTAACCGTGGCGACATGTGGAGTCACTGACACTCGGGCCAGGCGCACGGCGAGGATCACCAGCAACCGGCGCGCGTGGGTGGCAGCATTTACTGCGGCACGGTAAGCGGAAGCGGCGCGCCTGCGATGCATTAACTGCACGTCGCCTCGCCTCCCCCCGGCGCACGCCAAGCCCGCCTAAAAAGGCGCGCCCACTACGCCCATCTCGCCCACTCCGCGACGCGTCAGCCACGCCCACGCCCACCAGCGGTTGTGCGCGGGCCTGCGGATCCGAAACGAGCCAACCATTGGGTTCCCCCCAGGTAAAGCTGCAACGCTCCTCCTTCCCTAGGCACGGACCCGACTAGTCGGGGATTCGAAGCCCGAACCACGACAAGGTTCAAACGGTGCCCCGGACCGAGTAATGCGAAGGCCACCAATCGCGCTCGGCCAAGCCTCGAGCCCGCCGCTCGGGGGGCAACCTGCGTCTTACGCAAGGCCCTACTGATCAGGAGTACGAAGCCTGGCCCTCGAAAGGGTTCGACAGGCGTTCCAGATCAACAGAGTCAGGGACGATTCGGGCGTGTCAAACGGACTTTACCCCGAACGCGAAGTTTGGGGACGCTCCTGAAGTGTTCAAGGCCAGACAAAGGCAGCTAGTCGGGGGGATCTCAACGAGGGAGAGCTTTCGCGCCCTCGGTCCCTGCGAAAGGGACCGGGCCCCACCTAGCAAACCTTTGCAAGCGCTACATGGACGTGTCTCCGGACCACGAGCCGACCCCTAGCGAACGGGGCACGGACGTCCACTTGAACTACCCGCTAACAGCTCACCGAGGTATCCGCGTACGTTGCCCAATTCGAGGGTTGCACGGATGACCTCACCCCTCTCCCCCGCGAAAGGGGTAGCGAGGGTCGAAAATCAAAGACGGGGAGCCCCTCCGATCGCCTCCACACGGGCCAGGAGCTCGGGGGCAACCTGCATCTTACGCAAGGCCCTACTGATCAGGAGTACGAAGCCTGGCCCTCGAAAGGGTTCGACAGGCGCTCCAGATCAACAGAGTCAGGGACGATTCGGGCGTGTCAAACGGACTTTACCCCGAACGCGAAGTTTGGGGACGCTCCTGTCGTATTCAAGGCCAGACAAAGGCAGCTAGTCGGGGGGATCTCAACGAGGGAGAGCTTTCGCGCCCTCGGTCCCTGCGAAAGGGACCGAGCCCCACCTAGCAAACCTTTGCAAGCGCTACATGGACGTGTCTCCGGACCACGAGCCGACCCCTAGCGAACGGGGCACGGACGTCCACTTGAACTACCCGCTAACAGCTCACCGAGGTATCCGCGTACGTTGCCCAATTCGAGGGTTGCACGGATGACCTCACCCCTCTCCCCCGCGAAAGGGGTAGCGAGGGTCGAAAATCAAAGACGGGGAGCCCCTCCGATCGCCTCCACACGGGCCAGGAGCTCGGGGGCAACCTGCATCTTACGCAAGGCCCTACTGATCAGGAGTACGAAGCCTGGCCCTCGAAAGGGTTCGACAGGCGCTCCAGATCAACAGAGTCAGGGACGATTCGGGCGTGTCAAACGGACTTTACCCCGAACGCGAAGTTTGGGGACGCTCCTGTCGTATTCAAGGCCAGACAAAGGCAGCTAGTCGGGGGGATCTCAATGAGGGAGAGCTTTCGCGCCCTCGGTCCCTGCGAAAGGGACCGAGCCCCACCTAGCAAACCTTTGCAAGCGCTACATGGACGTGTCTCCGGACCACGAGCCGACCCCTAGCGAACGGGGCACGGACGTCCACTTGAACTACCCGCTAACAGCTCACCGAGGTATCCGCGTACGTTGCCCAATTCGAGGGTTGCACGGATGACCTCACCCCTCTCCCCCGCGAAAGGGGTAGCGAGGGTCGAAAATCAAAGACGGGGAGCCCCTCCGATCGCCTCCACACGGGCCAGGAGCTCGGGGGCAACCTGCATCTTACGCAAGGCCCTACTAATCAGGAGTACGAAGCCTGGCCCTCGAAAGGGTTCGACAGGCGCTCCAGATCAACAGAGTCAGGGACGATTCGGGCGTGTCAAACGGACTTTACCCCGAACGCGAAGTTTGGGGACGCCCCTGTCGTGTTCAGGGCCAGACAAAGGCAGCTAGTCGGGGGGATCCCAACGAGGGAGAGCTTTCGCGCCCTCGGTCCCTACGAAAGGGACCGAGCCCCACCTAGCAAACCTTTGCAAGCGCTGCATGGACGTGTCTCCGGACCACGAGCCGACCCCTAGCGAACGGGGCACGGACGTCCACTTGAACTACCCGCTAACAGCTCACCGAGGTATTCGCGTACGTTGCCCAATTCGAGGGTTGCGCGGATGACCTCACCCCTCTCCCCCGCGAAGGGGAAGCGAGGGTCGCAACTCAAAGACAAGAAGCCCCTCCGATCGCCTCCGCGTGGGCCAGGAGCTCGGGGGCTCCTTGCAGCACCTCCCCGCAACATATCCTCCTATGCGCGAAACGTTTCGAAACCTTACAGGGTCCGCCCCTCGAATTTGGCTCGGTCTCATCCCCACCGCGTTGGAAGCAGAGCGACCGACACAAAATAAAGCCCTTGAACGAGTGAATCCACTCCTCCAAGGGCTCGGGGGCTACACCCGCGGGTGCGCTCGCGCGCCCCCACGGGAGAACGCGCATAATCAGAAAGGAATAAATCCCCACAGGAGGCCCGGGAACGACCCTACGAAACCATCAGCCCCTACCCGACTGAACCTCAGTCCGCCAGAGGCTCGGGGGCTACTGTCGGGAACAAACCCAGGGGGTCCCCTAATCATCGGGGTAATCACCCTCAAAAAACGACATGCCACGAAAGGCCGAATCATCGACAGCCCGGAAAGCCCGGCCAGGCAGCTCGGCCCGTCACAGCCTATCGCGGCCCAAGAACGGTTGTCCGAGCTCGCCTGTCGGGGGGAACCAAGTCGCTACCCCCCGCCCCCACCTCGCTCGAGGGTTGCGCGCTCCCTCGAGCGGGCGAGTCGACTCCGCCTCGCTCGAGGCCAACTCTCTACTCAACACGGCGCCCCAGCCGACAACGGCACTTAATGCCCGCCCCGTCAAGCGAGCGCCAAAGTCAAAAGGCAATCTTTCCCCACGCCGCGCCACTGACACCGCAGAGCTCACTGTTGCACCTGCTCCAGTCACTGTGCGTCCTCACCGGTGCTGTGCGGACGCACGCGGCGCTGCGCAAGACCCTGTGCAGACTGGCAGGCGTCATTCCGCAGCACTGTTCCACCTGCTCCCGTCTCTTCCCCCCGGGACACCCCTCGAATGAGCATGGGGAACCCTCGAACGAACGTCTAAACAGCGACCGAGTACAGACTCCGGTCAGGCGTGGCCTGGTGATGACGAACGCCGGGTCAAATCCGCCAACTCTCGACCATCCCCTGGTGAACCGAGTACGCCACGTACTGTGGTTGACGGCAGCCACCATACCGACCCCTGTACCGCCAACTCCGGTCCTTCCTCACCTGCCCCGCCCTCGAGGTCAACCAGCGACGGGCAGCAGAACATGGACTACAGCGACAACACCCCTCGAAGCCGCTCCAGGACAAGCACAGGGACGGCCACGACACCCGCAGAAGCCGGGGCTCGCCATAAATCCCCCGCCTGAGTCAAGGACGATGGCAGGCCCGACGCCATACTCTCCGGTGCACACCCCTGTGGCACACATCACGCTTGTACTTGTAAAATCCTTCCCCCGCCTTACTCTCCTTGATCTATAAAAGGGGGTAGGAGGAGGGACGAAGGGAGGACCCCGAATCACAATCACACACACCGCTTCACGCGATATTCACACTCATCCTCAGGGACTTGGAGACTCCTCCTCTCCCGCCGTGCTTGTAGCCCCCCTCTGCAAGCACTCCGGTGCAAGATAGTGCAGCGCCCTTGAGCGCACCCTGCTGGACGTACGACCTCGCGGTCGGAACCAGGATAAATCCTCGCCTCATCGTGCTAGCTCTTGCATCAACCGTCAAGGGACGGGACACAGCGCATTCTGTTTAGGCACCGGGGATTGACCGACCGATTCCGGCACCGACAAGCAGCATAAACCTCTTTACCCTCATCGTCTGAAGAATCATAATTGATGACATGCACACCAAAACGATCGGGCTTAGGCTTAACATCTTTACTTCGGCTTTCCTGAGCCAAAGCTCTTTGCAACACTTGATTAATGGTTAGAAACTCATAGCCTTCTAATCGTTCTTTAATATGAGATCTCAAACCATTAAGACATAATTCAGCAAGATCCTTCTCAGAAATAACCAAACTATAACATCGGTTTTTTGTATCTCTAAATCTTCTAACATATTCAGAAACAGGCTCATCACTCTTTTGCCTAACCGATGTTAAGTGGGAAAGTCTCAATTCATTATCACTATTGTAAAAGTGTTCATGAAACTTTTTCTCTAATTGAGACCATGTATGAATGGAATTAGGGGATAATGCTGAAAACCATGAGAAAGCAATACCAGATAATGACAAAGGGAACATTCGGATTTTTAAATGATCAAGATTACCATGAATGCCCATTTGTGCATTAAATTGGCTAACATGCTCCCATGTAGTTCTACTATCCTCCCCAGTGAATTTAACAAATTCGGGTACCTTGAAATTGCGAGGATATGGTATAGCATCAAAACTCTCAGGATATGGTTTTTGACACACTAGAGTTTTGTCTTTAAGCTCTACACCGAAAGTTTCTTTAAACATAATAGCCAAATCCCTTTTATATTTTTCAAGCAATTGATCATGATAAGAGTCATTTTGCCTTTGCACACTAGAAGTAATATTATTCGGTGTATGATGTGGTACTTGGTTCGGCTGTATATACGGTACTTGTTGTGAATAAACATTGTTTGGCACTGTACCGTATGAATAACCTGAACTCTGGGGAGGTATAGGATGATATATAGTTTCATATGGAGGAACAAAATTACCAGCAAATCCATTTGTTCGGCTAGAATCAACCTGAACAGGATGCATATTAGTAATTGGTTCAGGAGATGATTGATAAGCAACTAAAGTACCAGAACCGGTCTGACCGGTTTGAACCGGTCTACCAGAACCGGTCTGACCGGTTTGAAAAACCGGTCTGACCGCATTGTTCAGACTGTGCTGTTCTGGAATTGTTTGACCTTCAAAATAGTTCATCGGCATGCCAAATTGAGGCGTGGGTGTTGCCGATGATCCAGGAGGCATGACATGATTTTGTGAAGTACTAGCAACATCAAACTTAGGAGCATTACTATCATTGATCAAAGGTTGCTTGCCTAACGAACTATCAATCATGTTTTGAACAGTAGCAAACATTTGTTTTTGACCATTGACTAATAATTGATTAATTTGCTCCAAAGTAACAGGTGGTGTTGTAGTACTCACAGTGTCTTTTTCTTCGTCATGTTCGTCTTCGCTCGAAACGAAGACTATTTCCTTGTCTTTGGAGATGCCGCCCTTCCGATTCTTGGAGAAGTGAGATAAAAACCACTGAGTGGCTTCTTCATCTGCTGCTGCTTTGCGTCGGGCTTCCTTCTCCTCACGGTCCTTCATGAAGGCCTCATAAGCTTGACGATCCTCAGCCGATAATTCATCAACGATCGGCTTAACAATGTTAGCAGGATCAACGTCACTAGGTTTTGGTAGATTAACCATAGTAACAGATCCCTTTGCTTTCGTCCCCAGCGGAGTCGCCAAAAAGTATGTTGACACGAAACCGCGCCAACGAAGTCGCCGATGCCTTGGAGCAAAACCGGTCAGACCGCTTGATGAAACCGGTCAGACCGCTTTCCTGGAGCTAAACCGGTCAGACCGCTTTATGAAACCGGTCAGACCGCTTTTGATGGGGCGACGGTGAAAACCTAAAATCTCGAGCTCGGGAGGGACCCCGTCGGAGCTTGAGAGTCTAGGGTTGTTCTAGGGTCGGCAGGCCACCTAGAACGTCCTCAAACGCCGTTGAGACGAGAGAAGAACAGAAGATACAAGGGTTGGAAGAGCTAGGGTTTGGAGATAAAAGTAATGCAGAACATGGAAAGATAAAAGTAAAGACAAAACGATAAAAGATAAATTTGATAGATTCGATTGGATTGGATGTTGGATTCCCCCTCAATCGGCCTTGGCCCTTTATATTTATAGGGTGGGATGGTCTTACCCCGTTGAGTCGGTTTACAATATGGGACAAAATAGAGTCCTAATCCTACTCAAATTATAGGTCCAAACCGGTCTTACCGGTTTTCCCAGGTGAAGAATCTTCCCGAAGTCATAACTCTCTCATCCGGAGTCCAAAATAGGCGTTCCACATATGCATCTTGATCGTCTCGACGAGAGCTACGCAATGGTGAAGTCCAATTTGCATTTTGACAATGTTTACAAAACCGGTCTGACCGGTTAGGGAAACCGGTCAGACCGGTGTCGGCAGTTGCCAGATCGGCTACAGTAAAACCGGTCTGACCGCTTCCTAGAACCGGTCTGACCGGTTGCCCAAGGCCTGATAGGCAACTGCCAATTTTGGTCGTCAACATATGCCCCCCTGTTTTTTAGCAAAGCTTGCGTGCTAAAAAATATTCTTCTGGACCAAAATTATCTAAGGACGATGATGAACAATACATCGGCCATATATAAGCTCTAAGGGCGATAAACATATTATCGGCCATACCTTGCTTTAACTCAAGTTGATGATGAAACAACTTGTTTTGGCTTCCATACCTGCTTGATTGTTACTGATCTTGCTGGTACCACCTTTGCAAGTTGCTCCACTGATTCTTGTTTGTTCATTGACTGCTTCTGACATGGCTTCACACCTTTGACTTTGTTCTGAAGCTTCTTATGTTTCTGAGCAGCCCCTTTCTTCTTATATTTGGCCAAGAGCTCTTCAAAGCTCGGCCTCGCTTTGTTTTTCACTTTCCCATACAAACCGGTCAGACCGGTTTTAGAACCGGTTAGACCGGTTTGCGCAGAACCGGTGCCTTTGCTCCTGTCTTGCCCCCCGAGTGTTTGAGTCTTCAACTTGAACCGAGGGGTCTTTTCTGGAGGCATCTTTGAACTTGTAGGTCTTTCTTCACCAATGATCACATTTTTCCCTTTAGCTTTTTCGGCTTGATGCGGCCGAATCAACACTTTCGGATTTACCAATTCAAGTGTATGTATAGGAAAAGGGTTTTCATCAACCTGCATCACATTAATCATCAATCGTCCTTGATTTATGGCCGATTGTATTTGCCTACGGAAAACATTGCAATCATTGGTAGCATGAGAATAAGTATTATGAAACTTGCAATAAGCTCGCCGTTTCAACTCATCACTCGGCGGTATAGTATGAGAAAATTTCAATTTTCCAGCCTTTGCAAGCTCATCAAAGATCCTATCACACTTAGATACATCAAAGGTAAATTTTACTTCTTCGTGCCGATTTTTCTGAATCGGCTTGAGAGAAGCACAAGTGCTAGGATTATCTTTAGATGACCATACAAATTCAGCAGCATAAACCTCTTTACCCTCATCGTCTGAAGAATCATAATTGATGACATGCACACCAAAACGATCGGGCTTAGGCTTAACATCTTTACTTCGGCTTTCCTGAGCCAAAGCTCTTTGCAACACTTGATTAATGGTTAGAAACTCATAGCCTTCTAATCTTTCTTTAATATGAGATCTCAAACCATTAAGACATAATTCAGCAAGATCCTTCTCAGAAATAACCAAACTATAACATCGGTTTTTTGTATCTCTAAATCTTCTAACATATTCAGAAACAGGCTCATCACTCTTTTGCCTAACCGATGTTAAGTGGGAAAGTCTCAATTCATTATCACTATTGTAAAAGTGTTCATGAAACTTTTTCTCTAATTGAGACCATGTATGAATGGAATTAGGGGATAATGCTGAAAACCATGAGAAAGCAGTACCAGATAATGACAAAGGGAACATTCGGATTTTTAAATGATCAAGATTACCATGAATGCCCATTTGTGCATTAAATTGGCTAACATGCTCCCATGTAGTTCTACTATCCTCCCCAGTGAATTTAACAAATTCGGGTACCTTGAAATTGTGAGGATATGGTATAGCATCAAAACTCTCAGGATATGGTTTTTGACACACTAGAGTTTTGTCTTTAAGCTCTACACCGAAAGTTTCTTTAAACATAATAGCCAAATCCCTTTTATATTTTTCAAGCAATTGATCATGATAAGAGTCATTTGGCCTTTGCACACTAGAAGTAATATTATTCGGTGTATGATGTGGTACTTGGTTCGGCTGTATATATGGTACTTGTTGTGAATAAACATTGTTTGGCATTGTACCGTATGAATAACCTGAACTCTGGGGAGGTATAGGATGATATATAGTTGCATATGGAGGAACAAAATTACCAGCAAATCCATTTGTTCGGCTAGAATCAACCTGAACAGGATGCATACTAGTAATTGGTTCAGGAGATGATTGATAAGCAACTAAAGTACCAGAACCGGTCTGACCGGTTTGAACCGGTCTACCAGAACCGGTCTGACCGGTTTGAAAAACCGGTCTGACCGCATTGTTCAGACTGTGCTGTTCTGGAATTGTTTGACCTTCAAAATAGTTCATCGGCATGCCAAATTGAGGCGTGGGTGTTGCCGATGATCCAGGAGGCATGACATGATTTTGTGAAGTACTAGCAACATCAAACTTAGGAGCATTACTATCATTGATCAAAGGTTGCTTGCCTAACGAACTATCAATCATGTTTTGAACAGTAGCAAACATTTGTTTTTGACCATTGACTAATAATTGATTAATTTGCTCCAAAGTAACAGGTGGTGTTGTAGTACTCACAGTGTCTTTTTCTTCGTCATGTTCGTCTTCGCTCGAAACGAAGACTATTTCCTTGTCTTTGGAGATGCCGCCCTTCCGATTCTTGGAGAAGTGAGATAAAAACCATTGAGTGGCTTCTTCATCTGCTGCTGCTTTGCGTCGGGCTTCCTTCTCCTCACGGTCCTTCATGAAGGCCTCATAAGCTTGACGATCCTCAGCCGACAATTCATCAACGATCGGCTTAACAATGTTAGCAGGATCAACGTCACTAGGTTTTGGTAGATTAACCATAGTAACAGATCCCTTTGCTTTCGTCCCCAGCGGAGTCGCCAAAAAGTATGTTGACACGAAACCGCGCCAACGAAGTCGCCGATGCCTTGGAGTAAAACCGGTCAGACCGCTTGATGAAACCGGTCAGACCGCTTTCCTGGAGCTAAACCGGTCAGACCGCTTTATGAAACCGGTCAGACCGCTTTTGATGGGGCGACGGTGAAAACCTAAAATCTCGAGCTCGGGAGGGACCCCGTCGGAGCTTGAGAGTCTAGGGTTGTTCTAGGGTCGGCAGGCCACCTAGAACATCCTCAAACGCCGTTGAGACGAGAGAAGAACAGAAGATACAAGGGTTGGAAGAGCTAGGGTTTGGAGATAAAAGTAATGCAGAACATGGAAAGATAAAAGTAAAGACAAAACGATAAAAGATAAATTTGATAGATTCGATTGGATTGGATGTTGGATTCCCCCTCAATCGGCCTTGGCCCTTTATATTTATAGGGTGGGATGGTCTTACCCCGTTGAGTCGGTTTACAATATGGGACAAAATAGAGTCCTAATCCTACTCAAATTATAGGTCCAAACCGGTCAGACCGGTTTGGGAAACCGGTCTTACCGGTTTTCCCAGGTGAAGAATCTTCCCGAAGTCATAACTCTCTCATCCGGAGTCCAAAATAGGCGTTCCACATATGCATCTTGATCGTCTCGACGAGAGCTACGCAATGGTGAAGTACAATTTGCATTTTGACAATGTTTACAAAACCGGTCTGACCGGTTAGGGAAACCGGTCAGACCGGTTTCGGCAGTTGCCAGATCGGCTACAGTAAAACCGGTCTGACCGCTTCCTAGAACCGGTCTGACCGGTTGCCCTCGGCCTGATAGGCAACTGCCAATTTTGGTCGTCAACAAATATCATAGCTAAAATGATCTTTGTAAACGAGATCTTTATTTCCGTTGCCTTGGTTAGATCGAATATTACATTCATTTTAAACGTCATGATAACTCTACTAAGATACTATGAGATCGCTATTTTTTCTTTTTTCAGTTAGGCGCCGGACGGAGTGGCCTTCTTCTGCTCCTTGAGGTACTGCACAATTTTTTCAGCCGCAGCATCCAGAGGTGCAGTGCTGACGGAATCTTCAAGCTCAGGGTGCCCGTCATCGAACTCGTAGAAAATGGTCGATCTGATCACCGAAGAGCAGGGCCCCTGCTTCTCAATGATCTCGAGCCGGGTCAGGTACTTGGTGAAGCCGAGCTTGAGAATGTCGCCTGCGACTACCACCGCCTCCTTGACGCGGTTCTCGTTGTCGATCTTGATGAACTCCTCCTGGTACGTCATCGGCTGGGCGTCAGGGTTCCCTAGCAAGCGGCAGGCAACAACCACGCATCAGTTACAGACTACAGTTACATCATATGCATAGTGTTTAAATTATCGGATGACAAAAAAAACCTGGAGTGGTCCGGTAAGACGGAAGGGTCGATTTTCGGCAGCAATTTAGAACAACATTTTCGAAGTTTGAACAAATTTTAACTGAAAATTATAATACTGACGAAATCTAGTCGAAAAGTAACCGGTAATATCGGTATGACCATTTACTGCTCACTACCGGTAAGACCGACTTCGCCGATTTTCGGCCGAAATTCTGAACACCCGGAGGCGTAGCGTGAAGATATGATTCAGCTGGATCTCGATCACCTGGAGGCACGACGGTGACCTTGGTGACGGTGCCAACACCGCCGTCGCCGCGGATGACCTCGACCTTGCGGAGGACCTGCGGGAGCAGGTCGTGGAAGAGCTGCACGAAGCGGAGCGTGGCGTAGACGTCCCACAGCTCGGAGGCCGGGACGCCGTCGGCCTCCACCTCGTTGCTCTTGCTTCCCTTCATTGTAACTGCACTCAGGTGTTTGTGTGCGCCTGATGTGTGGATTCTGGCCGGGCTGGGTGTATATACATATAGGCAAGCTGAGCGCGATATGATTTTTCTTCTGTGGCTCTCATTGCACGAAATCTCTCGATTATATATCGCCACGTGATCAAAGGACACGATATTTTTGGGTTGACAAAGACATCATATCTAACATCTCGTACATGTGCAAGTGTGGAACAACCCTGCTGTACGATCTCTAACCCCATGCGCCGCGACGTACGACGTCCTGACGGCTGGGCAACAGTTCCTGTCCTGCGACTGTTTCCGTGGCTCTCGTTACTTGGAGTCTATTAATTATCAGCACGTGATCAAATCAAGGATACGATATTTTTGGCTTGAGTTACAGAGACATCTTGGCATCGCGTGCATGTCAGAAGAACTAAACAAATCGTGTGGAGTGGCTCTACATTCACGACGCTAGGTCGGCCAACAGAGAATAACTTGCCGCGAAACTTGATATTGATTGAGTTGGAGGGAGCCAGAGCAATAGTAACTACTCCCTCGGTACTGAAAGGAATCTAATATTTATATCTCCATATAGATTTAGTATGAAAAAATATTTCATGATACATCTAGTGGTACTTATTTTATATCATAAATATTAGTAAGTTATTTTATAAATTTAGTCAAAATTGAATTTGTTTGACTTATCGGGATATGAGAGTTGCATTGTTTTCGAGACGGAGGGAGTAGCTTTATACCTGTCAAGATTGGATGTGGCCAATCGACGGGAGAGTGAACCAAAACCTTGAGAACTCTGACTCGGTATCCATATAGGATTAATCCACAAAGGACCACAATTCAGGATTAATCCACACAAAGGACCCCGAAGCCTAGATCACGAATTATAGGATCTTAGAGAGATCCAAACTCACAAGTCCAAAAAGGAACAAGGAAGAACATCAGCAGCTCCGCTACGAAACCAAACTGGTTATCTATTCATCAAAATCAACTTTTTTTTGTTTTTTAGTATTACATAGGAGATATTTATGTTAGAAACAAACTGCTAGATGGGGTTTGAGATACGTGTGAACTGAAGTCGCTAAGTTGCGAGGGGGAAGGCCAACTGGTGGAAGCATTTCTGAAGCGTTCCTCATTTCACACGCGTCTCTTGAGTTTCCGTTGGGGCTACATCTCTTATGTGGGCTAATTCTCTAATGTAGACAATCTGGTGTATGTGTGACGATTTGATTTTTAAGAAAAAAATATTTTACTTCTTTTATAAAACTATGTTTAGAATACGTAGTGACTGCGATTTTAGTCTCTCTTACGGTGTCACACATAAGGTAGATGGTTTATTTTACGAGCAAAGCATTGGAGGTCATGAGCTAAGATATTTTTGCAAAGAATGATGCAGCAGCAACGATACACTTTGTTTTTAATATTTTTTCCTTTCATTTGCATTGCGTACTGGTCTATCATTTGATTGTGTGTACGGTTTAAAATTTCATCGAATTTTCGCCGAAATTTCATGGAATTCGGTATTTTCGACCGTTAACGAAAAATGGTGTTTCGGTAAAAAATCTCGAAATACAATATCCCCAAATAGCTTTAGTAGGCATCAACGAACACTTAGCAAGCTATGTTCCAGTGGTGGAAGCTCTTTCTTGGTGAACGACAGGTCTCAGGCCAACCTCTAGAGAATTAAAAAAACGCAGCAACGGGGACAAAATTAGAGGCAAACCGCTGAGCTATAGTCACCAATGTGATTATTAGTTTGGAAGGGTACTTAATAAATTAAAATTATGATTTTTCTTCAATAATTTTGACTGAAATTTTTAACGAATTTCATTGATTTTGCCCGTGACCGAAAATTTACCTAAAACGAAATAAAAAACCTTGGTTGTGTGGCGATGGGCGAGATGCTAGAGGTCGGAAACTTTTTTTGTTTTTGCCAAAAAAAGATAGAATCATTCGTTCACTTTATTCGTTTTGACAACGGTACAATAAATTTTTTCTTTCTTTCTTCAGTTAGGTGCTCGCCTGACCATCTGTTCCTTGACATACTGAACAATTCTCTCAGCGGCAGCAGCCAGAGGTGCAGTTCTCGCCGCAGCTTCAACCTGAGGAGGGCGGTCATCGAACTCATACTCTACACAGCATGTTTATCGTGAAGAGATTGAGTTCTAGAGTTTAGCTCAAAAAATATGAAATTAGTTCCATATTTTATAGATTTCATACTTTATATGTTTAGAGTAAAATGCACCGGCAATCCATCAACTTGTAAGGAGGTGTCACCTAGGTCCATAAACTTTAAAAGTGCATTTCTAGATTCATAAACTTCTAATCTGTGTCACTTAGGTCCACAAACTCTGAAAATGCATTTCTGGGTCCATAAACTCGTAATTTGTGTCAGCTAGGTCCATGCCCTCCATCTAATCTTCATTAACTAATGCCTCACTAGCATGAATCTGCATGGTACCCGTGCTTCAATGTAGTTTCACCACAAATGTTAATTGTGAACCCTGATTTTAAATCCTAGGGCATAGGGAGAGATGGAAGGGGACGAGGGACTTATTTTGGATGTTAGTGACATGAATTATGGTTCAAAGGGGGAGGGTGTTAGATACTGTTATTGCAGGGTTTTAAAGCTAAATTACAGATATGACCAGAGCATGTAATAGTGGGGGAGGGGCACTCAACATCAATGGCACGTTAGGATAGACTCAATAAAATTTCATCTTCTAGTGGTTGAGATAGGGAGATCTCCGGTTATGGTGCTATGCTAGCACTATGTGTACACATGATGTGTATGTATGGAAGAGTATTTTAATACATGAATTACAAGTTTATGGACCTAAACAAGTACTTTTAGAATTTTTGGACCTAAGTGACATAAATTACAAGTTTATGGACCTAAAACCACAGTTTTTGATTTTATGATTTAAGTTTTAGGAGTTTAAGTACCTAAATGACACAAAATATAAGTTTATGGACTAAACAAATGCAGTTTCAGAGTTTGTGGACCTAAGTGACACCCGCTTTCAAGTTGATGGACCTTTGTTGCATTTTACGTATATCGTTACTAATAAGTTATTTAAATATTTATGATCGTGATTTGATTTTTTTTGGCTAAAAGTTTCTCATGTGTTTTGGCTAAATCTTTTCGGAGTGACATAGATGTCTAGTGGCGAGCATGGTAAGGGGGCGGCGTGACGACCAATGACTATGTCAGGAGAGGTGGATATGAATGTGGCAACAACGGAGACATGATTATATGTATTTTTAAAAATTAAAATTAGATTATTTTTAATAAAATTAAACTTTGACATGGCTCGTTTAGCTCATCTTAAGTTGGGTTTCAAATAATAAAGGAGATCATAATAAATAAGAATAACTTAATTTTGAAGAAAGAACTCAAAATAAATGACATGAGCATCTTTTTGCAAAAAAATCAAATCTTAATCATAAAAGATGTATGTAACTAATAGTTAAGCCTTAGGAGATAGAACATAATTTTAAAGATGAAACTGATTTCATATTTTTTGAGCTAAAACAAATTTCTACAGATTTTCTAAGAGTAAGTTAGATATTAGAATTTTTAATTACTCATAAAATCACCTTTAAAACCATTTTGAGAGAAAAAAAATGACCGGAATTGTGATACGAGGGAGGTAAAACAGACAAACACTATAGGTAAGGGAGGTAATATGTACTTTTTCCCGTGTAAAAACAACCCGTCTAGCAAAACGGCCCAACAGCGGCCCACGATAGCCAGCCCAGCTAGCCCAGGACGAGAGAGGTATGCTGGGCTCTCATCACTTGATCAGCAAAAGCAGCGCGACAGCGTCCATCACCTGATCAGCCGGCGACCCCGTTGCCATTACCAAGCTGCCTCGATCTGCCGTAGGAAACCGCTGAACTGACGGCAAACCGAGCGGATGGCCTTTTTTTGAGGGATGGCAACGCCATGCGGTGGCCGCGCGAGCAAAAAAGGCAGCAGTCTACGGACGGAGCAGGGCAGCGGCAGCAGAGAGATCGAGCAGGTGGACACATCAGTCAAGCAAGCTACTAGCGACTCTCACCATTTTGTTTTGGGGCGAGGAATAACGACTCTCCCTTTTTCGACAATCGCGGCCCTACAACTTTGCGCTGCAATTTTCGATCAGATTCAGTGGAGTCGAGGACGCGCCACCCTTGAGCTGACCAGTATTGGTATCAATGTTGATCCCAGCTTTAAACTGCACTAGTAGAAAAACAGCCTTTAGTTTGAGTTGTCAAACTTCTTTAGTCCCTGTTTTGGCAACCGAGACAACGGGTTGCAATTTGTGGGATTAGTTCCAGTTGGTAACGTCACCCGGGGCTAAAAGGGAACCTTTTAGTGTTTTACCAATCGGGAAGTAATGTTACCAACTGGGACTAAAGATCATTAGTTCCAAAGTCGAATAAAATCAGGGACTAATGTTTCGGATGGGCATCATAGTTATAGATTTCTGAAAACAATTACAATCCAAGCTATGCTCATGACTTTAAATTTCTCCATAGTGAACTTCAGGCTTGAAGAAAGTGCCTTGGGCATGATATTTGATAATGGCTGCACTCAAATAGAAGAGGGGCAGGAAATAAGCATAATTTCTTTGTACTTACAGTTATCCATCGTCTAGCTCTTGGAACTTGCATGTTGCATTCATCAGCCACAACTATGGCTGAGAGTACGCTGGTCCATGCTTGTGCATTTCATCAAATACATATAGAGCATGGGCATCTCAACTTGCCTAAGTTATAATTGCAAAACGACTGGATATGCTGGTTCACAAGCTGCTGCACCAGCATCCAGAATAATACAGGGCGAGAGGAGCCATACAGGGTGCTTCCAGGTAAGGGTTGCCTGCTGCTGGTGAACGTTGCACTGTACCCAACCACCATGCTCTGTATATAGCCAGCCTCTTCATCACACGTGCCCACTCAACATCTGCACGTATGAACAGGTTACATGCATCTGCATGAGGTGTTTTAGCTAGGCACAGTAAAAGCAAAAGGCTTTAAGAGAATTTCATCAAACGACATACTACCTACAGAGACTCGAAGACGACTTGCATCATCAATAATCTTCATCAAACGCGAATAAGATATGGCCAATCACGTCGTTACCTGTTATATGGTCGAGGACATCTGGGCACGGCGTTGGTTCAGTGAGCAGCTTGCTATGGAGCCATTTTGTCGAGCAGCTACAGGGCATCATGCCTTGGAGTGGAAGTTCGCACAGGCTCGGCGTGGAGCTGCGAAGGGCTGGCACTGCTTGTGTGCTTCGACGCATGTGCTTGGCACCGGCGCGGACACCGCTGTCCTTTGCGGCCTTCTTCATCGCCATCGTCGTGGCAAACTGGCAGGGGAACGTGTGGCGGACGGGGCGTCGCGTGACCACGCACCTACGTGACGCGACGCGGACGGCTTAGGGCACGGCGGTTGCTCAGTTCCCGCAAATCTGCGAGCACGGCATCAGTGGCATAGCGGGGTCCGCTACCACCATGCATGTGTTACTGACTCCTGACCTATGTGTTGACGCTTTTTCTGGTCAACACACACGAGCGCCGTATCGCGCAAACGAAGAAACGGTGAACTCGCCTCAGCACCACACAAACCGGTCAGACCGGTCTAGGGATCCGGTCAGACCGGTTTCCCTCGGGAGCTTCGGGATGAACCTAGGATCACCACCTCGGGAGGGACCCCGTCGGAGATGGCGCGCCTAGGGTTGCTCTGAGATCGGTCAGGCCACTCAGAACCTCCTTGAACGCCGTAGAGACGAGCAAGGAAAGCAAAGGGGTTGGAAAAGCTAGGGTTTGGAGATAAAAGGTAAAAGATAATGTTTGATCGATTGGATGATCACTCAATCGGCCATGGCCCTTTATATTTATAGGGTGGGGAGGTCTTGCCCCGCACGGAATCCTTTTACAATTTGGAAACAACTAGGACTCCTAATTCTACTCCAACTCGGATCCAAACCGGTCAGACCGCTCTGGCAAACCGGTCAGACCGGTTTGGCTGTTGCCAGATCGGCTACAGGGAAACCGGTCTGACCGCTTCCTGAGGTCGGTCTGACCGGTTTGCGTGGCTTGCCAATTTTGGGTGCGAACATATACCCCCCTGTTTTCTAGTAAATTTTATGCACTAGAAAACATGCTAAGGTCGATGTTTACAGAATTCACCGGCCATTTTATCCTAAGGACGATTCCCAACATGAATCGGCCATATCCTATCAAGCACTTTGCCAAACACTTGGATGAAACTTCTTCAAGTATCTCCCATTGAGAGCTCTAGGCAGTTGTTGACCTTGTAAGGTTTCCACCATATAAGAATTTCCTGAGCAAACCTTCATAATCTTGAAAGGACCCTCCCAACTTGGAGACCATTTGCCAAACTTGTTACTCTTCATCCCTATGGGCAAGACTGTCTTCCAAACCAAATCACCTACTTGAAAGGATTTGAGTTTTACTTTTTTGTTGTATGCTCTCGCCACTCGCCTCTTATCTTTCTCAATCTCTTCCAAAGCCTCCAAACGCTTGTGAGTCACTTCATCAATATTGTCCATCATCAAAGCATAATATGTATCAAAATTAAGATTATTTTGCTTTGCAAGTCTATATGCGCCAAGATTCACCTCTACAGGTAAAACGGCCTCTTGACCATACACAAGCTCAAATGGAGTAACTTTGGTAGCACCATGTTTAGAAATACGATGAGCCCATAAAGCTTCAGATAATACCTCATGCCATCTTTTATGATGATCTTCTACCTTCTTCTTAATGAGCTTTATCAAAGTTTTGTTGCTAGATTCCGCTTGACCATTGGCTTGAGCATAATATGGAGATGAATTGAGAAGTTTAATACCATAAGAATTGACAAACTCACGCACCTCTTTGGATATGAATGAAGTCCCTTGATTCGTAGTCAGAGTTTGTGGAATGCCAAACCTATGTATAATATTCTCTCTGATAAACTCAATCACCTCTCTATGTGTCATATTCTTCAAAGGGACTGCTTCCGTCCATTTGGTGAAGTAATCAGTTGCTACAATCACAAAACAATGGTATTTTATCGAAGAAGGATGAATCTTGCCAACAAAGTCCAAACCCCATCCCCGGAAAGGCCAAGGTTTAATAATCGGATGCATCAATGCTGCTGGTACCAACTGAATATCTCCATGTTTCTGACACTCCTCACAACCTTTGTAATACTTAAAACAATCGGCTATCATCTTAGGCCAATAGAAACTAGCTCGCCTAAGGAGCCACTTCATCTTAGGAGCCGATTGATGAGTACCACAAATTCCTTCATGAACCTCTGCCATAGCCAACCTAGCTTGATCAGGACCCAAACATTTCAAAAGCAAATCATCAATCGTCCGACGATACAACTCATCACCATCCAAAACGAACTTGAGAGCCCATCGTCGAACTTTTCTGTCAATTGTACTGCTAGGATTTTGCAAATAATTTATCAGAGGCCTTCTCCAATCTTCTATTTCGTCTTGATTGCAAACAATAACCGAAGTAGCGTTTTCTTCAGACAACCGGTCAGACCGGTTATATAAAGCGGTCAGACCGGTTGAACCGGTCAGACCGGTTTGAGGAAGCGGTGCGACCGGTTCCTCCAGGACAGAACACTCGGCTTTTAAAAACATCGGTCTTTGTTCTCGAAATTTTTTTTTTTTTTGAACATTATAACCAGATGCTTGCTGAGCCAAAGCATTTGCCTTCGGATTCCTTTCTCATGGTACATGGCGAATTATAAACTCATCTAAACAAGATATGATATCAAAGCACTTATCAAGATAAGCATTCAAAAAGCCATCTAAACATTGACATATCTTAGAAACTTGTTGTACCACCAGTAAAGAATCACCATAAGCTTCTACATGTTTCACTCCCATGTCATGTAAAATTTCCAATCCGAATAAAAGAGCTTCATATTCAACTTGGTTATTAGTACATTTATGATCTAATCGGTTAAGTGCTTCAAAAACAGCCCCATGTGGTGAAGTAATTACAATTCCAATACCACAACCACTTTTGCAAACCGATCCGTCAAAATGCAATTTCCATGGAGTGAAAGTAACATAACCGACATTTAAATCAAGTTGCTTATCTACTCTATGTTCAACAAAAAAATCGGCTACTATTTGACCTTTCATCGAGGTTAATGGTTCACAATGTAAATCATATGTAACTAAAGCATAAGCCCATTTGCCGACTCTACCACTTAGAATTGGTTTATGCAACATGTATTTAATTATGTCGGTTTGACATGCGACTATACAAGTACTTGGTAAAAGATAATGCCTCAACTTGGTACAAGTATGATATAATGATAAACATAATTTTTCAATAAATGTGTACCTTGTTTCAGCATCCAATAATCTTCTACTCTCGTATGCAACCACATATTCCTTCCCTTCGGTTTCTTAAGTCAAAACACCTCCAATGACATTTTCTTCAGCCGCCACATATAATTTGAATGGAACTCCACTCTTAGGCGCTTGAAGGACAGGTGGTGAAGACAAATATTGCTTGATCTCATCAAATGCTTCTTGTTGCTTTGCCCCCCAAGTGAAATCAATGTCATTTTTCAACCGAAGTAAAGGAGTAAAGGCATTCACCTTCCCGGACAAATTACAAATGAATCTTCTCAAGTAATTTACTTTACCCAAGAACCTTTGCAAATCTTTCTTGCAAGTAGGAGCTTTCACATTATTAATAGCTTCAATCTTCTTAGGATCTATCTCTATGCCTTTTTCATGTACAACAAATCCCAAGAACTTTCCAGCCGATACACCAAAAGCACATTTGAGTGGATTCATTTTCAATCTATACCGACGCATTCTTTCAAATGCAAGTCTTAAATCAGCTAAATGGGAGCCTTCTCCAGCCGATTTGACAACAATATCATCGATATAAACCTCTACTATGATGCCAAGTAAATCATGAAAAATTAAATTCATAGCCCTTTGATATGTGGCACCAGCATTTTTCAAACCAAAAGTCATTACTACCCACTCAAATAAACCAACAAAACCCGGACATAGAAAGGCCGTTTTGGCTATATCCTCTTCAGCCATGAATATTTGATTATAACCAGCATTACCATCAAGAAAGCTAAGAATTCTATGTCCAGATGCAGCATTAACAAGAAAATCGGCTATAGGCATAGGATATTCATCTTTAGGAGTAGCTTTATTAAGATCTCTAAAATCAATGCAAACACGAAGCTTTTTTGTTCCTTTCTTTTCAACAGGCACAATATTAGAGATCCAATTAGCATATCTACAAGGCCTAATAAATTTAACATCTAGCAACCGATTGATTTCGTCTTTCACTCGGTCATAAATATCAAGATTAAAGTTTCTGCGAGATTGTTTAAAAGGCCTAAAACCAGGTTTAATAGTTAAACAATGTTCAACTAAATCACGACTTAAACCAGGCATTTCACTATAACTCCATGCAAAACAATCAACATACTCCTTTAATAATTTTACTAACTCAGATTTAAACAAAGGATCAAGATTCTTGTTTACAAATGTCGGCCTAGGTATAATACCATCACCAATATCTACCTCCTCTAGAGGATCAGCCGACGTAAACCCTTGTCCCAATTTACTTAAATCATCAAAATCTTCAATGGCTTCACACATATCGTTCTTATGCGCCCGATAGTGTTCACGCCTCTGCTGTAACCATTCTAGATTAGGATCCATCAAATCGTAAGAGATGGTATGGCCAGATCTCCAATCGGCCTCATAACAGCAGTAGAAAAGCCATCTTTAGTGCAACCAATGATCTCACAATCAGATAAATCCAAACCAGATAAACACTTAAGATTTTCATGATTATCTATGGTAGAACTATCGACCACTGCAACACAAGCCGATGTATCTCCATGAACGACCTCTACTTCATCATCTATCCATTGAATTAAAAATTGATGCAAAGTAGAAGGCACACATTGGTTTGCATGAATCCAATCACGACCAAGGATTAAACTGTAATTACCTTGTGTCTCAGCGACGAAGAACGCAGTAGCCAAAGTCTTGCTTCCAATAGTGAGCTCCATAGAAGCAACTCCCTTGGCGCCCATAGGCTCGCCTCCTCCAACGCCACTGATGGTCATGTTGGTCTTGATCAATTCATCATCTGATCCTCCCAGCTTCTTGAACAGAGAATATGGCATCAAGTTAACTATCGCCCCTCCATCCATTAGCATGCGAGAGATAGGCTTCCCATTGATATGACCCTTCATGTACAAAGCCTTCAGATGATTTTCAGTAGCTTTAGGCTTCTAGAAAATAGCTTCCTTTGGTCCAAAATCAAGATGAGCGACGTCTTCTTCTGATAACACATAACCATCCATAGACATATGAATCACATTAAGTTCAAAATTCATGCGTTCAGGAGAAGAACCATAATCAACAAGCTCTTCATCGTCTTCTGGAACAGATACCGATGATAGCTTGTCATTACAAACCAAAGTAATAGAAGAAGCAAAACCGGGCGGCACATCAGGCGAAGCGGTCTGACCGCTTTCATCAACCGGTCTGACCGGTTCAACCGGTCTGACCGACTCCTGAACCGGTCTGACCGGTTCTGTCTGAGAACTAATCTTAGCCCTCCACTCTTTCCCTTGCGGAATCATGGGCCTGTATTTATTAAAAGCTTCATCTCTCTGTTTTTCCAATTCCTTCTCCCTCATCTCTCGAAACCTCAAACGCTGAAGCTTCCTCCTCTGAGTATGAGATAAACCGGGAGGACACCATCTTGGCAAAAAGTACTTGGAATTACTCCCACTAGCCTCATGATCATTATCAGAAACAGATCCCTTCTGAATAGGTGCCTCAACCTTATTGTCTATGACAATCGGTCCTCTGCCACTGTCTCCAAGGGGAACGTTTATCAACCCAATCTGAATAATATCTTGATTTGTCGTCCTTTCTGGGTCAATATCCATCTTATGCACCTCCTCACGCTGTTTTGGCTTGTATATTTGCTTCACGGGAGGTGTTGCCGATTTCCTAGGGAAACCGGTCTGACCGGTTTGTGAAACCGGTCTGACCGGTTGGGTCTGATGACCCTGACCAGATTGGCAAGGTGCCAAACGGTCCTGTATAGGCCTCGATATTCTGTCCAATGCTGGCATTCGTGGTCATCCCCATCCATGCTGGAAAGGCTGCTGATACGGCACCCACATTACCCCATTATCATCATAAATTGGACGGGGTGTATATGAACTTGATGCCTTCCATTGCGGAGCAAAACGCCTCTTTGGCTGAGAATATTCTTCTTGTTGTGGAGGCACTCTCATTCTCTTTTTTACTGGCCGATCACTTGTAACGGCCTTTTGCTTGGAGTACTTGTCAAATAACATATCAAAAGTGACTTTTGGCCTAAGAGCACTCCCCTGATTCTTTGCCACATTGACTTTCCAACTTCCAATCTCCGGATGGCTTGGTTTAATCATTTTTGGCCGACCCCTGGGAGAACCGGTCTGACCGCTTTCCATAACCAGTCTGACCGGTTTGTCCTGTAAAGGCTCAAACGGTCTTTGCTCGGTATGAACGGTCGACTCTTGCCCCCCATGTTCAGAGGCTCTCACAGTGACCTTGAATGTCTCCCTGCCATCTGGAGTTGTCTCACATGCAACTTCTCGAATCAACTCCTTTCCTCTCAAGTCATGCTTTGTTTCACCGATCACAACATTCTTTCCTTTGGTTGCTTCGGCTTGATGCGGCCGAACCAAAACCTTAGGCTGTTGCAAATCCATAGTATTGACAGGAAAAGGAGCTTTATCCACTTGCATTTCATGAAATGTCAAACGACCTTCATTTATGGCCGATTGAACCTGTCGATGAAACACATTGCAATCATTAGTGGCATGAGAATACGTATTATGAAATTTGCAATATGCACGTCTTTTCAATTTTCCAAGTGGAGGTAATTTATGAGATAATTTGAGATTTCCAGATTTAAGCAAGTCGTCAAATATACGATCACATTTGGAAACATCAAAAGTAAACTTAACTTCTTCTTGCCGATTTTTGTTAACCGGCTTAAGCGATGTACAAGAATAAGTTTTTTCTTTAGAGGGCCATACAAATTCAGCAGCAAATACTTCTTTATCACTATCACTCGAATCATCAGATTCATAGTCAACCACATGAACATTAGAACGACGTGATCTAGAAGTATCCCTCTCTTTTTCTTTATTCATTCGGTTTTCAACAATTAAAGCTCTAATTTGAACTTGAGCAACCGAAAGAAAGTCAGCACCCTCTATTCTATCTCTTATAGATGACCTTAAACCTTTTAAGCAAATATCAGCAAGGTCCATATCAGTGATTGACAAATTAAAGCAACGGTTCTTAGTTTCTTTAAACCTCTTAATATAAGCAGAAACAGTTTCGTCTCTACTTTGCCTAACCGATGTCAAATCTGTCAATTTTAATTGCAAGCTCCCACTATAAAAGTGATCATGAAACTTACGTTCTAACATATCCCAAGATATAATAGAACCGGGAGCAAGCGAAGAAAACCAAACAAAAGCGGTGCCAGTTAATGACAAAGAAAACAAGTGGACTTTTAAAGCATTATAAGCACCCGCTTCTCCTAATTGAGCTATGTATTGGCTAATATGCTCCCACGTGGTTCGGTCATCATCTCCACTAAATTTAATCAAGTCTGGCATACGCCAACCACATGGAAGAGGAAAATTATCAAACTCAGCATTATACGGTTTTTGATACAAATTTGTATTACCAATATCAACACCAAGTTTACTTTTCACTACATTAGCCAAATCTTCTCTAAATTTATTAAATTCAGCCCAGTTAGGATTATTTGGCTGTTGGGTTTGCACATTCTCCAAATTCATCTTATTTAAGTAGGGAGCAACCTTAGCTTGAGCTAGCCTATAACTTTCAAAAACATCATCAGGTATAACGTTTCCTTGAGCAGATGTATTAACTGTTGTACTATATTGAGGTCTAGCAGTACCTAAAGCATTAGTGTGAGCATAAACCATCGAATCAGGTGAAACAGAAAGCGGTATAGGCTGCTCATGCACCAATTCAAGCGCACTGGTCAGACCGGTCTGACCGGTTCCCTGATCCGGTCTGACCGGTTTGGCCATATTTGGCCCGGTCGGTTGGAACGACGGGGATTGACCAATGGCAAACTCAGGTGGCATACCATACATGTATTTTTCAGTATTAACATTAGGTATGGGTGCCAAGCTAGGAAAAACTCCACTACTGGAATTAATTTTAGGAGCACTACTACTAGTTTCATTATTGTTAAAGCAAGTAGTAGTCCTATCTTTCTCAAGATCTTCTAATCTTTCTAAACGAGCAATGTAAGAGGCAAACAATTCATCTCTTTCTACACTATTTTTAGGAACAGTAGTAGAAGGAGTGGTTTGTGATTTACTTACAGCGGGTATTACCTCAACTCGATTGTCGTTTAACTTGATCGCCGGCAGCTCAAACTCTTGCACTCTTGCCACCTTGCCATGACGATCTTTCTTGATGCCAGCCATGAATTGCAACTTCATGAACTCTTGCAGTGCATCTAAATTCTTCTGCTCCTCCGGAGTGAGATCTTCCATTGAAGCCGCGATGATGTTATCCGCGTCAAGATCACATCGAGATCCCATCTGGCCCGGGACTTAGATCGAACGGTCTTTGACAACCAGATCTTCTATGTTCCCCAGCGGAGTCGCCAAAAGTGTGTTGACACTTTTTCTGGTCAACACACACGAGCGCCGTATCGCGCAAACGAAGAAACGGTGAACTCGCCTCAGCACCACACAAACCGGTCAGACCGGTCTAGGGATCCGGTCAGACCGGTTTCCCTCGGGAGCTTCGGGATGAACCTAGGATCACCACCTCGGGAGGGACCCCGTCGGAGATGGCGCGCCTAGGGTTGCTCTGAGATCGGTCAGGCCACTCAAAACCTCCTTGAACGCCGTAGAGACAAACAAGGAAAGCAAAGGGGTTGGAAAAGCTAGGGTTTGGAGATAAAAGGTAAAAGATAATGTTTGATCGATTGCATGATCACTCAATCGGCCATGACCCTTTATATTTATAGGTTGGGGAGGTCTTGCCCCGCACGGAATCCTTTTACAATTTGGAAACAACTAGGACTCCTAATTCTACTCCAACTCGGATCCAAACCGGTCAGACCGCTCTGGCAAACCGGTCAGACCGGTTTGGCTGTTGCCAGATCGGCTACAGGGAAACCGGTCTGACCGCTTCCTGAGGTCGGTCTGACCGGTTTGCGTGGCTTGCCAATTTTGGGTGCGAACATTATGTTACCCGATACTTCGATACGGATATGGACATTCGATACGACGATACATTGATACTTCATTTTTTCAAAAATACCGATACAAAGATACGTGAATATATGTATTATATTTATATTTTTATAAGTATATAACATAAAAAATGAAAATACATACCTAATTTATAAACATTTATTAAGAGATATGGATCATCTAATTACCTAAGTATTGATATAATAACTCATCATGTCTTCTACTATTCTTTCTCTTTTTAATATGGGACAAAAAATGTTGTGTTTATAGGTAGGATGTGAGGGATTATGGTTTTGAAGTGTCTGAAAAAATCAGAAATGTATCGGGAAAGTATCATGATTATTTTATTTATTTAAAAATTATTAAATTATTTGATACTTATTCGACAAGTATCAGAAGAGTATTAATGTCAGACAAGTACAGTATCCGATACGTGGGCGTTCGTAAATATCCGTGCATCCTAGCTCCTGAGCACTCGCGCACACCGATGTGAACTGTGAAGCATGTCAATGGCGGCGACCCCATGGTTTGGTTGAGACCGGACGAGGTCGGTGGTGGAGGGAGGTGCAGGTGGTGGTGTAGGCGGAGGCCAGCTAGCAGCGCGGTAAGTGGAGGGGTCAGCTGCGGCGTCACCTCGCGAGGGGGAGGGGATGCAGTGCCAAGCGCATGAGTAGAGAACATGACTTTCATCCTCTTCCATCACTACAACACACGTGGGGTTTTCTTACGTTTTATTTATGTCATAGAAAGTAGAAATTATGTCACCTTTTGCAATTTGTGACATCCACGTGACGAAAATTCGTCCATCGTCTATACCTCATAATAATAAAAGGTATTCAACGATGAATATATATTTTTTCGTCATAAACGTTGTGACGATTCTTATATCGTCACTAAATTACGACGCCAGCTTTTCGTTCTTAAAGACATACAAAACATCACTAAACCTTATATGCGGATGATGTGGCATGTGACTAGAAGCTGACTTGGCATTACCTTTGTGACGATTTAGTTCGTCGGAAATATTTGATGGCCCAAGAAGGCGGATGCAATGCACAGCCATTGTGGGCGAAGCCCAATCGTAAGGCCGTTTTATTTTATGGTAACAATTATTTTTTAAGCCCATTATTTTTCTTTTATGCAAAGCTCGTTCTAACTTAAGCCTATTATTTTTTATAGACCCTATTTTCGACATGGACCTAGAGCATTTTTTTTGGCTGGCACATTTGAGCTTATTCAAAAAAAATTGCAAAAATCAAAATGCACATATTAAGAACTAAATTCTACAAAATGATAGCTTCCTGACTCATACAGTATAATCATAGCTCTCTGACTCATACAATATCAAATTCATTGGTCCAAGTCACAACAAACAACAAACGATAGCCATTTCATCATGGATTAGAGAAGTAACAAAAAAAAGCTACGGAACGATCAATACCCTTATGTCTTCTCTGCTGCATTTTCCAAATTTTCAATCAAATCTGCTTGTTCCTTGCGGCTTCTGATTCGTCGACCTGAAAAGTGTAAGTCACCAAATATTAATCAGCAAGCAATATTTGCAAAGGAAACAACTAAAAGGAAGCAATATTTTCAAAGTGGGTAAATAGCCATTACTTATGGAAGCAAACGCTGGCTTAATGGGTAAATAGCCATTTCAATTTTGAGAAATATTAATTATCATAATAATCTACATAAAAGGAAGATGTCAATAAAATATAAAATTACAACAATTTACATGACGTCTTCTTTTCACTATTGTATTCTCACAAATACACTCAGAGCACAAAGACACACACCATGTAGCACTACAAATTCAGTTATAAAAGAGAAGATTCCACCGATACAGTGATACTCCAATGTAGGATAATTAAAAAGACACAATTTTGTAATCATCACATATACCAAATTATGTCAAAGGGAGTTATAGACTCTTTTAGCACTAGTCACAAATAGCAATGAACATTACATAATGGCAACATATAATTCTCTTGATATGAAAGGTAGTTAAGTTGCTATCCTTTTGTTTTACCTCAAGTGAGTTCTACAATGTAAAGGGATTTCACCTTTATAGTGCTGAAGTAACTAATATGCTATCCCGATGCTATAACATGAAAATGAAAAAAGCATCTTCTGGCCAGAGGCAAACAAACAATGTCAATACAAAACAACAAAAGCTAATTCTGTGGAGTTTACATTTTAGGGCATCAGACAGTAAGTTCAGATCAAAGTTCAGTTAACAGTAATGATTGAAAACTTTTCAGACATTGAACAACTTTGCTATTAGATTATGTTCAGTAGGACAGGAAATAATAGTAGCAGTTAAATAGGATGGGTAATACATAAATGAGTAGAAGGCATTAGAAAAGAGAGGTAACTTGTTCATGTAGCTAAATGAATTCACATGAACTGCCCTAAGCAAGACAAAAAGTAAAATGCAATATGAATTTATATGGTTCACTAGACAAACTACATAAGAAGATGCGGAGCTCACCTCAATCTCTAATGCCTAGAGCATAGCCTATGCATCAACAATCTTTAGTCCCAACACATACCAATCAAATACCCTTTCACCTCGCAAGATGATAGTGTATAAGTACAACACAAAAAAGATGTAGCAAATAAACCACATAAAAAAGGTACTACTCAAGCTCAACTATCATTCAGCAAAGAAACTATATCTCTTTATGATATGCAGAAAGTCCAAAGCTATATAAATGGGCACAACATAAGAAAAGAAAAGAAAAACTACACAGGAAGTCTTCTCCACATACATCAAAGAAGGTATATAAATCTAATGAGAGTATCTGTATGACAACCCAATACAGGAAAAATGCTCTAAACACTACATAAGAAGATACCGCACAAGCACCAATGACTTGTGATGGAAAAAAACTAAGGCTTCTCATAATGAATCCTAGGCACACTGCTCTTAACCAAGTATTAACACAGGACCCTGACATGATAAACACAAGCATATTATCCTAAACCAATAAATCATGCATTTCATAACAACACAAATAGCAAAAGAAACCAATCAAGCAAAGAAAAGAAGCACCTGTTTTCTCGTAATTTTATACTGAAGGGCATATTTTTCTTTGAGCCAGTAGCAGTAGAAGCTTCACCCCCCCCCCCCCCCCCACACACACACACACACACACACACCTGAAATGCGCACAACCTCAGCTCCTTCAGCACCGGACACAACACAAATAGCAACAGATGCTTGGGAGGCTTGCAGCTGCATAACAATTAGCAAGTATAGATCTAGTTAAAAAATGCAAATCTAGTTTAAGTTACAACGCATATGCAAACATTACAGCAGACCAGAAGAACAAGAACAGATAAAAAATTCCATATGTTTCTTATGTCCTTAGTCATTACTACTCAACACAAGAATAGATCAGTGGTGGGCTGCTGGCCGTGCATACTAGAGGAGTCGACGTCGCGTCTCGGGCTCTCGGAGCTAGGTGGTGGTGACTGCAACTCCGAGCAGCGGTGCATCCCGGATGGGGGACGCGACTCGGGTCTCCGCGTCGGCGTGGATCCCTGGCCTAGACCCTACGACGCAGCTCCCTGGCGGCATGGTGAGCCCCTTGCAACACCGCTCCCTGGTAGGGGCATGGCTAGCGTCGGGGACCCGAGTCCGTGCCGCGCCACTCATGACACACGTCGCAGGGGTGGCCGGGAGCGCGGAGGTGCGTGTCATGGGGCGTAGCCATGTAGGGCGGCGGGGAGGCGGGTCACGGGGGAGCGGGCCGCTGGCGGGGTCACTGGCCCGCGAGGAGGTGGGGAAGGAGCTCCAGGAGCCCAAGAGAACGGGAGATAGGGGATTTTGGAGGAGAGGTGGGGGTGGCGAGGAGGGGAGAGGTGCGCGGGGAGGGGAGAGGCGATGAGGAGCGGCGCGCTGGGAGGGGAGAGGTGGCGGAGAGGGGGAGGAGGATGCCGAGCAGTTAGGTTAGGAGTCGGGAACGGCCGAGGCATTTTATGCATGTGCGACTCAATCCAGGTCGTTGGATCGTTGATTGACGATTAGGAGCAGCCGGGCCTTAGAAGTAAACGGCCCAGGCCAGGTTTCTCAGCCGATTTGACCAAATCATTTTCTAATTAAATACAAAAGGGACCTTGTAAAGCAACATGTAAAAGTATTTGTCTTATATACCATAGCACCACCTTTTGTACATGTGGTAGACTACCTATGTGTTATTTTGTATGAGTTTCAATTTTTTGTATCTTATTTACTATTTTCCATAGGTTAAATGAATTTCTAGATGCTTATCAAAACTAATTCTAAATTGAACTACTTGTGCATCTAATAACATAAATAAATTGCAAAAAAAATGGGCTCATATGTTGCATTTTATACCATGTCCTACAGATAGATAAAAAAATTCAATTGTTTTCTTGAAACGATTCAAACTTCTAACTCTAAATGACCACATAATAATTACAATAATATCCAAATTTGATAAAAAAACTATAAATTGATATGACAACATATTTTTGGTTCATAAGATTTCCATACAAAATTTAGATAGTTTTAGTAAAGTAAGACCCTACATTGTTCGTAATGAGATACATCTCTCACATAGTTTCTTATAACTCAACTCTATCTTTGAGATTTCAATACCTCAAATTTGGATACAACCTTGTGTTGACTATAACATTATTAAATATGAACTTACATTACCAAATCTCATACAAAAACT
The DNA here is from genome assembly GCA_033239725.1 of Echinochloa phyllopogon. Lineage (NCBI taxonomy): Eukaryota > Viridiplantae > Streptophyta > Magnoliopsida > Poales > Poaceae > Echinochloa > Echinochloa phyllopogon. The sequence continues at coordinate 22,308,392 of BTCW01000016.1, forward strand.
TGTTTTTTCTATTCTTTACTCGGTGCAAAAAAAGAAGTTATATAAAAATGAGATGAAACTAGCAACAAATATGCAAACAAATAATATAACATGAAAGATCGTGATTTTATAAAAATTTAGGAAAAACAATCACCAAATTTGGAGTTTGTATGATTAAGAAATACTAATTACAAATTTTAATTATAGATTAAAAAGAAAAAAGTTGGTTCAGCGCAAGCTATGCGCTCCACGTGGCCCAATGCCCCCGCGCGGCAAAGAGTTGAACCAACTAGGTGCTGCCACGTGGTCACGAGATATTCACTTCTATATATAAATTGCCATCCTTATGTTATCACCATTGTGGAACTAGCTCAGGTGGTGTTGCTTTATGCTGGCTCAGTGCGAGGTCGCTGCATTGTTTTTTGTTTTTTTATGCAGGAGCTACATAAAAAGAGAACAAAAATGTGCACCGTATGAGTAGCTCGGTACGAGCTTCCCATTTTCGATGCCTCGGGTTGGAACCCTTGTTCCGCACCTATTTTTTGCATGACATTTCGAGCAAAGAATGTGCACCGTACGAGTAGCTTGGTACGAGCTTCCCATTCTCGAGGTCTCGGGTTCGAACCCTTGTCCCGCACCTATTTTTTGCATGACATTTCGAGCAAAGAAACGTTAAAAAACATAATAAAACCAGATTCAATATCAAATAATTCTGTAGCGCAGTGGTAAGGTGTGTGCTTTCCATCCACGAGGTCGCGGGTTCGAAGGCAGGTGTCATATGCATGGCTAAGGCTTTTAGCATTTTAGCTCTATCAGTTGAGAAGTTACAAAAGGGCTGAAGGCTGGATAGAAATAGAAAAGAAGTGGTACTGCAGTGGTAAGGCAGTTTTCAACGAAGTTGGAGGCTATGGCTTCAAGTATTGAGTCCATCCTCTTGTTTTGGCAATTTTTGGTGAAATAATTAATGATGTGTGTGTTCAATTTTTTTATCACGTGGTGTGTGTTCTAGATTCTTATGTTTATGTATTTTTTTATATTTTATTTTCTATAAATTTAGAACATATGTCCATGGAAATGACATATCTGTGGTGAGATAATTGATGTTGTTGTGTGCGTTCTTGATTCAATCGCTTATATTTGTGTATTTTTACGTTTAATTTTCTACAAATTTAAAACCTATGTCCATGCAAACGATATATTTGTTTTGTACATATTATGGTTGAGTACGGCATCAAATTTCCCCTCAAGAACAAAAAGGTATAATCCTCACTTGCCAATTTATTTATTAATAAGTTGACATATAGAAACTTATGTAACTTTATAAATTTAAATTCATCTTAAATTACTAACAATTTTTTTAAAGACATAAAAAATTATGATGATATAATGTCAATATAAATTTGTGACACATGCTAGTTGTCATGAAAAATAGTAGAGATTCGTAATTAGCCTTAGTGATGAGATTCTGATTTTCATCACTAAACCATACCTTTTCCTACAAATCGTCACAAAAGCGAATGACCTGATGAGATTTTGATCTATTGTCACGAGAAATTTGTCACAAAAGGCCATATGTGTTGTAGTGACATCCGGGACTATTGTCCCGGAAACCTGGGACTAAAGGGTGCCAAGCATTAGTCACGGGTGGTGGCTCCATCCGGGACTAAAAGGGGGACTTTTAGTCCCGGGTGGTGGCTTCAACCGGGACTAAAGACCCTTTAGTCCCGGCTGGAGCCACCACCCGGGACTAAAGGGCCTTTCACAGGTTACAATAAAAGGGAAAACATCTCACTTATCATCACATGTGTTGTGTAGGTGGAGTGGTTAGAAGGCTGTATGCAAGTCAATGCAAGAGGTTGTGGGTTCAATTCCCTTGAGGTGTAACATTTTTTTGAGCTCTAGACCTTTTAGTCCCTGGTGGGGACCTTTTCCACTAGTGGCGGGTGTGCAATGGTTTCCGAGCATCTGTGTTGCGACTTAATGAGAGAGTTAACCACGTCAACCTGCATCAGACGGTAGATGTCACAAGCTGGACGGATCGGACGAATAACGGGCTAACGGGCAATGTGGCCATATCCACCGTCCGAGTTTTCTAGCTCGTTTCGTTCTTTAGAAGATGTATGGCAGCTGTGCCCCAGCCCTCACTGCAACGTTATTACAGCCCTCATCGGAGGCACATGTGGGTCATTTGGTTTGTTGTAGGTTTTTAAGACCGGCTGGGTGCTGTGGCGCGATGGAAAGAACTGGAAGTGGAGAGAGGACAATTATTGAGCATAAATCGATTGTCAACAGTCCCTGTGAAGCAATGAATGATTTGTCAAAGCAAGTGCAGAAGACACGACAAGCAAGGATCTAAGACAAAGGGAAGAGTCAGAAGAGGCAAGCTGACTTGGAGTCGAAAATTGAGGCAAAACTTGAGCTTTTGCTACGCCAAAATCGAAGCTAAAACTTTACTGCTGCAGCTTGATGTTTCTGCTGAAAAATTTGGTTGGTTGTTTTTTATCCTTAATGTTGTTTCTGGTCCTACGACGATGTCGGTTGCTAGTGTTGCAGCAGCTGGATATCTTGATGGAAAATATGTATGTGATCCCTTATTTTGATGTTACGTTGGGATCGAAAAGATTGTTCATGTGATATATATTTGGGCTTGAATTGATTGTTGTGATTTCTGGGCCGTGAATACGTATGGGCTGATTTTTTATATGGGTCGTGTATTGCTTAATTATTATGGTAGCTGGTAAAAATATGTGGGCTGAATTTGGCCCATTTTAGTGGCCCAATATGAATTGGGCCCATACAAATCATTGCCACGTCGTCGCCATTTCAGCGGCCACATCGTCGCCATGTTAGAGGCCACGTCATAATCATCGCAGTGGCCACGTCATCGGCCACATCATCCTCCATGTCAGCAATGTGTGACATGTCAATTGAATCCGTGATGTTTATTCTTGTCATAAGTAATGAGCTTGGGCTGCATTGAGCGGGTTTGAGCCTATTTTAGGATGATGTCAAATTGTCATGGATTCAATTAATCTATGATGATTCGTTAATATTTTCACAAGGTGTGATCTATGACCCTCAATACATGACAAAAATTTAGACTATAACAGATCCTATTTTATGACGGTTTTCCAGTGATCTGTGATTAAAGTTGACCGATACTATAACAGTTTTTTTGTAATTTGGTTTCCACGATTTGTAACAGATGTGTTGTTGTTTTGCTTATGTGTCATATTGATGGGAACTAGGGTTTCCCGATCTTCCGAAAGGTTCTAATAACTCTCGATTTGGCGGAGTCGTGACTCAAATCGATCCGGCTTCCGAACCACACGTTCCGAACCCCGCAATTGCAACACCACGTCTCCTCAGGTTATCAACCGGTGTTGCACGGTTGACCTCACCCAAAAGGCTAATCATTGCCTGCGAATCGAATAACACAAGCAAGAATGAGAAAGATTGCAACACAATTGCAGATGTATAATTAAACTCACGAAGTTGGGGTCTCACAAACCGACGAGCGGCGACACTGTTCTTGATAGAATTGATCTAAGCAAAACCCCAAACCCTAACTTGGGCGGCGGCTACTGTTTTAAGGAGTCTAGGGTCGTGGTTGACACCCCTAGACGCGCCCCTATTGGGCTCAACACGATACACGGCCCAACGGCCAAAATACGATGACGCAGCACCAAAACAGATTCTGGACGTTAAATTGTTTCATCGATTCCCGATGACTCCGGAGGAATTTTGACATGAGACCTGTGCCATTGCAAATATTATCTTCTTAGCTTTCCATGCATATAAAGAACATCCAAATCTGAGCCCGTATGCGACCTGGGCGTCCGATTTAGCGCTGACTGCTCCTGGACTCCGAGGTGGACTCGAAATCGAGTTGATTTGGGTCTCTATCTTGACTTGCACGCCCTTGCTGGTCCTGTCCACCTTGAAGCCCTTCTCCAACTATCATAGGGTTCTCTCCATGATTCCTAATTACAATATAATCATTAGGTACCAATCTATTCTCATAATCACATAGAAAACTTCTTAGGAACGAGCTCACCTCTAAATTCAATTGTCGCGCACGAGCTCTAGTGATTGGACCTTGAACGATCAATGGAGGATTGTTGTGAGTATCCATAGGAGTGATGTCCTCATCACATACTATTTATGCTATAGAAAATAGCTAATCTAGAGGGTTGGGACTGCCCTTAGAACACTCTGTCAAGTGTAAGCGTCTTTTTTAATTGAAATCAACAGATTTACCGCCGTACGTTATATTGAGAGATAAGGTAAAATATAGAAAAAAATAAGAGTAAAGATCATTTTTGATCATTCAACTATTGTCTCGGTTTGGTTTTGACCATTAAACCACAAAACTAGGAATCTTTGGCCACCCAACTATCAAATCGTTCATATTTAGCCATTCAGTTGTTTTTGGCTAGCGGTTTTGCTGACCTGGATAACATGTGGTGGTGGGGCCTGCATGTCAAAACCCTCTCTCTCTTCTCTCCTTCTCCGTCCTCTCTCTCTGCTCCCACCCCGCGGTTGCAACCATGCCAGGCCAGCGCCGCTCAGCCATGCCTAGCTCCACTCCGTGGCGAGCTTCAGCGCAGCCGTGCGCCCGCTTGCTCCCTACGTCGGGCGGCAGTGCGTAGGGTGCCTCATGTCGAGCGCGTATAGGAGAGAGAAGGAGAGAGAGAGGAGAGAGAAGACATGAAAATTAGCTGATATGTGGGCCCGACCACCACATGTCGTCCAGGTCAGCAAAATCGCTCGCCAAGACAGTCGAATGGTCAAATATGAACGGTTTTGATAGTTGGGTGGTCAAAGATTCCTGGTTTTTCAGTTTGATGGTCAAAACCAAACCGAGGCAATAGTTGAATGGTCAAAAATGAACTTTATTCAAAAAATAATAATTACAATAACACAACCCCACTCCACCCGACCATAAGCAGATTAAATTCTAACTAAACTCTAACGAAGCAATTTAATCATAGGCATGTGTGAGAAGGTTCCTTCATGACGGTCCTCTTAGACCGCCTTCAGCCTAGCATCAGCTAGCCAGTCGGTCACCACCACCACCAACACGGTGAGAAAAAAGACCAGCATGACAACAACCAAAGAAACAACAACAGTCAATATCCAAATCTCCAAAGTTGACCTCGTAGACCGCACAACTACCAAGGGATGAGGTCTCTTAAGGAAAGCCTCCAAGGAAGGGGCGACGTCCAGAGACGTCGACAATGCAAGGTTTTACACCCGGGGAAACCCTTAGACAGCTAGGAGTAACCTCTCGCAAGCATTCGCTACCACAGTGAGAAGAACACATACATACCCGAAGAGCCACAGTGGCACCGGACCAAAAGGACTGCAGGTAACCAAGTCATTTCCACCCCCCCCCCCCCCCCCCCCCCCCCCGACTGCATGCCACCACCAAATAGCCATCTCCAACTGATAATCGCAACTGCAATGACTAGTCCACTAACATGTGTGCCCACTCGGCGTGATGGCAGTTGAAGGGATCACATTCATCCTAGTATTGATGACATCATGGAGGACGTCGATGGAAAGCCCTCGGAAGGGTGAGTGTTGCCAAGCTTTTGCCATATTCTGCATCGTAAGAGGCAGTCCGACGCCAGAACCACGCGACCACAATGCCATTGTTGCCCCCACTCCTGGCTGCCGCCAGCTATGCCACCAAAGCACCAATGACACACACCCTAGCAAGCCGCCGCCGGCCGCGTCACCATGTTGCCGTCGGTGCGATGCGGTCCCATCCGGGGGGTCCTATGTATATTCCATTTGCTACATAAGCAACACAACTTAGGGCCCATTAGGCCCATCCCAGCCTTCTTCCTCCTCGACCCTGCTCCACCCACACCCCATGTGCTGCTGATCCGTCTGGCGGCTGCCACATCACCACGCCGCCCGCCCACCGGCCACAGCCGCTCTACCTCCCTACCCTTTCTAACTCGATAGCCATCATAACCCTGGCCGCTGGCCAACGGCCGCCGGCCGGTTGTCCAGTTCCCACCCGCCCGAGCACCACCTCGCCTCCGTCGCCGCCCAAACAGCGCCCACCTTTTCTTCTCCTAGGCCGGCGGCCATGGAATCCCCGACCCCAGAAACCCAAAAATTTTAAGCGCCGTTGCCATCACCGCCACTGGCCTCACCCACCACCCGCAGCCGGCAGCGCCCTCACCACCGAGCAGCTACCGCCCGCATCCCACCGGGCTGCCCACTAGTAGAGAATCAGGCTTTAGTCCCGGTCCTCAACCACCTTTAGTCCCAGGCGTGGCGCCCGGGACTAGGAGGCCGGGACTAAAGGGTCCAGACCATTAGTCCCGGTCCTCACGCTCGGGACTAAAAGTCCCTGACGCCAAAAAAATTACATTGTGTCACGTACAACCACCTACCCACTCCACCTACGCAGTACATGTGATGGAAGGTGCGATGCTTTCTCTTTATTGTAACCCGTGAAACACTCCATACGGGACTAAAGGGTCTTTAGTCCCGGTTGGAGCCACCAACCGGGACTAAAAGTCACCGTTTTAGTCCCGGGTGAAACCACCGTCCGGGACTAAAGGTCCTCCGTGGACCTAAAAAAAAATAAATCAGGACTAAAGGACTATTGTCTCGGTTCAAAACTTAATCGGGAGTAAAGATAGGGGATGGAATGTCCTTTTTCTACCGGTGGCCGTTCCTTTGCTCTCAACATCTCGCCGGCGCGCGAAGGCTTCCGAGCGAGTGGCAGCGGAGGAAGGAGATCATGCGGCCTGTGTTGGCGGCATGAACCTCAAAGATTCGAAGCCATGTAGGCTTCCAGAAGCTACATAGGCCTTTTGGCCCCATCCTCCGCGGCCCCCATGGGCTACCTACTCCCGGCGCCACCACAATGGGGTATCATCGTCCCCTTCTCCTCCGCCACTGTTGCCGCCCCTGGGATGAGCCACAGGGACAGTGCTAACCCCCCGAGAAGCAAGAGATGCACCCTCGAACTCAGCTCCTTGCAGTTCACCGTAGTAGAATCCGGTAGTGGTAGGCCGATACTATGCTCCTGAAGCGCCGCACCGCTAGAATCATCACGGCCCCGCTACCTTGCCAAAGCCACGGACCACAGCCCCAAACCGCTCCATCTCCGATAGACCCCAATCAACTGCCATTGCCGCCGGCCACACCGCTGCATGTCAAAAACAGGGCAGGAACAACAGAACGTGGAACGGCATAGTCAGATACTCAGATCCGCCTGTGATTGGGCCGGATTCGCGCCATCCCGACTCTTCTGCACCACCCCACCCTGGCCTCGTCACGCCGTTTCTGCCCCAATGCGGGAGGCACCCGGCCGTCAATTTGCCCACCAGTGGAACGTTCCAGCCACTGCGAGGAGGAGAAGGAGATGAGGCGGCTGCGCAGAGGAGATCCATGGTTGCCGTGCAGGAGGCCGGGAGCAACCGAGGGGAAAGAAGTTTTTACCAACGAAGATTCCAGCTGTAACTGTGTCTGCTTGACTTATTCTACCTACCATTGCGGTCATACATGTGTTGAACAGTCTCGTGAAACCATATTATATGAGAAACTGACTCCAGCTGATTATGTCGACGCAATTAAAGGGAGGACCTATCATTCCTTGGCGAAGTCACTCAGGGCGTGTTTAGATGCAGAAAGGCAACGCCCGATTCGGGCCTGACCGGCCTGACGCCGGCTGGCGCACTGTAGCGTTTCGTTCGTATGTGCGAAAAATTGTCTAAAAATTTATTAATTAGGTTTAAAATGTTCGTCTCGCAGAGTACAACAAAACTGTGTAATTAGTTTTTAATTTTATCTATATTTAGTACTCCATGCATGCTATGACATTTTGATGTGATGGGAATCTTCTTTTTGCATAGTAAATTTGGGTGTGGGAATTCTGGAACTAAACAAGGCCTCAGGCCGTGTTCACTTCCAGAATACGAACCCCCGAATTGGGACTGGCCGGCCTGACGCGCGTCAGGCCGGCCACTGTAGCGTTTCGTTTGCACGTGCGAAAAATTGTCCAAAAATTTATTAATTAGGCTCAAAATGTTCGTCTCGCAGAGTACAACAAAACTGTGCAATTAGTTTTTGATTTCATCTACATTTAATACTCCATACATGTTATGACATTTTGATGTGACGGAGAATCTTCTTTTTGCATAGTAAATTTGGGGGTGAAATTTTGGATCTAAACAAGGCCTCAGTCTCCACTTAGGCCGTGTTTACTTCCGGAATTCGCCTCCCGAATTCGGGCCTGCACTGCTGTGACTCGCGGCAGGCGCACTAAATGCGTCACTGTAGCGTTTCGTTTGCATGTGCGAAAAATTGTTCAAAAATTGATTAATTAGGTTCAAAATGTTCGTCTCGCAGAGTACAACAAAACTGTGTAATTAGTTTTTGATTTCATCTACATTTAGTACTCCATACATGTTATGACATTTTGATGTGACGGGGAATCTTCTTTTTGCATAGTAAATTTGGGAAGTGAATTTGGGATCTAAACAAGGCCTTATTGTTTGGGTTGTTGTTTGGTGCAGCAGAGACTTGTTATATTTGTCCAGTACTCTCGGGTCTCTATTGGGCGTTGATTGACGCGGACCTTGCGTTTGGAAAGCAGCTGCAGTCATTGCAGCAATCGACGTCCAAACTGTTCCTGACCCCTCACCGGGCAAACTCTAATTGACCAGTCAGGCCCGGCCATAGCCATTATTTAAGTGTACACAGCACGGCAGAGTAACATGTCGTTTGCCTTGCTATATACTCTCACATCTCACCAGTCACCAGACAAATAATTAACCAGTTTGGCATTTAAGCCATTTCCATCTCAAGGTTGCATTACAATATTTCATTCACTACAACATGAAGCGCATGATTACAACATCTTCATGTATGTAAAGAAATAAAAACATAAGCATATACTACTTATACAAGGTGGCACCGTTGCGGCAATAGAGGTACGTCATGACAGTTTTATCTTGCGAATTCGATGCTCATTGCGGCTTTCTTCTTCTGGCTGTAATAATCACTGGTTTCTTCACCAGTGTAGTCATATGCTGCATCGGTAGACGACGACCATGCCTGCAACGGGAATGGCCTACCACCATGAAGTTCCCCTGTGCCATGAAGCACTGGACGGACCAGTTGGCGTAGTTCCTCTGCCACTTGGCTCATTGTTGGCCTGCTAGCACCAGTCATAGCCAAACACTTTTCTGCCAGCCCAGCCACTTGACATACGGTCTCCATGTTGTCATGGTTGGTTATCTCTGGATCCAGCAGCTCCACAAGATTGCTCTTTTTCACGGCATCCTTGAACACTGACACAAGGCTCTCCTTCTCTTTGGATAGTGCCCTCCTACGTGTTATTAGTTCCAAAAGAACAACACCAAAGCTATAGACATCACTCTTGTCGGTGAGATCAAAGTTTAACAGGTACTCTGGATCTAAGTAACCCATTGTCCCCTTAACTGCGTGAAGGTTTTCTTCTGCTGACCTTATCAAAGAACACCCAAAATCAGAGACCTTAGCAGAAAGATCGTGTCCTAGAAGAATGTTGGCTGACTTGACATCTCCATGAAAGATTGGGTGCTTAAGTGTATGTAGATAGGAAAGTGCTTCAGCAGATGCCGCCGCAATTTTCAGACGGATTTCAAGTATTCTCGCAGATGGCTCAGCCTGGACGTGGATGAGATAATGCAGAGTTTTATTTGGCACAAATTCGTAAACGAGAATTGGAGCTTCAAAGTGCAGACTGCAACCAAGAAGCTTGACAATATTTTTGTGTGTCACTCGAGAAAGTATGAGCAGCTCCTGTCCGAATTCTGTCAGCCGATTCTCATCGAAGCTCTTACATTTCTTGATTGCAACAGGGTTGTTGTCTGGACCAAGACCATAACCTTTGTAAACAGTCCCCTGGCCTCCTTCGCCGATGATTTCCCTGTCGTCAAAGTTGTTTGTTGCCAACTCAATTTCTTCTCGGCAATACAACTTAAACGAAATGTTGTTCTCTATTCTCATCATATCAACTAAAAGTTGTCCTCCATGCTGACGGAAATATGCATCCCTCTTGCTGATTAGATCCTGCCTTCTGACCCGTTGGTTATGCTTAATCCACTGTAACCCAAGCAAAATAATAAGGACAAGAAACACAGTGGCGCAAATTCCTGTTGAATGGTGAACATGGAACTTGTAAGGGGAAAACAGGTCAACAAAAACTTGCTGAAAATAGTTTTGTTGTAAGAAAAAACATGTAGAAAGTAGTTAACAAGGCATGTGGAAATTAATCGAATTATTCGTTAACAAGTGGGATGAGGAGAGAATTAGTATATCACCCAGGTTATGGTAGTTTTATTGCCTTCGTAACTATTTTTGGGACTCGGGGACCATTTTCTTTTTTTACGGATAGCAGTACTAGATTGTGCACCGTAACATCGTTTTGTCCTCAAGGAAGAATAATAAACATACACAAGATTTCAAAATGATTCAAATTTTGGTATATATATATTATATTAAACATTGGTATTACATGCATGTAGAAATTATTTAAGAAGACAATAATTCTGAACCATTATTAATTGGTGATATCCAATCATTTGCAAACTGAAAGAGGGGCCAAGTTTGCATATCATGGGTACATAATGCGGTAGTTCATGAAGATAGTAAATTATACTCCCTCTGCCCTGTGAAGAGTGTAATTCTGAGATTCAAAAAATCCACAAAAGAAACGAATTATCTTATTCCTTAAAATAGATAATTATCTGCATGCACCAGCAACCCAATATCTAAATTTGTGGGATTGAGACACTTATTAAGGGTAACATGATCTTTTACCGATGACTTTAATCTGTAATAAAAAACCAGAATTGCATTTTTTTATGCGACGAAGGGAGTATGGACAAAACATATAGTAATATAAATCATAGTTGGGTTGGGCATGTGTTCCAGTTTAATTTTTTCAGTAGCCAGTGGATCAAACTAGTATATATCATATTTCCAAACGTGGGGTTATGTATTTTACATATTGTTGCATTAATTAACAACAAATTCCAAGGGATTAAAGCACGTGTCCTAATCATAAAGCTATGAATCTGATATATATAGAAACAGGCGTTGTATGTGTCGATACCTATAGCAATCCATACTTGTTTGGTAACCGCTTTCATGCATGGCCCAATGGTGGCAGTGCCTCGCGTACCAGGTGGACAAAAACAGTCAAACCCTCCTTCTCTATTGCGACACGTTCCATAGCATGGATATTTGTTCTGATCCTTGCACTCGTCGATATCTACAATCAATTACAAGTTCTATTAAAATCTGATGCTGCCAAAGACAACTCAATAAGTTGCGACAACAATTCTTCCAAAGCTAACATAAGCCTAAACGTACTCTAAACTTTTGGAATTGGCAGTTCTTTTACCTGTGCATCCCTGCTCTGGATCCAGCAGGTATGGATTGCCATGATACCCTTCCGTGCAGTTGCAGATGTAGCCTGGTCCATTGGACGAATTGATGCACTCACTGTGTGGGCTGACACAGGCGTAGTCTGGCTTCGTGCGGGCTACATCGCAGGTCTCATTTCCAATCGCCCAATCGATCGCCAGTGGCTGCTTCCCCCTATTGGTAATGTTGAACTTTGGGGATGTCACGTAGCTCATTTGGAAGCTGAAGTCTGACGAGTCCATCAGGACTGCGTAGCTGCAGGCGCTGAAGTTGTAGATTTGCGTTGTGTTAAAGTCGGCAAACATTGGAAAGTAGGACTGTAGCCCCTTAGGGATGGCTGTTTGGCAGCAGCCTGTCCCAGAGCAGGAGCCATCGGTCGAGCTTGTTACGTCGCCTTCGTTGCACGTGGCCAAACACCCGCTCGTGTAGCCCTTGTTGTCTTGGATGTACGCCAGCGTTAGGCATCCAATGACCGTGAACCTATTCTTGGTGCTCGAGAATCTGTAGGGTGTGTTGCTGAAGTTCAATGCCCAGATAGTGTTGTTGTCCATTTTCTGAGAGGTGGAGTTGTAACAAGAAGATGAGATGCGGCTCACCATCTGTGCCTGACCTTGCAGCAGCGAGATGCTCAGCACATCCACATGATGTACGTCTGGGGGAAAGGAAACAAATGGCCCGCCTCCGGTAGTGTTGTTGTCGTCGCACTTCAGGATGAAGCCAGGCAATAAAGCGCAGTCGTCAGGGCCGATACCGAACGGGTAAGGGATATCTACTTGGCCGCATTTTCTCTGGCAGTTGCTACTAGGATGTCTCACTGCGCCAACGGCGAGGAGCGTTGTTGCCGCTGCGGCAAGCCATAGCACGGCTAGCATGGTTGCAAAGGTTGTATGATGCGCTCAATTGGGATGGAGTTCTTGGAAGCTGCGGTTGGGGGGTGGGCGCACTATATATCATATCGGCATGTCCTCTCCTATTCCGCATTCAAGGCATCGATAGATGCAAGGTCTTCAGACCTGGTCAGCACTGACAGTTGGCAACGACATTGACACTGGCGTGTTTATTCAGGGCTATAATGTTTTACACACACATTAATTAAATATATTAAATAAAGTCAGTTTACAAAACTACGTATAAAACTCCCGGTTTTACAAATAAATTTTATTTAATACTTCATGCATGTAAGATTTTCTGGGAAAAAGAATTTTACCGACACAAAGAAACGTGGCCCAGGTTCTTTGCATCCAGCTTCGTCCATAGTACTTATTTTATATTTTTTTATGTCAGCCTATCTTAAATTAGACGAAACTTATACTCCACAAAAATAATACCAATATTCACACTAGTAGAGAATAGGCATATTATGCTCTTCCATCCCGGACATCAGTTCCGAGTTTTATTTCTCCCGGGACTAATGACCTTTAGTCCCAGTTAGTAACACGAATCGGAACTAAAAGTGACCCTTTAGTCCCGATTGGAGGCTCAACCCAAGAGTAAAGGGTCTCAATCATTAGTCCCGGGTGGTGGCTTCAACCGGGACTAAAAAGGGGACTTTTAGTCCTGGGACTACATAGTCTTTAGTTCCGGTTGAAACCACAACCCGGGACTAAAGAGGTATTTACTGGTTACAATAAAGAGAAAACATTCCACCTACCATCACATATGTTGTGTAGTTGTAGTGGTTATGAGGCAGTACGTGAGCCAATTCAAGAGGTTATTGGTTCGAAGCTACATTTTTTAGCGTAGAACAAACAAATATGTCATGTATAGATAAAAAACAATGAAATGCGAGATTTGTTTTGACCACGTTGTAAAACTAACTTCGGCTTCTAAATGAATCCTACTTTTTTCAGTAAATTATAAGCTTTAAGTGAATTTTAACTAAAACCACTTTCAAATTTATTAAAGATAACAACCAATATTCCCTAAACCTATATTCCAAACCCTAGAATAAAAAACCGAATCGGTTCACTGGTTGGACCGGAAAGACCGTGAACTGGTGACTTGATCGGTTCGGTTCAATTAGAAGATCGGTCATGCAATTGGACCGGCGTGAACCGTTGCGAACCAGTTGAACCGGCTGGTTTTTCATCGAACCAGTGAATCGGTTTTTTATGAATCAATGAATGATTTTTCATTTAGGCATTGGTTTTAAAACTTTAGACAATATACTATTATGTTATTTCTACCTAATCTCATCTTTTATGTCATATGTGATATGTTTTAGTAATAAAATTTATATATTACTCACATAAATAATGAACAATAAGTATTATATTAATAAATAATAAACCAGTGGTTGGACCACTAAACCACTGGTTGGACCGGTAAACCAGTAAACCAGTAGGCTGACCGGTTTGATCTCTGATCCGACTTTTCGCTCTAGGGTCCAAACACGCTTACACTAAGAGTTAACCACATCTATACAAATGTGTACACTGGGACACGGTCTCATGCGGCTCGATGAAATGTGTTGGTACAGATTAAGATTTTATTAATAATTAATGAAAAGTTTATTTCCGGCTTCAGACATCCTCAACTAAGAATGACATCAGTCCATAATTTTTATAAACGGATGTCACCCCAATAAAGAAAAGCACACGTCCAAAAAGACATATAGCTAAGACATCCTATGAGCACTACTAAAAACAACTCTAAGAGACAACTCATGTTGTCGTCGTGCAGCATTATGATATGTCAGATGATGTCCGAAGGTTGAGCCAAATCCAGCAAATATGAAATAATAACTTGAACCACCGTTTGAACTTTGACCACCAAACCGATAATATACCACCGTAACGGTCTCACCTCCCATCAAGAAAAGTCATTCCATAAGACACCGTCCGCCATTAGAGACTTCGGATACTGGAGCGGCAACCAAGCCCTGAAGTGCAGCAACCAATGTTGAAGACACTGGCCTCCCATAGCCGAGACTTAATGTCACACCCTAAAATTTCCAAATTTTAGGATGTGAATAGTAACTTCATTAATACAATGATTTTCTCTAATTTTTAAAATTTGTGCAAGATTTATTATAATTTTTAGGAATTTAGTATAGGAAAATTTTGTTTTCTAAATCAAATTAAAATAATATGGGTGGCTTTGTTGTGTGCCTTTTTGTGCTTAGGGTTTTCAAAAATATGTTTAGAAGCCTAACGGGAATTTCCTAGAAGTTATTCCTATTCTCCCTAGAGTAAACTCCAATTTTTAGAGCATGCTAAAATCCTTTTCAGGAGCTAAAAATACATTATTTGGGTTCCTATATCTGGGATTTTTCCCGAGATTTTTGGAATTTTCTGAGTATTTTTCGCGGCTTAAATGATTTATCTAGAATATTCTGGATTAATCTTTGCACGGGAAAAGAATATTCTGGAAATAAAAAAAGGGAAACCCTAAATCTACTACCGGGCCGAATCCTAAACCAAGCCTAGCTCCCGGCCCAACTCCCAACCGCTTCCAGCCCATCTCTCCTTCTTCCTCTCCCACCGACGGCCCAACCCAGCTCACCCCACAGCCCAGCCGGCCAATTCTCCTAGCGCCGCACTGCAGCGCCGCCGCCGCCGGCCTTGGCGTGCGCACCACGACCTCCTCGGCCTCCGCGCCCCTATAAATACTTCATGGCCCGAGGCACCGCACCCCGCATCCCTCCTGTGCCCTAGCCTTGCCTTCCCTTCGCAGAAGCGTCGCCGCCGGCAGGAGCCGAGCCAAGCGTCGCCGACCACCATTACCAACGATTCGTCGCGTCTGCCGACCGTCGGGGCAATCCGAGGCCACCATGAGCTTCGCGAGATCGAGCTGCAGCTACTCCGCCGGTCCTTGTCACCATCTCGCCGCCGGAACCCCTTCCCCCGTGAGAGCCCCCGTCGCCGGCTTTCTGTCTCCGCCGCGGGCGCGATTGCGGCCGCCTCCGCCCAACAGCACTATCGGTGAGCAGCCCCTCGCGTTCCCATCGTCCTCCTCTCTCTATTGCACACCTTGCCGGACCCCCCTTCCACCTTAACGCCGGCGAGCCAAGCCTCCTAGGGCGCGCCGGCGAGATGTCTCTATGTTGTTTAGAGGAAGAAGATGGAAGGTTTGCATTTAGGTCCCTAGAGAACCGTATAACCTTTAAAATATATCTTGTGTCTTGGCAATTTCACCGAAAACCCCCTAGATCTATTAGAACCATGCGATCCAGTCCAAGCCCTGCGCTTTTGTAGATCTAACCCTGAAGTTATCCTATTTTGCGGCCACTATTCGGTGAGTCTCGCGAATCTTCCCTGCTACACCTTGAAGTCTATAGTTAATTGCGTATAGGTCCCTACAACATTGTTTTAACCATAGAATTCACATTTTAGATCCGTTCTGGTTGCGATAGATTTATATTGTCATGAACTACATTTTAGAACTGTTATTTAATATAAAATTATTTCTAAATTTTATTTGTGTTAAATTAATTAAATAAATAATATTCAAATATGTTTCTCTAATTAAAAGCTAATTAAGGTTTATACTTTAGATTTTCATACTAATGTCAAATTGATTAATATTTATTTAATTGGTCTTCTAATTAAAATTTGACTAGGTTATATGTCAGATTTTCATAAACAAATATTAATCTTGATAATATTTATGATAAATAGCTTCTCTAATTAAAATGTAATTAGAGTTGCACCTCGATATTTTATAATTAATGTTAATATAGCTAATCCCAAAGAAAATGTGTTTTTAATTGACGATATAATTAGTGAAACTCAAATCATTAGTTATATCCCACTAAATGCTCACATATTTTATTTTAACTCAATGATTTAACTGGAATAATATGTACTTGCATATTTGTAATTAAAATATGATTAAGTTTTATCTCGGTTTTCATATAGCGATGTTAATTTGATTAATGTGTATTCGACCAGCTTTTCTAATTAAAAACAATTTAGAGTTAAACTTACTATTTTCTTAAATAAATGGTTAATTTGATAAATACTAACATAAGTGTGGTTTCTAAATAAATTTTGTTAGTCCACCGGAATGTATTTTATTAATCGATAGATATCCTCACATGTTTTATTTCAAGTTAATGTTTAATTTGGTATAATCTATGTACATAAACAATTATAAATAAAATGTGATTAAGTTTTACTTCGGTTTTACTAATGTTTGTGTAATTCTTTGAATTAATATTTACATATGATTTTGTTTAATTAAAATCAATCAAGTATATAGTTGTATTGTTTTATAACACAAATTTTTCCGCTAGATGTATCTTTTCAACTATAGGTCCGTTTTCAGCGATTCTTGCGCTCACGTGACCATAGCTTCGATGCCCTATCTTTTAGTGCGTTCTTTTAAAGCTTTTCTTTTGATTGGTGTACTGTTCTTAGTTGTGTTTGTTTTCTTGCTTCTATAGTTGTGTGCTTGAATGCTTGTGCTCGAAGATTGCTATGAGAAGAAGGAACACGGTTGAGTGCTTTGAAGATTAAAAGAAGTAAGAGCAAGAATTGAAGACTCTGAGTAGTGGTATAGAGTGTCCCTAACCATCTTTCTATCTATACTTTAATTACAATATCACGTTGATCTTAATTGGAACATGGAGTGACCACCGAGGAAAATAGTACAACCATGAGAACTAATGGGCTCTGGTCTTGGCAGATTAATTAGATGATATCTCTTTGTTGTATTGGTAGTGTATGTTGGGTTGTGCCGGTGGTTACTGGTCTGGTTTGTGTAACAGGCGCGGATGAGGAAGCTGGACTGCTCTCGAATATACTAGCATGGAAGGGGACCAACACATACATCGAGTGATTCTTTGTAAAGGCCTCATAGCGTTCCAATGCAGTCACACCTCGGTAGTGTGATGTGTGCCTGACCCGCACATCATGGTTGGGTTTAAAGTTCTTTTGAACTTTTACACGGCTTATGGTGAAACTGTACAACCTCTGCAGAGTGTAAAACTGATATATCAGCCATACTCACGGTTAAGAGTGGCCTGGACCCTCGCATGATTAATTTACTTAAATTTGATATTAAATTGTCTCTGGTCATTTCTTGTGGCCTTGCTGAGCACCAACCATAAGTGTACTCATCCTTACTAACCGCTGCTCAGAAGAAGAAGGTGTGTGAAGCTGATGAAGATGGTGCTGAGTTCTAGGCGTACGCAACCCACAATCGATTGCCTATGAAGTTTGGAGCCTTCGTTTTCAGGATTTGATGTACTCTGATAGACTTGTAAGTCATTTATATAGTTTATTTTACGTGATACTATATCTGTTATTCACTACCGGCTCACTCTATGTGTGAAACTTGATCCTGGCACACATACATGGTACACTTGGTTTGTTTTCTAAAACCGGGTGTGACACTTAATGATCCTCCCAATGTGACGTCTTCAAGAAGAAAACAACATCAAACTACGTTGTCGTCGTGTGACTAGATAAACCAATCTTGGGCTTTCACCCGAGAGAGATCCATCCAGAATTCTAGGGTGCAATGACGCCTCCAACGAGGAGAAGTGGTGCTCGGAGGTATCACCGCCATTGAGCTGTTCCAAATCCACCGTCCATTGCCCAAAGGAACTTAGGTAGTTACGCCAGACGCTTGCCAACAAGGCAAACAATAAGGAAGCTGTTGGCCAACGAGCAGACCCGATCATGTGCGCACCATATGTGCCTCCTTTGGGCGCCATCAAGGCACATTGATTAGGCCCCGGGCAGCTGCACACCTCATAGGAGCCCCACGTGCAACGATCCATCGTTGGTCTCACAAGCCTGCGAAGGCCCGTTGACAACTGAATCCGACCGGGACGAGTCATTCCAACTGGATTCGTCACCCAAGGACAGTCCGGCAACCGTCGTGCCTTGCCGCGAAGAAGAGATCCAGCACATGCCACTCACACGCACACACACTCTCACCGATCAGACAGCCTCATGCGAGGATGCGCCGGCGTGCTTGCACCGCGTGAGAGAGAGCACCACCCATCCGAACTCTCCGGAGGTGGCACTGCTTTGTCTAAGAGTCAAAAGTATGGTGTTCCTCTGTCTAAGAGATGTCATAGGCTGCTTGGAACCGAAGATTGCAGCTCCCTGTCCCTGGAAAGGCTTGCTTTTCTCCCAAAACACAGGACTCGAAACATCGATTTCAGTCCAATGTTTTAGCATAGCTCGAGTTGAAGAAGAGAGAGAACATGCTCATAACTGTAAAAGAGCAAGGAAGCTAGAACGAGGCGTTGGATCAGGCTATGCTGGTGAGATGCACTATGTGACAATATTGTATTAGGTCCAGACGCCGATCGATATTGGTAACAAAACTATTAAATTGATGGCAACTAGATCTTTGGTAGTGATAATATTTAAAAAAAAGAACAAAAACATAGACTAGACAACATAAATGGTAGAGCTTTCAACTAAATAATATCATGCTGCTACAAGTCAATCATGGAAGTTACTAGAGATCTAATTTACTGTTTCACAGTTAATTGAACTATTCAAGGTATATAAAATAAGTTCAAGATGTAGCATATGTCCATATCCTCCTATGTACCATCGTAGACACATAAAAATTAGGGTAGATAGATACCATCTGATGATATCCTTGACTCCACTATGTATATATAAGAGTTAGGCCTCTTCCGATTACTGAAATCAAATTCTAACTCATATGTATATAAGATAGCGAGAGACATGTCTTCCAATATTTAATAGTAACATACTAGCACTTATGTTTACAAACCACATGTCACTACGGAAGATAGCACATTTGCCGAGTACCAGAGGGACTCGACAAAGTAAGCTTTGCCGAGTGCCACCCTTGCCATAGATCACTTGGCAAAGTTTTTTGACGGCAAAGAGATCTTTACCGAGTGCTTTTTGTTGCCAGAGTACTGGGACGACCCTTAGCAACCAAAAGGTGGGGGCACGGCCAACTGATGGTCAATGACGGTAACAAAGGCTTTGTCGAGTGCCGTCGGGGGCGGAGCCAGGGCCCGTGCTGCAACAGGGGCCTAGGCCAGTTCGTTCTTTATAAGTTTATACAGTATTTAAGTTTCAAATATTAGTATTTGGTCTAATTTTAACCACTACAACAATTGTTTACTGGTTTAGCCCGGGCTGGAGAGCGTTTGTAGCTCCGCCCCTGAGTGCCGTGACGCCTTGTGATTTAGGGGAGCGTGCATTAGACTATATATTATATAAGAGATAGCACACTCTTCTTTCTTTCTCTTGCATGTCAATAGAAATATGATGTAGTAAAACTATGAGCTATCAGACCTGGCATCGTTGGAGATCTATTACCAGATCCAAAGTTAGATCTGCGGTCTAACTTTGGATCTCACTTCACTTGATCAACTAGTCAAGGAAACTTAATTAAATTTGAAGTAGAGGCCACATGTCTTGATCAATATTGGCCATTCTTTACAGTCCATCTAGTACACAACATAACTGTCGGTATAAACAAGATGATTGAGAGTAGATTTATCACAATTGCACCTGGGGTCAATTGTACACCATGTCAATCCAAGAACCTAACATTAAGAATCACATTACTTGACCAAGTCTAGGAAACTTAAATAGTCAGTGTCGGATTATGATCACTGCTTGATGCTTCGATAGTTCAGTGTCGGCCGGTATACAACTCGGCACGTGGACAAGAAGTCATCATCTGCCGCATTGAAGGATCCCGAGGTGATGGTTTGGTACGGTAATACCTAGAGACTCCACACCAGGTAATCACACTAAAGCTAGCAACGACTAGCGCTCACGTTGACTGCAATATCGAAGGTTCTTTGCGCGGCCCTTTCCATCAGTAGTGTTTTATCCAACGATAGGTATAAGTCCATACATATAAATCCTATAAAAATGAATTAATGGCAATCTCTTGTTAGGTTGATCTCATCGACTTGGTCCAACGACCGCGTCGGGTCCCTTGACCACGCCCTGATTGGGGGCGTCCAACCGTCATGATTGGTGGGCCCCCATCACACAGCGTTGTAGAAGAGAGAAGGGGCACACAGGGTGAGGTTCACCGGTGCCACCCCAAAACCCACCACAGTAACCTATCACCAATCTGCTAAGGCACTAAAGCGACGGGAAGCTCCGCCACCCTAGAGTCGTCTCCGTCTCCTCCGTGACACCAACTCACTCCACCACCGAATACGCCGTCACTATCGACTATGACGATGACCATGGCTTCGTCATCCTCCACCAACTCCAACGGTTGGTCTCTAACCTCTCTCTCTATTGGTGTCTATATCTAGATCCGCTGGATCCATGCATTAGACTTGTTCATTATATTAGAGTTTTACCTTGATAGATCCACTCCTAGTCGATCCTCTAGATCTATCATTGGCAACAGTCGCCTTCTAGTGATTAGATCTGATTCGGGGAAGAAAGAAATCTGAAAGAAAGAGAACAAAGAGCACACGAACCAGATCCACATCAAAAGAAAAACGAAATCCAACAAACCCTAACCCTAGATCTGACACGGTGGGACCTTACCTCGCCGCCGTCGGCCACCGCCGTGTGCGGGAAGACGGCCGCAAGGGCACCACCGCGGGCCACTCGACGGTGGCGTGCTAACTCTCGGGTGCGCTCGTGCACTGGTGAAGGGCCTACGGCGGCGCCAAGCCTCATCCCTCTCTAAGCTGCATGCGCGAGTAGGAAGTAGAGAAAGTGTCCAGAGGAGGTGCTTCGCTCGCCAGCCATGGTGCCCACGGCGGGAGAGTGTGGCAAGGCATCGTACGGCCGCCGGCCGTGCACGCACCTACACGAGAACAAGAAAGAAAGGGGAGGAAGAGAACCACGCGGCCATGGTTTTCCCCATGGCGCTCCGGCCACACCCAATGGCGCAGCGGCATTTCAGCCACTGGCGGCGGCGACGCTGGACTTTGAGCGGACAAAGAACTGCACATGGAAGA
Organism: Echinochloa phyllopogon; assembly: GCA_033239725.1. NCBI lineage: Eukaryota > Viridiplantae > Streptophyta > Magnoliopsida > Poales > Poaceae > Echinochloa > Echinochloa phyllopogon. Next base: position 22,329,702 of record BTCW01000016.1, read on the forward strand.
GGAAAAGAGTTTAGGGTTTTGGGGGCGCCAATTAGGCAGAGTTTATATACCCCCGTTTTCCTCGCACAACCGTTCGATGCAACGAACGGCTCAGATCGAAGCGGGGGTGAGGGCGCGCCACGCGCGGGCCGATTCGGTGGCCTGGTCGTCATTGGCTGCTGGGCCAAGAGTCCAACAAGCCGGAGCTCCAGCCGGGCGAGCGCCTGTGGGCCGCACAATGCGCAAATGCGCCGCACTAGGCTCAACTGGGCCGTGCGAAGCATGTGGGCCGAGCCTGCTGGACCGGTGCAGAGAGGACGCAGTGCGCGTGGGCGGGCTCAATATGTCGCTGCGCTCTGCGCACAAGAGGTCGTGGGCTGAAATTTCACAGCTGGGCCGCATGTCCAGTAAAGTTTTTAAGTTTCCCTTTAATTTCAGAGCATTTTATGTTTTGATGAATTTTGTACAATTTTATCTCAAATCAATTTGAACCAACGTGAGAATTGTTTAGAGAGTAGATAAGTGTATGAAATGCTTTTGAATAAATATTTTATTCATGTTTCCTCTTCTAAGATGATGTTGTTATTTTCTGACCAAAGCTGATGATAGCAATATTATAATCATGTCTATTTATGAGTTTTCAATGCATTATTTCTATTTCTCCCCAACGGTGATATAGAATTAATGTAGAAGTATATATTGTATGTTTTAATTTTGACCAACGTTAAATTAATGCATACATATATTGTGTCAAATGTCCCATATATTTCTAAATTTTAACTTCGAAGCAGCCCATTAAGTTATATTAAGTCCATCCCACCCTTGATGGAGGCAATTATGGCCAATGGCAAGAGAAAGTTGAGATTGCTCTTGCGTGTTCAGACATCGATCTGGCACTAACTGATCCATGTTCTGTTACGCTAGAAGAACCTGTAAGGGGAAATAATGAGACAGATGAGGCATCTGAACGAGACAGATGCACTCCTGAGAAGAAAGTATGACCTTGAAAAAGGAATTGTCATGGCTTTCTGAAGCACTTAATGAAGAGAGGCCGGGATTCCAAACGAGGAGGACCTCACAAACAGGACAAAGAACAATTAGAATCGCCAACGGCGTCAAAGCGAAGTTGAAGCAATTGAAGAACTGTTGTTGCACGATGTTCTCTATGTACCCTTTTTGAGTAGACATTTAATTTCTATATCATGCTTGACAGATGATGAACATGATTGCCATTTTGGCAAAGAACAATGTTTTGTTTAGTTTAATGATAAATGTGTTGCTCTTGCCTTCTGATAAGACAAGTTTTATATGTTGTCCTGCATGAGTATGTGAATGTTGTATGCAGTGAAGAGTCTTCCTCGTCTATGAATAAAATAAATGAATTGATGACGTATTATCGAAATAATGGCACTGTCGTTTAGTCCATATTTCGAGGGGGAAATTGAGTTACTACTTATGAAATCAATTCTTCTACTTTAGAAAATTCAGTTTCATTATGAGTTTCCTATGCATTACTTCTATTTCTACCCAACAATGATGTAGAATTAATGTAGAACAATGAATCAATTGCATTAAAGTAAAGATAAGAAAATAAAGAAAGATGCCAAACGAAGCACATGAATTTTTGAGGTTATTCACACAGATATATGTGGAGTGTTTCCAGTGACATGTGGGTGGCTATGACTCATTTATAACGTTCACAGATGATTATCTGTGTTATGGATATGTTTATCCAAATTAAATAAAGATTAGAAGCATTGGTTAAATTTAACACAAGATAGTGAGAATCGACCGTGGGGTGAGTACTACGGTCGGCATAGCCTATATGGCCAAGTTCCTGGACCTTTTGCAATGTTCTTATGGAAAAGTGCATAGTTCCCCCGTATTCTAAACCGGGGAAGCCTCAGCGGAACGGAGTAGCTGAGAAACGTAACTGTAAAGTGATGGATATGGTGAGAAGCATGTTAAGTTACTCCACTTTACTGATAAGTCTATGGATGGAGGCATTAACAAACCCACCATTCGCATTCTTAATTGAGTAACAAGTAAGTCGGTGCCTAAAACACCGTATGAGATAAGGACAAGAAGAGAACCCTCACTCAACTATTTGCAAGCGTGGGGCCGTCCAGCTGAGGCTAAAGTGTATAGCCCAAACATATGGAGTTTAGATCCCAAGACAGTCAGTTGCCACTTTATTAGCTATCCAGAGAAGTTGAAAGGTTATCACTTCTGTTGTCCTAACAGACATATGAAGTTTTTTGCAGAAACTAGACACACTGTCGTCTTGGAGGACAAGATGATGAGGGGGAGTATGGTACCTGAGAAATTAGCCTTGAGGAGAAGCGGGTATGTGTACCTATTAATGATTCAACGACCATTTTTCTCAACACATGCGGCTACTACACCGATAGTGTAAGACACTGTAATGCTAGCACTTGTTGTTAGTTCTCCTGTGGTGACAACAAATGGGAATGAGGAACCTATCCTTCAGGAGCGTATAGAAAATATTGTTCCACAAGTGGAAGAGCAGCAACAGCCCCACGTAGCAGATGCGCTAAATATTGAGGCCCTAGAAGGTCTCAAAGAGATAGAAAATGAGTTATCCCAGATGACTATGAAGTCTATGTTAGTGATGAAATTCAGATGGAGGGTGATCCCACCTCATTTGAACAAGCCATGAGAAGCGATCAATCATCTAAGTGCCTTGAAGCCATGAAAGATGAAATGAGATCCATGAGTACCAACAAGTTTTGGGACTTAGAAGAAATTCCTAAAGGAGCCAAAACAGTAGGCTACAAATGGGTCTATAAAACAAAAAAAATGTGACTCCAAAAGGAATGTAGAAAGGGATAAAGCGTGACTTGTGGCGAACGGTTTTCACACAAAGAAAAGGGATAGGTTACAATGAGGCATTTTCTTCAGTCTCATGTAAGGATTCTTTGAGAATCATAATAGCATTAGTGGTGCATTACGATTTAGAATTACATCAGATGGATGTAAAGATGACATTCCTCAATAGGGATTTTTTATGAAAATGTTTATATGGCACAACCCAATGGTTTTGTCGTAGAAAGAAAAGAAAAATATGGGACGCCGCCTAAAGAAATCCATTTATGGATTAAAGTAGGCCTCTAGATAGTGGTACTTGGTGTTTGATGAAACTATAATAAAATATTGGGTTTAAGAGTATGAGGAGGACAAATGCGTTTGTGCAAAGTTTAAGAATGGGAAATTCATTTTCCTTATCCTATATGTGGATGACACTATGCTTGCTTGCAATGATGTCCATCTGGTTTTGGAGACGAAAAAGTTTTTGTCCTCTAACTTTGATATGAAAGATCTTGATAAAGCTTCATTTGCCTTTTGGGTTGAGATTCAACAAGGTAGAACAGAGGGGGTTTTCAGGATTATCGCAAAAGGCATACTTAGCAAAGATTCTAAAAGAAAATATAGTATGCGTGCGAGTAAGCCAACACCTGCCCCCATAGTCAAGGGTGACAGTTTTGGGAAATTTTAATGTCTCACGAACTAGTATGTGATCGATCAAATAAAAGAGGTTCCATATGCTTCAGCTGTCAAAAGCTTATAGTATACTCTAGTGTGTACACGCCGTGACTTAATATTGTTACCAAGATATTTGGTAGATATCAGAACAGTTCAGATGTAGTACACTGAATAGCAAAGAAAGCTTTGTGTTTTGTCCGAGACACAATAGGCCTCATGCTAACGTACATAAAATATGATACCCTAGAGATATGTAACACCCTAAAATCCATCACACTTAAATTGTCGCAACCCTTTAAATTTTTCTAGGATTTATTAAAGCTTAAATAAATTTTCTAGGAATTAATTGGAATTTCTAGCCTTTTTATCAATTTAAATATCACATTAAATAATTATTTTAGCCAAAATAAGTTTTTGTTGCATTCATGCTGGTGCATATATTTTTGGTTGCTAGTAAATCAAGTTGGAATTTAAATTCTGTTTAAATTCGAATTTGATTTGCTTTTGTTTGAGCTTTAGAAAAGTTTAAAATAGCCGAGTTCGTTTTCGCCCCTTGAACTCTTGGCCCGGTCCAAGTTTGCCCCTTGGACTTTTTCTCCAGCTCGCCTTTCCTCCCCGTACTTCTTTCCTGTTTCCCGGGCCGAATCTTTCCTTTCTGCCCGGCCCGTTCTACTTTCGGCCCAACACTGGCCCGTCCCGATTCTCCCAGCTCTCTCTCTCTCTGCTGAGTCACTGACGTGTGGGGCCCGGCTGTCATATCCACCGTCTCCGCGTGGGACTCTGTCCCCGGCCGAGTCCGTCCCGACGCCGCGCCGCCTCCGAGTTCGTTTCCCGCCGCCGCACGCCTTTCCAAGGCCCTGATCCCCGGCTTACTTAAAGAGCGCACCGCCCGCAACCTTTCCCATCGAAAACCCAACCAAGCTTCGCACACCCGAGCCGCTGCCGCCGAGTTCGAGCCGCCATAGCCGCTGCCCGCCATTGCCGTTGATTCGCCGCCGTTGTTGCTCGTGGTGGAAGACCGAGATCGCCATAAGTTTCCCCTCGTCATCGCTCGTCGATCACACCGCTCCTCGTCGTGGTTCGACCGCCGGAGCCTCTGGTTCGTGTGAAGCCGAGCTCCGCCGCCGCCTTCTCTCGTCGCCGGCCGTCGTCGTCGCTCTTCCTTCGTCAAGAACCCCCGGAGTGAGTTCGCCGTTCCCTCCTCTCTCTTCATATCCAAGTCCCGTCGAAGTTCGTGCACCGTAGCGCCGGAACCGCATCCACCCAAGAGCTCCGCCGCCGCGCATGGCGCCGCCGTCGTCGGCCACCGCGTGCGCGCCATCTCAGCCACCCAATCCACCCTAGGTGAACTAGCCTTGTGCTCGCGAGTCCGTAGGACCAAGTTCCGTTCCAAACCGAGAAGCCTAGCATGTTCCCGAAGCTTCTCCGGCGAAGCGCCGCCGTCCCGGCCGTCGCCGGCGTCGACCCGAGCGGCCAAGCCATCCTGGCCGTCCGATCGCGATCCAACGGCCTGGATTAGATCTAACCCGAGTCAAACCAGCTGCGTAACGGTCAGCCTTGGATGTTTTGCAAAGAAGCCCTTAAAGTTTTTGGAAATCAACCCGCGGTCCTAGTTAGTTCAAAAATAATTACTTCTAGGTCCTTTTTCTTCTGTTTTAGCCCCTGCAAGATTTAAAATTATGCCCGAGGTCCAAGTTTTGTCTTTTTACATGAAAACCCTCGTAGTTTTATACAAAATTATGTTTTAGCCCTGGTTTTTCGCAGTTAAGCCCCTGGAAGTTTTAAAACTTTGCCAGCAAGTCCCTGAACATTAGAAAAGCCATATCTTTTGCGTTTTAACTCCGATTTTAGTGATTCTCACGCTCACACGTTCGTTGTAACGTGTAGATTAGTTTTGTGCTGTTGTTTTCTTATGTTGGAATTGTTTGGTGTACTGTTTCTTATTTGTTGTATTGTTTCCTTGCATGTGAATGTGTGTTGCGATTAGGAAACGACCAGTTCGAGGATTTCTATGAAGAACCAACTGTTGGAGAAGGATTTGAGCAGCAACCGAGTTGGGAAGAAGGCAAGTGTATTATGTCATGCAAATGTCCTAATAATTATTAATTTCACCACCCGTGCATGTGTCTTAATTTGATGGGTTCCTATTTAAGGATTTGCCTAGCCACTATATTTTCCTGTCCCTGAAACTGGGTTATTTAATTAACTTTGATGGTAGATGATTCTTAGCTTGCTCAACTGGGATTGGTTAAATGAACCCCTACTCTATGTTCCAAATACTCTTTGAATTAATTAATTGGCAAGATCATATCTTTTTAATTGGAACATGGAGAACCACCCAGGAAAACAGTACAACCATGAGTGCCATGTGGCTCTGGCTTTGACTGACTAATTAGGTGCTCTAGTTTATGGTAGCTTTACTCGAAAGGGGCATGGGGGGCGGCGGTTGACGGGGTATAGCTCGGTCCTCTTGAGCTGTGGGCTTTGGTAAGAGACAGACCTCATTAGGGAGGGTTATGCTTTGCTTCTAAACCGGAAACCTTAGCGGGCTATCATTTGTTAGGGTGCTTTTGTAAAGGTCTCATAGTGAAACCTAGTATTCGGTCCACGTGGTGTGGGAAGGGTACAATGCTCTCGGGCAATGGGAATCACGGCTTATGGTGAAAGTGTACAACCTCTGCAGAGTGTAAAACTGTTATAACAGCCGTGCTCACGGTCATGAGCGGCCTGGACCCTTACATGATAATCATACTTGAACATGATCTAAATCGTGGTTATATGAATATGTTGGGGATATGACATTCATTAATTTGTGGGTGGTATATACTTTCATTTGCTAGTAAATAAGCTTAATAAAAATTGACCAACTAAAAGTGCTTACTGCAGTATGGTCAGCCAACCTTTTAGCCTCAGCCTTGTATGTCATATTACATTTGCTGAGTACGTCATGTGCTCATACTTGTTGCTTTTCTTTCTTTTATTGCATCAACTACACCCAGAATGCTGCTCAGATTGGGAGAATTTTGAGGATTTTACTACTGATTTTGAGGAGTTCTAGACGAGTCTCCCCCAGTCAATTGCATGTGGAGATGGAGTCACTTTTTCTTCGTTAGATGAACGTTTATTTAAGTCTTCCGCTATGACATTTGAGTCAACTCTGAGATTGTAATATATGCACTATAATACTCTTTCGTTATGCATGGTTATGGATATTCACTTGTGACGTCTACCATATGTGTGTAAACTGATCCTGGCGCACATATGAGATGCACCTGGTTTTGCCTTTAAAACCGGGTGTGACAGAGGTGGTATCAGAGCTGTGTTGACTGTAGGACGCAAGCCTAGATAGCAATGGTCATTCTCTAAGGATTATTTTGCTTAACTACTCTTGCTCTATCTATTCTTGGCTTATTTTGCTATTATTCCTGTGCATTGATAATTGTCTCCTCCTTGATTTTGTTTTCTGGTCTATCTTTTTCACCATCTCACCTGGTTCGGATGTCTTTAGAACTGTTCTCACCCCTTTCTTGCTTAAACCATAGATGGTGCTGACAAGGCAAGGTGCTCGTAGATTGGCAAGCATTCTTTCCTCTTTTTCGTCGCATTCGGTACAAGAAGAGGAACCGGAACCTGAAGAGATGGAAGTAATGGACGAAGAAGTCAACTCAGTAGGGAATGCTCCAACTGGATCTGAAGGAAGTGAAGGACCCTCTCCGCCACCTGACATGTGGGTAGTGACTATTCACCACCACGACGGAGGCAACAGTGGGTTTCCGATGATGCTTCGAATGCTCTTCGAACGTCTGAACTACCCAGTGGAGATAGAATATTGTGGGAGAAGGAGGACACATCCAGATCACCCAGAGGACTGGGAAGTTGCTGTATACATCAGGGAGCCTGATTGTGAGTTTGGAGGAACCAAAGAGGCTGCAGTGCACCATGCCATCGCCATGAGATCAACCTTTGAAGCTGGAATCCAGGATGCAGCCAGGAGGGCACTTTCTGTGCTTTGTCATGAGGAGGCTGCTGAAGTACGTCACACTGCTTGGGCATATCTTCCTCGAAGGCAGCAAGGCACTCCAACTGGGGTTGTGCCACAACCGCCAGGTGTAAACTCTACACTCAACGTCCAGGTGGCGTTCACCCAGATGCTCAACGTGCACGCCGATGACACCACAAGGGAGCTACAAGAAGTGCGTGAAGAACTTGCTGCTGAACGAAGGAAGAACAAGAGGCTGATAGCTGAACTCAAAGGAGAAGCACTTCCGCCCTTGGATGAGGATGTAGAAGGGTTGATGGGTCATTCACCGCCCCGCTAGACAGTGCTTGGTGGATCGTCTAGTTGCTTCACCCATACATATTAAGATAGGATGCCCTCTCTTTTGTTAGTTCAGTACGTTTAGAATCGTTGAGACTCGGGCGTAGCATGTGTTTTAGTTTGGTTTAAAAGTGTGGTAGAGATGTTTGCTTTTGTGCTAAGTGTGTGATTTGGATTTTTGTAATGATTGAACTTAATTTTGGAGTGATGACCACAATTGAGTAATTACTAAATAAATAAATTTAGATAGTTTGGGTTTATCTTGGTCTCTGATCTTAGCCCTTAACTATCACTTAATCCATATAATCGTACCCCTCATATAAATCATGCTATGCGACAATCTATTCTCGCTGCTGCATGATATCCTGGTACTGTTCGAATTGTTTCTGGAGCTTCAGAACTCCGTTTCACGTAAATCCAGTTGGGTTAGATTAAGGACTTGATAACTGAGGTCCTGGCATTTTTTCGTGATTTTTGGAGGTTCTGGCAGAGAGATATAATGGTTTTATTGGAGCAACCAGAATCTGTCCCGTGGTCCTGACATAGCTGTCTTGTTTACTTTATACCTCGAGCTACAAAACTCTGATGGAGGTGATTCAAGTTGGGTTAGTTTCAAAATTTTATAGTCTACGTTCAGACAAAAGATCATGATTTTTGGATACACATAATGAGAGTTACAACTGTTTAATTAGGACGAACAGAATCTGTTTCAGAAATTGATTTGCCCGTCATTTGGCAACTCGCTCTACACTAACTCTTCTATTCATGAATTGAGTTATATTTTTTTACCACCCTCTGAACCTCATATTCTAACCACTAGATGGTAAACACCAGGTCTGGAAGTGGAGTGGATCAACCACCTGTGAATCGTCAGGGACGTGCCAACCCCAATCCAAATCCTCTGCCGAATCAAGCGTCCGTAGCAATGGATCAGATCCTCGCCAACCAGACTCAGATTCTCCAGGGCATGGCTAATACCTTGGCAACCATGCAAGCACAGAACAACAACAACAACCAGCAGAGGGACAAGCACCGGGAGTTTATGAGTCACAAACCTCCTACCTACTCCCACTCTGCAGATCCTCTCGATGCTGATGATTGGCTAAAGACTGTTGAGAAGAAGCTGGATATGGCTTAGTGCAATGACAGGGAGAAGGTCCTGTATGCCTCAGGTCGCTTAGAAGGATCAGCCTCAGATTGGTGGGATGCTTATCTTGCTGCTCATGCCACCCCTGATGCTATCACCTGGCAGGAGTTTAGGACCAACTTCAGGAGCCACCATATTCCTGCTGGTGTCATGAAGCTGAAGAAGAAGGAGTTCCTCTCACTCAAGCAAGGTGGGATGACCGTCAGCGAGTACCGGGATAAGTTCATTCAGCTGTCTCGTTACGCCCCAGATGAGGTGAAAGAGGATGAGCAGAAGCAGGAGCGATTTCTGGAAGGATTGATCCCGCCGCTCCAATATCAACTCATCTCTCACACCTTCCCAACATTTCAGAAGCTGCTGGACAAGGCTATTGGCTTGGAGAGCAAGCGTCGTGAGTTGGGAGAGCAGAAGAGGAAGTTCATGGCCTCAGGACAGTCAAGCAGTAACAACCGCCCTCGTCTCCAGCCGCCTCAGCGGAACATGCCCGTTCGCTTTGGTGGGCAAGGGAGTAACTTTGCGCAGAGTCAGGGTCAGCGGTCAGCACCTCCACCTCAGCGTCCAGCATTTCAGCAGAACCGCTAGACCACCCCGACTCAGACCCCAGTGAAGACCCCTGCACCAGGCAGTGCTCCTACTCCTCGTACCTGCTACATTTGTGGAGATCCCAGCCACTATGCCCACAACTGTCCTAAGAAGAATGCTCAGACCCCTCAGCACCAGAGTGGCAGTGCACCTAGGCAGAATACCTCTCAGCAGCAGAACGGGAATGTGAACCTAACGCCCCAGAACAACAAGGGCTAGCAGAATCAGATGCGGGGCAAGGTGAACCATGTTGCTGCAGAGACCGCACAGGAGTCCCAGGATGTGGTACTTGGTATGTTCCTTGTCAACTCAGCCCCTGCATCGGTTTTATTCGACTCTGGAGCATCTCATTCTTTTATTACTGCTCAGTACGTAGCTAAGTAAAATATACCCATGCTCCCTATGAAAAACTCCATGCTAGTTAGCTCACCCGGTGGAAACATGAGAGCCAATTTTATCTGTCCCCGAGTTAACCTGAAAATAGTTGGGGTAGACTTTCGTGCTGATCTAATAGTCCTAAACTCTGAGGGAATTGATGTCATACTTGGAATGGGATGGTTAGCTGCTTTTGATGCGGTGATTCAGTGTGCCAAGAGATCCGTGTTGTTGACTAGCCCTCAGGGAGAGAAGATTGAATTCAGAGCCACACAACCCTCAGCTTCAACGTACTCAGTGAATCAGGCCAGTGGTGTTCCTTTGGAGGATATCAGAGTTGTTTGTGAGTTTCCAGATGTCTTCCCAGATGATTTGCCAGGTATGCTACCCGACCGAGACATTGAGTTTATTATTGAGCTTTTACCTGGTACTGCTCCTATTTCTAAAAGACCCTATAGAATGGCTGTTAATGAACTAGAAGAACTTAAGAAACAACTTAAGGAATTATTGGATAAAGGTTACATTCGTCCTAGTTCTTCACCTTGGGGAGCACCTGTAATCTTTCTTGGTAAAAAGGATGATACTCTGAGGATGTGTGTGGATTATCGTTCATTGAATGAGGTAACCATCAAGAATAAGTATCCATTGCCCAGAATTGAAGACTTATTTGATCAGTTGAGAGGAGCTAAGGTTTTCTCCAAGATTGACTTGAGATCTGGCTACCATCAGTTGAGGATCAGGCGTTCCGACATTCCTAAAACAGCATTCACCACCAGATATGGGTTGTATGAGTATACTGTGATGTCGTTTGGATTGACAAATGCACCCGCCTACTTTATGTACCTGATGAATAAGGTGTTCATGGAGTACTTGGATAAGTTTGTGGTGGTGTTTATTGATGATATTCTGGTTTACTCTAAGAATGAGGAGGAGCATGAGGAGCATTTGAGGTTGGTGTTGCAGACTCTTAGAGAGAACCAGTTGTATGCCAAGTTTAGTAAATGTGAGTTTTGGTTGAATCAAGTGTCTTTTCTTGGTCATGTTGTTACTGATGGAGGTATTGCAGTGGATCCCAGTAAAGTCAAGGATGTGTTAGAATGGGAACCTCCTACCACAGTCTCTGAGATCAAAAGTTTTCTGGGATTGGCTGGATATTACAGGAGATTCATTGAATGCTTTTCTAAAATAGCAAAACCTCTTACTTCGCTATTAGAGAAGGGCAGGGAGTTTGTTTGGTCAGAAGCGTGTCAGGCCAGTTTTGAAGAGCTGAGAAGGAAGTTGACTACAGCCCCAATGCTTGCTATGCTAGATATTCACAAGAACTTTGATATATATTGTGATGCTTCTCGTAGAGGTCTTGGGTGTGTGATCATGCAGGAAGGCAGAGTTATAGCCTATGCATCCAGGCAGTTGAGGAAACACGAGCTGAATTATCCTACTCATGATCTGGAACTTGCAGCTGTTGTTCATGCCTTGAAGATCTGGAGGCACTATATTCTAGGTAACAGATGTGAGCTGTATACTGATCACAAAAGCCTGAAGTACATATTCACTCAGAAGGATCTGAATTTGAGGCAAAGAAGATGGTTGGAGTTGATCAAGGATTATGATCTGGGAATCAACTATCATCCTGGCAAGGCTAATTTGGTTGCCGATGCATTGAGTAGGAAGTCACCAGTAAATGCAATGTTTGGTCGCCAGTTACCAGCTGAGTTGCTTGCAGAAATGGAAAAGCTGAACTTGGGATTCCTGAATCAGACAGAAGGTGTGACAATGGAAGTTGAGTCTACATTAGAACAGGAAATTCGGAAGGGTCAGCTTACTGATGAGAAGATAAAGGAAATCAAGGAAACCATGTTAGCAGGGAAAGCTCCCGACTTCACCGAAGATGATCAAGGTACAATTTGGTTTAGAAAGAGGATATGTGTACCAGATATCGAGTCTCTCAGAGAGCAGATATTGAGGGAAGCCCATGATTCCGCATATTCTATTCATCCTGGAAGCACCAAGATGTACCAGGATTTGAAGCAAAGGTATTGGTGGTATGGACTAAAAAGGGATGTGGCTGCCTATGTGGCATTGTGCGATGTTTGTCAGAGAGTCAAGGCTGAACACCAGAGACCAGCCGGTTTGCTTCAGCCACTCAAGGTGCCTGAATGGAAGTGGGAAGAAATCAGTATGGATTTCATTGTTGGGTTACCCCGCACTCGAGGAGGATATGACTCCATATGGGTTATTGTGGATAGATTAACTAAGGTAGTTCACTTTATACCCGTTAATACTACTTATACCAGCGCTAAGTTAGCAGAGTTATACATGTCCAGAATTGTTTGTCTCCATGGTGTACCTAAAAAGATAGTGTCTGATAGAGGTACTCAGTTTACATCTAGATTCTGGCAGAAGTTGCATGAGTCTATGGATACAAAGTTGAATTTCAGTTCTGCATATCATCCTCAGACAGATGGTCAGACAGAGAGGACTAATCAGATTTTGCAGGATATGCTGAGAGCTTGTGCTCTGAAGCATGGAGGCAGTTGGGACAAGAGTCTTCCATATGCAGAGTTTTCATACAACAACAGTTATCAGGCTAGTTTGAAGATGGCACCCTTCGAAGCACTTTATGGTAGAAAGTGCAGGACACCTTTGTATTGGAGTGAAACAGGTGAAAGTCAGTTGTTTGGTCCAGAGATACTGCAGGAAGCAGAAAGACAGGTTCAGATTATCAGAGAGAATTTAAGAACGGCTCAGTCTAGTCAGAAGAGTTATGCCGACACAAGAAGACGAGAATTAACTTTCGAAGTAGGTGATTATGTGTATCTGAAAGTATCTCCTATTCGAGGCTTGAGAAGGTTTAAGGTGAAAGGAAAATTATCTCCTTGTTTCATTGGACCTTTCAAGATTGTTGATAGAAAAGGTGAGGTTGCTTATCAACTGGAGTTGCCAGCCAGACTGTCAGATGTGCATGATGTGTTTCATATCTCTTAGTTGAAAAAGTGTCTTAGAGTGCCTGAGGAAGAATTACCCTTGGATGAGTTCGATGTGCAAGATGATTTGACTTATAAGGAATATCTAGCTAAGATTTTGGAAACTGCTGAAAGAGTTACTAGGAGTAAAGTGATTAAGATGTGTAAAGTTCAGTGGAGTCACCATGCGGAAAGCGAGGCAACTTGGGAAAGAGAAGATGAGTTGATGGCAGAGTTCCCTCAGATTTTCTCTAATCCGTCCGAATCTCGAGGACGAGATTCTCTTTAAGGGGGGTAGGTTTGTAACACCCTAAAATTCATCACATTTAAATTGTAGCAACCCTTTAAATTTTTCTAGGATTTATTAAGGCTTAAATAAATTTTCTAGGAATTAATTGGAATTTCTAGCCTTTTATCAATTTAAATATCATATTAAATAATTATTTTAGCCAAAATAAGTTTTTGTTGCATTCATGCTGGTGCATATATTTTTGGTTGCTAGTAAATCAAGTTGGAATTTAAATTCTGTTTAAATTCGAATTTGATTTGCTTTTGTTTGAGCTTTAGAAAAGTTTAAAATAGCCGAGTTCGTTTTCGCCCCTTGAACTCTTGGCCCGGTCCAAGTTTACCCCCTAGACTTTTTCTCCAGCTCGCCTTTCCTCCCCGTACATCTTTCCTGTTTCCCGGGCCGAATCTTTCCTTTCTGCCCGGCCCGTTCTACTTTCGGCCCAACACTGGCCCGTCCCAATTCTCCCCGCTCTCTCTCTCTCTGCTGAGTCACTGACGCGTGGGGCCCGGCTGTCATATCCATTGTCTCCGCGTGGGACTCTGTCCCCGGCCGAGTCCGTCCCGACGCCGCGCCGCCTCCGAGTTCGTTTCCCGCCGCCGCACGCCTTTCCAAGGCCCTGATCCCCGGCCAACTTAAAGATCGCACCGCCCGCAACCTTTGCCATCGAAAACCCAACCAAGCTTCGCACACCCGAGCCGCCGCCGCCGAGTTCGAGCCGCCATAGCCGCCGCCCGCCATTGCCGTCGATTCGCCGCCGTCGTTGCTCGTGGTGGAAGTCCGTTCCCCTCGTCATCGCTCGTCGATCCCACCGCTCCTCGTCGTGGTTCGACCGCCGGAGCCTCTGGTTCGTGTGAAGCCGAGCTCCGCCGCCGCCTTCTCTCATCGCCGGCCGCCGTCGTCGCTCTTCATTCGTCAAAAACCCCCGGAGTGAGTTCGCCGTTCCCTCCTCTCTCTTCCCGTCCAAGTCCCGTCGAAGTTCGTGCACCGTAGCGCCGGAACCGCATCCACCCGAGAGCTCCGCCGCCGCGCATGGCGCCATCTCAGCCACCCAATCCACCCTAGGTGAACTAGCCTTGTGCTCGCATGTCCGTAGGACCAAGTTCCGTTCCAAACCGAGAAGCCTAGCATGTTCCCGAAGCTTCTCCGGCGAAGCGCCGCCGTCCCGGCCGTCGCCGGCGTCGACCCGAGCGGCCAAGCCATCCTGGCCGTCCGATCGCGATCCAACGGCCTGGATTAGATCTAAACCGAGTCAAACCAGCTGCGTAACGGTCAGCCTTGGATGTTTTGCAAAGAAGCCCTTAAAGTTTTTGGAAATCAACCCGCGGTCCTAGTTAGTTCAAAAATAATTACGTCGAGGTCCTTTTTCTTCTGTTTTAGCCCCTGCAAGATTTAAAATTATGCCCGAGGTCCAAGTTTTGTCTTTTTACATGAAAACCCTCGTAGGTTTATACAAAATTATGTTTTAGCCTTGGTTTTTCGCAGTTAAGCCCTTGGAAGTTTTAAAACTTTGCCAGCAAGTCCCTGAACCTTAGAAAAGCCATATCTTTTGCGTTTTAACTCCGATTTTAGTGATTCTCGTGCTCACGCGTTCGTTGTAATGTGTAGATTAGTTTTGTGCTGTTGTTTTCTTCTGTTGTAATTGTTTGGTGTACTGTTTCTTATTTGTTGTATTGTTTCCTTGCATGTGAATGTGTGTTGCGATTAGGAAACGACTAGTTCGAGGATTTCTCTGAAGAACCAACTGTTGGAGAAGGATTTGAGCAGCAACCGAGTTGGGAAGAAGGCAAGTGTATTATGTCATGCAAATGTCCTAATAATTATTAATTTCACCACCCGTGCATGTGTCTTAATTTGATGGGTTCCTATTAAAGGATTTGCCTAGCCACTATATTTTCCTGTCCCTGAAACTGGGTTATTTAATTAACTTTGATGGTAGATGATGCTTAGCTTGCTCAACTGGGATTGGTTAAATGAAGCCCTACTCTATGTTCCAAATACTCTTTGAATTAATTAATTGGCAAGATCATATCTTTTTAATTGGAACATGGAGAACCACCCAGGAAAACAGTACAACCATGAGTGCCATGTGGCTCTGGCTTTGACTGACTAATTAGGTGCTCTAGTTTATGGTAGCTTTACTCGAAAGGGGCATTGGGGGTGGCGGTTGACGGGGTATAGCTGGGTCCTCTTGAGCTGTGGGCTTTGGTAAGAGACAGACCTCATTAGGGAGGGTTATGCTTTGATTCTGAACCGGAAACCTTAGCGGGCTATCATTTATTAGGGTGCTTTTGTAAAGGTCTCATAGTGAAACCCAGTATTCGGTCCACATGGTGTGGGAAGGGTACCATGCTCTCGGGCAATGGGAATCATGGCTTATGGTGAAAGTGTACAACCTCTGCAGAGTGTAAAACTGTTATAACAGTCGTGCTCACGGTCATGAGCGGCCTGGACCCTTACATGATAATCATACTTGAACATGATCTAAATCGTGGTTATATGAATATGTTGGGGATATGACATTCATTAATTTGTGGGTGGTATTCACTTTCATTTGCTAGTAAATAGTTGCTTAATAAAAATTGACCAACTAAAAGTGCTTACTGCAGTATGGTCATCCAACCTTTTAGCCTCAGCCTTGTATGTCATATTACATTTGCTGAGTACGTCATGTGCTCATACTTGTTGCTTTTCTTTCTTTTATTGCATCAACTACACCCGGAATGCTGCTCAGATTGGGAGAATTTT
The DNA here is from genome assembly GCA_033239725.1 of Echinochloa phyllopogon. NCBI lineage: Eukaryota > Viridiplantae > Streptophyta > Magnoliopsida > Poales > Poaceae > Echinochloa > Echinochloa phyllopogon. The sequence continues at coordinate 22,345,604 of BTCW01000016.1, forward strand.
GAGGATTTCACCACTGATTTTGAGGAGTTCTAGGCGAGTCTCCCCCAGTCAATTGCCTGTGGAGATGGAGTCACTTTTGCTTCGTTAGATGAACGTTTATTTAAGTCTTCGGCTATGACATTTGAGTCAACTCTGAGATTGTAATATATGCACTATAATACTCTTTCGTTATGCATGGTTATGGATATTCACTTGTGACGTCTACCATATGTGTGTAAACTGATCCTGGCGCACATATGAGATGCACCTGGTTTTGCCTTTAAAACCGGGTGTGACAAGATAGAGGGTATTCATATGCAGATTATGCGAGAGACGTAGATGATAGAAAATCCACAACATGTTATGCATTTACTCTCTCAGGTGAAGCTATATTGTGGAAAAGCTCCAAACAAACGGTCATTGCATTGTCTATGATTTATGTCAAGTTTATAGCATATTGTGAGGCCATGAGGTAGGTGAAATGGTTAACAAAGTTTATGCCCCAGTTGAAAGGTGGTAGAGAGCATTGAACTAGCATGAGGCCTAGCAGTACTTCATATTCACAACAATAAGTCAAGTGGTGTTACCAAACACATTGACATAGAGTTTTATGTTGCGAAAGAGAAAATCCAGGATCATACTATGAGTCTTGAGCATGTAAGAACAAAGGATATGTTAGCAGATCCGTTCACAAAAGGCTTACCACCCAATGTGTTCAGAGAAATGTTAGCCGGCATGGGGTTACAGGAAAGCCTATAATACCTGGATGACAAGGGAGTAGTTGAGAATCTGTTCCAAAAAGCAAAGATGTATTGTAATAGTTAATCTAACGGTATTAACTATTATGATGAGGCATTTCCTATACATTTAACTGTCATGAAATGGGTTATAAGAAGTAAATAAGCAAAGTGGTATCAAGGGGGGACAATGTTAGGTTGATCTTATCGACTCGGTCCAACTACCGCGTCGGGCCCCTTGACCACGCCCTGATCGGGGGTGTCCAACCTTCATGATTAGTGGCCCCCCGTCGTGCAGTGCTATAAAAGAGACAAGGGGGCTGGGGGCGCACACAGGGCAAGGTTCACCGGTGCCACTCCAAAACCCACCACAGTAACCTAGCACCGATCTGCTAAGGCCTAGCACCGATCTTGTAAGGCGTTGAAGCAACAGGAAGCTCCGCCACCCAGTGCCTGAAGGGGAACTGGGAGGCTACGCTAGCACATACAAAAAAGTTTCCCCATAAAACAAGAACAACAGAAGTTATAGATCACGAATTGTTACCACTAGACGCGCGGATGCAGCGGAACCATCTCGATGTAGACGAACGTGTCGAAGTGGCCGTGTCGTGCAGTAGCTCTCATCCGTCTGGTCCTACACGTGCGGTTCGTCCTTGTGCTCCAAGTGCAACACCTCCGAGGTATCCACATGTACGAGGATGGAACGTTGTGCCAGCACGAGGGGCGTGCGGGAGAGCGGCGAGCGAGGGCGGCTAGGGTTTGGGGCGATGGCGACAGGTATCCTCGACCCTATCCCCCTCCCACATATATATAGGTCGTACTAATGGATGCCATCTCATGGTCCCCATCAGTTAACCTAATCACTCATGGATCAAGCCCACAAACGAGTCCAATCCGATTAGCTCTTGGGCATATATCCACCAGTCTCCCACTTGCTCTAGAGACAATCACATTGGCACGTTTTCAATGTTCCAAACCCCTTAAGTTTGTGACCCTATGGGTTCACACACACATAGATCCAATAGTTGACAGCGGCCTCTAGCAAGACATGTCAACTCCCATGTGCACGTAAAGTTCATATCAGACGAACCACCACAACATCATGTACAAGCTATTCCCTTTGCCTCACGATATTTGTTCTAACTCCAAGTGACTTTTCGTTCTCGAACATGTGAGTCGGATCTTTCAAAAGGTTAAAGTTAACATAGCATGACCATGCATTTCTTGATCTGATCACTCAAGGTGCCCAGAGATATCTCTCTCGTATAGAGAGGGGCAGATCCCATCTTGATTGACCACGCCTCACAACATGCTTCCTGACAAACTCGAAAACCACCTTTATGACTACCCAGTTACGGAGTAGCGTTTGATAGTCCCTAAGTCAGTCAATTCACATCTTGAGTACATGCGACAATCTCATGTCTTAGGACAAAGCATACGCACTGTGAAAAGAGATAAACATACAACAAGATCTCAAGTTGGGTCATTCCAACCCCATGTCATACATGTGCCCACATCATTAGTTTGACATATCAATGTCCATGACTTGTGAAACATAGTCATCAACTAATACATGTGCTAATTAGATTAGCGATAACTTTAGAATAACCACACAAGTAAAGAGTTTCACAAACAATTCACATAATTGCCAATCATATACAAGTTGCCTTTCATGGATATTCAATAAATAAATAATATGTCATAGATACAATACTATTATCCACTCACACTAGAGCTAATCTAGATGATATCTAATATCCATAGCACTCATGTGTGACTCATGCTTAGCCTGTGGAAGAGCCTTTGTCAAAGGATCTGCAACATTCAAATCCGTATGTATTTTGCATATCTTTATCTCACCCCGTCTAACGAACTCTTGAATGAGGTGAAACTTCCGCAGTACATGTTTGTTCTTCTGGTGATTCCTAGACTCCTTAGCATGCGCAATTGCACCATTGTTGTCACAGTAGAGTTCCAATGGGCTAGATGCATTGGGAAACACACAGAATTCAATGAGGAACTTTCTCATCCGAACACCTTCCTTCACCGCTTTCGAAGCTACGATATACTCGGCTTCCGTTGTAGAATTAGCCACAGTATCTTTCTTATGACTTTTTCAGCTAACAGCACCACCATTTATCTTGAACACAAATCCCGATTGCGATTTTGAACCGTCTGGATCAGTTTGAAAACTAGCATCAGTGTAACCTGTTACAATGAGCTCCTTCTCACCTCCATAGACTAGTAACACATCTTTAGTCCTTTTGAAGTACTGAAGAATGTTTTTCACCGTTGTCCAGTGACTTTCACCCAGATGAGATTGGTGTCTGTTTGTAACACATAGAACATATGAGACATCTGGACGAGTACTTATCATGGCGTACAAATAGATCCAATTTCCGAAGTGTAAGGGACCTTACTCATGCACTCCCGCTCATCAGCCGTCGAAGGACACTGAGTGTTGCTAAGGTGTACGCCATGTGACATAGGCAAGAACCCTTTCTTGAATTGTTTCATGCTGAACCGATTCAGCACCTTGTCAATATAAGTATCCTGGCTTAATCCTATAAGCCTCCTCGATCTATCTCTATAGAAACTTATGCCCAGAATGTATGCAACTTCCCCTAAGTCCATAGAAAAACTATTTTTTCAGTGAAGTCTTAATGGATTCCAGCATAGGAATATCATTCCCAATCAAAAATATATCATCCGCATACAAGATTAGAAATGGGACAGAGCTCCCACTTTCCTTCTTATAAACATAAGCCTCTTCCTCATTCTGACGGAAGCCAAATCCTTTGACTACCTCATCAAAATGAAGGTTCCAACTCCGAGATGCTTGCTTTAACCCATATATAGATTTCTGAAGCTTGCATATTTTTCCAGCATTAGTCAGATCGACAAAACCTTTGGGTTGTATCATATATACATCCTTATATAGATTCCCATTTAGGAAAGTTGTTTTGACATCCATCTGCCAAATCTCATAATCAAAATACACTGCTATTGCTAGAATGATCCGAATAGATTTAAGCATCGCTACTGGCGAGAATGTCTTGTCGTAGTCAACTCCTTGAACTTGTCGAAAACCCCTTGCAACAAGTCATGGCTTATAGACGTTAACATTTCCGTCCATATCTCTCTTTCTCTTAAAGATTCAGTTGCACTTGATGGGTCTCACACCATCAGGTCGGTCAACCAAGTTCCAAACTTTGCTATTTCTCGGAATATGGGTCCATCATTGCTTTCGCATAGGTCATAGGCTCATCGTTGTCCATCAACAATATGTCGTGCTCTCGCATAAGTAGGAGATTCATTCTATTAGTTGCGCGACGTGGCATTTTCGACCTTCGTGGTTGTGGCAGTTCTTCTCTTGCCACAGGTGACTCATAGGCTCATCTCGAACTTCTTCAAGATACACCTTCTGTCCACTTTTCTCACTTTTGAGAAACTCATTCTCCAATAAAACACCGTTCCTAGTGACAAACACTTTGCCCTTTGATCGATTGTAGAAATAATACCCAATTGCTTCCTTTGGATATCCCACGAATATGCACTTGTTCGACTAAAGTCGCTTGACATACGCTTCCCAGCCCAAATTTTTAGAAAAGACAAACTGGGAATCTTGCCTATCCATATCTCATATGGTGTCTTCTCCACAGACTTATACGGTATCCTATTTAGTGTGAAAGTCGTTGTTTCTAGAGCATAACCCCAAAACGATAACGATAGGTCTGGCTCGCTCATCATTGATCTAACCATGTCCAACAAAGTTCGATTATGTTGCTCAGACACACCGTTTCTCTGAGGTGTTCCAGGCGGCGTAAGCTGTGGAACAATTCCACAACACTTTAGATGAGTGCTAAACTCAAGGCTCAAATACTCGCCTCCACGATCAGATCGCAAATTCTTAATTTTCTTGGCACGCTGATTTTCAACTTCATTATGAAACTCCTTGAACTTTTCCGAAGTTTCTGACTTATGCTTCACTAAGTAGACATAGCCATATCCACTGAAATCATCTGTGAAAGTTATGAAGTGTTGGAATCCAGCTCGAGTTGTCGTGCTCATTGGTCCACACACATCTGTATGTATGAGTTCCAACAAGTCTTGCGCCCTCTCAGGAAAACCTGTGAAAGGTGCCTTGGTCATCTTGCCTAGCAGACAAGCTTTGCATGTCTCATATGATTCAAAATCAAATGAAGTTAGAAGATCATCATAATGGAGCTTCTTCATGCACTTCTCACTTATATGACCCAAACGACAATGCCACATATAGATAGAATTCAAATCATCTCACCGAGGCATTTTAGCACTTATATTACAGATAGGTGAAACATCAAGATTTAAAATAAATAACCCATTTACAATGGATGCAAAAGCCACAAACATGCCATTCTTAGAGATCATACAACCATTGTTTTCACTCGCAAATGAATAACCATCCTTCATCAAACATGAAGGAGACACAATGTTTCGACTCAAACTAGGAACAAAATAACAATTATTCAATTCCATAATAAATCCTGATGGAAGCTGGAGTTCCCTCGTCCCGACGGTCAACGCAGCAACTCTTGCATTATGACCCACGCAGAAATCAACCTCTCCTCTTCCCACGCTTCTACTTCTTATTAGTCCCTGCATCGAATTGCAAATATTAGCAACCGATCCGGTATCAAATACCCAGGAATTAATACTAGAATCAGCAAGAACAATGTCTGTAACATAAACATGAAGTGGCTACCAGAGGAATACTTATATCTAGAAACATAAGCGGCGCTTGGGTTGTTGGAACATTGCACTTCCAGAGAAATACTTATCTGTACCATCCCATTGTATCATCCAATCCACGCTCGCTTGTAAACGAGCAGGCACCAATATTAGCTTATTTTGTGCTGCAATGTATGAGTTGCCGGATTCATAATAAATAGGCATTCATTGAGCGGATAGCACCACTTAGATATGGGTAGTCAACAACAGACAATAGTACTCCTTCCACAAGGTCAATGTTTCATGCAGGCCCAGAAAACCCACAAACCAATGACCAACGACCTGGGCCAATCCTTAGACCTATGGTTTGGTGTTACTGGTTCACTACTAGATTCAGAACAATCACCAATAGGACATTTTATGTGGCCGAGGGTGAGCATTTTCTGCCTCATAAGGACCGACGGTGTTCAAGTGTGGGTGGACCTTTTCCTGTGGGTGAAGATAAATTCCCGGCCAACCATTTACCAACCAAGAAAATCAGACTAGCTGCACAGCTAAACGAAGGCCCCCGTCAGCCACCTGCTGCCACCTCCCAGTAAATGTTGCAAATATGGTAGCGTGTGGGATAGACGAGTGGATATTTTTACCCTCGGCGTAAAATTCGCTCCCACGGGAAGTCAAACCTAGGACCTAAAGAGTGCTATTAGAGCCACATATATAACTAAATATCACGCGGGAATCTACAGGCCTAGGAGAATAAGAAGATCCGCTCTGCTCCGGCCACCGGGCATGCCGCCGCCCGCCGCCGCGAGCAAGCTGCGGCTACGAGTTCACCGAGGCAGGATGGGATGATGCCGCGCCGGCAGCGATGTCTGACGCTAGCGCCGGGATTGCTTGCCAAGGTGCAACCAACGCAAGAGGTGGAGGTTGGCTCGTCAGGGAAGAAATACAGCGACGAGGAGTGCCGAAGGGCAAGAAGAGCTCTGTCCTCTGTGGTGGAGGTGGCGGTTTTTGCAACAAGAAAACCTCAACGGCGTCATGGGGTGGAACCTCTGCAATCCAAGTTCTGGGCAATGAGGGATTCAGATGGTGATTGATCCGAACAAGAAGATGACGAGCAGTCAACACAGGAGTTCATCAGGGAGGCGACGGAAGCGGGCTTCTCGCTGGCTGATCTTGTGCAAGCCGAGAAGGAGTTGCCATCGCCAAGCGTTCCAGGTAACCATCTCCTCTCTGATGCTCCGATGGCTTCCAAGATCGTGGAATCCTTGCTACACAATAGGAGAAGCGGGCATCCTTGGCGAGGGCCCCTTCCTACAGCAAGGATGTCGCCATCACGAACTCTTGGAGATGGCCTGATGCAGTCCCTTAGAGGAAGCACGTTATCATCAGCCTATCTCCGGCGACCACCGGAGGTGCTCAGACAATGGTGACTCCAACACCGGCAACTGAGATTGCGTTTTCAAATTTCGAAATTGAATCACATTCTTCGGAAACCGAGCGAATCTCGCCACAGATACTGACTGGAACTCCCCAAATGAGTGGAGAGTATGAGGGTGTTAATTGGGCCGGACAAGTGGTTTAGGCCAACACCGGGCCTTCAGAAACTCTTCTCACGAACTGGGACCCGCGTGACAAACCCTAAACTGCAACACGAACGCAAGCCCTCGCCACAAAAACACTTTCCACGGGCCTTCGTAGATGTCATCCGTTCCCTCGGCGGCTCCTCTCCGAAGATGGTGAAAAGCAAGGTAACCCCTGCCGGCCACCGGGGACCACAAGGTGCTGGTCGAGGGGGAGGCCAGGGACAGTTCCTTGCCCATGGTCCCAGACAAAACTCAAGGTATAACCCTGGTTTTCACCCTGGCTACAACCCATGCCACGATGGCCGGGGGGGCTATGCCGGGCGGGGACACTTCCAGCGTGGGAATCGTGGAGGCCGCCGGGGACGTGGTCGCCACAGCGCTTATAACAGCGGCTATGGCGGCAAGGGACGTGTTTCTCATGATGAAGGCGTGGACTACGGCAACAATCGCGAAGGCCGCGATGGCTACCAGGTCCGGGGAACAGAACCAGCAAGCTTTGGTGGCCACAACACCAGCCATCAGGCTCCTGGTGGTAAATTGTCGAAGACAAATGAAGCAGCAGCAACATCTACTGGGGCACATCTGACAACAGAGGTAGGAGGTAATTTGGTTCCTAGTACTGGTACAGTTGGCAAAGCAAATGCAACACTGATTTGCATATGGCAGAGTTCAGAGCAAGGTGCAAGCAGAGGTGCAGGGAAGAAACCCTATTGCTACCGTTGCCTCACCAAGTGACACATCAACACTGAGTGTAAAACACAAATCCACTGCGATATATGTGCAAAAACTACTCATGTGACAAAGGCTTGTCCCCAAGCTAAAGCAATTAAGTCAACGACGGAACTGTGTGGCTATGCAGTTGATGGGCTCGGGTTTTACTACATTTCGTTTAATGGCAAACAAAAGGTATAGACAGAGTCCAAGGCTGCTGTGGTGAAGGTGCTCGAGGGCTCCATGACTGCGGCAAATGTGGCAGTGGAGTTAGAGCGTCTCCTACCTGGGAGCAGTAACTGGATCATAGAGCAAATTGATGCTAGTACATTCTCTACCACCTTCCCATCACGTGAAGAGCTTATGTGTATGGTTCTGTGGGGAACAGTGGAAGCTGTATGTGTACAGGCAAAGATGAAAGTCCAGGAGAAAAAGGACAAAGCTACATACAAATATGAAATTCCTAAGTGTTGGGTTCAATTCCGTGGTTTATCGACAGAACTACTGGATGAATTCCCGATCATTTGGGCAGTGGGTTCAATTCTAGGTGTCACAAAAATGGTTCACATGGAATTCACAAAAAAATATGAGATTGCTCGGATTCGAGTAGATGTGTTAAGCCCTGATTTAATACCTGAGGCAGTCGAGGTAGTAATTGGGGAATACGTGTATGAGCTACAGTTCCGAGTGGAAAAAGAGGATACAACTATCAATCCTGTGCCTATCAATATGGATATTGATCCCAATTTTGATGCTGACAAGGATGGTGATACGAAGGAAAAGAAAGAACAGAACCCACATCCCAAACAAACCGCAACAGATGCTAATGGTCCAGCAGCAAATTTCACTCCAAAAGGCTCATCTAGTGCGCAGTCCAAAGGAAAGCAAACTCCCATAGTGATGCTTAGTCCTTCCATGGATGGCACCAAATATTGGACTGCTAGTGCAGTACCAAACTTGGGCACCAAAGTGGTCGACTCACCTACAGTAAAGATGAACATGGCAAATACCAGTGCTAGTGCAACCCCAACTCGTAACAGTAAGAGGAATGCCCAAGTTGGCGACCAAGACTCGCTGGAAAGGGCGGCAAAACTCAAAGCAAAGAAGAACCTGGAAACCTCGAAAGTGACAGGTACAAATGCTGCATTTTTTTCTTTATTAATTTTGATGATACTTCTATTGTTAATAAGGCTGCGGGCATAGGGGTGTGTTTGGGTCCAAATGAACTTGCTGTTAGTTCTTCGGTTAGTCTTTTGAAATCGCTAGAGAAAGATCGGCTTGAATCTCAAGTAGTGGCAGGGCCGGATTTTGGTGAATCCTCCTTTGAACTTGCTGAAATCAGACTAGAAGAAAACAATGAGCTTGATGCTCTCTGTCTTAAGAATCTGTGTGGTGATTTGATAGAGAGTCCGAGTGACGAGGACGGTGATATCAATCTACCGACTCCTACTCGTGTTAAAATTATAAGCTCTAAAAAATCCAGAGGAAAATCAAATAGCAAAGTTAAATCATGAGAGGAATATTCTGGAATTGTAATGGGCCGGGGGATCACAAGAAATTCAATTTTATTTCAGATGTTTGTAAGGAAAAGAATTTAGATTTTATATCCTTATCAGAGACAGGTAGGAGTAATTTCTCGGAGACTTTTCTTAAGAGCTTATGCACAGGAAAAGATTTCTTGTGGCATGCTAAACCACCTAGAGGTCGATCTGCTGGGATGTTAGTTGGTATTAACTTAACATTCTTTGATATTGGAGAAATCGAGGAAGGAAATTATTTTGTCAGATTAAGGGTGAGATGCAAAGAAAGCGGTTTCCAATGGAACCTTGTGTCTGTCTATGGTCCGGCACAACAAGAACATAAAGAAAGCTTTCTCACTGAACTTGTTCAGTTGTGCACCAAAGAATCTTTACCCACTCTAGTAGGTGGTGATTTCAATATTATTAGAGGCCCACAGGACAAAAATAACTCAAAATACAATGACAGATGGCCTTTCTTGTTCAACGCCATCATTGATGCGTTAAACTTAAGAGAACTGGCATTATCCGGTAGACAGTACACGTGGTCAAATAATTTAACAATTCCTACATTTGAAAAGTTGGATAGGATCCTTAGGTGCACGGATTGGGAAGCCAAGTACCCTCGTACCACAGTTCATGCTCTAACGCGAGAACTATCAGATCACACTCCATTGTTTATTAATACAGGATATTCATCTTTTTATACCCAGCAGCCACTATTCAAATTTGAATTGGGATGGCTATTAAGGGATGGGTTTCGAGACATGATACGGGAGGTTTGGCAGAGTGTTGACGATGGCCATACACCTATGGAAAGATGGCAGCAAAAAATAAGGAGGGTTCGTCAATATTTGAGGGGTTGGGCAAAGAATACTAGTGGTGCGTATAAACTAGAAAAGAAACAACTGCTAAACACGCTTGATGAGCTGGATAAGAAAGCAGAGAGATCACATCTAGATCCGAATGAATTGAATTTAAAACATGTCCTTAATGAGAGGCTTGCCCATCTATTAAGGGAAGAAGAGTTGAAGTGGTATCAACGGGCTAAGGTTAGAAATTTGTTGGAAGGTGACACAAATACTAAATATTTTCAATTAGTGGCCAATGGTAAGCACAGGAAGATGCGCATTTTCCAATTAGAACATGAGGGGACAAGAATTTGTTGGGATGTTGAGCTCAAAAAGCACATCACCCAATATTTTCGGGCCTCCAAGTGAAAATAATATGTCTATGGATGAGCCAAGGATTGATGATATCCCCAAGTGTCAGAAGCGGAAAATGCTATCCTAGCTGATAGGTTCACAGAGGATGAAGTAAAAGAGGCAATCTTCCAGATGGAACATAATAAAGCCCCTGGTCCTGATGGATTCCCACCAGAGTTTTATCAAGTCTTTTGGGAGCTAATAAAGGAAGACTTGATGGCCCTGTTTGAGGAATTTCATAAGGGAACTTTACCTCTGAATAGCCTAAATTTTGGAACTATAATTCTACTACCAAAATGTAGTGAAGATTTAAAAATTCAACAATACAGGCCTATTTGTCTGTTGAATGTTAGTTTCAAGATTTTTACCAAAGCGGCCACAAATAGAATCGCAGTGGTAGCCCAGAGAATCATTAACCCTTCACAAACTGCCTTCCTTCCAGGTCGGAACATTATGGAAGGGGCAGTAATCTTACATGAAACTCTCCATGAGCTACACACTAAAAAGCAAAACGGTATACTGTTTAAGATTGACTTTGAAAAAGCATATGATAAAGTTAATTGGGATTTCCTACAACAAACATTGAGGATGAAGGGTATCTCCTCAACTTGGTGTAAATGGGTAGATTGTTTTACGAAAGGGGGAAATGTGGGAATCAAAGTAAATGACCAAGTTGGGCCTTATTTTCAAACAAAGAAAGGTTTAAGACAAGGGGATCCGTTGTCCCCCACTCTATTCAATATAGTAGTGGATATGCTAGCGATCTTTATTTGTGGAGCAAAAGAAGATGGCCAAGTAAGAGGCGTTATCCCACATTTAGTTGAGGACGGATTGTCTATTTTGCAATATGCGGATGACACAGTGATTTTTCTTGACCATGATATTGAACAAGCGAAAAATATGAAGTTGTTACTTTGTATGTTTGAGCAATTATCGCGTCTAAAAATCAACTTTCATAAGAGTGAGATTTTTTGCTTTGGTCAAGCAAAGGAGTATGAATCAACGTATTCACCGCTGTTTGGCTACAAATCAGGTTCATACGCCTTCAGCTATTTAGGAATACCAATGCGTGTTCAGAAGTTAAGTAATAGTGATTGGAGAATAATGGATGAGAGGTTTGAGAAACGGCTGAGTGGCTGGAAAGGCAAAATGCTATCTGTTGGGGGGAGGTTGGTGCTGATTAACTCAGTATTGTCCAGTTTACTAATGTTTATGCTATCATTTTTTGAGGTCCCTAGGGGAGTCCTAAAGAAGATAGAGTACTTTAGATCAAGGTTTTTCTGGCGATACGATCAGCATAAGAAAAAATATAGATTAGCCAAGTGGGAGGTCCTATGTCTACCAAAAAGTCAGGGAGGACTCAGAATCATGAACCTAGATATCCAGAATAGATGCTTGCTAAGCAAATTGTTATTTACGCTTTCTAATGAGGATGGAATTTGGCAACAACTGATCAGGAATAAATACCTTAAGGATAAACCTCTAGGGCAAGTATTCAAAAAATGAGGGGACGTGGTTTTGGTCAGGCCTAACGGGGGTCAAGGAGGATTTCCTTAAGCTAGGATCTTTCGCTGTGAATTCTGGAGAATAAACTAGATTCTGGGAGGATTCTTGGTTTGGGGGTCACCAGCTAAAGACTTTGTACCCCAACTTATACAATATTGTTCGAAAGAAACACGCCACTGTTGCAGATGTCTTTAGCACAGCTCCGCTAAATGTCTCGTTTAGGAGATCATTAGTAGGTAATAAGCTAATGGAATGGGACAATTTAGTGGCCAGAATAATGAATGTCGAGTTACATGCGGGTAGGGACGTGTTTCTATGGTCACTTAATAGAAACAAATTGTTCTCTGTTCATTCAATGTATAATTATCTTGTCAACAATGGTGTGAAAGTCTCACAAGAAATATGGCAGATCAAAATACCATTAAAGAATAAAATCTTTATGTGGTATTTGAAGAAAGGTTTTATATTGACAAAGGACAATTTGGCAAAAAGAAAGTGGAATGGAAGTAGATATTGTAGTTTCTGTAGCTCTTTTGAGTCCATCAATCATCTTTTCTTCAAGTGTTATTATGCTAAATTTTTATGGCGAGCCACACACTTAGTATTTGGAATTTCACCTCCAAGTAGTATCACAAATTTGTTTAATGGATGGGTGAAACAGGGGGTCACAAACCAGATCTAAGGTTATTGACAGGAGCTACGACAATTTGTTGGGCTATTTGGACATCTAGGAATGAAGTGGTATTTGAAAAATGCCGACCAAAAACTTTTTTGTAGGTACTATTCAGGGGAACATACTGGCTCCGGTTGTGGGCTAAGTTACAGCGAAGAGAGAGTGATCAGGACCTTATCATCAAGGCGTGTCGACGCTTGGAGACGGAGGCACTACGCTTCTTCGCAGACAATGGATGGTCCTTTAGTTTTCGGATTGGCATTTAAACTTTTTACTACTTTGATCAAGACCTGCGGTTCATATGTATTGTAATAATGGATTGATCCCTCTTTTTTCAAAAAAGAAGGTGAAACCGGAACTTATTTCCTTTATCTAAAACAAATATAACTAAATCAGCTAGAGACCCTTTTGCACCTGTGCTTATATAACATATCGCTTCCCAATTATTTACCCAAAACTCAGTATTGAAAACCAACTCTGCATGGTTATTTTGTTCCACTTGATCTGCTGGGATTCGAACGTAAGACCTCTTCGCTCGTGCATACCCTCCTTTCCATCTCACCTACACAACACATGTGATAGAGTAAAAGATGTTTTCTTTTTGAAGTGGCAAGTGACACCTCCTTTAGCATTCATATTTACCAACCGGTGCTAAAAGATCTTCACCGGGTCGTAACACCAACCGCTGCTAAAGGGAGACCCATGGTGCTTAAAGGTTTGAGGAGTTTTAAAGGTGACTTTTAGCACCGGCGCTAATGTCGCATCAGCACTGGATCTTAGTGTGCCGAGCCATATGAGAAGGGCGGACGATGGTTTCTCTGGTAGTGAATACATGCTATTAAAAAAGTGTTACCAAAGATATCAATTGAAATAAATATAATGTTCCAAGTGATATGAAGGCTATATGTTTCTCGAATACTATCTGTATTCATGGTTACTAAACCTTATCGATTTGAACCAAATTCCGTTGTGTAGTTCAGCAATGTATGGACACAATATTAGGCACTTGAATAGAACTATGATACATATATACTAGCACGTATTTCAACAAACTAATTTCTGACATTGTGAACATATCTACACAAGACACACAACTACACAAGCTAAGATACAATGTCTGCACTGCCATAATTATGTGCACGTCGATTTCATCTTGCAAACTCTATGCTCATTGAGGCATTCTTCTGGATATTGTAGTAATCTGTGCTTTGTTGGCTAATATGGTCATCCGATGCGTTGTTAGACGACTGTCCCTGCTGTAATACGAGTGTTCTAACACCATGAGACACTAGAGTGCTCTGTGGCACTGGACCTGCTAATCGATGGAGTTCCTCAAATACCTGGCTCATCTTTGGCCTCTGTTGACCAGTCATGGCCAAGCACTGACATGCTACCGCAGCCACTTGAAGTAGTGAATCCATGTTTTCTTGGTTAGCTATCTCCATATCAATGAGCTCTCTAAGCGTACCCTCCTGCACGGCTTCCATGAAGACAGACACGAGGCTCTCCTTTGTTTTGGACAGCGCCGTCCTGCGTGTTAGGAGCTCCAAAAGAATAACACCCAAGCTGTAAACATCACTTTTATCCGTAAGCTCAAAGTTCAGAAGGTACTCCGGATCTAAGTAACCCATTGTACCCTTCACTACTTGAGCATTTTCATCTGCTGATCTAATCATCGAGCATCCGAAATCAGAAACTTTTGCCGATAGATCATGGCCTAGAAGAACATTGACAGACTTAACATCTCCATGAAAGACAGGGTGGCTCAGGGAATGTAGGTATGCAAGTGCTCCAGCAATCTCACTGGCAATTTTAAGACGGATCTGCAGTGTTCGGATGGATGCATCGTCTTGGGTATGCATTAGATAGTGTAGGGTTTGGTTTGGCACATATTCGTACACCAGAACTGGAACCTCAAAATGTAAGCTGCAACCTAGAAGTTGGACAATGTTTTCATGTTTTACTCGAGAAAGTATAAGAAGCTCCTTGCCAAATTCCATTCTCCTACTCTCCCCAAATCCCTTGCATATCTTGATAGCAACAGGATTATTTTCTACATTCAGATTTTTCCCTATATAAACAGTTCCCTGACCACCTTCACCGATGATTGATCTTTTGTCAAAGTTATTCGTGGCCACCTCAATTTCTCCTCGGTTATACAGCTTAAACGCTAGGTTGCTCTCTACTTTCATCATATCCAACAGTAATTGACCACCGTTCTGCTGAAAACATTCACTCATTTTCCCTATGTATTCCTGCCTTACGAGATGTCGTTTGTGCTTGATCCATTCTTTACCAAGGAATAGTGAAAGACCAACCAAAAAACAGACAAAAATTCCTGCAGATTAGACAAGTATGTAGCTGGTAAATTGGTAGAAGGCCGCAAAATTGTTCTGAAAGTACTTATTTGTTACAAAACTTCACTGTGTTAGATGATCTCCACCGGGCTTGGCCCAACGGCCAAGTACGGCCCATGAACTCGCGCCCTGATCGGGGGCACTCAACCACTAGTTGGTTGCGGGCCCCTGTCACGTAGCACTATAAAGAAGGTGGGGGCCGTGGGGCACAGACACCCAAGTTCACTATGCCCACGAGAACCACAAACAAATCGTAGATCCGATCTCTAATTAGCTTTGAAGTGTAGGGAAGCACCACCGCCTCGACACCGCCTCCGTCACCCTCAGCGCCACCTCCACAACATACATCATCGACCGCTTCGTCATTGTTGACCACGACTACTATGACTACGGCCATGGCGGTGCCTCTTCATCCAACTAAAACGGTCGGACTCTAAACCCCTCTCCCCGAGTTGATTCATGTTTTAGATCTTGATCCCCTAGTTCTTGTTCACGTTATTCAAGTTTTACCGCTAGATCTATGCCTAGATATTCCTATTAGGTCTATCAATGGTATCAGACGCCTTTCTAGCGCATTGATCTAGTAGGCAAGAAAGAAAAGAAAGAAGAAACTACTATCCGGATCGAATCGGAAGAGGAAAGGCAAGATGAAAACGAAGAGAGGGGCCCTTACCAAGTTCTCCTCACCCCCGCCCGCCACCGCTGGTGCATGAGCTGAAAGTCGTGAGCTGCGCGGTCACACCCGGAAGGGCACCAACGTAGTCCCATTAATGGCAATTCGCTCATCCATGGATGAGCGTGCTCAGCAGCAAGAGGATCAGCGACGGTGCCAGCAGCCTCTTCCTAGTTGCCATGGAAGGTGGCGCGACCACCGAGCCGGGCAACACAGAGAAAAATGAGAGTTAGGGTTTTGGGAGACGCCGGCGTTGCTTACATATCCGCGAGATTCCCGCTCAGCCGTCGGATCTATCGGACGGTCCAGATCGAGGCGGGTTGGGAAGGAGGCGTGTCAGGCATTGGCTGCTGGTCCCTAGGCCTGCAAGCCACGCCACGCAGAGAGAGCTGGGCCGCTAGGGCGTGTGGGCACGCGCGAGGGAGTTAGCAGGCCTGGCCGCGCTGGGCCGCGCACTGCACAGAACGCGAGCGGGCTGTGCTGGGCCGCGTAGCGCGCCAAGCGCGAGTGGACCGCGTAGACCAGTGCGAGAGAAGAGCGCAGCGCGCGCGTGAGCAGGCTGTTGAGTGGGCTGCGAGCGCAGTTCGCCGCCGTGCACCGAGGACTAGTGGTCCGTGCACTAGTGGGCCGCTGGATATTTTTCTGGCTTGGCTGTTGCACGGTACCTTGTAGTGTTTTTTGTGTTTCCATTTTTAGAAGCATTGTTTTGATATGTTTTGCTACAGGCTGATCTATATTTAATCTAAACCAACGTGAAAATTATTTAGAGAGTAGAAAGTAAATAAAATGCTTCTAAATGTATATGTTTTATTTATGTTTCTGCTCCTAAGATGATGTTTTATTTTCCAGTTAAATTATAACCAAGTAGACAATATTAATTTAGAAAAGTAGTGGTATGTATGTATATGTCTTTGCAAGTTAATTATGGTATTATTATTTTTTGATCAAAGTTGACAAAAGAGTAATCTTATAATTCAGTTTATTTATGAGTTTTCCATGCATTAGTTCTATTTATGTCCAACGGTGATGTAGAATTAGTGTAGAAGTACATTGTATGTTTTAATTTTGACCAACGTTAAATAAGAGGCATGCAATTGATATTTTTAAATGATCCTCACACTTCTGAATTTTAATTTCAAGAATTAACCCATCGGGTTACCTTCAGACTATCCCATACCTTGATGGCAATAACTATGGCATCTGGTGGGAGAATGTTGAGATGGGGCTTGCGCTTGCAGACATAGATCTAGCGCTGACTGTCCCTTGTCCGGTTGCCCCTACGGACCCCTTGAGGGCCCAGAATGAGACCGATGATGCTCAGAACGCTTGCCAACATGTCCATGCACCAGTCAGATTGCAGTATGACCTTGAAAATGGGAAGTGGGACCAATCGAACCGCAAGTGCTTGATGGTCATAAAGAACTTGATTACCCAGCATGTGCCACCAGTGAGTACCCCAGTAAAATGGCGAGTCTGTTTACTAGCTCGTCAAAGGCATATGCAAACACACTTATCAAGAGGATGGTCACTGAGAAGTATACTGGTGGGGGTATTAGAGAGCACATACTAAATATGAGCAACGCGGCTACCAGGCTTACATCTATGGAGATGGTGCTCTCGCCTGAATTTGTAGTCTACTTGGTTTTTGCCTCACTCAGCTAAGAGTTTGAGGCATTCGAGGTGAACTATAACTCACATGCTGACAAGTGGAGCATAGAAAAGCTGATTGCCATGTGCGTGCAAGAGGAGGAGAGGCTGAAGGGTGTGCGTGGCGATCCTCTCAACTATGCACAGCACAACAAGAAAAGGCCCTTCAACAAGAACAATCAACCACATGGGAAACCTAAGTGGAAAGGCAACTCCTCCAAGGCACAAGGCAAGGCCCCTTGGATTGCTAACCTTCAGCGAGTGGAGGTGGACAAGGTTAACTGCAGATGGTGCAAAGGGAAGGGATACTACCAGAAAGATTGACCATCCTTCCCGAAGTACTTGATGAAGAATGGTGAGGACATTATTACGTTTGTGGATGAATTCCTATTTTTAAGTTATGCAAATTCTACCTGGTGGATTGACTCAGGTGCAATTGTTCATGTTGGAAATTCTTTACAAGGATGCTGTGAAGAGGCGCAATTAGAGTCGCCAACAGCGTCGAGGTAGAAGTTGAAGCCATTGGAGAACTCCATTTAGAATTGAATAATCGCTTCATACTTCATTTGCACGATATTCTTTATGTTCGCTCTTGGATTAGGAATTTGATTTCAGTTTCATGCTTGGCAGACTATGGTTTTAATTGTCATTTTGACAAAGAACAATGTTCTATTCAGTGTAATAATAAGTGCGTTGTTAATGTTGTCCATGCATGCATGAGAATGTTAATGTTGTATGTAATGATGACAATGTTGTGTGCGATGAGAAATCTTCTTCGTCTATGAATGAAAGAAAAAAGCGGAAGAGAATTGATGGTCTTTCATAAAAATTATGGCACTGTCGTTTATGCCTTATTTTGAGGGGTGGGAGAATCGAGATATTAGTGAAGAAATCAATTCATCCACCATTAGAATTTTCAAACTTAGAACATTGCATCAATTGCATTAAAGGAAAGTATGTTAAGAAAATAAAGAAAGATGCCAAACGAAGCACATAAATTTTAGAGATCATTCACATAGATAACTGTGGACCGTTTCCTGTGACATCTATGGATGACTATGACTTGTTTATAACATTCACATATGATTATTCATGTTATGGCTATATTTATCCAATTAAAGAAAGATAAAAAACATTGGATAAATTTAAGATATTTAAGCTTGATGTAGAAAATCAGCACAATCTTACGATTAAGATAGTAAGATCCGATCGTGGGGAGTACTACAGTTGGCATACCCCGTATGGCCAAGTTCCTAGACCTTTTGCAAGGTTCTTATAGGAAAATGGCATAGTTGCCCAGTATTCTAAACCGGGGCAGCCGCAGCAGAGCAGAGTAGCTGAGAGACGTAACCGTACCCTGATGAATATGGTGAGATGCATGTTAAGTTACTTTACTTTACCGATAAGTCTTTGGATGGAGGCATTAAAAACCACTATTCATATTTTTAATCACGTACCATGTAGGTCGGTGCCTAAAACATTGTACGATATGTGGACAGGAAGAGAACCCTAACTCAACTATTTGCGTGTGTGGGGCTGTCTCGCTCAATCTAAACTGTATAAGCCAAACACTGGGAAATTAGATCCCAATATAGTCTTGCTATTTTATTGTCTGTCCAGAGGAGTCCAAAGATTATCGCTTCTATTGTCCTAACAGACACGTTGTCTTTTTAGAGGATGAGATCATTAGGGGGAGTGTGGTAGGCCGACAAATTAGCCTTGAGCAGGAGCGGGTGTATGTACCTACTCCGATGATTCAGGAGCCATTATTATCGATACCTGCGGCTGCTGCACCGATAGTGCAAGACATTGTGGTGCCAACACCTGTTGTCAGTTCTCCTGTGCTGACAACAACTGAGAATGAGGAATCTCTCCTTCAGGAGCCTATAGAAAATGTTGTCCTACAAGTGGAAGAGCAGCAACAACTCCAAGTAGAAGATGCGCCAAATATTGAGGTCCACAGAAGGTCTCAAAGAACAAGAAGATCAGCCATCTCTGATGACTATGAAGTTTATGTCAGCGAAGAAATTCAGATGAAGGGTGATCGCACCTCATTTGAACAAGCCATGACAAGCTCTCAATCATCAAGATGGCTTGAAGCCATGGAAGATTAACTGAGATCCATGAGTACCAATAAGGTTTAGAAAATAGAAGAAATTCCAAAGGGAATGTAGGAAGGTATAAAGCGCAACTTGTGGCGAGAGGTTTCACACAAAGAGAAGGGATATATTACAATGAGACATTTTCTCCAATCTCATGTAAGGATTTCTTCATGATCATATTGGCATTAGTGGCGCATTATGATTTAGAATTACATCAGTTGGATGTAAACACAACATTCGTAAACAGGGATTTGTATGAGAATGTTTATATGGCGCGACTCAAAGGTTTTGTTGTAGAAGGAAACGAAAACATGGGATGCCGCTTGAAGAAATCCATTTATGGATTAAAGAAAGCCTCTAGACAGTGGCACTTGAAGTTTGATGAAACTATAAAAAAATTTGGGTTTAAAGAGAATAAGGAGGACAATTACATCTATGCAAAGTTTAAAAATGGGAAATATATTTTCCTCATCGTTTATGTGGATGACATTCTGCTTGCCAGCAGTGATGTGAATATGCTTTTGGAGACGTAGAAGTTTTGTCCTCAAATTTTGATATATGAAAGGTCTCGGTGAAGCTTCGTTCATTCTGGGATAGAGGTTCACCGAGATAGAAAAATGGGGGTTTTAAGATTTTCGCAAAAGGTGTATTTAGAAAAGATTCTAAAGATATAGAGTATGCATGCGAGTGAGCCAACACCTGCTCCTATAGGCAAGGGCGATAGTTTTTGGGAATTTCAGTGTCCTAGGAACTAATATGAGATTGATTAAATAAAAGCGGTTCCTTATGCTTTAGCTGTCGGAAGCTTATAGTACGCTCAAGTATGCACAGACCCCAACATAGCATTTGTTACCGGGGTACTTGGCAGATATCGGTCTATTCCAGGGATAGAGCATCTGAAAATATCAAAGAAAGCTTTGCATTATGTGCAAGGCATGAGATACACGGATATTCAGATGCAAATTTTGCGGGAGATGTAGATGATAGAAAATCCACATCAGGTTATGTATTCACTCTCGCAGGTGGAGCTATATCGTGGAAAAGCTCTAAACAAACGGTTACTGCATCGTCTATGATATATGCCGAGTTTATAGGATGTTATGAGGCCACGTGGCAGTTAAAATTGTTAAAGAAATTCATACCCGGGTTGACAGTGGTAGACAACATTCAGAAACCACTCAGAATGTACTACGACAATGAGTCAGCAATATTCTATTATCACAACCATAAGTCAAGTGGTGCTGCCAAACACATTGATATAAAGTTTTATGTTGTGAAAGAAAATCTAGGATCATACTATAAATCTTGAGCATGTAAGAACAAATGAAATGTTAGCGGATCCGCTCACAAAAGGCTTACCACACAATGTGTTTAGAGAAGACTTAGTCGGCATGGGTTTACGGGAAAGCCTATGATACCTGGATAATAAGGGCCTAGTTGAGAATCTGTTTCAAAATGGAAAGGTGTATTGTGGCAGTTAATCTAACGTATTAACTATTATGACGACGCATGTCCAATAAATTTATCTGTGATGAAATGAGTTATAAGAAGTAAGTAAGCCATGTGAGATCATGGGGGAGAATGTTATGATGATCTCCACCGGGCTTGGCCCAACGGCCATGTCCGACCCATGAACTCACACCCTGATCAGGGGCACTCAACCATGAGTTGGTCGCGGGCCTCCGTCACACAGCGCTACAAAGAAACATGGGGGCCGTGGGGCACATACATCCAAGTTCATTGTGCCCACGAGACCCACCAACAAACCCTAGATCCGATCTTTAATGAGCACTGAAGTCACGGGAAGCGCCGCCGCCATCACCCTCCACCCCACCCCCACAACCTGCACCGCCGGTTGCGTCGTCACCGTCGACCACGACAACTACGACTATGGGCATGGCGGCATCCTTTTCATCCAACTCCAACGATCAAACTCTAACCCCCTCCCCCGTGTTCATTCATGTTTTAGATCTAGATCTGCTAGTTATTGTTCATGTTATTCAAGTTTTATCGCTAGATCTATGCCTAGGTGTTCCTATTAGGTCTATCACACTTAAGAGACAATGGTATGCATGTTTAATTTATACGACTGCAAGGGTGTAATCACAACACGATGTTTAGTCACGTCTTTAACTGTACACCAGATGATGCATTTGTTTCAATCTTGATTACCAAAACGCAAATGATGTGAACCAGGAAAGATAGGAATAGTACCTATTGGAATTGTGATTTTAAGGGGAATCGCTTGGTCTTTCTCACATGTCTCGATGGATGCATTGCCATTGGGATAATGTGGTGGGCAAATACAGTCGAATCCACGTGGAGTATTCTTGCAAGTTCCCTTCATATAGCAAGGGTAGTTAGCTAGATCGTTACATTCATCAACATCTGCAATGTTAGCAGTGGCATGTAAAATGTTGAGTTTTGCTATAAAAATAAAATAAAAGATTGAGTACAAATTCGCAGTAGAAATATATTGTTTTAGGACATTTGGGAATTGCTAAGGTACTACGAAATTAACGTGGACCGTTCATTTAATTAGATCTGAATACATATTATTTATTAGTAGGTGTAGATTTCTGTTTTGCAATACCAAAAATAGGATAAGCAGGATAGGGGATCTGCTACATATTAGATCTTAACTACCGTTTTTTGAAAGTAAATCTCTAACTACCCTAATATGGTCCAACGTGAGTACGTGACATTGTATATGTACTTCAGAACTGACATGATCTAACATGAGTAATGAACGCATGTGTGGACAGAAAAAAAGGTGAAGCATGCATCATGCAGTTAGTTTGGAAAAGCCTTAATTATAGGAGGAACTGCTGGGCATATGAATAATTTCTTTATTTTTTAATTGATATTTTCTTTTTGTAAAATGAAGGGCCTAGATTTGATTCACCTCCTACCCTTTGGAGGTAAGGTGTACCTCAGCAAAGCCCTTAACATCTAGCGTCTTTTCTAATCCTAGATTTTACTTCACCGGACTTGGGGTAGGCTTCTTGATTTTTAGCTTCTAATAATATTGAACTAGTACTAGTTACAGTTAGAAATCATGCGAAAGGGATCATTGCCCATGTACACGCACACAGATTCACTACGTACCTTTGCATCCATCGAGAAGGTAAGGATTGCCTTGGAACCCTTTGGAACAGTTGCAGATGTAGCCTGGTCCATTTGTCGAGTTAAAGCATTGGCTGTTGCTACTGACACATGTATATGACTCAGGCTTGCTCTGGGCTTCCTCACACGTTTCATTCCTGATAGCCCAGTCCACCAGCAACGGTGGCAGTCCGCCGTAAGTGTCATAGAACGCCGACGATGATGTAGCGTACGTTGTGGAGAATGCGAAGCTAGATGCCTCGATAAGCCACTACCAGAATGATCGACATCTGCACGGGTGGGAAATGCCTTTAGCACCGGGTTTCCCACCCGGTGCAACTAATCCGAGGCTAAAGGGGTACCCCTTTAGCACCGGGTTGAATAACCGGTGCTAAAGGGGCCCTTTAGCACCGGGTGCAGCCACGACCCGGTGCTAAAGGGCCTGCCCGGGGCAGGCCCTTTAGCACCGGGTCGTGGCTGCACCCGGTGCTAAAGGGCCTGCCTTTAGCACCGGTTGCTGCCTGAAACCGGTGCTAAAGACCCCGGATTTCTTTTTTTTTTTTGCTTTTTTCAGTAGCCATGCGTGCACGTCTATATACGTATATATTCTAATACGTGTATTCTAATGCGTATTCGGCCGACTCTATATTCATACTAGCTGACATTTCATCAAAATAGAAGACATATATATTACAAAAGTAGATATTCATGCATGTCAACTCGAGTTATATATATTTAAACTGTATTTTCTACATAATTAAGATTGACGACTAGCTAGCTCTCGTTGGACTGTCCGGCACGTCCTCCAGTATTGGCGAGTGGAATTCTCCTCGGGGATTGACGACCTCATCCCAGATCCATCCGACGAGCTGTTCTGCAATTGCGTCAATTCTTTCTATCTCTAGGGACTCTTCCTTCAGGTTGAACATCTATAATTTAAAAATATTTGAAAGACATTTAATCCGTCGAGTTGGAGACAATAATTGTGCACTTAATAATAATGGAAATGTGTTTATTATTACGTACCATAATATCGCGTTGTGTGAGCTTTTTATGTCCCCAATTCCACATGTAGTCGCACACATAGTATGCACATAAATTATTTCCCGGTCCCTGTTTGGCACACTGTCGACCAAAAGAAATCTAGTAAAATTCATATAATATATTAGTCGATGCCTACATGTACAAATTGCTTGCTTACCGGAAAGCCAATGTTCCATTTTAGTGTTTCATGTTGTATACCCGTGTGTTCTGTACGAAATTGAATCCAGGCCCTGCGAACAAAAAAATTGAGTTAAGTCATTGCGAGTGGAAGGGGTGGATTAAGTAGGGGAAAATATACATCACCTTGCCATCATGTCCATGATGTTCTGTAGTTTTTCTTTTGGGGTGTGCAATGAATCAAAGACGTTCACGACACCCCGATCAGGACACAATATAATTAGGAACCAGTGGAATCTGTGCACATGTATACATTATAATCAGAAATGAATTGTTACACAGACAGTATAAGAAGAAGGCTGTGAATGTACTCACTCGATGTTGTACGGGATTAGTATGGAGTCACAGTAATTTTGTTTCTTGATATATTTGTATAGGTTTAAATATGTTTCCTCAAGATTGTGCATTATCATTGCTTCACTTATCCTTCGAGGGTCAACGAAACCAACGTCATATATATTGTCTCTGCGACATTTTTGAATCTCCATTCTGCATATGTTAAGCAATAAATAAAGCCCGCGTCAACATAGATTGGAATTATTGTTTTCAAACTGTGAATTATAAGCAACAACAAAGTACTTACAGTGTCCAACATGTGATCAAATCCACGTCCATGGCATCGCGGTGGTACAGCTCATATATATCATTAAACCTGAGCCAGACAAAATCCGCGTCACCATTGTAGAAGTCTTGGTCCTTCACGCCTACTTTTATCATGCGCCGTTTATTCCTTCTTGATTCTTCCAAATACCAGTCATGGAATCGGCGCATCTTCGTTTGTAGCTTCATCTCCATTTCAGGAGGGACCATAGGCTCGCCAAGCTTAAACGGCCACTTCAGCGTTGTGTTTACTGGCACATCTGCTTCCCCCAGGACTTGCGCTCTGGTTAGTCCAGTCTCGGCCATTACTCGTTGAATGTTAAGCTCGTCCAGAGATGGCAATGGACCCAAGGGACGCTGAGGTTGCTGGCCGAGCTGAGGAACCTTTTTGGATGGGCCCGCCTCCTTATCCGTAGCCTTCCGTTTCCGGCGAGATTTCAGTAATGAGCGGTCATAGTCTGTTACTATTACTTCCTTCTGTTGACCCTTGCTCAAATTACCGAGGAATGACTTCATGATGGTGGGATCAAGCTTCGGCTCCGGCTCAGGTTTTCTCCTCCACTCGGCCATTTGCCTCTTTGTGTCTGCTTTTACCGAGGCTTCGAGCTCCTCTAGAGTCTTCTCGCCCGCTCTTTTCTCTGGTGCGGGCTTCTCTCTAGTTTTTCGCGCCTTCTTCGCTGGTGGAGTGGGGGCAGAGGCTTTAGTGCGGCGTCCCCTCTTTGGCGGAGGGGGCGGAGACCTCCGCGGCGGAGGAGACGGAGACCTCTTCGGCGGAGGAGACGGAGACCTCTTCGGCGGAGGAGACGGGCTTGCATCAGGAGCTCCCGGAGAATCGTCATGATCCTGTGGATCTCTTGGAGGTGACGGGGGCTTGTTGGTAGCCGCAGGTGTATCGGGTATAACGATGTCTGCCTTGCTCCATAGAATGATGCAGTGAGAACACTGACCGAGTTTTGTTTCTCCGTCACCTCCGGGGATGTCAAGTTCCAAGTCTTCCCAGCTGGTGACGACTTGCTCCACCTCAACAGGTACGTAACCATGTGGAATGTCATTGCAGTGCCATTTTTGCCCTTCTGCCACACGTTTGGTCATACCGTATGCGACCTGATAAGTTAGTAGTCACAAAGAAAGTTAGTAAATGAATGGTATTTACGGTGAAATGTATGCAGTATGAACTAAGGTCGCATACGTACCACCACAGCTAAGTTCTTCTGCCTGACAACAAGCTCGCACGCGGTCCGTTGAGTTATTTCATCCATGGTGTAACGGACCGCTTCGGCGGCCTGTGTGGAAGCGTGACTGCTTTGATATTGCTGTGGAGGGCTAATAAGGGCCGCATCTTGGAGAGGTGCATGCTCTGTGGAACCGGTCCCGCTTGTGGCTTGTTGGAGAGGTGCAGGCTCTGTGGAACCGGTCCCGCATGTGGCTTGTTGTATCTGCAGCCATGCTACCTTCATCCGTCGCTCCATCTCTGACTCCATTTCTTGGAGCTTTGAGCCCTGGGCGGCAACCGTTTGCTCTAGGTCCCTCACCCTCTGCTCATATTCGGCCTTCTTCCTCGAACGGC
This sequence comes from Echinochloa phyllopogon, assembly GCA_033239725.1. NCBI lineage: Eukaryota > Viridiplantae > Streptophyta > Magnoliopsida > Poales > Poaceae > Echinochloa > Echinochloa phyllopogon. The sequence goes on from BTCW01000016.1 coordinate 22,371,500, forward strand.
TCCTATAGGTGGCGGCGTGCTCTTGGAAACCTTTCTTCCATGAGACGCTTGTGCCTACGCCGCGCGTCCGTCCAGGATGCTCCTTGTTCCCTAAGGCATAGGTTAGCTCATCTCTGTCTCTATCGGCAACAAATTCTCCCCTATCAGATGCCCTGAGGATATCGAGGAGACGCTGAGCTAGTTCTTGCAAGTCCTCGGGAAAAACTAAGGAGCCGTCGATTGGGCTTAGGGTGCCTCCATGACCATAGTACCAATGCTTGGTCCTTGTGGGCCAGTCATGTGTCGCTGGAGTGATGCCTCTAGCATATAGATCTTCTTCCATCTTCTCCCATTTAGCGATGCTTGCCTTGTAACCTCCCGAACCCATCTTATGCGAGTACTTCTTATTTGCGGCGTTTCCAGCATTTCTAGCGCTAGCCGTTGCACCCTCTTCGGAGGTTTTGTACTCAATGAATGCTTCCCACTCGTCATTGGTGATCTTCTTATACTTCTCAGGATCCGAGGCCTCTCCGGTTTTGAAAAATTGCGAGTACAACTTCTTCTTGAAATCCTGAAACAGAACTGCCATCTTCTTCATTGTCCAATCCCTCAGTTCTGCTTCATGAGTGCTAGGCCAGTCGAATATTGCCTTTAATTCCCTCCATAGCATCTCCTTCTCTGTATCGGGGAGCACGTACTCCTCAGTGGGGTCCGTGGACTTCCATTTTCTGATACTAATGGGCACATTGTCCCGTACAATTACCCCGCACTGAGATACAAATTTCTTGGCCACTTTTGGGGGCTCAACTGGCTCCCCGTCATCCTCCACTCGGGTGATGTGTAACTTGACATCCTTCAGCTTCTTCGTGGTCGATCGTTTTGATTTCTTAGCAGAGGCGGCCTACACAAATTACATATATACGAGATGATATAGAGATGGTATACATAATTGACATGTACAGTACAAATTTATGTTATCTATATACACACCTGACTAGACGAGAGCACGCTACCGGCTCCTTCAATAGTTTCGGCCCTTGCAACATTGTCGCCCTGGACATTTGCGGCCCCTTCAACATCTTCGGCCCTTGCAACATTGTCGCCCTGGACATTGTCGTCCCTTCCAATGATGCCCAACACATCATCCATCGACATTGGTTGGGTTACAATATTGAAAAGTTGATTCGCAAAGAACGTGTCGTTGTCCTCTTGCATGGGTGGGACAGGGGTGTTGTTGTCCTCTTGCATGGGTGGGACAGGGGTGTTGTTGTCCTCTTGCATGGGTGGGACGTTGTTGTTGTTGTCCGCCATCTATAGAATTAAAAATAATTGGTAAGAAATATATACAAAGCATACATATTCCCAATATTTCTAACATTTTCGCTAAGGGGGTCGGTGCGTGAAAAACGGATTCGCCAAGGGGTTCGGGTGCGCGGTGTGAATTGATTCGCTAAGGGTTCGCTAAGGGGGTCGGTGCGCGCGCGAAAAACGGATTCGCTAAGGGGTTCGGGTGCGCGATGGGTTCGGGTACGCCATAGAATTTCCGATAATAAACATTTTCGATAGTATACATTATCCAAACATATAACATTTCTAATATACATTTAAATGAAGCACATATATTTCTAATATACATAGAATTTCCAATATACATTTCAATGAAGCATTTTCCAATATACATTTCAAACATATAACATTTCCAATATACATTTCAATGTAAATATCTCCAATACATTTAAATGAAGCATTTTCCAATATACATTTCAAACATATAACATTTCCAATATACATTTCAATGTAAATATCTCCAATACACATTTCAAACATATAACATTTCCAATATACATTTCAATGTAAATATCTCCAATACATTTAAATGAAGCATTTTCCAATATACATTTCAAACATATAACATTTCCAATATACATTTCAATGTAAATATCTCCAATACATTTAAATGAAGCATTTTCCAATATAAATTTCATACTAGTATTAGGTATAAAACCCAAAGCAATCCCAATCCCTGAAACCTGGAATTTCACTTCCATTTAGCATTGTTTAGATCACAAATTTACCCTCAAAGTTTACAATGCAAAAAGAAGATTGTCATCACATCAAAATATCATAGCATGTATGGACTACTAAATGTAGATAAAATCAAAAACTAATTGCATCGATTGGTTGTACTCTACGAGACGAACATTTTGAGCGGCGCGGGACGAGGGGCACCGGCGCGGGGACGACGGGCGCGGGGACGACGACGGCGGCGGGGACGACGGGCGGCGGCGGCGTGGGTGTCGGAGCGCGGGGACGACGGGCGCGGGGACGACGACGGTGGCGGGGACGACGGGCGGCGGCGGCGTGGGTGCGAGGACCACGGGCGGCGGCGGCGTGGGCGCGAGGACCACGGGTGGCGGCGGCGTGGGCGCGAGGACCACGGGCGGCGGCGGCGTGGGCGCGAGGACGACGACGGCGGCGGGGACGACGGGCGGCAGCGGCTAAGGAGACGAGGCGGCGGTTTCTGTGAGGATTGAGGGCGAAGTGAGGGAGGGGAGAGAAGTCCCCGGCCTATATAGGTCCGGGGCATTTAGCACCGGGTGCAGCCACGACCCGGTGCTAAAGGCCCTTTCGCACCGGGTGGTGGGAAGACCCGGTGCTAAAGGCCCACCCTTTCGCACCGGGTCTTCCCACCACCCGGTGCGAAAGGCCCTTTAGCACCGGGTCTTCTACACCCGGTGCTAAAGGCCGTAACTGTGCGCCAGACGAAGGCCTTTAGCACCGGGTGCAGCCACGACCCGGTGCTAAAGGCCCCCCTTTCGCACCGGGTCTTCTACACCCGGTGCTAAAGGCCCCGTAACTGGCGCCAAACGAAAATTGGGGGCCTTTAGCACCGGATTTTAGATCAACCCGGTGCTAAAGGCCCCAACTTTTCGTTTGGCGCCCAGTTTCCAAACGGGCCTTTAGCACCGGGGGCTACTATTTGGGAATCTTATAAATATAGTTTTTAATGTATAGTTATTAATACTTGTTTTAATTCAGTTATTAATACCTATTAAAAATATATATTAAATAATAAAATCTTATAAATTACTAGAAAATCAATATAAAATGCTAGAAAATCTTATAAATTACTAGAAAATCTTATAAATTAATAGAAAATCTTTTAAATTACTAGAAAATCCTGTAAATTAATAGAAAATCTTATAAATTAATAGAAAATCTTATAAATTACTAGAAAATCTTATAAATTACTAGAAAATCTTATAAATTACTAGAAACTCTTATAAATTACAAAAATTGATAACTAAATGAAAGATTTTGGAACATTAAACGGTCTCAGATGAAAAAGTCATGAATACCAAAATTTCATATCTCATCAAGATCTACAATCTTTATTTAAGTCATTTTTGCATTTGAGAAAGTGGTAGTATACATTGTTCATTAATCCTAGATTCACTCGCATAGTTTCCAAAACTTTGTTAGAGACTTGTCAAATTTCTACTACATGTTATTACCCATTTTGAAAATGACAAAATGACCTAAATAAAGATTGTAGATCATGATGAAATATGAAACTTTGGTATTCATCACTTTTTCATTTGACATCACCTAGTGTGAAAAAAACCTTGGTTGTAGGTGTCATTTTTAATTCAAAATTTGGATTGTTCAAACACGAGAAGATTTTTCAAAATAATAACATTAATAAGTTTCATAACTTGATAGAGTATGATTTTAGGAATTTTTAGGAAGAAAAATGATCTTTTTTGAAGTTTGTACGAGGGAGAACGACTAGTTACAACTTTTATACAGAGATTAAAAAGAAAAATTGTTCTTGTTCATCCAGTGACGTGGCCCGGTGACGTGGCCAGCTCTCGCACGGCCTCCGCGGCCAGGCCGGTCTTTGGCCCCGCCACAGCGTGGCCTTTAGCACCGGGTGCAGCCACGACCCGGTGCTAAAGGCCACGACCGGGCCAGTGACGTGGCTCGCGTGCGCCCGGTGACGTGGCCGGCCGCCGCATGGCCCCCGCGGCCCGGTCGTGGCCTTTAGCACCGGGTGCAGCCACGACCCGGTGCTAAAGGCCACGACTGGGCCAGTGACGTGGCTCGTGTGCGCCCGGTGACGTGGCCAGCCGCGGTCGTTGCCTTTAGCACCGGGTGCAGCCACGACCCGGTGCTAAAGGCCCTTAGGCCCAGTCGGTGCTAGAAAATCTTATAAATTAATAGAAAATCAATATAAAATGCTAGAAAATCAATATAACATGCTAGAAAATCTTATAAATTACTAGAAAATCAATATAAAATGCTAGAAAATCTTATAAATTAATAGAAACTCTTATAAATTACTAGAAAATCAATATAAAATGCTAGAAAATCAATATAAAATGCTAGAAAATCTTATAAATTACTAGAAAATCTTATAAATTACTAGAAAATCAATATAAAATGTTAGAAAATCCTATAAATCAATAGAAATTACATGGCATCATCGTTTACTCGGACACTAATAAACTTCCTCTTTACAAATGTTCCTTGATTGTGATCACGCCGTAGATACGGTGTCTCCTCCGCCGCTAACAGGATGCTTGGGTCATCAGCCACTGAGAATGGAGGCCGGCCATCGAGCATATCATAATCTTCATCCGTCTTGTCGTCAACTCCTACGATTTTTCTTTTTCCAGGAAGAACAATATGACGCTTTGGCTCGTCTTGTGGTGGGTCCAATTGCTTACCCACCCCTTTCTTATCCGCCCCTTTCTTTGGTCTGCTAGCCATGTCCTTTACATAAAAAACTTGTGTGACATCTTTGGCTAGGACGAACGGTTCGTCTAGAAACCCAAACTTGTTTAGGTCCACTAACGTCATTCCATACTCATCAACTGTAACACCTCCTGCAGTCAGCTTCACCCATTGGCACTTAAACAGTGGGATCTTCAAAGGTCCGTACTCTAGTTCCCATATCTCCTCTATGATTCCATAGTATGAGTTAGTATTGACATTGGTGTCTGTCGCGTCGATCCGGACACCACTGTTTTGGTTGGTGCTTTTCTTGTCCTGGGCTCTTGTGTAAAATGTATACCCATTGATGTCGTATCCTTGGAATGTCAAGATCGTGCTCGATGGACCTCTAGCTACAAAAGCTAGCTGCGCATCAATGCCCTCGACACCCATAAGACGTCTTCGCAACCAATCGGCGAAAGTACTATTGTGCAGACGCTGAATGAAGGCCGCAGACTTTGTTGAGTTTTCGTCCCTGAGAATCTGCATGTGCTCCTCGATGTACGGAGCAACTAAGGTTGATTGTTGCAAAACTGTGAGGTGCGCTTTACGAAATGTCTCAACGTCCTTGATCACCATCGATCTTCTCCCTAGTGTGCCCTTTCCACCAAGTCTCCCCTCGTGATGGGATTCGGGCACACCAATCGGCATAAGATCGTCGACAAAGTTAACACAGAATTCAATGACCTCCTCCGTTTCGTATCCCTTAGCAATGCATCCTTCTGGACGAGAACGATTACGGACATACTTCTTTAGGACTGCGAAGAACCTCTCAAATGGGAACATGTTGTGTAGAAATACTGGGCCCAATATACGAATCTCTTTGACGAGGTGAACCAATAGATGTGTCATGATATTGAAGAAGGATGGTGGAAATATCATCTCAAAGCTGACAAGACATTGCACCACGTCGTTCTGTAGCTGATCTAAGTGGTCTGGATTGATCACCTTCTGAGAAATTGCATTGAGGAATGCACATAGCTTCACAATGGCTTTCCGCACGTTTACTGGTAGCACACCCCTGAGTATGACGGGAAGCAGCTGTGTCATCAACACATGCCAGTCGTGAGACTTCAGGTTTGTGAACTTCTTCTCTTTCATATTTATTATTCCCTTAATATTGGAGGAGTAGCCAGACGGAACCTTGATACTGTTCAAGCATTCAAACATGCTTGCCTTCTCTTCTTTGCTGAGAGTGAAGCTGGCAGGATGCAAGTACTAGCGTCCTTTGTCTCTCTTTTCTGGATGTAGATCAGTCCGTTGCTTCAATCGTTTCAGATCCTGACGTGCTTCCAGTGTATCTTTTGACTTCCCATAAGTACCCAGGAAGCTTATCAAGTTCACGCAAAGATTCTTCGTCAGATGCATCACATCAATCGCGTTACGGACCTCTAAACGTTGCCAATAAGGTAGCTCCCAAAAGATAGACTTCTTCTTCCACATCGCGGCACGACCATCCTCGCCCGTCGGAGCAGCCTGGCTTCCGTCTCCCTTGCCAAACACCACGTGTAGGTCCTTCACCATATCAAATAGCTCTTCTCCACTCCGGTGTCTCGGCTTTGTACGGCGGTCAGCATTCCCGCCAAAATGTGCACATTTCTTTCGTAGCTCATGCTTCGCCGGAAGGAATCGACGGTGACCCATGTACACAACTTTACGACAATGTTTCAAATACATGCTTTCGGTTTCCTCTAAACAGTGAGTGCATGCTTTATGTCCTTTGTTTGATTGTCCTGATAGGTTACTTAGTGCAGGCCAGTCGTTGATGCTTATGAAAAGCAGTGCTCGAAGGTCAAACTGCTCCTGCTTGTCCTCATCCCACACGCTAACACCTTCATTCTTCCACAGCTGCAAAAGTTCGTCAACCAATGGTCTTAGGTACACATCAATGTCGTTGCCAGGTTGCTTTGGGCCTTCGATGAGCACTGGCATCATAATGAACTTCCGCTTCATGCAGAGCCAGGGGGGTAGGTTGTAGATACAAACAGTCACGGGCCAAGTGCTATGACTACTGCTCATTTCACCAAAAGGGTTCATGCCATCGGTACTTAAACCAAGCCTAACATTCCTCGCATCAGCATCAAACTCTGGGAATGCTCTGTCGATGTTCCTCCACTGGGATCCATCGGCGGGGTGTCTCAACATGCCATCCTGCTTACGTTCTTCTTTGTGCCAGCGCATCAGTTTGGCATGGTCTTTGTTCCTGAACAAACGCTTCAAACGGGGTATCAGAGGGAAATACCACATCACCTTCGCAGGGATTTTTTTCTTAGAACGCTCTCCCCCAACATCACCAGGGTCGTTCCGCCTGATCTTGTATCGCGCGCAGGTGCAAACCGGACAACGATCCAAGTGTTCGTACTGTCCGCGATAGAGGATACAGTCATTAGGACACGCATGTATCTTCTGCACCTCCAAACCGAGAGGGCAAACAACACGTTTTGCTTGATACGTTGTCGATGGCAATGTGTTACCCTCTGGAAGAATCTTCTTTACGAGTTTCAGTAGCTCCTCGAAACCCTTATCAGTAACACCATTTGCTGCCTTCCACTGCAGAAGTTCAAGTGTGCTACCCAACTTCTTTAGCCCCTCTTTGCAATCTGGGTACAGGTCAGTCTTGTGGTCCTGCAACATGCGTTGTATCTTTTTCAGTTCCTTATCATTGCCGCAGTCTTTGTCGGCATCGCGCAACATTTGCCCGAGCCCATCAGTAGGTTCATTTTCCTGAGCAACATCTTCCTGAGCATCGCCTTCCCGAGCAACATCTTCCTCATCGGCATCACCCATTGCACCATATGCAAAGGAACCGTAGTATTGAGCCAATAACAGAATGTCGTCATCGGCCTCGTCTTCTTCATCTTCATCCATTAGAATTCCTCTTTCACCGTGCTTCGTCCAAACAGAATAATTCCTCATGAAACCGTGCCTCATCAAATGCACTTGAAGACAACCTCTTTGTTTGTACGATTGTATATTTTTACAATGGGTGCATGGGCAGAACATGAAACTGGACGGCGTCCTGTTAGCCTCGGCGGCATCGAGAAACGTCCTAAGGCCATCACGGAAGGCCTGAGCGTGGGGGTCCCCGTACATCCATTGTCTATTCATCTGCATTATTAACCAATAACAAATATACAATACAATTTAAAGATAAAAAATTTAATATATAAATAAATACAAATTATAATATATATTCCATTATATAAATAAATTTCTAAAACTACATTACTATATTCATTAAATATAACATTACTATAAGCCTTATAAGATTTATAAGTTTTATAAGATTTTCTATTAATTTATAAGATTTTCTAGCATTTTATATTGATTTTCTAGTAATTTATAAGATTTTCTAGTAATTTATAAGATTTTCTATTAATTTATAAGATTTTCTAGCATTTTATATTGATTTTCTAGTAATTTATAAGATTTTCTATTAATTTATAAGATTTTCTAGCATTTTATATTGATTTTCTAGTAATTTATAAGATTTTCTAGTAATTTATAAGATTTTCTAGTAATTTATAAGATTTTCTAGCATTTTATATTGATTTTCTAGTAATTTCTAAAACCACATTACTATAAGCCTTACAACTATTCACAAGTCATACAAAACAAAATACTAACTAGCTTGCCTTCTCTCTCCATTTAAAACACAACATGCATGAACACTCTCTCCACCATGAACTCAAGCTCTCTCCTCTCTCTCCTCCAAGAACACAATCTCTCTCTAGCTAGCTTTACTTTGATTCACAAATCCCTCTATTTCTAAATCATAGAAGGATTACAAGCTAAATAAAACATTAGAGAATGAAAGAGTGTACCTTGTAGTGCTCCTTAGATGAGTAGATTCTTCACAAATTTTGAAAAAAATTTGGGCAGCACCTCCCCTCCCACGGCCGAGCAGCATGAACACAGCGCCTAAGTGTTCAGCTGGCTCGGGCGGGGGAGGAGGAAGCCCCTATATTCGAACACATTAGCACCGGGTCGTGGCAAGACCCGGTGCTAATGTTCACCCTTTAGCACCGGGTGCAGCCACGACCCGGTGCTAATGTGCCCGAGGCCTTTAGCACCGGGTCGTGGCTGCACCCGGTGCTAAAGGGTGAACATTAGCACCGGGTCGTGGCAAGACCCGGTGCTAATGTGTCCGCCCGGACACACCTCCGCGCCACCCCCGCTCCTAGCCGTTGGACCCGGTGCTGAAGCCCCATCAGCACCGGGTCCAAAAATGGCCGAGGCGGAGGAGGCGGGCGGATGTGAAGGATTCTGGTAGTGAGCGCCGCATAGCTGCAGCGACTGGTGTTGTAGATCTCCGTCGTGTTGAAGCTTTCATCGAACCACACTTGGTAGTACTGCAAGTTCTTGGGGATGGATGTCTGGCAGCAGCCAATTCCAGAGCATGAACCATTGATCATGGTGTTCACGTCACCTGGCCGGCACATGGACACGCAACCGCTCGTGTACTTGCCCACGTTGTCCTCGTCTCCAATATACGCTAGCGTTCTGCACCCGATAACGATGAACTCATTGCCAATGTCTGAGAATATGTATGGCGTACCTGTCAGGTCCAGCTCCCAGGTGTCAGATTTCATGTGCTTAGAGGCGGTCTTGTAGCAAAAAGAGCCCATGTTCATCCTCATCCGTGCCTGGCCCTGCTGCACAAAGATGTGAAGAACCTCGACATTGGTAAGAAATGGCCTAAAGTTGCCACCCCCGGTGTCGTTGCAGGTAAGGTAGAAACCGGGCTTGGCACAGTGGTTAGGTGAGTCGTCGGATCCGATGCCAGACGGGTAGGGGATATCGACTTGCCCGCATTTTCTCTGGCAGTTACTGCTCGGCTGCGGGGGCAGTGCTCCTGCAGCTGCGAGAACTGCTGCAAGCCATAGAACTTGCACTAATCTCTTCAGAAGTGATGACATGCAGGATGAATGTGATCGATCTATGTGCTTTGCTATATATATATGATCGACCACTTGGCAGCTGTGTCAATAAATTTTGGTCTTTGGGGATGGGAGGAACAAAACAAAAGAGAAGGGAGCATATATATATATATATATACGCAAAGTAAATCCATGTTTGTAGTCATAAAAAAGTTAGAAGATGAGAGTTGACGCGCAGAGTAGATTGCATGATGGCAGGCGACCCAGTCAATAATGCAGCCAGGTTATCAAAGTCCACATAGTGCCAACTCTCTCATCCAATTGTCCATATAAGGTTTAATCTCTGTTTCAGCTATCATAAATTTCTCCTTCGAAATAAAAGCAACTGTATAGTCGTCCAATACTAATCTCGCAAGCTATTAGTCCTTCGTCCACTACGGGAAACCCGACGTATGCCGAGTGTCCAGCCCTTTGCCGAGTGTATTCTGTCGGGCACTCGGCAAAGAAAGCCTTTGCCGAGTGCCCTTGGCAAGGCACTCGGCATACACGGGACACTCGGCAAAGAGGTGTTTTGCCGAGTGTCACGCCAACGACACTCGGCAAAGAGGTGTTTTGCCGAGTGTCAGGCCGGAGACACTCGGCAAAGAAGGCGCACGTGCTCGTCAGCCACCACGCACGCCACCGGCGGTTCGCGGCCGTCCGTAGCCGTTTGGGCGGCCACCGGTTTGCCGAGTGTCAGGTCAGAGACACTCGGCAAAGGTGCGGCACGTGTCCAGCGCGTGCCGCGCGCGTCCACGGCCGTTATCGGCCGTTTGAATCGTCACAGTTTTGCCGAGTGTCCTCCAGCCGACACTCGGCAAAGAGGTGGCAAAAAATTTGAAAATTTGAAAAAATTTGAAAATTTGAAAATATTCTTAAAAAACTTGGAATTCAAACATAAAAGTTTGAAAATTTAAAAATATTTTTGTAAAACTTGGTGGGTTTGCCGAGTGTTTACCAAGCAACACTCGGCGAAGCTAGCCTTTGCCGAGTGTTCACCACTCGACACTCGGCGAAGCTATCCTTTGCCGAGTGTTTCTTGGTAAACACTCGGCAAAGTCAGGACCTTAGTTTTTAAACTTATGTTTTTGGGGTCCAAACTTTATTTTTTCTCTAGTGATACTTGTCAAAGGCTCTTTATATCTTATGTGAAGTCTGTGGGAAAAAGTTGAGATGATTTCGAAAAGTTTATATATACGACCCTTTCCAATCGGAGCATATCCCCATAGAAGTTTCGGAGAGTTGAGAAGGAGACAGCTGGATTTCGAAACGAAGTGAAGTTGAATTAGAGTTTGAGTTCATAACTTTTTCTATAGGCAATAGACGACGTAGATTGGTTCATTTGAAGTTATCATATTTTTTCGGACCCATTTGATATTTTTTAAATTATTTTTACGCCCTTCTCCGCATGAAATAATGAAATATATGAAGGAATTATTATATATATATGCTTCAAATAATGAAAACATTTCATCTAAGCATAAAATGTGCATTGTTGAATGTATTTGACAAGATATTTTGATGTGTATTTGACCGAATTTGAAAAATTTAGTATGTAAGAATTGGTCTGGGAAATGTTTGCCGAGTGCTACACTCGGCAAACAAGACCTTTGCCGAGTGTCAGAAAAGAGACACTCGGGAAAGAGCACCTTTGCCGAGTGCTCTCCTTGGGGCACTCGGCAAAGAGGCCATGTGGGCTGGCCGGCCCGCGGCCGCGCGGGCCACGTCATTGGCCGACGTGGCAGCTTTGCCGAGTGTAGGCACTCGGCAAAGGCCTGTTTGCCGAGTGCCCTGGGCCAGACACTCGGCAAACATGCCACGTGGCCCACCTCTTCGGCCGCGCACGGCCACGTCAGCAGACAGATCTGTTTGCCGAGTGTCCTAGATCGGGCACTCGGCAAACAGGCCACGTATCAGATCTGTTTGCCGAGTGCCCGATCCAGGGCACTCGGCAAACAGGGGGTTGGGCCGGGGGACTTAACCGCCCGCGCGGCCCCAGCCCCCACACACGCACACACACGCCGCCGCTCCCCACCCCGCCCGCCGCCTCTCTCCCCGCGCCGCCGCCTCTCTCCCCGCCCGCCGCCGCCTCCGCCCCGGCCGGCCGCCCGCGCACGCGCCCCGGCCGGCCGTCCCCGCGCCGGCCCCGGCCCCCGCCCCCGCCCCGGCCCCGGCCCCGGCCCCGGCCGGCCGTCCCCGCTCCGGCCCCAGCCGGCCATCCCCGGCCCCGGCCCCGGCCCCGGCCGGCCGTCCCCGGCCTCGGCCCCCGCCCCGCCCCGGCCTGCCATCCCCGGCCCGGCCCCGGCCGGCCGTCCCCGGCCCCGGCCCCCGCCCCCGCCCCGGCCCCGGCCCCGGCCGGCCGTCCCCGGCCCGGCCCCGGCCCGCGCCCCCGGCCCCGGCCCCCACCCCCGCCCCGGCCCCGGCCCCGGCCCGCGCCCCCGGCCCCGTTCGCGTCAGCCCCGGCCCGTCCGCCGCGTAGGCCGGCCCGTCCCCGCTCCTTCCCCGGCCGCCGGCTCGTCCTCCTGTCCCCGCGCCTGCCCATCTCGTGTAGGTACCCCGCCCGTCCTCTTGTTACCTTTGTTAATTTGTTCATTTTGCTGCAAAACTAGGATGTGGTGGTTTGCCGGCCTTCGTGCCGTTGTGGTTTGCCGGCCTTCGTGCCGTGGTTTTTTGCAGGATGGGGTTTCAGAAACCTCCCCGTGCAGGGGAGGTGCTGCCGAATTGTCCATTTGACAATATTTTGTTTTTTTCAGGGAGAGGCCCTTTGCACCGTCCTCGAAGCTCCGCCGCACGTCGTGGACGGCCGTCTGCACCGACGCGAGCGTCACCCACTCGCCCGCCTTCGAGCCCGTAGGTGAGCACATGCAAAACCATACGCCCTCGGTATTTAATTCGTAGATTCATATTTAAGTTGTGTACCTTCTTCGTCTCTTGTATTTATCTGTACCGTGTGGCTTCTTTGCCATGTTCTTGCGTTTCCTACAGTAAATAAGATTATATGACATCTTATTTACTGTAGGATACGCAAAAACATGACAAAGAATTCATACCGTACAGTTAAATACAACAGGCCAAGATTGTGCACAACTGTGTCACGTAACCTAGTTAGGCGTCTCCCGTTCGAAAGAGATACGGTTGTGAATATGTGAATCATTGCATATGTCTAACCGTATCTGTTTCGAATTGTCCACGTTTCTGGACAGCTCGAGGATGTGTAGATGGGTAGTTTCCATGCTCTCGAGGAGTACAGGGCCAAATGGGTACGCCGAGTCATTTCTATATTCGCTCACTCTATTCTGTGTAATTACTAATTCATATTGTTTGTTTTTTCAGTCGGCGTCACATGGTGGTGCGCCTTGCTCACAGCTCGAGGCTTTTGCTATGGCCCACAAGGGCAAGGCGACCTCCGACGTCCGGTACAACCCGGAGGACGGGCCCGCGGCATACAGCAACGCCAGCGTCCACAGTCGCCTCACAGCATATCAAGAGGTCGCGAAGGAGGTCCACAGGCCAGACTGGGATCCGACCGCCCATGACATTGATGGAGAAGTGGTCATGAGGGCGGGAGGAGGCAAGAAGCACGGGCGGTACTTGATCGCCAACAACACCATCGACACGGCCTCTACCCCCACACTCTCCCAGATTCGAGCCAGGAGCACGAGCTCTTCAGCGGCTATCCGCCAGCCTCTTCCCGGTTCACACTTCGGGATGCAGGCACTCCAGGTTATTTCTATTTCTATCTTTGTACGTGAAGTTTGCTTACGTTTATAATGTATTATAACAATGTGATTGAATATTGCAGGCCCGGTTGGATGAAGAGACGGAGAGACGGAGGCAGCTGGAGTTGGAGGTGCAGCAGATACGGGAGGCGGAGGCCGAGAAAGACAGGCAGAAGGAGGAGGCCGAGCGGGCGAACCGAGTGTGGCAGGAGCAGGTATTTGCCTACCTGCAGAGCATTGGCCAGCGCGTGGGTGAAGGTCCGCCGCCGCCGATGCCACCACCGCCTCCACCACCACGTGTTCCTATTTCTCCCGTGAGTCACTTGAGAACCCTATGATTTCATTTCACAACTCATTTCTGTCCAAAATCTTGTAACACACACCACTAATCTCTTTTGGGCAGGCTCCTGGCTCGGCCGCGTCGAATGACGGCCCTCAAGACGAAGACCTTGCGGCGCGGGCGGTTAGATCGTTGTTCGGACCCCCTCTTCCGTGAGTGATGGATGTTGGACTTTGTAACATATGAATGATGGATGTTGGATGTTTGGATATTGAATTTGTGACATTTCTGTGATGTTGGATGGTTTAGTGACTTATATGTGTTTGTTTATGGTTGTTTGATGGTTTAGTGGCTATATATATATATGAATTGCCTGTGATGCCTATTATAAACTGCATGTGATGTTTTTGTTGAGGGGTCCTTTTAACGCAAAAAATTAATAAAAACAGGAAAAAATTTGAGCCTTTGCCGAGTGCTACACTCGGCAAAGAGGTGGTTTGCCGAGTGTATTGGCTTTAACACTCGGCAAAGAGACTGTTTCTGTCATTTCTGGAACAGCCTTTGCCGAGTGTCTTGGCTTTTACACTCGGCAAATATGCAACCTTTGCCGAGTGTTAAAGCCCTTACACTCGGCAAAGGGATGTCCAGGGCCTGCCCCCTAACCAAGCTTTGCCGAGTGTCGGGGTCCAACACTCGGCAAAGGCTGGTGTCTTTGTCGAGTGTGACACTCGGCAAAGGGTCCGTTAGCCCTAACAGCCGTCCGCAGACGGCAGCGGGCCGTCTGTTAGTGCTTTATTTTGCCGAGTGCTGGCTTTGCACTCGGCAAAGCCTTTGCCGAGTGCCCGACAGAAGACACTCGGCAAAGGGCCTGTTTGCCGACACGAGCTATGCCGTAACCCGTTACACTCGGCAAAGCCTTTGCCGAGTGTATTTCGGGGTTTGCCGAGTGCTCCAGGCACTCGGCAAACTCCGGGTTTCCCGTAGTGGTCAATTTGTTTCACAACATCCCTGCACGCGTCCAGTGTACTGTACGTGCAAACTCTGGAACTATGGGCAAGGGGATGTCAGCAGGGTATGAAAATTATAGGCAGCATGAATACGCAGGAATGAGACAACCGCAGCAATTTGCTTTTCGTGCTAACTAGTAGTTAGTCAGACAACCATGGTGCAGTTTTCTTTGGATTGCGTCAACAATCGAGATAGCAGCACCTTTCACTACATGAATATCGCAGTGAGAAAGTTAAAATGAGACAATGCATGTACATGTTCTGCACTACTCTGCACCGATGCTGGATACTAAGGCATATATAGTAAGGCTTAGATTTCACGTAGTACTAGTGTGCCATGTCATTGTTGCTAAACTAGCACTAGTAAAGAACCCCTTTCCGTCTCCTACATTTGTCTAGGATGGAGACAGACACAGTACTAATGTGGGCATTAGTCCTCTATCTAAGTTTTGTGGGATTGGAAGACCTTTTAGCTGTACGTACCGGTTCGGGTTACTAGAATGAAGGGCCGTGAGGCATTAGTTCCGCCCGGTTGGTAACACCAACTCGGACCAAGTTAAAAGTCCTCTATGGTTTAGTTTAAAAGAAACCATCCCATCTACAATTACATGTGCCATGTAGTTAGGGTGGCAAGAAAGTCATGGACTGCAATATTCATGTGGGAACCAGGACTAAAACCCGCCAATACTTAACGTTGATGCACAGTACTGTCATTCCTGGTTGCAGCAAAATAATATCGTTGCATTGTTCCGGGTGCTGGAAATCGGGGCTAAAGTCCATTTTCCCACTAGTGTATCAAGTGGCCACACCTAACAGGAATCATTGCAGCAAAATAGTATGGAAACAAATGTAACTTGCAGTAAATATAGCACCAATTTGGTTTGATTTGTTCCCATCACCACCTCATCTGTTTCTTTTACAACGCCGTGTTTCTTTGGTGGTGAAAATTTTTACACATACGTTTAACCATTATTTAATGGTATTAAATAAAGTTAGTTTACAAAACTACGTATACAACTACGTATAGAACTCTCAAGTTAATTCGTAAGACATATCTAATGAGGCATCTGACCATAGGATTAGAGGATGGTTACTATAGCATTACTGTAGTAAATCATAGGTTAATTTTCACCCACGCAACGAAACGCGCCCTTTGTATCGATTGGTTCAACTAACTGTCCTATTCACAATTTACGCATTGTACTGTCCTTACACACCAATGGTACAAGCAGGCCGGAGAGGGTGGTACCCACGAAAATCGCGGTCCTTCCCAAAAGTGTGAGGTCTTCCGATAGTACTACTCTCAAGTTGGGTGCACTCGGTCAACATAGTGCGTTATGAATTGTTTGAAATGCACATATTAGACACCTAATCTGTAACGTACTTAGGGAGCGTGTGAAATAACTAATATGGGACCAGGTCATAGCATGGTGGAGTATCAGAAAAGGCTAGGCTGCAAAAATTATCCAAGTTAATGTGTCCTCATACCCAAAAAGGCTTGAGTTGGGACATCCGCCAAAGTAGTCAATATTATTGATTACTAGCAGAGGTACACACATGTTTAGCAAGAATTAGAGATTTATTATACTTCCTACTTATTAGTCAAAGCACACTACCAGAATGATCAACATCTACACCGATTGGGAACCGGCTTTAGCACTGGGTATCCCAACCGGTGCAGATCTTCCGAGGCTAAAGGGGTACCCCTTTAGCACCGGGTTGAATAACCGGTGCTAAAGGGTCCCTTTGGCACCGGTTCCAGACACAACCTGGTGCTAAAGGGTCTGCCCCGCAGCGCCTTTAGCAGGGCCTTTAGCACCGGTTGCTATCTGCAACCGGTGCTAAATGCCCCGGATTTCTTTTTTTTTGCTTTTTTCAGTAGCCATGCATGCACGTCTATATACGTGTATATACGTATATATTCTAATACGTGTATTCTAATGCGTATTCGGCCGACTCTATATTCATATTAGCTGACATTTCATCAAAATAGAAGACATATATATTACAAAAGTAGATATTCATGCATGTCAACTCGAGTTATTCCGCAAGTAGATTACAAAAGTAGATATTCCGCGACGGTGGACGACGGCGACGGCAGCGGCGGGCCGGCGGCGGCGGCCGGGGACGATGGCGGCGCGGGGAAGACGGCGAGGGCGCGAGCGGCGGCACGGGGACGTCGACGGGGACGACGGCGACGAAGAGTGGCGGTGCGGCCGGCCGGGGACGTCGGGCGGCGCGGGGACGACGGGCGCAGGCGCGGGGACGACGGCGAGGGCGCGGGCGGCGGCGCGGGGACATCTGTTGACACCAAAAATTAACACCAGGAAGAGGCTGACATGTGGGCCGGATTTGGTGGAAGGATGCCATTCGGCTAAAGGGCTTTCTCTGAAGCATTCGGCAAAGATGCTTTGCGGTCGGGAACGCGTCGCCATTCGGCTAAGGGGTTTTCTCTGAAGCATTCGGCAGAAATACTCTGCGGTCGAGAATGCGTCATCATTCGGCAGAAGCATTGTTTCGCAGGCGAAGAGTGGTAGCGTTCGGGAAGACATGATGACGTGGATCAATATAAGGAAAAGGCCGGTTCGAACAAGGAATGCAATATGGGCACGAAGATCCGTCATTTATTTTTAGAAACAAGTATTGTAGTCGTGTCCGACTAGGAGTTGTATCAAGACCTGGGTATAAATATAAACCCATGGCATCTGTAAAAAGGGGGACAATCAATCATACAACAAACCGGCCCCGTGCCAACATCGAGTCCTTTAGTCGAGTCGTCGAATTCTTCGAGAGGAGTCATCGATCCGTCGACCTCCGTAAGTACCGGCAACCTTGTATCATGCTTAGTATCATGCGGTGGATTTAAGCTTTGATGCAAGTAGTCTTGTTACCATGCTTAGTATCATCCGGTGGATTTAAGTTGTGGTCTCAAGAAGGTTCCTCTGTTAGGTCATGAGCCATGCGGTGGGCTAAGATCTAGTATGGACCAAGTTATCGGCTCTGTTAGATTTCGGCAAGATCTAACAGATTCATTAAGTTACCCCGTGTTGCTTCGTTTTTACTATGTGCTTAATTCATGCAACACACCTTTGCCCAATCTAGATCGGCTAGAATCGGCTCTACTTCACGATATGACGACTTATCCCCTCACAGCCGAGTCCGAAACCGATCTAGGTTGCCACGTGTCGCGGGTTCGAGCTTGTCGGCATCGTGTGGATCTTGACAGAACCGGGTATCATGCGGTAGATGCAGGTTTTTGGGTCGTCTTAGAGCTAATCATCCGGTGGATTAGAATTCGATTCGATCTGATAGATTTATCTTTACCGATTAGGCTTGTTCCTTCGCCATGGACCCCGATTCGGCTAAAATAGCCGCATTCGGTAGTGCTCTCATGAGTGAACGTGTGTTCGTGGGTTTGCATTGGACAATGAATGCTTTTAGCCTTTCACGATTAGATTGTATCATGCGGTGGATTGATCTAATCTGATTGGTGGTGTGGCCTCAAACGAGTTGTATCATGCGGTGGATTAACTCGTTCGTTGCCATGCTTGACGGGTGCTGCTTTCGGCCTATGCATTCTTGTTTTCAATGTAAATTCGTGACTGTGTTGTGGGTTCGTAATTAAACATTGAATGCTTTTAGCTTTTCATGGTTAGACTGTATCATGCGGTGGATTGGTCTAATCTGATTAGTGGTGTGGTCTCAAACAAGTCATATCATGCGGTGGATTAACTTGTTTTGTTATCATGCTTGACGGGTGCTGCTTTCGGCCTATGCATTCCTTGTTTACTGCGAATTTATGATCATGTTTCACCCTTTTATTTATCTATCATGCTCTGTTTCTCGTTAATCGGCTATGAGTATGTGTTACAATGTTCATTCGGTTGAAAGCCGATCTTTCGTCATGCTTACGTCACGCATTCGGCGGTGCGCTCCTTGTGTGCCTTGCCGATTGCCGAATAAGGCTTTAACTGCCGACAGATAGCTTGTCCGTAGCTATATGTCTCTCGAGATTGGCTTCAACGCCGCAAATATGGAACTGTCTGGTCTCACCCGGCACGTTCCAGGTTTTGATCTAAACTTTTTTGTCCCTTTGTTAGTTTTCAGGCAAACTGACTGGCACGCTTCCGGATTCAAAAGCCCGGGCCACGTGTGAAGCCAGCTAATTCGGCTTGCTGTGTGCTTGGCGTGAGGTGCGGATTTTACGTCAACACACTTTTTGGCACGCCCGGTGGGACACACACAAGTTTTCAAGATGCCTGAGTTGAGCGACATCATGGATGTCACTTTGGAAGAGTTGTCTGAAGAGCATCAACAGATGGTAAAGGCTGCTGCTGGCCAATTCATTAACAAATGTTTACTGTCTTTTGCCAAGAACAGGAGTGGTGCACCGTTTCTCAAATCCGACTTGCCAAGAGTTCTCCTTCCTGGGCAGTCTGATTTTACTGAAGAAGAAGAGAGAGAGAGATTCTCGGGCTTGTTATACAAAGCTTTGGGGGAAGCAATGACCAATCACAATGCTGCGTTCTTGAACAGTTTTCGGCATATAATGGTAAGCATTTTTGGTCAGCATGTGGATAAACCCTTCGAGCAAATACATGGGCAATTGGGTGGTCCGACGTACTTCAATGTTCAAGCACCAGTTCAGAAACCACATGGTAAAGGAAATGCTGATGAAACTGGAGGTTCTGGTGCTAAAGATACAAATGGACAACCGATTCGGCAAGATCCTCAGCCTGCACTGCCGAAAACTCGCACATACGGTGATATGGCATTCGGCACCACAGGGAATCCGCCTGCTTCTGCTTACAAGATATCTCCCTTGAACAACAGACTGCAGAGGGATTTATATGGAAACGGATATTCAGAGTTTATGGATTACAATGCTATCGACGCTCTCCCGAATCCTGGATATGTTGGTACTGCAGGCATGCTTGCTGGGAGACCAGGGAATCAAGATACCAGTATTGACCTCATGGTGCAAAAAATGACCGATGTATTGCAAAATCAATTCGGTCTGAAGCCTAAAAATCAGGGGTACATGTACTCGTCTCCTTTCCCGGAATGGTACCAAAGGGTATCATTGCCGAATAGAGTCAAGGTGCCTACAGAGTTTACTAAATTCTCAGGACAAGATGATACTAGCACTGTGGAACATATAGCTCGATATCTGATGCAGCTTGGAGAGGCTTCGGCAGATGAAGCTTTCAGAATCAGATACTTTCCTTTGTCACTGACGGGTCCAGCTTTTACATGGTTTGCTTCTTTGCCTGCTCAGTCGATTTGTACTTGGAAAGACCTGGAACAGAAATTCCATGCTCATTACTACATTGGCAGTACCGAGAAAAAGTTGGTTGATTTGACCAGCTTAAGGCAGAGGAATAATGAAACACCTACGGAGTTCCTCAGGAGATTTAGGGAAACAAAGAGTATGTGCTTTTCTCTGAACATACCTGATGATCAACTGGCTGGTATGGCTGTAGCTGGAATGCTGCCTGCCATTCGGGAGAAGCTATTCGGGATGGAGTTTGATGATCTGGGCCAGTTGTCGCACAGATTGGCCTTGATGAGTAACCAGGCATATGGTTTCAAGAAAGATGCCAGATTTGCTAAAAATAATGATGTAGCTGACATCTATAACCAATTCCTTGAAAGAGCAGATCAAGAAGATGGGTATGAAGATAGCGAGGAGATAGCCGCAGCAGAGATAGTGTGGAGCAAAGAACCAGTTACAATGACTCAAAGATGGATCAAACAGGTGAAGGGAACGTATGATTTTGATGTGACTAAGGCGGACAAATTGTTTGAGTTCCTGGTGAAAGAAGGCCGAATCAAATTGCCGGAGGGGCATTCTATGTTTCGGCCTGATGGAGTGAAAGATAAGAGGTACTGTGGGTTTCATGATAGAAATTCTCATTCCATTAATGAATGCAGAGTCTTTAGGATGAAGATTCAGAAAGCTATCCAGGAAGGACATCTGAAATTCGACAACAAGATGAAACTGGACAGTAACCCTTTCCCTCAGAATATGATCGGGTTCTCGGTTAATATGGTGAATGCTGTTCCATCTGGAGAAAAGGGAAGATTGAAAGTTTTAACCTCAAAGAAGGCAAGACAGGATGGTTCAGTTGATCCCACTCGGCAGATCACAATTGAACAGATTCGCCAGAAAGATCTTCGGTTCCCGAATAGCCGATTTGAAGTGGGAGAATCCTTTAAACCTAGAGTTACTACACGTATTCTCCTCAACAAATGGCAGCGTCAGCAAGAAAAGGAGCGTTTTCAAAGGCGTGAATACGAGGAGGAGAAAAGAAGGCGCGAAGAAGAAAGGCTTGAGGAAGAACAAGAAGAATATGCTCGAGAGCAGGAACGTGCGCATTGGGGGTGTGCATTCTTCAGACACTGTTGGAACGAAGGTTTGAAGCTTCCCACATGGAATAGTTGTCCTGAATGCAATAATAGGTATGATGAATATAGGCAGGGAACTGTCAATCGCCGATCTGTCCATGAAAGAATTGGCAGGGTGCATCCTAGTGATGATCGGCGTTTTGATGATCGACCAAGAAAGAGACATGCTGATTACAAATGGGTTGATCATGAAGAAGAAGAAGATCATGCTTATGTTTGGCAAAAGGGACAATGGTGCCCACCTGGTTTGAGGAAGAGCCAGAAGAGAAGAGTACAGCGCCTGAGGAATCGGGAATTGAAGCAAGCAAAGGTCAAGGTGAAATCAATATGGCTCCCAAAAGACAGGCCTGACGAACATGGTCATTCGGCTCCTACATGTATGGTATGTTTTCTGCCGAATGAATTCATGGCTCCAGCTAACCAAATTGTACAGGAAGAGATATTACCCGATATAGATGATGCCGAACGATTTGGGTTAATGGCACAATTGATGTTGAACAAACAAGCTATTTTTGAGAAGCCAGCCCAGAATCGGCACATGAAGCCACTGTACTTGAAGGGATATGTTAATGGCAAACCATTGACCAAGATGTTTGTCGATGGAGGAGCTGCTGTCAATGTAATGCCATATACCACATTCAGGAAGCTTGGTATGGGCCCTAGAGATTTGACACCAACGAGCATAATTCTAAATGATTTTGCTGGAAATCCTTCGGACACCAAGGGATGCGTGCACGTTGATCTGATGATTGGGTCCAAGACTCTGCTTACGACTTTCTTTGTCATTGAGGGCAAAGGGGCATATAGCTTGCTGCTTGGAAGAGATTGGATTCATGCAAATTGTTGTATTCCATCTACTATGCATCAACAGCTTATTCAGTGGATAGATGATGAGGTGGAGATTGTCCAAGCAGATGATTCAATAAGCGTGGCAAATATGGAACCAGCTTTCTGGGAGTATCAAGGCATAGATTGTTTCTCAGGCAAAGACTGGGGAGAAGGTCCTGTGGCACCAGCCAGCAGTGATCAGCAGCCGATCGAAGCAGTCGGCTCTCATAGTAATTTTTGATGGAAAATCCAATTGATGGAACTGATGGAAAATTAGGACGTGGATTTGTGTCGGCCGATAAATTAGAAGAAGTGGACATTGGAGATGGTGACAAGCCAAGGCCGACATTTATCAGTGCTAACTTGGATTCGGTTTTCAAAGAAAAGTTGGTGGCATTGTTAAAAGAATACAAGGACTGCTTTGCTTGGGATTATTCGGAGATGCCCGGTCTAGACCGTTCTATTGTTGAGCATCGGTTGCCAATCAAACCTGGATACAGGCCTTACAAGCAACCACCCCGAAAAATCTACAAGGAAGAAGTGTTGGCCGATGTGAAAAAGGAGATTGAAAGATTACTAGATGCAAATTTCATTCGGCCATGTAAATACGCGGATTGGATCTCTAATATCGTTCCTGTCTATAAGAAAAATGGAAAAATGAGGGTTTGCATAGATTTTAGAGATCTAAACAAGGCTACACCCATGGATGGATATCCAATGCCTATTGCTGATTCGTTGGTTGATGCTGCTGCTGGATACAAAGTGCTCAGTTTCATGGATGGTAACGCAGGATACAATCAGATTTATATGGCATTGGAAGATATAGTAAAGACAGCTTTTAGGTGTCCTGGACACATAGGGTTGTTTGAGTGGGTTGTCATGACCTTTGGATTGAAAAATGCCGGTGCAACTTATCAAAGGGCTATGAATTATATTTTTCATGAGTTGATCGGCAAGATTGTGGAAATATATATTGATGATGTGGTGATCAAGTCATTGGATCATGAGTCTCATTTGGCCGACATAAGGAAAACTCTAGAATGCACCAGGAAACATGGGCTTAAGATGAACCCGAACAAGTGTGCTTTTGGAGTTTCGGCTGGAGAGTTTCTGGGATTTTTGATACATGAAGGAGGAATAGGAGTTGGTAAGAAAAGCATGAAGGCAATTGATGAAATTGTTCCTCCAACTAATCTTAAAGAGTTACAATCGCTGCTTGGCAAGATAAATTTTGTGAGAAGGTTCATATCAAACTTGTCACAAAAGGTGTTGCCCTTTTCCTCACTGTTGAAAATAAAAAAGGATCAAAAGTTTGTATGGGGTGACGAACAACAGAAGGCTTTTGATGAAATAAAGGAGTACATGAAGAAGCCACCAGTATTGGTGCCTCCACAATTGAACAAGCCTTTCAAGTTGTACGTGGCGGCCGATGCCCAAACTATTGGATCGGCCCTCATTCAAGAATTTGAAGGGAAGGAAAGAGTAGTTGCATACCTTAGCCGAAAGTTACTAGATCCAGAGACAAGGTATTCGGCTATAGAGAAACTTTGCTTATGTATTTACTACTCCTGTACAAAATTTCGGCACTACTTACTACATGCCGAATGCATTGTGTATTCAAAGTTTGATGTGATAAAACACATGTTGTCTATGCCAATTTTGAACGGAAGGATTGGCAAATGGATTTTAGCTTTGTCTGAATTTGAGTTAAGGTTTGAATCGGCAAAGGCTGTTAAGGGACAGATTATTGCCGACTTCATTACTGAACATCATGATACATCGATAAATTTGCTTAACATTGTTCCTTGGGTGTTATTCTTCGATGGATCTTCATGCAACAAAGGTGGTGGAGCAGGTATCTTATTAATTTCACCCAAAGGAGAAACATTTGAGTTTGTTGTTCCCATTCAATCTGCTGTTACTAACAATCAGGCTGAGTATGAGGCATTGCTCAAAGGGCTCCAATATTTGAAAGAAGCAAAAGCCATTGTAGTTGAAATTTTTGGAGATTCAGAATTGGTCATAAAACAATTGAATGGTGAATATGAGTGCAAAAGTGATACCTTGAGGAATTACTATGAAGAATGCAAAGAAATATTGAAGAGCTTTCGGTCAGTAATTCTACAACACATTCCTAGAGGGGATAATGGAGAGGCAAATAGATTAGCCCAAAGTGCATCAGGTTATAGAGAGTTTCAAGAAGTGTTTGCTAATGATGTATATGCTTTCGGAAGTAATCTGGCAGAAGATGATTGGAGGAAAGAAATTGCCGATTATTTGGAGAATCCATCCCAGAAAGTTTCTAGAAAGCTCAGGTATAAAGCTTTAAAGTTTGTTCTTCTTGATGATAATTTGTATTATAAATCCTTGGATGGGGTACTGTTACATTGCTTAAATCATGAAGAAGCAAAGAGGCTGATGAGTGAAGTACATGATGGGTTATGTGGAGCACATCAATCGGCCTACCGAATGAAGTGGGTTATTAGAAGAACTGGATATTACTGGCCGACAATGTTGGAAGATTGTTTTGAATATTATAAGGGATGTCAAGACTGTCAGAGATTTGGAAACATTCAGAGAGTTCCGGCATCGGCTTTGAATCCCATTATCAAGCCATGGCCATTCAGAGGATGGGGAATAGATTTGATTGGCCAAATAAATCCTCCATCTAGCAAGGGGCATAAGTTTGTGCTTTTGGCAACCGATTATTTTACCAAGTGGGTTGAGGCAATTCCATTAAAGAAGGTGACGTCGGAGAATATGGTTGAATTTGTTAAAGAACATATCATTTACAGATTTGGGATTCCTCAAACAATCACCACAGATCAAGGGGCTCAATTTACATCTTCAGAGTTCAAAGATTTTGCTGAAAGTATGGGCATCAAATTGTTAAATTCTTCTCCTTATTATGCCCAAGCTAATGGTCAGGCAGAGGCTTCTAACAAGATTATGATTAAAATTATACAGAAGAAGATTGATCAGAAGCCGAGAAAGTGGCATTCGGTACTCAATGAGGCTTTATGGGCTTACCGAATGGCTCCACATGGGGCTACACAGACGTCTCCTTATGAGTTGGTGTATGGGCATCATGCTATCTTGCCATGGGAAATACAATTAGACTCAAGGAGAATAAAGTTGCAAAAGGATTTAAGTTCTAAAGAATATAATGATTTAATGATGGACGAATTAGAAGATTTGCATATGATTCGTCTCAGGGCCTTGGAAAATATCGAGAAAAATAAAATGCGAGTTGCTAAATATTACAACAAGAAGGTGCAAGTTAAGCAATTTACAGAAGGTGATCTAGTTTGGAAAGCGATATTGCCGATTGGAACCAAATATGCAGCATTCGGCAAATGGTCTCCAAAATTGGGAAGGCCCTTTCAGAGTAGTTAGATGCGTGCCTGGAAATGCATATATTTTGAAGACATTATTGGGAGAAGAATTTGCTTCTGCTATAAATGGAAGATATTTGAAGAGGTATTATCCCAGTGTTGAAATCGATCGGTGATTGATATATTAAATTGCCGAACAGCCGATATTTGGGAAGAAATCGTCTTTAGAAGCAAATTGACAGAGACATTGGAGAAAAAGAAAAATGGCCAATACTGAATGTATTGCCCTTAGCACAAAGTATGTTACATCAAGAGTTCATGCAAAAGATAAGTTTTATTGCCGAAATTCCATAAATCCCTAGTACAAACTACTGAAAGAGCCTGTTCAAAACAGACCGGGGATGAATGGAATCGGCAATGGCAGCGCCATGACCATCAAGACGATCAATGGAGGCGTCAATATCGTCGATGTCTTCTGGGTTGTTGTTGGCAAAACCAACCGGCATTCTGGAATAGTCGGTGCCGGTGTGCGTCGACATAGCGACGAGACCCGCAGCGACGCCCAGGCGAACGCCATGGGAAGCCACTTCGTCGACACGACCTGCCACCGCACCAAGGCGTGCCTCGGGTGTGTCCCCTTGGGCGTTCACCTTGTCCGCCAGCTCCTCCACCAGCGCCTTCAGTCGATCAAGTTCAGCATCACGCGCTGCAAAGTCAAAAGGGGATAACAGATTAATATCATTTGGAGGACGAGAATTGAGATTGAGCAGATTGCAGGACTCACCATCAATGACTTCAAGCAGCTGCTTGCGCTCGGCCTGCCACTCGAGGTCCGCAATCCCAGCTTGCTTGGAGATGATCTCCAGTTCGCGACGAGAGTCGTCGCGCTCCGCCTTGAATCGGCGAGCATCGCCGTCTGAGTAGCGGGAGTCGTCCGATGAACGAGTCCGATTGGACGAACTCGAGGAGTTGGGCGCCGCAGGAGCAGCGGCTGGAGCCGCAACTGGCGCACCAGCGCCGGCAATCCATTGGATTACCCTGAAAGAACAAAGAAGATTCGTCAAGAAAGAGAAAGGGAATCTCGAGAAGAACAGAGAGAAGCAAGCAGCCAATCACCTGCGGCGAGCACCGGCGCGACTTCCTTCGGCCTCATCGACGGCCGGGCGCCTCCTGTTGTTGTCGGCCATTGGAAGTACCTCGGAGTTACTGTGGATGGGGAAAAGAATGACTTGAGCCGGCAAGGACTTGGAAGACGAAGAACTTGGTGAAAAACTGTGGGCTGCCTGGGTGTTTATTTATAGAACCCGCAGAGGAAATCGTGGCCAAAGATCGTGGCGCGTATTCCGAAGAGTTCGGAAGGTGGAAAGGATTTCCCAGCCGATCGGTTCTCATGTCGTTTGGGATTCTTATCGAGTCGTATTCGGCTTTGACTGGATGAGATTCGGCTATGTCATAGTTGAAGCGTTTTCGGGTCTGACGCTATTAAAACCAGCTTTGCCGAATGAGTTATCCACAATGAAGAGAAAGCAAAGATTGGTGAAATTACAAAGTTGGTAAGACATTCGGCTAATTAAATATTCAATACAATTACACACCCAAGTACTTGGAGATTACATCTTTAGCATCAGATATCATTCTATTAATGGTCTCCAAAAGATTTTTGCCTGCTTCTTGGGTTTTTATCTGAGCAGAGAGCTTCGTTTTGAGCTGTTTATCTTCAGATAGAATTGCCGATGCTTCCTTTCGTATCCTCTCTGTCAGATCAGGGAATTCGGCTAACTTCTTCTCGTCAGCTTCGATTTCGGTTGACAGAGTCCTCAATTCGGCTTCTAGCTCAGCTTTTCTGATTTTCTTCAGATCAAGTGCTGACTGCAGTCTAGCTGACAATTCTTTATTGCTCTGAGCTTGGATATACAGATCTTTCAAGGATTGCTTAGCTATGGCTCTTCTTTGTTCTAAAGCTGGTTGTAAAGATTGACTTTTCAGAACCTGTCTGACTGCAGCAAATTTTTGATCCAATTGAGAGATTGGTTCCAAAGAAGCTTGAATATCAACAGGAAGTTTTTGTTCAATGGGCTCAAGCATATCTCTCAGAAGATCAGCATCCTTGACTTGATCCTGGATGTCTTTGTGCAGAAAGGAGAAGATTTCCTTTAGTTTTGCCTGGGTTTCTTCTGATAAAGTCTGACCAGAAGAAATTTCCTCTGCTTGTTCGGCAACAAGATCATCCAAGGGAAATGAGTAGCTGGGTGATGAAGTTATTTTCTCCTGGAAAAAGATATTGCCGAATTAATGATTATCCATTGAATAAAGAACTGGGGAGACTGGGAAATTATCTCTACCTCATTCCTGATCTCTTGGATGGAGAGAGAAGGCGGCTCAAGCTCAGGCAAAGGTTCTTGTATGTCATGCTGAGGAGAGCTTGGAAGGTTCTTTGGTGAAGATGAGGCTTCTGGCTGAGGTGCATCAGGTAGAGCTGAAGCTGGTTCTTGATGAGAAGAAGAACTCTCCAAGATTGGGTCTATTGAGATTTGCTCTGAAACTGAAAAAAGAATCAATGCCGATGGAAAGGAACTTTAAAGACAAAATAGTGAGAAATTTTACCAATCATTGAAGCATCGGCAGGATCTGTACTGATTGCTGGCTGCTGTTCTCTGGCCTGAAATCAAGAAGAAATAAAGCTGAGCAAAACACCAAAAGCATTATAGTCAAAGAAAAAAGGGCTCTGACCTTGATTTTGCTACTTGTTCTTTTCTTCTTTACAACTGAAGGAGCAGTTAAAGAAAGAGTTTTCCTCTTGACAGATGATGGTCTAGTAAGTATTGGATCTGAAGAAGCTTGTCTAGCCATCAGCTGAGCCAAGGTAGGAGATTGGTGCCCCAAAGCAGAGATTGGGCCTGCAGTTTTGTATAAAATTACCCTGGCAAGAGGGGCAGGTGTTATGTCCTGCAAAATAATAGAGTTAGAATCGATTGGGTTTGATGTTATTAGAACGGATGAAGGAATAAGCATATTACCTCTGCAGTTGGCTGATAATCAGGCATTAATTCAAGGCAGAAGGGATGGATTGGCATGTTGAAGATATGATCATGGAATTCTTGCCACCAGAGAGTGAAGGAAGGATGGGCAGATATTATTAGCACAAAAGGATCAGGTGCATAAATAGTTCCACAGCATTTATAAGTAAAAATCCTTCTTGTCTCTGTGGAATCCTTGACAATCTCCCTGGGCCTGAGAAATTCATGGAGGAATAGCCTAGGGGGCACTTGGCCGCATCCCAACTGTCTAGCCATCATGTTTGGCTGGTAATATTCATAAGTGCTTTGAACCAGCCTCCCTCCACAGAATTCGGCTGGCAGGATGCAGGGCTGGATGAAGGCATTGAAAATTGCTACAGATCGTACATCAGTGCATCCAGTCTCAAAGCTGAATTCGCAAGGGAGAGTAAGATTGTCATTATCCAAATATGGGAACCAAAGAGGATGAGCAAAGCCTCTGAAGAAGAGCTCAAACAGTTCACCAATGTTCTTGTTGATAGATACAGTGGAAGCAGCTTCTCCATAGGTTTGACAACCTTTGGTTCTCCGGGCCTCTCCTTCTTTGTAATTGATTGAAGGGAAGTCTCGGCTGTTGAGGTCAATAGCAACGATTTGATGCATGTATAACTGCAGCCACATTTGGACAAACCACCAGGGACCATTTACACAGGGGATTTTCTTACTGGTATGCATCAGGTGGGTGGTTTGATTGAGCATATGATAGACGCTTCCCAGAAGGTATTTCCCAAGTGGGATGACTTTTCCAGCAGCCAGCTCTTCAGCCATCACGATGTGATTCAAGGTTGGCTCATTGGCTTTGCCACAAAAGACTGATCTGCATAGCCACATATTCAGGAAGGCCCTGTATTCGACATCGGTCAGAGGGCCATCAGACATATGATTCTGAATGTATCTCTTATATCCAACCCCTGTTTTTACTCCTGTCTGCTTGGAGGAACCTTTGTGATCATATGGGTGTACAGTTCCTGTAACATTCAGGCCGGTCATCATGTAGACATCGGCCAAAGTAGGAGACATTGGGCCATGACCAAAAAGAAAGGTATTTGTACCATTGGACCAAAAGTGGCAAGCTGCAATCAGGAGGTTCTCATTCTTTGGTGTTTCGGCTAATGACAGCTCCAGGCAATGAGAAATACACAGATGATCCCAGTTCTGTGTTTGGGGGCTTTTATCATCAGACATCCTTTTATACCAATTTCTCCAGCCGGCAATTGGGGGTAAGGGCCAGTTCTTGAAGGCGTCTTGCCACTCATGAGGTTTTGTCAGCGAAGTCTTGAAAGGAATCCTCTGAGATTCGGCCGCAATGATTTCGGAAGGGTCTGAATCCCCTACAGGGCCGAGGAAATAGGATGGAGATTTTTCCTCAACAGGGATAAGGATTTCGGCAGCCAGGGCCTATCAAGAATGGAAGGAGATGAGAAGAAATTTAAGATGCAAATCGAAAGAAGAATGCCGAATATGCTTGAGGGGATTGAAGCTTACCTGGAGGGCAAAATCTTGATTCGCCATTTGAAGATCGGAGCTTGAAAGATTCGACGAACTAGGGTTTGAGTTTGAACGCACTCTGAGGATTTGGGAGCAGAAAACGGATATCGAGCGGGCTCAGCCTGGAAATGTTGGGGATTCCTGGTCAATTCCGAGATAAAGTATCCTTTATCCCAAAATTGAAGGGGCATGTGTTGACACCAAAAATTAACACCAGGAAGAGGCTGACATGTGGGCCGGATTTGGTGGAAGGATGCCATTCGGCTAAAGGGCTTTCTCTGAAGCATTCGGCAAAGATGCTCTGCGGTCGGGAACGCGTCGCCATTCGGCTAAGGGGTTTTCTCTGAAGCATTCGGCATAAATACTCTGCGGTCGAGAATGCGTCATCATTCGGCAGAAGCATTGTTCCGCAGGCGAAGAGTGGTAGCGTTCGGGAAGACATGATGACGTGGATCAATATAACGAAAAGGCCGGTTCGAACAAGGAATGCAATATGGGCACGAAGATCCGTCATTTATTTTTAGAAACAAGTATTGTAGTCGTGTCCGACTAGGAGTTGTATCAAGACCTGGGTATAAATATAAACCCATGGCATCTGTAAAAAGGGGGACAATCAATCATACAACAAACCGGCCCCGTGCCAACATTGAGTCCTTTAGTCGAGTCGTCGAGTTCTTCGAGAGGAGTCATCGATCCGTCGACCTCCGTAAGTACCGGCAACCTTGTATCATGCTTAGTATCATGCGGTGGATTTAAGCTTTGATGCAAGTAGTCTTGTTACCATGCTTAGTATCATCCGGTGGATTTAAGTTGTGGTCTCAAGAAGGTTCCTCTGTTAGGTCATGAGCCATGCGGTGGGCTAAGATCTAGTATGGACCAAGTTATCGGCTCTGTTAGATTTCGGCAAGATCTAACAGATTCATTAAGTTACCCCGTGTTGCTTCGTTTTTACTATGTGCTTAATTCATGCAACACACCTTTGCCCAATCTAGATCGGCTAGAATCGGCTCTACTTCACGATATGACGACTTATCCCCTCACAGCCGAGTCCGAAACCGATCTAGGTTGCCACGTGTCGCGGGTTCGAGCTTGTCGGCATCGTGTGGATCTTGACAGAACCGGGTATCATGCGGTAGATGCAGGTTTTTGGGTCGTCTTAGAGCTAATCATCCGGTGGATTAGAATTCGATTCGATCTGATAGATTTATCTTTACCGATTAGGCTTGTTCCTTCGCCATGGACCCCGATTCGGCTAAAATAGCCGCATTCGGTAGTGCTCTCATGAGTGAACGTGTGTTCGTGGGTTTGCATTGGACAATGAATGCTTTTAGCCTTTCACGATTAGATTGTATCATGCGGTGGATTGATCTAATCTGATTGGTGGTGTGGCCTCAAACGAGTTGTATCATGCGGTGGATTAACTCGTTCGTTGCCATGCTTGACGGGTGCTGCTTTCGGCCTATGCATTCTTGTTTTCAATGTAAATTCGTGACTGTGTTGTGGGTTCGTAATTAAACATTGAATGCTTTTAGCTTTTCATGGTTAGACTGTATCATGCGGTGGATTGGTCTAATCTGATTAGTGGTGTGGTCTCAAACAAGTCATATCATGCGGTGGATTAACTTGTTTTGTTATCATGCTTGACGGGTGCTGCTTTCGGCCTATGCATTCCTTGTTTACTGCGAATTTATGATCATGTTTCACCCTTTTATTTATCTATCATGCTCTGTTTCTCGTTAATCGGCTATGAGTATGTGTTACAATGTTCATTCGGTTGAAAGCCGATCTTTCGTCATGCTTACGTCACGCATTCGGCAGTGCGCTCCTTGTGTGCCTTGTCGATTGCCGAATAAGGCTTTAACTGCCGACAGATAGCTTGTCCGTAGCTATATGTCTCTCGAGATTGGCTTCAACGCCGCAAATATGGAACTGTCTGGTCTCACCCGGCACGTTCCAGGTTTTGATCTAAACTTTTTTGTCCCTTTGTTAGTTTTCAAGCAAACTGACTGGCACGCTTCCGGATTCAAAAGCCCGGGCCACGTGTGAAGCCAGCTAATTCGGCTTGCTGTGTGCTTGGCGTGAGGTGCGGATTTTACGTCAACAACATCGACGGGGACGACGGCGACGAAGAGCGGCGGCGCGGCCGGCCGGGGACGTCGGGCGGCGCGGGGACGACGGGCGGAGGCGCGGGGACGACGGGCGGCAGGCGCGGTGAGGACGGGCGGCGGCGCGGGGAGGATGGACGAGGCCGCGGGCGACGGCGGCGTGGGCGAGGGCGATGGGCGGCGGGCGCGGCGACGACGGCGGCGGGGGCGAGGCGAGGAGGAGGGCCGGCGGTTTGGGGGAAGACGAAGTGCTGCGGGGGCGGGGGCCGGCGCGAGGCTATATAGATCCAGGGCATTTAGCACCGGGTGCAGCCACGACCCGGTGCTAAAGGCCCTTTAGCACCGGGTCTATACAGCACCCGGTGTTAAAGGCCGTAACTGGCGCCAAACGAAAATTGGGGGCCTTTAGCACCAGATTTCGGTGCTAAAGGCCCCCAATTTTCGTTTAGCGCTAGTTTCCAAACCGGCCTTTAGCACCGGTGGCTACTATTTTGGAATCTTATAAATATAGTTTTTAATATATAGTTATTAATACTTGTTTTAATTCAGTTATTAATACCTATTAAAAATATATATTAAATAAGAAAATCTTATAAATTACTAGAAAATCAATATAAAATGCTAGAAAATCTTATAAATTAATAGAAAATCTTATAAATTACTAGAATGGAGGCCGGCCATTGAGCATATCATAATCTTCATCCATCTTGTGCTCAACTCTTACGATTTTTCTCTTTCCAGGAAGAACTATATGACGCTTTGGCTCGTCTTGTGATGGGTCCAATTGCTTACCCCCACCTTTCTTATCTGCCCCTTTCTTCGGTCTGCTAGCCATGTCCTTCACATAAAAAACTTATGTGACAGCTTTGGCCAGGACGAACGGTTCGTCTAGAAAGCCAATCTTGTTTAGGTCCACTAACGTCATTCCATAGTCCGCTTCAACTTTAACACCTCCTCCAGTCAGCTTCACCCATTGGCACTTGAACAGTGGGATCTTCAAAGGTCCGTACTCCCTTGCCAAACACCACGTGTAGGTCCTTCACCATATCAAATAGCTCTTCTCCACTCCGGTGTCTCGGCTTTGTACGGCGGTCAGCATTCCCGCCAAAATGCACCGAGTCATTGCCACAGTCTTTCTCGACATCACGCAACATTTGCCCGAGTCCATCAGTAGGTTCATTTTCCTGAGCAACATCTTCCTGAGCATCGCCTTCCCGAGCAACATCTTCCTCATCGGCATCACCCATTGCAGCATATGCAAAGGAACCGTAGTATTGAGCCAATAACGGAATGTCGTCATCGGCCTCGTCTTCTTCATCTTCATCCATTAGAATTCCTCTTTCACCGTGCTTCGTCCAAACAGAATAATTCCTCATGAAAACGTGCCTCATCAAATGCACCTAAAGACAACCTCTTTGTTTGTACGATTGTATATTTTTACAATGGGTGCATGGGCAGAACATGAAACCGGACGGCGTCCTGTTAGCCTCGGCGGCATCGAGAAACGTCCTAAGGCCATCACGGAACGCCTGAGCGTGGGGGTCCACGTACATCCATTGTTTATTGATCTGCATTATTAACAAATAACAAATATACAATACAATTTATAGATAAAAAAATTAATATATAAATAAATACAAATTATAATATATATTCCATTATATAAATAAATTTCTAAAACTACATTACTATATTCATTAAATAAATAAATATACCTTCCGTTAAATAAATAAATAACTATTCTATCTTTTAATAAATAACTAATAATATATATTTCATTAAATTAATAAATAACTATTCCATTTTTTAATAAATAAACCTCTCTAATAAATAAAATACATAAGCTTTATAACTATTCACAAGTCATACAAAACAAAATACTAACTAGCTTGCCTTCTCTCTCCATTTAAAACACAACATGAACACTCTCTCCACCATGAACTCAAGCTCTCTCCTCCAAGAACACAAGCTCTCTCTAGCTAGCTTTACTTTGATTCACAAATCCCTCTATTTCTAAATCATAGAAGGATTACAAGCTAAATAAAACATTAGAGAATGAAAGAGTGTACCTTGTAGTGCTCCTTAGATGAGTAGAATCTTCACAAATTTTGAAAAAAAATTGGGCAACACCTCCCCTCCCACGGCCGAGCAGCATGAACACAGCGCCTAAGTGTTCAGCTGGCTCGGCCGGGGGAGGAAGAAGGTGCTATATACAAAAGACATTAGCACCGGGTCGTGGCAAGACCCGGTTGTTGGATATGTTCCAAATTCCACATCCACGACATAGGCCGGGCTTCTGCCGAAGCGCAGCGGAGGCCCGTCGCCGGAGGCTTGGGCCGGAGCGAACCTCTGGCATATGCGTCTTGGGCATATGAGTCACCTTGGTATGGCAGAATTGATGAAGAGAAACTTGTTGGATGGCTGTACTTCGAGTAGCATGAAGTTTTGTGAGCACTGTGTTTTCGGAAAGCATAAACGGGTAAAGTTCAATACCTCGGTTCATACCACTAAAGGTACACTTGATTATGTACATGCTGACTTATGGGGTCCTTCTCGTAAGCCTTCGCTTGGTGGTGCTCGTTACATGCTTACTATTATTGATGACTACTCTAGAAGGGTTTGGCCTTATTTTCTGAAACATAAAGATGATACTTTTGCTGCGTTTAGAAACTGGAAAGTTATGATAGAAAGGCAAACTGACAGAAAAGTGAAATTGCTTCGTACTGATAATGGTGGAGAGTTTTGTTCTACTGCCTTTGATGATTTCTGCAGGAACGAAGGCATTGTGCGCCATCACACCATACCGTATACTCCTCAACAAAACGGTGTGGCCGAGCGTATGAACAGAACCATCATATCGAAGGCTCGTTGCATGCTGTCCAATGCACGGATGAGCAAGCGTTTTTGGGCTGAAGCTGCAAATACCGCATGTTATTTGATAAACAGGTCGCCTTCTATTCCACTTAATAAGAAAACTCTCATGGAGGTATGGTCTGGTACACCTGCTGATTATTCACAGTTGAAAGTTTTCGGATGCACTGCTTATGCTCATGTTGATAATGGAAAATTAGAGCCTAGAGCTGTTAAGTGTCTTTTTCTTGGTTATGGTTCTGGAGTTAAAGGATATAAACTGTGGAATCCCGAAACAGGAAAGACTTTCATGAGTAGAAGTGTGGTTTTCAATGAATCTGTGATGTTTAATGCTAGTTTGACCTCAGACAGTGTTCCAGATATTTCTGCTCCAGAGGTGCAGCGTATGCGCATGCAGGTGGAGCATGTTGATGAGGCAGTTGTGCAGGTGGAGCCGGTTGATGATCAAACCAATGATGTTGCTGATGATGTTGCTCATGATGGTGTTCAGCAAACTCCTCCCAATTTTCAGCAAGAGGAGGATTTACCTATTGCTCAACGCAAGACGAAGAGAGGTTGCGGTCCTCCAAAACGTCTTATTGAAGAATGTAATTTATCTTACTATGCTTTGAGTTGTGCTGAACAGGTGGAGAATGTTCATGAGCCAGCGACATATAGAGAAGCTGTTAGCTGTGGTGACAGTGAGAGCTGGGTTTCAGCTATGCATGAGGAGATGCAGTCACTTGAAAAGAACAACACATGGGAAGTTGTACCATTGCCTAAGGAGAAGAAGACCATCCGATGCAAATGGATCTTCAAGAGAAAGGAGGGTTTATCTCCAAGTGAGCCTCCAAAGTTTAAGGCAAGGTTAGTTGCAAAAGGTTACAGTCAAATTCCGGGTGTTGATTATAATGATGTATTCTCTCCAGTTGTAAAACACAGTTCGATCCGTACTTTCTTTAGTATTGTTGCATCACATGATCTTGAGCTTGAGCAGTTAGATGTGAAAACTGCATTTTTACATGGAGAGCTAGAGGAGGACATATACATGGACCAGCCGGAAGGGTTCATAGTGCCAGGCAAGGAGAAGCATGTGTGCAAGTTGAAGCGATCCTTGTATGGTTTAAAACAGTCCCCTCGTCAGTGGAACAAGAGGTTTGATTCATTTATGCTGTCACACAGTTTTAAAAGGTCGAAATTTGATAGCTGTGTCTACATCAAACATGTTAATGGATCACCTATATACTTGCTGTTATATGTTGATGATATGCTGATTGCTGCCAAGAGTCAGATAGAAATCACTAAGTTGAAGAAATTGTTGAATAGTGAGTTTGACATGAAAAATCTTGGTGCTGCTAAGAAAATTCTTGGTATGGAAATTAGTAGAGATAGAAAATCTGGTTTGCTATTTCTTAGTCAACAAAATTATATCAAGAAAGTTCTTCAGCGTTTCAACATGACAGATGCTAAAGCTGTTAGTACCCCCATTGCATCTCACTTTAAGTTGTCAGCTGCACAGTGTCCTAGTACAGATCAGGAGATTGAATACATGACAAAGGTTCCTTATTCTAGTGCTGTTGGGTCTTTGATGTATGCCATGGTTTGCTCTCGTCCAGATTTATCATATGCTATGAGTTTGGTTAGTAGATATATGTCTAATCCTGGTAAAGAACATTGGAGGGCAGTTCAGTGGATTTTCAGGTATCTCAGAGGCACATCAGATTATTGTTTAAAGTTTGGAAGAACAGATAAGGGGCTGATTGGTTATGTGGATTCAGATTATGCTGCTGATATGGACAGAAGAAGATCACTTACTGGTTATGTGTTTACTATTGGCAGTTGTGCTGTGAGTTGGAGGGCTACGTTACAGACAGTTGTTGCTTTGTCTACTACTGAAGCAGAATATATGGCTATTTGTGAAGCTTGCAAGGAATTGGTTTGGCTGAAAGGTTTATATGCTGAACTGTGTGGGGCTGAATCTTGCATTACATTATATTGTGATAGTCAGAGTGCTATTTATCTTACTAAAGATCAGATGTTCCATGAGAGGACTAAGCATATTGATATCAAGTATCATTTTGTGCGTGATGTGATCGAAGATGGTAAGCTGAAGGTATGTAAGATCAGTACTCATGATAATCCTGCTGATATGATGACAAAGCCTGTACCCGTTTCTAAGTTTGAGCTGTGCTCAAGCTTAGTCGGCTTGATAGGATAGTCCAAGTGACTATCGTTGGCACCAGAAGCATTTTGCTCAAGATGAAGATGATTTATGCTACAAGAGGGAATTTGTCTCAAGGTGGAGTTTGTTGGATATGTTCCAAATTCCACATCCACGACATAGGCCGGGCTTCTGCCGAAGCGCAGCGGAGGCCCGTCGCCGGAGGCTTGGGCCGGAGCGAAGCGGAGCGACACAGGGGTTTTATCCAACCCACACACATCTCCAACCACACTCCATAAGAAGGCTGCCAGGGGGCACATGGACATGATGTGATCTGCATTCTCAATAGCGCCACACAGGCAGCATCTCTCATCGCCGTCCCATCCTTTGTGTCGCAGCTGGTCTGCCGACTGGATCCTGCCGCGATTCAGGAGCCAGAGGAAGTTATTTATCTTCAGTGGCATCTTGGAGTTCCAGATTTCCCTCAAGCGCTCGTTAATAAGGCCTGAGGAGGCCACGTGCTTATGTAATATAGGGCCTGATTGGTTGCTCGGTTCTGGCCGAGCCAGGCTCCCCGCATGCAACCATCGGCTGATTGGTTGACTTCACAAGCAACCGGGCCTGCACCAGCTGATGCAAGATTCCCTCCGCAGCCAGGTTCTACAGATGCGGGAGAAAATCTCGTTTCCGTCGGGCCAGGCCAGCGCGAGCGCACGAGCTGTACGCGTGAGAGAGCAGCGATGCAGGGCTGACGAAATGACCAGACAACCAATCAGCTGTTCCTTTTGTCCAAGTTGCAAGAATCTAGGCAACCAAACATCAGCTATTTGCACAAATCTAGCCTGGCTGTAGAGGGCCTGGCTCACGAGTGCAGAGCAGGTTGGGTCATACAGGAAACCAATCACGCCCATAATGACGCTGTTGTGAATACACCAGGGCCGCGTTTAGATGCCCCGATTCGGGAGCCGATTCGGGCCTGGCCGGTCTGACGCGCGTCAGGCCGGCCACTGTAGCGTTTCGTTTGCATGTGCGAAAAATTGTCCAAAAATTTATTAATTAGGCTCAAAATGTTCGTCTCACAGAGTACAACAAAACTGTGTAATTAGTTTTTGATTTTATCTATATTTAGTACTCCATGCATGCTATGATATTTTGATGTGATGGGGAATCTTCTTTTTGCATAGTAAATTTGGGAGGTGAATTTGGGATCTAAACAAGCCCCAGATTTCTCCGGCTCCCATTTAGCAAAGTCTGGTGTATCACATAGCACTACTCCTCCAAGCAATTCACAAAGCTGACCCCATTGATTGCTCTCTGCGGCCCAAAAGTGCGGTGGAAGGTGAGGTCTAGGCCTTCCTGTCCCATCACCTCTGCCACCACCTGGTTCTGTTGTCGGCAGCAATGGAAGAGAAGGTCAAACCTAATGCGCAGCGAGCAATCCCCTAGCCATACGTCATGCCAGAACCTGATTCTTCTGCCATTTCCCGGTATGTGATGCAGTCAGTCCCTTCTCACAGAGATCCTTTGCCTCATGTAGCCCCTTCCAGAATTGAGAGCCCCCCGTGGTCTGGAGGAGAAGAACCCCTGTTCCCCTGGGTATTTAATGCGCAATAGGTCGCAGCCCAGGCTGGACTCCCCTGCCTCTAGCTTGAAGATCCACTTCGCGAGGAGTCATTTGTGCATGTACATCTGGTATTTCTGGTACTAGTGAAGCCCATCCCACTGAACCGCTTAGGTACTGTCATCTCCTCCCATTTGATCATGTGCTATTTCTTCCTCTTCCCTGGGTGCCAAAAGAAGTCAGCCCTATGCATGTCCATCTGGTGGTAGATGTCTTCTTGCAGCAGGTAGACCCCCATAGTGTAATTAGGCAGTGAGATGAGGCTGGATTCCAATAATATGGACTTGCCCCCGGAGGATAGGAATGTACTTTGTCACATTGGAAGCTTTTTCCGGATTCTCTGTGGGATAAATAACATTTCCTGTATAGTCAGTGTTCGCACCCAAAATTGGCAGTTGCCTATCAGGCCAAGGGCAACCGGTCAGACCGGTTCTAGGAAGCGGTCAGACCGGTTTTACTGTAGCCAATCTGGCAACGGCCAAACCGGTCTGACCGGTTTCCCTATCCGGTCTGACCGGTTTCTCCCGTGTTGGAGTAGGTTTAGGACTTTAGAGTTTTATCCCGTATTGTAAACCGACCTAAAGGGGTACGACTTCCCCACCCTATAAATATAAAGGGTCATGGCCGATTGAAGAGGATCCAATCGAACAAATACATCTATCTTTTATCTTTTTACTTTCTCTCTTTTCCATACTTTTCCAATCTACTATTTGCTGTTCCTCCTTCGTCTCTACATCGATTGAGGGCGTCCTAGGTGGCCTGCCGACTCTAGGACAACCCTACGTGCGTTGCCCCGACGGGATCTTGCCCGGACGACGCTCGAAGGTCTACCGTCAGCCCTGTCTGGCAAACCGGTCTGACCGGTTACAAAAACCGGTCTGACCGGTTCCTACGTTTGCGTTCTGTTGGCCGCAAATTCGTGCCAACAGATTTGGCGACTCCGCTAGGGACGAAAATCTGGTTGCTCAAACCGTTTTATCGATCCTTAAGTAAATCAATCGGCTGCCATGGCCGGTAAATTACCTAAACCTGCTGATGTCGATGCTGCAAACATTCAAAGGCCGAACGTTGATCAAACGGCGGCTGAGGAGCAGAAAGCGCTTGCGGAAATCCGAAGAAAGATCCGTGAGCATAAAGAGCGGGAGATCCAGGAGTTGGAAGAAGAAGTCGTGAAGCAATATATATCGCACTTCTCCGTGGATCGACAAGGGAACGTCAAGAAAGACAAGAATGTCGTCATTGATATTCCAATACTTCTCCTGAAATTAATTCAGAAATTGCAAATTTTATTGATGGAGCTGTTAGTGCGAGCTTTAATAATAAATTTGATGCTATGAATGGAAAGTTTGAATCAATGATTAATTCTCGTTTTGAAAACATAGAATCCAAAATTAATAAACAATTTTCTGGTAAGGATGTTAATGGTTTTACTTCTAATACCGAAAATTGTAAAGATAGTGCATTAGAGGATTTATCAAATTTGCATATTCCAAAGGCTCCCATTGGTTCATCACCAAACAACCACATACATAGCCGAACTACCATTGGTACTTCGGCTGGTGGAGGGAGTACGATGATTGCTACTAATGCTATGACACCACATGCAGCCGTGTATTATGAACCATCTATAGGTGCATATGCTCCTAATAGTTCGCTGCATCATGTTCCTAACACATTGCCGAATCAAACAGCAACATATAGCGCACCACAGCCCACTATAAATCGAGTACCATATTCTGGATCTGCTAGACCTAGAACCGTTCCAGGGATGGAAGGATTTAGAGAAGAGATGCTCGAAATGTTTAGACAAACTTTTGGTATAGAGCCTAAAACTAAGAATCGGTCGTATCAAAGACCGTATCCTGAGAATTATGAATATGTCGCATACCCACCAGGCTTTAAAATACCAGAGTTTACTAAATTCAGTGGGGATGATGGTAGAAGTACTTTAGAGCACATAGGCCAATTTACTATACAATGTGGTGAAGCTGCTTCTAAAGATATTTGTAAAATGAGATTATTTCCTTTATCTCTATCAGGTGCTGCATTTAATTGGTTTATTTCTTTGCCACCCAACTCAGTTTATTCTTTCGCTAACATAGAAGAAAAATTCCATGATTATTTCTTTAATGGTGAAACTGAGTTAAAATTGTCAAATCTTGTATCGGTTAAGCAAAAATCTAATGAATCTGTTTCTGAATATATTAGAAGATTTAGAGACACTAGAAACCGATGCTATGGTTTGACAATTTCAGATAGAGATCTAGCCGATCTTGCTTATGCTGGTTTGCTTGATATTCATAGAGATAAGCTAGATGGTCAAGAATTCCTAGATGTAAGTCGGTTGTTGCAAAAAGCTTTAGCCAATGAAAATCGACTTAAAGAATCTAGAAGTTCACAAAAAACCAATGACAAGAATAATCGTCCTATTTATTATGCATCTGATAATTCGGACGATGAAAGTAATGATGTTTATAGTACTGAATTTGTATGGTCAGCCAAAGACAAGCCTAGCACTTGTGAGTCTCTAAAGCCAGTCCGCAAGAATCGGCATGAGGAAGTTAAATATACTTTTGATGTGGCTAAGTGTGATAGAATCTTCGATGAATTGCTAAAAGCTAGAAAAATTAGAATAACTCATACTATGCCGCCATTAGAAGAGTTGAAAAGACGTGCTTATTGTAAATTTCATAATTCTTATTCTCATGCAACGAATGATTGCAATGTATTTCGGCGGCAAGTGCAATCGGCCATTAATGAAGGTCGTTTGACATTCCATCCTATGCAAGTTGACACTAATCCTTTTCCTATGAATACCATTGAGTTACGAAATCCTAAAGTGCTAATTCGGCCACATCAAGCCGAAAAAGCCGTTGGAAAAAATGTAATCATTGGAGATGACAAGCTTGCTGATACAGAAGTGGTAAAAGTGCAAAAGGAGGTCCTTCAAATGCTTGGGGGGCAACAAAAGATAAAGAAGACAGACAACGCGCAAACCGGTCTGACCGGTTCTTCAAACCGGTCTGACCGGTTTCTCCAGGAAAACTGGGAGTGTCCCAAGCACAAGAAAAAGGTGAAGCCGACTTTTGAGGAGCTTTTGGTCAAGTACAAGAAGAAGAGATCAAGTCAAAAGCGAGGAAATCGGCCTAGTAAAGGTAAAAAATCAAAACCTTTATCAGAAAATCAAAATGAATCTTATTCTTACAAATCTCGAGTAAATTATGCTGCTGCACCTTGTTCATATGTTGGACCGACCTCACCATGGTCCTGGTTCTATCCTTATTATTATTCACCTTTGGATTATAGCAATTTACATATGCGTTCATATATGATTCAATATGCTCCTACATATGAAAGTTATGGTTCAACGCAAAGACCGTTTGTTGTTAACAATAATCCGGTCAGAAGTACACCTATTTCTAAAGGAGATGAGAAGGACATCAAGAGAGATTCAAGATACTCACAGCCGAGGTGGTGTCCCTCAGGCTTATCTCATACTCAAAAAAGAAGATTGCAGCGGATACGTAAGCAAGAATCAATGGAGCAACAAGCAAAGGTCATAACAACAAGGTTAGCAACTACCAAGCAGGTATGGAGGCCAAAGCAAGTCATTCCTTGAAGTAAAGGGCAAGTTTATGGCCGATAAAACAATTATCACCCTTAGAGCAATATATGGGCGATGTACTGTTAATCATCGTCTTTAGCCAATTTTCATCATTATAGATGTTTTCTGACATGCAAGCTTTGCCAGAAAATAGGGGGGGCATATGTTCGCACCCAAAATTGGCAGTTGCCTATCAGGCCAAGGGCAACCGGTCAGACCGGTTCTAGGAAGCGGTCAGACCGGTTTTACTGTAGCCAATCTGGCAACGGCCAAACCGGTCTGACCGGTTTCCCTATCCGGTCTGACCGGTTTCTCCCGTGTTGGAGTAGGTTTAGGACTTTAGAGTTTTATCCCGTATTGTAAACTGACCTAAAGGGGTACGACTTCCCCACCCTATAAATATAAAGGGTCATGGCCGATTGAAGAGGATCCAATCGAACAAATACATCTATCTTTTATCTTTTTACTTTCTCTCTTTTCCATACTTTTCCAATCTACTATTTGTTGTTCCTCCTTCGTCTCTACGTCGATTGAGGGCGTCCTAGGTGGCCTGCCGACTCTAGGACAACCCTACGTGCGTTGCCCCGACGGGATCTTGCCCGGACGACGCTCGAAGGTCTACCGTCAGCCCTGTCTGGCAAACCGGTCTGACCGGTTACAAAAACCGGTCTGACCGGTTCCTACGTTTGCGTTCTGTTGGCCGCAAATTCGTGCCAACAGTCAGTTTCCTATCACACACAGGGATGCCAAGGTATTTGAGTGGGACTGCCCCCACCCGGCAGTTGAGCAGATTCGCAACTCTATTTTGCTCTGTCTGGACAACCCGCCGCACGAATACTTCACTCTTGTGGTAATTTATCTTCAAGCCAGCCAACAACTCAAAACAGTACAACACTAGTTTGGTATTCAAGATAGACTGCTCGTCGTTCTGTAGGAAGATGACGTACTGTAAGTGTGAGAGGCCCTCTGGTACTAAGTGTGGAGCCAACCCCTGTACGAGGCCCTGCTCTCTTGCCCTCGACAGCAAGGATGCCAGGGCTTTCGCTACGATGTTGAAAATCATAGGTGAGAGAGGGTCTCCCTGCCCGAGGCCTCTGTAGGTTCTGAAATTGTTACCTAGCTGCCCGTTCAGGTTTATTCCCACTCTGCCCCCTGCAACCGCCTTCATGATCCAAGTTGTCCAGATTGGGGGGAAGTTCTTCTCAATAATTTTGTACATGAAGCTCCATCGGACCGTGTCGTATGCTTTCTCAAAGTCTAACTTCAATATGATGTCGGTTTGTTTCTTGCTGGTGAGTTCATGGATGATCTCGTGAAGCATGATGACGCCATCTGGGATACTTCTCCTTGGGATAAAGGCAGATTGGGTCTTGCTAATAATCGTATCTACCACCTCTATGATTCTGTTGTTGAGGAGTTTTGTGAACCACTTGTATGGGACATCTATGACACATGTGGGGCCATACTGTTGAATGCA
The DNA here is from genome assembly GCA_033239725.1 of Echinochloa phyllopogon. NCBI lineage: Eukaryota > Viridiplantae > Streptophyta > Magnoliopsida > Poales > Poaceae > Echinochloa > Echinochloa phyllopogon. The sequence goes on from BTCW01000016.1 coordinate 22,415,113, forward strand.
GTTTGCATCTTGGGACTTTGGGAAGAGAGAGATCAAAACATAATTCAGCCTAGCAATGTGTTAGCGCTCCATGGTAGAGGATATTGGCCATTTCACAAGAGGGAGCCTTCAATTGCTCCCAGAACTCTTTAAAGAATCCTACTGGGAAGCCATCAGGTCCCGGGGGGGGGGGGGGGGGGGGGGCAAGTTGCTCCTCATGCCCTTAATGGCCGCGCACTTCCTTTTCAGAGAACGGTCTTGCAAGGAACTCTGCCTCCTTGAGCTGTAGCATCTGGATCTGATTCTGCCGAAATAGGGCTTTGTAGTAGTCCTTGATGTGGGTCCTCAGCTCTGTGGCATTTGTGATTTCTTGGCCCCCAACCTCTAGGGAGTAAAGTTGTCGTTTCCTTCTTTTACCATTGGCCACTCAGTGGAAGAACTCAGTATTGGCATCCCCTTTAGGGTCCATGTATCGCCGCATTTTTTCTGCCAAATTTCATCTGCAAACGTGAGGATGTCTCCGAACTCCTCCTCCATTTTGTATCTATGTGAGCATTCCTCTCCGTCAGTTCCAATTGCTCCGCCCTGCAGCCTAGCCGAGCCATTTGGTTGCATAGCTCCTCCTTCCTATGCTTCAAGTGTCCGCTTGTGTTAGCCCTATAACCTCTGCAATAGTGCTTTACTGTTTTTTTATTTGCTTCCGGTATTCCTGAGCATTCCTGGCCCCACTACTGGGCCAGTGCTGCAGCAGCCTTTCTTTAAATCCTACCTGTGAGAGCCATGCCATCTCAAATCTGAACTGGAGTGGTTTTCTGAGCATTTGTTCCCCTGAGTTCAAATTACATGACAAAATATGTATGGTATCGAATGATTGATAGCAAATTACATGAGCTATACATACATGGATTCATAAGCAATTCATAGTGGAGGCATTTGGACTCTTAGCAGTCGGCCAGAGTTATCCGATCCTCTCGGTCGTCTGGCACTAGTACAAAAAACGTTTTTGCTAGCGGGTTTCCCATTCCCAGCAACTCTCTGCCAGTAAAAATAACTATTTGTGCTGGTGGGTGATACATGTGCGCTGGCGGGCGCTACATGTGTGCTGGCGGCTGGGTGCCCGCCAGAACAGATGAGCCATGGCCACCAGCACAACCACCTGTGCTGGCGCATGCTGCTTCTATGTTAGCGGGCGCACCATGCACCAGCACCAGTAAAGGAAAATAAGTGTTTTTAATTAATTAAATACACATAGGTTGAATATTGTGAGTTTTGCATTCATGCCAATTGCATTAGGTGTGTTTGAGTGTGGAAATTTTTATGCGTGTAGAAGCCTAATGGGAATTTTCCAGAATTTCTAGGAATTATTTCTATTTTCCGTATAGCATATTTCAATTTTTTTAGGGTGCTAAAATCCTTTTCATGAGCTCCAAATACATTATTTGAGTTCCTCATGTCAAACCCTATCTCTAGGATTGTTTTTCCTATGTTTTTTGGAATTTTTGAGTATTTTTCATGGTTTAATTGTGAATTATAGACTTATCTAGAATTATTTAGTTACCAGAAAAATAATTATTCCAAAAATAAAAAGGCTTAAATCTTAGTAGACCAGCCTTGGGTCTGATCCAAATCAGTTTTAGCCTAAACCCATCCCACCACTTTATTGGGCTAAATTTTAAAGCCCATTAGCATTGAAAGGGACTAAACTATCTTTTAGTCCCATATTGCTAATATACATGGAGGTGAGGAGTTTTTCTCCATATATATGTAAACCGGCTCTCCTCTGGAAAATGCACACCATAGACTCATTAACAGGGAGGCCCCTTTGTTTGAGACTCTCTAAGGTAGTCTTTTGCCACTATATCTTTTGGTAGTGTCAATTCTTCGTCTCGTCTTCGCGCTGAGCCTTCCGTCATTTCTGGCCTCAAGCTTTTCAGTAAGACCCTCAGCGAATCTTGTATTTTTCTACCATATTCTTCTAGTCTATACGCTTTTGCAGAAAACCCCTTGCTAGCCCACAGTTTCCACATTCTAGATCTGTTTTAATTTGTTCTCGTTGCGATAGATTCATATTGACATGAGCTACATTTTAGAACTATTATTTAACATGTAAATTATTTCTTAATTTTACTTGCTTTAATTTGTATAAATGTTAATTAAATTTTTTGTTCTAATTAAAAGATAATTAAGGTTTTATAATGTGGGTTTCATATTATTGCTAATTTGATTAATTATTTATTCAATCAATTTTACAAATAAAAGCTAAATAGGCTACATCTCGGCTTTTCATAAAAAATATTAATCTGAATAATATTTATGATAGCTATATTTTCTAATTAAAACAAATTAGACTTTAACTTCAAGCTTTCATGAATAAATATTAATTTTATTAACACTAACATAAATGTGTTTTGTAAATAAATATTGTTAGTCCAACATTACATATGATCAATATATTTCGATTAGATGCTCTCACATATTTTATTTCACGTTAATGTTTAATTTGGTAAAATTTATACAAAAACAATTATAAATAAAATGTGATTAAGTTTTACCTTGTTTTACAAATGCAAATGTAATTCTTTGAAATAATTTTTACATATGATTTTGTTTAATTAAAATGAATCAAACATATAGTTGTGTTGTTTTATAACCCAAATTCTTCGGATAGTTGTATCTTGTCAATCCTAGCTCCGTTTTCAGCGATTCTTGCAATTGCGTGACCATAGCATGGAGCCATATCCTTTAGTGCGCTCTTTTAAAGCTTTTCTTTTGATTGGTGTACTATTCTTAGTTATTGTACTTGTGTGTTTGATTGTATAGTTGTATTCTTGTATGCTTGTGCTCGTTGATTGCTTCAAGTAGATAGAACATCATTCAAGAGTAAGAGGGAGAGTTGAAGATAATTTGAGCGGCTATATTTTGGAGAAAGGCAAGTGTCCATAACTATCCTTCTACCTATGCTTATTTAATAATACCATGATGATTTTCATTGGAACATGGAGTGACCACCCCGGGAAAATGGTGCAACCACAACACTAATAGGCTCTGGTCTTGGCTAATTAATTAGATGATCTCTTTGTTGTGTTGTTACTGTATGTCGGGATGTGCTGAAGGCTACCGGTTTGGTTTGTGTAAGAGGTGAAGGGGATGGGGAGGCTACACTAGCACAATTCAAGATCGATAACCACGTAAAACAGTTACAACAGCAGTTATAGATCATGGATCGTTACCACTAGACACGTAGATACAGCGGAAACGTCTCGATGTAGACGAACACGTCGAAGTGGCAGTGTCATGTACTTGCTCACGTCCGTCTGGTCCTACACGTGCGATTCGTCCTTGTGCTACAAGCGCAACACCTTTGAGGTATCCACACGTATGAGGATGGAACGCCAAACGTAGGTGTACTAGCACCTCATGAATGACCGCGATCTGAAGGGTTTTCCCCTTCCTCCACCTTTGTATTTATAGAGGTCACTAATGGGCCTTTCAACATTTGTGGCCCATCAAGACTCTAGTACCCTAATGGAACAAATCCTTCTAAGCCCATTAGCGGATCTCCCAGTCGGCGAGCGCGAGCACCATGCGCAAGTCCCCCATCCCTGCCTCCCGAGGGATGAGTGTCAAGCCCAAGGTGGAGCTACCTCAACGGTGGCGAGACAGCGCGGGGGTCGGGAAACCCTAGCCGCCACATCTCAGCCTCGTGGAGAGCTCTACAACGCTTGGCTTTGTGTGGAATTCGGCCGTTGCTGCCCCGCATCGCGAGCCGGTGCTCTCCCGAGGTCTCCGACACCCCAGTCGACCGAGCCATTACCGCTGGAACGGGAAGATAGAGAGAGAAAAGTGAAGGGAAAGGAATGGAAATGACGAAGTCGAGGGAGGCTTATCTCGTGACGATCGACAAAAGATGGGATCCACGGGTGCGCCGAACAATGTCCGAATAGGATGGTGAGAGGAAAACAGGGAGGTTGGAAACTCAACATTGCGACCGAGAAGGCCGTCGCACATGCCAAGGAGGCGGCGGCGCTCTACGGGTCACATACTGAGCGGCGGCAACTTGGCCGAAGTGGGCCCAATAGGATGGTGAGAGGAAAATGGGGCTGGGTTAAGGGGCTAAGCAGATTGGGCCCTAGAGTAGGATCTGGCCCAGCAAGGATTTGGTTTTAGATTTCTTTTCCCTTTTCTTATTTTCAAAATATATTTTCTTGTGCAAAGAAATATCCAGAATATTCTAGATAAATCATTTAAGTCACGAAAAATACTCTGAAAATTCCAAAAAAACCCAGAGATATAGTTGGACACGAGGAATCCAAATAATGTATTTGGAGATCATGAAAAGGATTTTGTCATGAAAAATTGGTATAAATCACAGAAAACTCTGGGAAATTCCCATTAGGACTCTAAACGCATTTTAGAAACATTCACACAAAAAGACACTATATGCAACTAGCATGAATGCAAAGCACACATAACATTAAACGGATAATATTTTACTTTAATTTATAAACATGTACTAAATTCCCTGTTAATTATATAAACCTTGGAAAAATTTTAGAAATCTGGGAAAATTGTTATATTAATTAAGCTTATTATTCACATCCTAAAATTCAAAAAGTTTAGGGTGTGACATAATAGGAGAGGGAAATAAGGTTCTTACATTATGCACTTCTCTCTTTGTTTTCCTTGCTTTCAAGAATGTAAATAAGGTCATCCCTCCATAGTGACTTAGCGTGTGTTTGGATGCGAGGACGAGATGGGACCAAATGGGACGAATCTTGTTTTGTGTGTGTTTGGTTGCGGAACCACGAGGGACAGGGTCATCCCACCAGCGAATATTCGTCGTAGATGCGGGACGAGCTCGTCCACCAAAAATGAGCGGACGGGGTCATCCCGCTTTGACTACGTCTCTCTCCGTCGTCGCACGAGAGGAGGAAGCCTGCACGCGGGATTAGGAGGCGTGGGTCAGCCCGGTGCAGCCGTCAGCGTTGGAGGTGCGGCCATTGACGTTGAGGAGCGGGACGGGTAGGCGCTGCCATGGGCAGGGGAGGAGCCGGACGGGCGGCGCGACGACGGGGCGGCGACCGGTAGGGGATGCGCGGGATGGGGCGTTGCGGGCGCCATCAGGTGCGGCCACCGGTGGGGGAGGCACCGCTGAAAGGGCCGGTGCGGCGGCCGGCGGGGGAGGCGCCGCGACGGGGCGGTGTGGGCGCCGTCAGGGGAAGCACAGGCGAGGGGGCAGCTCGTGCTCTGCCATCAGCGTGCTCCTCGTCCGTCGGGCGGCCTCATGCGACGCTTTGGACGGCCGGCTAGGGCATGTATGCTCCGCTAAGGAGATGCGGCGGCATACGGATAAGGCATCAAAAAAAAAGGATTTTGCATTGAGGATGACAACGGGCCATGTATATGATAGGTGGGACCCGCTAAGCAGTGTATCTAACGGTGTTAAAATGACCGTCCATCCGATATTGTCAATCCCTCGCATCAAACAAAAATCTGGGACGAGCTCATCCAGGCACACGACAATTTAGTCCTTTGTCGAGGAGCTCATCTAACGGTGTTGCTTGACCAGGCACACATCAAACAGTTGGGCCCCACAAGTCAGCGCACCACACCCACCTGTGTGGGCAGTTGGGCCCCACAAGTCAGCGCACCACACCCACCCGTGTGGGGCCTAACTATTTGTCGTGTGCCTGGTCAAGCAGCACACGACAAATGACTTGTGGGGCCTCATTTGCCGTGTGCCTGATCAACAAGGCACACGGCAAAAGGGGCTTTGCCGTGTGCCGTAGATCTGGGCAAACGACAAACAGTCGGGCCCACCTAATAGATTGGTCGTCGGCCCTTCTCCTCTCACGCAACACACACACTCAGGCACACAACACATGCGCCGCCAACTCTCAACGCATCTGCATGCCGCACACGTGAACCGCCGCCTCCGGCCAACTCCCGCTGCCGCATCCGACCGACGCCGCGGCCACGCAGCCCATCCCGTCCCACACGCGCCGCCGCCAGCTGCTCCCCGGCCCCCTCCCCCCCCCCCCCCGCCCCCACCGACGCCGCCCGCCCATCGCCTACGGCACACCCCGGCCCTCCCCCTCCCTCGACGCGCCCGGCCCTCCCCCCGCCCCGGCCCGACCCGTCCCGCCCGTCCCACGCTCGAACGCGTGCCCCGCCCCTGCCGGCCTCTTTCGGCCACCGACCGCTGTCCCACTGGTGCCGCGGGCCCCAGCGCCCTCCTGCGGTAGGAGAAGGAGGAAGGGAGGAGGAGAAGGAGGAGGCCGCGCCACGGTGCTCGGCCACCCCTACCCGCGGTTGTGCTGCCGCAATCTCAGTCCGACGTACACTGAGGTATAAAATTGTTAGATATAGACTTAGTGATGAATTAGTGATATATCGAAATGTATGTTTAAAATTTTTTGATATAGAATTATAAATACATATAGAATCATCGATACATATAGAAATTTTGGATCTTAGTTGTCAATTTTACATATAGAAATGTATGTATAGAATTTTGGATATAGAATTATAGATACTGAATTTTAAATATAGAATTTTAACTTTCATGCCTCTCGATGTGACTTGTCATACTTGTCAATTTGACCTCGTGTCGTGCGGCACCACATGTCATGTGTCCGGCCATCAAGCTGTGAGAAGAAAGATTGTGTGTGGCCTGACCTTCGTGTTGTGGCTTTTCTTGTAGCTTTTGGAAACCTCACCGTGCAGGGGAGGTGCTGCTGAAATTTTTAATTGACACTATTATGTTCATTTTTTTCAGGAGTTGGGCATCGACATCTGCCTTCGGGTTCATGCTGCCTTCCTCCACCTGGGGTCCGTAGCTTCAGGCGTCATCGTCTTCAAACTAGCAGCATGAGGCAGATTTCATTGTCTTTCCATATGATGTCATAGATCGAGAAATCTAGTTAGGCGTATCCTGTTTGGAAGAGATACGGTTCAAAATATGCAGAGCTTTCGATATAGTTATAAAATTACTGTTGTTAGCACCATTTCAATGTTGTCTCAAATGATGACCTGTGTGATTTTATTCTAGTTACACATCAATCATGAAGATTTTATTCTAGTTACACATCAATCATGAAGATTTTATTCTAGTTACACATCAATCTTATTTTGCAGGTGAAGAGGCCATCGGAGCTGAATCGGAGCACCAACTGATGGCATCTTTCCACCATCCAAACCTCATGATCTTTGATGAGACTGAGGTCAATTACAATGATGCACATGGTCTAGGCATCATAGTACTTATGAAGAGCAAATCTCCACATGCCTACAATGAGATCGATCGCACGAAGATACAAGCAACATTAGAGAGGTAGACGGGTGTGGTGCTTCCGCTAGCCAATATCTACCGGTACCATTGTGATTATGTGGTGGTAGTTGGCTCATTCCAGGCAACCAATAAGATCTTGAGTAAAATTGCCCTTGAAATTGAGGAACATCGCCTTGCGATCGTACCACTGACGCTCGGGTATGGTTCCATTGAAGTACCTATTGATCCCACAATACCCAAATTCGAGATACAATCTACAACCCCACAATTTGCTAAAAATTGCCAAGCGCTGAAGATTGTCGTAATTGGAGTGCCACCAGCCTTTGGGAACCAGCCCCATCTAGTACCTAGAATCTTCAGGAACATATGTCAAGTTTCCCAAGTCTGTATGTGGCCAAATGATCTCGCATACGGCATGATAACATATGCATGCCCATCAACTATACCTAGGCAGGTAGAAGTAGGCATCCGCAGAACACTGCTAGGCAATGGTTGGTTACTGAACATATGGCCAATTTGGATTCATGTAGAACCAACTGCACCGGGTGATCTACAGACACTTCTGGTCAACGGTAACTGCAGTTACAATAGAACCTTGCTCCGGTTATGTTACATTGTTCCCTCTAACAATTGTCACTCTTACTCTAGAACCCCCAACCAATGACTCCGCTACACACTATATCTGCAACAAAATGGTGACAAGGGTGCAAGGCCTTTCGGACCATGAGGTGCACTTGGAGTAGGCCGTCAGCAAGCAGGTATGCTACAACCAGTCTATACATCGCCCCCTAACTACAAACTTGAGCACCTAGATAGTCCAAAAGCTGCACTACCTCATGCGGATCCTCATGCATCAGGTTACTTTCTTGAAGCACCCATCGATTCATCAAACGATGGTTCGACTCAAAATCAGGAGGACATGGGAACAGGTTCCACCGTAGTACCAGAGACACCATCTTTCGAAGGTTCAATCGAGATAATATCGTCTCCCAATAGTCCCTTCAGCCATAAAGGTTCTTCCAGTGAGAGAATCATCACCTCTCAACATTGAAGGGTACATTTAGTTGAACTTCAATCCTTATGTATACAACTATCGAATTAATTAAAACAATATTCCAGCCATCTCTTTGCTAACACATCTCCTTTACAGCAAAATCCAAAGATGAGGAGATGCTGGAAGGGGCAAGTACTCAAGAAAAGTACACCGGAGACGCTTCGAGCTTGGTTGTGAATTGTTGTTGTGAACTTATGTTGTGAATGTTGTGATCTTGAGATGTGAAGTTCAACTGTGAATGTTGTGAACTTGTGTTGTATTTGAACTTATGTAACCTTTTATTTCTATGGATTTAAACTTATTGTCTTTGTTAAGCAATGATGAGGATATGAACTTGTGACTATTAACTGATAGTGATGATTCTAATATGCCTATGATAATTGTGTGACTTTTGGGGTCTTTTATACATCAAAAAATAATAAAAATAGGAATTTATTGGTCACTTTGTCGTGTGCCAAGCCCCTGGCACACGGCGAAGTGACCAAAGCTTTGCCATGTGCCTTTCATGTGGCACACGACAAAGATGCTCTTTGCCATGTGCCCGAGATTTGGCTCACGGCGAAATTTAGGGCACACGGCGAAGAACGGCTTTCCGGTAGTGACTCAGCAATCAGCACATATACAAACTTGAGACTATACATCTAATGAAGGTGGTAGTTATCGGCAAGCACAAAATATGCTACGTCAGCTGGTTGGCAAGTTTTTTATGACCAAGTAAAATTTTCAAGTGCTGAACTGCTAGCTACAATATATACCACTTATATCTGAAAATGGCTGAAAGATCCCCTCCATCAAATTCAATGTAATATGATGGAGGGGCTCTTTTCTTATGAAATTCAATGGAGTAACTCTAATATCATAGGTGGTCATCAATTACTTGCTTGAAGGTTAGTATCTATGCATCCTTCCATGATTCTTTAGTTTGATTGTTGCAAAATTGAAAAGAATGTGATGGAAAGTGTCTTTTTTTGCCTCTAGGTCATTTTTCATCAATTTCTTCATGGATTATCCAAATGTGTAACTCCCATTTGATTGCAACAAGGTTAGTTTCTATCTTGCTTTTCTTCCTCTTTTGAATCTTGAATGCTTATAGAAATTGATAAGAATGTGATGGAAAGTCTCTTGTTTTGCCTTTAGGTCATTTTTCATCAATTTCTTCATGGACTATCCAAATCTGTAACTGTCATTTGATTGCGAGAAGGTTAGTACCTAGCTTGCTTTGCTTACTTTCTTGAACCATGATTTCTTATCAATATTGAGAAGAATATGATGGAAATGCACTTTCTTGACAGTAGGACAACTTTGTTTAATTTCTTCATGGATGGTCCAAATGTGTAACCCACATTTGATTGCAACAAGGTCAGTATCTAGCTTGCTTTGTTTACTTTCTTGAACCTTGAGTGCTTATCAAAATTGAGAAGAATGTGATGGAAATGCACTTTCGTGACTTTAGGCCAATTTTGATCAATTTCTTCATGGATGGTCCAAATGTTTCAATTGTGCTCATAACTCCTCTCTTTGAAGGATGCTCGGCTCTTCTTCCACATTTTAGAGGATATTTGTCCAAGGATCCACTCAAAGTTGTGAAGGTTTATCATCACTCTCTTGACTGAAGGTTTGTATCTAGCAACATTTCGTGCATTGATTTCCAAATAATTTAGTATTATTGTATTATTATTATTTTGGAATATTGATTTAAGGACATAACCATTTTATTTGTAATAGATGGACGGTCGAGGTTGGATGTACGATGTTACGGCGAATAAAGATGACACCTTTATCACGGGGGTTGATTCCTTTGTGAAGGTTGTGATGGCGTATAACACAAGTGATGGATATGTGTATTACCCATGCATTGATTGCAGAAACAAGAAGTAGATTCGAAGCGTTGGGCAGATCCGGCGTCACATGCTGTGTACTAGTTGCATGGCAAACTATCAAAGTTATTAAAAGCCACTCCCCTTTGCTTTCTTCTCTTTGCTCCACGGACACGTGTCAGGCCGTGGAAGCGTTGCGTAGCCATTTTACAAAAACATCCTCCATTTATTCAGAAATCAACCGGCGGTCCAAGAACCCCCTCTCAGAGAAAACCCTATCCTCTCGTCCCGCTCCTCCTCCTGCCGCCGCCGCCCCCCTCGACAATCGACATGGACCCCGACAGCCACTCCTCCGCCGCCCCCCTCGCTCCTCTTCTCGCCGCCGCCGCAGCCGCCTCCGCCACCCCCCCTCGACGCACCCCTCTCCTTGGATCCCGACACCCCCTTCTCCGACGCTGGGGAGGGCGCGCGCGGGACGGGCGAGTGCGCGGGAAGCAGCGAAGCAGAACCGAGTGAGGATTGACGACTGCAGCCCTCCGCGTCCCCTCCACCGAAGCATACGCTATGGCTGCCCCATCCTCTTCGCCACCCGTTCCGACGCCTCCTCCTCGCAGTGTCTGACTACGGCCTAGATCCGAGGCCGCAGAGGACATGGCGGGCAACGGCAAGATAATGTTCTGGTCGCAGAAAAAAAGAGATAATGTTAACTCATGTATCACAATAGCATTTAGAGAGTTTCGGTCTATTGAGATGAATATAGTCTTTAGAACACCGTATGCCAAGTTGCTGATCTTCAGGGCCACTGTTCATTTCATTGTACCTCTTGCATGGGATTTGTTCTGCCAACTGCTGTCTTGTGGGAATTTTTTTTCATTTGAATACTTACATCAAGTTATGCAGTAAAGGATGAATTAGACTGTTGATCCCATGGCTTCATTTGCTAACTGAACCAACCTTTGGTTAGTTTTCTTTAGCATTAAGTACTCTTTTCTGCCAGATTTGTGCAACTGATGATAGTGCTAGATTAGCTTTATATTCTGATGGACAATACTCTGTGCAATTGATCTAAAGGCTTCAGCTTTCAGCTATATGGAGATATAACAATTACCTTGACATGTTTGTTTTAGTTCAGTTATAAATAATTTGTGTCCTTTGTTTTCCAATTTAGAGTATGACTCTTCAGTTTACATTCTATAAAAGAAGATTAAAACTAAGCATGGTTACATCCTACCTGAAACCTTTTCAGCTTTCTTTCCTAAAAATAATTTTTGTTCATTTCACAGCTTCCAAAACATAAGCATGGTTACATTACCCAGACCATTTTTGCAATGATGCCCCCTCCTAAGCAAAGAAAATTATTGAATTGCGTTTATTTGTTTGAATCATTATATTGGTGCATTGAGAAGTAGTCTCTATAGTAGATACCAAGGAATCTCTTGTTTTGGTCATGTCATCCTCAAGGTGTATAGAAACTAAAACTTATCTTTTATTTGATTTTCCTTTTATGTGAATGTTCCATCATATTATTTTTGCTACTGTACCCGGTTGATAATACGGAGTATGTATCAAGGTTTTGCACTTTTTCCATCGTACTTATGTGCAGTACTTGACGAGGACTGATTTTGCAGGAGGATGTGCTTCATGCTACAGCGCGTACAAATGGTGTGGTAGAAATTCAGTTTAGGTAATCTGCTGACAAGATATTTGCATATTTCTCTTGCTATACTCTGTCTGGGTCACAAAGTAAATTGTTATTATTGAGTAACATTTAATCTTCTTCTTAATAAGATTTTTCTTCTTTGTAGCCCTCTAGGAGAGAGAAAAAGAGGCGGAGAGGTCTATAGGTTATATGATGTTGGAGGCCAAAGAAATGAGAGAAGGAAGTGGATTCATCTTTTCGAAGGTGTTAATGCTATAATCTTTTTTGCCGCCATAACCGAGTAAGTACATTTTCATTGTTTACACATCAATAATGGACTTGAACTTATCATGAACTGCTGAATTCTACTCAGAAGCTGTTCCTTAGATTTTCTCAAGATGCATGGCACTGCAAAAAATTATGTTTATAAGTTGCCATACACAATCTGATCAATGTTTCGTGATGATCAGAACATCTTGTTGATGCGTTTGATATTTGGGGTGTTTTTTAGTTCTATTTTCTATTGAATATAAATTTGAAATATTTTGAAAAAAAAGTTTAGCCCAGGCCGTTAATTTCAGGTACGATCAGATGTTATTTGAGGATGAAACAAAGAACAGAATGATGGAGACCAAAGAACTCTTTGACTGGTGCTAAAGCGAAGATGTTTTGAGGTTTGTGCAAACTTCATCGGATTTTTTCGTGATCATACAAAATTTTTGTCACTTTGAGCCCTACCTGATGCGATTCTGACTTCCAGAAAACTCATTCATGTTGTTTCTCAACAAATTCAACATATTTGAGAGGAAAATACAAAAGGTAATCATATATGCATTGGCATGTTAGCATTAATTATTAGTCAAATTATTAACTGCAATTACATGGTTGGTGGATTGCTTGGGCATGTCATGTTTGAAAATACGGTCAATTTCATGTGGAGGAGCCCAGGAAGACAAAATACAAATGATGGACACTGCAATTTGATGGTATATCTATTGGTCATATGGCGCTTGCAATTGAAACAAGTTCGCATCAGGTTTGCAATGGCTTTTCACTGAGGTAAAATTGATCTCTACTTTTATATTTGGATGTGGATATTGTTGGTCAAAGTGTCGTTAGAGGGAGATGTTGAACTGTCTTGAATAGTTCAGCTGTTCTTTGGATGCAATTGCAAACTGGAATGCCGTCAACAAGTCCACAGTGCAGAAATGGTTAGTGGCAGAGCTTTCTTGTAATACCCTAAAATTTATCACAATTAAATTGTAGCAATATTCTGAATTTTTCTAGGATTTAATAAGGCATAAATAAATTTCCTATGATTTAATTGGAATTTCTAGCCTTTTATCAATTTAAATATCATATTAAATAATTTTAGTCAAAAATAAGTTGTTGATGCATCCATGTTGTTGCATTTGTCTCTTGCTTTCTATTCAATTAAGTTGGAATTTAAATTTTGTTTAAATTCGAATTTAATATGAATTTGTTTGAGGTTTAGAATAGTTGCTTTCTGTCGAGTTCGTTTTTGCCCCTCCAACTTTTGGCCGGTCTGCTTTTGCCCCCTCTACTTCTCTTCTCGGTCAGCCGGCCCAACTCTCTTCAGGCCCAAGTCTCCCGCGCCGGCTCGCTTCCCTTCTCCCTCTCCCCCGCGTCGCTGACAGGCGTGGCCCCGCCTGTCAGGATCGTCGTCCCCGAGCCGGACTCGAGCTCGAGTCTGACCCGGCTCGGCCGCGCCGCCTCCTCCGTCTCCGTGGCACGCACGCCAAGGCGTGGACCCGAGCTGCCCTGGGTCCTATAAAGGCCGCCGCCGCTCGTAACCTCTCCGCTCTCCCCGCGCGTCGCCAACCGAGCCCGCAAACCCTAGCCGCCGCCATTGCCGAGCTCGAGCCGCCGCCGTTGATCTCGCTCGTCACTGTCTCTTTATCACCAAGGTGCACGTCTGGGGGTTCGCAAGGAGGTACCGAAGCTACCCCCGTATTCTTTGGCTCCGATTTTGGCCGTACACCGCGCTAATTTGCTCGCCGTCGATCTCACAGCGCCGCCGCCATTTGTCGACGACCGGCCGCCTGCAAAGCTCCTCCCTCAACTTGCTCTGGTCAGGTGAACTCGCCATCTCCCCCTCTCTCCTCGACCTAGTCCCGTCGTGTTTGGTGGCCCGTAGCGCAACTTCGCGTGTGCACCGGCGAAGCTCCGTCGTGGACGCGAGCGGCGCCGCCGCTCTTCTCCCCTCGCCGGTGAAGCCCCTGCCCGATCCAATCGTGACCGACCGATCCGGATCCGACGAACCGTAGCCGCCCCAGCTCCGAGTCAACTAGTCAGATACCGGTCACCCTGGAGATTTTGCAAAAAGGCCCTCCAAGATTTGAAAATCAACCCGCGGTCCTGAGCAGTTCAAAAATATTTCAAATTAAGTCCTTTTTCTTTCGGTTTAGCCACTGCAAGTTTTAAAATTGCGCCCGAGGTCCAAGTTTTGTCTTTTTACATGAAAACCCTCGTAGTTTAATACAAAATTATGTTTTAGCCCTCGGATTTTCGCAGTTAAGCCCCTGGAACTTTTAAAACTTTGCCAGCAAGTCCCTGAACCTTAAAAACGCCGTATCTTTCTCGTTTTAACTCCGATTTTAGTGATTCTCACGCTCACGCGTTCGTTGTGACGCGTAGATTAGTTTTGTGCTGTTGTTTTCTTCTGTTGGAATTGTTTGGTGTACTGTTTCTTATTTATTGTATTGTTTTCTTGTATGTGTTCGTGTGCTGCGTATAGGAAACGCGCCGTTCGAGGAAGTGTTTGAAGAACCAGCGTTTGAAGAGTTTGAGCAGCAGCAGGGTTGGGAAGAAGGCAATTATTCCTTGATCATACCCGTTTGTACCTGGATGACATGCATTTTAATTACACTGTTATTTATCGCTTGCAATAATATTGTTGGGTCCCATTAAGGATTTCCTAGTCTCCTTTACCATACCTTGCAGCTTGGGGTACTTAATTAATTTTGATGGTAGATGATGCTTAGCTTGCTCAACTGGGATTGGTTAAATGAAACCCCTACTCTATGTTCCATTACTACCTTTTAATCAATTAATGGATAAGATCACATCTTTTAATTGGAACATGGAGAACCACCCAGGAAAACAGTACAACCATGAGTGTCACGTGGCTCTGGCTTTGACTGACTAATTAGGTGCTCTAGTTTATGGTGGCTTTACTCGGAAGGGGCATGGGGGGCGGCGGTTGACGGGGTATAGCTCGGTCCTCTTGAGCTGTGGGCTTTGGTAAGAGACAGACCTCATTAGGGAGGGTTATGCTTTGCTTCTGAACCGGAAACCTTAGCGGGCGATCATTTATTAGAGTGCTTTAGTAAAGGTCTCATAGTGAAACTCAATATTCGGTCCACGTGGTGTGGGACGGGTGCATGCTTCGGCAATGGGAATCACGGCTTATGGTGAAAGTGTACAACCTCTGCAGAGTGTAAAACTGTTATAACAGCCGTGCTCACGGTCAAGAGCGGCCTGGACCCTTATTACTTGAATATGACCTAAACTGTGGTTACCAGAATTTGTTGGGTTATGTCATTTATTTAATTGTGGTTGGTATATACTTATATTTGCTAGTAAATAGTTGCTTAATAAAACTTGACTAACTAAAAGTGCTTAATGCAGCTAGCCTTTCAGCTACCCACTTTATAAAGCCTTGCATGTCATTTATTTCCAAACTTTGCTGAGTACGGCATGTACTCACGCTTGTTGTTTATTTATATTGCATCGACCACACCCGGAATGCTGCTCAGATTGGGAGAATTTTGAGGATTTCACTGCTGATTTTGAGGAGTTCTAGGCGAGTCTCCCCCAGTCAACACCTGTGGAGTTGGAGTCACTTTTGCTTCATTAGATGAAAGTTTATTTAAGTCTTCCGCTATGACATTTGTGTCAACTCTGAGATTGTAATAAATGCACTTTAATACTCTTTCGTTATGCATGGTTTATGGATATTCACCTGTGACGTCTATCATATGTGTGTAAACTTGATCCTGGCGCACATATGAGATGCATCTGGTTTTGCCTTTAAAACCGGTTGTGACATTTTTTTGTGGCTTTGATGGGCTTCCAGGAGTGTCAAGTGCAAACCTTAAACTTATAGCATGTACTATGGAATGGAATTGGCTCTAGCTACGTGATGCTTGTTTTCAGATTATTACTGAAATGGAATGGACTATTGCGTGAGACATGTGCCATGTTTTTGTTGTTGTAATGAAATACTTTGCCTCGCTTCGTTCCCTTATATTATTTCTTTGAATGTGGAAGTATGCAGCTATGCATCTTTCTATCAATATTTTTGTGTATGTGCTTATCCCGTGAGAGTGAATTTTCATTTCTATTGTTCCTATCATGATAGAGCTATAGAGGAATAGACTGATTTATCTTGTGAAACACTTCCCACCCAAAAAATTCATACCCACCCCTCACAGAGGACCCACGTGTCAGGTCCAACGGTGGAAACGACGTGGAAAGTTTTTAAAAAACGATGTTTTTAGAGAGTTTTTGCCGTTTTGGGCATTACTTTTCTCATCATGAAATTTTCTTACCCACTCGGCGTACCAACCAATCAAATTCAGGGACGGAGCCAAAGGGTGCCCAAGTCTGTTAGTGTTACCCCTCGTTCCTCTTCCGATTATTCATCAAAAATAAAAAATCTCTAATTCCTCATCCGACGTTCTATAACACTCCTCCATCTTCCATGTGACTAGTGAGTAGCCGAACACGACCGCTGACTTCAGCGGCAACCGGCGAGCAGGAACCAGCATAGGCAGGTGAGTACGTCTCACGCCCCTTCTGCCCTCGCGTTATGCCTCTCTCCTGTTGTTGTCTACCCTAACGCCCTAATCCTAGGAATTAGGTTCAATTGCAATTCGATTTTTTTAGAATTACACAGTACAACGCAGACGCTCACACATGTACGCACACTCATTCCTATAAATACACGAACGCCTACCCTATAAGCACCTCTAAAGGACTGAGCACCCGACAATTCGATTTAGGATTTTATATTGGCATTGGGATAGTAAATTAAACCATTACATAATTCTTTTGTAGATTTGTTGAAACAGAGGTAGAGATATTGCACCTCTTTCTCAAAATATATACCACAAGAGAACAATTGTCTAGCCACTATCATTGAGGGAGATATTTTCTTAAAATATAATATAATCAACACTTTTATGGCCATGTCTATTTGAAGTCGCATTGATGACAAAAAGAAGTGTATCATATTTTCTTCAACTATTGTTGCTGTGTAAGCTATATTAAGTATATTTTTTCGATTTGATTGTATTGTGTTTTATAGTTAGACCACCTGTTGACACAAAGATGCGACAACACACTCGAGATCGCAGCACGACCGTCACCACGGCCAACAACCGGCCTCCCTCGGGCAAACCGGTCAGACCGGTTCCTAGAACCGGTCCGACCGCTTTCTGACAGGAGGTCGTGAAGACCTAGAAACTAAAGCTCGGGAGGGACCCCGTCGGAGCTCAAGCAATCTAGGATTGCTCTAGGATCGGCAGGCCACCTAGAAGGCCTTAGTACGTCGCGGAGACGAGCAAAGGACAACAATTAGGGTTGGAAAAGTGTTTAGGGTTTGAGAGATAAAAGTAAAGGATAAATAATGATTGATTCGTTTGGAATAACTCTCAATCGGCCTTAGCCTTCATATATTTAGGCAGGGGAAGTCGTACCCCTTCCAATTCGATTACAATACGGGATAAAACTCGGAATCCTAATCCTACCCGAATTACAACTTCAAACCGGTCTGACCGGTTCGCCAAACTGGCCAGACTGGTTTCCCTCGGCTGCTGCCAATTTTGACGGTCAACACATGCCCCCTGTCTTTTTAGTGAGCTTGCGAACTAAAAAGCATGTATATAGACAATTACAACTTAGTAGCCAAAATTTATACTAAGGGCGATATCAAAAATCTATCGGCCATTTAATCTTCATGCATCTTGCCATACGCTTGGGTAATATTTCTTCAAATATCTTCCGTTGATATCTTTAGGTAAACGATTCCCTTGTAATGTCTCCAGCATATAAGAATTCCCAAATATGACTTTGACAATTCTATATGGCCCCTCCCAACTTGGCGACCATTTCTCGAACTTGTTGCTCTTCGTTCCAATAGGCAAAATTGTCTTCCAAAGAAGCTCTCCAATCTGAAAATATTTCCCTCGCACCTTCTTGTTGTAAGCTTTAGCAACCCGAAGCTTATCTTTTTCAATCTCCTTTAAAGCCTTCAACCTCTTGTCAGTGACCTCATCAATATTATCCATCATCAAATCATGATAATCAACAACATCAAGGTCATTTTATTTAGCTAGTCTATAAGCATCCAGATTCACCTCAACAGGTAAAACGGCCTCTTGACCATACACGAGCTCAAAAGGAGTAACTTTAGTAGCACCATGTCTAAATATACGATGAGCCCATAATGCTTCGGATAACACTTCATGCCATCTCTTAGGATTTTCTTCTAACTTTTTCTTGATTAATCTAATCAAAGTCTTATTACTTGATTCGGCCTGTCCATTAGCCTGAGCATAGTATGGAGATGAATTGAGCAAATTTATTTTATAGGATTCAGCAAATTCACGTACCTCTTTAGACATAAACGAAGTACCTTGATCCGTAGTCAAAGTTTGAGGAATACCGAATCTATGAATAATGTTTTGTGTAATAAACTCAATTACCTCTCTATGTGTTATATTCTACAATGGAATCGCTTCGGTCCACTTAGTAAAATAATCCGTAGCAACCAACACGAAACGATGTCCCTTTGATGATGAAGGATTAATTTGCCCAATGAAATCCAACCCAAAACCTCGGAACGCCCATGGTTTAATAATAGGATGCATCAATGCAGCAGGTACCAATTGTAGATTTCCAAATTTCTGACACTCTTCACACCCTTTATAGTATTTGAAACAATCTGCCATCATAGTAGGCCAATAAAAACCGACTCGTCTAAGTAACCACTTCATCTTGGGATCCGATTGATGTGTACCACAAATACCTTCATGAACCTCCCCCATGGCGACTTTGGCCTGATCCAAGTCTAAACACTTCAAAAGCAAATCTTCGGCGGTTCGACGATAAAGTTCATCATCAAGCAATATATATTTAAATGATAATCGCAAAATATTTCTTTCCGCACCACGACCAAGATCTTTCAAATAAATAATAATAGACACTCTCCAATCCTGATCTTTAAACTTGGAGTCATTAACATCATCCAAGACCTTTTTACCGCTGTCAGGAGACAAAGCGGTCAGACCGGTTTCAAAACCGGTCAGACCGGTTCTAGCGGTTAGACCGGTTTGTGAAACCGGTTGGACCGGTTCGTCCAGAACCTGAATCTCGGCTTTTGTTTGCATCGGTCTTTGAAGGTAGAAATATTTCTTTGCAACAATATAACCAGATGCTTTCTGAGCCAGAGTATTAGCCTTGCCATTCTCTTCTCTTCGAATATGTTTGATTGTAAATTCATCAAAAGAAGCTATAATATCAAGGCATCTATCAAGATATGCATTCAACAAACCATTATAGCATTGGCATACCTTAGATACTTGCTGTACCACTAGGAGTGAATCACCATAAGCCTCAACATGCTTAATTCCCATGTCTTGGAAAAATTCCAATCCAAATAGAAGAGCTTCATTTTCAATTTGATTATTGGTACGCTTTTCATCTAATCGGTTTGAAAACTCAAAAACGACACCACTTGGAGAGATCAAAACAGCACCAATTCCTTGTCCATTATTGCAAACCGATCCATCAAAGTATAACTTCTATGGTGTACAAGCAACATAATCGACGTTGAATTCACAAGTATCATCAATCCGATGCTCAACAATAAAATCAACTACAATTTGGCCTTTCATAGATCTTAAAGGTTCATAAGCCAAATCATACTCAACTAAAACATAAGCCCATTTACCGATCCTACCACTTAAAATCGGTTTTTGCAACATATGTTTGATAACATCGGTTTGGCATAACACGATGCAAGTACTAGACAATAAATAATGCATCAACTGAGTACAAGCATTATGTAATGACAAGCATAATTTCTCAATGAAAGTATACCTTGTTTCTGCATCAATTAACCGTCGGCTTATATAAGCAATCACATATTTCTTAGCATCAATTTCTTGGGTCAAAACAGCTCCAATAACTCTATCTTCAGCTGCTACATAAAGTCTGAACAGAATCCCTCCCTTAGGCGCCCTAAGCACCGGTGGCGAAGACAAGTACTCTTTGATCTTCTCAAAAGCTTCTTGCTGTTTTGCCCCCTAGGTAAAATCGGCTTCATCTTTCAACTGAAGTAAAGGAGTAAAAGCATCTACCTTTCCAGACAAGTTAATTACAAACCTTCTTAAGAAATTCACCTTGCCTAGAAACTTTTGCAAATCCTTTTTGCAAGTAGGAGCTTCAACATTCTTCATAGCTTCAATTCTCTTGGGATCAACTTCTATGCCATTCTCATGAATAATAAATACCAAAAACTTCTCAGATGAAACACCAAAAGCACATTTGAGCGGATTCATCTTCAAGCCATACCGTCGCATCCTCTCAAGAGCAAGTTTTAAATCGGCTAAATGAGAATCCAAGCCATCCGATTTAACTACAATATCATCAATATACACTTCCACAATAACACCAAGTAAATCATGGAAGATTAAATTCATAGCCCTTTGATAAGTTGCGCCAGCATTCTTCAATTCAAAAGTCATAACCACCCACTCAAATAAACCAATAAATCCTGGACATTGAAAAGCCGTTTTGTGCATATCCTCTTCGGCCATGAATATTTGATTATATCCGGCATTACCATCAAGAAAACTAACAACACGATGTCCGGATGCTTCATTAATCAAAACATCGGCTATAGGCATAGGATATGAATCTTTCGGAGTAGCTTTATTAAGATATCTAAAATCAATGCACACTCTAAGTTTTCCCGAATCTTTCTTTTCAACGGCAACAATATTAGAAATCCACTCCACATAGCGACAAGTCCGAATAAAACCAGCATCTAGCAAACGATTAACTTCTTCTTTTATTCGGTCATAAATAGCGGGATTAAAACGTCTAGCCGATTGTTTAAAAGGTCTGAAACCGACTTTTATTGGTAAGCGATGCTCAACTAAATCACGACTCAAACCAGGCATCTCACGGTACTCCCTAGCAAAACAATCGACATACTCCTTCAACAAATTTATTAATTCGGCTTTAAACTCAGCCGATTAATTTTTGTTTACAAAAGTTGGCCTAGGAATAGTACCATCACCAATATCGATTTTTTCTAAAAGATCGTCTGATGTAAAACCTTGACCCAGCTTATCCATATCATCCAGATCTTCAATGGCTTCGAATGTACCTTCTGTTTTTTCTCGAAAATGATCAATTTGCTCTTGAAGCCACTGTCCAGACTTAAACCAGTCTGACCGATTCCCAGAAGCGGTCTGACCGGTTTGGTTTGACTGGCGCTGTTCAGGTCTAAACCGGTCTGACCGGTTTCCAGAAGCGGTCTGACCGATTTGTCTCTGTTGATTTGTTTGCTCTATCAATTACAGCAAGTAATTCAACCGATTCTCCATCGGCTTTAATGTAGCAGGAACAAAACCATCTTTAGTACAACTGATCAGCTCATAATCGGTCAAATCTAAGCCCGATAAACACTTCATATTATCATTTGCATTAATAAAATCGGAATCGGCCATTGCAACGAAGGAAGAAGTATCACCATGTACAACTTCAACTTCATCGCCGATCCATTGTATGAGATATTAATGCAAGGTAGAAGGTACGCATTGATTTGCATGAATCCAATCACGCCCAAGAATTAAACTAAAGTTACCTTGCACTTCTGAGACGAAGAAAGCTGTAGCAATGGTCTTGCTTCCAATGGTCAACTCCATAGAAGCCACCCCTTTGGCACCAATAGGATCACCGCCACCAACTCCACTAACCATCATATTAGTCTTGATCAATTCTTCGTCTTTTCCGCCAATCTTCTTGTATAGAGAATAAGGCATAAGATTCACGATTGCCCCACCATCAACCAACATTCGCGAGATTGGCTTCCCATTGATATGACCTCTCATGTATAAAGCCTTCAAGTGATTGTTTGATTCTTGCGGCTTTTCCATGTTGCCATGCTCTGGAGAAGCTTCAAAGTCAACCATCTCATCATCTTCAACCACTGGAGGATTTTCTAGCGTAGTATTTTCATTTATAATAGGAACAGATGTGCTTTCTGACCGGTTCTAGAAACCGGCCGGACCGCTTCTGTTGCGCCCAAACCGGTCTGACCGAATTCTGAAACCGGTCTGACCGGTTGTGCTACTGGTTGCACAACTGACTTGGCTTGCCAAATTTTCTTCTGAGGAATCATTGGCCTATATCTGTTGAAGTGTTCATCTCTTAACTTCTCAACTTAATGTTCCCTTTTTTCTTTGTTTCGCAAGCGCTGCAACTTTCTCTTTTGTGTATGAGTCAAACCAGCAGGACACCACCTTGGTTGAAACACTTTCTTCACAGTCTTGCTACTTCCAGCTTCGTGATCATTAGCCATGACAGGTTTTTTAACAACCGAACTTCCAATAACTATCGGCTTTTTACCTAACTCTTGCATAGCCACTGGAATATCACCAATTTTAACAATCCCATCAATCTTGGCTTGCTTTGGGTCCTCTGTAAGCTTTGCTTCCTCCTTCTTCTCCTTAACACGATATTCTTGCTGAGGAGGACCATGTCGCTTCTGTTCAGACCAAACCGGTCTGACCGGTTTGGAAACCGTTCTGACCGCTTTGCTGGCTAGCGCTGGACCTGATTGATATGAGCCCAATCGGTCATGCACTGGAACCCTAGGACCATTGCCCATGTAATCTCGAGGTGGTTGTGGCATGGGAAAGCACTGCATCCACATTCCTTGGTCCCATGTTGGATATGGAGAATCTGACGCCGGAGGTGCCCATGGCATAGTAGCATACATCTTCTGCGGAGGAAACACAGTAGTAACATCACCACGACGCGGTGGTGACCTTGTTCTCTTTTTTGTTGGCCGATAGACTTTTGCGGCCTTTGTGTACTTGTTCAGGAGTTGATTAAAAGTAGGTCTTTGCTTCAGAACCATACCTTTGACTTTAGGCTCATTCACCTTCCAAGTACCCACTTCCAGGCGTCTAGGCTTGAAAGTTCTAGGTCGGTCCAGGAGCAAACCGGTCTGACCGGTTTCGCCTGATCAGCGGACCGAGTCTCAATTGATGAACTTTCTTGCCCCCCGGGCCTTGATGTGTTAATTGTAATCTTCAGAGACTCTTTACCATCCAGAGTCTTTCCAAGCATCACTTTCCTGACCGGAATTTGATCATCAGTTTTTCCCGGCCTTGGCTCTCCGACTATCACATTCTTCCCCTTAGCTCGTTCGGATTGTTCCGGCCGAATCAGCACCTTGGTATTCAAATCAAGGGTATGCACAGGGAAGGGAGTCTTGTCAACTTGCATCTCAGCTAGTACCAATCGACCTTCATTAATAGCCGATTGTATCTGTCGTCGGAAAGCATTGCAATCATTAGTAGCATGTGAAAAAGAATTATGCCACTTACAATAAGCATGATTTTTCAATTGATCGGCTGGTGGAATCGCATGAGAAAGTTTAATAAAACCATTCTTAAGCAATTCATCAAAAACACGATCACACTTGGCAACATCAAAAGTAAATTTAATCTCTTCTCGCCGATTTTTCTGAACCGGCTTCAACGAAGGACAATGACAAAGCTTAGCTTTTGATGGCCAAACAAATTCAGCAGCATAAACTTCGTTATCCTCATCATCCGACCTATCAGAATCATTGTCAAGCATATGAACATTGGAACGATGAGGCTTAGCATTTTCTTTAACATGTTTTAATTTTAATTCGAGACTCATGACCTTCATTTCCAAGTGATTAATAGAAAGAAAATCAAAACCTTCTAATTTCTCTGTCAAATAAGATCGCAAGCCTGCAAAAGCTAAATCTGCTAAATCTTTTTTCAGAAATTGACAAATTAAAACATCTATTCTTTGTATCCCTAAATCTTCTGAAATAATCTATAACCGATTCCTCTCGGCTTTGCCTAATAGATGTTATATCAGTTAATTTAGTTTCATTTTCTCCCCTAAAGAAGTGTTCATGAAATTTATGCTCCAATTGAGACCAACTTTGAATAGAATTAGGAGCAAACGAAGAAAACCAAGAGAAAGCAGTTCCAGTCAAAGTTAATGAAAACAAACGAACACGCAATGGCTCATAAAAGGCTGCTTCTTCTAGCTACAAAATATATTGACTAACATGTTCCCAAGTGGTACGATTATATTCACCATTGAATTTAACAAACTCAGGAACACGCCAACCACTAGGATATGCAACTAAATCAAATTCAGGACGATATAGTTTTTGATATAAACGTGAACTACTCATACCTATCCCAAGCTTTGTTCTAATTGTATTAGCCAGATCTTCTTTGAACTTAGAGAAATCGGCTTCATAATTTGCACTAGTTGTATTCTGAAAACGAGGAGCACCATACACAGTATTGTGAGTGGTATTTGGAATCGGTCCAAAAGAGACACTAGATCCCATAGGTGCACTTCCTACAACAGTAGTGCGAGGGGGTGTAAAAACAGGACCAGAAATAGTTGTATTGGATAAAATCATTGCATTCGTTGCACCTACACCCATAGAACCGGTTTATCCAACTGAATTGGGCAAACTGGTCTGACCGGTTAGAAAAACCGATCTGACCGGTTCTTGGACCGATCTAGGATGAGGTGGCTGGCCTTGATAGAAATTCGGCGGCATACCCAAACTATGATCTATAATATTTTCTGGTACACCTGACGTGCTAGCATCAATGTTAGGGCACACATTAGGATCTTCTAAAGTATTTTTACCCTTATTAAACGCCTCAAAATTACTAGCCATGTTAATAATTAACTCACTAGTAATAGTTTGTGCAGCATGCAACTTTTCATCCATCATGCGAGTTATTTGCTGCATTAAATCAGAGGGTTCACCGGTTACCTTAGGAAGCTCCTCAACTTGATCGTTAGCCAACTTAAAAGCTGGCATGATGAACTCTTCAACTCTCTTGACGAAGCCTCCACGATCCTTCTTGAAGCCCTTCAAGAATTGCGCCTTGAAGTGTTCCTCAGCAATCAGATACCGCTTCCACTCCTCGTCCCTGAGTTTTTCCATCGTAGCGGTGATGATGTTGTTCTTGTCGAGCTCACTGGTTGCACCCGACATCTTCGAGGTAAATTAGATCGGTCTTGGAACCAGATTAATTCTCCCCAGCGGAGTCGCCAAAAAGTATGTTGACACAAAGATGCGACAACACACTCGAGATCGCACCACGGCCGTCACCACGGCCAACAACCGGCCTCCCTCGGGCAAACCGGTCAAACCGGTTCCTAGAACCGGTCAGACCGCTTTCTGACAGGAGGTCGTGAAGACCTAGAAACTCAAGCTCGGGAGGGACCCCGTCGGAGCTCAAGCAATCTAGGGTTGCTATAGGATCGGCAGGCCACCTAGAACGCCTTAGTACGTCGCGGAGACGAGCAAAGGACAACAATTAGGGTTGGAAAATTGTTTAGGGTTTGAGAGATAAAAGTAAAGGATAAACAATGATTGATTCGATTGGAATAACTCTCAATCGACCTTAGCTTTCATATATATAGGCCGGGGAAGTCGTACCCCTTTCAATTCGATTACAATACGGGATAAAACTCGGAATCCTAATCCTACCCGAACCGGTCAAACCGGTTTCCCTCGGCTGCTGCCAATTTTGATTGTCAACACCACCCTAGCGCGGAGTTCTAGCTATGTCACTGATCAAATCGTCTAAAAATAACTATAATAAAGGTAGCACGCGCGTGGCGCGCAGCGCCGTGTATACCCATAATATTGTACTCCCTCTATTCAGATTTCTAATTAGGAGAGGACCGGTTTTCACGTCCCGTGTGAATTGGAGTTCAACACGCATGCATGGATGCAAAAGCATCCAAGGAAATTACTCTTGCCCAGAAGTCCAACACGCCACGCATGCTTGAATGCAATCGACGATGGGTGGTAGATCGGTTGGCGACGGATGACGACATCGTGGAACTCCATCCGGTATCCCTAGAAAATAATACGGCCTATTCCCATCCACTTTGCCGGGCGTGTCGCCGCCTCGCCGGGGGGATCTACTGGGGATGGAGACCGGCACCATGCTCATCCTCGACGATGGAACGCTCAAGTTCTCGTTCATCACGTTGCCGGAGCGGTGGCAGTACAAGCTTCCGGGCCGGGTCATCGGCGGCGCGTGGACAACGACATGGTGCGTGTCCTGGGCATGGACGGCGAGGAGCTCGCGTTCTATGGCCAGCGCCCGGGCTCCGGTCAGTGGATGATCGAGAAGAGTGTCAGGCTGAGGGATGCGGCCGCTGGTTTGCTGTGTTGGAAAGGTAGTTTCTTGGTGCAGGCGGCAAGGATAGTCACGGTGGGGGAGGCTTTTGTGGTGCTGACACCGGCAGAGGAGAAGTGGCTCTTCTCCCTAGAGCTGGAAACCATGGAGGTGGAGCACGAGCACGAGAGGAACTAGCACGACGGGACGACTTACCCATGCACGCTGCCATGGCCTCCAGTACTGAAAGCTTGCGTAGATCACGGTGACATTGTTGGTAAGAGGATGGAGGCAAGGAGGCCGCAAGCGCTGATGAAGTGATGCGTTGTTAATTTAAAGGAAATCGGGACACATCGTGCATGCATCATGAGGACTCACACATTGTATTGCTTTTGTTCTTTCTGTCTACATACATGTTTTCATCAGCTATTTATTTGCAGGTGAGTGTGTGGTACTGTTTTCACTTTGCATAATTAAGATGACGCAATATTATCAGCGTCCCCAGATTGCAAACATGGTGTGTTGCCATTGAGCCCCATAATAGGTTCTTCCAACCGTATAGGCTCCAGCAACAGCGGGTCATGTTGGACCCCGAGGGATGGGCATCCTCTGCCATGGTAGAGATGGATAGTTCACTGTGGTGGATCTTACCCACCATTTCTACCATGAGGTCGAGCTCTGCGTGCTGCATTATCCACTGCTTCGTGTGGCCGCAAAACTGGATCGGAATTGGATGGGGCAAGATTGAGACTGTCCTTGTTTACTTCTAAAGTTTGGGTGTTCAAACTTTAGATTTTGGCACTCTAGCATTTCGTTTGTATTTGTGAATAATTGTCTAAACATTGATTAACTAGGCTCAAAATATTCATCTCGCAAAGTACAATAAAATGTGCAATTAGTTTTTGATTTTATCTATATTTAATACTCCATGCATGTGCCGACATTTTGATGTGATGAGAATCTTCTTTTTGCATAGTGGAATTTGGGGGTGAAATTTGGGAACGCCTCTTTGGGATGTTGATGCCTTGTTTAGTTCCCAAATTTGCCTTCCAAATTTCACTATGCAAAAAGAAGATTCTCATCACATCAAAATGTCGGTACATGCATTGAGTATTAAATGTAGATGAAATCAAAAACTAATTGCATAGTTTTATTGTACTCCGCGATACGAACATTTTGAGCCTAATTAATCAATTTTTGGACAATTTTTCACAAATACAAATAAAATGCTACAGTGACGCATTTAATGCTACAGTGCGGTACTGTGCCGATTCGGCAACTAAACAAGGGCTGAGAGGCGCGCTGCAGATCCCCCCTGACATACGCAAGAGGTCGGGCCTCAACCTCTCCACATTCAACTCCGACGCTGTCATATATCCCGATCCATAATTGCTTTTTGGCCTGGGTCGACTACTACGAGGGCATGATGGTCGTCGACGTCCTCCACGCAGATGTCGACCCGTACCTCAGCTTCATCCCACTGCCCGTGGAGATAGGGGCGGAGCCAGGGCTAGGGGGCTGGAGCCCCCCTACCATTGCTAGGCATAGATGAAGGGAATGAGGAAGAAAAGGAGGAAGGAAGGAGAAGAAAAAGAGGAAAAGGAGGAGGAAGGAGAGAAAATCAGGCCCCCTCCCATCGATCTCCAGCTCCGCCACTGCATGGTGAAGACTCCGCTGTCTAGACGTGTGTACTTCGACAGAGGTTGCCCCGACGACCCGGCTAGGTCTGTCACCGTCACTGATTCTGGCACCATCAAGCACGTGTGTGCATTACCACCGGTACTTCTCCTTTCACGGTAACAACATGGACTTTGGTTGATATTAGAATACATACATTACCTTCTGGAAATATGCTATCTAGTTGGTGGGTATACGGGGTGGGTAAAGAAATTCCGTGGTGAGAAAAGTAATACTAAAACGGCAAAAACTCTCTAGAAACGTCATTTTTGAGAAACTTCGTGTCTACAGTTGGACCCGACACGTGGGTCCTCCGTGAGGGGTGGGTATGTTTAACAAATGGTCTAGGAGGATCATGCCGACGGCGCACACGAGAGCTCCTTCATCAGAATTTGCTACTGACATATGGTATATGACCGAGTACATGGTTTAGATGATACTCAGGTACGTTCGAATCTTGCCCGTGCCTTCAAATCAAAGTTTTAATTTGGTAGCTATGCGGCTGGTTTTAGAAGCCGTAGAACTAATTTATTTTCCATTGATTCATGCACCCACCATGTAGCCTGACGATATCTTGTTCTTCTATGTTCACGCCTATATTTAATCCACACTGTCCAAGCTATGTGCAAAAAAAAGCTACAAAGTTCTTATGCAACTTAGTTATAGGATTCACATGGTGCAGGCCCCAAATTGACTGTAGAGAGTTAAACTAATCACAATATGTTACAACACACTTGAGTAGTTATTATAATCTATAGCACATAAAAGCATGAATTAGGAATATTTTTTTAGTCTGAATACTCAAATATTATTGATTACTAATTATTTTAAATATGAAATCTTAAATAAGTGGTAATTGATTAAAAAACCCACGTGCGTGTCAGCACGTGCATCTAAGCCTACCGCTGTCCAGTATTTCTCATATGACTAAAGGATACAAATTCCACATGATTAATAGATCCTTGTTTTACTTTTGCCCTCAATGGTTACAAATTTGAAATAATATAAAATTTATTAATATAATTTTTTTACCACGTGCGTGTCGCACATACACTCTACTAGTAGGATAAAAAATGTCCACGAATCATTCATGGAAAATGTCACAACCGTTTTGAAACACAAACCGGTAGTGATGACAAAGCCAAACCACTATATCATAACCGCCCCCCCAAAATCAGTTGTGATGTGTGTTAAAAACCGATTCTGATGTCCAGTTCTATAGTAATGATTAGATTTTGTATGATGCATTTGCAAAACTGCCAAACTGTAACAACACGGAGAGTAACAAGTGATTTGTGCTGCCTGAAATGGATTACGGGCCGCTGAGGATTGCGCTGCTGCCAGTGAACACGGAGTTGTTCCTGTGTCAGGACATTTCGAGAACCACATGTAGTTTTTTCCTTATACAAAGACTGGAAAATACATGGAATCATTCAGTTATGTTTTTTGTCAGGTGTTTTGTCTTTCATTTTTCAAGTTGGAATAGCTATTGTTTTTCTCTCTTTCATCCGGTTTGGATGTAGACTAGTAATTGACGCGCGCCCAGCACGCGGTATATGAGAATTTGATATCGGATGACATAAAAACATTCTTTTATTATCTTGTCAAGGCTACAGACATGACATCACAAAAGTTCACAGAAAGGTACATTTAAGGACTAAAGTTCGCTTAGCATCAAGTTTGTCCCATGCGCCGGTAGAACGGGTATATTTAATTTAGATATGGAATTTGACGTAACTGTTTAGACTTGATGCTACTTAATTGTTAATTTGGACGGTGGCCGGGTTCTATTTCACAAAAAGTTCGAGCCTCTTCTATAAAAAATAGCTGAGAGAAGGACATGAGCTAACTTGACGCTGATGCTTTGGAACGCTTCTGTAGTCATTCTGACCGATAGCGCGATCAGGCGGCATTTCACCCAGTACTTTCCAGTTTCCTCCGCGTGTTTGGATGCAGAGGATTCCATGCAGGCCGACACCAAACTACCGAAGCCTCGCGTACTGCAGAGCAATTTTCTTGCATTTTTCCTCCGTTGACAACCTCACGCGTATGCTGCAAATTTTCAGATCCCGACAGTAGCTACCTGGCAAGGTTTTAAATAGCCGGTTATAGCTTTGTTGTAGTCCGCTATAGCCATTTGAAACGTAAAACCGTTATTTGAAATCATGTATAATCTAGCCGCTATAACATGCTATAGCCTCATTTAACCCGCTATTAGTTGTCTTGTGACCCCAGCCGCTAATAAACCCCTTAACCCGCTATTTAAAACCATGCTACCGGGTCCATATTTCCTCCATTATTTTGGGCGCATGCACCGATCTTACGTTAGCTAGGGCCTCCACTTAAAATGGTATATAATTTATCAGCAAAAGGGCACCATTGGAGTATGGAAAATTATAATATTCTCTTTATGTAACTAATCCTCTTTCCATGCATGTGATTTAGTGGTATCTCGTCCTTCTCTTTTACGATTGCAGGAAAGCGAGGTTGACATTCATGTCTTTAGGACTTTGTATATATATTTATTTGTATCTATGATAGGTGTAAATACTATGGAGGAAAAGGGTGGCAAAGAAGCTTCGATGCCTTCAACGTGCAGGTCATCGACAAGAAATGCACGTCCACTTGTACAAGTGATCACGGTGCTTAGTACTTTACATTTTTATTGGTCGTTTTATTATTTACACTTGGGGTCGTTTTATTGGTGCTTATTGCAAAAGCCACAGCACAGCCCACCTCGATCAAATCTTTCGCTTCCATCTCAGCACCTTTCATAGGTTCCAATATCGCATGACTGATCTAGCTAGCTAGGACGTTGAATAGTCACCGCGGTTGCTTGTATATGCGGTCATCGACTCATCGCTAGCTGGGGTTGACCTGGTATGGAGTCTAGGTCGTCCCCAGGCCGGTCATCACCTTCCACTTGATCGGTGCCTGCATGCTTCAATTAATGCGGCAGATGAGGACGTCTTGCGCATATATACACTGCTCCCAGCTCGGAGGCGCATGTTCCAGTTCTATAGTAATGATTAGATTTTGTATGATGCATTTGCAAAACTGCCAAACTACAGACATTACATCACAAAAGTTCACAGAAAGGTACATTTAAGGACTAAAGTTCGCTTAGCATCAAGTTTGTCCCATGCGCCAGTAGAACGGGTATATTTAATTTAGATATGGAATTTGACGTAACCTTTTAGACTTGATGCTACTTAATTGTTAATTTGGACGGTGGGTTCTATTTTACAAAAAGTTCGAGCCTCTTCTATAAAAAATAGCTGAGAGAAGGACATGCACGGCGGGTTCTATTTTGCAAAAAGTTGAGAGTTCTCCTAAAAAAGTAGCTGAGAGAGGGGCGTGGACGACGGATTCTATTTCACAAAACTATGAGGTTTTTTTCTAAAAAAACGGTTGAGAGAGGGACGACAACATGAGTTGGCTCAAGCTTCGGACATCATCTGACATATCATAATGCTGCACGACGACAACATGAGTTGTCTCTTAGAGTTTTTTTTAGTAGTGCTCATAGGATGTCTTAGCTATATGTCTTTTTGGACGTGTGCTTTTCTTTATTGGGGTGACATCCGTTTATAAAAATTATGGACTGATGTCATTCTTAGTTGAGGATGTCTGAAGCCGAAAATAAACTTTTCATTAATTATTAATAAAAGCTTAATCTGTACCAACACATTTCATCGAGCCGCATGAGACCGTGTCCCAGTGTACACATTTGTATAGATGTGGTTAACTCTTAGTGTAAGCGTGTTTGGACCCTAGAGCGAAAAGTCGGATCAGAGATCAAACCGGGCAGCCTACTGGTTTACTGGTTTACCGGTCCAACCAGTGGTTTAGTGGTCCAACCAGTGGTTTATTATTTATTAATATAATACTTATTGTTCATTATTTATGTGAGTAATATGTAAATTTTATTACTAAAACATATCACATATGACATAAAAGATGAGATTAGGTAGAAATAACATAATAGTATATTGTCTAAAGTTTTAAAACCAATGCCTAAACGAAAAATCATTCATTGATTCATAAAAAACCGATTCACTGGTAGGTGGCTCACGTACTACCTCATAACCACTACAACTACACAACATATGTGATGGTAGGTGGAATGTTTTCTCTTTATTGTAACCAGTAAATACCTCTTTAGTCCCGGGTTGTGGTTTCAACCGGAACTAAAGACTATGTAGTCCCATGACTAAAAGTCCCATTTTCAGTCCCGGTTGAAGCCAC
Source organism: Echinochloa phyllopogon (assembly GCA_033239725.1). NCBI lineage: Eukaryota > Viridiplantae > Streptophyta > Magnoliopsida > Poales > Poaceae > Echinochloa > Echinochloa phyllopogon. Next base: position 22,447,289 of record BTCW01000016.1, read on the forward strand.
CACCCGGGAGTAATGATTGAGACCCTTTACTCTTGGGTTGAGCCTCCAATCGGGACTAAAGGGTCACTTTTAGTTCCGATTCGTGTTACTAACCGGGACTAAAGGTCATTAGTCCCGGGTCCAATAAAACTCGGAAGTAATGTCCGGGATGGAAGAGCGTAGTATGCCTATTCTCTACTAGTGTGAATATTGGTATTATTTTTGTCGAGTATAAGTTTCGTCTAATTTAAGATAGGCTGACATAAAAAATATAAAATAAGTACTATGGACGAAGCTGGATGCAAAGAACCTGGGCCACGTTTCTTTGTGTCGGTAAAATTCTTTTTCCCAGAAAATCTTACATGCATGAAGTATTAAATAAAATCTATTTGCAAAACTTTTTTAAAGATGAGTGTAACTTTACGTGACGAATCTAATAAGCCTAATTAACGTATGATTTATTACAGTAATTTTGCAGTAACCATCTTCTAATCACGGTCAGAGGCATCGTTAGGTAGGTCTCGTGAATTAACCGGGAGTTTTATACGTAGTTTTGTAAACTGACTTTATTTAATATATTTAATTAATGATCAAATGTGTGTAAAAAATTATAGCCCTGAATAAACACGCCAGTGTCAATGTCGTTGCCAACTGTCAGTGCTGACCAGGTCTGAAGACCTTGCATCTATCGATGCCTTGAATGCGGAATAGGAGAGGACATGCCGATATGATATATAGTGCGCCCACCCCCCAACCGCAGCTTCCAAGAACTCCATCCCAATTGAGCGCATCATACAACCTTTGCAACCATGCTAGCCGTGCTATGGCTTGCCGCAGCGGCAACAACGCTCCTCGCCGTTGGTGCAGTGAGACAGCCTAGTAGCAACTGCCAGAGAAAATGCGGCCAAGTAGATATCCCTTACCCGTTCGGTATCGGCCCTGACGACTGCGCTTTATTGCCTGGCTTCATCCTGAAGTGCGACGACAACAACACTACCGGAGGCGGGCCATTTGTTTCCTTTCCCCCAGACGTACATCATGTGGATGTGGTGAGCATCTCGCTGCTGCAAGGTCAGGCACAGATGGTGAGCCGCATCTCATCTTCTTGTTACAACTCCACCTCTCAGAAAATGGACAACAACACTATCTGGGCATTGGACTTCAGCAACACACCCTACAGATTCTCGAGCACCAAGAATAGGTTCACGGTCATTGGATGCCTAACGCTGGCGTACATCCAAGACTACGACAACAAGGGCTACACGAGCGGGTGTGTGGCCATGTGCAACGAAGGCGACGTAACAAGCTCGACCGATGGCTCCTGCTCTGGGATAGGCTGCTGCCAAACAGCCATCCCTAAGGGGCTACAGTCCTACTTTCCAACGTTTGCCGACTTTAACACAACGCAAATCTACAACTTCAGCACCTGCAGCTACGCAGTCCTGATGGACTCGTCAGACTTCAGCTTCCAAATGAGCTACGTGACATCCCCAAAGTTCAACATTACCAATAGGGGGAAGCAGCCACTGGCGATCGATTGGGCGATTGGAAATGAGACCTGCGATGTAGCCCGCACGAAGCCAGACTACGCCTGTGTCAGCCCACACAGTGAGTGCATCAATTCGTCCAATGGACCAGGCTACATCTGCAACTGCACGGAAGGGTATCATGGCAATCCATACCTGCTGGATCCAGAGCAGGGATGCACAGGTAAAAGAACTGCCAATTCCAAAAGTTTAGAGTACGTTTAGGCTTATGTTAGCTTTGGAAGAATTGTTGTCGCAACTTATTGAGTTGTCTTTGGCAGCATCAGATTTTAATAGAACTTGTAATTGATTGTAGATATCGACGAGTGCAAGGATCAGAACAAATATCCATGCTATGGAACGTGTCGCAATAGAGAAGGAGGGTTTGACTGTTTTTGTCCACCTGGTACGCGAGGCAATGCCACCATTGGGCCATGCATGAAAGCGGTTACCAAACAAGTATGGATTGCTATAGGTATCGACACATACAACGCCTGTTTCTATATATATCAGATTCATAGCTTTATGATTAGGACACGTGCTTTAATCCCTTGGAATTTGTTGTTAATTAAAGCAACAATATGTAAAATACATAACCCCACGTTTGGAAATATGATATATACTAGTTTGATCCACTGGCTACTGAAAAAATTAAACTGGAACACATGCCACCCAACTATGATTTATATTACTATATGTTTTGTCCATACTCCCTTCGTCGCATAAAAAAATGCAATTCTGGTTTTTTATTACAGATTAGTGTCATCGGTAAAAGATCATGTTACCCTTAATAAGTGTCTCAATCCCACAAATTTAGATATTGGGTTGCTGGTGCATGCAGATAATTATCTATTTTAAGGAATAAGATAATTCGTTTCTTTTGTGGATTTTTTGAATCTCAGAATTACACTCTTCACAGGCAGAGGGAGTATAATTTACTATCTCCATGAACTACCGCATTATGTACCCATGATATGCAAACTTGGCCCCTCTTTCAGTTTGCAAATGATTGGATATCACCAATTAATAATGGTTCAGAATTATTGTCTTCTCAATCCCACAAATTTAGATATGGGGTTGCTGGTGCATGCAGATAATTATCTATTTTAAGGAATAAGATAGTTCGTTTCTTTTGTGGATTTTTTTGAATCTCAGAATTACACTCTTCACAGGGCAGAGGGAGTATAATTTACTATCTTCATGAACTACCGCATTATGTACCCATGATATGCAAACTTGGCCCCTCTTTCAGTTTGCAAATGATTGGATATCACCAATTAATAATGGTTCAGAATTATTGTCTTCTCAAATAATTTCTACATGCATGTAATACCAATGTTTAATATAATATATATATATATACCAAAATTTGAATAATTTTGAAATCTTGTGTATGTTTATTATTCTTCCTTGAGGACAAAACGATGTTACGGTGCACAATCTAGTACTGCTATCCGTAAAAAAAGAAAATGGTCCCCGAGTCCCAAAAATAGTTACGAAGGCAATAAAACTACCATAACCTGGATGATATACTAATTCTCTCCTCATCCCACTTGTTAACGAATAATTCAATTAATTTCCACATGTCTTGTTAACTACTTTCTACATGTTTTTTCTTACAACAAAACTATTTTCAGCAAGTTTTTGTTGACCTGTTTTCCCCTTACAAGTTCCATGTTCACCATTCAACAGGAATTTGCGCCACTGTGTTTCTTGTCCTTATTATTTTGCTTGGGTTACAGTGGATTAAGCATAACCAACGGGTCAGAAGGCAGGATCTAATCAGCAAGAGGGATGCATATTTCCGTCAGCATGGAGGACAACTTTTAGTTGATATGATGAGAATAGAGAACAACATTTCGTTTAAGTTGTATTGCCGAGAAGAAATTGAGTTGGCAACAAACAACTTTGACGACAGGGAAATCATCGGTGAAGGAGGCCAGGGGACAGTTTATAAAGGTTATGGTCTTGATTCAGGCAACAATCTAGTTGCAATCAAGAAATGTAAGAAATTTGATGAGAATCGGATGACAGAATTCGGACAGGAGCTGCTCATACTTTCTCGAGTGACACACAAAAACATAGTCAAGCTTCTCGGTTGCAGTTTGCATTTTGAAGCTCCGGTCCTAGTTTACGAATTTGTGCCAAATAAAACTCTATACTATCTCATGCATGTCCAGGACAGGCCGTCCATGAGAACACTTGAAATTCGTTTGAAAATTGGGGCCGAATCTGCTGAAGCACTTGCCTACCTACATGGACATAACCACCCAATCTTTCATGGAGACGTCAAGTCAGCCAACATTCTTCTAGGACATGATCTTTCTGCTAAGGTCTCTGATTTTGGGTGCTCGTTGATAAGGTCTGTTGAAGAAAACCTTCACGGAGTTAAGGGGACTACGGGTTACTTAGATCCAGAGTATCTGTTAAACTTTAATCTTACTGATAAGAGTGACGTCTACAGTTTTGGTGTTGTTCTTTTGGAACTCATAACACGTAGGACGGCACTATCCAAACAAAAGCTTAGCCTTGTGTCAGTGTTCAAGGATGCTGTGAAAGAGAACGAGCTTGTGGAGCTGATAGATCCAGATATAGCCAATGAAGAAAACATGGAGCTCGTATATCAAGTGGCTGCGCTGGCAGACAAGTGCTTGGCCATGACTGGTGCTAGCAGACCAACAATGAGCCAAGTTGCAGAGGAACTACGCGGACTGGTCCGTCCGGTGCTTCATGGAACTGGGGAACATCATGCTGGTAGTCCATTCACAATGCAGGAATATTCATCTGCCAGTGCAGCATATGACTACAGTGGTGAAGAAACCACTGATTATTACAGCCAGAAGAAGAAAGCTGCAATGAGTACAGAATTTGCAAGATAAACTTCTCATGGCATCCAGCAGTACTAAATTTAAGTATTTAATCTCTCAAGGTAGATACCTCTGTATTGTCTTGATTGTTTTTTGTAACATATGTCGATGTTCTACAGACGTTTCATGTTGTAGTAAACGAAATGTTGTAATGTAAGTTCGAAATGGCATAAGTTCAAACAATGACCCTTCTAATCGGAAAAGGTATGTGCACGATATATGCCAGTTATATGTAATAAATTCTGCAAAGATGTTATCGAAATGCCAAACATCTACTCTATCAACCTGCAAGCCCAACAATAGAAAGAGAACGGCGACTGACTGACTTCGTCATGGCATCGTAGGTCTTCCCTGCAGTCGCGTCGACCCAGTCAGTCAAGCAAGCTGTCACGAACTGGAGTGTTCTCTTATGGTTTCATGGGGCTTAATCTTGTTTTAGGCAAGTATTACCAATACCTGATAGGAATGATAGTCCGGTTCTCCTATGTGCACATATATACATGAGATTCTAGTTTGTTTATGAGTCCTAAGTTTGTATAATAAGAGTATACACGCTGTCCAGATCTTATATAAGGAGAACTTGTATATCTGGCTAGTTAGGTACTCTCGAGACTATGTAAGCGAGGACATGTAATAGGATTTTTGTAACGTGAGAAATAGAGAAAAAGGGAAAATGCTAAGTTGTTGTAGCCTCGGCAATCTTTGTGATATTGTGTTTCTCTTGTTCACGCGCCTTAGATCCCGGTGATTAGCTAACATTGGTATCATAACCGGAGGTCAAAATGTAGGATGCAATCCGATTGCCGGCGGTATGTCAAGAAGTGTTGGCATCCGCGACATGGCAGCATGGCGGCATCAAGGTTGGGGTCAAGAGGTTGGGGATGGCAAGGTGATTAGGGGAAGTTATGGTTTATCATCGGGATGGGTGGCAATGGAGCTCTTTACAATAATACAAAAATTGTTGCAATAGAAATGTGTTATTGCCACCATTACAAAAATAGTGGTGATATGTGGATCATATTGCCATTGTCGTAAAAGATTTGTGTTATTGCCACGACAAAAGTCTGAAGTTGCATTAGGGTGAGTGTTCTACTTTGCTAGTTTGGTGATACCCAAAAAATGTTTGTAATACAATAGTTATTAATTCTATAATGAAAATACCATTGCAATACACGAACACTATTGCCACACTCTTGTAATTATTACTACATGTTTTATATTTGTTTTCTACATAAAAAGTATTAAAACTTCAATGGAAAAAGTACTTGTAGTGTAGTGGTAAAGTGTTATATGTCTAATAGGCCGTAAGTTCCGTTCCAAACAACAATAATTTTAGAATTTTGTTTTTTAATAAATACTATAGTGTCACACCGGGTTTTATAAACACAACTAAATGTGAATCACATTACTGTAGGATGTTAGCAAATAATGCGGAAAACAAGATCGAACACGAGACACGATTAACGTGGAAAAACCATTGCGGGAAAAAACCACGGAAGACAACTGTAACAACCCTAAAATTCCTATAGGTTTTGTTGAGTGCAAAAATTCGAATTTAAAAATTTTTGGTGGAATTGAGTGCATGCAAACAAACATTTAAGAGTGTCTTCTATTTGCTTCCTAAATTCTTAGGCAATTTAAATTCAAATTTAAAATCAATTTGAAGTGCTAAGGATGAAATAGTGTGATTTGGATTTATTTGGATTTATTTGGATTTTTGGTTGGTTTGAATTCAAATTCTAGATTTGAATTCAAACTCTAATTGACTAAACTAATTCCCAAACCCTTTAACTGTTCGTGGGCCGAAATCGCGAAACTAAAGTCCAATTAACCACCTTCAACTCTTTTCCCGAGCCAGCAACCCAACCGGCCTGCTCGGCCATTCGGCCCAGTAGCGGCCCACTCTTCCTCCCCGCCGCGTCGACTCCGCGTCGTCTCTTTGTCTCTCTGACGCGTGGGACCCGCCTGTCAGTCGTCTCCTCCCCCGCGTCATCGTTCTCCTCTCGCCGCTCTCTCTCTCCCGCGGAGCGCCGCCCGTGACCCAACCACCCGAGCCCCTGTGCGGCCCGTCGCGATCGCGCCGCGTGCCCGCGAGCTCTTGGTCGCCCCAATCTCGCCGTCCGTGCCCGCGAAACCCTAGCCTATCGCCTATAAAACCCGCCACCGGCCGCACACCCTGTTCAAGCCGCCGCCGCCCCTTTGGGGTTCCTAGTTCACCAATTCGAGAAGGGGAGAGGGAAGAGAAGGACCAGAGGAGGAGTGGTGAAGAAGAAGAGGAAGGGAAGAGGAGCAGGAGCACCTCCACGACGCCGCCGCCAAGGCCCGGAGCGCCGCCGTCCGTGGACTCGCCGACGTGGAGCCGGACCAGGGACGGGAGGAGGAGCACGAGGACCGCCGGACTGCGTCGAGCCTTCCCCGAGCTGCAGCGTACGACGACGTGACCCCTAGGTGAGCGCCGCCGAGTTTCCCCCATCTTCTCTGTCTCCGGCCGGGTTCCGCCGCCGCGCGTGCTCGTCGAGCCTAGCCTAGCTACTGTGAGCCAGCCTTCGAGCTGTGCGCTTCTTGTGCAGTTCCCCGTCGCCGCTAACCCCGCTGCAAACCGCCGTCGCCTTGTTCCCCGCAGCCGAGGCCGCCGCGGCCGAGCTCTGCTCGCGCGCGCGAACGCCGAGGCCGTGCTACGGCCGTGGTCAGCCACGTGCCCGCGCACGAGCACCTAACCGTGGCTCAGCAGTCGCTGGATGTCACGCGCGCGCAAGCCGCACCCCTTTAACCCAAACCATGCGCAGTTGAGACAAAAACCCGAGCCGCCGTCGTGCTCGCCGGCGTCCATGACCCGCCGCCGCTGTTCGCGTCGGTAAGCCCCAGCCAAACCCTAACCGAGCCCCTTTCCACCCTGTTCCGCTCCGCCAAACCCTAGCGAAGCCATCCCGGCCGTTCTAGACCCAAGCCGAGCCATCTCCGGCCAGTTCCGCCGCGGACCGTCGCCGCCGGCGTGCTCCAGAGCGCGTCGCGCGCGCGTCGCGTCGCGCCGTGGCCATGCCACATGCCGGACCAGACCATCATCACACATGCGCACCCACAGACGATCCCAGTTCGGCCACACCTAGATCCCATGCACCCGGCTCACGTGGACCACACTCACGGTTCACGGTGGACTTGGTCTACCAGAGCGGATCCAGCAGCCACCCCTTCGTGGGCCGAATGTTCGCGTTTAAGTCTGTTTAACCCCCTTGAACTCTTCCGGCCCAGTCACTTTCGGCCCAATTCCAGCCCAGCCATCGTTATTCCTTTTTTCTTTTTCTTTTAACAGCGCTGACGTATGGGACCCACCTGTCATACTCTGCGAGTCACTGACAGCTAGGACCCACTGACCAGAGTTGACCCGTTGACCCCGTTGACCCGTTGACCGTTGACCAGTCAACGCTGACGTCAGCAGGGCCCCACTGCTGACGTCATCCTAGGCGGACCCCACTGCTGACGTCAGCATGACGTCATGCTGACGTCGGCAGGCTAATTTTTGTCTGTTTTATTTTTCGGAAATTATTTAATATTTTCAGAAAATGATTTAAACTTCAAAAATTAATAATAAATCAACCGTAGCTCAGAAAAATATGAAACCAGTTTCTATATTTTTCTAAAATCATGATCTACGCGTTAGTGTAGAGTTTGGTGTTATTTGGGTCTTCTTTCGTCGCTGTCTTAGTGTTTCTTTGCTAGTAGCCGCGTCTTATTTTATTTTCGCGCAACCCTAGGAGCTCCGGAGAGTCAGGAGGAGCCGGACTGCTACAACAACTGCTGTGACGAGGACGAAGACCTTTGCCCAGGTTCACGCCTGACCATCTCTGAAATACCTATTAGACATGCAAACTAGTATGCTAGCGCTTTACTTTACTCGCATGATAAACCTGCACTGCCTTTGTTATTATCCTGTTACCTTGCTACCTACTACTCACTTTATAAATATGCTATGCTACGCATGTGTTGGGATGGTTGTGATTGATCCTCTTGGCGTGAGTTGTGGGTGGTTTGGGAGGAGTAGCGCAGCTAGGCGGTGTAAGCGAGTAATAACAACTCGATCGTTGATCGAGGTGCTGAGGGGCTGCACTCGGGCAGTCCCTATGGGGTACCTGTTGCGGGTACATGGTTACTGGTTACTTGGGGATTGGTACTCGGTGAGTACCTGAGGAGTTTGGGCGGCAATACCTGTTATGGGTGCCGATTGCGGACCGTTGCGGCGGATCGCTTGTGATGCAGATACTCGCTTTACCGAACAATTAAGGACCGAGTCGTGCCCCCACTTTGGACTTGGGAAATACCGTGCTCACCATCTACCCAGTATGGGGAGGGTTCCAGCAAGCCTACTCTAGTGCGGCGCCGAGACTGTAGGAGATTCGAGTTTCATATGTGTAGGGGGGATTCGTTGCGGCGTAATCTCCCTGATTTACCACGGCCCCCGACTGGCCCCAGTGGGAAGGTTTCACGACCCTGGGGCAGATGTTAGATCGGATGTTTCCCGAGCCCAGGGAGACAGGATTGGCGTCGTTACTGTTTAGGGTCTTTGCTGTGGGCTGCGTCTTAGGTTGGTTGCGGACTAGCCTTGCAGCCCGGATGGATTCCTGGAGTGCCACCTCTGCAGAGTGTAAACTATACGTATAGCCGTGTCCACGGTTACGGACGACCCATTTCTGAGAAGCCCCGGCTAGCATGGGAAACTGCTTTCTTACCTCATCCTTGATTCGGGTTATGAGAGATTGGTCCAGCTGAGGCTGTTGAGACAAGGTGGGGAGGGAGCTCACCGAGTCGACTAGTGAGTGAAAGGTGATTGGTGGAAAATGATTTGCGGGAACCTGCCGTGGCAGGACGGGCTCGATGGGAAAACGTGAGGCTGATGGTTGGATTGGGGAGTGGATGTGTGTATGTGTGAGCAGGAGTTGGTGATGAGATGAAATTGGGTTATTGCTGCTGCTTGCATAAGAAAAACCCTGGCTTAAACCTTGATTATTTCTATACCTTAGAATAGGCCACTTTAAAGCTTGCATCATATTATGGTTGGTGACGTGGACCTGTCCCATTTCCTTGGGGACAGACTTTGGGTTCTCAGGTGAAGACCCCGACCACGAGTTCAACCAGGACGGGTGGTACGACTGAAGGGTGTGCGCTACGCTCAAGGATGCCTGTGGAGGAGTGGACCCTGTTGTTCTAGCTACCGCTGCGTAGATGTTTCTTATTGTCGATTTAGCCCAGAGGGCTTGTACCAGACGCTTTGTCTTTATATATGTCATGTAATGAATCTTTTATCGTTGTATGGATGTGATATTCGACTGAGATGAGTTCTGTACGAGATAGCTGCTATTCCTGGGACTATCTCAAGGGTACAGGGAGTCGGGTTCTCGTCGGTGAGAATCCGGTTCGTCACAGTTGGTATCAGAGCCATACTTTACCGTAGCGCGTAACCCTTAGAACGGAAACTTAGGACAGAAGCTCTAACTGAGTCCTCTATTTTATATGAAACCCCTTGGACTATTTGAAAACTATATATAAGTACATCTCAACTATTTACAAAACTTTTACCATTACCTTACCTTACTAACAACCCACTAACTGTTTGGCAGATGGAGGGAAGATCAGCAGATGAACGACGGGAGATCAGGACCACAGGAGCAGACTGTGGAGGTTTGGCAGTGCTACTTAGGGAGGTGCTGCGTACAGTGGGGATAGATGTGGACAACGTCTTCTACGAGGGCTGGACCTACGGACCTGGTGAGGGAGTACACACCCGGTTGCAGATGGTAGTACCTAATATCCCTGGACGACCAAGGTCACTGATGCTACGGGCAGCTACCAGCGAGAGCACTTTCAGTCGGGCAGTGCAGACTATAGCTATGAGGATACTCCGACTTGCCACACTTGTGTACCAGAGTCAGCTCAGCCACACTCGTTTCCGGTACCTACCGCGAGCTCTTGAAGATCCGACGGACAGAGACGCAGTCAGCTTGCAGGCTCACGCAGCAGACCGAGAGCGGAACGTGACTCTGTGGACCTCAGTTCAGTGCATGATTGAGCAGGAATACTTGAACATTGGCCTAGAAGAGAAAGTTGCCAAGCTGAAGGAGAAGGTATGGAAGCAAGACCTCCAGCTGATGGAGAAGGACAACAGGATCGCCTTACTTGAGGAGCAACTCAGAGCTAAAACAAGGGAAGTCAGGAACTTGGAGTACGAAGCCCGCAACAACAGGCAGTTGGCAGGACAGATCCGAGCAACTCACCATGCTCGAGATGTCCGCCTGGAAGATCAGCTCACAGAAAAAGACAAGGAACTAGCAGCCAAGGAAGAAGAGATAGAAGGTCTGAGGGAAGAAGTATACTGGTTGGACAGTCACAACTTAGAACTCCAAGAAGAGGTGGATAGCTACAAAGAGAAGAGTGGACAGAACTACCAGCTGATGAAGTACCTAAGTTTGCAACAAATTATGGCAAAGGATGAAGCTCGAAGGACCCTTAGTAGTTGGGTAAGATCAGACAGGAAGAGGGTAGCAGAAATGATCACAGTGAACCAAGGACTACCAGAAGAACGCAGAGTTGAACCCAGGACAGAGAACTACAGAGTCTCACCAAGCCGAGTTGAGCCGATACCACCACCTGAGGCTCGAACCCTTACTCCCGAGATGACAAGACTGAGACAAGAACTGGCACACTTAGAGAAGCAGTTGACAGAACCTGAGATGGACACAGTGAGGTTGGCAGCACGCCTCACGGACACTCTTCACAACGACAGGCAGTGATCAAGCAGCAGACAGAGACTGGGGCTGTGAGGTTGGCAGCGCGCCTCACAGGCACTTTCAGCAGTAAGAGACAGATGCAGTAGACAGTATCAGCAGATGTCAGCAGTGGTGATGAGAGTTGTATCTATTTTCATGAGTAGATGCTTAGACTTAGTAGATCATGACCACCTTTTGGCTCAGCCACGTTGTAGCATTCGCTTAGATGTACTAATCCTCAAGGTTCTAGGAGCTGGCCTCGGGATAGTACTCATGTCTAGGGTGTAATGCTGTAATGAATGGTCGATCTTTTTGGCTGTTCTTGCAGTTTTATTGATGTTCATCTTGAGTGTACTTTAGTGTTGAGTCTATTTCATGTGTGCAGCTCCTACTCTAGTTACGCTAACCTAACCATTACCGACCGCCACTAAATCTGCTTTATGAAAAATACAGCAAGATGTCGATCCGAAGATCCAACCGACTGCTTGCACGTTTTGAGGAAGCTGAGCAAGAAGAGGAAGCCACAATGGCAGCTAGAGGCAGAGGACGTGTCAGAGGTCGTGGTCGCGGAAGAGCAGCAGTTGCAGTTGGAGGCAGGGGTCGTGGACGCGCAGCAGGCGTGCTCCAGCCCGAGAACAACGCCCCAGGAGAAGAACAGGAAGTGGAAATGCAAGAACCAGCAGTGGAACCTCAGCAGAATCAGCAGAACAACCAGCAACCACCGCCACCGCCTAACTTGGCAGAAGTAATGACTACTCAAACCCAGCTGATGCAACAGATGGCACAGGCCAATACACAGATGATGCAAGCTATGCAACAGATGCAGGGAAACCAGAACCAGAACCGTCAGGGACACTGTGAGGAAGACCTACAAAGGAAGATTGAAAGATTCATCAGGTTGAAAGCACCCACCTTCGACTACTCGGACGAACCACTCGATGCACACGACTGGTTACGTACCATCGAGACGAAGCTGGACCTGACAGACTACACTGAAGAGGAATGTGTGGCCCTTGCGGCGCACCAGCTTGAAGGAGCAGCGAAAGCGTGGTGGGAGAGCTACTGTGACTCTCACGCAAACCCAGCTCAGATCACCTGGCAAGAGTTTTGTGAAGCTTTCAAGGAGTACCACATCCCAGAACAAGTCATGGTGCATAAAGCAATGGAATTCAGGACAATGACCCAAGGAGGTTTGTCTGTAGCTGAGTACGCTTGACACTTTGCTAAGATGTCAAGGTACGCTCCTGAAGACGTCAACACTGAGAAGAAGAAGCAGTTTTGGTTCCAGCGTGGTTTACACAGAGGTCTGAGGACAGCACTCGCAGCGAGTTCACACAGGTCACTCAGAGAGCTGATTGACAGGGCTATCGCAGTTGAGAAGGAAAGAGTGGGACTTGAAGATACCTGGCGAGAGAAGAAAAGAAAGGCTGGACAGTTGCACAACCACAGACTAAGTCAGAGGCCGAGGAGTGGCCAGAGCAACATGCTCAGGAGAAGCTTTCAGCAGAGCAACAACCAAGGAAGCTCAGGGTTCAATAGAAACAGCTACCAGGGTAACCGAGGCAGTAACAACAATAGTTTTGGCAGCAGAGGTAACAACTACAACAGCTTTGGTAACAGAAACAACAGCTACTCAAGTTAGGGAAACCCCAACTGGAAGCCGAACAACACCCCCAGAATTGGTGGAGGGACCACAGTGGTCTGTTTTGCTTGTGGGAAGCCCGGTCACAAGTCCTTTGACTGTCCGGAGAAGAAGAACAAACAAACCCCAGCCAAGGCACCGGCACCTGGAGGACAAGATAGGCAGCCAACTTCAGTGCAGAGGGGACGCCTCAACCACTTGACAGAGGAAGAAGCCGAGGATGCTCCCGACGTTGTGCTCGGTGAGTTTTTAGTAAATGGCATTCAAGCTTTGATATTGTTTGACTCTGGAGCAACTGGATCTTATATCTCGACAAAGTTTGTGAGAGAGCAGTCACCTCTGACAATACCTAAAGCTAGACCTATAGTCACTACTTCTCCCTTAGGAGAGCTTAGGTGCACTTTAGAGTGCCCCGCAGTTAGACTGATGATAGGAGGCCAGGAGTTCGAAGGAAACTTGACAGTCCTGGAATCGGATGGAATTGACGTGATACTGGGAATGGATTGGCTTACAGAGCACAAAGGAATAATCAGTTGCTCACCCAGAACAGTTGAGTTGACACACCCTAGCGGAGTCAAAGTAACAGCAGAACCACAAAGGAGGAAAACAAGGAAGAAATCTAGAACATGTATTCTAAGGCAGTTGGTATACTCCATTGAGAAACAGACGATCGAAGAAGTACCTGTAGTATGTGAGTACCCGGACGTGTTTCCCGAGGAACTACCAGGACTACCACCAGACCGAGACGTAGAGTTCATAATCGAATTGCAACCAGGCACAGGGCCTATTGCTAAGAGGCCGTACAGAATGTCAGTGGAAGAGCTGGAAGAGCTCAAAAAGCAGCTGAAAGAGATGCTTGAATGTGGTGTGATTTGACCAAGTGCATCCCCTTGGGGATCGCCAGTGTTGTTTGTGAAGAAGAAAGATGGGTCAATGCGCATGTGCGTAGACTATCGATCCTTGAACGCAGTAACGATCAAGAACAAGTACCCATTACCTCGAATTGATGATTTGCTAGATCAGTTGAAGAAAGCCAAATACTTCAGTAAGATTGATCTGAGATCGGGATACCACCAGATGAAGATTAGAGAAGGTGACATTCCCAAGACAGCTTTTGTAACTCGGTACGGGCAGTACGAGTTCACCGTTGTGTCTTTCGGATTGACCAACGCACCTGCTTACTTCATGAACATGATGAACAAGATATTCATGGAGGAACTAGACAAGTTCGTAGTAGTGTTCATTGACGACATACTAGTTTACTCAGAAACAGCCGAAGAACATGAAAAGCATCTGAGGATTGTACTAGAGAGGTTGAGGCAGCATCAACTCTATGGGAAGTTCAGTAAATGTGAATTTTGGCTAGAGAAAGTAGCCTTTTTGGGTCACGTGTTGACAGCTGAGGGCGTAGCAGTCGACCCAGAAAAGATTGAGGCAGTAGCAGAATGGAAGCAGCCGAAGAGTGTTACGGAGATCCGGAGCTTTCTGGGATTGGCAGGATACTATAGAAGATTCATTGAGAACTTCTCCAAGATTGCCAAGCCAATGACCGAACTACTCAAGAACAATGTCCCATTCGAGTGGATGGACAAATGTGAAAGAAGTTTCCAAGAACTCAAGCACAAACTCACTACAACTCCAGTATTGACCCTGCCAGATATTCGCAAAGATTTCGTAGTCTACTACGATGCTTCAAGACAAGGTTTGGGATGTGTTCTGATGCAAGAGGGCAAGGTTGTTGCCTATGCATCGAGGCAGTTGAGGAAACATGAGGAAAACTACCCCACGCACGACTTGGAACTGGCAGCAGTGGTACATGCATTGAAGATCTGGAGGCACTACCTGATTGGTAACAAGTGCGATATCTACACAGATCACAAAAGTTTGAAGTATTTCTTCACCCAATCTGAACTGAATATGAGGCAAAGGAGATGGTTAGAACTGATCAAAGATTACGATTTGGAGATACACTACCATCCTGGCAAAGCTAATGTCGTGGCAGATGCCTTAAGTCGAAAGAGTTATTGCAACAACTTGATGATAGAAGAAAGTCAGCCAGAACTAGCGAAAGAGTTGTACATGCTGAAACTCGAGCTAGTAAAAGAAGGAAAACCCCAGGAAATGAGGGTGAAGTACAACCTAGGAGACCGTATCAAAGAAGCACAAGGAAAGTGTACAGAAATCCAAGAAGTAAAAGAGGATATTCAACGAGGGGTAGCACCTGACTTCCGGATTGATGAAGCAGGGACAGTATGGCTGAAAGACCGTATTTGTGTACCACAGGACGAGAAAATCAGGAGAACAATTCTCTCAGAAGCTCACGAGTCCAAGTACTCGATACACCCAGGATGCACTAAGATGTATCAGGATCTGAAGGATAAGTTCTGGTGGAAGAAGATGAGAGAGGACATAGCAGAGTATGTAGCCAAGTGCGACTCTTGTCGAAGAATCAAAGCAGAACATCAAAGACCAGCAGGATTACTGAAACCACTGGAAATTCCAATGTGGAAGTGGGAAGATATCAGCATGGACTTTGTGGTTGGCCTACCCCGCACTCAGAAGGGGAATGATGCCATTTGGGTCATAGTTGATCGACTGACAAAAGTAGCTCACTTTATACCAGTCAAAAGCACACACTCAGTAAGCAAACTAGCAGAGTTATACATAGACAACATTCTCAAGCTGCATGGGGCACCAAAAAGCATAGTGTCAGACAGAGGCCCCCAATTCACAGCTCAATTCTGGCAAAGCCTACATCAAGCCATCGGGACAACCTTGGAGTATTGCACAGCTTACCACCCTCAGACAGATGGGCAGACTGAAAGAGTGAACCAAGTTCTTGAAGATTTGCTAAGGGCTTGTGTTCTAGCTTACAGCACAGACTGGGAGAAGAGTCTATCTTATGCAGAATTCTCCTACAACAATAGTTACCAGGCCAGCCTACAGATGTCACCCTTTGAGGCACTATATGGCAGAAAATGCAGAACACTTCTAATGTGGTCAGAGGTGGGAGAACGAACATTCTTTGGACCTGACATGATTGTAGAGGCAGAAGAAAATGTGGCCAAGATCCGAGAGCACCTGAAGGCAGCTCAGAGCCGACAAAAGAGCTATGCAGATAAAAGGAGACGAGACCTGGAGTTCGAAGTAGGAGACTTCGTCTATCTGAAAGTGTCACCCCTCAGAGGGCATAAGAGATTCCAAGTGAAAGGAAAGCTAGCACCCCGTTTTGTTGGACCATACCAGATACTGGAGAGAGTAGGAAAGCTAGCCTACAAGCTAGACCTACCAGAGGAACTAGCGGGAGTACACCCAGTGTTCCATGTATCTCAGCTGAGAAAGTGTCTGAGAGTACCAGAACATGAGATCAAGACAGAGGCATTAGACCTACAAGACACCTTGGAGTACCTGGAGTACCCAGAGAGGATACTAGACAGAGCAGTCAAAGAGACCAGAAGCACAGCTATCCCGTTTTGCAAAGTACAGTGGAGCAATCACTCAGAGAGGGAAGCCACTTGGGAAAAGGAGTCAGTGCTGAGGGAGAAATACCCCCACTTGTTTAAACCATAGGTAGTCACAAATCTCGAGGACGAGATTCTTGTGAGGGGGGGAGACTGTAACAACCCTAAAATTCCTATAGGTTTTGTTGAGTGCAAAAATTCAAATTTAAAAATTTTTGGTGGAATTGAGTGCATGCAAACAAACATTTAAGAGTGTCTTCTATTTGCTCCCTAAATTCTTAGGCAATTTAAATTCAAATTTAAAATCAATTTGAAGTGCTAAGGATGAAATAGTGTGATTTGGATTTATTTGGATTTATTTGGATTTTTGGTTGGTTTGAATTCAAATTCTAGATTTGAATTCAAACTCTAATTGACTAAACTAATTCCCAAACCCTTTAACTGTTCGTGGGCCGAAATCGCGAAACTAAAGTCCAATTAACCACCTTCAACTCTTTTCCCGAGCCAGCAACCCAACCGGCCTGCTCGGCCATTCGGCCCAGTAGCGGCCCACTCTTCCTCCCCGCCGCGTCGACTCCGCGTCCTCTCTTTGTCTCTCTGACGCGTGGGACCCGCCTGTCAGTCGTCTCCTCCCCCGCGTCATCGTTCTCCTCTCGCCGCTCTCTCTCTCCCGCGGAGCGCCGCCCGTGACCCAACCACCCGAGCCCCTGTGCGGCCCGTCGCGATCGCGCCGCGTGCCCGCGAGCTCTTGGTCGCCCCAATCTCGCCGTCCGTGCCCGCGAAACCCTAGCCTAGCGCCTATAAAACCCGCCACCGGCCGCACACCCTGTTCAAGCCGACGCCGCCCCTTTGGGGTTCCTAGTTCACCAATTCGAGAAGGGGAGAGGGAAGAGAAGGACCAGAGGAGGAGTGGTGAAGAAGAAGAGGAAGGGAAGAGGAGCAGGAGCACCTCCACGACGCCGCCGCCAAGGCCCGGAGCGCCGCCGTCCGTGGACTCGCCGACGTGGAGCCGGACCAGGGACGGGAGGAGGAGCACGAGGACCGCCGGACTGCGTCGAGCCTTCCCCGAGCTGACCCCGTTGACCCGTTGACCCCGTTGACCCGTTGACCCGTTGACTAGTCAACGCTGACGTCAGCAGGGCCCACTGCTGACGTCATCCTAGGCGGACCCCACTGCTGACGTCAGCATGACGTCATGCTGATGTCAGCAGGCTAATTTTTGTCTGTTTTATTTTTGGAAATTATTTAATATTTTCAGAAAATGATTTAAACTTCAAAAATTAATAATAAATCAACCGTAGCTCAGAAAAATATGAAACCAGTTTCTATATTTTTCTAAAATCATGATCTACGCGTTAGTGTAGAGTTTGGTGTTATTTGGGTCTTCTTTCGTCACTGTCTTAGTGTTTCTTTGCTAGTAGCCGCGTCTTATTTTATTTTCGCGCAACCCTAGGAGCTCCGGAGAGTCAGGAGGAGCCGGACTGCTACAACAACTGCTGTGACGAGGACGAAGACCTTTGCCCAGGTTCATGCCTGACCATCTCTGAAATACCTATTAGACATGCAAACTAGTATGCTAGCGCTTTACTTTACTCGCATGATAAACCTGCACTGCCTTTGTTATTATCCTGTTACCTTGCTACCTACTACTCACTTTATAAATATGCTATGCTACGCATGTGTTGGGATGGTTGTGATTGATCCTCTTGGCGTGAGTTGTGGGTGGTTTGGGAGAAGTAGCGCAACTAGGCAGTGTAAGCGAGTAATAACAACTCGATCGTTGATCGAGGTGCTGAGGGGCTGCACTCGGGCAGTCCCTATGGGGTACCTGTTGCGGGTACATGGTTACTGGTTACTTGGGGATTGGTACTCGGTGAGTACCTGAGGAGTTTGGGCGGCAATACCTGTTATGGGTGCCGATTGCGGACCGTTGCGGCAGATCGCTTGCGATGCAGATACTCGCTTTACCGAACAATTAAGGACCGAGTCGTGCCCCCACTTTGGACTTGGGAAATACCGTGCTCACCATCTACCCAGTATGGGGAGGGTTCCAGCAAGCCTACTCTAGTGCGGCGCCGAGACTGTAGGAGATTCGAGTTTGATATGTGTAGGGGGGATTCGTTGCGGCGTAATCTCCCTGATTTACCACGGCCCCGACTGGCCCCGGTGGGAAGGTTTCACGACCCTGGGGCAAATGTTAGATCGGATGTTTCCCGAGCCCAGGGAGACAGGATTGGCGCCGTTACTGTTTAGGGTCTTTGCTGTGGGCTGCGTCTCAGGTTGGTTGCGGACTAGCCTTGCAGCCCGGATGGATTCCTGGAGTGCCACCTCTGCAGAGTGTAAACTATACGTATAGCCGTGTCCACGGTTACGGACGACCCATTTCTGAGAAGCCCCGGCTAGCATGGGAAACTACTTTCTTACCTCATCCTTGATTCGGGTTATGAGAGATTGGTCCAGCTGAGGCTGTTGAGACAAGGTGGGGAGGGAGCTCACCGAGTCGACTAGTGAGTGAAAGGTGATTGGTGGAAAATGATTTGCAGGAACCTGCCGTGGCAGGACGGGCCCGATGGGAAAACGTGAGGCTGATGGTTGGATTGGGGAGTGGATGTGTGTATGTGTGAGCAGGAGTTGGTGATGAGATGAAATTGGGTTATTGCTGCTGCTTGCATAAGAAAATCCTGGCTTAAACCTTGATTATTTCTATACCTTAGAATAGGCCACTTTAAAGCTTGCATCATATTATGGTTGGTGACGTGGACCTGTCCCATTTCCTTGGGGACAGACTTTGGGTTCTCAGGTGAAGACCCCGACCACGAGTTCAACCAGGACGGGTGGTACGACTGAAGGGTGTGCGCTACGCTCAAGGATGTCTGTGGAGGAGTGGACCCTGTTGTTCAAGCTACCGCTGCGTAGATGTTTCTTATTGTCAATTTAGCCCAGAGGGCTTGTACCAGACGCTTTGTCTTTATATATGTCATGTAATGAATCTTTTATCGTTGTATGGATGTGATATTCGACTGAGATGAGTTCTGTACGAGATAGCTGCTATTCCTGGGACTATCTCAAGGGTACAGGGAGTCGTGTTCTCGTCGGTGAGAATCCGGTTTGTCACAACAATCACTATTGAGGAGAGTTTACAAGTAGGGATGATACATGGCTTATCTATTTTGCCTTGTCTTGTCTTGTCTTGTCTTACCGTCTACATAGGCTTACATATATATAGGCGGCTCACGTCCCTGTGCTTGGTTGTGTTGCCAAGGTGGGACTAAACTGTGCACTCCTGAGAGAAACCACAGCACAATGGGCCTCCGCTTCGCTCTGGCCCAAGCCTGGCCTATATCGTGGATGTGAATTTGGAACATATCCAACATAGGATCAACTAATCAATACATGTACCAACTTTATTATTGAGTCATGCTAATTTTATTAAATAATAACTAAAGATAGTTATAAAATGACTCGTGGTCTGGAAGAAAAGTATATAAATATATGTATCGAAGTCTTGTGTGGAAGGATCATCTCCATAGGTAGCTGACCAGTGGCACACCAGCTCAGAATAAAGCATCTAGGTCAAAGCCGCCGTCTTCAATGAACTCCCACTTAACAAACATAGTCCTTAATCTTCATTTGTTGTTAGCACATATTTATTAGACGAAACCACCTTCTCCTCAAGAACAACTCAAACCTCAGAAATCCATCCCAACCACCAATCCTCAGAAAACTATCCAGGCCACCTCAGAAACCCATCTGAGCCAACCAACCACCCTGAGCATCACTAATCATGATATATGTATTTTCTTTCCGACTCGCGGTTAATCTTTTATGTAATAACATTGACTAATAAAGTTGGCACATGTATGAGATAACAAATCCTAGCGTACATATGATTGCATTCGATTTTATTTATAAAATTGGGTATGACACTGAGCCCCTAATATAAGGCAGCTAGGGGACACATGCCATTCCTTCGCATCTTCATATGATAGGCATTTCATCCTAAAGGTTGAATAGTTATTTGATTGCATAGTTATTTGTCTCACATAGACGGATGAAATGCAATTTGTAGAGTGGTAAAAGCAAGTTGCTGTGTGTACAGCTTAAAAGGTTGAATAATGCTATATGAAGCTTGTAAATATAGATGATTTCCCGGCTCCGGACAGAATATAATTAATTTGAGTATATGTACGTATAAGGTATGTACAGAACAACTATATAAAAGTTCAATGCATCTTTACAAAAGAAGTATTAATTGCCATACAGAGTATTAAAAAGTGTTCATATAACCAGTGCATTAAAACAAATCACTTATTCCAAGAATTACAGAATTATATATTTTTCTAATAGAGCATGTACTTATTCTTACTAGATCTGGTCTGACATTGTGAACTTTATCACTAGAAGTGCACTATGATATACACTGGAAATGTTTCAACAAATTCATTTATGACATTGTGAATACAAGATATACACGTCAATATACTATGTCTGCGCCACGGGAATTAATGTGTACGTTGATTTCATCTTGCAAACTATATGCTCATCGCGGCATTCTTCTGGAGGTTGTAGTAATCTGTGCTTTCTTCGGTAATATAATCACCCGATGTACTCCCTCCGTATCGGTAAAGAAAGACGTTTAGGACAAGGTTTGAGTCAAACTTTGGGAATATAAATCATGAATAATTTTTAAGTTGTTGAGTTTGAAATTGTAAAAGTTATATGAATAGATTTATTTTGAAAAATACTTTCATAAAAGTATATATGTATCAATTTTTGACAAATATTTTTATAGAAATAATAAGTCAAAGTTGTGCTTTGAAGATCGTGTCTCTATCCTAAACGTCTTTTTTTACTAGTATGGAGGGAGTATTGTTAGACAACCGTCCTTGAAACATGACTGCGCTGGCACCATGAAACACTCTAGTGCTCGGTGGCACCAGACCTGCAAATTGCTGAAGTTCCTCCGCTACTTGGCTCATCATTGGCCTGTATTGACCAGTCATGACCAAGCATTTACTTGCTATCGCAGCCACTTGAAGTAGTAAATCCATGTTTTCCTGGTTGGCTATCTCCGTATCTATGAGCTCTGCAGTCTTTCCCTCCTTCACAGCTTCCGTGAAGACAGATACGAGGCTTTCCTTTGTTTTGGACAGTGCCGTCCTGCGTGTTAGGAGCTCCAAAAGAACAACACCAAAGTTGTAAACATCGCTTTTATCAGTAAGCTCAAAGTTCAATAGGTACTCTGGATCTAAGTAACCCATTGTCCCCTTGACTACTTGAACATTGTCATCGGCTGACCTAATCATCGAGCACCCAAAATCAGAAACTTTGGCAGATAGATCATGGCCTAGAAGGATGTTGACGGACTTAACATCTCCATGAAAGACAGGGTGGCTAAGAGAATGTAGGTATGCAAGTGCAGCAGCAATCTCAGCGGCAATTTTAAGACGGATCCCCAGAGTCCGGATGGATGCATCGTCTTGGTTATGGATCAGGTAGTGCAGTGTTTGATTTGGCACATATTCATACACAAGAACTGGAGCTTCAAACTGCAAGCTGCAACCTAGAAGCTGGACAATGTTTTCATGTTTAACTCGAGAAAGGATAAGAAGCTCCTTACCAAATTCCACTCTCCTACTCTCCTCAAATCCCTTGCAGATCTTGATAGCAACCGGATTATTTTCCACATCCAGATTTTGCCCTATATAAACAGTTCCCTGACCACTTTCACCGATGATTGAACTTTTGTCGAAGTTATTCGTTGCCAGCTCAATTTCTTCTCGGTTATACAATTTAAATATTATGTTGCTCTCTACTTTCATCATATCCATTAGTAACTGGCCACCGTTCTGCTGAAAACATTCGTTCATCTTCCTTATGTATTCTTGCCTTACTATTCGCCGTTTGTGCTTGATCCATTCTTTTACAAAAAGTAAAAAGCCAACTAAAACAATGGCGAAAATTCCTGCAGATCAGACAAATATGTTCTGTAATTATCTCTTTGGTTGGAAAACTTTACTAAAACAATAATTGGCATGCACTTTGTTGAATTTATATATTCCTGCGTAATTAATTTAAACACAATATACTGTCATGTTTTAAATTGAACATAGATTTTTTTTCAACCATGCATGATTTCTAAAACATAAATTGAAGAGAAGTAGGAAAGATAGTAGTACCTATTGGAATTGTGACTTTAAGGGGAATCGATTGCTCTTTCTCACACATCTCAATGGATGCATTCCCTTTCGGATAATGTGGTGGGCAAATACATTCAAATCCACCGGGAGTATTATTGCAAGTTCCCTTCATATAGCAAGGGTAATTAGCCGAATCGTTACATTCATCAATATCTGCAATGTTAGCGGTGGCATCTAAAATGTTGAGTTTTACTTCAAATATAATATAAAACATTGAGTAAAAATTTGCAGTCGAAAAATATTGTTTCAGGATATGAAACATCCAACATCTTTTGTAACCACTAAAATTGGGGTTACAAACTAATCATGCGAGATCGTTGCACATGTAGATGTGTATATAGATTCATTACCTTAATTTGCATCCGTCAACAAGGTAAGGATTGCCTTCGTACCCTTTGGAGCAGTTGCAGATGTATCCTGGTCCGTTGGCAGAATTGATGCACTGGCTGTTGTCGCTAACTCATCATGCATATGACTCGGGCTTGCTCTGGGCTATCTCACATGTTTCGTTCCCGATAGCTAGCCCAGTCCAGCACCAACGGCGGCTGCCCACCGTAAGTATTATAGAACGCCGATGATGTGGCATAGCTTGTGGAGAATGTGAAATTGGATGTCTCAATCAGCGCCGTGTAACTGCAGCGGCTGGTGTTGTAGATCTCGGACGTGTTGAAGCTTGGTTCGAACCACACTTGGTAGTACAGGAGGCCTTTGGGGATGGCTGTCTGGCAACATCCAATTCCGGAGCATGAGCCATTGATCAGGGTGCTCACATCACCTCGCCAGCACATGGACACGCAACCGCTCATGTACCTGCCCACGTCGTCTTCGTCTCCGATGTATGCCAGAGTTCTGCACCCAACGACTGTGAACAAGTTTGCTATGTGGGAGAATGTGTAGGGCGTACCTGTCAAGTTCAGGCTCCATGTGACGACGTCCATATCTTTAATGGAGGTATTGTAGCAATAATTTGACATGTCCATCTTCATCCGGGCCGCACCTTGCTGCAGCGAGATCTCTAGAACTTCCAAGTCTTGAGAAAATGGCTTGTGTGCTCCATGGCCGCTGTCCTTGCAGCTCAGGTTGAAATGTGGCAAAGAGCAGTGATCAGGCGAGTCGTCAGGCCCAATTCCGAATGGATATGGGATATCGACTTCACCGCATTTCCTCTGGCAGTTGCTGCTTGGCGGCGGCAATGCTCCAGTGGCAGAGAGTACCACTGCGAGCACTATGCCAAGCCATAGCTGCACAGGTAATCTAATCAGCGCCATGGTTGTGTTAGTTGTGTGCCCTCTCAATTCAATCGCTCGAGAACTTGGCTGCTGCTCCTCGGAGGATGAGGAAGGATTATGTGTGCAAACTCCATATGTGGAGTACTATAAGATGGCGAGGGGCCGTGTAGACTCCGGACCAGTATAAAGTCTAATCCATTCGTGCATGGTAATTGCTAAGATACACCGAAATGAATATAGACCTTTTATCTAACAAGATATTACCTTTTAAGAGGTAATACATTAAATGATTAATAAATAAAATATGGACGTGGCCTTGGGTGAGTGCGTTCTGTTGGACGTGGTGGCCGTGCGTGCGTGATGTTTGTGTGTGTGCGCGTTCGTTGGCTAGGTGATGATGGTGTGCGAGTATACAACTGAAGTTGTCGTCATGCCGTGCACCACGTACTGTCGTATTTGACACCTTCAGAATTGGCGCTGCACACCGACCAAATTCAATCATCAGCGAGCCCGGGATCCTGAGTCACGTTACGGACGCGGACACGGCACCACGAGGATTACACGATGCATTAAGAGTTTGAGACGCCGTCGGGCCATGCTGGAGACACCGATGACATATACCAGGATGTTTCACATCCACCTGCCTCCTCCGCCTCGGCCATTTTTGGACCCGGTGCTGATGGGGCTTCAGCACCGGGTCCAACGGCTAGGAGCGGGGGTGGCGCGAAGATGTGTCAGGGCGGACACATTAGCACCAGGTCGTAGCAAGACCCGGTGCTAATGCGCCCCCTTTAGCACCGGGTGCAGCCAGCAACCGGTGCTAATGTGCTGAGGCCATTTCGCACCGGTTGCTGGCTGCACCCGGTGCTAAAGGGTGCACATTAGCACCGGGTCTTGCCACGACCCGGTGCTAATGTGTTTGAATATAGGGGCTTTTTCCTCCCCCGCCCGAGCCAGCTGAACACTTAGGCGCTGTGTTCATGCTGCTCGGCCGTGGGAGGGGAGGTGTTGCCCAAATTTTTTTCAAAATTTGTGAATATTCTACTCATCTAAGGAGCACTACAAGGTACACTCTTTCATTCTCTAATGTTTTATTTAGCTTGTAATCCTTCTATGATTTAGAAATAGAGAGATTTGTGAATCAAAGTAAAGCTAGCTAGGGAGAGCTTGTGTTCTTGGAGGAGAGAGAGGAGAGAGCTTGAGTTCATGGTGGAGAGAGTGTTCATGTTGTGTTTTAAATGGAGAGAGAAGGCAAGCTAGTTAGTATTTTGTTTTGTATGGCTTGTGAATAGTTATAAGGCTTATGTATTTTATTTATTAGAGAGGTCTATTTATTAAAAGTTGGAATAGTTATTTATTAATTTAATGAAATATATATTATTAGTTATTTATTAAAAGGTAGAATAGTTATTTATTTATTTAACGGAAGGTATATTTATTTATTTATATAATGGAATATATATTATAATTTGTATTTATTTATATATTAATTTTTTTATCTTTAAATTGTATTGTATATTTGTTATTTGTTAATAATGCAGATAAATAGACAATGGATGTACGGGGACCCCCACGCTCAGGCGTTCCGTGATGGCCTTAGGACGTTTCTCGATGTCGCCGAGGCTAACAGGACGTCGTCCGGTTTCATGTTCTGCCCATGCACCCATTGTAAAAATATACAATCGTACAAACAAAGAGGTTGTCTTCAGGTGCATTTGATGAGGCACGGTTTCATGAGGAATTATTCTGTTTGGACGAAGCACGGTGAAAGAGGAATTCTAATGGATGAAGATGAAGAAGACGAGGCCGATGACGACATTTCGTTATTGGCTCGATACTACGGTTCCTTTGCATATGCTGCAATGGGTGATGCCGATGAGAAAGATGTTGCTCGGGAAGGCGATGCTTAGGAAGATGTTGCTCAGGAAAATGAACCTACTGATGGACTCGGGCAAATGTTGCGTGATGCCGAGAAAGACTGCGGCAATGATAAGGAACTGAAAAAGATACAGCGCATGTTGCAGGACCACAAGACTGACCTGTACCCAGATTGCAAAGAGGGGCTAAAGAAGTTGGGTAGCACACTTGAACTTCTGCAGTGGAAGGCAGCAAATGGTGTTACTGATAAGGGTTTCGAGGAGCTACTGAAACTCGTAAAGAAGATTCTTCCAGAGGGTAACAAATTGTCATCGACGACGTATCAAGCAAAACGTGTTGTTTGCCCTCTCGGTTTGGAGGTGCAGAAGATACATGCGTGTCCTAATGACTGTATCCTCTATCGCGGACAGTACGAACACTTGGATCGTTGTCCGGTTTGCACCTGTGCACGATACAAGATCAGGCGGGACGACCCTGGTGATGTTGGGGGAGAGCGTTCTAAGAAAAAAATCCCTGCGAAGGTGATGTGGTATTTCCCTCTGATACCTCGTCTGAAGCGTTTGTTCAGGAACAAAGACCATGCCAAACTGATGCGCTGGCACAAAGAAGAACGTAAGCAGGATGGCATGTTGAGACACCCCGCCGATGGATCCCAGTGGAGGAACATCGACAGAGCATTCCCAGAGTTTGATGCTGATGCAAGGAATGTTAGGCTTGGTTTAAGTACCGATGACATGAACCCTTTTGGTGAAATGAGCAGTAGTCATAGCACTTGGCCCGTGACTGTTTGTATCTACAACCTACCCCCCTGGCTCTGCATGAAGCGGAAGTTCATTATGATGCCAGTGCTCATCGAAGGCCCAAAGCAACCTGGCAACGACATTGATGTGTACCTAAGACCATTGGTTGATGAACTTTTGCAGCTGTGGAAGAATGAAGGTGTTAGCATGTGGGATGAGGACAAGCAGGAGCAGTTTGACCTTCGAGCACTGCTTTTCATAAGCATCAATGACTGGCCTGCACTAAGTAACCTATCAGGACAATCAAACGAAGGATATAAAGTATGCACTCACTGTTTAGAGGAAACCGAAAGCATGTATTTGAAACATTGTCGTAAAGTTGTGTACATGGGTCACCGTCGATTCCTTCCGGCGAAGCATGAGCTACGAAAGAAATGTGCGCATTTTGGTGGGAATGCTGACCGCCGTACAAAGCCGAGACACCAGAGTGGAGAAGAGCTATTTGATATGGTGAAGGACCTACACGTGGTGTTTGGCAAGGGAGACGGAAGCCAGGCTGCTCCGACGAGCGAGGATGGTCGTGCCGCGATGTGGAAGAAGAAGTCTATCTTTTGGGAGCTACCTTATTGGCAACGTTTAGAGGTCCGTAACGCGATTGATGTGATGCATCTGACGAAGAATCTTTGCGTGAACTTGATAAGCTTCCTGGTATTTATGGGAAGTCAAAAGATACACTAGAAGCACATCAGGATCTGAAACGATTGAAGCAACAGACTGATCTACATCCAGAAAAGAGAGACAAAGGACGTCAGTACTTGCGTCCTGCCAGCTTCACTCTCAGCAAAGAAGAGAAGGCAAGCATGTTTGAATGCTTGAACAGTATCAAGGTTCCGTTTGGCTACTCCTCCAATATTTAGGGAATAATAAATATGAAAGAGAAGAAGTTCACAAACCTGAAGTCTCACGACTGCCATGTGTTGATGACACAGCTGCTTCCCATCATACTCAGGGGTGTGCTACCAGTTAACGTGCGGAAAGCCATTGTGAAGCTATGTGCATTCCTCAATGCAATTTCTTAGAGGTGATCAATCCAGACCATTTAGATCAGCTACAGAACGACGTGGTGCAATGTCTTGTCAGCTTTGAGATGATATTTCCACCATCCTTCTTCAATATCATGACACATCTATTGGTTCACCTCGTCAAAGAGATTCGTATATTGGGCCCAGTATTTCTACACAACATGTTCCCATTTGAGAGGTTCTTCGCTGTCCTAAAGAAGTACGTCCGTAATCGTTCTCGTCCAGAAGGATGCATTGCTAAGGGATACGAAACAGAGGAGGTCATTGAATTCTGTGTTGACTTTGTCAACGATCTTATGCCGATTGGTGTGCCCGAATCCCATCACGAGGGGAGACTTGGTGGAAAGGGCACACTAGGGAGAAGATCGATGGTGATCAAGGACGTTGAGACATTTCGTAAAGCGCACCTCACAGTTTTGCAACAATCAACCTTAGTTGCTCCGTACATCGAGGAGCACATGCAGATTCTCAGGGACGAAAACTCAACAAAGTCTGCGGCCTTCATTCAGCGTCTGCACAATAGTACTTTCGCCGATTGGTTGCGAAGACGTCTTATGGGTGTCGAGGGCATTGATGCGCAGCTAGCTTTTGTAGCTAGAGGTCCATCGAGCACGATCTTGACATTCCAAGGATACGACATCAATGGGTATACATTTTACACAAGAGCCCAGGACAAGAAAAGCACCAACCAAAACAGTGGTGTCCGGATCGACGCGACAAACACCAATGGCAATACAAACTCATACTATGGAATCATAGAGGAGATATGGGAACTAGAGTACGGACCTTTGAAGATCCCACTGTTCAAGTGCCAATGGGTGAAGCTGACTGGAGGAGGTGTTAAAGTTGAAGCGGACTATGGAATGACGTTAGTGGACCTAAACAAGATTGGCTTTCTACACGAACCGTTCGTCCTGGCCAAAGCTGTCACACAAGTTTTTTATGTGAAGGACATGGCTAGCAGACCGAAGAAAGGGGCGGATAAGAAAGGTGGGGGTAAGCAATTGGACCCATCACAAGACGAGCCAAAGCGTCATATAGTTCTTCCTGGAAAGAGAAAAATCGTAGGAGTTGAGGACAAGACGGATGAAGATTATGATATGCTCGATGGCTGGCCTCCATTCTCAGTGGCTGATGACCCAAGCATCCTGTTAGCGGCGGAGGAGACACCGTATCTACGGCGTGATCACAATCAAGGAACATTTGTAAAGAGGAAGTTTATTAGTGTCCGAGTAAACGATGATGCCATGTAATTTAATTGCACTATGTTCCACACAATTTGTAATGACTATATTTGCATTTATGTTCCACCTATGTTCTAACATTTTCTATTGATTTATAAGATTGTTTTTATTAATTCTAGCATTTTATATTGATTTTCTAGTAATTTATAAGATTTTCTAGTAATTTATAAGATTTTCTAGTAATTTATAAGATTTTCTAGTAATTTATAAGATTTTCTATTAATTTATAATATTTTCTAGCATTTTATATTGATTTTCTAGTAATTTATAAGATTTTCTAGTAATTTATTAGATTTTCTAGTAATTTATAATATTTTCTATTAATTTATAAGATTTTCTATTAATTTGTAAGATTTTCTAGCATTTTATATTGATTTTCTAGTAATTTATAAGATTTTCTAGTAATTTATAAGATTTTCTATTAATTTATAAGATTTTCTAGAATTTTATATTGATTTTCTAATAATTTATAAGATTTTCTATTAATTTATAAGATTTTCTAGCATTTTATATTGATTTTCTAGTAATTTATAAGATTTTCTTATTTAATATATATTTTTAATAGGTATTAATAACTGAATTAAAACAAGTATTAATAACTATATATTAAAAACTATGTTTATAAGATTCCCAAATAGTAGCCACCGGTGCTAAAGGCCGGTTTGGAAACTGGCGCCAAACGAAAATTTGGGGCCTTTAGCACCGGGTTGATCTAAAATCCGGTGCTCAAGGCCCCCAATTTTCGTTTGGCGCCAGTTACGGCCTTTAGCACCGGCTGTAGAAGACCCGGTGCTAAAGGGCCTTTAGCACTGGGTGGTGGGAAGACCCGGTGCTAAAGGGGGGGCCTTTAGCACCGGGTGCTGTACAGACCCGGTGCTAAAGGCCCTTTAGCACCGGGTCGTGGCTGCACCCGCTGCTAAAGACGGGGGACCTATATAGGCCGGGGACTTCTCTCCCCTCCCTCATTTCGCCCTCATCTCACAGATCGAAACCACCGGCACCTCGTCTCCTCAGCCGCCGCCGCCCGTCATCCCCGCCGCCGTCGTCGTCCCCGCGCCCGTCGTCCCCGCGCCCACGCCGCCGCCACCCGTCGTCCCCGCGCCCACGCCGCCGCCGCCGCCGTCATCGTCCCCGCGCCTGTCGTCCCCGCGCCGCCCGTCGTCCCCGCTCCGGCGCCGCTCCTCGTCCCCTCGCCGCCGTCGCCCGTCACGCCCGTCACGGTGTGCCTCTGTGAAGCCGACCTTCGTGCCGTGTGTGCATGTTTGTGAGCCGGCCTTCGTGCCGTGTACGTGTTTGTGTGTGCAGGTACCCGTTGTATGGCCATGCACATTTGCTTAGCAAACGTGTTCGGCCATGCGCATTTGGTTAGCGAACGCGTTTGCTAACCAAATGCGCTTGGCCGAACGCGTTCGCTAATCACATACATTGGAAATGCATTGTTTGATGAAATGTTATATGTTTGAAATGTATATTGGAAAATGCTTTATTTAAATGTATTGGAGATATTTACATTGAAATGTATATTGGAAATGTTATATGTTTGAAATGTATATTGGAAAATGCTTCATTTAAATGTATATTGGAAATTCTATGTATATTAGAATTATATGTGCTTCATTTAAATGTATATTGGAAATTCTATGTATATTAGAAATATATGTGCTTCATTTAAATGTATATTGGAAATGTTATATGTTTGTATAATGTATACTATCGAAAATGTTTATTATCGGAAATTCTATGGCGTACCCGAACCCACCGCGCACTCGAATCCCTCAGCGAATCCGTTTTTCGTGCACCGACCCCCTTAGCGAACCCGTTCGCGTCACGTACCCGAACCCTTAGCGAATCAATTCACACCGCGCACCCGAACCCCTTGGCGAATCCGTTTTTCACGCACCGACCCCCTTAGCGAAAATGTTAGAAATATTGGGAATATGTATGCTTTGTATATATTTCTTATTAATTATTTTTAATTCTATAGATGGCGGACAACAACAACCCCGTCCCACCCATACAAGAGGACAACAACACCCCTGTCCCACCCATGCAAGAGGACAACGACACGTTCTTTGCGAATCAATTTTTCAATATTGTAACCCAACCAATGTCCATGGATGATGTGTTGGGGATCATTGGAAGGGACGACAATATCCAGGGCGACAATGTTGCAAGGGCCGAAAATGTTGAAGGGGCCGCCAATGTCCAGGGCGAACGTGTCCTGGGCAGCACTATTGAAGGGGCCGGTAACGAGCCCTCGTCTAGTCAGGTGTGTATATAGATAACATAAATTTGTACTGTACATGTCAATTATGTATACCATCTCTATATCATCTCGTATATATGTAATTTGTGTAGGCCGCCTCTGCTAAGAAATCAAAACGATCGACCACGAAGAAGCTGAAGGATGTCAAGTTACACATCACCCGAGTGGAGGATGACGGGGAGCCAGTTGAGCCCCCAAAAGTGGCCAAGAAATTTGTATCTCAGTGCGGGGTAATTGTACGGGACAATGTGCCCATTAGTATCAGAAAATGGAAGTCCACGGACCCCACTGAGGAGTACGTGCTCCCCGATACAGAGACGGAGATGCTATGGAGGGAATTAAAGGCAATATTCAACTGGCCTAGCACTCATGAAGCAGAACTGAGGGATTGGACAATGAAGAAGATGGCAGTTCTGTTTCAGGATTTCAAGAAGAAGTTGTACTCGCATTTTCTCAAAACCGGAGAGGCCCCAGATCCTGAGAAGTATAAGAAGATCACTGATGATGAGTGGGAAGCATTCCTTGAGTACAAAACCTCCGAAGAGGGTGCAACGGCTAGCGCTAGAACGCTGGAAACGCCGCAAATAAGAAGTACTCTCATAAGATGGGTTCGGGAGGTTACAAGGCAAGCATTGCTAAATGGGAGAAGATGGAAGAAGATCTCTATGCTAGAGGCATCACTCCAGCGACACATGACTGGCCCACAAGGACCAAGCATTGGTACTATGGTCATGGAGGCACCCTAAGCCCAATCGACGGCTCCTTAGTTTTTCCCGAGGATTTGCGAGAACTAGCTCAGCGTCTCCTCGATATCCTCGGGGCATCTGAGAGGGGAGAATTTGTTGCTGATAGAGACAGATATGAGCTAACCTATGCCTTAGGGAACAAGGAGCATCCTGGACGGACGCGCGGCGTAGGCACAAGCATCTCATGGAAGAAAGGTTTCCAAGAGCACGCCGCCACCTATAGGAGCCGTTCGAGGAATAAGGCCGAATATGAGAAGAGGGTGAGGGACCTAGAGCAAACGGAGTCAGAGATGGAGCGACGGATGAAGGTAGCATGGCTGCAGATACAACAAGCCACAGGCGGGACCGGTTCCACAGAGCATGCACCTCTCCAACAAGCCGCAGGCGGGACCGGTTCCACAGAGCATGCACCTCTCCAAGATGCGGCCCTTATTAGCCCTCCACAACAATATCAAAGCAGTCACGCTTCCACACAAGCCGCCGAAGCGGTCTGTTACACCGTGGAAGAAATAACTCAACGGACCGCGTGCGAGCTTGTCGTCAGGCAGAAGAACTTAGCTGTGGTGGTACGTATGCGACCTTAGTTCGTACTGCATATATTTCACCGTAAATACCATTCATTTACTAACTTTCTTTGTGACTACTAAATTATCAGGTCGCATACGGTACGACCAAACGTGTGGAAGAAGGGCAAAAATGACACTGCAATGACATTCCACATGGTTACGTACCTGTTGAGGTGGAGCAAGTCGTCACCAACTGGGAAGACTTGGAACTTGACATCCCCGGAGGTGACGGTGAAACAAAACTCGGTCAGTGTTCTCACTGCATCATTCTATGGAGAAAGGCAGACATCATCATACCCGGTACACCTGCAGCTACCAACAAGCCTCCGTCACCTCCACCGTCTCCAAGAGATCCACCGGATCATGACGATTCTCCGGGAGCTCCTGATGCAAGCTCGAAGAGGTCTCCGTCTCCTCCGCCACGGAGGTCTCCGCCCCCTCCGCCGAAGAGGGGACGCCGCACTAAAGCCTCTGCCCCCACTCCACCAGCGAAAAAGGCGCGGAAAACCAGAGAGAAGCCCGCACCAGAGAAAAGAGCGGGTGAGAAGACTCTAGAGGAGCTCGAAGCCTCGGTCAAAGCAGACACAATGAGGCAAATGGCCGAGTGGAGGAAAAAACCTGAGCCAGAGCCAAAGCTTGATCCCACTGTCATCAAGTCATTCCTCGGTAATTTGAGCAAGGGTCAACAGAAGGAAGTAATAGTAACAGACTATGACCGCTCATTACTGAAATCTCGCCGGAAGCGGAAGGCTGCAGATAAGGAGGCGGGCCCATCCAAAAAGGTTCCTCAGCTCGGCGAGCAACCTCAGCGGCCCTTGAGTCCATTGCCATCTCTGGACGAGATTAACGTGCAACAAGTAATGGCCGAGACTGGACTAACCAGAGCGCATGTCCTGGGGAAGAAGAGGTGCCTGTAAACACAACGTTGAAGTGGCCGTTTAAGCTTGGCGAGCCTATGGTCCCTCCTGAAATGGAGAGCAACCTACAGACGAAGATGCGCCGATTCCATGAGTGGTACTTGGAAGAACCAAGAAGGAATAAACGGCGCATGATCAAAGTAGGCGTGAAGGACCATGATTTCTACAATGGTGACGATGATTGGGTCTGGCTGAGGTTTAAGGATATATATGAGCTGTACCACCGCGACGCCATCGACGTGGATTTGATCACCTGTTGGACACTGTAAGTACTTTTTGTTGCTTATAATTCACAGTTTGAAAACAATAATTCCAATCTATGCTGACGCGGGCTTTATTTATTGCTTAACATATGCAGAATGGAGATTCGAAAATGTCGGAGATCCGGGATATATGACGTTGGTTTCGTGGATCCTCGAAGGATAAGTGAAGAAATGATATTGATGAATCCTGAGGAAACATATGGAAACCTATACAAGTATATTAAGAAACAAAATTACTGCGACTCCATATTAATCCCGTACAACATCGAGTGAGTACATACACAGGCTTCTTCTTATACTGTCTGTGTACTATTTCATTTCTGATTATAATGTATACATGTATATAGATTCCACTGGTTCCTAATAATATTGTGTCCTGACCGGGGTGTCGTGAACGTCTTTGATTCATTGCACACTCCAAAAGAAAAACTACAGAACATCATGGACATGATGACAAGGTGATGTATATTTTCCCCTACTTAATTCACCCCTTACACTCGCAATGACTTAACTCAATTTTTTTGTTCGCAGGGCCTGGAATCAATTTCGTCAAGAACACCCGGGTATTCAACATGAAACACTAAAATTGAACATTGGCTTTCCGGTAAGCAAGTAATTTGTACATGTAGGCCTCGGCTAATATATTATATGAATTTTACTTTATTTCTTTTGGTCGACAGTGTGCCAAACAGGGGAAGGGAAATAATTTATGTGCATACTATGTTTGCGATTACATGTGGAATTGGGGACATAAAAAGCTTACACAACACGATATTATGGTACGTAATAATAAACATATTTCCATTATTATTAAGTGCACAATTATTGTCTCCAACTCGGCGGATTAAATATCTTTCAATTATTTGTAAATTATAGATGTTGAGCCTGAAGGAAGAGGCTCTAGAGCTAGAAAGAATTGACGCAATTGCAGAACAGCTCGTCGGATGGATCTGGGACGAGGTCGTCAATCCCCCGAGGAGAATTCCACTCGCCGGTACTGGAGGACGTGCCGGACAGTCCAACAAGTCGTCAATCTTAATTAAGTAGAAAATACAGTTTAAATATATATAACTCGAGTTGACATGCATGAATATCTACTTTTGTAATATATATGTCTTCTATTTTGATGAAATGTCAGCTAATATGAATATAGAGTCGGCCGAATACGCATTAGAATACACGCATTAGAATATATACGTATATACACGTATATTGACGTGCATGCATGGCTACTGAAAAAAGCAAAAAAAAAATCCGGGGCCTTTAGCACCAGTTGCAGACAGCAATCGGTGCTAAAGGCACCCGGTGCTAAAGGGACCCTTTAGCACCGGTTATTCAACCCGGTGCTAAAGGGGTACCCCTTTAGCCTCGGATTAGTTGCACCGGATGGGAAACCCGGTGAACCCGGTGCTAAAGGGCTTTCCCACCCGGTGCAGATGTTGATCATCCTGGTAATACACCACCAAGATCGCCGGCGAGAGCGTCATGCTGCCATACCTTCAGCACATCGTGGAGGTCCAGCTTGCCAATTGTTACATTCATGCAGAGATGTGCAGGCACAAGAACATGCGTATGGAAGGATGAGGGCTCGGCTGCTTCCCCAGGGAGCAGCTCTTGTCTTTGACGCGGATCGGATCAGCCGCCGTACTGCGCGAGCTCACATCTGAGGTAAGCCAGCGCCCTTCACTTCCATCGTTGACATGCTCACCGCCCGCCATCACTGCCGGGGCACACTAGGCCGGAGAGGAGGAAGACCGCACGAGAGCAAATGGCGACCTTGGCCATGCGAACGACAGTCAAACAGGGCCTCATGCATCCATGTGATGGAGTCGCAGCATGAGTGCAATCAGCGACGCACGGGCTGCACGGCATGCGGTAGGGAAGCGGATGACCGGAAAGGGAGCGGTGCTGCTTATCCGGAATTTTTTTAGTTTTAAAAAATAAACGGTTGTGATTTCATTTGAAGTCTTACCTCTGGAGGATCGGAGTACCTTAGCAGAGCCCTGCGTCCATAGACTTAGCACAGCCTGGTATTCACATGTCATCCCTTGCACAGCCACATTTTTCCATCTTGCTTGGTCAAGATTTCTGTTGAAAGGCCACGTCCAGGAATAAATTGCGCGTTTGGATTGCGAAATGTTTTCGGTTTCTGGAGCAACCCAAGGTTGTCGATCTGTTAGCATTGCGTAGCATGACCGAATCAACCATTTTTATTAAGAAAAAAGGTTTTATGGTGTTTTTACCCCTACTTTGGAGTGTAATTGTGATTTTTTCCTTGTTTTTTCAACTTTGTGGATTTTCCCTCTATTATTCACAAGTCAATGCGATTTTGCCCTTGGTTTTTGCGTGCCCCTGTTTTGACCCTTGACTAGGGGCAAAATCGCATTGACTTGTAAATATTAGAGGGCAAAATCACAAAGCTAAAAAACACGAGCAAAATTATAATTGCACTTCAAAATAGAAACAAGAACACCAATGATCCAATAAAAGAAATACCAAATCAGCCATCATCACTCAGCTCAGGAGGGGACCGGATCCGGATAGCCTTTTCTGTCGAGACTGGTTCATACAGTTGTATTGGTCACCGGAGCATGTTGTTGGAGGCTCCACAACAATATTTCACATTTCTATTTCCTATAGCTATATGTGTATATATCTATTGGAAAAAGTCTAGATCACCCCCTTACCTATGGAGGTTTGACTACATAACCTCCCAACCTATATGAAATGGTCTATATCACCCCCGAACTTTTCAAAACCGGTCAAATTACCCCCTAAAGAAATTTTGAAAAATCATAGTAGATCACATAAAATCATAAAATGGAAAATCCGATTGTGTTGGAATTCAAATGACTATATACACAGTGAACATACAATATGATATGTTTTAGTACATTTTTTTGTTGTAGCTTTAGATCTATGTTTTTCTTCATAGTTGTAAAAAAATATACTGAAGGATATCATATTATATATTCACTATGTAGATATACTCATTTACAGTCCAACATAATTAAATTTTCTATTTTATGATTTTTAAAAATTGCTTTAGGTGGTAATTTGACCGATTTTGAAATGTTCAGGTGGTGATACAAACGGTTTCAAGTGGTGATATAGACCGTTTCTTGTTTAGATCCCAAATTCAACCCCCAAATTCCAGAATGCAAAAAGAAGATTCCCATCACATCAAAATGTCATAACATGCATTGAGTATTAAATATAGATGAAATCAAAAACTAATTGCACGGTTTTGTTGTACTCTGCGAGACGAACATTTTGAGCCTAATTAATCAATTTTTGGACAATTTTTCACACATACAAACGAAATGCTACAGTGGCACACGTACCCAGCAAACTAAAGTTTGACTCCCAAATTTGGAAACTAAACAAAACAAACAAGGGCTAGTTGGCTTTTTGCTTGCGGTACCGAATATTCAACTGGTGGACTTACGAAACAACGGCATCATCCTCCAGGCAAGACAGGTCGTTAGGCCTTGTTTACGTACAAAATAGGGGGCTAAAGTTGGGGGTTTGATGTCACTTCAATTGTGTCACTGTAGCATTTCGTTTGCATGTGTGAAAAATTGTCTACAAATTATTAATTAGGCTTAAAATGTTTGTCTGGCGGAGTACAACAAAACTGTGTAATTAGTTTTTAATTTTATCAACATTTAATACTCCATGCATGTGTCGACATTTTGATACGATGGAAATCTTCTTTTTACATAGAGAACTTTAAGGGTGAAATTTAGGACGTAAACAAGGCTCGGAGTGTCATGGAACCATGACCTTCCCGGGATGTGTGTCAGTGTCACCATGCAGATCGTTTGCCCAGATATTTCCTCGTCGACTTCAAGCGATTTAGTTCTCAAGTTTCTCCCTAAATTCTACTATATAAAAAGAAGATTCTCATCATATCAAAATATCGTCACATACGTAGAGTATTAAATATAGATTAAATCAAAAACTAATTGAACAGTTTAAACCTAATTAATCAATGTTTAGACAATTATTCACAAATACAAACGAAATATTACAATAACACATTAATAATAAAATGTCAACTTTAACACGTTAAAGTTTGGAACTAAACAAGCCCCGAGCATGTAGCTGCCTGTGACTCGCCCTTACTCGGCGGAACAGGGGTTGGCATTTTATAACAACCTGTATACTTTACTTTTCTCACACACAACACATCAATACACTGCTTCTTGTTTTAATATGGTTCGAATGGCCATGCTCCGTTTACGTTAATTTGCAGCCACTCCCTTGTCCAGATCATTCTTGCATGTTTACAGTCGACACAGAGAAATATGTTTTCACAAAAACAAACTTAATATCGCTTTCCTTGTTGACTACAAGCGAGCATGGAGCAGACGAATTTTTTTAATTAATATTATTTTAATTCGAAATTACAAATTAAGTACTCTGAACTACAGAATTATAAAAATGTGATACTATTTTCGTCTACCAGACGAAAACATATTCTTCGCAAAAATATTATTTTCGTCAACCGGTTAGAGGAATACTTGTTCCTCTTATTACCAGACGACCATGCATGACGAAAAGGGTTCCGTGCATGACGAAATCTATCTTCATGGGACGAAAACAGATTTCGTCTTCTGGCTAGACGAAATTAATTTAGGTACATAGGGTAAAAAAATACAAAGTTTGAACAAAATTTTAAGTACTGCATTTTGGTGAATTGACATATTTGTAATCGAAAAGAGTACAAAGTAAAACGCCAATAGCTAGCCGTACTATGCTCAGAATGTGTAATAGCGTAATAGCCTGCACAGGCCTGGACATCATAGCCTGCACCGGCCTATGAACCCAATGTCTGCAATGATACATAATAGTCTACACCAACTATGGACCCTTGCCTCCTCCCTGTCGCTGTCCCCTCTAGCGCTTCGGCCTTCGCGCCGATGATGGGCCCTACGGTTCTCGTAGTCTGCCGGTGAGTAGCGGTCTACCAGCCCAATCTCCTGTCTGAGTGGATGAGGACCAGCAACCACAGATGCAGACGCCTCATCAACTACATCCTGTGTGACCTGAGTAGGTTGTGGGTAGCTGAAGAACCGTGACAAGTCCTCCTCCTCAAGTGCGAACGGCTTCGAGCCTGTGTGCGAAGACCCAGAAACACCATGTCCAACCTCGTAAGGTGGCGGAACTGCATTGAATTAGATTTTGCATTACATTTGATTCAATAGTAAACGTTGCTAAGGAATAAAGAATTTTGGAAGAATACGAACCTAATAAGGGTTCAACCTCTGAGTGGTATATCCCTAAAAGGGCATAGAAGGTGCACCACCAAAGGTAGGAGGCTGCTGAGTCAGCACTGGCGTTGGTATAGTCGGTGATCCATGCCAACCTAATCCTCCTGCCTGATTAGGAGCCGGAGGAGTGTGGAAGTGACGCTGCATCCCCGAGGGTCATGGTGGCCTCGATGACCCTTGACGGTCTTGTACAACATCGTCTGTCTGTCTACAAGTAAGTACCTTCACAAGGCGCTTAGCCTTCTGTCCAATACGAGCGAACATCTTAATGATATCATCAAGCAGCCTGCTGGAGTCCCACTGACGGAGCATCGCCTGGTACTGAAGTGCGTCACGCTCTATGTCCATGCCAAGGTCCACCTGCACGTTGTAGGAATTCTATGTTACATAACAAAATAAACAAATGCAACGAATTAAATATGTGCAGATGTACCGTCTGGTGGAGTGCAAATCCCACGTGTGTTGGATATAGCGGGGACTGTGGTACGACCGGCCGATGATCCTGTGGAGGCTTGATGTGGACAAGTCGTATGTTACATAACAAAATAAACAAATGCAACGAATTAAATATGTGCAGATGTACCGTCTGGTGGAGTGCAAATCCCACGTGTGTTGGATATAGCGGGGACTGTGGTACGACCGGCCGATGATCCTGTGGAGGCTTGATGTGGACAAGTCGTATGCGTGTGCGAGGTGCATCCCACTGCATGTACTGGGGATATGATAGGGGATTATTGTAGGTTTGAGCTGGTGGACTAGAGGGGGGTGAATAGACCTTTCTAAAACTTAATGCACCGGCTAACCGAAACAAATGCGGAAATAAAACTATTGGTCTAGCCAAGACTTCACCCCTCTATCTATGTTCAATAGCACCTTATAAAAGATCCTAAATGTAACACCCAAAAATGACCCATTTAAAATTTTTAGTAATTAATTGGCTTTTATTTTAATTGTTCATATTTAATATAGGTTAAATGAATTATTTATGACTATTAAAATAAAATATAAGTTGTAGAAACATTTTTGTTGCGTTCATGCTGCTGCACTGTGTTTTGGTTGTTGGCAATTTAAGTTGGAATTTAAATTCTGTTTAAATTCGAATTTAATTTGCATTTGTTTGAGCCCTAGAAAAGTTATTTCAAACCGAGTTCACTTTTGCTCCCTAAGCTTTCCCTTTGGTCCTCTCTTGCTCCTTTAACTTTACCCCGAGCGCAGCCCATCTCCCCTCCCCTCCATTCCCAGCCCAACTCGCCCCCCCTCTTTTTCTCCTGGGCCAACCCTAAGCCGGCCCAATTTCCCGCGCCGGCCCAACTCGCCCAGTCCCCCTCCCCCTCCATTCCCCTCACCCGAGCCACTGACTGCGCGGGCCCGCAAGTCAGGGCCGTCTCCTACCTCCCGCCCGAGCGCCTTTCCCCCCGGCGCGATCCTCACCAGACCGCCCGGCCGAATTGGCCCTCCTCCACGCCGCCCGGCCTTCTCCGAAGCTTCCCGAGCCGCCTTCCCTTCCCCCATCGCGATTCCCTTCCTTTCTCGCCCGCTCCACGCATGGAAGGCATCACCCCCGCGATGGAAAGCAACCCCCGCCGCCACGCTTTCCTTCCTTGGCGTCCGTGCCACCCCGGTCCCCGAGCCCCCCTACTGCTATTTATGCCGAGCCCGAACACCCCTGAATCCCCACCGGCCTTCGCCCACGCCTCCCGAGCTCCAGCACCCCCTCCCACACAGCTCCGCCGTTTCTTCTCCGCCCGAGCACCGGCCGCCGTTGAACTCCACCCCGACGTCGCGGTGCTACAATTGGACCCCTCCAGCGACTTCGCCACGTGGTAAGCACCCTGCCAAGCCATCTCGTGCCCCCTCTCGCATACCCAAGCGTTCTACCCCACCTCGCCGGAGTCCCTCACCCGTCGCTCGCCGTCATTGGCGTGCTCCCGCCACCTATCCCCAACTTGGTCACCACCAGTGAGCTCGCCATCCTCCTCTGAATCCATAGGGCCAAGCCACGCCTCGTTTGGTGGCCCCTAGCCTGAGATCCATTCAAAACCGGCGAGCCCCCGCTGTCGGACGGGCGGCGCCGCCGTCCCTAGCGCCGTCGGCGGCTTTCTGCTTCGCCCGGCCGATCTGGACCGTCCAGATCAGATCCGACGGCCAACGGAGCGCCCCGCCCCAGGTCAGACCTGGCGCGCAACGGTCAGCGCCGCCCATTTTGCGAATAAGCCCCTGCAAGTTTGGCAATGAACTCGCGCTCCTTTCCAATTCAAAAGTAATTGCATTAAGGTCCTGGTTTTAATGAAACCCCCTCTGATCTTTTTAAATATAGAACCCGCCGTCCTGTCTTGGTCTCTTAGCGCGTAGACCCTCGGGTTTTTATACGAAATTACGTATAGGTCCTCGGTTTTGTTCAAATAAGCCCCTGAAAACTTTTAAAACTTGCTAGTAGGTCCCTAGAACTTAGAAAAGCCATATCTTTTTCGTTTTAGCTCCGATTAGTGTGTTTTTCGTGCTCAGGTGTTCGTAGTGACGCGTAGAATATTTTTAAAACCTTTTTATGCACTGTTTCTATTGTTTTTTCGCGCTCGGTGAGGACTTTCCGGAGCAGGACTCACAGCAGCAGCAGCACTTCGAGGAAGGCAAGTTATAGCACGGACAATCCTTGCTACCTACACCCACCTGTTTACATACTTTTACTTTCATAGGCATGTGTCTAAATTTGATGTCCTATTAAGGTTGTACTTAGTTTGTTTACCCATATCCTTTATTTACCTTGGGTTTATGCATATGGGTAGATTTTACTATGCGCAGCTACTGTCACCATTATTCAACTGTAAATTTTGACTTAATGGTTCACTTCAACATTAATGATAAAACTTGCTTTTTAGGAACTTGGTTTAGGGAGCTAGAGCATGTGCTGTGTACTTTGCTCTAGTGTCTCTTTGTAAGGTCCGGTTCTTAAAGCGGCAACCCAGGCGCCTGTCGCCACCGCTAGAACTATTATGGCTGTGGTCTTGGTCAAGTAACTTGTACGGCTCTAGCATGCCAGTGGCTACCATTGGGGCCAACGGCGTTAGTGGACACAAGGTGAAAGGGTGTTTGGCAGCCTTTCCAACATGGATGGGGAGGACCGCGAAGGCCAGTATTAAACAGAATCTCAAGGCCTGGACATGACCGTTTGGCACTTCGCCAATCTGGTCAGGGTCACTAGACCCAACCGGTCAGACCGGTTTCCCTGGGAAATCGGCAACATCTCCTATAAAGCAAGTCTACAAACCAAAGCAGAGGGAGGAGGTGCATAAGATGGATATTGACCCCGAGAGGACTACAAATCAAGATGTTATTCAGATTGGGTTGATGAACGTTCCCCTTAGAGACGGTGGCAAAGGACCGATTGTCATAGACAATAAGGTTGAGACACCTATTCAAAAGGGATCTATTTCTAATAATGATCATGAGGCCAGTGGAAGTAGTTCTAATTCCAAGTACTTTTTGCCAAGATGGTGTCCTCCCGGTTTATCTCGTACTCAAAGGAGGAAGCTTCAGCGCTTGAGGTGTCAGGAGATGAAGGAGAAAGAGCTAGAGAAGCAGAGAGACGAAGCATTCAACAAGTACAGGCCTATGATTCCACAAGGGAAAGAGTGGAGAGCCAAGACCAGCTCCCAGATAGAACCGGTCAGACCGGTTGGAGAGTCGGTCAGACCGGTTGCCGAAAGCGGTCAGACCGCTTTGCCCGATGCACCGCCTGGTTTTTCTTCTCCTACTCCTTTGGTTTGTGATGGCAAGTTATCATCGGTATCTACTTCAGAGGACGATGAAGAGCTTGTTGATTATGGTTCTTCTCCTGAGCGTATGAATTTTGAGCTTAATGTAATTCATATGTCTATGGATGGTTATGTGTTATCAGAGGAAAGCATCGCTCATCTTGATTTTGGGCCAAAGG
Organism: Echinochloa phyllopogon; assembly: GCA_033239725.1. NCBI lineage: Eukaryota > Viridiplantae > Streptophyta > Magnoliopsida > Poales > Poaceae > Echinochloa > Echinochloa phyllopogon. The sequence goes on from BTCW01000016.1 coordinate 22,489,860, forward strand.
AAGCTATTTTCCAGAAGCCTAAAGCTACTAAAAGTCATCTGAAGGCTTTGTACATGAAGGGTCATATCAATGGAAAGCCTATCTCTCGCATGCTAGTGGATGGAGGGGCGATAGTTAATTTGATGTCGTATTCTCTGTTCAAGAAGCTGGGAGGTTCAGATGAGGAATTGATCAAGGCTAATATGACCATCAGCGGCGTTGGAGGAGGTGAACCTATGGGCGCCAAGGGAGTTGCTTCTATGGAGCTCACTATTGGAAGCAAGACTTTGGCTACTGCATTCTTCGTCGCTGAGACACAAGGTAACTACAGTTTAATCCTTGGTCGTGATTGGATTCATGCAAACCAGTGTGTGCCTTCTACTTTGCATCAATTTTTAATTCAATGGATATATGATGAAGTAGAGGTCATTCATGGAGATACGTCGGCTTGTGTTGCAGTGGCCGATAGTTCTACTATGGATGGTCATGAGAATCTTAAGTGCTTATCTGGTTTATATTTATCTGATTGTGAGATCATTGGTTGCACCAAGGATGGCTTTGCTACTACTGTTATGAGGCCGATCGGAGATCTGGCTATACCATCTCTTATGATTTGATGGATCCGAATCTAGAGTGGTTACAGCAGAGGCGTGAGCACTATCGGGCGCATAAGAACGATATGTGTGAGGCCATTGAAGATTTTGATGATTTAAGCAAGTTAGGACAAGGGTTTACGTCGGCTGATCCTCTAGAGGAGGTAGATATTGGTGATGGTACTATACCAAGGCCGACATTTGTAAACAAGAATCTTGATCCTTTGTTTAAATCCGAGTTAATAAAGTTATTAAAGGAGTATGTTGATTGTTTTGCATGGAGCCACAATGAGATGCCTGGTTTAAGTCGTGATTTAGTTGAACATCGTTTACCCATTAAACCTGGTCTTAGGCCTGTTAAACAATCTCGCAGAAACTTTAATCCTGATATTTATGACCGGGTGAAAGAAGAAATCAATCGGTTGCTAGATGTTAAATTTATTAGGCCTTGTCGATATGCTAATTGGATCTCTAATATTGTGCCTGTTGAAAAGAAAGGAACAAAAAAGCTTCGTGTTTGCATTGATTTTAGATATCTCAATAGAGCTACTCCTAAAGATGAATATCTTATGACTATAGCCGATTTTCTTGTTAATGCTGCATCTGGACATAGAATTCTTAGCTTTCTTGGTGGTAATGCTGGTTATAATCAAATATTTATGGCCGAAGAGGATATAGCCAAAACGGCCTTTCTATGTCCGGGTTTTGTTGGTCTATTTGAGTGGGTAGTGATGACTTTTGGTTTGAAGAATGCTGGTGCTACATATCAAAGGGCTATGAATTTGATTTTTCATGACTTGCTTGGCATTATAGTAGAGGTTTATATCGATGATATTGTTGTCAAATCGGCTGGAGTGGATTCTCATTTGGCTGATTTAAGGCTTGCATTTGAAAGAATGCGTCGGTATAAATTGAAGATGAATCCACTCAAGTGTGCTTTTGGTGTATCGGCTGGAAAGTTCTTGGGATTTATTGTGCATGATAAGGGCATAGAGATAAATCCTACAAAGATTGAAGCTATTAACAATGTGAAGGCTCCTACTTGCAAGAAAGATTTGCAAAAGTTTTTGGGCAAAGTAAATTACTTGAGGAGATTCATTTGTAATTTGTCCGGGAAGGTGAATGCCTTTACTTCTTTACTTCGGTTGAAGAATGACATTGATTTTACTTGGGGGGCAAAACAACAAGAGGCATTTGATGAGATCAAGCAATATTTATCTTCGCCACCCGTCCTTCAAGCGCCCAAGAGTGGGGTTCCATTCAAGTTGTATGTGGCGGCTGAGAAAGATGTCATTGGAGGAGTTTTGACTCAAGAAACCGAAGGAAAGGAACATATGGTTGCATATGAGAGTAGAAGATTATTGGATGCCGAAACAAGGTACACCTTTATCGAAAAACTATGTTTATCATTATATCATATTTGTACCAAGTTGAGGCATTACCTTTTACGAAGTACTTGTGTAGTAGCATGTCAAACCGACATAATCAAATACATGTTGCACAAACCAATTTTAAGTGGTAGAGTCGGCAAATGAGCTTATGCTTTAGTTGAATATGATTTGCATTGTGAGCCATTAACTTCAATGAGAGGTCAAATAGTAGCCGATTTTATTGTTGAACATAGAGTAGATAAGCAACTTGATTTAAGTGTCGGTTATGTTACTTTTACTCCATGGAAGTTGAATTTTGATGGATCTGTTTGCAAAAGTGGTTGTGGTATTGGAATTGTTATTACTTCTCCACATGGGGCTGTTTTTGAAGCACTTAACCGATTAGATCATGAATGTACTAATAACCAAGTCGAGTATGAGGCTCTTCTATTCGGATTGGAAATTTTGCATGACATGGGAGTAAAGCATGTAGAAGCTTATGGTGATTCTTTACTGGTGGTACAACAAGTTTCTAAGAAATCCAAAGGCGAATGCTCTGGCTCAGCAAGCATCTGGTTATAACATTCAGAAAAGAAATTTTCAAGAACGAAGACCGATGTTTTTAGAAGCCGAGTGTTCTGTTCTGGAGGAACCGGTTGCACCGCTTCCTCAAACCGGTCTGACCGGTTTTTCCGGTCTGACCGCTTCGGAGAACCGGTCTGACCGGTATCCCGAGACCGGGTCTATTTCGGCCGCTGTTGCTAATAGAGACGAAGTGGATGATTGGAGGAAACCTTTGGTGGATTATTTGCGAAATCCTAGCAATTCAGTTGATAGAAAAATCCGACGATGGGCTCTTAAATTTATTCTAGATTGTGAAGAATTATATCGTCGAACTATTGATGGTTTGCTTCTAAAATGTTTGGGTCCTGACCAAGCTAGGTTGGCTATGGCAGTGGTTCATGAAGGAATTTGTGGTACTCATCAATCGGCTCCCAAGATGAAGTGGCTCCTTAGACGAGCTTGTTTCTATTGGCCCAATATGATAGCCGATTGTTTTAAATACTACAAAGGATGTGAAGAGTATTAGAAATATGGGGATATTAAGTTGGTACCTGCGGCATTGATGCATCCAATTATTAAGCCTTGGCCTTTCCGAGGATGAGGTTTAGATTTTGTTGGCAAGATTCATCCTCCTTCGTCGAAGGGTCATTGTTTTGTGATTGTGGCAACTGATTATTTTACCTAATGGACGGAAGCAGTTCATTTGAAGAATATTCCACGAACTTTGACTACGGATCAAGGGACTTCATTCATATCCAAAGAGGTGCATGAATTTGTTAATTCCTATGGTATTAAACTTCTCAATTCATCTCCATATTATGCTCAAGCCAATGGTCAAGCTGAATCTAGCAACAAGACCTTGGTAAAGCTCATCAAGAAGAAGGTAGAAGATCATCCTAAAAGATGGCATGAGGTATTATCTGAAGCTTTATGGGCTCATCGTATTTCTAAACATGGTGCTACTAAAGTTACTCCGTTTGAGCTTGTGTATGATCAAGTGGCCGTTTTGTCTGTAGAGGTGAATCTTGGCGCATATAGACTTGCAAAGGAAAATAATCTTGATGTTGATACATACTATGCTTTGATGATGGATAATATTGATGAAGTGACCGACAAGTGTTTGGAAGCTTTAGAAGAGATTGAAAAGGATAAGAGACGAGTGGCGAGAGCATACAACAAGAAAATGAAATTCAAATCTTTTCAAGTAGGTGATTTTGTTTGGAAAACGATCTTGCCCATTGGATTGAAAAGAAACAAGTTTGGCAAGTGGTCTCCAAGTTGGGAAGGTCCTTTTAAAATTGTGAAGGTTTGTTCAGGAAATTCCTATATGGTAGAGACCTTGCAAGGACAGCAGCTGCCTAGAGCTCTCAATGGGAGATACTTGAAGAAATTTTATCCAAGTGTTCGGCAAGGTGATTGATAGGATATGGCCGATTTATGGTTGAAAATCGCCCTTAGGATAAAATGGCCAGTGAATTCTGTGACATCGATCTTAGCATATTTTCTAGTGCATAAAATTTACTAGAAAACAGGGGGCATATATTCGCACCCAAAATTGGCAGTTGCCTATCAGGTCGAGGGCAACCGGTCTCAGGTCGAGGGCAACCGGTCAGACGGGTTCTAGAAAGCGGTCAGACCGGTTTCACTGTAGCCGATCTGGCAATGGCCGAAACCGGTCTGACCGGTTTCTCTATCCGGTCTGACCGGTTTACTCCAAGTTGGAGTAGAATTAGGAGTCCTAGTCGTTTCCAAATTGTAAAAGGATTCCTTGCGGGGCAAGACCTCCCCACCCTATAAATATAAAGGGCCGTGGCCGATTGAGAGCTATCATCCAATCGATCAAATATTATTTTTCTACTTTTTATCTCCAAACCCTAGCTTTTTCTAACCCCTTTGCTTTTCTTGTTTGTCTCGACGGCGTTCAAGGAGGTTCTGAGTGGCCTGACCGATCTCAGAGCAACCCTAGACGCGCCATCTCCGACGGGGTCCCTCCCGAGGTGGTGATTCTAGGTTTTCACCGAAGCCCTAACGAAACTGGTCTGACCGGATCCCCAAACCGGTCTGACCGGTTTGGGCTGAGGTTGCGGCGAGAGCAAGTTTCTGGTGCTGCACGATCCGGCGCTCGTGTGTGTTGACCAGAAAAGCGTCAACACTTTCCAAAGGAAGGCCCGGCGTTTCCTGTCAATGCACTGACAAATATTTGCACATAGAAGGCCAAGGGCAGAGTTGTACAAGCTAGAACATGCTTCAACAAATTAAGCTATGACATTGCGAACATATCTACACACTATGTCTGCATTATTACTGCAATATATTAACGTCCACCTTGATTTCATCTAGCAAACTCTATGCTCATCGACGCTTTCTTCTGGAGGGTGTAGTAATCTGTGCTTCGTTCACTACTATATTCTGATGCATTATTAGATGGCCGTCCCTGGAACATGAGTGCACTAACTCCATGAACCCCTACAGTGCGCTGTGGTAACGGACCTGCCAGTCGCTGGAGCTCCTCCGCTACCTGTCTCATCATTGGCCTGTGTTCACGAGTCATAGCCAAGCACCAACTTGCTACAGCAGCCACTTGCAGAATTACCTCCATGTTTTCTTGGTTGGCTATCTCCCTATCGATAAGATCTGTAAGCTTGCCCTCCTTCACAGCTTCTGTGAAGACAAACACGAGATTCTCCTTTGTTTTGGACAGTGCCGTCCTTCGTGTTAGGAGCTCCAAAAGAATAACACCAAAACTATAAACATCGCTCTTATCAGTAAGCTCAAAGTTCAATAGGTACTCTGGATCTAAGTAGCCCATTGTCCCCTTCACTACTTGAACATTGTCATCAGATGACCTAATCATTGAGCACCCAAAATCAGAAACCTTAGCGGAAAGGTCGTGGTCTATAAGAATGTTGACAGACTTAACATCACCATGAAAGATAGGGTGACTAAGTGAATGTAGGTATGCAAGTGCAGTAGAAATCTGAATGGCAATTCTAAGACGGATCTCCAGAATTCGGATTGATGGTTCATATTGGTTATGGATTAGGTAGTGTAGGGTTTGATTCGGCACATATTCATAGACCAGAACTGGAGCTTCAAACTGCAAGCTGCAACCTAGAAGCTGGACAATGTTTTCATGTTTTACTCGAGAAAGTATAAGCAACTCTTGGCCAAATTCCCTTCTCCTGCTTTCATCATACGCCTTGCAGATCTTGATCGCGACAGGATTATTTTGTGAATCCAGATTTTGCCCTATATACACGGTTCCCTGACCACCTTCTCCAATGATTGAGCTGTTGTCAAAGTTGTTCGTGGCCAACTCAATATCTTCTCGGTTATACAACTTAAATGAAATGTTACTCTCTACTTTCATCATATCCATTAGCAGTTGGCCTCCGTTCTGCTGAAAATATTCATTCATCTTTCTTACGTATTCTTGCCTTATTATTCTCCGTTTGTGCTTGAACCATTCTTTACCAAGGAAAAGTAAAAGACCAGTAAAAAAGCATGCGAAAATTCCTGCATATCAGGTACGTATATAACTTGTCATTTATTTGAAGACCAAAAAAGGTTATGAAAATACTGTATGGTTAGAACAAATGACTGTAGAGGATGGATTTGTTTGAAACATATGTAAATGAAGTAGAGGAAAGATAGTAGTACCTATTGAAATTGTGACTTTACGGGGAATTGATTGGTCTTTCTCACATGTCCCATTGTACGCAATGCCTTTAGGGTACTGTGAGGGGCAAGTACATTCATATCCACCTTGAGTATTCTTGCAGATTGCATGCACAGAGCAAGAGTTATTTGCCTTATTGTTACATTCATCGATATCTGCAATGTTACAACATTGGCAAATAAAATATAAATACTATAATTCATGTGTGGCAATATGTTGATTCAGGATATGAAACATTTAATAATTTTTTTTAAAATGAACCGGGCAGTAGAGTTGCCGATTATATTAAAAAGCAGAAGTAAACCAAGACTGGTCAGCACAACTAATGGAAAACAAAACTTACATAACACCTATGCATATGAATAAACATTTAATATTTTTTGCAACTCAAATTTTAGTACAATAAACATTGAAACAAAACTTTGTTGCTAGCTTGTGGTAGAATTGTATTACTACAAGTTTCAGTAATATATACATCTTGTAATTACGAAGTATGCATACGAAAGTGATCATATATTGCACCTATGGATGTACACCAATTCGTTACCTTTGCATCCGTCGACAAGGTACGGATTGCCTTGAAACCCTTTTGAGCAGCTGCAGACGTAGCCTGGTCCATTGGTCGAATTGAAGCACTGGCTGTTGCTGCTGACACACGCATATGATTCAGGCTTGTTACGGGCTTCCTCGCAGGTTCGGTTGTTTCTGATAGCCCAGTCCACCACCAACGGCGGCTTCTTGCCATAAGTATCATCGAACGCTGACGATGTAGCATAGCTTGTGGAGAATGAGAAGTTGGAAGCCTCGATCAGCGCCGCGTAGCTGCAATGGTTGGTGCCGTTGATCTCTGACGTGTCGAAGCCTGAAGCGAACCACACCTGGTAGTAATGCAGCCCCTTGGGGATAGCTGTCTGGCAGCAGCCAATTCCAGAGCATGAGCCATTGGTGAGGGTGCTCAGATCACCTCTCCGGCACATGGACACACAGCCACTGGTATAGTTGCCAACGTTGTCCTCATCACCAATGTATGCCAATGTTCTGCACCCAAGAACCGTGAACTTATTGCCAGTATCGGAGAGTCTGTATGGCGTACCTGTCAGGTTCAATTGCCTAGTGTTCTGCTCCATTTCCTGAGTGGAGTCGTTGTAGCAATAAGACGACATGGTCATCCTCATCCGTGCAGTGCTGTTTTGCAAAGAGATGCTCAACACCTCAACATTACCATGAAATGGCCTGTCGCCACCGCCGATATTGATGCAGCTCAGGTTGAAGCCGGGCATGGCACAGTGGTCAGGCGAGTCGCCTGAACCGATGCCAAACGGGTAGGGGATATGGACTTGGCCACATTTTCTCTGGCAGTTGCTACTCGGCTGCAGTAGTGCTCCACCAGCTGGGAGAATCGCTGCGACAGCTGCGCCAACCCATAGAACTTGTGCTAATATATGAAGAGTGGATGCCATGGATGGATTGGTTCGATCTCTGTGCTTAACAGGGATCGACCACATGGCAGCTGTGCTCCTAAATTTCGACCTTTGAAGGGAGGCAAGTTTTCTATACACGACGGAGAGAAGGCCAGAAGACGAGGGAGGACATATATACACACAAACAGGCGCAAAGCAGAACGTTCATTGTAGAATCCAAAGGCCAGACCCAGTCAAATCATGGAACCAGTAAGTCCTGCCTCTCCATTGACGACTGCCATACATAGAGTGATACAATTACTCCTCCAAAGAGCAAAAAAAATCCAGGAGGCCTTTCATGCAATAATTATTCGCTGTACCATTGGTCATTCTATTATAGTTTTACTCTTTATATAGACATCGCTTCCGCCCTCCACGTACTCAACCAAACAGGCCCGAATGGATGAATTATAAGCTAGCCCAATGGTAACGTTTACCGCGTCAAGTACGTCCAGACGCAGTTAGTCAACACGCGGCATGTGCTTCACTAAGTATCACAGTCAAGTCAACACGAAGATGCTCAGTCAACCAACGCTCGAGGGTTTTGAGTTTTCTTTTTTTTTTCATTTTGTCCTGAAGTAGTACATATATATGTCTCCCATGACATAATCATATATAAAAGTAGGTAGTTCGGGTATTTTTTATTACCACTTATTTTGAACTTCAGCAATCAATATGTAAATAACATAGATAGATTGATTGAACACTGGTCTATATAATACCTAACCATTATCTTTCCTTTTATCTTTGTCAGTTAATACATGATGATTGATGTTGAGACCACAAAATGATCCATTGTAGATGCACCGGTCCACGGTATTAAGGTATAGAGTGGCATACATAGTCGGTCCTTAAACTTGTGAAGGGATATCATTTGGGTTCACAAACTCTCAAAATACATTTTTAGGTCTCCGAGTCTATCACGAGGTGTCATCATTGGGTCCCCTAACTCTTAGAATGCATTTTTAAGTGCTCAAACTTGTCCCGAGTGTCATCAAGCACTAGTAGAGAAGAAGATTTCCATCCAACACATTTATACCGGGTAGATTTGGGACCGAGACTAATATAGCATTAGTCCTGATCGGGTTGGTATTTTCTAGGGTACCCAAGGACCTTTAGTTTCAATTGATAATATCAACCGAGACTAAAAGTGACCCTTTAGTCCCAGTTGGAGGCTCGACCCCAGACTAAAGAGTCTCAAGCATTAGTCCCGGTTGGTGGCTACAATATATCAGGACTAAAAGGGTGACTTTTAGTTCCGGTTGGAGCCACCAACCCAGACTAAAGGGTCCTCTGCGCCTTATTATAAAAGGAAAGCATCACATCCAAGGACACATGTGTTGTATAGGTGGGGTTGTTAGTGCAGTATGCACGAGGCAAGCAAGAGGTTGTGGGTTCGAATCTCCAACTTTTTTTATTTTACAGGGCTTTAGTCCCGGGACTACATGCACTTTTTCCACCGGTGGATGTCCATAAACTCTAAAACGCATTTTTTCGTTCCCTAAACTTTTGTCATGTATTCTAAGGTCTTCAACATGTCTATTTGACCAAGTTTGAGGTATTTGATCATCCAAATCCATCAATTTGCATCGATGAGAGTAAGTCATTGTATACTTACAAGTGTTGTTAGTCCTAGGGGTTAGTGTTGCCTAGTCCCATGAATTACTCAAGTGGTACAAAATATTATTGAAGCAGAATAAAAGTTATATTATTACCCAAATCACTAGTGGTCTATGTTAGGTCCATTTTCCTTAGACAACCGTTAATTGCTCGATACTTAAGTTGAGGGCAGCAATTACATGACTCAGAACATCCATTTTCCTTAGATAACCGTTAATTGCTCGATACTTAAGTTGAGGGCAGCAATTACATGACTCAGAACACCAATAATGCCTTTGCTTCGTGTCAAAAAAAATAATGCCTTGCTTGACTTACTACATACTTACCGTTTTGCTTCGTGTCAAAAAAAATAATGCCTTGCTTGACTTACTACATACTTACCGTCAGTCAACTTAACGGTGATATTAACTTGTGATCACAAGGACATAGTGATACTTTTTTCCTCCCTCCTCATGGATTATTGACACATATCTGTAGATGCATTTTGCGATCACATATACAGGTACTTTTTTGAAAGGAGAAAGTATATTTTTCACCCCTCAAGTACCGCGAAAGTGTGGTTTTCATCCTTTATGTTTTAATTGGTGTAAATCAATCCCTTAACTAACTAAACTAGTAATATAATCATCCATGCCCCAGATTAATAATATTTTAGTTGCCACTAGCAGTGGTTTAGGCTATGCAATCATAAAGTTCTACCATGATAAATTTAACAACCTTGATGATAAAATTTTGTAGACTTGAAGCTAAACGTGGCCTAATATTTTGACAGCCACAACATGTGGACTAACAACAAACAACACAATTCGGGTGACTCCCATCTCTTCTTCTGACACCATCATATTCATCGCCGATGAGCTGGCTAGAGTTAGAGAGCATAAACATGGTGAATGAGAGAAATTTTATGAAAAATTTAATGAAATTGGTTTACACGTGTATGTTGTAATTTTTTCAACTTACCATCCAACATATTTGAACTCATATTAGTATAAGTGCATATGAAGAAACTTTCTATCAATGATGATGTGGACCAATGATTAATTGAATGGATCAAATGTCCGAAGCATGGATGATTAGTGCACCGATTCAGATAATTGAGGGACTGATCTGCATCAATTAAAATATGATAGATGAAAGTTATACTTTCGTAATATTTAAGGGATGAAAAATACGCTTCTTCCTTTTTTTTAACAAGGTGTACGTGGCCAACAGAGAAGCCCACCGGTGCTTTCTTTACTGCTTCTATTATATCTTGTGGGTCGACTTGAGTGCTGGGGAAGACCCGCTGGATGCATTGGTGAAGTCAGTCTGTCTCTTATTGGTTGGCTTAGTAGATAGAAACTTCTTATTTTTTGTCCAGTACCCACCAGTCTTGACTTGAATAGTTTGGCTTTTGCTTGCCTTAGAGAATAATCGTGCACATGCATATACTTACAAAACAGCTGCATCATCCATTGGGCAAAACAAGATGCCAAGACTGCAGTCAAGTCGTTTGGTACTTGCAGTGGTGTCTGTGTCATCATGGACTCACGACCCCTCCTTCCGAGGCCTCCTCCAATGGTGGGCTGGGCTCTGAGGCTAGCTCATAAATTTTTTCATCCATAAACAGTACGAAAAGTTAAGAGCTATCTCTCTTTTTTAATGTAACAGGAGGGGTTTCCCCCCGCTGGTTAATATATTAAGCCAAGGAAAGGAAGCAAAAGAAAGTTATGTACAAGCACAAGGGAGGGAGAGTGAGATTACAACACAGCCTCACGCCATTGGTCTATAGCAGGGAAAACTTTCGTTTTGCCCCATGCAACATGAGAGCAAACAGTCTGCCGAACGTATCATTGCAGCTTACCACTTCAGGAGCAATGTTTCTAAAGATCATGTCATTTCTAGACGACCAAATGGTCCAGCTCATGAGGATGATAATTTCCATAAAAAAAGGCACCCCCAGCTGTTGTATGAAGCTTTCCAAAATTGCAAAGGGATCCATCGGGTCATCAACAGTCAGGTGCAATAATGCCCAGCAATCCCGCGCAAAAGAGCAGTCCAGGAACAAATGTTGCAAACTTTCTTCTACTGCAGATTGGCAATGTACACAATTATACGATTGGAGCTCCATGTGTTTTCTCTTCAGTAGACCCCTAGTATTCAATCGATCAACCAGGAGCAGCCAGAAGAAGACTTTGTGGTTAGGCTGACAAGATGACTTCCAAACCCAGCCAAAAGCGAGGGTTTAGAGTTTTATAGGCCTTGGCGACTGAAAAAGATGCATTATTCCAGATGTATGACCATGTATCTAATTCACCTGTATCAGGCAAGGAATCTAGCATTTATTGCAGCTCAACATACTGATAGAAGGCTTCCTATGATAGTGTTTTCACTTTACTGACAGATATTATCTTAGCCTTTGCAAAAGAGTAGAGCTCTGGGTAGGATACCCTAGGAGTTTTACCTTTCCACATGTCATCCCAAAAAAGACAGGATCTTCCATCCTTAATCGAAACAGATGCCATTCCTTTAAAAGTGTCCAGGAGCTTGAGAATATCCCTCCACCAAAATGAACCTTTTTTAGTGTGGCCAGGAACCTTATGATTTGGATAGTACTTTTCCCACACTAGTTGCACCCATGTGATGTCATCTCTATTCATAAATTTATGCCAATTCTTCAAGAGCAAAGCCTCATTTTGCCTTTTTAAGTTCAGAACACCCAATCCTCCCTCTGATTTTGGTAGGGTTACTAATTTCCATGCTGCTTTTGGAGGCTTCTTCGCATTGATATCAGCCCCTCTCCACAAACAATGCTTCCTAAATTTATCAATTTGCTTGATGATTGTTTTGTGAAGGGAGACGGTACACATGTAGAAGGTTCAAAGAGCTGACAATACTAAATTTGTTATTTCCAGTCTACCAGATTGGGAAAGGAACTGAGATGTGCAAACTAGTCTCCTCTGACATCTGGAAACAAGAGGCCAAAAGTCTCCCACACTTGGTTTTGAAAGACCAAGAGGCAAGCCTAAGTATCTGAATGGCAATGTCCCTTGTATGCATCCATCCAAAGGCAGTAGAAAGGGATGAAAGCAATTCCTCTGTAACATTTATTGGAATCATCATAGACTTAGAGAAATTAACCTCAAGTCCTATAAGTGTGGCAAAGCCCTGCAATATTTCTTTTAACACCAATAGCTGATCCATTCTGACCTCCATAATTACCAATGTATCATCAGCATATTGCAGAACTGGGTAATCACTCGAGTACAACAACAACAACAACATAGCCTTTTGTCCCAAGCTAGTTGGGGTAGGCTAGAGGTGAAACCCAAAAAGTCAAAAAAAAAGTCAAAAAAAACAGAAAAAGAGTTAGAGGAAAGCAGAAAAGAAAGCAAAGATCACGGCTCAGGCACATTAATTGCTAGTCTCCAAGCGCTCCTATCCATAGCTAAATCCTTAGAGATATTCCACTCTTTAAGGTCTCTAATAACCGACTCGTCCCAAGTTAGTTTGGGTCGACCTCTACCTCTCTTAACATTATTGGCCCGTTGTAGAACCCCACTACGCACCGGCGCCTCAGGAGGCCTCCGTTGGACAGGTCCGAACCATCTCAACCGATGTTGCGCCAATTTCTCCTAAATTGGTGCCACTCCGACTCTATCTCGAATATCTTCATTCCGTATCCTATCCCTTCTTGTGTGACCACAAAACCAACGCAACATACGCATCTCTGCTACACTCAGTTGTTGTATATGTCGCCTTTTTGTAGGCCAACATTCAGCACCGTATAGCATCGCCGGGCGAATCGCCGTCCTATAGAACTTACCTTTTAGCTTTTGTGGTACCCTCTTGTCACAGAGGACACCAGAAGCTTGACGCCATTTCAACCAACCGGCTGAAATTCTATGCCTAACATCTTCATCAATGTCACCATCCTTTTGCAGCATCGATCCTAAATACCTAAAGGTATCTTTCTCGGCCACCACTTGCCCATCAAGCCTGACATCTCCATCTTCATATCTAGTCCCACTGAAATCGCACATCATGTACTCGGTCTTGGTCCTGCTAAGTCTGAAACCTTTGGACTCTAACATATGCCTCCACAACTCTAACTTCCTATTAACACCTGCCCTACTCTCATCAACTAGCACCACATCATCAGCAAAGAACATACACCAAGGGATATCACTTTGTATATCCCTTGTGACCTCATCCATCACCAGAGCGAATAAATAAGGGCTCAATGCTGACCCCTGATGCAGACCTATTTTATTTGGAAAATCACTACTGCCTCCACCATAAGTGCGGACAACCGTCATCGCATCCTTGTACATATCCTTGATAAGGGTAATGTACTTAGTTGGGACTTTGTGCTTCTCCAAAGCCCACCACATGACATTTCTTGGTACTTTATCATATGCCTTCTCAAGGTCAATAAAGACCATGTGCAAGTCCTTCTTTTGCTCCCTATGTCTCTCCATGAGTTGTCGTATTATAAAAATCGCCTCCATGGTCGACCTTCCAGGCATGAACCCAAACTGGTTTTGGGTCACACTTGTTACTCTCCTAAGGCGATGCTCGATAACCCTCTCCCAAAGCTTCATCGTATGGCTCATCAGCTTAATCCCACGGTAGTTAGTACAACTTTGAACATCTCCCTTGTTCTTGAAAATCGGTACTAATATACTTCTTCTCCATTCTTCAGGCATCTTGTTTGACCTAAAAATGAGGTTAAAAAGCTTAGTCAGTCATACTATTGCTCTGTCATCCAGGCATCTCCACACCTCAATGGGGATACCATCAGGACCCATCGCTTTACCTCCCTTCATACTCTTCAAAGCCTCCGCAATCTCTGCCTCCTGAATTCTCCTCACAAAACGTCTGTTGGCGTCGTCAAATGAGTCATCCAACTCAAGTGTCGAACCATTCTCCTCATTAAATAACTTATCGAAGTACTCTCGCCATCTGTTCTTGATCTCCTCATCCTTCACCAGAAGTCGATCCGTCCCATCCTTGATGCATTTGATTTGGTTGATGTCCCTTGTCTTCCTCTCGCGGATCCTCGCCATCCTATAAATATCCTTCTCCCCTTCCTTTGTGCTTAGCCGCTGATAAAGGTTATCATAGGCACGACCCTTTGCTACACTCACAGCTCTCTTTGCAGCCCTCTTTGCTAATTTATAGCCCTCGATATTGGCAGCACTCCGATCAAGGTGAAGGCACTTGAAACATTTCTTTTTCTTCTTAATAGCCCTTTGCACCTCGTCATTCCACCACCAAGTGTCTTTCACTTCTTGTTTTCCTCCCCTACTCACGCCAAACACTTCTGAAGCCACCTTCTGAACACATGTTGCCATCTTTAGCCACATGTCGTCTGCATCTTCTCCGTCCTCCCAAGGCCCCTCGCTTAACATCATGTCCTTAAAAGTTTGCGCTGCTTCCCCTCTAAGCTTCCACCACTTCGTTCTCGCTATCTTGGCACGTTTGTCCCGCTGGACACGTACCCGAAATCTGAAGTCCGCCACTATCAACTTGTGTTGAGGGACGACACACTCCCCAAGTATCACCTTAAAATCTAAGCACGCACGTCTATCCTCCCGCCTTGCAAGGATAAAGTCAATCTGGCTCGAGTGTTGTCCACTCTGAAAGGTCACCAGATGAGATTCCCTCTTCCTAAAGAGGGTATTTGCTAACAACAAGTCGTAGGCCAACGCGAAGCTCAAAACATCCTCCCCCTCTTGATTCCTATTTCCATACCCGAACTGTCACACCTGATTTTCGAGGGAAAACCAAGTGCGTCTCATATGTGCGCCAGCATCATGTTTACACACATACGATAGACAAAAGAGTGTAATATCGAAACACATTGTTCTTAAATTACAAGAGATTTATTATAATATTCATATTACACTCTCAAGAGACACGAAGGTCTTTATCGCAGAACAAGCGATAGCTAAACGGAGCGTCTTCAGCTTCCATCTTCCACAGGCATCTTGACTGGGGGAAACGCAAGCCTCAGAACTCATCGTAGTCGCTGTAGTATTCTTCTCCATTTCCTTCTTCTGAATCAGCAATGGCAAGTGTGAGTACACCTAACTAGGTACTCAGCAAGCGGGGTGAGAATGCAAGGCCACAAGGAAGGGCTAAGGTTCACAGCAGTGAGCTTTTTAGAGTTGATCAAGTTTTATTAGCAATTTTCTATTTACTAGATGTAAGTTTATACCAACCCACTTAAGCATTTAAAAGAACATCTTATTCAAAACCCACAAGTAAAACCACAATTTAGATTCCATCTTTAAGTTCAATTATCATGTGAGGGTCCAAGCCGCACTTGACCGTGAGCACGGCTGATATATCAGTTTTACACTCTGCAGAGGTTGTACACTTTCACCATAGCTCGTGTTTCCCCATGTTGCCCGGGTTGGCCAAACCCTTAAACACTTCCAAGGTAAGTGGCTAGGGGTCCACTTCGAAGCCTTTACAAAGATATGCAAAAGTCCAATAACCCGCAAGAGTTACAGCTAGGGCGGACCACAACCCTCCCTAATGGTCAACACCTTAGCAAAGGCTGCTACCCCAAAAGGACCGGGCTGTACCCCTACAACCCCAGACCCCCTCTGCTCCTTTCGGATAAGGCCATCAGTACAATCACACACCTAATTAATTGGCTAAGGTCAGAGCCCATTTTGACACCATGGTTGCACTGTTTTCTTGGGTGGTTCTCCATGTTCCGATTAAATAATCGTTCTCTTGTATTAACCAACATTCATTAACAAAGTTATCATGATCAACAATTTTATAAAGATTCATTTTAACCATTCCCAAGGTATTGCGACACTAAGCATGAACTAACCCAAAATATTATTTAAAACAGGGGTTGGTACAAGGGAGCATGGTAAAAGACTAGGTAAATTCTTAAAAAGGTATTCCCGTCAAATTAATGCAATAAAAGTAAATTTTAGTTTATCATGCAGTTATATAGGACAAATAGAATATGCGGGGAGGGCCACTTGCCTTGTTCTAAAAAAGAAATCTTCTTCTTCTTCGAAAAGTTGCTCTTGATCCGCGTCGACGGGCGGCTCGGTTGCAACTGGCACGAGATCTATGATCAACACAATAAAACAATAAGAAAACAGTACATCAAACATTCTTAACAGACTAAAACAAGCATCTGAAACTAACAAGCTCGAAAAGACGAACGATTGGACACCATGAACGCTAAAAACGGAGCTAAAACGGAAAAGATATGGCTAAAACAAGTTTTAGGGACTTGCTGGCAAAGAAATTAAGTTTACAGGGGCTTAACTGCGGAAACCAGGGGCTAAAACATAATTACGCATTAAACCCGAGGGCTAACACGTAAAAGACAGGGCCTGGGCTTCGGGATATAAAAACAGAGAAGCTTAGGGTGCTTTCTGTAAGAATCAGGACCTAAATCTAATTATTTTTGAACTAAACAGGACTGCGGGTTGATTACAGAGAAAGGCACGGTTTCTTTTGCAAAGTGGCCTCGGTTGACCATTATTCGGCCGGATTGACTTGGGTCGGGGTGATCATGGGCCGTTGGGTGAGCATCGGACGGCTGACAGAGAGGGGCGATTCGGGCGGCGGCGAGAACGCCGGCGTGCGGCGGCTGCCGGGTCGGGAACTCGCCGGCGATGCTCAAACTCGAGCTGCCGAGCTCGGTTTTGAACACGAATTGGTGCTAGAGGACCGTGGTGAGATGGCGAACAAGATGGGGGTGGTCTCGTCGAGGATTGCGCGGCGAGGCCGGCGGTCGACGGTGAACAGAGGCGGGCGGCGGCGAACTTACTCCGGTGAGCGCGATAGGGGATGCTAGCGTGCGAGATAGTGAGTGAGAAGAGGCTCGGGGTGTGGCTGGGAAGTTGGCGAGTGCGTTCCTGAGGTTCTAGTCGTTCAATTCGCTGCGGTGGCAGTGCGCATCGACGGACGGTGGCGGTGAAGCGCCGGTGAGGGCCGTCGGGATGCTAGGAGTGCGAAACAGAGAGCAAGAAGGGGATGGAGAGCATCGTTACCTCAATGCAATGCTTCCTGCGTGGTTGGATAGGATGGAGCAGTGCCGGAGCGGCGGATCGACGACGCGGCGGCGCTCGGGCGGCGGCGGCGGCGTGAATTGGAGCTGCTCCGAGGGGAGTGTGGTGTGCGAATGGCCGAAGGGGGTTCTTCGGGGCTCGGCCGAGGTATAAGTAGGGCGGAGAGGGGAGTGGAGAGGGTTGGTGCCGAGGGGAAGGGTGGGCCGGCCATCAATGGCGAGCGGCGGTGGGAGGGCTCGGTGGTGCGGGCGTTTCGAGTGGGAGAGGGAGGGATTGGAGTGGCGCGGCCGTTGCTGCGGCTCAGTGGGCCTAGGAGGGGAAGGGACGCGGGAGAGGGAGCGGCGCGGGGGGGTTCGAGCGGCGCAGCGCTCGGTGGGGCAGGGGAGGTGCGCTGGAGGTTGGGGACGCCCCTGACAGGTGGGCCCCACCTGTCGGCGACGGTGAGAGGAGGGGAAGAAGATTGGACTGCGGCTGGGCCGGAAGAGAGTGTGGGCCGCGCGGCGAAGGGAAAAGAGGAGGGGAAAAAGGCTGGGCCGCGCGCGCTGCTGGGCTGAATCGAAAGAGAAGGGGGAGATGGGCCGCGGAAGAAAAGAGAGGGAGAGAGAGACGGGCTGGGCCGGGAGAGAAAGAAAGAAAGGGAGAGAGTTTAGGGAGCGTTCCTGGACTTTTTCATGGTTTTGAAATTCTCACACAAATCAAACAAAAGACATGCAATTCAAATATGATGCACAAGCACTTATTGCTCCAAAGTTATTTAAATGTTGTTTAAATATTTTTAGGCTCAAATTAATTAAAATTTTAATTAAGTCCTTAGAAAATTAAATTAAACCAAGTTGCTATGATTTATTTGTGATGGAATTTTAGAGTGTTACAAATCCTACCCCCTTATAGAGAATCTCGTCCCGAGATTCAGGAAGATTCGGTGAATAACTGAGGAAATTCCTTTATCAGTTCTTCTTCTCTTTCCCAAGTAGCCTCATTTTCTGAGTGATTACTCCACTGAACTTTGCACATTTTTTTCACCTTGCTCCGTGTGACCCTCTGTGACTTGTCTAGGATTTTGATAGGATACTCCTTATAAGTCAAGTCATCCTTTACTTCTAAATCCTCCAGTGGTAAGTGCTCCACTCTAATCTCATTTGAACACTTTTTCAGCTGTGATATATGGAACACATCATGAACTCCCGATAATTGAGCCGGTAATTCCAACCTATATGCCACTTCTCCTTTTCTTTCCAATATTTTAAAAGGTCCAATAAAACGAGGTGATAGCTTCCCTCTGACATTAAATCTCCGTAATCCCCTGATGGGTGATACCCTGAGATAAGCATAATCTCCTTTCTTGAATACCACTTCTCTTCTCTTAGGATCAGCGTAACTCTTTTGGCGTGACTGTGCGGTTTTAAGATTCTCCCGAATTATCTCGACTTGTCTTTCCGCTTCCTTTATAATCTCTGGTTCGAAGAGTTGACTTTCACCCGTTTGATTCCAGTACAAGGGTGTTCTGCATTTTCTTCCGTACAAGGCTTCAAACGGTGCCATCTTGAGACTAGATTGATAGCTGTTGTTGTAAGCAAACTCTGCATATGGTAAACTTTTATCCCAGCTACCTCCATGCTTTAAAGCACAAGCCCTTAACATATCTTCCAATATTTGATTTGTCCTTTCAGTTTGACCATCAGTCTGTGGATGGTAGGCCGAACTGAAATTCAATTTCGTATCCATTGACTCATGTAGCTTTTTCCAGAAACGGGATGTAAACTGAGTGCCTCGATCTGACACTATCTTTTTAGGTACTCCATGCAAACATACTATTCGTGACATGTACAACTCTGCTAGTCTAGCTCCTGAGTAAGTGGTTTTAACTGGTATAAAATGAGCAACTTTGGTTAACCTGTCCACAATAACCCATATGGAATCATAACCATCGCGTGTACGGGGTAAACCTACAATGAAATCCATACCAATTTCTTCCCATTTCCACTCAGGTACTTTCAGTGGTTGCAGCAAACCGGCTGGTCTTTGATGTTCTTCTTTTACCCTTTGGCATATGTCACACAAGGCGACGTGAGCTGCGACATCTCTTTTCATTCCGTACCACCAGTATTTTTGTTTTAAATCTTGGTACATCTTGGTACTACCAGGGTGAATAGAGTATGCCGAATCATGAGCTTCTTTCAGTATAGCCTCACGAAGGCGATCGTCTTCTGGCACACATATCCTGTTTCTAAACCAAATTGCTCCTTGATCATCTCTCTTAAAATCAGGAACTTTTCCTGAATCAATCAACTTTTCGTATTCTTTGATCTTTTCATCTGTCAACTGCCCTTTTCTGATCTCCTGTTCAAGTGTTGATTCAACCTCCAAGGTCATAGATTCACTCTGGGCTACGATTCCTAAGTTGAGCCGTGCCATTTCCCAACATAACTCTTGAGGTTTCAACTGAGCTATAAGCATGTTTGCCTGACTCTTCCAACTCAAAGCATCTGCCACAACATTAGCCTTACCGGGGTGATACTAAATATCCAAATCATAATCCTCGATTAATTCCAGCCATCTATGTTGTCTAAGATTGATATCCTTTTGAGTGAAGATATACTTCAAACTCTTATGGTCGGTAAAGATCTGACACTTGTTACCAATCATGTAATGTCTCCAAATTTTCAGCGCGTGTACAACAGCAGCCAACTCTAGATCACGTGTGGGATAATTTTGTTCATGTTTCCTCAGTTGTCTGGAAGCATAAGCCACTACTTTTCCTTCTTGCATTAAAACACACCCAAGACCTTGTCGTGAAGCATCGCAATATACGTCAAATCCTCTGTGAATGTCGGGCATTATCAATACAGGGGCTGTAGTCAACCTTTTCTTCAATTCTTCAAAACTAGCTTGGCATTTATCATCCCATTTGAATTCTTTTCCTTTTTCTAGTAAGGTTGTAAGCTGTTTCACGATCTTTGAAAAGCCTTCAATAAACCTACGGTAATAACCTGCCAACCCGAGAAAACTCCTGATCTCAGGCACATTCTTTGGAGGGTTCCAGTTCAACACATCCTGGACTTTACTTGGATCCACTACTATTCCTCCATCGGTGATAACATGACCAAGAAATGAAACTTCCTTCAACCAAAAGTCACACTTGCTGAACTTGGCATATAACTGATGTTCTCGAAGTCTTTGCAATACAAGCCTCAAATGTTCTTCGTGTTCTTCCTCATTCTGAGAGAATATCAGAATGTCGTCGATGAACACCACTACAAACTTGTCCAAATAATCCATGAACACCTTGTTCATCAAATACATGAAGTACGCTGGGGCATTTGTCAATCAAAATGACATGACAGTGAATTCATACAATCCGTATCTGGACGTGAAAGCTGTCTTAGGAATGTCCTCCGGACGGATTCTCAATTGATGATATCCAGATCGCAGATCTATCTTAGAAAACACCTTTGCACCTCTCATCTGATCAAACAGATCCTCGATCCTAGGCAAGGGATATTTTTTTTTTGATAGTGACCTCATTAAGAGATCGATAGTCTACACACATCCTTCTAGAGCCATCTTTCTTGTCTACGAAGAGAGTGGGGGCTCCCCATGGTGACGAACTAGGACGGATAAATCCTTTACTTAACAATTCTTCTATTTGTTTCTTAAGTTCTGCCAAGTCTTTAACATCCATTCTATATGGCCTCTTAGATATAGGAGCAGTACCAGGTAAAAGTTCAATGCTGAATTCAATATCTCGGTCAGGTGGCATACCTGGTAAATCATCTGGAAATACATCTGCATATTCGTGCACTACTTTGATATCTTCTAGAGTCTTGCCTTCCATAGAATTTACTGTTCCGCCTTCTGTCGATGAGGGTGTTCCGCCTTCTGTCGATGAGGGAGTTGCCACATACTCAACTCTGTTTCCTTGAGGGCTGGTTAAGAGCACTGACTTCTTACGGCATTGAATAGATCCATCCCACTGGTGTAACCAATCCATTCCCAGGATTATATCTATTCCCCAAGATTTTAGAACTACCAGATCAGCTGGGAAATCTACTCCCATGATGTTAAGAGTCACCTGTGGGCATAATAAACTGGCTTGCATATCTCCGCCGGGAGTACTAACTAATAGTTGCTTTTTCATAGCCCTCATGGTCATGCCATGTTTTGCCACAAATTGTTCAGTAATAAATGAATGCGTTGCTCCAGAATTGAATAAAATTGTTGCAGGTATGGAATTGGCAAGAAACGTACCAAGTACAACTCCTGGGGCTTCCTGGGCTTGTTCGGCGGTCACATGGTTCACCCTTCCATGAACAAAATTCCGCTGAGCCCTGTTGCCGTGTGCACTTGAGCTTCCCGGACGAACTTGTGACGATGGCTTCTCAGTTCTCTGTTTGTTGCCTCTCTATGGAGTATGTATCCCACGCTGAGGACAGCTGTTAGCATAGTGTCCCAATTCTCCACATTTGAAACACCCATTTGGCTGTACTGGAGCATTGTTTCTCACAGCAGCGCCTGTGGCATTGTTTGGGCGGGGAGTGGCTGAGTTGTTGTTTGTCCGATTCTGCTGAGGATTCGGAGTGCGGGGTGATTGCTGATTGAAGCGCTGTGGCTGCTGAAATGATCGTTGCAACTGCATGTTCTGAGGATAACCTCCATTCTATCCACCAGAGCGGAAGTAGGAACCTTGAGAGGAATTGTAGCGGGGGCGGGTGTTACTGCTAGACTGTCCCTGGAACTTCCGTTTGTGTTCACCAATCTCTTTGCGTTTGCTCTCCAAGCCAATAGCTTTATTCAGAAGAGTCTGGAAATCTGGAAAGATGTGACTCTGCAACTGATAATTGAGCGGCCCTATAAGACCATCTAGAAATCGTTCCTGTCTCTTAGCATCTGTGTTGACCTCCTCAGGTGCATAGCGAGACAACTGGGTGAATTTGTCCAGATACTCGCTGACTGACATGTTGCCTTGCTTCAGTGCGAGAAACTCCTTCTGCTTTAACTTCATAACTCCAGAGGGAATGTGGTAAGCTCTGAAGCTATCCCTGAACTCCTGCCAGGTGATGTTCTGTGGGGCAGCATGTGCAGCGGTGTATGCATCCCACCAGTCAGCCGCTGGTCCTTCAAGTCTGCCTGCAGCATATAGCACCATCTCGCGATCGGTGCACCGTGTCATCTCCAGCTTTCTGCTGACAACTTTTAGCCAGTCATCAGCATCTAAGGGATCTGATGAGTGAGAGTAAGTGGGCGGACGGTGGCTCATGAACTCCTTGTGCTTGTCTCTGGGCGGTAGTGGTGCTGGTGCTGGTTGTGGTGGCTGATTTTGCTGTGCTTGCAAGTTTTGCACTGTTGCGGCGAGAGTCTGCAGCAGCTGAGTTTGGGCAGCCAGAAACTGTTGCATAGCCGGATCCATTGGTGGGTTTGGTGGGGGAGGTGGTGCTTGATTTCTCTGACTTGCAATATGAGCTCGTATCACTGGTGGAATATCTTGTCCTCCTCCTGACCTGGTGTTTACCATCTGAGTGTTAGAGAAAGGTATCTCAGATAAGAACTGAACAGATAAAGATGTTTAAGGTAAAAGCATAAGGGGGCTAAGATTATTTAATTAAAATTATTTTATTAACGCAGTTGTGGACATCACTCCACAAAAGCATTCATTCATCACAAAGATCCAACTTAAGCATGTTTCAACCAACAACCACTAATTACATCGCATCGTCCTCGCAGGAACGGAATTATTAACAAAAGGAAAAAGGGTAGTCATCTAGAACTCCTAGCCAAGACTGGTGGTAGCTCCTGGGGTGCCGTAGCGAAGCTTCTTGCGCGGTGGAGAAGACGTGGTGCAGTGCTGTACCATCTCCTCAGGGGGTGCCTGCCCTGCAAGCTGAGCCTCAAGCTGTGCGATCTTGGCCTGAGCGTCCTGGAGCTTCCCGTGCAGTCCCTCGATCTCGGAGGTGGCTCCCTCCAAGTCGGTGTTGAGCGCAGCCATGACCCGAGCAAGAACGTCCACTCGGTCGTCTCCTGTCTGAGAAGCGGGTACCACCGTGTCTTCAGTGCCCACGGGTCGACTGGGTACGTGGCGGAAGTCGGAGTAGTGTAGCTGGTCGCGGAAACGGTAGCTGTAGGAGTAGAGTGCCCTCCTGGCGGCGTCGTTGATGGCGGCGTCCTCAGTGGAGAAGGGAACACAGTTGTAGTGCGTCGAACGGATCCTCCATCCGGAAGCCTCTGGCTGAGGTACCCGGATGTGTACCTGAGCTGTGTAGTAGTCCTCCAGGCCGGGCTCCTCGAAGTGCTCGACCACGTACTGAGGCTTTAGAGTGAACTCTAAAAACCATAGTAACTCCTCCAGCAGTTTGCAGAACTGCCCGGTCCCACCCAGCAAGGCGTGAAGGTGGTACTCCGGACCACGCTGGCGAGGCTCCTCTGGATCTTCCTCCTCGTCGTTGTTGTTGTCGTTCTCCTGGTCGTCAACCTCCATGTCGGGGTCATCCCCGTCACTGGGCTCCTCCTCGTCGCTGTCGTCTCCAGAGTCGTCTGGGTCACCACCAGCAGCGTCTGGTGCAGCGTCCTCGGCAGCAGGAGCAACTGGTGGAATCACCATGTCTCCGTCGGCGTCCACCTCAAGCACAGTGCCGTCGAAAAGCTGAGGTGGCTCCTCCTCCTGTGCCTCTGCCTGTGCCTCAGGCAGTACCTGAACCGGGACCTCCTCAACTGGTGCCTCCTCGGGGTGCTGGGCAACTGACGGTCCAGCAGGGCGTGAACCTCCGGTGACAGCACAAGCGGTCTGAAACTCACGAACCATCTGACAAAGAAAAAGAAAACTGACTCAGTATCGAATAAATCAAAATGATGAAATCTTTTAACAAAAAGAAACAACATAAATTAGATTTTATGCAAAAATAAGGTAATTTTGAAAGATGACATGGCTTTCTAGATGTTGAGTCCTTAATTTCCGACCAGTTCTAACTTAAGGCTGCGTCCTACAGTCAACATGGCTCTGATACCACTCTGTCACACCCGATTTTCGAGGGAAAACCAAGTGCGTCTCATATGTGCGCCAGGATCATGTTTACACACATACGATAGACAAAAGAGTGTAATATCGAAACACATTGTTCTTAAATTACAAGAGATTTATTATAATATTCATATTACACTCTCAAGAGACACGAAGGTCTTTATCGCAGAACAAGCGATAGCTAAACGAAGCGTCTTCAGCTTCCATCTTCCACAGGCATCTTGACTGGGGGAAACGCAATCCTCAGAACTCATCGTAGTCGCTGTAGTATTCTTCTCCATTTCCTTCTTCTGAATCAGCAATGGCAAGTGTGAGTACACCTAACTAGGTACTCAGCAAGCGGGGTGAGAATGCAAGGCCACAAGAAAGGGCTAAGGTTCACAGCAGTGAGCTTTTTAGAGTTGATCAAGTTTTATTAGCAATTTTCTATTTACTAGATGTAAGTTTATACCAACCCACTTAAGCATTTAAAAGAACATCTTATTCAAAACCCACGAGTAAAACCACAATTTAGATTCCATCTTTAAGTTCAATTATCATGTGAGGGTCCAAGCCGCTCTTGACCGTGAGCACGGCTGATATATCAGTTTTACACTCTGCAGAGGTTGTACACTTTAACCATAGCTCGTGTTTCCCCATGTTGCCCGGGTTGGCCAAACCCTTAAACACTTCCAAGGTGAGTGGCTAGGGGTCCACTTCGAAGCCTTTACAAAGATATGCAAAAGTCCAATAACCCGCAAGAGTTACAGCTAGGGCGGACCACAACCCTCCCTAATGGTCAACACCTTAGCAAAGGCTGCTACCCCAAAAGGACCGGGCTATACCCCTGCAACCCCAGACCCCCTCTGCTCCTTTCGGATAAGGCCATCAGTACAATCACACACCTAATTAATTGGCTAAGGTCAGAGCCCATTTTGACACCATGGTTGCACTATTTTCTTCGGTGGTTTTCCATGTTCCGATTAAATAATCGTTCTCTTGTATTAACCAACATTCATTAACAAAGTTATCATGATCAACAATTTTATAAAGATTCATTTTAACCATTCCCAAGGTATTGCGACACTAAGCATGAACTAACCCAAAATATTATTTAAAACAGGGGTTGGTACAAGGGAGCATGGTAAAAGACTAGGTAAATTCTTAAAAAGGTATTCCCGTCAAATTAATGCAATAAAAGTAAATTTTAGTTTATCATGCAGTTATATAGGACAAATAGAATATGCGGGGAGGGCCACTTGCCTTGTTCTACAAAGAAATCTTCTTCTTCTTCGAAAAGTTGCTCTTGATCCGCGTCGACGGGCGGCTCGGTTGCAACTGGCACGAGATCTATGATCAACACAATAAAACAATAATAAAACAGTACATCAAACATTCTTAACAGACTAAAACAAGCGTCTGCAACTAACAAGCTCGAAAAGACGAACGATTGGACACCAAGAACGCTAAAAACGGAGCTAAAACGGAAAAGATATGGCTAAAACAAGTTTTAGGGACTTGCTGGCAAAGAAATTAAGTTTACAGGGGCTTAACTGCGGAAACCAGGGGCTAAAACATAAATACGGATTAAACCCAAGGGCTAACGCATAAAAGACAGGGGCTAGGCTTCGGGATATAAAAACAGAGAAGCTTAGGGTGCATTCTGTAAGAATCAGGACCTAAATCTAATTATTTTTGAACTAAACAGGACTACGGGTTGATTACAGAGAAAGGCAGGGTTTCTTTTGCAAAGTGGCCTCGGTTGACCGTTATTCGGCCGGATTGACTTGGGTCGGGGTGATCATGGGCCGTTTGATGAGCATCGGACGGCTGACAGAGAGGGGCGATTCGGGCGGCGGCGGAAACGCCGGCGTGCGGCGGCGCCGGGTCGGGATCTCGCCGGCGATGCTCGAACTCGAGCTACCGGGCTCGGTTTTGAACGCGAATTGGTGCTAGAGGACCGTGGTGAGATGGCGAACAAGATGGGGGTGGTCTCGTCGAGGATTGCGCGGCGAGGCCGGCGGTCGACGGTGAACAGAGGCGGGCGGCGGCGAACTTACTCCGGTGAGCGCGATAGGGGATGCTAGCGTGCGAGATAGTGAGTGAGAAGAGGCTCGGAGTGTTGCTGGGAAGTTGGCGAGCGCGTTCCTGAGGTTCTAGTCGTTCAATTCGCTACGGTGGCAGTGCTCATCGACGGACGGCGGCGGCGAAGCGCCGGTGAGGGCCGTCGGGATGCTAGGAGTGCGAAACAGAGAGCAAGAAGGGGATGAAGAGCATCGTTACCTCAATGCGATGCTTCCTGCATGGTTGGACGGGGTGGAGCAGTGCCGGAGCGGCGGATCGACGACGCGGCGGCGCTCGGGCGGCGGCGGCGGCATGAATTGGAGATGCTCCGAGGGGAGTGTGGTGTGCGAGTGGCTGAAGGGGGTTCTTCGGGGCTCGGCCAAGGTATAAGTAGGGCGGAGAAGGGGGTGGAGAGGGTTGGTGCCGAGGGGAAGGGTGGGCCGGCCATCAATGGCGAGCGGCGGTTGGAGGGCTCGGTGGTGCGGGCGTTTCGAGTGGGAGAGGGAGGGATTGGAGTGGCGTGGCCGTTGCTGCGGCTCAGTGGGCCTAGGAGGGGAAGGGACGCGGGAGAGGGAGCGACGCGGGGGAGTTCGAGCGGCACGGCGCTCGGCGGGGCAGGAGAGGGGCGTTGGAGGTTGGGGACGCCCCTGACAGGTGGGCCCCACCTGTCGGCGGCGGTGAGAGGAGGGGAAGAAGATTGGGCTGCGGCTGGGCCGGAAGAGAGTGTGGGCCGCACGGCGAAGGGAAAAGAGGGGGGAAAAAGGCTGGGCCGCGCGCGCTGCTGGGCTGAATCGAAAGAGAAGGGGGAGATGGACTGCGGAAGAAAAGAGAGGGAGAGAGAGACGGGCTGGGCCGGGAGAGAAAGAAAGAAAGGGAGAGAGTTTAGGGAGCATTCCTAGACTTTTTCATGGTTTTGAAATTCTCACTCAAATCAAACAAAAGACATGCAATTCAAATATGATGCACAAGCACTTATTGCTCCAAAGTTATTTAAATGATGTTTAAATATTTTTAGGCTCAAATTAATTAAAATTTTAATTAAGTCCTTAGAAAATTAAATTAAAAACCAAGTTGCTATGATTTATTTGTGATGGAATTTTAGGGTGTTACAAATCCTACCCCCTTAAAGAGAATCTCGTCCCGAGATTCAGGAAGATTCGGTGAATAACTGAGGAAATTCCTTTATCAGTTCTTCTTCTCTTTCCCAAGTAGCCTCATTTTCTGAGTGATTACTCCACTGAACTTTGCACATTTTTGTCACCTTGCTCCGTGTGACCCTTTGTGACTTGTCTAGGATTTTGATAGGATACTCCTTATAAGTCAAGTCATCCTTTACTTCTAAATCCTCCAGTGGTAAGTGCTCCACTCTAATCTCATTTGAACACTTTTTCAGCTGTGATATATGGAACACATCATGAACTCCCGATAATCGAGCCGGTAATTCCAACTCTTCAAAGCCTCCGCAATCTCTGCCTCCTGAATTCTCCTCACAAAACGTCTGTTGGCGTCGTCAAATGAGTCATCCAACTCAAGTGTCGAACCATTCTCCTCATTAAATAACTTATCGAAGTACTCTCGCCATCTGTTCTTGATCTCCTCATCCTTCACCAGAAGTCGATCCGTCCCATCCTTGATGCATTTGATTTGGTTGATGTCCCTTGTCTTCCTCTCGCGGATCCTCGCCATCCTATAAATATCCTTCTCCCCTTCCTTCGTGCTTAGCCGCTGATAAAGGTTATCATATGCACGACCCTTTGCTACACTCACAGCTCTCTTTGCAGCCCTCTTTGCTAATTTATAGCCCTCGATATTGGCTGCACTCCGATCAAGGTGAAGGCACTTGAAACATTCCTTTTTCTTCTTAATAGCCCTTTGGACCTCGTCATTCCACCACCAAGTGTCTTTCACTTCTTGTTTTCCTCCCCTACTCACGCCAAACACTTCTGAAGCCACCTTCCGAACACATGTTGCCATCTTTAGCCACATGTCGTCTGCATCTTCTCCGTCCTCCCAAGGCCCCTCGCTTAACATCATGTCCTTAAAAGTTTGCGCTGCTTCCCCTCTAAGCTTCCACTACTTCGTTCTCGCTATCTTGGCACGTTTGTCCCGCTGGACACGTACCCGAAATCTGAAGTCCGCCACTATCAACTTGTGTTGAGGGACAACACACTCCCCAAGTATCACCTTAAAATCTAAGCACGCACGTCTATCCTCCCGCCTTGCATGGATAAAGTCAATCTGGCTCGAGTGTTGTCCACTCTGAAAGGTCACCAGATGAGATTCCATCTTCCTAAAGAGGGTATTTGCTAACAACAAGTCGTAGGCCAACGCGAAGCTCAAAACATCCTCCCCATCTTGATTCCTATTTCCATACCCGAACCCCCCGTGCACTCGCTCGAAACCTACATTAGACGCACCTACATGGCCGTTGAGATCTCCTCCTATGAAGAGTTTCTCGCTGATAGGCACGGTACTAACCATGCTATCCAAATACTCCCAAAACTGCATCTTGGTGCTCTTACTAAGACCTACCTGAGGGGCATAGGCACTGATCACATTCAGAGCCAAATCTCCAACTACCAACCGAACTAGGATAATTCGGTCGCCTTGCCTCCTAACATCAATAACTCCATTCTTAAGGCTCTTATCGATCAAGATGCCTACACCATTCCTTCCCAAAGTTGCCCCCGTATACCAAAGCTTGAAGCCAGTACCCTCTACTTCCCTCGCCTTCTGGCCCTTCCATTTAGTCTCCTGAACGCATAGAATATTTACACGCCTTCTAATTGCTACCTCGGCTATCTCTCGTAACTTACCCGTTAGAGACCCTACGTTCCAACTACCCACCCGAAACCTAGTTGGCGGCTAGCTTCCTTGCCCTTCGCACCTGTTGAGGGAAGTGCAAAGACCCTTGCTCATTTTTCACTACACCCCGGCGCCGATGTAGCGCGCCACTAAGGAAATGACGACCCGGTCCTTGCTCACTTGACACCGTGCCCAGACCACGACACGGCGCGTCTCGGGGGAGACGGCCTGGCCCTTGCTCATTTAACACCATACCCGGGTTCCGATATGGCGTGTCGCTAAGAGGGTTACGCCCCAACGGGATTCTCTTGGGTTTCATCTCCATATGAGTGGCTAGGTTTTACATTGGCTCGCCGAGCCGATCACAATCACTCGAGCGAGTAATTCAAAGGAATTGGCAGAGTTAACAAACCTGTATTTTTAGCTGAGTTGATCATGGTTTGTAACAAGTCAGCAACCAAAACAAATAACAAAGGAGACAAGGGATCTCCTTGCCTCACCCCCCTTTTGCAGTGAAAAGTCTTGCCTGGCACTCTGTTCAACAGAACAGCTGAGGTTCGTGAACTGAAAATGGCATTCATCCATCTTAACCATGTTGCACTGAAACCCTTGCATCTCATGATCTCCAGCATAGATTGGTGCTCTATTTTATCAAAAGCTTTCTCAAAATCCAATTTGAGAATAATGATGTATTTTTTTAGATTTATGACAAAGATGCAGGTATTCAAAAGTCCATGCTAAACAATCCTGGATGGACCTTGCAATGAAGCCATATTGATTTTTATGTATCAAAGATGTAATCCCTTCTACAGTCTATTGGCAAGCAGCTTAGTGATGATCTTAACAAAGATGTTGAGCAGTGAAATAGGCCTATAGTCTGACACGGAGGTAGGTCCATCTGTCTTAGGGATTAAAGTAATGTAAGGCCCATTAATGCTCTTCAGACACACATCGTCATTCTGAAATCCCTCACAGAGGTTATAAAAGTCTCCTGAAATTATACACCAACATCTTTTAATGAAGTTCGTGTTAAAACCATCTGGCCCTGGAGACTTGTCAGAGGGAAAGCCTTTAATCACCTGATCAATTTCTTCTTTAGAGAAAGACTCATCCAGGCAACGAAGATCAATTGTGGTGTGCAGGAGACCCTCCATTCTTTGAAAATCTACAGACTCAGGCAATTCACTGATCCCCAATCTTTCCTTATAAGCCTCCCATAGAAGGGCCGCTTTGCCTTGGTGATCAGAGAGAACATGTCCTTCCTCATTTACTAAGGATGTGATTATATTTTTCCTGAACATAATGGTTGCATTAGCATGAAAGAATTTTGTCCCAGCATCCCCAGATTTGATCCATTTTATTGTGCCCCGGTGCTTCTAATATGTCCATTGCCTTTCGAGTAAAGACAAGAGTTCTTGCTCCAGAATCTTCTTAAAATTCCACTCGATAATCGTGAGGTCACGAAATTCCTCCACAATCTCCATGAATGACAGTACCAATTTCACATTGTCAATGGTTATTTTCAAACTTGAGAGGTGTATTTGCCAGGCCCTCAGTACTCTCCTCAAGTTCTTAAATTTTGCTTTTATCACTTTAGCTGGATCTGTTTGGTTTGCTGCAAGAGACCAGCCATGTTGTACTATCTGCTCAAAGTCTTCATGCTCCATCAGGTAATTCTCAAACCTGAAGATATTACCTTTTGGGATCTCTGTATTAATTACCACCACACATGGGGAATGGTCAGAAGTTTCCATGACAAGTGAGTGAACAGAGTTGTTTGGGTAGTTTAGGGTCCAAGAGTTAGAGGTAAAAAACCAGTCTAATCTTTCCAACAAAGGGGAGGACTGTTTATTGGTCCAGGTGAATTGTTTGCCTTGAAGAGGTAACTCCACTAAGCTCACGGCACTGATGGCTTCATTGAACAAAAACAATTTATTTGGGTCATATCCTGGTTTATTCCTGTTTTCAGGTTGCCTTATCAAATTGAAATCTCCCAAGATTAACTAGTTTGTCTCCTCCGGCATCTCAATACGCTTGAACCATTGTAGAAAAGCTGTCCTACCATCTTCAGTACAGGGGGCATATACATTTGTCAAAACCTAGAGGTCACCATTTATTTTTGAAGTGAGGCCTACTAAAATTGCAAAATTATTGCTAAACAGCAGCTCCCCATCAAACATAGAGCTTTTTCACAATGTTATGATACCCCCAGAGGCCCCGTTGGAAGGCAAGATTTCAAATCTGTCAAAGCTTTGGGGGCAAAATTTCCTGATAAATTGCAAATCAAAAGTTGCACGCTTTGTTTCTTGAATGCAAACAATATCACATTTACTCTGAGTAATTTTATCTCTTACTGAAGTGCACTTAAGGTCAGCATTGATACCTCTAACATTCCAGCAGAGGATCTTCCAGGCTCTATTAGTTTGTGTGGAATTCATTGATGAATAAGACCATTAGAGGAAACATTAGATGCACATGCAAACAGAGGAACCCCACACAGACATAGCTGGCACATAACCAATCAACCATAAGGAGAGTCGAACTGCTGGACTTCCCAAAGAAATAGAAGGATAAACATGTCTTAAACACACATAGAAAAGGCCACACATAAAGGTTCCAAAAGAGACTAATCATTATAACAATGCAGGTGAAGGTTCTGAAGCAAAAGCATTAAAGGAACAGCACATGGTGGTTACTGTCCACCCTTCTCCCTGGCCTCATCTAGCTTCTTGGCCACAGGCTTCTTGACTTGCTTTTTAAGACTTGGCTTCTATTCTTCTGGCTTCTTTTGATTTGGTTTCCTGCCAATTGCTTCATGCTTTCTCTTGGAGATGAGTGCTTCCTTTGTTAACTTAGCTGGGCCAATTCTACAGAAGGTTGTGCCAAGATTTCTGATTACTGAAGGTGAGATATTTGGTGGCACAATCGGGCAGCCCAAGCACTGCTTATCGACACATGCAATTGTTCTGAAACCCTTGTTGTTACCTTTAACCATGATACTCCTTCGTAGACCAGAGTCAACAAGAGCATGCTTGGAGTTGGAAGCTTCACCAACCATGGGGGGTTTAGGTGTGGATGGGGGAGTTGTGTCCTGAATAACTGTCTTGCCTTTGGGGCTTGACACCTTGTTAGCAACAACCATAGCAGGGGTGTCCTCAGAGAAAGGGCATTTGTCTGGCAGACTGAAACTGACAGAGGGAGATTCTCCAACAAACAAATCCCACGATGCAGATGTTAAAACAGCCTTAACCAAGGAGAAATGACTTAGAGATATCAGCAGAGAAGTGACAAAGTCAGACCAGTGTAAAGGAATTTGCACCATCTTATGTCCTGTCTGTAATGGTGAGAAGAACTGCCCCCAAAGTCTAGTCATCTCAGCATTACCCTTTAGCATATTAGAAGATGTAGCCCTGGTGAGATAACTCATGTAACCTAGATCAGCAGCAGTAGGGTACAACATTTGGACAGGAGCAATCTGCAAATTCATCTTCTCTGCCTGGTTCCCAGAATTTTGACTGTTATCATCAGAAGAAGACAGATGGTCCATCAGCATATGTTCAGGGAATTCATCCACAATGAAGTTCTGTAGAGAAGGGGGATTGCTATGGGCCCCAGCTGGCAGACCAAGCACAATTGGTACTACTTCAATGTCATTCAGACCTTCTTCCTGCAAGATATTGCCAGCATTATCCCTGCTTCATCTTGGAGGTTGTCTTCTTCCTCTTCATTTACTTGAACAGGATTAGCTCAATCATTCATCTCAATAAACATCTGTCCTTGAACTGCTTCAAGTGCTGCATCTACCTCCATAGGTAATTCATTGAGATTGAGGTTATTGACCAAGTTGCCATCAGCATTACCTGCATCATTTTGCATCTGATCATCATTCTCATTGTTCTGCTGATTGTTGGGCCAGGGGTCCCACTGCCCATTATGCCCATTATCACCATTGTCCTCTTCAGGTGACAAAGCTGATGTTTACATAAAAAAAGCATGCGGACTAGAAACAATCAGGCTGTCACAGTCATGAACATGTACGAAACGAACATAGGCTTGTCCTAGGTGGCATGGTTGGATGTCTTCAACTGCTATTCGCATATGGTCCACCAAAAACTCTGATTGTCTCTCTGATAACATTAAAGGATGCTTGGTTATTCGGCATTGGATCAATGGTGACGATGGCAAGATCTTCATTGTGGGCCCGTGGCCTCACCGCATGCACGTACCATCTTCTGCCTCCCTGCAATGGGGATCACCTGCATTCTTCCTGGCAAGAAAGGAGGGGCGAGCTCACCGAGGCAGAATCCGGGGAGTTCAGGTGAGTTGGGGTTTTCTTGAATCGGCTGTAGTGGAGAGTTAGAAACTAAAGGAGAGGAAGAGTCACCCGATAAAAAACATTAAACAGCCGAGTTCCTTCATTCAATGCCAAAGTTTCCCGCAGTTGAGCCTCTGAACTGTGGGGTTCCTCTGCCCTGACCCCATCTGCCATGGGCTTTGGCTGAAGAACCCAATCAATAGTTACACATTGCGGCTGCAAATCTTTTTGGGCACACATAGTTTGGGAATAGGCTGGAAAAGATGGAAGATAGGCGGCCGGGAAGCACTTGCCAAAGAAGAATGGAATTGCCAAGAGCGGGCATCCAAGGTCTTACCAAAATGTTGAGGGATCTTTTTTCTGTATTCTGTTTTTACCTTTTTCCCCCTGCAAACAGAAGCCACGTGTCCCCAAGCCAGGCAATTGTGGCATTTAATTGCGTTCCGAGAAAATTTCCGATCGTGTGATCGGGACAGGCAACGGTTGCAAAAAACACCGGAAAGAGCCTCCTTGCGCTGCTTAATTGGCCTTGAAGTAGAAGGACCGTGATTGGCGCCCAGATGTAAGTCCAAATCAATGGCCACTGAATTAGCGCCTTTTGAATTTGGAAACATGGCCCCCCGTGTTCTTCGCCTGAGGGAAAGTAACACCGGCAAGATTCATTGCAAGATCCTCACTGTTCAGGCGGGCAAACACCGAGTTCCGGACTGAAGGAGGAGCAGGGGAACTAAACAACCTAGAGGGATTCGATTTGCACCAGAAAGGACGGGCTTTCTGACTGCATCAGCATATGAATTCGGCGTTGTCCTCGGAGAAACCGTGATCCACTCAAACAACTGACCCTGGGAGGCAGCCACATAATTCTTTGCGAAAGAGAGACCCCTCTCATTCCAGAGATTGAAAACCAGCTTGAAGATATCATTTGCAATAGACTCAAAGGAGTAAAAAAGAAGACCCACATGATTGGAGGCCACACTGAATTTGAAAACCCAAGGCTCAACTCCAACCACAACAAAATTGGGGGCCGAAATTCCAAAAACAGAGCTAAGAATGATTCCCACATTATCCTCCTCGAGAGCTTGACTTTAGAGTGGAAGAAAGAAACCAGCATCCAAAAGCTGGAGAGACGATCGTACCTTTGCTGCAAAAATCATACCCGGACCAAAGTCCAGATGTGAAACCTCCATCACTTTCAGCGGCAGCACTTGTGGAGGGACGCCGGGCATGGCCAGCCGCCGCCGCCGCTTTCGTCGTCGTCCTTGTGGCCAGCGGCCCACGGTTAGTGGTGAACGTGGTGCACAGCCATCTACATTCGACTCTTGAGGGCACCGATTTTTTTCTATTTCCCCTTGTGAGCTATCTCTCTTGTTCAAGATATAGTCTCATACACGTATCTACACGTATCTCTTTATGTGAGGATGACTTGTGGGGTCATTCATGTTATTAGCTATATGCTAAGATCTAGATCATTGAAGGAGCTGTCTCTTAGAGTGCTTGGAGCTAGGTGTTGGCTCTTGCCATTGGAGGAGGCCTGGTTGTGTGACACTGACACCGGTCGTTCAACCACGAGATATTATCTTGACTTCAAGCAACCAAGCAGCTGCCCGATGCGCCTTGCTTAGAGAAACACGGTTGGTGTTTAAACAACAACTTGTATATTTTTCTCCAGCACAATACATATCATTAATATAATTTACACTACGTGAGAATCAGAGATTTGTAACGGACGCAGATGGCCATTGGTAACGGTCATATGGCCCGTTCTCCTTTTAGGGCTACTAATAATAGGTCAAATGTAACGGGCAACCCGTTACTCATAACACAAAGTTGTAACCCTCATTTAACAATGACCGTTACTAACAATAGTAACCTAAACTTGTTTTTTTGTGGGCCCACAGAGAGATTTCGTAACATGTATAGATGAAAGGCCGTTACAAAAATACAAACTTCGTAACAGACATTACTTAACAACTGTTACGGTTATCCGTTACCTTTAACTCACCGTTCTCATTCTGGGCCTACTAGTCAGATTTTATAATGGGCATTTATTCATAACCATTATAATATTGTCATATACGTAACGGTTAGTCCTGGATGCCCGATACAAAGAGGCATTATCCATAGCCCAAGTGTCTCTTTTGGGGCCCACTGTTTAGATTTTGTAACGGTTCTTACTAAATGTCTGTTACGTTTACTTAGTATAGGTAATGTTTAGTTCTGGATGCCCGATACAAAAAGCGTTACCCATAGCCCAAGTGTTTTTTTGGGCCCACTGGTCAGATTTTGTAACGGTTCTTTGTTGTACCGAGGTTGGGCTCGAACCTGCCAGGGTTATCGGTAACGGTTATTGTTTGACGTCCGTTACTGTTGATGTACCTTATAACGGCCCCATGGGTACGTTACCAATGCCGTGTTAGCTATTTGAGGTTTGCATGTAGTGCTATTGTTTGAATTTGGTCCAAATGGCCATGCAGTTTGCAGCCACTTGTTTTGTCCAAATTATTTTCGCTTGTTTATAGTCGATTATTAGGATACAGAAGGCTAAGGGCACAGCTATACAAACTAGTGTTAGAAATTTAGGCAACATTCGGTATATTTTAATTCTATAAATTAGCAACAAATTCATGGCAGCAGTGAGTGATCCAGTGATAACTGAGCATGTGCGAGTGTTCAAGTTAAATCTCCTAAATAACATGAACAACATGAGAAACCAAAACAAGATGAGGTTCAGGATGTACCCCGAGGCGGGACCGGTACCGAAGGCACCAGGTGCGCCGTCACCAGCCGGAGGAATCATCCTCGACTGGCCTTGCTTGAAGTAGTCGATTTGATTCGGTGCAGTGACGAGTTGCTGGAAGTAGTCGTTCAGGCCCCTGGGAAGTAGTCGTACACTTGAAGGAGACGGACGCCGGGAGGTAGTCGTTCGGGTTGATGAAGCATGCCACTAGGATGTAATCGTTCGCTTGCCGGCGGGAAGTAGTCGTTTGCAGCGAGCAGTCGCGTACTCGTACGCTTCCCAAAAACCTTATCGCCTGCCTATCCCGAGCAGGATCTCAAGGCAGGGATGGTTAGGAGGCTTCTGCTCACGCAAGCAGTGTGCGCGCAAAGCTTGCGTCAGGAATGCAAAAGAACAACAGAACAATAGAGGGAGAGAAGGAGAGGTCTCCTGAAAGGAGTACCAGAGAAGACCTGGGAGTGAGTTGTTGTGTCTGCCTCTGTAGGAGAGACCTCCTTAGATTGGCATACGGGAGAGAGGGGGATGAACCTGGACGCTCTTGACCAGCCATAATGTCATTACTGTTGTTGTCAGATATCGTCAGTTATTGGTAACAGTTAAGACTCAACCAATGACATCAATGGTAAAAAGTTTATCACACAACACACGCAGAGTGGCTCAGCTCGCCTCGCCGGCTCGGCTCGTCACGGCCATGGCCAGGCGAGGCGAGCGAGCGCGTGTGGTACGTCCTTCTCCTTTTACCAGCTTCACAAGTGGTCCACAGTTGGTCCACCATATAAGTTGGTTAGGATTTCCGTTGACTCGCCATCCGGGATTTAACTCCCTAGCATTTTTTGAGCACACTCCCTAGCATTTATTAGTGGACCTTTAATTCTTTGATTAATTAAGACTAAAATGGACCAAGGCCCAATTAATCCAACAACTAGAACATGCTTAATTAAACAAATGAAGTTATGACATTGCGAACATATGTACACATTACAGACGTGTTCGCACTATGTCTGCATTGCTGCAATATATTAACGCCACCTTGATTTCATCTAGCAAACTCTATGCTCATCGAGGCTTTCTTCTGGAGTCTGACGAATTGTTAGACGACTGTCCCTGCAACGAGTGCGCTGACTCCATGAACCCCTCTAGTGCGGTGTGGTAACGGACCTGCTAGTCGCTGGAGTTCCTCCTCGATCTACCTGTCTCATAATCGGCCTGTGTTCATCCGTCATGCCCAAGCACCTACTTGCTACCGCAGCCATTTGACGAATTACCTCCATATTTTCTGGCCTGGCTATCTCCATATCGATGAGATCCATGAGCTTCACTAAGGGAGACAGTCTGTTTGCCGACAACCATGGACACTCGGCAAAGCCACAAAAACACTCAACAAATAGTTTACCGAGTGCAACACTCGGTGAAAAAAGCCTCGGCAAAGAGCTGTGTTTTTTATAGGGCTCGGCAAATAATTTTTTGACAAAAAAAAAACATCGCCGCCACACACGGCGTCCGAGGGATCGCGACCACGCAGCACACGCCGATGCCGTGCCAGGCCGCACCTAGCTCACCGCCCGGCCGTGCCGGGCTGCCCCCACATTGCGCCGCCCAGTGAGCTGAGAGAGAGAGAGATGAGAGGGAGGTGGAAGAAAGAGAGGTGGATTTTATATGCGTCGGAGAGGATGGATCCAGGTGGTGAGGTTTGGACCAATATGATGCCACCATTTTGAAGGTGTGGATAGCTGACGAGGCCACTTGTGTTTTCTATGTGTACTTACAACTAAATTTTGGATGGTTAAACAATTTGAAACAAAAACTTGTAAACTACAAACTTTTGTATCTCTTCGAGACCTACAACTTGGATATATCAGCCGTGGTCATGGTCAAGAGTGGGCTTGGTCTTCTTTGTGATTAGTGTTGCTAATAGTTGGATATGGTTGCTCGAATGGATTTCCGAGGAGGATCGGATGGATTCCCGGTGGTTGATGGTTCGAATGGATTTCTTAGGTGGCTTGGATGGATTTCCAAGGTTTGGATTCTCGAGGAGAAGATGGCTTCACATAGTAAATATGTGCTAAGGACATAAGGTTAAAATTAATGACTTTATTGCTTAGGTATGAATTAAACCCAAAGCCTTCCAAGTAGCCTCATATCATGTCTTTTACTACACTTGCGAGAGTACCATTCATTGTACTCACCCCTCCTTTCTCTCCCTGCTATCCCCCACTAGACTCCAGGGAAATGTTCATCGAAGACGGCGACTATAGTCTAGGTGCTTTGTTCTAGGCTGGTGTGCCCAGGTCAGCTGCCTGTGGAGATGGAGACCCCCTGCGCTGAAAGCTTTGATATATTCATGTATTTTTCTTTTAGACCATGGGTCATTTTATACTGATGTCTATCGTTATGTAATAACATTGGCATGATTCAGCATTAAAATCGACACACGTATGAGTTCACTGATCCTGTCATACATGTGATTGTCATTTGATTTTATTTTATAAAATCAGGTGTGACTCGAGTGGTATCAGAGGCGATGTTGACCGTAGGATACTAGCCTAGTTAGAATGGTCACGTTTCTAAAGTTATTTGTTAAAAACTAATTGTCTCCTTCTGTCTTAATTCCTTGATCTTCTATTATATTTTTTTTACAAAAAGTGGTTGCTCCGAAGTTTAGATAGCTGCCCATGTTTGAAACGTTAGATCATTGTAATGAATTGTTATTGTGCATTGCGTGATTTAGATCTCTGTAACTGTTGGGGGTGATCATTAGGGGTACCCAAACCTATGGGATAAGGTAAACATTAATCTCATGCGATTAACCAGAAAAAGAGAAACGGAAGTTAAGGCCCACGGCCCAGCAACAAACGAAGGCCTAGTCAAGGCGCCCGTGGCATGCCTCGACGCAAACCATAATCTCTGCTTCGCTCGAGGGAACCGACCCCTCGAGCGAATCGGAGAACTCCGCTTCGGTCGAGACCTGAGGATCGAGCCTCGAGCAACCCACGGGATAGGGAGAGCTCTGCCTCGGTCGAGACCCTCGCTTCGACGGACAATTAATGGCGCCCACTACCACCGTGCGTCCAAAGTCAAAAGACAGATCTCTCGCCATACCGCCCTAACAGCCACGACCCCTCCCGTCGCATCTACCAACTCCCGTCACTATGCTGCCAACCGAGGCTCTATGCGAACAGAGTCCGTCACTCCGAGCTCCTGTGCTGCCAACTCCGACGACTCGAAGACCTCCGTCGGACAGGAGAGACCCTCGAGCACACAGCAGGAGAAGAAGACAGGACGACGGAGGTATGGCGGGCCATTCCGAGCGCTATGCAACCAACCTCAGCGCTGTGCGCACATGTCGCCACTGTGCGAACAGGGTTGGGTCACTTCAAATCCCTGTGCTACCGACTCCCACAACAATTTCCCATGGAATAGGCTGTGCACAGGCATGGGTGACCCTCGAAATGGTGTACTGGCGAGACATTATCGCACAAAGGATGCCTCGGATCGTCGAAACCACTCCTCGGCGTCATCACCAGTACAAGAAACGACAACAGGGATCGCAATGTCGCGCGACAGCAAACAAGGACAAAGAAGCACGCCTAGCGCCACTCCTACTAATGTGAGGCAACTATGCCTGTGCAGCAACACACTCCTGTAACCCCTCCTCCTTGGCCTATAAAAGGAGGGGGTGATCGAGCAAAAGACACACAGACGAAGAGATCAATAATTCGCACACACTTAGAAAAACCACGATATTGTCACTCCGCCTCTATCATCTGGGACTCCGAGGTCTAGCCTCTCATCCCAACCTGCTTGTACCCCCCTACTACTTGCAGTCCGGTGCAGAATATTACATCGCACGTACCACCTTGCTGGAAGTACGGTCTTCAGACCGGAACCAGGATAAACCCGTGTATTGCGTTATCTTCTGCATCAACCATCAGGGGAGGGAACACATCGCATTTCTAGTTGGTGTTGGGACCACGATTTCTAAACACCGACAGTAACGAGTGCAGCTTTATGTGAATCTCGGGTCGAGATTTCTTTTTAAGTGGAGTAGTTTGTCACACCCCAAAATTATCCTTTTGGGTTGTGAATAAATAACATTAAAAAAGTAAATGACTTTATTATTTTTATAAAATTTCCAACATTTAATTTGATCTATTATATTTTTTCTAAATATTTAAATTAATTTGCATGGGATGTTGCATCATGCGGTGCATAATATTTTGGATGGAAAATGAATTTAGATTTTAAAAATACGAGTAGATTTTGATTTAGTCCAATCTAATTTCTATATTTTAATCAAGTTCTTAATCCTTTATGAATCAAACATTTCCTTAATCTCTCTATACTTAGCACCGGGACAAACTTTCTTCTATTCTTTCTTTCTTTCTCTCTTCTCTTCATTACACTAGATGCCTTTATAATTCTAATCTCTCTCTCTCTCTTTCTCTCTCCATTTTCCTTCCTTTTTCTTTACCAACCTAAGTATTTTCTTTTGCATTCCCTACACGTGAAAGAGCCCAAACAAACAACCGGACCTCCTCTCTGTATTAGTTTTGCATGGTCGTAGATCAACATCCTAATAATTGCACCCACTTTTCTTTGGCATGGCCCAAAGTCCAAAAGCCTGCTGCAACACCGCTTGGAACCTGGACGCCATCATCGTCTTCGTCTACGACGCGTTGTTCTACTCCCGCAAACCATTGCCATCTCTTCAGTTCACTTCAGTACGTGCCCAATAAAATCTCACCAGCACCCACCAATGATCAAAACTGCTTGCCTAATCAAACTCCATTAATTTCCACCACAGGAGACGGAACTGCTGCATCTAGTGGCATTCAACGTGAAGCTCCAGTGCTCCACCACCGACGACCAGCCATGTGCCTCCATCTGCTCTTCTCCTCTATATAAACGAAACGCTCTTGCCTTCCTGATCCGATTTGTCTGCTTTGCTTCCACCTCCTCGTTCTTCCAATAAACACATCTGCGATATTACCATGAAGCTCGCAGCTCGGTGAAGAAGCCATCGTCGCCACTACGGGAAACCCCCCGTTTGCCGAGTGCCCAAAGGCAGTTATGCACTCTGCCCGACAGAAGACACTCGGCAAAGGGCCTGTTTGCCGACACGAGCTATGCCGTAACCCCTTTGCCGAGTGTTACACTCGGCAAAGGCTTTGCCGAGTGCAAAAGCCAGCACTCGGCAAAATAAAGCACTAATAGACGGCCGCGGACGGGCTGTTAGTGCTAATGGAGCCTTTGCCGAGTGCCGCACTCGGCAAAGACTCCATCCTTTGCCGGGTGTCGCACTCGGCAAAGGCTGGTTAGGGGCAGGCCCTTACACTCGGCAAAAGGTTGCATATTTGCCGAGTGTTAAGGCCAACACACTCGGCAAAGCTTGAACACTCGGCAAGGGGCCTCGCTGCCAAAGGGCCGAGTTCTCAGAGGAGGTGGACCCCTCTACGTCCTCGCCCTCAGGGTCCTCGGCCCCGTGCTCCTCGGCCACGTGCTCCGCTGCCTCGTGCTCCTCGTCCTCGCGGTACTCGTGCTCCGCGGCCCGAGTGTCCGCCGCCGAAGGAACAAAGTCCTCGTCGGACGAAGACGACGAAGGTACGGGGTCCGCTCTCGCCTCTTGCCCTTGCCTCGCCCCCCGCCTGTGGCCTTCTTCTTTCGCCCCTTGCCCTTGGCACCAGACGACCCAGCTGCCTCGGACCCCCCATCTTTAAACTTCCGGTACAACGACATGACGTTCCTCATCGCACCGCCACGACCCACCATATTGGTTCAATCACCTGCGATCAAAAAACATACAATTATTAGATTTCACATATAAACATAAATTATTAGAAAAACATGTAATATATAAGAAATATGACCCGACATAAACTATTAGAAAGAAAAGATGCAATATATAAACGTACTTTTATTAGAAATAATCATCCCGATCAGGATTATCTGGATCAACGGTCGCATCATCACTATTGTACATTTCGAGATGTTCATGGTCGTCCTCCAAAGGCGGAGGAATGTCGTCGTCTTCGTCATTGCCTAATTGTAATCGCTCTAGTAACTCTACCTCCTTAGCATTATGAACCACATCTCCAGTGTGCTCGTCAACAAACATTTCCGCGGCTCGGCCAGCCCACATGGCCTCTTTGCCGAGTGCACCCAAGAGGGCACTCGGCAAAGGTGCTCTTAGCCGAATGTCTCTTCCCTGACACTCGGCAAAGGTTTTGTTTGCCGAGTGTAGCACTCGGCAAACATTTCCCAGAACAATTCTTGCATACCAAATTTTTCAAATTCGATCAAATACACATCAAAATATCTTGTCAAATACATTCAACAATGCACATTTAATGCTTAGATGAAATGTTTTCATTATTTGAAGCATATATATCTCATAATTCCTTCATATATTTCATTATTTCATGTGGAGATTGTTGTAAAAATAATTTAAAAATATCAAATGGGTCCGGAAAAATATGATAACTTCAAATGAAGCAATCTACATCGTCTATTGCCTATACAAAAAGTTATGAACTCAAACTCTAATTCAACTTCACTTCGTTTCGAAATCCAGCTGTCTCCTTCTCAACTCTCTGAATCTTCTATGGGGATATGCTCCGATTGGAAAGGGTCGTATATATAAACTTTTCGAAATCATCCCACTTTTTGCCACAGGCTCCACATAAGATTTAAATAGCCTTTGACAAGTATTGTTGAAAAAAAATAAAGTTTGGAGCCCAAAAACATAAGTTTAAATAAACAGGGCCAAACTTTGCCGAGTGTTTTTAGGAAACACTCGGCAAACATAAGCTTTGCCGAGTGTCTCCCAGGAAACACTCGGCAAAGAGGTGGTCTGCCGAGTGCCCCGCCGAAGCACTCGGCAAAACCACCAATCCAGCCGGCCAAAAACTCTTATATTTAAAATGTTCAAATTTTTTGAGTTTGAATTTCAAGTTTTTTAAAAATATTTTTCAAATTTTCAAACTCTTCGCCGAGTATCTGACCCAGACACTCGGCAAAGGGCCAACACGTCAACAGGCCTGGCACGTGTGAAGCACGTGCCACATGTTTACCGAGTGTCTGGACTGTGACACTCGGCAAAGAACTGACAGGCCAAACGGCCGTCCACGGCCGTTGGCGCGCGTGCGGCTTTGCCGAGTGTCTGCCGTGTGACACTCGGCAAAGCTACTGGAGCCCAAACGGCCGTCCGTGGCGTGGCACGCGCAGGGCACGTGCGTCAGCTTTGCCGAGTGTCTCTGTCGTGACACTCGGCAAAGATCCTGTTTGCCGAGTGTCTCTTTTCTGACACTCGGCAAAGATCCTGTTTGCCGAGTGTCGCCTCTTTGCCGAGTGCCTTTGTCTGGACACTCGGCACAGCCAGTCTTTGCCGAGTGCCCGACAGAAAGCACTCGGCAAAGAGGGAAGCATTCGGCATACGTCGGGTTTCCCGTAGTGCGCCCTGCCTTCTGCAGCAGGGAAAGTCACTACACTCCATGTCCTCTCAGCTTTCTTTTACTCTCTCGACCCGGCTTCCTCTCATGTCTCTCATCTATCTATCTTATGTTGGTCCACATCACAGGATCGTCGACGAAGAACATGCACCACTTACTGTCTTGTTGCTGCCATCGGCACTCACTGACGTTTTTCGTTCTTTTCATTGCCGGCAAACTCATGCCCCTGTTGATCGTTGTGCAAAGGTGACAAGCCTCCTGATAACTTCCTTCATCCATTCCGTTCTGCTATTTGTCACTCTCCGGCGTCCAATATTCTTTGCTATAGTGGCCACTTGTAGTAGTACCAGATGCTGCTAAGCTAGCAGTAATATTTCCATCAAGCTTTGCCTCTGAATTCAGTGAACAGTTTCTATAGTAAAGTCCAGTACAGACGAACTCACCCTTGTTAGCTTCTTTTCCTTTGCCTATTCCTTGGTGCATTGCGTGGTTTTGCCTACAGATATGTACGTATGGAAGCTAATAATAATCCTACAGGTAAACAAAACAATACGTTCACATCATGGATGCGTTGCATGATGTCAGCACCACATCATGCTGATGTCATATACACAAATCTTTCATGATGTCAGCACCACATCATGCTGATGTCATATACACAAATCTTTCATGATGTCAGCACCACATCATGCTGATGTCATATACAGAAATCTTTCTCCTCCAAAGTAATCTGTCCAAAAATTCTATACATGACCATTTTGCAATCTAAACCTTGTTCTTTCTTTAATTAATCTCTCTATTATTCATGCATTGTAACCTTTTTCAACTAGCCCTTGTGATCTTTAGATGACCAGATTTAGGCCCCTGAACGTTTAGTATCTTTCGT
This sequence comes from Echinochloa phyllopogon, assembly GCA_033239725.1. Classification (NCBI taxonomy): domain Eukaryota; kingdom Viridiplantae; phylum Streptophyta; class Magnoliopsida; order Poales; family Poaceae; genus Echinochloa; species Echinochloa phyllopogon. The sequence continues at coordinate 22,534,404 of BTCW01000016.1, forward strand.
TTAGGTGTTTTATAAAATATTTTATTGGTGTATTTTTTATATAGTTGTTTATTCCCTTGTATGGTGCTTGCCACGATTAGAAGGCGATCGGCATCAGACTTCGACAAGCAAGATTTTGGATCAACCCCAACACAACGGCGAGTGTCCTTAACCATGACCAGCATCCTATTTATTTATTTTATTTTAATAGAATTAGATAGACCCTTAGTTACATGTTGTGTCATTAATTTGAGTTCCATGTTAGGGTTGACTAGTATTTCAATAACTTTCTTGAAACCTGGGTTGGTTAATAGTATCTGCTTAGCCTTGCTGTTAGGGCTGGTTTAGGTTAATTAAAAGCAACTAAATTTTAGTTCTGGAGATGAAGTTGAGGAGGTTAGGAACCTCGTAGTGATAATTTTGGGTTGACGAATCCGGCAGGATGGTTGATTTGAGATGTGGGGTTGGTTTTAAAAATGGTGGATGTTGGATGGGCTTGTGCTAGTTCCTGTCTGGATTCTAAAGACCAGTTCATGGACAAGTAACCCGGCAAAATAGTGCAACCTCGAGGTCAATGTGGCTCTAGACCTAGCTAATTAATTACCTGCCCAATTCTATACATTGTTGGACAGATTGCATGACAAGGGTGGCACAAGAGGGGGCCTAAATTGGCGAATCCTTAGTGGGTGTAAAGATTGGGAACAACTTTGTAAATGCCTTGTAGTGTAACCTAGGCTGATCACCTCGGCAATGTGAAGCGTAACGGGAAGCACGACTCGTGGTGAAAGTGCGCAACCTCTATTGAATGTAAAACTTATATATTAGCCGTGCTCACGGTCATGAGCGGGGTTGGTCTTCTTTCTGATTAGTGGTGCTCATAGTTGGATATGGTTGCACGGATGGATTTCTGAGGAGGATCTGATGGATTTTCGATGGTTGATGGTTCGGATGGATTTCTGAGATGGCTTGGATGGATTTCCAATGTTTGGGTTCTCGAGGAGAAGATGATTTCGTATAGTAAATAGGTGCTAAGGACTAAAGGTTAAAATTAAGGACTTTATTGCTTAAGCGTGAGTTAAACCCCAAAGCCTTCCTAATAGCCTCATGTCATATCTTTTACTACACTTACGGAGTACATAGTTGTACTCACCCCTCCTTTCTTCCCCTGCTATCCCCCTACCACAGACTCTCAGGACATGTTCATCGAATACGGCTACTGCAGTCCAAGTGCTTTGTTCTAGGCTGGTGTGCCCCGATCAGCTGCCTGTGGAGATGGAGAGGCCATCCGTTGAAGACTTTGATATATTTTTGTATTTTTCTTTGGTCAATTTTGTACCGATGTCTATCATTATGTAATAGCATTGGCATGATTCACTATTAAAGTCGGAGCTAAAACGAAAAAGATATGAGTTTTCTAAAATGCGTCTCCTTTGTGATTAGTGTGATTTTCTAAAAACAAAGGAGACGTGTTTTAGAAAACTCATATCTTTTTCGTTTTAGCTCCGATTAGTTTGATTTTCGCGCTCATGTGTTCGTAGTGACGCGTAGAATATTTCTAAAACTTTTTTATGTACTGTTCTACTGTTTGGTGTACTGTTCTAATAAAATATTATTTGTTTGCATGTATTGGTATGCGTGTATGCTTGTATAGTGCTTCGTGTCCAGTCGGTGAGCCGTTAGCTTTGGAGTTCGAGCTCGGTGATGACTTTCCGGAGCAGGACTCGCAGTATCAGCACTTCGAGGAAGGCAAGTCATAGCACGGACAATCCTTGCTACCTATACACACCTGTTTACATACATTTACTTTCATATGCATGTGTCTAAATTGATGTCCTATTAAGGTTGTACCTAGTTTGTTTACCCTGTTCCTTTGATTACCTTGGGTTATGGCATGTGGGTAGAATCTTTGCTATGCGCAGCTACTGTCATTACTATTTAATTGTTAATCTTGACTTAATGGTTCACTTTAACATTTATGATAAAACATGCTTTTTAGCAACTTGGTTTAGGGAACTAGAGCATGTGCTTTGCTCTAGTGTCTCTCCGTAAGGTCCGGTTCTTAAAGCAGCAATCCAGGAGCCTATCGTCACCGCTAGAACTATTATGGCTCTGGTTTTTGTCAAGTAACTTGCACGGCTCTAGCTTGCCAGTGGCTACCATTGGGGCCAACGGCGTTAGTGGACACAAGGTGAAAGGGTGTTTCCGGATTCCACCGAGGACGGGCGATCCATCGGCTAGGTCACGTTAGACCCAGTCCTATGTTGGGAGTCCCTGCGATGGGGAACTCCACACGTTGCGCATTGATGGATGCGATGCCCGCGCTCTGGACGCCATCGACCCCCCTATGGTGTGACTCCGTATGCGTACGTCGATCTCGATGCCTGTGGTCTCACCGCCTTGTTAAACTAGCGGCTACTGTCTTGTTAGGGTGTCTTGTGAAAAACCTCGTAGCGTCCCTATGCCGTCACACCTCGAAAGTGTTGATGTGCGTGGTTGGGTGCAAAGTTCCTTTGAACTTTTACGCGACTGGTGGGTAAAGGGCGAAACCTCTGCAGAGTGTAAAATCTATCATGATAGCCTTGCTCAAGGTCACGAGCGGCGTGAATCCTTTTTTATTAGAAGATGATGTTCGTTTATGAGTATTGCCACTTATACTTATTTAATTGGGTTACAACCGGGTTTCATTCAATTGTAGTAACTGTTAAATGTTAAAATGAACCAACTAAAAATGCTAATACAGTTAAGTTGTGTCTAGCCTATTTTTTGAGCCTTCATACCCGTGCTATACTTGCTAAGTAATTGTTTACTTACAATTGTCAATATTCAACAAAATCCCGGATGGGTAAACAGATTGGGCTGATTAGGAGACTGCTACTGAGTTCCCTGAGGTCATGTCGTACTTCTGAGTTGTTCTCTCTCAGTCAGAGTCCCTGTGGACTGCGGCTCCGCTAGTTGAGAGTTATGTAATAAATATTATTGTTATACTCTGATGTAAACTATTTTATTTCGAGCATTTGTACTCTGTTTATCATATTTGTTCGCTGTATGTGTTCTGTGGACCTCCTGGGCACACATATGGCCGCATTCGGTTTTTGTGAAAATCCGCGTGTGACAATAATATTTTGAGGTATTAAACAATCTCAAATAAAAAAGTTGTCAACTACAATATTTTAAATTTCGTAGTGGTGTACGACTTTAGTATAAAGCTTTATTCATATGAGATCATATAAAAAATTTATATTCAAAAAATACATCCACAAACTCTCTCACATACATTCGTACATATATTTTTTGTGAGATGTTTCAATTTTGTAAACATGGTTATGAAAAAATATGTGAAATCTAGTCAACTTTTTTCATCATGACAAATCTCATAATTTTCATACTCTATTAGCTTTTTTAGAGTTCAAAAATCATTCGGACACACGTTAGTGGTTATATTTATTAAACAAGATGTTCGAAATAACATGAATGTGGTTTTTCTACTGATTATATTCTATTATTTGAATCACTTGAAGTTTGAGTTTGACTTGATTCAAAAAATTGATTAAAATATAATTAATTAATTATAGAAAATGAACACAAAAATATACCAAAGTTTAATAAGGAGTAATTAACACATGTTGTATACGAAGAGTAGGTTAGCAGAGGAAAAAAACTTAATTCTTTACGTGTGTAAAAATAAAAACTCGGCAAACTCTCGTCTTTGTCAATTGCTAAAGATAATACACTCGATAAAGAACTCTTTGCCGAGTATTTTTATGGATAATACACTCGATAAAGAACTCTTTGCCGAGTATTTTTATGGTACTCGGTAAAGACCTTTTTGCCGAGTGCCCGAAGAAATACAATCGGAAAAGATTAAAGCACTCGACAAACATTAGATTTCCCGTAGTGCTTGCCCACCTTTAAAGCTTCTGTGAAGACAGATACACAAGACTCTCCTTTGTTTTGGACAGCGCCGTCCTTTGTGTTAGGAGCTTTAAAAGAACAATACCAAAACCATAAACATCGCTCTTATCAGTAAGCTCAAAGTTCAAACGGTACTCTGGATCTAAGTATCCCGTTGTCCCCTTCACTACTCCAACATTGTCATCAGCTGACCTTATCATTGAAAACCCAAAATCAGAAACTTTAGCGGAAAGGTCGTGGCCTATAAGAATGTTGACAGACTTAACATCACGTAACTAAGTGAATGCAGGTATGCATGTGCAGTAGCAATCTGAGCGACAATTCTAAGGCGGATCTCCATATTTTGGATAGCAGCATCATCTTGGTTCTGGATTTGGTAGTGTAGGGTTTGATTCAGCACGTATTCATAGACCAGATCGAAGTGGAGCTTCAAACTGCATGCTGCAACCTAGAAGCTGGACAATGTTTTCATGTTTCACTCGAGGAAGTATAAGCAGCTCCTGGCCAAACTCCCTTCTCCCACTCTCGTTGAATCCCTTGCAGATCTTGATTGCAACTTGATTATTTTTTGAGTGCAGATTTTTCCCTACGTAAACAGTTCCCCTGACCATCCTGCAGGCAAGACAAGACGCGAAGACTGCAGGCAAGTCGTTAGGTACTCGGAGTGTTGACTGCGCCATGGACCCATGGCCTTCCCTAGATGTGTGTCAGTGTCACGAGTCAGGTCGTTTGCCTAGATATTTCGGAGTGTTGACTGCGCCATGGACCCATGGCCTTCCCTAGATGTGTGTCAGTGTCACGACTCAGGTCGTTTGCCTAGATATTTCCTCGTCGACTTCAAGCGAGCATGTAGCTGCCTGACGCGCCCTTACTCAGGGGAACAGGGGTTGGCATTTCAATAACAAGTTGACCAAAACGGCCGTGGCCGGGCTTTATATATAAAGCAAGTCAGATGCTGGGAATATCAATTTACAATAAAGCACAGTCCGCTAACGACATTTGACTACTTACAACTCCACAACATCCACAACAGGGCCCTCTAGGCGCCACATCCGAGACAACCCGGGGCAACGTAAGACGGGAAACCTGAAACACCAAAAATCTGTCATAGACCTGCAAGATCGAACCATCAACGGCGCCCGGAGCTTTGACTTCGTGACAGCTGGTGGAACTCCAAAAACAACGCCTTCAGAAAGTCAAAGGCACCGAGTCGGCACCATCGTCTGATTTTCACCAAGAGTACCCAGCAAACCGTCAAAGGAAGTCCTCCCACAGCAACTCCCTCAACAGGGAAATCTGTTGCCCGTCCAGCCCGCCGGACCGAAGCAAGCGCTTGTGGAACACCATCCAACGAACTGGAAGAACCTGCCCTACCACCAATGGTCCCGAACAGAATCCACGCGTCACAACCATCGAAACTTTCTACAAGACCCCAGGTGAACTAGAATGATCGCCAAATCCGATGAATTTGGGGGTCAGCAGCTCGCCTTAAATCCCAGAGCTGCCTGCCTCAATTGCCAATGAACCCGAGTGAACCGTGAGGCTCCCGAACCCTGAATCACCCTTGTCTAGTAGGCAAAACCCGATGAATCTAATTGAAGTGACAAGCATGGATCATGTAGGACAGGAGCGATGACATAACGGAGACGAAGACGAGAGGCATCACTTGAGGGACTGTCTGTCGGAGATGTCGAAGCCGGACAAGCTCCTCCTCCCCCATCCACTGCCGGGGAGGGTGGGAGGGGGGGGGGAATTTGACCGAGGCGAGCAGGAGACGGAGGAGCCCAGCCGGCGGTGGTCCAGCTGCCACAGGAGACCCTTAAGCCCGCAGCCAGGCGCAGGGCCCCCGCCGAAGCCATCCTCCCTGCTGGCGACGCGCACCTATGCGAGTGTTAGAAAATTAGCCCTCGCGACGACGAGCCGCCTGCTAATCTCCTCCAGCGGAAGCGCCGATTGTTTCTACCGAGATGAACTTGCAAAATCACAGACGACACTAGAGGCACGATCTTTGTTAACGAGGTTCAGCCGAAACCAGCATCCCCGGGGCATGACTACAGGCGTTGCTCCCCAAACCGCAACACCGGTCGCTCCGAGGTCCCAGCAACATGCCGCCTCCCCCCTGCGAGCATGTCGCTATGCCGTCATACTTACAACAACAGCCCCCTCTCATTTTTATGAGGAGGCCCAGGTTACAGAGTTTGACACGAACTCTACCCTATACTGCTAAATACAACTCCTAGTACCGTCGTAACCGAACTCGTACAAATATTCGACACAATATCTAACAAACTCCACATTGGCAAATATTCCGCCATCTCGAAGCCGTCATGTGCGAACCTCCATGTACATCAGACTTGAGTTGTTGTCTTTGCCGCTCAACATGAGCTGCCCGACGAGCTTGACTTCTCAAACTCACCGCACGAAGAAACACCGTTATCCCTGCAATTTCAAACTCCATGACTCCACCTGCAATTGTGCACCCTTCTCTTCCTATCATCACACGATACTGAGAGCGTACTATCGCTATCCGAGTCAAATATTAGAATTTGCCACATCAGCTTGCTCTTGGTTTCCGCTACCATACTACGCCTGACATCTTACACTGTAGTTTCCTGCAGCCCTGACCAACCAGATTACTCCAGTTGCAAGTACAGACATCCACAATCTATACTTCCTTCCAGTTTAGCCCTTGAAGCTTCTTGACGCCCTTCGATCCATGCTTCAGAACCCCGCACGTGCAACTCGAATCGATTCACGCCTTTTGCTGATTTGGAAGCACACAAGCTCGTCCCATGCAAACCTACATACTGAGCTTGCGCCGCGTGTCTCCACGCCACAGAGAACAACAACCCCACCAGCCGTCGCACTCATATGTCGTCATCGCTGATCCTATCGTCATTTCTGACCCGCGGTCTGACTAGCCTGTCGCCACTAGTCTCTCCGTCGTGCACCACGGTATGTTCACCATCCAAGTGAATTCTCCGCCAGCCATCCTAAACTGTCATCCGCCTTGTGCCCCACGCACTGTTCGGCCCACCAGTGAACTGCTCCACACCTCGACCATGTCAGCCAACCATCTGACTCCGCCACTCCTGAGCACCCACTGAACCGCTATCGAACTCCTATCAGTCGCCATGTGCACCACGACTGAACACTATCGACAGCTTCCGCTCGTTGCCAACGAGCCCGCAACACCGATATGAGGTCCGGTCCGCCAAACGCTACCTCTCCTTCTTCGTTTGTTGCAATTTTCCATCAGCTTTCGTAACGCCCTATCGTGCCCTGTAGCTCTGTTGTGCGCACAACCCTGCTATATTCGCACACGGTACACCTCATCACTATAAACTAATCCGATCGACGTGGCACGTCGATCGCCAGGATGTCCACTTACCGTAGACTGCCTACCAAGATTTATATCCGAATCCACGTGTTATCATCAAGCTGCAGATCACACAGTTGCTGATACCTCATGCCATAGCTGAAGTTGCCTTCATTGTCTAGATGCATACTAGGACGCCACTGGTGGTCCCACACAAGATGATAAAAAAAATGTTGCTCCCAAGCATAACTCGAATCCGAGCAAGACCCAGAGTCCCTTTGTTTTTTCTCAATCTTGATTGATCACGTGGCCCCTTCCTTTTTGTTTACACCGAACAATTAATTGACAACTAGCAGCCCTGCGTGCCAACAAAAGCAAAACACCCTGCAACTCACGCTGCCATCCGTGTCCTGTTGCTCCACGCCACCAGCACCAGAGTCCATCTCGTAATTGAGTCCAACTCCGTGCAGCACACTTGCTTCCAAAATCCGCACTTGGTCCTTCGTTGTTGCTAGAATCCATGCCTGGCTCCCGAGGCCCTATATGTGATGTCACGTATCTACCGGACCTGCTGCCTACGATCATGACACTACAAGAATAACTCACATCCGCACCCCTCATATGCCTCGGTACACTCAAGATCCGGTGCTAATGTGACGTTAGCACCGGGTGCGAAATTAGGGTGCCCCCGGAAACACTTTAGCACCGGTTGCTAACATCAACCGGTGATAAAGGGTGACATTTAGCACCGGTTGGTGTTAGCAACCGGTGCTAAAGGCCCTCACACTTTAGCACCGGGTTGTAACACCACCCGGTGCTAAAGGGCTACCCTTTAGCACCGGGTCGTGTTACGACCCGGTGCTAAAGACCCTTTCGCACCGGGTCGTGTTACGACCCGGTGCTAAAGGGGGTGTCATATGCTACTACAAAAGGAAAGCATCTTTTATCTCATCACATGTGTAGCGTAGGTGAGATGGTTAGGTGGTGGTTAGGTGGGTACACGCGAGCCAAGAGGTCCTGAGTCTGAATCCCCGCAGCAACACACATATTTTTTTGGCGAATAGGCACCCTTTAGCACCGATTATTTCACCCGGTGCTAAAGGGGCACCCCTTTAGCCTCGGAAGATCTGCACCGGTTGGGATACCCGGTGCTAATCGCCCTTTCCAACCGGTGCAGATGTGACTCATTCTGGTAGTGTGACATTTTCAACCGTCGTCCTGTACGTTCTTGCCACAACAACATATGCACGAACCTCATCGATGACTCCTAGCTCGAAAATCTAGGCACCGTCGACGCTAACATTGACGTACTGCTCCACCTTGCGCCGCATCGGCACCGCACTGACCATGCATTGCAACATCACCTTGTGGACGCATAACCCTCATATCTCTAGGTGACCTTCGCACAGCCTGTAGATCCAATCCAACCAAAGCTCTTGATATCAATTGTTAGAAAATTAACCCTCGCGACGACAAGCCACTAGCCAATCTCCTCCAGCGGAAGCGCCGATTGAATCTACCAAGACGATCATGCAAGATCACAGACGACACCGGAGACAAGATCTTTGTTAACGAGGTTCAGCCGAAGCCTACATCCCCGGGGCATGACTACGGGCGCCCCTCCCCAAACCGCAACATCGGTCGCTCCGAGGTCCTGGCAATGTGCCGCCTCCCCCCTGCGAGCCTGTCGCTATGCCGTCATAATTACAACAGCAGCCCCCTCTCATATTTATGAGGAGGCCCAGGTTACAGAGTTTGACACGAACTCTACCCTATATTGCTAAATACAACTCCATGTCCCGTCGTAATCGGACTCGTACAAATATTCGACACAATATCTAACAGCGATGACACGGAAACCACCAGATGACGCCGCCACCTTCGCGGCGGCACCAACACCCCCCCCCCCAACACCCCCCAACACCCCACCCGGCGCCTCTAGGCCTCTAGGGAACCACCCCGTCACCAGATCTGGGGCCCTCACCACCAACACTGGCCACCCTCGCCGGCACCAGAGGGAGGGGTGGCCCAGACCGCTGGAGCCACGCCGGAGCAGGCTGGGGAAGGCCAAACCGCCAGGGACAAGGCGTGGCGGCGAGGGGTGGCAGCTGAGGCCCGCGGCGGCAGAGGAGGGTCCCGCGGCAGCCTGGTTGGCCGGCGGTGCGTTCCGGCAGCGGCAGAGCAGGAGGCGATAGGAGGCGGAGCTTGGGGGCGGGGTGGCCGCAGCGAGGGTCCCGCCCGTCGCCCCTGGGAGAGGGGTGCCGGCGTTCCCCTCCGTCGTCATTTCAATAACAATTTGTATACTTTATTTTTCTCACACACAACATATCAATACTGCTCCGTTTATGTTAATTAATTTGCAGCCACTTCCCTTGTCCAGATTATTTCTGCCTGTTTACAGTCGACACAGAGAATTATGTTTTCACAAACAAAATTAATATTGCTTTCCTTGTCGACTTAAGCGAGCATGGAGCAGCCTGATGCTCCTTGCTCAGATGAACATATTTGGCATTTCAACAACTTGTGTCAATGGCGTACCCAGTGCCGTAGGCTTCCCGCACCGTGCGGGGTCTGGGGAAGGGTTGTAATAGCGCCCAAACCTTACCCGCACAAATGTGCAGAGGCTGGGGCTTAGAACCCGGGACCTTCCGGTTACAGACGGTAGGCTCTACCGCTGCACCAAGCCCGCCCTTCAACTTGTGTCAATATTGATTCTTATTTTATATGGTGCATAGGATGCTCCGTTTGCTGCGACTTCACTTGTCCAGGTTATCTTTGCTTGGTTACAGTGCTCCCAGAGATAAGAAACAAAATTAAAACATTGCTCCAGAAGGCATTCATTCCAATATACTACTTTATCATGGAAATTCTATGTTCGTCGTGGCTTTCTTCTCCGAGCTCCTTTACGGTAATAAGCTATACTAACATTCCTAGAGGACCAGTAAAAAACATATGATGCTTAGGATTAGTCATATAATACTGAAAACTTTACCTATGTAAATGGGTTGTATATGTGAGTAGTATATGTTGTACAAATAATAGTAAAATACATGAGTGGTAATATCACTTTAGTACTTTTTTAATGCTAGCATAAAGTAACGATACTACTGGCACCGAGTAGATCAGGAATAATTAATAAATTACCCTTAACAACAGATTTTTATATCCTTTTCATATTATATAACACTAATTAATAGTGTAAGGTACCATAAAGGATCTCGTTTGTTAACTTGTAGCAATCTGTGGTTTGTTCCTAGTGAAGTCGATCAGTCGACATATTGGTAGACGACCATCCCTGCTGTGTGAGTAGACTAACCGGTACTATGCACAGGGATGAACCAGTCGTGCCTTAGTTCATCTGCCACATGGGATATCAGTTTTGCCACTTGATATATAACTACTAGATTTTTCCGCTACTGCAAAAGTACAAAATTGTGGCAACAGGGCCAAAATTGTGGCAATATCTAGCAATTGCCATGATATCACGTTCGTTGGGAGACCTCGGAAATATGCGCGGTTAAAACTCTGCCACACAATTTTTTCTATTGTAATAGGTGTGGTAATTGACACACAATGAAGTGTTGTATTAGATAGGATTTGTAATGATAAATACCGCTTGCCGCACAATTAGGCTTTGTGTTAGACACCTGTAATGAACAAAACTTTTTGAATAGTTGTTCGCACCCAAAATTGGCAGTTACCTATCAGGCCGAGGGCAACCGGTCAGACCGGTTCTAGCAAGCAGTCAGACTGGTTTTACTGTAACCGATCTGGCAACGGCCAAACCGGTCTGACCGGTTTCCCTATCCGGTCTGACCGGTCTCTCCCGTGTTGGAGTAGGTTTAGGACTTTAGAGTTTTATCCCGTATTGTAAACCGACCTAAAGGGGTACGACTTCCCCACCCAATAAATATAAAGGGTCATAGCCGATTGAGAGAATCATCCAATCGAACAAATACATCTATCTTTTATCGTTTTACCTTTTCTCGTTTCCCTACTTTTCCAATCCACTATTTGCCGTTCCTCCTTCGTCTCTACGTCGATTGAGGGCGTCCTAGGTGGCCTGCCGACTCTAGGACAACCCTACGTGCGTTGCCCCGACGGGATCCTGCCCGGACGACGCTCGAAGGTCTACCGCCAGCCCTGTCTGGCAAACCGGTCTGACCGGTTCCTACGTTTGCGTTCTGTTGGCCGTGAATTCGTGCCAACAGATTTGGCGACTCCGCTGGGGACGAAAATCTGGTTGCTCAAACCGTTTTATCGACCCTTAGGTAAATCAATCGGCTGCCATGGCCGGTAAATTACCTAAACCTGCTGATGTCGATGCTGCAAACATTCAAAGGCCGAACGTTGATCAAACGGCGGTTGAGGAGTAGAAAGCGCTTGCGGAAATCCGAAGAAAGATCCGTGAGCATAAAGAGTGGGAGATCCAGGAGTTGGAAGAAGAAGCCGTGAAGCAATACATATCGCACTTCTCCATGGATCGACAAGGGAACGTCAAGAAAGACAAGGATGTCGTCATTGATATTCCCGCGCTAAAGGTACAATCCAATGCTTCTCCTGAAATTAATTTAGAAATTGCAAATTTTATTGATGGAGCTGTTAGTGCGAGCTTTAATAATAAATTTGATGCTATGAATGGAAAATTTGAATCAATGATTAATTTTCGTTTTGAAAACATAGAATCCAAAATTAATAAACAATTTTCTGGTAAGGATGTTAATGGTTCTACTTATAATACCGAAAATTGTATAGATAGTGCACTAGAGGATTTATCAAATTTGCATATTCCAAAGGCTCCCATTGGTTCGTCACCAATCAACCACATGCATAGCCGAACTACCGTTGGTACTTCGGCTGGTGGAGGGAGTACGATGATTGCTACTAATACTATGACACCACATACAACCTTGTATTATGAACCATCTGTAGGTGCATATGTTTCTAATAGTTCGCTGCATCATGTTCCTAACGCATTGCCGAATAAAACAGCAACATATAGCACACCACAGCCCACTATAAATCGAGTACCACATTCTGGATCTGCTAGACCTAGAACCGTTCCGGGGATGGAGGGATTTAGAGAGGAGATGCTCGAAATGTTTAGACAAACTTTTGGTATAGAGACTAAAACTAAGAATCGGTCGTATCAAAGACCGTATCCTGATAATTATGAATATGTCGCATACCCACCAGGCTTTAAAATACCAGAGTTTACTAAATTCAGTTGGGATGATGGTAGAAGTACTTTAGAGCACATAGGCCAATTTACTATACAATGTGGTGAAGCTGCTTCTAAAGATATTTGGAAAATGAGATTATTTCCTTTATCTCTATCGGGTGCTGCATTTAATTGGTTTATTTCTTTGCCACCCAACTCAGTTTATTCTTTCGCTAACATAGAAGAAAAATTCCATGATTATTTCTTTAATGGTGAAACTGAGTTAAAATTGTCAAATCTTGTATCGGTTAAGCAAAAATCTAATGAATCTGTTTCTGAATATATTAGAAGATTTAGAGATACTAGAAACCGATGCTATAGTCTAACAATTTCGGACAGAGATCTAGCTGATCTTGCTTATGCTGGTTTGCTTGATATTCATAGAGATAAGCTAGATGGTCAAGAATTTCTAGATGTAAGTCGGTTGTTGCAAAAAGCTCTAGCTAATGAAAACCGACTTAAAGAATCTAAGAGTTCACAAAAAACTAATGATAAAAATAATCGTCTTGTGTATTATGCATCTGATAATTCGGACGATGAAAGTAATAATGTTTATAGCACTGAATTTGTATGGTCAGCCAAAGACAAGCCTAGCACTTGTGAGTCTCTAAAGCCGGTACGCAAGAATCGGCAAGAGGAAGTTAAATATACTTTTGATGTGGCTAAGTGTGATAGAATTTTTGATGAATTGCTAAAAGCTGGAAAAATTAGAATAACTCATACTATGCCGCCATTAGAAGAGTTGAAAAGACGTGCTTATTGTAAATTTCATAATTCTTGTTCTCATGCAACGAATGATTGCAATGTATTTCGGCGGCAAGTGCAATCGGCCATTGATGAAGGTCGTTTGACATTTCATCCTATGCAAGTTGACACTAATCCTTTTCCTATGAATACCATTGAGTTACGAAATCCTAAAGTGCTAATTCGGCCACATCAAGCCGAAAAAGCCGTTGGAAAAAATATAATCATCGGAGATGACAAGCTTGCTGATCCAGAAGTGGTAAAGGTGCAGAACGAGGTCCCTCAAGTGCTTGGGGGGCAACAACAGACAAAGAAGACTGACAACGCGCAAACCGGTCTGACCGGTTCTTCAAACCGGTCTGATCGGTTTCTCCAGGGAAATTGGGAGTGTCCCAAACGCAAGAAAAAGGTGAAGCCGACCTTCGAGGAGCTTTTGGCCAAGTACAAGAAGAAAGGAGCAAGCCAAAAGCAAGGGAATCGGTCACGTAAAGGTAAAAAATCAAAACATCAAAATGAATCTTGTTCTTGCAAATCTCAAGTGAATTACGCTGCTGCACCTTATTCATATGTTAGACTGACCTCACCATGGTCCTGGTCATATCCTTTCTATTATTCACCTTCAGATTATAGCAATTTACATATGCATTCATATATGATTCAATATGCTCCTACATATGAAAGTTATGGTTCAACGCAAAGACTGTTTGTTGTTAACAATAATCTGGTCAGAAGTACACCTATTTCTAAAGGAGATGAGAAGAACATCAAGAGAGATTCAAGATATTCACAGCCGAGGTGGTGTCCCTCAGGCTTTTCTCATACTCAAAAGAGAAGATTGCAGCGGATACGTAATCAAGAATCAATGGAGCAACAAGCAAAGGTCACGCCAACAAGGTTAGCAACTACCAAGCAGGTATGGAGGGCAAAGCAAGTCGTTCCTTGAAGTAAATGGCAAGTCTATGGCCGATAAAACAATTATCGCCCTTAGAGAAATATATGGGCGATGTACTGTTAATCGTCGTCTTTAACCAATTTTGATCATTATAGGTGTTTTCTGACATGCAAGCTTTGCCAGAAAACAGGGGGGCATACGTTCGCACCCAAAATTGGCAGTTGCCTATTAGGCCGAGGGCAACCGGTCAGACCGGTTCTAGGAAGCGGTCAGACCGGTTTTACTGTAGCCGATCTGGCAACGGCCAAACTGGTCTGACCGGTTTCCCTATCCGGTCTGACCGGTTTCTCCCGTGTTGGAGTAGGTCTAGGACATTAGAGTTTTATTCCGTATTGTAAACTGACCTAAAGGGGTACGACTTCCCCACCCTATAAATATAAAGGGTCATAGCCGATTGAGAGAATCATCCAATCGAACAAATACATCTATCTTTTATCGTTTTACCTTTTCTCTTTTCCCTACTTTTCCAATCTACTATTTGTTGTTCCTCCTTCGTCTCTACGTCGATTGAGGGTGTCCTAGGTGGCCTGCCGACTCTAGGACAACCCTACGTGCGTTGCCCCGACGGGATCCTGCCCGGACGACGCTCGAAGGTCTACCGCCAGCCCTGTCTGGCAAACCGGTCTGACCGGTTACAGAAACCGGTCTGACCGGTTCCTACGTTTGCGTTCTGTTGGCCGTGAATTCGTGCCAACAATAGCCTATATATATTGGCAGGACCGATGCCTTTGTATTGCCACGTACAATGTTATGGCAGTTGACTATCGCCACCAGAATTCTTGGTGGCCATTGGCTCTATCGCCACAAGAACTTTTTGTGGCAATTGGATCTATCGTCACGCGAATATTTGGTGGCAATTGGCTATCTTGCCATGCGATGCGACTATTTGGAAGCAACTGGCTATCTAATTACCACATAATGTTTCAGGGCAATTGGTTTTGTTGCCACGTCAATGTTTTGTTCCAATTGGTTATATATTGCCACGCTAATATTTCTTGGCAACTCTATTGCCACCCAAATAATTTGTCGTAATTTGGGTGGTAGTCCATATGGGAGCCGATAAAATTTCTTCTCGAAACTCGGTTTATGTCCCAAAATTACTATCCAATGATTCCTCACGAGCTTGCCAAGGTAGCGTAGTCATGACGGAACTACCAACCCTAGGAATAAGCTAAGATGAGAAACGAAGTGGAAGCACAACTCAAGTAGCAAAGAGGAACAGTTGTCTGCCAGGGCCAGGTCGGACTATCCGATAGAGGAGGACGGACGGTTCGTAAAATCAAATCCAATCTCCAGAAACTTCGGGACCTATACGCACTGTCCGATCCACTACTACGGACTGTCCGCCAGTATCGCAGACTGTCCGAGATGGTCACGTGGACCGTCCGTGAAAACACTTAGCCAAAACAAGAAACTCTCAGACAAACACCCAAGACTCGGACCGTCCGCCAATCATATGCGGACTGTCCGAGAATCCCGACAGACGAACATGAAGAACAGCTATAGTAACCCGCGGGTCAAACCTCCCAAATCCATCACCGGATCTCTCAAACGGGTAGAGCTGTTGAGGCAAAACTTTGGGGAGATGAGATGCAACCCAAGGGGATTCTATGCCCCAAAACTCTCGGCCTCTAACTCCCTACAAGATGAGGAATCGTGGATCACACGGAAGAACACAACAACCACGAGTTCATCCCAAAAACTTCAAATCCAGACCAAATCCGAACATTTGAGGGGTCAAGATCATCCACAAAGAGGCGCAAGGCACTCACCCATGACCCCCACAAAGAAATCCGAGAGCAAATGGCCTAGAAACGAAGAATCGAGCCAAGCACGAAAATAGCATAAAATGAACTCGGGAAGGAAGACAAGCAAATCATCTCAAGAACTAGTCTTCCATACAACCAGAAGTCAGATTATATACAACGGTGGCTCACCTCTACCCTTCATCCACCCGCTAAGAAATACTTGATCAGCGCTTGGCTAGGCTACCGGAAGAAAACGCAAATGAAATAGGTTTTCCAACCAATTCCTTGCCATCCCCTCCGCCTCCTATTTATATTGAGTCACTTGATGGGGGGAAATGACCACACTACCCCTACACACTAAAAATAAGATACACACTCCTCAGGGGCAATCTTGGAACACAGAGATATTTCCTCCGGCTGGGCACGCCGTCCATCCGGTCTTGCTTCCCTCCGACGCAAGCTTCAGGATCCTGCTGCGCGTCCACCGCTTCGAAGCTTCCCGAACGCGTCCAAATCACCGTCTCCATCACGTTGGGCCTCCGGGCTCGGTTTGGAGGCCCAATCAGAGAAACCCTCCTCTGGTGGTTTTGTGGCCCAACCATCAAACCCCGCGTACAAGCTTCGGTTGTTAGCCGCTACCTTGCACCGGCTCAGTCCACGACCTCATCTTGCTCTTCTTGCACCATGCCGACCACACTCGATCCCGTCTGGCCACCGGGTCCTTCGAACCAAGCCTACTTGTCTCTCCACACCTCGGAGGCCATTCTGGCTAAGACCTTTCGCGCTTATTCTTCATTTGCACCAACGCAAACCAAGTCGCATCAAACACCTGCAATACTAGGCCAAGAATCAGTCCACTCAAGGTTCCTCGGATGCACCCGGTCCTCAATCTCCCCCTTGATGAGTGCATTGACAACACACCTCTCGGTTTTGATAAGTAAAAGAAAAATAGAAAAGAAAAAGAAAAAAAGGCGCAAACAAGTGACCCAAAGCAAGAAACAAGCCGAAAAACCAAGTCACTTGAATGAGAAAGTCTCGGTCCCCTAAGACAAGGTCAATGGCTCAACACAACCGAGACAACAAGCTCCAAATGTCGACCCCTCAAGAAGAGGCAGAAAGGGCTCAACACCATCGGTAAAAAGAGCAAAGCAAATCAGTAACACAAAGAGCTCCCCCTGCACAAATGCAGACTCCCCCTAAACAAGTGCATGCAAGCAAATCAGTAACACAAGGAGCTCCCCCTGCACAAATGCAGACTCCCCCTGAACAAGTGCATGCAAACTCAAGTTCTCCCCCGAACTGAGTATCCCTCCTAACGCAAAGCAATGGACACAATCTGAATTGGCTGAATTGGAACAGATTCTCCCCCTTGTTGCCAATGCATGAATCAAGGCACAAATGCAAAATATACAAACTAGAGCTTCTCAAATATACAATGGGCACTATAAAATGCTACACAAGTGCAAATGAGCAAGCAAGATAGTCCAAGGTTCTATACAAGCATTGCCAACAAGATTTCATGGTTGTATAAGAATATGGCCAATTAATTTTCAAGTTCAACAAGTTTTTCAAGAGTTCATCACCTCATGAGCAAAATGACAACTTCAAGACAAAATAAACTAAATCATGCAAAGATCATCCTAGGTCACCAATTCTTATTAAAAGATCATTGCAAACACCCAAAGTCTATCTCATGTCATGTCAAAGCCACCGAGCCATGTGAATACTTCAAAATAGAGACTTCTCTTGGTAGACAACATGCAACGGTTTAGCATCCAAAATTAAACAAATAATAGCATATTTGACATGAATAACACATTTTTTAACCATCAGCACTTTATTTTTCAGATTTTGGATTATGGTACATGAAGTGCCTTTGCGGCAAAAATAAGCTTATGCCTCTCCACAAGATAAACAATAGGCTAAACATTTGCAATGATAGAATGATCTTTGACCCATTTAGCAAGAAAAGGATATCCTAGTACAACCTAAGCATGAGAAAGCATTTAGGCTTGGACAAAGCATGGAAAACATTTACTCATGGGTGAGATCAGGTTTAACATTTTAAAATCATTTCCAAGCTCATGATGAATATACAATGAATCAATCAAGAGCTTAGCTAACCATCACCAAAAGACTACACACATGTTCACTAGCCCAAATGTAGCAAGTTATAGTAATCAATCCATATAGGAGAAGCTCATACTAAAATGCATCAAAATAAATATGTACATTAACAAGCCCTATATATATATCACAATGCAATCTATGTGACAAATGCAAGACATATTGCACAAGTGCAAATGCAAAATGTACATGATATACATATGATACATGAAAGCTATACATATGCTACAAGGAGCCCCAAAAACAAACTCAAAGAGGACAACACACTCCAAGCTCTCCTGGCAAGCGGGCAAACATTGCTTGGTCAAGTGGTTTAGTGAAAATATCGACTAGCTAGTTTTGGGAGGAGACATGTGATAGCTCTATGTTTCCTTTCTCAATATGATCTCTCAGAAAATGATACATCACTTCTATGTGTTTAGTTTTGGAATGAAGCACATGATTTTTGGCACTGGTGCTATCAAATAGAAGTGGAACTCGGGAAAAAGTCAAACCAAAGTCACTCATAGTACACATGATCCAATGAGCTGGGAGCAACAACTAGCGGCAGCAACATACTCGGCTTCAGTAGTGGATTGTACAACACTCGACTGCTTGCGAGAAGACTACGAAATCAAAGAAGACCCAAGAAACTAACACTGATCACGAGGTAGACTTGCGGTCCAAACGACACCCAGCAAAATCCGCATCGGAAAATCCATGAAGACTGGGTATCAAGGAGGCAAAATACCAAATACCCAAATCAGGAGTGTATTTCAAGTACCTGAATATCCTCTTGACGGCCTGCCGATTTGAAGTCCTCGGTGAAGCCTGAAAACGAGCACACCGACACACACTGAAATGTATGTCTGGCCTCGTCGCCGTCAAGTAGAGGAGGGAGCCGATCATGCTCCGGTACTCCTTCTGGTCCAAGGGTCACAATTTTCGTCAGCATCCAAAGCCGTAGTCGTACTCATCGGTGTCAACATTGGCTTGGAGTCGTTCATGTCAAACTTCTTCAGCATGACCTTCGTGTACTTTGCTTGATGCACGAATGTCCCGTCCTTGACTTCCTTTATCTACGGTCCGAGAAAGAACTGCAACTCTCCCAATATCGATATTTCGAATTCCCTGCTCATATCTTCAGAAACTTTGCAACAAGAGCATTAGAAGAGCCACCAAAGATAATGTCATCCACGTAAATCTGCACGATCAAGATGTCATTGCCAGCACGAAGAAGGAACATGGTCTTATCCGGTGCCAAACACATACACCTTAATCAACAAGAACCCTCTCAGCCTACCATACCACGCCCCGGGTGCTTGTTTTAGGCCATATAGTGCTCGGTGGAGTTTGTATACTCGGTGTGGGTATTTCTCACTCTCAAACCCTGGTGGTTGCCTCACATGCACTTCTTCCTCTATCACCCCATTCAGAAAGGTACTCTTCACGTCCATTCAGTGCAACTTGAACCCATTAGCAACGGCAAATGCTAGCAGGATTCGAATTGCCTCCAAACGGGCTACGAGAGAAAATGTCTCCTCATAGTCAATTCCCTCTTTCTGTGTAAAGCCCTGGGCAACAAACCTAGCTTTGTTTCTCACCACCTCACCACTCTCACCCTGTTTGTTCTTCCAAACCCACTTAGTTCCAATAGGGTGGTAATTTGGTGGAGGCTCAACTAGTTCCCACACCTAATTTCTCTCAAAATTCTCAAGCTCTTCATGCATGGGATTGGCCCAGTTCACATCAAATAAAGCATGTCAAATATCTTTGGGCTCAAAAGACGCGACAAATGCAGAATGGGCAAATTGAGAGTTGTTCCTTGACCTTGACCTTGAAGTGCGCTCATCGAAGTCTCCTATGATGCTTGAGGGTGGATGCCTAGCTTGAATGTGTCTTGGTGCCTCACGCCTTGAAATCGCCTCCCCTCAGCAGCTGCCTCCACTCGACCTCCAGGTACATGTGTTGACATAGAAGTGGGGGATGGACCATCGTCAACCGTAGTCGTCGTAGTGGACGTAGTATGAACAAGTGTCGTAGGAGGCACACCATCTCCATCGTCATCACCACCATCATCCGCCTGCTCGTCCTCGAAGATCGTCTGTCCCATTTCTTCATCACCTGCACACTCAAAGACGGTCGAGCTACACAGAATCGTCTCATCGAATGTGACTTCGCAAGTCTCCATGATTTTGTTAGTGTCAAGATTGAGCACACGATATGCTCTAGAGTGATTAGCATAACCAAGGAAGATACCATCACGAGACCGAGACTCAAACTTATCTATATTACCCTTCTTGAGAATAAAGCACTTTCCACCGAAAACTCGGAAAGGACTTACTTTGGGGGGTCTCCCATGAAAGAGCTCGTAGCAAGTTTTTTCTTGAACGCACGAAGGAAAATCCGATTTGAAACATAGCACGTGGTGCTCACTGCCTCTGCCCAATATCTCCTAGGAGTCCTATGCTCATCAAACATCGTCCTAGCCATCTCACAAAGAGTTTGATTCTTCCTTTCCACAACACCATTCTGCCAAGCGACATAAGGCGAGGAAAACTGATGTTCAAGACCTTGATCACGACAAAAGGCCTAAAAACGAGTGTTTTTGAACTACGTGCCATTGTCACTATATATAGCTCGCATGGCATTACCATTATGCTCATTCTTCAACCTCAAGATCAAGTCTTGGAAGAAACCAAAAGCCTCATCCTTAGCCGCCAAGAAAAACACCCATGCATAGCGAGAATAGCCGTCCACTATCACAAGGACATACCACTTCCCACCGACTGAGCGAACGCGAGCTGGACCAACCAAGTCCATATGTAGAAGCTCCCTAGGATGCTTAGTCGTCACCTTAGTCAAAGGTGGATGAGAAGTGGCGACTATTTTCCCATGCCTACAAGGAGCACACACCAAATCCTTCTCAAACCGAAGCTTGGGCAATCCTCGGATAAGGTCAAGACTGCTCAAATGAGTGAGCAAGTCAAAGCTCAAATGACCCAACCTCCTATGCCACTTCCAAAGCTCGGAAGAGGAACCAGCCACTAGACAACGAGAGGGACCGAAAGACTTCGAGAAATCAGCACGGAAAACTTGATCCTCGAGAATGATCATGCAGACAAGGTCACCTCGAGAATCAAGAATCCGAGAAGAACCACTCACAAAGCGGACCTCAAAACCCTCGTCAAGCAACTGAGAAACAGAAACAAAATTAAAACCAAGCTACTTGACGAGAGCAACACGCTTCAACACAAACTTCTCACTTACCTGAATATCACCCTCTAAAAGCACTCTACCCTTACCATTATCCCCAAAAGTGACGTACTGCCTCGTCATCATCGGGGTGAGACTTGAGAACCACCTTCGATCTCCGGTCATGTGTCGAGAGCAACCGGATTCGATCTGCCACGACCTCCTCAAGCCTTACACTACCTGCAAAATCAGAAACGAGTGCGAAAGTGAGCAAACGACCCAGCATTGGGGCTAGAACAAAAGGAGTCAAACCAATGCCGAGCCATCTGCTCAAAATAGGGGTTAGCAAAATATACTCTACCACCACCAACAAAAGGTGGGAACCTCTCACGCCTCACAATCGAAGCTCTATCACGTCTAATCGGAGGGACACCACGTGGGGGAAAGCGTGGCTTGAACTCCGTCCGAGCGCCAAAGCTACGGTCGTTCATCCCAAACTCGTACTGACCACGAGGAGGGGGACGCCTATCAAACTCACCATGTCCAAACCCAAAGCGCCTATCACCACCTCTTTGAGGACCACCTGCAAATCCATGAGCAGCCCATCTAGGAATCGAATGCACAAACCCTTCACACCTAGGCATAGGTGCACGTGAATCAGGCACGCTATGAGGCGAGCGGTACCTATCCTGGTTTCCCATCTCTCTCTCTCTCGCCACACTTCTCTTTCCTTCCTGAAGCAGAACTCCTCTTGGTGACCATCCCTACCACAAAACCCACAGTTGTAGCGGACTGGCTTTGACTTTGGAGCTTCTTTTGGTGGAAGCTTCTCACTCGGCTTAAGACCACTCGATTCTCCCACAAAGTTCACTCTCTTTTGAAAATTGTTAGTTTCAGGGTGGAACACTGGAGGATCAGGAGTAGTATCAAGTTTTTCTTCAAGTGGTTTGGTTTAGGATCAAAGGTGTTCTTGGTTGGGGTAACTTGTGGAGTAATTGGCACACTCTCACATCCCACATCCTCACTCACACACCTTCTCCGAGCCGAGCCCACGACTATCATTTCGCCTGAACTGAGCTATCATCATACCAAGCTGAGGCTTATGGCCCGACAACCAACCCAAACACTTACGCAACTCATTATTCTCATCCTGCAGACAGTTAGTTGCATGCTCAAGTTCAAGAATCTTCAAAGCATTTACATCACAACTAGAACAAACATGAGTAGTAGAAGATTTCAAAGAACATTCAAGGTATTTGATGCTAGTATGAGATTCATCCAATTTATCATGCAAGACATGACAAGAAGTACAAGCTCCTAGCAAAGCAGATCTAGATTTCAACTCATCAAGTTCAACTTTGAGCACATCAAATTCTTCCAACTTAGTAATGTGTTTCTTCTTATATTCGACCAATTCATTCATCACATGCTCACAATTTATGAACTTAGGCTCATCAGAAATAACAGAAGCAATTTTCAAAGCATCAATCTCAACTTTGCAGCAAGCAAAGACTCAAGTTTAGCGACTTTCTCTTCAGACACACCAAACAAAGACCTAAACTCCCTCTTCTCCTTGTTGGTCTTTCTAAGCACATAATCAAGGTTGTCAAGCAAGGCATTCAGCCTATCAACCTCCTCTAGCAAGAAGTTTGGATCACGATTTACCTCATCTTCGGAGTCTGAGTCCGATTCTTCTCCTTCACTCTTCTTGCTGTCGGTACTGTGTGCCATGGTGCAAAAGCCACCGGAAGCCGCACACGCCAGCCCGTTGAAGTTCTTGCTCAAGTGCCTCCAGCGTCGACCTTGATCCTCATCCTCGCTTCTCGAGCTCGATGAAGTATAGCTTGAACTCGTGTCGATGTCACTAGCACCGGCAACCATGGCTCGCGGCTTGTACTTGTGCTTGTGGCCACCGTGCTTCTTCTTCTTGTACTCGTCCTTGCTGTTGTGCTTGCCCTTGTAGTCATTCCTGGATCGGTTCTTGTGGTCATCCCTTGAGCGGTGCTTGTAGTCGTTCTTGGGCTCACTTGCTTCCAGGCATTCGGCGATGAAGTGCCCCATCTTGCCGCACCTGTAGCATGTACTCCCAACACACTTGGTACTCTTTGCGGTTCTCGTGCAAGCGCCCGAACCTCTTGGTCAGCAATGCGAGATCGTCCTCGCTCAGCACCTCGAACTCCTCATCTAGTAAAGAAATAAGCAGAGACAAAGCAAACTGTCGTGAGGAGTTAGCAAGTGACCTAGAACTAGTGCCACTCATGAGATCCAGACTATGGGGATCAGTCGGGTTCTCAAGCTTGGCTCTAGCCATCCTATCGATCTCTGAGGACTTGAGCTTGGAGAATAACCCATTAACTATGAGCGTCTCATAGACATCTAACTCCATAATGGCCTCAACCTTTGCACCCAACATAGATCTTTCGAAGCAGTGCAGGAGCTTCAAAGCTCTATCATGATCTGAGTAAGGGAGGTCGATGATATTGGCTTGTATGTTGTTCACTATCACGGTAAACCTCTAAAACATGGCATCAATTGACTCATCGGGCAAATGAGTGAAATTCTCATACTCCCTCCGGTAAGTCGAAAAGAGCCTAGCCTTAACCGCACCATCACCGCCATGGACAACCTCCAACTTTTTCCAAATCTTACAAGCAAGATGCTCTTCGATGACATGATTGAATTCATGCTCATCAAGCGCTTTAAACATGTAATCAACGGCTTTTGTATTTGCCTCAAACTTGTCATTAGCAACCTGGGTCAATCTCGTAGCAGGGATGGTATAGGTAGTATCAAGAGTGATATCCCATAGCAATTGTCCCTTGCCTCGAAGAAAAGCACCCATCCGAACCAACCACATCCGGTAATTCTAACCATCGAAGAAAGGAGGACCCGAACCCTTTCCTGAGTACGCCATCTTTGGATCATAAAACTGGTTAGAATCACAAAGATCTGTGACCGGCTCTGATACCAATTGAAGTATCGAAATGGCGACCAGAGAGGGGGGGAGTGAATGGGAGCCGATAAAATTTCTTCTCGAAACTCAGCCTATGTCCCAAAATCACTATCCAATGGAAATACCAACCCTAGGAATAAGCTAAGATGAGAAATGAAGCGGAAGCACAACTTGTCTGCCAAAGCCAGGTCGAACTGTCCGCACAGAGGACTCGGACTGTCCGTAAGCCGGGCGTACTGTCCGACAGAGGAGGACGGACGGTCCATAAAATTAAATCCAATCTCTAGAAACTTCGGGACCTATATGGACAGTCCGATCCACTACTATGTATTGTCCGCCAGTGTCGCGGACTGTCCGAGGTGGTCATGCGGACCGTCCGTGAAAACACCTAGCCAAAAAAAGAAACTCTCAAACAAACACCCAAGACTGGGACCGTGCGCCAATCACATGCGGACTATCCAAGATCCCCGCGGACTGTCCGACAACCCCAGTCGGACTGTCTGAGAATCCCGACGGACGAAAGGAAGAACAACTATAGTAACCCACGGGTCAAACCTCCCAAATCCATCACCGGATCTCCCAAACGGTTAGAGCTCTTGAGAAAAAACTTTGGGGAGATGAGAAGCAACCCAAGGGGATGCTATGCCCCGAAAATCTCGGCCTCTAACTCCCTACAACATGAGGAATTGCAGATCACACGGAAAAACACAACCACCACAAGTTCATCCCAAAAACTTCAAATCGAGACCAAATCGCAGCGCTTGATAGGTCAATATCATCCACAAAGAGTCGCAAGGCACTCACCCATGATCCCCATAAAGAAATCCGAGAGCAAACGGCCTAGAAACGAAGAATCGAGCCAAGCATGAAAATAGCATAAAATGAACTTAGGAAGGAAGACAAGCAAATCATCTCAAGTACTAGTCTTCCATACAACCAGAGGTGAGATTATATACAATGGTGGCTCACCTCCACCCTTCATCCACCCGCTAAGAAATACTCGATCTCCACTTGGCTAGCCTACCGGAAGAAAAAGCAAATAAACTAGGGTTTCCAACCAATTCCTTGTCATCCCCTCAACCTCCTATTCATATTGAGTCACCTGGTGGGGGAAAATAACCACACTACCCCTACACACTAAAACTAAGATACACACCCCTCAGGGGCAATCTTAGAACACGGAGATATTTCCTCCGACTGGGCACGCCGTCCCTTCGGTCTTGCTTCCCTCTGACGCAAGCTCCAGGATTCCGCCGCGTGTCCACCGCTTCGAAGCTTCCCGAACGCGCCCGGATCACCATTTCCGTCACGTTGGGCCTTCGGGCTCGGTTTTGAAGCCCAAACCGAGAAACCCTCCTCCAATGGTTTTGTGGCCCAACCATCAAACCACGCGTACAAGCTTCGGTTGTTACCCACTACCTTGCACCGGCTCAGTCCACGACCTCGTCTTGCTCTTCGTGCACCATGCCAACCGCACTCGATCCTATCTCGCCACCAGGTCCTTCGAACCAAGCCTACTTGTCTCTCCACTCCTCGGAGGCCACTCTAGCTAAGACCTTTCACACTTGTTCTTCACCTGCACCAACGCAAACCAAGTCGCATCGAACACCTGCAATACTAGGCCAAGAGTCAGTCCGCTAAACGTTGTCAATCACTCATCATACCGAGAAGCGACCATCCACCGGTCCTCGGACGCACGTGGTCCTCCGTATTCTAGCTTAGTTCAGTGGACAACACTACCATGACTCCCAGCGCTCCCCTCAAATTCCATTTTTCTCCTGTTCAAAGCTCCCAGCCCAGGGAAAGCTCTCAGCTGGTGCCATGATTGCTTTACTGACGATTACCGTGGAAGACCGGCCAGGAACTCGTGAAGTCAGTCGTTCTCCTTCTAGTTGTTGGCTTGCATAGCAGATAGCTTGGTAGAAACTTCTTATTATTTCTCGTGTCCATGCCCAACCAGTCTTGCCTTAGCGAATAAACAGCAGCATCGTCCTCCGGGCAAGACAAGACGCGAAGACTGCAGGCAAGTCGTTAGGTATTGACTACGCCATGGATCCATGACCTTCCCTGGATGTGTGTCACTGTCACAGATACCGGTCATTTTCCCATATATTTCCTCATCGACTTCGAGCGAGAGCATGCAGCTGCCTGACGCATCATACTGGGAAGAACAGGGGTTGGCATTGCAATAACAACGTGTATACTTTTCTCACACACAACACATCAATACAGCTTGTTTTAATTTGGTCCGAATGGCCATGCTCCGTTTAAGTTAATTTGTAGCCACTTGCCTTGTCCAGTTTATTTCTGCTTGTTTACAGTAGACACAGAAAAATATGTTTTCAAAATAAATGTTGTTTTCCTTGTCGACTTCAAGCCATCATGGAGCTTCCTGATGCTCCTTCCTCACAGGAACATATTTGGCATTTCAACGACTAGTATCAATATTGATTCTTATTATATATGGTCCACAGGATACTCAGTTTGCAGCGACTTCACTTGTCCAGGTTATCTGTTGCTTGGTTACAAAGCACACAGAGATATATATTTCAGAAACAACATTAGGCATTGCGTTAGACATCACTTGCAATGAACAACAGTGTTGTGGCAGTTTGGCTCTACCGCCATGAGAGCTTTTTGTGGGAATTGGCTCTATCGCCACGCGAATATTGGGTGGCAATTAGCTATCTTGCCATGCGAATATTTGGTTGTAATTGGCTATCTTACCACGTGAATGTTTCGTGGCAATTGGTTTTGTTGCCTCGACAATGTTTCGTTGCAATTGGCTATGATTCCACTCTAATATTATGTGGCAATATGCACTATTGCCACCCAAATAATTTGTTGCAATTTTAGTGGTAATCCATATTGGATTATATATTTTGTTAATAAATAGTGTTTACAATAAAATTCTACCAAACCATCAGAGCATATGAAATAGAATAATCAATTAAACATTATAATCGTGACAATCCTTTCAAATAGTATGTACTATAAAGTAATAGTGCATATATTACAAGAATATATGGAATTCATAATTGAAATATTAATAGTGCTATTTTGACATTGTATTCTCGGTTGGTTCAGTTGACAACACTAACATGACTCCAATCGCTCCACTCAAATTCCATCTTTCTCCTAAAATTAGAATGAATCACAGCAAGCATATGGTTCATTATTTTTTCGATGACTCTAGTACAGTAAAACAAAGTGGAAGACATCAAGTGCTAGGCATATATGAACTAACATATAAGAGCATCACCCTTCATCAAAGCTCATAAAAATTCATCACAGCCAACTAGCGATGATCAAGCATAAAAATACCCATGTTTTCAGCCCATGGTACTAAAATATGGATATAAAATATTTGTCACATATATCTACTAATTATCGAAGCATGATCTAGCAGGCTAGTATATTTTCAAAGATATTACACTACATGTTTCCCTAAAATAATGCTCCAGAGATAGTACATAACCAAAGAAATAATGTTAATACCATGTATTAGTTGAGATCAACCGAAATGGAAAGTAACAGAACTGAATAGAAGAACAAATTCTGTGCACAGAACACACTCAATGCAATAGAAACAAGCAATACCTATTTTTTATAGGAAGAGATACACCAAGAGTGCAGTGTATATTACCCCCTATATGTGAACAAATGTTCAAGATTCAACAATGGTTCATTCAAGTTCAACAATGATGAAAAATAAATTTAGAGCACATTGGTCGAAATTGTTTGCTTTTCAGAACTGTTCGGTGAACGACTTTTAGTAGAAATATTCATTAGTTGTTGTGGAGTAATATAACCCATTGACGCATTAGCATTTTTGTTTTGGAAATGTTTTTTTTACAGAAGACACACTGACTTGCGACTTATGTCACCCACAGCCGGCCTACTTGCCTTTTCTTTTGACACGACGCTCTGTGTGCAAAATCATCTCCACAGTCTGCATATCAAATATGAGAGGAAAAAAGATCAGATTCCACACAGTGTACAAAATCATCATGGATGTAAAGCATATTCTAAATGTATTACCTGGTGCAAAGCTTCTTGTGTATATTCAGCTGGCAGTGAAAGCATCTCTTGCTTTAATTCTTCTCTGATTGCTTCTTTAAGTTCTTCCTTTTTTCCTCTCCTCGTCCTCTTGCATGTTGTCCGTCATCTCTTATTTTTGTTCTTCTCTATTTTTCCTTTAAGCGCCTCCCATTTCTGCTCCTCCTACATTAGGTCCTTTTCAGCAACTAGATTTGCAATTTTTTCTTTTAACTTCTGTGTCTCAACTTGGACCTCAGTATTATTTTTATTCGCTTCAACTGCAGCACGGGCTTGCTTATCCAATCCAATATTCATCAGTTGGCTCCTTGTTGGATATTTTGCCATGTATCTATGCGCATGTGGTTTGGATGTTTTGCATCCTGTGCTTTCCTTGTAGGATTTCTGGAAAAGAATGTCTTCCTCTACATTTGTAAGGAAGTAACCATCAGAGTTGCATACTCTGATTGCAATTTTTTCACTTGCAATTTTCCTGTGTGAAAAAACAGAAATTATATTATTAGTTTGGTTAAGAAATATTGTACAATATTATGAAACATATTGTTAGTTTAGAACAAAGAAGCACTCACATAGACAGTCTTAGATGCATTGTTTGACCATTCCCCCTTCTTTCTTACACAGTCACATAGACGGTACAAATGATCACTTTTCTTGAAGTCGTAGCAATCCATGGTTTGTTCCCTAGTAGTGAAGTCACTCAAAGTATTGGTAGACAAGCACCCCTGCTATGTGAATAGACTAACCACTGCTGTGCACAGGGACGAACCAATCGCGCCTCAGTTCATTTGCCAGGTGGGTTATCAGTTCCGCCACTTGACATATATAACCTCAATGTTGTCCTACTCGGCTATCTTCCTGTCCACCAGCTCCAAAAGATTGTCTTCCTTTGTTGCCTACTTGAATACAGATATAAGGCTACATATTCTTCTCTTTTGATAGTACCTTCCTGCGTGTTAGGAGTTAAACAACAACAACAGCGAAGCTGTATACATTACTTTTATCAGTGAGCTCAAAGTTTAATAGGTACTCTTGATCTATGTACCACATTGTCCCCTTAACTGCTTAAGGTTCTCTTCAACAGACCTAATAATGAGCACCAAAAATGTAGGCAGAAAGATTGTAGTCTATATGAATGTCACCTTACTTCACATACATCTCCACCATCAATGATGAGGGGTGATTAAATGTATCTAGGTATGCAAGTGCTTCAGCAGACTGAGCTGCACTTCTCAAACGGATCTCCTGTGGTACAATTAAAGCTTTATCCTGAGCATGGATTATATAGTATAAAATTCTTTTTGGCAGAAATTCGTACATTAGAACTTGGGCCTCAAAGTACAAACTGCAACCAAGAAGAAGCTTGACAATGTTTCGTCGTCTCACTCCAGAAAGTGAAACTATGATCCCTGTCCAAACTCTGCCACCCAAATCTTATCGGTTTTCTTCCATTTCTTGATTCGAGTGGATTGTAGTGTTAATCAAGATTATGCCCCTTAAAACACGGCCCTGACATTCTTTCACCAAAGACTTCGCTGTCATCAAATTGGTTTTTTACCAGCTCAATTACTTCTCTGGCATACAGCTTAAATGAAATGTTCTCTGTATGCATCATGTCAGTTACTGTCCTGTTTTATCAAAATCTGTTCCTTCGACATTCTGTACTTCACTTCAACTGCCACGAATATAGAATTATAGATTACTACTTGTTTCTGAGACCGATGAGAATGAAAATATATTTCATTGTTCAACTACTTGCCAGATCCAATCTAAAGAGATTGGGCATGTTCTTGGAAAAAAAGGATAAAAGTAAAGTGTGTTATATATAGATAGTATGTCCTCCAGTTTATTACTCTCAAATTGTCTCCAATCAGCTAGCAATTCAGACCAATGAGACAGAACAAAATGAAAATGTATTTCATTGTTCAACTACTTGCCAGATCCAATCTAAAGAGATTGGGCATGTTCCTAGAAATAAAGGATAAAAGTCAAGTGTATTACATAGATAGTATGCCCTCCAGTTTATTACTCACAAGTTCTCCTCCAGTTTAACACATGACGGCTTATGGCTTACTCCGTTGTGATATATGTTCCCAGGCTTTTACTTTCTATTGATTTGTTCTATTGTCACACAGTTTATGTCTAGTGTGATTAAGTAAAGGAACACAATATGCATCAAACACCAATCACTTTTCTATATGCAACAAATATATGTATACATAGAATAAATTATAGGAACTTACGGAACAAAACGAGATCAAACTCGACAATGTTTTGATTACTTTTTTATCATTCCTTAATACTTTCTATGTGATCTATACACATAGTACAAATTACACAAACTCATAGAACAAAACAACTATATATGTCGAACAAATTATTTTTACTCATAGAATAAAAAGTGTACTTATGGAACAAATTATAAGAACTCACGGAACAAAGATCCTGCAACTTGAAACGACTTATATGAACCTATGGAACGAGACAATTATACACATCGAACAAATTATACAAACCGAAGCAAAAATAAACCTATAGAATCAATATATCTACAAATAGAACATGTCATACAGACATGCAAAAAATAAAAATAAAAACGTACAGATTACTGAATGAAAATAGGACAAGCGATAAAATAAAAGAGAAGCAAAAAGGTCGAGAATAAAAAAAGCAACTATAACAAATAGAAAATAAAACATATACAAACATTTGGTAGGAATAAAAAAAGGAAAATAAGAAGGGCAATACAGAAAAGAAATCAAAACAAAAAGAAAAGGTTAGTATTAGGGAGAGAAAAATGAAACGAGAAAATTAATATACAAATAGAAAGAAAAAAATAAAAATAAATAGAAAAAAGATAAAAAAAACTGAGAAAAGGGCCAGGACCCGCAAGTGCGCGTGACGTGGTTCAATTTGCGGAAAACGCGTGATACTTTTGGTTGATGCCGCGTACTGCCATGCAATTTCGAGCGTCTCTCCCAGTCAACCACCGTGCGTCGTAAGTCGGGGCAAGCTGTTAATGACGAGCGTTTCCCTCACGGCCTCACCTTGACACCTCCTGTGGCAATATTTGCTGCATTATTGGGACAGGAATGGTGTGGCAGTAGACAGTAGTTGAATTGATCCAATAGCCATGTGTACGGCATGGAAGTGAAGACAAAGACGATCGATCAGATGCGTAGACATGACTCCATTGTTCACTGGGTAAGGTGTAACACCCTAAAAATTCATCACAATTAAATTATAGCAACCCTTGAAATTTTCTAGGATTTATTAAGGCTTAAATAAATTTTCTAGGAATTAATTGGAATTTCTAGCCTTGTTATTAATTTAAATATCACATTAAATAATTATTTTAGTCAAAATAAGTTTTTGTTGCATTCATGCTGTTGCATATATTTTTGGTTGCTACTAAATCAAGTTGGAATTTAAATTCTGTTTAAATTCGAATTTGATTTGCTTTTGTTTGAGTTTTAGAAAAGTTAATTTTGTTAGAGTTCGAGTTCGGCCCTCCAACTTTCGGCCCAGTCCAAGGTTGCCCCCTATTTTCATTTTCCGATTCCTTTTTCTTTTTCCCCGGCCGGCCCATCTCCCCGCTTTCGGCCCACTTCGGCCCGTCCGGTCTCTCCCGCGCGCTCTCTCTCTCGCTCTCGCTGTCGCGTGGGGCCGGGTCGTCAGCTTCTTCGTCCCCGACAGGGACTCTCCCGGCCGAGTCCGAGCCGCCGCCGCTTCCATCTTCGATTCCGGCCGCATCACGCCCCTCCAAGCCCCGGTCCTCGGCCTACTAAAAGAGCGCACCGCCGCGATCTCTTCCCATCGAAAAAAATCGACCAAGCTTCGCAATCTTGAGCCGCCCGCGCCGCCGTTTTTCCGCCGGTCGTCGCTCGCCGTCGATTCGCGCCATCGCCGCTGCTTCTTCGCCGAGGAGTACCCCTGGAGGTTCGTCTCGACATCTCGAAGCTCTCCATCGAGTTCTTGTTTCGATTCCTGCCGTGCACCTCGCTAATTTTAACTCGCCGACGATCTTCAGTGCCGCCGGCCGCCGCTCGTCGTCGTCCGACGCTGTCGCCGGCCAATCCTCGTCGGGATCAACTCTGGTGAGTCCGCCATCATCTCCTCGTCCTTCTTGCGTAGTTCTTGTAGCGAGTTGAAGTCCGTAGCGCCGGTTTCGCTTTCACCCGAGAACTCCACCGCCGCCCATGGTGCCGCCGTCGCAGTCCGTCGTCGTCGTGGTGTTTCTCTCGCCGAGATCTAGCTCAATGAGTTCCCCATCTCCTCCTGGTGCTTTAGCGCTTGATCGCGTCCCAAACCGAGGCCCGTAGCGAGTTTCCGAAGCAGCTCCGGCGATCCTCCGCCGTGGAGTCGAGCGGCGCCGCCGTCGCCGGTGTTTTCCCTCCGCCCGAGTCATTTCCGGCCGTCCGATCGAGATCCGACGGTTCACGATGGATCTAGCCCGAGGCTACCCGTCGCGTAACGGTCAACCCAGGCAAAATTGCTAAAGAGCCCTCCAAGTTTTTGAAAATCAACCCGCGGTCCAATTTAATTTAAAAATAATTACAAATAGGTCCTTTTTCTTCTGTTTAAGCCCCTGGAACTTTTAAAACTTTGCCAACAAGTCCCTGAACCTTAGAAAAGCCATATCTTTTGCGTTTTAACTCTGTTTTAATCCGTTCTTGTTGCGTTAGCTTAATATCAACTTAAACCACATGTTAATACCGTTAATTACCATGACATATATTTTTGAAATTTTATTTAACATTAATTTTATTAAAGGCTATTTTAATGTGTATTTCCAAATTAAAATATAATTAAGGTTTAAACCCGGTTTTCATGTCAACTATGAATTTGATTAATATTATTCAGTGAGTTTTATAAATAAAAGTTAATAGGTTACAAATATTTTGGTTTCATAAATAATATTAATATGATTAATGTTTTATGATAACTAGTTTTCTAATTTAAAAGCAAATTAGAATTAAACTTCGGTTTTATAAAATAAATATTAATCTGATTAATATCAATAAAAATATGTTTTAATAATAATATGACTAGTTCAACTCGAAATAAAAAGTTATTCGATAGTTGCTCTCACATGTTTTATTTCAAGTTAAATATTTTAATTGATATAATTTATACATAAACAATTATAAATAAAATGTGATTAAGTTTACTTGGTTTTATAAATCCAAATATGATTGAATGAACTGAATTAATACTTAACTATTGATTTATTTAATTAAAATTAATCAAGCAGTTAGTTGCGAGTATCAATTCCCGGTGGTTGTATCTTTTCAACCGTTGCTCCGTTTTCAGCGATTCTTGCGCTCACGTGACCTTAGCATCGAGCCGTATCCGTTAGTACGCTCTTTTAAAGCTTTTCTTTTGATTGGTGTATTGTTCTTAGTTGTATATTGTTTGTTTGCTTGTTTAGCTTCTTCTTGTGCTTGATGATTGCTCCGAGTAGACGGAACGTTGTTCAAATGAAGAAGACTTCGAAGAGAATCTGAGCAGCTATACTTTGGAGAAAGGCAAGTGTATTATGTCATGCAAATGTCCTAATGATTATTAATTTCATCACCCGTGCATGTGTCTTAATTTGATGGATTCCTATTTAAGGATTTACCTAGCCACTATATTTTCCCTGTCCCTCGAACTGGGTTACTTAATTAATTTTGATGGTAGATGATGCTTAGTTTGCTCAACTGGGATTGGTTAAATGAACCCCTACTCTATGTTCCATATACTCTTTTTAATAATTAATTGGCAAGATCATATCTTTTTAATTGGAACATGGAGAACCACCCAGGAAAACAGTGCAACCATAAGTACCATATGGCTCTGGTCTTGGCTGACTAATTAGAGACTTTAGTGGATGGTAACCTTACCCGAAAGGGGCAAGAGGCGCGGCGGTTGATGGGGTATAGCTCGGTCCTCTTGAGCTGTGGGCTTTGGTAAGAGACAGACCTCATTAGGGAGGGTTATACTTTGCTTCTGAACCGGAAACCTTAGCGGGTTACTATTTATTAAGGAATCTTTGTAAAGGCCTCGTAGCGTCCCTATGCGGTCACACCTCGGTAGTGTGATTTAAGAGGATTGGCCCCCTCGGCATGGTTGGGTTTACAGTTCTTTTGAACTTTTACGCGGCTTATGGTGAAAGTGTACAACCTCTGCAGAGTGTAAAACTGTTATAACAGCCGTGCTCACGGTCAAGAGCGGCCTGGACCCTTACATGATAATCATACTTGAACATGATCTAAATTGTGGTTACATGAATACGTTGGGAATTTGACATTCATTAATTTGTGGGTGGTATATACTTTCATTTGCTAGTAAATAGTTGCTTAATAAAACTTGACCAACTAAAAGTGCTTACTGCAGTATGGTCAGCCAACCTTTTTGCCTCAGCCTTGTATGTCATATTACATTTGCTGAGTACGTTATGTGCTCATACTTGTTGCTTTTCTTTCTTTCCTTTATTGCATCTACTACAACCGGATTGCTGCTCAGATTGGGAGAATTTTGAGGATTTCACTACCGATTTTGAGGAGTTCTAGGCGAGTCTCCCCCAGTCAATTGCCTGTGGAGTTGGAGTCACTCTTGCTTCGTTAGATGAACGTTTATCCTAGTCTTCCGCTATGACCTTTGTGTCAACTTTGAGGTTGTAATAAATACCCTTTAATACTCTTTCGTTATGCATGGTTATGAATATTCACTTGTGACGTCGACCATATGTGTGTAAACTGATCCTGGCGCACATATGAGATGCACCTGGTTTTGCCTTTAAAACCGGGTGTGACAGAAGTGGTATCAGAGCTGTGTTGACTGTAGGACGCAAGCCTAGATAGCAATGGTCATTCTCTAAGGATTATTTTGCTTAAATAACCTTGTTCTAAATACCCTTGATCTTATTCTGTTATAACCCTACCCATTGATAATTTATCTCCTCCTTGATTGCTTTACTTACCCACTCATCCTTGCTACTTGTTTATATTCTTCTCAACCCCTCTATGATCTGAATAGAGATTATTCTTACCCTCTATAATTAGGATTTTAGAATCTACCCACCCAATCTTAATAAACGGTTAGATCGATTTGATGCTTAGCTCTTGGTTAGGAGTGAATGCTTCGTGTTTGTTTAGTGCTAAGTGTGTGAATTGGATCTTTGTAATGATTGAACTTAATTGTGGAGTGATGACCACAATTGAGTAAATATTAAATGAATAAATTTAGTTAGTTTTGGGGTTATCTTAATCTCTGATCTTAGTCCATAACCATCACTTAATCCACATAATCATACCCCCTCATATGAATCATGTTATGCAACAATCTGTTCTCGCTGCCGCATGATATCCTGGTACTGTCTGAATTGTTTCTGGAGCTACGGAACTCCGATTGACATAAATCCAGTTGGGTTGGATTAAGGACTTGATAACCTAGGTTCTGGAAATTTTTCGTGATTTTTGGAGATCCTGGCAGAGAGATATAATGGTTTTATTGGAGTAACCAGAATCTGTCACGTGGTCCTGACACAGCTGTCTTGTTTATTTTATACCTCGAGCTACAAAATTCCGATTGAGGTGATTCAAGTTGGGTTAGTTTCCGAATTTTATAGACTACGTTCAGACAAAAGATCATGATTTTTGGATACACAGAATGAGAGCTACAACTATTTAAGTAGGATGAACAGAATCTGTTTCAGAATTTGATTTGCCCGTCATTGGCAACTCGTTCTACATCAAGTTTTATCTGTCCCCGAGTTAATCTGAAAATAGTTGGGGTAGACTTTCCTGCTGATCTGATAGTCCTGAACTCTGAGAAAATTGATGTCATACTTGGAATGGGATGGTTAGCTGCTTTCGATGCGGTGATTCAGTGTGCCAAGAGGTCTGTGTTGTTGACTAGCCCTCAGGGAGAGAAGATTGAATTCGGAGCCACACAACCCTCAACTTCAACTTACTCAGTGAATCAGGCCAGTGGTGTTCCTTTGGAGGATATTAGAGTTGTTTGTGAGTTTCCATGTGTCTTCCCAGATGATTTGCCAAGTATGCCACCCGACCAAGACAATGAGTTATTATTGAGCTTTTGCCTGGTACTGCTCCTATTTCTAAAAGACCCAATGGAATGGATGTTAATGAACTAGAAGAATTTAAGAAACAACTTAAGGAATTGTTGGATAAAGGTTACATTCGTCCTAGTTCTTCATCTTGGGGAGCACCTGTAATTTTCGTGGATAAAAAGGATGGTACTCTGAGGATGTGTATGGTTTATCGTTCATTAAATGAGGTAACCATCAAGAATAAGTATCCATTGCCCGGAATTGAGGACTTATTTGATCAGTTGAGAGGAACTAAAGTTTTCTCCAAGATTGACTTGAGATCTGGCTACCATCAGTTAAGGATCAGTCACTCCGACATTCCTAAAACAACATTCACCATCAGATATGGGTTGTATGAGTACACTGTGATGTCGTTTGGATTGACAAATGCACCTGCCTACTTTATGTACCTGATGAATAAGGTGTTCATGGAATACTTGGATAAGTTTGTTGTGGTCTTTATCGATGATATCTTGGTTTACTCGAAGGATGAGGAAGAGCATGAAGAACATTTGAGGTTGATGTTGCAGACTCTTAGAGAGAACCAGTTGTATGCCAAGCTTAGAGTTTTGGTTGAATCAAGTGTCTGTTCTTGGTCATGTTGTTACTGATGGAGGTATTGCAGTGGATCCAAGTAAAGACAAGGATGTGTTGGATTGGGAACCTCCTACCACAGTCTCTGAGATCAGAAGCTTTTTGGGATTGGCTGGATATTACAGAAGATTCATTGAAGGCTTTTCTAGAATAGTGAAACCTCTTACTTCGCTATTAGAGAAGGGCAAGGAGTTTGTTTGGTCAGAAGCGTGTTAGGCCAGCTTTGAAGAGCTGAGAAGGAAGTTGACTACAGCCCTAGTGCTTGTTATGCCAGATATCCGCAAGAACTTTGATATATATTGTGATGCTTCTCGTAGAGGTCATGGGTGTATGCTCGTGCAGGAAGGCATAGTTATAGCCTATGCATCCAGACAGTTGAGGAAACACGAGCTGAACTATCCTACTCATGATCTGGAACTTGCAGTTGTTGTCCATGCTTTGAAAATCTGGAGGCACTATATTCTAGGTAACAGATGTGAGCTGTATACTGATCACAAAAGCGTGAGGTACATGTTTGCTCAGAAGGATCTGAAGCAAAGGCATTGGTGGTATGGACTAAAAGGGGATGTGGCTGCCCGTGTGGCATTGTGCGATGTTTGTCAGAGAGTTAAGGCTAAACACCAGATACCAGCCGGTTTGCTTCAACCACTCAAGGTGCCTGAATGGAAGTGGGAAGAAATCAGTATGGGTTTCATTGTTGGTTTACCCCGTACACGAGAAGGATATGACTCTATATGGGTTATTGTGGACAGATTAACTAAGGTAGCTCACTTTATACCCGTTCACACTACTTATACCAGCGCTAAGTTAGCAGAGTTATACATGTCCAGAATTGTTTGTCTCCATGGTGTACCTAAAAAAAAAGGATAGTGTCTGATAGAGGTACTCAGTTTACATCTAGATTCTGGCAGAAGTTGCATGAGTCTATGGATACAAAGTTGAATTTCAGTTCTGCATATCATCCTCAGACAGATGGTCAGACAGAGAGGACTAATCAGATTTTGGAGGATATGCTGAGAGCTTATGCTTTGAAGCATGGAGGCAGTTGGGACAAGAGTCTTCCATATGCAGAATTCTCATATAACAACTGTTATCAGGCAAGTCTAAAGATGGCCCCGTTCGAAGCGCTTTATGGTAGAAAGTGTAGAACACCGTTGTATTGGAGTGAAACTGGTGAAAGTCAGTTGTTTGGTCCAGAGATACTGCAGGAAGCAGAAAGACAGGTTCAGATTATCAGAGAGAATTTAAGAACGGCTCAGTCTAGGCAGAAGAGTTATGCAGACACAAGGAGACGAGAGTTAACTTTTGAAGTAGGTGATTAAGTGTATCTGAAAGTAGCTCTTATTTCGAGGCTTGAGAAGGTTTAAGGTGAAAGGGAAATTATCTCCTCGTTTCATTGTACCTTTCAAGATTGTTGATAGAAGAGGTGAGGTTGCTTATCAATTTGAGTTGCCAGCCAGACTATCAGATGTGCATGATGTGTTCCATATCTCTCAGTTGAAAAAGTGTCTTCGAGTTCCTGAGGAAGAATTGTCTATGGACGAGTTGGATGTGCAGGAGGATTTGACTTATAAGGAATACCTAGCTAAGATTTTGGAAACTGCTGAAAGAGTTACTAGGAGTAAAGTGATTAAGATGTGTAAAGTTCAGTGGAGTCATCACGTGGAAAGTGAGGCAACTTGGGAAAGAGAGGATGAGTTGATGCCAGAGTTCCCTCAGATTTTCTCTAATCCATCCGAATCTCGAGGACGAGATTCTCTTTAAGGGGGGTAGGTTTGTAACACCCTAAAAATTCATCACAATTAAATTATAGCAACCCTTGAAATTTTCTAGGATTTATTAAGGCTTAAATAAATTTTCTAGGAATTAATTGGAATTTCTAGCCTTGTTATTAATTTAAATATCACATTAAATAATTATTTTAGTCAAAATAAGTTTTTGTTGCATTCATGCTGTTGCATATATTTTTGGTTGCTACTAAATCAAGTTGGAATTTAAATTCTGTTTAAATTCGAATTTGATTTGCTTTTGTTTGAGTTTTAGAAAAGTTAATTTTGTTAGAGTTCGAGTTCGGCCCTCCAACTTTCGGCCCAGTCCAAGGTTGCCCCCTATTTTCTTTTTCCGATTCCTTTTTCTTTTTCCCCGGCCGGCCCATCTCCCCGCTTTCGGCCCACTTCGGCCCGTCCGGTCTCTCCCGCGCGCTCTCTCTCTCGCTCTCGCTGTCGCGTGGCGCCGGGTCGTCAGCTTCTTCGTCCCCGACAGGGACTCTCCCGGCCGAGTCCGAGCCGCCGCCGCTTCCATCTTCGATTCCGGCCGCCTCACGCCCCTCCAAGCCCCGGTCCTCGGCCTACTAAAAGAGCGCACCGCCGCGATCTCTTCCCATCGAAAAAAATCGACCAAGCTTCGCAATCTTGAGCCGCCCGCGCCGCCGTTTTTCCGCCGGTCGTCGCTCGCCGTCGATTCGCGCCATCGCCGCTGCTTCTTCGCCGAGGAGTACCCCTGGAGGTTCGTCTCGACATCTCGAAGCTCTCCATCGAGTTCTTGTTTCGATTCCTGCCGTGCACCTCGCTAATTTTAACTCGCCGACGATCTTCAGTGCCGCCGGCCGCCGCTCGTCGTCGTCCGACGCTGTCGCCGGCCAATCCTCGTCGGGATCACCTCTGGTGAGTCCGCCATCATCTCCTCGTCCTTCTTGCGTAGTTCTTGTAGCGAGTTGAAGTCCGTAGCGCCGGTTTCGCTTTCACCCGAGAACTCCACCGCCGCCCATGGCGCCGCCGTCGCAGTCCGTCGTCGTCGTGGTGTTTCTCTCGCCGAGATCTAGCTCAATGAGTTCCCCATCTCCTCCTGGTGCTTTAGCGCTTGATCGCGTCCCAAACCGAGGCCCGTAGCGAGTTTCCGAAGCAGCTCCGGCGATCCTCCGCCGTGGAGTCGAGCGGCGCCGCCGTCGCCGGTGTTTTCCCTCCGCCCGAGTCATTTCCGGCCGTCTGATCGAGATCCGACGGTTCACGATGGATCCAGCCCGAGTCAACCCGTCGCGTAACGGTCAACCCAGGCAAAATTGCTAAAGAGCCCTCCAAGTTTTTGAAAATCAACCCGCGGTCCAATTTAATTTAAAAATAATTACAAATAGGTCCTTTTTCTTCTGTTTTAGCCCCTGGAACTTTTAAAACTTTGCCAACAAGTCCCTAAACCTTAGAAAAGCCATATCTTTTGCGTTTTAACTCTGTTTTAATCCGTTCTTATTGCGTTAGCTTCATATCAACTTAAACCACGTGTTAATACTGTTAATTACCATGACATATATTTTTGAAATTTTATTTAACATTAATTTAATTAAAGGCTATTTTAATGTGTCTTTCCAAATTAAAATATAATTAAGGTTTAAACCCGGTTTTCATGTCAACTATGAATTTGATTAATATTATTCAGTGAGTTTTATAAATAAAAGTTGATAGGTTACAAATATTTTGATTTCATAAATAATATTAATATGATTAATGTTTTATGATAACTAGTTTTCTAATTTAAAAGCAAATTAGAATTAAACTTCGGTTTTATAAAATAAATATTAATCTGATTAATATCAATAAAAATATGTTTTAATAATAATATGACTAGTTCAACTCGAAATAAAACGTTATTCGATAGTTGCTCTCACATGTTTTATTTCAAGTTAAATATTTTAATTGATATAATTTATACATAAACAATTATAAATAAAATGTGATTAAGTTTACTTGGTTTTATAAATCCAAATATGATTGAATGAACTGAATTAATACTTAACTATTGATTTATTTAATTAAAATTAATCAAGCAGTTAGTTGCGAGTATCAATTCCCGGTGGTTGTATCTTTTCAACCGTTGCTCCGTTTTCAGCGATTCTTGCGCTCACGTGACCTTAGCATCGAGCCCTATCCGTTAGTACGCTCTTTTAAAGCTTTTCTTTTGATTGGTGTATTGTTCTTAGTTGTATATTGTTTGTTTGCTTGTTTAGCTTCTTCTTGTGCTTGATGATTGCTCCGAGTAGACGGAACGTTGTTCAAATGAAGAAGACTTCGAAGAGAATCTGAGCAGCTATACTTTGGAGAAAGGCAAGTGTATTATGTCATGCAAATGTCCTAATGATTATTAATTTCACCACCCGTGCATGTGTCTTAATTTGATGGATTCCTATTTAAGGATTTACCTAGCCACTATATTTTCCCTGTCCCTCGAACTGGGTTACTTAATTAATTTTGATGGTAGATGATGCTTAGTTTGCTCAACTGGGATTGGTTAAATGAACCCCTACTCTATGTTCCATATACTCTTTTTAATAATTAATTGGCAAGATCATATCTTTTTAATTGGAACATGGAGAACCACCCAGGAAAACAGTGCAACCATAAGTACCATATGGCTCTGGTCTTGGCTGACTAATTAGAGACTTTAGTGGATGGTAACCTTACCCGAAAGGGGCAAGAGGCGCGGCGGTTGATGGGGTATAGCTCGGTCCTCTTGAGCTGTGGGCTTTGGTAAGAGACAGACCTCATTAGGGAGGGTTATACTTTGCTTCTGAACCGGAAACCTTAGCGGGTTACTATTTATTAAGGAATCTTTGTAAAGGCCTCGTAGCGTCCCTATGCGGTCACACCTCGGTAGTGTGATTTAAGAGGATTGGCCCCCTCGGCATGGTTGGGTTTACAGTTCTTTTGAACTTTTACGCGGCTTATGGTGAAAGTGTACAACCTCTGCAGAGTGTAAAACTGTTATAACAGCCGTGCTCACGGTCAAGAGCGGCCTGGACCCTTACATGATAATCATACTTGAACATGATCTAAATTGTGGTTACATGAATACATTGGGAATTTGACATTCATTAATTTGTGGGTGGTATATACTTTCATTTGCTAGTAAATAGTTGCTTAATAAAACTTGACCAACTAAAAGTGCTTACTGCAGTATGGTCAGCCAACCTTTTTGCCTCAGCCTTGTATGTCATATTACATTTGCTGAGTACGTTATGTGCTCATACTTGTTGCTTTTCTTTCTTTCCTTTATTGCATCTACTACAACCGGATTGCTGCTCAGATTGGGAGAATTTTGAGGATTTCACTACCGATTTTGAGGAGTTCTAGGCGAGTCTCCCCCAGTCAATTGCCTGTGGAGTTGGAGTCACTCTTGCTTCGTTAGATGAACGTTTATCCTAGTCTTCCGCTATGACCTTTGTGTCAACTTTGAGGTTGTAATAAATACCCTTTAATACTCTTTCGTTATGCATGGTTATGAATATTCACTTGTGACGTCGACCATATGTGTGTAAACTGATCCTGGCGCACATATGAGATGCACCTGGTTTTGCCTTTAAAACCGGGTGTGACATAAGGCCTCTGGAATATATATATATATATATATATATATATATATATATATATATATATATATATATATATATATATATATATATATATATGCTGCTCCGGCCATCTCCGTCTGTTATATATATCTTGAAGCGTCGTCGTATGACGCAATTGCATATATGCACTCCCTATTGTTACCACTCTTGGTACTGAAGAATTTTTCCTCCTCCAAGCAGGCTTGAGAGAGTTTATAGATACAGGCTACAGCCGCTGCATGCGAAGCTCCAATCCTATCTAGCTAAGCACAGAGATCAAATCCATCCATGCCTTCACAGAAGTTAGCGTCTGTGCTATGGCTCGGCGCAGCGCTTGCAGTAGTGATTCTCCCCACTGCTGGAGCTCTGCCACCACCGCCTAGCAGCAACTGCAAGAGAAATTGTGGGCAGGTGGAGATTCCTTATCCGTTCGGAATTGGGCCTGACTCGCCGGACCACTGCGCGATGCCTGGCTTCAACCTGAGCTGCAACGACACGGGGAATGGCATCTTCAAGCCATATCATACGAATGTTGAGTTTCTGAACATCTCCCTTGAGCAAGGACAGGCCCGGGTGTTAAACCATATCTCTTCTTATTGCTACAACAGCAATGGTAATGGTCAGATGGACCCCGACGAGTGGCGCCTGAACTTCACCCACCTGCCCTACAGGTTCTCTGACACTAGCAATATGTTCACAGTCATCGGATGCAGGACCCTGGCGTACATCGGTGACTACAACTATGCGGACAGCTACATGAGCGGGTGCGTGGCAATGTGCCGGTCGCATGGCAACGTGACAACCCTCACGAACGGCTCCTGCTCCGGCATGGGCTGCTGCCAGACAAGCATCCCCAAGGCGCTCAAGTACTACCAGGTCTGGTTCGACCACCACTTCAACACCTCGCAGATCTACAACACCAGCCCATGCAGCTATGCGGTGCTGATGGAGTCATCCAACTTCACCTTTCTGACAAGCTACGTGACTTCATCGGAGTTCTACGACGCCGACAGTGGCCGAGTTCCGCTGGTCGTGGATTGGGCTATAGGGAATGAGAACTGTGCGAGAGCTCAAAACAAGCCTGACTCCTACGCCTGTGTCAGCCCCAACAGCAAGTGTGTCGACTCGCTGAATGGAAAAGGCTACATCTGCAAGTGCTCCGCCGGTTTCCGCGGCAACCCTTACCTCCAAGATCCGGAGAACGGAGGGTGCAAAGGTAACCATTTTAAATAATCCTCCCATGTAGTTCCAAAATTCTTTTCTTTTGCAGTATTAATTAGTTGCTATTACTAGTCATTTTCAGAGTTTCAGACTGTAAATGTATATGTCCTGTTACGATCTGATTCTAAATATGCCACCAGCGAATACATAGTTCTGTGCTGAAGCAAGCACCGAAACGAGTTCAAAATTGAACTTGCATTATATTGAGCAAACAGATGGCGAAGCATAAGAAAAAAATTCTTAGCCATCAGATAGATTGATAAAGA
This sequence comes from Echinochloa phyllopogon, assembly GCA_033239725.1. Lineage (NCBI taxonomy): Eukaryota > Viridiplantae > Streptophyta > Magnoliopsida > Poales > Poaceae > Echinochloa > Echinochloa phyllopogon. Next base: position 22,578,142 of record BTCW01000016.1, read on the forward strand.
ATGGTTAATATTTTACTATCCTACAAGGGTGGTCTTTGTATTTCCCGGTTGCAGCCCCTTCCTCGTTAAAGGTTATTTAACATTTCTTCTAAAAATTAGCAGACTATTAAACAAATGTTATACTACCCCCGTTTTTGTTTTATGTGTCGTTTCCAACAGTCACTTTACTGATCATTAGCCTATATTTTGAATCACCGGCGTCCAATAAACCAAAACGGTGGTAGTATTAGATACATTATTCTCCATCCGCAATGCAAATAATGAGTATATATCCGTGTTTTATATATGTACAATCAGAAGCAGTCACCAGGACCTAAATAAGAAACTGATGCGCGAAACAATACTGTTGCTCATAGTTTTACCTTAATTTTGGTTCTAATAATTTGTAGGAAAACATTAGTTCATGAAAAATAAGTTGCTCTTTATATTTTAGCTCTATTAATTTATTTTTTTCACGTTTCAGATATTGACGAATGTACTGAGCTACCCTCTCCTTGCTCTTTGAACGCACACTGCCACAATACAAATGGATCATACCAATGTTATTGTCCTCGTGCTTATCCGGATGGCGATGCCCGTAATGGAACTTGTGTGAAAGCTTTTCCTCTCAAAGCGAAGCTCACCATCGGTACATCTCACATATTCGATCGCCACTATAATTATTCTTTTATATTTTATTATGCAATTTGCAAACACCAGCCCACACGTCACTTGGAGTTTGAGTTGTAGTATATGCCGTGTTGTTGCAGCATTCAATACTCCATTCTACTGCAAAAATCACTTTCACATTGAGAGGAAAATACGTAAACGATTCTTGGTGGTTACCCTGATATAGGCCTATGAAACGCTAAGCTTGCCAATCAATCCTGTTTACGTTTTTGCATTATTAGGTATATTCATTATGTTGTGATGTTTTCTTACACATAGCAAAAATCATTATGAAAACATTTATTTAGCTATCGTCGACAGTTGTTTTGGTGGGGTCCCGGCAAATTATATTTGTAGAAGTATCTAACTTTGAGAATACTACATTTGAGGCTCCAAATTTTTTAAATAGGCTGAATTGTTTTGGAGTGGGCGTTTCTGATAAAATGGCTGATAAGTTTGGAGTGGATATCTATGATAAAATAAGTTTTGGGGTATAGTTTGGCATCTCAAAGACTCAAAGTCAAAGCATCACTTGGAGTGTGTTTTTTCTTTCTATTTTTCATTTTGTTTTCTAGTTTGTATGACTATACATTACCTACCATGAATGTGTTCCATATACATATTTAACTAGGATAGGACTAGTGGTGCGGACATTGGCACCATGTGTCTGAGGACTATGCCGGTTCTAACTTGGGACCCATGGATTAGGTCACCTCTAGTGCCTAGGAACTAGGATGAGGCTGACCGACTTTATTTGATTTGACATAAACTCTCTTAGGCCTCGTTTGGCAGCCCAATTTTCGATTAGGCCTTGTTTCCTTTCGTGGGCCCATTCCGGAGGGTGGAGGGCGTTGCCGTGATCTGGGCACGGAAAAAGTCTTTTTTACCTTCCTGGACACCTAGCTGAGTCCAGCATTCCTACCTAGACTCGAAAACCGGGTGAATTACCTCGTCAACTTTCAAAACCGTTCACTTTACCTACTTGTCGTGGTTTTAAGCGGTTTTCAAGGTGGTTTTTCCTTTTCCAATTAAAAATAAATCTTGTAAATACTTATTAAACCACAAAAATATTCCCAAGCTTCTAAAAATTATGAGAAAAATCCTAGAGATGGGTTGAGATTCAAAAAATCTAAATAAAATATTTAAAACTAGTGAAAATGACTACAAAATTTTCTAAAATTTATATTTAATTCTAGAAAAATGAAAATATATCCAAAAACTTAAACACACATAAAATTTTCTAAATGTATCTTGAATACTTTTCTCAATAAAAATATGAAATGAAGCCAGTATGAATACATTCATCGTAAATGCATTCAACCATCATAAATGTAACATATATTAATGTTGAATGCATTTATGTATTTACGATAAGTGTATTCATATCGACTTCATCTTATATTTTTATTGTAGAAAGTATTCAAGATGCAATTAGATATAGATTTAAATATTTAATATATATATATTTATTTATTTTTGTATATATTTTCTATTTTGCTAGAGCTAAATATAAATTTTAGAAAATTTTATAGATATTTTCACTAGTTTAAATATTTTATTTAGATTTCTTGCATCCCGTTCCATCTCTAGAATTTTTCTTAGAATTTTTAGAAGCTTGGGAATATTTTTCATGGTTTTATAACCCTCATTAAGTATTTATAAGATTTATTTTCAATTGAAAAATGTCAAACCAACTTGAAAACCGCTTAAAACCTAAAGTAGACGATTTTGAAAGTTGAGGGGTAGTGCACCCGGTTTTCGAGTCAAGGGAGGATTGTTGGACTCGGCTTAGTGTCCAGGGAGGTAAAACAGAATTTTTCCTCTGGGCTCATGCGAAGGTGGAATGGCCCATTCCTACCCATCTTTATTCTGGCCCAGCCTAACAGAACAATAATTACTAGTCCGGCCCAACTGCAAACCAGGCCAGACCGATCCAGCCAGAACGGGCCTCATTCTGGGCCATTGCAGGCCAAAATGAATGAGGCCTTAGGCTGACAGTGGGAGCCTCTAGTTGTTTCAAATTTGCGCAGATCTGCATGACCCTTTGAGTTGTGATGTAGCGTCTCGTGACAAACTGAACCTGTAGATGTCTATTTCGATGACCTTACCCGATAGTGACAGCCGCCAAGCGGATAGCAAATTGCATCTTCTTTGTAGCTGTAGCTCTTCACCATTGTAGGAGAGTCTAAACGTGTGCCGGCAGCGATTTTACATTCTTTCCAGAATCATGGGAGAAAGTGCATGAGGCCACTCTCAGTGGGGATTTCATTGAGAGTTTTATGTCATTAAATGTGCTGATGTGGCATAGGAGAGAGAATAGAGAGTTTCATGGTATGTGAGAAGAGTTTCATCACCATAAAACTCCATGGACACAGTTACCTAGTTTCTGATCTAGATAACCATATAGTGAAACCGTGCACTGAGACTAGCCTTACGTATGATACCCGTTACCAGACAATCAGTTGTCTGATTTTATCCTTATTCATCACTCATTAGGGATACATTTTCGCCATCTTCTCACCTAGCGGATGTTCCTAAACTTGCTGTGTAGTTTCATTTCACATATATGTTACTGTTAATCAAGATATGATAGGCGGAAGTGAACCAAATCAGCACTAGTTAGGATCTTTTTCTACCCCTTCAAATTATATCAAGTTTGTTCTACAACTAGGCTTGAAATCATGCTATAATCTAAATCATATGTTTTATATTATACTTCAGTACTATTACCTATCGTTATGTAGCTTTGGTTCGGGTGGTTTAGGCCCTTAGAATTTGCTCCTGTGTGCTTGCGATTTGCTGCCCCCACCGAGATATTCCCTCCACACAAAATCATACCAGAAACTTTCACATCCGTCCCCTTATATGTCTCGGTGCACTCAAGATCCGGTGCTAATTTAACATTAGCACTGAGTGTAAAATTAGGGCCCCCTCGGAGACCCTTTAGCACCGGTTGGTAAATACAACCCGATGGTAAAGGGGTGTCATATGCTACTACAAAAGAAAAGTATCTTCTATCCCATCACATGTGATTTATAGGTGAGATGGTTAGATGGGTACGCGTGAGTCAAGAGGTACTGAGTTTGAATCCCCGCAGCAACGCACGTATTTTTTGACGAATGATCACCTTTAACACCGACGCATGGATCGGTGTTAAAGGTGCTCCTAAAGGTGCCTCCGAGAACGTAGCATCGGGAATGGAGCTCTGTCCGGTAGGTGCTTGCCACCGTCTGCCCGCGTGATCTGTCAATCAACGACTACTGCACCAAGCTCCGACACTTTCACGGGACGTCAGACAAGTCCTCAACCTCCACGGTGGACTCAATCCAAAATATCGCCACATCAAGCCGGTAATCAAGTCCGAATTCCCTCCCCCACACTTTCATGGGCACCAGATCGTACCTGCTTCTCAAGGAAATCAGCAACACCCGGGATGCCCCTTTTGGTACACTAATTATCTCCTCTCCTTGCCGATGTGCCCTTTTCCTAGCTCTCCTCTCCTTTTGGCTTCAGCCCAGACTGCCACGCTCCCCAAAACAAGTGTCGATGGTTTATTCATGATCGAGACAATATATGTAAAAGCTCTACCACTAACAGTTTGCCATGGTGGCCAAATTATTAGAGCTCTTTTACGGTACCTTATACCACTGACTGATGGTATATAATATAGAAAATGGATAATATATTAATCTATACCTAAATATATTAACTAAGCATCATTCTTCTAGTTCTTGGCGGCGGCACATATCGTCGGCCCGAGAGCTATCCTGCTGGTGCGCCTTGACTACCGGCCCGAGATGCATGATCGAATGAAAAAAAATTAAAATATGTCTAAATTACATTGATTCCATTTAGTTTTTTTCAATAATACCATTATACTACTAGTCAACGTTACACTAGTATACAATTATTCACAACCGTCAGATGTTTATATACTAGTCCTTTAAATCAGTGGTATAAGGTACCGTAAAAGAACTCAATTATAAAGAGACAGGCCAGGTTTTATCAAACTCTAAACTCCATGGAGGTTAAAAAAGTTATTTCAGCCGTATGTTCACATGATCTTTTGCACATATGCATATGTTAATCTCGATCTCTCTTGATCATTAAATAAAACATTAAAATGAAACACTAGTTTGTTAACCAGCTAATATTCAAACCTGGTGAGAAAGATTTCAAGTAAAATGGTTGCATGCGATCGAACATTTCAAGCACATAAATAACCTGTGCCTTTTGATCATTGGCTACATACATTTTCTTCAGGCTATATCTAACTTATTACTCACATCGATGTCCTATACACAGGAGTTTGTGCCTCTGTTTTGGCTGGCCTTCTTCTTTTCATTGGGACGGAATGGATCAAGTACAAACAACAAATCACAAGACAAGATCACGAGAGGATGTTGAATGATTACTTTCTGCAGAATGGAGGTCAGTTGTTGATGGATATGATGGAAGCAGAGAGGGACATCACATTTAAATTGTATGACCGAGTACAGATTGAGTCTGCCACAAACAACTTCAGTAATAGTGCTATCATCGGACAGGGTGGTCAGGGTACCGTTTATAAGGGGCATAATTTGGATCCGGAAAACAATCCTGTGGCAATAAAAATATGCAAGGGATTTGATGAAAGCAGGAGAATGGAATTTGGGAAGGAATTGCTCATACTTTCTCGAGTAAGCCATGAAAATATTGTTAGGCTTATTGGTTGCAGTTTGCAGTTTGATGTTCCAGTTCTGGTGTATGAATTTGTGTTGAATAAAACCCTACGCTATCTAATCCATGATCAACATGACCCTTCCTTCAGAACATTGGATATCCGACTGAAAATTGCCGTCCAGTCTGCTGAAGCACTTGCATACCTACATTCACTTAACCGCCCTATCTTTCATGGGGATGTCAAGTCTGCGAATATTCTTCTAGCCCATGATCTCTCTCCGAAGGTCTCTGATTTTGGGTGCTCGATGATTAGGTCAACACATGAAAATCATCAGGTACTAAAGGGGACCCTGGGTTACATAGATCCAGAGTACCTAGTAAATTATGAACTCAGTGATAAGAGTGATGTTTACAGTTTCGGTGTCGTTCTGTTGGAGCTCTTAACGCGCAGGACAGCACTATCACAGGAGAAGGAGAGCCTCACCTCAGTATTCCAGAAGGCTGTGGAAAACAGAAACCTTATTGAGCTTATTGACAATGAAATAATAGGTGACGAAGACAGCATGGAGGTTGTACATCTTGTGGCGAATCTAGCATGTCGTTGCTTGGTTATGTCTGGGGAAAGGAGACCAACGATGAGCACTGTTGTGGAGGAACTAAGGGGAGTAGTGGATCTGGTGTGTCAACACAGAGGAGGACAACAGCCTGTTGTGCCAGTCACGTTGGCGATAAGGTCGGCTGAAGTCACGTCGGAGTGCTATACTGGGGGAGAAACCACCGATTATTACAGCCTTACTAAGATAGATTCAATGAGCATAGAGTTTGCAGGATGATTATGGATGCAATATTCTTCTTTTGGCACTATGAAATTGGTGATTCAATAGCTGTGCATACCTTTGTTATCCTGATATGTTGAGGTAATAATAATTCTAGTTTCTGAAATTTTAGTCAATTCTTCCTTTGGGCTGGTGAGGTAAACGATGGGCTGTGTGTGGCTGAGGAACTAAGGAGACTGTTTGATCTGACGTGGAAATACCGAGAAGAACAAATGTCTGTTATCACAGTCCTGACTACGGAAAGGATTGCTGCAGTCACATCACAATGATATACTTAGGGAGAAGCCACTGCTTATTAGTGAAGCTTCGACGTGGATATAATTTGCTACATCATTTTGGATGCACAATTCTTGTTACAGCTCTATTTAAACATAGATGTAATAGATTTATATATCTTTGTTATGCAGATGTGTTGAAGTAACAATTCTAGTTCGTGCTGCGTGTTCAATATTAATCTTTACTAGTTGCCACCCCGTGCATTCTCACGGACAAGTTTGTAACTTATTTGACACCCTATATGCGCTCTCAAGCATGTGTGACTTACAATTTATATGTATGGCTTCGGACATGCCTAAAGTATGTAACACTGATGTCGAAACCATTACTTGTCTCTAAAAAATCAATCTCATGGAAAATTTTCCTAGTGGAGGTCATGTAGAAGCCTATCATTTTGAGTCTTGCTTAAGTGTATAATGTTTCTCCCAAACCAACTTGACCCAAGGAATATCAGCTTTGTTAAAGAACTTGTGTAGATACCGAGCAACAATTCATCAACATGTGCTCTTAGATTAAACTACTTGTGCATCTAATAAGATAAATAAATTGCAGAAAAAAATAATATTTAGGGTCATATGTTCCATTCTAGCCCATGTCTTGAAGATAGATGAAAAATTCAAATATCTTCTAGAGAAAATTCAAATTTTTATCTCTAAATTACCATATAATAATTACAATAATCTTCAAATTTGTTCAAAACTTTCTAAAAATTGATATAACAACATAATTTTGGTCCATAACCTTGCCATAAAAAAATTAGAAAGTTTAATTAAAATAAGACCATATATTGTTCATAATGTGATACATCTCTCACATAGTTTCCTATAACTCACGTCAATCTATAACATTATCAAATATAAAGTTATATTACTAATTCTCATGCAAAATATATTGTTTCTATTCTCTGTTCAGTAGATGAAAACAAGCCATATGTAAAAGGTCCAAGAAATATTAATTTACTTAAAAGACACTATAACATGGAAGATCTTGATTTTAGAAAAATTCAGAAAAAAATCATTAAATTTGAAGTTCACACGAGGGAGAAATAACAATTACAAATTTTAATTTCCTGATTAAAAAAAGAAAGATGAACGTGCTGAGTCAAGGAGGCACCGAACATGTGGTGATCAAGTTTCAGACAAAGAAAATATGATATTGAAACTATATAACAAGACAATCATCAACATAGAAGTGGTGCAGTGGTTTGTGGCGCGCTTGGTCTTTCACTGAGGTCACGGGTTCGATTCCCCTTGGCCGCCACCAATATTTGCTGTATTTTTCAATAAAACAGTAGAACATCGTAAAACAAACAAGTGCCAAACTCCACCACAAATTTTGTCGTAGCCCAATGATAAGGGCCAAACTTCCTATGCTATGGTCGTGGGCTCGGTCCCTATGTCGGCCGTTTCATTTTTAAATGGTGTTGAAGCCTACTGTTAATGCGCGAATTTCCTGTTCACTAGGTTGCGTGTACGAACTCTATGTCAGCCCTTTTTTTCCATATTTTTCAAAAAAAACAGTAGAAGAACAACTATAAAACAAACCAATGTCATCCCTGTACATCTGTTGTGCTCTAGCTCAATGGTAAGGCACAAGCTAGTTCGAGCTGCTGGCGGACGCGACCTTTTTTTCGTTTTTCCCAAGTTATTTCTTTTTTTCCTAATAAAACACAATATAATTTATAAAAAACTGTTGAATACCAAATAAATAAAAAAATGAACACGTAGCTCAGACTTGTTTTCATGTGATCAGGGTTCCATTATTGGATGCAGCGAGAATTTTTTGAGTATTTGATTTTTTTACCTGCGCTGCACAACAATCTGAATAAACATATATACTCCCCCGTCCATGATATAGGGTGCGCACGTAATTCAAGATTCAAAATTTAAAAGTTTTGACCTATAGTTAATCTTTCATAATAAAAATTTTATCTAACAAAAATAATATCATTAGATTTGTATTTAAATGTACTTTTATATATTTTGTTGCTACAAACATTATAGTATTGAAGATATTAAGAGTCAAACGTTAGTATAGGAGACTGTGCCAAGTTTGACCACGCCTTATATTTTAGGACGGAGGGAGTAGTAGCAAATGTCTATATGGTAAAATAACATCGGGAGCAATCTGAATAACATATATAGTACTACCTTCGTTCCAAATTACTATTCGTTGTTGACTTTTTTTCATAATCTTTGACCATTCGTCTTATTCAAAATTTTTGAGCAAATATACAAACCAATAAGTTATAATTGAAGTATATACGACGATAAAACAAGTCACATACAAAATAAGTGATACTCGTGAAATTTTTTGAATAAAACGAATGGTCAAACGTTAAACCAAAAAGTCAACAACGAATAGTAATTTAGAACGGAGGTAGTAGCAAATGTCTATACGGTAAAATAACATCGGGTTGGTGTAGTGGTATGTCACGTGCTTCTTATCCGTGAGTTCAAATCATGTTGAACATGATTATTTTTGCCATTTTTTTAATTATGACGTATTTGGTAAAATGTCACGAATTTTATAGAACATCATTATAGTTTGGTTAATTATGATGAATTTAGTAAAATGTCACTAAGTTTTGGGCTGGATTATGACGAATTTTATAAAACGTCGCTATAGTTTGGTTAATTATGACGAATTTGGTAAAACATCACTAAGTTTTGGGCCGGATTATGTCGAATTTTACAGAATGTCACTATAGTTTGGGCTCTATATCCAATACTACAAATTAATGACGACAACCAGACATTCGCCATAGATTATGTACAATTTCTGACATTCCCTAAATACGTCATTAAAAAAATGTCATGATCACAGGGTGTCTGAAAGTGCATCTAGGTACTTATGTGTTTTGGTGATTTGTATGACAACATGATTTGTTTACTAACTTGTTTGCTTAAGTATATGAGCAGAAATTTATTCTTATGGATATTCGTGTAATATAATTGTTGATAAGAATATGTGCTCGCTATCGGTTTTTGATGATATAAAAACAAGCAAGTGGATGTGGTCTCATGCAACTAAGATTGACAATGAAAAGTAAAAGAAAATGACAAATGAGACAAGAAATTTTGCATATTGTTGGTCTTATTTAGAAGAAGCTTGTCGAACGATACTAAGATAATTTAATTGAAGAAATCCGGTTAGTTGAAGATATGGATTTCAATGTAGTATTCATGGTGATGCAAAGCAAAGCTTAACTTAAAGTGGCAAGATAGGATGAAAGGGATCAAACTATATGGCTAGTGATGAGGTACTAAGCAAAGAGAAGGGCAAGATAGTCTTGCACCAAGGAACTTTGTTAGCGTGAAGAATCTAGTATCGTGGTTTGGTTTCTAGACATTAATCAAGCCCTATGTATTGAAGCAATGCAATGCATCCAATTATTATTGAATCATACGATGTAGTGTCTTATGAATTGGTGATAGATTCTTGATCATACACTTGGATATTCTAAGACATTGGCTCAAGTTGAATTTGCTCAGCAAGAAAAGAATGTTGTGAGCCCTCAAGTTGAGAAAAATCAAGTATGGCATCAATGAAGACATAGAAGCTCAAGTGGAAGTTTTATTTATTACTTGTAAACTTGAGTATAAGTATGCCGTACTATCAAGAGGGATGCAACAGTAGTTGTTCGACAACACCAAAAGTGCTCATAGGTCAACCCATGTGAGATAGCCTTGAGAGAAGAAGTCTTTTGAGACTTAGTATGCTGGCTGGTCCAAAACCTGTGTCTGACCGGTTTGAATGCTTGGAGTGCTAACAGCTAGTTTTGCTTGAAAACCGGTGTGACCGATTTTCCACTAACATAACGGCTAGTTTTTAGAGATTGGGGTATTTATACCCTTTGGCCCTCTCCTTTGAGGGCTGTTGGTTCCCTTGCTATCCTTGTGCGTCCAGAGCTTCTTTGAAAACCATCAAGCTCTCCCTAAGCATCTCTTTTTGAGATTGGTTGATATAGTTGATATCTTTGGGATTGGGTTGAGAGAGTGATTGTGTATGAGCTATTGAGAGCTAGCTAATCCTGTGAAGAGCGAATCCATAGCTTGAGCACTTACTGTTGAGATCTAGCATCTATTGAAGCATTTGTTACTCTTGGAGGTGAAGCCTCCTAGCCGGCTAGGCGTCGCAGCTGAGCCACCAAGGTTGTGGTGTGCCACGGACAGTTTGTGAAGGCCCGATCTTGCCTCCTTTGGGGAAAAGGTCACAACTTAGTGGAACCGGGAAAAGAGTTCGACCTTTGGGTCAATAGGGGATTCCTCAATGGAGACGTAGGATTCACTTTGGTGAATCTGAACTTCGGGAAACAACTCTTGGCATCTCTCGATTGGTTTTCCTCACTTTGTTCAATTCTAGCATTTATATTTACTTCCGATTCGATCTACTTGGTTGTGCTTTACTTGTGTGCAGGGACTTGGTGAACCTGCTAAAAATCATCTATAGAAGCATTCCACCAAGTTTGGTTTGTGCTAGAACTTGTAGAGGGGTTAATTTACCTTATAGCATTTCTGAGTCAGAAATCGGTCTGACCGGTTTTGCTTCTAACTTTGTTTTTTAAAGCAAAATGGGATCCTATAACACCCAAAAATAGCCTATTTAAAATTTTTAGTAATTTATTGGCTTTTATTGTTCATATTTAATATAGGTTAAATGAATTACTTATGAATATTAAAATCAAATATAAGTTGTAGAAAAATTTTTGTTGCATTCATGCTGTTGCACTGTGTTTTGTTTGATGACAAGTTAAGTTGGAATTTAAATTCTGTTTAAATTCAAATTTAATTTGCATTTGTTTGAACCCTAGAAAAGTTATTTTCAGCCGAGTCCACTTTTGCCCCATAATCTTTCTCCCCGGCTCGCTTTCACCCCCTCTACTCTTTCCCTGGTTCGGCCCACCCCCTTCCCTCCCACCGCCCCGCCCTGCTCGCACGCACACTTCCCAGCCCACTTCCGCGGCCCAGCTCCTCCCGAGCCAGCCCAATGCGGCAGCAGCCCCCCTCTCCTTTATCTCACCGATAGGCGGGCCCCGCCTGTCGGAATCACCTTCCACCTCCCGCCCGAGCTCCCCCCTTCTCCGGCGCGCAACTCGCCGCCCTGGCCGGCCACCCCAACCCTTCCCCGCGCCATGGGCCCCTCTGGAACGTTCCCTGCACCTTCCCCGATCCACCCTTCCTTACTAGGCGCTATGCCCGCATGGAAGGAAGCTCCCCCGCATGGCAGGTCACAATCCCGCCGCCGCCACCGAAATTAGTGGCGCGCACGCCAATGTGGCCCTTCTCCGCCCTATAAAAGCCACCCCCGGAGCCCATCCCCACACCACTCCCCTTCACCAAGCTCCAAGCCCGCAGAAGCCTCCCTACGAGCTCCCTGCGCCGCCTTCTCCCCGAGCCCACCCCTCGCCGTCGATCGGCTCCTGTGGCCACGCTCCGTCCACGGTGGAACAGCTTCGCACCGAGGTAAGCCCCCGCTCGAGCCCCGTCCCGCTTCCCCCTTGGCTCTGTAGCCCGCTGCCCACGCTCGCCGGTGCATGCCGACCGCCGGACGCCGTCGAGCACTGCCCGTGCGGCCTCCCTGACCCCCCAGGACCTCCCTAGTGCTCTTGTCGTACTCCCACGCACCAGTAGCGCCAAGTCACATTCCAATTCGAGCCCTGGCGAGCACGCTCCACCTCGCCGGAGCATCACGGCCGCCGGCCACCGTCGACAGCCACCTCTGTGCCCCGAACCTCGACTTGCACCCCACCATTGCACTCGCCGTCCTCTCCTGAAGCTCTAGGGCCAAACCGCGCAGCAAATGGGGCTCCGTAGCCCCGGGGCGCCTATGCTTCGGCGAGCCGCCACCGCGCAAGCCCAGCGCCGCCACGCTCCTGAGCACCCGCCCACGACCCCATCACCCGAGCCAATCTGGGCCGTTAGATGCCAATCCAACGGCCCACGCGCGCCCAAGCCTTGAGTCAAACAGACCCATACCACTTAGCGTCTGTGACTTTTTCTAAAGAGCCCCTGCCTTTCTTCGGAATTAACCCGCGGTCCAGCTTAGTTCAAATATATTTACAACTAGGTCCTGTTTTATTCGTTTAACCCCCTGAGCTTTTACAAAATAGAACCCGCGGTCCAGGTCAGTCATATTTGCGCGTTAGCCCTCGTAGTTTTACTCTTAATTATGTTTAGGTCCCTAATTTTTCACAAATAAGACCCTGGAAACTTTTAAAACTTGCCAGTAGGTCCCTAGAACTTAGAAAACTCATATCTTTTATTTTTTAGCTCCGATTAGTGTGATTTTCACACTCATGTGTTCGTAGTGAAGCATAGAATATTTCTAGAGCCTTTATTTGTACTGTTTCTATTGTTTAGTGTACTATTCTAATAGAATATTATTTGTTTGCATGTATTGGTTTGCGTGCATGTTTGCGTGGTGATTCGTGTCGAGTCGGTGAGCCTTTCGCTTTGGACTTCGAGTACGAGGACTTTCCGGAGCTAGACTCGCAGCTGCAGCAGCAGCCTTTTGAGGAAGGAAAGTTATAGCACGGACAATCCTTACTACCTACTCACTTGTATTAAATTATTTCATACATGCATGTGTCTAAATTTGATGTACCATTAAGGTTGTACCTAGTTTTGAATATCCTATCCTTGTTTACCTTAGGTTTTTGCATATGGGTAGAATCTTTGTTATGCGCAGCTAATATCACCATTATTTAACTGTTAATTTTGACTTAATGATTCACTACAACATTAATGATAAAACTTACTTTTTAGCAACATGGTTTAGGGAACTGGGGCATGTGATGTGTGCTTTGCTCCAGTGTCTCTCCCTAAGGTCCGGTTCTTAAAGCGGCAACCCAGGAGCCTGTCGCCACCGCTAGAACTATTATGGCTCTGGTCTTGGTCAAGTAACTTGTACGTCTCTAGCTTGATAGTGGTTACCAGAGTGGCCGACGACGTTATGGGAAACAAGAGTGAGAGTATGTCTTGATCCACCGAGGACGGGTGATCCGTCGGCTATGCCCTCGTGAGGCACAGTCCTGTGCTGGGAGTCCCTGCGACGGCGAACTCCACACGTTGCGCATTGTTGGGTGTGATGCCCGCGCTCTGGACGCCATTGACCCCTCTATGGTGTGACTCTGTAGGCGTACGTCAATCTCGGTGCCTGGGCCATGCTGCCTGTGCTGTACCATAATCGGCCACTGTCTTGTTAAGGTGTCTTGTGAAAAGCCTCTGTAGTGTGATTTGTGAGGTCTGATCAACCTCCGCGTGGTTGGGTTTAAAGTTCGTTTGAGCTTTTACGCGACTGGTGGGTAAAGGGCGAAACTTCTGCAGAGTGTAAAATCTATCATGATAGCCCTGCTCAGGGTCACGAGCGGCCTGGATCCTTTTTTATTAGAAGATGATGTTTATCTATGTTTAATGTCACTTATACTTTATTAACTGGGTTTTATTCACTTGTAGTAATTTGGTTAATGTTAAAATGAACCAACTAAAAATGCTAATGCAGTTAAGCCGTGTCTAGCCTATTTTGAGCCTTCGTACCCGTGTTATACTTGCTAAGTAATTGTTTACTTACACTTGTCATTTTATTCATCAAAATCCTGGATGGGTAAACAGATTGGGCTGGGCATGAGTCTGATGCTGAATTTCCCGAAGATTTACCGTACTACTGAGCTGTGGTCTCCCAGTCAAAGTCCTTTTGGATTGTTGCTCCATTAGTTTGAGAGTTTATTAGTCTTTCGCTGTATTTGGTTAGTTTATTTATGATGCACTCTGATGTAAAAGTTTATTTAATGAACAATTTATTCAAGCATATGTTCTCTGTTTATCATATTTGTTCGCTATATGTGTACTATGACTTCCTGGGCACACATATGGCCGCATTCGGGTTTTTGTGAAAATCCGGGTGTGATAGATTGGTATCAGAGGGGTGCTGATTGTAGGATCGCAGCCTAGTTAGAACGGTTGAATTAAACCTTAGGAGACCACCATGATTATGTGTTATATATCGTCTAGTTTCACTTTTTCAAAACTTAAATCCAGTCGAGTCTTGTGTGAATCATGTCTTTAGGTGCTTTGAATGATTGTCATTATGCTTATGCTTGATTTGGATTTTTGTAATGATTGTGATGGGCGTAGACGCAAGTCTACTACCATCTAGATGTAGGACTAAAGTTTAAGGACTTTAGTGATTAAATAAAGGGGAGTATTCATTTCTCTTGCTCTTTTTCTACTAAGCCCTCCATCATAACCAGCAAGTAATCCTCTAAAGACACCAACAAAATTTTTTATGAAATTTATTACTGATGATAGATGGTGAACACGAGGAGCAACGCCGGTGCCAGTGGACTGCCGCCACCACCTCCCACCATTGAGCAGATGATGCTCATGCAGACCCAGCTGATGCAGCAGATGGCTCAGACGATGGCGATGATGCAGCAGAACCAGCAGAATCCGCCACAGCACAACATGCCGCCCCGTGGCAAGAGGGGTGAATTCCTGAAGGGACGTCATCCTACCTTCAGCAAGGTCACCGACACCCTGCATGCTGATGATTGGCTCAAGGCGATGGAGAGGCAGCTCGACATCGCACAGTGCAACGATCAGGAGATGGTGTTGTACGCCGGAGGACAGCTCCAAGGAACAGATGATGAGGACATAACTCCTATGGATACTCACAACAATTCTCCATTGATCGTTCAAGGTCCAATCACTAGAGCTCGTGCGCGACAATTGAATTTAGAGGTGAGCTCGTTCCTAAGTACTTCTATATGTGATTATGAGAATAGATTGCTAACTAATGATTATATTGTAATTAGGAACAATGGAGAGGACCAGAGGATAGTTGGAGAAGGGCTTCAAGGTGGAGAGGACCAGCAAGGGCGTGCAAGTCAAGATAGAGGACCAAATCAACTCGACTTCGAGTCCACCTCGGAGTCCGGGAGCAGTCAGTGCTAAATCGGACACATAGGTCGCACACGGGCTCGGATTTGGATGTTCTTTATATGCTTGGAAAGCTAAGAATATAATCTTTGCAGTGGCACTGGTCTCATGTCAAAATTCGTCCGGAGTCATCGGGAATCGACGAAACAACTTGATGTCCAGAATCTGTTTCAGTGCTGCGTCGTCGTATTTTGGCCTTTGGGCCGTGTATCGTGTTGAGCCCAATAGGGGCGCGTCCAGGGGGGTTGACCACGACCCTAGACTCCTTAAAACATTAGCCACCACCCAAGTTAGGGTTTGGATTTTGCTTAGATCAATACTGTCAAGAACAGTGTCGACGCTCGTCGGTTTGTGAGACCCCAACTTCGTGAGTTTAATCATACATCTGCAATTGTGTTGCAATCTTTCTCTTTCTTGCGTGTGTTCTTCGATTCGCAGGCAAGGATTATCCTTCTAGGCGAGGTCAACCGTGCAACGCCGGTTGATAACCTGAGGAGACATGGTGCTGCGATTGCGGGGTTCAAAACGTGTGGTTCGGAAGCCGGATCGATTTGAGTCACGACTCCACCAAATCGAGAGTTATCAGAACCTTTCAGAAGATCGGGAAACCCTAGTTCCCATCAAGTGGTATTCAAAGACAAGTTTACCATCAGGTTCGTCCTTTCGCCTTTGTCCTATGGTCCAGAAAATAGCCTTAAAAAAATTTTCGCTGTCCTAGTACCCTTTTAGCCTTTCAATTTCGTTTCAGATTCGCTTTGTTGAGTTTGTATCCATGGTTGAGTCTTGTTGCTGGTATTAGGTCATGTTTGTTGTCGTAGTTCAATCGTCCATTGCTGTGCATTGTTTGTTTCCGCCGCTATCCCAGCCACCATTACCAGATTACAAGTCGTGCCACCCCATAACTCGACTTGCCCTCACTAGCCGCCTTGCGTGAACTCCTGCCGTGCAAGCCCTAGATAGGTTGCGAGCCGCTGTGTGTTCATCGCCTTGCATCGCAGCCCTTTTTGGTTCATCTTGCATACCCTAACCGCCGCCGCGCATCCTGTCGAATTGAGCCTCTAGAGAACCACATCGTAGGCCTCCCAAAAACCATAACTTGAGGTACCTTCAGTAAAACGGGCATAACTTTTCGCTCGGTGCTCCATTTTGGCTGAATTTTTTACAGCAGCTTTGTCCTGTTTGCCCGAGTCAGAAAATTAAAAAAAATCAGGAACATAAAGAAAAAATTGATCAAGTTGTTTTAGGGTTTTCAGCGTTTGTTCCTGAATTTCTCTAGGTCGCATCTCACCTCAAGAAAGGGTGCAAATTTGTGTGCTTGGAGCTTTTGGTATCCCTATTAAGAGAAAAATATAAAAAAATAGTTGAAAAAATAAAAAAACTCATGATTCCTACTAGTCCGGAGGTTTTGGAGGGAATTTCTGAAAAGATTAAAAACGAGTGCATAGAGTGTTGTTTTGCTTGTCCTGTGAGATTTTTCCATCATTTCTTGTTCCAACTTGTTGTGCTACGTCTAGGACACGTCTAAGCCAGCAATTGTGACTTGTACTTTGGATTCTTATTCAACTTTTGTATTCTGCATTCGTTATTTGCTACTCCTTGCTACATTATGTGCCTTCCCAAAGCTCCACATACACCTTCTGGACGGCACTGGTTTTTGACCCTTGCAATCTCGGACCACACGCCTTCCAGGTATCCTTTGCCTTGCTTGTTGGTAAGAAGCTTGTAAGAGCTTGGTAGGACGCTTCCTTTACTGTGTTGAGAGCACGTAGTCGGATTATTAGGGATAACCTTCACTGTGTGTTCTTGTTTTGGTGCTTTTCAATGGCAGGAGATGATGCACCGAAGGCTCCCACATATTTCAGTGAATGTGTTAGTCGAGAAGAGCTAGAAGCTTCTCGTGACAAGATGGAAGAAACAATCAACAAGGCTGTCACTGACGCGCTCATCGCTATGAAGCTTGGCATCATGTTGGAGAGGGTGGACCGGCGGGTGTCCGAGCTTGCCGACAGAGTTGCTGTAGTGGAGGCACGTCCACAGCCACAGCCACAGCCACAACAACCACCACCTCCACATTTTCCAGATGACGCGGTGTTTGATGACAATGGTAATTATGATGAAGCAGCTACAAGAAACACACGACTACAATGTCGCCTTCGCCATAACAGGGTAGGTATGGGTGGCGCTCACCAAGGTAATAACAATCGTGATGACCCTTATGCTAAGATTATGTTTACCATTCCATCTTTTCGGGTAATTATGATGCTGAGGGTTACCTTGATTGGGAGATGACAGTAGAACAAAAAATTGCTGCCCACCTTGTACCAGAAGAACATCAAGTTAGACAAGCCACTAGTGAGTTTAAGGACTTTGCTATTATTTGGTGGACTACGTCTTGGAATGAGCTTAAGGTGGCTATGCGTGATTGTTTTGTTCCTCCATATTATAGACATTTGCGTAAGAAATTGCAGCGTTTAGAACAAGGAGAAACTTCTGTGCAGGATTACTAGGTTCTTTGCAAAAAGGCATAATGCGTTGTGGTATTGTAGAATGTCCTGATGATTCTATCTGTCATTTTTATTTAAGCTTGAGGCTTGATATTCAGGACATAGTTGATTATAAGGACTTTAACATTGTCGACCAGTTGTTTCGATATGCTATGCTTGCAGAAAAGGAGATTCGGGGCCGTGAACGGCAGGGCAAGAACAAGGTGGGAAGCACCTCCTACACGCCACGTACAAAGTCATCTTCGGGGCTGCCCAAGCCAACTTCTTTTCGAGCACCCCCACCAGCGAGCAAGCGATCCACACCTTCAACAGCTGCTGCACCATCACGGCCACCACCATCTTCTGCACGTTCTTCAGATTCAGGTAAAAATTCTTTGCAGGAGGGCAGCAGGAGTACCACCTCGAAACCACGCACTTCCAACATTCGGTGCCACCGTTGCCATGGGCTTGGCCACGTGCAGAAGGATTGCCCTAGTCAGCGGGCATACATTGCTACAGAAGATGGATACATAAGCACCTCCGACGTTGAAGATGTTGAGGCAAATGATATTGATGAGGATCATGGCATTGCATTTGGTAGTGAGGACACGACGGGCTTTAGAAATATCATTGTGCCGCGAGTACTCAGCGCACAAGTACAACAACCTGAGAAGATCCAACGCCATAACTTGTTCCAAATTTTTTTTGTCATCAACAACTGTCGCGCGCGTGTCATCATTGATGGAGGTAGTTGCAATAATTTGGTGAGTTCTGATTTGGTCAAGAAGCTTGGATTGGCCACACGCCCTCATCAACATCCATATGGTATTCAGTGGTTTAGTGATGCGGGGAAAGCTAAGGTAACACAAACCTGTAGAGTTTCCTTTTACATTGGGACCTATGCTGATTCTGTTGACTGTGATGTCGTACCTATGGATACTTGTTCTCTTTTATTAGGATGTCCTTGGGAATTTGATAATGATGCTATACACCATGGAAAAAGTAATAAATACACTTTCACACATAAAGGACAGAAAATTACTTTGCTACCTATGACACCTGCTGAAATTGTACAAGGTGATAAAGACCGAGATGCTAGTTTGCATGATAAGGAATCTGAAAATCAGCAAGTTGCTAAATCTATTTACCCACCTAAAAAGGATAAGTCTGCACCAACTTCTGATTTCGAGGGAATTAAATTAAAGGGGGGAGTTATGCTCGCAATGAAATCTGAACTTGCTGAACTTTCTGATGATGATATGTGCTATGCTTTGGTATGCAAACGAGCTTTGTTTTCACTTGATGATATTGCTAGATCTTTGCCTCCTCTTGTCACTAACATTTTGCAGGAGTATGAGGACGTTTTTCCAGCTGAGTTACCACCGGGCCTTCCACCTTTGAGAGGGATAGAGCATCAAATTGATTTGATTCCCGGAGCCACATTGTCGAACCATGCTGCTTATCGCACCAATCCCGAGGAGACAAAGGAGATTCAGTGACAAGTCCAAGAACTGTTGGACCGTGGGTATGTCCGTGAAAGCCTTAGTCCTTGTGTTGTTCCTGTGCTTTTGGTTCCCAAAAAAGATGGTACTTGGCGTATGTGTGTTGATTGTCGAGCTATCAATAATATTACCATTCGATATCGTCACCCTATTCCTAGGCTAGATGACATGCTTGATGAGTTGTGTGGTGCTATAATTTTCACAAAGATAGACTTGCGTAGTGGTTACCACCAAATAAGACTGAAACTTGGAGATGAATGGAAAACAACTATTTAAAACCAAATTCAGGTTATATGAGTGGTTAGTTATGCCTTTTGGTTTAACCAATGCACCTAGTACTTTCATGCAATTGATGAATGAGGTTTTGCGAGCTTTTATTGGGCGATTTGTGGTGGTTTACTTTGATGATATATTAATTTTCAGCAAGTCTTTGGATAAACATATGGAACATCTTGGTAAGGGCATCTTTTGCACTGATAGATTTTCTTTCCTTGGCTATATTGTTACTCCACAGGGAATTGAGGTGGATGCGATGAAAATTGAGGCCATTGAAAGCTGGCCGTTGCCCCAAACCATCACACAGATACGAAGTTTTCTTGGTATTGCAGGTTTCTATCATCGCTTCGTCAAAGATTTCAGCACCGTTGCACGAGTTGACGAAGAAAGGTGTGGTGTTTCATTGGGGAAAAGCACAAGAGGAGTCCTTTGCAACTTTGAAGTACAAGCTTACGCACGCGCCATTGCTGCAACTTCCAAACTTTGGTAAGACTTTTGAGTTAGAATGTGATGCTAGTGGATTTGGCATTGGATGTGTTTTGATGCAAGATGGTAAACCCGTTGCATATTTTAGTGAAAAGTTGCATGGTCCAGTTCTAAATTATTCTACGTATGATAAGGAATTGTATGTACTTGTACATTCTTTAGAAACGTGGCGGCATTATTTGTGGCCTAGAGAATTTGTTGTTCATCTGATCATGAATCATTGAAGTATCATCGCTCTCAAAATAATCTAAATCGTAGACATGCTAAGTGGGTTGAATTTATCGAAACTTTCCCTTATGTTGTCAAACACAAGAAAGGGAAGCATAATGTGATTGCTGATGCTTTGTCTAGACGATATACTTTGCTATCCGAACTTGATTGTCGGATTTTTGGACTTGAATCGATAAAATAACAATATGCGCTTGACCCTGATTTTAAAGATGTGTTGCTGAATTTTAGAGAGGGACGTGTATGGAAAAAATTTGTGGTTAATGATGGGTTCTTGTTTAGAGCTAACCGCCTATGCATTCCAGTTGGTTCCGTTCGTCTTTTGTTGTTACAGGAAGCGCATGGAGGAGGGTTGATGGGCCATTTTGGTGCTAAGAAGACCGCGGATGTTTTGGCCTCGCATTTGTTTGGCCTCATATGAAGAGAGATGTTGAGAGGTTTGTTTCTCGCTGCTCCACATGTCATAAGGATGATGATGCTATACATATTGCTGACCTCTTTTTCAAAGAGATCATTCGTTTGCATGGTATGCCGTCTACTATTGTTTCAGATCACGATGCTAAATTCTTGAGTCATTTTTGGCGGACTCTGTGGAACAAGTTGGGTACAAAATTGTTGTTTTCTATTACTTGTCATCCACAAACTGATGGACAAATGGAGGTCGTGAACCGTACTTTGGGTACTATGTTGAGAGCTATTTTGAAGAAAAATTTGAGGATGTGGGAAGAATGTTTGCATCATGTCGAGTTTGCATATAATCGAGCAACACCTTCTACCACCAAGGTAAGTCCTTTTCAGGTAGTGCATGGTTTCAACCCTCGTGCTCCTATTGATATTTTGCCTTTGCCTACTAGTGAAAGGATTCGTAATGATGCCAAGAAACGTGCTGAATTTATTTTGCAAATGCATGAAACAACTGAGCACAACATTGAAAAGATGAACGACAAGTATAGAATTGCTGGTAGTAAAGGTAGGAAAGAAGTAAAGCTTGAACCGGGTGATTTAGTATGGTTGCACTGGAGAAAAGAAAGATTTCCAGATTTGAGAAAGTCTAAGTTGATGCCAAGAGCTGATGGCCCATTTAAAATACTTGAAAAGATTAATGATAATGCATATAAACTTGAGTTGCCTCCCGAGTTTGGGGTTAGTCCGACCTTTAACGTTTCAGATTTGAGGCCATACTTGGGAGAAGAGGATGAGCTTGAGTTGAGGACGACTCCAATTCAAGATGGGGAGGATGATGAGGACATCACTCCTATGGATACTCACAACAATCCTCCATTGATCGTTCAAGTTCCAATCACTAGAGCTCGTGCGCAACAATTGAATTTAGAGGTGAGCTCGTTCCTAAGTACTTCTATATGTGAGTATGAGAATAGATTGTTACCTAATGATTGTATTATAATTAGGAACCATGGATAGGACCAGAGGATTGTTGGAGAAGGGCTTCAAGGTGGAGAGGACCAGCAAGGGCGTGCAAGTCAAGAGAGAGGCCCAAATCAACTCGACTTCGAGTCCACCTCGGAGTCCAGGAGCAGTCAACACTAAATCGGACGCCCAGGTCGCATTCGGGCTCAGATTTTGATGTTCTATATATTCTTGGAAAGCTAAGAAGATAATCTTTGCAATGACACTGGTCTCATGTCAAAATTTTTCTAGAGTCATCGGGAATCGACGAAACAAGTTGACATCCATAATCTGTTTCGGTGCTGCGTCGTCGTATTTTGCCCTTTGGGCCGTGTATCGTGTTGAGCCCAATAGGGGCGCGTCCAGGGGGGTCAACCATGACCCTAGACTCCTTAAAACAGTAGCCGCCGCCCAATTTAGGGTTTGAGTTTTGCTTAAATCAATTCTGTCAAGAACAGTGTCGTTGCTCGTCGGTTTGTGAGACCCCAACTTCGTGAGTTTAATCATACATCTGCAATTGTGTTGCAATCTTTCTTGTTCTTGCTTGTGTTCTTCGATTCGCAGGCAAGGATTAGCCTTCTGGGCGAGCTCAACCGTGCAACGCCGGTTGATAACCTGAGGAGACGTGGTGTTGCGATTGCGGGGTTCGGAACGTGTGGTTCGGAAGCCGGATCGATTTGAGTCACGACTCCACCAAATCGAGAGTTATCAGAACCTTTCGGAAGATCGGGAAACCATAGTTCCCATCACCGGCATTGGACTGGTGGGACTCGTCCCAGTACGCTCACGTCGACCGTACTCAGATCACCTAGCAGGAGTTCCGCAGTAGCTTCCGCTCCCACCACGTACCAGAAGCTCTGATGACCCTGAAGAAGGAGTTCCTGGCACTGAAGCAGGAAGGGATGAGTGTCACCGCCAACCGTGACAAGTTCATCGAGTTGGCCCGCTATGCTCCGGAGGACGTGGACACCGACAAGAAGAAGCAGTCCAGGTTCCGTGACTGCTTGCAGAATGCACTGCAGTACTAGCTGATGTGCACCAGGCTCCACAACTTCCAGGAACTGGTGGACGGTGCTTTGATGCTGGAACACAAGCGCCGAGAGATGGAAGAGAAGAAGAGGAAGTTCCAGGGCCAGCAGATCGGGAGCAGCAGTCGCCCCTATTCCGTTCCTCGTCAGGGCATCCAGCAGATGGGGAGCCAGCAGCGCTTCCAGAGTCACCCCGGCTCGTTCAACCGTGGCCAGTACCAGCAGCGCCCCCAGTACCCCCAGGCGCCACAGCAGCAGCGACTCTAGCATAATGCTCCAGCTCAGCGCAACCCAGTGCAGCAGGGCCCCGTTCAGCACCCCAACCCCGTCAACAACACGCCAGTGGGTCCTAGAGTGTGTTAGAACTGTGGAGAGCGGGGGCACTTTGCCAATGTCTGCCCCAAGAAGACCCAGAACGCCAACCAGCAGGCCGGATAGCAGCAGGCCAACCAGGGACCCCAGAACCCCGCTAGAGGCAAGGTTAACCACATTGCTGCAGAAAATGCAGAGGGAGCTACTGACGTGGTTGTGGGTACGTTTCTTGTCAACTCGACCCCCACAACTGTTTTATTCGATTCTGGAGCTTCGTATGCTTCCATCTCTCCTGCATTCGTACACAAGAGTATGATGACCCTGCAACCCATGGAGAATCCTATGCTAGTTAGTTCACCTGGGGGAGAACAACGAGCCACTCTACGCTGCTCCAAGGTTATCATTACAATAAGGGGGGTAGATTTTGAAGTATACTGCAAAGTCCTGAATTCTCTTGGATTTGATCTAATCCTGGGAATGAGTTGGCTCGCCAAGTATAATGCTGTGATCCAGTGCTCCGAGAGGGCAATGCAACTGGTGGCAAAAGGTGGCGACAAAGTGGAATACCGGGCAGTCCAGTCTTCCGATCAGTGCCAAGCCAACCAAGCCGAGGGTGCAGCTCCTGCCGACATCAGGGTGGTGAGCGAGTTCCCGAATGTGTTCCCTGAGGAATTGCCAGGTATGCCCCCGGAACGCGAAGTTGAATTCGTTATTTAACTAAAACCTGGCACTGCACCTATAGCTAAAAGGCCATATAGAATGTGAGTGAAGGACTGGAGAAACTGAATGAGGAATTAAGCTCCTTGCTAGCCAAGGGGTATATTCGTCCTAGTGCTTCACCATGGGGACCACCAGTGCTGTTTGTGGATAAGAAGGATGGGACACAGAGGACGTGTGTGGACTATCGAGCCCTCAACGAAGTAACCGTCAAGAACAAGTACCCGCTGCCAAGTATTGATGATTTGTTTGATCAGTTGAAGGGAGCATGTGTGTTCTCCAAGATAGACCTTTGATCGGGTTATCATCAGATGAGAATCCGGTCGTCGGACATACCCAAGATAACTTTCACTACTCAGTACGGGTTGTACGAGTTCACGGTTATGTCCTTCAGACTGACCAATGCTCCTGCATACTTCATGTACTTGATGAATAGTGTATTCATAGACTACCTTGACATGTTCGTAGTGGTGTCCATTGATGACATTCTGGTCTTCTCCAAGAATAAAGAGGAACATGAAGATCATTTGAGGATGGTGATGCAGAGACTCCGGGAACATCAGCTATATGCCAAGTTGAGCAAGTGTGAATTCTGGTTGAAGAAAGTGGCATTCTTGGGACACGTGCTGTCCAATAGAGGAGTAGCAGTTGACCCGAAGAAGGTTAATGATGTGTTGAGCTGGAACCCGCCTCGGGATGTCAGCGAGATCAGGAGTTTCCTTGGGATGGCCGGATATTATCGGCGGTTCATCGAAGGATTCTCCAAGATTGCTAAACCCATGATGACGTTATTGGAGAAAAATGCCAAGTTCATCTGGACAGAGGAGTGCCAGACCAGCTTCGAAGAGTTGAAGAAGAGGCTGACAACAGCACATGTGCTGACATTGCCCGACATAGCCAAGATTTTCTCCATCTACTGCGATGCATTCCGTCTAGGACTAGGGTGTGTACTCATGCAGGAAGGGAGAGTTGTGGCATATGCATCAAGACAGTTGTGGAAGCACGAGCAGAACTATCCGACACATGATCTGGAGTTGGCAGTTGTGGTGCATGCTCTGAAAATTTGGAGGCATTACTTGATTGGGCACAAGTGTGACATCTAGACCGATCATAAGAGCCTGAAGTATGTCTTCACTCAGTCAGAGCTGAATATGAGGCAACGCCGATGGTTGGAGTTGATCAAGGACTATGATCTGGAGATCCACTACCACCCAGGGAAGGCCAACTTGGTGGCATATGCCCTGAGTAGGAGAAGCTATGTGAACAAGATCACCGGCCATTGCCTGCCGGAAGAACTCAGCCGGGAATTTGAGGAGATGAGTCTGGGATTCATGACCAGCATCACAGAGATGACAGTAGAACCGACTCTTGAACAGGAGATCCGGAAAGGTCAACTTGGTGATGAAAAGATCAAGGAGATTGTGGAGAATGTTGCCCTAGGAAAGGCACCTGGTTTCCAAGTGGATGAACAAGGAACCTTGTGGCACGGGAAGAGGAGATGTTTGCCCGATATAGCGCAGATCAAGGACATGATCCTAAGAGAAGCGTATGATTCGGCATACTCGATCCACCCAGGAAGCACCAAGATGTACCAAGACATCAAGGAAAGATTCTGGTGGTACGGATTGAAGAGTGATGTGGAGACACATGTGGCACTATGTGATACTTGTCAGAGAGTTAAGGCTGAACATCAGAGGACAACCGGATTACTCCAGCCCTTGAAGATACCGGAATGGAAATGGGAAGAAGTTGGTATGGACTTCATAACGGGTCTACCCCGCACACAGCGAGTATTTGACTCCATCTGGGTGATTGTGGACCGCTTGACCAAAGTGGCACACTTTCTTCCAGTGAAGACCACTTACACCGGAGCCAGATTGGCAGAACTATACATGGAGAGGATTGTGTGCTTGCATGGAGTGCCAAAGCGGATAGTGTCTGACCGTGGTACTCAGTTCACTTCACACTTCTGGCAGAAACTGCATGAGTCTATGGACACTAAGCTGCAGTTTAGTTCAGCTTACCACCCCGTGACAGATGGACAGACAGAACGGACTAACCAGATTCTGGAGGACATGTTGAGGGCATGTGCACTGCAGTATGGTGTTAGCTAGGACAAGAGTTTACCCTATGCGGAATTCTCGTACAACAACAGCTATCAGAAGAGTCTGCAGATGACACCGTTCGAGGCTTTGTATGGCAGAAAGTGCAGAACACCACTGTAACACCCAAAATTTCCTATTTAAAATTTTTAGTAATTAATTGACATTTATTTAAATTGTTCATAATTAAAATCAAATATAAGTTGTAGATATATTTTTATTGCATTCATGCTGCTGCATTTAATTTTTGTATTGCTTGTGATTCAAATGAGAATTTAAATTTATTTAAATTCGAATTTGAATCACCTTGTTTTGAGCTGTAGAAAAGTTGCAAAGCCCAGAGTTCACTTTTGCCCCTTAGGCTTTTCTCCCGGTCCAACTCTGCTCCTCCTTCTTTCCTTTCCCCGAGGCCCAGCTCCCTTTCCTTTCCCCCTGGCCCAATCTGCCACCCCCGTTCGGCCCACTCCCGCGCGGCCCTGCAGCAAGCCGGCCCAGCAGCAGCGCACCCGCTAGCCGCGCAACTCTCTCTCCCTCTCACTGCCGGCCCGGCCCCACATGTCGGAGTCGTCTCCTTCCTTTCCCACGCGCCATGCGCAATCAGCGCTCGAGCCCCGGCAATGGCAAGGGCCACCATTCCCGCGACCTGTGGGCCCTCGCCGACCCTCCCCAGGCTTCCAGAAGCTCCCCCGAAGTTTCCTCCCGCGCGCCTTTCCTTCCCCGGCGTCTACCCCGCAAGGAAAGCCCCCTCCCGCGTTTGGAAAGACCCGGCGCCGCCGCCGCCGCCCGAATCCCGGCGTGGCACGCACGTCAGGACCCTCCCCCGAGCTATAAAAGCCCCCCATCTGGGCTCTCAACCCACACCAAGCGCCCCACGAGCTCTCTAGTGCCGCAGCGCTCCCCCTCTCTACGCTCCGCGCCGCCGCTCCTCGGAGTCCCGCCGGCCGCCGTCGACTCTTCGCCTCAGCGCCACTCCGACCAATTCCGCACCACCACGAGCTTCGCGCAAGGGTAAGGAGTGCACCCAGCCACTTCTCGCTCTCCCTCTCTTCCCCAAACACCCCAACTCCCCTCGCCGGAGTGTCGTCGCCACGGCCATCGCCGTGTGCCACCTCCACCACTCCCACCCCCGACTTAAACCATCCAGAAGAGTTCCCCACGCTCCCAGCTCCCTCCCCGACGAGATCTCGTCGCGATTGTAGGTCGACAGCGCTCAGACGGCTTTACGCCGGCGAGCCCTCGCCGAGCCCCACAGTAGCGCCGCCGCAATTCCTTTCCCCACCGGCGAGCACCAACCCCGATCTGCTGTGGGCCACGCGATTTCGATCCGACGACCCAGAACAGCCCCGAGCCCCCGAGTCAACAAGTCCATACCGGTCAGCCTTGCACTTTCGCTAAAGAACCCCTCCACTTTCTGAGAATCAACCCGCCGTCCACCACCGTTGAAAACTATTTGCACCTAGGTCCTGGTTTTAACAGAAAACCCCCTGAGCTTTTGAGTATTAGAACCCGCGGTCCTGAGTTTAGATTTTTGCATGTTAACCCTCGGGTTTTAATGCGTAATTATGCATAGGTCCCTGGTTTCGTCAAAATAGGCCCCTGGAACCTTTTAAAAATTGTCAACAGGTCCCTAGAACTTAGAAAAGGCATATCTTTTTCGTTCTAGCTCCGATTAGTGTGATTTTCGCGCTCATGTGTTCGTAGTAAAGCGTAGAATGTTTCTAAAAGCTTTATTTGTACTGTTTCTACTGTTTGGAGTACTATTCTAATAGATTATTGTTTGTTTGCATGTATTGGTTTGCGTGCTCGCTTGTATGGTGATTCGTGTCCAGTCGGTGAGCCATATGCTTTGGAGTTCGAGTACGTGGGAGACTTTCCGGAGCAGGACCCACCGCAGCAGCAGCAGCCGCCCTTCGAGGAAGGCAAGTTATAGCACGGACAATCCTTGCTACCTATACATACCTGTTTACATACATTTACTTTCATACGCATGTGTCTAAATTTGATGTCCTATTAAGGTTGTACCTAGTTTGTTTACCCCTATCCTTTGATTACCTTGGGTTTATGCATATGGGTAGATTTTTCTATGCGCAGCTACTGTCACCTTTATTTAACTGTTAATTTTGACTGAATGGTTCACTTCAACATTAATGATAAAACTTGCTTTTTAGCAACATGGTTTAGGGAGCTGGGGCTTGTGCTATGTGCTTTGCTCCAGTGTCTCTCCGTAAGGTTCGGTTCTTACCGTGGCAACCCAGGAGCCTGTCGTCACCACCAGAACTATTATGGCTCTGGTCTTGGTCAAGTAGCTTGTAATCTCTAGCTTGTCAGTGGTTACCGTCGGGGGCAACGGTGTTAAGGGAAGTAAGGCGCGAGGTGTTTCTGGATTCCACCGAGGACGGGTGATCCGTCGGCTAGGTCACATTAGACCCAGTCCTGTGCTGGGAGTCTCTGCGATGGAGAACTCCACACGTTGCGCATGGATGGGTGTGATGCACGCGTTTTGGACGCCATCGACCCCCCTATGGTGTGACTCCGTAGGCGTACGTCGATCTCGGTGCCTTTGGTCTCACCACCTTATTGTACCTTAGCGACCACTGTCTTGTTAGGGTGTCTTGTGAAAAACCTCGTAGCGTCCCTATGCAATCACACCTCCGAAGTGTTGATGTGCGTGGTTGGGTGCAATGTTCTTTCGAACTTTTACGCGACTGGTGGGTAAAGGGCGAAACCTCTGCAGAGTGTAAAATCTATCATAATAGCCTTGCTCAGGGGCACGAGCGGCCTGGATCCTTTTTTTATTAGAAGATGATGTTTATTTATGTTTAATGTCACTCATACTTTATTAATTGGGTTACAACTGGGTTTCATTCACTTGTAGTAATTTGGTTAATGTTAAAATGAACCAACTAAAAATGCTAATACAGTTAAGCCGTGTCTAGCCTATTTTGAGCCTTCATACCCGTGCTATACTTGCTAAGTAATTGTTTACTTACACTTGTTATTTTATTCAACAAAATCCCGGATGGGTAAACAGATTGGGCTGGGCATGAGTCTGCTGCTGAGTTTCCCGAGGATATACCGTACTACTGAGTTGTGATCTCCCAGTCAGAGTCCCTGTGGATTGCGGCTCGATTAGTTAAGAGTTTTATTAGTCTTCCGCTGTTATTGTTTAGATCATTTATGAAGCACTCTGATGTAAAAATTTTATTTAATGAAGAATTTATTCCAGCTTATGTTCTCTGTTTATCATATTTGTTCGCTATATGTGTACTATGACTTCCTGGGCACACATATGGCCGCATTCGGGTTTTGGTGAAAATCCAGGTGTGACAACCACTGTTCTGGAATTAGACTAGAGAGAGTCAAGTGTTTGGGCCTGAGATACTCAGAGAGATAGAACGAAAAGTGCAAGTGATCAGGTAGAACTTGAAGGTGGCACAGTCCAGACAGAAGAGTTATGCTGATGTCAGACGGAGGGATCTCAGTTTTGAGATTGAAGACTTTGTGTACCTCAAGGTGTCTCCAATGAGGGGCGTGAAGAGGTTCAATGTCAAGGGAAAGCTAGCACCTCGATACATCGGACCTCTCCAGGTACTTGAGAGGAAAGGCGGAGTGGCATATCAGTTGGGACTACCCGAGAAATTTACCGGAGTGCACAATGTATTCCATGTGTCACAGCTGAAGAAATGTTTGCGGGTGCTTGAAGAGCAAATACCGATAGATGAGCTGAATGTGCAAGAGGACCTCACATATGAGGAGTATCCGGTCAGGATTCTGGAGGCGTCTGAGAGGGTGACAAGGAACAAAGTCATCCGGATGTGCAAGGTACAGTGGATCCGACATTCGGAGGATGAAGCCATTTGAGAACGGGAGGAAGATCTCAAGACCGAGTACCCGCAACTCTTCGCATCTACATCTGAATCTTGAGGACGAGATTCATCTTAAGGGGGGTAGGTTTGTAACACCCAAAAATTGCCTATTTAAAATTTTTAGTAATTAATTGCAATTTATTTAATATGTTCATAATTAATATAGGTTAAATGAATTATTTATGAAATTAAAATCAAATATAAGTGTAGAAATATTTTTGTTGCATTCATGCTGCTGCATTTAATTTATGTATTGCTCGTGAGTCAAAGGAGAATTTAAAAAATTCAAATTTAAATCACTTCGTTTGGAGCCCTAGAAAAGTTCTTTTGGTCAGAGTTCCCGTTTCCCCTCCGACTCCTAGCCCAGTCTTTTTCTCCTCCCCCTACTCCTCTCTCGACGCCGCGGCCCAGCGCCAACGCCCAGTCCAGCCCGCTCAGCACTCACCTCCACG
Source organism: Echinochloa phyllopogon (assembly GCA_033239725.1). Lineage (NCBI taxonomy): Eukaryota > Viridiplantae > Streptophyta > Magnoliopsida > Poales > Poaceae > Echinochloa > Echinochloa phyllopogon. Next base: position 22,608,362 of record BTCW01000016.1, read on the forward strand.
GCCCACTCGGGCGGTCCACTTCTACTCCCTGAAGTCCTTCGCGAGTCCACTTTTGCTCCTCTCGGCCCGTCACTTCAGCGTCACACCATGGCCCAGCTCGCACCCACCCTTTCTCTCCCTCTCTTCGCCCACAGACAGGTGGCCCCCACCTGTCGGGCCTTCCTTCAACCTCCGGCCTGCGCCTGAGCTGCTCCCGCCCGCATATCTCGCCGCTCGGGCCGGCTTTCCTAGCATCGCTCCGCGCCCGTGGGGCCCCAAGAAGCTTCCATGAAGCTCCTGCTCCCGCTCCTTCCCTTGTTCGCGTCGCCCACGCAAGGAAATCACATTCCCCATATGGAAGGGGACAATTCACCGCCGCTGCCACGATTCGGGTGGCCCGCACGTCGACGCTCACCCCCGAGCCCTATAAAAGCCGGGCCCCGTAGCCCCAATGCCACACATCACCTCGCCACGAGCCCTCGGGCATCCCAGCACCTCTCCCCTCGCTTTGCGCCGCCGCCGAGCTGCGGTCGCCGACGGGCTCCATCACCGGAGCCACCTCGCTTAAATTCGACCGCTCCAGAGGCCTTGCGCAGTGTTAAGCTTCGTCATAAACCCCTCCCCGTCCGTTTTCGCATGCCATAGACGGCCTCCCTGTGCTCGCCGCCGTCAATCTCCCCTGCTCACCGCCGGCAGCCCTCACCACCGCGAGTCCCTCGACTTGGACACCCTGGCCGAACTCGCCATGTCGCCCTGCGTCCTTAGCACCAAGCCACACCCCAAACCGAGCTCCCTAGCTCGAGTTCGAGCCACGCCGGTGAAGCGCCGCCCTGGGGACTGCCAGCGCCGCCGTGCTCTCTCTGTCGCCGGCGATCGAACCCCCCTAGGCGATCCACAGCCGCCCGATTTGCATCCAACGGCCGCAGTGCGTTCCCTCCCCCGAGTCAAACATTCCATACTGGTCAGCCTTGGCAAATATGCTAAAGAGCCCCTCCAAGATCTAAAATTAACCCGCGGTCCACCCTTTGTTGAAAAATAATTACGGATAGGTCCTGTTTTTATCAAATAGCCCCCTGCAGTTTTTAAATATAGAACCCGCCATCCTATTTAGGTTTATTTGTGCGTTAGACCTTCCATTTTTAAGCGTAATTATGTTTAGGTCCCTGGTTTCTTCAAAATAAGCCCCTGGAACCTTTTAAAAATTGCCAGCAGGTCCCTAGAACTTAGAAAACCCATATTTTTTCCGTTTTAGCTCCGATTAGTGTGATTTTTGCGCTCATGCGTTCGTAGTAAAGCGTAGAATATTTCTAAAACCTTTATTTGTACTGTTTATATTGTTTGGTGTACTGTTCTAATAGATTATTATTTGTTTGCATGTATTGGTTTGCGTGCTCGATTGTATGGTGATTCGTGTCCAGTCGGTGAGCCGTACGCTTTGGACTTCGAGTTTGGTGAGGACTTTCCAGAGCAGGACCCACAGCAGAAGCAGCAACCGCCCTTCAAGGAAGGCAAGTTATAGCATGGACAATCCTTGCTACCTATACACACCTTTTACATACATTTACTTTCATATGCATGTGTCTAAATTGATGTCCTATTAAGGTTGTATCTAGTCTGTATACTCTTATCCTTGTCACCTTGGGATTATTGCACATGGGTAGAATCCTCGCTATGCGCAGCTACTGTCACTTTTATTAAATTGTTAATCTTGACTTAATGGTTCACTTTAACCTTTATGATAAAACATGCTTTTTAGCAACTTGGTTTATGGATCTAGAGCATGTGCTGTGTGCCTTGTTATAGTGTCTCTCCATAAGGTCCGGTTCTTAAAGCGGCAACCCAGGAGCCTATCGCCACCGCTAGAACTATTATGGCTCTGGTCTTGTTTAAATAACTTGTACGTCTCTAGCTTGCCAGTGGTTACCGACGGGCCGACGACGTTATGGGAAGTAAGGAACGAGGTGTTTCTTGATTCCACCGAGGACGGTAGCCCCATCGGCTAGGTCTCATTAGACACAGTCCAGCGTTAGGAGCCCCTGTGGTACGGGAGCTCCGCACGTTGCGCTCTTTATTTTTGTTGTTGGCATGAGTTGCCCGCGCTTGGACGCCATTGACCCCGTCACGTTGCGCCCTGAGGGTCAGTCAATCTCGGTGCCTAGAGTCTCACCACCTTATTGTACCTTAGCGGCCACTGTCTTGTTAGGGTGTCTCGTGAAAAGCCTCGTAGCGTCCTTATGCAGTCACACCTCGGAAGTGTTGATGTGCGTGGTTGGGTGCAAAGTTCTTTTGAATTTTTACGCGACTGGTGGGTAAAGAACGAAACCTCTGTAGAGTGTAAAATCTATCATGATAGCCTTGCTCAGGGTCACGAGTGGCCTGGATCCTTTTTTATTAGAATATGATGTTTATTTATGATTAATGACACTTATACTTTATTAATTGGGTTACAACCAGGTTTTCATCCACTTGTAGTAATTTGGTTAATGTTAAAATGAACCAACTAAAAATGCTAATGCAGTTAAGCCGTGTCTAGCCTATTTTGAGCCTTCATACCAGTGCTATATTTGCTAAGTAATTGTTTACTTACACTTGTAATTTTATTCAACAAAATCTCGGATGGGTAAACAGATTGGGCTGGGCATGAGTCTCCTGCTGAGTTTCCTGAAGATTTACCATACAATTGAGTTGTGGTCTCCCAGTCAGAGTCCCTGTGGATTGCGGCTCCATTAGTTGAGAGTTTATTAGTCTTCCGCTGTTATTGCTTAGTTCATTTATGAAGCACTCTGATGTAAAAACTTTATTTAATGAAGAATTTATTCCAGCATATGTTCTCTGTTTATCATATTTGTTCGCTATATGTGTACTATGACTTCCTGGGCACACATATGGCTGCATTTGGGTTTTTGTGAAAATCCGGGTGTGACATCGATGAATAATCAAAGACAATGCATGACGTAAAGAGAGTTAAGAACTTTATTACACTGGAAGACAAAGTCTTTAACAAGTTGAAAGCGTATAACTATCAACGGAACTCCATCTATCACCACAGGCAGTTGACTGGGGAAACACATATGCCTAGGACGCAACATTCATTGATATGGAACAAAAATAGTTTGGAATAGCAAGAGTAAGCACATGTTGTACTCAGCAAGTGTAGAGCAAAGCAAATGATATGCAAGGCTAAAACAAGTATAGGTTGGCAATTAGTAAAATCATGCACTTTAGTTGGTAAAATTTTATTAGCAACATAATTACTAAGTATAAGTTATACCACCCCAAAGTAACAGATACTAAGTATAAGTTTCCCATAAACATAAATATGCATGACTCAGGTTAATTTATATTCAAATTCAATTATCATGCAAGGGTCCAGGTCGCTCTTGACCGTGAGCATGGCTGTTATAACAGTTTTACACTCTGCAGAGGTTGTACGCTTTCACCACAAGTCGTTATTCCCATTGCCAAAGGCGGGTACCCTTCTCACACCATGTGAACGGAGTATTGGGTTTCACTACGAGGCATTTCCAAAGAATTTATCAATGTGTGTGCTACCTTTTCGTGCAGGTCTCAAGAAGGAAACACCTTCCTCTCCTGCGTCTCTGCACACGAACCTTGCCGGTAGCCACCAGCCCCCTTCAAATCATATTGTGTCTCCACACACAAAGAGTCATTCTAATTACTCAGCCAAGACCAGAGCCCATTGGTGTTGTGGTTGTACTCCCTCCATCTATTTTTCTAAGGCACACACGTATTTAAGATTCAAACTTTACAATCTTTGACCAATAATTTAGCTAACAATTTTGAACTTTTATAATGCAAACTTGATATGGTTGGATTTTTAATCAAATATACTCTTCAATGATTATAATTTTATAACCACAAATGATATAATATAAGATAAATGAATGGTCAAAATATAACATAGAAGACTGTGCCAAGTCAAATCACGCGTTACAAAGATAGTGTCACACCCTGAAATTTTTGGATTTCAGGATGTGATTTTGAAGATTAATTAAATAAAGATTTTTCCCATAATTTTACAAATTTTCTCTCTTTTATTTAATTTATGGGGAATTTAGTACGGGGAAAAACATTTTTTCTAAATTAAAATAAAACAATGTAGGTTTAATATTCAGTGCCTTGCATTCATTCTCGTTGCATTTAATGGCTTTATGTGTGTAAAGTTTTCAAAAATGCGTTTAAGAGCCTCATAGGAATTTTCCAAATTTTTCTAGGATTTATTCCTATTTTCCATTAGCTAATTCCGATTTTTGGAAGGTGCTAAAATCTTTTCCATGAGCTCCAAATATTTTATTTGGATTCCTCATGTCCATCTTTGTCTTTGGGATTTTTCCCAAGATTTGTGAAAATTTTGGAGTATTTTTCTGGGCTCAAGTGATTTATCTATGATCTTCTAGGTATTTCTTTGCACTCGAAAATATATTCTGAAAATAAAAGGAATATCTAAAACCCTAACTCCTTTCGGGCCGAATCTACCTGGCCCAACCCGCCAGCCACCTCAAACCAGCCCAGTCCCCCCCCCGGCCACTTCCGGCCCAACAGCGGCCCAAGCCGCGGCCTCCCTCTTCCCCCTCCCCTCCCTCGCCGATGGTGCGGCCCCACCTGGAAGCCTCCCCCTCCTCCCTTCCTTCTTCCACCGCCGCTAATGGCGCCCGGCCGGCCACGCGCTATGGCAAGCGTGCCGCCGAGGCCCCGGCTTTCCCTCCCCGCACGCCTATTTAGTAGCGCCGCCCCTCGGTCCTCCCACCCCCCAAGCTTTTCTCCAACCCTAGCTGCCCCAAGCCTCTTCCCCGCCGTATCCCCCGAGCTCGATCGCCGGCCGCCGACGATCCGCCGCACCGGCGCCGCTCCGTCCCAGCTAACCCCGCTCCGACCTCCACGAGGAGGTAAGCGTCACGCCAAGCCCCTCCATGCTCTCTACCCCGCTCCCCCGCCCTTGGCGCGCCTCGCCGGAGCGCCGCCGCTGCTGTACGCCATCGCCCGCCTCCGACGTCGCTCGACCGCCGTCGTGAGCCCCTTGGGCGACTTCCCCGCGGCCATAGCTCCCTCCCCGGCCAACCGCCGCTGTCAGCCGAGCCCTGCAGCTCGATTCCGAGTAACTCCAGTGAGCCCTCCGCCGCATGGCGTGGCGGCGCCGCCGCGCTCCCTCCTGCCGACGACCCTCACACGCCCGACCAATCTGGATCACTAGATCCGGATCCAATGGCCACAAATCACCCCCCCCCCGAGTCAAATACCTCCCTTACCGGTCAACCGAGCCGTTTTGTTAAAGACCCCCTGACGTTTAGGGAATTCAACCCGGCGTCCTCTGTCAGTTAAAAAATAATTGCAGTTAGGTCCTTTTTCTTTTAAAAAACCCCCTGCCCATTTCAAATTTAGTGCCCGAGGTCCTGTTTAGGTTTATGTCGACGATTTATGTCGAGCACGTCTGCCTGGGGATACCCCGGAGAGTAGATTTGTGGGTCTCGCCCAGTTCTAGGAACGACAGTACACGAACAACACGAAGATTTAGACAGGTTTGGGCCGGGAGTAGCGTAATACCCTACGTCCTGTGTGCTTGATTGTATTGTACGTGTGGTTGAGTTGTATCATCTTGCCTGTAGGCTTCTGCCTTTAGGCCTCTACCTTTAGGCCTACCGAGCTAGGGACCCTTGCCCTCCTTTATATATCCTAGGGGGCAAGGTTACATGGCAAGTATCCTAGTCGGTTACAATATGGGAGTCCTAGTAGGAATACACGAGTAGTTCTACTTGGAATAGGAGTTCTCCGAGTATTTCTATTATGACTCGGTCTTCTATCTTGAGGGTACCCGGGGATGTATATCCGACAAGCCCCCGAGCATCTTGCACCTTTGCTTCAAGTCTTGAATCTGCTTTAACATCTTTGAGTATTGGAGCTAAGTCCAAGACGCTCAAGCCTTCTCTGTAGAGTAGTTTACATTGGAGTGCATCTTTAGATGCACCCAATGGGTGTAGCCCCCGAGCCTCTGACTACTTTTTAAGTAATCGGAGGTTCAAAAGCAGTCTTCTATCTTCATCTCGAGTAGTTCAATGGCGTGCACCGAGTCGGTGCACCCATTGGGTGTAGCCCTCGAGCTTCGAATAGTTCTGTTAAAACTAGTCGAAGATCTTGAATGGATCAACAATAGGCACAAAAAATGTGTACCCCTTGAGTGTAGCCCCCGAGCCTTGAAGCGAATGGTTTGCATTCGGTCCAAGGGTCAAGAACATAGTCTTCGAGTTGTTGTAATATGCAAGCACTGACTAGTTTAAAGTACTCGGCTGGCATTGTAAGGCCGCGTCGTTTGAGTACCGACTAGCTCCAGTACTTGTCTTCATGTCTTGGCTTGTACTATGCAGCCCCGAAGCTTCAAGCGACTAGTTGAAGTACTCAGTATTTCAGTATCGACTAGTATAAGTACTCAAGCGGCTCCGTGGTAACCCTGCAATTTAAATATATAGGATGAGTAGTATCCGATCAAGAAAAAGTAAATAATAGCATTTGTAATACATGTTTAAGCTTGTTAAGCTCATTGCTCTTGTTAGACTCGTAACCACTCGAATAGTAACCCTGTTACGTTTAAACACTTGGTCCTGCTTAACCATAGCCCATAACGCGAGACTAGTGTCTTCTTTGACGTGTAGATGCGTAGGTGTTGCAAAGGAACCGAAGTTTCAAGAATTAAGGTGCGTGCTATCGAGCGGTATTGGTCATTAAGAGTTGAGAGAAATAATAAAGCAGTCGGTTAGGACTTTTCTCCTATAGGAGAGGTCGCGTGAAGCTTTGTAACCCATTGGCGAGAAATCTTGAATCTGTGGATATAGACTCCGAGAACCCTACATAGTTCGATGCACCAAATCCATGAGCTAGTGCCCTGCATAACTCGGTTTACCAAATACGAGGGCTAACGTGGCATGTTCCACAGGCGGTGATAGTGTGGCTCTTGAGAACTTTTGTTGTCGAGTGAAGTACTCTTTTAGAGTAGTCGGCTTATGGCCAAGCATGTTTTAAACAAGCTGATAAAATTATTATGAAGAAAATAATTATTAAATAAGACTTAGCTTGATTCGCGGACGACTTGTCGACGAAGATGTGGCGGTCATTGTTGAAGTCGATTAGTCGGAGTCGGATCCAACTAGTTGCTGATGGTGCGGTAGCCGTTCTCGACTAGTTGAGTAATCAAAGTAGTCATCGTGCGCGAGTCGATGCGGCCGATCTCGACTAGTTTTAACTAGTCGAGACGAGTAGTCGTACGACGCGATGAAGTTCTTGTCGATGAAGCCGACTAGTCAGGGACTAGTTGTCGATGGCGCGGAAGCCGATCTCGACTAGTTTTCTAGTCGAGATGAGTGGTCTAAGTAGTCGCGTGACGAGTCAATGCAATCGAACTCGGGTAGTCGAAGCGGTCGACGGTGAATTGGCGTTGCCGATCGTCGATGTAGTTATACTCGAGTAGTTGAAGTAGTCATTGCGCGCGATGAAGTAGTCGTTGATGAAGCTGACTAGTCGGGGCATGCCCCTGACTAGTTCCTGAGCTTGAAAGACTCATCTCCGAGTGGTTTCGGGTCGAGCCGAGTAGTCGAGGGTGTCGAAGTCGAAGTCGAAGCCGAAGCCGAAGATGTCGTCGAGAGTTGGTTCTCGACGAGATCGCGGAGCTCCACCGGTGGAGTCACCGGCATCAAGTACGGGCCCGGGCGATCCGCAAGGTGGCTTGCAGACTTGCCGTTGCCTAAGGTGATGAAGATCCAGGCGCCGAAGACGATGGTCGCGCCCTCCTCGATGCCGCAGGTGTTGAAGCTTGATCCCATCGCACCTAATGGCGAACTTGCGGTGAGTAGCCCCACGGTGGGCGCCAAGTGTCAACGATTTATGTTGAGCACGTCTGCCTGGGGGTACCCTAGAGAGTAGATTTGTGGGTCTCGTCGAGTTCTAGGAACAACAGTACACTAACAATACGAAGATTTAGACAGGTTCGGGCCGTGAGTAGCGTAATACCCTACGTCATGTGTGCTTGATTGTTTTGTACGTGTGGTTGAGTTGTATCGTCTTGCATGTAGGCTTCTGCCTTTAGGCCTCTACCTTTAGGCCTACCGAGCTAGGGACCCCTGCCCTGCTTTATATATCCCAGGGGACAAGGTTACATGGCAAGTATCCTAGTCGGTTACAATATGGGAGTTCTAGTAGGAATACACGAGCAGTTCTACTTGGAATAGGAGTTCTCCGAATAGTTCTATGAGGACTCGGTCTTCTATCTTGAGGGTACCCGGGGATGTATATCCGACAGTTTATTTGCGCGTTAACCCTTCGGTTTTTATACAAAATTACGTATAGGTCCGTGGTTTCTTCAAAATAAGCCCCTGAAACTCGTTTAAATCATAGTTTCCATGTTTTAACTCCATTTTGACACGTTCAAGTTGCGTTAGATTCGTATAAGCTCAAACTACGCGTTAGCACTCACAACCACCATGCCATAAGTTCCTGAATTTTATTTAAATGTTAATTAGACTAAATATTATCTAAATGTGTTTTCTATACTAAAATCTAATTAAGATTTATACTCGGCTTTTAAATGCTAAAATAAATTTGATTAATATTTATTCAATTAGATTTATAAATAAAAGTTGCCTAGGTTATATCTCCATTTTTCATAAATGAATTTTAATTTGATTAATGTTTATTTAAAGCTATATTTTCTAATTAAAATTCTACTTAGAGTTAAACTCCGAGTTTTGATAAATAATTATTAATATCAACACAAAATGTCTTATTATTCGATTAGATGCTCGCACATATTTTTATTACTTAAACTTAAATGTTTAATTGTATAAATCCTACATAAACATTCATAAATAAAATATGATTAGTTTATGTATGGCTTTTACAAATTCAAATGAAATTGAATTAATTCCAAAATAAGATGTTTCTCTGAAATAATCTTTTATATTATTTATTTAATTAAAATTTATTAAGCATATAGGCTTTTATTTTCTTTTATAATATAAATCTTCCGATAGTCGTATCTTTTCAACCGTAGCTCCGTTTTCAGCTATTCTTGCACTCACGTGACCATAGGATCGAGCCCTATCCTTTAGTGCGCTCTTTTAAGGCTTTTATATTGATTGGTGTACTATTCTTAGTTGTATATTGTTGTTTGCTTGTTTAGCTGCATGTTGTGCTCGATGATTGCTGCGAGTAGAGGAACATCATCGAGAGACTTCAAGCAGAAGAGTTTGAAGATCAAGATTTTAAGATTATAAGTAATTATAATGGATTTGAGGCAAGTTATAGCACGGACAATCCTTGCTATCTAAACACACTTTTTACATTCATTTACCTTCATATGCATGTGTCTAAATTGATGTCCTATTAAGGTTGTACCTAGTTTGTATACTCTTGTCCTTGTTACCTTGGGTTTATGCATATGGGTAGATTTTGCTATGCGCAGCTACTGTCACCATTATTTAATTATTAATTTTGACTTAATGGTTCACTTCAACATTAATGATGAAACTTGCTTTTTAGCAACATGGTTTAGGGAACTGGGCATGTGCTGTGTGCTTTGCTCCAGTGTCTCTCCCTATGGTCCGGTTTCTTAAAGCGGCCACCCAAGAGCCTGTCGCCACCGCTAGAACTATTATGGCTCTGGTTTTGGTCAAGTAACTTGTACGTCTCTAGCTTTCCAGTGGTTACCGACGGGTCAACGGAGTTGTGGGAGGCAAGGTACGGGGTGTTTCCAGATTCCACCGAGGACGGGTGATCCGTCGGCTATGTCTCATTAGGCACAGTACCGTGCTGGGAGTCCCTGCGATGGGGAACTCCACATGTTGCGCATGGATGGGTGTGATGCCCGTGCTCTGGACGTCATCGACCCCCCTATGGTGTGACTCCATAGGCGTACATCGATCTCGGTGCCTATGGTCTCACCACCTTGTATTACCACAGCGGCTACTGCCTTGTTAGGGTGTCTTGTGAAAAACCTCATAACGTCCCTATGCAGTCACACCTTAGAAGTGTTGATGTGCGTGGTTGGGTGCAAAGTTCTTTTGAACTTTTACGCGACTGGTGGGTAAAGGGCGAAACCTCTGCAGAGTGTAAATCTATCATGATAGCCTTGCTCAGGGTCACGAGCAGCCTGGATCCTTTTTTATTAGATGCTTAATGACACTTGTACTTTATTAATTGGGTTGCAACTTGGTTTTATCCACTTGTAGTCATTTGGTTAATGTTAAAATGAACCAACTAAAAGTGCTATTGCAGTTAAGCCGTGTCTAGCCTATTTTGAGCCTTCATACCCGTGCTATACTTGCTAAGTAAATGTTTTACTTACACTTGCCATTATTCAACAAAATCCCGGATGGGTAACAGATGGATCAGGGATTGAGATAGCTACTGAGTTTTCTGAAGATCTTCCGTACTTCTGAGCTGTGGTCAACCAGTCGGTATCCCTGTGGACTTGAGGCTCTACCTGTCAAGAGAGTTAATACATAGACTTCTGCTGTGCTTTTTATTTAGGTAAACTCTCATGTAAAATGTTTTATTCGAGCATATGTACTCTGTTTTTCTATTTTTGTAAGCTGTATGTGTTCTGTGGACATCCTGGGCACACATATGGCAGCATTCGGGTTTCTGTGTAAATCCGAGTGTGACAGATAGATGGAGGGAAACTGTTTTTCCGGTGGTCACTCCATGTTCTAATTAATGCAAGTGGTCTTGAGATTAATTGCAACATATAAAAGAGCATGAATAAAGGTACACAAAATTATTATCTTTGATCTTAGTGCAAACCATACCACGTGGAGCAACTAAGCATCATCTACCCAACATTATAGTAAAAACCCAGGGTTTACAAGGTATGATCAAAAGGCTAGGAATTCCTTAACATAGGACCCATCATGATTAAAATGAATGCAAGCGTAGCATAACTATGAAGTGATGCATATGATTATTAGGATAAAAGCATGATAAAAAATACAATTGCCTTAATTTTCAAAGAATAATTGCTCAGAGTCTTCACAAGCTTGATCCTCAAATTCCATGAACAATCCTTAAACACCACAACTGTTGCGCCTTTCTATTCGCATCACAAGGGCACATGCAAGAAATCAATACAACAAAATGATAAAATAGTACACCGAACAATTCTAACAAAACTAAACAGCAGCACAAAACTATTCTACACATTACCACGAACACGTGAGCACAAAAATCACTAAAATCGGAGTTAAAACGGAAAAGATATGACTTTTCTAAGATTCAGGGACTTGCTGGCGAGATTTTAAAACTTTTAGGGGTTTATTTGAGAAAAACCAGGGACTAATAAATAATTTTATGAAAAACACGAGGGCTGACTTATAAAAGTACAGGGGCTGGGCTTCACGGTGTGATTTTCTAAGCTTTCAGGGGTTAAAGCATAACTGTAAATATTTTTATAAAGAAAAAGGACTGCGGATTTACTTTGGCAAAGCTCAAGGACTCTTTAGCAAAATGGCTGGGTCAGCCGGAGTTGACCGGTATGAGTCAACTTTGACACAGAGGTAGGGAGGAGCTGCTCCATTAGATCTCGATCGGATGATCTAGAATGGGTCTGGGCCAAGAGAGTCGCCGGCAGCGGCACTGCACGCATGGCAGAGAACTCGACGGACCAAAGCCAAAACAAGGCAAAGCGCACCATTTTGGATGGGGTTTGAGTCACGTTGCGAGTGGATTGTCCTTGGTTGACCCAAACACCAGGCTACCCAAATATTCATCAATTGGTTTTGGGTCGACCCAAACTAATTTAACTCATGTAACCGGTGGCACCAGTTGATCTAATGGGTCTGAATACACGGTCTTGCCGTTTGCTTTGAGAGCTGAAAAGAGACTAGATTTTTTTTTTGTTCAGTACATACATAAATCGATGTAAAAATTAATAAAACATTCTAAAACTGGAATAGTAAACAGAAGCTTTACAACAACAATATGTTTCAGAGACAGAATTGAGGCTGTGAGCATCGGAGCAGTGCAGTGCGCGAGTACCACCCTCTGAGCCAGGAGGCAGCAAGAGAAGCCTCGAATTTTCCTAGTCTCTCTGCATTTCTCGGCCATGATTTTCCTAGAATGAACAGCAGGATGAAAAACCGAAACCAAGTGCTTCGATAGAATGAACAGCTGAATTCTCCGATGAATAGCTGAGCGCACGGCCGCGGCTTCTAGCTCCGCGCGCGTGGCGCGCACTGGCATCTCCGATCCGGCGGCCACTTGCGCTTGTGTCAGAGGAGTCTGCGCATATGCTCGGCGATGCCTGCAGAAGGCCTGGAGGAGCACCGAGCGGAGAGCTGGCATGATGATGCGCAAATGTGTTACCCAAATAACCCAGATTATTTAAGTATTAGTTGAAACTAAAATTTTATAGGTCGGTTTATCGGGTTTTACACTAGACTTTAAATTTTGGGTATCGGGTCATTGGGTCGACCGGACAAAACCTGCATCCCGAGGTTTGAGGCTTTGGAACCACGGAGACACGGCGAGCTCAATCAGCTGGTCCCCTAGCGGCGGTGGAGCGACGCAGACAAGGGCCGATGACGACCGGCGAACGCGGAGGCCCTTTGAGGCGCTGCGCGTGCTGCGGAGCGGGAGAGAAGGCGATGCGAGGCTCATGCGCTTCCTTACCACCAAGCGAAGCCGCGGCGGGGCACAGGATATGAGGGGCGGCGTCCGCGGAGGAGATCGACGACGGCGGTGAGCTCGAGCAGCGCTAGGACTAGGGTTTCACGCGTCGCTGCGGGGATGTTCTTGCGGACAAGAGGGAGAGCCGCGGGGGCGGCGCATCTTATACCAGGTTTGGGCCCACGCCCTTGGCGTGCGTGCCCGAGTTGGTGGTGTGGCCATCCGGGTCAAACTCAAACCGGAGTCCGGCTTGGGGAAGAAGATGCAGCTGACGCGTGGGGCCTGCGTGTCTGGAGGGAGAGACGGAGGCGAGCTAGGTCGGCTAGGAAAAGAAAAACTGGGCGGGGCGGGCCGGCTCGGGAAGATTGGGCCGGCTCGAGAGGGAACGAAGGGGAAACCGGACCCAAGAAGACTTAAGGGGGGCAAAAACGAACTCAAAAAGAAAGAACTATTCTACAACTCAGACAAAAGAAAATTAAATTCGAATTATTCCAACTTAATTTGCTAGCAATCCAAGAACAATGCAACAACAGGAATGCATCAAATTTACTGTCACAAAAAGTTATTCAATATGACATTTAAATTGATTGAAAGGCTAGAATTTCCAATCAAATTCTAGAAAATTTATTTAGACCTTAATAAGTCTGAGAAATTTTAGAAAAAATGCTATAATTTATTGTAATGAAAATTAGGGGTGTGACAGAAAATTATGTTTTTCCCACCGATTGCAAAGAAAACTCTAGGGAGATATTTTTTCCCCTTGGAAACCTTAAAACCCCTAGGGAAACATGTTTGATTCCAGCAGTGCTACCTCAACATGACAAACTGACGTTCGTGGTAAACCACTGGCAGGGTACTAGCATTGAGTTTTGTCATATTGAAATGAAATGATATCCATACGAATATGCTGTGCAATCATGAGCAAGGGAAGAAAAAGTGAGGTGACCACACATATCTGTACCCAATTTCCAAAAACATGACCATCACCAGAAGGTGAACATGGCATATATATATAAACTAGTGATTGGTGCGCGCCCAGACGCGCAAGTCTTGAGACACATATGAAAATGTTTTGATGATGAATTGACTGTTAATTTCATATTTATGCATTAAAGTATTTTAGTGCGCGCCCAAGCGCGCGTGTTAGTTTACACAAGCATGCTATTATTACACGGACGAAAGAGGCGGTGGCGGGGTGGCATGACCAAAGAGTAACTAAGTAGGTTTGCTCCAGAATAATTGGTGAAACAATCAAAATGAGTGAAATTATGCATGTGAAAGGAGCATGTCACTTCCTAGTTCAGTGGGCTTACCTGTTCAAGCGTGAATATGAGATAATAACAGCCAACTGCATATTAGAAGCAGAACTTGATCCTTTCAGTATAGTTAGGAAAATACAATCTAGTTGTAGAATCTCAAGGCAGATCCAACACAACCACGGGGAAAGGTGGAGAATACTCTGTATGTTCCCATAAATTGAACACATATATGACTTGAATCCATTCTTCTAAATGGAGACAACTCTAGATATGACTACACACAAGAGATCCAAGTCATGAAACATTACTAACTAAAGGAAGCAGCATAACCTCTAAGGGTAGGAGCATGAAAAATATGTTAGTATTAATCTTTACATACTCTGCAATAAATGAGCTTCTACCCTACCTATTGTTGCTGGTAAATCTCAATTGACCCAAGTGGAGCTTGCCTGTGTTGTGGCCTCATGTCTTGCTGCCCAGCACCATGTGGAAAGACTTTATATTTGCCGTTATGTACATTTTAACCATATCTAGAAATATAACAAAAAAAAAGGTACCAACAGAAGCATAGTATACATGCCATTTAAATGAAAGTGCAAAATTCTGATCAGGCAGCTACTTCCAAAAATGCTTGACAAAAAAAATTGCTTTCAACAGCCGTCACATTCCAGATAGAATTACATAGGCTTTTTATGAGGACTCTAGCTATGAACATTGGATAATGGATTAAAATAAACACTGCAATACAACACATACAATTCATATTGCAAACCAGGAGTATGAAGATTTTGTAAACTTTAAGCTTGAACTCTGCATTCCTTTTTTTCATTTGACCACAGACCATATAGCATGAGAGCTACGACTAAAAAGACAGGATAAAAGAGGAGAAAAACAGGTGATTAGTCTCTTTTGGTCAGGTATGGTTTTTTCAAGTTTTCGCTTAATAAAACCTGACTGTACCCTGGGTTTCTAAAACTCATTTTCTTCTTAATATATTGATAAGAAGCTCTCTTGCGTGTTCGAGAAAAAAGAGAGAAAAAATATAATTACATACCATTGTCTACCGTAAGAATTATCATGAGTGAATGTATATTCTATAGTATCACAAAACTACTATACAATGTAAGAGCTGCTCCGAGAATTCTAAGTATCAGAGACTCTATGGAGGGTGTGATTAATTTGTTGTAAACAACAGCAATAGCTGGACACACGATTTTAGACATATTAGCTTGACAATAAGTCGAAGGAATCTGTGTTACAGATTACCACATTGTGTGCTATCCCAAGTTCTCTACAATCAAGAAAATGCATGTAGCACTGACAGTAATTTCAGCAGTAGTATAATTTGAGGAAAATTATCTAACCTGCTATGTCACAGCTGCTTCAAATAAATGTGTCCCATGCTACCGGAGTATCTCGGAGCACCAAAGCAGGTCTTCCGCTGATCTTAACCAAATTGAAGAGTACTACCCTAATTAATCCACATATCTAATGCGGATATAACGGTTGTGATTGTGACTGAATGAATGGCAAACCTCGGCAATGTGGGATGTTGGCATGATAAAGACCTCTTTCTGATCCCGCTGGGAAAGAAAGAGCAAAAAATTGATTGCATAATCTTGGTTGAGTTGGGAATGCTAGAGCAGCACCAACCTACCTTGGAAGAAGAGGTGCATCTAAGCACGATGTTCCAGAGAAGCATTTCATCGAACACCATGAGGGCAGCAAGGAGACGCAGCACTCTTCTCGTCGAGGCGGCTGAGGCGGTGGGTCAACGACAGCACAAACCCGCTGCCCACCGTGTAACTTATTCCAACCCGCCGCACAGGTAATCGGCGCCGGTGGATAAGGCAATAAAGCAGAGCGGCTGACGGCATCGCTGTCCTCGCTACCCTACGCCGCGCCGGACCTCCATCAGCACCGCGTCGTTGCTGCCGTGGACGCCGTGCTCCCCTCCTCGCGTGGTGCCACCACTTCTCCTCTTTTGCTGTTTTGCATCACGCCGCACTGCCGCCGCCTGTGCCGTGGCTGAGGGTGGACTCTGTAAATTGATCAGACTCTAAAAAGGCATTCTGAAAAGTCATGTCTGCTATTTTTTGAGAGGCTTGCACTTGCATAATTAGTTTGAACTTTTAAATCTGTAACTGGTACCATAAAGCAGCATAGCAACCAATGAATTACTTGTCTTAAATTTTTAGCTACTATTGTATGTTTCATAAATCATTTCTGCAGATAAATTTAGTAGGGACACAGATGTATTTGAAACGGTGCAGAATTTAATGAGGGGACCATGGTTTGAGGAGCAAGCTAAAATTTGACAAAATTAGATTGCATCTGCAAATCATTTGCCATTGAATTCGATATCACACATACATATTTAAAAGGCTGCAGTATTAGGGGACATTACCTTGAGGCTGACCAAACTATTTTTCTTATGCACAATCATTGTTGCATCAACCATACATCTCTGGAACCATGGCTAAGACATCAAAGCATAGCCTACAGCAGCAAAAATAAGAATGTGGAGCAACGGACCTACAGTGATGCCATATACATACTATAAGTGAACATATAAAGCTCTTCCATTTTTCTGTACCTGAAAATCAAATCATCAACATATGGTTTAGTGGCAATAACAAACTGCATGTTTGTAAGATGAATGTGCAATGCAATATTCAAATTTTCAGAGAAGCTCAGATGTATAGCACAAACATACTATTCCCTTTGAATTTTGTTGGTGGCAACCTGCTACAGGAACCATGTTGGTACTAAAGATATATCAATCAACTATTAGCGATGCTTTGTTTTCTTTCCTAAGTAGAAAAATTAACCGAGATGCACCAAACCCACAATGCATGATATCCAGGTTAACTGAGCCATAGTTTTGCAAAATCATTAGTCCTGCTCTGTGAGTATTTACAACAAATCAAGTTGTTGATCCTGCAAATCGGACCACTCCCCACCGCATCAAGTTTCTGTCCACCCAAGGTTTCAATCTCAGAGGTCAATCTTGACTTGTCTGGTGAGGAAGACGAGGAGAGAGGAGAGATGATGGGGTGTCATCAGCCGTCGTCGGTTACCCGAGGCCTTGTTTAGGTCAAAAAGAAATTCCCAAATACACTATGCAAAAAGAAGATTTTTTATCACATCAAAATGTCATAACATGCACGGAGTACTGAATGTAGATAAAATCAAAAACTAATTGCACAGTTTTGTTGTACTCTGCGAGACGAACATTTTAAGCCTAATTAATCAATTTTTGGATAATTTTTTACAAATACAAACGAAATACTACAGTAACGCAACGATTACGAAGTGACGTCTTACTCCCAATTCTAACAAGGCCTGAATCATCATCTTCTACCTGCCACTGAGCCCTCTGCTATGGGCATCTACCCCTGCAGGCGTTGCTATCGCGGCATGCGGCCACCCACAGGCATCGCGCAGCAGGGGTCGGCCTCGTGCGCCGCTGCCCAGCCGCTGCTGCACCTCCGCCAGCTGGTTGTGCACGCGCGCTGCCGCCGTAGTCTGGCAGCGCAGGCTGGCCACGCGCCGCCATCGCTGTGCTCGAAGAAGACACTGGAATCAGTGAATATGAACGGACTATTTGCTGAGGGCAAAAAAAAACGTTCGCTAAGCCTTCTAAACCCGAGCTAATTAGAAAGAAGTCCAATCCCTCTGGTTCAGTGAGGAAATTAGTCGTCTAGAAGTGCATAATCAAAATTATTAGAAAAGGAAACCTAAATAATCTAGAAAATTCGAAAACATTAAGAATCGAAAAGGGTAAATGGAAGCAGTATGGAGATGTGAAGAAACTGAACATCTAGAATCTGAAATTCGTACCCACGCAAACATCATAGACCAAGAAAAATGGATAGAAAGAATGAACAAGGCAAAGGCATCATGTGAAAGTCAACGCAACTAAAATGGAGGAAAGCAGGAACATAAGCCAGGCGTCTTTGTCCGTCGAAGGTCAGAACTACCTGCATCTCCTGCTCCGCTCGCTCTAGCTCGAATACCGTTCGTCCGCCTGCCTGCCCGTTTTCCCGCTAAATGCGCTAGCAGCCGGCACCCGTCTGCCTCCACCCGCGCGTCTTGCAATCGCTGCCATCGCCCACGCAGCTGCAGGCGTCGTCCTCGTGCAGACTGCCTCTGCCCGTGTGGCCGCAGCAGCTCTGGCCTCCACCCGCATGCCGTCAATTGCCTTCGCGCTGGGCTTGTAGACCGCCAAAGGGAGGCAGACAGAAGATTGTAACCACGTCAGGTTACGTTAATTGCTACCATATCGATGGCTGCCATAAACTTTGCACAGACGACAGCATATGTAGGGTAGGATACAGACGCTGTTTCTCTGGAAGCAGAGCTGCTTCCGATGTTGATTCATCTTAAAAGTGCCGACAGCTAGCAAGCCACGCTAGAAAATCCAAACGAAGCAGCTCCATCTGTTGGATCCGGTTGCCGGATTGGGCAACGGCGTTTTGCTCTTTCCTCCCGACGGTGTTGTCTGTAGGGTCATGTTCGGTGGCGGTTCGTGGAAGCTCTCCGTGGCGAAAACCAAACGCTAGCGCCGTCGCGTCTTTGCCTTCCTGAAGGCGTTGTTTGAAGGTTTTTTCTGTAGCCGTTGGTGGTGGAGTTTTAGGCTCCACGGAAGATCGGGTCCGATCGATGTTGTAATGGTCTCTTGGCCCTTTAGTTTGTTCGTCGCGAGTAGTCTCTGCCTATCTCTGACGTGTAGCCTAGAGGGCCCATTACGGATTCATTGGATGTTGCTCTTCTAGCGGTGTATATTTTATTATAAACTGGTAATCCCAGTATTTTCTTTATGCTTTATCTATGAAGCTGGCTTTGACTACAGGAGAAAACATACGAATGAGACGCATTGGATATATCCAGCGAACATATTTTCTTCACTGGCTGGTATGGCGTTTACCGTTGTCATCCCGTAGCCCATTCCGCGACCGCGGTTTTGTTGCATACTAGTTCATTGCATGGACCGAACTGTTGCAATCATATCGTTCCCGTGCACCAATTAATGAAGCGCAATTATTACTGTTGAATATGGCTACAAGTTTGAGATCAGCGTATCTGAAATTTCGATCTCTAAATTATAATCTGTATTTTCATCTGTAATTTCTAATACTTTGAGGGCCAGTTAATAATTTACTAGATCAAATCATTTCGGATACTTTTCATATTGTCCCACAATGCGCAGGACCAAGGTTTCGGATTTTTTTCGGTCAGCACCGAAATTACCGAAATTCGTGAAATGTCGGCGAAATTTCGCTGAAATATTTTTAGAGTCTTCACCAAATTACAAGATTTTCTAAAGTTTTTGCATCTAATCAAAGTATTAGCATAATTCATGGCTATATAACTATTAAGTTGACGGAAAAAAGTCTACTTCATCCCCTAACCTATGAGGGGTGGAACACATCACCCCTAACATATGAAAGTGGATTTTTTACCCCCTGAACTTTCTAAAACCGGACAAATCACCCCCTGAAGCAGTTTTGAAAAATCATAATAAATCACAAAAAAATCATAAAATGGAAAATCAAATTGTGTTGGACTCCAAATGAGTAGATCTACGTAGTGAACATATAATATGGTATGCTTTAGTATATTTTTTTACAGCTATGAAGAAAAGCATAGATCTAAAGTTACAGAAAAAAAAGTACTAAAGCATTCCATATTATATGTTCACTGCGTAGAACTACTAATTTGAAGTCCAACACAATTTGATTTTTCATTTTATGATTTTTCTGTGATTTATTATGATTTTTTAAAACTGCTTTAGAGGGTGATTTGTCCGGTTTTAGAAAGTTCAGGGTAAAAGATCCATTTTTATAGGTTGGGGAGTGATGTGTTCCACCCCTCATAGATTGGGGGGTGAAGTAGACTTTTTCCTAAGTTGACGGATATACAACACAAACAATAGCAAATATACATCAAAAGCACTATATTTATAATAAAACATATGTGTAAGTGTAATAGTAAATTTCGGATTTTTCTTTTGGTCTCCACCTAAATTACCGAAATTCACAAAATGTCGGTGAAATTTCTCCGAAATTTTTAACCCTGGGCAGGACAGCAACGTGATAATTGTATCCAACAGGCAGAATATCCAGTCTGTTCGCGCAAGTACATGTCTCCTGGACCAATTTTTACCTAATGTGTATCAGAAACGAAATTGTCACATGTGACCATTCACTTACACATACGCTGTATTATTAGGGCGCGCGTCAGTCAATACAAAATTTTGATAATGTAGTTGTTGGGGGAGAATAATGCATTGCAAATATCTGCGAACACAAATACTTCACTCCATACCAGAAGTCTTTGTCTAAGAGTAATGCAGAATAATGTGATACTGAACACACTGGAGAGGCACGTCTAACGCGACAGACCAGCCGTTGAGAGAAACTCTTGCTCCAAGCTGTATAATTTTTTGCTACGTTGAGATGATGAAGATTTAGAATACTTCTTTCCCAAATCAATTGCTGATAACTGATAGCTATTCATATCACCTCTCATAAGCAAGGGTTGCCCCTCTTCATCTTTTCTAGCAGCAGCTTGATTCGACTCTGCTCTTTTTGTCCTAAGAAATTGCAATGCCATCTCAACTTGCTTCATAGTAGGCCTTTGGTCACCTTGGAGTCTCACGCACATCTCCACAAGAGATGCAACACAATTTATTTCTTCTTCAGACGCTTCCTCAAGAACTTCAGGAGCTACTATCTCAGCAATAGGCCTAACTTTCATCTCCCACAGAAAGTAATTAGACAAGTTTTGCTTTGAGCCTGACTCACTTGTAAGAATAGGCTCCTTTCTTACAAGCAATTCCAAGAGGACCACACCAAAACTGTAAACATCACTTTTTTCGTTTAACTGCCCAGTATGGTAATATTCTGGATCCAAGTACCCAAATGTCCCTTGGACATTCGTCACAACATGTGTTTGATCTATTGGAACCAATCTTGACGCACCAAAATCAGAAACTTTAGCAGTGTAGTTGGAATCAAGGAGAATGTTGGATGACTTGACATCACGATGAAAAACTGATACTGAAGCTGACGAATGGAGATAACAAAGAGCCCCAGCAGCTTCAGCAGCAATTCGGAGGGAGCCATCCCATGATAAAACTACTTCACTGCTTGAATCACCATGGAGGAACTCGTAGAGTGAACCATTAGGGATAAAATCATAGACCAATAGTGGGACCTCAGTCTCAAGACAACATCCAAATAATTTAACAATATTCCTATGATTTATCTGAGAAAGAATTGCAACCTCATTGATGAACTGATTAATTTCATCCTCCTCAGTGATCTTAGACCGTTTTATTGCGACTACACGTTGGTCAGATAAGATGCCTTTGTAAACCATACCATGTCCTCCACGGCCGAGGATACGTGTGGAATCAAAGTTATTTGTTGCCTTTTCAAGCTCATCCAAGGAGAAAATCTTTGTCTTCTCACTAGCACTTTCATCAGATGATATTAGTTGTTCCAGAAGTAAGCCTTGGTTTCTACGGAAATACATTCTTCGCTGTCGCTTTTGGATGTTTCTTTTCCATCGACGTGTGAGGTATATCCCACAAACACTAAGAAGTAGAACAGCAAAACCACTGCTTAGGCCGATGATAACACCTGAAAGAGTTTATGCCTTTTGAGTTCTATTCATCATAAAATCAGGGCAAGTTGTCCTACACAGAAAAAAGAGTGGCCTACCGAGAACACCATGGAAATGTTATGTGTTCTCAGCAAATTTCCTATAAAATAAACTAAACCAAATATACTTCTTACCTAAGAGAGCATTCTGTTGTTTCACTGGCGAGCACCCTAATTTGGTTGGATCATATACTGTCTTCGGGGGGCATGGGGTACAGTTGAAGCTTCCTATAGTATTGTGGCACATTCCTTTACATCTGTTTGGCTCAAAACACTCATCAACATCTGCAAGTTAAGCACATGTATCTTGTTTAGGTACACGAATATGCTAAAATATTTCTGTAGTTTTACTGGTTAACAAATGCAAAATGAAATGAATAATTACTCCCATATTTTCAGAGAGGAATTTTAAAATGCTTGGATAGCATATAGAACATACTATATTATGTATCATGTTCACAGTAACTATAAAATCCAGCTTGTAATAATTTGACTGCTATAATATTATTATATTATGGGAGCGTGTATTTCACCCTATAGATTATAAGCTGCACTGTATAATCCGGGATGGAAAATAAATATGACCTAAGATGTCTATCCAAATTTTATATAAACCCTCATTAAATGCGTCAAGTTCTAACAATAAAATCACCAAATTAGTTAGACTATTCAAATAGCGTGTTGGTCATCCAAATGTTTCATGGGTTGGTCATTTCAATACAACTTAAAGGCCGAATCAACCATAAATTAAGTATATATTCATTTAGGATAAAATGTATATGCGTCTCTAAGCTACCATTTTTTTTGTTTAGTTTGGTCATCTCGTTTGGAGACCTGAGAGTTGTGTTGATCAAGGACTGTAAGAGTCATACCCAAGAGTAATAATGGTGTTTTCGCATACAAAGAACTCTGCATTTCTCCTGTCTGTAGAGTTAACTGATTAAGTTTTGAATGGTCAATGGTTGCCACTTGCCAGCACGTAGTGCTCCAGCTCACATGTCCGATATCACCGTAAAAAACCAGCCGAATATAGGCATGGTGCAAGAGGTAACACACATATGGATACCGGTTTGTTACGGAGGCAGATGTTGGGTATTATTGGGAAAATGGGAATGTTTATGAGGTATATACTAGCGTGGATAGAGACAGGGGTCCTCATATTGGGACTGTTTCTTTGGGGTGAAATTTTTTTCCCACCCCGTTTGACCAATGATTAAGGATATTAAATAAAGTCAGTTTACAAAACTATCTTCACAACCCCGGGTTAATTCACGAGATAAATCTAATGAGGCCTTTGACCGCACGATTAGAGGATTGTACTGTAACACCCCGCCTTTCACGAGCCGCCCCGCACAGCCCTTCCGAGGGGCGCGCACGCGTACACATAGCACACTGCTTACAATTTCGTCCTCGCTTCGTGTAAAAGGGTTAACCCGAATGTGCTATGGCTGGAAGACAAAGGCTTATAAGTTGCCTCCACCCTTGCTCAACTAGCAATGTGGCACTAAACATGTGCATCCCGCACTAATGGGCCACTACCGGGCCATACAAACTGGGCCGGGTGTGACATACACCCCCCCTCAAAGAACCCAACGTCCTCGTCGGCGCAACTCACACACCCGGGCAAATGTACAGGAACGTTCCCCCTTAGCGCACGACCGTACGTCCAGTGCCGGCGCCATAGTCCATGCCGTATGCCCTACCCGGGCCATACGCGCCATGCGCCCTATGCCCGCACACTGACCCGTACGCGCAACCCCGAGGGTTGGCTCTGATACCATTTGTAACACCCCGCCTTTCACGAGCCGCCCCGCACAGCCCTTCTGAGGGGCGCGCACGCGTACACATAGCACCATGCTTACACTTTCGTCCTCGCTTCGTGTAAAAGGGTTAACCCGAAGGTGCTATGGCTGGAAGACAAGGGTTTATAAGTTGCCTCCACCCTTGCTAAACTAGCAAGGTGGCACTAAACACGTGCATCCCGCACTCATGGGCCACTACTGGGCCATACAAACTGGGCCGGGTGTGACATACACCCCCCTCAAAGAACCCGACGTCCTCGTCGGCGCAACTCACCCACCCGGGCAAATGTACAGGAACGTTCCCCTTAGCGCACGACCGTACGTCCAGTGCCGGCGCCATAGTCCATGCCGAATGCCCTACCCGGGCCACACGCGCCATGCGCCCTATGCCCGCACACTGACCCGTACGCGCAACCCCGAGGGTTGGCTCTGATACCATTTGTAACACCCCGCCTTTCACGAGCCGCCCCGCACAGCCCTTCTGAGGGGCGCGCACGCGTACACATAGCACACTGCTTACACTTTCGTCCTCGCTTCGTGTAAAAGGGTTAACCCGAAGGTGCTATGGCTGGAAGACAAGGGTTTATAAGTTGCCTCCACCCTTGCTAAACTAGCAAGGCGGCACTAAACACGTGCATCCCGCACTCATGGGCCACTACTGGGCCATACAAACTGGGCCGGGTGTGACATACACCCCCCTCAAAGAACCCGACGTCCTCGTCAGCGCAACTCACCCACCCGGGCAAATGTACAGGAACGTTCCCCCTTAGCGCACGACCGTACGTCCAGTGCCGGCGCCATAGTCCATGCCGAATGCCCTACCCGGGCCACACGCGCCATGCGCCCTATGCCCGCACACTGACCCGTACGCGCAACCCCGAGGGTTGGCTCTGATACCATTTGTAACACCCCGCCTTTCACGAGCCGCCCCGCACAGCCCTTCTGAGGGGCGCGCACGCGTACACATAGCACACTGCTTACAATTTCGTCCTCGCTTCGTGTAAAAGGGTTAACCCGAATGTGCTATGGCTGGAAGACAAAGGCTTATAAGTTGCCTCCACCCTTGCTCAACTAGCAATGTGGCACTAAACACGTGCATCCCGCACTAATGGGCCACTACCGGGCCATACAAACTGGGCCGGGTGTGACATACACCCCCCCTCAAAGAACCCAACGTCCTCGTCGGCGCAACTCACACACCCGGGCAAATGTACAGGAACGTTCCCCCTTAGCGCACGACCGTACGTCCAGTGCCGGCGCCATAGTCCATGCCGTATGCCCTACCCGGGCCATACGCGCCATGCGCCCTATGCCCGCACACTGACCCGTACGCGCAACCCCGAGGGTTGGCTCTGATACCATTTGTAACACCCCGCCTTTCACGAGCCGCCCCGCACAGCCCTTCTGAGGGGCGCGCACGCGTACACATAGCACCATGCTTACACTTTCGTCCTCGCTTCGTGTAAAAGGGTTAACCCGAAGGTGCTATGGCTGGAAGACAAGGGTTTATAAGTTGCCTCCACCCTTGCTAAACTAGCAAGGTGGCACTAAACACGTGCATCCCGCACTCATGGGCCACTACTGGGCCATACAAACTGGGCCGGGTGTGACATACACCCCCCTCAAAGAACCCGACGTCCTCGTCGGCGCAACTCACCCACCCGGGCAAATGTACAGGAACGTTCCCCCTTAGCGCACGACCGTACGTCCAGTGCCGGCGCCATAGTCCATGCCGAATGCCCTACCCGGGCCACACGCGCCATGCGCCCTATGCCCGCACACTGACCCGTACGCGCAACCCCGAGGGTTGGCTCTGATACCATTTGTAACACCCCGCCTTTCACGAGCCGCCCCGCACAGCCCTTCTGAGGGGCGCGCACGCGTACACATAGCACACTGCTTACACTTTCGTCCTCGCTTCGTGTAAAAGGGTTAACCCGAAGGTGCTATGGCTGGAAGACAAGGGTTTATAAGTTGCCTCCACCCTTGCTAAACTAGCAAGGTGGCACTAAACACGTGCATCCCGCACTCATGGGCCACTACTGGGCCATACAAACTGGGCCGGGTGTGACATACACCCCCCTCAAAGAACCCGACGTCCTCGTCGGCGCAACTCACCCACCCGGGCAAATGTACAGGAACGTTCCCCCTTAGCGCACGACCGTACGTCCAGTGCCGGCGCCATAGTCCATGCCGAATGCCCTACCCGGGCCACACGCGCCATGCGCCCTATGCCCGCACACTGACCCGTACGCGCAACCCCGAGGGTTGGCTCTGATACCATTTGTAACACCCCGCCTTTCACGAGCCGCCCCGCACAGCCCTTCTGAGGGGCGCGCACGCGTACACATAGCACACTGCTTACACTTTCGTCCTCGCTTCGTGTAAAAGGGTTAACCCGAAGGTGCTGTGGCTGGAAGACAAGGGTTTATAAGTTGCCTCCACCCTTGCTAAACTAGCAAGGTGGCACTAAACACGTGCATCCCGCACTCATGGGCCACTACTGGGCCATACAAACTGGGCCGGGTGTGACATACACCCCCCTCAAAGAACCCGACGTCCTCGTCGGCGCAACTCACCCAGCCGGGCAAATGTACAGGAACGTTCCCCCTTAGCGCACGACCGTACGTCCAGTGCCGGCGCCATAGTCCATGCCGAATGCCCTACCCGGGCCACACGCGCCATGCGCCCTATGCCCGCACACTGACCCGTACGCGCAACCGCGAGGGTCGGCTCTGATACCATTTGTAACACCCCGCCTTTCACGAGCCGCCCCGCACAGCCCTTCCGAGGGGCGCACACGCGTACACATAGCACCCTGCTTACACTTTCGTCCTCGCTTCGTGTAAAAGGGTTAACCCGAAGGTGCTATGGCTGGAAGACAAAGGCTTATAAGTTGCCTCCACCCTTGCTCAACTAGCAATGTGGCACTAAACATGTGCATCCCGCACTAATGGGCCACTACTGGGCCATACAAACTGGGCCGGGTGTGACATGTACTGTAGCATTACTATAGTAAATTATGGTCTAATTAGGCTCGTTAGATTCGTCGCGCAAAGTTAAACCCATCCCTAAAAGATATTGTAAATAGACTTCATTTAATACTCCATGCATTGCATGTAAGATTCCCTTCGAAATTTTTTTTCCGGACTCCATGCATTGCATGTAAGATTCCCTTCGAAATTTTTTTTCCGGAAAGCAAAGAAACACGGCCATTGTAGCGTGGGAATGGATGGTATATACTAGCGGCCGCTATTTTCAATTGCCAACAGATGTTTATGAATGGGAATGGACAGTGTAGTGTACTCCCTCCATCCCAAAATAAGTATACTTGCTTTTCGAGAAGTCAAACAATCTTAAGTTTGACCAAATCTATAAAAAAGTATTAATATTTATAATACAAAATAAGTATCATTAGATTCATCGAAGGATATATTTTCATAATAAACTTACTTGAAATTATAAATATTAATATTAGTTGTTATAGCTTTAGTCAAAGTTAAATTTAGTTGACTCGTTTAAAAGCTAGAAGTGCACTTATTTTGGAACGGAGGGAGTAGTCATTTCAAATTATTCTCTTTACCGTACCGCATAGTCCAAAATTATGGTTTAAATTGACTCCTCTGCCACGAAAAATGTGAGAATGCAACAGACGAGTAGTTTGTCATGCACAACAATAAAACTCACCATTCATAGATAATACAGTCCATGTCCTAAATCCTGACTGTTAACTGTCATCTCTGCTAAGTTTTGAGATGGTATAGTATATAATAAATGACATGGATACTCTATGACTATTCGCAGTTATCCTAAATGCTAAATAGTTAATCACCTATCATTTAGTTATTTATTCGGACTAAATGACCATTTAAACGGGTTATAAATGGCTATTAAATGGGATAAACGGGTGATTAAGCAAACATGTCTTGCCATCTTGTAGGGTTTACATGGCATTAGATGGGTTAAACAACTGCTTAGTGTCGGCTATTAAACTGCAAGCCATCTTATATTTTAAGCTGACATGGATAGTTAGGCAAAAAATTAAAAAAAAGAAGAATTAGGAAGAAGCCACCATCAATCTAGGCATGGGGGAGAATCGCAAGTCACATTTTTTTTCACGTAGAATACACCTGGGTGTTGTTTCAAGTCCTAAAACCATGAATTCCCTTCCAAGCACTACCAGAGAACCTCACATCCGCCCCCCTCATAGGCCGTGGCATATTTTGGACCCGGTGCTAAGGGTACATCAGCATCGGGTCCAACGGCTATGAGCGGGGGCGGCGCGCAGGGATGGCAGGCTGAGCACATTAGCACCAGGTCTTGCGACGACCCGGTGCTAATGTGCTCACATTCGCACCGGTTGTAGCCAGCAACCGGTGCTAATGTGCCCAAGGCCCTTTAGCACCGGTTGCTGGCTGCAACCGGTGCCAATGTGAGAGCAGTAGCACCGGGTCGTCGCAAGACCCGGTGCTAATGTGCTCGTATATAATACCTTCCCTCCCCTCGCCTGAGCCAGCATCAACACTTGGAGCTGTGTTCATATTGTGCTCGGGACAGGGGAGGTGCTGCCAATTTTTTTTTCAAAATTTGTGAAGATTTTACTCATCCAAGGGGCACTACAAGGTACATTCTTTCATTCTCTTATGTTCTTTATTAGCTTGTATTGTTTATATGCTTTAGAAATAGAGAAATTTGCGAATCAAAATGGACAGAGAGCTTGTGTTCATGGTGGAGAGAGAGAGCTTGTGTTCATAGTGGAGTGTGAGAGCTTATGTATTGTATTTATTAGTTATTTATTTAAAGTTTGAATAGTTAATTATTTTTAATGGAAGTATATTTGATTTTAGAAAATGAATAAATTAATTATAGTTTTAGAAATGTGTTTAGTTTGTATCGTCTTATGTATTAACTTTGTAATCTATTATTTGTTAAATTTATATTTAGTTATGTATTAAATTTGTATTGTCTTATATATTACCTTTGTATTGTATTATATATTAAATTATACAAATAATTGTTATTGGTTACTAATGCAGATGAATAGGCAATGGATGTACGGGGACAATCACGATACGGCGTTTTGTGATGGCCTGAAGGGGTTTCTCAATGTCGCCGAGGCCAACAGGACGCCGCTAGGTTTCATGTTCTGCCCATGCACTAATTGTCGAAATATACAATCGTACAAACAAAGAGGAGCTCTTCAAGTGCATTTGATGAGGCACGGTTTCATGAGCAATTATTCTGTTTGGACGAAGCATGGTGAAAGAGGAATTCTAATGGATGAAGATGAAGAAGACGAGGTGGATAACGACATTCCGGTATTGGCTGAATACTTCGGGGCCTTTGCAGATGCTGCAGTGGGTGATACCGATCATGAAGATGCTGCTCAGGAAGATGATGCTTAGGAAGATGACCCTAATGATGGACTTGGGCAAATGTTGCGTGATGCTGAGAAAGACTTGGGCAATGATAAGGAACTGAAAAAGATACAACGCATGTTACAGGACCACAAAACTGACTTGTACCTAGATTGCAAAGAGGGGCTTACGAAGTTGGGTAGTACACTTGAATTTCTACAGTGGAAGGTAGCAAATGGCGTTACTGATAAGAGTTTCAATGAGCTACTGAAACTCGTAAAGAAGATTCTGCCCAAGGGTAACGAATTGCCATCGGCAACGTATGAAGCAAAACGGGTTGTTTGCCCTCTCGATTTGGAGGTGCAGAAGATACATGCGTGTCCAAATGACTGTATCCTCTATCGCGGACAATACGAACACTTGGATTGTTGTCCAGTTTGTAGTTGTGCACGATACAATATAAGGCGGGATGACCCTGGTGAGGTTGTGGGGGAGCGTTGTAAGAAAAAAATTGCTGCGAAGGTGATGTGGTATTTTCCTCTGATACCCCGTCTGAAGCGTTTGTTCAGGAACAAAGAGCATACCAAACTAATGCGATGGCACAAAGAAGAACGTAAGCAGGATGGCATGTTGAGACACCCCGCTGATGGATCCCAGTGGCGGAACATTGATAGAGCATTCCCAGAGTTTGATGCTGATGCGAGGAATGTGAGGATTGGTTTAAGTACTGATGGCATGAACCATTTTGGTGAAATGAGCAGTAGTCATAGCACTTGGCCTGTGACTTTATGTATCTACAACCTACCCCCTTGGCTCTGCATGAAGCGAAAGTTCATTACGATGCCAGTGCTTATTCAAGGGCAAAAGCAACCTGGCAATGACATTGATGTCTACCTAAGACCATTGCTTGATGAACTTTTGCAGCTATGGAAGGAAGAAGGTGTTAGCATGTGGGATGAGGACAAGCAGAAGCAGTTTGACATTCGAGCACTGCTTTTCATAAACATCAATGACTGGCCTGCACTAAGTAACCTATCAGGACAATCAAACAAAGGATATAAAGCATGCACTCACTGTTTAGAGGAAACTGAAAGCATGTATTTGAAACATTGTAGGAAGGTTGTTTACATGGGTCATCGTCGATTTCTTCCTACGAAGCATGAGCTACGAAAGAAATGTCCGCATTTTGGCGGGAATAAGGACCACCGTACAAAGCCAAGACACCGAAGTGGACAAGATGTATTTGATATGTTAAATGACCTACAAGTGGTGTTTGGAACGGGAGACAGAAGCCAGCCTGTTCTGACTGGCGAGGATGGTCGTGCCGCGATGTGGAAGAAAAAGTCTATCTTTTGGGAGCTACCTTATTGGCAATATTTAGAGGTCCGTAACGCGATTGATGTGATGCATCTGACGAAGAATCTTTGCGTGAACTTGATAAGCTTCCTGGGTACTTATGGGAAGCCAAAAGATACACTGGAAGCACGACAAGAGCTGAAACGATTGAAACAACGGAATGATCTACATCCAGAAAAGAGAGACAACGGACGCCAGTACTTGCGTCCTGCCAGCTTCACTCTCAGCAAAGAAGAGAAGGCAAGCATGTTTGAATGCTTGAACAGTATCAAGGTTCCGTCGGGCTACTCCTCCAATATTAAGGGAATAATAAATATGAAAGATAACAAGTTCACAAACCTCAAGTCTCACGACTGTCATGTGTTGATGAAACAGCTGCTTCCCGTCATACTCAGGGGTGTGCTACTCGTTAATGTGCGGAAAGCCATTGTGAAGCTATGTGCATTCCTCAATGCAATTTCTCAGAAGGTGATCAATCCAGACCATTTAGTTCAGCTACAGAACGACGTGGTGCAATGTCTTGTCAGCTTTGAGATGATATTTCCACCATCCTTCTTCAATATTATGACACATCTATTGGTTCACCTCGTCAAAGAGATTCGTATACTGGGCCCAGTATTTCTACACAACATGTTCCCGTTTGAGAGGTTCTTCGCTGTGCTAAAGAAGTATGTCCGTAATCGTTCTTGTCCAGAAGGATGCATTGCTAAGGGATACGAAACAGAGGAGGTCATTGAATTCTGTGTTGACTTTGTCAACGATCTTGTGACGATTGGTGTGCCCGAATCACATCATGAGGGGAGACTTGGTGGAAAGGGCACACTAGGGAAAAGATCGATGGTAATCAAGGACATGGAGACATTTTGTAAAGCGCACCTCACAGTTTTGCAACAATCAAACTTAGTTGCTCCGTACATCGAGGAGCACATGAAGATTCTCTGGGACGAAAATCCAACAAAGTCTGCAGCCTTTATTTAGCGGATGCACAATACTACTTTCGCCGCTTGGTTGCGAGAGCGCCTGATGGGTGTCGAGGGCATTGATGCACAGCTAGCTTTTGTAGCTAGGGGTCCATCGACCATGATCTTAAAATTCCAAGGATACGACATCAATGGGTATACATTTTACACAAGAGCCCAGGACAAGAGGAGCACCAACCAAAACAGTGGAGTCCGAATCGACGCGACAGACACCAATGGCAATACTAACTCATACTATGGTGTCATAGAGGAGATATGGGAACTAGAGTATGGACCTTTGAAGATCCCACTGTTTAAGTGCCAATGGGTGAAGCTGACTACAAGAGGTGTTACAGTTGATGAGTATGGAATGACGTTAGTGGACCTAAACAAGTTTGGGTTTCTAGACGAACCGTTCGTCCTAGCCAAAGATGTCACACAAGTTTTTTATGTAAAGGACATGGCTAGCAGACCAAAGAAAGGGGCGGATAAGAAAGGGGTGGGTAAGCAATTGGACCCACCACAAGACGAGCCAAAGCGTCATATTGTTC
The DNA here is from genome assembly GCA_033239725.1 of Echinochloa phyllopogon. Taxonomy (NCBI): domain Eukaryota; kingdom Viridiplantae; phylum Streptophyta; class Magnoliopsida; order Poales; family Poaceae; genus Echinochloa; species Echinochloa phyllopogon. The sequence continues at coordinate 22,639,961 of BTCW01000016.1, forward strand.
TTCCTGGAAAAAGAAAAATCGTAGGAGTTGAGGACAAGACGGATGAAGATTATGATATGCTCGATGGGCTGCCTCCATTCTCGATGGCTGATGACCCAAGCATCCTGTTAGCGGTGGAGACACCCTATCTACGGCGTGATCACAGTCAAGGAACATTCGTAAAGAGGAAGTTTATTAGTGTCCGAGTAAACGATGATGACGTGTAATTTAATTGCACTATGTTCCAGAAATTCATATTTATATAAATGACATCATGTATTTGTTATGCATTTATGTGGTTTTAGTTTTTAACAATTTGACATATGATCCATCAAAAGATATGACCACCCGAAGCCCATCTTTCGTGAAATGTAGCAAGTGGCCAATCAATGAAACCAAATGTTAATTCCTACGATTTTCTGGAATTTTCTATTATTTTCTAATATTTTCTAGTAACTCCTACTGTTTTCTAGAATTTTCTAATAATTTTAAAGGGCTTTGTTTTCTACAAAATTATTATTTAGAAATAAAGAGCTTCATTTAATAATTACTAGAAAATGAAAGCAAATGGTAATTCCTACGATTTTCTAGGATTTTATATTAATTTCTAATATTTCTAGTAACTCCTACTATTTTTCTAGAATTTTCTAACAATTTTAAAGAGATTTGTTTTATTTATTTATGAATAAAGTAAAGTAATAGAAATAGAAAAGGACCCGGTGCTAATTGTCGATTTGGATGAAAAAATGGCGGCAACTGAAATCGTAACCCTTTAGCACCGGGTAGATCCAACACCCGGTGCTAAAGGTGCCCAGGATTTCAGTTGCCGCCCAGGGCACCTGTTTAGCACCGGGTGTGCTTACACCCGGTGCTAAAGACTCATTAGCACCGGGTGTTGTATCCACCCGGTGCTAATGTGGTGGCCTTAGCACCCCGGGCACCTCTTTAGCACCGGGTGTGCTTACACCCGGTGCTAAAGACTCATTAGCATCAGGTGTTGTATCCACCCGGTGCTAATGTGGTGGCCTTAGAACCCCGGGCACCTCTTTAGCACCGGTTGTGCTTACACCCGGTGCTAAAGACTCATTAGCACCGGGTGTTGTATCCACCCGGTGCTAATGTGGTGGCCTTTAGCACCGGGTGAAGGAAAGACCCGGTGCAAATGAGCCTTTAGCACCGGGTCCACCCGGTGCTAAAGGCGCCGCCCCATATAACCGCCCGCGCCCTCTCCCCTCCTCACTTCTCGCATTTCTCGCCCGCCTCCGCCGCCGGTCCCGCTCCCGCGCCCGTCCCCGTCGCTAGTCGCCCTCGCCGCCGTCGCCCGTCGCCCGCGTCGCCGCCATTCAGCCGCGTTCGCGCCCTCGCCCGCTCCCTCGTCCGCGCCGGGCCCTCGTCCGCGCCCTCGTCCGTCGCCCCTCGCCCGCACTTGTCGGCGGCCGCCCGTCGCCCGCGCCGTTGCCGTCGCCCGCACCCGAGCCCCTCGGTCGATTTTTACATTTTGTTATTTAATTTGTTATTTATTTTGGTATATAATTTGTTATTTAATTTGTTATTATTTATATGCTTATATATAATTTTGTATATATGATTTTGTATGTAATTTGGTATATATAATTTTGTATATATAATGTTGTATATATAATGTTGTATATATAATGTTGTATATATAATTTTATATATATAATGTTGTATATATAATTTTGTATATATAATGTTGTATATATAATTTTTTATGTAATTTGGTATATATAATTTTGTATGTAATTTTGTATATATAATATTGTATATATAATTTTGTATATATAATGTTGTATATATAATGTTGTATATATAATTTTGTATATATAATGTTGTATATATAATTTTGTATATATAATTTTGTATGTAATTTGGTATATATAATTTATATGTAATTTTGTATATATAATTTTGTATATGTGCATATTTTGTATGTGCAAAACTATCGCGCACCGGAACACCATCGCGAAACCAAACTCGTCGCCCGAGCTCCTTCGCGAACCCAAACGCATCGCGTTCCCAAACCTTCCGGAACCCAAACTCGTCGCGCACTCGAACCCCTTCGCGTCGCACACCCGAACCCCTTCGCATCGCGCACCCCTTAGCTCTAACCCTAAACCCCGAAACTCAAACCCTAAACCCCCTAGCCCTAACCCTAAACCCCCTAGCCCTAACCCTAAACCCCGAAACCCAAACCCTAAACCCCTAGCCCTAACCCTAAACCCCCTAGCCCTAACCCTAAACCCCAAAACCCAAACCCTAAACCCCCTAGCCCTAACCCTAAACCTCATATCCATATTTATTTATATTTATTGCTTACAAATTATTTTTATTCCTATAGATGGCGGACAACAACCCTAGCGAACCTTTGCCAGAGGATAATGACCAGTTCTTATTGAATCAAATATTTGGTATCGATGCCGAAGATAACCCGCAACCAAACATGGAAGACGTGCTGGGTATTGCTCAAGGGAGCAAAAATGTGGAACAACGTAATGTGGATGAACGCAGTAATAATGAGCCCACGTCTAGTCAGGTGTGAATATATCTCATTTAATATGTATTATATATCTCAATATATTTCACTTAATATGTATTGTATCTCAATATATCTCATTTAATATTGTATCGTTAATATGTAATTTATGTAGCCCGCCTCTGCGTCGACAACCGGAACTAGGAAATCCAAACGATCTGCCACTAAGAAGCTGAAGGATGTGAAGTTTCACATCACTCGAGTGGAGGACGATGGGGAGCCAGTTGAGCCCAAACAAGTGGCCAGAAAATATATATCTCACTGCGGGGTTGTTCTACGGGAACGCGTGCCCATTAGCATCAGAAAATGGAAATCCACAGACCCTACTGAGCCGCACGTGTTGCCCAATACTGAGAAGGAGATGCTATGGGCGGACTTAAAAGGAATTTTTGAATGGCCAAGCAGTCATGAAGAGCAACTGAAGGATTGGACAATGAAAAATAAGGCAATTCTGTTCCAGGATTACAAGAAAAAATTGTACAAGAATTATCTCATTACCGAAGAAGCACCGGATCCAGCGAAGCATCCAACCATCACTCATGATGCTTGGGAATCGTTCTTGGAGTACATAAACTCCAAAGAAGGGTCAAGTATGACCGCTAGAAATGCTGACAATGCCGGTAATAGGAAGTACACCCATAGAATGGGTTCAGGAGGTTATAAAGGGAGCATTGAGAAATGGGAGAAGATGGAAGAATCTCTATTTGCTAGAGGCATTCGTCTAGCGACACATGACTGGCCCACACGATCCAAGCATTGGTACTATGGTCATGGAGGCACCCTCAGTCCGATCGACGGCTCGTTAGTTTTTGGCGAGGACTTGCGAGAACTAGCTCAACGTCTCATCAATATCCTTAAGGCATCTGAGAGGGGAGAATTTGTTCCTGATAGAGACAGAGATGAGCTAACCTATGCCTTAGGAAACAAGGAGCATCCTGGACGTACGCGCGGCGTAGGCATAGTACCATGGAAGAAAGGTTTCAAAGAGGACACCGCCTCCTATAGGAGTCGTTCGAGGAAGAAGGCGGAATATGATGTCACACCCCAAATTTTCTAAATTTGGGATGTGAATAAATAATATAAATAAATACAATGATTTTCTCTAATTTATAAAATTTTCCAAGGTTCAAATAATTAACAGGGAATGTAATATATATATATATATAATATATATATAATATATATAAAATATATATATGTATTCTAATTTCAAAACAACATATGTTTATAACTCTCTAAAATTTTGTTACAAAGAGTATCTAATAGCTCCCTAATTTTTTTTTCCAGAAATCTTGAAAAAAAAAAGCCTGTATAATTTTTTTTCTAGAATTTAATTGAAATTCTATCCTTTTAATCAAATTAAAACATCCTAATTAAATATTTTATCCAAAATAAGTTTTTGTTGTATTCATGCTGTTGCATTGATTTTTGGTTGCTACTAAATTAAATTGGAATTTAAATTCTATTTAAATTCGAATTTAATTTGCTTTTGTTTGAAGTTTAGAAAAGTTGTTTAGTCTGAGTTCAGTTTCAGCCCCTGAACTTTCGTCTAGGTTCGGATTTGCTCCTTGAACTTCGGCCCGGTCTGCTTTCTCTCCCCGCTCTCTCTTTCATCGCTTCCGGCCCAATGTGCAGCGCCGGCCCGTCTTCTCTCGTTTTCCCGGCCCAACTTGTCCCGCGGCCAGCAGGCCCCAGCTCGTCCCGCGGCCCAGCGCGCCTCGAGCCAGCCCACGAGCGCCCGGCCCAGCTGCTCTTCTCCACCGGCCCGCTCCCACCTTCTGGCCCAGCAGAGTCCACCTCGCAAGCCCAGCCTCCCCCGCCAGCTCTCCTCGCGACGCACGGCAGCGCCGCCGCCCCGGCAATCCTTGGCGTGCGCGCCAAGGAAACCTCGGTCTCCGCGCCTATAAAACGAGTACGACCCGAGGCCACACGTGCTCTAGCCGTAGCCCTAGCCCTAGCTCTCGCCTCACCCATCTCGCCTGCACAATGCAGCCGCCGCCATTGACGCCGACTCGCCGCGTCCGCCGCCCGTCGGCGCAAACAGAGGCCGCCTTGAGTATCCCCTCGCCGAGCCGCAGCTCCTCCGCTACCTCATGGCGCCATACCATCGCCGGGGAAGCCGCTCCACGAGAAGGCCATGCCGCCGGCCATCTTCTCCGCCTCCGGCAAAAATCCGGCCGCCCCGGTCACCGTTGGCGAAGTTTGGCGCTACCCCGAGGTTCCCTGCGCTGAGCCTCACACCTGCCGCCATTCGCCGACCCCATGTCGTTGCCGGAGAAGCATCCCCACGTGAGGGCACCACCGCCGGCCGTCTCGTCCGCCGTGATTCAAATTCCGGCCAGCGCCGTCCAGCTCCGCCACTGGTGAGCAACTCCACGTGACCCTCTCTCTCCTCTCTTGTTTGCGCTAGCTCTCCGCCACCCTAAGTCGCCGGAGCGCCGGCACCGCCATCGGCCGAGCCGCCGGCGAGCTCCCCTGCCTCTTCAGGGAAGAAGATGGCATTTTTGCGATTAGGTCCCCAAAGAAACGCGAAACTAATAGGTCCAATCTTGTGTCTTGTTCATCTTTCGGAAAACCCCCTGCAAATATTTCCTTTCAGCACATAAACCCAGCCGATACCCCTTCGTGTTTTTAATCCGGGCCGTCCAGATCTGATCCGAGGGCCGGCACTGGCACTTTTGCAAAAGATACCCTGATCTTTCGAGAAATTAACCGGCGGTCCACTCTAGTTCAAAAGTATTTCAATCTAGGTCCTGTTTCTTTCACTTTAGCCCCTGCAAGTTTTAAAATTGTGCCCGAGGTCCTGTTTTGGCCTTTTTACTCGTTAGCCCTCGTGTTTTTATAAGAAATTATGTTTAGGTCCCTGATTTCTCGCAGTTTAGCCCCTAGAACTTTTAAAACTTTGCCAGCAAGTCCCTAGACCTTAGAAAAATCATATCTTTCACGTTTTAACTCCGTTTTAATCCGTTCTTGTTGTGTTAGCTTCGTATCAACTTAAACTACGCGTTAGTACTGTTATTTACACCATACTTTATTTCTGAAATTTATTTATTATTAATTTGATTAAAGGCTAATTACATGTGCTTTCTTAAATAAAATCTAATTAAGTTTGACACATCGGTTTTTCTTGTTAAATATTAAATTGATTAATATTTATTCCATGTGTTTTGTAAATAAAAGTTGACTAAGGTTATATCTCGATTTTCATAAATAATATTAACATGATTAATATTTATTTTGTAATTTTTCTAACTAAAATTTAATTAGGCTCTATCTTGTTTCTTCATAAAATTATGTTAACTTGATTAATGTTTATGACCACTAGTTCTCTAATTAAAAGCTAATTAGAGTTAAACTTCGAGTTTTCATAAATAATTGTCAATCTTGATTAATGTTAACATGATTAATAATTATCATTCATTAGTTTTCTGAATAAAATATAAATAAGTTCCATCTTGATTTTTTGTAAAGTGATATTAATTTGATTAATAATTACTTAAATAGCTCTTTCTAATTGAGATTAAACTCCGGCTTTTCATAAATAAATGTTAACTTTGATTAATATTGACTTAAATGTGTTACAGTTATAATACTGACTAGTTCAACACCGTTCATAAAATTATTCGATTAGATGTTCTCATATAATCTATTTTAAGTTAATACTTTAATTAAAATAATTTGTACTTGAATATTTACAATTAAAAATATGACTAAGTTTACCTCGTCTTTTCTAAAGGTTAAAATATAACTTGTATTAATTATTTATACATGATTTTACTTAAACTAAAATTAATGAAGTTTATAGTCTTTCATTTAATACAAAACTTTCGATAGTTGTATCTTTTTAACCATAGCTTCGTTTTTAGTGTTTCTTGCGCTCACGTAACCGTAGTAACGAGCCCTATCCGTTAGTACGCTCTTTTAAAGCTTTTCTTTTGATTGGTGTATTGTTCTTAGTTGTACTTGTTTGTTTGCTTGTATAGTTTTATTCTTGCATGCTTGTGTTCGATGATTGCTACGAGTAGACGGAACGTTGTTCAAATGAAGAAGACTTTTGAAGATATTTTGAGCAGCTATACTTTGGAGAAAGGCAAGTGTCCCTAACCATCCTTCTACCTATGCTTTATTTATAATATCAAGATGTTTTAATCGGAACATGGAGAACCACCCAGGAAAACAGTACAACCATGAGTACTATATGGCTCTGGTCTTGGCTAATTAATTAGGGACTTTAGTGGATGATAACCTTACCCGAAAGGGGCAAGAGGTGCGGCGGTTGACGAGGTATAGCTCGGTCCTCTTGAGCTGTGGGCTTTGGTAAGAGACAGACCTCATTAGGGAGGGTTATGCTTTGCTTCTGAACCGGAAACCTTAGCGGGTTACTATTTACTAAGGAATCTTTGTAAAGGCCTCGTAGCGTCCCTATGCGGTCACACCTCGGTAGTGTGATTCAAGAGGTTTGGCCACCTCGGCATGGTTGGGTTTAAAGTTCTTTTGAACTTTTACGCGGCTTGTAGTGAAAGTGTACAACCTCTGCAGAGTGTAAAACTGATATATCAGCCGAGCTCACGGTCAAGAGCGGCCTGGATCCTCACATGAGTAATATACTTAAACATGATATTAATTTGATCTCTGGTTATTTCTTGTGGCCTTGCTGAGTACCAACCATAAGTGTACTCACCCTTGCTAACCGCTGCTCAGAAGAAGAACTTGTATGAAGCTGTTTGAAGATGGTGCTCAGTTCTAGGCGTACGCAACCCCCAGTCGACTGCCTGTGAAGTTTGGAGCCTTCGTTTCCAGGATACGCTGACTCTGATAGACTTGTAAGTCATTTATATAGTTTATTTCACATGATACTGCATCTTTTATTCACTATTGGCTTACTGTATGTATGAAACTTGATCCTGGCATACATACAGTGTACACTTGGTTCATTTTCTAAAACCGGGTGTGACATATGAGCAGAGGGTGAGGGACCTAGAGGAAACGGTAGCCGCCCAGGGCTCAAAGATACAGGAAATGGAGGTAGAGACGGAGCGGCGAATGAAGTTAGCATTGCTGCAGATACAAGCCACAGGAACCGCCAGCACAGAGCATGTACCTCTCCAAGATCCTAATGCGGCCCTTCTTAGCTCTCCACAACATCGAAGCAGCCACGCTTCCACAGAGCATGTACAAGGTCATGAAGACATTCCCGCACCTCAGTCTGAACCGGTTCGTTACCCCGTGGATGAAATAACTCAACGGTCCGCGTGTGAGCTTGTCGTGAGGCAGAAGAACATATCCGTGGTGGTACGTCTGCGACATTAGTTTGTATATTTCGTAAATATCATCATAAATATTATTCATTTACTAAATTCCTTTCTACTTATTTTATTAGGTCACATACGGTATGACCAAACCAGTGGAACCAGGTCAAAGATGGCATTGCATGGAGATTCCACATGGTTACGTACCCGTTGAGGTGGAGCAAGTCGTTGACCAGTGGAATGACTTGGAACTTGACATCGTCGGAGGCGACGGAGAAACAAAACTCAGGGAGTGTTCTCACGGGATCATTCTATTGAGCAAGCGAGACATCGCCATACCTGGTAGCACCAAGTCTCCTTCAGATCCCCCGTCTCCAAGAGGTCCACCGGATCACGATTCTCTGGGAGCTCATGACGCAAACCCGTCTCCGTCTCCTCCGTGGCGGAAGTCTCCGTCTCCACCGCGGCAGAAGCCTGAACCAAAGAAGCGCTCTAAACTGGCTAGCTTGGCCCCTCCACCACAGAAGAAGCCACGGAAGGTCAAAGAGAAGAATGCACCACCGAAAAAAGCTTATGACCTGACTCAAGAAGAGCTCGATGCCTCTGTAAAAGAAGACGTAAAGAGGCAACTTTTCACGAGAAAACAACCAGAGCCGAAGATTGACTCCGCCACGGCAAAATCCTTCCTCCAAAATTTGACTAGGGGACAAAAGAAGAGGGCACAGGTATCAGACTATGACCGATCATTACTGAAATCTCAAGGGAAGAGGAAGGCGGCGGCGTCCAAACCTGTTGCTCAGCTCGGCAACCAACCTCAGGAGTCATTGCCTCAGTTGGCATCTGAGTACGAGTTGAATGTGCAACGACAAATGGCCGAGACAGGACTCTCGAGAGAGGAAATCACGGGAGAAAAAGAAATCCCTGTGAGCACAGACATCAAGTGGCCATTTAAGCTTGGCGAGCCTTTGGTCGGTCCAGAAATGGAGAGCACGCTACAAACAAAGATGCGTCGTTTCCATCACTGGTATCTGGAACAATCAAGAAGCAAAAGGCGCATGTTTGGAGTTCATGTAAAGGATCATGATTTTTTCAATGGCGAGGAAACCATCTGGTTGGAGTTTAAGGATATATATGTGGTCTACCACAAAGACGTCATGGACGTGTCTTTGGTCGCCTGTTGGGTATTGTAAGTGCTTTGTTCTCATTTACATTTGACACTTGAAAAAAACTTTAATCTTTGCCGACGCGCCCTTTATTGCTTAACAATGCAGAATGGAGATTCAAAGATGTCGGAGGGAAGGAATATTTGACATTGGTTACATGGACCCGACAAGGATAAGTGAAAAAATGATTTTGATCAATCCAGAGGAGACATATCAAAATTTATACAAGTATCTCCAAAAACAAAATTATTGCGACTCCATACTATTGACGTACAACTTCGGGTGAGTACCTATACATGTATCTACTTATAGTGCCTATACAAAATTTTACGGACTCCATACTATTGCCGTTCAATTTTATTTCTCATTATAATGTCTACATGTATACAGTTTTCACTGGATCTTAATCATATTGTGTCCTGACCGGGGTATCGTCCACGTCTTTGATTCGTTGAAGAGGCCAACATATGCTTACCAGAACATCATCGACACGTTTACAAGGTGACATATATTTACCCACTTAACTCAATTCTGCCCTTACAATCACAATGATTTAACACAACTTTTTGGTTCACAGGGCGTGGAAGACTGACTTTCCGGTAAGCAAGTAATTTGTATGTGTAGGTCTCCGCTAACCTATTATATGAATTTTACTTAACTTTATTTTTTGATCGACACTGTCGCCAACAGGGGTCGGGAAATAATCTATGTGCATATTATGTTTGTGATAACATGCTCAATTGGTCGACGAAAAAGATGACCCACCATGATGTTATGGTATGTAACACATTTTCAGGTTTTAATTTGATATATTTACTATTTTTGTAGAAAAAACACTTGATTTTCTGATAAATTATATTATTTAGAAATATACGGCTTCTTTTATTGATAATGGGATTCATTTATAATAAATAATATTATTATTAAATTTGAATTAATAAGTAAGGCACTTTGTTTTAAAACAAATGATTATTTAGAAATATAGGGCTTCATTTAATAATTACTATGTTTGTATTAATAAGAAAAACACTTTGTTTTATAATAAATGATTATTTAAATATAGACGGACATTTGTATTTGTAAGTAAAGCATTTATTTTATATTAAATGTTTATTAATTGCACATTTGTTGTCTTCAATTCCATGGAATTAATATTTCCAATTATTTGCAAATTATAGATGATGAGGCTGCAAGAAGATAGACTCGATGAAGAGAGAATAGACGCAATTGCAGAACAGCTCAATGGATGGATTTGGGACGAGGTCGTTAATCCCCGTGGAGAATTCCATCTCCCCCTGGAGGATGCGCCGTCAAGTCGTTCCTCTAGTCGGATTTCTTAATTTGTAATATATAGCTCAAATATATACAATTCAAAATTATAATATATATATCTTCTATTTTGATTATATGTCTAGCTAATATGAATATATAGTACTACATGCACGGTAGCTGAATATATGTTTGAATACGTATCATTATACATATATAAACGTACCAAAAAAAATCCAGGCACTTTAGCACCGGTTGTATACACCCGCTGTGTAGGCAGGGCCTTTAGCACCGGTTGGTGTTTAGAACCGGTGCTAAAGGCCCCCTTTAGCACCGGAAGTTTAGCACCGGTTGGGAATCCGGTGCTAAAGCCCGTTCCCAACCGGTGCGGATGTGAGGTTCTCTGGTAGTGAAGTGGTGTGCATGCGTACACATCACACCATGTTTACATCTTGGTCCTCACTTCGTGTAAAAATGTTAACCCGAATGTGCTATGGCTGAAAGACAAGGGCTTATAAGTTGGCTCCGTCCATACAAAACTAGCAATGTGACATTCGACATATGCATCTCGCACTCATGGGCCACTACCGGGCCATCCAAACTAGCGAGGCGTCACACATACACCCCCTCAAAGAACCCGATGTTCTCATCGGCCCAATTCACCCACACGGCAAAATGTGGGTTAAGTACATGTAGCATATACCATGCCGTGTGCTCTAGCCGGGCCACACGCGTCATTTGCCCTATGCCCACACACTGACTCGTACGTGCAACCGCGAGGGTCGGCTCTGATACCATTTGTAACTCTCTGCCCTCTAAAGCCGCACCCACAGCCCTTCTGAGGGGTGTGTACGCGTACACATAGCACCTTGCTTACACTTTCATCATCGTTTTATGTAAAATGGCTAACACAAAGGTGCTATGGCTGAAAGACAAGGACCTATAGGTTGGCTCTACTCTTGCTAAACTAGCAAGGTGACACAAAACATGTGCATCCTACATTTATGGGCCACTACTCGGCCATCCAAATGAGGCCGGACGTCACATACAACCCCCCTCCCAAAGAATTCGACATCCTCGTCGGCCCAATTCAAACACACGGGCAAATGTGAGTCCAGTGCCGGTGCCATATGACATGTCGTGTGCCCTACCCAAGCCACACGTGTCATGTGCCTTATGCCTGCACACTTACTCGCATGCGCTATCGCGATGGTCAGCTCTGATACCATTATAACACCTCGCCCTCCAAAGCCGTACCTCACAATCCTTCCAAGGGGCGTGCACGCATATACATAGCACCCTACTTACATTTTCATCCTCGCTTCGTGTAAAAGGGTTAACCTGAAGTTGGCTCCACCCTTACTAAACTAGTAAGGGCCACTACTGGATCATCCAAACTGGGTCGAGGGTCACACACACCTAGTATCCCTCTTTACAATGTCAAATATACTTTATTGCTGGCATCATGATGAATTTAATAAATATTTTAGGAATCCAGATGACTTTAAATAAAGGATATCCAATTACGAAGATGTAGATCTTATCCATACATATCATTTTCACATGTAGTTTTATCGATTTGAGTCGACATGGAAAAGGGCAGCATCCATGACAATTAGTAACATATGTTGGCATGGGTAATGACTGAGGTATCTGTAATGCTGGAAAAACATCAGTGTGCTTCTCTGACATGGAATGCCTTATCCATGTCAGTTCCAATATTATTAGCATGTATGAATTGATAGGGATGAGTATTGTGGTAGTAGCTAGTATATACTATAAACTTTTTAGTTTGTTCGATAAATGAAACATTTTAGGTGTATAACCAAAAATTCAAACTTGAAATCACAATTTCAAATATGAATACAGGTATTTAACATTTAGGATCAATATAGGTGCAATAAGAAAAGTTTGTCTACCTTTGCAACCACTTTGGAGGTAAGGATTTCCCTGGAAACCCTTGGAGCAATTGCACCGGTATCCAACATATGCATTCGTAGAATTAACTGGAATGCAATTGCTGTTGGCACTAACACATGCATATCCAGAAATATTTGCCTGTGCCTCTGGACAAGTTAGATTGGCAACAACCCATTTTAGAGAAGTCGATTCCCCTGATCTAACAAAAATGCCAGGATCGTCTTCAGACATGGGGTAAACTGATCCTTCATCTTGATCAGGGATTGTAAATTTGATTTTCCCTTCATCAATGTCAATTTTTGTCACCATATAATCGTTTTCCAGCAGGACGGTTGAAGTTGTCGAATTTGTGCAGTTGAGATAAAACTGTTCCCTACCAAAACATCCTTCTTCCATTCCAAATGGAAAAGGAACACTGATGTTTCCACAATAACGGCTGCAGTTGGCCTTTTGTTGAACTGAAGGATTGTAACCTAAAATTTCCAGTAGACAAAAAATATTCACAATGAGTACAACAGAAAACTATGTTTTTTTTCTATGACACGTACAGATGATGCTATGGTTACCCTGTTTTATTGAACATGTCCCTCCTCCTGGTATTTATGGGAATGTTAATTAAAAAAGTATAGGCAGAATATGACGCACCACAATAATCCTAAGATAATGAACCTAGACTAAAGGCTTTATACACTAGTCCCAATTGAGAACACTAACCCGGATTAAACTGACCGAATTAAATGATCCTCTATGGATTAGTTCAAAATAAAAGCATCACATCTAAAATCACGTGTTGTGTAGGTGGATAGTCATAATGGTATATATGGGAGGCAAGAGGTGTTGAGTTTGAATCCCAACAACCGCGACAAGTTAGATTTCACTAGTGTTCAGCAACCACAGTCGAATCTGGGAATAAAGGGGTTGGGAATTGGCCTTCACTAAAAGCTTGTATGTTCAAATCTGTAACTCGGCATGGGGGCTTGTATTTCAGCTTCATACTCGTCTACGACAAGCCACCATTGGTGACTTAGTTCATCTCAAGCCGCCTATGGTTGGAGTGCGTGCGTCTATGTATATGAGCATATGAGCATTTGTGTATGCATGTGTGCATCTATGGCTGTAGAGTATTTAAAAACATAAACAGAAAGCTTAACCCATCTTAAAATATATAATAACTTTTAATTTGTTCCATGACAAATCCTCCATGCCATATTACTGAATCTGCATCAATAAACTACTTAACATAATGTCGTATGTAATCCCAAAACTGACGTGTATATTCGTGCTGGATATGAAAACTGATAGCAACATGATGCGGTGGACCAAGATGGCAACATTTGACTTTGCTCAGCTTAGACATCAAATTTTTAGATTCTTCCTCAGATACTTAGTGATCGAGTCACGAATCATCCAAACTCATCAAATTTGAGATGATTCTCCCCCAGCGAGCCAAGCCCTGAATACAGCCTAGAGCTCCTATGTCCATGGCGACGGCAGCCTATGAGGGGAGCTCATGCCATTTTGTTTTTGTAGATTTCACTCATCCGAGTGCTCTAAAAGTGGTCAACTTCATACTCCTATGTTTCCCAGAGAATGTGTTGTTTCTTGATTTAGGAATAGAGAAACTCAAGGTTTCCTACCTTTTTTCCAACCGGGAATACATGCGGGTTCTCTAGTAGTGGCTATGACACTTAATCTGTGTTTCCTAGATCGAGAGAAGTAGATAAATATGCATAATAATCTTTTATGCACATAAACATTGTCATCATAGCTCCTCCAATACAATAGTTTCATCGTACTTTTATTCTATTCATAATTATATTCTGTATTACTATTACTTCAATGGTAAAAATTGTGCTCTAGATATATACCAGGTCCATTTATAAAGTATAACTATTTGGCCGGCTTGAATCGAAGCCTATCAAATGAATGAGAATACTCACTACCGGAAAACCGTTGTTTGTCGTGTGCCCAATATTTTGCCGTGTGTAAATTATCGGGCACACGGCAAATAACCTCTTTGCCGTGTGCCATCGAAATAACACACGGCAAAGAAAGGACACACGACAAATAGGATATTTGCCGTGTGCCCGGAGCTCAATACGCGGACAACAACCTCTTTGCCGTGTGCCGCCGACCCAACACACAAACAAATGGAACCCCTGACGGTCGTTATCCTTTGCCGTGTGGCATGGGTAGGCACACGGCAAAGTGTTGTTTTTGTCGTGTGCCAAAGGATGACACACGGCGAAGACATGTTTTTGTCGTGTGCCTTTCCATGGCACACGGCAAAGCACAAGAGAAAAATCAAAATTTTGCCCCCAAACTTTTTCTCCACTCTACTTATATTGTTTGACACTCAATATTTTAATTTGGTATATTTCTCGATCACTTTACTATATTTAACAAATTTATTTTATTCAAAGGATTTTTTTTCAAACAAGACAAATTTGAACTGCAAGTGCGTGAAATAGTAGAATAAAGTGAGTGGAAAAATGATATTAGTGATAATGAGTCCAATGTAAGAACTTATCCTATAGTTTAAACCAAATTTCAAAAACCGTATTCACGAAACAATAGCACGAATGTGGGATCGAATAGTGTTTGAATTCTATAAAATTCAAATATTGTCTAAAAATCATGAGATTTGTCAAATTCTCACGTTATCATACTTTGAGTCAATATTTCATGGTACGTACATGTACTCATAAGTTTTGTCACGTATGATGCTTATAGACTAAAGTTTTTACATAGAAGATCCATAGAGTTGTGAAGTACGTGGTTAGGTTTATAAGCGCAATAAGGTTCAATTTCGAGTTTGACTTTAAAACTTTTTCTATAGGCTACACACAACATAGATTGCTTCATGTTAAATTTTGGTAAACTTTCGGATGCGTTCGGTAATTTTAATTGATTAATTGTAATTTTAGAATTTTAATTGACAATAATAAATATGAGGTTTAACTACATGAAATAGTGGAAAAACTAAGTGGATAATTGTTATTCATGCTACTGAGTCAAGCATATTAAGTAATAGATAAAGTGGACATTACACGTGCTATGGATAACTTGAATTTGAGTTTGAAATACATGAAATAATATAATAAAATGAGTGGAAAAATACTATTCATATTATTGGGTGAAGCACATAAAATAATAGAGTACATAAAAAGTACATATTCATATTATTGATCTTCAACTAAATAATATAATTAATACGGTAAATAAAGGAAAAAAAGTTTGTCGTGTGCCCCAGATCTGGGCACACGGCAAACTGGGAAAAAAAAAGTCGACCGGTGAAAAAAAAATGTTTGTCGTGTGCCCCAGATCTGGGCACACGACAAAGTTAAGTGTTTGCCGTGTGCCTCAGATCTGGGCACACGGCAAACCCCTCACGCACACAAAAAAAACGGCAGTCGCTCAAACACACACTTTCACCCACTCATGCACGCTGCCGCCGCCCCGTCACCCTTGCCCCTGCCCCCGCGCTCGCCCTGCCCGCGGCCGCCGCCGGCCTGCCTCCCGCGCCCCGCCCCGCCCCTGCCCCCACGCCCGCCCGTGCCCAAGCCGCGGCCTGCCTCCCGCGCCCCGCCCCGCCCCGCCCCTGCCCACACGCCCGCCCATGCCCCCGCGCGCCCCTGCCCCTGCCCCCACGCACGTTCGCCCCTGCCCGTGTTGAGGACGAGGAGGAGGATGAGGAGGAGGCGAGGAGGCCGAGGCTCGTCTTGCCCCCGTGACCGCCCCGTCCCTGCCACTAGCTGCCCCGACGTCGAAGGAGGGGGAAATGGAGAGGAGTAGCCCGAGGTCCGTCTTGCCCCGACGGCTGTCGAGCCCTAGGTGAGCAAAATTGGCAAGATGTGTTGGATGGTATGTGTCCGGCCATCGAGCCATTAGGAAAGAACCTATGTGTCGCACGGCCTTCGTGTCGTGCTTTTTGTTGCAGGTTATGGAAACCTCCCCGTACAGGAGTTTGTACGACAACCCTCGATGGGGTCGAGTATTATGGAAGAATTGAAGAAATATACGAACTCACGTTCGATGGTCGCAAACCTCTTAAACCCGTCATATTCAAATGCCATTGGTTTGATCCTAATGAAGTGCGACGGACTCCTAATCTTGGACTAGTCGAAATTCGACAGTCATCCGTTTATCCAGGAGATGATGTCTATATTGTGGCCCAACAAGCTACACAAGTTTATTATCTATCATACCCTTGCAAAACCGATGCACGTCTTGTGGGTTGGGATGTTGTCTACAAGGTATCACCACATGGTAAACTACCCGTCCCAAACAATGAAGATTACAATATAGACCCAAACACATATGACGGAGAGTTCTTTCAAGAAGAGGGGCTGCAAGGATGTTTTGAGATAGACTTAACCGGAGCGATCGGAATGGAAGTAGACGTTGATGAAATGATTGATGAAGATGACGCTGGAGATGAGGTTTATAATGCTAAGGTCTTAGAATTAATTGAGCAATTACAATTAGGGCTTGATGAAGACGACATTCCTCCTTTCGAGCACGGGCCTGATTATCTCGACATGCATGATAGTGATGATGAGACTTATGATCCAGCTAATCCCGATCTAGATGATTATTTCTAATACATGTATGTTTATTTTCCAATACATGTTTTGTTTATTTTGCTTATTATTTATAATATCATGTTAGTTTCAAATACATGTATTGTTTATTTTGCTTATCTTTCTAATTACATTTTGTTTATACGTGCTAACTGGTTTAGTGTTTTTATTTGCAGGTGATTGAACAAAGATGGTGGGCAGTGGACTTCAACGTGCATGCTCGTCGGTTTTCCGAAGAATGGCGCCACGTTCTGATGATCCTGGGAGGACGGTCGCTAGGGGGACCCGAGGCAAGGGTCGAGGAAAGGGTGGCCCCAAGAGCCGAGGGAGGAGTCGAGCGACTCGGCCTGTAGAGCAGCCGCAGGAGGAGGAGGTGGAGGAGGCAGAGGAGGAGTAGGAGCAGGAGGTGGAGGAGGAGGAGGTGGTGGTGGCGGAGGCGGAGGCGGAGGTGGAGGAGGAGGAGGAGGACGAGGAGGAGGAGGAGGAGGAGGAGGTGGTGGTGGTGGTGGCGGCGGCGGAGGCGGAAGAGGAGGAGGAGGAGGAGGAGGAGGAGGAGGAGGAGGAGGATGTCTCAACCGGGGGTACACCGACTATCTGGCAGCGAGGTCCCTCGCGACTCCCGGATAGACCAATACCTCTATCTGGACGTCCGATCATTATCCTTTGGGCCATTGTAAGTAACTTTACATGTTATCACTATTTTTTCATTTCATTACCTGAAAATCACAATAGAAACTAATATTTTATATTAATTACTTTTGGCGGGAATTGGAAAATACTCACTAGAGGTGCTCACACTCGCAAAGTCAACGGCATCCTGGGTGGCTTGGTCAGGGAGCACTTCCCAGGCCTGGTCCACATTGGTGGAAGGCACGAGCTCGCCTGGACGTGGAACCACTACGTCGCCGCCTCCGATTATCTTGATCGTGAAAACAGGTCCTTCAAGAACAAGGCGGGGCGTGTGAAGGCCGAGTTGTGGGTAAGCCTTCATTCGCACTACACTTCTCAATACATCATATTCGTTGAACATTTATGTACATAATGAGTGTATATATCTTGTTGATATGCAGGATTTCTACAGGTGTGCGGAAGGATACGAGGAGGAGGCGGCGGTTGTGGCTCACAACCGATACGTGAAGTTTGTGAAGGACATGCATTACGAGGCGCAAGTCTAGGGTGTCATAAACTACAGCGCTATCTTCCTTCAACGGAGGATCCCAAAAGTTGAAGCAAGAAATTTGAAGCTGACTAAGGAGCAATACATGGAGGTATATTTCGGTTTATTCTCAAATTAAGTGCATTGCTTAATTTGATATTTGTACTTGTCATTCACTTGATCACGTGTAGGTGCCTCCGTGATGGTGCCACAATGATAACGTGTGCTGGGAACACATAGTGGACAAGTGGTTCACACCCGAGTGGGAGGAGAAGCACAACGCTGGCCAAGAACGGCGTTTGCTGATGCCAGGTCCAGCTCACCATCAAGGCAGCCGTAGCAACGACGAATACAGGGCTAGATGGGTATGCAGATTCATTTCTTTATTCTAAACCTTAATTATGGATAGTGTGTAATCAACTTGCTGTTTTTGGCA
The DNA here is from genome assembly GCA_033239725.1 of Echinochloa phyllopogon. Classification (NCBI taxonomy): domain Eukaryota; kingdom Viridiplantae; phylum Streptophyta; class Magnoliopsida; order Poales; family Poaceae; genus Echinochloa; species Echinochloa phyllopogon. Next base: position 22,658,270 of record BTCW01000016.1, read on the forward strand.
GTCCGAGACGCATGAAGGCGCAGAGTGCTCGCAGTTTATGGGATGGGCTTTGGCCCACAAGGGCAAGGCGTCCGAGGTCACCTACAACCCAAACGACCCCCCTCTGCGTACACCAATCCCTCCATCCACACTCGCATCACTACGTACACAGAGGCGGGAAAGCAGGTCCATGGGCCAGAGTGGGATCCGAGCCACCATGACCTTGATGGAGAGATCATCATGAAGGTGGGAAGAGGCAAGAAGCATGGCCGATACTATATAGGCGACGACACTCTAGACACGGTCAGTACTCCTACTCTCGCCCAGGTTCGAGCAAGGAGCACGAGCAGTAGCCCAGCCATACGCCCACGGCTGTCCACAGCACAGCTTCAAGTGCAGGAACTTCAGGTTATATTTGATTTATTCATCATTCATTCAATTTCTACATATGCTTTCTAACATTGCAATGACAAATTGTAGGCCCAAATGGCGGCGCAAGCGGCGGCACACGAGGCGGCGATGGCCGAAGAGAGGAGGATACGAGCGGAGGAGGCGGCGAGAATCCAGGCCGATATGCAGCTGCAGATGTCCCAGATGTACGGCTACATTCAAAGTCTTTCCGTTCAGATGGGTCAACCTCTGCCACCAATGATATTCCCTCCGGCCCCGGCTATGGTTCCTGCAACTCCTCCTATGAGCCACTTCACAACCTTTTAGATTCATTTTAATTATTAGAAACTTAGATAACATAGAGACCTAAAATCACTTAGAGAATTCAATGAAATTTCGAATGTTCGATGGAATTGTGAATGGTTTAGATTATCAATTAGAAACTATGATGGAATTGTGAATGGTTTAGATTTTTGCCTTAATTTGCCTCACATGCAATCTATTCTCTTTTTTGCAGAATCAATCGGCAGCATCGAATACGCCAGACTTGTCACCGGGCGCACCGATGTTCCCATCTCAACCGCCTTTCGACCCACCTCAGTGAACTTTGAATATGTGAGCTTGTTACCATGCAGTCGTGAACTTGTTATCTTTGAAGATGTGAGCTTGTGAATTGTAATAAATGTATTTGTGAATTCCTGCACTTATGGATTATTTATCTATATGTATATTTGGGATTGTTTATGAGGTTTGATATGATATATATGTATGCCTGCAATGTTGGTTATGATATATATGTATGTCTGTGATTTTTGGGGATTTTTATACATAAAAACAATTAAAAACTCTTTGCCATGTGCTTTTGGACGTTTGCCGTGTGACTGCGACACACGGCAAACACCTGAAATCCGGTAGTGGACAGTTACCTTCGTATACTATATGTTTGAGTGTCGTCGATATCCTTCCTTCGGCCGGATAGCTTTCTTTCAACAAAATATTTTGGCCATCAAAGTAGATAGGAGTGTTCAGACACCCACTATGCCGTTCTGGTACTTCCGATATTTTTGCCAATTTTAGGAGATTTAAGTAACTGTGTAATAAAAACCAAAACAGAAGGAAGGTAGTAATAGTGAGCTACAGTGGGTTTGGCATGTTTGCAGTTAGCAACAGTGGGATTGGTAACTTGCCGAACTTCTGCGGGTTGTTTTAACTGCCATATATATTGCATCATCTTTTGAACACACGAACACAACTTCTTCACCATATTTGGATATGTTCTCTATTTCGAAACACAGTGGAATGAAATAAGAAGCAATGCTGTTTAGGATAGGTTCGGTAGAGTTGTTACCTCTGTCCCGCGAGCAGCCATTGGAAAGATATGGGTTGCCCACATAACCCGGATTGCACTGGCAGGAATACCCAAAATCTAGTGACTGTTCGCTGTTGACACATTGGGTATTGTTGCCAGCACAAGCGTAGTTTTTATTATTTTGCTTTGCGCTCGCACAGCTTGGTTGATCGGTGATGGTCCAGGAGAGGCCAGCATAAACTGTAGTCACGTTGATGTAATCCCACAAAGAGCTCCGATTATAGTGTTCAGGAGGATTGCTTCTTATGTGCCGGACAAATTTCATATTAAATGATTGAATAGTTGTATCCCAAAAATTGGTGCAACATCCGGTGCCGTTGCAGTTCTGCCTAGCCACCGTGTCCGTGATATCCCAAGTCGGACATCTAAGAGTGCAAAACGGTGAGATTATATTAGCATCTTGATCGGTAAAATAGATGTCAAAGTTGCAGCCAGTGACATTGAACGTGGCATAAGAAAGCGCAAATGAATTCCCAGGAGACCTCCACGACATGTTGTAAGCATCGACACCATAACTCACTGGTATAGTCGAGAGAATGTTGATTTCGATCTCTTGGTTGATTCCATACAAATTGCCACCTACTGTGACAATATTGGAGGCAACCCGGGTGATGCCATCACGTAGTAGGAGTACTGGGGGCTGAGCGGACTCGTTGCAGGTGAGCTCGAAGTCATGACCTCGGGAACAAAGAGGCCCGATGCCAAAAGGATAGTCGAAGGTCAGGTCTCCGCAGCTCGTCTTGCAACCGGCGAGAGTAGCGACGGAGGGAGCCGTGCCATTGCCCTCTTGGTTTCCCAGGACGCAGGATACAAGAACAAGATGAATCCCCAGCAGGGCACCCAGGAGCAATCGAAACATTGCCCCTATTGAACAAGAGCATCACAAGAGCTCTGCTCCTGGCCTGGAATTTGTGTGTGATGTGGTCTGTAGTTCTAGGGATGGAATAACTTGGAATGAGGGTAGTAGATACCATATATTAAGATGAAGTTTTATGGTTTCCCTAAACGTACACAGGTTTAGACAACATTGTCTAAATTATTTGGGGGCAACTTTGTCAATTCCTAGTGACTACACAATCGGGTGGGCAAAGGTTGTTGTCGATATTTTTTCTCCTCGCACGCGTTTTTCCGGCCTGTGGTCAAATTTGGCCAGTTAGAGAAGACTAGTCACACCTAGTTGCTTTTATTAAGGTTCCACAAACTCAAAATGTTGCGGGATGCGGATGCAACTTTGTGTACCCACTTATCATCATGTACTCCCGTCTACTTCGTTCGTTATTGAACTAACTGACGTCAAATAAAATGATACGGAGGTAGTACACGTGCACTCACTACCGGAAACGGCCACAATATCGTATGCCTCCACTTTCGCCGCATGTATCAATAAAAAACACACGGTAAACAAGCCATTTATCGTATGCCTTTCGTAAAAACACACTTCAAACGTCTAGTGCACGGAAAATTTAATGTGGCACGTAGATACACAGGAAAATTCATGCTTCGTCGAAGCAATTGGACTAATAGTAACGTGGACTGACTTTTCTTATCGGTAGTGTTTGAAAAGAATTCCTGAACGACAACGTTTCCAACACGTAAAGCTAGCTTGCTGTCGATGACAATTTTTTATTCTTTCGACGGCATGTGACAAGAAAATTCTTGCTTTCGATCCCTCCACCAGCTGTCAAATAATTAAAATTTTGTCTTCTCATATATAAAAATATTGAGATTTTAAAATTTTGTATGATATGCATTATCATAATATATTTCTATTAGGTCTTTTATTAATAGATTAGAACAGAAACCAGTATTCAAAGTAGGGACGGCGACAACTAAGCTACACGGCTTTGTATAGCAGAATTAGGTGACCCGTATTTAAGCACTAGGAATCAAGTTGTTTTAGAAAAGCTAGTAGTAATAAGGTATAAAAGGATTCCAACTTTCTTCACATGAACGTAACATTACCTTCTCCTATACATATTACATTAAATAGTTTTGAGTTGAAATTTTGTGGAGTTCGCTCACGATTTAAATTAAGACCTGTTTAGTTATTCCAGAGAATCATTTTCATAAAACTTCACGAGGTCAGTTAACTAGTGGAGACAAATCAGCAAAACACAGGGTCCACATATGAGACCTGTATGATCGATGGAGGACAATGACTAGTGAGTGCGAGTTGTTGACGAAGATGACATGCATGCACCATTGGAAAATCATGATGCTCTTGTCGTTGGACTCATTGCACCATGTCGGTCAATGTTGACGATGCCTAAAACTGTAACCCGTGGAATGGGGTAGCATTATTCATGATTTGGACACCCAGACACAGGCCTTGTTTAGATGTAAAATAGGGGGTGGGGATTTGGGGGTTTGGGGTCACTTCGTACTCATTGCGTCACTGTAGCATTTCGTTTGTATGCATGAAAAATTGTCCAAAAATTGATTAATTAGGCTCAAAATGTTCGTCTCGCAGAGTACAACAAAACTATGCAGTTACTTTTTGATTTCATCTACATATAGTACTCCATGCATGGGCCGATATTTTGATGTGATGGGAATCTTCTTTTTACATAGTGAACTTTGGGGTTGCTTTTTGGGAACTAAACAAGGGCTAAAGAGAATTGGACTTTTAGGCCAGTCTTAGTAGAAACACTATTAGAGAGGTGACTCTCTATCCAGGATATTAGTCCCCGTTAGCAGGGGCCATTTAGTAGGGGCCAACTGGCGCTGCACACCCCTTTTAGTTCCGATTGGTATTACCAACTGGACCGGTTGCTGCAACCGGGACTAAAGGCCGGAACTTTGTAGTCCCGGAGCCGTTGTCAAAGGCCTTTGAGGCCTGAAACTAATTGACTGTTTTCTATTAGTGAGAGTTTTATAAGCATTAATTTCTAAATCACATCAGTCAAATTTTGCTGATGTGACATAGTCATTACGAGGAGAGAGTAGTGGGAGTTTCATGCGATGAAGTCAAGTTTGATCCCCATGATGACATCGATAGACAAGTTTCTAATCTTGGTAACTGTGCAATGAATCTGTCCACCGAAACTGGGCTTACGTGTGGCTTAGTACCGGTGAGGAAGAAGAAGTATGTGAGAGAGGACTAATAGTTTCCATGGAATAAAGCTGGAAAAATTTCAACCTGTGAGTACTGCCCTTGTTTGACTTCCGGTCTACCACTCCAAAATAGTCTATAACGTATTTGAACCTGTCACTCTCAAAATAATTTTTAAAAAAAATATTCTGTAATTACCATGTATTAGCTTTGCTGTTAATCATGTCATTATGAGGTGAACTCGCAGGAGAGCCTTCGCCGTGTCGCGGACGACGGTCCGCTGGACATCGGCGGGCGGTCCGCCTTGCACACACTTTGAGCCACACGAGCCTCTGCACATTTCAAACCAACACGCACACGTTTAATCGTTGACGCCGCCCAGCTTGGTCGGATAGACCGCTAGTAATTGTATCACCCAAACACAATCCTCCCATCCTCGGCCGGCACCTCTACTTTTAGAATTAATTGGCTTATGGTTGTGTCAATTGTGTAGCCTCTCTAAGTAACTTGTAGCTATACTGAAACATGTTCGGGCATATCCTTTCATGCATCACGGCATTCATTTAGGACATATTTGTTCATCAATTCCATACTAGGACAACACAAACGCCAATGATCTCGCAGCCGTGGACAGGCGTCGACTCAAACAGCCGGGCAGAAGGGCTCTCGCTATCTGGCACCAGTAGAAAATGGATCTTCCATCTAGGATATTAGTCCCGGATTCAATTCGATCCGAGACTAATCTGAGGTTTAGTCCCCGCTACACCAAATCAGAATTGTCTTGGCGGCTTGGAATTTTCTTGACAGGCGAAATGAAACCGCCAATAAATGTCTTCTTTTCTTGGCGTTTGTGGTAAATCACCAAGCAAACATATATTTCTTGGCAGGTGATGCACACTGCCGAGCTATATGCATGTTTTATTGGCAGTTCATCCGGAACGCCAAGGAAATTTAACATTTTCTTGGCTACTTTACAAAATTGTCAAGGAATATGCCCTTTTTCTTGGCTGATCTGAAAAAACGCCAAGCCAACTGAACATTTACTTGGCTGCTTTACAAAACTGCCAAGGAATATGCCTTTTTTTTGCTATTGCACGAGAGCGCCAAGATAATTAACATTTTCTTGCCCATTTTATATGAAACCGCCGAGGAATGCCTCCTTTTTCTTGGTGATTCCATGGAAGCGCCAAGAAAAATTCTAAAGTATTTTCCTAAACGGTCGCTAAATTTTGAATTTTTTTGAGGTAGGTCTTAAACTTCCACTAAATTAGTTGAGTGTGTTAAACCTAATTATTAATTTTGTCTCAGCTACCATACATTTTTAGGTGTTTGTGATTGCCATATGTTGAGTAGCACTAACTAACCTAATTATTAATTTTGTGATTGCCATATGTTGAGTAGCACTAACTAACATATAGTATGTTGGAACTTAGTCAACGTAGTCAATATAACCTGCATGGTGCCATGCATGACTTTTAGTTATTTAAGGTCTTAGTTGTCAGAAAAATAGAGAACAAGTTTTATTAACTAAATGTGCAACTATTAGGCATGGACAAAATTGTTTGTACGATCTAGCCCCACTTTATGTCTCGATTAGATTGCTTTGGAAGTAACATGTAAATTAACGACCAACCGTTGCTTGTGCACATAAGTGAGGTTTTTCACACAATTGAGCTAAGTCTCTTGACAAAACTCCTTGTTGTTTCTTTGATACTTTTGGAAAGAAAGGACTCACATATGCCATGGGATAAAGTGCGATGAAGTGTTCTATCTGTCATGTTTAGATTATTTTAAAACTATCAGGCAACAACTAATCGGACCACCTCTTGGTGGTGAACACAATTGTGTTTTTCCACACAAGTTTGCCCCTGTGGCTGTGTTATTTAGTTCCTCCCAACTTTCCAAACTTTCCATCACATCGACATCGCATTGAAACATTAAATATAACAAATGACGCATGCATGGAGCATTAAATGTAGGTAAATAAAAAACTAATTACATAGTTTTGATATACACAACGAGACGAATCTTTTGAGCCTAGTTAGATCATGGTAGAACAACAACTACTACAAACAAATGAAAAGTGCTACAGCGCGTTACAGTGTCAGATGTAACCCTTTTCACCCTCTTTTCACGGATCTAAACACAACCTACTCCCTCCGTCCCAAAAAAGATGACATTCTAGAAATTTTAAGACAAATTAAGGAGAGAGTAAAATGACCTTAATTGCCCCTAATTATTAGCCATATTTAGCAGTAATTGGTTGTTGCATGCACATGCACTTACTAAATATAGTAGAATGACTTGTTTTTTGGGACAAATTTTAAATCCTAGAGTGTCTTCTTTTTTGGGACGGAGGGAGTATGTGTCAATTGTTCTATATGACAATTTTTAGAATCACCAGTATGAGTCCTAGTGCTTGCATGTAAAGGAAGGGTTGCTCCGAAATGATTAGTAGAAAATAACTTTTTTGATGAATGGACTATTCTGTACCTGTTCCTAACTCATAATTTGACGTTTGGAGAAAGCCACCATTGCTTCAGCTTAATCTAATTATATGTTTTCTATGCTAGGAAGTGTAGAACCGCCATCACATAGAAGGATTGTAATAAAATGTAACGTGTTTGTATAGCTGGCAGAATCTCCTAGAATTCAAAAAAGAAGGCACTAGTAAGCAAATAATTAATCAATTGTTGTACATTATAGAACTCCATATAAGGTACACGCTAACTCCTTGTTCTTTTTTTCGAAAATAAAACTGTGCTATTCGCAGGCTGCTTCCTGTGCCGCCCCAGCACCGCGCGCGCCTTGCACGTCCATCAAAAATTATCACGGCACGAAAAACCTACAACGCCCACGGCCCCGCGTCGCTACTCCCGCGCAATGGGTCAATTCTAGATCTGGGGAGCAAAAGGCAATCATGAGTGACAAGCATCAACACTGACTGGATTGAGGAACAACTGGCACTACATTGTACACTGCAGACCTTGCCATCCAGATTTGAAGAACACACTGCATCCCTCTCCCACGACTTGCTGACCTCTCTGCTTAATTAGTAGTAAGTATCGGTATTACTTGAATCCTGCATTTTGATTCAAATAGCAGTTGTATGTTAGAAATTAATTAGAATGCACTTGTTTGTTAAGCTGCTGCATATTCATCATGTGGTTCATTTGTGTCAAATTATTAGAAACTGAATTATTCTATTTGCCTATCTTCTATTTGCCTATATTCTATTTGCCTATCTTTTTCTGCCTATCATATTTTGTGTCAGATTATTGTGAAATTGAAATGCTATCCTTTTAAAACAGAAGGTAATGGCAGACCGTGGATGGATGTATAGTGGTTGGTCTCGTGGGCAGCCTCCCTCTCATGAGTGGATTGAAAACACAAACAGTTTTTTAGATCGTGCATTCTCTATGATGAATTTGGTTGAAAATGACACTATTAAGTGCCCATGTGCCTTGTGTCGGAACTATGTTAGACATATGCAGAGATGCATTTGTGTAAACATGGGTTTAGGGATGACTACATGATATGGACATCACAAGGACAGAGTCATGGGGAAGTGGAAAGTGATGAGAGCTCTGAGGAGGCTGACCGCATGGATGATATGTTACTTGACCAAGGTGGTGACCATGCACCAACAAGTGATGAGGAGCCTACAGCCTCAGCCCAGGCCTTTTATAGGATGGTTGCTAGTGCTGATCAACCAGTCCATGACAACACAAATCACTCATCTCTTTCTGCTGTGGCACGTTTGCTAGCTTTGAAATCACAGTTCAATATGTCAATTGCACACTTTGAAGCAAACTTAGAGTTAATCAATGAACTTCTGCCTCCAGAATCTAAGATTCCCAAGGACTTTCACCGGTCAAAGAAATTGTTGGAGGGTCTAGGTATGTCATATGTGAAAATTGATGTGTGCTATAACAACTGCATGCTTTACTACAAAGAGAATGAAAATAAAGACAAGTGTGGCGTTTGTGGAACCCCACGCTATGAGGAAGGCCAGAGTAGAGTCACACATAAAGTATTATGGTACCTTCCCATCAAAGATAGACTTCAAAGATTATATGCACATGAAAGGACAACAAAGCTGATGCAGTCTCACAAGCAATCTAGATCTGGTAAGATGTTACACCCATGTGATGGGGAAGCATGGCAACAATTTGACAAAGACTTCAAGGATTTTGCTAGTGACCCTAGAAATGTGCGTCTTGCTATGGCATCAGATGGTTTTACACCCTTTAGTATAAATGCTTCTCCCTATTCATGCTGGCCTGTTTTTGTTACTCCATTGAATCTTCCACCAGGTATCGTCATGAAGTCAGAGTACATATTCCTTGCCCTTGCAATGCCGGGTCCTGAACATCCTAGAAAGAATTAAACATACTAATGCAACCTTTAGTCGATGAACTGTTGACCTTGTGGGAGGGTGTTGAAACTCGGGATGCTTCGATCAAGAAGAACTTCAAAATGCGTGTTGCCTACCTGTGGTCGATCCATGATTTTCCTACTTATGGTAACTTTTCTGGATGGAGCACTCATGGTAGGCTTGCTTGTCCTGCATGCTTGTGTGATAGTAAAGCATTCCGACTGTGTAATGGTCGCAAAGCATGCTGGTTTGATTGCCATAGGCGCTTCTTACCTACAAACCATGAATTCAGATCTCAAGCTAATGCATTTAGAAAGAACACAGTGGTGCATGATGAACCTCCAAGACATTTGTTAGGGGAGAAAGTTTTAGCACAAATTAATAGATCACTGGCTGATACAAAAAAACTATCGTATATTGCACAACTGGACCCATCTTAGTTGCTTTTGGAAATTGCCTTACTTTATGAAATTATTGTTACGGCACAACATTGATGTGATGCATAATGAGAAAACATGGGTGAAGCTATATGGAATACATGCTTTGATGTACCTGATGGATGTGTTTGGTTGAGCTAAGCTTTTTCTATCAGCAATTGTGTGCCAAAGAGTTGAAGGAGGAAACTGTATGCTCATTGGAACAACAAGTTGTTGTTCTTCTTTGCAAATTGGAGAAGATATTTCCTCCTAGTTTCTTCAACCATATGCAACATTTGATTGTTCATCTTCCTTATGAGGCTAGACTAGGAGGTCCTGTCCAAGCCCGTTAGAACTATCCGTTTGAGAGGAAAATCCAACAGCTCAAAAAAGAGTATGAAATAGGGCTCGTGTTGAGGGTTGCATTGTCGAGGCTGAATTAGTTGAGGAGGCCACAAATCACCTATATCTTTATTTCAAGCCCAATGCATGATCAGTTAGAAACAAAATTCCGCGATATGATGATGGTGCTTGTACCTTTGAAAGTTCATGCAACCTTCAAATCTTTCAATACCCTGGCAGATGCATTAGTCCCAGGGGTGTTCGTGTGCTCACAACAGAAGAGTATGAGGCTGCTTTCCTATATGTTTTGACAAACATGCCAGAGATGGACGAACACTTCAAGTAATCTATACATTTATATATTCTGAAATCTATAAACTACTTTCTCTACATCTTTGTCATTATATTCTAACTTACTTTGTTGTCTTAGTAAATTTGAGAAGGAACAGTGGAAGAGCAGAAATAGACCAACACCTGAACAACTATGTGACTTAAGGTTAAATGGGTGGAAGAGTAGTCGAGGAAAATGTGGGCCTAATTTTTTTGATTGGTTCAAAGAAGTAATTCTACTAAAACCTTTCATATTAAGTACCACAGCAGTCTTGTTATAACTAAAACTAATATATCAAATTGTCACTAATTTGCAGTGCATGCAGACAGCTGGCATTGATACTGCATTATGTCAAATATCTTATGGTTTCCGCAGAAGAGTAACCAGCTATGGGTGCTATGATGTGAATGGCTATAGATTTCGTTCGAAGGAGCATGAGAGAACTAAATTAGGATTAGCTACAATCAATAGTAGCGTTTGTGTTTCTTGTGTTGATGATGACAACAATGAGATGGAGTATTATGGTGTTATTAAGGACATCATAAAAATAAAATGGGAAGGGAGTTTGCAATTAGAGATGGTTTTATTTGATTGTGACTGGTTTGATCCAACATCCAATGGAAATAGGCGCATTGAAAAGCTGGGTTTGGTGGAAATTAAGCATGCTGCTAGGCTTTCTGTTTTTGAACCATTTGTTATGGCAAGTCAAGTTAAACAAGTGTACTATTTACCTTATGCCTGCAATAGTAAAGCATATCTGCAGGAGTGGTGGGTTACATATCAAGTTACTACACGTGGCTATGTTCCCCAAGATGACAATGATTCAAACCCTCCTGCTATGCCAGTACAAGAAGTGTCATTTTTTCAAGAGGAGGGATTGGATGGCACATTTGTCATTGATTTGGATATTCAGCTGGATAATACAACTCCAGTTGTTTCAGATGAGATAACTAATCCTAAGGATTCAGAATTTTTGTCCAAACTAAACGCGGAAGGTGAAGATGAAGAAGCATTAGATGATGAAGATACATATGAAGAAGATGAAGAGGATCATGATGAAGAGGGCCATGACAATCTGCATGAACATCTAACTAATCCTAAGGATCCAGATGATTATTGAACACTTTTTCTTTATTTTATCGTTGTATCTACCCTTTGTATGCCTTTAACAACTTGTGTACCTTCTGGATTTGTCACACCCCAAAATTTTTGGATTTTGGTATGTACGAGCCAAGCCGAGCTACTTCTCTGGCTCGTTTTGTTAATGAGTCAAGCCGAACTGGCTCGTTAGGTTAACGAGATGGCTCTGCTTGCTACATGCGCCATGAAGGCCATTTTTGCGGGTAGGGCTGGACAAAAAACCCGTGGCTCGGTAGCTCACTCGACTCGGCTCGTTAGTGGCTCGGCTCGGCTCGTTTTAAATTGGTCAAGATCTAAGGTAAGGTTTTAGCTCGGTGTGTTAATGAGCCAGCTCGTGAGCGGTTCACGAGCTATAACAAGCCAGAGCCTATAGCACATCGTGTATCTTATTTATGTGATGTCCTGATTTTTGAATGGTGAATGGTGATGGCCATAAATATGCTATATAATTATAATAATTTATGTTGTCATGATATCATATTGTGAACTACTATTGATTCTGTTTGATTTTTGAGCTTGAATATGTATATAGACCAATTAATTTTTTATTTCAACGTGCCATAAATATTTTTTTATAAAAAAATATGTGTGCTAATGTTAAACGAGCTATCTCGCGAGCTAATCGAGCCAGCTCGAACTAACAAACGAGCCGAGCCAAGCCGAGCTACTTCTCTGGCTCGTTTTGTTAACGAGTCAAGCCGAACTGGCTCGTTAAGTTAACGAGATGGCTCGAGCTGGACCGAACCGAGCCAACTCGATATCCAGCCCTGTTTGCGGGGTGGCTATGCGGGCTCGTTTAAGAGCCCGCCCCGCCTGCAACTTGAAGCGCAACCGCAGTCAGCTCAACCGACGCGTCGGCCCGATTCGTTACGGCGAGGGGCCCTGACGCATTCACGCATCGTGTGACGGGATTTCCCCCCTCCGCAGCCCACGGCCCACGCGGCCTCGCAGGAACGGAACCGGCGGGCGCCCCCCTCCCGTGCTTGTCCACGGCTTCACACCCACACCGCGCCGCACCGCGTCAAACCAGCCGTGACGGCGCCCCGACCGCGTGTGCACTGCTCACACCCTTCCCCCGCGTTCTAGAACAAACCCGTCCGCGTCGCGTCGCGCACCACGCTCGCCACGACTCCCGCGGGCGGCGCGGGCCCCACGTGTCAAAGCCCTCGTCGTCGCCTATATTTCCCTCTCCCCACCGCGCTGGCGTGGACACACCACCAACAAGCCAGCGACGAACCTACCAAACCAGCCGACAAATCCAAGCCTCTCGGGCCCTCCTCCACTCCATCCCAAATCCTTCTCCCCTCTTCGCCGCCGCTCTCCGCTCCCCCGATGGCTGCCGCCACCGCCCCGATGAAGGCCCCCGCGACGATGCGGGCCGTGCAGTACGACGCCTGCGGCGGGGACGCCGACGGGCTCAAGGTAACCGCACCGCGCGCGCGCACCACTTCTTCCCCCAACCCACCCGTGCTATTTGTTTTCAGTGAAGGGCAGGGCCCCGAAGTGGGTGTGCCCGCAGATTCCTTAGCGGTGAGGAGGACGGCGAGATTCGGGCGCTCATGTCATGGCCCGGTTGGCTATCTAATCTAAATATGGCCGGATCAGTGTTCGCGATTAGCAAGTGCCGGTTGCTTGATTTTTTTTTTAGTGCTATCTAGTAAATTGCCAGTTACTGCGGTGGCCCTTGGCGGTCAATCCCTTGCTGACCCCAGTTTGGAAAGGAAATTGCGGCCCGTTGACCCTAGTCAATTTGGTGTCAATTCTTGAAATTTCTCAAAAATAAGTGCGGTCTTTCTATATTGCAACTTTCTGCTAAGGTCAAGTTAGTATGTAGTAGATGGCGGCACGCTGTCGCGGCCTGGCACGGGCTTGTTTGGTTCTGGCCTGTAACTGCCTGGGCCAGGCAGCATGCTTAGGCCGTCGATTTCGTTGGCCTGGGGTCACGATTGTTTGTTGCCGAGAAGGAGTATTCATCAGATTCAGGGGAACAAATTTGATCCACTACAGTCAGTGGTCCTCATCGTATAGTCAATTATGTAGCTCTCTGGTCCACTAGTTTGTCTAGTTCTCGTAGTGAATCGGGTTAGTTGCTCTGTGACTGATGATTGGTTGATTCTGTTTCTACAGAGTCAGCAAAATTACAAAGATGTCTCTATGTATGTTTTATTTATACTAGCGCATCGGAAACAAACTAGCCAAGCAATTCTGACATGCCTCTAACGCAGCATGTGGAAGTTCCCGTCCCTTCAGCAAACAAGAATGAGCTTCTGCTGAAGCTGGAAGCAGCGAGCATCAACCCGGTGGACTGGAAGGTGCAGAAAGGGATGCTAAGGCCTTTCCTGCCTCGCAAACTGCCTTTTATCCCAGGTAACTATTCTTATTCCTCATTGTCAGTGGGACTCGTGCACTTGTTTGGTACTAGTGGTTGAATTTGACTTTGACAAACTATTGGGCATTTCTTTTTCGCTGTATCTGTTACTTCACTTGCCTTCACAAATCAATATGTGTTTGTTAGTATGTAAGTACCTGATGTTTATATTTGGGTCTAACTTGAGCTTGGGTGGTACTATTTATGACCTTTATCATCTCTGGTGACTGCTAATGATAGCATTCACCTGAAAGAGGGGTAAAACATTCTTTTTCCCACGTATTTTATGAACCTGGGTCCATTTATACATTCTTACAATTGGACTAAGGGTAATGCTTTCTTTGTATTGCTCTAAGGCTGTTTCATCTGTCGGGGTTTCTTGGAAAGAACTGTGCTTATAACAAGTGACCAGTAACCACTTTTCCGTTGGTACCTGCCTCTGGATGAAGGGTGGGTTCCATGGGAATACTCTGCCTGTTCGTTGCTACTGTGGTTGTCCTGCAGCAGACTCATTTTTGTTTACAGCGACATGATAATATTATCAGCATCCTTTCATGCTTTATTTTGAGAAACTTTATATCATATATTATGTTCTGCTAATTCGTCCGTCTTCTGTAGTGACTGATGTGGCAGGAGTTGTGGTTGATGTTGGTCCAGGAGTCAATGGATTCCAAGCTGGAGACCAAGTTGTTGCCATGCTGAACTCATTTGTAAGTGTATTTCACGCTTGATAATGCAATTATGTTGCTTTAAGTTCGGCATCAACTTAGTTCCCAAAGGCATTGTCGCATGTGTCAATGCTAATGACTTTTTAGTAGGTGGAAGCTGTATATTGGATTGCTAGATATGTTGGTGTTTCCTTGTCGCTCCACCTGTTGGAAGGTGAAGTTATGTTCTAACTCATGTTAACATTGTCTGCCATTTTAACAGTATGGAGGTGGACTTGCGGAGTATGCTGTGGCATCTGAAACCCTGACTGTAAAGAAGCCTGCTGAGGTACCTGCTGCTGAAGGTGCAGGGCTGCCCATCGCTGCCGGCACCGCACTCCAGTCTTTTCGTCTGCGCCCGACTACAGGACTCCAGAGGGCGCCAACCTGCAGAGCCCGTCAGGGAAGAAGTACGATGGTGTCGTCCACTGCACGGTTGGGGTCAGCTGGTTGACGTTCGAGCCCGTGCTGGCTGACACTGGGAGGGTGATCGACATCACCCCGAACTTCACCGCCATCCTCAAGTCGGCGCTGCACAAGGTGACGTTCTCCAGGAAGCGGCTGGTACCGCTGCTCCTGTCCCCTAACAAGGCAGACCTGGAGTTCCTGGTCGGGCTGTTGAAGGATCGCAAGATGAAGACTTTGATTGACTCGATGTTCCCGTTGAGTGAGGCGAGCAAGGCATGGGCGAAGAGCATCGAGGGCCATGCCACCGGCAAGATCATCGTCGAGATGGAAGGCTGATGGGTGAAGCTGACATTAACAGCAGAAACCTGCAGTGAGAAGTACTTCGATAGTAGGCTATATACATTACAGATAGGGTATATCTGGGCATCTGGGTGTGGCGTCGTCGTACAGAATATTGGTGTGAGGATGGATGTTTGTTCATTGTTCTTCGATTGTGAAGATGTTAGAAGGTCGTAGGTATTTTTTATTTGCGCGGTTGACCAGTAAAATCCCATCATAGTATTCGGCAGAACATGTTCTGGTTTACCAGTAGCAGTATTTTTTTGTGGGCTGAGTACATTTAACTGGTTAAGTTGGCATGACACGAATATTGATAACCTAAAATAAAGTTGCCCATTACGCAGGCATCGTGTTAGCGAGACAACCTAACAATACAAATCATTCAATAGGTTGATTATCTGCTCCTGGCCTCTGGCAGTCAGTGTGGTTAAAATCTCTAGACAGGAGACTGTTGATGCTCACTGCCCTTGCTGTCAAGGCAAATCTGTGATCTCTCAGTCCTCTCTCATGTACCAACTGGTTTCATACCCCTGCAACCGCGCCGCGCCGTCCGCCATCCACCCCTGAGTCCTGACGACCCCGCGCAGCCCGCCAGAGCACGATCGCGAGGAGCGGGGGTAGTGCAAGCACAAAGTAGGGGGTGGACTGAGAAAACGTGGTGGCGAGGCAGGGAGATGGGGCCACGGAGCAACGACAGCTTAGGCACGGCCGCACGGAGGCGACGGCGGGGTCGGGGCTGGGCCGAGAGGACGGGAGGAGGTGGCGCCGGCGGTGGAGTTAGAACAGTGAGGAAAACAAAGAGGGAAAAGAGAAAAAAATGAGCTAAAGTATGTCCTCTAATATGTGTTGTTCTAGTTAAAAAACCATCGATCATCTATCAAAACAGTTAGATAGTCAAATACAAATGGTTTGATAGTTGGATGATTGTTCGATAGTCGAAATCAAACCGAACCTATCAATCGACGGTCGAAACAAATACGAACCTATAATTTGATGGTTCCTTTGAAGAATGTAAAATAGGGTCCTTACAACTCTTATGTGTAACAATGTATTTAATCTTAAAGTTCTGTTCAAAAAATACAGATCTTTCAACATAGTTGCCGGTTTAATTTGTCAGTAGGCAAAATGTTGTGCCCATTACGCAGGCATCGTGTATTCCGGTTAGCGAGACAACCTAACAATACAAATCGTTCAACATATGTAACGCTCGTTAAATTACCCTACTTAAATGGCGCGATAAAATTTTCGTTTTCAAAATCCTTTCCGCCGAGCTCCCAAATCACGAATCGCCACCCAAATCTTTTCCCTTGTTCTCGCCCCGCCATCTTTTTTTCCGTGTCACCCGGCCTCGGGTCGACCGCCAGCCGACCGCCGCCGGGAATCCCGCATCGGATCCCCCTTTTCCCTCCCATTTTCCTTCTTTCTCCATTTTCCTTTTTCTCTTTTCTTTTTCCTTCTTTTCTTCCTCTCTTTTCTCTTTTCTTTTCTCCCTTCTTCTTCTTTCCCCGGCCGAGCCACCCCTCCCCGGCGCCATCCCTGCTCCCGGCCGCGCCACCGCCTTGCCGACCTGCGTTCCCCACTGCTGATCTGTCGCCCTCGCGCACCGCACCACGTGCACCCCCCCCCCGACGCGCGCACACCCGGGCCGCCTCGCCGCACGGCCCGCCGCTGCGTCATTGTGCCGCGCTCACGCGCTCTGCCTCGCCGCACCAAGCGCCGGCTCATTCGTTGCTTCGCCGCCGGTCGGACCCGCACCACGTCCCAGGTGCTGCCGCACTCCACGCGCACGCGCACGTCACGCACAGCGCCGCCCGAATCCGCCGCCGCTGCTCGCCCGCACTGGCCGCCGGAGCGCCACTGCTCCGCCACAGCATAGCCGCAGGCACGCCACGTCGCGACGCGCGCTATACGACGAAGCACAGCGACGCCACAGTGCACCGCCCATCGCTCGTCTCGCTGTCGTGCCCGCAATCCCCGCCGGCGCCATTAATTCCACTTGCCCCGCCCGCTAAGCCCCGCTCCGTCGACCACTGCCTTAGCCCCTTTCCCTGCCTATAAATAGGCCCGGCCGCACCTCTACCCCTCCACCTTGCTCGCGCGCCACCGCTACTTGCCTCCCTTGCCGCCGTCGACGCTCCCCGCCGCCGCATTCTCTGAACTCCGCCCGCCACCGTGGGCCGGCCACCACACACCGCCCCTGTGCAAGGTGAGCACGAGGGTAGACTCCCCACGCACCCCTCTTCCTTTCCCCCTCCTTTCCCGACCGATTCCCTGTCCCGACCGACGGCAAGGCCGTCGCCGGCTGACCGTCGGTCGCCTGCTCTTCTCCCCCCCCCCCCCCTCTGTTTAATCGTGGGGAAGAAGAGGGCAATCTTGCCCATAACACCCTGCCCCCTTCTCTTTTTTTACCCGCGGTCCAAGCCAAATCTCTCTCTCTCAGCTCAGTTGATAGCCCCTGCCCTTTTAGTTATTTATAAGAAGGTCCTTTATCCTTTGAAACAGCCCCTTAAACCCTCATTTATTATCCTTCTCCCATTCTAAACCCTATCGACTTTTAGGTATTCGCGAATGCACCCCTATAGCACACTATGACCATCACATATACACCCCTGGCCCTTTCCAAGTAAAACCCGGGACTTTCAGGGAGCTTTCCGAACAAGTCCTTATTATTTAAGCCACCCAAACGACGCGTCATTTTATGCGCCGTTTTAACCCGAAATAACCCCAAACTCCGCCATCCGCCTTTCCACAATACTTTCCGCCTAGCCAAGCATCACTTTCTCAAATGTGACCTCTTCTCCTCCATCTCCCGTTCTATTTCCGTTCTTTCTTTCTGCGAGCTCGGCAAATAAAACCTTTCTTTTATTTATTTCTTTTCCTTTATTTATTGTGTGTATGCTTGCGCCGTAGATCAAGTCGAGGTAGCGCCCGAAGGAGAGCAGTGCTACGATCAGGAGCCCGAAGGCCAGAACCCCGAGCAAGAACTCCCGGAAGGCTTCGAGAACGGCAAGTTCAATCTTACCCTTTGATGCATGTTTATCCCAGTTTTATAAATGCAACCCACTGGCATGTTTTATAAAACTTGTATGATTGTTGCTAAACCATTTTTGTGTGAGCCGTTCCTTGATTCCTACAAATATTCCTTGATGACCTAGATTAATTTCCGAATAAATTAGCTTGGGAATTAATCATTGCTAAATGCCGCTTAGGACAAATTTATCATAAATACTATCCACTGAATATTTAGTAAAATATTAGAAAATGTGCTTTAGGAAGAAAATGGGATTTAAATGATAAAAATTATCATTATTAGGGGATAAGTCGGACGGTGTTTTCTGTGTGAAATACCAAGGTGAGCTCGTGCCTATGTGGCTGAGCATGGTGGGAGTAGTCCGACTTGTCATTACAAGGATGAGTTGATGTGTCATCTTGCCTAACCCAAATATCAGTACCTTCACTCGACCGTTGTATGTGGCAACGGCTTGGTATAAATCCCACTAGTTGAACTGGTAGTTATCGGGTGTGCTGGTGAGCAACAGAGGACCATAGAGACGGGTATAAGTTCTTGGTGAGTTATACCCTGGATAGAACCTCGTGGGTAGGTTGCTGATCCCCTAGTTGCTTCTATGGTGACTTGACAGTTTAGCTAAGGTGGGTAATGGCCCCTATAGGATCTGCACTAACACTAAGGTGTTCATGTTGTGGTACCCTACTTGTGGTTGTGTACACCTCTGCAGAGTTGAAACCTATCCGGATAGTCGTGTCCACGGTATTGGACGAGTTACGGCATGGTCACTTCATAAGTCCTTTATTTCTGGTTTTGGTTTTGGTTATGAGAAGTGTTCTGTTGTGTGCGTTGCCTTGGAATTGTTGGTAGTGTCTACGTCGAACGGGGAGTCCAGTAGCACTGAGTGGTGTCATCCAATTTACTTTACTTATGATACTTTTATCATTAGTTTTGCTTTACAGAACTTTTATAAAATGAACCCCTGCACGTGGCATTTCCGCAAATGAACCATTAACCTATCCTTGATATTAATCCTTGCATGCTTCTATTGTAACCCTCCGTGGGTATGGTTGGACTTGCTGAGTACGTATGTACTCACCCTTGCTTGTTTTTCAGAAAAGGACCCGGACTTCGTTCCCGAAGGCGTCGAGTAGGAGTTACGTTCTGCACCCAACCTCACCTGTGTGTTAGGGCCGTCCACTCGAAGAACCGCATGGCGCAGCTCTTTGATGATGTCATGATTAGTTGTACCGTTTGGTTTCTAGTTTTTATCCTCACGCTAGTGGCGCGTCTGTGCCCACTACCGCGTAGGTTTGTTCGGTAATGGACCATCTGTTGTAATAAATGTGAATCAGCCTCCTGAGACTGATGTTTGTATCACATTTAAGTTTTCTCATTTGAGGGGACGCCTCAACATAGTTGCCAGTATAATTTGTGTGTAGGCAAATTTTCACCGCTAACACTCAGCAACCTGGATTATTACCAGAAGCCATTTGCGACTTCAGTTCAACACTTCGAGGAGACCAATTAGAAAACTAGAATAAGTTGGGTAGCTAAAAGAGTTGAATCAAACAATTACGCAAGGACGCCAACGAGCAAATTGGCACAGGGACACTAACATAGCGTTTGGTTCAGCAAAGGGAGCGGTAACGGTATCGTAATCAATAACCGGTGCCATCTGTAACAGAAACCTTGATTTGTTTGGTTCAGCGTCGATATTAGAAACTCGTTGCAGAGCTCATCCGATGCCTTAGCACGTCGAAACTTCCTACGACCAACCCTGCCGCCGCCGCCACGCCAACTAGCCTTCTTCATGCCCCTCGCGTCTGCGCCGTTCCCACAACCAAAACAGCAGCACGCCGTGGTCCACATTTCGCAGCTTCAACGGGACGATGGCAATGGCGAGGCCTCCATTGCTGTATCTATGGATCTTGCTAGCACTGGTCGGACTTGATCGACTGCTTCGTCCAAGGCCGTCAACAGAACACCTTGGACAGCAGCGCAAGCCCTTGTTTAGATCCCAAATTCCCACCCCAAAGTTTACTATGCAAAAAGAAGATTTTCATCACATCAAAATGTCATAGCATGCATGGAGTACTAAATGTAGATAAAAATCAAAAACTAATTACACAGTTTTATTGTACTCTACGAGACGAACATTTTGAACCTAATTAATCAATTTTTGGACAATTTTTCACACGTACAAACGAAATGCTATAGTAGCGCACGTACTCCAAAAGACCCAAATTTAACTCCAATTCTAGGAATTGAACAAGGCCAGTCATGGGCCTCCATCCTGTCAGAAGGCCTCAGCGGTGGCGGCGACAAATTTGGATCGAATTGCAGTCGCATAGTCTGTCAGAAGAAACGAGGCCGGAAGAAAGGAGGCCGCGAGGAGATAGGGTACCCCGATGCATTGATACAGCTGATCGTGGCATCCGTCTACAGAGCACACCGAACCAAACACAAAATAACGAAATCAAATCACAGCGTGATCCGATTACGCTGCAAATCGGCCGAACCAAAGCTATCTAAGAATAAGGAAGTGGCAAGTTGTTATACATACGTTCATAATTTTTTTTCAAAAGTATCAAACACTAAGGGGTTCAATATTTAAACTTCCTAACATTTAAAGGTTTGAGTAGCTCTAGGACATAGACTTTCAAAGGAATATAGATTATTATTATTAACAACAAATTTGAAATTTCGTTCGAAGTTTAACTAAATGTCTGATCCACAAACCTGGATTTCCGACTGCTATCCACCTCTGTTGCAATATGGCTAACAGAAACTAGCTGATGTCCAAATGGCAGCTCAAAAAGAATAGACACTCACGAGAAAGAGCATGAGATGGCTTTGGCAGATTCCAGAAACAAGAAAATTATCTTACTAATCTTAAGAGCTCTAAACCATAACTTATATCCCAGAACAGTCAATAAAAACTATAAATCACTGGCACCTCAAATCAAACCCCCTAATTTGGGAATAGGTAAAAAAAGGGAAAACACAAATCAGCTGCTCAACAAAGCCAAACATACTAGGACTACATCTCAATAGATATTCTACAATTAGTAACCGATATCACAACTGCTTTACCTTGCCACAAAACAAGGGTAAGCATCAATTTATGATTTGACTTTTGCTGATAAACCTCACATGAACCCAACACCTGCCACTCTTTTGGTCAACCATGATGGTGGCCATCTCTGAACTATTACCGACGTGCAGCTACCAAGAACTCACTTTGCAGCCGCAGTAGCGGCGGATGGCGCCCGGGCTCCACGACCACCGGCTGTACCAGAGTGGTCGACACGCTGGTAGCCAACATCACCTCCGCGTGATGAGGCACCCCTGCCACCACCTCGGCCGCCATAATCGGATCGATAACTGAACTCGCCCCTTCCGTAACCTCTGCCACCATTGTAAGTACCACGGCCTCTAATGCCTTCGCCTCGAAAGTTACCACCTCTACCTGGTGCAAACCTTCCTCCTCTGCTATTGCCTGAAGCCAGAAAAAATTGTATCAGCTAAAAAGAAAAGAAGACAAAAAATAGGTGACAAACAAACTGTCTACATGACCAAGCAAATATAGCTCACACATGGTTCTACGTCTGAGGACTAGTTACTTTCTATAGAAATGGTATGCTTTTCCATGGTAGATCACCAATAAAAGAGTGGTACTCTATCGATCCTAGCATGAATTAAGAATAACACTATACAGAACCTTCAGTTACATCCTAAAATGCCACCTGTCGCAGCTGTGCTTTTGATTCCAGTTATCATTGCATTCAAAAGAACACAAACCAATAGAAATTATTTTTCAAAATAAACTAACTGGCATTCCACAAGCATTCCATTTATGTAGCAAATAATAGCAAAGGATTCTATGGACTTACCACGAGAACCAGGAGTTCGTTTCTCTTCGACATAACATTGCCGATCACCAATCATAACAGGAGAAGCCTGCAATCACAAGTTATTGTAAAAAGTATGATTCATGTATGCATTATAAAGGATAAACACAAGCGCAGCACTCATATTCAAGATTATTAGAGAATTCCACGGCTCCCAGGACACCGCTAAGCAGAAGGATGAAAAATAATCAAAATGTACAAAGCAGGATAAAGGCACTTAATAAATGTAATGACACTGCCATTTTTCCCAAACCAGCAGGAGCAGCATATCATTTCATTATAGAAAGAAAATAGCTAATCCCTCCGTTTCTAAAACATCATACTTCTAAAAACAGATGGGAGTACAACCAATGTCTACAGACTGAATAATTTAGTACACACCAGAAGCAAAAGGAAAACACAACCGAAAATACAAACAAGGCCACCAGCAGTGCACCAGTGAGTCCCCCTACTCGCCTACTGCCCACTCTTAACTTCGTAACAAAACTGCCATGTTCTAAGATTGCAAACATAGTGCCTAGTCAAGGCTTGTGTATGGTCAGACTGTGTGCCGTGGTGGAGGTAAAATATTCAGTGGGACAACAGATAAAACTAGACTTGAGAAATTTATGAATCTATATGTTCTTAACTAGACGATGCAACCAGCACACGGATAGCATTGGGGAGGGTAACAGCATCAACAAAGCCAGATAATTAGTTTGCAGCTAGCATTCCAACAGCATTTATTCATGCCAATAGGTCGGTTCAATGTGAGTCTACAACCAACACAACAAATAAAACAATAGTGGGGCTGGATCGCTCCATAGTTTGACCCAGAATTTTCTCCGAGGGAACTAGATGTGATTCCAAGCAAGCATAGCACCTATTTAATATCCCAAGGGACCACTAAAACAAGGAGAACCTGACATAGAAGTTTCCTAGATGAAAAATAATATAGAAACAAAAAACATCATCTGCAATACTGCACAATCAATTAGCCTATGTATCATAATCAGCCTGTTTGGAACTGCTTCAGCCTCATGAACGCCCTCTGATTCTGCCCTCAAAGCAAAGAAAAATGTTGCTTGGCACAGCAGCACTGTGGCAGCAAGCAGTTCCGAACGAGGCTGAATACATGTAACTAAGGGTGCGTTTGGATGTCGATATTGACAGCATTGGCATTGAATTGAGTTCAATACCAAATTAGCTATGATATTGAAATTGGCCACAATTCGAATTCTGTTGTTTGGATGGCTGTTGCATTGTATCTTGGAATCTTAGAAAACAGCCGATTCTATTTTCTCTTTCGATGCGCAAAAGAGATTGGAAATTAATCATGCAACACAACTCCACCAACCACCACCCAGCCCTCCGCCCGACCAAGCTTTGTCTGCTGCCCGTCCTTCACAGGTGGACCACCTGCCGCCACCCATGGAGAGAGAGCGGCAGTTCCCCGCCAGAGCTCCGTTTTTCTCCATGCCGGAGCTGCTGCAGAGCTCCTTTCCTACCACCGCGGGATGAGGCCGCTCAGTCCTTGTCCATGCCAGCTGCGCCATCCTCATCTCGCCCATCGGCCTCCTGGTCAGAGGAGGCCGCACCGTCCTGGCCTCGCGGCCCACCGTCATCCTCCGCGCCGCCCTCGCCTCGTCGAAGGAGGCCGCCCCGTCCTCCTCTACGCCTCCCTCGCCTCATCGGAGGAGGCTGCGTCATCCTTGTCTCGCGGCGCGGCCCCCATACTCTTCCCCGTGCTCCACCCTCGCCGGAGCAGGCTGCGCCGCCCTTCGCTAGAGCTCCATGCTGGGGGCTAGAGGAGAGAGATGCAAGAGGCGGAGGGGAAAGATGTGCGAGACAGCGAGAGAGATGCGGGCGCAGGGGAGGGCGATTTCTGCACAATACAGAGCGGGATGGCTCGGTATTGCGGAAGGGGGTGTGGCAGTACGCTGAATGCCCTTTGGTATTGGACTGCGATTCCAGCCATGAAAGCCAAGGCCGTCCAAACAGCGGAATTCAGATGCACCAATGCCAATTCAAAACTTCGGGCTATAATATCAACATCCAAACGGGGTGTAAAAGTTTAGTAACTCAAGGAAATAACTGTGTTATTTCTTTTCTGTTTTCTGCCCAAGGATGATTAGCGACTGGAAGACACTAAAGCCCATGAACAAGTTGATATATCGTATATGCTCCACAAACACCTCTCCTGCGTAACTTATCTGCTCCTTTTAATGAATACAAACTTATTGCAAGCAAACTAATTCACTAGTAACACAACCCTATACAATTACCCAATAATCATACAACACACTAGCATGAGAACAGGGCACACATAATTAATTAGCTAACTCAGATCAAAGGCAACCAGAGTCCTCAGCGGGGAAAAGCAACCATAGTAAAATGTAAATTTAATACCTCTATTGCAGTTTGGACCGCGCTGGCATCCTCAAATTCTACAAAGCCATAACAAAACCCTTGGATCTGTACTTTCTCAACAGAAATGCAAAGATCAATGAGTGTTAGGTTTGCTGAAGATTCTAAAATAAAATAAAAAATGAGAAGAAAAACAAGTACCTTGTTGCTTCTAACTTGGATGCCTTCGTGCTTAATGGTGCCAAAACGCTTAAATTCTTCTTCTAATTGTTGTGGTGTGGCATTTAAATGCAGATTCCGCACATATATGGCATGTGCAT
This sequence comes from Echinochloa phyllopogon, assembly GCA_033239725.1. NCBI lineage: Eukaryota > Viridiplantae > Streptophyta > Magnoliopsida > Poales > Poaceae > Echinochloa > Echinochloa phyllopogon. The sequence goes on from BTCW01000016.1 coordinate 22,683,076, forward strand.
CAACTTTGAAGATGATTAGAAAACATATCAGAATCAGATGGTGTCAATTGGAATCAATAAGCGCTTCAGCTTCAAGTTTGGGTTCAGATAATACCTTCTGGATCTTGAAAGTTGCCACTCTGAGCGTTAGGACTGAAAGCTGGAGCATCAGCGACAAGAGCAGGGGCAGGAGGGGCTTGTTTCTCTGGTTTCTGCGGTGCAGGCCTCGTAGGAACTACAGGAGCTGGTGGTCGATATTCTTTCATGACTTTTACCTAAAACATAACAAAAAGCAGTGCCATGATGATGGTAGTCATAGACAAGAATAATAGGAGTAATATGGACTCTCTTAGCATACTACCAATCACCCAATTAAGTCGCAAAAAAACAACACAACCAAGAAAGCCTTGAAACTTTCTTCACCAAAGATAACAGCATCATTAGAACATAAACAATATGACAGCAAGAATGAACATTAAAATAACCATATTTTCATTCATGTTTCCTACCTAAAAGAAACAGTTTATTGTGCAGTGTGCCACATCAATCATAAACCATATAATGCAGCATTGACACTTAGAACTCAGAAGGTATATGGCAATCTAGTAAAATCGTCTCCACTGCTAACACATAATCGCTCCGATGTTACAAAACATGAGAACAAACCCAGAAAGAATTGAAAATTAGTGTTAAGCTTATGAATTTCACGATGCAGCGAAGAGGAGAGCTTTCGGAAACCTACAATTGAAGCATATGACTTCTTTGGGGCCTCCTCAACCGGTACAGGGAGAGACGGACTTGGCACAGCCACTGCTACATTATTTGGCACTTCATTTATGACCTCAGGAACTGGTTTCTCCTCAGCAACAGGCTTCTTCACATCATTCGGCGGGTTGTAAACCTCCTCCCCGTTCAGATCTTCCTCCTCCTGAGGAGGAGGTACAGGCTCAGTTGCAGGCTGCTCGGGCTGCGGCAAAGCATCTACACAGAAACAAACAAAACCAACAAATCTAAGCATGTAATTCACATCACATCACAGGAATGGAAATGTTTCAGAGAAGTTTGACTGCAACACACCCTGCTCGCACGGCACGTTCTCGGTGTCTCCGCCCACACTGCCATTTGGCAGGACGGCAGCAGCTGGGGCGGCCTCCGCCTCCGCACCGACCTCCGGCGGCGGCGGGTGCTCCCCTCCGTCGCCCCCTTCCCCCTCCCCGACGTAGCGCAGTATGTCGTTGAGCACGAAGTATCCCTTCTCCTGCGGCGCGAGGAAGAAGGACTGCACGAACTCGCGGCCGACGCCGGACCTCTCCGTGAGGTGGCCCATGACGAGCACGGTGACGCCGCCGCATAGCGACTCCTGTGCGTCCACCGCCTTGATCTCCGCCCGCGTGATGCCCATGGACACGATCCTGTCGTTAATCGCCTGCGGAACCATAAGAGAGCGCGGATCAGATGCGCGCGCCAACCCCAATCCCTCTCGGTGGGGACGAGGATCAAAGCCCGAGGAAAGGAGGGCCCAGATCTGGGCCGCCGCGGTAGAGCGGCCGAGGCGGCGGGGGCGAGAGGGGCTTACGTCCATGGTGGTGACGGTGTCCATGCCGTCGGCGCCGGCGGTGGCGGGGCGTCCGAGGCGGCTGGACTCCTGGTAAAAGCGGTGGACGAGCTCCGGCGACTGGTGCAGGATGTTGTAGTACTGGTGCACGAACGCGTTGCCCACCTGCACGAACACAAACACGGGGAGAACACGGGCGAATCGAGTCAGCGCGGGATCCGGGCGAGCGAGGTCGGCCCCCCAGCGGCGGCGCAGATCGGGGGGCGCGGGAGGGAGGGAGAGGGGATCTTACCACTTGCGCCGGTGGCGGCGATCCGGGCGCCGCGGGGGCGGCGGCGGCTCCGGCGGGCGGCGGCGGAGGCGACGCCATCGGGGAGGAGGGGGTTAGGGTTTTGGGAGGCGGGGAGGGGAGGGCGGAGGTGGGAAGAGAGGGGTTTGTCTGCTGGCGTCTCTCCTTTTTCCCGCAAAGCTGGCCGAGCGAACGAACGGGGAGTGGGGATGGAAGGGGGGAAAGGAAAGGAGAAAGGGGTGCGGCGGCGGCGTGGGGGTTATACGGATGCGGGAGGGGGGCAGCGGCACGTGCGAGGAGACGCAGCCCGAGCGCGCGGCGCGTGAGGGCCGGAGAGGGGGAGGGCCGTTGGGCGTTGCCGGCTCGGGAGGCGCGGCGCGGGGCACTGGACCGTGATGCGACGGGTCGGGTGGGTTGCGAGGCCTGCGGGGTGGGGTGGGGGATGCGCGCGTGGTTTTCGCTCGATTTGGGATGGCCGGCGCGTGGTTCTCCGCCGATCTGCTGTGCTGCTGGCCGCGCGCGCCGGGTCTCTGTACCTGGCGGCTTGGGGTGGGGAGTGCCCGTGTGCCGCCGGGCCCGAGCGAGAGGGACTTGAATGAACGCTTTCTGCTTCGGGTGGCTACCACTTGCTATTGCACGCTTGAGCCAGTTTTGACCGGTGATGGTGAGGTGGTGCTTGGAACCTTTTTTTTTTCCTCTTTAATACTGGTGTATATATCTTCTAGAGAAACAAGTTTGAGACAAAGGTTGGTGTGGCATCTGACACGTTAGACAAATTTTGTTTACTATGGAAAGAGACGTCTACTTCTAATGTAATATTAACAATTTGTATGAGGTGGTAATCAAACCTTATTGGCTAAGCACGGCATATTGCAATGATAGGAACTGAGGTGCAATGAAAATAGTATTTAGACTGATTGTCATATTAGTATAAGATCATGGTTGAGCTAGGCTAAGCACATGGTGGAGACAGTCAAAATAACCTCAAATCATTTGCCTAAGCAGGAGCTTCAAAGCGAGCACCATGTTATTGACGCATATACCCCAGTACCCCACACTACCTTCTAAGACGGGCCATATGGAATTTGAAGTGGCAATGTTGGGAGATGAACTAAATGAGCCGGTCCATATTTTGCACTCCCTTTGGAGAAGCACGTCATCTCATATGAACTTATTGCTCAGCTAGCCAAGCTATGTTCCCATATAAGAGTTATCACTCTGTTGTTATTGTGTACCTTTTTCACCGGGCCTCTTCCTCGTATATATGCTTCATTATGTAAGATGTATCACATTCTAGAATACTTTGTGTTAATGTAATGAAACACTTTTCTTTCCTCATGGAAAGCAAGCTCACCAGCCGCGTGCGTTGTGTGATTCCACTATGTTTTTGCACTTGATTGGGCTGACAGTTCTTGACTGGAAGATAACTTCGGTCCACCGGGCCAGCAGAGTAATTTTATTTATTTGGATATTTTCTGTTATAATATTGTTTTTATCGTCTCCTAGCTTAAAGTGGATGACAATGTTTTATTAAGATAATAGAGTGATTACGTGAATCTAGATTTTGGATAGTAGTAATCTAGTATATTTGGATGACTGGATTGTACTATGGATAATGTGTTGGTTGAGAAGCTCAATTGTCTACAATGTCCTTAGTTTAGATGGTTGAATGTGTTAGCTAAGAAACTAGATTGTCTACAATGTCATTTAGTTTGGACCGTTGATATGGTTTCAGCGAGGTAAAATCATTTTTGCTCAACCCATAATCTTCAAATAGCTAGGTTAAAAAGGGGTAGTAGGATTATTGAATCTAGGTGGTTGGATTCTTAGGGCCTGTTTGGTAGAGCTCCATCTGATTCTAATTCTCCATAGGAGCTGATTCTCTGAGAGAAGTGATTCTGTGGCTGAAAGTGATTCTCTTTAATTCCCTAGCATAAACTATCAAAATCAGGATGAAGAATCACTCCACAGAATCAGGAGAAGCTACTTTTTTCAGCTCCCAGCTTCATTTCAGAGAATCACTTCTCAGAATCAGTAGAGAATCATTTCTCGCTGAAAAACTGTTTGGCAGAGCTCCTCCTGGATTCATCAGAGAATCAGCTCTGGGAGCTCTGCCAAACAGGGTCTTATGATCCACACCATAAAGTAGCCCGTCTAGATTCTATATAGTTTTTTTATTGGGTTCTATAGCCTTTAGATGATCTAAATGGGGCCTAAGTTTTACCGCAAGATCTAGACTCTAGAGGACAGTAGCATCACCACATCCTTACTGCACCATATCTATACTTCTCAGTTTACAAATTATAACATATGTGCTATATATGTATACTATTATTTAAACAAAAGGGTTTGAAACACATGAGATTTTTTCTCATCCATTGTTTCTTGAATTTGAACATGGTGGCTTAAGCGTTGCGTGAGAAGAGAGAATAATTTTGCATGAAATATTCATTCATAAATTGGAGTGTGTTTGCTTATTTGAAAGGTTCTTTTTGTACCCTTGGCAAAGTTTGGGCTCGCATCATGAGGAGTTAAAAGGGCAGTAATTTTTTTTGATAAGTTTGAAAAGAATGGAGGCTTTTCTTGTTTGGGCTTTTACTTCTCAAAAGCTAGCTTCCATTGATAGCTTGAAAATCTAGTTTTCAAAAGAATAAAAAATATGTATTTTGGATCGATTTTTGAATTAATAAAATGTATGTCACCTATTATACCCCTCCAAACATCATCTCAAATATACTAGCAACGAAAGCTCCTCTAAACTTACTTTTGACTGCTAGTCCAAGTACACCTTTTGGCTTCCACAAGTCATTCTAGAAATAGATGGTTTCTTTCACTTTTGTCTTTTAGTTATAGAAGCCAAAAGTAAAAGCTGAAACAAACCTGTTAGAAAAGCTGACGAAGAGAATTTTTCTTATGTTAGCTTCGTATAGGTAAATGCATTTCTTATCATGGAAAAAATAATTTACTTTGACCTTTTGAGAATGACAAAAACATTTAGGTGGTGTCTGGTTCCGGGGTTTTGCAACGTAATCTGTTTATAGCGTTATCTAATATCGTTACTTCGCGTTTGTTTCACCTGGCCTGTAATCAGATCACGGTGGAATTTCTTATCAGCTAGTGTAAAGTCCATACCGATTAACGGTCCGGCTGTCATCTCTCCTAAGAACGACAATAACGAGCACCCTCTCCGCATGCTGTAAACAGATTCCTCTAGGGATGGGAACCAAACAAAATGAGTTTTCACTTGATTTGTTTTCATTCGCGGTGCTTTTCATTACCGTTTGCGTTTACGTTTACATAACTTAACCAAATAGCACCTTATTATTATTCCAAAATACTCCTTCTAAATACCCACCGATTGGCCCAAAAATCCATCAACCCAGCCCGCACGGGTCCGTGACTATTTATTTACATTACCGGAATCCTCCCTCCCTCCATTCGACCATTCCCATCCCCAGCCACGCTGACGCCCCCAACAGCAGCCGCTGCTGGCCCCCACTCGCTCACCACCCGGGAGGAGGCGACCATGGAGCCGACCGTGCATGACGTCCTCGCGTTCCACCGCGTCGACCGCGCCGCCTACGAGCACCTCGTCTCCCTGGGCACCGGCCGCCACCCCGCCCGCGACGCCGTCGCGCTCCTCATGTGGCTCCACCGCGGCGGCGCCGTCGACGCCGCCCCCCGCGTGCCCGCCGTCGTCCGCACCCCGCCCGCCGCCGCGCGCCTCGTCGCCGAGGCCCGCGCCGTCCTCCTCCACGGCGCCGCCGCCGCCTCGGACGCGACGGAGCCGCTCCTCTCGTGCGCGTGCGGCGAGGGCGACGACGCCCTGGTGCGCCGGTTCCTCGCGTCCCGCGGCGCGGACGACCCCGATGCCCCGCGGTGCGGCGTCGCGGAGGTCCTCGGCGGCGTCGGGGCGCTGGTGTTCGACGAGCGGCTGCACGCGATCCTGCGGCGCCACGAGGAGGGCGGGGGCAGCGGCGCCCTCCCAGAGGTGCTGGCCGCGCCGTACCGCCTGTTCGCGGCGGCGTCGAGGGAGGCGGCGCTGGACGAGGACGACCGATCGCTGTTCATCACGTTCTCCAAAGGGTTCCCATTAACGTGCGATGAGGTCGAGGAGTTCTTCACTGAGTACGTAGCAGCAGCAACTCTCAAAGCAATCGCCAATAATTATACTACATGCATGCCATTATTGATCTTTGACCAATTAGTTGGGAGTCATGTATTTATGATTTATGAGTTAATCCCAGCATTCCCCTTGCTAAAAACAATTCTCTCAACATTATTTGTTCGCACTAGCATTTCAGTACTTCTTGCACCAGCATTCTGTAAACCGACATTTTGTAAATCAGCATTTTGCATTCCTTGATTTCTAGCCTGGAGCTATTTTTAGTTGCAATGTGAATAGCATAGCATAGCCTGATTGTTAATTGAACAGTTTGAAGTACATCTGATTTTTAATGGCATTCTGCAAAATTTGCTCTGGTTTGCAACTTTTGATGGCAACATTTCATTCCGGGACAATTGAACAGTTTGAAGTACATCAGAATTTTACTGTACACACTTGAATGAATGAAGTGAAATTCTCCCCCCACACATTCAAGTGCACATCTGTAATTTGATTGCTTCACTGAACGCTCATTGTCTGGCTATACTGTATTTGATTGTGTGATCATTTCAAAGTAGTGCCATTGTAACACAGCAACACTTGCAGGTGGTGGGGAGACTGCGTGGCGAAGGTGATGGTGGAGTCGGCGACGTACGGGCGCGTCGTGCTCCGGCACGCGGCGACGGTGGCGGCGGTGCTCGGCGGGCAGCCGCGGGTGAAGCTGATGGTGAACGGCCGGGACATGTGGGCGCGCAAGTACGTCCCCCGCCGGCCGCGGCGGCGGCACTAGTGGGATCATCTCGACACGTTCAGATTTCTGCGCACGGCCAGTATAATGTGGCACACGAACCAACAACAACCGAGTAGCATAGCAGGCGTTCATGCCAAGCCCGTCGTCAGGCTGGAACATGGTACGCGCACGCTGTATATACGTAGCGTATAACTAAGCCTGAGAACCTTTGGTCTCGTGACTAATTCGCATGCACTTGGTGAAATCAGTGCAATTGCATCGTGCATTCGTCCGTTTCTGCTCTGATCGAGCCTATATGCAATTGCACAATTTTCGTTACATCTTGGCTGACATTATCAGAGCAGAGATGTATATAGCATCCATTTATGAAAGATTAGGACATTAATGGGCTTACAAGTGTTGCAGCCCATTGACATGCCTATGTGAGGCACTTAGCCAAGGTTGGTTACTTGAGGATCAAGGGAACCTTACTTGAGTGTCAATGAATGAAGCTTAGTACTTGAAAACCAAGGTCCAAGGGAGGGTCTCTTGGGTGAGGTACTATCTTTTGCTAAGGTACATTGTGTGTATTCCCTTGTGACTATCTAGCTTATGCAGCGGCCACAACTTTCCAACCCTCTCATGCAACTGCACAATTTTGTTAGATATAGGTGCATGTGCATTTGGCATTTCCTTCCACAAACAAAGACAGAAACCAAAATCCTCGCAAGCTTTAAGCTTGATTTCAAGCAACATTGCAACAAGTAAAACAGAATACTACAAAGAAGCCAGTCGAAATCTGTCAGTTATTGTACGAGTCCGAAACTCCGAATCAACAAACCTGACAGGCACAGCATTCACAACACCACCAGCAAGTTTCTTCTCAGATTCACAGAGAAAGCTGAAGGTACTATACTTCCTCAAAATATTGGTCCACCACATCAATAGCTGGACTCTGATCGGAAGTTCGGCAGCATAACAATCTGTAACAATTTGCCAGTAAAACCAAAGGCCTAGCAGCCTCTCCCTGCTTTAAACTCAATCTCAAGCGATAACCAAAACATCATATCATGAAAGGCACCTGCCTCCAAAATTGCCAAAACTTCCTTATATGCCTACCAAATCACAAAACTGAACATCCTCAACTACTCAGATTTCTACAGCACGCACATCCAAATCCTACTTATCATCAGTCTGACATTCAGAGGAAGTTCAGGATCACTATTTAGCTTCAGCTGAGCTACTGCCATGTACACAACACAGGAAATGTATCCTGCCAAGTCAACAAACAGCTATATCCAGTCACTCACACTCCTCTTGGTCCTTTACTGCACAAGTTCAGATTCGCCTAGGCCATGCCAGGCAATGGTCAATCCCTGTACCTGTATGTCTGGGGGAAGTAGCACCTCTTCTGCAGCCATGAGACTATGGTCTTGACGTCTTCCTTGATCTGCCTCCTCAAGGCCTTCTCATCTGCAGACCCCTCCGAGGAAGTCGACGACCTCTCGGCGCCCGAAGACGTCGAAGCCTCCTCCCATGTCTTCTTCGAGGCCGGCGTAGAAGGGAAGGCGCCGTGCTTGTCTTCTGGATTCATCACAACGAAGGTTCTGAAAAGGCGCGCCGCCATCTTCTGGCACGTCTCGTCGCCCTTGAACGCCCGGAGCTTCGTGATGGCCTCATCCATGGCGTGGTAAGAGCCTGAAGTCCGCAGCAGGATGCCCTGGGCCTCCGCCACGATCCCGTCGCTCCGCAGCGCCGAGATGGTGGCGTCCACCACCCCCTCCCTCTGGTATCTGCTCCGGTTCTCCTGTGCTTCACAGAGGCTGGCGATCGCCTTCGCTGCCGTCTTCTTCATAGCCTTGTCCCCGACGTGGAGCAGCTCGACCAGCGGCGCGAAGCCTCCGAGGTCACCGATCCTGATCTTGTTGTAGTGGTCGTCGGCCAGCAGCCCGAGGATGTGGGCGCACCTGGCTCGCGTCCGCAATGGCCCCAGGAATGCCCTGGCGATCAGCACCGGGATGGTGTACCGGTCGTCTCCGAACGCCGCCTTGTTGGGGCCGTAGGAAGCCGCCTTGGTCATGACCCGGATGATGACCTCATCCAGCTCGGGGTCAGGGTCCAGGCACGTCTCCGGCAGGACGGAGGCGAGCTTGGCGATCGTCCCAGGGCAGCTGCCGATCAGGTGCACGACGGAGCTCTCCTCAATGAGGAGCAGCTCGTGGAGGAGGAAGAGCGCGGTGCGGACTTCTTTGGAGCTTCGAGGGGAGTGGGGCATCAGGGTGACTTGCTTGAACAGGGCCTCCACCTGGCGGGAAATGGCGGGTGGATCTGCGGCTGCCTTCACGTCTGCAATCTTGTTTGCTGCACGCCAGCGCGCGATGCAGAGCTTGATGAGGATGTTGGGGATGAACATGGTGTGAGCGAGAACCTCGCCGGTGATGGGGCAGATGCGTCCGTGCTCCTTCTGCCATTCCTCCAGTGCTGAACGATCAACTGTCTGCAGCCAAGGAAGAGTTTGCAATCAGAGATTTGAATTCAGCAAGAAATGAAGTTTACTGTTCAGCATTTCTGATCAGTAACAGTAACTGGTAGATGTTTGCAACAAGAGATTTGCAATCAGTCACAGAACAGCTCGAAGTTAATGTTCAGGAAGTGAAACTAAACAAAATATAAGAGTAACAGTAATGAGGAAAGGTAATTGGTAGACGTTTGCAATCAGCCATAGTAATCAGGAAAGGTACTGGTAGGTGCTTAACATAAACAAAGGCATATGAACAAAATAGGCAAGACTATTCAGATTAGATCAACCAAACAGTGTGCAGGACAGTGAAAAATAAACTTGTCTGATCAAAATCAGGTGGAATGCTCCAATTTACTGAAAACTGAAATCAATAGCGATGATGATCTACAGAGCACACTAAACAGGAGTGTAAGATCTTTTATCCTCTATGATCCATAAATGCTTGTGACACAAATTGCTAGGCATATACTAGCACAACTTAAAACAAGATTTCGTAGAGGAAATTAGCTGCTGTGCAAATAATTTGCATGTTGCGACCTGACAGAGCTGAATCAATTCTTGAATTCTTGAATATACACAGATCAGATAATCATGGTTTTTTTGAGAAAATAATGTTGCCATCAAGTAATTTCTTTAGCTACCAAAGCAAATTTAGACATGTAACATGTTTCAGAATCTTAACTGGTTGCAAGATCCAAGAAAATGGCTGTCATCGAACAACATGAAACAAGCAAAAATTCTTTAAGCACTGCAGATCTTCCATGATTTTACTGATATGACCAGAGTAATTTTCTCTAACTACCACAACCTGAACTGTTTAAATACAGGAAAATTTTTAGATCGTCACATTGCTACGAATCCAAACTGCTGACATCAAAGTAAGTTCCTCTAACATACACAAAACCTGAACATGTTCAGATATAGCAATATTTTCAGAATTGAAACGATCCAATCTGCTGTGCCAAGATCCCAGAAAATGTTTCTGTCAGAGTACTACCACAACCAGAACAATTTCAGACATAGCAGAATCTTCAGATTGGCACATTGCAATCAATCCAAACTAATCACATCAGATTAAGTTTCTGTAACTAACGCAAAACCTGAACACGTCCAGCAATAGCAAGATTTTACGAATTGCAATCAATCCAAAACTGCTGTGGCAAGATCCGAGGAAAATGTTTCCGCCGTCCAGCACTAAGAAACATGCATAAATTCTTCACGAACAAACAAGCACTCCAGCACAGTAATCGCGTCGCAGAATCAGGGTAAGAACGAAAGAAAACAGAAGAGGCGAAAGATTCGCCGCACCTTTCCGGAGGCGATGACGACCGGGTTCTCCATGACCTTGTTGGAGATGGGGCAGACGAAGAACGGGGGCACACCCACCGTGCCGATCCAGCGCCTCCTGGCTTCGGCGCCGCGGTGGAGCTCGCGGTCCGACGCGTTCTCCACGGCCCGGAACGCGCACTCGAAGAGCTCGATCCGCGGCGCCGGGTTCTCCTCGTCGCAGCACAGGTCCGTGAACCACTCGAGCTCGGCGACCGCCTCCGCCCTCCGCATCCACCGCTCGAGCCCCGCGAGGTCCAGCACCCGCCCGTTGGCGACGAGCTCCGCCTTGATCGCCTCGGTCCTAGGCCCGGTGTTGGCGCCCATGGTGGCCTCCAGGAACTCCGCCGCGGCCTTGGCCTTCCTCGCCTCCTCGGAGCCGACGAAGGCGTCGAGGACCTCCGCCCCGTCGACGGCCGGAGGAGCCGCGAGCTCCTGGAACGAGAAGCCGGTGAAACCCTCCGCCGCCTGCGGCTCCTCCTCGTCCGCCCCGCCTCCTCCGGTACCAGAGGCGGCCGCGGCGCTCGTATCGGCGTCTATCTGCGCCGCAGCGGGCGCGGGCGCGGGAATCCCCTCCCTTATCTCGGCGATGATCTCCTCGACGCCGGTGCCCTCCCCGCCGCCGCCGCCGCCCGCGGAGATATCGGCGGGAGGCGTTCTGGGCGGCGGCGACCTCCGCGTCGTCCGCACCGAGCTGGCCCACCTCGTCGCCATGATCCTGACGCGGCGCGGTGCGGGTGCATGCGACCTTGAGCCCGCCGGGGAAAGTCCGCCGCGGTGGGGAGACAGCGACCTCGAGCCCGCCGGGGTCAGGCCGCCGCGGTGGGGAGACAGCGACAGCGACCTCGACCCCGAGGCCCGGGCGCGCGGTGGAGGCAAGGGACGGCCCCCGGTCGGAGAACGCGGCCTCGCGCCCCGCCGGCGCAGCGAGGGCTGCTCCTCCTCGTCGAACCCCTCCTCCGACCAGTCCATGGGTGGCGCCGCCGCTTCTACTTGGCCGGGGGAGGAGAGAGAGAGGGAGAGGGGAAGAGAGAGAAGGGGGTTTTGGGATCTGGTTGTTACGGCTTTTGGCGCGCGGTGGCGAATGGACGAGGCGCTTGTGCCGTGACGTTGCGAGGCACCAGCGGGATATATGGGGAGGAAGGCAAATCGTGTCCGCCGACTGAGCGTTAAGATTCGTGCTCACGTTTGGACGTCAGCAAAGCAAAGCTTAGTGGGGGCAATTCTGCTATGCACCTATCAATTCTGCTATGCACCTATGCTAATGACATGGTATGGATTAGCTACATACATAGACAACTTCACTGAGTTAGTTTATCTTGAACAAGCTTAAAACATGCACACAATTCATAATGTATGTGAAATCTATAAGATGTACATGATTTTTTTAGTGTAAAGAAATAAAAGCTTCATTTGTACTCCCATTACATTGCAAAATCTACGTGTTTTAAAAAATAAATAAAAACCGACCTATACAATTTTTAAAAAGGGAGTATAATTTTGGAACAACGGCCATAAGAAGCGCTTCTCAGATAAGCTGTATAAATATAGAAATAACGTTTATTTGAGAAGTGGGTCTAAACCAACTTCTGCGTTTTAGTATAAATGGAGCGGTGAGGAGAAACGTGGCAAAAAAAGCTACAAAAAGCATGCCGTTTGGCTTAAAATTTTAGCTTATTTTGACCATAAGCTAAAATTAAGCTGTTTCAAACAGGGCCAACACGTGGTGTTCTATGGAGCCACGTAAAGTTACGCCTCCAACATTGGCCAGTATTGTAGTGAATTTGGATTGGCCTTATGGAAATTCACGTTGAGGAATTTTTCATGTACTACATTCGTTCCAAATTACTATTAATTGTTGACTTTTTCTCGTAACGTTTGACCATTCGTTTTATTCAAAAAAAATTGTAAGTGTCATTTATTTTATTTGTGGCTTATTTTATCATCACATATACTTTATGTATGACTTATTTTTTCGCGTATTTGGATGAATTTTTTAAATAGAACGAATGGTCAAACGTTGTGAGAAAAAGTCAACAACGAATAGTAATTTGAAACGGGGGGAATATTTTTTTACAGTACTAACTTGGTAGAGTCGCACACAATCGTATTGTTGTCATCCAAATCTGATTCGAAAGGTCATTAAGGAAAACTGATGGAAACAAATCTTTTGACACAACAATCAAAGTTTGTCTTACATAATATTTCTGTCCTTGAGTACTCTTAGGCAAAACACTCAAACTAAGACTATTGTGTTTGTTTAACGCAACCTGTGATGGGTTGCGTGAAACAAACATAATTGTCTGTTTATATGGTTAGGGTTTATATATGTATATTTATAGAGACGAGTGTATATACACGTGAGCATTTACGTCTATATTGTTTTTTTTAATAATAATTACAAGATCTGTAGCAAGAGAAGAAATGGGAGAGTTTCTAGGAGAAAGAAGAAATGGGGGAGGAGAAGGAAGGACACGAGCGAAACAGCACGAGTGTTAACACGTGGGCTGTTATTAACATATTGGCTCAGCCCAACACGCCAATGGCTCGCAGGCCTCCTGAATCACAACGCCGCACATCACTGATCCTCTTACTGGTCTTAAACGTAGCCACCTCGGCTTGGGCCTGGCACCCCTTTATTTTGGGAACCACTTGGGCCTGACACTTAAAAACCAAACTACATAGGGCAAATTATGGCCAACTATAAATTGTTGATACATCACCTAGATTGCATAGAATTAGCAAAAATTTGTCCAAATTTCAGAAGTGTGGCTGTTAAGCTCGGATCTAGTGATTTTTCAGCAACATTAGCCAGTTTCTCAAGGGCAATAATATTTGACTCGACATCCATCATAAAACAGTTAACAAATAAGGTAGACTGTGTATGGATGCGGCAACTCTTTTTTTGACTAATTTGTAAAATTTCATCAAAGTGCATTTTACAAGGTCCTGCTCACAGTTGACGCAAAGAAAATGTTAGGCCTTATTTAGATGCATATTTGGGGGTGGGGATTTGGGGATTTGACGTCGCTTCGTAATCATTACGCACTGTAACATTTCGTTTGTACGTGTGAAAAATTGTTCAAAAATTGATTAATTAGGCTCAAAATGTTCGTCTCGCAGAGTACAACAAAACTGTGCAGTTAGTTTTTGATTTCATCTATATTTAGTACTCAATGTATGGACCGACATTTTGATGTGATGGAAATCTTTTTTTTGCATAGTAAACTTTGAGGTTGCTTTTTGAGATCCCAAATTCCACCCCTAAAGTTCACTATGCAAAAAAAAGATTTCCATCACATCAAAATGTCACTAAATGTAGATGAAATCAAAAATTAATTACACAGTTTTGTTGTACTCTGCGAGACGAATATTTTGAGCCTAATTAATCAATTTTTGGATAATTTTTAACACATACAAACAAAATGCTATAGTGCGCACGCACACCAAAAGACTAAAATTTGGCTCTTACTAATTCGCCCGCTTGCTTTCTGCACATGTTTTCTGCTGGGTTTCCTCGAGTCCACGAGTAGTCATGGGATGGTGACAACTGACACGGTGTTTCCGGCATGATGCCATCGGCATCGCAGTCAACAATGCCTGACGTGAGCTGCCTAGGAAGTCTGATCACCTAAAAATGGCAGCGCAACTTTCCATATCCCAATGTAACAGAGGTACATGGGCCGCGTTTCTTGGGTGAAATTTTTTTAATACCAATAATTAAGTATTAAATAAAGTCAGTTTATAAAATTATCTTAACAACACCGAATAAATTTACGAGACAAATCTAATAAGGTATTTGACCACACGATTAGAGAATGAGTACGGTAGCATTACTGTAGTAAATCATGAACTAATTAGACTAATTAGATTCATCGCATAAAGTTACACATATCCCTAAAAATTTTTTACAAATAGAATTTATTTAATACTTCATACATGCAAGTTTTTCTTTAAAAATATATTTTCTTTGAAAAAAAACACGCCCTGTTCCTTTGGGATTTGATTGAAACAAAACTGTGTCCACATGCAAAATTCCATGGACGATATGCGATCCTACGATCCGAAAGCATGAACATTTGAATCTCATGTTTGCTTGGGCCCTGAGTCAATGATCGCCATGATAAGTATAAAAAAAATGTTCGCCATGATTAAAGAGGAAGCAATGAGCTGGTCTGAGCGGTGGTCAAAAAGCTGAGATAGAAACTTCCTTTCCATTAATTAACAGCTCAAAATCATGATTTAAGCAACGATACAGCACCCTACCAAGAGCAACTCCAACAGATCCCAATAACAATCTCCTTTCCCTATATTTTTTAGTTAAAGGAAATTGAGAGGAAAAAAATGTAGCTCCAACAAATCCCTTTCCCTATAATTTTTTCTCAATCCCCTTTAATTGAATCCTATTCCCCTTCAGAAAGGTGAGGCAATTCCTCTCCCCTTTCCTTTCTTTTCAGCCCACCGACGAACCCACGCTGCCGAGCGCCGCCGCACCGGCCCCACCTTGTGCCGCGCGCGGCCTCGCCGCTCCGCCGGCCACCGGCGCCTCGCCGGCCGCACCCCGAGCGCGGTCGCCTTGCCGCTCCGCTGTATCGCATCGGCCTCGCGCAGGCGAGCGCCTGTCGTCGCTGTGATGCTGAAGCGTGCGGCGTGCAAGGCCTGGCGCGCAACCGCGGCGACAGAGCTGGAATCTTCTGTGCGCTCGTCAAGGTCCTCATCGGCGGCAGCGTCCCCGACCCGGAAGACCCCCACGTCAACTTCCTCAGAGCGTCTCCGGCGCTGCTGTCTGTCGTGGTGCTCCGCGCGCCCCCTCTATTCGGCGAGCGCGTCTCAGGCCGAGTAGAGGATGGCCGTCGTGGACACGCTGGAGGTCAGGGCTGTCCGTGCCTTCTTGCACGGCGGGGTGTGGTGGCTGCTGAAGCCGCTGGCCACGCCGTTGTGCAACGCCGGCCACCCGTGCACCGTTGCGCAACGCCGGCAAGCGTGCGGCGAGCGAGCTGAGGGCCCTGGCCACGCGCGGCCACCGAGCCGATCCTAGCCGCGTGGGCTCCGGTGAGCCGCCGCGGCCCCGACGGAGCCCTCGGCGTGCTCCGCCGAGCGCCATGCCCAAAGCCCTCGCCATGCTTTGTTTGGCTGCGTCGCGTCGGGCTGCCTTCTTCTCGCCCGCACTCTGGCCGCCGGCCGCCTGTCCGCGTCGCGCCGCCGCGTATGTCGAAGGAGAAGGAAAATTATATCAGACACTGATTCATGGGCCCCACTTGCCAGGAAAAAGGAAAGGGGATCGAGGAAAGGGGATCTACTGGAGTACCTCTCTCCAATACCTTACAAATAGAAAAGGGGATTCCCTTATAATAAAAATAAAGGGAAAAGAAAAAGGGAACGGTTGGAGTTGCTAATTTATCTATTTGCTCAGCACCCTCTTAATCATCGTCTGCTGGCTCCGCCACTGAGTTGAGGGACGTAGTCCCAAGTGATTAGAGAGCAGCAAGTTGCCTTTTTCTTTTATTCCTCTTTTTGAACTAGCCGTGATTGTTTTGTCTTTGAGCTGCTTTGCTTCTTTTTAATACATGCCGGGCAGAGCTTCCTAAGTGACAATTTGTACGAGGAGATAAAAAAAGTGTCCCAGTAGTAAACTGGCGCAGTTCAATTAGTTGGTCAGAGTAAAAATGTCAAAATTAGGTACATGGGTAGAGGGGTTAAGTAGACATAAGAACATAAATAGTAAAATAGATCTTTTCACCAGCCTACACAATTTGAACAGAAAAATCAAGTTGTCCCTGATAAACAAAAGGAATTTTTTTTATTTTAAGTGATGAATGGATCGTGTTAAGGCACGCTAAACTTTAGCGCTGTCACATCAGGTATAAATACGTTAATTAGAAGTATTAAATATAGATTAATTTAAAAACCCATTACATAAACGAGAAGTAATTTACGAGACGAATCTATCAAGCCTAATTACACTATGATTAGACAATGTAATGCTACAGTAAACATATGATAATTATGTATTAATTATAGCAAAATTAGGCTCGTTAGGTTCGTCTTGCGAAATAGACATGACTTATGTAATTAGTTTTATAATTAGTTTATGTTTAATACATCTAATTATCACCTATTTAAAGTGCTAAACTTTAGCACCTGGATCTAAACACCACCTAAGTAGTTTTATAGATAAGTAAAATGAGATGAGATTTGTTAGAGCAAATCGGATTGTTAGAGCAGTGAAACAGATTTTTTTCCCTTGGCTTAGTCAGATAGCGTACGTATTGCTTAAGAGCTACGCTTTTCACCCGTAAAAAAATGTTGGAGTTGCTTTGAAATATATCTCTACATACAAATACATTATTACGAGTTTATGTAACAAATATGCTAATATAATAATTATAATCTTGCATGACTATATCATAAAAAGTGAGAAATTTTCATGCACCACAATTGTATGTATGTAATTCTATAATCAAAGTTTCACGTTTGTGCCCAGGGGCGGTAGGGTACTGCCGTATCGCTCAGCCCGGGCATAAATAACCGAGAACCGAACACCAAACCGAAGTAACCGGGACCGAAACCGAAGTAACCGAGACCGAAAAAACCGATCAATAGTTCGGTCCCATCTCCTGGATAACCGAAATTACTACGGTCAGTTCGGTTCTAGGGGTCGGTTAACCGAATTAACCGAAATAGGCCCAAGCCCAATAACAGCCCAGCCCACTAGCCCAGCACTGCCATAAACCCTAGGTATGTAACGCCTCCCAGCCAACTCGGCGACCATGCCCCCTCCTCCCCGACTCGCCCAGACGCGCCCACCCCCCACGCCTCCGCTACTCCGCTAGGCCGCTAGGCGCCACCCCGCCACCCCGCCACTCGCACCTGCACGCCGGCGCAGGCTCGCAGCTTCGCTCCGCGCCACCCCACCCAGATCCGCTACGCGCCTCCGCTCTCCACGCAGGCAGCGCTGCGGTGGCGCGCCGGCACGGCTCCAAGGTGGCGCTTGTTCCTCCCCCTCCTTCTGCTTGAGGTCCGGCGGCACTGCTTCATCCCCTCCGGCAGCCCGAGGTCCGGCGGCGGCGACGCTCCTCCCACCCCTCCGACGGACCCGGTCCGGCGGCGCTGCTCCCTCCCCTCCGGCGGCGCCTGCTCCCCCAATCCTCTCTTCCCCAATTCCAACGAGCGAGCTTGTTGAACTATTATAATTGCATTTGTATGGATCTGAACTGTTATTTGCATCTATTATATGTCTCTGTTTGCTTGTGATTTATGCCTTAAAAGAGGCAAAAATGCTGCTAAAATTCTGTATTAATTCTGATGTTTAATGGTTATGCAAGCTGGTTGCTGTGCTATTCGGTTAGTTCGGTCATGACCGAGACCGAACCGAACTAACCGAGACCGAAACAACTCGGTCTTGAGTTTTATAATTAACCGATCGGTCTTGAGTTTTCGGTGACCAAACTTCTTCAAAAACCGAGGAACCGATCCGATCGGTTCGGTTAGACCGAACGCCCAGACTGACGTATCGCAATTGGAGTTGCCGTCGTCGTATCAAGACCCGTCGCCTCGAACTTCTCTGTCTTGTAAACACCACCCGTTTCCACCATAGCCGCTTGCCCTGCTTGCCTTGTCCGAGGTCCGAGGAGGACCTCTCCTCTCCCTCGGCGAGCTCGACCGGGCCGCCGCCGTCCTCCTAGCCGCAGCGGCGCGCGCGTTCTTCTCCATGTCGTCCTAATTAGCGGCAACGCCCCCGCCACGTGCCTGCGGGCTACGGTATGGTTCTTGTTCTTGGCTTCTTGCACTCGTCTTCTTCCTTCAATCCCGTTGCCATCGCGGTGGGGGGATTGGTCGGGACTCGTTTGGCGTTTCTGGCGTAATTAGCATCCCATGAGTTTATCGTTTTCTCCGTATTGGAGTGCCCAAATTGGTAGCACAACATCTTAATGTTTCAGAAATCAACCTTCCTTTTCAGTAAACTCAAGTGCGTTCGAGTTACTTTTGCAGTTTTTAACAAACGCCTGGTTAGTCCTCGATTCCTTGGTTAATGGAACCAGATCTTGGGGATGCCGTTTTTTAGTGATATACGCAGTATATCTGAGATTCGTCAAAGCATCTTTTCAGAAAAAGAAAACAAATGGCTCTGAGCACGTGAAGGCGTCAGACTCTGAACTTGTCCTTGCGTGCTGTGACTAGAGGAAGCTCGTGATTGATTTCGTTATCTTGGAGAATATATTTTTTTACATGTGTATGTAGTTCTACCGTTTGGAATTTTGATTTGTAGTACGGAGTACTAACCTTGTTGCTCGTTAAATTAATCTACTGCAACGAAAATGACACTTTTGTCCTAATTGAGGAAGGATTAGTTGGGTTGGTTCTTCAGTGGGATATGTTGAACTTGCCTGCCAAGCTACCTTCTTCTTCCATGTTGTTTCCCTCAGCACACTTGACTTCAGTATTCATACCTGGACTGATGTTAACTCCCTTAAATTCAATTCTGGACCTAGAAAGTTTTTAATCTTTACTGTCGCCGCAACTCTTAACGGAGGAGACCGCCATTTGTTTTGTTGTGTTTGTTTGTGCATGCTAAACTTGACCAAATCTTATCGTTTGTTCTGTTATGCTTGTCTATGAATGTTTTTTACACATGATTTGTTTGACTTGGATGCAACTTTTGTTTTCCTCACGAGTCACAATCTTAGCCTTCCTGCCTTTTTTTAGAGCTGAATGATGTTTTATCATACTATGCAAAGTTTCTTTCCTGATTTTGTCAAGTTAGCGGTACTTTATGGAATTTGCGCGACTCCTTCAGTCTTATCATATTGGGAATTCTTCTCCACCCATAGTACAAGTCCTGAGTTCAAAGAAACCACAGTTCTTTGCTGTACTTGTAAAAGAGGGATTTTTTATCAGTCCACTTAGTTCGTTTTGATTAGTTTTTTATTTACCTAATCAGATCCCCCTCTTAAATCATTCTTTGACGGCGCTGGGTCCTGTAACTATTATATGATGTGTCTCATAGAACATTACGGGTCAAACATGGGGAAAGAGTAAGAACAAACACAAAATTTGCACATGTGCCCATGGAAACAAAGTAATCAGAGTCTGCATTCTACAACTCTCCACCTAATAATGGTGTGCATATGTGCCCATGGAAACAGAGTAATGGAAGTCTACAGCTACTAATGGTGTACATATTTCTCCTTCTCCCTTCAGCCCCTCTCCTCCTCTAGTCCCAATAAATAAAAGCTCCTTTCTGACCTCAAGAAGGCAAATATCTGTGATTAATTTCATTACACAGGAGCGTATTCTTTACACGCGTATGCTTGTATCTTTCAATCATTTAGTTAGTACTGCAGGAAAAGATGACATTTGCATCCTAATTGAGCATGCATTCTTTGTGCTTAGCTGTTACATTCACTCTACCCAACTGGATAGGAATTCTATCACATGCTAAATTGAGTGATATGCTATTCCAACGTTTCATCAATTCCATTGACAGATGAGGTCAAGCATTTGTTCTGTTATTAACATCCCACAAATCAAAGTACATACATATTCTTTGGAGACATTTTTTTATCTTTCCTGTTACAAGAAGTCGACAGATGAGGTCAAGCATTTGTTCTGTTATGCTTGTTTGCCAATGTCAAACTTGGCTGCCAAGCTACTGCCTTTGCTTCCTTCTGCTTTCCCTCAGGGCTTTTATAAGATTGACCACATTGACTGATCCATTGTTTTGTTTCACACACTCGGTTCAGTTCCAGCCCTTATAAGATTGACCACACTTATTGACATTGTTTCACATACTTATTGACATTGTTTCACATACCTTGTTTGGAAGCAGGCTGCATATGACACCAAGCATGGATGAACCCCTTCTTGTCAACGGTGTTCAGAAGATTCTAGGGGTGGGAGAGGGCCTGGTGCTGCCTGAGGTCAGAAAGCAGATCTACCTTGCTGGGCCACTGATCGCCGCATGGATCCTGCAGAACATTGTACAGATGATTTCCGTCATGTTCGTTGGTCACCTCGGCGAGCTTGCCCTCTCCAGTGCCTCCATCGCCACCTCCTTTGCAGGCGTCACTGGCTTCAGCTTATTGGTATGCTATGCAAACTCAATTCCTTTCTCATATGATTCATCTCCTTAAACGATTGTATGAGCTTCAATACCAGAGTGGTTCGTTTTTTTTATCATTTCAGTCTGGCATGGCGAGCAGCTTGGACACTCTGTGGGCAAGCCTTTGGGGCAAAGCAGTACTATCTTCTTGGCATCTACAAGCAGAGGGCCATCCTTGTGCTTACTCTGGTGAGCCTTGTGGTTGCAGTGATCTGGTCGTACACTGGCCAGATCCTTCTATTCTTTGGTCAGGACCCAGAGATTGCGGCCGGGGCAGGCAGCTACATCCGGTGGATGATTCCGGCACTGTTCGTGTATGCACCACTGCAGTGCAATGTCCGATTCCTTCAGACCCAGAACATAGTCCTCCCTGTGATGCTGAGCTCAGGAGTCACAGCTTTGAACCATCTGTTGGTCTGCTGGCTTTTGGTGTACAAGATTGGTCTGGGGAACAAGGGTGCCGCCTTGGCCAATGCCATCTCCTACCTGACCAACGTTTCAATCCTGGAAATTTACGTCAGGCTCACACCAGCCTGTAAGAACACCTGGAGAGGGTTCTCAAAGGAGGCTTTTCAGCACATCCCCAGCTTCTTGAGGCTTGGTGTTCCATCTGCACTGATGGTTTGGTGAGTTTTTGAATCCTAAGTTGCAGATACATTTTTTGGATGTATTATCTCTTCTTTTAATTGGATCCTACATGTAAACAGCTTGGAGTGGTGGTCATTTGAGCTCCTGGTACTTCTTTCTGGACTTCTTCCAAATCCGAAGCTGGAGACATCGGTTTTGTCCATTTCGTGAGTTATCTTTCCACAGCACACTTCAAACTCTGTTTGCCCTTTCTTGATTGTAATTTTTCAATTTCGTGCAGCTTAAACACAGGCTCTTTAGCATTCATGATCCCTTTTGGGCTTAGTGCAGCCATAAGGTCAGATCGAACAAATCAAGCTCATAAATTTTATCATTCACTATTTGATCAACTAATACGTGTGGCACTGACACATTGCTTGTTTTTCCCATATAGCACTCGTGTTTCAAATGAGCTTGGTGCTGGACGACCTCAAGCTGCCCGTCTGGCTACCCGCGTGGTCATGGTGCTGGCTATCGTGATCGGCATATTAATCGGACTAGCTATGATTTTGGTGCGCAATTTATGGGGATATGCATACAGTAATGAGGAGGAAGTGGTGAAATACATCTCCAAAATGATGCCTATCCTGGCTGTCTCATTCTTGTTTGATTGCGTGCAGTGTGTTCTCTCAGGTATTTATAGCTCTGCTAATTGAAATAAACCAAATTTGGCAAATACAGCGAACCCATATTCTAATGTTGTCTTGATCCGTTATCTCAGCTTATATTATGTACTGCATTAGTTGCTTTTGGAACATCACCTAGATAAATGACTAACAATAGGGGTTTCTTGATATTTTTCCAGGTGTTGCTAGGGGCTGTGGGTGGCAAAAGATTGGTGCTTGCGTAAATCTTGGTGCATACTATCTGGTCGGAATTCCAGCCGCGTTCTGTTTCGCCTTTCTTTACCATCTAGGTGGAATGGTAATTTACTATCTGAACCATCCTTAACATACGAAGTTTTAATTCAACTTTTATTACTCTGCAAGTATTTCATTTTGAGGGCTATCACTCTGTCAAGTCGAAGTAACCTCTATATACAATGGTTTGAATTTCTAGGGACTTTGGCTTGGAATAATCTGCGCACTTGTAGTACAGATGCTATTGCTCCTCACGATTACTTTGTGTGGCAACT
Source organism: Echinochloa phyllopogon (assembly GCA_033239725.1). NCBI lineage: Eukaryota > Viridiplantae > Streptophyta > Magnoliopsida > Poales > Poaceae > Echinochloa > Echinochloa phyllopogon. The sequence continues at coordinate 22,705,445 of BTCW01000016.1, forward strand.
GGGAGAAAGAAGTAAGCAAAATCAACCAAAACTTCTTGCGTGCAAAGATAATGTTTCGACGCTTTTTCCATTTTGATAATATGGGAGCCTCTGTTTCATTGGTTCTACAGGCTTTGAAGGCGAAGGACAGAGTTTTCAGTTCATCCCTACCGGTAGACATGACGACATGATATGCTCAAGAGGTGCAATTTTGTTGAAGCCAGTGACCAAGAAGAAAGTTTCATAAGTAACTGGTGAAGCATTGGCCGCTCAGATTCAGGACTCGACGCCATCAGAATGACACTTTAGTCTAGGAAAGTAACCAGGAAATCCATTTTGCTCGGGTAATTTTTCGCTGGATAGAGGGGATACAATGTTCTTATCATATAAGGTGACTAAATGTTTTATTTTACTTGAAACAGCAGCATAATCTCATGAAAGTGTATTTTCCCTCCTCTTAGTTGATGTAAGATGATTTAGACAAAAGGGTATAGAACAAAATGTTCAATTTGATTATAATCAGCAGTATTGTACTATTGTCCACAGAGCAACTTCTGTGCACCAGGCGGCACGTGCCCACCCCTTCTCTCTGCTGTCCGATAGATTTTCAACGGTCACGATTCATCATGGAGAAAGTTAACAGAGTTACACGGCGACGGGCAAGCAGTCTTCTCACGTGGTGGGCCATATAGGCAACCTTGACCTTATTCGCTTGATTTATGCTTATCAGTCAACAATATTTTTCTCTCACAATAAATCAGCATAAGCCATCAGCTAACAATATTTTTCTCCCACAACAAATCAGCATAGCCCATCAATATAAGTTTAAAATTTTTTCTCAAACAATAAATCAGTATAAGCCATCGGCGTAAGTCAAACCGAACATCCTCCTTATCCCTTGCACGCTCTCTCGTCATCATCCCCTCCCAATCTCCCTCCCTCTCTCTCCTGCCCTCGCTGGCGCGGGCACCGGGCGACCGCCGCTCTCTCGTCCTCATCCCCCCTCTCTCTCTCTATCCCTCCCTCCTCCCCTCCTCCTCAGCAAGCGCGGCGGCGCGCGGAAGTGGCCGGCGGCACGGGCGGTGCGGGCGAAGCATGGCACGGCGGCGGCGGCAACCGCGCGTAGCATTGGAGGCAAGCCCGCGAGGCAGCGGTGCCGCGGGGGACCCAACGCGTGCTCATGTTCCTGATTTTTTTTTCTTTGCTGATTTTCCATTGTTATTGTGGGGATTGCTGATTTTTTCCATTGGTACATCCGTGGGGATGGCTGATTTTTTCAATTATATAGGGGTTTTCCATTGCTGAGTTTTTCCATGAACATGTGGGGATTGCTATTGTTCTTTGTTTTCTTGTTTTTCTCCCATGGGTGGTAGTCTTTGTTTTTATCTCAGATTGATTCATATTTGTACTCCTCTTCTTATTAGATTAATTGTCAAATCATGTCTGGTAGCTATTTTCTTACAAAAAAAGCAATAAATCATTTAGGTTTAAAACTGTTTCTTCAATAAATTCAGTTACAAAACTGTTTCTTCGAAAAAAAAGTCAAACCATTGTGTTAGAATTTATTTTCTAGACAAAATAGCAAGAAACCATTTAGGTTATAAGATATTCCTGAATAAAAAAGTGAATCTTTTGAATGAGATACACCATCTGATCTACAATTTTATCTTTTGGATTTGATTTGAGAAGAAATATGGAGAGATGAACTAGGAACTCAGAGTCAGGAGAGATGAACAGAATTCCGGAGTCAGGATGGAAAGAGAGAGAACGGGAGACAGATTTTCAGGTTTATGGGGCCCACACACTCTCTCTGTTAACTGGTGTTAACACCGTGAGGGGTGGGCGCCCTATGCACCCCATGTTTTTCGGTATTGTCCATTAGAGTTTGTTTATGTGAAATAACTGAATTGCAGAATGCATGTGTCCGCTGTCTTTTAGATAGTAATAAGAGAGATTAAAAATTACATAAAGTGGTACTTGGAACACTCCCAAGTACATGAGACTTGATTGGAACAACTTCATATACCAAATAAAATGATGAAACTGGTCAGTACGTGCCTGTGATGCCTAGAATTTATCACGATCTTTCATAGTAATACTTCTGATAGGTAGAAGCATAAGAAGCTCCACTGGGTTGTATCATCATAAGAAGTAGAAAAAAGTCCATTGAGCGCCCATCCCTCTCCTCTCTTCCCTCTGCATGCAAGTAAAACAAAAATAATGACATCATCTCCAAGCAAAATAAAAAACCTGTAATTACTAAACATTCAAATTAATTTTTGATTATACCATTGTGTTTTTATGACAATATCTTCGAAACAAGACTACACTTGAACATAGTTGTGCTTTCGGCTTATATGTGTTTGTTCAGCGCATATACGTTCTTTTTGTGGGTAGCACATATACATTTTATTCTTCCACTTGAATAAATATGTTATTCATGTTCAATAATTCTTCTCGAACATGCTAGATGTACGAATGTTTTTTTTATTCTACAAGGTTGCATGCTTTTTTCTAGCTATATAATGTTTTGTTCGAGTCAAACAATTTTTGTTTCAGTTGAAGCTGCAATATTTTTCTTCTGGAACCATACTTTCTTTTAGCGGGAACAATTTTATCTAAAATCTGAAGCATTTTTATCATAAACCTAAAACATTGTCCCGCTCAATAAGAAATGCAATAGAAATTTAATTTAGGTGCTCTAATTAGTTTTAAAACTTTTGAGATATGTGGTCATGTCAGCACTTGCTTGCCTTTTGCTGCTGCACTTGTAGTCACGCCTCTCACGCTGTTGGGGAGGGAGTGGTCGTCATATATTCTGTTGCCGATGCCCAATGACACGATCAGAAGAGGAGGATCCAGGCACGTAGGTCTCCCCTGCTAGACTGCAAGATGAACTCTGCTTCAATTGTTGACGAAATACACGACTCCAGCAGACCTGGCCAATCTGGCGAAGCCATCCGTTCTTAAATATACGACGTAGAGGACAAATAAATTAGTTCATTTTTGAACTAAATAGTTTGTCCTAAATGACGTATATTCGAGAATAGAGGTAGTGCTTCAGATCTAAATTAAACAATAACATTTTCAGCCTCTTTGCTAATGGTGGTCCTCCTCATACTCAATTAACTGCAAAACGAAATAAGATATACTTGGCTGCAACCCCACGTCCATGCGGTAAAATAGTTTGGCTAGGTTGCTAATACTAAGTGGATGCTGCGTTTGATTCCACTAATCGGCATCCAGATTGGTATGGCCCAAAGTAACTTCCAACAGCAAGTAGCCATCATATGGAAAAATTGGTTAGGCCTTCATGCATGATTGGTTCGGTTCTTGCATTGTCTTCCTCTTCTTTAAACAAAACCATCTTCAGCTTTGAGGTACTCTGAGGCGATCCCTTAGGAAGAGTCCACACATCAATGCTTTGTAGTTTTTGCAATCTTTATCATCTTCCCCCACTACATAAAATTAGTGATTAAGACTCAGGATATTTAGTTACTCCCTCCATATTGGATTTAGATGTCGTTTCGGATAAGATTTTAGTCAAATATTGGGAATATAAATCACGAATAACTTTTAAGTCGTTGAGTTTAAAAATATCAAAACCATATGAATAGATTTGTCTTAAAAATATTTTTTAAATAAAAGTATACATATGTTATTTTTAATAAATATTTTTGTAAAAATAAAAAGTTAAAGTTACGTTTTAGAGACCGGCGTTGTTGTCCAAAACGACATCTAAATCATATACGGATGGAGTATATCCTTACACGCGATTTCAAAATTACTAGCAGCAATGATCATAGCAGGGATGGTCACATCAGAGAGACCTTCAGGTTCGGGTGCACCGAATAAGGTTGCGAGTATGTAATAATTAAGTAATAACCAAGTTTATCTTCATATTGGGAAATGCCGTAAGATTTGTTTGACACTAGTATCTCAATGAGATATGGGAGATTGACATGAATATCAACCTGTATAGTTTCTTAAGACAATAGTGACATCTACATTATGAGCAGTCAATAGAAACTAATAAAGTAATACCAATTTATGTAGGGAAACAGATAGGCTATGCTACCAACAACAATAAGATCTACCGCATTCACCAATGGAACTTGTGAGTAAATGGGTCATGGGTAGACTGTAGCGCAACACAACGGAAAAAGAGTTTGAGCAGTCGGTCCAATGTAGATGCGCGCCGGTGTAGAGGAAGTAGTCCATCCTCCTCCCAGCAACAGCCTCGCGCCACCACACCTAATCAGCATATCAACAACAGCAACAACGTTAACCCAATGGCTAGAAGTCTCATTGTGATTCAGCTGATCTTCTTTGTATCTTTCTTTGTTTCATGAACTTATTTGTTTCATAAACTTTGTACTTCCTTTTCTTGGATCTTTAATATATAATCAGTAGGGGTAACCCTCCTATTTCATAAAAAAAACAACAGCAGCAGCGCCTCCACGGAGTACACACATACATGAATGGAGCATCCTACGCTGGTGTGCTAGCACCGCACTCCCAGCTAAGGTCTTGGGATCAAGACGATAGGAAGTGGCGGTTAGGGTTGCGGCATGGTGGAATCAGTGCACCCCTAGCCGGTGGCTCCTATATGGCTTCTGTGTGCTAGATAAGCAACATGGCTTAGAGGCCCAATAAAAGCCCAAAAACACACTAGTACTACCTGTGCACGCGCATCTCCCACAAGAATTTTTGGTTCTGTTGGAAACAAAGCCGGCGCACGTAATCCTTTTCGAATTATTTTTGGGCATAAAATTCTATTAGCCTCCAGCAGTTTCATGTGATACCAGATTCAACATTATTGTCAACCGATTCAAAATTTTAGAAATATTGGTTCAACACTTAGAAAATTAATTCAATATTTTTTAGAATATTGAAATAGTATATTACAAATGTTGAGACGGTATAATAAAAATATCGAAGTAGTATATTTCTAATGTTGAACTAGATTCAACTAATAATTAACATTTTCAAAAATAATATTTAAATAGTTCTTACATTAAATGTTGAAATAGTGTAATGAAAATGTTGAACTTGTTTACTGCAAATGTTGATTCAAAAAAAGACTATTGAAAATATGAAATTTGTGTGCCATATAAGGGAGATATGAAATAAAGTGGTTAAAAATAATGGATGGTGTGTGCGCAGCTGGCCTTGGATGTTTGGCTATTGAGTTTTGTTTAATATGTTGTCTCAAAGATCTTCTACATAGATTATTTTCCTGAGTAGATGTTTTCCATTTTATTAAAGATTCATATAACAAAATCGATCAGTCTAGGTAGGGAAGAAATTCAGGAACATGTTGGTCTCTAAGTCTAAATGGCAATTTTTAGTCCAGTTAGCTGTTTAGTTCTGTGTATCCCAGCAAGAAAGATACCGATAAAACCCATGACTTTTAGGGTTGGTTTGGTGTCTTAACTATGATATGTTGTGCTTGCTGAACTGGCCTTCCTGTTTCATATTCAGATTTCGTCATTCTTCTAAGCTCATGTCTCTCTTTAATGTACACTTATGTGCTTGCCCAACACAATTTATAAAATTTAGAATGCCTATCGTGAGTCATTCAATTAGTCATAGAACTCATATAGATTAATGGAAAGGGACATGAGAAAATCTATACAGATTTGTTTTGCTTCTTAGTGGCTTAGTGCCTGACCATGAGATGTTGTCACTCATAGGTTGGGCTTCCATGTGTTGTTTCTGGTGAAGACAATCTATCAGAGTTACGTTGTAACATTTTATTCTGCTTGCAATGTTGGAGCTTAACTTTGCTTCCCACTTAGATTAGTATTCTTTCTATATAAAAGTATCATTTTTTTGTAAAATGATGCCAATGTGCTGAGTTCTAAACCAAAAGTAATGCTTATTTGGTTGTTCATAACTTATGGTTTAATGTACATTGGGTAGAGCAAACAACCAGATGAAAACAAGATTATTAAATTTTAGAATTCATCTTTGTACCATTCCGTATACTAACACATCCTACGTGCGCAAGGGCGCGCGCCTACCACTAGTATATTTAAAATTGGAGCTTGCTTTGTTGCATAAATTCTAACTAACACCATGGTTCAAATGGATTTGAAAAATAATTTATAGTTTGAAAGAAAAATGAATTCTAAGATCGAAATCTAATTGGAATCACATCCGACCAACTCATGCATGCTACCAACCACGTGCCTCCAGCTGTCAACGTACACCTCTCATGATGTTGTTAGCTCTTCTCCCGCATCAATCCGGTCCGTTCATCCGATCTTCACAATCTCAAATAGTAGAAGCCATGTAGTAAAAAATAAACTTCCGCGAGCTATATAGGTTTCCGCCCCTAGCCCGACCTCTCATAGAGTACACTAATGGGCTTACACACTGTAGGCCCATTAATATCTAATCCCTCATGGATCAATTATCCCGTAGACCTTTAATCCGAATTGTTATGATTGAACATATCACCAACACTTTATTTCATGGGTCCTTTGGTGCAAATAAATCAGTATTATCTCCTCGTCTTCTACAAGCAGAGGGTCATCCTTGTGCTCACTCTGGTCAGCGTTGCCGTCGCCGTTCTCTGGTCCTACACCGCCCGGATCCTTCTCCTCTTTGGTCAGGACCCAGAGATTGCAGCCGAGGCTGGGAGCTACATCGGATGGATGATCCTGTTTCTGTTCGGGGCTGATTGGTTGTCCGAATGTAAGCCAATCAGGCTCCTGGCATGCAGGTTGCACATGTTCGGTTGGCTGAATCAACCTTTGGGCCTGGCCTGCGTGATGTAAATGACCTCTTCTGGCCTGGCTCCGCGGATACAAGAAAAATTGGCGTTTCCGCCGGGCCAGGCTCGCACGAGCGCAGCGAGCGCACTGGCGCGGTAAAATTTGGTTGTGAGGCACCGGCATGCATTCAACCAATCACCTGGTATTGTGAGCCTGGCTACAAAGAAGCTAACAACCAATCATACAGGTCCTGCATGTATTGGGCCTGGTCGTGGAGGGCCTGGTTCTCAGATGCAAGCCAGACGTGTTAGAGAAGAGAACCAATCAGGCCCTTCATGTCTGGGTCTCTGCAGTGCCATGTCCGGTTCCTGCAGACTCAGAACATAGTCCTCCCGGTGATGCGGAGCTCAAGCGCCACGGCGCTGAACTGGTGGTGTGCTGGGTCCTCGTGTACAAGATTGGCCTGGGGAAGAAGGGTGCCGCCTTGGCCAATGCCTCCTCTTACCTGATCAACGTCTCCATCTTGGCTGTTTACGTCAGGCTCGCAATGGCCTGTAGGGACACCTGGAGAGGGTTCTGAAAGGAGGCGGTTTGGGACATTCCCAGCATCTTGAGGCTCGGTGTTCCATCTACACTGATGGTTTGGTGATTATTTTTTTGTTTCTGAATCCCTCTAGTTATAGATATATAACTGGTTGTGATGTGATCCAAATTCATTGCACAAGGTTTAATCAAGCACGGGCGCGTGAGCCGTGAGCCGACTATATATATGTAAGCCCTATGTAAACGGTAGGGTAAGACAGATAAGACATCTTAGATGAGCCATGTGTCATCTCTACTTGTAAACTCTCCTCAACAGTGATTGTCTTCCGTGATTTTTTCCCATAAGGGTTTTTCCACGTTAAATCGTGTCTCATGTTCGATCTTGTTTTTCGCATTATTTGCCAACAAGTGGTATTAGAGCTTGGTACGAGATCACTTGAAAAAAAATTAATTAGCGTTTCGTTCCTGTTTATCGCGCATCGCCAGCCGGATCAATCTGCGATTGGCTACCTCGTGCAAGACTCGTCGACGTGGAGTTTAAGACAGAATCTGATTCCGTATTTGCCAGAGGCTGCAGACCAATCCACGAGAAGTTATCAGAAGGTTTTCTCAGCTTTGCTGAACATACACGGAGTTGTACACAAGGCTGCAGGTTATTGCTAGATCTACACAGTAACATACCTAGATTATTACTACAAATTATTTTCTTCTGGTTATTTCTTTCATATGGCTTCTTTGATATATGATATGATTTCTGCTGATGAAACATATTGAGATTTTGAGGAGATATTGGGATTATTATTGGATCACTTTGAGTTAATTCTTCTTGATGTTTTGACAACATCGTTCATGTCACCCTAGTGGTTTCTTTTACCCCTATGGAGTTGGTTAATTTAAAGTGAAGATTTTGCTCTGAATTGAGTTCGAGGTGGAGGATTCCAAGTGCAACAGAGGAGGTTTGTTTGACTAGATACTACAGAGTTTTATATTGCGGGAGCCGTACGTTTATTGCTATCTTTGCTCATGTTGAAGGGTTTAGTTCAAAGGTTTAACTCCGTTGGTTGCACATTTATGCCTACATCTGAACCGTATTTGAATGAAGCAGTAATTGACCATGTCATAGAATTTAGTTTCTTCTACAATTGGTAAGTTTATGGCATGTGATGGATACACGTGCTAGTTGCTATTGCAAGAGTGTTGTTTTGCCAAAGTTTAGTGTTCCTAATGGAGCATATATTATTCCATGAGATGAGTTCTTTACTGGATATTTATTTTAATACCACGGGTGATATTGCGACTTTATGTCGTTTGATGATTGAGCATTATTGCCATTTTCTTTTGAGGTCAGTTGCACAGACTCAGACTTTTGCTGGGATTATGAATTTGTTGAATGCCTAGATTGTTCGTCTACTTTGTTGATAGCTGTGTGTTTGGACCTTTGCTCAAATTTTTTTCTTCCTATGAAGTGTTGGGAAAATACTCAAGTGATCTTACTCATTGGTTAGTCCGATGGATATTGGCATTCAAGATTTGAATATAGAGGTTTATTATTCATTTACAGGAGGGAATTTGTCTCAATGTGGAGTTTGTTGTGATGTGATCCAAATTTATTGCACAAGGTTTAGTCCCACCTCGGCAATGCAACCAAGCACGGGCGCGTGAGCCGACTATATATATATGTAAGCCCTATGTAGACGGTAGGGTAAGATAGATAAGACATCTTAGATGAGCCATGTATCATCCCTACTTGTAAACTCTCCTCAACGGTGATTGTCTTTCGTGGTTTTTTTCCGTAAGGGTTTTTTCACATTAAATCGTGTCTCGTGTTCGATCTTGTTTTCAGCATTATTTGCTAACATAACTTTTCTATTTATCATCTCCCGTGCTGATCGAATTGGATCCTACGTGTATTGTACACACAGCTTGGAGTAGTGTAGTGGTCATTTGAGATGTTGGTGCTTCTTGCTGGACGTCTTCCAAATCCTAAGCTTCAGATATCGGTATTGTCAACTTGATATATATGAATTAAGTTTCCATGCCGTACTTCAAATTTTGTCTGTGGTTTCATGAAATGATCGTAACTCTTCAGTTTCCTGCAGCTTAAACTCAATTTCTTTAGCATTCATGGACTCATGGTCCCATTTGGGCTTAGCTCTGCCAAGGTAATATCTCATAGATCAATTTCATAAGTTATTACCGTAACATATTGATCATCCAGTTCTCACAGCAACTAGATACTTGTGCTGTAACTTGTAGCACCCAAGTTTCAAATGAGTTTGGTGATGGACGACCACGAGCTGCCCGTTTGGTGATGGTGCTGGGTCTCACGGTGGGCATTCTATTTGGACTTGTTATGCTTTTCATATGCAACATATGGGGCTATGCATACATCAACGAGAAAGAAGTGGCGGAATACATCTCCAATTCTCTGTGTCCGTCCTGTTCGAGATGATGTGCAGTGTACCATATTGTTAAGTTGAAGGAACCTCCAAGCAAAGCAAATTTGCCAAGTACCATATTGTTACCCGCCAAAAAAAGTACCATATTGTTAAGTTGAAGGAACCTCTCAGTTTTTTGTCTGAACGTGTAGGGACTGTGGATGGGAATTACATGCGCAATTGTTCTACAAAAGGTACTGCTTTTGTCCATCACATTGTGCACCAACTGGGAGAAACAAGTAAATAACTGAACCTTCTTGAATATGCATATGTATTATTTTGGTTTACAACTTTTCTGCTTTTTTTTGCCTGTGTAGTCTTTGAAGGCCAAGACCAGAATTTTCAGTTCATACGAACTCATAGAAATGGCGACATGATATATGCAAGATAAACTTTTTTTTTATTTTTGGGAGATAATAATGGCAACATTTGGATGAGCAAGTCATGAATAATTGGTGGCTCATAGTAGTTTCCTTATCCTATGCCGTCAACCTCACGAGTCATGGCACCTTTTTTGTACAAGGAACTAGATAGGTGGCCCGTGCAATTTACCCGGGTAGCTAGTTTCTAAATACCCCAAATCATGATATCATTTTACTTGAAATTTACTCCTTTTATTTTATATGGACTTTTTATTTTCTATTTTCTTTCAAGTTGGTATGGAACTACTAGTTTTCTAATATTTTATTTTCAAATTAACCTATATGTAATGATATTCAACATAATCATTGTATTAACCTAAAACCTAATAGTCATACTAATCTATTTTGTACATCACTTTTTATTATCGTAATTTCAGGCTACATATTTAAAAATTTAGCTATTCAATAGTTTTATTTTATGGAGGATCTTTACTTGTGTAATTGGCTTCCCAAAACCAATAAAATAAACCTATTAGACATTGACTCTATGAAGATCTAGTCATGCCAATCTTTAATTCCTTTTAGTGGCCTTGTCATTGATCCATTGTTAGTCGTGTATCCAAAACCACATCTTTTTCGACGCCCTTACCACCTATACAATCATACTAATTAACTCTCTTTTTTGAGAAAGACCAGTCACTCACATGCATGCACACGCACCCCTATAAATACACGTACATAAATGCTACCCCTACGAGCACCTCAGAGAGACTGGGACATGAAAGAATAGCGTCAGTTAAATTCGGGAATAAATCCAGAAAAATGTGACATCAATACCGACTAGAGCACTCAAATCTTGGTGGGCAAGTTCTGCATTGGTGTATGCTCGCATTATCGTCATCACCATTCGGCCCCTTCTTTTCGTCTTTCCTAAGCCCGACCAAACATTCATTCCTATTATCGCTGGTAGAAGTTATGTCCAACTTCTACACGCAAGGTTTTACTTGATTGTACGATATTTGAGCGTGTTTATGTTGATTGATTAGATAAAAATCACAACCTTGATGCTTCCAAGCTACTTATTGCTGCCGAATTCAAGCATCTAGTTATCTTTCTATGTCCCTTATCTCGGCGCCCATGCATGTAGATATGGTATGGTACCTCATCATCACGTCACCATTGATTGCCACATCCCAGCCCACCTGTATGTGACTACGCCTCCTAATCCCTCATAGATGTTGGCTGTCTCGCTCCTGCTGCCCTCCACGTTCCTTAGCTGGCGTGCTGTCCTCAAGTTGCTCCACCACCAGATTATATTGAAGAAGAATGGACGCAAAATAGGAAAAAGGAAATTGCTCGTGTTGGTGTAATTTTGTTTTGCATGTGGTTTAATTTTGATGAAAAAGAACGGATGTAGAATAAAGAAATATATATCACTATGACAACAAACACATGATCGCGCAAGAATGGAGTGGTATGTAAAAAAGAATATTTAAGAATTTTTTATCAGCAGTTCTTGTTCTCTATAGGAAGGATCTATTTCTAAACAATTTTTATTTACTTCCTATTCTATATCTTATCAGCGTAGGATTGTATATGTCGGGGACAACCATAAAGGTCCCTAACCTCTAACCTAAGGGATGGTCACCCTTGAGAAACGCAAACAAACCACTACCAAGTCTCCACGAACCGGAAAGAGTCTAAGCGCACAAAGCCCACGGCCCACCACGGGCTAATGGCCCACTCGAGGCCCTTCGTGAAGGCCCCGATGCACGCACCCCATCTCTGCCTCGATTGAGGGTGCCGGCCCCCCTCGAGCGAATATCAAACTCCACCTTGATCGAGGCCTCCTTAGTCGAGCCCCGCGCGACCCTCGGTTCAAGAAACTCCGCCTCGCTTGAGGCTACCCCTTGACCAACGGGGCGCGTGCCCGTCTGCTCTGCTGGCAGGCGCATTCAATGCCCCGTGCTGCCGCGGGACGCCGAAGTCAAAAGGTAAATCGCGGGCCATCCCGCACAGACGATGTGACCTGGATCGTGTCCGCCAACTCCGGTCACTGTGCAGGCCTGCGAGGCCTTGTGCGGTCCTATGCTGCCAACTTCCGTACTCCTGTGCTACCAACCCCGTACTAATCCCATGACGAATCCCTCGATAAGGCATGGAAAAACCCTCGAATGGGTGTACGAGCAGCGCGGCCCCTCGAAGTCACCCCGGGACAGGTGCGCGGACGTGTACTTTCTACAGGAGCCGCCACACCGCCCACTAGAGCTGGAAGACGCCCACCGATTCGCGCCGGGCAGAAGGATCCGCAAGGACGACAGCCACGCCCGGCGCCATGCTCTCCAGTGCCCCATGACTGTAGACTCCACTGTGCAACACGCATGTCTCTGCCCCTCATTGAACTATAAAAGGAGGAGGTAGACCCCGTCCACGCAGGGCAAGGCAGCACACAACACAACGCAACACAATGCACCTGGATCGCAACAACACATCCGCTCCTCTTGATATTGGCACTTGTCTCAATCAACCTTAGACACTTGGGACTTGGAGGCCTCACCTCCTCTCCCGCCCTGCTTGTAAACCTCTGCTATGAGCAACCTGGTGATAATACAGTGCACGCACATCCTTTGCTAGACGTACGGCCCCGTGGCCGGAACCAGGATACATCTCGTGTCATTGTATTAGTCTTCGCATCAACCATTGAGACAGGACGCAGCGCATTTTTACTGGTCCGTGTCGGGCCACGAATCCGAACACCGACAGTATAGAGTCCATGTAAGATTCTTAAACAACTTTTATGCCCTTCCTATTTTATACCTCATCAGCGTATACTGCAGGCCGAGTGTGCTGGGCAGCCGGCAGCGCGTGTGCAGCGCATGCGAGCTGCGCGCACAATGTTGGGGCAGGGTACTGTCAAAGTGATGCTAGCGGGGCATGGTCCAGCGAGTGCGTCAACCACGATTCAGCGCGGCGGCGGCCACGCCCGACCAACCAAACTCACCAGCCCCACGGCCGAGCTCATGCTTCGGCTCCTCGCCCGCTGGACGTGTTGTCGTCAATCGAGTTCACGCACGCTTCGTCTGCCAACACCAACGCCCACTATGCTTCGCACCATCGCTGCGACGCTCTGCTCCGCTCCGTTGGCCACCGCATAAGGCGGAGCTGCTCAGATGCCCAAGCTCATCGCGTGCCTCGGCTCTACGCACGCAGCTGGTAGCCACATCCACCCAGGCCGTCGGCACCTGCCCCGCGGCCGCGTGCTCGCACGACGCTTCTTTAGCCGTTCATCGCCGAATTGAGCAGGTGCGGTGTCTGGCTGTGTGCAGCTGGAGAGACACAGAGGATAATGGTTAGCAGAGGAGTGGTTGCGGGCCCAAGTGTCAGTGAGTGAAGTTAACTGAGTTTAACGGAAGTGGCAATAAAAGGAATGCAAATTTAGAATAGTGGCAATGAAGGGAAGTGAAAAATTTTCAATGGCATTGAAGGGATCCATACAAATTTTAATGGCAATCAGGGAATTTACTCATTATTAAAAGGGTGAACACACACAGGTTTCCCTTTGCTAAAGTAGGTGCCATTGCTAGTAGCCGTCAGGAAAGAAAAGTGTCCAACCAGAAAATTTGAAAAGGCTGCGCTGAGTTTCTTGATGTTCAAGACACTCACACCTCACCAAATAAAACCTAGACAGCCACAGTCTCTAATCAATGGATCTCTTGATTTGCAAAAAGTAGGAGTTAATTTTGGTAGCTGGGAAAAGTATTGCAAAAAAATCATTGCTTCATGCCTTATCACACTTTTATGAAGCAAAAGCGTCCAAGCAAGCTCGAATACTTTCATGCGCCCTCATCGAAACAAAATGAGCGCTTTGTTTGTTACTCTTACCGTTAGTATTTAGGACTGCTTATATATAAACGTGGTGGTCTGAGTGCTGCTTAAGGACGAAGAAGAAGTAAACTTATGGTGACAATGTTCTCCCCAACTTTTAATTTGCTTGAGATATTAGAGAAAATCAAAGCATGCTTGCTGGTTTGTTGTAGCAAAACCTAATGCTGCGGAGGAGGGGGAAGTATTGGAAAGAACATCAGCCTGAGTCCTATACTGTTATCATCTATAGAGTTAGATCGAGCTGTAGGCTTATTGTGCTTTCAACAAATGTATATATCTCGTCTGAAATCCTTACATCTGTTAGGCTGGGCTGATGGCTCCTGAGAACATCGGCTCCCATATGGGATGACTCGGATTTTGTAGTGGGGTATATGAAGCAGAATATGAACCAATTAATTGTATTTTGATGACCAAGGATCCATAAATATATGATGTGCAAGATGATTCTCTTTGTACTCCCTCTTCTTAAATATATGACGTTTAAGACAAGCAAATTAATTTATTTTTAAACTAAATAGCTTGTCCTAAACGACATATATTCGAGAACGGATGTATAACTAATTCGTGATTCTATGCAACGCGGAGTGGTGACGCAGCCCTGAGCAGCAGAGTTGAAGCAAATATCGTCCTTCATCAACAAGGTGGGTGCGGTTTGGGATTCCTCGAGGAGTTCACGAGGCAATGCATGTGCTTGTTCGTTAGTCTCTGCATCGGCATCGTGAGTGGGTGAATTATTCGGCAGTCACAGACAGGGGCCCATAGGGGACCACCACCATTGCCTTCATGAGGGGAGAAAGACTTTAAGAGGTAGGCAATCAGGTGAGGGCCGGATCAGAGGATGTGTGCCGCAGTTTCGGACCTGAAAAAAACTTGGAATGGATGATCAGAACGGTGGATGAAATGAACATTCGGTAGAAAAAATGTGGTGATGTAAAAGCATGAGAGTTCAGCTTCAGAGGAAGTAAGGGGGTGTTTGGATCCAAAGGACTAAAGTTTAGTCCCTTAAATAAATGATAATTAGACATATTAAACATAAACTAATTATATAAGTCGTAGACGAACCTAATAAACCTAATTAAGCTATAATTAGTACATAATTATCACATGTTTATTGTAGCATTGCATTATCTAGTGATGACTAATTAGGCTTAATAGATTCATCTCACAAATTAGCCCTCATTTATGTAATGGATTTTTAATTAATTTTTATTTAATACTTCTAATTAACATCTTACATCCGATGTGACGGGACCAAATTTTAGTTATGGGGATCAAACACCCCCTAAATGCTGTTAGCAGGGACAAATTGTGTAGGTACATAGTTTGTCTAATTAGTGTATTTGAGGGATGTAGTTATTGGTTATTGATCCATATTTCCCATTTCAACCACGTATCGGAGTTGATGAAGAAATAGTGCTATAGTAGAACAATGAGAGCAGGTTTAAGAGCAGTTACAATAATTCACTTTAGCTTGTCTAATAGCCAAGCCACATCAGCAAAATCCGGCGGTGAGAGAAAATAGGAGAGAGGGTGAGCTAGTCGGCAGTTCGGTCGACCATCTCGTCACATTTTCCAAGGGTCTTTTCTCTCTCCTCCGCACATGGACCAAGGCATTGTTTGGATCCTGAAATTGGGAGCGAAATTTTGGTCTTTTGGAGTGTGTGTGCCACTGTAGCATTTTGTTTGTATGTGTGAAAAATTATTCAAAAATTGATTAATTAGGCTCAAAATGTTCGTCTCGTAGAGTACAACAAAACTATGCAATTAGTTTTTTATTTTATCTATATTTAGTACTTCATACATGCTATGACATTTTGATGTGATGGAAATTTTCTTTTTGCATAGTGAACTTTGGGGGTGAAATTTGGGACCTAAACAAGGCCTAAGGCACGTAGTTGCTGCTGTGCGTGTTTACTGGCTGGGCCTTTTTAGATGCCAATTTGGCACCTCAAATTAGGAGTTTTGGGATGCCAATTTGGCACCTCAAATTAGGAGTTTTGGGAATCGCGCGTCGCTGTAGCATTTCGTTTGTATGTGTGAAAAATTGTCCAAAAATTGATTAATTAGGCTCAAAATGTTCGTTTCGCAGAGTACAATAAAACTGTGTAATTAGTTTTTGATTTCATCTACATTTAGTACTTCATGTATGTTATGACATTTTGATGTGATGGGAATCTTCTTTTTGTATAGTAGAATTTAGGGTTGAACAAGGCCTTAGTTTCCAAATCTGGTCCCCAAATTCCACTATGCAAAAAGAAGATTCTCATCACATCAAAATGTCGGCACATGCATCGAGTACTAAATATAGATGAAATCAAAAATTAATTACACAGTTTTTTTACTCTGCGAGACGAACATTTTGAGCTTAATAATCAATTTTTGGATAATTTTTCACACATATAAACGAAATGCTACAGTGACTTACACATCGTAAAGGGTAAAATTTGGCTCCTAAATTTAGGAACTAAACAAGGCCAGGTAAAGGAAAGATGCTTTGATGAGTAATAAAGATAGTGGGTCCACTATAAATAAAACAATATGTTTATACATGCATATGAGTCAAGCTGTTGTATATATGGTCTCTTGAGTTTGTCTCTAGATGACGTGGTTTGACTATAATCCAAGCTTATTAAATCTGCTCTAATAGTTGAGATAAGTATTTATCTATTAGATCATCTAGACAAGTTTAGAGCCTAACTCATACAATAACTTGGCTGTTCACGTACTTCTATACATGATATTTATTGTATTGGGCCTACCGGTCATACTCTGGATGTTTTTATCTCCCTTCACTCAGCTCTTCACTCAGCTGGCGCAGCAGTCTTGGAGTCCGTGTTGAGCTTGTCGACGAAACCAGCGCCAAGCTTACCTTTCTCTCTCCACCACCTCATATGTAAATATGACGTGTTGGGCGATTCACTCATTGTTGAGCTTGCTCTAATACCTTTTCTTTTCCCAATAATTGTTGGGCCAAACCAATAACTCATCCCAACTCTCCCCACATAGTTCTTCGATAATTTTAAATCCCACGTAGTTCCAAAAGCTCTGGGGTCGATTAGATCAGCTTTCAGAAACCCTCCCGCAGGCGACTTGGAGGCGACGTCGCGCCGCTGCTGGCCGACCTTTCCTCTCCCTCGCCGTCGCCGAAGCAAGGGGCCGGAAGTCCGGCACCTCGCGAGGAGGGCGGTGGCGGGGCAGCGTCTCGGGGATGGTGGCGTTGGCACCGTGCGGGCGGCGAGCCGCGACGCGGTGGGTGCGGCTCCGGCGTGCCGGCGGCTGGATCCACGTCCCCCAAGGGTGGATCCACCCCACCCCCACCGCAGGCGAGCGAGCGGTGGTCGCCGGCGAGTGCTCGTTGGGCCGGCGGCGGGGTTCCTCTCTGTCCGAAGCGGACGGCGCGGCCGCCGGTGACCAGCGGTCGGGGCTTCAGCGAGAGGCCCGGGCTCCGCGACGGCGACGGCGGTGGACCTGACGGCCAGGCGCGGGGCCTGCGGCCGGCGGCCAGATCCACGGCGGCCAGCCTACGTGAAGCTAGGTACGGGAGGCTCGCAGCGGCCGGCGGCCTGTGTGGGTGCCACGGCCGGCGGCTGCGCGGGGTCGTAGATCCGGCATGCGGTCGGCGGCGGTGACGGCAGCCCCGGGGTAGGGGACGGTCCCCTGGTTCGGACTTTACAACTACATCTGGTGATGACATCTTCAAGTTCGCCTTTATTTTCATATAGACCAAGAGACATGAGTCACCTTGGCTTCATTCGCGGATTCTCTTACTCGAAGACGGATTTCATTTGCAATTTATTCCGGTGGATTATGCACGGGTACCCAGTGGCTACTTTGCAGCATGGTATCTCAGGTTACGAATTCAGATGGTCCGTCGGATTTGGAGTTCGTGGCCGTTTGAAGTGGGTCAGGTATGGGCTATATGAAAGCATTGGCTTGGTAAGAAGGGGGAAGCAACACGGTGTGACTTTGTCGTGGTGGTAATTGTTACTAATTCATCGGTTCCGGGAAGAAATTCCTAGGTCTGACCTTAATTGGTTGTACTGGCAGTGACCTTGTTGAAGGCATTGTTTGGATTAAGATGAATTACTCTCTCGTGAAAACTTTTGATCTGGTCTTAATTGGTTGGGTCACTGCAACGTCGGCACGTGCGCATGCCGTTTCCTTGTTGGAGGCGTCGTCTCGGGAGCCTACGTTATAGTCCAAGAGCTGCTTTGGTCTGTGAAGCGGATGAAGGTGAAGTCGCTTGCGGTAGTTTGCTGGGACATGATCTTTTGGTCATGGTGCTCTCATTTTTTGTTTCTTTTTCATGGGCTGTGTGCATCTTAGTTATGCAAAGGCCGGGTTGGATCTTATATAATTGTATCATCTTGATGTAATTGTCTAAGATCAATAAAGCTTCCCTTTTCCAAAAAAACTCTCCCCACATAAATGGAGAGTTGGGAGCTCTCTCAATACATTAGTTGGATTGGGAGATGAGATTACCGGGAAAAAGTAAGGGATGAGATTACTGTAGAAAAGCAAAAGTAACTCCCCAGTAACCTTAAACCAAATATTAGAACATCCCATCAGTTAGTTATTAGGAAAAATTTATTAAAGACCACACAGCACCCTAATCAAATTGGCCGGTGCATTTCTCATGCAAGCAGGCTGTTGGTTTTAACGACCAACTGACTGACACAGAAACCTCACTCCCACTGAAGTATCAAAAGAATGAACCAACCGAAGCATGTTTCAACTCTCAGGATCACATTGAAATTCCAGGCACTTAGCTTGTAGTACTTGTGGAAATTAAAACAAATATCAAATGTGACCTCACTATCCAGGGAATCAAATCCCAATTGCAAACCCAAACTCGAAAACAACTCTGAAAACAACACCTAATCATATGACCATGGCACCCCCACTGGGAGAGCAAAGATTCTGAATCTTACTACTCGATGAATTCGAACTTGATGCCTCGGTCTTTGCCGTACTCCATGCCATCAAAATGCACAGTGCTTTCCTGGTACGCCGGCGTCCTTCTTCATGCTCGCCACCGCCCGGAGCTTCCCGGTGCCCGGATCATACATGTACGTCTTCTACGCGGTCGTCGCCAGCAGCATCTTCTTCCTCTCGCCGGAGGACTCACCACCGACGTAGCAGAGCAGAAAAATGTCACAGCCTCATGGCACAAGAAGCTCTATGATTACACTCTTTTGCAGATCTATGCGGCGTTCCAGCCACCATATCCCGGACCTGCCGCCGCCGCCTTCCAGCCTCCAAACATGGAGCGCGGCAACTGCGTCTGGTTCTTGGAGGCTGCGGATGTCCCGCACCAGGCAGTAGAGGCCTCCGTTGAGCTCCGCCAGCGTTGTGTGTCTTGTGAACTCTTCGGCGGCGGAGGAGGAGATCGAAGGCGGCAGCGGCACGCGGGTGATGGACTCGGCGCCGCACGAGAAGGAGAGGATACCTCGAGGCTTGCCGGCGGCGCCGGGAACCACCGCCGTCGGTGCCGAGAGGAGCCAGTGGAGGCTCCCGCCGGCGAACACCGGGTCGGCGTTCGCGGAGACGAGCGTGTCGGGGTAGACGACGGGGGCCTTCTTCCTCCCGCGCGGCGCCCTCCAGCAGCGGCCACCAGCGCCGACGTCGAACACGGCAAGCTGCGCCTTGGGGATCAGCCCCCAGGTGAGCGACGAGTCGACACACTCGAACACGACGACCTTGTGCTCCCCGGTGGCGGCGTGGTAGCCGAGCCCAATGCTGAGGAAGTGCCACATCGGGCGGCGC
The DNA here is from genome assembly GCA_033239725.1 of Echinochloa phyllopogon. Classification (NCBI taxonomy): domain Eukaryota; kingdom Viridiplantae; phylum Streptophyta; class Magnoliopsida; order Poales; family Poaceae; genus Echinochloa; species Echinochloa phyllopogon. Next base: position 22,725,140 of record BTCW01000016.1, read on the forward strand.
AGTGGGAGGCAGAGGGCACCGCCGGTGGAGGGGTTGCAGGCGAAGAACTACCCCTAGCAGGGGCGGCAGATGAGGACGGCACCGTGGCAGGCCTTGCCGTCGCCGGAGAAGACCCTGGGGCAGTCACTGCACTGCGGGGCGCAGGGTGGCGGGTCACGACAGTATTCGTGGTCACCGCGGCGCTCCACGGGGACGGACACGAAGCGGGTGGCGTTCACCGCGGCAGAGGCGTGGTAGAGGTCAGAGAACGCCGGCGAGGTGGTTAGGGCATTCTAGGATGGGGAGACGCAGCGGCACTGAGCCAGCGACTTGGGTGGCAGCCGTCGGAGGATGTCTTCCACAAGGGCGTCCGGTGTTAGATCTATTGTATCAGTAGTAGTAGGATCGTCTAGTGCGTGTGTGTACTCCTGATAAACTGTGATGAACTATGTACCTTTTCCTTTCGCTTTCAGGTTCTGTCGATGTGGATCTGCGCAAGACAGCGACACGCATTGTAGAGGTCATAGTGGCGTGGGTGTCGGTGTCGATAACGACGGCATGGTGGCGCATCCCGCCGCTGGCAGTGCATCCCTTGATCGGTAGGATTCTGTGGAGGTGGTGGCTATAGTAGGAACTGAACCTTGTAACCCTAAACGCTGGCCCCCAGCTCCTCTTGTATATGCACTACGCGATGGGGCCCACCAGCCATGCTTGTGATGTACTCCCCCGATCAGGGCGTGGGTCAAGGGCCCAATGGGCCTTTGGGTCCATTGGTGAAGAGATCAACTTAACAATCTCACTATTCACTTTCAACTTCTGTACTAGAGATAACTCTTTTCAAAGTACTTGTTCCATCACAGATTTGTATGCAGAGCATGTCTCATCATCACGGTCCAATCGTCGATAGAATCAACAGCTACAACATTCTCCTATCCTGAAATGAATTCAGTTTGTTTTGGGCCTTTTATCGTCCAGAAATCACAGGTCATACCATAAACCCATGTCGACTGTGTGCTCTCTTAACACACTGGGCGGTAAGCCTTTAATAAGCAGATCCGCAAGCACTTGCTTGTAACTTTTATGCTCCAAGCATTTACAACTTGATTCTGGACTTTCTCCTTTACAACGTATAACTCTGTGTCAATGTGTTTGGCACCACACTTGACCCGTTGTCATAGGAGCAAACTATTCAAATGATCATGATCGCTCTCAACCATGATCAACTTCGGGTATAGGTTCCCCAAACGTTTTGCCTGTCCATCAGCCTTGTATCGTGCTATGTTGTGTCTTTCATCACATTGATGATAATCATGTCTTTCTTTTAGAGCTTTTCCACACAAAACCTCTAAGCGCGAATGTTTGCGACAATTGTGGATTTCGCTGTACATTTCGTAGTTTCTATCTTCGTGTTCACAACCATTTGTAAGCACTTGTTCTTTCCAACATAGGCTGATACACTTTACTCCATTCCAGAGTTCTATACCATTCTAGAGATCTATATCTGGATTGGACATTGCCAAAATAACCCGGATACGTAAAACTTCATTTAGAGTAATATCAACTTTGCTTTCATCAAGCTTCCAACAGCTGAAGCATATGGTACCATATTCATTTGCTCTATATCATATCAATTCTTGGAACACAAAGGTTCCCAAATTATTACCCTTGTCTATAAGAACAGGCGTATGTTTCTCGCACGCATACTTTAGAGACTTAGCATGCTCGTGTGATACTCTTTTAATAACCCTTTTTCTTTTATCTTGATGATCTTTTCACCGAGATCTCTTTTGAGGACAAACTATTATTCTTCTCCTACATCATAATGACATCATTACTCACAAGTAAGACGTTATTCAAATGTATAGGATTGGGAAATCAATTTTCCCATTCTATGTCTTTATACAAATGCCATAGTCCTCTCTCATTTTAAGACAACCCAAAATCTATCATTAAACTATCAATCTTTTAATATCATTATCTAGAGACTTGCCTTCAATCCACAAATGGATTTCTACTGACGATGTCCCAAGGTTCTTTTCTTTACATAACAAAACTTTGGTTGCGGGCAAGTAGTACATTTTCCTTCCAGAGTCACTTTTAATCTTATAGACCCATAGGCGCCTATTGCTTTGACTCCATTAGGATTTGTATTCCATTTGGGATCACACATAATCTTATAGATCCATGACAGTCTACCATTTTGACTCCATTAGGAATTTCTTCCGAATCCCAAAAACATCGGGATTAATGAATTGCATTTCATCTTAGCTATTGCCACTCCTTTCATGTGGGGCTGTTGTTTGCTCTTTTATTGCCCATAGGCAATTGACTCTATATTCTCTTGTATAATAAAGCATGTTGCATACAACATCAGCAGGTATTGTTGCTCTTAAATAATTGAAGTGGACACGAGATCCAACTTCTCTTCTAGTCTTACATACCATGCTGCCCAGATTCATCAGTGAATCTTTCAGTGAATCTCTTTACTTGGGTTTAGTCTATCAAAACTCATCCAATGTAATCACTAGGTGATTATGCTATCATCATCATGACCATTGTACTCCCCAGACGATCAAGTATAGGGGAATATCTTTCTCTCTGATCATACTGGATGATGATACTATCATTATCATGATCGTCGTACTCCCCCAGACGACCATTTCTTTCTTTATAGATCATTATTGAACTACAGGGGCATATCTATTATATGTTAAAGTATAGGGGAATATCTTTCTCTCTCCCCCTTGAAATGTGGTATGAATTTTTATACCACAATTCCGAAAACATTTACAACTTTTTTTTGTGAACGAGGAAATCTTCTGCAAGTTATTCACATGATCATATCATGCGGACAACATTTCTGTTTCACATGGGAGTACACTTTCCTCATTTCACTTCAAGACATAATGAGGTCCTCTATCATCAATATTGTAAGCCGTACTCACATTTCAATCTTATCTTTAGGTTCATCTGTAACCTTTATTCTCTTTAGACTCAGTGAGTGCTTAATGACTATGACACATAAAAGTGCACGGTCGATGCTAGGAAAGCACAAGAGCTACTCCATACTTTTCTCCCAGAGTGGATAAATTAAGAGCACATGAGTCATCACATCTTTCTCCTGTCATACAGGACAATTCTGGTATAAATATTATGTCAATTTTAACCCGTCATGCGGGTATCCTCCCAGACTTTTCCCGCCATGCGGGTATCATCATAACCTTTTCCCGGCATGCGGGTAATTTCCCTGAAAAGGGATATCAGCGTCACAATTGGCTCTTTTGACTGCATATTCAATCATCAAATTCAGAAATAAATCTGAAACTTCTTTGACACACCTGCTCAATGCAACTTTGGTCACATTAAACATGCATGTTTCTCGTTACATCTCAAATCATGATGATTGAAAAACATAGAGAGTACATGGAAAACATTTCCCAAGACTCTCAATGATATTTCTCTTTTCTTTGTCATCTTTCGGGTCACAAGTACCCAGTCTTTTGCTTTCACATGGAAACATGAAAACTTTTAGTCTGAGAAAAAACTAGCCAATAATAAACAATTATTCTTTGTAAACTTTATAGTCTACTCTATATCACCAGAAAATAGAGTAAAATGTCCATAAAACTATAGTATTGTTATCATCAACTTTGGTCAGAAAATAACAATATTACAATTAATCTGAAACTTTATCTGTAAACATTTATAAAATTATAATATTGTTACTATCAACTTTGGTCAGAAAATAACAATATTACAATTAATCAGAAACTTTATCTGTGACTTGAATTTAAATTATCCCTTTGGTTCAAATTTAAATACAAGTCAAAAGTAATTATCCTATGCAGCGGAAACATGAACATTGTTCTATTTAGAAGCAAAAACTTTCATCTATTCTCTAGACATTTATCACCTTGGTTCAAAATGAAATGGAGATCAAATTCTATACATCGTTCATCAAAATTGCTTCTAAAACCCTCAATTATCTGTTAAAACAATGCTCCTTAAATTAAATTCTCCCATTTGAGAAAATAGTCATCATTTCAGCGGAAGCATTTCTTTAACTCTATCTATTCTCTGAAAAATTGATCACTTTGATGCAAAAAATTATCAGAGATTCAAACTTTTAACGAAAACTCATTAAATTACAATACTGTTATCATCAACTTTGGTCAAAAAATACAGTACCATAATTAACTATTGAACAAATATCTTTGTACTTAAATTTATCATCTATTAAAATTACAATACTGTTATCATCAACTTTGGTCAGAAAATAACAGTACCATAATTAACATTAAACAAATATCTTTGTATTCAAATTCATCATCTATTCTCTAATCAAATTTATAAAATTTGAATAGAGATCAAACTTTGACAAAATTCATTGTCATAAATATCTTTTCTGTTCTTTAATTAAATTCTCCCTTTGGTTTGAATTTAACTAAAGTCTAAACAAAATTCACAGCGGAAAATACTTTACACTATACACATGAACAGTAGCAAAACTCTCTTAATTATATACAAATTATCTGTAAATAAATAATCTGTTAAAATTATCTGTTGGTCCAAATTTAAACGGAGGTAAAACTTGCAAAATATACCCATATTCTATACAAATTCAACTGAAAAACAGCCAAATATAGTAAAAAAAAGCTATTGTGCATGTTCTTTCAATTTAGGCCCATAACCAAAATCGGCCCGCAGCCGAAACCCCACGCGCGTGCAGCCTACTCTCTCGCGGCGCGCTCACGGCCCAGCTGGCCCAACTCTCCGCGCGCTTCGCAGCCCGGAACGCGCGCAGCGCGCGCGGCCTGCTCAGGCGCTCACGGCTTGCTTGCTGCGGCCCAACGGCCAGCCCGGCCTAACAGCCAGCGCGGCCCAGCTCGCTTTCTGTCGCGCGCTGCATGGCTCAATGCCACTGAAGAATCAACCGAAAGCATGTTTCAACGACCAACTGGCCGAAACTTCACTGCCGCTGAAAAATCAAAAGAATGAATCAACCGAAAGCATGTTTCAACTCTCAGGATCACTTTGATCATATGACCTTGACACCACCAATGGGAGCAAGGATTCTGAATCTTATGACATTGACACTAATTGCAAACCCAAACTCGAAAACAACATTTAATCATATGACCTTGACACCATCACTGGGAGCGAGGATTCGGAATCTTATGAAGGCGAACTTGATGCCTCGGTCTTTGCCATACTCCATGCCATCGAAATGCACGAAGCTTTCCTGGTAAAGCACAAGGCGCCCCATCATCATAACTGGCCACATTGATACGCCGGCGTCCTTCTTCTTCATGCTCGCCACCGCCCGGAGCTTCCCGATGCCCGGCTCATACATGTACGTCTTCTGCGCGGTCATCGTCAGCAGCATCTTCTTCCTCTCGACGGAGGACTCACCGCCGACATAGCAGAACAGAAAAATGTCACCGCCCCATGGCAGAAACAGGTCCATGATTACTCTTTTGCAGATCTATGCGTCGTTCCAGCGACCATGACCCGGACATGCCGCTCTTACTGAGTCGAGGACTTAAACCAAGGTAGACAGGTTCCACCACAAGGAACCTTACCAGCGGATCTATGGTTAATTCACACTCTTTGGTACATAACATCTGATTCCTTCATGTCACAACTGGTTATAGAAAATAAAATTGCAGTGCTTTAGAACTCAGATTAATTACCTTTTAGGAGGTAAGAGTTCGAAGGAATGATAAAAGGAAATAAACATTTAAATAGATTAAAAAAGAAAATAAAATTACGGTAATCACGTCGTCCCTCATCGAGCGCTATCTCCACGCTGCACACACCGAGGCATGGAGTCGCGCCGTGCTCATGAACATGACGGGGTATACGGGAGCCGTGTTTCTGGTGTTCAAAGTTTCATGTCACGTTTTTTCCCAACAAATCCTCACACATTTCAGCATCACTTTTTTATAGAACAAATGCTATCACGTTTTGAGCACATCACGAACAGCCACATCTATCGTATTTCTTTTCCCCATGATAAATCCATATCAACAAGTGACGGCGGCACACGGCAACAAACGCACGGCGGCAAGGACGCCACCAAACAGGCACACCACAGACGGCCAGCACGGCAGCTGCACAACAGGCCTGCCAACACAGCTAGCACCACACCGCCAGCACGTACAGTCCACGAAAGTTACAAAAGTCACGCGACGAGCACGTCATGGCCAGGAAAAAAAAACGTAAACCTATGAAACGGCAAAGAAAAAAATAGACTTAAGCTAATACATCTGCGTAGCTTGAAGATATTTTATTTTCCCTATTTATAATCAATTAAACTATTACCTTTATTGAAGTAATATGCTGTTGGATTATGATCCATATTTATTTCGGAGTACTTAGCAGCAATTGCCAGTGCTATACGAGCAGAGATCAATAAAGTTAAGAGGCTTGCTATAGCATTAGCATTTGTTTCCTTGTCCACTCAATATTATCTTGGATAGATTAGTTGACAGAAGAGAGGACCGAGATACACTCTTTCATCTATGTCAACTGTGATCGGCATCACTATGCTGGATAAAGAGTAGCATACTTAATCCGTCTCGTGTCTTCTGGGGCCATTTGAGGTTCCACGTGCACCAGGATCTGAGGAGGTGAGACAGCAGCCCCCACAGGGTATCCGTACCCAATCTCTTCGGGTTTCTTCTTTTTCTCTTCGGCTTCTTTCTTTTTCTCTTCGTCAGTCTTGTCGCGTGATGGCTCACAGGTTTCGCCGATGCGAAATGGGACAGCATGCTCTGCCATTATCCACACGATGGTTGTGAGCTCACCACCACGGCTGAGCTGCTTCGCATGGGATTCCCGACTACACCTGGTGCTCGCTTATCCACCCACACATTGAAGATGAGATCCAGCAGTTCCGGCATGAGCGACTTTTCGCACTGTCGAGGCCCCAATCAGGGTCTTTGAACTTTTCTGGGCGCAGGATCTCAGCAAGCTTCTCCTTTCTTGTCGTAATACCGAGACCATTTTTCTGACAAACCTCACCCAGAGCTTGATGGGTTACCTCAAACAGGCTGCGGAGCGCAAGGCCTAGCAGCATGTGGCGCCGTACAGCGACGAGGAACATCAAGTACTCCGACAGCGCTTCGATGGCAGGCTTGAAATGTGTTCTCTTGATAAAGCGTTATTTAGATCTCAAATTCTATCCCAAAAGTTCACTATGTAAAAAGAAAATTCTCATCACATCAAAATATTATAGCATGCATGGAGTACTAAATGTAGATGAAATCAAATACTAATTGCACGGTTTTGTTGTACTCTACGAGACGAACATTTTGAGCCTAGTTAATCAATTTTTGGATAATTTTTTACACATACAAACGAAATGCTACAGTGCGTCTCGGTTTCTCAACTCCCAAATTGAGAGGTGCCAAATAAGTTGTTGATCCGCGCAGGAGAGGAAAATGCAGGTGCCGATGTGCTAAACGAGGATGTCTTCCTGGAATTCACGGCCGAACTTGAGCTTAAGGTTGCCCAGCGCCTTGGGATGTCTTCTAACCGCTATGTGGCCCCAGCGTGTCCACCATGGAGTAGGCATTTCCATGGATTGATGAGTAGGACGACGGCAGTCTCCGTTGTATCCGTCTGAACAACAACTTCTTCACATCTTTCGGTAGCTCGATCAGATAAGCACCTCGAATGCTGGTATTCATTCCAAATGTCATCCAATCCGGCCATGCTTGCGAACGACTACGAGTGCACTCGTGCAGCAAGTTGTACCGCCCAACGGTGAACGACCACCTTGGACATGCTCCTCCATCGCAAGGAGATCGATCGAATATCTTGTCGCTGCTGGAACAACCATTGTTCGGTGAGTCCATGTCGACGGAAGAATCGACCATGGCAGGCACGGCTGCAGACATGGAACATGTCGTGAGCAAACAGCAGGGCTTGCTCGTTGTCGAGCTTTCTTTCTCTTCTGAAGCACACGAGCTCAGCAAAGCAGCAGCCAGCTGGCCCTGGCCGCTGCTCATTGCTTGAGCCCCGGATGTGGCCCAGATCACCTCGCCACAGAGCACAGACCCTCTCGACGTATCTTGCGACACCCACGGCGGGCGTAGCCGCTGATGTTGTCCGGGCCGCCCAGATGATGCAGGAGGAACGGCGCCCGCCCAGAAGGCAACCAGCTGGTGCTCCCGCAACGATGCCGAGCTCCGACTAAGGGATAGGTTGCCAAGAGCGTACGTCGCAGCCAAGTCGGTGAGTTGGTAGGCCAGCCACAGGAGGAGCGTCCGCAAACCCGACGCCTGACGCCGTCGAGTCCTCGCCATGACGACCAGCAGGACGGCATTTGCCGCGAAGCTGGAGAGGACCACGCCACGGACCGCCCATTGGTTCCAGAACTGCGCCGCCAGATTCAGCCACGAGACCATAGGTACGTACGTACCGAGACCTCCGTCCTCCGATCATATCCGCACACAAATTCAGACATTACAAACAATTTTGACTTGCTGCGCTGCTGCTGAGATGAACCTTCCAGTTATCTAGCTAGAACAAGGTTGATCACGGACACATACCACCAGCTTGGACTCTCGGTGGTCGAATTAATGATCGATTAATCGGAAACTATATACAAGTTTATTTAGATCGACCATATATATTGACACGACTTTGCTCATATCCCGATCACATTATTGTTTACAAACTTCTTCTCACATGGATTGGAGGCCAGGAGAACATGGGCGTGTGCCGGTGATGAGGACATAACCTACTTAGATACACCTACATTAGCAACTTTTGAATCAAAGGTGAAACAATTCTTTATCATCATTGTATTTGATACATTTGATGAATTGATGCTGCACCATAATTTGTGTTCAGTGTCATTTTCAGAAGAGTAATTTTCACCAGCGGTCCTTAAACTTGTCCCGAGTTCTCAATCCGATCCTAGTACTCTCAAAATGCACGTAATAGTCGTCCCGCACTCTCATCTCGGTCCTTAAACTTGTCTCTCCAAATGCGCATAAAGGTCATTAAATTTGTCACATGCTCTCATCTCGGTCCTTAAACTTGTTCCACGCTCTCATCCAAGTCCACGTACTACCAAAATGCATTGATTTGTTTGAGAAACATTATTTTACAATTGTTTCAAACTTTTAGAATTTCAAACTAAATTTGAATTCACTCAAAATTTGTCCAAAATTCAGGGAGAAGTCATCGCAAATATATGGGTGTTCAAGAACCTTTGATACAAGATTTGTTGAATTTTAGGGTTGTTATTTTAACACAATTATTAAATAATTGATTTTATTTTTGAGATTACAAAGAGATGTGAATACCATTTAATTTTGGTTATTTTGAATGGGTATTTTAGAAAATAAAAAAATTAGCTCCTGGTTGTTTTAGAAATTTTGATATTTCACACGCAATTCGTGATGATAACTGCCCCTTTAATTTTGAACTTTGTTTGAAATCTTAAAAGTTTAAATAGCTCACAAAAGGTTTTTTTCCTAAATAACTCAATGCATTTTTAAAGTATATGGACCTAGATGAGAGAATGAGACAAGTTTACGGACCGAGATGAGAGAATGAGACAAGTTTAAGAACTCTTATGTGTATTTTGAGAGTATCGGGACCGGGATGAGAACTCGGGACAAATTTAAGGACTGGGGTCAGAGCACGAGACAAGTTTAAGGATCAACATGTGCATTTTGAGAGTATAGGGACTGGGATGAGAACTCGAGACAAGTTTAAGGACCGCTGGTAAAATTTACTCTTTTCAGAAATACATACATGGATCAAAAGTTGCTAATATAGGTGTATCTAAGTAGGTTATGTCCTCATTAGCTGGAAGTGCATGTGGTCTTTCTTTGTAGAGCATTTCTTCGTTAAGGTGCCTGTACTTATTGTAGTTGTATATGGGGAGGATGATGTATTCCCTCCGTTCTCTCCTATAGTGATCACTAGGAGTTGACTTGCATCGCTAAACTTAAGTTGGCACCCACGTGCTCACATGTCTTGTTGGCATCTTTCTTGCTCAGCTCTTTTAGATATTCCCAGTGAAAGAATCCATTTTGTGGTTTCCAGTAGCGCCGTGCCATCTAAGAATATTTGAGTTGATAAATGAATCTAGATCTCTCAATACAAAGTTTTAAATATTGCATCAGGGTTAAACCAATGAGAATTGTTGAAATATGTGGAGATAAAACCCAAACCCCCTCAATGAGAATTTGAAAACGGTGAATATTTGAGGATGAAACTGCTCTCATCTCTTTCCTCATAAATAACTTATTGCGTCATGTAGGATTTAAACCCCACAACCAGTGGTATATATTCGAACCCACAACCTTTTGCCTTAGCCTACACACTTGAACTGTGCGTGAAAATTTGGGTGAATATTCATTAATTGTTTGAGACAACTGAACTTACACGGCAGTTAAGCTGTTGCAGCTAGCTACAGCCTAAAGGAGTAGCCAGTGGTGACGTGGTGTAACCGCAGACAAATGATTGGAATGCAAGGATTAGAATACAATAAATGAACTACTTATTCATGTGAAATGGTTGAATTCAGAATAAGTATTTGGCTTAGGGCAGACCCAATCCACAATATTAGCAAGATACTACTTTAGAAACTATATCTCCGACCCGTAATTTCTTAGTGTGGGTCCTTAATAAATTCATCATCTCTCATCTCTACCATTCATGTTTACTTTTTATCTATCGTGAAGACACTAGCATCTCCCAACCTAAACTTGGTAGTGTCTTATGCATAGGTTCTTGTGTTAAAACTAGGTCCTGCATAAGACCCATTTTTTTGCTCTTTTCCTTCTCCCTCTTATTTAATGTAATGTCACCTAACTTAATAGTCCTATGTGACGGTCCACTTAATGCTATGGAAACTATCCTAGGTAGAGAGTTGGGACTGCCCTTATGCAATCATATCTATTGCGATTCCTTTTTCGTTTAAATTTGAACTAGCTCTTTGTGACTATTGGATGCCATGGTGGAATGGCAGCAACATCATTATTCTTTAAGCACCGTAAAAGGTTGATGCACACTAGGCCGATAGAACGCAGGGATACCCGTACTGGTTTAAGATAGAATTCATGCTTAGGAAGGGCCAAGTAGACTATGGAGGGGTAATCCTTCACTGACATGCTTAGTTAGGTTTTAGAGATATTTGTAGGGAAAAATGTCATATGCTATTGTTTGTAATTTCGGTGATTCCTGGCAGCAGAGCAGAGGGAGCCGAGCCCTCGCCCCGGGAAGTGATAACATGATCATTGGGACTAACGTATTTATCAAGATATATTTATAGGTTCTATATATAGGTTCCATGGTTTGATTCAAAGTCATCAAAATGATGGTAAGATCAAAAAGATCAATTGGAACAAAAACCTGTGAAGAAACAAAGTGAAAACAACAAATATTTCTGACCGATTCATTCACTGCTATTGGTGCAGAGGATGAAACAGTGCTACTGTTCATAAAGGAAAATAGCTACTTGAATGGCAGTATGATTTGGTGCCACTACATTGAGCTGAGAGTATCAATCGGTGCTACTGTTTATGAAGGAAAATAGCTACCGGGATGGCAGTATGATCTGGTGCTTCTATAGTGAGTTGAGAGTATCAATCGGTGCTACTATTTGTGAAGGAAGGTTGTGATGATTTTGGCTCTGAAATGACTGATTCATTTGATCGATGTCTAAGAATGAGCATGGAATCAATCGGTGAGCTCATGGGGTCCCGGCCTACCTTGCACAGGACCACCAAATAAATACATGTCCACCAGCCATTTCAAGCGTATTAGAGCTTGGAGAAGTTACTGGTGTGTCTTATATATAAAATTGAGTTCTCTATCCACCAAAGTGATCAATAGAATATTAGAGCAATTGGCAACAGGGTTTAAGTCTTGATTAGTGCTAGTTTAGACCTTTTAGTGCATTACTTTAGGAGTTAGCCTATAGTTAGATGAGGTTTGAACACCTTATTGTTATCGGTGCTTGCGCGCACCTTATGTTGTAAATCCAAAACTTGTGAGAGGGAGGAGATGCCCTTGGTGTTTTGTCGAAACTCTACCGAGTGGAAGTGGCAAGGAGCATCCGTGAGAGGAAAGGTGGTGACCCACTCATGTTTGGGGAGAGCCTATCGGCTATCCACAGAGTCACTTGACCATAGAAGAAGACCCTTGCGCGTGTATTTACTTGAGAGGGGCTCCAATAACGCGGATTGGGGAAAGTGTTGCTTCCCGATACCTCAGGATATATTGTTGTGCCAGAGTTTGCATTCTCTACACACTGTAAATTCCACATTAGTCCTTGCACTACTTTCTGCATTTACCTTTCCTAGATTTGTCATGTGTAATTGATAGAATTGGAACCTAGGGTGATGGATTTTTGAGCAGTAAGGATAGAAACATATAGAGAAACCAAGTGAACATTTAGATAGAAATTAGAATAGATTTTATATGTGTTTGGAGTCTTAGTTTTAGAACACCTAATTTACTCCCTCTTTATATGTGTCATGGGCATGTATTTGCCCCTGTTATAGTAAAAGCACACGTAGATAGCTGTAGTATTAGTGGCAGTATTGCTTAGTAGCCTCTGCAGGACACTGCCTGGCTCACACACTGCTTAGTAGCTAACCATTCTTTTTTTCGTGACTGTGCCTTAGCACGTATTTCATTAAGAAGAAAACAGTTTACAAACATTTCTCGGAGCTGCCAAGCAGGTCTTGACCGCCTGTTGGCGGTTGGCGGTCGTTACGGCACGTTTTCGACCACCAATACTCGGGAATAAAAGAGGATATATGTGACATTCCATGTACTTAGGTTTATTTCTAACAGAGTTCCACGAGTTTTGGTGAGTTACACTTGTGCAGGTACAACAACGAGAAATACGTGCTATAGGGGTTGGAATTGACCGATTCGGCCAAACGACTCCGTTCGGCCGGTTACCCCCCTTAGTCGTGCACAACATCGGGAGTCGTCCACGTCAACAATGACCAAGCAGATGACGATGAATGACACATGGGCGGCCGCCACCTCATCCTGGGCCAGATCAACATGAAGACCATCACCAGAAGCCAGCCCAAGGGGGTCCAAGACCAAAGGCAGTGCTGGGGAGGCCGGCCACGGACCAGGCCCGGTTCGGCCGAATCTCCCAATTCGCCCGAACCGACCCCAGCACCAGAACCGACCAAGGGGGGCAAATCCAGGCCGTGGGAGCAAATGGAGGTGCATCTAAGGGTTCGGCCGAATCCTAAGATTCGCCCGAACCCGGGCAATTCGCCCGAATCACCAGGGGGTACCCCCTGGTTCCCTTGGCCACCACTCCTCTCCACCGTCCTAGTTCACCTATAAATACAGTGGCATTTCACTTGAACACACACACTCAAGCCAAGGAGCTCTCATTCCACTTCTTTCTAGTAGAGTTAGGATTGTTTAGTTGGGAGTTAGAGTTGAGTCGAGCTGTGCCTCGGAGGTTCCGGAGTCGTCTTCAGAAGCTCTGGTATAAGCTCTTGTATCTTTTCCTTTTCCTTTTGTAAGACTTTGAGTTATCACTATAGTTATCTTTATCACTTTGCCCTTGTCATTTATAGCTTACTTCTACTTTCTTCTAGTTGCATCTTGTCGGTGTTTGGAAATCGTGGTCCCAACACCAACCAAAAATGCGCTGTGTTCCCACCCTTGATGGTTGATGCAGAAGGTAATGCAATGACACAAGATTATCCTGGTTCTGGTCGCAAGACCGTACATCCAGCAAAGAAGGTGTGTGCAATATATTATCCTACACCAGACTGCGAGTAGTAGGGGATACAAGCAGGTTGGAAGAGGAGGCTAGGCCTCCATGTCCCGGATGATGATGATTGAGGCAGAGTGCCAATATCGTGGAGTGTTGAGTGCATGGGTTGTCTCTTGTTCTGTGTTCAATCGATTGATTGTTCATCGTCCCCTCCTCTGCATGAGCGTGCCCTCTCCTTTTATAGACCAAGGAGGAGGGGTTACATGCGTGTGGCAACATGCAGATACAGTTGTTGCACAGTCGTAGGCATGGCGCCGGGCGTGGCTCCTTGTCCTTGGCCACTGTTGTGCGGCGTTGCCGTTCCTGTGATGGATTCTTGTACTGGTGATGACGCCACGGACCGAGCTGACCAGCGTGCCATAGTGACTCGTCCGTATGCCAATTCGAGGGTCCCCCATGCCTGTGCACAGCCCTTTCCGTGGAAAATTACTACGGGAGTTGGCAGCACAGGGAGTAGGAATGGCCCGGCCCTGTTCACGTAGTGGCGGCGTGTTCGCACAGCGCCGGGGATGGTCGCACACTACTCGGGATGGCCCACCATGCCTCCACCGTCCTTCCTCCTTATCATGTTATGTGCTCGAGGGTCTTTCCTGCCCGATCGAGGGCTTCGGGTCGCCGGAGTTGGTAGCACAGGAGCTCGGAGGTCTCAACCGAGGCGGAGCTTTTCCCATTCGTGGGTTGCTCGAGGATCGACCCTCAAGCCTCGATCGAGAGGGAGTTTCCCGATTCGCTCGAGGGGTCACTTCCCTCGAGCAAAGCGGAGATTGAGGTGTGCGTCGAGGCCTCCAGCGAGGTGCCTCGACTGGGCCTTTGACTCTTGTTGGGGCGGGGGCCTTTTGCTCTCCTCTTTTCTGATATGTGCATGAGTTTGGCAATAGTTAGTGTTTTAACAAGGGTGATTATCCCATAGGTTTGGGTACCCCTAATGATCGCCCCCAACACATCTATATCGCATTTAGACTATAGTTAATTGTAGCTCTAGTGCTTCTAGATCTTGATTAAGTCTTTGTCTTAGCTGGTTCTTCGATCTTGCTCAATACTTGTGGTGAATTATTACCGGGGTATTGACAAGGTTGCTTGCTCTTGCTAGCGGAGTAAGTAGTCGTTGACTAGTGTGGGAGTGGTTCCCAGACTAGCCAGTGGCCTTAGTTTGTCCCCACGTCTACGGAGGTGGTAGCCGTTAGGTGGTGACAGCCCTATACGGCCTACGTAGTCCATCACGTTCATCGTGTCCTGCAGGATCCCAGAGTGTAGGATTGGTGGCACCCCTTGTCATCCCTTTCTGCGTGTCATAGGTTCTATTGTCCCGACGCTAAGACATTAGAGTTAACCCTGATCTCTGAGTACTGGCTCTTCAGCCACTGTATCTCTAAGCCCGAGTGACATAGGTAGATAAAGTACCCAGGATTCCTCTATCTCTTCTCGTTGTCCTCCCAACTATCTATTCCTTCTCTTTCCTATCTAAGCCACCCTTGAGCTGTGTGTCATGGTATAACCACTCCTTTCCAATACCGTTTATCCCCTTTCTGGCTAGTAGTGTACCCTTCTCTGATAGTCTCGAATATCTGTTTGCTAGTAATCTTGCCAAAGCTTCACTGCGGAAATATAAATTATGATACCTCGGATTACTCCCTGGTGAAGTGCTACAGCAGTAATTCTGTGCGCTTGCAGAATATTTATATATTTTACTGAGCCATAAGAAAAACCACTGAAACACTCCTTACCCCAGTACGTGGATTCACAATCCTGATATTGGATCATAAGAAGTGCCAACACCATCCCAAGAGCACGAAGGATAAAAGACAAAGAAACACTGAAGAAGATTACAACCCAACACACCAACGAACGACACATACAACAGCAGAAGCAATAAGAGGGGTGCCACATCCAGCCTAGCTATCTTAGTTGAGTATACCGCTACTCAAGCGGGTTTATCCTTGCTCTATTTCATTGGTCTTGTGAAGCAGAACAGTGCATGACTTGTTTCCAACTACCGTCAAACTACCAAGAAAATCCTGAGTCTCTTGTGAGGAAAGTGTGACCCCGTGTTGTACCTCCTTAGAAGCAGCTCATTCCGATGATCCCAGTCTTTCTCGTCGTTGACCTGGCTTCATCGAGGATGGCAAGCAAGACGATCCGCGAGTTCTCTGCTCCATCGAGCGAGAACGTGCATGTCGGACCAGCTCCACCAGTCGGAGAGGGTAACTTCGAGCTCAAGCCAGCCCTCATCAACATGGTGCAGGCTAGCCCGTTCTGTGGCAAGCCGCACGAGGATGCCAACGCTTATCTTCAGCATTTTCTGGAGATTTGCAACACCTTCACCATACGCGGGGTAAGCATTGATGCCATTCGCCTTCGTTTATTCCCTTTCTCATTATTAGGCAAGGCGAAACAATGGTTTTATGCTAACCGCGAAGCCATAGAAACTTGGGATAAGTACACTAGCGCATTTTTGCTAAAATTCTTTCCGGTTGGGAAAACCAACGCCCTCCGGAACAAAATTGCTAGTTTCCAGCAGCTAAAAGATGAAACAGTCCCGGAGGCATGGGATCACCTCCAAGACTATATATCTGCTTGTCCTCACCATGGTATTCAGAGTTGGTTTATCATTCAAACCTTTTACCACGGGCTTAGAAGCTCTGCCCGTGAGTATCTGGATGTTGTTGCTGGAGGTTCTTTCTTCTCTCTTGAGGAGAGCCGTGCAAAGGCCCTCATCGAGAAGATGGTCGAGAACCAAGGTTGGTCCGACGATCGAGCCCAACCTCGGACCCGAGGAGTTCACCAAGTTGAAGCTCTGGACATGCTCGCTGCTAAGATGGACCTCCTGATGAAGAAACTAGAGGCCCCTGCTCAAGAAACGGTGCAAGCCATGGATGCTCGCATGCCTTGCGAGGTCTGTGGCAACATTGGCCATTAGGGGAACGACTGCCCCGAAACGCGAGAAGATGCCCACTACGTCAACAACTCCAACAACAATGGGTATCGACCAAACAACTACCGCAATCAAGGCTGGAATTCGCGCCCAAACCTCTCACTCGAGAGGCCTCAACAAGGTAACAATTTCAATTCCAGCAATTTCAATAATCAGCCATCACTTAGAGATCTAGTATTTGGCCAGGGTAAAATCACTAACAATATCAATAAAAGGCTGGCTGCTAACGATAAAATCCTGGAAAGCATAGACTCTAGGCTGGATTCCTTTGCTTCTACTATGAAAAGCCAACTGAGTTTCAATAAAATGATAGAAACCCAAATTGCTCAGTTAGCTGCAGCCGTCCTGTCACTGAATCGAGGAAGATTCCAGGGAAACCCGAATCTTCCATCGAAAAAGTAAATGTTGTTACTACGAGACAAGGTAAGGTGTCTCGTAGTACGTTCCATACTAATCATGCAGGTAAGATCGCGCACATCCAAGTACAAATACCAAGATGGAACTACCTACCAAGAGCTGCTAAGAGAGCAATCACGAAGACCTCTCCGGAAAGGAAGGAAGATCCCGGAGTACCCATCATTCAGTCCACGATTTGGAATCGTCGCATTGATGATGCTCTCTGTGATCTGGGGGCCAGCATAAACAACATGTCCAAGGTATTATTTAAGAAATTATGCTACCCTACTTTGTCATCTACAAATGACCAGGTACAACTTGCGGACTCAACGATCCGCAACCCTGAGGGGGTGACCGAGAACGAACCAGTCCACATTTGGGGACATTATGTCCCTACGGACTTTGTCGTCCTTGACACGGGGAATGATTATTCGTTTCCCCTTGTGTTGGTCCGGCCATTCTTGAACACCGCCCGGGCTAGAATCGATATGGATGTGAGAGAAATCCCGTTCTGTATCGACAGAAGATTGATATACTTCAAGTTTCAACCATGAGAAGAGAAGAAGACAATGCCTCTCACACCGGAGCAGAGGAGCGCCAAGCAGTTCAAACGGAATGAGCCGACAGGACCAGTGCAAGCAGAAGAGATGAATCTTCTCGTAAAGAAATACGAAGAAGACCAAGCCCTCTGGAATTCTCCAGAGGAACCGATCCCACCGCCACCGACACAGAAGAAGACTAAGAAGATGTGGCTGAAGAAGGTTGCATCGCCCGAATCACTCACTCCGGGATCGGACAATGACAAAATCAACTGAAGACAGGAGGAGTCCCGCTCACGGACTTTAAACACGAGCTCTCACCGCGAGGAAACCCGGTATGTATCTCATGTTTCCCTTCCAAAATTTTATTTTTCATAATTGCATTTGCATGTTTCCCTTTCCAAAATAAATGAACCACTTGTGTAATTAATTTCAAAGAGAGTAGAAAAAAAATTGCAAGGATGGTAAAAATAAATGGACAACGTGCTGAAATTTATTTACAGTGGGTATAAAATGTAATTCTCATCATTTTTACCCCTTCTAGAACATCTCCATTTATTTACCATCATCACCAACCAGCACAAAACATGTCTACCCCACTCAACATGGTTGCACACTCACCAATTATCACAAGACATGGCAGCATGGGGGTGACTCCACTAACTTCCACTTTTTTCATGTCAATTTTGCATCTCACCTACCACTAAACTCCACTAAAATGACCATACTTGGATGCTGGCCACATAAACTTGCGTGCAAACAAAGCAAAGGTGGATGTGCACTCACATGGGACTGATTCGCATAAACTTGGAGGGCAGGACTGATTCGCCCCGAATTAGTCCATTCGCCCGAACCAACCCATTCGGCCAAATGGCCTGGGTACCTCCCCCTTGGCCTATAAATGCTGGCCATTGCTTGCTCATTCCATTGCACCTTCACACTCTAAAAAATCCCACCAGAAGCTCTCTCTCTATCTCTCTCAAGTTCCTTGCTCAAGTTCTTCTTTAGTTCTTGCTCAAGTTGGTTCACTTGCATTGCTGAAAAAATCCCAAAAAATATTCTGCCTTTGTTCGATCTTTGTGCTGAAACTTGAACGTGTTTGTGGTGGTTTCCGACACCCACAAGAATGACTAATCTTTTGTGGAGGTTTTCATCCCCGCAAGAACGACTAACTCTCTCGAACGACTGACTTTACTTACTTGTGCTATCCCCATATATTCAGTCCTTCGGGTAGTCGTTGTGCTAACCTTTTGCAGGAAGCATGTCGAAGCTCTTCTCCGCGTTCCGTCGCTCCGCCTGACTGAGCAAATGCTCAGACGATGCTGGGAGCTCCCTAGCCCTGTCCCGTGGTTCAAGCCGGATGGAGGTGGACGAGTCAGGGGCAGCCGACTTGGGGAGAGTGACCCAACATGGCAGCTCCTAAACGAGAGTGACATCATTCTCCGGACGGACCGAGAGCGAAACTTCTTCAACATGCTACGCCTGAAGGAGTTTGAGCATACCCGTGTCTACGAGCAGGACCTGCTCGCAAGAACGGGCATGGATGAAGAGTTTCCAGAAGTCTTCAAAGCCGTTGGCTGGGGCAACTTCTGGCATGTCGACGAACAAGTCGGGATGGGTTCTGGAAAAAGATTTCCTCCGAGTACAGACTCAGAGTACTCCTAGGGATGGTACGAAGGAGGGTACGACAGTGCCTCCCGACCATACTTCCTTGGGCATTCTCAGTCCGCACGATTCGCTGCACCCAGTGGCTACGACATCGGTCTAGAGTTATCTTACATCTCCGACCGAGTCGAGCTCCTCGACGACCGTACACGGAGCATTGAAGACACCCTGGCACGCCATTCTCAGTATCACCAAGAGAATAGCGGCGTACTGGACTCTCTACGGTACGACGTCCAGCAGTAGACATATCAAATGTCAGAATACTTTTCGAAGTTTCGACCCTACCAGTGAAGAATCCAAGCTTGAGGGAGGACCCCCATCAGGTATGTTCGATGTCCCTTCAGCACTTTGATCTTGCATTTGCCATTTCCTTTTCCATTTTATTTCCACCTTAAAATGAAAACACCAAAAATATTTCCCTTGAATAAAATAACTCCCAACTATGCATGGAATGAACCATATGCCTCTCACCTTGGAAATGATGAATAGTTGCTCTGTCATCAATTTTACAAGTGCCTTGTTTTCAACTAGTCGTTTTATAGTACTTGAGTTATTTGGCATGAGTAAAATGAACCTGAAAACCTCTTGGGAGCACATGCTTTATTTCAAGTCTAAGGGTGTGTTTGGTTGGACTATGGAAAAGCAGCTGTGGGAAAACAACTGTGGGAAAAGCAGAAGACCGTTTGGTTAGAGGTGCTGTGACTTTTGAAAAAGTAGCTAGTGGACCCAATATGTCATTCATAGTCCCCTCTCCCTCTCTAACTGACGAGTGGACCCCACTCATCACCCTTTCTTCTTCCTCCCCCGCAAGTTTATTCACTTCTTGCAAGTATTCTATACGCCGTTATCTTTCAACAGCCCCACAATTTCGATTACAATTATTGAATGATCGATTCTTCCATTGCAACACGCTATGCCTCTATACATGCAAACAGAAATCATGCCGCGACGGATTCATATCTCAGTGAAGTGCAGCACGCTGGGGGTACTCCTTGTTCCTCACTGGCTTGTACAACAGCACTTGGTCACCATCGACGAGATGGGCGAGGGCGGAGCAGGCAAGGGTGCAGTGGCGTGTGCAGGAGCCGAGGAGCCTCAACATGGCCGCGCCACCGAGGCCGCGGCCGCGGCCCAGGCCAGCGGTCGTGTACTACCTGTCCAGGAACGGATACCTTGAGCACCCGCACTTCATGGAGGCCGCGCGCTCTCCTGCCGCAACGCAGAACGACGGCGGCGGCCGCGGCCACCCGAGACGCGCCAAGGCGGCGGCTCCCGTCGCGCAGGACGAGCTGAGCCGGGCGGAGACGTCAACGGCAGCGGCGGCCGACCGCGCCCGTGCTCACAAGGCTGGGAGCGCGGCTCCCGGCGGCCCATGGTCCTATGCTTGGTGGCCCTGGCGATGAAGGAGGCGGGGGCGTGACGGCCGGGGCAGAGCGGTGGTGTCGCGGGGAGGCGCGGCATCCTAGAAGGGGCGGCCGGTGTTGGGGACGACGGCGAACGGGGAGGCGGCGGCGGCGTGCTTGGGGGGGGGAGGCCGCGCATGTCGGGGAGCCCGCACCGGGGAGCCATGTCAGGGAGGCCACACCGGGGAGGTGGTCGGCATAGGAGAGGGTGGCCGCGCGCGTCGGAGAGGAGGTCGGCCGCGCATGTAGAAGGCCGCGCCGGGAGGAGGCGGGAGGCGGCCAAGGGAGGCGGGCGGCGTGTGACAGGAAAGGAGTCACGGAGAAATAGAACGAACCGTTTTTTCATAATAACCAGTGGCAGGTGGGTAATTTTTAGTCCCAAAAGCCAATGAAAGCACCCCTGATGTGCTTTTGGATTTGTATAGAGGCAACAACTGCTTTTGGGCAAAAGCAGCTGTGGCTTTTGGGCCCTTTGGTTGGTTTTTGGCTTTTTCAAAAGCAAAAGCAGGTTGAAAAGCCCAACCAAAGGGACCTTAAGTTGTTGTGAGAAATGATATAGTGAGATTTGGTTGAGTTCTTGCTTTCGCTCTTAGTACGGTGAATATCTCGAATGTCTTTTGCTTTTAAAAATAAAATAAAGTTCCCCATTGGTCAAAAATACCTACCAAAGCCATATGCTAAGCTTAGTCAAAAATTTCTACTCATATGCTGCTTGTTGTCTTAGTGAGCTTTGTCAAATTGTTGTGACCTTTGGGTGAAACCTTCATGCTTCTAAGATCGAGATTCATATACACACCACACTCACTTGCAATTCCTACACTGGGAGTTAGAAAATATTGCCATCATCCATCCACAAAATAAATACTCCATGTTCTATGATCTCCTCTCCAAATATCCTTGAATAGAGACATGGGCTATGCAAAAAGAAAAGCATGCCAAAAAGAAAGAGAAAAAGGAAAGCATGGCAAAAATAAGAAATAAGAAAAGCATGCCAAGTGGCTTGGCAAAAATATGAACAAAAAATAGATAGCCCATGTTCTCGAAAATAAGTCAAAGGGAGGAAGAATCATCCCAAGGAGTTCCACCACATTCCACAATCCACTCCACATATTCCACACACTTGCACTTCTCGATCTAAAGGTATGATTTGGTTCCCCAAAGATCCGGTCTTTGACTTAGCAAAATATAAGATGCAAGTAGGCCTTCATCCCTTGTCCCTGAGCCACACAAAAAGCTTTGCTAGGTTTTAGGATGAAAGAAGGCACAAGCCTTTGGTGAGGATACAAACACCACTTGAGCGATCGAGTGTACCAATTGAGGAACAAATTTAAATTTTCGAAAATTGTGGAAACTCTGAGATGGGACCCTGAAAAGTGTAGGAGTGGAATAAAAAACTAAGTTATGTTGTTCAACCTTTCAACCGCCTAAGACAAGGAGATTGCTATTAGCCCCATAGGTAAAATGGTGAGTTGAACTTTGCTAATGATTCGAGTATTTTCGAGTCCTAGTTGTTTATAAAGTTACCTGCAAGAAAATTGACATTGTAGCAACTCCTGATCCACCGAGCCTAAGTCTTTATCTTTGCTCGAGGACGAGCAAAGATCTAAGCTTGGGGGAGCTTGTTGGCGGTCGTTGCGGCACGTTTTCGACACTGCCAGGCTCACACACTGCTTAGTAGCTAACCGTTCTTTTTTTTCGTGACTGTGCCTTAGCACGTATTTTATTAAGAAGAAAGCAGTTTACAAACATTTCTCGGAGCTGCCAAACAGGGCTTGACCACCTGTTGGCGGTCGTTATGGCACGTTTTCGACCACCAATACTCGGGAATAAAAGAGGATATATGTGACATTCCATGTACTTAGGTTTATTTCTAACAGAGTTCCACGAGTTTTGGTGAGTTACACTTGTGTAGGTACAACAACGAGAAATACGTGCTATAGCGGTCGGAATTGACCGATTCGGCCGAACGACTCCGTTCGGCCGGTTACCCTCCTTAGTCGTGCACAACATCGGGAGTCGTCCACGTCAACAATGACCAAGCAGATGATGATGCATGACACGTGGGCGACCACCACCTCATCCTGGTCCAGATCAACACGAAGACCATCACCAGAACTAGCCCAGGGGGGTCCAAGACCAAAGGAGGTGCTCGGGAGGCCGGCCACGGGCTAGGCCCGGTTCGGCCGAATCTCCCAATTCGCCCGAACCGACCCCAGCACTTGAACTGACCAAGGGGGCAAATCTAGGACCTGGGAGCAATGGCGGTGCATCTAAGGGTTCGGCTGAACCCGGGCAATTCACCCGAACCACCAGGGGGTACCCCCCTGGTTCCCTTGGCCGCCACTCCTCTCCACCGTCCTAGTTCACCTAAAAATACAGTGCATTTCACTTGTAACACACACTGTAACACCCAAATATAGCCCATTTAAAATTTTTAGTAATTACTTTGCTTTTATTGAATTTCTCATATTTAATATAGGTTAAACAAATTATTTATGAATATTAAAATAAAATATATTTTGTAGAAATATTTTTGTTGCATTCATGTTGTTGCACTGTGTTTTGTTTGATAGTAAGTTAAATCGGAATTTAAATTCTATTTAAATTCGAATTTAATTTGCATTTGTTTGAGCGCTAGAAAAGTTAATTCAAGTCGAGTTCGCTTTTGCTCCCTAAGCTTTTTCCTTGGTCCACTTCTGCACCTCCTATTTCTCCCCCGAGCTCAGCCCAACCCCCTCCCTTTCTTTTCCCTCGACCCAGCCCGCCAACCCCTCCCCCTTTCTCCACCTGGGCCCAACTCCCTTCTCGGCCCAGCGCTCCCGCGCCGGCCCAGCCCCGCTCGCCCCTCCCCTCTCTCCCTCTCTCGCCGACAGCTCTTTCCCTTTCCTCTCGCCCGCGCCCTCCTCCTTTCCCGGCGCGAATCTCACCGCCCGGCCGGCCGACCCCACCACTCCCCGCACCCCTAGACACACCCAGCACCTTCCCCGAACCTTCCCCGGCCCCACCCTTCCTTTCCCGACCGCCCCGAGCTTGGCAAGTCGCCCCTGCGCTTGGAAAGCGCGGATCGCCAGCCGCCATCGTCGGTCTCGCGATCCGCCCGCCAAACACCCCCCTGGGCCCAATTTAAGCCGCACACCGAGCCCTTGGAGGTTCACCGGCCCCCTCCCGAGCTCCTAGTGCCTCAGCCTCTTCCACCTCGCCAAGCGCCACCGCTCGTCGGCCGCCACCAACGAACTCTGCCGCCGTTGCTCTCTGCTCAACTTGAGCCTGCCCTGGAGCTTCGTGAGGAGGAAAGGATCCTAGCCAAGCAGCTCCCCACTCAATTCGCGCTCTCTCCCGTGCCTAATCGCTCATCGCCGGAGCCGTCCCACCTCGCCGTCCGAGCCACTCGTCGGCCGATCGTCGACGTGAACACCTCTGGTGAGCTCGCCATGCCGTCCTGGTGCTGTAGGATCTAACCGCGCGGCAAATGGAGGCCTGTAGCCCGAGTTAGACTCAAGTCTGGTGAGCCCCCGCCGTCGGACGAGCGGCGCCGCCGTCCCCGACGCCGCCGACGAGTCTTCCTGCTCAGCCGACCGATCTGGGCCGTAGGATCGAAATCCAACGGTCCCTGTGCGTCCCCACCCTGAGTCAAAACAAGGCGTACCGGTCAACGGGTGCGCTTTTGCTACCCCCCAACTTTCTGGTATTCAACCCGCGGTCTGGCCGAGTTCAAAAAGAAATTACCTTTAGGTCCTTTCTTCACGTTTAGGCCCCTGAGTTTTCAACAAATAGAACTCGTGGTCCAGAGTTGATTTATTTGCACGTTAGCCCTCGAGTTTTAACGCATAATTACGTATTGGTCCTAAGTTCTCTTCAAAAAAGCCCCTGGAAACTTTTAAAACTTGCCAGCAGGTCCCTGGAACTTAGAAAATCCATATCGTTCTAGCTCCGATTTAAGTGATTTTTGCGCTCATGTGTTCGTAGTGAAGCGTAGATTAGTTTTAAAACCTTTTTCTGTACTGTTTCTACTGTTTGGTGTACTATTCTAATAGAATTATATTTGTTTGCATGTATTGGTATGTGTGTATGCTTGTGTGGTGCTTCGTGTCCAGTCGGTGAGCCGTTAGCTTTGGAGTTCGAGTTCGCGGAGGACTTTCCGGAGCAGGACTCACAGCAGCAGCAGCACTTCGAGGAAGGCAAGTTATAGCATGGACAATCCTTGCTACCTAAACACACCCTATACAATTATTTAATTTCATATGCATGTGTCTAATTTACTGTCCCATTAAGGTTGTACCTAGTTTTGTATATCCTGTTCCTTTGATAACCTTGGGTTTATGCATTGGGTAGAATCTTTGCTACGCGTAGCTACTGTCACCGATGTTTAATTGTTAATCTTGATCTAATGGTTCACTTTAATGATAATGATAAACTTGCTTTTTAGCAACATGGTTTAGGGAACTGGGGCATGTGCTGTGTGCTTTGCTCCATTGTCTCTCCCTAAGGTCCGGTTCTTAAAGCGGCAACCCAGGAGCCTATCACCACCACTAGAACTATTATGGCTCTGGTCTTGGTCAAGTAACTCGTACGTCTCTAACTTGCCAGTGGTTACCATTGGGGCCAACGGCGTTAGTGGACACAAGGTGAAAGGGTGTTTCTTGATTCCACCGGGGACGGGTGATCTGTCGGCTATGCCCCCGTGAGGCACAGTCTCGTGCTGGGAGTCCCTGCGATGGGAACTCCACACGTTGCGCATGGATGGGTGTGATGCCCGCGCGTTGGATGCCATTGACCCCCTCATGGTGTGACTCCGTGAGCGTACGTCAATCCCGGTG
This sequence comes from Echinochloa phyllopogon, assembly GCA_033239725.1. Lineage (NCBI taxonomy): Eukaryota > Viridiplantae > Streptophyta > Magnoliopsida > Poales > Poaceae > Echinochloa > Echinochloa phyllopogon. The sequence continues at coordinate 22,750,657 of BTCW01000016.1, forward strand.
CCTAGGGTCTCACCGCCTTGTTAAACTAGCGGCTACTGTCTTGTTAAACTAGCGGCTACTGTCTTGTTAGGGTGTCTTGTGAAAAAAACCTCGTAGCGTCCCTATGCCGTCACACCTCGAAAGTGTTGATGTGCGTGGTTGGGTGCAAAGTTCCTTTAAACTTTACACGACTGGTGGGTAAAGGGCTAAACCTCTGCAGAGTGTAAAATCTATCATGATAGCCTTGATCAAGGTCACGAGCGGCCTGGATCCTTTTTTATTAGAACATGATGTCTATTTAGGCTTAATCTCACCTCTGCTTTATTTAATTGGGTTGCAACTTGGTTTCACATACATGTAGTGACTTGGATCATACTAAAATGAATCAACTAAAAGTGCTAATGCAGTTAAGCCGTGTCTAGCCTTATTTTTAGACTTCATGTACCCGTGCTATAATTGCTAAGTAATTGTTTTACTTACACTTGCCATTATTCAACAAAATCCCAGATGGGTAACAGATTGGGCTGTGCATGAGACTGCTGCTGAGTTCCCTGAGGACCTGCCGTACTTCTGAGTTGCGCTCGCCCAGTCAGAGTCCCTGTGGACTATGGCTCCGCTCTAGTTGAGGGTTATAGACTTCCATTGTAATAATCATTTATGATACACTCTGATGTAAACTATTTTATTTCGAGCATTTGTACTCTGTTTATCATATTTGTTCGTCGTATGTGTTCTGTGGACTTCCTGGGCACACATATGGCCGCATTCGGGTTTTGTGAAAATCTGGGTGTGACACACACACACTCAAGCCAAGGAGCTCTCATTCCACTTATTTCTAGTAGAGTTAGGATAGTTTAGTTGGGAGTTAGAGTTGAGTCGAGCTGTGCCTCGGAGGTTCCAGAGTCGTCTTCGAAAGCTCTGGTATAAGCTCTTGTATCTTTTCCTTTTCCTTTTGTAAGACTTTGAGTTATCACTATAGTTATCTGTTGACACCAAAAATTAGCACCAGGAAGAGGCTGACATGTGAGCCGGATTTGGTGGAAGGATGCCATTCGGCTAAAGGACTTTCTTTGAAGCATTCGGCAAAGATGCTCTGCGGTCGGGAACGCGTCGCCATTCGGCTAAGGGGTTTTCTCTGAAGCGTTCGGCAGAGGTACTCTGCGGTCGGGAATGCGTCATCATTCGGCAGAGGCGTTGTTCCGCAGGCGAAGAGCGGTAGCATTCGGGAAGGCTTGATGACGTGGATCAATATAAGGGAAAGGCCGGTTCGAACAAGGAACGCAATATGGACACGAAGATTTGTCATTTATTTTTAGAAACAAGTATTGTAGTCGTGTCCGACTAGGAGTTGTATCAAGACCTGGGTATAAATATAAACCCATGGCAATTGTAAAAACAATATACAATCGAATCAATCATACAACAAACCGGCCCCGTGCCAACATCGAGTCCTTTAGTCGAGTCGTCGAGTTCTTCGAGAGGAGTCATCGATCCGTCGACCTCCGTAAGTACCGGCAACCCTGTATCGTGCTTAGTATCATGCGGTGGATTTAAGCTTTGATGCAGGTAGTCTTGTTACCATGCTTAGTATCATCCGGTGGATTTAAGTTGTGGTCTCAAGAAGGTTCCTCTGTTAGGTCATGAGCCATGCGGTGGGCTAAGATCTAGTATGGACCAAGTTATCGGCTCTGTTAGATTTCGGCAAGATCTAACAGATTCATTAAGTTACCCCGTGTTGCTTCGTTTTTACTATGTGCTTAATTCATGCAACACACCTTTGCCCAATCTAGATCGGCTAGAATCGGCTTTGCTTTACGATGCGACGACTTATCCCCTCATAGCCGAGTCCGAAACCGATCTAGGTTGCCACGTGTCGCGGGTTCGAGCTTGTCGGCATCGTGTAGATCCTGACAGAACCGGGTATCATGCGGTAGATGCAGGTTTTTGGGTCGTCTTAGAGCTAATCATCCGGTGGATTAGAATTCAATTCGATCTGATAGATTTATCTTTACCGATTAGGCTTGTTCCTTCGCCATGGACCCCGATTCGGCTAAATAGCCGCATTCGGTAGTGCTCTCACGAGTGAACGTGTGTTCGTGGGTTTGCATTGGACAATGAATGCTTTTAGCCTTTCACGATTAGATCGTATCATGCGGTGGATTGATCTAATCTGATTGGTGGTGTGGCCTCAAACGAGTTGTATCATGCGGTGGATTAACTTGTTTGTTGCCATGCTTGACGGGTGCTGCTTTCGGCCTATGCGTTCTTGTTTCAATGTAAATTCGTGACTGTGTTGTGGGTTCGTAATTAAATATTGAATGCTTTTAGCTTTTCATGGTTAGATTGTATCATGCGGTGGATTGGTCTAATCTGATTAGTGGTGTGGTCTCAAACAAGTCGTATCATGCGGTGGATTAACTTGTTTGTTATCATGCTTGACGGGTGCTGCTTTCGGCCTATGCATTCCTTGTTTACTGCGAATTTATGATCATGTTTCACCCTTTATTTTCATACCACATATGTCCTCGTTAATCGGTCACGGATATACTTTGCTTTCTTTGCTTACTTAAAGACCGATGTTACGTCATGCTGATGTTGTGCGTTCGGCAGTGTGATTCTTACATGCTTCCACCGATTGCCGAATGATGTTCTGAGTCACGACAGATAGCTTGTCCGTAGCTATATGTCTCTCGAGATTGGCTTCAATGCCGCAAATATGGAACTGTCTGGTCTCACCCGGCACGTTCCAGGTTTTGATCTAAACGTTTTTTGTCCCTTTGTTAGTTTTCAGGCAAACTGACTGGCACGCTTCCGGATTCAAAAGCCCGGGCCACGTGTGAAGCTAGCTAATTCGGCTTGCTGTGTGCTTGGCGTGAGGTGCGGATTTTACGTCAACACACTTTTTGGCACGCCCAGTGGGACACGACAAGTTTCGAAGATGCCTGAATTAAAAGACATTCTGGATGTCACTTTCGAAGAATTATCTGATGAACATCAACAAATGGTGAAGATTACTGCAGATCAGTTCATCAAGAAGTGCTTGCTGTCTTTTGCTAAGAACAGGAGTGGTGCGCCGTTTCTCAAGTCAGATCTGCCAAGAGTTCTTTTGCCAGGACAATCTGATTTTACTGAAGAAGAAGAGAGGGAGAGATTCTCGGGCTTATTATACAAAGCTTTGGGGGAAGCAATGACCAATCACAATGCTGCGTTCTTGAACAGCTTTCGGCATATAATGGTAAGCATTTTTGGTCAGCATGTGGATAAACCCTTCGAGCAGATACATGGGCAATTGGGCGGCCCAACATACTTCAATGTTCAAGCACAAGCTCAGAGGCCACATGGTAAAAGAAATGCTGATGAAACTGGAGGTTCTGGTACTAAAGATACAAATGGACAACCGATTCGGCAAGCTCCTCAGCCTGCACTGCCGAAAACTCGCACATACGGTGATATGGCATTCGGCACCACAGGGAATCCGCCTGCTTCTGCTTACAAGATATCTCCTCTGAACAACAGTGCTGCAAAGGGATATGTATGGAAACGGATATTCGGAGTTTATGGATTACAATGCTATCGACGCTCTCCCGAATCCTGGGTATGTTGGTACTGCAGGCATGCTTGCTGGGAGACCAGGGAATCAAGATACTAGTATTGACCTTATGGTGCAAAAAATGACCGATGTATTGCAAAATCAATTCGGTCTGAAGCCTAAAAATCAGGGGTACATGTACTCGTCTCCTTTCCCGGAATGGTACCAAAGGGTATCATTGCCGAATAGAGTCAAGGTGCCTACAGAGTTTACTAAATTCTCAGGACAAGATGATACTAGCACTGTGGAGCATATAGCTCGATATCTGATGCAGCTTGGAGAAGCTTCGGCAGATGAGGCTTTCAGAATCAGATACTTTCCTTTGTCACTGACGGGTCCAGCTTTTACATGGTTTGCTTCTTTGCCTGCTCAGTCGATTTGTACTTGGAAAGACCTGGAGCAGAAATTCCTCAGGAGATTTAGGGAAACAAAAAGTACCGAGAAAAAGTAGCAGAAATCATTACTACATTGGCAGTACCGAGAAAAAGTTGGTTGATTTGACCAGTTTAAGGCAGAGGAATAATGAAACACCTATAGAGTTCCTCAGGAGATTTAGGGAAACAAAAAGCATGTGCTTTTCTCTGAACATACCTGATGACCAGCTGGCTGGTATGGCTGTAGCTGGCATGCTGCCTGCCATTCGGGAGAAGCTATTCGGGATGGAGTTTGATGATCTGGGCCAGTTGTCACACAGATTGGCCTTCATGAGTAACCAGGCATATGGTTTCAAGAAAGATGCCAGATTTGCTAAAAATAATGATGTAGCTGACATCTATAACCAATTCCTTGAAAGAGCAGATCAAGAAGATGAGTATGAAGATAGCGAGGAGATAGCCGCAGCAGAGATAGTGTGGAGTAAAGAACCAGTCATGGTGAATCAGAGGTGGATTAAACAGAATAAGGGTACCTATGATTTTGATGTAACTAAGGCAGATAAATTATTTGATTACCTTGTAAAGGAAGGCCGAATCAAGCTACCAGAGGGGCATTCTATGCTTCGGCCTGATGGAGTGAAAGATAAGAGGTACTGTGGATTCCATGATAGAAATTCTCATTCCATCAATGAATGCAGGGTTTTTAGAGTGAGGATTCAGAAAGCTATCCAAGAAGGGCATTTGAAATTCGACAATAAGATGAAGTTGGACAGTAACCCGTTTCCTCAGAACATGGTTGGGTTCTCAATCAATATGGTGAGTACTGCCGAATCTGGAGAAAAGGAAAAAATAAGAGTCCTGACGTCAAAGAAAGCGAAGCAGAGTGGCTCAGTAGATCCTAATCGGCAAATCACGATCGAACAAATTCACGAGGAGAGACCTCGCTTCCCGAATAGCCAATTTGAAATTGGGAATTCTTCTAAACCCAGAGTCACATCGCGTATTCTCCTCAATAAGTGGCAGCGTCAGCAAGAAAAAGAGCGCTACCGGAGGCGTGAATACGAGGAGGAGAAAAGAAGGCGCGAAGAAGAAAGGTTTGAGGAAGAACAAGAAGAATATGTTCGAGAACAAGAACGTGCACATTGGGATTGTGTTTTCTTCAGACACTGTTGGAACGAGGGTTTAAAGCTGCCTACGTGGAATAACTGTCCTGAGTGCAATAATGGGTATGTCGAACATAGGCAAAATGTTGCCATTCGCCGATCCGTCCACGAAAGAATTGGAAGGGTACATCCTAGTGATGATCGGCGTCTAAATATATATAAGAATGATGATCAACCAATGAAAAGACATGCTGATTATAGATGGGTTGATCATGAGAAAGAAGATCGTGAGTATGTTTGGCAGAAAGGACAGTGGTGTCCACCTGGTTTAAGAAGGAGCCAGAAGAGAAGAGTCCAACGCCTGAGGAATCAAGAATTGAAGCAAGCAGGAACCAGGATGAAATCGATATGGCGTCCAAAAGACAGGCCTAATGAATCGGGTCATTCGGCTCCTACATGCATGGTATGTTTCTTGCCGAATGAATTCATGGCTCCAGCTAATCAAATTGTACAGGAAGAGATATTGTCAGAAGTGGATGAAGCCGAACAATATGGGTTAATGGCACAATTGGTATTGAATAAACAAGCTATTTTTGAGAAGCCAGTCCAGAATCGGCACATGAAGCCACTGTACTTAAGAGGATATGTCAACGGGAAGCCACTAACGAAGATGTTTGTTGATGGTGGAGCTGCTGTTAATGTGATGCCATACAATACATTCAGAAAACTTGGCATGAGCCCTGGAGATTTAACGCCAACAAACATAGTGTTGAATGATTTTGCTGGAAATCCTTCGGACACCAAAGGATGTGTACATGTAGATCTGATGATTGGGTCCAAGATTCTGCTTACAACCTTCTTTGTTATTGAAGGCAAAGGGGCATACAGCTTGCTACTTGGAAGGGATTGGATTCATGCGAATTGCTGTATTCCATCTACTATGCATCAACAGCTTATTCAGTGGATAGATGATGAAGTGGAAATTGTCCCAGCAGATGATTCAATTAGCGTGGCTAATGTGGAACCGGCCTTCTGGGAATATCAAGGCATAGATTGCTTCTCAGGTAAGGACTGGGGAGAAGGTCCTGTTGAGCCAGTCAGCAGTGATCAACAGCCGATCAAAGCAATCGGCTCTTTTAGCAATTTTTGATGGATAATCCAATCGATGGAACTGACGGGAAGCTAGGATATGGATTTGTGTCGGCTGATAAATTAGAGGAAGTAGACATTGGAGACGGTGACAAACCAAGGCCGATATTCATCAGTGCTAGCTTGAATTCGGCTTTCAGAGAGAAGTTGATTGAGTTGTTAAAAGAATACAAAGATTGCTTTGCTTGGGATTATTCGGAGATGCCTGGTTTAGATCGTTCCATTGTTGAGCATCGATTGCCGATTAAGCCTGGTTATAAACCTTACAAGCAACCACCCCGGAAAATCTACAAAGATGAAGTGTTGGCCGATGTGAAGAAGGAAGTGGAAAGATTAATAGCAGCAAATTTTATTCGGCCATGCAGATATGCAGAATGGATCTCTAATATTGTTCCTGTGTACAAGAAAAATGGGAAGATGAGAGTTTGCATAGATTTTAGAGATCTGAACAGAGCTACACCCATGGATGGATATCCAATGCCTGTTGCTGACTCGTTGGTTGATGCTGCTGCTGGATATAAAGTGATTAGTTTCATGGATGGTAACGCAGGGTACAATCAAATTTTTATGGCATTGGAAGATATAGCGAAAACGGCTTTCAGATGTCCAGGACATATAGGGTTGTTTGAATGGGTTGTCATGACGTTTGGTTTGAAGAATGCTGGTGCAACTTATCAGAGGGCTATGAATTATATTTTTCATGAGTTGATCGGCAAGATTGTGGAGATATATATCGATGATATCGTGATTAAGTCATTGGATCATGAAGCACATTTGGCCGACATAAGGAAAACTCTAGAATGCACTAGGAAACATGGTCTCAAAATGAACCCAAATAAATGTGCTTTTGGAGTTTCGGCAGGAGAATTTCTGGGATTTCTGGTGCATGAAGGAGGAATAGGAGTTGGCAGGAAAAGTATGAAAGCCATTGATGAAGTTGTTCCTCCAACTAATCTTAAGGAATTGCAGTCACTGCTTGGTAAGATCAATTTCGTAAGAAGATTCATATCAAACTTATCACAAAAGATGTTGCCTTTCTCTTCACTGTTAAAGGTCAAGAAGGATCAGAAGTTTGTATGGGGCGACGAACAACAAAAGGCTTTCGATGAGATCAAGGAATACATGAAAGAACCACCAGTATTGGTACCTCCACAGCTAAACAAGCCTTTTAAGTTGTACGTGGCGGCCGATGCCCAAACTATTGGATCGGCCCTCATACAAGAATTCGAGGGAAAGGAAAGGGTAGTTGCATACCTTAGCCGAAAGTTGCTTGATCCCGAAACGAGGTATTCGGCTACTGAGAGGCTTTGTTTATGTGTTTACTACTCCTGTACAAAATTTCGGCACTACTTACTACATGCCGAATGCATTGTGTATTCAAAGTTTGATGTGATAAAACACATGTTGTCTATGCCGATTTTGAACGGAAGGATTGGCAAATGGATTTTAGCTTTATCTGAATTTGAGTTAAGGTTTGAATCGGCAAAGGCTGTTAAAGGACAGATTATTGCTGATTTCATTACTGAGCATCGTGATTTGTCAGTTAATTCGCTTGAAATTGCTCCTTGGGTATTATTCTTCGATGGCTCTTCATGTGATAAAGGTGGTGGAATAGGTATTTTGTTAATTTCACCCAGAGGAGAGGTATTTGAATTTGCTATTCCTATTCAACCTACTGTCACTAATAATCAAGCTGAGTATGAAGCATTGCTCAGAGGACTTCAATACTTGAGAGAAGCAAAGGCCATTGCAGTTGAAATTTTTGGAGATTCAGAATTAGTCATAAGGCAACTGAATGGCGAATATGAGTGCAGAAACGATGTCTTAAGGAATTACTATGAAGAATGCAAGCAAATCTTAAAGGAGTTTCAGTCGGTAATTATGCAGCATATTCCTAGGAGAGACAATGAAGAGGCAAACAAATTGGCTCAAAGTGCTTCGGGTTATAAAGAGCTTCAAGAAGTTTTTGCTAATGATGTACATGCTTTCGGGAGTAATCTGGCAGAAGATGATTGGAGAAAAGAGATTGCCGATTATCTGGAGAATCCATCCCGAAAGGTTTCTAGAAAGCTCAGGTATAAAGCTTTAAAGTTTGTTCTTCTTGATGATAATTTATATTATAAATCCTTGGATGGGGTGCTGTTACATTGCTTAAGTCATGAAGAAGCAAAAAGGCTGATGAGTGAAGTACATGATGGGTTGTGTGGAGCACATCAATCGGCCTACCGAATGAAATGGGTTATTAGAAGAACTGGATATTACTGGCCGACAATGTTGGAAGATTGCTTTGAATATTATAAGGGATGTCAAGACTGTCAGAGATTTGGAAACATTCAGAGAGTTCCAGCATCGGCTTTGAATCCCATTATCAAGCCATGGCCATTCAGAGGATGGGGAATAGATTTGATTGGCCAAATAAATCCTCCATCTAGCAAGGGGCATAAGTTTGTGCTTTTGGCAACCGATTATTTTACCAAATGGGTTGAGGCAATTCCATTAAAGAAGGTGACATCAGAGAATATGGTTGAATTTGTTAAGGAACATATCATTTACAGATTTGGAATTCCTCAAACAATCATCACAGATCAAGGGACTCAATTTACATCTTCAGAGTTCAGAGATTTTGCTGAAAGTATGGGCATCAAATTGTTGAATTCTTCTCCTTATTATGCTCAAGCTAATGGTCAGGCAGAGGCTTCTAACAAGATTATGATTAAAATTATACAGAAGAAGATTGATCAGAAGCCGAGAAAGTGGCATTCGGTACTCAATGAGGCTTTATGGGCTTACCGAATGGCTCCACATGGGGCTACACAGACGTCTCCTTATGAATTGGTGTATGGGCATCATGCTATCTTGCCATGAGAGATACAATTAGACTCAAGGAGAATAAAGTTGCAAAAGGATTTAGGTTCTAAAGATTATAATGATTTAATGATGGACGAATTAGAAGATTTGCATATGATTCGTCTCAGGGCCTTGGAAAATGTTGAGAAAAATAAAATGCGAGTTGCTAAATATTACAACAAGAAGGTGAAAGTCAAGCAATTTGCAGAAGGAGATTTGGTTTGGAAAGCAATATTGCCGATTGGGACTAAATACAGTGCATTCGGTAAGTGGTCTCCAAATTGGGAAGGCCCTTTCAGAGTGATCAGATGCGTGCCTGGAAATGCATATATCCTGAAAACTTTGCTAGGAGAGGAGTTTACTGCTGCCATCAATGGAAGATACCTGAAGAAATATTATCCTAGTGTTGAGATTGATCGTTGATTGAAGTATTCAATGTCAGAACAATTGAGACAGCCGGCATTCGGGAAGGAGCCGTCTTCAGAACAAATGTTGACAGAGAAGGAAAATGGCCAGTACTGAATGTATTGCCCTTAGCACAAAATATATTGCGTCAGGAGTTCATACAAGATCACAAAAGATAAGTTTTATTGCCGAATCCCTAGTACAAACTACTGGAAGAGCCTGTTCAAAACAGACTGGGGATGAATGGAATCGGCAATGGCGGCACCATGAGCATCAAGGCGATCTATGGAGGCCTCGATGTCGTCGATCTCCTCCGGGTTGCCATTGGCGAAGCCGGTCGGTAGTCTGGAGTAGTCGGTACCGGTGTGCGTCGACATGGCGACTAGGCCTGCGGCAGTGCCCAGACGGATGCCGTGCGAGGCCACCTCATCGATGCGGCCCTCCACTGCACCGAGGCGAGCTTCTGGTGTGTCCCCAGGAGCATTCACCTTGTTTGCCAGAGACTCCACCAGTGCCTTCAGCCGATTGAGCTCGTCATCGCGTTCTGCAAGATTACAAAATGGAGGTAGATCAGTAATGACTAAAGATGGGATTAGATTGAACAAGTTATGGAAATTACCATCGATGACTTCGAGCAGTTGCTTGCGCTCGGTCTGCCATTCGAGGTCCGCAATCCCGGCTTGCTTGGAAATGACCTCCAGTTCGCGACGAGAGTCGTCGCGCTCCGCCTTGAATCGGCGGGCATCGCCGTCCGTGTAGCGGTAGTCGTCCGATTCGAGAGATCGATTGGACGAACTCGAAGAGCTGGACGCCGCAGGAGCAGCGGCTGGAGCCGCAACTGGCGCACCAGCGCCGGCAATCCATTGGATTACCCTGAAAGAACAAAGAGATGCGTCAAGAAAGAGAAAGGAAATCTCGAGAAGAACAGAGAGAAGTAAGCAGCCAATCACCTGCGGCGAGCGCCGGCGCGGCTTCCTTCGGCCTCATCGGCGGCCGGGCGCCTCCTGTTGTTGTCGGCCATTGGAAGTTCTTCGGAGTTACTGTGGATGGGGAAAAGAATGACTTGGGCCGGCAAGAACTTGGAAGACGAAGAACTTGGTGAAAACTGTGGGCTGCCTGGGTGTTTATTTATAGAACCCGCAGAGGAGATCGTGGTCGGAGATCATGGCGCGCATCCCAAAATTTCGGAAGGTGGAAAGCCCCACGAACCGAGCAGTTTCGGTGTCGTTTGGGATTCATGCCGAATCGGGTTCGGTTCTACCGAATTGGATTCGGCTGTGTTGTGTTAGGTCGTTTTTCGGGTCTAACGCTGTTACGACTAAGCTTTGCCGAATGTGTTGTTCACAATAAAGCGAGGAAGAAAGCAAAAATTGGTGAGACTACAAAGTTGGTAAGACATTCGGCTAATTAAATATTCGATACAACTACACACCCAAGTACTTGGAGATTACATCTTTAGCATCAGATATCATTCTATTAATGGTCTCCAAAAGATTTTTGCCTGCTTCTTGGGTTTTTATCAGAGCAGAGAGCTTCGTTTTGAGCTGTTTATCTTCAGTTAGAATTGCCGATGCTTCCTTTCGTATCCTCTCTGTCAGATCAGGGAGTTCGGCTAACTTCTTCTCGTCAGCTTCGATTTCGGTTGACAGAGTCCTCAATTCGGCTTCTAGTTCAGCTTTTCTGGCCTTCTTCAGATCAAGTGCTGGCTGCAGTCTAGCTGACAATTCTTTATTACTTTGAGCTTGAATATACAGATCTTTCAAGGATTGCTTAGCTATGGCTCTTCTTTGTTCTAAAGCTGGTTGTAAAGATTGACTTTTCAGAACCTGTCTGACTGTAGCAAATTGTTGATCCAATTGAGAGATTGGTTCCAAAGAAGCTTGAATGTCAACAGGAAGGTTGTGTTCAATGGGCTCGAGCATATCTCTCAGAAGATCGGCATCCTTGACTTGATCCTGGATGTCTTTGTGCAGAAAGGAGAAGATTTCCTTTAGTTTTGCCTGGGTTTCTTCTGATAAAGCCTGATTAGAAGAAATTTCCTCTACTTGTTCGGCAACAAGATCATCCAAAGGAAATGAATAGCTGGGTGATGAAGTTATTTTCTCCTGGAAAGAGATATTGCCGAATTAATGATTATCCATTGAATAAAGAACTGGGAAGACTGGGTAATTATCTCTACCTCATTCCTGATCTCTTGGATGGAGAGAGAGGGCAGCTCAAGCTCAGGCAAAGATCCTTGTATGTCATGCTGAGGAGAGCTTAGAAGATCTTTTGATGAGGAAGAGGCTTCTGGCTGAGGTACATTAGGTAGTGCTGAAGCTGGTTCTTGATGAAAAGAGGAGCTCTCCAAAATTGGATCCATTGAAGCTTGCTCTGTGACTGAAAGAAAGTTAGTGCCGATGAAAAGAGTTTTAAAGGACAAGATGGTGAGAAATTTTACTAATCACTGAAGCATCGGCAGGTCCTGTGCTAATGGCCAATTGCTGTGATTTGGCCTGAAATCATAAAGGAACAGAAATGAGCAGAATGAAATTAGCATTTTTACTCGAGGAAGGAGAAATTTGACCTGTGCAATTATTTTGCTGCTTGTTCTTTTCTTCTTTATAGCTGAAGGGGCAGTTAGAGAAGAAATCTTTCTCTTGGTAGAAGGTGGTGCAGCAAGAGTTGGATCCAGACTGGCAGGCCTGGACATAATTTGAGCCAAAGAAGGAGAGTGATGCCCCAGAATAGATATTGGGCCTGCAGTGTTATATGCAATTGCTCTGGCCAGGGGGGCAGGGACTATGTCCTGCAGGATAACAGAGTTAAAAGTCGATGAAAGAGGATGTTATTGGAAAAACAGATGGATTATAAGCATATTTACCTCTGAATTCGGCTGATAGTCAGGCATCAAATCAAGGCAGAGAGGGTGAACTGGCACATTGAAGATATGATCATGGAGTTCTTGCCACCAAAGAATAAAAGAAGGATGAGCAAGTGCTGTTGGCACAAAAGGTTCGATCTGGTAGATGGCTGCACAACACTTGTAATCAAAAATTCTTCTTGTTTCTGTGGAGTCTTTGATGATCTGCCTAGGCTTGAGGAATTCATGGAGAAATAATCTTGGGGGCACTTGGCCACATCCTAATTGCCTGGCTACTGTATTCGGCTGGTAATATTCATATGAACTTTGAACCAGCCTTCCTCCACAAAATTCGGCTGGTAAGATGCAAGGCCGAATGAAAGTGTTGAAAATTGCTGTGGACTCTGCATCTATACATCCAGTCTCGAAGCTGAATTCACAAGGGAAAGTGAGATTGTCATTTTCCATGTATGGAAACCAAAGGGGATTGGCAAAGCCTTTGAAGAAAAGTTCAAACAGTTCTCCAATGCTCTTATTGATAGCAATAGTGGAGGCTGCTTCCCCATAGGTTTGACAGCCTTTGGTGCTCTGGGCTTCTGCTTCCTGGTAATTGACCGAGGGGAAATGTCGGCTGTTGAGGTCAATGGAGACAATTTGGTGCATGTACAATTGCAGCCACATCTGGACGAACCACCAGGGACCATTAACGCAGGAAATTTTCTTGTTGGTGTGCATCTGATAAATGGTCTGATGGAGCATGTGATAGACACTTCCCAGGAGATATTTCCCGAGAGGGATAAGTGTGCCTGCAGCCAGGTCTTCGGCCATTACTATGTGATTCAGAGTTGGCTCATTGGCTTTACCACAGAAAACAAATCTGCACAGCCACATATTCAGAAAGGCCCTGTATTCAACGTCAGTCAGAGGACCATCATGCATGTAAGTCTGGATGTATTTCTTATAGCCGACTCCAGTCTTCACCCCTGTCTGTTTGGAAGAACCTTTGTACCTGTATGGGTGTGTTATCCCTGTAATGTTCAAGCCGGTTATCATGTAGATATCGGCCAGGGTTGGAGTCATTGGTCCGTGACCAAAGAGAAAAGCATTCATGCCATTGGACCAGAAGTGACAAGCTGCAATCAGGAGATTTTCATTCTTGGGTGTTTCGGCTAGAGATAGCTCCAAGCAATGAGAAATACGTAGACTGTCCCAATTCTGCGTCTGGGGGCTTTTATCATCAGACATCCTTTTATACCAATTTCTCCAGCCGGCAATTGGGGGCAAGGGCCAGTTCTTGAAGGCATCTTGCCATTCATGAGGTTTTGTCAGCGAAATCTTGAAAGGAATCCTCTGAGATTCGGCCGCAATGATTTCGGAAGGGTCTGAATCCCCTACAGGGCCGAGGAAATAGGATGGAGCTTTTTCCTCAACGGGGATAAGGATTTCGGCAGCCAGGGCCTATCAAGAATGGAAGAGGAAGAGCAAATCGGAGATTCAAAATGCAGCTCGAAAAGAGTAATGCCGAATGTGATTGAAGAAAATGAAACTTACTTGAAGAATTTGATCCTGGTTCGCCATTTGAAGATTGGAGCTTGAAGGATTCGACGAACTAGGGTTTGAGTTTGGGGACGCACTCTGAGGATTTGGAAGCGGAAAACGGATATTGAGCGGGCTCAGCCTGGAAATGTTGGGGATTCCTGGTCAATTCCGAGATAAAAGTATCCTTTATCCCGAAATTGAAGGGGCATGTGTTGACACCAAAAATTAGTACCAGGAAGAGGCTGACATGTGAGCCGGATTTGGTGGAAGGATGCCATTCGGCTAAAGGACTTTCTTTGAAGCATTCGGCAAAGATGCTCTGCGGTCGGGAACGCGTCGCCATTCGGCTAAGGGGTTTTCTCTGAAGCATTCGGCAGAGGTACTCTGCGGTCGGGAATGCGTCATCATTCGGCAGAGGCGTTGTTCCGCAGGCGAAGAGCGGTAGCATTCGGGAAGGCTTGATGACGTGGATCAATATAAGGGAAAGGCCGGTTCGAACAAGGAACGCAATATGGACACGAAGATTTGTCATTTATTTTTAGAAACAAGTATTGTAGTCGTGTCCGACTAGGAGTTGTATCAAGACCTGGGTATAAATATAAACCCATGGCAATTGTAAAAACAATATACAATCGAATCAATCATACAACAAACCGGCCCCGTGCCAACATCGAGTCCTTTAGTCGAGTCGTCGAGTTCTTCGAGAGGAGTCATCGATCCGTCGACCTCCGTAAGTACCGGCAACCCTGTATCGTGCTTAGTATCATGCGGTGGATTTAAGCTTTGATGCAGGTAGTCTTGTTACCATGCTTAGTATCATCTGGTGGATTTAAGTTGTGGTCTCAAGAAGGTTCCTCTGTTAGGTCATGAGCCATGCGGTGGGCTAAGATCTAGTATGGACCAAGTTATCGGCTCTGTTAGATTTCGGCAAGATCTAACAGATTCATTAAGTTACCCCGTGTTGCTTCGTTTTTACTATGTGCTTAATTCATGCAACACACCTTTGCCCAATCTAGATCGGCTAGAATCGGCTTTGCTTTACGATGCGACGACTTATCCCCTCATAGCCGAGTCCGAAACCGATCTAGGTTGCCACGTGTCGCGGGTTCGAGCTTGTCGGCATCGTGTAGATCCTGACAGAACCGGGTATCATGCGGTAGATGCAGGTTTTTGGGTCGTCTTAGAGCTAATCATCCGGTGGATTAGAATTCAATTCGATCTGATAGATTTATCTTTACCGATTAGGCTTGTTCCTTCGCCATGGACCCCGATTCGGCTAAATAGCCGCATTCGGTAGTGCTCTCACGAGTGAACG
Source organism: Echinochloa phyllopogon (assembly GCA_033239725.1). Taxonomy (NCBI): domain Eukaryota; kingdom Viridiplantae; phylum Streptophyta; class Magnoliopsida; order Poales; family Poaceae; genus Echinochloa; species Echinochloa phyllopogon. Next base: position 22,765,799 of record BTCW01000016.1, read on the forward strand.
TGTGTTCGTGGGTTTGCATTGGACAATGAATGCTTTTAGCCTTTCACGATTAGATCGTATCATGCGGTGGATTGATCTAATCTGATTGGTGGTGTGGCCTCAAACGAGTTGTATCATGCGGTGGATTAACTTGTTTGTTGCCATGCTTGACGGGTGCTGCTTTCGGCCTATGCGTTCTTGTTTCAATGTAAATTCGTGACTGTGTTGTGGGTTCGTAATTAAATATTGAATGCTTTTAGCTTTTCATGGTTAGATTGTATCATGCGGTGGATTGGTCTAATCTGATTAGTGGTGTGGTCTCAAACAAGTCGTATCATGCGGTGGATTAACTTGTTTGTTATCATGCTTGACGGGTGCTGCTTTCGGCCTATGCATTCCTTGTTTACTGTGAATTTATGATCATGTTTCACCCTTTATTTTCATACCACATATGTCCTCGTTAATCGGTCACGGATATACTTTGCTTTCTTTGCTTACTTAAAGACCGATGTTACGTCATGCTGATGTTGTGCGTTCGGCAGTGTGATTCTTACATGCTTCCACCGATTGCCGAATGATGTTCTGAGTAACGACAGATAGCTTGTCCGTAGCTATATGTCTCTCGAGATTGGCTTCAATGCCGCAAATATGGAACTGTCTGGTCTCACCCGGCACGTTCCAGGTTTTGATCTAAACGTTTTTTGTCCCTTTGTTAATTTTCAGGCAAACTGACTGGCACGCTTCCGGATTCAAAAGCCCGGGCCACGTGTGAAGCTAGCTAATTCGGCTTGCTGTGTGCTTGGCGTGAGGTGCGGATTTTACGTCAACATTATCTTTATCACTTTGCCATTGTCATTTATAGCTTGCTTCTACTTTATTCTAGTTGCATCTATATCGTGTTTAGACTATAGTTAGTTGTAGCTCTAGTGCTTCTAGATCTTGATTAAGTCTTTGTCTTAGCTGGTTCTTCGATCTTGCTCAAAACTTGTGGTGAATTGTCACTGGGGTATTGATAAGGTTGCTTGCTCTTGCTAGCGGAGTAAGTAGTTGTTGACTAGTGTGGGAGTGGTTTCCAGACTAGCCAGTGGCCTTAGTTTGTCCCCACGTCTATGGAGGTAGTAGCCGTTAGGTGGTGACAGCCCTATACGGCCTACGTAGTCGTGGGCTGTAGGATCCCAGAGTGTAGGATTGGTGGCACCCCTTCTCATCCCTTTCTGCGTGTCATAGGTTCTATTGTCCCGACGCTAAGACATTAGAGTTAACCCTGATCTCTGAATATTGGCTCTTCAGCCACTGTATCTCTAAGCCTGAGTGACATAGGTAGATAAAGTACCCAGGATTCCTCTATCTCTTCTTGTTGTCCTCCCAACTATCTATTCCTTCTCTTCCCTCTCTGAGCCACCCTTGAGCTGTGTGTCACAGTATAACCACTCCTATCCAATACCCTTTATCCCCTGTCTGACTAGTAGTGTACCCTTCTCTGATAGTCTCGAATTTCTATTTGCTAGTAATCTTGCCAAAGCTTCCATGTGGAAATATAAATTACGATACCTCGGATTACTCCCTGGTGAAGTGCTACAGCGGTAATTCGGTGTGCTTGCAAAATATTTATATATTTTACTGAGCCGTAAGAAAAACCACTGAAACACTCCTTACCCCAGTACCTGGATTCACAATCCTGATATTGGATCGTAAGAAGTGCCAACACTGCCCCAAGAGCACGAAGGATAAAAGACAAAGAAATACTGAAGAAGATTACAACCCAACACACCAACAAACGACACATACAACAGCAGAAGCAAGAAGAGGGGTGCCACATCCAGCCTAGCTACCCTAACCGGCGACCCAAGACCAAAACCTGCAAAAAGGATACACCATCACCAAGGATGCCTTCAAAGCGGTGACAAATCATCCACCCGACAGTGCAAAGCATCCACCCAACAATCACGACCAGAGCGGCGAAGCATCCACTCAGAGCAAGTACCAGTAGAACCACGGCGGCCAAGCATCCGCGCGAACCAATAACCGGTGGCAAAGCATCTACCCAACGACCAGGACCTTAACCAGCAAGGCGGCAAAGCATCCACCAGATTATAGCGACCAACTCAACCAAGGTGATGGAGGGCAAAACAAGCGTCAACAAGTTCAGATGAAACAACTTCCCTTGGACCAGAGACAACCGCCAAGGCGACACCAAGAATCACAGCGCAATGCAGCGTCAGCAGCGGCAACCAAACCAAGAGTTTCCAAGACGATGCCCCAGAGAGAAACGATGCTACAAGTGCCGCCATCGCCCGACCATAACGGTCTAGATTTTCACCTGGAAGGCTTTGTCGGTCAAAGGGGGGAGGGGAGGAGGGCAATGACAGATGCCTCCATGGAGGGATACGGCGCTCGTAGACGTCGTCATCGTCGGCTCGCAAGCAAGCGCAAGCTTTCGCCTAGTCCCTACTCCCCGCACCCTCAATGCACGCCGCTGGCAGCTCCGCACGGCGTCACCAAAAGCCAACAGCACTAGCGAACACCAACGCTAACAACCCCCACAGAAGGGGGCGGCCAGACGACGGCACGGTGACGGCCCGGCGCCCGGCGGTGGCGCGGCCCGGGCGCCCCACGGCGCGGCCACGGAAAGCCAGGACCGCGGCGCCCAACCTGGCACCCAGCGGCACGGTCAGCCCACAGCACGGCAACACAACACCCGGCGGCGGCGGACCCGGCGCCCGGCGGTGTGGTCACAGGGAGGCATAACGCAGCGCGGCAGCCGCCCCGGCAACCGCGGCGCGGCCACGGTGCGGCAAGGCCGCGGCGCAGCACGCCGACAGAGACAGCCGCGGGGGCAACCAAGAGCGCAGATCCGGCGGTGGGGAGTGTGGATCCGGCCGCGAGAGGCACAGATCGAGGCTCCGACGGCCGGCGTCGACCTCAAGGAGCAGTGGAATGACCGGATATGGCAGGGAGCTAGGGCTGTAGTGGTGGGGAGAGGAAGGAAGAGAGGGGAGGGAGGCGCGGCGCAGCCGTAGGCCGCCACCACCGCCAGCAGAGGCGGCAGCGGCCGACGGAGCTCGAGGCGGGGAGGGCTGGGGGGCGCGGCGTCGCCCGGGGAAAAACTAAGCTTTGTGCAGTAGCTAACGGTTCAAAAACTTCAAAGAATATGAACGCGCCGAGCCCGCTATCTAGCTACCTCTAATTCAACAAAGTAACACAAAACTCCCACTCGTGGCTACAGAAACTTCTTATTTCAATAGCGACAGCAAAAATAATGAAAAGAACGGCCCACACAAAAACACCAAGTGCATAGAAGAAAACAAACAAGAAAATTCACGTAATGACCAATCGGGAACCATGGTCTGACGAACAAAAATTCCACTGACGACGCAGAACAAAAAATTACTCGAAGAATGTTTAGTATCTGCATTTTAAGTAAACATAGGCCTCATTTTACTTTTCCTAACAGGATCTCAGAAACTTAGCTACAAGCTAATAAACACCCTTATAATAGTTTAGCTCCACCCTTAAACCGTTAAAACCTAGTTCACCTCCTTCTCTCATACGGCTTCGAGCTTGCACGTCAGCTAGGTGAAAATTTACTGTCCACTCCTTTTCTCTCTCCATTAATTAACTTAGCATAAAAGTGACATGACAATTCTTCCAGCTTGTCTATATCATGTTATTATACTTTTCATTTATAGCACGATAAGATATGAAACATGTTCTAAATAGTCATAATTTGGTCCATCAGGTCAATCAACAATCATGGCCTCTAAGAGTCAATTGGGTTAGGATAAGATTAGACAGTGTTATCCAATAGTAGAAAGAATAAACATGCATGGAATCAGATTCGTTGCCAACACGATTTCATTACATATCTCATGCCCATGATCCCACATAGCATTAGTACCACATATATATCGCGTCTTCGAAGGATTCGCTGCCTCTGCGTAGGCACACAGCTTCCTTTAGTAACCTTTTATACATATACAAAAGGAAAAAAATCCATTTTTAACCATCCAACTCTTGCATCAGTTTGATTTTGACCATTGAACTCCAAAATAAGGAATCTTTGGCCATCCAACTATCAAAACCATTCAAATTTGGCCATCGGGACGGTATTTACAATTTAGTCCTTAGATCTTAAAATGATTATTACTTTTTGCTCGTACCTCCGATTTAGGTGATTCTTACGGTCACGCATTCATTAACAATGAGCTTTATCTTTTAAAATAGTCTTTATACTATTTTATCACTATTTAATATATTATTTTTATGTTGTTGTATAAAAACACCAATATAATAAAAGTGAAACAAATGGTTAGAAAATAATATGTCCATGACTTTAAAAGATAAAGCTCATCGTTATGAATACATGAACATAAGAATCACTTAAATCGAATATACGAGAAAAAATAGTTTTCATTTGAAGATCCAAGGACTAAACTGTAAATAAAATAGTAATCATTTTAAGGACTAAATTGTAAATAAAATAGTTCTTGGATATTAAAATGATTACTTTTTCTCATATATCTAATTTAAGTGATTCTTGTGGTCATGTGTTCGTAACGATGGATTTTATCTTTTAAAGTCATGGACATATTATTTTATGTTTGCTTTACTTTTCTTATATTGGTGTTTTTACACAACAACATAAGAATAATATAATAAATAGTGATAAAATAGTATAAAGTCCATTTTAGAAGATAAAGCTCACCGTTATGAACGCGTGAGCATAAGAATCACCTAAATCGGAGGTACAAGCAAAAAGTACTAATTATTTTAAGATCTAAGGACTAATTATAAATAAAAAATTAAAATCACACATCAAAACCACCCCAATGGCCAAATTTGAATGGTTTTGGTGGTTGGATGGCCAAAGATACCCGGTATCGGAGTTCGATGGCCAAAACCAAACTGAGGCAAGAGTTGGATGGTCAAAAATGGACTTTTTCCTATACAAAAATATATTTACCTAAAATTCATGTTTAAATGTTACAGGTTGTCACAACATAAGTTTAAAACATATGAGTACTACATGACTAGCCTCCATCCGGGTTCCTTGCAGCCTCTCCTTGGCCACGCTGCCGCTAGAGCCAGCCGCCGGAAGTCCGTGTGGCGGTGAGGCATTTTCCTCCACTGCCCTCACTCCCCTTCGCCCGTTTTCAGCACGGGGTGCAGCTTGGTGGTGGTGGCTGCTTTGGGGCTGGCAGTGGTGGACTCCTCTAGGGCTGGTGGCTGGATCTGGTACCCTCCCATCCGGATTTGCGCGGTGGAAGCTCTGATGCCGCGTGGTGCACCAGTGACTTTTGTGTATCCCCATGGTGTGCTGGCGTCTGCGGCCTGAGCTGGTGATATGCAGAACCAGAGTGCAGGTGTGAGGTGGCCGGCTCCGAACTGGACAAACCCGTGGTTCCTTGCTACACGGTCGTTGATGGTGCTCGTGGGCTTCACCCAATGAAGACGACAACGGCATCGTAACAACCACTCTTGGAGGATGATCGGTGGTCTTTGATTATGCTTTTCTTGTAAGTAGGTGGCAGCAGGGGCCCTTTGGTCGATGTTCCCGATAAGGCAACAATATCTGGTTGGTTGCGGCCCATGTTGACCGGCGCGCCATGGCGGGTGGCTTCGCATATCTATGGCCTATTCGTTGCGGCTGCAACAGCCAGATAGAGGTGACTCTCTTGTGGCAGTGGCCCAAGGTGTTCCTACAAGGGTTAGCGATGACTTAGTTGATAGAGGCCCTTTTAGGGCCGGCGCCATGGTGGCCAATTGTTCATGTCTATGATATTTTCATTGTGGCTGCGGCAACTAGCTAGAGACGGCTCCTCGTGGCCTAGGGCATGTGAGGGTTCGGGGTTCTCAAGGGAAACCCGTGCTCGGCTTTGTGCTGAAGTTGACAATGGTGACACTTTTGGCGTCACTTCCCTCTACGGTTGGAAAACTTTGCATCGACGGCATATCTATTGTCATTCCTTGGTGCCTGCTGTTATGGCTCATGAGGTTGGCGTTTGAGGTTTGGATGGTGGTTGCTATGCCGGTGCTTGCCCTTTCCGTGCCAGTGGTTGGTGGCAACCTACGAGGCATGGCGGATCCCTAGCTAGTGGCGGTTTGTGGACTGGCACGAAGGAACTTGCTCACGCAAACCTATGATCAAGTTTCTTCGCTTTTAGCTGGTCGAAGGCATCTCCTGCCATCGTTGTTGGATGGAGTGGTGGTTGAGTTTTGTAATTGTTTGTTTCTGTATATTATGTTCTCTATCAATACATTGACCAGCAGTTAACCTGTCGGCTTCCGTTCAAAAGAAAGAAAGAGCTCTCGTTCTAACAAAACAAAGCTACAATTTCTCAGGTTCTTGCCAATTATCAACATACAGTATATACACGTCGCAGGAAGTTTTTCCTAGTTTTTCCGATAACACAAATGCCTGGTGCCCTTGTCCAGAAGACTATCTCTGGTTAGTATGACTTGTGCTTGGCTACTCATCCCAGCTAGCATTAAGATAAAATGGATAACGACCAGCAAACACCCGAGCTTCCACATCTGAAAAAAACAGTAATAAAGCTTCATCTGAAAAGATTTGAACAATAACATTTGAATTCCTAGGTGTTGCAAGACTTGCATGTTTCTTTTAAAAGAAGACTTGCATGTTGCTATATAGTACAAGGAAAATGTATTTCAAAAGGATAGATAAAGGCCACAAGATTGAAATGTGTATATCACAAGGCATTTTGATTCATCATGTGGCATGAGCAATAAGCTATGATCAATAAAAACAAATAAAATAATCTCCAATGGACATCCTCCATGACCCAATTATATACCTACACCCATATGAGATTCTCAAATGAGCACCTCATCCTCTCTAGCACTTCATGTCACGGCAATGTACCCCCAAATATCCAGAACAAACACATCCCATTCCAAATGATGTACATAAACCATTTGCGCACATGCCTAGTATCCGTCGAGATTATCTAGGATTCTAGGTCCACACAGGATCCTCCCAATCTCTCCTCATCAACTAGATCATCTCGCCACACCCCCTGTGACAAATGATCATGGTAATGAAAGACACTAGGCTCATTCCACTCGAGAAAGTGGATAGGTCTAACTGTATCAAGAATTCAGTTCTTGACCAATTGGAGCTAAAGCATCCGAAGTAAACCACTCGCATCCTGATTTTAAACTCCCTTAAAAATCGGGTAGCCCACGAGGATGTGTCAGCGGCAGTGGCCTCGCCACGACGCCCATGTTTGCCACCCATCCGAACTCCTCCTAAGGTGAGATCAGACCGGGAGAACAACACATCTGAGCCCAAAAAAACCAGATCCGGCCGCCGCCTGCCGCGGCCACAGATCTCACCTATGTGAGGGGAGATGAGGCACGCTAAAAGGAAGCCCCGCGGCCAGCTTCCTTGCAGCAGGATGGGCTTCCGTTGTTTCTGTATTTTATCTTCTCTATCAGTACATTGATAGGCAGTTAAGCTATCTACTTCCATTGAAAAAAAAGAGCTCTCGTTCTTACAAAACGAAGCTACAATTTCTCAAGTTCTTGCCAAACATTATCAACATACAGTAGATGCACATGTCGCGTGAAGTTTTTCCTAGTTTTTCCGAGAACACAAATGTTGGGTGCCCTTCTCCAGAAGGCTATCTTTGGTTAGAATGACTTGTGCTTGGCTACTCATCCAGCTAGCATTAAGGTAAAACGGATAATGACCAGCAAAAACCCGAGCTTCCATATCTGAAAAACAATAATAAAGATTTCATCATAAAAGATTTGAACAATAACATTTGAATTCCTAGGTGTTTTCAAGACTTGCATGTATTTTTTTAAAAAAGAAGAAGACTTGTATGTTGCTATATACACAGGTAGAAAAAACCCTTTAGCACCGGGTCAAACTGCGGAGATTCGAACTCAGGACCTCTTGGCTCGCATGTACGCTCTTTTCCATCTCACCTACGCAACACATGTGACTGGGTAGAAGAGGCTTTCCTTTTGAAGTAGCATGTGACACCTCCTTTAGCACATGTTTCTATTTACCAACCGGTACTAAAAGGTCTTTAGCACCAGGTGGTAACACCAACTGCTACTAAAGTGTCTAAAGGGGGTGACCCTTTAGACCTTTTAGCACCGGTTGGTGAGGGTCCCCGAGGGCACCCGAATTTTAGACCCGGTGCGAATGTTGCATTAGCACCTGATCTTGAGGGCGCCGAGGCATATGAGGAGGGCGGATGATGGTTTCTCTAGTAGTGATAGTACAAGGTAAATGCATTCCAAAAGGATAAAGGCCACTAGATTGAAATGTGTATATCACAAGGAATTTTGGTTCATCATGTGGCATGAGCAACCAGCTATCACTAGTAGAGAAATGACTTTCCATCCATCCCCTTTAGTCCCGGTTAAATTTTGACCCGAGACAATAGGCCTTTAGTCCCGGTTTGTAATTTTCTAGATCCAAAGAGGACCTTTAGTCCCCCTTTTAGTCCCGGATGGGAACACGGGCCGCCCGGGAACGTGATAGTTTAAAAGGAAGGCACCCCTTTGTGTATCACAAGTTTGTGGGTGAGTTGGTAGGGGAGGCTACGCGCGAGGCAGAGGCCTCGGGTTCGAATCCCACGTAGCGCATGAAAAATCGTGTGACTTGCTACTTGAGAGCGTGCGGTGGCCTCCCCTAGGTTCAACGTTTTTTTTTAATTTTTCGGGAACCCTTTAGTCTCGGTCAAGGTCCTCCCATAGTCCCGGTCCCCACGTCCGGGATTAAAAGGGTTTGGGGACCGGGACTAAAGCCGGTTTCTCTATCGGTGTATGATCAATAAAAAACAAAATAATCTCCAACGGAAATCTTCCATGACCCAATTATATACTTACACCCATATGAGCCTCTCAAATGAGCACCTCATCCTCTCTAGCACTTCATGTCACGACAATGTACCCCCAAATCTCCGGAACAAATACATCCCCATCCAAATGATGTATATAAACCATTTGCGCACATGCCTAGTATCTGTCGAGATTATCTTGGATTCTAGGTCCACATAGGATCCTCCCAATCTCTCCTCATGAACTAGATCATCTCACCACACCCCTGTGACAATTATCATGGCAATGAAAGACACTAGGCTCATTCCACTCGAAGAAGTGGTTAGGTCTAACTGTATCAAGAATTCAATCCTTGGCCGATTGAGGCTAAACCACCCAAAGTAAACCACTCGCATCCAGATTTTAAGCTTATAATAGAGTATGTTTGGAATGTTCCAACAATCCGTCCTCCCAGCACAGACTAGCAATTTAAAAACAATTAATTTAAAGACATAAATATTACATGTGTTTTGATAAATATAGAGCTCATGACGAATCATAATTGTGTATTTTTATGTGCTCTCTCTTATTGATAATTTATATAATCTTTATCCAGTAGTAATATGTAGGCTTTGGTTACCAGTTACACAGTATTTTTCATTCTATTTATTGTTTCTTGCCATTTTCATTGCCCTTCCTTATTTTCAAATAGCTACTGAAATCACTAACGCATTAAATTCTATTTTACAAGAGCTCGGGTGTGAGATGGGCACCTGGATTTTCAGGAGCGGAGGCATTCCCACCTGGATGTAAAAATCATTAGATTAAAAGACATTAATATTATATGTTGCTATTCGAAGATAATTGAAGCAAAGACGGAAAAGAAGTTTAAAGCTTAGTCCTTTTAGATTTCTTCTGTGGTCTTTTAGCTCTGAGTTTTCTTGTTTGTTATTCGGTCTGAGTTTTCTGAGTTTAAGAACTCATGTAATTTTGGCTATATATCTACTGGATATAGAGGCTGGATTTATATCCATTATCTTAAAAAAGATGTTTGTGGACAAGTTTAGAACCCATGACTAATTATAATTACATATTATTTCATGCTCTCTCTTATTGATAATTTATGATCTTTTAATCTAATGATTTTTACAACATTTTTTTAATTTTTCGGGAACCCTTTAGTCCCGGTCAAGGTCCTCCTTTAGTCCCGGGGCCATAGTCCCGGTCCCCACGTCCGGGATTAAAAGGGTTTGGGGGACTAAAGCCGGTTTCTCTACCGGTGTATGATCAATAAAAAACAAAATAATCTTCAACGGACATCTTCCATGACCCAATTATATACTTACACCCATATGAGCCTCTCAAAAGAGCACCTCATCCTCTAGCACTTCGTGTCACGGCAATGTACCCCCAAATCTCTGGAACAAATACATCCGCTTCCAAATGATGTATATAAACCATTTGCTCACATGCCTAGTATCCATCGAGATTATCTTGGATTCTAGGTCCACACAGGATCCTCCCAATCTCTCCTCATGAACTAGATCATCTCACCACACCCCTGTGACAATTATCATGGCAATGAAAGACACTAGGCTCATTCCACTCGAAGAAGTGGTTAGGTCTAACTGTATCAAGAATTCAGTCCTTGACCGATTGAGGCTAAACCACCCAAAGTAAACCACTCGCATCCAGATTTTAAGCTTATAATAGAGTATGTTTGGAATGTTCCAACAATCCGTCCTCCCAGCACTGACTAGCAATTTAAAAACAATTAATTTAAAGACATAAATATTACATGTTTTTGGATAAATGTAGAGCTCATGACGAATCATAATTGTGTATTTTTATGTGCTCTCTCTTATTGATAATTTATATAATCTTTATCCAGTAGTAATATGTAGGCTTTGGTTACCAGTTACACAGTGTTTTTCATTCTATTTATTGTTTCTTGCCATTTTCATTGCCCCTCCTTATTTTCAAATAGCTACTGAAATCACTAACGCATTAAATTCTATTTTACAAGAGCTCGGGTGTGAGATGGGCACCTGGATTTTCAGGAGCGGAGGCATTCCCACCTGGATGTAAAAATCATTAGATTAAAAGACACTAATATTAGAAGTTGCTATTCGGAGATAATTGAAGCGAAGACGGAAAAGAAGTTTAAAGTTTAGTCCTTTTAAATTTCTTGTGTGGTCTTTAAGCTCTGAGTTTTCTTGTTTGTTATTTGGTCTGAGTTTTCTGAGTTTAAGAACTCATGTAATTTTGGCTATATATCTACTGGATATAGAGGCTATATTTATATCCATTATCTTAAAAAAGATGTTTGTGGATAAGTTTAGAATCCATGACTAATTATAATTACATATTATTTCATGCTCTCTCTTATTGATAATTTATGATATTTATCCAGTTGTAATGGCTTTGGATTGTTCTTTTATCCTAGTTATAGTTTTTCTCATTTTCATCAACCCTATCTACTTAAATCGTCGGGCAACTCACTAAAATTCTACAGTAGTACTTAATAAGAGCTGGATCGTGAGAGGGGCACCTTGATTTTCGGAAGCGGAGGTATTCCCACAATCCTGTATCCATGCATAGTACGCCGAGAGACGTAGACCACAAAGGCTTTCGCAAAGGCCACAACCACAAATGGCTTGACAAAGGCCAAAATCAATACAAAGGATTTCACAGGCTTCACCAAGGTGTTCAGGAAGGTCTGGGCCTTTATAATCCGTTGAACTTCGTGACTTAAAAAATTCGGCCGCGCTCTGTCTATACCAGTCATGATCAGAATTGTGACTCTTAAACACCGCACTTGTCAAAAGCCACACCACAGTGATGAACTCGCCGCCGCCGTTGTTGAGTTGCCTAGCGTGCGAGTCCCTGCTGCAGTGGTGCGACGCATAGCTCAGCTTCTCCACCCACATCCGAAACACCACTGTTGACACGAAACCGCGTCAACAACAAGCACGTGGAGTAGCTCCTTGCTGCCCTTCCGCGCAAAGCGGTCAGACCGGTTTTGATAACCGGTCAGACCGGTTTCGCCGGCGGTGCCCGGCGAGAGGCCAACGAACGCCCATCCGGGAGGGACCCCGTCAGGACAGGCGCGCCTTGGGTTGTTCTAGGATCGGCAGGCCACCTATAACGCCTTCAATCGACATAGAGACGAAGGAAGAACAGCATGGTAGAAGGGTTGGAAGAGCTACGGCTTGGAGATAAAAGTAATGCGAAACATAGAAAGATAAAAGTAAAGACAAAACGATAAAAGGTAGATTTGATAGATTCGATTGGAGATATCTCTCAATCGGCCATGACCCTTTATATTTATAGGGTGGGGAAGTCGTACCCCTTTAGGTCGGTTTACAATATGTGATAAAACTCTAAAGTCCTAAACCTACTCCAACACGGGAGAAACCGGTCAGACCGGATAGGGAAACCGGTCTGACCGGTTTGGCCGTTGCCAGATCGGCTACAGTAAAACCGGTCTGACCGCTTCCTAGAACCGGTCTGATCGGTTGCCCTCGGCCTGATAGGCAACTGCCAATTTTGGGTGTGAACATATGCCCCCCTGTTTTCTGGCAAAGCTTGCGTGCCAGAAAATAATCTTCAATGATCAGGTCATCTAATAATTGAAATCTTGATATGGCCATCACAACCAATCGTAGTTCCTTGGTACATCAGAAGCATAATATTGATAATTGTAAAAAGAAGACCAATGATTATACCAAAACCATGAATTGTAATTAGGTATACTTGGATACGCATTCCATGGCACATGCATCGACGGAATAAATGTTGAAGAATAACGAGATGATCGTTGATGCTTCTTTGCTTTTGGTGATGAAAAATTCCAACTTTGATCTTCTAACCGATTATTTTGCTTTTGCTCGGCTATCTTCTGATATTTATGTAACAATTCAGCAAAGCTTGGCTTCTTCTTCATCACCTTGCTCTTTGAAGTGACAATTGCAGATTTATCAATTTTTTTTGTCAAACCGGTTAGACCGGTTTTTAGAACCGTTAGACCGGTTCCTTCAGAACCAGTCACACTGAGATCATATTGCCCCCCAGCCGAACATGATTGTTGCTCAGCTATAATATTTGTGATATGCTTATTATTGGGGACAATTTGATCAACAGAACTAGCCGATGATTTTCCAATACACGGCTTTTCTATGTCTAGTGTCAAATCTGGATTTTTATTTACTCTTCCATCTATTTTGACACGATAGACTTGTTTAATCACCTTACGCTTACTTTTCTGTGTGGACCGATTCTTTTGATCAAAATGGTCATTATGCATAGGTGATGGCTCATTAATTACCGGCTCCCTATAGGTAATATAATCTGAACACAAATATCTAGGAGGAGACGGCATATATGAATTATAATACCAAGGAGAATAAGAATAAGGCATATTAAAAAAAACTCCCATGGTATTGGTGTAGGTGATCCATACGGTGGAAACGACGTTGATTTGTGAGAATTATTCCATTACCGATTCCGATTATGGAACTTCTCTCTAGGAGAAGATTTTGATTGTTTGGAATTTTTAGACCGACTAGCATCATTGACAATCTTTTGTCTTTGAGACTTAGCCGGAAGTTTTTTGTTACACTTCGGCTTTTCTCTTTGATGCTTATGACGGCCTTTGGATTCAATGGTTTTCCAAACACCAATCTCGGGCTTCTTTGGCTTAACCATCTTTGGTTTTGATTTATTTTTTGAAGCCCTAGGTGAAGCGGTCAGACCGGTTTGAGAACCGGTCAGACCGGTCTGGGCACCGGCCAGACTGGTTGTGTTGCAACTATCACCTTTGCCTTTGTTCTGTTGCCCCCCGAGCGTCGAAATGCTAGATGTAACTTCTATGCTCTAGCTAGGGGATTTTGGATCAACAATTTCGGATAGAGACGACCGATTTGTTTCTTGACCAACAACATCACAATTTGGCAAATTGCAAGGATCAATAATATCATTAGTCGGCTTTTCAACAACCGACTTTTGAACAACAGGAATTGAATCTACCTTATCTTCTTGAGTAATAAAAATTTAACATAGGCAGATAGATGGGTAGATATAGTACCGGAAGATTGTATCTCCTGTAATACGGCGATGTTCGATGGTGGCTGAAACTCTTTAATCTTGATGACACCTTGTTCTATCTTAATGAAGCAAGACAAGAATATCCTTTCAATTGCTCTGTCATATTCTCGATGATATTCTTCAATCAGCTCTTTATGCGACATCAAATCACTTGATAAATCAGCCATGATAACCAGAGATTTCGTCCCCAGCGGAGTCGCCAAAATATGTTGACACGAAACCGCGCCAACAACAAGCACGCGGAGTAGCTCCTTGCTGCCCTTCCGCGCAAAGCGGTCAGACCGGTTTTGATAACCGGTCAGACCGGTTTCGCCGGCGGTGCCCGGCGAGAGGCCAACGAACGCCCGTCCGGGAGGGACCCCGTCAGGACAGGCGCGTCTTGGGTTGTTCTAGGATCGGCAGGCCACCTAGAACGCCTTCAATCGACATAAAGACGAAGGAAGAACAGCATGGTAGAAGGGTTGGAAGAGCTAGGGCTTGGAGATAAAAGTAATGCGAAACATAGAAAGATAAAAGTAAAGACAAAACGATAAAAGGTAGATTTGATAGATTCGATTGGAGATATCTCTCAATCGGCCATGACCCTTTATATTTATAGGGTGGGGAAGTCGTACCCCTTTAGGTCGGTTTACAATATGGGATAAAACTCTAAAGTCCTAAACCTACTCCAACACGGGAGAAACCGGTCAGACCGGATAGGGAAACCGGTCAGACCGGTTTGGCCGTTGCCAGATCGGCTACAGTAAAACCGGTCTGACCGCTTCCTAGAACCGGTCTGACCGGTTGCCCTCGGCCTGATAGGAAACTGCCAATTTTGGGTGCGAACAACCACCTTCAGTACCTCAGTCATGTCAGTTCTCTGCTTGCTTAGTAGCTCATTGGCAAGCTTTGCTCCAGGGGCAAGGGTCATTGTCAGATCATATCGATTGTAAGGGTCACAAGAGTATTTAGTGTACCTTTCAGGGTCAGCAGGGTCCCAAGGATTCAGAGTGTAGTCCCTGTCTCTTATGCTTTTAAACAACTCCTCCTTGATACCACTAGTCCACAAGGAGGATGGCCTAGCACTGATATACAATCTGGAGCGAACGGGGCTGGGCAGCATGTAGGGATGTTCAACAAGCAGGAACATCATGTAGTCAGAGACTGCCTTTGTAGCCTCCACAAGCTCACTTCCACCCCTTTCTCGCTCATAGAAAAAGAGGAAGACCTCAGTGGCGAAGTGCCACATAAGGATGCTCTCGTCAAACTCGATGCTAGATTTCATGTTCTCCCGGAATTGTTGGCCTTGGTAACTCCTCAGCAGGTCCTCGCTGCCTTGGCATGCTTCCACCATTCTAACTATCTCGTTCAGCACCAGCCCCTTAGTCGTCTGTGAAATCATCTTGTCATGTCTGAAGAAAGAAAACATTCTGCTGGTGAGACTTGCTTTGCCACTGAAGGACTCCACCAGGTTATGCTGTCCAATGGAACCTGACCATCTTCTTTTCATTTGCGCTGCCTTCACAAGCCGCCGAAGAGATACAAGCACAGAGTGCAGCCGGTACCATCCTCTACGTTTCATCGCTGCACATGTCCATGTTGACATCAACGTCCCCAGAACCGATACCACCTCCAAGATTGTTGCCCCAATGAGCAGCACGTAGGTGACAGCAGCATCTATCCTGCTGTAATCATATTTGCCAGCACTGAAACGGAACAGGAAGAATGCAGTGACCGTGCCGAACAACGAAGCGGCACGGATGCAGAACCCATGCCATGTTTGGATCACCACTGCCTTGGTGTAGAAGACGTCATACATCAAGGAGAGCTGCATCTCCATCAGCTCGTACATCTTCCCCTCGGCATAGTAAAGCTTCACTGCATCACACTGAGATTCAGACGGCCAGATGTTATAATCAACGAACTGGCCCATGCAGATATGGAGGAGGTCATGAGCACCCTGCAGCACCACTTCAGCATCCATCAGCTGCCCGCGTGCAGGGTAAGGCCCTGACTGATTCCGCATCTTCACACCATCCAGGAACTTACTGACGCTGTCCAGGCTAGCAGTCTTTAGTGACCATACTGTTGACACTCAAATTGGGCCAAAGGCCAAACCGGTCTGACCGGTTTGCCAAACCGGTCAGACCGGTTTCGTTCTGTAATTCGAGTAGGATTAGGATTCCGAGTTTAGTTCCATATTGTAACCTATTCGAAAGGGGTAAGACTTCCCCGGCCTATAAATATAAAGGCTAGACGGCCGATTGAGGTATTCCCAATCGAATCAAACACTTTTATCTTCTATTTTTGTATCTCTCAAACCCTAATCTTTTCCAACCCCCATATTCTGTTCTTTGCTCGTCTCTACGGCGTTCAAGGACGTTCTAGGTGGCCTGCCGACCCTGGAGCAACCCTAGATTAGCTCGAGCTCCGACGGGGTCCCTCCCGAGCTTGGGTTTCTAGGTCTTCACGACCTCCCGACCAGAAGCGGTCAGACCGGTTCTTGCAACCGGTCAGACCGGTTTGCCCGGGGAAGTCAGGAGTTGGCCGTTGTGACGGCTGTGCTGCGCGTTCGATCGATCTTCGAGTGTGTTGGCGCGTTTTTGTGTCAACATACTTTTTGGCGACTCCGCTGGGGAAAGATTAATCTGGTGCCACGACCGATTACATCTACTCCAATCATGTCTGGATCGACGTGCGACCTTGACAAGGACAACATCATCGCCGCGACGATGGAAGAGCTCACGGACGAGGAGCGGAAGCGGTACCTGATCGCTGAGGAGCACTTCAGGACGCAATTCCTGAAGGGCTTCAAGAAAGATCGCGGTGGTCTTGTCAAGAGGGTAGAGGAATTCGTCGTGCCAGCTTTCAAGTTGGCGAATGATCAAGTTGAAGAACTTCCTAAGGTAACTGGCGAATCCTCTGATTTGTTGCAGCAAATTACTCGCATGATGGATGATAAATTACTTGCTGCACAAACTGTTACTAGTGAGTTGATTGCTAATATGTCGGGTAATTCTGATAAGGGTAAAAATAATATAGAATTTAATGAATTGCCTAACTCAACTCCTAGCTCATCAGGCATGCCAGAGCATGTTTTAGATCCTAATTTGGGCATGCCGGTGAATTTTTATGCGGGACAAACACCTTACCCTAGTTCGGTTCACGAACCGGTCAGACCGGTTTGTACAACCGGTCAGACCGGTTTGGCCCCCTCTGGTGGTCAGACCGGTTCTATGGGTGCAGGAGCATCTGGTGCGATGGTTTTATCTAATACGGTTGCTTCTAGTCCTGTTTTCCACGTCCCGCAGTTGTTGGAAGTATACCCCACGGATCTGGCGCGTCTCACGGGCCGATTCCGAGTACTTCCCAAAGCGCAATGTATCATGTTCCCCGTATTCCACAAAACAGAGGTGATGGGAACTATCAAGCCAAGTTAGCTAAGTTCAAAGAAGATATAGCAAATACACTTAGAACAAGACTCGGGCTTGAATTGGGTAGTTCACGCTTATATCAGAAACCGTATCCGCCTGAATTTGACTTAGTTCCTTATCCTAATGGTTGGCGTGTTCCGGATTTTATTAAATTCAGTGGTGAGGATAATAGAACTCCTTGGGAACACATTAGTCAATATACATTGCAATTAGGAGAGGCATCATTTTATGAGGCATTGCGTATACGGTTGTTCTCATTATCTTTAACTGGAACTGCTTTTTCATGGTTTTCTTCGCTTGCTCCTAATTCTATTCATGATTGGACTCAATTGGAGCGCAAGTTTCATGATCACTTCTTTAGCGGAGAAAACGAAGCTAAATTATCTGATTTAACATCGGTTAAGCAAAGCCGAGAAGAATCGGTTCTCGACTATTTTAAAAGATTTAAAGATGTTAAGAACCGATGCTTCAATATAACTGTTTCTGAAAAGGATTTAGCAGATTTGGCTTTTGTAGGCTTACGGTCTCATTACAAAGAAAAATTAGAAGGCTCTGATTTTCTCACTATTAATCACTTGCAAATGAAGGCCATGAGTCTAGAATTGAAATTTAAAAATGCAAAAGAATCAGCTAAACCTCATCGTTCGAATGTGCATATTATTGATAATGATTCTGATAGTTCGGACGATGATAAAGAAATTTATGCTGCTGAATTTGTTTGGTCATCAAAAAGTAAACCTGGTTCTTGTCCTTCATTGAAGCCGATTCAGAAAAATCGGCAAGAAGAAAAATTTACTTTTGATGTAGCCAAATGTGATCGTGGTTTTGATGAATTGCTTAAGAATGGCTTTGTTAAACTTTCTCATGCAATTCCACCAGCCGATCAATTGAAAAATCGTGCATATTGTAAGTGGCATAATTCTTTTTCTCACGCAACGAATGATTGCAATGTTTTTCGACGACAGGTACAATCGGCCCTTAATGAAGGTCGATTAGTGCTCGCTGAAATGCAAGTTGACAAGGCTCCTTTCCCTGTTCATACCTTGGATGTAAACACCAAGATGCTGATTCGGCCGAAACAAGCCGATGGAGCTAAGGGTAAGAATGTGGTGATTGGAGATCCAAGACCGGAAAAGGTTGATGACAAAATTCCGGTCAGAACAGTGATGATTGGGAGGACTCTTGATGGAAAAGAGTCTCTGAAAATTACAAATAACACATCAAGGCCCGGGGGGCAAGAAAGTTCTTTGGGAGAGAATCGGTCCGCTAGCCAGGCGAAACCGGTCAGACCGGTTTCCCAAACCGGTCAGACCGGTTTGTCTCCAGACCGTCCAAGAACTTTCAAGCCTAAGCGCCCGGAAGTGGGTACTTGGAAATTTAATGAGCCAAAGATTCAAGGGAGGATTCTGAAGCAAGGACCTACATTCTCTCAGCTCATGAACAAGTACACAAAGGCCGTTCAAGTTGATCGGCCAACAAAAAAGAGACAAAGGTCACCACAGCGATGGAACAGTCCTACAGATTATAAACGTCGTGGTGGTACTACTGGAAATTCGGTGCATAACCGATTAAGCTCATACCAATCAGGTCGCTTGACCGCTTTCCAAAGCGGTCAGACCGGTTCTATGAACCGGTCAGACCGGTTTCGGTCTGAGTCAAATTTTCAAGTTCCTCCTAAGCAAGAATACCGTATCAAAGAGAAAAAGGAGGATGTGCAAGCCCAAGCCAATAAATTCATAAAAATTGGTGATGTTCCAGTGGCTATGCAAGATTTGGGTAAAAAGCCGATAGTCATTGGAGATTCGGCTCCTGTTCCAGTCAAGAAGCCGATCATGGTTAATGATCATGAAGCTAGCAGTAGCAAGGGCGTAAAGAAAGTTTTTCAACCAAGATGGTGTCCTTCTGGGTTGACTCACACGCAAAAACGGAAGCTTCAACGCTTGAGAAACAAAGAGAAGAGGGAACAGGAAGCTGAGAAGCTGAGGGATGAACATTTCAACAAGTATAGACCCATGATTCCTCAGACCAAGACCTGGCGAGTTGTGCAGCCAGCAGCACAACCGGTCAGACCGGTTTCAGAAACCGGTCAGACCGGTTCTGATCAGCCCACCGCTGCAGAAGCGGTCAGACCGGTTTCTGGAACCGGTCAGACCGGTTTGTCGACAGAGGCAGGGGCCAAAACTACTTCAACCATTGATGCTATTCCGCCAATTCCTCCAGTGGTTGAAGATGAAGAATTAGTTGATTTTGAGCCTTCTCCAGAACGTGACAACATGGAAATTAATGTTGTCTATTTATCTTCTGATTATCGTGTGGTGCCGGAGGAGGAAATTTCTCATCTTCAACTTGGGCCTCGAGATGCTGTGTTTCAGAAGCCTAGTGAATCGGAAAATCATCTCAAGGCTTTGTATATGAGAGGGCACATCAACAGGAAGCCAATTTCTCATATGTTGGTTGATGGTGGAGCCATTGTGAATCTTATGCCATACTCTCTCTACAAGAAGATTGGCGGGAAAGACGAAGAGCTGATCAAGACGAACATGACGGTCAGTGGAGTTGGTGGAGGTGATCCCATTGGTGCCAAGGGGGTGGCTTCTATGGAGTTGACCGTCGGAAGCAAGACTATTGCTACGGCTTTTTTCGTCTCCGAGGTGCAAGGTAACTTCAGTTTAATCCTTGGTCGAGATTGGATTCATGCAAATAAATGTATTCCATCTACCTTGCATCAATATCTTATTCAGTGGATCGGCGATGAAGTTGAAGTTGTCCATGGTGACACTTCTTCCTTTGTTGCAACGGCCGATTCCGATTCTCTTAGTGCAAATGAGAAGGTCCAATGTTTGTCGGGCATGGATTTGACCGACTATGAGTTGATCAGTTGCACCAAGGATGGTTTTGTTCCTGCTACATTAAAGCCGATGGAAAATCGGTTGAATTACTTGCTGTAATTAATGGAGCAACAAAATCAACAGAGACAAACCGGTCAGACCGCTTCTGGAAACCGGTCAGACCGGTTTGGGTCTGAACAGCGCCGACCGAGCCAAACCGGTCAGACCGCTTCTGGGAACCGGTCAGACCGGTTTGCGTCTGGACAATGGCTTCAAGACCGAATTGATCATCATCGAGCTCATTCGGCCGGCATGTTCGAAGCTATTGAAGATCTTGGTGATATGGATAAATTGGGTCAGGGTTTTACATCAGCTGATCCTTTAGAAAAAATAGATATTGGTGATGGTACTATTCCTAGGCCTACTTTTGTAAACAAGAATTTATCGGCTGAGTTTAAAGCCGAATTAATAAATTTGTTGAAAGAGTATGTCGATTGTTTTGCTTGGGAGTACCGTGAGATGCCCGGTTTGAGTCGTGATTTAGTTGAGCATCGTTTACCAATAAAGGCCGGTTTTAGACCTTTTAAACAATCGGCTAGACGTTTTAATACCGCTATTTATGACCGAATAAAAGAAGAGATTAATCGTTTATTAGATGTTGGTTTTATTCGGACTTGTCGTTATGCGGAGTGGATTTCTAATATTGTTCCCGTTGAGAAGAAAGATTCGGGAAAACTTAGAGTTTGCATTGATTTTAGAGATCTTAATAAAGCCACTCCAAAAGATTCATATCCCATGCCTATAGCCGATGTCTTAATCAATGAAGCTTCTGGACATCGTGTTGTTAGTTTTCTTGATGGTAATGCCGGATATAATCAAATCTTCATGGCCGAAGAGGATATGCACAAAACGGCCTTTCAATGTCCGGGATTTATTGGTTTATTTGAGTGGGTAGTTATGACCTTTGGGTTAAAGAATGCCGGTGCAACTTATCAAAGAGCTATGAATTTAATCTTTCATGATTTACTTGGTGTTATTGTGGAAGTATATATTGATGATATTGTAGTTAAATCGGATGGCTTGGATTCTCATTTAGCCGATTTAAGACTTGCTCTTGAAAGGATGCGACGGTATGGTTTAAAGATGAATCCACTCAAATGTGCTTTTGGTGTTTCGGCTGGGAAGTTTCTTGGGTTTGTTATTCATGAGAACGGCATAGAAGTTGATCCCAAGAGAATTGAAGCTATGAAGAAAGTCGAAGCTCCTACTTGCAAGAAGGACTTGCAAAAGTTTCTAGGCAAGGTAAATTTCTTGAGAAGGTTTATAATTAACTTGTCTGGAAAGGTTGATGCTTTTACTCCTTTACTTCGGTTAAAGAATGAAGCCGATTTTACTTGGGGGGCAAAACAGCAAGAAGCTTTTGAGAAGATCAAAGAGTACTTGTCTTCACCACCGGTGCTTCGGGCGCCTAAGCGGGGAATTCCGTTTAAACTTTATGTGGCGGCTGAAGATAGAACTATTGGAGCTGTTTTGACTCAAGAAATCGGCAACAAGGAGTATGTGATTGCTTATGTAAGCCGACGGCTCGTTGATGCAGAAACAAGGTATACTTTCATTGAGAAGCTATGTTTATCCTTGTATCATGCTTGTACTCAATTGCGGCATTATCTACTATCTAGTACTTGCATCGTGTTGTGTCAAACCGATGTGATTAAACATATGTTGCAAAAGCCGATATCTAGTGGAAGAGTCGGCAAGTGGGCTTATGCTTTGGTTGAGTATGATTTGACTTGTGAACCTTTGAAATCAATGAGAGGTCAAATTGTAGCCGATTTTATTGTTGAACATCGGATTAATGATACTTGTGAGTTCGACGTCGGCTATGTTACTTGTACACCATGGAAGCTATACTTTGATGGATCGGTTTGTAATGATGGACAAGGAGTTGGTGCTGTTTTGATTTCTCCAAGTGGTGCCGTTTTTGAGTTTTCAAACCGATTGGAAGAAAAGCGAACCAATAATCAAGTTGAATACGAAGCTCTTTTATTTGGCTTGGAATTTTTGCAAGACATGGGAGTAAAGCATGTTGAGGCTTTTGGTGATTCACTCCTGGTGGTACATCAAGTATCGAAGGTATGCCAATGCTATAACGGTTCATTAAATGCATATCTTGATAGATGTCTCGATATCATTGCTTCTTTTGATGAATTTACTATAAGACATATTCCGAGAGAAGATAATGATAAAGCAAATACTCTGGCTCAGAAAGCATCTGGTTATATGGTTGCAAAGAAATATTTCTATCTCCAAAAACCGATGCAAACAAAAGCCGAGGTTCTGGTTCTGGACGAACCGGTCACACCGGTTTCAGAAACCGGTCAGACCGGTTGTACTGCCAGAACCGGTCTGACCGGTTCTGAAAGCGGTCAGACCGCTTTGTCTCCTGACAGAAGCGAAAATACTTTGGATAATGCTAATCAATCCAAAGTTAAAGATCAGGATTGGAGAGTGCCCATTATTGCTTATTTGAGAGATCCTGGTCGTGGTGTAGAGAAAAATATTCGGCGAGTATCATTTAAATATGTTTTACTTGGCAATGAACTCTATCGTCGAAACGCCGAAGATTTATTGTTGAAATGTCTTGACTCGGATCAGGCCAAGGTTGCTATGGCTGAGGTCCATGAAGGTATTTGTGGTACACATCAATCGGCTCCAAAGATGAAGTGGTTACTTAGGCGAGCCGGTTTCTATTGGCCTACTATGACGGCAGATTGTTTTAAATATTACAAAGGATGTGAGGAATGTCAGAAATTTGGTAATTTGCAACTTGTTCCTGCTGCATTGATGCATCCTATCATTAAGCCATGGCCGTTCCGAGGTTGGGGATTGGATTTTATTGGACAAATTAATCCTCCATCATCAAAAGGACATCGTTTCGTGTTAGTTGCTACTGATTATTTCACTAAGTGGACCGAAGCGATTCCTTTGAAGAATATGACACATCGAGAGGTAATTGAGTTTGTTACACAGAATATTATTCATAGATTCGGTATTCCTCAAACTTTGACGACGGATCAAGGTACTTCTTTTATGTCTAAGGATGTACGTGAATTCACCGAATCCTATAGAATTAAGTTGCTCAATTCATCTCCATATTACGCTCAGGCTAATGGGCAAGCCGAGTCAAGTAATAAAACTTTGATCAAATTAATCAAGAAAAAGATAGCTGAAAATCCTAAGAGATGGCATGAAGTTTTATCTGAAGCATTGTGGGCTCATCGTGTATCTAGACATGGTGCTACTAAGGTTACTCCTTTTGAGCTTGTTTATGGTCAAGAGGCCGTTTTACCTGTTGAGGTGAATCTGGACGCTTATAGATTGGCTAAGCAGAACGACCTTGATGCTGTTGATTACCACAACTTGATGTTGGACAATATTGATGAGGTAACCGACAAGCGATTGAGAGCTTTGAAGGAAATTGAGAGGGATAAGCTTCGGGTTGCTAAAGCTTACAACAAGAAGGTACGAGGCAAATATTTTCAAGTTGGTGAGCTTGTTTGGAAGACGATCTTGCCTATTGGATCAAAAAGCAACAAGTTTGGTAAATGGTCACCGAGTTGGGAAGGGCCTTATAGAGTTGTCAAAGTCATATTTGGGAATTCTTACATATTGGAGACACTGAAGGGAGATCTTTTGCCTAAAGCTATCAACGGGAGATATATGAAGAAATTCTATCCAAGTGTTTGGCAAGATGCGTGAAGATCAATGGCCGGTATATTGTTAAATATCGCCCTTAGTATAAATTTTTAGCTCCTGAATTGTATTTACTTGCTTTTTAGTTCTCAAGTTCACTAAAAACGCAGGGGGGCATGTGTTGACACTCAAATTGGGCCAAAGGCCAAACCGGTCTGACCGGTTTGCCAAACCGGTCAGACCGGTTTCGTTCTGTAATTCGAGTAGGATTAGGATTCCGAGTTTAGTTCCATATTGTAACCTATTCGAAAGGGGTAAGACTTCCCCGGCCTATAAATATAAAGGCTAGACGGCCGATTGAGGTATTCCCAATCGAATCAAACACTTTTATCTTCTATTTTTGTATCTCTCAAACCCTAATCTTTTCCAACCCCCATATTCTGTTCTTTGCTCGTCTCTACGGCGTTCAAGGACGTTCTAGGTGGCCTGCCGACCCTAGAGCAACCCTAGATTAGCTCGAGCTCCGACGGGGTCCATCCCGAGCTTGGGTTTCTAGGTCTTCACGACCTCCCGACCAGAAGCGGTCAGACCGGTTCTTGCAACCGGTCAGACCGGTTTGCCCGGGGAAGTCAGGAGTTGGCCGTTGTGACGGCCGTGCTGCGCGTTCGATCGATCTTCGAGTGTGTTGGCGCGTTTTTGTGTCAACACATACCCTCTCCCCGTACTTGATGACGCCAATGGCGAACATCAGGACTGCAGCTGCCATGAACGATGTCTCACTGCCGGGGATGTACTTGTAGAGAACATAGGCAGCTCCAACAGCCTGCACAACGCACTACGGGAAACCGGGTGTATGCCGAGTGTCGCTGTCTTTGCCGAGTGTCCACAAGGAGGCCCTCGACAAAGAGTGAACACTCGGCAACCAAACTCTTTGCCGAGTGTCAGGACGCCGACACTCGGCAAAGATGAGCTTTGCCGAGTGTCAGGAAAGGGACACTCGGCAAAGACGCCGCACGTGCTCGGCGCGTGACACGGCCGCCAACGGCCGTCGTCAGCCGTTTGGGCTGCATCCTCTTTGCCGAGTGTCAGCCTCCTGACACTCGGCAAAGCTGTGGCACGTGCTCAGCGCGCGAGACGGCCGGCAACGGTCGTCGGTGGCCGTTTGGGCTGCATCCTCTTTGCCGAGTGTTAGCTTCCTGACACTCGGCAAAGCTGTGGCACGTGTCCAGCACGTGCGGCGTGCGCCAACGGTCGGTTGTGGACGTCTGGACTGGCACAGCTTTGCCGAGTGTACAAAATAGACACTCGGCAAACATTTCGAAAATTTGAAAATATTTTTGAAAAAACTTGGAATTCAAACAAAAAAGTTTGAAAATTTTCAATACAAGTGTTTTTTGCACGGATGGAATAGTGGCTTTGCCGAGTGTTGCCAGCTCAGCACTCGGCAAACTTCCTGTTTGCCGAGTGCTGAGCTGGTAACACTCGGCAAAGCATTCCTTTGCCGAGTGTTCTACAAGAAACACTCGGCAAAGGCTGGCCTTTTTTATTTAAACTTATGTTTTTGGGCTCCAAACTTTATTTTTTTCCCGTGATACTTGTCAAAGGCTATTTATATCTTATGTGGAGCCTGTGGCAAAAAGTTGAGACGATTTTGAAAAGTTTATATATACGGCCATGTCCAATCGGAGCATATCCCCATAGAAGTTTCGGAGTGTTGAGATGGAGACAACCGGATTTCGAAACGAAGTGAAGTTGAAATAGAGTTTGAGTTCATAACTTTTTCTATAGGCAATATACGACGTAGATTGGTTCATTTGAAGTTATCATATTTTTTCGGACCCATTTGATATTTTTTAAATTATTTTTACGCCCTTCTCCGCATGAAATAATGAAATATATGAAGGAATTATTAGATATATATGCTTCAAATAATGAAAACATTTCATCTAAGCATAAAATGTGCATTGTTGAATGTATTTGACAAGATATTTTGATGTGTATTTGATCGAATTTGAAAAATTTGGTATGTAAGAATTGTTCTGGGAAATGTTTGCCGAGTGCTACACTTGGCAAACAAGACCTTTGCCGAGTGTTAGGAAAGAGACACTCGGTAAAGATGCCACGTGGGCTGGCCGCCCCTCGGCCGCGCGGGCCACGTCATTGGCCCACGTGGCACCTTTGCCGAGTGCCTACGCTCGGCAAAGGGCAGGTTTGTCGAGTGCCCTGGGCAGACACTCGGCAAACAGGCCACGTGGCCGTCCCCTTCGGCCGCGCGCGGCCACGTCAGCGGTCAGCGCGCGGCCACGTGGTAGATCTGTTTGCCGAGTGCCTGGATCTGGGACACTCGGCAAACAGCGGGTTTGCCGAGTGCCTGGATCTGGGACACTCGGCAAACAGGCGGTGCCCGGGGGGACTTAACCGCCCATGCGGCCCCCAGCCCTACACGCGCCGCCTCCTCTCCCCACACGCCGCCGCCTCCTCTCCCCAAACGCCGCCGCCGCCTCCTCTCCCCACCCGCCGCCGCCTCCGCCCGGCCCGGCCGCCGCGCAGGGCCACCGCTCCCCGCCGCCACCGCTCCGCCGCCACCGCTCCCCGCACGCGACGCCGGCCGCCGCCTCCGCCCGGCCCAGCCGCCGGACCGGCCGCCACCTCCGCCCGTGCCCACGCCGGCCCCAGCCGTCCCCGCCCCGGCCCCGGCCGGCCGTCCCTGCCCCGGCCCCGGCCCACGCCCGCGCCCCGGCCGGCCGTTCCCGCCCCGGCCCCGGCCGTCCCCGCCCCGGCCGCGTCAGCCCCGGCCCGGCCGCCGCGCAGGCCGGCCCGTCCCCGCTCCTTCCCCGGCCGCCGGCGCGTCCTCCTGTCCCCGCGCCCGCCCATCTCGTGTAGGTACCCCGTCCGTCCTCTTGTTACCTTTGTTATTTTGTTCATTTTGCTGCAAAACTAGGATGTGGTAGTTGCTATTTTTATGGTAGGAAGTAGTAATATGAATTTATTTGTGAAATTATGAAATTGATGTGAAATTGTAGTTGTTAGATTTAGAATTGGTATACTTTAAATTGGTTGATTTTTGGTAGAATTGAGTAATGAATGTGGTTGTCGGCCTTTGTTTTGCTATCAAATGGATTAGGCCATGTCAAACAAGTGTCATGAATATTGTGTATGTGGTTGTCGGCCTTCGTGCCGTGTTTTTTTCCAGGATGTGTGGTTTCAGAAACCTCCCCGTGTAGGGGAGGTGCTGCCGAATTTTTTATTTGACAAAAATTTGTTTTTATTTCAGTGAGGCTGTTGCACCATCTTCTACTTGGACCCCGACGCCGCACGTCGTTCCCCGCCGTCTGCACCGACACGAGCGTCACTGACTCACCCGCCGTCGAGCCCGTAGGTGAGCACATGCAAAACCATACGCCCTCAGTTTTTAAGTTGTGTACCTTCTTCGTCTCTTGTATTTATCTTTACCGTGTGGCTTCTTTGCCATGTTCTTGCGTTTGCTACAGTAAATAAGATGAAGGGTCATCTTCCTCTTCCGTCTTGAGAAAGATGATATGACATCTTATTTACTGTATGATACGCAAAAACATGACAAAGAATTCATACCGTACAGTTAAATACAACAGGCCAAGATTGTGCACAACTGTGTCACGTAACCTAGTTAGGCGTCTCCCGTTCGAAAGAGATACGATTGTGAATATGTGAATCATTGCATAGGTCTAACCGTATCTGTTTCGAATTGTCCATGTTTTTGGACAGCTCGAGGATGTGTAGATGGGTAGTTTCCATGCTCTACTCGTACCGAGGCTGAGTTTCGGCATCATCTCCCTATTGTTCTCCGAATACACAATCTCCGTAATTGGACGTGTATTTGGAGAACAGCGGGGAGGTGCTGCCGAAATTCCGTCTTGGATACGAGTAGAGCATGGAAACTACCCGTCTACACATCCTCGGGTGGGATTAGGACCTATCTTTACCTATTAGACATAAAGCTAGCATCCGGTAGATGCATTTATTATTATAAATTTGGTATGGAAGAAATTTATTGCTCGGTGATATGTAAAGGGATGGATGACCGTGAGTGGATGTACACTGGCCGCTCAAGTAAAGGTGAATGTACATATGAATGGATTGCCAAGACTGATGCGTTCTTGAAGCAAGCTTTTGCCAATGCGAAAGGGGTGCCAACTACTTTCTGTCCATGCGCGGTTTGCGACAATCGTAAACGCCAAACAGAAGTTGTCATGGGTAAACATCTCGTCAGGAATGGATTTACGGAGAACTATACTCGATGGACACGCCATGGTGAAGCCGTTGATCGTGTGAGAGACGAGGCCGTGAGGCAGCGCATCGAGGAGTTTGATGATGAGGCAGGGGTAGGGGACATGTTGCATGACTACGACGAAGCACACTTCAATGATGGACCTAGGGAGGAGGAGCCGGAGGCCACTGCAAAGGCTTATTATGACATGTTGTCAGCGGCACAACAACCACTTCACTCGCACACTAAGGTTTCTCAATTGGATGCCGTTGCACGTCTGTTGGCCGTCAAGTCCCAGTTTAGCTTGGGTCGAGACGCCTTTGACCACATCCTGACAGTTTTGGGTGGCCTCCTTCCGGAAGGTCACGGCCTGCCAAAGAACATGTACGTGGCACAGAAACTTCTAAATGCACTTAAGATGCCGTATCAGAAGATACATGCTTGTCCGAATGAATGCATCTTATTTAGGAAAGAATTTGCGGACGCAAAGCAATGTCCGAAGTGCAAGGCTTCTAGATTCGTGGAGATAGTCGGTGCTGATGGTAAGAAGAAGCAAAGCAAAATACCCGTGAATATCCTACGGTACCTTCCACCTATACCGAGGATCCAACGGCTTTACATGACCGAGGACTCCGTGAAACAGATGACATGGCACAAAAGTGGAGTGCGATACAATCCTGATAAGCTCGTACATCCATCCGATGGTGAAGCATGGAAGCACTTTGATGGGATTCATCGTGACAAGGCTAGAGAGGCTCGGAATGTGCGTGTTGCGTTGGCAACAGATGGGTTCAACCCGTATGGAATGACGGCTGCCCCATACTCTTGTTGGCCAATGTTCGTGATCCCACTCAATCTCCCCCCCCCCCGGTGTCCTATTTCAACGGCAGAACATCTTTTTGTCGTTAATTATTCCTAATTACCCGGGGAAAAATATGAGCGTGTATATGGAGCCTCTTGTTGATGATTTGGACTGTGCTTGGGAGGAAGGTGTATGGACATATGATCGAGCTACAAAAACAAACTTTAAAATGCATGTCTTCTACCAGTACTCCCTGCATGACCATCCGGCGTATGGGATATTCTGCGGCTGGTGTGTCCACGGGAAGTTCCCATGTCCAATATGCAAGGCATCTCTGAAGTTCATCTGGTTGACCAAGGGTGGAAAATATTCATGCTTCGACAAACATCGTCAATTTCTCCCTCTTGAACACGAATTCAGACAAGATATCAAGAACTTCACAAAAGGTGTAAGGGTTCTAGACCCTGCACCACAGATGATGACAGGTGCGGATGTTCGTGCAGAGTTAGACGCTCTCGAGGTCGGGGAGGATGGCCGTTTTGTGGGATATGGCGAGCAACATGCCTGGACTCATAAGTTGGGCCTGTGGAAGCTCCCGTACATGCCAGACCTTCTGCTTCCACATAATGTTGATATGATGCACACTGAAAAGAATCTTGCCGAGGCACTTTGGGGTACAATCATGAACATTCCTGATAAAACCAAAGACAATACCAAGGCTAGAGTGGATCAGCAGCGATTATGCAATAGACCGAAGCTAAATATACCACCTCCCAGGGACGGCAAAACATGGAAAAAACCTAAGGCCGATTTCGTTCTCGATAATGACCAAAAGAGGGAAGTGCTAAGTTGGTTCCAAACATTGAAATTTCCTGATGGGTATGCAGCGAATTTGAAGAGGGGAGTGAACTTAACTACTCTACGAATCAACGGGCTCAAGAGTCATGACTACCACATATGGCTTGAGCGGCTTCTTTCGGTGATGGTTCGAGGCTATGTCCCCGAGCATGTCTGGCAAGTGCTGGCGGAGTTGAGCAATTTCTTCCACCAGCTGTGTGCTAAGGAAGTATCGAAGCCCATGCTTGCAGAAATGGAAAAGCTTGCTCCCGTGTTGCTATGCAAGTTGGAGAAGATATTTCCACCGGGCTTTTTTAACCCGATGCAGCATATGATTCTGCACCTTCCGTATGAGGCACGAATGGGAGGGCCTGTGCAGAACCGGTGGTGCTATCCAATTGAAAGATGTCAGAAGATTCTTCGAACTAAATGCAAAAATAAATGCAAGATTGAAGCATCTATTGCAGAGGCATACATTCTCGAGGAGGTGTCAAACTTCACGACGAAGTATTATGCTGACAACCTCCCTAACGTGCACAATCCACCGCCTCGTTATAATGTTGGCGAAGTTGAATCGAACCTCAGTCTTTTCCGAGGGCAACTAGGAAGTGCAAGTGAAGGCACCAACAAAAATTTGACAAATGCAAAGTGGCGCGCTATCATGCTCTATGTGCTCACCAATCTATCCGAAGTTGAGCCATACATGCAGCGTTTGCTGATGCCCGGTGTCTCACACCATCAGGGCAGCCTTAGCCTCGAGGAGTACAGGGCCAAATGGGTACGCCGAGTCATTTCTATATTCGCTCACTCTATTCTGTGTAATTACTAATTCATATTGTTTGTTTTTTCAGTCGGCGTCACATGGTGGTGCGCCTTGCTCACAGCTCGAGGCTTTTGCTATGGCCCACAAGGGCAAGGCGACCTCCGACGTCCGGTACAACCCGGAGGACGGGCCCGCGGCATACAGCAACGCCAGCGTCCACAGTCGCCTCACAGCATATCAAGAGGTCGCGAAGGAGGTCCACGGGCCAGACTGGGATCCGACCGCCCACGACATTGATGGAGAAGTGGTCATGAGGGCGGGAGGAGGCAAGAAGCACGGGCGGTACTTGATCGCCAACAACACCATCGACACGGCCTCTACCCCCACACTCTCCCAGATTCGAGCCAGGAGCACGAGCTCTTCAGCGGCTATCCGCCAGCCTCTTCCCGGTTCACACTTCGGGATGCAGGCACTCCAGGTTATTTCTGTTTCTATCTTTGTACGTGAAGTTTGCTTACGTTTATAATGTATTATAACAATGTGATTGAATATTGTAGGCCCGGTTGGATGAAGAGACGCAGAGGCGGGAGTTCCTGGAGGCGGAGGTGCAGCGAATGAAGGATGCGGAGGCCGAGAAAGACAGGCAGAAGGAGGAGGCCGAGCGGACGAACCGAGCGTGGCAGGAGCAGGTATTTGCCTACCTGCAGAGCATTGGCCAGCGCGTGGGTGAAGGTCCGCCGCCGCCGATGCCACCACCGCCTCCACCACCACGTGTTCCTATTTCTCCCGTGAGTCACTTGAGAACCCTATGATTTCATTTCACAACTCATTTCTGTCGAAAATCTTGTAACACACACCACTAATCTCTTTTGGGCAGGCTCCTGGCTCGGCCGCGTCGAATGACGGCCCTCAAGACGAAGACCTTGCGGCGCGGGCGGTTAGATCGTTGTTCGGACCCCCTCTTCCGTGAGTGATGGATGTTGGACTTTGTAAACATATGAATGATGGATGTTGGATGTTTGGATATTGAATTTGTGACATTTCTGTGATGTTGGATGGTTTAGTGACTTATATGTGTTTGTTTATGGTTGTTTGATGGTTTAGTGGCTATATATATATATGAATTGCCTATGATTCCTATTATAAACTGCCTGTAATGCCTATTAGAAACTGCCTGTGATGTTTTTGTTGAGGGCTCCTTTTAACGCAAAAAATTAATAAAAACAGGAAAAAATTTGAGCCTTTGCCGAGTGTTACACTCGGCAAAGAGGTGCTTTGCCGAGTGTATTGGCTTTAACACTCGGCAAAGTGGCTGTTTCTGTCATTTCTGGAACAGCCTTTGCCGAGTGTTCATGCTTTGCCGAGTGTGTTGGCCTTTACACTCGGCAAATATGCAACCTTTGCCGAGTGTTAAAGCCCTTACACTCGGCAAAGGGTTGTCGCTTTGCCGAGTGTCGGAGTCCAACACTCGGCAAAGGCTGGTGTCTTTGCCGAGTGTGACACTCGGCAAAGGCTCCGTTAGCCCTAACAGCCGTCCACAGACGGCGCCGGGCCGTCTGTTAGTGCTTTATTTTGCCGAGTGCTGGCTTTGCACTCGGCAAAGCCTTTGCCAAGTGCCCGACAGAAGACACTCGGCAAAGGGCCTGTTTGTCGACACGAGCTATGCCGTAACCCCTTGCCTTTGCCGAGTGTATTTCGGGGTTTGCCGAGTGTCCCAGGCACTCGGCAAACTCCGGGTTTCCCGTAGTGACGAGAGTGAAGAGATGACGGAGCCAGAGATTGCTGTCCTCCATGGCGTATGCAGTGATGGTGTCCTGGCCACCGAGATGCACCAGGAGAAACGATGCCCAGAACGCCATGAACTGCTGGTGCTCTCCGGCCGGATTGTAGCCGATGGACATGTGGCCAAGGGTGTACACCGCTATCGAATCAGCCAGCAGGTACATTAACCACAGCATGATCCTTAGTATGGGGCTCATATTACGCCGACGCATCCCGGCAAAGGTGAGCAGCAACACTTGCAGCGAGAAGCTGCTAAGGACCAGGATCTGGACCTCCCATTTGCTCCATAGGTGGAATACCCCAGCCATATGTTACTGATGATCAGTTAATTGTGAATTACCCAATCAATCAGCACTTGACCTAGCAACAAATAGAAAAGCAGAAACAAGAATATTTGAATCAACAAGGCAGATCATGGTATAAATTAAATTAGCTAGCTAGATGGTAGTAAAATGATGCGTGCGTGAACAACCGCACAATTGTGGAGCCAAAGTTTGGGTAAGAAATTAAGCAGACGAGAGTTGAGACAATTACTGCGACAGGGACTCATATATTCTACAAAAGATTAGTTTAATTCCTTAAGCATACTAATTAATTTGTTGATATAAAGAATGTGGAACATACATTTTTTTCCTGTTTTTTTCAACTTTGAATTTTCAAGGGCGCATTTTACACTAGCTAGATGTATAGATCGTAAAAGTAGTCGAACATGTGAGAGAAACTTACAGCAGTGCAGGCCCCAAGCCCATTGCAGCATATGCAGTACGTCTTCCAAATTTGCTGCTCAGGAATACTTTATCTCCCGAGATAGCAGCACTCCGAGACTTGGCCTCTACACTCAAAATACTGCTGGCTGGTGGCCGGTGGTAGGTTTGTGCCGAGAGAAAAATACCGCTGGATGGCTGGTGGCTGATACTGATTCGTGCAGAGAGAAAAATACTATTGGTTGGTTGCTGATATGTCAGACGAACAGGACAGCCTACCCAGAATATGTACTTTGCTCAAAGATAGCACAATGCTTTGGTTTTTAAGCAGAAAAGGGTTTCACTATATAGTATAAACTCTTCTTGAAGAAAAGTATAAAGTGCACGTCGGCCTGTTGCCCCTGCGTGAAGATGTTGGTGTATACGGCTCGCCGGTGACGTTTGGCCAGTGAGATTGTGCAGCTTGGGGGGATCGAACACAGCACGAATCTTGAGCACATCCGAGCCGCTAAAAAGCGAGTGAAAACATGGTACATAAATCATTCGAGTGACATAGAAAAATCGGGGGGCGGATGACACGGGCTTTCTCACTTCCCGTCTGTTATTTCTTCACTTGTGTGGTCGGGCAAGTAAATTTTTATGGGCCATCCGGTCCATGTTCGCAACCCCTGAAGCCCAAACGAACACCAGCCCATCACGGTTAATCAAGGCCCGTGAGCTCTCACCCTTCGTATCATTTTATTTTTGGAATTTAATCAACACCCGGAGGCGCAGCTCAACGAGACCACCGAACACATCCAATGAAAACAGCTCAGACACCCTGCTACCATCGAGCTTCAGTTTGCGCTTACAATAAAGAATTACTCCATCCGTCCTAAAAAACATTTAGAATTCAAAATTTATCAACAAAAGAAGTCATTTTACTATATTTAGTAGATGTATGTACATACAACAACTAATTAGTGTCAAATATGGATAAAAATTATAGACAATCAAGTTTATTTTACTTTTTCGTTAATTTATTCTAAAATTTTCAGAATAACTTTTTCTTAGGGAACGGAGGAAGATTTATTTCTTTTTCGGATAAAAAATATAAGGGGTTGTTTCCTACCGCTCACCAAGTAAAAATAGTTGCAACATTATCGCTTGCATCTTGAAGCTTCTTAGGCCAGTCTCAATGAAAGTTTCGTGGACACAATTACCTAGAGTGACGCATCATCTAAAAGTGTTTGAAATTAGGATGAAACACCTATATCTCAATGCATAGTTTCATCAATTATTGTTTCCCAAGTCATATGCAAGACACAAGTTGTCTAGGTAACTGTGTACATGGAGTTTCATCACCATAAAACTTATTTCACCTCTCTCTTTAATTAATACAGTGACACATCGTCAAAAATGCTGACATGACAGTCAATTTATTGTCCATGAAACTCTCACTGAGACTGGCATCAGTTCCAACTTCCAACGCAAGACATTAAACATAATTTCTATGATCTCCACGTCATTAAGCAGTGGACACTATTCTCCCAATATAAATACTACTATTTTATACTTAAATTTAACGATACTCACATCACATCTTATTTTAGATGTTGTGTATAAATCATGTCTCATGCAAGATCTGATCTCTTTCTCTTTTTCTATTTAATCACTTATCATGCTATTTTTTATTATAAGTGAGATAGTTTATTTATTCTATAGACATCATTATATTTATTGGATTATGCATGAGATGCTAAGACGCTGAACTGCCATGCCGGAAGCCTGCAACTTACGGTCCCCTTTATTGTGCTACGTGTGCGACCACAGATGCGGAGCTGCCGGAGAATCCAATGCCACGCGCATCGACAAAACTGTGTTCAGATCCGTAAAAAAAATTGAAAAGAGTGCCTCGGATCCGCACTTTTTATTTATTTGTGATAATTGTTGTCATATCATGACCTAACTAAGTTCAAAAGATTCATCACGTAGTGTACTCGTGTACATTAAAACTATATAATTAGTTTTTTATTTATTTATATTTAATGTTTCATGTATGCATCATTTGTTATATTTAATGTTTCGATGTGATGTCGATATGATGAAAAGTTTGAAAAGTTGGGAGGAAACGCAAGTAGCTTCACACGCGTCAACAAAGTTACTAAGGGCATGGTTAATAATACCGCCGGCAGCCGGCTGTAACAGCGGCTGACACATATTTTTTTATTCTCTACGGTAGACATGTTTATTTCTTTATGAGCAGCGTCAACCAATCAGAGCAAAGGAAGCAGCGCTGGCAGGGTTTACGCCGGCTTTTTGTCGGCGTCTCGCGACTCGCCCGTTTCTTTCTCTCTCCTATTTTCTCTCTCCACCGGGTTGGATTTCACCGGCTCCCGGTCTCTTATTAGACTTGCTCTAATAGCATGCCTCGGAGAAGACTCAACCTCCGGATATTATTCTCTGTCATCTTGACCAAAATGACCCCATGGATGGATGATAAGCACGAGACGCGAGCCCGTGCGGCCGTGCCAGCCTCGCGCTGCTGAACCGGAAAATTCAGGGCCGTTTTGACTTGTTGTCATTCACCAGCAGTAAGCGGCGGCGAAACCGTGGCCATGCCAACTGCTTCGTAAAGCGACGGATTGGGAACAGCCGTAGCTGGGATGGCATGCGCTCCGGGTCAAGGTGAGAATGGTTCAGGAACCAAACCAAATCCACACTCATCTATACTAATTCTAACATATTTACGAATTAATTCAATCTCATCCACTTAGCATTCGAACCGAACCAATCCAAACCATTTAACTTTTTTCTCCTAACCAAACCAAAATAATTGGTTTCAATCCAAATATTAAAACCGGTTTTCACTAACTACTCGTAATAATGATATGTCCTATGGTGTGGGGTCCACATATTGATATAGTTCAACCAATTTGCACAGAGTAGCTAACTCTTATTCTGAGACATCTCCAACAAATTTCAGTAAAATTCGCTAAAATTTTATAGTGTGAACGCGAGATTTTAGTTTTAGTAGTTTTAGGGTCCGACTTTTGACGTGGGGCCCACATGTGGATCTCATAACATAATTTTGCACAAAGTAGCTGACCGTCGTTGAGAGTCATTTGCAACAAATTTCAGCCAAATTCGCTAAAATTTTATAGTGTGAACGCGAGGTTTAAGTTTTAGGGTCTGGCTTTTGACGTGGGGCCCACATGTGGATCTCATCACGTAATTTTGCACAAAGTAGCCGATCGTTGTTTTGAGTCATTTGCAACAAATTTCAGTCAAATTCGCTAACATTTTACAGTGTGAACGCGAGGTTTAAGTTTTAGGGTCCGGCTTTTGACGTGGGGCCCACATGTCGATCTCATCCCATAATTTTATACAAAGTAGTCGACTGTCATTTTGAGTCACTTGCAATAAATTTCAATCAAGTTCGCTAAAATTTCATAGTGTGAACGCAATGTTTAGTTTTAGTCAAACTAATTCCGAACCGATCCAAACTGGTTTAAACCATTATAATTGTTAAACCAAATCAAACCAAACCATTAGATATCTCGACCCATTATACACCAAACCAATTAATCCAATTAGAAAACCAAACCATAAAAACCGGTTTCAACCCAAACCATTCTCAGCTTGAGCTCCGGGTGTGGAGGCTGCCGGTCGTGAGTTCGACTCACGATTCCCACCGGGGTTTTCCCCCTTTCTTTCTCCTGCAGGTATTGCAGCTGCCTCACGCGTGGATGCACCATAATGGTCAAGGTGACGTGCCCGTCACGTGCGAAGCCTGGTGGTGACTTCACATACTTCTCAGCCACGTGAAGTTTCCTTAGTATAGGTTGTAGGTCCAGCGTGCGTGCGTGTGTGTGGTGGTGTGTGTTGGTGCGTGAGTTCAGGTTTTCCCTTTCTTTCTCCTGCAGGTATTGCAGCTGCCTCACGCGTGGATGCACCACAATGGTCAAGGTGACGTACCCGTCACGTGCGAAGCCTGGTGGTGACTTCGCATACTTCTCAGCCACGTGAAGTTTCCTTAGTATAGGTTGTAGGTCTAGCGTGCGTGCGTGTGTGTGGTGGTGTGTGTTGGTGCGTGAGTTCAGATACTACAGCTTGTACTCGAAGGTTGAGGCATAAAAGAAAAAGCGACGGATCACATTGCATGTGAGCGGCCATTTGCCGTACGATCAGTCGGCCGCGCGCGTGGGCGTGGCAAAGAAACAACTCTGGTGAGAACACGGCACCGTGCACCAGTTTTTGCTAAGCTAATGATCGTGTGGATATGGCAAGTACATGTAGTCGTCCTTTGGCCTAACCGGACGTCAAATTGGGTAGTGTGTGCTTTGGCAAAAGCAGCCACGAGTATTGATCCTCACCAACGGTTTGAGGGAAGGTTAATTAGTCTTTGATTCCTAGTTCGCTTTCAATTCTTTCGCAAATTGTAGCCGCTAAAATTAGCATCAATGGATCCTAACACCCTAGTTAGGCCCAACTAATAGTAGCCTAAAATGAACTACCCGCTAATAGAAAAGGCAGATCGAATCCGCTATGAAATATATATTTATTTAGTGCTATAAATGTTTTCCATTGTATTGGTCTTTAGCAAAAGATATATATATAGGATCCGGCTAATGCACGGCCGGGTGCGATAGGCTATAGGTACGCACACCCTTTTTTTGGAAAGTAAGCCAGCTGGACGCGCTTTGCTGCCGTCGGTGGGCCAACTAGCAATTTAAATTTACGCGCCAAACAACCCAATCGAAGCGCGCTGCTCAGGGAAAAAAGCGGGGGGGCCACGACCTTTCCCACGTTCCCCCATCTATCGCTACCAAAAAGATCCGCCGTCACCTCGAGTTTCCGCGCGCCGCCGACGAAGCGACGACAGGCAACTTTGGCGACGATGCAGGCAGATTAAAATTCAGGCAAAAGAGAGAGAATACAAAGGTACACATAACAGATCTGCTATCTTTTTGTCAATAATTTCTACACCTAGATCTGATATAGGGTTCCTGGATCCACTTCCGATGCAAAAATTCCAGAAAAACATAGAAGCAATTTTTCCCAAAAGGGACACCACAAACATGGTACTTCCCCTGCTTGTTATCTGCACTGAGTCAACATATGAACTTCCCGGGCTAAAATTGTACAACTTTTTCTTCCATTGCTTCTCTGAAGTTGTTGTGTGCTTAGTTGAGATAATTGTCTGAATATCTTTGGTTCCCTGTCATGAAACGAAAACAAAAAAGATGAACAGATGATTAGATAGCTGTTATTGTGAACTTTATATTGATGAAGCTAGATACTGATAAACATGAAATAAATTGCCTACTGATAAACATGAATTAAATTGCCTACTGATAGACATGAATTAAATTGCCTACTGAATTGTTGTGTTTTGCCTAATTGTGGCTGCCAAATTGCCTACTTTTTTTATGTAAGCAGATATTCAATATCATGGATTTGAATCAGCTCCCCCAGATTTTGATTTTGACTTCGTGGACGACAACAATGAAGGCAATGAAGATCCATATATGTCGAATCCATCATTTTGCACCCAGCTAGTTCCACCCCCATCTAAATGTGCCTACTATTTCAGAAGTCAGATTGTCGCTTGAGCAGGCATTTTTGGAAGAAACAGAGCATGTTTCAAGACATGCTGACCGAGATGCTTCTGAGAACAATCTAGGAGCTGGTGAAGCAAACCAGTTTGTAGCCGGTGATGATGATAATGATCAAGGGAATGATCTCCATGATGTAGTTGCAGATGAGGTTTGGTCTACACCTCCTATACCATACAATGGTCAGTCATTTGCCTCTAAACAAGAAGCGCGAGATTACTATAATACTTATGCGGAGAGGCTTGGTTTTTCAATCCGCACAAACACAAGCCGCCTGTCAGCTATGACAAGGGAGCAATGGAAAATTCGGTTTGTATGTAACAAGGAAGGCCATGGTAGGAGGGGGAGAGTAGAAGAACCAATTGTTGAGTCATCATCTGATGATGACAACTCTGTTGGTTTGTATAGTGAGCATGAAAACATTGGTGTCGTTGAAGCCAATGATGGAGAAACAGAGAAGAAGAAAGAGCTTGATGGGGGCAAGAAGAGAAAGAGGGAAAAATGCAGTACACTGGCTGCAAGGCCCGGATGGTTGTTAAGCTGATTGGTGAGAGGTGGCATGTAATCTACTTCATACCTGACCACAACCATGATCTTGTTGTTAAACCTTCACTAAAAAAGTTCCTAAGGTCTCACAAAGGAATTCCCAAACAGGAAAAATACTTTATTGTATTGTTGCACGGGTGCAACTTGACCACGGAGCGCATAATGCAGCTTATGATGAGTTCTACGGATCTGCACAGCTACTTCCATATGAGGGGAAGGATGTGGGCAACTTTCGCTCTACCATTAGAAGGACAGAAAAGTATACGGACATGCAAGAGACTTTGGACAGATTTAGGGAATTGGAATAGGAAGATCCTGAATTCTTCCACAAAATCAAGTTAGATGCTGAGCACAAGGTTGAGTGTCTGTTCTGGGTAGATAGTGCAACTAGACACGCATACATCGAGTCATACCATGACTGTGTGTCTTTCGATGCCACATACATGACCAATATGTATGATATGCCCTTTACTCCCTTCATTGGGATCAACCGTCACGGGCAGTCTTTCCAGTTGGGGTGTGCCTTCCTAAGAGACGAAAAGACCCCAAGTTACACATGGTTGTTTCAGACATTCTGTTAACACCAAAATTTAGCACCAGGAAGAGGCTGACGTGTGGGCCGGATTTGGTGGAAGGATACCATTCGGCTAAGGGGCTTTCTCTGAAGTATTCGGCAATAACGCTCTGCGGTCGGGAACGCGTCGTCATTCGGCAGAGGCATAGTTCCGCAGGCAAAAGCGGTAGCATTCGGGAAGGCGTGATGACGTGGAAAAACATAAGGAAAAGGCCGGTTCGAACAAGGAATGCAATATGGGCACGAAGATTCGTCATTTATTTTTAGAAACAAGTATTGTAGTCGTGTCCGACTAGGAGTTGTATCAAGACCTGGGTATAAATATAAACCCATGGCATCTGTAAAAACAATCGAATCAATCATACAACAAACCGGCCCCGTGCCAACATCGAGTCCTTTAGTCGAGTCGTCGAGTTCTTCGAGAGGAGTCATCGATCCGTCGACCTCCGTAAGTACCGGCAACCTTGTATCATGCTTAGTATCATGCGGTGGATTTAAGCTTTGATGCAGGTAGTCTTGTTACCATGCTTAGTATCATCCGGTGGATTTAAGTTGTGGTCTGAAGAAGGTTCCTCTGTTAGGTCATGAGCCATGCGGTGGGCTAAGATCTAGTATGGACCAAGTTATCGGCTCTGTTAGATTTCGGCAAGATCTAACAGATTCATTAAGTTACCCTGTGTTGCTTTGTTTTTACTCCGTGCTTAATTCATGCAACACTCCTTTGCCCAATCTAGGTCGGCTAGAATCGGCTCTACTTCACGATGCGATGACTTTTCCCCTCATAGCCGAGTCCGAAACCGATCTAGGTTGCCACGTGTCGCGGGTTCGAACTTGTTGGTATCGTGTAGATCTTGACAGAACCGGGTATCATGCGGTAGATGCAGGTTTTTGGGTCGTCTTAGAGCTAATCATCCGGTGGATTAGAATTCGATTCGATCTGATAGATTTATC
The DNA here is from genome assembly GCA_033239725.1 of Echinochloa phyllopogon. NCBI lineage: Eukaryota > Viridiplantae > Streptophyta > Magnoliopsida > Poales > Poaceae > Echinochloa > Echinochloa phyllopogon. Next base: position 22,806,416 of record BTCW01000016.1, read on the forward strand.
TTTATCGATTAAGTTTGTTCCTTCGCCACGGACCCCGATTCGGCTAAGCAGCCGCATTCGGCAGTGCTCTCACGAGTGAACGTGTTCGTGGATTTGCATTGGACAATGAATGCTTTTAGCCTTTCACGATTAGATTGTATCATGCGGTGGATTGATCTAATCTGATTGGTGGTGTGGTCTTGAACAAGTCGTATCATGCGGTGGATTAACTTGTTCGTTATCATGCTTGACGGGTGCTGCTTTCGGCCTATGCATTCTTGTTTACTGCGGATTTATGGTCATGCTTTCGCCCTTTTATTTATCTATCATGCTTTGTTTCTCGTTAATCGGCTATGAGTATGCGTTACAATGTTCATTCGGCCGAAAGCCGATCTTTCGTCATGCTTACGTCACGCATTCGGCAGCGCGCTCCCTGCGTGCCTTGCCGATTGCCGAATGAGGCTTTAACTGCCGACAGATAGCTTACATGCTTCTACTGATCTTACGTCATGCTGATGTTGTGCATTCGGCAGTGTGATTCTTACATGCTTCTACCGATTGCCGAATGATATTCTGAGTAACGACAGATAGCTTCTCTGTAGCTATGTGTCGTTCGAAACTGGCTCCGTAGCCGCAAATATGGAACTGACTGGTATTGCCCGGTACGTTCCAGGTGTTATCTAAATATCTTTCATCCCTTTGTCAGTTTCAGGAAAATTGACTGGCACGCTTCCGGATTCAAAAGCCCGGGCCACGTGTGAAGCTAGCTAATTCGGCTTGCTGTGTGCTTGGCGTGAGGTGCGGATTTTACGTCAACACACTTTCTGGCACGCCCGGTGGGACACACACAAGTTTACAAGATGCCTGAGTTGAGCGACATCATGGACGTTACTTTGGAAGAATTATCTGAAGAGCATCAACAGATGGTAAAGGCTGCTGCTGACCAATTCATTAACAAATGTTTACTGTCTTTCGCCAAGAACAGGAGTGGTGCACCGTTTCTCAAGTCCGATTTGCCAAGAGTTCTCCTTCCTGGACAGTCTGATTTTACTGAAGAAGAAGAGAGGGAGAGATTCTCGGGCTTGTTATACAAAGCTTTGGGGGAAGCAATGACCAATCACAATGCTGCGTTCTTGAACAGCTTTCGGCATATAATGGTAAGCATTTTTGGTCAGCATGTGGATAAACCCTTCGAGCAGATACATGGGCAATTGGGCGGCCCGACATACTTCAATGTTCAAGCACAAGCTCAGAGGCCACATGGTAAAGGAAATGCTGATGAAGCTGGAGGTTCTGGTACTAAAGATACAAATGGTCAACCGATTCGGCAAGATCCTCAACCTGCACTGCCGAAAACTCGCACATACGGTGATATGGCATTCGGCACCACAGGGAATCCGCCTGCTTCTGCTTATAAGATATCCCCTCTGAACAACAGGCTGCAAAGGGACATGTATGGAAACGGATATTCAGAGTTTATGGATTACAATGCTATCGACGCTCTCCCGAACCCTGGGTATGTTGGTACTGCAGGCATGCTTGCTGGAAGACCAGGGAATCAAGATACCAGTATTGACCTCATGGTGCGAAAAATGACCGATGTATTGCAAAATCAATTCGGTCTGAAGCCTAAAAATCAGGGGTACATGTACTCGTCTCCTTTCCCAGAATGGTACCAAAGGGTATCATTGCCGAATAGAGTCAAGGTGCCTACAGAGTTCACTAAATTCTCAGGACAAGATGATACTAGTACTGTGGAGCATATAGCTCGATATCTGATGCAGCTTGGAGAAGCTTCGGCAGATGAGGCTTTCAGAATCAGATACTTTCCTTTGTCACTGACGGGTCCAGCTTTTACATGGTTTGCCTCTTTGCCTGCTCAGTCGATTTGTACTTGGAAAGACCTGGAGTAGAAATTCCATGCTCATTACTACATTGGCAGTACCGAGAAAAAGTTGGTTGATTTGACCAGCTTAAGGCAGAGGAATAATGAAACACCTACGGAGTTCCTCAGGAGATTTAGGGAAACAAAGAGCATGTGCTTTTCTCTGAACATACCTGATGACCAGCTGGCTGGTATGGCTGTAGCTGGCATGCTGCCTGCCATTCGGGAGAAGCTATTCGGGATGGAATTTGATGATCTGGGCTAGTTGTCACATAGATTGGCCTTAATGAGTAACCAGGCATATGGTTTCAAGAAAGATGCCAGATTTGCTAAAAATAATGATGTAGCTGACATCTATAACCAATTCCTTGAAAGAGCAGATCAAGAAGATGAGTATGAAGATAGCGAGGAGATAGCTGCAGCAGAGATAGTGTGGAGTAAAGAACCAGTCATGGTGAATCAGAGATGGATTAAACAGAATAAGGGTACCTATGATTTTGATGTAACTAAGGCAGATAAATTATTTGATTATCTTGTAAAGGAAGGCCGAATCAAGCTACCAGAGGGGCATTCTATGCTTCGGCCTGATGGAGTGAAAGATAAGAGGTACTGTGGATTCCATGATAGAAATTCTCATTCCATCAATGAATGCAGGGTTTTTAGAGTGAGGATTCAGAAAGCTATCCAAGAAGGGCATTTGAAATTCGACAATAAGATGAAGTTGGACAGTAACCCGTTTCCTCAGAACATGGTTGGGTTCTCAATCAATATGGTGAGTACTGCCGAATCTGGAGAAAAGGAAAAAATGAGAGTCCTGACGTCGAAAGAAGCGAAGCAGAATGGCTCGGTAGATCCTAATCGGCAAATTACGATCGAATAGATTCGTGAGGAGAGGCCTCGCTTCCCGAATGGCCGATTTGAAATCGGGAATTCTTCTAGACCCAGAGTCACATCGCGTATTCTCCTCAATAAGTGGCAGCATCAGCAAGAAAAAGAGCGTTACCGAAGACGTGAGTACGAGGAGGAGAAAAGAAGGCGCGAAGAAGAAAGGTATGAGGAAGAACAAGAGGAGTATGTCCGAGAACAAGAACGTGCACATTGGGATTGTGCCTTCTTCAGACACTGTTGGAACGAAGGTTTAAAGCTGCCTACATGGAATAACTGTCCTGAATGCAATAATGGATTTATTGGATATAGGCAAAATGGTGCCAGTCGCCGATCCGTCCACGAAAGAATTGGAAGGGTACATCCTAGTGATGATCGGCGTCTAAAAATATATGAGAACAATGATCAACCAAGGGAAAGACATGCTGAAGAAGAAGATCATGAGTATGTCTGGCAAAAAGGACAATGGTGTCCACCTGGTTTAAGAAGGAGCCAGAAGAGAAGAGTCCAACGCCTGAGGAATCAAGAATTGAAGCAAGCAGGAACCAGGATGAAATCGATATGGCGTCCAAAAGACAAGCCTGACGAATCGGGTCATTCGGCTCCTACATGCATGGTATGTTTCTTGCCGAATGAATTCATGGCTCCAGCTAATCAAATTGTACAGGAAGAGATATTGTCAGAAGTGGATGAAGCCGAACAATATGGGTTAATGGCACAATTGGTATTGAATAAACAAGCTATTTTCGAGAAGCCAGTCCAGAATCGGCACATGAAGCCACTGTACTTAAGAGGATATGTCAACGGGAAGCCACTAACGAAGATGTTTGTTGATGGTGGAGCTGCTGTTAATGTGATGCCATACAATACATTCAGGAAACTTGGCATGAGCCCTGGAGATTTAACGCCAACAAGCATAGTGTTGAATGATTTTGCTGGAAATCCTTCGGACACCAAAGGATGTGTACATGTAGATCTGATGATTGGGTCCAAGATTCTGCTTACAACCTTCTTTGTTATTGAAGGCAAGGGGGCATACAGCTTGCTACTTGGAAGGGATTGGATTCATGCGAATTGCTGTATTCCATCTACTATGCATCAACAGCTTATTCAGTGGATAGATGATGAAGTGGAAATTGTCCGAGCAGATGATTCAATTAGCGTGGCTAATGTGGAACCGGCCTTCTGGGAATATCAAGGCATAGATTGCTTCTCAGGTAAGGACTGGGGAGAAGGTCCTGTTGAGCCAGTCAGCAGTGATCAACAGCCGATCAAAGCAGTCGGCTCTTTTAGCAATTTTTAATGGATAATCCAATCGATGGAACTGACGGGAAGCTAGGATATGGATTTGTGTCGGCTGATAAATTAGAAGAAGTAGACATTGGAGACGGTGACAAACCAAGGCCGATATTCATCAGTGCTAGCTTGAATTCGGTTTTCAGGGAGAAGTTGATTGAGTTGTTAAAAGAATACAAAGATTGCTTTGCTTGGGATTATTCGGAGATGCCTGGTTTAGATCGTTCCATTGTTGAGCATCGATTGCCGATCAAGCCTGGTTATAAACCTTACAAGCAACCACCCCGGAAAATCTACAAAGATGAAGTGTTGGCCGATGTGAAGAAGGAAGTGGAAAGATTAATAGCAGCAAATTTTATTCGGCCATGCAGATATGCAGAATGGATCTCTAATATTGTTCCTGTGTACAAGAAAAATGGGAAGATGAGAGTTTGCATAGATATTAGAGATCTGAACAGAGCTACACCCATGGATGGATATCCAATGTCTGTTGCTGACTCGTTGGTTGATGCTGCTGTTGGATATAAAGTGATTAGTTTCATGGATGGTAACGCAGGGTACAATCAAATTTTTATGGCATTGGAAGATATAGCGAAAACGGCTTTCAGATGTCCAGGACATATAGGGTTGTTTGAATGGGTTGTCATGACGTTTGGTTTGAAGAATGCTGGTGCAACTTATCAGAGAGCTATGAATTATATTTTTCATGAGTTGATCGGCAAGATTGTGGAGATATATATCGATGATATCGTGATTAAGTCATTGGATCATGAAGCACATTTGGCCGACATAAGGAAAACTCTAGAATGCACTAGGAAACATGGGCTCAAAATGAACCCAAATAAATGTGCTTTTGGAGTTTCGGCAGGAGAATTTCTGGGATTTCTGGTGCATGAAGGAGGAATAGGAGTTGGCAGGAAAAGTATGAAAGCCATTGATGAAGTTGTTCCTCCAACTAATCTTAAGGAATTACAGTCACTGCTTGGTAAGATCAACTTCGTAAGAAGATTCATATCAAACTTATCACAAAAGGTGTTGCCTTTCTCTCCACTGTTAAAAGTCAAGAAGGATCAGAAGTTTGTATGGGGTGACGAACAACAAAAGGCTTTCGATGAGATCAAGAAATGCATGAAAGAACCACCAGTATTGGTACCTCCACAGCTAAACAAGCCTTTTAAGTTGTACGTGGCGGCCGATGCCCAAACTATTGGATCGGCCCTCATACAAGAATTCGAGGGAAAGGAAAGGGTAGTTGCATACCTTAGCCGAAAGTTGCTTGATCCCGAAACGAGGTATTCGGCTACTGAGAAGCTTTGTTTATGTGTTTACTACTCCTGTACAAAATTTCGGCACTGCTTACTACATGCCGAATGCACTGTGTATTCAAAGTTTGATGTGATAAAACACATGTTGTCTATGCCGATTTTGAACGGAAGGATTGGCAAATGGATTTTAGCTTTGTCTGAATTTGAGTTAAGGTTTGAATCGGCAAAGGCTGTTAAAGGACAGATTATTGCTGATTTCATTACTGAGCATCGTGATTTATCAGTTAATTCGCTTGAAATTGCTCCTTGGGTATTATTCTTCGATGGCTCTTCATGTGACAAAGGTGGTGGAGTAGGTATTTTGTTAATTTCACCCAGAGGAGAGGTATTTGAATTTGCTATTCCTATTCAACCTACTGTCACTAATAATCAAGCTGAGTATGAAGCGTTGCTCAGAGGACTTCAATACTTGAGAGAAGCAAAGGCCATTGCAGTTAAAATTTTCGGAGATTCAGAATTAGTCATAAGGCAACTGAATGGCGAGTATGAGTGCAGAAACGATGTCTTAAGGAATTACTATGAAGAATGCAAGCAAATCTTAAAGGAGTTTCAGTCGGTAATTCTGCAGCATATTCCTAGGAGAGACAATGAAGAGGCAAACAGATTGGCTCAAAGTGCTTCGGGTTATAAAGATCTTCAAGAAGTTTTTGCTAATGATGTACATGCTTTCGGGAGTAATCTGGCAGAAGATGATTGGAGAAAAGAGATTGCCGATTATCTGGAGAATCCATCCCGAAAGGTTTCTAGAAAGCTCAGGTATAAAGCTTTAAAGTTTGTTCTTCTTGATGATAATTTATATTATAAATCCTTGGATGGGGTGCTGTTACATTGTTTAAGTCATGAAGAAGCAAAAAGGCTGATGAGTGAAGTACATGATGGGTTGTGTGGAGCACATCAATCGGCCTACCGAATGAAGTGGGTTATTAGGAGATCTGGGTACTATTGGCCTACAATGCTAGAAGATTGCTTTGAATATTATAAGGGATGCCAAGATTGCCAGAGATTTGGAAACATTCAGAGAGTTCCAGCTTCAGTTCTGAATCCTATTATCAAGCCATGGCCATTCAGAGGATGGGGAATAGATTTGATTGGCCAAATAAATCCTCCATCTAGCAAGGGACATAAGTTTGTGCTTTTGGCAACCGATTATTTTACCAAGTGGGTTGAGGCAATTCCATTAAAGAAGGTGACATCGGAGAATATGGTTGAATTTGTTAAAGAACATATCATTTATAGATTTGGGATTCCTCAAACAATCACCACAGATCAAGGGACTCAATTTACATCTTCAGAGTTCAGAGATTTTGCTGAAAGTATGGGCATCAAATTGTTAAATTCTTCTCCTTATTATGCCCAAGCTAATGGTCAGGCAGAGGCTTCTAACAAGATTATGATTAAAATTATACAGAAGAAGATTGATCAGAAGCCGAAAAAGTGGCATTCGGTACTCAATGAGGCTTTATGGGCTTACCGAATGGCTCCACATGGGGCTACACAGTCGTCTCCTTATGAGTTGGTGTATGGGCATCATGCTATCTTGCCATGGGAGATACAATTAGACTCAAGGAGAATAAAGTTGCAAAAGGATTTAAGTTCTAAAGATTATAATGATTTAATGATGGACGAATTAGAAGATTTGCATATGATTCGTCTCAGGGCCTTGGAAAATGTTGAGAAAAATAAAATGCGAGTTGCTAAATATTACAACAAGAAGGTGAAAGTCAGGCAATTTGCAGAAGGAGATTTGGTTTGGAAAGCAATATTGCCGATTGGTACTAAATACAGTACATTCGGTAAGTGGTCACCAAATTGGGAAGGTCCTTTCTGAGTGATTAGATGCGTGCCTGGAAATGCATATATTTTGAAGACATTATTGGGAGAAGAATTTGCTTCTGCTATAAATGGAAGATATTTGAAGAGGTATTATCCCAGTATTGAAATCGATCGGTGATTGATATATTAATTTGCCGAACAGCCGATATTCGGGAAGAAATCGTCTTTAGAAGGAAATTGACAGAGACATTGGAGGAAAAGAAAAATGGCCAGTACTGAATGTATTGCCCTTAGCACAAAATATATTGCATCAGGAGTTCATACAAGATCACAAAAGATAAGTTTTATTGCCGAATCCCTAGTACAAACTACTGGAAGAGCCTGTTCAAAACAGACTGGGGATGAATGGAATCGGCAATGGCAGCACCATGGCCGTCGAGACGATCAATGGAGGCGTCAATGTCATCGATGTCTTCTGGGTTGCTGTTGGCGAAACCAACCGGCATCCTGGAATAATCAGTGCCGGTGTGTGTCGACATGGCAACGAGACCCACAGCGACGCCTAGGCGAACGCCATGGAGAGCCACCTCGTCGACGCGGCCTGCCACCGCGCCAAGGCGAGCCTCGGGTATGTCTCCTTGGGCGTTCACTTTGTTCGCCAGCTCATCCACCAGCGCCTTCAGCCGATTGAGCTCGTCATCGCGTTCTGCAAGATTACAAAATGGAGGTAGATCAATAATGACTAGAGATGGGATTATGATTGAACAAGTTATGGAAATTACCATCGATGACTTCGAGCAGTTGCTTGCGCTCGGCCTGCCATTCGAGGTCCGCAATCCCGGCTTGCTTGGAAATGACCTCCAGTTCGCGACGAGAGTCGTCGCGCTCCGCCTTGAATCGGCGAGCATCGCCGTCTAAGTAGCGGGAGTCGTCCGATGAGAGAGTCCGATTGGACGAACTCGAAGAGCTGGACGCCGCAGGAGCAGCGGCTGGAGCCGCAACTGGCGCACCAGCGCCGGCAATCCATTGGATTACCCTGAAAGAACAAAGAGATTCGTCAAGAAAGAGAAAGGAAATCTCGAGAAGAACAGAGAGAAGTAAGCAGCCAATCACCTGCGGCGAGCGCCGGCGCGGCTTCCTTCGGCCTCATCAGCGGCCGGGCGCCTCCTGTTGTTGTCGGCCATTGGAAGTTCCTCGGAGTTACTGTGGATGGGGAAAAGAATGACTTGGGCCGGCAAGAACTTGGAAGACGAAGAACTTGGTGAAAACTGTGGGCTACCTGGGTGTTTGTTTATAGAACCCGCAGAGGAGATCGTGGTCGGAGATCGTGGCGCGCATCCCAAAATTTCGGAAGGTGGAAAACCCCACGAACCGAGCAGTTGCCGTGTCGTTTGGGATTCATGCCGAATCGGGTTCGGTTCTACTGAATTGGATTCGGCTGTGTTGTGTTAGGTCGTTTTTCGGGTCTGACGATGTTACGACTAAGCTTTGCCGAATGTGTTGTTCACAATAAAGCGAGGAAGAAAGCAAAGATTGGTGAAACTACAAAGTTGGTAAGACATTCGGCTAATTAAATGTTCGATACAACTACACACCCAAGTACTTGGAGATTACATCTTTAGCATCAGATATCATTCTATTAATGGTCTCCAAAAGATTTTTGTCAGCTTCTTGGGTTTTAGCCAGAGCAGCAAGCTTTGCCTTGAGTTGTTTTTCTTCGTTCAGAGCTGCTGAAGCTTCCTTTCGCATCTTCTCTGTTAATTTGGGAAGCTCAACTATCTTCTTCTCATCAGCTTCAATTTCGGCCGATAGATCTCTCAATTCGGCTTCAAGTGCAGCTTTTCTGACCTTCTTCATTTCAAGTTCAGATTCCAATTTGGTCAGTAATTCCTTGCTGTTCTGAGCTTGAGTATGCAGGTCTTTTACAGATTGCTTGGCCAAAGTTCTCCTTTGCTCCAAGGCTGGTTGAGCAGATTGATTCTTCAGAGCTTGCTTCACTGCGATAAAATGATCATCCAATCTGGAAATTGGATCTAAAGAAGTCTTGATATCGGCAGGAAGATCTTGATCAAATGATTCAAGCAAGTCTCTTAAAAGATCAGCATTGGTAACTTGATCTCGAGTGTCCTTATGCAGAGAAGAGAGGATTTCCTTCAGTTTTGCTTGGTTCTCCTCTGATAAAGCTTGACCAGAAGAAGTTTCTTCTCCTTGTTCGGCAACTAGATCATCCACAGCAAATGAATAGCTGGATGAAGAAGTGGTTTTCTCCTGAAAGAAGATTCTGCCGAATTATTGATGATCCATTGAATAAAGAACTGGGAAGACTGGGTAATTATCTCTACCTCATTCCTGATCTCTTGGATGGAGAGAGAGGGCAGCTCAAGCTCAGGCAAAGATTCTTGTGTGACATGCTGAGGAGAGCTTGGAAGATCTTTTGGTGGGGAAGAGGCTTCTGGCTGAGGAACATCAGGTGAAGCTGAAGCTGGTTCTTGATGAAAAGAAGAGTTCTCCAAGATTGATTCCATTGAGATTTGCTCTGAGACTAAAAAAGAATCAATGCTGATGGAAAGGAACTTTAAAGACAAAATAGTGAGAAATTTTACCAATCCCTGAAGCATCGGCAGGTTCTGTGCTAATGGCCAATTGTTGTGATTTGGCCTGAAATCATAAAGGAGTAGAAGTGAGCAGAATGAAATTAGCATTTTACTCGAGGAAGGAGATATCTGACCTGAGCAATTCTTTTGCTGCTTGTTCTTTTCTTTTTTATAGCCGAAGGGGCAGTTAGAGAAGATGTTTTCCTCTTGGCAGCAGGTGGTGCAGCAAGAATTGGATCCAGACTGGCAGGCCTGGACATTATTTGAGCCAAAGAAGGAGAGTGATGCCCCAGAATAGATATTGGGCCTGCAGTGTTATATGCAATTGCTCTGGCCAGAGGGGCAGGGACTATGTCCTGCAGGATAACAGAGTTAAAAGTCGATGAAAGAGGATGTTATTGGAAAAACAGATGGATTATAAGCATATTTACCTCTGAATTCGGCTGATAGTCAGGCATCAAATCAAGGCAGAGAGGGTGAACTGGCACATTGAAGATATGATCATGGAGTTCTTGCCACCAAAGAATAAAAGAAGGATGAGCAAGTGCTGTTGGCACAAAAGGTTCGATCTGGTAGATGGCTGCACAACACTTGTAGTCAAAAATTCTTCTTGTTTCTGTGGAGTCTTTGATGATCTGCCTAGGCTTGAGGAATTCGTGGAGAAATAATCTTGGGGGCACTTGCCCACATCCTAATTGCCTGGCTACTGTATTCGGCTGGTAATATTCATATGAACTTTGAACCAGCCTTCCTCCACAAAATTCGGCTGGTAAGATGCAAGGCCGAATGAAAGTGTTGAAAATTGCTGAGGACTCTGCATCTATGCATCCGGTCTCGAAGCTGAATTCACAAGGGAGAGTGAGATTGTCATTGTCCATGTATGGGAACCAGAGGGGATTGGCAAAGCCTTTGAAGAAAAGTTCAAACAGTTCTCCAATGCTCTTGTTGATAGCAATAGTGGAGGCTGCTTCCCCATAGGTTTGACAGCCTTTGGTGCTCTGGGCTTCTGCTTCCTGGTAATTGACCGAGGGGAAATGTCGGCTGTTGAGGTCAATGGAGACAATTTGGTGCATGTACAATTGCAGCCACATCTGGACGAACCACCAAGGACCATTAACGCAGGAAATTTTCTTGTTGGTGTGCATCTGATAAATGGTCTGATGGAGCATGTGATAGACACTTCCCAGGAGATATTTCCCGAGAGGGATAAGTGTGCCTGCAGCCAGGTCTTCGGCCATTACTATGTGATTCAGAGTTGGCTCATTGGCTTTACCACAGAAAACAAATCTGCACAGCCACATATTCAGAAAGGCCCTGTATTCAACGTCAGTCAGAGGACCATCATGCATGTAAGTCTGGATGTATCTCTTATAGCCGACTCCAGTCTTCACCCCTGTCTGTTTGGAAGAACCTTTGTACCTGTATGGGTGTGTTATCCCTGTGATGTTCAGGCCGGTTATCATGTAGACATCGGCCAGGGTTGGAGTCATTGGTCCGTGACCAAAGAGAAAAGCATTCATGCCATTGGACCAGAAGTGACAAGCTGCAATCAAGAGATTTTCATTCTTGGGTGTTTCGGCTAGAGATAGTTCCAAGCAATGAGAGATACGAAGACTGTCCCAATTCTGCGTCTGGGGGCTTTTATCTTCAAGAATCCTTTTGTACCAGTTTCTCCAGCCGGCGATTGGGGGCAGAGGCCAGTTCTTGAATGAATCTTGCCATTCGTGAGGTCTCGTCAGTGAAGTTTTGAAAGGGATCCTCTGAGACTCGGCCGCAATAATTCCGGAGGGATCTGGATTCCCTGAGGGGCCGAGGAAGAAAGATGCGGATTGCTCCTCAGTCGGGGTCAAGATTTCAGTGGTCAGAGCCTATCGAGAACAAAAGAAGAGCGATTCGGGAATTCAAGATGCGATTCGAAAAGAATAATGCCGAATGTGATTGAGGGAAACAAAACTTACTTGAAGAATTTGATCCTGGTTCGCCATTTGAAGATTGGAGCTTGAGAGATTCGACGAACTAGGGTTTCGAGTTTAGAAACGCACTCTGAGGATTTGGAAGCGGAAAACGGATGTCAAAGCGAATTCAGCCTGGAGATGTTGGGGATTCCTGGTCAATTCCGAGATAAAAGCATCTTTTATCCCGAAATTGAAGGGGCATGTGTTAACACCAAAATTTAGCACCAGGAAGAGGCTGACGTGTGGGCCGGATTTGGTGGAAGGATACCATTCGGCTAAGGGGCTTTCTCTGAAGTATTCGGCAATAACGCTCTGCGGTCGGGAACGCGTCGTCATTCGGCAGAGGCATAGTTCCGCAGGCAAAAGCGGTAGCATTCGGGAAGGCGTGATGACGTGGAAAAACATAAGGAAAAGGCCGGTTCGAACAAGGAATGCAATATGGGCACGAAGATTCGTCATTTATTTTTAGAAACAAGTATTGTAGTCGTGTCCGACTAGGAGTTGTATCAAGACCTGGGTATAAATATGAACCCATGGCATCTGTAAAAACAATCGAATCAATCATACAACAAACCGGCCCCGTGCCAACATCGAGTCCTTTAGTCGAGTCGTCGAGTTCTTCGAGAGGAGTCATCGATCCGTCGACCTCCGTAAGTACCGGCAACCTTGTATCATGCTTAGTATCATGCGGTGGATTTAAGCTTTGATGCAGGTAGTCTTGTTACCATGCTTAGTATCATCCGGTGGATTTAAGTTGTGGTCTCAAGAAGGTTCCTCTGTTAGGTCATGAGCCATGCGGTGGGCTAAGATCTAGTATGGACCAAGTTATCGGCTCTGTTAGATTTCGGCAAGATCTAACAGATTCATTAAGTTACCCCGTGTTGCTTTGTTTTTACTCCGTGCTTAATTCATGCAACACTCCTTTGCCCAATCTAGGTCGGCTAGAATCGGCTCTACTTCACGATGCGATGACTTTTCCCCTCATAGCCGAGTCCGAAACCGATCTAGGTTGCCACGTGTCGCGGGTTCGAACTTGTTGGTATCGTGTAGATCTTGACAGAACCGGGTATCATGCGGTAGATGCAGGTTTTTGGGTCGTCTTAGAGCTAATCATCCGGTGGATTAGAATTCGATTCGATCTGATAGATTTATCTTTATCGATTAAGTTTGTTCCTTCGCCACGGACCCCGATTCGGCTAAGCAGCCGCATTCGGCAGTGCTCTCACGAGTGAACGTGTTCGTGGATTTGCATTGGACAATGAATGCTTTTAGCCTTTCACGATTAGATTGTATCATGCGGTGGATTGATCTAATCTGATTGGTGGTGTGGTCTTGAACAAGTCGTATCATGCGGTGGATTAACTTGTTCGTTATCATGCTTGACGGGTGCTGCTTTCGGCCTATGCATTCTTGTTTACTGCGGATTTATGGTCATGCTTTCGCCCTTTTATTTATCTATCATGCTTTGTTTCTCGTTAATCGGCTATGAGTATGCGTTACAATGTTCATTCGGCCGAAAGTCGATCTTTCGTCATGCTTACGTCACGCATTCGGCAGCGCGCTCCCTGCGTGCCTTGCCGATTGCCGAATGAGGCTTTAACTGCCGACAGATAGCTTACATGCTTCTACTGATCTTACGTCATGCTGATGTTGTGCATTCGGCAGTGTGATTCTTACATGCTTCTACCGATTGCCGAATGATATTCTGAGTAACGACAGATAGCTTCTCTGTAGCTATGTGTCGTTCGAAACTGGCTCCGTAGCCGCAAATATGGAACTGACTGGTATTGCCCGGTACGTTCCAGGTGTTATCTAAATATCTTTCATCCCTTTGTCAGTTTCAGGAAAATTGACTGGCACGCTTCCGGATTCAAAAGCCCGGGCCACGTGTGAAGCTAGCTAATTCGGCTTGCTGTGTGCTTGGCGTGAGGTGCGGATTTTACGTCAACACATTCCTTGAGGCAATGAAAGGCAAAGCACCCTTGAACATCATCACTGATCAGGATGGTGCCATGAGAAGTGCTATAACGCTTGTATTCCCATATACAACCCATCGTAATTGCCGATGGCACATAATGGACAAGTTTTCTGGAACAATTGGTCCATTGCTGGAAGGTGACCCCGAGTTAGAAGAGGATTTCAAAGAGTGTGTGAACCACACTGTAACTCCTACAGAGTTTGAGGTGAAGTGGGCAGCTATGATAGACAGGTTTGGTTTGCAAGACAATCCTCATTTCCAGCGCCTATATTCCATCCGGGCAAGTTTTGTTCCAGCATAGTACATGCACAATTTTTTCCCCTTCTTGCAGTCTACTCAGAGAAGTGAGGGGTTCAATGCCATCCTCTAGAAATATGTAAACCCCAACATGTCTCTACTTCATTTTGTGGAGCAGTATCAGAAGATTCAGGATAAATGTCTTGTTGCTCAGGGGGGGTCAGGACTTCAAGACTGATGACAATGAAAGGAGGAGATGGTCAAGATACCCGATTGAGAAGCATGCTGCTACTGTTTACACCAAAAACGTGTTCTATAGGTTCTCAAAAGAATTCGAGAAAACGGCTGAGTATGATGTGAAGCCTGAAACGCGGTTCCAATATTGGCTAGTGCCTAATAATAAGTCTGTTTATGGGTATGGAAAAAGGGATTATCTAGTGACAGCAATTGAAGACGAGGAAAACTACTTTTGTGAGTGCAGCAAGTTTGACAGAGATGGGATACTTTGTTGCCATATTTTGAAGATCATGACAAGGTTGGGAGTGAAAACCATCCCTGACAGATACATAATGAAAAGGTGGACGCAAGAAGCAGTTCGTACAAATGAAAATGCAAGTGGTAATGGACATGTGGAAGCTGATTTGGTAGCCCAAGGTATGCCCCTGAGCAATAGGAAAACCTTGTGGTACACCAATATTTCCACATCATTTGCAGACCTAGCTGTTAAAGGGTGTGTGTCGAATGAAACCTATACAGTCGTAGAAAATCACATCATGATGATGCGCTCTGAACTTGATGAAATTAAGAAGCGAAAAAGGAACAACAACCAGAGAAAAGGGAATGGGGCAGCATCTGGGCCTGCAGCTGATTCTATGTTGCCTGTTGTTGCCTCACCACACATGGTTGGTGTTGATGAGGAAACAGATCGTGTTAATGCATCACCAACACAAAATGCCCCAACATCAAATCCAGGTCTCATGTTAAGTGCTGCTGGACCTAGCTGTGCATATACCTAACTTTAGACCTCCAAAATCTATATTTTTTTTCAAAAAAAGTCTATTTGTGCTGATTAAGTCAGCTGATAATAACACCACGTATGATGTAGGTGCTGTGGGGTGCTCAACTACCACTCCTGGTGCATCAATGGGGGCAATCGTAGGCAACCCGCCAAGGTCTAAAGTTAAAGGGCGCAAAAAGGAAAAAAGGCTAAAGAAGGGGATGAACGCAGAACTGAAGACAAAGAACAAGTGCAGCATTTGCAAGTCGACGAGTCACAATGCTGCGAGATGTCCAGAGAAGAAAGTAGCGGATTCAGGGGCTATGGGTGTCTAGATAAAAAAATATATTATCTATAGATGTTTGCCTAATGGCGTTATATGTAATGCATTTATAATATTTAACATACAGATGTGTGGCGTGGGGTATGTCTAAAAAAGCAAAAACTCAAAAATTGCTTGGGCTTGAAGGGTACGTTGCTAGATACATGTACTTGAAATGCCCGCACAACATAGTTATATTGCTCAAAGTTAAACGTACCTATGCCAAATTAAGTTTTTCCTTCCATGATGTGTCATTTTCTGATGCGTGCGTAAGCCACTTGTGGGTGAGCAACTTCCGTATATTGGTTATGTCTTTCTCCTGGAAGTTGTATATTGACCAGCCATTCCAATGCTCAGCATGCATCAACATGTGAAACCCACAGTCATGGCTGCATTGTTGTGATGTGTTAAAAAAGATTAAAGAAGTAACATTAGAAAATTCATGGATGAATATGCAGAAAAATTGCAAAAAAATAGCTCGAAGTACAAAAAAAACACAGCAAACTTACTTGTTTGATTGGATTGGGACAGCTATATCAACAAGCACGTAGTTATCTATAGGTTTCCTTGATTCTGGGTAATGGATTTGCCATAGTTGTTTTATTGCAGCGATGAGGGTGTTGCAACAATTACTAAGCGTTTCATCCTCCAAAATTCTTGTTGAATCAAGGACCTCGAACCTGTTGCTGCGAAGGTTCAAAACCAGCAAGAAGTAGTGGCCAACACGGTCTGGACCATTCATTCCTATATTTTTGAAGCACCGAAAACATCACCTAGTGAAAAAAAGAAGGGAACCAAAAATTTATAATTTGTATGTATTATCTATGAAAAATTTGCAAAAAGAAAATGGCATACATACTAGCTGGCAATGATCTAAATGGTTTGTTCCAAGTCTGAATACACGTTTAACTTCTAGCATGTCAAGGTGGCCCGTTTGCAAAAAAGCCTAGAGAATAGAATAACATTGCAACAGAATGAAAAAAAGTGTCAGTTTTTGTTACTTGTTGTTCTTCAATCTTGTTATAATTGTCTCAATTCTGGGTGCATACCCCTTATCAATACCATACTTCTCGTGCATGAAGTTGATTGCTTCCACATCAAGCTCGTACTTCACTTTGTCACCTCCAATGGGCAGCTCAAAGATGTCGTGCACAGACTCAGCTGTCACCGCGATTCTGCCCCTACCAGGTAGTACAAGTTGTAATGACTCAGCGTCAAAACACTCAGCCATGAGCCAACTTGAACACTCTGCTGGCAATGCGTGGCATGCAATCTTGAGCAGACCACCGAAACCTGTATCTTCTATAATTCTTCGCTGATCTTGAGAAATATCCTTGTATAATTTGACAAGCCGAGCAGGTGTTTCCCTGTTCCTGCGGAGCTGGGAATAAGAATTGGGTTTGATCAGCCAAACACAGTAGTAAACGGGGTTAGCGAAGAAACAAAAAAAATTATGATGTAGCTGAATTGCTTTTGAAGCTATAAAGTATATTCAAGGACATACAAACCTTGGGTGGTGGTGCGCGTTCTTGTTGTTGCTTGGGTCGTCTAGGCATTGTGCCAAGCATCTGGGAACACAGCTTGAGCTTCGAAGGAGAGATTAAAAAATGTAGACATTCTTACTTGCAAAGAACATGAGAAATATAAGAGTGCAGTCCAAAAGAAACAAGGATTACAATGAACTAGAAAAAAATGGTAATGTAAGATGGATAATGTGCCTACTATTGCCTATCTATAACAATATAATTACCTACCTATAAGAATATAATTGCCTATCTCTAACAATATAATTTCCTGTATCTATACAAAACAAAGCAGATACCTGAATGTGACAGATCTTGTGCTTTTCGGTAGAAATCAAAGTATATACATCCTTGCTTGTGAAAACAGAAAAGTCAGGGGAAAATGTGTGAGTGCAGGCCAATTAAAATTGTATCATGTGGTGCAAATAGGCCGGTATATCCATAAAAATATAGACAAATAAATGGTAACACATGTCAAAACCATATCCATCCTGGGAGCCACCAGACTGGGGATTACAGGGTTTGCAAAGCTGAAGCCATCATCAGGCGTGCAAAAACCCCATTGATGGGGGACCCAGACAACTTCAGCCCACAAACCACATACCGCTTGCTGGGTTTCCGTTGGCTCAAATATAGACTTCAGTGGTGGAAATCAAAAAACGAAAAAAAGTTCTGAAAAAAGAGCTAGAATTATTAGCAACTCTACATTAAATACAAGCACTATTAACAGGGGAATGGTGGGTGTAAAAAAGAAACTACAGTTCTATCTACTTCTAGTCTTGTTAGTTCTGTTGATATATGCACATCAACTACCCCCCCCCCCCTACTGCGGTATTATTGCCAATCTGAAAAAATGCATACTCTGAACCAAAAAATTACCTATCTATAACAATATTATTAACTACCTATAAGAATATAATTGCCTATCTGTAACAATATAATTGCCTACTTCGTACCTATATTATGATGCAGAATATATGCATCGTAAACACTGCTGCTGCTGTCTATATCTCAAAAAACACGGATCAAAGCTAACTATGTGAAATATGCTATTGTCTACATTATGATGCAGACATGCTATTGTCTATACTATGTAAGTATACTATGTACCATCAAAAATAACGTTTCTACCTCTACATTACTGATCTAGAATACTAATGCTAAATGTCTATATTCGAACACAGAGCAAAAAGCGCATATCAGAAAAACTAAAAAAATAGAGAACAGATGTGAATCCTGTTAGAACAGGTCGCGTGGGAATGGCGATTTCACCTTCGTGTGCGATGCTCTCTCTGAAACCAAATCCAAATCCTTCCTGGCTTGTAGCTTCACAATGCACAACACAGGCTCTATAATGACTGCAATCAGCAGAAATCAGACATTACAAAAAATCACAATCAGGCTATATAATACGCAAACACAGTGCTCAGATGCAAAAAAACCAGCATAAATCACAACTCACTGCAGATTGGCGCACGGGGGTGTGTGTGTTGGGGGAGGGGAAGAGAGGGGTAAATCAAATGCATCTCACTTTCGTGTAAAAATCGCGCTCCTCCTCTGCCCCTAAAAATATCATACCATCTCCACCTCCTCTTTTGGGCGATGCTCTCTGAACAAAATTGCTCCTGGATTGTGGCTTCTTCACGCACAACACTTGCGATGATATGCGCACAAATGTGGAAAAATAGCAGTCAGAAAATCACCAGATGCATGTGATGCGACCGCGAGACAGATACGAGAAATCCACAAAAACACTATGAATCCGGGGGAGCGCGCGAGATGGCGAAATCAACGAATGTGTCTCACCTCCGTGGGATTCGCTCCTCCATTACCTCAAAATATCAGAGCCTCCGTCCCCCCTCTCTGCTCCCCAAACCCTATATTGAATCAACAGAAGTGAAATCCCCCCAAATCAAATCGTTCGTCTCGAAGAAACGCAGCGCAACAGAGTATGAACGAGAGAGAAGACGGACTGGACTCACCGTACGTGCTCGCGACGCCGCTCCCCACCATGGATTAGCGCTTCCTTCTCTGAGGATCGACGAGGAGAGGCGAAGCAGAAGCGCAATCGCCTAGATTTCGCGAGAGAGAGGAACCCTAGAGAGAGAAACGAAAATGAAATATGCGGGGGAGGAAATGAACAGGCGCGTAGTCTCCCAAAATGCTTTTAAAAACGCTAGAAATTCCACTGTATGACAACCGGGTCCCACACGGGACATGAAGCGGCGGAGCGTGTGGACCACAGATGGCGCGCTGGACGGAGCCGGCTGGAAAGAAGTCATGTACGCGTGTGTCTGTATATATATATAATTTAAAATGAATACCAATAGTACATTTAAATTACTCCTCGTTATCATACATTCATACTTCTTTAAAAATAATTATTGCCACCAGGGTACAGTGGCACACATAAGCAGATCGAACAACAGTAAATCAGTAACTTAAAAACCTGTTCAAACAGTAAGTCATTAAATCGATTAAGGCGTGTTCTTCCTGACAGGATGGACCGGTTCTCTTTGTTCTTCGTGGACAATATGGACAGCGGAAATCTGCTCTTCATGAATACCTTCATCTTGATGCTTAATATTGTTGATGGATACTTAGTCCAACATTTATTTGATGATCTTCCCAGCAAAACAACTTGGAGGATAAAAACAATAGTGGCAGCACCAAAGCAATAGTACCGTGGTACGTGTTGCGCCCACATCTGCCGGAGCCTGGCTGAGACAGCGAATCCAATGCCACATCGACCAGTAGGCCGGGCCGGGGGCTCTGCATGCAACTTCGCTTTCGCATGGAGACACCACAACACTAGAGGACGAGCCGATAAAACCAAACAGCCTCACACGCGTCGACAGAATTACTAACCAGCATGCTTCCAAGATGAAGATGAACAAGTCCAGTCTAGTGGTTCGTGTCATCTTGACCAATTTGCCCCATACTGTAAATGATAAGCACGAGCCGAGCCGTGCCGGCCTCGCCTGCTGAACCGGAAAATTCAGAGCCGTCTCGCCTCGCTGTCAGTTACCGGTAAGCTAGCGGCGGCGAAATAACTGTGGCTACGCCGACTGGCGACTGCTCGCGACGGATCACTGTATCAGCGGTCACTGTCGTACGATTAGTCGGCCGCCGCGTGTGGCTGTGAAAAGTCCGGTGAAAATTAACGTGCACCGGATGCTAAGGTAATTAACGATCGGGTGGGTATGCTCTCTAGTCGTCCTTTGGCCTAACCCGACGTTGTCAAAATGTGGAGTGTGATTAGGCCAGAAGTTTCATGGACACAATTATCTAGAGTGACATATCATATAAAAGTATTAAAAATTAGGATAAAACGCGTCTCTCTCAATACATAGTTTCATCAATTGTTGTTTCCTAGGCCACGTACAAGACACAAGCTGTCTAGATAACTGTGTACATAGAGTTTCATCACTATAAAACTCATTTCATCTCTCTTAATTAATACAGTGACATATCATCAAAAATGCTGACATGACAGTCAATTTATTGTTTGTAAAACTTCCACTGAGACTGGCCTTACAATGCATATGGGGAATTGACGGTGGCAAAAGGCCGGAGCCACGAGTATTGATCTTTACCAACGATTTCAGAAAAGGTTAGTTAACAACCTTTTGATTCCTAGTTTGCTTTCAATTCTTTTGCAAGTTGCTAGCTGCTAAAAATTAGCACGTGTACATCCAAACACCTTCATTAATAGTTTAACTAATAGCCTAAGATGAAATACCAGCCAAAATTTGAATAGTTGAGTTGTTAATGGGCACCTGGACAGGACAACAGGTCAACGCAGGACAACAGGTCAAACACATTATTCTTCAACATTAAAACGACATATGAATTGAAAGGATAACTTCGTGAATGAAACCATAAAATTTGATAAAATATTTATTTAATAAAAAATAGGCTACAAATGTAGATATTTACACGTACACCCCGCATCCGTGCTAAGGGCAGTTCTAACCCATAATGTCATATCAACAAGACATTATATTAGTAACTATACTTCCTAACTTATAATTTTTTAGGATGCGTCATCAATAAATACATCATATCTCTTCTCTATCAATCAGATTTGTTTTTTATCTATTATGAAGGCACCGTCATTTCCTAATGCAAAACTTGATAGCGTCTAGTTCATAAGTTATCATATTTAAAATTGGGTCTTTCATGGAATCCAATTTTTTCTCATATTTAATACTGTGCATATAAGCAAATAATTTTATATGACAACTTAATTAATATTATGAAAACTACCTCTATACTACGTACACCCAGTCCAGGTGATTATTGACACCGATTGTTGAAGAAGATGATCGATGACGATCTACTGGGGCCTTGGTTAGATCCCAAATTCTACCACCAAAGTTCATCTTGACCAATTTGCCCCATACTGTAAATGATAAGCACGAGCCGAGCCGTGCCGGCCTCGCCTGCTGAACCGGAAAATTCAGAGCCGTCTCGCCTCGCTGTCAGTTACCGGTAAGCTAGCGGCGGCGAAATAACTGTGGCTACGCCGACTGGCGACTGCTCGCGACGGATCACTGTATCAGCGGTCACTGTCGTACGATTAGTCGGCCGCCGCGTGTGGCTGTGAAAAGTCCGGTGAAAATTAACGTGCACCGGATGCTAAGGTAATTAACGATCGGGTGGGTATGCTCTCTAGTCGTCCTTTGGCCTAACCCGACGTTGTCAAAATGTGAAGTGTGATTAGGCCAGAAGTTTCATGGACACAATTATTTAGAGTGACATCATATAAAAGTATTAAAAATTAGGATAAAACACGTCCCTCTCAATACATAGTTTTATCAATTATTGTTTCCTAGGCCACATACAAGACACAAGCTGTCTAGATAACTGTGTACATGGAGTTTCATCACTATAAAACTCATTTCATCTCTCTTAATTAATACAGTGACATATCATCAAAAATGCTGACATGACAGTCAATTTATTGTTTGTAAAACTCCCACTGAGACTGGCCTTACAATGCATACGGGGAATTGACGGTGGCAAAAGGCCGGAGCCACGAGTATTGATCTTTACCAACGATTTCAGGAAAGGTTAGTTAACAACCTTTTGATTCCTAGTTTGCTTTCAATTCTTTTGCAAGTTGCTAGCTGCTAAAAATTAGCACGTGTACATCCAAACACCTTCATTAATAGTTTAACTAATAGCCTAAGATGAAATACCAGCCAAAATTTGAATAGTTGAGTTGTTAATGGGCACCTGGACAGGTCAACAGGTCAACGCAGGACAACAGGTCAAACACATTATTCTTCAACATTAAAACGACATATGAATTGAAAGGATAACTTCGTGAATGAAACCATGAAATTTGATAAAATATTTATTTAATAAAAAATAGGCTACAAATGTAGATATTTACACGTACACCCCGCATCCGTGCTAAGGGCAGTTCTAACCCATAATGTCATATCAACAAGACATTATATAAGTAACTATACTTCCTAACTTATAATTTTTTAGGATGCGTTATCAATAAATACATCATATCTCTTCTCTATCAATCAGATTTGTTTTTATCTATTATGAAGGCACCGTCATTTCCTAATGCAAAATTTGATAGCGTCTAGTTCATAAGTTATCATATTTAAAATTGGGTCTTTCATGGAATCCAATTTTTTCTCATATTTAATACTGTGCATATAAGCAAATAATTTTATATGACAACTTAATTAATATTATGAAAACTACCTCTATACTACGTACACCCAGTCCAGGTGATTATTGACACCGATTGTTGAAGAAGATGATCGATGATGATCTACTTGTTGACGTAAAATCCGCACTTCACGCCAAGCACACAGCAAGCCGAATTAGCTAGCTTTACACGTGGCCCGAGCGTTTGAATCCGAAAGCGTGCCAGTCAATTTTCCTGAAAACTGACAAAGGGAGAAAAGATGTTCAAATAACACCTGGAACGTACCGGGTAATACCAGATAGTTCCATAATTGCGGTTACGGAGCCAGTTTCGAACGACATATAGCTACAGAGAAGCTATCTGTCAGTAGTTAAAGCATCATTCGGCAATCGGCAAAGCACGCAGGAAGCGCACTGCCGAATGCGTGACGTAAGCATGACGAAAGATCGGTATTTGACTGAATAAACATTGTATCGCATATTCATAACCGATTAACGAGGAACAGAGCATGATAAATAAATAAAAGGGCGAAAACATGACCATAATTTCATAATAAACAAGAATGCATAGATTAAAAGCACTAGTCTACCGCATGTCTAAGTACTTTTCAACCCGTCGAGCATGAAACAAGCAAATTAATCCACCGCATGATACGACTTGCTTGGAATCACACCACCAACCAAGAATAGATCAATCCACCGCATGATACGACTCTAAACGTGGAAGGCTAAAAACATTCTTTATTTAAAACAAAACCTTGAACATGTTTCGCTCGTGGCGATACTGCCGAATACAGCTATATAGCCGAATCGGGTTCCATGAAGAAGGAACATGCTTCGTTGGTGATGATAGGTCTATCAGATCGAATCGAATTCTAATCCACCGGATGATTAGCTCTAAGACAACCCAAAAACCTGCATCCACCGCATGATACCCGGTTCTGTCAAGATCTACACAAGACCAACGAGCTTGGACCCGCAACACGTGGCAATCCAGGTTGACTTCGAATTCGGCTATGGAAACGCGGTGCATTATGAGCTAGAACCGAATCTAATCAACCTGGACTGGGCAAAAGAGTGTTGTAATGAATTAAACATAAAGGTAAAATCCAGAGCAACACATGGTAACTTAATAGATCTATCAGATCTTGCCAAAATCCAATAGAACCGATAACTTGTTCCAAGCTAAAACTTAGCCCACCGCATGGCTCATGATCTAACAATGGAACCTTCCTGAACCAAAGCCTAAATCCACCGCATGATACTAGGCATGGTGCAGGGTTGCCGGTACTTACGGAGGTCGACGGATCGATGATTCCTCTCGAAGAACTCGACGACTCGACTAAAGGACTCGAAGTTGGCACGGGGCCGGTTTGTTGTATGATTGATTGAACTCTCCTTTTACAACTACCATGGGTTTATATTTATACCCAGGTTTCGACACGACTCCTGGTTGATTACGATTACATTATTTATTTCCTAAAAAGATAAACGTCGGGGCACCGTATCCGTCTTGCATTCGAAGTTAAACCAGCCTTTTCCTTACACTTGACCCACGTCATCACGCACTCCCGAATTCCTCCTGCGGAATATTTTCTTGCCGAATGACAATGCGTTCCCGACCGCAAAATGTCTTTACCGAATGCCCTGGGGAAAAACTTCTTTGCCGAATGATATCTTTTCAACGAATCCGGCCCACATGTCTGCCTCTTCCTGGTGCCAATTTTTGGTGTCAACACATGCCCCTTTAATTTCGGGATAAAAGATAATTTTATCTCGGAATTGACCAGAAGCACTCAACATTCCCAAG
The DNA here is from genome assembly GCA_033239725.1 of Echinochloa phyllopogon. NCBI lineage: Eukaryota > Viridiplantae > Streptophyta > Magnoliopsida > Poales > Poaceae > Echinochloa > Echinochloa phyllopogon. Next base: position 22,830,651 of record BTCW01000016.1, read on the forward strand.
TTAGTTCTGCTCGACACCCGCTTCTCCTTTTGAATCTTTAGAGCTCTCGTCCAGATCCGAACCCTAGGTTATCGACTTCCAAGATTCAATCTTCAAATGGCGAACCAAGATTTTGCCCTTCAGGTAAACTTCAATCCCCTCAAGCACATTCGGTATTCTTCTTTCGATTTGCATTTTAAATTTCCTCTCATCTCTTTCCATTCTTGATAGGCACTAGCTGCTGAAATCCTTATCCCCGTCGAGGAAAAAGCTCCATCCTACTTCCTCGGCCCTGTAGGGAATTCAGATCCTTCCGAACTCATCGCGGCTGAATCTCAGAGGGTTCCTTTCAAGATTTCATTGACAAAACCTCATGAGTGGCAAGACGCCTTCAAGAACTGGCCTTTGCCCCCAATTGCCGGTTGGAGAAATTGGTACAAAAGGATATCTGATGACAAAAGCCCCCAAACACAGAACTGGGACCATCTGCGTATTTCTCATTGCTTGGAGCTGTCACTAGCCGAAACACCGAAGAACGAGAACCTTCTGATTGCAGCTTGCCATTTTTGGTCCAATGGCGCAAATGCTTTTCTCTTCGGTCATGGCCCAATGTCTCCCACTTTGGCCGATGTCTACATGATGACCGGCCTGAACGTTACAGGAACTGTATATCCATATGACCACAAAGGTTCCTCCAAGCAGACAGGAGTAAAAACAGGGGTTGGATACAAGAGATACATCCAGAACCATATGTCTGATGGCCCTCTGACCGATGTCGAATATAGAGCCTTCCTGAACATGTGGCTATGCAGATCAGTCTTCTGTGGCAAAGCCAATGAGCCAAACCTGAATCATATCGTGATGGCTGAAGAGCTGGCTGCCGGAAAACTCATTCCACTTGGGAAATACCTCCTGGGAAGTGTCTACCATATGCTCAATAAAACCACCCACCTGATGTATACCAGCAAGAAAATCCCCTGTGTCAATGGTCCTTGGTGGTTTGTCCAAATGTGGCTGCAGTTGTACATGCATCAAATCGTCGCTATTGATCTCAACAGCCGAGATTTTCCTTCAATCAATTACAAAGAAGGAGAAACCCGGAGAACCAAAGGTTGTCAAACCTATGGAGAAGCTGCCTCCACTGTCTCTATCAACAAGAACATCAGTGAACTGTTTGAGCTCTTCTTCAAAGGCTTTGCTCATCCTCTTTGGTTCCCATATCTGGACAATGACAACCTCACTCTCCCTTGCGAATTCAGCTTTGAAACTGGATGCACTGATGTACAATCTATAGCGATCTTCAATGCCTTCATCCAGCCCTGCATCCTGCCAGCCGAATTCTGTGGAGGAAGGCTGGTTCAAAGCACTTACGAATATTACCAGCCAAATATGATGGCTAGACAGTTGGGATGTGGCCAAGTGCCCCCTAGGCTATTTCTTCACGAATTTCTCAAGCCTAGGGAGATTGTCAAGGATTCCACAGAGACAAGAAGGATTTTTACTTATAAATGCTGCGGAACTATCTATGCACCTGATCCTTTTGTGCCAATAATATCTGCCCATCCTTCTTTCACTCTCTGGTGGCAAGAACTCCATGATCATATCTTCAACATGCCAATCCATCCCTTCTGCTTCGAGTTAATGCCTGATTATCAGCCAACTTCAGAGGTAATACGCTTATCCCTTCATCTGTCTCAATAATATTAACCCTGATTGATTCTTATTCTGTCATCTTGCAGGACATAACACCTGCCCCTCTTGCCAGGGCGATCTTGTACAAAGCTGCAGGCCCAATATCTGCTCTGGGGCACCAATCTCCTACCTTGGCTCAACTGATGGCTAGACAGGCTTCTCTAGATCCAATACTTACTAGACCATCATCTGTTAAGAGGAAAACCCTTTCTTTAACTGCTCCCCTAGTTATAAAGAAGAAAAGAACAAGCAGCAAAATAGTTATCAAGGTCAGAGCCTTCTTCTTTTGACCATAACGCCATTGGTATTTTGCTCAGCTTTATCTCTTCTTGGTTTCAGGTCAGAGAACAGCAACTAGCAATCAGTACAGATCTTGCCGATGCTTCATTGACTGGTAAAGTTCTACCACTTTATCCCCTTAACTTCTTTTTCATCGGCACTCATTCTTTGTTAACTGCAGAACAATCCTCAATGGATCCAATCTTGGAAAGCTCTTCTTCTCATCACGATTCATCTTTAGCTTTGCAACTTCTTCCTCAATCAGAAGCATTATCTTCACCAAGAAATCTTCCAGCCTCTCCTCAGCAAGATACACAGAATCTTTCCATTGAGCCTGAGAGGCTTCCTTCCCCCATTCAGGAAGTCAGGAATGAGGTAAACAAAATCATTCAACTTTCTCTACCCTTTTTTCTCAGCGGATTATTACTAATTCGGCAAGACTTTCTTTCAGGAGAAATCTATTTCATCATCCAGCTATTCTTTTGCTATGGACGACTTGGTTGCCGAACAAGGGCAAGAAACATCTTCTGGCCAAACTCTGTCAGAAGAAAATCAAACAAAGCTGAAAGATATCCTTGCTTTGCTGCACAAGAGTATCCAAGATCAAGTCAAAGATGCTGATCTCTTAAGGGATGTACTGGAATCCATTGACCAAGAACTCCCTGATGATATCAAAACTTCTTTGGAACCAGTTTCTCATTTGGATCAACAATACGCCGCAGTAAAGCAGGCTCTAAAAAACCAATCTTCTCAACCAGCTCTGGAACAGAGGAGATCCACAGCCAAACAATCTGTGAAAGACCTGCATACTCAAGCTCAGAACAGCAAAGAACTACTGACCAAATTGGAATCTGAACTTGAAAAGAAGAAGGTCAGAAAAGCTGCACTTGAAGCCGAATTGAGAGATCTATCGGCCGAAATTGAAGCTAATGAGAAGAAGATAGTTGAGCTTCCCAAATTAACAGAGAAGATGCGAAAGGAAGCTTCATCAGCTCTGAACGAAGAAAAACAACTCAAGGCAAAGCTTGCTGCTCTGGCTAGAACCCAAGAAGCTGACAAAAACTTATTAGAGAGCATTAGCAATATGATATCAGATGCTAAAAATGTAATCTCAAAGTACTTGGGCTTGTAATTGTAACAAATAATTAATAACCGAATGCTCTATCAATCCCGCAACTTTGTCATTTCTTAACTCTGTTTTTCTCCATTGTGGATAACTCATTCGGCAAAGCTGATTGTAACAGTGTCAGACCCGAAAACGCCTCAAACACAACACAGCCGAATCTCATTCAGTCAAAACCGAACACGACCTCGGCAAGAACCCCAAACGACATAGAAATCGATCGGTTGGAGAATCCTTTCCATCTTCCGAACTCTTTGGGACGGTGATCCAGAGGAGATCAACAATGTTGACGCCTCCATAAGTCATCTTGATGCTCACGGCGTCGCTACTGCCGATTCCATCCATCTTCAGTCTGTTCTGAACAAGCTCTTTTATTAGTTTGTACTAGGGACTAAGGAATTTTTGACAACAAAGCATTATCTTTTGCAATCCTTATGTGATGACTCTGTCAAACTCATTTTTTGTAATATATTTGCACTAAGGGAAATACACTCTGGTATTGGCCATTTCTTCTTTTATCAATATTTTTGTTCTGAAGACGGCTCCTTCCCGAATGCCGGCTGTTTCAGTCGTTCTGACATTGAATATTTCAATCAGCGATCAATCTCAACACTAGGATAATATTTCTTCAAGTATCTCCCATTGATAGCAGCAGTAAACTCCTCTCCTAGTAAAGTTTTCAGGATATATGCATTTCCAGGCACGCATCTGACCACTCTGAAAGGACCTTCCCAGTTTGGAGACCACTTACCGAATGCACTGTATTTAGTTCCAATCGGCAATATTGCTTTCCAAACCAAATCTCCTTCTGCAAATTGCTTGACCTTCACCTTCTTGTTGTAATATTTAGCAACTCGCATTTTATTTTTCTCAACATTTTCCAAGGCCCTGAGACGAATCATATGCAAATCTTCTAATTCGTCCATCATTAAATCATTATAATCTTTAGAACTTAAATCTTTTTGCAACTTTATTCTCCTTGAGTCTGACTGCATCTCCCATGGCAAGATAGCATGATGTCCATATACCAATTCATAAGGAGACGTCTGTGTAGCCCCATGTGGAGCCATTCGGTAAGCCCATAAAGCCTCATTTAATACCGAATGCCACTTTCTTGGCTTCTGATCAATCTTCTTCTGTATAATTTTAATCATAATCTTGTTAGAAGCCTCTGCCTGACCATTAGCTTGGGCATAATAAGGAGAAGAATTCAACAATTTGATGCCCATACTTTCAGCAAAATTTCTGAACTCTGAAGATGTAAACTGAGTTCCTTGATCTGTGGTGATTGTTTGAGGAATTCCAAATCTGTAAATGATATGTTCTTTAACAAATTCAACCATATTCTCTGATGTCACCTTCTTTAATGGAATCGCCTCAACCCACTTAGTAAAATAATCGGTTGCTAAAAGCACAAACTTATGCCCCTTGCTAGATGGAGGATTTATTTGGCCAATCAAATCTATTCCCCATCCTCTGAATGGCCATGGCTTGATAATATGATTCAGGACCGATGCTGGAACTCTCTGAATGTTTCCAAATCTCTGGCAATCTTGGCATCCCTTGTAATATTCAAAGCAGTCTTCTTGCATTGTGGGCCAATAGTACCCAGTTCTCCTAATAACCCATTTCATTCGGTAAGCCGATTGATGTGCTCCACACAGCCCATCATGCACTTCACTTATCAGCCTTTTTGCTTCTTCTTGACTTAAGCAATGTAACAACACCCCATCCAAGGATTTATAATATAAATTATCATCAAGAAGAACAAACTTTAAAGCTTTATACCTGAGCTTTCTAGAAACCTTTCGGGATGGATTCTCCAGATAATCAACAATTTCTTTTCTCCAATCATCTTCTGCTAGATTACTCCCGAAAGCATATACATCATTAGCAAAAACTTCTTGAAGCTCTCTATAACCCGAAGCACTTTGAGCTAATCTGTTCGCCTCTCCATTGTCTCTCCTAGGAATATGCCGCAGAATTACTGACTGAAACTCCTTTAAGATTTGCTTGCATTCCTCATAATAATTCCTTAAGATATCGTTTCTGCACTCATATTCGCCATTTAGTTGCCTTATGACTAATTCTGAATCTCCAAAGATTTCAACTGCAATGGCCTTTGCTTCTCTCAAGTATTGAAGTCCTCTGAGCAACGCTTCATACTCGGCTTGATTATTAGTGACAGTAGGTTGAATAGGAATAGCAAATTCAAATACCTCTCCTTTTGGCGAAATTAACAAAATACCTACTCCACCACCTTTGTCACATGAAGATCCATCGAAGAATAATACCGAAGGAGTAATTTCAAGCAAATTAGCTGATGAATCGCGATGTTCAGTAATGAAGTCAGCAATAATCTGTCCTTTAACAGCTTTTGCCGATTCAAACTTTAACTCAAATTCAGACAAAGCTAAAATCCATTTGCCAATCCTTCCGTTCAAAATTGGCATAGACAACATGTGCTTTATCACATCAAATTTTGAATACACAATGCATTCGGCATGTAGCAAGTAGTGCCGAAATTTTGTACAGGAGTAGTAAACACATAAACAAAGTTTCTCGGTAGCCGAATACCTCGTTTCGGGATCAAGCAATTTCCGGCTAAGGTATGCAACTACCCTTTCCTTTCCCTCAAATTCTTGTATGAGGGCCGATCCAATAGTTTGGGTATCGGCCGCCACGTACAACTTAAAAGGCTTGTTTAGCTGTGGAGGTACCAATATTGGTGGTTCTTTCATGTATTCCTTGATCTCATCAAAAGCCTTTTGTTGTTCGTCACCCCATACAAATTTCTGATCCTTCTTGACTTTTAGCAGTGAAGAGAAAGGCAACACCTTTTGTGATAAGTTTGATATGAATCTTCTTACAAAATTGATCTTGCCAAGTAATGACTGTAATTCCTTAAGATTAGTTGGAGGAACAACTTCATCAATGGTTTTCATACTTTTCTTGCCAACTCCTATTCCTCCTTCATGCACCAGAAATCCCAGAAATTCTCCTGCCGAAACTCCAAAAGCACATTTATTTGGGTTCATCTTGAGCCCATGTTTCCTAGTGCACTCTAGAGCTTTCCTTATGTCGGCCAAATGTGCTTCATGATCCAATGACTTAATCACAACATCATCAATATATATCTCCACAATCTTGCCGATCAACTCATGAAAAATATAATTCATGGCTCTCTGATAAGTTGCACCAGCATTCTTCAAACCAAACGTCATGACAACCCATTCAAACAACCCTATATGTCCTGGACATCTGAAAGCTGTTTTCGCTATATCTTCCAATGCCATAAAAATTTGATTGTACCCTGCATTACCATCCATGAAACTAATCACTTTATATCCAGCAGCAGCATCAACCAACGAGTCAGCAATAGGCATTGGATATCCATCCATGGGTGTAGCTCTGTTCAGATCTCTAAAGTCTATGCAAACTCTCATCTTCCCATTTTTCTTGTACACAGGAACAATATTAGAGATCCATTCTGCATATCTGCATGGCCGAATAAAATTTGCTGCTATTAATCTTTCCACTTCTTTCTTTACATCGGTCAACACTTCATCTTTGTAGATTTTCCGGGGTGGTTGCTTGTAAGGTTTATAACCAGGCTTGATCGGCAATCGATGCTCAACAATGGAACGATCTAAACCAGGCATCTCCGAATAATCCCAAGCAAAGCAATCTTTGTATTCTTTTAACAACTCAATCAACTTTTCTCTGAAAACTGAATCCAAGCTAGCACTGATGAATATCGGCCTTGGTTTGTCACCATCTCCAATGTCTACTTCTTCTAATTTATCAGCCGACACAAATCCATGTCCTAGCTTCCCGTCAGTCCCATCGATTGGATTATCCATTAAAAATTACTAAAAGAGCCGACTGCTTCGATCGGCTGTTGATCACTGCTGACTAGCTCAACAGGACCTTCTCCCCAGTCCTTACCTGAGAAACAATCTATGCCTTGATATTCCCACAAGGCTGGTTCCACATTAGCCACGCTAATTGAATCATCTGCTGGGACAATTTCCACTTCATCATCTATCCACTGAATAAGCTGCTGATGCATAGTAGATGGAATACAGCAATTCGCATGGATCCAATCCCTTCCAAGTAGCAAGCTGTATGCCCCTTTGCCTTCAATAACAAAGAAGGTTGTAAGCAGAATCTTAGATCCAATCATCAGATCTACATGTACACATCCTTTGGTGTCCGAAGGATTTCCAGCAAAATCATTCAAAACTATGCTTGTTGGCGTTAAATCTCCAGGGCTCATGCCAAGTTTCCTGAATGTATTGTATGGCATCACATTAACAGCAGCTCCACCATCAACAAACATCTTCGTCAGTGGCTTTCCGTTGACATATCCTCTTAAGTACATTGGCTTCATGTGCCGATTCTGGACTGGTTTCTCGAAAATAGCTTGCTTATTCAATACCAATTGTGCCATTAACCCACATTGCTCGGCTTCATCCACTTCTGACAATATCTCTTCCTGTACAATTTGATTAGCTGGAGCCATAAATTCATTTGGCAAGAAACATACCATGCATGTAGGAGCCGAATGACCCGATTCGTCAGGTTTGTCTTTTGGACGCCATATCGATCTCATCCTGGTTCCTGCTTGCTTCAACTCTTGATTCCTCAGGCGCTGGACTCTTCTCTTCTGGCTCTTTCTTAAACCAGGTGGACACCACTGTCCTTTTTGCCAGACATACTCACGATCTTCTTCTTCATGATCAATCCATCTAAGATCAGCATGTCTTTTCCTTGGTTGATCATCATTCTTATATATTTTTAGACGCCGATCATCACTAGGATGTATCCTTCCAATTCTTTCGTGGACGGATCGGCGACTGACACCATTTTGCCTATGTTCGACATATCCATTACTGCATTCAGGACAGTTATTCCATGTAGGCAGCTTTAAACCCTCGTTCCAACAGTGTCTGAAGAAGACACAATCCCAATGTGCACGTTCTCGTTCTCGGACATATTCCTCTTGTTCTTCCTCATACCTTTTTTCTTTGCACCTCCTCTTCTCCTCCTCGTACTCACGTCTCTGATAGCGTTCTTTTTCTTGCTGACGCTGCCACTTATTGAGGAGAATGCGCGATGTGACTCTGAGTTTAGAAGATTTCCCAATTTCAAATCGGCTATTCGGAAAACGAGGCTTTTCCTCGCGAATCTGTTCGATCGTGATTTGCCGATTAGGATCGACTGAGTCATTTTGCTTCGCTTCCCTCGACGTCAGGACTTTCATCTTTCCCTTTTCTCCAGATTCGGCAACATTCACCATATTGATTGAGAACCCAATCATGTTCTGAGGAAACGGGTTATTGTCCAACTTCATCTTATTGTCGAATTTCAGATGCCCTTCTTGGATAGCTTTCTGAATCCTCACTCTAAAAACCCTGCATTCATTGATGGAATGAGAATTTCTATCATGGAATCCACAGTACCTTTTATCTTTCACTCCATCAGGCCGAAGCATAGAATGCCCCTCTGGTAGCTTGATCCGGCCTTCTTTTACAAGATAGTCAAACAATTTATCTGCCTTAGTTACATCAAAATCATAGGTGCCCTTATTCTGTTTAATCCACCTCTGATTCACCATGACTGGTTCTTTGCCCCACACTATCTCTGCTGCAGCTATCTCCTCACTATCTTCATACTCATCTCCTTGATCTGCTCTTTCAAGGAATTGGTTATAGATATCAGCTACATCATTGTGTTTAGCAAATCTGGCATCTTTCTTGAAACCATATGCCTGGTTACTCATTAAGGCCAATCTGTGTGACAACTGGCCCAGATCATCGAACTCCATTCCAAATAGCTTTTCCCGAATGGCAGGCAGCATGCCAGCTACAGCCATACCGGTTAGCTGGTCATCAGGTATGTTCAAAGAAAAACACATGCTCTTTGTTTCCCTAAACCTCCTGAGGAACTCCGTAGGTGTCTCATTATTTCTCTGCCTTAAGCTGGTCAAATCAACCAACTTTTTCTCGGTACTGCCAATGTAGTAATGAGCATGGAATTTCTGCTCCAGGTCTTTCCAAGTACAAATTGACTGAGCAGGCAAAGAAGCAAACCATGTAAAAGCTGGACCCGTCAGTGACAAAGGAAAGTATCTGATTCTGAAAGCCTCATCTGCTGAAGCTTCTCCAAGCTGCATCAGATATCGAGCTATATGTTCCACAGTGCTAGTATCGTCTTGTCCTGAGAACTTAGTAAACTCTGTAGGCACCTTGACTCTATTCGGCAATGATACCCTTTGGTACCATTCTGGGAAAGGAGACGAGTACATGTACCCCTGATTTTTAGGCTTCAGACCGAATTGATTTTGCAATACATCGGTCATCTTTTGCACCATGAGGTCAATATTGGTATCTTGATTCCCTGGTCTTCCAGCAGGCATCCCTGTAGTACCAACATACCCGGGATTCGGGAGAGCATCAATAGTATTGTAATCCATGAACTCTGAATATCCGTTTCCATACACATCCCTTTGTAGCCTGTTGTTCAGAGGGGATATCTTGTAAGCAGAAGCAGGTGGATTTCCCGTGGTGCCAAATGACATATCACCATATGTACGAGGTTTCGGCAATGCATGCTGAAGCTCTCGTTGAATCGGCTGTCCACTCGCGTCTTTGGTTCCAGAAACTTCAGTTTCTTCAATACCTTTACCATGACGTTTTGGGACCGATGCTTGAATATTGAAATATGTTGGTCCACCAAGTTGTCCATGCGCTTGCTCAAAAGGTTTATCCACGTGTTGACCAAAGATGTTGACCAGTATGAGCCGAAAACTGTTCAGGAATGCAGCATTATGATTGGTCATTGTTTCTCCTAAAGCCTTGTACAACAAGCTAGAGAACTTCTCCCTTTCTTCATCTTCAGTAAGATCAGATTGTCCCGGCAAAAGAACTCTTGGCAGATCTGACTTGAGAAACGGTGCACCACTCCTGTTCTTAGCAAAAGACAGCAAGCATTTCTTGATGAACTGATCTGCAGCAGTCTTCACCATTTGTTGATGTTCATCAGACAATTCTTCAAAAGTGACATCCAGAATGTCTTTTAATTCAGGCATCTTCGAAGCTTGTGTGTCCCACCAGGCGTGCCAAAAAGTGTGTTGACGTAAAATCCGCACTTCACGCCAAGCACACAGCAAGCCGAATTAGCTAGCTTTACACGTGGCCCGAGCGTTTGAATCCGAAAGCGTGCCAGTCAATTTTCCTGAAAACTGACAAAGGGAGAAAAAGATGTTCAAATAACACCTGGAACGTACCGGGTAATACCAGATAGTTCCATAATTGCGGTTACGGAGCCAGTTTCGAACGACATATAGCTACAGAGAAGCTATCTGTCAGTAGTTAAAGCATCATTCGGCAATCGGCAAAGCACGCAGGAAGCGCACTGCCGAATGCGTGACGTAAGCATGACGAAAGATCGGTATTTGACTGAATAAACATTGTATCGCATATTCATAACCGATTAACGAGGAACAGAGCATGATAAATAAATAAAAGGGCGAAAACATGACCATAATTTCATAATAAACAAGAATGCATAGATTAAAAGCACTAGTCTACCGCATGTCTAAGTACTTTTCTACCCGTCGAGCATGAAACAAGCAAATTAATCCACCGCATGATACGACTTGCTTGGAATCACACCACCAACCAAGAATAGATCAATCCACCGCATGATACGACTCTAAACGTGGAAGGCTAAAAGCATTCTTTATTTAAAACAAAACCTTGAACATGTTTCGCTCGTGGCGATACTGCCGAATACAGCTATATAGCCGAATCGGGTTCCATGAAGAAGGAACATGCTTCGTTGGTGATGATAGGTCTATCAGATCGAATCGAATTCTAATCCACCGGATGATTAGCTCTAAGACAACCCAAAAACCTGCATCCACCGCATGATACCCGGTTCTGTCAAGATCTACACAAGACCAACGAGCTTGGACCCGCAACACGTGGCAATCCAGGTTGACTTCGAATTCGGCTATGGAAACGCGGTGCATTATGAGCTAGAACCGAATCTAATCAACCTGGACTGGGCAAAAGAGTGTTGTAATGAATTAAACATAAAGGTAAAATCCAGAGCAACACATGGTAACTTAATAGATCTATCAGATCTTGCCAAAATCCAATAGAACCGATAACTTGTTCCAAGCTAAAACTTAGCCCACCGCATGGCTCATGATCTAACAATGGAACCTTCCTGAACCAAAGCCTAAATCCACCGCATGATACTAGGCATGGTGCAGGGTTGCCGGTACTTACGGAGGTCGACGGATCGATGATTCCTCTCGAAGAACTCGACGACTCGACTAAAGGACTCGAAGTTGGCACGGGGCCGGTTTGTTGTATGATTGATTGAACTCTCCTTTTACAACTACCATGGGTTTATATTTATACCCAGGTTTCGACACGACTCCTGGTTGATTACGATTACATTATTTATTTCCTAAAAATATAAACGTCGGGGCACCGTATCCGTCTTGCATTCGAAGTTAAACCAGCCTTTTCCTTACACTTGATCCACGTCATCACGCACTCCCGAATTCCTCCTGCGGAATATTTTCTTGCCGAATGACAATGCGTTCCCGACCACAAAATGTCTTTACCGAATGCCCTGGGGAAAAACTTCTTTGTCGAATGATATCTTTTCAACGAATCCGGCCCACATGTCAGCCTCTTCCTGGTGCCAATTTTTGGTGTCAACACTACTGAGGCCTTGGTTAGATCCCAAATTCTACCCCCAAAGTTCACTATACAAAAGGAAGATTCTCATCACATCAAAATGTCATAGCATGCATGGAGAACCCCGGCGTATTTCGGATGCTTGAAGGCCCCGCTCACCCGAAGTGATTTTGCAAAATTCTTCTTTCTCGATGGTGATCGGTCATGGTATCCATAACGTTGCATCTTTTTCGGCCAAATCCTGATTTCATTTTGCTTCTCCCGGTCGATCGACTCGAATCCCTGCCCCCCGGCCTCTCACTTCGTTTCGTTCTTCCTCTGTACCCTCGCTTGAATGAAGACACCCGATCGGCCCGACTTTCCCAAATACCCACCACCGTCCCTTATCCTTTCTGGGTCTTGATTTGCCGCGTTGTTTTAGTCGTAGTGATCGACGGGGAAGAAAAAAATGAACTAAACGTAGATGAAATCAAAAAATAATTGTACAGTTTTGTTGTACTCTACAAGACGAACATTTTAAGCCTAATTAGTCAATTTTTAGACAATTTTTTACACATACAAACAAAATGCTACCGTGTCGCATTTATTACAAACATCAAATTTTGGTCGTAAGTTTAGACCCAAAATTAGAATTGCCTTAGCCGAGTGCAGCGGTGTGGACCCATCCCAAGTCCCAACGCACGTGAGTGGGGGGCATGGCCGTGTACTGTGTAGTACGCGTGCATGAGCGAGAGCCTGGGTCGTGTTGGGACGGGAAGCCGACACGACCCGGTGGTGACGCGCTTCCAAAGGATAAGGAAGCAGGCAGCTGAGAGCGCCTACCTGATCGAGGCCGGTCTTTGGCCTGCCTGTGTCAGCTATTCAACCCGTGACAATTATTATTTATTATTACCTCAGTTCTAAAACATAGATTATTTGACTTTTTATCATAAATTTATCCGATCGTTTTATTAAAAAATATAAAAATATGATCAAATTTAAAATATTTTAAATTTTTTTATTAATAAAACAGGTCACCATAAAAAATATGATAATTTATATAAAATTTTGAATAAGACGAACGGTTAAATTTAGAATGAACAATATGATAATTTATATAAAGTTTTAAATAAGATGAACGGTCAAATTTAGAATAAAAAAGTCAAATGACCCACGACATTTAGAACGGAGTACTACCTGAAAAACCATCGTGACGCGCCTGCGAACGCACGGGGAAAGATGGCGGATAATTTACGAGGCTCCACGACCGCCTTCGCGCCAGTTTCTTCACATTTTCCCAAGATGGGTCGGTGATTGACCCAACAATAGTCCTACACACACGAGTGACGCGGTGAGCGCGCAAGTTTCCTTCCTCTCAGAGCGTGTCAATCGATGTCGTTAGTTTTAGCTTATTCTTACTCGTTCGTATGTACTTCGACGATACAATAATCCTCTCTTCCCTAGTTCCTTTGAAAAAGATAATAAATCTAGCGCTGCACGAGTTGCCCCGGCGGCGTCATCACGGCCGCGCGGTTGCCACCCCCGGCGCCGTCGACGCGCCTGCTCGCCGCTGCTGGGCACGCGGCTACGCGAGCTTATCAGGAGCAGAGGTCGTAGTCGTAGCCAACCTGCTGACCGCCTGGCCCCATTTTATTTTTGGCCGGTTGGCAGCTTCCTCTCCTCTCCTATCCTCGTCGGCAGACGCAGCTGCCCCGAAGCTACTTGACCGGCTGGCCGCGGCAGCGAGGTGAGGTCACTCGGGCTCGGGATGGGGTGGCGTGGGGTCATGCACCACCGGCCATGGCCTGCATCTGCACGCCCTCATCATCATTCATGTAGGAGTTGGCCGCCCCTACCCCACGTGTCCCCGCGCCCCGGCCGGACGCCCCCACCACGTGGCCGGCCCCACCGGCAGGCGCCGTTCACACCAGTAGAGGAAATATCAGCGTCTCGGTTGGGGAGAGAGATAAAAAAAAAGAGAAAAAGACAAATCCACGTGTCATGGCCCCGGTGGATGCGGGACGCCTATATCAGTTGGCTGCGGGGTGCCCTGCAGCTCCCAGGTCTCTCCCCACACTGCAGCGGTGAACGCCCAACAGAGCAGTAACAGAGCTCGTCTTGTGCTTTTTGGGATCTTGGATTGGGTCTCGTCTCCTCCTTTCTTCATCCAATCAATCAATCAGTAATCTGATAGCTCGAAGGTTTCCTGAGCTGCCGCCGCCGCCGCGATGGGCATCGTCGACGTCGTCTCCGAGTTCTGCACCCTGCCGAGGACGCGCCGCCACCTCAAGAAGAGGAAGCAGTTCCAGGTACATACGTAATACTTGCCACCCTCATCTGTTCCTCCTCGAGGGAGAAGAGATCCAAGTTCGACAACATTGGATTCATTCTGATATATGCATACATATATATAAATATCTCCGTCGAACCTGCTGCAGACGGTGGAGATGAAGGTGCGGATCGACTGCGAAGGCTGCGAGCGCAAGATCCGCAAGGCGCTGGAGGGCGTGGACGGCGTCAGCTCCGTCGAGGTGGTACCCAAGCAGAACAAGGTCACCGTCACCGGCTACGTCGACGCCGGCAAGGTCATGCGCCGGGTCGCCTACAAGACGGGGAAGCGCGTCGAGCCCTGGCCGTACGTGCCGTACGACGTCGTGGCGCACCCCTACGCCCCCGGCGCCTACGACAAGAAGGCCCCCGCCGGGTACGTCCGCAACGTCGTCGCCGACCCCACCGCCGCGCCGCTCGCCAGGGCGTCGTCCACCGAGGTCAGGTACACCGCCGCCTTCAGCGACGAGAACCCCAACGCCTGCGCCGTCATGTAGTAGATTCTAGCGGTGGTGGAGGTGGCGGCGGCCGGAGTAGGAAGGAGTAGGCGAGTAGGGTTGTAGGAACAATCGCTCGTGAATGATTAGTTTCTCGATTTGGAGCTGGAGCTTTTTAATTTCTGTCTTTCTACTCTAGTGATCTGGTTTGATTGTAATGTAAAGGAAGATGTTTTGATTTGGAAATCCTCAATAGCGGTAGCCTTGTGCAAATCTGTTGCAAGAATAATCAGGTGGTGAGATGGATGGATCTTGCGCGGAAACAGACGTGCCAATATCTTAATAGTTTGGTAGTTCTTGGAGAGCGTGGTTTCGGTATGGTGCAGGTGCATTATTCTGGTGGTTGCTGCTGCAGGGTTATGATACGTATGTCTGTTGAAGATTAGCAGCCTTGATTAATTGTACTTGGTGGTTGAGCTGTCATGGATGCTGAAACAAATAATTGATGTGGGCTAGGACTTAGGATATGTGTCGGGAGCTGATAGGGTGCAGGCAGGACTGCTCTGTATCAAGTCTGTTTCCATGCGTCCTTGTTAATGGATATGGATCCAAGTGGTGGCTTAATGCCGAACACTGGGATGCCAAGTTCCATTCAAGATGCAAATACGTCCTTCTGCAATTGTGCTGGCCTTACGGAGTACGTCCGATATAGAAAAGCTAAGAATTTATACTTGGTAATAACGTAGGACTGGCATGAGACGTGAAGTTCAGAGTTTCTTTCCCATCTCTGTCGCCTGTGGCCTTTCAGAGTTTCAGTCTTGAGGAGGCTGAGAAGTGCCGTTGCAGCGGCCATGGATGGCAATATGGAACTGCGTCACATAAAACTGGAGCTGCAGGCAATATCTAGACGACCATCCTAATGATATTGATCTCTTTCCTAAATCTACACCTATCGGAGTTTGGCTTTTGTACCTATGTAGGTACACCCTGTAGGCAGGCCCAACAGATATGTGCATTAGGCCCCAACAGCTCATGTTGAAGCCTGCAGCCAGTCGCCCAGTCCTCCAGCAGACTTGGAGGCAAATCCTCTCGCGTTGGGCCTGTCTCATGAAGGCTTATGAAGACTCCAGTCCTCCAACAGCCCATGTGACGCCCATGTGACTCATGTTTTACGAACAATAGGTCCCTTGGAGGCTTGGAGACAGCGATCAAGACCAGAAACGTGTCAATCCTCCGTTTCCTGTCCACGTGATTACTTGAATCGCCGCCGAATCGACGGAATCAATCATTCACGCTCGCGCGGCCACCAGCCGGACATCCGAAACCCGGGACCTTATCTGATTTTCTCGTGCCGTGAAGCATATATTTTATTACTCAATTATTTAGCATGTTTGATCTCCCTTTTTAACTTTCAAATTTTTTAATACGAGTGATAATTATTTACTTTTCCTGTCTAATTTAAATTAAAACATATTTATTTTAAATGATACATAATGTCCGGTTTGCTCGGGATACATAAGGTAGAATAGCTAAAATCGTCATCCAACTTCGCCAAAAGCTCATTTTCTTCTCTCAACTATGAAAACAACCGTTTTCATCCTCAAACTTTCACAACCGGTTCTTTTTTCGTCCCTGGACTGACGTGGAGCGTCATGTTGTCTTCCTCGTCATCGTCCCGGTCTACATCTCATTCGCTACGATTATCAAATTCCATTTTACCCTTACCCTTTGGCCCATCGACTACGAAAATGGCCATATCAGCAAGTTTCTGGGATCTCTTGTGCACATGCATGTGCTGACCTATTCAATATTACTAAAGAGACAAACAAATACGTGCATAAGTGTTTTTCTATTGTGGCATACAAGATAACATATCAACATGAGTCAGAGATGGGCCAAGGGGTAAGGGTAGAAATAAATTTTTTATAACCGTAGTGAATGAGATGCTGACTGGGACGATGATGAGAAAGACAGTGTGGCGCTCCACGTCAGCCTAGGGACGATAATGAGCCGGCTGCGAAAGTTTGAGAATAAAAATGGTCATTTTCATAGTTGAGGGATCAAAATGAGCTTTTGATGATAGTTGTAGGATGATTTTGGCTATTCCACCGATACATAATATCTTATTCGCTCGGGGCCTCAGAGCCGGCCCTGCATGTAGGTTTTTTTTTACTTCTTACTGGAGTATCAGCGAAATGGATGCAGGTCTTTCTGTCCAATTTTGCAATTTCTGCACCTTATACTCCCAAATTACTCCATTGCAATTTGTGGCTTCCTGTGGTAATTTGTGGTTTCCTGTCCATTGCAATTTCCGTAGCATATCAATGAAATGGAATGCTATCTCACAATGTTTACCTGTGCAGCATATTGATGAGATGGAGTACTTATACAGAAAGATGGGTGATTCTTCACTACAGGTACAAAATGAACCAGAAATTCAGGCGGGTCCATCTCTAATCTCTAATCTCTGGCTTACGAATCCTGGGTTATTTCCCGGGCGGTTAGCGGAACCAGGTAACCCGCTAGCCGTTAGATACGGCGAGCTCACGGTGTAACAACCCTAAAATTCCCTATAGGATTTGTTGAGTGCAAAAATGTGAATTTAAAAATTTTTGGTGAATTGTTGTGCATGCAAACCAGTATTTAAAATTAATTCTATTGCTTCCCAAATTCTTGAGCAATTTAAATTTGAAATTTAAAATCAAATTGAAGTGCTAAGGATGAAATAGTGTGATTTGGAGTTATTTGGATTTAATTGGATTTTTGGTTGGTTTGAATTCAAATTCTAGATTTGAATTCAAACTCTAACTATTTAAACTAATTGTCAAACCTAAACTAACTGTCGTGGGCCAAATCTCGAAGCCAAGTCCAGTTAACGCCCCTCAACTTCTTCTTCCCGAGCCAACCAGCCAGCCGGCCTGCTCGGCCATTCGGCCCAGCAGCGGCCCAGCCTTTCCTCACCGCGTCGCCTCCGCGTCTCTCTCTCTTCCACTGACAGGCGGATCCCGCCTGTCAGCTTTCTCTCCCTCCTCTCGTCATCTTCTCCCGCGCGCCGCTCCTCTCTCTCTCCCGCGCGCGCGCCCGTGAGCCCCAACCACCCGAGCCGGTCCCATCAACCCCGTGCGGCCCGATGTGATGCGGACGCGTGTCCGAAGCCGCCCACCGCATCCATCTCGCCGTCCGTGCCGCGGAACCCTAGCGCCATCGCCTATAAAACCCGCCGCCGGCCTTTCTTCCTTCCCAAGCCGCGCCGCCCCTTTGGGGTTCGATCCAATCCAATTCGCGAGGGGTGAGAGGTGCGAGGAGAGGTGGGGAAGAGATTGAGCGGGAGCAGGAGCAAGGAGGGGAAGCCCATCGTCTTCTCCACGACGCCGCCGCCGAAGCTCGGAGCGCCGCCGGCCGCGGGAACGCCGAGGAGGAGCCAGACCTGGGAAGAAAGGAGGAGCACGAGCATCACCGAGCCACGTCGAGCACTACCCCGAGCTGCAGCGAACCACTACTAGCCCCTAGGTGAGCGCCGTCGATTTCCCCTTCTTCTCCCCTGTCTCCGGCCAATCGCCGCCGCCGTCGCTTACTAGCCCCCCTGGGACCCGACCTTCGAGTCGTGGCCGTCATCTTGTGCAGGATCCCGTCGCCGCTGAACCTTATGCAACCCGCCGTCGACCGAGCCTTGCAGTCGAGGCCGCCGCGGCCGAGCTCGGCTCGCCGCGCGTGAACGCCGAGGCCATGTCGCGGCCGTGGGCGACCACGAGCCCGCACATGCGCACCTAGCTGCGTCCTAGCAGTCTCTAGAGCCGCACGCACGCACGCCTAACCCAAACCATGCGCCGTAGCATGCGAAACCCGGGCCACCGTCGATGCTCGCCGGCGCCATGGCCGTGCCGCCGCTGTTCGCGTCGGGAGGGCCAAACCGCACCCAAGCCGAACCCCTTTTCATTCCATTTGATCTCGCGAAACCCAAGCCAAGCTTCTTCGGCCGCCCTTGGACCCGGCCGAGCCTTTTTCCGGCCGTCCCGCCGTCGACAGTCGCCGCCGGCGTGCTCTGGTGCGCGCCGCGCGCGCGTTCGCGTCGCGCCGTGGCCACGCCACACGTTGGGCCACACCAAGTCGCCACATAGCCACCAGCAGACGATCCCGATTCGGCCACACGTGATCCCGCGCACCCGGCTCACGTGAACCGCACTCACGGTTCACGGTGGACTTAGTCCACCAGAGCCAGATCCAGCAGCGCCCCTTCGTGGGCCTAAAGTTGAACTTTAAGTCTGTTTCACACCCCTAAACTTTCTTGGCCCGTTCACCTTTCGGCCCAATTCCAGCCCAGCCTTTGTTCAATTCTTTTTCTTTTTCTTTTAATCGCGCTGACGTTTGGGGCCCACCTGTCATACACTGTGTGTCACTGACACATGGGGCCCACTGACCAGAGCTGACCGTTGACCCGTTGACCCGTAGACCGTTGACCAGTCAACGCTGACGTCAGCAGGGCCCACTGCTGACGTCATCCTAGGCGGACCCCACTGCTGACGTCAGCATGGCGTCATGCTGACGTCAGCAGGCTAATTATTTATCTGTTTTTCTTTTTCGGAAATTATTTAATAATTTCAGAAAATGGTTTAAACTTCAAAAATTAATAATAAATCAACCGTAGCTCAGAAAAATATGAAACCAGTTTCTATATTTTTCTAAAATCATGACCTACGCGTTAGTGTAGAGTTTGGTGTTATTTGGGTCTTCTATCATCGCTGTTTTGATGTTTCCTTGCTAGTAGTCGCGCCTTATTTTATTTTTACGCAACCTTAGGAGCTCCGGAGAGTCTGGAGGAGCCGGACCACTACGACAACTTCTTTGACGTGGACGAAGACCTTTGCCCAGGTTCACGCCCGACCATTCTCTGAAATACCTATTAGACATGCAAACTAGTATGCTAGCGCTTTACTTTACTCGCATGATAAACCTGCACTGCCTTTGTTAATATCCTGCTACCTTGCTACCTACTATTCACTTTATGAAATATGCGATGCATATGTTGGGATGGTTGTGATTTGATCCTCTTGGCGTGAGTTGTGGGTGGTATGGGAGGAGTAGTGTAGCTAGGCGGTGTAAGCGAGTAATAACAACTCGATCGTTTGATCGAGGTGCTTGGGGACTGCACTCGGGTAGTCCCTACGGAGTACCTGTTGCGGGTACATGGTTCTTGGATATTGGTACTTGAGGAGTACTTGAGGAGTTTGGGCGGCTATACCTGTTATGGGTGCTGATTGCGGACTGTTGCGGCGGATCGCTTATGACGCAGATACTCGCTTTACCGACAATTAAGGACCGAGTTGAGTTCCAACTTTGGACGTGGGAATACCGTGCTCACCATCTACCCAGTATGGGGAGGGTTCCAGCAAGCCTACTCTAGTGCGGCGCCGAGACTGTAGGAGAATCGAGCTTGATATATGTAGGGGGGATTCGTTGCGGCGTAATCTCCCTGATTTACCACGGCCCCCGATTGGCCCCGGTGGGAAGGTTTCACGACCCTGGGGCAGATGTTAGATCGGATGTTTCCCGAGCCCAGGGAGATAGGATTGGCGCCGTTACAGTTTAGGGTCTTTGCTGTGGGCTGTGTCTCAGGTTGGTTGCGGACTAGCCTTGCAGCCTGGATGGATTCCTGGAGTGCCACCTCTGCAGAGTGTAAACTATACGTATAGCCGTGTCCACGGTTACGGACGACCCATTTCTGATAAGTTCCGACTAGCATGAGAATCTGCTTTCTTATCTCATCCTTGATTTGGGTTATGAGAGATTGGTCCAGCTGAGGCTGTTGAGACAAGGTGGGGAGGGAGCTCACCGAGTCGACTAGAGAGGGAAAGGTGTTGGTGAATAATGTTTGCGGGAACCTGCTGTGGCAGGACGAGCCCGATGGGAAAATGTGAGGCTGACGAGTGGTTTTGGGAGTGGATGTGTGTGTGTGTGAGAAGGAGTTGGTGATGAGATGAATTTGAGTTATTGCTGCTGCTTGCATAAGAAAACCCTGGCTCAAACCTTGATTATTTATATACCCTAGAATAGGCCACTTTAAAGCTTGCATCATATTATGGTTGGTGATGTGGACCTGTCCCATTTCCTTGGGGACAGACTTTGGGTTCTCAGGTGAAGACCCCGACCGCGAGTTCAACCAGGACGGGTGGTACGACTGAAGGGTGCGCGCTATGCTCAAGGATGCCTGTGGAGGAGTGGACCCTGAAGATCTAGCTACCGCTGCGCAGATGTTTCTTATTGTCGATTTAGCCCAGAGGGCTTGTACCAGACGCTATGTTTTATATATGTCATGTAATGGATCTTTTATCGTTGTATGGATGTGATATTCGACTGAGATGAGTTCTGTACGAGATAGCTGCTATTCCTGGGACTATCTCGAGGGTACAGGGAGTCGGATTCTCGTCGTTGGGAATCCGGTTCGTCACAGTTGGTATCAGAGCTATACTTGACCGTAGCGCGTAACCCTTAGAACGGAAACTTAGGACAGAAGCTCTAACTGAGTCCTCTACTGTATATGAAATCCCTTGGACTATTTGAAAACTATATACGTATATCTCAACTATTTACAAAACTTTTACCCTTACCTTACCTTACTAACTTGCTAACTTACTAACAACCCACTAACTGTCTGGCAGATGGAAGGAAGAGGATCAGTAGATGAACTACGGGAGATCAGGACCACAGGAGCAGACTGTGGAGGTTTGGCAGTGCTACTGAGGGAGGTGTTGCGTACAGTGGGGATAGATGTGGACAACGTCTTCTACGAGGGCTGGACCTACGGCCCTGGTGAGGGAGTACACACCCGGTTGCAGATGGTTGTACCCAATATCCCTGGACGACCAAGGTCACTGATGTTACGAGCAGCTACCAGCGAGAGCACCTTCAGTCGGGCAGTGCAGACTATAGCGATGAGGATACTCCGACTTGCCACACTTGTGTACCAGAACCAGCTCAGCCACACTCGTTTCCGGTACCTACCGAGGGCTCTTGAAGATCCAACAGACAGAGACGCAGTGAGCTTGCAGGCTCACGCAGTAGACCGAGAGCGGAACGTGACCCTGCGGACCTCAGTTCAGTGCATGATTGAGCAGGAGTACTTAAACATTGGCCTAGAAGAGAAAGTTGCCAAGCTGAAAGAGAGAGTATGGAAGCAAGACATCCAACTGATGGAGAAGGACAACAGGATCGCCTTACTTGAGGAGCGACTCAAAGCTAAAGCAAGGGAAGTCAGAGTCCTGGAATACGAAGCTCGCGACAACCGATAGTTGGCAGGATTGATCCGAGCAACTCACCATGCTCGAGATGTCCGTCTGGAAGATCAACTCACAGAAAAAGACAAAGCACTGGCAGCCAAGGAAGAAGAGATAGAAGGACTGAAGGAAGAAGTATATTGGTTGGACAGTCACAACTCAGAACTTCAGGAAGAGGTGGATAGCTACAAGGAGAAGAGTGGACGAAACTACCAGCTGATGAAGTACTTGAGTATTGAACAGATTATGGCAAAGGATGAAGCTCGAAGGACCCTTAGTAGTTGGGTAAGGTCAGACAGGAAGAGAGTGACAGAGATGATCACAGTGAACCAAGGACTACTAGAAGAACGCAGAGTTGAACCCAGAACAGAGCACTACAGAGTCTCACCAAGCCGAGTTGAGCCGATACCACTACCTGAGGCTCGAACGCTTACCCTCGAGATGACAAGACTGAGACAAGAACTGACACACCTAGAGCAGCAGTTGACAGGACCTGAGATGGACACAGTGAGGTTGGCAGCGCACCTCACAGATACTCTCCACGACGACAGGCAGTGATCAAGCAGCAGACCAAGACTGAGGCTGTGAGGTTGGCAGCGCGCCTCACAGGCACTTTCAGCAGTATGAGACAGATGCAGTGGACAATATCGACAGATGTCAGCAGTGGTGATGAGAATTGTATCTATCATCATGAGTAGATGTTTAGACTTAGTAGATCATGACCACCTTTTGGCTCAGCCACGATGTAGCATCCGCTTAGAGGTACTAATCCTCAAGGTTACAGGAGCTGGCCTCGGGATAGTACTCATGTCTAGGGTGTAATGCTGTAATGAATGATCGATCTTTGTGGCTGTTCTTGCAGTTTTATTGATGTTCATCTTGAGTGTACTTTAGTGTTGAGTCTATTTCATGTGTGCAGCTCCTACTCTAGTTACGCTAACCTAACCATTACCGACCGCCACTAAATCTGCTATATGAAAAATACAGCAAGATGTCGATCCGTAGATCCAACCGACTGCTTGCACGTTTTGAGGAAGCTGAGAAAGAAGAGGCAGCAATGACAGCTAGAGGCAGAGGACGTGGCAGAGGTCGTGGACGCGGAAGAGCGACAGCTGCAGTTAGAGGCAGGGGCCGTGGATGCGCAGCAGGCGTGCTCCAGCCCGAGAACAACGCACCAGGTGGAGAACAGGAAGTGGAAATGGAAGAACCAGCAGTGGAACCTCAGCAGAACCAGCAGAACGACCAGCAACCACCGCCACCGCCTAACTTGGTAGAAGTAATGACTACTCAAACACAGTTGATGCAACAGATGGCATAGGCCAACACTCAGATGATGCAAGCTATGCAACAGATACAGGGAAACTAGAACCAGAACCGTCAGGGACACCGTGAGGAAGACCTACAAAGGAAGATTGAAAGGTTCATCAGGCTGAAAGCACCCACCTTCGACTACTCGGACGAGCCACTCGACGCACACGACTGGTTGCGTACTATCGAGACGAAGCTGGACCTGACAGACTACACTGAAGAGGAATGTGTGGCCCTTGCGGCGCACCAGCTTGAAGGAGCAGCGAAAGCGTGGTGGGAGAGCTACTGTGACTCTCACGCGAACCCAGCTCAGATCACCTGGCTAGAGTTTTGTGAAGCTTTCAAAGAGTACCACATCCCAGAACAAGTCATGGTGCATAAAGCAATGGAGTTCAGGACAATGACCCAAGGAAGTTTGTCTGTAGCTGAGTACGTTCGACACTTTGCTAAGATGTCGCGGTACGCTCCTGAAGACGTCAACACTGAAAAGAAGAAGCAGTTTTGGTTCCAGCGTGGTTTGCACAGAGGTTTGAGGACAGCACTCGCAGCGAGTTCACACAGGACACTCAGAGAGCTGATCGACAGGGCTATCGCAGTTGAGAAGGATAGAGTGGGACTTGAAGATACTTGGCGAGAGAAGAAAAGAAAAGCAGAACAGTTGCACAACCACAGACTAAGTCAGAGGCCGAGGAGTGGCCAGAGCAACATGCTCAGGAGAAGCTTTCAGCAGAGCAACAGCCAAGGAAGCCCAGGGTTCAACAGAAACAGCTACCAGGGTAACAGAGGCAGTAACAACAATAGTTTTGGCAGCAGAGGTAACAACTACAGCAGCTTCGGTAACAGAAACAACAGCTACTCAGGTCAGGGAAACCCCAACTGGAAGCCAAACAACACGCCCAGAATTGGTGGAGGGACCTCAGTGGTCTGTTTTGCTTGTGGGAAGCCCGGTCACAAATCCTTTGACTGTCCGGAGAAGAAGAACAAACAAACCCCAGCCAAGGCACTGGCACCTGGAGGACAGGACAGGCAGCCAGCAACAGCGCAGAGGGGACGCCTCAACCACCTGACAGAGGAAGAAGCCGAGGACGCTCCCGACGTTGTGCTCGGTGAGTTTTTAGTAAATGGCATTCCAGCATTGATATTGTTTGACTCTGGAGCAACTGGATCTTATATCTCGACAAAGTTTGTGAAAGAGCAGTCACCCCCGACAATACCTAAGGCTAGACCTATAGTCACTACTTCTCCCTTAGGAGAGCTTAGGTGCACCTTAGAGTGCCCCGCAGTTAGTCTGATGATAGGTGGGCAGGAGTTCGTAGGAGATCTAACAGTCCTGAAGTCAGACGGAATTGACGTGATACTAGAAATGGATTGGCTTACAGAGCACAAAGGAGTAATCAGTAGCTCACCCAGAACAGTTGAGTTGACACACCCTAGCGGAGTCAAAGTAACAGTGGAACCACAAAGAAGAAGAACAGGGAAGAGATCTAGAACATGTATCCTGAGACAGTTGGTATACTCTATCGAGAAAAAGACGATCGAAGAAGTGCCTGTTGTGTGTGAGTATCCTAACGTGTTTCTCGAAGAACTACCAGGATTACCACCTGACCGAGACGTAGAGTTCATAATCGAGCTGCAACCAGGCACAGGGCCCATTGCCAAGAGACCGTACAGAATGTCAGTGGAAGAACTGGAGGAACTCAAGAAGTAGCTGAAAGAGATGCTTGAAAGCGGGGTGATTCGACCAAGTGCATCCCCATGGGGATCGCCAGTGTTGTTTGTGAAGAAGAAAGATGGGTCAATGCGCATGTGCGTAGACTATCGATCCCTGAACGCAGTGACGATCAAGAACAAGTACCCATTACCTCGGATTGATGACTTGCTAGATCAGTTGAAGAAAGCCAAATACTTCAGTAAGATTGATCTGAGATCGGGATACCACCAAATGAAGATTAGAGAAGGCGACATTCCCAAGACAGCCTTTGTGACTCGGTACAGGCAGTACGAGTTCACCGTTGTGTCCTTCGGTTTGACTAACGCACCCGCTTACTTCATGAACATGATGAACAAAGTATTCATGGAGGAACTAGACAAGTTCGTAGTGGTGTTCATTGACGACATACTAGTCTACTCTGAAATAGCCGAAGAACATGAGGAGCATCTAAGGATTGTACTAGAGAAGCTGAGACAGCATCAACTCTACGGGAAGTTCAGCAAATGTGAATTTTGGCTGGAGAAAGTAGCCTTTTTGGGTCACGTGTTGACAGTTGAGGGAGTAGCAGTAGACCCAGAAAAGATTGAGGCAGTAGCAGAATGGAAGCAGCCGAAGAGTGTCACAGAAATCCGAAGCTTTCTGGGTTTGGCAGGTTACTACAGAAGGTTCATTGAGAACTTCTCCAAGATTGCCAAGCCAATGACCGAACTACTCAAGAACAATGTCCCTTTTGAGTGGACGGACAAGTGTGAAAGAAGTTTCCAAGAACTCAAGCACAAACTCACTACAACTCCAGTATTGACCCTGCCAGATATTCGCAAGGATTTTGTAGTCTATTGCGATGCTTCGAGACAAGGTTTGGGATGTGTTCTAATGCAAGAGGGCAAGGTTGTTGCTTATGCATCAAGGTAGCTGAGGAAACATGAGGAAAACTACCCCACACATGATTTAGAACTGGCAGCAGTGGTACATGCATTGAAGATCTGGAGGCACTACCTGATTGGCAACAAGTGCGATATCTACACGGATCATAAAAGTTTGAAGTATTTCTTCACCCAATCCGAACTGAACATGAGACAAAGAAGATGGTTAGAACTGATCAAGGATTACGACTTGGAGATACACTACCATCCTGGCAAAGCCAACGTAGTGGCAGATGCCTTGAGCCGAAAGAGTTACTGCAATAACTTGATGATAGAAGAAAGTCAGCCAGAACTAGCAAAGGAATTGTACATGCTGAAACTCGAGCTAGTAGAAGAAGGAAAACCCCAGGAAATGAGGGTGAAGTACAACCTAGAAGACCGAATCAAAGAAGCTCAAGAAAAGTGTCCAGAAATCCAAGAAGTAAAGGAGGGTATTCAGCGAGGAGTGGCACGTGACTTCCGAGTAGATGAAGCAGGGACAGTATGGCTGAAAGACCGTATTTGTGTACCGCAGGACAAGGAAATGAGGAGAACAATTTTCGCAGAGGCTCACGAGTCCAAGTACTCGATACACCCCGGATGCACCAAAATGTATCAGGATCTAAAGGATAAGTTCTGGTGGAAGAAAATGAGAGAGGACATAGCAGAGTATGTAGCCAAGTGCGACTCTTGTCGAAGAATCAAGGCAGAACATCAAAGACCAGCAGGACTGCTGAAACCACTAGAAATTCCAGTGTGGAAGTGGGAAGATATCAGCATGGATTTCGTGGTTGGCCTACCTCGCACTCAGAAAGGAAATGATGCCATTTGGGTCATAGTTGACCGGCTGACAAAGGTAGCCCACTTCATACCAGTCAAAAGCACATACCCAGTAAGCAAACTAGCAGAGCTATATATAGACAACATTCTCAAGCTGCATGGGGCACCAAAAAGTATTGTGTCAGACAGAGGACCACAATTGACAGCTCAGTTCTGGAAAAGCCTACATCAAGCCATCGGAGCAACCTTGGAGTATAGCACAGCTTACCACCCTCAGACCGATGGGCAGACCGAAAGAGTGAACCAGATTCTTGAAGACTTGTTGAGGGCATGTGTTCTAGCTTACAGCACAGACTGGGAGAAGAGTCTATCGTATGCAGAATTTTCCTACAACAACAGTTACCAGGCCAGCCTACAGATGTCCCCCTTTGAAGCACTATATGGCAGAAAATGCAGAACACCTCTAATGTGGTCAGAGGTGGGAGAACGAACATTCTTTTGACCTGACATGATTGTAGAGGCAGAAGAAAATGTGGCCAAGATCCGAGAGCACCTGAAGACAGCTCAGAGCCGACAAAAGAGCTATGCGGATAAAAGGAGGCGAGATCTAGAGTTCGAAGTAGGGGACTTCGTCTATTTAAAAGTGTCACCCCTCAGAGGGCATAAGAGATTCCAAGTGAAAGGAAAACTAGCACCCCGTTTTGTAGGACCGTATCATATACTGGAGAGGGTAGGAAAGCTAGCCTACAAGCTAGACCTACCAGAGGACTTAACTGGAGTACACCCAGTGTTCCACGTATCCCAGCTGAGAAAGTGTCTGAGAGTACCAGAACATGAGGTCAAGACAGAGGCATTAGACCTACAAGACACCTTGGAGTACCTAGAGTACCCAAAGAGGATACTAGACAGAGCAGTCAAAGAGACCAGAAGCACAACTATTCCATTTTGTAAGGTGCAGTGGAGCAATCACTCAGAAAGAGAAGCTACTTGGGAGAAGGAGTCAGTACTAAAGGAGAAATACCCCCACTTGTTTAAACCATAGGTAATCACAAATCTCGAGGACGAGATTCTTGTGAGGGGGGGGGGAGACTGTAACAACCCTAAAATTCCCTATAGGATTTGTTGAGTGCAAAAATGTGAATTTAAAAATTTTTGGTGAATTGTTGTGCATGCAAACCAGTATTTAAAATTAATTCTATTGCTTCCCAAATTCTTGAGCAATTTAAATTTGAAATTTAAAATCAAATTGAAGTGCTAAGGATGAAATAGTGTGATTTGGAGTTATTTGGATTTAATTGGATTTTTGGTTGGTTTGAATTCAAATTCTAGATTTGAATTCAAACTCTAACTATTTAAACTAATTGTCAAACCTAAACTAACTGTCGTGGGCCAAATCTCGAAGCCAAGTCCAGTTAACGCCCCTCAACTTCTTCTTCCCGAGCCAACCAGCCAGCCGGCCGGCTCGGCCATTCGGCCCAGCAGCGGCCCAGCCTTTCCTCACCGCGTCGCCTCCGCGTCTCTCTCTCTCCCACTGACAGGCGGGTCCCGCCTGTCAGCTTTCTCTCCCTCCTCTCGTCATCTTCCCCCGCGCGCCGCTCCTCTCTCTCTCCCGCGCGCGCCCGTGAGCCCCAACCACCCGAGCTGGTCCCATCAACCCCGTGCGGCCCGATGTGATGCGGACGCGTGTCTGAAGCCGCCCACCGCATCCATCTCGCCGTCCGTGCCGCGGAACCCTAGCGCCATCGCCTATAAAACCCGCCGCCGGCCTTTCTTCCTTCCCAAGCCGCGCCGCCCCTTTGGGGTTCGATCCAATCCAATTCGCGAGGGGTGAGAGGTGCGAGGAGAGGTGGGGAAGAGATTGAGCGGGAGCAGGAGCAAGGAGGGGAAGCCCATCGTCTTCTCCACGACGCCGCCGCCGAAGCTCGGAGCCCCGCCGGCCGCGGGAACGCCGAGGAGGAGCCGGACCTGGGAAGAAAGGAGGAGCACGAGCTTCGCCGAGCCACGTCGAGCACTACCCCGAGCTGCAGCGAACCACTACTAGCCGCTAGGTGAGTGCCGTCGCTTTCCCCTTCTTCTCCCCTGTCTCCGGCCAATCGCCGCCGCCGTCGCTTGCTAGCCCCCCTGGGACCCGACCTTCGAGTCGTGGCCGTCATCTTGTGCAGGATCCCGTCGCCGCTGAACCTTGCGCAACCCGCCGTCGACCGAGCCTTGCAGCCGAGGCCGCCGCGGCCGAGCTCGGCTCGCCGCGCGCGAACGCCGAGGCCATGTCGCGGCCGTGGGCGACCACGATCCCGCGCATGCGCACCTAGCTGCGTCCTAGCAGTCGCTAGAGCCGCACGCACGCACGCCTAACTCAAACCGTGCGCCGTTGCACGCGAAACCCGGGCCGCCGTCGATGCTCACCGGCGCCATGGCCGTGCCGCCGCTGTTCACGTCGGGAGGGCCAAACCGCACCCAAGCCGAACCCTTTTTCACTCCGTTTGATCACGCGAAACCCAAGCCAAGCTTCTCCGGCCGCCCTTGGACCCGGCCGAGCCTTTTTCCGGCCGTCCCGCCGTCGACAGTCGCCGCCGGCGTGCTCTAGTGCGCGCCGCGCGCGCGTTCGCGTCGCGCCGTGGCCACGCCACACGCTGGGCCACACCAAGTCGCCACAGAGCCACCCGCAGACGATCCCGATTCGGCCACACGTGATCTCGCGCACCCGGCTCATGTGAACCGCACTCACGGTTCACGGTGGACTTAGTCCACCAGAGCCAGATCCAGCAGCGCCCCTTCGTGGGCCTAAAGTTGAACTTTAAGTCTGTTTCACACCCTAAACTTTCTTGGCCCGTTCACCTTTCGGCCCAATTCCAGCCCAGCCTTTGTTTAATTCTTTTTCTTTTTCTTTTAACCGCGCTGACGTTTGGGGCCCACCTGTCATAAACTGTGTGTCACTGACACATGGGGCCCACTGACCAGAGCTGACCGTTGACCCGTTGACCCGTAGACCGTTGACCAGTCAACGCTGACGTCAGCAGGGCCCACTGCTGACGTCATCCTAGGCGGACCCCACTGCTGACGTCAGCATGACGTCATGCTGACGTCAGCAGGCTAATTATTTATCTGTTTTTCTTTTTCGGAAATTATTTAATAATTTCAGAAAATGGTTTAAACTTCAAAAATTAATAATAAATCAACCGTAGCTCAGAAAAATATGAAACCAGTTTCTATATTTTTCTAAAATCATGACCTACGCGTTAGTGTAGAGTTTGGTGTTATTTGGGTCTTCTATCATCGCTGTTTTGATGTTTCCTTGCTAGTAGTCGCGCCTTATTTTATTTTTACGCAACCTTAGGAGCTCCGGAGAGTCTGGAGGAGCCGGACCACTACGACAACTTCTTTGACGTGGACGAAGACCTTTGCCCAGGTTCACGCCCGACCATTCTCTGAAATACCTATTAGACATGCAAACTAGTATGCTAGCGCTTTACTTTACTCGCATGATAAACCTGCACTGCCTTTGTTAATATCCTGCTACCTTGCTACCTACTATTCACTTTATGAAATATGCGATGCATATGTTGGGATGGTTGTGATTTGATCCTCTTGGCGTGAGTTGTGGGTGGTATGGGAGGAGTAGTGTAGCTAGGCGGTGTAAGCGAGTAATAACAACTCGATCGTTTGATCGAGGTGCTTGGGGACTGCACTCGGGTAGTCCCTACGGAGTACCTGTTGCGGGTACATGGTTCTTGGATATTGGTACTTGAGGAGTACTTGAGGAGTTTGGGCGGCTATACCTGTTATGGGTGCTGATTGCGGACTGTTGCGGCGGATCGCTTATGACGCAGATACTCGCTTTACCGACAATTAAGGACCGAGTTGAGTTCCAACTTTGGACGTGGGAATACCGTGCTCACCATCTACCCAGTATGGGGAGGGTTCCAGCAAGCCTACTCTAGTGCGGCGCCGAGACTGTAGGAGAATCGAGCTTGATATATGTAGGGGGGATTCGTTGCGGCGTAATCTCCCTGATTTACCACGGCCCCCGACTAGCCCCGGTGGGAAGGTTTCACGACCCTGGGGCAGATGTTAGATGGGATGTTTCCCGAGCCCAGGGAGACAGGATTGGCGCCGTTACTGTTTAGGGTCTTTGCTGTGGGCTGTGTCTCAGGTTGGTTGCGGACTAGCCTTGCAGCCCGGATGGATTCCTGGAGTGCCACCTCTGCACAGTGTAAACTATACGTATAGCCGTGTCCACGGTTATGGACGACCCATTTCTGATAAGTTCCGACTAGCATGGGAATCTGCTTTCTTACCTCATCCTTGATTTGGGTTATGAGAGATTGGTCCAGCTGAGGCTGTTGAGACAAGGTGGGGAGGGAGCTCACCGAGTCGACTAGAGAGGGAAAGGTGTTGGTGAATAATGTTTGCGGGAACCTGCTGTGGCAGGACGAGCCCGATGGGAAAATGTGAGGCTGACGGGTGGTTTTGGGAGTGGATGTGTGTGTGTGAGAAGGAGTTGGTGATGAGATGAATTTGGGTTATTGCTGCTGCTCGCATAAGAAAACCCTGGCTCAAACCTTGATTATTTCTATACCCTAGAATAGGCCACTTTAAAGCTTGCATCATATTATGGTTGGTGACATGGACCTGTCCCATTTCCTTGGGGACAGACTTTGGGTTCTCAGGTGAAGACCCCGACCGCGAGTTCAACCAGGACGGGTGGTACGACTGAAGGGTGCGCGCTATGCTCAAGGATGCCTGTGGAGGAGTGGACCCTGAAGATCTAGCTACCGCTGCGCAGATGTTTCTTATTGTCGATTTAGCCCAGAGGGCTTGTACCAGACGCTATG
This sequence comes from Echinochloa phyllopogon, assembly GCA_033239725.1. Taxonomy (NCBI): domain Eukaryota; kingdom Viridiplantae; phylum Streptophyta; class Magnoliopsida; order Poales; family Poaceae; genus Echinochloa; species Echinochloa phyllopogon. The sequence goes on from BTCW01000016.1 coordinate 22,861,992, forward strand.
TTTTATATATGTCATGTAATGGATCTTTTATCGTTGTATGGATGTGATATTCGACTGAGATGAGTTCTGTACGAGATAGCTGCTATTCCTGGGACTATCTCGAGGGAACATGGAGTCGGATTCTCGTCGTTGGGAATCCGGTTCGTCACACACGGTATGAACCGTCCGATCGGGGTTTTTGCGGGTGTCTCGCCCGTTACCCACGAGCCCAGACGCTCACGAATGATCGCGAATCCGCTTGACCGAAGTTCTCATCCCTTGATTCCCCTCTGACTGTCATTCCGCGCCATCTTCCTACTGCGCCGTCGGGCATCCATCCGCCGGCCTCGGCTTGCCCCGCCACCACCGCCAGCGCCTTTCAACGCGCGCCATGCCGCCACTACACCCGCTGCTCCTTCCGGCAACAACCTCGTCCCCAACCTCATTCGTGCTGAATGAAGTCAGCGAGGGAACAGGGGCGGAGGCGGACGGTGTGCCCGGGCTGCCTCCGTGTAGAGTCACAGCGCATCATCGGCGTGGTCACCTCACATAGGGCGCAAGAATACGGAGATTAGCGGCCTCCGGGTCGCCGCCATCAACGCCATTTCCGCAATCGCAAGGTGCACCTCCTCCACTCCACAACAGCGCCTCCGCTTCCGGCAGGTAAGAATAGCAGCAGCCCCGGATCCCCAAGCATTCCTCGCCGGAGAATATGAGTCACGGCGAGCTATCGCACCATATCGATGCTGCGGTCTCCCTTCCTCAGCGCATGGGATCCGTCACCACCTCCGCCGTTGCGGTAGAGTCGCGCTGCCGCCGAGCGGTGGCTCATGGTTCAGTGATTGCTGGCTACATCCACCTCCACTGCATGGGCCTAATCGCGGGACACGCTCGCAGGGAGCCACCGCCGCAGCTGCCTCGATGAGAAGAACAATGTTCCTCCTCTATTCATCTCGTCACACATCGGCTACTCAACTCTCATGGTGTCACAGAAGGTGCACACCAAGTGCTTGACGGAGTGCCTACGAAAAAAATGCAGATAGCTAAAGAGTGAAAGGCCATGATGTAGCAACAACACCCAACAAGCACGTAGGCATATATATCATGAGGCTTGTGAGCAACCTGCAAAGTCGACACCTACCACTCCTCAGTGGCCATGGAGTTTGGATGCCACTGCGGAGCTGCTCAACCTGGAGCTTCAAGCTACAGAAGGCCGTGAGGAGACCATTGCCACTGGTCGACACTCTTAGCTCTATATCTATGGCTATTGGACACATCGTTTGTCTCAACAGGTTTGTATACATATCATATCCATCGTATTTCTGTTTTCCTTCACTCTGTTGATAAATTGGACAACTTAGACAGTGTTTCCCCAGGGAGCTATCACAAATAGAATGGCTGCAATGCAATTGAGGAGATGGCTGCCATGGATATTAATTGTTTGCAGTGATAGAATGCACATGGATGCTTCCTGCTTTCTATAATATTATTGATATAGCAAAGATCAGCTTGTATAACAACTGCTTAACTTGTTCTTCTCTGAAGTAAAACTATTATATGAGTCGGATTAATTTTCCATGGTACAATTTCACTTCATAATATTTTCTCGAAAGGTTGGTTCACTCACGTTCACCTAGACAGTTTTATAGAACCAAATCAGTTACTCTCACTGGTATTTGCATTTAGAAGAACAGCACATATGTTCAGTTTTCTTTTTGTACTGATCCAGTCCAAAACTCTTCTTTGCATCTTCAGGTGTGAAGACATATCATTTTGGTGTAGTACTAACATGAGAATGATAACCTTAAAAAACTTTGCATACTCTGAACAACGGGGCCCAAGTTTGCTTAATACAATCCTTCTTTCTTAGGTTTTGTAAACCCAAGAGTTGCACAAGATTGTAAATTATCATAGCACCATTTTAATCTGTTATTTGGCTTGGCCCACTTTGACTATGATGTTCTACTTGCCAACACTAAAGGTATCATACAGTCTACAGGCAAATTTGAAAATATGAACTGGCATTCAGATTTAGTACCACTAAATATCTCAGTTTGCCAACCCAAAATTAGTCATGTAGGCAAACTGTCATATTGAATAATAGAGTGAGCTATAATAGTAATCAGATTATTTACAATAGAATATAGAATGGAGCAGCAAGGGATGGAACCTGCAACTTCTAAAGGTAGCAATCTAGCACAATAGCAGTGTTTTAGATCTCATAACAAAATTTTGCACAAAGTAGCGGATCGTCGTTGAGAGTCATTTGCAACAAATTTCAGCCAAATTCGCTAAAATTTTATAGTGTGAACGCGATGTTTTAGTTTTAGGGTCCGACTTTTGACGCGGGGCCCACATGTAGATCTCATAACAAAATTTTGCACAAAGTAGCGGACCGTCGTTGAGAGTCATTTGCAACAAATTTCAGCCAAATTCGCTAAAAAATTAAAGTGTGAACGCGAGGTTTAAGTTTTAGGGTCCGGCTTCTGACAAGGGGCCCACATGTAAATCTCATCACATAATTTTGCACAAAGTAGACGACCGTTGTTTTGAGTCATTTGCAACAAATTTCAGCCAAATTTACTAAAATTCTATAGTGTGAACGCGAGGTTTAAATTTTAGGGTCCGACTTTTGATGTGGGGCCCACATGTGGATCTCATCACATAATTTTGCACAAAGTAGCCGACCGTTATTTTGAGTCATTTGCAACAAATTTCAGTAAAATTCGCTAAAATTTTATAGTGTGAATGCGAGATTTAAGTTTTAGGGTCCTGCTTTTGACGTGGGGCCCACATGTCGATCTCATCACATAATTTTGTACAAAATAGAAGACTGACATTTTGAGTCACTTGCAACAAATTTTAATCAAATTCGCTAAAATTTCATAGTGTGAACACAAGATTTTGTTTTAGTCAAACTAATTCCGAACTGATCCAAACTGGTTTAAACCATTATATTTGTTAAACCAAACCAAACCAAACCATTACATATCTCAACCCATTATGCACCAAACCAGTTAATCTAATTAGAAAATCAAACCACAAAAACCGGTTTCAACCCAAACCATTCTCAGCTTGACACGTGAAGTCCAGCCATGCTTGCTGCATGCTGAAAATGTTTTGTTTGTTTTTAAGCGGATTCTCTGCAAAGATGTAATAATGATTCAGAGTAAGTTTTCACTTATATTCACAAGCTAGCCTTTTTTATCCAATTCAATTTAATTTGTACTTTGTAAGTATTTCCGACGGTGCCTCATTTGACTTCATACTAAAATTATATTTGTTAGCCGGTTTTACCAAGAAATATAAGGTTATAAAAAAATGCAGGGTAAGTTAAATAAAACTTAAGACACTCAATTATACACACCCTCCAGAGTAATATTTTATCCAAATCGAACTCAAAATACCATACTTTATAACAACAACGGCTCCACCTGTGTTTCAACCTTGAATCTCACCGCTCTGACCAGTGTGGACCGGCTATGTCAATGTTAACGTTGTAGTTGTTATCCGTTGCAACGCACGTACATATATGCTAGTTAAAAAACAGTTAAATCTAGGTCAGGCCACTGCAGTACAAGTTATAAGTCGGGCGTTTCGAATCCAAAACTCTTGCCTCGCGCGTAGCTCCCTTACCATCTCACCTACAGAGCATGTGTGATACACTCCTGGGTGCTTTTCTTTTAAATTAACTCGTGGAGAACCTTTACCTTTACTCCTGGATAGAAACACGACCAACTAGTCCCGGTTGGTGTTACCAACTGAGATTAAAGGTCCTCTGGGACCACGAAAATGTGAATTGAGACTAAAGGTCCTTCGGGATCGTAAAAGACTAAAGGTCCTTCGGGATCGTAAAAAATACAAATCAGGACTAAAAGTTACATTTGTCATGAACTACAACATAACTAGAATAAATATAGAGGATGGAAAGTCCATTCTGTATCCAGTGCCGTACTAGTGTCACGCAGACAGTTTTTGTGTTTAGTTCCCCCGAATTCCAAACGAAAAAGTCGCATCAACATCACATCAAAACATTAAATATAGCAAATGACGCGTGCATGGAACACTAAACGTGGGTACACTACCAGAATGCTTCACATCCGCCCGCCTCCTCCGCCTCGGCCATTTTTGGACCCGGTGCTGATGGGGCTTCAGCACCGGGTCGAACGGCTAGGAGCGGGGGCGGCGCGAAGATGTGTCAGGGCGAAGACATTAGCACCGGGTCGTGGCAAGACCCGGTGCTAATGCGCCCCCTTTAGCACCGGGTGCAGCCAGCAACCGGTGCTAATGCGCCGAGGCCATTTCGCACCGGTTGCTGGCTGCACCCGGTGCTAAAGGGTGCACATTAGCACCGGGTCTTGCCACGACCCGGTGCTAATGTCTTTTGTATATAGCACCTTCCTCCCCCCTCGGCCGAGCCAGCTGAACACTTAGGCGCTGTGTTCATGCTGCTCGGCCGTGGGAGGGGAGGTGCTGCCCAAATTTTTTTCAAAATTTGTGAAGATTCTACTCATCTAAGGAGCACTACAAGGTACACTCTTTCATTCTCTAATGTTTTATTTAGCTTGTAATCCTTCTATGATTTAGAAATAGAGGGATTTGTGAATCAAAGTAAAGCTAGCTAGAGAGAGCTTGTGTTCTTGGAGGAGAGAGAGGAGAGAGCTTGAGTTCATGGTGGAGAGAGTGTTCATGTTGTGTTTTAAATGGAGAGAGAAGGCAAGCTAGTTAGTATTTTGTTTTTTATGACTTGTGAATAGTTATAAGGCTTATGTATTTTATTTATTAGAGAGGTTTATTTATTAAAAGTTGGAATAGTTATTTATTAATTTAATGAAATATATATTATTAGTTATTTATTAAAAGGTAGAATAGTTATTTATTTATTTAACTGAAGGTATATTTATTTATTTAATGAATATAGTAATGTAGTTTTAGAAATTTATTTATATAATGGAATATATATTATAATTTGTATTTATTTATATATTAAATTTTTTTATCTTTAAATTTTATTGTATATTTGTTATTTGTTAATAATGCAGATGAATAGGCAATGGATGTACGGGGACCCCACGCTCAGGCGTTCCATGATGGCCTTAGGACGTTTCTCGATGCCGCCGAGGCTAACAGGACGCCGTCCGGTTTCATGTTCTGCCCATGCACGACGTATCAAGCAAAACGTATAAAGCATGCACTCGTAGGAGTTGAGGACAAGACGGATGAAGATTATGATATGCTCGATGGCCGGCCTCCATTCTCAGTGGCTGATGACCCAAGCATCCTGTTAGCGGCGGAGGAGACACCGTATCTACGGCGTGATCACAATCAAGGAACATTTGTAAAGAGGAAGTTTATTAGTGTCCGAGTAAACGATGATGCCATGTAATGTAATTGCGCTATGTTCCACCCAATTTGTAATGACTATATATTGATTTTCTAGCATTTTATATTGATTTTCTAGTAATTTATAAGATTTTCTAGTAATTTATAAGATTTTCTAGTAATTTATAAGATTTTCTATTAATTTATAAGATTTTCTAGCATTTTATATTGATTTTCTAGTAATTTATAAGATTTTCTAGTAATTTATAAGATTTTCTAGTAATTTATAAGATTTTCTATTAATTTATAAGATTTTCTAGCATTTTATATTGATTTTCTAGTAATTTATAAGATTTTCTTATTTAATATATATTTTTAATAGGTATTAATAACTGAATTAAAACAAATATTAATAACTATATATTAAAAACTATATTTATAAGATTCCCAAATAGTAGCCTCCGGTGCTAAAGGCCGGTTTGGAAACTGGCGCCAAACGAAAATTTGGGGCCTTTAGCACCGGGTTGATCTAAAATCCGGTGCTAAAGGCCCCCAATTTTCGTTTGGCGCCAGTTACGGCCTTTAGCACCGGGTGTAGAAGACCCGGTGCTAAAAGGCCTTTAGCACCGGGTGGTGGGAAGACCCGGTGCTAAAGGGGGGGGGGCCTTTAGCACCGGGTGCTGTATAGACCCGGTGCTAAAGGGCCTTTAGCACCGGGTCGTGGCTGCACCCGGTGCTAAAGATGGGGATCTATATATGCGGGGACCTCTCTCCCCTCCCTCACTTCGCCCTCATCTCATAGATCGAAACCGCCGCCGCCGCCGCGCGCCCCCTCGTCTCCTCAGTCGCGTCGTCCCCGGCCGCGCCGACGCCGCCGCCCATCGTCGTCCCCGCGCCCGGCCGTGGTCACCCGTGGTCCCCGCGCCCACACCGCCGCCACCCGTCGTCCCCGCCGCCGTCGTCGTCCCGCGCGCCGGCGCCGCCGCCACCCGTGGTCCCCGCCGCCGTCGTCGTCCCCGCGCCCGTCGTCCCCGCGCCCACGCCGCCGCCGCCCGTCGTCCCCGCCGCCGTCGTCGTCCCCGCGCCCGTCGTCCCCGCGCCGACGCCCCTCGTCCCCGCGCCACCCGTGGTCCCCGCGCCCACGCCGCCGCCGCCCGTCGTCCCCGCCGCCGCCGTTGTCCCCGCGCCCATCGTCCCCGCGCCGGCGCCCCTCGTCCCCACGCCGCCCGTAATATATCTACTTTTGTAATATATATGTCTTCTATTTTTGTAATATATATCTACTTTTGTAATATATATGTCTACTTTTGTAATATATATGTCTACTTTTGTAATATCTACTTTTGTAATATATATGTCTACATGCATGAATATCTACTTTGGTAATATATATGTCTTCTATTTTGATGAAATGTCAGCTAATATGAATATAGAGTCGGCCGAATACGCATTAGAATACACGTATTAGAATATATACGTATATACACGTATATAGACGTGCATGCATGGCTACTGAAAAAAGCAAAAAAAAAAAGAAATCCGGGGCCTTTAGCACCGGGTTGTGTCTGCAACCGGTGCTAAAGGCGCTGCGGGGCAGGCCCTTTAGCACCAGGTCGTGGCTGCACCCGGTGCTAAAGGGACCCTTTAGCACCGGTTATTCAACCCGATGCTAAAGGGGTACCCCTTTAGCCTCGGTTTAGTTGCACCGGGTGGGAAACCCGGTGCTAAAGGGCTTTCCCACCCGATGCAGATATCAACTATTCTGGTAGTGGTAAATAAAAAACTAGTTGTATAGTTTTGAAGTACACGACGAGACGAATCTTTTGAGCCTAGTTAGGTCATGGTAGGACAATGTTTACAACAAACAAACGAAAAGTGCTACAGTGTTCGATGTGACTTTTCTACCCACTTTTCGCGGGAACTAAACACACTTCTCCCGTTTGATGTTGCCGCATTGTGATTTGTGCCAGGCCCAGCTCAATCATTCTTTAATATATTTTGTGCCGCTTTACATTTTACGCGTTTTTGCCTCATGCACCAGGCAGATTCCTTCACCACTAGGCCCCACATGTCAGTTGTTTCGTGTTAATCGTTTCCTTCTATCCTTCCCGTCGGCATCGCTCACTTCTTTTCCCGTCTCGGTCTCTATTCTCCTCCAGTGTATGGCGTTATGCTAGATCAAGTTATCTCCTGCTATCCATCAGGAGCATCAATTGAGCATTATATTGATGTTTCTAAGTAATTTATATTTTGATATATCCTTTTTATCAAAATATATAGAGAATCTTTTCTCGGGAGCAAGATTGTTTTGGACTAAGGCTATTCCAAGTGCTAGTTTTATAGAAGTTTTATGCGTATTAAATATAGTGTCACATCAGCTAATCTGATGATGTTGCAGAGAATTTAAGATGAGAGAGAAGAAACAAACTCTCTTTCATATATACCAGCTCTGATTGAGTCATAAAATTAAATACTAAATAATGTCTATGAAGCAACAGAATGAAACTATTGCATTAGAGAGACAGTTTCAAACATCATTTCATTTTTTTCTTGATAATATGGTTATCTTAGAAACATCACTATGAAATCATCTACTGAATTAGCCTAGTGACCACAGGTGAATCCTCACTTAACCAAACGAGTGCATGTCATAAATGTGATTTTGATTTTTGTGGCATCATGCGTTGAAGACAACCTGAAATATGGAGCCTAGGATGGTTCCGTCGATCTCCCGAAGGACATCTGTACCCAGTAGAGAGGCATTCAAAAAAAAAAAGTGATTTTGATCCTTGTTGAGAGCTATTGTGTACTCCGTAAGTTTGACGTGGAATGATCGATTTTTTTAGCATGACGTGGAATGATCGAGTGAAAACCTAATGAAATGGATTCAAAATCAACCACTCAGTAAGTATGAAAGGTTTCTCTAAAAAATGGTGTCTTTGGGTTAATCATTTTGTTGGTATAAAAGTGAATGATGATGTAGGCAGATACTTCCAAACTAATAAAGGATTAAGACAGGGAGATCCGTTATCTCCTTTGCTCTTTAATCTTGTGGCAGGCATGTTGTCGGTCCTAATTTCCTAATTTTTAGAGCAAAGGCGGAGGACCAGATAAGTAGTTTAGTGCCACATCTAGTTGGTGGTGGCCTCTCTATCTTACAATATACAGATGACACAATTTTATTTATGGAACATGATATTGAACATGCAAAAAAATATGAAGTTACTATTTGGTGCTTTCTAACAATTGTATAGGCTAAAAATCAATTTTCATAAAAGTGAGTTATTCTGTTATTGGGAAGCTAAGAATTGGAAGGATCAATATACAAAACTATTTGGTTGTGGTATGGGTCAATACCCATTTCTGTACCTAGGAATCCCAATGCATCATAAAAAAAATTTGCAATGCAGATTGGAAAATAATAGAAGACAAGTTTGAAAAGAGGTTAAATTGTTAGAAAGGAAAAGTGTTGTCATATGGTGGTCGTCTAGTCTTAATAAATTCTGTGCTGAGTAGTCTTGCTCTTTTTATGCTATCCTTCTTTGAAATACCAAAAGGGATTTTGCACAAGCTGGATGGATTTTTATGGGTCCAGATTCTTTTAGCAAGGAGACAATCACAAGAAAAAGTGTAGACTAGCAAAATGGAGTATTATTTATAGACCTAAAGAATAAGGGGGATTGGGAATTTTGGATCTAGAAATTCATAATAAGTGCTTACTTAGTAAATGGCTTTTCCTTCTGACCAATGAGGATGTGGGCGTGGCAACAGATTCTTTGAAACAAACACGAAACAAACATTTAGGTACTAAAGCAGTAACTCAAGTCGAAAATAAGTTTGGTGATTCTCAATTCTGGACAGGTCTCATGAATGCTAAAAGTCAATTTCTAAATTTTGGAAATTTTAGACTTCAAAATGGCAATCAAATTAGATTCTAGAAAGGCGAGTGCTAGGCATGACCACTTTAAAAGATCAGTATCCCAATTTATATAATATAGCTAGGAGGAAGGAGGCTACAATTAGGGATATTACGACCACCAGTCCTTATAACATTTCATTCCGGAGAAGTCTAGAAGCACAAAACCTTAACTCTTGGAATAGTCTTGTTTTAAGAATGGCAGACATACATTTAAATGATCAATCGGATGTCTTTAAGTGGCCACTCAATTGAAAGGACCAACACTAGGCCTAGAGGGGGGGTGAATAGGCCCTGTAAAAATTTCTGCAAAGTTTCTCCGAAAACTGTCAGACGTCGGATGATCCGACGCAGTCTCGGATCTTCCGACCCCCGGAAGATCCGACACTGTGTAGGATCTTCCGACGGGATAAAAACTTTACTTCGTAATTTGAGTTCTAGTACACTTTTTAAAGATTCTACTTGAATAGAAGTGTGACAATAAGTGTATGGAGCCTTCTAGATATGATCAACGCAATAGAATAACAACAAGGAGACAATGGATTTACTTCCGAAGTTCACTCCACAAAGGAGCTACGTCTCCGTTGAGAAGCTCACAAAGAGCCGGGCTGTCACACTAGCCCCTAGTCTCCCTCAATCGACCACAAAGGAAGACTGAGTCACTTACTATTGGCTCTCACAAGGAGAGGGGTAATACAAACTTCCGGGGCTCAACCACAAAGGAATGAGAGCTCACCGGCACCTCTAACCGTCTAGGAGGAAAGCTCCAAGAGTAACAAACGCGAATCGACAAATCAAAGTTGCTCTAAGTGCTTCAAGAGATGAACAAGTGAGAGCTCAAGGTTAGCACTAGCTTCACACCACCAAACTTCTCACACACTCAAACCCTAGGTGAATCCTTGCAAGAATCAAGCTTGGGAGGGAGTGGAGGAGTGAAATGAATGCTCAAGTTGGTGTTTGTCATGAGTTAGGTCAGTGGAGGCAGCAGCAATGAATGAGGGGGGTGAAGGGGTATATATACCAACTCCCCAAAATGTGACCGTTATGTGTTCTGCGAAGGGGTGTCGGATCTTCCGACCAAGAGTCGGATCTTCCGGTGAGGGCCGGAACTTCCGGCAAGTGACAGAACAGAGCAAGAGATCATCAGAACAGTTCCAGGAGTCGGATCTTCCGACGGGCGTCAGATCTTCCGGCCCCGGAACAAACCAAAACCGAGCTGGCCGGAACTTCCGGTCGGATCTTCCGGCCAGGGGTTGGAACTTGCAAGTTACACATTCAAGGGCTGAAAACTGGCTAAATCCCGGAAGATCCGACACAGTGTAGGATCTTCCGATGGAAGTTCGAATGCTAGGATCGGATCTTCCGAAGGAAAACAACTCGAAACCGAGCCAGCCGGAACTTCCGGTCGGATCTTCCGGCCTAAGTTCCGACCAAGCAGACAACATGTGAATGTGACTGTGTGTGTCTCTCAAGTGGATTTTCATCTCAAGCATAGCACTTTTAACAAATAGAATTTTTCGAAGACGTCCCCCTTGATAGTACGGTGGTTCTATACTCAAATTCAAACCGAAAATCAAATTAAATTCTTTGATCGAGTCCACCACCATAAGAAATCGAATTGAGGACCTTCTTTTCACATTTCTTTTCTTTTCTTTCATTTTATTCCTGCACAACTCATTCAAAACATTATATCCAAATTTCTATTGTCATTAATTACCAAAATAGATTAAGTGCCTAGATGCACTTTCAATCTCCCCCTTTTTGGTGATTGATGACAATATCAATTTTGTTTTACGAGATAAGAATAAAATTCATGTTTTTCACATCCAACAATAGTTAGAAAAGCTCCCCCTAAATTTGTGTATTTTTAACTTAAAAGCCCCAAATTCTTTTACACAAATTTAAGCAAAACTTTCCTATTCAACCTTTTCATCCATGTGCTCAAGTGTGATAATAAATCCGTGATGCATATGACATATATTCACAATCATTAAAGAGAGAAATAACATTACACCATCCACAAGCATCACATAGAAATAACATAACAAGTTCAACATCACACTAGCATGAATTATAAATAAGTCTTACAAATATAAAAGTTCTCACTTGGCACACCACACATAACTCCAAATAAGGTTCTTACAAGTCCACAAGCTAAAACATGAATAAAAGATAATGATGGGTCTCTAGTGACAAAATTCACTCCCCCTTTGTCATCAAGGACCAAAAAGGGAGCTACTCGGTGGCTTCGTCGTCGTCCCCATCATCACCGGCATCGCCATCATCATCGTCCTCGCCATCGTCACCATCATCACCACCGTCATCGTCCTCATCGTCGTCATCTCCCGCACCGGGTTCTTCCTCATTTTCTGACTCACTTTGATAGAATTCTTCTTTGCCGTCGGTTTCTTCCTCTTCCACTTCTTCAATCTCATCCTCATCGAGTTGTTGAGGGGCTCCAAAGACATATTCTTGAGTATTGGCCTCCCAAGGATTGTAAAACTGAGGAGGAGGAGAGAACTCTCTAGGCTGGCGAACGGGGAATGAGGCAACTGATAGTGATCCAAGAGTTCTTTGTGTTGCTTGTCAAGCTTGCACACCTCCTCATCCAAGCGAATGTCACGCTCATGAACTTTCTTGGCTTGATAAGAACATGCGGTGAAACAAGCAAAGAGCCCTTGCACAATAAAGTCTAGCTTCCCTTTCTTGCTCTTTGGACCAAGAGGAGCACCACGAGAGGAAGATGGACCTTCTGAAGGAGGAGGTGCACGAGAAGATGAAGCACCATGAGTAGTAGTTGGAGCACGAATGCCTTCATAGGGCTTGGCCTTGATCTTTAGCAGCTGCTCAATTTTGCCTTGGGGAGAGCGATATAGGAAGTGAGGCTTGTCAGTCAAAATGTTTCCTCCAGTCACATGCTTAATCATATGGAAGATGTAGGGAGCAAAGTGACAGCCACTAGATGACTCATGGGAGCACAAGATAATTTCGTTCCAAATGAAGTTGAACACTTTGAACTTGGGCTTGCCGGGGGCCATCTGAAACAGCAAGTTCTTGGCCCTCTTGGAAATGTTATCAGCATCACCTGCCCTAGGATACATGGTTCCCCTGAAGAGTTGATTAAGCAACTTGTAAAATGGAGAGAGACCCTTGTACTTCCCAAAGACAACGGCTCCATAAGCCCCTGTTGACACCAAAAATTGGCACCGGGAAGAAGCTGACATGTGGGCCAGATTTGATGGAAAGATACCATTCGGCTAGGAGGCTTTGCTGGAACATTCGGCAGGAGACGCTCTGCGGTCGGGAGCGCGTCGTCATTCGGCAGAGGTGAAGCATTCGGTAAAGATGCTCTGCGGTCGGGAACACGTCGTCATTCGGCAGAAGCGCTGATCGTATGGAAAGAGTACTCGGGAAGGCGTGATGACGTGGAATCAATATAAGGAAAGGTCGGTTCAACAAGGAATGCGACATGGACACGAAGATTCATCGTTTATTTTAGGGATAAGTATTGCAGTCGTGTCCGACTAGGAGTTGTATCAAGACCTGGGTATAAATATAAACCCATGGCAGTTGAGAAATCATACAATCAATCAATCGTACAACAAACCGGCCCCGTGCCAACATCGAGTCCTTTAGTCGTGTCGTCGAGTTCTTCGAGAGGAGTCATCGATCCGTCGACCTCCGTAAGTACCGGCAACCTTGTATCATGCTTAGTATCATGCGGTGGATTTAAGCTTTGATGCAAGTAGTCTTGTTACCATGCTTAGTATCATCCGGTGGATTTAAGTTATGGTCTCAAGAAGGTTCCTCTGTTAGGTCATGAGCCATGCGGTGGGCTAAGATCTAGTATGGACCAAGTTATCGGCTCTGTTAGATTCCGGCAAGATCTAGCAGATTCATTAAGTTACCCCGTGTTGCTCCTCTTTTACTATGTGCTTAATTCATGCAACACACCTTTGCCCAATCTAGATCGGTTAGAATCGGCTCTGCTTTACAGTGCAACGGTTTATCCCCTCACAGCCGAATCCGAAGCCGATCTAGGTTGCTACGTGTCGCGGGTTCAAGCTTGTCGGCATTGTGTAGATCTTGACAGAACCGAGTATCATGCGGTAGATGCAGGTTTTTGGGTCGTCTTAGAGCTAATCATCCGGTGGATTAGAATTCGATTCGATCTGATAGATTTATCTTTACCGATTAGGCTTGTTCCTTCGCCATGGATCCCGATTCGGCTGAATAGCCGTATTCGGCAGTGCTCTCACGAGTGAACTTGTGTTCGTGGGTTTGCATTGGACAATGAATGCTTTTAGCCTTTCACGATTAGATTGTATCATGCGGTGGAGTGATCTAATCTGATTGGTGGTGTGGCCTCAAACGAGTTGTATCATGCGGTGGATTAACTCGTTTGCTGTCATGCTTGACGGGTGCTGCTTTCGGCCTATGCATTCTTGTTTTCAATGTAAGTTCGTGACTGTGTTGTGGGTTCGTAACTAAACATTGAATGCTTTTAGCTTTTCATGATTAGATTGTATCATGCGGTGGATTAATCTAATCTGATTAGTGGCGTGGTTACAAACAAGTCGTATCATGCGGTGGATTAACTTGTTTTGTTATCATGCTTGACGGGTGCTGCTTTCGGCCTATGCATTCTTTGTTTACTGCGAATTTATGATCATGTTTCACCCTTTTATTTATCTATCATGCTCTGTTTCTCGTTAATCGGCTATGAGTATGTATTCATTCGGTTGAAAGCCGATCTTTCGTCATGCTTACGTCACGCATTCGGCAGTGCGCTCCTTGCGTGCCTTGCCGATTGCCGAATGAGGTTTTAACTGCCGACAGATAGCTTCCCAATAGCTATATGTCTCTCAAGATTGGCTTCAACGCCGCAAATATGGAACTGTCTGGTCTCACCCGGCACGTTCCAGGTTTTAATCTAAACATTTTTATCCCTTTGTTAGTTTTCAGGCAAACTGACTGGCACGCTTCCGGATTCGAAAGCCCGGGCCACGTTTGAAGCCAGTTTTGTTCGGCTTGCTGTGTGCTTGGCGTGAGGTGCGGATTTTACGTCAACACACTTTTTGGCACGCCCGGTGGGACACACACAAGTTTTCAAGATGCCTGAGTTGAGCGATATCATGGATGTCACTTTGGAAGAATTGTCTGAAGAGCATCAACAGATGGTAAAGGCTGCTGCTAGTCAATTCATTAACAAATGTTTACTGTCTTTCGCCAAGAACAGGAGTGGTGCACCTTTTCTCAAGTCCGATCTGCCAAGAGTTCTCCTTCCTGGGCAATCTGATCTTACTGAAGAAGAAGAGAGGGAGAGATTCTCAGGCTTGTTATACAAAGCCTTGGGGGAGACAATGACCAATCACAATGCTGCGTTCTTAAACAGTTTTCGGCATATAATGATAAGCATTTTTGGTCAGCATGTGGATAAACCCTTTGAGCAGATACATGGGCAATTGGGTGGTCCGACATACTTCAATGTTCAAGCACCAGTTCAGAAACCACATGGTAAAGGAAATGCTGATGAAACTGGAAGTTCTGGTGCTAAAGATATAAATGGACAACCGATTCGGCAAGATCCTCAGCTTGCACTGCCGAAAACTCGCACATACGGTGATATGGCATTCGGCACCACAGGGAATCCGCCTGCTTCTGCTTACAAGATATCTCCCTTGAACAACAGACTGCAGAGGGATTTATATGGAAACGGATATTCAGAGTTTATGGATTACAATGCTATCGACGCCCTCCCAAATCCTGGGTACGTTGGTACTGCAGGCATGCATACTGGAAGACCAGGGAATCAAGACACCAGTATTGACCTCATGGTGCAAAAAATGACCGATGTATTGCAAAATCAATTCGGTCTGAAGCCTAAAAATCAGGGATACATGTACTCGTCTCCTTTCCCTGAATGGTACCAAAGGGTATCATTGCCGAATAGAGTCAAGGTGCCTACAGAGTTTACTAAATTCTCAGGACAAGATGATACAAGTACTGTGGAACATATAGCTCGATATCTGATGCAGCTTGGAGAGGCTTCGGCAGATGAGGCTTTCAGAATTAGATACTTTCCTTTGTCACTGACGGGTCCAGCTTTTACATGGTTTGCTTCTTTGCCTGCTCAGTCGATCTGTACTTGGAAAGACCTGGAACAGAAATTCCATGCTCATTACTACATTGGCAGTACCGAGAAAAAGTTGGTTGATTTGACCAGCTTAAGGCAGAGGAATAATGAAACACCTACAGAGTTCCTCAGGAGGTTTAGGGAAACTAAGAGTATGTGCTTTTCTCTGAATATACCTGATGACCAGCTGGCTGGTATGGCTGTAGCTGGCATGCTGCCTGCCATTCGGGAGAAGCTGTTCGGGATGGAGTTTGATGATTTGGGCCAGTTGTCGCACAGATTGGCCTTGATGAGTAACCAGGCATATGGTTTCAAGAAAGATGTCAGATTTGCTAAAAATAATGATGTAGCTGACATTTATAACCAATTCCTTGAAAGAGCAGATCAAGAAGATGAGTATGAAGATAGCGAGGAAATAGCTGCAGCAGAGATAGTGTGGAGCAAGGAACCAGTTACAATGACTCAAAGGTGGATCAAACAGATGAAGGGAACATATGATTTTGATGTGACTAAGGCAGACAAATTATTTGAATTCCTGGTGAAAGAAGGCCGAATCAAATTGCCAGAGGGGCATTCTATGCTTCGGCCCGATGGAGTGAAAGATAAAAGGTACTGTGGGTTTCATGATAGAAATTCTCATTCCATTAATAAATGCAGAGTCTTTAGGATGAAGATTCAGAAAGCTATCCAGGAAGGACATCTGAAATTCGACAACAAGATGAAACTGGACAGTAACCCTTTCCCTCAGAACATGATCGGGTTCTCGGTTAATATGGTGAATGCTGTTCCATCTACAGAAAAGGGAAGATTGAAAGTTTTAACCTCAAAGAAGGCAAGACAGGATGGTTCAGTTGATCCCACTCGGCAGATCACGATGGAACAGATTCGTCAGAAAAATCTTCGGTTCCCGAATAGCCGATTTGAAACGGGCGAATCCTTTAAACCTAGAGTTACTACACGTATTCTCCTTAACAAATGGCAGCGTCAGCAAGAAAAAGAGCGTTTTCAAAGGCGTGAATATAAGGAGGAGAAAAGAAGGCGCGAAGAAGAAAAGTTTGAAAAAGAACAAGAAGAATATGCTCGAGAGCAGGAACGTGCGCATTGGGGATGTGCATTCTTCAGGCACTGTTGGAACGAAGGTTTAAAGCTGCCTACAAGGAATAACTGTCCTGAGTGCAATAATGGGTATGTCGAACATAGGCAAAATGTTGCCAATCGCCGATCTGTCCATGAAAGAATTGGTAGGGTGCATCCTAGTGATGATCGGCGTTTTGATGATCAACCAAGAAAGAGACATGCTGATTGCAGATGGATTGATCATGAGGAAGAAGATCATGAGTATGTTTGGCAAAAAGGACAGTGGTGTCCACCTGGTTTAAGAAGGAGTCAGAAGAGGAGAGTTCAACGCCTGAGGAATCAAGAATTAAAGCAAGCAAGGCCTAGGATGAAATCGATATGGCTACCAAAAGACAGGCCTGACGAACATAGTCATTCGGCTCCTACATGCATGGTATGTTTCTTGCCGAATGAATTCATGGCTCCAGCTAATCAAATTGTACAGGAAGAAATATTGCCCGATATAGATGATGCCGAACAATTTGGGTTAATGGCGCAATTGATGTTGAACAAACAAGCTGTTTTTGAGAAGCCAACCCAGAATCGGCACATGAAGCCACTGTACTTGAAGGGATATGTTAATGGCAAACCATTGACCAAGATGTTTGTCGATGGAGGAGCTGCTGTCAATGTAATGCCATATACCACATTCAGGAAGCTTGGTATGGGTCCTAGAGATTTGACACCAACGAGCATAATTCTAAATGATTTTGCTGGAAATCCTTCGGACACCAAGGGATGCGTGCATGTTGATCTGATGATTGGGTCCAAGACTTTGCTTACGACTTTCTTTGTCATTGAGGGCAAAGGGGCATATAGCTTGCTGCTTGGAAGAGATTGGATTCATGCAAATTGTTGTATTCCATCTACTATGCATCAACAGCTTATTCAGTGGATAGATGATGAGGTGGAGATTGTTCAAGCAGATGATTCAATAAGCGTGGCGAATATGGAACCAGCTTTCTGGGAGTATCAAGGCATAGATTGTTTTTCAGGTAAAGACTGGGGAGAAGGTCCTGTGGCACCAGCCAGCAGTGATCAACAGCCGATCGAAGCAGTCGGCTCTCATAGTAATTTTTGATGGAAAATCCAATTGATGGAACTGATGGAAAATTAGGACATGGATTTGTGTCGGCCGATAAATTAGAAGAAGTGGACATTGGAGATGGTGACAAGCCAAGGCCGACATTTATCAGTGCTAACTTGGATTCGGTTTTCAAAGAAAAACTGGTGGCATTGTTAAAAGAATACAAGGACTGCTTTGCTTGGGATTATTCGGAGATGCCTGGTCTAGACCGTTCTATTGTTGAGCATCGGTTGCCAATCAAACCTGGATACAGACCTTACAAGCAACCACCCCGAAAAATCTACAAGGAAGAAGTGTTGGCCGATGTGAAAAAGGAGATTGAAAGATTACTAGAAGCAAATTTCATTCGGCCCTGTAAATACGCGGATTGGATCTCTAATATTGTTCCTGTCTATAAGAAAAATGGGAAGATGAGGGTTTGCATAGACTTTAGAGACTTAAACAAGGCTACGCCCATGGATGGATATCCAATGCCTGTTGCTGATTCATTGGTTGATGCTGCTGCTGGATACAAAGTGCTCAGTTTCATGGACGGTAACGCAGGATACAATCAGATTTATATGGCATTGGAAGATATAGTAAAGACAGCTTTCAGGTGTCCTGGACACATAGGGTTGTTTGAATGGGTTGTCATGACCTTTGGATTGAAAAATGCCGGTGCAACTTATCAAAGGGCTATGAATTATATTTTTCATGAGTTGATCGGCAAGATTGTGGAAATATATATTGATGATGTGGTGATCAAGTCATTGGATCATGAGTCTCATTTGGCCGACATAAGGAAAACTCTAGAATGCACCAGGAAACATGGGCTTAAAATGAACCCAAACAAGTGTGCTTTTGGAGTTTCGGCTGGAGAGTTTCTGGGATTTTTGATACATGAAGGAGGAATAGGAGTTGGTAAGAAAAGCATGAAGGTAATTGATGAAATTGTTCCTCCAACTAATCTTAAAGAGCTACAATCACTGCTGGGCAAGATAAATTTTGTGAGAAGGTTCATATCAAATTTGTCACAAAAGGTGTTACCCTTTTCCTCACTGTTGAAAATAAAAAAGGATCAAAAGTTTGTATGGGGTGACGAACAACAGAAGGCTTTTGATGAAATAAAGGAGTACATGAAGAAGCCACCAGTATTGGTGCCTCCACAATTGAACAAGCCTTTCAAGTTGTACGTGGCGGCCGATGCCCAAACTATTGGATCGGCCCTCATTCAAGAATTTGAAGGGAAGGAAAGAGTGGTTGCATACCTTAGCAGAAAGTTACTAGATCCAGAAACAAGGTATTCGGCTATAGAAAAGCTTTGCTTATGTGTTTATTACTCCTGTACAAAATTTCGGCACTACTTATTACATGCCGAATGCATTGTGTATTCAAAGTTTGATGTGATAAAACACATGTTGTCTATGCCAATTTTGAACGGAAGGATTGGCAAATGGATTTTAGCTTTGTCTGAATTTGAGCTAAGGTTTGAATCGGCAAAGGCTGTTAAGGGACAGATTATTGCCGATTTCATTACTGAACATCATGATACATCGATAAATTTGCTTAACATTGTTCCTTGGGTGTTATTCTTCGATGGATCTTCATGCAACAAAGGTGGTGGAGCAGGTATCTTATTAATTTCACCCAAAGGAGAAACATTTGAGTTTGCTGTTCCCATTCAATCTGCTGTTACTAACAATCAAGCTGAGTATGAGGCATTGCTTAAAGGGCTCCGATATTTGAAAGAAGCAGATGCCATTGCGGTTGAAATTTTTGGAGATTCAGAATTGGTCATAAAGCAATTGAATGGTGAATATGAGTGTAAAAGTGATACCTTGAGGAATTACTATGAAGAATGCAAAGAAATATTGAAGAGCTTTCGGTCAGTAATTCTACAACACATTCCTAGAGGGGATAATGGAGAGGCAAATAGATTGGCCCAAAGTGCATCAGGTTATAAAAAGCTTCGAGAAGTTTTTGCTAATGATGTATATGCATTCGGGAGTAATCTGGCAGAAGATGATTGGAGAAAAGAGATTGCTGATTATCTGGAGAATCCATCCCGAAAGGTTTCTAGAAAGCTCAGGTATAAAGCTTTAAAATTTATTCTTCTTGATGATAATTTGTATTATAAATCCCTGGATGGAGTGCTGTTGCATTGCTTAAATCATGAAGAAGCAAAAAGGCTGATGAGTGAAGTACATGATGGGTTGTGTGGAGCACATCAATCGGCCTACCGAATGAAGTGGGTTATTAGAAGAACTGGATATTACTGGCCGACAATGTTGGAAGATTGTTTTGAATATTATAAAGGATGTCAAGATTGTCAGAAATTTGGAAACATTCAGAGAATTCCGGCATCGGCTTTGAATCCCATTGTCAAGCCATGGCCATTCAGAGGATGGGGAATAGATTTGATTGGCCAAATAAATCCTCCATCTAGCAAGGGGCATAAGTTTGTGCTTTTGGCAACTGATTATTTTACCAAGTGGGTTGAGGCAATTCCATTAAAGAAGGTGACGTCGGAGAATATGGTTGAATTTGTTAAAGAACACATCATTTACAGATTCGGGATTCCTCAGACAATCACCACTGATCAAGGGACTCAATTTACATCCTCAAAATTCAGAGATTTTGCTGAAAGTATGGGCATCAAATTATTGAATTCTTCTCCTTATTATGCCCAAGCTAATGGTCAGGCAGAGGCTTCTAACAAGATTATGATTAAAATTATACAAAAGAAGATTGATCAGAAGCCGAGAAGGTGGCATTCGGTACTCAGTGAGGCTTTATGGGCTTACCGAATGGCTCCACATGGGGCTACACAGACGTCTCCCTATGAGTTGGTGTATGGGCATCATGCTATCTTGCCATGGGAAATACAATTAGACTCAAGGAGAATAAAGTTGCAAAAGGATTTAAGTTCTAAAGATTATAAAGATTTAATGATGGACGAATTAGAAGATTTGCATGTGATTCGTCTCAGGGCCTTGGAGAATATTGAAAAGAATAAAATGCGAGTTGCTAAGTATTACAATAAAAAGGTGAAGATTAAGCAATTTACAGAAGGTGATCTAGTTTGGAAAGCAATATTGCCGATTGGAACCAAATATACAGCATTCGGCAAGTGGTCTCCAAATTGGGAAGGTCCTTTCAGAGTGGTTAGATGCGTGCCTGGAAATGCATATATTTTGAAGACATTATTGGGAGAAGAATTTGCTTCTGCTATAAATGGAAGATATTTGAAGAGGTATTATCCCAGTGTTGAAATCGATCGGTGATTGATATATTAATTTACCGAACAGCCGATTTTCGGGAAGAAATCGCCTTCAGAACAAATGTTGACAGAAAAGGAAAATGGCCAGTACTGAATGTATTGCCCTTAGCACAAAATATACTACATCAGATGTTCATGCAAGATCACAAAAGATAAGTTTTATTGCCGAAATTCCATAAATCCCTAGTACAAACTAATGGAATAGCCTGTTCAAAACAGACTGGGGATGAATGGAATCGGCAATGGCAGTGCCATGGCCATCAAGACGATCAATGGAAGCGTCAATATCGTCGATATCTTCTGGGTTGTTGTTGGCAAAACCAACCGGCATTCTGGAATAGTCGGTGCCGGTGTGCGTCGACATAGCGACGAGACCCGCAGCGACGCCCAGGCGAACGCCATGGGAGGCCACTTCGTCGATACGACCTGCCACCGCACCAAGGCGTGCCTCGGGTGTGTCCCCTTGGGCGTTCACCTTGTTCGCCAGCTCCTCTACCAGCGCCTTCAATCGATCGAGTTCGGCATCACGCGCTGCAAGTTTACAAAAGAGGGCAACAGATTAATATCATTCGGGAGATGAGATTGAGATTGAGCAGATTGCAGGACTCACCATCGATGACTTCGAGTAGTTGCTTGCGCTCGTGCTGCCATTCGAGGTCAGCAATCCCGGCTTGTTTGGAGATAGCCTCCAGTTCGCGACGAGAGTCGTCGCGCTCCGCCTTGAATCGGCGAGCATCACCATCCGTGTAGCGGGAGTCGTCCGATTCGAGAGATCGATTAGACGAACTCGAAGATGCCGCGGGAGCAGCGGCTGGAACTGCGACTGGCGCACCAGCGCCGGCAATCCATTGGATTACCCTGAAAGAACAAAGAGATTCGTCAAGAAAGAGGGAGGAAATCTCGAGAAGAACAGAAAGAAGCAAGTAGCTACTCACCTGCGGCGGGCACCGGCACGACTTCCTTCGGCCTCATCAGCTGCCGGGCGCCTCCTGTTGTTGTCGGCCATTGGGGTTCCTCGGAATTACTGTGGATGGGGAAGAGAATGGCTTGGACCGGCAAGAACTTGGAAGGCGAAGAACTTGATGAGGAAACCGTGGGCTGCCTGGGTGTTTATTTATAAAACCCGCAGAGGAAATCGTGGCCAAAGATCGTGGCACGTATTCCGAAAAGTTCGGAAGGTGGAAAGGATTTTCCTAGCCGAATGGCTCCCATGTCGCTTGGGATCCTTGCCGAATCGTATTCGGCTTTGACTGGATGATCTTGCCGAATGAGTTGTTCGCAATGATGGAGAAGAAAAGTTAACAACTACGAATTCACAAGATGAGGCAATTATTCGGCTACAGGTTATTGGTTACAAGTTACAAACCCAAGTATTTTGAAATTACATTTGTGGCATTGGAAATCATGTTGCTAATGTTGTCTAACAAGTTTTTGTCAGCTTCTTGGGTTTTAGCCAGAGCCTTGAGCTTTGCCTTGAGTTGTTTATCCTTGTTCAGAGTGGCTGAAGCTTCTTTTCGTATTCTTTCTGATAACTTGGGAAGCTCAGCAATATTCTTCTCGTCAGCTTCAATTTCGGCCGATAAGCGTTGCAATTCGGCTTCAAGTGCAGCTTTCCTGGCCTTTTTGCTCTCAAGATCAGATACCAGCTTGGTCAACAGCTCATTATTCTCTTGATCTTGAGAGTGCAGGGCTTTTACTGACTGCTTGATCAGAGATCTTTTTTGCTCTAAGGCTGGCAGAGAAGATTGATTGCTCAAGGCTTGCATCACTGTTGCGAATTGCTGATCCAATTGAGAGACTGGCTCCAATGCGGTCTTGATGTCAGCTGGGAGTTCTTGATCAATAGAGTCCAGTACGTCTCTTAATGAAACAGCATGTGTAGCCTGGTCTTGGATGCTCTTATTCAGTAGGGCTAAGATGTCTTTCAGCTTTGCTTTGGTTTCTTCTGATAAATCTTGGCTAGAAGTAATCTCTTCTCCTTGTTCGGTAACCCAGTCATCCACAGCAAAGGAATAGCTGGGTGATGAAGTGGATTTCTCCTGAAAAGGGTTCTTGCCGAATTAGTAAAAGAATTGCCGAATGGGAGAGAGTCAAGAGAATTGAATGATTATGTTTACCTCGGCCCTGGCTTCCCGAGTGGGAGATGGAAGTGTTTTGAGTTCCATGATGGGAGTTTGTGTATCTGGCTGAGGAGAAACCGGAGTGTCAATTGAAGAGGATTCTATTCCTGTTTCTGGAAGGGGCAGCAAAGCTGAAGACGAATCATGAGGAAGGGAAGAGCTTTCCAAGGCAGGATCTGTTGAAGCTTGTTCTGCAGTTGACAAGAGAGTAAAATGCCGATGACAAGAAATTAGGAAAAATGAAGTGGTAGATTTTTTACCGTCCAATGAGGCATCGGCAATTTCTGTGCTAGCCAGCCATTGCTGAGCTTTGGCCTGAAAAAACAAAGAAAGATGAAGTTGAGCAGAATATTATTGACATCATGGCCAAAGAAAGAGAGATCTGACCTGGATGATTTTCTTGGGAACCACTTTTCTTTTCTTTGTGCCTGAAGAAGTTGCCAGGACAAGGGTCTTCCTTTTGACAGATGATGGCCTGGTGATTTTTGGATCCAGGATAGCTTGTCTGGCCATTATTTGAGCTAAAGTTGGGGATTGATATCCCAGAGCTGAGATTGGGCCTGCTGCCTTGTATACAATTGCCCTGGCAAGAGGGGCAGGTATGATGTCCTGCAAAGATGGTAAAGTCAAGGTCAAGTTGGATCTTTATTTGATTGAAAGTGAATAAAAGCTGAACATATTACCTCTGAGCTTGGATGGTAGTCTGACATCAACTCGAGACAGAGAGGATGAATTGGCACATTGAAGATATGATCATGAAGTTCTTGCCACCAGATTATGAAGCTAGGGTGTGCAAATATTATTGGCACAAAGGGCTCAGGTGCATAGATTGTGTCACAGCATCTATAAGGGAAGATTCTTCTTGTTTCTGTGGCATCTTTGATGATTTCCCTAGGCTTGAGAAATTCATGAAGGAATAGCCTTGGGGGCACCTGGCCACATCCCAATTGCCTGGCTGCTATGTTCGGCTGATAGTATTCATATGTGCTCTGAACTAGTCTTCCCCCATGAAATTCGGCTGGCAGGATACAAGGGTGGATGAAAGCATTGAAAATTGCTATAGAATGTACGTCAGTGCATCCAAATTCAAAGCCGAATTCACAGGGGAAGATGAGGTTGTCATTGTCCAGATATGGAAACCAGAGAGGATGATCAAAGCCTTTGAAGAAGAGCTCAAATAATTCACAGATATTTTTGTTGATGGATACAGTAGAAGCAGCTTCTCCATAAGTTTGACAACCTTTGGTCTTCTTGATCTCTCCCTCTGCATAGTTGATGGAAGGGAATTCTCTGCTGTTGAGATCAATGGCAATAATCTGATGCATGTACAGTTGTAGCCACATCTGGACAAACCACCAGGGACCATTCACACAAGGTATTTTCTTGTTGGTGTGCATCAATTGGGTAGTTTGATTAAGCATGTGATAGACGCTGCCCAGGAGGTATTTTCCCAATGGGATGAGTTTACCAGCAGCCAGTTCTTCAGCCATCACGATGTGGTTCAGAGTTGGCTCATTGGCTTTGCCACAGAAGACATACCTGCACAGCCACATATTCAGGAAAGCCCTGTACTCAACATCGGTCAAGGGGCCATCAGACATATAGTTTTGGATGTATCTTTTATATCCAACCCCTGTTTTGACTCCTGTCTGCTTGGAGGAGCCTTTGTGGTCATATGGTCGAACAGTTTCTGTTATGTTCAGACCAGTCATCATATATACATCGGCCAAGGTGGGAGACATTGGACCATGACCGAATAAAAAGGCGTTGGCACCATTGGACCAGAAGT
Organism: Echinochloa phyllopogon; assembly: GCA_033239725.1. NCBI lineage: Eukaryota > Viridiplantae > Streptophyta > Magnoliopsida > Poales > Poaceae > Echinochloa > Echinochloa phyllopogon. The sequence continues at coordinate 22,886,716 of BTCW01000016.1, forward strand.
GGCAAGCTGCAATCAGAAGGTTCTCATTCTTGGGTGTTTCAGCCAATGACAACTCCAAGCAGTGAGATATGCGCAGGCGATCCCAGTTCTGTGTTTGGGGGCTTTTATCATCTGATATTCTCTTGTACCAATTCCTCCAGCCTGCAATCGGGGGCAGAGGCCAGTTCTTGAAAGTGTCTTGCCACTTGTGAGGATTGGCCAGAGAGATCTTGAACGGGATCCTTTGGGATTCGGCTGCGATGAATTCAGAGGGATCTGAGTTCCCTACAGGGCCGAGAAAATACGATGGAGATTTCTCTTCAACAGGGATGAGGATTTCGGCAGCTAGGGCCTGTCAAGCATGGAAAAGGATAAAGAGATTTGAGACAGGAATCAAGAAAAGATTGTCGAATGAGCTTGGAGAGATTAAAGTTTACCTGAAGTGCGAAATCTTGATTCGCCATGAAGAGGTTGAGTCTTGAAACGCTGATGACCTAGAGTGCGGATCTGAGCGGAAGCCTCGTGGATTCAAAGGAGAATGGCGGATGTCGAGTAGAGTTGGCTTGAGAATGTTTGGTGCTTGTGGTCGATTCCGAAATAAAGATTACCTTTATCCCGAAATCGAAGGGGCATGTGTTGACACCAAAAATTGGCACCGGGAAGAAGCTGACATGTGGGCCAGATTTGATGGAAAGATACCATTCGGCTAGGAGGCTTTGCTGGAACATTCGGCAGGAGACGCTCTGCGGTCGGGAGCGCGTCGTCATTCGGCAGAGGTGAAGCATTCGGTAAAGATGCTCTGCGGTCGGGAACACGTCGTCATTCGGCAGAAGCGCTGATCGTATGGAAAGAGTACTCGGGAAGGCGTGATGACGTGGAATCAATATAAGGAAAGGTCGGTTCAACAAGGAATGCGACATGGACACGAAGATTCATCGTTTATTTTAGGGATAAGTATTGCAGTCGTGTCCGACTAGGAGTTGTATCAAGACCTGGGTATAAATATAAACCCATGGCAGTTGAGAAATCATACAATCAATCAATCGTACAACAAACCGGCCCCGTGCCAACATCGAGTCCTTTAGTCGTGTCGTCGAGTTCTTCGAGAGGAGTCATCGATCCGTCGACCTCCGTAAGTACCGGCAACCTTGTATCATGCTTAGTATCATGCGGTGGATTTAAGCTTTGATGCAAGTAGTCTTGTTACCATGCTTAGTATCATCCGGTGGATTTAAGTTATGGTCTCAAGAAGGTTCCTCTGTTAGGTCATGAGCCATGCGGTGGGCTAAGATCTAGTATGGACCAAGTTATCGGCTCTGTTAGATTCCGGCAAGATCTAGCAGATTCATTAAGTTACCCCGTGTTGCTCCTCTTTTACTATGTGCTTAATTCATGCAACACACCTTTGCCCAATCTAGATCGGTTAGAATCGGCTCTGCTTTACAGTGCAACGGTTTATCCCCTCACAGCCGAATCCGAAGCCGATCTAGGTTGCTACGTGTCGCGGGTTCAAGCTTGTCGGCATTGTGTAGATCTTGACAGAACCGAGTATCATGCGGTAGATGCAGGTTTTTGGGTCGTCTTAGAGCTAATCATCCGGTGGATTAGAATTCGATTCGATCTGATAGATTTATCTTTACCGATTAGGCTTGTTCCTTCGCCATGGATCCCGATTCGGCTGAATAGCCGTATTCGGCAGTGCTCTCACGAGTGAACTTGTGTTCGTGGGTTTGCATTGGACAATGAATGCTTTTAGCCTTTCACGATTAGATTGTATCATGCGGTGGAGTGATCTAATCTGATTGGTGGTGTGGCCTCAAACGAGTTGTATCATGCGGTGGATTAACTCGTTTGCTGTCATGCTTGACGGGTGCTGCTTTCGGCCTATGCATTCTTGTTTTCAATGTAAGTTCGTGACTGTGTTGTGGGTTCGTAACTAAACATTGAATGCTTTTAGCTTTTCATGATTAGATTGTATCATGCGGTGGATTAATCTAATCTGATTAGTGGCGTGGTTACAAACAAGTCGTATCATGCGGTGGATTAACTTGTTTTGTTATCATGCTTGACGGGTGCTGCTTTCGGCCTATGCATTCTTTGTTTACTGCGAATTTATGATCATGTTTCACCCTTTTATTTATCTATCATGCTCTGTTTCTCGTTAATCGGCTATGAGTATGTATTCATTCGGTTGAAAGCCGATCTTTCGTCATGCTTACGTCACGCATTCGGCAGTGCGCTCCTTGCGTGCCTTGCCGATTGCCGAATGAGGTTTTAACTGCCGACAGATAGCTTCCCAATAGCTATATGTCTCTCAAGATTGGCTTCAACGCCGCAAATATGGAACTGTCTGGTCTCACCCGGCACGTTCCAGGTTTTAATCTAAACATTTTTATCCCTTTGTTAGTTTTCAGGCAAACTGACTGGCACGCTTCCGGATTCGAAAGCCCGGGCCACGTTTGAAGCCAGTTTTGTTCGGCTTGCTGTGTGGTTGGCGTGAGGTGCGGATTTTACGTCAACAGCCCCATCATACATGAAAGTGAGCTTCACATCATCAATCTCACGCCCTTGATGAAGATCTACCCTGCCGTGATCATTGATAGTGTGAGCATAGGCGGTTTCCTCAACTAGCCCAAACAGCCCCGCAAAAAGCATGCAAGGAAATAGATAGGCGTTTGCCACAAAGAGTCCAATGCATCTCATCCCGCTCCTGGTCAATCCACAAGGTGGCATACAACTGAGCAATCACCTCTTCATTTTAGGCACACTCAAAAGTCATGATCTTGGCCACATCCATCTCAACACACCGCTCATAAACATCATCAACAACTGGCTTCAGCGGTGGTGGCATGCCCTTCAAATAATTCCAATCCACCCAATACATGGGTGTACACAGCCTACCCATCTTCAGAATCACCGACTCATACCAATCCTCTTGATGAGGTAGCCAGAAACGGGGATCACCTTTGAATTGATTGGAGGTGATGGATCGAGGGTCCTCATGTGCACTAAACTGAAGTGGTTTCATGCTATTGGCTGCAGACTTGAAATTTATCAAACCTCTATCATTTGGATGACGAAAAGGGATAGTAGTGGATATGAAATTCTGAGCAAGAGTGGATAGATCAATGTCATCATTATATTCTGACCCAGCATGTTCATCACGGTTAGCTCTCTTGGTCCTTGGACGTGGAGGGGAGGAGGAGGTTTGAATTTCCTTTCCTCGCCCTTCACCACTAGCAGACCCCCTTCCTCTGACTGCCCTAGTAGCAAGTTGTTTCTTTATCCGTTTGCCTCTTCCTTACTCTCTTGTCCCATCATCAGAATCAGACTCGGTGTCAGGAGATGAGCCAAAATTTCTCCCATAGCTAGGCCGAGCTTGCAAAGTTGTCTTCTTCTTCTCAGTATGCTTCATACGACCCATCTAGATAGATAATAAGAAAGGATCAACAGATGGACCAAGATAGATGATTTCAATTTAAACATCAGAACCCAGGTCTGTCGGATCTTCTGACAATGTGTCGGATGATCCGGGGCTCGGATCTTCCGACATGGGGTCGGATGATCCGGGGCTCGGATCTTCCGGCACACAGTCGGATGATCCGACACACTCGGGTTTTGACCTAAAATTGAGGATACGAAGATTTAGCCCACCCAAAGTTATGAAACTCTAGGAACATGTTCTAGGCATGTGTATGAAGATATTCACCAAGGGAAATCTCCTAGAACATCCTACATTGATAGATCGGGCGACGGGAAGTTTGAATGAGATACCTTTGAGATTTCCCGCGAAAAACCCAAAAGATACGAAGGGGATCGAGTTCTTCAAGACTAGGAGAATCAAATGAGGCACAAAGACCAACAATCCTTCGGTTGAACTCCAAAATCGCCGCATGGGGTGGAAAGTGAGTGAGAGGAGGCATTTGGGAAGAGAATGGAATGAATAGAAGAAGTAACGGTTCATGCCAGATATTTATAGTCGCGAGCAGGACGGAAGATCCGACCCTGGAGAAAAACCAGAAGTTCCAGCGGAAGTTCCGGTCATTCCCAGGTCCGGATGATCCGACGGACCATCGGAAGATCCGACCACCGGAAGATCCGAAAGAGAGCTGAGAGAGGGAGAAGCGAGGCAGAGCAGTTCGGAACTTCATTGTAAGATCCGATGGTGTGTCAGAAGATCCGGGATTCCAGAAAACAGACTTGACAAAGATTTTTGAGATGAGATTTGATGGAAGATTTTGAGAGATATTTCCTATGGACATGTAAGACCCTTGACTCAAAGAGATCAGCCACAATCATCAACACATAACAATGATCTTTTGAGACAAGGAATGATCCACCGATCACAAGATCCAAAGATTTTTGAAAAACTCACACAAAAAAGGATAAAAACAATTTTTCTTCTAGACTAGTCAACAAACAACTTGTGTATGCAACAAGTCAAGCCAATTTACGAGAATCCAAGATATTTAGCTCACTCCTCAAAGAACAAAACCTTTGCTCATCAAGAGGCTTGGTGAAGATATCAGCTAGTTGTTTATCGGTTCCTACATGGCTTAGAGCGATATCTCCTTTGGCTTCATGATCTCTAAGGAAGTGATGTCTAATGACAATGTGTTTGGTTCTTGAGTGTTGAACGGGATTGTTTGCTAGTTTGATGGCACTCTCATTGTCGCACAAGAGAGGGATATTTTTGTACTCACATCCAAAGTCACTCAAGGTTTGCCTCATCCAAAGTAGTTGAGCACAACAAGCACCGGCTGCAACATACTCGGCCTCGGCGGTGGATAGCGCAATGGAATTTTGTTTCTTAGAACTCCAAGACACCAAAGACCGACCAAGAAATTGGCAAGTCCCCGTTGTACTCTTTCGATCTACCTTGCAACCGGCATAGTCCGAATCGGAATAGCCAAGTAAATAAAAAATGGAGCCTTTGGGATACCACAAGCCTAGGTTCGGAGTATACACTAGATATCTAAAGATTCTCTTAACAACCATTAATTGAAATTCCTTTGGATTGGCTTGAAATCTTGCACACATGCACACGCTCAGCATTATATCGGGCCTAGATGCACAAAGGTAAAGCAAAGATCCAATCATGGAGCGATATACCTTTTGGTCGACCGATTTTCCTTCTTCATTGAGATCAAGATGACCATTCACGGGCATTGGAGTCTTGATGGGTTTAGCATTGGCCATATCAAACTTCTTGAGCATATCACTTGTATACTTTGTTTGACATATGAAAGTTCCATGCTTCAATTGCTTCATTTGAAAACCAAGAAAGAATTTCAATTCTCCCATCATTGACATCTCAAATCTCTTGGTCATTATCCTACTATACTCTTCACAAAATTTTTCATTAGTAGAACCAAATATAATATCATCAACATAAATTTGACACACAAAAAAATCTTTGTCTATTTTTGAGTGAAGAGAGTAGAATCCGCTTTGCCCATTACAAAGCCATTCTTGAGAAGAAATTCCTTAAGGCATTCATACCATGCTCTTGGGGCTTGCTTGAGCCCATAGAGCGCCTTATGGAGCTTGTAGACGTAGTCGGGAAGCTTGGGGTCTTCAAAGCCTGGTGGTTGCTCCACATATACCAACTCGGAGAGAGGTCCATTCAAGAATGCGCTCTTCACATCCATTTGATATAGCTTCAAGTTGTGATGTGAGGCATAGGCTAATAGAATACGAATTGATTCAAGCCTTGCCACCGGAGCATAAGTTTCACCAAAGTCAAGGCCTTCGATTTGAGTGAAACCTTGAGAAACCAATCTTGCCTTGTTTCTTGTGACAATCCCATTTTCATCTTGCTTGTTCTGAAAAACCCACTTGGTGTCAATTACATTTTGCTTGGGTCTTGGGACCAATTCCCAAATTTCATTTCTTGTGAAGTTGTTTAACTCTTCTTGCATTGCAATGACCCAATCCGCATCGCCAAGAGCTTCTTCTACCTTGAGAGGCTCCAAAGAGGAAACAAACGAGTAACATCCACAAAAATTGGCTAAAAAAATGATGATTACCCCTCTTTGGATGCTTCCTAGAATGTTATCTACGGGATGATCCCGTTGGACGCTTTGATGAACTCTTGGGTGTGGAAATGTTGATTGATGTTGAATAGGTCCATCATCATCTTCTTCATTGTGAGACTCGTCACCTTGAGTTTCATCACCTTGAGCTCCCCCTTGATCGTTGCCATGATCATGATCGTCACCATGATCTTGAACTTGATCTTGCGAAGAACTTGGTGGTTCCACTCTTGTTGATGATGTTGATGGATCAATGTTAAATATGATTTCTGAGACTTGGTCTTGCTCATCATCTTCTACTTGGGGCTCTTGAGGCTTCACTTCACCTAAACTCATTTTCTTGATAGCTTGACTTGGTGGCTCTTCATCTACAAGGTCATTCACAATTTGCTATACTTGAGAGCCGTTTGATTCATCAAATTTCACATCTACCGTGATCTCAACACAACCGGTGGTTTTGTTGAAGACACGATAAGCGTGTTCGTTAGTACCATAACCAAGTAGAAATCCTTCATCAACCTTGGGTGCAAACTTGGAGGTTTTGGTTTTCTTGTTAAGAATGTAACATTTGCAACCAAAAACTCGAAAGTAGTGCACCTTTGGTTTGTTACCGGTGAGGATCTCGTACGGAGTCTTGCCCAAGTACTTTTGAAGATAGAGGTGATTAGTGGCATGGCAAGCCGTATTGATCGCCTTGGCCCAAAAGATATCCAGAGTCTTGTATTCATCAAGCATGGTCCTTGCCATTGCAATCAAGGTCCGGTTCTTTCTCTCAACAACGCCATTTTGTTGAGGTGTGTATGGAGCGGAGAGCTCATGCTTGATTCCTTCTTCATCAAGGAATTCCTCAACATTGAGATTCTTGAATTTCGTCCCATTGTCACTTCTTATTCTCTTGACTTTCAACTCAAACTCATTTTGAGCTCTTCTAATGAACTTCTTGATAACCCCTTGAGCTTCACTCTTGTCTTGTAGCAACCCATGTAAACCGAGAAAAATCATCCACAATGACAAGTCCATACTTGTTCCCACCAATGCTTATATAAGTGATTGACCCAAATAAATTCATGTGAAGCAATTTCAAGGGTCTTGAGCTTGTCAATATGTTTGTGGGTGGATGAGGGGCTCCGACTTGCTTTCCGGCTTGACAAGCACACACAACCTATCTTTCTCAAAGACAACATTTGTTAATCCTAGAATGTGTTCATCCTTTTAAAGTTTGGCCAAGTTCCTCATCCCAACGTGAGCTAGCCGGCGATGCCAAACCCAACCCAAGTTAGATTTTGCCACTAAACAAGTCTTCGGTTCCACTTTATTTGTTGTGAAATCAACTAAATAAAGTTTTCCCTTAAGTTGACCCGTAAAAGCAATAGAGGAATCCTCCCTTCTAAGGACACTCACACCCTCATTTGTAAAGAGACAATTGTAGCCTTTTTCACACAGTTGTGATACGGACAACAAATTGTATCCTAGAGAATCAACTAGATAAACATTTGAAAGAGATGAGTCTTGTGAGATAGCAACTTCACCTTGACCAATCACATCACCATGGTTGTTGTCACCGAATGTGATCTTTTCTATAGGTGAGTCATATTCTTTCAACTTAGCAAACATGTTCTTCTCTCCGGTCATATGATTTGAACATCCACTGTCAAGCAACCATGAAGACCCACCGGAGGTATATGCCTACAAAACAAGTTTAAGCTTTGAATTTAGGTACCCAAAAGAGATTGGGTCCTTGAGTGTTAGCTTTTGAAATCATAGGCACCCAAACACTCCTCATCATCTTCTTGGCCTTGGCACCCACATACTTCACCAACATCTTTCCATTGTGATCCCACACAACCGTCAAGATGGATGGGTGAGATGGATGGGGTGATGTTTAATACCTTAGTCCCTTGGGCCATGAGGCACATGGGAGCTTCATCATAACTATCTTGATAGTTGTTGAAGAGTCTAGATGTTGATGTAGGGACTTGAATGGCAAGAGTTGCCACTTCTTCATCATCGGAGTTATCACTCGAAGAATCCCACCCTTGACCAACATGAGCACTTCCAAACTTCTTGTACTCTTGACTCTTCTCCTTGTACCTCTTCTCTTTGTCAAATTACTTGTCCTTTGACTTCTTGTCTTCTTTGTCATTCTTCTTGCGGGGGCAATCGGCAATGTAATGCCCTTTCTCCCCACACTCATAGCATCTTCTTTGAGACATGGACCTCTTGTCACCCTTGGTCTTCATGAACCTCTTGAAGTTCTTCAACATCATGGCGGTTTCTTCATCGGTGCTATCACCATCACTTGAGTCTTCTTTCTTCTTGGAATTGGAAGTCTTTTCAATTGACTCAACCTTCTTGCTTGGTTCGTCTTTGAGAGCAATGGTCTTCACTTCGGTTGGTTCCGTTGATCTAGCTACATCCAAGTTGTTCATTTCATGATATTGCAATTTGTTGAACAACTCCATGGGTAGCATCTTCTTGAACTTGCCCTTCTCTCTAATCATGGTGGCAAGCATTGGGTTCTTGGGTGCATATGCCCTAAGCATCTTCTTGGTCACTTTGTGCTCATCCCAATCTTTGCTACCAAGCATTCGTATCTCGGTGACAAGTAGCTTCAACCGATCATACATCTCTTGGAGAGTCTCATCCTTTTTCATGACAAAGGCTTCTAGTTCTCCTTGTAGAAGATCAATCTTGCCTTCCTTGATCACATCCATCCCTTCATGAGACAATTGAAGAGTGTCCCAAAGATCCTTTGCAACTTCAATTCCTCTAATCTTGTTGTACTCATAGGGACTAAGAGCACTTCTAAGAACCATCACGGCTTGAGAGTTGCGGAAGAAATCATACACTTGTTCACGACTTGGCTTGGCGTCTTTGTCAACCCTATGTTCACAACGGTCCAAACAGAGGGGTAAAGACCATATAAATACATTTTCATATCATCACTCCAACGAGCATAGTCAACCCCATTGAATTTGGGAACTTTGCCCATTGGAACCGATGAGAAATTAAGACTAGTTGGATCAAGAGATTTGGTAGAAGATGATGTATCATATTTATGAGACACGGAGTGGAGTCCATCCAACACTTCTTTTTCCTTTAGCTTCTTCTTGAGAAGCTTTTGAGCCTTCGTTCTCTTCTTCTTCTTTCTCTTCTTCTTCTTTTCTTCTTTATCCAAGCTTTCATCAACATCGCTGATGATAAGATCATCATCGCTTGAGCTTGAATCAATGAACAATGATAGATCATCCTTGAGAGCGGAAGCACCAACACCGGAGTTGTCCCCCTTGTCGGACATAGTGTTTTTCCCTTAGCGGTTAAGCCTTAATCAAGAGATTAGGCTCTCATACCAATTGAAAGGACCAACACTAGGCCTAGAGGGGGGGGTGAATAGGCCCTGTAAAAATTTCTGCAAAGTTTCTCCGAAAAGTGTCAGACGTCGGATGATCCGACGCAGTTAAAAGAAATTGGCACGAAAATGATAGATGGTGTTTTTGTAGCAATGATGAGACTATACAACACTTATTTTTCGCTTGTGTGCTGGCTAAGTTTATTTGGAGAATGGTATATTTTGCTTTGGAATTACATCCCCTTTAAATGTGTTTCATATGTTTGGGACATGGTCGGGAAATATGACAAAGGACAAAAAAGCCTTGGTTCTAGTGGGTGTAGGCGTCTTGTGTTAAGCCATATGGTTAAGCCGAAATGATGTTGTATTTGACAACACGCATATTTGTTCCTTCATATAGGTTATTACAGGGGATCGCACTGGACAATGATGTGGTCCATATTCCAGAATGAGGAGGAGAGGAGCTCTATGCGACATGCATGCCGTCTTTTGGAAATTTTGACAATGAAGGTTTTCGCCAAGAATGGGTGGAGATTTAGAAATAGATTAAGTTTATGATAAACTTCTATGATATATTCATAGTTGTTTTGTTTGTTGGCTACTGGGTGTGTCTACTATGTGGAAGAGGAGTCAACCGCTCAGCAGAAATTTGTAATAATTATCGGCCTCATACATCTATTGATGTAGCAGCCGAGATATTTTCATTTGCTCAATGAAATGAATGTCCCTTTATGTAAAAAAAATCAACCACAATCCACAAAGAGAGAGCTCCAATCCAAAGAGAAAATACTAAACAAGATTCAGTCCAACCGTTCAAATAGGCGAATTGATCATAGATCTGTTGGTACTGTCTATTTAGGTTCGAGTCCTCGACTCGGCATATGTGTTACATTTTTCTGGATTTATTTTAGGAATTAACCGACACTATTCTTTCAGTGGTAGACGACGTCTCCATCGATAGCGAGACGCTTTTGGTGACTTCATGAATTTCAAGATTGAATCTGCCGGTCCAGTCTCTTGGAGGTACTCATACAAGTAGGGTTAATGTACGTGTATTCATAAGGAGTAAGTGTACGTGCACGTGAGCGTCTGTACAAATAGTTTCCAATGAGCACGGCCTTGACTATAGCTTGCGGCTCTGCCAGGTTCTACCTCCTCCTTCCTACCGCCCCTGGTTGTATAAAAACCGGATTTCCTTTGCTACTATGGTGTTCCTGTGAGTAGGCTTACCTCATTTGGGGCCGAATGGTATCCGGGCCGCAAGTTCCTCATCTACCCCAAAGTGGATTTAGGTCGGGTCAGTGAACTGGTATGCACTTCTTTAACATGTGCCTTGACGAGTTTCTCGCCATTTGGTTCTGAGTTTATTTCATTTTCCTTTGTTATGAAGGGCTGCAAGCTTAGAATTCGAGGTCTTTAACAGTGACTTATACTGTATTAGAAAAGGACAGTATATAAAGATTTAACGACTGTGATTAATTATATACTACCGTTACTCTAAGTAGTGGTATGGGTAGTATAGAGGGAGTAGTATAGGTAGTATAGGGTAGCATTGGAAAAAAAATAATGACAACAGTGTAATTTAGACATATACTGATTTTATTATTATTTGTATTTCACTCACTTTGGCTGAGTTTCATTTCATTTGTCTTCCCATCGTCGATGTCTCTCCCTCTCTCTCTCTCCGCATCCTTTCATTTCTGGTGCTCGCACCGTGGCGGCAGGTGACGGCGGTTCAGGGACTCACGACGGCAGAAGGGCGCATAGGGACTCATGGCCCCGCGCCGGACTGGCGGTGGCGGCGGACGTGGGCGTCTAGGGTTTTGCGGCCCCGCGCCGAAACTTAACTTGCGGCGGCGGCGGGCGCGGGCGCCTAGGGTTTCGTAGCCCGACACTGGACTCGCGGCGGCGGCAATAGGACCGGACGCCAGTGAGGTGACTCATCGGCCCCGCGGCTGAGGCGCCCAGTGGGGAGGCGACACCGGGCAGCCAAGGAGCATGGGAAATAGAGACGCCGCGCTGGGGATGCGGCTGGGGCCGGCGGGCGAGGCGCCCTGCGGGGGTTTCGGGCCGTGGTCAATGCGTCGGACGGCGAGCTCCACTTGTTCTGAATATACACAGGGCATCTCGTAGGGGCAATCGCATGGAGAGACCTCCCAGACAATTTGCATCTGCATTCAGAGCTTACGTTGGCAACCTGCCATGGCAAGCTGATGACTCTAGGCTGCTGCAGTTGTTCATGATAAAATTGTAATTTTGGTACTCGAAACGTTGCGCTTCGCAGTTTTGTCATTTCTAACGTCGTCTTCGTAAAAATGGGCCTCGAAATGTTGTCCTCTCGTTTTCCATGTCATTGGATGTATTTTCTCTCTTTCCTAATTAAAATACATGTATTTCCTAAATGAAAGGACAATTTTGCCCTTCTGCTATTTTTTCTTCCGATCAGAGAGATACTTTTTTTTCTTCCAATCAGAGAGAAACTTTTTTTTCTTCCGATCAAGACGTACTGCCGCGGCCTCCTCCGCCTCCGGCACGTTCGGTCTCCAACTGTTCCATTCAGGAGAACGACGTCGAACCCTAGACGCCGTTCGGTCTTCAATGGACGACGGCGCGCCACCCGGCGTCATGCCGTCCGGCCAGGCTCCGCTCGTCCCCAGCGTTGCGCCGCTCAACCAAGCTTCGCTGGTCAAATTAGTTTGAGCCCTACACCGACCATATCTAGACAAGGGCGCACCAAATTTCTTTCAATTTCAGCAAACAGGACACGAGGCAGGAGCCACCACCACATTCTGCACTGCAACCTCCGCGCCACTCCCCATTCCTCCCAGTCCCCACGCCAGAGCGACCGGAGGTTTCTGCCACCATGGCCATCTTCACCCCCTGCAGCATCCGGCTCCACGCGGCCCCTCCCGCTCGCCGCCGCGGCAGCGTCGTCGCCTCCGCCGTGCGGTTCGACCGGCGCTCGGCGGTCCTGCTCCTGCTGTCTGCGGCGGCGCCGGTAGTGACAGCTACTCCGGTGGCGAACGCTGCAAGCATCAGGCTCTTCGGCATCCGGAAGAAGCTGGAGCGGGCGGAGGAGGCAGCGGCCGATGTGGTGCGGGAGGTGGAAGAGGCGGCGGTACGTCTCGATCGGAAGAAAAAAATAGTAGAAGGGTAAAATTGTGCTTTCATTTACGGAATACTTGTATTTTGATTAGAAAAGAGGGAAAATACATCTAATGATATGGAGAACAAGAAGACAAGGTTTCGAGGCCCATTTTTACGAAGGCGACATTAGGAATGGCAAAACTGCGAAGCACAACGTTTCGAATACCAAAATTACAATTTTCTCGTTGTTCAGCATGGAGAAGTTGTTAATGCTACGGTTGTCTACGATAAACTGGGCGCTCACACAAGGATTTGGTTTTGTATCGATGGCATCAAAGGAGGAACTCGAGGATGCTATTTCCGCCCTTGATGGGCAGGTGAGAACATCAGTTCTATATGATATACAAATCATATACTTAAATATCAGTGTTTAGTTAGGAGCAAGCACATGTTCTCTCTCAAGTAGTTGAATATCAGTGTGCAAGGCTAACGTAAATTCTCTGAATCTAATGCTAATTATCTCATTCCATGAACAATAGGAAATGGATGGCCGCCCACTTCGAGTGCATGTTGCAGCTCAGCGGCCGCAGAGGGGTTTTTGATGCGGCGGTATGAGAGAGATGGATTGCTTGTTTGTAACGAGCACGGAGACACAACAGAGGAGCAAAGGTGCGCTTTTGCGGGAGCTGATGCTGTAACAATTTGCTAGATCCTCCCTTAACTTCACTATCGGAAACCCATAGTTTGCCGTGTGCCCAGGACTATGCCGTGCGCATTCTATCGGGCACACGGCAAAGTGCCGTGTGCCCAAGACGAGACACACGGCAAATATAGACCACACAGTAAACCTAACAGTTTGCCGTGAGCTGCTCACGACAAAACGTAGACACACGACAAACGGGCTAGTTTATCGTGTGCCCATCAAGAGGCACACGGTAAACGATCATCACGTGCCACCCGCGTGCGCCCTCCATCAGGGCCGGGTAGGCCGTTGACGGCCGTTGAATTTTGTCGTGTGCCTCTAGAGGGCTTACGGCAAAGCACAGACCTTTGCCGTGTGCTTGCCAGAGCGACACACGGCAAAAGCCGTCACGTGAATCTCATGTGCTAAGGATGCTCTCGTGCGCGATCGTTAGTCTTTGCCATGTGCCCCTGAGTAGGCACACGGCAAATGCTGCTTTTTGCCGTGTGTTTCTTTGGGACACACGGCAAACACAAAAATAAAAATTAGATTCTTGCTTCCAAAAATTATCTCCACCCCACATACGTTATTATGCACTCTATATTCCAAGTTGATAGATTTCTCAATCTGTTTGCTATATTTAATAAATTTTTTATATTTAAAGTATTTTTCTCGTATTAGTCGAATTTGTACTACAAGTACATGAAATAATGGAATAAATTCAGTGAAAAAATAATATTCATGATATTGAATTCAGTGTAAGTCATTACTCAGAAGTTGAAATGAGATTTTGAAATATGTGTTAAGGAAACAGTACCACAAACGTCATGTCGAATAGTATTTAAATTCTAAAAAATTCAAACAAAGTCAAAAAATCATTAGATATTCGTCGATATCTTATGCTATCGGATGTGGGGCGTGTGGCCACAACTTAAATAAGTTTCGGATATTTTGTCACGTATGATGCTTACAATCTGAGAGTTCGCCAAAGAGATCCATATAGAAGAGAATGTTGATGATTATGTTTGTAGACACATTGGTGTTTCGAATTGAATTTGACTCCCATAGGTTTTGTATAGGTTAGAGTCAATATAGATGACATCATGTTTAATTTTGCTTTTTTTGTATAATTTTGATATTTTAACATATTATTTTAGCTGCATGAAATAATAGAACATGCTAATTGCCGCGTGCCCCCTGCCCCGGCACACAGCAAAGGCTGTTTGCCGTGTGCCATGTTGACCGGACACACGGCAAACCAGACCTCTACCGTGTGCTGCTTGACAAGGCACACGCAAACAGTCGGGCCCGCAAGTCAGCACGTCCGTTGGCACGGCTGTTTGCCGTGTGCCTGGATCTACGGCACACGGCAAACCAGGCTTTTACCGTGTGCCACAGATCTCGGCACACGACAAACATCCGGGCCTGCAATTCGGCGTGTGCCAACTGTTGGCCGAGCTGTTTGCCGTGTGCCAAGATCTGTGGCACACGGCAAAGAGGGCGTTTGCCGTGTGCCACAGATCTTGGCACACGGCAAACAGCCGGGCCCGTACAGCCCCAAAAACCCGGCCGCCGGCGCTCCCTCACACACGCACACAACACATGCACACAGTCTGCCGCCTCCGCCCGCTGCCGCCGCTGGCCCACTCCCACCCCCGCCGCCTCCGGACGCCCCCACCCCCACCCGCGTGCGCCCCGCTCCTCCGGCCACCCGCTCCTTCGGCCGCCGCCCCCGCGCGCCCCCACCCCCACCCGAGCGCCCCCCGCTCCTTTGATCGCCGCCCCCCGCGCGCCCCCACCGCCGGCAGTCATCTACGCGTGCGCATCCGCACCCCTGGCCGCCGGCCGCGCACGCCCCCTACCCCAGCCGCAGCCCGAGCGCGCCGCCTCCCCTGGTCGACCGCGCGCGGCCACCAGCCGACGTCCGGCCGCTGCCGCCGGCCCCCGGGCCCTCCCGCGATAGGAGAAGGACGAGGGGAGGAGGAGAAAGGGGAAGAGGGGAGGAGGAGGAGGAGGAGGAGGAAGAGGAGGCCACGCCACGGTGCCAGCCGCCCCTGCCCGCGGGAGTGCCGCCGCTCTCCAGCCCTGAGGTATAAAAATTTTTAGTTTAGTTGTTAGATTTTATAGGTGTTTTCATATGTAGTTTAGAATTGTTAGATTTTTGTAGGTGTTTTTATATATAGTTGAGTTAGAATTGTTAGATTTTCTAGGTTTGATCAAACTTTGGTTGTGGTTGTGGTTGTCGGCCATTGTGCCGTTGGTATGTGGTTGTGGTTGTCGGCCATTGTGCCGTTGGTTTACTTGTTGTAGGTTGTGGAAACCTCTCCGTGTAGGGGAGGTGCTGTCGATTTTTTTAAAAGTTTTTAAATTTTTGTGTTCAATTTTTTGCCACAGCCGTCGCTGGAGGAGGGGGAGGCCGTGACGTCATTGCGCCATCGAGATACTAGGTGAGCACGTGCAAAATGGGTCTGTTTCCTTTGCATGCATGTCCTAGTTCACGTAACCTATGCGTCTCCCGTTCGAAAGAGATACGGTTGAAAATATGCATACATTTGTATATGTATGACCGTATCTGTTTCGAATTGTCCACATATTTTGGACAGCTCGAGGATGTGTAGATGTATTTAGTTTCCATGGTCTGCTCCGATCCGTGACAGAATTTCGGCATCATCTCTCTGTTGTTCTCCGGATACACAATCTCCTTACTAGGACGTGTATTTGGAGAACAGCGGGGAGGTGCTACCGAAATTCTATCATGGATTGAAGTAGACCATGGAAACTAAACCCATCTACACATCCTCGGGTGGGATTAGGACCTATCTTTCCCTGTTAGAGCATGATATTTATATGTTATGCATGTGTTTCCTGTTTGATGGGGTCCTTTAAACCCGAAAAAGAAATAAAATAGGTATTTTATGGTCGCTTTGCCGTATGCTGCACACGGCAAAGCGACCATTCACATAGATTCTGAGAAGGGTTTGCCGTGTGCCAAGGGCTGGCACACGGCAAAATGACCATAGTTAGCCGTGTGCCATGGTCTGGCACACGGCAAACTTACCATCTTTTGCCGTATGCCAGGATTGCAACACACGGCAAAGTTGACTAAGTCACTGACATCTCCGTCTACCTCTCCGTTTCATGCTTTATTTTGCCGTGTGCTGACACTGGCGCACGTCAAAGTGTTTGCCGTGTGCGCGATATATAGCACACGGCAAACTTAGGCTTTGCCGTATGCTACTGACGGCAAAAAATTTATCGTGTGCTATAGGCTGTTTGCCGTGTGCCTATGGGTTTCCCGTAGTGCTTCCTGGTGTTTGGTTCTTGCCACACAGCTTTTGATGCTTCTCTTTGCCGCTGATGTTAATGTCTTAATATTCTTGTCGACACCATGAGTTAAGTTGTACTAAGTAGGCTACTATCCAGATGCCCTGATCGATCGCATTTCCTCATGATACCCCAAAGGTTTGCTGGCGAAACCATTTGAGCAAACCGAGTTTGATCATTGTGCTTTGGTTCATGTCCTCTCAATCGCAACCAAATTGACATAAACATAAGTTTCACTGACAGCAGTGGCTCTCAAGAAACAAGCTGCTCAAGTATAAAGTGATAGGAAGCTGAACAGAAACAAGAACGAGATAGCATTTTACATTATTTCCAAACCGAACGCAGTACGTACAGCAGGATCAATTTTATGTACAACAATAATGATTCGATCGTGACGACCAGTCCGGCCAGCCGGCGCCGGCGACGATGGTCAGCGTGCGCTAGCGGACGAGGCTGGCTCGCGCGCCAAAACCCTACTTGCCCCCGCCTGCCGTCTTCTCCGATGGAGGCCGGCTCCGGGTGGGAGACGCAGAACAGGGCCGGCAAACGCAATGGGCCCCACTGGGGCCGCGGCAGATCAGGGTGCTACACCGATCGCCGACTGAGGTGGCGGCGGCGGCGGCCTCAGCGTGGGAGCGGCGGCGGCCTCCACGTGGAAAACAGCGACGGAATGCGATGGTTGCGGCGAGTACGAGAGTTGCGCTTGTGCTGGGACTTGGGCTGAAGACCATGAGGCACGTCAATTACTAAATTACCCATCCTAAAATCTTCGTTATATTATATACCACCGTTCACTAGCATAAGACACCATAAAAGACCTCAATTCAGGAGATGAGGTCATGCGTTTCGTGAATGATATGGTAGACTATTGCTTGGCATCAACGCATGATTGCCTCTATGAAGAACTCTCACTTGCTCGTCAGGTCTTGGTTGAGATATGGCACAGATGCTCCATGAATTGGACCTGAAGCTGTGATCGGTGCAAAAGAGAACATGCAAGTTAGCGTAGGATCTTGGTAGGCTTGCCCGGTGTGCTTGCATTTAATGGTTTTGTGTTGTGAATTATCCAAACTACTTCCTTCATCCTAAAATAAGCGTTTATTTAAAAATTTTAATATACATTACTGGTCATGACAAATAACCATGTTACCCGTCATTAGAGTTACAAAAGTATTAACTAACTATTTGATTAGCTCTATGCGTTTCTCTATGCACTTTTGTATTAATATATGCATCCTTAAAAGCTAAATGAACACTCTTTGTGGGACAAAATTTAAATGTTATATGAACATTTATTTTGAAACGAATGGAGTAAACAGGCACTGTTTGCATGACGATACTTGGAATGTCACTGCTGGGCGCAACTCCTTTCTACCACAAACACGTGAAACAAAATACAAAAGCTTTCTACCACAAACATTTAAATGGTTTTGTGTTGTGAATTATCCTAACATTGTTTGCATGTTTGTATTATCTGTGCTCATCTTCGCGTGAAATTATCGATGTGTATTATCTGTGCTCGTCTTCGCGCGGAATTCTTGACGTACGTTTCGGTCCAGATTTTGGATTTTGCGATTGAATTGTGAATTACCCACAGACTGTTAGATTACACTGTTGTAAGTGTATGTCGACCTATTAACTATTTAAAATTATGGTTAGTGCAGTTAAGATGGTTTAATTTGGACGGTTCTGTCATAGCAGGTAACCTCGTAAAATCCATGCTCGTCCAGGACTACCATGTCCGAATCATGGATGCTAGATCTCGCAGTGTTGATCTGACCTCCCATGTTGGTAAGGAATTGTTGTTTTGTGCTAAGGTAAAGGGCTTTAAAATTTAGCCGGCCTAGCAATTTAAGGATCGGTCTCAACAAAGACCGAGCCAAAATACTACTAGTTTTGAGCTAAAATAAGATAGGATCAAGTAGGATTGTGAAGTAAGCATGAGGGTCATGATTCATTACCATCCCATTAGTCCCGGATTGATACTCCAACGGGACTAAAGGGTTTTTAGTCTCGGTTGAAGCCACCAATCTAGAACTAAAGGTCCTTCATAGGTACACAAAAGGAAAGCATCTCACCCAAATGTTACATGTGTTGTGTATGAGAATGGTAAGGAGGCTATATACGAGGCAAGCAAGAGATTACGGGTTCGAATCCTATGGGATACTTTGGGAGCAAGCAATAATGAGAGTCATGATATTGGGTGCGTGAAAGATTTGACAGGGTTGAAGCGTACTAGTCTTTTAGCCTTTTTTTTCTTTCAAAAACTAATTATTGAGAGTTGTTTTGGGCACTCTTGAAAGTATTTTAGATGGGAGAGATGGAGAAGAACGGATTAATTGTGATTTATGCATGTTCTACGAATGGAAACTTCCGTGAACTCTTGGTCATTTCGTGTACCCGATTTGCTCCCCGAGCCTTCTGAAGCTGCCGGTGCGCCCATGATCGTATCGTATTCAGTATATAATGGGTGGGAAGAATACTCCACGCGTCCTTACACATATAATTATGTTACCCGTCGGTGGCACATCCGCATGCATGTCGAAACGCCGATTTCTACACACGATGTGCGTAGTTAAATTTTCTCTCCTATCAATAAAATACACTGCTCACGTTACTATTGATTACGGCCAACACACCGAGTTGTGCTAGAGCGTACGGATCGCAAGGCTCAAGCACGCAACAACACATGTGCGTGCAAACCGGTCTAGCCGGATCTACAAACCAGTCTGATCGGATTTTGTAGGAGCGCCGTGGTAAACCTAGGAAGCCGGCCCAGGAGGGACCCATCGTCAGGGCTAGTACACCTAGGGTTGTTCTAGAGTTGGCAGGCCACCTCGAACGCCTTCGAACGCCGTCGAGACGAAGGAAGAATATCAGGTATGAGATTGAAAAAGCTAGGGCAAAGAAATAAAAGAAAAGGCAAAAAGATAAATTATATTATGTTTGATCGATTGGGTAGATCCTCAGTCGGCTGTGGACCTTTATATTTATAGATTGGGGAGGTCATATCACGACTTAGAGATCATTTACAAGTTGAGTTTCATACATATCTCCAAATTTGACTCGGACTTTACCAAAACCGGTAGGACTGTAACCAGTCGAACCGCTTTTGTGCGGATGCAGATCTTGTCGAGGTCATAACTCTCTTATTCGATGTCTAAATCGGACGTTCTACATATAAATTTTGATCAAATTGATGAGATCTATGCAATGGTGAACTCTAAATTACATTTGGCACCCATCACCTAAACAGGTTAGACCGGTTTTTAAACCCGGTCTAACCGGTATTGCTCAGAATAATGAGCCATGCCAATTTTGGCCGCCAACAGTTACATTGGCTGATGGGCTAATACAATTTCGTCTAAAAGGACTAACCAAAAGCCAGTTGCTTTCCTTTATATAAACGAGCTAACTAATTGAAGTGTTGGTACGTACATGGAATTGTACAAAGTTCGGTGAATGACGTGCAAACCGTAGTATTTACAAGTTCAACTTGGTTGTGATTATAAGCCCAATTATTTCTTTTGGTTGCAATTATAGTGTAAAAAACATCAATCGCAGGTTGTATAGTCAACGGTTAGGAACAGGATTGACAATGTAACATGTTGCATTAAATGGGACTATCTGAACTAAATTAACAGTGTAGCCAATAGTGTATTTGGGTTAACCATTCCACTTTGTTCGTGGAAAATATGCCAACTCGTGTGTGATTCCCTGCAATACTCAGTAGGCAAAATTATGGCTAGTGGTGAATACTCGGATTATTGTACACGAGAAAAGAAAGCAGTTGATCAATTGGGCAAATGTCAACTCGTTCGAAATTGCTACACACACGTACAATCACTAAGCTAACATTGCAAAGTTCAATATGCAGATCCGTTGCTGCTTTTTCATGTTTTTTTTTTCGAAATGGTGCTTTTTCATGTTTGGTCACTAGAATTAAAAGAAGAGCTCGTGTAACCATGTATTTCGACAAATGGTTGTAGTCCCTATAAACATTTATTTTATTATCCAAAAGCAATAGTGTCGTGGTGCAGTGGGGCTCTTCCAATTAGAACATGCCAAAATTTAGGATCTATTGAACTGCATGGCTATATCACTATAGGAATAGTCCGTTTACATCAGTGTCAGGTCCAAACATGTTTACTAAAGGGGGAATTAGTACCGGTACTAATAGAAAACGCTCCAAAAGTATTTTAAAGTTACAAGTAAAGCAAAATATGTGTGTGCATGGTGTGTAGGATTCAAATCCATGACCACAAACCTCGCACATAGATGTTCACGATCTTACCTACACAACATATATGACTGGATAAGAGAGACTATTTTTTTGAGTACACCTCTAGAGAAACCTTTAATAACGGGTGGTAACATCACCTAATACTAAAAGTAAACTTTTAGTAACGGTTATTTTAACCACTTGGTACTCAAATTTCTCCAAGGGCCTCCTTTAGACCTGGTATATATTAATACTAGCATTAGTACTTGATCTATTTCTCTCCGGTATATATACGGAGAACGGATGTAGAGCTCTCGGTGTAGTAGTTATCACACGTAGAGTTCGGCCACGATAGAAAGTGTGTGATCATGAGAATTAGTAGACCTAATTCATGTGGCTACATGTTTATGTAGCAGTACGTGACGAAAATTAACAATGTGCTGCTTTCTTTATATCTGTATGTATTAATTGTGTCAAATAACTAGGAACTTACCAAAAGCGAGTTGCTTCCTTTGAATAATTTTGGTTGACTGTAATGTTTTCAAGAGATCAGAATATTCGAACCTATCCATTGCATGATTGAAAATACACGTACAACTGCATTCTGTTTAACTTAAATATAATATTCGACTTTGTTATATGATGGAAGCGAACATGCGAGGTAAACTAACTTATGTCAGTTACATTATAATCAGCTGCAAATCTACTCGATCAGTTTTCGACTATTGCATGTCCACAAGCAGTAGTTGACTTGTATTAAAGAACAAGAGTACTCGGATTTTGTCAATTTGACCAACGCCACTACAGGAAACTGTCTATTTGCCGTGCGCCTGCGGTGCACGGCGAATCCCAATATACGCACGGCAAAGGCGTGCGTATCTAGCCGTTTCGCATGACAAACGTCGCACGACAACAATCTGCACGACAAAGAGCTATTTGCCGTGAGCCTTCTGGATGCACGGCGAAGCTTTTGCCGTGCACCAGAGTCAACACACGACAAACATTTAAAAACATAAATAAAGCAGCCCCCAGCCGCAGCTAGTACCACGCCGCCGCCGCCACGTCGCCGGTGAGGAAACCGAGGAAGAAAGCCGGGGCACCTCCAGATCTAGTCACCGGGGAGGCCTCCTCGGCGTCGATGGCCAGGTCCGCCTTGACTGCGCCACCGCCGGCCTTGGGACGACGAGCTCCGGGACGTTGCGCCGGGAGAGGATGAGGAGGTCGCGCCGGTCAAACTGGCGGTGAGGTCGTGGGAGGAGCCCGCACCATGCCGCCCGCTGCCACGACGCCCGCCACCACTACGCTGCCGCTAGCACCTGTGGAAAAAAACAGGGAGAGAGGGAGCGGGATGCCAGGATCTGAGAGAGAGAGAGAGGAACTCACAGCCGGCCATGGATCCGTTGAGTCCACCCCGCCGGAGCAACCCCTTCGCCGGATCTACCGAGGTCGCGCCCCCGTAGCCGCCCATCACCCGATCCGTCGAATCCACCACACCGGAGCCGCCTTCGCTGGATCTGCCAGAGTTGAGGGCGCGAGCCGCTAGGGAGAGGGAGGAGGTGTGTCGGCCACCAGGGAGAGAGAGCAGGTGCGCCGGCCGCCAGGGAGAGAGAGGAGGTCCGCCGTGAAAGGACGGAGGGGCATCGGCCGATGGCTGAGGGAGGAGAGCTGACCGAGGGAGGAGCCAGAGAGAGAGAGAGAGGGCGGGCGACGCGAGTGGATGGGGGCAGCACGAGAGGCCAGGGGATAAGGCTGGCCGCGGGTGGGCGCCCGGGAGGTGGGGCCGGGGGTGGGGTCAGGGGCGACGTGGGAGGAGGGAGACGGTGCGGTCGGGTTTAGCGGGTGGGCCCTATAAGCTTTGCCTTGCGTTCTTCTAGGGCACACGGTGAATAGTTTTCTTTGCCGTGTGCCTCATTCAAGCGCATGGCAAAGAGTTACCTTTGCCGTGTGTTCCAACATGGTGCACAACAAACTAATAGATTCTGTAATAGTGGTTAATTAATTAAAATTATCAAATAAATTCTAAAAATTATTAAAATAAACACAACATAATTTGTGTTGTCTATTGACTATAGAAAAAGTGTTGAAGTCAATTTTTAATTCGACTGACACTTTACCTATAAATGTAACCACATACCTCTCAACTCTATGAAACCTCTTTGGAGTGTTTTGATTTGTAAGCATCGTACATGATAAAATGTTCGAAATTCACTCAATTTTTTATCACAACCTCCATGTATGATATCATGAGATGTTGATAAATCTCATGATTTTCAGACTTCATTTGTATTTTTTTAGAATTTTATAATCATTCGGACACATGTTTGTGGTTATGTTTTCTGGTCAACATGGTCAAAATTTCTTTTGATTTCATGGGTAAGACCTTATATTGGGCTAAATAATATGAATATCATTTTTCACTCATTTTATTATAGTATTTAAATCACTTGCAATTTAAATTTGGCTTGATTCAAAAAATTGCTTGAAATGTAATTAATTAGTTAAATATAGCAAACAAATACAAAAATGTACCAACTTTTAACATGAAGTATCACATATTGTATGTATAGAGTAGAAAAAATTTCAAGGTGAGGAATTTTTTTTGAGGCAATTGGATTTGGGACATAGGAGGATATATTCATGGAAAAATAACTTTTCCGTGCGTAAAAAAACAAGCACACGGCAACTCATGAGTTTGTCGTGTGTCAAAGAAAAATACACGGTGTGCCAGAAAAAAGCGCACGGCAAATAGAATTTGCCGTGTGCTTTATCTTCACCGTGCGCCCTATAGAAAACACACGACAAAGAAGCTCTTTGCCGTGCGCCCGATAAAATGCGCACGGCAAACTCTTGGACGCACGGCAAATTCATGTTTTCGGGTAGTGAACACTCAGTACAAAACAGATTGGAACTGTTAGGGCATATACAACGGTTAGACAACAGCAATTTATATGAGTCCACATAAGCAAAAATAAGCTAACGTGGCTCTCATTAAATGTGAAAAGAGTATGTTGTTGTCTAATATATCTCGTCTACTACTCACGTGTTTCCATGCAAAGTAACACTAACCAGAGTACATATTAAATATCACAAGGATAGCAAAATAGATAACCCATTATAAAGCTATCTATTTAGCTGTCTATGTGTATCAAATAGACAACGACTGTCTAAACTGTTGTACATGCCCTTATGCCACTACGAATGCAACGTTTTATGTACGTAATTCTTTCTTAATCTTCCCTATTGTATAAATATATAAGATTAGTGTTTCTTCTCATGGTGTCATGATACAACTTCTCCTCGCTTTATCATTAGTTCCTAGCTAGTCATGACATATGTGGCAGCTCCATTAATGTGCAAGATACTGCCCATTGAGAAAGTATACTGAAACTGAATTAAATTAATTAAGCACCTCACTGGTTGAGGTTGTTCAACCCAACAAAAATGCCTGTTGGAACTGTGGCATATTTTATAGTGGCCCCAAACTACTTTGGATAATCTATTTATTTGGTAGCAAAGGCTTAGATTAAAGATGATCCTAGGTGCTCTTGACCGGTGGACTTTGTGCAACTTAATAGGGTGCTCTTCACTGGTTGACTTTGTGCAATCCAACAAATTAAAACTGACACATGTTGGAAGCGTGGCTGATTTTATAGTGCCAGACTAGTTTGGATCATTCATTCTCGTCTTTGCTACCGAAGGCTTAGATTAAAGATGACCTATTAGGATATATCTGGTGCATTGTATCTATACATTGGATAGGTTATACATATGATTTTCTGGTGACGACATCGCATAAAGTTAATGGAAAAAGAGAAAAATATATGTATTGCCATGCAGATACAGCTTTGGGCTTGATATCGTTGACTGTAAAATCATGTATCAGCTTTGGGTCCATGCAACAATTAATTGCCTTGAGGTTTCAAAGACACCAATTCAAGATACTATTTTTATTGGGTGGATTGTTTCATATCTGTGTTTATATGATGGAGCAGCTTTGGAGTATGACGTCATATATCCCATGTGTGTGTTTTCACGTAATGCATCCTTCAATATTAATATTAAGGTCAGGTCTGAATGTCTGATATTAACCACATATGATAATTTAATCATGTTAATAATATCTAAAAGTATAGCATATGATGATATTATATGGAAATAAATAACAAAAAACTGTAAACTTGGATAACGTAGACATTTGGAGACTCAACATATATAGACTTAATTAGTATTACAAGCTGAATGTCAAGTTTAATTTAGCAAAATAATAATAATAATAATAATACCGCTAAATTAATAAAATGTAAGTTTGGTGCATATTTATCGATAATAACGACTGATTCGAATTGCTCACGATATAAAATCAAAGCTTGGCTCGCTTTGTTTCATAGGGTCATGAGCTGAGCTGACGAGCGTCGAGCTTGCATTGTCTGCCAGCCCTACTAGTCCCAGCAATAGTGATCCCCTAGCAACTTGCAGCTCTAATGATCAAGTTCGCACATTGGAGGAACACTGAAGCCTATATAAGAGGAAGGTGCACGTCTATCTGACATGCAAGGCAGGCTAAAACTCTAGAAGCGTTAGCTAGCATCATGGCTTATTCTACTCATCAGCGTACAATGGTTTCGGCAATGCTGAGACCTGGCGTGCTCGTACTCCACCTCCTCTACCCTTTGCTCGTCCACCTTCCCCTCGCAGCATCACTGTCCTTCGACATGGACTTTGCCAACCCATCCAGCTTCAGTCTGAAGGACGACCTCCGTTTCGATGGAGACGCAGCTTTTCACGACCGGTGGGTAGATCTCACCAAGAACGAGTACTCGGGGAGTATCAACCAAAGTCTGGGGCGCGTCTCATATAGCCGGCCCGTGCCTATCTGGGATAAGGATACGGGCGAGGTGGCCAGCTTCCAGACACGCTTCACCTTCGTGATAAAGCTCACAAACATGGATAACAAGAGAGATGGGATGGCCTTCTTCCTGTCCTCCTACCCTTCCAACCTAGATCCTAAATCCGGAGGTGGTAACCTTGGCCTCTTCGGGGATGCAAGTGACACCACTGCGTCCGGTTCCGACCGGTTCGTGGCGGTTGAGTTCGATACCTTCAACAACACCTGGGACCCAAACACGAGCTACGACCACATCGGGATCGACATCAACTCCATTGTGTCAGCAGCGCCCGCGGCTCTTCCCAGCTTCAGTCTGAATGGGCAGATGACTGCGACCGTCCGCTACGACAACAAGACAAAGATGCTCGATGCCGTCCTCAACTTCGACCACGCTGCCGCTTCTGCTGCATCTCCCGTGCAGCTTAGCGCGCGATGTGATCTCAGAAGCTTGCTCCCGCAGGAGGTGGCCGTTGGCTTCTCTGCAGCCACTGGTCAGGCAAGTGAGCTCCATCAGATACTGTCCTGGTCCTTCAGCTCAACTTTAAACTCGACAGCGTCGCCTCTTTCCGCGCCTACACCGACTTCTCCAACAGGATCTACGCCCAAAGGTATATACGTGTATTCATTAATATAATTTTAGTAGAGAGGTTCTAGTCACCAATATGTACATAAATTCTGATGTTTCATTGTCTAGTTAATGTATTGTTATGTTATAGAGTAAATCACACCCACCATATACAATAACTTGTATGATTGTATACGAGTCGCAAAACATGCAAATAGATGCATTAACTTGTAAAATGTGTACATATATGGTCACATGTATGAATCCAAGAGTATTTTGCCATGCTAATAGGCTGACGGGCTATTTTGGTTAATTTACGATGAAATTTCATGAATCTCACTTGTGGTTTTAAAATTAATTTACTCATTTTTCTGAAAAATTTGAATCACTTTGGTGTATAGGTCTAGTAAGTATAAATGGGCAACATATTACTGTTGTCCGGCTACTCTTTATTCTCACGAGAGGTCTTCGGATCGATTTCCATATTACACTATTAAAACCATATTTTATGTTATTGACAAATAAACCCGATCAACACAAAGAAAATAGAAAACAAAGATGATGCCACTGGATGTAAGTAAATTCTGTATTTTGGTCTTCGGCCTCCTGGAAATTAATCCTTGTGACCTACGCAGCAGGACATGTTAGCTTCAATAGCCAAAATACACTTGATAGAGTAAATATGACTGTACATGCACATGTTTGATAATTTATGTATCCGTTTGCTTATTTTACAACTTGTTAGACCAAAGTGATATAGCCATACAAGTTGTTGTATGGTGGATGTAATTTACTCATTTTCAAAACTAACGTACTGCAGATTATTATCTTTTTTTCTTTTCTACAAGCATGCACAATAATACATTAAGACTCTACATATAATCATGAAGTTATCTAACAATATCCTCGCAAATAAAAACTTATCTAACAATAATGAGATATATCGTGACAAAAAATATATATAGTACAATTGAGTTCTTATTATTTAACAATAAATAATTGACTTCTTATATATTTGAGGCTAATCATTTATCCTCTGTTTGCTTCTGCACAGACTCCATTGGCCCTAAATCCAAAGTAAACATAGGTGTAGTTGCTGGATCAATTGTGGGTGCACTGTGTATTTTAGCGTTAGTGGGGTATATTATACGTTCTAGGCTAAAACAACGAGCAGAGGACTTTGAGCAGGGAACAGGACCTAAGAGAATTGAATACCGCAACTTGGCTGCAGCGACAAATAACTTCTCTAATGAACAGATGCTGGGAAGAGGTGGTTTTGGCGAAGTATACAAAGGATTCTTGAATGAGTTTGGCCGAGAGGTGGCTATAAAGAAACTGTTGAGCAATTCCCGCCAAGGATTTGTAGAGTTCAAGTCCGAAGTTAAAACAATAAGTCAAGTGAGGCACAGGAACCTTGTCGTGCTCTTAGGCTGGTGCAAGAGACGTGACGAGCTGTTGCTTGTGTACGAACTGATGACAATGTGCTACAGCATCATCTACTAGAAGGTGATGACAATGTGCTACCATGGTCAACAAGGTATGAAGGCATACTTTTGATCCTTTCTTAACTATAATAGCCAAAATTTTAACATACTCTCTGTTGGGAAATTTTTCTGGCGTATTATTATGGAATAGTCATGAAGAAATGCATGTTTGCAAACAATCTCTCTGAGTACTCCCTCAATCCTTTAATTTATTCTTCTTGGCTCAAAAACTAACCAATGTCAGTATATTGGAGAACGGAGGCAGTATATGGCATTTGTGAACTAGTGGGTCGATTAATATATACACCCCTTCATATTCAAATGTATTAACGACTTGTCAAGCCAACGTCATAAATTAATGTGTCATGTATCTAAAAAAATTAATGTGTGTCAAAATATCACTTGTATTAACCAATATGTTGGACATTGGCAGGTATAAGATAGTGATGGACATTGGATCCGCTATTGTGTACCTCCACCACGAATGCAATCCACCCATCCTGCACCGGGACATCAAACCGAGCAATGTACTGCTCGATGACAAATTCGAAGCCAAGCTTAGCGACTTTGGGCTATCGAGGACTCTTAACCAAAGCAGACAGACATACAGCACAGTTCCAGCAGGTACGCGTGACTACATGGATCCAGAGTGCTGCAGAACACGCAGAGTTAGCACAAAATCCGATCGATGTCTACAGCTTTGGAGTCACACTGCTAGACCTTGCTTGCGGGGCAATGAGTCGTGAGCAAATCTGGGATCTCTACGGAAAAGGCAAGATCATCGAGGCTGTAGATGAGAGGTTGGGTAATGATGAGTTTGACAAGAGACAGGTCGAATGCGTCATCGTTGTTGGACTCTGGTGCGCTCATCCAACCCGTAGCCAGCGTCCTTCCATCGAGGAAGCAATGGAGGTCCTGCGATTTGGTAAGCCGCTGCCAATGCTCTCTTTGGCGGTAGAGAGTCCGAGAAATAGCACTAATAATCTTGCAGCTGGAGCTGACGCACACCCACCCGATGGTAATGAATATTATTATCCATCTGGAAGTAGCTCACCAGCTCATCCGGCCTGCATCGAGCCGCAGCAGTACTACTATGAGCCGCAGCAGTATCTTCTTAAACCTCGGCGGTAGTGGTCACTCTCTACAGCAGCATCCACAAAATTTGAAATCGAGTTTGCCTTGGCATGCATGTTTGGTGACTATTACCTTTTTTATATTTGGAACACGTTGTTTTGAGCCTCTGAAATTACTAGTTTGTCCAGGTGGCAGAACATGTACTGCAATAAGTGCAAGTATCTTCTTCCTGTATTTCGTAAGAATGCTTGTAATGTAGTTCGATCTTACTTTCATGTAATAAATAAAGTCTGTTTGGTTTTTTTTATGACTATCACAGAACATTTGCTCTATGTGTTCGAGTAATGTAGTTTGATGATCTTCCTTTTGAAGTACCAGCAAGAACGCACGTGCGACACGCATGTTTAATAGAAAATAAGATTGCATAACAGATAGTTAGCTAGAGACCGTGTTGGTTACGAACTCAACGATTCCATATTACAGAGATAGACGAGGGCGGCAAAGGGTTTGACGAAAAAGGCATGACACATGGAATCGCTAGGATGGGCAGTGTTTCAATGATTGGTGGGTCCGTCGGTTCTCCAAAGTTTGATGAAAAAAAGCTTGATATGTGGGTTCGTTAGGAGGGATAGTGTTTCAACGTGGGTTCGTCAGTTGTCAAAATTTTAGATTTTTATTGTATAGATGAGCAAGATTTGTTATTAACTACATAAATTCCTAAATTGATAGAACACGTTACATTAGAAGACTGTGGAATTAAAATCAACGGAAGACATATATAGAAAGTTAATGAAGCGAAGAGACTGAATAGACCTGAAAAATAGTCTTCGTAACCATATTTTGTTGTTGCAACAGATTAAAGCATGGTGCATCTACACAAGATACAGAAAGCATACACGAGGAGATACATCAGCCGCAGCTCTCCTCCAGGCGGCTAAACCGAACCAGTTAGGGTGTGATTGGATGGGTGCATAAGGCCCTATGCAGCCTTTCATAATGCAACACGGATGGATTCCGTCTCCAGCTATGCAGGCTGGGCAAGGCCGCCGCTCCGCCAACATGGTGGGTTCAGCCTGGCCCACGTGCGCCCCGCGTATGCAGCGAACAAAACCAGGGGCTCGCGTTAGGGTTATCGGTCACTGTTCCCATTTGCACCGCCTTCAACCAAGGCTCCCCCTTCCCGCCCTCGCCCTCCCCCGCACCGTCGCCCTCGCCGCCGTCGCCCTTCCCCCTCCCCCTCGGTCTCGGCCTCGCTGCGGCCGTGGCCGTGGCCGTCGCCCTCGCCCTAGCCTCGTCGTCGCCGGTATGAGCAAAGGTTCCCTCTTCTCGAATCCCTTGTTGGTGTGCGGATTCTTGCGTCCAGTCTGGCATCTCCCGCATGTTTGTTTGCTTTCTTTGCGGCTAGATCCGGTGTACCTTGCGAGTATTGGTTTGCGGTTTTTTGGTTCTAGATGTAGCATCCATGTCATGTTGGTAGGTATCATTGTGGCCAGATCTGGCATCCATCTCATGTTTGTACCTATCTTTGCGGCCAGATCTGGTGTATGTTGCGAGTCATTCTTCTGATCTACTGTTTCTTGACCTGATGTAGTCGGATTTTTGTTTCATA
Source organism: Echinochloa phyllopogon (assembly GCA_033239725.1). Taxonomy (NCBI): domain Eukaryota; kingdom Viridiplantae; phylum Streptophyta; class Magnoliopsida; order Poales; family Poaceae; genus Echinochloa; species Echinochloa phyllopogon. Next base: position 22,917,011 of record BTCW01000016.1, read on the forward strand.
TAGCTGAGCGGTAGCAAGTTGGTCGATGATGCATGCTGGCACTGGGTGGCGCATATGCAAATGTCGTAGCTGCACTAGAATTTTTTTATTGATATAATAAGCCAAGATGTTCATCAGTAACATGTTCTAATAGATCAATCGGTTTGTGCTTTCTAGAGATGGATGACATGGATGACCAAGTTGCAAGGCACCGAGAGATCTTAATTAGGGGTGCAGCTCTTGTGAGTGTGGATTGCTGCTAGGTTTAGGAGACTGGTACATGCTAGACCAACCATTACCTACGCCCCAATGCTTCCTAGGGATGAACAAAGGCAAAAACAAATCTAGCCTTTATCTACCAATCAAATGACACCCAATGTGTGAACACCCTTAGGATGAAGAGAGCCCCTTTCTTCCAGCTTTGTGACCTATTCCATAACAGGGGTTTGCTCAAAGATACCATACATTGCAACATTGAAGAGCAGGTTGCCATGTTCCTTCATGTTGTCGGCCACAACCAAAGATTTAGATGTGTCTAGGTGTCCTTTTTAAGGTCTGTTGAAGCCCTACGTAGGTATTTTCAACAAGTGTTGTATGCTATTGGAGAACTTAGGTCTGAGATGATCCTTCCACCATCACCAGCAGTTCCAGCCAAAATCACAAACAGCAGAAAGTGGAACCCTTACTTCAAGGTTTGGTTCTATTCAATTTGTCCATTATACAACAGCCAAAAGTGTCTATCTACTAGTACTAATTAATGAAACCTGGTGTAGGACTATGTTGGAGCCATTGATGGAACCCATGTCCTAGCTAGAGTGTCTGAGAGATCAAGAGCTACATTTATGGGCAAGAAGCATACCCCCACCCAAAATGTGCTGGTTGTTGTTGATTTTGACCTAAGGTTTACCTATGTCCTAGCTCGGTGGGAGGGTTCAGCTCATGATGCTCTTATCCTGGCTGATGCCATTCAAAGACCTGATGGTCTAGTAGTTCCTCCAGGTAACAACATATAAGCACATATTTCCTAATACATGAGCCTATTCAGATCCCCTCTGATTGTACTCTGTCCTCCATTATTTTTAGATAAGTTCTTTTTGGCTGATGCTGGGTATGCAGTGAGGCCAGGTTTTCTGCCACCTTATAGAGGCACAATGTACCACCTTAGGGAGTTTTGGGTCAAGAAAGCCACAAAATGCTAGGGAACTTTTCAACTTAAGGCATTCATCACTCAGAGTGACTGTAGAAAAAGCTTTTGGGGGCATGAAGAATAGGTTTAAGATCCTTTACAACAAGCCCTTCCATCCATACAAGACACAGGTCAAGCTAGTCATAGCATGTTGTTTCCTACACAACTGGATACTTAGACATGGCCATGATGAACACATACCCCAAGAGGAAACATGGACTGCTAATCCTTCTGATGAAGCTATCCCCAATGATGTTGTCATTGACAATGCCACATGGGCTGCAAAGAGGGACACAATGGCTCAACAGATGTGGCAGAATAGGGGAGGGGTGAGGAATTAGGCTATTCAGACCTGGTCATATGGTAGGTCACATGTATCATCTTCTGTGAGCCTTTGAAACTGATGAACTATCCTGGTTTTTTATATTATGAGACTTTGAACTGATGCTACATGCTGAGATCACTTGTTACTGCAATGACGGATGTTTCATGTATCTTGTTGCCTTGTATGCATTTGTATTCCTTCTTTCTATTAAATTTAGTTGTATATTGTATGCAATGAATGAGTAGGAATGGCTGGTGTTGAGGCTGTTGTTATGGGTGATGATGTATAAGAAGTGGCTGCCAATGTTGTGCAGGGCAATGGTCCAGCAAGTAGGTTGAACTGGACCAGTGCCACGACAGACTTTGTGCTCTACTGCTTCACTGACCTGGTAAAGGAAGGTGTGAAGACAGACAAGGGATTCAAATATGTTCATCTCAACAATGTGGCAATGTTGGTTTCTGAATTCACCAACGTTGAGGTGACTAGTAACCAGGTGTACAATCACCGGCGTAAATGGCGTGCCAGATGGGTCAAGATATGCAGGCTGAAGGATCTGAGTGGCTCACTGTGGGTTGAGGACATCTTCATGATCAGCCTGTCCCCTGAACACTATGCTGGACATATATGTCAAGGTAAGGTTCATATGTCTTGTGTTCTATTTGTCTTGTATGCTCATGAGTATGTTTATTTGTTTTGTATCCTAACGAATATGTCTTGTGTTGTTCATTTCAGGATCATCCCAAGGACGCGGAGTTTCTAAACGTGTCATTGATCAACTACCCTTAGATGCAGGCAATCTTCGGCAGTGGAGTGGCAACTGGAAGGTATGCAGTTGGCTCAAGTGAACCGCTAGGAGATCCAGCTGACGCTGAGATGATCGATCTTGATGCTGAAGCTCTAGCTGCAACTGTTGAACCAACTGCTGAAGCCTCTTGCGTAAAGCCAAGAACATAAGTTTCATCTAGTGGCAAGCGCAACAGAGTTGTGCTTGAGGAGGATGTGGGTGGCCTGCATGGTTTGACTGATGCTGTTTGGGGGTTTGCTGGAGCAATGAAGGAAAACATACATGCTGAAGGAGCACTTGATATTGTGAAGGTTGTGATGGGCTGCACCATCTTCCCCAAGCATCATCTCATGTTCTGTCTGGACCATCTGATGGAGCATAAAAGATTAGACCTTGGTTTTTTGGAGATGGATGATGGTGAGAAGCATCTGTGGCTAGCTACTCATTTGAACAGGCCAGAAGTCAATGTTTCATGACTAAATTTTGGAAGCCTCTAACCACCTGACTATTTGAGCCATTGGCCAACACATGTAACTTGTATTGGTGACTTTCCCTCTGGTTACATTTGCTTGATTTCATAGACGAGCCTCTTTTGTAAATTAGGATGTATCTCTGGTTGTGGGTAGAGTATATGATAGCATGTCTGATTGAAAACATTACAATTAATATGCTGTTGTTGCTTCGAGGGCATTAGCATGAACAAGTTTTCTTGATCATATTTGTGACATGTCTGTGGTGTTTTAATTTACTGTGGTCTAATTAGATGAATGTTTCATGTATCTTGTAGACATGAAGTGGTATGTGGTCTTCCGTGGTAGGACTCCAGGGGTGTATGCTGACTGGGAGTCATGCCAGAAGCAAGTTTCAGGCTATAGTCATGCCACCTATCAGAGTTATAGGTCAAGAAGTGAGGCACTCGAAGCTTGGGCAAGGTCTGGTGAATGAGGGTCAAGAAGTCAGGCTGTCGAAGCTAGGACTGGCGAAGGAGACTCCCATGACCAAGTTCTGAAGCATGATGAACACAAGCCTGGCGTTACAAACATTCAAGCAAGCATGAACACCCCTCTACTAGCTCTACTAGCCATGATTGTATTTCTTCTTCTGGCAATCAGTATCAAATTATATTCCATGTAACCGAAGGCAATGCACCATGACCAAGACAATGTTGTATCAATAATTCAAAAAATACCAACCAAAAGTACTTCAAGGCATTACATAGATACATAGAGTAAATTTACAACCAGTCAAGTACAAGATAAGAGTCATCCCTAGCTAATAGATAAACAAAATACCACAATAATATCATCAGTTTTTCAAGAAAACTGGAAGCACCATTTCCACCATAAGATCATCAGTTCTTCATGGCAACTGCAAGCAACATTGCCACCATAAGAGCAATCAGGCACATGATCAAAGCAAGAACCATCCACTTGTCAAAGTAAGTGCACATATTCCTACTATTGAGCTCACTCTGCATGTTCTCCTTCTCCTTGATGAGATTACTCTTCTCTTCCTTCTCTCCCTCTAGTGCTTCTTTCTCTTCGGCCATCTCATTGCGAAGCTGAATGGCCGCCAATAGGTCAACATGAGTTTCATCCACCTTCTTCTTGAACTTGCTCACAACTTCCCACAAGCTTGAAGCCACATCCTATAACATTGGGGCCATTTGTCGTCCTTCCACAGAACAAAATCACACATGTTCTCTTGTCCCTTCAATGATACCAGCAATCAATTTAATCAAACATGCAGACCCCAGATCAATGAATTTTGCTTTCATCTACCGCATAGGACTAGAGAGGGGAAATTACCCAGAGTGAGCAACCGAGGTAATGATGCCCTATGTTCTTTCCATCCCAGCAGAGCAGGCATCATGGATGCATTCCATGGCGGCACCGAGCCTCGGTGTCACGATCAATCCCGCCCCAATCCGCAACCTCCATTCCATGGGGGAGCTCGCTAAACGAAACTGACTACAAAATCACAAATGCTAGCATCAAATTCTACTCACGAACACAATCAATCAAATTCAATTCGCCAACACAATCCCTAGAATATTTCAATCAATCTTGCATATCCAGATCAAGAACCAGTCAAAACCTCTAGATCCATATCAAGAACAAAGAGAGGAAGAGGGAGATGCATGAACCCTAGAGTGGTCGGTGGATGGAGTGTAGATGATTGATTTCTCCGAGCTATTGGAGGAAGAAGATCTGCTGGTCCGGCCGCCGCACCTCGGCAATGCCTTCTCGACCTATGCCATGGTGACCCTGGACAAAAGGCAAGCGACGCAGGGGGTTCCCTCCGAGCAGAGGTCTAGAACCAACGTATTTGAGGTGGCAGGCGGATTCGAGCTCACCTCAACGGATGATGACCTCCGCCGGGCACTGGGAGATCCCTTCCCCCTGGATCCATCTCCACAGCTTGCAACCCCAGGCATCTCGCCACTGCGCATGGCACCGCACTGGATGAAGAAGACAAGAGGGAGGGAGGCAAGCGACCGGTGAGAGGAAGAGACGAGAAAGAAATGAGACGCGCACGAGCCTAGGGTTGAGCGGCGGTCGTTTCGCTGGTAAACTCACCAATCTTGTGCAGGTGGTGGGCCGAACGGGCTTGTGTAGGCTACCAACACGAACTACTAGCCCCCCATAATGCAGGCTACAGGCTTGTGCACCCAACCAAACAAAAACTTCTCCGGGCCAGATTCTCTTGTGCAACCAACCAAACATGGGCCAAAATGCCCACGGGAGCCAGGCTAAGGCTAGCCTTGCATAAGAGTTGCACAGCATTGGGCCTATGCACCCAACCAATCAGACCCTTAGCTGATTGGAGTCTGGGTTGGCACCGCTCAGCACCTGATGTTTGCTCACTGCGTCCATGAACGTTGAGCTGCCGCTGCTTCTTTTTGCTCTCCTCTCCATGCTCCAGCTCTGTGGATGCACCGCCACCCTCTCCTCCACCGCCTCGAATGACTGCTCCGAGGTAGTGTCGAAGCAGCTGGAGACCGGCGGACGTGCGGGCGTGCATGCACTATGTGCTCGGATCCTCCATTTTTCGAAGGAAACCGTTGTCGGTTCGACAGTTCACCGTGCCTGTGTCACTTCATGCCGGGAAAGAGGCCGCACGGTGTAGTGGAGCGATTTGCATGCTTGGCGTGGGGCCACTTGTCTGCTAGTGTGCTAGCCACTGATATCTATATATTCTACATTATATATATACTCCCTCCGTACCGGTAAAGAATGATGTTTAGGACAATGACACGGTCTCCAAAACGTAACTTTGACTTCTTATTCTTACAAAAATATTTATTAAAAAATATTATATGTATGCTTTTATAAAAGTATTTTTTAAAACAAATCTATTCATATGATTTTCACATTTCCAAACTCAATGGCTTAAAAGTTATTCATGATTTATATTCCCAATGTTTGACTAAAATCTTGTCTAAAACATCATTCTTTACCAATACGGAGGGAGTACTGCTCTTGGGTATCAATTTTGCTCAAAAACTCGTGAGCTGACTTTCAGTTGCTTTGCTTAAGTGAATAGAGCCGCTCCCTCCTTATATCAGTTGTTTTAGACCTTTCTTCTAAGTTATGTTTGTCTAATTTTGTCTAACGTTTTACAAAAGATGTGTCAAGAATCTACAATATTAAATTAATCCCAATATATAACAATATAATGTAGTATGTATTTATTTTGTATTGTATAAATTAGCATATTTTTGTAAAACTAATCAAATTTAAAGAGGTTTAACCTAGAATAAAGAGTAAACAATAATTTGTAATGGAGAGAGGACACAGTATATACTACAAACGTGGAAATGTTAGCATTACATTGTCGTGCCTACATTCGATTGGGATAGTGTAAAATCCAATATTTGTCTCTCAGTTAATGTGCAATATTTTAGAATTGAATAGTGAGTACTTATAAGTCTATAGATTTATTTCTCATCAATTTTTTTTATTCAGCTGTGATGTAAGTCTGAATCGTGTTCCAATCTCTTATTTTTAATAAAAGTAGCACAATGCACATGCACTGTCATGGTCAATATATTTTTATTTATCTTGAAGAGCTTAAATTTTATTTGAACTCTAATAACATTTTATTATACTTTTTAATACATATAGATATTTATTTTAATTTTTCTAATTTTTAAACAACACATAGGCATATTATTAAAATCACATCTCCTAACCATAATCTTTATCATAGTTTTGTCGAAAAAGAAGACGGTGATCCCCTTAACGTTTTTCATAGTCAACACAAAGTAATATGCGTCTAACTATGATTATGGACAGATAACTAAAAGTGGTAGTAATATGTCCGTGCATTACTACCGGTAATATATTTAATATATTTTTTTCTTAGTGTAATTCTAAACACGATTTACATAATGTGAGAAAACTATAGTCTTGCCCCTACAATCACTCATAGGCGCACATAAATGTATAAAAACTGATCTTCAATATGAAAGATACGGGTTTCTAAATGTTGTTGATCTTAAAGTTAACATAAGCAAAAATTGAATTCCAGGGGCTAATAGGATAGATTACTATAAAGAACAAGACTATGAGACGATTCATGAAAAGAATAGAGGCTTTTATGCAAAACCTAGTGCACTAACCAAGTTTTCATGGTTTGGTGTGTAACACCCTAAAATTCATTACAATTAAATTGTAGCAACCCTTTTGAATTTTTCTAGGATTTATTAAGGCTTAAATAAATTTTCTAGGATTTAATTGGAATTTCTAGCCTTTTATCAATTTAAATATCACATTAAATAATTATTTTAGTCAAAATAAGTTTTTGTTGCATTCATGCTGTTGCATATATTTTTGGTTGCTAGTAAATCAAGTTGGAATTTAAATTCTGTTTAAATTCAAATTTGATTTGCTTTTGTTTGAGTTTTAGAAAAGTTAAATAGGCAGAGTTCGTTTTTGGCCCTCCAACTCTTGGCCCGGTCCAAGTTTGCCCCCTCTACTTCTTTCTTTTCTCCCCGGCCTGTTTTTCTTCCCCGGCCCGATTCCTTTTTCCTCGGCCTGCTTCTTCACTTTCGGCCCATCTCCGGCCCGTCCCGTTTCCCCCCATCTCTCTCTCCCTCTCTTTCGCCGACAGGAGGGCCCCACCGGTCAGCTTCTTCCTCCTTCCCCCGTCGCCGACCCGGACTCCGCCCCGAGTCCGAGCTCGCCGCGCCGCCGAGTCCTCCTTCACGCGCGCCAAGGCCTCTCCGCACCTATAAAAACTGCCGCCGCCTCCGCTTTCCCTCCAATCAAGCCGAGCCGCCAACCCTAGCGCCACGCCGCCGCCTTTGTCGAGCTCCACGCCGCCGTCCCGGCCGTCGTCGTCGTCGGCCGGATTACCCAATCGTTCCCGACCGTCCGATCTAGATCCAACGCTCCACAGTCGCCCGAGCGCTGAGTCAAACCAGTCCATACCGGTCAGCGCTGGCTATTTTTCTGAAGAGCCCCTGAGTTTTCTGGAAATCAACCCGCGGTCCTAGTTAGTTCAAAAATAATTCCAAATAGGTCCTTTTTCTTCTGTTTTAGCCCCTGCAAGTTTTAAAATTGTGCCCGAGGTCCAAGTTTTGTTATTTTATGGTTTAGCCCTCGAGTTTTTATACAAGATTATGTTTTAGCCCCTGGATTTTCGCAGATAAGCCCCTCGAAGTTTTAAAACTTTGCCAGCAAGTCCCTGAACCTTAGAAAAGCCATATCTTTTGCGTTTTAACTCCGATTTTAGTGATTCTCGCGCTCACGTGTTCATTGTAACGTGTAGATTAGTTTTGTGCTGTTGTTTTGATTTATTGGAATTGTTTGGTGTACTGTTTCTTATTTGTTGTATTGTTTCCTTGCATGTGAATGTGTGTTGTGATTAGGAAACGACCAGTTTGAGGATTTCTCTGAAGAACCAACTGTTGGAGAAGGATTTGAGCAGCAACAGAGTTGGGAAGAAGGCAAGTGTATTATGTCATGCAAATGTCCTAATAATTATTAATTTCACCACCCATGCATGTGTCTTAATTTGATGGGTTCCTATTTAAGGATTTGCCTAGCCACTATATTTTCCTGTCCCTGAAACTGGGTTATTTAAATAACTTTGATGGTTAGCTTGCTCAACTGGGATTGGTTAAATGAACCCCTACTCTATGTTCCAAATACTCTTTTAATTAAATGGCAAGATCATATCTTTTTAATTGGAACATGGAGAACCACCCAGGAAAACAGTACAACCATGAGTGCCATGTGGCTCTGGCTTTGACTGACTAATTAGGTGCTCTGGTTTATGGTAGCTTTACCCGAAAGGGGCATGGGGGGTGGCGGTTGACGGGGTATAGCTCGGTCCTTTTGAGCTGTGGGCTTTGGTAAGAGACAGACCTCATTAGGGAGGGTTATGCTTTGCTTCTGAACCAGAAACCTTAGCGGGCTATCATTTATTAGAGTGCTTTTGTAAAGGTCTCATAGTGAAACCCAGTTTTCGGTCCACGTGGTGTGGGAAGGGTACAATGCTTCGGCAATGGGAATCACGGCTTATGGTGAAAGTGTACAACCTCTACAGAGTGTAAAACTGTTATAACAGCCGTGCTCATGGTCAAGAGCGGCCTGGACCCTTACATGATAATCATACTTGAACATGATCTAAATCGTGGTTATATGAATATGTTGGGGAATATGACATTCATTAATTTGTGGGTAGTATATACTTTCATTTGCTAGTAAATAGTTGCTTAATAAAACTTGACCAACTAAAAGTGCTTACTGCAGTATGGTCAGCCAACCTTTTTGCCTCAGCCTTGTGTGTCATATTACATTTGCTGAGTACGTCATGTGCTCATGCTTGTTTTCTTTCTTTCTTTTATTGCATCAACTACAACCAGAATGCTGCTCAGATTGGGAGAATTTTGAGGATTTCACTACTGATTTTGAGGAGTTCTAGGCGAGTCTCCCCCAGTCAATGACTGTGGAGATGGAGTCACCTTTGCTTCGTTAGATGAACGTTTATTTAAGTCTTCCGCTATGACAATTTAAGTCTTCCGCTATGACATTCGTGTCAACTCTGAGATTGTAATAAATGCACTATAATACTCTTTCGTTATGCATGGTTATGGATATTCACTTGTGACGTCTACCATATGTGTGTAAACTGATCCTGGCGCACATATGAGATGCACCTGGTTTTGCCTTTAAAACCGGGTGTGACAGTAGTGGTATCAGAGCTATGTTGACTGTAGGACGCAAGCCTAGATAGCAATGGTCATTCTCTAAGGATTATTTTGCTTAACTACTCTTGCTCTATCTATTCTTGGTTTATTTTGCTATTATTCCTGGGCATTGATAATTGTCTCCTCCTTGACTTTGTTTTCTGGTCTATCTTTTTCACCATCTCACCTGGTTCTGATGTCTTTAGAACTGTTCTCACCCCTTTCTTGCTTAAACCATAGATGGTGTTGACAAGGCAAGGTGCTCGTAGATTGGCAAGCACTCTTTCCTCTTTTTCGTCGCATTCGGTGCAAGAAGAGGAACCGGAACCTGAAGAGATGGAAGTAATGGATGAAGAAGTCAACTCAGTAGGGAATGCTCCAGCTGGATCTGAAGGAAGTGAAGGACCCTCTCCGCCGCCTGACATGTGGGTAGTGACTATTCATCACCACGACGGAGGCAACAGTGGGTTCCCTATGATGCTTCGAATGCTCTTCGAGCGTCTGAACTACCCAGTGGAGATAGAATATGGTGGACGAAGGAGGACACATCCAGATCACCTAGAGGACTGGGAAGTCACTGTATACATCAGGGAGCCTGATTATGAGTACGGAGGAACCAAAGAGGCTGCAGTGCACCATGCCATCGCCATTAGATCAACCTTCGAAGCTGGAATCCAGGACGCAGCCAGGCGGGCACTTTCTGTGCTTTGTCATGAGGAGGCTGCTGAAGTACGTCACACTGCTTGGGCATATCTTCCTCGAAGGCAGCAAGGCACTCCAACTGGGGTTGTACCACAACCGCCAGGTGTAAACTCTACACTCAACGTCCAGGTGGCGTTCACCCAGATGCTCGACGTGCACGCCGATGACACCACAAGGGAGCTACAAGAAGTGCGTGAAGAACTCGCTGCTGAACGAAGGAAGAACAAGAGGCTGATAGCGGAACTCAAGGGAGAAGCACTTCCGCCCTTGGATGAAGATGTAGAAGGGATGATGGGTCATTCACCGCCCCGCTAGACAGTGCTTGGTGGATCGTCTAGTTGCTTCACCCATACCTATTAAGATAGGATACCCTCTCTTTTGTTAGTTCAGTACGTTTAGAATCGTTGAGACTCGTGCGTAGCATGTGATTTAGTTTGGTTTAAAAGTGTGGTAGAGATGTTTGCTTTTGTGCTAAGTGTGTGATTTGGATCTTTGTAATGATTGAACTTAATTGTGGAGTGATGACCACAATTGAGTAATTATTAAATAAATAAATTTAGTTAGTTTGGGTTTACTTTGGTCTCTGATCTTAGCCCTTAACTATCACTTTATCCATATATTTGTACCCCTCATATAGATCATGCTATGCGACAATCTGTTCTCGCTGCTGCATGATATCCTGGTACTGTCCGAATTGTTTCTGGAGCTTCAGAACTCCGTTTGACATAAATCCTGTTGGGTTGGATTAAGGACTTGATAACCTAGGTTTTGGGAATTTTTCTTGATTTTTGGAGGTTCCGGCAGAGAGATATAATGGTTTTATTGGAGTAACCAGAATTTGTCTCGTGGTCCTGACACAGCTATCTTGTTTATTATATACCTCGAGCCACAAAATTCCGATTGAGGTGATTCAAGTTGGGTTAGTTTCAGAATTTGATAGTCTACGTTCAGACAAAAGATCATGATTTTTGGATACTCAGAATGAGAGTTACAATTATCCTAAGAGGAATGCTCAAACCCCACAGCGCCAGAGTGGCAGTGCACCTAGGCAGAATACCCCTCAGCAATAGAACAGGAATGTGAACCCGATGCCCCAGAGCAACAAGGGCCAGCAGAATCAGATGCGGGGCAAGGTGAACCATGTTGCTGCAGAGTCCGCGCAGGAGGCTCAGGATGTGGTACTTGGTATGTTACTCGTCAACTCAGCCCCTGCATCGGTTTTATTCGACTCTGGAGCATCTCATTCTTTTATTACTGCTCAGTACGTAGCTAAGTATAATATATCTATGGTCCCTATGAAAAATTCCATGCTAGTTAGCTCACCCGGTGGAAACATGAAAGCCAATTTTATCTGTCCCCGAGTTAACCGGAAAATAGTTGGGGTAGACTTTCCTGCTGATCTGATAGTCCTAAACTCTGAGGGAATTGATGTCATACTTGGAATGGGATGGTTGGCTGCATTTGATGCGGTGATTCAGTGTGCCAAGAGGTCCGTGTTGTTGACTAGCCCTCAGGGAGAAAAGATTGAATTCGGAGCCACTCAACCCTCAGCTTCAACTTACTCAGTGAATCAGGCCAGCGGTGTTCCTTTGGAGGATATCATAGTTGTTTGTGAGTTTCCGGATGTCTTCCCAGATGATTTGCCAGGTATGCCACCCGACCGAGACATTGAGTTTATTATTGAGATTTTACCTGGTACTACTCCTATTTCTAAAAGACCCTATAGAATGGTTGTTAATGAACTAGAAGAACTTAAGAAACAACTTAAGGAATTGATGGATAAAGGTTACATTCGTCCTAGTTCTTCACCTTGGGGAGCACCTGTAATTTTTGTGGGTAATAAGGATGGTACTCTGAGGATGTGTGTGGATTATCGTTCATTGAATGAGGTAACCATCAAGAATAAGTATCCATTGCCCAGAATTGAAGACTTATTTGATCAGTTGAGAGGAGCCAAGGTTTTATCCAAGATTGACTTGAGATCTGGCTATCATCAATTAAGGATCAGGCACTCCGATATTCCTAAAACAGCATTCACCACCAGGTATGGGTTGTATGAGTATACTGTGATGTCGTTTGAGTATACCAGCCTACTTTATGTACCTGATGAATAAGGTGTTCATGGAGTACCTGGATAAATTTGTGGTGGTGTTTATTGATGATATTCTGGTATACTCTAAGAATGAGGAGGAGCATGAGGAGCATTTGAGGTTGGTGTTGCAGACTCTTAGAGAGAACCAGTTGTATGCCAAGTTTAATAAATGTGAGTTTTGGTTGAATCAAGTGTCTTTTCTTGGTCATGTTGTTACTGATGGAGGTATTGCAGTGGATCCAAGTAAAGTCAAGGATGTGTTGGAATGGGAACCTCCTACCACAGCCTCTGAGATCAGAAGCTTTCTGGGATTGGCTGGATATTACAGGAGATTCATTGAAGGCTTTTCTAAAATAGCGAAACCTCTTACTTTGCTATTAGAGAAGGGCAAGGAGTTTGTTTGGTCAGAAGCGTGTCAGGCCAGCTTTGAAGAGTTGAGACGGAAGTTGACTACAGCCCCAGTGCTTGCTATGCCAGATATTCACAAGAACTTTGATATATATTGTGATGCTTCTCGTAGAGGTCTTGGGTGTGTGCTCATGCAGGAAGGCAGAGTTATAGCCTATGCATCCAGGCAGTTGAGGAAGCACGAGCTGAACTATCCTACTCATGATCTGGAGCTTGCAGCTGTTGTCCATGCCTTGAAGATCTAGAGGCACTATATTCTAGGTAACAGATGTGAGCTGTATACCGATCACAAAAGCCTGAAGTACATATTTACTCAGAAGGATCTAAATTTGAGGCAGAGAAGATGGTTGGAGTTGATCAAGGATTATGATCTGGGAATCAACTATCATCCTGGCAAGGCTAATTTGGTTGCTGATGCGTTGAGTAGGAAGTCACAAGTAAATGCAATGTTTGGTCGCCAGTTACCACCTGAGTTGCTTGTAGAGATGGAAAAGCTGAACTTGAGATTCCTGAATCAGACAGAAGGTGTGACAATGGAGGTTGAGTCTACACTGGAGCAGGAAATTCGGAAGGGTCAGCTTACTGATGAGAAGATAAAGGAAATCAAGGAAACCATGTTAGCAGGGAAAGCTCCCGACTTCACCGAAGATGATCAAGGTACAGTTTGGTTTAGAAAGAGGATATGTGTACCGGATATCGAGTCTCTCAGGGAGCAGATATTGAGGGAAGCTCATGATTCCGCATATTCTATTCATCCTGGAAGCACCAAGATGTACCAGGATCTGAAGCAAAGGTATTGGTGGTATGGACTAAAAAGGGATGTGGCTGCCCATGTGGCGTTGTGCGATGTTTGTCAGAGAGTCAAGGCTGAACACCAGAGACCAGCCGGTTTGCTTCAGCCACTCAAGGTAACTAAATGGAAGTGGGAAGAAATCAGTATGGATTTCATTGTTGGGTTACCTCGCACTCGAGGAGGATATGACTCTATATGGGTTATTGTGGACAGATTAACTAAGGTAGCTCACTTTATACCCGTTCACACTACTTATACCAGCGCTAAGTTAGCAGAGTTATACATGTCCAGAATTGTTTGTCTCCATGGTGTACCTAAAAAGATAGTGTCTGATAGAGGTACTCAGTTTACATCTAGATTCTGGCAGAAGTTGCATGAGTCTATGGATACAAAGTTGAATTTCAGTTCTGCCTATCATCCTCAGACAGATGGTCAGACAGAGAGGACTAATCAGATTTTGGAGGATATGTTGAGAGCTTGTGCTCTGAAGCATGGAGGCAGTTGGGACAAGAGTCTTCCATATGCAGAGTTCTCATATAACAACAGTTATCAGGCAAGTCTAAAGATGGCCCCCTTCGAAGCACTTTATGGTAGAAAGTGTAGGACACCGTTGTATTGGAGTGAAACGGGTGAAAGTCAGTTGTTTGGTCCAGAGATACTGCAGGAAGCAAAAAGACAGGTTCAGATTATCAGAGAGAATTTGAGAACAGCTCAGTCCAGGCAGAAGAGCTATGCAGATACAAGGAGAGAATTAACTTTCGAAGTAGGTGATTATGTGTATCTGAAAGTATCTCCTATTCGAGGCTTGAGAAGGTTTAAGGTGAAAGGTAAATTATCTCCTCGTTTCATTGGACCTTTCAAGATTGTTGATAGAAAAGGTGAGGTTGCTTATCAATTAGAGTTGCCAGCCAGACTGTCAGATGTGCATGATGTGTTCCATATCTCTCAGTTAAAGAAGTGTCTTAGAGTGCCTGAGGAAGAATTACCCTTGGATGAGTTGGATGTGCAAGATGATTTGACTTATAAGGAATACCCACCTAAGATTTTGGAAACTGCTGAAAGAGTTACTAGGAGTAAGGTGATGTGGAGTCATCACGCGGAAAGCGAGGCAACTTGGGAAAGGGAAGATGAGTTGATGGCAGAGTTTCCTCAGATTTTCTCTAATCCGTCCGAATCTCGAGGACGAGATTCTCTTTAAGGGGGTAGGTTTGTAACACCCTAAAATTCATCACAATTAAATTGTAGCAACCCTTTTGAATTTTTCTAGGATTTATTAAGGCTTAAATAAATTTTCTAGGATTTAATTGGAATTTCTAGCCTTTTATCAATTTAAATATCACATTAAATAATTATTTTAGTCAAAATAAGTTTTTGTTGCATTCATGCTGTTGCATATATTTTTGGTTGCTAGTAAATCAAGTTAGAATTTAAATTCTGTTTAAATTCGAATTTGATTTGCTTTTGTTTGAGTTTTAGAAAAGTTAAATAGGCAGAGTTCGTTTTTGGCCCTCCAACTCTTGGCCCGGTCCAAGTTTGCCCCCTCTACTTCTTTCTTTTCTCCCCGGCCTGTTTTTCTTCCCCGGCCCGATTCCTTTTTCCTCGGCCTGCTTCTTCACTTTCGGCCCATCTCCGGCCCGTCCCGTTTCCCCCCATCTCTCTCTCTCCCTCTCTTTCGGCGACAGGATGGCCCCACCGGTCAGCTTCTTCCTCCTTCCCCCGTCACCGACCCGGACTCCGCCCCGAGTCTGAGCTCGCCGCGCCGCCGAGTCCTTCTCCTTCACGCGCGCCAAGGCCGCTCTACACCTATAAAAACTGCCGCCGCCTCCGCTTTACCTCCAATCAAGCCGAGCCGCCAACACTAGCGTCGCGCCGCCGCCTTTGTCGAGCTCCACACCGCCGTCCCGGCCGTCGTCGTCGTCGGCCGGATTACCCAATTGTTCCCGACCGTCCGATCTAGATCCAATGCTCCATAGCCGCCCGAGCGCTGAGTCAAACCAGTCCATACCGGTCAGCGCTGGCTATTTTTCTAAAGAGCCCCTGAGTTTTCTGGAAATCAACCCGCGGTCCTCGTTAGTTCAAAAATAATTCCAAATAGGTCCTTTTTCATCTGTTTTAGCCCCTGCAAGTTTTAAAATTGTGCCTGAGGTCCAAGTTTTATTATTTTATGGTTTAGCCCTCGAGTTTTTATACAAAATTATGTTTTAGCCCCAGGATTTTCGCAGATAAGATCCTGGAAGTTTTAAAACTTTGCCAGCAAGTCCCTGAACCTTAGAAAAGCCATATCTTTTGCGTTTTAACTCCGATTTTAGTGATTCTCGCACTCACGTGTTCGTTGTAATGTGTAGATTAGTTTTGTGCTGTTGTTTTGATCTGTTGGAATTGTTCGGTGTACTGTTTCTTATTTGTTGTATTGTTTCCTTGTATGTGAATGTGTGTTGCGATTAGGAAACGACCAATTTGAGGATTTCTCTGAAGAACCAACTGTTGGAGAAGGATTTGAGCAGCAACAGAGTTGGGAAGAAGGCAAGTGTATTATGTCATGCAAATGTCCTAATAATTATTAATTTCACCACCCATGCATGTGTCTTAATTTGATGTGTTCCTATTTAAGGATTTGCCTAGCCACTATATTTTCCTGTCCCTGAAACTGGGTTATTTAATTAACTTTTATGGTAGATGATGGTTAGGTTGCTCAACTGGGATTGGTTAAATGAACCCCTACTCTATGTTCCAAATACTCTTTTAATTAAATGGCAAGATCATATCTTTTTAGTTGGAACATGGAGAACCACCCAGGAAAACAGTACAACCATGAGTGTCATGTGGCTCTGGCTTTGACTGACTAATTAGGTGCTCTGGTTTATGGTAGCTTTACCCGAAAGGGGCATGGGGGTGGCGGTTGACAGGGTATAGCTCGGTCCTTTTGAGCTGTGGGCTTTGGTAAGAGACAGACCTCATTAGGGAGGGTTATGCTTTGCTTCTGAACCAGAAACCTTAGCGGGCTATCATTTATTAGAGTGCTTTTGTAATGGTCTCATAGTGAGACCCAGTATTCGGTCCACGTGGTGTGGGAAGCGTACAATGCTTCGGCAATGGGAATCACGGCTTATGGTGAAAGTGTACAACCTCTGCAGAGTGTAAAACTGTTATAACAGCCGTGCTCACGGTCAAGAGCGGCCTGGACCCTTACATGATAATCATACTTGAACATGATCTAAATCGTGGTTATATGAATATGTTGGGGAATATGATATTCATTAATTTGTGGGTGGTATATACTTTCATTTGCTAGTAAATAGTTGCTTAATAAAACTTGACCAACTAAAAGTGCTTACTGCAGTATGGTCAGCCAACCTTTTTGCCTCAACCTTGTGTGTCATATTACATTTGCTGAGTACGTCATGTGCTCATGCTTGTTTTCTTTCTTTCTTTTATTGCATCAACTACAACCGGAATGCTGCTCAGATCGGGAGAATTTTGAGGATTTCACTACTGATTTTGAGGAGTTCTAGGCGAGTCTCCCCCAGTCAATGCCTATGGAGATGGAGTCACTTTTGCTTCGTTAGATGAACGTTTATTTAAGTCTTCCGCTATGACAATTTAAGTCTTCCGCTATGATATTCGTGTCAACTCTGAGATTGTAATAAATGCACTATAATACTCTTTCGTTATGCATGGTTATGGATATTCACTTGTGACGTCTACCATATGTGTGTAAACTGATCCTGGCGCACATATGAGATGCACCTGGTTTTGCCTTTAAAATCGGGTGTGACATGGTGTTTTCTCGGTTCAGCTGAGTTTATTCTGATTTCATGGGGAGAACACATTTTTTATTCGATTTGCTTGGTTTCTCTTGTATTTTAAGATTGTCCTATGTGGTGAACAAAGCCATGGAATTACAAAACACTTCCCTTTATAATAATACTAGCAAGTCGCGTGTGTTGTATGTTGGGTATGCACAAGGCGGGTAAGGATTTTGTTGGTGAAAGCAGTGGAAACCATTTGAAAAGTGCACTTTTTGTTTGACATCGTAAAACCATCGACGTATTTTCCCCCTATAGACCCATCATATAGGTCCTCCGTGAGCAATGGATATGGAAAAGTTAGTTAGGATTTTTTTTAATTCTTCTAAATCCTTATAATATATAAGAAATAAAACAGAAAAAAGATAGTTAGGATTTCCCTGTATTTTAATCCTCTTATTTTTGGTATGAAATCAAACACCTAACATATCATATTTCCAACTAGTAAAGAGGCACATTACACGCATACCGGAGCCAGACAAGTAAAGAAATAACCATCTTCCAATACTCTTTGCATTGTAAGATGTTTTTCAAAACAGAAAAATGAGAAACTTTCAGATAAAAAAACTCATCTTTTTCCTTATTTTTGTCCTTGAACCATGATGACCTTTCCATTGATGGGACATCATGTGGCAGCTGGCCGTGCTCAAACTCCATAGATCACTTCATAGGTTGTATTGCAAGTTCCTGTGAAGGAATATTGGAATATGCCAGGTTTACCATACTTCTATGTCAACCCCATAATGTTCAAGTATCTACAACTATGATGCTATTAGAAGACAGTGCTAGTGATAAGGTTCAGGAGACTAGAAAATATTCAGCTCAGAAATTATAAGGCAGTGGTAGTGACAGTTTCAGTAGAAAACAAAAATGTAAAATAGTGAATAAAAAATAAATATTTAATCCATCCTATAGCTCCATATTTGTCATGTCCTTACTGGTGTTACAACACAATTAATTGTGAAATAATATCTTTGTCAAAATGCTAGAGCATAGGAAAAACTATTAGAACATATTTTTGTTCCTAAAAGCAGCATATTTTGCTCTTAATTTCAACATAAGGTATATGCACCAACAAGAACTACTTGCTCCTGCAAGAAAATGAGCGCCAAGCTGAGGCATCCGTGAACTGTAGCTGCGCTGGGCAGACGAAGACGACAGATGACACCTAGCAAACAAGCAGGCAATTTCTTTTCTCTTCTCACGGTTACATATTCTGTTATAGCTTTCTTCACGTAGTCCTTTCAAATGGTTAGGCAATGAAAATACATAAAAGATTAGATAGATCTTGGATACTTTATCTACTAAAATTCATGTTTGGTTGATGATGATGTAACGAAAGCATGAAGCCCTTTACTTGTCGCCCTGTTCGTTTGGCTTGCCACCAGACAGCAATACTTTTCTCTCAGAACAAATCAGCCACCAGTCAGCAGTACTTTTCTTTCAGAAAAAATCAGCACCAGCCACCAGCCAGACGAACAGGGCTAGTCGATGAAATTTCCCGATTCCATGTTTATACACATAATTATTCATTCCTATATGGTATTTAGAGAACTGCTAAATGGGGTTAGGGAGAGCTATAGACTCATGTATCTAGCAGAGCGTGGTGTTAACCTGATGAAGCATCGGGTTCCTTAAAAGTCAGCCCCTCCTGGGCGCACGAGAGTGAATCCGTACCAGCGTTCTCGCACGCCCGCGTTTTACGGGGATATTTTGTGAAAAAACCCCTCAGCATCGATGAAATCAACCCGCGGTCCAGCCCAACCCTACCTGCCCTATCTGACGCCCTCTCCGAGTCCCCCCGCACCGCCGCCGCCCCCTTCGCCGAAACCCTCCTCTCCCAGTCCCGTCGTGCCGCCGCCCCCTTCGCTGCCTCCCCGTAGCGGCCCGGGTCCCCTCGTCACGGAGGCCGGGGTCCCACTCGTCGCGGCGGCTGTCCCCATCGCCTCCTACCCCTCGGCCGCCGTCACCGCCTCCCTAACCGCTCCCGCAAGATGCAGATCCGGTGCGGGGGCGTGAGGAGGGAGCCAGTACTCTCAAATCTCGATCCCTCTCCACTTTCTCGGCACGCCGCCACCTAGGAGCTAGGGCTCGATCATGGCGCCACTGCCGCCGCCGCCCGCAGCACGCAAGCGCCCGGCACCAGACGAAGCGTTCCCCATGGAGGCCGGCGTCAAGATCAAGCGCTCACGCTACAACTTCGAGAACATCGACGACTACGAGATGCTCGAGGAAATTGGGGAGGGCGCTATCGGTGTGGTGGCCAGAGCGCGCGACCGCCGCACGGGCGACACCGTCGCCGTGAAGTGGATCCGGCGCCGCGCCAGCGAGGGTGACGCCGGCGCCACGCCGAGCCTCCCTGCGTTCGTGCGCGAGACCGGCTGCCTCGCCACGTGCCGCGGGCTCCCCGGCGTCGTGTAGGTCAAGAGCATTGCGGCGGACGAGGAGGACGGGGACCTCTACATCGTCATGGAGCTGGTCGCCGGCCGCACACTCCACGGCTATCTCGCGCGGGAGGAGAAAATTGTAGTTGTGGTACTCAAAACATCGCGCTTCGCAGTTTTGCCATTCCTAACGTCGTCTTCGTAAAAATGGGCCTCGAAACGTTGTCCTCTCGTTTTCCATGCCCTTATGTGTATTTCCACTCTTTTTTTAATTAAAATACATGTATTCCATAAATGAAAGGACAATTTTACGCTTCTCTTGTTTTTTTTGTCAAGGGATCGAGACGTACACTTCTAAATTATAGACAGATTCTGAATGGAACTGGAGCTCCAGGTCCGGCGCCTGGATGATAGAAAACCAGCATTACACTTCTATATTGTAGACAGATTAAAAACCCCAGATCCAAAGAGGATGGAACTATGGAACCACTGCCCAGTGGTAACCAGCACCTCAAAGCCGTCAGAATAGCAATTCACAATGTACTAACAGTCTTTTTCTAAATATACACCAGAATAACCATACACCAGATGATAGTAAAATTTTCGTGCTATGTTAAATCAGAAATATCTCTTAAATTAACAGCATGTCACCAAATAAAGTTATACCAAAAACATCAGTAATTAACACATCATGAAGCAAACTACGCACGCCAATGAGCTGGTCTCTGACAAGAACGTTCAGATTGCACAGCAATAAGCAAACAAGTTCCATCTCACAAACCATATTTTTCTCTAAACAAGTTCCATCTCACAAATAAAAAAAGAGAGTTCACATCTCATAGCAGATACATCCATTCATCCAATATTTAGCTTTCTCTTTGGTGTCATCTTTTTTGGTGCAGTCACGGTAGGCATCCTAATAGGAGTGTTGGTGTTGGTGTTGATTTGTGAAGAGGTGCCCTCTCCTAAAACCAACACGGTCACCTGCGAAGCACACAATA
The DNA here is from genome assembly GCA_033239725.1 of Echinochloa phyllopogon. Classification (NCBI taxonomy): domain Eukaryota; kingdom Viridiplantae; phylum Streptophyta; class Magnoliopsida; order Poales; family Poaceae; genus Echinochloa; species Echinochloa phyllopogon. Next base: position 22,937,669 of record BTCW01000016.1, read on the forward strand.
ATAGTGAGAACCATACCAATTCACATAGAACAATAATTAATCAAATCAATTTATTTACCTCTACAGTTTTTTGTCCTTTATGTTTGCTGCCATTTATTTTCCAAGGGCAATCTTCACTAGACTTGCAATAACATCTGTACCTCTGCTTATCTGACTTTGCTGTTCCCAAATCAAACTCTTGATTGATGGCAAACTGTCGCACAGCCATCTTGAACTCCTCCATCGATGGGTACACTGTACCAACTTCCATTGGTGGGTTGTTCTTATCATATGATATCACCATCTCACTTGGTATGTCATCACTAATAGGAATGTCAGCACCATCAGCACAATGTTCATCCATTTGACAATCAAATGTCTGTACAGGAACAACTGTTGTCTCCTCTTCCCTCAAGCCTAAAAGATTGTACATATGGTCTTCACTAATAAGTTCAATACGACCTTCGTCATCATGTGTCTCCACAATATGTAAGCTATCCCAATCCACTAATTCTATATTTTCCACGTGATCTACTTGTGACCTAAACAAGCAAAATTCAGAGAACGGGTCAGCATTGAAATTTTTTTGCATTATCATACCCAGCCTATCCAACCAAACATACTGTTATGAAGCTACAAAATTCAGCATATATTAAGTGATCGACAGTCATAAAGTTACATAAAAGTGCAGCTTTTTTCGATTGTTCGTGGTTGAAACAGTGGTGGACTAACACTGACCATGCCATGGTGCATTGTTAAAACTGAAATTCAGGTGGTAGAGGTTCTAAATCCTTTAGCAAGGGAGTTCAAATCGATTGGAACCTTGAGGAAAGAGCTTGACGAACTACAGGAGGAATTGGCAAAAGCCCACAATCAGGTGTGCTACTGGAAGAAGCCACATGGAAATATTTGATACAACCAGCAGAATTACATTTGCACATCAACAACAGGAACATTGTACTCTACAGCCGGAGGAGGAGCAGTAGGCAGCAACGATCTCCCTAGGACAATGGCGTCATGCACGGCGAGACCGCCACTAGGAGGAGCCGTAGGCTGTAACGATGTGGTGCTAAGCAGCTCTGCACCAACCAAAATGTACAATATTTTCATTTAATGCTTTTAATGTTCTTTGGGACAAAATAAATGTTTGTCTAAAAAAAGAAAAAAAAAAGAAAAATTTTGCTACTTGTACTGGCAGCTTATCCTCATTTTCTGATCTCTCTAGTCAAGTGGAACCTGTCTTTCAATACTATAACAGTGATCTGTTAATGGTCTATCAGAAATTTACATCACATCTTTTCAAGCAATCAAATTATGGCAACTTGCCCATAATGAAGAGCAGCAACAGCTTGCCTTCGATATGTTGCTATCCGAAAGGCTTCACTAAAACTCTTTTTTCTAGTATATAATTGAAGTGCTCACCTGGAACCTCCAGTGAGAGGAGCGTCGGAAGCTGGTCTGGTGCTGCAGGAGACGGGATGACCGCGGCCACGCCCTGGGCGACCGTAGCGGCCTCGCCCTGGGTGACCGTAGCGGCCAAGCCCTCGGCAGTCAATCCCTGGGCGGCCAGGGCGGCCAGAACTTGGGCGGCCTGAGCAGCCAGACCATGTGCGGCCGGCGCGGCCACATCCTGGGCGCCGGGGACGAGCGGCGCGGCCACATCTTGAGCGCCGGGGACGAGCGGAGCAGCGATGAGCGGCGCAGCCTGGGCGCCGGGGACGAGCGGCGCGGCAACATCTTGAGCGCCGGGGACGAGCGGAGCAGCCTGGGCGCCGGGGACGAGCGGAGCAGCGACGAGCGGCGCGGCCTGGGCGCCGGGGACGAGCGGAGCAGCGACGAGCGGCGCGGCCTGGGATGAGCGGAGCTTGGGCGGACGGCGTGGCGCGGGGCGGCGCGCCGTCGTCCATTGAGCGGAGCTTCGTCGTGTCGGCGAATGCGAATCGAAGCTGCGTCGTTCTCGATCCGAAATTAGGGGCACCTAATGACAAGGAAAATAGTATAAGGGTAAAAGAGTCAATTTCTGTCTGAAATACATGTATTTTAATTAAAAATAGTGGAAATACACATAAGGGCATGGAAAACGAGAGGACAACGTTTTAAAGCCTATTTTTACGAAGACAAAACTGCGAAGCGCAAAACAACGTTAGGAATGGCAAAACTGTGAAACGCGATGTTTTGAGTACCAAAACTGCAATTTTCTCACGCGGGAGAAACCCTTCTCCGAGGACGAGCCGCGCGACGCCATGCGGCAGCTCCTGGAGGCAGCGGAGGGGCTGCATGCCACGGGGACGGTCCACCGCGACATGAACCCCAACAACGTCCTCGTCGGCCACGACGGAGCACCACAGGTGCGCGGCGCGCTGGTGCCTGTGCCTTCTGTCGGCGTCAACGACGGGCATGGCGTCTGACGAAGCCTTCCAAGGCACATGTCGCTGAGCTTGATGGCCAGTGGAGGTTATTGGCGGTTCGTCCGGTATGTGTTTGTAAGAATGCCTCGCTTACTCAAGCTTGCTGGAATAGTCCTTCCTCTGTTTTATGCTTTCTTAATCTGCTATTCTGATACTCCGTATGTTCCTAGAGGGCACGAATCTTGTCAAGAGGAGCAAAGATATCTGTGTGTCCAGGCATCTCCACTTGTTATCAAACTACATATCTGTACACACAAATTACAGGTCGTGAGGAAGGTGGACTTGGTGCAGGGGGTGGCAGCCTGGGGCTCATGGGGGAGGTCTCGGAGGCCGTGCACAAGGGCGGCGGCATGTCATTGGGTCAGTCGCTTCCACCCTCTGCGTTCCCGACTCCGATTTCCCTCCGGCTAACTCTGCTGTTGATTCCCTGCTGCAGGGTCATACTAAAGACTCTGATGGGCAAGGAGGTAAGGGGAGACTCCGGCCCGGAACGCAGGTTCTTCTTCACCACCAACCTTGCAGATCACCGGGGAGACGGTGGGCGAGGTGCGAGCCGTGTCGGGGATGCACCAGCGCAAGGCGGAGATGGCGCGCAACTCCGACGCCTTCATCGTGCTCCCGGGTAAGCAAGGCATCGGTCGGTTACCTGTTTACCTGTCCGATGGATGTCTCCGGCGGCTGAACAGTGAGCATCACAAAATTGCATGTCCTTTCTCGATTTCCCTTCATTCATGTGTAAAGTTACATATTATGTAATTACGAGTTGGTTGTGTTGGAGGTGGAGTGCCTCACCCTGCAGTAGGTGAGAACAAGAAATTACTGTTCCAGTATTCACCGAGTTTGACCCTTATAGATTTACTTACATTGGTCAGGCTAATCCATGAGATCGCCATGCCTCAATTTCTTGACTGCTTAGCCCATCTGATTAGTCTGACTAGCTGATGCCTATAGCCGTCACCTTCGGCATGCTTACTCTTAATGGTGATATGGAAAGGAACGAAACCTTTTCTAAAAAAAGAACTATTTTACACGCATACCATGGAGTTTCGTTTCATGTTAGCTCTGTTTATGTGATAAATAATTCTACACTCACTAGAATTGATAGTCATTGTTCAGAATAATTTCTGAATGACAGAGGTTTGGTTCTTTCAAATGTGATCTGCTAAGAAAATTTGTCCCCGAAAAGAATGGCTGCCTGGTGATCAGCATTAGCTTTATCAGGTTCGTTGCATCATCATATTCCAGTGTTTGGAGACTGCTCATCACATCTCCAATAATGTTTATTCATCTGCTGTAGGTTTGTCTTTCCATGAAAGATGGTCATGACAGCAAGGTAGGCTTCTCTTCTATAATTTAGCTCCATTCTTCGTGCTATGCAACATTTAGGGCCTGTTTGGCATAGCTTTAGCTCCAAACTCCAGTCTAGATTTGCACTTTCTATGCTAAATTAATATACTTTAAATATTAATATTTAGTACAAACTATAAACCAAATGATTCATTTACATACTCTCTTTGTATCCCCGGCTCTAACTCCAGGATTTCTTGAAGCTCCTCGTACCCAACTCTAAATCTAGATGTTAGTGTAAATCCAGACTTTATATTTCTGGAACCTATCTATGTAATGCTCACATATGTACATTTGCTCAGTTTTTGTATCAGTTAGGTGCTGCACACGATCAATGGTAACTGGCAGGACTTGAGGTTCAGATACCCTAGAGTGGTTAATTGTTCAGACAAATTCAGAAATTATACTTCACAACCTACTTTACTTGGTCACGATGCCAATGAGTTTCTATAGAAGTAGTATTATTCTGTATTTGTTTCCATCCTTTAACCATTGTGGTTAGATGTGAATTGTATTCTGTTTTATGTATTATCGAATGAACATGTGATTATGTGTTGGTTTGATGTGAGTTGGAGATGGCACGCATAACACTAATGCTATTAGATTGATGACTATTCTTGTGCTTTATTTTGCGTTTGATACCAGAAAATGAAATGAATTTTGGTGATTATGTGTTGGTTTGATGTCAATTTGATGAATGATAAATGCATATTAGTAAAGAAATTAACATTTCAAATGTTGGTTTATACACCAATCTCCGTTCAAAATTTTGGATCATATTTATATTATTTTTGGTAGGGCGCGCAACGCGCACCAAATGTTCTAGTGCCGATTAAGAGGAGGGAGTGACGGATCAGAACCTGCAGTAGCAGTGCATCACATACAATGAAGTATATATCTGATGCCCAATTAAATTACGCATTTGAGTTACTTAATCTCGAAGGCGATTAAGAGGAGGGAGTGGCAGATCAGAACATGCAGTGGCGGGTTATTCAGGTCACATGTCTGATGCCAGACAAAATTACCAATTGGAACTACTTAATTACATTCTTAACATGCGGCACACATTTCTCTGTTTTGATGCGGTACCACCGGAGCTCTGCTTCTTTTCTGCAGGTCATCATGGCTAATTTGACATCTAGATACTATGAATGGATCAGCATATGGAAGATATACTTCAGACATGCATTTTCAAAACAACATTCAGGAGGCGATGCAGGTACACTCTACCTGACCGCCGGGACATGGCCTCATGTAGCACTCGCCAGGGAGATACTTTCCATTGTTGTTGACCTACATGAGGTAGAGATCACGATGGAGGGTCACTTACCGGTGCCAAGCAACTTGTCCTAGAACAACAAGTTCATCCGCGCACCAGTTTTAAATGGAATGGAAGGGGTAAATGGAATGGAAGGGGTACACGAACAACAATGTCCTCACCAGTTTTAATCACAGTGGTTGACGACTATCCATCCGCGCAAACAACATGATATGCATCCATTAAAAATCAAAAATACATCAGTTGTTGATAAAACGATGGACAAACAATATGTTGTACATCCAGTAAAAATCACAAACACGATACAATCACGTAGATCACGTGATCACCTGCCGGCAACAACCACCTCAGACGGTTCATGACGGCAAGATTCCAAGGATGCACCAGCAGCTACGCCCACTATATTGTGGCCGAGTGGGTGCCGCCGAGCCTGCCCTGCCGAGATGTGTATGCCGGTGGTGATATCTGGCACCACCGAGTCCCACTGCACCTGCATGATGCGCCACTGAGTAGAAGCCTCCGCTGAGTAGAAGTCTCCGATGGGGGCACTAGCTTAACCTAGAACAATATCTCCTATAACAAAAATAAATAAAAACAATCCGGCTACAATCTATACTTAAAGGGAAAAACATCAGTTCGGTAACAACAACAAAAATAGTACCGAGCTTCAATTTCCAAAAAAATTCGGTAGCAACTTCCAAAATAAAATCGTGCTACCAATTTCTTAAAAATAATCTGGCTCAAAAAATAGTACAGGGATAAAAAAAAGCAGCCGGGGCTTCAATTTCCAAAAAAAAAGTCCGTAGCAATTTCCAAATATAAAAAGATACGGGGGTGGGCTTGAAAATAGTCCGCTTAAAAAACAGAGGTGGGTACAAAATATATGTGTGAGAAAAAAAACGGAAGGTTAGGTGTTAACTCATATGTATTTTTTCGCTCTGTCAATTTGAAGCAGTTGACATGTGGGACCATGTGGGTCCAACGTGGGGTACGGGGGTTTTCGTTGGTAGAAAAAAAATTAAAATAACTTGATCCTTTTAGTATATAGATAGATATATATATATATATAATGCATGTAATAAAGTCTCTTTGGTTTTTTCTATGACTATCACAGAACATATGCTCTATGTGTTCGAGATAGACCGGCCCCAAGCCCCAGGGTACTAGTGATATCAATAACGTCTACCGCAAGTCCACCCCGAGCCCTGCCTCACACCTACTACAAGCAAGCACGTAGCCTACAGCTTAAGCCCAATGGCTTCTTCAAGTGAAGGTATAAACCAAGAGTTCTAAGCCCTAATCCCTCTCTGTTTGGTATCCTATCAAGAACTAGTGTTAAGGGACTGTTTGGAAGACAAGTTTTAGGTCCAAAACCCTTGTAAATCACAGACCTGTTAGTTTTTCCTATCTGATCGATGATTTGTTGCTTGGATGACCGGTAAACCCACTATTTTTACCTCTGGTTTGGACCAAAACCACCGGAAAAAAATAAGTATGCATCAAGGTCCGGAAAAACACGACAACTATCGGGGCAATCCTTCCGTCGCTGGTTTCTAGCGCCGAGCGGAACCTGGCAGCGCGAGCGGCCGCAGGGATCTGATTAACGCGGAGGAGCCGAGCATATCTTGGAGGAGGTGGCGGCTGCGAGCGCATCGACGTCGGAAGTGACGGTAGGCGCATCCACAGAGCGGGCTGCGGGCGAGCGCATCGACGGTAACGACAAGTGAATCCATGGCGACAGCGAGCGAATCAGCGGTGACGGCGAGCAAGTCCGGAGCAAAGATGATTCTATGCCTCTGCTCTCTCGTCTCTCTCAAATCTGTTTCGCTAAACTTCCAAATTTCAGGTAATCTGTCATGACCACACTTGTGATCCCCATTCTCCTCCCTGTATTTCGTTTCTTCTGTTGTTGCTATGAATGCATCATGCATGGCTAGCTTTTTCTCCACCAATCATGTGATTATTGTCTTTTACTGCATAAATGAATGGATCAATCCACAGAAATGGCAGTGGATTACTCTGTCTTCTCCTTACCTTGCTGATGGGATGGCGGATTACTCTATCTTCTCCTTGCCTTGCTAACGGGATGGCCGATGTTCTTTCAGCGAAAGGGATGCACTGTGAGGTTTCTGTTATTGCGGCAGCGGATTACACCAGTGTGGTTGTTTTCTCTTTACCGAAACAGCTAATTCTAAGGGTGAAAAGAAACAACTGTATTTGTTGTGCACCAAAATTTACACCTGTAAACCAATTACAGGTCCAAAAAATTACTAAACTGTCAAACAGGGCCTAATGATCATGTTAATTTTCTAACATTTGGTAGCCAGTTTGTTTGAACAATGCACAAATTCATGCTAGGTGTTTAGCCTCCTGTCTATCTGTCTTTTATCCAATCCAATTGCTCCAATCTGACCAAACAGACATTAGAATTAGACAACTCCGGTGGGTGTTGGAACCCTGATCTCTGTGCTTTGATGAAGCGCGCGCGTGCACACACCATTTGTCACTTCTCTCCATTTAGCATAACAGTCCAGAATTGGTAACTGAATGAAACACAAATATAATTAAGATGGCATTTGAACAAGTATATATGTGCTACTGAATTAACATTTCAACATAGGGAGAACGTGATTACAATAATGCCCCATGCATGCACGTTAGTCATTATGTTTAGAAATAAGTCTATTTTTAACCATTGAACTATATATTGCCGAAGTCCGGTTTTGACCATCGAACTTCAAAACCGGGTATTTTTTACAATGAAACTATAAAAACCGGACAACTTTGATCCTCTAGCTGGTTTAAGAGATGGTTTTGACAATATATGCATTTTATAAAAATAATAAAATATGATTTAATCTTAAAAATACATAACTAATTTGTTTTAAATTAAAAAAATATAGGAGCAAGTGTTAGCAAATAATGCTAAAAACAAGATCGAACAAGAGACACGATTTAACGTGGAAAAACCCTTACGGGAAAAAAACCACGGAAGACAATCACTATTGATGAGAGTTTACAAATGCTTACATATATATAGGCGGCTCACACGACCATGCTTGGTTACGTTTTCGATGTGGGACTAAACTGTGCGCTCCTGAGAGAAAACACAGCACCACTTCACTTCGGCCCAAACCTCCGGTGATGGGCCTTATCTGCGCTCCGGCAGAAGCCCGGCCTTTATCGTGGATGTGAATTTGGAACATATCCAACAAACTCCACCTTGAGACAAATTCCCTCCTGTAGACGAATAATAAACCTCCATATTCAAATCTTGAATGTCAATGTCCGCCGGACTAACCAATCAGTAAGATCACTTGAGTATTCTCCCAACACTTCATAGGAAGTAAAAATTGAGCAAAGGTCCAAACACACAGCTATCAACAAAGCAGACGAACAATCTGGGTCTTCAACAAATTCATAATCCCTGCAAAAGTCTGAGTCTGTGCAACTGACCTCAATGGCAATAATGCTTAATCATCAAGCGACATAAAGTCATAATATTACCCGTGGTATTAAAATAAATATCCAGTGAAGAACTCATCTCATGGAATAATATATGCTTCATCAGGAACACTAAACTTTGCCAAAACAACACTCTTGCAAGAGCAACTAGCACGTGTATCCATCACGTACCATAAACTTGCCAATTGTAGAAGAAACTAAATTCCATGACATGGTCAATTACTGCTCCATTCAAACACGGTTCAGATATAGGCATAAATGTGCAATCAACGGAGTTAAACCTTTGAACTAAGCCCCTCAACATGAGCAAAGACAGTAATAAACGTACTGCTCCCGCAATACAAAACGATGTAGTATCTAGTTAAACAAACCTCCTTTGTTGCACTTGGAATCCTCCACCTCGAACTCAATTCAGAGCAAAACCTTCATTTTAAATTAACCAACTCCATAGGAGTAAAATAAACCACTAGGATGACATGAACGATGTTGTCAAAACATCAAGAAGAATTAACTCAAAGTGATCCAATAATAATCCCAATATCTCCTCAAAATCTCAATATGTTTCAGCAACAAAAATCATATCATATATCAAAGAAGCCATATGAAAGAAAATAACCAGAAGAAAATAATCTGTAGTAATAATCTAGGTATGTTACTGTGTAAACCTAGCAATAACCTGCAGCATTGTGTACAACTCCGTGTACGTTCAGCAAAGTTGAGAAAACCTTCTGGTAGCTTCTCGTAGATTGGTCTGCAGCCTCTGGCAAATACGGAATTAGATTCTGTCTTAAACTCCACGTTGACGAGTCTTGCACGAGGTAGCCAATCGTAGATTGATCCGGCTGGTAGCGTGCGATAAACAGGGATGAAACCCTATGGAAAAAGTCTACTTCACCCCCCAATCTATGAGGGGTGGAACACATCACTCCCCAACCTATGAAAATGGATTTTTTACCCCCTGAACTTTCTAAAACCGGACAAATCACCCTCTAAAGCAGTTTTGAAAAATCATAATAAATCACAGAAAAATCATAAAATGAAAAATCAAATTGTGTTGGACTTCCAATTAGTAGTTCTACGCAGTGAACATATAATACAGAATGCTTTAGTACATTTTTTCTGTAACTTTAGATCTATGCTTTTCTTCATAGCTGTAAAAAATGTACTAAAGCATACCATATTATATGTTCACTGCGTAGATCTACTCATTTGGAGTCCAACACAATTTGATTTTCTATTTTATGATTTTTTTGTGATTTATTATGATTTTTCAAAACTGATTTAGGGGTGATTTGTCCGGTTTTAGAAAGTTCAGGGGTAAAAAATTCATTTTCATAGGTTAGGGGGTGATATGTTCCACCCCTCATAGGTTAGGGGGTGAAGTAGACTTTTTCCATTTTTTTCACGTGATCCCGTACCAAGCTCTGATACCACTTGTTAGAGACGCGCAGCAGATTCGGCCCGTGCCGTGCGTGCCGCTGCACCCACGGGCCAGCGCAACATGAAGCCCAGGTCCAACGGAGCTCCAACCAGTAAGACTCATGTCTAACTCAACCCAAAAGACTAGCCTGATAGGTGAGGACTACCCCCGCCTTATATGTTGTGCTCCTCCATCATCGATTTTTGATGTGGGACAAAATATAAAAATCTCCTCCATCACACATCGGACCTAACTCTTCCATTAGAAGAGGTTATCAACATGCCCCGAGTTTTAATCCTCCAGCTGCTGCACCTAGAGGCATTCACGGGCTAAGCCCAGTGACGTTAACGGGCTACCCCGTCATCATATGACCACAGAGATTTTACAGGTTTCACGACCTTCGGCTCTGATACCACTTGTTAGCAAATAATGCTAAAAACAAGATCTAACACGAGACACGATTTAACGTGGAAAAATACTTACGGGAAAAAACCACGAAAGACAATCACTATTGAGGAGAGTTTATAAATAGGGATGATACATGGCTCATCTAAGATGTCTTTGTCATGTCTTACCCTACCGTCTACACATGCTTACATATATATAGGCGGCTCACACGACTGTACTTGGTTGCGTTTCCGATGTGGGACTAAAATGTACGCTCTTGAGAGAAAACACGGCACCACTTCGCTTCGGCCCAAACCTCCGACGACGGGCCTTCTCTGCGCTCCGGCGGAAGCCCGACCTTTTATCGTGGATGTGAATTTGGAACATATCCAACAGCAAGGGCCAATGGTGCTCCGGGAAGGGGGACAAGGATCCATCTGTCCCTCCTGCTGGAGACACCAGATAACCGCCGGCACTCCACCCGACCTGGCGCTTCCACGGCACCGGCCTCGGCTACCAGACGGACGCTGGGGAGAGCACAAGGCTGTGGTGCTCGATCGCGTCACGGGTGGGTCCCAAGGCTGCGGTGCGACACCGGGCCGCAAGAGGGCGCCCGTCGTGTCCGAGGACGGGCTCGTGCCGACCACAGCAGACGATGTGGTGTTCGCCGACGCTGCGTCAACTGGATCCTCTCGGCGGCGAAGGTCGCGGCTAGCTCAAGCGGCGAGAATCGGAGCTGAGCCTTAGGGCATCATCCTGTCGTTCTCCGTCGGCAGCGAGCTGAGTCCTTCGTGCGCGTCGCGCTGCCGCCCTTCATACCCCTGCACGTCCACAACGGCGACCCCGCATAGCTAGACCTGACAAAAGCACGCGGCGCCGGCGTTTCACTGGCCATGGATGGGTGACGTTCTCTCGGTCTGCTACCAACCGGCAGGAGGAAGAAGAAGAAGATGCTGCTGGCGCCCACCGACCGGGCATGGGCCCATGCATGACCAGCACCGCCGGCTCACTCCAAGCTGTGGCGAACGGGGACGAGCGCTTTACAGCGTCGGATAGGCGTCTCATGCTTTGCCACGAAAGTCCTCCGATCCGCACGTCCACGGCATGGAACATGGCGCACAACAAGGCTCTGAATTTGGTCAAGTCATCAGGACGTCTCATGCTTTGCCATGAAAGACCTCTGCACGTCCACGGCTATTGCAACTTTAGCATTTCGTACATGGAGTGTCGTTGAGAAATTTGTGTGCGTGCCATTGACGATTTATTGGATTGCACATGCACCATTCCTAGTTGCATATTTTGTGTCTACCAGATTGCGTTCCAATTTATTTTTTAAACGAACCGAGCAGGATAGTTGTTATTATATTGATAAAGAGGAAGACCCAGACTGAGCAAATAACGCCGCAGAATGTATGACAACAACAACAACTAACTAAGACAGTTACGCCAACAAAAGTTTTGCTAACGACATGAACCACAACAACACAACATCCTAGCGAAGACAACACCTAACACAAAGCCAAAGAAACCTCAGCTAGCAAAGTCCATGAAGGCATGTCCTTTCAAACTCATCACTGGATTGAGGAGGTCGGACGGCAACAACTCCCTTAACCAATCTGCATAGTCTTGAATCATGTCCTCGTTGAACTTCACATCATTCCCAATAATGCCCAAACCTTTTAACACATTATGTTGGGCAAGTCAGGCACTTCGACGAAGTGATAATCTACAGTAGGAATTGCGACGGCGTCTAGCTGTCTTGATTGGCGGTGAAGAGGGGTGCAAAGGAGGACATGCAAGGTCCTTGCCCTTCCTATCTGTGGATGTCGGAGAAGACGCTACCTCCATCAATGGGTACTCTGTTAGCTGAGTCTCTTCTGCATTGACCTCAACTGCAAAATGGGTAAGGGCATCTTCAATTGTGACAAGAAAGATGGGGTCCTCAACTGTCACATGTGGAACAGTTGTTTCATCATCAGATGCATCCTCCACTAGAACAACATCCTCAATAGAGGTGATGGCTTGCAACGATGTCCGTTATGTGGGTGGATCACGGTGCATATGTGTAGCGGTCCCTTGGGCACCTCGATGGCCTCTCCCGCGACCGTCTTTCAGAAAAACTCCATGTCAAGTGCCTTTGCGGCCACCTCAATAATGTTAGGGTATGTCTCTTGGTGAAACTTCTGCAATGTCCACACACGTGTCCTCACACACACTAAAAGAGTCAACGGTCATGCAAGCAGCCACAAGAGAAGCGAGGATCGACGGTGTTGGAGAGCGATGAACGGGAGAACAAGGGCCAAAGAGCTCGTCCATGTCATATGTCTTATCACACTTCAAATGGTTGGCCACACAGGCTAGTCACAATTTGATATTAGAAAGGTCCTCCTTGAGGGGGCGCACCACTTCCCTTCAAACGAACTGCTATCTAGTGTTTGAGCTCCGTTTGCAGCGACTCCACCAAAGGCGTGATCATGGACGGGGGATTCAGACGTCGAAGTAGAGAGGAACAACAAATATGGCCAGCATCCTTTACACATGAACCAATGGGTTGAGAAGTTGATCATGGGCTGTGATGTCCATGCGAAGGAGACCCGTCCATGGTTCCTCCCAACAAAGGTAGAGCGGCATGTGATGTAGGTGACGGCTCGGCCACTATGGCAGCCCAACTTCGTGTTTTCTGGGTTGGCAAAGTGGAGGAGTCGACTCGTGGAGGAGGGAGATGTGGAAAGCGACAATACCGCTCTCGATCCAGGGCGGCGACAAGGGACGCAACGGAAGAAGCTAGTCCTTGCATGAGCTAACTTGATGGTTGGGTGCAAGACAGCGGTAACATCTATACCGAGCCCATTTCTTGAAGGCCATACTCCGCTCTGATTGTGAAGTGTGTGGCAGTGGCGATGATTGATCAGCGTGGTGACCCTTTGTATCCATAGACACCCTCCATGGGTGGAGCCACAAAACCTGCCTGACCTCAGGTGCAGTGCAGTAGCTGGCGACCCAAGAAGAATGGATACGTCTCATACTCCAACCCACCTGGCAGTGGAGGGGCGGCGAATAGGAGAAGACAGGAAACTGATGGCGACACGCTGCTGGCGGTTGCGACGGACGGAGGTTGATGCGATGCAAATTGGGTAGAGTAAGAGTATCTCCAACAAGGACTCATAAGGAGACCCAAACTCAAAATAAGTCTCCGATAAGACTGTTTTGGGCTCCAACAGAGGACCTATACCTAAATTTAAAATGGGTTTTCAAGAGAGATGACTTAAATTTGAGTATCATCTCTCCTGCATACCCACTCGCAGAAAGAGTTCTCTTTTGGGTCTTATTGTTGGAGAAGATTAAAAATGAGTATGGAACTAACTGTAGCGTCATGTAAATACGAAATGGATCTTATATTTATATTTTGTGTCTCATTGTTGAAGATAGTCTACGATGATTCAATTTATGTAATCGGATTTCTTGTAAGACTATCTTTTCTTATCCTACTTAAATGTCACGTTTAAAAAAAACAAATTGGGTAGAGGTGCCCGGTGACAGCTTGTTTTTTCCCACGTTCGCCCCTGGCTGTCCCTGAGGCCGGAACAGACACACAGGCAGCGACTAGAGAACGAGACGACATTGCGGCGGGACAGTCAAGTGCTCGACGAGGAAGACACAGCAAAGGTACTGTGACGGCCGGGGACGTTGTTCCTGAGAGCCCACTACGGGAAACCGGACGTTTGCCGAGTGTCTAAGGCACTCGACAAAACCCCAAAAACACTAGGTAAACCCTTTGCCGAGACACTCGGCAAAGGCCCCACGACATATCGGGTGACAGCAAAGGCCTCTTTTACCGAGTGTTCTTTGTTGGGCCCTCGGTAAAGTTTTTGTCGAGAGCCAGACTCGACACTCGGCAAAATAAAGCACTGACAGACGGCGTGGCGACGTCTACGGTCGTCTGCCAGATTTTAACGGAGCCTCCAAGCTTTGCCGAGTGTCAGGGTTGCACACTCGGCAAAGCAGTTTAGGGTTTAGGGTTTTTGCCACGACTGGCCCACTTGTTTGCCGAGTGTTTTGGCTTTAACACTCGGCAAAGCTCTACGGTTTGCCGAGTGTTAAGGCCAAAACACTTGGCAAACTTGTAACACTCGGCAAAGGCCTGTGCAGAAATGACAGAAACAACCTGTTTGCCGAGTGTTAAAGCCATAGTCATGCAACATGTCCCCTACCCCGGCATCATCATCAAAAGCCTGGATGCGCTGCCTCATGACCTTGTCTCTCACATGATCGGCCTCACCATGGCGCGTCCACCGGGTATAGTTCTCCGTAAATCCACTCCTGACGAGATGTTTACCCATAACCTCTTGTGTTTGGCGTTTACTGTTCTCACAAACCGCACATGAACAGAAAGTGGTCGGCGCCCCTTTCACATTGGCAAAAGCTTGCTTCAAGAAACCATCAGTCTTGACAATCCATTCAGCGGTCAACTCACCCTTACTTGAGCGGCCAGTGTACATCCACTCACGGTCATCCATCCCTTTATATATCACCTAGTAATAAATTATAATGATGAAATGAACCTACCGGATGCCTATAAGTCTAATAGGTCAAGATAGGTCCTAATCCCACCCGAGAATGTGTAGACAGGTTAGTTTCCACGCTCTACTCGTATCCGAGACAGAATTTCGGCAGCACCTCCCCGCTGTTCTCCAAATACACGCCCAGAACGAAGATTGTGTATTCGGAGAACAACAGGGAGATGATGCCGAAACACAACCTCGGATACAAGTAGAGCGTGGAAACTAACCCATCTATACATCCTCGAGCTGTCCAAAAAATGTGGACAATTCAAAACAGATACGGTTAGACATATGCAAAGATTCGCATATTCACAAACGTATCTCTTTCGAACGGGAGACACCTAACTAGGTTACGTGACCTACGAACAGGATATGAAAAGATTTTTGACGTGCTCACCTACGGGCTCGACGGCGGGCGAGTTAGTGACGCTCGTGGCGGTGCAGACGGCGGGGGAACGGCGTGCGGCGGAGCTACAAGCCGAAGATGGTGCAACACTCTCCCTGAAATAAAAACAAATTTTTGTCAAATAAAAATTTCGACAGCACCTCCCCTGCACGGGGAGGTTTCTGAAACACCATCCTGCAAAAAACAACGACACCAACCACATACACAAGGATATCCACGACACGAAAGCCGACGACCACATACACAACGACAACCACATGTGTCAAGATGTGACAATACCTCCCATGAAAATGTGCTGGCATTGCTCGATAAATCAAACACAAGTTCAGTAACACAAGTTCATATATTTTTATTCAGCACATAACTGCATTCGTGTAAGCAAGCACTAGCAATTAAATTTTTGAAGTAATACAGTTATTCAGTAATATAGAACCAATTTCCATCTCTCAAGTAATTTGTACTCTATTTCTTTCACTGAGCAATCTGAGTATAACGTGATGATAGAGAGCGCATCTAATGGGATATGTAGGAGCTGCAGGGAGCGCAATTACCTTTCCGCTAGACTGCGTGGGGAGGGGCAGGACCGGCATGGGGAGCGGCCGTGCGGCGGAGATGCCAGCCGGCCGAGGCGATGTGGGGAGGGGCCAGGGCCCGTGCCGAGGCCGCCGGGCGGTTGAGGACGGGAGCAGCTGCGGGCGGGGGCCGGCCGCGGACAGCCCTGCGCGTCGTGGGAGGGCGGGGTGGCGGTGTCTAGGCGCGGCAGACGGGGCGGCAACCTGACGCGGGGAGGGGAGGGGGGCCACCGACGTTGGGTGGGGCGGCAGCCTGGCGCGGGGTGGGGCGTGGGGAGGGTCGGGGCGGCCACTGTCGGGTGGCGGGTAGTCTGGGGCGCCGGCGGCGAACGGGGGGCGGCGAGATGGGCGCACGGGATGGCGGCGGCAAAAAGAAAATAGGGTTGGGGGTGAGGACGTGCGCGCTTAAGTCCCACGTGGCCAATGCCTGGCCGGCCACATGGCTGTTTGCCGAGCGCACGGGCCAAGGCACTCGGCAGACACAGCCTTTACGAATGTTGTCTAGTTTCCTTTGCAGTTGTGCCGAAATGCATGAAGATACAAAACATATTTCCTCTGCAGCCATGTTTTGTATTTGTGCCGAAATGCATGAAGATACAAAACATGAATTTTGTCCAACTAATCATGGTTAACTTTTCACCGTATCACACAATCAAGCACATATAGCGATATAGCAAAGCAGAGCTCCACAAAGTTGAACCCAAACACATTGCAAACAGAAGACTCATGAACAAAATAAAGTTGAAAACATATAAGCCAAAAATAAATCCAGCATGTCACTCAATCTACTCTAACTCAGAAACAGGCTAGCTAAATCTTGCATCCTGCAATGCACTTTAGATTGGTTGGTCGCCATTATCTAATAACCTTTTCACATGTATGGCAAAGACGAGCAAGGAAATCAGAAAGATTCAAGAATATCACCTTAACCAGACAGATCCGAACATCAGGCTACAGAAATTCAGCAAAGCAGTGTTGACACCAAAAATTAGCACCAGGAAGAGGCTGACATGTGAGCCGGATTTGGTGGAAGGATGCCATTCGGCTAAAGGGCTTTCTCTGAAGCATTCGGCAAAGATGCTCTGCGGTCGGGAACGCGTCGTCATTCGGCTAAGGGGTGTTCTCTGAAGCGTTCGGCAGAGATACTCTGCGGTCGGGAATGCGTCATCATTCGGCAGAGACATGGTTCCGCAGGTAAAAGCAGTAGCATTTGGGAAAGTGCGATAACGTGGATCAACATAAGAAAAAGGCCGGTTCGAACAAGGAAAGCAATATGGGCACGAAGATTCGTCATTTATTTTTAGAAACAAGTGTTGTAGTCGTGTCCGACTAGGAGTTGTATCAAGACCTGGGTATAAATATAAACCCATGGCAGCCGAGATTAAAAAAAAATCGAATCAATCATACAACAAACCGGCCCCGTGCCAACATCGAGTCCTTTAGTCGAGTCGTCGAGTTCTTCGAGAGGAGTCATCGATCCGTCGACCTCCGTAAGTACCGGCAACCTTGTATCATGCTTAGTATCATGCGGTGGATTTAAGCTTTGATGCAAGTAGTCTTGTTACCATGCTTAGTATCATCCGGTGGATTTAAGTTATGGTCTCAAGAAGGTTCCTCTGTTAGGTCATGAGCCATGCGGTGGGCTAAGATCTAGTATGGACCAAGTTATCGGCTCTGTTAGATTTCGGCAAGATCTAACGGATTCATTAAGTTACCCCGTGTTGCTCCTTTTTTACTATGTGCTTAATTCATGCAACACACCTTTGCCCAATCTAGATCGGCTAGAATCGGCTCTGCTTTACGGTGCGACGACTTATCCCCTCATAGCCGAATCCGAAACCGATCTAGGTTGCTACGTGTCGCGGGTTCAAGCTTGTCGGTATCGTGTAGATCTTGACAGAACCGGGTATCATGCGGTAGATGCAGGTTTTTGGATCGTCTTAGAGCTAATCATCCGGTGGATTAGAATTCGATTCGATCTGATAGATTTATCTTTACCGATTAGGCTTGTTCCTTCGACATGGATCCCGATTCGGCTAAATAGCCGTATTCGGCAGTGCTCTCACGAGTGAACTTGTGTTCGTGGGTTTGCATTGGACAATGAATGCTTTTAGCCTTTCACGATTAGATTGTATCATGCGGTGGATTGATCTAATCTGATTGGTGGTGTGGCTCCAAACGAGTTGTATCATGCGGTGGATTAACTCGTTCGTTGTCATGCTTGACGGGTGCTGCTTTCGGCCTATGCATTCTTGTTTTCAATGTAAATTCGTGACTGTGTTGTGGGTTCGTAACTAAACATTGAGTGCTTTTAGCTTTTCATGATTAGATTGTATCATGCGGTGGATTAATCTAATCTGATTAGTGGCGTGGTTACAAACAAGTCGTATCATGCGGTGGATTAACTTGTTTTGTTATCATGCTTGACGGGTGCTGCTTTCGGCCTATGCATTCTTTGTTTACTGCGAATTTATGATCATGTTTCACCCTTTTATTTATTTATCATGCTCTGTTTCTCGTTAATCGGCTATGAGTACGTGTTCATTCGGTTGAAAGCCGATCTTTCGTCATGCTTACGTCACGCATTCGGCAGTGCGCTCCTTGCGTGCCTCGCCGATTGCCGAATGAGGTTTTAACTGCCGACAGATAGCTTCCCTGTAGCTATATGTCTCTCAAGATTGGCTTCAACGCCGCAAACATGGAACTGTCTGGTATCACCCGGCACGTTCCAGGTTTTAATCTAAACATTTTTATCCCTTTGTTAGTTTTCAGGCAAACTAACTGGCACGCTTCCGGATTCGAAAGCCCGGGCCACGTTTGAAGCCAGCTTTGTTCGGCTTGCTGTGTGCTTGGCGTAAGGTGCGGATTTTACGTCAACACACTTTTTGGCACGCCCGGTGGGACACACACAAGTTTTCAAGATGCCTGAATTGAGCGACATCATGGATGTCACTTTGGAAGAGTTGTCTGAAGAACATCAACAGATGGTAAAGGTTGCTGCCAACCAATTCATTAACAAATGTTTACTGTCTTTCGCCAAGAACAGGAGTGGTGCACCTTTCCTCAAGTCTGATCTGCCAAGAGTTCTCCTTCCTGGGCAATCTGATCTTACTGAAGAAGAAGAGAGGGAGAGATTCTCGGGCTTGTTATACAAAGCTTTGGGAGAGACAATGACCAATCACAATGCTGCGTTCTTAAACAGTTTTCGGCATATAATGATAAGCATTTTTGGTCAGCATGTGGATAAACCCTTTGAGCAGATACATGGGCAATTGGGTGGCCCGACATACTTCAATGTTCAAGCGCCAGTTCAGAAACCACATGGTAAAGGAAATGCTGATGAAACTGGAGTTTCTGGTGCTAAAGATATAAATGGACAACCGATTCGGCAAGATCCTCAGCTTGCACTGCCGAAAGCTCGCACATACGGTGATATGGCATTCGGCACCACAGGGAATCCGCCTGCTTCTGCTTACAAGATATCTCCTTTGAACAACAGACTGCAGAGGGATTTATATGGAAACGGATATTCAGAGTTTATGGATTATAATGCTGTTGACGCCCTCCCGAATCCTGGATATGTTGGTACTGCAGGTATGCTTGCTGGAAAACCAGGGAATCAAGATACCAATATTGACCTCATGGTGCAAAAAATGACCGATGTATTGCAAAATCAATTCGGTCTGAAGCCTAAAAATCAGGGATATATGTACTCATCTCCTTTCCCTGAATGGTACCAAAGGGTATCATTGCCGAATAGAGTCAAGGTGCCAACAGAGTTTACTAAATTCTCAGGACAAGATGATACTAGCACTGTGGAACATATAGCTCGATATCTGATGCAGCTTGGAGAGGCTTCGGCAGACGAGGCTTTCAGAATCAGATACTTTCCTTTGTCACTGACGGGTCCAGCTTTTACATGGTTTGCTTCTTTGCCTGCTCAGTCGATTTGTACTTGGAAAGACCTGGAACAGAAATTCCATGCTCATTACTACATTGGCAGTACCGAGAAAAAGTTGGTTGATTTGACCAGCTTAAGGCAGAGGAATAATGAAACACCTACAGAGTTCCTCAGGAGGTTTAGGGAAACTAAGAGTATGTGCTTTTCTCTGAACATACCTGATGATCAACTGGCTGGTATGGCTGTAGCTGGAATGTTGCCTGCCATTCGGGAGAAGCTTTTCGGGATGGAGTTTGATGATCTGGGCCAGTTGTCGCACAGATTGGCCTTGATGAGTAACCAGGCGTATGGTTTCAAGAAAGATGTCAGATTTGCTAAAAATAATGATGTAACTGACATCTATAACCAATTCCTTGAAAGAGCAGATCAAGAAGATGAGTATGAAGATGGCGAAGAGATAGCTGCAGCAGAGATAGTATGGAGCAAAGAACCAGTTACAATGACTCAAAGATGGATCAAACAGATGAAAGGAACATATGATTTTGATGTGACTAAGGCAGACAAATTATTTGAGTTCCTGGTGAAAGAAGGCCGAATCAAATTGCCAGAGGGGCATTCTATGCTTCGGCCCGATGGAGTGAAAGATAAGAGGTACTGTGGGTTTCATGATAGAAATTCTCATTCCATTAATGAATGCAGAGTCTTTAGGATGAAGATTCAGAAAGCTATCCAGGAAGGACATCTGAAATTCGACAACAAGATGAAACTGGACAGTAACCCTTTCCCTCAGAATATGATCGGGCTCTCGGTTAATATGGTAAATGCTGTTCCATCTGGAGAAAAGGGAAGATTGAAAGTTCTAACCTCAAAGAAGGCAAAGCAGGATGGTTCAGTTGATCCTACTCGGCAGATCACAATGGAACAAATTCGCCGGAAAAATCTTCGGTTCCCGAATAGCCGATTTGAAATGGGCGAATCCTTTAAACCTAGAGTTACTACACGTATTCTCCTCAACAAATGGCAGCGTCAGCAAGAAAAAGAGCGTTTTCAAAGGCGTGAATACGAGGAGGAGAAAAGAAGGCGCGAAGAAGAAAGGTTTGAGGAAGAACAAGAAGAGTATGCTCGAGAGCAGGAACGAGCACATTGGGGGTGTGCATTCTTCAGACACTGTTGGAACGAAGGTTTGAAACTTCCCACATGGAATAATTGTCCTGAATGCAATAATAGATATGATGAATGTAGGCAGGGAACTGTCAATCGCCGATCTGTCCATGAAAGAATTGGTAGGGTGCATCCTAGTAATGATCGACGTTTTGATGATCAACCAAGAAAGAGACATGCTGATTGCGGATGGATTGATCATGAGGAAGAAGATCGTGAGTATGTTTGGCAGAAAGGACAATGGTGTCCACCTGGTTTAAGAAGGAGTCAGAAGAGAAGAGTTCAACGCCTGAGGAATCAAGAATTAAAGCAAGCAAGGCCTAGGATGAAATCGATATGGCTCCCAAAAGACAGGCCTGACGAACATGGTCATTCGGCTCCTACATGTATGGTATGTTTTCTGCCGAATGAATTCATGGCTCCAGCTAACCAAATTGTACAGGAAGAGGTATTGCCCGATATAGATGATGCCGAACAATTTGGGTTAATGGCACAATTGATGTTGAACAAACAAGCTGTTTTTGAAAAGCCAACCCAGAATCGGCACATGAAGCCACTGTACTTGAAGGGATATGTTAATGGCAAACCATTGACCAAGATGTTTGTCGATGGAGGAGCTGCTGTCAATGTAATGCCATATACCACATTCAGGAAGCTTGGTATGGGTCCTAGAGATTTGACACCAACGAGCATAATTCTAAATGATTTCGCTGGAAATCCTTCAGACACCAAAGGATGCGTGCATGTTGATCTGATGATTGGGTCCAAGACTCTGCTTACGACTTTCTTTGTCATTGAGGGCAAAGGGGCATATAGCTTGCTGCTTGGAAGAGATTGGATTCATGCAAATTGTTGTATTCCATCTACTATGCATCAACAGCTTATTCAGTGGATAGATGATGAGGTGGAGATTGTCCAAGCAGATGACTCAATAAGCGTAGCAAATATGGAACCAGCTTTCTGGGAATATCAAGGCATAGATTGTTTCTCAGGCAAGGACTGGGGAGAAGGTCCTGTGGCACCAGCCAGCAGTGATCAACAGCCGATCGAAGCAGTCGGCTCTCATAGTAATTTTTGATGGAAAATCCAATTGATGGAACTGATGGAAAATTAGGACGTGGATTTGTGTCGGCCGATAAATTAGAAGAAGTGGACATTGGAGATGGTGACAAGCCAAGGCCGACATTTATCAGTGCTAATTTGGATTCGGTTTTCAAAGAAAAGTTGGTGACATTGTTAAAGGAATACAAGGACTGCTTTGCTTGGGATTATTCGGAGATGCCCGGTCTAGACCGTTCTATTGTTGAGCATCGGTTGCCAATCAAACCTGGATATAGGCCTTACAAGCAACCACCCCGAAAGATCTACAAGGAAGAAGTGTTGGCCGATGTGAAAAAGGAGATTGAAAGATTACTAGATGCAAATTTCATTCGGCCATGTAAATACGCGGATTGGATCTCTAATATTGTTCCTGTCTATAAGAAAAATGGAAAGATGAGGGTTTGCATAGATTTTAGAGACCTAAACAAGGCTACACCCATGGATGGATATCCAATGCCTATTGCTGATTCATTGGTTGATGCTGCTGCTGGATACAAAGTGCTCAGTTTCATGGATGGTAACGCAGGATACAATCAGATTTATATGGCATTGGAAGATATAGTAAAGACAGCTTTCAGGTGTCCTGGACACATAGGGTTGTTTGAGTGGGTTGTCATGACCTTTGGATTGAAAAATGCCGGTGCAACTTATCAAAGGGCTATGAATTATATTTTTCATGAGTTGATCGGTAAGATTGTGGAAATATATATTGATGATGTGGTGATCAAGTCATTAGATCATGAGTCTCATTTGGCCGACATAAGGAAAACTCTAGAATGCACCAGGAAACATGGGCTTAAGATGAACCCGAACAAGTGTGCTTTTGGAGTTTCGGCTGGAGAGTTTCTGGGATTCTTGATACATGAAGGAGGAATAGGAGTTGGTAAGAAAAGCATGAAGGCAATTGATGAAATTGTTCCTCCAACTAATCTTAAAGAGCTACAATCACTGCTGGGCAAGATAAATTTTGTGAGAAGGTTCATATCAAATTTATCACAAAAGGTGTTACCCTTTTCCTCACTGTTGAAAATAAAGAAGGATCAAAAGTTTGTGTGGGGTGACGAACAACAGAAGGCTTTTGATGAAATAAAGGAGTACATGAAGAAGCCACCAGTATTGGTGCCTCCACAATTAAACAAGCCTTTTAAGTTGTACGTGGCGGCCGATGCCCAAACTATTGGATCGGCCCTCATTCAAGAATTTGAAGGGAAAGAAAGAGTAGTTGCATACCTTAGCCGAAAGTTATTAGATCCAGAGACAAGGTATTCGGCTATAGAGAAGCTTTGCTTATGTGTTTACTACTCCTGTACAAAATTTCGGCACTATTTACTACATGCCGAATGCGTTGTGTATTCAAAGTTTGATGTGATAAAACACATGTTGTCTATGCCAATTTTGAACGGAAGGATTGGCAAATGGATTTTAGCTTTGTCTGAATTTGAATTAAGATTTGAATCGGCAAAGGCTGTTAAGGGACAGATTATTGCCGATTTCATTACTGAACATCATAATACATCGATAAATTTGCTTAACATTGTTCCTTGGGTGTTATTCTTCGATGGATCTTCATGCAACAAAGGTGGTGGAGCAGGTATCTTATTAATTTCACCCAAAGGAGAAACATTTGAGTTTGCTGTTCCTATTCAATCTGCTGTTACTAACAATCAAGCTGAGTATGAGGCATTGCTCAAAGGGCTCCAATATTTGAAAGAAGCAAAGGCCATTGCGGTTGAAATTTTTGGAGATTCAGAATTGGTCATAAAGCAATTGAATGGTGAATATGAGTGCAAAAGTGATACCTTGAGGAATTACTATGAAGAATGCAAAGAAATATTGAAGAGCTTTCGGTCAGTAATTCTACAACACATTCCTAGAGGGGATAATGGAGAGGCAAATAGATTGGCCCAAAGTGCATCAGGTTATAAAGAGCTTCAAGAAGTTTTTGCTAATGATGTATATGCATTCGGGAGTAATCTGGCAGAAGATGATTGGAGAAAAGAGATTGCCGATTATCTGGAGAATCCATCCCGAAAGGTTTCTAGAAAGCTCAGGTATAAAGCTTTAAAGTTTATTCTTCTTGATGATAATTTGTATTATAAATCCCTGGATGGAGTGCTGTTACATTGCTTAAATCATGAAGAAGCAAAAAGGTTGATGAGTGAAGTACATGATGGGTTGTGTGGAGCACATCAATCGGCCTACCGAATGAAGTGGGTTATTAGAAGAACTGGATATTACTGGCCGACAATGCTGGAAGATTGTTTTGAATATTATAAAGGATGTCAAGACTGTCAGAAATTTGGAAACATTCAGAGAGTTCCGGCATCGGCTTTGAATCCCATTGTCAAGCCATGGCCATTCAGAGGATGGGGAATAGATTTGATTGGCCAAATAAATCCTCCATCTAGCAAAGGGCATAAGTTTGTGCTTTTGGCAACTGATTATTTTACCAAGTGGGTTGAGGCAATTCCATTAAAGAAGGTGACGTCGGAGAATATGGTTGAATTTGTTAAAGAGCACATCATTTACAGATTCGGGATTCCTCAGACAATCACCACTGATCAAGGGACTCAATTTACATCTTCAGAATTCAGAGATTTTGCTGAAAATATGGGCATCAAATTATTGAATTCTTCTCCTTATTATGCCCAAGCTAATGGCCAGGCAGAGGCTTCTAACAAGATTATGATTAAAATTATACAGAAGAAGATTGATCAGAAGCCGAGAAAGTGGCATTCGGTACTCAGTGAGGCTTTATGGGCTTACCGAATGGCTCCACATGGGGCTACACAGACGTCTCCCTATGAGTTGGTGTATGGGCATCATGCTATCTTGCCATGGGAAATACAATTAGACTCAAGGAGAATAAAGTTGCAAAAGGATTTAAGTTCTAAAGATTATAATAATTTAATGATGGACGAATTAGAAGATTTGCATATGATTCGTCTCAGGGCCTTGGAGAATATTGAGAAGAACAAAATGCGAGTTGCTAAGTATTACAATAAGAAGGTGAAAGTTAAGCAATTTACAGAAGGTGATTTAGTCTGGAAAGCGATATTGCCGATTAGAACCAAATATGCAGCATTCGGCAAGTGGTCTCCAAATTGGGAAGGTCCTTTCAGAGTGGTTAGATGCGTGCCTGGAAATGCATATATTTTGAGGACATTATTGGGAGAAGAATTTGCTTCTGCTATAAATGGAAGATATTTGAAGAGGTATTATCCCAGTGTTGAAATCGATCGGTGATTGATATATTAATTTGCCGAACAGCCGATTTTCGGGAAGAAATCGCCTTCAGAGCAAATGTTGACAGAAAAGGAAAATGGCCAGTACTGAATGTATTGCCCTTAGCACAAAAATATACTACATCAGATGTTCATGCAAGATCACAAAAGATAAGTTTTATTGCCGAAATTCCATAAATCCCTAGTACAAACTAATGGAATAGCTTGTTCAAAACGGACTGAGGATGAATGGAATCGGCAATGGCGGCGCCATGAGCATCAAGGCGATCTATGGAGGCCTCGATGTCGTCGATCTCCTCCGGGTTACCATTAGCGAAGCCGGTCGGTAGCCTGGAGTAGTCGATATTGGTGTGTGTCGACATGGCAACTAGGCCTGCGGCAGTGCCCAGACGGATGCCGTGCGAGGCCACCTCATCAATGCGGCCCGCCACCGCGCCGAGGCGAGCTTCTGGTGTGTCCCCAGGAGCATTCACCTTGTTCGCCAGCTCATTCGCCAGCACCTTTAGCCGATCGAGTTCGGCATCACGCGCTGCAAGTTTACAAAAGGGGCAGCAGAATAATATCAGTTAGGGGACAAGTTTGAGATTGAGCAGATTGCAGGACTCACCATCAATGACTTCGAGCAGTTGCTTGCGCTCGTGCTGCCATTCGAGGTCAGCAATCCCGGCTTGCTTGGAGATAGCCTCCAGTTCACGACGAGAGTCGTCGCGCTCCGCCTTGAATCGGCGAGCATCGCCGTCCGTGTAACGGTAGTCGTCCGATTCGAGAGATCGATTGGACGAACTCGAAGATGCCGCAGGAGCGGCGGCTGGAGCTGCGACTGGCGCACCGGCGCCGGCAATCCATTGGATTACCCTGAAAGAACAAAGAGGTTCGTCAAGAAAGGGGGAGGAAATCTCGAGAAGAACAAAGAGAAGCAAGCAGCTACTCACCTGCGGCGAGCGCCGGCACGACTTCCTTCGGCCTCATCGGCGGCCGGGCGCCTCCTGTTGTTGTCGGCCATTGGAAGTTCCTCGGAAATACTGTGGATGGGGAAAAGAATGGCTTGGACCGGCAAGAACTTGGAAGGCGAAGAACTTGGTGAAGAAACTGTGGGTTGCCTGGGTATTTATTTATGAAACCCGCAGAGGAAATCATGGCCAAAGATCGTGGCACGTATTCCGAAGAGTTCGGAAGGTGGAAAGGATTTTCCAGCCGATCGGTTCTCATGTCGTTTGAGATTCTTATCGAGTCGTACTCGGCTTTGACTGGATGGGATTCGGCTATGTCATAATTGAAGCGTTTTCGGGTCTGATGCTATTAAAATCAGCTTTGCCGAATGAGTTACCCTCAATGGAGAGAAAGCAAAGATTGATGAAACTACAAAGTTGGTAAGACATTCGGCTAATTAAATATTCGATACAATTACACACCCAAGTACTTGGAGATTACATCTTTAGCATCAGATATCATTCTACTAATGGTCTCCAAAAGATTTTTGCCTGCTTCTTGGGACTTTGTCAAAGCAGAGAGCTTTGTCTTGAGCTGTTTATCTTCAGTTAGAATGGCTGATGCTTCCTTTCGTATCCTTTCTGTCAGATCGGGGAGTTCGGCTAACTTCTTCTCATCAGCTTCGATTTCGGCTGACAGGACCCTCAGTTCGGCTTCTAGTTCAGCTTTTCTGGTCTTCTTCAGATCAAGTGTTGACTGCAGTTTAGCTGACAGTTCTTTGTTACTCTGAGCTTGAGTATGCAGATCTTTCAAGGATTGCTTGGCTATAACTCTTCTTTGCTCTAAAGCTGGTTGTAAAGATTGATCTTTCAAAGCCTGTCTGACTGCAGCAAATTGTTGATCTAATTTAGAGATTGGTTCCAAGGAAGCTTGAATGTCAACGGGAAGATTGTGTTCAATGGGCTCGAGCATATCTCTCAGAAGATCAGCATCCTTGACTTGATCCTGGATGTCTTGGTGCAGAAAGGAGAAAATTTCCTTTAGTTTTGCTTGGGTTTCTTCTGATAAAGTCTGACTAGAAGAAATTTCCTCTGCTTGTTCGGCAACAAGATCATCCAAGGGAAATGAGTAACTGGGTGATGAAGTTATTTTCTCCTGAAAAAAAGATATTGCCGAATTAGTAATTGTCCATTGAATAAAGAACTTGGGAAACTGGAAATTATCTTTACCTCATTTCTGATCTCTTGGATGGAAAGAGAGGATGGCTCAAGCTCAGGTAAAGGTTCTTGTGTATCATGCTGAGGAGAGCTTGGAAGGTCCTTTGGTGGAGATAAAGCTTCTGGCTGAGGTGCGTCGGGTAGAGCTGGAGCTGGTTCTTGATGAAAAGAGGAGCTCTCTGAAATTGGATCCATTGAAGCTTGCTCTGTGACTGAAAGAAAGTTAGTGCCGATGAAAAGAGTTTTAAAAAAAAAATGACAAGATGGTGAGAAGTTTTACTAATCACTGAAGCATCGGCAGGTTCTGTGCTAATGGCTAATTGCTGTGATTTGGCCTGAAATCATAAAGGAGTAGAAAATGAGCAGAATGAAATTAGCATTTTTTACTCGAGAAAGAAGGAATTTGACCTGTGCAATTGTTTTGCTGCTTGTTCTTTTCTTCTTCATAGATATAGGGGCAGTTAGAGAAGAAATTTTTCTCTTGGCAGAAGGTGGTGCAGCAAGAGTTGGATCCAGGTTGGCAGGCCTAGACATTATTTGAGCCAAAGAAGGGGAATGATGCCCCAGAATAGATATTGGGCCTGCAGTGTTATATACAATTGCTCTGGCCAGAGGGGCAGGGACTATGTCCTGCAAGATAACAGAGTTAAAAGTCGATGAAAGAGGATGTCAGTGGAAAAACAAATGGATTATAAGCATGTTTACCTCTGAATTCGGCTGATAGTCAGGCATCAAATCAAGGCAGAGAGGGTGGACTGGTACATTAAAGATGTGATCATGGACTTCTTGCCACCAAAGAATAAAAGAAGAATGAGCAAGTGCTGTTGGCACAAAAGGTTCAATCTGATAGATGGCTGCACAACACTTATAATCAAAAATTCTTCTTGTTTCTGTGGAGTCTTTGATGATCTGCCTAGGCTTGAGGAATTCATGAAAGAATAATCTTGGGGGCACTTGGCCACATCCTAATTGCCTGGCTACTATATTCGGCTGATAATATTCATATGAACTTTGAACCAGCCTTCCTCCACAAAATTCAGCTGGTAAGATGCAAGGCCGAATAAAAGTGTTGAAAATTGCTGTGGACTCTACATCTATGCATCCAGTCTCGAAGCTGAATTCACAAGGAAAAGTGAGACTGTCGTTGCCCAAGTATAGGAACCAGAGGGGATTGGTAAAACCTTTGAAGAAAAGTTCAAACAGTTCTCCAATGCTTTTGTTAATAGCAATAGTGGAGGCTGCTTCCCCATAAGTTTGACAGCCTTTGGTGCTCTGGGCTTCTTTTTCCTTATAATTGACCGAGGGAAAGTGTCGGCTGTTAAGGTCAATGGAGACAATTTGGTGCATGTACAATTGCAGCCACATCTGGACAAACCACCAGGGACCATTGACGCAAGAAATTTTCTTGTTGGTGTGCATCTGATAAATGGTTTGGTGGAGCATGTGGTAGACACTTCCCAAGAGATATTTCCCGAGAGGGATAAGTGTGCCTGCAGCCAAATCTTCAGCCATTACTATGTGATTCAGAGTTGGCTCATTGGCTTTGCCGCAGAAAACAAATCTGCACAACCACATGTTCAGAAAGGCCCTGTATTCAACATCAGTCAGAGGACCATCATGCATGTAAGTCTGGATGTATTTCTTATAGCCGACTCCAGTCTTCACCCCTGTCTGTTTGGAAGAACCTTTGTACCTGTATGGGTGTGTTGTCCCTGTAATGTTCAAGCCGGTTATCATGTAGACATCGGCCAGGGTTGGAGTCATTGGTCCATGACCAAAAAGAAAGGCGTTCATGCCGTTGGACCAGAAGTGACAGGCTGCAATCAGGAGATTTTCATTCTTGGATGTTTCGGCTAGAGATAGCTCCAAGCAATGAGAAATACGAAGACTGTCCCAGTTCTGCGTCTGAGGGCTTTTATCTTCAAGAATCCTTTTATACCAATTTCTCCAGCCAGCGATTGGGGGCAGAGGCCAGTTTTTGAATGAATCCTGCCATTCGTGAGGCCCCGAAAGTGAAGTTTTGAAAGGGATCCTTTGAGACTCGGCCGCAATAATTTCGGAGGGATCTGGATTCCCTGAGGGGCCGAGGAAAAAAGATGCGGATTGCTCCTCCGTAGGGGTCAGAATTTCAGTGGTCAGAGCCTATTAAGGACGGAAGAAGAGCGATTCGGGGATTCAAAATGCAGCTTGAAAAGAGTAATGCCGAATATGATTGAAGAAAAACGAAACTTACTTGAAGAATTTGATCCTGGTTCGCCATTTGAAGATCAGAGCTTGAAAGATTCGACGAACTAGGGTTTGAGTTTGAGAGCGCACTCTGAGGATTTGGGAGCAGAAAACGGATGTCGAACGGGCTCAACCTGGAAATGTTGGGGATTCCTAGTCAATTCCGAGATAAAAGTATCCTTTATCCCGAAATTGAAGGGGCATGTGTTGACACCAAAAATTAGCACCAGGAAGAGGCTGACATGTGAGCCGGATTTGGTGGAAGGATGCCATTCGGCTAAAGGGCTTTCTCTGAAGCATTCGGCAAAGATGCTCTGCGGTCGGGAACGCGTCGTCATTCGGCTAAGGGGTGTTCTCTGAAGCGTTCGGCAGAGATACTCTGCGGTCGGGAATGCGTCATCATTCGGCAGAGACATGGTTCCGCAGGTAAAAGCAGTAGCATTTGGGAAAGTGCGATAACGTGGATCAACATAAGGAAAAGGCCGGTTCGAACAAGGAAAGCAATATGGGCACGAAGATTCGTCATTTATTTTTAGAAACAAGTGTTGTAGTCGTGTCCGACTAGGAGTTGTATCAAGACCTGGGTATAAATATAAACCCATGGCAGCCGAGATTAAAAAAAAATCGAATCAATCATACAACAAACCGGCCCCGTGCCAACATCGAGTCCTTTAGTCGAGTCGTCGAGTTCTTCGAGAGGAGTCATCGATCCGTCGACCTCCGTAAGTACCGGCAACCTTGTATCATGCTTAGTATCATGCGGTGGATTTAAGCTTTGATGCAAGTAGTCTTGTTACCATGCTTAGTATCATCCGGTGGATTTAAGTTATGGTCTCAAGAAGGTTCCTCTGTTAGGTCATGAGCCATGCGGTGGGCTAAGATCTAGTATGGACCAAGTTATCGGCTCTGTTAGATTTCGGCAAGATCTAACGGATTCATTAAGTTACCCCGTGTTGCTCCTTTTTTACTATGTGCTTAATTCATGCAACACACCTTTGCCCAATCTAGATCGGCTAGAATCGGCTCTGCTTTACGGTGCGACGACTTATCCCCTCATAGCCGAATCCGAAACCGATCTAGGTTGCTACGTGTCGCGGGTTCAAGCTTGTCGGTATCGTGTAGATCTTGACAGAACCGGGTATCATGCGGTAGATGCAGGTTTTTGGATCGTCTTAGAGCTAATCATCCGGTGGATTAGAATTCGATTCGATCTGATAGATTTATCTTTACCGATTAGGCTTGTTCCTTCGACATGGATCCCGATTCGGCTAAATAGCCGTATTCGGCAGTGCTCTCACGAGTGAACTTGTGTTCGTGGGTTTGCATTGGACAATGAATGCTTTTAGCCTTTCACGATTAGATTGTATCATGCGGTGGATTGATCTAATCTGATTGGTGGTGTGGCTCCAAACGAGTTGTATCATGCGGTGGATTAACTCGTTCGTTGTCATGCTTGACGGGTGCTGCTTTCGGCCTATGCATTCTTGTTTTCAATGTAAATTCGTGACTGTGTTGTGGGTTCGTAACTAAACATTGAGTGCTTTTAGCTTTTCATGATTAGATTGTATCATGCGGTGGATTAATCTAATCTGATTAGTGGCGTGGTTACAAACAAGTCGTATCATGCGGTGGATTAACTTGTTTTGTTATCATGCTTGACGGGTGCTGCTTTCGGCCTATGCATTCTTTGTTTACTGCGAATTTATGATCATGTTTCACCCTTTTATTTATTTATCATGCTCTGTTTCTCGTTAATCGGCTATGAGTACGTGTTCATTCGGTTGAAAGCCGATCTTTCGTCATGCTTACGTCACGCATTCGGCAGTGCGCTCCTTGCGTGCCTCGCCGATTGCCGAATGAGGTTTTAACTGCCGACAGATAGCTTCCCTGTAGCTATATGTCTCTCAAGATTGGCTTCAACGCCGCAAACATGGAACTGTCTGGTATCACCCGGCACGTTCCAGGTTTTAATCTAAACATTTTTATCCCTTTGTTAGTTTTCAGGCAAACTGGCACGCTTCCGGATTCGAAAGCCCGGGCCACGTTTGAAGCCAGCTTTGTTCGGCTTGCTGTGTGCTTGGCGTAAGGTGCGGATTTTACGTCAACAAGCAGTATCCAGGATAAAGTGGAATCAAAACTTAAATTGGCCAGAAGATTTCAACAAGCAAAGAGTACGCATTTTCATCACACAGTTGATCAGCTACATTGTGCTTAGATGACAATAGATGTGCGATACATCAAATTCTGGTAACTTCTGGGCAAAACTTGACAGGGTAGTAAAACATTTCTTTTTCGCTAATCTAGGCCTTGATGGCATACTTCCTCATGGGGAAATACTTCTCACGCTTCTTCTCCCTCTCGGTCTTCAAAGAGAGCTGCAGAACAAAAGAAACGCAAATCAACATAACTGAAAGGTCCAAAATACCTGCATCAGAAATGATACAGATCCACAGATATGCAAGTAATCAACCTTTAATTGACAAATTAGTTAGTTTATTGGACCACCCTAGCAATTAGCCCAGGTATATAAGCTCACAGAATAATCAGACTACCCGCAAAAAAAAGAATAATCATGAACTAAAATATAAGTTCAACATGCCACTGACTACAGTGGATTCAAGATATAATGCAGCCAATGGCAAAAGGAGACATTAGGGCTTGTTTGGATGCTCCATCTGGCCGCAGGAAGTCGAAATCGATGGCTGGGCAAGCACGTGCCCTAATAACCATACAAACAGTGGTAGTGACATGCGCAAACCAGAAAATGGCTAAAGACCTACCATGAGAACATACAAACCCTTGGAATGTTAATTTACATTAAATAGTACAGGCAGCACCAGATTGCTCAAAGACTCGAGCATAATCATATATCCTTGTAGAATTAATGCTAAACTTACATTAAGGCTATTTCCCCTTTCACTGTGAGGCCAGCCATCTACTTGAAGACCGGTGTAAAAAGGTATTATATTGGATTGCATTTAGTTCAAGCCAAGCAAATATTCAAACTACATAGCATTCAATCTCCTTGGTATTTCAACACATCATACAATTAAGCACATTTAACACAGAAGTGCTAGAACAAGACAACAGAAGCACAACCATTTCCCAAACAATTATGCCAAAACCCTATCCACAAAGTCAATTTATAGACAGCATGAACACAACTGTTGAACCAATTCGCTGGGAAATAAATAGTTAATACGCCACACATAAAATTTATTCTTTATACAGACTACACATCAAATTCTGAAACAACAATTGCATCATATCAGTCAAGGATATCCATTCAATCATTATACAAGGATGTCAATTTTGACCCACATCTGAATTGCTTGACAATTTGACGAAACAGCACATCCAGCAATGAGCAACTAAACTAAACACACCACATCAACATAGCCAGATCAAAATTTCAACAAGGAAAAAACAGTATGTGTAGCAGATGTGGCAAGATAAGGTGGGGGCACGGCGTGTATACCTGGTGCTTAGTGAGGCGCCTGCGGATGGCGCGGGTCTTCTTGGGGCGGAGGTCGAGCGGGAGCAGCTTCTTCTTCTTGTACGCCTCCCGCAGAGCAGACTTCTGCTTCTGCGATATCACGGTGAGCACGCGCGCGATGGAGGTGCGCACCACCTTGCTGCAAGAGGGGAAAACCCCACGGATCCAAGACCTCAGTTTCAGTTCGCCGCGAACACGGGAGAGACAGAAGAACAGAAGAGGAAGGAATGTGTGGGAAGCAATCAAAGCACGCACATCTTGGAGAGCTTGTTGGGGGCGCCGCCGGTGACCTTGGCGACGCGGAGGAGGGAGAGCTCCGACTTGAGCTCCTTGAGCTGCGCCTGCAGGTCCGCCTTGTTCTTCCCCCGCAGCTCGTGCACCTTGATCCGGGCTGCCAGCGGCAAAACGAAAGGTCAGATCCGGCAGGGAACACGCGAGAAGGAACGGCGGCGGAGAGCGTCGCTAAAGGGCTTACCCATGGCGAGCGGCGAGCCGGGCTTCCTGCGGCGGCGGCGGCTGGTGAGGAGATGAAAAATGGAGGGCGAAGCAGGGAGGGAGGCGGCGGCGTGCGGCTTATATATGTGCCTGCTAAACCCCGTGGGAGCGAGGAAACCCTAGACCCGTGGGGCGCTCTTGGGTTGGGCCGAATGGGCCGTTTCTGATATTCAAGGCCTCAACAAATTTACGAATTCTTTTTCTTTGACTAGTTGGTATGCACGTGGCCGTGTTTTAAAAAGAGCGTGGGAAAAATCTTGAATTCAATAGAAAGTTGATTGTAATTTAAATAAAATGTTCAATTTGCAAGACACATGGTACAAGTTCTATAAACTTTATGCTCAACGTTTCTTCTCTTTTTGCGAATTCACAAATTGGAATCACAGACTCACAAACATTCGCTTGGAGCTCACCATTCAGTGCCTTAGTAATCAACTGTTTCAGCACTACGTCAAATCAGAGAAACCGAAAAGAGATAATAATGGACAAAATATCGAACTCAAGTGTATACTACAATATATAAATATAAGTAAATATTGCAAAGGAAAATAAGTAAATATTCGAGACCCAAATGTTCCAAACGACAATATAAAATAGAGACTAAACGTGCAATTGGCACATCTACTCTAACTCATAGACTTCTAGAGAAGGAGGTACCATTATGTGATGAAGATCTAAAAAACTATTTGGAAGCAGGTGAAAATAGTCATATCTACAGAACTTACCGTAATGTACACTGCAAAAATGGAAAGGAAATGTAAAATTATTGGACTTAAATCCAAACGTAATCATTAACTACCATCTATTTGAAAACTTGCTTAGGCTATATATACTAAATATGATAATATTAAGGATACGGCATTGCAAGCAGAATTTACCATATTTTACACTGCAAAAATGGAAAGGAAATGTAAAATTATTAGAGTTAAATTCAAACATAATCATCAACTACCATCTATTTGAAAAATTGCTCAGATTATACATATTAAATATGTCAACGTAAAGGGTGCGGCATCGCAAGCATAACTTACCATATTGTACACTGCAATAATGGAAAGGAAATGTAAAATTATTGGACTTAAATCCGGACGTAATCATCAATTACCGTCTATTTGAAAACTTGCTTAGATAATATATGTTAAATATGGCAACATAAGGGGCGCGACATTGAAAGATGAACTTACCATATTGTACACTGCAAAAATGAAAAAAATGTAAAATTATTGGACTAAATCCAAACGTAATCGTCAACTACCATATATTTAAAAACTTGCTCATATTATACATATTATATATGGTAATATAAAAGGCGCGACATCGCAAGCAGAACTTACCATATTTTACACTGCAAAAATGGAAAGAAAATGTAAAATTATTGGACTTAAATTCAAATATAATGATCAAATACTATCTATTTAAAAACTTGCTCAGATTATACATATCAAATATGGCAACATAAATTGAGCGGCATTGCAAGGAGAACTTACCGTATTGTACACTGCAAAAGTGGAAAGAAAATGTAAAATTATTGAAGTTAAATCCAAACATAATCATCAACTACCATCTATTTGAAAAATTA
This sequence comes from Echinochloa phyllopogon, assembly GCA_033239725.1. Lineage (NCBI taxonomy): Eukaryota > Viridiplantae > Streptophyta > Magnoliopsida > Poales > Poaceae > Echinochloa > Echinochloa phyllopogon. The sequence goes on from BTCW01000016.1 coordinate 22,972,845, forward strand.
CTCAGATTATACATATTAAATATGTCAACGTAAAGGACAGAACTTACCATATTGCACACTGCAATAATGGAAAGGAAATGTAAAATTATTGGACTTAAATCCGGATGTAATCATCAACTACCGTCTATTTGAAAACTTGCTTAGATAATGCATATTAAATATGACAACATAAAGGGTGCGACATTGCAAGCTGAACTTACTATATTGTACACGGCAAAAATGAAAAAAAATAAAATTATTGGACTAAATCCAAACGTAATCATCAACTACCATATATTTAAAAACTTGCTCATATTATACATATTATATATGGTAATATAAAAGGCGCGACATCGCAAGCAGAACTTACCATATCTTACACTGCAAAAATGGAAAGAAAATGTAAAATTATTGGACTTAAATCCAAATATAATCATCAACTATTATCTATTTAAAAACTTACTCATATTATACATATTAAATATGTCAACATAAAGGGAGCGGCATTGCAATCAGAACTTACCATATTGTACACTGCAAAAATAGAAAGGAAATGTAAAATTATTGGATTTAAATCTAAACGTAATAATGAACTACCATATATTTGAAAACTTGCTCATTATATATATTAAATATGGCAACATAAAAGGCGCGGCATCGTAAGCAGAACTTACCATATTGTACACTACAAAAATAGATAGAAAATATAAATTATTGGACTTAAATCCAAACGTAATCATTAACTATAATCTATTTGAAAACTTGTTTAGATTATATATATATTAAATATGACAATATAAAAGATGCGGCATCGTAAGCAGAACTTACCATATTGTACACTGTAAAAATGGAAAAGGAAATGTAAAATTATTGAACTTAAATCCAAATGTAATCATCAACTACCATCTATTTAAAAACTTGCTCAGATTATACATATTAAATATGGCAACACAAAGGGAGCGGCATTGCAAGCAGAACTTACCATATTGTACACTACAAAAATAGGAAGGAAATGTAAAATTATTGGACTTAAATCCGAACATAATCATCAACTATCATCTATTTGAAAACTTGGTCAGATTATACATATTAAATATGACAACATAAAGGGTGCGGCATCGCAAGCAGAACTTACCGTATTGTACACTACAAAAATAAAAAGAAATTATAAAATTATTGGACTTTAATCTAAACGTAATCATATACGCTAGTTTTGCAAGTATACTGGCAAATTCCTTTTGACCATGGTGTATATATGACAGCATACCTACTGTATATATGTTCAGAAATGAAGTATGAGCTGTCGAAAAAAACACATCCAAACAGTGCCGCAAATCACGTAAACATGCGGATCTAACAACTAATTAAATCAATTCGATAGTTGCATGTGCCGCGGTCGACGCAATAAGTTCATCCTATCAACAAGTTCATCAAACTATCTAGTCTAGTATCCCATGATACCGTGGCGCCGACGCAGGAGAACCTGACATGGCCGACGTGCGGCACCAACTTCGACTCACGCATACCATCGCAAACAACCCCACCATCTGCTTGCACGCCACCAGGTAGTACCTCTCGCGCCGGCTCAACGCCGCCGCCGTAGGGCTCTTCATCACGTCGGACATGGCAAAGCTGCTGGTTCTGACCTCGTCGTCCTCCTCGTCCGACGTTGTCATATCGTTGTCGACGACGCCGGCGTTCTTGCCTCTACCCATCATGCACGACGCCCTGTAGTACGGCCTCCGACGCTGGAGACGCTCTGGCGTGTAGGTGCACATATGTGTTGAGCCGACGGCCGCGGGTGATGACGGAGGGGCGGATCTCTCTGCTGGAGGATTTGTGGAACAACCACATGTCGAGGGGAGATAATGAGAAGTGACGGCTGGTTAGCGTGATTTATATAAGTCCTAGCCAGTCTAGTATGGCAATTATGACTTCAATTTGGACACAATCATCAACTAAGAAAACTTATCATATGTTTGAAAACCTTCTCAGATTGTATATATTAAATTTGGATAGTCTAGTACGGTAATTATTAGATTTCAATCGGGACACAATCATAAACTAAGGAAACCTATCATATGTTTGAAAACTTGCTCGGATTGTACATATTAACTATGACGACACATTGGACTTAAATCCAAACGTAATCATCAACTACCATCTATCTGAAAACTTGCTCAAATTATATATATTAAATATGGAAATCTATCGTCTGTTTAAAAACATACTCAAATTATACATATTAATTATGGTAACAGATTGGACTTAAATCCAAACATAATCATCAACTACCATCTATTTGAAAAGTTGTTAAGATTATACATATTAAATATGGCAACATAAAGGGCGCGTGGGTAGATTGAGGTGAAAAAAGTTCTGGGTTTCGAGGGGGGAATTCTCTTCCGAAATGCGATAAAATGGGTCTCCCCTCTCCCTTTCGTAGTCATTTTTTCGTGACAGATGGGTCCTCTGTGAGGTGGGGGTGGGCCTAATCTTGGTGAGAAGTGTTTTCTTGGTGAGAGCTGTTTTCAAATCTAATTCTCTTTATAGTATAGATTCAATATATACACTGTTTTGGGGGCAGCGGCATGATAACAAATGCATAGTAGCCCATTGTTTATTAATTATAAATCAAAAGATTATCCTTTGAACAGATCAGTCAACACAGGCTAACAAATTTTCCACGTTTCCCTGTTCTGATAATCATTTTACAATTTACGAGATTACGAGCTTATTAAACTGCATATATGTGATTTTGAAAATGAAAATCCATAAATGCCACAATCTAAGGATTAACAGACGAATTTACATTTGCAATAAAAATTAACTATAAGAAGGGAATGAATGGATACAGTGCATATTCTGATCCGAGATCCAAACATTTTACTTCCAAAACGAAGTGCAAATCCATGCACAAAAAAGGCCGTCAAAATCTGGAAGTACATCAGCTAGGTTTCCTCTTCGATGGTCATTCCCCCAAGTACGAGAGAAGTAAAGATACAAAACCTCAATGTTTTCTAACACTATGGTTTCAGACAGATATAGCACCTAAAACCGATCGTATCTCTGTCGGTATGCGATTCTCCAAATCCAGTGTAGCTAGGGCTCCTCCTTGTCAAGTTTACCAAGTGCTCGCTGAGCAAACAACTTCTCCTCTCGGGCTTTTTTCTTAGCCATAGCTTCCTCATCTAACACTTGGATTGGTGACCACTCAGGTAGTGTAAAGTCTGTAAACCAGTCTTTCTTTCCAGAGAACTGTTCTTTCCAGGCGCGAAATTCAGGGGCCAGCTTCAGCGCAGCGTAGTCCAATGCAGTACCGGCAGCCGCAAAGGTGACTGCATATTTCACTGCTCCAAAGTGTCCGCCTGCAGTCATAGTAAGTCAAAAAAATGTAAACGGCCAAAGAATCATTCTAAGTAATTCATATCAATAAATGGTGAGGGATCACAGTTAGAAACTGGTATTCAAATGAGCCAGTGCATTATTTGTCAATCAGCAATTCAAGTGCATTTGTCTCAGGTGGAAGATTGAAAATCGACTGGGAAAACAACAGAAACTTCTAAAATTGCCACACTTCTAAGCACATACACAAGATTCAATAGAGCTCCAATCATCTGATGCTGAAAAATGTTAGATGACTAAATACCTTATCAGATTCAGTTGCATCACTTTAACTTACAGAATACAGATCAAAACAGAATACCCTATTGGTCAATCTGAAAGACTTAACATCATAAACCAATTTTAAATCTGGATATCCACTACGAACTTATGCAGTATAATCCGCAATGACCTTATGCAGTATATACAGCCTAAATACTAGTATGTCACAGCCTGTAAGCTTTGGTTAAGATATCTCCATATGAAATTATTAAAAGTTATCAGGATTGGTAGTGGCTAGCTGTTGCCACTTGGCCCACAAGGTATGAATTGAGGCTCAAGAAGTATATGTAAACTAGAAACTAGGCATTTATTGATATTGTTGAGCATTTGAATATAGTTAAATTTGGTCATAGCAGCCTTAATAGTACACCTGCACTTACCTAAACATATATGTACACATGCCCATGATGATTGTTATGAGCATACTTCTATTTCTACAACCTTCCTCAGACTAGAGAGTCCAGTGCTAGAAATCTGTTTTGGTTATTTCCAAAATGCGCATAGTTAAGCTTTAAATGTTGTTTAGCACCTGAATAACAAACCTGTTCATGATCTTCACTAAAATGAAAAGTGTGTTTTAGACTTTAGACTGTAAAGTTTGTTCCTCTACCCAAAGAAACTTCATAACAGTTTGTTCTCACTGTAAAATCTGGCATGACAAACTTTCAAGCATGAAGGATGGTATCAAATGCAGTAACAAACCTTGTATTCGACCAAGAACAGCTCCACTTCCTAGCCCACCAACAACGGAATTCATGGGATCATCAGGTCTTGTGGCTCGAGCATCTCTTGCGAGTTCACGTGCCCCTGGAAGGCAACAAAAATATATGTTTTACTGAAACACGTCATGTCTACACTAAAAAATGCAACTGCTCAATGGTCTGATATCTTGATCACTCCATATTAGGTAACAAACATTTCAAAAATGGATCATCTGTTAGCTACTTCTTTTTCCAGAAATTTGAACCCCACAATATAAAAGCATCTAGGCCTTGGCATGTTTGGATGGAAGCCTGGGTCTCCTGCCTGGAAAAAAGGTCAGCCTGCATATTGCCTGTTAACTTGTTGAACTTTGCCTGCTCAGGCAGCGGCACACATATGCTATTTGGTTGAAGACATCTGCTAGAGTGCTGCTAATTACGAAGGAATCTCGCCAGGCAGTGTTGTATGGAGCCAGGCGACCATTTTTGAGTGCCTCGGCCTGGGAGCTACTGCCTGGAGCAGACCAGATTCCAGGGTTGGTGCAGGCAGCCAGGCAATTTTTGTTAAGGGCTGCAACCAAACATGCCCATCTCTTGTTCCTTTGTTTTGCAAGGGGCCTTCACTCTCTTCTTCAACAAGATAGACATGCTAAACTCAATTTTCTATGCCCATGTGAGGACAGCAAATGCTTATAGATGAATGGTTGTTCCTGTGACAAGACTGTTTGCCATACATAAATCGTAGCTTGAGGTAAGCCTGTGCAAGGCAAACCATAGACTACTAGCGCATAGAAAACTATCAGCTACATCATAGACTTAACAAGTTACCAGTCATTTCCACACTTTTTCTATCATTCTGAGCAAATGCACATCAATCAACTAAAATTTCACTATAATCTAGATCCGCCAAAGTGCACACAACTAACATCCAGCAGCCAGGGCACTGTAAATGTCTTCAGTTCAGTCTTAACCATAGCTGCCACAACTTCTTTACGAGATATCCAAGTAATTCAATAATCAATAGCAAAATTTCCCCAGTTATCCCCCCTCCAACACCACGAAGCAGAAAATTATGTGGAGAAGTTCTTTTTTTTTTACGCGTATGTGGAGAAGTTCTACTACAAGCATCCACAATCAAAGTGTAGAGCCTAACTTACATCGTCTCTATTCACAACAGAACCGACTAAACAGCAAAGTAGATTCGGCGTATAAGTCGCAACTCTGCAAGAACAGAGACCTCACCTCCGTAGCATCCGGCAACGATGGCAAGGTTAGCGGCGTAGGTGACAGCGGCGCGGGCGGGGCCAAGGCGCGCCCGGTGCCTCGACAGCAGCCCGAACGCGGCTCCAACCACGCCTGCACAGTAACCAGATCGAAAAGACCCGACGGATCAGGAACGCCTGCCCAGGCTAGGACCAGCTCCAAGAAACGTAGGAGAGGGTTGGGACGGCTCACCGGCGGCGGCGGCCGGGATGATGATCCGCTCCCTCCAGTCTTCGGAGAACGGTGAGGGTGCCTCCGGAGTCGCTGCGCCGGCAGTCTCACCGGCGGAAGCAGCCATCCCCGTGAAGGCGGCGCCGGCGGTCGTGCCTCGCGGTGACGGAGGAGCACAGCTTGAGTGAACTAGATTTGGGCTCCACGACTTGGTAGTTTCAGCGAGGGCCAGCTTTGCGTGATTCGGCCCGTTGGTCTCTGATGGGCCCATTCCTCATGGGCTGCTGGGCAAGGAGGCATGTCGGCCATTGGCACCTCTCTTGCACCAAACACAATTGAAAAAAGTTCATTTTAAGTCCCTCACGTTTAGTCGCAGTCCGCTTTTCATCCTCAATGTGCAAAACCAGAAATCTTTGGTCCTCCGTGTTTCAAAACAGTGCGTTTATCATCCTAACCCGGTTTAGTCAATGGTTTGACCGTGGTATAGACCGACGTGGTGCCTAATCATCCCCGTGGTGGGCCCTGCGTGCTCTCTCTCCCCTTTCTTCCTCTCCCTCTCGTTCCTCCGCCCGCGCGCCACCGTCGCCCTTCGTCGACTCCTCTGCCGCCCCGCCACGGTGGCACGGGGCCCGCGCGCCCAACCGCCCCGCGCCGCCCTGCTGCTCCCGCTCGGATGCCGTCCCCGCTCGCGCCGGTGAAGTTGTTGCTGGCGAGGTTGAGGTAAAGGAGGTTCGGGAGGTCGGCGAGTGCATCGGGGCCGACCTGCAGCGGGTGATGGAGCCAAGGCGGCAGAGCGCGGCAGGGGGAAGGAGTCGGCGCGGTTGAGGCCCTGCAAGAAGATGGTCGTGACCACGAGCTCACCCTTGCCGCCACGAGCTGCCACGAGCTCGCCCTCGGCCACCACGAGCTCGCCCTCGCCGCCCCGCCGTCGTCGCGTGCGCTCACCAAGGTCCCACAACGGGAACGCGTCCGCGATGGCCTCCTGCTGCTGCGGCCGCCGAGCGCGCTCGCAGCTCACCCGAGGCCGCTCATTGAGGTCGCGATGCTCCAGCTCCGCCTCCCCGCACTCGAGCAGGACGTCGGCACGTCGAAGAGCTCGTCGGCACCCGGGAGGTCCAGGCCCGCCTCCACTGCGCGCTCCGCCAGGCGATCCACCGCCGCCCGCCGCGCCCCGCGCTGCCCCCGCGCTGGGCGCCGCTATCGGCCAGGCGGAGAGGGAAAGAAAGGGATGGGGAGGAGAGGGGCGTCGGCGGGAGGGACGAGGCGGCAGGGTAAGGGCGGCGAGGCAGGGGCGACGACGATGGGAGGGGCGGGGGACGAAGGGCCGCGTGAGAGGGGACAGGGTGGTAGGGGGCGACAGCGGGAAGAGGCGGGGGCGCGGCGCGCGAGTAGAGGGGGGAGGGGCAGGAGAGACGAGAGGCAGAGAGGGCGGGCGGGCCGGCGGAGGGGTCGACGAAGGGCGACGGCGGCGCGCGGGCGGAGGAACGGGAGAGAGAGGAAGAAAGGAGAGAGAGCGTGTGGGTCCCACCACGGGGATGATTAGGGGCTATGTTGGTCTATACCACGGTCAAACCATTGACTAAACCGGGTTAGGATGATAAATGCACGGTTTTGAAACATGGAGGACCAAAGATGTCTGGTTTTGCATATTAAAGATGAAAAACAGACAACGACTAAACGTGAGGGACGTAAAATAGATTTTTTCCAACACAATTTAAGGAAGCAGGCCTCATACCTTACTCGACACATGGCCTGTTTCAAGGAAGCATCGGCCTGTCGTGCACTCGTGCTGCTACGCGGCCACTCGCGAGTTGATCCAGCAGACTTTGTCACGTGTTGGTGATAGTCTGTTCACGTTGGTTATCCCCCACGCAACTATGCAGCCGTGGGTTGGCCTGTTTATACAGGTTTATCTTCACATAAGGCTAGATAAAGTTGACGCGTGGTGATTGAGAGACTAATTAACAACAAGTTAAGTTATGGTATTTATTATGAAAATTTAACTATTATACACTTAATTAACTAGCCTAGGTGTATTTGATTTATTGAACACCGATTATGACACAGTAAATATTATGTACTATCAATCTTTTTTTTTCTATCAACTTGATAGCTATCAATCTGTATATATTATGACTATCATCCTACATACAGTGAGTAGTTGAGGGCAGCATTATTCAGGGACCAACTTGGTATAGTTTCGTGGTTGAGGGGTAGCGCTACCCGAGGACAAGTCCTGGTAGGCATTTCCGGCATGAGAGGCCATTGGCTATCTATCGTGTCCTTCTCCGTTCCCACTGCTGGATACGCATACGCCGGCATCACCAGCAACACATGACTCAAGTTTTATTGGGTTGTGTGTTGCTGGTGATGCGGTGTATCCAGCAACGATTATTGATTTGTTTAGGTTTGTGTTTGTGTCTCTCTTTCTCCTTGCAATCTCATGGGACACTTGATTATAGGACTCGTCCGGGGAAGGAAAGAGACTTGATGCCAGAAAAAGCGGACAGATGGGGTCACGCATTCGGATATAGCATGACCCGTCACACGATATCCTAGTCCTAAAAATAAACAAACAAAGTTTGAAGGCGATTTGGAAGTTGTCGATGCTTCAACTAAACATTCGTTTCCTCTAAAAATATGTTCAAATTTATAATAGATTTATTTTATATTTGAAACTAAGAACTTAAACCTTCAACTTAAAATATGCAAAAGAAACGAATATTAGACTCCAAACTTTCAACTTAAAATCTAAACTTTTTATACATTTGATGATTTGGATTTTGGTCTAAATTGAACTTTACCCTATTTTTCTAGAGGGGTAGGAATAAGAAGAAAGATGAATCTGATTTGTTTAGTTAAAGTTATCGACAAAGTAACATATCAAATTGCCTAATGTGAGTGGTATTATCATCAATCGACTGTCATCATTCCATAACTGATACATCAAGTAGGGGCAAACGTTAGGAATTATCACACATTGGGATTGTCATGTGCTAGAGCGAATCCTTTGATTAATCATTTAAATTTGTTTCAATGTAATTTGTTTGGATACATGGACCTAATTGCCCTAGCCTTGGATATGCCGCCGCCACCAAATAAGTTTGTGGTACTGCTAACACTAGATGTTCATAATCCGTCTGCTTTTGCCACTTTCTAAACATAGTAAACGTCAGTACAGCTTAAGACCCTAATGCATTCACCCCTATAGTTGGCCAAATGGGCCAGGCCCGCTGGGCCGGCACTAGCCCGGCCCTATTTAGCACGGCTCGGCCCGACAGCTTTAGTGCCAGTGCCGTGTTAGTGCCTGGCCTTGTGCCGTGCCTGGGCCGCAATCTCGGCCCGTGGCACTAGCACGGGCACGGCACGCTAATGGCCGGCCCGGCCTCGGCACTACGGCGGCAGGGGGAGGCACGACAGCCGCCCGATTATTGCACAAGCTCCTAATTAATTAGTATTTTTGTTAACTTCTTGTGTTTGTGATCTCTTTTAGAGTTGAGGTTGTGTTTGAATTATTATTGATGAAATTCGGTTAAGTTAGATATATGATTGTGTTTGACTGTTTGTCATCTTAGTGCCAGTGTCGGCACGGGCACTATAGTGCCCTTTGTCACGGCACGACACTAATCATTGGCTATAGTGTAGCGTCAGTGCCTAGAGTTTGGCACGGCGGCACTAAGTGGCACGGCACGACTAATCAATAGTGCTACTTAGTGCCGTGCTAAATAGTGCCGTGCCAAATAGTGCTAGTGCCTGCACGGCACGGCCCGTTTGGCCAACTATATTCACCCCAGTTTGACCAAGTACAATAATCACGTAAATACAACTTAAGACCTTGATTGATATCAAAGACGAGACGTTTGTAGTAACTTTGTAAATATCGATATTTGTTGGCTCAATTTATTGGAGGTATTAGAGATAGAGTTTGCATGCGTATATTTATAGACATGAGTGTGCAATCCAAACGATACATCTTAAAATTTTGAACTGAAAATAACAGTTACCAGTAAATTATTGGCATGACCATCCAGACCGATGCTAATCCTAATCGAATCCGTTTCGTAAGACTCTGGGGCAACATGGTTGGTTTCTGCCGCCTCTTTCCCTAGTCCGATTCGACTTGTACTGGTCAAACCCGCCTATAATAAGGCGGATACTTCACCCATCTGACTTCCACCAGATACGAGCAAACCAGCCAGTAGCCATGGCCAGGATCAAGAGGTCGCATCGGTGCGCCAGCCCTATCTCGGACGGTGGTGGTGGTGGCGGTGGGGGCGGCGTCGTGGACCGCCTGAGCGCGCTGCCCGACGACCTGCTCCGCCTCATCCTGCGCCGCCTCGACACCCGCGCACCGCGCTCTCCACCGCCGTGCTCGGCCGGCGGTGGTCCCGCCTCCCGCGCGAGCTCACGACGCTCGAGCTCAGGGTCAGCGACGTGCTCCCGCGCCGCTACCGCGGCGGGCTCGCCCTCCGCCGCAGCCGCGCCTCGGCCCCGGAGCTCGAGGCCCTCATCGCACGATGCGAGCGCCGCGCCATGCGCGCGTTCGCCGACGGCGTCGCGGGCCTCCTCGAAGCGGACGGCGGCGACGGCGACGATCGCAGACGCGCCAAGAGCCTCCGCGTCGAGTTCTTCCCCACGGCGGAGTCCGGCTGCGTCGACCGCCTCATCCCCACGGCGGTCGGCTCGTGGGGCGTCCAGGATCTCGAGGTCGTCGCGAGGCCTCCGCACCTCGATCACCTCTCCATTTTCGCCAATGACGGGCCGGCCGCCTACGCCTTCCCCCACCACTGCCTCGACGACGAGCTCCACCGGTCGCGGCTGCGCAGCCTGACGCTGGCGAACTGCGCGCCGCCGCCGCTGCACCGGTACGGCGCGCTCGCCGAGCTCGTCCTGCGGGACATGCCGGCGTCGACGCCGGCCGCGGCGTACCAGCGCCTGTTCACGGCGCGGTCGCCACTGGAGGTTTTGCGCCTCCTGTCCTGCGGCTGCGCCGGGGAGCGGCGGCTGGTTGTCAGCGCGCCGGGGTCGCGGCTCAGGGAGCTCGTCGTGGACGGCTGCACGTTTACGGCGATCGAGCTCCGCACGCTCCCGATGCTAGAGCGCCTGGCGTGCCTGACCAACTCCGTCAAGCTCCGGCTCGGCGGCGCCGCCGGCGTCCCGCGGCTGGGCCACGTGAACCTCTCCTTCTCCAGGAAGAGCGCCGGTTTCTTCCTGGAGGGCGCCGCCACCGTCGCCAGCCTCGCCGTCCGGTTCACGGGGCCGGAGCGGCCGCTCGGCACGACGCTGAGCGCGCTGACGAGGCTCCTCGTCGCCGACGTGCCGCCGTCGTGGGACGTCACGTGGACGCGGGTCCTCCTGATGGCGGCGCCGGCGCTGGAGGTCATGCACATCCACGTGGCATCCGCCCCGGAGGCGCCGGAGGACGGGAAGCCTGGGCGCGAGATCAGCTGACCGGCGTTCAAGTTCCGGCACCGGCGGCTGAGGGAGGTGGCCTTAGCGGGGTTCGGGCGGACGTGGCGGCAGATTTTCTTCGTGAGGTACCTGGCTAGGGTTTGCAAGGCGTTGCAGCGCGTCCTGCTCCTCAAGAACTGGTGCGTGCGGGAGATGGGGCTCTGGGAGTGGGAGCTCGTGCAGCAGCAGGAGTGCCCGTGGAGTGAGGAGGAGAAGATGGTGGTGAGGAGGCAGGTCAAGTATGGGAAGTACTGGTGCAGGCCTCAGCTTGAGGTGATCGTGGGGTGATCTCTGACTTCAGAAATTCGTGGGCGGAGGTGTCGATCATGTATGTAGCTAGGGACCTAGAGTTGCTATCTATGTGTAGAACTCGGAGTAATAAAATAGACCCACATAAATCATTGGTGATAAATTATTCACCAAAGTAAGTGAAAATCGTAATTTTCTATTCTGAATTGCTTAGTACACCCACACTTTGCTCTTTATGCTTTTATATGGCGTATTGTCATTCGAAAAGCCCGATTTTATATATTTTGATAAAAGGAGGGAACAGACGGAGATCACGTTAACCATGCTTCAAAAGTGACTTACTAGAGTTCAATCTCTACTTTTGGGAAAAGAAAAGGATTTACCAAACTAAGCCGGCCTTACTAAGACGGATATAGATAGTTAATCTACAAAAAGCTATGTGAGTATATTCAAGCTTCACAAGTGACTTATTAGAGGTCAATATCTACTTTTGGGAAAAGAAAAAGATTCACCAAACTAAGCCGGTCTTACTAAGACGGATATAGATAGTTTTAAATTTCTTTCAGTCACGGAGAACATTGTCACCGTGCGCTACTGTTAAGAACGACGACCAGTCATCGATCGACTGCTCACCTATGATTGATCAATGACGTGAATGAGACCGGTCGGGTCGCACTCAAGTCTTTGAACTTTCCAAATGATGGGTCGTGGCGAGGAAGAGCTCGTCGCTTCGTTGTTGCCAAGGAACGACGGTCCCCGCCCAGCAACGCGCGCGCTCGAGATCCGCTGTCTCCCGGACGCCGTAGCACGCCGCCCCGGCCTCGTCATGGATGCACGCCGGCCACCACGATGCGGTCGCTCGCTTCATTCCCCGTGCAACATGCGCGCATATATGTAGTGTGACCAAATCGATCAGGACGAACAGATTGAATGAATAGTGTGAGCAGATGGTGTTGCTACGTTTTTGATTGATGAAGAGGCGGGGACGACGACCGTGCGGCTTTTTTTTCGTGGCTGCTTCTTCTAGCCACCCTTCTGTTAGTACTGCCGCCGGCCTGCGGACAAGTCCAGCGCATCTTGATTGGCTTTGACACCCCTAGAGAACGCGGCACGCTTCTTGATTGGGCCAGTCGGCTAAAAAGTAACTACCAGTCTCGTTAAGGTCGACAAAAGGAACGATCCTTACGGTGATAAAGCATAACAACCATCATGCATACTCTTAACATAGGCAAATCTATCAGAGAGGATCAAATTCAAATAGCACTAACAGATTGGCACATATCATGACATCAAAACATCTTTCAACTTCTCCAAGCCTGATTTATTATTCCTGGTGAGTGTTACAAAACAAGAGACAACCCTAAACTTTGTAGTCCAAAAATCGCCCCCCCATGCATGAGCCTAAACACCATCGAAGGCTAAGGAGAAGTGGACGTCCATCAGCTCGCTAAAACCTTACATTACCATCCCTCCATCAATGGTAAGCACCTGTGGATAACGAGGTAAGCCGAAATGTTAAACGAAAATAAACTGGAAAAATGCCGGGAAAATGTTTTTTTTTAGTTTCACACCTGTCCGGTGATATAGCTCGCCGCAGGATTAAGGGCCAAGAACTCGACTAATCCCGCAACTTCCTCTGGTTGGCCGTATCTCCCTGGAAGTTGATGATAATAGCATGTAGATTTAGTGGATGATAACAAGAATTTGCGAAATAAGAACCCAGCAATATAAATATCTCAAAATGATGATGATCTATTTTCATATTATACCAAAACCAAAGGATGAAGGTTCTATAAAATACAGCATGTGCCACTCTGTGCACCCAATGAGTAAGTGTAAAAAAAATGTATTTGGGTCTCAATTTCATACAAAATAAAGTAAAAACGGCTTATCTTACTGTTTCCCTTTCTAGTTTCTACAAATCACTACTCTGCACTTTTGCAGTCTATCCAAATATCAAATGTAGTTTTCACTCTAGTTATCCTATACTGCTATGGTTCATCACTAAAGAATGCCAGCAAGCTACTCCTGTATTTGGAGCAACACGTACTAACCACAAGACAAACAAAGCTAATAATGCTACCTGTCCAATGGTGCAGCCTAAAATAGTAAGGAACACTTCGCAGGAATCAGCTTAAGATGCATACCTAATGGAATGCTTGACAAAATTTTCTTCTCAAGATCCTCGCCAAGTTCGGCAGTCATATCAGATGCAATGAACCCTGGTGCAATAGCATTCACCTGCGTGTATATTCAGAACACACTCAGAATGCAGACTGACCTCAAGTCGCAGGTGAGCTATAATGAAAGATAGGGATCAGACATTGATATTTCTGCTTGCATATTCCCTGGCAACCGTTTTTGTGAAGCCAATCACCCCGGCCTTAGCTGCACTATAATTAGCCTGGCCAACATTGCCGGTCAGACCAACAACCGATGCTATGTTGATAATTCTTCCCTGCATTTTGCAATAAAAATACACACATTACTAACCATGACAAAATAACAAACTGGGCAACTTTTGACAACAACTTCTTGAAGATCCAAAAGTACAAGGCGAATGCAAATATAAGTAATGGTAACAAAACTATCAGTCCATGACCTTCCCTGTGAATTTGCCTACCTGAGGCATCACCCTATAACAATGCATTATCAGTGTAGGCGATGGATTAATATTAGTTCTTTTGCTTCACACCACTCAGTTATATAATATTTTACAAACAAGTTAAGGAAACAATTCTAGGAGGCAATCATTTTGTTTTGCTTCTGCAAGTAAATTAAATGTAATAAAAAGAGCAGATAAATGATACCTTTTTCTTCTTCATCATTACTTTAGTAGCAGCCTGCAAAGAATATGCTGCTGTAAGATGCATCTAACAATTCAAGTAAATTCAAAATCAAGAAAGATTATAAACTCACCTGTGTGCACAGGAAGACACCTGTAAGATTCAGATCAATTACATCCTGCCACTGAGATTTCTTCATCCTCATCAGTAATGTGTCCCGTGTAATCCCTAACAAAAATATTGTTTTATACTTTATTTGACAAAACAAATCAGCTGAATAGGGAGCAGAAAAATGCAGTTTGCCATGGGAACATACCTGCATTGTTTACCAGCACATCTACTGTTCCCCATTTTTCCAGAGCCTAATTGTTTTAGAAACTAATCATAACCATGTTCAAATAAATATTGATGTAAAAGTGAAAAGGAAAATTTTCCTTCATTATGTATACAAACTACACTTACTGCTTTCATCATAGATTCCACATCAGCTTCTTTCGAAACATCTCCTCCAAAAGTGATAGCCTCACCACCAAACGCTTCAATCTGCAAACATAACACTGTAAGCATCTGAATGAATGCATATTCATGCGGGAAAGGAGATAATAAAGAAAGTAAAATAAAAAAGATCTCCAAAAATTGGTCTTTGCATATTTGTAGGCATACAACTATAGCCAAATTTTAATAGATAGTTAAATAATAAAATTTCCTTATTAGTCCAAAAGCGATGAATTTTAATCAACCATATTCATGGATCACCATTATAGTTCTTAATAGTACTTGCACTTTTGTTACTATCTACTAATATCTAAATTTGCCATTTCAGTTGTTTGAACCATGAAACATAATTCAAGGTGATTGTTTACTTGTTCTGAAGCTACAATGTCTAACAAATGGAGATGAGAATTCAGCGTAATGACACTCACTTCCTCAGGTAGATAAATAAAAAACAATGATAGTTTTATGTATTACTCTGTAAGGCCAAACATGAACGTACAATTCAGAACTGAGATAATAATTTTGCAATGTTGAGAATCAAGGAGAGGGATAGCAACAATGATGTTCTGCAAGGAATAAGCCTGGTCACTTGTAGTGAAATCCAAAGCAATTAACCGGTAACTATTAAAGATTGCCTTTGTATTACTCCTCTAAGATAATGTCAGGGTGGCCGGTTGGCCGGCTGTAAGCCATCTATAAGCAATAGTTTGTTTAGTTTCTTAATACTACCTCCGTTCCAAATTACTATTCGTTGTTGACTTTTTCGCTTAACGTTTGACCATTCGTCTTATCCAGAAAATTTTACAAGTATCATTTATTTTGTATGTGATTTGCTTTACCATCATATATACTTCAAGTATAACTTATTATTTTGTATATTTGGACAAATTTTTTAAATAAGACGAATGGTCAAAGATGATAAAAAAAGTCAACAAAGAATAGTAATTTGGAACGGAGGTAGTAGTTAAGTTAGCAGATTGGTTAGGCAGATTGGGTTGGTTAGATAAGGTTGTTAGTTTGTTAGCCCCCGCGTACTAGGGCAGGGCTAAGGGCCAGGCATGTTATCAATTGAATCAAGCCAGAAATTAAGAAGGAAAATCCTTCTCCTTGCTCGGCCGTGGGCAGAGGCCCCCGGCCGGTGATCTTGCTCCCTCACTCCCTCCTCCCTAATCTTCCACCATAACAACTGGTATCAGATAGCCTGGGTTTCGATCCAAGACCATGGCTTCTGCTGCCACCAGCCCATCACCATCGACTACGGATTTATGTGCTACTATAGTGGACAACCTCAACGGGATGGTGGAGAAGTGCATCAAGATCCAAGAGCTGCTCGAGGAGATGCGGCAACGGGACCGCCAGATGGCGGCGGCCGCGCAGCTCAGACGTCGTCAGACCTCGGCGGCGGTGCGTCTACAGGCTGCAGTGCGTGGGCTCCTAGCGCGACGGCTAGTACAGGAGATGCACAAGAAGGAACAGGACCGGGCAGCCTGTTCAGAGCGTCGCACCGAAGGATCAGCTCTTCAGCGAGTACAAGGCTTACCTGCAGATAGGAGGGCGCTCGCTCCGAAGATCCGGCACTCCTGCTCGATCCGCCGGCGCCGCGTATTCGCAGGCGCCCACCCCAGCTCATGCTCGCCTCTTCTCGGTAGGGCCCGGACCGATGGCCGCATTGCAGGGCGAAGGACTGGGGCTGCAGGAGTGCACAGCCCGCGTAGCGCCGCCGCATCCAAGCGCCGACCACCACGAGGTCGTCGTTGCGGCCCGCCCCACACCCATGGCAATCTGTGGCATGAGGCCCCCTCGCGAGGTGGCCGGCGCGGAAGCCCTCCCCGCACGAAGATGCTCAGGGCTCTCTATTCCGGCGGCCGTCCTTGAGCTCCGACTCACCGTTGTACGCCTCTCCTCTCCTCGGTGGGCAGCGTCATCCTCCGCAGGGATTGCGGCGGTGACGGCGGTGCCCGATTCGCTCGGGCTGCTGCGGCCAGAGTGCCTGAAGGAGCTGGACTTTTGGCGGGCCGCAAGAGTGGTGATCTGTTTTCCAGAGTCAGCCCATGTGAAGAGTGGGCCGCAAGGGGCTGTGTGGGCTAGTGGGCTGTTGCTGCTTCTGGGAGATTACAGCCTACGTGCAAACAATTACAGGGCTGCTTCTATGGAGAATGATACACATCTGCTTGTACGCATGCAGATTGTTTTCCCTGTGGAGAACCACGTCTCTCCCTACTCAGGCGACCATATGAGGATGAATTCGGAGGCGGAGCAGCACATGGCCACCACCTGAGCAGCTCGAGGTCGAGCTACATGTCGAAGAGGGGTGTAGTGTCAGGGTGGCCGGTTGGCCGGCTGTAAGCCATCAATAAGCAATAGTTTGTTTAGTTTCTTAATAGTTAAGTTAGCAGATTGGTTAGGCAGATTGGGTTGGTTAGATAAGGTTGTTAGTTTGTTAGCCCACATGTACTAGGGCAGGGCTATATAAGGCCAGGCATGTTATCAATTGAATCAAGCCAGGAATTAAGAAGGAAAATCCTTCTCCTTGCTCGGCCGCGGGCAGAGGCCCCCGGCCGGCGATCTTGCTCCCTCACTCCCTCCTCCCTAATCTTCCACCATAACAGATAAACTGACAGACAAACAAATAATAGCCAACAAAGTAATTTCTGAATCAACATGCTCACCTCCTTGGAGACATCTTCAGCCTCTTTTGAGGACCGGGCATAGTTCACCAGGACCTAAATGTCAAGACAAATTGAAGACCCTAAGGTTACTGCTAACTTGCCATCACATGGGAATGAAGACATTTGCATTTGCAAGCAGGTGAATACAATCATATAGAATGATTCTTTTAAACAGCCAAATAGCTAACCTTGCATCCAGCTTTTCCAAGGGCTAAAGCACAGGCCTTACCAATCCCTCTGGAGGCACCTGTAACAATAACAACAGGTGCTTCCAGCTTGGTAGCATCTTTTGCAACTGCTTGTTCAACAGCTGCAACATGGGTTCGTAGACCTGCAGATAGAAGCTTGCTTAGTGCTGAGTGCAAAAAGAAAATGCAAATATGTTGTTTCTGTGTCAGAAGTTTGAAAAAGATACTACATTCCTTGTCGAGTTTTCTAAAAGAAATGTGTTTAACTATTTTTAAGAAAAATCATGAAACCTTCACTAGTTACTTGAACGAAGATACAAGTTTATACTAGTAGTTTAAAAAATAATCCATTGCATGTTATAGTGCTTTGATTTCGAGCTAAGGCAACTCATCTCAAGGACACCATTTTTTATATGGTGTGATTGAATCCACTTTACTTCAAATGTGCAGCATTAACATAATGATGTGAAAGTAGCATCTGCAGACTCAAATAACATGCCATTGCAGCATAGTGAAGAATATCAAATTGTGCTTTACGTCTATTCAATTGCCCAAAGATATTGCCAACTGATTTGTCCAATTAAGGACCATATTTAAAACTGTTTTCAGTATTGGGTAGTTTCCTTTCACAATTGAACTGGTGGCACATGCTAAAACCACAATCAAATATTCAGCTTTCTAGAATGAAAAACCTGCTAATTGCTCATTTCCCTATGTCAAGTTGTCAACAGTGTTGAATTTGGATGTATATCTTACTGTCAAGCTTGGTTTGACCTTAGTGTCAACCAACTGCTACTGGAGTGGGATGAATTGGGGATCATAAAAGAACATAAAGGAAAGAAATGTAAGAACCCAAATTGATAAAAGTCTGACTTCCATTATCAATAGATAGAAAACAGTCCCGCATAGACAGAATTTTCCTATTAGGAAAGTTGGTAAGCTATGCATATGCGAAGCCTTAAGTTCTAGACTTTTGCATTTATCACGTTGCTTCTCCCAAGTGGCATAAGATACAGTTTTTCATTGATTTGTTAGATAAACATCCTCCTGCCAGCTCGTAATATTGAACTACTTCCAACTACCACCAAACTATTAATTACACCTACAATAGAGACAGTCAGCCAGTTCTCATCTGCTTAGTTTTCCTAGGTACAAAATAATCTCAGTTTTCCTAATCACTAGGAATACGTCTGTAGCAGACCCTGCTGTTGTGACCATCAAATGAGGCCACCTATCCCAATCTCTGCATGTGCCTGTCCAACCCCAGCATGTGATGAGGCAATGGCAATTCATGCCAGGTGCAATGGGCAAGGGAAAATGGACATTGCAGGGAGGTAAGACTCAGTGCCACAGAAGAGCAGTCTGCCGGAGCACTATATTGGCCAAGACAAAGCTTAATGGCATGCACAAGTGAACTAATGGCATAGCAGCAGGCTCAGCCCAACCATTGGGGCTCAATGTGTGTAACAATGATATGATCCTTTTATTGTTGGGAGTCACAAATTCGCAATGCACAGGCATTAAAATGGTATGCTAATTAAGATGCAGCTGCGGAGTAAATCACAAATAATTGGTCCAACCAAGGTCCAGTATGCCATAAAATCAGATAAATACCTGTTCCCCCAAACATCCTATTATGCTACTTCTGTTAATGAATATATGATCATTCAGTACTTTTTAAGAATAAAAAAATAAGAGATCATAACAGGAGGAGAACATTTTCCAACTAGACACAGCATACAGAGCCTGAAATCATCAGACTAATTTACTAATTTTTAATTTATACTAATAATAGTACTATAAGGATGCCAACCATACCACTACAGAAATGGAAAGTAGAAATTTCAAGTCATGAATGCAGCCAACCAAAAGGCCCTAAGAAAGAGCTCGTTCATAGAAATACTGCACAAAAACCTCCATCAGCGAACGTGGATCCTATGCATCACGAGCAGCCAAGCCAAACCCAAGCAAGCATTTCGCCACACAAATCGAGACGCCTCACTATGTCAACCACACCACGCTACACGAGCTAGATCTCAGAGTTCTAGGGTCCAGCACGAGGACACTGAACCTTTACCACCCCATTACCCGCTGAGATCAGACCAGAGAAATGGGCCCTCACCGGAGAACCCGCGTCCGGACCGCAGCGCGGGCGAGGAGCGTGCGACGCCTCCGCCGAACGTGACGAACCCGCGGTGGGACGCGGCGGCGGCCCCGGCGCGCGGGGCGGCCGGGGAGGAGACTGCTGCAGCTGCAGCGGCCGCGGCGGTGGCCATGAGGGAGCGGCGGGTCGCGGAGGAGGCGAGGAGGCGGGAAGCCAGAGGGAGCAGCGCGCTTTGGAGATGGGGGCGGAGTATTTGAAGCCGTGGCGGAGCACGGCACCGGAGGATTTCTATTTGGGGGAGGGGGGGCTTTGGAAGCTCAGCGAGGGCGATGCGCTGGGCGGAGCGCCCGAGGCGAGAGGAAGGAAGAGGAGGAGAACGGGGACGAAAGCGGCGGCGGCGGCGGGGGTCCGAACCCGTGGGCTCTCGCCTTGATTGTTCGGTCCGGTGGGCCGAGGAGGCCCAGGGTCTGACCTGGTGGATCATGGTGGT
Organism: Echinochloa phyllopogon; assembly: GCA_033239725.1. Classification (NCBI taxonomy): domain Eukaryota; kingdom Viridiplantae; phylum Streptophyta; class Magnoliopsida; order Poales; family Poaceae; genus Echinochloa; species Echinochloa phyllopogon. The sequence continues at coordinate 22,993,057 of BTCW01000016.1, forward strand.
CCTGTTCTCTCTCCCAGGAGGACGCGATGGGCTCTTCTTCATTTCTTAGCCGAAACTGAAATGGCAACTATTCGTGGTAGGTCTATGTGTCGGCTTCCTCGGAATGATCCTCGTTTGAACTATCAACAAGAGCTATGTATGGGACTGCGTGTACGTAAACGCAACTCCAGCAATAACTCTTAAATTTGACCCTCTAAATATTAAATAGAATCTACCTTTAAATTTTGAGGCCTTAAAATGGACCTATTTGGGAGAGCTCCACTCCATAAAAACTAGCTCCAGCTCTAGCAACTCCACATTTTTCAGCTCCACTCCACCTACTTCAATTAAATATGGAGTTAGCTCAATGTGTTTGGCTACAAATACAACTCCAGCTCTAGAAAATATAGGATTTGATGAAAAATATCTTTCTTGCCCTTGCATTGATTTTGTTGGCCCGGGGATTTTTTTTCTGCGCTGCTACATTACATGCCGCTATAGTACCGGACAAAAAATGACGGCAAAAAAAGAAAAAAAAGCTACGAGAGGGATGGAGGCGGCGGAAAAAAAGAAGAAAAACAAGACACGAGGGAGGGGGGCCGGCGGAATAGATGAGTCGTCTTTTTTACGTGAAACGGTATATGTAACCGATGACAATGGTGAGTAATTTCACCTCAACTCCATGAGAATGTATGAATTTTTGTTTCTGGAGCACTCCTCCCTCGAGTTGGCCCCCTAACTCCACTTTTTTCTTAGAGCTGCAAAACTTGGAGCTGCACGTGTTTGGGTAAAAAATATTGAGAGCGGAGTTGTAAAAGTTGAAGCGAAGCCATGCCAAAGAGCCCCTTACTTCAACTCCAGCAATAGCTCCTAGGAATAGGAATAGAGGGCTCTCTGTAGACCTCACAGAAATGGAGGGTGGATAGATAATCCCCAAACTAGAGGGCCAAGTAGAGCGCCTGATGGACTGTATTTTTTTTGCTTGATCCTCTAAACTTGAGATGGGAGCTTGTTTAAAGAGTCTGCTAGAGTTGCTCTAAGTTTTGATTATAACCCACAATCAAGAAGAATATTTTTCATTGGAGGAGAAAAAAGAGAACTAAATAAAAAGTTATTTTCATATTTATCAAAGAACGGTATATTAGAGAGTGTTGGGTCTACATTGGTAACTAAGGTGTAGAAACAATGGGTTGGGATTACCCTAACCACCCTAAGAGAGCTCCGAGTAGAAGAAAAATGGAGAGAGAACTTTCCATTCTCCCCATGCACTCAAAGAGATGGAATCAAGCTCATGTATACAGCAGACTGGTGTACAAAATAAAAAAGAAGGCCTATGACTTGGTAGAAATATCCAAAGCTTAATTGATAACAAAATAATTCAAACAAATATACGATATTGACTGCCTTGATACATATTATCCCATAGTTAAGCCTATAACAATTTGTGTCATTCTCCCATATGAAGTCTCCAAATTAAGGATGGTTTATGCATTTAGATTGACATTCAAATGCCTTCCTACATGGAGTTCTTGAGAAAGAAGTTTACATGAGAAACCACGAGGATATGAAGGTTCGTGTCAACCATCGAGTTATTTGTTGTCTCAAGAAATCATTATATAAGATACATAGCTCTCCTGCGTGTTTGAGAAAAAAGATCCATTTCATTTAAGGATACACAAGAATGTATTCGCCAAGCCACTATCAAGGTCTCCCTTTAGTTCAATTTGTAGCAAATCTCAACTTGAGAGGACCTTATCGCGATAGGAAAGAGGGAGATATAAGGCTTACATGTGGGCCCAATATGCATGAGGTGGCAAAACAATGATGTGGACTTTTATGTGTGGGGCCTGCATGTCTATAAAAAACAACCTTTGGACCGATTTGAGGGATCTCGAGGGGCTGTAATAATGATTTTGAGAGGTAGGGTATAAATGATTTATGGTTTTCAAGGGTTCTTCAATCTCGGAGACAAATTCAGAAGGACAAAATGACTTCAATTCTTAAAACAATTGGATGTATAATTGTTTGGTATGTAAGAATGCACGAGAAACGCTCCCTCTTCTTAATTATTAGGACTTGATAGTGGTTTAGCTTAGGGGAAAGGAGAGAGTCAAATAGAATGAATTATATGACATGAAATACTATGGTTGTCCGATTCATTTCATCCACGAATCCTCGACAAGGTCTTCACCAAGGCACTACGAACTATGAAGATCCCCCTTTAATGATCAATTTTTAGCTTCTCAACTTAAGATTTGAAGGGGGGTTGACTTTTAGGATGCGTATATGTAATAAATACTCTCTCTGTAACAAAACCACTTCAATTTAAAACAAGGTGATTGTTTGGTAGGAAAGGATGCTGTGAGAGAGAATGCATGTGAAGTGCTTCCCCTTCTTTTATTGACTTGTGGGACCTCATAGTGGTTCAGCTTAAGGGAGAGGAGACGAACCAAATTAATCATACATTTTGTTTAGATAATAGATGAAATATCACAATGGCCCTTGTTGTACTCTGATTTTGATGTATGGAAATGATATTATTCTGAAATGAGTCTATACATGATAGCCGATGTCTCTTGGGACTATCACAATGGTACAGGGAGTCAGATTTTCTTTTACGAAAATCCGGTTCGTTTCACCTCACAAATATACCAGCTAAACTTGGACCTAGTACTAATGCTAGTATTAATACCTAGTCCAAGTTTAACCAGTATATTTGTAGCGGATGGAAGGTGTTTTTCCAAGTAGTGGGAGAGAGATCCCTTCACTCCAATTTGCAGTTCGAGTAGTCGTCCTTCATGGCTTGTTTCATAAGGTTGACTCCTTATGATCCATCTTCGCACCAACTAGGGTAGGTGTAGAACTGGTGCTTAAGCTAAGCCAATTCCAACCAATGAGGAGTTCACCTTATCAATGTGCTATTGGAGATATGACCATGAGTCACTGGATAGACAAAAACAATCCAATGTCCACAACTATTATAGAGTAGAGAAGGAATGAGAACTTCCACAATGACACCTCCAAAGGAGGTCATGATACCACCGATACTGATATCACCTATCCCACACGAACATGATTCTCACCAAGAACCCAAGATACAACATGATACAACAACTTTAACCTAGTTGCAATACCCAAAGTCAGCAATGCAAATCTCATACCAGATCATTACCAAACATCATGTATCATCATGCCTCCATCGCAGCACACTAGCTAGAGCCCTTGTCGACAAAGGGTTCCCCATACCACACCGTCACCGGACCGGGACTAGCGCAAGCTAGTACATCACCATCTCAGCATAGCATAATGTGATGTAGTGAAGCCCCCATCGATGAGGAACATCCTAGACTACACCTCTGCCGATCACCTCAAGCTTGATCCCCCACTGTGCGGCCTTCACCATATACACAACATAACACAACCTGCAAAGTTGTCAGATGCACCATGGCGCTCATGACCCACTGTGGCAGAACCGTTCAGCTTAAACTGGTTCAGGTGCACTAATCACCGTCCCAAGTCGGGTCAGGACTTAATGCACATGAAATAGTGTAAACCAGGTATTTGTCAGGTGTCCGAAGACGCCCGAAACACCACATTCAAGAACAAATCTATGCATACAGGATCGTTCGCATAGGAAGCTCTCAACAGACATTACATTCTTTACAAAAATACTTAGGGATACGTGTTATTACAGATCATAAAGCATAAAACTTAGATGCAAGTTAACAACGCTAAGAGTTTTGAAAATCAAACAGGTCATACTGGTAGTGAAGTTATACCGGCCATGTTTGAAATAAAAATTTTGTCATCAAGAGATCACGTAGACCCTTCGTGTCTCTTGGCTTTCGCGAGCCTTAAACTTTTTCTCTGGCTTCTCTTCTGTGGCAATTAGAATCTTGAGTACAAGGGTACTCAACAAGACTTACCCGTCTAACCATTAAAATAAAATGAAGACACAAATATGCAAGTCTATTTATTGGACTGATATACTTTAGGTTTTTGCAAAATGCTTACTAATTATTGGTCCTTATATTTTATGTATTTTACTCATTTTATAGTTGATCCTGTAGACGTAAGGTGACATGAAATAATGTTTTTCAAGAAAGCTTTCCATGATAACCAATACCATACTATCCATTAACCACCATTACTTTACTAAGTTGTTCATCAGTGATCAAGCGGTATTCATATCGAGAAGTGCGACGATCATGACCAATTGTACATCCTGCAGGGTAAAACCTAATCACACGACACGTGCGCGTCATGGATAACCGCACGCGGCAACCTTTCGCTCACATCACTTCCAGCGATCGAAACTATTCTTGCCAGGGTCCAGGAGTGCATCCCCATAAGCGGCCCCACGTCTAGCCTGACCAACTTATGAGTTTCAGACTACACTCCCGCCTACTGCCTCTCTCCGACAGGGCAAGCCATAGTTCCAATCCTGGTGTGACTGAGTTACATCGGTTTACTGGTCCCATTCACCTAGTATATGATTAGTACGTTCAAAACTTGATCTCAGGTCAACATCTACTGAATCCTTGTTCAATTTCAAAAGTTAGACGAGGCTATCCAATAAACCTACTAACAATCAAATCATTCAAGCCCTCGTCCAACTTACCAAGCAAATCTCCATATTTGCAAGTCTCCATATTTTATGTGTTGTTATCATAGAAATGAGTATCACAAGTATCTGGTAGGTAACTAGTAAGCCTACTAAGTAGGGTTTCATCATATCTATGAAGAGGTGTCAAAGATGTCCTTAGTCAAGGATGTCATGCATTCAAAGGGTTCCATAAAAATTCCTAAACCTAATGCATATACTGAAATAGTTTGGACGCATGAAATAATAAGTAAAATAATAGGTAGAGATGCTCCGGTGCTTGCTTGGATTAGCAACAAGGTTAGGGTTGTTAGTAGCAACTTCAGGCTTCGGATTCTCCGATTACTTCCTCGTATTCTTGGGATTTCGGCTGAACTTGACGTATTCCCGATTCCACAGACTCGGTATCTATATGCCATGAATGCAATATGCAAGTTTAGAAAACCTAGCTCTACAACTTTCCTTCACGATAAAGTTGCAAGCCAACAATAAAAACTCTCATTTAAACCTTATTAGTATTTTTCCTACATTTAAAATCATTTAAAAACAATTTTAAAACTCATAAAAGAATTACTTAAATTATTTTTGTACTAGAATTAACATTATCTTAATTATAATAAAGCATTTTTAATTTAATAGACTTTTATCACATTTTTATTTATTTAGGAACTCTATTACTTATTTCAAAGCTTTAAAGAAAAGCATGTTAAATAACTTAAATTTTTATTTAAATTTTTCTAAAGTTCATCATTTTTAATGTATAGAGAAAAATCTAACAAAGCTAACAAAATTAGCTGCAAATTATAGCAATTAAAACATGATTAAAGCTTTTTAAAACAAAAAGAAACAACCAAACAAAATAACTTTGCACAAAACCCCCCTATAAAGATTAAACCTTCACACATAAGACCTCCCGCGCCCTGGACTGGCTCTTTTTACCGATAATCCCCTGGAACTTTCTTTTCCCTTGCAATCAGGTCCTTCCAATCTCAACCATGGCCGGCGGCGGGGGACCGGCATCGATCTCACCGGCGGTGAGGTTTCTGGCGACAAGATCATGCCCAACAGACTCTCCTCGCCATGCCAAGAACTCCCATGGGTAAAACTCCTACCAAAGGTGACCGGACGGCGATGGGCGACGGCAGTGGCGGCGGCACTCTGCTCGGGCTCGTCGGCCGGTTAAACGACGACGGCTCCGGCGACTTGAAGTGGCACAAAAGCTTCACCACGACCTCCTCTACGTGATGCGCTAGCAGCAAGTCGAGTTCCATGGCCAGAGCATAGCTCCCCTCGATGGCCTGCCATGGCGCAGTGGTGCTCCACGACAGCGCTTGCGTTCCGGCGAATAGGAGCTATCACCCAGGTCGTGGGCTAGCTCAAGAGCATCACCAGTGCCTAGGGAACCTAGCAACAAGCCTAACTCGACAGCAAAGTCACTCTAACCCATCTCTCCTTGAGAGCTCACCTGGAGATGGTCGGTGGCGGCCGGAGGTTGAAGATGGCGGCGTGGTAGCGACAGTGAGGCTTGAGGCCGAGCTTGAGCGTGTCGAGGGCGTAGATGGGTAGGTAAAGGTGTTGTGGGCGAGAGGAATTGGGCGGTGGTGCAAGGACGGTGGTGAATTGCTGGCGGGCAGAGGCGGAGGCGATGGCGAGTGCAGAAGCGACGACCGGAAGAAGATAACTCCGGCTTGGTTTATATGAAAGCTTCACCGTGATCAATTTGGCCTTCTCGTGCTCGCCTTGCTGTGCTGATCGGCATGCTCACTGGCGCGTGGCAGTGGGTTTCTCATCGTTGGTTAAGGCGGCGCAAACCAACGGCGAGCTACCGTGCCTGCTCTGCTCTCCTCTTCTTCTCTTCTTTCTCGCTGCTTTTCCTGCTCTGAATCCCTCTCCTTTTTCTCCATATTTCATATGCCAAGCTACCTCAAGTCCTAAAGAAAATTTGTAGTCTACACATGCAGCTCTAACTTTTATATAACACGTGGGATCTAATTCTCTATAGTTTGAGAGATTCGGCATTTTAACTGAACTTTGATTCAGTTCGTCAGTAATCCTTGCTGGTCAAAACAATTCAACTTTCAATCTTTAGCCCTTTAATTAAATTAGCATATAATCTTTTCATTGATCAAGAAGTACTCCATATGGTAGTACAAAGTTTCTAGTTCCCATTTTACCAATTCTTGACCATACTTTATTTATAAAAATCTCTCCAAATCTTAGCTCCAAAATGGCATTTAATCATTATTTCTCCAAAAATTTCATATCCTGAATTTTAATCAAATGCCCTCAAATGTTGAACTTGACCACACTTTTATAGTCCAACAACCTTCCTATACTCTCAAACTAGCACCTCCTTTGAATTTGGCATATTTTCACTTATTTTCCATATTTTTGCCAAATTTATACCAAATTTATATTTCAAATTTGAATTTCTCCAAATTTGTCTTTTCTTGAAAACTTGAGCTTACTACCTTCTAAACCATCATTTGAATTTAGGTTTGGGCTAATCCATGTTTAAAAGTATTAAACCACAGGATGTCACACCCACTGAGGCGAAGGAGGCCCCTACCCGCTAAGGGCATAAACAAGATTAGGCCATACTAGGCAGCCCTTTGTTGTCCCTAGCCAACTAGGCCAAACATCACTAAACTATCACAAACTAGAGAGGATGAACAAGGAGGTCGACCATGCCAACTCCACTGTGAAGGCCAACTGGAGAAGACCCTCTCCACCTGGACCCAATGTATGCCCATGAGCAATCATCGCCTCCTACAAATCAGCAGCTCGATGAATGCTAGACCCCGATCCCGCACCATGAATGAAGTCACACAACCATGCTTACTAGGTCCAAAGTTGGGCCATCGTGTAACATCCAATACGCATAAAAGAATCAAATATGCTTTGTATGTTTGAAGACGTAAAGTGATAATTAAAAATATACTTTTTGGTCATCGCTTCGATATCTGAGATTATAAATGCGTAGAGCTCGTCGAATGCATTCTGTTTGACTACTCATATGCCTCATTTAGAGTTTGGATCGCAAAAATGTACTTGCTGGTGTTTGGACAGAAAAATCACACGGATTTCTCTACACACGCAGGGAAAAAAATAAATGCGGGCGTGCCCGTGTACTAAGTACACAAAAATAAAAGAAGGAACAAGTATTTATTAATCTTTGCAGACTACAAATACAAGTGCCTGGATGTCGCGCTCCCTGGCCTACGGACAGCGATCTGACTTGGATGATGTGGTCTTCTGGTTCCCGGGGCCTCGGAAAGCACCCGGTTAATTATCTCCGCAAGACTAGCTTGCCGGAGCACCTCCGATTATGTTGCTGTGGTCATCGTCTTCGGTCTCCGCTTCACATTCTCCATGCATGTGCTAATGGTGGTGGTGTAGATGTGAGCATCGGCATCGTCATGGCCTCGTCGGTGTCTATGTGCCGGTGTAGCGCAGCTGGGACATCAGCTCCGCCCGTCCCGCGTCGTCCTCATCGGTGTCGAACGGCGCGTAGTGGTTGTTGTTGTAGTGGTAGCAGATGCTTGGTGAAGACGTGTAGCTTGACCGTGTAGTCGACGTCGTTACAGCTTGATCATTGGGTCTTGAATCTCTAATTCTTGATGTGAAGCGCGGCCGTAGGAAAACCCGGTTGCAGGGCCTTCGATTTCCTGGCGGTGTCCGCCGTCTTGATTGGTGCATATACGGGCATGCATCCATTAACCTGCTTCCTCCATCATTGCTCAACGCATGCAAGGGACACGCACGTAGTGCATGCCTTCCTGTGCACGTACGCGACGCACATTCATACAAGCGCATTGCCGGCCTGCCGTCCTCGACGCCGCTCCGGTGGTTGCCGCGTCATCTTCATGGGCGCCGGTTCTCAACAGTCTGGTAGACTCGCCTTCATAGACTTGTTGCGTGTATGGATTGGATGGATCTCCGCGGCACGATGTGTGTATGTGTATGCATGATGCAATCTGTAAAACAGAGAAGAGATCGGGAATCAACCTGTACTACCCACGATGTACGGGAGGTTCATGGCGTCTCGATCTCTTTCCGGCGATTCCTGTTGCCGACTCCTGGTTGTTGACGGCCGACGACAACGGCGGCCGAAGGGAGCAGCTGGCTTGACGAAGACTCGAGACGGCGGCCGACGCGCGTCTCTTCTCTTCCGGCTGCCTCTCGTGCGTCGATGGAAAAAGTCCCCCTGGGCGTGAGGGGTCAGGGGCCTTTTATAGGCAGCAGCTAGGGTACAGGGGCGCTGCACCCGGCATTCTCTCACGCGCCGCCGCGAGTCGTTAGTCAGATTTTTATCCCTTGATTGCCTCCCAAGATGATTGATGTTTATCCGGACTAAACGGCCGGTGCTTATCTTTAGCAATTGGCGTAACGATGTAATTCTCCCTGCATGTGGGCCTGATCGAAATCCCAAGCACCTGTACGCGTTTAGGATTAACATCGATCAACTTTGATCCACTAACCAACGTCGAGATTCCTGGAGCTCCGGGCTTCACGAACCCTCCACCGATTGGCCTGTAGGCCCCGACCACATTTGAGCCTTGCATACGTACACAGATGTAACACCCTAAAATTCATCACAAATAAATTGTAGCAACTCCTGAATTTTTCTATGAATTATTAAGGCTTAAATAAATTTTCTATGGTTTAATTGGAATTTCTAGCATTTTATCAATTTAAATATCATATTAAATAATTTTAGTCAAAATAAGTTGTTGACGCATTCATGCTGTTGCATTTGTCTTTTGCTTGCTATTCAATTAAGTTGGAATTTAAATTCTGTTTAAATTCAAATTTAATTTGAAATTTGTTTGATGTTTAGATTAGTTGTTTTCTGTCGAGTTTAGTTTTGCCCCTCGAACTTTTGGCCGGTCTGCTTTTGCCCCTCCTTCTTTTCCTCTCGGACAGCCGGCCCGATTCCTTTCCCCGGCCCAGCAAGCTCTTCGCGGCCCATCTCCTTGCGCCGGCCCACTCCGCGTGTCTCCCTCTCCCGCGTCGCTGACAGGCGGGGCCCGCCTGTCAGGACCGTCATCCCCGAGCCGGACTCGAGCTCGAGTCCGACCCGGGCATGACTCGGCCGTGCCGCCCTCCGACTCGGGCGCGCACGCCTAGGCGCCCTAGCCTCCTTTACCCGAGCGCGTGGCCCTCCTTTGCTGTCCCGCTCTTTTCTCGTGTTTCGGCCGCCGCTCGCACGCCCTAACGCGTCGCCGCCGCCGCCTTCGGAGCTCCGCCGCCGCCGTCGATTCCGCGCTCTGGCGCACCCCTGCTCCGCTAGGCCCCGTTGCGACCGTCGTCTCGAGGTGAGGGATCTCCCTGTGCTGCTCGCGCTTGGTTTCTCCCATCGTGCCTAGCGCGATAGGTCATCGTCGTTCCCTCCAGCGCCGCCGGCCGCCCCTCGTCGTCGTCGACCGCCGTCGCGGGCCCTCGGCCGTCAAAAAGCACCTTGGTGAAGTCGCCATCTTCCCCTCTTTCTCCTCGGCCAACTCCCATCCGTTTTGGTGGCCTCTAGGCCGAGATCCGTGCAGCTCCGGCGAAGCGCCGCTGCGCGCACTTGTCGCCGTCGTCGTCCGTCGTCGTCTCCGGCGAGTATCCCCCGCCGATCCATATGTGGCCGTCGGATCGGGATCCGACGAACCACAGATCCCCGAGCCTTCGAGTCAACCAGCGGAGTACCGGTCAACTTCGGTGATTTTGCAATTGAGCCCTTCAAGTTTTGGGGAATCAACCCGCGTCCTGAGCCGTTCAAAAGTATTTTAAATTAAGTCCTTTTTCTTTCGGTTTAGCCCCTGCAAGTTTTAAAATTGCACCCGAGGTCCAAGTTTTACCTTTTTGCATGAAAACCCTCGTAGTTTAATATAAAATTATGTTTTAGCCCTCGGATTTTCGCAGTTAAGCCCCTGGAACTTTTAAAACTTTAGCAGCAAGTCCCTGAACCTTAGAAAAGTCATATCTTTTGCGTTTTAACTCCGATTATAGTGGTTCTCGCGCTCACGCGTTCGTGGTAACGCATAGATTAGTTTTGTGCTGTTGTTTTCTTCTGTTAGAATTGTTTGGTGTACTGTTTCTTATTTATAGTATTGTTTTCTTGTATGTGTTCGTGTGATGCGTATAGGAAACGCGTCGTTCGAGGAAGTGTTCGAAGAACCAGCTGTTGAAGAGTTTGAGCAGCAGCAGGGTTGGGAAGAAGGCAAGTATTCCTTGATCATGCCCGTTTATACCTAAATGACATGCATTTTAATTACACCGTTTATTTATCGCTCGCATTAATATTGTTGGGTCTCATTAAGGATTTCCTAGTCTCTTTTACCATACCTTGCAGCTGGGTCATTAAATTAATTTGACTGGTAGATGATGCTTAGTTTCTCAACTGGGATTGGTCTAATGAAACCCCTACTCTATGTTCCACTACTATCTTTTAATTAAATAATGACAAGATCACATCTTTTAATTGGAACATGGAGCGACCACCCAGGAAAACAGTGCAACCATAAGTGCTATGTGGCTCTAGCTTTGACTGACTAATTAGGTATTCTGGTTTGGGATAGTTTTACCCGAAAGGGGCAAGAGGTGTGGCGGTTGACGAGGTATAGCCCGGTCCTCTTGAGCGGTAGGCTTTGCTAAGATATGCGACTCACTAGGGAGGGTTATCCTTTGCTCCTGAACCGGAAGCCTTAGCGAATTATCACTTATTAGAGTATCTTTGTAAAGGTCTCATAGTGAAACCCAGTATTCGGTCCACGTGGTGTGGGAAGGGTACATGCTTTCGGGCAATGGGAATCACGGCTTATGGTGAATGTGTACAACCTCTGCAGAGTGTAAAACTGTTATAACAACCGTGCTCACGGTCATGAGCGGCCTGGACCCTCACATGATTAATCTATCAGACTATGATCTAAATTGTGGTTACCTGAATTTGATGGGTTTATGTTATCATTTAATTGTGGTTGGTATATACTTATATTTGCTAGTAAATAGATGCTTAATAAAAGTTGACCAACTAAAAGTGCTTAATGCAGCTATCCTTTCAGTCTTCCACTTTATAAAGCCTAGCATGTCATTTATTTCCATACTTTGCTGAGTACGACACGTGCTCACGCTTGTTTATTTATATTGCATCGACCACACTCGGACTGCTGCTCAGATTGGGAGAATTTTGAGGATTTTACTACTGATTTTGAGGAATTCTAGGCGAGTCTGCCAGTCAACTGTCTATGGAGATGGAGTTATTTTGCTTCGTTTAGTTAAAGGTTTATTTAAGTCTTTCGATATGACATTTGTGTCAACTCTGAGTTTGTAATAAATATACTTTAATACTCTTTCGTATGCATGGTTATGGATATTCACTTGTGACGTCTACCATATGTGTGTAAACTTGATCCTGACGCACATATGAGATGCACCTGGTTTTCTTTCTAAAACCGGGTGTGACAACAGACGTCCTGCCTAAAGGCCCATTCTAGACGCTAATGATCATCCTCCTGTTAGGAAAACACGTGCAGGCTTGCATCTTGGACATGTAGTAGCTAGCAGCTTGCTTGTACCTACATGTGATTTTTGATACTGCCAGCTTGTTCTCTCTTCCTAGCTCTTGACTTGCTCACTACGAGCAATGAACAACTATCACAACGTCAAGCTGGTCGACGAGTCAGGACACATAAGTTCATTGATTCGCGTATTCGGTGCGTATACGTATTTCATACGCGGCGGGCACAAGTACATACTATTTTCGGATGCCGTTCGTGTCGGCCAAACCGATCATGGACTCCCGCTGCCCTCATCAAGCACAACTGTCAGCCTGTACGTAATTGAATATACAGATACGTAGCCCCTGCACTTGCTTACATTCAGGAGGGAACACGCCGGTCTGCATGCATATGTTAACTCCTGGGAGACTCAATTGAGCCAAAAACGCGTTAAACAGATGGTATTTTTGGTGGAGAGTGCTACAGTAACTACGAGGTGCTATAGTATCCGCGCTGCACTACAGTATCTTTCGAGGTTTTTTCCCTACACAGAGTCCGACTCCAACCCTATTTCCTCATCGACCTGTGCTGCCAGCCCGGCCTCCTTTTTCCGTACTCCGAAGAAAAAAAAGAAGAGGGGAGAAAAGAGAGAAGAAGAGAGGGGAGATTAGGGCTTGTCGTCATCGATTGCCGCTGTTTCTCCCCGAAAATTGGTTAGGCTTTGTCTCTCGTCTCCGTTTTTCCCTCAATTGCAATCTTTCCTCGCTGTTCATCATGGTGGCCCATGTGTGTGGTGTAGTTGGTGGCAATCAAAGGGGCTGCCGTCACGTTGGCGGCGGGAATCGTCGTTGGGAACGCCGTCTTCGCCGTTGCCTTGTTGTTTCCAAGAAGGAACCCTAGGTGAGGCATGCCCCATCTGTAGAAAGTGTTTTTCCCTATTTTCTTGATGTTTTAGATCGTGCGTGTAGTGGAGCTCATCACCGTTAAGGCTAGGGTCAAGATTTTGCCTCGTCTCTATTTTCAGCATGTGGTCAATCTGCATGGTCGTCGTTCATGTCAGTTTGTCGTGGTCTTATCGACCTAAAAAAATATTAAACCTTTATTCGAGTTGTAGAGGACTTTGAGATATTTCCATGAACATAAAGAAAAACTCAATCGGAGTTAAGGTCAGGGAGTAATTAAAGATTAATTATGACAGTTTTTCAGTCTCGTAATTCTGTATAGAATCTGTTTACTTCAAGTTTATACAAATCTAACTTCAGAATTGGCCTTTCTGATATTCAAAAAAGTTGTAGGTAATTTTGTCAGCTTTCCATATTGGTAAAGTTCATCTTCATATGGATTTTGGAGCTTATGTTATGTTTATTTTGGTGGATATGTTCTGCAATTTCTATCAGATTATCAGATTAAAGTTCATCTCAAGACTAGACTATGATGATGATATTTTCTCTGGTTTTATATAACTAGAAAGTTGTAGGAATTTAAGTTATCTTTCTTTTGGCTCAAGTTGGGAATTTTTTGCCATCAAAATTAAATGATACAAAAAGGAGAAGTAGCAGTGGTACTGTTATGACTGGTTTTGGGTGTGTTTATTTAAGGACGTTGGGTTCGAGCATAGAAACGCTTCAAATTAAGTTTGTTTATGTTTATGCTTGTGTGATTGTGTTGGCACTGAGTTATATTTATGAACAGGTGGTGCACCTTTGGATCGTGCTTAGCTCACGTTTGTTATTAACTGAGAAGGCAAATAAGCGTGGTGTTGTGGTCCACATGCTTTAACTATGTTGTTTGAATTGCCTCCACTTAATTTCAGTACCTCACATGAGTCATATGATCTGAATTTGATTTTGATATTGAAGTATTATATGATGTACTTATGGTTTTACTATTGATTGAAGTTTTAATTATTGAAGTATATGAAGTTCATGCATTGCAATCTTGCATTTGCATCATCATGTTGTATATGCATTTGAAGAAACTAAAGCAGGATTGGTGCGGTATGTATCGGTACAACAACACACGTTGAGATATAGAAATGTGGTTGCATCCCTCACTTCCATCCTTGGGATGTGTGGGTAGAAGTGAAGTCATGCATTGCATTGCACTATTACACCAACAATTATGAAGCATCGATATGAAGTATTTATCATTTATCTTACTATTTAAAGTTATATATTGTTTCTGTATGGTGACTTTTACATATCTCTATTATTAAATTGATGCTTAATCAATTGTGATTTGAAGAACTCGGTTGAAGCAGTTTGCTTGCTGAGGTTTTCCATAAACCTCATACACTTTTCCCCCTCCGCAGGTTCTTGAATTTGGATGGTGGATCGTGGGATGGGACTAGCAGCACGTGTGCACATACTATTCTCTAAATGTTCTCGATAAATGATTTATAATAAAATTACTTGGTTTTGAAGTCTTGTCTCTTGTTTTATTAAAATAGTTTATGTTGTTTCCGCATACTCTGTTGTGTTTTCTCACCTGCAGTGCTTCTAGCAATTATAGCGTAGTGTGGTAATGCTTCAGAATGTTGCTTCTATTCCGGGATGTTACACATCGGCAAAACTGACCGCATGCAAACATGAACACCATAGATCTAACCGCCCTGCTGTGCTAGTGTTTTGGAACACCACCACAAGAGAATCCTCCGCAACCATCCATGGAGAGGCCCCACCGCCACTTTCGTAGAAGGCGCCAGGCTTTTGACAAGTTGTTGATCTGGTGGCAAGGAGGAGAGATCATGGGGAGGGCCCTGTGATGATTACCGGTGGAAGCCGCCCAAGTCGCCTAGATAGGATGACACAAGGGAAATCCGACTTTTGTGGGTATGGCCGTGTTTCTTTGGAGCCAGCAAAATTTTGCCAGCTCCTTTGATCAATAATTAAGGGTATTAAATAAAGTCAGTTTATAAAACCACCTTTACAACATTGGATTATTTCGTGAGACCTATCTAATGAGGCCTTTGACCGCACGTTTAGAGGATGGTTACTGTAGCATTACTGTAGCAAAACATGGATTAATTAGACTGATTAGATTCGCCGCGCAAAGTTACACCCATCTCTAAAAAGATTTTACAAATAAACTTCATTTAGTATTTCATACAGAAAAGATTCCTTTTGGAAATTTTTGGCCGGAAGGCAAAGAAACACGGCGTATGATGTCCATTTAGATATGTCATACAGAATGAATCATACATGGCCAAATTGAACTTTTTTAATCCAAACAGTATACATGCTACTAGAGAAGGCCTTAAAAGACAGGGCAACTAATAATCAATATTAAATGGCATCAAATAGAGACAAAGAAATGACTGCACATATTTTATATCAAACACCAATTTACATGTGATAGCAATAGATACAAGAAATATACACGCCTGTAGAAATCCTTATTCTTCCATTCTAACAGAAAGGAAATCCTTTTCTTATGGGTTACCTAGCCCCATGGACGGAGGCAATAGGGGGACTAGGGGGTTCCATGGCTCCCCCATGCCTGTGCAATTCTACTAATTAGCTCTTTAGACTACTAGGTAAAAAATGGTAAAATCCTTATTTAGTACAATTTTTAGCTCTTTGGGGGCCCCTTAAGAAAAAAAATTCCTGGTCTTGTCCCTGGTTAGCCCTCCAGTGGTTCAGCAACACATGGTAACCTCGGAGTGAGAATCAGCTTATGTTTTCGGTGCACCGTTAATCCAAACACCTCTGCCATATCGATGCCATTCATTCCTCTTGGCATCTCCCAATCAAAGTGGTATATGAGATTTGCCAACATGATATGGATGTTGGCCAGGGCAAAATTCATCCCAGGACACATCCTTCGGCCTGACCCAAATGGTAGAAACTGAAAGTCAGTACCTCTAAAGTCAACACCCTCTATGACCCCGTTCTTGATGAATCTCTCCGGCATGAATTCCTCCGGAGCATCCCATAGGCTTGGGTCACGACCTATTGCCCAAACATTGACGAAGACGGTTGCACCAGCTGGAACCACGTAGCCATCGACGTTGCACTCCTCTACGGATTTATGTGGGAGGAGGAGCGGTGAAGGTGGGTGCAAGCGGAGTGTTTCTTTGATAACAGCTTTTAGATATGTCATTCCGGTGAGATTGTCCTCTGTGATGGCTTGTTGACCCTTAGGTATGCTACTCCTCACCTCTGCCTGTAGCTTTGCCATAACATCTTGATGCTGCATGAGCTCAGCCATGGTGTATTCTAGCACCAAGTATGCCGTGTCTGTGCCCGCTGCAAACATATCCTGTTGTTCAAATAAATGTTAGCAACATGGCTAATTTTTTATCAAGTGAAACATTCCTATACGTCTGAACAAACAAGAACGTTTGAAAAATGGCCAAGAAAAGTACGCTGATATGATGTGATGGTTCTGAAAATTAAAGCCAGTAGTGCTCAAGTTTAGAACTTTAAATAAGTAATAATTAGATGTATTAAACATAAATTAATTATAAAACTGATTGCATAAGTCATGTCTATTTCACGAGACGAACCTAACAAGCCTAATTAAACTATAATTAATGCATAATTACCATACACTACCAGAAATACTCACATCCGCCCCTATCAAAAGCCTCGGCCACTTTTGAACCCGGTGCTATATGTCCATTAGCACCGGGTCCAATAGCTAGGAGCGGGACGGCGCGTTGGTGCGGTAGAAAGAGCTCATTAGCACCGGGTTGTGACAAAACCCGGTGCTAAAAGTCCCCAATTAGCACCGGATGTAGCCACCACCCGGTGCTAATTTGTCCGAGCTCATTTAGCACCGGTTGAAGGCTACAACCGGTGCTAAAGTGCTCCGCACGGGCAGCCTTTTTTATCCCCTTCTCTGTTTCGATCTCTTTTCCAATCTTCTCTCCTCTTCTTCTCACTTTGTTTCTTCCTTCTCTTCTCCAGGCCAGAGGGCGAGGCGAGCGCGCTGGTGGGCGGCGCGCTGGGCAGGCGGGGGGGGGGGGGGGGGGGGGGGGGCGGCGCTGGCGGGCAGGCAGGCAGAGCGCTCGCGTAGGCGGAGCGCTCTGTGGACCGAGGCAGCTCACATCCGCCCGTGGATCGAGGCAGCTGCAGGTTCCAAGATTCTTAATTTCTTACCGCCATACCCGACGACGACCTGGTGTCAACTAATTTCTAATTTCGTTGCCTTTCTTTCTCTGACCATTGATTTCCTGCTGCTTTTGGGATGGAGTAGGTAGGAGACCGCTGCGACGCGCACGGAAGGAGTTCGACGGATTGCTCGCTCCACAGACGCACGGATTGTTCTCTGTAGTCTCTGTAATATAAATTTCTCTGTTGAATCCTCGTTGAATCTTGAATGTTAAATTTCTCTGTTGAATCCTCGTTGAATCTTGAATGTTGAATCTTGGATCTCTGTAATCTCTATAAATTTCTCCGTTGAATCTTAAATGTTGGATCTTGAGCTATTTCTAATCTTAATCTTTTTCTTTCTCCTCATCTTCTTTCTCTTCTTTCTCTGTTCTTCTCGTTCTCGAAGAACACGGAGAGAGCAGGCAAGAAGAGAGAGAGGAGGGGAATAGATGAAGAGTAAAAAAATATTTAATTTTTTTGCACGTAAAAAACATTAGCACCGGGTGCAGCCACGACCCGGTGCTAAAAGCCCTGCTAAAGGCGCTGCGGGGCAGGCCCTTTAGCACCGGGTCGTGGCTGCACCCGGTGCTAAAGGGACCCTTTAGCACCGGTTATTCAACCCGGTGCTAAAGGGGTACCCCTTTAGCCTCGGATTAGTTGCACCGGGTGGGAAACCCGGTGCTAAAGGGCTTTCCCACCCGGTGCAGATGTTGATCATTCTGGTAGTGATATGTTTAATGTAGCATTATATTATCTAATTATGATATAATTAGGCTTAATAGATTCATCTCGCAAATTAGTCCTTGTTTATGTAATGAGATTTTTTAATAATCTATATTTAATATTCTTAATTAATATGTCTATATTCTATGTGACGGGGCTAAATTTTAGTAGGGGGGACAAACGGGGGGTGAAAGTTACAAACTCACGGCCAAGATTCCTTTAACGCCGTCTTTGGTGAGCCCATACTCCTCTTTCAAGGACAGTAGCATATCAGTAAAGTCACTTTCATGGCGCTCCGGTGTGCCGGCGGCGGTCGCCGCAGCGCTCACGTGCCCGTCGATCACCTTGTCAAGGACCTCATCCCACCTGTCCCTGAGCTTCTCGGCCTTTCGGCGCCCCGGCCGGACGAGCACGCCGCCGGCCACCTTGGCCAGGCCAGGGTAGAAGTTCTCCAGGCTGAATCCCCCCAGGAGGGCCATGCTCGCGTACATCACCTCCTTGAACACCTTGTCCAGGCCGCCCGACCTGAACGACCTCCCAGCCACGGCGCGGCTCACCATGTCGGTCGTGAAGGAGCTCAGGAGCTCGCTCAGGTCCACCGCAGCGCGCCCCACGGCGGCGCGGCGGACCTCGCCGATCACCATCGCCACCTCCTCCTCCCGGGCAGCGCGGTAGGACATCACCTTCTTGGCGCTGAGCAGGTGCGTGGTCACCAGCTTCTTGTTCCGCCGCCACCCGTCGCCGTAGGGCATGAAGCCGACGTCCGACGGCCCGTACCCGAGGACGTCGCCGAAGATGGAGCGCGGCCTGGAGGCAAGGGACTGGTCGTGCGTGCGGAGCACCGCCAGGGCGGCACGCGGGGACGACGCCACGAGCGTCGGGACCATACCGAGGCGGAGGAGCATGAGGTCGCCGTGCTGGGCAGCGAGGCTGCGCATGGAGACGTGCGGGTGCGCGCCGACGAGGTGGAGGTGCCCGATCAGCGGCAGCGCCGGAGGTGAAGGGGGCGGCCTGTTCGTCGCCTGCTGCTTGCTCGTTGCTCCGGTGGAGAAGAAGCGCAGCAGGACGAGGAGTAGGATGGCAGGGAAGAGCAGTGGGAAGAAAGCTTTCACCGCCGGTGAATCACCGGCGAGCTGATCAAGAACTGCTAGTTGAGCCATGGTGAGTTGAGGTGTGTGGCAATGCAACTGAGAATTTGAGATGTCCTTGGCGATGAATTTATAGATGCATGTGAGAGGTAGGAGAAAAATAATATCTAAAGTCAACAGTGAGATAGGAATTAGTCAATAAGCACATGCGGCAGCAAGAGCAACTCATACATGTCTTCAACATATTTACATATTGTCATATCAGACCAGTAAAATATGCGTACAACAAATCAAATGGGTGACTAACATACACGAAGTCGTAGCTTGACTATGAGCTCATAGAACGAATCAGATAAAGCTATAACATGTTTTTGATGTATATCGTTCACACAGTTGTGCAGCTAGATTTATAAAATGTACTTGCTTTTCAATCTAAAAGCTCTGATCCAAATATATTCAGCTATATTGTCTGAATATTATGCAGTTTTATTTCCTGTGGAGTGTGGATGACTCTTAAAACTGGATAGCCTTGTTATAATAAACTAGCAAATATGCCCGTGCGTTGCAACGGAAAGAAAACTATACACGTGTCAGCCTAATAACCATGTTTTAAGACCCCCCACTCAAGCTGTTTGCCCGTGTCAGCCGGGTCAAGACCGTGATGCCCGTGTTGAAGAACCATACTGTTGTGCGTGGAACCAAAGGAACCAGTGCCTATGCGCGCGGCCTAGCTAGCCAAAATGCATGCGAGGCAATTAGCACGAGCAGGGAAATCTTCGGGAGTGTTTTTCTTTTGGTTTTACCGGTTGTGGTAAAGCCGTGCTTTTTTTTCTATGTTTCACGTAACGACGGGGCTTTTCGGTTTTGATGGGTTTTTTCTCTCGGGATTTTAAGGTCGGCGCGAATTAGGAAACGACCGACGAAATTGAGGGGCAGAAGCAATACTACCTGCTTTAGAATTAGAAATAGAATAGATTAGGTAAAGATACATTATGGTTTTTTAAAAAAAATAAAACACAAAGGATGGTGGGTTGATTTCTATAAATATTAGGGGGGTTTTTGTAAAATTATGACGTACCGCGGAAGCAATCCTTGCTTTATAATTAGGTAGAGATAAATGGTGTAGTTCTCCTTTTACTACTATTACAATAAAATATTTCCAGATACTCAGACTTCATTGATTAATGAACATTTGGGGTTCCATGAATTATCAGCAGAGCACTGCAATTTTGCTGAATTCACCGTGGCCTAATTGTGGCATCTTTTAATGCCATCAAGTTTTATATCACTAATGGTGTAGTTCTTCTCCTTTTGCTACTATTATAATATGTGCTCATGCATGGTGCAAGTGCTTATAATTGGATCCTTAGGATTGGATGATCTCTAATATATGCGCATCATGTATATATTATAGTGTGGTGCAATTTTCTGGGACATGTATATATCTCAAAAATACTTGAACAAAATAACCTTTTTTAGCTGCAGGCTAATGATAGAGGTATACAGCGCATTTGGTCCTGTGCTATACCACTAGCTTGTTTTCAAACCACAGTTTATCTGGAAGCTCCTTACCGTGGACAAACCAGATCCATGTGTTCAGCTGTATTACGTCATTACAACGCGGACGGACTCTTGTGCAGATTAATTGAAGTATCTGGCGAAGAGCATACACATTTACTGCTCGTTTGAATTAATCCACGACTTATAGAAGCACATACAGATTAGTCAACCTACAGCTATATAAAGTTGAACATTTTACTGAGACAACCTCTAAAGTAATTTAAGTATTAAAAAAAACCTCTAAGTAATTTGACGTCAAAGAGAGCATGAAAGGAAAAATGGCCATGGAATCAAATTAAATATGCTAAAGCACACGGCGGACTCTAAAGCACATGGGTTGAAATTCAATCCAAACTTATAGATTAAGGATTCATAGGCTCCACGTGTATGTTCTCGTTTTTTATCAGTAATGCAAATGAATCGTAAGTCCAACACATGCTTTGAAATTTAGTTCTAGTTATATATTTTGTTTGCTTAAATTAATGAGCATTTCATTAAAGTCAGTAATTCGTATGTGTTATAGCTTGACTCGATTCGTCGGGGTATTATTATTATTATTATTATTATTATTATTATTATTATTATTGTTGTTGTTGTTGTTGTTGTTGCTGCTGCTGCTGCTGCTGTTGTTGTCGTAGCGCGATGTTTCCATGCATTCAGTAAGTTACATGGAAATGATCGACACTAAAGGGTGTTCCTTGTTAACTACTTCATTAAAATGATAAAAAGCTCCAACAAAGTTTGTTGTATTTTATGGGGTGTTGAAAGAGGAATTGATTCAAATTTGTTTCATGCTTTCTGGCAGTTTCACTCGAGAAGTGATGGTGAAGATAAGTAGACTTAGATGTATTTTTGATATATTTTACTTGCCTTTCTTTCAGTGTAGTTGATGTAAGGGGTCTATACTTCTCAAGCTTTTAGTTTGTTCTTCCTCCATTCAAAATGCCATCACAGAGTTTTGTGCTGCCTTGGCGCCTTTGTTGCTTGCGTGCTGCAATCCAGCTGCCTCCAATGGCTGCTTCTCCCACCTTTCCCAGTGAACGCAAAAATGCAGTATGTCCCCCTAATTTCTTTTCCCGGAAAGATAGCTATCATTGCATAGAAATGCGGGAAATGTTATATGCCTTAGGGTGGATCCACAAGATGACAATAAAGTGATAAATACGTAAATAACAATAATGCCTACAAGAGAGATACTGATGTTTGAGTTCAAATATAAATCATGGAGTCAAATCGGGGTTCCATTCCCCTGTTTCTAGATGTTCAAAAATTGTCAAGAGTAACCTCCAAGAAAGGGATGGTTAGAGAAGGCGTGTAGTCACGTTCAATGTTGACAGAGACAAGTCAACACCTGCAATGTATGTGCAGAATGTTACAGATAGTGAATTTCCTTGTGAGAGTCAAGCTGGGATACGCCACGAAACCAGACTACGAGGAAGGTCGACGATAACTCGTCAGTGTTCTCGATCCCTAAGGTCTCTTTCAAGCATGGAACTTTACTGGCATGACATCACTGATGCAGTAAGCCTGACAAATATGGGTATGGAGGGAGGATGTGATTCAACAAGGAAGAATATGTCAGAGCCACAGGAGGAGAAATATTTCTACGAGGTACAGAAGACTAGCTTTCGACCCGTGCATCCGCATGGGCTAGTTTTTTACTTAATATTGTCACATTCGATCCGTATATTGAAGATACTCAAATCTTTAGAGAAGGTTGAAAGAGAACACAATGAGACAATGACCATGCTGATCCGCACATATCCATTTATCAATTAATAGTTCATAGTGCAGAGGGAAGGTCAATCTTTTACATTGGGCCAGGGCTCCTGATTTTCCTTTCCGTGTATTATTCACTCTCCTATTATTTCTGCTTTGCTTATTCTGTTGCTTGGATGTGAACATTAACAAATCAGCGGCAGATCAACGGGGCCTACGTGAAAACTGGAAGAAGGAAAACAACATAGCTGCGTCAGAACCAATAGCATACTAGTGACTGGCGCGCGCAGGGGCGCGTAGTGTCATACATTTCTGTGTCGCGTCATATGTGAATGAAGTAGAAACTGATATGATTGTGAATGGAATAATAGGAGTTTGATAATAACATATAAATATATGTGTTTGCACATCTCAGTGCTTAGGGCAGTCCCAACTCCCAACCCATAATATCTATAGATAGTTTGCATGATGCCATATTAGCAAGACACTACTTTAGATATCGTGTTCTCCAACCCATGTTTTCTTAGTGTGGGTCCTCAATAAATTCATCATCTCCCCTCTCCACCAGTCGTATTTGTTTTTTATCTATAATGAAGACACTGTCATCTCCTAACCCAAACTATTTGTTTTAGGCTCCTGGTTGCGGGCATCATTATAAGGTTCATCAAGTAAAGGTTAATATGGAGAATATTTTGAGAATGCCATTAGAGTGAATCCCTGCACGTAGTACATGTAGACTATTCATGAGAACATATTAAATTATGTGATTAAAATGTATGATGCAGGTTGGCATAGCCTGACATAGGTTGGCTGACTGATAGAAAGTAGATAGTGAGCTAAGTAAGAAATCTTTATGGTTAACCTGGAAGATTATTACAAAACATTGAACTGATCAAAGTGGGCCAATCTTATGTGATCTGTTCAGATCCAAACAAATAGAGTGGCTATTCTAAAACTTCTGTACAGCTTTTAGTATTTTAATATAGGCGGTCATGGGAAACCGCTACACTAAGAAGAAGAGGAAAAACAACAGCTTCTATATACACCTTCGATATAAGTTTGGCCAGCACGGAAAAAAAAAACTCTAGATTCTAGAATGCTCATTAGCATTTTTCCTTTCTTGCATGCTGCTTCTTTAAAGGCAGTGGAAGTGTGTCCAATTGTTTTCCCTCCCAGCACATAATATGTAAATTAATTTCAATGTGTGCTTTAAACTTCATGCGTAGTCTCACACTAAAATGATGATACACACTGTACACTGCTGCCGCTGCAATCTTGCACAGTCCTAGCTCATGCAGTTTTGTCCTAAAAGGAAAATGCAGTAGTTAAAAGGGTGTAGACACGGCAAGGATAATATTTTTGAACCTATCGTTTCCCATGGACTAAAACAACACGTGCAACAAATTCATTACCTCTGAAAGGTCTCCTGTAAAACCTGCACGATAGAATAATAATCATTACCTTAAGCATCATATTTCCCACCCCAATATATCTGTGTCCGGCCATATCTGAACCAAGATTTGGGGGGGTCTTAGAATAGTTATTACCTGCAATAACACATTATATACCCATAAGATATCTAGCAATTCTGAAGAAAAACTAATTTATTTTGGTAAATAAAAGGCACGATTATCTTCAGACCTACTATAGAGTAGCTAGTAGAATTGAAAGAGGTTAGAAAATAACACCAACTAATGAGCAGAATTTCATCTATGATGGAATGGATAATGGTTGTTAGAAAATAACACCAATTAATGACCAACTTCAATGTGTTACACTACTAAACTTAAAGCGCGTGTGGTTTAATAACAAAAAATAGAAGTTACTTCAGACAAATAGGAGTTGCTTCCGTCCGTTTTAGGGAATTTTAAGTGGGTAATTATCAAAATCGTTTGCAATTTGTTGGTAATGTTAGCCATTATTAGTTCCACAATGTTACTCTGATCATTACTAAATAAAAACGGTAGGTTTACAACTAAGAAGTGAGTTGGTGTTAGTTTAGAGAGTCAAGTATTCTGGATTTCTAAACTGGAGTATATAGAGTATACATGTAACTTCATTGGCTGTGTGGTTCAACGCTAGCCGTTATTAAAGGTGCACATTCATATAATTTACATTCTTTGCACATGCATAATATCTACACACATCTTAAGAGGAAGTACACGGTAATAGGGGACAAGAGCATGTTATAACTTATCAAGCCGCTATAGCTGCAGACCTGCACATTGTCACTATATTGAGAATTAGTTCCTGACTTCGACTTAGAAGTAAAAAAAAGAGAATTCACAAACTTTGGGACATGATAGGCAGAGCATGTCATGAATCTGAATAAGTAGATGGAATCAAATGTGTATGGAATCAAACAAAACTACATACAAATATAAAACCTTATGCTGATCAATCAGTAAATTGTTTATGTAAATATCACAATGGCTGCATGTGAAAGTAGATACTGCATTTGAAAGTAGATGGTTTTGGTTTCCTATCTTCTGCTTGGTTAAATAGCATGTGGTGATGCATTGCTCCATCTTAAAACTGTAACTACATTCTAACACATATGCATAATCTATAATGAGAGGATAATAAAATCCAACTTGGATGTGAAAAACATATCTAACTTTCGTCTGCGGAAAGTTGACATAATGTAAAGGACGTATATAAAAAGCGAATTCTGTAGGAGGATTACCTGGAAGTTACACGGTGAAAGAATGGACCTACCTAGCACTGTCAACAGAATAGCACAAAGACTTACTGCTACCATCAATGCACCTTCAACCTGGAAGGAAAATTCAAAAGGTGGAAAAGAACATTAACATAACAGTAGCTAAATAAAAAATAGTTAGCACGAAAGGGAAAAACAGGAAGCTATGCTTGATCTAAGATTCTAAGAACAGATATTAGCTGGGTAATTAATTAGCTAGGAGATACCATTCATATATAAGGACTCGAATACACAGTGGTACTTACAAGTTTCACTTTTACACAGAAAGAGCACACATAGGTTTTTGTTTATACATAAGTGGCTAAAAGCGATACAATTTGGAAAATTGACCACCATTTATATTTTTAAGGCCACACCTAACTATCATATGGGAAGTGAAAGTTCTTCTTGAAGAAATTTGTGCCATATAATCACAATTCAAAGATTTATGTGGTAACAGGAAGGACACATTAGAACCAATTCAGTAATTTTTGGTCACAAATATTACCATTTCTTCGTACAAAATAAAACAAATGCTTAAAGCTCTTCCATTGAGGTCCTGCGAAAGTAAAGAGCAGATGCCATCGATTACTTAGTAATGCATAATCAAAATTGGGGTCAATCAGAGTGAAACACGGAAAGTAAAGCATCAAAGGGGAAACATAAGTAACTTTAGAAAAAGCACCGCTGATGTACAGCCTCCAACGATTCAAGAAACTCAAATTGGCAAATTGGTTGTTTAATCTTGGTTGAGGTGAGAATGCAAGAGGGCAGCAGCAATCTACCTGGGACATCTTCTAACTGTAATTCTTCAAACAAGCATTTCGTCGAACAACATGCGCCCATTGCACGACTCCATGCGGCCCTGTGCAGGTGCAGGCTCAGCAGCAGCGCAAGGCCGTAGAGCTGCTAACGCCGCGGCCATCGTGGCTGTCCTACGTAGGGCTGGACCTCCATAAGCGACGCGCTGCATCGGTGCTGTGGCCACCCAACTCCCCTCCTCGCGCGGCACCACGCAGCCGCATCTGGTCCTGTTTGTGTAGAAACCAAATTACCTTGCCGGCGTTGCTCATCTGCCTCCCGTGTGCATCTGGGTGCTGTCGACAACCTGCTTGGTAACAGTGGGGGAACTAACCTGCTTGATTGGGAAGATGACTGTTTGCATATTCGTAGTCCGGAGAGCTGTATGATGCCGCCGTCTTAGTTCGGAGATCTGCATGATACCGTCGTCCTTCGCCGCTGTGGTCTGCGCTTGCCGTCCGCTCCCGCGGTCCTCACCACCGGCCTGCGCGCTGTGCCCACAACTGCCGCCTGCCAAAGAGCTCTTTTACCGTGCACCGTACTACCTTAAAAAAACCAGCATAGTATATAAAGATCGGACGAATAAGATTAATTGTATATTACTGTAACCGTATTTAGTAGTATAGATAGTATGAAGTAATTAGTATAGGTACTATAGGGGTATTAAGCATACAAAAATTATGCATAATGAAAGGAGAGGCTAGCAGGGTTTTGAGTTGTTGGCAAGGTTCTCGATGATGGTAGGGTTTAACGAACGCATGGGTCATAGAGTGTGATTCAGCTAGGAATAACCTATACATGATCTTCGTGAGTTTTATAGGGTCCTTTGAAATTGGTGGTATATTGGGTTTAGAAGGTATAAAGATCACTTGGAAAAAGGTTGCATTTGTTCATGGAATAAATATGAGGATGTACTTACTTGGGCTTTAAAAGAGGTGATTAAGACTTGAAAATGGCTCTAGGGGTTATAGGATTTTGGGGGATTTCATGAAAAATTTGAAGATTAAAGCTAAGAGAATATAGAATGATTTTCCACCTATAAGAAAATATGATTTCCTATATACATATAATATAAGGAAATTGGAATGGCTACCTATTTGGTTTGAGTATAACATGATAAGCATATAAATATGCTTGGAGGATATTGGTACATTTTTTGGAACTTTCCCAGGATTTATGCAATTACTTTGAATAAAAGTAATTTGCTAGGTACAATAAAATGGACTTACATATACATGAGAGTTAGGGAAATTAGGAACATCAATTGTTTGTCTTAGATCTTGAGGCGAGAAGGACATGTATAGGCTTAAATAACTATGTGGTATTTTTTTTAGATTTTTATGGAATTTTTGGAGTACAAGAAAGCTTAGAAATAAGTTCGGTGGTGTACCTTGAGGGTGGCTTTACCAGAAGCCATCAAGTGAGAGAGGCATATAGTAGCCATCAGCATGTGGTTTGTGTGCACCATGTGCATCGAGAGGACGGGGTTAAACCACCGGATATGTGGGGCCCGCTCATCGATAACCGGCACTGATGTTAGGTGTGACCGGATCTGTGGGATGAACTGAAGGTACAATATATGTTTGGATCAAGGTAATGGACTAGGTTCTCAATGCGAAGATGGTCCACTGGTTGTTGTGCATGGCTGAGGGATGAGACTATAAAAAGTGAGGTTGGGGCAGGGTGTATGTGTTACTAACAGGATTGACAGTGGGACTATCAAAATATTTACGAATGATAATGTTAAGATTCGGGAAGTACTATCGCTGTGTACAGTCTTGACAAGTCACTTAACACACTCATCGAGCATGTGTTTTCGGATTTCAAAAATAATATACCTTTGCAGACTATATGCTGAAGTGCACAATCCTCTCGACAAGGAATGATCATAATGATTGGTTCAATGCCAGGATAATAGAAATGTTGTCCAGGAAATGAAAATGCGTACAATAACCACGACTCAATTCACAATGACTCAAAAATAACCACCATGGATTTTCTAAACTCAATCAATTCAAATGGTTACCTCATGATGAGCTCAAGGTCAAGAAAACTTTATTGTTATACTCGTTTGGAATTTTGATCCTCACAATGGACTTTGTAATGATACTCGGTTGGTTATGAGGGGTTTGACACTAATAGAAAAACTCACATTTATCCGTGTACAAGTTTCATCTATGTAAATTTAGTACCAGACGTAATAGACCTGGTACTAAAGGTGGCATGAAGCCATTTTAGTACCGGGTCTAAATTTAAAACCCCCCGGAGCCACTTTAGTACCGTTCAATAACACTAGCCGGTACTAAATATCACGCTTTAGTATCGGCTGATGCTATTGACCGGTACTAAATGTGCCTCCACTGGCTATTTCAAAGGAAAACATCTCCCACTTAGTCACATATGATACATAGATGGGATGGTAAGGAAGCAACTCGTGCGGCCGGAGGTCGTGGGTTTGCACGTTAGTGCCGGCCAGCCACCACCGGCTGGACTGACCGACACTAACATGCTTATCTAACTGATAGTGACGTGGATTTTTCCACTAGTGTGAGGACAATTTGATGCTGAGATTATTAATGCCTAGCCTGCTAGGAATAGGGTGTTTATACCAATAATATCTCTATCCCTTTTAAAGGACATTACACTCCTTTTCAAGTTTGAAAGGTAGCGGTTCCCGATCCGATTAAGTTTTGCAAGGACTATTAACAAGGTTTAAGAACAAACCAATGCAAATATTGTCATATACCTTTCCAAACCTAGCATTCTCACATGGCTAGCTATATGTTCCATTGTCTAGAGGTGTTTCGCAAAAGATTCGGCAGAGGCTAACCTTATAAGGATGTTGACCCTACTGGTAAAAGAACTAAGAACATGTATTGGAAGCATAACAAAGGTCAGTTTACTATGTGTTGACACTAAAACGCGCCAACACACTCAAGGATCGATCGAACGCGCAGCACGGCCGTCACAACGGCCAACACCCGGCCTCCCTCGGGAAAACCGGTCTGACCGGTTTATAAAACCGGTCTTACCGCTTTCTGTCGGGAAATCGTGAAGACCTAGAAACCCAAGCTCGGGAGGGACCCCGTCGGAGCTCGAGCAGTCTAGGGTTTCTCTAGGGTCGGCAGGCCACCTAGAACGCCTTTGAACGCCGTAGAGACGAGCAAAGAACAGAATATGGAGGTTGGAAAAGTTTAGGGTTTGAGAGATACAAAATAAAGGATAAACGTATTTGATTCGATTGGAATACATCTCAATCGGCCTTAGCCTTTATATTTATAGGCCGGGGAAGTCTTACCCCTTCCGAATAGGTTACAATATGGGACTAAAACTCGGAATCCTAATCCTACTCGAATTACAGAACCAAACCGGTCTGACCGGTTTGGCAAACCGGTCAGACCGGTTTGGCCAGGCCAGAGCCAATTTTGACTGTCAACACATGCCTCCCTGCGTTTTTAGTGAACTTGAGAACTAAAAAGCAAATAAATACAACTCAGGAGCTAAAATTTATGCTAAGGGCGATATTAACAAAATATCGGCCATTGGTCTTCATGCATCTTGCCAAACACTTGGATAGAATTTCTTCAAATACCTTCCGTTGATAGCTTTAGGCAAATGATCTCCCTTCAGTGTCTCTAACATGTAAGAATTCCCAAAGATGACTTTGACAACTCTATAAGGCCCTTCCCAACTTGGTGACCATTTACCAAACTTGTTGCTTTTTGTTCCAATAGGCAAGATCGTGTTCCAAACAAGCTCACCAACCTGAAAATATCTTCCTCGCACTTTCTTGTTGTAAGCTTTAGCAACCCGAAGCTTATCCTTCTCAATCTCCTTCAAAGCTTTCAATCGTTTGTCGGTTACCTCATCAATATTGTCCAACATCAAATTGTGGTAATCAACAGCATCAAGGTCATTTTGTTTGGCCAACCTATAAGCGTCCAGATTTACCTCAACAGGTAAAACGACTTCTTACCATACACAAGCTCAAAAGGAGTAACTTTAGTAGCACCATGTCTAGATATACGATGAGCCCATAATGCTTCGGATAAAACTTCATGCCATCTTTTAGAACTTTCTGCTATCTTTTTCTTGATTAATTTGATCAAAATTTTATTACTTGACTCCGCTTGTCCATTAGCCTGAGCGTAATATGGAGATGAATTGAGCAACTTAATTCTATAGGATTCGGCGAATTCACGTACCCCCTTAGACATAAACGAAGTACCTTGATCCGTTGTCAAAGTTTGAGGAATACCGAATCTATGAATAATATTTTGAGTAACAAATTCAATCACCTCTCGATGCGTCATATTCTTCAAGGGAATCGCTTCGGTCCACTTAGTAAAATAATCCGTAGCAACCAACACGAAACGATGTCCTTTTGATGATGGAGGATTAATTTGTCCAATAAAATCCAATCCCCAACCTCGGAACGGCCATGGCTTAATAATAGGATGCATCAATGCAGCAGGAACAAGTTGCAAATTCCCAAACTTTTGACACTCCTCACATCCTTTGTAATATTTGAAACAATCCGCCATCATAGTAGGCCAATAGAAACTGGCTCGTCTAAGTAACCACTTCATCTTTGGAGCCGATTGATGTGTACCACAAATACCTTCATGGACCTCACCCATAGCAACTTTGGCCTGATCCGAATCAAGACATTTTAATAGCAAATCTTCGGCGTTCCGACGATAGAGTTCACCGTCAAGCAAAACGTACTTAAACGATATTCGCCGAATATTTCTTTCTGCACCACAACCAGGATCTCTCAAATAAGTGATAATAGGCACCCTCCAATCATGATCTTCAACTTTGGATTGATTAGCATCATCCAAAGGATTTTTGCTTCTGTCAGGGGACGAAGCGGTCTGACCGCTTTCAGAACCGGTCAGACCGGTTCTGGCAGTAAAACCGGTCTGACCGGTTTCTGAAACCGGTGTGACCGGTTCGTCCAGAATCAGAACCTCGGCTTTTCTTCGCATCGGTTTTTGGAGATAGAAATATTTCTTTGCAACCATATAACCAGATGCTTTCTGAGCCAGAGTATTTGCCTTATCATTATCTTCTCTCGGAATATGTTTAATAGTAAATTCATCAAAAGAAGCAATGATATCAAGACATCTATCAAGATATGCATTTAATGAACCGTTATAACATCGGCATACCTTTGATACTTGGTGTACCACCAGGAGTGAATCACCAAAAGCTTCAACATGTTTTACTTCCATGTCTTGCAAAAATTCCAAGCCAAATAGAAGAGCTTCATATTCAACTTGATTATTGGTTCGCTTTTCTTCCAATCGGTTTGAAAACTCAAAGACGACACTACTTGGAGAGATCAAAACAGCACCAATTCCTTGCCCATCATTGCAAACCGATCCATCAAAGTATAGCTTCCATGGTGTACAAGCAACATAGCCGACGTCGAATTCACAAGTATCATCAATCCGATGCTCAACAATAAAATCAGCTACAATTTGGCCTTTCATTGATTTTAAAGGTTCACAAGCCAAATCATACTCAACTAAACCATAAGCCCACTTGCCGACTCTTCCACTAGATATCGGCTTTTGCAACATATGTTTAATCACATCGGTTTGACACAACATGATGCAAGTGCTAGATAATAAATAATGCCTCAATAGAGTACAAACATGGTACAAGGATAAACATAACTTCTCAATGAAAGTATACCTTGTTTCTGCATCAATGAGCCGTCGGCTTACATAAGCAATCACATACTCCTTATCGCCGATTTCTTGAGTCAAAACAGCTCCAATAGTTCTATCTTCAGCCGCCACATAAAGTCTGAATGGAATCCCTCTCTTAGGCGCCCTAAGCACCGGTGGTGAAGACAAGTATTCTTTGATTTTCTCAAAAGCTTCTTGTTGTTTTGTCCCCCAGGTAAAATCGGCTTCATACTTTAACCGAAGTAAAGGAGTAAAAGCATCAACCTTTCCAGACAAGTTAATTATAAATCTTCTCAAGAAATTTACCTTGCCTAGAAACTTTTGCAAGTCTTTCTTGGTAGGAGCTTCGACTTTCTTCATAGCTTCAATTCTCTTGGGATCAACTTCTATGCCGTTCTCATGAATAACAAACCCAAGAAACTTCCCAGCCGAAACACCAAAAGCACATTTGAGTGGATTCATCTTCAAACCATACCGTCGCATCCTCTCAAGAGCAAGTTTTAAATTGGCTAAATGAGAATCCAAACCATCCGATTTAACTACAATATCATCAATGTACACTTCCACAATGACACCAAGTAAATCATGAAACATTAAATTCATAGCTCTTTGATAAGTTGCACCAGCATTCTTTAATCCAAAAGTCATAACTACCCACTCAAATAAACCAATAAATCCCGGACATTGAAATGCCGTTTTGTGCATATCCTCTTCGGCCATGAAGATTTGATTATACCCAGCATTACCATCAATAAAACTAACAACACGATGCCCAGAAGCTTCATTGATTAAGACATCGGCTACAGGCATAGGATATGAATCTTTTCGAGTGGCTTTATTAAGATCTCTAAAATCAATGCAAACTCTAAGTTTTCCCGAATCTTTCTTTTCAACAGGAACAATATTAGAAATCCACTCCGCATAACGACAAGTCCGAATAAAACCAGCATCTAGCAAACAATTAACTTCTTCTTTTATTCGGTCATAAATAGCGGGATTAAAACGTCTAGCCGATTGTTTAAAAGGTCTAAAACCGGCCTTTATTGGTAAATGATGTTCAACTAAATCACGACTTAACCCCGGCATCTCACGGTACTCCCAAGCAAAACAATCGACATACTCTTTCAACAAATTTATTAATTCGGCTTTAAACTCAGCCGATAAATTTTTGTTTACAAAAGTCGGCCTAGGAATAGTACCATCACAAATATCTATTTTTTCTAAAGGGTCGGCTGACGTGAAACCTTGACCCAACTTATCAATATCACCAAGATCTTCAACAGCTTCGAACATACCGGCCGAATGTGCTCGATGATGATCAATTCGGTCTTGAAGCCACTGTCCAGACGTAAACCGGTCTGACCGGTTCTCAGAAGCGATCTGACTGGTTTGGCTTGATCGGCGCTATTCAGGTTTAAAACGGTCTGACCGGTTTCCAGAAGCAGTCTGACCGGTTTGTCTCTGTTGATTTGTTTGTTCCATTAATTACAGCAAGTAATTCAACCGATTTTCCATCGGCTTTAATGTAGCAGGAACAAAACCATCCTTGGTGCAACTGATCAACTCATAGTCGGTCAAATCCATGCCCGACAAACATTGAACCTTCTCATTTGCACTAAGGGAATCGGAATCGGCCATTACAACAAAGGAATAAGTGTCACCATGGACAACTTCAACTTCATCGCCGATCCACTGAATAAGATATTGATGCAAGGTAGATGGAATACATTTATTTGCATGAATCCAATCTCGACCAAGAATTAAACTGAAGTTACCTTGCACCTCGGAGACGAAGAAAGCCGTAGCAATAGTCTTGCTCCCGACGGTCAATTCCATAGAAGCCACCCCCTTGGCACCAATGGGATCACCTCCACCGACTCCACTGACCGTCATGTTCGTCTTGATCAATTCTTCGTCTTTCCCGCCAATCTTCTTGTAGAGAGAGTATGGCATAAGATTCACAATAGCTCCACCATCAACCAACATACGAGAAATTGGCTTCCCGTTGATGTGCCCCCTCATATATAAAGCCATGAGATGATTCTCTGATTCACTAGGCTTCTG
The DNA here is from genome assembly GCA_033239725.1 of Echinochloa phyllopogon. NCBI lineage: Eukaryota > Viridiplantae > Streptophyta > Magnoliopsida > Poales > Poaceae > Echinochloa > Echinochloa phyllopogon. The sequence goes on from BTCW01000016.1 coordinate 23,026,571, forward strand.
AAACACGGCATCTCGAGGCCCAAGTTGAAGATGAGAGACTTCCTCCTCCGGTACGACATAATAATCAGAAGATAAATAAACAACATTAACTTCCATGTTGTCACGCTCTGGAGAAGGCTCAAAATCAACCAATTCTTCATCTTCAACCACTGGAGGAATTGGCGGAGTAGCATCGATGGTCGAAGTAGCTTTGGCCCCTGCCTCTGTCGACAAACCGGTCTGACCGGTTCCAGAAACCGGTCTGACCGCTTCTGCAGCGGGCTGACCAGAACCGGTCTGACCGGATTCTGAAACCGGTCTGACCGGTTGTGCTGCTGATTGCACAACTCGCCATGTCTTGGTCTGAGGAATCATGGGCCTGTACTTGTTGAAGTATTCATCCCTCAGCCTCTCATCTTCATGTTCCCTTTTTTCTTTATTCTGTAGGCGCTGTAATTTCCGCTTTTGCGTATGAGTCAAACCGGAAGGACACCACCTTGGTTGGAAGACCTTCTTCACGCCCTTGCTACTGCTAGCCTCATGATCATTAGACATGACCGGCCTTTTGACTGGAACAGGAGCCGAATCTCCAATGACTATCGGCTTTCGACCCAAATCTTGCATAGCCACTGGAATATCGCCAATTTTTATGAATCCACTGGCTTGGGCTTGCACATCCTCCTTTTTCTCCTTGACTCGGTATTCTTGCCTAGGAGGAACTTGGAACTTCTGCTCAGACCGAAACTGGTCTGACCGCTTTTGGGATCGGCCGAAGGACCTGATTGATATGAACCCAATCGGTCATGTATCGAAGCCCCAGTAACATCACCACGGCGTTTATAAACTGTAGGATTAATCCAACGCTGCGGTGACCTCTGTCTCTTTTTTGTTGGCCGATCAACTTGAACGGCCTTTGTGTACTTGTTCATGAGCTGCGAAAAAGTAGGTCCTTGCTTCAGAACCCTTCCTTGAATCTTTGGCTCATTAAATTTCCAAGTACCCACTTCCGGGCGCTTGGGCTTGAAAGTCCTTGGACGGTCTGGAGACAAACCGGTCTGACCGGTTTCGCCTGACTAGCGAACCGATTCTCTTCCAAGGAACTTCCTTGCCCCCGGGCCTTGATGTATTAATTGTAATTTTCAGAGACTCTTTTCCATCCAGAGTCTTCCCAATCATCACTGTTCTGGCCGGAACTTTATCATCAACTTTTTCCGGCCTCGGGTCTCCAATCACCACATTCTTTCCCTTGGCTCTATCGGCTTGTGACGGCCGAATCAACATCTTAGTATTCACATCCAGGGTATGAACTGGGAAATGAGCTTTGTCAACTTGCATTTCAGCTAGCACTAATCGACCTTCATTAAGGGCCGATTGTACCTGTCGTCGAAAAACATTGCAATCGTTGGTGGAATCGTCGAAAAACATTGCAATTCTTCATTAAGGGTATGAGAAAAAGAATTATGCCACTTACAATATGCACGATTTTTCAATTGATCGGCTGGTGGAATTGCATGAGAAAGTTTAACAAAGCCATTCTTAAGCAATTCATCAAAAACACGATCACATTTAGCTACATCAAAAGTAAACTTAATTTCTTCTTGCCGCTTTTTCTGAATCGGCTTTAACGAGGGACAAGAACCAGGTTTACTTTTTGATGACCAAACAAATTCAGCAGCATAAATTTCTTTATCATCGTCCGAACTATCAGAATCATTATCAACAACATGCACGTTCGAACGATGTGGTTTAGCAGATTCTTTTGAATTTTTAAATTTAAGCTCTAGACTCATAGCCTTCATTTGCAAGTGATTAATAGTAAGAAAATCAGAACCCTCTAGTTTTTCCTTGAAATGAGACCGTAAGCCCGCAAAAGCTAAATCTGCTAAATCCTTTTCAGAAACAGTTATGTTAAAGCATCGGTTCTTAACATCTTTAAATCTTTTGAAATAATCAAGAACCGATTCCTCCCGGTTTTGCTTAACCGATGTTAAATCAGGCAGTTTAGCTTCGTTTTCTCCGCTAAAGAAATGGTCATGAAATTTACGCTCCAATTGAGTCCAACTTTGAATAGAATTAGGAGCAAGTGAAGAAAGCCATGAAAAAGCAGTTCCAGTTAAAGATAATGAGAATAACCGTACGCGCAATTGTTCATAAAATGATGCTTCTCCTAGTTGCAAGATATATTGACTAATATGTTCCCAAGGAGTTCTATTATCTTCGCCACTGAATTTAATAAAATCAGGAACACGCCAACCATTAGGATAAGCAACTAGATCAAATTAAGGCGGATACGGTTTTTGATATAAGCGTGAAGTCCCCAATTCAAGCCCAAGTCTTGTCCTAAGTGCATTAGCTATATCTTCTTTAAACTTAGCTAACTCGGCTTGATAGTTCCCATCACCCCTATTTTGTGGAAAACGTGGAACATTGTACATTGGACTTTGGGAAGTACTCAGAATCGGCCCTTGAGACGCGCCAGATCCGTGGGGTATACTTCCAACAACTGTGGGACGTGGAATAGTGTAAGCAGGACCAGAGGCAGCCGTATTAGATAAAACCATCGCACCCGACGCCCCTGCACCCATGGAACCGGTCTGACCACCAGAGGAAGCCAAACCGGTCTGACCGGTTCGTGGACCGAACCAGGGTGAGATGATTGTCCCGCATAAAAATTCAACGGCATGCCCAAATTAGGATCTAAAACATGTTCTGGCACGCCTGATGAGCTAGGAATTGAGTTAGGTAATTCATTAAATTCTATATTATTTTTACCCTTATCAGAATTACCCGACATACTAGCAATCAATTCACTAGTAGCAGTTTGTGCAGCAAGTAATCTATCATCCATCATGCGAGTAATTTGCTGCATCAAATCAGAGGATTCGCCAGTTACCTTAGGAATTTCTTGAACTTGGTCGTTCGCTAGCTTGAAGGCCGGCATGACGAATTCCTCCACTCTCTTGACAAGACCACCGCGATCCTTCTTGAAGCCCTTCAAGAATTGCGCCTTGAAGTGCTCCTCGGCGATCAAGTACCGCTTCCGCTCCTCGTCCGTGAGCTCTTCCATCGTCGCGGTGATGATGTTGTCTTTGTCAAGGTCGCACGTAGATCCAGACATGATTGGAGTAGATTGAATCGGTCTTGAAACCAGATTAATCTTTCCCCAGCGGAGTCGCCAAAAAGTATGTTGACACTAAAACGCGCCAACACACTCAAGGATTGATCGAACGCGCAGCACGGCCGTCACAACGGCCAACACCCGACCTCCCTCGGGAAAACCGGTCTGACCGCTTTCTGTCGGGAAATCGTGAAGACCTAGAAACCCAAGCTCGGGAGGGACCCCGTCGGAGCTCGAGCAGTCTAGGGTTGCTCTAGGGTCGGCAGGCCACCTAGAACGCCTTTGAACGCCGTAGAGACGAGCAAAGAACAGAATATGAAGGTTGGAAAAGTTTAGGGTTTAAGAGATACAAAATAAAGGATAAACGTGTTTGATTCGATTGGAATACATCTCAATCGGCCTTAGCCTTTATATTTATAGGCCGGGGAAGTCTTACCCCTTCCGAATAGGTTACAATATGGGACTAAAACTCGGAATCCTAATCCTACTCGAATTACAGAACGACCGGTTTGGCCAGGCCAGAGCCAATTTTGACTGTCAACACTATGCATACCTAAACAGTGGTGTTTTATTCTGCTTCATGTATACCAAGTCATAATACTGTGCAGACAATTTGGAACCTGATGATGTAAGATTCTGCACTTTGGCACTATTTTTATGTCACCCGTTGCAGGAGCATTTACCAGAGCAGTTCTGCACGGGCGCAGATTAGTCAAGCTTGGGATCGGCGACGCAATCAGATGGACAAATTTGGTACTATTCTGCACTTTGGCTTCTGTGACTGGACTCCAACAAAAACTATATTGAAGCTACCCGTCGTTCAGCGAGTACCTAAGCTGATGGTTGGCCAAATGAGGATTGGAGACCACCAGCGAGTACTGAACAAAATTTTCTTTACCATATCAAATAATACAGCATGTGCATTGTTACTACTTTTACATAACATATCACATTAATGTAGATAGCAAAAGCTACGAGCAACATACACATATCTAGAAATCCTTATTCTTCCATTTTAAAGAAGAGGAAATCCTTATTCTTTGGGGGCCGGGTTACCTAGCCCTGCAGCGGTTCAGCAACACATGGTAACCTCGGAGTGAGAATGAGCTTATCTTTTCGGTGCACCGTTAATCCAAACACATCCGTCATATCAATGGCCTTAATTCCTCTTGGCATTTCCCAATCAAACTGGTACACAAGATTTGCTAACATGATTTCCATAGAGGCCAAGGCAAAATTCATCCCAGGACACATTCTTCGGCCTGACCCAAATGGTAGAAATTGGAAGTCAGTACCTCTAAAGTCAATGCCGTCTATGACCCCTTTATTGATGAACCTCTCTGGCATGAATTCCTCCGCAGCCTCCCACAGGCTTGGGTCACGACCGATTGCCCAAACATTGACGAAGACGGTCGTGCCAGCCAGCACCATGTAGCCATCGATGTTGCAGTCCTCTAGGGATTGATGTGGGAGGAGGAGCGGTGAAGGTGGGTGCAAGCGGAGTGTTTCTTTGATGACAGCTTTCAAATATGACATTCCATTGATATTGTCCTCGGTGATGGCTTGTTGACCCTTAGGTATGCTACTTCTCACCTCTGCTTGTAGCTTGGCCATAACATCTTGGTTCTGCATGAGCTCTGCCATGGTGTATTCTAACACTAAGTATGCTGTGTCTGTGCCTGCTGAAAATATATCCTGTTGTTCATATCATGGTTAGCAATATACATATATATTTTAATAGATCTTAATTACAACTTGGAATATAGTTAACTATATGCTTGGACAATTTTTAGTCAAGTGAAATATTCTTATACTCTCCCTCTTCTGAAATTACTATTTACTTTATGTTTGTTCTAACTCAAACTTTTCTAACTTTGATTAGAAAAAACTATAATGATATCTATCATATCAAATAACATTTTTGCGAGGATAGATATCAAATAATTTCATTACTGAAATTTATTTCATGGTAGATATATACGAGGAATCCAACTTGGTGTCATAGATATTACTATTTTTAATTATAAAGTTAGATAATTTCAACTTAGAACAAACTAAAAGTGAATAGTAATTTGTGGAAAATATATATTCTTAGATGAAGTGAAATACTAATGAGTGGTTGGATAGATGCATGCTGATCTGATCTGATGGTTTGAAATTAAAAGTGACCGAAAACTGACAGGTGGAATTTGTAAAACTCACGGCCAAGATTGCTTTGATGTTGTCTCTGGTGAGCCCATACTCCTCTTGGGCAGATAGTAGCATATCAGTGAAGTCACTCTCATGGTGCGCCTCCGGTGCACGTGCCGCCGCCATCCTTTCGTGCTCATCGACCACCTTCTCAAGGACCACATCCCACCGGTCTTTGAGCCTCTCGGCCTTGCGCCGCACCGGCCACATGAGCGCGCCGCCGGCCACCTTGGCAAGGCCAGGGTAGAAATTGTCCAGGTTGAACCCGGCCAGGACGTCGAAAGTCAGGTCGATCAGCTCCCGGAACACCATGTTCAGGCCATCCTCCCTGAACGACCGCCCCGCCACCGCGCGGCATACCACGTCGTTCACGAACGAGCTCAGCAGCTCGCTCATGTCCACGGCCGCCGCGCCTCCCACGACTTCGTGGCGGATCTTCTCCATCACCATTGCCACCTGCGTTCAGGCATAGACATGCCCGTACGGGTGATCATCATCGATATATATATATGAAAAATCCATTCTACACGCGCGCATAGCTACGTCCACCTGTGTATCTCATGGTGCACGATAAATTTGATCTGACGAAGAGTATGTACATGTAGTATGTGATGATACTAGACTATCTGTGATGATATATACGTTGGGTATGTAAGCATACATTGAGTATATGGACATACTATTTTATATAGTATTATAAATATATAATCAAAATATATTTAAAAATAAGGTTGATTTTGAAATTTTTTCATGTAATTCGCTTTGAAGTATCTTAGAATTAGTATACGAACATACTAAAAATGATAAACTAGTATGCGGACATACGTACAATGGTATACTGATGGTGGGTGTAACTACACGTATGTGTAGATAAAATTCGTCATATAATATATATATATATATATATATATATATGTGTGTGTGTGTGTGTGGACTGATCGGTCGATCTCGTCGTCAGTTACCTCCTCTTCGCGGGCGGCTCGGTAGGACATCACCTTCTTGGCGTTAAGCAGGTGCGTGGCCACCAGCTTCTTGTTGCGTCGCCACCCCTGACCGTAGGGCGCGAACCCGATGTCCGACGCCCCGTAGGCGAGGATGTAGCCGGAGACGGAGCTGGGCCGGGAGGCCAGCGACTGGTCGTGCGTGCGCAGCACCGCCAGGGCGGCGCGTGGGGACGAGGCCACGAGCGTCGGGACCGTGCCGAGGCGGAGCAGCATGAGGTCCTTGCCGCCGTACCGGGCGGCGAGGCTGCGCATGGAGACGTGCGGGTGCGCGCCGACGAGGTGGAGGTGTCCGATCAGCGGCAGCGCCGGAGGTGAAGGGGGCAGCCTGTCCCTCGTGGTCCGGGAGGAGAAGTAGCGCAGCAGGACAAGGAGTAGGAGGGCAGGGAAGAGCAGCGGGATGAGTGCTCTCACCGCCGGTGAATCGCCGGCGAGCTGATCAAGAAATGCTGTTTGAGCCATGGCCACTAGTGGAAGGAGAATTGGGAGATGTGAAGGTTAGGGAGGTGTATCCGTCGCAATTGAGAATTCAGATGTCCTTGGAGATGAATTAATAGATGGATGTGAGGGATGTGACGTCAGAGAGAACCATATTATTGGAAGGAGGACACAAGCATACATGTAATAAGAGATGCACTTGTACAGGGACAAGTAGCCAGTTTTTTTTTTCCACGTGCTCCCATCTGTTGCTCACTGGAATAGTATCGTGTATCTATTCGGCATATAGTCCTAGCTGAACAATAAAATATACGTGCAACAAATCAAAAGGGCGACTGACGTGCTGCTAGATTTAGAAAATGTATTTGCTTTGCAACATAAATACTATATAGTGCAAATATATTCAGCTCTATTCTGTTCAAAGTAAGGTTTGGTTTTCTCTGGACTACTTTTCCACAGTTGAATATACATGCATGGACGGACTTCTTGAGATGAGTTCTTGTCCTCATCATATCCTACACAAAAAAGGAACATGAGAGCGTTTTATGTTATATAAAAATATGCTAACGCACCCAGGGTCCAAAGAACGTCGGTGGAAATAATTCAGTCCAAACTTCTGGATTTACCAGCAGAATTTTTCTCTCTGCACAGACCAGCACCAGCCACCAGCTAGTCAGCAGTATTTTTCTTTCAGTACAAACCAGCCATCAGCCATCCGAACATGGTAATTATCAGCCATCCGAACATGGTAATTATGTAAATGTTCTCTCTTTTTTCTCCGACCAATGACGCATATGATATGATCAGTCCGGGTCCAACACGTGAGCTGACCAATTTAGTTTATGAATTTGGACTTTTCCACGTATTGCTATCTCGTGTGGCTTTAATTTCTCCGGCAATCCGCGATGCGCAGGTCCTGGGAGCCTTCGTGCGTGCCTGCGGAGGCGGCCTGCGTCGTCCACGCTATCAGATATATATTGTTGACGTCTGCGACTGCCAGCGATCTGGATCTTTCTTTGCTTCTCGATCGGGGTTTCGTTTCTGTGATTGACGGCGGCGGCCCAGAACGTTGCGCGCCTACCGGAGACGACAGGACATGCACTAGTACCCAGCCTGCTTATTTGTATATATATCCACGCACGGGGACCTCGCGCGATGGCGGTCGGCAGCCGGCGGGCAAGAGCGTGACTTGGGTGATAGCAGTCACATGTGCGATTAGCCTGTCAGCGCATTGCGGAAGGAAATCGCAGGCCCGGCACGCGGTCAAAGAAGTAGAAAGGATGGCCAAGTCAAAAAAAAAAGTTATCACTACATCAACGTCTGCACCGGTTGGAAACCGGCTTTAGCACCGGGTATCCCAACCGGTGCAGATCTTTCGAGGCTAAAGGGGTACCCTTTAGCACCGGGTTGAATAACCGGTGCTAAAGGGTCCCTTTAGCACCGGTTCTAGACACAACTCGGTGCTAAAGGGCCTGCCCCCCAGCGCCTTTAGCAGGGTCTTTAGCACCGGTTGCTGTCTGCAACCGGTGCTGAAGGCCCCGGATTTCTATTTTTTGCTTTTTTCAGTAGCCATGCATGCACGTCTATATACGTGTATATTCTAATACGTGTATTCTAATGCGTATTCGGCCGACTCTATATTCATATTAACTGACATTTCATCAAAATAGAAGACATATATATTACGAAAGTAGATATTCATGCATGTCAACTCGAGTTATTCCGCAAGTAGATTACAAAAGTAGATATTCCGCGACGGTGGACGACGGCGACGGCAGCGGCGGCGGCCGGGGACGATGGCGGCGCGGGGAAGACGGCGAGGGCGCGAGCGGCGGCACGGGGACGTCGGCGGGGACGACTGCGACGAAGAGCGGCGGCGCGGCCGGCCGGGGACGACGGCGAGGGCGTGTGCGGCGGCGCGGGGACGACGGCGACGAAGAGCGGCGGCGCGGCAGGCCGGGGACGTCGGGCGGCGCGGGGACGACGGGCGGCAGGCGCGATGAGGACGGGCGGCGGCGCGGGGAGGATGGACGAGGCCGCGGGCAACGGCGGCGTGGGCGAGGGCGGCGGGCGCGGCGACGACGGCGGCGGGGGCGAGGCGAGGAGGCGGGCCGGCGGTTTGGGGGAAACGAATTTAGCACCGGTGCAAAGGCCCCCAATTTTCGTTTGGCCCAGTTTACAAACCGGCATTTAGCACCGGTGGCTACTATTTGGGAATGTTATAAATATAGTTTTTAATATATAGTTATTAATACTTGTTTTAATTCAGTTATTAATACCTATTAAAAATATATATTAAATAAGAAAATCTTATAAATTAATAGAAAATCTTATAAATTACTAGAAAATCAATATAAAATGCTAGAAAATCTTATAAATTAATTGAAAATCTTATAAATTACTAGAAAATCTTATAAATTACTAGAAAATCAATATAAAATGCTAGAAAATCTTATAAATTAATAGAAAATCTTATAAATTAATATAAAATCTTATAAATTACTAGAAAATCTTATAAATTACATTTGCCCGAGTCCATCAGTAGGTTCATTTTCCTGAGCAACATCTTCCTGAGCATCGCCTTCCCGAGCAACATCTTCCTCATCGGCATCACCCATTGCAGCATATGCAAAGGAACCGTAGTATTGAGCCAATAACGGAATGTCGTCATCGGCCTCGTCTTCTTCATCTTCATCCATTAGAATTCCTCTTTCACCGTGCTTCGTCCAAACAGAATAATTCCTCATGAAATCGTGCCTCATCAAATGCACCTGAAGACAACCTCTTTGTTTGCACGATTGTATATTTTTACAATGGGTGCATGGGTAGAACATGAAACCGGACGGCGTCCTATTAGCCTCGGCGGCATCGAGAAACGTCCTAAGGCCATCACGGAACGCCTGAGCGTGGGGGTCCCCGTACATCCATTGTCTATTCATCTGCATTATTAACCAATAACAAATATACAATACAATTTAAAGATAAAAAAATTTAATATATAAATAAATACAAATTATAATATATATTCCATTATATAAATAAATTTCTAAAACTACATTACTATATTCATTAAATAAATAAATATACCTTCTGTTAAATAAATAAATAACTATTCTACCTTTTAATAAATAACTAATAATATATATTTCATTAAATTAATAAATAACTATTCCAACTTTTAATAAATAAACCTCTCTAATAAATAAAATACATAAGCCTTATAACTATTCACAAGTCATACAAAACAAAATACTAACTAGCTTGCCTTCTCTCTCCATTTAAAACACAACATGAACACTCTCTCCACCATGAACTCAAGCTCTCTCCTCTCTCTCTCCTGCAAGAACACAAGCTCTCTCTAGCTAGCTTTACTTTGATTCACAAATCCCTCTATTTCTAAATCATAGAAGGATTACAAGCTAAATAAAACATTAGAGAATGAAAGAGTGTACCTTGTAGTGCTCCTTAGATGAGTAGAATCTTCACAAATTTTGAAAAAAATTTGGGCAGCACCTCCCCTCCCACGGCCGAGCAGCATGAACACAGCGCCTAAGTGTTCAGCTGGCTCGGCCGGGGGAGGAAGAAGGTGCTATATACAAAAGACATTAGCACCGGGTCGTGGTGCTAATGTGCACCAATTAGTACCGGTTGCAGCCAGCAACCGGTGCTAAATGGCCTCGGGCACATTAGCACCGGTTGCTGGCTGCAACCGGTGCTAAAGGGGGAGCATTAGCACCGGGTCTCGCCACGACCCGGTGCTAATGTGTCCGCCCTGACACCCCGCTGCACCGCCCCCGCTCCTAGCCGTTGGACCCGATGCTGAAGCCCCATCAGCACCGGGTCCAAAAATGGCCGAGGCGGAGGAGGCGGGCGGATGTGAAGCATTCTGTTAGTGTATAGTTTTTAAATAAAGCATCCAAATCAAAATCAGATCGCACCAATATAATTTTAGCGCTACTATACAAGTCATTTATGGGTCCGGTTGGAAACATATATTTAGGAGCGGGCTGGCACTCGCGCTCACTTTTCACAGCTAGAAATAGCGCATTAGCGGGCGCGGACGCCAAATCCGCAGCTACGAATTTATTTCTAAAGGCGGGTCATCACGTCAACTGCGCCTAGGAATCGATTTTAAGAAAATAAAAAGGAAAAATTTAAAACAGCAAAAAAAACCATCTAACAACCATCCACCGCGAACAACCCCTCCTGCAACAGTGGGGGAACTACTAACATGTACCTTCGTCTCTACCACATCACACAATCACTTGTGACCTTGTGAGGTATGCTACTCTTTTGTATGAACCTGAGAAGGACTTCTAAGAGCCCCTAGAAATCATTTTTAGGCGTGGATGACACCATCACCCTTCCCTACAAATATTTCTCTATTTTTATTTTTACTTGTAATCTATATATCTTTATTACATTCATACTATATAGTACTACCTCTGTTCCAAATTATAGGTTGTTTGACTTTTTTTTACCATAAGTTTGACCACTCGTCTTATTCAAAAAATTTGTGTAAATATAGTCAAATTTAAGTCATCTTTGAAGAATGTTTATTAATAAAGCAAGCCACCACAAAAATATGATAATTTGCATAAAATTTTGAATAAGACGAGCGGTCAAAATTATGGTAAAAAAATTTAAACAACCTATAATTTGGAATGGAGGGCGTACAACACTTTAATTGTGAGTATCTAGAATTTTATGTGGAATATAGTAGATAGTGTATATATAAATTTATCTATAATCATGAGTAAAACACTTCAATCTAATTATATTGACTAGTGCGCGCATATATATAGGGAAGGTATACTCTGTAGCCAGCCATAGAATATTTATTCTGTAGCCACCTCTTTTTACTGTAGTTTTATGTAGTAATTTACTATAATTTCAAAACATATTTATGGTAATTGGGTTACTATAACACACATGGAGATATTTACCATTATATTATATTAAATTACTTAGTAAGAAGTTACTAAAATCTCGTGAATTACTATAGTAATTATAGTAACTCCAAGTGACTATTATATAGTTATTCTATAACCAGCCGTAAACTATAGGTTATATATATATATATCAGCGTGGATTTTCTACCGTAGCCGCCCACCCACGGGTGGTAACTACCCAGCACGCGCAGAGGCATACACGTGTCCTAGGCAACCGCAGGAATGCTTGACGGGCGTTAACGGCGCAGGTATTGCTTGTCTACAGCTGGAATCCGGCGGGTGGTGAGTGGGGGACCAATGCTAGCTGACGTAGTAGGGCAGAGGGAGTAGGGCAGAGGGAGCACTTTGCAGCAGTTTCTTGTGGTAGCCCGGTCCAGGCCTTGTTTAGTTTTCAAATCTGGAGCCAAATTTTAGCTTTTGGATACGTGCGACACTGTAACATTTCGTTTATATGTGTGAATTTTTTTTCAAAAATTAATTAATTAAACTCAAAATGTTCGAATCGTAGAGTACAACAAAATCGTGTAATTAGTTTTTGATTTTATCTACATTTAGTACACCATGCATGTTATGATATTTTGATGTGATGAAAATCTTCCTTTTACATAGTGAACTTTCAGGTAGAATTTGAAATCTAAACAGGCCGGTGGCATCGGCGGCTCTCTCCCGTGGATCGTGCAGCTAGTTTACTTTGCAGCGGTTGTTGGGGGCAGGCCGGTCCATGGGCATCAATGCCAAACAGTGCACGGGCCGGTGGTAGTTGGCAGCAGAATCATTTAGGTTGCTGCCTTGGGGTAAAGTTTATCTAGTTTACCAAGGTATGCATGGTAAAAACTCGGTAGCATTCACCTTTTTCATCTGTCCAACCCCACATAGGTTCATGCATGCAGCACTGGTTACTATGCCTTATGGTCATCATCGGAACCTTCTCGTATACGAGTACCTTGCTATTTGCTATTTAGGCCAGTCCCGACGTGACAAGTGATTAAATGAAGAAAGAGAAGGAAACTGGGTCTTGCATGAGACATGGTTTCTACACGACATCCAAGACAACATGTGAGATGAGTAGCATTAAATTGAAATGTAGAATGGTGGTGTTTGCATTGGGAGTGTAGTGTCTACTTGTAGTTTTTTGATGACGTGGAGGCTATGGACATCACTGCTAGTGTCTCTGGTTGGGATTGGCCTTTATAGAGGTTGTGTCCATCCTTATTCGTTTCTGACACCACTGGTATTTCATGGGAAGTTTCGTGACATTAAATATGCTCATGTGGTATATGAGAGAAGGAAGAGTTTCATGGTACGAGAGAAGTTTCATCATCGTAAAACTTCTTTATTACAGTAATCTAGTTTGTGATTTAGGTAATTGTGTAGTAAATACTGGTTAGCCTTTTTTTTAGTTGGCGGGTGTGCATCCAAACATGACAGACACTGTACTGTCCAGATGCAGCTGGTTCTGTTAAAAGGCTGTCATTTTTGTGGTCGATAGGGACCTATAGGTTTGGAGTTTTCGCTGACCGCCATGGCTATACCATGCCAAAGTTTCCAGCCACCCTTTTGTTTGCTGGTACATCTAATGTAATGCAAGCAGTAGCTCTGCAACAGGGGCAGTGTACAATGGCACGGGAAAAAACGACACCCATATGTACTGCCTCTTGCTTATCGGCTGACAAATTAGCAAAGTCTGTCCCTCTCATCTCGGGCCTTATTTATGAAAGTCTGGATTCCGTAGCAAAGTCTGTCCCTCTCATCTCGGGTCTTATTTATCAAAGTCTGGATTCCGTCCTAAATGCGTCATCGTAACATTTCTTTCGTATTTATGAAAAATTGTCAAAACATTGATTAATTAGACTCAAAATGTTCGTCTCGTCGAGTACAACAAAATTATGCAATTAATTTTGATTTCATCTACATTTAGTACTACATGCATGTACCGATATTTTGATGTGACGAGAATCTTGTTTTTACGAACTTTGAAGTTGTTTTTTTTTACTAAACAAGGCCTGAATCGGGCACGATTGAGCTGAAAGGACCTGAAGGTTGGTGCGGCAGCTGGCAACGTCCCGGTCGATGGGTATCCATATGTCAGGCCTAACCCTAACCCTGTCCCATGTAGCCTACTCGCTTCTCGAGAACTATATTTGACCGAATATATAAAAATATATATTAATATTTATGGTACATAATAAGTATTATTATATAGATATTTGAATCTAGATTTTTAATAATTTTATTTAAAGTAAAATGTTGCACGTATTTTCTACAAATCAAATCATGAAAATCAATTGTGACAGTTTACTTTTTGCACGTTAGGTTTGTGGTCCATCGGAAGAACCCAATGGACTGCGACTGTGGCGACATCCGCCAACCCTGTCCTATTTAGCCTGGTCCCAGCTGCAACAAAGCCCCCACAAGACAGAGTTAACGGCGTGAGCAGAACCAACCATCCAAAAACTATCTGACGCGTTCACACGTTGCAAGGGTGAGCCGCTGATTGCTCATCGGACGGCTTGATATATGGGTGGAGAGCTACAGCAGAGGGCGGTTAGCTACCATCCATTGTGCACGTTATTTTTTATATATATGTATGTATATATATATATGTATATATGTATATATGTGTATGTATATATATGTATGTATAAGAGAAGCGGCATGGTAATAGTACTAATTCCCCCCGCTTGCAGGCTAGAGTTATACCTTCCACCCTAGCTTCTGACCGTGAAGTAACCGAAAACCCTCTATCATATCTGTTTGTTTGCCGGAGGAAAGAAAGTCTACAAACTGATACGTGAAAAAAACACTACAATCCCATCTAGACATACATATATATACATATATACATACATACATATATATATACTCCGTACATATATATATATTAGTGTGGATTTCCTACACCAGGTTGTAGCCGCCCGCCCTACCCCAGCATGCGCCATCCAGACACGTGCCCTCGATAACGGCGGGCATGCTAGACGGGTGTTAACGGCGCACGTATTGCTTTTTGCAGCTGGAATCCGGTGGGGGTGCATGCGTTTTAGGCCAGGCCCAACGCTCCACGCTGGCTAGGAACCTCAAGCTTCCACGTACTTTCGTAGCTTCACATCGCACCGATTGGTGGTCTTGCAGATTGTCAGAGTAACATACGGAGGCGGCGAAGGCTTCGTCTGACAAAAAGCTTGGACACCCGATGCAGCGCGCGTGGTAGCGCTTGAGAGGCTTTGCCTTGTGGTTGTGGGGGACCATAGTGCCTACCACTTTGCATGTGACGCAGGTAGGCAAAGTCACGCTGCTACTTTGGTCTGCGTGTTTTCTGCAGTGTCAGAACAATGATGGCTATGAACGGTGGCTTGCGCTGGGTACACTAGTAACCCTGTACTGTTTCACTGATGTGGCATCGATCAAACTTTTATACAAGGCCACCAGCAAGTGCTCCTTGCGTTGGGCTTGCCCTTAGTGGTGAGTGAGGACCAATGCATGCTGGTGTACTACCGCCATACTTCGCGTCATGTTGGTGTCTTCTGTCTCGCACCTTCCGCCACGGAAACACGGTAAACGTAAAGCGTGTGAGTGCTGTCCAATCTCATGTTAGCTGTCAGTTCCTTTTTTTTTTTTTTGCTGTAACCGTAGGAACCACCCGAGGTAATTTGTTTACCGCTACTATGACAAGTTGGGCTTAACCATATCATCACTGAGGCGCGGGCAGGTGCAAGTAAATCCTAAAAAACTTAAAAATATTTTTTTCCTGTTACATCGGAATCACATGCCTAAAATTGTCTAACAAAAAATACACTTCACATGCTACAGGCAGGCCCACTTGCACTTGTGCAAGCGACCAATGCCTTTTATCCCATGCCCGGCCTTTACCAGCGCCGTGCAGGCTCTGACTCCATCCTGCAAACGCACACTGCATACCCACGGATAGACACCAATCGATCTGTTTTTGCAGCATGCATGCACCCCAACCTGCCTTTCTGCTGCTTTTTTCGGTACCAGCACTGCTGCCCTCGAGGTCATTTACATGTGTCGTTGCCACCATACGATGGCACGTAAACCGAAGGGTCGTTAGTATATCCGGCTGGTGAAATAAACGAGCACCATATATCCAGCTTGTATCGTTTTCATCAGTTGCCTCACAAGAACCAGTTGCACATACTTTAACATCTGACCCATGTGAAAAGTCGTTTTTCAAAATATTACAACATCAAAAATTATGCTCTCATTAGGCCACTCAGTGCAAGGTTTCATAGAGTTTCATGCACATTAAATAGGGTGTCAAATCAGTATTTTATATGATGTGGCAAAGAGTTAATGAGGAGAGGGATGAAATGGGTTTCATCTAGATGAAACTCTGTATACACAGTTTCCAACAACTTTGTATTTTGCATGCATTGCCTATGAAACATCAAAATAAAAGAATGCATTGTATGAACCATTTTATCTATGAATTAATTGTCTACTTGCTTATGTGGCATTCTTGGAAGCACGAAAATGAAATCCCACTGGGAATAGCCTTAGTACCTGCAGATAAATCAACTTGGCACTAAATGAATGAAACTAAACAAAGCTACAAAATAAACACGATACTTACTTTCGCGCTTGAATAAAAAACTATCCTGCCTCAGCAAGTCCATGTGGTGTATGTCTATTGCAGCATTTGGTTGATATCATATCCATTATTCATGTTTTCTGCTTGTTTTCCCTTCTATTTCAACATTCATACATAATATTGTCTGCATAAACAAATTTTTGCACCAACAAAAAGTTACTTTCCCTGCTTATTTAATAGCTCTGAGAAAATACACACTAAAAAGCATGATGAAGACAAATGATATTGAAAACTTCTACATACGTCTTTGATACAATGGTGCGATCTTACACAATAATCTTTGTGCCATAGTAGCTCTAATAGAGAACTATCTTAGGTAATTTTACCATGCCATTGCGCCTGCTATGAATTCAGTTCCAAATGTATAGTTTTTTTTCTCAACTAATGTGACACCCAGGACAATGTGCGATACATGGCTTTAAAAAAACCTAATGGCTAGGCTAAATCTTCAATGAACTCTGTTGGCAGTGTGCCGGTGTTGATCTTCAATGAACTCATGTGAATAAGGAATTTAACTAGGGCGTGTTTGAATGTTGATGCTGACTAAAAAAGATGTTGCTATGTATACTTGTGTGAAACCAGTGCATTGGTCCCCCCAATCAAATGTCACATGCATGTGAACGAAGTAACGCCGTGAGCGGTCCGCTTCAATCACAAATGATATAAGCGGAATCTAGATGTGTGGCAAAGGAGGCTCCCGGTGTGGATTGGACGGATGCATGTGAGATGGATCCAATAGTTTTGTTTTGGTTCGTTTGAGTCAGTTTCGTTACTGTGCCGAAAACCATGCCGGTGTTGCCTTTAATGCATCGATCCGGGCCGGAAATGAAACGATGCACCGATTCATCCAGAAATGAAACGAACGTGTCAAATCCACTCTTCTGCCACACTGGTGTTGAGAGCTATCCCCTGTTGTAGCTGGTTATTTTTGATATATATATATATATATATATATATATATATATATATATATAGGTATCTACTATTTGGCTCACAGTGCTGAATAATATTTAGCGTCCCGGCGAAGCGCCGCCCGTCCGGCAGTCAACGAGCGATTCCACCACCGTAAATACCTTACATGCCGTAAATGAGAACGATGTCCCCTGCTATTATTAGTATGCCTAATTAATGCGTACTTTATTTCGTCTGATTTACCATATAGATAATCCCTCCTTCTTTCCAATGGCCAGCGAAAAACAGACCTCGCCGATCCACAACGACGCCGGTGATGCGCTCAAGCCGAGGAAACGCCAGCGAGCACAACCGCGTTGGCGAGGCTGCCGGGGCTGATTCGTTGCCTTCGCAGCGCCGCAGGCGGTGGTGGTGGCGGCGTACGGCGGCCAAGCCGCTGGCCTCTTCCCTCCTCACACATGGTAACCACTGGACCCGATCTGTTGGTGTTCTCCATCAGTAGCTGTGGATTAATCCATCGCACTACTCATTCGTGCTAGTCAACCGGCGGTGCCATACGGAGCTGGCCAAGAGATGCCCTTTTCACACGGATACTGATTTGTCAAAGGAGATCACAACGGTGATTCCGGGCGGATCTTCTTCGACAAGCTAGCACGGGAGCCATAGCTTCGTCTCCATTGCTAGTATGCTCTAAGCGGTTGATCTCTAGGTCAGTCTGCAACTGCGTGTCTTGAATTTCCAATCTGACACTAATTTATTTAGTACTGGTAGTAGCTTTCTTGCGGGATTATTCTATAGTACGTGATTTCTTGCAGATTACCACGGTGGATCTGCTATGCTATTCTACGTTGGTGAATGTTCATCCGGGAGATCACCGTATCATTAGCAGGCAAGATTGTTGTGGAAAAGTAATTTATTCTATGAACACTCTAGTCTGCATTTATTGTTCTAACAAGAGTGGTCTCTTTCTTTCACCTAGCAATTTGCAGTATTACTGAATACTTTTGCAAGATTGGTCTACTGCTCGATTTGTTCTATTTTGTCCTAGGCGATACACTGTAAGATACTCCAGTTTTGTCCAATAGATGGAAAAAATATTTAGAGAAGATATTCCTGGTAGAGAAGATACGCCACAAGATACTCAATTAAATGTTTATCAGAGAAGTAATTCACATATTAGTATGTGGTAAATTAGCAAGTCCAGGAGTAATTTTAAAATGCTCTCAGAAGTGACCCAAAAACTAGGGAAGTAATTTTCAGTCCAATTTTTTTCCACTCTCATAGTGTGTTCAAGAGTAAACTTGGAGGAGTTGCAGCTATTGGCATTTCACAGTTTTATAGATATTAGCTATTTGCAGCTAGTGTATTATCTAAAAGTCGTGGGAATAATTTTGTATAGAACTTACTCTTCTTGTAGAGAAGTAATTTGTCCTTGAAGTCACAACTTAATGTAGTATTTTATATACAGAAGAAGTAATATTGCCAAAAGAGAAGTTTATGTATTCAATTGGTAATTTTGCCAATAAATAATTAGCCATGGGAAGCAAGGAGTATTTTTTTCCATGCTCAGTGCAGGATAATGTAGTATGACCTGTGAAGCAATGAAGTAATGATGTGTTTTGTTTCATTTTTTCTATGTACAGATTAGCAAGGTGGCAGGTAGCAGAGAGCTTGGCTGGTATGATCCATGAATGTGAGCCTTCGTTTTGATCATGCCACCTGTAATGTGGACATGAAGATCTGACTAGCATAGTCATGCACAAGAAAGTTTGAAGCTGTTGCAGTGTGGAACGATCAGCAGTAGCTTAGACAAGTAGCTAGTTAGTGGTGTTTGATGATTTGTATGTGCAAGGGATAACCCATCTTGTTTTCTCTGAAAAAATTAACTGTACAGATGTCAACCTGAATTTCATGAATAAACTACTGTTGTCTTGTTAAAGTTACTTCCCAGAAATTAGAAAAAATAGCTAATCTCGTATTGGGGAAATTACTTCTTGTTAGGAAAGTAGACAGCTATTACATATGACCCTTAAAGTAGAATTTTTTTATATCTGAGTAGTATTTGTCACAAATTTGCAAAAATACTCTTAACATTAGTAAAATACTATTATGTTATAGGCAGAGATTACTCCTCTAATATTACACATCAAGCTAATGTAATTTGATAAAGTATGGTGCAGTAAGGATTACACAACTATTTAGTACGAATGTTACACGGATGGAGCGTTTTGTACCATGCCTCCTGCGCAATTGCCGGCAGGAAGGACGTCCTTGCCTTAAGTACGTATACTGCATGTTCTAGATTCACGTGAAAATTCTAATAGATTATTCCTTTGCAAGGTGGTCTTATAGCATGGTTATGCCTCAATTTCAATATTATTTCTATAGTTTGAAATTAATTCTCATGCTAAAGAAAAAATGAATTAATCTTTAAGAGATTACTTCTATTGCTTGAAATTACTTTTCGAGCTATAGAAAACTACACGATGGAACGAAAGCCAAAAAGGCATGGAACTAGTACTTACTTGTTCCGGCTTGATGAGACGGATTTAAGCATACGTACAAGAGTATAGTACGATACTAATGAATTTATAAAAGTATAAAATTATAACTACAGAAATTACGGAGCAGTAGACGACCGACGAGCACACTCCACAGTGAGAACAAAGATACAGCTGTGGCAGCTTTCGACTGCGGCATTCCGGCACGCGCTACGCCGGTAACTGCTGCCGACAGGGTCAATCATCAATAGATATTAAAACGGACGTGCAGTACAGCTTGGATAGGAATCTTTACTCCTGAAGTTTAAAGCGGAGTAATTTGAGGGCAGAAGGATCCGTGGGAGCGCCGGCGGAGCCTCGGCCGTGCGCGCTAAATATTATTTCGCACGCAGCGAGCCAAATAACCCGGTCCATCCATATCCATATCCATATCCATATCCATATAGTTATAGTCATGTATGGCACAATAGTGTCGAAACGATCTTGTGATTATAAACCATCTTAGATGAAAAATGTATGGAAAAACTAGTTTTAGATCTCGTTGACCACAATAACTTTAATATAGAGCTCATCTACATTGTCTGAGGTTGCTTGGAAAACTTAAACATTCTAGACTTAGAAAATAGACACGTTATAATGACGTTTTGGAGTGTCAAATGATCTTGAATGAAAACTTTATCAACTATAAAGTTTTAGGTCTGGTTGAACTATACCATTTTAATATAAAAATTATCTTCATCCGAGATCATATGGAAAAAGTTATAAACACATTTCTAGAGGTGGGCCATGCCATCACCCGCCCCCTAGAAATCATTTTCGGAAGAGGGTACTGCCATCACCCGCTCCTAGAAATTGTTCATATTTCCTAGAGCGGACCATGGGGTAGCCCGCCCCTAAAAATGGACCCTATTTCCAAGGGCGGATCACCCCGGCCCGTAGTCCGCCCTAGCAAAACCTTTTGCAGGTGTGGGCCAACTACACTACCCGCGGCCATTTCTAAGCTCGGACGAGATTTTGAACTGGCCCAGGTAAAAAATGAGGCGTGCCTAAAAATCGTTTTTGTAGTAGTGTAGAACAAAATCTTCAAAACAATACCACACTTCAAAAACTTCAAATTATTTTGGAACATTTTTTATGAGTAGCTTCACGAACAAAATGTTCCAGATACACAAAAAAAGTATTCTTGTTGTGATGAACTCATCATGAGAAACATAATGGCACAATCGAATTTCGATTTGAACACTTTGTTTTGAAACTACAGAATTTTCTTCTCCTTTGAATTTTCATTTGACGAAACCCTATAACCTTGATGTCATCAACTGGCTTTGTTTCCCTCCTACTTGATGCTGGACCACAAAAATATGTTCGTGGTACACTCGTATTTGCGATCGGTCCACTCATGGCCGCATATGTGTCCTAGAACATTGCTGGTGGTTAGCCACCTTCAAGAGAGAAGTTCGGCCTATGTTATATTCAGACATAAGAGCATATATAAGAGTGCCCAATAAAAACTCACAACAACTAGTTTTAGAAATAGATGTGAAAAAATACAGCTCCAACAATTACCGAATCTCGATCCTAATTTTTCCGCATGCTCAATATCAAGCCTATCTGTTGAGGAGTGGTACTTGGTTACCCGTACGCGGTGAAGAGTGGATGGACTAAGGATGGCCTGAATATTTCGTATCACAACAACTAGTTTTAGAAATAGATGTGAAAAAATAGAGCTCCAACAATTACCGAATCTCGATCCTAACTTTTCCGCACGCTCAATATCAAGCCTATCTGTTGAGGAGTGGTACTTGGCTACCCGTACGCGGTGAAGAGTGGATGGACTAAGGACGGCCTGGATATTTCGTATCACAAAATCAAGTATCTTTGAGGCACTTCATTTCTTCTGGACGAAGGAAGTGCATTAAAAACAGATTGATGGATCCACACACTACTAGAAAAAGATACATCAGTATTGGTCACATGGAGGAGTTAGTACCGGACAACCCAACCGGTACTCCAGCCTTCAGCCTCGCGCGTTGCTTCCTTACCATCTCACCTATGCAACACATGTTACTAAATGAGAGATGTTTTTCTTTTGAAGTAACACGTGGAGACCCATTTAGTACCGGGCCAAGACACCGACCTCTACTAAATGTCACAGTTTAGTACCGGCCGGTGTTATTGACCGATACTAAATGGTCACACCATTTTAGTACAGGCAAGACACTAGCCCTACTAAAATGTGACTTTTAGTACTAGGTGGTGTCTTGGCCCGGTACTAAAGTGGCTCCGGAGGCTTTCAAATTTAGACCCGGTACTAAAATGACTCCATGTCACCTTTAATACGAGGGTCTTTAGTGCCTGGTACTAATATATGTGGATGAATGTGAGTTTTTCTACTAGTGACATGACCAGTGCAGAGTGAGTATCTTCATTATACTTAGCTTCTATTGGAATTGCTCATTTTACACGCATGCTGCGAGGACTCTGTGTAGGCACTAGAGAAGACGTGAAGAGTTGTGCATGAAGGCTAGCATTAACCGGGCTATATTGTTTACTCCTTATGGTGCTTTTCATGCTTAGTACTTGCTAGTGCTTTGTGGGATACTTGTGAAGTTTGCTAGGTTTGTAGTGCCTTACTTGCACCTCATCTCATGGCATTCATGCTTTGGACTTCACGTTTTAGTTGGTGTCAAGTGGATCTCCTTGAATTGACAAGTTCTTTATGCTGAGTTTCGCTCTAGTTGGTGTCTTTTGAGCTTCTGCTTTAGTTGGTACCATTTTGAGCTTAGCCTTGAATCGGTCTCTTCCAATCGGTACCTTCTTTTGAGCTCTTCTTGATGATTGCATAGCCAACAAGGGGAGAGATTGCTCAAAAAGTTATAATGGTTTTCCAACAAAGAAGTAATAAAAAGAGAATTGCACTAGTAAGGGGGAGTTTTGCATCCATGCATTTATTGAGGGGGAGCATGCATGTTTTGAGTTTGGCCTTTTTGCTTGTTCTCATTTCAAGTGGCCTTGTGTTTGCTTTTACTTGGATTTTGGGTAATTAAATGAGAGTATTCTTTTGCTTCCAAATCATCTTTTTGTTGGTGTTGTCAATGCACTAATCAAGGGAAAGATTGAGAGACCGATTTGAAATGTGCATTGGTCTAATTTGTGATGAGTGATTGATGAGATGATTTGAAGCTTTTCCGGTTGAGTCTGTATCTGTTATGCACTTGATTATGCTAATGGCTAACCGAAAGTGTTGTGTGAGTTGCGTTGACTTGTGGTGTGTTTGTGTAAAAACCATAAGTTGTGTGTTGTGTCTCTTGGCTTGGATGTATAGGTGTTGGATGCAGCATATGACTGGCAGCGGCTGAGCGGTGAAGGGCAAGCTCCAGCTTAGCGCTGATGAAGCATGCGGTGGTGAAGGGCAAGTGGAGGCTTCACGCTGAAGGATCGTCCGATCCGGGTGGAGTCATAGCTGATCAACATTGTGCATGTGAAGAGCAAGAGTACATGGTGATGAAGACAACGTCAATCAAGTCAAGGAGGGATCTTGGCAGAGGTCGGACACGCGTCGACATGTGTCAGTCATGCCAGGTGCAGTGTGCAGGAGGGTTTGACCGATTTGGCATCAAAACCAGGCGTTGGTTGGTTTGCCGGTTTAGGCCACAAAACCGGACGGCGACCAGTCGAAGGACGCGTGGCACCATCACGAAGCTTGCGTCGAGGCAAAGCAAAGTCATGAAGGCACTGGGTTTGTCCGATGTTCCAAGAAAAATCTGGATGGTTTTGCCTCTGACGGGTATTTGGGTTGTATACTAATGTATGGGCGTTTTGGTCATTTGGCAGACGCCTATATATACGTGGAGTGGCTCTTGGGGCAGCCATCTCTTGGCCATAGTGGCTCTCATTTTTTTGTGGGAGAGTTTTTCTAAGGTATGAGAGAGGACTTTAAGTGATCTTTTTGCCATCTTAGTTTTGATTGTTGCTAGGAGTGGCATGTAACCGAACCATGTGAAGTAATCCTGTCTCCCTTACAAGATCTGAAATTTATCTTTTTAGTGATTTACGGAGCCTTTTTGGGGACTTTTCGTTCTTCGTGATTCGGTGCAAAATCCGCAAAATTTGTTAGGGGCTTTTGTTGCTGGGATCTTTGTGAGCAACTTCCATGTCATTTCCCCACGAATCCCTCACATTTGGCTTAAATTCGAAGATTTTTCCCGAAATCGTTATTGGTGGCTCATTTTTCGGTTCGTCTCGAAATTCGCGGTGTGTGCTTCAGCTTTTTCAAATCTACTTCCTAGATCTATTAGGTCTTGAGGTCTTGCAGCTGCTGTCCATTTTTCGTGAAGTTTCGTTGAGATTTGAGGGTGTAATTTTGATTCGAAGTGCAGTCGTTCTTTGTGTTGTTGATGTTTGTTCTTGTTATGTTCGTGCGCAAGAACTGGGGCAGAGTAGGAGTCGGGCGACTCGCGCAGTCGTGCTGCGAGGCTAGCAAGGGGGGGCTCCTATCTAGCAAACGGAAGCCAGATAGGGGCGCGAGCTTAGGGCCCAACAAGGCCCATTACCGCCAACTCTTTCTTCCCCGGCCAACCTCCACCCCGGCCGCCGCCTCCGTCGCCCGCCCCCGCCGCGCCGACCCCCCTTCCTAACCTGATGGCCCTCTTCGCCCCCCACCGCTGGCTCCTTCTTCCTCGCATGCCGCTGCCGCTGCCCCCCTCGTCCTCCGCCCCGACCGGTGGCTACCGCGCCGTCCGCCCACCGCCCGCCGCCGCCCTGCCTTCCCGCCCTTCCTAACCCGACGGTCGTTGCCGCCCCCACCGCCGATCACCGCCCACCGGCCATCGTTCCCCGCCTGGTCGGCGGCGCTCCCGCGCCGCCTCGCCTTCGCCGCCGGCCAAGCCGCACCCGCCGCCGGTCCTCCGCCGTCCCCACCCCCTTTCTTCTCTAAGGCGGCGGCCATTGGAGCCCCCACCCCACGGAAGCCCCGAACTCTAACCTCCGCCGCCTCCACCGCCACCGGCGGCCGGCGGCGACCTCGCCGCCGTGCCGCTCCGCCCACCACCCGCCACCCCCGAGCTCCTCCGGCCTTCTCCGAACGGCGGCACATGGCGACGAGCCGGCGAGCAACGACGACGGCAAGAGAGAGAGGAAGAGGAAGCAGAGAGAATCGTGCGGTCCATGCCACCCACACGAATCTTAAAGCAGTCGAAGCCACCGTGCCAAAAAAACTTCCGGAAGCCATATAGGATCCCGGGCTAGCAAGCCAGCGGCCAGCAGGAGCCCAGTCGCGCGGCGGCCCAGCAGCTCCCGCGCGCGGAGCAGACGGCCCAGCTGAGCGAGAAGTGGAGCGCGCGCGCGGCCCAGCTGCAGCGGCGCAAGCTCGCGCGGCCCGCGAAGGGGCAGCCCAGCCAAGGTGTCGGCAGCCCAGCAGCGCCAGCAGCCCAGGCGCGCGCAAGGCCCAAGGGGCACAGCAAGCAGCGAGCGAGCAGGCCTGGCAAGCGGTGCACTGCAGCCCCCAATCGCTGCAGCAGACAAGGTGAGCACACGGCTTATTTCTTTTCGGTGAATAGTTACCTAATGATTGGCTTCTTTGTTTAATCATAATCTGCATGCTCTAGCTCTCGTCTGTTTCAAGCAATTAGTACATTTCCATTTGACAGTGAGGTGATCTGATTATTACTTGGTTCGGTAATTAGTTGGCTACTTATTTAATTAATCCTTGCATGCTTACCGGATAAGTGTTGGAATAGTTTTGTGGTTGCGTTGGCTGGTTAGCAGCGGTTCTAGATGAAAACTTAAATAAAGTTTGAGCTTAATTCTTCTGCAAGTCAATTAATTGCTCTTATTAATAATTGTGATTTCGTGATACTTTGACAAATTTCAAATCGTATCTAAGGTCAACACATCACTAGTTGACGTGTGTGACTTTGACGATTACAAGAAAATCGCTTTGGGTGTTTTTGGGATACAGGTCGAGTTTCTTTCGACGAGAATTTTTATCGGCTTCTATTCACCCCCGTCTGGTCGCCTTTTCGGTCCTTCAACGTGTAAAGACATTGTGAATTGCACATGAGAGATTTGATTTTACCGTGTTACCCCGTATATTCTAAAAATATAGTTGTCGTGGGGGCATGAAAAGGTGTAACTACCAGCCCTTGGGCTTCCTATAAATGTTCTTGTGATGTCCTGTAACGGACCAGTGATTTTGAATTATTTTACTTCGCTATTTTGTTCTGTCTTGTTTATGTTTTTCTCTTGAGTAGTTGTATTTATTAGTTTTTCGAGATTTCCCTCTGGTCAGAACCTTGGAGAGCAAACTGTTGGCCGAGTCGTTCTTCGGTCGGTTTTCTACCCCAAAACTATTCTAAGCCAGATTTTTGCCCTTCCTCCGCACTCCTAATCGCTTGTGAGAAAAAAAAGATGACCTACAGGTGTGAGGAGCGGTCATGCTAACGGAGAAAAAAGTAGTTTGAGGGGAGGATGTCCCACTTAGGATTATGTAACAGATTTTGCAGGCTTTGTGAATGTAAAATAAGAGCGTTGTTGAAGAAATGGGTGTTTCCTAGGCCCAAAATCTTTTAGTAAGGTTCCAATATAGGATTATTAGAAATAAAATTATTATTGGGCACTCTTTGAGATACTCTAAGGAGGCATGATAAGGGTTATTATGTTTTGAGGGCCTAAGAGGTGAACACTATGGCCCCTACCAGGATTCCATGTGCTACTGCTGATTCTCTTACAAAAGTAATTCCATAGCTAAAATTGATTCTCAATGATATAAACACTCTAAAGAAAGTAATTCAAGGCGAGAAATGAATCAAGAGAAGCTAGTATTTTTAGCTCCTAACTGCTTAATTTATTTTAGAGAATCACTCCACAGAATCAACACAAAGTCACTTTTTGTCTGAAAAGCTATTTGCAAAGCTCCTCCTGAATTCAACTTTGAAGGTGCTCTAGGAGCTCTACCAAACAAACTCTAGCTAGATAATAATTGAGTAACGATGCCATATAACGTACCCTCTTTTTTCTGAACATCCCACAAATATTGCTCCTTAGGCAAAACTGCAACATTATAAAACCCAAGTCATCAAGAAAAATAAATACTTGGAAATAGAAGTTTGGAACTCTAACGATCTAGTCTGCTGATAATAAAAATACATCATTTAGCAGCTACTCGCTTCCTGCTGACTGAAATTGTGTATCAAATCTGGTGTAAAAATGCCGAGAGCAGATTTTAGACATTTAGACTTCAGAACAGAACAAAACACCAGAGGACATCCACATACCTTAACTCGTTGAGGCACTGATGGTCAATCCAATCAAAGTCATCAATTTGACGGGGGCAAGGGGCATATGCCATCGGCTATGAGTGATGGGGTGAGGAGGCTGGTCATCTGGATTTATGCCTAGCGTTTTGCGGGTGCCTTGTGCCATATTCCCTCAAACTATACCTAGTAACACTATATGGTGGCAGAAAACCGGTTTGGATGCATATCCATCATCTATCAGGTAGAATTTCCCTATAAAGTGTGAGTGGCAAGGATTATACGGGACAATAAGGATGTGAGATGCTAAGTTTGTGTTTGTGTTGCCGTTACCTTGAGGGACTTGAGTTATCAGACCTCTGTAGTGCATCATGTGAACTTCATGTCAAAATCTAATACTGCAAGGACATTATGGGTTGTGGTGTGCTTCCTCCCTAGAAATGCAGCTCTACATTTTGCATACAAGACAAATAATATGTACCACCAATAAGCAACGAAATGTTGCAGATTTATTGACATATATAGAACTACAACTAGTGCTAAGTAGCTAACAAAGAGGACAAAATCAAGCATACAAGAGCAAACATCATCTACCAGTAATAAGCAGTAGTATGATGCAGATCTTCAAACACTTATTCTAAATCCAATGCCCCAGAATACAAACAAGATCTAAGTCCAACCACCTGGAATAAGCTGCAGTATGCTGCATACCTACAAGCTAGTACTAAAACCAGTGCCTCTAAGCATCAAAATATGAGCAAATCATGGCACAAACTGCATCTAGCATTCTACTTTTTTTAAACAAATTGTGGCGCTGTTAACGTTCATCGTATCATACCACAAAATAAGTAGATCTACCAAACAATAGGCAAGAACGTCCATGAATCGCTTCCTTCGGACCCAACATATGGCTCTGCTAGTACGCAGGCCCCTCTTGTTTATCTCAGGCCAGGCTAGGAGGTGTTAGTTCTGCTAATTCAACTTAAGAAGCACATGATCACATAGCCTAATTACATGTTGATCTACCAATGTGGAAATTGGTGGGTTCAAATTTTATACATCATTAGTAGCCACTATAGATGCCTCCTGTGGAGGCAGATGTCAGTATGGAGATAGCAGACATTATGTAGGAAGTTCTAGTTCCCCTTTGATGAAGAAGATCCGGAAGTTGATGAACAACCTCTAAATGTGGTAGTAACACTTCCAACCACTCGAGCACTCTAATTATCGGTGATTTGGCTAATTAACATGTAAATTTATAGAGGTTGTGGGGGGGCCAGAACCGACTCCAAAAGTATCTCTTAGGGTTACATGCCAATCACAGTGACACGAGTATCAAACTCACTACTATTTCTCACATTTGTTGGTGCAGGTGGATATCAAACTCGCTACTGTTTAGGGCCTGGCTAAAGGCCCTAAACAGGTTACCAAGGCAATTTCTAAGGTACTCTCAAATAAATATGCCAAATACAAAAATAAAAAAATATGGAAAATATCTTCCTATTAGATGAACGTTAACAGAGCCACAATTTGTTTAAAAAGTAGAACGTGCGAGTGGTGGTGTCCGCCATGGCCGTATTGGGTGTGTGATGTTTTTATGTTACATCATAGCATGGCATGGATATATAATGTACGTGAAGGATTTATTGAGGCGTGTCATATGATGTCGTTGTAGAGATATGCAACATGGAAGAATCATGAAACCCCAAATCAATACTAGTTGGGAACTTGTGATAAATGCACATATGTGTTGGAATATTGATCTGTAAGGCATTTGCCAGTTGTCAATAAAAAGTCAAAAGACAAAAGAAAATTTAAATAATGAATATCTGAAAAGAGTTAAAAGTCAATTGACAAAGTCAATTTGACTATGCCTTGATTGGAGGCATTCCTATCCAGCCATTGGTGTTTATCCACCCATGCAGCATGCCTCCAATCATAAACTCTTTTGGACATTGTTGATCCTTTCTGCTTCTGGCCAAAGCTGATGTGGATTGGGTCAATGAAAAAAGTTTATGATCTGGGTGTTTTTCATGCATATTGAGGTAACAAGGCTTTTGGACATTGTTTCGTGGGCCAGAAATGTTGATATAAATATTTTGAGGAAATAATTTGAGGCTGAGGCTCAGAATTAAGTTGCCATGTGATTGGCAAATAATGTTTTATGCTTTCGCTTTATATATGCCTCTGATAAAGTTTATTGCTTGGAGATAAGTTTATGATCCATGGTTATATATTGTCCAAAGTTGTTTATAACCATGAAGGTTGATTCTCAGATCAATAAAGTTATAAACTCCAAAGCAATTATGATCAATTGTGATCGCTAAATTACATTACGTTGTGATATCTTTGATTGATATAAAGTCAAACGAAGATTATTTTGGCATAAGATATAATACTTGAATATATTCTAACCAAAGTAGATTATGTTCTTGTGTTATTTCTTAAGTATTAATGGATACATGAGAAATACTAAGTGACATTGGTCATAATTATGTTTTTCTTTCTCATGTATTAAGTTCTACTTCGTCTCTGCCCAAAAGTGATTCGAAGCAGATTTATTTAGTTTTTTATTGTCATAGATTTAATATTTATGGGGTTTATGCATGACATATTTTTATTCACAATCTTGTGATATTAAGATTATAATGATACAAGTATCCCTACTAATGATGTTTTGAAATCAGCCATAAGGTTTTGGCTGTGTGAGTACCCTTATAAGAAACAAACTAACACTACAAGAAACCATTTAATCTATGATGGAATAATTTCGTCATAGATCAATAAAAATTTGTCATAAACTAATATCTATGACGTTTTTAGATAACGTCATGGATTGAGCGTCGTAGATTAAATCGCGCGACAGTTTAACAAAATTCGTCACAGATTGCAACGATCCGTGACGTTTTCCAATCGTCATAGATTGACCTTGAGCCCGCGTAGCCCAGCCCAGGCCCAATCTCTGTGATGAAAATAAACGTCACAAACTTCGTCACAGAATGAATACTAAGGTGATGTGGCTGCTCACGTGGATGGTGACGTGGATGCCAGCATGGCTGATGACGTGGCAACTATTGCTGACAGGACTGATTGAGACGTCTGACGTGGACGCCACGTGGCCATCTGACGTGGACGCCACGTGACCATCTGACGTGGACACCGTCTATCAGGCCCATTACAATTTTTGAGGCCCATTATAATTTTTGAGGCAAATTTTTTGAAATGATTAACTATGGGCCAAGCCCATATAACAAATAATGCAATTATGTTTCATACAATTTTGATACAAATCAAATATACACATTAAATTTACCACATTACAGTAAAGTAATCTCACAGTACAATAATTCAAAACTAACTTGCACATGGGACCATATATGTATTACTTCAACTATACTATATAATAATTCAAATGTGACTTCTTATGCAATCATCCTGCTTCAATACCCAATGTTTCAGCAGGATAGCCCTACAAGGAACAAAAATGATAACAGCATGATCAGAACAATACAAAACTAGCCATAGTCCATTACACATCAAAAACTTCAATACCCAATAATTCAAAAATGCTTGCAGATTGCTTGATCCTAAAGGGGAAAGAACATGCATAATATCATCCACTAACCATCAGAATTTCACACAAGCTCCGATGAGTACATTAATATAACAGCTCAAGCCAGGTTTAAAGAACCATCTACAGTTTACTTATCACAAGCTCAAAACTACAGTTCAATGTCAGCCAGCCATATGTGAAATCAATTTTACACAAGTACCACAATGATCAACGTACCAGTCACATCAATGATCTGAACTGCAGCCTATACATATCGATCTGCAAAGTCACATAGTGAAAATTAGGAACCAGCACTTTTTGCAGAATCAGCAATACAGGTGTTATGAAACATAGCATGCTTTAATCTCTACTGAGCTTATATATCATAGGCATGAAAGGCAAAAGAATCATAGTCAAAATATTTTGCACTCAGAAGTTAACTTTGCAATGAAATGCTACCTCCTCCCTCCCAACTGATACCGAACAAAATTTTCAAAGCTCAATTATTTTCAAAGCTAAATGAATACCCCCACTGTTACACAGATTCAGTAGGATCAAGAAATGTGCCGTGCAGGCAGACGATTCATATCTAACAGTCTACAACAGCCAAATCAGCCTCAAAACTGAACCATCAGCATCCCCACCAAAAGTTTGCTGCCCCTACCCTGCCTGCCAAATCATAAACCATGTAACATGTGATGGTGTAATTTTTACTACAGGCAAGCTTGCACATGCACAGGGTAGAGTGTCCCGTCAAAGACAAAAGAAGATACTTTTAAACATGTAGTCACAAACAAGAAAAGCCTAAAGAAGAATGTTCCAAAATTCAGCTTTGCATAATTGAACTTGCCTCTTTTGATAGACTGATTGCACGCAGACAAGTGCAAGATTTTTTTACTCTGTGAGCAACGAAAGGTTGCATGAGGATTCATTTACACCACCATAGAAAGTTACAGTACCACCTGTAACAATAAAAGAAAATACAGTACCAAAGTTTTGAGAAATTAGCTTTTAAATTAGCTTTTAAATGTTACTTGAAAAACACAGATTCAGAAGATCAATTAAGGTACAGGAACAAAGGGACTCTAACCATTAGTATCAAATACAATACTCATGTAGGCGTATCCAGAATTTGACTACAACCCGGGATGTGCTAGTTAGAATATACTGCAACTCATTTCTTCTCTAATATATTTCAATGTATATATCTATTCAAATTAGTTCTTCTAAATTAATCCACTCTACTATCTATTTAAGATTGTAGAAGTGCTTCTAGTACTTGTGCACAGTGGAAGTATTATCAATTTATGATTGGAAGTATTTCCTAGAAATGTATTATCAATTCAGAAATGGTGTATTCAAACAATTATTGAATCTGATAAACTAGGGTTTCGTCACCACTAATCAATCAAGAAAAAACTGTAAACAGTTCTTGCAATTCTTTGATGAACAGGCCAAGAACAGAGAGGGAAAATGAAATGATCCAAGAACAGACCTAGGGTTTCGTCAACCTCCGCTCTCCTCTACCAGGAGGACGCTCGACCATGTTGCTGGCCGCCGCACCGAGCAGCTTGGCCCTTCACCCGTCCACCGGATCTGGGACTGGCGAGCCGCCCATGGCCGGAGGAGGGGTCCAGGCCCGGTGGTAGCTCGGATCCGCGCCTTGGCGAAGAAGGTGCTGGGGGTGAGAGCCATGGGTTGGAGGAGGGCCGGTGGGGCCACTGACGGCACGGCGACGGCGAGGCCGGCGCGGATCGGATCTAGTGGGGCTCCCTCCCCGAGCAGACCTAGAGCGGCCGCGGGGTCTGGTAGGGTGGCCTCGAGCCGCCTGGGTTCGTGTGGAGGTGAGGAGAGGGAGCCGGCGGCGTGGAGGGGGCGGGGGAGATGAGGAGAGGGAGAGGGAGCGGGCAGCGTGGAGGGGGCCGGGCGGCGGAGGCATGGATGGGGGCGGGGAGGCGAGCAAGGGGAGCGGGCGGCCGCTCGTCGCCTTGGGGGAGGGGGGCTGACCGAGAGGTGAGGTAGGGTTTGTGCTTGTTTTATACCATAGGGACGCGATCGCAGTCGTTAGATCGGCGATGGACGGCCAGCATTAGCTGGGCCATTTGGGCCGAGATGGGCTTTGATGTATTTCTTCGTAGCATAATGTTTTTCTTTTTCTTTTTAATTTTGTTGCACCATTGTGAAGTAACATATAAGAATAATTGTGCTATATAGACTCATACATTTTTTATATGTACTAGACCTCATATAACTTGTCTGGTAGAAGTTTGAAAAAAAATTGAGTTGATTTACTATTTTCTATGTAATAAATGAATTTCTATGTGGTTATTGAAATTAATTCCAAATTGAACTACATGTGCATCTAATAGTATACAAATAATTGCGCAAAAATCATATTTATACTTATATGTTCCATTCTAGGCTATTTCATAGAGATATGTGAAAAAATTAAATATCTCCTAGAAACAATTCAAACTTCTTTATGTGAATTACCACATAGTAATTACAATAATATCCAAATTTGATCAAAAAAATTCTACAAATTGATACGATAACATATTTTTGGTCCATAAACTTGTCATAAAAAATTCAGATAATTTTTTGTAAAGTAAGAAATACATTGTTCATAATAGGATACATCTCGCTCATAGTTTCCTATTACTCAAGGCAATCTTTAAGATTTCAATACCTCATTACATTTCTGAACTCGTATGCACATTAAATTTAGACACAACCTTCTATAGACCCTAATATTATCAAATATGAAGTTACATTACCAATTCTCGTACAAAAACATGTCCTTTATATTCTTTACCGGGTAGATGAAAACAAGCTATATGTAAAAGGTCAAATAAATAGCGATTAACATAAAAACAAACATCATTAGATGAAATATCATGATTTTAGAAAAATTCAGAAAAAAAATTCATCAAATTTGGAGTTCTTATGAGGGATAAATACTAGTTACAAAATATAATTCCGGATTAAAAATAGAAAAGAGGGTTCATGTGCAATGTCATGGGGCAGCCAGGAGTCGCCGCCACGTGGCATTATGCTGTTGGCCTCGCGCCCGCACACACGGATCAAGTCCCTGAGGCAATAGTTCTCTGTACTCTGTAAAAGTTTTTAACGGTTTAGCTGAGTGGTAAAGCTTGTTGTTCTCTAGCCGAAGGTCTTGAGTTCGACTCCCTTGGCCACGCACTATAGTCTGGCATGGCATTTTTTTGCTCCATTTTTGCTCTTCCACGCGTGGGCTGAATGAAGGCCGAATGAGGGGGAGCTGGGCCGAGTGGAGCGGATGAGGGCTTGTCTCAGCAGACTTTATTTTTTGGGCTTGTTTCAGTACACATTATTTATAAAGAATTTAACTACTGTAATCACAATTGAGTTACTATGGTGTAGTGGCGTTGCCTGTGCTTTTCATGTTTGAGGTCTTGGGTTCGGTCCCTTGCTGCTCCAATTTTTTTAGATTGAATTTCCGCTCTAATTTATTTTTTTATTTTTTAGATTGAATTTCCACAGAGAAGTATGTTATAAATAGCGTGAATGCCCGCAGGTTTTACAAATGAATGGCTAGCCCAATGGTAACGGAGTTGCTTCCCACCCTAAAGCGTCCAAGTTTGATCCTAGGTTGTCGTAGTTTTTTTTTTATTTTTTTTCCATACGGAATATGATGGTTTTAGTTTGTTGTTTGTGACGAATTTGATGAAACGTCATAGTATTTTGGGCCGGATTATGACGAAATTGATAAAACGTCACGATTTTTGGGCTTGATATCCACTCCTGTGAATCAGTGACGTGTGTGATAACGTTATAAAAAATCCATCACAGATTAAATAGTTTCTTGTAGTGTAAGTCTGTTGACAAGTTATTATGATATGAGATCATGAATAATGATTGCACTAAAAATGCAATAAGCTCCTATTAATATTTTCAACTAAAGTTTTAACAAGAATGAATTTCATGTTAATATAAATAGTAGCAAACCTAAAGGAATGTCTCTTATGATTATGCCAGTAAGGATCTGGGGGAGTTATCCTCTAGATCAATTATATGATTATGAAGTTTATCTAGCATTAATGGAGAAGTAAAATCTTCTCAAAATTCTTTTGATATTTATCATAAGAGAACTTGAGTTTTAAGAGCTTAAAGTATGAAGGATTATTTGAACTTTTGAGTTCACCTTATGATACTAAAAAAAAGGGAGGATCAACTATGATTAAGCTCAAAGAAAATAAGACTCATAAGAAAGATTTGAGCATATTAAGATACAATCTTGTGAGTATACCGTTGTCATGATCTCATTCATAACAAAAATGAAAAGGTGAAGTCTTAAGTTAAGATTCGTTTGGAGGATTTTAAAGGCTTTTGGAACTTTTCCATAAGCATAAATACAATAAGTTTTATCTTCAATTGCAATAATAATATTAATTATGTTGAAAATATGATGGACTTCTCCTATTAAAAGTGGAACATGAAAGTTCGTCGAAACGTGGGATTGTGTTCGAATCCACATTTCAAGGGGGAGAAATGAAACTTCCCATTAAGAATAAGAATATTCCACTTATTAAGACTTCCCATTAAGAATAAGAATATTCCACTTATTAAGACTTCCCATTAAGAATAAGAATATTCCACTTATTAAGACTGATCAATTGAGTTTTATGTATGAAGAATGTTGATCGGTAAAATTTTATGGATGGAAATAAATTTTGTTGGTATCATTAAATATGATTATGTGAAATGGTACCAAATTTGAAGCGAGTTGAAGCACTCACATGAGTGATTATGATTAAGGTACATTGATTTTCATCATAAGAGGGTACAATTATTAAGTGCAATGGGTGCCTTGAGGCAAGGACAATTAAGGGTGTGATAAGGCATGATGACTAAAGAAAATTTATGTTTACCTTTAAAAGGCAATTGGTTTGAAGAATTGCCTCTAATGTTGATGTAAGAAGAAAAGTTTTGCTTACTACTTGATGATGTTGTCTTCTTACCCCATGAGTAATGATCCATATCCATCTCTTGTTCCTTGCAAGAGCATGTTTGCTTCTCTCAGACACCATCACTTTATAAGAATCTTTTATTTCTTATGCAGAATAAAAGATGAGTATTACATATGGCTCAATGAAATTTTCTAATAGAATGAAAAATGGTAGGTTGTTATGTGCCTACATATTAATTATGATTCTAAAGGGAAATGAGAATTTCTGAAATGATCAACATTTTGTTGACAATAAGGTTAAAGGGATACTGTTTTGTGAGAAATAACTTTCTCTCATGAACTTATGATTATCTTGGCAATTATTCTTATGATTTAGTAATTATGAATTGCCAAGATCGGTCCAAGAAATGGGAGTATTATGTTTACCCCAAAACATTATGTCACTCCCATCAAGGCCAATAAATATGCTCGTGTCGTGGCTGACATGAGAATTATGTGTTTAATTTATTCTATGCCCTTAAGGTTTTGAGATCGGGCTATATGGCAAACATAAGTCCAGGATTGGACCCCTGGAAAATTATTGAGAATGCTTTGTCTCAATTGGCATAAGCGTTGAAGTAAGCCTATGCACTAAACTGCATTTGTGTTATAAATATATAACACTTATGGATTACATGTTCAAAATTATAAAGTCTATTAACCACTGTTTGATGGGTTATTCAGACAGTAATATGTTAGCAAGGTGTATTAATATCCACAAAAGGAATGTATCCTTGCAAGGGAGCCATATTGTGGAAAAGCTCCACCTAATTTCTTAAGGCATCATTGATGATGCAAAACTATGTTGTGACATGTTTAATCCATTTGATTTTGAATATGGATTTATGTCCCTAATCCATATATTTATGAAAAATTGAGGAATTTCTTTAAGAATGTATCCCGAAACTCATTATTGAAAGAGTGCGGTCTTATTAAAGTAACGTGTCATGGGGTATTGCCATACCCAAGACGTCGTGAAAGTTTTGTTCCAGAATTTCTTACGGTCATTACATATAAAGATTTAAGTTTGATGCTCAAGTACTAAGTGGTTGAAATAAATTATGAGCATCATGTTAAGTTTAAGAGGCTTGTCTTCTAATGTCGCATGCATAAAGATAGAAATGATAAAAGGGACAATTTATGGTTCTGGATATATATTTGGTTTTCACTTCTGGAAGTGCACATATTAAGAAAAAATATGTGAAAACAAAAAAATGCACTCAGGGATAATTATAACACCATCTCCCCATAAGCCAAAGGGGTCCATTTTACGATGGAATAATGTACTGTAGTCAATTGATTCAATAGTACTTAATTGACTATTGTAATCTATTGTCTCTATATAAGTTTCAACAAGATATGGACCCATAAGTTTCAAATAAAGTTTAAGTTTTGGAGCTCCTTTGTGAAAGAAGTTCATTTTGAAGATGCGATGATATATTGTAGTATCTGGGTACCATGGTACATAATTGACTGTGATTATCCTTGTATCTCGATATATCACTTTATTAATAAATGGACTTATTATATTTAGCCTTACGATCAAGGGGGGAATGTTGGAATATTGATCAGTAAGGCATTTTCCTGCAGTTAATAAAAAGACAAAAGACAAAAGAAAATTCAGATAATGAATATATGAAAAGAGTTGAAAGTCATTTGACAAAGTCAATTTGACTATGCCTTGATTGGAGGCATTCCTATCCAGCCATTGGTGTTTATCCCCCAGTGGTGATGTGTGTGTGTATATATATATGAGAGGCTAGCACATAATGTGTGTGTGAGTATGAAGACACATAAGAATAAGGAAAGGTGCTTGTCTAGCTGCCCGATCCCAGGATATACAGAAGCCATGGGAAGGATCACCTCTACTGATTCTACAACTACAAGAACATGGATGAGCAAATTATTAAGCCAAGGTATGATTCTACTTATTGCTTATCTACTAAAGATCCTGCATGTTCTACTATATCTAACAATATGGTCATAGAAGATAGGAGAAAATATTTGGAACAAATGTTTCAACATTAGTTGTCCATCTCTCCGAGATCAGAGAACTAGGATAACGGAAAATCTTACGAGGAAAAATGGGTCAGGAGGATTGGTGCCATTTTTCCTTCCTTTGGTGGGCGCCGGAACTCTGGAAGAAAAGGAGGTGCCCCGAGACATCTAGTATTTTCTCCTTTTTTCTATTTTTTGTTTATTTTAGTTACTAGAAAGAACACATGGGGGACACACACTTAAAATACAATAAGACTTCATAACACTCTACGAGATCAAGCTTATTATTTAATATGATATACAAAATCCTCATAATTGCACAACAATCATTTATGGTACGTAGTGTTGAAAGAGAATTGCAATTGGAGGCTTGGCAGGAGTGACCTAGGGCTAGGCAGGGCTAACCGCGGCCTAGCCGGCCACAACCACTCCTAGCCAGTGTTGGCGGTTGTTACGACATGATTTCAACCATCAATTCTCGAGAATAAATGAGGTTATATGTACCATCTCATGCACTTAGGTTTATATTCTAATAAAGTTTCACGAGTTTTTGTGAATATCCAATGTGCAGGTACATTATTGACAAATATGTGCTAAAAGGGATAGAATTAGCCAATTCGGACGAACTAAGTGGTTACCCCCCTTAGCCATATACCTTCCATGAAGTGAAGCACATCCATGAGGTCTCGTGCACAAGATCCGTGTCAGCGGTCACCAAGCGATGATCATGCAAGCCACGTGGATCGATGACGTCACCAATCCAGGGCAAACAAACACAACCTCGGCCAAATGGAGGAGATTCAGGCCATCCAGAAGCAATGATTGTGCAACAGAGAGCAATAGGGCCTTGGGCCCACTTCGGTCGAATCATGAAGACATGCAGAACCGCCTCAAGCACCGACCCAGGGGTGAATCCAGGCCATAGGCACAAAGGCGATGTCACGTGCCAGTTCGGCCGAACCGACCTATTCGGCCGAACGAGCCGGGCAGCGCCTCTTTGCCTTGTCCAGTGCTCTTCCTCCACCGCCTAAGCCCCTGGTTCAACACACACACCAAGCCAAGGAGCTCCAATGTCATTCTCTCTATTAGAGTTAGGATAGTTAGTCTAGGAGTTAGAGTCGAGTCGAGCTTGTCTCGGAGGTTTCGAAGTCGTCTTCAGAAGCTCTAGTATAAACTCTTGTATCTTTTACTTTCTCTTTTGTAAGACTTTGAGTTATCAATATATCATCTTTATCATTATATCCGAGTCATTTATATTTTGCATCTACTTTATTCTAGTTGCAATTATTTCGTGTTTAGATTATAGTTGGTTGTAGTTATAGTTCTTCATGTTCCTGTTTAAGTCTTTGCCTTAGCCGGTTCTTCGATTCTGCTCAATACTTGTGGTGAATTGTCACTGCGGTATTGACAGGATTGCTTGCTCTTGCTAGTGGAGTAAGTAGTTATTGGCTAGTGTAGGTGTGGTACCTAGACTAGATAGTAACCTTGGTTTGCACCTGATTCAATGTAGGTGTGGTAGTCGTTAGGTGGCGACAGCCCTATACGACATACGTAGTCCACCACATTCGTCTCGGCACCGTAGGATCCCTTTTGCGGGTATTGGCAGCACCCATTCTCATCCCTTTCTGTGTGTTCACCGGTTCCGTGTCCCAAGACTATGGCAATAGAGCTAAGCTTGACCTTTAAATGATGTTCTCTAGCCACTGTATCTCTCTACCCGAGTGACCCGAATAGATAAAGTATCTAGGAATCCTTTTCTCGTCTCGTTGTCCTCTTAGTTAGCTAATCCTCCTCTTTCTTATCTGAGTTATCCTTGAGCCGTGTGTCACAGTGTTCCTCTCTTATCATTACCGTTATCCCCCTGTCTTGACAGTAGTGTATTCCTCTATGATATCCTCGAATATTTGTTTACCAGTACTCTTGCCATAAGCTTCCCTGTGGAAAATATAAATGATGATACCTCATATTACTCCTTGGTGAAATACTATATCGGTAATTCAGTGCGCTTATAGAATATTTATTAATTTTACTGAGCCATAAGAAAAAATAATAAAACACTTCTTGCACCATTGTCGGGATTAACAATCCTGATAGTGGACCTAAGAAGCGTCAACAGCCAGCTCCAGCCACGTTCTGGCCAGCAGCAGCTACGTCTAAGCCAGCCTCGACAGCCACAACGTAGCCGGGGTAGTCATAGGAGTTACAAAGGTCATAGTGTGGGTATGAAGGGGCTTAGGTACGCATGGTGGGTAAATTTTTTTGCCGATGAAAATGTAGTCTCCAAATGGTAGAAACCCTTGAGAAAGTGCTATTTTTTATTGATGTTGCAAATTCATCAATATACTTTTTCTTCGAACCCGACATGTGGGTCCTCTATGAGAAGTAGTAGGAAAATTTTGATCAGTATTGTTTTCAATTTTACTGATCCTTATAATATATAGATTTAATTATTTCATTCATTTATCAAAAAAATAAAGGAAAAAAGTGAAAAACAATGTTTCAATCAGTTATATAAGGGCAGTCCATAGAACTAATTATTATGCAACTTTGGATTTCTAGGCGATGTGGCACGGTATTAAATGGGAGAGAGAAGGAAGATAGGAAGAAACCAGGTCTCATGCAAGATCTGGTTTCTAAGCGAAAACCAATGCAGTAGACACTATCAATATTGCATTGGAGAAGAGTAATGTCTATATAATTAGTGAGGAAGAAAAATGATTGGTGGATAGAACTCATAGAAAGGAGAGAATTGACTTACTAATTAATTGCTTAGACATGGTGCATTGGACATTATAGTTTCTAAAATTGAGAGAGAGCTTGAGCCTGAGCTGTTTTCTTTCGTGTAATAGCTCAACTCTCCGATCTTTAATTAGTGCAATTCCTTCTCCTATACGTACGGAGAAAGGAAAAAAGAAGAAGATGTGGCGTGCCCAGAGCGAAGAACACTATATATTGTGCTGGTAGACAAGGCATGGTGGCCAAAGCCACCGCCGGATGCCTCAGTCTTCACGCTCGGTTAGTTCAAAGATAAGGTGCACAAGGAGGACTTCTTGGGGGTTTTTTTTTTTGAGGGCCGCTTCTGGTATATTTTTATGCATTGCGTGGTAACCTGTTTACAATGGACGTTTATTTAAGATAAAATGAACCTTGCCAAATCTTATAAAAATCTTGAAGAAATATATATTGAGCCAGTCAAACAAGCAATTAGTATCACTATTCACTAGTCATATTGCTGCATGGCATACAATCGCAATCACCAATGTCAAAAAAGCAACGCCAGCAATGCCATTGTTTCATTGATATGAAAAACAAATATCAAGCCATGTACGGGCACACTTTTGAAATAGAAATCCAGCTTAGTTAGACAACGACCACAACGACAAGAAACATGGATCATTTATTTTCTGCATAGTGGACCTGGCCTTTTTAGTAGGCGGTGCACAATGCCGTGTTAGGGATAAGGACCAACTTTTCTTTTCGGCTCACTGTCAATCCGGACACCTCAGTCATATCGATGTTATCAACGTCCTTCGGCAACTCCCAATCAAAAAGGTAGACAAGATTTGCCAGCATGATCTCGATAGAGGCCAATGCAAAATTCATCCCGGGACACATCCTCCGGCCTGACCCAAAAGGTAAAAGTTGAAAATCTTTCCCTCTAAAATCAACACCATTGATTTCTCCATTCTGGATGAATCTCTCTGGCAGGAACTCCTCTGCAGCATTCCACACCTTGGGATCCCGACCAATTGCCCAAACATTAACGAGCACAGTCGTGCCAGCAGAAACTTCATAGCCCTCAACGTTACAATCCTCTAAGCAGACATGTGGGAGGAGGAGCGGCGACGGTGGATGCAGACGGAGTGTTTCTTTTATAACAGCTTTCAGATATGTCATTCCAATGATGTCGTCTTCATTGATGGTGCTTTGATCCTTATGAATGCTGCTCCTAACCTCATGTTGTAACTTGACCATAGCTTCTTGGTGTAGCATGAGCTCAGCCATGGCGAATTCTAGGACCAGGTATGCTGTGTCTGTGCCTGCTGCAAACATGTTCTGTGTACGTAGTTCATGTTTAGGTTAGTGAAAGTAATATAGATAAAAAATAAAACACATAATAAAGCGATGGGATATATCACTGCGGGAAATCCCGTGTATGCCGAGTGTCTACAACTTTGCCGAGTGTTTTTTTACGGACACTCGGCAAACAACATCTTTGCCGAGTGCAAAATAAAAAATACTCGGCAAAAAAAATACACTCGGCAAAGAGGTGTTTGCCGAGTGTCAAATAAAAAACACTCGGTAAACACCTCTTTGCCGAGTGTCTTTTATTTGACACTCGGCAAAGATCGTTATCACAGATATAATGAGTGTTTTTTAGACTAGAAGAGGAAAAAAAATATTTTTTTGCCGAGTGTCAAATAAAAGACACTCGGCAAACAACCCTTTGCCGAGTGTCAAATAAAAGACACTCGGCAAACAACCCTTTGCCGAGTGTATATATTTTGACACTCGGCAAAGACTCGGCAAAAAAAATATTTTTTCCTCTTATAATCCTAAAACTTTTTCTACTCTCTACATACAATATGTAATGCTCAATGTAAAATTTTGGTATATTTTTGAATTTGTTTGCTATATTTAACTAATTAATTACATTTCAAGCAATTTTTTGAATCAAATCAAATTTGAACTATAAGTGATTCAAATTACAATATTAAATGAGTTAAAAAATTATATCCATGCTATATAACACAATTTAAGACCTTACCCATAAAATAAAAAGAAATTTTACATATCTTGTTTAAGAATTATGATCATTAACGTGTGTTTGAATGATTTTTAAATTCTCAAAAAAGCAAATAATGTAAAAAATCATGAGATTTGTCATGACATCATTATATCATACATAGAGTCTATGGTAAAAAATTGAGAATGTTTCGGATAAGTTGTCATGCACCTCGCTTCTAAATCGAAGAATCTTCGAAAAAGTTTCAGAGAGTTGAGAAGTATACGTTAAAATTTGGAATCAAAGTAGTGATCGAATTTGAATTTGAGTCCAATTCATTTTATATAGGTCATAGATTATATAAATTGTGTCATACCAAAATTTGGTTATTTTTTAAGTTTATTTGATAATTTTAATTTTTTTTAATGTACGCTGAAAAAATAGTTTGCCGAGTGTACAGAAAAACACTCGGCAAAGAACTCTTTGCCGAGTGTTTTTCTGGACACTCGGCAAAGCTGCTATGTCATCGATCCGACATCTTCAAATGCTTCGTTGCTATTGGTTGGCACTCCCTCCCACGCATCGCGGCTCCCACCCTCTCTCTCATCTCTCCCCCTCCCCCGGATCAGCCTCCCCTGGATAAGCCTCCCCCTCTCTCTCATCTCTTCCTCTCGATCTCTCTCCCTCCCACATCTCTCTCTCCTCTCACCTGCTCTCTCCCTCTCTCCTGCACAAGCGCCGGCGGCTCCCTCCAGCGCGGGCGGCGGCGCAGCCCGGCGGCACGGCGCAGAGCGGCCGGCGCGGCCCGGCCAGCTCGGAGGCGGTGGCGCGGCCCGGCCAGCTCGGGGGCGACGGCGCGGCGCGGCCAGCTCAGGGGCGGTGCGGCGCGGCGCGGCCAGCTCGGGGGGCGGCACAGCTCAGCTCGGGGGCGGCGGGGCGGCCGGTCGGGGAGCCGGCGCCAGTGGCGGCGAGCGCGGCCACGTGACCGTCGAGGGCGGCCGGCTGGGCGGGGAGCCGGCGCGGCCCGGGCGCCGGCGGCCGGAGGTGAGCTGCGCGGCTGGGCGACGGGGGGCCGGAGGGGAGCGGCGCGGCCGGGCGACGGGCGGCTGGAGGGGAGCGGCGCGGTTGGGCGACGGGCGGCTGGGCGTCGGGCGGCCGGAGGGTAGCAGCGCGGCCTGGTGACGGGCGGCGCGCGCGGGCAGGCCGCCGGTTGGCCCGTGCCGCGGATGTTTTTTTTTTATTTTGGTGAAAAATGTTTGCCGAGTGTCAGCTATTTTCTTTTTTTTATTTGTTGAAAAGCCTTTGCCGAGTGTCGGTTTTAGCACTCGGCAAAGGCGGCCTTTGCCGACACGAGCTATGCCGAGTGTCCGTTGCCGAGTGTAACGCTCGGCAAAGGCTTTGCCGAGGGTAATTGTGGGTTTGCCGAGTGCCCCAGGCACTCAGCAAACGATGGGTTTCCCGTAGTGTATGTGTATTCGCAAGGAATGAAATTAATACGAAGCAAAAGAGAACTCGTGAACTCACAACCAAGATTGCCTTCATGCTCTCTCTAGTGAGCCCATACTCATCTTGTACAGATAGCAACACGTCTATGAAGTCACACTCCTGGTCTCTACCACCACCACCATCCTCATTGTACGCCGGCGCCCTGGCTTTCTCACTCGCGTGCTCGTCGATCAGCTTGTCAAGGAGCCTGTCCCAGAAATCTCTTACCCTCTCAGCCTTGCGACGCGCCGGCCTCACGAGCACGCCTCCGGCTGCCTTCGCGAGGCCAGGGTAGAAGTTCTCCAGGCTGAATCCTGCCATGAGGGCCATTCCCTCATCGATCAGCTCCCGGAACACCTTGTCCCTCCCCTCGAACCTGAACGACCGGCCTGCCACGGCGCTGCACACCATG
The DNA here is from genome assembly GCA_033239725.1 of Echinochloa phyllopogon. NCBI lineage: Eukaryota > Viridiplantae > Streptophyta > Magnoliopsida > Poales > Poaceae > Echinochloa > Echinochloa phyllopogon. The sequence continues at coordinate 23,070,685 of BTCW01000016.1, forward strand.
TCGATCGTGAACTTGCACAGGAGCTCGCTCATGTCCACCACTGTGGATTTTACTGCAGCGCCATGGATCTTGTTGATCACTAGCGCTACCTGCAGACATGTATGTGGATCAGTAGTGTTCAGTGAATAATTAACATATGTAAATATATATATATATATATATTGATTATTAGACCTGACAGTGGACTTGACTGAGACTGAGATTATTACCTCTTCCTCACGGACGGCGCGGTAGGACAGCACCTTCTTGGTGCTGAGAAGGTGAGTTGTGGCCAGCTTCTTCGCCAGCCGCCACCGCTCGCCGTAGGGCGCCATGGCGATGTCCGACGGCCCGTAGAGGAGCACGTCGCCGCAGACGGACCTCGGGCGCGAGGCAAAGGTCTGGTCGTGCGTGCGCAGCACGGCCTGCGCGGCGCGCATGGAGGAGGCCACCAGGGTCGGGACCACGCCGAGGCGGAGCATCATGAAGTCCTCGCCGCCGTGCCGCCCGGCGAGGCGCCGCAGGGAGACGTGCGGGAGCGCGCCGACGAGGTGGGTGTGCCCGATTAGCGGCATGGCAGGAGGGGAGGGAGGCAGCCTCTTTCTTCCTCGGAGACTCTGAGGCCCCGTGATGAAGAAGCGGCGCAGGAGCATGAAGAGAGGTAGGAGAGGGAGGAGTAGTAGGAGAAATTCTTTCGCCGCCGGCGTGTCGCCGGCGAGCTGATCAGGACTTGGTGCATTGGCCATGGGCGCTTAAAGTCAAAATTATGTTGGTGCTGCGGGCTGTTGGGATTGAATTCGAGCTTATAGATGCATGTGACAGTGTGAAACTTGTGGGGAGGAAAAAGGAGAAGCTAAAGTTTAGGTGAGAGCAACCGTAGCAATCAGTCTATCGCAACATGTGAGGTAATATACTCGTCATTGTTTCCCTCCATACGCACCTTTCTTTCTTCTTTGGTGCTTCCTGTTTTCTTTTAAAAAAAAAGAAGACCGTGATTTCTAGCTCCTCTCTACGAGCTAGCCAAACCTGCCTCATCTCTCGCTTCACACCAGCACTGCGTAGGGCAAGGGCAATGTCTATGGTGCAAATTAACTTTTAGTTGGGGTCATGTGTCAGGTGGTATTTGTTGCTCCTAAAGTCACGGGGTGTTTAGTTGATGAAAAGAGGGGGTGAAAATGGGTAGAAAAGTCACATCAGACATTGTAGCGCACTGTAGCATTTTTCGTTTGTTCGTGGTAAACATTGTCCTATCATGACCTAACTAGGCTCAAAAGATTCGTCTCGTCGTGTACATCAAAACTATGCAATTAGTTTTTTTATTTACCTATATTTAGTGCTATATACATGAGGAGAGAGATTTGATATGATTTGATGTGATAGGTGAATAGTGAAGTTTGGAGAGACAATTTTTTGGAACTAAACATGGCCTGCAGAAGTGGAATGAGCATTAATAAGCTGAGGTCCACATTTCTTTTTTCCTCTATATGGGATGGTGCTGGACTGAGACAGGAAGGGAGAGAGAGTGATTTTTTCCCACTTAATAGGTGCATGGTTAGGGCATAAGCATATATTTAGACAGTTTAATTAACCCGATCTGGCTAAGCTAATTTATATCCTAAATGAGTGGTTAGCCAAGCAAAGAATAATATGGTAATTTAATTAGTTATTACATCGGCTGTTAATCGATCCAATGTTTAGCGGGTATTAAAGCATCTCTAGCAGTCTTCCAATAAATCTTCCCAATAACTAGAATGTTCTATGGTTATTGGGGGTTGCTTTTGTAGTTTACTAATAATCTTATCACGATCCAACTACAAGTATTGGAAGAGCTCCAACTCCCTCTTTATTCGGGGAAAGTTGGGATGAGTTATTAGTTGGGAATAATTATTGGGAAAAGAAAAAAAGTATTAGGTTCCGCTGGAGTAATAATTTTTCATCTCCGCCGTAGTTGAATTGGGGAATGGGATCTGGTGAAGATGCTCTTAGCCAGATGATGCATAAGAAGTTTTGGAACAAGATCGTTCTAGTGTTGATCGCGGCAGATAAGCAATTTATTTGGGTTTTTGCTAGTTTACCTGACCAATTAATATATGCAGGAGTAAAGTAGATAAGAATCAATGGATATGAAATATTGTGTTTCATTTCTTGTCAAACTGATTTGCCGGCACTCGGAAGATATAAGCACCATGCACTAATACAAAATTCAACATCACATACGGTTTTAAACCCTCATCACAAACGGTTTTACTGGACGTTTGTGATATAGCGTTTGTGATGTCTAACGACATCACAAACGGTTTTGTGATAAGGGGCATCACAAACGGTTTGTGTTACGAACCGTTTGTGATGTCAAGTGCACCAAAAAACCTCAAAAAAATAGCAAAAAAATTATTTTAATGTGGAAAGACCACCAACCGGCCACCAACCATCTAAGCCATTTTTCTCACAAGTCACAGCACCATTTTTCACGCAATGTGCAGCCAGCGGGATTCGAACACGTGCTCCTCTACCACTACACCACACTCTCAATTGTGACTGTATTTCGTTCGGGTTCCTACCGTATTATACTAAACCGAGTGTAAATTACTTGTTTGAGGTCCTCAACAATGTCAAATTAAAAAGTTATCAACTACAAAGTTTCATAAATTTTTGAAATCTACAAGTCTTATTTTGGTCATTTCTCCATCCGAGGTCGTTTATAAAATTTGAATTTCAAATTTGAGAACATTCAAACTTAGTTTTCGTTGACCGGATGATTTGAAATGAAAAAGTTGTCAACTACAAAGTTTCATAACTTATTGTGATCTACAACTCTTATTTTGACTGTTTCTTCATCTAAGGTCATTTGAAAAAACTCAAATTTCAAATTTCGAGAACTACAAACTTACTTTTCATTAGTAAAACAAATTCAAATTAAAAAGTTTCAAACTACAAAGTTGTATAACTTCTGAAGATCTACAACTTTTCTATATGTTATTTCTTTATCCGATTTAGTGAGAGTAACATTGTTCACAAATCTTATAGATCTCTTACAGTTTCAGGAAACTCTATGAGAGATATAGATTTTATGAACAATATTCATATAAATTTGTCGAATGAAGAAATAACCAAACTAAAAGTTCTAGATATTGAGAAGTTATACAACTTTATATTTCAACATTTTTTGATTTGAATTGATTTACTACTTCAAAATGTGGTTTTAATGTATATCGTACACAACATCACAAACGGTTTGTAGGAAAAACCGTTTGTGATATGGACCATCACAAACGGTTTGTAGGAAAAACCGTTTGTGATGGTGCTCGGGGGCATCACAAACGGTTTTTCCTATAAACCATTTGTGATGGTCCATAACACAAACGGTTTTTCCTACAAACCGTTTGTGATGCATCACAAACGGTTCCAACGGCTAGCACGCTCAGCTGCCTTGGAACCGTTTGTGATGTAGGCATCACAAACAGTTTCGTTTGTGGTTGGACATTTGTGATGTCGTGTTCTGTAATAGTGATGTGTTCGCGGGGTGCAGCTATAGCTGAGATATGGCAACTTGGATATCTTTGAAGCGTGCCACACACCGATTATATTAAAAAGAAGATGAAGTCCAGACTGGCAAAATAACTAATGAAGAAAAACACCACACAACACCGATAGATTGGATTTGGGCATCAACACGCAACAAACTCAACTCGTCTTAAGAAACAACTCCGGACGGATGGATTGGATATCGACACGAGCCGTACAATGCCAACACACCACTCAAACTCAAACAGGTAACAACGGCCGGTTGGATTTGAACATTAATATGCGCCAAAATCAGTTTATCTCTAACAAATAACTCCTTTTTAAAAGACCCGGACGTTTTTGGCATGTATTAATAAGAAGAAAGTTAACATACATGTACTAGATGTGCATTAGAGAGCGCTGCTTAGAACAATCTAAGCGGATGGAGCTAGAGGGGTTCCCAACAGACATAATAAAGTATGTGATATCTACTCTCCAATTTGAGCAGCAACTACAGCAGCCAGGTGCTTTGCACCTGCGGAGCTCCAAAGGTTTGCTTCCTCCTTGATCTCTGTCAGTAGCCTCTATCGTCTTCTCCTTATTGGTGAAAATTCGAGCATTTCTCTTGCATCAGATGGAGATGATCCAGGTGACCAAAATCGCTAGTGAACGCAACCCTTTTGCGAGATCAGAGTTTGTACCACCAGTGAGGTCATGGAATCAATCCACAATGTCATGAGAGCTTGTCTAATTTGCTGGGTTGAAACCTGGAAAGCCGATCCAGGAGCAACATCGCTGGCCGGTCGAACTGGGATAGTGTTGACGACCAAAATTGGCAGTTGCCGATCAAGCCGAAGGCAACCGGTCAGACCGGTTCTGTAAAGCGGTCAGACCGGTTTTACTGTAGCCGATCTAGCAACTGCCGAAACCGGTCTGACCGGTTTCCCTATCCGGTCTGACCGGTTTCCCTATCCGGTCTGACCGGTTTCTCCCGTGTTGGAGTAGGTTTAGGACTTTAGAGTTTTATCCCATATTGTAAACCGACTCAACGGGGTAAGACCATCCCACCCTATAAATATAAAGGGCCAAGGCCGATTGAGATCATCCAACATCAAATCCAATCGAATTTATCAAATTTACCTTTTATCGTTTTTCCTTTACTTTTATCTTTCTATATTCTGCATTACTTTTATCTCCAAACCCTAGCTCTTCCAACCCCCATATCTTCTGTTCTTCTCTCGCCTCGACGACGTTTGAGAGCGTTCTAGGTGGCCTGCCGACCCTAGAACAACCCTAGACTCTCAAGTTCCGACGGGGTCCCTCCCGAGCTCGAGATTTTAGGTTTTCACCGTCGCCCCATCAAAAGCAGTCTGACCGGTTTCATAAAGCGGTCTGACCGGTTTCGCTTCAGGAAAGCGGTCTGACCGGTTTCATAAAGCGGTCTGACCGGTTTCGCTCCAAGGCATCGGCGACTTCGTTGGCGCGGTTTCGTGTCAACAGATAGCTTCACTGCAACGAGCCTCAACACCTCCGTAGCATTGCTGGCTGCCACACCTACACCACCCGCGACCATCTTTTTTATCTTTTTCTTTTTTTTCTTTTGTTGGTTTTTGTGCGCCTTGCCAGCGACAGCAGTAGTAAGCACGACCTTAACTTCCAAATCTACGTCTCCAAGGAGAAGCTTGACGCCACATGTGCCACCGTTGTTCGACCGGAGGGCATGCAGAAACGCATGGTCATATTCATATAAGCGACCGTCGGGGTTATCTCAACCACACATCCGCCCTCAGAAATATATACATGTGGATTATGTTAAATAATCAGATGTTACATGCACATGTGGACATATATATTAAGAAAGATATTTTGCATGTAGCTGCTCACAGCCACTCGTTAAACCTCGCTATCGGAGTGATTTTTTATCTAAGAGGGTACGGGCTTATACCCAGGAAGAGCAATTCGATTGATATACGCTTCCAATGAAGTGAACAGTGCCTAAAGGCGTCGCCCATCATCCGGCCATACCACCGGCAGGAATTTTGCCACAACCCCCCACTACAGGAAACCAGCTCTTTGCCGAGTGCCTGGAGCACTCGGCAAAGAACCAAAACACTCGGCAAATCTCTCACGGTAAATTAGGTGACGGCAAAGGCGGCCTTTGCCGAGTGTATTCTATCGGGCACTCGGCAAAGTCTTTGCCGAGTGCCAGACGAGACACTCGGCAAAATAACAAGATTGAATTCAAGATTGTATCGACATATAACAAGATTTAATTCAAAGTACTTAAAATATAATCGATTTTCATACCGCCATGTATTGCTCCCAGGTCAACCTCATTTGTCTTGCGGGGTGTTTCTTCATGGAGATTTTGAGTGCAGCATAATAATCAATGACGGCCTGGACGCGCGACTCGTAGTGCAAGTCCTTCACGAGCTTCACACAGGCTATATGTGCCACAACAGCCGCCCTCGCCTCCTCTCCCGGCGCGCATGTGTAAAAGTCCTGCATATATACGCGATGTATCCAGTGATTATTTGTAGATTGTTCAATCAATGTGATGTGTTGAGCAATGTAGTGTAATGAATACTTACCCACAGCTCGGCCTTTACCCGCTCAGCCTTATTGGCGAACCTCCTACCTTCCCGATCCTCAGCATCGGGAGCGGCGACGTAGTGGTCAAAGGTGTAGGCTGGCTCCTCCCTACCACCAACCTGAACCAGACCCGAAAACAACTCCCTGCATAGAAGACCCAGGATGCCGTTGACTTTGCGGTCGTGTGCAGCGCCCGGGGTGACAACCGTCCAACTCCTGGCCAAGTGATTAAGATAAATTGTTAGTTCATATTGTTATTTCCAACATATGAAATGGATAAGGTACTTATAACATCTAAAATTACTTACCTTTTGCCAACATGTGCAACTACAGGGCGCTGCTCCATGGGTATCAGTCGCTTCGGGAGTTGTGAGGGACCTCGCTGCAAAGGGCCGACAGCTCAGAGGAGGTGGACCCCTCTGCTGCCTCCCCGTCTTCGGCCCCGTGCTCCTCAGCCTCGTGCTGCTCGTCCTCGACCCTATGCTCCTCAGCCCCGTGCTCCTCGGCCCCGTGCTGCTCGTCCTCACGCTCGTCTTCCTCCGCGGCCCGTCGGTCCTCCGCCGAAGGAACAAACTCCTCCTCGGACGAAGACGACGAAGGTATAGGGGTCCGCTGTCGCCTATTGCCTCGCCCCCTGCCTCGGCCCTTCTTTCGCCCCCTGCCCCGGCCACCAGACGACTCAGCTGCATCGGACCCTCCATTTTGAGCCCGCGGTAGAGCGACGTGACGTTCCTCATTGCACCGCCCCCACCCACCATCTTGGTTAAATCACACGCAATCAACAAAAAACATACATTTATTAGAAAGAGATGTAATATATAAAAAATATGAAGCAACATAAATTATTAGAAAGAGATGTAATATATAAAAAATATGAACCGACATAAATTATTGAAAGAGATGTAGTATATAAAAAATATGAACCAACACAATATATAAAAAAGCTCGTACATTTATTAGAAATAATCATCTGGATCAGGATTATCTGGATCAACGGCTGCATCATCACTATCGTACATTTCGAGATGTTCATGCTCGTCCTCCAAAGGAGGAGGAATGTCGTCGTCACTGTCATTGCCTAATTGTAATCGCTCTAGTAACTCCAAGTCCTTGGCATTCTGAATCACATCTCCAGTGTCCTCGTCAACAAACATTTCTGAGTCTAAATCCATTCCGACCGCTTGGTTTATGTCTATCTCAAAAGACCCTTGTAGCCCATTTTCTTGGAAGAACTCTCCATCATAGGTGTTTGGATCTATGTTATAATCTTCATTGTTTGGGACTGGAAGTTTACTGCGAGGCGACACTTTGTATACAACATCCCAACCCTCAAGTATTTTGTCCTTTTTGCACGGGTATGACAAATAATAAACTTGGGTGGCCTGTTGAGCCACAATATAGACATCGTATCCGGGTAAGACAGATGACTGTCTAATTTCGACTAGCCCCAGATTAGGGGTTCGTCTCACCACGGAGGGATCAAACCAATGACATTTGAAGATAACAGGATTAAGAGGTTTGATTCCACAAAAATTAAGCTCGTATATTTCTTCAAGTCTCCCATAGTAATCGACCCCATCAAAGCCTGGAGTATAGACTCCGGTATTTGTGGTCCTTCGATTAGGCATCCTCTGCTCATGACTTGTTGTGCGAAAACGATAACCATTCACATCATATGCGGTAAAAGAGCTGACTTTGTATGCACAACCATCGGCAACCTGTCTCAACTCGGCACTTATAGACCCATCGGATTGACCCTTCCGTTTGAACCAAGAAATGAAATCTGGGTTGGAATTTCCCGCGCCCTGTCTAAGAAGGTTATCAACTTCATGCTGGGTAGGATCACTCCTATTACGCCAGAATCGCTGCAGAAATTCCCTGTATGAACAACAAACAAGAGTGTTAGATGCAGAATAGTGACTAGGTACTCGAGAACAAGTTTGTTGTGAACTTACCGCATGTACGGCTCAACTTCGGATAGGTTGGTGAGAACATATAGTATGACAGCACGCTACTCTACATTTGTCAAGTTTTTGTTGGTGCCTTCACTTGCACTTCCCACTTGCCCTCAGAAAAGGCTGAGGTTCGATTCAACTTCACCAACATTGTAACGAGGCGGTGGATTGTGCACGCTAGGAAGGTTGTCAGCATAATATTTTGTTGTGAAGTTTGACACCTCCTCTAGAATGTATGCCTCTGCAATATAAGCTTCAATTTTGCATTTCTTTTTGCATTTAGTTCAAAGAACCTTTTGACATCTCTCAATTGGATAGCACCAACGGTTCTGCACGGGCCCCCCCATTTGTGCCTCATACGGAAGGTGCAAAATCATATGCTGCATCGGGTTGAAAAAACCCGGTGGAAATATCTTCTCCAACTTGCATAGCAACACAGGTGCAAGCTTTTCCATTTCTGCAATCACAGTCTTGGAGACCTCCTTAGCACAAAGCTGGCAGAAGAAATTGCTCAACTCTGCCAGCACTAGCCAGATATGCTCGGGGACATAGCCTCGAACCATGACCGGAAGAAGCCGCTCAAGCCATATGTGGTAGTCATGACTCTTGAACGCGTTGATTCGCAGAGTAGATAAGTTCACCCCCCTCTTCAAATTCGCTGCGTACCCATCAGGAAACTTTAACTTTTCGAACCAACGTAGCACTTCCTTCCTTTGGTCCCTCGTGAGGATGAAATCAGCCTTAGGTTTTTTCCATGTTTTGCCGTCCCTGGGAGGCGGTATCTCTAGCTTCGGTCGATTGCATATCCGCTTCTGATCCACTCTAGCCTTGACATTGTCTTTGGTTTTATCAGGAATTTCCATGATTGTACCCCAAAGTGCCTCGGCAAGATTTTTTCGGTGTGCATTACATCAATGTTGTGTGAAAGCAAGAGATCTTGCATGTACGGGAGCTTCCACAAGCCCAACTTATGAGTCCAGGCATGTTGCTCACCATATCCCACAAAAGCACCATCCTCCCCGACCTCAATAGCGTCTAACTGTGCACAAACCTCCGCACCTGTCATCAGCTCTGGTGCAGGGTCTTCAACCCTGACACCTTTCGTGAAGTTCTTGATATCTTGTCTGAATGAGTGGTCAAGAGGGAGAAATTGACGATGTTTGTCGAAGCATGAATATTTGCCACCCTTCGTCAACCAGATAAACTTCAGAGATGCCTTACATATTGGACATGGGAACTTCCCGTGAACACACCAGCCGCAGAATATCCCATACGCCGGCATGTCGTGCAGGGAGTACTGGTAAAAGACATGCATTTTAAAGTTTGTTTTTGTAGCTCGGTCGTATGTCCATACACCTTCCTTCCAAGCACGGTCCAAATCATTAATGAGAGGCTCCATATACACACTCATCTTTTCCCCCGGGTAATTAGGAATAATTAACGACAAAAATATGTTCTGTCGTTGAAAGAGGACACCGGGGGGGGGGGAGATTGAGAGGGATCACGAACATGGGCCAACAAGAGTATGAGGCAGCCGTCATTCCATAAGGATTGAACCCATCTGTTGCCAACGCAACATGTACATTCCGAGCCTCTAGAGCCATGTCACGATGAATCGCGTCAAAGTATTTCCATGCTTCACCATCGGATGGATGTACGAGCTTATCAGGATTGTATCGACGTCCACTCTTGTGCCATGTCATCTGTTTCGCGGAGTCCTCGGTCATGTAAAGCCGTTGGATCCTCGGTATAGGTGGAAGGTACCGTAGGATATTCACGGGGATTGTACTTTGGTTCTTTTTCCCATCACCACCGACTACCTCCATGAATCTAGACGCCTCGCACTTTGGACAGTGCTTTGCTTCCGCATATTCTTTCCTAAATAAGATGCAGCCATTCGGACAGGCATGTATCTTCTGATATGGCATTTTAAGTGCATTAAGAAGTTTTTGTGCTGTGTACATGTTCTTTGGCAGAATGTGACCTTCCGGAAGTAGGCCGCCACAAACTGTCAGGATGACATCAAAGGCGTCTCGACCCAAGCTAAACTGCGACTTGACGGCCAACATACGTGCAACGGCATCCAATTGAGAAACCGTAGTATGCGAGTGAAGAGGTTGTTGTGCCGCTGACAACATGTCATAAACTACCCATCTACACATCCTCGAGCTGTCCAAAAAACGTGGACAATTCGAAACAGATACGGTTAGACATATGCAAAGATTCACATATTCACAACCGTATCTCTTTCGAACGGGAGACGCCTAACTAGGTTACGTGACCTACGAACACGATATGAAAAGATCTTTGACGTGCTCACCTACGGGCTCGACGACGGGCGAGTCGGGGACGCTCGTGTCGGTGCAGGCGGCGGAGAACGGCGTGTGGCAGATCTACAAGCTGAAGGAGGTGCTACACTCTCCCTGAAATAAAAACAAAATTTTGTCAAATAAAAATTTCGGCAGCACTTCCCCTGCACGGGGAGGTTACCGAAACCCCATCCTGCAAAAAACAACGGCACGAAGGCCGACAACCACATGCATTGTGCAAATTTTTGACCAAGATAGAAATTATTCTAGCATTCCTTGATAAATCAAAATTCAATCATCCATTCATATATATATAAGCATCAGTGCATTAAGCACTACAAGCAAGAGGGGTAGCGGGACATGACGGACCTGCTGGAGGACGACGTCGGCGGGAAGACGTCGTCGGGGCTGGAGGGTGACCGGTGCGGAGACCGGCGTTGGCGTCGGACTCGTGGGGGCCGCAGGGCCGAGGCCGGCCGGGGCGGGGCGGCGGTGCCGGGGCGACGGCGGGGCGAGGCGCGCCGGGCGGCCCGGGGCGGCGGCAGCGGGCGGCCAGGGGCGGCGAGCGGGGGCGCGCCGGGGCGGCGGCCCGGGCGGCCGGGAGCGCGCTGGGGCGCGCCGGGTGGGGCTGGGGCGGCGGCAGCCGTCGGGGGCACGCGGGCGGGCGTGGCGGGGCGGGGGGCGGCGGGCGGAAGCGCGCCGGCGCGGCGGCAGCGGGCGGCCGGGGGCGGCGGCAGCGGTCGGGCGCGCGTGGCCGGGCGTGGAGGGGCGGGGGCGGCGGGCGGGGGGCGGCGGCGGGCGGGGGCGCGCGCGCGGGGCGGCGGTGGCGGCGGCAGCGGGCGGGCGGGGGCACGCGCGCTGGGTGTGGGCGGCGGCGGCGGCGTGTGTGCGTGTGTGTGCGTGTGTCGGGCGCGGTTAAGTCCCTCGGCCCCTTTTTGCCGAGTGCCATGGATCTGGCACTCGGCAAACAGATCTAACGGTTCAGAACTGTTTGCCGAGTGTCGGACCCAAGGCACTCGGCAAACAAGAGGGAATGGGCGCGACCAGACCCCCTCTTTGCCGAGTGCATAGCTGTAGGCACTCGGCAAACAAGCCCTTTGCCGAGTGTTTCTATTGAGACACTCGGCAAAGAGGCCCTTTGCCGAGTGTAGCACTCAGCAAAAAATTTCCAGACACATAATTTTATGTAAATTTTTTAAAATTTGTTCAAATACAAATCAAATTATCTTATAAAATACATTCAGCAATGCACATTTTATGCTTCTATGAATTATTTTCATTATTTCATGCATATGTAGCTCATTGTTCCTGCGGATCTTTCATTATTTCATGCAGAGATAGTCCCAAAAAATAATTAAAAATTATCAAATGGGTCCAAAAAATTATGATAACTTCACATGAAGTAATCTATGTTGTCTACTGCATATGAAAAAAGTTATGAGCTCAAACTCCAATTCAACTTTCACTTCGACTCGAAAGCCAGGCGTATCCTTCTCTGCTCTACGAAACTTCTTCGGATATGTTCCGATTTGTAAGGGCCGTGCATGAAAATCTTTTCGTAAACGTCTCAACTTTTTACCACAGCCTCCACATAAGATATTATGAGGTTTTGCCAAATCTTACGGAGAGAAGAAAAATTTTGGAGCCAAAATCTTTTTGCGAAAAGAAACAGTCTAGGCTTTGCCGAGTGTTTCAAGGAAAACACTCGGCAAAGTGGTGCTTTCTGTGAAAGTTTACCAATCTAATCAGTTGCGACCTCTTCTGTTGATTTTTGGCATCAACACACATATTTTTTCAGATTTTTTAGACAATACCGCGGTTTACAAAAATATCATAGTATTAAATAAATGTTTTGAAATCTTCCGTACCACAAAATATCAATGTCTTTAGTAGTAGATAATATGCTCGTTGACATGCCTATGGTGATTCGTCGATGTTGACTTCTGTCGCCCGGTGTCTCAAAGTTGTTTATAGAATAGTTTGTGTACGTGTATTTATATGGATATATATGTGTGCGTATGTAAGCCTCTGTTTCTTTTGGTTTTGTGCAACAAAAAATTCTAAACATAGTTTCTTGAATACAATATTTTTTTTGGATTTTTAACATCCAGTGACCTCTTTTTCCAAAACCACAAGCCACGTCTTACATGCATTGTGCTCTCCATCTCTTTGTTATGTCACTACAAGAAATGTTATGATAGGTGACATTTCGTTTATGCCATAGTTTTTGTCATGTTCAGTCATCTGTGATGCTCCTACGAGGACAATTCATTTTTCATATATTACGTGTAGCTGAAGGTGTTTTGTGATGAAAATGTACCTTTTGTCATAAATCTTGTGATGATCTTTTTTGCCATTGACTTTTTTTTTAAATTACGGAATACGAATGGAAAGGTTTATATACACGCATATATCCTTACCCCTATGAATACACACATAATTCTATCCCTATGAGAACTTTCGAGAGACGAGATGGCTTGATCTCGATATTGATGAAGTCATCGTAGACGTCTCGTTGTCGATGAACACGTCGACTACCACTGAAAGAATAACGCTGTTAAATTCTAGAATAAATCTAGAAAAATATGAGTATCCACGATGAGTCGAGAATTCTTTTGGCATTGATTTATGACACTCATTTTTCATGGTTATCAAACATTACAAAATGTTGAACATATGGATAACAATGCATGCACCATATAGGACAGAAAGTGTCATAAAAATTTTCCGACTTACGACTTGGCAACGTCCTGAATCTGAATGGCACGTGTGGATTTAGCTCGTGATAAAATGCCATATGGTCTAACAAAGCTAATGTAAGGCACAGACTATTTTCAATTTGTCCTGGGCTCTTCCCCCATGCTAGGCGGATTCATTTTTCCTTGCCCATTTTGAAGTCCACTTACAAGTTTGGTTTCAAGCCCAATTTTTTCAAACCTGGCCTAATTGCTAGCCCTGTCCTCTATTTCAGCGTGGCCCATTTTTTGACACAAGACTATGTGGGCCAAGCCCATCTTAACAACCCATATAACCACATATATCAACGATACAATTATGCATTTCAAGAGCAGATTAACAGCCCATATAGCAACAAGCGTGTCTATCCCATATAGCCCCCAAATCATATTTAAAAAGATTATAAAAATCAAACTGTACACATTCAAGACCAAATCCCAAGTAGCAAAATCAAATTTCACCAGGTAGCCCATGCCGCCTTCTTCAAATTTTCCATCATGTTCCTAGTTTATTTTGATTCTTCTACCTGCTTCTTCTCATCGCATTGACCATCAAGTTATTTATCTATGATTTGCTGCTCCTGGCTTCATACACAACTGAAGTGCTGATCTAGAACTGTAACAGATAGTACACCACATAAATCAGTTGCATTGTTTCTTGAAATTGGGTTCAAGACATAACAAGTATTCATACACAATGGACTCGTTTGTACTACAACTAGCATATCAAGAATAGCTGTGCTTTCAACTATGCACTATACACACATTAATGTTAATATTTTTTTAACATCATAGATAAATGGCATACGGATACACGAAGTAGCTTTCACCCAGTAGTATCCCAAGGTATCGAATCCATAGTGAACATGTGTGCTATGCTTTAGGTCTAATTGCCCAGGACAACAAGGTAAGATAGGCGAGGGTAGAGATGATTCCTATGGATAGAGATTCTAAATAAGATAGGTTCCACCACTAACTACTTACTTCAGTCACCGGCTTACCTCAAGTCCGTCGAGGACACTCCGGTCTACGGCTCTGTGATATACCCAAATGTGGAGGATTACAAAGGAAGGAGAAATTTGTCACCGCGTAGCTCTACAACCCATGAGGCACACAACAAATAAAGGTAACCTCCAGGCTAGACAACACATCTATACTATTGATTACTACATTAACCTTGAATCCCGCTTATAGAAGGCTAAGGTACTCTATCCAAACATAGCGATGAACCCAAATCAATTAAAGAATAAAATTTACTTATGATAGAAACTCACTACCATAAGTAATTATGAACACTTACTTGATAAGGAAGCATCTGCCAATGCGCTTGGAGAAGTGTGCCGACAAACCCTGCACTTCCCCATGCTACCCCTCATCTCTCCCTATTCTAAGCACTATAGAGGCAGGGCTTCGCCTTTGCAATGGAGCTCAAATCTTCTAGTGTGTGTTGTAAGTGAGGCTGACCCCTTCTATTTATAGTGCTTTAGGGCGGTTCGAGGAGGGAATCTTAGGGGGAATCAACTGTAGTCCACGTAGGAAAGGCGGTGGAGAACAAGTGGTGGCTAGAGGTGAGTGGGCTCAAGGGCAGTTCAACCAACCCCCTGTTGCCACCTCTTGCACCATCTTTCATCTCGGACATTGCCTAGTGGGTCCCCAAGTCTATGTAGGGTGGTCCACGCAGAGTTGAGGTGGTATGCTCCCTTTGGTCGACCCATAAATCCGTGTGCTCTCCCCTGGTTGTCTGAGTTGTGCTTTCTCCCTTGTTTAGGTGTGTTTTATTTAATTTAAATAATTAATCACTTGCTTGTAAATATTCATGAATACTTGTGGAAATAGTTTGTGATAAACCTTACCAGTAGGTTTGGTGATTGATGTTAATAGCTTTTATGCATGATGTGACGGTCAAAGTTAGTATTCGAGTCACCTGCACTCTTTCTATTAAGTAACTTGGGCTTTTGGTAGGTTTGCCTAAACATAACCCTAGATGACTCCTCAATTGATTCTCTCAAATCCCTTCGTATGTATGATTCCTTGTCAAGGCATTGATTTGTTTATTTTCACCCTACTTTTTATAAGGCTTATGTGGAGCTCGAGGTAAGGAATGAAATATGAGGCATACTTGTATTACATATATTGCAAAGCCAAAACTAGATCCAAGAAGAAAATAAATCATAAAATCTCATCAAGATGTTTATGTGTGTGGACAAAGTAAGGTGTATGGGAACTCCTTTGTGTATGATCTCTCCCTTGAATTTATTTTTGAGAACATGGCTATCTTTCTTCTCTCTTTTTTCTCGGTCATGTAAGAATGTTCTTTTCTTTGTGAGCATTTTTTCTCTTTTAATTTTTTCATGTAGCTCGTGTCTATTTTGTAGGGACAGTTTGAGGAGGAAGTAAAAGGGGGATAAATAAATTTATAGCCGTGATGGAAGCTCCAGGCTTACAGGAAGTAGTCATTCTTGTCAGTGTAGAAGCAGTGGTAGTGAATCAAGAACAGAGAGTTGTTCTTGATCGGCAATTAGATGATGTTGTTGGTTACTGTCTCCCATCTGGAAACGGACAGCACTGATCAGGTCAAGGAACTCGATCTTAGGGATGAAATCGGTCGGAAACGGTCGAAAATTTTCATTATCATTTTCTAACCATATTTTTTTACTCGAAAACGAAATCGGAAACGGTAATTTCGGAAACGATAGCGATAACAAAAAAGTCGGTATATCGGAAACGAAAACGTCGAAAACTTCAAATCGAAAACTTTGTAGGCCAATTTCAACAACCAACATTATTACATATTTATATATCATTTATCCATGTACATTTTTGATAAAAATCAATGAAGCTATATAGGGTGGGGATTCATTTCCATTTGTGACAAAGAAAATTTTAGGCGAAGTAGAAGGGTAGCTGTGAATTTTTGGCCTCAATGATTTAACTGGGCCAAATTCGAAATTCCAACGAAAATTTCTAACTAAATTCGATCGATAGAGCTATTCGACGGTATAAATCCATTATCATTTCTGTATCGTTTTCCGACATGTACCGTTTCCGTTTCATCGAAACGGAAAATCTCAGAAACGAAACTCGGTCGATCGGAAATTTCCGTAATCGTTTTCATCCCTACTCGATCGTATTCCCCCTCCAGCTCCTCTTAGCTAGCAATCGGTGGTTCGGTGTGGCTATATGTACATTGATTTCGTGATCAAAAGTAGTTGAGAATCGAGTATTTCTATAGGATATATATCCAACATGATATCCACATTTCTCTGCCAGTGGTGTCACAGCTGGCACAGATGGAAGTTTATCACCGGCAGGGATGTCTAATTCTGCATTGGAGAGATTGTGTACCAAATCACAATAGCATGCATCTACTTGGAGGGAGAGTACGTCTCAGCCATGTCAAACAAGAATCATACCAGATTATTAGCTCTAGGGTAAATATTAAATGCAAACAAACAAAACATTTTGTCCACGAATCGAACATATATAACTTAATGACCTGCAGGTAGATAGCCACACCCACACCTACAAGCAGTTGCAACTATATATACAAGCACAAAATTTATTTCTTCCGGTCACAACCCACCCTTCTTTCCTTGGTGATGATGTTGCCTCGTGACCTTGGGCTGAGCAAGAGCTTCTCTTTGCGAGACACAGTTAACCCAAACACCTCGGTCATATCTAGAGTGTATCGATCCACACCGCTAGGCAGCTCCCAGTCAAAGTGAAACACAAGATTTGCCAACATGATCTCAATGGAAGCTAAGGAAAAGTTTATCCCCGGGCATATCCTGCGCCCTGACCCAAAAGGCAGAAACTGAAAGTCCATCCCTCTCAAGTCAGCACCGCCGATATCTCCCATGTATATAAACCTCTCTGGCATGAACTCCTCCGCGGCATCCCACACCATGGGATCCCGGCTAATGGCCCAGGCATTAACAAGCACAGACATGCCAGCAGGAATCATGTAGCCATCGACGTCACAATCCTCTTGGGAGAGATGCGGGAGGAGGAGCGGCACCGGTGTGTGTAGACGGAGTGTTTCTTTGATAACAGCTTTCAAGTAGGTCATTCCAACGAGATCGTCTTCAGTGATGAATTTCTGTCCCTTAGGTATGCTCTTCCTCACCTCAGACTGTAGCTTGGCCATAACATTCTGGTGCAGCATGAGCTCGGCCATGGCGAACTCTAGGACCAGGTATGCCGTGTCCGTGCCAGCCGCAAACATGTTCTGTTGTTCAAATTTATGAGAAAAAAACGTGTTAACTAGACATAGAACACAGGAAAATGTACTATCCGAAAAATTAAGGAGAAGAGATGAAAAAAAATGTCTGAACTCACTGCCAAGATACCCTTGATGTTGTCTCTGGTGAGCTCATACTCCTCTTGCATAGATAGCAACACATGTATGAAGTCACTCTCCTGCTGATGGCCGTCTCCACCACCATCCCCATTGCCGGCCGGCGCACCGGCTACCTCCCTCATGTGCTGGTCGATCAGCTTGTCCAGGAGCTCGTCCCACCGGCCCCTCAGCCTCTCGGCCCTGCGACGCGCCGGCCACATGAGCACGCGGCACGCCACCGGCCGCCCTGGCGAGACCAGGGTAGAAGTTCTCCAGGTTGAATCCCCCCAGGACGGCGAATGTCTGGCCGATCAGCTCCCGGAACACCCTGTCCCGGCCTTCCACCCTGAACGACCGCCCCGCCACGGCGCGGCGCACCATGTCGTTGGTGAATTTGCTCAGCAGCTCGCTCATGTCCACCGCCGCCGCCGCCGCGCTGCGGATCTTGTTCATCACCAGCTCGACCTCCTCCTCGCGGGCGGCGCGCTGGGACTGGACCTTCCTGGCGCTGAGCAAGTGCGTGGTGACCAGCCTCTTGGACCGGCGCCACCGCTCGCCGTAGGGCGCGAACACGACGTCCGACGGGCCGCCGCGGGTGAGCACGTCGCTGCAGGCGGAGCGCGCCCGGGACGCGAACGCCTGGTCGTGGGCGCGCAGCACGGCCTGCGCGGCGCGCGCCGACGAGGCCACCAGCGTCGGGACGGCGCCGAGGTGGACGGTCATGTGGTCGCAGCACCCACGCCGCCGCGCGGCGAGGCGGCGCAGCGAGACGTGCGGGAGCGCGACGACGAGGTGGGCGTGGCCGATCAGCGGCAGCGCGCCCGGCGGGGAGGGCGGGAGCCCGCTGGCCCTCGAACCTGTCGAACCTGCAGTGAAGTAGCGAAGCAGGAGGAGGAGCAGGAGGAGCAGTGGGAGAAACGCTTTCGCCGCCGTCGAGTCACCCACCGACGAGCTGATCAAGAAGGTTTGGGCGCAGCCCGGTCACAATGGTCTAGATTTGCTATTTGAGCCTAGTCAGTTCGATAGTAGATGGGCCTAGATATTCTATAGTTTGGGCTGGTTTGGTTTTTTCTTAACTACGGATCGGTGTGGTTTGGTTCGGTGAGACCCTACGCCGCCGACGCAGGGGAGCCGTGGCTGCCCAATCACTCCAATCACGCCGCCGCCACCGCCGTCACCGCCTGGGAGCTCATTGCGCATTTCTGGTGGCCGGTCCACGGATAGCCGGCGCTGCCTCGAGACGCCGGAACCGTCGAGGTCGTGTTCCTCGCCTTCTTCTGTACTTCTTACTGCTGGCAGGGAGTCGTCGCCAGGTACTAGAATTGTTCAGGCATAATGTGTCTGATTGTGATAACTATTCCTTCTGGGCATAATGTTCAGAGGTCAGAAGTGCACTGGACATTGTTCGACAAGTGCATGGAGCAATCTGTTTCAAGTGAGGCATACTAGAATTAACAACTGCAATCTCCCACAGGATTATGTCCGTGCTGAAGTTCACATTTTCAGTGGAAATGTACATGAGCAATTAAATCATGGTGAGTCAGTAGAACATATGTATAATTCAGTAAATTACACCGATTTACACCATTGCGATTCATACTATTGTCCAAAAAAGTTATTAAAAATCGGAAATGCTGCTAAGCTACCCCAGGACGAAATTAGAAGAATACAACACACTATTTCTGCAATGTGATCCCCTTCAGCGTCAGAACTCAGAATTAGCAATTCCAAATGCTGGAACACACCGAGCTTCTACGACTAACACCACACAAGAATTAGCAACACCAAATTCAGGAACGCGCCAAGCTTCATCCACGGCAACCATGAACCGGACCCAGACGTCGGCGCCGGCGCCGGCCCCGGCGTTCCCGCCGGCGACCGGAGCGCCGGCGGCAGCCGCACTGGCCCCTGCGTCTGCCTGACGCCACTGCCGTTCTTCAAACTCGACGAGATTTCATTCTGCATCCAGACCTCCGATGCTGCAACACGGCGCAAGGCATCTGAGTATCAATCAGCCATCACACGGCAATGGCACAGTGAAGTTGAAACTGGAGTGTCACAGTGTCACTCGCTGGCACTGACCTGTTCTGGACACCGTGAGGTTGGCGTCGTCATAGTTCACCGGCCAGAGGAAGTAGCCGAGCAGGCCGCGCCGCGCGGCGAAGTCGAGCTTCTCGGCCACGACGGCGGCGCCGTCGAACGCAACCCAGACGTCGCCCATGGACAGGTACGACGCCACGGACGCGTTGTTGTACGCCGTGGTGGCCGCGCGCCGGCCGCCGCTGCTGGCCGCGGCGAGCCTCTGCACCTCGGCGTACGACATGACGCCGGTGGCATTGCTCCCGCGCTGCTTGGGCCCCGCGGCGACGACCGGCGCGCCGACGCCGGCGTTGTCCTTGTTGCGCAGGAACCACGAGCGGCCGTAGAGAGGAATGCCCATGACCACCTTGCCCGCCGGCACGCCGGCGTCGATCCACGACACGACGCCGTAGCTCGCCGAGAAGTGGGACGCCCTGTCGTAGAGCGGCGCGTCGAAGGCCGTGGTGGCGTTCGTGGCCGCGCCGGCGCGGCCCAGCGGGGAGCGGAGCCCGAACGCCACGACATTGACCCAGTTGAGGCACCTCGCCACGGCCTCCGACGGGTAGTCCACGCCGGGGAGCGGCGCGCCGAAGACGTGGCTGGAGAAGTAGACGGTGGCGGTGAGCAGGAACCCGGGCGGCGCGGCGGCGCGCCACTCGGAGACGAGGAAGCCGAGGTCAGCCATCTCCACCGCCGACGCCGGGAACCGCCACGCGACGTCGAGCCCGTCGAAGCCGCTGTCGCGGGCGAGCGCGACGGCCGCGGCCACGAACGCCGCGCGGGACGCCGGGTTCGCCGCCATGGCCGCGAACGCCGGGTCTGTCTGGGAATCGACGCCGGCGGTGCCGACGGAGAGCAGGGTCCTGAGCGCGCGGTTCTTGGACTTGAGCTCCGGGGAGAATCCGGCGAGGAGGCTCGCCTGGTCGGGTTCCATGGGGAGCACGACCTTGTGGGTGGTGGGGTGCACGGGGAGCGCTGAGTAGTAGAGGTGCGTGTAGAGGGAGGCGTCGACGGCGGAGAGCGGCCGGAGGCGGGCGGCCGCGGCGAGGTAGAAGCCGGCGCGCACCGTCGTCGTCGTTGACGGCGGTAGTGGCGTCTCTCGGGGGTCGGGCGGCGCGGGAGTCGAAGCAACGAGTGAAGGAGAGGCCGCCACGGCCACGGCAATGGCGAAGAGAAGGTAGGCGCTCATGATGGCGGCGGATGATGCCGTTGCCGGCGGCGGGGAGGAGGTGGGATCTCAGCGGAGACGGGAGTGGATGGGGGATCAGAGTGAAGCCAGTGTCTATTTCTGTTGTTCTGGTGTCATTGGAGGGAAACTTTGGAGGAATCTTACGGTGTTGCTATGCAGTTGTTTGATTCTAGTGCTTCGCGAACTGCAAAGTTGCTGCAAAAAGCTCAATCAATTACCGAACGAGCAGTAAATCTGTAATCGTCTGCTCTTTCTGGATAACTGAATGAACTGCACATGCAGTAATCCGACAGTCGTCACTGACACAGTGACACTGGTACTGATATTTAATGCGCAAAATTGAGAAAAAATGTCTGCTCACTCGACGACTGACTGAATGAACTGTACGATTAGGTGGCGGTTGTATCCCGTGTTAAAGTTTAGAACTTTAAATAAGTAATAATTAGACATATTAAACATAAATTAATTGTAAAACTAATTGCATAAGTCATATCTATTTCGTGAGACGAACCTAACAAGCTATAATTAACATATAATTAGTATATGTTTACTGTAGCATTACATTGTCTAATTATAGTGTAATTAGGCTTAATAGATTTGTCTCGCAAATTAGTCTTTGTTTATGTAATGTGTTTTTTAATTAATCTATATTTAATACTCATAATTAACGTGTTTATATCCGATGTGACGGGCTAAAGTTTAGCCTCAGGGAAACAAACAGGCCCTTAGTCATCCAACAAGGCTAAGGCTTGTTTGTTTCCTCCATCTAAACTTTAGCCCCGTCACATCGGATATAAACATGTTAATTAGAAGTATTAAATATAGATTAATTAAAACCCATTACATAAATGAGGACTAATTTGCGAGACGAATCTATTAAGACTAATTACACCATGATTACACAATATAATGCTACAGTAAGCGTATGATAATTATGTATTAATTATAGCTTAATTAGGCTTGTTACGTTCGTCTCGTGAAATAGATATGACTTATGCAATTAGTTTTATAATTAGTTTATGTTTAATACGTCTAATTATCCCTTATTTAAAGCTCTAAATTTTAGCACCTGGATCCAAACACCACCTAGGATGATGGAAGAACCCACGGTCAGTCTAAATGGGACATGATGGAAAAATATGGTGCAAAGAGGATTTATTGTAGAGAAAATTACTCCTATCACAAATAAGCGTCATTTTATAGAAATTGATATATATTATTCAAAGTATAATTTGAATACTTTTTTAAGTAGTTATATATAAAAGATAACAACAGTAAACTTATGTTTCGAGATAAATGTACAAATACTATTGTGTATGTGCAAACTCAACACATAAAAAGTAATCCGTAACCAAAGTTAGGAATGGAGGGAGTAATTAACTTGAGATTGATTATGTGAGTTGATTATAAATCAGTGAGGTATTTTATGGTGAAACTTTTTCCCTCTAGATTCGAGTTGTTAACTCGGGGCCTGTTTGGAATGAGGTTGTTAAACTTTAGCACTCGCTAAACTTTAACACATCTGTATGTGTCAAAATTTAACACATACTCCCTCTATACGTAAAGAAAGCCGTTTAGGACAGTGATACGGTCTTCAAAACACAACTTTGACTTCTTATTTCTATAAAAATATTTGTCGAAAAGTAATACATGTATACTTTTATAAAAATATTTTTCAAAATAAATCTATTCATATAACTTTTATAATTTCAAACTCGACAACTTAAAAATTATTCATGATTTATATTCCTAAAGTTTGCCTCAAACCTTGTCCTAAACGGTTTCCTTTACCAATACGGAGGGAGTAGAGATATTTGGATACATGTGTTAAAGTTTATCAGATAGATGTAGAAAATACTCATTTACCCTTATTAATGACGGTGGGGACAGAATTAAATATGGCGAGGAGGGGTAGGGAATGTAAAAAGTCCAATTAGACCACTTTTAACACAAAAAACACCCTTGGAGGTGTTAAAGATTTTGGGTGTTAAACTTGCAACTCACTCTTAACAAGATTTAACACAACTGTTTGGATTCAATATGATAATTTTTAGCAAAAAACAGGCCCTCAGTATTCCATCGACAGCGAGACGTCTCCATGAGCACTGGTATTCACGAAAGAAGATTGACGTAGATTGTAATTTTTCCTATTAAACCATAGACACCCTTGGATACGAAAACAGTCCACATTGGTTTCAGACGAGGTGCCTCTCTGTTCATTGAGAAAATTCTCTAATTGTTTATCATGGGAATAAGGTTCACATGCAAAGTGTGTGGACTGATTATTACTTTTTTTAGCAGGACTGATTATTACTTAGTACGGAGTACTACTAATTGTTTATCACGGGAGTAAGATGATTGTGTTGCTGATGATTGGTTCCTTCATTTGGAACGTATTGCCCCGTGACGACCGATAGGGGTCCCCCGACCGTTAAAGCATCCGTGTTTCGCAGCACTGTGGTACTGAACAGTTTTGGATCGGAAGTGTAACAGTAGTTAACTGACCTTGAGCGATTGATGCGAAGCAGAGACTTGAGAGAGGGTTCCATGTCCCTGCCGCTGATACTTGTATTTTTAGATCGAGTACAGAGCTCAGCTGAAGTAACTCCAATAAATGAATCCAAGGCCGGCACACCTACCCTTGCTACTGCCAGCTCGATCAGCCTGGAGACAAGCAAATCAAGCCCTTGTTACATCTCAAATTTCACCACCAAAGTTTATTATAAAAAAAAGATTTTCATCGTATCAAAATGTCATAGATGCATGGAGTACTAATGTAGATAAAATCAAAAACTAATTACACAGTTTTGTTGTACTCTACGAGACGAACATTTTGAGCATAATTAATCAATTTTTGGACAATTTTTCACACATACAAACGAAATGCTACAGTAGCGCACGCACTCCAACAGATTAAATTTTGGCTCCCAATTTCACAAACTAAACAAGGCCAAGCGCACACAGCTCTGGAATTCTGAACATCGCGCCAAGCATGTAGGACGACTGTTCCGCCACTCTCGTTCGTAAATTGTATATGTTAAAATGTCGAGCGCTACTGCTCGCTCATAAGTCATAACCTGAAATTAAGATAGAGTTAAATTTTTTCTAAAAAAAGAAATTAATCTAGAGTTATGGCCCGTGGCAGATTCAGGACCAGGGCTGGGGTGCCCTCCTGGCTGGAAACTCCGTTGAAACAAGGAGCTAAGGGTAAAGAGGATGAAACGAGAAGGAGAGAGAGAGAGGGGAGTTGGAGAAAGAGAAATAAGCCCATGTTTATGTTTAGTTCCTAAAAAGTAATCCCAAAGTTAACTATGCAAAAAGTACTAAATGTAGATGAAATCAAAAACTACCTGTACAGTTTTATTGTACTCTGCGAGACGAACATTTTGAGCCTAATTAATCAATTTTTGGATAATTTTTCACACGTACAGACGAAATGCTACAGTGACCCAATGATTATGAAGTGACCTAAACCTCCAAATCTCCACCCCATATTTTGCATCTAAACAAGGCCTAAGATGAATTCAATGCCCCCCTTGAGCTGTCAGCTGGGTTGTGGCGGCTGAAGGAAGCCCTGCAAAAGCATGAGAGCAAGGTTAATAACAGAGACAAATGTTTGGCTATTAGACAAGACATAAGAGCCAAGTAATACAATAGTGGTCTATTACTCGTCTATACATTACTAATTTTTTACAATTTATTATCTTCTCTTTCCTATTCACTCTCACATCCTCTCTCATCTGACCCCACCTCTACATAGGAGCCCGTGCTCAGCTTGTTAGCTTGTTGGTTGCATGAGAGCCAAGCTCTTTTCTTTTTTTTTCTTTCACATAAAAAACATTAATTAGCTTGACCGTAAGATCATTATTACTGGACTGTCGACTGTCATGCCGTTTGGGAAAAGCCTGACTGCGTGCGTCGGCGGCATCGGACGGGTCCACGTGCGAGCAACGTGTGGCGTGACACGGCCTGAGCTCGGTCATAAAAAAAAGTTACAACTCATGTTTAAAAAATTAATTAGTTTTACCCGAAATAATCAATTAATTTTATGTTTAATTAAATATATATTAAAATATTAATATTTATGTACCCAATCAGTAAATAATTTAGAAAATGATAGAAATAATTTTAAATCAGGAAATAATTCGTAAATCAATTATAAAATCATGAAAATATGTAAATAAATTATAAAAACAGAAAATCCGTAAATAAATTATAAAAAATCAGAAAAATCACAAAAAATCAGAATAATTCAGAAAAAAAACATTCAACCATGACATAAGTGCCAAAAGTACGGGAATATAGGAATATCATCAACATTCAACCAAATGGATCATATCATCAACATTCATGCAAATATGGGACCATGCTCCTGACATAACGACCATTCAACCATGACATGACACATCATTTGGCATAACGATCATTCGTCGCTTCCCATCTTTGCCACTTGTTTGATTACCAGTACTACATGAGTTCACGCGTACGTACCATTTCAACCATCCAAATCACAACAATGCAGCATGAACAAACACATTTAACATCTGGCCCATCAGCTATCGCTACGTCACAGCGATCCATGCGAGCGAGGTGAAGGCAGCTAGCACCTAGCAGTGTGGCTTTGTCGACCATGCTCCTGGCGAAGGCGTACCAGAACCTGGCGGTGTACGGCAGCCACTCGACGGCCTGCGCGGCCTTGTTGCGCCGGCTCCACGCGCCCCGGTGGACGGCGTCCTGCAAAGGCTGCGGCGGGCCATCGGCGCCGGCGGCAACGCCCCCCTCGCGCTGCGCCCACGGGAGGACGTCGTCGGGGCCAGGCACGCCTCCCTGGCTTACCGCTCGACGAGGCGCGGCAACAGCGCACGGCAGCAGGCGGCCTAGGGACCGTGCGCGCAGCAGGCGCCCTCCGTGGGCGCAGCAAGCAGCGGTCTGGGGGGTGCGCACGGCAGGGTCCTGCGCCGGCCTGGCGGCTCGCGCGACAGGGGCCTGCGGCGGCCTGGCGTGCGGCGCCCTGGCGCGGGGGCGCGCGGGCCGAGGGGAGGGGGGGCCGGCGACGGGAAGGATTCGATGCGTTCTGAACAGACGACAAAGGATAGGGTTCGATACGTTCACTGGGGTAAGATGGTCATTTTACTAGGTGGAACCCAGAGCCTACAAACTAACATATGCAATATTGATTTTGGTGGGGTTAACCCAGTAGCTATATTAACAACTCTCCAAATGGTCTTAGCATGTTGACACTCAAAGAAGAGATGCTTAATTATGTTATTACAACCGCAGATGCAACCACTACGTGAAAACACCCTAATAGTAACAGACGAAGATCCTCATTGATAACGAGCATGACAGCTGTTACCAATAATAGCCATTGGTAATGGATTATGTTGATGTCTGTTGTCAATAATCACCGCACCACGCTATCGCATGTGGTCGAAGGAAGGATGCAACCCTTTTATATAAGCATTTTTGAATAGTTTTTAATTTCTACATGCTACACCTTAAGTCCGATCGATCTTATTTTTTTTATGGACATCCCTTATATGCTCTTAGTTTAAGAAAAAATATTAAACAAAACAATAGAAAAATAAAAAAGAATTATGTTCACCACATTAGTAACAGACGTTGTTAAAGTCCGTTACCAATGACCGGTAGGTAGCGAACATTGGTAACCAATGTGGTGCACATTGGTAACGGACGTTGTTTAAGTATGTTACCAATATCATTGGTAACGGGTGTTGTTGACGTTCGTTGCCAATAACAAGTCAATTGTAACGGACTTTAATGTTGTCAGATGGGGCGGACCTTATTCGTAACGGATGCTAATGACGTCCGTTACTGTTATCAAATTTTGTAAGAGACAACATATGTCTGTTACCAAGACCGCGTTACTTATCTTCGATTTTCACGTAGTGAACATTTTTTACTTGTAGACTAATTCTTCTTAGCTAAGTTATCCTTTGTTAAAATAACACCTCAATGAAGGTAACAAAGAAGAATTTTTATTATTAGAGGAATCTTTAACTTTTATATAAATTTATTAGTGCTAGGACTAGAATGTACAAGAGCATGTTCTGTGATCATTTTCTAGAGCCATTTCGGAACAATTTATAGAGAAAAGGACTACAAAAGATCTCGCTCTCGAATCAAAAAACTTTGTGATTAGTGTTGTGCTCAAAACCAACAAGCTGAAGCCAGAGGGAGTTTGACGCAATGGTAATAGGTTCGCCTACAGAACGAAGAAAACGTCAGCACAAAAATGAAATAAAAATATTATTCTGACAAGTAAGAGGAACACAAAGTATCCGTACACTTTAGAAAACTAGTAGAGTGCACGTGCGACACGCACGTGTACGAAATTAGTCACACAAGGTTCGACGACTTTACAATTATTAGGATACACAAACTTTGTCCACTTGACAATAAAATACGACATACAAGTTTGGTCCACTTGACAATAAATATGTGTTGCTACTAATATATAAATAATATGGGTCATTACGTGCTAGCAGAGGCATATGTGCACCCGCACATGTATAAAATAAATCACATATAGCATATAGAATATACACATCTAAAATAAATCCAAAAAATAGACGCAAATAGTTTTGTCCAAAATTTAGAGCTTCTAAACGTCCATTACCAAGAGTTTCTTATCCAAAATCCAGAATGTTCAAAATCTCAAAATGACATGATTATAACCTTCTAGAACTGACCATATGGCTAAAAAAATATTTTGAATATACGACGAAATAGAAACAAATATTGAATAAGACATACAAAGGCTTCCACAAATTTCAATTTAAATTGGTAAAGTCAAGGAAACAAAATAGCACTGCATGAATGAGGTATTCTTTGAATAGGAAACTTAAAAGTCCATGATCACCACAGATCAGGTATTTCCAATGAGGCAAGCAAACTGTAAAATGAGAACAAGATGCATTGTACTTTCAATGTTAACGGAACAAATAGACCGTATAACTTTGTGAGAGTGATGACCACTGGAACCCTCTCAAACTAAAGAAGAAATCAACACATGGACATCAGCTTATTCAACAGAGAGAGATGGACCAAAAACTTCAATACATTACAACAGATGTGTCACCTTGCATTAAACTAAGGAATAAAAAGAATTATATTAAGATGACTCATCATTTGCAAACTGCGCGGCTACTCAAAATTTATGTAAAATGCATAGCATTAGTTGTATAGTAAAACACAAAATACGAATAGGATAAGCACGGCTGAATCAAAGCTTAAAATGCACATCACATATGTAGACAAATAGTTCTAGAAGTTGCACATAATGTCTTAATCAGCACCAATTGAAAGTTTAGTTAGATGGAAACGGCCTCACATTGGTGCCAAGTTTTGGAAAAAATTAAAAGTACCTACAGGTTGTAGAGTATGAACATCTTACCAGGTTGCTCGCATTCCAAGCAGAATGAGTGATCCATGGCTCGTGGGTCATGGTCTACCGGGGCAATTACGGAACGCTTGACACGGCTATTGCAATATGGTGGCCAGAGAAATCACGGTCGAGAGATCGCCGAGACAGGCGCCTCCTAATAATCACCAACATGCCGTCCATCCCAGGCGGTTAGCAGATGATATGCGTGCTTCCGCGTACGGCAGTGATGCCAACAATGGCCAGGGGGTTAGCGAGATGGACGTCTACCAATAATCACAGAATACCATATGGAATGACAGCAGCTGACCCGATATGAGCTGCTGGAAAAAGAAACGCGCCTGAAAAGGTAGGAAAACTTTGACATGCGATTAGTCAACCATGCACAGAGGGCTTGCAATAGGAGACAATCAGCAAGCAGAGGGGCGAAGAGAGAGAGAGAGAGAGAGAGAGAGAGAGAGAGAGAGAGAGAGAGAGAGAGAGAGAGAGAGAGAGAGAGAGAGAGAGAGGAGACGGAACCAAAAGGACCTTGTCCTCGCTGCCCTGCTGGAGGCGTACTCCATGACGATGGCGTTAAAGCGGATGATGTTGGGGTGGCGGCCCAGCGAGCGGTGGTTGATGATCTCGTGCTGCACGTTCTGGTCAATCTGCAGGGGGAAGCAAGAAAGCCTCGTGAGAACAGGGCAGGCAGGTAGGCATGCGAGCAACCAAGCGAAACGAGCCGACGGCGATAGCAGGACGCACGCACCTTCTCACCCCGCTCGATGTACTTGACGGCGACGAGCTGGGCGTCGGCGCGGTTGCGCATGAGGCGCGTGACGTGACCATATAACGTAAATCTGTTCAGGTTGCGCATTACGGCGAGGAACGCGTAGTAGCAGTCGAGGCGCGACGCGTTCAGGTTGCTGCCTCGCTGGTAACGCATGGCTTCCCTCTCTCGGCCGTGACCCGCTCCACGAGCAAGAGGACGGCGCTGCCAGCATGTTCCCCACGCCATACGCCGTCAGGGACATGCCGTGTGCCCAGGCTCTTCATGCTTTGAGGGCCTGGTCATAGAATAACTCGATCTCGCCCACCACCAGGGATACATCGGCGGCACCCATCAATTGTCAGATCGAATTGCAGCAGAAGGACGAAGATGGTCAGCGGCAGCATGAAGATATATGGTCAGCGGCAGCGCGCGCCCCACCGCAGCGTGGCTCCTCGCGAAGCCCAGCCTCTGGCTCTCGACCACCGCCGTGGCCGCCATCATCGCGACCGGCAGGAGCATCCCGGCGCTGATGTGCTGCAGCAGCGTGATCCCGCGCGGGTTCTTGGTGCGCCTTCGGGCGGCCTGGATGAGGACGCGGTCGTACACCAAATTATTTATAGGAATAAAAATATATGGCACCCCGTAGCACAATAGAATTCCAAATGAGATGGGAGAAGGGGTGCTATGTTATTTTAGACTATTTGATTGGTGGGTACGTGGGGTGGGTAAAGAAATTTTATGGTGAGAAAAGTAATGTCTAAAACGGCAAAAACTCTCTAGAAACATTGTTTTTGAGAAACTTTCCACGTCGTTTCTACCGTTGGACCCGACATGTGGGTCCTCCGTGAGAGATAAGTAGGAATTATTTGGGTGAGTAGCGTTTTCTATTCTATTGGATCCTTATAGTATAGATAGATTGAGCCTTTAGAACCATCATATCAAAATGTAAGAATAAAAAAAATCCTGGAATCCATATTTATGTAAGTAAGAAGACAAGCAATGGTAACACTTCACCTAGAGAACAGCAGGAAAGGTCAGCACAAAAATGTATATAAAAATAGTAGTGTGAGAAGAAGGGGAATTGAAATTGAAATCACTTGAGAAGAACGATACTTTGAAACAATCAAAACGCTGTAGATAAGTGAGAACAAAAAATCATGGAATCATATCTACGGAGACACAAGTATATAAAATATCTATACCGACGGTCAACACATATATGTTCTGGTGGCTAAACTACCCGCCAGCAACCTTCACAAATAACGATTTTGGAGGAAACTTTGGAGGAATCTTACGGTGTCGCTATGCAGTTCTTTGATTCTAGTGCTTTGCGAACTGCAAAGTTGCTGCAAAAAGCTCAATCAATTACCGAACGTGCTGTAAATCTGTAATCGTCTGCTCTTCTCGATAACTGAATGAACTGCACATGCAGTAATCCGACACGGTCGTCACTGACACAGTGACACTGGTACTGATATTTAATGCGCGAAATTGAGGGGAAAAATGTGTTGTGGGAAGGACTAAAAATGTCTGCTCGCTCGACGACTGACTGAACTGCACGAGTAGTAATCCAACAAGGCCCTAATACTGATACCGACAAAGAGGATGATGGAAAAACCCACGGTCATTCTAAATTGGACATGATGGAAAAATATGGGGCACAGAGGAATTATTGTAGAGAGCACTAGTAGAGTGCACCTGCGGCACGCGCGTGTATAGAAAAATATAGTAAACAATAATTTTATGTCACTGACGTGTTGCCACCGCCGGTGCCGTTGTAGAGCTCCAATTGTCGAAGGAGAGAATAGGTCACCCCGCTCTTCATGACTTAAGAGCCGAATTGGTGAGGAAACGCGTCGTCGTCCAAAAAGTAGATCCGGTTCCCTAGAAGCTTGTGATGGGACGCGCGTCGGGGAAGGCACCGGGAAAGAGTGCACCACCGGCCGACGAAGAGCGTCGTGTCGCCGGTGATCCTCTTCACCTCCGACCACCACGACTTGGCCAGGACGGCCTTGAACGCGGCGAACTTGGCGGTACCGTCGTTCATGACCGACATGTGGACAATTTGCTATATATTGGATAATTTAATATTAATAGCAAAATTGCATGTGCGACACGCACGTTTAATAAAAAATAAGATTGCATATCAGATAGTAAAAACGTACGTACTGCAAGGTCGTGGCCCTCCGACAGCATCATCCACCGGCGGGGGTGGAGGTGAGGAGCAGGTCGCCGGTCAACAGCACGCGGTCCGCGATGAGCCGATGTGTTCACGTTGGTTTTGGCATAAGTAAAGTGGAAGATTAGGGCAGAAAAATCAATTGTCAACTCCCTTTGGGGCACTTCAATTCTTTGGCCATACAAATTTCCAATCCGTGAACTCGCCCACACT
Source organism: Echinochloa phyllopogon (assembly GCA_033239725.1). Taxonomy (NCBI): domain Eukaryota; kingdom Viridiplantae; phylum Streptophyta; class Magnoliopsida; order Poales; family Poaceae; genus Echinochloa; species Echinochloa phyllopogon. The sequence goes on from BTCW01000016.1 coordinate 23,101,911, forward strand.
ACAGATCCAGAAACCTAATGACTTGGAAAATCGAGTGCCATGTAGGATGTTCTCCACCGCCAATTCAAGCCAGGCATCAGGACTGCATATCAGAACAGATCAATCAAGGTCAAGCCCATCCATGTCCGAGGATCACGACCCGTCTCGACGCGACTACGCTTACGCGACGGCCACACACACCTGTTGTCCTGCTCCTCCACCATGCCATGCTGCTAGCTGCTGCCCAGAACCAGGCTGATCTGATCACGCAGAGGTGGAGTGGAGGTGCAGCAGCTAGCACGGCAGCTCACAGACGTGCGGGTGTGGTGCGCACATTACCGGGACTTTCAAGCAATCGTCGCCGACGGCGAGCCAGAAGGGGATCGCCAAGGCCTTCCTACGCCATGCATGGCGGCGGCGCGGTCAACGTCAACGTCGCGCTCGCCGAGCCCTTCCCCGCCATGGACACCGGCTTCACCGCCGCGGTCGTGCGCGTCGAGGCCGCTAACCCATCCGTCTCCTTCCACGTACTCCCATCGTCGGCCCCCGGCAGCGAAGCAGCTGACCCGAAGGATGACCCCATCCTGATCCGGATCCTCCGCTTTCTTCGGGTTACCAACGTGCCGCTTCGGGACCTCCTCCGCTTGTTGCCTTCCGCCGCCACCGCACTCGTCCTCGACATGTTATGCGCCGATGCTCTCGACGCCGCGGGAGAGCTATGGCCGCGTGCTACCTTTATGATTATGGGTTATTTAGACTTTTTGTTTGGTGGGTACGTGGAATGGTAAAGAAATTTTACGGTGAGAAAAGTAATGTCAAAACGGCAAAAACTCTCTAGAAACATCGTTTTGTGAAAAATTTTCACGTCTTTTCCACCGTTAGGCCTGACATGTGGGTCCTCTGTGAGGGGTGAGTAGGAATTTTTTGGGTGAGAAACGTTTTCAATTCTACTGGATCCTTATATAGAGAGAATTACTCCTATCACAAATAAGCCACATTTTATAGTAATCTATATATATTATTGAAAGTAACATTTGAATACTTTTTTAAGTAATTATACATAGAGTAAATTCTCTATTTGATATCAATATAATGACTGTTCCTTTTTTGGCCAAAGAAAAAACAATTTGTGCTAGCGGATATCTACCGCCAACACAGGTTCATTTGGAAAAAAAACAATGCCCGGTGGCAGCTTCAATGCCGCCTCGTTCCACCACCATGGCCGCCACGCTGGTCCTGCCCTCGTCATGCCCATAGGTCGCGCGCCCAAACCACCGAGTTCGCCGGCAGCTGCTCATGCCTGCTATCACACTTGTTGCCTGCGTCTATCGTCTAACGCATGCCACTGCGCTCGCCACCCACCTCTTGCTCCCGCTGGCCGCCACGCTCACTGCCTACCCTCGTCGGCCGTCGTGCCCTCCGCCCGCTCTCGTCGCCCGCCGCGCTCGCCTACCACAGTCTGCACCGCCCTCGGCTGTCGGCCATCCGCGGTTGTCAGCCACCCGCGCCAGGGCCCGTGGTCACCACCCACGCATCTGTTGCGGCCGTTGGATTCGAGGCTCCACACCGGTTCTACTCGAGAGAGGGCACGAGGGGATGGGAGAGATAAGTTGAGGATAAGGCAGAGGCTGTGATAGAGAGAGGGTGAGGTGGGAAGCGACGGAGACCAGAAGAGATAAGGAGAGAGATCATGAGAGGAGCTCTTTGTTTTCCGTGCATAATCTTTTTTTATTGGCGGCCGCTAGCTTTACCTGCGAGCAGAAATGAACGATTTGTTCTAAAACCTATTTATATTGACTGTTAAATTTACACCTGCAGGCGGAGACAGTGGGGCGCAATGCCTGGCCCCGCCTAATGCTCCGGTAACATCAAGGAGGAACTTCTAATCCCCCCTAAGTCTCACGGCAGCCCATCAGCCCATCATCCACTCGTTTCAGTGCATAAACAACTCGTTCCGTGCAGTCACCATCCTACCTGTCGTCTCTCCATCTGACTATCTCTAGCCCTCCGCTTGCCGAGACCACGATTGAGACGGGGTGCCCTACACTAACGCCATCCTCGTAGGCTAGATGATTTGTTTGATCAGGTGGGAGGAGGCTAGAGAAGTAGTGTTTATATCTTTTCTAACTCATAAAAATAGAGATAGCTATTCGAATAGATTTTAACTCTACAGAGGTGTACACAACCACAATAGGGTACCGCAACATGAACACCTTAGTGTCGGTGCAGTTCCATCAAAGCCATTACCCACGTTAGCTAAACTGGCTGGTCATTACAGAAGCAGCCAGGGGATCAACAACCTACCAACAAGGTCTACCCGAGGGGCATAACTCACATAGATCGTATCCGCATCTCCATGGCCTTCTGTCGCTCACCAGCACACTTGATAACTAGTAGTTTAACTAGTGGGGTTTAAGCTATGTCGTTGCCGCATACAATGGTCGAGTGGTGGTATGGTAACTTGGATTAGGCAAGATGACACATCAACTCATCCTTATCTCGACAAGACGGACATCTCCCACCATGCTCAACCATAAAGGTACGAGCTCACCTTGGTATTTCACACAAAAAACACCGTCTGTCTCATCCCCCGTTGTTATTATTTTTCTTCACCAAAACTCATTTTCCTTTTTAAGGCGCACACACCGTTATTTTTGTAAACACAATGTGATTGTATTAGTGAGTATAACAGTAACTACGCCCTAAGCATTTCTAGCAGTGATTAACATTTAGACAGAGCATCGTCATATTTAAACATTAATCTTGGTTATCAAGGAAATAGTCATAGCAATCAAGGGAAGGCTAACCAATCTTGTCCCAGCAATAAACCATGTGGGTTTTATAAAAACAGGCCAATGGGTTATGTTTATAAAACTGGAATAAACATGCATCAAAGGGTGAGATTGAACTTGCCGTTCTCAAAGCCTTATAGGAGCTCCTGCTCGGGGTACTGTCCTTCGGGCTCCTGCTCGTGGTACTGCTCTCCCTCAGGCTCTTCCTCAGTCACAACGTGATCTATGACGCACACACAAGCAAGCACACGAATAAATAAAAGAAAAGAATGTTTTTCCACTGAGCTCAAATAGAGAGAGAACATAGAACGAACGAAAAACGAAGGAGGGGTGATTATTTTCAGGAATGTCATGTATAGCTTGGCGGAAATATGGTGGGGAAGCGTGTGGTGAAATCTGGGGTCAAACTGGATCAAAAGTCACACAATGACGGATTAAAGGAAGGTTTAGGGGTTGTTTAAAGTGGACAGGACTTGTTTGTGAAAAGAATAAAAAGGGGGGCTTCTGGTGAAAATGCCAAAGAAGAGGGGGGGCGGCTGGGATGACGGGTTTGAAAAGAGGGAAAGACAGGGGTTTTCATATAATGCTCATCTCCCTCGATTAGAGAGAGAGAGAGAGAGAGAGAGGAGAGGAGACGGGGTCGACGGCCGGCGGCGGTCGGGAGTAGGGCGAAAAGGGGGAGGGGAGTGAGGGAAGTCCACCCCTAGTCTCACCTTGTGCCGAGGAGGCACGTGGAGGCCCCTTCATGGCAGTGGGCGGATGGCGGCGGCGATGGAGGCGGCGGCGCGGTGAGGAGGAGCAGTGTGCGCGATATCGGGGAAGGAGAAGGAGAGAGAGAGAGAGAGAAAAGAAAAGAAAGGAAAAAAAGAAAAGAAAAGAGAGAAAAAAGGAAGATAAGGGGAAAGAAAAAGAGGGAGAGATTCGCGGCGGCGATCGGTCGAGAGCGAGCGGCCCGAGTCTGGATGGTGCGGGATGGGATGGTGGGGAAAAAGAGGACACTATTAGATTCTCTGGGAGCTCGGCGGTAAAAAGATTTCGAGAACATTTTAAGCGGGTAATTTATTTGGTAAATTTTTACATGCGTTACAACACCAGATTTACCGTGTGCCAGAGAAAAACACACGGCAAAGGTCCGACGCATGGCATATAGGGGCTTTGCAAGACGAGGCACACAGCAAATCCTCCTCTTTGCCGTGTGTCTGACGGCTAGCACACGGCAAAGGCTCATGGAGTTGGCCGCCGTGACTCTTTGTCGTGTGCCTGCCTAGACAGCACATGGCAAACATAGGCACATGGCAGGCACACGAAAAACCATTATTTTAGCCGTGCGTTTTCCTTGTTTGCCAAATATTAACACTCTATGTTAATATTTGGTGTATTTTTGGGTCGTTTTGTTATATTCAGTTATTTTATTTCATTAAATGGATTTTTTGGGAATAAGTTAAATTTGAACCGCAAATGTTTCATATAATGGAATATAATGAGTCAAAAAATGATATTCACGTGTCTGATTACAATGTGAAGCCGTATCTAGGAAATCCAAAGAAATTTCGAACATCTTGCCCACGAACCATGGTCACGAACTTGTGGACGCATTGTTTTAAAATTTTATAAAAAACAAACGAAGTCTGAAAATCTAAAGATTTGTTGTCATATCATGATTTCATGCATATGGGCTGTAGTAAAAAATTAAGAAGTTGAGAAGGAGTCATTATCATGTACGCTGCATACAAATCGAAACATCTACGGAGAATTTCCATTGAGTTGAGAAGGAGTCGTTCAGATTTCGAAGCAAAGTGAAGTTTGAACTGGGGTTTGACTTCAAAACTTTTTGTATATGCAACAGACAAGTTAGATTGTTTCGTGGCAAATTTTGGTTATTTTTCGGATTCTCTTGATAATTTTTAATTTTTTAAGTAAAAGAATATCATGTCGTAAACATTTAAACGCATGAAATACTAGATTTTTTACATATAATCATAAAACATGAATTGTTAAGTCACTTTGGGAAGATAAATAATATGGCAAAGTAATTTAAACATTTAATATTGGAGTATTTAGGTAAATAATTTAAAAATGAGAAAAAATTAAACATTGCTGTGAGCCAGCACACGGAAAACGCCTGGCACACGGCAAAGGGGTGGGCACTTAGACCAGCGCGGCCCTGGCCCATCCCCCCGGTGCCCATCCCTTTGTAGTGCGGCCTTCGTGCATATCTGAAAGTGCATCTAGGCACTTAATCTATTTTGGTGATTAATGACAATAGAAATTTGGATATAATGCTTTGAATGAGTTGTGCTGGAATAAAATGAAAGAAAAGAAAAGAAATGTGAAAAGAAGGTCCCCAATTCAATTTCTTATGGTGGTGGACTCGATCAAAGAATTTAATTTGATTTTTGGTTTGAATTTGAGTATAGGACCACCGTACTATCAAGGGGGACGTGTTCGACAAATTCTAGTTGTTTTAAGTGCTATGCTTGAGATGAAAATCCACTTGAGAGTCACACAAAGTCACATTCACATGTTGTCTGCTTGGTTGGAACTTAGGCCGGAAGATCCGACCGGAAGTTCTGGCTGGCTCGGTTTCGGGTTGTTTCCCATCGGAAGATCCGATCCTAGCATCGGAACTTCCATCGGAAGATCCTACACTGTGTCGGATCTTCCGGGACTTAATCAGATTTCAGCCTTTTCTGTGTATCACATGCATGTTCCGACCCCTGGCCGGAAGATCCGACCGGAAGTTCCGGCCAGCTCGGTTTGGATTTGTTCCGGGGCCGGAAGATCCGACGCCTGTCGGAAGATCCGACGCCTGGAACTGTTCTGAGGGCTTTCTTGCTATGTTCTGTCATTTGCCGGAAGTTCCGGCCCTCATCGGAAGATCCGACACTATGTCGGAAGATCCGATGCCTGGAATTTGTCTGGGGTTTTCTAACACTAATATGTCATTCTTCGAAAGATCCGACGCATGGTCGGAAGATCCGATACCCCTTCGCAGAACACATAACGGTCATATTTTGGGGGGTTGGTATATATACCCCCTCACCCCCCTCATTCATTGCTGCTGCTTCCACTGACCTAACTCGTGACAAGCACCCACTTGAGCATTCATTTTACTCCTCTACTCCTTCCCAAGCTTGATTCTTGCAAGGATTTATCTAGGGTTTGAGTGAGAGAGAAGATTGAAGGTGTGAAGCTTGTGCTAACCTTGGGCCCTCACTTGTTCATCTCTTGAAGCACTTGAAGCAACTTTGATTCGTCGATTCGCGTTTGTTACTCTTGGAGCTTTGCTCCTAGATGGTTAGAGGTGCCGGTGAGCTCCCATTCCCTTGTGGTTGAGCCCCGGAAGTTTCTATTACCCCTCTCTTTGTGAGAGCCAATAGTAAGTGATTCAATCTTCCTTTATGGTTGATTGAGGGAGACTTGGGGCTAGTGTGACAGCCTGACTCTTTGTGAGCTTCTCAACGGAGACGTAGCTCCTTTGTGGAGTGAACTTCGGAAGTAAATCCATTGTCTTCTTGTGCTCATTTGTTTTATTGTTGGATTTGCTTGATTTGATCCGATCTACTTGCTTGTTGTTATTCTATTGCATTGATCATATCTAGAAGGCTTTATACACTTATTGTCACACTTCTATTCAAGTAGAATATCTAAAAAGTGTTCTAGAACTCAAATTACGAAGTAAAGTTTTTATCCCGTCGGAAGATCCTACACAGTGTCGGATCTTCCGGGGGTCGGAAGATCTGAGACTGCGTCGGATCATCCGACGTCTAACAGTTTTCAGAGCAATTTTGCAGAAATTTTTACAGGGCCTATTCACCCCCCCTCTAGGCCTAGTGTTGGTCCTTTCAATATCGCCATAGGTGAGCACAACATCGCCGCAACCCTATGTCCGGCCATCGAGCCGTTGTAAACTTGTTCTGTGTAGCCTGGCCTTCGAGCCATTGTAAACTTGTTCTGTGTAGTCTAGCCTTCGCGTCGTTGGTTTCTTCTGGGTTTTGGATACCTCCCAAAGTAGGGTAGGTGCTTCCGAAATTTTTAATTCACACCACTATTTTCTTGGTTTCGTTTGCAGGATTGGCTTTTGCCCACCGCCAGCCTTCGACGCCCACCTCCGGTCTCGTATCGCTTCGCCAACAGTCGGACGTCGACGCACACCTCCGGTCTCGTCATTGAGCTATCTGCATCGACACGCCCCAGACCTCCTCGTCCGCTGTTGAGACCTAGGTTAGCTCATGCAAAACGTCCCACCCTCCGTATTTAATTTATAGATCATGTAACCTAGTTAGACGTCTCTCGTTCGAAAGAGATACGATTGGAGGTATGCAGAATTCTACATATCTATGACCGTATCTGTTTTGAATTGTCCATGTTTTTTGGACAGCCCAAGGATGCGTAGATGAGTTAGTTTCCATTGTTTATTCTAATCTGTGATAGAGTTTCGGCATCATCTCCCCTGTTGTTCTCCGGATACACAATCTTCCCCTCGGGACGTGTATTTGGAGAATAGCAGGGAGGTGCTGCCGAAATTCTGTCCTGGATCGGAGTAGGCAGTGGAAACTAACTCTTCTAAGCATCCTTGGGTGGGACTAGGACCTATCTTTACCTATTAGAGAGTATAGGCATCGTGTAGAAGCAAATGATTTTTATATTGCTCGCTGATATGATTGGGGATGGATGACCATGCATGGATGTACACGGACTGGAAACTTGGAGATGACATTACCCCGGAGTGGCTTAAGAAGATCAAGGCTTTCTTGGATTGAGCATTTGCAAAATCAAAAGGAGCGAAGATGACATGGTGTCCCTGTAGTTGATGTGGAAACATCGCGATGGCAAGGGAGGTCCATGGGCCGGAGTTCGATCCGAGCACCTAGTCCTCAGGGCTATTTAACTTTTTCCTATCCTTATGGATGCCACTTAATCATGCGTCACTAACACATGAGTCACTGACATGGCATTTCCTTTGCCACTCACCCCGTAAGGATGGCAAAAAGTTAAATTGCTCGCCCATTGATGGAGAAATCGTCACGAGGGTGGGAGGAGGCAAGAAGCATGGCCGGTATTGGGTTGGCGACAACACACTCAACACGGCCACTACTCCTACTCTCTCTCACAGATTCAAGCTCGGAGCACTAGCTCAATCCAGGACATACACCCACAGCCAGACACCGTCCAGAGCCAGATGGAGGCACTCCAGGTTATTTCTGTTTTATCCACGTTTATTGATCTTTCCATATGTTTTGTTTTGTATTCTAACCTTGGATCAAATATTGTAGGTCCAAATGGAAGCAAAATTTAAAGCTCAGGAGGAGGAGTAGGAGAGGAGGTGACAGGAGGAGCGGGAGAGGATGCAGCTAGAGTTTGCCCGCTAGCAGGAGGCCGATCGTAAGAGACTCGATGATTTCCTTCTGTACATGTCAAGTCTGGGTCAGGCGATAGGTCATTCACCGCCAGCATTCACTCCACCAGCTCTACATCCTATGGTTGGTCCTTCAATTACTCTTGTGAGTGGCTCGAGAACCTACTATTTTCATTTCGCGTGGTGACTTAGCAATTTGAATGACCTAGGATACAACTACAATGACAACTTAGGATAAAGTGACAACCTTGTAGTTTCATTTCTCATAGCAACTTAGCACTTTCAATGACATAGAATACAACTTAGCACTCTCAATGTTGGATATAGCTTAACACATGAAATAATTTCAAACTATGTGCAAAATCAATCGGCGGCATTAAATGACGGGCCTGTCAATCCAGACATGTTGCCTTAGTACCCTCCGCAGCTTCCGTAACCTTCTACGTGGCCTTCGTGGCCTCCATGGATGCCTCAGTGGCCGGGTGTAACGCCCGCGTTTTGATCCCTGGAAAATCACCTAAGTAACTCACCCGGTGAAAACTCTTTCAAATGTTTTACCGCCGAGCTCCCTTTTCCGCCAACCCCGTTCGCCTTGTTTCCCCTCCCCTCTCTTTTTCCTGTCCGCATCTCAATCACTACCATCTTTTCCATCCCATCCCGCGTCGCCCGCTCTCGGGTCGACCGCCGGGCCACCCATCTCTGGCCGACCGCTTGTCGACTCGCCGCCGCGAATCCCGCCGCTTCCCTCCCCTTTTTCCCCTCTCGTTTTCTTTTTCTTTCTTTTTCCCTTTTCTTCCTTTCTTTTTTCTTTTCTCCTCCTTTTTCCCTTCCTCTGCTTCTCCCGGCCTCGAGCGCCACCGCTCTGCTCTGCCCCGCTTCCCCGCTCCGCTCGCCGCCGGCCACTCCCTCTCTCTCTGCTCTGCTCGTCGCCGCCACTCCACCTCTCTGCCTTGCGCCGCGCCAACACGCCACCATGGCCACCGCTGAGCCCGACCACTGAGCTGCCACGCCACACACCCGAGCACTCGCACACGCCAACACCGCCGCCGCTGCAACCGACACGCCGCCGTGCCGCCCTCGCCCTGCCACCATACGGCCGACACCCAGCACCACTGGAACACGCCGCCACCACCTCGACGCTACGCCGCTACACCATTTGAGCCGCCGACCACCGCGCACCTCGCACGCCACCAGCGCCGCCAGCTCCGTGGCAGCCCCGCCACCGCAGCGCCGCTCGGGCCCCAGCCGCTCGGATGCGCACGCCACGTCCCGACGCACGCTCACGACAAGCTTTGCGCCGCCGTACCAATCACGGCCGCGGGCCCGGCCGCCATTAACTCCGCCGCCGGCCGCTCCTACCGCCCGCCGAGCCCCTCTCGTCGGCCCGCCACTCTAGCCCTCTTCCGCGCTTATAAAAGGGGCACCGAGTCTCCCCTCCACCTCCACCAACTCGAGCGCCACCCAGCTCCCCTTCCCCACCGCTGCAGCGCCACCACCCGCTCGCCATTGCTGTAACACCCTAAAAATTCCTATTTTGAAAATTTAGTAATTAAATTGCTTTTATTTAATTTTATGCTCATATTTATCTAGGAAAATAAATTATTTATGAGAAATAAAATTAAATATAAGGTTAGAAATATTTTTGTTGCATTCATGCTGGCTGCATTGAGTTTTGTTTGTTTGTGGTTCAATTGGAATTGAAATTCTGTTTAAATTCGAATTTGAATCGCTGTGTTTGGAGCTTTAGAAAAGTTTCTGCGGCCCGAGTCCACTTTTCCTCCCTTAACTTTTTCCCTCGGCCGAATCCTCTCCTTTCTCTTTTCTCTCCAGTCGGCCCAGCCCTTCTCCTTTCCCCCGCAGCGGCCCAGCTCGCGCGCTCCGCTTTCGGCCCGGCCCAGCGGCCTGCTCCGCTTCCCCCGGCCTGCTCGCGCTCCCGCCTCCGCGCCAGCCCGTTACGCCCGCTCCGCGGCCCAAGCCCAGCAGGCCGCGCAGCGCCCGCCTACCTTTCCCCTCCCAACGCGGCCCGCAGCGCCCTCCCCTCTCCACGCCGACTGACGTGCGGGCCCCACGGGTGAGACCCGTCTCCTTCCTCCCGTCGGAGTTCGACTCCGTCACGGCCACGCGCTGGAAATCCGGCCCGGCCACGGCGTGAACGTCGAGAACCACCAGGACTCCCTCGTCCGCCCTACTTAAGCCCCGCCGCCACCTCCCAACCCCTATTGAAACCCCTCGCGCCGCCAAATCCCCTCCGCCCGAGCTCACATCGTCGCCGCCGATTCCAAACTCGTCGCCGCCGTCGATCCGTCAGTGCAGCGCCGCTCCGTCCAAATTGACCGCCGGAGCAGCTTCGCGTGGTGGTAAGCGTGCTCCCGAGCCCTTCCTTGCCCTTCTTCCCCCTCTAACTCGAGCCGCCGTCGCTCAACGCCGTCCGCCGCTCCTGCTCGTCGTCGCCGGCCGCCGCTGCCGCGTCTCCACTGACGGGAGCCCCTCCAATCGACTCGCCGTCACCCCACGCGCATGTAGCACCGCTTCTTGCCTCTCCCCGTGCTCTGTAGCACCGTCCCCGCATTGGACCGCCACCGCCCGAGCGCCGCCGCCGCCATAGGTCGTCGTGCGCCGCCGCTGCTGCTCCGCCGCCGACGAGACCCATCCAGCCGAACTCGTCGCGTTGCCCCGGTCACGTAGCGCCTAAGCCCGTCCCAAACCGAGCCCTCTGAGCCGTTCCCGACTCTACGCCGGCGAAGCGCCGCCGCTCGCCGCCGCAGCTCCGCTCACCGCCGGCGAACCCCTCTCCCCGATCTAATCTAAGCCATTCAAGTCGAATCCGACGGCTCAGGACGAGTCAACCTCGGGTCAAACAAACCATACCGGTCAACCCCCAGTCAGCCGTGCCCGTTTTGCAAAAGAACCCCTCCACTTTTTCAAAATTAACCCGCAGTCCAAATTTATTCAAAAATAATTACAATTAAGTCCTGATTTTTACAGAAAACCCCCTGGCTTATTTAAAAATAGTACCCGAGGTCCTGCTTTGGTTAATTTGCGAATAAACCCTCCTGTTTTCATATAAAATTATGTTTTAGCCCCTAAGTTTTTGCAAATAAGCCCCTGGAACTTTTAAAACTTTGCCAGCAAGTCCCTGAACCTTAGAAAAGCCATAACTTCTCCGTTTTAGCTCCGATTTGAGTGATTTTCGCGCTCACGTGTTCGTAGCGAAGCGTAGATTAGTTTCTAAGCCTTCTTTTGTTCTGTTTTTATTGTTTGGTGTACTGTTCTAATAGATTAATATTGTTTGCATGTACTGGCTTGTATGAATGCTTGTGTGTTGATGTATGAGTCCAGTCGGTGAGCCGTACGAGTTTGAGTTCGAGGGTTACGAGGAGCAGGACCAACAGCAGCAGCAAGAGCAACAGCAGCAGTTGGACGAAGGCAAGTACAGCACGGACAATCCTTGCTACCTAAACACACCTTTACACTATTTACTGCATATGCATGTGTCTAAATTGTTCCCATTAAGGTTATTCCTAGTTTTGTTTATCTTATTCCTTGATTACCCTGGGTTATTGCATTTGGGTAGAACCTTGCTAAGCGCAGCTACTGTCACCAGTGTTTAACTGTTAATCTTGACTTAATGGTTCACTTCAATGATTAATGGTAAAACTTGCTTTTTAGCAACATGGATCAGGAAGCTAGGGCGTATGCTTCATGCTTGACCCTAGTGTCTCTCCGTAAGGACTGGTTCTTAAAGCGGCAACCCAGGAACCTGTCGCCACCGCCAGAACTATAATGGCTCTGGTCTTGGACAAGTAACATGTACGGCTCTAGCTTGACAGTAGTTACCGACGGGCCGACGGCGTTATGGGAAGCATGGGTGAGAGTATGGTTTGATCCACCGAGGACGGAGTATCCGTTGGCTATGTCCCCGTGAGGCCCAGTCCCGTGTTGGGAGCTTCCGTATGGCGGGGGTTCCACACGTTGCGCTATTTATTTTTGTTGTTGTTGTTCTTTTCCGCTCTTGGACGCCATTGACCCCCTCGTGTTGCGACATGGGCGTCAGTCAATCTCGGTGCCTTGGGTCATGCTGCCTAGGTTGTACCATAACGGCTACTGTTTTGTTAGGGTGTCTTGTGAAAAGCCTCGTAGCGTCCCTATGCAGTCACACCTCGGAAGTGTTGATTTGCGTGGTTGGGTGCAAAGTTCCTTTGAACTTTTACGCGACTGGTGGGTACAGGGCGAAACCTCTGCAGAGTGTATAATCTATCATGATAGCCTTGCTCAGGGTCAAGAGCGGCCTGGATCCTTTTTGATTAGAAGTTGATGTTTATTATTGTTTAATGATTACTTCCACTATATTAATTGGGCTACAACTGGGATTCATTTAATTGTAGTAATCTTGGTTTATGATAAAATGAATCAACTAAAATTGCTAATGCAGTACAGCCGTGTCAAACCTTTCTTTTAAGCCTTCATTACCCGTGTTGTATTTGCTAAGTAAGACAATTACTTACACTTGCCATTCAACAAAATCCCGGATGGGTAACAGATGGATTAGATGGTACTGCTGCTATTGAATTTCCTGAAGATCTGCCATTCTACTAGCTGTGCTCAACCAGTCAGTGTCCCTGTGGATTTTGGATTTCGGCTTCGTCTTCGTCTTCGTTTAGAGAGAGAGTTAGTAATTAGTCTTCCGCTGTGTAATTTAGTTATTTTAGTCAAACTCTGATGTAAAACCATTTTATTCGAGCATATGTACTCTGTTTATCATATTTGTTATCTATATGTGTTCTGTGGACTTCCTGGGCACACATATAGAAGCATTCGGGTTTCTGTGTAAATCCGGGTGTGACAGATTGGTATCAGAGCCAGGTTGACTGTAGGAACGCAGCCTAGTTAGAACGGTTGATAAATCATTAGGAGACCACCATGATTTAGTTTCAGATCATTTAGACACGTTTTTCAAAACCAGTGTTGTCGAGTCTTCTGTGAATCATGTCTTTAGGTGCTTGATTTTGTTGTTATTATGCTTATGTTTGATTTGGATTTTTGTAATGATTGTGATGGTCATAGACGCAAGTCTATCTCCATCTAGATATAGGACTAAGGTTTAAGGAATATTAGTGAATAAATAGTTGGGTTAGCTATCTCCCTTGCACTTCCTCTGTCTTGCTCTCTATACCTCTAAATCATATCTTTCCAAGTACTGCTACCTTCTCATACACCATCTGCAAGCATGGGTTATCCAATACCAGTTGGCGGTAATACTGATGGGAGATTTCTTGATATGGTAGATGGTTAACACCAGAAGCAACCCCGGAGGCAGTGGAAGCATGCAGAACCAGAACCCACCACCTCCACCACCGCCACTCACCATGGAGCAGATGATGCAGATGCAACTCCAGCTGACACAGCAGATGGCGCAAACCATAGCACTGATGCAGCAGAATCAGCAGAACCCGCCCCAACAGCACTACATGCAACCCAGAGATAAAAGGGGCGAGTTTATGAAGGGACGCCCTCCTACCTTCAACAAGTCTAGCGACCCAATGCAAGCAGAGGACTGGCTCAAGGCAGTGGAACGACAGCTGGACATCGCACAGTGCAACGACCGGGAGAAGGTGTTGTATGGAAGTGGACAGCTCCAGGGAGCAGCTTTGGATTGGTGGGATGCGTACCAATATGCTCACCCCAATCGTGACCAGATCACTTGGCAGGAGTTCTGCGACAGCTTCCGTTCTCACCACGTGCCGGAAGCGCTGATGACCTTGAAGAAGAAGGAGTTCCTGGCTTTGAAACAAGAAGGTATGAGTGTCACCGCTTATCGTGACAAGTTCATTGAGTTGGCCCGTTATGCTCCAGAAGACGTGAATACGGATAGGAAGAAGCAGACCCGATTCCGTGATGGCCTGCATGATACACTTCAGTACCAGCTCCTGTGCTCTAGGTTCGCCACTTTTCAAGAACTGGTGGATAGCGCACTACTGCTGGAGCACAAGCGCCGTGAGATGGAGGAAAAGAAGAGGAAGCTTCAAGGCACACCGTCAGGAAGCAATGTTCGCCCTCGTTTCAATCCTCAGCAAGGAAACCAGCAGATGGTGACTCCACAGCGTTTCCAGGGACAGTCCGGTATGATGAACCGCAACCAGTATCAGCAACGACCCCAGTACCAGCCACGTCCCCAGTACCCCTCAGCACTACCTCAGCAGCGTCCTCAGAATCAGCCACAGAGTGGTCCTGTCCAACGCCCCAACCTGACCAGCAATGCACCTACAGCTCCGAGGTGTTTTGGTTGTGGTGAGCTGGGACACTATGCCAGCGCTTGTCCTCGCAAGGCTCAGAACGCCGTTGGTCAGAACAACAATCAGAGGGTTGGACAACCGCAGCACCAGAACGGGAATCAGCAGCAGAACCCAGTGAGAGGAAAGGTCAACCACATGGGTGCGGAAACCGCAGAAGGAGCAACGGATGTCGTTGTGGGTACGTTCCCTGTCAACTCGTCTCTCGCAACTGTTTTGTTTGATACTGGAGCTTCGCATGCTTTCATATCTGCTGCTTTCGTGAAAAAGAACATGATGATCTTGCAACCTATGGGGAACCCCATGGTAGTTAGTTCACCTGGGGGAGAACAGCGTGCCACTTTACGTTGCCCCTGTATCACCATCACAATAAGGGGGGTAGACTTTGTGGTGAACCCAATAGTCCTAGAAACTCTTGGGTTTGACTTGATTCTGGGTATGAGCTGGTTAGCCAGATACGATGGGGTGATTCAATGCTCCAAAAGAACAGTGCAGCTGACAGCAAAGACGGGTGAGAAAGTGGAGTACCAAGCAGCTAGCCCCTTGGGACACAATCAGATCTACCAAGCCGAAGGTGTAGCACTGGAAGACATCAGAGTGGTGTGCGAATTCCCAGACGTGTTTCCAGATGAGTTACCAGGTATGCCCCCAGACCGCGAAGTTGAATTTGTTATTGATCTTAAGCCTGGTACTGCACCTATAGCTAAGAGGCCATATAGAATGGGAGTAAAAGAACTAGAGAAACTTAAGGAGGAATTAAGGGCATTGTTAGCAAAAGGGTATATTCGTCCTAGTTCGTCCCCTTGGGGAGCACCAGTTTTGTTTGTGGATAAGAAAGATGGGACGCAGAGATTGTGTGTGGATTATCGAGCTCTGAATGAAGTGACCATCAAGAACAAGTACCCGCTGCCAAGGATTGATGACCTCTTCGACCAGTTGAAAGGAGCGTGTGTGTTCTCTAAGATCGATCTCCGATCCGGTTACCATCAGATGAGGATACGAGTGACTGACATCCCCAAAACAGCCTTCACAACCCGATATGGTCTATATGAGTTCACGGTCATGTCTTTTGGTTTGACAAATGCACCGGCATACTTCATGTATTTGATGAACAGTGTGTTCATGGACTATCTTGACAAGTTCGTGGTAGTGTTCATTGATGACATTCTGGTTTTCTCCAAGAATGAGGAAGAGCATGAAGAACATCTGAGATTGGTGATGCAGAGACTTCGTGAGCATCAATTGTATGCCAAGCTGAGCAAGTGTGAGTTTTGGTTGAAGGAAGTAGCATTCTTGGGACACGTACTGTCCAATGGTGGAGTGGCAGTTGATCCGAAGAAGGTTAGTGATGTGTTGAGTTGGAATCCACCTAAGGATGTGAGTGAAATCAGAAGTTTCCTTGGAATGGCTGGATACTATCGGAGGTTTATTGAAGGATTCTCCAAGATTGCTAAACCCCTGACAGCGTTATTGGAGAAAAATGTCAAGTTTGTCTGGACTGAAGAGTGTCAAGTCAGCTTCGAGGAATTGAAGAAGAGGTTGACAACGGCACCTGTGCTAGTGTTGCCGGATATAACCAAGAGCTTCTCTATCTACTGCGACGCATCTCGTCTAGGATTGGGATGTGTGCTCATGCAGGAAGGCAGAGTAGTAGCGTATGCATCGAGGCAGTTGAGGAAGCATGAGCAGAACTACCCGACACACGATCTGGAGTTAGCAGCTGTAGTACATGCTTTGAAGATTTGGAGGCATTACTTGATTGGACATAAGTGTGATATTTACACTGACCACAAGAGTCTCAAGTATGTATTCACACAGTCAGATCTGAATATGAGGCAACGTCGTTGGTTAGAGTTGATCAAGGACTACGACTTGGAGATACATTATCATCCAGGGAAGGCCAACTTGGTGGCAGATGCTCTGAGTAGAAGGAGTTACGTGAATAAGATCACGGGACATTGCTTACCGGAGGAACTCAGTTCAGAGTTTGAAAGGATGAGTTTGGGATTTGTGACCAGCGTCACCGAGATGGCAGTAGAACCGACCTTGGAACAAGAGATCCGAAAAGGACAGCTCACAGATGAGAAGATCAAGGAGATCGTAGAACTGGTGGCATTAGGAAAAGCCCCTGGTTTTCGAGTGGATGACCAAGGAACATTGTGGTATGAGAAGAGGATCTGTGTACCAGATATAGTACAGATCAGGGATGCAATTCTCAGGGAAGCCCATGAATCGGCGTATTCAATACACCCAGGTAGTACCAAGATGTACCAAGATATCAAAGAGAGATTTTGGTGGTACGGATTGAAGAGAGATGTGGCCACATACGTAGCTCTATGTGACACGTGTCAGAGAGTCAAGGCTGAACATCAGAGGCCAGCAGGTTTGCTCCAGCCCCTGAAGGTACCTGAATGGTAGTGGGAAGAAGTCGGTATGGATTTCATCACAGGCTTACCCCGCACTCAGAGAGGATTTGACTCAATTTGGGTAATCGTGGATCGTCTGACCAAGGTGGCGCATTTCCTACCAGTAAAGACCACCTACTCAGGAGCCAGACTAGCGGAGTTGTATATGGAGAGGATTGTGTGTTTGCATGGGGTACCGAAAAGAATAGTGTCAGATCGAGGCACCCAATTCACATCGCACTTTTGGCGACAATTGCATGAGTCTATGGACACTAAGCTACAGTTCAGTTCAGCTTACCATCCGCAGACAGATGGGCAGACAGAACGGATGAATCAGATATTGGAGGATATGTTGAGAGCTTGTGCTCTACAATACGGTGCCAGTTGGGACAAGAGTTTACCATACGCGGAATTCTCGTACAACAATAGCTATCAGAAGAGTTTGCAGATGGCCCCATTCGAGGCTCTGTATGGCAGAAAGTGTAGGACCCCACTATTCTGGAATCAGACAGGAGAAAGTCAGGTATTTGGACCTGAGATACTAAGAGAAGCAGAGCGACAAGTCCAGGTAGTCAGACAGAATCTGAAAGTAGCACAATCCAGACAGAAGAGCTATGCAGATAACCGACGAAGGGATCTCAGCTTCGAAGTTGGAAACTTCGTGTATCTCAAGGTGTCACCAATGAGAGGCTTGAAGAGGTTCAACATGAAGGGCAAGTTAGCACCTCGATACATTGGACCGTTCAAGGTACTTGGTCGGAAAGGTGAAGTGGCATATCAGTTAGAACTACCAGAGAAGTTAGCGGGAGTACATGATGTGTTCCATGTATCTCAGTTGAAAAAGTGTTTGCGAGTACCAGAGGAACAGATTCCAATTGATGAGCTAAATGTGGAGGAAGATCTTACCTATACTGAGCATCCTGTCAGAATTTTGGAGGAGTCAGAAAGAGTCACCAGAAATAAAGTGATACGGATGTGCAAGGTACAGTGGAGCCGTCATTCAGTGGATGAAGCAACTTGAGAAAGAGAAGAAGATCTCAGAGCAGAGTATCCACAGTTATTCCCATCCACATCCGAATCTCGAGGACGAGATTCATCTTAAGGGGGGTAGGTTTGTAACACCCTAAAAATTCCTATTTTGAAAATTTAGTAATTAAATTGCTTTTATTTAATTTTATGCTCATATTTATCTAGGAAAATAAATTATTTATGAGAAATAAAATTAAATATAAGGTTAGAAACATTTTTGTTGCATTCATGCTGGCTGCATTGAGTTTTGTTTGTGTGTGGTTCAATTGGAATTTAAATTCTGTTTAAATTCGAATTTGAATCGCTGTGTTTGGAGCTTTAGAAAAGTTTCTGCGGCCCGAGTCCACTTTTCCTCCCTTAACTTTTTCCCTCGGCCGAATCCTCTCCTTTCTCTTTTCTCTCCAGTCGGCCCAGCCCTTCTCCTTTCCCCCGCAGCGGCCCAGCTCGCGCGCTCCGCTTTCGGCCCGGCCCAGCGGCCTGCTCCGCTTCCCCCGGCCTGCTCGCGCTCCCGCCTCCGCGCCAGCCCGTTACGCCCGCTCCGCGGCCCAAGCCCAGCAGGCCGCGCAGCGCCCGCCTACCTTTCCCCTCCCAACGCGGCCCGCAGCGCCCTCCCCTCTCCACGCCGACTGACGTGCGGGCCCCACGGGTGAGACCCGTCTCCTTCCTCCCGTCGGAGTTCGACTCCGTCACGGCCACGCGCTGGAAATCCGGCCCGGCCACGGCGTGAACGTCGAGAACCACCAGGACTCCCTCGTCCGCCCTACTTAAGCCCCGCCGCCACCTCCCAACCCCTATTGAAACCCCTCGCGCCGCCAAATCCCCTCCGCCCGAGCTCACATCGTCGCCGCCGATTCCAAACTCGTCGCCGCCGTCGATCCGTCAGTGCAGCGCCGCTCCGTCCAAATTGACCGCCGGAGCAGCTTCGCGTGGTGGTAAGCGTGCTCCCGAGCCCTTCCTTGCCCTTCTTCCCCCTCTAACTCGAGCCGCCGTCGCTCAACGCCGTCCGCCGCTCCTGCTCGTCGTCGCCGGCCGCCGCTGCCGCGTCTCCACTGACGGGAGCCCCTCCAATCGACTCGCCGTCACCCCACGCGCATGTAGCACCGCTTCTTGCCTCTCCCCGTGCTCTGTAGCACCGTCCCCGCATTGGACCGCCACCGCCCGAGCGCCGCCGCCGCCATAGGTCGTCGTGCGCCGCCGCTGCTGCTCCGCCGCCGACGAGACCCATCCAGCCGAACTCGTCGCGTTGCCCCGGTCACGTAGCGCCTAAGCCCGTCCCAAACCGAGCCCTCTGAGCCGTTCCCGACTCTACGCCGGCGAAGCGCCGCCGCTCGCCGCCGCAGCTCCGCTCACCGCCGGCGAACCCCTCTCCCCGATCTAATCTAAGCCATTCAAGTCGAATCCGACGGCTCAGGACGAGTCAACCTCGGGTCAAACAAACCATACCGGTCAACCCCCAGTCAGTCGTGCCCGTTTTGCAAAAGAACCCCTCCACTTTTTCAAAATTAACCCGCAGTCCAAATTTATTCAAAAATAATTACAATTAAGTCCTGATTTTTACAGAAAACCCCCTGGCTTATTTAAAAATAGTACCCGAGGTCCTGCTTTGGTTAATTTGCGAATAAACCCTCCTGTTTTCATATAAAATTATGTTTTAGCCCCTAAGTTTTTGCAAATAAGCCCCTGGAACTTTTAAAACTTTGCCAGCAAGTCCCTGAACCTTAGAAAAGCCATAACTTCTCCGTTTTAGCTCCGATTTGAGTGATTTTCGCGCTCACGTGTTCGTAGCGAAGCGTAGATTAGTTTCTAAGCCTTCTTTTGTTCTGTTTTTATTGTTTGGTGTACTGTTCTAATAGATTAATATTGTTTGCATGTACTGGCTTGTATGAATGCTTGTGTGTTGATGTATGAGTCCAGTCGGTGAGCCGTACGAGTTTGAGTTCGAGGGTTACGAGGAGCAGGACCAACAGCAGCAGCAAGAGCAACAGCAGCAGTTGGACGAAGGCAAGTACAGCACGGACAATCCTTGCTACCTAAACACACCTTTACACTATTTACTGCATATGCATGTGTCTAAATTGTTCCCATTAAGGTTATTCCTAGTTTTGTTTATCTTATTCCTTGATTACCCTGGGTTATTGCATTTGGGTAGAACCTTGCTAAGCGCAGCTACTGTCACCAGTGTTTAACTGTTAATCTTGACTTAATGGTTCACTTCAATGATTAATGGTAAAACTTGCTTTTTAGCAACATGGATCAGGAAGCTAGGGCGTATGCTTCATGCTTGACCCTAGTGTCTCTCCGTAAGGACTGGTTCTTAAAGCGGCAACCCAGGAACCTGTCGCCACCGCCAGAACTATAATGGCTCTGGTCTTGGACAAGTAACATGTACGGCTCTAGCTTGACAGTAGTTACCGACGGGCCGACGGCGTTATGGGAAGCATGGGTGAGAGTATGGTTTGATCCACCGAGGACGGAGTATCCGTTGGCTATGTCCCCGTGAGGCCCAGTCCCGTGTTGGGAGCTTCCGTATGGCGGGGGTTCCACACGTTGCGCTATTTATTTTTGTTGTTGTTGTTCTTTTCCGCTCTTGGACGCCATTGACCCCCTCGTGTTGCGACATGGGCGTCAGTCAATCTCGGTGCCTTGGGTCATGCTGCCTAGGTTGTACCATAACGGCTACTGTTTTGTTAGGGTGTCTTGTGAAAAGCCTCGTAGCGTCCCTATGCAGTCACACCTCGGAAGTGTTGATTTGCGTGGTTGGGTGCAAAGTTCCTTTGAACTTTTACGCGACTGGTGGGTAAAGGAAGAAACCTCTGCAGAGTGTATAATCTATCATGATAGCCTTGCTCAGGGTCAAGAGCGGCCTGGATCCTTTTTGATTAGAAGTTGATGTTTATTATTGTTTAATGATTACTTCCACTATATTAATTGGGCTACAACTGGGATTCATTTAATTGTAGTAATCTTGGTTTATGATAAATTGAATCAACTAAAATTGCTAATGCAGTACAGCCGTGTCAAACCTTTCTTTTAAGCCTTCATTACCCGTGTTGTATTTGCTAAGTAAGACAATTACTTACACTTGTCATTCAACAAAATCCCGGATGGGTAACAGATGGATTAGATGGTACTGCTGCTATTGAATTTCCTGAAGATCTGCCATTCTACTAGCTGTGCTCAACCAGTCGGTGTCCCTGTGGATTTTGGATTTCGGCTTCGTCTTCGTCTTCGTTTAGAGAGAGAGTTAGTAATTAGTCTTCCGCTGTATAATTTAGTTATTTTAGTCTAACTCTGATGTAAAACCATTTTATTCGAGCATATGTACTCTGTTTATCATATTTGTTATCTATATGTGTTCTGTGGACTTCCTGGGCACACATATAGAAGCATTCGGGTTTCTGTGTAAATCCGGGTGTGACAATTGCCGCCGCCGCCGCCTGCTCTCGTGGGCCGGACACCTCACTCCATTTCCGGCCGTGGTAAGGGCACCAGTAGACTCGCCATACTCCTGAGCTGCCACCTCACTCTGGTATTTACAAAAAGGTCCTTGTTCTTTATAAACAGCCCGACCACTGAGCTGCCACGCCACACACCCGAGCACTCGCACACGCCAACACCGCCGCCGCTGCAACCGACACGCCGCCGTGCCGCCCTCGCCCTGCCACCATACGGCCGACACCCAGCACCACTGGAACACGCCGCCACCACCTCGACGCTACGCCGCTACACCATTTGAGCCGCCGACCACCGCGCACCTCGCACGCCACCAGCGCCGCCAGCTCCGCGGCAACCCCGCCACCGCAGCGCCGCTCGGGCCCCAGCCGCTCGGATGCGCACGCCATGTCCCGACGCACGCTCACGACAAGCTTTGCGCCGCCGTACCAATCACGGCCGCGGGCCCGGCCGCCATTAACTCCGCCGCCGGCCGCTCCTACCGCCCGCCGAGCCCCTCTCGTCGGCCCGCCACTCTAGCCCTCTTCCGCGCTTATAAAAGGGGCACCGAGTCTCCCCTCCACCTCCACCAACTCGAGCGCCACCCAGCTCCCCTTCCCCACCGCTGCAGCGCCACCACCCGCTCGCCATTGCCGCCGCTGCCGCCTGCTCTCGTGGGCCGGACACCTCACTCCATTTCCGGCCGTGGTAAGGGCACCAGTAGACTCGCCATACTCCTCTCTTTCTTTTCCCCCTGATCCCGTCCACCGCCGCCGCCCAATCGCCGGCAAATCGGCCGGTCAGCACCGCCGCCGCTGCTTTCCCCCCTGCACTGTGTCGCGAGGAAGAAAGGAACATTTGCCCATAACCCCCTACCCTTTCTGCTATTCCAACCCGCGGTCCAAATAAACAGGAACCCCCCCTCTCTCTTTGGCACTTTGCACAAAACCCCCTGGACTTTCACTGAATCAACCCGCAGTCCACCAACACTATTCCCTCTCTCTCTGTTTATTTCGCCCGAGGCCCCTGAACTTTCTGGTATTTACAAAAAGGTCCTTGTTCTTTATAAACAGCCCCTAAACTCCACTAAACCCGTCATTTCATGCGCCAAATTAATCCCGTTTGACCCCAAACTCCACCACAATATTCACCAATATATTTTCGCCAAATCCAACCCGTCCCTACTCGAAAATAATCATGTCATCACCATTCACTCTCGTTTTCCGTTCCTTTCTTCTGAGCTCAATAAAAGCTTTTTCTTTTATTTATTGGGTGTTTGTTTGTGTGTACCGTAGACTCCGCTGTGAACGAGGAAGGACTCGAGGAGGAGCAGTGCTACGAGCAGGAGCTTGGAGACCAAGACCCCGGGCAGGAATCCCCCGAGGGTTGGGAGAACGGCAAGTGCAATCCCATCCTTTGATGCATATTGTTGTCCCAATTTTTATAAACACAACCCATGGCCTGATTTATAAAACTTGCATAATTTTTCTGCTAAACCCGGTTGGTTAGCCATACCTTGATTGTTACAACTGATTCCTTGACAACCTAGATTAATATTTAAATATGGCAATGTCTATTTGAATATTGGTCACTGCTAGAAACGCTTAGGAACATTCTACCACTTTACCCCCATAACAAATACTTGGTGTTTACAAAAGCAACCGTGTGCGTACTTTAAAATAAAAGAGATGATTTGTGTAAATAAAATGAGTACCCGTGTGGGATGAGACAGACGTTATTTCCGCGTGAAATACCGAGGTGAGCTCGAACCGATGTGGTTGAGCATGGTGGGAGTTGTCTATCCTATCACAAGTTTTGGGATGATGTTGATGTGTCATCTAGCCTAACCCATTTTTCTGTACCACCACTCGACCGTTGTATGTGGCAACGGCCTAGCATAAATCCCACTAGTTGAGCTGCTGGTTATGTGGTGTGCTGGTGAGCAACAGAGGGCCATGGAGCCGGGGATACGGTCTATGTGAGGTATTCCCCTGGTTAGAACCTCGTTGGTAGGTTGCTAACCCCTGGTCGCGTCTGTGATAACTTGTCGGTTTAGCTATGGTGGGTAATGGCTTTGTTAGGAGCTGCACTGGCACTAAGGTGTCCTTGCTGTGGTAACCTACTTGTGGTTGTGTACACCTCTGCAGAGTTAAAACCTATCCGGATAGCCGTGTCCACGGTATTGGGCGAGTTACGGCTTGGTCACTTCACTAGTCCCCTGTTTTGGTGTAAGAAAGTGTTGGTGTTTGATTGAGCTGAGAAATGTTTTGACATAGGCTACGACAGATGGGAAATCTGGTAGCAACAAAATCTTGTACGAAAAAGTATTGCTTTTACTGTTCCTTTTAAAAGAAACATTTGTGAAAACCCTTTGCGAAAACTAACCCTCTGCATGTGTAATAAAATTTGCTTTGCTGCTAAATAAACCGTAAACCTTCCTTGCTACTATCCCGTGCATACTCCTGATATTACCCCTCCGTGGTTGTGGTTGCGCTTGCTGAGTACGTATGTACTCACCCTTGCTTAATCTGTTGCAGAGGCAGACCCGGACTTTGTGCCTGAGGATATCGTCTAGTGGGGTCCGTTCTGCACCCAACCTTTGCCTGTGTGTTAGGCCACCTGCTGGAAGCCGCATGCGTTGCCACTCTGATGAAGACCTCTATGTTATCAACCTCTTTATCTGGAGCTTAGTGTTAGTTCTGTTTGTTGTGGCCCTGCAATGCCACCGTCTCCCGTAATGTTGTTGTACTGAACTATCTGTTGTAATAATGTGAACCAGCATCCTGGGACTGGTATTCGTATCACATTAAGTTCTCTCTTTCGAGGGGACGCTTCACCGGGGCCGTGGTCGCAGCCGCCGTTGCCGCCGCCACTGACCTAGTGAGTTTGTATCGTCTCGCTACGTTGCATGTGGATTTGTATGACTTTTATTTGCATTTAGACTTATATGGACGAATGGTTTGTGAACTCGTATGGATTATGGTTGTGAACGAATGATTTTCTATGCATTTGTGGATTACAAACTGCATGTGATGTATATTGGATGGTTATGGTGATATTATAAATGCATGTGATGGTTATTGTGATATAATGTATGTGATGATTTTTTGTTGTTGAGGGTATCATATAAGTCAAAAAGAAAATAAAACCTACCCCTGTCTGGTCACTTTGCCGTGTGTCTGAGCCTGCACGCGGCAAAGTGACCAGGCTTTGCCGTGTGCCAGGCCTTTGCACACGACAAAGCGGGCAAAGTGGCCAGCCTTTGTCGTGTGCCAGCCGTTAGGGCACACGGCAAAGCATGCCATCGCCGTTAACGTTCGTTATCCGAGCATGACATTTAGTGCACCAAGCGAGCTAACGAACTTCGAGCATTTTGTCCAGCCCTGACCAGTAGTGATCTATTTTGCATGCATCTGGTACCATGGCACCTACCATAGGTTCGAAATGAGGAGTCTTCATAAAACTATATTTCAGCTGTCAAGTAACCAGTTTACTCTCTTGGTAAGTTTCAATCCATTTTTTCTTGGGTCTAGCATCAAAGCAATTTTACATTTGAAATAAATATTCTCCAAAAAATCTATATTTATGTTTTTAATAAAGTTGGTTTATGAAGATTTATGCATGGTGGCACTGTTAAAATATTCTCGCGTTGAATCAAATTAATCGACAAAGGGCACCTAAAACATTTAGATAAAAACATAATATTTGATTATCGATCATATTTTTATGCTTCTCTTATTATTTTGAAAGTTTTTATAGCTCTCCAAGGGCGAAAACCTAGTTTGATTTAAATTTACCTCGTTTTGGTTTCTTTAGTGAACAAGATTTCCAACTGGACGTCAGTCCTCATATATAGACTTGCGACTTTGGGGAGACCCGTGACTCTCTGAGGGGTGCACCTCTCCTCTCAGAGAGATATAGGGTATTTTGTGAATTTATCATTGATCAGTTGGTAAGATTTCTTGTGGTAGAATCTATCCATCTAGGTTTGAGTCCTCGATTCAGTAGAACTGTCGTATTTTTCTGGATTTATTTTAAGATCTAGCCGACGCTATTTTGTCAGTGGTAGGTGACGTATTCGTTGATAGCGAGGTGCCTTGGTGACTTCATCAATTTCGGCATCTGCCGACCCACTATCTCGGACGTGATCATAGGGTAGGGCTTACATGCGAATATACATAGATGTTAGTGTACGTGCGTGTGAGCATCCGCATATATACTGGTCTTTCATAAATACTGGGTATTTTGTGGACCTTTAGAGACACAGAGTTATATCTACTCCTAGATATTCTATACCTGCTAACACGTTTGGTTTTTTCGTTGAGAACTGCGGTTTAGGGTTAACTTTTTTCGCATATAAATGTAAATTCATGAAGCGGTTTCTTTTTTACATAGAATGGGAAAATGGGACAGCTACAGGACGATTGCAAATCCACCATGGGCCATGTGGATGGCAAGACGGTCGCTGGCGGCTCTTTCCGTTCATCTGCGGCGGTGGCACTACGGCCGGCCCTCGGAACGAAGACCAACCATGGTGCAAAGGCAGCTTCGTGATCTGGCATTTGACTGTCATCAACTCATCATGTCAGGATGAGAAGACAGCCGTCTGCCTCCAATGGCGCAGCGGTTCAGCAATTGCAGGGCAAAGTTCTGCCCCATCTAAAATCTTGGTCCGCCATAGCTACACCTACACGACCTTCACGGCTAACAGTAGGTATTTTTTTTAAAAAAAAAACAGAGAATATGTGCCGTGAAACAGATCTCGCTGACAAGCGTTTTGCACAAACAGAGCTCAGACGCTAGGCTTGGCCAACGTGCATCAACGCAAATTGCTCCATACAAACGCTAATGGCCAATCAGACTGCAAGCATTCTGCATTCAAGGTGTGCAAATATCTAACCAGGGGTAGCTCAAACACCTCGCCTGTAACAAGCAAACATGGTACGGGCACTCCAGTTGCAAGAGCACGACAGGAAACCAAACTGTAATATTAACTGGTGATGAAACTAGCTAGGCATATCCCAAAATTACTGCGGTAGTGCAATCAGATGCATCTACATTGAGAGAGTAAGGAAGAAGTTTAAGTAAACCCCTAACCTATTGTAACTAGACTACTTCACACCTTCAACTTTAAAATCAGGTATTTAACCCCCTTGACTTCGCAAAACCGTTCACTTAGCCCGTTTTATAGAGCGGTTTTAGCAATGTGGGCTGTGGGGCGCTGAGGTGGACAAGCGGACCCAGTTGTAAGTGGGCAGTGGGCAGGCTCTCGGTACTTTCTCTTGCAACGAGAACAAGGCAGCTTTGCATTCTTCTCTTGGTTGTGTCATGGCCGTTGGCATCTCCCGGGGCGGTCGCTGAATCGGAGCCGCTCCCAGCCTCCCAGCAGCAGAGGCAAGCAGAATCTCGCGCCGACGAGCTTTGGCTGGGCCAAATCAATGCCGGAGCAGCTGTGAAACAAAACAGATTCATTTGGTGGCGGGAGGCGTCGATTGATTTGGACCACGAGAGAAGAGGTGCCTGCTGGTGGTTGCCGATTGGAGAAGAGAGAAGGAGGTGCTGCTGCTTATTGCTTTAGGTCTTGTTCGGTTAATCCCCTTGTGGGAGGGAATGGAGGGGATTAGATCCCCAACTGACTTGTAGGGAATAAAACCCCCCTCAGTCCCCTTCAATCACTTCCTATTGGGGATTAATCGAACAAGCCCTTAAATGGTGCAAGGAGGAGAGGATGGTATGTGACGACGCTTAGGCTGCACGCACCGGCGCCCGCGATCCCGCACGGTACGCGCCACCTGGCATGCATGCCGTGCGGGTACCGCTTTGTGCCCTGCAGCGGCGAACACGAAGCCGGACGCTACACGGCAAATCGTTTCCGGCGCCGGTAAATAGAGAGGGGGAGAGGGAGCGACGGTAAAGCGCCTCGATCCGCCCGCCCGCGCCCTCCCAACCGCCGCTCCGCCCCTCCGGCCTGCCGCTGCTCCGTCCACCCGGCCGCTCTGCTCCGCCCGGCCGCCGTCGCCCTCGCTCGCCTCCGCCACCCGCGAGCCCGCGGCATGGTTGAAGGGGAGGAGGCCGACGACGAGGACGAGGCGGCCACGGCCATGGCGTTCTCCTCCACCTCGTCGCGCCAAGCTCGGCGCCGCCGAGCGCTCCACCTCCTCCCACGCAATGCTAGCCTCCGCCCCGCAGCTACTCCCTCTGCCGCAGTTGCCTGCCACGCGCTCGCCACACGCGTGCTGGATCCTGGCGCGCGCCTCCTCGAGGCGGCCGGCGTCGCGCGTGAGGATGGAGACTCGTGCGCCCTCTTGTGCCGCGGCCGCCACCATAGCGAGCCCGATGCCGCAGGAGCCGCCCGTGACGAAGACGTGTCGGCCTTTGAGCAGGATGGGCGCATCCACGCCAGGACGGCGAGCACAGCGAGGAGGCAGACGACCAGGGCCAGCACCTCAGAGCTTCGGTCTCGCCATTAATGGCGAACCGGCGGCTCGACGTGCGACGGCGAGGGTGAAGCAGCGGCTATGGTGGTTCAAGGACGAGCGCGCAAGCATCCACATGTCACGGCGAGTCTAGCCGTGTAGCGGAATCAGGGGAGAAGCCGCGAGTGGTGCTGCCGGTGGTGAGGTTCGCAGCGGCGGCCATGGCGACTCGGGAGAAGGCGCGAGTGGGTGAGAATGGCGGCGGGGAGGAGCTCCGATAGGCGTGGGATTCCACTGAGGAGGTAGAGGAGCTCGAGGGAAAGCGATTGGGGTAGTGGGAGAGGCAGGGGTGCGGTGGAACGTCGGGACAGTGTCGAGCGGCGGCGCTCCGGTGAGAGAGAGAGAGAGAGAGAGAGCGCAAGTGCGAGCGCGGCCGCAGCAGCTCGCCGGCCACTCGCACCACCACGCTGAGGAGGGAGGCGAGTGCGACGGGGAGGGAGAACGGTGGCGGGGCGGGGGAGGGAAGGGGGGCGGCGGGGCTGGGTCAGGGACAGAGAGGGAGAGGAGAGAGAGGGGGGAGGAGAGAGAAGAAGGGTTTAAAAAAGAGTATATTGGTGGGTTACGCGTGGTGGTAGTTGGTGTAGAGAGTGGAAGAAAGTGATAGAGTGGAGAATCTCAATGACCATGATAGAATATTATTTTTTAGAGGGTAGAGTAGAGTTTCACCGGTGCGAATAGCCTTAGGCAAGAGGAAAGGAGGTGACGCCATGTGCTACTGCTGCAGTGCTGCTGCTAAGCTTCTTCTTGTTCGATTGGAGAAGAGGAACAGAGAAGAAATCAGCTGCCGCTGATATGTTGGATGTAGAAATTCAGAGAAGGGAGAGAGAAATTGGTGGGAGCTTGTGCTGTGGATTCGGTGCTGCTCCGGTTGGAGAACTGTTGGAGCTCTCTTACTGTGGATTTTGGAAATTGACAGGTGCTGCGGCTGCAGAATCGGAGGTGCAAGTGCAACACCGGCCACGGGGGGTGCAGAGACGGGGCCGGCGTGGAACAGATGGAGGCACTGCCGGGTGGGAGGAGCGTGGTGCAGGGACAAGCAGCTTGGCGGAGTACAAAGCTGTAGACAAAGGAGGAAGGAATTTGGGGAGAAGGGAGGAGCGAAGAAGCTTTATGACGGCGGCGTCCAAGCAATGCAGGTGGACAGCAGACCGGGTACACCATGTTTCAGTATAGCGGCGATTGAGTTGGAGAAGAAAGGAAAGTTTCCACTTACAAGTGGTCGGTCCACCTCAGCACACCACATGGCTAAAACCACTATGCAAAAACAGGGAAGGGTGCAAGATGAACGGTTTTAGAAAGTCGAGGGGGTTAAATACCTGATTTTATAGTTGGGGGCGTGAAGTAATCTAGTTATAATAGGGTGGGGGCTTACATACTTTCCAGAGAGTAATAAACCTTTTCGTTTCAGAATTGATACGGAAAATGTTGGTACAATGTGCAAGGGCTTATCACAGGAAGCTAGCCATGGAAAAATGCAACAGTAGAAGACAGGCGCGCTCACTGTCAGGTACATTGCAAAATTGTAATTTTAAGCAGTACCAAGAGTCAAATCTAACAACAGCTTCCATCCATTCTTAGCCTGGTCTTTTAATCCTCGTGCAGGGCCTTCATCAGGTACAGCCTGTTGAAATTCTGACCAGCAACCCTGCCATTGTGACGCAAATTACAATCAGTATGTGCACTATGATAGAAATATCATATTTTTTAGGGATAGACAAAAAGCAAACATCTCAAGGGTAGAATTCAGTGCAACACGGCAAAACCCCCTCGGTTGAGAATCTCATTTGTTAGTTTAATATACTATCGGCATAAGTAAGGACTTTAACATCACTACACGCTACTAGAGTTGCATGTGGTCAACCCATTGACACATAACAGGTTTCTAAAAAATTATAACCATGCAATATGTGTACAAAATAAACTATAAAATAAAACTACAGGTCAGTCTTCAGTTTTGTCAACATCCCTCCACATTAAAAAAACAAAGCAATAATACATCAATTATTTGAAGGAATGGGCAAGTATTAGTTTTAAAAAAAATATAACCATGTTATATCTGTACAAAATAGACTATAAAATGAAACTACAGGTCAGTCTTCAGTTTTATCAACATCCCTCCATATTAACAAACAAAGCAATACATCAATTATTCAAGAAATGGGCAACTATTTTGTGATGGTACCGATCAACCTGATTGTGAATGTAGATTATGTTGGACAAGAAAAGCAGGTCGTATTTGTAATCTTTGTATAGCATATAGTATTTAGCAACAAGTACATCAAACTGCTAAGAGTACGATTCTTCTTTTACTGAAAGAGGAGAAGATGCTAAGACCATGACTACATCAAACTAGATCAATTGATTGGAATAGTATCCAATCAGACCATGTCTGTAAATGGAAGAAAGATTGGGTTGTGAAAAATCATAATCACTAGACTGAGTATCGAATAAGGATTGCTTCATTAGAATAGAAAACTGCAAGGGCTTTGGATCTCACTAAAGTCAGGCATAAATGTTATAGTCTATACCCGTTGATATGGTTGCAGTAACTCGAGATCTGATTGGTGACAAGGTAGCCCTCCAATCGTGATGGCTCGGGAATGGGCTTGAAGATAGGATTAGATGGATCTTCTTCTGGCAATGGCTCCTCACCAGCAGCTTTTCTCGCCATGTTCTCTTGCCTGTACAAGCAGTCAAGTACAAAACACCAAGGAGTCAATATGAACGAAGAAATGCAGTCAATCTACTTATAACTACCAAGGTAGAATCAGAAAGTGTATGAAATAAATGCACGAGGTAATAATGTATGTATTGACTACAAAGTAGGCATTTTCCTACCTTCTCTTTTGAAGCCATGCCTGCTGCTGTGACTGCTGCCTTGAGACGTTGCGGTAATAATATTGGAACTGAATTGCAAGAAAGGCACTCAGTCTAACAAATAGATTATGAAACCTTGTATAACTTATGGAAAAGTTCTTTGACAAAAAAACAAAACAATACCTTGTTCTGCTCGGATGAAAGATCATCCATGCACCCAATTAGAAACTCCAAGTTCCTTTCCATAAAGGGAGCAGTTGACAGTTTAAGTCTGTCATAGTCACACTAAAATACAGAAAACAAATAGCAATGTAACCCAAACATTTTGTAAGAGAACAAGGGGGAAAATACATGAGAGTTTTTGCAAGCAAAAATATGAACCTGAGTTACAGGTGACTCAGGTTCCAGCTCCTTCATGAAGGCACTAACAAGCGCTGAGTTGGAAACTTTAATCTGTGACACAAATAAGAACAGCACGTAAGGAGGCTAAATTCATCCATATAACTCATGGAAAATATATGAGTGCATACCGGTATCTCCTCAAAAATATCTACCCATGACAATTTCTTCTCTCTTAACCTGTAACAGTAACAGGGTCATTTGTATAAAACACCGTTTACACTAGTACAACAAAACAATGAGCTATAGATAAAAGAGGTCATACTTCTCGCCAGTTAAACCATTGTTACGGTAAAGATCCATAAATGAGTCTGTAAGCTTTAGGGCTTTGAGTGCAAGCACTCCTTGACTAGACCTAGATGGGTCATAGACGATGCACACACATCTCCTGATACTCTCCTGCAATAAGCAGATGTAATGTTCGGAATGCAAAACAGGAGAAAATATAGAACCATGATTATGTTAGGAAGACATCTGATAATAAGATAGTAGAAGACATTCTAAGTGAAAAATCAACACAAAAGTTCAATAAGAGCTGAATTGAAATGGACCAGATGTATGTTCGACAGCACTATCATCATGAGAAAAAGTGTCAGATGCTCCAATAAGCAATAAAGTTAGGATTGTTCACTTTCTCATAATGTTAATAAATGGTTAGATGTGGCAACATACATGTAGTCAGAAGCCATGGAGTCATTGTTAACCATAAAGCATGATTTCAACTAGGTAAATAGAGAAACTCCTGAACTCTATTTTCAACAAGGTAGCATGGCAACATCTGATCCGCATGCTGCATTCACCTACATCCAGTTTTAATGCAACTACAGCATTGCCCTTTTTTCAATTACTTACAGCCCACTCTTATATTTTATTGATTTTTGTTATTGACAAGTATTTGGAACATGAAAAAACTTAAATCAGTTCAAACATGATATTTGATAACTGCGTAAAATCCTACTGAGTTTGAAATCCAAAACAAGCTGATACCCCAAACATCATCAAAATTAGGAGGGGCGAACAAAAGCAGCTGTCTTACACAAAACAAAATAAAAGTCCCTATACACAACAGAATGGTGGGGTGGGGTGGGGGTGGCTCTGATTAGTTGGTATAGATACCTTGTTAGTGGACTCAACGTAGGGTTTTCTTTCCTGAACCATAGGACTATTGTGCAGGTTGCTATTTTTATACTTAGGCAGCAGATAAGACCACTAATGCAGGCATGGTACAAACTCATTAAGGAAAAAATGTGAATGACATGAAGGGCTAAAAGATACAATTTTTCAAACTGGGAAAATATCCTATATCAGCGAAAAGGCTGGATTACTAACACAGCTAATATTGCCCCATACCTGATAGTTCATAAATGTTTCGATCAATTCCACAGTTTGAAAAGATCCAAGCAAGCACGATTGATACCTGTAGGCATATACCAAAAGAAATGCAAATGATTGGTACAGAGACACATGATTGACAATAGAAACCTACCACAATAGTAATTTCAAACATTATGCAAAGCTCCTAAAATGATGGACGAGAAGTAACAACACCACACTTGTATAGCAAGTAGTTGATAGCTATGCAAGTAGTTGATAGCATGTGGAAGTTAACTTGTATTTGTTAACACGCGGTAAGTACTACATGCTGATATATCAAGGGAGTAATTTTTTGTTGGAACATGTGCACTATATATAAGCCCATCAACGCAGATTGACAGAACGTCTATAATGAATGGCAACCAATACGAAAACAAAAATATAAACAGCAGAAGCAGCCTGGATACAACTATGCTTCCAAAATTTAACAAATTTGCAATTTTGACTAACTATGCTTCCAAAATTTAACCATATACAGAAATCAATTTCAGTACAAGGTTCCACATTTTCTGTTACACACTTTCCCAGCACGGTTTAACATTAATTTAGTTAACATAAATCTATGAGCTGAACAGCACTTAGCTAATAACAATTTCAATAATGTTAGTTACAGAAGGACAGAATCGTAAAGACAATATCCTACACACAAAATGCATCTCCAATTTGTTTAAAACCAGTACTTCCTACATGCCCATATTGTTCTGCTACATAATAAAAACAAAACATACCAAACAGATAGTGAAATAAAAGGATTTATAGATTTCATCAATTATGGATCAACAAAAGGTAACAAACTTATCAGAGAATCATATATACTCCCTCCTTCCTTTTATATATGACGCTGATTAGTTCAATTTTAAACTAATCAGCGTCATATATAAAAGGAAGGAGGGAGTAGTCAGTTGTGCAGGAACACAATTGTTTGCCAAAGTACGCATTTATTTGTCAATGTGGATGTCAGAAAACTCGATACACCACTGACTATTTCTGAATTAATTCAATATCCATATGATATTAGTTGAAGATGAACTAGCTTAGCTTACCATCCAATTGTATTATTGTCAACGTTAACTTCTCTCAAGCACCTCATCATCTCAAGCTGGTAATTTGCACCATCTGCATCTGCTTCATCATCCTCTTCTCTGATCTGTAGTAAAAAAGGTAAAGAAGTCATTAGCCTATGAAAATAAACCATAGCCTGGAAGAACGTCATAGCATAAGAATACACATGCAACTGCTAAGAATGTTAAAGACTCACAGGGAAAGGGAAACAGTTGGTCACTTCAAGAACACTGCCAACATCCAAACCAAGCAGTTGACCTGTAACCAGAGCAGGCGCAAACTCCTCACAGTGCTTAATGATCTTCAGTACGGCCTGTGAAAAAGAGCATGATTGTGAATACAAATTACCCTATATTTGTGGTATTGATTAAGATTAGAAAGAAAATTGCTTATCATTAAGGGAAACTTTCTAATCCACGAAGGCAGCAAAATCTATCTAGGATACTCTTAACTTATGTAGCTCACAACAGGGTGGACTGATTTGGTTCTAACTGACCATCCTGAATACACTTATTTTTTAGGGTTAATTGGATATATGCCATTGCAACTTTTCTACTTCGGAGAAACGCCATTACAATTCGTCTATTTGGATCCATGCCATTACAATTCTGGTTCTATCCGAATAGACGAATTGTAATGGTGTTTCTCCGAAGTAGAAAATTTGCAATGGCATATATCCAATTAACCATATTTTTTACTAGATCAAAATTTTTGGTTCATCAGCATGAATTACCTTGCAAATATCCTTGCCAACATTTAATTGTAGGCACCCAGATAATACAGTTCATCAGATCAGTGTGATCTACAAAAATAAACATATCCAATGTAGTGTTGCACAAGAACTTTTTTTATGTGCAAACAGTAGTGGCTAAGCAGACAGATTTTCAGAAAGACAAAGTGCTACTGACCACCACGGGCATCAAGATTGGTAAAATCTTGAGGTAGGTTCAACTATACTACATCAGTTGTACTAAATGATACTTGCAATAAAGTGAAACCGTGTAAGAGAGTATGGTGAACATATGCATACCACTGTGGATTAACCGATTAAGATTCTACAGCTGCAGTACTCTTCTAGCAGGCAACAAATCAGACAAGAATTTCACTTGTTTTCCTGCCATGGGGTACTAAGGTCCTAGGCACTACTACTACGGCTAAAACTTATTTTGCATGCATTCCTGCAAACAAAAACTACTAAAAGCCTAAAAGGTGACCTGGCAATCTAGTAGTCGCCGGTCAAAATTCCCTCCCTAATTTTCATCCCAAAACAGCAACTGCTCTACACAAACAGATCCATCCCCCGAGCAAGCCCAAGCTCCTCAAATCTCAACGCGCTAACTAGCAAATCGCACGGGCAAACGGAAAACCGGAGAGGGGTTCGGGAGCAATCCTCACCAGCCCTTCCATCTGGACGACGCGGAGCGGCGTCGGCGCCTCCTCGGTGACCGTCGACACGGCCTGCAGGAACGACCTCATCCCTCCCGGCGCCGCAGCTGCAGACCAGCCAACCAAACCGCAGGGTTAGAGCGAGAGACGGGACGCGAACCGGACGAGCCGAGGAGAGCGGGGCAAAGGATGGGGTTCGGGAGCGCGCTTACGATTCGCCATGGCTGCTGGTTGATCGGTAGTCGACGGCGGCGGCGGCGCACAGGCGGGAGGATGCGTGAGCGCTTGGGAGGACGCCGCGAGCTGTGGGGAGAGGAAGGAGAGCGGCGGCCGAGGAGTCTAGGGTTTTTTGGCTGCGTGGAGACGAAACAGAACCATATGTCCGTGTGGGCCGCTGATGGCTTGAGTGGATGGGCTAACGCCTTAATGGGCTTTGTTACGTGCACAATTTGATTCATCGAGGACCGCGCGCGCGCACCGAGAGCAGCCGAGGCCGTTGAGAACTTGAGAAGGCACGTCGGCGCCAAGTTTTGTCCAATAATGTAGCCTCCTTTTCCACCACCGGCATATTTGAATCAATTTTCTTCCCATTACTTGCCATAGGTTAAATGGAAGAATAGTATGGTAACAAATACTGCCTTGTCTTTTAAACACATGGCATTCTAAAATACGTTGTTTCTTTAACTTTGACCATTGATTTGAGCAATATTGTTCTAATTTTTTAAGAAGGAAGTTATATTTTCTTGTTATGCTAGTCTTTGGATTGGAGTTCCCTCCCTCCTAGTTGCAAGGTTTTTAGAATAGCTTCGTCTAAAACAACAGGCGAACTCTTTGGCTTTTATTTTCTCTTTCTAATAAAATTTATGCCAGGCTTTTGCGGCCTCTTGGATTCTTTTTATCATGTTGCAGACCGTGTTAATATACAAAAATCCATACATTTACAATCTGGCAATTCACTTTCTAGTAGATGCAAACGAACAAAACATATACCATGGTGTTGTGTAATGCGTTGCACCCTAAATCCCATTTTGTTATGGAAATCTCATGATCTTTGGCTCCGATTGAAAAATGCCGAGCAAGAAGCAGAAGGAAATGAATAGGCAAAGAGAAAAATAGGACAGGAACTATTCAACAAACAAGTTAGAAGTAAGAACATGAACATGTTTTGGATTCTAAGATATGAGTTGTTAAAATTTGGAGCAAAATATACCCAAAATGCTAGTTCACCTAGGAGCCAATGACACCGAGCACTTGTGAAGAGTTTTTTATATGAAAAAACTGGTGAAATAAACATAGTAGCTCGGTTGATTAGATTGCATGAGATGGAATATGTTTGTCCGAGTCGTCAACTCACCGCAGTTGCTCATATCCACGTATGATTATCTTGATGTGATAGATGGCGTGCTCGCCAACACCAAACACTTCTAGTGGCTTCAACAAAGATATGGTTCATACTCTCATTGATACTTCATAGTTCAATATGTTTGTACATTCATAGTGGTGAGTGGGCACCACACAGGGGCAAAGCTAAGTGCTGGGCGCTGGGTGCGACCGCACCCAGAAAATTTTAAAAGCTCCTTATCATCTCTAAAATTTCACCATGGTTGCATGAACATCATACACATATAATGAAGTGTTGCACCCCCCCCCCCCCCTCAATTCTTCTCTAGCTCCGCCCCTCCACATGTGTGTGCATACGACTATCTCCGTATATCATCTTTGTCGCTAAAGAAAAGAAAACAATGTGAATATGTGATGTGGGGTATTGACGTGTTCACTGAAGCGAAGCTCAAAGAGCGAAACATTTTTTTATTAGACCAGTCTCGACGAGGTTTTATTTCATATCGTTAATTTTACTTATGTGGCTTGGAGGAAAAAGTTGCATAGCACGTGAGAAAAGTTTCATCTTATAAAACACATCTTGGCTTGGCTTGATTACTAGTTTCTAGTATTGATAACTATGCACCCACTGAGATCGGGCTCAACATTGTTGGGGCAGCGAAGAAAAAATAAAGCTGAAGTGGCATCGAGACAATCAACTGTACCTCTCTCGCGACGGACCAGAACCAGATTGGTGGGCGAGTCAATTAAAATAAATAATAATGCCGAGTGTAGCTGGACGAGAAGCGAAAGCCTTTTTGTGAACACACCAGTACACCACGCCAAGGCCCGTGTTTTGGGCATGTCTCTGCAAGCAAGGCCGTGGCGGCGGCAGCAGCTTCGGCGCGTCATGGCCCAGGAGCAATGGCATTTTATTATCAGCGTTGGTCAACTCGGTCATCTCAGAAACTCAATGGCAAGTTCACTCTAGAGGGCTGCGTAGGAAGAAAAGAAGACAGTTTTTACGGTGAATATATATTTGATCGAGAGACAACCTCTAGAAAAAAAGAAACTAAAGCTGCATTGACCTGCCGTTACATCCCTCCCCCTCCATGAAATCCATCGCATATTAATGATATCCAAGATGTAATATGCGCTCACATGATGCTTATCAGCAATCAAGGACAAAGCGCCCGAGCAGCACCAAAGTGAAGTAAACAGGGTAGAACACAACAATTTCTGAACTTGAATTTTCCCCTATATATCACTGGCCACATGTCATAAATACACCAGAAGAATGCCGGATCTTTGAAGGAAGAGTTTAGCATCTACAGGGCGATTCAGAAGAACAAAGCCATGTCACAAAATTGAAACAAAAAAGGTATAATTAATCAATATAGGGAAGCTACAGAGGCCTGCACAACCGACCAAAGTGCCAAAAGCAATCGAGAGAATGGCAGATAAATAAGGATCAACGGCAGACAGTCTCAGGTTCTCAGCCCTCTGTTCCTTGTGCTGTGGTCAATGGCAGCAGCCTCAGGTTCTCAGGCCTGCACAATTGACCACCAAGGAGTGCCTTTCCCCCCTTCTGTTCTGATAAATGGAGAGGATGGCAGATAGATAAAGAGGATCGAAGGCGTTCTCAGGCTCTCAGCCCTTTGTTCTTAGTATGGTGATGCTGCCTTTCCCCCCGTCTGTCCTGATCCTTGTCTTGCCGATCACTGGTTTGCCCGAGAAGGCTGAAGTTCCCAGGATTTCTGGAGGTTTCTTCGGAGGAGCACGGATTCTCTGATTAATGTCCTGCAGGGTAACATCACCTTCCTCCCAAGATGGTTTGATGAGAGTAAAAGGGTATGCTACAGTTGTAGTTATGTTCTGCTTCGCCTTGACTAGTGATGAGCTTCCTCCTAGTAAGATAGCAGATCCAAATGATCAGCATTGATAAAACTGGAAGTTCAAGTGTGTTCCAAGTCATAATGTAGTATCAAACTGAAATACCTTTAGAGACTTTTAGTGTAGAAAGCTTCCTAGTTTCCTGCATTATGAGAGTTTCCGTCACTGGTACAATCTCACTTGATCCTGTACCCAGATAGAAAGAATTGGTAAGTTGATTGGCATAAC
This sequence comes from Echinochloa phyllopogon, assembly GCA_033239725.1. NCBI lineage: Eukaryota > Viridiplantae > Streptophyta > Magnoliopsida > Poales > Poaceae > Echinochloa > Echinochloa phyllopogon. The sequence goes on from BTCW01000016.1 coordinate 23,140,152, forward strand.
TGCTGTGTGGCACTCCAAACTACATGACTGACTGCCGATCATAATAGCAGACGGCAGCAGCTACAAATAATTTGCAATGCAACAACGAAAAATAGGAAAGAAAATATTTTCTTTTGATATCACACAAGGGACATGAGAACAAACAAATGCAGATGGAATTGGAAACCCGCATATGAACTGTGCTAAAAATGTAAACGAAAAATTGACAACAAAAATTGACCTGAAACACCAGCTTGATCATCGACATAAACAACGCTCTCCTGGGTACAAGGCCTGCATAGCAAATACAAGATGAAGACGTCATGATTGTCAGGTAATGATGAATCAGTTTAAAGTGATTTCAGTGGAAACAGAGAGGAACCAACGTTTGATCAGGCTCCACATACACAGGAGTTCCATAAGAGGAATGTTCCAAATGGTTATCTTGTTGCCAGTAGGGTGCTTCATTTGACAAGGAATTTATTGTATCTGATGGGAAAATTTTCAATTAGCAAACAGAAGAGACACAGCAGTAGGCGGGTTTCAGGTATATATATGATGAGATACAAACCTAAATTATTTGAACCGTACTGCACATCACAATGTAAGCTCTGTGGTTCATCGGTGCAAAGCAATGAAGTCTCTGTTGCCTGAGGCATGGATCAACAAAAGAAGCATAACTGTGATAAGTAAAGGGCAGCAGAAGAGAGAGACTTGAAACATAGCTAGGAGCTAGTGAACAACCTCAGATGTGACAAAGCAATGAAGCATTACTGTGATAAGTAAAGAGTAGCAGAAGAGAGATTTGAAACATAGCTAGGAGCTAGCAAACAACTTTAGACGCGACAAAGCATAACTGTGATAGGTAAAGAGTAGCAGAAGACAGATTTGAAGCATATCTACTCGAGCTAGAAAACAACCTCACATGCGACAAAACATAATTTGTGATAAAAGTAGCAGAAGAGAGCAACCTGAGATGCGACAAAAGGAGAACTGGTTTCATGAGTCCCAACTTCTGACTGACTAGACTCCGAAGGGTACTCCAATGTGCGTCTTCGCTTTGGTTCCCGAGACTCCTCTGGGTCCAGGGTCTCCTTGCAAGAGATATCTACTTGAGTAATAAACACCTTAATTAAGCATACCATTCAAGAGGGAAAGGAGTTGATAGCTGCCAGAAGAAAAGGCTGTTTACCTGGTATATCAGCGAAGAAATCACGGCAATCTCTCAGCGGCGTTTGGTTCCCAAGCAATCCCATTAGCTCATCGTCTTGATTGAGGCAATCCCACACAAACTTAGTAGCCTCAGCTGTAAAAACAGATGAAACAATAACAGATGAGAGGAAAGTACAGAGATGTACCCTAGAGTTTGTTTGTGAATTGTGATGCAGATGTAGGCTATGGATGTGCTCACAATGCTCTCCTACTTGCCAATCCCAGAGACTGCTGCAAATGTTAAAAGATCCAGTATAAGCATAATCAATTTAACAGAAGTAGTTCACTCAAACAGCAAGTCAATTTCGCAAGCATTCAGTTTGCTGCAGGGATGAGATTGGGTTCAAGCTCAATCACATAAACAGATGACAGGATCGTAGAACTACTCTTGTGTATATTCTAGGCAAAATTCATCAGATTTTAGGTTGTCATGTAAGGTGGACATCACTGAACTCCACAATCAAGGGTGTAATCGCTACCTACCAGCGACAGGGCAGCTTAATTCTCACCGATCGGCAAAGACAAACAGCACGTGCGCCCTGATTCGATTCCTCCTCCCCATGGAAGCTATGCCAGCCGCCGGCGGCCTAATCCCCCAATCGGACACAAATCGGGAGCCCATAGCACGCATCGTCGCGAGAGAAAAACCATCCCGAACCAGCGAATCGAATCCGATCGAAAAGGGAAAACGCATCCCCCGACGGGATCATCACCAGCCGCCAAAACCGGCGCCGGTCTAGATCGCCGCCACGGCAGGATTCCTCCGCTGTTAGATCGCCGCCATCGGCAGGGAACAACCGGGACCAGCCGGCGGCTTACGGATCTCGGCCCCCCCGCACGAGCTCCCCATCGCGCGGCGGCGCATCGGTCCCAGCCAAAAACCCCTCCCCCCGTCATCCCCAATCCCCCGCCACGGAAACACGGAGCCGACAGAGAGACGCGGACCAAGGGGAAGGAAGGAAGAAACGAAGGCGAGCAAACACGACCCGGGTCCCCCTCACCCACATTTGAGAGCCGTGGGCGTCGCCGCCCCCGCTCCCCCCGGCGCCGCCGCCGCCGCCGCCGTACGGGTCCATCGGGGCCGGCCCCGGGCCCGCCGCAACTAGCCGTTGCAACGCCTGCCCCCTCCTCCGCCTCCTCCGGGTTCGGGAGTGCGCGACGCGAGGGCGGCGCGCTGTCTGACTGCGCTCGGCGATGGCGCGGCTCTACTCTGCTGCTGACTAGTTGTGGTGGCTGCTGCTGCGGTTGCGCCGCATTTGTAGTGCGAGGCGAGGGATGATGGATGGAGAGGGGGGAGGTGGGTCAAAAAAAGGGAAGGGAAAATGGGGGAGGTGGGCGCTGATGGGCTGGGTGGGGGGCGAGAAGAAGGCCGTTGGGCACGACCCCTCGGCCTTCGCGCCGCGTGCCCAGCTCAAATCCCTCGCGCCGCTGCTGCGCCTGGCTGCCTGCCTTGTGGGCGCCGCAAGCCAGGGCAACGAATTGATGGCCTTCCAAAGCCCAGCCGCGCGGTGCCAGAGGGGTTTGCCATTTTCGTGGTTTTCCACGGCCTTGCCATTTCGTGCTGCCTCCTTTGTGTTCGTGTCAACGAGGGAAAAAAAAGAGAGCCCAGGTATGATTTTTTTTTAAAATAAACATCATGAAGAAGAGCTCGATCAAACTTTACTCTTTGATCAACTTCACGTTACGAAGGAGTATAATGTGTAAAATCATAAACATTATGGTGTATATAATGTATTCTTCACGCATTGCATTATGAGTCAGCTATTACCATGGATTGATCCTAACAGAGTACACTTTCTTTTTCATTCCTCCTATCCTTAAATAAGCTGGGGGTGTCAGGGACGACCAAAGAACGCCAACAATAGAAGCCAACGACGGAGGGGTGACGAAGTTAGGGTACGAGGGATTGCTTGATGCTCTATTGACGCCGGGGCCTAGAAGGAGGATCGCGAGAGATTGATCAGCGCGGCGGTGGAGGTTCGATTGGGTGGGAGGGGGGGAAGCATCGGTGAGCAAAGAATGAGTTTGATAACATCGGTAGGGGTAGTTGCGGCACGGAGATCTGAGACAACCAAAGGCATCGGTGAGCATTGATGTTGTGTGCGGAATAGAGAAGGTCGAGAGAAAGAAGAAAAGCGAGAGCCGTTGGATCCGAAATCAATGGTCAACCGAAAAGAACTAAAAAAATTCAGTTACCTGCTATTTAGCATCATCCTATCTTTTTCTCTTGACACGCTACTATAATATAAGCAACCGTGGACGTGGATCATGGTTTAAATAAGTAAAAAAGTACGGCATTGCTAACATGTGTTTTTTGGTGGACAAGAGTACAAGACCCAATGTATCGGTGGCAGCTTGAGTGCCCAGCTTTGAATTGCTTCCAAATTGAGTGAAATGCTACAGACTGCCATCGAGAATTTCCTAAACTTCACGTGAGTATTTACTATTTCAATTGCCTTCGAAATGAGTTACTATTTCTTATTTACATCATCTTGAGGTCATTATATTAGCTGAGGGTACACGAGTTAGCTTGGTGAAGGTGGATCCAAATAAACCAACACATAGCTTCCAACGGCTCCTAGCTTGTAGTCTGAACTAGTAGGTTTATTGATCCAATTGAAAATTGCCTTTTGCATATGGATGTCGGTAGAGGTTGTTCACGAGTTGGTAGTAAATACCGTTCTTATTAAACTCATTTATTATCCAGACATTCTATATAGGACTCGACAAAATGCTCGTTAGCTCTCTCGGATCGCAGCCGGCTCGACTCGGTGCATTTCTAACGAGCCGTGTAAGATTTTTTTTGCTCGTTAGTATAACGAGCGAGTTTGAGCTGGTTCGCGAGCCAAATAAGCTAGAAGACCTAATAGACTAACGAACGAATTATTAATTAATAATAATAATATATGTATACTACATGCGTAGTTCTAGATGATATTATAGTTATATTCTATTATTGTAGTATGACAGAATAGATTTTGAAGGTATTAAGACCATATAAATACTATAATTTTTTATATTATATATATTATTGTGGTAATTTTAAATTTCTCTAGCTCGCGAGCTTAATGAGCCGAGCCGAGGCAAGATTTTTGCTCGCTTACTTAACGAGCCGAGCTGGCTCATTTGGCTAACGAGCTCGAACGAGCCGAACCAAAATGAGCCGAGCTGGCTCGACATCCACCCCTACTTCTATACCTCGGCCTTGTTTAGTTCCCAACTTTGGCATGTCAAAGTTGGCATTTTGCCATTAATGCGTCATCGTAACATTTCGTTTGTATTTGTGAATAATTATCCAAACATTGATTAATTAGGCTCAAAATGTTCGTCTCACAAAGTACAACAAAACTGTGCAATTAGTTTTTGATTTCATCTACATTTAGTACTCCATGCATGTGCCGACATTTTGATGTGATGAGAATCTTCTTTTTGCATAGTGGAATTTAGGGGCAAAATTGGGGAACTAAACAATGCCCTCTGAAATGATCAATACTAGGTCTAGAGGGGGGTGAATAGGCGCAACTGAAAATTATCACAAACAACTCGACCAAAAGTTAGATGAGCCGGAATATCTGGTAGCCACTGGAAATTTCCGCTGAATCGCCAGAAATTTCCGCTTGCTACAGGAAATTTCCCGTGGGAGCGTGTATGATGAATCACAAACTAAATACAAGAAACTAAAACAATCTATATGAATCAAGATGTTGTACTAGATGTTGTTAGACCTTTAGTACCTTCACCTGCACCAGAAACCTTACAGATAGACAGATCGAGATGAAACAGTGAACAAGCTCGCAAGAACAAGATGAACATGAAGAACACAAGCCAACAAGAAGACACAAGATTTAATCCGAAGTTCACTTCCACACAGGAAGCTACGTCTCCATTGAGGGCCTACGAAAGGTGGGGTTATACACACCAAGTCACTTTCTTCCACTTAATCACCACAAAGGAGTTAAGTGAACTTACTAGCAAATCCACACAGAATGGGGTAATACAAACTTCCGAGGCGAATCCACGGGCATTGCTTGGATGCTCTTGGTGACGCCTAACCGTCTAGGGAATGAATTCCCAAGAGTAACAAACACGAATCACCGGAAAAACATGAACTTGATGCTCAAGAGAGGAGTGAATGCTCAAGTGGCTCACAAGCTCAACTCTCTCACCAACTCACCACCAAACACTTGGGAGTTAAGGAAATGGGAGTTGGAGGAGCTCAAGAATGCTTGGGAGAAGTTAGGGTTCGAGTAAATGCAGTGGCCAACCCGTAGGTGGAGGAGAAGGGTGGTACTTATAGCTCTCACCCAAATGTGACCGCTAGGTCGAGTTCTGTCGGAAATTTCCGCTCGGGATCATCGGAAATTTTCGTTGCATTGACCGGAGACTTCCGCCAAGCACCGGAAATTTTCGGTGGAAAGTCAACGTGCATGTGAGCTTGGAAATATACGGTGTGTGTCGGAAATTTCCGGTGAATGTCGAAAATTTCCGATGCATGCCGGAAATATCCGACAACAAGGCTACAAGAGTTAGAAATGTATGGGGTTTGTTCGAGGTGACTCAAGGGGATGTTTGAAAATGATCTTGAGCATCAAAGTCACATGTTTCACGGATTACATGTCCCTCTTGATAGTACGGTGGTCCTATACTCAAATTCAAACCGAAAAAATAAATTTAAAACCTTCATTTGAATCCACCACCATATAGATACGAGTTGGGGACCTTCCTTTCTAATTTCTTTTCTTTCCTTTTTATTTTACTCCTGCACAACTCATCCAAAGCATTATATCCAAATTTCTATCGTCATTAATCACCAAAATTGATTAAGAGCTTAGATGCACTTTCACCATCGTATGCCTAAAAGTGCAATTTAAGGGCATGCACAACAGTTGGTCAGGTGCTGTCTGTTTATCGTCGCACTAGCAAAATAAGCTAATGTTGCCATCATTTAATGAGAAAAGATAGTATTGTTGTCTACTATCTCGTCTACTGTTTTGACTCGTGCTCCCATATAAAACAACAGTAACCAGAGTGCGTATTCATTATCACATAAACAACTAAATAGATAACCTATTGTAGAGTTATCTATTTAGCTGTCTATGTATGTTAAATAGACAACAACTATCTAGACTGTTGTACCTGCCCTAAGTTGGTATATACGTGAATACGTGTGAATACGAGCTTCAACAAAATTGAAAAGGCTCCGGTGATGACTACCTTTGCCTGCGGGCTTAGGGGGAGGTTGTACACTTGTACTCAACAAAGAGGAGGCCCAACAGTTGTGGGCGCAATGCCAGGGACACCATTGTAAAAGTGAAAGTACGTGGTATTTTTGTGGATTTTGGTGGTTAAATAATGATCTTGTTGGGTTTCGGATAGATTTTTATTGTAAATAATTAAGTTACGCTCATATCCTATAAATCATGTAAAAGTAAAGATATGACCAACAAAAATTGTAATAAGCAAAAGAGAGATAGAAGCAAGTGCAATTGTATGGATCTCGTTAGTTGTTGACTTACAGAATCAAAAGAAAAGTGAAAAGTGCATAAGAATCAATCAAAATTAAAATATATATTGAGAAGAAATTAAAGGTACCCAAGAGCTTAATTGCCCAATGAAAAGTCTGTATAGAAGTGTTTCTTGGTCACAGAACATCAATAATGAAGATAGATAGTGATCTCTTGTTGAAAAATTGAAATGGAAAGCAAATAGTTGAAACGTGATGAAGAAACAAGCATTGGTGAAAAGCTGACCATTAGAGGTGTGAAACATTGACTAAGTGCATATGAGGAATAATGGAAAACTGGTCAACCCATTCCATTTCTCGTAGTTAAATATGACATCATACGAGTAAGAAGGTGAGGGACCAGTTCATTCCTTAAACCAAATAACCCCCCTACAGTTCTCATGCACTTGTTTTTCTACGGCACAACACTTGCACAGAAAAATAAGAAAGTACCGGTTTCAAGGAAAAAAAAGTAATATGAAATGGACATTGTGTCCCTATAAAATACAGCAACGTGATACATCCACTTCTCTTATTTCAAATCCATTAATCGGATGTAAAGAGTGAAAAACTGCAATAACAACACTCTTAGTATCCTTAATGCATGGAAAAACATTGTGGGACGGATCCTTCCGCTAGATCATGAACAAACATAGCGGGGGCAGAGGAGTATCAAGTTCAGCATCAGCCGTGCAGAAGTGTGCGAATATATGCTTGCAATCTGCAAAAATGGTAGCATACTAGTACTGTAGTAATTGTGCATATCGATCACCTGATTTTAGCGGCCACGAGACCCGAGTATTGCCAGCGGGCAGCGGTTAAGCATGATCACCCGCCATTTTTTATTTACTAGTAACTAAGGTTCGAGAAAAGAGTAATCAGGAGAGGGTTAACAAATGTCCAGTGGTGCAGGGAGCCGTAGAGGAACAAGAGGAAGCCTAGAGCTGTCAGTTGAAGCCGATCACCAGGCCTCACACCTGCAGTGGCGCCGCCGCCACGACACGCCGCCGTGATGAGACGGTGACGTCGTCGTCTCTCCCCGTCTCGGCCTGATCCGCTCGCCTGAGCGAGGCAGGTCACGTACGCGCCGAGGTCGTGCACGCTCCCGAGGTCGCGGAGGCTGGCGAAGTCGAGCGCGAGCTCGGCGCCGACGTGCACGTAGCAAGCGCCGCCGGCCCAGCCGCCGAGCAGCCGCCTGGTGCGCTCGTTGAGGAGGGCGCCGGGGACGTTGGTCACCGGGTCGCGGACGTTGGCCACGCGCAGCGCCTTGACGCCGAGCGCGTCGCACCGCTCCTTGAACGCCGCGTTGCCGACGCGGGGCCCGCCGAAGGAGAAGACGGAGACGGGGACACGAGCGCGGCGGCCGGCGGCGGCGCGGCGGCGGTTGAGGCCGAGCTCGGCGAGGTCGTAGCCGAGGAGCAGCGCGAGGGCGCCGCCCATGCTGTGGCCGGCGAGGGTGACGCTGACGTCCTCGTCCCCCGGGCACGACGCGATGAGGCGGGTCACCTCGCCGAGCAGCTGCTCCCGGCAACTGCTGGTGCTGGTGGTCGCTGCGCCGCCCGCCGCCGGCGCCGGCTCCGCCACCGCCGAGGTGTAGAGGTTGAGGAAGCCGGACTCGACCTTGACGTCGGGACGCGGGTGGCGCGCGTCGAGGCGCGCCGGGCGGAGCAGGCTCATGAGGTTCGCCGTCCACTCCGCCGGCGTCACCGTGCCGCGGAACGAGACGAGCACGTCGCGCCGCCCGAGCCGCCGGGTCATCTCGTTGGTGGACACAGCCACGTAGCCGATCCACGCGCCGCCCGCGGGCTGCGGCGGCGCGACGACGGCGGGCACTGGCACCGGCACCACCGGCGCCGCGTAGATGTACCTCGTCACCTCGTACCCCGCGCCGGCGGCGCCGCAGCCGCTGGCCGCCGCCTCGAGCATGCGCTCCTTGCGGTACTTGCAGCGCATGTACCCCGCCGACGAGCGGTCCATGTCCAGCGTGTCGTAGCAGGCGCCGACGAGGCCGCCGTACCGCGCCACCTCGTCGCGGAGCACCGGGTGCAGTGGCTGGAGCAGGCCGTCCCAGTTGCCGGAGCCCTGGACCTGCCTCCACATGGCGGCGACCGTGGCGGTGCTAGGCGGCTTCGTCGTCGTCGGCGGCGGCGCGGCGGCTGCCACGAGCCGTGGTTCGGGGCGGCGAGGCCTCGTCGGGGCCAGCTGCAGGGTGCACCGCGGGCGAAGCGTGGCAGTGAAAGCCATTTCGTTGATTTTCCCCCTCTTTATTTGAGCTGGTTTCGTTTGTGCATGCACGCTGGACAGACTGGACTGGAATATATATACTCCGTACATACCCACACGCTGTCCAGCTCCGGCTTCTCCCGTGTCTCTCGCGCTGCAGCTAGGTACTCCCTCCACATCGGTAAGGAAAGTCGTTTAGCACAAGATTTGAGTCAAACTTTAAGAATATAAATTATAAATAACTTTTAAGTTGTTGAGTTTGAAATTGTAAAAGTTATATGAATAAATTTATTTTGAAAAATACTTTCATAAAAATATACATGTATGACTTTTCGACAAATATTTTTATAGAAATAAGAAGTTAAAGTTGTATTTTGAAGACCGTCTCGCTGTCCTAAACGGCTTTCTTTACCAGTACGGAGGGAGTATTCTGCAATCTGCGTAGCGTTGCTAAAACCCTAAATAAAATGTTAAACATAGAGAGAATTGCGCGAGTGCCTCGACTTTGAACTCTAATTGGGAGTCTGTCTTCCTTTTTTCAACTTTGCACCATTTGCCAATGGTGCATTGACTTAGTGAGGGGTTATATATGGTGCAAAATAAATTGAATAAGGAAAAAATCCAAATTACTGCCCTCAATTACGAACAAAGTCTAGATAACCCCTAAAATACATTTTTGGTTCATTTTACACACACAACTATCTCATCTACCCCTTTATAAGATTGATATTTTTGTTTCTACATACACAAGTGGTATTTTAAGTTAAAATTTTGTTGGATGATAGAGAGCCATATATAGTATTTTTAAAAAATATAATACAAATTGTTTCATCATTATTTCACAAAAAATTTTGTTTGATATGGTTAATCTATTATTAAATATCGTAGCCTTTCAAAATAATAATAATAAATTGTAATATACTTTTTAAATATAATTTATGATCCCCTCTATTATACCATATAATTTTAACTCAAAATAACATTTTGTGCATGGAGAAATAAAAAAAAGACACATCTTATGAAAGGGTAAATTGGACCAATTGAGATAGTTAGGGGTGTAAAATGGATTAAATCATACTTGAGGGGGTTATCTACACTTTATCCATACTTGGGTAGTAATTTGAACTTTTTCCATTGAATAAAAGAGGGAAAGCATGCAATTGGAATATAAGTGATTGAGAAAATGTGCAATTTTTTAAAAAGACTAGTAGAGTGCACGTGCGACACGCACGTGTTTTGAAATGAACATTGTAAACAAGCAATAATTTAAATTCAGTAACCAACAATTTAGCACCGTGTATTAAAATTATGCAACAATAACAAAGAACACAACACGCACCTGAAATTAAAGAGATAGTTATTAACATGATGATTGAAGGAAATATGCTGCATAGAATCCCAAAAATTTACAATCCTTACAAAAAAAAAGGAATAAACACACCAGAGACTAAACCCCAAAAAATTACGTGTTTTGATGTGAAAAATTATCATCATAACCTTGTCAAGCATATCTATTCCTGTATTTCCAGGGAACAAGGATACATATTTTGTTTCATGCGCATCTCAGCCCTCCTTTCTAAGCCATCTCTATGTACTGTATAGTATAAAAACAAAGAAGTTGCCAATTTGGTGTCATATTAGAGACACACCATTAGTACATCATTCTACATCCGAAAAACAGTTATTCTGATATATAAACGACTGTTCAATGCTTCTTTATCTGCCCAAGCGGCGGGTTGGCACTTGTTTTTATATCCTCCTAGGTACACGATCATCTCCATAGTCCACTATATTTGTCACATCAGTGTAGGAGGCCACTACAGCCACAACAATCTCCAAAATCCATTAGGATGACAATTCAACCTATGAAACCATTACATAAATTGGGCCAAAACTCATAACATGCATATATCGCAAGCATACAGTGACATCACACTGCCAAATAAGAAGATGATATTATAAATGTAAGTTCCAATGGTTGGGCATAAAAAAATGTGGGAAAAAAGCTCATACTGTTAGCAACACCCATGGTTACCTTGGCACATCTGATGGTGATCTCTTATACAAACGGAGCAAGGATTATACAGCTTTATGATGTAGAAAACGGTGTATACTTTCTAGCTCTTTACACTCACAATTGACACAATTAAAATGTACATTTTGGAATTCAATCTTCACCACAGTTAATGTAAAACTTCAGGCAGAGACCAATGATCTATGTTTAGCTGCCTACAGAGTTTGTGACTGAAAAAAACTATGATCCTCAAAGCATGAATGGGCTTACCTTAATCAGATAGAAGATCCATCATGCAAAACACATTAACTCACTGATATAAAATGCATTCCATGTCCAATAGTCGAACCAGTTTAGCATGTCTGGCATCTGTAGGCACTTTAAAGTTCAATTGTCTACAATAGAAAGCAACCAAAAAGCAGATCTAAATCATATAAAAGAAGATTAAAAATATTCTCCAAAATGATTCCAAGGAAAGCGCAAATACTGCTAATAAGTAATGTTCTTTTTATCAAACATAGGAAATAAACCTTTTGAAGTTACTATATTGTTTTTCTGTTCTGAACCCTTTTGAAGGAAAAGACTGAACTACACTTAGAACATGCAGAAAGGAAAAAGTAATAGTGGTGCATTAAGAAAATTAGAGCTCAAGCTATAATACCACTGCAAAGCATCCAAAAGTGAACAACCCCATGAGTATTCCAATAAAACTCCCAAAAATTCTGCAGTAACACAAGTTTGGATAAGAGGAAAACAAAGCAAAAAGGATAATGGACTGGCAAAACTGTTAATGACCAAGATCACAAGATAAAATTCTAATTCGTTATTGACTCTATGGTCCTTCACTAAGCATGAGTGCAACGGAGGCCTTAAGTTGATCCCAACAGTGATATAAATTGTGCTTAGAGATATAGGCATTCCCATTGCATGAGACCTTGCTTCCACTGCTCTCGCTTACCTCTCACGTTTCAACCTCCAACCATGCCACTGATGCTAACCATTTGCTACCGTCCAGCTGCATCAGAAGTCGATCATAAGCCCACAATTGTCTTTACTGTAACCGATGTTGTAGGTTATAAACTACTGAATATCATATAAGGATATACGTACTCTTGCAGTTCATTTCCTTTGCTTGGATGATAGGTACCGGATTGGGATAGGAAATAAAATAAATAAAAAAATTACCCTTGTGCTACCTTGCCTATGCAAGCAGCAATGACTTCAAGCTAGCCCTTGTTTAGTTCCCAAATTTGGGAGCCAAATTTTGGCTTTTGGAGTGCGCGTGTCACCGTAGCATTTCGCTTGTATGTGTGAAAAATTGTCCAAAAATTGATTAATTAGGCTCAAAATGTTCGTCTCGCATAGTACAACAAAACTGCGCAATTAGTTTTTGATTTCATCTATATTTAGTACTCCATACATGTGCCGACATTTTGATGTGATAAGAATCTTTTTTTCGCATAGTGAACTTTGGGGGTAGAATTTGGGATCAGGCCCCTGGTTAGTAGCACCCATTCATCGATATAGACAGTCATGCATTCAATAAAGAAAAAGATTTGCTATCCACCTACCAGAAGCAAAACGCTGGGCCTCTGTGGCCATGAGCACGAATTGACGCGACATCAGGATCTTCGACCGGCTATGCATGCTGGGCTAGCTAGCTGCCGTGAGGTCAGCCGCCACCATGGCGCCCATCAACCATATCTCAACCACCATCGGCAATAGAGATCGAGAACAGCCAGACACGATGAGCGCAGCGGACACCAGCGCCCTTCCAGCTACCAGCTGAGCATCCGTACGGAGCCTGTCGAATATGCTACCCTCGATGCACCACAAGTAGCCATAGAAGCGGCGGCGGATGGAGAGGAGTCCTCCTGGCGCGCCGGCACGTACTCATCGGCGACACCCTCCAGCAGGCGGCTACTTCATATAGTTCCACCCTTTTTTTTGTCCCCTCTTTGTCCAAGCTGAAAGAAACGTGGAGCGTTCCGAGGTTATATATATCATAGCAAAATATTTTGGTATTAGGTTAAAAGTTAGCTTGAGAGGGTGATTTGCAAAAGTACGAGCTTTATGAGGTGGCAAAATCAACTATTTTATTTACAGGGAAGTATTCACAACTCAATGAGTCTTATATATAGGAGGGTATTTGCAATTCCATATTAAGAGAATACAATGTAGAATTATATTTTAGTATCTCCTTGTGTACTATAATACCTGTTTTTTAATCCAAACCAAAGGATTCAAACCTTTTAATCTTGAGCAATGATTATTTAAGATTTTTAGATTCACAATTAGAACGGTTACATTCATATCTAGACGTGTACTCAAAAAAAGCAAGGTAGACAGTTGCTACTCGCTGTCTACCTTGCTTTTCTGAACCAGCAACAAGTGCAGGCAACAACCCAGTAAGTTTTAATCTGGCCGTATAGTTCGACAGCGACGCGAAGGGTCACACGAAAAGCCCTGAAACAGGAATCGACTCAATCCGTAGTCCGGATCGGGCTGCCAGAAAGTCTGGCCGGTAGTACCGCCGAATTTTAGGCTACCTAGTTGTGGAAGTTGCTAGTTGCTACGATCGACGACGACTGCCAAAAATAAGCTTGCTGCAGGCTAGCTCTCTTTCCCTGTGCAGCGCCATGACTCGCACAGATAAAACCGCCGCCGGCCGCCGCCATTGATGGAAGGGGGAGGATCGGAGCTAGAAAAGGTGGTGGGCAGAACCCTAGTTCAGGGCATGCAAGCAAGAGAACTGGTCAGCGGGGGCCGCGGTAGATTTGGAGCAAAATCTAGCCGCCAAAAGCCTCATCTCAGGGAGGTGCTGTGAGCACTTGCCCATGCACGCGTGCATGTATCTCTTTCGAAGTTTTATTCAGGTGTTGTGTAGACACTTTCTTGAAATGGGACACGGCATGTGGGATATGTGATTAGGACGGGAAAACGTGTGACGACGATGACCAAGCCAACAAGTTGATGAGAGTCTTTTCGTTGGCCAAAAAGGAGTGAGCCGGGAATGGAAGGAAGCTAGCCGTGTGCTTATTACCTCCTCTTCGTCATCCTCGTCCTCTCGCTCCTCCCGGTTCTAGTGTGGGCTTGGGAAGCACATGGTGATGAGATGGTTATTTGTTCCTGAGATAGATGAGTGTTTTAATCATTTTTAGATGAATATGAGTATATATGTACAGTGATTCAGTAAAAGTTATTGTATCTAACACTACTACAGAAAAACTTTGTGAGGGCGGGTCAAAATACATTTCCACGAGAGGCTCGCTTCTGCCTTTTGCAGCTGAAAAAATGCATTAGCAAAAATGTGTCTCATGCAATGGCGGAGCCAGGATTAAAGTTCAAGGGGCCGGGTGGGGGAAGGGGGGTGTGTGGAGGGGGATTCCATTATGTAAAACAAATCTAAGTATAACTAGAATGAGAAAATTAGATAAATTATTTTTGTTTATTAGTGTCAATTGCTTTAAATCTTATTAATAGAAGAAGATTATTCCTAATAACCTACTATTTTTGTAGGGAAGTTTGGGTCTTGCACCCATACAATATTGAGTTAAATCTCAAGGACCTCAAATCCTCTTTGGGGGTGGATGAGCCAACATCCATAAAATGTTTCACCCTTAATGTTCGTTATCGTGCTTATGAAGAATGCAATAGGATAAGGTATTCCGAAAAAGGGATCCTAAAGCACTACCTGGACCTAGGTTTCTGCGTGAGTTGTTTCACCACATATATTTTGTACTAAAAATATATTATGCTCAAATAGGAAATATATAATATCAATAAGTAGTGTTACTCATACGCTGAACATGCACTTTATATAGATATTGACTAATTTTCACCGGCATCCAGATCACCTTAAAAACCTAGTGGTCAAGGGTTGGCCCAAACAACTGGTGGATGGGAAATTGTGGACGACCACAAGGGCTGCAAATTTTTATGGCTGCTCCTTTTTATGATTCTGTGATATAAGTTTATTTGATATCCCAATACCAATTATGTTGCAGTTTCTCTTGCCATGAGTATTTAATAACAACTTTATGCTATATATGATAAATCACAAGAGCAAAACATTACCATTATTTGCACGCAACTTATATGTGATTATTTTAAAGATGAGCCATGAAAACAATATATTTTAGGAGTAGCAGATATTATCCCAATGTATAGGTATGCCAGGAGAATACATTAGCCTAGATGGGAAGAAAGTCTTTTCGAGTCGAAGCATTTAATTGCATATGAAATCCCAAAGAACATTCCTAGGTAACTTCCTTTAAATCACCATCCTATAAGCTAGAAACCGATATATTTTAAGATTAAACTAATTGACAACTACTTCTGTAATAGGAGTCTAACTGGCTATCTTATTCTTCAATATATGTCCGCAATCAACCGTTCAAAAGCCCCTCCAATTTATACAGTAAGTATTGTTGGTATGTTGATGTGTACTTTCAACTCAAATCACTTGCCGTAGTATTACATATTTACGTAAACAGATTGCTTATACATAGTATGAGAAGACACCGCAGCAAAAACTTTTGATCGACAAATACGGTGGAGGGGGAATGTGTATCGAAAGAGGCTTCCAAAAGGCGTACAAGACATAATTGAAATAGAGTTATTGGGGAAAACTATAATATTTTGAACTTATCCTACTACTTATTGATGCGTTACTGTGAGGTCATTTTGTAGAATTTTTTTATTGTTCGTGTTTCTGTGGACTTTACGTGAATATTTATGAAATGAATTAATGTGGTATTTGAGGCGTTAGTGTGCTGATTGACATATTTTTTCTTTTGTTTACCTTAATAAAAAAATTTCAACGTTGATGGCCCTATACTTGACATATTTTTTCGTTGATGGTGTATATCACACTATAGCTATTTTGTATCCCGTTGCAACACCCGAGCATTTTACCTAGTGTAAAACAAATCTAAGTAGAACTAGAATGAGAAGGTTAGATAAATCATGTGTGTGTTTGTTTGTTTGTGCCAATTCCTTGTTGGATATGGGCTATACATGTAGTTCAAGCTCTCAAGTTCCAAACCATGTGTCTAATTACAATGAGAACGTAAATTCTTAAAACAAACAAATCTAATTAGAGAGCAATCAACTACATGTGCAGGAGCGCAGACATGGATGCATGCAGGTAGCTATGCAAATCTAAAGCTGTATTGACCATGGAAAGCATGAAGACATGCAATAGTTTGTCTGTCTGGGCTCTTTGCAATTTTAGAATTTGCAGCAGATCAAAGGGCGGCGCATGGGGGGGGGGGGGGGGTGTGGCATGGCCCATGTTTGCCTAAACCAGTGGCCTCATGTCTTCTTCTAGAAATAAATTTTCAGAGTCGGACCATACGAATCTCTATAAGTCAAACAAAATACAAAAAAGTTGCGGCCGCCGCTCTGCCATGGGCCACTCAGCCTCGTGTATGAGCGCAGCATGGCAGCCACTCCACCTCCCCCTAACTGCTGTGGGTGTGTCACACTGCTTCCGTGCTGCCCAGCTGAACAAGCCACCCTGCCCTGGCCCACTGCTTTGACACCACCGGCCGCACGCCCGCAGGGGCCTCGCCACTCTAGCTTGGAGGTTGAGGTAGAGCAGGGAGGAGAGGAGGTAGGGATTCTATGTGGAAGACAAGAGATATGGTGGCGAAAGAGAAAGACAAAGAAAGAGATGAGAAGACAAGGTAGAGTGGGAGATGGGTGCACGTGAGACCAACACAAAAAAATTCGATGTGATTTTAGGAGCGGACCATGATATGGTCCAGCCCTAAAAAATAATCTTGATTTGTAGGGGCATACCATGGCACCATCACCCCTAAAAATCAACTGTAGGAGGGGTTAAAATGCTACATTGCACCTGTTGATTTTTAGGTGTGGTGCGCCTTCTCATCCGACCCTAAAAAAGGATACTACTCCTACAAATATTTCCTGTAGTAGTGTCACATGATATTCCCCTCATACTTGTATAACGATAATGAGGCCCAAGATAGACACATAAAACTGCAAGAAAGAGTGACAATGCTTCCTACAAAGAAATATCAATGGAGAAGCTGAGAAAGAAGGAAGCAGAACAACACGGATAAAGGGCTTACGTGTTGGTGCGGATATAGATGGTGAGGGGGGGGGGGGGGCACCAGCCCTCTACTAGCCGGTGTATCAATGGAGATGAAGTGGAGGATGAGAGAAAACAAGAGGGGAGGCAATGAGGAAAAAAAATAAAGAGATGGATGAGGAAGAAGCAGAGCAGACCCTCTCCCATCCTTTAATTTGCTGCATCTGCCACAGCTTACATTATTACTAGTGCCTCTCTGTGTTTTTGCACGTAGTATTTTGTTGTGATCATACATTTATGTTATTACACTCAACTCTTCTTCTACTAGAATTCTTTTTGTCTCTGAAAAAAAAATTGTTACCTTATTTTATAGAAAAAAGAGTTGGCACCTTACACCTTACTAGTGTTGACGCAAAAAGTCGGCAGTGGCCGTACGCGTCAGGACACACGATAAGGCTTCAGAGATTTGCTCAACTCCGATGTAGAGCCTTGTAAATTGGCGCATGTGGTGTGCGCGGGCGTGCCAATCAATTTGACCTGTAATTGACAAGAGAAACGTAAAATACATGAGCCGAAAGGTGGCGAAGCCTTCGTGCTCATAGATGGGCGTTCTTTGAATAAACACCACAACATATAGACATTAAGTATGATTATGCTGTATAAATGAATAAAGCAATCATGACATGTGTCACCGGATATATCAACCCATGGACAAAGATACAACAATAAAGCATAGTAAATGGATAATCAGCCACAAGGCCGACTATGACATCCTGATGAGCAAAAGCGGCCCATCGGTAATCAAGTTGATTCAACATGATTAATAATAATGAAGCATAAAATCTATCACCTAGGGAGCCGATAGGAGCGTTGTTGATCTCTTACACCATTACGACTATGCCTATAAGCCGATGAAGCTTAAGCTAACATTATTACCAGACTCTCTAGATGAAACGACAGCGAGGCACCCGGAAGTTACAATCTAGAAATACTAGCGGCAAGAGGTTAATCTAAACTCCATACACCGATGTATTTATTCGCAATGGAATTTGATCTCAACAGCGTTGCCGAGATTAAGAAAACAACATGCCATTCAAATAATCTATCGTCTATTTCAACATGATTAATGCTAATTAAAGTAAAATAGACAGCAAGATGATAGATTAAATAGATATCAGCCGATGCAAGATTTAATCAAGGCAAGGTAATTGTGATTCTACCACGTCATGCAAGAGATCAAATGATGCAGCCTTACCAGACACGATAAAATCGATAGCTGGTGAACATGATTAGAAACAGAACAAGGAAGCCTAAAAAGACAACCTTAGTCAAATCTAATCACGCTCGATAACTTGGTAGAACTTTAGACTTACCACTTCGTAAGAGATCGAGGCGATGCAACCCTTCGTCAGGTGCCAAGTTCTATCGGTGAAGTAAAAACATAACACAGAGGTAAAGGGTGACGATGCGTCGAGTTTGATTCATCGAGAGATAAAATTAAGGCAAATTTTGCTCCTGGACATCCAACTTTCTTCGAATTGACCAAAACACACTGCAAATGATGAAATTGGCCCAATACCATTACAAAATCGTGATTGTTTGCCGCAACACACCGCGACGATTAAATTAAGAATATATCTGATTTCGGGAGAGAGAAGGTGGGGGAAATGTCCATTTTGCCCTCCAGGAAGTGGAGCCCGCATGTCATCTCGTTTTCTTCCTCTCACTCCTGGCAGTGTCTTCCTCATCGCCGATGGTCTGCAACACATGATGCTCGGCATGTCTTCCTCCCCTCCCCCACGAGATCTCGTCCCCCATAGCCGCCCCTCTCCACCCGCTCTCCCGCCCCCTCCCCTGCACCTTCACCGCCACCCCCTCCTCTCCCCCACCGCCGCCCCGTCTCCTGCCCTCCCTTGCTCCCTCCGCCGCCCCCTGCCCTCCCAAACCGCCGTCCCCTCCGCACCCCCTTTGCCGGCGCCCCCTCCACTCCCCCTCCCTAACTCATCAAGGCTCCAGTGGCGCCGGCACCACCTCAGTGCCCCTCCACCCTCCCTGGCCCGGCCTCCAACGACGGCGGTGGGGTGGCTAGTAGCGACGCGGGGGGTGGGAGGCGGCGGTAGCTGGAGGCCGGGCCGTGCGGCCGGCGGCAGCACGAAAGGTCACCGAGATGGGCAAGCCGGTGCTCGTCATGGACGTGGCGGTGGTGGCATTGCAGTGGTCGGCGTCGGCGATGAGGCCCCATCGGTCGAGCAGGTCCACGACGATTGGGATGTCATGGCGGCACCTCCTCCCTCCGTCTGCCGGCCTCCATCCGCCTCCCCTCAGCCGCAGCCGCACCCGCCACCGACCTCGCCGCCTCCCGCATGCGCGAGGCCGAGTTGCGCGCGCTCTACCTTCTCCGCTCCCAGCGCTATGGCCTCCTCATCCTCTTCAACCGCACCGCCGCAGGACGAGAGGTTCCTGACCAGCGGCGAGGGTGAGGGCGTGGTTGCGAGATCCGCGCCGCGCCACTCCCTCACTCGTCCACAGGAAGAAGATAGAGCTAACATACGGGCCCTAATTCACTCAGGGCAAAATGGTCTTTTCCTAGCTCTTCTCTCTCATCAAATCAGAGAAATTGATATTATATTCATTGTGGTGTGTTGCAGCAAACGATCACAATTTTGTAATGGTACCGTGCCAATTTTATCGTTTACGGTGTGTTTTGGCCAATTCGAAGAAACTTGGATGTCTCGGAGCAAAATTTGCCAAACTTTTACAATGGACGGGGTACATATTTATATCAATCACGGCACACAAAACTTGCTAAAAAAGAAATATCTAAACAAACTAATATTAAGATACATAGATTCTAATTTTTTTATAGAATATTTTCCGATGAAGCTCACGTTCCGCATTGCCGCAAGATTAGCATGCACACATATTAACTTGGATTCTCCTTTCATGCCATCTCGCATACTCTTCCTTCTTTTAACCAACTTTGCCTGAGCTTTCATTTCCTGATTTGTTTATTCTTCCACGTTAAGGCTCTTTTCCAATCTCCGTCACTTCCCTTGGCCAATAAAATAAAGATATTGGCTTTTTTTTAAAGTAATAAAGATATTGGCTAGTACGAGAGAAATAGGCCATCAGCAGTACTCAGCTCAAGTCATCTGTTGTTTGATGGACTTCCGGTGATCCCCGCCGATGCTCAACCTGTAGCCGATGATCTTCCCTTTTATATTCGTATCGCTTCACCTCGACAACTCTTGTCCGGCCAAAGCCTCCGACAAAAGATTTTCTGCTCCTTCAAGCCGATACCTTTCCTGACTCCGGATTTGGTCAAAATTTGGTGTCAATAACTAGGTACCAGATTTTGTTAAGAAATTGTGAAAGACAATTTTCCTTATTTTCTATGCAAAGCACATAAATGAAATTACCGTCACTGACATGGAGCTGGGACTGGAAGTTTGATAGCATCTAATAGCGTGCCATATAATTTATAAGATGAGAAATGTGTTGCGCCCTGACAATAATGGCAACTATTCGCAAATATTGACTTTCCAAAGAAAATCTTGCAAGCTTTCAAACTCTTGAAAGGCATGTCCATGAGTAATATGAAATTATTGAGGAAATCAATTATTCCGCAAAGAATTTCCACTGACATTTTCCTTTTGTTCATGTATGAATGAATTCTCAGCCCCCCCTAGAACTTGGTATTCCAAGCAATGTTCCTAAAAGGACTACACTTCCATCTCCAACTATGGTTTTGCTTCTTGTCTCTTGGGTACAGTTCTTTCGGCTTGGTTTAATCTTCTTTTCTCCTACCCTTGCAATTTGGAGTAATTCCTCTTACCCTTGAAAGTTGGAGTAATTCCTATGTTAACTAGTTATCTATAGCCTGAATTTACAATTTGACATATGAAGTCCACGAGAAACAAATTCATTTCAGTAGAGTATTGTACTACCTTGTATTGCTAATTTTGGTGTTGGTAACTTTTGTGTTCTAAAGTCTAACTACTGTTTTGTTCATAAATAGATAATTAGTTATGTAATTGATCAAATCTTGCTCTCCTCTGGAATAAATATATGCGGATGATGCATACATTCACTCCTAGAGTATAACATGGTAAATCAAGACATTGCTCGAAACAGTTGTGCGATCTCAAAAGCTGAATGCCTTCACAACTAGCCAAGCACAAGTATATCCATCAACTATCCATCTCCAGATGCAATCTCCTCTTCATCATCCGACTTCCTCTCTCCTCCAATCCTACTATGGCTTGGGAAGCACATGGCCGATGAGATGGCAATTTGTTACACATGTGGAACATGTTTGCTGAGATGGTTTTCGTTTTCAGATGAAATGTATATGTACAACAATAGTTTTGAGATTTAATTTCCGGCACATCTTTTCCGATGATGCCAAAGAATGAGGCACACAAGGAACTGCAAGAGTGAGTGACCATATGCTCCACACAAAGAAATCACAATGGAGAAAATGAAGGAAGCAAAACAACAAAGACAATAGGCTTACACGAGGATAAACTATCTATCCAGTGACCAATAGTAACTTTTACTAGACACCAACTTTTCTTTAATGAGCATTCTTACCGTCTTTGGAAAAAGAAGATTTCACTTGTTCCATGAAAAAAAAGAGTGGGCACGGTTACCGAATTTTGTTACCTTTAGCAGAGAAAAAAAATGGAAGTGCATCTAGGCACTTGTGTATTTTGATGTATTTGTATGACAACATGATTTATAGACTAATTTGTTTTGCTAAAGCATGTGAGCAGGGATTCATTCTTGTGTATTTTCATGTGACATATTTGTTGATAAGAATGTGCTCTCTATTGGTTATGAAGACATAGAAGCAAACAAGTAGGTGTGATCCCATGCTATAAAAGTAAACAATGACAGGTAAATGGAAATGACAAATGAGATAAAGAATTATGCATATTGGTTGGTCTCATCTAGAAAAAGCTTGTCAAAAGAAAGTGGGATAATTTAATTGGAGAAATTGAGAATTTCTTTGAACTTAGTCCATAGCTATGTTTGTAATGGCAAGAGACATGATTCTATAGCTAGCTAATGGTCTCATATGTAGGAAAGTTTATGGACAAGTCATTTGATAGAAATAACATAGAAGATCATATTAGACATATCATGGTTTATTTGAAGATATGGATTTCAAAGTGGTATTCATTGTGATGCAAATGAAAGCTAAACTTAAAGTGGTAAGATAGAATGAAAGGATCAAACTAGATGGATAGTGATGAGGTACTAATAAAAGAGAAGGGCAAGAGTGTCCTATAGCCGATGAACCTTGCTAGGGTGAAGAAGCTAGTATTTTGGTTTGGTTTCTAAGTATTAATCAAGCCTTATATAGTGAAGCAATGCAATGCATCCAATCATTGTTGAATCATATATTGAAGTGGCTTATGAATTGATCATGGATTCATGATCATACACTTGAAAGTTCTAAGACATAACCTCAAGTTAGATTTTTTCAACGAGATTAAAATGTTAAAATCCCTTATGTTGAGAATAATCGAGTATGGCATCAATGAAGACATACAAGCTCAAGTGGATGTTTTATTTATCATGTATAATCTTAAGTATAGGTACGCCGTACTCTCAAGAGGGATGCAACATTAGCCGTTGACAACACCAAAAGTGCTCATAGGTCAACCTATGTGAGATAGCCTTACGAGAGAAGTACTTTGGGACTTGGTGTGCTAACTGACACAAACCGGTCTGATAGGTTTGGATGCTTAGAAGGGCCAATGGCTAGTTTGATCTGAAACTGGTCAAACCATTTTGGGCTAATAATAACGGTTAGTTTTTGGAGAGTGGGGTATTTATACCCCTTGGTCCTCTTCTTTGAGGGTTGTTGGTTCATTACACTTCTTAAGCGTCCAGCACCTCTTTGAAGTGCCAACAAGCTTTCCCCAACATCTCTTTATGAGATTATGTGATCTAGTTCATATCCTTTAGTTGGGTTGAGAGAGTGATTGCCTATGAGCTGTAGAGAGCTTGAAAGAGCAAGAGAGATCAATGAAGAGCATTTTCTTAGCTTGAGCACTTTTGGTTGAAGTCTAGCATCTTGTGAAGCATTTGTTACTCTTAGAGGAAATCCTCCTAGACGGTTAGGCGTCGGTAGTGAGCAATTGTGTTCGTGGTGAGCCATGTATTGTTTGTGAAGGCTATGATCTTGCCTCCTTTGGGGAAAAGTGAAAACTAGTCGAACCAAGGAAAGTGCTCATTGGTTGCCTCCTTTGAGGACATCACATGCTCGGATATGACCATACGCCATGATGAGTGTTCAATGTCATTTTCAGAAATATATAGCTGGATCAAAAAGAGTGTTAAACATAAATGGAAGGCATGGAGGACCAAAAAGTTGATTGGGGACCAATTCTAGGTATTTTCACGTTTCCAATCAGGCTACCACGTCACATTGGCCCAAGGAAGGAAAGAGACCAAATCCAACACGTTTTGGAAAGTCTGGACTCGGACTGCAGGAAAGTGCTGACTTGTGACGGCCACCACGACTTCATCCGAACTCCGTTTCAGGTGTTTAAGTACTTGATGGAAAGATAATCAAGTCTACTTTCATATGGATCTGGACTCACCTTCATATCTCTTCGGATGCGTCCGCAATCATCGATTTACCACAGAGACCTTTTCTGTCCACAATGCTGCGTCACATGAATTTGGGCCGATGGGCCGTGTATCAAGTGGGGCCCAATAGGCGCGTAAGCGCGCGTGCTGGTCCAGCCGCCCGTCTTCGAGTCTACGGAACCCCACCTCTATGTTTTCAGATTGGTTATTAACTCCATATTAGCAATTGAGTTGCTTGTTCTATTTGTTCTTGCTTGTTCTTCGATTGCTTGCAGGAATTACCCTAGTGGTTTGGTTGATCGTGCTCCACAAGATCACGGCGACCGCTGGAGTTGGTGTATCGGTTGCTAAGGCGCAGCGTCCTTGGACGGTTGTAGTCGGGCCGTAAACGTCTCTCCAGTCTAAATCGAAGTTATCCCCCTCTCATCGAAAGATCGGGCGTAAACCCTAGCGGGTTCGCATCAGTTGGTATCAGAGCAAGGTTTATCGGTGAGACTTATCCAATTATTTGCTGATTTTTTTCCTATAGTCCAGAAAGCAAAAAAAATAGTAGATTTATTTTACCGCAATCCTATAAACCCTTTGAGCCTTTGCTACTACTTCTTAGTTAGGGCTTGTTAAGTTTTCGGTTGCTTCGATTGCGTCGAGTTGCTGGTCTTAGTTTAGTCCTTTAGAGTTTCGAGTTCTTGTCACGTTTTGTTTCGGAGTTCCTATCCAGTACGACACAAAAACTGCTGCAGTTTCCATGTCCAATCTCCAAATTGGATGTTTTAGTACAATCTGGAAAGTTTAACTCGTGCTCTTTCCAACGCATCTGACATTGGTCGAAAATTCCTTCTGAGCACTTCGCAATCGCCTTGGAGATTTGCGCATCTGGCTAGCTAAAATAAGAATTGTAAATCTGTTTCGATAGGTGTTGTATGCTGCCATTTGTTTTGGTTGTTACACCATCAACCAGAAGATTTTAGTGCCCAAAAGAAAAGGAAAAGAAAAAAAGAGAAAAAAAAGAAGAATAAAAAAATAAAAGAAAAAAAAAGAAAGAAAGGGGCTGATCTGTTCATTGTGAGTATCTATTGTTTTCGGTGGTGCGTTGTGACTTCCCTTGTGAACAGACTCGCGTCTCTAGCTTGGTCTAGGCTAGGACCAGCACAGTACCACCGTTGAGCGATTATTCAGCTTGCTTTATTTTAACTAACGTGGTGCTAGCTATTCCTTGTTTTCAGCCCACCTATAGCTCCACATATACGACTACAGCTTGACAAGTCTTCTTGCTGCGTCACCGATACACTATCTTTGAGGTTGTTGTCTTGTCGGTTGCCGTCACCTCCTGTTTTGCTTGGTAAGAACTTGTAAGAGCTTGTTTTGAACAAGTTTAGTTTGAGAAAATTACAACCAACACATCTAGTAGTTGACAGGAGGATACATCTTGTTTTTGTGTTTCTTGTTGTCTACTAATCATGGCAGGTGATACAGAAATTTTTGAGCAGTTGGAACTAGACCCTCATCTTCATGATGTCATTCAACATTTGCCATTATATGCTGGTATGTTTGATCCTGAAGCTTATATTGATTGGGAGCTTAAGGTAGATGTAGAATTTGATAGTTATGACTTATCTGAACATGAAATGATTTTTGCTGCTGCTAGTGCTTTAACAAAATATGCTTTAATTACATGGAAACATATTTGTAGGCACAACAGAGTTCCACAAACTTGGAAAGATTTTAAAATGCTTTTTTGAGATGAATATGTTCCTGAATATTATGTTGATTGTTTACTTGCAAAATTGGACAAATTGAAGCAATGTAGTAGGACTGTCAAAGAATACTATCATAGCTTTAAGATTTGTGCCATGTTTGGTGGATTAGATGAATGCAAGGAAGATGTTATGAGTAGGTTCATGATAGGGCTTAATTCTGAAATTCGAACCATGCTAATTAGCAAATCATATAACAACATTGCTTCATTGTTTTGGCTTGTCGTAAGTGCTGAAAAGGAGATTTTGTTATCTACGAATACTTGCAAGAATGATGTGACCCATGATATTAAAAACTTGTCCACTTTGCATGCTTATCAAGAGCAACAAATAGTTAAAACCGTTGTAGATTTACCATTGTCACAAGATGAATTACTTGTTGTTCCTTGTGATAGAGAGGACTTGTGTGTTGTTGATTCTTTTACTCATATGCCACAAGTAGTGAATAAGTGTGATTCTTTTGATTTGGAACCATACAAATGTACTGAAGAAAAACTTTTCCATCCTATTACTTGTGCACAAGATGAACTGAAATTGATGTCTTCTTTAAATACTTTGGGCTATATTGAATTTGATATTCTTTGTTATCTAAAATGTTTAGAGGAGAAGCCTTTTGCATATTCTAAATTTTCATGCTTGTCTAATCATACATATCGCTTTATTGGCAAGTATAATTGCAAAGGAGAGTATTTGGTGCATAAAGTTTATATTTGCTCTAATCTAAATTCTTCTTTTGGGCTGCAATACCATGATCAAATAGGGTACTGCACTAACACTAATAATGTCTCGCAAAGTTTTCCTAGTGTTTCTCTTATTCAATAGGTTCAGCCCAAAGAAGGGGAGCATTCCTGGTTGTTGTCGGACAGCATAGTTTTCACTCCATATTTCAACTTCAAACCAAGAACTTCTGAATGCAACTGGAGCAAGTCGAGGATGACTTGCAGCCAAGAAGGGGAGAATGATGAGGACATCACATGCTCGGATATGACCATACGCCATGATGAGTGTTCAATGTCATTTTCAGAAATATATAGCTGGATCAAAAAGAGTGTTAAACATAAATGGAAGGCATGGAGGACCCAAGAAGTTGATTGGGGACCAATTCTAAGTATTTTCACGTTTCCAATCAAGCTACCGCGTCACATTGGCCCAAGGAAGGAAAGAGACCAAATCCAACACGTTTTGGAAAGTCTGGACTCGGACTGCAGGAAAGTGCTGACTTGTGACGGCCACCACGACTTTATCCGGACTCCGTTTCAGGTGTTTAAGTACTTGATGAAAAGCTAATCAAGTCTAATTTCAGATGGATCCAGACTCACCTTCATATCGCGTCGGATGCGGCCGCAATCTTCGATTTACCACAGAGACCTTTTCTATCCATAATGCTACATCACATGAATTTGGGCCGATGGGCCGTGTATCAAGTGGGGCCCAATAGGGGCGCGTCCTAGGGTTGTGGGACGACCATAACCATGTCCTGGTCATCCTCCACCCTTTTTTATACTTCCATAGCCGCCACAAACAGATCGAGTTTTGTTTAGATGAAAGTTTAGCCATTGCTATTTGCTTGTAAGCGCGCGTGCTGGTCCAGCCGCCCGTCTTCGAGTCTACGGAACCCCACCTCTATGTTTTCAGATTGGTTATTAACTCCATATTAGCAATTGAGTTGCTTGTTCTTCGATTGCTTGCAGGAATTACCCTAGTGGTTTGGTTGATCGTGCTCCACAAGATCACGGTGACCGCTGGAGTTGGTGTATTGATTGCTAAGGCGCAGCGTCCTTGGACAGTTGTAGTCGGGCCGTAAACGTCTCTCTAGTCTAAATCGAAGTTATCCCCCTCTCATCGAAAGATCGGGCGTAAACCCTAGCGGGTTCGCATCATGGCAGGTGATGCATCCGGCCCAGGCGTGGGGTTGGCCGAGGCCCAACAAATTAAGGTTGCCCGGCCCCCAACAGTTCTTAGACACACCCACTCAAGGAAAGGCTCAATCTCCCTAAAAGACT